>JAWWNH010000062.1:807500-5915000 GCA_034641385.1 Darevskia mixta | reverse complement strand
GGCATTCACTAGGAAAGCAGTGAACTTACTTGCAAGAAGGTGTGCTTGGGATGATGGCCTTAGGGTGGTTTCTAAAAAGAAGCATTGTTTTAAGACATCTATAGCTTAATGTTACTGCCTTGCCTCAGGGTTTTGTGTGTATGTTTCTTTTTAAATTATTTGCATGTCAGGCTTACATACCAATGACAAGATGTTTGCACTGGGCGTACTAGGAAAAAATGTTTTGGTCCCCCCCCCCAATATATTTTCAGCTTGTTTCTTCACCCTTTTAAAACTGTTGATCAACTGGCCTTACAAGAGACTATTAAACTGTGGGAAATCCCTTAAAAGTAGCATGCAGCTAATATTTGCTAGAACAATAGTTAGCTGCAGCATTGATTGAATGTAACTGGCAAATCGATTTATCTGTCACAAATACTTTGCACTGCTTCTACAATGAAAAAAAATAGAATACTCTGCTTTCTTTAAAATCACCAATATAAGCAAAATATTACAAAATGATTTATTACAAAGTGTGCCTTGGTAGGTATAAAGTTCCATAGGAATGGATGAAGCTTTGATCCAAGACAATACATTTAGAAATCAAGGTGTACAGAGGCCCATCAATGAAACCTGCAATAACGCTACACTGAAATCATCACCTTTCATATCGCACGTGTCTTCATTTTTAAAATTCTGAATATAATCGAAGTATGTTTAATGATAGAACTTATCAAAAATACAAACTTATCAAAAATAATGGTACAACTTATCAAAAGCACAAGCTAACTTCAATTTAGTTATCTCTATGTCATCCTTAAAAATGCTATATCAAACCATCTAATGGATGGGGAGGAATACTCTTTTAAGCAGTTAAATAGCAAATGAAAA
The DNA here is from genome assembly GCA_034641385.1 of Darevskia mixta. Classification (NCBI taxonomy): domain Eukaryota; kingdom Metazoa; phylum Chordata; class Lepidosauria; order Squamata; family Lacertidae; genus Darevskia; species Darevskia mixta. The sequence continues at coordinate 5,914,130 of JAWWNH010000062.1, read as the reverse complement.
TTACAGACATTATCTTATTCCTCATACACTTTGACTCCACTAAAACTATTGGGAATTCTGCCATTAACTTTGATAGATATGGGATAACACCCCTACATAATCATAGGTAGCGAGCTTGTAAAGGCTTGTGAAAATTCAACATCTGTTTCAGATATGCTTTTTACAGAGTACTGTTATGTACAATTGCCAAAATTTCAAAAACACTGCAGCTGTTTAATTGTAGGTATATCTAAGGAACATCCAAGGAACTACGTGTAATAATGTAGGGAACACTATGAAATTAAATTATGGGCGTGGAAGGTATTCAAATGTGTGCATTCCCCCCCCCCAGCCTGACACAAAATGAATTATTTCCAATAAATAAACATCCTTTGTGCTTAACATTCAGTTATTATATCCAGTGGATTACTTCATCAATAAGCAGACTCTTTATTTTGGTAAAAGATGAATGTTGTATTTTTGCTGAAAGCAAAACATTCCTGTGTCACATAGATGAACACATTTGCAAAAACGCAAACAGACTCTTTATCCAAAAGGTGTAATATGCATTAAGAAAGTCCTATTAGTAAAATAAATTTTTAAAAAAGTTTTTGTGTGTCAAGGAATACTGCGTAAGACTGTAATCTTGATGCGTATCCCAAAACAATCCATCAGCAAATGCTAATTCCTGGAAGAGAATTAGGACTTTTTCTTCAAAAAAGATATATACTGCTGAAAAGAACTTAAAAGAGGACTTATTCTTCTTGTAATGCATAAGAAACCTTGAGTGAGTTGGTTATCGTTCCCCACGCAACAAAAGGATAAAAGTACTATGGATTTTTTAAAATATCCCAAACTTGGTTATGCTTAAAACTAAATCCCATAAAATAACTATTCACTCTAAATATTATTTCTGAGAAAGGTACTATATTATACATGAAGCAATATAAAATAAATGTTTCAGTTTCTTAATGGAAGCAATTTCTACCAAGATAAGAGTTATTTCACTAAAACACACTGATGGGGGGGGGGGAGAAAAGATACCTAAAGGAGACACTTTAACTGCATTCCAAACAGAAGCTGTACATACTTGAGCCAGTAAAATGTCCACTTGCCAAAGAAGTTGGTCCATTTTTCCCACTGCTCACGGGAGGTGAAAACATCTAAAAGAAAACAAAGAGGCATTATTGTTGGTAAACAGGGCTTTTTTCCCCTCTACATTCGCTGATAGCTCACATTTCATTCAACTTTACACGAAACCTAACAACAGTTTATTTAAACATCTCCCATCTCTGCTCTCATAATGGTACAGCAGTATTTGCAGTCTCCCCCCTTTTCCCCTTATGTTAGTTTTACGTCTCCCCAAACAATACAAGATTTGTTGGGGGAGGGACCTCAGTACCCCAGCCACAATATCAGGCAACAAGGAGAAGGGGGGGGGACCCTTTTGGAAACATTTAGATTGACAAAAGTGAGGGAAAAAAGTTTGTGACTGAAACCTTGGTCATAAACGTAGCTATATCCATTTCCATCCCGTTTTAGGATTTGTCTGTCATATGTGAACCCAAATAATAATAATGCAAAGTTCCACCTGCCCTAAATTTTCATCTCGGCTCTGAACATGAGAGCAATTTGAAGCAAGTCTCCTCTCTCTCTCTCTCTCTCTCTCTCTCTCTCCCCCCCCCTTTCTCTCACTCTCCAGCATTTATTTCAACCCTAATTGGTTTCCATCTTCTTCGACGTGTCTAGCGGATAATACGCACCTTCCCTGAGTCAGAGACTACAAAAAGCAAAGGAACAAATGGAAAAAAGCACAGCCAGGGAAGTGGGAGCTACAGAGCTGCCTCAGGCTACGGTTCCTGGCCAAACTTCCCAAAGCCATTTCTCAAAAGGAAAGTCTTGGAGAGACAACAGCAGACTGAGATAGCCCCCACTTACAAGGTGGATTTTATCCCCCCCCCTTCCAGCACTGAAATTATTTAAAGACACAAATGCATCCTACATCAAATTGATTTGTCTTGGTCTCTCTCTCTCCCCACCCCCCCCTCCACAAATCTGTGAATAAATAAATAAAGACTTCTGACATATTGGAAGAAGGGGGGGAAGATTAGGAGGGGAGAGAAAAGCAGGGATTGGGGGGGGGGGAGAAAAGCAGGCGTAGATGGAGATGGGGGGGGAGTATGGCACTTAGGCAACTACCCAGAACCTGGTTAATATCTGGCCAAGATATTTATAAACAAAAAAGCCTAAAGATAAAATATTTTTTAAAATTAAAAAGAATAACCACACACGCACACACACCACTAGCCATCTTTTTTTGGGGGGGTGAATTTTCTACAGAAAAGTTGCAACTCATTCATTGACAGAGCAATCTGAGATTTCAGTGAAAACTTGAAGCTGAGCTAGTGCTGGATTTCTTGTCCCTTTTCCATGTGCCAAAATAAATGAAACAAGGGAAGAACTGACGAGCGCACTTTAAGCAACTGATTAGCCATCAGTTAGTTGGTGTGCAAGCCATACTTTTAAGAGCGCAATGCACAATGGTAAGTAACTATTATTCTGAGAGAATTCTGGAAAACAAAAATACCCATAGTTTTATCAGAGGGTGTGTAAGGGGTTTTTTTTTGGGGGGGGTGTCAAATGATAACACATCCCAGTACATTGCAGACAATATTCAATCTCCTTTCTAATTGATAATAATAATAAAGCGTTCATATTTAGCATGGGTCTAGTTGCTGGTTAAAAATTACCCAGTGTACTGAAGATCACAGGTTTGGGAACATTTTTTATTTATTTATTTATTTATTTATTTATTTATTTATTTGCTTTGCTTTGCTTTAGTTTAGTTTAACAGACTTTTGGGAGGGTGTTGTTGGGTTTTTTAATTAATTTGTTGTTGTTGTTTTTAGAGCTGTTGTTAATTTCCACCGTTGTTTCTTACCGCACTGAAATCCAGTAAATCACTGAGTTCTTTGTCCGTCCCTAAGGCAGCCATTCGCTGTTGGTGGTGCATTTTAGCAAAATCACACAAACCTAGAAACATGGAAATAACCGCAATCAGAAAACCCAGTCCCGAGCCTTACAGGAAACAACAATCGGATTTTTTAATTTTTTTTTTTTAATGAGAGTTGGGGTGGGGAGGGGGGAAAGGTTGGGGAAAGGGAGTTGGGGGGGTAAGATGGAGGGGCAGCAACGGCAGGAAGACAGGAAAGGCGACACTAGTTTCACCGGACCGCTCGGAAACCCCCGTTTATCAGGCACTAGTCTAACCCCAAAATCCAGAACAGAGGGAGAGACAGAGAGAGAGAGAGAGAGAGAGAGAAGAGGAGCCGGCGCGCCGTTCAGCGCATCGTTTATGCAACAGGAGGTTCAACGAGGAATGAATGAGAAACCCAGAGGAGAAACTATAGCCATCCGTTCCCAACTTTCTTTTTTGTTTTATTTTGCACCGCTCCGTCTCCTCCCGTGCACATATCCCCACCACCACCACCACCCCGATTATTTTACATAAAGGCAGGCGGCAAACAAAGTATTTATAGAGTGGAGCAACACAGGCTCGGTCGGTGCAAAGGAGACGTGAGGAGGGGGGAGGTCAACAGAATAGGGATGGGAGGTTTGGGAGTGGAGTTGGAGAGGTTGGGGTGGGGGAACACACACCAGCCTACGTTCCTACTATAATCAAACCGCTCAAAGGCTTGTTTGGGTTTTTTAGAGGGGGGGGGGAGAGACAGACAAAAAGAGAGTTAACCCTTGGCGATTAGGTAACTAATGTATGAAAGGTGACTGGGGAAACTTGCAAGTAACCAACTGGGACTAAAGGGCATCTTCAGGCCCCGTTTGCAACAAAGTCCGTTTCTCTAGAGCAAACAATTGGAAAGCAGAGAGGGGGCTGAAACAGGCCACTGCAGACCCTTCCCCGGGCGCACCCCATGGAGAAAGGAAGAAGAGGGGGGGGGATGAATTCCCCGTGTTTAAATGAAGCCACCAGAAGCAGCAGCTCCTTCCATTACCAGCAGCCACAACTAAACTTCTAACTAAAGACATTTTAAAAGCGGGGGGGGGGGGAGTAAAGAGGACACCTCCGGTTACCTACCGGCCGAGAGAGGAGAGAAGGGGCTCCCTTTCCGACCACAGCCCCGAGCTCTGGGTTTCATTGCTCGAAATCACTGCATCCACCAACCGCACACAACACCACGCAGGAGAGAAAGAGAGAGAGATACAGAGAGAGATAGAAAGAGAGAAGGGGGAAAAAAGGAGAGACCCCGCCGGCGCGCCACGCGAAAAGCTCTCCCCCGAACTGGAGCGGGGAGGGAAAAAAAAAAGCAGGAGGAAAGAGAGATGAGAAGAAGACGCGGCGGAGGAGGGAAGAAGGAGCCCCGATTCCTAAACCCAAACTCTTCTTCTGCCTTAAGCAGGAAAAGCGAGAGGGAGAAGAGAAGGGGGCGATAGGAGGGGGGCAAAACACGAGCCGCTACACCCCGCGAAACACACGCACACAAGCAAACCCCGAATAAAGCCGGACTGGAAGTTCAGCAAAGGGGGGGGGGGAGAGGGGAAGCCCAGGAGCACCACCAGACGCCACCGTCCCCCGATATTGCCTTTGCCTGCCTAAGGATTCACACACACATGCAACACGCACAGACACCCCCACCCCTCTTTCAATGAAATATATGTTTATATATGCAATAAAGATAAATGGGCACCTCGTTTTCTTCCATGCCCCTGATCATTGACGCTGGGAAGCTACGCATTGATTGTATATCTCGCCACCCTTCACGTCCCCTAAGTCCCCAAGCACTTTTCTCTCTCTCTCTCTCTCTCTCTCTCTTTTTAAAGGATTTATTATATAAAACAATCATTCCGCAGTTCGCGCGCGCGCGCGAGCACGCAGGCAGACCTAAGCAAGCGAACTACTTTATACACCGTTGCAAATAATAATAATAATAAAATACACGTGAGACCAAGGGTATATGCCAGGAAGGAACAATAATATTGCTTTCTCCGTTTCCCAACCCCCACCATTGCTTAGGCCACTTGCAAGACATAAAAGTGCTTTTGTGTCTTGATCTTGGTGCGTCTATCTTTAATTTGCTCAATGCTGCTTCCATGGCACGTTTTACGATGCAGACTACACCAAGAGAGAGCAACGCTGCAAACTTTTTCTCCCGAAATCGAACGTTCGACTGGCTTTCTGCACAGGCAAGTTTTCTGGAGACTATGCCAGCCTCCTCCCCCTTTCTCTCCCTCCCTCCCTTCTCGCAAGCATGTTGTATATACAGTACTTTAATTTCAAAATGCTGCTACTACAGGCCTCAGGTTATTCCCCTTTCCCAGACTCCCCCCTCCCGGAAAGAAAGCCCGATTGATTTTCGTCCCTCCTCGCCGCCACCCCCACCCCGGCACGCGCGGTAGAAAACAATTTCATTACTTATTACTGGCACGGTATATATATTTTTTCCAGCCCATACCCCCTCTGTCTATGCGCTTATTGTTAAGCGTGTGGCTGCTATTATCACATGCACGGTGCACTTCGATTCACACTGCCGAAGTTGCATCAAGTTAAAAACACAGTGGGATCAACATTTATTTTTTAATGAAAGAAAAGAAAGAAAGAAAAAAAGAACGACTCCAAGAGGAAATTGTAACTTTACCTTAAATGGCCACAAATATGTTCACAATATTCCAAGGAAAGGTATTTTAGGGGAAGAAAAGAGAGCTCTTCTGCAAAGGTGCTTTATTATCTCACGTGTGTTTGACCCTCAAAAAAGCAGAAGTACTTTAAACTCGCACTCAGTCTTGAGATCCAGAGAGTATTCCACAATTCTTAAAGCAACTTTTACACCGGGCGCGAGGGGTTTTGCTTTGTTTTTGATTTATCCACCGTAAGGCATAAGTCTTCCCACCCAAAGTAAAGCAAAACGAAGCCAGCCAGCCAGCAAAAAAGAAAAAGATATATCGCAATAAAAACAATAAAAAGGAAGATCCAGCAAACTACCCTCCCGCCCTGTGACTTTTCTTTATAAACACATGGCTACTAATGAACTATTTTGGAAAAGAAAGAAAGAAAAATATCGGTGGAAGTACGATTTCGACCCCCTCAAGTCTCTGTTGTTTTGTTTTTGTTTTGTTTTGTTTAAAAAAACCCAGCAATAAAAAGTCTCAAACTTGTTCCAACTTTACAGATCTCTCCTCCTCCTCATTATCGCCATCATCATCATCATGGACTTCCCCGCGGAGAAATTGATAGCAATACGTTTCCCTGAAAGATACATTGTAATCCATTCACATCCGGGCAATGCAGTGGTGCTTATAAAGAGGGGTGGGAAAAAAGCTTGCTGCTGCTGCTGCCGCCGCCACCGCTGCTCGCTGCACGTTGCCTGCTTCGGCCGCGTCGCCTATTGCAGAGAATGACGACAGGAGGAGGGAGGGAGGGAGGGCGCGCGCGCGCGCGGAGCATAGAGAGGTAAACAGCCGGGCTAGAAAGTCAACCAAGATGGAGGGAAAGCAAAACTCTGGGAGAGGAGGAGGAGGGTTGTGTGGTACAAAAGTGAACTTTTATGTTTTCCCGCGAAACGTGCGCACAGAGTTTGCATGGGATCACTATAAGCTGCGCGAGCAAATAATAATAATAATAATTTTAAAAACTTTCCCTTCCCAGTTATCCTTTATGGTTTTCCCACAGATTAGGGGCTTGGACCACAGAGGTTTGAGGGGCTTCTCTGGAAAAGTTTTCATCGTTCTCTTCGTGCCATTAAATTAAACTCCGAACACAATGCAACAAAACAAAACAAAAAATGTTTTATGACAGACCAACACGGCTATCTACCTGTAACTAAAACAAAAAAGCCCACCCTAGTTTTGCTAATTGCAATAATTATGTGAGGGAGGCTTCAGCTGTTTTGTTGTTGTTTTAGGTCAGGTATGCACATGCAAAAAAGCAGTCACTCTTAGAAGTTTTTCTCTCATGTATGAGGAAAAGGCCTTCTAAAACAATCCCCAACACAGTTTTTGTAACTTATTTATCATCATCATCACCATCAATAAAACACTAAAGGGGGGTTGCTATTTTTTAATGTAAATTTCCTCAAGGCTGAAACTGGTATAGCTCAGCCAGTAGAGCATGAGATTCTCATGTTGGGCAAAATATTCCTGCAATATTGGACTAGATGACCCTTGTGGTCCCTTCCAGCTCTACAGTTCTGTAATTCTATGAAACTCTTAATACACACACCTGAACACAAATGTTTCACTGTTGTGGGGGGTGGGGCATGAGCTACATGTTCAAAGGCCTACTCTTGGATATTTTCAAGATTAAAGGCACTTCCAGTGGTAATTCATTGTGGGTTCAGAACTGTTCATGCATGCACTTGTGGGCATGAGCAGCACAGTCCACAATAAAATATTTGTGGAAGCATCCTAAACTGCAGGAAATGGTTTATTTTTAAGGGCATTTGTTGTTCGTTCTTTTTATATTTCACTAGCAGCCTCATACCCAGTATTGCTCAGGAATTCTAAGAAACCAAAAATATCAGTGCAGTTTTGTAAGGTTCATTCCACCATCTTGATTCAAAATGGTATCCAGCTGTATCTGTGTTTAGAAGAATGACTGCTCCTTGATCCTAGGAATATTATTATTATTTTTAAAAATTATACATCTGTCATCCAAGGATCAAAGGGCAGTTTACAATAGAAAAACAGAAAAATAAATACTGCTATGTGTTTGCGGTAGGGTAGGCTGTATGCCTAAGCCCCCTTCTAATTCCTGGATCCAGCACAGATTCCATTACTGGAATAGCCATGTCAGGTAACTGCCCTCTATGTATGGGCCATTAAGGTCACAAAGGAAGTGGCTATGTGCCACTTATTCTGTGCCCCCCCTCCCTCAAAGACAAAGGCTGGAGTTGGGAATTGAGTTGTGTGGAGCTAGATGCTAGAAGCAAGCCTGTGGGCTGGGCAGCTGCGACAGAACCATGCCTGATTTCTGCTGGAATCGAAGTCTGGCTATGGGAGAAGCAAAATTGTTTGGGGGTGTTAATGCTGTGAGCCCCTCCATCATACGCTCAGGTTGTATATGTGTGTAAACAAATCATATATCATAAAGGCATCACTACCTCCATTGTCCCTCATTCCAAGGAAACCGAACCCTGGATGCCTATGGAACTTCTTATATCTCACACAGCTTTTCATCCAGCTGGAAATGTTTGTGGTAACAAACCATGTTCAATCGTTTCTCAAAAGTGCTACAGAATCAGATAACCAGGTGCTTGTTTACCCCAACAACTGAGGCAGTAGTGGCAGCCAGGTCATTTTATAGTCTCTCCCTGCTCCTCCCTCCTACTGGCAATTGCCAGGTCTTCTTGAGAAGAAGTGGCTTCTTGCCCAACTTCCTGTCCCTTTGCAAAAAGCACTCTTGTCTGAATCCGTTTTGGAACTGCAGAGCAGGGAGCAGCATAGTGGGTGTCTGTCATATATCAACAAGACGTGTCCCACTGCGCTGGGGCAACCACACTGAAAGCCCTACTCTGAATTGCTGCTGATATTTTGGGAACTTTAGGGAGAAACTCTCCCACAGTACACCTAGTGGGCATAAAAGAGAGAGATTCATTGTTCTAATATGCATTTTGGAATTTTCTGATTTAAAGAGTCCCTTCCTGTTGTTGTTGTTGTTGTTGTTGTTGTTGTTGTTGTCGTCGTCGTCGTCGTCGTCGTCGTCGTCGTCGTCGTCCCCTTGGCTCTCTGAGATTCATTTTCCAACCAAACTGAAAATCAAGTCTCTGTATGGTCTGTGCACCAGTTATCAATATTTCTGAGCCTTTCTCCTCAGCAATGGCAAGATACTTATTGGTCAAGCCGATGGTATTCATCTGAGGAAATTTCCCTTTCTTGTTCTGAAGCGAATTAATGAATGGAACAACTTCTCTAGGTTATTTTGTGGGTATTCATTAAGTTTGTGCCATGGGAATGTGGGAAGACGCTTTATACTGAGGTAGGCCACTGGTACCAGTAATGTCTACACTGACCGGCAGTGGCTCTCCTGAATTTCAGACAGGGTGTTCTCCCAATTTTATCTAAAGTTGTCCATGATTGAACCTAAGACCTTCCCCATGCAGAGCACTTGCTCTGAGCTTCAACCTTTCTCCACAATTCCACTTACCGGTACCTTTGAAGGAGTTGCTTTCCTAAGCAGTTTGTCTTCACGAACAGGCTGATGAGATGATGGCACTGTTTTTGGAGTGGTGTTCGTCACTGTGGCTTTACTGGTGGATTTTGGTGATTAGCTCTGTCTAGCTGTGGGATAGAAATTTAAAAATAAGTCAGCGAAGAGGCACCTTTGATCAAGGCCATATTAAGCCACAGAGAGGCAGGGCTACAGCCCAAGGCTCACTGCTTCACGGGACCCGGTGATGTTCTAGACTTCCCTTCAAATTATGGTGCATGTAGTGCTGGGGCAACCCAGATGGGCAGAGTTTTAATAATAATAATAATAATAATAATAATAACAACCATAATAATAACAATAATAACAACAACAATAACAATAAAATTATTGTTATTATAATACAACACAGGACGAGGTGGGGAAGGTGTTTCCCCTTCTTCACACATACGCTGTTTATGTCAACAAAAAAGCTATGAGAGAAAAACACAGTGCAGTTGTTTTCCCTTAACAACCCACTGGCCAGAGACGAGGCTGGTAGGTAATTCAGACCCTTTTAAATAGGTAACCTTCTCACTTTGGCTTTGGTTTAGGACAAAAAATGGGATGGACATGGACATTGGGATGGTGCGTGCACATCCCTGCTTTCTCTTGCGCAAGAGGAACCCATAATACAATTAAAAACAAGAACCATAGGGTTTTTTTTTTAATTTAAGGAAAGCATGGAAGATGATGTTCTATAAGATATGTAGTATTCCCCTCTGCATTGTATACTGCATAGTTTTCTTCCAGTGTGTGCATATGTGTGTACACACCATTTCCAGGTGTTACCTCAGAGTTGCGAGTGAAACAGGGAGCCCACTGCCTGAGGCCCATTATGGCTTTGATCCAGCCTTGCCTCTAAATACTGAGGAGAGTTGACTTTGCTGCTGTCCCTCACCTGAGATAATGTCTTATTCCTTGGGGCTGCATATGAACGCAGGCACAAATCCCGAGTTGTTGTTATTTCCCCCCCTCCCTTGGACAACTTTTCTATGACGGTAGTGATTTGACTCCTGCCCTTTATTTTATTTCCCAGACACGCTTCAAACTTCTTGAACTCGTCTTCCTCCATTGGGGCAGTGGCCATTGGTGTGCATTTTACCCTCACAACTCTGTGAGGTAGGTTAGGCTGGGAAATAGTTCACCCAGTGAACTTCATGGACAAATGGGGGGTGGTCTTGCATACTGACCACTATATTGCACCTAGTCTTTGACATAAACTGCCCTCAGGTCCTCTCCTTTAATCTGCAGCCCTTCTGAGACTGGTGCCACTCAGGCTTTCCCTGTCAGAGAAACACACACCTTTTTCAGACCTACACAGACAGCAGAAAGAGAGGGCAAAACCCTGAGGGGGATGCAGCAGCCTGTACCAGTTCAGAGAGCAGGTTGAAAACAGCAACCCCAAACTCCATGGAATTTAAAACTTCATGTGATAAACAGCAACCCAAAACTCCTTGCAACTTTAATAATAATTAAAAAACACACACGCACGCACACACAGAAAATGTTCCTGTGCCGATTTTCTATTTGTAGGCAGTTGCTGGGTTTTGGTTTTGTATGCAGCGAAGCATTTATCATTGTGGAAACCCCACCTGCAGTCTGAAGTGGTTTAGTCCATTTTGCAATCTCACAGAATTGGTACCACACAGTACTGCTGCATGTGTAGCCTGGCCCTTGTGAGGGGTAGCCAGCTTGCTAGCTAGCTGTATGGGCCAGGGCAGAATTTCATCCTGTCAGCCAGTTGCCATGGCAGGAGGATAGAAAGCCAGGGGAGGAAATGTTCCAGACACATAGGGATGGCAGCCATTGCATATGCAAATTTGTAACTTTCAAAAAATGATTATATTTACATAATTTAATTTAAATGCTGTTTTGAAAGTTACAGAGTTGAATAAATAGAAATTAGTAATTAAGCAATGGCAATATCCTAAACTGTGTTTTGATGTGTGGATATACAATGCAGGGATAAGTTACTCATCCCTTTGTATTTTGAGAATTTGTTTTTCTAAGCTCCTTGCTGAGTCACCATGTTCTCAACCGACTGCCACACGTTCTGGAAGTTTCTGTCCAGAAGCCTTGATACAAACTAGATCCATTCAGTTGTAGCATTGCTTCAAAAACAGGGCCTAGGCCTACCTAGTATAGAAGACTGGCAATTAAAATTATTAACATATCAAAAAATGGCGATAAAGATAGGTGAAGCCAGAGGAATAAAAAAACCAAAAAATAGAGAACGATTGGGGAAAATTTAAAGAATATATAGGTAAGGCAGTGGAGAGAGCCAATCTTCTAATTTAACATATAAGTGGGTTTAGCAGGTTAAAATAAAGGGAGTAATAAAATAAATAAGGTATATAAAGGACAATGGTTACAGGACACCGCAATAATAGAGAGGCTGGAAGTAAACACCAGACACGTATTTTCTGTTTTGTAAAATGTTTATTTTGTAATATGTATATGTATATATGTTTATTTTGTAATATGTATATTGTACACTTTGTAATTTATTTTCTTCTTTATTTATTTGCTTATCCCTTTTTGCTGCTTGTTTGTGACTGTGTTTTTTTTCTTTCTGTATATTTTTTGTCTGTGATTGTGATTTTAATTCAATAAAGTTTAATTTAAAAAAAAGAATTTGTTTTTCTAAGCTCCTTGCTGAGTCACCATGTTCTCAACCAACTGCCACACGTTCTGGAAGTTTCTGTCCAGAAGCCTTGATACAAACTAGATCCATTCAGTTGTAGCATTGCTTCAAAAACAGGGCCTAGGCTATATATTTCTTAAGGGTTTCAGTCCAAGATTGAATTCTCATATTTATCTGTATAAGCTATATCTAAAAACCAATGCAATTTGCCTAATCCTGCATTGAAGACATTCAAATTGGAACTTTATTAACTACAAACCCTGAAATCTGGGATTCCCTCCAAAATGCTGCCAAAGTTTTGCAGTTCTTTAGCAGGGTTTTGCAGCAGAAATCCCAGTTTTTGCAACGCCCTGGACCATGTTGGTTTTTTGGGTAATAGCTATGACCCGCAGTTTAATTACTCAGTTGGGGGGCACTTCAAAATGCAGTGTTTTCACTGCAAAACTATTGCAAAACTTTGGCACCAGTTTGGAGTAAATCGCACAATGTTGGTTTTTGGAGTCTGTAGAATCAGCCAGCACCTGAGTCCATCAGCAGTAGAGAAATAGGTAAACAGGTGCACACATTTCAATCAATGACTGCCCTTTTCTATGAAGGGACTATGTTTTATCAGCTTTACACGAACTCATGTCTGCTTCCCTCTTGGGCAAGGACTTGTCGTCTGCTCCCTCCCACTTAATGCTCTATAAAGAGCTTAGTTTATTTTAAGTGTAATAATAATTACACTGTGGCAAACAGTATTATTGTGCTGAGGACTACTCAGGGGCTGGTGTGTGAATGCTAGTATTTATATAATTTTAATCTGCAAAGTGTTGTTGTTTTAAACTTTCTCTACTGTTTTTGAAGGGATAACCATGTCAGTCTGTTAGGAACATTGGAAGCTGCCTTATACTGAGTCAGGCCATCGGTCCATTTAACTCAGTACTCTATTGCCTACACGGACTGGCAGCAAACCTCCAGGATTTCATACCAAAACCTCTCATCCCTACCTGTTATTGTGAACTGTTTTAAATGTTGTGTTTTAATTGTTATAACCTGACTTGGGACCTTCAGGTTGAAGGGTGGTAATAAATTGTAATAATATTAATACCTGGAAATGCTGGAGATTTGAACCTGAGACCTTCTGCATGCAAAGCAGATGTTCTGCTCCTGAGTTATGTCTCTACCTGCTGCTTGCAGCAAGAACAACCAAGGGTCTTCTTGTGCCACCTTCAAGTTTAACAAATCAATATGTTTTTTGCCATAATAAGGAGTGTGTTAGTCTTAGGAAGCCACCTTTTGTTGTTTTCACTTTTGTGATGTTTCTCAACAAACCTGTGTGCTGGATCATGCCAGTTGCAGCTTCTCTCCATAGCAGAGACAGAACTTTAATCCAGGGTTCTATGTCCCAAATCCTTTTTCTATGCCCAGATGGTCACGAGTCCTACATTTACCTTCTTCTTTCTTTTCTTTTTTAACTTGCCAGGTTTTCATTATCCTGTTGCTTTGGCACAATGGTCTTCAACTGATGGGTCAACTGAGTGGGTCACAGCCTGAACTAAGGTATTCCACAATAGCAGCACTGCCACCATACAAAAATACAGTAAACAAATTAAGGAATGGGTTCCGAAATAGTACATGTTTGGGGGTAAAAGTAATTCCTGGGTCAGAAAAAGCTGGAGGCTACACCTGAGCAGAAGCTTGCAGACAATAGCAGGGCAGGGAATAATGTTTAAGCGAGTGGGAATATTTAAATGCAAGAGAATCAGTAACTTACTGTCTTTTACTGGAATTATGTTTTATCGTTTTCATATAAGCCGCCTTGAGAAGCCTTTGCCCTTAAGGCAGCCTAGAAATATTTGATATAAATAAATACAATGAATCTGACCGTATCCTCAGCTTCTTGTTGGTTCGTCTACCTACACTGCAAATAAGCGCACACTCCCTGAGGTAGGCATTGACATCCCGAGAAGGAAAAGAGTGGACTTTACCCCAGCAAATCTTCTCACAAGCAAACGATCAAGAATTAGGTTGTCTTTTTTAAAAAAATAATAATAATAATAATTAAACTCTTCTTAAGGAGGTGTATGCATTTCTTTTCCTTTCTTACTTTACTCCTCTTCCAGTATGAACAGTATCTGGGATCTGACAGTAGTATGAACAATTGCACACCTGCCCATGATCTTAAAGTCCTCCTTTAATTATGCAGCACAGAATCAGTGAATCAATTAATATTGTATCACCCACATATTGCTAGTCTACACCCCACTCCCGCACACAGTCTGACATCAGTTAATTTTGTGCATGCTACCCCCAAATTAGTTTTGTCAAGGATGGTCGCTAGTGGCATTGCTAAGTAGCACAAGAAGGTTCCAAAAGAATTAGGGAGGAAACAAAATACCTTTTTAAACCCTGTAATGTAGGCTTCCGTCTGCTTTTATTGCTGCTGGAAGCTACACCGTTTTGACCCTATTAGCATAGTGCCTAAAAGGCCTACTGTGCATTGCATTAGGGACCACACTACTTTAACTGCAATGGCCCATTAAAGAGATCCACAAAAGGTTCATAAATATTGTTACAAAACTTGGGCGCCACCCCTACAGTCTGCCAAGCAGTAGCAAGATTCCAGGGGGTTCCAGGGACTCATCCAGGGACTCAGCTATACAGCTGCAAATAAAACACTTTAAGTGCAATATACAATGTGACACTAGATGGTAATGGTGAGCCTTATGGAAAATTCAATGTATTTAAAAAATAAAAGCTTTAAAAAAAACATTTTCAGAACGGTTTTTATATGTGTGTAGATTTCACCCAGGATTTGTGCTCCCTTGGAGAATTGAAGACGTGGTGGAGACTGTCTTAGCTTTAAGAAATCTGATTTATTCAATCTGTATGGAGGGAGTCCAGATCTTATAGCATGGTCATCTCAAGCAGGGCTTGTTTCCCAAATGTCAAAGGCATTTCTCCTAGCCAGCCTTCAGCCAGCCTGCCCAAGATGGAGGGAGGAGCAAAATGGTACTGGGAACTTACACACTCACATGTTTGCTCTAAGCTATTATTTGACTTTGTGTGACAAGTGAGCCATTTTATTTTATTGACTTTTTTTTTTTACTAACTGTAAGCTGCCTTCAGGATCTTTGTGTTAAAAAGGTACCATCCATCTATCTATCTATATATCTATCTATCCATCCATCCATCCATCCATCCATCCACCCACCCACCCATCTATCTAATGAATGTTGCTTAGTCCTGCTAAATATTGCAAAAAAAACAAAACCCAAAACAAACCACCTGCCCCTTCCACTCCCAACTTGCCTTAACTATTCCATCCCTCTTCTCTCTGGTCTTCCCTTAACCCACCTCTCACCTCTATCCAAAACTCCCCTGCCAATATCACCCCCATCATTCAGATCATTTTAATGTGTAGTTTGAATTGTAGTTTATGCATGTAACAGGGAAGGCTTTAAGAATGGCTTGTAGCTGATGTTCTCTGGAGCTACAGAGATGAATTTGCCTCAGATGACTAAAAACACGTTTTGTTTTATTTTTGTCAGTTTTCTACAAAGGAGCATTTTGTAAAGGAATAAAGCTTCTCCACACAGCTCTCCCTAATATATATCAAAATCTGGCCTAGGCTGCTCCCCGATGGAACTGTATGCTCGATTTTAAATTAAAAATGAAATGTCAGCATTTTTAATGCAGTCTTAATGGACAAACACTCCTCCAGCACATTACGGGGGGGGGGGGGGTATGTTTGGAAAATATTGATGGAGTAGGATTTTGCTTTGATATATATATATATATATATATATATATATATATATATATGGAGGGATTTTGTAAAAAAAATTATTTTAGACCCTGTGGCAAGATGCTTTGCAACCCCATTGCTCAGCTTATTTAAAGATGCAACTATTGGTTTATTAGTATAACAAATATAATATATTACAGCGAGTGCTTTTTCTGGGGGTGTGCAAGGGTACGCATACCCCTAAATATTTTGTGAATCTTTGTACTTTTGTCCATTTAATGTATTTATTTTTCCCGATTTGAACAATAAAATGGTGATTTTCTTGAGCCAAAGCGAGAGTACCCCTAAACATTTTTAAAGAAAAAAAGCACTGATTACAGCATTGTCACCAGTGCTGTGACTTTTAGCCCAGGGGTCAGCAAACTTTTTCAGCAGGGGGCCGGTCCACTGTCCCTTAGACCTTGTGGGAGGCCGGACTATATTTTGAAGGAAAAAAATGAACAAATTCCTATGCCCCACAAATAACCCAGAGATGCATTTTAAATAAAAGGACACAACATTCTACTCATGTAAAAACACGCTGATTCCCGGACCGTCCGTTAGCCGGATTGAGAAAGCGATTGGGTCGTATCCAGCCCCCAGGCCTTTGTTTGCCTACCCATGCTTTTAGCAATCAGGGTCTTCCTGTGCAAGAATGCTCAACTTGTAGTCCAGTTATCAGTTGCTGAGTGAGGAGGGGAGGGTAAGGTTGGCAGATGAGAGAGTGATGGGAGAGTTGGTGGCCTTGCTTGCAATACGTCTAAGAACAAGTCCCTTTGCTCTGTGCTGGCTAAATGTTATCATTTCCTTAAAACCACCCTTCTGTATAACATTTCTTCTTTCAAGATAGCGTTTCCATGTGTTCTGAATTTCTGGCTGCTGCAGTTTGTCAGATCTTTACGATATATATATATATATATATATATATATATATATATATATATATATATATACACACACACACACACACACACACACACACACACACACACACACATATATATACACACACTTCTGATCTGAGTGAAACTAGAGCCAAGATAACCCCCCCCCCACACACACACACACAGACACACACATTCTCCCTGCCAAGTATATGGGCATGTGCAGGTAGTTATAGAAAACTATAGGTGGTGATGACAGCTTGACTAGGAGTGCAAAATGTACAATAAAGCAATCACTTCTAAAAAATTTCATCAGGGGACCTTTAATATTTCCTGAAGTGCCAGCATCTGGAAATGGGAGGGTGGGGGAGAGAAATAATGAGAAGGTGGTTTCGTAATTTAGGTTCTGCAACAGTAAAACTGAGTGCAGCTAAACTGCATGCGTAGGGATTTGCAACATTCCGATCAATGATCAATGACTAATTAACAGTCGGCCGATGTTCTGAAGCTAGAAAACAGATATCTGTTTCATTCTCCATAATATATTCTGCTTATTTTGTTTTATTGATTTCATTCTTTTTTTAAAATAAAAATAGAAGCGTTTGAAAACTATAGAACTGTTTAAAAAAAAAAAAATTCTAAACAATTGTGGGCCAAGTTAGATGAGGAGATTTGTGATTGGATCACCTGACAATTATTTTTAAAAAGCAGCTGGGGGCGGGTGGGATTGGATTGAGGCCTAAATGGTGGGTGGGGCAGGGGGATTTACCCTTTCCACTATGCCTTTTTTTTTTGCAATCTTAATCTGTGCATTGTACACATAGAAACACAGCTGTCATTTGCACTACTTGGGGAAAAAATGAATGGATGGGGAGAGATATATTTCTGCTATAAATAAAAAACAGTTATCTGTGCTATATTTCTGCTCTAAATCTCTCAGCACAGATAAATCTTTTTTATTTTTATTTAGCATTTGTATTACTTACTTACTTACTTACTTACCTACCGATACTTACTTTCCAATGGGAAATAATTTCCTAATTGCATTAACAGGAGCTTCCCTCTCACTGCCAATAGCAGGTGGGGGGTGATGTGGTAGAGCAAAGGATTATGGGTGACACCCAACTACAGAAAATTATTCTAGCAGTATAAATGTAAAAATGAATGGGCTTAATGTGAGAATGCAGCACCAAAAAAAGTGCACCTTTTGGTCTTGCGCGATGACGAGCCCAGCACACGGAGCCGAAATGGGACATCCCAGGATGGAATCATAATCCAGAGTGGCTTTTGCATTTCTGGGGTGTCCTGCTTAAGATGGGACAGTTGCAGGTGTGTGATATAACTCTGTTTTTTTTAATGGTGTATCTATGCACATTCTGTATAGTATTATAGGATGCGTATTTCTTTCTGTTGGTGGTTGAAATGACCATGATGGTTGGCAAGAATTTTGTTAGCCCAAAGATGGAAACAACAGGAGTTACCAACAAAAGAAGAGCAGCAGATGAAGCTGATGGACTTTGCAGAAATGGCGAAACTTGTGGGAATGGTGAGAAAAGCACAACGCGGAGACAGGATGATGGTATGGGAAGGCAACCTCAAATCCTCCGCGAGGGTCCCTTTTATTAAGAATCTCACACCTTAGTTCAGTGTTTCCCAACCAGTGTGCCTCCAGATGTTTTGGGACTACAATTCCCATCATCCCTGACCACTGGTATTGCTAGCGAGGGATGATGGGAGTTGTAGTCCCAAAACATCTGGAGGCACACTGGTTGAGAAACACTGCCTTAGTTAATGGTTAACAACATAGGTACATCTCAAGACACCAAATAAGGGAGCATCTACCCCAGCTGTGGCACATAGCACCATGTAAGGAGTTGTTTTCCAAAATGTGACTCCCCCCAAACTCCCCCCATGCCTCCACCATTGCGTACGTGACTGCCCTGCATGCTCCCCACACATGCTCTCCTCATGCACCCCTCCTCGTGCTCATCTCGTGCTTCCAGTAACTTTCCACCACCCTCCATTGTTCCATTGTGTGCCTTTGACTCGTGTCTGCCATCCTGACGTTCAGCGCAGTGTGGTTTGCCAGCGCAACACTTTTGGTCTGGGTAAAATTACCGTGGTATGCCAACGCAGTGTTTTATCATGACTGGTTTAACGTGGTGTGCCAGCACACTTTTAATATAATTCCTACAGAAACTGACGGGAAGAATACAGAACCAGCGAGACCAAGTATTCCAAAAGGACTGGGACAAATTTATATTATATTTGAAAGACAAGTGTAAGCAATTAACATCATTAGCAGGGTTATCTGAAGATCTGTAAGATGAAATTGCTACCTATTGAGGTTGAGTAATATAATATTTTAGGTAATTATACAACAAGGATAGGAAACGAAGCAAAATGTAAAGATGTAAAGTTTAATTTTGTAAACCATCAGACGGGAGGGAGGGAAGTCGTTAGGCTCAGTTGAGCCAAAGAGATAAAATAAGAGGGTACGATGTTACATAATGTGATTATATGTAAAACCAGTAAAAATCATTTATAAAAAAGAAAAGAAAAGACTATGATGGTCATAGCAACAAATAAAACTGAATTGATATAACACCTGTTATAAAATGGCTGCCCTGCTTGTCAGATCGTTTCCAGGCCCTAAATGACTCAGGCCCCACATGCCTGAAAGACAGACTCCTTCCAGACAGACCCTTCCTCTTGATAATTCATTATCATTATGGTGAGGGTGGCCCAGGATACAGCATTCTCTGTGGCAACCCCTAAACTGTGGAACTTCCTCCCCACAGAGGTGTGTCTGCTACCTTCATTATGCAGCTTCTGACAATTGCTGGAGATACACTTTGTCACCCTTGGTTCTGGCATTTGATATGTGCATTTTTAGGACCTTAGGATCTGTTTTAATGTTGTAACCCATACTTAGGGTGACTTTAAGATGAAAAGCAGGTTGTTAATAATAATAATAATAATAATGGCACCAAATGACTGGCACAACCTTGAATCATGACTAAATTACATTTCATTTTTTTTAAAAAATACAAAAGCATGCTAAGCTTGGCCCCTGTTACTAATCCATGCTACACTTGTGAGTTATGCTACAAAAATGAGGTAACTATTCATACACATCGCTGTTTCTAACTAGGGAAAAATCAGACAGCTGCTGTATGACTGAATGGTTTAAAAACAACACATATGCCAACTGAAAGGCGATGATACGGTTGCAACTCGGGGCCAGTAACTTAAAAATAAATAAATAAATAAATAAATAAATAGTTAGCTTCTGCTTGCAACTGTGTGGGACAGGCCACCTTCAACGCTCACCCAAGAACATTCACTCTTCCTCTGCCCAGCTGAAATCAACATGGACTATATAAAAGAGAAATATGAGACAGTAGTCACTATTCTAATAGTCACAATGGCTAACCTCACAGATTTTGTAAGACAAATGGTTTCAAAGTTTCTAAGGCGAAGCAAAAAGATTGTGGAAATCTGGCTTAGAAAGCGCCAAAATAGATGGTGGGTTTCTTGGCCCATGAATCATCTGCAAGGATTATTTCAGACAGCATGTACGGTGTAATGCTTCACTCTTTCCAATAATGTAGTTAAATAATTTAGAGACTGATTCCATGCAAAAGAAGCTGGCATAAAGCAAGCCTGTGTTAAATTAAGCCAGCATAAAGTTGCACTTTGGGTGAACTTTGGTTTTTCAAATTTCAATGGTGCCCTGTGTGAGACCAAAATTTTGCACCCACCCACCTACCCGAATATCACATTTTGTTCTGCTCAATTCACTGTGTTATAGTTGTTGTGCTGCCCTAAAGCCGCCTCTGGTTACATCGTATCCAACTGAGCTAAACCTGCCTAATCCTGGTAGAGGAAAAACAAGGCTTTAAAACAGAGTTCTATGCCAGGTTGCCGAGCGGAATGTGAAATTGGGTTCTCAAAGAGAGCACGCGTTGCGGTGGGGCCTGCAAATTCACCCCTCTATGTTGCTGGGGAGTTTTTTGACTGTGGCCTCAACTCTGATTGGCCCTGGGGCTGTTGTTGGGTAAAAGTAAATGTTGCAATTTTGCCTGGGTTTCTTGGGGTTTATAACCCCTGTGCACGCTTGGTCAGTCCTCTTTGCTGCGTGCAACGGATCTCCCGCCCGTCCTCTCCCTATTTTCTTAGGCACCTGTGTTGATCTTGCTATGCCTGTCATGGGGCCGTCTGCCATTGGGGTAGGGGCCTGGTAGGAATTTTTCCCAGTTGGCTGATTGGCTGGTGCCTTCTGGTTTTCGCCTACTACATAGCAATTAGTCACAACTTGTAAGGTTGGCGGTTAGGCATTGGTTCCTTGTGTTCGTTGGTGGAGGGGATAAGCCTGGCTGTGGCTGCCCCTCCAATGGTTGATGATGCACGGGGAATTCCGTTAAAGGAATCCAGGGGCTCACCTTTGCTTGTCCGTATCCCTCCGCTTGGGGGCCAGGGCCATCGCAAGAGCTCCTGGGAGCATGTGTGCGGCAGGTTGTAGAGTCATGACCCCACTCATAATCTGAACCCCAATAAGTGCTCTCCCATTCTGACGGCTGTCAGGTTCTGTCCCTTAGGGGGCAGATAGCTTGAACCAATGCCTATGCAACCACTCACATCGATTTGTATTTCAATAAAAGTTGTGGCCAAAATCATGCCAAAAACCAAACCATAAATACTGTCTGTGGTGTGCGTTATTTGGGGGGTGAATGGGGGACCTCAACACGCAATTCTACCTTTCTACAGTAGACTAGTTTCTACAAACGCGATCACACACCCCTTTGCAAGATGCACATTCCAGCTGAGCGGGAACACTTGAGAAAACAGGGGTGTGGAGAGTCCTCAGAGCCAAACAGATAGGCTTGGCATTTCCCCATCCCTGGTATAATTTGACTTCCTCTCCAGTGTCCAACCAGATGCCTCCTGGAAGACTTTAAGCAGGGCATGAGAGCAGTCATTTCCCCAATGGTTGCTCTTCCCAGCAACTCTTGGTACATGTTCTCTGATAGGAAGAACATGGAAGGAACGTTCTGTATCCCTGACCCCAGTGAGGTTAATCCGAGGCATGATTTTTGCTAACCATTAACACATAGTTGTGGTGGATCCCCAGAACCTCCAGAGATTATATGAGAGGACTTCATTTTGATGTGTGTCCCATTTATGATCAAAATTGCACCCTCTGAACAGTGTCAGAAAAAGACCTCTGGGCCACATCATGCTCACAGTGACTCTTTGACTGTGGACATTGGGTAATAATAGAGAAGAGTCTCAGGGGACTTGGATGAAGTACTTAATATAAATGTTCTGGAGAAGGATATTTCACAGTTCCATGCCCATTATATCAATAACTTATTGATTTAAAATCTGCGGGCCACTAAAGATCTAATTCTGTCACACACAGCCCTACCACACAAGGGTACAGGCAGATACAATGCTTCCTCGCAGCTTTGCTTACTCACTCATATACCCTGCCAATGGTAGCAGCTGTCCAATGAGTCATGGTTGAACTACTCATAAGACTCAGCCCTAGGACCTAT
This sequence comes from Darevskia mixta, assembly GCA_034641385.1. NCBI lineage: Eukaryota > Metazoa > Chordata > Lepidosauria > Squamata > Lacertidae > Darevskia > Darevskia mixta. The sequence goes on along the minus strand of JAWWNH010000062.1, from coordinate 5,892,094 downwards.
TTTCAATGGTAGAGGCCGTTTCTAGAGCATGCCCCTTCTCAAAAGAATGCAAGAGCAGCCCTGTGGGACTGGTCCAAAAAGAGTCTATCAAGTCTTTCGGGGGGGGGGGTTTGCAACACTGGCCCACCAGATGTTCCTAGAGAGCGTCCAAGCACATCAAGAAAGTTAGTTCTTCTCTGTTTATTTCCAATATTTGATATTCACTGGCACAGTGAGTTTCCATTTAGTTGCCATGGCTGATGGTGGTAGCTTACTAGCCCATTCTCCATAAACTTACCTTATTTTCCCTAGTTTATTTGTAATTATGATGCAAGTTATGATCATAAACTATTTTAGAAGTGGCCTAAGCATGTGGCCATCACTGCTTCTACTCCCAGTGAGTTCACACACCGCCCCCATTTGCTACATATGCAAGAATAAAGTGTCCTGCAAACTGGTCTCCAAATTTCCTTGAGCTTGGATTATATATCTAGGGCACTTTTAGTAGCTAGTAAAATAAGAAAGCCACTTTATATTCAGATAACCAATGTCCAGCCTCAGGTCTATTTCAGAAGACAGCTTTCAGGACCAATTCGTATGTCTTTCTTGTTGCAGATTTTTAGAAGAGCTGTATGTAAGATAAAAAATGGTTTTGACCATTTATTTATAGAAAATAAGTTGTATACTAAAGGAGGATAAAGGGGGTTGGACTAGATGACCCTTTGGGTCCCTTCCAACTCCACAATTCTTTGAAAGTTGAAAAATGCAATCTCCACCTGTATTTTCTTTCTCTCTCTTTACATTAAGCTATAGTATAAACACTAATTCATTCTAGAAAACGTCATTGGTGGGGAGAGAATCTAGAAATGTGTTAATTCTCATCCCCACCTCACTTGTCTATGCACCTTGTTCACATCCCAAGGCCTAAAAAGCTGATATTCATCTGCAGGAAATTCAGAATATTGTACAAGATGAAGCAGAGTCTTGGCCCCTTCCATACAGTGACCTGACCCACTAATCACATGAAAGTAGTTTAACTTATAGTTTATCTCTTGTCTATTATCATGATATTCCCTTTGCTAATTGAGTTTGTATTTTGAATGCAAAATCATCCCTAAAATTGAGTACACTTTGCCTGAACTATTTTTTTTAATTACATTTGAAAATGTAGTAATTTTTTTTTAATCCTTTGGAAGAAAGGTACAGTCTAGTGCCACATGAGAACAGTATTAATAATGTTTCCTGCAATATTGGTCCAGGGTGTTAAAGGATCCCAAGTAGATTTTATGATTGGGTACTTAGAATGAAACTAAGAATCCCCTCCCCAAAAATATAATCCATGTTACAGAGAATTCAAGGTCACACACTTCTTTAACCAAAAGATGCAATGAGACAGAGCTTCTCTACCAAAGAGGAAGCGGAGTTCAGTATGTCTACCTATTAACCTAAAGGCTTGAGCTCAGAATGTGGGCAGTTTGCTTATTTGATGAATCTGACTTTTAAAAAAGAACTTGTAATACTTGCTCTGTATGAGGAGATTTAGAGTATGACCCTGATGTTGTGTCTTCCTGCATTTTCCCATATGAATCCTACAGTTGCAGCTCATTTGGATGACTGCCCCAAAATGTACACTTTGTACTTCACCCAACAATTGATGCAGAACTGGGCAGGATTATCATTAAGGAATCCTCATGCCAATTATACATGCATTCAAGCTAGGCTATGCCTGTAGTTGCTGCCCTGAAACCTAATGGCAGAGTTTGCAACAGTAAGAATTATGAAAGAACTGCAAACAAAGTACTTAAGTTGGACCCACCCCCAATGCCTGCCATTAATCAGGTATCGTCTCCTCTTGCAGGAAGAAAGGTTTTTGCCAAACTTGACCTAGCTCAGGTCTATCAGCAGTTGACAGTGGTTAACGGTGCTGTTTATGCCCAAATAATTATCACACATCAAGAAACTTGCCTTCAGTTTGGAATTTACGTAAGCTCCAGACATTTTCCAGCTGTTGATGGAAATGTTGCTGGCTAGAATTGCTGGGGCTGTTCCATACTTTGATGATGTATTAATCATGGGCCTATCCATTCACATTTCTCTGAAACATTCTTCAGAGGTCTCTATTGTTCTGTTTGTTCCCTCAGAAAAATATTCTAGTGCAAAAAGTTTGGACCCCATAGCCCACTTTATGTATTCCAGGTCCTACTGAAATCAGGATGTGGGAGATAATATTTTGTTATTTAGACATCTTTTTTCAGTTCCTTACCAGTAACCTCAACCTTGGTCTGGTTTAGAAAAGTGTAGAATGTATTTTTCTCTTTCATTTTATTTTTAAAATAAATTATATTAGTGCTTATAGAGAAAAATACCAAACTTAATATCAAATATTTCCCCCCCTTTTTTGTCCACACTAAGACTTTGAACTAAACACAAGACTTTGAACTAAACACAATAAAAACATATAGAGAGAGAAAGGAATAAAGAAAGAGAGAAATAAAGAAAGTGCAGAGGCAGAAAACAGGCACTGAAGTACTGGTGACAATTGGCAACTGCGTTATCGCTGAGTTTGAGACTAGGAAATTTAAAAGAAAATAGTTGGCCACGTGATGCAATGTGATATTCATTAGTATGAAATCCTCTTCTTAAAAAAGGGGGGGGGGCTGTCTTCCGTGCAAATGATGATAAATAATGGGTTGAAAAGAAACAATTCATTAGGGTGTTGCTACAGGTTGTTGATGCTTTTGAATTATGGTGCTGGAGGAGACTCTTGAGAGTCCCGTGGACTGCAAGAAGATCAAATCTATCCATTCTTAAGGAAATCAGCCCTGAGTGCTCACTGGAAGGACAGATCCTGAAGCTGAGGCTCCAATACTTTGGCCACCCCATGAGAAGAGAAGACTCCCTGGAAAAGACCCTGATGTTGGGAAAGATGGAGGGCACAAGGAGAAGGGGATGACAGAGGACAAGATGGTTGGACAATGTTCTCAAAGCTACCAACATGAGTCTGACCAAACTGCGGGAGGCAGTGGAAGACAGGAGTGCCGGGCATGCTCTGGTCCATGGGTCACAAAGAGTTGGACACGAATAAACAACAACAACAGCTAAGTGTAAATTTCCATGGGCATTGCGGCTTCCCACATGGTCTTGATGTTGAACTGCAACTTGTGAATACATACGGTACTAAAGCAGGCATCCCCAAACTGCGGCCCTCCAGATGTTTTGGCCTACAACTCCCATGATCCCTAGCTAACAGGACCAGTGGTCAGGGATGATGGGAATTGTAGTCCAAAACATCTGGAGGACCGAAGTTTGGGGATGCCTGTACTAAAGTGTCATATGCACAGCAACATCAAGTTAACACACAACTAGTATAATGTTAATTGGAGTTCAAATAATATTAATTTAAAAGACTATGTAAAGAAGCTTACAAATGGTATGTTGGTCACTACAGAATTACCCCACAGCCAGAAAGTTGTACAGTCAAGAAACAGGTTTACTGCCTCACCTGCTAGTTGTAAATACTAAGTCAGGGTGAAAATACACTTCATGCATTAAATGTTTTAGATTTAGATTTGGCAGATTTATCTTACAAGAAGAAGAAATGCATTCTCTAATGGCAAGCAGTGCAAATGTACTGAAGCCTTTTGCAGTGACACAGGAAGTTAAACGCTAAATCATATATGGCAAATATCATAGTCGATAGTTTGGGGTGGACTTAATGGAAATCTTCCGTAACAGTAGAAATGTCCTCAAGGAATTCTCTTTTACAGTGGAAAGATGCTTGGAGAGTTACCTAGCAGAATTAATTCCTTACTTCAGGAAATACGTTTTGGCTACTTTCTAGATTCTTGATTCGAAATATCTGTTCTTGCTAATGACATAATGGGAAATGCTATATCAAATTTGGCAGGATGTATTCAAATGACCAATGAGGCAGTTCAAAGAACGGCAAGGCAATCTGTTCGCCGGGCTTTGGCCACTGCTGTTTCTACTTCTGGTGCTTCCACCATTTCACCTGGAGATTTATGGATGCATCTGGATTTCGTAAAATAACAGCAGCATGAACCACGTGCAGCCATTGCTGACCAAACAACAACGGACTAATCTATTGTAAATGCAGACCTGACTGAACCCACAATAAATCACAAGGCCGAGCCTCTTGACTATTCAAAGACCAAGGCCAACCATCTGGCCAGCACTCACGCTTTGGGCTAATGAGTAGCTTGGATGCCCTCCCACTATTATGTTATCTGGAGGAATATTAGAATAGGATGGGGGAAATGAATCCTTACCATGCAGGCCAAGCTTACATTCCACATTATCCCAGCAGCCCAGTGTATTAGCGTTTCTTGATTATACCAATATCGCGATGCGTTTCAGATTTTGTATGTGCATGTGCAGGTGAGTCCACACATTCATATTTGCAGCATCAAATCAGGATTTGCATGTGTGAAAAAACAGCCATCGCAGATCAAACATCACAGAGAGCTCATGTATCCCTGCCGTCACAATAATTTCCATTGGAAGTAGCTTGCACATTTGATAATTCTGTGATTAGGCTGCAGGTTGCATTCAATTTTGAGGACAGAAGTACAAATGTTATCAGTTTCTGTTTGTCCACTTGTACAATCCTTTGTCCCTCTCTGGCCATTCGACTAATATTTATTTATCATTTTATTTCTGAAGCCATTAAAAAAACCCTCCAAAACCTGGATGATGAGTGTATACGTCACAGTGATACTTCTTTCATGCCACCTTCAGTTCTCTAAGGGGGAAACCCAAACAATGGGCCAGAGTTCAAATTCCAAACCATGGCTTAGCATGAACACATGGGCTTACAAGCTCCTGGAGAAGAGATCACAGCTTCTTAGCTCCTGCACTCCTGCTGCTCTGCTGTGAACGAACCCATGGTTTGGCTTAGCTCATCATCCACACTAGGACTCATGGGTTGTTTCCCTCCAGACAGACCATGAGTGTTAAGCCATAGAACAAACTTTGGCTTCAGATCATGGTTTGTCTGGAATGAGACCAGAAACAAGCTCAGGTTCAGATGACAAACTAAGCGAAACATGAAGTAGTTCATAGTAGTGCAGCAGCAGGCGGTCTGGAGGAGCCAAGCTGCCACAATCTACCATCACTGTCATTTGTCCCCATTTTCATTGCCTTCCAGCCTTGGAACCTGGGGTTCTAAAGCGCAAGAGGAATCTCCAGGGGTACAAAAGGCTTCCTACTTCAGAGAGTCACGTTCCGCAGGTTCGAAGGTGATGAAAACAGCAGCAGGTGGGGGGGGAGTTACTTACGTCCCCACTTCTCCTCTCACCTGTTTACTTACCCCTAACTGCAACACCTGAGAAGGACTTTGTTTAGTTGCATGTCTGGTGTGGAGATGTCAAGGGCTGAATGTGCAGTCCTATACTTCCAAAGCAGCTGACCCACGGCTCCACTTATATCATCAACTCCTAACCTGTATTTAGCACCCACAGCTCATCCCTGCCACACAAAGATTTCTGCGAGTTGACAGTGAAATGCATATTTTTCAATTCATTCATTCTGATATTTTTTTTTCCAGAGGAGGTGCTGGGTTTTTTCCTCTTTTTTTTGTTTTTGCATTTTTAAAAAAGAGTTCAGATAAGAAAGGAAAGTTGGTGGAATGGAATGCGGTGCTGCTTCACGTTCTTCCCGTGTTGTTCTTAGCACTGCAGGCCACTGATAATCTGGAAACACTAAATTGTGGGGCAAGGCTTTAATACGAACAAGGTTTTAATATGAAAAAGGTAGTTTATGGTCCATAGCTTCCCAGCGTGTTGCACTGCCTGCATTTGATGGAAGATCTGCTTTGACACTGTACACCTCAGCACATTTGCGAACTCAACATTTTTTTATTAAACCAAATAATCTCTCTCTCTCTTTCTCTCTCTGTGCATATTTCCCTTCCTTCCCCATAAAAATGAAAGGTAGAGCATAAGAGGTTTTAAAATTGGCATGGAAAGAGTAATGCGTGAAATCGTTGCTGACATTCCCATTTCCCCAGTGGAGGAACAGCAGAGCCTTTCTGGATGAGACTGAAGGTGCTTTAATTGAGTCCTGTGAGAAGCCAGGAAGAAAGCTTAAAAATGATGAAAGGATGTGGTAGATTCCAAAATGCACCAGGGGGAGAAAAACATGAGCTCATATGTATCTTGTTTAATGTGGAGCATGATCCTGTGCGTGTTTACCTTGACTCTAAACCTGCAGTCTTATTCATGCTTGCTTGAGGGTAAGCCTCCACTGATCTCAATAGGATTACTTCTGACTAAACACTTCTGAGCACTTAACTCCTATGCTCAGTGGACATACTGGAGAATTTCCTCCTTGAACAGCTCTATAGAGGTCTAACTGGGTTCAGCCAGTTTACACAGGCTGGGATATAGTTCCGTGCCAGAGATGAGGAGTCACCAGCCATTGAAGCTGCACCTCTACCCCATTTGACTCTGCCCCTGGCTCCTCCCAATGTCCTGATGTCACGCAAGTAGAAGAAGAGGAGTTTGGATTTGATATCCCACTTTATCACTTCCCGAAGGAGTCTCAAAGTGGCTAACATTCCCCTTTCCCTTCCTCCCCCACAACAAATACTCTGTGAGGTAAATGGAGGTGAGAGACTTCAGAGAAGTGTGACTAGCCCAAGGTCACCCAGCAGCTGCATGTGGAGGAGCGGGGACGCGAACCCAGTTCACCAGATTATGAGTCTACCGCTCTCAACCACTACACCACACTGGCTCTTCACCCCCCAATCTTCCTTACAAGTTGGTGCCTCTGCCAGGAGTAATCTACCAGAGGACCAGGGTCAGAGAAGTGACAGATCAGCACTTCTTGTCACCTGTAGCTTCCAGCTGAAACATGAAAGCCCATTCTGGACAATGATACTTCTCCCTTAAAGTCTTTGGGTGGTAGACTTGTTATAAGGATATACGAAGAGCCCTGCTGGATCAGACCAAAGGCCCAGCTAGTCCAGGATTCTCTTCTCACAGCAGCCAACCAGATGCCTATAGGAAGGCCACAAGGAGGACATGGGTGTAAACAGCACTCTTCCCACTTGGCTTCCAGAGGCCAATTGCCTCTGGTAACGGAGGTAGTAACCACTGATAGCTTTATCTGTCATGAGTTTATCTAAAACCTTTTTCAAGCCACCCATCACTACATCTTGTGGTAGGTAGCAAATTCCATAATTGTACAATGTGCTGCGTGAAGCCTTTGGTCTGTGCTGAATCTCCCAAATTTCAGCTTCATAGGACGGCCCCAAGTTTTCATATTATGAAAGAAGAAGAAAAACTCTCCATCCACATTCTTCACAACTTGTTTACGGGCAGTCGCCTGATCCAAACCAGCTACTTACCACTGGCGACAGGCAGCACAACACAGACATAAATAGAGGGACCAAACGACAACACTGCAAGACCCCCATTTGCCCCATAACTACTCAGGCAACACTAATGGATAACCTAATGACATCAGCCAAGACCTTGAGGGTTCATTCACCTGGTCATCATAGTATACAGGGCAGAATTCAATGTTGTGCTATGTAGATTGTTCCCATTAGAGCAAGCATTTCAGCGTGTGAGATGGAGCAACAGCCCCTCCCCACACGCTGCCCTGGGGTTCTTTTGAATGCCCCCCCATTTCAAGGGAAATGAGGGATGTGATGTGGGAGAGGGTGTGCAAGCAAACGCCATTGTGCAGAGTTTCTACTGATGGGTTCGCTAGATGAATCTCGCCCAAAATGTCATTGGCCAGCAATGCCCTTCTGCATTCTACACTGAACAAATAGCATAACCTCAGTGCAAAAGGATAAGTCAACCTCTGGCCTCAGAAAGAGCCATATTCAGAAACCAGTGTTTCATTAGCTTACCAGTGATAGGTTGCATGTGGTATCATCAACATGGCTTTTGCCACTGCAACAATTTTGCATACATTTACACTGTACTGCAACTGTCAAAGTCTGTACCTTTTTTTGCATTTCACTTTCCTCTGATTTCATTTACACGCCCCCCCCCGCCCAAAATAAACCCACCCGCATGTGTATGTATGACAGCTGAACATTATACTACATGCATCTGGTGCAGGGGACTCTAGTTCACAGAAGCTTATGCCATAGCAAATTTGTTAGTCTTTAAAGCGACAAGATTCTGTTGTGTTGATTCCAGCTGAGTTACTCCTACTTTACACTCGTGCAAAGGAGAGGAGAATCGGGCTGCATGTTCCCTTCAACTTATGGTTGTCGAATAGCTATTTTCAAAGTAAATACAAAATATAATGCTGTGTTTTCCTTCATTTGCAAGCCGCAGGGGAAGGGGAGAAATAATTCAAAAGGGTTAAGTCAAGCAACAGAGGCTGGCTAAGCAGGAAAAGAGAATGCTAAAGTAACGACGTGTTCCCTTGTATGAGTAACTCCCTAACAATCTGCTGAAGGAGTGATTTTATATCAGGCTGAAACCCCCAAACCACCATATTTTTAATTTGCCAAGCACCTGTGAAAGAATGCAGCTGCAAGACCCTGGGAAAACAATGGGAACTGTGACAGTTCATTAATATAAACCAGAAACTAGATGTATTTGGGAAAAGTCGTTGATATAGAATTACACTGGAGGACACAGTGGCATTCATGAAGTATACCAGGCATGCAACTAACTAAGATTATAGATGGGTGTACATCATTTGAACCTGGATGGTAATTTGGTTACTATTTATCATGGCATGTCCAATAATGTTACAAATGTATAAAGAACAGGATTGATTAATGATTTATTCATTTTTGGAAGGGGAGGAACTGACTGCTTCAGCATTTCCTTGTTACTTCTTCAGCATCTCCCCCCCAGCCCCAAGAAAGGCTACAATCCTATTGCCCAATTTCTTGGGAATGAGTCTTATTGGACTCACTGGGACTTGCTTCAGCAATAACATGCATGAGTTTGCGCCCAACAAGCTGTAAGTCCTTTGGCATTAATTGCTTCCTGGAACGTCTGCTTGGAAACCAAGTTCACAAATACCGCCCCTTGCTCCTAAGTCCTCACCTGTACTGACAGCAATTATGCAGTGGTCGGGGGAAATGAACCCTGTACCTACTCAGGGGTACTCCTACCTCTTTTCTTCAATATCTTCAAAAGTTGAGCGAGGCATTGGAAAGAAGTGGAAGGGCTGAGTGATAAGCCCTGGCACAAATTCATCCCTTCGACATATGGGAGGGATGACACCTCAGAACAATGCTGTTGCTCTCAGGTCTTCCTTGTTAGCCATCATGAGAACAGGACTAGATGGGCCTTTTGCCAGATCCAACAGGGCCATTCTTATGTTCTGAAGATTGCATTGCAATTCTGTTAGCCTTTAAGGGAAGTTTAGGGAAGTTTTTAATGTTTGATTCTATTTTTAATATTCTGTTGGGAGTCACCCAGAGTGGCTGGGGGAACCCAACCAGATGGGTGGGGTATAAATAATAAATGATGGTGATGATGATGATGATGATGATGATGTCATGAGAATGGTGCAAATGGTATAAAACTGACAACTTACACCTGCCAGAAGCGATGCCTCAACACCTTCATGCACTATGCACTATGTCAGGAAGATTTTGGGCATCACATGGTAGTACAGAGGCTCAAACAAACATGTGCTCTCCCAAGCCCACATTCGGAGCATGTTCACATTTCTGTCACAGCAACATCTATGCTGGCTTGGTTATGTCCACAGGATGAAAGATGGCAGGATCCCCAAGGATGTGCTCTACCTGGAGGCATCAGTCCAACTCTGCATTACAAAGATGTCTGCAAACATGACAGGAGGGTTGGCAACATTAATCCCACCATGTGGAAATCAATCCCTTGCAGACAACCGCAGTGCCTGGAGCATAGCTGTCAACTTTTCCCTTTCCCCCCAGGAAATTCCCTTATTCCGAATAGGATTCCTCGCAAGAAAAGGGAAAGGTTGACAGCTATGGCCTGGAGACAGGCAGTCAGGTCATGTATCTACAGCAGTGACCAAAGGAGGAACGGCCACTGGGAGGAGTGCTGAAAGAAGAAACACCATGGCACACCTTCAGCAGCACAACCAGACACCTTCATCTGCCCCAGCTGCAACAAAACATGTCTCTCCTGCATTGGTCTCTACAGCCACAGCGGAAGCTGTAACTCTCCAGCGGTTTGACTTCACCCCCAAAGGCGCACTCCTCCATTGGCTTCCGAGACAGACAGATGCCAACCAACCATCCAGGACATCAGACAAGGGTCTCTCCCAGCCATACCTGCAGATTCCAGGGACCTTCTGCATGCAGAACAGATGCTCTGCCACTGAGCTACACCTCGGATGGCAAAAAGAAGAATAATGGAGCCCATGGGGTGTGGCAGCACAAATCTTTGTAGCTGCCACACCTAACACACAAAGTTTCAAAACTGAAATCACACTGAGAGCGTTTAGTGGGAGTGACTGAGTTCACATTCTCTTTAAACATTTTGCTCAGCTCCAGCTTGGGCCTATAGTGAGGCAGGCCCACCACCATCCATTTTCCTTGGCAGGAGCCTACTGATGCACTGATATTTCATTAGCGGCTCTGAGGGAAAATGGCTGCCCTCACTGTGGTCTATGGGCTAGATGCCTGTCCCCTGGAGATGCGGGTCACACAACTCAAGACAGTTGGCAGCGTTCGCTGAATATTTTAAAATGCCCTTTCCTTCTCTCTTTCGCATTTAACAAGGGTGCAACGCAACTTCGGGCCTACAGTGTGATTAAGTGCAATTGTCACGCCATGCAACTATTACAAATTGCAGAGAGTATAAAGATATTGCAGAGCGATTCACATGGCAGAGATTAAGGGCCAGTAAGAGATGTGAGCTCATAGACGTTAATCACTAGTGAGGGATCATGTGGGCGCACACACACACACAATCACAGCCTTCTGCTAAAAGCTCTTGTTCACATCAAGACTATGGTTTCACCTGCAGTTTGGGCATTCTCTGTTTCACCAGCTGAGTCCTGGTTCCAGATCCTTCTTCTCAATCACCTGAGGATTTGAGCACACAGTTCCGGCAGATTTGGGAGGTTGTGGACTCTCCTTTCTTGGAGGATTTTAAGCAGAGGTTGGATGGCCATCTGTCATGGATGCTGTAGTTCATGGGTAGGCAAACTAAGGCCCAGGGGCCGGATCAGGCCCAATTGCCTTCTCAATCCGGCCCATGTAGAATGTGTGATTTTATTTAAAATGCATCTCTGGGTTATTTGTGGGACATAGGAATTCGTTCATCCCCCCCAATATAGTCCTGCCCCCCACAAGTCTGAGGGACAGCTGACTGGCCCCCTGCTGAAAAAGTTTGCTGACCCCTGGTAGGTGATGTTCCTGCATGGCAGGCAGTTGGACAAGGTGATCATTGGGGGCCCCTTCCAACTTGACAGTTCTATGAATCTACAAATCTTTGATTCTATGATAAGCTAGCCCTACTGCTTACTTGTGGCAACCCGAATGCTTTTATTAACTCTTGAAGATGACTGCCCACAGGGGTGGACTTTGGTAACCCTGAGCAAGGACAACATTTGCCAACCCCCTCCCTATTTCTTATTTTCACAATAATTCCTTTAGGTACAGTTGCTTTTTTATGCATCTCCTCTGAAGGTACCTGCGTAAATATGGATGATGACTGTGATGGCCTGGGATTCGGGCTCGGACTCTGAACCAGAGGAGTCTCAGTCGGTACAGGATCCTCTGCCCCAGACATCGTCTGAACCAAGTCTGGGGCCTGATCCTGAGGAGCCCCAGTCTGCACAGGTTCCCCTGCAACAAGCACCAGCTGAGCCAAGTCAGGGGCCTGAGCCTGTCCTGGCTCCAGGTGTGGAGAATACCTCATTGCCGTCAGCTGGGCCGGCACTGTCAGCTGCTCCACTACCGGCTGGATCAAGAGAGGCTGAGTCGGCCCCTGGGTCTAGTAACCCACCAGCGTCTCCCAAGCTGCTGAGACTCAGGTCTGAAAGGAGGAGAGACCTGAGTACTCGCAGGAGGAGTGCTCGCCTTTGGGCGAGACAGGGTGGTGAGTCATTGGGGGATCGGGACCGGCCATTACCTCGTCAGAGATAAATTTCAGATTGCGGGAGCAACATTGCTGTTTGCCTGATCCTGCCTGTGTTCCTGTACCTGACCTTGCCTGGTTCCCTGCTCCGTTCCCTGCCTTGACTCTTCTGGACTGACTCCTCACCGACTCTCCGGACCGGACCTGGACCTCGCTTCCCGTATACCCTCGGGCCAGCACAATGATGATGATTTTGCACCCCCTCGGCTCAGCGTCCTGTTCAGGGGCAATTGCCTGACCACCTGCACCATCCTAAATCTGGCACTGCTGCCCAGAACAGTAGCAGCTGGCAGGGCTGTTTGGTGCTGCTCACCTGACTTCCTGGTGTTGTACGTCATTGCAACTTAGTGCAGGTGCGACAGCGGGGGGGGGGGGAATCAAACTCTCCTGTTGCTACGCCCACACCATGCTGAACTTCCCACTGCCTTGTTCCTCCCCCTCTTGGTACCTGGAGGCAATGTGTAGCATTGGAAAGCCAGGTAAACAAAGCTGCCCTGCTGGCCACTACTGACCAAGAGCCCTCACCTTGACCAGTCAAGGTTTGGTTTTCTGCTCCCTCACTCCTCACTGAGAGGACAAATCCTGAGCCACAACTCCTGGCTCCTTATCTTTCTCCAGGAAAGATTTGTGAAGTGAAACCCTTTTGTAATAGTCAATAAGATCGCATTATCTCAAATCAAGCGGGAGTTATTTAATTTAGAGACTAGGAAATAGAGAGAAAATCAAACTAAATGAAATGTAAACAGGGTAACGAATCTCCAGAAAGCCTTGCTTGACCGAGATGTTTAGAGGTATTTGAGCTTAGGAATACAACGGCTGTGGCTTGTGCTTCACAGAGGACAGTCCTCTGTTGTAAGGGCTGCCAGACGACAGGCCTCTGATTGAGGGTGTCCACCGTTTGAAGGCTTGTCCGGTCCAAGTCTGGTTGAAGGATAAAGAACCATATGGCGAAAGAGCAGCAGGAGCCTTGAAGCTGCCCATCAACAGCACCGGGACAGCAGACTGAGCAGTCACAGAGATCACGTATTGCATTTCTACTTAGAGTAATTATTTCTAAATCTGCATCTGTACATATAAATTAGCATATGCATCTTTAATGCAAATCTGTTTCCTGCTTTGCCCTCTTTCCTGGTGCTGGATTTCCCCCTTTCTGGCAATGTGTAGGCAGCCACCCTAACTAAGAAGAGGCCAGTCAAGGAGCCAACTAGTCCAGCCCCCTGGTGCTGCCAGCCAAATGCCTCTGTGAAGCCTGCAACAGCATACGCCAAGTCCGCCCCACTTAACTGTGGAGCGCGGTTGTGGTCGGCCGTGTGGCCACCCACTCTCCTCCGGGGGCGGGGGACATTGTCCCGCGTTGCCCGGAGGATCCTGGCCATGTCATCAGCAGCCGGCCAATCGGCTGGCTGGGAGGCATGGCCGGGACCCATTTAAACGAGGGTGCAAGCCAGGGGACTTCCTCTTGGATTGCTCCCTCAATCTCCCTCCCTGCCCGGCCATTGCCTGCCCCTCCAAGCTTAAGGGTATTCCGTTAAAGGAATCCCAGGGGTGCGGATCTCTTCTGAAGCCTGGGGCGGGGCTAGGCCATGCCACAACCCCTTCGAGAACCCAGGGGGAGCTCAAGTTGCTTTGCATTGACGGGGCTCCCCTTACCGGTGGTTTACCCTTACCAGACTTCCTGCGCAGCGGGCAGGAGTCAGATATAGTCTGGTCTATCCAGTGCCTAAGCCAATTACCGCTCACATTCTGTAACCAATAAAGTTGTGGCTAAAATTTGCCTAATAACATTAACCATATATTCTGTGTCCTGGTGTCTTTATTCATCTTCGAGGGGGTGGTTGCAGAGTCTCGACACGCAACACCCTACCTCCTCCTCCTCCTCCTCCTCCTCCTCTTCCTCTTCTTCTTCTTCTGGAATCCAGTGGTATAAAAAAGGAGATCCCATGCAGATATAGCCAATAGCTCAGGGCCGGCCCACCCATGGGGCAAGGTGAGGTGAGTGTTTCAGGCGGCAGGACCCAAAGGGGCAGCAGGTTCTGATGTCAATCTTTCTTTGGCGCCTTGTTCCTGATGTACATCTTCCCTCACCCCTTTTTCCCTGGCAGGGAGTGGGGCACCATTTTGTGGTCTGCCTCAGGTCTGAAGTTGTCTTGGGCCAGCCCTGTAATAGCTATTGATAGACGTTGTCCTTCACAAATTTGTCTAACTCTTAAAAAACAAAACAAAAAAACCCCCACCTCATGTAGCCATCAATGCAACCATGGTTAAGAGAATTCCCTAGATTAATTATACATTGAGTGAAAAAGTAGTTCACTTCTGTTTGTTTGCTCTGCTGATGAATTTCCCCAGTGACCAACATTATTGCATTACCTTGGAGTCAAATATCATGATCCAGGCAGGAGCTGAATTGGGCACATACCCTGACATGTTCAAAATATGATACTATAATTGTGCAAAGTGTAGCCTGTGCTGATACAAGTACACAACATTCCTGTCGTTGTCATCTGTTGTCATCTCCATCATCGTCGTCATGATTACTTTTTTAAAGCAATATTTTTAAAGATTATTTTTTGTAAACCTCTTTGAGGTTTTGGGTCCCCCTACCCACAATCAAGGGGTCTATAAATAAATAAAATAAGTGCCTATGTTATGCTTAGCGCTTTGTATAGGTAAGAGTAAGCTCGTAACTTTAAAAAGTTGAAAAAGACAAAGAAAAGGACAAAGTAAAAAGCAGATTCCCCCCCCCATCCCAGTTTATCCAGTTGGGCCCCATCTGCACTGCACATTTAAAGCAGTATCATGCTACTCTGAAACTGTCATGACTTCTCCCAAAGAATGCTGGGAATGCTAGATTGTTACGGGAGAGTTGTTAGGAGACACCTACTCCCCACTCTGAGAGCTACCATCCTCAGACATCCCTGGAAAGAGGAACTGATTGTTAAACAACTACCGGTATGAGAATTGTAACTGTGATGGGAACAGGTATCTCTCTGAACAGCACCCTTAAGGAACTACAGTTTCCAGAATTCTTTGAAGGAAGCCAAAGAATGACTGTTTAAAGTGGCAAGATACGGCTTTAAATGCACAGTGAGGCTGTGGCGCAAGTTTCTGTGTCTAGGCATCTTGTATTTTAACTTCTTGTTAAAGTTTTAACTTCTTTTCTTGTTGTGTTTACAGTGGTACCTCTGGTTACGTACTTAATTCGTTCCGGAGGTCCGTTCTTAACCTGAAACCATTCTTAACCTGAGGTACCACTTTAGCTAATGGGGCCTCCCGCCGCCACCGCACGATTTCTGTTCTCATCCTGAGGTAAAGTTCTTAACCCGAGGTACTACTTCCAGGTTAGTGGCGTCTGTAACCCGAAGTGTTTGTAACCCGAGGTACCACTGTACTGTGCTTTAGAACTCATGGTTTTGGGTTTGTTTGTTTTAATTTTGCATTGCTTTTATGCTTATTTATTTTAAGTTCCCAGGAGATCTTACTATGTTATGGGGTGGCTTACAAATGTCGTCAATAAGGAAATAATCTGCCAGGCTTTCTTTGAATGCTTGCAAGGTACCAGTAAAGGAAGAGAAGATAAGCTTGCAAGGTACCAGTAGCATTCTGCCCAGTATGCAATTACTTCCCTTGCCTGTCTCCAGCTTCATTCCCCTTTAACCTCATGGCAGCCCTGGATTTCCTGTTTGCTTATGCCCATGTATGTAAGATTGAAGGGTTAAAGCGCTGCTACTACTGTGGGTGATAACCGATGTTATCCTTTGTGATCTTATAAACAGGCCTCTTCGGTTATTCCCTCTTCAGTTTGATTATCCTTTCCTGCCTCTGATGCTGCTATTCCTCTCCCTTTGATGTTGCATCTTGCCATTTTGGGCCTGAGGCCACCTCTTCGCATTAGCTGGGAGATGATGATTTCTTAAACAGCACACCTCCAAACGATCTGATGCTGTTTCCTTTTCATATGTGGCTTACCACCATATCCAGCATTTGGGAGATCATTACAGAAACTTGATAGAAAGCTTTCCAGCCTCGTCTCAATTAACATGCAGCCGTTCAGTCAGAGCAGTCCTTTGAACCTGGATGTGCCGCACCTTGCTGCATGCAGCTTCACTTAAGATATCCTTGTTAGATTAAAGACTATTTGCATGTTGATTGCCCCCTCCTGTCAGGCTTCTCCTTTATTTTCCAGGTGGAACGCTCAGTTTCAGGCACAGGCTCGCATTGATCATCATCTCAACGTATTTACTGAGCTGACTTTAGACAAGCTTATGTTTTCAAAAGTTATCTTCAACTTCGTGCTGGCTAGAGGCTTAAGAACACAGGAAGATCCCTGCTGGATCAGGCCAATGGCCCATCTAGTCCAACACCCTGTTCTCACGGTGGCCATAAGCAGTGCCAACTGCACTCTCCCTACTTGTGACTCCCAGGAACTGGCATTCAGAGGCATACGGTCTCTGACGCTGGCAATAGGGCACAGCCACCATAGCTACCGGGTAGTAGCCTCACCTCCATGAATTTGTCCAAGTCCACTTTAAAGCCATCCAAATTGTTGTTAGTGAATTCCATAGTTTAACAATCTGCTATGTGAGCAAGTAGGGACCCAGGTGGCGCTGTGGGTTAAACCACTGAGCCTAGGGCTTGCTGATCAGAAAGTCGGCGGTTTGAATCCCTACGACGGGGTGAGCTCCCGTTGCTCGGTCCCAGCCCCTGCCAACCTAGCAGTTCGAAAGCACGTCAAAGTGCAAGTAGATAAATAGGTACCGCTCTGGCGGGAAGGTAAACGGCGTTTCCGTGCGCTGCTCTGGTTCGCCAGAAGCGGCTTAGTCATGCTGGCCACATGATCCGGAAGCTGTACGCCGGCTCTCGGCCAATAAAGCGAGATGAGCACCGTAACCCCAGAGTCATCCACGACTGGACCTAATGGTCAGGGGTCCCTTTACCTTTACCTATGTGAGCAAGTACTCTCTTTTGTCTGTCTCCCCCCCCCCCACTGACCTCTCCTCAGTGTCCCACTACCACTCCCTGGACTCAGAGCCTTCCTCCTCTGGGATTTCTCTTCAGTCCTGCACTTCCAGTTTCTTGCCTGGCATATCTTCTCTTTGTTGTATTGTCAAGAGTAGCCATGTGTCCTGCTTTACAGAGGACAGTTCTCTATCTAATGACGCATTCAAGGGAATGAGATTTTTTGTTGTTGGGGGTGGGAGTTGAGTGATGAGTTGGGAGGAGCAAAGGTCCTTATGAGCAGGCAATAAGGGAAGAAATGCAAGCTCACTGATGGCTTTGAAGGTAAATAAGGATATGGCTATGGCTATTTTTCACAATTTGCCTGTTGGTTTTGCAGCCGATTACATGCCTTCCCTGTAATATGGCAATTTCTCCTGGGCCACGTGTCAGACTGAAACGCGTCTTAAGAACATTCAGAGCTTTGTCTTTTATATTTTGGAATCTACATCTTGATTCCCTCTATCTGCCGCCTGCATACCTTTCCCTCCCTTCTGCAGCATACAAAGCAAAACCCTCGAAGAGAAAGTTAAAACGAATCTTCTTTCAACACTGGAAGATCTAGAGGGCAGAGTTCAAAACATCCAAAAAAGATGCCCTCTTTTAATGACTGTCATTATATTTTGATGTGTTTAATAATACAGCAGAGGTTAAATGAAACATGAAAAAAGGGATGTACATTAAAATTGAGATAACTCTTCCTCCAGTGAAGTGGAACCCAGCAGATGTAGCTGCACACTGTAATTGCTGCCTGCTTCCTGTCAGTCTGATTAAGTTGCATTGTCCCCGCTCCAAGTGTAAGAATCAGTGGCTTCCCATAGGGCACAGCATGGGACAACTGGCTTATGCAGTCAGATCACTATGCACGCCTCCTGCTTGGGCCTGGTAATGGTGCAGGCATGCAATATACATTGATGACTTATAAAATCAATAGTGCAGCACATTGGGAAACAAAATAGGTGCTTATCTCCCCGACAGTCCAGCCAGGGAACCCCCGACACCCCCCCTTCCCCAAATTCGGTTGCAAAGTTAAATTCCCAACTCATCATTTCAGATAATTCCAAACGACTTCTCATTTAAAGGCTTTCCCTTTTTGTTTTGCAGATAAAGCAGGCGCAATCACTAGGAGCGATATAACACAACTCTTCAGTGTCTTATATGGCACTCACTGGAACAATGTGTGTATGTGTATACACACACCTATACAGTTTGCTGCAGTTTAGAAGCTGCTAGTGTTTGTCATTATGAAACAATAACCCTCCTTTTCAGGACTACCTGTAAAGGTCTTACCTGCTCAAAATGTACTGGGCCAAGGCATTACTCAAAATGGTTGATCATTACTCAGTGTACTTCCTGAAAAAGGAGTTGTAAGATTTGAAAGGAGCAGAAAGGAACACACCTTTATTTGAAGAAAATAAGCTTATTGCAAAAGTGACTTTTGATCCAGTAGTAGTATATCCCCAGAAAGCCATCAAATTGCCATCTCTTGCAGAGTCTTAGTGGGCAGGTTCACACATAACACTAAACCAGGGTTCACATAAACCAAGGTTTGCAAATCAACAAAACCTGACCCATGGTTTAATACACCATGGCTTAGTATTACAGTACATGCAATCGAGGCCTGTACCCTCCAGTGACCCACAATACCATGCTGTGTCCCACAATGCAATATGTTACCTCTTGGCCATCATTCATATTGTGAGCTCAAAAAGCAATAGATGGCAAATGTGGCTGGCTGAGGTTGAAGTTCAGTTCACGCAACCTCATTTGTTCATTCAAGATTTGTCCGCTGCCTTTCCACACACAGATTATGGCATACAAAGATAAAATTAACAGTCAAAATGGATTTAAACAGCAATATCAGTACAATACAATAGATAAACATCCTCGACAAATCATAGTTACTATAGTGCTGAAATCTTGCAAATAAATAAACCCACTTCCAGCTGGTGTTCAAAAGTAGGTGGTAGGTGAATTTTGCAGGAGGACATTTCATAAAGGGGGCACAGTAACAGAAAACTTGCTGTCCCTAGAAACCACTCCCATCGCTTGTGGCAGTGGTGTCATCTGTAACAGGGTCCCAGTTAGGAATCTTAATACAGATTTGAATTGTAGAGGCTGGTCATTACTTGAGATGCACTTGTCCTAGACAATTTTTCATGTTGGGGTGAATACGAGTTGATTCCCCCCCAATGCAGTTTCAAGTGCTCAGAAAGCAACTCAGGGTGCCCTGAAAAATCTTCAACAAGTGATGCTGAAAGAATCACAAGATTAGTGAAACTCATTCAGATGCACCCAAGTAGCAAGTCTGTTCCAGCCCAACATGCTTTTTCCTGAGATACTCTATTCCATGGTAGAATGCAATTAGTATCTAGGGTGTAAAGGTAAAGGTAAAGGTACCCCTGACTGTTAGGTCCAGTCGTGGACGACTCTGGGGTTGCGGCGCTCATCTCGCTTTATAGGCCGAGGGAGCCGGCCTTTGTCCGCAGACAGCTTCCAGGTCATGTGGCCAGCATGACTAAGCTGCTTCTGGCGAACCAGAGCAGCGCACGGAAACGCCGTTTACCTTCCTGCCGGAGTGGTACCTATTTATCTACTTGCACTTTGACGTGCTTTCAAACTGCTAGGTGGACAGGAGCTGGGACCGAGCAACGGGAGCTCACCCCATTGTGGAGATTCAAACCGGGGACCTTCTGATCGGCAAGCCCTAGGCTCAGTGGTTTAGACCACAGCGCCACCCTAGGGTGTATGCCATTGATATTCTGCTTTTCTTCTCAAGAGCTCAGGGTGCTTTGCACAGGATTCATATGTCAGACCTAATAATAATAATAATAATAATAATAATAATAATAATAATTTATTATTTGTACCCTGCCCATCTGGCTGGGTCTCCCCAGCCACTCTGGGCGGCTTCCAACAAATATTAAAATACATTAAAATGTCACAGAAGTAGAAAGTATGTATTTGTATCAGTTGCTCAAGCCATTCCAAGTACTTGGAAAGGGAGTAAGATACGATAAAGGAAATAATTTTTTTTGAAAAAACGAATAAAATGGAGTGAAGCCTAATAAAATGCAATTACTAAAAGAGAGATGCAACCAGGGCTGCAGAGAATATTTACCATTTCCGATTTTGTGATCAAAACTAATTTTGACAGTGTGGAACATTTCTCCCAAATCCTACTTACATTGTTTAGATATAAAGTCCCCCCTCTTTTGTTTAAATTCTGTGCAGTCCTCCATTATTTCCTTCTTCAGCACCAATTGTCCAACTTTCTGATTTAGTCTCCTGTGTGATCTCAGCCAATCCAAGTTCACATAATGAATGTTATGACATGATTATTACATTAGGCTATGTGACATCGCCCAGGGGGAAGTTTAGGCAATGGGAAAGGAGGTACTGAGGGCAGTTGTGGTTCAGGTGTTTGGTGAGAAATGGAGAAGAGACTCTGTAGAAGAGCTAAACTGCAGGACAGTTTTGCATAGTTTTGCATGTTCTCTTTGCTTTTTAACTGTGGAGGCTCAGTTAGGCTGCCTAAAAATCAAGAATTCCAATAACTTTAAAAAGCACTTGTTTTTGTTTGTTTTGAGTTAAAATATGTGCTTTTCTGGACAGACACATGCTTGATCATAATTACTGTCCGGTGTATACCCAAGACACTCATCCGAAGACCTAGATGTCATTCCAGAAATTGAGGGAGGCAATGTTTCTGCTAAGGACAGCCGCAATGTCCACTTTCCTGCTAAAACCAAGGAAGTGAAATAATAAGCAAATGTGACAACAAGTCAGCGGAGGAGAAAGCAGGCAACTCTCTGATGAAAAGCTCAACCTGTACCATGAGCCAGGCCTCTCAGAAACAATTTGTCTCGACAAACTAGAAAGAACAATGAGACAGTTTTTCTTGGACGTGAGGAAAGTCTACCAAATTCCATATCCCTTTTGTGCTCTCAGCTGATCTGCAGTGTCAGAATGAATAGCAGAAGAAGAGAAAGGAGGGAGCTTGCTTCTTAGATAAAGGAGACCTTGGAGAATTTGAATTTGACCTAGATGGAGAGTGGTAGGAAGGGCAGTTTGTAAGACAGAGTGGAAATGGGTTAAAAGCAGTGCTATTTTTCTAGAAAAAGAGGTGCCAGAACTCACCACAAACGCCTCCTTCTCTTAGAATGGCAATGGCACCCACCTTTGTAGAACCCACCTGAGAGGTGCCGGAACTGAGTTCCGGCGAGTTCCGGCTGAACAAAAGCCCTGGTTAAAATAACCCCCCCCCAAAAAAACAACTTTCTGACTTTGGGGAACCCTTTATCACATTGGCTGTGTTATTTTGAGGAACTCCTACACAGGAACATGGGAAGATGTCTTATAGTGAGTGCATCTAGCTTAGTATTGTCTCCACTGACTGGTAGTGGCTCTCCAGGGTTTCAGACACAATATTTTCAGAAAGAAGAAAAACATAATATGCAGGTACTCTTCCAGGATGTAAAATGGCTACTGGCTCAACCAGCTTTTTCCAGAGGTCTTTGTAAACATCACCAATCAATAATAATATGTGGTTTACTGTTACTATTTATTCTGAGCCACAGAAACATAATGTACCATGTCCCCCTATATCTCCCATCCCCAAAAGCGGAAGGTATCAAATTGAAATGTGCAAGACAGAATGCTCTCCTGGATTTTTGTATGCTTATGTTCAATAGCTATTTGGCCTTAGAATTTTAACCGAATAAATCTTGAAAATCATGTTCAGCTGTGTTTCCTTGCCTTTCAATAAAGGTAATGGTAATTGGCCTTATATCTCATTTTTGTATATTAATGGGTATATACCGGTAAGTCTATTGTGAGGTCCGTCAACTGGATCCATACCTTGATTGATTGATTGATTGATTGATAACGTAAAATAAAGTGGGGTATCTGCTGCTGTGGTTTTCCATCTTTTGGAGACTTCCCCTGCTCATGGGATCATGGACTTACACCCTCAAAGTCTGGCCCAACGGCACCACTGACTCACAGAATACTTATCACTGCTTTAGTTATCCTATCAATGGATTCAGTAACCTGTATATTTCCAAGCTAAGTTAAAGGTGCTACTTTTAAGAAGAAGGGTTGTAGGTCAGTGGCAGAGCAGCTGCCCTGCATGCAGAAGGTTCAATTCCTGGGATCTCCAGGTAGAATGGGGGAAATCTATGAAACCCTGGAGATCTGCTGCTAGCCAGTGTAGACAATACTGAGCTAGACAAATGAACAGCTTGGCTTTGTATGTTCCTAACCTACAAAGCCATGCATCTGTTGTAGTCAAAGGAGCACCTTCTCCCATTTATGTCCTTATGTCCCACGTTGTTTTGGGTACCAACTGCATTTGAGGTAGACCAGTCTACTAGAAACCAACCTTTTTTCCACACCTGCATTCCGTAATTGCCTGCCGAGAGAAATTTGCCAGGCCCCTTTCACTGTGCTCTGTAAGAAAAACTGTAAAGACGTTCTTGGTTCACGAGGGTTTTCTGAGACCCAGGATTGTCTGTTGTTTTAATGGACTGCAGTTAAATGGGTATTTTTTTTTTCATTTTTCCTTATGAACTGTTTTATGATGTGTTCTATTGTTTTATCGTAAGCTGCTTTGAAGGCTGTTGTAATAAAAAAAGCAGCCTATTAACTTCAATATAAATAATAAGTAATAAAAAACCCAAACAAAGGAGTATATTGTCAATAGCAAGAATACTACAGTTATCAAAATTGTACGCAATTTGAACAATATATAATACACTGTGTGCCATCTGCATAGCAATAGAAGGGTGTTGTAACATCTAACAGAATTATGATGCATTAGCCTTTGATAGCTCAGTGGTATATAGTGTTTACTTTGCCTGAAGAAGGTCCTAGGTTCAACCTCTGGCATCTCCTGGTAGGGCTGGTAGAGAATCTGGGGATCTGCTTCCAGCCAGATGAGCCAATGGTCTGTATAAGACATCTTCTTACATGCTGTAACCAGATAATATGACCTTGGAGAGCTGTGATGGGTGTGTGTGTGTGTGTGTGTGTGTGTGTGCGCGTGTGTGTGCATGTGTGGCTTTTTTGGTGTGTGTGTGTTTTGTGCTGTTTTTTTCTTTTTCTTTCTGGTTTTTACAGGATGGCATGCAATTTCGTTTCACTTGTATAGCGTTGCGCTTGTACTTGTGCAATGACAATAAATTATCTTATCTTATCTTATCTTATCTTATCTTATCTTATCTTATCTTATCTTATCTTATCTTATCTATCTTATCTTATCTTATCATCTTAATCTTCCTACTTTCCCTCCCTGTCTATACATCCTGTACTCAGAAGCAACTCTCATCTTGTTCTGCCTTAG
The DNA here is from genome assembly GCA_034641385.1 of Darevskia mixta. NCBI lineage: Eukaryota > Metazoa > Chordata > Lepidosauria > Squamata > Lacertidae > Darevskia > Darevskia mixta. The sequence continues at coordinate 5,868,697 of JAWWNH010000062.1, read as the reverse complement.
GCTGCAATCCCATGCACACTTAACTGGATGTAAGCCCAGACTGAAACTAAAGGGGAATGTGCTACTATTGCAGCGTAAGGTTTATTTTTGCTGTTTGGTGGTACCAAAAGAACAACTTCCTATATGTTAGGGGCTTTCCACACTTTCTATAAAAAATACTTGATGCTTCCAATAAAGCAGGGCACTCATATCAAAAGTGCCACATGACACCTATAAAATCTGAGCAACTGCTCTCAATGAGATCTTTGGGTTTTGGAGTGATGGCGATACTATTATTTATTAAATTGGTTCGTCGCTTTATCTTGCCCAAGGCAACCCAAAGCAACTTGCTGTTTTGCTCTTTGCGGAAAGTGCTGTTGCTCTCAGTTCATGCTCGTGGGCTTCCCGTGACCATCATCTAGTTGTAAAGTTGCCACCAAAAATGCCTGTCCAAGCACCTATTTATTCATTCATACATACATACATACCCCGCCCATCTGGCTGGGTTTCCCCAGGCAGTCTGGGCGGCTCCCAACCAAATATTAAAAACACAATGCAACATTAAACATTAAAAACTTCCCTAAGGTTGCTCTCAGTTGATCTTAAAGCCATTAGCAGCAGCAGAAACTATAACGATAATACAGTCATACCTTGGTTGTCGAACGGAATCCGCTCCGGAAGTCCGTTTGACTTCCAAAACGTTTGCAAACCAAGGCTCAGCTTCTGATTGGCTGATTGCCCCTGGAAACAATACCGGCAGCAGAAACGGATGTTGTCTTCCAAAAGACGTTCACAAACTCGAACACTTACTTCCGGGTTTTCGACATTTGGGAGCCAAAATGTCCGAGTACCAAGGCGTTCGACAACCAAGGTACAACTGTATAAGTTTTTTTTTTTAATGTCCTGCTAAGGGGAAGGTTTGCTCCGCTTTCTAAGCACTGAGCTGTAATTTGACCCACGTTGCTGCAGATTGTGTCAAGCATGTAGGAGAACAAAGCTGGTATGTGTCCAGATGGGCAGCCAAGCAGGTAGCAAGAACAGATAGGCACAACGTTAAGTTCAATGGAAAGTTGCCTGCAGACTCTCTGTGCTAACTAGTCATTATTTACACACTCCACCATCGATGATGTGAGAGCCTGGACAGGGGGAGGCTTTGGAAAAAAACCTCCATTTTCAAACAGAGCTTTAATTATTTGCAAAAAGCTTCAGTTGTTTAAGAGATAATGTCATGGATTGGTCTTCACAGTGTGTCGTGCAACTGTCCAGAACCCCCACAGTATAATAAATAGGCTCCTGATGCTGCAATTGATTGATGTTTGGCATAAAATCTATTCCTCTGAGCCTGCGTATTCCTTCTGTTCACTACGTTCAAACAAATAATCTTGGGTCGGATTTTTTTAAAAAAAATAAATAAAAGAACAATGCAATTTGGGAAGAGTTGTTAAATATCCGGAACTCAGTTCTCATCACCCAACAGCCTTCTTTTCATATTTGGAGGTAGTATCAATATGTTACCTTGATAAATAAATAAAAAAGAGATCACAGGGATTTGTTTGCCATATTCTTCCAAGCTACCAGAAATCTTTATTCTTTATACTGACAGTCAAATCAGGTAATTCCTTGATGCTAATGTCCCAACATTTTCCTACCACAAATATCCAAGGAGATATGCTTTTAACCAGGGATGGAAAATGCAGCGCCCTCTAAGATATCATGGGACTCCAACTCCCATCAGCCCCAACCAACATGCCTAATGGTCAGGGATTATGGGAGTTGTTGTCCAAACGTCATCCGGTGGGCCACAGGTTTCTCATCCCTGCTCTCACCTCTCACACCACTATGACCAAAAAGTGGCATGGTTCTCAGTTGCTCCCATTTTGGGGCAACTTGTTCCTATCTAAAGCATGAAGACCAAGATGAAACCAGGTGATGCTAAGGGAAGAGTGAGTGGAACATAGAAAGCTGTCTTATACTGAGCCAGACCATTGGTCTATTTTGCTCACTGTTGTCTACACTGACTGGCAGCAGTTCTCCAGGGTTTCAGGCAGGAGTCTCTCCAAGCCTTACCTGGAGATGCTGAGGATTGAACTTGGGACCTTCTGCCTGCAAATCATGTGCTCTACCACTAAGCTATGGCCCTTCCCTAAAGTGGATGAGCTGGAAAGTTAGAAGCTTAGAACCAGAGCTGGTTGTAGCTGCTGTTGGAATTGCCAGCTGCCACTATCAGTTGGAGGCTTCTCAGCAGAAGAAGTCTCATTTACAGTGGAATCTCTACTCATGACCACAATCCATTCTGGAGGCCCGTCCAGAAGTCGAAACGGGTCACTGGGAGAGGCGCCGTTGTGCGCAGGCACGGGCAGCGATTGGCCGCTTCTGCGCATGTGCGAACAGCAGCAAACCCGCCGGTTACTTCCGGGTTTGCCAGGGACGTTGGGCGAAATGGACGTGAGTGGAGGCGGACGTAAGAAGAGGTGTTTGACTGTATAGACACACCCTCCATTATGAAAAGGTGCGATACACCCTCTCTGGCCCATACATCGGTTATTCTGATTCTCGGCATGCAGCTCTTTGATTCTACGGTTGAAACTTTTCCAGTCCAGGAATAAATTTAGTAAATGTGAAGTATTCAGGTTCATGTTTAGTCCCTTTGAGAAGTTCTTTATTTGTAACAGCTGAGTTGCTTTAATTCACTTCATCTTTGTTTTGTTACTTTCTTTCATTTCATTATTATTTGCTTTGGTTTGCTTCATTTTCCCTTCAAATGAAATAAACCAAAATGAAATAATCTAGCCTAGCAAAGCAGGGGGCTTCGCAAATAAACTGCCCTCCCAATCAATTATCAACTGTTGCAGCAATCAGCTAATCACGAGTTGCAGATACCCATGCCAAGCTGTGAAAATTTTCCTTCGATCGTTTGAGTTGACCTCCAACGATGCAACATTTTCTGGTTTGTTTTGGCCTTTCCATTTGAGTCAACATGTGGGCCTCATAAGTGAAAGTGGCAAAATGTTAGCAGAAGCTATATACAGTTATGCTCTTTGGAGAAATCAAGGCTCTCAGGGTACAATAGTTTATATTGGTTTTATTGCAGGACTACGTTGTGAGTTGAGACATTCAATTTCATCTCTCACACGCTAGCAGTGTTACACTAGACAAGACCATGACAAAAAGCCCGAACTAGCTGATCACATCAGATCACTGAATATTTCTCTAACTCCTTTCGTGGGGTGGGGGGATTAAATGGTCCCAGCAATGGCTCATCACCACTCAGAAATTGTTTTGTTTTGACTTTGACTTTGAACTTGGAATGTTACTCTATTTGTCCTAGACTGGATTAATGCTTTGTATATTTGAGTTTGACAAAGGAATACTGGATCTCTGGATTTTTGGATTAATAACACCTGGATCTTCACAATCTGACCCAAAGCTAAGCAGGGTAACACTCACTCAACTTTGTGGGGGGATCCATTCAGGAATGGTGAATGCCTGGAATTAGCTGGAGGACGTATGTTGAGAGAAAGAAACAAGGAGATTGGTGAAGACCAGTGAGCAAGGAAATTCTGACATTAATTTGGATTTATAATTATTTTGGATTAAAAAGATTAAAAAGAAAAGAACAAAACCACGTGTGGCAGGAATTAGCTGGATTCAACAAAAGATTGAATTGGACAGAAATGTAAAGAAAAGGAAGGTACGTTTTCTTCATATGTGGTGGAATTGTAAATAATTAAAAACTATTGGGAAATGATTTATAATGAATTGAAAAGGATGTTTAAGATAACTTTTGTAAAAAGGCTAGAAGCTTTTTGCTAAGCATTTCAGGTCAAGAATTGCCAAAAGATAAGAAGAAACTATTTATGTATGCCACAACAGCAGCTAGGATTCTGCTAGCCCAAAGATGGAAGAGTGATGAAATACCAGCAAAAGAACAATGGCAAGAAAAATTGATGGAATATGCTGAAATGGCGAAGCTGACTGAAAGACAAGGACAATAGAGACTTTAACAAAGACTGGGAACCTTTTATGTTGTATTTACAGAAACAATGTTAGGAAATGGACTCACTTGTAGGGTTTGACTAAACACTTACAATCAACAAAACAAATATAGAAAATATAAAGATAGGAATATAATAATGTTTAATTTAAAGATTATTACATTTAGGGAAATAACAAGCAGGACAAGTTAATATATTAGAAACCAGAAGGGGAAGTTGGGGGAGGTCGTGGGGGAGGGGGAGAATCGGGAATCTATTTTGTGATTATATTGCAAGATGTGATTTTGTTAAAAATGTAAAACACAATAAAAATTATTACCAAAGAAAGAAAGAAATTGTTTTGTGGGTTACTTTGCGAGAATGCTCTGTTGGATAGCTTTGTGGGAATGCAGTGTTGTGGGAAAGAATAATTTTTTTACTGGCATCACCACTGATTAGGCTCTGAAATTACTTCTAGCCTGGCATTCGATAAGTCTTCTTCTACTGCTGCTGTAGCAATAACTGCAGATATTTCAACATCTCCAGTACTCCCATAAACCAAGGAGCTTATCGGACAAAAATGTAGAGGATATGTATGAGACACCCTGCTGGCTCTGTAGCATCTCATGGTTCCAGAGATTGGTCAAGGCCACCAACAGAGGAAGCAGTCATATCAGCAATAAATTCTCCTGAGCCATCATCATCATAATCAATAATATTGATATATAGCGTAATATGCAAAATACCTAAGCAGTTTACAGAAAATGCAGGGAGATAATTAGAGAAAGACAAGTGTATATACACCATTTAGAACCCGGAAGACAAAGAAATACGTTGGTTAAAAAAAGGAAAGCCATCAATAAAACATCCAGTCAAATATCAACAAACAATGAAACAGAACAGTGTGGTGACTAATGAGCCTGGGGGTGCCTCCTTAAATCGTTGGGTCTTTAGAAGTTGTTTAAAGCAGCAGACCCATTTTCACCAGTTTCCAACTACTGTACAGTACATCTGTGGTATCTTGGGGGCTTCTAGAAGGCAATATGGGACGCGGGTGGCTCTGTGGTTTAAACCACTGTGCCGCTTAGACTTGCCGATTGGAAGGTCGGCAGTTTGAGGCCCCGCGACGGGGTGAGCTCCCGTTGTTTGGTCTCAGCTCCTGCCAACCTAGCAGTTCGAAAGCACGCCCAAAAGTGCAAGTAGATAAATAGGTACTACTCCGGCAGGAAGGTAAACGGCGTTTCCATGCGCTGCTCTGGCTTCTCCAGAGTCATGCTGGCCACATGACCCGGAAAAACTGTCTGTGGAGCTGACAAACGCCGGCTCCCTTGGCCTGTAAAGTGAGATGAGCGCTGCAACCCCAGAGTCGTTCGCAACTGGACTTAACTGTCAGGGGTCATTTACCTTTTAGAAGGCAATATTGGGTTGATCTTCCCATATCCATGTATCCAAATGTTATGCATTCGTTGCAGCAGCATTATAGCATGCTAACCCTTCTATAGAGTGTCTGGCAAATTCAAGTATGTGTGCGCTTGTGGAGAGAGAGAGAGAAGCTAGATGAAAATATACAAAGTATAAAACAAAACAATATTGTCAATTAAGAAAACAAATACTATTATCTGCATGAAGCCATCATGCTTTATCATATTTCTTAAAGCCCATTAAAAAAGACAACACTCTCAAGGAAACGGATAAATATACATTGTTTACTGCAAATAGAATACCTATTGACATTTGTGATTTTTCTTTCTTTTCGGAAACAATTATGGCTGATACTTGAAAAAAAAATGTACCAAGCAACTCTTCAAACTGATTCTCAGATGGCAGTTAGACACATATATAGCAGCAAGAGAAATTAAGAGAGTTGCACAAGGTCATGCAAAACAATTATTCAAAACAAATTAATTCAAAACAAATATAATTCTTGTAGCTTGGTTCTTACATAGATTAGAATCACTATGCTTCGCTTAAATGGGAGTTCTCAAGAGCACTTAACATGAATTACAGAGCCCTTAATATGATTTGCAGCCCTTTCATTCACACACAGTCTTGGTAGCTACAAAGGGTATAGTAAACTCTAACACTTGTTTTTACACCTACTATTTTCAACGTGGGGCAAAGTTCTGCTGCTATGCCAAACAATGGATTTTATTGGTTCCTTCTCTGAGAAGAATCTCTGGCAGGGTATACACGACCCACTACCACTATTTTTTTTTGTCACAATATGTTGTTAATAATATTAACAATCATGTGACTCCTAATTATAAGATTTGTTTTGTTTGGGGGTTGTTTTTATTGTGGGGGAGGGGTTTACAGAGCAAGTCATGCTAGACTGCACTAGTCTGTTTCTTCGAAAAAAGCAACAAATATAGTAGACAAGGGGAATGCAACAGATATAATATACCTTCAAATTTCAGCAAAGTTCTCCAGAACATCTTGAGGGAAAAGCTCAATGAATGTGAACCAGAAAAAAGTATCTGAGGAAGTGTGCATGCACACGAAAGCTCATACCAAGAACAAACTTAGTTGGTCTCTAAGGTGCTACTGGAAGGAATTTTTTATTTTGTTCTGAAAAAAGTACTTCAACTACTTAAACAGGGGTTGAAAAATTGCTTGCAAAAGGTAGTAATAAATGAAATGATAACAATAGGTAACTTGCAACCTGGTCTTAAGTATGTTTACTAGAAAACAAGTCCCTCTGATTTAAATCTGAGTAGGTGTGCACAGGGGAAGAGCTGTGGCGCAGTGATAGAGCATTGTTCTACATGCAGAAGACCCCAGATTCAGTCCTCAGCATCTCCAGGTAGGGCTGGGAAAGACTGCTGCCTGAAATCCTACCAGCTAGTGTCAACAATACTGAGCAAGAAGAACCAATAGTCTGACTTTGTATAACTTCAGATGCAAACTGGGAAAGATCTCTACTTGTTGGAACAGGAATGTCTTCCGGAGGCAGCAATAAGACAACAGAGAGGCCACCTGTCTAATACCCTTAATTCCAAAAGGTAGTACCACAACACTAAAGATTCGGTTCCTGCATTGTGTGGAAAGACCTCCTGATAAGATGGTTATCTGCAGGAGGCCCTCACCTACAGAGCGTAGTGTTCAATCAGATATATAAGGGGTGAGATGATTTAAAAAATAAATACCCGGTAAATTGTACTGAACAAGTAGCAGATCTGAATCATCCTCACAGATACAAAACATCAAATTGATTGAAGCATATGTAGAATAGTCAGGAACCCTGACAATTAATTTCTTTATGTGTGGCCATTTTTGACTAATCCTGATTCCTGACACCTTCCTCTGTCAGCATTGCTTTATAGTTAGATCTCTCAATACAAAACTTTTTTTTTTTTTTGGCTTGCTGAAGAAGGATTTGCAATTTAATTTTTTTTAAGCAACCCTGGAGATGAAAATCTCATTTGTCAGAACTATGATGAAAACTAGTAACAGTGTGAGGCTGCATTTTGATTGAAAGCACTATTGTTTTTATCAAACGTTTTATAAACAATCGTATCTGAGCAGGATTTGGGGGTACCTGGAGAGCCCTCCGCACAATGCCACTTGTTAGGTTGCTTTGTTCAGTGCTTTGCTGTGTGGAGATAAGCTGTGGACAATTTCCATTACCTCGGCGGGAGGTCTTACTTGCTGGTGTGACTAGAGAGGTGGAAGGGGAAAAAATCACCTATGCACAAATGCACATTTATCAAGCACGGAGAGGGAAAAGAATATTAAACATCAGTGCAGTGAAGGTAGAACAGGCTGTGTCAGGCTGTCAGAGTTTAGAGCTATGGATTTTCTGTGAATTTTTTGGCTTTAGTGTAAGGCTTGGTTCCTGGAAATTATCAAGGTGGAAGACATGTTGTTCATACCAGCACATCTCAAAAAGGGTATTGTAAAGCTGGGAAAAGGTTCAGAAAAGGGCAGCCAAAATGGTCAAGGGGGTGAAGTGACTCTCTTTGGGATGAAAAGTCACAGTATTTGGAACCTTTTGAGATTAGAGGAAAGTTGAGTAAGAGGGGACATGGTAGAAGTTTATAGAATTATGCATGGCATGGGAGAAAGGTTTTCCTCCTCTCTCATAATGCTAGAACACATGGACATCCTGTAAAAAGAGTATTGGGAAAGAATTCATAATGAATTGAAAAAAAATGTTTAAAAGTACTTTTCCAAAAAAAAGCCCAGAGTCCTTTTCGTTGGGGATAATTCAGACGGAAATTCCCAGGTGTAAAAAAAGGTTGTTTATATATGCCACTACTGCTGCCCATGTTTTGTTAGCCCCAAAATGGAAAACGAGTGAGGTCCCAATCAAAGAAAAATGGCAACTTAAAATGATGGAATACACTCAGCTGGGAGACTTAACTTATAGAATAAGAGAACAATAAGAACATACCTTTAAAGTAGATTGGAAAATGTTTATTGACTATATGGGGGGGGGTTGTGTACACTTGGAAATGTTGGCAGCGTTAAGATAAATTCAACAGTGTACATAAGTTTTGATGGATGTAATAATGGAATACTGAATAGTTTAGTTTATGTTAAATATGCAGGGATTTATGGCATGCAAAATGAGCCTTGGAAAGAGAAGAAGGGAAGTCATTGATATTTTTAGGTTGGCTAAATGAATATTCAAAAATGTAAAACAGTACATATATATATAAAACACTCGTGGACATCCAATGAAGCAGAATGTTGGAAGATTCATGTCAGAGAAAATACTCAGGCAGAACATAGTTAAACTATGGAACTCACCCCCACAGGAAGCAGTGATGGCCACCAACGTGGATGGCTTTGAAAGAGGATTAGGCAAATCCACTCATAGAATCATAGAATCATAGAGTTGGAAGAGACCACAAGGGCCATCCAGTCCAACCCCCTGCCAAGCAGGAAATACCATCAAAGCATTCCTGACAGGTGGCTGTCAAGCCTCTGCTTAAAGACCTCCAAAGAAGGAGACTCCACCACACTCCTTGGCAGCAAATTCCATTGTCGAACAGCTCTTACTGTCAGGAAATTCTTCCTAATGTTTAGGTGGAATCTTCTTGTAGTTTGAATCCATTGCTCCGTGTCCGCTTCTCTGGAGCAGCAGAAAACAACCTTTCTCCCTCCTCTATATGACATCCTTTTATATATTTGAACATGGCTATCATATCACCCCTTAACCTTCTCTTCTCCAGGCTAAACATGCCCAGCTCCCTAAGCCGTTCCTCATAAGGCATCGTTTCCAGGCCTTTGACCATTTTGGTTGCCCTCCTCTGGATACGTTCCAGCTTGTCAGTATCCTTCTTGAACTGTGGTGCCCAGAACTGGACACAGTATTCCAGGTGAGGTCTGACCAGAGCGGACTACAGTGGTACTATTACTTCCCTTGATCTAGATGCTATACTCCTATTGATGCAGCCCAGAATTGCATTGGCTTTTTTAGCTGCTGCATCACACTGTTGACTCATGTCAAGTTTGTGGTCTACCAAGACTCCTAGATCCTTTTCACTTGTACTGCTCTCAAGCCAGGTGTCACCCATCCTGTATTTCTGCCTTTCATTTTTTTTGCCCAAGTGTAGTACTTTACATTTCTCATTGTTAAAATTCATCCTGTTTGCCTTGGCCCAGTTCTCCAATCTGTCAAGGTCACCTTGGAGTGTGGTCCTGTCCTCTGGGGTATTAGCCACCCCTCCCAGAGGGGTGGTCAGATGATCTGTTCTTTCAACAGGCACAGTTGCTGCTGTTGCTGTTCTTCTTATTTTATACACCCCACACTTAGACAAATCATATTGTTGTCTGTTCCCATCTCTTCATTACCACCTAAATGAGGGCCCATAGGTTAGAGGAACAGCCTTGGCTCAGTGTTGAGAGCATGCATTGCACACAGAAGGCCCCAGGTTCAATCTCTGGCAATTCCAGGTACAGCTGAGAATGTCTCCTGTCTGAATCCCAGGAGAGGAACTGTCAATCATTTTACAAAATTCTGAGATAGATAGACCAATGGCCTGACCTTGTCTAAGGCAGCTTACTATGTTCCACCATAAAATGTAGAGTCAACAAAATAAATTCTCTCTGGAATGAGCAGTTGCCACCATGAGTGCTTTATAATGAGTATGAAATAAGAGTACATTTGGCCTTGTGCAAAACAAAAATGGTTCCTTGTTCCTTTTTCCCATTGTAAGATGTTGGGGGGAAACAGCAGTATAAAAACAACAACAACCACCCTGTTATATATTTATTACTGTATATTTATTCAGCTACCGCTGGAACACATAGCCTGAGAAAAAGGAAATCTCTTGTTTAGACTTAACTGTGAGTGTAGCAGCCAGAAGTCTCTGGAAACACACATCTAGATGTATAATAAGGAAGCATTCATAATATCCTTGTAATATTAATTAATGTGAAAAAGACCCAGGTAAATGTTTTATGAAAGAGCTATTGTACGCTTGGGTTTACAATAAACAGTTAAGGCTATTAAAGTCGAGCTGATGCAAGTGGAGCATTCGCTTAGATTTGCCAAGATGAAATGTTGTAAATAATTCAAAGGCTGTAATTTGATTCTAGATTTTTCTAGGCTATGTGGCATATGGCCCTTCTGTGTTTTGTTTTGTTTTTTGGTTTCGTTTAGCTGTGCTGCCTTGGTTATGTAACTGTTTGTGCCCCCCCTTACCCCAACCCCACACGCCTGTAATTAAACTTCAAAGTCAACCAAGAATTAAGCTCAGATGAAGAGGGTAGAATGGAAACGAGTCAGGCTGGACAAGGTAGTGTTGTATCAACACTTCTGCAATGAATCACTGGGTGTTAGGAAAAGGAGTCAATGGTGTGAATGGAAGGCTGCCCATCTTTTGCGCCATAAGAACATGAGTTCAGGAAAGAGATGAATGTCAACTCGGAGTGGAGCAGCTGAACGTTGGTGTTCAGAGGCAAAAGGCACGAAGAGGTGGTGTTGTCAACAAGCATAGGATTGCAGGATATAGGAAGACCCTTAATGTTTCCAAAGAAAGTCTTAGTACGTTTCCGAGCACAATTGAAAGTGTTGGTGCTGACCTTTAAAGCCCTAAACGGCCTCGGTCCTGTATACGTGAAGGAGCGTCTCCACCCCCATCGTTCAGCCCGGACACTGAGATCCAGCGCCGAGGGCCTTCTGGCGGTTTCCTCACTGCGAGAAGCAAAGCTACAGGGAACCAGGCAGAGGGCCTTCTCGGTAGTAGCGCCCGCCCTGTGGAACGCCCTCCCATCAGAGGTTAAAAGGATCAACAATTACATGACATTTAGAAAACACCTGAAGGCAGCCCTGTTCAGGGAAGTTTTTAATCTGTGATGTGTTAATGTATTTTAATGTCTGCTGGAAGCCGCCCAGAGTGGCTGGGGAGACCCAGCCAGATGGGCGGGGTACAAATAATAAATTATTATTATTATTATTATTATTATTATTATTATTATTATTATCTTAGTGATAGAATTATCTTGTCTTGCAAGCAGAAGCTCCCAAGTTGAATCTTTGGCCTCTCCAGGTAGGTCTGGATGGAGATACATACACACAAAATTGCTAACTTGCTTCAGTATATTTCATGGGAAATGCTTCATAAACAAAATAAACAAACCCTACTTCACAGGGTTGTCTTGAGGATGTAAGGAACGGAAGAACTCTTGCAGTCCACTCTGAGCTACCTGGAAGAACTAATGTAAAATAAGTGCATGATGAATCAGAGATATCTCAGGAACTGTTTAAAGTTTTGGCGACTACCTTCTTCAGCAACACAGCTGGAATCTCAAATGAATGCTGTGAGCCAAGATTACAATTTTAAGAACAGGCAGGATGGAAGAATTCTGCCATGTGCAAGATAGGGGTTCCTTCTGCCTTTTTAATGGCTAGATAGAGATGTCTTCAAGATTAGGTTTGTGGGTCTTCAGTGTACATGAGTTTGACCTTGCAACTGCAAATCTCAAGGCTCCAATTTTTAATATAATAAATTTTCAAGTTGTGCTTTTGGGGAAAGAGTGAATTACCCCAAATACTAACTTTTTCATGCCCCCCACTCTTGTCATTTGCAGCCCTTGTTTATCCTATTTGTAGCTGCCTTGGCTCAATGTTTTCTGTCTGTTTAATTCTGCTGTGATGAGGAATCCCAAGTTGCTTGGGTCACAGAATGGACATGATGATGTCACAATGCTCCATCCAGTCAACCATATCAAAGACATTTCTGCTGAATCTTCATGTATCAATTCTGATGTTTCCTTAACATGGGGGATCTATCAGCATGGCGGCAACTGGCTCAGGCATGCCAACTAAGAATAAGAACCTATCTGAGTGCATAGCTTGTTCAGGCAGCTTAAGGTAGACAGGAAATTCTATGACAGACATAGACACACTGCAAATGGAATGAGTGGATAATGTCAACCTAATAAAGCAGTTTATAAGGGATGGATATTTTCCCTAGGAAACTTTTCTCTAACTAAGGTGGCCTGAGATTTTTGCATATGACAATGTGGCCCTAATGGAAACTAGGGTGTGTGTTCTCTCTCTCTCTCTCTCTCTCTCTCTCTCTCTCTCTAATGAATACAGTGGTACCTCTGGTTACGAACAGGATCCGTTCCAGAGCCTCGTTCGCAACATGAAAAGGCAGCATCCTGAAGCGCCGAATCTGTGCATGCTCACCACACGATTCAGCGCTAATGCACATACGCGTGACGTCATTTTGCACATCTGAGCATGCGCGAACCGCCGAACCCGGAAGTAACCCGTTCCAGTACTTCCAGGTTCGGCGCATTTGTATCCCGTGACGAACGCAACACGCAGCATTCGCAACACGAGGTACGACTGTAGTAGGAAAGGATAATTTAGTAAGATATGCAATTATAGTCTCTTTAGAGGAATGGGATTTTTGATATGCTAATCAAGCAATTAACCACTGTAAAGAGTTGATGACAATCAAAGCACAGCCAGCAGGTGGGGGTCATCAGCTAGAGAATAATGGTCCAGGAAATGGAGAAATACATCATTTTAAAAATGTGTGATACATTGGTTCCTTACAGAGTATGCTCGAAGTGTGCAGAGTGCGCCGGTCACTATTTCAGAGTCTGAGCTACATCACATGGTGGTTGTGAGGATAAAGATTTTGACAAAGTTCTCCATTATATTCTTGTGGAGAAGCTGGTAGAACGTGGCCTGGACAAGGTAACTGATATCTGGATTTGTTGCTGGTTGATTAACTGAACCCAAAGAGTGCTCATTCCTCATCACCCTGGAAAAAAGTGACAAGTGGGGTGCTGCAGGGCTCTGTCCTGGGCCCTTTGATGTTCAACGTCTTTCTAAATAACTTGTATGAAGGAATTGAGGGGATGCTCATTTGCAGACGACACCAAACTGGGAAGGGTAGCTAATGCCGCAGAAGACAGAATCAGTATTCAGAATGACCTTAATGGATTGGAGAACTGGGCCCAAACTAACAAAATGAATTTCAATAGGGACAAATGTAAGATTCTACACTTAGGCAGGAAGAACCAGCTGCACAAATATAGGATGGGGGACACTTGGCTTACCAGTAGTACATGTGAAAAAGGATCTAGTGGTCTTAGTAGACCACAAACCTCACGAGTCAACAGTGTGATGCAGCAGTAAAAAAGAAAAGGGGAAAAAAGCTAATGCTACTCTAGGCTGAATCAACAGAAGTATAGTGTCCTGATCAAGGGAAGTAATAGTCCTGCTCTATTCTGCCTTCATCAGACCACACCTGCTTAGTTCTGGGTGCCACAATTTAAGAAGGATATTGTTAAGCTGGAACGTGTGCAGAGGAGCGTGACAAAGATGATTAAAGGTCTGGAAGCCAAGCCTTATGAGAAACAGCTGAGGGAGTTGGCTATGTTTAGCCTGGAGAAGAGGATACTGAGAGGAGATATGATAGCCGTCTTCAAAAAAAGGCTGTCACATGGAAGATGGAGCAAGCTTGTTTTCTCCTGCTCTGGAGGGTAGGACCTGAACCAACGGCTTCCAGTTACGGGAAAGGGGATTCCGACTCAACATCAATAAGAACTTTCTGACAGAGCTGCTTACAGTGGAACAGTCTCCCTTGGGAGGTGGTGGGCGTTCCTTCCTTGGAGGTTTTTAAGCAAAGGTTGGATGGCCATCTGTCATGGATGCTTTAGCTGAGATTCCTGCATTGCAGGGGGTTGGACTAGATGACCCTTGGGGTCCCTTCCAACTCTACAATTCTATTATTCTGATTGTACGATTCTACATACCACATATACTAGTTGGAGGAAGGATTTAGGTTAGATTTAGATTTTAGACTAATGTAAAAAGAAAAAGTCCCGAAAAACAATTATAAAATGATAGAAGCATTATTAAAAGGCAATTTAACAACATGATAGTTGGTGTCGTCCAAATGCACAGGAAAGCAAAAAATGTATTTGCCTGGCATTGAAACAATGGAAGAGAGGATAAAAACAAATGCTAAGGGTTGGTTATAGAGCAGAAACATGCCTTAGAGTTGGCCTTAGAGCTCAAAACCCCGCTTCAAGCATTCGGCAGCCATCTTCCCGAAACAATGACAAAGTTAGTGCGTGACGGGCCTCTCTGGGGAAAGCATTCCATAAACATGGGACTACTGTGACCCATTCTCTTGTTGCCACCTTCCAGATCTCCTTTGGAGGTGGGGTAGAAATGACATCAATATATATACAGTGGACGCTCGGGTTGTGAACACGATCTGTGCGGGAGGAGTGTTCGCAACCTGCAGCGTTCACAACCCGCACCGCTGCGTCTGCGCACGTGCATGACGCAATTCGGCGCTTCTGCGCATGCACAAAGTGCGATTTAGAGCTTCTGCGCATGTACGAGCGCTGAAACCCAGAAGTAATCCGTTCTGTTAATTCCGGGTTCGGCGCGGTGTGCAACCCAAAATCGCGCAACCTGAAGCGGCCATAACCCGAGGTATGATTGTACACAATATTTTCCCCATCCTGAAATGCAGGGCCAATGACCACCCTGGCTTCAACACGGTTGCTACATCTTGTGCTTCCAAGCCATACCCTGGCACCATAATGTGACTTGTCTGCAAAACTGACCTCTGAGAAAGGCAATAAAAGCAATTATTAAGAACCACAATAATAGCCCCATACAGTTTTTCATTTCCTAATGAGAGGGCAGTACTTGAATAACTATTTCCTTTCTATGCCATAAGGAAATATTAAAGAAGTGAGAGGAAGTCAGTGCCTAACAATAAGGTACCATAACTTTAATCACTCACCAAAATCTGTTTCTTTGTTTCCCCCACTACATTGGCTTTGGCAGAATACTTCCTGTCCCTAGTTAGGAACAAGTGCCTTGATACCACCAGGTCACAGATTATTATGGTGTTGTTTGTTTGTTTGTTTCAGAAAATCTCATTATTTATTTATTTGGAACATTTTTAATCCCCACTTCCCATATCAAATAAGAAATCAAGGTGGCTAATAACAACAATGAAAAATAATCACATTAAAAAGAGGCATAAAACAGACATAAGTTTGTGTGTGTTTGTGTATTGATAGGTAGATAGATACATAGATAGAAAGCCAAACACAAAAATTAACAAGACCAAGGCCAGGAATAAAAAAAATTCAACTATCTTTCTGATGAAAAGGAGGCTGAAACACAGTAAAATGGTCTTCACATGACATTGGAACAGCATCAAAGGAGGAGGGGGAGGCAGATGGATCTTTTGCGGTAGACCAGCCTTGGCCAAACTGGTCCTCAGGCAAGGCATAGTTACACCATGGAACTCACTCATTCAGGTGGCAACTAAGATGGCTACCAACTTGGATGGCTTTAAAAGAGGATCATAGAATAGAATAGAATAGAATAGAATAGAATAGAATAGAATAGAATAGATCTTTATTGTCATTGTCCCCTCGCGGGAACAACGAAATTCCTCGGTTGCTATATCAAATTTATACAAATTCATGGAGGGTAAGGCTATCAGCTACAATGGCTATGGTCTCCTCCAATAGCAGAAGCAGTAATCCTTCTGAATACTAATTGCTGGAAACCACAGGAGGGGAGAGTGTTCTTATTGTGGCCAATGGGCACGTGGTTGGCCACTGTGGGAAGAGGATGCTGGACTATTGGCCTGATCCAACATGTTCTTCTTGTGTTCTAATGATGCCATCCAGATGTTTTGAAGGACAACTCTTATTAGTCCAATCTGTGCTGGCTGTGGACTGATGGGAGCGGCCATCTAAAACACCTGGAAGGCACCAGGTTGGCAAAGGTCTAGGTAGAGCATTCCTTCGTCTAGGTGTTGCAGCAGAGAAGGTCCTATTCATGTGTCCCCACCAATAATGCCTCATAAGGTGGCTGATCTCACAAAAGGACCTTCCAAGTTGGTGTCATTGACAAAGAGGAGCTGACTGCACTCAGTCTCAAACACTTGTGCAAAGGCGCTATTGGTAGCCTTGTAAAACATCTGGGTCCTATCTCCAGCAGATATTCCAAACAGAGCATCACTACAGTTACTGCTGCTTTGGTTGTTGTCCTTTTGCGAGGCATTTAATTGCCACACAACCATGCTAAAAGGGGAAAGATCATAGATATTATTTGGGTATCCATAAATTCCTGGCTTATATAAGATGTCATTGTATGTGGCGTCACAAGTTTGTGCTTCTGAGTCCCAGGCCTCATTGCTGCTGTGCAAAGGATGTTACAAGTGATTTAACTCTGCCTAAAATATTCCCATGGGGATATTTCTCCGCTAAGCAAGTATCTTAGCTTCTTCTGACTTATCTAGTGAGTCAGCATTGGACTAGAAGGCAGGACCAATACATGTCCTTATCAGCATCTAAGGTTTGGGGAGGGGATTTTTTTCCCACCATCACCTACTGCCCTTCAAAAATTACATTTATTTTTAATTAAGTTTTAATTTTCACTTATTGTCAGCTGCCCTGGAGGTCTGTTGTCAGGAAGGTAGGCAGCATATACATAGTTTTTATATACAAATAAATGCCAGCTCCATTCCCCCATCTGTAAAATGGGTTTAATAGTAAACTACTTTTCAGAATCGCTTTCTTGGTGAACCCAATGAAAGACAGTGAAGCAAGGATTGGCAGCGCACTCCCATACATGTCTACTCAGAGGTAAGTCCCGTTGAGTAAGTGGGCACAAAATTGCATTCTAAAAGGCAGTAGTAGTAAAGATGTCGATTCATTGAGGCTGAGCTGAAGATCTATTTCCCCCCCCCCATCCTCTTTAGCGTTTGACAAACTGCCTGAAGTAGCTTCATATTTTATATGGAAGCCCTTTTTCACATTTTCAATGTCACTTTAAATAGGCAAGAGGTCCGTGACAAACAACCGTAAAGAGTGTGCCAACCATAATACAGGTACTCTATATGCATATAACCCTTATCTTTTATGGCATAAAGTACATTTGCACCATTGACTGAGATGAGGATGCTGACGCCAAAGCCAAGAGAGCTAATCCACCTGTCAAATAGCTCCTGTAACTCTTCCAGCAGGTTTATAACAGGATGGTCAATTCCAAAAACACCTCATTACACATGGCTGTCTTATACTCCCTATAAACACACGTTTAGATGGGGTAGCTGCTGCCTTGCCTTTAACAGCCATCCAATGTCATGCTCTAGGTAAGCCAAGCAAGTCAACAGGGAGGAAGAGGTGCATGGAAGAAAGAGGGCGGGAAGGGGGAGAAATAGCATTACAGGAGCTTTGTAGAGCATCCTTTGCATCAAAGCTATCGGGCAGAGATATGGTAAATGCATTCCACTGCTCAAAGGCAGTTTAGCCAAGTGGAACCTGCTAATTGATGGGGACGATTGCCGCTGATTAATAGAGAATCAGATGTGGGGAGAAACTCTTTGTCCCAACGCACCTGGAATGTGTCACTAAAACCTGAGCATCCAGAACTGATGGAGGTATTAGGTGGGATGTTCTGGGAAAGGACCTTTTGATATGCATGGAGCAGAAGTCTGAATGTGTGACGCTCCCTTGCATTGAGTCAGTTGCTATAAAAGCTAATGCAATCTTAGGCTTTGCTAGGATCATAAGCGGTTTAAAGGCTTGTTCACACATTGCACTTAACAAAGGCACACACTACAGAGCCAGTGTGGTGTAGTGGTTAAGAGCGGTGGACTCGTAATCTAGTGAACCGGGTTCGTGTCTCTGCTCCTCCACATGCAGCTGCTGGGTGACCTTGGGCTAGTCACACTTCTTTGAAGTCTCTCAGCCCCACTCACCTCACAGAGTGTTTGTTGTGGGGGAGGAAGGGAAAGGAGAATGTGAGCCGCTTCGAGACTCCTTTGGGTAGTGATAAAGCGGGATATCAAATCCAAACTCTTCTATATACTTGTACCTCACCCATCTGACAGGGTTGCCCCAGCCACTCTGCATGGCTTCCAACGGAATATATTAAAAAAACCACAGCGAGACGTCAAACACTAAAACCTTCCCTAAACAGGGCTGCCTTCAGATGTCTTCTAAAAGTCAGATAGTTGTTTATTTCCTTGACATCTGATGGGAGGTTATTCCACAGGGCAGGTGCCACTACCGAGAATGTCCTCTGCCTGGTTCACTGTAACCACCAGAACCACCAGAAGGCCCTCAGAGCTGGACCTCCGTGTCTGGGCTGAATGATGGGGGTGCTTCATGTATACAAGTGTTTGTGTGAAAGAGTGTATAATTGTTGATTTGTACAACTTAACAGGTACACAAACTGTACACTCATTGAACATTACATGTAACATACAAGCATGCAGCTGAGCTATTTATACACACAGTTGTACAGTTTGTACACATGTTGAATGTAACATGTGAGCACTACTATGAAAGCATTCTGTTCTGTGATGATTAGGCTGAGTCCAGTTCTGGGCGCCACATTTTAAGAAGGATGCAGAGGAATGGTGGGAGAAACCAGCTGAGGAACCACCAAGGGGAACGGGAGGTGGGGCAATGATGAGTGATCAGAGGGAGAAGACTGAGAGAAGGTGTCAGAAGCTGAAGAGGTAACAAAGCTTAGTGAGCTGGGAGAGTCTGTGGCAGAGATACCGGTAAGTCCAGAGGCAGAGGCAGAAGCTGAAGCAGGAGAGGAGGGTGGCCAAGAGGCAGAGATGAGTCAGAGATGGTGAAGAGTCGCAAGTGTCTCCCCCTCTTGCTGCAACAAGCTCCCCTCCCTCCTGCCTCCCAGAACCAGAAGAGGCATGAAAAGGGTGAAGGAGAGGTTGACTGTATGCAGGCACAGTCTCTGATTGCTTGGGGAAAGTCCTGAAGAGGCAGGGACTTTCAGTCTTGGCAACTGATTTTCTTGGTGGAAGACCACTAGGAATGAGCTGTTCTGCTCATTAGGCCTGACACTCAGTCAAGTCTGTGCAGATTGTGTTTTTGCCAAGAAAGAGTGAACCCCATCTTTGAACTGTGTGATTACTGAATGGCACGCTCCTGTAACACTCACCTTCATCTTTGGGCCAGTAGCTGTTCTTCACATCCTTGTAAATAGCCTTAAAGTACTCTCATTGGGAGTCTGCTAGTTCCTGAACTAAGGCAGACCCATAAATGAATTGCTGCTGTATATTAGATAAAACCTCTGACCCCTTTGAAGAAACTGCCATTGATGCAGGGTATAAGCAAGGAGCATTCATTCAGCTGAGTTCATTCAGCATTTTAAAACTTATTAGTGTGGGGTGTCTGGCAGAGAATTGGTGCAGTTGGAAAATCTGCTTTAAAAAAATCCCTGGCTACAGAACGAATGTATCAGAATCCCCATTCCCTGCCCCATTTTCGGATTCGGTCCCATCACTTGTTCTTGTACTTACATGTTCAGATAAGCCTTTCATATAATCTGTCTTAATTCTTTCCCCTTTTGCACAAGCAATTTCCCCTATCTGGTTCATTAAGGCTGAATTCATAAGGACCTCACTCTGCCTTCTTGGAACAGAATTTGCTGTTCCCATTAAATGTCAGCAACCTATAAACCGCACTGGCGCTGCAGTCAATAGAAAGCGAAAATCGCCCAGCAAGCTTGGGGGAAATTGTGGTGAGAATGTCTTGGAAATACCAAGGAACAGGTGCAGCAAGATAGGCTGGCAACCCCCCCTGGTTTCGCGACAATTACTAATAAGAAAATAAAAAAAGTAGTTAGTTGCCCTTACCATTTTTTGAAATTCTAATTTCCCCAAACCGTAAAGTGCAGCTAACAATGGCTGTGTGTTTTCGCCTGCAAGAAGCGTCTTTGGAATGAATCTCAAATAGTCGCTCTGTTTAAATTAGTTTAAGGATGCTATTAGTGGCTTCTTTTACAATGAGGAGGTGGGGCATTTTTCCTCCTCCTCCTCCTCCTCTCACCCATTTTCCTTCGCAGTCATTATTGCCGATCAAGTCTTTGAGTTCTTTGGGGGCATTTGTCTTCCTGCAAGTTTTGTTGGCTACTGAACAACTGCTGCAATTAAATGTGCCGAGTTTAATGGGGTGGGGGAAAGATGTATTATGTGATCATAACAGTACCTCTGCTCATTTGGTTGACTGTTTTTGGTCGATCCATTTCAAATGTAATGATGACAAGCTACTTGTTCGAGACAACCCTTCTTGTATTTAGCTGTAGCCAATTTTTCTGTGGAATGTAGACTACTGGAATTTAGGCTCCATGCTGGTGTTGCTATCTAATTTTATTTACAAGGCTGTATACTGCTCCCTACAGGACGCGGGTGGCGCTGTGGGTTAAACCACAGAGCCTAGGGCTTGCCGATCAGAAGGTTGGCAGTTCGAATCCCCTCAACGGGGTGAGCTCCTGTTGCTCGGTCCCTGCTCCTGCCAACCTAGCAGTTCGAAAGCACATCAAAGTGCAAGTAGATCAATAGGTACCACTCCGGCGGGAAGGTAAACGGCGTTTCTGTGCGCTGCTCTGGTTCACCAGAAGCGGCTTTGTCATGCTGGCCACATGACCCGGAAGCTGTACGCCGGCTCCCTCGGCCAATAAAGCGAGATGAGCGCTGCAACCCCAGAGTCGTCCGTGACTGGACCTAGCGGTCAGGGGTCCCTTTACCTTTACCTTTATACTGCTCCCTGCCAGAGGCTCTGAACACAGGCCTGCAGCAGGGTTTCCTTTGGTCTAAAGCAGTGGTTCCCAACATGGGGCCCACGGCCCACACGAGGTAATTTGATTTTTAAGGGGGCAATTCGAGAATGAGTTATTAACAGTGAATGGCCTTTTAGGTTTCCTCCAAGTGAATAGGAGTCCACTTTTTGAATAATAAGAAGGGGGAGGGGGCATCAGGATTTTAGAGATGCTTAGGTGGGGCATGGCCAAAAAAAGCGGCAGCGGGAGGCCCCATTAGCTAAAGTGGTGCTTCAGGTTAAGAACAGTTTCAGGTTAAGAACGGACCTCCGGAACGAATTAAGTAATTAACCAGAGGTACCACTGTATGCACCGTTTCTCTCTTTTTTTTGGCAAGAGCTAGGAGAATATCTATCTGATAAACAAATTTAATGCCCACATTGGAGCAGTGGGGGTCAGGGAGTATCAGCTATCAAAAATCTCAACGATGCATGCTTTGTTAAACATGGCAGGAATTAAACTCCTGCAAAATCTCTAAGGTAAAAAATAACAACACTTCATTTTTATTATTATTAATTAGCAAACATTTATAAACTGCTTCATATCTTAAAAATCTCTCGGCAGTATGCAGGAGTTTGAGATGTGCAAAATTCTTCAGCAGGCTGACAAAAGGAGAACAGTTCTGTATTAATGCCTCAGAAAATTGTTCCTTCTAAATCTGAAGAATTCACATTTCCCTTCCTCTCCCCCCTGCCCACCCGCTGCAGCTTTCCTTATGAAATACCCAGTTCCTAATCTGAAAGATTTTCAGCTCAGATTTCGGATAATTTGTCATGCCACTCCTTCAAGCAATTTGTCAGTTGTGAATCAACGGCCTCCTTTTATTAACTGCATTTTGTTCAATGGGATGGTAACAAATATACTTTTTAGAATATTTATGGTGGTGCATGTGTGTGTTCTTGTTTGTGCGTGTGCCTGTAGCAACATGGCATTTGCTGAGGAAATGATGGCTGGATGTTCGGATGCAGAGGAAGGTCAGTGTGGAGGCATCATTGCAGAAATGTATAGACCCACTGCCCTCCTCCTGCCCTCTTTCTTAAAAATGTAATTCTGCATAGAGATGGCAAAATTAAAAGCCCCCTAGTGGAGCAAACTGTCAACTGCTGAAAAGACTGCCAGTTGGTGACACAATGGATAATAAATCTTTATTTATCTCTGAACAGAAGGAAGCAAGCATTGTAGACAAAGACCACAAATCAAGCAGGATATTTTGGTGTGCAGGATATTTTTTCCCTTCTCTCTCCTTTTAATTCTCAGCTTTCAAGTTCCTCCCAGACTCCTGAACTTTGTTGTTGTTGTCGTCGTTCAAAAGGTGACTAGGATTTGCTTTCTCCCCAATTCTCACTGCTGTGGCAGAAAGAAAGCCCCCAAAGCATTCGCTTCCCCTCCCAGCAAAAATATCTGTCATACAGAGGGATTAGCTGCGAAGATCTCGCCGCAGTGCAGAAGTATACAAACCAGCTAACCCAGGAGGTTCTCTCCAACCCATCTATGAATTATGAATTAGCACTTGTAAATCTTGACTAATATTTGCAGTGGAAACAGCACATCACCAAGATTAGCAAACTTCACAGTGGTTTATTTGAAGCTTTTCAATGGGTTCAGGATGAAGCAAGCTGGCAGAGAAAAGCTAGAGGGCAAATCCAGTTTGGGAAATGTAAACTCTTCATTAGAAGGTGCTAAAAGTTGCGCTTCTGACCAGGACATAAGACTAAGCATCGGTGAATCTCACTTCTCTCAGTTTCTCATACTATAATCTTAAATTTGGTTCTCCTCATTTCTGCAGCAATTCGCATTAAAAAAAATCTTCTGCAGCAATTTCTGCAGCAATTTGCATTAAAAAAAATCGTCATGAAAATTCACGAGCATTTTAATGCGGATTTCTCCTAATAGACACATTTTTGTATGTAGTTTTGAATAACATGCACATTTTTGCAAGCAATTTCCCCCAATAGAACGGAGTTTTATATGTTAATTTCACTTATGCACACATTCACCTAAAATATACTTTTTGTATAAATATTGTTTGATTGGAAAACTGCATTGCAAAATTAAGATAAGTGTTAATTTCCATGGCTGGCTGTGCTTTAGTTCACATATTGTTTTAGAAAGTGCAAATTTGATCGGTATGGAATTAAATGTGAACCGAATTTAATTTAATAAGAACATAAGGAGAGCCTGCAGGATCAGGCCAATGGCCCATCTAGTCCAGCATCCTGTTCTCACAGTGGCCAACCAGATGCCCCTGGGAAAACAGCAAGCAGGATTTGATCACAAGGCATTCTCCCCTCCTGTGTTTTCCAGCAACAGGTGATCAGAAGCATTGCTATCTCCAGGTGAGCTCCTCCATGAATTTGTCAAATGTTCTTTTAAAGCTATCCACGTTGGTGGACCTTACTGCTTCCTTCCTGCGGGAGCGAGTTCCATAGTTTAGCTATGTGCTACTTCCTTGCTTGCTTAGCAACTCCACAGAAAGTTTGAAAGCATATTCTTTTGACTTATCAGCTTTGAGGGAGGTGGGCTCGCACGCAAACCTATCTAATTTACTTCCCCTGAAATAATAGCATACCAAAGGGTGCAGTTACCATTTGGAATTCATGCTTCTCTCGGTTCCGCAGCGCAGTTTGCCAACCAAATAAAGGCTTGCAAAATTGTGTATATAGAAGGAATGTGCACTAAAATGCTTCTGAATTTTCAGAATGACTGAAAAAAACAATCACAGATGTGGAAATGTGGCAATCTAAAGATCAGAAAAATAAGAAACTGAAGGCATTGTCAGGATGCTGTCAGTGACTCCTGGCTGGTTGCCCAGGAACATACAAAGACAAGGGAATGTTTCTTACCGTCCTCTTTTTATTCAGTATTTACAGAGTGAGGCTATAGAACCCAGCCTCTTGGATAATGGTGTTGTCCCAAGTGAATCTCCACCACTTCCTCATTTGTCATTCTCATCGTCTCCTCTATGGGTGAGGCTACATGCCCTCTGTCTTTGAGCTCTTTGCTCTCCTACTTTTAAGGCTCGCCAGGTTCTGGGGCGGGGTGTGGAATGCTTTCTAAAGACACTGTGTCTGTCAGCTGTCACCCCCCTGCTGCTTCCTGCTTCCTCCTCCTCCTTTCCCATTATTTCCCAACTTCCCCTCTCATCTGCCTCTGAGTTGTGATCTCCCTGTTGTAAATCTAAACTGTCTTCCTCCTCCCTGGAAAGGTCAGGATGAGGAGGCAGTCTCCACCATTCCTCCACTGCCCAGTCCCTGACAGGCATGTTCAGTCATTTGGCTGAACAGACAAACTCTGTATCTGTGGACAGGCCCACAAGCCCCTCCCCAACACCTTCAGCCTATGGCCTTCCCTATGCTGAGCAGAACATCTCATGCGAGTGAGGACACTGCCTGCAAGAGACCCTGATCACACAGAGAGTTCTACTCATGTTCAAGTGCACAGGAACAGAACCCTCTACAGGCATTCCTAGCTCAACACAGGGATGGTCAGGACCATCTTGCTGACTGGGCAAGATGGTTTGAGCATGTAACACCAACCCTGGCCCAACTGCACTGGCTGCCAATTAGTTTCTGGGCCCAATTCAAAGTGCTGGTTTTTACCTACAAAGCCTTAAAACAGCTCAGATCCGCGCTACCTCAAGGACTGCCTCTCCCCATATGAACTGACCCGGACCCTGCAATCATCGTCTGAGGCCCTTCTTTATGTATCCCCTCCATGAGAGGTGTGGAGGGTGGCACCACGAGAGCAGGCCTTTTCTGAAGCCAGTGGCTCCCTATTTGTGGAGTGCTCTCCCCAGGGAGACTCACATGGCGCCTTAATTATATGTCCTTAGATGCCAGGCAAAAAAAAATCCTCTTCACTTTGGCTGATTTTATGATCTCAGTGGGAAGGGAAATCAGTATGACAGCTCGAGGGCTTCCCCATTCCATGATTCCATGGGTGTGCGAATAGAATGAGAGGCTTTGGGATCTATAGGATCCAAAACATGCCTTGACTCTCCTCCCTGGAATGTATCCTTTTAATCCCTTCCATTGCTGGGCCATTAATGGAAGAGGTGGGATAGCCATGATGACTCTAGGCTTGAGGACCCCTTAGTGCAGCTTCCTCAAGTGGGCATCCTTGACGGACGATCCAGAAGCAATGACAGTGTTCATCCAGCTGGTGTCCTGTGGCCATTGAGTTCTGCACAATGTCCCCAATGCACCATCCATCTGGGGCATTCTGGGAAATTTAAATGGCCACCACCTGGCTACCTAGCTCTGAGCATTTGGAAAAAATGTGAAGGAAGAGCCATTATTGGTGGACTCAGCCATGATGGATTTTTAACCACTTAGAGGATTTCTTACAGTCAAGTGGTATATAAATTTTGTTAAATAAATACATAAAATACATGCTTTGGACCTCCCTGCCGATTGACACGAGGCAGGCGCCACGACTGTACTGATTTATTTTTTTTCAAAAATTTTATTGATTTTTACAATTTTTAAGCACATAACATAACGGTTAAATTTCCATACTTCCCCCCTCTCACTGTGGGAAGCAACCTTCATCCCCCTCTCTCACAAGGGCAGGCATAATCATTGTACATTTAACCTTACTTACAGTATTTAATATCATTGCTTGGGCCTGGCCCAATTCTGTGGGCCAGGCTTTCCTTCATTTCGACGACTGTACTCTTTTAGATGCCTGCTGAAAACATTTTTTGTTTCATCAGGCCTATCCAAGCACATTTTGGTAACATATGTTTTTAAATGGGTGTTAACTATTTTATTGTGTTTAATTATTTTGACATTAAAAAAAAAAACAGTTTTAAAATGCTCTAAATAATTTTTGTATTGTTTTAAATTGTTTTAAATTAAGTGTTTCCAGCCCTGGAATCCTTTGGGAGGAAAGACAGGATATAAATTTAATAAATAGCAGCAGCAGCAGCAGCAGCAGCAGCAACAACAACAACAAAGACACACTTTATGCACTGCTCAGCTCTATAGTCTTATTCAAAGCGCCCTCTTGCCTTGCAGCTACTTTTGACCAAAGGAAAAGGTGTTTTAAGATCTGATGACAGATGTCCCACATTACACCTAGTTTGGCCCTTAGGATGCAGGAAATTAGTTCTTCAGGCAGATTTGGGCTGTGTACACAGGTCATCTAAAGTAGCAACTACAATCTGTGCTGTCTGTACACAAAGGTGGGCATGTTTTCACATTGGTGCACAACAGCGCTATCTTCTCCCCTCAGTTACTGTTTCACAGACATATATATGGTTCTTTCAAGGATGACCGGGTTACAGAACTAGACAGATCAGGTAGACAGAGCCTATCACTGTTTTCAGCCAGACATTCACCTGTTCTAAAAACAAGCTCCCATTATTGAAATACAAATTGAAAACCCTGTTTCTTTTGGTGGGACAAACCAACTGATTTGTGCCCAGGTTGCATGGGAAGTGTCGAGCCATAATAAAGCAATAGCTCAAGAGCAGAGTGGATCATTTGTGGGCAGAGACCCCCTCTCCCAGCTTCAGTCTCTAGCCCTTCTCTTTAAAGGATGTCAGGATGGTATATATACATGTATGTATGTATGTATGCAAAGGGACGCGGGTGGCGCTGTGGTCTAAACCACTGAGCATCTTGGGCTTGCTGATCGGAAGGTCGGCGGTTCGAATCCCTGAAACGGGATGAGCTCCCATTTCTCTGTCCCAGCTCCTGCCAACCTATCAGTTCGAAAGCATGCCAGTGCAAGTAGATAAATAGGTACCACTGTGGCAGGAAGGCAAACGGCATTTCCATGCGCTCTGGCTTCCGTCACGGTGTTCTGTTGCACCAGAAGCGGTTTAGTCATGCTGGACACATGACCCGGAAAGCTGTCCATGGACAAATACTGGCTCCATAGGCCTGAAAGTGAGATGAGTGTTGCAACCCCATAGTCGCTTTTGACTGGACTTAACTGTCCAGGGGTCCTTTACCTTTTGCTTTATGTATACATGCATGCATGTCTGTATGTCTGTATGTACTCATGCATGCATGCATGAAATTCATCTACTGCCACTATGTGGAGCCCTCCATAGCTAGGCTGGGAAAGATCTTGGATTGCAGTCTTGGATAGTCATTGGCAGTCAAAGCTGTCAATAACTAGGCCTGATAAACCAATGAGATTTAAGTCAGCATTAGGTATGAAAAGGCATTTTGGCCTCCTTCCATTAAAGTCCAACGATATTTAGAGAAGAGACACTGTCGGTGAGACAGCATGGCCATCTCAAGGCATGTTGTTTATTGCTTGCTTTCCCACACCTTGCCCTTAAATTCATTTGATATTGAGACGCGAGGTTTCCGTTGGAGCTATGATATTTAGAAACCATCCCAAAGAGAAAGGGGCCAAGAACCATTCAAGCTGAAGACCCTTTTGAAGGATCTCGAAGATTACATCCAAAAGCTGGTTCACATATATACACACACAAGCCAGAGAAACCCTCCTGTGCTCCAGCCACTTGAAAATGGTATCTGGTACAAAATAAAGTGAGAAAAGCAGTGGCGTTGAACGTTGCCGCTTCCGCTATTAGATTTCCATTCCTACCAGTACTCCTCCTTAGCAGCGACCAAACCTAACACCTGGTTCGGTCCGTGGCGGCAACGCAGCGTCTCTACAGTGGTAACAATTTGGAAGCAGGATGCTAAACAAGATATATACATGATGTCAAATATTGGCTGCGCACTTCTAAGCCAATCACTTCTAAATAAATTAACCATGGCACGGCCTAATACAATCCACCTGCTTTCTTGCCTGTGTTGTTGCAGACCCTACCTGAACCCCCCTTTGATTAAATGTCAAAAGCATGCCTTGTGCCTGCAGATTTCACTGAAGGCGGATAACAGAAAGGTTCCTCCTGTGACTCCATAAAACTGAAATAAATTCCACTGGCATCTTGTAAATTTTTATTTTCTACAATGACTGCAGGCCCCATCTGCGACCCAGCTGTTATTAGAAGGGGAAACGCTGGCCCTTCTGCATTACAAAACAGCATAGAACAGTAATTGCCAGTGGAAGAGATTAAGTGTAGACACTAAAAATGTTTACTCGCAATGAATATGCATAACGATGGGTAGGAAACAGCACTGGAAGATTAAAAAGAGAGAAGGGTTTGTTTACAAGGCTGGGAAAAAAAAGAGTGGAATGTCAGTTGGCCCCGAGCCTGAAATAGGAACGAAAAACCTTTGGGCAAGGCATTAGGGAGAAAAACAGATGGTTTGTGAACCTTTTATTAGATAGAAAAATCATTAATCAAGCCCAGGCTGGAAATGGCAGGGTTGTTTTTTTTTTGGTAGTTCATATTTTAGTTTATTTTTTCTTAAAGTGACAGCGTGTCTTTTCTCTCCCCACCCTTCACCTCTTGTCCCCCCACTTTTTTTGTGGCATACCGGCGGCAGAGATCCATTCCCGATAGATGCATTTTTATTTTAACATTCCGCGGTGGAAGCATGTCTAACTTGAAGCCCAGGCTAGAATGCCAAGCTGTTTTGCAAAGGAAATCCCTCAGTAGGGTTTCGTATTTCAGCACCTGTTTTGCCTGTACAGCAAGGCAGTTTAGAAAAAACAGGAGAGGGAAAAAAAAAAAAAAAAAAACAGAAGGAAAAGAGTGGGAAATATATCGGCCTGTTGTAATTTTTTTTTTTAAAGGGCTCTTTCATTTTAGAGGGCAGCGAATGCCAGCAGACTGCCTTCTGCAGGCAAACCCAGCTGTAGACACATCAGGGCTTTCTCCCTTTGTTCTGCTGCAAAACATACAATAGTCAGGAGGTCTGGAAATGTTAGGACACATGCCTCACAATCTTTGTTGCAAAGGAAGGCTCGAAAAGGTCCGCTTAAATGTCAAGAAAATAGAACATGTGCAGATGGAGATTCCAGGGACGAGGGGGGGGGGCGGTGACCTTTGAACTTTGCATGCCTCTCTCTTTACCTCAAGTAGAGTCCGCCATGATGGGAAAAAGATGTTCCCTGCTCAAAGACAGCTATCAGGCCAGCAGCAAGATTAGGGAGAAGGATTCCCCAATATATAGTAATTTGCTTTATTTGAGATATTTATTTTATTTATTAAGTGTCCTGTATATCCTACCCGTCTTTACATGATGTCATCTTGCTGTCCTCGGTACCAATCTGGCAAGTGGGAATGCTTCATAACTGAACGGCAGCCTCCAGACCATTTTCATGTAAAGTGCATTGCAAAAATCCCAATGTGAGACCATGGTAACTAATAGTAGGCTATCTTGGTCCAGGAATGGCTACATCTAGTGAACCAGCCAGAGTTGGAAATAGGAATTCCTTGCCACCAAGACCACCTTTGCTTCCACTGACAGCAGTGGAAGGGGGAGTGCCGCAAGCTACATGCCTGTTCCTACAAGAGGACTGCTATCTCATCCAATACAGCCTAGCCCAATTCCCAGACCTGAAAGCTGCCAAGAACCTCCATCTTGTTGAGATTCAGCTGCAGTTTATGTGTGGAGATGTGCCTCTCAACCTGTGGCGGAATCATTTGTACTGAGCCATGCTCATATGAGAATGTGGGGCTCTATTGATGATGATGATGATGATGCAAAAAGTAGGCTTGGTAGGGACCATGTCACCCCAAATGAAGACATGCATTTCCAAGAAGTGAGGACAAAAGATGACACAAATTTAAATTAAGTTTGCATATTCCAATGTATTCCAATTACAGGGGGGAAATGGTTACAATTTAAATAAAATAAAATAAAATAAAATGTAAGAGTTAAATTATGGTGCTCATTCCCGCAAGAGGTAGTGATGGTCATCAACTTGGATAGCTTTAGAAGAGGGTTAGACAGATTCATGGAGGAGAGGGGTATGTTTACCTCCATAGTTGGACTAAAGTAATGCTTCGGAATACCAGTTGCTGGAAGCCGCAGGAGGGAAGAATGCTTTTGAGCTCAGATCCTGCTTGCAGATTCCCCATGAACATCTGGTTGGCCACTATGAGAACAGGATTCTAGACTAGATGGCCACTGGCCTGATCTAGCAGGTCAATTCTTTCTTTCTTTCTTTCTTTCTTTCTTTCTTTCTTTCTTTCTTTCTTTCTTTCTTTCTTTCTTTCTTTCTTTCTTTCTTTTTTCCAAGTAACATTTTTACAGATCACAGAATCACAGAATCACAGAATCATAGAGTTGGAAGAGACCACAAGGGCCATCCAGTCCAACCCCCTGCCAAGCAGGAAACACCATCAAAGCATTCCTGACAGGTGGCTGTCAAGCCTCTGCTTAAAGACCTCCAAAGAAGGAGACTCCACCACACTCCTTGGCAGCAAATTCCATTGTCGAACAGCTCTTACTGTCAAGAAATTCTTCCTAATGTTTAGGTGGAATCTTCTTTCTTGTAGTTTGAATCCATTGCTCCGTGTCCGCTTCTCTGGAGCAGCAGAAAACAACCTTTCTCCCTCCTCTATATGACATCCTTTTATATATTTGAACATGGCTATCATATCACCCCTTAACCGTCTCTTCTCCAGGCTAAACATACCCAGCTCCCTAAGCCGTTCCTCATAAGGCATCGTTTCCAGGCCTTTGACCATTTTGGTTGCCCTCCTCTGGACACGTTCCAGCTTGTCAATATCCTTCTTGAACTGTGGTGCCCAGAACTGGACACAGTATTCCAGGTGGGGTCTGACCAGAGCGGAATACAGTGGTAGATCAGTTTCATTTGTTGAAAGTGGTAGATCAGTTTCATTCACTGATCAGTAGATCAGTGGTAGATCAGTTTCATTTGTTGAGACATTAGTATGATATTAGGAAGAAAAGGGGGAAAGAGGTGAAGAGGGGAAAGGTGAGTGGGGTTGGGGTTGGGTTGCGATGTTTCTGTTTTACTTAATAGATGTGTGAGGTTTTGTGCAATTCTAATGCAGAAACCCATCTTTGGTCACAGTTGGTCTAGGAGCTTCTCTTTACCCCCCCTTATCCAGTCTCTTTTCCTTAGAGCAGATGCTGAGAGCCTCTTTATTTGGCCCTTGGGGTATCGGCAGGTCACACCCCACAATGGCTCTGCTGCGCTCTCTCTCTTTGACCACTTTTGCCTGGCTAGAATGTAACAATAATATGCAATAAAATTCCCTAAAAGCTTGGTTAAAACATATCAATGGTATATACTCACAAATAGAGTATTGTATGTGCAATCCCCCATTTACACGGGGGTTACGTTCTGAGGCACTGTACGTTTAAGTGAAATTGCGTATATTTGAAACATCATTGAAATGTTGAAATCAATGGAATTAAGCTACTGACTGTTGAATGGAGCTGATACTGGCAGCTGCCTCTTGGTGGTACAATTTTATTTTTTCAGAATCTCCCAGGTGTTGTTGTTTATTAAATTTGTATACCTGCTCTATACCCATAGGTGTTGTGTTATTCTGGGGCGGACAAGATGATTCACTCGAAACCGGGCCCAGTGCCATCATGTGAAATTTTGAACTGGCAAAGGCTGGTCTGTGGTGTAGAGCAGGGGTCAGCAAACTTTTTCAGCAGGGGGCCAGTCCACTGTCCCTCAGACCTTGTGGGGGGGCAGATTTTTTTTGGGGGGGGGAGAATTGAACGAATTTCTATGCCCCACAAATAACCCAGAGATGCATTTTAAATAAAAGGACACATTCTACTCATGTAAAAACACAGTGATTCCCAGGCCGTCCGTGGGCCGGATTTAGAAGGCGATTGGGCTGGATCTGGACCCCGGGCCTTAGTCTGCCTACCCATGGTGTAGAGAAAATAGGATAACCATCATTAGATTCCTGGAGAAAAGTCAAGATTCAAGTGCAATAAATATCTATTTCATAATCCTGCAAATGCACATGGAGCCTGTGGACTTTTTCCATTAGTTTTCCTTCATGAGGCCTCAGTAGTCCTATTCCCTGACCTTAATTTTGGTTTTAAAAAGGAGTACCAGAGTCTCAAAACACACCAATCCAAAGAAACCTTACAACAGCATCATTAGGGCCAAGCTATAGAAAATTCCACAGTGTATCTAAAGCATCACCAGAACTCTTTGATGAGTGGGTGAGATTCCACCCCTTGAAACATCTACCTCTCTCCTCTCACGCTGAATGGTGTTGTGTCGAGTAAAACAAGAGTGGCTACTCCTAAAATTAGACCAGGAGAGAAGCAGGAAGGGAAGGAGGAGGGAATGAAGAGGCGAAGGGTTAGACATCAAGATTGTAATTACCCTAGAGGAGCTGCCTACACATTTCCTAATTTCTTTTAAATTTGAACATTGAGGTGAACTTTGGAAAACATACACGAGCTTCATCAGAAATGGAGGTGGTGGTGGGGTAAGGATGAAGGGAGTACAAAATGATCTTTATAAGAAATAGTAGCTCTGATTGCTAGTGCTGTATGTGTGTTACAGCACCTCATTAATAACAGTGATCAAAAGAGAGGGAGAGGGAGAACGTTTTTGCAGCTGCATCAAATTATTAGACAAATTGGAATTTTTAAGTGAATCCAGAAATTCTATAGGAAAAGACAGCTCCGTGGAGTGCAGGTCAAGCTACGGGATAAATCCCTTGAAGGCACTGAAAGAGCCGAGAGTAAAACGGAAGTCCCCGTTCCCGTATTCCTGTTCTGCACCCCACCCCTTTCTCCTTTCAATGTATTGGGAGAAAAAATCATGCATATCTTGCAACGAGAGAAGAAAGGTTGGATAAGAGCAGAAAGTGCCTGGTGTATCAAGCCAATGGCTTGTCTCATCCAGGACCTTGTGACCAATCAGATGCCTATAGGAAGTCTGTAAGCAGAACCCAAGTGCAACAGCATTCCCTCAATCTGTGATTCTCAGCAACTGGGATTCACGATTGGTCTAGTATATCTGAAGGAGCGTCTCCACCCCCATTGATCTACCCGGACACTGAGGTCCAAAGCCGAGGGCCTTCTGACGGTTCCCTCACTGCTAGAAGCCAAGTTACAGGGAACCAGGCAGAGGGTCTTCTCGGTAGTGGCACCCGCCCTGTGGAACGCCCTCCCACCAGATGTCAAAGAGAACAACAACTACCAGACTTTTAGAAGACATCTGAAGGCAGCCCTGTTTAGGGAAGCTTTTAATGTTTGATGGATTATTGTATTTTAATATTTTGTTGGCTGGGGAAGCCCAGCCAGTTGGGCGGGGTATAAATAATAAATTATTATTATTATTATTATTATTATTATTATTATTATTATTATTTGCCTCTGAAAGCGGAGACAGAACATAGCCACCATATTTAGCAGCCCTTGATAGCCCGATCCTTTGTGGGTTTGCTAAAGCCTCTTTGAAAGCCGTCAAGGTGATGGAAGTGGCCATCACTACCTCTTGCGGTACGTTTAGAAACTTCTCGGACAACTCTGCTTTAATGCGTGATGACTTGAAGGCACCATTGCAGCTGACTTAAAGGAGGGCCTTCGCTTCCAACCCAAGATTTGCAGGACAACAGGGCAAACATCCAAAGAAGGCTATGGTCAGTCTCTCTGTTCCTAGGAGCAAAAGGGGATAAGTCAGTTAGCTCACCTCCCAGAGCTTAAGCCATAACATATGCTGCCCCTAAATTCCTCCCCAAATTCATTGCGTCTGCACTTTCCAGCCGCCCCCCTCTAATGATGGAGCAATCCAGAGTTGGTTTTAGGATGACGTCACCGCTGGGGCGGAAATGGGTGCCACGCTGTTGGGGGGTCCCTGTAGAATGGAGCACGAGGTGTCTGTATGTGTGTGCAGAATTTTAGCATCACACAGGGCGCTGCTGAAATTTGAGAGCCCACCGGGCAGTCTTTCCACAGAGGGAAGCCTTTTCGTTGCACTGTTATATCGGGAGTGGAGAACTTCAGGCCCAGGAGCCGAATGAGGCCCATGAAGCCTTGAAGCCTGGGGCTCTTTGAAGCCACACCTCCTCTCCTCAGGCCACACCCCTTACTGGCCTGCTTTGCAACCTCCTTGAGTGTTTTTGCCTGACTGGAATGTGCCCTTGAACTGTGAAAGTGTATCTCCAGGGCACACAGAGGGGTATGGTAATGCATACTTTTCCACCCACGTCTGCCTCTGGCACTGCCCACTTC
The DNA here is from genome assembly GCA_034641385.1 of Darevskia mixta. NCBI lineage: Eukaryota > Metazoa > Chordata > Lepidosauria > Squamata > Lacertidae > Darevskia > Darevskia mixta. The sequence goes on along the minus strand of JAWWNH010000062.1, from coordinate 5,834,591 downwards.
TGGCACGTGGCCCCTGGAAGGTCTCTCAGAAGGGAATGCGGCCCTCAATATGAAAGCTGTTTTTGCAGCCTTCCGATGAAGCAAAAGCTCAGGTCTGCTAGTGGTGGTTTAATTGGCTCGCAATGCATTTTGCAATCAATGAAATAAGTGTCTGCCTGTTTCCACGGGTTTTACATTCTGTCGGCAGTCCAAGGGATGACAGAGGACAACGCTGCAGCCTCCTCACGAGTATTCTCCCTTGTCACAATGAATGTTTTGTTACCATCTTGCGCAAGAGGGGTGCCCCTTTCCAAACTCAGCCTTTTCTCGTCCCCTCCCCTCCACCAGCAAGTAAGAAGGGGGGGGGGGGAATCTAACTTGTGGACAGATAGACTCCTTCTGGAAAAGTTGTGTGTCTTGGGAATGTCTTGGAGGAAGCATTCTTGGTGAGTTATGAGAGGATTAACACACATCCTGTCCCCCCTCCACTGTTCAAATTCACAGGGGCCTGCAGGAAGATTCTGGCCCATCTCAAACTCTTCGCTGTCTGACCATGTGTACCTTTTCCAACACTTTGGAGAGGAAATGGAGCAGCGAATGATCCCCGCCCAGGTGGGAATCCCACTGGAAGCACCATTTCCATTCATCAGCTGTTGTTGCTCTCAGCGCTACATTCACGCTGTCATATATTTGATCCAGATTTTGTTTTCCAACTATCTCAGCTGGGGTTGTGTGTGTGTGTGTGTGTGTGTGTGTGTGTAAAACCAAAATTCTGGACCTTGTGGAGTTTGAAATGCAGTCGCCCCCCCCCAACAATATTCAAATCAATCCTAGCTCAACAGCCAAACCCCAGCAACAAAAAAAGCAATGGCTTATGCAGCTCCCTTTAGTATGCTAGCCAACTGTGTGTGCATTGTGACTCAGTCTATAACCCAGAAGCCATGCCGTGCCATACATTTTTATCACAAACAAATAACGGAGGCAACAAAGGGATTGCTTTACTTTGGCACTGGGCAGCCCCCTTTTAAAAACTGATTTTTGCCAGTTTTGAAGGCCTTCCATTTTAAACATAAATTGCCGTCATTAAAACGGAGTGCTCGGTTTTGGTTTTAAGCACCCAGCTTAGACTAAGGGAGGGGAGCAAGGGCGTATCTTCCTAATTCAGGAGTAGATTTTGGTCATTCACAAATCTGCCATGCTTTTGATGAATGTGCCTGCAAGTTGTGAATGAGCACTGCATTTTCTTAGGACAGCTGCGTTCTCGCAACAATCCAGCCACTCCTGTCTGGATCCCTTTTGGGACTGCAGAGCAGAGAGTGGCATAGTGGATGCCTGTCATATCTCAACAGAAATGTTTTTCCACTGCGCAGGGGCAACCACAATGAAAGCCCTGCTCAAAATTTCTGGGGAGTGGACCTCTGATATTTTGAGAACTTAGGGAGAAACACCCCCACAGTACACAGTGATCTAGTGGGCATAGGAGGGAGATTTATTGCACTAATATGGATTTTGGAATTTTCTGAGTTAAAGAATCCCTTCCTGTTGTTTTTTCCTCCTTAGGGTTCACTCCAGTTGGCCATGAACAGTGTGAACCCATGAAATCCTTATCCAATTGTCTTCTTCCACCTCAAGGCTTGATGCAGGGAAATGTCAAGGAAGGAGGGAACCACAGGGGAACCAATGTCTTTTAGACTTCACAGATGCAAGGATGTGCCGGATCAAATCTGCTTCATTTTAAAACTCTTCTGGTGGGAGTAACAAGGGTGTTGGTGGGGGAGAGATGGAATAGGTGGGTTGAGTTTGTTAGTGGGTTGTTGTTTTTTAATGTAAACATCCGTAGAGAAGAGAAGGACTGTATCTGTGGTTGACTAAATTACTTTTGCTTGGATGAGCCATGTTTTGCATTGGCAGTCAAAGAGGAGAGGAAGCGATGCGGTCAGGAGAAGCTCAGTCTCCCTGAGGAACCCTCCAATATCGCTCTCTGGTGCCTGGGTGGGGCCTGCCTCCTTAAATTTCTGCAAAACTTCGCTTGGCCTCTCTCCCCACTTGTTTATATAATCTGAAACAGTTCCTAGGTTTCCAGATGCACATCTGTCTTCTGCACGCCTTATTACAAGTACGTCTTAGCAAGCAGTAAAACTACAGGTGTTTCACTTTTAAAGCAACCGTGGTGTGTTGTTTTTTTTTAAACCAACAATAAACAAAACAGATCTGAACCAGGAGTCTTTGATTATCCCTTTACAGCTCGCTTGCGCATACCGTCAGCTCAAGGGTTAAAAGAGAAGGGTACTTGGTTGGGATTTGACTGCTCTTCCATCTGCTGGGTACCTTGAAACCCATTTGTAAATTAATTTTTTACTTTGAATGCACACTGCCACATACAGTCATCGCTAGGTTGCATGCAGACAGCTTGCCGGGGCTGCTTCAACATGTCTCCTGTGACATACACTGTTCTTACGGATTCAGAACGCTGCAGGAAAGTGAAATCATTAAGTATGTATGTCCATTCTGCTTGCGCACTTGCCTCCCCCATCCTCGAGACCGTAATTATCATCACATACTTTAGTAAATAAAGTTGACACATGGCTCCTTAACAGCTGTAGACTGTCCACCTGACACCCTCACATCTCTTTGCGGGGGAAAGGATGGGCCAAGAGGTTTGAGTACATTCATGAACTCCAAAGTCTGCTATTTCAGTTTTATTCTGAGGCAGAAAAACCTGTCTGCACGGAGGAGGAATTCCAGGATAGCACTGAGGAAGGGAAAACGAAGCAGCTAGTGGCAGCCGTGACAAAGCCCATACCCAGCGAGGCCTCTGGTTTCATTATTGCCTTCTGAAATTACAGCATCTCAGCCTGAGGGGGCACAGTCTCCACTTAAGAATCAGGTGTAAGGTAAAGGTAAAGGGACCCCTGACCATTAGGTCCAGCCGTGACCAACTCTGGGGTTGCGGCGCTCATCTCGCTTTACTGGCCGAGGGAGCCAGTGTACAGCTTCCGGGTCATGTGGCCAGCATGACTAAGCCGCTTTGGTGAACCAGAGCAGCACACGGAAACACCGTTTACCTTCCCAGCAGAGCGGTACCTATTTATCAACTTGCACTTTGATGTGCTTTCGAATTGCTAGGTTGGCAGGAGCAGGGACCAAGCAACGGGAGCTCACCCCGTCGTGGGGATTCAAACCGCCAACCTTCTGATCGGCAAGCCCTAGGCTCTGTGGTTTAACCCACAGCGCCACCCACGTCCCAAGAATCAGGTGTATTCCGTACTAAAAGAACCGTATTTTGAGCCCAGACCAGATCAAGCAAGCCAAATTCAATACAAACCTGTACTGGTTGTGTATCCATACACCAATGCCCATGTGAGTCTTCCTTGCGCTGATGTTTAAGGAGCCAAAACTGTACCACCCAAACACAAGAAAGAGGTGTAGGCAGACACAGAGTAACTGTAAAGTATGAGCAAGTACAAAATATCTGCACCCTTCCAAAAATGCAAGAGGGAACCCCACCCCTCCCAGTAAGAGACAAACGGTATGGAACATTAAGCGAGGGAGAACAAGAACTGACAACCAGGATGTGCTGGGAATAAAACCTGAGCGGCTTGAAAGGGAGGAGGAGGCACATAGAGATAAAAAGTGGGTACAGATGGAGTCATCTCGTTGTATGGAGAGGTAATTTCCTGGTTCACAATGGGAAGCTATTTTTAGCATTTCTGCCTCTGGGGCAGAAATGAAACCGTCTATAGAAATAAATGAAGAAACGCAAGTTTTTAATATAGCTGGGATTGAATAAATGTGCCCACCTGCCCCACCACCCAAGAAAAAACAAACGAGGGGAAGGGAAGGACTCCCAAACAACAACCCCCCCATTTTAATGGGTACTGAGCATGCCCACTGGGCACAGAATACTGACTAGTATTCCACACTGCAACATTTTACTACTACTACTTGTAACTGCATATCTTTTAATTTTTGTGTGCGTGGTAAACCTCTTTTAATTTATGATCATTTATCCTGTAGGTGTTATTTTGTTAATGTGTGTTCCCACAGAACCATTGCATATGCATGCTTTTCCATTCTGCCTGTCCACAGAATCTTTGCATTTCCATAACTTTGTCTTTACCTGAATAAGTGGAGATATAATAACAAAGTTTGTCCATTTCTTTATTGATTCGTATCAGGTGTGTTCAGACGAGCTTCTGTCTTTCCTTCGCTTTCAAAGGCATGTGCCTAACAGGAAGTATTATTTAAACGTGGCTATGTTTTGAACTGGCTCTTAAAAATGAAAGTACGAATCAGCACTGGCTTGAATCATTCATGGATCTAAATGGATCTTCGCCCTCCAACCATCACTGCCTACCAGAGACAGCAGCTCTCTTCAGGTTTACATGTCCACATATCACTGAATGAAAGAGTCCCTAGTTTTGTCTCAAATTCTCGAGTCTTGCAAATCAAGAGTCTCAAGAATTTCACAAACAAATTCGGACAGTACCACCCTTTCATTTTAGTGCTCAGGGACCATGTAAACATTTGTGGCGGTGTTATCCTTAATATGCAGAGATGAGATGTTCCCTAGAGCAGTGATGGCCAAATTGGCCCTCCAGCTGTTTTGGGACTACAACTCCCATCATCCCTAGCTAACAGGACCAGTGGTCAGGGATGATGGGAATTGTAGTCCCAAAACAGCTGGAGGGCGAAGTTTGGCCATCACTGCCCTAGAGGGACCCCGAAATTATTCTTTCATTTGAACATGTAAACAATTTTGCTAAACTGAGTCAAGGGGTTGATTTCTGACTCTTAGGATAACAGATTAAATTATCTCCCAACACACACACACACACACACACACACACACACACACACACACTCATGCATGGAGGAAAGGGGGAGGAAACTCACCCTTAGCTTTGTCATAAATGAGTAAATCTATTATTTCCCCATAAATCCTTTCCAAACAATTCATTCAACTGATTGTGGTGGGAAATAAAACACCCATTAATCATATTACTGGTGAGCACTGATTTTTCAGATTGAGTTAATTAGACCTCATTTGTTTCAGGTGAAAGGAGCTGTATTAACAAACACTGCCCAGTGGCCAGCACTGTGAACACTGCGGATGGCAGTCAGGAGCAATTACTGGTTTGACTGTGCACTGCATTATAACACTGCCCACTTCCGTGGCTGCGACGGAACGTCTGTCAACATTTCCATTACAAAGTCAAATAACATCTTAAAGGGATTTATTACTCAGCCATAACATTGAGCTGGCTTTTGGCATCTAAGATCAAAGCAAGAGAGGGCTGCGAGGTTTTTTCTTTTTCTCTACCCCCCCTCCTTCTTTTGGACCAGATTGCTCAGTTCCTTACAATTTGCTCACGAGTGGAAAAGAAATTGTGAAAATAATACGCTTAACCATTACAATGTGATAAACAACTGAAAACAAATCGTTCCATAATAACTCAACATGAAATGATAAGTAAAGGCAAAAGACTTTTTAAAAAATCAATAAGGGGTTGTACCCAACAAAGTTCCTCTCAGAGTAAACCCATTTAAATAAATGGACCTAAGTTAGCCAAACTCATTAACTTCAATGGGACTATGCTGAGTAGAACTAGCACTGGATCCAACCTAAGGATTTGATCCAACTAAGGCGAAGAATCTCAGTAAAAGGAATCTCTTGCCATTGCAATGAATGGGACTTTAAAGTCCTGAACTTTTGGGCTTAACATTTAGGACAAAACAAATATGGCAGTAGTTTATACACTAGAAAAATTAATCTTATTCTAGCAGACTTTCAATGGATAATTTTTTGCTGGCTGACATGTAGTGTACTGGTATGCTGATGTGCTTTCAACGGTTTGATGCTGTCTAAATTGTTGTGTTCTTGTAATTCTTATTCTGTGAGCTACCTTGGGTTTGTTCTTAATTTTCAGAGGCTGCATTTAATTGACACAGGCTGCAGTCATGTGCACAGTTACCTAGGAGTAAGCACCACTTCCAAGTAAGCTTCCAAGTAATCAGGCAAATAAGGGATGCGGGTGGTGCTGTGGTCTAAACCACAGAGCCTAGGGATTGCTGATCAGAAGGTTGGCGGTTCGAATCCCTGCAACGGGGTGAGCTTCCATTGCTTGGTCCCAGCTCCTGCCCACCTAGCACTTCAAAAGCACGTCAAAGTGCAAGTAGATAAATAGGTACCACTCCGGAGGGAAGGTAAATGGCATTTCTGTGCGCTGCTCTGGTTCACCAGAAGCGGCTTAGTCATGCTGGCCACATGACCTGGAAGTTGTATGCTCCCTCAGCCAATAAAGCGAGATGAGCGCCACAACCCCAGAGTCGTCCGCAACTGGACCTAATGGTCAGGGGTCCCTTTACCTTTTAAACAGGCAAATCACTAACATGGCTCTCCCAAGATGTTGTTGGACTCCAACTCCCATCTGTCTAACCAATGATCAAGACTGGTGGGGGGGGGGCTATAGCATAGCTGTCAACTTTTGGATTTGAAAATAAGGGATGCCGCGAGGGCGGTGCAATGGCACCAAGTAGCCTCACCACCCTGTGCTCCAGAGGCTGCGCGTGAACGGGTGAGCAAAAGAGCGAGCTCGTAGATGGCAGGCAGGCTAGCTGGCTGTCTTGTTGGGCATGAGGGTCTGGATGCACAAGGCATGCAAGCTCAGCCCCCAGTCGGTCTCAGACTCCTTATTGGCAGCCAAGCAACGCAGTTGAGGAGCCTCCCTGGCCGGCAGGGAGGGAGAGGAGCTGCTTCCTTTGAAATCAGGGAAATTTAAGGGATATCAACAATCCGGGATAGCAGCAGGAAACGACATTGGAATAAGGGAGTTTCCCACAAAAAAAGGGAGGGTTGACAGCTATGGGCTATAGTCCAGCACCCAGAGGCAGATTTAGGGCAGCATGACCAGTCCTTCCCCCCACAGGCTGCAATGGCCAAGGGGGCATCTTCCCACCTCCTTCCCAAAGTCTAGTGGAGGCTTTGGAAAAGAGGTGTGAGGAGTCTCATTAGGTCCTAGAGTCCTTTTGCCAACTTCCCAAAGCATAGTTAACACTTGCTCAGCTTTGGGGAGGAGGAGGGAGAGCTCTAGGACCCTGCCAGAGGCTCGCATCTCCTTCCCAAAGCCTGGTGCCTCCCTTACCTGACTTTGGGAAGGCAGCACAGGGGCTGAGGTGTGTTTGTGTGTCAAATTGTGGCCCCACACAGGGTATTATATTACGAAGTGTCATTTAGAGGTCCACAGGTATACCCATCCCTGATCTACAGAGAATAAAGAGGCCAAAAGTAAACCCTGAACTTCCCCTCAGTTAATAAAGATTGAGCCCTTCCTGCGTAGATCGACACAAATGGAAGTTTACATTTTCATTCTTGATGCGGAGACCTTCCCAAAGATGCTGGCTGCCTTCCCTATTTCCCTGGAGCTGACTGAGTAATTGTAGGCCTGCCAACCTGCTACTCGGTAATTTTCACCCCTTTTCTTAGCACCAGACCTCCTGCTTATGGCCCTTGTATGTTTGCTTCCACCCATTCATCTCAGGGTTTTGTTGGCCGCGCGCTATCCTGTGTCACACAGCCTTGAATAATCGTGTGTGTGTGTTGTTACTGCTGCAATAATTCAGAGCTTTCTTTTTTTTAAATAATAAAATAATGCCATTTTCATTTTTCAGCTTCCCTATGTATAATTTTGGTACATGGTTTGCAATATCTTCTCTCCTGATTCCACTCCCCCCCCTCCCCAATCTTAGACGTGAGACTTAGCAACCGAGAAAGGTGCTAAAGAGAGACAAAACTTGTGTGGGCGGCTGGAGATTAGCCATTTGGAAATCCATCCCTTGCTTTGTACCACAAGCTGTTTCCATATTTCCCTTCCAAGTTGTTGCATGTGAGTGCTGCCATTCAGACGGAGATGTTTCATGCGGATCCCTGAGCCAACACTGTGATTCACGGCCACTTATCCTCAAGTAGCACCAGTGGGATTTCAGGTGTGCTGGTGCCAGGTGCCAAGGTACTAAGGTGGCTAGGTACTACCTGCATATACTACCTGCAGTGTGGGAAGCAGGATGCCTCTGAATACCAGTTTCTGGCAATTCTGTTGTGCTCAAAGCCCTGCTTGTGGGCTTCCCATATGCATCTAAGTGGGCCAGCGGTGGCTGGGCTGCTCTCCTGACTTCCCAATGCGGTGCATTCCGGCCAGTTACCGAGGGGAAGGGCGAGGCAATGGGGAGCTTGGCAAGGTGCGGTGCTGTGGTGGTGCCATTCCGGCACTCCTGATACTGCACCTACACTGAACTGCTTCGCGTCAGCCACCTGCTACCCGCTGAGCCTGTAAAATCTGCACTGTGGGTCTGTGGCATGTGAACTGTGTGCTGATGCCCAGCCAAGTCACTGTGTCAGGCTCAGGGAATTCTATCCCTCCCCCAGCGGCAGCAAGAAGCAAGGAAAACAAAGAAGAGTTCTGACTAATGAGTTTCTTCAATCATCCCAGCGAGAGACAAAGGAGTGCAGTCAGTCTCCCGTTAATGGCGTTGCTCCAACTGAGCTCTAGCCCCCTTCCTTCCTGCCAACAGCACTTCCCCTTACGGTGGCTACCAGGGGCTAATTGTCTCTGAGCCCTTTGCTCTTGCACTCTCAATGAACGCCGAGTTCTGGGAGAAGTGGGGTCAGAAATACTCTCCAGTGACAACGTGTCAGCTGACTGCTCTGGCGCTGCCTCATCCCTATCTTTTCCCAGCATCTCCCAACTCTTCTATTCACCTGTCTCTGAACTGTGACCTTCCTCAAACCACTGCTGTAATTCAATACTGCCTTCCTCTTCTCTGGCAGCTTCAGGAAGAGAAGGGTGGTGGTGGGGTGTGTGTGATCTCCACCATTCCTACTCAATCTCAGCCCCTTCAGTCCAGTCCCTGACACACTGAAACCCATTTTATTGAGTCTACGTAGCTTTCGGCGCAGTTGCTCACCAGTTGTTCGGAATTGCCAAGTGGGTAGAGTGATGTTGCGCTTGTGGGATATGAAACTTATAGCAGTCAAGTACAACATTCCTATAGTGGACATGTTAGGGGATGCTTTGTACCACTCAGGATAAAACTTCCTGTTTCCTCCTGAGCTGGGACAGACTTCCACTGCATGTGACTTGAAGTGGGTGTGGCCTATTCTGGGTAGAGGAGCAGACATTCCTCCATGTTCTGCTCTTCTTCTCCATTTTGTGTTCCTGTGCGTTAGGAGAAGTGACTGCTCAGTCGCAGTCACTTGGGACTAATGCCCTTATGGGACAGTTCATGTAGATATATAGTTATGTAACCTAAGTCTGCCTTCAGGGATCTATCCGTGAACCTGAAGGAATCTGTGAGTAAACTACTTTTATGTTAACTTTAATCAGATTCTCATGTCTATTCTTTTTAAGAGGGATTAGAAGGGATCTTGCCAGGAATCTTAAGTAGTGAGGCTCAGACGAGCCAGCAACAAGCTAACGGCTGTGTAATTTAAAAAGGGTCATGTTTGGAACTCTACTAGGATATGGAACTTGGTAGCGCAAGTTAGGAAGGGTATCATCAAATAATATATCCTCTGCTGTCTGCCTAATCATCCCCACAGTGTGCATGCTCTGCTTCTGGTTGCCCACCGTGAGACTGGGATGCTGGATTAGATGGGCCTTTGGCCTGTTCCATCAGGATCTTCAACTGTGGCAATTAGATGCAAAGGAGAACTGCATCAGCTTTCATGGGTTATCAAGAATGTTGCATCTGATGAAGTGGACTTCAGGCCCCCAAAACATATGGCGTATCCTTCTATATTTGGTGTCAGGGACTGGACTGAAGAGGAGGTTTGGGAATCGCTCCCTTCTTCTCCTCTGTTTCCCTCGGGGATCACCCTCCCTTCTCCAGTAGTTTCAAGAGAAGAGGGAGACAGGATAGAATTGCAGCAGAACTCAGAGCTGCCAAGTTATGAGCTCTTAGGAGAAGGAGGGGGAGTCGGAGAACTGCCAGCAGAGACTTCCTTGGAGAGCATAGAAGCACCGCCATCACTGCGTACTCGCCGCTCACTTAGAATTCAAGAGCAAAGGGTTCAACGGCATTTGACTCCTGAAGTCTCCCGTAGAGCCACGGGCTGTTGCTGGGGAAGGAAGGGGAGTGAGCAACATCACCATGGTGTTAAGGACTGGATTGTTTGCCTTGCTCCACGATTACTGAATAGAACCACAAAAACTAACCTTCTCGTTTCTTTTTTGATCCTTGAGGATACCAGGGGAGGAGAAAAATCCCTCGAGCCTGACATTTCAGGTTAAGGTGTTTTAAAGTGCTCTGGCACGAGGTGCCTTAAGGTGCTAGCACTCTCCTTTCTGTTGCTTGGCTAAAATTGCACCATGGTTAATTCTGCAAGGTTGTTGTGGGATAAGAAGCACTTGGGCGAAGTTCAAATGCTATTAAAATAGGATGGTGCGGAGGATAGTTCAGATAAGTGCTCCGTATGCAGAGCCTAACAGTCTCCTGGACTGCATCCTGCCTTCACAACCTACCCAAAACAATGTTGGACACATCATTATTATATTTTATGAAGCCTTGCTGGACCAGGCAAAAGGTCCAGCATCCATAGTCCACCAGTGAGGATTTGCTTAAAGGTTATGTCACCAACAGCAAGGGAACAGTCAAGGTAACTGCCTCTGCTCATTTATAATAATAATAATAATTTCTTTATTTGTACCCCGCCCATCTGGCCGGGTCTCCCCAGCCACTCTGGGCGGCTTCCAACAAATATTAAAATACATCAAAATCACAAGTTAAAAACTTCCCTAAACAGGGCTGCCTTCAGGTATTTTCTGTATGTAGGATAGTTGTTGATCCCTTTAACCTCTGCTGGGAAGGCGTTCCAAGCCTTGCAGCCTTTTCAGTTGATCACTCTGTCCTGTAGCCATGAAGTTAATGAAAGAGACATTAGAATGGAAGTGTTGATCTGCAGGCCTCCTAAGAAGCTAGCTTTCCTATGGATAGCCAGTTGTTAGGACAGAGGAATGAATGGATGTCCTAAAAAAAACAAAAAACAACAACAACAGATATATGTTTACATTCTTCTGACAATGGGCAGGTACTAAGGGCTAAGATGGTTTTATCAAATGCAAGTTAGAAATTTGCAATCTATTGTTGAATTTTTCAGTGCATTTTTTAAATTTTTATTTTGGTCTATCCACACTACTCTCTCTGTCTCTCTGTTATTCTCTAGCGGGGCTGAGGGGATAAATTTGGTTTGGTTCAGGTTTAGTGCAAACCTACCTGATTTGTACTTTTTGAAACAAGGTGTGAGCTGAAGCACAGCAATCCTTTCAAATTTGTGCTTCTCTGAATTTTGTAACGCTGCTCTCCGGCCAGATAATGTACACCAAAATAACTTGGTTAGGGAAATGTGGGCATAAATTGCACATGTTGGAGAAAGTATAAAATCCTCTCTCTTTTTTTTTTTTTAGGGGAAATTGCTTGCAAAAAGAAAAGTGTACACATCAGGCAAAATTGCATACCAGGATGTATATGTCGGAAGAAATTTGCACCAAAATGCTGATGAATTTTAATGAGGACAATAAATAAATAGAAAACAGGGAGAAACTGAAATTGACAGATTCAATCACCCTCATCTTTCTCTCCCCCACTCTTCCATTCTCCCACCAACTTAACTTTCTGAGTTATTTGTATTGTTGTTTTCATTGCTAGAATTTTGAGCAGTTTGACACACCCTGAGTCTAAATTAAGGATAATGCTACAGCGTGGATGTTTAAAATTCACGCCTGCCACTTACCAACTTCATTGGTATGAAATTCAAAAAACCCACTTATTAAACACCATTAAATATTCACTTCATTTCCAAAGACAAATATGAACAGAAACGCAACCAAACAAAGTACTGTATTAAAATCATTGATTCACAATATTTAAATTTCCAGCTAGCCTCCAATTAGCAGGCTTTCCAATATTTGAACAGAAGACCATTTTAATGTAATTACAAACACATTTTAGGCATCTAAATTTTTTGCATAATTAGTTCCCTATTAAACTATTTATGTAGCCCTTTTTCCATCAGAAATAGAAAAAGCAGAACAATTTTATTCCTTACTGTTACAATAATTAACTATGTAAGTAGAACAGCATATTAATAGAGTATAATTTGTTTACATTTAAAAGAAAATTGTGTTAGATTAGCATAGCAAAAGACTATTTCCATATCTAGGCAGTAATATGGAGGCCTAATAGCAATTTACAGTGTAGTTAAAGAATATTATTAATAAAGTAATACAGTGTAATTCTGTTTGCCCCAACCATATTTCACAATGTCCTTAATTACAGTTAATTCCGTCGAGGCTAATTTGGGTGTTGTTAAGCAGTAGACAGAGGAATCTTAAATACAACCTTTGTTAATAATGAATTTTGAAAGTTAGAGTGGAGCAAGTAACAATAAAGAGACGAAGAATTACGCTGCAAGCACATTTCATGGCAAGATTATTTCCCCCCAAATGAAATCTTGTTAATAGGGTCAGTCAATAACAAGACTTGATTGGCAACTCGGAAAACTTTGGCTGTAAACGGAGTTCCATTTTAACAGAGACTTAACGATGAGACAGCCTGACTGTCAGGAAGACTTGTGACGGAGGGGTTTGGTCCTAAAAGGTATTACTGAGCATCTTTGCGGCTCACTGCAATGAGCTCTCATTAAAGTTTGGCACTTCTTAGGTTTCCAGACTTGGACACAGATTGAAAGTCTGTTGAAACAACCACCTGGTCAAAGGAGGAAAGCGAGAACAACTTGCTTTCACATCAGTGCAAACTTGAAACCATTCAGCAGGGATGAGGAAGCGATCACATTTATTTATGAACATGGGAATCTGCCTTATAACTGATCAGGCTGTACACCTGGCTAAGGGGAGCATTGAATTGTGAATATATATATATATATATATATATATATATATATATATATATATATATATACTAGCTAGCTAGCTAGATATATAGATAGATATAGATAGATGATAGATGATAGATAGATAGATAGATAGATAGATAGATAGATAGATAGATAGAGTCACCCCCGTGATGCTGAGAGGCCCAGCCATGTTTGGAAACCCTACCAGGTAGGAGGGACCTTCACACTAGATGGACAGCATAACTAAACAACAATGCCTAATTAATTATAATTGTGTGGTTATTTCTCTCATTGTCAGCAGTAAATGTGCTATTTCTGTACTGAAATCTGCTATAAGGGACCCCCTGGTTAAAAGGGACATCTCTGACGAGGGATGCTACAATGGTAGATAAGAAAGCAGAGATGGTGGTGTGGCTAGACAGTTGCCAAAGTATAGTCTCTGCAAGGTAGGCTTAAATTCAATAACACTGGCATGCAGCCAGTGTGCAGCTGACCATTGCCATAATTGCATATGGCAAATGGGCTGTGTGCATCGACCCAAGAAATCATAGAACCTGAATGGAACAAAGGGACGCTAACATGCCATACCATTTCACAGGGTGTCCAGTGTCTTATTACTATATGAACAAATAAAACACCATCTCATTCTTTTATTATTTGCACACACATTTGCTGGATTGCACTTGCCCACTTGTCCCTCAAACCCTGATGATTAATCCGAAGCTCAGGGAATGGCACCCTGTAAAGGCTTCTTAACAAACTCAGTTTGGGGTGGAATAGATTTAGGAGTAGGCAAAGAAACGACCCACCAGAGCAGAGGTGGGGAATATTTTGAAACCCAAGGGCCACATTCCATTCTGGGTAACTTTCCAGGGGCCACATGCCAGTGGTGTATGGGGTCAGAGGCAAAAGTGTACAGGGCAATGCGTGTAGTTTTTACCTTTGTACAGTCGACTAGTTTCTGCACACTCTCAAACTTTTGCTGCCAAGCAAAAGGCATTATTACAGTTCAACAACACAGTCCAACAAGGCAAAATCACATGAGGAATGTGCAAAGCCAGGCCAGGGAAGGAGGTAGCCTAGAGAGATGGTGTGTGAGCTGAGGAGAGTTGCAAGGACCAGGCTGAGATGACTGGACTTCCACATTCTACCCCAGAACCTGAGCTTCTCCACCCTTACATTAGGGTTTATTTGAATTAATTTGTTACTGGGCCTCAGTTCAGCTGTAAATTGCACTTCTAAAATGCTTTGTAGAGTTACAGCCGCCTCCTACTCCAATTTAATAAAAAGCGCTCAATTTACGTTGCAGTGACATGACTAGGAGAAGCAGGCTCTTCTCTGATTATCCAAACTTGGAGCCAAACCCAAACCAGATCTGCAAAAAATAAAAATAAGGCTAGCGTTTTACAGGCCCGAATCCTGGTTGCACCAAATGTTGTTGGAAGCATCTATGGTGTTCCGATCATCAACATTGGTTTTTAGTACAGAGTTTGGCTAGACATTAAGCATCAAGTAAATGCCATTTCGATATACATATAAAAAAGTGTGTTTGCTGTCTTTCCCTCTCAGCAATTTAGGAGTGCCAGGATAACTGCCTGATCATTGGAGAATAAAGTTCACGGGTCCTGGAAGTCCGGGCAATTGGAGGTTCCAATTTGCATGGTTGTAGAATGACTGAGCCCACTGACAAGAAGCTATTACAACAGCATCATATCCTACAGATGGCTAACATTCACCCATAATTGTCAAATATGCTACAATGGCAAGCTTGAGAAGAGAGGACCACAGCTTTCCCCTTGCATTAAAATACATCAAGTGCAAAGCAAAGTGTGACACAGCCTAACTGGAGGCTGGCAGGCGCTGCTGAGAGACAGATTCAAATAGAGTTGCTACTACCAAATTGGCGCACAGTTTTCAAGCCCAGGCTGTTCCGTGTTTTGTCACCCTTTGGATTTCCAGCAGCCTCTACCATTTCACCAAGACCTGCAGGCTCAGTTTAGACATCATGCCAAGCCATATTTTTTTCATCAGCCATCATTTGCTCAAAGCCATACTGTGGTTTGAGCTTAAAAAAGGATAACAGGCACGCTATGACTCTGAAAAGCTCCCTGTGACCTTTGCATAAAAGAAGGTAGTAAGTTGTAGTAGTAGTAGGAATAATAATAAAGCATAATTTCTTAACCTAGTTTGCCAACAAGTTACAAGCCAAGCTTATTGATCCAGATGTCACACCAAATCATGGTGCAGAGCAATCTAAATCATGTCTACTCAGAAGTTCCACTGACTTCAATGGGACCTAGCACCCCACCCTTCAGTCCAGTTAGGATTGCAAACTCAATATTCCTTCTGTCTGACCAGAGTCAGAGAAACTACGGCAGTGAATTTTAGCATGACATGGCAGCATATTGATAAAAGAAGAAGAAGCCAGGATTCCATAGCAGAATGGGTGATGCAGTGTAAAAGGAATGTTAAACACTGGGATAGAAGCATTAGCACAATAACCAAGGAAACTAACACAGTAATCCCGTCTGAATGCAACCTCGGCATAAGGCAGCTTCCTTGTGTGTTCCTAATATATTTATAAACAGGATGTTTGTATTACTGTGTTTCCTGAAGTGGGACTATTGTCCTTTGTTCTTTCTCTTTGCTGTCTGTTGCTAGAGAGAGAGGGAGCCATGTTGCAGTGCTCCGTGTGTGTTTATATGTAAATAAAGTAGATTGGCCAAAATGCTGAGTTGCTGAGTTCTGTTACGCAACTGCGCAAACCTCTGCAGATCCGTTAGTGTGCTAATGTCTTCTGGCATTAGTCGCTGTGATGTTCGGGCTGAGGAATGCTTTTGAAGCTCCCGAACGATCGCCCAGGAGGGAGGGAACATACCAGTTGGGCATGTGTTTCTGCCAAGGTTCTACTCGTGTGTAGGACATCCTGACAGGGAGGCGGCGGGCAGTGCCTCCTATTCACCCAGAGGCTGCTGTGGAGGGAACATGGGTCAGGGTGGCAAATCTGGCCTCCGAGGAGCAATTTGCAGCTGCCACTGGCACCACAACATGCCCTGGGCACCAACATGCTCATGCCAATACAGATGCTGAAGTGGAATCTGCTTGCTGCTGCTTCCATCATCTGCCACTCTCTAGGTGATGATTTTTTTTGTGGGCGGGGAGCTCTGGGCTGTTGAGCACTGGTCTTCATGTCTAAGCTTCTGCCATAGCTGTCAATCCTCCCTTTTTTTGCGGGAAACTCCCTTATTCCAATGCTGTTTCCCGCTGCTATCCCGGATTGTTGATATCCCTTAATTTTTTCGGATTTCAAAGGAAGCAGCTCCTCTCCCTCCCTGCCGGCCAGGGAGGCTCCTCAGCTGCGTTGCTCGGCTGCCAATAAGGAGTCTGAGACCGACTGGAGGCGGAGCTTGCATGCCTTGTGCAGCCAGACCCTCACACCCAACCAGACAGACAGCCTGCCTACCGTCTACGCGCTCGCTCTTTTGCTCACCTGTTCACATGCAGCCTCTGGAGCACAGGGTGGCAAGGCTACTTGGTGCCATTGCACCACCCTCATGGCATCCCTTATTTTCAAATCCGAAAGCTTGGGAAAATCCCTTATTTTCAAATCTGAAAGTAAAAAAAAAAAATCCCTTATTTTCAAATCTGAAAGTTTTTAAAAATCCCTTATTTTCAAATCCGAAAGTTGACAGCTATGGCTTCTGCCCTAGCTGCACCACATCCTGACTGTGCATAGTGATCTTGAGCTGAGGAAGATGAAGAAGAGACAGGGTTAAGCAGCCTCTCTTCCCCCAGGTGGAAAACAAAACAAAACTGCAAAGGAAAGAATCACAGCACTCCACTCTACATGCAGTTTGAGCCGCAGAGGCAAGAGAACAAAAAGTACTTGAAGAGGACACAGCAATACTCCAGGGACATGCCATGTCCTTGGAGAGGATGTGGCAGAACACTGGACAGTTCTTGTATTGTGTGGTTGTGCATAGAAGGAGATGGCTCTGAGCGATATAATTGAGTCAACCCTGGACCAAAATGTTCTCCTAGTCTAAAGCAGGTTGGTTCAGATTCATCACTAATTTTTAGCGTTAGCTGCTGACAAAAAGCCTGTCACAATCTTCATCCGTTAAATCCTTTATAACAATGGAATCTTAATTGCACCCAGAACAATAGGATCAATTCCCCTTTTTAATGGTGCTCTGTGCAGCGTCAGGCATAAAAAAGCCTCTTCTGATGCAACGCTGGCCAAAATGTTATGAACGGATAGATTCGGTTCTAATTTCAAGTGAACCAGCTTATGTGCCCACGAAACATGTTGCTTTGATAGATAACCTCTCGAAACACCCACAATCCTAAAATAAAGTCTGTGTTATCATTTGTTGTCCCACAAATCTATACTATGAGCAAATCCCTTCTCTCCTCCTTTTTACTGGCGAGGCATTACGGTAATCATCTTGTTTCCACATCCATCGCTAGGACACATTTTAAATTTGGAAATGTAGTACATTGTTTTCAAGAGTTATCAGAAAACTGAGCGGTAGAGTCAATATCTGGTTTAACAAACGGTGGTGTAATAAGAAAATGTGTTTATATACTATCTGTTCATACGGCTTGTACTGTATTTTTTCTTTATATTGAATTAAAAATATGAAATAATTTATCTGAAAAGCTAAAATAAAAGAGGCCTTTGGGGTATGGCATGTGATGGATTTTGCATCACAATCTACTTATCTGAGTTGTGTGTTGTTGTTTTTTAAAGTCCAGCCTTTGCATTTTTGAATCTTGAGCAGAAGAGAAGTCTAAATTTTGGGCAAGTAATTGAGAAGGAGAGATTGCTAACTGGTTCCTGGTTCCCAGAAGGCTCTTCTAAAATATTAGATACCTACAGTGATGTCTCTTGGGGATTAATATTGCCTGTTCCATGCTGTCTTCCTGTATGCTCAAAGTCTGCATTGGTAAATAGATTGTTCAGCACACTAAAGTCAGAAAGGAATTGCTTTCACTTGCTTTCCAGAACAGTATTGGTCTGTCGTACTAATAAAGAAACAACCCCCATATATTGATTTGATAACAACTCCAGGAAATCCACTGGGACTTATTTCTAAGTAGGATTGGTAATTCTAATCTGAGGTACCGTAGCAAAGGTGAAAATTGAAGCAAGACAGTCTTTAATCTTGATTAGTAATCCAGAACACTTTTGAATGCTTTTATACACCATTTTGAACTTTTTTAGTTGAACATTTTAATGCTATATTTTATATTGTTGTTAACCTCTTAGAGGTTTTCTTACAATCAAGCAGTAAGTATTTTAAAAAAATAAAAATAAATAAATATAAATCTCCATGCAGATTAATGCAGAAACAGCCTTAAACCAGTAGCTTGTGGCAGTGAATCCCATAATTTGATTTTTGCTTCCCTGTTACGGAGAATATTTATTCTCTCTTTCCTTCTCTCTCTCTCTTTGCCAAAGATGTTTATAGATCCGGCACCTGACTTCTCTCACTGCCAACCAGTTAAAATGTGCCTCTGGCAGACATTCCTTCCTAGTGACAGTTTCAATCGCCTCAAGACAAGCCACCACGCTGACTGTCAGATTTTTGTCAAGTGGCCGACATCAGCGGTACAACAGAACATATTTTATTCCGAATAAAGATGTGCAAAATTATGGAGCTGGGTGTTGATACACAGGTTGGACATGGAGAGGGGCAGGAAGAGAGAGAGAAAAGAACAAAACCCAAAAAATCTTACTACCAAATAACAGAGTCATTTTGCAACCCATTCTGGAGGTTGTTGTTTTTTGCTTTTTACAGCCGTCAAATAACAACAGTAAAACTTCTGTCCCCTTTCAAGATATTTGTCATCGTTTTATCTTAAGCCAGAAAAGACTGAATACTGGGAGATCAAAACAGCAGATCTGATAGTTTATATCCTTAGCAACTGCTTATCAAGGGTTGTTTCAAGCAAGACAAGTACCATCCCCTCCTATTTTCCAACAGGGGTAAAATAAAATATATAAATATAAAATAAACCCAACAGGGGTAACAATTTTATTTTTTGAAAACCCAAACCCTTAATAAAAATAAAAGTGTAACAAGTAAACAAGGCTTTGGAGTAGTCTGTCTGTCTGCTTCTTGTCTCTGTCAGGCCGTCACAATTTCTGACCCATCAGGCCAATTAAATTTGGGTGTATAAAATCTTGCATGGTGTAGAGCAGGCATCCCCAAACTGCGGCCCTCCAGATGTTTTGGCCTACAACTCCCATGATCCCTAGCTAACAGGACCATTTGTCAGGGATGATGGGAACTGTAGTCCAAAACATTTGGGGATGCCTGGTGTAGAGCAGGGACATCCAACTCCCAAGAAACTGCAATCTACTCCCGGGGGGAAAAACTGGCAATGATCTACCCCTTTTTTTTTAGGGGGGGGGCTTCCCAAAGCTGTTGACCATTTTTAAAACAAAAAGTGTGCAGAATTAAAATAAATCGCTCACCTACAACACAGCCCCTAACAGACGAATGCAGCACTACAGCAGAGAACAAAGGAACAAACACTAAGTGTGATGAAAAGACCGAGGAGGAAGGAGGCGGAGACATGATTCTTAACAACGCGAGCGATAAGGATCCCGCGATCGCAATTGACTGCGATCATCCGTGGATTGACCTGTCAATCGCAGTCGACCGGTTGGACACCCCTGGTGTAGAGAAAGTAAAGGTAAAGGGACCCCTGACCATTAGGTTCAGCCGCGGACGACTCTGGGGTTGCGGCGCTCATCTTGCTTTATTGGCCAAGGGAGCCGGCGTACAGCTTCCAGGTCATGTGGCCAGCATGACAAAGCCGCTTCTGGAGAACCAGAGCAGTGCACGGAAACGCCGTTTACCTTCCTGCCGGAGCGGTACCTATTTATCTACTTGCACTTGATGTGCTTTCGAACTGCTATGTTGGCAGGAGCAGGGACCGAGCAACGGGAGCTCACCCCGTCGCGGGGATTCGAACCTCCGACCTTCTGATGTAGAGAAAGTAGATATGGACAATTTTTTCTCCCTCTCTTATCAAACCAGAATTTGGGGTCATTGATTGGTTTTTGATTTACTTTACTTATATGCCACTTTCCCACAAATTGTGCCCAAAGCACTCGCAGCAAACATTCAGAGATTTGGAATTACAAATACACAAAACACTGGAACAAGTCAGTAAATTCAAAACTGACCAAAACCAACAATTTAGCAAACAGAGAATGAATTCAATATTATCCCCTTCAAACCGTACCCAATCTAGGCTTAAGCACATAAATACAAAGCAAAAATGAAAGTTTTGACCAGCAATAACGTTTCTGGTACAAGTCTTCCTATACCCCAAGGAGTCGAGTTTAACTGCAACTCAGAGGGAAGGGGTAGATGACATACAGCTGGCTTCCAAGTCTCTCCTCCAGAGGAGGCTGCCAGCCAGGGCTGTCATTAGCTTATGCGCCTCCAGGGTGCAAAGATCTGCCCAGCGCCCCCAAATTAACTTTTGTTGAGCCACAGTTGTTGACCTTTTTTTTATGGGAAAAATCGCAGACCTGTAACAATGACGCAGCAGAAAAAACTGCTTTTGTTTCCTGACTCGTCGGGAATATTTGACGCTACAGACTAACAGAGCGATGGAGGAAGGTGGTGGGGAATTTCGCTCCATTGCTTTTCACTGCCGTCGTTCAAGAGGGATCAGTATACAGTAGGTCAGGCTTCTTCAACCTCGGCCCTCCAGATGTTTTTGGCCTACAACTCCCATGATCCCTAGCTAGCAGGACCAGTGGTCAGGGATGATGGGAATTGTAGTCTCCAAACATCTGGAGGGCCGAGGTTGAGATAGCATGCAGTAGGTATACATTTGCTGCCCCCCAGAATTTGGCGCCCGGGTGCCCTGCACCCCTTGCACCCCCAGGTAAAGGCGGCCCTGCTGCCAGCACCAAAAAGCAAATATTTGGTTGATGCAGGCCTTATTGCACTGGTCAGCCAATGAAGTTGAATGGTGGGAGATTCACAACCTACAAAAAGGAGGGACTTCTTTATACACCACATAGCTAAAACTATGGAAAACTGTGGCCTGGTTTAAACCTGGACAGGTTTAAAAGAGGACTGAGCAAATTCATGGAGGTTAAAGTTACCAATGGTTGTTACCGGTAGTTATAATGACTACATTAAGTCCATTGTCAGAAGCAATATTTTTCTGAATACCAGTTGCTATGAACTGCAAGCAGGAGAGTGCTCTTGTGGGCTTCACGCTGGCATCTGGTTGGCCATGGCAAGAACAGAATGCTGGGCTAGAAAGGCCTGATTAGCTGATCGCCAGGACTTGCATCCTGCTGTGCATGGAAGTTCTGATGTTCAGCTGATCACTGGGGCTTGCAAAACTCCATGCATGGGCCGTCTGTGCACAGCATTATGCAAAAGGGAGGTCACCTTTTGTCATTGTAATGACACAAAGTCCATAGCCCCACTCAGTGGAATGGGCTGATGAGCCCCTCAAGGCAAGCAGGGCTGTCTTAACACATTCTAAAGTTTGTGCAGTAATACATATTGCCATTTAAAGTCCCATAAGATCATTATGTCCAGAGTCTAAAATCACTGAATTGAACCACTGCCAAAATGATATTGAACTCAACAACGAAGTTTGCTCGAGTTCTGCTCATGAATCTTGAAACAGATTGATGAATTGTTCTTGAGTGATAGAAGTGTTTCTATAACTTTTGAATAGTCTGGATATCATACCTTTAATTTATCGATTGCATGCAATGTATAAAAACAACAACAGGGTCTTGCAGAACCTTAGAGACTAACAAATGCACTGTGATATGAATCAGCTTTCATTGATGAGAGCCCCATTCATCCCCTCTAGCCTTTGAAAGTTTGGGTCATAATACATTTGTTATTAAGGGACAGTGATGCTTTCTGCATTGATTAAGCTCGCATTTGAGCTGAGCTGCCTTCATTTGCTCACGACCATTCACAAACTTTGTGAGATGATCAAGTTTCACATTAGCAATATTTAGCGGTACAGATTTATTCGGCCATGAAAAAATAACGAACTGACCGGTGACTTACTGAATCAGGCCATTATAAATGTGTTCAACCCAGATCTGTTGTGCTGCTGTAATGTGCCTTCCCTTGAACTCTGTATAATTGAGGTGAAGACAGTAGCGATTAACTTTCATTGTTATTATTCTAATCCTGACTCCTACCACAATGTGTGTGTGTGTGTGTGTGTGTGTGTGTGCGTGCATTTGTTCAGACACACACTGGGGTAGATAGAAGGCTGCATGAACTGCTTTGCTTCAAGAAAGTTCTGTAATAAAAAAGATTTGCATCAATTTGTCCCCATTGAGTGCTGACCTGAGAGCTGGGGAAGGAAACCTAAGTACATGCAGCTCCCATTGAGTGCTGACCTGAGAGTTTGGGGAAGGAAACCTAAGTACATGCAGCTCCCACTTATGGAATACAATGCATCCCCTGGAGATCATTCATTAGGCAAGCGTTCACATAACGAATTCACCATTTCCATTTATTCCTATGGGAACATTTCTAATCTGTGATCTGCCCAATCCTCACCCCCATGTTTTTTTCCTGAAATGGCTGCAGCCACCAGCAAAAGAGAGATAAAGGAAAAACAGATTTATCTGATCTCGCCTGCTTCCTGATTTCTCTCCCTGCATGCCTGCATGGTTTAAGCCTGAAAATGGCTGCCACCAGCAAAGCACAAACAAGTGAGGAAGTAAGGAAGTGGGCAAACTCCAGCTGTTTGGATATCTGAATCTGCAGAGTGTATAGTGAGGTTTCGCCATAATTCTTTATGTGGTAGGCGAATCTGTCAATTTTGGTTTCTTTTAGTTGTTCATTTGCCCAATTTTAAGTTCAGTTCACAGCCTTTCCACATCAGTATGCAATCATCATCATCATTTTTTAAAAAAATATCTATGTGAAAATTCATCAGTATTTTATTACAAATTTCTCTTAATTTGCACATGTTTGCATGCAATTTTGTCTACTGTACATATTTTTGCAAAGCAATTTCCCCAGGAAAAATGTTTTTTTTTTTTTGGTAAACTATTTTACTAATGAGGGTGAAAGAGGAGAGCGCAAAATATGGTCTGAAGCTCAACATCAAAAAAACTAAGATCATGGCCACTGGTCCCATCACCTCCTGGCAAATAGAAGGGGAAGAAATGGAGGCAGTGAGAGATTTCACTTTCTTGGGTTCCATGATCACTGCAGATGGTGACAGCAGTCACGAAATTAGAAGACGCCTGCTTCTTGGGAGAAAAGCCATGACAAACCTAGACAGCATCTTAAAAAGCAAAGACATCACCTTGCCAACAAAGGTCCGTATAGTTAAAGCTATGGTTTTCCCAGTAGTAATGTACGGAAGTGAGAGCTGGACCATAAAGAAGGCTGATCGCCGAAGAATTGATGCTTTTGAATTATGGTGCTGGAGGAGACTCTTGAGAGTCCCATGGACTGCAAGAAGATCAAACCTATCCATTCTTAAAGAAATCAACCCTGAGTGCTCATTAGAAGGACAGATCCTGAAGTTGAGGCTCCAGTACTTTGGCCACCTCATGAGAAGAGAGGACTCCCTAGAAAAGACCCTGATGTTGGGAAGGATTGAGGGCACAAGGAGAAGGGGACGACAGAAGATGAGATGGCTGGACAGTGTTCTTGAAGCTACTAACATGAGTTTGGCCAAACTGCGAGAGGCAGTGAAGGATAGGCGTGCCTGGCGTGCTCTGGTCCATGGGGTCACGAAGAGTCGGACACGACTGAACGACTGAACAACAACAATTTTACTAATGTAAGTATTGTTATGCACACTTTGCGCTGCTATACTTTATACATTTTTGTATACATTACTTGGCTGGAGAACTGCATTGCAAAATTCAGAGAAGTGCAAATTTCAAAGATAGCTGTGTCTCAGTTTGTGTAGTATTGTTTTGGAAAGAGCAAAGCAGGTAAATTCAAGAGAACTGAATTTCTCCCTCATACCAAGTGGGACTACAGTGCTGAAGACCAGTGGGGGAAACTGCACTGTTCCATGACAAACCCCTTTAAAGGGAATTCAATATACCATAATGCCCACCCTCCTTGAATAGATGTGGTAGAGTCTGGCAAAATCTGGAGTCTGGTGGTTTTCCGGACCAAATACTGGATTCTATCAGTTGCATCAGCAAAATTCTGGCCGGCTGGTACTTCTAAATTAGAATAGTAATGATGAGCTGCTTTCCAGTTATTCACTGCTGCCTCAGACTAGATTTAATGGACTAGATTTAGCAGGACTAGATTTAATGGGTTCAAACTTAGCTTTCAATAGACAATAAGGAGAATTCTTTTGATGGCAAGTTAAATTTGGCAGTGCAAACAGAGACTTTCCCGTGCTCCACTGACAACCTGGACAGCCGACTGCGGGGAGATGCTTTGGCTCTGGGTTGCATGTGCCAAGCACAGAGTTGACCAGATTGCCTAAAAAGCCCCTCCAGTTCTGCAATTCTGTGATTATCCATGGGGTGGATAAATGCACTGGTGATTATGAAGCATACGGAGAATCTGAAACGTGATAAACATTATAAATAGCAGCAAAGAGGCAGGCAGAATACATACGAGGTTAATAACAGTAAATATGTTTTTGTGTGTTATAGGAAGGGGGCTAATAATCTGTGTTATGGAAATCATAGCCTGCATTTTCACCGTGCATTGGTTTTAGCATGGCATTTATCAAGGCACATGTGCAATTGACAGTGGTAAATACCCCATTAAAATCCAATTAAGTTAGTGCTGTGGCAGATTTTTATTCCTGCTCCACATGAATGCAAAATGTGGGAGGCTGCAGCAGCAACTACTGTCAGGCCAGGAACTTCTTGTGAGCCCCTTATATAGAGCTCTGGATCAGGATCCCAAATTCCTAGAATTTGGGGAAGGAACATTGCTGAACGGTAAATCACTTGCTTTGCATGCCAGAGGTTCCAGGTTCAGCCCCTGACATCTCCTGTCAGGCCTGGGAAGGATTATCTGCCTGAAACCTGGAGAGCTGCTGCAAACCCTCCAAGTGTCCCTATTTTCCAGAGACGTCCCTGATTTAGAGAAGCCATCCCAGATTCTGATTTGATCCAGGAATGTCCCACTTTTCCTTAGGATGTCCCTATTTTCATTGGAGAAATGCTGAAGGTTATGGAGTTATCCGACCCCCGAGCCATTTGGAGGCAATCCTGTATAGGGATTTTTTTAAAAAAAGTTTAATGTTTTATTATGTTTTTTATATATGTTGGAAGCTGCCCAGAGTGCTGGGGCAACCGAGTAAGATGTGTGGGGTATAAACAGTAAAATTATCATTATGAAATAGGGCATCACACTATTGACCTAACTAGGTTTCTTTATTTCAATATTTACACAGAGAGGCTATAGAACCCAGCCTCTTGTTTAATGGCATTGTCCCGAGCGAATCTCCACCTCCTGTCTCTCCCACTTCCTCATTCATCACTTCTACGGGTGCTGCTACATGCCCTCTGTCTTTGAGCTCTTTGCTCTCCTACTTTTAAGGCTCACCGGGTTCTGGGAGACGGAGGGTCTGGAATGCTTTCGAATGACACTGTGTCAGCCAGCTCCTGCTCCGGCTCTGCCTGCTCCTCCTCTTCCATTATTTCCCAACTTTCCCCCTCACCTGCCTCTGAGCAAACCACTGCTGTAAATCTATACTGTCTTCCTCTTCCTCCTCCCTGGAAGGGTCAGGATGGGGAGGCATTCTCCACCATTCCTCCTCTGCCCAGTTCCTGACAGATTACTGCAATGCATTCTCTGTGGAGCTGCCCTTGAGCACAGTCCTGAAGCTCCAGCTGGTGCAGAATGTAGCAAGTGGATGGCTGATGGGGGCAGAAGGGCAGCAGCCAACCCTATGCTACCTGCCTAGGTTCTAGGCTCTTCCATTGATACACAAAGCCCTGAGCAAATTGGGTCCAGGATACCTTAAGGACTGCCTGAGCACTTATAGCCGAGTCCAATAGCTGAGATCACACGGAGGTGCCCTGTTAGCTGTTTTACAGAGGCCCAATTGGCCTCAATCAGAAGTTGGGCATTTAGCAGCAGAGGGTATCCTATATATACTCTCTCTCTCTCTCTCTCTCTCTCTCTGTGTGTGTGTGTGTGTGTTGCCCATCTGACACTCTGGGCAGCTTCCCACAAATTAAAACACAGTAACACATCAAACATTAAAAACTTCCCTATTCAGGGCTGCCTTCAGATGTCTTCTGAATGTTGCATAGTTTTTTTTTATCTCCTTGGCATCCAATGGGAGGACGTTCCAGAGGGCAGGCACCACTGCCGAGAAGGCTCTCTGCCTGGTTCCCTGTAACTTCACTTCCAGCAATGAGGAAATCGCTAGAAGGCCTTCGGATCTGGATCTCCGTGTCCGGGCTGAACCTGACTTTCAGGTGTCTCTTGAAGACTTTTTAAAAGTTGGCATATGCAATATTTGAAAACTTTCCTGCATAGCCATTCATTTTAATTAATGTTCTGAGAGGCGGTATATAAATAATTTTATAAAAGTAATGAACAATTGCCAAAGCATTATACCGCAGCAGTCATTCTGACAGCAGACAACCTGAAGCACTCACTGTCTGACACGGATAACTGACAATGCAGTGGCGATCAACTCATCTGACAGCTGACATATAGCAGCAGTCAACATTTGACTGTAGCAGACTTGCAGTGCTATTCATCAAATTATCTGCTAACTTTATGCATTCAACAATCAGGAAAATGTCCCAAGAATAGATTCCAAAAGTATATACAGGTTCTGGAACTCAGATGCTGAATTATTGTGCCATATTTCAAAATCAAAATTTGTACTGTGAAATTTTAATAGTGACCAAATATTTATTTTTATTTGAAAACATTTCCGGACTTCTTTCCTAACAAACAGAATGATACACAAAGCAGCTCACAAAATCAAAGAAACGATGGAAAAATAAAATAAACCAGAAAGGCCAATGAATAAGAGCTTTAAACACTCAGAACAGAACTGAGAATCCACGAAACTAATTCAAAACACACATAAAAAGAGCACTGCTAAATCATGCTAATCAGGTCCACCATCCTGTTCTCAGAGTGGTCAACCAGAATTCCTTACAAACATAAAGTGAGTGCAACAACCCTCTCCGCACTTATGAATCCCAGGAACACAGACGAATACTGCCTATAACAGTGTCCATACCATTGCTGTTGTCCTTGAATCTGTGATATTTTAATTGTGTCAAATGGTTCCCAGTGCCCTACGAAAGCTGGAATAGTTAATTAAATAAACGAGCAGGGAGTAGACTGAAAAGCTACTGTCTCTGGCTCCCATCCATTTCAACTTGCCTACTATAGACTCCTAGTGGAGGGCCACTATTTCAGAACTTAAATATTGGGGAGGTTCACATGGGCGAAAATGGTCCTTTGAATTAAATCCCACCTCCCCCCCCCCGAGCTTCATTTCAGCTCCCATTTAAACTGCAAATGAAATAAAAGGGTAAAGGGACCCCTGACCATTAGGTCCAGTCGTGTCCGACTCTGGGGTTGCGGAGCTTATCTCGCTTTATTGGCCGAGGGAGCCGGCGTACAGCTTCCGGGTCATGTGGCCAGCATGACAAAGCCGCTTCTGGCGAACCAGAGCAGCGCACGGAAACGCCGTTTACCTTCCCACCAGAGCGGTTCCTATTTATCTACTTGCACTTTGACGTGCTTTCGAACTGCTAGGTGGACAGGAGCTGGGACCGAGCAACGGGAGCTCACCCCGTCGCAGGGATTCGAACCGCCAACCTTCTGATCAGCAAGCCCTAGGCTCTGTGGTTTAACCCACAGCGCCACCTGGGTCCCTTGCAAATGAAATATAGTGCTTCTATTCAGAAAGGCACACAAACACACATAGCAGTCAACACTTACTTCTTTAGCAAAGCCTTTTCCTGGACCACACTAGGAACATAGGAAGCTGCCTTATACTGAGTCGAAATAAATCAGATTTCAAATGAAATGTAAACGCTGGAGGAAAATACATTTGCCCCTGCCTCTTATCCCCTTCCTTTTTAATGCAACTTTCAAAGTTGCATTGTTCTCTGGAGGCCAAGAGGCTAAATCTTTTCCATGGTTCTGAAGTTGCAAGAGGTAAAAAAGATGCATCAGATAATCCTCCTCTCCTCCTGCGGCTTCCAGTTCACATTGCTTCATCCATTGTGCCTTCAGGGGGTCTGAGGCAGAATATTTTTTTTTGCCAGCCCCCTGGAATCCAGTTTATTAAGGGCCTTAAAAGTTAAAACCAAATCTTAAACATAGTCTATGCCCCACACTGGCAGCCAGTGAAGTAAACACAACAGCAGGTAGACCTAATCTCCTCTGCTCTCCCCAGACGGTAATTGAACAGCCGCATCCCGCTTTGGCTGCCAAAGTAAGATCAGGCCTACCGGTAACCCACAATAACTTTCATTCCCAGTGGGCTACCCTTGATGTCATAAAGGGATGCACCACAACAGGGCAAAGTGAATTAGCTTGGACACCCAGGGCATCCTTAGCTTCTCCTCCTATATCAACAAGAGACAAATTGCTTTCAGATGCAGTAAACTCGCTCCTACAGATCCACCCAGTCAATTAAGCTGGTGCCAGTAGAGTGAAGTAAAGCCGTTTCTAATAATAATAAAAAAGCATTGGCAAAGTGCCATGTATTTTGAATGACTTCATAGAAGCACAGAATTGTAGAGTTGGAAGGGATGCCAAGGGCCATCTAGTCCAACCCTTGAAATGTAGGAATCTCAACTAGATCACGGCCATCCAACCTCTGCTTAAAAACCTCCAAGAAAGGAGAGTCCACAAACCCCTGAGGGAGTCAATTCCACCACTGAGCAGCTCTTACTGTCAGAAAGTTCTTCCTGATGTTTAGTTGGAATCTATTTTCTTGCAACTTGAACCTGTTGGTTCTACCCTCCAGAGCAGGAGAAGACAAGCTTATTCCCTCTTCCATGTGACAGCCCTTGACTATTTGAAGCTGGATATCATATCTCCTCTCAGTCTCTTCTTTTCCAGGCTAAACATACCCAGCTCCTTCAACCATTCCTCATAAGGTTTGGTTTCCAGACCCTTGGTCATCATGGCTGCCCTCCTCTGCACATGTTTCCAGCTTGTCAACATCCTTCTTAAATTGTGGTGCCCAGAATTGGACCAAGGCAGAATAGAGTGGCAGTATTACTTCCCTTGATTTGGACTCTGTACTTCTGTTGATGCAGCCTGCAGCAAGCATGCAGAGTGTGGATATCATGCATGTGTCTTTAACCATCCATGTGCATATAGCTGGGATCTGTCATCTATGAGAGCTGTGATCTGTGGCAGAAGACATCACCTGCCACCTGAGCATTTAAATGAAGATACCAGGGAATGCATGTGGGATCTACTGCCTGCAAAACATGCTCACTGAGATGTGTCCCTTGCTCAATTTGCAAATGGTCCTTGAAATATTATTATTGCCCTTAAGAGTGACTACTTTTGGTGGTGGGCTGCATACCTGCTGGCTCCCCCTTGCCATCAAACAAAGCAAACATGCAACTCAAAACTTTCTAACGGGTAGTATTGCTGCCTAACATATTGTTTTGGTTAGTATAGGGGAACCTTAGGATTTGGGAAAGGTTGTGTGTTTGTGATATATTTGAGCTTGGTGGAAAATGTAGGCTCCCAAAGCATCTTGCTAAATTTGCGAACAACTTTCACAGCACCAAACGGAGGGCGCAATAATGAGAAACAGGTGACTTTTTCAAATAAATATCACTGCACAGGATTCCTTAGCACTTGAATGCATTCTTTCACAAAGAGCTAAGCATATGTAAAGGAAGTCAGGGATAGAAATTAAAAACAGAGCAATGCTGCTTGTATCTAGGCTGACTATAAATTTGTGTCCCACTTAGAAGTGGGTTGCCATTAGTAGGACTCTCTCTCTCTCTCTCTCTCTCTCTCTCTCTCTCTCTCTCTCTCTGTAATCTTCACAATGGCTGGAAGAACAGGTGTTAGCTTCTTATAAGTTCAAACCTTCACCTTCTGCCCTGCTACATATTTAAATAAAGTGATTGCTAGAACAAATGAGAGTGAGAGAGTTCCTGGGGAGTTCTTTGAGACTGAAAACATCCATATTGAAATAATGAAGCAAAAGTAAAACTCTTCCCAAGCTGGAATTACATTTCGCATTGTTTGTGGCCATTCCTGGTTTTTTTTTTTTTTATTGACTTCCATATGCTGTCAACTGTGGCAACTCCCCAAGTGTCACTGGGTGCAACCTAGAGAGCCCTGCCAAAATCAATGGCGTCTCAAAGCTGCTTCTACACCCCATTGTTAATGTTCTGCTTTGGATTTTTGGTGAAGAAAGGGCTGATACAGGCAGCATATTCAGGCTAAGTTAATGAACACTGTGGGGTGGGATAGTGGTGGTACACACAATCCTGGTGCAGGCAGGCAGATCCTGGTGTTACATGCATATAACAATATGTGTCAGATCCTCTTTGTGTAGTTGGGAACACTCGAAAAGCTGGGCGTCCAAACAGCAGCAAAAGTGGTCTGTGCATGTGAAAATTCCATAGCTGAGTGGTAGAGGATATGCTCTGCATGCAGATAGTCCCAAATTCAATCCCTGCCATCTCCAAGTAGGCCTGACTCAAACTCTGGAGAGCTGCTCACAGAGTTCACAGTACCGAGCTAGATAAACTAATGGCAGTGACCCAGTATAAGGCAGATTCCTATGTTTCTATGTGTTATTAATATTGCATATGCATAAGATCTGAGCAAAATTTCAACTGTATCCATGTAGGTTGCCCCACCCCATAAGTTACTCATCCTGTTGTCTGAAAAGGACATCTAGGGAAGAGTTCGAATTCCTACGGATATGTGGTGAATGGTGAACCCCAGCTTCATATCTGCAGTTTGACAAAGGGGTAGATTTCATTCAAAACCTGATGCAAAGAAATCTCTGGAACCTGGCCAACACTCATATGCAAGGAGGATTTTGGAAATTAATGAGATGCAACCACACCCATTTAAAACCACTGAAGGCATCCAATTCAAGCATCAAATGAAAACCGACAAAGCAACAACCAATATACCAGTAAGAACAACTGAATGATGAGCTAGCCATATCAGAAAATTGGCCATTGCATTTGATCTGGTGGCTTCTTGGAGATGGAAGGGAGAAGGACAAACGAAGGCTGACTTCAATGATATGAAGCTTAGGTATAGAAAGCTCAACTGCATGCAGGGCAGCACCAGAAGGTGATATCATTGGGCTGAGGTCCATATCCTAATGGGGGGAGCACTGCCAACCAGGAGTGTTCAGTACTGTGGGCCTAATTTTATAGAATTTCCTTCCAGCTGAGGTCCCTGTTGAACTTCCTGGACCTATTCCAGACCCACATCCCTGAGCAGACTTCTCCCCATGAATTCTGATTTTATTGTTGCAATGGATGTTCATTGCATTGCGTTCCTTGCACACTGCTTAGAGGCAATTGTAATTAAGTTTTATATCAATTGTCTAAATATATAAATTGACTAAAATACCTCTGGAGACCCCTGACTCTGGTGTTCCCCTTCCATGACATTGTTGCACATTCAACTAATCTCTGAGCAAGGAAACAATAAGAGGAGTGAGAAGCAGAACTTCTGCACACTTTGCTGTCTCCGTTTCAGAGATGGTGAAGACAGGGCTCAGAGGCATAGGCAAGGAAATGGACAACAGCAACAGTGGCAAGGAGATGGGCACGCTCAGGAAGGGGGGTAGGGCCCTCTGAGATCATCGGGCTCAAGGGTTCCTAAAGTGTAAAACTGGCACTGGCCACACCAGCCTTGCCCTCCAGATGTTATTGGGACTCCCATCAGCCCTAGTCAGCATGGCCAATGGGCAGGAAAGATGGGTGTTGTGGCCCAAAACATCTGGCAGATCACAAAATCGGAGAAGGCTGGGTGATGTGTGGAATGACATCAAATTCTGTGAGGACCAGGAGTCAGGAGGTGTGTGCAGCTCTTGCATGCAGTAAACCACTGAGGTGTATGTGGCAGCCTTTTCAGTGAAGTACCTTCAGGTCCTGGGTTGATTCCAACCACCAAGGTTGACCACTGGATCCTCCTGGACAGAGAGGAGTATAAGAAGTCTTCCTGTTCCAGTTGAGCCTTGTTCAAGCAACAAAGTCTTCCTGAGCTATGGTGCATTCCTGTAACTTTTGGTTGTCCTTTGGTCTTGACTTCTGGTTTGCTCCTCAACCCTGCCTCCTAGTTTGCTCTGCAGTTCTGCCTCATTCCTTGGCCATGACTTGGCAGAGCCCATGACTCCTGGCTCACCTTAGATGGCTGCTCACGGCTCATCCCTGACCATGACTGGGCACATCTTCACCCAGATGTGCACTTTCAACATCTGTGCTTGCAGATGCCCCATATCGGATTGGGACAGCACATCCATTCTTTTTAGTTTGTTCTGTCAGAACTACAGGCGCTTGATTGCCCTTAGAAAAGTCCTCAAGCATGGCATTGTCCCGGAACAATCCCATTGACTTCGACAAAACAATTCTTGAATAAATGGTCCGAGGACAGAATTCTTAATTTGTCTGCGCTTCCATTTCCTTATCTGCAGTGTGGGAATAATAACACCTATTGCACTGAGTGATGCAAGCATAAATTAACATTTGTAAAGCCAGCTGATCTCTTGGGATGGACAATGCCGCTTAAATGGATGGTTTGCCTGCTGATTTAATGCTTCTTTGGACTGATTAATTAGATATGTTGCCACTTCACCGTACTTTCTAGATTCTTAACTGTCTTGCTTTCTCAAGGTAGCAGCTCTCTTGGCTTCCATTCAAGGACCACAACCTGCCCTAAAACAATTCATTGAATTGTTTCTCATCTGTACCAGCAGCCCATTCTATCTGCTAATTTTCAAAAGAGTAAGCAAGCTTCCGCAACTCCATCAAGATTTCCTTTAACCACACTTGGTACCTTCAGTTTCAGGCAAACTGTCAATTACATTTTCCAGTGAAGGGAGTGAGGCAGAGCGACAGAATTACTCCTGCGAGTCCTACAAGCAACTCCCTCCGTGATCACAATGATTTAATTTGCAGCACACATCACATACATACTATCGTCAGATTTCAGGAATCTGGAATTGATTTCATTATATATATATATATATATATATATAAATTATTTTAGTCTGGTGGTGATAGCACAGCAGAATATCAGTCACTTGAAAAGCTAGAGAAAACAAAAGATCCAAGAGGAGTAAGGGAAATCATTTTATAATTTTTAACAAACTTTCTCTTTAAAAAAAGTTAAAATAAACAGAGGGATGTTAAACTTCCATATGAAATGTGAAAGTCATCTCCCACACCCAATGCTAAAGTCAACCTTGATCTGCATCCATACTCACAATTCAGTGCTCTCCTTAGCCACATGCACAGGGCCATGTCTGCCATTGGGTAGAGTGAGGCCTCAGGAAGGAGGTGCTGGGTTATTTTCCCAATGCATGGCCAGGTGAGGATGGAGAGGAGGGCCATTTGGCTCAGGAAGGGTCATAGCTCAGTGGTAAAGCATCTTCATTGCATGGAGGAGGTCCCCAAATCAATCCCTGGCATCTCCAGGCAGAGCTGAGAGAGAACCCTGCCTTAAACCCTGGAGAGCTGCTGAAAGTCACCTTTGAAGGTGACCCGGAAACTACAACTAATCCAAAATGTGGCAGCTAGACTGGTGACTGGGAACGGCCACCGAGACCATGTAACACTGATCCTGAAAGACCTACATTGGCTCCCAGTACGTTTCCGAGCACAATTCAAAGTGTTGGTGCTGACCTTTAAAGCCCTGAACGGCTCAGTTTACCTGAAGGAGCATCTCCACCCCGGACACTGAGGTTCTCCTCCGAGGGTCTTCTGGCGGTTCCCTTACTGCGAGGTTACAGGGAACCAGGCAGAGGGCCTTCTTGGTGGTGGCGCCCGCCCTGTGGAACACCCTCTCACCAGATGTCAAGGAAATAAACAACTTTCTGATTTTTAGAAGACGTCTGAAGGCAGCCCTGTTTAGGGAAGTTTTAATGTTTGATGTTTTATCGTGCTTTTAATATTCTGTTGGGAGTCGCCCAGAGTGGCTGGGGAGGCCTGGCCAGATGGGCAGGGTATAAGTAATAAATTGTTGTTGTTGTTGTTGTTGTTGTTGTTGTTGTTGTTGTTGTTGTTGTTGTTGTTGTTATAGAATACCAAGCTAGACAGACCAATGGTGTGACTCCATATATGGCACTTGTTATGTTTCACAACTTGTTTAAATTCACATTGGAACAAAATGTGACACATACCCTCAGCTTGAAAAGGCTAGGAAAGCATTCGCTAAGTAATAATTTTAAAAATCAAAATATGCTTCACTCTATTCTTGGCGTCTTATTTTGTTGTTGGGTGTTGCCATGTTTAGTCTTATTATGCCTAGGGGTCTCAGGAGCTGAAAGTGGACCAGTCCTCTCTGAAACTGGGCTTGGGCAGAGGTGGACTCAATATTGACTCAAGTGCCTGTGATGGGAAACTCTGAAAAAGACTTCCCAACATTGTGAAAACTATCTGGGGCACACCAGCATGGAGGCATAAATTCACACATATCATCCCCTCTCTTCAAGCCCAGCCGTGAGCTTAGTTTGGATTGGGATGTTATCTAATAATCTTGAAGCCTTTATTTGTCTTCAATGATTCCCCCCCCCCATCCCGTGCTGCTCCCCACTTGGTAAAACTTATAAGAGGGTTAAAACAAAACAAAAAAATCCTCCCCAACACTCCATGAATTCTTGAGCACCCATTTATCGGCCCCGTAGAATCAAAGCGCATTGGAGAAAATGTAGTCAGCAGCGGCTGTAAATTGTCTGGAAGTCATAAATTAAAATTAAGGAGTTCAAATATGATATAAAATCATTTAATCTGGATGATTTATGCTCATTCTCAGATGCAATTATTTACTAACGCTTCTGTTTATTGCTCTTTTGACTTTTATAATTACTGCATTCCAAAAATTCAATTACAGAGAGTAGTATATATTTCAAGCAATAGTATTGTAAATAAAAGGGAACCAATTAATAATGTGCTTAGTCTAGCAGAGCTAAATCAAGTGCAGTACAAAACGCCTTGTACGTTGATCAAGGTTGGTGGGGAGTAAAGGAACAGATCCCATCTCATTGTGGTGTGACGGGAAGAAAGGACATTCAATATTTATTGCAGCGATACTCATGCTGGGAGAAACTTTGCTCTCTTCTACTTCTACTTCTTCTTCTTCTATAGATTGGCAGACAGGAAGAAGTGAAATTGTGGGCCTGAGAACCAAATTCTGGATTCTCCAGTATGGAAAGTTTTTATAGAACAGTGGCAGTAATCAGAGTTTGACTAAACCTCTGCCAAGGATGGCTTAGTTTTTTAATTAGTTTTCCCCCCTTTGGTGCAGAGGGGTGGACCGTGCCACTTTTCAAAAGATCCTAATAAATTTCAGAATGCTAAGGGGTTTATTTTTTTGCAGTGCTTTTGACCACCACAAACCTTGAAAAAGGTATGATAGTGTTAAGTACTGCTAACTGTCATAGATGGATTTCAGAATCTGAATATTTGACTTTTATTTCAAATATCTTTCCCCCATTTTTTTAAAATTTCAAACATGCAAAAAACCAACACAAACAAACAAACAAACAAACAAACAAACAAACAAACACCTGTCACCCCAGGTACCCACACATTTAATACAGATTTCAAAATCCTCTGTGGCAATGGTCAAAACAGCCCAAGAATGCCTGGTGAATATTCAACACGGTCTTTTGTACTGATCCCTCGGGAGAACCTTGGGGAGAGGCGGAATCATTCCAGGTCTAAAAGGCTTCCTGGAAGAAGAAGAAGAAGAAGAAGAAGAAGAAGAAGAAGAAGAAGAAGAAGAAGAAGAAGATTTTGGATTTGATATCCCGCTTTATTACAACGCGAAGGAGTCTCAAAGCGGCTCACATTCTCCTTTCCCTTCCTCCCCCACAACAAACACTCTGTGAGGTGAGTGGGGCTGAGAGACTTCAAAGAAGTGTGACTAGCCCAAGGTCACCCAGCAGCTGCATGTGGAGGAGCGGAGACGCGAACCCGGTTCACCAGATTATGAGTCCACCACTCTTAACCACTACACCACACTGGAAGAAATTTTGAGTAGATGACAGATCAATTTAGCTGTGTCAGGAGAGGGCATCCGTAGGAGATAATAGGTAGCAAGGATATTTATCAACAATTCTTTGCAAAGAAAAAGATCAGCTGTGAACATGGATATCCTGTCTCTCCTTACTTTGGGTAGCAGGGATCCAACATTTCTTTCAGTTTTCTTCCAAGGATCGATCACACAGCAGCTTCCTGATTTCTTTCACATATGAACATAGGAAGCTGCCATTGGCCCATCTAGCTCAGTATTGCCAGCATTAACTGGAAGAAGTTTCCCAAGGTTTCAGGCACAATTCTTTCCCACCCCTAACATGGAGACCCCAGAGATTGAACCTGGGGCCTTTTGCACGCAAGGCATGTTCTTTACCGCTGAGCTAAACCGTTTGATGATCTGCAGAATGGATAAGGAAAGTCACATTGCATTCCCAAGCAACTTGGGGCTAATTCAGAAAAGGTGAGGGGCCATGCCCGGTGGTTGATGTTATTCCTCCCTTGATCCTTTGTAAGATGAAGTACTGGGATCTAAAGATGCCACCAATGACATGACAGGTGAGTCTAGCAGGAGCTGGGAGTCACAGCAACTCTGCAAAAAAGCATCATCTTGATTGGAAATATTCATGGAGCATCTAGAATGGAATCTGCCCTGCCCTAAACACTGAACACAAGCAGGTCCTAATTTAATGGATTTTAGTCAGGGTAGGTAAAGGTAAAGGGACCCCTGACCGTTAGGTCCAGTTGTGGACGACTCTGGGGTTGCGGCACTCATCTCGCTTTACTGTCCAAGGGAGCCGGCGTACAGCTTCCGGGTCATGTGGCCAGCATAACTAAGCCGCTTCTGGCAAACCAGAGCAGCGCAAAGAAACGCCGTTTACCTTCCCACCGGAGTGGTGCCTATTTATCTACTTGCACTGCATGCTTTCAAACTGCTAGGTTGGTAGGAGCTGGGACCAAGCAACAGGAGCTCACCCTGTCGTGGGGATTCGAACCACCGACCTTCCGATCGGCAAGCCCTAGGCTCTGTGGTTTAACCCACAGCGCCAGTCGCGTCCCTTTAGTCAGGGTACCTCTGCCTAAAACGAATCAATGTTGTAAGCAGCCACCTCCCTCAAAAACAATAATTGCTCTCTTGCTATTGGCTCATGTGACTCATTTATTTTCCTGCATCCTGGGCATAGTAAATCTGTCCGTTGGGGGGGGGGTGTCTATCTGCTTTTGGATTTTGCATGTGTTATGGCACAAGAAGTGGTGGTTTGTGAATAGCTGCTTTGCATGTAAAGACACAGCTCACATAAAATCCCCCTGTTTTAAAAGCAATAAGTAAAACTTAAACCGGAACACCAGGCCAAGAAGACAGAAATAGATCTTTGAATCTTCTTTCCTCAAGGAAAAAAAAAGAGGAGGAGAGAGAGGGGGGAAAAAAAGACTTATAAACTGGAATTGATTCTTGTAAAACCTTCATAAAAAATAAATGTAAGCATTTAGAAACATCTGTTGGGAAGAGCGAGATTTCTTTGAATGAATGAATGCAGCCTAAAAAGAAATCCAAGACTGCTTATATCCCCTGATGAATACAAGCAACTGCAGAAAGTTTCCCAGGCATATGTGTGTCCTGGTTGGATGCAGGTAGTGATCTGAAGTCGTTTCTTTATGCATCTTATTACTTACAATGTATCTAGGGCTGCCATACGTCTTGACTTTCCTGGACATTACCAGGACTTCAAAGTTGGAATTGATTATCCGGAGGGAATTTCTGAAAGGTGGCGCTTTGTCCTGGAACTTAGGGAAGTCAACGAAAAAAATCGTGGGTCTCAACAACTTAACAACTTTTGGGGTGTCCCGTTTTTTTACTTTTTGAAATATGATACACCTAAATGTATCAGTGGTTGCAGATCACCAAGTTGAGCAGAATAATAGGGTCAAAATAGATATAACAGAGGCAGCCGTGTTAGTATAAACACATCTGTACAGTACTGGGGTCTCTGATTTGAGTATCAAAAAGTATTACCTCAAACTCCCTTAGTTAAAAATGGATAGTTATATTATTGTCTTCACTGCTGCCGCCCTGTTTTAGCATGAGTGAATGGTTGGATAAAAGGCACAATTGTTCTCTTAGCTTAAATTTTTCAACGGAACTCATGTTGCGGTGACCAAAGCAAAATAAACATGCACCATTCCTGCCATGGCCACTAGAGTTTCTAGCGCATTGTGGTCTGAAAACACTGAGTAGCTTAATTAAAATATGAAGCTAGGTTATGCTTCCTAAGTAATAGGCATCATTAAGCTAACTCTGCTTTTGGAAAGGAAAAAAACAACACCTTTTGACACATAGGCACTTACAGCCATAACATATGGAGACAGAACATGAGTGCTCAGCAAAAGGACGAAGCTGTGGACACGGACGTGCATTTTGAGAGCAACTGAGAAGATGAAAGACTGCTGCATCAGTCCAGAACCAGCGAGAAGGTCAGCAGAAAAGTTACTCTGACTGATTCGTGGAGACCAACTCTGTAGCACATGCTATGCTAGCAGATCTTGCGTTGTTTGATGGCTTGTTGGCAGGGGCCGCCAAACTTTTTGGGTCAGTAGGGTACATTTGGAACTATGAGAGAGTGGGCGCCATTCACAAAATGGCTCCTGTAGTGGGTGTGTGGTGTGACACAAAATGGCCGCCATACCGAACACTGGGAAAAGACACAGAGCCACAAAATGGTGCAGGCATGTCCCCTCCCTGCCCCCTCCATCAATGAGAAAAAGTCATATACATTACTTGCTCCTGGAGGGAAACTCTTGGCACCTCTCCTCTGTTCAGAACTGTTGGGAGGGTGGGTGTCAAATCCACACAGAGTTACAATTCCCAGAGTGGATTAACAGTAAACCCCTCTTTCCTGAAAACTGTAGCTTTGTGAGGGGAATAGGGGTGTCCTGGCAACTCTAAATACCATTTTCAAACTACAGCTCGCAGGATTTTTGGGTGTGTATGTGTGTGTGGCATGATTGTTTCCAGCGGCACGATACTGTTTTAAATCCATAGTGCACTTAGGGCCTTACAGTGCTATCAAGTCTGCAGCCACAAAGAGAAGGGAGCAATCAGCACCTCCTCCCAGTCCTGCATTGTTGTGATTGTGATCACACACAATTGTGATCACAAACAATTCTCTAGGACTTAGAACTGTGGTTTGCAAGACCTGGTGACCTGCTAATTATTGGAGCTTGTGAAGCCAGGTGTGCAGCAGTTTCCAATACCTGATGGTCAGTTGATCACCGGAGCTTGTGCTTATTCTCCAGTAGCACCTGCGTATTGATGGAGTTGAACTAAACCTACCAGAGCTTCTAGCTCACAGACTATTTTTATTTTGTATGCCACAAATCTCCTAAATGCTGTGGCATAGGTGATGCAACAACAGCAACTTCTGTGTGGGTGGACAGATGTTAGGCTTTTCTAATTTCCTTTGGGTTTGTCTAACCAGAACCGCAGGGCAGGGTGTATGGAATGAGGGTCACTCATGCAACCAGACTTTCCCCCATCTCCTTCCCCTTGTGCCCTCTAAAATCTGCTATGGAGCATTGCGAGATCCCCAGAACATGTTTAAGGAGCACACAGGGGGAGGGAGGAGAAAAGCCCCATTGTACAAGCAGACCTCATTCCCCAGGGCTTTTTTCCAGGGGGAACTCACAGGAACTCAGTCCTGGCACCTCTCTGGTGGGCGCCATTGGCATTCTAAGAGAATGAGGGAGGTGTTCATGGTAAGTTCCGGCACCTATTTTTCTAGAAAAATAGCACTGCCCTCATTTAACACTACATTGAATTTTACCCCCAGAATCTAACAAGAGCCAGTTCTAAAGTTGAAAAACAGGGTGCCTCTGAAGTCTATGGATTTGTTTTCAGTATGTAAACTGAACTCAACTCAGTCTTTCGCAACCAAAATCCACTCCTAGTTACCCTTCTTCAT
Source organism: Darevskia mixta (assembly GCA_034641385.1). NCBI lineage: Eukaryota > Metazoa > Chordata > Lepidosauria > Squamata > Lacertidae > Darevskia > Darevskia mixta. The sequence goes on along the minus strand of JAWWNH010000062.1, from coordinate 5,794,540 downwards.
TTCAGTTGCTTAATTTAGGTGTGGAATAAAAATATGTTGATGTTAAACAGCCTGAACATCAGAGAAACACAGTCTGAACGTCAGAGAAACTAAGCAGATTCAAATCTACCTTTTGCCCAAACCTGATCTACAGGATTGGCACATTCCAAACTTTGCATACAATTTTCTTCAGACTGAGATGTGATCTATTTCAAGGTGTAATCATAGAACTTTGATCACATGACAGCAGCCTTCAACTGAAAAGGGTGGGGGGACAAAATCCTTGAAACAAGTTTCTATCAATTAAACAGTAAACGTGCCAATTGGGCAGGAAAATGCATTAAAATGTATTTACTCAAGTAAAGAAGCAATTAGTTGTAGTTGAATTGCCATAGAAGGTTGCCAAACCAGGACAGGGTAGAACAAGTGTAAATAAAATGAAAGCAGGGAGATTTATTATTAAATTAAAGCCACTTAATTACTGCAAATGTTAAATATGCAGTTTTCTGACATTTAAATGATATTTTTCACCAAAATTAAAATGAATTGTCCAGCCCAAATTCCCACTTCTTAGCTGGCAAGTAAATGTCAGACCAAAATTAAAGTTAACTAGGACCGGTATCTGCTATAATGCTTAGGAAAAAAGAAGAAGAGGGAGATTTAATTAGAATCAATAAATCACTTTTATTGAAGTTTCCAAAGTGTTCTATTATTCTAAACATATAGGGAGTTGCATTGCTCACAATGTTCAAAGACTTCCTAGCAGGTATAGGTCAAAGGGGAAACTCTGGTCTTGAAAGCTCAACAACACCATCTGTGAGCAGATCAGGGAAAAAGGCAGCTTTCAGAAGCTGCTGGCCTGTCGTGAATATTATACAGCAAGCTTCCCTAACCGGGTGTCTTCCAGATGTTTTAGACTGGAATTGATGGGGACTGGTGATGGGAGTTGTAGTCCAAACATCTGGAGGGCACAAAACTGGCAGGTGCTGTTACACAGGAAGAACCCTGACCTTTCATGTTCCCTTGCCAAAACTCCATCATCTCTCATGCTGCCAAAACACCAAAAGCCAGATGTTCCCTCAGCAACCACATAGAAAGCTTCAGATGCCTTGTGACAGGGATAGACAAAACTACTTCCGGACATAGCTGTCAACCCTCCCTTTTTTTTGCGGGAAACTCCCTTTTTCCAATGCCGTTTCCCGCTGCTATCCCGGATTGTTGATATCCCTTAAATTTCCTGGATTTCAAAGGAAGCAGCTCCTCTTCCTCCCTGCCGGCCAGGGAGGCTCCTCAGCTGCGTTGCTCGGCTGCCAATAAGGAGTCTGAGACCGACTGGGGGCGGAGCTTGCATGCCTTGTGCAGCCAGACCCTCACGCCCAACCAGACAGACAGCCTGCCTGCCGTCTACGCGCTCGCTCTTTCGCTCACCCGTTCACGCGCAGCCTCTGGAGCGCAGGGTGGTGAGGCTACTTGGTGCCATTGCACCGCCCTCGCGGCATCCCTTATTTTCAAATCTGAAAGTTGACAGCTATGCTTCTGGACTGTGTCAGCTTTGTATGTTTTTACCCATATTTCCAGTGGTGGATGGAGTTGTGGCACTCCCCTGTCTTCCAGTTGTCCCACAATGCTGCAAGAGGGATGAGGTGGCAGCGAGGTCGACAAGGTGTAAATGCACTAGCGGGAGCACTGGATTGGTTCCACTCAGGGGTGGAGCAAGGTGTGTGCGGTGGGTGTGGGCCACCCTGGGTTCCACCTCCGAGGGGGGTGACAAAATGTTGTGCAGCAGTTAACATCTGTGATCAACGCTGTGGGTTTGGTGTGTCCAGGTTTCCCACTGTCAAAACGGTCCCTCACAGCTGTAGGGCGGCAGGCAGTCTCCTCGTCGCAAGGCACGCGATCTCCACCAAAGAAGCTGAACAGCTTTGGCTTCCCCAAAAAAGTGCAACAACTTTGGCTCCCCTTCCCCAAAATGAAGTAAAGTCAAACCATTTTTGCAGGCAAAAAAAAAAAAAAAGATTTCAATGTTTGTGGGGTGTGTGTGTGTGAGAGAGAGACAAGATATTTTCTGCACTGGGTACCACCTGACCTTGCTTTGCTACTGCCTCCACTGGCTGTGTTGCCAATGGCACACCACCTCCCACCCCCACCCCCTAACTCACACAAGTGCTCAGAGGTTAGGTGAGTGAGGCCACCCGACTCTTCGTGACCCCATGGACCAGAGCACACCAGGCACTCCTGTCTTCCACTCCTGTCTTCGAGAACACTGCCCAACCACCTCGTCCTCTGTCGTCCCCTTCTCCTTGTGCCCTCCATCTTTCCCAACATCAGGGTCTTTTCCAGGGAGTCTTCTCTTCTCATGAGGTGGCCAAAGTATTGGAGCCTCAGCTTCAGGATCTGTCCTTCCAGTGAGCACTCAGGGCTGATTTCCTTCAGAATGGAGAGGTTTGATCTTCTTGCAGTCCATGGGACTCTCAAGAGCATCCCCCAGCACCATAATTCAAAAGCATCAATTCTTCGGCGATCAGCCTTCTACAATGTAATACCATTTTATTCTGTTTCTGCAATAAAGGTTGTGTGTGTGTGTCCATGGTGGGACGAAGGGAGAGGCTGCTATCCTATGGTCCTAGGGAGGGTATCTCAGGATTATGAAGAGAGAAGAGGATCTCCTTTGCCAGATTCTTCCCCCAAGAAGCTGCAGAAAGCTACACAGCTTGTTCTGCTCTGCCTTTGGAGTTCTGTTATTGGAGAAAGTGAGCAGGAGGCATCCGTGCAGATCCATAGCTTCTCCCAATACACCCTCAAGTGAGACTGCTTTGCTCCTTGCTCAAAACAGGAAGAGACAGCTTCCACACTGCCCATTCAAGTCTGGCAGAGCATACGCAAAGGCAGTTTGTCCTGCTTTGGTCCTCCCTCTTATGGACCTCTCCTTTAAATGCAGTCATTTTTTTCCTGATGAAAAGCGGTATATTGATATAAGCTACAGGGAACCAGGCAGAGGGCCTTCTCGGTAGTGGCGCCCGCCCTGTGGAACGCCCTCCCATCAGAGGTCAAAGCGATAAACAACTATCTGACATTTAGAAAATACCTGAAGGCAGCCCTGTTTAGGGAAGTTTTTAATCTGTGATATTTTAATGTATTTTGATATTTGTGGAAGCCGCCCAGAGTGGCTGGGGAGACCCGGCCAGATGGGCGGGGTACAAATAAATTATTATTATTATTATTATTATTATTATTGATAACAACAACAACAATGATAATAACAATGTGCTGATTTACATCATTTTCATGTAATATTGTTATTGTGAACTGCCCTGGGCTCCATTTGGGAAGGGAGGGCACGTGATACATTTGAAATAACCAATCAATCCCCCTTGATTGGGGGTATAAATAAAACTTATGCTATTTGTGGTATAAAAAAACCCAATGAGACCATATGCTTATATATAAACCACTGGTTTTGTGTTTTTATTTTTTACAATTTAACCCTGAATCTATACAAAAATGGGTCTTGAGTAAACTTTGCTGAGTACGTTTGCTGAGTAAAGAAATTGAAATTCCTTTTATTTACTTCCAATATAGGCCCTTCTGCTTGTATGTTGCAAATACCCAAATGATACACTGGTCCAATTTTGCTCCTCTTACTGAAATCTGAAATCGTTCCCATAGAGGGAGTTCATTCCAGCTGTTGCTCAGAATAGCAACAAGTTACTTTACTTCCTTGCAACTCCCTATTTTCTTTTATTTTTTTTACTATTATTTGGAAATTGATGTAGCAGCACGAGCAGAAGGAGCTCTTCCACCAAAGGAACAGTCTGTATCACTCTGGGCAAAGGGCTAAAGATAATGTGAGGCAATATCAAAGAAGGAATCACCTTCTGCAATTCAAGCATGGAAGAAACTCACCCAAAGGTCAAAACAAAATAAAAAAATACCTTCCAGTAGCACCTTAGAGACCAACTAAGTTTGTTCTTGGTATGAGCTTGGTATGAGCCATAAGGGTCTGGTGACTTCTGTTTCAGTGTATCTGAAGAAGTGTGCATGCACACGAAAGCTCATACCAAGAACAAACTTAGTTGGTCTCTAAGGTGCTACTGGAAGGTATTTTTTTTTATTTTGTTTTGACTATGACAGACCAACACGGCTATCTACCTGTAACTGGAACTATGGAAGTCACCCAAAGGTATCAGCTCCCAATAATCCCAATGGGCCTTGTTTTGGAGAATGTATCAATGGATGGACACTGTGGTTACCACATTCAGAAGGACTGTTCTACAGGGAGGCAGGGAGGTATTTAAGGCAATTTTTTACCCTGCATGATCTTAGAGCAAGATGTAACATCCATCATCTATCCCTCAACTCAATTCTAAAATAGAGACAAAGCTTTCTGTAATCCAGGCTGCTTTGAATTAGTTCTAATTTGATTAGAAATGTCCCACAAGGCTACCCTAGTATGTAGAGATTATGTATAATTAATGCTGTGATCAATTAGATCTGAATTGTTAGTCCATCTAGAAGCAATAACAAGGGCTCTGGTTTTTTCTTCTTCTTCCAAAGAGTTTTCCCTAATCCCTCTTGTTCTATTGCTCTTTATGATGAGATAAAAAAAAAGTTCTTCAATTAGGACAACATTATGCTTCAGACAACTGGGAAAAAACCCTTCTGGTTACATGTTATAACTATGTAAATGATACATTGGTTTAATTTTGCTAAGAGTGTGAAGAAGCACAGCTCTCTTTAACTACCAGGGGATTTTTTCCCAACCTACGCAAAAGAAAACCTATTATACTGTTACCTACCTTCGCTGCTTGTGATGGGGTTGGCTATAGATTACATTAGCAAGATAAACTATGAGTGTCGATAAGAAATCCTGGGGGATATCTCCACAAATATCCAGTCTTCAAAGAATTTAGCATGATTGCTTTTTCACTTGGGTTTCCTTGTGATAAATGCCAGATTTGATATGTGAAAGCCCCAAGTAACTTGGAAAGTAAGTTCAAGAACCAGTCGAGGGTCAATTTATACAATCTGCTTTTGCAGGGAACTGTTATCATGTGATTTAAAACAAAACAAAACATTTGTAAGGTGGTTTTTGGGGGGAACAAATTAAAAAAGCAGCGCCCCTGTACATTTTCAGGCATACACACACACACACACACACACACACAATCACATGGCTCAGCGGTACAGTACATGCTTCACATGCAAAATGTCACAGGTTCAATCCTTAGCATTTCCACATAGGGCTGGGAAAGACTTCCTATCTAAAACTCTGGAAAGTCACTGCCAGTCAGATAGATGGACCAACGGTCTTTACCCAGTATAAGGCAGATTCCTATGTTCCTGTGATATCCCATAAGCAGGAAGAAGGAAGTCTGAGCTTTCATGAGTGTCTGCAGGAATCTCTCTCTCTCTCTCTCTTGTCTCTCTCTCTCTCTCTCTCTCTCTCTCTCTCTCTGTGTGTGTGTGTGTGTGTAAAGTAAAGTAAAGTAAAGTAAATACTCCAAAATAAGGGGGGGGGGGGAAACATAACTAGCATTACAGGTCCACTGTTTTTGACAGAAGTATGAAAACATTTTGAGCTAGCAAATAGATAAACATAACCAGTGGTGTAGTGTGGGTTGCTAGTGGCAGGGACTGTGTGGTGTGGTGTTGGTGGGTGGGTGGGAGGGAAACGGATGGAGTATGCATGGCATTCATCTGCCTAAAGGCGCCCGTGTCACCCAGGAGATCACAGCCGCAGAGATAAGAAAAGAAGAGGTGTTCCGTTGTCTGGAGAGGTCACTTCCAGAGTCACATGGAGAAGCTGTTTTCAACGAAGCCCAGCGACGGAAGCACACAGCTGTATTGCAGCACTGGGTGTTGAAATTTTGCACGCCTAACAATTTTGCGCTTGGGACAACCGCCCCTGTGCTACACCACTGGTTATAACTACGCCAAGGCTGCACCTTCCAGGTTGAGATTCATGGGTGTTATGTACTAAGCTTGGATCCTAGAACAATAGGCAGGTAGGATCCTAGAATGCAACAACTGATTGGCTTGCAGGAGAAGACCAATCAGGCTCCAGGAGGAAGTTAATCAGCCTATTAGGCTGGTAGGATCGTAGAATGCAACAACTGATTGGCCTGCAGGAGAAGACCAATCAGGCTCTAGGAGGGAAGCAGAATCAGCTACAAACTATAGAAATGATCACTGAAAGTATAGTCTTGTGTAAATAATGTATATAAAAAGCCTGAGGTTTTGGGGGAAATTCAATCACTGTTTTACAAGCTGCAATAAAGAGCATGAAATCACTGCAGGACTCCGAGTATATTTCAACGGTGTTTTAGTCGGCCATGGGAATGTGAGAAATTTGGTGGCAACTCTGTCATAGAGGTTATGCAGACCCTGTGTGGTGCCGTGGTTAGAGAGCTGGACTAGGACTTGGGTGACCAGAGTTCAAATTCCTACTCAGCCATCAAACTCACTGGGTGATCTTGAGGTAGTCATGCCTTCGGGTAGAAGATATAGAACAATTAGATCAAGAACAAATAGATTGAAGAACAGTTTCTACCCAAGAGCTATAACCATCTTAAATGCTGTAACCAGATAATATGACCTTGGAGAGCTGTGATGGGTATATGTGTGGCTTTTTTTGGTGTGTGTGTGTGTTGTGCTGTGTTTTGTTTTGTTTTTTCTTCTTTCTGTTTTTACGGGATGGCATGCAATTTCGTTGCACTTGTATAGCGTTGTGCTTGTACTTGTGCAATGACAATAAATTATCTTATCTTATCTTATGTCACTGGGTTGTTGTGAGAGGAGAACCATGTTTATTATTATTATTATTATTATTATTATTATTATTATATCTACAAACTATAGTTGGAATAGCACTGTAGTAGTACTTATGCCCATGTCTTAGAGATATTTACATTGCCAAGCATTTGCTCTAACATGGAGAAGGGGGGGGGGGAAACCCCGGCAAAGACATTCAGATGCATTCTTGGTTACCAAACACCAGCTTGCACATTTTACAAAAGCAGCAAAAATATTTCATCTTGGATTCACAGATGGCGAAGGGAGCCTCCACCTGGCCTCCACCGGGATTTGAACCGGTGACCTCGGATACGTATGCGAGGGTGAGGGGAAGAAAAAGAGAAATGTCAGCACTCTTCCAGAGAGGCTAGTGTGAATAATACTCCAAAGCGTGCTGCGACAAGCAAGGTGCAAGATCACCTTTCTGAAGTCGTAATATCGTTATGTACTTAAAAACATGCGCCAAGGTGGGAATTGTATTCCATTGCCTTACATGCAAAGCCTTTCAATAATTCATGGAATTTTATTATTCAATGGGCAATTCCCGGCAAAAGCTAAAATTGCGCTGCTGAAGCCCTCAGGAATGTTATGTTTTTAAAGTGTTACACATGTCAGCCTGCAAACTAAGGTATGAATATTTTAAGCAGAAGGTACGTTTTTGTTATGAGTATAAATGCTGCGTGTGTCACTGCCTTTCATATTCCCTCGTCTATTAAGACGTCTATGCAAAAAAGCCTAAAATTAGTCTCCTTTAGGTGTCTAATATTTCCAGCTGGGTTAAGTAATTGTGTGTGTTTGGCATTTATTTGAAGTTATTGCAGATATGAAATGCCTGTTCCAGTTAATGCACTGATTTCTGTGGACAGCTTTACTTATTTTTATTCAGCAAGATTTATATACTGCTTTGCTGACCGTATCTCTAAGCTGTTTACAGCAGTGTATAAAAATATTCCTTAAAATGATCAGGCATTAGAAACAGCAGACAAAACTATAAAAAATGGATAAAACCAACTGTTTTAAGAAGCAAATACGCATAATAAAATCATTATCTGGGTAAAGATAAAAGTAAAGGACCCCTGACAGTTAAGTCAGTCGCGAACGACTCTGGGGTTGTGGCGCTCATCTCGCTTTACTGGCTGAGGGAGCCGGTCTTTGTCCGCAGACAGTTTTTCCGGGTCATGTGGCCAGCATGACTAAGCCACTTATGGCAAAACCAGAGCAGCGCACGGAAATGGCGTTTACCTTCCCACTGGAGCGGTACCTATTTATCTACTTGCACTCTGATGTGCTTTCAAACTGCTAGGTTGGCAGGAGCTGGGATAAAGCAACGGGAGCTCACCCCGTTGCGGGGATTCGAACCACTGACCTTCCGATCAGCAAGCCCTAGGCTCTGTGGTTTAACCCACAGTGCCACCCACTTCTCTGGGTAGACTTGCCTAAACCAAAGAAGAGGTTTTAGTGGGCATTGGAAACAGTACAATAAAGGTGCCTACATAATATTAATAATAGTTCCAGGAGAAGCCTGGTGGTCTTCATTCAACTAGAAGAGGAGGAGATAACCAGGTCTGGGTGATATCTGCTTTCCAACGTTGTCATGTATTGCCAGCTAAACTTCGCGATATGGAAGTATATGGAGGGAAGAAAGTGGGGAGGGAGAAGGCAGTTGCCGGCTACGCAGATGATTAGCATCACTGTGCACAGCTTCTGCGTCTTCCTGGCCAGGTTGGACGAAGTGCATCAGCCAGGTGCTGCTTGACATGGCACCGTGGAGCTGCCATCTCCCTGGAACCACCAGCTGCAGCTCGCTGCCCCAACGATAGCCTCTCACCGTGCAAGCGACGGCTACTGGGAGCCAGCGCTCCACTGGGTGGGAGGAGGAAGAGAGGGAGCAGGTAGCCTGCCAGTGCTTGTGCAGCCAGAGAAAGAAACGAAGGTGCTGGCTGGCAGGCTGGGCTGCAGAGGGAGGGAGTGGGCGAGCATCAGGTGAGCATCAGGTGGCCTGATTGAGGTGTGTCATGCTAGCTGCAAGCAGGGATTCACAACACATCGCTTGATCGGAAATTCTGAAACCGTTCTCACAATTTTAATTTTAACCCGGTTTCAGGCATTGTATCTTCTTTTTTATAAAAAAGTTATATGTATTGGGTTTTTAACAAAAAACAGAAACTTAAGCATCATACATTATACATAACAGAAAATAAAAAATAACACAATACAGAAACACAAACATACATCATAATTTCCCATTCATCATGTCTAATCATGTTGGGGTGACTTCCTCACGTCCCCCCTACTGCGTTTCATTATCAATTATCTTTAGTAATTTCTTAACATCTTTAAATCTTATTTATTATTATCACTTATGTCCTTTTCTTATGTAAGTCTTAACCTATAATCATGAGTCTATATTACTTAACCTATTTTTCTATTCTGTAAGCTGTCATTTCTTCCAACTTTTTTCAATCTTTAAATCTTACAATAGTTTTTTAAATATACTTTAAATTTCTTCCAACAGGCAATGTATCGATACATCACCCAGGCTGAGAGATAATCAAGAAGAAGAAGAAGAGTTTGGATTTGATATATCCCTTTTTATCACTACCCAAAGGAGTCTCAAAGCGGCTAACATTCTCCTTTCCCTTCCTCCTCCACAACAAACACTCTGTGAGGTGAGTGGGGCTGAGAGACTTCAGAGAAGTGTGACTGGCCCAAGGTTACCCAGCAGCTGCATGTGGAGGAGAGGAGATGCAAACCCGGTTCCCCAGATTACGAGTCTACCGCTCTTAACCACTACACCACACTGGCTCTGTAGTGTGTGCCTTTGTTAAGTGCACACACAACAACAACATGATGCTAATAATGGCGGAACAGATTTATTTAGTATCATCATAAGGAAATAGAGCCCTGCTGGATCAGGCCAGTGGCCCATCTAGTCCAGGATCCTGTTCTCACAGTGGCCAGCCAGACGCTTGTGGGAAATCTGCAAGCAGGATCTGAGCACAAATGCACTCTCTCCTCCTGCGGGTTCCATCAACTGGTACTCAGAAGCGTTGGAGCCAGAGCGTAGCCATCATGGCTAGTGACCCTCGATAGGCTTCTCGTCCAATCCTATTTTAAAGTCATCTAAATCGGAAGCCAGCCCTTCTTCCTGTGCGAGCGACTTGCCTAGCTTAACTAGGTGCTGTGCGAAGAAGTAACAAATCTGTCCTGACTCTTTCAGTGCTCATTGGATGCCCATGAAGTGTTGTGAGAGAGGGAGAAAACGCATGAGCTACATGCTTGGGTGTGGGAGGGGAACTTTCTTTCTTTTTAAAATATATGAAAAGATAATTGAGACTTGGAAAACAGCTTAGTGTTTCGGTTACTGACTTATACTGTGGACAAGACCTGTCCTTCATCTGCCTTCCCTCCTCTTTCCAGCCCTTAAATCTTTTCTGCAAAGGTTAAGACAGGTGTAACTTCTAAAAAAAATATAACTTTGTCCCCACCTCATAAAACTGTACAAGCCACGGAACAATCTCCCCCTCCCAAGTTCTTTCACATTTTCTATTAAGATCACTCACTGTCTGAATAACCGTTTGGATCTGTTATTAGCTGTTAGCTTCACCTTCTGGGTTTTATCAACCCTATTGGTTTCTTTAAAAGAAATAATAAAAAAGAACCACTTGCCATTGTAAAACTACATGAAAGGTGGGTGCTAATATTCTTTGCGGTAAGTGGAAATATGATCTGCAGAAAACTCCCCCCCCCAAAAAAAACCGAGCCTTTTTCAAAGCACTGCAGCTTTGTTCACTTCTGACTGGTTTTAATCATGGCAGAAAATGCTAATCAATGTCCTCCTCCGACCAGCACTTTATGTTAGTATGATGTAAATAAGTGGCTTTCAATTTTCCTGTCTTCACAGAGAGCTCTCTCCTTTAATTATCCATCAATGAGCTGCTGTACATCTATTACAGAAACTGTGCATGGCAGTTTATAATAATAATAATAATTTATTATTTGTACCCCACCCATCTGGCTGGGTCTCCATACATAAGGTAAAGGTAAATGTAAAGGCAAAGGACCCCTGGACGGTTAAGTCCAGTCAAAGGCAACTATGGGGTTGCGGCGCTCATCTCGCTTTCAGGCCAAGGGAGCCAGCGTTTTCCGTAGACAGCTTTCCGGGTCATGTGGCCAGAATGTCTAAACGGCTTCTGGCACAACAGAACACTGTGATGGAAACCAGAGCACACAGAAACGCCATTTATCTTCCCGCCGCAGCAGTACCTATTTATCTACTTGCACGGGCATGCTTTTGAACTGCTAGGTTGGCAGGAACAGTGCACATAAGCAGAAATGGCAAATCCTGTCAATAGTAGGCATGTTCTGGAGAACAGCACTACTATACAATCACAATAGGCAGCAGCATGCACTAGATCGTACATGACAGACGGCCATCCAACCTCTGCTTAAAAACCTCCATGGAAGGAGAGTTCATCACTTCTTGTGGAAGTCTGTTCCACTGTCAAACAGCTCTCGCTATCAGAAAGCCCTTGTGTTTAGTCGGAATCTCCTTTAGCTCCTGAAGTAGTTAATTCCACCGTGACCCCGATGCTACAAGGGGAAAGTGTGGTGCAAAATTATACACTGGCAATCTCATAATCTGGAGCACTATTACTAGGAGCAGAGGGACATAGGAAGCTTCCACCGCCAAGGGGGAGACCATTGGCCCTTTTACTTCAGTAATGCCACCACTGACGGGAAGCAGCTCTCCAGGGTTCCCAATGGGACTGGGAAAGCACTGCCAGCCTGAGTAGACAATATTGAGATAGACAGAACAATGACAGTATAAGGCAGCTTCCTCTATTTCTCTGTGTTCTTGATCCTTATGCAGAATCAGAGAGACAAATGATTCACCTTGCTTAGTATTTTCTCACCTGCCTAGAAGCGGTTTCCCAGGGGTCTTTTGCAGCCCTGCCTGGAGATGCCGAAGGTTGACCCTTTTGCATGCAGAGCGAATTACTTTCCCTGCTGCCCTTTCCTACGACAGTTTTCCTACCTGTTGCTGGCATCCGATTATACGTGTGCTTTTCTTGTCTGGTGACTTCAGATAGGTGGCACAATAGCTACTGCACACCCATAATTTCTGAGATAATGTTTACATGCAAAATTAAAATTATTGCTTTAAAAAAGAAGAAGCTGTCATTTCTCCATATTTTACTGATGTGTTTATTTGTATCTGTATTAATTTTGAGCTTTAATTAAAATGCATTCAAACTTTTTATTTTTATTTTTGCATCGCTTCTGCGAAGCTGTCAAGGTGTGAATATTAAATTAACCATACGCCTAAAATATCCTCAGCCATCCCCCCCCCCCCCGCCTCATCTATAGGCACTTTCACTACTGTTTCAAAGTAGCACCAGCTGCTAATCTATAATGGCAGCTGATCATAATAAACCAATAAAAATAGGTGAGTTGCTCTGAAAGTTTAATCAGTAGCATATTTAGCATGACTGATTTCAATAAACTACTTGTTTTCTCTTGGTTGGTATTTTGAAATTAAATTGCAATATGGATGACCTAACATTTCTGCTCTTCTTGATCTCCAGTGCTTAAAATTAGTAAGTAATTATATAATAATGGTAATAAATGGATCTGCACTAACTGTTAATTAATCAGTGGGGGCCAAATCTAATTGCTGAGGGCCAGTATAAAATTAGTGGGACTGTGAGTTAAGGGAATTCTTGTTTATTATTTGAGATTATTTTGGTCCTGGAACATGACTGTAATAAGGGAAGAGGGGCGGGGGATAATAATATATTAAATATTAGCCTTAATAATGAGCGGTTGCTCACAATTGTTTTAACAAGGGCTATTTATATCTTCTTCAATATCTCAAATAAAGAAGCTGCAATGAGGTTTCAGTAATATTTTAATTTTAAATTTGTTTAAATTTAATTGATTAAGCACAGAGCTAGATTAATCATTAACCTCCATATCCTCTGGCTGGAGTGGGGTCAGGAATGGAAGGAGAGTTGTTCTCCATCTGCTGCAGTGTCCCCCTAGCCCCCCCCATACAGATATTTCAGCAGCCACAGAGATATTTATTTATTTGCAAAAATGTCTATACCACCAACATTAACTGGGGCGGGGGGAAGTCAAGGCAGTGAGCAGCATAAAAGGAACAATTCATAAAACAAGTGAGAAACACATTGCAAATCAATAGATCAGCTTTAATACATTGTCCCACTTGGAACACCCATCAGTGAAAGCTTGGATGAACCAATGGATTTTAAGGAGGTACTTAAATGCCAATATTGTAGGTGCCTGACTGGTGTTCATCTGGAGTGTATTCAAAAGGGTAAAGGTAAAGGGACCCCTGACCATTAGGTCCAGTCGTGGACGACTCTGGGGTTGCGGCGCTCATCTTGCTTTACTGGCCGAGGAAGCCGGCGTACAGCTTCCGGGTTATGTGGCCAGCATGACTAAGCCGCTTCTGGCGAACCAGAGCAGCGCACGGAAACGCCATTTACCTTCCTTCCAGAGCGGTACCCATTTATCTACTTGCACTTTGATGTGCTTTCGAACTGCTAGGTTGGCAGGAGCAGGGACCGAGCAATGGGAGCTCACCCTGTCGTGGGGATTCGAACCCCCAACCTTCTGATCGGCAAGCCCTAGGCTCTGTGGTTTAGACCACAGCACCACCAGCGCCTCCCCTCCTTAGGATTGCTTTATTAGTTTCAGTCAGCTAATAAGACAGACTATTAATCAGTTGGCAGCCCTAGAAATAATATTTGTGACTTTTATCTATTATTATTATTATTATTATTATTATTATTATTATTATTATTATTATTATTCCAGTATTCCAGATAAGAGCGAATCTGAATTTTGTGCTGGCATCTCCACTCTGACATTCTAGTCACCCAACCATGTTAGAGTAAAATTAATAATATCTGACCAGGTTCTGTTCAGCACCTGTGAAATACAAATCTAAGTCCTTTGCTTGGAGCCAACTGGGCAGAGAGCCTAGTGCATGCAAGGTGTGTGTGTGTGTGTGTGTGTGTGTGTGTGTGTGTAGAATCTGTGCGCTGCTAAGAGATTCCCTGGAATCCCTCGCAACACCTTGTCAGATAAATTAGAAGAATTGCAGTAAAAGGTAGAAAGCCCTGGTAAGAACGGAAGGAGGGCATAAGGCAGTTAAATAGCCAGGGCTGCGTTATTGTCCAGCAAAACGTCCATTTGCTGGAGGAATTTCCCTTCCGTGCCAGTTGCTGTAAAATGCTGCTGAGCTTGCACAATATCTTCCGGCACGCGGAAGCCAATCAATCAGATGATTTGCACGAGGGCTAAGCCAGCAAGGCCCACCGCAAGGGGGCACAGCCAACCGCAGCCCAACATGGCGGTCTGAGTGAGGCTGCTATCCAGGATGAGCTGGAACAAGAGCTAAAAGATGAAGCTGTCTGCTCTATCATAAGGAGAACGAGCGGCCCCAGAGTGCCTCCGAGTTGGAAACAGCTGTGATTTGATTTCTCATTACTGCCAGTTGACTGGGGAGTGGTAATGGTTGTGAACACAGAGCTAGAAAGAGAGAGGGTGGGAGAGGAAGGGAAGGAGATTTTTTTGGGGTGGGGGAGAGAAACAGACTGTGGAAGGAAATGGAATGAGCCAGGATTAAGGATGGGGGACAAATTTGATTCCGTTCACATGTAAAGGCAAATCTACCAAATTTGCAGTCCCCGAAACAATAAGCAAACCGAAACATAGCCATCCTTTGAAATTTGCACTTCTCTTAATTTTGTGATCATAGAGTCATAGAATTGTAGAGTTGGAAGGGACCAAAGTGTCATCTAGTCCAACCGCCTGCAATGCAGGAATCTCTTGCCCAACAAGGGGCTTGAACCCACGGCCCTGCGATTAAGAGTCTCCTGCTCTCCCTACTGAGGTATGAAGTTCTCCAACCAAATAATATGTTGCCCAGTTTTTAAAAAACTCTGCGCATTTCTGTTTCACAGGGTGCGAAAGAAGGGCTTTGCACCTTGCCTGGCAGAGAAACCACGCGCCTTGCACCCCTCCTGGGCAACGGCCGCCCGCCCGCAACTCCCGAGCCTCCCCCATCAGTCAAAACAAAGGGGGAAGGGGGCAGGAGATCTGTGCCACCGGATGTCCCCGGTTCCCCTTCGGCAGTGGTGACGGTAGCGGCAGTCAGCAGCCTGGAGCCAGCCAGAGCCAACTACACTACCAGGCTGGCTCCGGGCTGCTGAGGCTGCCACTGCTACGTTTCCCGGAGACAGATTTGCAAATCTGGGGACATTTCAGGGACGGAATTTGTTTGGGGACAGATTTGCAAATGCGGGGACTGTCCCCAGCAACCGGGGACGTCAGGTAAGCCTAGTTTACGTAGGGTTATCCTCACTCCAATCCTGCAATTTGGTTTAGGCTGGTAAAAAAATGACTTTCCTAAGAGCTTTAAGGTAGCCCAGTCAACAGGGGCACTATTTAAAAAAGAAGAAGAAGAAAGGCTGATGCTTTCCCCTCCTTTTGGCATCCAATCTGCCTCGGCCACCTTTTCCTTTCTCCTCTAGTGGCAGCAGCTGGAAAGAATAAATTCAGGATGGTGCTGGAAATATGCACGGCATACAAATTTCCTAGAGTGGTTCTGAACTTGACAGCTATAAAAGATGTTCTCGAATGAATTTTAAGCTTTCCCAGTAACCATTTGGAAAAACTTTTTACTTCCAACATTTAAGCAAGTGTAAAATCAATTTTCTTGGCCCAGGCTGTGCACTGCAAACAATTACTATCTATTAATATCAGGTTGGCACATGTAAGATGTGCACAGAGAGGAAAGATAGCACTCACCATATAATTAGTATATCAGGAGCTTGGGCACACCTGCTGTAGTTCAGGTTACGTTGGAATTTTCTTCTCCCCCCCCCCCCCAAATGCTCTGTCTGAATATAGAATCCAATTAAAAACAAAAAAAATAAAATAACAGGGATGACAGATTAACACTGCACATTTCCTGATCACAGATTGAAATTTCTGGATCAATAATGCTAATTCATTTGGAATATTGTAAGAAGGATGAAAATGCCATTGACTATAATTACAGGATTTCACAAAATGCCGTGGAACACTTCTATAAAAGCCTGCACTTCCCACTGACAAATTCTCTGCCGCCATCCACCCCATTGCTATGGCAAGAGTTTAGTCCTCCTCCTCATCCATGCACATGTCAAGTGATTATACCCCCCTGGTGCATTACTAGCATGAAGGGGCGGTTGATGCAATTACTGGGAGTGCAGTCAGGCCCCTGGCATAAAACAAACTGCCCACCCCCATGTCTGTTTGCTTATTTATTGCATTCATATCCCACCTTTTCCTCCAAGGAGCTCAAGGTGGCATGCACAGTTTCTCCCCCTCCTCATTTAATCACCTCCACAACCTGTGAGGTAAGTTAGGCTGGGAGGCAGTGACTAGTCCAAGGTCACCCAGTGAGTTTCATGGCTGAGTGGGGATCTGAACCCTGGTCTCCCAGGTCATTGTGCAACACTCTAACCACTGCACCACACTGCCTCTCTGTCTAAGATGTCCAGTGGAGAATGCCAAGTGTGAGCAGTTGCATGAAGGGCGGAAGAAGATGGGGAAGAAGTTCAGTTTTGTTAACATTTTAACATGAAGTGAGCTAATCTTTACTTCCCGAATCAGTCCACAAACTGGAATACCACTATGCTTCAAAGTTCACGTTTTGTAGTGAATTTTGTAGTGCAGTTCCCCAGTCCAAAAATGTGTTGAAAAATATTGATGTTATGGCAATTTGTGCACAAAAATGCATATGTATTAGTGAAAACTGTACATTTGAGAAAGCTGCCTGCATAATTATGTAGATTGTGAGAAATGTGCTCTAGTACCTTGATAAATTTTCACAAGGACTTTAAAAAAATTCAAACTGATGTAGAAATTACATGAACTGAACAGGAAAAAAATGAGTGAAACAAAAAACAGACTAATTCATAAATCCCTGGTGTAAGGGGCTTTGAATGATTCACTATGGATCACGAACCATAGAATCAATGGCATAGGTACAAATTTCATATAATTCCAAAGACAATGTTGTTGAATGGAGTCCATTTAAGCACTCAGCTACTAGACAGGAGGTGCTCAGAAATCAGCTGATTGAGGAATTCAGCTTTTCTTGTCACCGAATTTTGGTTAATGTGGTGCAGATTTAGTTTTAATTTTTGTTTTTTTTTCAAATAATATTTATTGATTTTATACCTTTAAACACATACCTACGAATACAGACAAAACAGACACAACAAAAATTTTTAACAATTGCATGAACCCGGGCCGCTTCTCGGACCAGGCCCTTCTATCTTCATAACATTTTCATTTTTTGACCTCCTCACATCCCCCCCACTGTTTTCTTATTATAAATCACATCTTCTATACAATTTCCTAATTCATCATCAATAATATTTTCTTTCTTTTTCTATATCTTAAACTTTCATCATCCTCGGCATATATCAAATTTAATTCTAATTCAAATACACTCCCTTCCACCCTCCCTCCGTCTCTGGGTGCATAGCCTCATTATTATCTTGATCAGTCCTTTACCATATCCATAGTTCTAAAACCAAAAAAAAAGTTCTTTATTAATTATCTCATATTTCACCCTATGCCCATCGGTTCCGAAGCCCAAGCCCATGCTTTCTCATGTCCCGTCTTTCTCCAAATCCAAAGCCAAATCTCCACACATGGAATCTTGTCTTTTTTCAACTTTCCTCTTCGCTGCATTCCTTTGTTGGAGTAGTTAATGTTTCTTCTTGCGGCTTTCCTCTTATGTTGTTTGACACCTTTCATTTTCTTATATTTAGAGAGTTTAGTAAATTTGGAAAGTTTAGAAAGTATGCCAAGTTTAGAAAGTTTGAAAAGTTTCTTCTTGCCGCTGCGTAGTATTTGTTTCTGTCTTTCCTGTTTATCCTTTGCAGGGGGATTTCTCTCCCCCTCCTCCTGCTCTTCTGGCTTAGCTTTCATTTCACCCAACTTGTCCTTCACTTTGTTTAGACTCTGATTTATGTTCCTTGCGTGTTCTCGGGTTTCAGCACGCCATGCTTCCAGTGCCTCTAAAATTTTCCACTGCATCCCTTCACAGTCATCCGCCATTTTTACAGGACACTGTTTTCACTGTCCAAAAATTCCAAAATTATGTCCAATATTTATATTTATATCCAATTCAACTCAATTCATTTCTGACCAATTTCTGTATATTTTCCTTCTTTCCCTTCGGCTACCCCCTCGACCTGGGGCTGGCAGTCGGGTTCTATCTCAGTTGAATCACAATTACAAAGTTTCCTTCTCTCATGCCTCGGTTGCAAGGTATCTGCAACAATATCTCAGTGGTAAGGGATGGACCTCCGTGTTTTCATCCTAGACCATTATCCAATTTGTCCAAATTAAATCCTTTTTACTCACGACTCCAGTCCAGATTTTTGTTTTGTTCCTTGGAGGAATCGGTGCGCTCAGATCGGCCGGTCTCGCAGCTTCTCCAGACGGGGATTTTCAGGTCTGTGCGCTCCGCCCCCCGCTCTCTCTCGGGAGCCCGTAAATGGGTCTCCCGGGGAGCAGGGTCGGCGTTCTGAGCTTAGCCGGACCACAAAGACCCCGGGACGCCCTTCCCGGGGGTTTTGGGGGCTGCGACGCTGGCACAGTCTCCCCTTTTCCCGGTCTGGTTGGGGAATGTCAAAGCCGACATGTCCCCCCGACCGTCCTCTCCGGCGCGCCGACCGGAAGCCATTCAGATTTAGTTTTAATTTTTGGAGCATGGATCACACACCCAGTCCTGTTTAATCTAGAGATGAGTTAATACCTTCCTGAGAATTTTTGCAAATCCTGTTGAAACTTGTCCAGCATCCCTTGAAATTCTTGCAAATGCTTTGTCTAGGGAGGTACCCTCAACATTTGCCTCAAATGTCTCTTTGACCAAATATGGAGAGAGAGAAAATGTTTGAAGCAAAATTCTGTTCTGAGTTTGAGTGCCGTGACATCCCTGGAAAAAAGGAGCACTTACTTGAGGGATGGTGTCCAGATCTCACACAACAAATGAACAGCACCTCTACCTCCATTGCATTATGTGCATGAAAGGCCTGACTTTGTCCCAAACTGCTATCCATTTTGTTCTGGGAAATTAAGAATGGCTACACCATGCTTAGATTCGGGGAGAGACAGAGTTGAGATGGCCTGCCAATGTATTATTTTGGAAGTGCCGATCAGATCAAGCACAGATGGGCAGCACAGAGCTCTGATACTCAGCTTGGATTTGAAAGTGTTATCATTGGGATGGTAAACAAGTTCATAAGGACCCTAATGAGGCAAAAAATTGCTATGGTAACAGACAAAGAACAGTCTGGAAATCGAAGAGGAGTCTGTACATGGTGGCTCAAAAGGTACTGGAGTGTGATGTTTCTGGTAAGATGCTTTGGCTTGGGTTTAGATGGCCTAAGGCTGTTTTCACGCTTGAGGTTTAAATCAATTTTTGCTTGAATCGCTTTGTATCGCAAATGCAAAAGCTATATTGACGAGGATGTCCATTCCGTTTCCCTCCTGCATTCTGTTCCACATTTCCACAGGGCGTGCACAATACACAAGCGGTTCCAAGGTGCGTTTCAGCACTTTGCTCAGCAAATAAGCGAAAGCCAAAAGTTCTCAGAAGACTTTTCTCTGAGAGAATTTCCGAGGTTTTCTTTTTCTTACCCTACTAGAAGAAGAACATCAACATTTCCCCAATATATTCTCCCTCATTAGGGATGTGTGTGTGTGTGTGTGTGTGTGTGTGAGAGAGAGAGAGAGAGAGAGAGACCATTCCCCCATCACCACCTACCACCACTAATGGCCCACCAGTTGGGCCACATTCACAGCATACATTTACCCATGTCTTCACTGCAAGAACCCTGGGAACTATAGTGTGTTAAGAGTGCTGTGAGTTGCTAGGAAATTATTTGTTCCACTTCCAGAACTACGGTGTCCAGAGTTCCCTGTGAAGAGGGATTGATTGTTAAACCGCTCTAGGAACTGGAGCTCTGGGAGGGGAATTGTGATCTCCCTAGCAACTCTCAGCACAATTACCAAACTAGAGCTCCCATAATTCTTTGGAGGAAAACTGGGGCAGTTCAAAGCAGAATCATAGCACTTCAAATGTATGGTGTGAATGTGGCCTAGGCCTGGGGCCTTGTGGCGGATGCAGTATGGCGCCCAGGCTGCTAACACAGTTGTTGCTTCTGACGCTTTCAGTAGTACAAACATAAAACCTTCAGAGAAAAAGGAAAGCAGCTGTGCTAATAGTGAGCTCCACTCCCAAGAAACTGTTGTAGAATTTCTCTTCTCCTGGAAAAATTTGGGGATATTGTGTGTGTCCCCCTTCCCTATTTCTTTGTCCAAAAGTAGGGTAGAGAATTTCCAATGGGCACTTTCGCACAGCGCTAATTTAAACTGGGCCTGCGCAAGTCATGACATTCCGAGCCATGGACTTCTTATCAGATGATGGTCCACCAGAGATTCTATCTTCACTTGTTGTATGGGGCTGAAAAACATAGGGGGGGGGCAGCGGTGGAGGGTATCAAGCACTCAGTAGGTTGCAATCCGTGGCTGCTAAGCTACTTGGTGGGTCACAAACTGTGCACTTCTGCATTAAGTGTCTTCCATCCCAGTGGTGGGACAATGCCATGGCCTTGGGACTGGGTGGCCACATTTCAAAACTGAAGCCATTTGAACATCTGAAAGGGGCTCTTTGATTTCCTCCACAGTGAATGAGGACTGAGGCCAAGCTACATGATTGTACCCATGCATGATGTTCTCTTCCTGGATTTCACCATTTCAAATTACAGGTAGTTCATCAAATATTTGACTGCTCCCTCTAACAAAAGCAGACATATAGACTCACAACATATAGACGTCTCCGCTCCTCTACATGCAGCTGCTGGGTGACCTTGGGCTAGTCACACTTCTTTGAAGTCTCTCAACCCCACTCACCTCAAAGAGAGTTTGTTGTGGGGGAGGAAGGGAAAGGAGAATGTTAGCCTCTTTTAGACTCCTTAGGGTAGTGATAAAGCGGGATATCAAATCCAAACTCCTCCTCCTCCTCCTCCTCCTCCTCCTCCTCCTCCTCCTCCTCCTCCTTCTTCTTCTCCTTGTGGAAAATGAGTACATCAAGGACAAAGGTTCTAAACCCTAGCCTTGGTCCCAAGCAGTTAGGTATATTTATGAGAGCAGGAATGTAAGAGTCCTGCAGGATCAGGCCAATGACCCTTCTAGACCAGCATCCTGTTCTCACAGTGGCCAGCTAGATACCTGTGGGAAGCCTGCAAGCAGGACATGAGCACAAGAGCACAAAACCTCATCTGCGGATTCCAGCAACTGGTATCCAGAAGTGTTACTGCAGCCAAACATGGAGGAAGAGTGTGGCTATCACAGCTAGGAGTTGTGTTTGTTGCAGGGCATAAGTGCTGCTCCCCTTGTTATAGTCAGAAGTGGCACAGTTCAAAAGCAGGTGCCCACCTGGGAACGATGATCATGGTTTTCAGCATTGAGACACAAGGCTTACTCCCTGCTTGCTTCCTCTTTCCCCTTCCAAGCCATTGCCATGTTCTGCTCCAGTTTGGAGAACTGTACCAGTGAAAGGCGCAAGGCCTCCAAGGATCGCTGCCAGCGTCGCTGTAAACTGCAGCTCAGAGTAGAGCTAACAGAATGGTTAACACATCCTCCAAGCACCGTGCTGCATTCAAAGGCAGTTTATAACACTGCAAACCCAAAGGGCAAAAATCTGCTGGCAGTCACAAAGATGTTGCCAGTATTGCATGGAGTGGAGACCATCCAGGGCACTGAACAAAATTCTAGGAGAATCAGGACTGCAAGGCTTTCCTTCTCAGGCTGTGCTTGACATGAACATCGTCACACTTTCTCTTGTGTTGAAAAAAGTTTCCATCATACTTAGTGGGGAAATATTGTTCTTTTTATTTTCTTTTGTTATTTACAATGTGTTTTACTGCCTTCAGGGACGGAGGAGAAATTCGGTTTGGTTCGGGTTTTGTTGTGGACTTACCTGAAACTTGCGATGCAGCACTCCTAGCAAAATACTTGCATAAAAATGTGCTCATTAGGAGAATTGTACATAAAAATGCACACATTAGTGAAAATAAGATACAAACATGCAATATATTATGGGGAAAGCTGATTGCAAAAAAATGTGTATGTCAGGCAAAATTGCATAAGAAAATGGGTACATTATGAGAAATTTGCACTAAAATGCTGATGAATTACCATGAGAGCTTTTCTTTAAAAAAAGTAAACTCATGTAGAGATTTGTAAAACTTAAGTTTGGAAGAATGAGAAACAGAGAAAACAAAAATTGATATAGATTTGTCCATCTCTAACAGCAGTTATTCTTCTTGCCTGTACAATGGCCATTAAAATATTCTTATTCTTATTCTTATATTTTTATTGATGAGGGAGCTAATAACTGATGGTCATGTCTAGGCTGCCACAGGGAACCCAGCCTTCTGCATTCCAGTCAAATACATTGAACACCAGCTCTTATAACATATATACATTAAAAGTGTATTTGGTTCGTCATGTTTCCATTGCATCTGTATGTTCAACCTGTTTTTTGGTCTGCAGTTAATCAGCCATGATGGGGCGCATATTGATTTCACACAGATGTATGTGAGTGGCTTGTCCTACACACGTTCCTAGCTGCCACTGCAAATCCCTTAATCTGAGGATGGTTTGGAACTCCCATAGTTTAGCATTCCATTCAATCTGCGGCTTGGATTGCTCTCCCCAGATACAACAAATGCTATTATGAAGCAGACTGAATGTAGCAAAAACAAAGTACTCTGTTAAATTTAGAAGACTCCATTGACTTACAAGCAGACTGGTTGCACTTTTAAAAGTCCTAAAACCAGCCAGCCAAAGAAATGAATTGTGCATGATGCAAGGCCAAAATAGACCATTTGCACATGAAGTAAGACCTGAATTTGAGGTTAACATTTGTGTTTTCAACTTTCTCATCCACAGGCTCAGGTAACATATGCACGCCAAGGATGCACTGCAACTTTGCGTTGTTGGGACCTGCTTGTTCCTTCTAAATTAGATCGCAGGTAGCAAAGAGTGTGGGTTTACATCCCTGGGCATTTGCTGAGTGGAGAATTCGCCCCTCTCCTCTAAGCTCACTTTCTTAGGATAGAGTGCATTGCCTCCCTGATACTTTGTCTAATGTGGAAGTACTGGCAGTCTTAAAAATGGCTCCTAAACCAAGGGTAGCCAACACATTGACCATCCAACGTTTTGGAGGATAGTTTCCATCGTCAGAGGTGATGATCCTTGACCATAACCATGCTGGCTGAGCCTAATAGGAACTGGAGGGCACAACAGCTGGGGGGAACCACATTGCCTCTGTGTGCTAAACTAACGCTGGAGTTCTAACTTCTTGGGTTGAAGAGGGGCTGCAACAACCCTGGTCAAAATCCAATCAAGGTGTGTGCTTTTTGGGGGAAACTACCGGTACATCTCTGCAAACTACAATAGGGATGTGAAATCAAACAAGGAAGCTGTTGCTTTTTTTTTGAAAGCTAAGTTGAATCCCATATGGAAACCTGCTATTTAGCTTGTAGGCCCAGATTTACCCAGCCAAACTAAAATGGTTTCACTGTTGCTCATCCTGCTGCCAGTTTTTGCTCCATTTGAGATGAGATGGCAGGATGAACTAGCTACTGAAACTGAGGAGATTCAGTTTATTACAGCATCATATATACAAATTACCTAACTTGTGCCGAACCATATGGAAAGCTCTCTGTTGAATTTGGCGTCACTAGTGGGGTGAAACCAGGTTGAATTTTGTTCCTCTTCCTTCCTCTTCAATTATACCATAGATTGGCTCAGGCAGAAAGCTCCAACTGATCATCTGGGCATAGCAATCAGCCCTCAGGAACATTACAGTGATGTAGTCAATGCCAACACACACAGTGTTGCCTTGTGCTAAAAACACCAAAGGGAACTCAAGTGCCCACTGATTCCTCATGCAAGTCAGTAGTGCTTAATGCTAACCTGGGGCTAAATCCTTCTCTGCAAAGGGGGCCAGTCACCTAAGTTACGATGTTTGGAGACAAAGAATCATTTGATAGTAGCTGTATTTTAGGACTTAAAGCTTAAAACATAGCATGGGTAGTGGGAGGGGAGACTAGCCACAGACTATACCATTGAGCCTTCTGTCAGTTAAATTTGATTTGAGACAATCATAGAAGGGATTTTAGCTCCAGAGTGAAACTCCTGTCTGCATTATTATAAATTTATCTGTCTATCATCTCTCTCTCTCTCTCTCTCTCTCTCTCTCTCTCTCTCTCTCTCTCATCTATCTATCTATCATCTATCTATCTATCTATCTATCTATCTATCAATCTATCTATCATCTATCTATCTATCTATCTATCTATCTATCTATCTATCTATCTATCATCTATCTAGTGCTTTTTTCTGAGGGGGGGGGGAACACAGGGGTATTCATACCCCTAAATGTTTTGTGAATCTTTGTACTTTTGTCCATTTACTGTATTTAGTTTTCCCAGTTTGAACTATAAAATGGCGATTTTCTTGAGTCAAAATGAGAGTACCCCTAAACATTTTTTTAGAAAAAAGCACTCTGTCTACCTACCTACCTACCTACCTACCTACCTACCTACCTACCTATAATATACACCCACCTTTTCCCTGATAGGACTCACGATGGCTTTCAGGTAAAAACAGGACCTGCTGAAAACGTAGAAATTACTCAAACTACACAAACAGGCTAGGCTATGGCTAGGGTGCAAGTGGCAACCTAGCATGACCGAGACCACATAATTGTGCTCACTGTGTGAGGGCAGCAATAAAGACCCACTTCTCTGTCTCCATTGCATCCTCAGGTAGCTGTCCAGCAGGGGCTGTTTTGTATTGTCTGTTGTCTGTTGACATCTATGCAATTTTTGACCCTTTGAGAAGCCCACTGTGACTTGTTCATTTCCACCACAGCTACTTCTGCCTTCCTGGAATAATTGGTTCATGTGTCCTTTTGAAAGACAGCCCTCTGCAGGACATCTACTGCTGTTTGAACAAATCTCGCCTTTTGAAGGCCAACGGCATGATCCTATGAGAAGCTGCATCAAAGCGATAAGATCCTGTGAAATACCTCTGTGCCAATGTGAGCTGGTAACTCCTCTCCTGCTGATCTAGGGACCCGACCCCACTCCAAACGCCTGTGCAGCAGCAGCCGTTGGCACTTCCATGCTGCTGCTTTGCCCAGCTCCTGCATGGCACAGCTGTGCTAAGCACAGAGATTATATCACTCTGCCAAAGGTGAGGAAGGAGCATGGCCCTTTTGTAGCATTATGCATGCCTTTTTGGCTCTCAGGAGTTGCAGAGTCCAGGATAAATGTCCACCAGCTACAGGTTAGTCCACACCTGAGCTGCTTCCTTGTTGCTGCTCTGATAATGCTTCTCGTTGACAGGATATCCCTTCTGATAACCTCAGAGAGGTCACTCTGGTGCTGCTAATGTAGCAAAAACAATGCAGGAGGCAGCAATTATGAGTTACCGGTCTCTGCAGCCTCAGCAGGTGCCGTGATTCCCCAGTAGTTTGACTTCACCCTGGAGGCGCACTCCATCTTCTCCCTAGACAGACGGATGCCAACAACAGCAACAATTGTGCTGCCTGTGAGGCAGCTGCCAGGGGTGGAAATAGAGGGGAGCCATGAGGAAGAGACCAAGCAGTCAGAGGCAGAGGGGGAAGGAGGTGGGAAAAGAGCAGAAGGAGTCTGTGGCAGGTCCAGAGATTGCCATGCCTTTGGAATCCCTTCCATCCTCTCCTCCACTGTCTCCATGAGCAAGGAGGGACTTGAAGCAATGGGAGCAGCTGGAGCTGTGAGTGAGGAGAAGACGACAGAAGCTTCAGACAAAGGGGGATAAGAAAGCAGGAAGTGGCATAGCTATGCTGGTACACTAGTGGCCCAAATTGTGGAAACCTTTTTGGGGAAAGTGTATTTCTGAGGTTTGATGGCTCATCATAACACAACTTCTTTTGGAGTAATACCATAAAAGTATGTATCAATGGAAAGGTAATTTAATGAAGAATGTAATGCAACAAAGTTTGTTCAGTTATCTGTATTCTATAGAAAGTTATAGAAAAAGGAAGCACAACTTGCTTAGGTTGATATGCAGTAGCTTTCCTTCATTTGAATGTAGCCAATGAGCATGAGTGTTTAGAGAGCCAATCAGGTGTTATGAGCCACCAAACCTCGGAAATACACTTTCTTCCAAAAGGTTTCAACAATTTTGGCCACTAGTGTACTCCAGGTGTTCGAGACGGAGCACAGGCCTGCAGAGGTAGATTGCCTATGGAACTAATTAGTGGGAAGTGGTGTGAACATCACTTGTACCTTAGGAGTTGATGTAACCGAATGCTTTTGCTAAGAAAGAACTGAAATTCCAGTCGCTTGTCCTCATTGGTCTGGGTGAGTGTGGGACAAGTGTCTCCATTGACTGACAGTGGCTCTCCAAGGATTCATTCTCTTCTTGCTCTCCCCAGAGATGGGATTGAACCTGGGACCTTCTGCATGCAAAGCAAATGCTCTACCACTGAGTTATGGCTCTACCAAGTATTCATAAAACAGGGCATTTGCTCCAAAGAGGTGGCAATGGTTCTGGGTACTGTGTGAGTTTGAAGACACGAACCTGCAGCCGATGGCCCTACAGAGACCCCCTCTCCATTCTTCAATATAAAGAACAGCTAGTACACATACTCCGCAGCCCGTTGCTGCCAATAACACACTTGATGGGTGCAGCGTAAACCAGCTCTTTGGAAAAGATCAAATCTCAACTGCACTTGCAGCTCAGCATCCCAATCTGAAATTTCAAAAAATAAAGGGAGACCCTCTCCTGTGCTTCCTCCCTCAATCACCCCCCCAAAAAAACAAAGTCTAATTAGTGTTAGTCTATTGGAGAGGAAGTTGAGCACGCTGCTCCACCACTGCCAAATAAAATTAAGGCCCAATTATTGATAAATGAAGAGTGGTTTGTGCTGGAGCCTGGCCTGCAGTCGGAGGAAATACATCTGTCATTTGGCCTGCTCAGGAGTCATTCATGTGTGGCATAACATCCTGTGCATCTATCATGCATCTGCAGATTTTTGTTTAAATTCACTTAGCTGTCTAACTAGATTCAGTCCTGGGTGCTTCATATGGAGCGAGTATTTGGACTGACAGATGCAATTCTGGGGCTAAAACGGCTTGTGACTCAACTAGCTATCCCTGCATATTAATTATCATTGAACACATTAACAGCTAAAGCCTATATTTTGCTACCTGGGTTTGGTGTGTGTGTGTGTGTACATTTGTATACATCTTTTACATGTAACAATTGCTCTCTTGCTCTGGGGCAGGTAGGAGGCAGACTGAGGATCAATGGGCCATTGTTGTCTAGGGCATTTATTATTACCATGAAAATTAAAATGTGTTTGAAACAGTGCAGTGGGGAGGAAGGAGGATGCCCCTCTTTTGCCCTTATGCAAATTCTATAAATTGGAAAAAAAAGTGGGTGTCGGGAGCTATGGGGGGCTGGCGTGGGGTAGCCGTTTCATAAATCTTAAATTGGCAAAATAGTTTATTAATTCCATTGTCAAATGCAAATGGAAAACAAACATTTGTTAAGATGATAAAATTGTAATGTCTGTGCGATTGTTTCGAAGCTGGCTCAGAGCCGTCAGCTGCAAGACTTATTTATCCTGCTGCACTAAAGTTTGATTTAAAGTTCATGTAATTTCATCATCTTATTGTAAGGAGAATTGAAAATAAATGTCACCTTCAAAGAGAAGAGCTAATGGAGTTTTCGTTCTCTCTCTCTGTCTCCCTCCCTCCCTCCCTCCCTCCCCGCCCCAAGTTCTGAGACAATATTCTGCAAGCAAGGCATAATGAAATATCTGCCTGGGCAACTTTCGCCATAGTATTCTTTTCTTTAGCCTGGTCACGTGATTCTTCTACCAACTCCTAAAGGTTTGCAAAACCTTGTTGGAACTACTACTACTATTTCTAGTCTTAGATTAAATAAATGTTATTTCAGAATGTTTCCCCAAACCTGCTGTAACATCAAATGAGGAGGACATAACTGGGACTCATCTTCCAAGCAAATATGGTTAGTATTAGACCCCATCTGCACTATATATTTAAAGCAGTATCATGCCGCTCTGAATAGTCACAGCTCCACTCCCCCTCAGAGAATCCTGGAAACTGTAATTTGTTAATGGTGCTGAGAGGTGTTTTGAGACCCTTATTCCCCTCATTTCCCAGAGTTCCCTGGGAGGAGGAATTGGTTGTTAAACCTCTCTGGGAATTGCAACTCTTTTAGGGGATGAAGGGTCTTCTAACAACACTCAGCACCCTTAATGAACTGCTCAGTCTGCTCTCCGGGTGCTAACTATTGGTGGGGAAACTCAAGACCTCTCCTGCTATCCCTCTCCTCAGGGCTCTTTACACTTGACTTGGCCTGGATCGGCCTTCAAATAGAGGAATTCTTCAAATTGCAACTGTCCTCTTTCTGCACTTCCAACAGAGTACTGATCTCTATAATTTAGGTCACACGACCACCCTAATGTGAATTCTCCTATGTCATTCCCGAGGTGAGGCAGTTTTACCTTGGGTAGGTCACCCGTGATTACCTTTTGCTAGTAGGCAAATGAAAATATCCTGGGCAAAATGACTTGCTTGGTCCAGAAACAGAATTTCGGACCCCCAGTTCTCAAACTGAACACGTTAAGCACTGAAGCAAAATACCTTGTTTAAAATGTCAAGCCATTCTGTTGGAGGAGGATCCATTTCTGCATATGAAATTTGGGCTCTTTCTTCTCTTTGACTAGGATGGAATTGAAAAAAACTGGGGATGTGTTTCTTTTTTTTTAAAGTAACCCGCCTGCCCCCCATATAGCTTTGGAGTTACGATAGCGCAGGTGTTTTTATCCCTTCACCTCCAGGTTTTCCCAGCTGCATTGTGACCCTGTTAACTTTAATCAAGGAGTAATTTTTGTGCTGCTGGTGACATATTTGTGTTTACAAAAGAATATGCAGAACAGCATTTGGTTCTCGGTGACTTGTGTATCCTCACAAAGGGACATAACGTTATTTTCTTTTTTTTTAAAGGCCTTCTTTTTGCAGCTTTGTTATTCTTTAGCAAGCAAACAAAAATGTAATTTACAGGCTCAACTTCATGCCCAGTCATCTTCCCCTTTCTCTTCTACCAGGAATGCCATGTGGGGGCGGCAATGGCTCCACAGCTCCACAAAGCCCCATTGGTGGTGGTGGTGGGGGGGGGGGTTGGGGGGTTGGATTGCACCCTAAGGCAAAATTTATGTTATTTGGTTAACCACTTCCCTATATAATCTTGATGGGGACTCGGGTGGCGCTGTGGTCTAAATGGGGACGCGGGCGGCTTGTGGGCGGTTCGAATCCCGCAACGGAGTGAGCTCCCTTTGCTCGGTCCCTGCTCCTGCCAACCTAGCAGTTCGAAAGTATGCCAGTGCAAGTAGATAAATAGGTACCACTCTGGCGGGAAGGTAAACGGCGTTTCCGTGTGCTGCTCTGGTTCGCCAGAAGCGGCTTAGTCATGCTGGCCACATGACCCAGAAGCTGTCTGCGGACAAACGCCGGCTCCCTCGGCCTATAGAGCGAGATGAGTGCCGCAACCCCAGAGTCGTCCGTGACTGGACCTAACGGTCAGGGGTACCTTTACCTTTATATAATCTTATCCCTGGATTAAATAGGAATAAGATTGGGTATTGATACATAGCTGTTTACAAGGTATTACAAGGTTTACAGTGGTACCTTGGTTGTCAAACTTAATCCATTCTGGGAGTCCATTCGACTCCCGGAACCGTTTGAAAACCAAAGCGTGGCTTCCAATTGGCTGCAGGAACTTCCTACACTCAATCAGAAGCCACAGTAGCTGTGTTGGACATTCGGCTTCCCAAAAACGGTTGCAAACCGGAAAACTCACTTCTGGGTTTGCGGCATTTGGGAGCCGATTTGTTTGGGAGCCAAGTCAAGGTACCACTGTATATATTTTTGGCTTTTTTATTTATTTACATGCAAATAAATAAAACCAAAAAAACAACCAAATAACGCCCCCCACCCCCAACACAAGATTTTCCTGGAGAAAGAGGGAGGGGGAGAAAGCTGTTGGACACAGACCTGGAAAGCCAAGACCAGTATCTAGAAAGTGCAGAGCAAAAGGTAAGAGTGGACAAGCATAGTGTCTCTTTAATAGATCAATATACAGTGGTACCTTGGTTTACGAATTTAATCCGTTCCAGAAGTCCTTTCTTAAACCAAAGCATTCTTCAACCAAGGCGTGCTTTCCCATAGCAGCGGGGGACTCAATTTACAAATGGAACACACTCAACAGGAAGCGGAACATGTTCTTATTCCAAGGCAAAGTTCACAAACCAAACACCTACTTCCGGGTTTGCAGCGTTCTTAGTCCAAGTTGTTCATAAACTAAGCTGGTCTTAAACCAAGGTGCCAATGTACAAGGGTTTTTTGCAATCTGAAACCAGCAAAATAGAAACTGCATTACCACACTAGCCATTTTGGTACTGATGCCTTATGAGATGGATTTGAATGTTTTCTTACAGTGGAGGGTTGGGCGGTTGGGTGTGTGTGAAGTTTTAATGACTTTAAAATGCAGAGTTCGGTTTTGACACAGTCACTTTGTGCCACATTAAAAAGCAAGTGACTCGCAGACCCCTCTGGGGCCCCCAAACAGCTCCAACATTTGCTAGACACACTTTTGCATCTCATTTTTATCATAAACCACTTATTGCCTTTTGTAATGCTGCGGTTATTAGGTTACATCAACAGCACTCCCCTTATAAACCTCTATTGATCGTGCATGTTCCTTGGACGGCTGGCAGGGTTTCTTTCTTTCTTTTAAATATGTGGATGGAATAAATGATTTGCCCCCACTCCCAACTATTAAACTATAGGGTTATCAAGGGACGGAATAACGGCTCTTAGTGTAGCAATTATTTTTGCAGGTACTGTAGTTGGCCATGTTTAAGCATAATTACCTAGTAATGTGGTATTTACTATGTAACTGCAATGTGTAATATTTACACCTTGTAAAATAAAATCAGGCATTTAAAAGCGCTTAATACTTTCCAGTTTTTCTTTATATTGCTACCTTTGTTTTCCCATCAAGCAATGGTATGGTACGATGAAACCTCCTAGTTCATAGTTTTTTAATTGTTCCAGCTTTGTGCAATGTGAGCATTGTTTAAGTTCTGAGATGGTATTTTGCTGTATCCAGTGAGTTCGTAAATCCATGTGGTCTGCCTGCGTTTTTATTCTAGATTCATGGGTGAGAGTGAGAAGCCATACGGTGATGGTCTCTGAAGTGCAAAGAATCTCCTTGTTTATTTGTGGTGTCGTGAGACCTTGGAAGAAGCAACCGAGAGAGCAGACTTGCATGCCAAGGGATAGCTTAATTAAAATTGGTGAGCATGAGTACAGAGGGGAATGGTCCTTCAGAGTTGACTACAGGCCCATTCCATATTGCCGTAGGTTCCAAAAACTTTGTAAAATAATCACCTGACTACTGCTCAAGCCCTTTTCGAAGAATTGAAGTGTAGAGTTGCTGACAGTGTAACAAAAATATGTAGCATGTTCCTAAAGTCAGCTTCTGTACCTGAGGACTAGAAAGTGATGAATGCATCACCATTAAAAAAGAGAAGACATCAGTGTGGGGTGAAAAATGCAAAGAATGACAGACCAGTAAGCTCAATGTCTGTTAGAGGTAAATTGGTGAAAAACATTATTAAAATAAAATGACCAAACATATAGAAGGACAAGTCTTGATGAAGAAGAATCAACGTGGCTTCTGCAAAGGTAAGTCCTACCTCACTGGTGTTTTTAGAGTGTTAGCAAATATATGGATAGGGATGCATTGATATACATTGTGTATTCAGACTTTTACAAACATTTGACAAAGTGCAAATTTGAGAAGAAAGGAGAGGTTAACTTGTGGATTGTTAACGTAGTGAAGAACAGGAAACAGAAAGTAGGAATAAATAGACAGTTTTCATATTGGAAGGATGCAAAACTTTGCATTGTGACCAGCACATCTTAACTCTTTAATAAGTGATATGTAGTGAGGGGTGAGTAGTGAGGTGTCCAAGTTTGTAGATGACACCAAATTTTTCAGGGTGATAAAACAAAAATAAAACAAAAAGAGACTGAACTCCAAGAGGATCTCTTCAAAGTGGGTGAATGGGCATTCTTTAAAATGTGGCTCCTTCTTGAAAGAAAGAAAGAAAGAAAGAAAGAAAGAAAGAAAGAAAATCCACACTGTTTGTGGAATTTGCTCCCACAAAGGCAATGATGACCATTAACACGGATGGCTTTAGAAGACAAATTCTTAGAGGATAAGGCTATCAATGGCTACTAGCCATGATGGCTATGTTCTACCTCCACTATTGGAAGAAGTATGCTTCTGAACATAAGTTGCTGAAAACCACTGGAGGAGCGGGTGTCATCGTGCTCAAGTCCTGCTTGCAGGTTTTCCACAGGCATCTGGTTGGCCACTGTAAGATCTGGACGTTGGACTAGATGGGCCATTGGCCTGATCCAGCAGGCTCTTCTTATGCCACCAAAGTTGAAAGGTGTTTCCCATGCTGTTGTGGATAGCTCGTACTCGTGCTACCATCCCCAAGAATGCTGCATCTGGATTACAGATTCCTTCTGCTTGTCTGAACAACAGATTCTTTGAAAGTTATAGGCTGGGTAAGGTTGGTCCTCCCCCCCACCCTTTAAAGCATTCATTAAAAAACACACACGCTTACCACAGATGTTTAACTTTCCCCAGATGTTCCTCAAGGTACCTGTGACAAGTTGGCTAATTTCTTGTAGTCATTCGGGAGGAGGTGGCTCTTTTTGCTACCTTGTTTAATCCCTTTGTAAAGCAAGGGGCCTGCTTCAGGAAGGGGAGATGGGATGCAGGGAGCCGCCTCAGGGAGCCGTGTAAAAGGATTGCTACGTTGTCAAATGCTATAATGTGTTATGACATAGATCAGCTGTTGTTTTCCAGTCTCGCAGGAAACCTTGTGGAATCTCATTTCTTTGACTGTATTAAATTATCTGTAAATGTTGTCCTTTAAACTGACACTCAAGGCCCCCTTCATCAGGACATTAAGACACGGATTGCCTCAATGGCAGAATCCCTTCAAAGCTATTGTGTCTTCGGAGGATTTGTGGTCTACCTTCACTTTTGCATCAAACTAACTTAATAAATAGAGGGCTAGGGGAGAATCGTTACTATAGCAATCCCCATGGTAACACAGAAATTGCCACAAACAGCCGTCCTCCAAGAATAAACCCCCCTAGAAGAGCTCCAATGTGAGCGAAGCAGAACTTACCTCTGAGGTAATTTTTATTTCTAAATTCAACAAGATTTGAACTGTATTGAAAGTTATGGAAAAGAAGAAGAGGTGATGCTCTCGCTTAAGAAACCAAGTTACACGGCTTATAAAACAATAGTATTCCAGCCCTCTTGACAGACCGATTTTGCTTCCTTCTATATAATCCCGTAGACTAAATTATGTACGCCCCTAGGGGATATCCCAAAAACCCTACAGTTTTGTTTTTATAGACTTGGAGGAACAGGAATGCTTTTTAGATAAACTTGCATTGGGAAAGTTTGGATGTTTTAATTTTATTGTCAGAGCAATCCAAAAGTGGAGGAAAGGGGGAACTGGAGGTAGACAAACCACCCCATCAAAAGCCCTACTGAGCTCACGCCAGCAGGGGGGAAGGTGGGAAATGCAAAAGCTAGGAAGGCGAAAAAAGACTTTTGGTTCCCTGATGATGAAAAAATGATGATGGAGGAGATGATAAACTATGAAAGTTTCTGCATCTGCAAGTAGGCTGCCTCCATTGGCAGATAATAATAATAATAATAATAATAATAATAATAATAATAATAATAATAGTAATAACAATAATTTATTATTTATACCCCGCCCATCTGGCTGGGTTTCCCCAGTCACTCTGGGTGGCTTTCAACAGAACATTAAAATACAGTAATATATTAAACATTATATTATAAAGATCTCCTTCTTTGCCTGTGGATCTCTCTTTCTGTCTACGGAGGGGGAGAGCTACACTCTCCTATGTTCCCCATGACATTCTCTCAGGGAGCATAGGATTGCAACCAGCATAGGATTGCAACCATATACGGAATTTGCCTTCTCAGCAAATTCCAGAAACTAGGTGGTGTTTTTTTTAGAAGTTTAAAAGCTCATTATCATGAGCCATGATATCCAAAGGAATTCTGCACCTCCAGAGGCTGTTCTTCTGATTACAGATGTTGGGGAAGACAACAGGAACATCTGGACTTCCCACAAATAACTGTATGGGCATCTTCAGAGACAGAGTATTATATCTGGGCCCGATCCATTAAGACAATTCTCAAACAATCCTGAAGCTAATGGCTGAACTTGATAAAGAGGTCAACAGCCCTGCATTTTGAGCTTGCTGTTAGTAACAGGAAACATTTTAGCATTTGCGGTACAGTAACTGCATCATTCTTCTCTCGAATGTACAGTGCTCTCTTTAAGGCAGGAGTTGTTGTGCTCTCTAATAATGCACTGTATTTTTAGAATTGTCCAAGAAACAATTATAGGTTTCACTGACTGCAGAGGCAGAAGAAGCCAGTAAATAAGATCTTGGAGAGAGACATTGATTTATAAGAGGCTACAGGCCCTTTCAAGTCTTTCAAAAGGATGGGAGGAACAGGCAGAGAGAGAGAGAGAGAGAGAGAGAGAGAGATTCCAAGACAGCCTTAGGGACGGCGGGGGGAGAGTTCAGTTACAAACTCCATGCGGCAAGAACAAAGTCCGAAGCAGCCTCAAATATGTATACAATCTATTAAATCTCCCCGTCTGTTTTTGGTGATATTTAGCAATCCTAATAGAAGCCCCCTGGAAATGAAGGAAGGCTCTGAAGCAAGCATCAGCCTTGTTCTTTTGTTTGTTCATTCATTTAAAAATCAACCTATCACTATGAAATTATGATAACTAATAGATTGCAACAACTGTTTTGTATACTCAGTTCTTTCCTCCTGGTTTTTTCAAGGTTCTTGCAGAGGCTGTAGGAGGATTTAACAGACAGGGCTGGAGGATTTAATTCAGTTTGCATGTAAGGGTGACCCTGCCTCATTTGCACCTTCTGAAACAACATGAGAGTCAAAACGCAGTCATCCTACAAAATTCGCTAATCTCTGAATATTGCAATGCAGTTCTTTGGCCAAGTAAGCCTAAAATTGAAGAGTTGGAAGGGACCACGAGGGTCATCTGGTCCAAGCCTTTGCAATGCAGGAGTCTTTTTGGCCAACATGGGGCTTGAACCCATGGCCCTGATGCATACAAAAATACATGTACCAGTATGAATGGTGCACAAACATGAATGAAAATGACATTTAAAAGACATTATATTAGGAAGCACATCTTTGAAAAAAATGTGCACGCTAAGCAAAATGGCATATAAACATGCAATCTTAGGGGAAAATTGCTTATACATTTTCATGAGGACTCTTTAACAGAATGCAATCTGATATGGAAATGTGGAGAACTGAATTTAAGGTTGGAAAACTGATAAACTGAGAGAAACCAAAATTGACAAATTCACTCATCCTTAGCTACAGATCCTTGCTGGTTCCTCTTTTCTCAAATCTTTTTCTTCAGATTTTTGTAGAGCAAGAGTGATGGCACCTCTCTTTATTATTTTTATGGTGCCATAAATAGATATGGTGCTTTAAAGCAAAATCCTAAAAATAATAATAAAAATAAACGAAAAAACAGGTCCCTGGCCTATGGAGCTTGAAATCTCATGCTCATAATAATAATAATAATAATTATTATCATTTGTACCCTGCCCATCTGGCTGGGTCTCCCCAGCCACTCTGAGCAGCTTCCAGCAAATATTAAAATGCATTAACATGTCACAGATTAAAAACTTCCCTAAACAGGGCTGCCTTCAGGTATTTTTTAAATGTCATATAGTTGTTGATCCCTTTGACCTCTGACAGGAGGGTGTTCCACAGGGTGGGCGCCACTACCGAGAAGGCCCTCTGCCTGGTTCCCTGTAGCTTTGCTTCTCACAGTGAGGGAACCGCCAGAAGGCCCTCGGCACTGGACCTCAGTGTCCGGGCTGAACGGTGGGGGTGGAGACGCTCCTTCAGGTATACAGGACCGAGGCTGTTTAGGGCTTTAAAGGTCAGCACCAACACTATCTATGTGCTGTTTCACATGTTGTGTGTACATCTCCTGATGTCTCATTATGTGTTTATACTATGGTTCCAGCTCAGAGCTGGCCTTCAATATACTCAAATGAGGTGTGTGTGCTCAGGCTGCAATACTCCACTGACTCATATTCTTTGAAAATTTCCATTATGGCTCCCCCGCCCCCTGTTCAAATTAAGCAGGCAGCTCCATAATCTGTATGATCTCTCAAGAGCATAAGAAGAGCCCTACTAAGTTTCCCAATGGCTGGTGTTCAGAAGCACACTGGTTACTCTGATTCTGGAGATAGCCTGGCTAGGACCCATTGGGAAGAGCCACAGAGTTTAGAGGCATGCTGTCATCTTGCACTGGGGTGCCACACAACTTCCTTCCTTCCTTCCTTCCCTTGTTGTGCGGGGAAGTAACCAAAGATACTTCCATGTGCAGTATCTTGCTCTCCATTTGCGGTCATTGTGGTTTGTAGATAGTTTGGGCAGTGCAGGGGAAAAAAAGATGGAGTAGGGTGCTGTGATGTGTGGAAAATGCTGTCTTGGGGCAGTGGGTTTGCATTTAATGGACTCCTGTTCCCTACCAGCCCTGCGTGTCTGTGATTCACATATTGCTCACATTAGTCAGGGATTAATGGTTCCATTCCAGGTTAATTGCATATAGATTTAGGAACCTGATCTTACACTAAGTAGCGGCTGAAACAGCTGTGAGCGAAAGTAGGCAAAATGTTAGCAGGTGCCTTACAAACTCCGATATATACTGCTCTAATAAATCAACCTCTGTTCTGAGTGGCATTCCCTAAAACAACTCGGCTATTCAAGAACTGGGCCTCACCTCATCAAGAGGACCACGCAGGGCATGCAAAATTGAGAGGCAGTGCTAATTTTGTTTTCTTTCCTCTTCATACAGGAAATGTGAGATTAGGTCTCGCCGGTTGGGCCTGCAGACTGAAACCGCTATTTATATTCACAGGGTGGGGGCTGCTATACATCGGGACAACAAGCGTTCCCTCTAACGCATTTGCTCACTGACCAGCACATAGGAACTGTTTTCGCAGGCAGCCTTCCAGGAGGCAACACCCGAAAAAGACCACTTCTTTGCCCATTCATTCAACTCTTTCTGGGAACAAAGGCTCTGTGATGAATTTAGTCAAACTCTCGCAGCACACTCACTTGTGCCCAGGAGGCTTGTGCAGCGTTTGGGGGTCACTACTTACGAAAAGGGACGGCGAGAAATTCAATTCTGTTCACGTTTAAAGGCGAACCTGCCTAATCCAAAACAATACGTGGACCAAAATGCAACCGTCCATAGTGATTCGTAGTTCTCTGATTTTTGGAATGCAGCTCGTGTGTACCAAAATGCATATGCTGGGGTAAATCATCCACAAAAGCGCCTATGTTGGTAAAAACAACATGCAGAAATTTTGTTATTTTAGCTTTGCAAAACTGTGTATATTAAGGAAACTTTCATTCAAACATATGTATAGTCAGAGAAAGTCATACCAGACCCTCCAAGTGTCCCTATTTTCCAGGGACAGTCCCAGATTTACAGAAGCTGTCTTGGTTTCTGATTTGATCCTGGAATGTCCCGCTTTTCCTATTTTCATCAATAAATGTTGGAGGGTATGGAGTTATGCGACCCCCAAGCCATGGAGATAGGTTACTATACAACCTTTAGAAGACTTTTGAAGACAGCCCTGTAAGGGGAAGTTTTTTAAACTGTTTAATGTCTTAAGGGGTCCTCGTCGCGGGATCACGTTCACCCGGTGCTATACCAGCTGCACTGGCTCCTGGTGGAGTACAGGATCAGGTTTAAGATGCTGGTTTTAACCTTTAAAGTCCTATACGGCCTAGGACCCTCGTACCTACAGGACCGTCTCTCCTGGTATGTCCCACGGAGGACCTTATGGTCTTCAAATAAAAACCTCCACAGGGAGGCTAGGCTGGCCTCGACCAGAGCCAGGGCTTTTTCGGCTGTGGCCCCGATCAGGTGGAACACTCTGTCACAAGAGACTAGGGCCCTGCGGGACTTGACATCTTTCCGCAGGGCCTGCAAGATGGAGCTGTTCCACCAGGCCTTTGGCCAAGGCATAGTCTGACCCCCCCCCTCCTTCTGTAATCCGCATAGAACTCTAACCCAATGGTTGCCATTAATTTGATTCTGAATTGATTTTAGAATGTATTTTAATTAATTGACTGTGTGATTTTATGTACACTGTGCTATTTTTACTTGTTGTTAGCTGCTCTGTTGTTTGGCCAGGGATGGCGGGTTACAAATAATTTTGTTGTTGTTATTGTTGTTGTTGTTGTTGTTGTTTTTATATATGTTGGAAGCCACCTAGAGTGGCTGGGGCAACCTAGTCAGATGGGCAGGGTACAAATAATGAAATGATGATGATGATGATGGAATGGGACGTCCCTATTTTCATGAAAGAAATGTTGGGGGGGGGTATGTCATACTAAAATGCTGATGAATTTCCACAAGGACTTCTTTTTTAAAATAAAAATGAATCAGAAACTGATGTGGTAAACTGAACTTTAGACTGGGAAAATGAGAAACTGAGAAAAACTGAAAGGGTCATATTTGCCAATCCCTATTTATGCATCACATACACACAAAAGAGGAGATTACTGGACAGTACCCAGCTTTGTTCACCTGAGTATTCGCAGCATCAACAATCCAGGCAGAGGGATGTGGTGGTGGGAGCATATATCAATAAAACTACCATCATTCTTACCGGGAAACCAATCCATCTGGGAATTGGGTTCAAGGGTTTGCATGCGGTGTTGAATTGCAGAAACAGGACAAGAATCTCTGCTGGCCAGCTGCCACATAAGGACCTGAGCCTTGCAGGCTAAGAAGTCTCCTGGGCAAGAAACTCCATTAAAATAAGTATATATATCCATTCGTACCAAAAATGCATATGAAAGTGGGGAAGGCAAATGCTTGATCTATGCCATGAGTTAGGAATGGGGAACCTGTGGCCCTCCAGATGCTGCTGGGACTCCGGCCCTGTGGGTAGCTCAGTTAGTAGAGCATGAGACTTGTAATCTTAGGGTTGTGGGTTCAAGCCCTATGTTGGGCAAAAGATTCCTGCGTTGCAGGTGGTCTCTTCCAACTCTACTATTCTATAGTCAGGGGTGATGCAAGTCGTAGTACAGCAACATCTCGAGGCCCACAGGCTCCTCATCCCAGTTGTAATTGTTCAAAGAACAGCAAGAGCGAATGTTCATAATGTGACCAACACAGGAAGTGAGAGTGAGCTGCACTTCCTGTATTCCCGCTTATCATCATTATCGCCTGAATCCGCTTCAAGTTGCAAAATGAGCCGCAAAGGGTCAAAACTGGGTAAGAGTCCACGTTCTGCACCTCAGCATCCGTTCGGGGATAAATTTGGCTCTTAATCAGGGCTGACAATTAGGCCATACAGTTAATATTTTTACAGCTGTTTTATTAATAACACATACAGTGCATCCAGCCAGGATTTGTTGGAGACACCTCAGGAAAACGAATGATGTAAATAACAGATGGAGGCAGAATATTCTTACAAACAGGCATAAAGATATTCCCATCTTGTTTAGAAGGAATTTAAATAGACAGATTGTAGATAAACAGGCAGACCAAAAAGAAGTGAGTGTGTGTTGGAGGGAGGGCGGGAGAAATCCCAGGAGGGGAAGGGTGGATGGGTGGAAGAGGAAACAGAGACTTTAATATGCATCCAGCACAATACATAGAATACTCCTCTTCATATATTTCTATGTATAATGTGATTTACTTGCTGCACTTGAAAGACCCGCGCAAATTAACAGTAGCAGTTGAAAAGGCAGCAGTGCCGAAAGGTTGCTGCATTCCACTCTCCTCCCCGCTGCCTGCTGCCTGCTCTTCCCCCAGTTGTGGGCTTTTACAGACAGATGGTACTGAGACAATACCTCTTCATGCTACTTCTCTGTGCCTTCCAAATTTTGTCAGCACCTTTCTCAGCACTCAGGGCCCTTACTCTAGTTCAGTGTTTCCCAACCTAATCTAGGCAACGGCACACTTGTTTCATTAAAAAAATCTCGTGGCACACCGCTCCTCCCCGACCCGGCTGTGCCGGGTCTCCTGACCCAGAGTTACCTCTGGGATCAGCTGTAGCGCGGCGTCCTTTCTCCCGCCCATCAGCTGGGGCACCAGGTCGGGATTCTCCCACGAGGCTTCTGTTGCTGCTGCTGCAGCAGCCAAGGGAGCAGCGCCGCCCTGGCTTCCGCTTCGCCGCCGGGCTCCAGCATTGCCGCCGCCATGGTCCTGTGCAGCGCGGGGCTGCAGGGCACCCTGGGCTCTGATTCTCGTGCGAGGCTTCCGGTCGGGATTCTCGCGCGAGGCTGCTGTTGCTGCTGCTGCAGCAGCCAAGGGAGCAGCACCGCCCTGGCTTCCGCTTCGCCGCCGGGCTCCAGCAGTGCCGGTGCCACGGTCCTGTGCAGCCCTGGGCTGCAGGTCCCTTTTCCCGCGGCACATCAGCCGGTGTCTCGCGGCACACTAGTGTGCCGCGGCACACCGGTTGGGAAACGCTGCTCTAGTTGACTTATTTTGGACAAAACTGCTCCCCTTCCCAGTGGGGTGGAGTTGCAGGCGCGCCACGAGCACTCCCCGTGTACAGCGGGGGCGTGGCAATGCCGCCCGTGTCATTGAGAGTCCCGGCCGCATCACGCCCCACAGCCGACCAATCTGGTCAACCGGGGGGCGTGGCTTACCCAATTTAAACCCCTGCGTGTCTGGAGATCAGTCTCCTTTTCTTCTGACTCTTGTTGACTTCTTTTGGACAATAGGGTATTCAAACCTAGAGTAAGAAGGCAAATTGGAATACAAAGGAATGCAAAGGAATGCCCTCTACTCATGCTGGCATTCCCTGACGAGGCATGACACCTGAAGAAAGCCTTTTCTTTTTCAGTTATGTGACTTCTTTTTCGGAGCCGACAAGCAGAACAAAACAGGATATTCAGATCCAGCCTAGATGCTATTGCACTGTACCTTTGCTTCATAAAGCTGTTCTGCTGAGGAAGTGATATGTAATAGAACAGTTGGGACTCTGCCCTCTGACTTTGACACAATGCTAATAGTCTGAACAATGGCAAAAGGCTAAAGCTTTGCAGTAAACAGGAAGCTTTGTGTCATGCCGAGGGTGTTGATGTGGTACGCTTGAAAGAAATGGAGTCTGGTCACTCAGGGTGAGGCGTCTGTAAAATATTTGATTTCAGTTACATTGTGGTCATGCTGAAGAAACCACAAGTGAGCACTTAACAGATTCAGCTGTGTCAGTTGCTAACCCACAGAACGATTGGTTAGATAAGAGGATGAGTATTCTTCCTATCGTCTTACTGGGATCGACACATTTCTCCGGGATTTCAGTCCCCGTGTTCTCACAAAGGGGCAGAGGAAGAGGAGATGACCAAAACAGGGTGTGCCTGCAAGCGTCATGGGAAGGATTTTCTTGATCGAATGGTGTTAATGGAACATGTGTAATGCCAAAAAACAAGAACAAAAACAACAACAAAAACCAATGGAATTTGTTGTGGTTCCAGAACAAAGAATTGCGCAAGGAGCCGCTCTCTTTCCAAATGGCTCTGCTTTGTCCTTAAGGGCAAATTCTGCAAGTGACAAACAGGGTGTCACCATATGTCGGAGATGGGAGACCTATGGCCATCCAGCTGTTGATTGCCTCCAATACCTATCATCCCCAGTTAGTCTGGCCAGTGGTCAGGGATGATGGGAGCACAGGTACATAACTCTTTGCCTTTCCTCCCAAAATTGCATAGAATCATATAAGTCCAACACATATGAGTTGGAAGGGACCCCAAGGGTCTTTAGTCCAACCACCTTCAAACAGGAATCACAGCTGAATAATCTCTGACAGATGGTTGCCCAACCTCTGTTTCAAAAACTCCAATGAAGGAGAGTCTACCCCATCCAAGGTAGTCCACTCTTCCTAAGGTTTGGTCAGGTTTTCCTTTCTTGTAATTTGAATCCATTGGTTCGGGTCCTACCTCTGGCACAGCAGAAAACAAGCTTGCTCCATCTTCCATGTGACAGCCCTTTAGCTATTTGAACATGACTATCCTATCTCCTCTCAGTCTTCTCTTCTTCAGGCTAACCATACCCAATGTCAGGGACTGGCTGGCTGAGGAAGAGTGGTAGAAGCTGGTCTCCTAAGAGCTTCATAGGGAAGGCACAGAAGAAGAATTAGATCCTAGAGCCTGGTGGTGGTGGGACACTGGCCACACCTGAGAGGAGGGGACAAGCTGGAAGGTACTAGAAGCAGGAAGCTTGAGGGATCACAAAGAGGCAGAAGCAGGCACAGGGCAGGG
The DNA here is from genome assembly GCA_034641385.1 of Darevskia mixta. Classification (NCBI taxonomy): domain Eukaryota; kingdom Metazoa; phylum Chordata; class Lepidosauria; order Squamata; family Lacertidae; genus Darevskia; species Darevskia mixta. The sequence continues at coordinate 5,752,093 of JAWWNH010000062.1, read as the reverse complement.
TGATGAAGTTTCCAGTTTGGAGGCAGGCTTCAACAGAGACAACAGAGGGGAGCCAGCAATCCCACAGATCCATCCTGACAGCTCCTCATCGAGCATGTCCTTGGGGATCCTGCCGTCTTCCATTCTGTGGAAATGACCAAACCAGTATAGACATCACTGAGACAAGAGTGCTAGCATGCTGGGAATGTGGGTTTGGGAAAGCAGATCTTTTCTTGAAGTGTTTGGAGGCAGACAGGTCGTGAATCCATAGCAGTGAACAGAGAAGGAATGACCATTGGGAGGAGTGCGGAGAGAAGAAACGCCATGGTGCATCTGCTGCAGCACAACAGGATGCCTTCATCTGCCCCAGCTGCAACAAAACATGTCTCTCCCTTATTGGTCTCTACAGCCACAGCAGGCGACGCAACCTTCTAACAGTTTGACTTCACTCTTAAAGGTGCTTTTCTTCATGGTCTCCCAAGGCAGATGGATGCCAACCATGGATCTGTCACCTATTGAATAAAACACTTAAGCGTATGAAGTTCACTTCAGGCACATGACTTAATCCCAGACATCTCAGCATACAACTCCCTTCCGTACATATTTTGATCCATAGAGTAAGAAGTATGGCCATGTGTCATTAAAAAACAAAAACAAAAAGCCCAGCTTTTAATTACACACATGATTTGCTCTTGGGCCCTCAACTTGTTGCCTTCCTTTCGCCAAATGCTGCCAAATGCTTGTGTACGATTTACAGGACGATAAACATCAGCCACATTCAGTACGTGAGTGCTCTGTGCATTAAGTAGGAAGACCAAAAGGGAAAGAGAGAGAGAGAGAGAGAGAGAGAGAGAGAGAAAGAAAGTAAGAAAGAAAGAAAGAAAGAAAAAAGGAAAGGAAAGGAAAGGAAAGGAAAGGAAGGAAGGAAGGAAGGAAGGAAGGAAGGAAGGAAGAAAGAAAGAAAGAAAGAAAGAAAGAAAGAAAGAAAGAAAGAAAGAAAGAAAGCTCATTTTGGCAGAAGCCATGGTTGGATTGTAAAGATTTGCAATTGCAGTTGTACACTGGGGATTGTCGTTGAAGTCTTCCGTGCGGGTTTGACAGTGAGCAGCTGTAATAGATTTTAAACGCTGGAGCTTGGGTTCTCCACAAAACAGCCCAGAAGTAGGTGGGGGTGGGGTGGGAATGAGGTGGGGAGCTGAATGATGCCAAGACGTAACAGCTAAACTCTGAGGGAAGAATGCATCACAAACACACACTGATCCACCAGCTTTGTACATGACCTGGAAAAAAGAAAGGATGTGTAATATCCTGGCTGGCTGATTCCATGTCTGCCTGCAGTGGGATGAAAGATGGTGAAGACAAGTTTGTCCCTGGCCATCTGTGCCTTAGGAGAATCCAGACAGGACTACTGTAGCGCACTCAACTTGCAGCTGCTTTTAAAGAGTGTTCAGAAACTTCCATTGGATGGAGTATAATGTCTGGAGCTCAGTGGTAGGGCATCTGGTTTGCATGCAGAAGGTCCCAGGTTCAATCCCCAGCATTGTCCACTCCGAAGCCTCGGTGAGCTGCAGGCAGGCAGTGCAGACAATACTGAGCTAGCTGGAACTGTGATCTGAGTCAGTATTAAGCAGCTACATAGGCTGTAATATTCCAGTATTATGTCACCAACTTGTTTCCAGTCCAAGTTCAAAGTGCTGGTCCTTGGCATGGTAAATGGTCTAGGGGGTCAGTGCTAGACCATGGGCAGCAGTCTGGAGTGAGTCAAGGTGTAACCAGGAGTCACGACACCCCCCCCCCAAGCTTAGGTAGACCCTGTTAGTCAAGGAAGCTCTCATTTTCTCCACCCTGGCCAGGATTGATTGATTGATTGATTTCATTTGTTTGCTTGTTTGTTGCATTTATATACCACCTTTTTCTTCCAAGGGTGTCAAGTTAGTGTGCATGGTTCTCCTCCTCCCCATTTTCATCCTCACAGCAACCCTGTACCTTAGGGTTAGGCTAAGATATGGTGACAGGCCAGAGGTCACCCAGTGAGCTCTGTGGCTGAGTGGGGATTCAACCCCTGGTCTCCAACACTTGAACCATTACGTCACACAATGATTAGCCTAGACCAGGGGTTCTCAAACTTGAGTCTCCAGCTGTTTTTGGACTACAAATCCCATCATCCCTAGCTAGCAGGATGATGGGAATTGTAGTCCAAAAAAACAGCTAGAGGCCCACATTTGGGGAAACCCTGGCTTAGATTGTTGGAGCTACTCTATACCTGGAGAGGTTTCCCCTGAGGAGGTGCAGTTATGTTATTTCACCACATGGGGCAGCAGTCATCAGTTACTGACAAAAGGTTTGTGAAGGAGTGGCTGAAGTTATCAGGCTTTGGGCAGTGGTCAGTAGCTTCTGACTCCTGGGACTGAGATATCTTAAGGATCATCTCTACCCTGGGCTGGGTGAATCTGGCATCAGGGAAGCTTGGGGAAAATTGAAGCTACTTTGTTCTTCCCTTCTTTTGCTGTGAGGAGTTGAGCCAGTGGGGAACACAGCTTGGAGACAGGAGGTGTAGCCTGGGGGAAGTCCAATGGACTGGACTACAAGGCTTGGTGGCCGGACCTGGCTCATAGACTGGATGTTCCACACTCCTGGCTTAGCCAGATGCTCTGAACTGCAGTTCTGTAGTTTATGTATAAAAAATAGAGTTTCAACTGCATCATTTCATATCATTTAGATATATGTATTTATGTTGTCAGAGTTGTCTAGTGTTACTGTGTTGTTTACCCCGGTCGTGGGGATGATATAAAATGAGATACTACATTTATGATATTCAGCAGGTTGCGTTTGTTTGCCTCATAGGGAGCATATGAAGAAGAAGAAGAGTTTGGATTTGATATCCCACTTTATCACTACCCTAAGGAGTCTCAAAGCGGCTAACATTCTCCTTTCCCTTCCTCCCCCACAACAAACACTCTGTGAGGTGAGTGGGGCTGAGAGACTTCAAAGAAGTGTGACTAGCCCAAGGTCACCCAGCAGCTGCATGTGGAGGAGCGGAGACGCGAACCCGGTTCACCAGAGTACGAGACTACCGCTCTTAACCACTACACTACACTGGCTCCCAACTGGTCCAGAGGTTCCCAGTTCAACTGTCAGCTCCTGCTGACAGACATTTTGTCCAAATGTCTGGAACCAAACTGGAACCTCCAAATTTGCCTCCCAAATTTAGCAAAATGATGTGGCAACTCTAGACATCACGTACGTGGAAGAGCTTGGAATGCTTGGAATGTGCTACATAAATTCTAACGAGTATTATTATTATTTTTACAGACACCTTTACAGACACAGATTCATTAAGGTATCCAATTTCGGGTGTGGGGGAGGAAGAGCTCTTGGCACAGAAACACAGATTTAAATTCCACGTATTAATGTTAGCAGATGGTGCTATGGTGCAGTTTAAGAACGAGTTGGCTAGTGGAAATGTAACCTTTAGTAACAGTTTGAGGTAGTTATATCTGCGAAATGATAGCTTTGATTCACCTAAAATGCTTGGGCAATTAATTATATTGGTGCAACATAAAAGAAATCTAAAGGGCTTCTTCTCTGCCATCTGACGACAGGCTGCTCTGTGACAGAAGCTCAGCGGGAGGCCTAGGAAGGACTCCAAGGATCGGTTTGACAGCCAGGCTTGCAAAGAAGTCACATATCCATTCAGATGCAACTAGCAATGATAAAAAAATTTTTTCCAGAGATCAGTGCAGAAGCTAGGGCTGGGTGAATCTGACAAATTTTGTTTCTCATTTTTCCACTCTTCAATTTCAGTTCTCCATGTTCTCAGATCAATTTGTGATTTTTGTAAACACACACACACACACACACACACACACACACACACGTGTGTGCCCTCATTTTAGTGCAAATTTCTCCTAACGCTTGTTTCCTAATAAAGACATTGTTTCAACACACTTTCCCCTTATACCAGGATCTGCCTTTCTGGCCAAATCTAACAGGTGGAGCAAAGCTGTCCACCTGCCAATCAAGTGATATTACAGATGACCTCAGGTGATTTGGTGCTTTGAAGTCCCAAAGGCGGGCCTTCAAAGGAGCTTGCAAGCAGGAATGCGCTGCTAAAAGAAAGGTTTTCACCTTCATTTTAGCAGCATGTTGCTGCCTGCAAGGTGCAGTCTTCATTTGTGAATTTATTTGTGACATCACTTGACGGACAGATGGAGGGTTTCACACACCTGCCAAAGTTGGGGAAGCGGTCTTTCAGGGACACTCGCTCTGACATTACTAAACTTCTCATTACCAGATTCCTCTGAGCACATGGACTAAGACACTGAGGCATTATGACTTATAAGTAGCCAAGGGAATCCATTCGCACGAAGACTCATACCTGCCCAATGGGATTTTCTCTCCTCTCCCTGCATGTCTCCTGTCCCCAAATCTGTTCTGGGGATCCCCTCAGCTCTTTGGGTAGAGTGTGGGGGGGTGAAGATAGAGGAGAGGAAGTTCTGCTGCCTAGATGGAAGTCTTTGCGCTAGGGGGACAACTTGGTTGGATACAACCCTATAACATTTTTTCATTTGTTGTGTGTAGGCCTGATGCACAGCGACTACTAGTTATCAAGAACACAAATCCAGATAAACCCCTGCTTAGAAACTCAGTTCCATTGAATTCAATGCAGCCTACTCCCAGGTAAGTGTCAGTGAATGGCAGCCTGAGACTCCATGATTGAAATAAAGCAAATGTCTGTACATAATGGGGGGTATTCCAGGAATGTAACAGAGAAACAGGAATGCCTCCAACATTGGATTAGGGTGCTCATATAATACGCTGAGAGATATTCAAGGACTGCTTTCTCTTCAAAGTAGCAGGAAACCTATCAAACATATGGACGGGTCTGTATGCCTGATAGTCTGCATTGAAGCAAGGGAGGCAATCCTAACAGGGAGAAAGTAAATCCTTTTATTTAGCAATGATGGCAAAAGTCTACTGTAACTTCAAACCTTATCAGCCAGGAAACTCAGATAAGGCCAAAATGCTAACTTCTAAATGGCTCTGGTGTCTCTTTCTTTGTTACTTATCGTAGCTATTGGAATCCTTTAGGCTTTAGTGATGTTTGCCATGCAAAATGTGGGATTAACAGAAGCTGCTTAGCAATTGGAAAGGCAGTCCCTTTCGCTTTTAATTTTTAAAAGGGCACCATCCTCTGCCAGCATCACTTGTGTCAGCCCCACTGAAATCAATGGGGGAAGCAGCTCAGCAGTTGCACTCTTGTGAAAGTCACCATTTGAAAAAACCTTTTGGAGAGGAGATGCTCCAGACAGATTAAGCTCAGTGTTGCTTCAGATAATGTTTCAGACAACAGGGTCTCTCTCTCTCTCTCTCTCTCTCTCTCTCTCTCTCTCTCTCTCTCTCTCTCTATCTCTGTGTGTGAGAGAGGGGGGGAGGGAGGGAGGGAGAAGATTAGCTACTCAATAATGTTGATTGGCAGTAGATGAAAGAAAGTATTTCTTCACACAAACACACAATTAATTTATGAAACTCACTAGCCTTGTGCTGAAAACTTCATCCACACTGTTTAAAAAACCATTCTTCATCCATTATTCCCTCATAAACCGCCTTGAAGTTTGTTTGTTTTTACAATCAAGCAGGATATAAATTTTTGCGAAATAAAATAAAAGAAAGAAAAAAGAAAGAAGAGATTACGGGGGGAATTATCAAAGGGGAGATAAAATTTGAGGGAAACTCTTATAGACAAAGTATGATTTTATTTTATTTTATTAGTGAAAGGTGCCTTACTTTTGAAGTGGGGAAGAGGAGGGCTAGTGCCGTACTTCAGAGTGACCTCAGCATGGTCCTGCTGATGGGCCTTTGCCACCAACCACCCCTTACTGTGGCCTCACTTTTCTCCCTGCAGTCCCCCCATAAATGGCTAAAATGTCGCTGGCTTCACACATACGACCATCCAGGTGTACGCTGCTTGCTTGTGGAGGAACTGACAAAGCTGTAGAAAGACTCGCACTACCTGCCTGCATTCAGGTGCTCTATATTTGCAAGATACACAGATATTACACCTGCCCATTCCTCACAAGGCCTTTTGCTGCGACTTGGGGAAGGCGAGGGGCTGCTTATAGCAATTGTATACAAATGTGGAGTGGGGATAAGAGAGTTTCCCTTAAAACAAGCAAGAACATGACAGGCATCAGTATGTAGGGTCGGTCTCAAAAACGTATCTGTTCCTGCTATCAGTGCTTCCAACAGACTCACACAAGCTCGTCTAGGCTGTCTGCCGGCAGGCGTGTAGGAGAAGATCACAAGGGTCTCTTTCCCTGGCTACTCATCACTCTCGGGGACTGTGTTATCAAATCATAAAAGATCACACCAGGGTTCAAAGTAGTTCGCTTGAAGGTCTCTAAGGAGAGAAGTAAATAAACAGCAATTAGCACCAACCTTAACATTTAGCCACTATTTAGAGTAGCTGCCTTCTCACACTGCTTGGAATGGAATGCTGAGGCAACTTTGCAAAGTGGTGATAGGCAAGGACTCTTTGGGAAGGTCCAAGCATGAAGTTATGGCACAGATAAAGGTGTCATCTGCAGAATGACTGCCCTGCTGAGTGCGGTGTTTAAGGCCATGACCCCAGAGCTTGGAAAGACCCAGAAGATGGACATAAACTGGCTCCTCTTTCTTTCTTGGCATCTAATCTATAAATGGAGCTTGTATTGCATTCACTTTGCCTGAGACCGAAATGTTCAGCTAGCTGTTGAGATGCCTCTGTAAAGAAATCCTTCCTGGATTGTTAGACACACACACACACACACACACACACACACACAAACACACACAGAGAGAGAGAGAGAGAGAGAGAGAGAGAGAGAGAGAGAAACTCACATAAATGCATTTTTTATTTACATGTTTCTTTACACGGGGCCTCAGTGTAGCTGAAGTCCCATGCAAAACATTATTATTATCCCACTCTTCTATGCATACTGCTCATTAGGACCCCATCTTTATGGGCTGGCTCCATAATTAAATTTGGTTAAGTGTAAAACACAGGAATACAAGCTTTCTGAACTTCAAAGCCCCTTTGCCAGGTATAGTAAACAGGCACGGAAGCAGAAGGTTCAGTGTGTGCCAGCAGTTGCTCCATTAGAGAGATAGCGGGGATAATCAGACATTTTAAGGCGAGATAGTTAAAGGATAAAATGTGAGATAGATGCTGATAGTTGAGCATACTCCGTTCTCTCTTGGATTTGCACAGATCTACAGTACAGACGTCTTGACACATAAATTTCACCATTATTGTTGCGTTGCCCTTTCCCAAGAAAGGGTAAAGGAGATTTGTAGGAGCACTTAGCACATGTAAATTCCTGCCTCTTCAAAGCAAAGCAGCATGTTAAACGAGGTCCATAAATTTCATAAGTCTCCTGTCCTTCTAAGGTAAAAAAAATAAAATAAAATGCTGACGAACCACTAACCCCTCCCCCCCTCTTTTGGTGTAATTAAATGCACAGCTTAATTAAACTTCCAATTCTGAAGAGTTCTGCTATAAAAAGAAAAAGAAAGAAAGAATCACAGAATAAATCTCCTAAGAACATAAAAAAAAACCCTGCTGGGTCAGGTCAAAGATCCTTCTAGTCCAGCATCCTGTTCTCATAGTGGTCAACCACATAATGCCTATACTAAGTCTTCAGGCAGGACCTGAGCACAATAGTGCTCTTTCCACTTATGATTCCCAGAACTGTTATTCGCTGCTCTGACAGTGCAGGTAGAACATAGCCATTATGGCTAGTAGCCACTGACAGGCTTCATCGTCCATGGATTTGTCTGATCTTCCAAATCCATGTAAGTTGGGTGGCCATCACTGCATCTTGTGAGAGTCAATTCCATAATTTAACTATGAACTCTTTGAAAAAGAGGCTTTCTTAAGCCTGCCCTGGATCTCCTAGCATTCCCCTTTATTGACTGGCCCCAAGCTGTAGTATTATGACAGATGGAGAATCATAGAACTGTAGAATTGTAAGGGGTCCCATGGAACATCTAGTCCAACCCCCTGCAGTGCAGGAATCTCGGCTAAAGCAACCACGACAGATGGCCATCCAACCTCTGCTTTAAAACCTCCAAGGAAGGAGACTCCACCACCTCCTGAGGGAGACCTTCCCACTGTCGAACAGCTCTTACTGTCAGAAAGTTCTTCCTGATATTGAGCCAGAATTTACTTTCTTGTAGCTTTAAGTCATTGGTTTGGTTCCTACCCTCTGGAGCAGGTGAAAAAAAGCTTGCTCCATCTTCCATGTGACAGCCCTTGAGATATTTGAAGATGGCTATCATATCTCCTTTCAGCCTCCTCTTTCTCAGGCTAAACATACCCAACTCCCTCAACCGTTCCTCATATGGCTTGGTTTCCAGACCCTTGGTCATCTTGGCCATCTTCCTCTGCACACATTCCAGCTTGTCAATATCCTTCTTAAATTGTGGTGCCTAGAACTGGAGACAGTATTCCAGGTGTGATCTGACCAACGGAGAATAGAGCAGGACTATTACTTTGATTTACCATCTCCATACCACACACAAACTCATGCATCTCTATCAGGCAGTAGCAGCTCATGCACTGGTATAGGCGGGGCACCACTGCTCTAGTGTCACTGGCATTTTATTGGTTCCACTGCACTGCACAGCCCAGAGCTCCACTCCAGGTGGCACAATGGGTCAGTGTGTCTGGCTGTTAACCAGAAGATTGATGTTTTGAGCCCACCCAGGGACAGCTGTGGGCAGGATTCCTGCATCGCAGAGGGCTAGACTAGATGATCCATGGGGTCCGTTCCAACTTTTCAACTCTATGATTCCACATGCCTTGCTCCTCCCTTTCCAGTAAAAAGCTAAAAGGTAAAGGACCCCTGGACAGTTAAGTCCAGTCAAAGGCGACTATGGGGTGCAGCACTCATCTCGCTTTCAGGCCGAGGGAGCTGGCGTTTGTCCACAGACAGCCTTTCGGCTCATGTGGCCAGCATGACTAAACCCACTTCTGGCACAACGGGACACTATGGCGGAAACCAGAGCGCACAGAAACACCATTTACCTTCCCGCCACAGTGGTACCTATTTATCTACTTGCACTGGCGTGCTTTCGAACTGCTAGGTTGGCAGGAGCTGGGACAGAGCAACAGGAGCTCACTCCGTTGCAGGGATTCGAACCACCGACCCTCTGATCGGCAAACCCAAGAGGCTCAGTGGTTTAGACCACAGCGCCACCCGCGTCCCCTTCAGTAAGCACCAGTGACCTGCTGCGCTCAGTAGCTAGGAGGGCAGTGGTGCCCCCCTATGCCGCTACTGATATCATGTCCTCCCTTCCTTGCCCCCTTTCTAAAAAGCCCCAAATGTAACCCTTTCTTGTAAGGGAAATGCTCCAACCTCTTGAAAATTTTGGTTCCCAGCTCCATAATATCCTCCAAGATGCCTAGTGATGTATTTCATGCTGTAGAATTTCTAGCTGCCTATCCCTATGTGGCTTTGAATCGGCAATAACAGGAGAAAACAAATGCCAGCACCAATAGTGCAGGTGAATGCTATAAACAAACTGGCCTTGATCCAGCTCTAGAAGACCTGGATGCGCAAAGGACTGCAGATGCACTTCTGGGTCTGAATATATATCACAGCAATTATGGTTACCAATCCAGGACCCCAGTGCTTTTACCAATCCGTACATGGCAGGATTGGGTTGATTATACCATAATGGATTGAGCGATTCGTTCAAGGCCAAAACAAAAGGTAGCCATAAAGAACCCCTCAAAAATACCAGAGCAATAACCAAGGAATAAATAATTAAGCAAGGAAACAATTACACAATTGAAACCGTCAAATAATACAGCAGTGAAAGGAAATACTAGTTGTAATTATGATTATATTTAGTTGGAGTTGGATCAATTTACTAAGATTATATGTTCAGGTTAAAAAACAACATTTTTTTTTTTTTTTTGGCTTGTAACAAATAATTTGAAATTTGATAACTGAAGAAGATCGTGAGCATATCTGCTCATAAGACTGACTGTGTTGTGCTTTAAGTCTCCCATTTGTTTTCAGAAACTTCCACAGCGGCCATTACATCACCGTTGGGGAGGGGGCCTTGCTTTTAGAAGATGGTGTGATGCAGCAACCAAGAATCTGGCCAGGCCCCACCCACCTGGACAGAGAGGGTTGGGGCTCTTCTTGGTAACTGGGTAAGCTAATAAGTGAGAGAAGTGTGTGTACTGGAACAAGTATGATAGTTTCGCTCTCCCCATTCCCTTCACTGTCTGCTTCTACTCCTGTTGTGTCCCCACCTGACTTAGTACCCTGCCTCCCCCTGGGATGATCAACCTGCTGCCAACTCTGTGGGGGGCTGCCCTTGGGTTTGACTTGGAAGCTTCAGTTGGTCCCAAATGCAGCAGCCAGATTACTGGCTGGGGTTCCATTCATATTTCACAAACTCCTATTTGAAAACAGCCACACTGGTTGCCAGTTCATTTATGGACCCCGTTTAAGGTTGTTTTTTTTTAGTCGTTTAGTTGTGTCCGACTCTTCGTGACTCCATGCACCAGAGCATGCCAGGCACTCCTGTCTTCCACTGCCTCCTGCAGTTTGGTCAGACTCATGTTGGTATCTTCGAGAACACTGTCCAACCATCTCGTCCTCTGTTGTCCCCTTCTCCTTGTACCCTCCATCTTTCACAACATCAGGGTCTTTTCCAGGGAGTCTTCTCTTCTCATGAGGTGGCCAAAGTATTGGAGCCTCAGATTCAGGATCTGTCCCTCCAGTGAGCACTCAGGGCTGAGTTCCTTCAGAATGAATAGGTTTGATCTTCTTGCAGTCCATGGGACTCTCAAGAGTCTCCTCCAGCACCATAATTCAAAAGCATCAATTCTTCGGCAATCAGCCTTCTTTATGGTCCAGCTCTCTCTTCCATACATCACTACTGGGAAAAACATTGCTTTAACTATACAGACCTTTGTCAGCTAGGTGATTTCTTTGCTTTTTAAGATGCTGTCTAGGTTTGTCATTGCTTTTCTCCCAAGAAGCAGGTGTCTTTTAATTTCGTGACTGCAGTCACCATCTACAGTGATCATGGAACCCAAGAAAGCAAAATCTCTCACTGCCTCCATTTCTTCCCCTTCTATTTGCCAGGAGGTGATGGGATCTGCATTTGATGCTCTGCACATGAATGCATGAAGCATGTGTGAGTCTCAGTCAAGCATTGGAACCACACAGATAAGTTGATTGGGGTTTGGATTTCCCATTTCAGTTTGGGCAAAACTACCCTCCCCGGAGGCCTAAATTTCACTGTAAATTCTACATATTTATCTTTTGGTGCAAGCACTCCCTTTGTTTGCATGGTTCAAAGTTCTGAGTGGGTGCATCTGACACAACATACTGAGCTTTCCATGTTCTTCCCCCATCACATGCTGAATGCTTTCCAATAAATTCACAATATAAAAGGCGCCTAATGTGCAATTTATGGTATGTTATGATTATTGCATAAAACTACAGTTGTAAATTAATGAGGTTGGACGGTACTTAAATCTTGTGTGCTCGAGTTAATATTCATTTGCCTCACTGCCATTTTTATGAATTCCATCATCACTCCATGGCGTTGCATGGCTGCCAAGTTAACGACAGTTTTGCCAGTGGTGAGAATTGAAAGAAAACTGAAAATTGGCATTTGGCATTAAAAATAATAATCACGTAATTATTTAAAAAATAAAATAAAATACAGCAGGAATGTGAAATGTATTTGTCCATGGTTTGGTGTGTTTTTTCTCCCACCCCCACCCCCATATGTTCCAAACGAGGTGCAATATAAGGACTCCAGTAACGAGTCTGATCTTATGAATATACCTTTAATGAATATTTCAGGATTATGTGCAGACAAAGATGTATATGTGATATCTACTCCGTGGGACATCTGGCTGCAACATGTGCCTCATTAAACTACACCTGTAAGTTTGGGGTCACTTTTTACACCAGGAATGGTAATAATGAAACATTCAATGAATGGGGTTATTAATGGAGCCAGGTGTTCTGCGCTGTAAGCTCCAGTATATTGCACAGACACCAGTAACAAATTGGTTAATGGCTGTAACGCCAAGATTTTCAGGGCAGGATTAGACTAATAGAACAGTGAACTAGTTATTTATGGAATTTGTGTTTTTTTCCATCATACACACCATATGTATCAATTCTGCGTGATTGTACCACGAAAGACTAGAATGGGGGGAGGGGGAGAGAATATGAATTACAAGCCATCCTGGATTCATGGCTCCAAACCAAACAGCACACATTGTCCAGAAATGCAAATATCTAAATGTTTTATATTTTTGGGCATGATCCAGCCACAGCTGAGTACTTTTAAGATCCATTAACCTCAACTGGAGATTTAAATCATGTGCTTAATGCATTCCTGCTGAAGTCAGCGGGGCATAAGTGTGCTTTGCTTGAGCTGGATCCTGCCATCTTCCCATCCCCTTTCTGCTTTTGATTGTTAATGGCCCAGATTTATTGTGTCTGTGTGGATGGCCTCTGTTCCAACTCTGTTGTTCCGTGGAGGCACTGTGGAGCACCATGTTCATGCCTCTGGATTGAAATCCCAGCAAACTCCAGCCGCATCCCTACTGTGGTGAGTAATGACTGTCAATAGGGCAGACACTTATGCACCAACATTAAGCAAGACAAAAAAGAGCATCAGTCCAAGAACAACTCAAAGTGTTGATGCTGACCTTTAAAGCCCTAAACGGCCTCGGCCTAGTATACTTGAGGTAGCGTCTCCACCCCCATCGTTCAGCCTGGACACTGAGGTCCGGTGCTGAGGGCCTTCTGGCGGTTCCATCACTGCAAGAAGTGAAGCTATAGGGAACCAGGCAGAGGGCCTCCTCGGTAGTGGCACCTGCCCTGTGGAACGCCCTCCCATCAGATGTCAAGGAAATAAACAACTATCTGACATTTAGAAGACATCTGAAGGCAGCCCTGTTTATGGAAGTTTTTAATGTTTGATAGCTTTATTATTATTATTATTATTATTATTATTATTATTATGTTGGGAGCTACTCTGAGTGGCTGGGGAAACCCAGCCAGATGGGCGGGGTATAAATAAATTATCATCATCATCATCATTCATTTATTGTATTTGACTAAAAGCCATCACAAACTGTACAAAATATTTATATGTGCTAATTTATATGTTTTGATGCAAATACACACAGAGACGTATAGATGCAACCCCCCTATGAAGAATGTCTACATATGGGGGGGGGGTTAGCTTAGAGAAAAGACAAGCAAAGGGGACATGATAAAAGAGTATAAAATGAATGGATAAAGTGGATAAGGGGGTGTTGTCCTTCCTCTCCCATAATAGTAGAGCTCAGGAACATCCAATGAAGCTGAACTCTGGAAGAGTCAGGATGGACGGTGCAAATGGAATTTGCTCCCCCAAAATGTAGTGATGGTCACCAACCTGCATGGCTTTAACAAAGGATTGTACACCAAAGGCCCATCTAGTCCAGCATCCTGTTCTCGCAGTGGCCAACCAGATGGGAAGCCTGCAAGCAGAACTTGGTGCAGCAGTGCTCTCTCTGCATGTGATTCCCAGCAGCTGCTATTCAGAGACATATGGCATCCAACAGTAGAGGTAGAACGTAGCCACTGATATTCTTGTTCTCCATTGGCACAGTGGTTTAAACCATGGGCTTGCCGATCTGAAGGTTGACGGTTCAAATCCCAGTGATGGAATGAGCTCCCGTTGCTCTGTCCCAGTTCCTGCCAACCTAGCAGTTTGAAACCACGCCAGTACAAGTAGATAAATAGGTACCACTGTGGTGTGAAGATAAACGGTGTTTCCATGCGCTCTGGTTTCCGTCACAGTGTCCCGTTGCGCCAGAAGCAGTTTAGTCATGCTGGCCACATGACCCGGAAAGCTGTCTGTGGACAAACGTCAGCTCCCTCGGCCTGAAGTGAGATGAGCGCGCAACTCCATAGTCGTCTTTGACTGGACTTGACCATCCAGGGGTCCTTTACATTTTTTTTTTTTTTTTTGTATTCAACGCTGGTCCTGATCAGACTCAAATGCAATTGGGCCTGCAGTATGGGAAGCAGAGTCTTTTTTTGTCATCTTCCATCCATGCCCTTGTGGTCCCTTCCAACTCTATGATTCTATGATTCTATGCTCAGTGCAATTTACCCAACGGCAAACAATTGTGGCATTGCACCCCTTCCCCGTCTTGAAGTGATGAAATTTCCAGACCATCATGGAAAACAAATAAAAGTATGAATTGCAGTGAATTGCGTCCTGATGTTGCTTGTGCATCTAGACCACGGATGGAAGACCTGTGACTTTGCAAACATTGTTGGATTCCAGCTCTCATCCGCCCCAGCCAGCGTTGCCAATTGTCAGGGATGATAGGAGCCACAGTCCAACAACCCCCAGGTTCACCATTCTTGGTCTAGGCAAAAGTGCTTTTCATGTTCAGCCTGGATAGCTCAGTTGGTTAGAGAGTGTGGTGCTGATAACGCCAAGGTTGCAGGTTCGAACCCCATATGGGACAGCGGCATATTCCTGCATTGCAAGGGGTTGGACTTGATGATACTCAGGGTCCCTTCTAACCCTACATTTCTATGATTCTATGATTCTATGTCATTTTCCATATGAAATTGCTCCACTTTGAAGCTGTGGAGCAAAAATAGAGTTAGCAGCACATGGATGCCTGGATGCTTTGCGCCATGGGAACACATCAGTTTTAGCAGAAGGTTTCATTGCTGAAAGGTGTAGGAGAAACCACTGTGGTCCTGATCGGATTTCCCCCCTCCTAATCGTTGCTATTAAACCATAACAACTATAAGATGGAGATCTAAGCATAGATCTATTATATCTAGGTTGGTTGTTAGCCACTATTGGATGTCAGCTTCCAAAATTTCACAACAGCCACCCAGGTCCCACTATTAGACATGCTAAGGAATATAAAAGATGGGTGGGGGCATTTAAGGGCAGTCCATTTGCAGTTATTGGGTTTCCTATTATATGTTTATCTCAATAGGGTATTTTGATTTTTCTGCTTCAGGCACCAAAGCATTGTGGGCTGGCTTGATCCAGAATTTTTGGCAGCTTTGACCGAGGAACCAAACATTTCATTTTCCTGACAAAGTAGAATTGGTCTTTGGTGAAAAGGGAGGGGGGGGGAAAGAAAGAGATAAATTAAGCACAGAGAAATGTAAGGAGACAACAATTGCCCAGTTGAACCATCAGCTACGCAGGAAGTGATCAAACTACACAGCAATGCTAAGCTATGTTTTAAGGCAAGATTTGAATGAATGAGAAAGAAATGCAGACTGGGTTTCAAATAAAATCAGCAGATGTATGGATTGCGCAGATGTTTGGATTAAGGAAAGGTGGTATAGATGCGGTGCATTTTATTTTGAGGAAGGGGTAACTATCTCTCCCATGTATCGCTGCAGTTGCTATAGCAATTGATTAGATTAAAGGATCACTTTTTAAGTTCTGAATCCTAATTGTACTGACAACAATCTAAATGTGGTTGGAACAGTGAGTCACACTCCAGATTATGTGTCTCAAATAAGGGCTTAATTTAAACTTAACAAGGCAATTATTATACAGTATGTTAATTCAATACCATTTGATTAAGGGAAAAAAAACTTGTTGCTTTAGCATTAGCACCTTCATTATTTAGTTAGATCTGTAACCACTGCATATTTAAACATCTCTTGTGTACCCAGTGATCACAATTAAGACACAGTAGCTGTTTTAAATTGAGGCATTTCTAAGACAGTCTTCAAGGCTGATTTATGATGACTGATCCCCCCACAGATACAAAAGACAGGATAATCCACAATGTGGGTGTACACAACTTTAGGCAGCAGAAAATTTGTTTGCATTTAGGTTTCCTGCTGCCTTAAGAGAACATAAAAAGAGCACAATTGGATCAGGCCAAAGGCCAATCTAGTCCCAGTTATGTCACCCCTTGCCTGCAGAGCTGGCAGCCCCTCACCCCTTTTCAAATACCCTCCCTTGTGGAATATTCCATCAGCCTTCTCCCCTCTCCTTGGGAGTCCTCTGGGCAGCTGCCGCCCCTGGTCTCTGGGCTGCACACCTGCCCCCAAAAGAGGTGCCGCCCCACAGGGGCCCGGGAAGCACCCCCTGGCCAGCCCCAGAGGCACCATTCGCCTGGGAGCTTGTAGCCAGAGTTGCTGCAACAAACGGCTCTGCAAGCCTTTGGGAGGTAGAGACACAAGAGGGCATCAGAGGAAGGGAAGGAAGGAAAGAGGGATAGAGGCCAGTGTTGTCTGCGGCACCCCTGACCATCATTCAAGGCACCCCAGGGTGCCACAGCACACTGGATGAAAACCAATGATTTAGAGACATGCTGCCTCAAATATAGTCAACATAATTTAGTAACCATTGATACCCTTACCATCCATGAATTTGACTAATTCCTTTTTGAAATTAAAATCATCACACCATTTTATGAAAGCACATTCAGTGCTTGAAGCTTTATTGGGTTCTCATATGAGAGCAGGAAATAAACATGTCACTATCCACTTTTCCTATACCACATAGTGTTTGCAACTTGAGGGGAGGTCTGGATTGGGACTGCAGTGGAAGCAGGTTAATCCTTTCCCCGTTTTCCCATTTCCCAGATGAAACTCCCCTTGGAGTTAATTATTTGGTCCTCACCCCATACACAGAGAAAGCCTACATATTGGAAGATGTGTAAACACCCTGCAAACAATTCAGGATAAATGTTCGTTGTCACGTAACCATCCCATAAACAAATCAGAACAAATGTTTGATAAATGCCAGGTATACTTCATAAATTTTGCAAATGAAAATCAGGATAAACAGGTTGTTTGGAGCATTCCCTATATGTACGTGATGCCAATGTAGAAAAATTATCTTGGAATCTACTGGAAGCCATTGAACACCATTCAGTTCCTGCTTTATATAAAGTTTATATACAGTCTAGATCAATGGTCCTCAATCTTTTTTCTCTGGGCCACACTTTCAGAATAAAAATATGCTTGCACCACACTTATCAATTTTTTATTGATAAGAAATACATTGGAAAAAACAAAGAAACAACTCCTAGAAGTGCTTGATTTATAACATAGAACACAACTACTTTATAATACGATCATGTGAAATCCAGAAAATTTAAAAACCATGCAGCTGTGTAAGAACATGAATCATTCCCAAAATATACTTATAAATTTGCCTCTTCCATATGTACCTTAAGTATGTATACAAACTCAATGAGAAGAGTGAGCTTGCAGAATCTCTTGATGGCCGTGCTCTCATTTTAGAATGATATCTGTCCACGTTCTACAAATTAAAAAAATGTTTTGATACTATACTATACTATACTATACTATACTATACTATACTATACTATACTATACTATACTGAAATGTTTAGATGTCTCTTTGAGTGTCCTTGAATCTTCTCGCCACACTTGCCATCTTCTCCTGCCACGCCATTGTGGCACATTACATCCTTTGAGAATTGCTGGTCTAGAGCAGGCATCCCCAACCTGTGGCCTTCCAGATGTTTTGGCCTACAACTCCCATGATCCCTAGCTAACAGGATCAGTGGTCAGGGATGATGGGAATTGTAGTCCAAAATATCTGGAGGGCCGAAGGTTGGGGATGCCTGGTCTTGAGTGACACTGGTGTTCATGATGCCTGCATTGTCACTTTCTGGCCACATAGCCGTGGTATGAGATAGATAGATAGATGATAGATAGATAGATAGATAGATAGAAAAATAGATAGATATAGATTTGTTTGTTTGTTTGTTTGTTTGTTGTGGACATGATTTTGTTCATCCAGAGCAAACAAACAAGTGCTCAGTGACAATGTCCATCAATAATGAGAAATATTAAAGCTGTTCTCTATAAATATACGACTGTGAATGTCTGAACTTTGGGGGATGTCAACATTGTACCCCGCACTCAGAAATGCCATGATGGTTATATTTATTGAAAACGTAACAACTTGGAGGAACTGCAGACCAACTGACCAAAGCTGTGGCTCCCCAGCTAAGCTGGCAAGGACACATGGCAGCAGTGATGCACAGGGCACAACTTTTTAAAAAAGGATATGGGTTTTTGTTAATGCAAGAGACTGCAGTAGATTGACAGTGACTCTTTTATTGTCTACAAGTAACCACACAGCAGTCCTAGCAAACTCACTAATGCTGGTTTTATTTCTGCTACAGGCTTTCAATTCTAGTTTCCCTTTCCATGTCATACTGTGGGACTCCAACTCCCGCCAACCCCATCCTTCATAACCAATGGCCAAGGATGATGGAAGTTGTAGTCCAGCAACATCTGGAATGCCAAAGGTTCCTCACCCCGATATAAGGCATTGCTTGTCTACTCAGGATCTTATTTCACCACACTGAAATAAGTGCACAGGCAGGCAGCAACAGCAGCTGCCATATTCACTCCACAAAATGCTTCAGGGCCCTGACGTAGCGTCACAGAGGGGGGTGGGGTCCAAAGGTATCTGTCCAATGGTGGCCACTGCAGTTGCTCAGCATGAAATTTCTCTTCCCAATTCCAAGCCCTCAGAACTGGTTTCGAAAAAGTAGAATTATGCCCACGTTAGGCACTCAACATCTGCCCAAGCATAGTGACACTAGGCCTGTCATCCAATGTGTGGTCATGTGTTGTTAACAAAAAAATTTTTTGACATAGTAAACACACCTCAGTTTCTGAGCATGGAATGTCTCTGCTCTTCATACAGCTGTCTTGAGATCTTTTTCAAAAAATATTTTATAATTTAGTTATATAATTATAAGCCAATAATTAGCACCTAAACTAAAATTATCAGTAGAACTATAACAAAATTAATTCTGGAATAAAGCAACAGGAATGAGTGCATGTGTTTGCCTTTCTACTAAAATAGAAAATGTTAGAGGTTTTTTTTAAAAAAAAGAAAAAGAAAAGAAAAAATATCCCGCAACCTTCTGCTTAAATTAAAATGTCAGAACCTGGTGGCAACATAGCTTTAAAACGTACCAAAAAAAGAAATAATATTCTATAATTACAAGTTGTGTGGAAAGTAAGCCAGGCACATAAATATATGAGACAGATCTAACGAGATTGGCTTAGTGTTATTATTATTATTAAAGTTGAGTTTCCAAAGGAGATTTTTTTTTTTTAAAAAAAATGAGTTTATACTTTATAGAACAATTTATGAGCTTGCTTTTCATACACCTCGTCAAAAAACAAAACAAAAAACCTTTTGCCTTCAAACACAAGCCCATAAAATGTAGGCCTTTCTGACAGTATCTGGAGATTTTTAACAAGTCTGTGCTGCTGTTTCGGCCTGCATTTAAAAACACACACCAAGGTAAAAGGCAAGCTTGTTTGTGCATTGATCAGCCTAAAGCAAATCAACAGGTTCAAACAACTGATCTTCATGACCTCGATTCATTTCTCCAGACATTTACTGTGGAGCTCTGTTCTTTGACATCCAACTGTTTATACGGGCCTTTGGAAAACAGAACATTTTTTTGGTCTGAAAAGAAGCAATGTAATTTGAGGTGGCAGGTGTGCATCTGTGCTGAATTTAGGCAATGGCCTTTAAGTTGGTGATATGCAGAGTACCAACCTGGGCATGCTCGTGTGTCATGAGAGAACGGAAATCAAGAAATCATAGTATGAATTGAAACCACCACCAATAATAATAATAATAATAATAATAATAATAATTTATTATTATTTGTACCCCGCCCATCTGGCTGGGTCCCCCCCAGCCACTCTGGCCGGCCTCCAACAGATATTAAAATACATTAAAATATCACAGGTTAAAAACTTCCCTAAACAGGGATGCCTTGAATGTCAGATAGTTGTTTATCTCTTTGACCTCTGCTGGGAGGGCGTTCCACAGGGCGGAAGCCACTATCGAGAAGGCCCTCTGCCTGGTTCCCTGTAGCTTTGCTTCTCGCAGTGAGGGAACCGCCAAAAGGCCCTCGGCGCTGGACCTCAGTGTCCGGGCTGAACGGTGGGGGTGGAGACGCTCCTTCAGGTGTACAGGACCGAGGCCATTTAAGGCTTTAAAGGTCAGCACCAACACTTTGAATTGTGCTCGGAAACGTACTGGGAGCCAATGTAGATCTCTCAGGACCGGTGTTATATGGTCTCGGCGGCCACTCCCAGTCACCAGTCTAGCTGCTGCATTCTGGATTAATTGCAGTTTCCGGGTCACCTTCAAAGGTAGCCCCACGTAGAGTGCATTGCAGTAGTCTAAGCGGGAGATAACTAGAGCATGCACCACTCTGGCGAGACAGTCTGCGGGCAGGTAGGGTCTCAGCCTGCGTACCAGATGGAGGTGGTAGACAGCCGCCCTGGACACAGAATTAACCTGCGTCTCCATGGACAGCTGTGAGTCCAAAATGACTCCCAGGCTGCGTACCTGGTCCTTCAGGGGCACAGTTACCCCATTCAGGACCAGGGAGTCCCCCACACCCGCTCGCACCCTGTCCCCCAAAAACAGTACTTCTGTCTTGTCAGGATTCAACCTCAACCTGTTAGCCGCCATCCATCCTCCAACCGCCTCCAGGCACTCACACAGGACCTTCACCGCCTTCACTGGTTATTAAAGAGATACATTAAATTTAGGAGGGATTTCTGTGTAGTCCATCCACATGAGGGGGCTTGTCATCAGAGCTGGGCCAGAGGAAGAGGCCTGAGGTGAACTAGGACTGGGAAATGAGGAAAAATGAGTAATTTAGGATTTGCCAGGAGACAGAATCAAGGAGCAATTCAGGACCGGAGAACAGACAACAATGCCAGGGCTCAGGAACACCTTGCGGCTCAAGCAAGGCTCAAGTGGAAGAGGAAGCCCTCTTATACCTCTTCCAGGAGGACCCAATGGCTAGCCAGAATGAATGGAGTCATTCCAGGGCCTGAATGTTTTTCACAGAAAAAGCTGCCACCTGCAGTTCAGTTGTTCACCACATGGGACAGTCACACACAGTTCCAGCCTAGCATGACACTCCCTCTGTCTCTGTGTGATTCACCTTGCCTTCTTCCAATCAGACTTACCTGAGGTGGGCAACTCTTATCCATGGCTCCACCTTTACTTCCTGATTTCCACCTCTTAGTTCATCTCTGACAGCTACGAATAGCTTAGTCTTGAGGCTCTGTCAAACCAAAAAGCAAAATTTTTGGCTCAATGTGATATTTGTATTTTCTTATTAATTATTTACTCGGGGCGGGTTTTATGTCCTGCCTTACTGTGAAATATCCGAGACAGCCAATCAGAAGTAAAGCAAGTGAATCAGCCACAACCAGAAGTAGGGAGTGTGCTATTTGTCAACCCCAGCAAGCTGGCCCCATCTGGGGCGAAACAGCGGCTTCTTAATTACTTGGACTGCTAGGGCGAAACAGGGGTAGAACGCCGGCACCCTGTCTTCTGTACAACTTCACCAGCACCCCACGGCTACTGTGAATAACATCAGCTGTCTTAGTTGTTATAGTAACATGGGCAACATGACTTATGCCAGTGCCTCGCCTCTAAACCCGTATGTAGAAATACTAGCTAGGTCCTCAAAAGTCTGTAGTTTACTTGTGGTGAATCTCTCACACACAATATCCAAGTCTTCTCTCCTAATTCCACAACAATTATCTTGGATTTGAATTAGTTTCAAACCACCATCCTTCACAACAGTGAAGGATGGTGGTTTGAAACTAATTCAAATTAGTTTGAATTTGAACGCTGGTAGCTTTGGCATCCAAACAGTTCTCCACCATCTCCTTGATGGCATTGGCGGGTCTCTGGATGACTTCTCCAGCCGCGATGCGGTTCACCACAGCCTCTTCCAGGCAGTGGATCACACCCGCCATCAAGGCCATGAGGGGGCGGCAGGTAGCGGCAGGTCTCGGGGGCCGCCGGGGTAACGACAGCGAAGGGGATACAGTGGGCGGGCGGGCGGCTGCCCTGGGGTTGTGGGACGGGGCTGGCCCGGCAGGAGAAAGGAAGGGGCCACCCTTGCCAAGAAGCTCCGGGGAACGCCGTGCGGAGGCAAGCGCTCCCTCAGAGCAACGGACGCCTCCTGTGAATAACATCGAACTTACCTAATTCTTGAATCCTTATGAACTTACCAAAAAACAAAGAAAACTGAAAACTGAGCCAAGCATTTGTAAGAACTGAGCTAAATCAGTCATCACAAGTTCATCTTAGTTTGGGTAGTTCGCAAGTTTTTGTGGCATCTTGCAAGTAATAGTCTCTTTTTTACAAAATTGATAAATGCTGTAAAAGTATTTTTGAAACAATTGTATGTGTATATTTGTCGCCAGCGTGCTGCACGAGTCATACTACTTCTACTAACAGCACAGGTTGTATTTTTCTAGACAACCAGAAGTAAAGCAAATGTATTTGTAAAGCCGACCAATAGACCACGTTTTAAAAAGGCAGCAGCAACAGGAAGCAACGCTGCGAAGGATGGTACTCTGCAAAAGTTCATTGAAATCAAAGAGTCTTTGTTGCCCATCTAAGAGCAAACAGTGAAGGAGCCAGGTGAGCATCCCTTGGAAGAGTGCTCCAAATCTTGGCCACCACATCTGAAAAGGCCCTGGTGTAAATCCCCATTCGCCATATTTCTGAACAAGGATGCACATGGAATCAGGACTCAGAAGATGAAGCAGGCAGGCTCTTGAGATATTATTTGCTATTTATTAAGTACAGTGATCCCTTGACTTACGAATGACCTGACTTACGAGTTTTTCGAGTTGCGAGGGATCAAAGCGGCCGCCGCTTCCGAATTTTTTCGACTTCTGATCGGAAGCCGTGGCCGTTTTAAATGCGGTTTTCTCGAGTTCCGAAGGTTTTTTCAACCTACGAATGCGTTCTCTAACGCATTCCTATGGGGACTCGAGTTACGATTATTTCGACTTACGAGGAATCCGTCGGAACGGATTAACTTCGTAAGTCGAGGGTCCACTGTATGATTATATCATTTCATTGTAATATTGAATTTGACTTGTTGTTTTTGCCCTATTTGAACGTGGTATGTTTTATAATAGAATCTGATTATTTGGGTCCCTTTAGGAGTCTGCTAGCCAGTTGAATTCTCCAGTCCATCTTCAAAGGCAGCACCATGGCACTTATCTACTTGGGCAGTTTCTGCAGCATAAATGACTTTGAACTGGGGGACTTCCAGAGTGATAACTTGGTCTCTCATCCACCACACCAGTTCCATGGCGAATCTCTTTATGCTGAGTCAGTAATAATAGGGTGGGGGGACTCCCTCCACCTGGTGGGTGAAATTCCACAAGACGAGGAATAAACCCTTTCATTATGCATGCTCAAAAGGGGACAATAGCATCACAGTCAGTACAGCGGAGAAATGTGCAGTTAGCATCATTCTTCCACCTAATTGTAGATGAGAATAGCTACCATGTAGGAGAAACACCAAGACCGACTGTAATTTAATCACAATCGAAGTAATTATAGATTTAAAGCAAATTATGCTGGAACAAGATTTTGCTCAGTAGGATCAGGGAGGCATCATTTGCCAGAGTTCCTTTCCATGAGGAATTCCATTACTGAAGATTCAGAGCTGCTGTCGCATGTGATTTGGTACTAAAACACAACCTTGATGCTAATTAAGAAAATTAAGATGGGGTTAAACCATATATATACTATATATAGGTCAAGTCGTGGCTTCTGACGCAACCTGCCGACTTCTACAGACGAGGTCTCCACAGCTGCATAAAATGATGGGAGAAGTGTGTGACTCTTGCTCAGGCATCCCCAAACTGCGGCCCTCCAGATGTTTTGGCCTACAACTCCCATGATCCCTAGCTAACAGGACCAGTGGTCAGGGATGATGGGAATTGTAGTCCAAAACATCTGGAGGGCCGAAGTTTGGGGATGCCTGCTCTTGCTGGTAGCTATGTAGAGAAGGACTAATAACTGTGCCCAGTTTCGTTTGCCTCAGTCTACAGGAAGTACGTCAGGGGAAATCTCTAATGAGAGCCCCTCACAATGCAAAAGGATAGCACAAAAACTTGGGAATGAAAGTTATTCTTGTGGATCTAGCAATAACTTTCTTGAGTTTTGTTTTTCAGCTACATTAAGGGGGTACATCCTGCAGGAGCATCAATTTTGAGAAGTCTCTACACTTGCTTGTTCTATGCCCTCCCCACCCACCCGGTGGTTCTGTGCAATGCCTTTTAAAAGGAATGATCATGCCGGCGCATAAGCTCTTTTTAAACACCACTTTTAGTATTAAATGCCAAATCACAAGCTCACTTGCAACTGGCTCATTAGTTATTAATGAAGCAACATATTTGTTCAAAATTTATGATTGTTGATTTGCTTCCATCGCTATATGAAATATTAACGCAGCATTTGTACTTGCAGCCATTTTGCAGGCGTTAGATCGAGAATTTTGCATATTCATGAAAACTCATAAATGTTTAAGGAGATAAGGCAGAAAACATGTGAGCTGTCAGGCAGCCAGTTAAAAGGCATATTTACAGTGCTAATAAGTATTTGAGTTTATAGGACAAAATGGCGAGTAAGAAATTAAATGAATTCTAGTTTGCCAGTTGGAACTATCTAGTATAAGCTTCCTTCCGTTCCTCCTAAACTCAGCCCATTTAGGAACTTGTCTTCCAGTGGAATCTTCCTGTATAGTTTTTTGGGTTTTTTTTTTTAAGTGAGGGGAACTTCCACAGGGTTAGTTAAGTTTCTGCAGCTTGATCTAGTCATCACGACTTCCCCCCTTTTTATCTTGAGTACAGTTTACAATCGGTTCATGGAATTGCAGGCATGAAAGAAAGGCAGATTGCTTGCAATTCTAAAATATTTATCGTTCCTAACAGTCTTGCATCATTGCCACTGCAGCTTCCCTGCTTCACTTCTGGTTGTTCTGAACAAGAGCACCACGAATAATGAACAGGGAGCAGGGGCTCTGATTCATAAGACCATGTGATCCTTCCTCCTTTGCATCAATTGTTGTTGTTCAGTCATTCAGTCGTGTCCGACTCTTTGTGACCCCATGGACCAGAGCACGCCAGCCAGGCACGCCTATCCTTCACTGCCTCTTGCTGTTTGGTCAAACTCATGTTAGTAGCTTCGAGAACACTGCCCAACCATCTCATCCTCTGTCGTCCCCTTCTCCTTGTGCCCTCAATCTTTCCCAACATCAGGGTCTTTTCTAGGGAGTCTTCGCTTCTCATGAGGTGGCCAAAGTACTGGAGCCTCAACTTCAGGATCTGTCCTTCTAGTGAGCACTCAGGGCTGATTTCTTTAAGAATGGATAGGTTTGATCTTCTTGCAGTCCATGGGACTCTCAAGAGTCTCCTCCAGCACCATAATTCAAAAGCATCAATTCTGGCCAACTCGCTGCTCTGCTCCCTTGAGTATGTATTATTATAAGCCAGTCCTGTAAGCAAAAGGTCCATTTGGTAACTGCTCACCCCTCACTTTGTGTCACCCTGGAAGAATTGCAGATACTCATAACCTGTATTTCCCCCCATTTTTAATGAAAATAGCTAAGTACTGCATTGGCCTGTCAGCAATGTAAGAGGAGACCGATTGATTTATTGGGTTGATTTATATCCCACTCTGAGCTCATGGGCTCAGAGCGGCTTACAACAGTGCTTCTAAATGTTAATAGACCTGTTCCCAAGAGGCTTCCAGTCTTAAGGAAATCAAGTGGCTTGGTGAATAAAAGAGGTTAGATAAAATTTAAAAAATGACATAAAATTAATCAGCACCACACCATAAACAGCCAGTCCAAACACCTATCCAAAGGACAATGTTTTTTTTTTTTACCCATAGTCACCTGTTTCTGCATGTGCTGTAGAGGGAAGTGAGGAGCAGATGGGGCTTGTCAACCTGGGAAGGGAGCCCATCTAGGAGAAGGAAAACTCTGATCCAAAACCTCCGCTGCCTTGCAAGATATCTTCAGGAGAAGAAAAGGCTCAGGAGTAAACCCTACACAAATCAGGTGTGGAGTCCCTAAGGCAGTTGGATGGCATCTTGTACACCTCCTTCTGGCTACTTCTGCAGCCAAACATATTGCTCTGCTTTCCTTTTATATATTTCACATCTGGCAATCAATCCACCCCTTCAAGAGCTGCCTTGTAGAAATCACTGTGTGTGGTAAGCACTGGGGGTGGGGGGGGGGTCATGCTTCCTACTTGGCTGCCTTGAGGTCTAGTTGAAGGACTGACTGGGAATGTTCACCTACAAAGGGCCTCAGGTGGCTACTGGGACAACATCCCTCTGTAGTTGCAGCAGGAGAGGAAGCCCCAGTCAGCAGGGAAGGTTGAGAGCTGTCCATGGTCCTTATCTCTGCTTAAGAGAC
Source organism: Darevskia mixta (assembly GCA_034641385.1). Lineage (NCBI taxonomy): Eukaryota > Metazoa > Chordata > Lepidosauria > Squamata > Lacertidae > Darevskia > Darevskia mixta. Next base: position 5,725,761 of record JAWWNH010000062.1, on the reverse strand, counting down.
TTGGCCTGTGTGTGTGTGTGTGTGTGTGTGTGTGTGTGTGTGTGTGTGTGTGTGTGTGTCCCAGTGCACTTCAAGCCTTATTGTGACTGGGCAAGTTGCTCTTCCTAATCTTCATGTCCTTCACAGGAGTTATGTGAAGGTATAATGGGTGTGGAGAATCATGTCCACCACTCTGAACCTTATGGATTCCTTCTTCTCCTGTAAAATGCACCACTGCTGCATAAAGAAGATGGGCATGGGATGGTCTTTAAAGGCTGCTCAAGAGGGTTGGATGGCCAACTGTCAGGGATAATGTGTGATTCCTGCATTGCAGGGGGTTGAATTAGATGGTCCTTTGGGGTCACTTCCAACTCTACAATTCTATGATCCCATAAAGAACAGCTTTTTTGATTCTCAAACTGTGTGTGGAGTGAGATCTGAGTCACCAGCCAGAAGTTGACACTGTTTTATTATTGTGTACAGTCCTCCCTCTGCAGACTGTGGCTGACCTATGGAAGTGATTTAATACAGAGCAGTTGGATTTTCAACATATCTTCTGTGTTCCTCGGGCTGAGACTGGTTGATTTCTTTGGGGTGTTATAACTATGACCTGCTCCATTAAGTAGCAGCCACACTACAGCTGCATATAGCAAGCTCAGCTAGACTCTCGGCTTCTGCGGAATCTGCTTGATTAGGAAAAATGTGATGCCCTTGTCACGGCGCTCCTAGCTTCGGCTCGAAAGATGGGTAGCCATTGATTTCTCCTTAATAGGGATTCCTGGGCCACCTCTCCAAAATAGCATGTGCTGTTGTTGTTCTTGTTCCTTGCACCCGACAACAGCCTGTCAGATCTCACGCCTCCCACCCTTTCCCAATTTTAGCTATTAAAAAAATGTATTACAATTCTAGGTGATGTGGTGCTTATTGCCGAATTACCTGAAGCACTTTGTCATGCATTAATCGCTGCTTGATTTGAACGTTCCCTGTTTGGTAACTAAGCTGTAGACCGTTGTGACAGATTAGTATGTCAATAATCGGGTTATTGAAACAGGAAATGAAGAGGGTGACCTTTGACACCTTTATCCCACTGTGCAACCCAGGCTGGAGCTCAGCAAGGAGTGAGATTTATACTGCAGACAGAAATATGAACATAATTTTGTTCTTGCTTGCTTCCCTCTGCTATTCAAAGAATACAGGAAATTCATCTACCCTGCCGGATAACATTCCCCACTCCATTTCAGGTGGAGAACCATATGCAGAAAATAGGTGTGGTCATTTTATCAAGGCAAAACACTGGTCATCACAGGCCCAACTCTGACAGGTATATAGGATTTCCATTTGAGACATTTGGTACAGCTGATTATTTGCTTACTGATTAAGGATGGAGGAATCAGTCTTATTTTTTTAACTACAATCAACCGGTACATAAATCTTGTGAAAGAAAGAAAAATGAATTTTGTTGACCCAAACAAAATTTCTCAATCCTCTGCTTTGAAGTTAAATTGTTATCAATAATTCTGTAACTGTGGGTAAGTTTCATTGAACTCTGTGGAACTTACTTTTCATGGAATCAAAAAACTGTAGACTTGGAAGGGGCTCGAGGGTCATTTAGTCCAACCCCCGGCAATGCAGAAATCTCATCCTAGATGCCTTAAAGATTGCATTTTTCCACACCCAAGTTCTTTCTGGGGATGGAGGCCATTGGTGTTTACTTTTATTTATTTGAAACATATATTGGGTAGTCTTTGCTAAACACTGAGGACTCAGCAGTGATATATATTATCAGAGCCACAATTTTGCACCCTTCCTCATTCTAGAACAAATGTGAATCAACAGAATTCGAAGGGAAGGGAAGGCAATGAAGGAATCTTATTCAGTTGTTGTCTTAAAATTGAGTATGGATGCATACGATGCATATATGAAATCCAGTTTTAGTTGTTTGTCAATGTGAAGCCATGTCTTGTATTTCAGCCATATTCTAATAAAGTGGGCCCAGTTTTTGCTCTGGATGGAAAATTCAGTTTTTCATCCGGGCAAATTACAGTTTGCTGTTATGAAGAAGTTCTTTACATTTAAATTGGAGCATTATAATGTCAAAATAATCAGCAGGTATTAATCAGTGTTCCAGCTCTGTAAATGCTTGTGAGTTTCCATAGTGATTGGCATGCTAATATATATATATATGGGAGTACCTTGCCTTTACCATTTACACTATTGGAACTTGCTATTAATATAATCAAGATTTCTCCCCCCCCCCCAGACCTACTGAAAGAAGAATAAACACTGTTTAAGAGCAGGTGTATAAAAAGAGAGAGGAGGGGGTGGCAAGAGGGGATTTGGTACAAGTACAGTAAGGAAGTAAACCATCAAGGATTGTATTTCTGTATTGTCATTTAAACACACACACACACACACACACACACACACACACCAACCTTTTGAAAATAAGCTGCATTACTTTCGAGCAACTGCTCAATATTTCATATGCCTTCACCCACCAAACACACAGAAACAAGTGGGATCTGTATCAAAATTTTGCAGCATGGAGTTCTTGCATTAACAACAGGGGACTAGACTATCTTAAGGCTCATCTGATCCTTCATATCCCAGCATGATCAGTGAGATATTGGGGGTGGGGGAGCTTCTGTTGATGGTCAAATGTATGGTTTGGTAACTACTAGAAGCCATGCATCCAGTGTAGTGGACCCAAACCTGTGGAACTCCCTTCCACTTGAGATTAGACAGGCACCCTCCTTGCTGAACTTCAGGCACATGCCTAAGACTTTCTTGTTCTATCAGACATTTTAAGGTAGTGCCAGTTTTATGATTATTCTTTTGTTTTATTGTCCCATTTTCCATGGAATGTTTTAATGTACACTGCTTAAAAATGCAAATGATTAAGTAGTATATGAATGTCTTAAAATAATAATAATGCTTGTAAAAATATTTCTGTATAGCTGAACGGATGAACTGTTAAACTAATTTTCTTTTTTTCTTTTCTTTTTTTTTTAAATAATATTTATTTGATTTTCCAATTTTATAAGCACATTACAACACGGTTAAATTTCTTTTGTTTCCCACCTCTCACATTGAGAAACAATACATAACTTCCCCCCCTCTCACGGAGGTATCTTTTAACATTGTTCATTTAACCATCTAAACACAACCCTCACTTTGCTTGTACCTGGTCCCTTTCCAGACTAGGCATCTATATTACTAACTTTTATCAAATGGCTTCCACAGCTTCTCACTGCTGAATCCATAGATAATTCTTGGCTCACGGGTTCTTATCTTGGTATTTATACATTATCTTCTAATTTTTTAACTTAACTTACACATATCATCTTCTAAACATTTTTCTCCTAACATCATAATATCCTAATTTATAACATTCTCATTATCGCAATTTCTAATCTTAATTTTCCCCTCGGCCTTAAATCCTAATTTTTTTAACTTGCTTTCCCCCCCCCTCCCCCCATGCCCCAGAACCTGGTTTTCAAATATTCCACAACAAAACTTATATAACTTCTATAATTCCCACCATACCAGAAATTAAATCCACATACTTTGGTCAAACCGTCAAATCAATCCAAGAAAGAAAAAAAATAACCACTCTCACCCCACACCCACCCGCCGTGTCACCCATGTCCGATCTGAATGGGCCAGCAAAACTTCTTTGGGAACAGTCTGTTGCATTCTTCTTTGCTTTCCCAATCTTCTTACAACGTCAATGTCCCAGAGATCCATTCTTACTTTCTCATCCTGTTTGAAAATCTTCTTCTTAATGATTCTCCTCTTATGGTTTCTAGCTTTCTTTTTCTTTTTGTTGACATCATGCGGCCGGGTGCGTAATCTTTTTTTCAAAGTCAGAAGTTCTTTTTGGTTCTCACGCTTCGCAGCGTGGGAACATCCTGTTGTTGGTTCCTCTGATATGATCCTGTTCAAACGTATCTCCATCCTATCCAAGGCATCATTCAAACGTATCTCCATCCTATCCATAGCATCACTGAATTTCTGCATTCCTTGTAAAAATAGGTGCACATCTAGCTTTGCCATCTGTGCTCCTGTCATTCTGTCAAATGTAGATACAATCGTTCCATTCAGCAATCCATTTAGATATCTTGTTGCAAAAAGTATTCCTTGCCAGATTCCTCCAGCACAGGGGGAGAGGGGGGCTGGTTACACTGAAGCAAATTCCTTTTCAATAGCCACTTTCGTTTTGCCTCGGCTGCCGCATCCCCGTCTCTTAAGCTTCAGCAGTGATAGGGCTGGCCTCCATTTTAAGCCCTACACTTTACCCAGAAATAAGTCCAAAACATCCATTTTACTCACAATCTTCAGGTCCGAATTGATAATTTGGCAGGAGAAATCCCGGCGCACGATCAGGAGAGATCTGGCAGCTGTGCCCGTCAGGGGGATAGATGTTCTCAGATCCAAAGGGTTCAGGCTCCCCCCGCTCGCGTCCCGGAGTCCCTTATTAGGTTCTCCTCGGGAGGAGGGAAGCCCCGCGAACCACCGCCGGACCGACCGGTCCCGGGACGCCCTTCCCGGGAGTTTTGGGGGCTGAGGCGCTGTCTCAAGACACCCCTTTCACCCCTTTTCGGGCAGGGAACATCGGAGCGATGTTCCCCCCGACCTCTCCAGCCAGCAGCCGGAACCGGAAGCCCTAAACTAATTTTCCATTAGTGGGAACTATGATTCATTTTAGGAAAAGGGAACCAGAACAACGACAGCAATTCTGGAGGGGACCACCACAGGTGTCAATGAACACGGGTGCAAATTTATTATTATTATTATTATTATTATTATTATTATTATTATTTCTATAACACTTTATATTTTTGAGGGGGGAAATCTAAAAGCAGTTTACAACACATTAAAACATTACTGAATAAAACATTACTGAAGTCAAATACAAAGCAACGCAATTAACAGGAAACCAAAATATTATCTTAAAGATTTCAAAATAAAACGTTACAAAGGGGGTCAACTGCAGAATGCCCATTCAGTGGAGCAAAGTTAACATTTTTATCTGAAAACATTTCAAAAGAAAACATTACTAAAGGAAGTCAAATATAAAATGCACATTTAAAACAGCATCGATTAACAAGAGAATAAGATGTTATCATAACCATGGAACGTATCTGCTGCTGTTGCTGCCAATGGTGGCTCATGGAAGCTCAGACTCAATGACCTGGGTCTGCACTAAGGGACAGCCAAACTGGAGGGCACAGTGGATTAGGGCAAATTAATATGTTTATTAAATTTGTATACCTTCCTTCATCCAAAGATCTCAGGGCGGTTCACAGCATAAAAATGATAATTCAAGGTAATAGGGGCTTGGATAATGATGTGTTTCCCCACTGCATGTATCTCAGGATCTTCAAAACCTCTTCTGCCGCCAGGATAGCATCGTTTTCAGCATCTGAAATCAAGCACAGTGGCAGTGCCGTTCCTTCAACCAGCATTTTAATGACAGCTGGAGGACTAGCAACATTTTTGTTGATTAATACCACATAGCCATCTGCAAAGAAAAGAGAGCATCTTCCATAGGTTCCAGCTTTAGCAATCTCGCCTGACATCTAAGTAATGTTGATTTTGTTTAGATGACAACCTCATTATGGTGCATAATTGCTAGGCATTCTCCTAGCAAAGACTGGGTTAAAAACTACTGGAAGATGCTTGTTCTTCTCATTATTAATTAGTACGTGTCCACTCCGCCAAATCCTGTGCCCAAACTTCATTTGTTATGTTCAGCCAAATGCATGAATAGCTTTTGAGTAATTATTTTCCAACATCATCTAATACCTCTTTGCACATCAATTAAAAATCCTCTTAACAAGGAACTGCATTTTGTTCGAGATCAAATGCCTAGACCAAAGCTGTATCAATCATGTAGAGCTAATTAGTGGGTCTGCTTTATATCATTTGTTTTACTTTATTATTCTATTATACACTTCCTAATGAAACCAATTGAACAATTTTAAAATCTTTGTTCAATTAATTGAAGGCTTAAAGGCCAGCTACCTAACCACTCTTTCCTCCCTCCCCATCTTTAATTTAAAAGAGGGGGAAAGCATAAATAGGAAAGGGAAAAAAACCAACCCAGTAATTCTCTATCTGTTTGATATATCTGTTTGATTTACCTGGCAAAATTCTGTAAATCAGTTTGAACAGTTTGCCAGTAACTCATTGCTCCCTGGGGCAGTTTTCTGGCACATAAATTTTGGAGAAAAGGAATAAGGAACAAGAAAAAACATCTGTGTAGGGTTGTAACTCAGTGGTACAGCACCTGGCTTGTATGCAGAAGGTTCTGGGTTCAATTCCCAGGATGTCCAGGTAGGGCTGGCAAAGATTCCCTGCCTGAAAGCTTGGTGAGCTGCTGCCAGTCAGTGTTGACAATATTGAGCTAGATAGACCAATGGACTGAGCCAGTATAAGCCAGCTTCCTATGTCCCAATAATCCCAAAACAGTTAAAATGTAAACTAGAAGCTGGGGTTCTCTAACGTCTTGGGAACCTAATGTCAGTGGTGCCACTTCAGATGATGGTGGGGAGCACAGCACGGAATAATTAACTTTTGGAAATCAATACCATAGGGCATCATGCATGGTAAATTGCAGTAGCCAGAAATCCACATGGCAAATTCATAATAACTGGCTATTTCTTTCATCCTTGAATGCAGCCTCCATGGTCAGGGGCAGTGTTCCTCTGAATACCAGGTGTTGGGGGAAAACAAGCGAGGACAGAAGACATCAACAGAAGTATAGTGTCCAGATCAAGGGAAGTAATAGCATCACTCTATTCTGCCTTGGTAGGACCACACATGGAATACTGTGTCCAGTTCTGGGCACCACAATTTAAGAAGAATGTTTATAAGCTGGAGCACATGCAGCGAAGGCCAACCAAGGTGATAAAGGATATGGAAACCAAGCCTTATTAGGAATGGTTGAAGAAGCTGGGTATGTTTAGCCTGGAAAAGAGGAGAGTGAGAGGAGATATGATAGCTATCTTCAAATATCTCAAGGGCTGTCACATGGAAGATGGAGCAAGCTTACATATTCATATGACCACTGCTCCTTGAAAATTTCCATCGTATGGTGAGTTATTATATGCTGAAGAAGACGCAAACGAAACAGTGGCAATACCGGATCACTGTCCGTTGTCTTTCTGTTATTTTACTAGAAGAAAATATATACACTACTTTTATTGGCCGTTGTGTTGCTCATTTTTGGTTTCTGTTCGAAGAGTGCAACACACAGCTTTTTTGTCTTGCTAAGTATTGTGTACCAAACAGCAGCAACAATGCTTACTTTTTATTATTATTACGCAAAGGGATTTAGGCCGTTTGAATGCATTCCTAGTACTTAGGCTCATTCAATTGTTCACTTCAGTAACCCATTTGCTGCATCTAAGTTACATATCAGATCTAATCCTTAAGATGTGGTGGCTTCTTGTTATAGGATAGAACTTAGTCTTTCTTCTGTGGAAGCAATTGCTGAAGGACTTCTAGGGGACTGAGTATGCTTCCTCCCACTTTGTAGTTCTGATTGACTGAGAAAGAGAAACATGGTATGTGAACACAGTGAGTGGCAGTTGATCTCCAGGATTTCATGGAGGAGGTGGTTGAAGCTGGTGCCTGTTGCACGCGAAGTGAGCCAAGACCTTTCTCAATAAATAGAGGCTTTAGGAATATAGGATGTCTGATACTGAATCAGATCATTGGCCCATCTAGCTCTGTATCGTCAACACTGACTGGCAGCAGCTTTTCCTGGGTTTCAGACAGGGAACATTCCCAACCCTATCTGGAAATTCCGGGAATTGAACCTGGGAGCTTCTGCCTGCAAGCGGATGCTCTGCCCTTCTCAGTTTGCATGTACAGGGTTTGCAAACTGAAGTGAAGAGCTCTGGTGGTGCCTTTAAAACTGATGATTACCCCTGCATTTCTTACGGGTTTGATCTTCTCCTATTCAAAACCGAGCACAGTAAACAGCGAAACCTGTACACCCAAGGTTCCTGCACCAGGTGACTTCCCTTGTCACAAGACATATCATAATTACGCTCTATCAGGCTAGTTAATGTTGGTGAAGTCAAACTAATTTTCTCTAGCCAGCCTGCCTAAACGGTCCCCTCGCGCAGCAAGAGTGAATCCATTTTAACTAAGTGCAATTGACAAACCAGCAGATGCTCAGGGGTTTGCAGCAAACGGGCAAGGAGGAATAAAAATAAAAATAAAAGCAAGTGCCATTTTCACAGGCAGCTTCTCTGTGCTAGAAAAAAAACCAAGCTGTTGGCTGCAGAAAGGCTGCGCCCTAACCGGGGTCTTGTGGTTGAGAGGGATGCATATTTGCCCCACTCCTTTTGGGATGAATGATGAATCTATTGGGAACAAAATCCACAGAAGTCCCATGAAATGAACAGATCTTGCACAAGTCCTGCTCATTTCTGTAGGTCTTGGGTGAGGGAAGCATTTAATTGATTGGGGAGCATTTAATTGATGCTTCAGTGCTTTATATACATCTGGGAAAGACTACAGGAAATGGGAAAAGAATCCTTTCCTGGGACCCCGGAAAGCTGCCGCCATACTCAGAGTACACAATTTTGGCTTAGGTGGACAAATATTCTGGCTTGGTGTAGTGCATATTCCCAGGACTGCACCCCATGATGTTTTTATAACATTATAAAGTTATAACTTTATAAAGTGGATATGACAGTTTCCTCATCCACAGACTCACAGTCATGGGTCCCCATCAATGAAGTTGTTTTTTCTCCATGTGCAAGGAGATGCAAGGATGATGACCATCTGGAAAATTAATTCCAGTCCTAACACATGTTAAGGAATACACACACAGAAGAGTGCAATTTAATTCTTTAGGTAGCATTATTTAATTTGTCCATACAATGAAATGAATATGAAGACAGATGCAAAATAGCATTTGAGCACCAAGGGAAGTGCCATTGTTCTATTCTTACTCTGCAAAGTGCCAATTATTCTCCTTTTCTTTAGTTTCAGGGGCTGACAGAGTAGTTTAAAGGATAAAAGTATTAGCCTTTCATCTGTAAGATTCAAGCAGTCCTCCAGGCAGACCAAAGCGAAAATGAAGTAGGCTGTCTTCAGTGTGCGTCTTAATGCATTATTATTAGAGAATGGCATCATTAAACATTAGCGCAGAAGAGAATGGGGATATCTGGCAGTTAACTACTTTTTTTTAAAGACCAGATTTTTGACTTGTCAGCAAAAGCATAAAATAAAGCTCTTCACTGGGTGGGGTGGGAGGTGGGGGGAGAATTGGTGATGTTTCCTAGAACTGTAATATTTCTGACTCACCACCATGTAGTAATTGGTACTGTTCTTACTTACAACCACTCCAGGCTGGCTATCAGCTTCCTCTTCCTTAGTGTTTCCACTGTGGAGCTGAGCAGGGAATGAGGATGAAGGTAAAGCCAGAATTTCCTGGTTCTGATATTAGAACTCATTGGCTCCAACTCTGCCTGCTATTGGCTCTGGCTTCATTGACCTCCCTGCCTTCCACCCTCCCAGTCCACCCACCAGCAACCACTGATGTGAATAGGATTTGCTGGTAGCTTTGCTTGTAAGATTTCCACCCTGCCTGCCTGCCTGCCTGCTTCTTAGATCCCACTTGCACAAATGAACATCTCAATCCAAATAAAAAGATACAAATAAAACACAACACATAGGACAAAAAGAGGGGATGGCAGTCCTCAACACAGACTGTCACTCTGCTACATCATAGTGCTGTGTTTTTGTTTTATTATAAAGCTAACCATTGAACTTGAATTAGACATCTTTGGGTTTAAACGAGAAGGAGTCCCTTTAAATTCCACCTCTCAGGCACAGGTACTTTCTCTCAGACTGCCGGACAAAATGAGAGGAAAGGCACTAAATTCCAACTACGTTGGCAGGAATCCTTTCCTGGCCAGCACATCATTGAATATTTGGGCTGCGCAGGGCTGTTTGTGAAGTTTCAGAACCATCACCTAATCCTTAAAACACAGCTCCATCCATAGCCATGGCAGAATGGAGCTTGCAGAAATTTTCTGCTGCAACAATCTCCTCCCTTGGCACATGACCCTCCTGGCAGAAACCTGTGCCAGAATTTAGGCGATGGCAGGAAATGGAATAAACCCCAGTGTGAAACTGGCTCTGAAATTGCATCTGGGGCGGGGTGGGTTTTGTTGGAGGGTTGGTTTATTTTTTATCTTTGTTCAAATCGGCCCAGGTTCCAACTTTGGATCACGTGGGCTGAGCTTAGCATAATTCCCAGATTCAGTACCTGACACCGGGTGAACTGATTGAGTGTGTCCAAAGGGAAAGACAAAGATAGAGCAGTGGACATTGTCCAAACATAACATCAGATGCAGGCTTCAGAGGAAATGAAACCAAGCTCCAACTTCCTGTGACAAGACTGGCTCCAAAATTCAGTCCAAACCTCTCAGGACTTTTTTTTAAAAAAGCAAACACTCTGGACTGGATGCCATACCAGATTCCCTTTCCAACATGGAGAATGCAATTGGGATTTTGGCCACCAAGCTGGACAGGCTGAATAAGGGATGGGGACAATGGCTGGTCATGTGGGGATAACTGGAGCGCTGGAAGGTTTCAAAGGAATTATCCAGGTAAGAGCTGGCACCTCATAAGGACCTAAATGCAAGTCAATGCAGTCAGTTAACTACAACAAAACTTTTTTAAAGGGCACTTCAAGTTTGAGTCTGATAGTTTTCCCATGCACGTACAAATAGGCTTGCATGGGACTTGGGTTATCTGTCATAAAAAGCACTCACAACAAATGTTCTTAAAAGTAGAGATTGGGTTACTTCCCTCCATCTTGTGCTGGACCGACTCAGAAATAAGTAGAGCTACTTTCTCCCCAAATCAAGAAAGAGTTATGGAACTAAACTGAGAAGCCCATGACCTCCTAAACCTCCTCCCTCCTACTGACCCAGTGTTGTTCTATCACCCTTCTATTTCCCCAAATCCTCACACTTCTCTTTGACACCACTTATAAACACCAGTGCTCCAGCAGTGGCAAACCATATTGCAGATATTAATATTGTGCAGCTTGAAGCAACTAGATGCATGAAAACTGACTCCTTTTGGAATAAAACATTGTCCAGGCCCATAAGTTTGATTCAAAGCTTTACTTGCAGAACTTTCTTCAAAGCAGAACAAATAAACCCCCCAAACCAGTAAATGATACATACAATCAGTTCTATAAAATCATGTGCATGTCCAGCACAGGCTCAGCATCTTAGAGATAACTTTAAACAGGATGGAGATCAAAATCCTGTCTCTACCTCATTCCAGCCTCCATTCCAGCCTGAGGCTCTGCAGCTCCTGGAGTGAGCTTCATTACCACATCTTACTCCCACTCTGGCTGGGAACAAAAGACCCAAGGCAAATACCTTCAAAATTGAGATTTGCAATTCAGTACCTTCTCACGTGTGATCTAAGGTTAAACACCATGTCAGTGCTAGCAGAGAACAATAGTTAATTAGCAACCCATCTAGGAGCTCCAAGAATATAGCTACATGGAAAATTCCTATGTTAAAGTCTTCAGTAATGGGAGCAGAGAGGCTTGGGATATCTGTGGGTGGGTAGGCAGAAAGAAATTAGACAGTTTGTAGGATGGTTGGGAGCAGGGATTGGTGGGCAAATCTTCTCTAGCTTGGATTCAATTTTGAGCCAGAAAAGAATTGGGAGGCATAGTACTCACATTATAGATGAGGTGAGTATTATGAGCTTCTAGTGAGCTCATACTTCTGATCCTGGAAGTTCAAATGGGGCGACATCTATACTTAAAACCCTTGAATCTATCCAGAGCTCCCAGTGTACAGAAATGTATTCACTGCAACCATCTCCACTGTAAGCTGAATTTTCCCTTTCTTTCAATGAGTTGTCCCAATTTCCCCAGGTTTACACCAGAGAGGGTAGCACAGTCTCACTGGAGAATTAACAGCCATTCCTTTGTTTCCCTAAATGCACAGCACATCTATACTAGTGAGCATGTTATGATAGGCTATATATGTCAGTAGTAATAAAGAAAAATGGTACCATGAATCCAGACAGAAGAATTCTAAGGACCTTCCATCATGTCAGCAGCTTTCTGTCATGCCCTAATAGGATCATACAAGTAATTTTGTTTTCACTAATAGGATACAATGAATAATATAATCGTATTAGGAAGTTTTAAAATTACATTAGGAAAAAGATAAGCGTTTCAATGGCATAATATAAATGCAAGTTTTTAAAAGCAGGAATAGATCGATAGATAGATATGTGTGTACTTTTAAAAATAGGTATTTTTGGACCTGATTCCATTAGTTATTCATAAAACATTAGTCATAAAGATATTACTGTCCACACAAGTGTATGTGATGCACTGCTTCTAGTTATTCAAGAATGGCAGACATCTTTATCATTTGGGGATGGGATGTGCTATGACAGGGAAGCGTCTTTTCAGCTCAGATGTGCCTCCTCTATAATGCGTGTGTTAGCCCCCATCCTGCCCATCTTGCGATATGGGGATGACTAGTACAATATGTTTTCATTAAGACCAGAAAGCAAAATGCAGAGGCTATTCCAATAGAGTTAACTAGTCAGACACCAACTATCCTTATACCAAATTGCATTGTTAACATAGCTCTAAAAGCTGAGGGGGAGGCAGTAGGGAGCAGAGAAGCAGCTGCATTTGGCTTGGGAAAGGAAATATCTCCTTCTGCCCCAAAGGCTTCATTAACCATGACCCTGCCTGCATGAGAATTGCACCAATACTGCAGTGTTGTGCCTTTGATCCAGGTGAGTACAACTTGTGACTAACCAAGCTGAACTTAGCTGCTTAGCATGGATTAGTATGGCAGCCCACCTGGGGCTCTCCAAATCTGATGTAGCTGCCTGTCTAAGCAGAATAATTTGGGTGTGTGTCTGTGGGAGGAGTTACTAAGCACCTGGCTGGCCACAAAACATGTCTGGTAGGTTTCTTGGCTTGGTGGCAGGTGACCACAAGATATGGTGGGGTGACTGAAGAGTCACTGGAGGTGGGGCCAAAGGAGTCACTGGTGCTGGGGCTAATTTATTCTGCTTTTCTCTCCATCTTCCTCACTTGTAAATATGCCGTGAACAGTTAAGCAATTTACTAGAACACTTACTTAACATTTAAGTAGTCAGGTTAGTGGGGCATAAGTTGTGTTGGTCAACTGTAATTGGTTCAGTACACAGATTAATTGGATAAAACTCTAATCGGGGGTGGGGAACCTGTTGCCCTCTAGATGTGTCTGGATTATAGCCCCCACCATCCTTCACCATGGGACATACTGACCAGGGTTGATGGGAGCTAGAGTCCAACAATATATGGAGGGCTGCAGATTCCTCAGTTGTCAGGGACTGGACAGAGGAGGAATGGTGGAGACAGCCTCCCCATCCTGATCCTTCCTGGGAGGTGGAAGAGGAAGACAGTATACAATAGGGGTTTGAGGGAGGTTGCAGCTCAGAGGCAGATGAGAGGAAAAGCTGGGAAATCATGGAACAGACGGAACAACACCCAGCTGACACGTTGTCATTAGAAAGCATTCCAGACCCTCCATCTCCCAGAACCCGGCGAGCCTTAAAAGTAGGAGGGCAAAGAGCTCAAAGACAGAGGGCACATGGCAGCACCCATAGAAGAGATGATGAGAATGACGAATGAGGATGTGGGAGATACGGGGGTGGGGTGGAGATTCACTCAGGACAACGCCATTATCCAAGAGGCTGGGTTCTATAGCCTCTCTCTGTAAAGATTGAAATAAAAAAAGGACGGCAAGAAACTTTTCCTTTTCCTTTCCTGGGCAACCAGCTGGGAGCCGCTGACAGCATCCTGACATCAGCCCTGTATTAGAGGCAATAAAGAGTCTTTCAGAAAATGGAAGTTTTGCCCAAATGCAGGGAACTGAAAGGAACACAAATATATAATGCAAGTAGACAATAAGGGTGCAAAAGAAGAATTGCAACAGCCTTCCTCCGAAGATGGTGGTCTCTCCTTCCTTGGAAGTGTTTAAGCAGAGGATGGATCTGTCATGGATGCTTAAGTTGAATTTCCTGCCTTGCAGGGGGTTGGACTAGATGACCCTGGGGTCCCTCCCCACTCCAAAACTCTGTGATTCTATGATAACATGAAGACCAGCAATGAATGTTTACGTATCTTGAAATGCATTAGAAGTAGAAACTGGCTATGGAGGAACTTGGACTTTGCAATGACAAGGGAATCAAACCTGCCATAAAGGAGGGAAATGAGATTAAGTTGAATTAATTATTTGCATCTGCCATTGCTGCAGAAGCTGTAGTGCCAGATTCCTGTGTCTGATCTAACATTCTCCAGAAAGGAGTCACAGGAACTGAGGCAAACAGCAGTGGCACGAGATGAAGTCTTGGACTTCAATGACAAATTAAAAATAAAACAATAAAATAATAGATCCAGATGGCAAATATCCAAGAATTGATCTTCTAACTTATCTCCCAGAAGGGTCTCCAAACCTGAGGAATGGAAAGTGGCCAATGTAACAATTTATTTAAGAAAAAGAATTCACGAGGGAAACAGGGAAATACAGGTATATCAACATATATATGAGACTCTGGCACTAGTTGTATTCATGTAGAAATGGTGGAAATCGCTATTAAATATAAAATTACAAAGCATGTTGAATAACAAAGATCACTGGGCTAGATGACGTGATCCCTTCTACAATTCTATGATTCTGTGATAAGTCTTTTGAAGAAGAACCAGTGTGGCTTCTGCAAAGCTAAGTCCTGTAGGACTTCCAAAAGGGTTTTGAGAAAATGCTTCAACATACCTCATTTTTTAGTAGGCTTAGTAGTCGTGGAATTAGAAGGCATGTCCTCATTGATCAGCAACTGGTTAAAGAGTGGGAAGCAGAGAGCAGGAATAAATGCACAATGGAGAGGTGTAAGAAGGGGGTCCCCAAACAAAGGATACTGAAACTCATGATTTTTAACTAGTTTAACTAGTCTGGAGTTAGGAGTGAACAGTGAGAACAAGTTTCCCCCAACCAAATATTTTATTAATTTTTTCACAATACAGTAAAATAATATCTAGAACAAATAAAGTAAAAAAGTAAAAAAGGAAAGGAAAGAGAAAAGATAGAGGAAGAATAAAAAGGATGAAGAGAGGAAGCAGAGAGATAAGGAACCAACAGTGAGAACAAGTATTTTTGATGACACCAAATATCACTTTTTGATATCACTCTGAAATGATACGGGGGGCTGGGAAGCAATTGCAAGGAGGCTCCGAAAGGATCTCTCCAAACTGGGTAAATTGGCATTAAAAGGGCATTTCATGACATTCAGAGCTGCCAGGGGTGGGTAGGACTGGCCCCTATATAAGAACACAGAATGTAGGAATCTGCCTTATTAAGACCACTTGCCCATCTAGTTCAGTATTGTCTACACTAATTGGCAGCATATCTCCAGAGTTTCAGATACAGAACATTCCCAGAAATATTGGGAGATGCCAGGGATTGAACCATACTTAGTGGCCCTAGCATCTGAACTAATACAGCACACCACATTCCTTCAATCTCTCACTCTGATTCTCCTGTTTCAGTTGCTGTTTTGTTTTAATGGGGTTGTCGTATTGTGTGTTTTATTAAGAGTCTCTATATTTCTGCACCCTTGTAACAGATTGGTGGTTTTGGTTTTGGTTTGTAAACAACTTAGAGGACTATTTGGGCATTAAGAGGTATGTCCATTAACACTACTACTATTACCATTAACAGCATAAGGCAGCTTCAGGTGTGCTTTGTCCGGAGTGCAGCTCACCTGGGCTGCCTTTGTGATGTGTGGATGCTTCCCAAAATTTTAGCTTCTTGTTCCAGTTAAAGAAGGAGAAGATAGTACAGATGCAGGTTATTATGAAGTCACAGACCTGAACAAAATAAAGCCAATAACCTTACAGGTAAAATAAAGTAGAAAGCGTATTGTTCCACTTGCTTAAATAAAACAGTCCAGAGATCAAGTCTCTTCCTACTTGAAACGTGATTGAGGATATGTGAGAGGGAGGGGAGGGTTTTTAAAATGTATCATATCACCTACCACTTGTCTTTCACCTCCCATCTGACTGCCATCATCACGCTGGAGTGTTAGTCAGTGCGGCAAGACACCTTTTAAAGTGCAAATTGAACTTTATGGGGGCAAAAGCCATTTGCTGTATCAAATGAACTTGGTTGGGAACAGAGGGGAGTAGTTAGGCCACCTACAAGCAATTATTGCAATTATAAAGGCTTTCAGTTTTTTGAGTTGATCTTTCTTCTCTCCATTCTCCAGTACAGATGTTATCCTAGGGAAAACTCCCTGAGCAAAGATACTTGTCCACTACTTAATTGTGCAGTTGACCCATGTCGGCATGCTTGCAAAATGCTGGGTGATATTCAGTGTTACACTTAATCAGAATAGATCCATTAAAATAAATGGATAAGCTACTAGAATCCATTCATTTCCGTGGGTCTCTAGTTGGAGCATGACAATTATAATATAATATAATATAATATAATATAATAATATAATATAATTTTGTTTTATATTATATTAATGATATGATATGATATGATATGATATGATATGATATGATATATGATATGATATGATATGATATGATATGATATGATATTATTATAATATAACCTGTTGTGTTTATATATGCCATATCATGTTTACTTCAGTTCATTTGCATGTTTTTCTGTATGGGTGATGATGATAATGATGATGATTATATAAATTTGTATTGCACCCTTCACCCAAAGAACACAGGGAAGTTCACAACATAAAAATACAAATTTTGAAGACAAAATACATAATCAAACAAAAGCAAAAGCAAACCAATAACCCCCCTCCCACAAACACATCCTCCGGACCAGGCATAGGCAAACTCTGGCCCTCCAGATGTTTTGGAACTACAATTCCCATCATCCCTAGCTAACAGGGCCAGTGGTCAGGGATGATGGGAATTGTAGTCTTAAAACATCTGGAGGGCCAGAGTTTGCCTATGCCTGCTCCGGACCTCTTGTGGAGGAGGCACACTGCAGTGACCCCATATCATTGTTTAGACTAAACTGAGCTCTGATAATGTAGGATTTGGCCGTTCCCAGACTAGGGGAAAAAAAAGTAAATTATACTGGAAGAAAACTGGCTTGGAAAGATTTATTTCCCTACCATAGCAATCCACCTTTCCTCCCAGTTTCTTAGGTAAATGGATGCTGCACGCAGCTTTTTGAATTAGTGCCCCCCTCTAAATCCTGTCCATGCCACCGTACTTTTCGAACGGAGCCTCTGTAATCTTTCCAAAGTTGGATGTTCGTTCCCTGTGAAAACAAATAAGTAAAGCTGAACAGAGAAGGAATGTGGCAGTGGTGTCAAGACTGCTGACTACACAAAATGTAATGATTTTCATCAATCTCTGGCAGCTTTGCGCAAGCCGCCGAAAGATCCCGGAACAATACACCTGTCCCTGGGACAGGTACTGGGAAAGTAATTACTCAGTCCTCTCTGTTCCACTTCCAGATGCGACACAATGGCTGATAATAAAGATGCATGGCTTTTATGTCATCCATCTGCATTCCAAAAGGAAGCATGGACCAGGGTTTTCCACTGAGCCTTCTCCCAGCAGCATGAAACTGAAACATCTGAAACACAACAGAACCTTTCGCTGACCTCTCCTTTTTGCCATGTCTACATCCCTGCTTTTTTGTCCTGTGGTATCTTATGTCAGTATCTTAAAAGAAGCAAAGAAACTGAAAGGCGTTTATTAACAATTGTGTTACTGAGTACCATAGTAAAGAGCCTCTCCACCTATAACACAAAGTTGAAACAAAATAAAAAAATAAAAAAAAATTCCTTCCAGTAGCACCTTAGAGACCAACTAAGTTTGTTCTTGGTATGAGCTTTCGTGTGCATGCACACTTCTTCAGATACACTGAAACACTCATGCACACTTCTTCAGATACACTGAAACACTCAGTGTATCTGAAGAAGTGTGCATGCACACGAAAGCTCATACCAAGAACAAACTTAGTTGGTCTCTAAGGTGCTACTGGAAGGATTTTTTAAATTTTTTATTTTGTTTTGACTATGGCAGACCAACACGGCTACCTACCTGTAACTGGAACACAAAGTTGGTCTTTCTGTTTAGGCATTCTGAATGTGGAGAATAATAAATAGATGTTCCATTCTCTATTTTCAGCACCTAAGCACTTCATTTTCACTGCAAGGTACTATTTAAAACGCAGTTCTAAGCCGAAATGAGCTTTATCACGATGAAGTTGTGTTTGCCTTCATAACAATCTCATTCAGATAAGTCGCTCTTATCTCCAATTTACAGATGGGGAAACTGATTCTAGCAAAGTTGAAACTAGTGATGGGGAGGAACTCACCCCATCAGGCTCAGTAACTGGGCTCAGAAAACTGAAACTGAAGAGAGGATCACCACAAAGATCCTTAGGATCATCTAGTCCAACCCCCTGCAATGCAGGAATATGCAGTTGCCTCATATGGGGATCGAACCTGCAACCTTGGCATTATCAGCACCACGTTGCAACCAGCTGAGCTATCCAGGCTGATGTTGGATCAAGTGTTGGATCAATGCCTAGCCATTAAATGCTCTGCCATGGTTTACCTGCTTGTAACCTGTAGGCCCATTTTGGGGTGCTGTGCTGTCTGAATTCACCAAGAGCACTTACAAAACTTCACGACATGGTAAGGGTTTGAGTTCTGAGGGAGAGAGCCAGGACATGGACCAGCCTACACTGGCTGTGGTGCTGTCAGGCTTCAGGAAATCCAACCCCTCTCATGGTGCGCAGCCAAGAAATAGATAAACAAGATGAGTTCTTACCAAGTCTTTTATTCAATATTCACAGAGACAGGCTTTGAAAAAGTGCCTCTCTTGCAGTAATGGCATTGCTCTGAGTAAAGCCCCACCCCCTCCGTCTCTCCTATAATACGTCATCCCTACATTGGCAGATCTGTGCTTCCTGCCTCTGAGCTTTCTGTTCTCCTACTTTCCATGCCCACCAGGTTCCAGGAGAAAAGGGGTCTGGAATGCTTTCTAAAGAGTCTGTCAGCTGTCTCTCTTCTTCTTCTTCTTCTTCTTCTTCTTCTTCTTCTTCTTCTTCTTCTTCTTCTTCCTCTTCTCCCCCCCTCCAATATTTCCCAGCTTCTCCCCTCTGCGGCCTCTCAACTATGACCTTCTGTAAAACACGGTTGTTTTATACTGTCTCCCTCTTCTCCCTCTTCCCTGACAGGTGCATAGAAGGAGGCAGAAACTTTCAGTCAAAATAAGCTAAAATTTCTATTGTCCTTTATAGAAGAAAATGGGAAGGTGTTTTTCTCCCTGTATGCACAAAGTGGTGCTCTGCAATGGAAGATTTGATATTATGAATGACAGAAGGCATTATAGAGACTTGTTGAGACACACACAGACATTTTAGGACATGCACATTCATTTTAAACTTTGACTCCTCTCCCCTACAAAGCCCTAATCTAAACAGATCTCTGTTGGTTTGTAGTAGGTTTCCTACTAGCTTTGTCAGTGGATTACAATTAACATGGAAAATGAAAATCCTGTGTGCTTAGCCAAAACGTTCTGTTGTTGAATCTTAACGTCTTCGCCTTCCACCCACTTACTAGAACCAGGATTTCCTCTGACTTTATATGGGAGCAGATTAATGGAGACCATCACCTTACTTCCCCTTAAGATTTGCCTAGGCATGTGATTTATGTCTGCTAAGCTGGTATAATGATGAAGAATCCTTTCCTTTTTTAAAATTGACATAGTTAAAAATAGAGACTGCACTAAGACCTTACATAAACTAGGAATAACCCATGCCAATTCATGCCAAGTTCCCCCAATGTGTGTGTTTGGGGTCTAGGAGGCATTGTCTTCTAACAAAGAGGTTAACTTCCTGCAAATTTTGTAAGCACTACAGGGCTCCAGTTATTGAGTGTTGTGGAATAAGATAAGATAGATAAGATAAGATAATTTATTTATTGTCATTGCACAAGTACAAGCACAACGCTATACAAGTGCAACGAAATTGCATGCCATCCTGTAAAAGAAAAAAAGAAAAAAAAGAAAAAAGCACAGAACACACACACACCAAAAAGGCCACACACACACACATAAAATGCATGCAATAAAGAAGTCAAATTAGCAAAGGTCCATATGCGCAAACATTATTATTTTTTAACTGCAATCTTCAAACATTCCAGGAAGTGGATTTAATTTAAGATTTCACAAATGCAACCTCCCACAAAGTGTGACAGTGTAGATCGGAGTGCACAGTGGGACTTTTTAGTTTAGAGGAAAAGGTGTGTTAGAGGTGACACGACAGAAGTTAATGAAATTATGTGTGGCACAGAGAAAGTGGATAGAGAAAAAGTTGTCTCTATGACACACTGGGCAGTAGATATAAGACATAATATAGATTTTAACCTCTGGGGAAAACTTTGGATGAGCGATCTGAAGTTTACAGCATGTTATTCTTTGAAGGAGAACTACTTGAAAATGGTTTATCGGTGGTATTTAACTGCGAGTAGGCTTGCTAAGATGTATAAGACTGAATCAGATAAGTGCTGGCAATGCAATGAGACTGAAGGTACATTCTATTAACTATTATATTAGTTAAACTGTGGAACTCTCTCCCACAGGAAGCAGCGATGGCCACCAAAAGAGGATTGGATTAATTCATGATGGAAAAGGCTACCCATGGTTACTGTGGTGGCCATGAATGGGACATGTGTGCATTTTTCTTACCATTTAAAATTTCTCCAGCACTCTGTAGCCTCCCCAGCTGCCTGCACTTCCTGATCTCAAAACTCCCCATGGGTAGAATTGCAAATGGAAACATGGTTGTGTGTGTGTGTGTGTGTGTGTGTGTGTGTGTGTGTGTGCATGCTGAAGAGCAGCACTCCTTGTTACCAAGCACTGTTAATCCCTGTATTCAGCAAAAGTGAATAGAGTATATAATATTCTCATCAGGCAGAAGGAGGGGGAGTCTAGGGCAAAACCCAGCTCAAGTTAAGCACTTTTAAGCCCCATTGTTTTCACCGAGAAATATTTAAGTATGTATTTAATTCTCCCCTTGAAATCAACAAGATCTAAAAGTGCTTGTGTTTTTTACTGGATAAATGCCCCCGTTTGTTTCTGGTCATCCAGTATCTTGTAAAATGACAAAGGTGGGAAGAGCATCATACAAAATGACAAGTCATATTCACCGACCCCATCACTTTCAAACGATTCAGGAATATTGTTTCTGCAAGGAGTTGGAAGCTGAGGATTCATTTCATTGCATCCACCCCAGATTAGAAAAGTTCAGGTTTCTGTTCTAGATAAATCAGGGTCTTTTTTTCTCTCCCTCCAAGCAATTTAACAGCTGCAAAAAAGAAGAAGAAAAAGAGTGAAGACATCCACTTTCTGCAATCCGTCTCACTGTGGCAGATGTATGTCAAGGGGGCATGGCCTTTAGCAGGACCCAAGGGCTGGCCAGAGCATTGCCAATTAATCATCCAGTAAAATGCACTTGACAGCTTGGAGAAGCCTCCGATTCCCTTTCTCATGATTGCATTGCTAATTTAGCTTTTCATACGTATTCTGTAGAGCTAAGACTTCACATTTTGGTTGTTAAAAAAAATGCAAGGGGTTTCGCCACAAATAATTATTTGAAGCACTGATGAATATCAAATATCATTTGTGTGTGTGTGTGTGTGTGTGTGTGTGTGTGTGTGTGTGTGAGAGAGAGAGAGAGAGAGAGAGAGAGTGTGTTTGATGCTTAAACAACCTGAAGAGTTTATTTGTCTTGCTGGGGAAATTGAAATAGAAAGGCATCAGTCAAAGAAAAACAAAAAGGGAGAGTTAAAAGAAGGGAAGGGAGACAGTTGGGAGATGGGCTAAGGTGTTCTGCCCATATTAATATTTGGTGAGTGATAAAATCACAGACATATGTTGATAATTACATATCAATATTGCAAATGCATGCATGCACAAGAGCAGTGCTGAAACTTGCTCTCCCATCTCTCTGTTTCTTCAGCTGCGCAAGAGGCTTCTGTTGGCCTCTTTCACATGGACCTTTAGAATTTATTTAGAATTAATGATGAGAATATTATACACTATTCACTTTTGCTGAATACAGGGATTAACAGTGCTTGGTAACAAGGAACGCTGCCCTTCAGCATGCAGACACAGACACACACACAGACACACACACACACACACACGAACTTTAAAGTAACATTATATTAAGTACATTTGACTAAAGAGTGATAACTCATAGTCAGAATACTTTTACAATTTAAATCTGTTTTGCAAATGGAAAAATGGGTCGTACACCTTTCCTAGTCCATGGCTGTGTGGGAAAAGCATAACAAAACAAATCAGTCACGTTGCTCTTACTTAGAAGCTTGGAGGAAACCCTACTGAATTCCATCACAGGGGGAGCGCAGGGGGTGGGAGGGAAACTATTTTCCCTGGTTACCATCCAAAAGAAGTCTTAATGGCAAAACCCCCAGCACCGAGGTATTTAGTGCCTCTCCCCACCCCCACCCCGCAAAAAGGAATCCCATCACCAAAAATGAGAGCAAAAGAGGTCAGAGATTTTCATAAAATGTGCCTATAGACAGATAGATAGATATAGATATATGCAGATTTAGAAATAAAATTATTTAGCTGGACAACAAACTGTAACATTGCCTCATTCTGCTGTACATAGGTGTAGACCAAGCCTCTCCCCTGGAATTTACTTATGGTGCATACTTGCAACGGAAGCTAACAGACCATTGCTCCTTTAGTTTCAGCTCATCCCAACACAACACAGCACCACTCCAGAGAACATAAATTGCCACTTCAATTATCATTAACTTGCAAGAGTCCTTCTTAACTCTTCATTGAAAATACGGTGACTTCATCAGCCAATCCTATTATTGTTCTTGGGGTTATGAGGATAACATATTTTGTAGAAAGGGAGGCCTACAGCATCCTCAGCCCCTTAGCTACCCACTCAGGGAGGATAGGATTTCTTCCCAGGTCAGAATCCCAACACACATGACATTATCTTTACCACTCACCTAAAACAAGCAGTGGGGGATCAAGGCATAACTCTCTCAGCACCAGAATCAAACAAACTTTCCCCTTGGTCCTCAGCTGCCTTAGCTCAACTGGTTCATGGCCCCAAAGAAGATACTCTGTAGTAGAACATAAGTTCTGGACATGAGAGTGGGAGTGTCTCCTTCCTGGGTTATGCTGGTCCCAAGCCATTTAGGGATTTAAAGCTTGCTAATTCATCACCGAGACTACTGTTGGGTGGAAATGTGTCTGGCTATGGAAGATTGGCTATGGAAGGTCTTGGACAGACTGCATCTATTACTCCCCCTTAGCACGTATATACCATGGATCTAAAAATAACATAGCAAAACACACAGAGACATACTGATAATATATCCTCATGCATCAGTTGGATAATGGGTATTCGCAAGACCTTTAAGAGCTTTGGTCCAGGATATCTCAAAGTTGGCCCAGTCCTTTGTAGCCCTGCCCTGCCTGATCACTGAGATCTTCAGGGAATTCATTGTTAGTGGTACCCCATGGCTTGGATGCCTGGTTCATATCCACCAGGAGTCATGCATTCAATATTTTTGTCTCAATTTTATGGATATCCCTTCCAGGCCCTATGCCTGTTGAACTTCCAGTGTCTACTGAAGACTTGAGAGAGAGAGAGAGAGAGAGAGAGAGAGAGAGAGAGAGAGAGAGAGAGAGAGAGAAATCCAGTAGGCATTAAAAGAGCTAGCTTTCTATCCTCCATGGAAAGAGTTGCTAAATCTTATAGGAAGTTTACTGTCTAGAGTGTGTTCTTTCCTCTAGATGGGTTCTTTCAGAGGACAAACAACGCTTAGTGGCTACCTAAACATTCTGCTTAGTAGAGGTTCTACTCCCACTGTTTGTTTAACATAATTTTGATTTTATATCTTTAAGTGATTTTCATTGTATTGCATTCCTTGTACAATAGTAGAAACTATTGTAATAAAGCAGTGTATAAATTGTCTTTAAAAATTAAACATTGCTAATGGAGCTATTACCACTGGTCATTGTTGGCTAGGATGTTTATTTTATGAAGCAATTGCTTAAAAGTTGCATGGAGAGAGATCAGCATTAAAATATACAGGCTACCTAGACTTTTTGCATTCACGGGTTTATTGGTCAGGGATTATATACTCTTGTTTTGACATTAAAGGTTAAAACCAACAGTTTGAGCTGAGCCTGGAAGCAAATTGGATGACAGTCACAAATTGATCAAGAAATTGGAAAGCATTGTTGCATCTATTATTTCCATCTTGCCGAAATATTTTGCTGTTCCATTTCAATTTTTTTTAATAGTTCTAAAGGCTTGGCAGGGGTCAGAACTAATTATACAGCAACATCAGATGCAACAATGGAAGCTTTGGGTCTGCATAGCAGGAAATATATTTTGTGGCACCCCTTAAATGGTTTTAGCTGTGGCTTTGATCCTTTCACGGTAGTATCAGGTTTTGGAAATTTAGCACTAGAGAGGATTACAAAGCTTACATCTCGCTTTTCTTTCTCTCCCCCCTTTTCTTTTCAACCATTCCTAGGCCTTATGTATAGCACTGAAGCAACAAAAAAAAAACAAACAAACAAAAAGGAAATGATTCGGGTTGTTTGTTTGTGTAACCATTTGTATAACTCCATTGCTACCGGCATTTTCTTTAATTAGTGTCTCTGCCAGTGTGGGGTGTCAGGGTGTCCAGGAAGCACAGGGTAAACCAGATGCCTTTAATCTCTTAGTACCCAATTCTAAAAAGCACACTGGATAGCAAATACATCCGTTTGAGTGAGCTTTCATTTAGCTTTCTTGGCTGGGTAAGAAACAGCCATGTTGTTGTTTATGATTAATTTCTGACTCATTCTGCTCCTTAGATCACTAACAAAAATGTTTGTTTGTTTAAAATATAAAATGCACTTTTGGGGCATATAAATGGTCATGATAAGATAAGCCATGATGGCCCCATACTAGGACTCCTTGGTGGCAGAGTCCTCCTCTGATAGGAGACTCAAGGGGATATGGGACCACTCACTGACCTATCCAGTACTGGAGTCTGCATCTCCCTTCCATGAACCCAGAGGAGATACCTCTGCTACCAGATTCCAATGACTGGTCCACAGACTCCTCAGGGGATCAAGACAGCCCGAAGAAAGCATCCCCACAGCTGGAAACTCCAGGGCCTCTAGGAGCCAATAACTGAAGAGGAAGGCACTGTCCCTTTAAATGATCAGATGTGGCATTCAGGGGGTAGGGCCTGTTACCTAGGCTATCTGTCAGTTGCTCCAGGGCACTGCTGAGACAACTTGTATGCTCTGCATCAGCTGCGAGATCACTAGCTCTGGTTCTAAAACCCACATATAAGTCCCTCTCCAAGGTGCTGGTCCTGCCTTGCCTTCCTGTCTGCCAGGAACCTGGGACCATTGACCTCCCCTTGTCTAGGCCATCACCTAACCATGGTGGTGGGCATCCCCATGGATCCAGTACACCCCGCATACAGGAGTAGGGGTTTGTTGTTATAGGCCCAAGCTCAGCATCAGAGTTAGAGAAGAACGAGCTTGGCTGAGTTTGAAACTGTGTGTCCCTGGCTGAGGAACTGGATTGGGCTCCTGATACTGGTGATTGGGAGCTTGCTGTGTCTGAAGCTATTGGGCAAGAGTCTGCAGAACTGGAGCCAGAAGAACCAAGACCAGGACCCCTGTGATCCCCTTCCCCTGGGCCCAAGGAGTGAAGTGCATCCTGCACTACCATGCCTATCCAACAGTAGGAAACATGCCAGGTGGAAGGCCACAGAGATGAAAACTAAGTCCCATCTTCAGGCCAGGTCATTGGCTGTTTAAGAATCTATGTTGCTTAAGCAAGGGGTGAACTTTGGGAAGAGTCCACAGCTTCCAATGTTTGGGCCACAGACTCCTTGGGGGAGCACAAGAGCCCTGAGGAGATATCCACACACCTGGAAAGCCCATTTTCCTGAGGGAACCAACAGCTATAGAAAAAGGCATTTGTTCTTTAACTGGCCAAGAAGTGGTGCTTGGGGTGAGGTCCTACCTTGCCCTGCTATAAAACTCAGCCAGTTTCTCCAGGACCTTGATGTGACAAAGTAGATGTTTGGTCTCGCCTGCAGGAGCATCATCAGCAGTCCTGAGTGGTCCAGAGAACATCTGAGTGGGACATACCTGTGGGCAGCCTGAACAAGTACCATCCACCTTGGGCTTGGACATAGAAAGCAAGTCTAGAGTGAGAGACTAGGGTGATGTTTGCTGCTTCCAGGAACTTTTCTCATTGTGAGACTTTTGTAGGTTAGCTGAGATTTTGTGAGAACCCAGAGGCTGAGATGAAGGGTATGCCAGAAGGAAAATGAACTGAAATTGATTTTAGTAACTTTGTATTGATGTAACATTTTTATATGTACCTGTGTGTTTTTCTAATGTTTTCTTTAAGTTGTCTGTTGTTGCTTCAGTTTTTTGTACACTGCTTAGAGATATTTTTAATATATTAAGTGGTATAGAAATTAAATAATCAATCAATCGTGAACCCGCACCTCTGTCCAAGGTGCTGAATCTGAGCCTCTGCCTCTCATCCTCTCCTCGGTGGTGGGCATCCCTGTGGACTATGACAAGGAAAGGGAGATCTTTTCTGTCACCCCATAACCATGTGCAGCCAAAGCTATTTCAAAAGCTCTTAATCCTTTCAGGGGTGTAAAAACCCAAAGGATGGCATGAATTGCTCTTATGCAAAATGTTTTTACTGCAGGAGAAATGTATGGAAAATCCTGCACAGGGAGCGACAATGTGCTTGCCTGTAGCTTACTAGGCTTCTGCCAAGAACCACAAAAACACCCCCCAAAAACTGACAACAAATCATCCAGCTCAGGGTGGTGTAAATAACCCACAAAAATGATGGCCCCAACCATATCTTGCAAGCAAAAGAGAAATGTATTATCAAAAGCAAAAGGCCAGTTTTGCCACAGCCTGATGATTATTGACTTGCAGTAACAGGGAGCTGGGCTTTTTTCTGCTGATGGCACCAGTGTTGTGGAATGCCCTCCCTGCTGATATACTACCTGTGTTGCCATTCTGCTGGCTCCTGAAAACACACCTGTTTGCATTCCCCTGAATCAGTCGCAGCCCAGTGGCAGTGGGGCAGAAGTGGGGCGCCACTGCTCTCTCAGCTTCCAAACACAGCATGTCGCTGGTGCTTCCAAGCGGGGGAGGGGTGAGCTCAGTGTTGCACCAACACATACAGTAATGGCAAGAACAGTGGATTGGCTCTGGTCCTTGGGGTCACGAAGGGTCGGACATAACTAAACAACAACAACAACAACAACAGACTTCACTGCACAGCACTGAGTTCCCTGCACCTGAATTGAACTTGTGATTTTATTGTTTTAGCTGTTTATGTTGTTACACTTTTTAAATTGTTTGTTTTATATTTGTATATTTTAATTAAGCATGTTTTATCGTCACTGTGCATTTTAGTTATGGGTTGATTTTGTGGTTGTAAACCACTTTGAAGCTATTTTGGCATATAAGCAGTATATACATTAATAAATAACAGTAGGTTTTGGTTTTTTTGCCATCCCAAGCCCAACCTGAGTTTTCCAGTGTGCATTAATTAAATTGTGGCAGAGTAGGTATTTCTTGCTTATGCGGGTGTGAAATGTAGGGTTAGATTTTTATTTACCACATCACAGCGCAAAGGAAGAAACAGAGAAACAAACAGTGCAAGAAAGGAAGTTATAGCCAGTCCTTCAGAAGTCAATTTAATCTGTGCACTTAACCATAAAGGCAGCATCTGCGCTGCTAAATACAGGTGTTTTGTATCCTTGTCATTAATTGGAAGGGACATTATGTCATCATACATCAACAGTTAAAGTTGGTTAAAGTGCCACTTACCTCAGGTGCTCTCATTAATCAGTTCCCTTTTGCCACAGCTCCTGGAGATCTGCTATTAGTGGGCATATTATGCAGTTTTGGTTTCATTGCTGGTTCTGAATGAATGGGCTGGACAGTTGCCACTTGAAACCATTTTAGACTGTACTACTTCAGTAGCATGTGTGTGCCATTTTGGAATGCAAAATGCATTTTGGAATGCAAAATGCAAATAATGCAAATGCAAATAAAACAATAATAATTCAACACAACTTTTAAAAAAAGAAAGAAAGAAAAGAAAATACACCAGCCAAGCTGTGAAAACTTTCTAGCCATTGCAAGTTTCGTTACTTTTCTATATGCTGGGCAATTGGTACACAGGAAGGTATTCCGAAATATGATCCCTGGCTGATTCAGATGAGAAAGAGGATTTTTGTTGGATTATTCATAAGATTTCTTACATGCTATAGAAGCCACCTCCTTGGGGCCAAGGGGTCTTTGCCCCCCCAATAAAATATTTGAGGGGGGTTGTCCCCCCTTAAAGTTGATTCAAATGGTGTCTGTGCACCATGTCATGTGATCGATTATGCAGGGCAGGACTTACTTGCCCCCCACCCCCCAATATTTTATTCAAGTTGGCACTCCTGTTACCTGCCTTCGACCTTAAGGTCCAAGAATGGATTACAGTAGTAGAAATCCTGCTATAAAACCAGAGAAAAGCATTACATCTATAAAGTACTTAAAACTGTTCCAAACAGATCTGGGCAATATATTGATTTGTACTGGAGTGTAGTATCATCCTCCAATGTGGAACCAAGGGGAAATGGAATCATGCATGACTGGAACTAGGACTCTATGGGAAGCAGGGTCTATAACTTTGATAAGGACAGCTGCAGTACAGTGTTTAGAACAGGGGTCAGCAACCTTTTTCAGCTGTGGGCCGGTCCACCGTCCCTCAGACCATGTGGTGGGCCAGACTATATTTTGAAGGGGGGGAAATGAACAAATTCCTATGCCCCACAAATAACCCAGAGATGCATTTTAAATAAAAGGATGCATTCTACTCATGTAAAAACATGCTGATTCCCGGACCGTCTGAAGGCTGGATTGAGAAGGCAATTGGGCCGCATCCAGCCCACGGGCCTTAGGTTGCCTACCCCTGGTTTAGAATATAGAAGGCTAAAGGATGCCTTTCAAAGTGTCAGAGACCAAAAGGGAGAAGGGTGTGCCTCTGTTCTGCACTTGGAAGCTTGTAGCTGATGGGTGCAGAAGACCCAATGTCCTGACTTAAGTAGAGGCTGGTCCATTAGGGCAGATGGGGCACTGCCCCACTAACCTTTGCATCCCATCAGTGTGCTATGATCTGCCTTCCTTCCTATATACATCCAGTCCAGGGGGCAAACTGCACGTCAGTTTCTTCATCACCAGCCTCAGGGTTGATCATGGAGGAGCATGGAGACAAAATGAGAACGGATTGGCTCCAGCTGTCGTTGGCTCTGCCACCAACCTACTCTTGGGCTCCCTGCCTTCCACCCCCCCCCCAGTCCCAATGGGCACCAGCTGCACTGTCTGGCTTAACAGTGGTAAATGGAGGGAGTAGAAGAGTGCATTGCCAGGGAGAAGGAAAGAAACTCACCTGCACCAAGGACTTCCAGGCACCAAGCATGAAACACACACACTGTGCATCTTATTTGATGTGTTCACATTGCTAGGGACTTGAAATTGACTTGATGGTCTCCTTCTGTTTGCCTCAACCCTCTGGAACTGATTAAATGAAGACATGGGGTGCACACAGGGGGAGAAGGGGTGGAAGTCCCATTGAGCAAGCAGAAATCATTGCACTGATAGGACACATTGTTGAATATCACCCACAAGGTAAAGGTAATGGTAATAGTAAAGGTAAAGGACCTCTGGATGGTTAAGTCCAGTCAAAGGCAACTATGGGGTTGTGGCGCTCATCTCACTTTCAGGTTGAGGGAGCTGGTGTTTGTCCACAGACAGCTTTCCAGGTCATGTGGCCAGCACGACTAAACCACTTCTGGCACAATGAAACACTGTGATGGAAGCCAGAGTGCACAGAAACATCATTTACCTTCCTGCCAAAGTCAGGTGTCTGACTCGTAGATGAGCTACTGGTAGAGCTATGGTTCTGCAAGAAGCTCTACTCTAGCTGCTCAGGATTTTAGACAGGGCAGACAATACTGATAATAAATAATAATGCTTGCTTCAAAATATGGCAGCAAGATATTTCAAAATTTATCTGGAATGGGAAAAGGCCAAGAATAAAGCACAAAATACTTACAGACTTAAAAGAGAGAGGAGGCTTTTCTCTTCCAGATTTTAAAATTTACTATGAAGCAGCATGCCTTACTTGGATTCAGGATTGGATTAAATTGGAAAAAGAGGAGGCAATAGAGTTAGAAGGACACAACAACAGATTTGGTTGGCACTCATACCTGTGGTATGGAAAAGCAAAAGTACACAAAGGATTCCATAATCACATAATTAGAAAGTCCCTGATAAGGGTATGGGAAAAGTACAGTGGTACCTCGCCTAGCGAATAACTCACGCAAGGTCGTTTTCGCCTAACGAGTGACTTCCGGCAAAACAAAATGGCCGCCGCAAACGAATTTCTTCGCCTAGCGAAAAGACGTCGCGGCCGCTTTAAATAGGATTTTTTCGACGGACGAATTTTTGAATAGGATTTCTTCGACTTGCGGATTTCCCCCCAAGGCATTCCTATGGGGATTCGCCGAACGCTTTTTTTCGCCGGACGAAGATCGCGTCGGAACGCATTATCTTCGCTAGGCGAGGTACCACTGTACAAAGAATTGCTGGAATCCAAAACTCTGTGGTGGTTGTCACCTATCAAAGCATTATCACTTAAAATGTTAACAATGAAAAGAATATGGCCAACATATAGAGATTTATTAGTAGAACAAGAAGGAAAGTGGAAATTGAAATATTGTTATTGTTGTTGTTGTTTAGTCGTTTAGTCGTGTCCGACTCTTCGTGGCCCCATGGACCAGAGCATGACAGGCAATCCTGTCTTCCACTGCCTCCCGCAGTTTGGTCAGACTCATGTTAGTAGCTTCAAGAACACTGTCCAACCATCTCATCTTCTGTCGTCCCCTTCTCCTTGTGCCCTCAATCTTTCCCAACGCCAGGGTCTTTTCCAGGGAGTCTTCTCTTCTCATGAAATGATACGTTGGGGGAAGTCAACAGGGAGGGGGGAAACTAAAAAATGGATATTAAATGATGATATTTAATAATTATGAGAACAGAAAATCAATAAAAATATTATATTATTATTATTATTATTAAGGATTTTAGACAGGACAAACTAGAAGAGACAACGGAGATCTTGGGTATTTTAAGGGACCTCAATTGAGATCAGACTCGGGGGAAGGAAAACTTTTCTCCCCTGCACCATTTCCTTGGTGTAACTCTTTTCCCAACCAAAGCTGCTATTTGTCCTGTAAGGAAAACCTTTATGAGTCTTGCAATGTGTTTCGCTTTAATCCAGCATATTTGGCTAATGCAAAACTTATCTGAATTTGGCAATAGTATTGTTGTGCATTCACTGAATGAAGCCATAAACAATGTGCATGTTCTTGCTCAACAGAAAGGCTTTCCTCCCTGCAGAAGTGGTGAATCCACATTGGAGAGATTTCTGGTCTATGGCCTTGGAATAACTCACAGGTGAGGCTTGGCTCACGCTGACACACACTGCCTGTTTTGCCAGCCATACAGTTGCTGAGGTGGGGTTGGTTTCCTTGGAATGTCAATTACTAATCAACAGCACAGCATGGGACTAGACAGGGGTTCCAGCAGCACATGTGTTAATGAATCACACATTAAAACTCCATTGCTCCCACCCACCACCCACCCCCATGCTCATTTAAAGGGCGAAGACAGACAATCCTGCAAGGCATCACAGAGACATTTTCAAGCTGGCATCTACCTTGCTGTGGCTAATTTATCTGCAGCGTGTCAGGGAGAAAGTATTTCTCAGTTGAAACCGGTCCATGTTTTCATATGCTATTACTTTGCTCGAATAGCAAACCTTTTAACCCTCTGTATTCTTCCCAGGGCTTGTTTGCCCTATCTGTTCTTTGCAGGGGTATTTAAAAGGCACATCTGACTTGCCTAGCCTGTACATGATACACATCTGACTTGCAACTAGGGGACCAGTCCCCACAACCAAACTGATGCATAGAAGAAAAATATGGCTTGAGTGAATCCAGTGGCAAGTCCGCTCACATTTTCCCGGTGGGCAGTGTTGCGGCCGGGCAGCTGGGTCACAACAGTATGCCAGTTTAAGGGGCAGAGGGTTGTCGCCTCAGGTATCAGCCCCAGGTATCTCCAGGTAGCAACTAAACACACTTCTATATGGTAGAGAGTTGGTTCACTGTATTTGCACAGCAGATAGAATGCAGATCTGAGATCCACACTGTCACTGAATCTGTTTTGCCATTATTGTTTGGCCTTGGCAAACATGGGATTGTCTATAGCAGTGCAGTCCCATTGCTTCCTGATTGTTCCCTCTCTTTGTGTGAATAGCCATCTAAAGAAAATGTCCTCTGCCAGTTTGACTGTCATAAGAAGTGTATTCAGAAAAAAACCCATCTCATTAGCTATCATTAACCATAAAAGGAAATATAAGAAAAACAAATTGAGCGTGGCATTTAACAAAAAGTTAAAGTACTGAATTGATTTTTCCTTCCTGAATTACATGAAGTCACATATCTTATTAAGTTCAAGGGAATTACATTATATATGCTTCTCCATGAGATGTGTACCCTTTGAAAACAATAATGAACTGCGTTTTTTGCACTCATTTACATACCTTTGATAAATTACTGTAACCAGATTAGGGAGATAAAATAACTAGTCTATTAATTACAATGATTATTATTTAACAGAAAATGGGATTCTGGGCATTGTATATAGTAAGAGGGAGACTTAGCAATGCATTATGTGGATGTGGTATTTTATCTTAAAGAGTAAGATAAGTGTCCAGTCCTTTCAGCAGTTGGAAGAATATGTTCATTACCTGCACAAGATTTATATGTATAATTGAGGGTAATATTTTAAAACTATTTGTTTGATTTCAAAGTATACAGAGAACACGGCAGAAGTATTTCTTTAATTAAACTCTGCAAGTTCCTGAGTAACGATACGCAACAAGGATTCTACTAGTAAGGAAATCATTGTTTTAAAAAGCTCTTAGCATAAGGACTACACCATAAAAATGTGGTTAGATAGAACGTAATAGGAAAAGCTTTAATAAAATATTGCACTGGTGCGGATGTTGATTCGATCGTTTTATAAGCTGCAAAACTGCAAAGCTTTGCTTTAATAATTAAAAATTGCCATAGGAAATGACTCAGAAGTATTATTCACCACTTTTTTGGGGTGGGGTTAGTCAACAAAAATAGCCAAGCTAACGTGCATTAGGATATTATCTTATGGTAAAGTAGGAGCAACTATACTGTGACTGCTGATTGTTCTTGCACATTCATTGAGGCAACTTGTTTCGATTTACCCTCACACTGGGTTTACTCTTCCAGAAAGGATGTTCAAAGTACACATTGAACAAGGCTAGGCTGAGAACCCATGAAGCGCTAAATAATGATTAAGGGCCGGTGTGTACTGGGATCACTTATCACTGATCAGAAAGTTCTGGGTTATTGGGATCTGGATCAAAACATTTGGAATCTGATAAAATGATACAATCAGGAGAGAGCAGCAGCATTTCAGTTAAAAACAGCTAAAATGAATATTTGTCTGTTAGCAAGTCAATAAACTGGAGGGCCAAATACCTATTGATGAGGTGGTCAAAGACCAAGAGAGTTGGGGCCAAATGGACCTCTGGAGGCAGGTAGTTCCATAATCGCCAGAATGGGACCCATGAGGTTCCTGGTGATATAGGCTGGGCTACCTAGTATCAAGGAAGACCAGAGTGCTTTTCTTCTTGAGTGGCTTTTTGCTCTGAAGTGTCTTAGTTTTCTTCATAGGAGTAAATGGCAGTCATTTGCTTGAATGGGAGAGGAGAGGGGTTTATTCAAGGACACCAGTGGAATGGGGACCAACCCTGTCCTGTTTGCAATGTCTGAAGTAGGACTGAAGTCACTGGGAACTGTCCCAGGTGCTGAAAATGTGCCATACTTTAACAAGGAGGTAGACAAACCAGATTGTAACATGGTTGATTATTCCGTTGTTGCCACATTTCCTGAAGACATTCTTGTGTCTCGCATCTCCTTTTCACACTCACAGTTGCTTCTTCAATGTCATCTGGCATTACGTCAGGTCACCACCGATTGCTACATGTCATTTAAAACAAAACAGAAAACCAAAAAAATAAAAAACAACTAGAGCATTCCCCATGCTGAGAGAGATTCTGTGAAGTTTTGTATATGCCTTACAGCTTTTCTAAAACACTTCCAAAAGAGTGGCAAAATAGGCTGGTATTGACCTGTAAAGCTCTAGAGATGTCCTTTCAAGGCATCAAAGTTAATTATGGCATAGTTACACATTTTGGAAGATGTGGAGTTTACACTGAAAATGGTGTCCTGTGTTCAGTTCTTCCCTTTCCCCTCCATCACATATGAAGCTGCCTTATGCAGAATGAGACTGTTGATTCCTCTAGTCCAATCTTGTCTACCTTGACTGGAAGTTGTCTTCCAGGACCTCAGAAGGGAAGCTTTCCTATCCTTAATACTTGAGATCCTCCAACTGCAGTTTTTTGGAGACTTAACCTAGGTCCTTTCTGAATGCAAAGCATGTTTCTTACTACTGAACTATGGCTTCGCCTTCTCATGGTCCCATGCCATTGTGAGTTCCCCTACCTTTCAGCCATGGAGACATCATAGCCTCATGATGATGGATGAAAACTCAACATGTATATGCTGTTCTCAGTAGCAGCT
Organism: Darevskia mixta; assembly: GCA_034641385.1. Taxonomy (NCBI): domain Eukaryota; kingdom Metazoa; phylum Chordata; class Lepidosauria; order Squamata; family Lacertidae; genus Darevskia; species Darevskia mixta. The sequence goes on along the minus strand of JAWWNH010000062.1, from coordinate 5,690,874 downwards.
GCAGATCTTCTGTAACATGTAGCCCTTGCTCTCAATCTTGTCTCCTATTGTTAGTCTTGCTCATCTATGCCCAGCAGGAAAATATGATCACATGCTTTCTATTCTTGTGAGGTCTCCAGGGCTCATAGCTATCTGACAGCTGTTCTGGTGACTTGCCTAAATTAAGTTGAAATATAAGTAAATGTGAATTTCAGCAAGTGTACTCTTGACAAAACCAAGCTCAACCAAGTGGCCTTGGGGAAATCACAGTCTTGCAGTCTGAGTTCCCAACTGCAGGGTGTAATTACTCTGCATTTGGATGGGTCTCTCCCTTCTCATGCTTCCAGCTTGGTATCGTTTTCCCAGGCTCCCTTCTTGTACATAAAGCCGCATGGGGGATGCTGCATTAGAAGGTCTCACCATCTATTTATGTTCTGGAGAAGTGAGCAAATCCAGGAAACCACCTAAATTGTTTCCTTAATGCCATTTCCCCTAAAACGCTCAGAACTACTGTTGAAACATTCAGTGTTTAAAAGCAGTCCAGATGCAAGTGGGATGTTCTAGCACAAACCTAACTCTTAGGAAAGGGGCAGTCAACAGAGAGCCAGTGTGGTGTAATGGTTAGAGTGTTGGACTATGACCTGGGAGACCAAGGTTCAAATCCCCACTCCATAGACTCTGAGCCTTCTTCCCTTGGGAGTTCCCCAGCTGGTTCCTCCCACCATTCTTCTGGGTCTAACCAGTACATGGCACACAGGAAGCTGCCTTATACTGAGTCAGACCATTGGTCCAGTTGGCTCAGTACTGTAAACACTGGCTGGCAGCAACTCTCTAAGGTTTTGGTTAGGAGTCTTTTCCAGCCCCAACTGGAGGGGTTGGGGATTGGATTTGGGACCTTTTGCATGCCAAGCACATGTTCTGTCAATGTGCTGCAGCCTTTCAAAAAGGGTTCCTACATCATGTGTCCTCGGACTAAGCCTTGGGATCATATACCCAGTTGTAAGTCAGCCAAGATTAGAGCATCACTCCCTTTGCCTAGGAGATTCCTGGAGCCTAACTGGCCAGATTCTGCCATCTTTGAGCAATAGGCATGATTTGTTTTGCTCAAAGCACTCTCAGCATGCTTGAAGACAGGCGGGTCTGAAGCATAACCATTGCCACCTGTCAGGTCATATTATTTAGATCCTTCCCACGAGAGATTTATTCTATTAAAGGGCACTGGAACTGCTTATGGCAGGCAAATGAATTATAATTAAACGATATGTAGATTATTAAAATACTCTAACCACAACAGGGAAAAATAAACGATAATGTAAGACAGCCCCATTACAGAATTAGCTTTCTTTCAACATTTCTCTTTGATTTGCTGTTAACTGGAATCACTCTCAGGTACCGAAACCTGCTCCTTTCCCTTCCAGCTGGAAGGCTCCACACATCATTTTTTTTTAAAAAAGGGAGGCATTTCCTGGAACTGTCATTGTCAGGTCAGAAACAGAGTTGACCCATACAGTGAAATCTGGTATTGCCATTTCATGGCACAGAATAGTCTTCTGGGCTCCAAGCTGAGGGAGAGAAAAACACAAAATAGAATGGCAGCACTAAATTTAATCTTATAGCAGCTTAACTTTATTAACTTTAGAAGCAAACTGGATCATTTCTTGCCACACTGAATGAAACAATAACCATGGATGTTAAAACAACCTGCCACCTTCACCATCTCAGATGCAGGGCAGAGCCACCTGTCTTCCTCTCCGGACTGCGGACTCTCCAGTGGACTTGGTGGCTGAGCAGGGATTTGAACCCACTCCTTCCTGGCCCAAGTTGAGCAATCTGTCTGCAATGCTGGGAACTCACAAACCAATTAACAGGGAGCTTGTCTAAAGCAACGTACATTATTTTCCATTTTCTGCACAGTTATTTTCATTATTCTATCATGTGGCCAACTGCTCAAAAGCAACCTCAAGTATCACTGATTCCATAATCAAGCCCTCTTCAAAGGATATGGTATCAATGTCTCGAATAATCCGGGGTTTATAAAAGTTGACCTGAAGGACCAAGAGAGGCTTAGTTAAGTTATTCTGAACTCATCCTTGATGGACTCCTTTAATGCTAACCAATTAAAATGTTTACTGGTCAGATTAGTCATGGATGAGTTCAGTGCATCAATCCACTGAGCCATCCAGTCCCACAGGACATTATAATTTGCTTTCAAGACATTAAAAGCATGTTATATTGTCCCTTAAATAATAAGAAGCTGCATATTGGTCTGCATCCATTTGCACAGAATTGAATTTGTTTTATGTACCTATCTGCAAACCTCCATACAAGCCAGATGCTAAAATATTATCTTCTCACTTCCATTCTCTCCTGATTCCTCTGTCCCTTCTACTACTACTCTCCTTTCTTCCCCTTTAGCTTTTCTTTCTGCTATTCTATATAATCATGCTTTCCTTTTAAAGCACAAAGCCATTGTCGCCCGCACTGCGTGATCAACGTTTCAAGGCTCACGAGCAAAGTTCCAAAGAGGCTGTCCTTCTGAAAGCTCGGAATATTTAGCCAGAGCGAAATTGCATACTTAATATCTGCCAGCAGAAAATGCTGGTTCTTGGCAATGTGTTCCAATGTGTAAATTCACTGTGAGCCTCAATCAGCTACACTTATCAACACAAATGCCACCTTCTTATAATAATGATGTTTTTGATTAGAGGGTCAGAATCAAGCTGCCATTTCATTTAAGTGTGTCATCTTTCAGAAAAACCTAGATCTTGCCAGAGGAAACCCCTAGCAATGGAGGAAGCTGCCTTATTGGCCATATTATTGATGCAATATTCAATATTGGTAGCCGGCTGCTTTGTGAAACTCTGTTATGTCCATCCTTTCTCTCAGAATCCCCTTACGCTTCACAAACATATATTGGCCATATATAGCAATTTAACCATCACATGCACTCCAAGTGTCCTGTTTTTTCAGGGACAGTCCTGAAATTACAAAAGCCATTCCAGCTTCAGATCTGATCTCATAATATCGCTATTTCCCCAGGCAGTGCTGCTCAGGGGAAAGGATTGTTGGGAAAACGCTCTGGGGATAGACGGCAAACTCCCCAAGACTCCGGAGCGCTCTCCCGCTGGCCCTCTCTGGCTGGAACATCCCTTCAGTCCAGAGTGCCAGTAATCTGTGACCCTTTCCTTATGAAAAGAGCACACAGGTCTTCTAGCATCATGCAGCAAGAAGACAGACTCATCTGTAGCTCTAAACTACGTTTATTTACAGTCTATATACAGAGACTCCATTTCTACGTCTGTGTTCTCCAAACAAGAGTACAGAACTGCGACACGGCAAAAGAGAAACTAACATTACAATACACTTCTAGGTGGAAGAGATAATAATAGACTTCCGTTCCCACACTCTCTCTCAGACACATGTGATTTACACTAAACATAATATCATAACAATCCTGCTGGAGCAGCAGAGGATAAATAAAAATCCCAACAAGGATAAGCTGGCGGTTGTCACAAGGGACAATGGAGGTGGTGAGGAGCATCCTATGACCTTTCCAAGGTTGCCACTGCTGACCTCCTCCCTTGGGCAGCTTCTGGTGGCTGCTGAAGAGCAGGTGAGGAGGAGGAGAGGCTGCCGCCACCATGTCTCAGCCCCTTTCTAAAATTTATTGATTGGTGAGTGTTTTCCTTTTTGTAAATTGGCCAAAATAAAATAAAATAGGGATTAAGGGGTTTTCTCAGGACAGTGGAGGGCATGTGTGCTGTGTCCTGTTGGGGGGGTGGCGGTGGCAGTTGCCCTTCTTCGGATAGGAAATGCTCCTCAGTGGGGGAGGGACAAAAAGTGGGGGATTGAGGGAGGTCGGTTGCGAGGGAGTGAGAAATTGTCAGGGACTGGGCAAAGGAGGAATGGTGGAGACCGCCTCCCTATCCTGACCCTTCCAGGGAGGAGGAGAATACAGTATAGATCTACAGCAGTGGTTTGCGGGAGGTCACTGCTCAGAGACAGATGAGGGGGAAAGTTGGGAAATAATGGAAGAGGAGCAAGCAGAGCCAGAGCAGCAGCTGGCTGACAAGTTTTCATTAGAAAACATTCCAGACCCTCCGTCTCCCAGAACCCAGCGAGGCTTAAAAGTAGGAGAGCAAAGAGCTCAAAGACAAAGGGCACGTAGCAGCACCCGTAGAAGAGACGACTGAGGAAGTGGGAGAGACAGGAGGTGGAGATTCACTTGGGACAACACCATTATACAAGAGGCTGGGTTCTATAGCCTCTCTGTGTAAAGATTAAAATAAAAAAGGACGGTAATAAACTTTTCCTTGTCTTTGTACTTTCCTGGGCAACCAGCCAGGAGCCGCTGACAGCATCCTGGCAGAAATGTTGCAGGCTATGCCATCATGGCTTCCTGTGAATAATGTACTTTCATGAGCTACTGCCAGGGCTGACTTGTAGGGAGGAGTAAGAAGGGAGCTTGGAGTTGGAAAGCTGGCTCCAGGTACAGTGGTGGTGGCTGCTTCTGTTGGGACTGGTAGGGTAGTCCTTGGGGATCCTGCCATCTTTCGTTCTGTGGGCACGACTAAGCTAGCATAGATGTCGCTGAGGCAGGAGTGTGGACATGCTGGGAAGGTGAGCTAGCTATAGTGGTGACCTCCAAATACAACATTTCTACCTGGCCCTTGGAAGTCTCCCCAGACCACACCTCCTCCCTGGCCACACTTCTCTCAGAGTCTTGCTTCTTGCCTTCATAGAGTGCTTTTGCCTACCTGGCATGTGTCGCTCAACTCGGATCATTCAGATGGAGGATGGAGTGATGTGTATGAGTGCTTGTAGAAACAAGCCTACTGTTCGAAGGTAAAATCCATCTATGTTTGCCTTTGACACACCACTGACATGTGACCCCCAGAAGGTTTCCTAGAATGGAATATTGCCCTCAGGCTAACAAAAAACAACAACAACACCCTCACCCTGCTGTAGTGGCTCAAATGCCACTGAAGGTCATGCCAGAAATGGATATTAGAGATCCCTAGCTCCATGCTTATGGAATTTCAATACCTAAGATCTCCTAGAAATGGGACATTTGTAGTTCTGGAGATGTTTAGACACACATTGGCACCAATAATTGAAGTCATTCAATGACATATGTTTGAGAGAATGAGCTGACATTTCATTACCCAGTGGAGAAATTGCAAGGTCTTTACTTTATACCACAATTTCCCAAAAGGAGGTGGAAACCGCCCCTATACCAGATTAGCTGGATATAACAGAGTGTCATAATCTGAATGGTATGGGCAGTTTGCCTTTGAGTGCATGTGTGAACCCAGGCAAAACATTGTGGAAGATATATAGAGTCAAGGAGGCATCTCCAAAATGTGGTTCCTCATGGAGACCTTGTGCCCTTTAAACCAAAAGGCTTGAAGAGATGAAGCTTCAGGTTGGTTGTCATCTCAGCTTCACCCTCCTTGGTGCACACATGTCTGCAAATGCACACATGCGCACAACATGCACTCAAAAGCACGTCCAAGTCAGTGATCCACCCCATTGTTCTTCCTCAGCTCTCAATTCCCCTGACACATCACTTGAACGCCCGAGGTTTTTCTCTCGCACATAAATGTTCAGAGACAAATCAAGCAGGAACAGACTTCGTGGTGTAACTCTCCATCCCCACTGGGATTCCCAGGAGTGAAAGTTTACAAAATGCAAATGCACCACAAGGTTTAATAGCAGCTGCCAAGCAAAATAAGTGCCGCGGTATCAGCAGATTTCACAAGGCATAAATCCATCTCAACTGAGTGAAAATACTAAAGGCATATTAGCAAAATAAAATCTAGCATTTTCATGCAACAGACTTTACAACACACCCACAAACCTCCCCTTCCTCCCACGTCCTTCTCCAACCCCCCACTGAATGAAAATATCTTCACACTTCCTCTAATACCAGCTGGCTCATATATATTGCAGAAGTTTCGCAAAACAGTTATTGACAGTGATACACTAAACATAGGTTAAACCTGCCATGATCACCGCCTGTATCCAGTTAGAAAGCTACACACAACATATGCATGGGCTGCTAAGAGTATTCTAGTCTTTACAACAAAGCTGCAGAAAAGACATTAACAGAAGCATGTAGGCTAGGAATCGTGAACTCTCTGTTAGACAAAGTAGACTGTTGCCTACTGAAGTCCATACTGTATCAAAATAGTCGCCAAAGCAGCAGTTCATGGGTTTCATCAGAAGCTTCTCAGAGGATGCCCTATGAGAAGGTCACTAATAGTGGACAAGCTTCCCCAAAAACTTCCCTGACTCCTACTGACCTTCTCCGGCACTGCACAGACCCAGAGGACTGGTGCTGAGTGTGTTATAGATCTCATTCCATCTTAAACACTGTAACCAGATAATATGACCTTGGAGAGCTGTGATGGATGTATGTGTGTGTATGTGTGGCTTTCTTTGGTGTGTGTGTGTTTTGTGCTGCTTTTTGTTTTGTTTTTTCTTTCTTTCTGTTTTTACGGGGGGCGTGCAGTTTCGTTGCACTTGTATAGCGTTGTGCTTGTACTTGTGCAATGACAATAAATTATCTTATCTTATCTTATCTTATCTTATCTTATCTTATCTTATTCTCAGTTGATGTGAAAGGAGCCCAACAAACCTAGCCAGCGTACTCAATGTGCACTCTAGAATCCTCTTAGAAGCTCTTAGCAACTTGGGACCAATTTATCTACCTTACCCCACAAATGCCCACTTAACTAACTGCTTCGATCTGCAGAGCTGGTACCATTGCAGGTGTCACATCATATCTGTTCCACATTTGTAGGAAATCAACCTTTTCGTGTTTGGTACTCTGCCTGTTGACATCAGGCAGACTCCTTTTCTGCATTCTTTTCAGCACCCGCTAAAAACACTTCTGTTTAAAACCCAATAAATATAATTTTTTTAAAAAATAAAAAAATAAAAACACTTCTGTTTAGACAAGCCTACCCAGATAGATAGAATGTTGGCATGTGTTTCAATCTGTTTTCAGCTTATCATTCAGCTTAGTGATTTTTTGAATGCTTTAAGTAGCTGTTTTTATTGATCATTTTATTGTTTAAGTTCTTTTTGTAAACTGCTTTGAGGTGTGTGTGTGTGTTTTGTCAGTCAAGCATTATATACCGGTATATCTATATATATTATGAAATAAATAAAATAGATAAATCATTGCCAAAGTCCAGAAATTTTGTAACGGCGTCTTCCATGGTGGGTGAGACAAGCTGGAAATGAGACCCCAGGAACTTGAAAGCATGAAAAACACTTGCTTCAAGACAGTAGTCTTCAATCGTTTCAAATCCCCCTTTAACCCCAATCCTGCTACAAACAGTCCGCTTTTGTGTAGTTATCTATTTTCATTACTAAATATATCTGTCCTTCTGATTCTTTCCCTCCTCCGCCCCCTTTCTCCTTATCTCTCTCTAGGTCTCCCATCTGTCTCCTTCTCTCCCCCCTCCCCATCCTCTCTCTTTAATTTTTTTTTTAAACAAAAAACAAAAACCAAACACACATGGTAGTTGTGTCCTTATGTTGTTATTTGTCCTGACCATTCAGGTAGATACCAACAATCTTAAGATACAGTGGTAATGCTTGCATTATTACTGCTGTAGGACACTAAAGCCCCTCTTCTGAATCCTCTGTTAAACAAGAGATGTATTATCAGTCACTAGTTCTTGAAAGCACACACAAGTGAGTGCAAGTCATTCATTTCATGGCTATTGTATCTGCATAGTACTGTATTGGCCTGAATATAAGCCTCATCCCCCCCCCCCCCAAATTCCAACTGTGAAAAGTTAAAGTGCGGCTTAAATTGGCGACCTTACAAAAATTGGCTTTTACGATATCGCTGCTGAAACAGACATACGGAAAAACAGAATGGGTGTGAGTGCCTGTGGAATTTTAAGGACACAGCTTATATTTCGGTATTGTCTTTTTTTCTCTCTCCCTTGAATTTTAAAGGTGGGGCTTATATTCGGGCCAATACTGTATTTGCAGAGAAAAGGGGTAACTACGCCAATCTGAGAGCAAAGTGATGTGGAGATAGATAGATAGATGATAGATAGATAGATAGATAGATAGATAGATATAGATGATAGATGATAGATAGATATAGATAGATAGATAGATAGATAGATAGATAGATAGATAGATAGATAGATATAGATAGATAGATAGATAGATAGATAGATAGATAGATAGATAGATAGATGATAGAGATAGATAGATAGATAGATGATAGATAGATAGATAGATAGATAGAGATAGATAGATGATGATAGATAGATAGATGATAGATAGATAGATGATAGAATGATCCAGCTGTTGCTATTTTTAAATCTCATGAGGTTTGACAATCAATCCCTTTCTCCAGGGAACTCTGGGAACTGTAGCTCTGTGAGGGGCAGAGGGGGTCTCCTAACAACTCTTTTACCCTTAACAAATTACATTTTCCTGGGGTTCTTCTTCTTCCTTAAGGGAAGCCGTGACTATTTAAAGTGATACTGCTTTAAATGTGCAGTGCGGATGGGACCTCTGCCTTACTCTCGCCACAATCTGACTAAGAATTGTATGCACACACGCAGCCCAGTAGAAGAATCTGGACCAGCTATGCGGAAGGAAGAGAACTGATCCTAGGACCTTGTTCCTCCTTCCAACCAGCTAGATCCCAGTTTTATACACACAACCCTGGTTGGGGGATCATGTTGCCATTAGACTTTGTGTGGGTTATTATTCTGAATCCTGCTAGGGAAAACAGGAGCAAAGGTCTGAACTAAATTGAGATATTGGTGCCTCTGTAACATTCTCTCTCTTGAACCTCTTCTCGTGTGTGTGTGTGTGTGTGTGTGTGTGTGTGTGCAAACACATAGTACAAATCTCTAAAATTTCCTTCAGAGGGTTAAAAAAAAAGATAATATAAGTTTTCATTTTTGCAAACAATATCCAGTGAATAATGAAACAGAAATATGTCTGAAACTATTTAATTAAATGCTTCAGTTCCACCTTTCTCACTAACACAGTTTGGGATATAGAGAACTGCAGGAGAGGGCCTCCTGTAGATTCCATCTCCCCAGGAAGTCCATCCCATACGATGTGGGCATCAGGCCATTACTGTGGGGGCACCTACTCTTTGGAATTCTACCCAGATACACATCAGACAGGCACTGCCTCTATTGTCTTTTCAGCGCCTACTAAAGACCTTCCTTTTTCAACAAGCCCTGTAAATGGAGTTTTTTTTAAAATCCCACTCTGCGTCTGTGCCTGGAAAGTGCTCATATATGAAATTGCTTTAATTTATTTCACATATGAAACTGTTGTATGTATGCATTTATTGTTAAAGCCCTTTGAGATGTTTCATAGAAGCAATTCATACATAGATTTTTAATAGAGAAGGTAAAGGACCTCAGGAAGGTTAAGTCCATTCAAAGGCGACTATGGGGTTGCGGCGCTCATCTCGCTTTCAGGCCGAGGGAGCTGGCATTTGTCCACAGACAGCTTTCCGGGTCATGTGGCCAGCATGACTAAAGCACTTCTGGCGCAACGGAACACTGTGACGGAAACCAGAGCGCACAGAAACGCCGTTTACCTTCCCGCTGCAGCGGTACCTATTTATCTACTTGCACTGGCGTGCTTTTGAACTGCTAGGTTGGCAGGAGCCTGGAAAAGAGCAACGGGAGCTCACCCCATCACGGGTATTCGAGCAGCCGACCTCCTGATCGGCAAGCCCAAGGGTGCTTGCTAAAAGCATTTTTTTCTTTTGCTTTGTTTAGGCACAGTTCAAGATATGTGGGAACTGTGTTTCAACCTGTTTTTAGCCTACTAGTGATTTTAATAATCATTTTTGGATGTTTTAAATACCTGCTTTTAACCGATCTTATTTGCTTTATTCTTTTGTAAACAGCTTTGAGGTTTTTATTACAATCAAGCAATATATAAACGTGGTGGAAAAAAACAAGGACCCAACAAAGGGGTGAGCGAAATTGTCAAATTAGGTTTCTCTCCGCTTCTCATTTTCCCGCTCTTACAGCTACAATTCCCAAAGTGGTTTAACGGGCCATCTATCTTTCCAGGGACCCCTGGGAATTCTGTGAGGGGAATAGGGGTCTCCTAACAACTCTCAGCACCCTTACTCAACCGCAGCTCCCAGAATTCTTTGGGGGAATCCATGACTGTTTAAAGTAGTATGATACTGCTTTAAATGTATAGTACAGCTGCAACCTAAGTCCATTTGATTCAGTGGGTCCCCTCGGAATAAATGATAGCTGAAGACCACACTGTGCCTTAAACTGGCGCTGTAACAAAGCCACAGTTTGTACCAGAGGAAGGGCATTCCATAACCAGGACATCTTAGTGGAGATGTCTCTCTTCCCAAGTTTTCACATAATGTCTAGCTCTCAAAGGAGGGTCATGGAGAAAAGCCTCTCCTATAATCTCCATGCCTGGGCAGGGAAGAAGAAGAAGAAGAAGAAGAGTGTGGATTTGATATCCCACTTTATTACTACCCGAAGGAGTCTCAAAGCGGCTCACATTCTCCTTTCCCTTCCTCCCCCACAACAAACACTCTGTGAGGTGAGTGGGGCTGAGAGACCTCAGAGAAGTGGGACTAGCCCAAGGTCACCCAGCAGCTGCATGTGGAGGAGCGGAGACGCGAACCTGGTTCCCCAGATTACAAGTCTACCACTCTTAACCACTACACCACACTGGCATCAGGGGTGATGGTCCATCAAGTATCTAGGTCCCAACCCATTCTTACTATTTGTATTGCTATTTGTATTTGTACGTGTCACTTCCCACGAGGCATCCCAAAGCAGCCACCCTAGACATGAAGGCTGAAAACGACTCCCCTTAGCCTCAAAAGTACAGTAACTTTGCAGCATCGTGCAGATGAATTAAGCCACTGGGTGGGGTGAAGGATTGGCTTCCATATGCTTAAAAATATTCGATGCAGCAGGGGTGAGGTTTCTGTGTGAACGCTTATGCCTTGCATGTAGCCTCTGAGAAAGTTCCGCTTCCAAAATGACAATAACAAATGTTAGTAAATTTTCATTTCTTCTAGCTTTTTTATTATTAAAAAGTGTTTAAGGCACCCTGCTGATAGTTCAGCAGGCTTCTTTTGTGTGTGTGTAGAGCAGTTGGCTTGCAGCCTCAGCAATGAACATGTTCCAGGAGAAAGAAGGAAGGAAAGAAAGAAAGACTTGTAAGGAAGAAAGTTAGAGATTGCAGTTGTATTTTATTTATTTGCTTTTTTTCCCCCCACACAGGTTTTAACCAGTTGACACAGTTGGTTTTCCAGCTGGCTTTATTTTAATTAGGGTAATGTATTAATTTAATGGAATGGATTCAGAGGATGGTCAGTGATATGGAAAGCATGCCCTATGATGAAAGGATGAAGGAACTGGGTAGGTTTAGTCTGGAGAAAACTGAAGGGGGTCATGGCAGAACTCTTCAGTACCTGGTGGGCTATCAGAAGAGGGCAGAGACTTGCAGATTGCCACCCCAGTGGGCAGGATTAGATCTGACAGTCTTAAATTACAGATAATATGTCCAGAAACATCTTAATGTAAAAAAAAAAGGAGTTTAACAATGTAATTCACCATCTGTTCTCACCCTGGTGAGCAAACTTTGACAGGTGGGTGGGGCAAAGCGAGTTCTCCATTACAGAGAGCTTGTGTTGCGGTGGGGGCAGGAAAGCCACCTCCCCTTGTAGCTGGGGGTTTGGCTTGCTGGCCACAGCTAGTATTGACCCAGTGTGTTGCTGGGGAAAAACACATGTATCTATTTGTGATGGACAGCCCAGCGTCCTTTATATGGTCAGCACGTGGTGCGACCTTCCTCTTTGCTGCGAGCTTCGGATCTCCTGCCCCCCCCTCCCTGGTATAGGCTTGTGCGTTGACCTTGCTGTTGCCTGTCATGGGGTCGTCTGCTTTTGAGGCAGGGGCCTAGTAGGAATTTTTCCATTTGGCTGATTGGCTGTGCCATTTGGTTTTCGCCTACTACATAGCAACTAGTCACAACTTGTAAGGTTGGCGGTTAGGCATTGGTTGTGTTGGTTAATGGGAGGGCGGTAGCCCTCCAAAAAGTGATGATGGTGTGATGGGAATTCCGTTAAAGGAATCCAGGGGCTCGATATGCTTGTCCGAACCCGGTAGGGTTGCAGGGCCGCGCATGAGCCCCTGGGACCTCTGGGGAGGGGGAGGTCTCTGCTCCCAGCCTCCATTCAACTCTCCCCAGATTGGCTTCCCTTCGCTGACAAGTGGTCAGCTCTGTCCCGTCGGACAGCGTGAACCAATGCCTATGCAACCACTCACGTGTTTTGTATTTCAATAAAGTTGTGGCCTAAACTATGCCAAAAACCCAAACAAAAATTACGTCTCACGTGTGAATTTATTGGTGGGAGTGGCTTGGTGACCTCTACACGCAACTCACCTTTCAGTCACCAGATGTCATTATGATGTAAGACAATTGACAGGTGGTTGTCCTGCTCACACCTCATAGTCCCTGGTGCAGAGCCCGACAGACATAGGAAGGCCTCTTCACAATACCTCCAGAGCAAATGTCCGTAGTTAGCTTGAGGAAAACTAAGCTGTGGGCAAACACCTTGCCATTGAGGGAAAATGCTGCAGGGAATAATTTAGCGATTTCCAAAGACAGATTAGATATCAGTAGAAAGCGATGCCAGTAATTGCCAAGAAACTATATCACACTGCCTCCACTGGCCGCCATTTTGTGACTGCACCACTGCTATGTGATTAGTGGGCCTCAGTAATTTCCAGCCATCTCAAGTGGGCCCTGGAGGCAGAGAGTTTGAGGGTCTAGAGAGATGAGACAAAAATCCTGCCAGTGTGTTTCATCAGGCGAAAGCTCTCTTATCAGATTCTGGGTAGCTTTTCCTTAAGCCGTAACAAGTGTGAATACTTTTTGGAAACGTGAGGGTAATTCTTTTCCCTGCCAATGCTTGTTTCTGTAAACTACTTTGCTGTTTGAGAGGCTCGGTTGATAATGCTTTAGAGTGAAGTTCCAATCCAGATGTGGAAAGCCTCAGGCCCCTTGTACATCCTCTTGTTAAAACACTAACTATCAAACCAGTTCCTACAGTACTGAAATGTCCAGTTCTTACCACTTAGGCTGTATCTGCATGGTTTCTTATTCTATTCTATGTTGGGAACCAGTGTGGTTAGAGTGTGGGCTTGGCTTTTAAAAGAGCCAGGCTCAAATCCTCGCTGTTATAAAGCTCATTGGACAGCCTTGGCCTTTTCACTATCTTTAACCCACCCAGGTGGCTCTGTGGGTTAAAACACAGAATCTAGGGCTTGCTGATCAGAAGGTCGGCAGTTCGAATCCCTGCGACGGGGTGAGCTCCCGTTGATCGGTCCCAGCTCCTGCCAACCTAGCAGTTCGAAAGCATGTCAAAGTGCAAGTAGATAAATAGGAACCGCTCCGGCAGGAAGGTAAATGGCGTTTCCGTGCGCTGCTCTGGTTCGCCAGAAGCGGATTTGTCATGCTGGCCACATGACCTGGAAGCTGTACGCCGGCTCTCGGCCAATAAAGCGAGATGACCGCCGCAACCCCAGAGTCGGACAAGACTGGACCAAATGGTCAGGGGTCCCTTTACCTTTTTAACCCACCTCTGGTGCCACCACAGGCCTTATCACAGTCAGTTCTGCACTGTACCATTCTGGAATGGAGATGGCAGGTGACCTGTTTGGATACCACTCCACATCAAAAATTCCTTGTAGAAGGAAAGCTAGCACATAGTGAGAAAGTGATAACCTTATCTCTGACCTACTAACTTTCCATGAGTAGGGTGTATATGCTTGCAGTTTGTTTATTTTTAACATCAGGGAACATTCAACAAACTGGACAATCCTCAGCGGGGAGTGGTATGGTCCAAGAAGGGCTATACCACGTGCCATTACCGAACATTTAAATTGGCTGAATTTGGACTGGATATGAGATCATGGATTCATCCAGATGGCAGGCACCGTGGCACAGATGGATGTTATGAATCATGGGTAGGAAGACAGCGGGGACCAGAAGGGCCAAAACAATGCTCTGAAGCTCCTCCAGTGTGGTGTGGGAGCCAGTTTGGTGTAGTGGTTAAGAGCGGTAGACTCATAATCTGGTGAACTGGGTTCGATTCCCTGTTCCTCCACATGCAGCTGCTGGGTGACCTTGGGCTAGTCACACTTCTCTGAAGTCTCTCAGCCCCACTCACCTCACAGAGTGTTTGTTGTGGGGGAGGAAGGGAAAGGAGAATGTTAGCCGCTTTGAGACTCCTTCGGGTAGTGATAAAGCGGGATATCAAATCCAAACTCTTCTCTTCTTCTTCTTCTTCTCCCCCCCAAGAAAGGGCATTCCCACATGCTTTGAGCTGAGTTCTGAACTCGCAACTTTCAGGTGTTGCAGACACCTTGCCATCATTCAAATAGTGGGTGCCCAGGATTCACTATTCTCAAGGACAGCATCTTAATCGCCAGCTCATCCTTCATTCAGTATGCTTTCCTGCTCCTCTTCTAAACATTTTTCAATTTGGAACCATTTTATAGCATGGAGGGGGATTAGACTCAGCTGTGTCAAAGAAATTAAGAATCTGGTGTAGCAGGTTCATTGAAAAAGTATTGAGGGGAAAGAATAGTATTTTAGATTCTTTTCCTGGAAGGAGATGAAAAACCAGGTGCATATATATATATATATATATATATATATATATATATATATATTCATATTCCAAGGTGCAAACTGAATTACAAGATGCCCAGGAGTGCGCAATAGCATTTCATTGTTTAAGTTTGGAATAAAAGACAGATAATTAGGAAATTGGGAGTCTATTAATTTTCCAAATTTACTCATGCAAGAAGCACTGAGCTACGGTGATATTTGCTTACCTCGTCATTATGCAAAAATATATTAGCTAATTATTTTGACTAATGCAATTAAGATATGCATATTTAGCATAAACTATACAATAGAAATGTTACAGTCAGCAACTGCCAGGTTGCACTCATGGGCAGCAGAGAGGCAAAAGTCTCGGTGCAGCCTCCGATGGCAAGCGGGAAGATTGTTCCTGCTCTGCCTGAGCCACTCTTATTAGCTCTCTTGCAGTAATTAATTTACTTTGCAGCCTGGCTAGGTGGCACAGCTAGCAGTGGCATTAATTTTGGTTACGTGGAGACACCTGAAGATGTCAGCCTTTGAGCAGCAGAATCTGCACCTTTAATTGCCTTAATCAGTGGAAACACAGTATCTTTCGCGAGGATCCAATTAAGACATTCTGCGTTTTTGGTTTCCTTTCTACGGAAGAAGCTGGCAAGCCACCAGCATGCGGCGAAATACACTCCCCCTTCTCAACTTCCTCACAGCCGCATTTCATATCTGGGCCTTTCCATCTTCTTTGGTGGGGAATTCTGTCTACACAAACAGCATAAAGTATCACTGTGGTGATAATATGAACCATAAACAACCAAAACCACCACACAATGGCTGAAAATGTAATAAAAGATTTACTGGAATACTCTTCTGAAAAACTAATAGTCCTTCAATTAAGCCACAAGATTAACAAAGCCATATATAAGTGATATAACAGAATGTATAATGTTCACGTGACTGAACCATTCAGCAACAGGTTGGGTATAGCAACAAAATCTTGGTGCCAACAAAACGTTCACAATTAGTGGATGGTGAATAGATAGTAGAGTTCTTCAACGGTTAAAAGCAAAAATCTCATGGATGTACAGGTAAAAGTAGATGAAGAATATTTATATGAGTCTTGCAACATCACCATCCAGCCAAAATCAACACAAGTGGCACATGAGAAGGACGAAGAAGACCTGTCCTCCGGATTACTGTGCCTGTGGAGTATTTCGCATGTTGTGCTGATCAGAATGTTTTACCTGAACTGATGAAGCTATATGGCGAAACCTGTGAGTAATCCGGAGATTTATGGAGAATTCTGTCTAACCTGAAAGTTTACAGACTATGACACAAAGAGACATGGGGGAGATGGTCATTGCTCGTTTGTGAACCAGTTGACTTGCATGACGAAGGCCTAGGTTCAATTCTGGGCATCTCTAGATTTGTTTAAACTAATAATAATCAGATTAGTAGGTTATGTGATTAGTAGGTTATATGAAAATTCATATTTAAATACATATTTTATTACAAAACATGTATTTAAAAATAGATTTTGTCTCAAGGAACACATTTTTTTTTAAAAGTGTTACCTTATATATAAATATGCAATTTGGTACTTTTTAAAGCTACTGTAAGAACTGTATTGCAAATTTGAGAGAAGGGAGAAATCTGAAGGATAACGATGCCCTGATCTACACATTAGTCCAGAATGTGTAGATCTGGTCAGTCTGCATTAGGAGCCATGGACTGAACTCCTCAAGAATCCTTAGATGTGAATGATCCTTTGGCTGAGATCCTGGGAAATCATATTCAGCTAGAGAAAACAATAGTCAGTTAGATGGACCATTTGACTTGGTAAAAACAGGGTCTTATAACTCAGCATAGAGAAGGAGGGGGACAAAACTAAGGGCTTATCTACATAGACCTTTTGCCTCGGTCTTTGCAGACAGGGTATATGCTTTAACAGTCCCATAACTGAACTTCCCCCACAAAAATCCACTCTTTAAAGCTGGATTGGAGCAAATGCCCATATAGGTTTTCTGTGGATTGACCTTTGCTCTGATTGAACTTTAAAGAGAAGGTTTTTGCAGGGAAAGCTCCGGAGCATAAAATAAAATAAATAAAATAAAATAAAATAAAATAAAATAATAAAATAAAATAAAATAAAATAAAATAAAATAAAATAAAATAAAATAAAATAAAATAAAATAAAATAAAATAAATAATAAAATAAATAATAAAATAAAATAAAATAAAATAAAATAAAATATAAAATAAAATAAAATGGTACTTGGACACTGAGCTTTAAATCGTGGACCCTGCCTGAACGGAGCAGAGGGAAATGCAGATAAGCCTTTGGTTGGTTTATAAGGCCTTCTTGGCAGTGGCACCCTCCCTGTGGAACACCCTCCCATCAGATGTCAAGGAGATAAAGAACTACACAACTTTTAGAAGACATCTGAAGGCAGCCCTATATCGAGAAGTTTTTAAATGTTTGGAGTTTTATTTTGTTTTTAGTGTTCTATTGGGAGCCTTCCAGAGTGGCTGGGGAAAGGCAGCCAGATGGGCAGTGTATTATTATTATTATTATTATTATTATTATTATTATTATTAAATATTATTGCCTGTCCTTGGCTGTGGCTGCACCTATTATTGGGTGCAACTGCTGCTGATAGAGAAGACCATTTAAATGGCATGGTGGAAAGCAAGGTCTGGCTTGGAAACTGCATCTGGCCCACAGTGGAGTTTTCCCCAGCCTGTGCCGCTGGTGTTAGGAAGGTGTTGAAGGCCATCACAACAGGCAGGGACCTGCTTTCCTTTCCATTTTGACGCCCATGGAAATGTTTTGGCTAAGCCTACCCTGGCCATGTGGACTGTCAAGTGGCTTCTGCTGTATTTTGTTGTCCTTTCAAATGTTTCTCATAGAGTAGGCTGTACCATCTGGTGGACAATCTGCCTGCAAGCTACAGCATCATACCTAGCTGCGTAGGCAAGTGTAGACTGGCCGAAAGGAACAAGCGTCTGCAACAAGCAGCCAGCAGCAACAGAAGACTCCCTATGGGTCCCGCCTCTTTCTACTGACATTAGTTCTAGATTGACCCTGTACAATCCAGAAATAGTAGTACAGTACTCCTGCTCCAAAATATGGGGTTGTCTGCATACTGTGTATGTCACACTAACATTTCCCCAAACTGGACCCAAAGCACCTGCTGTAGATTATATTCTGGATGTGGATGGGCTTGGTTCAATTATCCATGCCCCGTGACTTCCCATTTGGACAACCGCAATGTGCTATGCCATTGAAAATCATAGAATCATAGAGTTGAAAGGGACCCTGAAGATTATCTAGATCAGGGTTTCCCAAACTTGGATCTCCAGCTGTTTTGGACATCACCCCTGGCCACTGGTCCTGCTAGCTAGAGATGATGGGAGTTGTAGTCCAAAAACAGCTGGAGACCCTAGTTTGGGAAACCCTGATCTAATCCAACCCCTTGCAATGCAGGAATATGCAGCTGTCCCTTACGGGGATCGAACCTGCAACCACACTCTAACCAACTGAAATGAAGCCATTCAGAAACTTGAGTTACACCTGTCACCTTAAGCCAATTACAACCTCTCAGCCTAACCTACCTCACAGGAATGTTGTAAAGAAAAAATGTGTGAGGGAAGGGGCCATGTACAACACCTTCAACAGATAAATGGAGTGACATAAAATTTTAGCTGTAAGCTGCCTTGAGCCCCCGTCAGGGAAAAAGGCGGATAATAATAATAATAATAATAATAATAATAATAATAATAATAATAGAAACTGTGAGAATGATCAGGAAGATACCGGAGAGTAAATCCTATTGAACTCAGTGGGACTTAGTAAAAATGCTTAGGATTGCAGTATAAGGCTGCACAGTCTTTATTCAGTTATCTGGGAGTAAGCTCCATTGAATACAGTCTGTGTAAGGCTTCATTTACAATAAAGTAATAAACAATCCACGAGGTTTCCTAAAAAAGGGCTGGCTGCTGAAGCATTGTCTCGTCAGAGTGGTGCATGCTCTAGTTATCTCTCGCTTGGATTACTGCAATGCGCTCTATGTGGGGCTACCTTTGAAGGTGACCTGGAAACTACAACTAATCCAGAATGCGGCAGCTAGACTGGTGACTGGGAGCGGCCGCCGAGACCACATAACACTGGTCTTGAAAGACCTACATTGGCTCCCAGTACGTTTCCGAGCACAATTCAAAGTGTTGGTGCTGACCTTTAAAGCCCTAAACGGCTTCAGTCCTGTATACCTGAAGGAGCGTCTCCACCCCCATCGTTCTGCCCGGACACTGAGGTCCAGTGCCAAGGGCCTTCTGCCGGTTCACTTGCTGCGAGAAGCCAAGTTACAGGGAACCAGGCAGAGGGCCTTCTCGGTAGTTGCACCCACCCTGTGGAACGCCCTCCCACCAGATGTCTAAGAGAACAAAACTACCAGACTTTTAGAAGACATCTGAAGGCAGCCCTGTTTAGGGAAGCTTTTAATGTTTAATAGATTATTGTATTTTAACATTTATTATTTATTATTTATTATTATTATTTATTATTTATTATTATCCAAGAATTTAAAGCGGATTGGTGACCCTTTGCTTCCAAATTATAAGAAGGGCTTTTGTATGCCAACTTCTCCATTTCCTTCATTTGGTGCATGGACTTCAGATTCAGTGTAAACAGGATTCTGTTATTGCACCAACACCCACCACTTTTAATTGTTCTCTGAGATGGGGAGGGGAGGAAAAAGGAAATCCGGGACATTTCGGGATCAAATCAGAAACCGGGACGGCTTCTGTAATTCTGGGATTGTCCTTGGAAACTTGGGACCCTTGGAGGGTTATGGCATTAGACACAGCCATTGAAACCATCCATCATCATAACTAAGAGGATGAGGGCAACCATGGGCTTCACGTACACCTAAATGCGAGGCTAGGAGTGAGCAGCAGGGATGAAGTGCTTTATTAGCATCTCCTTGCTGTTCTACATGGTCTGAAGCATCTGGGGCTGGCCCCTGTCAGAGTCAAGGAACTGGGTTTAATGAACCATTGGACTGATGCAGTAGGACTGTTTTTATGTTATAGTCTCCATCGACAGCTGCTGAGATTTACTGCTGGCAAACCCAAGCAGCCAGCGTCTCTATTCATAGAAACAGAGAACTGGAAATGGAAATGAAACACAGTTTGTCTCCTTGCCTTTGTTCCATAAAGTCCATATGCGGCAGGCCCACTTATGTCTTCCATGTGTTTTGGGGAAGGGAGAGGTAGATAATATAGTCTTCTTCTGTTCATGGCTTTACAATTAGTTCAAGCATCCAAGGTGACTCCAAGGTCAGAAAACTTGTGTCCATCAATTGACAATGGATTCTCTTAGAAGCTCCCAGACGGTTCACCCGGCAAGTTTATATAGGTTCTGGTCTAGACACACAGCAGAATGAGGCAGCGTAATCTTGAAATTGTGAGAGGGGTTATACCACTTCAGGCTGCAGGTGGGTCACTGTTATTGAATGTTCTCCTATATTAAATGGGAGCTGGGATCTCTGCGGGTAAAAAAAAAAGCATTAAAAACTAACATCTGAGTTTACTGTGCTGATGTTGCATCTGCAGGGAATTTTTTTTGCAAGAGAACATTTGAAAACATAGAAAAGTTCCCTACCCTCCGGACTGTACCATTTTGGATTGCATGGACAATGTTTCATGTCTGAATGCCATACTGTCCAACATTTCTCTGATGAAAATAGGGATGTCCTATTCAATGATGATGATGCTTATAATTTTATTATTTATACCCCACCCATCTGACTGGGTTGCCCCAGCCACTCTGGGCAGCTTTCACAACACCTATAAAAACATAATTAAACATTAAACATTTTTAAACTTCCCTATACAGAGCTGCCTTCAGATGTATTCTAAAGGTTGTATGGTTACTTATCACCTTGGCACGGGGGTCGCATAACTCCATACCCTCCAGCATTTCTCCAATGAAAATAGGGATGTCCTAAGCGGGACATTCCTGTATCAATTCAGAAACCGGGATGGCTTCTCTAAATCCGGGACTGCCCTTGGAAAATAGAGACACAGGGAGGGTTTGTCAATAATGACATTAAATCACCTGGCATTTGAGAAATGTAAACCTACAACTGTTTTCTTTTATTACTTTTCCATCGCCTTGCTAGTTCATGTTTCAATTTGTCATGCCACCCTTTTGTTTCACCAGTGCGATTGCCATGCATATTTGTGCAAATGAAACAGACACATTTGAAGAACCCTTTGCATTCAGATTAGTATCGTTTAAATCTGCTCAGTTCCCTAAATGCAATATTGTCTGCCTTGCGCTTCCAGCGTGTGAGGCCATTTAAGTTATCAAGTGGTGCAGCTAATAAGCAACATGGTTCTTGGGATGTCAGCTGATAACAGCACAAGACACAGTGCTGCTCTCGTTCCTACTTACTCAGTCATGCACATTTCTTGCATAAATCTCCAGGTAACATTTCTCCAGTGCATCTTTTATTCATATGTGATCAAAGCCTATAGAGATAAGCTTTCCCCAACCTGGTGCCCTAGAGATCTTTTGGGCTGCAACTCTCATGGCCACGATGGCTTAGACTGGTGGGTACCAGGTTGCCAACCATAGCCCTGGCTCAAGGATAGACAATGTTTTGGACTACAACTCCCATCATCCTCAGCCATAGGCCAATGGCAGCTGAGGCTGGTGGGAATTGTAGTCCCAAACCTCTGGAAGGCACCAGGTTAGGAAAGGCAGATCTAGGACCTGTGAACTTACTACGTTCCTGTTGGCTCAGGATTTGTGTGAAGCTTTTCTTTAAAAGTTTCGAGTAATTCTAGAACATAGTTGTGTCTCCTATGGCATAAAAATTGTGCTCAGGAACCTAATGAAGATTACACTGAGTAATGCGTATAGTTAGTTTCCAAATCATCATCAGCGGATGGCTCTATATCAGTCAACAGTTTCGAAATTCTGTTTTCACTTACTTTTAATATTTACATGCAAAGTTATAATAAAATATAAATAAAAATAGGCTGTGGGAAGAAAAAATGATCGTTGCAGTGGTGAAGCAAACTAGACATGGGTAATTTAACCACAGTGGATTGAATGTTATTGGTTATAATAAGGAGGTTGTCTATTTTTCACATTAAAAAATTGCTCATTTCTAATTGAAAACACCAAGCGCCAAATGAGAAAACTAGCAAAATTCTTTCCGAATGAGAATCTTACAGGAAGTGCTGTACTACACGCTTAATCCAGACAGAGCTTAGTCTGAGACACAAATACCATTTCAGATCCAGTGACTTTCTTCATCACTCCAGATAGACAGGAAGCCCTGACATTTCTGTGTAATTTCCAAATATGCTTGCAAGTTCTGGATATGGTTTCCTGCATGAGGTTTACTTATCTATTATTACATTTATATCCTACCTTTAAAGGGGTGCGGGTGGCGCTGTGGTCTAAATCACTGAGCCTCTTGGGCTTGCTGATCGGAAGGTTAGCGGTTCGAATCCCCGCGACGGGGTGAGCTCCCATTGCTCTGTCCCAGCTCCTGCCAACCTAGCAGTTCGAAAGTATGCCAGTGCAAGTAGATAAATAGGTACTGTTGTGGCGGGAAAGTAAATGACATTTTTGTGCTCTCTGGTTTCCATCACGGTGTTCCGTTGTGCCAGAAGCGGTTTAGTCATGCTGGCCACATGAGCCGGAAAGCTGTCTGTGGACAAACGCCGGCTTCCTCGGCCCATAGTCGCCTTTGACTGGACTTAACTGTCCAGGGGTCCTTTACCTTACCTTTACATTAGTCTACCTTGCCTCCAAGGAGCTCAAGGTGGTGTACATGGCTCTTCCCCATTTTATCCACGCAACGACCCTTTGCCTCATAGCTTTTGCTTAGCCTTTAATGCCTGTGAGAAAGAGAACTCACGTGCTGTATGGGGAGGGATTCATTCACTTGACATTTTAATGCAAACTGCCCTGTGCAGCTTGGGAGCAAGACACCTGAAAGACCATCTTACCCAGGGGTCAGCAAACTTTTTCAGCAGGGGGCCGGTCCACTGTCCCTCAGACCTTGTGGGGGGCTGGACTATATTTTGGGAAGAAAAAAAATGAATGAATTCCTATGCCCCACAAATAACCCAGAGATGCATTTTAAATAAAAGGACACATTCTACTCATGTAAAAACATGCTGATTCCCAGACCGTCCGTGGGCCGGATTTAGAAGGCAATTGGGTCGGATCTGGCCCCCGGGCCTTAGTTTGCCTACCCATGATCTTACCCCTTACATGTTCAATTGATTCAATTGAGGTCCTCCTGCAAGGACCATCTTAATAGGAGGTGTGTTCTGCATAATGAAGGAATTGGGGCTTTAGTATTGTAGCATCTGCCCACTGTGATTAAATACAAGAAAAGTCCCATCTCTGTTGTCTTTTCGGTCTGTTCCTCTTTCCACAAGCTTTTTAAGTTGAGATCTTTCCCAGTCTTACTCTGTATTGTATTGTAATATTATTATTTTTTTTGGGGGGGGGAGCTTTTGTTACTGCAGAGCTTTCCCAACTGTGGGTCGCGACACGTTAGCGTGTGGGCTGCAGTGCGCAGGTGTGTCACGCGAACGCTCCTCATGCTCTTCCCGGCACTGGAAAGGGTTTGGTTTACTGAGTAAAACCGAATTACTGCGTCACAAAACAATGCATGTATAAAAAGTGTGTCACCAGCGTGAAAAGTTTGGAAAGCTCTGTGTTTACTGTTTTATCACTTGTTTGCCACCCCTGCCTCTTTAGCAGAAAGGGTAGAATACAAATTTAATAAGCAAATGCGCAAATCTTAGCAGCAGCAAGCACTAAGAAGGCTTGCTGCCATGAATCTGTGATGGATGCCCAAGTGGCTTTGCACTTTCTAGAAAAAGGACTTGTGAGCTACCTATTGGACTTGTGGGTGACTTATTAGGGTCATCTCTCACCTTCTTTCTATCAGGGAGCTCGAGGCAACATGCTTAGGGTTCCCCAAGTGATCTTCTGTGCAGGTACTCCCCTGGCCCAGACTGGCTTAGCTTTATCAAGATCGCTGCATCCTGTGCCTTCACACCATGCCCTGAGACCAGTAAAATATTGGCTGGCTGGGAACTGTAGGCTAAGCCCCACAATGCACTGGTTCCTGCAGCAAAGAATTTATCAGCATCTCCCGAGATAGGGATGGCTTAATCCATCCTGACTGTCTCTGTCTTTTCCCAACTATCTGTAAAAATTCTGTGAAAGGTTGTGTCCCAGGACAGCTGCCCCTTGGGGAGAAAAAGAAATTTGTGACCTTGCCTCGCTGACTAAGCACATCCGTCACAACATTAAAGGAGCTTTAAGCATTGCCAGCTCAGCTGTAAAGGAGGTCATGAAAGAACTCTTTCATCCTCCACTTATTGGTGCATTTCGCTGTGGACACAGCACGGCCGGGATTATTTATTGTGGCGGTGTCATTATTATTAATAATAATCGTGTCTCTTAACACTTTTCTCAGCAATTTACCATTTTCCGCACTTTGCAATTCTCATCTCATTTATCCTTCAAACAACCTCATGAGCAGGGGTCAGCTTCGCCACCCTTGGGACCCTGAGGCCAAGGAAGAAGAATGCAGGGATCCTTCCCAAACGGCTGAAAATCTTTGCATTCAAAGACTGGTCGCATTACCTATGCATGCAGGTATGCATGCATTCAAGAAGGGCAGCTATTTTACTGATTTGAGTTGCTGCAGAAATGGCAAGAGTCCTGAAACACCTTTACAATGGCTGGAGGCAGACAATCGGATTATTATTTTCCTCCAGATTGCTGATGGTGCTTTGAAAGTGCAACCACATCCACACTATTATATCACTTTTAGAGGCAGGTGGGGCTCGTCAACACGACAAGCCTAGGAGAAGGAAAACTCTGATCCTAAACCTCTGCTGCCTTGCAGGATATTTTCGGGAGAAGAAATGTCTTAGGAGTAAACCCTACACAAATCCAAAGTGGAGTCCCTAAGGCGGTTGGATGGTGCCTTGTACGCCTTCTTCTGGCAACTCCTGCAGCCAAGCTGGTGCCAAACGTATCACTCTGCTTTCCTTTGGTCTACATCAGCAAGGCCGAGAAGGAGGTCATCTGGGCAGCCCAGGAGCTCCATAGAATAGAATAGAATAGAATAGAATAGAATAGAATAGAATAGAATAGAATAGAATAGAATATTTTTATTGTCATTGTCCCCTTCGGGGACAACGAAATTATTTGGCTGCTCCATCCACCCAGATAGGGCACTCCACTCAAAAACAAAACAACTACAAAAACACTGATTAAAACCATACACACTGATTAAAACCATACACACTAATTAAAACATAACTGGTAAGAGTAGATGACTTCAAAGTCCAGGCTTCCCATTCAAGGCTGCGATTGCTCTGGAGAAGAAGCTGTTTCTAAGACGGCTTGTTCTTGTTGTCATCGTCCTGTATCTCCGTCCCGATGGCAAAAGTTCAAATAGACGGTGACCAGGATGCGATGGATCTTTCGCTATGTCCAGTGCCTTTCTGTGGCACCTCATGGCATAAATCTGCTCTAAGGTGGAGAGCGAGCAGCCAACAATGCTCTCTGCTGCCTTAACAACTCTGTCCAACCCCATCCTGTCCTTAATAGTACAGCTTCCGTACCACACACATAAGCCATAAGTGAGCACGCTCTCAATGGCACAGTGATAGAAGGCAAGCAGCAGCTTCTGTGGAAGATGGTTTTTCCTTAAAACTCTCAGGAAGTACAGTCTCTGCTGCGCCTTCTTCACAAGCCCCCTTATGTTTGCACTCCAGGACAGATCCTCCTGTATTTCAATGCACACTGCCCAGCCTTGAGCCCCAGCAGTTCACTCTGCTGCTGCTGGCACAGCGGTTTGACTTTGCCCCCGGAGGTGCACTCCATTGTCTCCTAAGACAGAGAGATGTCAACAAACATATCATACAGCAGGGTATGAAATACATACCTTTATTTAAGAAGAATAGAAGGAGAACATTTATGCTAAAGAATCCTTAGTACATTGTTTCTCAAAGTTGGGTCTCCAGATTTTGTTGGACTACAACTCCTATCATCCCTAGCTAGCAGGTAAAGGCAAAGGTAAAGGACGACTATGGGGTTGTGGCGCTCAAAGGCGACTATGGGGTTGTGGTGCTCATCTTACTTCAGGCCGAGAGAGCCAGCGTTTGTACACAGACAGTTTTCCGGGTCATGTGGCCAGCATGACTAAACCGCTTCTGGCGCAAGAGAACACCATGACGGAAACCAGAGCACACGGAAATGCCGTTTACCTTCCCGCTGCAGCGGTACCTATTTATCTACTCGCACTGGTGTGCTTTCGAACTGCTAGGTTGACAGGAGTTGGGATGGATCAATGGGAGCAACAGGAGCTCACCCCATGCACAGATTTGAACCGCTGACCCAAGAGATCGGCATAACCCAAGGGGCTCAGTGGTTCAGACCACAACGCCACCCACGCCCCTTTAAAGGTAGGATATAAATGTAATAATAGAGCAACGAGAGCTCACCCCATCACAGGGATTTGAACCTCTGACCTACTGACCAGCAAGCCAAAGACTAGGCTCAGTGGTTTAGACCACAGCACCACCCGCGTCCTAGTGGGTAGGGGTGATGGAGTTGTAGGGTGGGCCTCACAAAACACATGGCAGGTGTCAAAGGCGAGAGTAAAGAGGCACATAACTTCCTATTAATACTTAGACTTTTACAGAGCTCCAGAGGAGAGATCATAAATCTGTAGCCAGAGGCTATCAGACCATCAACCTTTTGAAAGGAAGGGGATGAGTTATCATTTGGAAAGGGATAGGACTCTGTCTGTCTGCTTTCTGAATGTTTTTATGTGTTTGGGGGCTCTGCCCACATTTTCGGGGGTGGTGGTGGTCTTTGTGTGTTCCAGCACTTCACAAACTCGAAGTAATTCTCACCATACGTTTCTGTGTATTAACTGCTCTGATCGAAACTATGAAAGGTGCTTAAGCAGGATCACATGACAGCATAGCTGTTTTCCAGAACTTGTAAGTTATCCTTTGTCCCCTCCAAGCAATTATCCTGCCCACACAATGCTAATGAAGAAAGATCCCTTAAGCACGATAAAGGAAAGTGTTGCTTTGAAAAATCTATCTGAATTGGGGTATCTTGCGTGGGAAGAGCCATCATCCATTTTGCTCAACCAGAAATGTTCCTATTGTTAGAAATAATAATATAAGTTTTCCCCCTCTCCCAATGGGAACTGTTATCTCAAAAGCGAAAAAGCTGAATTTCTTAGGTGGAGCAAACATATGCCCTAGGTCAGGCATCCCCAAACATCGGCCCTCCAGATGTTTTGGACTACAATTCCCATCATCCCTGACCACTGGTCCTGTTAGCTAGGCATCATGGGAGTTGTAGGCCAAAACATCTGGAGGGCCGCAGTTTGGGGGTGCCTGCTCTAGGTGCATTGTGTTGCCTGGACAGCCCAAGAATATGCAAGTTAAATAAAGAAGGCAGTTCCTCTGCATATATGACACTGACCACAACCACACACCACCTTCAGAATCTAGAACCTCAGACCTTCCAAGTGCCCCCATTTTCCAGAGACAGTCCCGAATTTGCAGAAGCCGTCCCTGTTTCTGATTTGATCCTGGAATGTCCAGCTTTTCTTAGGATGTCTCTATTTTCGTTGGAGAAATGTTGGAGGGCATAAAGTTATGCAAGCCCCAAGCCAAGGAGTTAAGTAACTATACATATACAACCTTTAGAAGACATCTGAAGGCAGCCCTGGATAGGGAAGTTGTTTAATGTTTAATGCTTTCTTATGTTTTTATATATGTTGGAAGCTGTCCAGAGTGGTTGGGACAACCCATTCAGATGGGTGGGGTATGAATAATAATAATAATAATAATAATAATAATAATAATAGACGTTCCTATTTTCATCAGAGAAATATTGGAAGACATAGAGTGTTTCTAGAGGGTTTGAGGGTATCTAGAGTGTAGAGTGTATCTAGAGTGTAGAGTGCCAACCTAGCAGTTCGAAAGCACGTCAAAGTGCAAGTAGATAAATAGGTACTGCTCTGGTGGGAAGGTAAATGGCGTTTCCGTGTGCTGCTCTGGTTCTCCAGAAGCGGCTTTGTCATGCTGGCCACATGACCCGGAAGCTGTACGCCGGCTCCCTCGGCCTATAGAGCGAGATGAGCGCCGCAACCCCAGAGTCGTCCGAGACTGGACCTAATGGTCAGGAGTCTCTTTACCTTTACCTAGAGTGTAGATACTGTGAAGAACCAGAGGAGCTTCTGAGTCAAAGAGCATGACTGCGCAAGCACTTTTGAATGCTATAGACATTCTTGTATTAGAAAATAAGTGTCAGTTAACTACCATCTAAAGCAGAGGTGGGGAAATTATCACCCTTCAAATGTTGCAGGATTACAACTCCCATCACCCTTGACCATTGGCTGGTGCTGATAGTCGTCCAACATCATCTGGTCCAACATCATCTGGAGGTCCCCAGGTTCCTCTGATGTAAAGGTAAACTAGCAGGGAGACAGGATAGCACTAAGAGCATGTCAGACTAGTTTTCATTAGGGTTTACATTGCAATTTTGTCTAATTAGGCTCCAGTAATTAATGCTGTGAGTATAACAGGGATGTAATCAGACAAAGGACTGGTGAGTTAAACCCCATGGAAGCCGTTCATCTTTTGATAGTAATGATTATGTTCTTTTTTATTATTAAAGATCCCATTAAAAAGAATTTATGATTTTCCCCTTTGTGGAGGAAATAATAAACATGATATCAGATGCTCTTATTTTTGGTATCTCGCAACCGCATGTGCGTAATTAGCCACAGTTAAAAAGAGATTTTGCTAGAATGGCTTTTGGGGGACATTACAAATCAAATTAGAGGCCAGTTGAGTTTTTGTGGGTTTTTTCCCTTTTCAAAAATATGGAAGTACAGTATCTATAAATTACACAAGCACAGTTGTTTTGAAAAGAAGTGTTTGGATCCTTGGAAAGACCAGCTAGGAAAGAAGCTGTTGTGGAACCAAGGGACTGATTAGCTGTTGGCGAGAGGACAAACTTGAGCAGGCAGGCAGCTGAAGGAGGCCTTAATTGATCCATTTTTGAGAGAAGCACTTTACTTCCCAGAAAATCACCGGGCAAATGCTGTGGAACAATGACTTCCAGCACGGCTACGTTAGACTTCATTGTCTTTGAGCAAATGCTAACTTATCCCCACCAGATACTTTCCACTGGGAAGTCACCCTCTTGACTTAAAACCCATCAATATAAACACGACCCGCACAATACAACAGTGTCAGCACAATCCCAAATTTTGCAACCAAATCCAGGCTAGGAACACTTGCTCGGGGTTTTCCTTTCTCACTCCATATTTACTTCAGTTCCCTAATAGAAAGTACTGAAGAAAGTCCTGGCCACTCGGGGAGAGAAGATTCAAATGCATGAATGTGGTGTTCCCCTTTCAAATGCTGTACTGAACACAGGGTTGTCAGGACTCAGTCTCCACTGCTGAAAATAGTTCACAGTGGAAAGTTCATTGTATGATTGTGTTTGCTCAGTGGTAGAAAACATGCTGCCAAGGAGTGTGGTGGAGTCTCCTTCTTTGGAGGTCTTTAAGCAGAGGCTTGACAGCCACCTGTCAGGAATGCTCTGATGGTGTTTCCTGCTTGGCAGGGGGTTGGACTGGATGGCCCTTGTGGTCTCTTCCAACTCTATGATTCTATGATTCTATGCTTTGCTGTGACAGGAGCGTGCCGGTCTGTAATCACACAGTTGGAGTTACCTCTTTACAGTGGTTACAAACACCTTGGGTTACAAACACTTCAGGTTACAGACTTCGCTAACCCAGAAGTAGTACCTTGGGTTAAGAACTTTGCCCCAGGATAAGAACCGAAGGCGCAGCAGCAGTGGGAGGCCCCATTAGCTAAAGTGGTACCTCAGGTTAAGAACGGTTTCAGGTTAAGAACAGACCTCCGGAACGAATTAAGTTTGTAACCAGAGGTACCACTGTATTAGCAAAAGCACAATCTTCACAGACTTGGCTGAGTGTCAGGTCTAATGAGCACAGCGGCTCATTCCCAGTGGTCTTACTCCATGAAAATCAGTTGCTGAGACTGCAAGTCCCCACCTCCTCACAACCGTCTAAGACCCCGCCTCTCCAGGGCTCTTTCCAATCAAGCAGAGACTGTGCCTGCATGCAGCCAACCTCTTGTGGGCCTCCAACCTCTCCCAGAACCAAAAGAAGCATGAAAGACAAGGGAGGAGAAGGAGACATCCATCCCTCTTCACCAGCCAGACGTTTTCTTGACCTTCCTCCTTTCCTCTCCTGCTTCTGCTTCTGCCTCTGGACTTCTCTCTGCCACAGACTCTCCCAGTTCACAAAACCCTGTTCCCCATTCAGCTTCTGACACCTCCTCTTCCCGATCTTCTCCCTCTTCTCCGTTGACCACTCATTGTTATCCCACCACCACTCCCTGGGCTTTGAGCCTTCTTCCCTTGGTGGTTCCCCAGCTGGTTCCTCCCACCATTCCTCTGCATCCAACCAATCCATGACATTTGCACACCAAAGGTCTCAGGTTTAATCCCTGGCGCCTTCAGGAAGGGCTGGGGACGAAATCATTGAGAGCTGTTGCCAGTCAGTGCCAGAGAATATTGAGCTAGATGGGCCAAGGGTCTGACACAGGATAACTTGCATAGGAATTCCTTTATGGTCTTGCAGTTCCTATGGCCTCTAAATGGCTCTTAGTCTCTGTGGAATGTACAAGTTCAGAGGCAATATGTCAGTGTCACTGAATGCCAAGAACAACAGGATACAACGGCAGTGCCACAGTTTCCAGAGCTGGGTGGACTTGTTGCATAACAGTGTGGTTGACAGCTCATCCAATCATAACATTTTTTTTCCAGTTTGAAGGGTGGTGTGCTAATTCAAGCCCCTGCTCGGTACAGGTTTGGCAGTACAGGATGCAGCTATAGCATCTCTGACAGTTGGCTGCCCAGCCTCTGTTTAAATGCCTCTAGCAAAGGAGAGACCCGCAAGGCGGTCTGTGCCATTGTAAACAGATCTTACCCTTAGGACGTTTCTCTTGATGTTTAGCTGAGTGTTCTACCTTTTCTCTCTTGCCTGTATTTTTTGCATCCACCCACAATATAAGAGAGAACCAGGCTCTACAACCGTTGTTGGAGAATACAAAGCTGTAGCTTGCTTACTGGCTCAAATCCAATCCACAACTTCAGCATTCCCTTTCTCCATAAGTACTTTTTCTGGAGACAATAATCATGCTGATACTCAAAAGCTAGCCTATACATTCCTGAGAGTGCTCCATCTGTTGGATGGATGGGGGACCAGTGCAGTCAGAACTCTGTGTACCAGATGTGTTTTGGCTGACTGTTTCACAGAGAGAGAAAAAGTGTGTGCATGCTAATGCACACTAATCACCTATGGTGATTAGTAATTTCACCCAGGTAAATAAGCAAGCAAGAAAAGGGATGCAGTGCTCATCCGCTACTCTGGCAGTCTGAAGCACTTGTGCATTAGATGTGGACAAGGTGAAGCTACATGCCTAGCACCAAAGCTCAGTAGGTTGACCGCGGAGGGGTGGAATAATTTCTGCTTCTCCAACACCACTCTTTCCTCTGCTCCACTTGGTTGGATGAGCAGGGTGGAATTTCACCTCCTGCGTGTTTATCTTAGAAACATGGTGGGCTTGTGGCAAAGGTACAGAACAATCCTTGGCTTTATTGCCAGTCCAATGGGCTTCTATGCCTACTCATAAGAAGGGCTGGCAAAAGAGGTGTGCATTGCTCCACCCATCTTTCACCAGCTTCTTAGGAGTTAAAAACAAAACAAGTGAGTAATATTTTTTTTTTGCAGACTGGAAACAACAGCGTTGTGCGTGTGTGAGCTGGAAGCAGACTGGAAGTGGGGGACGCATGTCTTGCTCTGTGCTGAACTTCTGTGCTTCTTTGGAAACCTAATGGGGAAGCAAGGTCTTTTGGGATGTTAATGCTGTGCACCCCTCCATCCTATGCTCAGGCAGGGGTATAGGAAGGGGGAGCATTGGGGGTGGTCCACCCTGGGTGTTGTCTCTGAGGGGGGTGACAAAAAGGTACACCGCGGGGGGCTCAACCCGCTGCCCCCGTGAGTGGCGGATTGCCCCCTCCCCCGGTGCACAGCATGGCATGCAGCTAACTCCACCACTGTGCTTGTATGTGTAAATAAAACCATATACCCTAACGACACCACAGTCTCCAATGACCTTCATTCTAAGGATACCAAACTCTGGGAAAGTGCTTGGAACCCCTTGAGTCTCTCACTGCTTGGAGATAGGGGTGGTGTTTAACATTATAAATGACATGCCTGCCCATAGATTTTAGGGCATGCCAGCAATTTTTTTAAAAAAATATTATTTGATAAACAGGGTATATTTAAACCCAGCTGTTTCTGCACGGTTTCCTTGCATTGTCCCCATTGCATAAAGAGCAAACGTACAACTCCCCTGAGTACCTGCTACAATTCCTCCTCCCGGCTTTTGAAAAATTACTATTGATACAGCTAGAGCCTGTGCCCTTATTTGCAGGCAAAAACAAAAGGCAACACAACTGTCATTGTTCAAATGATGCCCATTCAGGCCGTGTTAGCCCTAGACAAAGCTCCTCCCTCTCACACACCAGCATAAGCACCCTAAATTCCTGGTCCTTCTGCTCTTTCCAAAAATGTTTTACCTTAACCCCCCCCTTTTTTTTGCATGTGAATAACTCAAACCAGATTTATTTTCATAATAGCCTGCGAGCTTTCAGTTAGCAGCATCCGGTAGATTTATTTCATTTTCTGGAATATTAGCTGCTGCACCTGGGCTGCAACTTGCCATCACCCCCAAAGGCTCCTAATGGTTTTGGTTTTTTTTTTTTTTTTTTTTTTTTAGCTCTTTGGAAGTGTCTGAATGCACAGCAGATGGATTTTAGGCCTGGCTCTTAAAGAATTTCTTTGTAACACTTGTCCATTTGTGCCTTGATTCTGCCCAGGTGAGACCTCACCACAAAGTGGGGCTGGTTAACTGTTTAGGAGTCCAGCCTTGAACAATGACCGTCCTGGCGCATTGGGGAAGAAAGAGGTAGTCATGGGTGCTTCCACTCCTGTGATGAACCACTGGGAAGCTCAAGATCCTGGATACAGTGCAGGTTTTCCATAGGGATGTTGGAGAATTCCATAGGAAAAGGAAAACAGGAGCATAAATTGCCACAATATCCATGCTTATCCAGGGTCACGAATGGATATCAATCAAGCAAAGATGAGCGGTATTCACTGTCTGCACATACTATGAAGATGATTATGTTATTTTCTGCATTATTTTTGCTGTTTCCTTCTATTGAAATTAGTTTTGATCATAGCGTATAGTGAAGCCATATAACGTAGGATTTTGTGGAGGATGAACTGGGGCAGAACAGAAACAGCTCTGATTGCAACGACCACAGGACACGGCGGAAAATTGCTGCCTCCTTACATCCCTAGTTTTGCACAACGATACCTATACAGATCCAAGGGCCCTCCCATATAAACATTTGTACTGACCTATCGGCTGGTGGTAAGCCTGTGTTTGGGCCATACCACTTCACACTGCAACTGAGGGCTCACGTGCCCTGCTCCTTCGTGCAACACATACGTAGAAAACTAGGCATTGGGGGAAAGCTGATCCTTAGTTTTCCATGCACAGTGAATATTTTGGATGGTGGGGCGACTGAGCATCTACTTACATTAGGAAGCAATATATTCAAGGAATAGATCGATCACCTGAAGATGGGGAGCCCAACTCCAGATGCATCACAGTTTTGGATCCTCATCTCTGCAGTGTGCCTTGCAAATAAAATTAGGGCAGCCACACACCTGGATTTTGCCAGGCATTGCTGGGATTTCAAAAGTGGAATTGATGTCTGGCGGGAATTTTCTGAAAGGTGGCACTTTGTCCTGGATCAAATCAAAAATTAAAAAATAATGTTTTGGTGGGTTTTGTTTTTTTTGGTGTGTGTGTGTTTGGGGAAGCTCAACAACTTTGGAGTTTGTCAAAAAATAAAAGGTCAAGATTTTTGAAATATGGCAACCCTAACAAAATACACAATGTGATGTCATTGCATTAAGCACTTCCCTTGTTCCAGTTCATTGGCTTCTGCTCGTAGGTGGTGAGCAAACACTGAACAAGATGGTGCTGCATCATATATTTCCTTTAACAGACGTTACTGGGGAGACATGAGTTGGCAGCAGCTGCACTTTCCATATAACTTCCAGTTAGGCCTTCAGAAACACGGTGTTATTACAAGAGAAAGCAATGCGAAGGAGCCAACGCTCTGCCAGATTTTCTGGTTTCTTTCTGTCCAGAGTAGATTAGTAGAAGGGACTTGTGGAGAAGAATTGAAATTCTGTAGCATTTGGCTTCAGCGACTCCCTGCTTCTCCTCACCCAACTAAGCCCCTTATGCTAATTGTTTGTCAAAAGCAACCAGAAGCTCAACTAAGCATCCCTCCCCTCCCCAGTTGCCTGAGCATGATTGGCATAAGGAGAAGCTCCCCAACCAGCCTGAAGGAAAATCTATACACATGGGGAACTGTTCTGCAGAGTTCCAGCTACACTGGAGCCTTAATTCTGTAGAATTAAGTCCCAATTTATTGCTATTATTACTTATCTGCAAAAAAAAAAAAAGTTATACACTGCCAACATTAAGAGAAAAATATCTCACGGCACTGAGCAGCATAAACCAACAATAAAATTACGTTCATGAAATAGGCACAAATAGATCAGATCAGATTAATGCATCAACATAACCGGATCCCCATTCATGAAGAGCCCAGGTAAAAAGATGAGTTTTAATAAGGCACCTAAATGGCAATATCTGTAGGTGCCTCCTGGTGTTCATTGGAAGCACATTCCAAAGGACAGGTGCCACCACACTAAAGGCCCTGGTCTTAGTAGACAGAAGGTGAACTTCGGGAACATACAACACCACTAAGAGTAGCCAGTGTGTGAGCTGAGATATACAAGGTAAAATGTTCTGGAAGCAACCAGGCCCCAACTTGCTCAGGACCTTATAAGCCAATAGCAAAAACTAAAAACTCTCACACTGGTGGCCAGTGCAGTTGTTTCAGCACAGGTGTTCTGCAGTGTCAACAGGTCAACCCCTTTAACAGCATTTTGTGCCAGCTACAGCTTCCAGACCTGCCTTAAGGGAAGCCCCAGTCTGGAGGTTACCAGTGCCTAGACTGCTGTAGCTAAGCTATCCTGATCCAGGAACCTGTCGTGTCCCGATGGTAACTGTAGCTAGCTGTCAAGAACGCACGCCACTCCGAGAAGTCAGCGGAAAAAGTCTTGAAGTTTATTGTACAGCACACAGAGAAACGTGGAAAGTCCGTGAGGATTCTGAGGAGGCCATCTCAGAGTCCCCCTTTTATACATTTTGCTGGATGACTCCCAATTCCCCCCTCCCTTCTGCCCTAAAGGTCCAGGGGTAATCCCCTTCCCCACCCGGGATGGCTTAGATAAAAGAGTTAACTGCTCCAGTCTACCTGCGCTATTCATGGGTGCTTTTTACATTGTTATTGCGATGCTGACGGTTCCCTTCCGCACCTGGGGTGGGGCCATCAGGTACGCGCCCATCCTGGGGTTGTTTACCCCGCGAGGCATGCCTGGGCGAGGTCGGGTCTTGCTGCGCTCGGTTTAACCCCTGCGCGCCTGGTTCCGCTGTCGCCCCCTTTCCTGGCCCGCTGCAAGGTTCCCCTTCCTGGCGCCCGCATGGCGCGACCCCGGCGGGCCCCGGTCTGCCACTGTCTAGCCGGGTCGCGACAGAACCATTGGTAGATATTCCACCTGTCAAACATTGCTGAAGCAGAATGATACTTGCTGCCAAACAGATTAGCAGAATATCATAAAGCTGCCTTCTTAATCTGCTGGAATGACAGTGGAAGGGACAAGTAAAATCCCCGAATGAGTGTTTATGAAGGTTAGTAATTCAAAGGTGATATATTCACATACTTATCACAAGCTTATATTTGTGGAAATTGGCAGTCCTATCCATATAACACATCGCACTTTGAGCAGCATCAGTCAGGAGTGCTACTACACTAACTATCAAATCGCAAACATGCGTTCATAAATAGACATGGCCCCATAGGCTGAAAATTTAAATGTGGATG
Organism: Darevskia mixta; assembly: GCA_034641385.1. Lineage (NCBI taxonomy): Eukaryota > Metazoa > Chordata > Lepidosauria > Squamata > Lacertidae > Darevskia > Darevskia mixta. The sequence continues at coordinate 5,655,014 of JAWWNH010000062.1, read as the reverse complement.
CATTGATTATTCCAGCAGTATTTGCCCATGCACCTGCAGCTGGGGTATTTGCAAATTGGCACCTATGTGCTCAGATATGCTAATTGCATCGATATCCACCTGTCTATGCATGTTGGAGTGTGCCTTGCATACTAAACAGCTACATGTGTGTACATATTGTTGATGTATCAGCTGTTCCCATTTGCAAGTGTCTTTGGGGGGAGGGAAGACAGTATGAGACAATTAATGCCTTCCTGTTATTTGGACCACTGTTCAATTGGGTATTTTCCTGAAGGTTCCATTGTGCAGGTGTGCTGCCGATATCCTTACTCACTAGAATTTACAGCACCTTAGCTGAAAGGAACACAAGATAGCATACAGGTCTGAAGAGGGCAGGAGTGTTCCTTCATGTAGCTCCCTGCATAAATGCAGGATCCTCCCAAATTTATGACTGAGTGGCATGGTCACACAGGCTGTGACAGATGGCTCTGAGCCTTCCGAACAAGCTGATGGCCTTGCAACCAGTGGTGTAGCATGGGGGAGGGGGGAGGACAAGGGTGGTTGCCTTGGGTGCAAAATTGTTAGGGGTGCAAAATTTCAATACCCGGTGCAGCTGTACGCTTCCATCTCTGGGCTCTGTTGAAAACAGCTTCTCCATGCAAATCAGGAAGTGACCTCTCCAGACAATGGAATGACTCTTCTTATCTCTGCGGCTGCGATCTCCTGGGTGACACCATCCCTCCTTCCCATCCACCCCCCACTCTGCATGGCCCAGGGCACTGGCAACCCACGCTATGCCACTGCTTGCAACACTCTCTTCTAACCTCTCCACTCTTGCCTGCTCCTTGGCCTCTCATATCTCTCCACCTGCCTTGCATCTTTTGATGCCTTCACCTGCCAGATAGCACAGTGGGGCTCTGCATGGCTCCTTGGGCTGCTCTTTGTTCAGCTGCTTTGATGTCACAGAAGTTCTAAGCAGCTTTACACAACATTGGACATCAAAGTGGGCCATGGAAGACCTTAGGAACATACAAGAAGGCAATCATGAAGCCAAGCCATTGTCCTCATTCAGAATAGAGAAGGCAGAGAGAATGGAACAGCCAAGGCTCTTATCTAAATGTAGATTTAGTCATTCTAAAATATTTTTATCGTGCCTTTCTCCAGAATGGAACTCCAGGTGGCACTTAGGATAACTATGCCCGAACCAGTTAGTTAAAGTCTCCAAGAGAAAAAAGGTCACTCTTGAGTCAATCAACTAATCACCTTCTGCTGCAGGACTAGTATTTGGAAGAAGTATCCCATTCACTTTCCCCTTGGGTACACCTTTGGGAAATGGCCATCCTGGAATGAAAACCTGGCACAAATAGTTCTAACAATATAAGAATTGATTTCACAGGCTGAGTCTCTTTGGACATGGACACACTGATGCTTTCCATGTCTATTTCAGATGTGGGATTGACTCCTATAATCTACATATGATCACTTTACCCGATATATGTCCATTTGGTTGCTTCGATCTGCAGGAGTGGAACTGTTTCTGGTGTCACATAATACTTGTTCCACATTTGTAGGAAAGTGATCTTTTCGTGTGGCAGCCCATAAACTTTGGAACTCCCTGCCTATTGACATCAGGCAGGCACTTTTACTGCAATGTGAAGGACAGTTTTGTCTAGGCAGGTCTACCCAGAGATGTAGAATGTTGACATGCGTTTTAATCTGGTTTATAGATTATCATTGATTTGAATTATTTTTTGAATGTTTTAAATAGTTTAAAAAAAAGACCTGGTATTTACTGATAGTTACATTGTCTTATTCTTTTTGTAAACGGCTTTAGGGTTTTGTTGCAATCAAGGAGTATATTAATATTGTGAAGTGAAATAAAATTAGTCACCCATCCCTGCCTCCATTCCTATGTACTTTCCCATGTACCATTCCAACATGGGACCGTCATGGATGCCTCCAAGGGCAAGGAAACAGGATAGAGAATAGAGGGGCAACGTCAGCTGTTGGTATTAAGAAGAAGAACCAAGGAACATGCATTTAAAAATATTCCAAACACAGCCGCCTCTTTCAAATGATGTTCAGCCATAAATTTGTCTGGTTCGTTTATTTATTTATTTTATCCTGCGAAGATGGAGCGGGAGGCATTCTTCAATGTGCGTTATTCCCCCCCCCTTTTCTTTCTTCAGTCGGCAAGAATTCGTAATTTGCATGCACCTTTTGAGTCAAAATCAAACATTTGCCCTGCATTGGCCCCAGTTTAATTAAAATGATGAAAATGTGCGATAGGCTTTTGGTCTAAGGCAAAAAAGGATGCACAGAACTGAAATTTGGAACAAACATTAAAAAAAAATGGAGAAATGCATGGTTGGAAGTGATAAGAAATGCCAAGACTATGTATTACATGGGATCATGGGATGAAAATAGAAAATATCCTTTTTTTAAAAAAAGAAAGAAAGAAGAAGAAGAATTCTGGCATACTGTGAAACTGTTGTAGGGAGGTTTGGATAGGATTACATGCTTTATGGATAATGCCCCTGTAACAGTGCCGATGTCTGTAATCTTGTCCATGGCCTTTTTTGTGTGACTGACGGGGCCGCTCATCAGTTTTAGCAGAACGTTTCCCCTCCACACCTCCGTTTGGAAACTGGGAGATCATTCACCAGAATGGCTTGGTTTTGAAAGCGTTAAGGACCCAACTGAAACATGTAATAGCAAAAAAGAAAAAAGGGGGGAAGAGCTTGCTACACAGGAAATGGTTTCTCTGAATAACCCCAAGAGACTTGGCAACCGTGGGCTGAAAACTTGGCCAATATCTTGAAAATTGATGGCCTTTTGAGATGAGTTGGCACCATCCACTGTCTTCCTTCTCACCGACTCCTTCCTGAGGTCAAGGGGTCAACATTCCAGGAGGCATACTAGCAAATATGAGGGAGTTTAACCACTTTCAGGCATCCCTTATTTTGCATGGAGCTTGAGATGGTAGGTGCCATGCCACTCTGGACACTTTTGGACAAAACTGAGTAGGTGGATCTATTTCAGTCTGATTCGAGACCTGATTTCAGCAATAAGACTCGTTTGGCTGCTCTGGTGGGTGACTAGCATTGGGAGAAGGGTGGGTGGACTGCAACCCTGCTGATTTTTCTGAACCACTTGGTTGATTTCAGTAACCACGAGTTAAGGATTGCTGTTAAGCAGAAGGATTTGATCCTTTGTGGTATTGATTCACCCTTAACTACATTCCAATCCTCATATTAGTCTGAGAGCTGTGGTATCTAAATAGATAGATAGATAGATAGATAGATAGATAGATAGATAGAATCATAGAATCATAGAATAGAATCATAGAATCATAGAGTTGGATGGCACAAGGGCCATCCAGTCCAACCCCCTGCCAAGCAGGAAACACCATCAAAGCATTCCTGACAGGTGGCTGTCAAGCCTCTGCTTAAAAACCTCCAAAGAAGGAGACTCCACCACACTCCTTGGCAGCAAATTCCACTGTCGAACAGCTCTTACTGTCAGGAAGTTCTTCCTAATGTTTAGGTGGAATCTTCTTTCTTGTAGTTTGAATCCATTGCTCCGTGTCCTCTTCTCAGGAGCAGCAGAAAACAACTTTTCTCCCTCCTCTATATGACATCCTTTTATATATTTGAACATGGCTATCATATCACCCCTTAACCTTCTCTTCTCCAGGCTAAACATACCCAGCTCCCTAAGCCGTTCCTCATAAGGCATCGTTTCCAGGCCTTTGACCTTTGACCATAGACAGATAGATAGATAGATAGATAGATAGATAGATAGATAGATAGATAGACAGATAAACTTACGCACATTCTCTTATCCAGAATAGCTTACTACCGGTATGTGTATTTTATGAACAGATTCTGCCAGAGCTTTACTCATTTCTCTGTAAACGTTTAATAGTTTAATATGCAGAGAGCGGCCTCTGACATTACGAGTCTCCGCATTCCTGGTTGCCACAGGCAGGGGACACTGTGGCTCTCCATGCTGTCCATCTTCTCCATGACTCCCGGCCTTTTCACTTTTGCACTATATGCCCTGTGCAAACCCAAGTTCAACGCAAGAACAGTACTTTTACTATGCTTCCATAGGCCAAATAGATGCAGAGAGAGACATCGCCAGAGAAGGTGGGGAGAGAGAGAGAGAGAGAGAGAGATGCATTTTTGTTGCTGCTGTTGCTTCCAGGATCCTGAAGGGTTACATGGACAGATAGGGAAGCCCCCAGAAATCCCACCACTTTTTAATTATAAGAGATGCCCGCTCTGAATGCTGTTTTGAACCAGTGCCCAGAACATCTGGTCACCCTTGTATCTCCCTGTTTTATTTTAAGAGTGAACATTTTCTCAGCACACTGCTGGTTGCTATCAGAAGGAGCGGCAATGGAGGAGTCAGGGAAAAAACACCGAGTTGCACTCTGCGTCGCCCGCCAGAATCCACCCACGTACTTCCAAACAGAGACATATTGGGGGTAAAGTTTTCAGCACAGTCCTTTGGGAGTTTCACTTTGTTACCAGTAGCTATATGGCTGATTTGCTGCTCTTGGAAATCAAATGGGCACCCCTTTTTGCAGGGAGCGATTTTTGTTTTGACTGTGTGAAACACAAGGGCTGCTGTATGTTAAAGAGGCAGCCCTCTTCCATTTCCAGGCGGAAATCACCTGCGACAAAAACCTACTAGGGTTGGGGCGAGGATTTGAAGTAGGGTCTCTTAAGCTATGCAAGCATCCCTGTTCATATTGTGGGAAACAGAGTCGACCCTTTTATGCTAGCACCTCCAGCAATCTGCTGGCTGCTACCCCCATCCTTCTTGTAAGAACAACAACAACAACAACAAAAATATCTATCTATCTATCTATCAAATATGAAACAGCATGGAAACTGAGACACAGGGACGCTTCCGAATCTGCACTTATCCAAATTTTGCAATGCAGTTCTCCGGCCATGTGATGTGGGCAGAAATACAGTAAAGTGTGCACAGACATGAATACATTAGTGAAGTAAGCACACAAAAAGCCATGATATTAGGGAAAATGGCTTGCAAAACTGCATACAAAAATGTGCTATTTAACTTCGCACTGAAACGCTGATGGATTTTCATAATGATTTTTTAAATTGCAAGTTGTTGAAGAAACATGGAGAGGTGGATTTAAGAGGAGGGAAAGGGGAAAATAAGAGACCCAAAATGGACAGATCCTTCCATTCCAAATTCCCAAGAGCTGGCATTCATACTGCCTCTGACAGTGGAGGCAGAACATGACCATCATGGCTAGTAGCTGTTGATAGCATTCTCCTCCATGAATTCATTTAATCCTCCAGGTTGGTGGCCATCATCTTGTGAGAGCAAATTCCATGCTTTAACTGTGTGTTATAGAATCATAGAGTTGGAAGGGATCTAGAGGGTCATATAGTCCAACCCCCTGCAATGCTGGAATCTCACCTCAAGCATCCATGGCAGACGGACATCCAGCCTCTGCTTAAAAACCTTCCACCATCTCTTGTGGGAGTCTGTTCCACCGTTGAACAGCTCTTACTGTCAGAAAGTCCTTCCTGATGTTTAGTTGGCATCTCCTTTCTTGTATCTTGAATCAATTGGTAGGGGTCGTACCTTCTAGAGCAGGATAAAACAAGTTTCCTCCATCAGATGTGTGAAGGGATACTTCCTTTTGCCTGTCCTAAATCTTCTAACACTCAGTTTCATTGGATGGGCCTGAATTCTAATATTATGACAATTGGCCCTCGAAGCACCAGCCCCCACCTCACTTTGGGGAAACTGAGTTGGGACAGCAGCCAATGGAGTACAGCCAACAAAGATTGGGGGAGGAGGGTCCCACTGAGCCACCCATCTGGCAGGCCAGCAACAGGGGTGGAGAGTATATTCCTGTGGGGTACCAATTTGCTTGCCTACAAGGTCTATAATTTCCAGATCAAGGGAAGTAATAGTACCACTCTATTCTGCCTTGATCAGACCACACCTGGAATACTGTGTCCAATTCTGGGCACTACAATTTAAGAAGGATGTTGACAAGCTGGGACATGTGCAGAGGAGGGCAACCAAGATGATCAAGGGTCTAGAAACTAAGCCTTACAAGGAACACTTGAAGGAGCTGGGTATGTTTAGCCTGGAATAGAGGAGACTGAGAGGAGATATGATAGCCATCTTCAAATATCTTAAGGGCTATCACATGGAAGAGGAAGCATGCTTATTTTCTCCTGCTCTTGCGGGTAGGACTCAAGGTAATGGCTTCAAGTTGCAAAGAAGGAGATTCTGACTAAACATTCGGAAAAACTTTCTGAAACTAAGATATATACTGTGCAAATGCCTGAGAAGGAGCCTGACCCTGACTCTGAGTTAAGTCAGTCAGTACTTTATATGGGGGACTATTGATCTGTCCAATGGCAAATTGGTCAGTACCTTAAGATGGGAGACCATGTACTTTAGGTGGAAAACAAATTCGCACATTCTCAGAATGACTGATTTGTAAAAAATTATATAATTTTAAAATCTGTGGTTTGAGATTAATGGAGGAGAAATGTTGGAAGATATATGCAAACAACCAACTTAGAAAATCCTGTCTTCATGAAAATTGCAGATCCGCTTCTACAGGTAAATGCCCCTAAAACGTGAGGTCAGTTCCTGATTAGTCAGAAGCAACCTTGAAAATAAAACCGGAGGTTTCACACTTCATGATTAATTTGTTAGGTTTAAATGGTGCCAACTTTGTACCTTTTTATAGATTAGGGTTACATTTTTTTTAAGGTTTATCACCTAAGATTTTTGAGTACACCTGAAAATGTCAGCTTTGAAAATACATGCACCATTCATTTGCTGCATTTGTCAAAGAGCTGAGATTGGCAGTGGCTCTCTGTGGAAAGCAGTCTCAGTGGCTACCCCAGGTTTGGTGCTATGTACTGTGTGAAATCACCAGGTATGGAATGAAGGTCCATACCTTCAAATGGTCAAAGGCTTGGAAACGATGCCTTATGAGGAACGGCTTAGGGAGCTGGGTATGTTTAGCCTGGAGAAGAGAAGGTTAAGGGGTGATATGATAGCCATGTTCAAATATATAAAAGGATGCCATATAGAGGAGGGAGAAAGGTTGTTTTCTGCTGCTCCAGAGAAGCGGACACGGAGCAATGGATTCAAACTACAAGAAAGAAGATTCCACCTAAACATTAGGAAGAACTTCCTGACAGTAAGAGCTGTTTGACAGTGGAATTTGCTGCCAAGGAGTGTGGTGGAGTCTCCATCTTTGGAGGTCTTTAAGCAGAGGCTTGACAGCCATCTGTCAAGAATGCTTTGATGGTGTTCCTGCTTGGCAGGGGGTTGGACTGGCTGGCCCTTGTGGTCTCTTCCAACTCTATGATTCTATGATTCTTCTATGATTCTAAGCTGGCACTCTGCAGAAGCTAAGCGGTTCTGGATCTGGTCAATGCCTGGATTGGTGATCACCTGGAAACCAACCATTTGCCCCCTTAGGGATCCATGATGGATGAGTAGTGTAAGAATGTCAGAAAACCAAATAAGAAATAAATTGTCATCATAATGTTATTTGTATGCTATCTTTTCACAAAAAGCATCAGGCTCTCAAAGCAGTGTACCACACAGAAGAAACGAATACAACTCAAATTCAACCATCACAAGAACAACTTCATAAGAACATAACAAAACAACAGGAAATATAGAACCATGGGATCCTAGAGTTGGAAGGGACCCTGAGGGTCATTGAGTCCAACCCCCTGCAATGCAGGTATCTCAGCTAAAGCATCCATGACAGATGGCCATCCAACCTCTGCTAAAAAAACCTCTAAAGGAAGAGAGTCCACCCCACCACCTCTCGTGGGACTCTGTTCCACTGTTTTGTTTTGTTTTTTGAACAGCTCTTTCTGTCAGAAAGTATTTCCGAATGTTTAGTTGGAATCTTCTTTCTTGTAACGTGAAGCCATTGCCTCGAGATGCATCTCCTTCTCCCTCTTCTTGTAGCCTCCTGATCACCATCCTCATTTTTAATAACCCCAGATTGCTCTGATTGGACCTGATCTGACCCAGGGCAATCGAAGACTGCCTCAGCCTAATCCAGGTAAACTCCAAGTCAGCTCGAATTGTCCTCAGTTATTTTGGGATCCAGGATCTGCCTGAATCTTGTGCAGAGCCTCCCCAACTTTTCATGTTGGTGACACACTTTTGAGACATGCATCATTTCTGCAACACAGTAATTCAGTTTTACTAGCAAACCGGAGGTTAAACCAACCCCTTTCCAGTGTTTGTGCAACACACCTACACACTGCAGCCGACACACCAATGTGTCGCGACACACAGTTTGGAAAGCTCTGGTCCAGTGCAATGCCCTTATGGCGAGTCACCCAGGCCAGTGTGTGCTCTCAGTGTATCATCAATGCACGGTTTAGGCATTGTCCTTCGTCAGTAGAAGTTGCTACAGGCATATGCTTCCAATCTGACACTTATTTCAAGACTGACTAAACACGCAACAGAACTATGCACAGATTGAGGGAAAGAAATGTTGGCAATTGTTTGGTTTTTTTGAGCAGCTTCATGAACATGTTTGTGGGCAGAAACTGGTTAAAGCAGAAACAGACTATAGACCTTTGGAAGCCGTCAATGAGAAACTGTCTGTGCTCAGAGCTTGGGAAATGATTGTGAAACTGCAAATGTTCTTGCTAATGTCTAAAAGTGACCTTTAATGGATATCATCGCTACAGAATAAAGTTGCTTTAATATGCTGAGATATTTCATTTTGTTCTAGAGCTTGCAAGAACAACAACAAAAGCTGGAGGGCGAGGGATTCCCAAAGCTAATTGTCTTTATTCATAAGAAAAGCATCATTTGTATTCTCCCAAAATGATTTTTTTTTACACGTCATAACCTGTCGCAGACACCTGTTGAAATGAGATTTTAGGGAAATGGATTGCAAATTAAAAGGTAATAGCTGAAACAGCATTGGCTAGAACTGTTTTAAACAATTAAGACTTAGGTTGTGTTATGTACTGAGCTGAATCCTAGAACAATAGGATCCAAAATGCAGCAGTCTGATTGGTCCTAGAACAATAGGATACAGAATGCAGCAGTCTGATTGGTCTGCAGGAACCACCCAATCCAGCTCCAGGTGGAAGTGAATCAGCAACCTGATTGGCATGCAAGAGCAGCCAATCAGGCTCCTGGAGGAAGTGAATCCGCAACCTGATTGGCCTACAGGAGTAGCCCGGAATTAGCCAATCACGTGGGGCCCATTGTGTAAATAATGTATATATAGCAGACGTTTTGGGGAAAGATTCATTCCTTGCTACTATGAGCTGAATAAAGAGCATGAAATTCACACTTGACTCCGAGTATATTTCAGGTTGCTAGTTGGATAAAAGGATCCCTCAGACCTGAATTAGAAAATGAAATTTTCATTCTGCTCACCAAAGCAAGCAGACCATAGATCTACACCATAGACCAGAAGGTCAAAAAATCACCTGGCTATTGAGTCCTCAGAAGAGCCTTGTAAAGAATGCTTTGCACTGCATTTTGCAGGCATCAGTGGTCAGCTTCAGGAGAAGAAAGGGCTAAGGAGTAAACCTTACACAAATCCAGATTGGAGTTCCTAAGATGGTTGGGTGGCATCTTGTACGCCTCCTTCCAGCAACTCCTGCAGCCCAGCTGGTGCCAAACATACTGCTTTCCTTTCCTTTGGACCACATCTGAAAGGCTGAGAGGCGGGTTTTGTCATCTGGGCAGCCCAGGACCTCCATACACACTTCTCAGACTTGCAGCCCAGAGAGATCACTTTGGTGCTGCTAACATGGCACAAACAGCATGGGAGGCAGCAGTTACAAGTTACCGGTCTCTGCAGCCACAGCAGGCACTGTGATTCTCCAGTGGTTTGTCTTCACCCCTGGAAGCATACTCCATTGACTCTCAAGACAGATGGATGCCAATAATAACTGGTCACCCGATGGGTGGTGCCTGCAAACCCCTTTTGGCTGAGCCAGCTCATTACCTACCCCACACCTGATGTCATGAATGACAGCAGACATAGGGCAATTGAGCTGAAATGGCCTTGCAAGCCAAATGAGGAGGCCTGGCACATGGCCTCAATGGGACCGCGGGCTGGCAGTTCCACACCCCTGCCCTGAGCCCATTGCCTGAAAGTGCAGGATGCAATCACCTTGCTAAAACTTAACAAACCTTGGTCAGGGCATGGAGAGGAACCCGCCTAGGAACCTCATGCAAGCTAAATAAAATAAATAAATGAAAGAATCACAGAATTATAGAGTTGGAAGGGACCCCTGAGGGTCATCTAGTCCAACCCCCTGCTATGCAGGAATCTCAACTGGAGCATCCATGACAGATGGGCATCCAACCTCTGCTAAAAAAAGCCTCCAAAGAAGGAGAGTCCACCACCTCCCAAATATCCTACTCTGCAAATGTATGAGTGTCATCCATCAACACAATTATTTTGCCTCTGACCTTGCTCGCCCTTGGCATGTGGCCCCCAGAAGACTGTCCATGTGGAAATGTGGCTCTTGGGTTCTGGGCTGTGTCCTGCGGTATGCAAAGTAAGAGTAGCATTGGTTGCCCCGCCTACCACAAGCATGTGGTCCCTGGCAAGTGACCCACAACAGATTGCAGGTGCTTGCCCTGGAAAAAAGATTATTTGGTCATGTTATGGAGGGAAACACCAGACAAGAGCTGAGGAAGCATTAAAATAAATAAGACAGTGTTGTTTTATTTCCAAGTATTTATTTTATTTCCAGTGTGGTGTAGTGGTTAAGAGCGATAGACTCGTAATCTGGTGAACCGGGTTCGCGTCTCCGCTCCTCCACATGCAGCTGCTGGGTGACCTTGGGCTAGTCACACTTCTCTGAAGTCTCTCAGCCTCACTCACCTCACAGAGTGTTTGTTGTGGGGGAGGAAGGGAATGGAGAATGTTAGCCGCTTTGGGACTCCTTCGGGTAGTGATAAAGCGGGATATCAAATCCAAACTCTTCTTCTTCCTTTGCAGGGTCTTCAGTGCACATTATGGTATCTTGAAGGTCTGTTTTCTCCCCAGCAGGCAGGGAGGTGAATCCTCTGTTTTATGTTTTGTCAAAGGGGGACCAGGAAGGACCACTACCATGCCATCATGAGAGACCACTTGAAAAAAAAAGGAACATAGGAATCTATCTTATACGAAGTCCATCTAGCCCAGTATTACATTAGCTGGTAGCAGCTTTCCAGGATTTCACATGGAGATGTCTCCCAGAGCTACCTGGGAGATGCTGGAGATTGAACCTGGGACAAGGCAGGTGCAGCAGTCCTTACCTGGGAGTGAGCCCCATTGAACTGAGTACAACTTACCTCTGAATAGACCCAAATAGGATCACAAATGTCTTTTTCATCAGATTTGAGGCAAGGTGAGCCAATGCATCTGTTTGGCCTCCATCCCAGTTATTGAGCTCCATTAATTAATGCGGGAGCAAATGTTAACCAACTCTTAAAGGCCGAGTTGTCTGGTTTTCCGAAGGAAATCCACAAAAACTCCCAGCCCTAGCTCAACAGATAGCCATGCAGCACCCTAACTTTTAACGAAAAGGGAAATATGCCTGTTTACTCTGCACAGTGTTCCACTGTTTGGGTTAGCAGTATGCTAATAATCCTATAAAGCACAACATATTTTTTTTTAAAGTGCAGGCAAAAAGAGCGAGCGAGAGAGAGCCAACTGTTTTCCTCCCCTCCAAACCCTTACCTCAATCATGACATAAGTATTTCAAGATGTTTGCTGAAGTATTACAAACCACATTGTGGGCTATCAATCTGTCAATGAAACAGCAGAAGCGTTGGTATTTCTGAGTGATATTTGAAATCCTAAGCCCGTAAGAAAATTAACTGGGGCAAGAGCATCCTGTTTTCCACCCGGAGTGTACAGCTTTTCCCGAAGCAATGCTGTAATTGTACGCCTCATTCCAGAGCGAAAGCATGTAATGCAAACGAGCAAAGGTTTCGCTGCCCTTCTTTTCTGCAGGGCACACTCTGCATCCAAAGGAAATATTTTCACAATTACATCACCAAAGCGAAAGAATTCTGAAATTCCCAGACCTTGACACAGCGCTATACGGGGATGGGAGGAAGGGGGGCGGTGAACAATAGTTGATTTGTTGGAGATGGACAGAAGGCATCTCAAGGCAGGTTCACATAGGCAAGGATGGTTCTCATAAATCCTGTGTGCAGGTAAGCCATGGAAACAGATGTGCTGCAACCAAGGGCTCCTTGCAGCATGGCTATTCCCAATCGCCTCTGAAGACAGGCTCCAGCGCTTGAGACTTTTTGGTTTAGGGAAAACGCAAGTAAGAGGCGACATGAAAGAAATTTATAAAATGATGCACAGCAGGGATGAAGTGAATAGAGAAACGTTTTCCTCCGTCTTTCATAATACTAGAACTTGTGGTCATCCAAGATGCTGAATATTGCTCAGTATACCTGAAGGAGCGTCTCCACCCCCATCGTTCAGCTCGGACACTGAGGTCCAGCGCCAAGGGCCTTCTGGCGGTTCCCTCACTGCGAGAAGTGAGGTTACAGGGAACCAGGCAGAGGGCCTACTTGGTAGTGGCACCCACCCTGTGGAACGCCCTCCTATCAGATGTCAAAGAGATAAACAACTATCTGACGTTTAGAAAACATCTGTACCTCTTTAAGCAGTCATGGCTTCCCCCAAAGAACACTGTGGTTTGTTCAGGGTTGCCAAGAGTTGCTAGGAGGCAACAATTGCAGAGCTACAATTCCTAGGGCACCCTGGGAAGAAGGGTTGATTATTTAGCCATTCTGGGAATTAAGAAACTACAGTGCTCATGATTCTTTGTGGGAAGCCATGCTTAAAGCAGTATGGCACTGCTTAAGAGGTGGAGATTTCAATTCATAATTGGGTTGCCTTTTTATTTATTTCATGTAGCCCTGAACTAAGCACACTTCACCTGCTTTATGCAGAAGTCCTTGAACGATGTGTGAAAGTGTTTGGTAGGAGCACCACATTGGCCACGAGATGGCAGTGTTCTAGGGCTTTTCCCCCACATTCATACAAACTTGCCAGGAGAAAACGCAGCGCAAAAAAGTAGTTATCTTCATTCCCAGGGCACAGCCAGCTAAGAATAAAAAGGGTTGTGGTACTGGTGGTGTTTCTGTTTTCTGCTTAAAACCTCTCCCCGCAAGCCCACAGTATAACATATAACATTCAGACCAAACCCAGCTATAGCCTGTGCTGTTAAGTGAAATTAAGTGTGTATGGTTTAAACACAGGAAACCAAATGCAAAAGGCTTGCAATGTGTGGAAATTTAAAAATACAGTGTTCCTACATTTAAGTTGTCTTTATGCTGTAGATTAAAAGGTATGTGGGCTCCAAATGTCCCCATTTACCAGAGACAGTTCCTTTATTCTGCTAAATCATCATCCCAATCTTGCCTTACAGGAAAGTTTCTTTTTAAAAGTATCCTTAGTGTATAGGAGGGCATTAGCTTTCATTTCACCCCACTCAACCCCAAACAATTGCTTCTCTGGGTTGCAAATGTTTCTGAGCGTGTTTGCTTTGCAGCTGCTCCTGAAAACCCACCAACATTTCAGGTGAATTGGTGTGCCCATCTTTATATAAGGACCATAACATAAGGTTACCAGACGTCCCCGTTTCCCGGGGACAGTCCCCGGATTTACAAATCAGTCCCCATACAAAATCAATTGAATTTGAAAAGTGTCCCTGGATTCACTGAAAAAAATCTGGTAACCTTACCATAACATCCTTCTGGACCGTCTTGAGGGCCTGGGAGCTGGGGGCACTGTTATACAGTGGTTCCGCTCCTTTCTCCTGGATCGTGTCCAGAAAGTGGTGGTGGGGGATGAGTGTTCAGACCCCTGGGCTCTCACTTGTGGGGTGCCTCAGGGTTCCACCCTCTCCCCGATGCTTTTTAACATCTACATGAAGCCGCTAGGATCATCAGGTGGGTTGGGTTGGGTGTTCATCAATATGCGGAAAGACATGTGAAGGCAGCCCTGTTTAGGGAAGTTTTTAATATTTAATGCTGTATTGTGTTTTTTAATATTCGGTTGGGAGCCGCCCTAGGGACCCAGGTGGCGCTGTGGGTTAAACCACAGAGCCTAGGGCTTGCTGATCAGAAGGTAAGCAGTTTGAATCCCTGCGACGGGGTGAGCTCCCGTTGCTCGGTCCCAGCTCCTGCCCACCTAGCAGTTCGAAAGCATGTCAAAGTGCAAGTAGATAAATAGGAACCTCTCTGGCGGGAAGGTAAACGGCGTTTCCGTGCACTGCTCTGGTTCGCCAGAAGCGGCTTGGTCATGCTGGCCACATGACCCGGAAGCTATACGCCGGCTCTCAGCCAATAAAGCGAGATGAGCCCAGAGTCGGACACAACTGGACCTAATGGTCAGGGGTCCCTTTACCTTTACCTTTGGGAGCCACCCAGAGTTGCTGGGGAAACCCAGCCAGATGGGCAGGGTATAAATTGTTGTTGTTGTTGTTGTTGTTAATTTTGCCTAATATACATATTTTTGGGCAAAGCAATTTCCCCGGCCAAGAATGTAGTTTCTGCGTGTGCTTCAGAGGGAAGTGAGGGGCAGATGGGGCTCGTCCACCTGGGAAGGCAGCCCACCTAAGAGCAGGAAAACTCTGTTCCTAAACCTCCATTGCCTTGCAGGATGTCTTCAGGAGGAGAAAAGGCTAAGGAGTAAACCCTACACAAATCCAGAGTAGAGTCCCTAAGACATTTGGATGGTGCCTTGTATACTTCCTTCCGGCAACTCCTGCAGCCAAGCTGGTGCCAAATGCATTGCTCTGCTTTCCTTTGGACCATGTCACCGAGGCTGGCAGTGGTCCTATCATCTGGACAGCCCATACACACTGCCCAGGCTTGCACCCTGAGCAGGTCACTTTGCTGCTGCTAACACAGCCGTTTGACTTCACCCCTGCAGACATACTCCATTGTCTCTCGAGACAGATGGATGCCAACAAACATATCATACAGCAGGATATGAAATATATACATTTCTTTAAAAAGAGTAGGAGGAGAGCATTTATGTTAAAGAATCCTTACCTTAGTACAGTCTTTCTCAAAGCTGGGTCTCCTGCTTTTGTTGGACTACAACTCCCATCATCCCTGGCTAGCAGGACTAGCGGTAGGGGCGATGGAGTTGTAGTCCAACGACAGCAGGAGACCCAACTTTGGGTAGAAACACTGCTTAGTAGGAAGGAAGCAAACATTGTGCCTTCCGAATGCAATGGACTACAACTCCCATCAGTCCCAGCAAACATGGGCAATGCTAAGGGATTGTGGGAGTTGTAGTCTGAGCATCTGGCTGCCCCTCTGAGCTGGCATCTATAAAGTTGTGCTCTCTTCTGTACGTTTAATGCAAATACTGAAATTGGTCCTTGGATAAGAGAATAATACATATGACAGATGGTTTTTTAAAAAGCAATTATCAAGAGGGATTTATTTTTGGAACATCTCCTTCAAAATAAAAAATCCAAAACATTGTTTGGCTTTCCTAGCCGCTGAAATAATTTTTTGGAGCATCTGATCAGAGGTTTTAGTTCTTCATTTCCTCCTTTCAGGAGCCAAGCCATCCATTCCATGGCCAGCCGTAGCACATCTTGTCCTTTGTTCTTCTGCGGAAGACGGGTTCACCAGATGAAATATGATGTCAGCCTCCTCCTGAAGGTGAAGTCATGGTGTGTGAGGGGGGAGGATGGCTGAACTTTCCAACCTGCAATTCAGGGCTGCGTTCCAAGGTGGAGGAAGCAAGATGGCTAAACTGGAATCAGCAGGACTTGAGTAGGCTGTGCCTTCTCTGGGTTATGTGCCTGGTCATCTCAATCCAAAATTCAATGCACAACGTGAGTGCTGGGATGAAATGAGTCGGGCAACCACTGACAGATGGAAGATCCAGGAACACGAACCTGAGATCAGAAGAAGAGCCTTGCTGGATCAAACCCAGAGCTTATCTATTGCAGCATCCTGTTTCTCAACATGGCCAACCAGATTGGGTTGGGAAGCCAAAAACAGGACATGAGAGCAACAGCCCTCTCCTACCCCTGTTCCCCAGTGACTGGTATTCAGAGGCATCGTGACACTGATCCTGATGGAGCATATTGCTTTCACAACTACAGACCTGGTTTCTGATTTGATCCCAGAATTTCCCAATTTTCCTTAGGATTTCCCTATTTTCACTGGAGAAATGTGGGAGGTTATGGAGTTATCCAGTGGCGGAGCTTCATGCTCCGGCACCAGGGAGGGGCGGAGAGCAGGCGGGGGCAGAGCAAGCCGTCCGCAGGGGCGTGGTGTGCATCCTGGGGGAGAGGTGCGCCGCCTGCAGGGGCGTGCCACCCAGCGCAGGCTGGGGGGGGGGCATCCACGATGGCACCCACTGGGATCGTGCTGCCGGGGACTCATACATAGATTGCACAATTCTTTGCACCTCACTGTCGTTGCTGTTGTGTGTGTGTGATCAATATTACACAGCACTTTTCAGAGTAACATATGCACTCACAAAATGTCCTCTGACCCAAAGCATGTACGTCCTTACTTTTGGCTAGCACTCAGCACATGCTCAGACATACCCTGTTCTGTATTCATGTTGCGTCTCACATCCAGGGTGAAGTTCTTGCATTAAAAACAGGTTCTTGTGTCAAATTAAACCATACAGGGAGAGCTGTGATCCTCTAGGCCAGCCACTGCCAACATGGTGACCTCCAGAAGCTGTGGGACTACAACCCCCATCATCCCTAGGTTGGGTGGCTAATGGGCAGGGATGATGGGAGTTGTAGTCCAATGTCATCTGGAGGACACCACATTGGTTATCCCTGTCCTAGGACTTTCAATAAACTAAAGCACAATTTAATCAAGGGGGTTTTGTCACAAAAACGAGTGCATGGGAAGTTTGTGTTATGTTATGGAATTATAGCAAATTACAGATTTCTCTGTGGTGCTACAGGGATAAAAAAAATGAATTACTCCAGGCTAGACACAAGTTTCTGATTAAAACTTTTCATGCTCATCTCTTTTGCTCTTTTGTTTTATTTCTTTGAATGCTGCAAAGACTTGAATGATTGTCTCCATCTCTAAAGGATGAATGATCTGGGTAGAACTTTCCTCCCACCCCCTAGGAATATGAAAAACGTGTTGTGTTATCTGAATGTGACTTTTGCTCTTTTAATCAATGGCTTCCCAGTCTGAGTCTTTTCATGGGTCGTTATGCAGGAAACGAAGGAGAGACTTTCTGCCCAACTTTATCAAAGGTGGCCTTTTTGGTCAATTGGCTTTACACCTGCCTGTTTAATCTCGTGCTCTGTGTTCTGTTCTCTCCTTAGATTTCTCACTGTTCTGCACACTTAACTGGGAGTCAACCTTACTGAACACAGTAGGGCATACTTCTGAGTAAACATGTATCAGATTGCACTGTTAATAAACATACAGAACAATGTTTTACTTGGTACACAGAGCTTGCAGGGGATAATTTTTTGCAGGGCGAAGAAGGCATGCAAGCTGCTACTGTCGTCAACCATTGTTCATGAGACTATCTCCCTGTTAACTGCTGCAAAGTACAGCACACATTGTGACTTCTATGTAGTTCCTCTTCTATGTAGAAGCTCTTTCAAACCAGTTAAATTTTATTCTCTTTCTTAAACAATTTTATATTGGTTTTTAAACAAATACAATAACCATTAAACACATATCTGGCAGTACAACATAATGGTGTTTGTTTTATCCATTGCCTCTAGATATACACTTACACATTCAACATTCAAACATATTACTTAATGTAACCCCTCCACTGAGAATATTGAGCGGTTGGTATAACAAGCTCTTGATTTTGGTCATTAACATAGTTTAAAAGGGGGTCCACATTTCTTGGAAGGTGTCTTTATTCGTTGTGCCTTTGATTGCCCTCCTGTGTCTGGTGAGATGCTCAGACATTGCTATATCCAAAAGATTATTTTCACATATGTTCAGGGGTATTTCAGTCTGGTTCTTCCATTGCTGAGCTATCACTAATTGTGCTGTGGTCAGTAAAAAAAACACACCTCCTAGTTCACTGTGGCGCAGGGTGGAGCCTAAGTCTATGTCCAAAGATAGTAGGGCTAAGGCAGGATTGGGAGAAAGGAGTTGGCCTTTGATTGTGGATATAATGGAGAATACAGTGGTACCTTGGGTTTCAGATGCTTCAGGTTACAGATGCTTCAGGTTACAGACTCCGCTAACCCAGAAATAGTACCTCGGGTTAAGAACTTTGCTTCAGGATGAGAACAGAAATCATGTGGCGGCAGCGGGAGGCCCCATTAGCTAAAGTGGTACCTCAGGTTAAGAACAGTTTCAGGTTAAGAACGGACCTCCGGAATGAATTAAGTTCTTAACCTGAGGTACCACTGTACTCTATTCCAAAGGTTTTTAACATGGGGACATTCATTCCCACCAAACATTAATCTAACTGCACATTTAAATTTCATTTGTACTGTACATGCTTGAGGTGGTAGACAATTTTGTCTGTCTGGGTTCCACCATAACCAGCCATCTCTCCATCGATGCTTAGCTAGACAAGCGCATTGGGAGGGCAGTTACAGCAATGGCGAAGAGCAAGTGTGGATAAGCCCTATTTCTAAGAGCTCATTTCACTGTGACCTGCTTCTCCCTTCAGAGCCTGTACTACCTAAGGGTTTGGGAGCTCCCCTGGTTGTGACAGTTCTTTTTTTTGTATCTGGGAGTGATCGCCACCAACTTGGATGGCCTTCAAGGAAGATTATACAAATCCATGGAGAAGAGGTTTATCAATGGCTACTAGTCATGATGGAGATGTTCTACCTCCACAGTGGAGGCAGTAATGCTTCTGAATACCAGTTGCTGGAAACCACAGGAGGGAAGGGTACGCTTGTGCTCATGTTCTCCTCCCTGGTTTCTCACAGGCATCTGTTTGACCACTTTTGTCAGGAGTCCAGGTTCCCAGCTTGATAACACAGTAAGCGTAGGTAATTAAATAGGAGGATTTATTGCAAAAACAAACATATATCTCCAGATGACTCTAACAAAGCCTCCGGCATCATTACTCAAGATGACCCTTCTGAAGACTCATTCCAGCGTCAACAGAAGAAATTGAACTTACAACCCTTACATCTCTTGTTTTGCTTCCTATCTAACAGTCCCTCTTTGGACATAGTGGATCAGCTCCAACCTCTTTCTGGTCTGAGAGGCTGTCTCTGAGTCTATTCGCTTCCTGAGAGCTTTGGCTGTGTTCCAGCCTGCTCTCAGCTACTGCCTTATCAGCCTGCCCATCAAGGTCAGGAAGAGCCAAAGTCTGCGGCAGCCGACTCTCCCCTGCCTGGCTAACATCTAAGCCTCTCTGTTTCTGGCTGCTTTCTGCAGTTGGCTGCAAACCTTCACTTGGAGCTGGCTCATTCCTGACAACTTTGAGAACAGGATGCTGGAGTTAATGGGCCAGTGGCTATTCTTACGTTCTTATGGGAGTGCTCTGAGGTATGCTGAGGTTCTGTCAAAGTTGTACAATCTATAAAAAGGACATGATACTCAAGTTATGAGATGGCGGCAGAAATTTGAAATACTTGGTGACCTAAACTGAGGTTGGAAGGACTGGTGGACTTTCCACTGGGGATCCAAGAGTCCCCAAGACCTCTCTCCAATTCCCTTCCTTTCTAACTTTGTCCATGCAAAGCTCACCTTGAACACTGTCTCCTGAAAGCCTGCAACACACACACACCCCTCACCGCATTGCAAGGATAATCTGTGATGCCATAAAATAAAACAGTCTACAGAGAAATGGCATTGAGTCTACCCAATATCAATGATTCAGGATAAGTGAATCTAAGGAGATGAAGCATGTTTAATGTAATTACACATCCACTTCTTGTGATGTATGACCCTGTGAAGCATTACTAATCCCCAAACAGATACCTGCAGGGAGGACTATCAAGAACAGCTGTTAGGACAACAAGAAATGAACCACATGAACTCAGAGTTCTGCTGGCGTTTGGCTGCATGGCTGAGGGGTGGGGAGGGGGGGGGAGAGTTACATTCTGCCCACTAAATCCAAGATCTATAAGAAATTAAAAGAGAGTTCTGCAAGACAGTACATTGGCTTCTTACATAAATCAGGACGCCGGCTCATTCCTTACTGCAATAACCTTCAGCCTCTTCATTACTGCTTAGGACTTCTCCTAAAATGAATAATGACATCCTTTCAGCCAAGGCGCTGAACTTGGTGTCATCTTGAGTTTGGCTTCCCATTTCAGATGACAGGGACAAGAAAATCACCAACCTTTATGCCGCCACGTGTTCATCAATTGGATCCCTGTGTATTTCATAACTTCATTATCCGTTGGGGAGTTCATAAAGGAGGGAAGATGATAAGGGAAAAAATGGCTCCTTTCTTCTCTGCGCAGTCCCCAAACCATCCCCTTTCCGGCGGCTGAAAATAGTTAAAAGCGCTGGAATTATTTACATGCAGCTCATTTAATTATAAGCACCTATAAGCTCTTTACCATCACATTGCAGTACTTTAATAACCTATATTTTATTTATGCTTCGCTGCTAAGTTTATTATGCTTATTATAGGATGTGATCTTAATTTTATGTTTTACAAAACAATTTAAATAATTAAGAATTACTTTTGTGATGGTTTTTTTTACTCCCCCCCCCCTCCCCACCTCCGACAGGCAAGAAGATGGGTAAATTATAAGAAGCCATTTCCTCTGCTTGGTAACAGGTGCAAGCAAGATTGACAGAACCATTGGAGAGAGAAAAAGAGCGTTCCATAGGGTTCCAGGAATTTGAATATAAGGAAAGACAAATACAGTCACACAATATGCAAGCACACATCTCCCGTTGCCTAAGGGCTCAGGTAATCTGGCTCTGGAAACAGCAGGGAGAGAGCAGGGGCCACTGTGGCAGATAAGGATGGGGAAATCTGTCAATTTTGGGTTCTCGTTTTCTTGGTATTAAGTACTATTCCCTGCGTTCCCATATCAGTTTGTGATTTTATTTTTTGTAACAAGTCATCAGAGAATTTCTCATAATACACAGAGGCTTGCATGCAGTTTTGCCTAATATACACATTTTTGCAAAGCTTTTCCCCCACAATATAACTGCTTAAAAAAACCCAAACTGTTGTTTTCACTAATGCATGCATTTCTGCTCACACTGCCCTAGTAGATGCATTTTTCTACAAAATAGTTGCCTGTAAAACTGCTTTGCAAGAGCTGGTTCCCGTTATTGTTTCAGAAAGTGCAGGTTTGGTAGGTTCACCTTGAACTGCGAACCGAGTTGAATTTCTATCAATTCCCTGGTGGTAGAAGAAGAAGAAGAAGAGTTTGGATTTGATATCCCGCTTTATCACTACCCGAAGGAGTCTCAAAGCGGCTAACATTCTCCTTTCCCTTCCTCCCCCACAACAAACACTCTGTGAGGTGAGTGGGGCTGAGAGACTTCAGAGAAGTGTGGCTAGCCCAAGGTCACCCAGCAGCTGCATGTGGAGGAGCGGAGACGCGAACCCAGTTCACCAGATTACGAGTCTACCGCTCTTAACCACTACACCACACTGGCTCTCACTACACCACACTGGTAGGTTGGAGGGAGCTGCTAAAAAAACCTATATCTTGGCCACCTTGTCTAAAGGTAAACTAAGCTCACCCCAACCCCCAACGCAAAACACTCTCCCTGGTTGCTGCTTGTGGATAGTGAAGGTACTAAAATTCCATATGGACTCAAAGCGGAGTTGTTTTTTTTTGTTATGCATCAAACACCATTTGTCCTAAGTGAAGCAACAAGAAGAGCAGCACATCTGGACCCTTTCAGGCAGTCCAATTAATGACTCCGCTTCACAGTGTTAATAATTTCTTCAGTTGGCATGGCTGCTCATTTTGTGGATCAGATAGGAGAAGCAAAATCTTGCTTCCCCACCACCACCGACCAAAAGGAAACACAAAGAAACAGAGAGTTCTCTTGAGCTATCTGTCCTAGGCATGGCTCTCTGGCACGCTCATCCTGAACACCTGGTCAGCAACCATGGATTGACCATATCTCAGACATAGAGTGTCTGCTTTGCATACAGAAGATCCCAGCCCTACCTGGAGATGCCAGGGATCAAACCCGGCACCTTCTTCATGCAGGCAGATGCTGTTCCACTGAGCTACAGCCCACCCCAGCTTCCCCTACCAAAAGGAACACTACCCATGCATTGCAGGGGGTTGGACAAGATGACCCCGAGGTCCCTTCCCGTTCTACAGTTCTGTGAATTGGTGCTGAATTGTCATTGCAATAGTGAGAGGTTATGGATTTTTGCTGTTGTGCTGTGACCTTCTGTCATGAATACACCAGCTCCAAGCAAAGGTTTACAGCCTGCTGCAAAAAGCAGCCAAGAACAGAGAGGCTGGGATTTCACTCAGGCAGAGGAGAGCCGAAAGCTGCAGGCTCCTACTGACTTTGAACGGCAAGCCAATAAGGCTGTAGCTGAGAGTAGACTGGAACATAGTCAAAGCTCTCAGGAAGCACAAACAGGAGCGAACAGAGATAGTTGGTCAGAACAGGAAGAGGCTGGAGCTAATCCAATAAGTCCGAAGAGTCAGTGAATGGGAGGGCTGCTAGACAGGAAGCAAAACAAAAGATGTAAGGGGCACCGGTTCAATATATTTTGTAGACACCGGAAGGAGTCTTCAGAAGAGTCATCTTGAGTGATAAGGCTGGAGGCTATGATAGAGCCGTCCGGAGCTATCTGTTTGTTTTTGCAACAAATCCTCCTTTTTTAATTACCTATGCTTACTGTGTTATCAAGCTGGGAACCTGGACTCCTGACAGCTTCCTTGGTATACAAAGGAAAGCAGCATACAAATTGAAATAGCCAACAAAACAAATAGATGGGAAAGTCCATTTGAAATCATCATCGTAATCTATCTCTTTCACTTCCAAGCTGCACCAGAACCCTGCATCAGCACCAACCAAGAAAGGTCACGTAACTCACAACTATGCAGAGTAAGCCAATTGTTTAGTAAATGGAAATATGTTTCCCCTTCACACCAATCACCCCAGCTGAGTGCTATAAAAGAAAGAGAGAATTTCATTTATAATCTTAATTCTAAGAATGTGGTACCTCGGTGTGTTCTTTTATCAAGCCATACTTCTCTCCTGCAGGCAGATTTCGGAGAGATTTTGTTTTCCTGCTGAGGTACAGCAATAATGAAGAGGGTTTTTTGGGGTTTTTTTTACCGTTGTCTATTTCTCTCCTAGCCCAGCCTAATCTCCACATATCATTCATATCTACAAAAACAAAGCAAAACACCTTAATCACAACTCACCCCCCTACACACTTTAAGAAGGGTAACTATCACAGCAAACATATGCAAGGCGGAAGCTTCGTGCCACCCATCAAGGCATTAATCCATTGCTTTCTCTGAGATTCGGATGTTTTCAGCATGGGCAGAAAGGAATTAGCCTTCCTAAAATAAAACACATTGACAACAACTTAACCCCCCGCCCCCCGAGAAGTTGCATTCTTTTTTGGGCAGATATGCTATTAGTTTCCCTTGAGCGAGACGTTTTCCTCAAGTCCTCAGATGTTTGATCAAGCTGGGACCACACAAGTTAAATTTGATACAAATGTTATAATCTAATAAAGTCCTTGTGCTCCTTGCCGTTCATGACCCCAGTTCCTGCCAGCGTGCGGTATACACTTAAAAAACAAAACGGCATAAAACAAAATAAGAAAAAAAATCGGCTGTCATCGCTTAGAAAGAAATGGGTTGAAATGTACAGCTCAGCCACATCAATGGCTCTTCAAGTATTCAAGGATTTTTCAACCCCCTCCCCTTATACAATGAGACCCAGATCCTGTTTCTCAGCAACATCTTTGAAAGCCCGTTTTTCACCACTGAAGCATGTCGTGACCCTTTGTATAAGTAATTGAAGTGGCATTGTAGAACAGCAGAACAATGGCCTTGCCAGAGGGAAGACATGGCGGAGACAGGATGGAGCAGGGAGCCTGCTAAGAAGCTCCGTTTCCCTCTCGTAATATCTAAGGTTGGAACATTCAGGACAGGTAAAAGAAAGGATCGCTGCTCACGGCACACAGCTAAACTATGGAACTCATTCCTGCAGGAGGAGGTGGTGCTACCAACTTGGATGGCTTTAAAAGAAGAATGGGCAAATTCATGGCGGCTCAGGCTATCCGTGGCTACTGGCCAAGGTGCCCATGCTCTGCCTTCATGGTTGGAGGCAGGAATGCTTCGAAAAACACAAGAGGGGCAAGTGCTATTGCATTCAGTTCCTGCTGGAGGGTTTCCCACGGGCACCTGGTTGGCGACTGTGAGAAGGGGATGATGAACTAGATGGGCTATTGGCCTGATCCAGGGTTCAAAGCTTCCCTAGACAGTCTCCTGCTGCCAATACATTTAAAGAACTTCTTATCCTTGGTCTTAATGATTGTAGCAATATGCTCCTCAAATTCTTTTTTTTTAGCATCTCTTACTCTCTGCTTATACTTTTTTTTGGCCAAAGTTTGTGTTCGTTTTTATTCTCTTCATTTGGGCAAGACTTCAATTTTTCTTGAAGGAAGGCTCCTTGCTTCCAAAAGCTTTTTTGACTCTGATTGTTAACCACACTGGTCCTCATAGTACCTTTCCTGATCTGCGGTATACACTTCAGCTTAGCTTCTAAAACACTGGTACCTTGGTTCTCGAACGTAATCCGTTCTGGAAGTCCGTTCAACTCCTGAAACCATCAGAAAACGAAGGCTGCAGAAGGCTTCTGGTTGGCTGCAGAAGCTTCCTGCACTCAAGCAGAAGCCGTGTTGGATATTCGGCTTCCGAAAAAGTTCAAAAACTGGAAGAAGAAGCAGAAGCAGAAGCAGAAGCAGAAGCAGAAGCAGAAGCAGAAGCAGAAGAAGAAGAAGAAGAAGAAGAAGAGTAGTTTGGATTTGATATTCCGCTTTATCACTGCCCTAAGGAGTCTCAATCCTGCCAACCTAGCAGTTCGAAAGCACGTCAAAAGTGCAAGTAGATAAATAGGTACCGCTCCGGCGGGAAGGTAAACGGCGTTTCCGTGCGCTGCTCTGGTTCGCCAGAAGTGGCTTTGTCATGCTGGCCACATGACCTGGAAGTTGTACGCCGGCTCCCTCGGCCAATAAAGCGAGATGAGCGCCGCAACCCCAGAGTCGGTCACGACTGGACCTAATGGTCAGGGGTCCCTTTACCTTTAAGGAGTCTCAAAGCGGCTAACATTCTCCTTTCCCTTCCTCCCCCACAACAAACACTACACCACACTACACCACACTGGAACACCTACTTCCAGGTTTTTGGCATTCGGGAGCCAATTTGTTCGTCAACTAAGCCGCTGGAGAACCAAGGTTCCAGTGTACTGTGTTTTTAAACTACTCCCGGGCATTTGGGAGTGCTTTGATGCTCTGAACTTTGCCCTTCGACTTCCGTTTTACAAACCTCTTTGTTTGGATGAAGTTTCCTCTTTTGAAATCAAATGTGACCGTGTTGGATTTTCTAGGCAATTGACCGTTTACATGTATATTTAATTTAAAATGTCATTGTCACTGCTCTCAATTGACACAACAACACTTACATCTTGCACCAGATCCTGGATGACACTCAAGTCCCCTTAAATGCAGTCTATCTGTCTTCAGGTGTCTTTGACACTTTCCTTTTGACCTGTGATGATTTGGCTTCTCTGAATTGCTATCCTGCCCCCCTGCACCCACAATGCCTTGTTCAATGCCTCCTCCATTGGAATCTTCATCATCTTCAACCCTGGGGAAAGATTCATTCCAAACCAGGCTCTCCTCAGCTCCTGTCAGCTTTCCTCTCGCAATCCGTTTAAAAGCTGCTCTGCCACCTTTTTGTTCTTAAGCGAACAATCAAATACTCCTGGCTCAAGAGGATCATTTTATTGTTGCATTCTGAAACAAAGTTTGCAAACCACCTGGGAACTGGCAGAATGTAAATTTATTAAATAAAATCAATAATTTCCATGGATTAAAAATTCTTACGATTTTAAAATGGTTGCTGTCAGCAAATCTGTGGCTCTGCAGGAGCTGGCAAAGTTAATGTAAAAAGGGGAAGGCAGTAAAGAAGACTCATAGCTTCCTCAGCAATCCTTAACCCCAACAGTTTTTGTTATATTTGAATTTGAACGTATATTTGAACGTCCGACGCAGGTTCTGCTTGAGTGCAGGAAACTCCTGCAGTCGATCGGAAGCCACGTCTTGGTTTTCTGACGGTGTCGGGAGTCGAACGGACTCCCGGAATGGATTAAGTTCGAGAACCAAGGTACCGCTGTACACGACTGTAGACAAATCCTGAGCTAGATGAACTGAATGCTCTGATTCCTTCTAAGGCCGCTTTGTATGTTCCTACATTCCACCACCAGCACTGCGACTCTCATCCAAATCCACCGACACCCCCTATCCACCCCACAGCTGTTTTTTAACCAAAGGGAAAAGCCACGGGTAGATCCAGCCACGAACCGCTCCCTGTCACGTGTAGTTTTGCCCTTAGTCATCATCACGGCAGCCTAACCTTCTATCCTGATGTCAGATCTGGCCAGCCAAGTTGCATCGGAATTTCATCTCTCAGCTACACTCCGATGAAAGCATCCAACATGGGCAAGAAGAAGAAAGCATGGGCAGCATATCATGAGAACTAGCCTCTGGCCTCACTGTTTAAGAGCCAGTCACCCATCCCATTTTTCCACAAACAGCAGCTGCTCCCTGACGGACCTCTGATAGAACACCCCTGTGGCAAAAACTTATTTTCCCTCTCTCTCCCCGAGATGATGGAATTATAAGTAATTTAACAACCTTCCAATGACATTTACCGGCTGAAGCAAAGAGAGAGGGCTCCATTAACCTCTCTCAGGGCAGCCAGCATCTGGTCTGTTGACTCACCAGTGGCCCCCAAAGGACATTTTTGAGATACCTGGAGTTGGACGGCAAAATTTAATAAATGCCAGATTCTGAATGGATGTTAAGTCCAGGGAGGCAGAACTATTTACGAGAACAATAGCTTAAAAATAAATAAATCTTAGGTGCCCCTCCCTCTTCTAGCGCTTGCCATTTTGGTACAACTTAAGTTGGGAAGTATATTTAAAAAATGAAAACACACTTTATTTTTTAAAGTGAATAAAACACCTAACCCAGCAAGATAAACCTGGTCTGTTTTTCAGATTGGTTTTAAACAAAATTTAAGGGGGGTGGAATCTCTAAAAGGTCAAGAGCGTTCATTAACGCTGCCACTTGGAAGCTGCAGCATATGCCAGGGAGTCTTATGTGGCTGGTAACCTAAGGCGAAATGGACCTTGGCGAGAGAGAGACCTGTAACATCCCTTCGCCTGCCTTTCTCAAGTTTTACCCACTTGAAACAGTGACTGTTAAAAGAAAATGGAAAGAGGTTTTACAGTTTCTCTGGCAAAGGTAAAGGGCACCAGGAAGGACGAGGCTTAACCTAAAACTCAGGGAGTCAAAAGAGGATGGAGCAGGGGTGTAGCAAGGGAGGGCGATGGGGGTGGGCCGCCCCGGGTTCCACCCCAGAGGGGGGTGACACTTTAAAATGTTTTTAACTTTTTTTAACTTTATTGGAAAAAAGAGATAATAGACACACACACACACAACCCCCCACACCTCACAAAGTGGCACCATCAGAGGGGGATGACACTTCTTCTTTTTTATTTTTTTATTTTTAAAATTTTAACTTTATTGAAAAAAAAGAGATAATAGACACACACACACAAAAACCCCACACCTCGCAAAGTGGCACCATCATTTTTGGGGGGTGGGGGTGACTTGCTATGCCACTGGGTGCAGCTCTGCCAGTGCCCTGGCAAAGTGGTGGTGGTGGGGGGTGACAAAAAAAATTCCGCCCCGGGTACCACCTGGGCTGGCTACGCCTCTGGGATGGAGAGGAAATGGAAGCAGGGTAAATGGTTTTTTTCTTCTTCAGCTGCAGGTATTTAGGACTAGGCTGCCCTACACACCATGCACAGAATCGTAGAATTGTGGAGTTGGATGGGACCCCAAGGGTCATCTAGTCCAACCCTCTGCAGTGCAGGAATCACAACTTAAAGAATCTCTTGCAGATGGCCATCCAACCTCTGCTTAAAAACCTCCAGTGAAGGGGAGTTGGACTACCTTCGAAGGCAGTCCACTCCACTGTCAAACAGCTCTCTCCACAAGAAAGTTCTTCCTAATGTTTAGTCAGAATCCTCTTTCTTGTAATTTGACTGAGTGTTCTGAACTGGTTTCACATCTGAAGCACATTTAAAGCACACCCACCCTTAGATATGCACGAGTAAGTACTTGTGAGAGCTGTTTCCTCCTCTGAGCAGTGCGATGGCTAAGAGCCACAGCAGACATTGTGCAGAATGAGGTGAAAGCCGATTAAGGCGGGGGACGGGACGGGACGGGACGGGACTTCCAGACCGTACCATTCAAAAGCGCTGCTGTGTGGATGCAAATAAAAACAATAATACCTTTCTGCATAACCCCACTCCCAAGGTGATGCCATGGCCACAACCCAATTTGGGAGCTGTACTGATCCACGGGGCATTATACCCAGTTTATTAGGATCAGCTGATAGTCATCTCCTAGTAAGCAGGTCTCATTCTCCAACTTCCTTTCTCAGGAGCCTTCCTGTGCCTGAGGGCCACATTCTGTTTTTGGCAAACTTCCAGGGGCCACTTGTGGGCGGGGGGGGGGGAATGCAAATTGCACAGCAGGCTAGTTTGTATGAACAGTCACATGCCCCTCCATCCAGGCAAGCAAGAGACATGGCCAGAGGGTCAAGGGCACATCCCAGCCAGGCAAAAGCATTTGGGGTGCAAAGCAGGACCAGGGAAGGGGTGCGGCTTAGAGGGATGATTGGGGAGTGCATTTGGCTTCTGAGAAGAGGTTCCCAACCCCTGTTCTAATATGCCATGAAAGTTAGTAAAACTTGAAAGACCTCCTTCCCTTGGCTGGCCAAGGAAGGCCCATCAATTAGACTGGAACAGCAGCAGATGAAGGAGGAGGAGGAGGAGGAGGAGGAGGAGGAGGAGGAGGAGGAGGAGGAGAAGGAGAAGGAGGAGGAGGAGGAGAAGAAGAAGAAGAAGAAGAAGAAGAGTTTGGATTCGATATCCCGCTTTATCACTACCCGAAGGAGTCTCAAAGCGGCTAACATTCTCCTTTCCCTTCCTCCCCCACAACAAACATTCTGTGAGGTGAGTGGGGCTGAGAGACTTCAAATAAGTGTGACTAGCCCAAGGTCACCCAGCAGCTGCATGTGGAGGAGCAGAGATGCGAACCTGGTTCACCAGATTACGAGTCTACCGCTCCTAAACACTACACCACACTGGCTCTCCTGGTCTGGGGGAACGGGGAAGTCAGAGACCTCTGCTTCCACCATTCACAGTACTGGATATATGTATAAGCTAAACAAGCTATAGCTTAGGGCCCCACTCTCTTGGGGGCCCCCAAAAAATTAAAGGGAAAAAACCTGGATGTACATTTCCAAAATATAAGAGAGAAAACACCAAATAAAATAAAACCTACATACAGCAACAGTGTTTTCTGTTGTGTAGGCTCCTATGATGTAAGTAATGGGCCCCGCTTGCTAGCCTGCTCCCTAAAATATCACTGGTTTGCTCATTTCTATATAAAGGGTGCCTACATTCTGCATGGGACGGGTGGTGCTGTGGGTTCAACCACAGAGCCTAGGGCTTGCCAATCAGAAGGTCGGCGGTTCGAATCCCCGCGACGGGGTGAGCTCCCATTGCCAACCTAGCAGTTCGAAAGCACGTCAAAGTGCAAGTAGATAAATAGGAACCACTCTGGCGGGAAGGTAAACATTCTGCATGGACTGTGCAAATGGCTTTAGATACCTATTATGTCCATAAATTACCATATAACATATATTCAACACAAAAAAACAGTGACAATTTGTTGTTGACAGCTGGACATATAAAGGGCCCCATTACCTTCAGTAGCTTAGGGCCTCATCAAACCTAAATCCGGCCCTGACCATTCACAACACCGCCATTCTTGGGAGCTTCTTCCCAGAAGATGCAGCAGCAACATCAGCCATTAGCAAGGCTTTGCATCCCTCCCCCACCCCTGCTTATGGGATCTGACAGTCCACCTTCTAAAAATAAGCTTCTCAGACATTACACAACTTGCATCAGAAGGCCACTCATGTGCACTTACTTAAGCATGTCGGAGCTGATTCAGCAAAGAGGTCCAACACCAGCTTCTTGTATTTATAAGGTCAGGGGGAAAGTATGATACCGCTTTGTGCGACTTACAGTTCGATTCGCAGAAAAGGAAAGAGAAGCCCTTGTAATCTCGCTCTCGTTCTCACTTTGTTACACGCAGGCAGGCAAACAGAGCAACATGTATGCTAATGATTACAGAGAGAGCTTTTGAAGGTGGGTTTCCCCCCTCCTTATTTGAAATGCAAATTCTCCTTGGCAGTGTGAAAGTACAATAATTTAATAGATTTGCAAATTAGAAATATTGTAGAAGTACAACATGATGATTTCAACTGCTAGCATTGTAATAAACTTAAAATAATATCACACAAGATTCCAGGTTTTGTTACATCTATTTGTCTTACAAAACCTTCAGCATGGAAACTAAAATTCACACCCCCCCCACTTCCTCTTTTATGCATAAAACATAATCTAAACTATCTTCACAAAATGAGCCGATATTCATAACCTGGCAACCAATATTGGGTTTTATAGAGTATTTCTATATGGCTTAAGCATCTGGTGTAGAATATGAATATGGCATCTTAAATAAATCTTGGGCTGCCATCCTACGCGGTCGTCATGTGGACTGGGAGGTTGGATACATTGATATACAACTACTTATTTCAAAGTTGTT
Organism: Darevskia mixta; assembly: GCA_034641385.1. Classification (NCBI taxonomy): domain Eukaryota; kingdom Metazoa; phylum Chordata; class Lepidosauria; order Squamata; family Lacertidae; genus Darevskia; species Darevskia mixta. Next base: position 5,624,119 of record JAWWNH010000062.1, on the reverse strand, counting down.
GTCTATATGATTTCGGTTTTAACTCTATTTTATTTATTGCCTGCTCTGGAATGGCCCTTTGCAATGAAGGGCAGGCTAAAAATGTATTAAATATATAACAGGTGCAGGTGCAGGAGTGTGTGGGTGAAAGAGGGCCTTGGTGGTGTCGTCCCCCCCCCCCTTTTGAATTGGTCTCAACCTCTGTGGCCCCCAGACAAGGGAGTGTGGCCCTCGGGCTGAAAAAGTTACACATTCCCACTACTGTACGAACATTTAAGCCGGGGTAGGTAGATGCAGCTCTGCCTAGGTAAAGGTAAAAGGTAAAGGACCCCTGGACGATGAAGTCCAGTCAAAGGAGACTATGGAGTTGCGGCACTCATCTCGCTTTCAGGCCGAGGGAGCCAGCGTTTGTCCACAAACAGCTTTCCGGCTCATGGGGCCAGCATGACTAAACCGCTTCTGGCGCAACGGGACACTGTGATGGAAACCAGAGCGCACAGAAATGCCGTTTACCTTCCCGCCGCAGCGGTACCTATTTATCTACTTGCACTGGTGTGCTTTTGAACAGCTAGGTTGGCAGGAGCTGGGACAGAGCAATGGGAGCTCACCCCTTCGTGGGGATTCGAACCACCAACCTTCCGATCGGCAAGCCCAAGAGGCTCAGTGGTTTAGACCACAGCGCCACCCGTATCCCTAGCTTTGCCTAGACATGTGTAGGATTGTGCTCCCACCGTTTTCTTCTCTCTTTCCCCTTAAAGCAAGTTTCTGGCCTTAGTGAATTCAGCCATAAATAAGCACACCTGCTGACGAACTATAGTTGTTTCAACATAGATCAGTGCTGGTTTAGAGGGCAAAGCAATTCATGGGTGAAAGAAGTAGCAGAACAGTAAATAGAACACCCTTATTCACAATACTAGACGACAGGAGAAGACAACCACCAAGGCCTTCATGTCTTATTTGTGGCCTTCCATCTGACGGGCCACTGAGAGGAGCAGAATGTTGATCAAGATAGAGTGGACTTTTTTCCATGGACTGGGGACTGAGGTTGTGTTCTGGATTCCTTGCTCACCTCTCGGGCAAATTGAAATTCTAAAAGTCCCAGAAATGCTGGCACAAAACTGATGCTCTGTGTGTAATTTCCACAAGGCGGGGGCTACCCTGCTGGAGGCAGAATAGATAAGGAAGATAATGGGCTATGCAGAACTGGCAAGATTAACAGCAAAATTAAGAGAATCTAATGATGATAATTTTATGGAAGAATGGATGCCTTTTTTGGACTACTTAAAGCAGGCTTCCTCAACCTCGGCCCTCCAGATGTTTTGAGACTACAATCCCCATCATCCCTGACCACTGGTCCTGCTAGCTAGGGTTCATGGGAGTTGTAGGCCAAAAACATCTGGAGGGCTGAGGTTGAGGAAGCCTGACTCAAAGAAATAGTGCGATGAACTCGCGAGCAGGATTTGAGCTATGAGCAACAGAAGGAATTAGATTATAATATTGTGGTTATTATTTTATTGGTAGAAGATAGGGTGCGGCAGAAGAGGAGAAGGAACAACTCCATGGAAAACGGGGTGGGAAGTCGACAAAAATAAGAGAAAAGATGTCATTGGGTTTGGATCGTATATGCTAAAAATGTTGAAACTTAATACTGTAAAATATAATTGGGGAAAACAAATACCTGGCTGGAAGCTAGAGGCTCTCGCCTCCTCCTTCTTCATGACCCTGGTAAAACCTGGAGCCTTGGGGAAAGATCGGTATGAAGGTGGGCACAGCCAGTTTGTCTAGGTGAGTGCTCCATTCATAAGATCGTAAGAAGAGCCTGCTAGATCAGGTCACCCAATCGAGCATCCTGTTCTCACATTGGCCAGCCAAATGCCTATGGGAAGCCTGCAAGCAGATATTTGGCTGGCCAATATTTCCAGCAAGTGGTGTTCAGGGGCTTATTGCCAGCAACAGTGGGGTGAATTCTCTTTTGGGAGCATTTGTTTGCCCACCCTTCATCATGTGGTCTCCTGCTGTAGCATCTATAGATCTACCTATAGCATTCTGCTTGCATTTGGGTTGCAGTGGAACCAAATGTTTGCACCACTGCAGTGAAACTAATTCATTTGGGTCTGGTTGCAGCAGACAAAAGCTGTATTCTGGATTACTTCTGCCAACTTCTGACAGATGCTCCTGGAGTACTTGTGGACATTTGCAAGATTGTGTGATATTCCAAATTGGAATGCTTAGAAGGCTAAACATGTTTGTGGCCTCAGACAAATGCAGTGGAGGTATATAGCAGATGTGATCAAATTAGATCACACAGGTAGCTAAGGGACACATGCAAATAATGGTTTTGGTGCTACACTGTAGAGCAGGAATGGGGAACCTTTGGCCCTCCAGATGTTGCCAAACTATAACTCCCATCAGCCCTAGCAAGCATGGCCAGGGGTGATGTAGTCCAGCAACATCTGGAGGGCCAAGGATTCCTCATCCCTTCTGCACAGCATAACTCACAGGACAATATGTTTCTTGGAGCAAGGCAGCTATGGATAACTTACCACGGCATAACCCATGTTGGCTTCCTTTAGTTTGTGTTGTTCTGCCCACCTTGTCACCCTGATGTTCCAAATCGAACCTCCGCTCTTTATGTGCTCTGAATGTGACTCAAGAAGATGCAGGCGAAATAGTGTTAGGTTCCCTTCTGCTTCCACCGCTGCAACACCTGTCAGTCAAGACGCTACCAGGTGTTGGAAATCCAACATTCCATGGCTGCTGCAAGTCGGTTTAGCATTTCTCCTCTGTTATTTCCCTGCTGCTATTGGAAGAGGATCTGGAGGCACACTGTGAACCTGCCATTTATGAATTGCCCACCTCAAGCACTGCTCATTCCGGCAATGAAGGCTCTTCTTTGCAAGTTGAGAAAAGTCACTGGCTAGATCTCTTTATGTGCCTTCTCTTCCTTAGTGGTTCAGTAACCTCCCCTGGCATCATCTACTAGTAATCTCCCTCTCTCCTCCTTCTCCTCTTCCTCCTCCTCCTCCTCCTTCACACTCTCAATAAGCCGTCTGGTCCTGCAGCAGATGCATTGTGAAACTTCTCTTTCTGTGCATCGTGCATATGTTTCATTAAAAGTGTTTGCTTCTCTGATCAGCTCAAAGTTCTAATGTGTGTGTGTGTGTTTTGGGGGTGGGGAGGGGGGGAGACGAGACAGAATCATGTTTTTTGGATTTGACTTGGCAGCACACCCTCCTCAGCCGAATAGTGGCAAGTCAGTACACGGTGTCTCTCCGAGGCCTTAACTTCCCCTCCCTCCCCTTCCTTTCAATTCATGCGCCTCTCCTTCCAGTGATGGCTACGATTTGCACTGGCACCCAAAGATAGAAAGCAGCCTTTTGATTTGTTACACTGTGGAACTGAACATGAAAGAACATGGTGGGAGGTGCCAAATTGGCAGGGGGGGGAGAGTGGAAACAGAAAATGGAATGTGTGTTTTCGCTGAGTGTTGCTTAGCAATAGGTGGCACCGGGATGCTGACATTATGCAAGAAGAGGAGGCACCATCCATCCATTCCACAGTTTCTCCCTTTACAAAGGGAGCCTAGATTGGCAACAGAAAAAACAGAGCAAGGCAACAGTTGGATTCTTGGCTACATTCCTCTTGGCCACCAAGCCCTCACATTACAGGAGAAAGAGATGGAATGGTTTGGTAAAGTTCATTTGTATATATTTTTTAAAAAATCTTGTTCCAGTTAGAGGCTGGGGGTGAAGCATCTAAAACATTCGGCTTGATAAAATTCAGAATGAAATTTTAAGTGATAAGAGTGGTTAGAGGGAGATAGAAAGGTAGAGTTGTATGGGACTCTGTTATGTACTGAGTTAAATAGGATCCAAAAGGCAGCAGTCTGATTGGTCCTAGAACAATAGGATTCAGAATGCAGCAGTCTGATTGGTCCTAGAACAATAGGATCCAGAATGCAGCAGTCTGATTGGTCCACATGAGCTACCCAATCCAGCTCCAGGTGGAAGTGAATCCACAACCGGATTGGCCTACAGGAGTATCCTGGAATTAGCCAATCACGTGGGGCCCATTGTGTAAATAATGTATATAAAGCAGATGTTCTGGGGAAACTTTCATTCCTCGCTACTATGAGCTGAATAAAGAGCATGAAATCCACACTCAACTCCGAGTATATTTCAGACTCCGAGGGCCATCTAGTCCAACCCCCTGCAATGCCGGAATCTCAACATGCGGTTCCCCATCCCATTTGAAACCAGACTGGACCCTGCTTAGCTTTGCAAATGTGTTAGCATTTTTATTGCTGCACCAATGTTCCTCCATCATAATAGCAGAGCTCGGGGTCATCCATCGAGGCTGAACAGTGGGAGATTGAGGACACAGGCCAAAAGGGCGGCACATGCTTAAGCTATGCTGCAACAAGATGTAACCGGGGCTGCTCTTAAAGGGAATTAGATATGCCCATGGTGGAGCTATAGGCAACAACGGCTGCTAGTCATGATGACTATGTGCAACCTGCAATATCAGACGCAGAATTTGCTTGAGATCACAAACTGGGAATTTGTGTTAGCACAAACTTGGGAAAGTTAATGCCAGTTATTGACGGGAATGATCCAACAGTAAATCACACAAAGTGAAGTTAACTGCATAGGGATCTGCATAAGGATGCCAGGCCTAATGACAACAGCAACTCTTCTTCAGCAGGTCTTGCCCCCATGAGGCAGTTGCAGAGACTGAAGGTCTTGCCTTCCACAGCTGCCTGATTCCCCCCCCCAGGGTTTCTCCCAAACAATATGAGACTGCGCCTGCGTGTCTGCCTTTGCTCTTCTCGCTTCATGCCTCTCCTGGTCCTGGGAGACCAGGAGGGAGGGGTGCTTGTCACAACAGGAGGGAGAGACACCTGTGCCTCTTCAACAGCTGGCTCCTCTCTGCCTCTTGGCCTTCCTCATTCCTTGCTCCTGCTGCAGCTTCTAGCTATAATTCTGGACTGCTGTCTGCCTTAGACTCCCACCACTCACTAAGCCCTGTAGTCTGCCATCTACACTGTCCTGCACACACCCGGCCAGGAAGGTGTGTTTTTGTCAATAAAGAATTAAAATATTGGCTGTTGGTCCTTCTTGGCTGGGTGTGTGCAGGACAGTGTAGATGACAGACTACAAGTGAGGCCTGCAATGAAATGCTGTAGAGCAGCCTCAGGGTTTCATCCCCGCCCCCCGCTATCAGGCCACCCCCCCAAATGAATGAGATATTTGGGGGGGTTAGCTTCTATATTTAAAATACCCTGGTTTCCCCCCACCAAAGGAAGGAATAACCTAATTCAACATGCATTCCCCAACCCCAATGATGTGAACAATTTCAGACCTCATTTTCCAACCCTTTCTCCTTGTGGTGCTTGGAAAGTGTGCCCTTCCCATGTGCTCTTAAAAATCCTTAGCCCTTTCCTGAGATTTGGAAGACAGCTATGCAAATGAATTAATAATTGAATAGTGATTAATTGTGCACAGTGCATCAAAACCGCTGAGCACTACAGGGTGGGAGCCCATAAAGATTTTTATTTTTTTGTTCTTGCTACTCCTGCTACCATTTTAACAAATTGAATGCTGACAAGCTGGCTTGATTGTGAATATTTTGGGAAATGGTGTAGAGTGGCTGGGGAGACCCAGCCAGATGGGCGGGGTACAAATAAAACATTATTATTATTATTATTATTATTATTATTATTATTATTATTATTAGGTTCCAAATGGGTTGGCACTTTGCATCTTACATTTTTAAAAAATATGTACAGCTAAATGTGTGAATGCAGCAAGCGTATGCATCACACATGTTGGGGAGCTGAGATCGACTCCTTCTAAAGCACACATGTTAGATAGCGATCCCAGTCTTGCGGCTGTGTAATGTGCAAAATGGCTATATCAAGCAGTTTACCCTGACCTTGGGGGCCCTCCAAACTGGCTTTCTGCTTGCTTATTTGTTTGCAACATTTCGTGTCTGGCAAGGGCATGAGCCCTTGGCCCAAACCAAAGCGCAAGAGCAGCCAAGGGCAAGCAGCCCAAGCAGAAGATGCTGGCCATCAAGACATCAATGGAGCAGAAGATGGAGCAGGCCAAGTCGCTGGTGGAGAAGGAGAACCTAGCATCTGGCTGGCTGCAACAATGTGATTCCACGGGGACCTTCAGGAGTGACCTTCAGTGTGAGGCTAATGATTGTGTCTGCTACCGGTGCTTATTGTTTCTTTAACAGCGACTGAGGTTCTGCAGTATCATGTGATTGGGTTTGAGTGGGTGGAACTAGTTCTATACCCTCCAGGGTGACAGCCCACTCTGGTATAGATCTGAGCTCCTCTCAGGTGAGAGATGGGAGAGGAATAGCAGATGGTTCAGTGGGAGTGGAGCATGAGTTCCTGGATGTTCCAGACATTAGGAGTGTATCTTATCTGGGCATGCTTGGCAGTGACCCTTTGTATGTGGGTTGTGATATTCCACCACCAGTCCTCCAACCCTCCGCCGAAGCTCCATTACAGCTATTTTAGTTGTTTTTAATGTTGGAGGAAATCTCCTATGTATATTTAGCCTCAATCTCAACTACTGTCCATAACATCTGAGAACACCTTTAAAGTGTCTTATGGTGACCTGGAATAGCTCAGTAGGTAAACTATGAGACTCTTAATCTCAGGGACATGGGTTTGAGCCCCATGTTGAGCAAAAGATTTCTACATTTCAGGGGGTTGGACTGAATGACCCTTGCGGTCCTTTCCCACTGTCCAATTCTATGATTCTACAGGCCAGGGATGGGGAACCTGTGACTCTCCAGATGTGGTTGGACTCCAACTCCCATCATCCCTGACCACTGGTCGTGCTGGCTTGGGCTGATGGGAGCAACATCTGGAGGACCACAGGTTCCCCATCCCAATTTTAAACAAGGAATGGGGGGGCAGAGAGAGAAATAATGCCATCTGATAGCAAAGGCAGGAGTGACAGCCCCCAGCTCCTGAACTAGTTTGGTCTCATATAGGACTGTCTTTAGAAAGAGCATATCCCATCTGAGCCACTTAGCACCCCCTACTTGCAATGAGTTGTGTTTCCAGACAGCTCTGAACAGGGTCGAGAAGTTAATAATAATTTATAATAATTTATTATTTGTACCCCGCCCATCTGGCTGAGTTTCCCCAGCCACTCTGGGCGGCTCCCAATCGAGTGTTAAAAACAATACAGTGTTAAAAACAATGCAGTTAACCAAACATGAGGTTCATGATGATACCAATGCACACAACTAGCCATCATGATTGAAGTCTCAAGTGTCCAGGAGTCAGGACTTCCACCAAGCCTCTCAATTACAGCTTGCGTGGATGAATATGTGTTTCTCAGGTGGGGGGGGGGGAGCGATTCCGGGTGTTTAAAAGAAACCGGGAGCATGTGTGTGCAGCTACGAGGCAGGCATGTCCTGCATCTTCTGTCAGAGGCTCCATCACAGCAGGGCAGCACACTGTTGCTCCCTCCCTGGAAGACACTATTACAGTGGATGAGAATGTCTTATAGTGTCAGGGGGCCTTGTTGCTATTTGGGTGGGCTGGAAATTGATCAGAACCTCTCTCAGTCCTAGGGTGCTGTGAAGTTATTGCAAGATGGTTCTGTCCTGGATACTTCATCACAGAGTCCTGACAGGAGAGAACAGATGCTCTGTGAGGATCACGCTGTCGTGGAAGTTGCTGAACAATTTGCAGCTGATGGATGTGGTAGCACTCGAAAAGGAATCACATACCAGCTACTCAAGACATGGGATGAAAAGAGAGGAAGGGAGGACTCCCATATACCCATCTTCCCACTGTTAACTCTGAGTAGATTCACACAACAGTGTTTGATTTTTAGCTTTGTTCTGCAGCGGCATGAAAGTTTGTGAAATATACTTGGAGTCAAGTGTGAATTTCATGCTCTTTATTCAGCTCATAGTAGCAAGGAATTGATCTTTCCCCAAAACGTCTGCTATATATACATTATTTACACAATGGGGCCCATGTGATTGGCTAATTCCGGGATACTCCTGTAGGCCAATCAGGTTGTGAATTCACTTCATCCAGGAGCCCGATTGGCTGCTCTTGCAGGCCAATCAGGTTGCTGATTCACTTCCACCTGGAGCTGGATTGGGTGGCTCCTGCGGACCAATCAGACTGCTGCATTCTGGATCCTATTGTTATAGGATTCAGCTCAGTACATACCGGTAACAGTTTGCATTCAACCTCTTGCCCAGTTCCAGTAGGATAGTGACTTACACATCTCCTAAAGCAAGAACAGAAGAGGATTGCCGTTTTGCATAAAATGTGCATGTGCCTATTCATGCAAATTTAGAGCTACCCATTACCAGCACCCTTACAGTTCCCAGGATTCTTTGGGGGAAACCATGGACTTGAAATGCATGACCATACTCTCCCTCCATATAGTTCTTTATATTTAAATCAGATTTGGACATGTGACAGGGCTACAGCAGCAGCTACTGACCCAATCCCTACAGACAAATTGCAACTGGTGTTGCTGCACTGCCATCACTTCTTCCTCACCAACACTGCCTGCCCAGTAGTGGCTAGCACTGGTTGTGGCTGTGAATATGCATCAGAAGAAGGAAGGGACTAGAGGGGCATGGGAGCAAGTTGAGGAGGTCTCCTGTGGAATGCAAGCAATGTTTTGAGGTCATGGTCCCAACAACAGCATTCCCTTTTGAGGAACCTAGTTGGTGGTGGATCCCAGCAGAAGTCAGATGGTGCCGACCACTGACCCAGAGTATTTCTCTGGCTCATAGAATCATAGAATTTGAAGGGATCCCAAGGGTCATCTAGTCCAACCCCCTGCAAGGCAGCAATGGCAACTAAAGCATCTGTTATGTACTGAGCTGAATCCTAGAACAATAGGATCCAGAATGCAGCAGTCTGATTGGTCCTAGAACAATAGGATCCAGAATGCAGCAGTCTGATTGGTCCGCAGGAGCCACCCAATCCAGCTTCAGGTGGAAGTGAATCAGTGACCTGATTGGCCTGCAAGAGCAGCCAATCTGACTCCTGGATGAAGTGAATCCGCAACCTGATTGGCCTGCAGGAGTAGCCCGGAATCAGCCAATCACATGGGGCCCATTGTGTAAATAATGTATATATAGCAGACGTTTTGGGGAAAGATTCATTCCTTGTTACTATGAGCTGAATAAAGAGCATGAAATCCACACTTGACTGAGTATATTTCAGCATCCATGAAAGATGGTCATCCATTGTGCTTCAACATGTTGTATTGTGCAGGCATGGAAGCAGCCACTCGCCTGCTCTCTGGAAGTAAAGATTTCCAGCCTCTGTGGAGTCAGGCAAGGAAGCATGAAAGAGATCGGATGCGTTATTTTTTCAGGCACAAATGACTACCTTTTGTAGACAGTCTAGCTAAGAAAACATATTGTGCCCTATTTATTCTTGTGGATTCAACCCTGCTCTCATAACTTTTGGACACACAGAAATTGAATCACAATTCTGTGATTCTATGATTCTTTGCAAGCCCATATTGGAAGCTCAGTGGTAGAGAGGCTGCTTGGCATGCAGAAGGTCCCAAATTCAGCCCCTCTGAACATTCCTGCCTGAAACTCTGGAGAGCCACTGCCTGCTAATCTAAACCATACTGAGCTAGACGGACCAATGGTTTGACTCAGTATAAACCACTTCCTATGTTCTTATTTTAATCATATAGCTTTGCCTTCTGCATAACCTTATTAGATGTGGAGGGGAGAGGTTGTTCCTCTGCCCCCCTCCTTCTAATTCTGTTTCTTCCCTCTAGATAATTCCATGTTATTGTTAAGCCACTAAGTGGCACCCAAGGAAACCTCAGCATCCCAACTTACAGACCATGCTGCATCTTGCACCTAACATTAAATAAGGGATTTATTGCCACTTTAGAGCTATCTGATGCCCAATTTCCCCCCCCAGAGGTTCCTACACTCCCCCCCCCTCACGATGTCTTTAATGAAAAATGAGATTTTTCTCACCACCTTGGCAAATATTTTCCCCAGCAGGTATGCTGTCGAACATGTTGCATTGACAGCATGACATGGAATCTAAAAAGCACAGAGAGACTAATTACAGGGAGAAAATTACACCAAAAGACCAATTTCCTCATGATGAAAATGACAGCCTGGTGCCCTGCCTCCTAGCCCAATTGGGCATGCTGCCTGTGAAACATCCCTATATCGTGTTATATTATAAGTCACGGCAATTGGGGAGGTGGGGGCATTTATTTTTATTTTTTTATTTTTTGCACAGTTAGCAACAAGCTTGAGGAACCAAGGAGAGTTGACAGCTAAGTAAGGTATCACATTAAAAGCAAAATCATACCCTGCCAGCTTAGCTTCAGCAGCAAGAAGAGAAATTTGTATTGCTAGACAAGTGGGCCCAAGCCATATAGCTGGAACAAAGTCAAAAGTCTTTCCGTGACTCCATTCTCTGTACCACTCTACTAATCTAAGAAGATCTACTAAGCTAGTTGGAGAGCCATACCTACCAGCGTGTTGAGCCCCAAAACCAGGACACGCAGCTTTCCATCTATGATCCTGTGCGAGACACATGACCCACATGAGATCACAGAGCCCAAAAGACACATTTTTTTCAGGGCCATGCTCTCACACAACCCCATTTTTTCCGGTCAAGATCTTCCGCAAAATCACTCGAGAATCACAGTGCCCTAAATTGCTGCTATGCTGTTGCTGGAAATGATACGCCATCCCAGTTTTTCCAGGACACTTGCAGGGTATGGAGACCCACCAAGCTGAACAAAAGTAGCATACGTTGCAGTTTATTTAAGGCCAACTCCCAGGGATCCTCTCCCAGAGGGAAATTCAAGTCACACGTGGAGAGAGCTCACTGCAGCCTATGGGGTTGCGGCGCTCATCTCGCTTTCAGGCCAAGGGAGCCGGCGTTTGTCCACAGACAGCTTTCCGGGTCATGTGGTTAGCATGACTAAACCACTTCTGGCGCAACGGGTGCCAAAGTGCATGAAAACGCCATTTACCTTCCCGCCTGCAGCAGTACCTATTTATCTACTTGCACTGGTGTGCTTTCAAATGGCTAGGTTGGCAGAAGCCAGGACTGAGCAGCGAGAGCTCACCCCATTGCAGGGATTCAAACCGCCAACCTTCTGATTGGCAAGCCCAAGGAGCTCAGTGGTTTAGACCACAGCGCCACCCACTCCCCTTAGCAAACCTTGCTGTCTTATTATACTGGAGGAGCCAAAGGATGTTAACAAATTTATTTGGGCAGCCAATTTTCAGAAGGACAGTCCACTGGGCATTACAATTTACAGTGTTTAAGACCTTAGTCGGGTCAATAAAGCCATATACAGGGGTCTGCATTTTTCTTGAAGCTGTTGAGTGGTGAAAATCAGGTCCACTGTCCCCCTATAAGGTCGAAAACCATTTTGGATTCAGGAAGGGTCACCTGGGATACTGTTAGGAGATGGTTTGCTAAGATCCTTGCTAGAATTTTGCCGACTGCAGCTAATAAAGAGATGCCTCAATAGTTTCTGCAATCCGTGCGATCACTTTTTTAAAAGAGATTGATAATTTTGGTATTCCTAAAGTCTGCTGGGTTCTCCTCTCTCTCCCAGTTTTTTTCAATGAGCTTGTGAAGATGTTGTGTAAGTACAATTCCACCCACTTTGAAGACTTCGGCAGGTATCCCATCAGGTCCACTGGCTTTGTTGTTTTTCATTTGGTTAATAGCTGTACACAACTCTCCCAGATTTGGAGATAATGCAAGCTCATCTCTAATTTGTTTTTGCAGAATTTGTGAGAGGACCTCAGCAGTTATGGGGGAGTTGCGGTTAAGAGGATGCTGGTAATGTTCTTTCTAGTGCAGTGCAATAGCTTATTTATCTTTTAGAAGTGTGGTACTGTCTGTTGAGCATAGGGGGCATATGCCATGATTTATTGGCCCATAGATGGTCTTTGTGGCTTCAAAGAAACTCTGTGCATCATGAGTGTCAGCTAAGTGCTGGATCTCTTGAGCTTTTTTAATCCACCAGGTGTTATTTAGTTGTCCGGTTCTTCTTTGAACCTCAACCTTCGCATTGGCATAGGGTTTTTTCTTGGTGGCGCAGTCTCTATATCTTTGCCAGATCTGAAAGGCCTTCCTTTTCTTGTCAATCATGCGTTCAATCTCACTGTCATTCTCATCAAACCAGTCCTGGTGTTTCTTGGTTTGGTGTCCAATAGTTTGTTCTCTGGCTGCAATAATGTTTTTAGCTTGGTCCAGTATTCATCTAGTTGTTTGGGAGCAATCCCGCTTAATAGGATCTTGAAGGGCTTGAGTGTTCATTTTGTGCCTTGGTTTGCTTCCTTGAAGCCTGTGTTGAGGTATAATCTTGATAGCCATCATGGAATGTATTAATCAGCACTCGTCATAGCTCTGGTAAGGAGCACATCACAGTGATCTTCCACTCGGACAATTACATAGTCTAAGAGGAGCCAGTGGTTTGACCGAGGATGCCTCCATGATGTTTTAAATTTATGTTTTTGTCAAAAGAGTGTCCTTGGTCCCATAATACAAGGGGCCTAAAATGCTCCCGAGTTCCTCCTTTCACCAGTCTTGCCTTGCCGAGCTTCAGACAAAGTGATCACAGTTTCAATCCTGGCCAGCATATTCATTTCCCATTCTTCTCCCTCCCTTGTGATTTTCCATCGCAGGCCTCGTTAGCCTGGAAAGCCTCCAAAATGTTTTTGGAAGCTGCTATCATCTTCACTAATCACTCTCTCTGCTTATTCCAACTTACTCTGGTGCAGTGTGGTGGCTAGAGTGCCGGGTTTCAAGGGGGATGGGGCAGGGAATCTGGGTCATGTTCCCCATTCAGCTACTGAGCAACATCTGGAAAGCTTTGTGCAAATGGCTGTTTCCTAGAGTTGGGCTGAAGCGCTGCGCTCAGCCCCTCGAAGGAAGAGCGGGATGCAAAGGAAATGCATTTGCCCTGGTGTCCCTACCTACTGATGATTTACAGGAGCACTCTTTCATTCATGTAGTCCCTTGTCCTTTACAGAGGGCAAGGGATCCCCCTATTGATTGATTTAATAGAATCATAACATCGAAGAGTTGGAAGGGACCCCCAAGATCCAACCCCCTGCATGCAATGCAGGCATCTCAACTAAATCATCCATGACAGATGGCCATCCAACCTCTGCTTAGAAACCTCCAAGGAAGGGGAGTCCACAATGTCCTGAAGGAGCCTGTTCCACTGTCGAACAGCTCAGACTGTCAGAAAGTTCTTCCTGGTGTTTATTCAGAATCTCCTTTCTTATAACTTGAGGGAGAGATCAGTGGGTAAGTCCTCTAGTGTAAAGAGATGCATTGCTTCCCTGTCCTCCTTACAGAGGATGGGTGGGACATAAATTGAATTAATATACCACACACACATACTGTATGTATACTGGAAGTAGGGATTTGAAAAGGTATGCTTATGTTCAGAATACTACTGCTTGCATTTATGAACATAGAAAGCTGCCTAATAGCAAGTCAAACCATTAGACTATCTAGTTTTCCGTATTTTTCCGTCTATAAGACGCCCCCATGTATAAGACGCCCCATATTTTGGGGGACTCAGATTTAAGAAAATGGGGGGAGATGTATCCATGTATAAGCCGTGTAAAAATAATTTTTGACATTTTTAAGGGGAAAAACCTAGTCTTATACATGGGAAAATACGGTAAGTTTGTCTACACTGACTGGCAGCAGGTCTCTGGGATTTCAGACTGGAGTGTTTCCAAGACCTACCAGGAGATGCTGGGGATTGAACCAAGAACTTTTTGCATCACACAAGGCATTGCTGAAATCTGAGACCCTAAGTTTTGCCACTGCTTTGAATTGGGCATGAAAACTAATTGGCAGCCGGTGCAGTTGAGCCAGGATTGGTGCACTATGCTAAAAAAAATCTTGCCCCACTGAGCAACCTGCCAAATTCTGCACCAGCTGAAGTTTCTGTACTGTCTTCAGAGGCAGCCCCATGTATAACATGTTGCAGTAATCTGATGCAACGTCAGAATAAAAATTCTGAATTTTTATTCTGCTTTTGCCATCTATGATAACCAAAGCAGTTTATAAGTTGCAATAGGGCAGTAGAGAACCTCTGTAAGCAAGGGTTTCGAGGTGGCTGTTCCTGCCATGGACTTACCTTGAAATATCTTCAACAGAAATCAGATAAAGAGATTTAATGCACCGGCTTGGCTTTGTTTCCACATGCACACACGCAAACTCATCTCTGGCCCATTTCTTAAACCTTTTAATTGAGGTCTCGGGATGTTTAGCAACAATTCTGTGCCTGTTGTAAAAGGCAAATCATTGTCTAATTTGTTACTTGGAAAGACAAGCCCCAGAACTGTCTCCGCTGTAGGGCTCCCATGATAGCTTTATCCTTCCCCATTTGACTGCCAAACAGAGTAGAGTTTGTGGAATTTTTGACACCTTTAAAGACATTCCAGTGGATTTAAGTACACCCGGACAGATGGTGTGAAAGGGATACAGAGGAAGAAAAGAGAGACTTCTGCCAGCTATAGGCACGTACTCAAGGTAATGTGTTTTAGGGAGAAGAAGGTGGGGGCGCAGGGAGAGAAGTTGCTATTGTCATTACCACTTACCGGCAGAGCCAAAAGCTGTGAGATCCTGATGAAGACCCTGATTCTCTTAAAACCTCGAATTATTATTTAAATGCAAGGAACCTGCAATTTCCAGCAGGGCTGTAAATCAATTAATGGGTGCTTTCTTCTGCCTCTTCTTCATCCACTCTCTGTTTGCTCATTTTTAAAATATGCAATCTTATTTTCAAGGAAATGGCCTCTAAATGACAAGCCGGCTTCATTTCATTGTGGAGTGTGCTAGATAACTCAGCGCCTCACACTCCCTGGAGTTTGGATCTGGCTTTTACCACACTTGAAAGGCTCAAGCCAGGAAAATTGTCACAGGGGAGGCAGGGAGAAAATGAACCATTGAGGAGTGATCAGATACATTTTAGAGGCTGGGAGTGATTTGGGCCAGATTTGTGTGGCGTGCATTTTTAGTCAATCAAAACAATAGTCTTATATATGTGCACACATGTGTTTGCGAGAAGGAAAAACTGAAAGAAGAACCATGGAGCTGTGTGCACATCCCTGGCCTTACACCAGGGATGGAGAACCTTTGCCTGCCCAAAGATGTTGTTGGACTACAGATCCCATCATCAACGATTGTTGGCCATGCTGGCTGGGGCTGACGGGAGTTGGAGTCCAACAAATATCTGGAGGGCTAGAGATTCTCCATAATTTGTCTAGGTCAGGGGTTGGCAACCTTTAAGACAAAAAGAGCCACTTGGACCCATTTCCGAAGGAAAAAAAAACCTGGGAGCCGCTTTTCGCGCCCTAGTCGAGGGGGCGGGGCCATGTGACGTCATTGCGCATGATGTACGGTGCCCCGCCCCCTGCCGCCCCGCGCCGCTGCGATTTAGGCAAGCGTCCATCAGGAGCCTCCTGCGAGATGGCAGCACGTCTGCCAGCGCTGGCCCAGCTCAAATACAGCTGCACGGGCTTTGTCTGGGGCTCGCTGCCTCCTCTCCACACACACACACACACACACACACCAGCTTTTGTGTGCGCGCTGCACGGGCTTTGTCTGGGGCTCGCTGCCTCCTCTCCACACACACACACACACACACACATACCAGCTTTTGTGTGTGCGCGCGTTTCGCTCTCCCTCCCTCCGGCCCTAGACAGGCAGCGAGTGAGCGCAGCATGATAATGAGCTCTGTCAATTGCCCAGCCGGGAAGCGGGAGGAGGAGGCGCTGCTCTCGCTCTCGGGCTCCGCGCTCGGCTCTGGTTTGCCGTCAATGCGCCCATCGCAGCTCGCCAACTTCTCTTTCTCTCTGCAGCTCGCTCTCCCACCGCCCCCCCCGACTACACACACCAACGCGACGGGAGGGAAAGGGGAGCGGGAGAAGACACGCCACCCCGGAGCCGCGGCAAAGGTGTAAAAGAGCCACATGCGGCTCCGGAGCCGCGGGTTGCAGACCCCTGGTCTAGGTCCAGTTGCTGTTAAGTATCATTGTTTATTTGACACTGAAATGGGGGAATGTCTAAATGTGTATTACTGAAGGCTTTAAAGTGGGGAAATTCCACTGAAGTATACTAAGTGGTCTCTGAACTCCTTGATGGGTTGATAATTAACTATTGTTGTTTTCTGCTAGCTAACACGTGAGTGTTTAACCTTAGATCAGGTGACAAAGGTATTTGGTTTCAAATCTCCATTTTGAAAGAGAGTTGCCTTTAGTCTTTGTTCCCAGGCTCCATGGAACTAAGATGCCTCTCCAGAAGCTCAATAGCCTTTTGAGCTGGCATGCAGGCTAATGGAGCCTGTGTGAGAGAGAGCTGTTTGTCAGCTCTGATTATAAGTTCCTTTTATTTCTTTTTAGATAAACCTGTGCTGGACTTGCACAATATATTTCATGACATTATTTGGGTGTATCTTTGATGTTTTTGTTCTGGTTTTTTTAAACGAAGTTCTGCAAGCAAAGCTTTAATTAAACCTATGGGCCTTGACAATGTTTTATTCCCAAAAGGAGTCAGTTCTTATGCATCCAATCACTTCAAGCAGCACAATATCAATATCTGTAACAGTTGCTTTGTGATTCATCTTTGCCAGGCAGTAGCAATGATAGTCTAGAGATTACAGGAGCTGTTACACAGAGGAAAGAAATGCCACGGTGCATCTACAGCAGCACAACTGGGCACCTTCATCTGTCCCAGCTGCAACAAAACATGTCTCTCCCATATCAGACTCTATAGCTGTAACCTTCCAACAGTTTGACTTCATTCACAAAGGCACACTCTTGTCTCCAGAGACAGACAGATGCTAACAAAATACTAGGCAGAAGTCTATTTCTATCCCACTCTTCCAACAAGGAATTCAGGAGAATAATATACAGCAGAATCATAGCATCACAGAGTCATAGAACTGTAAGAGATCCCAATGAGTCTAGTCCAGTCTCCTTGCAACGCAGGAATCTCAACTAAAGCATCCATGACAGATGGACACTCAACCTCTGCTTAAAAACCTCCAAAAAGGTAGGGTCCACTACATTTGAGGGAGTCTGTTTCACTGTCAAACAGCTTTTACCACTAGAAAATTCCTTCTGATGTTTAGTCAGAATCTCCTTTCTTGTAACTTGAAGCCATTGGTTTGAGTCCTATGCTCCGGAGCAGGAGAAAACAAGCTTGCTGCATCTTCCATTTAACAGCCCTTTTATCAGCTTAGCCAACCTCCCTTGCACACATTCCAGCTTGTCAATTGTGGTACCCAGAACTGGACACAGTACTCCAGGTGTGCTCTCCAATTCTGGGCTCCAGCAACACATGGAGGTTCAAAAGTTATGCACCTCTACTCTAGCCTCTCCACCATCCCAGTTCTCCCAATTCAGCAAATGCGATGTGCATGGAAGTTGGATTCTGCACACACATTGCTTCTTGGCTCTGGATTGGAACCACATGCAGAAATGAGCAGCTTGGAAAGGAGGATGGAAAGCAGTCCAGAAAAAATATGGAAAGAGGGAATAGGAGGAGAGGAGGAGACTGAGAGAGAATAGAGAAGAGAAGAAATGATCATGACCAAGAACTGCAGAACAAGGAAGGTCAATACAGTTATGTATTGATTTCAACTCAGTCAAATCTTGGTCTTCAGCACTCTCATCCTTTTCAGATGTGACAAAGTCATTTGAACCTCAGTTACTGCCCAATTTGCAGCAAACAAGAGTTTCCCACCTGCTCATAATTTTTAAGGCCTGCTTGCATTTCAAGAGTTAATGAGGAGAGCACCGATTTCAAACGGAGGTGGTCCTTTCTTCTTCTTCTTCTTCTTCTTCTTCTTCTTCTTCTTCTTCTTCTTCTTCTTCTTCTTCTTGTCAAGGCAAAAATGTGTGTCTGGACTGACTTCCAACTGTTCCTGTGTTCCATTCCAAAAATATGCATCTAAGAAGAAAAATATGTGTTCAGGGAGGCAGCAGAAAACAATAGCAAATATGCTTTCAAGTCTCAATACACACACACACCCCTCACTGCGAGTGCAATATAATAAGAGTAGGATTATTATGCAGTTTCCCCCTCTGAAAATGGAAATTCCAATATAGGACAATGAAAGATTAGCCATTGGTGACCAGTTTCCCAGTTTAGCTTTTGCAGTCCTTCCCTTATTTATTATTATTATTGTTGTTGTTGTTGTTGTTGTTGTTGTTGTTGTTACGGTATTATTATTATTATTATAAAATAATAATAAACCTTTCAGCCCACCACTATGTCTACTTTAATCATCCCAGTGCCTTTTTATTTCTTCCCTTCCAGTCCCCTATAAGATCTTCTCTTTTCTCAAGACTGCATGTGTGAATGCATGCTAGAGTTTTGCCTGCACATCACAGCACACGTGTGATTTTGGGCAGGACATTGGGCCGTGGAACCACATCAGTGGAAGCACTGCTTCCACTTGCTCAAAGGGGCTTTCTCCCCTCTTCTCCCCTTGCATGCCCACTGTGCTCCCAAACTTGACTTGGAAAGGCGGTAAGGAGAACCCCACTCCATCCTAAAGCATCACATCAAGGAGGGGGTTCCGTCTGTCTGGCATCTAATACGAATTCTACCCAGTGTGTTGACACTACCCATGCAATACATCCCATATGTGTATTTGCTCAAGAGGGTACCAGGAAACAAAGCTTCTAGAATGAAAAAAAAAATGAGCAAATTAATATTCCATGGAAGCTTCATTTAGCAAAGAAAAGTCATCTTTCCAGTGAATGGCACACTTATAATCTCCCTGTTTTGTTGTCTGGGAATGTGGAGTGGAGAAACAGTGGGCTTGGTGAGTAAAATACATGTTACAAAGGTTAGAAAAAGTCACTAAGCAATTTTTATTGTCTGTTTTTCATCAAGATACTGAAAGTTGAAAATTTCACCCAGTGTTAATAATACAGTATTAGTTACACATGACTGCCTTATTGGAACTAAACCAACATGACTTCTGCTCACTCAGTCCTAAATTTCTCTAGCGGGCAGCTATTTAAGCATACAAAAGGCTTCCTAATTCATAATATAGGTCATTACTTAGCTATGGGAGTTTTAACCATGGACCAAGTGTTATTTGGAACAAAATCACCGTAGGAATACTGCTGTAAACAATTATGGTTTTGTGGCAATTAGATATATGTTGGGGGTTTTTAATAAAAAAAATACCTTTTCCGCTAAGCATAAGGAGGGGGCAACCTGTAGTCCTCTGTATGTTGGATTCTATCTCCCACCATCCTCAGCCAGTATGGTCAATGTTCAGGGATGGTGGCATTTGTAGTCCAACAACATCTGGAGGGCCACAGATAGCCAATACCTACCGTAAAAGACTTAGCGCTCTTCAAAAGAGGCACTTCCCAGATCTTATAGCCTGGCCATAAGATCTGCTGCTTTAACGCATAGAATGGGTGCATAGGCTTCATGGCAGCCCTGTATAGACACATAGAATAGTTGGGCACAATTATTTATTTACTGATATATTTTTAATTTTTCTTCTTTCTTCTTTGGCGATCACTCGTAGCCGAGTAAGATTGTCTTCCATAAACACGGTTTTAACAATGACTCCGTAAGTGACTGTGGAGGCCAATTCTGGATCCACACGTCCTTCCACAGTGGGGACATTGGTTTCCGGGCTGGAGTTGATCACGGTGTGGATTTGCCAAGCGTGCCTTCCTCTTAGCATGTTTCTCCCTTGCGTCCTGAGTTCGAGTGTCTTCAAAGCCCATGACACCTTTGGTAAAGGCTGTTCTCCAACGGGAGTGCTTGCAGGCCAGTGTATCCCAGTTGTCGGTGTTTATACTACATTTTTTAAGATTTGCCTTGAGACAGCTTTAAACCTCTTTTGTTGACCACCAGCATTACGCTTTCCATTTTTACGTTCGGAATAGAGTAGTTGCTTTGGAAGACGATAATCAGGCATCCGCAACAACATGACCCGTCTGACGAAGTTGATGTTGAAGAATCATTGCTTCAACACTGGTTTTAATTTTTATACTACCCTTCATCTGTAGATCTCAGGGTGGTTCATAGCATAAAAATACAATATAAATACGCAAAGTACATAATAAAAACAAAACAAAAACACCCTCCCTCACTAACACATTTACAAGGGTGTTAGATGATAATCAACCAAAGGCCAGGTTGAAGAGAAACACTTTCACCTGATGCCTAAAGGTTTATAATGAAGGCACCAGCCGAACCTCCCTGGAGAGAGCATTCCACAAATGGTGAGCCACTGAAGAAAAGGCCCGCTCTCATGTTGCCACCCTCTGAACCTCTCGTGGAGGAGGCACACAAAGAAGGGCCTCAGAGGATGGGCACAGGGTCCGGTTAGGTTCATATGGAGAGGTTCGGTCCATTCAAAGTTAAGCACTTGTAAGTCTCACTGATTCTATGTGTCATGGGCTGGCTGGATGCAGAGGAATGGTGGGAGGCCAGGGAACCCCCAGGGGAAGAAGCCTCAGAGTCAGGGGACTGGTAGTGGGACAACGATGAGTGGTCAGAGGGAGAAGGAGCAGACTGGGAGGAGGAGGAGGTGTCAGAAGCAGAAGAGGTAGCAGGGTTTAGTGAGTAGGAAGAGGCTGTGACAGAGCAGTTCAGATTCAGAGGCAGAAGCAGAGGCTGGGGAGGAGGTTGACCAAGAGTTGAGAGAGGCTTCTGAAGAATCCAGGGAGTCTCCCCCTCCTGCTGCAAACATCTCCCCTCCCCACCGGCCTCCTAGAACACGCAGAGAAATGAACACAGCACAGCAGAGACTGGTTATGCGCAGATACAGTTTGTGACTGCTTGGGAAAGACCCTGGAGAGGAGGAGTCTTAGAGCAGAGCTTTCCCAACTTTTCACATTGGTGGCATGCTTTTTAGACATGCATCATTTCATAACACAGTCATTCAGTTTTACTGGCAAACCGGAGGTTAAACTAACCCCTTTCCAGCCCCGGGAGGAGTGCAGGGAGCATTCATGTGACACAACTACACACTGCAGCCGACACGCTAATGTGTCGCGATGCACAGTTTGGAAAGCTCTGCCTTAGAGAGTGGTCCTTCAGTTCTCACAACTGCCTCATTGGGGCAAAACTTACTGGGAAATGTATCCCTGAATTTGCACTCTTATTTTCCTTTCCCTAAATAAACATTTTCTTTGTTTGAAATTTCTCGTTTTGCTTTGAGTCATTTGCAAATGGTAAATTAGGAACTATTGTGTAATTTGCGCCTTCTCTTTGGGCTGTGGAATTCTTCTTTGACACAAGGAGGATTCTTCCTTAACATATAGGTGAGCCTTTCCTTTAATTGTACCCCAGTTGTGGAACTGCCCCACACCTTTGAAATTTGGTTGGTGCTACACTTCTAGCATTTCAACACCAGATTAAAGTTTGGTTGTTCGCTTGGGTCACTGACATTCTGGTATGTGGTGTTTTCCCCTCTGCATTTTTTTGTGGTTTTACTGAGATTCATTGCGTTATAGTTATATTGTAGGCAACCCTGTCAACGCCTACATTTTAGATGCCTGTCTTTAAACATCTTGCTTAAATCTGTGTGGGCTTTTTCTTCTTCTGCACTTATTACCTTGTTTCAGGAGCTATGCTTCTCCCTTTGCCAACACACTGGGAGCAGGATCCCGTCCACTTATATATATCATAAAACAATTAATTGCCTATGATGATATGGAGAGTCCCAATGATGATACATCAAAAAGTGTGACACTTGAAATCTCATCCTCATTTCATTCTAGAGTAAAAGGGATTGTTGCAGCTTGACATGTTTATAACGGCATAGGAATTAATTAATTATACACCAGACAATTGCCTGTTGGTATAATTCAGAGCCCTTCCATTATGGCTGTCCAGATTAACTTTCAAAATAGTTGGATGGTGTGACAAGAAGATGCACAGGATTCTAGGATCTCCAGGCCAAGTTGGATGAGCGGGAGGAGCACGGCTTGTTTTTCATTATCTTGCGAAGATGGAAGCAAAGCGACCTTCTGGTGTGCATTATCAAAAACATGAGATTTAGAATGGTTTCATTTTTGTTTCTCAACTTTATAATCTGTGGGTGTCGAACGCCTGCCGATTAAAAACAGGCTTTCGGGTCGTGACCCCAGAACGGAACCAGATGTGTTTGCTCAAAGGACAAGGGAGCCTCCTTGCTTGAAATGAAAAGTGAGGAAAGATAGTTGACACACTGATGGACTTAATCATGGCCGAAAATGAAAGATTGGACACATCTATTAGCCTTTAGCAAATCATCTCGGGTTTTGCAAGTCTTACAAATGCTAAACAAAATGATTCTGTAGAGTCAAATTGCAGCTTCTGGTTGATTCAAGTGGAAATATTAGTGTGGCTCATTCCATCACCAGCACCCCTCATAATCCTGCTTCTGTTCAGTTCTGTTCAGATTAAGATATTTACCTGGATAGCTGCCTGTCCTCACCTCATCTCCACCTATAGATCTGTCTTTGATGAGCCACTCTGGGCGGCTCCCAACAGAATTAAAAGCCCAATGAAACATTAAAAACTTCCCTAAACAAGGCTGCCTTCAGATGTCTTCTAAAAGTCAGATGGTTGTTTATTTCCTTGACATCTGATGGGAGGGCGTTCCACAGAGCGGGCGCCACTACCGAGAAGGCCCTCTGTCTGGTCCATTCATTTCAGCAGACAAAAGTCATCCAACAGGATTGTTTCCTGACAGCTAAAAATCAACAATGTACACCAGTGCTCTTTTAGTGCCCAGTTAACTATATGGAACTTTGAATGGCGATTCCCCTACTAGTCTTTTGACACTGCTGGAGAGGAGGGGTCATTTGCTAGGAAGAGGATTTAATGGGCAGCGCACAGACACTGTACAGTCAAAGCAATGTTCTTTTAACTGGATCAAATATTTTTCCAGGGAGAGAGGGGCAGTTCACATAATGGCCCAGCTGTGCTGCGGCTATGTGCTGCGGGAGAGCAGGACCACACATTCCCCAGCATGGCTGCCCTGCCCAGAGGGCCAACTAATGCTGGCATAGCAGATGTCGCAGTGGCATGCCTGGGGGACAAGGCTTCCTTTTGTTTGTGGAGCCTGACATCGGGAACGCTCTCCCCTACGCTTGGGAGGTTGCAATCCTATGCAGCAAGTCCCAGTCGGCTCCATGGGACTTATTTCTCCTGGACGAGATTGCACTGTAAAGTGGCGCAATTGCTTGTCGCAATTGCCACGGTGTTCTTGAGCCGTCTCTCCAACATGGTTAAAATGCAAGGACTTTCTGGCTGTGCTGGCAAGGGAGATGCTGCTCTAAATCTGCAGCTCTGTGCCAGTTCACACTACCACAAAACCACATGCTTAGTCCCTCATCCCTCAATTGTTCAGTGAGTTATCCAGGGGTTACCAGCGGGCCTCCAGGTGACGAAATCTGCTGAAAAATGTGGGAGAAACAAATGATGAATGGGAATATTCTTTCAGGTTTTCTCTCCTCCCTCTTTATCCCCACTCCTGTTTTTCTATCACAACCTTCTATGGACAAACGTCTAAAAGAACAAAGAGGCTACAAATATAGAGCTAAAACACTTGGATTCTCCCGTTATCTGGTTCAGCTCATTTTGTTGCATGAGCTGAACCAGAAAGAGACATCTCTCCTGGGATGCGGGTGGCGCTGTGGGTTAAACCACAGAGCCTAGGGCTTGCCAGTCAGAAGGTCAGTGGTTCGAATCCCCACGACGGGGTGAGCTCCCGTTGCTCGGTCCCTGCTCCTGCCAACCTAGCAGTTCGAAGTTCAAAGTGCAAGTAGATAAATAGGTATCGTTGCAGCGGGAAGGTAAACGGCGTTTCCATGTGGTGCTCTGTTTCGCCAGAAGTGGCTTTGTCATGCTGGCCACATGACCTGAAAGCTGTACGCCGGCTCCCTCGGCCAATAATGCGAGATGAGCGCCGCAACCCCAGAGTCGGTCACGACTGGACCTAATGCATTGTAGGGGGTTGGACCAGATCACCAGAGTTGGGGTTCCCTTCCAGCTCTACAAATCTATGGTTCTATGTTGTTGGACTCCAGTTCCCATCAGCCGGAGCCAGCATGGTCAGTGAATGATGGGAAGGGGAGTCCAGCAGCATGCAGAGAGACATGGAATCCCCACCTCTGCTGAATGAGCAGCAGCAGCAAAACTCTGCCACTCATGCTGAGACATCGGAGTGGGAGAGAAGAGGGAGGTGGAAGGTAGAGGTGGAGGAGAAATTCATTATGTGTAAAGTTTTAATTGAACGGACCTAATTCACACCTCCCAGCAAAAACACAGTTCAGAATGCAATCGTCCTTCAGTATGCCACTTCTCAAATGTCGTAATTTGAGTTCTCTCTCTTTTTTTTAAAAAAAAGGGAAAAAATGCCCAAATGCATTTATTAAAAATGCAGACTTTGGCATGAAACTGATTTAGAAATGTATATATTGAAATTTAAATAAATGTATTTTTTTTAAAAAAAATATGTTTTAAATACATGTTTCAAGATCAGATGCATACAGAAATATGCACTGAAATATGAATTTTCATGCTTTTTTATTTAAAAATGCAGATGGGTGCAGAAAAGAATGGGATGGGTTTGTTTATTTATTTCATAAAATTTATATACTGCTTGATTGTTTGTTTTCTTTAAAAAAAAAAAAAAACACCATTCAAAGCAGATTGCGAAGAATTTATGAATAAGCCCGTGCAAAAAAATTGGTATGATTGGAGCAAGCCAATCTTCCCATCCTTTGCAGAAATGGAAGAGCTACTTATAAACACACAGAGAGAAGGAATTGCAGCTGGGACACCAGGGACAAGCAAATCTGCCAATTTTGGTTTCTCTCCGTTTGTCTTAAGTTCGATTCTCCACATTTGCACCTTGGTTAGCAATGTTTAAAAATAAAAGTTCCCATGAATATTTGTCAGCATTTTAGTACCTATTTCTGCTAAAAAAAAAAAAAAATTCTATGCAGTTTCGCCCAATATGCACATTTCCCCAAGAAAACTTGCCCTTTAAAATAATGCATTTTTTAAACACTGTTTTCACAAATATATGCATTTATAATTGTACACATTACCTTAATATTTGCATTTGTGTACATATTACTTGGCTGGCAAACTGCATTGCAAAATTTGGAGAAGTGCAAATCTCAACGGATGGCTGCTTTTTTTGTTTGTATATTGGTTTGGAAAGTATGAATTAGTTTGGTTCGCCTTTGAGTGTGAAGTGAGTCCAGTGCCGGATTTACGTATAAGCTAGACAAGCTATAGCTTAGGGCCCCACTCTCTTGGGGGGCCCCAAAAAATTAAAGGGAAAAAAACCTGGATGTACATTTCCAAAATATAAGATAAAAAACAAATAAAATAAAACCTACATACAGCAACAGTGCTTTGTGTTGTGTCGGCTCCTATGATGTAAGTAATGGGCCCCGCCTGCTAGCCTGCTCCCTAAAACATCACTGGTTTGCTCATTTCTATATATAGGGTGCCTACATTCTGCATGGACTGGTTGGATGGCAACATGCGCAAATGGCTTGAGATACCGATTAGGTCCATAAATTACCATATAGCATATATTCAACACAAAAAACAGCGACAATTTGTTGTTGACAAAGGACAAGTGGACATATAAAGGGCCCCATTGCCTTCAGTAGTTTAGGGCCTCATCAAACCTAAATCCGGCCCTGAGTGAGTCGAATTTACTACCGGTATTTATTTGCTGCAGGTCTCACTTGTCTCTAATATGTTCAAAAAAGTATTCATCCACTTTGCCTTGCCATTCAATATCTTGCTCAAACAGTTTCACTTGCTGCTAACATTGTAACAAATCCCCCATACTTTCTCCTAACATCTACTAATCTTAATAATGATCCGAATAATACAGTCCTAACAATTCTAATCCTAATTATCCTAATAACAATGCAATTGCCAAGTCTTTTCTAAATCTGATTCCTGTTATAGCATTTAAATCATTCATATATATATATAACCCTTAAATAGCTCATTTCTCATAGCAATGCAGTATAGATTACTCTGTGTCCTCTCCGAAGCCAAGATGAAAGCTACCCACCCAGAAGTTTTGCTTCCCGTTTATAATTATTCATTAAAATGCATTTCTTCCATCTGCGTGGAATTATTTATTTTTCCAAACATTCCTTCCTAGACAAAGAGCTCCACTCCACAAACCTGACATTACTAATTACTAATTTCCTTCTGCAAATGCAACCCACACATATGTACACGACTTCCCAAAGTCTCACAAAAACATTCTCAGCGACTTTTTCTTTCTATAGGTCTCAAGTCCAAAGGGTAAAGGGATTCCTGGTTTGTCTGCCTGAGCTCCATTTCAGAGTGGTTAGGCACTATTAATGTGATCTCTTTTTTTGTGACTTGTTTAGGGTTTTTTTCATCTTAGTAGGGATGGAGGAGAGATTCAATTCCATTATAATTTAAAGGTGAGCCTACTTAAGTCACAATGCTCAGACCCAAACAGAGCCATCCTTTAAAATCCACATTGCTCTGAGTTTTGCAATGCAGTTCTCCAGTCAAGTAACATGTACTGTATAAAAATCCATGTGCTAGTGTAAATTGTGCATAGAAATGCATGTAATAGTGAAGATGCATAATACAAAAATGCATTAGATGAGAGAAAATTGCATTGCAAAAATGCGTATACAGTCATGCCTTGAAAGTGAAATGGAATCCGTTCTGGAAGTCCGTTCAACTTCCAAAATGTTTGGAAACCAAAGCACGGCTTCTGATTGGCTGCAGGAAGCTCATGCAGCCAATTGGAAGCCGCAAAAGCTGCGCTGGACGTTTGGCTTCCAAAAATAATTCGAAAACTGGAACACTCACTTCCGGATTTCGATCGTTTGGGAGCCGAAACGTGAGAGTTCCAAAGCTTTTGGCAACCAAGGTACGACTATATTAGGCAAAATTGTGCGTAATGACTACGGTAAACTATGTCCATTAATTTCCATAGGTCTTCTCTGAGTACAATGCAGTTGAATACCAAACCCAAGATGTGTAAAACATGAGAAATTTGCACTAAAATGCTGCTAAAACTTTTTCATTAGGATTTGTGGTTTTTTTGGTTTAAAAAAACTCAAAGTCATGTGGACATGTGGAGAAGTGTAAACTGGAAAATTGAGAAACCAAGAGAAACTGAAATCAATATCGCTAAATACATGAGATGCTCAGCCATACGTAGATTGACTCCCAAAGGATGCTGTTTCTGTGTGTGGTAGCAGGTTTTACAAAAAAGGGGGAGGGGACTCATGTCATGGGGAAGGGGTTCTTATTCCATTTCCTCATACTGCTGGGTTGTTGTTTTTTCGGTTTGCCGTTGTTTTTCCTTGAAGTTCCCTCACTAGCTGCTTTTTTTGCTCTACAGGTGTTCACATCGTTTCCTTTGCAGGGCGAAAAGCATCTGGGGGATTTTTACCTGGGAATGAGATGCTATGTATGGCTGGACCTCTCATGTGATCTGGCGATTGAGCACTCTTGCTATCCCACCTTTGGCCCCCATCTGCCCTGGAAATGGAATAGATTTGAGGAGGAGGTAAAATACAACCCTCCTGGGACTTATGTGCATGTCAGCGCTGAAGAACAAGGTGTCTGCTGACTCGGCGCGCCAGCGTAACCGCACCTCTTCATCGCTTCCTAGAGTTTGTAGCTTCGTATCGGCTTGTCAAAGCCTCTGCAATGAGAGGATGTCGCGTTTCCATGTGCTAAGACATTTGCATGCGGTGCTTGACATGAGAAGGGCTGAGAAAAAAAGCTATGAAGTGCAAGAGCATGGCTTTTCAAATAATTGTGATAAATGATAGCACGTGCCAGCACTCCTTTTCTTCCAAATTTTGTTTGGATTAATTTAATGCCATGAACTTCCAGACGAGCAAACATTGCACACTCTCATGACAAAGTCTCCTCTGAAAACAGTAGAGCTCTTGCCTGCAAATTTTAGCCTTTCGGCAAATCAAACAACCAGGTGAAGGAAGAGAAGGATGGGAAGAAATCTCCCCCATAGCCCTTCTTCATGTTGACATTCTCTATTCAGACATAACTCCTGAGCAGGGCTTTGTTGCTGCATCCATCATGTGAAGAACATGAGTAGTGTCCATTGTTAGCCCTAAGCTAACAATAGCCAATTAACATATGCAGCACCCATTGCAGTGAGCTGTTTGAGCACCCCTCCAATTGTAACTAGAGCAATACAATGGGAGGCGGCTTTCTAATGGAACTCTGGTACACCATTGCATGGCAAGCAATCATCCACACATGTTGTGGTGTGTTATGGATTGGACCAGTGCTTTTTTTCTTAAAAAAATGTTTAGGGGTACTCTCATTTTCCTACTTATATTGAAATACTGCCCCTCAATGAGACTAAACTTAGATTCACAAAATGTTTAGGGGTATGCATACCCCTGCATCCCCCCCAGAAAAAAAACTCTGGATTGGACTGATATCATGGGTTGTTGAAGAGAGCCTATTTGATCAAACAGCAATGCCTGCATTTGCTTAGTCCCAACAGACCTCCATTTTAATCTTCATTTTGACAGTATAAAATAGCAGCAATAAAAAATAGTGGTCAGCTCCACACTTGCCCTCCTGTAAATGCAAGGACTTCATCCATTCATGAATGAGGACAACATACAGTGGAGGATTCCATTGGAGGAAGAGAAGGGGAGGAGAGATTTTTTTGCCAATCCTTTGCTAATCCACTGCAGTTTCTAGTGCTACTACCCACACTGTCCCTCCCCTCCACAGCAACTTTTGGGGAGGACCCAAGGGGCTGTTGCGGGGAGGAGCAATTAATGGGTTCCTTCACTGGAGAGAATGCCATTGTCATTGGAGGAATCCTGTTGTGAGTGTAATGATATCGCTTTGCACAATCAGATTTGATTGTATGTCGAAATCCCAAAGCCCGTTCCGAGTGAAGTGAGAGCAATGCTTCCAGCCCTCACTCTGAATAGGCACCTGCACATTCTGTCTCACCTCTCGGTTCTAGGTGAGACTGCTTTGCAAGACTGTTACTGGACAGGCACAACACACCCACCCACCCACCCAATTTCCTACAGGACTCATGTTGCTGATTAACCATGTTTCTGCTACCACATTTCAATACGATGGTGGTATGTGTGGAACTTTTAACCAAAGCAGCTTCGCTACGAGGCAAAACAGCCGGAGAAACACTCAACCTGCAGAGATAAATGAAGCTCCAGTCTGGAGAGGTTTCCCTGCCAGGTGCACATTAGCCTTTCTCTCTCTCCAAGAAACCTTAGCAGCAAGAACAGATGTGGAAGGGAATGAGAGGTGGGAGCAGGAGGAGGAATGTAATAGTGAAAGAAAACCCAAGGAAGAAGCAAGTGTAGTTGCCTGGACCCAAGATCACCGAGGGACAAAGCCCTCAAGAAGAAATGTTTCTGTTCACACATTTTCCAGCATCTGATGTATAGATGTTGTTGTTTAGTCGTGTCTGACTCTTCATGACCTCATGGACCAGAGCATACCATGCATTTTCACATTGTAACAACTAGCAACAGTCAAATCTAATTGAACTGGCTACCTATCCAACCTCTTGAGCTGTAGAACGTCTCAGGGTCACCAATCAAGCAAGTGTGGGTGGGGTGTGGGTGTGATTATTTCCCCTTCCGCTGATAACCCTCCCAAATCTGTTTTGGAGGGTTTGGAGGCCCCCCAGTATGGTGGGAGAGATGGTGGGAGGAGGAGTGCAAAGACCAGTGCTTTTTTTCTAAAAAAAAATATGTTTAGGGGTACTCTCGTTTTCCTACTCATTGAAATACTGCCCCTCAAGGAGGCCAAACTTAAATTCACAAAATGTTTAGGGGTCTGCGTACCCTTGCATCCGTCCTCCCCCCCCCCCGAATAAAAGCACTGATGAAGGGGAAGGGGGATTTGGCAAAAAATCTCTCTGCCGCACTTTCCACCAGTGGGAACCTCCTTGAACACAGATTCCTAATTCAATTGGTGCTTCACAATGTATTTCATATATGGTTGCTGAGAGAGAGAGAGAGAGAGAGAGAGAGAGAGAGAGAGAGAGAGAGAGACTGAATACATATATATATTCCTTACCAAGATGACCCCCACACCCAAATTCATTTTTTTAATTAAAAAGAAAGAAAGATCAGTGTGTGACCTGTGTGTTTGTGTGCAGGGAAGCGTCATCTGTTGAATACCCATCCAAAGAAGATTCACGCACGTGAAATGAAACTTGGGTCGGCTGCTTTACTGAAGTACAGAAGACAGAGTACCTGGCGATCGTCCCTCGCCTCCAAGGCCCTTAGCTGAAAGCTGAAAGGGAGGAAAAAACAAACCATTGGCCTATTTACAACCAAGTATGATGTCATAAGCTATTAGTCAAGCAGTGGAAACTGGCCTGGCAAGACAGTTACACCCAAACCATTCTTTGGCCCGAATAAAGCATGTTAGTTAATAACTTTGTGTGCATGTGGGACAGGTGGCGATGCAGAGTTAACCACCTGGAACTTCAGAGATGTGTTTACATATTTTCCTTATGAGGTCTGTCTGCTTTTAAAGCACCCTGTAATATATATTTATCCGGTGTGTGTAATAACTGGAACTGCCAACCAGTTTTCAGGATGGATCGCTTGTCATTCGTCCTTTGAAATCTGATCTTCCAGCTTGGCCCTTCAAGAACCATCTGGCTCTCTTGGTAGTTTTTGTGACTTTCTACCAGCCAAAAGGGTTCCTGGCACTCGATAGAGGCCAGATCCTGTCCCTTAGACCAGCAGCTCCTGCCAGGCTGATGCAGAAATCAACGCTGCCTAAAACTGTTAGGGGTTTGTGTGGGGTGAACTTTCTGGGGACATGCTTGTCTGTTCCCCTTCAAAACTGCTGTTCAGATATGTCCAAACTAGAGGCACGTATACATGATGTGCCTGTAGCGCATCAAAGTATGTGAGGTGTGCTATTGCCCACTTTGGGAAATAATCCCTTGGCCTATAGAGCGAGATGAGAGTCGCAACCCCAGAGCTGTCCGCGACTGGACCTAACGGCCAGGGGTACCTTTACCTTTTTATACATAGGTGTACATTGTTAGTGGAAAGCTGCCCCAGAGCTATGCCATACTGATGTGATATCCATGCATTAAACAGCATACTGCTAGGCCACCTCACCTCAAAAAGGACATTGTAGAGCAGAATAAGGTTCAGAAAAGGGCAGCCAAGCTAGGAGATAAAGCAACTTCCCTATGAGGAATGGTTGCAGCATTTGGGTTGTTGTTGTTTTTTTCTTACTTCAGAGACAAGGTGAGTGAGAGCTGATGTGACAGAATTTATAAAATTATGCATGGCATGGAGAAAGAGGGTCGTTAAACTATGGAACTCACTGCCACAGGAAGTTTTGGGGAAGTGTTCTTGTGCTCAGGTCCTGCTTGCAGGTTTCCCACAGGCATCTGGTTGGCCACTGTGAGAACAGGATGCTGGACTAGGTGGGCCATTGGCCTGATCCAGCTGGCTCTTCTCCTGTGAGGAGGTTCATGACTTGGAGTATTTCAGTAAAAAAAGGTAGGAGAGGGAACAACAGGTGTTTATTGTGGGAGCCTGCTATAGACTTCCAAGCTAGACTGAAAAACTGGTTGATGTCTTCCTGGAGGTGATTTCCAAATATTCAAAAAGGAGAGATAGTAGTCATGGGAGACTTCATAGAATCAGAGTTGGAAGGGACCCCAAGGGCCATCTAGTCCAACCCCATGCAGTGCAGGAATCCCAACTGACGAATCCCAACTCTACAATTCTAGTATTCAAAGACAACACATTGAAATATTCAAACTGGCGTTTAATTGTATTTCCATTGCTTCTTTTATTTCTTCTTGTATTTTATTTTATTTTATTAATATTTGAATTCTATTTTTTAAAAACACTTTAGCATGTAGCACAGAATGTTGCAATTGCTAAATAGGAAGAAAAATCAATTAAATGGTCCACCAAGACCACCAGCAATTTTCAATTGCTCCCAGAAGAGAGGGGAAGTTTGAGGACCAATGTCCTAATTTGCTGCAGGGACAACTGAACACCTGGTTAGTACAGAGGAAGTGTGATTCTGTCCTGGACTGACACGATCAATTTTGTATTTTTATAAACTCCGAAGTTCTATGCTACAGAAGAGAAGTTTTTTATAAGCATCATATGACAACATAAACATTCGGTAAATATCCACTGACTGTCAGTGCATCCATTTTTGTATAATTGGCTCCTTACTTTGAACAATAGGCATCATTTAAATATATCAGGAGTGGCCAACTCCCAAGAGACTGTGATCTACTCACAGAGTTTAAAACTGGCCGTGATCTACCCCCTTTTTTGGGTTCAGGTCAAAGTTGTTGAGTTTTTTCAGGGAGGAGGTAAAATGTTGAGCTTTTTTTAGGGGAGCAAAAGTTGTTCAGTTTCTTTGGGGGGGGAGCCAATGATCTACCAGTGATCTACTACAGACGTCCAGTGATCTACCGGTAGATCACGATGTACCTGTTGGACATGCCTGAAATATATAATTTAATTTATGGTGATCTTCAAAATCCAAACAAATGATTTTCACAAAAGACCAAAAGAAGCAATAGTCACACCATTTTGTATCCAGAGTTCAGACACCCTTGGGTTTATTTATTCATTATTTAACCTACTGGGAAGAAACTCCCTTTCCTTTTTCCCTTTTCCTTTTTTTTTTTTTTGAGGAATTTATCTTCTGCTGCTCAATCAGATTCCCATGGCATCAATACGTCGATTGTGTGCTGTTGTCTAAGTGATGCTATTGCTGCTTGTTGTGCCTAAATTACTGTAAGCTCTTGGGCAGAACCTGCGCTGCCTTGTTTTGCAACAGCACCTACTTCTGAAAAATAATAATAAAATAACCTAATCTCAGGCTCAGAGCAACTGCAGCAAAACTTGTCCAGAAGTCAGCCCACAGAACAGCCGTACCTTATGCATTTCCATACCTGGACTTTTAGAAAGAAATAATTGAAAAGGAAAACCACTACAGAAACCGCCCCTTGGACTGGAACTCATTTTTCTAATGGCCCACGGAGGCAGAGGTCGGAGGCAAGAAAATAGTACCCTCTCTGGAATCTGCTGCCTGTTGTTTCTCGGTAAGGGTGATTGGGTGAGGTGGGGGAGAAAATAAACAGAACGGAGCTAGGAAGGCGAGAGATAAATGTCTGAAATGCCCTGTGCAGGGAGTGACATCTAGTGGGTGAAAAAAAGGATGGTTACATTGTTGAATGAAGAGTAAACGGGGTTGGAAGAACCACTAGCGTTCTTACTTCAAATTTAAAATAATTCAAAGTGTCCCATGACTTCTTAAGTCCCTCTTTACTTTAATTTTCGGATAAATTTTCTAAGGCATTTCCTCTCAAGCAGTTATAAACACAATGCTACTTGTCTCCTGTGGGCTGTGCTGGGGACATGTCAATAAAACAATCTTTGCAACATTTGAAGGGTTTCTCTTCAGGGAAAGCTTTGCTTCTGCTTTCCCCAACCTGCAGACGATGTTTTCTTCTGCTCCGGAGGGTCTTCTTCTTTTTTGATCACTCGTAGCCGAGTAAGATTGTCTTCCAAAACAGGGTTTTAGCAATGAGTCCGTAAGTGACTGTGGAGGCCAACTCTGGATCCACACATCTTTCCACAGTGGGGACATAGGTTTCTGGGCAGGAGTTGATCACGGTGTGGATTTGCCAAGTGTGCCTTCTTCTTAGCACGTTTCTCCCTTGCGTCCTGAGTTACAGGAAAGGAGATTCTGACTAAACATCAGGAAGAGCTTTCTGAGAGCAAAAGCTGCTTGATGGTGGAACGGACTCCCTCAGAAGATGGTGGACTCTCCTTCCTTGCAGGTTTTTAGGCAGAGGTTGGCTGGCCATCTGTCATGGATGCTTTGATGGTGTTGGGGTCTCTCTAACTCTCCAGTTCTATGATTTTCCCTGACGAAAGGCCAGGTTGCCTTGAGCCAACGGGAGCTGAGGTCTCAAACATCTAGAAGGCACTGGGTCATGAAAGGCTGCTTTATTTGATTGACCTTTAATCAAAACAGATCCCCAGGTGATCCCCAAACAAACACCTCCCCCAAGCCAATCAGAAGCTTCTAATTTTTGCAAAACAAATGTTGCAGGCCTCGATTTAATTTTACTGCATGTGCTCAAGGATTTCCATACCCCCTGCCAATATACAACAAACGTAGAACACACTCTTCTGGGACTTGGGCTACCTACCAACCAAAACTTGTTTGACACCATTCTGTTTCTTACCCATCTGATGAGCCTGCCTGTTACCTCTATAAGCATGACAGGCTATATTTCATGAAGATGCCATGCTCACTTTTACAACCCAGCCCATGGAAAGGTCAGTTATCTTGGAACAGCATTTCCTACTCTCAACACCTGGTGAACATATGGAGAGTATTGAGACTTCCTTGCTTTTTGCCATCCCTCCTTTTTATCCAAGTACTGTAGATTACACCTCTATCTACTATCGGCATAAGATATTCTTCAGAAGTTTTTGTTGAGGTCAAAATTTAGTTCTGTAGATGCTTGGGTTTTGTTTTTGCTGTTATTGATGTTGGTAGCTTTATTGTTAGATTTTATTAATACAGGGGTTGCTTAATTACATTGCATACTTAGTGAGATGCTTTCTTTGTTTTCCACTACTCAAATCTTCTTGTTTTTATAATGCTGTAAACCTTTTTTATGTTATAAGCTGCCTTGAGCATGGCTTAACGCTGGAAAGGCAGTATGCAAGGAATGATTATTATGTCTTCTGATAGTTATTTCTACAAAGTGACACCTACCCTTATTGCATAAGAGTGAGGGGTCCCTATTGCTGCATTATAACTCTTATCATCTCTGGCTATACTGGCTGGCACTGATGAAAGTTGGAAATCTAACAAAATGCAGACAGATTTACTGTCTAGCAGCAGCAACCTGAACCAGTTCCATTTCAGCTGGTCTTTATATTTGACCCGAGTTTGCTTTCCCCCCTTTCTCCACCCCACCCATAAGACTGTAAGCATGAGAGCAGTGACTGTCTTACTAATGATCTTCGTAAGCTCCTCCCAGATATTTTTCAGCTTAAGAGTGTGATAAAAATGTGTTAAACAAACAGATGCTTGCTGATTCCATACAGGAATTAAGAGCTAAGTATATGGGGGCTTGCCGATCAGAAGGTTGGTGGTTCAAATCCCCGTGACGGGGTGAGCTCGTTGCTCGGTCCCTGCTGCTGCCAACCTAGCAGTTCAAAAGCACGTCAAAGTGCAAGTAGACAAATAGGAACTGCTCTGGCGGGAAGGTAAATGGGCATTTCCGTGCGCTGCTCTGGTTCGCCAGAAGCGGCTTTGTCATGCTGACCACATGAACTGGTAGCTCTACGCCGGCTCCCTCGGCCAGTAAAGTGAGATGAGCGCCGCGACCCCAGAGTCGTCTGCGACTGGACCTAACCGTCAGGGATCCCTTTACCTTTACCTATATGGGGGGTGGGGACACATACTTAACTGGAAGAATGCGCCTATGACATGTTTTGCTTTCCATTCTGCAAACGTTCCTTTGTAAGATGGCATTATTCCTTTTTGGTTACATCTTTATGGGGTTGGTTATTAGTACTGTAATGAGCTAGGACACAGGAATCCTTTTTCTGGATTGGATTGGATTTTCTATTACACATAAAGAGAGAGATTAGCTAATTTCCCAGTTGATGTGTCTTCAATGAAACCATGCTTTTCGGGCACCTGTGTTGCTCCTAGGACTCCCCTTGTACTTGCCTGTAGTAGCCAAATCTGAGAATCCCAAGAAATCTCAGACACCGAGATATGTGGAACATAGACAACTGCCTGTGTCCTTAATTGAAAGCTTTGCTCATGGTAACAAGGCCAGCACAGGAAAAGGGATAAGCCTCTCTTTTGATACGAACAATCATTCCCTTTGTAGCCCAGGGATAGAGATCTGTGCTTTTGCATATACTCAAATTTGGTCCTCTGGATGTTGCTGGACTGCGACTCCTAACATTTCTGGTCGTTGGGGATGGCAGCTGGGGCTGATAGGAGGTAAAGAGCCGAATTTCTTCTTATGTGATTATGTAAAAAGGTAAAGGGACCCCTGACCATTAGGTCCAGTCGTGACTGACTCTGGGGTTGCGAGGGCTTTAAAACACACATAATTAGAAAAGCTTTGTTTAGGGTATGGATGAAATACAAAGACCTGTTAGAGAGAAAAACACCCTGATGGATTTCACCATTAGAAGCAAAGGCCCCCCAAAAACTGAATATGGAAAGTAACTGGCCAAAATATGATATTTTGATTCAAGAAGGAGAAAGTGTCAGGTTGAAACCGTATGATCAATTGAAAGGAAACCTATCTGATTGGCTTCATTCCTATCAAATTAATGAAGCCTTTAAAATTGATAAAAAACTTGGCTTTCAGAAAGAGAAATCCAAGTTGGAAACGGAATTGTTAGAGCCTGAAACAAAAAATTTATCCAGAATAAATTTCCTGTCAGAGCGGCACCTATTTATCTACTTGCACTTTGACGTGCTTTCGAACTGCTAGGTTGGCAGGAGCAGGGACCAAGCAGCGGGAGCTCACCCCGCCACGGGGATTCGAACCGCCGACCTTCTGATCAGCAAGCCCTAGATATGAAAATTGCCAGGGGACACTATTGGAAGGCATGTGGGAGAGGTAGAAGCTATGCCTTCTTGAGTTCTCGCTGTATTCATACTTGGGAACCAACCAAAGCAGGTGCATAGGACTTAACTTTTAAAAGGGAAAAGGAGTTGTAGGGAAATCAACAATGATGTATCAGATGCTACTCTCTGGAAGAGTAGCGAAACAAAACACCAGTCTTCTACCACCACCACGTCAGTGTGTACTGAGAACAAGAATCAGTGGATGCAAGGATCGTCTCTCGTAACCTTTTTGCTTGCTTACTATACTTAAAAGTTGCTTTATAACCATACCATTCATGCCCTTTTAGTAAAAGAAGCAGTAACCTGCTCAAGATTTATTTTCTTACCACACATTCCATCACCTGCTGTCTTTATCCAGAATATATTGTTAACACGTTAACAACTTCACTCAGGTATGACACTTCTCTCCCATCAAGATTGCACTATAGAGCTATGAAGCGTTTGTTTTAACACATTTCATATCAACTGATTTATTATAGAAAGTCCTATTGATTCAGCAGGATTAACAGTCATTAAAACATGGATGGGAACAGAAACAAGTCACAAGAGAGCATCAGACAATATAAAATCACACACGTCTCGTTCAAAGAGGGGGGAAATTGCCATGTTAACAAATCTTTCCAGGTATAAATATGAGGTCAGCAATACTTTAGATGAGGCACTTCAACAATAACCCAAAAAGAAAGTTAGCAGTATAAAGTTATAGTTAGATTCAGGAACAGTCATTTACATTGCCATCATTATATCAGAAATATATATTTACCAATGTAAAGATACCCTTCTAAACACAATGACTAAAGAGACAGGGCAGAGGTTTAGGACCACCCAATACAATTACATCCTGGACAGAGTAAAGGAAGCTATTCTTCATGCAGCACAGAACTAAGCCATGCAGTTTACTGCTCCAAGCATAGCAATTGCCACTGGCTTGGATAGGTTTATTAGCTGTGACACCAGATCTGGAAGCAATGTACTTCTGAATACCAGATGCTGAGAAAGTAAAAGGGGTGGCATTGCCTTCCTTTTTAAAAAATAATAATTTTTTTTATTAGTTTTCCAATATACCCCCCCCAAATAGCCACATTATAACAAATAACAATTAATTCCCAAGTTATACAATTATCAAAATGCCAATCAACTTCCAATTAATACATTTTAGTTAAAGTGGCTCCCCGCATGATGGTTTGGGTGCATTTCTGATCTTGTAACACTGCATTCCATAATCTTAATTAACGTCAGTTACATTTCAGTTATAATAACAATCCCTTAGTCAACAGCTACGCAATTCTTTCCATTCGTGATGTTACAATATATAAAGTTATAAAGCTTCACTTGAGGAACTCAAACTATTACAGTGGTACCTTGGTTCTCAAACAGCTCAGTTGTCGAACAAATCGGCTCCCGAACGCCACTAACCCGGAAGTAAGTGTTCCGGTGTTTTTCGGAAGCCGAACATCCAACGCGGCTTCCGCTTGAGTGCAGGAAGCTTCTGCAGCCAATTGGAAGCCGCGTCTTGGTTTTCAAAGGGTTTTGGGAGTCGAACGGACTCCTGGAATGGATTAAGTTCGAGAACCAAGGTACCACTGTATCTTTATTCTGCCCTATGTGTGAAAACTGTTATATGCATGGAGATTCTTTCTGTCCATATATGGTGTTGTCTCTTTCACTTCCCAGCTGTTTTCTCCAGGGGTGGCATTGCCTTCTAGTCTGGCTGGTTTCTCAACGGGTGTTCCGCGGCACACTACTGTGCCGTGAGACATCGGCTGGTGTGCCGCGGGAAAACTGTTGGGGACCCACGCCGCAGGCGCGTGGCGGTGGCTCCAGTGGGGGAAAGGGAGCGCAGAGGGCCACTGCCGAGAGGAGGCACCGCCGAGAGGCTGCCGGGCTCTGCCGTGCATGCGCAGGCTGGGAGCAGCCTCGCCGCGGGAAGTGCGCTAGGACCGGCGCGGGAGGGAGGGAGGTGTGTCACTCGGCGCGGCTGCTGCCGCTTCTGCTGCGCCTCCGCCGCCGCCTCCTCCTGCTCCTTGGCCATCCCTTCCCGTTTCCACCCGCCGCCGCGAGGCAAATGAAGCTGAAAGCCTCTCAGGGCGCCCGATGGCATGGCGCGCGAGAGCCCGGCGTGGAAGTCAGCCGCTCAGAGGGTGCGCAGGGTGCCTGATGTTAAAGGCTCCCACGGCCAGCGTGGGTCCGGCGTGGAAGGCGGGCGCTGCATGGAAGGCGGCCGCTCACAGGGCGCGCAGGGCGGCTGATGTTAAAGCCTCCCGCGGGGAAGGCGAACAGCGCGCAGGGCGCCCGAAGGCGGCCGCTCACAGGGTGTGCAGGGCGCCCGATGTTAAAGGCTCCCGCGGGTCCGGCGTGGCAGGCGAACGCCGCGCAGGGCGGCCGATGCAGGGCGCTGGAAGGCGGCCGCTCACAGCCGATGTTAAAGCCTCCCACGGCCGGCGTGGGTCCGGCGTGGAAGGCGGCCGCTCACAGGGCGCGCAGCGCGCCTGATGTTAAAGCCTCCCGCGGGTGTGCCGCGAGATTTTTTTTCATGAGACAGGTGTGCCGTTGCCCCGAAAAGGTTGAGAAACACTGTTCTAGTCAGCTCCTAGAAACATCTGGCTGGTTGCTATTGGGAAACGAATGCTGGACTCTATGGCTCTTAGGTCCAATCAAAGAGGGCTCCTCCTGTATTAGGGATGGGGAACCGGTGGCCATGCAGATGGAGGGCTAGAGAGTCCTATGTTCTTAACAAAGGAGCATAGGCCCGGGTCTATGCCATAGCTCTCCCTTTTCACACCACTTGTGGTACACTGTGATGCAGAGTAGCTAGACCAGTAGCATCACAGGAGTCTCACACAGGGAAAACTCCAACCTATAAACCACTATTGAACTCATTATCTCAATGTGGCTCCTTCTGCAGTCCAAATGGCATCATTCACACATGAAAGCAGCAGCAGCAGGCTTGGAGGAATCCAAAGGTTTGCAGACGTACAAAAAACTCCCCTATAGAAACCTAAAGGGTTGGAAGCCTCAGTCCCATAAATATGGCTTAGTGGGAGCTGAATGCTGATAATTGAGGGGAGAACAATGTGGAAAAGGGTAATGGAATGATATAGCCTGGAAGGGGCATAGCTGGTTGGAACGCTAATCAGCAGCACTCCACAATGCAACATGCATTCCACATCCCCTTTGTTGAAAATGTCTTGGAGGTGTGTAAGCAAAACAACTTCACCTGTAATTTAGCTAAGTCCCAACCATTTTCCAAAAGGGCTTTTTGCAGGCAACATTTCTAGTGGATTGTGTCCAACTTTTATGCACAAGAATTAAGTTAAGTATTAATACCTAAATCTGCCAAGGCAGGACAAAAATGCCTGTAGTATTTAACAAAAAAGCAAAATAGAAATTACAGAATGCTAATTATGGTAGGATTTAAATTCTTATTGGGATTTATTGTACAGAGAAAATGCAACCAATTTAAGTCAACAGAGTAATTATTCCAATTAAAACCTCTTTGTTAAAACTTACTGTGACTTAGAAACCAACCTCATATGGGCATGGTGCCGGTCAATGCACAATTTATGAAATCTTTATGGGGAGCTGTGCCAAGGAGATTTATAAAAGAGGCTTAAAACAATCAAGCCTAGACACTCATCCCTCAATAAAGATAACTATCTGCTTTGAATATTTCTCTGTAAGAAATCCTAGAGAGATAAAGCAAATTCACTAAAAGTATATTAAAAACGTTGGGTGGGGGAAGCATGACTCCTAATGTGCCGTTATTAGAAATACTTGATCATCCCCTTCTCCCAGAGAGGTCAGATTTGGGGTGAAGGTAGCAAAACTGGAAAAAGACTCTGCAAAATTAGCCTCAGACAGAACACAAAGCTATTCAGCCTCCACATCCATACTATGGGTGATATCCAACTGTGCCTCTCCCACCAGCAGAGCTGATTCCCTGTGTACCTCCAAAATCTGTTCCAGAGAGTTGGGGGAGCTTTTGGAGCAGGTGGCGGGAATGGAAAGTTGCAGAAAGAAAAAGCTAGTGTGCTCATGCAATGTTGGTTATTGCCCTGTGCATCTTACCTCACTATGAGACGATACAGCGGGTAGGCATGGGGCATTACTGAGCAAAACCTGGCTCCGGGATCTGCTCACTTTGACATCTAGATTCAAATTTGCTACAAAGCATGAGAACTCCCTTGGCCAAGGACGGTTCACAAAACAGGTATCACTATAGAAGTTTTGAGCACTAATGATACTTCTGGCATGCCATCAATCTGATTTGAAGATTCCCCCCCCCCCCTTTAAAAAACCCCTCTGGCATTGAAGGAGCCACCAATACCTCTTGCTCTAGTGCAGAACCACACAAGGGTCTCTGAATAACACCATTGAGAGGGACAGTAGACATGATTTGATCTGAAGATTGCTACAAATTCAGGAAAGCCACTACAATTTATCAGCAAACAAGGAGATAGGAAACACCTCTGAGGAAGAGATCACAGCCAGAGAGCTTTGCACAAGTTAAGAGATGTAGGATGCTGCTGCAGCAGCAGGAACAGAACCAGTCTTTGTGTAAAACATGTTAGAGATCCTTCAGGTCTTTTTCAATGAACATGTACAGTTCAATACAAGTGCTGGGACAAATGCATCTATTATTAAACCTGATAAGGGTTGGCAACTGGAAACCCTTCGGCCAAATCCGTGGCCACCTAGTCGTGGAATTGCCACCTGCAGAGAAGCCCTTGTGTCAATGGGAATTGTTGGCAGGTCACCTTGGGAAGTCCCCTGCCTTCCAAGCGAGCTACTTTGACAGACAGTTGACAAAGATCTACAGAGGTGTGCCGAGAATTCAGACAAACCAAGATGCCTCAGTCGCTTGGAATAAAAACCATCTCTAAAAACAGAGACTGGGAAAACGAAGGATTATTTAAACATTTTCGGCAAAACATAGATATGTAAATTAGAGGAGGCGCGAGTCCAGTTTCCACCTTCAAAGTAATACAGCGAATCTTGCACTAAGCAACTTGGCAAAATTAATGGATTTTATTTACAAATTTATGACCCAAGATTACAACAGAAAACACTTTTTAGTGAAATCCTGTATTAACAAAAATGCAGTGATTTATTTGTAATGGTATTATAGTGGAACAGACTGACAGTCTCTCTGGCTACGGTCAAGCAATTTCCCAGGAGCTAGAAATAAATGTGAAGATTCCATGTTGATTGTAATAAGGCCCTTCCCAGCATTTTTCTCATACTTTAGTGGCTCTCTCCTTTCTTGCCTACGACCTGAGAAAAGAGAAAAGTGGAGTTAGAACTTAGGCAAATTAAAAGGGGAACTGATTCCAAAGAGCAAGTCTTCTAGAGACTCCCCAGCAAGCATTCTAGCGCCAGTGGGAGAGGGATCTTGTAAACTAGCGACAGGGAACTTCTGGCCCTCTAGTTCTTGCTAGATTGCAACTTTCACCACCCTTGACTGGCTGGGGCTGGTGAGCCAACATCTAGAGAGCCACCAGTTCCCTGTGCCTCTTGGAAACCAAATTTAGCCAGTAATAAAATGATCAGAGGATCAAATGGGATAACTTTTACTATGCACTCAGCCAATAAAGCAAGGTCTTATTCAAATACTGACTGCAATACAATCCCCACATGTTCATACCAAAGTTGAACTGCATAGGGTAGTGGGACCATCCAAGAAACTTGCCTACTTGTGTCCACGTTCAGATGCTTACAGCTAATGTCCTATATAATGTCATGAAACCCACAGTAGGCTGAGTAAACTATGATGTAACGATATTGCTGTGTCGGGTCTACCTGAGCTGGTCCACCAGAAATAAATCTGTCAAGTATGCAACACACCCACTGCAGGGAGAGACAACTTGTCGATATTGACTAGATTTCTGGAATGATGGTGTCTCTGTGCACTGAATTCTAAGGCAGCAGGGTGGGATTTGGTGTGAAAATGGCTGGAACAGCATACGCTGTCATTACCAGTGTGCAAACTCACAATGGACCTCCTAACTTTCACAGCAT
The DNA here is from genome assembly GCA_034641385.1 of Darevskia mixta. Lineage (NCBI taxonomy): Eukaryota > Metazoa > Chordata > Lepidosauria > Squamata > Lacertidae > Darevskia > Darevskia mixta. The sequence continues at coordinate 5,581,371 of JAWWNH010000062.1, read as the reverse complement.
TTCCTACTGGTGGCACACACAGCGGTTTGACGCCCCAAGGCTTCCTCCTGGGAACGCAGGATTGCAGCAACTCAGAGAGGAACAGAATCAGTTTCTCTGCCCTTAAGCCTAAGCCTACGTACAGACAGTAAACCCTATTGAAATAATGCAGTTACTTCTGAGTACACATTGTTAGAGGAGGTTACGCATTGGAAAGAAGTTTCACTTAAATCAGCAAGTTCTGCAAGGTCTTAGTATCACAATGCAAACTAAGCAGACAGGCCTTCCATTTGGTATATGGTCTACCTATAAATCTATTCTTGTGTGTGGCAAGGGCATCAAAATTACATTTTAAAGCAAGTAACAAGTTTCTTCTATGCAAGCAAAGTACAAATGCAGTGCTGTTAAAGCTATTTAGCAGCACAACTTGTTCCACGGGCAAAATGTTTTGCACCACTAAAATGCTGTTGCACAAGAGCCCTTGCACTGGCAGGGAACATAAGATACAGTCCTTGGTCATCATGTTAGCGACAAAATACATGTGGACTTTTTATTGCGGCCGACTGTTTCAGCAGATCAGGCTGAGGAAGAGAAAATAAACCCTGTTTCAGATCTACCCCATAGTAAACATTCTTGTGTTTTGTTGAGAAGCAGGCTAGAAACTCCTTTGCAGGTGTACTGCTTATATTAATTCTACAGGTCTCACTTAGCATACAGGATTGTGCATTTAAGAATACATTTTCTTTTTTTCAAAATAGCACAGAAGTGTTCAGATGATGATGATAAACTCTCAAGTGCAACATCTATAACCAGGGTGGATAAAAATCAATGATTTAAAAAAAAATAAATCAAAAAAATCGGATTTTTTTGATTTAAATCGGATTTTTAAAATAAAATCCTTTTGGAGGAAAATTCTTTCTAAATATAGTCTTCTATTCAAGTTACATTGTAGTCCAAAGGCTATTCATCAGGAAATAAGGATTTGTTTTAAGTTTATCAAGTGTGCTAAAACTCAGTCTAAGTTTTTTTTAAAAAATGTTTAACCACATCAGTTAACAAACATGGATACATATGCTATCATGTTATTGTTTTAGATAAATAAATTGTTTAAATGGTTATTAAGGAAGTGATGATTTTTCTCCTTCCAATAAAGTACAGCAGAAAAGTTGTCTAAATATAAACAGTTAACTTATTAAACCTCACCATAATTTCATAATTATCTGTCTATGTATTTCTAGTAGTATAACCAAATCAGTAATTTTTGATATAACTGTAAAAACCACTCTGAAAATTTATTATTCCAAACATGAAACCTTCATATGGTTTTAAATATTAAGATTATACCAGCAAGAATGAGTCTTTCTGTAAAAAAAATATTTAAATCAAGTCTTACTGACTAGTGATTTAAATCAAGCCTTACTGACTAGTGATTTAAATCCATTTAAGCCTTACTGACTGGTGATTTAAATCCATTTAAAATGGATTTAAATCAAATCCACCCTGTCTATAACCCACCAGTGATATCGAGGATCTCAGCTCATGGTCAAGAGCACCCTTCCCCAAGCTGGTGCCCTCCAGATGTGGTGGACCCCAACTCCCACCTGTCCTAGTCATCAAGATGATGATGGGCTGATGGCCAGGGCTGATGGAAGTTATATGGAGGGCATCAAGCTGGGGAAGGATAGTCAATACTATGAGGAGTGACACTTTAAGTAATGATGGCTCCACCCTTTCAAGGGGGTGCAACTTAAGGCTAGCCTACCCTTGTGGGATAAGGATCGTTCTACATAGTGACATGCATTGATTCTCAAACGCAAAGGCCAATGTAGAATTATTATCTCACAAAACAACACTGAGTGAAAAAACACACACAACCAACCAAATTAAGATTTAATTAAGCATGTTATAAACAGGCAAACTAAATCCAAGAAAGGCATATTTATTCTTCGGTAACGCTTAAAGCATTGCGCTACAGGTTTGGATTAAGTAGGTACATCCAGAAATTAGACAATTATAATGTTAGCAGAGGTGGAGCAACCATTCAAAAATAATAATTTGTATGCATCTATACCATTCAGAGGGGGAAATGCTCAAATGCTCAAGTGCCCCATGTGTATTACCTGAAAAATTAAATATTTTTGATATTGACGTTTCGTTAGCATATTTATAACCCCCAACTTTACACCAACAATTTCCAAACATGAGACTAATAAGATAATTCAAACACAACAGAGCAACACCTCTTGAAATAGTTCATTATTCCTGGCACACTTTCTGCTTATTAACTGTGCACTTCACATAAAAATTCATTCTCCATAAGGGGCAGATTTCACTCAGGTGGGTGACTTGAGGTCCCTTGATTGCTTTATTCGGTTAAGGATTAACTTGTACACTGGCTGTACACTCAAAAGTGGGCAATTTATGCCCTATGCCCTATAACCCTGCCCAATTTTGCTACAATACATCTTCCTGCCATATACTGACCCCATGCCACAGAGCACAATGCACTTCCAGATGACGAATGGCAGAAGAAAACGGATGCACTCAGGGGATGTACAATGCAGGATTCTTTCAACAAGGAAATGGGACCACTCTTCCTCACTAGATTAAGGAGGCAGCACTGATAAGGCAGCATTCACCACTGCAGTACTCTAGCCGAGATACCACCTCGTTTTTCATTACTTGAATGTGTCCACCACTGAGAAGATCTAAATTGCTCAATCATTTTTGAAGCAGGAGTGTGAACCCTAAGATGGACCCTCCCCTTCAGCTTTCACACGGCTGCAAAACTGGCTCTCAGCGGATTGAACCATGGGTCCAGATTACAGGGATGTAGGACACATGTTGCCTTGAAGAGAGCCCATGACACAAGTGACACGAGCACACGGTTAACACGTAGCATCGCCGTTTCAGTGCCTGGATCGTCTCTGCATGATTATCTCGGAGGACTGGTGCAAGAGCGGACAACACTGGCCTAGAAGGCCCCATGGTGATTCTGTTTGAGGCAGCTTCATATAAGTTATTAGAGGGCAGCTCGACCTTGAGAGACTGAAAAACCTCCTTGCCTTGAAGAGTCTTCAAGGCAAGTGCAGGAGCTGGAAAAAATCCCTATCAGGAAAACCTTAGCCACAGGTCACCCAGACCAGAGTTGCAGTTGAGAACACAGCAGACCTCTTCCAGCTCTGTTACTCACAGCGAATACAGAATGCAAAGATGCATAGGTGGAAATAATGTGCTGCCAGCTGAACTTCTGAAGCATCTAATAACAGAATGAGATGGTTTTGTGGGGTGGGACAAAAACGGTGTGCAAAAGAAGATTTTTTAATATATATTAAAAAATGGTATATTAAAAACGAAGAGAAGTCCATGAGAAAGAGGGATAAAAAAAAAGCAAAGAGACCCAGGAAAACCGTCGCAGAGCAGGATGTGATGGTGCCCCAAGCGATGGAAAGGAGAAGGCAGATGCTAGATGAGCGGAAGGAGCAGGGGAAAGGGGCGGTGTGAGGAAAGACCATTTAAGAAACAGAAATCTTCTGCATTTTTTATTTCTTTGGGCCAGGGAAATGCTGAAAAGTAATGAAACAGAGCGTTACAATGAAGCAAAGGAAAAACCGTAGGAAGTGAACAGGAAGGGATGGAAGCATCATGCCACAGAAAAGCTGGCCGCGTATCTCATGCAACTGCACACAACCCGGATGTCCTCCACACTAAAGGGAGTGGCAGGAGCTGTATTGCCCCCCATATGGACTTAACCTAACATCTGACATTTCAAATTAGCAATGAAATATATGCAAACAAAAAAGAAGAGCCAGGTCATGCCAAGCCAAAGTTTGCTCTCCCTCTCTGTGACTTCCCGCACACGTCTCTGCATTTTAAGCCTGCAAAGTTTGAGCAACACATGCAGCAAGCAAAGCATTTCCAGCCTTCACTTAATACTATGGTAGCAATGGAAGAACTTGCAACAAGAAAATTGAAACTTACAACAAGAAAAATGAAAGCCCCTAGGTGTTACTTCAGGCAGTGTAATTTAAGTCATACTTTTCAGTTGTCTACTCTACATTCCAATTAGAGCAAGAGGGGGAGAAGTTAGGACCTTAATAGATATTAGCAAGGGAAGCTATTTTGAGGGGGCAGAAGTTTGGAGAAGTGATAGAACTCACAATCCTGTGGTGAGGGGGAATAAAGGGCTATAAAGTTATCAGTTTTCCTTGCTATTCTGAATACATCTGTAAGTCGAAGTCCTTCCATTGCATTGATGATACGATAAAGCTGGTCTTGCATTTTCCAAGGTGCCCCATTCTCAAGTTGAACACAAAATGATGTGGAGAGCCACAATATGACCCCTGGGGTCTGATGTTCCCTGTCCCGACTTTTCATGCATGCCATGTAGCCAAACTTTTGATCTGGAACTCTGGAGACAATTCAGATCTTCTACGTATAGGTGCTAAGCTATATCGTAGTGTTTCATATCTCTATGGCTGGAGGGGAAAATGGCAGCCTGATGGCTCTGTCTGGCCTCCAATGGCTTCTCATCTAGTCACCATTCCCAGGAGTATTTCTCAGTCGTTATTCACCACTTCCGATTCAGAGAGCTCTCTCAGCTCCTCTTCCACCATCACAGCACCAATAACGACAGGTACTTCTCTGCTAGGTCTATCTTCTCAGCAATAGCATCAGGCCTCCATCCTCAGAGACACAGATGCCACCACTGCTGAAGCAAGGTGAGGGGGCCACACCAGGAACACTCCAGGCAAACTAGCTCATCCACTAAGACAAGCTTGTCTAGAGAAATGAGTTTTCCATGGAAGAATGCTGGGCAACACTTTGCAGAAGCAGCACCCCTTCTTTTCCAATGCACATTTAACTTAAATCGCTAAAAAGGCATGTACCTCTTTTAAAAATCTGGGTTTAGTTCCATCCCTGCCTTTAAAAACTTTGGGGTAACTTGCAAAACTCAACTTTAAATATTCAGTATTGTTTATTTAATAATGGACCATTAACACTCCTGCTTTATCTCATTATGTGCACATGAAAACTACTGTTTAGATAAGCAATATATATTATTTTTCACTACAACAATTTAGGGTGCAATCCTATACAGTACTCCCAAATTGAAATCTACAGGACGTTTTTGAGTGGACACATATAGAACTGCACTGTCAGTGATCAGATAGATAATTCTACTGCCATAAGGACAGGACTCTCTGCCTTTTATGATACATGGAAATAATAATTTTAGTAGGTGCAGGTTTTCTCTCTCTTGCATGGCAAGCTGCATCCAATAAAATCTATTATTTTCACACACCTATGAAAAGTCCAGGAGCCCTGCTTTCCATTGCATCTGTTCTCCTACTGGCTACCCAAGCTCTTCTATTTTATTATTGTGCTTTGTCTTATAGTACCCAGAACACCTATTGCTAACACATTTCTCCTACTTTTGCACAGTATCTGAAAAAGCTCTTTTGATGGTCCCGATATGGAATATAGAATATTTACTGGGCAGACAAACATGAAGACTAAAACACACCATAAACAGTTAAGAGGTTTTTGTGGGCAACGCACAGCAACCCAAGTCAACCTTGATCACTTATGACAAATGATCAAGTTTTCTGTGCAAAGAGTTTCCTTCGCTCCGAACATTTCCGCATACAAAATACCATGCATATTTGCAATATTTAAATGCACTTCTTAAGTCAGGGATTCCCAAAAATGCCCCTATCACATCTTGTTTCCTTTCAAAAGTCTCATCTAACTTGCACTACACAGAGTGGGTGTGGGGAATCTTTGGCCCTCCAGATGTTGCTCAACTACAGCACTGGGCCATGCTTGGTGGGGCTGGAAGGAGTTTTAGTTCAGAAGCATTTGGAAGCCCAAAAGTTCTCCACATCTGGTATCGGCTAATTAATTAACAAGGTGAGCACTTTCCTCTGCCTTGCAACATTGCCTTTTAGGTAGTTGACACACTTGTTGTCAGCCCAGTATTATTTATCACATCTGTGGGTTTACAGCACAAGCTAAGAACCTGGAGGAGAAACAGACTGCTACCCTTTATAGCAGCCTCTTCAATCTAGTGTCCTATAGATGTTTTGATCTATAACTCCCATCAGCCCCATGAGGCATGGCCAATGGTCAGGGGTGGTAGAAGGTCTAGTTGAAAACATCTGGAAAACACCAGGTTGGGAAAGGCTGAGAAACTATAGAGTACCTAAGCAGGGCTTCTAAAGATCAAAGGACTAACATGAATCACAATTTCTCTTATGCCTCCAGTTGTGTTGCTGACTTTTTATACTCTCCATTGCTACTGTCCAGCAGAGCTTCTTATATTCTGCCATTACAGAACTGGAGGCAGAATAACATTATGCATGAAGAAATGTGTTTTTTATACAGAAAACCGGTTTTCGTATTTATCTGAACATGGCTCCATATTCACTACCATAGAAAAGTAGGCTAGATGCCACAGTTGTCTTCTCTCTCTCCTCTTAACTCTGGCCTCTTGCAGATAAAGCGATCAGTTCTGGAAAACCCTGGCTTAAGAGGTCATTTGGCTCTGCAAAGGTTTTAAAGCAAGCGTGCATTCTTTGGACACTTCATAAAAAATCAAAGGCAGAATATCCAAGACAAATTCCACTCTTCATTTTTTTCAAAGTGAAAAGGCTACATCAGTTGTAGTGGGAATGGAAGACTTTTGAAGAGTCAGAACTCACAATTTATTACAGTTATGGGGAGATGTTCAGCGAACACTGTCCCTTGCAGCTTTTAAAAACTGCAATCCAGCCTCCAATTTAAAAGACAGATTTGAACATACCCGCTTAAAATCATTCATGTTTGTTGCTTGGACTGGTGTTCCAATAAATGTGAAATATGAAATTCTCGTCGTTTCCCCATCACCTTGATTGGACTGGACAAATACCTGAAATGGAAAAGATCAGTACTGAGTTACAACCACAAAAAGTAAACTTATTTGAAGTTCAGGGAAAAGCAAAGGGAAGGGAAGATGGACAGGGCTGACTAGTCTACCCCTTCAAGTTTGTTAATAGAAAATGTTTGGGTTGTATTAACTAAATGATAGGATTCAAGTCCATGGTGGAGCTTCAACCAGGCAGTTAAAGGATGTTACCACGTTCTGGCCAGAAGAGTGAGTTATACTACTATTCACCAAATCCACTTGCTGGGGTCAAGTGCCTTTGGCCATCTGGTGAGAAGGATGCCCAGCTAGTAAGCAATGCCTCCTCTGAGCCTGCATTTGCACTGAGGTTTGGAAAAAGTAAGGGTGAGAAGAATCCTGCCGGTCCTGACCTCCTGCAAACCTCAGTGCCAATAAAGGAGATCTCTGCCTCCTTCCCAACCTCTGCTGAAGGGCCAAATAAAGACTTTGGAGGAGGTACTGGAGGAACTAGTGATGAGTACAGTGGTACCTCGGTTTACGAACAGCCCTGTTTACGAACTATTCAGTTTACGAACTCTGCAAAACCGGAAGTAGAGTTCCGGTTTGTGAACTTTATCTCGGTCTAAGAATGGAATCCGAACGGTGGAAGGGCACCGGCGGCGGGAGGCCTCATTAGGGATAGCGCGATTCGGTTTAAGAACGGATTTGGTTTAAGAATGGACTTCCTGAACGGATTAAGTTCATAAACCGAGGTACCACTGTATTAATACAATATGGCTACCAAGTCAAAGTAACAAGTAGATATCAAGGTAAAAAGCTAGACTTTCAAATATGCCTTGTGGAAAGAACAGATGAAAATAGGTTGCATGAGACTGGATCAGGTTTTCTTACTAGTCTACGAAACAAAAGGGATGTTTGCTGCTGCTTGCAAAAGAGTGATTTTGTCTGCCCAGACCCATCTTCACTTTGCTCTCCTCTCTCTCAAGCTTGACAAGAGCTGGGTCTGGCAAGCCTGAATATTCCAGGCTCCCATCCCTACCAGTTACTGTATCTAAGAGGCAAGGGGGGAAAAGCATAGTTGGGCTTCACTGCATTAAAACTATAGTGGAAGTGGCAAAAGTTATTGGCGGATCTACCATGCTTTGGAGTCAGCCATTTGTAATGTCATAGGATTCTGTTAACCAGGAATGAATTCAAAGGTTTATACTCACAGTTACACTGTTAACATTCTGAAACTTTACATAGCGGAGTGGGATAATACTGTCTTCTTTTATATCATCTGGTGTTAACTCCAGGGCTTGAGTGGGTTCGCTTCTTTCTGCCTCTTCAAAATCCATTGATCGAGGGAGGTTGATAAACACTTTGACATACTTTGGACCTTGACCTGCGATTAAAAAAAAAATGCCACTGACTCTTTTAAAAAACTTCAAAACATTATTTTATATACTTTATAGTGTTTAAAAGTTCTTCAGTGTACCAAAATTCTGTAGATTCAGAAGAACTGAGACAGGCAAATTATTATGTCCAATCTGCACCCCAAGGCAAAGAACTTCTATCAGAAGAAGAAGAAGAAGAAGAGTTTGGATTTGATATCCCGCTTTATCACTACCCGAAGGAGTCTCAAAGCGGCTAACATTCTCCTTTCCCTTCCTCCCCCACAACAAACACTCTGTGAGGTGAGGGGGGCTGAGAGACTTCAGAGAAGTGTGACTAGCCCAAGGTCACCCAGCAGCTGCATGTGGAGGAGCGGAGACACGAACCCGGTTCACCAGATTATGAGTCTACCGCTCTTAACCACTACACCACACACTGGCTCTCGCAAGCACATCACTCGCTTAAATTTTATAACTTTACTTAGTTAGTAAGGGCTGCAATTAACACTACTGGCCAGTCTTCTCCAGTCTCCAGAAGTTGTAGGACTTTCAATTCCCATCAGCCCAAGCCACCATGGTCAATTGTCAGGGGTGATGGGAGCTGGGGAAGGTTGCTACAGGCTGTATGACTTTTAAATGTTATGGGGGAAATTCAAACATTTACCCTTAGCAGGCTAAAGCATTAAAGTGACTACACATAGCACAATTCCAACCTCAGCTGAGGAGAAGGTTAAATAGACTTGTCCAGACTCCATTCATATTCCTACTGCTGAGGCGTATGTCCCTAGCCTTTTCAGGGCAGAGCTCATTCCTTCATTTCAGTATATGTACCACACCCAATTAAAATAGGTGCAATAGAAATTAACGTTATTAGCAACCACGGTCTTCAGAATGATGATGCCAAAAGATAGCTATGCTGACATGTCACCTGACAAAAGTGACACAACACAGAATTTCGTAAATGCAGATTCTTGGAAATATACCAGCGGTCTCAAAACCGGAGTAGCCAGTTTGTTTTGCAAAGTTTTGCACTGCCAGTAGTGCATTTGCAGAAACTTGATGGTATGGCAGCACTGTGCTTGATGGCCAGGTCCAGACTTTAAGACTCCGGAGCAGAGAACAGGGCCACAATCAGGGAACCTGTGTCTTGTGCTTTGTATTTTTAAAATCAACAGCGGCTGCATTCATGGATGGCTTTTCTTGGAAGAGAAATCTTTACTCACCATTATCAGGTCCTTGAAACTTCATAGAATAAAGCTTGACAGGCTGATTAAAAGCTACCGTAATAAGCAGCTGTGGAGAGAACAAAAGGGAAAAAAATCTAAGAAGGATCTCAAATGCATTGACCCACAGCATTACTGCACATGGATTTAGAATGGTACTCTTTCCCAGATGGTCACCACCAACTTAGACCCCAGATGAAGTATTTGAAACATGCATAGAAATGGGAGTACTATTCTAGCCAAAGAACACCTCTGTCCTTTTGATAGTATAATGCAATATTCTCTGGAAGGCAAAATACCTGTTCGTCACAGTCTGATTCCAGGAAGGTAGAGTCTTTACGTAAACAGTTATCAAACCCATGTTCATCACTTTCATTAAGGCATTCACAGCCAGCTTTATTAACAAATGGCATCAAATCCATCTAGAAGAAAGAGACAGTGACAATGATCACCTGGCTGGGCTATACATTTATAAGACACAGGGGAATAAATGTGAAAAACCAAGCGACACTTAATTTTTCCATACAGATTGATCATTCCTTCTCTTTCCTACCCGCTCTGTTTTCTCATCCCTTATCCCAAACCTGGTGCCCTCCACATATTTTGGAAAACTCCAACCATTCCTGACCATTGGCCATGCTGGCTGGGATGGGAGTTGTAGCCCAAGACACCTGGAGGGCACCTGGTTGGAGAAGGCTGCTGTATGTTGTTGTTTCGTGTTGTAAATTACAATGAGTGCTTTGGCAAGACGGCAGTTTAGAAACAGAACACTTGAAATAATAAAAAACAAATATAAACACCAAAGGAGGGAAAATCTATTTACCTAATTGAAAAGACAGTCCAAGTATAATTCTGCAATCCTTCACTTTTGTGTCCTTCAGGACAGTTTTGAAAAGATTTAGAAGCAAATACCACATCAAAAGATGGAATTGCATGCCTCCTTGGAGGTCAAAGTTGCTACAACTGCTTATTACATTTAACTATTTGCTTAACTATTTGCATTCACATTAGATGCAATGAACACAGCGGTACAGACAACATTTGTAAATCTTGACTAGTGCAAATGCAAGTGGCCTATATTCAGGGGGTTATTTACAGGAAAAAGATTCAGCTGAAAAGGTAAACTGGGTAGCAGGGATTGCGTCTATTTAGCTGTGAATTTAAAGTACTTAACATCTCAAAAGAGATGCATTCTTGCATTTAACATAATTCTAGGTTAGCACATACAGTTTCCCAGCAAAGTCTAATGGATTGCATTTGCTAATTTAGAAAACAAACCATCACAGCACTGCAGCAGCTGGGTGTGCTTTTATTGAGCTACTGAACTATTAGCTGCGCTGGCACTTGGCTGAAATATTAAACACTGTACTCTGTCAGAGGTTGTATTAATATTTTGGGCAGGATGCAAAAGCTGACCCCTTTTAAGAGGAATATTATATCAAATGATGCTCAGAAACTGTCATGAAGATGACAGCTCCAGTTGAGTGTTTTGTCACATTAAGGTTCTCATTTACATGTGCGTGTCACTCCAGCTGTCAGACAAGCCCTGATTTGCAACATTCAGGAGCCCCAAGGTAAAACCTCAACAAGGAAAGATGCTGAGAGCTATTTTCTCTTAAGTCAAGGTAAAACCTTGAAGGTGGTGTTTGACAAAATGATTAGAAATTCTGGTCTCAAGACTTCAAGATCTGGACTAAAAGTTTTTTTAACTCCCCTCCACTCCAAACCACCCTCCTGCTTAGTGTAGGATCCTGCCCCAATTAAAAGTTCTAGAGAACTCAAACACCTGCACATGATTTAAGACATTTTGGCTGACCCCAATAGCTATGTGGACTTGCTGTGGATTTGGTATTTTTTCTCCTTCACTGACCACTTTTGCTTTTCATGTGTCTTGGGGAAAATTGTTTCCAGCTCTTCAAGGCAGAATCCATAACTAGGAGAATGTGGGGTTTTTTTTAAACCACCTGAAAGGGGATTTGTATTTTGAGGGTTATGTGCTCCCTAGACACCAAGCGACATTACACATTTTAGTACCCTTTTTTGAACATTTTTTCAGGTCTTCAATAACCTGTGCAGCTACCGGAACTGTATGCAGTTCTGCATACGCACCATATGTTCATATAAAGGTATTATGTTATCACCAGTTTTATTTTCAATCCTCTTCCTAATAATCCCCAACATAAAATTTCCCCTTTCCACAGCTGCTAGACAACAGAGGCCTGTTGTGAGCACAAGCTATAAAGACTTTGCATGTGCATTAAGAGTAGCAACATAAAGAGAGCTCAGTGTGTTTGTGTGTAAGAGAGAGGGAAGGGGCGGAAGGATGGAGAGAGAGAGAGAGAGAGAGAGAGAGGAAGAAATTCAAAATTCTATAATTAATCTAGGCCAGGATTCAAAAAGTACTCTTGACTTTCAAATGCATTAATACATTCTGTATCTCTCCATCCCTCCTGATGCAACAGAGGCTGCCCGGGATGGAGGTCAAGTTCTAACTTTCAAAGGCATTATTTAAGGGGAGGAGGAGAGCAAGGAGGGACTGCAGTGGAAAGGGGACCCTCAGAAGTCCCAGATCATGGGAAGAGCGTTTGCCCCTGCATGGAAGCTCCATCCTGATCCTCTGGATCATTTCAAATGCAAATCTTTTAATACTGCGCAGATAATAATCCACTAGAATAGTATTGAGATAAAATATACATACATATCCTTTTGGAATATCGGCATCCTCATTATTTCCAGGATCATTTTCTAGGTGCTGTTTGATTTTATCTTCCAATCCAGCAGCGTCGGCACCTTGATACTGGTCAATGCGCACTTTGCTCCGGAAGAAAAGAAACGTCGGGGTTGCCGATATATTATTGGTTGCAGCTGTTCCCTAGCATTTGAGAAGTCAACGGTTAGCAATGTGTAGCAAGATTTCAATATTTAATGAACAAAAGAGTATCAATCATCCCAGGTCACCCACATAAACATCATCATCAGCATGTTTGCTGCTTACATGCAAAAATAGTGCTAATTGGAAATACGATTTTCTATGTTGTTACCCAACAGAGAAAAAGGTGTTCATGATGACTTTTTAATATACAGTGGTACCTCTACTTATGAACATGATCCACTTCAGTTCATAAGTAGAGCGCCGCTACTGCGTGTGCGCGATAGAGCGCTTCTGCGCATGCGCGAAGTGCGCAGATTGCTTCTGTGTGTGGTGAACCCGGAAGTAAACACTTCGGGGTTTGTCGCGTTTGTAACCTGAAAAGCCTCAACGTGAAGCAAACGTAACACGGGGTATGACTGTACTTTTGGTAGCATGTGCTAAAGGCTACCATAAAATGAAGCTTTTCATGGCATGTATGTAAAAGATATTGGTACATTTGCTCAGTTTAGACATCATACTGAACTGCAGTTAAGAAAGCATGATTTTGCAAACTACGGTTTGATGAGATGTCTGAAATGACAAACTCTGCTTATGACCATTGCCCCACTTTCCAGAGGTGGCTGCAACATAAGGATGGGAGTGATTGCATGAATCTGAGCATGGAGAAAGTAACACAGAAGAGCAGCTAAAACAATGTTTGCCAGTTGTATATTATTTGTAAGCTCAAGCCATTGTTACGCATGATGCCTGAATTGAGCCATTGGGCTGGTTGAGACATAATGATCTCAATTTAATAAACCCTGATAGGAACACTGAAGATGATGTGCACGGGAGGAGCAAGGGGAAACACTAATTCTTAATAAGCCATGATTTATTAAGCCACGTAGTTTACATCTGAACTGGCCAAGTGTCAAATTTTGCAGCGGTTTTGAAAGCACTGTGAAAAAGTTGACAAGCAGGAGTCACATATCCACTGTTGAAAGACAAAGACACTTAAAAGCTCTCTGAATGTCCTCCCCTCACAAAAGTGAAGCGCATTATGATCCTATTACTCTCTTTCCATGCACTTTTAGATGTGGTCAGGATTCCTATATATGTAATCTTGTTTTTGCACATGAGATGAGATACAGGCTTAAGCCTTAGCCAAGGACTATTAGAGCCAGCTTTCTCCTGCACAACTAGGGAAAGAAGACTGTATTGCCACATTCTTTTTAAAAATTTTGCTTCGAAGACCACTCGCAATTTTCTTCAAACTCCGTGCACCAAGTTAAAACCATCCGAGATTAAACTGCACCAAATGATATTTTCCAAAGTTTTATAACTGTACTGAGAATAAGGATAAGACTCCTATTACTATGTACCCAAGATACTGTTAGTTCATAAAAGAGCGAATGAACAACAGCTTTTTAATGGCTTAAATTTAATAATGTAAACCTTACGGTACAACTTGCATTGTTAAATGCCAACAATAGTTCTGCATAATTAAAAAGCCTTTTATTGGATGACTTGAACGTCTATACCAGAAAGAACAAACCAAATACGTTCCAAGTAGCCAAATTATACAACACTAGGAAACCAGAATTTGACATTAAATACTACCAGGCTTTCAAGTTAATAGCTGGAAAATGTAGCATTGCTTGCAGAGGGTTGAAGCGGAGTCACTCAAAAGGCCACCTGAATTGAACCTTTCTATCCACTGCAGTCACACATCATAAAATGTCACCTCCGCAGAACTTTCTATTCCTAACCCTAGTAATATTGATTATTGAAGATTTGTGTCCTGAATTAGGAGAGGCAGCACAGTCCCTCAGCTGTTGTTTGGATCCAGTGGTGGAATGGTTGAGGAAAACAAGCTGAGCTTGAATCCTGGCAATATGGAGGCCCTGTGGGTACAAGTAAGTAGTTTCTGTGCCTGAGAAATCGGTCAATTGCCTGCCCTGGGTGGGGTTGCACTCCCCCTGAAGGAGCAGCTTCGCAGTTTGGGGGTCCCTTCTGGATCCAACTCTGCATTACAAAATGTTTTTTCCCCAAATTTGGCAATACAATCTGATTAATATTTGGTTGGACTTTTATGGCACCTACTCTGCATCTCAGTGGAGAAATCACGAAAGTTAGGAGAAAGCCCTGAACGTTCATGATATCTGACCAATATTTGATTCAAACATTGGTAGAGGCAAACTGGTGTAACCACAACATTCAAATAAAGAAATAAAATTTAAATGACCCAATTTGTCATGGGATCATTGCATCCATCACACGACAGCTTGCTTGTTTTGAACCACCGACTTAAAATGGTTATCATGGATAGATCTGTCTACAGCTGAATGTACAGCCACCCACAGCAGCAAACCTAAACTCTACCAACATATAACTCAAATTCTTCCCAACAACAACAAAGCAGCAGTAGGTTTATAAAACTTAACCCTTACACCTTTACATGGCATTCCCCTCCTGATAAATGCCAATCTTGCATTTTAGAGGACAATCTACAGCCTAATCCTCCTCTGAGATAGGTATGCCCACTGATTGTCAACAGGCTTCTAGAAAAAAAATGTTTTTAAATATTTATTTTATTTCTGGATTGCATTTATATCCCACATATTAAAAAAAAAATACACCTGTAGAAGTTAAATCTTGTTCACTGACACATGCTCATGCACACATACACAAACACTACTCACCTGGCATTGATGCACATCAACTTCTAAAAATGTCGCTTGGGGGTATTTATTGCTCAGAGCGTTGAAAGCAGGGGCTATCCTTAAACATGGGCCACATCTGCCAGGGAGAAGAAAAGGACAACACACATCAGCACTTCCACTTAGGTAACTGCAGCCCCCTTGGGATTCACATGGTAAAGCAGGCTAAAGCTAAGGATAACAGAGATTGTGTGGCTGGTACTGAGAACAGTAGCCCTCACACTGCCATCTCTTCTTCCTTCCAGTAGTATGAAGTGACATCCATCAAGCTCCGCTGAAGGAAAGTGGGGTGTAAAATAAACCTCCATTATGCACCCAGTCTTCTCTCCCATTTTCTTTGGCTGCTGATAGCAGCATTGTAAGTTTCATTGCCACCCTAAGTCACAACATGTGGTTTAACTTGCTAGACGATACAGGGAAGGCGATTAGGGCTGGGAGATATCTAGTTTTCAACTCTGTGATATATCACCAGCTAAATATTGTGGTATACTGATATATTACAACGTCTGAAATAAGGATGGAGCTATATAGAGGCATGGCAGGGACCCAAGTGGCGCTGTGGGTTAAGCCACAGAGCCTAGGGCTTTCTGATCAGAAGGTTGGCGGTTCGAATCCCTGCGACGGGGTGAGCTCCTGTTGCTCGGTCCCAGCTCCTGCCCACCTGGCAGTTCGAAAGCACGTCAAAGTGCAAGTAGATAAATAGGAACCGCTCTGGCGGGAAGGTAAACGGCGTTTCCGTGCGCTGCTCTGGTTCATCAGAAACGGCTTTGTCATGCTGGCCACATGACCCAGAAGATGTACGCCGGCTCTTGGCCAATAAAGCGAGATGAGTGCCGCAACCCCAGAGCCGGACACGACTGGACCTAATGGTCAGGGGTCCCTTTACCTTTATGTAGAGGCATTGGCTGGCTTCACAGTTTTTCTCACATTGTGATTTTTGCATAACACACCCACACCATGATTTGTGCTATATTGCCAAGTCAAAAATTATGAAACCGATACCACGATATGGACTATCGCAATATCGCCCAGCCCTAGAGGAGAGGCAGGGCTTCTGCTTTTGGCACCGGCTATATGCAATCCCCAAAACATCTAGCTTCAGACCAAGGCACTTTTTCAAGTCAACTTGACTACATCATCATTCCTCAGCAAAATGCATAATGAAAGCATACAGGTTAGCCTATGTAAAGCAAAATCCTTTTCTACTCAATTGCAATCCCACAGTGACTGCCCTTTCGTAGAAAACTGTCTCGAAGCTTGGCATTAGAAACACATCTCATGATTTGTATACTCCACAGTGCTCGGGGACTATAGGTAACTAGAAAACCATGAGAACTTAATGGTTCTCATAAAGAATACTCCCCAAGCTGTAAGTAAACATCCAGCTTTCTAGTGATGTAATATTTCTTGCTTATTAAAATATATTGCTCTCTGGAGAGTACAACACAGCACCTTTTGCCTCATTCCAAGACTTACAAAAGCAAGCATAGGAAAGGAGTTGTGACAATTTGCATCTTCTCTCACACCCCCTCCCCCACATACGAATATCTCTCCGGCCCATTTTGCACACACATTTACACCAACACAGCATCTCTGATTTATTGTGGGAACGAGTATTAAATATTTCTCTTCACGTTGGGTTTCCAGTGTCAAGGAGCCACAGATTTTGGCTCAACTTAACTGAGCAACCCATTATTTTTGTGAATGGCACCAATTCCCTCCCTCTCCTCCCAAAGTCATCCGGTTTGCACAGAGAATTCAGCGGGAGGGAAGAGTGGATAGCTCATCTTCTGCCGCGCTTCAGAGGAAAGCAGAAAAAGTGTGAAAGACTTGTATTGCTTCTGGTCTCCCCAGACCCTAATCAATACGTTGATAACTCAAAGAGTAAGAGAAATTATTTTTATGCTGGCAGCTGCCAAGGTGGGGGATCCATACACACACCATTCCCAATATTTTATGTTCCTGCTTCACATTCCTGAATACAAACAACTGTGCAGAGCCATGCACCTGACCAAAATGTCCTGATAAAAAAAAAGAGAAATTGTAATTTCCCCCTCCCCTGAAGTCAGCAAAGAAATATGACTATGTTCTAATCTATCCATTATGAGGAGGGAGAAAGGTAAAAGTAGTGCATGAAAAACATCACGAGCAGCTTCAATAATTAGACAAGAACACAATTTTATTTGTTTATTGCTTAATCAACTTTGAATCTGCTCTTCATCTATTCACCCACTATATTTACAGGTTATATAAAAATACAACAATAGTAAAAATGCATAACCATAACATTAGAAACGAAACCATCCATCAACAAAGCATCTTAGCGATATGCACAATTACACTGACCTTGAAACACCCCAGTCTGTCCCAAAGGCGTCTTATCAAACTGACTGGCATGGGAAGGGAATTCTATGGAAAACACAGCTTGAGCAAAATATGTTCTCCCATCAGCAGAAAAAGCAATACAGCACCATCACTTCTCATTGCTTCCCCACTTTTAATTCCTTATTTACAATGACTTTCTCTCTGCTCAAGTATACAAACCATTATTTGGGAAAGGGGCAATTTGGTTACAACTAGCACTTATGCCTGTGTTTAAAGCTTATTGCTAGCAGCATTAGAGAATTTCAATTACCCCAAACTACTAGGTCTCTCTGCTATACAGACCTCTGTAGGTCAGGATAATAAGCTTAGTCATTTTCAGTATGTTTGTCAACAGTTTCTCTGCCAGTGGATGACACCAATGATGTCCTACTGATTTTCCACTGTAAAAGCTGACTGCAGAGAAAATGACTTTGCTACAGAAAATTACCAATCACAACAGTTCAATACTGCAATAGGGCATAACCAAAGAGACAGCTCTGAAAACTTCACATCAGTTAATAAGGGGATTTAGGACGAATTCTCAATTTTTACAGGGCTTGATCACAATTCTGGCTTCTCCCTCTAGAACTTATTGTAGGCAAGACGGAAGTATTCTGTGAGTTGGCACTTATTTACATAGTGGAATCAGGGAGGACAGAATTATACTGATTAAAATGGATATCTATTCCTGTAGTCATAACAGAAGGGGTCCAAGTGAAAAAATAACAAGTGGAGGGTGAGATGTCAGACAAAAAAAAAATCAAAGTTAGCTGAAGGCAATTCTGTATTGGGAAATTTTTAATGTATGATGTTTTACAATTTCTTACGTGCTGTAAGCCGCCTAGAGTGGCTGGAGAAACCCAGCCAGATGGGTGGGGTATAAATAATAAATTGTTGTTGTTGTTTGACCAGACAATCACCATCGAATAATGGCCAAGTACTTTAATTCAGTTAACCATTATGAAGGTCAAGCTATTATGATGTAGCTAACATAAGCAACTGTCAAGAGATACAAAAGTTCTTCTTGGATCTTGTTCACGACCCCCAGGGATAGCCTCCTTGAGAAATCATTAAAAATTGTCACACAAGACACCATGGCTATGGTAGGGAGAAAGGGCAACCAGAAGGTCCAAACCTTCACTATCAGAGGATACGACGATTCAGCGAAGGAAGCTGGGTACCACCATCTTCTTGGCATCTTACAAAATCTGACTGTGGCCTAATATCGTCAAATACCAGGTGACCATTTCAATAGTAGCTCTATCCTATTTTTATTTAAAAACTGATCAGAAGCCAACAGATAACTCCAACAATTTCAAGATGAAATGTGGGTGTTAATGGGGCAACAAAATAATATTTCTACAAGTCCAATCAAAATCTAGTGAATATAAAAAAGGACCAGCACGAGGCAAATTCAGACCCTAGCTACCAGTTTAGCATCCTTTCAGTCCACCTTACCAATTTTTAAAACTGAATGAGCTCTCTCACATGGCCAATAATGCTCAGCTAACCAGTACTATTGCTGGTTAGCTTGTTCTCATGCAACATGGCAAAAGCTGGTACCAAATGAGTTCTGATCAGGTTCAATCCCAGTTAAGATAAGGTGCACGCACGTGGCACCTTACAACTTTCCAAAACTTATTACAGGGCTACCGTCTGGCTCTTCAGCTGTTCAGAAATACATCCAGGACCAGTGTCAGTAGACATACTAGTTGTGATATTATTTCTTCGGGTCCTACTGAAGTTGCCCCACCCTGACTGATCCACCCAGTAATACCTGCTATTCCCTTCTGCCTGTTACATAGATAGACAGCAAATGAACAGGCATTAAATGAATAACTAGACAAGGTCTAGAGTGGGCCTAGCAAACCAACTGCCCATATGCTCCTTCTTTGTAATGCACAGCGGATCCCACTTCTGTTGATGGGTCTCATGTGATGTTTTGTTTCAGGTCCTTTAAAAGGTAAAGGGACCCCTGACCATTAGGTCCAGTCGCGGACAACTCTGAGGTTGCGGTGCTCATCTCGCTTTACTGGCCAAGGGAGCCGGCGTACAGCTTACGGGTCATGTGGCCAGCATGACTAAGCCGCTTCTGGCAAACCAGAGCAGCACACGGAAACGCCGTTTACCTTCCCGCCTGGAGCAGTACCTATTTATCTACTTGCACTTTGACATGCTTTCGAACTGCTAGGCTGACAGGAGCAGGGACTGAGCAACGGGAGCTCACCCCGTTGCGGGGATTCGAACTGCTGACCTTCTGATTGGCAAGCCCTAGGCTCTGTGGTTTAACCCACAGCGCCACCCGCGTCCTTTGCAGCGCCTTTATTCAACCCCATGTCTAACATTCCTTGTTTCCTCAGGACCATACTTGTTTGCGCTCCCTTTTCACTTAGTTTTCCCATGTCAAAGAACATTTTCCAGTCCTTAGACTACCCTGTGTGAGGTTATAATCCCAACCAAACTGACAACTTTGGACTGTGTACTGTTCTATACCATCACACCAACTTAATGAATCTGATCTATTCAAGTGTCCTATTTTAATCGCCAAACGGTAGTTTAGCAACTGGGAACTCCTACCAACACACATGGTCCTCCTCTACCCTTGGGCATATATACAGTACTCCTTATTTCTCCACTTTCCAAGTTAGTGATAACTATGGTTTACCGTGATGTGTACCACAATTTTCTCTCAAACCAGAGAATGAATCCAGGATTTCACCTTCAGAATATCTCCTTAAAAAATCTCCTACTCATTGCAAAAGGAGCATTCCTTTCCAAAGCAGGAAGTGCAGCAATTAGTCACAGGATATCACTGAAACCCAAAATAGGGTGTGGGTTTAGTTCCCAGAGAAAGACAAAGTTATAATAATGAATCTGGGGAATGATGACGACTCTACAGAGAAACAACAGCTCAGGCTAGAACTCTGAAGCAGAACCCAGCAGATATAAAGATATCACTTTGTGGAAATCTTGTCACCCAAAAGCACTGCTTAGCCCTCCCTCTTGCAGGCTTTAAGCAAACCAGAAGGTCTTTTTAAAAATTCTTTGTACTGATTTTATAGCTCGACCCCTAGAGATTGTTTTGTCTGCTTTATGCTGTTTGTTCAATGGCTGCATTTTTATTGCTATATGGCTTGGGAGGGCTGGCAGAGTAAATAAAACAATGACAGTGCATACCATTTCAACTATGTGCTTATTGGGGTAGGTAGCTTTGAAAAGCTGTTCCCTCTCCCTCCACCCCCAACTGCTCCCTATATCTGGGTCATGCCACAAAACTTTGGTTTTGCTCAGGAAATTACATGCTGCTTACTTGCTGTCACACAACTCGGCTGTGATGGTGGCAAGCTTGCTACACGTGCATGGAGTGTGCTCTGAGCTTGCAACACACGAGCTAACAGTGACTACGTAAAGGCAGGCTGCACACTGTTCCTCACAGAAATTTTGTAATGTGTGAAGTAGCCCTGAAAGGGGTTCAAATTGTGAAGACTATCCCACAGAACTCCCACCTGTTGATGCTGGCTTTCTGAACACCATATTCAAATAGGGCTTCTTCCTGCTTCTGAACCTGTTGCTTCGTTATGTTCTTTTAGAAAGTGAATTGAAAACTAAAGAAGTGTGATAATTGGCGAGACTAGTGAAATCAGACCCACACAAAAATCAGAAT
Organism: Darevskia mixta; assembly: GCA_034641385.1. Lineage (NCBI taxonomy): Eukaryota > Metazoa > Chordata > Lepidosauria > Squamata > Lacertidae > Darevskia > Darevskia mixta. The sequence goes on along the minus strand of JAWWNH010000062.1, from coordinate 5,560,311 downwards.
ATATCAATGGCTTCTTGTTCACTTCAGATCTTGTCAGGAAAGTGGGCAAGAGAGAACTGTCCTCCCAAGATATGGACAACAGGAGAACTAGCAATGAACTTGTTTGCAATGAGACTTCTGGAAATAAAAGGAATTACTGGACTGAATATTCACTGAAAGGCACTTTGAGCCTTAATGTTAAAACTATGTTATGCCACTCCCAGCCACTATTTTGCACTTAGTTCCAGTTGGTGCACCTCCAGGGTTTAATCACAAAACAAAACAGCGCAAACAACAACCCTGAAGTACATCTGCCTCTACCTCAAGATCTATTATCACAGTTTGTAATGGACAATATGCTTTCTCTACTGTCACACCCTCCTGCTGCAACTTTGTGACCCACTTACCTATGAGTAAGTCCCACTGACCTGAATGGGCCTTACTTATAAGATTGTGTGCTTAGGAAAATAAATCATTTGTTGTGCAAAGAAAAAGGAACCATATACTGTATATAGCCTCAGACAATTTCGCTTCAGATGCCAGGGGGGGAGGCATGTTAGCTGCCCAAGTAACTGAATTCATTACAACTGGTTAACATATTTGCCTTTTAAAAAATATGAAGGAGCAAGCTTGGAAATTCAAATTAATTGTTATTTATTTCAGTATTTTAACTTTTGTGTGTTGTTAATTCCCTGGGTTTTAGCGTCTTATCTTTCTTGTAAGCTGCTTTGAATTTTGTTTTTTGATCAAGCCGTGTATACATCTTACGAAACAAATAAAACAAATACATGCCTACAAATCTATTTGTATGCCTCCATCAAACCATGCTCAAGGCGGCTTAAAACGAAAAAAATACATAGCTACAACGTAACAAAAATAGCCAGAAACAACAACAAAAAATAAGTTATTTATTTATTTATTTTTAAATGCAAAACCGAACCGAGCAATTTCCTACAGGGATCGCAGAGAAACCTAAAATAAAGATACAGAAAGCCAGCAGCAGCAGCAACAACCCCCCCCAAAAAAACCCCCAAACAACATCCCATAAACAGGCACAACCTCGGACCAATACAGCTCTGCGTTAAACTAAAACCTGAATGTGGTGATACAATGGGGATAACGCCTTTCCCGTCCTCGGGGACCCTTGTGAGGGGCCGAGGGGGGGGAGGAGGAGGAGAGCACCCCTTCCCTCAGAGAGGGAGCCGTACACGTGTGCGTGTCCGCTCGTGTGAACGCGCGAAGGGACCCCGAAGGTGCCCTGCCTACTCACCCCCTCATGGTGAACTTGGACACGACTAGCCGGGAGGCCGCGGCGCTGAGCTCGCTCTGGAAGTCCGCGTCGTTGGCGATCACCTTCACCCCGACCATCCTGGCGGCGGCGGCGGCAGCAACACGCCCGGTAAGTGCAAAGTCACCGCGGGAAGAAAATGAGCGCGGGCGGGGCGGGGCGAGGGGCTGGCCGGCCGCGCCCAGCATGCACCGCTCCCGCGCAGGCGCACACGGCCCCGGCCATCTCTTTCTTCCGCCTTCCTCCTCCTCCTCCCCTCAGGCACCCTCGGCTGAGAGTTCAGCCAGGTTCACGCGCCTAGGGAGAGGGGAGGGGTCGGCGGCTCACACTTCCGGTTGACTCAACCAACGGACGAAAGCCGCCATTGGTCGCGAGTCTCTGCTGGGCGCTCTAGGCGACGATGTCTCGATGCTGAACTCCACATCCACCCTTAAGGCTCCGACCACGAGTCTCTGTTGGGCGCTCTAGGCTTCGACGACTCTATGGTCGACCTTCTCTCTCTCTCTCTCTCTCTCTCTCCCTTACAAACGCACACGACGCTGCTTCATCTTTTGCACTGGGGATAACAAAAAGAGTTCGGGCTTGCGCTGGTAGTAGTGCTTGCGGCGGTGGGTGACTTTTTTGTTGTGGTTCCACTTCTATGGGTTTACCCGCTTGACTCCGCCGGTGACATCTTGGAGAAGGGCAAGGTGCGACCTCCGGCTTCGGGGAGGAGCGTTATTGGTTGGCAAGCCTCGCCGTTTCAGCTTGGTGACCTTTACGGGCGGAAGTGATTGGCTTTTCAGGGCAGCTGTCCCTAGTTCAGGGCTCGCGGAATTGGGGGAAGCTTGACCGGCTGCATTGGTTCCGGTTCTGTGCATACCCGAAACCCTCCCATCCCGAAAATTATGAACTAGAATCGTATAATTTGTAAAGTTGGAAGGGATCCCAAGGGTCATCCAGTCCAACTGCCTGCAGTGTAGGGATAGGCTGCTGGCCAAATCGGGGGATTTATGGATCTAACCGATTTACTAGCATAGCCTTGCAGAGTTGTGTGTTGTTGTGCGGCGTTTTTTGTTTTATTTTTTTAAATCGATGCTTATTGAGGTCATCCAAAGTAAATGCACATAGGGTTGCAATGACACCAAGGTCTCACTGAAATGGGCCAAGGCGGTTGTAATTGACTTAAGCGCCATTCATTCCAGTGAGCCACCCACTCCCGCCCGAACATTTGTGGGGTTAGGAGTGGGACCGCCTCAAAAACTTCTGTAGACAGTATAGAAAGTGTGACCTCCCTATAGCATCACGAACACAAATCATTATGAACGCAAAGCAAAGTGGAACACCTGGAGGGGCCACAAACCTATGCATCTAAGTATGTCCTACTGAACTTGAACAGAGCTGATTACCACTTAACTGCAGTCCTGTATTTCAGGTCTCTCTCTCTCTCTCGCACTGCCAAAACAAAATAAAAAAATTCCTTCCAGTAGCACCTTAGAGACCAACTAAGTTTGTTCTTGGTATGAGCTTTCGTGTGCATGCTTGGTCTGGGTAGCCAAGCACAGACAAGATTTACAAATTCATGTGTATGTGTGTCCACGCGTGTGTGTGTGTGTGTGTGTGTGTGTGTGTATGGGCATAGCCAAGGGGGGCAGGGAGCTGCAGCTGCCCCCCAATCAATAATTTAAAAAAATACATAGCAAACGGGGGTTCTGTCCCCCCCAACAAAAGGCCCCTTCCTAACAAAAATCCTGGCTATGCCCACGTGTGTGAGAGACGAATTCCACAGGGGCCGTCCTGTTAATCTGCAATAGATTGTAATGGATTGCTTTGAAGTCACTTCAGCACTAGATGGGGGAAAAAATCGCCCCCCCAACTGCCCCGCCCTGTCCTATATTTTGCCTGAACTGCCATTCCTTTGTTGGGAGACAACCGCCTTTGGGGGTGAAGTAAGTGACTTCCTTGGGGCGCAACCCTGTGCGCATGGAAGTCCCGGACGACAGGTTGCTCGGCCTCGCTGCTGTGGTCCACAGGAAGGCAGAGCAATACATTTGGCACAAGCAGAGACCAGTTCTTAGGGGTTGGACTAGAGGACCCTCAGGGTACCTTTCCAACTCTCCAATTCTATGATTGTGGGGGGTGGGGTGGGGGCTATTTTTGTTAGTTTTGCAAACGGGAAGAAAGGCGACAGATACATTTCATAAATAATAATGATGATAAGGCTGCAACACTTGGCAGGTTTACCTGGGTAGGAGGAAGAGTTAATTCCCCGGCTGAGCGCCGGGCAAAGCGCCTTTTGCAACGAAACTAGCACACCTCCTGCGTGATTTGCACGCATTTCCCCCTGTGCATTCCTCCTGCTACCTTAAAACCCTGCACCCACCGCGTGCAGCGCTAGGCGAGGGCCGCAGGGAAGCGCGCCGGGGGCCGGGTCGCTGCTCCGTCTCCAGGGCAACCAGGCCTCCCCCTCCCTTCCTCCCCCTCCTGCTGCCAAGCGCCGCCCGGGCCTTTTGCGACACTTGCAGCGGGAGTCGCGGCAGCTGGAGGAGCCCGTCAGCTGATTTCCAGCGCCAGGCGTTGAGGCAGAGAGAGGAGAGAGAGAAGGAGGGCGAGGGGCGGCAGGCGAGCCCGGAGGAAGGTGAGGGGCAAGCGGGAAGCCCCTTCTGCCGGCGGAGAGGCGGCCTCCGCCCACACCCAGGTAGGTGCCCCCCTGGGGCGGTGGGCGCAGCAGGGCTCTCCCCATACCCCTCTTGTCTCCCCCATTGCTGAGTAATTTTGCTTTTTTTGCTCCCTTCCTTCGCAGGTCGTCCTTCCCTCCTTAAGAGTGTCTTCACCCACCCTTCTCTTTTTTATTTTTTATTTTTAATGCTGCTTTCTATTAGTATTACCTTTGGGTCCTCCCCCCACCCCACTCTAAGAAGCTCAAGGTGGTGTATCGGGTTGTGTGTGTCGGTTGGTACTTTTGGTTTTCAGGGCTCAGAGGCGACATCCTCCTATCTCTTCTTAGTTCCCTCTTATATATATATATATATAAAGTAGCACAGGGGCACTCTCTCAACCAGGCGCCCCTTTTTTGCCTACCTCTGCTCCTGCCCCCCCCAACCCACGAGGGGATGCTTGGCTGGCAATGCCCCTCTTGTCAAATCCACCCTACCCACCCATTTCGTGCTTCTAGCCCCCTTCCTCCCTAGTGTCTCCTATCCTGCCCCTTGTATATTGTTTCGTTCTTGATTGTTATATCTAAGTGGGGTCACTTTCATTGTGAGTTGCTCGGCCTGAGGTGCTTCCAGGCTAGGAAGGGCAATGCCATTTTTAAAATAAATAGAAAAGCCACCAAAAGTCACAGTCTAAGGGGCTGATAAGCTTTTATCACGGGCCCAGCTCCTTCGTATTCCTGAAACCACTCAGAAAGTGGTCTAAAGCGTGTCATTCCCGCTTTGGCCATTGATGATGGCTGGATTTGCTGTGGTACAGTTTTTGCCCTCTCCCTTCTCCTTCACCAGAAGGGTGCCACCCATATTCCCTCTGTGCCAAATGCACTGCTGCCCTTTACTTGACATTGGCGGGCAAGAGTGACCCTTTCATACCCTCCAACACATCTTCAGACCCTTGCTTTTTAGCAATCACCTGCTTTCTGCTTGCTTCTGCCCCCACCTTGCCCATAATGGCAACTGACACCTGTTGCCCAGTCTCCTTTGAGACTGATTTTGCCAGGCCTATCCTCAGCCCTGGAGTGGAAACTCCTTTGTTCTAGCACCTTAGAATGGCACCCCATTGTTTATTCATACCATGTGTTGGTGAAAGTGAGGAAGAGCAGGTGACTGTGGAGCACCACATACAAAACAAACACATAGAGTTCAACCAGAGTCACTGTTATGCCTAGAATACTTCCAGGACTTCTGGGAAGATACCTTTCTTTAATGGCTCCTCACAAAACCCTTCTCTCTAGTAGACTGTGACTTGTGACTTGCATCTCCAGAGCAGGATCTTTTGTTTGTAAATGCTACTGTGGCTGTTTGGTGCCCTGTTGCCCTTGTGGTGTGAAATCCCTTCTTCAGAGATGATGGCCACTGAACATTTGCATGGCATGGTCTGGCAGGCTTAGTTGGCCGAGTTTCCACTGCAACATGAGCAGCGAGTTACCCCATTCTTCCTGGTACAAGAAAAAAGCATCTATTTTCTCTGGGTGATGCAGTTGGGTGGCTGAACTTTCTTGGGCACTGATAGGGTGGCAGACGTTATCAGTTCTTTCCAGCTGTTTCTTTTCCCTGCAAACAATGTGACTCTTACCTCTAGAAAATTGTTGGTTGTTTGAAATTTCCCTCACTCCCCAAAGATCAGCTTAAAGTGAATGATAAATAATAAACAATAAACATAGTTGCTTGTTACCTTAAACTTGGCATTCTGGCATTCCCTTTCTTCTTGTTCAAGTGGGTCTGTAGCAGAGTTCAACTTACATTGTTACTGAAACCTTTAATTTGAGGCCATCATAATGCATTGTAACTTGTTTCTTTACATATTAGCTGTTGATCCCATTATGAGACAGACAAATGGGGTGTCGGGAAGAGAGGTATGCAGGGAGCTTGTATGAAAAAGGATAAAATATCAGGGTAAATTATTCTGTGTATGGCTTGAGAGAGCACAAACATTAGAAATTCAGCAGTTTTATGTTGACGGTATGTGAGATGCTGTGAAGATGACAGCTTTGTAATTCAGGTGATATAGGAGGAAATCCCAGGTAGCAGGAAAGTGCTGACAAGAGGAAGGTAGGATGGCTCAGAAGGGGATTTAGCAAAGTCTTACAGAAATTGCAAGAGGGACAGAGGGGCATAATGCATGCTTCTGGCATTTATGAATAGCCGTTTTATCCAAGTCTTCTGTTCTATGGTCTAGCTGCTAGGTGTGTGTAGCCACCACCTACTTCCAAACAGGAGGTGCACTTGCACTCCTCAGTAGATTTGTGCAGATCAGTTAGGGATAGTTACCACACCTGTCTGCTGATAAAATAATAATTAAACTGATGTGTGGGGAGGACCAATTTGCATTGCTATCAGGGTGCTGGGCTGCTTCCACAGTTCTGTGCCTGCTTTATTCCCCCCCCCCCCCAATTTGCTTCTGCTGTCAAATCAGTGGCTTCTTTGGGAGTGGGGATATTTCTTTGGGTGGCAGGGATGAGGTCTCTGAACTGCGGGTTAGCCCACCCCTAGTATAGCAGCTTCTTATTCTCACCCTATCGAGCCAGCTGGAATTGTCAAGAAGCAAAATGTGCTGAGAAGCTGGCTTGAGTTAATTAACACAAGTGCATTGGAAGAACCTTTTGTTCTATGGCCACTGAATAGCGTGTGATTTTAATTGTGTAACGTCTGAGCATTTTAATCTAAATACAAGTTCATATTTTATACCTCTAAGTTTTGAATTGGTTCAAGTGTTGGTGTATAACCTTTCTGCTATCATAACTGTTACTTAGGTATGGTAAACACATGGCTATAAACATTCAGTTGGTCAATTAGCTAATTTATTTCTTATATTTTCAACATCTGTAAGATCGCTGTCATTAATACAGGCAGACAATATACATCAAAAGTCGCACTAAGCACAGTGGGGCTTACATCGGTGTAAACATGCATAGAATTGCTCTGTAGGTCATTCTTGGAGGAAATGGGATGACAAAGGTGTAATAAACTTCAGATCAATAATATAATCTCCTTGGGAATAGAAGCTTCGGGCAAAGCCTTTAAGTCAGTATCTTATAGGACAATGTGGTGGTGGCACACCCCAGGACAAATAGATGTAGCACAAATATTTTTGCATGCTTTATTGACAACAAACCCATGAATAATCAAGGTGTAAGGCAGGGGTAGACAAACATGTCACTGTTCAGATTATGATGGGCTACAACTCCCATTATACCTGACTGCTGATGGTGCCGGCTGGGGCTGAAGGGAGCTGATGGCGGCAGTTTCCCCGCACCCTTCTGTAAGGTTTCCCAAAATACCCGTCCCAACCCACGAAATTCAAGCAAAGTTGCAGCTCTCTTGACTCCTGAAGAGCCCCGTTGCATCGGTAAAGTAGAGAGTTTGGGGAGAAGTAGCAGAGGATAGCATGTACAGCTGGATAGGAAGGTGAATGTGATGGAGGTGTTGTGAGGGTTCGAGGAATGGAGGAGGTGCTGAATCAATGCTGCTAATGACATAAGAGCTAGGCGAGCATGAGGTATTTCCCAATTGTTCAACCTTGAAATCTCCCACCCTACCCCACCCCCCAAAAGAGATAATGTTGATTCACCTTTACAAGTGAGAGCACATTTCCAAAAAATTTGGAAAAACTGTTTCAACCGTGTTGGAGATGTTGGGGAACAAGAGCATGCACACACATAATGGAACAAAGTATTGATACAAACTGCATATTGCGGGGATGATGAAATGACGAGATCCTTAAGGCAGAATGAACTTCACGGGAAGGCAACCCAGATTGCTCTACATCGCTCCCTTTTATTGAGTTTAACATCATGCATATTCATTAACAGCATTACCATAAAGTTAGTCCCAACAGGGGAAACTTTTCAAAACTTTTCCACCCCATATTTGGTATGTGGTGACATCTCCAAGACCCCTGCATTGTACGTGCTCGATCTCCATGCTCCATCTCGTGCACTTCCCTCGTGCTCATCCCATGCTATTTGCTATTCTTCACACCTTTTGACATCACCTATTGTCCCTTCCCCAGAAGTGTTAGTCTCCCCGGCACCTTCTCGGGGAACGTGGTTAGCCAACGCGTAGCCCCCGATCAGCGCGGAGCCACTGTGGCTTGCCAACACAGTGAGACGACACGTGTGCGAGTATGCCTGTGTGTACTACTGTGCGGGCTCATAGAAATCGTCCCAACAGCATATAAAAAAAAATCACCCTGCCACATGAAACCTTTAACTCTGTACATATTTCTGCAAACAGCTATTCTATATACATATTAACAGAGCCAACATGGTATAAATAGAGGTTAGAGTGTTGCACTTGAACACAGGAAATCCCAATGAGCTATAGAGCCAACTGTGTGTGCTTCTTGTGCAGTTCACAGAGGGGTGGCCTATGACAACCCAGTGATAGATCAGTGGAGTGTTGCAAGTTGTACTTTCAGGAGTTAGTAATTTCCTTTCACAGCCATGTTTCTGTCTTCTGGTGAGCAAAAGCCAGTAAATACTGAAGTAATGCTAGACATGAAATAAAGACTGAGACACTGAGAACTAGTGTAGTAGAATAGCTGGAGTGCTCACTCTGAATGGGCCTACGCAGAGCCAAATCCTGTCTGAGCCATAAAGCTCATTTGATGTCTTCAGCACTCCCTTTCATCCTAGGCTCCGCCACAAGTGCATGGCATTGCTGAGCATGCTTACTCTAGTGGACTTACTCTTGACTAAGTATGCGTTGAATACAAACTTCAGGGATGGATATGATGATTAATTTTGCCATGGTGAAAAATATCCCTGTTGAAGTTAATGTGATTCCTTAGGAATGCAACTCTTTATGCATTAGGGCCATGAAATACAAATCTCTCTGGGTAACTTGTGCCATGAATATGTGTTATAGGGTAGTATTCTAGATCCGTTGAGCACCTCTTGAGCAAGCAATGTGAGTTTGCTTTAGAACGGAGATATAACTCAAGATTGTGGGGGAAGTTCCCTTTTTCATTCTTTGGTTAGTAAAACAAATTATGAATGGAATGGGAGCTGTCTTCATGAGCATAACTTATGATTTTAGAAAACAATAAATGATTATGTCAAAAATTTATGGATTTGAACTCTGAATTCATAAGTGTGATGAATAATTTGTGTTGTGACAGCTTGAAATAGTCTCCTTTTTCTTTTGCTTGAAACTATGTAGCATGTTTCCAATAGTGTACCTGAATGAGTATGTGGAGGGAATAATTTTAACAGTAAAGTGCTTTTTATAGTAATCTTAAACCAACACATTGCATAAAACACTGCAAGATAAGAATTCACCTTGGGGATGAATTTTGCAAATATTTGCGCATGTGTGCCTTAACAGCATGTGGAGGTGCATGCCTGGGGATCCTTGGATCTTGACTGTTTTCACACACTAACACCCCATCCTATGGAATTCTATCCATTATATTTCACCTGCACATTCAGAATGAATTTCAGGAACCAAAAAGTTGTATTGAAAAATACAACTTTCAAGAAATCTGGCCCCAAATACGACAACTAGGCATTCTGTTTTGTTGACTGTAACCCTGGTTAAAGGGGGTATTTCACCGGGTATATATCAGTTTCTAATGCTGACTGTGAAAAGGAAGAACAGAAGGAGGGAGGGAGGGAAGGAGGCAAAGGCAGCATCAGGGCTTGCTCTAGTTGGACTGTCTCCACCTGCCAGTACATTTTATAGACTGTATTTTTCAGTGTATAAGATGATGCTTTTTGCTAAAAAAAAAATTAGGCAAAAATTGGGTGTTGTCTTATACACGGATAGTGAATGCAGAGGGGGGATGTGCAATTAATGGCAGCAGCAAGCAGGAGATTGGGCGGGTGATTGGTGGCTGTGGCAAGGCCTGCTGGCGATTGGCTGTTTCTGTGGCAATTGGGCAGGCGATTGGCGGCTGCGGCAAGTGGGCAGGTGGGCTGTTGGTGGCGGCAAGCAGGTAGACAATTGGCTGCGGCAAGGTGTGCAATCAGCAGTGGCTGTGGCAAGCGATCGGCAGTGGCGGGCAGGCGAGTGAGCGATTGGTGGAAGTGACCTCCCCCACCCCACCCCCAAAAGCGAAACAACTTAATTTCTTAATTTCAGGTTAAAAAAAAATAGGGGTCGTCTTATACATGGGGGCGTCTTATACACGGGAAAATATGGTAATTTGCTTTAGCACTTGAAAACTGGGTGCCTTGGCAGAAAGGTGGTTTATAAATGCAATAAATTAATAAATCAGTGCCAGATATTAACATGGTTCCTTTTGTCTTTTGCCCCACTCCTCCTCTCATCCCCTGTCCTTTTATATGCCTCTGACATCGCTGAATATATATAGTATGGGTTGACCATACAGTACTGCTCTAGGGAAATTGGAAAGAACAGATTGAACACAACAGACAATATAAAAACCAAAAAGTTGTGCAAAGTGCTGCAGCTATAACTGTGTGTTTGTGTAAATTTTAATTACATTTTTCAAACGTTTTCACAATAACCTTCAAATCAAATACATTGTTTCATAAGTTGACTTCCCTCCCTCACCTCCACAGTGTTTTTACGCAAACCTTTTCTACTGCATTACTTCTTTATGTATCACAAAAAGTTTCTCTATTGCAATTGTTTTGTCATTTTTCTCCTGCTCCTTTTATCTCGAGTCCTGCCCGCAATTTCATTTAACTGTAATTTTTTTTAATAGCCCATGAAAGGCCTCCATTCTTCTATGAAAAGTTCCTCGTCTCTCAATTTTGCTTTCAGTTTTGCCCTTTCTGCATTGCTTTCAAAAGCCACTCCTCCTTTGTTGGAACCTTCCCTTCTTTCCATTTCTGTTCATGTAATATTCTAGCTCAGGCTTCCTGAACCTCGGCCCTCCAGATGTTTTGAGACTACAGTTCCCATCATCCCTGACCACTGGTCCTGCTAGCTAGGGATCATGGGAGTTGTAGGCCAAAAAAAAACCATCTGGAGGGCCGAGGTTGAGGAAGCCTGTTCTAGCTGCTGTTGTCACATGCAGAATGGGGATTTTCTTTGGAACATCTGTCCCTATTACACCTATAAGGAAAGAAAGATGAAGCAAAGGGAGTTAGAATTCTTTGCTAACTCATTTCCTCGTAAGGAAGCTTTGGTTTCGTTGACAAAGGAGTCAACTTGTTTCATTTTCTAAATCTTTTATTTTATTTTATATAATATTTTTATTTTATAACACAAAATAAACCAACATACAATCAAACAATAAAACACACATACACCTAAACTATACTAAAACTAAAACTAAAACTAAAACACTACATTACACTACACTACACTACACCACACTACACATTTATCATCATATATTCTTATCCTATTTCCTTAACATTTCTCGTGACTTCCTCCATCCTGTCCCTCTGTGTCGATTCTCCTTATCTGTTATCTACCAGCAATTTCTCAATATTTCTGTTTCATTTTCTAAATCAGTCCCCACCACTTTCATATATTCAGTGAGAAGTTCATGTGAACAGGGGGGGAAATGCATCCAAGGTTTCCACTGTGTGTCTTTCTAATGAAAACAAAGGGAGGTATATTAATGTTTATTATAAGTTGTATAACTTGCAAAGATCTAAGTTCTTGCATGTTTGGAAAGTATTAAATCCTTCGCAATTTAGTTTTTCCATTGTTTGAAAAAGATTAAGTTTGCAACTATTGGAAGCCTGAGATCCTGCAGGCTGATGAGCCTGCTAGAAGGAAGGCATATGAACGCACAAATGAGTTAATGTTTGTGTTTATTGGCACATTATCAGAGTTCTTTCCCTCAGCTGTGTTGAGGGATTACCCTTATAAGTAGTGGCATAGCTAATTTTCCAGGTCAGTTCAATCTTTGGCCCTCCTGCGGATAATGATAGCCTGATTACTGATCGTTGATGTGGATTGGTCTCCATGGCAACTAGGTTTGAAACTGCCTCCTTAATTTCCTAAAAGCTCCCAAACAACCAGGCTCAGAATAGTGATTTGGATTTTTATTTGCAGCACTTTGTCAAAAACCAAATAATGTTCAAATCCATTAAATACAAGTGCATGGAGTATTGTTGCTGTGTGGGGCATTCACGCCTTCAATTTGGCCCTTGTTTTCTCAGCTCGCCCAGCAGAAGTTCCTAACAAATACAGCAGAATTTTTTTTTTGTCAACATGCATTTCTTCCCAGATAATCTTCTGGTACTTAAAAATCACCAGAGGACTCAACCATTTCCAACCTTTTTTGAATAGAAAGGGCACGCTGGACACAACGATGATCTTCAATAGCGATATAAATAAAGCTGAATGTTTCTGAATCCTCCTGTTACCACCAGAATGGAGCACAATTGCTGCAAAACCTGCTCTAATCATTTGTCTCCACACCAGCTCATTTGGGCTTTGCAGGATTCCAAGCTTAATTCTACAGCTATTGATTTTTCAATACAGTTCTCTCTCTCTCTCTCTCTCTCTCTCTCTCCATACTCTAATACAAGCCTTTACCTGTAGGAAAATATAAGCGACACTGATATTTCCTCTCAAATATAAAGCTATAATCTTGCATATTATTTATTGTGATGATGGTATTATTGTGTATTTATCCTGCTTTTCAAGGATATGACTAGTTGTAGTAGATAACACCATGTGATAAGTGCCCATGGAGCTTTGTTGTGTGAGGCTTATGTACCAGATTAATCTTACTACCATATCCTGAGTGCCATTTGCACAATTGTTCTAAAACTTTTATCACTTGCTTTATGTGTGTACTTAGTTCATCAGTTGAGGTCGATGTGCAGATGAGTCCCCTCCCAGTCCCCAAAATATCTTGGCTCGACTCATGAGGTGCAATGCAGCGGGTGTTCAGATCCTAAAACCTTTATTTGTTGGCTCGTTGGTATTAAGGCTGCTATGTGACATACAGTCCATTAACATCAACTGAGCTGAACCTTGGATCAGACTGCAAAATGCAGATTTGAGTCATAGCTTGAGCATACAGGTGTATAATTTAGTCTTCTCCAATCACCACCTAGCGCTTGTTTGGTTTAAACAATTATCGTTTAAACAGCTTAATAATGAATAAAGCTTTAACATTTATTTTGCCCCCTTGTATGCTGTCAAATTACAGTTTAGGTAAGTAGCTTTCAATGTATTCAGACCTGGCTTTTGCCGGCTCGAGGCGAGGTAAGTCTGGGGACCCCTGCTCTAGTGACTGAGCCATCACTTGAAGCTGGGAACTAGGATTAATTCGGCACAAAAAAATTAGAAAGATGAATGATAAATGGGCTATACAGTGGTACCTTTAGTTGCGGACACGATCCGTTCCAGGGTGCCATTCACACCCCAAAAAGTCCGCAACTAGAGTGGCACTTCTGCACAAGCGCGGAGCGCAATAGAGCACTTCTGCGCATGTGCGAAGCGCATGAAAGGCGAAAATCCGCAACATGAAGCGAACGCAACTAGAGGTATGACTGTATATATAATATCCCAGGCACTTTGAATCACTCTGTGAATCTGTTTGGTCCTTTTCCTTCTTGTCCTTAGGTTCTTCTTTGGTTGTGGCTCCAAAAGCAAGAGTTGAATACATGCTCCACCTTTCTTTCCTTTAGTTACATTCCTGGAGTGCTGAACAGTTATTTTCTTGCTTTGTTAAAGTCCAAGTTTTATGTACTGCAAATGCATTCCACAGGTAGTAGGATAACATGGAATGAGGGACTGGGTAAAAGTGGCTTATAGGTTAAAAAAAAAAAGGAAAAGGACCCGTGGGCGGTTAAGTCCAGTCAAAGGCGACTATGGGGTTGCGGCGCTCATCTCGCTTTCAGGCCGAGGGAGCCGGCGTTTGTCCACAGACAGCTTTCCGGGTCATGTGGCCAGCATGACTAAACTGCTTCTGGCGCAACGGGACACCATGACAGAAACCAGGAAACACCATTTACCTTCCCGCTGCAGCAGTACCTATTTATCTACTTGCACTGGCGTGCTTTTGAACTGCTAGGTTGGCAGGAGCTGGGACAGAGCAACGGGAGCTCACCCCGTCGCGCGGATTCGAACCACCAACCTTCCGATTGGCAAGCCCAAGAGACTCAGTGGTTTACACCACAGTGCCACCAGTGTGGATAAAACTGGAGGTGATTGTTGTAGGAATTGGGGAGGTAAATACATCACTAGAATTTTACTTTCAACAATCCCCCAAACTCTGTGGTGTTATATTGTGACATGAGGATTCAGGATGGGGCTATTTAGATAGTACACACAGGTGGCGCTGTGGTCTAAACCACAGAGCCTAGGGCTTGCCGATCAGAAGGTCTGTGGTTCGAATCCCCACGATGGGGTGAGCTCCCGTTGCTCGGTCCCTGCTCCTGCCCACCTAGCAATTCGAAAGCACGTCAAAGTGCAAGTGGATAAATAGGTACCGCTCCGGCAGGAAGGTAAATGACGTTTCTGTGTGCTGCTCTGGTTCGCTAGAAGCGGCTTAGTCATGCTGGCCACATGACCCAGAAGCTGTACGCCGGCTCCCTCGGCCAGTAAAGCGAGATGAGCGCCGCAACCCCAGAGTCGTCTGCGACTGGACCTAATGGTCAGGGGTCCCTTTACCTTTACATTTGAAATCTCAGTGGTTGGAATCCCTGGGACCAGTTTAAGCTTATACTTACTTGAATGGTGTTCCCAGGTGTACCCTTTCTCCCCCTTCCCATATAAAGTGAATAGCTGCCATTCATTCACTTGAGGGTGACATCTCCCTGATATCTCACGCCCTGCTGAAGGTATTCACACTGGATTGCTGTGTCTCCTTAGCACAGATAAATGTTGCTCACTCTCCCTAATCTGCAAGAATGATAGGCATTGTATTGGTAGTTATAAAAAAAAAGTTAGCCGGCTGAACAAAAAGCTTTTCACTTGCAGGGGCTTGATGTGGACAGAAATGTGTTTATATGACACTGATAGTAATTAGACTTTGGTGAGAGGTCAGAGGTGCAAGATCCATATAGCATTTCCGGGAAAAAGGGATGTTCTTAGTTACCCTGTCTGCTTATAATAAACAATAATTTTCTTTCCTTTTTGTATAACCGTTAACCTTCCTTTATTAAAATCTTCCTTAAAACCATCTCCCCCCCCCCCCCCCCCGCTTTAGGGAGAGACAAATTGCCCTCATTCAAGAAGTAAGCAACCTATCGGCTCGTTTTGGTGTAGTGCTCACAGTTGTCGTTCCAGTTGTCATATTTAGTGAATGAATTAAGTAAGGGAGTGCGCACTGATTGTGTAAATGAGAAACAAAGCATAGGAAATTCTAATTTGGAAGTAAACTCTTTGTGCTTTAAGTCCAGGAGAGTTAGTATATTTTAGGTGTTCTGCTAATTGAAATTAATTGGCCTAACCTAGTCATGTTTATTAATTTCAGTGGATCTTCTCTAAGTTGAACCTAGTTGTACACACTTTGGTTTGGAGCAATCGTGACTGTGTTATTTTGTGTCTGTGGAAATTTACAGAGGAAAGTATAAATAAAAAAACAATGAAAAGACCTACCGGTATATGCTGCTGAAAAAAAACTTGGAAGGCTTAAAGCTTTTTACAGACTCAATGGGAGTCGGATTGAGTTTTCTTTCAGCAGAACAGAGTGTTGGGACCTTCCGAAGGTCCTGAGAAAGTGATTATTAATTATATATTTTCAGGTTCTCCAGGCTGAGGGTTGGGGATCAGCACCAGAAAATATGTGCTTCAGAGTGTAATTATTCATGCCCCGAAAGCTTCAGGACTGTTTGTTAGCAGATTAATATGTTTGTGACTGTACTTTTCCATCATTGATGTGAAAATATTGATTATTTTTTTCACTGAGATATATTTGGTATTCTAAATGTACTGTTAAAGAAGCCTGCACTGTTCCAACCGACCAGCCCTGTCCTCTGTCAAAATGAGCTTGCACTTCTTGAAAATGAAGATTGTACTAAAAGCGTTCAGGTCCCGCGCTAAAAAAATGAAAGGAAACAGGTAGTTATGGAAACAATGTTCCTTCTTTGACTAGATTTAATATTTCCTTTCTGAAAGCTTGGTGTTGGTTGATTTTTATGTGGATGTTTATAGCTGGCTTATTGGTCCTGTTCATTATTGTATTCCATAATTTTGGGGTGATGGGGAATTTCGTGCAATTCTATGCTGAAATGTGTTTGATAACTTCCGTGTATCCTGAGTTCTACATGGACAGATGTAATGAAGTTACATAGCAATGCTATATGAATGAAGGAAGAGTGATATTAAATTCATTACCTTAAATGTGTTTTGGGAAAGTCGCAGAAGGGCAGTATTTTATTTTTTTGGGGAAAGCTGAATATATTGATGTTTGCCTCTTATTTTAAAGAAGAAATCTGTCTTTGTGAATATATATTGTAATCTTATTAGGCAGAAATAAATAAATAAATTGAGGAAATGTGTACCTTTTTCAGCTGTGTACTTACTCAGTGCTGCAGTAGTGCATAGATACCGGTACCTTGAGCACCTAAAATAGGGTGCTGTGAAATTAGAAATTTGTTCAGTTCTGTGCAGGTCTAGTACCTTAAGAGTATGATGTTTTATTCTGTACAAATAATACCTGCAGATCATCATGCTGGGACCATTGCCCACTTAAGGTATAATACTCTACATATCTCCTAAGAATTGAGTCCCATGTAAGTGAATATGCTGTATGATTGCAGCCTTGAAGCTGATTCTTGTTTTGTGTGTTTTGCCCTGCTCTCTGTCCAGATTGTGTGGTTCTTCGTATGTGATTGGTTTAAACATGTTTTATGCCAAAGGGAAGATGTGTAGTTTAGATAACAGAGGCTGATGTAAACAGAAGCTGTTCAGAGGACTGAAATAAATTGGCAAGCTTTGAATAAGCTATATTCAAAATTTATTGACTTTAAACACTATCAGAGCAGTTGCAGCACAGCACATGAAAGACACACAAAACTTTTTGTATTGGAGGAGGAAGGAAAAAATGGCCATTTTGAAGCAGAAAATAATTTTGGTAGTCCAGCTAGTCCACCAACTTAAGTAAAAAAAAAAATTCCCTTCAGCATGCTATTTGTCTTCCGGCTCAAGACATTTGCAGGTCTTGTCTGAATTACTTCACTGAGAGGCTGAGGTATTTCAGTGTGCTTTGGGGCGATTAACAAATCCCTTTCTTGCAAATTTTAGTCCAGCTGTCAGTAATGCTAACAAATAAATGGCTTTAGGTGACCAGAAATTTTGGAAGGTGGTTTTGCGTGATAAACTTTGGGAGTCTGATTTGTATGCAGGGTCAGGGCGTGTGAGGGTTAGGAAGAGGACCTAGATTGTCACAGGGCAGGGCCGGCCCACCAGTGAGGCAAGTTGAGGCAGCTGCCTTGGGGGGATGGAAACCCCAGAGGCAGCACCCCCCTCATGACCCAAGTAAGCAAGGCTTTGACGGGTGATGTGTGGGGCAACACCTTCCCGTTTCTCCTCAGGTGGTGAAATGGGATGGGCCGCCCCGTCAGAAGGCGAAGCCTTTTCTGAAAAGGTAGTCTGGCCAAATCCGTCTGAGGATTGAGGTGAAAGTGAAGGCTGGGGAGCCAAACTGAAGCCTGTTCCACAAAGGCAGGTGGAGACGGGGAACTGGGGGAGGCTTTCAGGGCCAGAGAAATTTGCACAGGCAAATTATAGCTAGGGAGGGGAAATTGATGGAAAGGTAGGATTGGGTAGGAACCAGTGCAGGATTTACGTATAAGCTAAACAAGTTTAGGGCCCCACTCTCTTGGGGCCCCCCAAAAAAATTAAAGGAAAAAGAAACACCTGGATGTACATTTCCAAAATATAAGATTAAAAAAAACAAATAAAGCCTACATACAGCAACAGTGTTTTGTGCTGTGTAGGCTCCTATGATGTAAGTAATGGACCCCCCCCCCTGCTCACCTGCTCCCTAAAATATCACGGCTTTGCTCATTTCTATATATAGGGTGCCTACATTCTGCATGGACTGGTTGCAAGGCAACATGTGCAAATGGCTTGATATACCTATTAGGTCCATAAGTTACCTGTACCATATAGCATACATTCAACACAAAAAACAGTGACAATTTGTTGTTGACAAAGGACAGCTGGACATATAAAGGGCCCCATTACCGTCAGTAGCTTAGGGCCTCATCAAACCTAAATCTGGCCCTGGTAGGAACCAGTTGTAGTTTTGAGGAAGGCCAAGAGCCAGCAAACGTTCTTGGGCACCAGGAAGCTTGTGGTTTTTGACAGGGAGAAGGATGGCTACATATTTGTCTGTGGCAGATGATCCTGGTGGGATGGTGCTTCTCAGTTATGTCAGACAGGGTCATATCTGATAGTGCAGCCTGCCCAAAGCAATAGGTACGACACTGTGGTATAAGTCAAATTTGTATTGACTTGTACAATGTGTGTTGATGTCCTGTGTCCTTATATAATAATGGTTGGCTTTGTTGGCTGCATTAAGAATTACTCTGTGTAAAGATTTAGAGTAAGAGAGACCATTGCTGTGTTAATCTTAAATAACGAAATAATCTTAAAATCGGGAGGGTGGAAGCTGCTTCATCTTCCCTTGGAAAGGTCACATTTTGCTGTGTAATTTTCCTATGGCAGCACAAATTAAAAAAAATTTAAAAAGTTTTTTTGATGGCTTACCAAATTAGTTGTTTACCACTGAAGTGATGATGCATTGAAGGGTGAAATAATAGCCAGCTGTTGTCTCTCTTCCTGAAGCGCAGGCTCTGTGTGTACTGCAAAAAACCCAGAGAAAATCACAAAAAGGGAGGCCAATAATTGCCTCACAAACTTAAAGTACAAATGCCAGTATTGCAAGACATCACTTACCTCCTACTTCCTATGACTATTTTTTACTTAATGGTAAGAAAACCATTTTTAAAATAGTGTACAGACTTTTATCAAATAGAATCCTAATATTTGTTTTTAAAAAATCTTCAGAAAGCATTCAGTTGTAACAGATGTAACAAAAAACCAGTCTATGTGTATATGTTAATTTTTTGTAATTGTTTTTGGTTCATATCCTGAAGATTTATTTATTTTTTTTACTCTATATCTGCCAGGGTCTTTCTTTGATTTTAGAAAGCGAACTCTGCCATGGATACATGACTTCCTCTCTACAAATGCAGTGTGTTCAGTTGTATTGGCCTATATCTATGGCTCAGTCACAGCCTTAGTGTGATGTGCAAATGAGGCCTCTGTGTATGCTAAGTATCGTTCGGAGAAAGAAACTGAACATCATCTTATTTGACTCGAGAACTTCTGAAATATTTATTTCCCAATGATGATTTCTTTTGGGCCACAGCTGATAATAGACAACATGCACTTTCTTTTCCCTAAATGACTGTTGGAGAAGCAAGATAGCAGTACATTAACACACGAGTTTCTTTAATTAAATATTGAAGAACCCTTCATTACAAACTCAATGTTGAGTATTCCACTGCCCCTCTCCGGGTAACCTTAACTGATTTGGAATTTTGCTGGGTGAATAAAAGAGTTAAAGAGCTTTCAAATAGTTTTTTGTGGGGGTTTTTTGGTGGCACATGCAATGGTATTGAATCCAGATGCATTTCTGTAGAACACTCTTTGATGTTTAAATGCATCACATATCTTATCTCAGTACGTACTAATAAAATTAGTTGGGTTAGTCTTTCCTTTTGGAATCGAAATAAGCCATTTTGGCATGTAAAGTAGTATATCAATTAATCATCATCATTATGCATCTTGCATTTACAGGTGTGATACTATAATGGCGGGCAACAGTTTGGTCCTACCAATTGTGCTATGGGGACGCAAAGCTCCCACTCACTGTGTATCGGCCACCCTACTAATGGATGATGTGTCAATGATTGTAACGGGATGTCATGATGGACAGATATGTCTCTGGGACCTCTCTTCAGATCTGGAAGTAAGTTAACTGTGCACTACACGATGTCTTTCATGATGCCTAGGTTTGTTTAAATGTAATTAATGCCCTGTTTTGCGGAAACACAATTTAAACACATCTCTGAACATTTATAACCAGATTTGAGTGTGTGTCTGGTAACCTACAGATAAAGCATAGTTACGGTATGCATGCTTCTTCCAAAGCAAAACCTTGCTGCTTGAGCTGATGCATAACAGTCAATATATATTATTGATATTCATAGGGTTGCTTTTGTAGGAGAGAGTGTTGATTTTTTTTTTATCATTAGCATGGAAAATCAATGAATTCTGCTGGAAAGCGGCTCTGTTGGGTTCTCCCTTCCCCCTGACCTTTTGGAGGTCAACCTGCTAGATCAATTTAACATGAATAACTAATGCAGATGCGGAACCTGGGAATGCATTGTCTCTTGTAAACAATTCTGCTTGTGAAACTGCACTCCTCGTCCGCTTGTGTTTTTTTGGTTTGTGGTATAGTGTGGTGGTGGTGGTATTTGCAGTAAGCCTTTAAAGATCACGCCGGCTTGAATGCCAAATAAATAAACTAGAAGCTGAAGTTCACATCTTCTGTATGCCAGTACATGTTCTTTGTTCTCTTTAGGAGGGTGAGCTTTCAGAGCTAATTGCATGTCTATTGCACATACATAGAAAATGACAAGAAGCCCTGGAACTTTTCAGTGTTTGAATGATTATTGGTGGCTTAAACAAGCAATCTGCTCTGTGAAGTTCCAGTAACTTTTAAAATAGAACATTTTTCTACCAATCATAGCCTTATGACATTAGAGTAGAAAGGCACATAGCAGCTGATTTGGCCAAGGTAACACTGCTTGCAGCTCCTGGATGTCATTTAAAGCCAGAGACACTCATTTTAAGTGATCTACTTTAAAGCAAATATTGCTTGGCAATTCTGAAGTGAAAGCAGCAATACAAGGCAGTGTGTTTATGCTGGAATATTTTATGGTTCTCTCAGTGAAAGGTGTGTACTCTTGACCTGGAATACCTTACGCATGTGAAGCAAAGCTGTGGAATGCAACAGCAAAAACTTTCCTATACAAATTGGATAAAAGGCATCAACTTGCATAAATTGTAAACTGGTTCTGTATGCAAATAAAACTCTTAAATGTGGACTGGTTTTTGCTGAGAAAGCAATCCATTGGCCACAAAGTGTGAGATCAATCGTTTGGTATTATGAATAGCAGGCACATATAGGAATAACTATCTGACATTTAGAAGACATCTGAAGGCAGCCCTGTTTAGGGAAGTTTTTAATGACTGATGTTTTAATGTATTTTTAATCCTTTGTTGGAAGCTGCCCAGAGTGGCTGGAGAAACCCAGCCAGATGGGTGGGGTATAAATAATCATTAATTAATTAATTAATCAATCAATCCAGGAACAGAAATTCTTAGATTTAACTACTGAAAGCCTCCTTGTTTATGTCTAAAAGAATGGCTTCCATTTCATTGACTGTGTCATTAAGACTCAACTGCTTAAGTATAACGGAATTTAAGAGGCTGCCTCTTTCTGTGTCTCATTACAAAATCTGAGAACCACCAAGAGCACCAACAAGGGTGCAAAAAGAAGTAGTCTTAATGGCTGCCCTCCTGTTGTAGAGCACCTATTGCCAGCTTGCTAAAGTCAAAGCCTGAGAAACTTTCAGAAGTCTTGCAGGACCTTCTGATTTGGCCATCAGAACCCAGAGTTAAGGGTGCGGAAGCAGTAGTGCATCTAGGTCATTTGAGACTTTGGGCTGTATCCAATGTTCTCTGTCCACTAGCGCAAGGCCTCCTGCCGTAGCAGATGGGTGACTTTTAATCTTATGTAACAGAAGAATCCAATGCAGCAGTTGCACTAGCAGAAACTGGTTGCGCAACAGATTGAGTAATCCAAACCGGGAGATGGAGGCACTAGAAGAACCTTTTTTCTCTTTTTGCTACTTCATTGTAAAGAAAATAGTTGTGCCTTACATCCTTATAATGCTTTTTTTAAAAAATATAATGTTTGTCTCCTGTGCACACTCCTGTGCAAGGCATTGTAAAGGCTTTGGCTTTTACGGAGAGCCACCACCTTGTCTGACCAGCAGTTGGCAAAGTACTTTCTCCATACCTATGGTAACTTTTGATTCAATGATTACGCTCAGCAATTCAGGTGCTTTCTCATTAATTCTGAATACCTTTGTTTCTCTGATCCCAGATAAATCCTAGAGCCCTGCTGTTTGGTCACACAGCTTCAGTTACTTGTTTGTCCAAGGCCAGTGCTTCGTCCGAGAAGCAGTATATAGTGAGTGCGTCAGAAAGTGGGTAAGTAGAGCCCCTTCCCACCCATGTGATTGATTTCTCAATTTTTCATTCTCTTACAATATTTACTGTTGTGCAGCATCATAGCCTACTTGCAACCCCTGATGCAAAGGGTCATGAGCACTCATTGAACCTTTGCCCTTCCTCCTCCTTTCATCAGAAGGAGATGTCAAGAGATCAACCAAGAAGATTCAAGGTTGTGGCCAACTGAACCCTTTGTGCATGCAGAACAACTTCCCAAGGCACACCAGAGCTTCCTCTGGTTTGCTTCCCTCCCTCCCCACTCACAGCACCCCCCAAAATCTACTCCAGAGATTTTGGGGAACCCCAGAGCAGATCTGAGGGTGCGCTAAGAGGAGAGGAAGGGTTGGTATCCTTCTATCTCAAGAGACGAAAGAGTGTACCTCTGGGAGTGAAGTCAGCCCAGGACACAATGCCTTCCCAGATGACAAGACCCCCCCTCTCGGCCTTGCTGATATGGTCCAAAGGAAAGCAGAACAATACATTTGGCACCAGCTTGGCTGCAGGAGTTGCTGGAGGGAGGCATACAAGACAACATCCATCCATCCGTTGTAGGGACTCCACTCCAGATTTGTGTAGGGTTTACTCCTGAGCCTTTTCTTTTCCCAAAGATATCCTGTAAGGCAGTGGAGGTTTAAGATCAGAGTTTTTCTTCTCCTATATGGTCTCTGTTCTCAGGTGGACGTGCCCCATCTGCCCCTCATTTCCCTCTACAGCAATTGCAGAAACTGTCTTCTTCATTGTTGGACCCACTATTGGTTCCGTCCACTCAATCTGCCAGACATGCAGGGGAAATCCTTAACTTACTGAGTGTTTGAGAACCATCAGATACCCTCACCTGGTTTAGCTGGCCAGCCCAAGGTGTGGCCGCTGTCACCTGCTGACAGCTTCTAGGAGCCACAGGTGAGAGCTGAGTGCAGGGTGGGGACTAAACATGGACAAACTGCCCCAGAAGGACCATGGCGTGTCCCCACCAGAGGTACAACTCCTTCCCTAACATGCCATTGCATTTGCTGAAGTCATTCTGTGCAGACCTGCAGGAATAGGGCAGAATGTAAATCAACAACAACAACAACAACAATAATAATACATTTAGTCAGATACAGTCATTGGTTCATGTGAATGCAGGATGATGATTGGTTAATTGTCCTTTCTGTGTTGTTTAGGGAGATGTGCCTCTGGGATGTGAATGATGGAAGATGCATTGAATTTACTAAATTAGCCTGCACACATACTGGTATACAGGTAAATGATTTATAAATAAAAGCCATAACTGGTTGCATGTGATACTGCATATATAGGCTTCCCTATAACTGCTTTTTAAGCTAACAAAGTTTACAGGAGCCCAGTTACCAGTTTTCATACAGATCAGAAGGTTGAGGTTTTTTGCATTGTGAAACATGTGCACTGTTAATGATGTGTTAGAAAAACTGGCAAAAATATAAGTTGACTACACTTACATTCTGTGAGGGGTAACTGGAACCAGTTTTTCTGCCTTTCCGTACCAGCTGGAGTGTAGAAATGATAATTGGCAAGATGTTTCTATGGTCTGTTATTCGTTTAGTAAATTCCATTATTAGTTGATGTGTGATATTTTGCAACAAGAATGAATGGTAATACGGGAACTACAAAGCTAAATAAATGCCCACTTCCTGTAATCTAGTGCAACATAAGCACAGGTTGTTGCTGTGAAGTGCACGGCACCAAGATTATACTGCTGACCTTTGAATAACTTCTTGAGAGTTGATTTCTGGTATTCTTTTAATTATATGTAATGTAATGTTAGCACACAACGTTTCAGAGTTGAAGTTGTTGTGAAAGTGGCAGTACCTGCAGCTGTGCACAAGCTTAATGGTCAGCAGGGAGGTGGATGCTAATAATAATAGCAGTTTTGCTAGGAATTGTGCAACGTATTTCCCAAGCACAAGGCACCCATTGGCTTTGGCTGCTGCCCTGTTTAAAACAAAGCTCCCACTAGCAGAACAACTGTTGTTTGAGTGGGCTACTGCAGTTGGTTACTACCCATAGTTTTTATTATGGGATGCTTTTAAAAAACAACAACTGCTCTTATACAAAAATAGGTTGCACCTATGGTCTGAAAGCAGATTCTGCACTGTGGATCAAGCACCCCACCCCCAAGAGTACTAATTTATAAAGATTCTGATATCTTTCTTTCCCTCCAATTTTTAAATATTCAGTTCTATCAGTTCACAATTGGAACCCAACGTGAAGGGAGACTGTTGTGCCATGGCCACTACCCAGAAATTCTTGTTGTGGATGCTACCAGCCTTGAAGTTCTTTATTCCTTGGTGTCAAAGATTTCTCCTGACTGGATCAGCTCCATGAGTGTTATTCGATCTCACAGAACACAAGGTTAGCCCGTGGTTGATTCTTACTTTTCAGGGACTTTCTCTGCAGCCATTAAGAAACAATGCTTGGTATACAGGTTTTGATGTTCTGCCTTCATTTTCCCTAGAGGATACTGTTGTGGCCGTTTCAGTGACTGGCATTCTGAAAGTGTGGATAGTAACTTCGGAAGTGAATCACATGCAGGTAAAGAGAAACAGACCCAGATTCATACCAATAGTCTTTCTTCTTCCAGAATTGGCTTTATTAGTCAGTCTGGCTTTATCACCAAAAACGATCAACAGTAACTTTTGCTGTGCTCCCATTACAAATATAGACTTATTTTCATAAATGCTTCTATTTCTGCTCTGGACAGATGGTGTTTAAAATCTGCTTGCTTAAGGGCTTTTTCTTATGAGACATGTTTACTTTGCCTTGACTTAGTCTGATACAGTACGTGCAGATAGAGAATGTCTAGTTTTATTATTATTTATAGCAACTATTGAATGCTTATTAAAAGATATCAGGGAAAATAAACAAATCAAAGGAATAGGAAGAAATATATATAAATTAAAGGCATTTGCCGATGATATTATAATTATTTTAGAAGATCCCCTAGAGTCATTAGTAGAGTTAAAAAAGAGTTTAAAAACGTTTGGAGAAATAGCAGGATTTAAAATTAATATAAACAAGACCAAGATAATTACCAAAAATATAAGGGAAGGTGAATTGGGAGAATTAAAAAAGATCACAGAATGGGAAATTGTAAAAAAAAACACCAAATACTTAGGAATAGAAGTCATGGCAAAGAATTCTAATTTATTCGATAACAATTATAATAAAATATGGAAAGAAATTAAGAAAGATTTGGAACGCTGGGGTAGTTTAAATTTATCTATGTCAGGGAGAATACCTGGTTTTGTTCCTTCCTTTTGGAAAATGTGGATTAATACATATTTATTTCTTCGTTTCATGACCTATCACCAGTGTTGCTTGTTTAGCATTTCAGCTGCTTTGAGAAGGGGGAATGCCTATTTCTAAGGCTCAAACATAATTTACTACTTCAGCAAGCGAGTGCTAGACGTAGCCATCATGCTACATGAAAATTGCTTACTGAAGTTGAAGGCGAGTATGTCCCCCAGCTAATTCTTGAAAGGAAGTTATGGTTGGATCCAGACTTCCTTTCTGCAGGTGAACAGTGTGGGAAGGGGTTCTGGGGCCTGCAGGTGGAGAAAGAATTTTCTAAATTCCCCATGTCCCCACCACCACCCTACGCCTGTGGGATCGCTTCACTGGATGAAATTCCTTCTGTGGACAGAATGGAACTTTTTATCCATGGAAGGCAAGGTCTGGATCCAGCCCAATATGAGTTTAAAATTGGTTCCTCTCAAGCTAAGTTTTAAAGCTGCAAAGAAGTTTGTGTGGCAGGAAAAACCAATATGAAAAAGGAACAATCCGATTAGTTGTATTAATTATAGGCGTGCAAAGGAGGAGTCGAGGAATGTAATGTATTTGAGATCATTGCATGAGTGACTGAAATGCTTTCCTCTCTCTTTATAGGATACAGAGCCAATCTTTGAAGAGGAGTCTAAACCAATTTACTGTCAAAACTGCCAAAGTATTTCTTTCTGTGCATTTACCCAAAGATCGCTTTTGGTAGTTTGCTCTAAATACTGGAGGGTAAGGATAACCAGTTAAGTAAAAGCTGGATTTTCTTGATTCTGCAAGCTACAGCTACTGTCAGTGAGACACGTATGCATGGAAGCTTAGGATAGTCAGATTATAAATCAATTGGATTTTGATTTCATCAAATACATAATCTCTTCAGTGCATGTGAGCTCACCCTGTTGCTGGCGTGTTGCTTTTGTTTTATAATACTACAGGCTTTATTCAAATGCTAAGGTAAATTTTGATGCAGGAGTGGTAAACCTATTGCTTGGATCCGGTCCACCAGGCTGCTTCAAGTACCAGCAAAATTGGGTATCTGTTTACTTTGGAAATGTGCCTTTTCTCCCTCTGGTCCAGCACCATTTTTAGAAGGTTTTGGTTTTCAGAAAGCAGGAACGTGTGCTCCATTCTGTTTCCTGAGCAAGACAACTTCTAGCAGTGGTGCTTTAACAGAGGGACAAAAAGTGCCTTTCCAGAGTAAGCGTAAGGCTGTTCTAAGTGCTGAGCTGGGAAGAGAGGTCTTCCCTTCTTTGCCGTGTTCTGCAATGGGGAGGAAAACTGCTGCCTCTGTGACCATTTGTCATTTCAAGAGGGAGGAGTTCTAAGTTGGGACACAGAGAAAGAGTTCTCTCTTCTCTCTCTCTCTTGGGTGGGGGTGGAAAGTGAATGTGTGATGTGCTGGCATGCATCCCTCAGATTGACTAACCATGAATGTGACTCTAAGGCTGAAATAAAGTTAGCCATCCCTACTGTCAGGTTCTCTTATCGGTTGTTCAATAGTAACACCAAGCCGTCTTGTCTTTAAGTCTCTCTATTTCAGTGCAAAGCTATTTACAGTGCAGAGTTCAGTTCATCATGTCTGCTCAGTCACTAGCAGAATCCGGAAGTGCCTCCCTTCTGTTTTGGCGCCAACACCAAAACCTTGGCATCCTAAATTGCCGCCTTCTCCTCCTACGTGAGATATGCGCTGGAACTGACGCCTCCCCCTCCGAGCGAGTCTGCTGGGTGGTGCCAGGTCTCCCAGCAACTCCCTGGACACCTGGCACTCCCTGGCTCCCAGCCACTAACTGCTCCTCCCCCGAAAAGGGGCTGCCAGATTCACTCGAAGATGAATCTGTCGTTAACACAGGCCACGGTTCCCTGTAAGCACACAGAGCTGGACTGGCAGGGGTGGGCAGATCCCTGACACCTACTTTAATAGAATTGCTAAAATACCCAGGATGACCTTTGCTTTCCCAGATTTTTTTCTTACAAAAAGGAAAAGCGGAAAGAATTGCTTCTAGTACGGATTATACAATATTTGCAGTCCTTTGTCTCCTATGTAGGGAGCTCCTCTTGTACCTTCTCTGATGGCTTTCAGACACACAGCTAAAACATTCATTTTCCACCAGGCTTTTGACCCACTGAGCCAAAAAGTTTTACAAATCCCTTTATTTATGTCTCTCCATTGACTGTGACCTTTTTTTAATCTAGTGTTTTTAAGATAAGTTGTATCTTAAAGATGTGTGCTGTCTTGGGCAGTTTGTCTTTAAATGGAAAGATGGGATATAGATCTTTTAATAAATAAAATATTTAGTTACTAGTAAGATCAGCTGGAGTCAATTTCATTTCATGCTATATTTAGGGGATGCATTTTTAATTTGTTCCCATTGTATCTAAAAAGTACAGGGAGTTGCCGAGCTATCTAACTACAGGGCAGAATTTATGATACAGTGATGGGTTTTTGTTATGTGATTATTTTTCTTTAGGTGTTTGATGCTGGTGATTATTCCCTGTTATGCTCAGTCCCCAGTGAGAATGGACAGACATGGACAGGTGGCGATTTTGTATCAGCGGACAAAGTAATCATATGGACAGAAGATGGTCAAAGTCTTATATATAAACTGCCAGCCAGGTACACAGGGACAAAGGGTTTCACTTTTAGACGTTTCATTTAAAGAGACTTGCCTTCATGCTATTGGTTTAGAACAAAAATAGGTGATGTTAACAAACTGAATACCAAAGCATGGTTGGATCCTGGCTTCTTTAAACTAAATTGTGGCTGGGGAAAACCACAGTTCCCTCACTTTGGAAATTGTGGGGAACTGTGGTTCTAAAATGGAAGGTTTCGAACTCTTTGCATGTGGGACGGGAGGGGAAGCATAATTGGGCATGCTATCCTCTGTGATACTAAATGAAGGTTGAATGTAAATGGAATTTACAATTAAAAGGCTGAAAGACGCATGAAGTTCATACTGCCCATATGTTTGCATTCGTGAAGGCTCTTCCTTGTTCAGTAAAGCATACGGAATGCTCTCAGTTATACCCCCCTGCCAAGATAAGGCTTTCTGATTCAGTGGAGTCTTCTGTTAACAGAGGTAGGGAAGGAGGTATTTTTGCTGATTTCCCTCCTATGCCTTCCCACATCTGTTCTAGAGGGTTGGGGGAACTGTATGATAACAGTTTAGTAATTGGCAAGGAGAGCTGCAAGAGAGAGGGGGGAATTTGTAAAAAAAAAATGCATCTCCCTACCCACCACTTTTTAGCTCTTTGAAGCCTCTGCTGGAGGAACACAACTGGATGCAAACACTATGTGATTCTCCTCTGTGGATTCTTTTGGCATAAAATGACAGGGACAAGCATTTTGTGCGAGACGTGGCCAGTTAAACAAGTGTAAGAACCTGGAGGAGGTTCTACAGACCATTCCACCTCTGAGCCATTGATATTGACCTAGTAGGTCAAACTAGCTGCTGAAGCAAATGAAGGAGCCTCAGCTCATACCTAGCTATGTAGCCCGCGACCAATACATGTACACTGAAGCTGTGAGATTAAGCTCATTACGTTTTGCCGTCTTTATATGTGTATGTGTGGCTCTCCTCCGCAGCTGCTTGCCAGCTAGTGATTCATTTCGCAGCGATGTTGGAAAAGTTGTTGAAAATCTAAATCCCCCTCAACTCCATTGTGTTGTGGACAGAGCAGTGGAGAAATCAGATAAACAGGTAAGACTTTATTTGGGTTGCTGCAGTGTTCACAGCAAGGGGGCTTTTTAATTAAACGCGGTGTGGACAGTCTTGCAGTGAACATATTGAAACTGACTTTCCCAGCATCAAGTCTCTTATGGCCTCTGCTGACTGGAAGGGTCTGTCTAAGCCAGGGTCTCCCAAAACTGTTTTTGGACTACAATTCCCATCATCCCTGAGCACTGGTCCTGCTAGCTAGGGATGATGGGAGTTGCGGGACCTGACCTCCTTCCGCAGGGCCTGTAAGACAGAGTTATTCCTCCTGGCCTTCAATCTAGCCTGATCCCCTATTCCTTTTTCCCCTTCCCTTTTTTTCTGAATAAACCCTTCTGGGTCCCCACATTAAAATTATACCCTGGTCTCCCTACTGGCCTAGCAAGACTAACTTGGCCAGTTAGCCCTGGTGATCCCACTGATGTTTGTTTTTTTATGCTGTTTTTAGCTGTTTTTTAAAGTTGTTTTTAATCATTGTTTTGTATTTGTTGTTAGCCGCCCTGAGTCCGGTTTTTGGACTGGGAAGGGCGGGGTATAAATAAAAATGTATTGTTATGTATTCATTTTTAGCTGCGGGGAGAAAGGGTGGAGGTTGGGTGCTGGCGGGGTTTGAATAGCTTCTGATGGGAAACCAGAGCTCTAGGGTCTGGTTCTAGACTATGATAATGTTTTATCAAATTAAATAAGGAGGGTCATCTAGTCTTTGCAGTGCATGAATATTTAGCTGCCCTTTATGGGGATTGAACCTGCGACCTTGGGGTTATCGGCACAATGCTCTCACGTACTGAGCTAATACAGTACAGGGATTTTTTTCTCTCCCCTTATTGTTTGAAGCTAGCCAAATCAGTTTGTTTCAGCAAGGAGTAAACTAGAGGCTTGCTGTGTTTTTTGCAAGCCCTGGATAAGTGTAGTAGCTCCTGCCTCTTCAGTATTGAGTTTTTTCCTCCCCTTTCTGCAATTGCTGTTCTGAATGTTTTAAGAAATATTTAATAATGGAAAAGGGAACTGGAATTTGGGAATTGTTGCTATTGTTATTATTTATTATAGTCCAGAAAACCAGCTGGAGCCGCAAGTTTTGGAAACTCCAATCTAAGCGCTCAGCTGTGGCTTGCCCCAACCCATTCTACCTTAAATTGTTTAACTGCAGATAAAGTAAAGGTAAAGGGACCCCTGACCATTAGGTCCAGTCGTGTCCGACTCTGGGGTTGCGGTGCTCATCTCGCTTTATTGGCCGAGAGCCGACGTACAGCTTCCGGGTCATGTGGCCAGCATGACAAAGCCGCTTCTGGCGAACCAGAGCAGCGGACGGAAACACTGTTTACCTTCCCGCCAGAGCGGTTCCTATTTATCTACTTGCACTTTGACATGCTTTCGAACTGCTAGGTTGGCAGGAGCAGGGACCAAGCAATGGGAGCTCACCCCGTCGCGGGGATTTGAACCACCGACCTTCTGATCAGCAAGCCCTAGGCTCTGTGGATTAACCCACAGCGCCACCTGGGTCCCCTTAACTGCAGATGCTGAGGATCAAACCTGAGATCTCCATGTATTCACCAAGAGCTGTGTAAAACTGGGATTCTGATGCTCAAGGTTGCCCTCTGCTTCTTCCTTTTTCTCTGAGATCACTCTGATGCCTCTTTCTCTTTTTTGCAGTTATTAATCTGCCCTCCTGTGACTCGGTTCTTCTACGGCCGCAGAGAGTGCTTTCACAAACTGCTTATTCAGGGAGACTCTTCAGGGAGGCTCAGCATTTGGAGTATCCCAAATTCACTTGACCACCCAAGTGTGACAGAAGGTAGCTACTTTGCAATAAACTTTTGCATGCATCTTCAGCGCAGACATTTCCCTTTATAAGAATGGTGCTCATTTCTGTAAAATCTAGCAAGTCTCTAAAAATCCTGGAAAAGCTTCGGCATGCATTGTCGCCATCCCTGTGGGAGTCTGTCGCTAGATTCCCCTGCACACAATTTAATTGCTCATCCTCTCTGTTTCAGTTACAAAGCGATTCATAAAAAACCAAGCTCTAAAAGAATGGCTGTGTTTAGGCAGTTGTAATGTCTTGTGACACTTCAGACCTGAAAAAATGAAGATTCTGGCATGAACATGTTATTTGAAAATCACTCCTATTGAAAATAAGTATTCTTCATCAGATGTGCAGAGTAAAAAATCTGTCAAGTGTAATATATGCAGGCAGGCATGGTGAGAATAAAGGATAGAAACACATCCTGAAATGAAGGGTAGCATACATGAGAAAGGCACTTAGATGAAGAAGTAATAAAACTTTATTCTAATAAGCGTTTCTGAGGTGTAACAATGAGTTCTGAATTGTCAAGATTAAAAAGGCCTCTTTCATGGTAATCTAATGTTAGTATGAACTTGGGTCTGCAATATTTAGCCTGTTTTATAGGTTAGATTAAATTATATATGGATAGCTTGATTTAAAAAGGTCACTCCAATTAATCAGGCCATAGAAGAGTTGTTGTTTTTAAAACCCCACCTTATTCTTAGTAGGGGAGCTCTTTGCAAAAACATATTGGAAGAGGCATTCTAATGGTGTGTGAAAGGGAAGGCATATAGCAGGATAGTGTCCGCAATGACTTTTCCAGTCATCTAAAATAATGTGCCTTTTTCTTCACAGTTGTTTTTCGTGTACAAATGTATGCAGATTTAATAGATTAAATTCCAAATGATGAATTGATTAAGATTTCTTTAATCAGAGCACAATTGTAATCGTAGATCGCAGTGTTCTGCCTCCCACTTTCCCTAACCAGCATCTCTCTCTAAAAGTGTGGCGGGGGTGATATTTGTGTGTATGTGTTTCAGGTTCCCCCGCAACCCTCTGGAGTAGATTGGGCAGGGGGGTTGTGTTGGGAGGGGAAAGGAAGTCCTCTTGCACAGGCAGAAGTCCTTGTGCTAACGGGATGACTTCATTGGGTACACTAAGATAGGAAGGCCTGGGAAAAAACTGGAAAAATTGGGAAAAAACCCAGTTTTTCCTCATTTTTTTCCGGAAAAAAACAAACAGTTTGATATAGTTTGAATATTCCACACACTTCTTTTCCAATTTTGGCAATGGAAAAAATCTGCCCCCCCATTTTTTCTGGGGTTTTTTCCAGGCCTTCCCATCGCTAGGTACAACCAAATAGGTCCACTCTGAGTATTACAATATTGTTGTGATTTTACTAAATCTTCAAAATAATCCCACAAACACGACTAGCCCAGAAGTATTTTTACTAGTACACTTGCCTGTACATACCAATATTGGTAACCTGTAGCATCAAAAAAAGGAAGAGCCCCCAGTTTGTGAATAATTTCCCAGATTTGTCGCCAATATGTGATCCTTACTTACTGTGGACAACCAGGAAGGGGCCGTTTCCAAACATGGTTTTGTAAGGCTTAGTTTAACTGAAAAGCATTGAGAACACTTGTACTTCTACAGCACTTTATTCCGAGCATTTCGTTTTATTCCTTTGTTTGTTCTTAAAAGCAGGATTGAAAGTGACAACTTCCACTTCCCTGCAAGAAGCGTTCACCAAACTTGCTCCTCGTCCTGCTGGAATTATAGATCAGCTGAGCTTCATGCCCAATAGCGATGAGCCGCTTAAAGTGACGGCAAGTGTATATATCCCTGCGCATGGACGCCTGGTTTGCGGCCGTGAAGATGGAAGCATTATTATTGTACCAGCAACTCAAACTGCTATAGTTCAGCTCCTGCAAGATGAGCACGTGCGCAGAAGGGGTGTGTGAGCAATCGTTGAAAGTTTGCCTTGAAATGTGGCATTGAAGCATTTTATTCTGCTGATATTTGAAGAGGGCACTGTGATTTAGTGGTTCTTCTGGTTTAGGGGTGTCTTCCTGCATCTGTTAAAATAGTTTAAACAAACACAGGCAATTACTTTTAAAATCAAATGATATATGTGAGTGCTTTTGGTCCCGCTTCTGAATTATGTTACCGTGCTCTTGAAAGTGGAAGATCTAAACGTTGCATTTACAAATGCAGAGCATTGGAGTGCAGTTTGCAACTCTGCTGGTAAAACCACCCAGGTCTATTATGGGTGTGTGTTTTGCTGAATGGATGTGGTGACAGTATACCTGAAGGAGCATTTCCAACCCCATCGTTCAGCCTGGACACTGAGGTCCAGCGCCGAGGGCCTTCTGGCGGTTCCCTCACTGCGAGAAGTGAGGTTACAGGGAACCAGGTAGAGGGCCTTCTTGGTAGTGGTGCCCGCCCTGTGGAACGCCCTCCCACCAGATGTCAAAGAGATAAACAAGTACCTGACATTTAGAAAACATCTGAAGGCAGCCCTGTTTAGGGAAGTTTTTAATGTGTGACATTTTAATGTATTTTAATCTTTGTTGAAAGCCGCCCAGAGTGGCTGGGGAAACCCAGCCGGATGGGTGGGGTACTTCTTCTTCTTCTTCTTCTTATTGGTTAACAGTAGTAATTATCATGGGCCTGCTGCTATGCATTTCTTTTTCTAACACTGAAATCCTTAAAATGACATTTATACCCATTGCATGTTGTGGTGTTTGTGTCTCCTCCCTAACTTTTTAGGTTGGCCGCCCCACAGAACTCTGCGTGGCCATCGGAACAAAGTCACCTGCTTGCTGTATCCCCACCAAGTCTCCTCTCGTTACGACCAAAGATACCTGGTGTCAGGCGGCGTGGATTTTTCCATCATTATCTGGGACATCTTTTCTGGAGAAATGAAACACATCTTCTGTGTGCACGGTGGGGAAATCACGCAACTTTTGGTCCCTCCGGAAAACTGCAGTGTAAGTTGGTGAATGCCCGTGTGACGGACAGCAGAGCCAGACCAGAATCTGGTTGTGCAGTCCCCCCCGAAATTACACCAGAGCGCTGGAGCCCATTGCTGATTGGCTACAAAGTCAGCGTGTCACAGAAGGGGGAGGAGCAGCACTTAGGGAGAGAGGATAAAAAGGGGCAGTTTCTGAGGGAGAGAGTTAGATAGGGCTATGGTTCAGGTTAAGAGAGAGGGCTTGATTTGAGATGAGAGATAGGGAGTAGGATAGAATTTGACTGAGGGAGAACTGGTTCTGGGTTACCGTATTTTTCGCTCTATAAGGCGCACCTGACCATAGGACGCACCTAGTTTTTAGAGGGGGAAAGCCCCAATTTTTTTGACGATCAGCTCAACTTTCTGTAGCTTCTTTTGCAAAGGAGAAAAGCCCCATTTTTTGAGGATCAGCTCAAAGTTGTTGAGCTTACTTTGCAAAGGGAAAAAACCCTGTTTTATGGGGTTTAACTCACGGTTCTGCAGCTTCAGGAAGCCATTTCTACAGTTTCCAGACAGATAATCTAATCAGCCAGTCACATGTCGCTGGGGAAACAGCCTCCCTCTGCAAGGGGGCGGGGCTGGAATCTCTCCCTTATCTCTCTCCCCGATCGTTTGCTGAGCAGCTGCTCAGCGGGCTTTCTTTCAACACCCCCTTCTCTCTCTCTTTTTTTAAAAAGCTTGATCTGCTTTTGCCCCTGGGCAGTTCAGCTCCAGGGACCACACATTCACTCCATAAGACGCACAGACATTTCCCCTTACTTTTTAGGAGGAAAAAAGTGCGTATTATGTAGCGAAAAATATGGTAAGTTAAACATCTACACTGAGGAGACTTATCCATAGCGAGAGGACAGAGCCTCGCAGCTTAGAAAGGGAGACTGGGTTGAGGGTCTGGGAAGGTATACAGACTAGAGTTTCCTGGGAGGGCTGAGTCTGAGCCAGGAGAGGTAGAACCTGTGGGAATTCAGGCTACCTGGGTCTCATACTAGCCAGGAGGGGAGAGTTCTTCTAGGTACAGAAGACTCCCAAGTCACTAACAAGGGGGTGAGGTCATCCCCTGGGTCTGTTACACCATTTGGAAAACCTCAGGAGTTGGATGGCATAGAGCAGTGGTGGCTAACCTTGGCACTCCAGATGTTTTGGAACTACAACTCCCATCATCCCTAGCTAACAGGACCAGTGGTCAGGGATGATGGGAGTTGTAGTCCCAAAACATCTGGAGTGCCAAGGTTAGCCACCACTGGCATAGAGAGTGGGTAACTTGAGGAAAAGTGCCCCTCGCTCATGAACCAAGGTATTAATTGGTGAAGGAAGCTGTATGGTGTTAAAAGAATTTAACTGTCATAACTAAGTAACAGAAACTGAAGTGTAGCCACTGATTTTGAGTAAAGAGAGAGGTTAAGAGAAGCTGACACTGTAAACACCGCGTTTAGGCCTGAGACATCTTATAGTTAGTTAAAACAAATAAGTTAACTTCTACCTGAAAGAATGCATTTCCTGACTCACTTTGTTTCACAAACTTCTTTCTGTTTAATGAAACTTTTCTTGTTTGTTCGATCACTTTCTGCCTGAGACTCTAATCACTTAAGTTTTCCCTCACACAAGATCCCCCCCCCCAAGATAAACTGTGGTAAATTGTAGAAATTTGTGTAATTGGTGTGCAGTGAGGTGTGTGCACTATAATTAATTGGGGGCAGTTAGCGGGGTGAGTCTACCGCACTATTAATTGGTGGCAAGCGGTAGACCCGCTACAGCCTGCTTGGATTATGGCCTCGCGTATTATGGTTAATATAGAATTGGTATTTTTAAATTACAGAACTGTTATTGCTTTCACTTACAGTGCCTTTGCTCTGGTTCATGTGATGGCTTTTTGGGTTGGTAAATGCTTGTGGGCATTCTAGGTGAACGCTTCTTAAAATTTGTTCAGAAAGCTTTATAAATAGTTCAAAGTAACTGAGAGCATCCATTGTATTGCGTGATCCTTTGAACTGCTATGCGTAGGTAGAAAAACAGAATTTGACATAGGTGTTTATGCTTCAACACTGCTGAGCTTCCAGGGTTTTTCCCATTCAGCCTCTGCAGGTATATAGAACCATAGAACTGTAGAGTTGGAAGGGGTTCCAAGGGTCATCTATCCCAACCCCATGCAATGCAGGAATCTCAACTAGATTATACATGACGGGTGGCCATCCAATCTCTGTGTAAAAACCTTCAAGGAAGGAGAGCCCACTACCTTTTGTGGGAGTATGTTCCACTGTCAAACAGCTCTTGCTGTCAGAAAGTCCTTCCTGATATTTAGTTGGAATCTCCTTTATTGTAACTTAAATCCATTGGTTCAGGTCCCACCCTCTGGAGCAGGAGAAAACAGGCGTGCTCCATTTCCCATGTGGCAGCCTTTTAGTTGTTTGAAGATGAGATATTTCTAAAACAAAGCAAGGGAATAGGAGCTTCTCGGGAATATGATGGAAACTCAGGGGCGGTAGCTCAGTTGGTAGGAGCATCTGCTCTTCTTGCAGAAGTCTCCCAGGTTCAATCCTCAGCATCTCCAGGTAGACCTGGAAAAGACTCCTGGAAAGCTCACTAGAAAGTGAGTCAGAACCAAGCACAGGGCCGTGCTTGAATTGTAATGGCGGACATTGGTGTTTTCTCTTCAGCTGTTTCCACTTTGGCTTAAGCCAGTGCTCAGTGCAATGGCTTTTAAACAGAGTGATTTGGGTTTAAACTACAGTATTTGGGATTCACGTGCGTCTCTCTCCTGCTCAAACATTCATGGGGTTCCCATGATATCCAGCCTCTTGCATCTGATGGCTTACCGACTAAATAAATGACCAGTGTGTTGTTTTTAAGATCCAGTGGATTTGCAACTAAAAGATACATGACAATTGAAAAATATTATTTCCTCCTTTTCAGTCGAGAGTCCAGCATTGTGTTTGCTCTGTTGCCAGTGACCACTCAGTAGGACTTCTGAGTTTACGGGAGAAAAAGTGTATCATGTTAGCTTCCCGGCACCTCTTTCCTATTCAAGTCATAAAGTGGAGACCATCAGATGACTACCTAGTTGTGGGCTGTTCAGATGGCTCTGTGTATGTCTGGCAGATGGATACTGGTAAGAGAAACTGTGTAAGAAGGGACTTAATAATTTCAGGCGTACCCTTTAGCAATGTAGAAGGCAGCTCAGCAGCTCCATCCAATTTTAAATTTTTGGAAAGGTTATTACTTGTGCATTATCCTGCCAAATAAATCTGCTTTGAGAAACATATATGCCAAGCTGCAGTGAATTAGGGGTTATTTGGCTATGAAATGCATGATAAAAGGGGAAATGGCTGACTTGTCCCATTTTGTTGCCTTTCTGCTTTTATTATAGAAGATAAGTCGTTAGTAACTTTGGGTGGGATTCAACTAATGAGTTGTGTCACCCAAAGCCCCTTCACAAGGGCTTCTGCTTATGCAATGGGACTCCCTCCTCTGCTCCCCAGTTTACCCCTGTGCCCTCAAAAATTGGCTCTGAAGGAATTGTAATGCTAACTCAAGAGTTTTGAGCAAGCACAAAATTGCCTAGAGCTCATTCTTCACAGGGTAGCTTAGAAAGTATGCTGTCTTGCAAGACAATCATGACAAGTACATTGCTGAACAGCTAGGCCATACTGAGCCAAAACTTCACAAGAGAAGGAAAGTTAACTACTCTAACTTTCCTTCTCTTGTGGAGTTTTGGCTCAGTATGGCCTGGCTGTTCCTATTCCATTAACTTCAATATACCTTTGTTATGTTTTGGATGCATTTTAACTACAGCCAGTTCGCCCCTCGCCCCTTTATATCTTCTTAAGGTGCTCTTGATCGCTGCGTTATGGGAATAACAGCCGTGGAGATCCTGAATGCCTGTGATGAGGCTGTGCCTGCCGCAGTCGATTCCCTCAGCCATCCTGCTGTCAACTTAAAGCAGGCCATGACCCGACGAAGCCTTGCAGCTCTGAAAAACATGGCCCATCAGAAACTCCAGACTCTTGCCACAAACCTCCTGGCCTCTGATTCAGCTGACAAAGTAAGCTTTCATACACATGCTAGCGAAATGCCTGCTGTCAGGACAGGTTGTGTGTTGAGGGAGGCCCTGTGTATTGCAAGGAATCCATAAGATGGTGGTCACAAAGGGCTTGGCAGCATCCCATCCACATCATACTCCTTTGGCTTCGGGTGAAGTGACTGAAGAGGAGGCAGAATTGGCCTGGGGCCATCTGGGCTTGCTTGACCTCCTTGTCCTTGGCTTGTGCTTCCTTTGCAGTAGCAGAATGTGTGGTGGCTGGCTGCCATGGCCAGACTCCTTAGCCAACTGCAGCTCTGAGGAGATTTGAAAAGTGCCCTGAGGGAGTTGTGGGGCTCTGAATGTCTGCCCAGAGCTCTACCGCTAGCAGCAACACTGGTTGCCATTCATTTATATGGGAGGAAGTGAAGGGGCACATAGCCCTCTGTGCATAGTAGCAGTCATAAATCCCTATCTGGATGTGTGTGGAGGAATGTTTTGTAGGAACAAAGGCCATTGATCCAGTGTTGCCTACACTGTCTTTGGCTATGCTTGTGGTTAGTGGGGAGAGAGCTTAGCCACCAGTCTGGGTACAGATAGCATACTTGCCCAAACTTTGGCTTAGCCCGGTGTGGCATGTGAATTCTTCTCCAGGAGCCTGCATGTCCTTACTTTCGTTTGGCTCCATCTTTTGTACCTTGCTTTCCAAGGCTCAAGGCAGCTTCTAACAGGAAATAAACCATTAAAGCAATAGAAGAAGCAGCAAAACAAATTTTTTAAAAAAGGTAGATAGCCGTGTTGGTCTGTCATAGTCAAAACAAAATAAAAAAAAAAAAATTCCTTCCAGTAGCACCTTAGAGACCAACTAAGTTTGTTCTTGGTATGAGCTTTCGTGTGCATGCACACTTCTTCAGATCTGAAGAAGTGTGCATGCACACGAAAGCTCATACCAAGAACAAACTTAGTTGGTCTCTAAGGTGCTACTGGAAGGAATTTTTTTTATTTTAAATTTTTAAAAAGCGCAGTACGAAAAGTGTACCCAGCATTAATTGTTAACTTGACAGGTGCAGCAAGCACTGAAATTGCTAGCAAGCAGGTGATAACTGAACAGTCTTGTCTGATGGATTAAAGATTTGGAGTATCCTGGAAATGGTGAAATGAAAAACTTCTACTAAGGGTTTGAGAAGTTAGAGAGCTCAGTACTCAGCTCGCGTTTTAGGGTTGCTGTATTTCGAAGAGCAAAAAAGAGGACACATTTGCCGACTTCTACATTTAACTATGGATCGCTATGACGACTCTACCTATGAAAAAGAATATGTGTCCTGGAAAAAGAGGACATATGGCAATACTTAATGTTTCTACATCGAAATGGTTGATGCTGTAAGAATGGGCCTCTAGTACTAGGTGCTTTCAAACCCAGTCCGCCTTCCCACTTTAACCACCCCGTGGTTAAAGTGTTTTTCCTGATACATGGTGTTTTCTGTTTTTTCTCCCTTTCTGTAATTGTGAAAACTTTCAAGTATGGAAAGAGATATTCCAGCCGCATCTGCCCCTTTTGAGAAGTACTTTGTGATAGCGATTGAAGCCAGGATCCGAGAGTGAGTCCTACATATGGCTAGCGACTGTTATTGTTCCTTAGTTCACAAGGAAAACCATTGCAGAAGGAGGTTTGCATGTAGGGATCACAGCTTCATGAAAAATGTATTCCAAGTGAGCCACTAGGGATCAGCCTTGCCACTTCCCTTGCAGTGAGGGATTTGTCTTGCCACTGTGCTGTAGAAATTTCTCATCTCTTGGGGGGGGGGGAGATTGGGCAAGAGGAACTTCCCTTAATAGCTTTGGCTTTTGGCTACAGTAAAGGAGCAGTCGTAGATGGGAGTAGATGGAGAATCCTAATATGGGCAATTTTAAAGTGAGAAAACTGTTCATAAATATCACAAATTATTATTATTATTATTGCTGGAAATGGACTTCATGGCACAGTGTCATGCAACTCCAAAAGGCAAAACCCCAGGCAAAATCTTTACAACATTCTAAATAAGGTTTCCTAACATGAGAGAGTAAAAATACAGAAGATGAGATTTAAAACTGGAAAGTGATTTGATAGGCAAGATTTTTATTAGTATATTAAGATAAAAAAGTTACTTGTTTTAAAGTATTATAGGAAGTTTTATATACTTTAGAATGCACCAAGCAAATCCCCTGTCTCATTCCCCGCACCCCTCTACTCTTGTTTATTATCCCACATTCCACTGTCTGCTGGCTGTTTATTGTAGTTCCGCCTTGAATTTCTACTATCAGGTAGTGACATGGACCTTGCCTGTTAAACATTTTAATTTAAATAAATTCAAACAATAGATATTTTCCCTCCCCAAAGCCAGTACCTTTTTCGCTAAATTGAAAATTCAGGCTGTAATGCATTCTATGCAGGACTGCCCTTGAAAACTGTTCAGAAACTTCAACTGGCACAGAACCTGATCTGGTTTATTCAGACGGAAACACAGCACATCAGTTCTGCCTATGACCACATTATGGTGTTGATGCTTACCTTTTAAGCCTAAATGGCTTGAGGTCTAGATACCTGAAGGGAGTGTCTTCTCTCATATTGATCGTCCTCAGCATTAAGATTATCAGAGGCAGCCCTTCTCCATGATTCATCTATTGACACTACGCACCTACCAAATAGAGGGCCTTCTCTGTGGTGGCACACCAACTTAGGAATGCGCAGGAGAGGCGTGCTCCGCGACAACATTGCATTCCTTTCAGCGCTGGGTTAAAACCTTTTGATCTGCAGAAGCACTTAAAATTACTGCATTTTTAGTTGCTTCTATGTTTTTCATATTGCCTTGTGGGTTTTAAAATTATTGCATGTATAAAAAAGGTAAAGGACCCCTGACAGTTAAGTCCAGTCGCAGACGACTCTGGGGCTGCAGTGCTCATCTCGTTTTACAGGCTGAGGGAGCTGGCGTTTGTCCGCAGACAGTTTTTTCCGGGTCATGTGGCCAGCATGACTAAGCCGCTTCTGGTGCAACGGAACACCGAAACCAGAGCAGCGCACAGAAACGCCGTTTACCTTCCTGCCGGAGCGGTACCTATTTATCTACTTGCACTGGCATGCTTTCGAACTACTAGGTTGGCAGGAGCTGGGACCAAGCAACGGGAGCTCACCCCATCATGGGGATTCGAACCACCAACCTTCTGATCGGCAAGCCCAAGAGCCTCAGTGGTTTAGACCACAGTGCCACCCACGTCCTATCATTTTTTTTAAAAAAGGATAAGCCATGCTTTCATTGTTATTGGGCCATTACATGTATACAGTGGTACCTCAGGTTACATACGCTTCAGGTTACATATGCTTCAGGTTAAGAACTCCGCTAACCCAGAAATAATGCTTCAGGTTAAGAACTTTGCTTCAGGATAAGAACAGAAATTGTGCTCTGGCGGCGCTGCGGCAGTGGGAGGCCCCATTAGCTAAAGTCGTGCTTCAGGTTAAGAACAGTTTCAGGTTAAGAACGGACCTCCGGAATGAATTAAGTACTTAACCAGAGGTACCACTGTACTGGCCCAATAACAATGAAAGCATGGCTTATCCTTTTTTTTAAAAAAATTGAAATCAGTGCTAGCACTTTCCTACTTGCTCTGTTAGACTAATGCAAGGTCACAGAATGCAGTAAGGGATGGTAGAATTGGACATAGGTCCTGTGCATATTCCCTAACTGGTTGGACCTGAGTGCAGGTTTTCTTGGTTTCTCTGTTTCAGATTTTTATTTATTTATTAATAAAAAGTTGTAGTCCTTGAGTGTTATGAAGGTAGGCCTGATAGTTTATGTCAATATCTGGGGAAATCTCATAGACACAAGGGATCAGGCTTCCTAGGGAAAGATTTTGGTGCTTTGTGTTCATAATGAACAAGTGCATGGACACGCATACATACATCCATTTATTTTGTATTTGTCTTCGATTTGATGAAGAATTTTCCTTTTCCTTTTCTCGCGATGTACAATAGCCCCAGCAGTCTCCTATACCCAAATAAGAATGTATATCAATTTTTAGCTGCATGATGGCATTTAAAAAGATAATAATTAATAGATATCTTCTGTAGTGATACTAATTCCTACTCATATTAACTTTTATCAAACAAATGGCTAAGGCTCATGATAACCTGATGTGGTGATTGCATTTTGGCCCAAACATTTTAGCACTGTGATGCCCATATATGAAAGTATAATGAGAAGTTCCGTCGTATTCTTTTGAACAAAGGGTTGCCTTGCTTCCTAATCAGGTTTGACAGTAGGACAGCAGAGGGCATCAGAGATCCACTTTTTGTTAAGAGTCATATTTCCCCCCATGGATTTTATGGTTGGTATTCATAAAACAGGGCAGTTCTGTGTTTTTGCAATCCCCCAGTTTTATATAGATTTTATCCCTGTTTAAAATCATTGAGTCCACACATGTGATACTGACCAGTACTAGGGTTGCTACCAGGTTCTGCTAATCCATCATATTTCCAATTCTAGCATTCCAGTTTGCTGCCTTATTCCTTGTGTCAAAGTGATTTTAATAGGGTAACAAATTCAAACGGCAGAGAATGTGTATGTGCACTTTGCCTCTAAACATATTAGACTTCTTATAACATTTTCCTGGCGTTTGTAAAGTGCTCTGACAGTGCACTCTTAGACCTGCATTTAATACTGGTTTGCTACAGGTACAAATAATACTGTTGTATGGATGAAAATTTTTAAGAGATAAGTAGCTTCCTGAGCCATTCATGCCCTCCGTCTTGCTTTAATTTAATTCTGTACTTTAAACTAGAGAAGTAGAACTTTAAGAAACAAGTTCTCATCAATGTTTCAGATGATTGCGTCTTGCCTTGGTAAGCTGACCTGTGTATGAGCCATGTGAACACACACACAGAGTCAACTATACCCTCCCATTTTGTAGGAATCAGAACTAGGTAACTGCTTTGGAACTTCCCTGAGGTCTGTGGATGAAGGGCAGTATACAAAAATAAAAATAAAAATAAGAAAAAATGATAAAGAATATGAATCCAAATCCAGACTGTAGCTTCATAAACTGTCTCATTCAAAAACCGTTAATCGTAGTTTGTCAAATGTTATGCAGGCATCCCTCAAATTGCATGGGGGTTGTGTCCCGAGTCATTGTGCGCTTGTGTGAAATTGCGTGCAATTGAAACACTCCATTCTGCCCCCGCTCTGCCTTGTGCCGCCCCTGCCCCATCCCTGCCCCCACCCTTTTAGTGACATATTTTATGATGTTTCCAGGTCACTTCTGGGTTTGGCACTGTGTGTGTGTGCGCGCGCGCATGATCACACACATATTGCTCTTACCTAAAACAGGAGTTGCCTGTATTTCAAAAATTTCATACAAATAGTTTTAAAACAACCAGAATCACAGTTTCCCAATTTTGGATGAAATGGGATGGTATAGTTGCCATTGATGGCCCATTTCATGGTAAGGTTTGCCAATGGCAGTTCTCCTTTGCAAAGCTGAGGGAGCTATTAAGGTTGGTCACTGTGAGAACTGGTAGATGGGCGTTTGATCTGATCCAACAGGGCTTTCTTATGGTATATTCATAGAATCGCAGAACTGTAGAGTTGGAAGGGACCCCGAAAATCATCTAGTCCAACCCTCTGCAATGCAGAAAACTCAGCTAAAACATCCATGACAGACGGCCATCCAAGCTCTGCTTAAAAACCTCCAAGGAAGGAGAGTCCACAACCTCCCGAGGGAGTACCTTCCACTTTCAAGCAGCTTTTCTTAAACCCTCACTGTCATTTTATCCAATTAAATCTTATCCAATTAAACTTCTCTTAAGAAACAGAAACTGGTGGCTGGATTTGGTGCGTAAACTTGTCTTTGCTGCGTGTAAAAAAAATGAAAATGCAAATAGATGTGATTAGACGATCAACGGCTTGTTACAAGCTCCTAGATTTGTGTAGTTTGCAGAGAAGAGCGGTATAGCTGACAAACACCCTCCACCCCTTTGCCTCTGCGGCGAGTTCCCAGAAGTCCCTTCACTGCAAGGAGGTGAAAGGGGAAATTGACAAGAGGGTTGAAGCCTCTTGTCAGTTTCACCTCTACAGCCTTGAGCTTCCAAGATTGTCAGTTTCACTGCTGCTCTTTGAAATCTTTCTGGCAGGTTCTGTGGAAATCTTGCTTGAGTTCAGAGAATTACCTGCAAAGGCTGCAAACCGAAGTGGTGAAACTGATGAGCTTTCTCCATCACCGCTATCGCCAGAGAGGCTCCTTCAT
The DNA here is from genome assembly GCA_034641385.1 of Darevskia mixta. Classification (NCBI taxonomy): domain Eukaryota; kingdom Metazoa; phylum Chordata; class Lepidosauria; order Squamata; family Lacertidae; genus Darevskia; species Darevskia mixta. The sequence continues at coordinate 5,516,065 of JAWWNH010000062.1, read as the reverse complement.
TATAGGGGCTTCAATTTTTTCTTCTTCTGTAGGAGTTTTGCCTTTTGTCAATTTCACCATTACTGTGAAGAGTCTTTGGCAGACTCCCTGCGGAGGTGGTGTGTTTAAGGGGGACTTGGCACTTTCACAGCTGCACTTTTCAGCCTTTTGCGCGAGGAATAGATAACATGCAGTGAGTGCTGAACTTGCCAGGGCAGGTGGATGCATGCATGAACAGTTAAGCATGCGGGGAGTTGGAAACACCCACTGTTTGGGATGGAGGAGGAATGCACGCATGCAGATAAATTGTTAGAAAACAGGAACTGGCCGTGCAATGTGCAGCTGAGGTCAGGAGCAGAGCATTGGGTTTCTTGTTAAACGGCTTAGAGGTTTTGCTAAAATCACGCAGTACAGTGGTACCTTGGTTCTCAAACACCTTGGTACTCAAACAACTTGGAACCCAAACACTGCAAACCCGGAAGTAAGTGTTCCGGTTTGCTAACTTTTTCTGGAAGCCGAACATCCTCCGTTTTGAGTGTTACGCTTCCATTTTGAGTGTTACACTTCCGATTTGAGTGTTACGTTGAGGTCTCTCTGTTTTTGCTATTTGTTTTGCGTTTTTGTGGCTCTTTTTATTTTGTTTTTGTGACTGTGCGGAGCCCAATTCAGCTACTGATTGATTGATTGATTGTGTGACTGCGGTACATTGTTTATTGCTTTCATTTAATGGATCAATGGTCTCATTAGATAGAAAAATTCCTGTTAAATTGCTGTTTTAGGAGTTGTTTTAAAAGTCTGGAATGGATTAATCCATTTTGCATTACTTTCTATGGGAAAGCGTGCCTTGGTCTTGGAACGCTTTGGTTTTGGAACGGACTTCCAGAATGGATTAAGTTTGAGAACCAAGGTACCATTGTATATAAATTTTGTTAAGTACAAATAAATAATAAATAAATAAATATATAAATGCGTAGAATGGAAGCGTAGAAGCTCTAGAATGCAGACTGGAGAAACACAGCTTTGTGAAAATTCTAGGGGCTGGTTTGGGAACAGATACTTCCAACAACTGCTGAAGTTGAAGCTTTAAATACTGTCAAACTCTACACTTTCCTACCCTGCTTGGATTTTAAACATGGCTACAATCTATCAGCTGCCTATGAGGCAGGGCTTGAGAAGGGTAGGAACAGAGAGGATTTTCAAGGCTCCATCATAACCTTGACAGAGACCATCACAACATTTCTGTACAGGATGCATTGAAATTCATCAAACAAAATATAGCTAAGGAAAATCTGATGATGTATTGTGTTCTTCCCCCCGCTCCAACCAATCACTGGAGACCAACTTGGTTTCCCAAACAGTGTGAGCCCGTTCTATGCCTGAAAATGTGTTTTGCATGGCGGTGGAAACAGAGATTGAAATTGACCTCCATTACTTAGCCCCCGCAAATGGGATTGGTATTGAAATCAGTCTAATTTGGCACAATTTGAATGCGGCTTGCACTCTAGCATTGTCTGCTTTCATCATCCTCACTTCCTAGGAGGATTGCACATGCTGTTGACTAGCAAGGTGAGGTTTTGAAGAGGTACAGGTTGATGGCCAAAGACAGCATATTGTTCTAGGGGCTGAACTGAGCATCAAAGGAACAGAATCAACAAAGAGTTACATATCCCATTTAGTGCCATACTTAAATCTCGGGGGGGTATTTAAGAGGCGTGTGTTTGTGCGTGCTAATTCATTATTTACTGTCTCAAAGTGGCACTGGTAATTTTAACAATGAATTCGGCAACTGCCCTGTGATCTTGCATTTCAAAGTGGGGAAGAAGGAGAAACCTTGTTACCTGTGAGCTCAATGGGGCCTCTACTTTTGAGTGGACATATATAGGAATGTGCTGTAAGTCTTTAGACTTCCCATTGTAGATTGGCTCTGTGGGAGACAATGCTTTTCAGTGTTTTATTTCTATGAAGGGAGTCCTGCGAACGCCTGTTTATCAACACATGTCAAACAAAGGTGGGGAACTTTCTGCGCCTTTGTCTTTTTCATACACATATCTGTTTCTCTTGGATGAATTAATTTATCCCTTCTCTTGGGATCCTTGATAGACTTGGACATAGTTTGTACAAGCTCTACTATCACGTAAAACCACGTGGATAACCCAACAGATGCGTGCTGGTTCCTAATGTTTTTTTTAAAAAGCATGGAAAAATACAATTAACTGCTCAGCATATTTTTCAAAAATACGTTTTACATATTGTTTCGGAGTGTTTCGCATTTAATTACACTTTTTTTAAAAAAGGAATCATATAGTAATCTTAAATCATTCACATTTCAAGTTTGTTGTTTGCTTGCTTTCAAATGCCACGACTGTTCTCCTATCCAAGATACCCAGGTTATGTTTTGCGCAAACTCTTTGCAGAGTACTGCACAAGCCAGAGAAATAACTATTGCATGTTTTATTGCAGGGAAATTTGCCTAAGTACTCTCACAACTCTCTGATGGTTCAGGCCCTGAAGACTAACTTAACAGACCCAGATGTCCATGTGCTCTTCTTTGATGTAGAAGCTCTGATTATTCAACTGCTAACTGAAGAAGCCTCCAGGCCTAATACAGCCCTTATTTCCCCAGAGAATTTGCAGAAAGCATCTGGTAGTTCTGACAAAGGGAGCTCCTTCCTGGCTGGCAAACGAGCAGCGGTCCTGTTCCAGCAGGTCAAAGAAACAATCAAAGAGAACATAAAAGAACATCTCCTTGATGAGGACGAGGACGATGAGGAAGCCAGGCAGAGGAGAGAAGAAAGCGATCCCGAGTACCGGTCCAGCAAATCTAAGCCCTTAACCCTCTTAGAATACAACCTAACCATGGACACAGCCAAGTTGTTTATGTCATGCCTTCATGCTTGGGGCTTGAACGGTGTTCTAGATGAGCTTTGCAGCGACCGCTTGGGGATGCTGAGACCTCACTGCTCCGTCTCTTTTGGCTTGCTCTCGAGAGGAGGCCACATGTCACTGATGCTTCCCGGATACAATCAGCCCATAGGCAAGATGCCCTCTGTTGATGTGGAGGTAGGAAAGTCTGTATCTCTCACGGAGGGACATATCAGAGGAACATACGGCATATCACGCGCAGTAACTACTCAGCACCTCCTCTCCATTATCTCCTTGGCTAACACCTTGATGAGCATGACGAACGCAACATTCATTGGTGATCATATGAAGAAGGGACCAGTCAGGTACCTGTAGAAAAAAAATAATAAACCTATTTAATTTACCTCTTTCATCATTTGCTGTCTCACTCCGAACCACCTTTCTTTAGTACACAGTTGTACATTCTTTATTGCTAGATCATTTTTTTGTTGAATTTCATCCTAGATCAGGGTTTCCCAGACTTGGGTCTCCAGCTGTTTTTGGGCTGCAGTTCCCATCATCCCTGACCACTGGTCCTGCTAGCTAGGGATGATAGGAGTTGTAGTCCAAAAGCAGCTGGAAACCCAAGTCTGGGAAACCTTGGCCTAGATAAACCCAGAGCCAGATTGCTTTTCCTGTTCTTTCTTATACCCTGTATTGTTATTCCAACTCGGCTGAAAGTAGTGAAGTTCTAGGTATTTGTAACTGGACACCATTTTGGTGAGGTTTCCGTCAAATGATTAAAATGTTTTATTACATTTCAAATAGGTGAAAGTTACGTTGTTAAGGAGGTAGTTCATAAAATGAAGTTTGATTTGTTGTTGCCGCTGTCTAGACTCAGTACAGGTTACAGCACTTGACAACTATTCTTGCCTGTCTGGTTTTAAAAATAAAACTTCATGGATAAAATAGAAGCTAAGAAGAAATTTATATAAGAATTGAGTTTAGCCTCTCCATCTTCCTCAAGCACCATACCCACAGAAAATACTAAACCAGCCATTGGAAGGAAAGAAGGGAACTATAATTTCCAGAAAATAGAAGGGATGGAGGATATCTGGGGTATTGATAGAAGAGAGGCTGAGAAAGACAATGATGATGAATTGGGTAAAAAGGGTCCCGAGATCTGTGCATGTTTAACAGAAGATGCAACCCATTCTTAAGCTATTCTTATGTGGCACCAAGCCCAAATATTATATGGTGTGCAATATTTTCTGATTTTACATACCCAATTCTTGAATTTCTTTATTTGTAGACCACCTAGACCAGGGACTCCTGAGCTTGCTAGAGTGAAGACTCCTGCTCCAGTTGCCAGTCCGACAACTCAGGGACTGATTAAACAAGGTAACCTCTAGGCCCTTGAGATAATGGAGATATCACTCAGATTGTGGAATTGTCTTAATGATACGTTCTTTTCTCTTTTTTCTGAGTGATTAAATTAGGCTGAAATGTCTGATAATTGCAAAGGATGGTCTGATAATTGCAGGTGTTTTATGAAACTGAAGGTTCCTGTGGGCATATGATCTTTTGAGTTCGTAGCAGCAACATTTTTCAGGCACCTTGTGCTGACAGCCCAAGCACCTTGCTGGAGGTTGAGGTGGTGGTCATATGTATCTGATCCACCATTCTTTAAACTCACCCTGGAGTCATCTCCTGGCAGTTCATCAGCAGGGACTGATACGAAACCTGCAGTTGCCATGAGCCTTGCAGTCCAGTCTTGCAATCTGTTACTAAACTGATGGATCAGCATAATTACAACAGGTTCATCCTGGCAATTGTTCTGAGGGAGAGAATCTCTAGATCCTCTCTATTTGACTCCCCTTTCTTTAGTGCTTGGCATTACTGATCCTGTATATCTCTGGTATTCAGAGGTGGGTAGATTAACCTGTGTGTGACTCAAGGGAGCCCACAAAAGGGCATGGCTCAAATAATATCTGGGCTCTTGGGGGCAGTATTCAGCTACCACATCCCATCAGTGCAAGGATGTCTGCCTGCACAGTGGGACTTCCCCGACCTCTCCTCATGTTTGCCTCACCTCCTCCACAAACTTGCTCCAAAGGGTTGGTGGAACCGTCTAAGACAGGGGTAGGCAACCTAAGGCCCGTGGGCTGGATGCGGCCCAATCGCCTTCTCAATCCGGCCCACGGACGGTCCAGGAATCAGCGTGCTTTTACATGAGTAGAATGTGTGCTTTTATTTAAAATGCATCTCTGGGTTATTTGTGGGGCATAGGAATTCATTCATTTCCCTCCCCCCCCCAATATAGTCCGGCCCACCACATGGTCTGAGGGATGGTGGACCGGCCCACGGCTAAAAAAGGTTGCTGACCCCTGCTCTAAGACATATTTAGAACACACATGGGAAAGGAAAGGGGAATAAAGTTCTGTTGTGCAAGCAGAAATCTTTCTTCTTCACTTAACACTGTCGGATTCCACATTCTCCTTATTTTCTTTCTGGAAAAGGAAATGTGTGTTCATTGGCATCTGGGCAAAAAAAGGGTATCACCTTTCTGTAACACCTTTGTTACTCTCTCTTTGTTCCGCACATAGTCTTGTTCAACAGTGCAATATAAATTTGTTTTCCTAACTGGATCCCACGGTCTTCTATATCACTCTTGCAATGGAAGCCTTTTTTAGTCCTGCAACTTTGGCTTAACCAAAGGGCATCACGGCAGAACTTGGGCTGCAATCGTGCATAACTTCTAGAACTTCCTCTAGTAAACTTTTCTTCCCTGATTAGTAGATCATTACACTTATTAAAATGTGTTGATTTCTTGAAGGTAGTTAATCCATTAAGAAAAGCACCCTGTGCTTCCTATATGCCTTAATAGCACTGTACCTAAGACAGAGGGATCTCCTGCCTAGCATCTGATCCTCTTCTCTTGACCACTACATTTAAAACACGATAAATCAGGCACATTGCCTTATGTTAAATTCCAGTGTAGATTTCCCCATCGGATGTCAAGGAGGTAAATGACTATACAACTTTTAGTAGGCATCTGAAGGCAGCTCCTTAATCAGGAGGTTTTTAATGTTTGATGATTTTATATGTGTTGGAAACTGCCCAGAGTGGCTGGGGCGACCCAGCCAAATGGGTGGGAAATATATATGTACATACATGCATGCATGCATGCATGCATACATACATACTGTACATGCATACAATTATTAGATAACCCCCCCCCCCCCCCGGAAGGTAGCTTGGTTGTGAATGATTTGTGAGAGAAGAAAGTTAGAAATTGAATACAAATCCCCCTGGAAGTCTGTAGAGTAACCCAAGGAGAAGTGTCCATGAATTTTCCCTAAGTGTTTCTTTTCCTTTTTTGAAATTTAGTGGAGAGATAAATTTCATTAACTGAAAAAACTTTTGCCTCCTTTAAAGCCACATTTAATAGCTGAGCAATCAAGTGAATGAAAGCTTTCAGTCTTGCTTTTAATGGGCAATGAACAAATGTGAAAGCAAATATTTCAGTATCTCACTGTATGTGATGCTATGATGAAGTTTGACTTTTCTGTGCAGTAAAGTATGTAAATCATTATGGCTGACATACATTGGTAGCTGCTAGTCAGCAAAAAGGGCTTCTTCTGGTATGGTGAAACTTCCCCTTCCCCTTCTCCTCCCCTCAGTCCCTCCAGAGCAGATTTGGGGAAGGCACAGGGATCAGGGAAGAAGAGTTATGTCAGGCAAGCAGAAGTCCACTAATGTGAGGTTGCATGTCATTATTGTGTTGTTTTTTTAAATGTTTGCAATGTAGTGTCATCTAAAACATGGTGCACTGGGAGGCCTTTCAAAATAATAATAATAATATATATAAAAAATATTTCTTCCCCAGCCACTCTGGGTGGCTTTCAACAGAACATTAAAAACAGAATAAAACATCAATCATTAAAAACTTCCCTAAACAGGGCTGCCTTCAGATGTCTCTAAAAGTTGGATAGTTGTTTATTTCCTTGACATCTGATGGGAGGGTGTTCCACAGGGAGGATGCTACCACTGAGAAGGCCCTCTGCCTGGTTCCCTGTAACCTCACTTCTTGCAGTGAGGGAACTGCCAGAAGGCCTTTGGAACGACCTCAGTGTCCGGGCAGAACGATGGGGGTGGAGACGCTCCTTCAGCTATTACCATCCTTATTGGTCATCTATTAATGTGGTTCATAATGCTGTTGTCATATTTATAGTTCATGCTATCAGATCTACAGTTATTTGGTTACTTCTGCCCTGATAATAAATGGGGGAAAGTTTATCATAAACAGTAACAGCCAGAAGATTTTTATTCATGAAATCGTTAGATTTTTGCTCCACCTTTCTCCTAGTTATAACATTGTAGGTTTTTCTCATCAACCTTCTATCGCTTGACTTGGTGCCTGTGACATGTTGTGCATTTCTGTGAGTTTAACTTTCTTAATTGCAGCGCAGTTAACATGGTATGGACAGTGGCTGAACACAATCAATTCATGCAGCGTATTTTTTCAGATTGCTCGAACGCCCAGTTCTGCTGGCCTACCAAGCCAGCTGTTGTTACTTTCAGTTACACTGATTGATATAAACAATGACAGCCAGAGAGACTGTTCTCTTTCTCCCACCCTCATCACAAAGGAGTGAAGCTTAAATATCGAACAGTAAACTCTGACAATTGGAGTCTGGGTGTATTTTTGGAAAGCTTGTGCATTTATCAGTTCAAGATCTTTACCAATCCTGGTTGTCTATTATTATTATTATTATCATTATTTAATTCACACGTAATACATGCTAGCTGGTTTACAGCTTTGCGCGTGCCATCGTGATGCATTCGCGTGGAAATCATAGAAGAAGTAATTTTGATGCAGATGTCTTAGAGCGACAAAAGAAGTTCACTGCATGAAAACCAAACATACAATTCAGGAAACAATGCTTAATCTGTTCTGGAGCCTGAGCTCATTGTTGTTCTGCAATGGAATAAAGGAGAGGGATTAATTTGAAGATGCTTGTGCATGACATATGGTAATTCTCTGTGAGAAGGAAGTGTCAGCTAGTGACCTCTAAATCTTAACATTGACCTCTGGTTGTAGAATGGTGTGTGCCATAAGGTCTGCCTGTCCTTTCATATGATAATTTGATTCATGGAGCATTAGCGAAACTATAAAGTTTATGGCTGCCTTTGGACTGCCTTCACATTAAAAAAAAAAAAAAGAACCCCACCACAATTCACAAAACGGCCATCGTAAAACTGCAGAAATTTTAATTTGGCAAAAACTATTCTGAGCAATTAACTTTTTAAAGTGGCTTCCTCACTGAAAGTAGTTGACAGTACGCGCTAAATCAATCTTAGTGTGGGTACTAAAGAGATTAGTTTTCAAGGTGTTTTATTCGGCCTGGCCTTAAAACAACCTACAAAGGTCAAAACATTCAAAATTAGACTTGTCTTAACTGTAAAGCTTTATTCGTGCAGTTGTGATGTGGATGATCATTTATATCCTGGTTCTTTGAGTTTATAATTACTTGTGATTTTAAGCCGCAATATTGCTCATCGTAATGTGGACTTTCTGTTAGTACGTGTAACTGTGACCAGGATTTCCCTACCTAACATGCGCACTCTGCTGTTTAAAGTGGGATTGATGCAAGTTTCTTGATTTAACATTTCTTGGTGTACAGTCCAAATAACCAAAGTATCACCCTGTGTTCTATAATTGACTTGTTTCTCTCTCACTAGAACGCTTCTTGAAGGGTTCTTGTATAGTAATTGCTAATATAGTCCCAGAGAGTTATGGTTCTCCCCCTTTCCCCATTCTTTAGTAATACGAACCGTTTTCTGAAACGTCTGTCTTCATTTTCCTCTTTATTTCTTCTTTCCTGCTCAAGTTGCTCCTGCTGTTTCTGCTAGCACTGAAGCTGATCTCTCTGGCTCTGACCCTGCTCCTTTACATACCTGTTTCTTAGTAAATGAAGGTATTCTCGCCTCCGTTTCTATCTACTTGGCCTTTTTCTTTTCCTTTTCCTTTAAACTAACTTGCTCTCTCTTTGTTACATGCCTCTTCTAATCTACACATTCATTCACTTCTCAATTTGAAAACAAGCTTCATTTAGCAACCTTTATTTGCAACTAATGATTAGTTTTAATTCATTTTTCTCTGCCTTTAAGTGATGATTGTACATCACTTAAGCAGCTAGCTTATCTGACTGGAAAAAAGAAATTTGTATTTAATGAATTAAGATCTTTAAATTCAATTTGTCAACCCTTTTTCACCTTGTTGGGGAAGGGACAAGGAGAGAACAATTACATATTTTTAATTTTCCGGTGACTTCAGAATGAGGATTTAAGCAATTGAATTGCAACTGAAGGGATATTTTGGGTGGCTTAGAGGAAATTGGTTACCTTGTGGATAACTTTCCTATTGATAAACATTTGTTTGCTTATAAATACAGAGGGTGTTTTTCAGTGACAATATGTAAGGGTTTTGTTACTATTCTTTTATCTGTAAAGGAAAAGGCAAAATCTGAGATCTTGTAAATACTTTTTTTTCTAACACAGACTTGTAATGTGCAGGTAATTTCTCTCAAAAGATCACCTAGAAAAGATCATGTTGTTGTTTAAAAAGAAATAAAAGTACCCTACAAACAGCAAAAAATTGAGCAATTAAATCTGCCTAGCCTTGTTAACTTCAGTGGAACTAAGCTGATTTCTAAAAGGAGATGTGTCAGTTTAAATGATGTGTAGATCATTCTGCTTGTAGGCATTTTCGTAAATTCTACTGTTTATGAATTATGGACCAGTTTTCAATTATTTGTATACATTGTTCTCATTCATTGTGCTACTAAATGTATCCAGTTTTCCCTTTACACGAGAAATAGAGACTATTCAGCAGGTAACATTTATGTGTCCGATGGCTTAGTTGTCATGCTAAGAGAGAATTGCTTCATTCAGCTCTTAAGTAGATACGAGCCTTCCTCTAAGTGGTGACTGCAAGAATTCATTAGAAACCAGCAGCAATCCAGATTACTTCTGCAGTGATTAGACGTGGTGTATTAAAGTTGTGCCGAAAATTTCCCCTTTTCTAAGTTTGGAGGGTAAAAGTTGTGATTTTTCCAGGCTTGAAATTTCTCCCGAATACGAAAAAAAGAAATAAAAGAAAGGAACTTCCCCTGAAAATAAAATCTAGATTACAAGCATATGCACCTTTGTGGGTGTGTGGGGTGTTTCTGCTGTGTTTCCTTATTAGATTAGTCACGTGGATGATCCTACAGTGACTGGGATGACATCACGATGCTATAGCCAATCAGACTCGGCTATGTGATGATGTCAGCGAGGGTAATTGGGAATAACATCAAATAAAGGCAATTCAACTTACTAAGCAAATATTATTGCAAGGCGGTGAAAATTTATTTATTTAATAAAATTTATACACCGCTTGCTTGTTTTTTAAAAACCAGCACCCTCCAAGTGCTTTTACATAAATGAAAAGGTGTGCATTTTTCGACACAACAAAAACTAAATAGTTTTGCTTCAGCTCTAGCTATCGGAGCCTGATAGATGGTGATGCTAACCTAGGTGTACTTTGATTTTTTTTAAAAATTAAAACCTGTGAGAAATTATTTCCTATAGCTAACAGTATGTGTAAAACACCTAGAGTTCTGCACTGACACAGTGGCGATTTCACTGTGAAACCCATTGCTTTCCGTTTATTTTAATGTCTGTATTGGTGAGCATCAAAACCAGCATTATAACCCATGCTTTTTTTTGGTATTGTTGTGCTGTTTAGAACTTTGAAAGAGTTTTGTGTGTTTTATGGCTTTTTTAAAGCTAGTGTTCGTTCCTCTGTGTATTTGATGGCTGATTGTCCATGTCTGGCTTTATGTATTGGCTGCAATTCTACACCTATCTTGCTTATGTTTAAGTTTGCTTTTTAGCAGGGATTTAAGAGGAAAAAATCCTTGAAGCATGTTCATCAAGATTCTCAAGAAACTGGTGCTGATACCTAACAGTTTTGTTTGTTTCTTCTTCCTCCTCCTCCTCCTATTATTATTATTATTATTATTATTCATGGATGCAGTCCTAAAAAAGAGAGAAAGATGTGTCCCAAGAGAAAAATAATTCTGGTGCTTAGGAATTTGAAATGTATTTCAGCCTTGTTGCTATTGCGCATTGGGGGGGGGGCAATCTACCACACACCTGAACCAGCAATACTACACCTTAATGATTTTCCACTGCTGTTCCTCCATGTAGCCCAGGCAGAGGCAAACTCAGCCCTTTTGGGACTACAATTCCCATCATCCCTGACCCACTAGTCCTGTTAGCTAGGGATCATGGGAGTTGTAGGCCAAAAACATCTGGAGGGCCGAGTTTGCCTATGCCTGATGTAGCCCTTGGAGAAGGACCATAAAACACTGGCTCAGGTGCAAGTTTTCCTAAAGCCAAAACAGGAGTTGGTTTAGAGCATCCATGTTAGTCTTTCATAGCTGCTAATGTATTCCCACCCCTTCCCTCTGCTTCCTTTTCACCCGTTGTGCATGGTAGCAGATTCGCCCTTTCCTCCTACCTCACAGGATATGTCAATTCTTGCCAACTGAGGGCGACAGGGCACCTGTGGCCTCAGGGCAGGATTGTGGCTGCTGTTCTCATGCACAGTCCTTATCACGTTGTGATAAATCTCTAGCATGAAAAACAAATTCATCGGTTAAAAACCTATTTTATGTGGAAGAGGATGCTTGTGAAAGCATGAGTCTCGTACCCAGTCTGATTAAACGTCCTGCACTGGTTGGTTTAAACATGTTATCTCTTGTCCATCTGTCTGTCTGTCTCTCGCACATGCATACATGTACGCACACAGTCTTCAAATTAGTCAATAATTGGATACTACGTGTTCGGTCCAAATAACTTTGAGTAGAAGGGAAATAATTACCTAAGAATTTATGCAGCACTGACATATGTGCATTTCACTGATGTTGTCATGCTTCCTCTTGTGCAACAGGTTGTGCAAGCAGGGGAACATAAGTGAAATTAATTTTTCTCACCCATTGCTAGAGAATGAAGTGTAAAATTACCTTTCTATGAATCGAAGACACTTTCAGCATGTTAGAAGGGCATCTTTAGATCCAGTCTTCCATCAGACTAGCAAACCAGCTTAAGCTTTCATGTGATGTTGGATCATGACCCTCATGGGGAGATTAGGAGGAAGAAGGGAAGAAATGCTATCCTCCTGATGGCTCTTCACATAGCTATTTTGTCAATTGCCCTAGCTTTCTTTTTAATCTCAGTAAAGGAGGGTCCTTAGGTTAGACTCGCAGGCATGGCCAAACTTGGCCCTCCAGCTGTTTTGGGACTACAATTCCTATCATCCCTGACCACTGGTCTGTTAGCTAGGGATGATGGGAGTTGTAGTCCCAAAACAGCTGGAAGGCCAAGTTTGGCCATACCTGGGTTAGAGCGAATACAAATGCATAGTTATAGAAGGATAATTATTAGGTGGGACTAAGCCCCTCTGAACCCAGTACACTTATTTCTGAGAGGGGTTGTGTAGGAGTGCACTGTTAATGCCCCAATGTAACTTTGAATTAGGATGAGCTTATATACCCGGAAGCTGTGCTTTCTGAAATCCGAAGTTATGAAGTGTAGTGAACAAATGGCAGAGACAACAAAATAAAGCAGTGAATAATTAAAATGTAGATGATAGGGGCTTCAAATAATGTTGCCTCAATGATCAGGAAGAGAGGTTAGCGTGCGCATATACTGATAACGTATTAGTTTTAAGTTGAGCTATTCAGTACAACTTCATTCGTGTTGCTTAAGATGCAATATATTTTAAAAAGGGGTCATTGTGGGCAAGCAGGTCATGATAACTTCAGATTGACAAACATAGTTGTGGATGCTAATAAATCTAGTGGCATTTGATGATGGCTGTTTTCATAATCCTTTGCCTGTGTCTTCAACAGGATGGAGTCAGCTTGCTGCTATGCATTGTGTTATGCTTCCTGACCTGTTGGGCCTGGATAAATTTAGACCACCTCTCCTTGAAATGTTAGCTCGTAGATGGCAAGATCGATGCTTGGAGGTACTGTTTTTTATTGAAGGCGGCAGTGGGGGGTGAGGGGGGTGGGTGGGTGCGAATGAAATGAATCTGTTGGCCAACATGGGGATATTATTTTTATGTCGGATATATTGTTCCAAGAAAAGCGTACCATAATTCTGGTTTAAAGGTTGGATTTATATATATAGGTTCTATGCAATTCAATTTGCAGGTCAGTTTTTTTTTTAAATGGAGAGTTAACATCCCCGCATAACAACAGTATATTGTAGTTAAATGGGAAGCTAGGCCTCGGAGAACGCGGTTAATCCAAAGTACATGATGAATCTTGCCGGCCACTGGATGTCATCGTTGTTCCATTACAGCATGTGGGACCACTTATGAATACCAAAATCCTCCATTTCCATAAGCCACAGACCATTTCAACATGTTTCGACGGAGCTGCATGCAGTTTGTTTACTCCTCATGCATCAGCAGTTCAATAACTGCTGCAAATTCATTTTTAATCCTCTTCAGTACTATACATATTTTTGAAAAGAGCAGGAGGGAAGAGCATGCTTAGAGAACAAGAACCCTTGTAAGTCACAGTCCAGGAAACTCTTTCCCTCCACTATGTGTAGTTATTTGAAATGAAATGCTGAGAGGCACCGCTTCCAATTAATATTAGTTTCCCCTCAGTAATATTAATAATAATAATAATAATAAATTTTTATTTATACCCCGCCCTTCCCGATTTAAAAACCGGGTTCAGGGCGGCTAACAACAAATATAAAACGTTGATTAAAAATGACTTTTTAAAAAAAAGAAGGTTAAAAACAGCATCAAATACAACATAAATGAACATCACCAGGGCTAACTGGCCAAGTTATTCCTGCTAGGGCCAGTAAGGAGACCAGGGAAGGGTTTAAATGTGGGGTCTCAGAAAAGGTTTCTTCAAAGAAAAAGGGAAGGGGAAAAAAGGAATGACGAATCAGGCTAAATTGAAGGCCAGGTGGAATAGCTCTGTCTTACAGGCCCTGCGGAAGGAGATCAGGAGGTCCGTCATTTGCTTTTTGATGTAGGTGACGGCGGCAGGCAGAAAATACAAATAGTTACAGGTAGGTAGCCGTGTTGGTCTGCCATAGTCGAAACAAAATAAAAAATAAAAAAATTCCTTCCAGTAGCACCTTAGAGACCAACTAAGTTTGTTATTGGTATGAGCTTTCGTGTGCATGCACACTTCTTCAGATACCAAATAAAATACAAAGGCATCTTTGAAATTTGCAATGAATATTCAAATTTTCAGAGCAGTCTTTTGTTCCAGTAAGGAGAAGGGCATTCAGCTAAGAGGTTTCGCAAGTCAGTTTCTAGAGAGAGCTTGCTGAGTTGTTTGAACGTAACTCCACTCATCGGCAAATGGGGTTGGCATCTACTATTTTTGATAAATGACTATCTGGCCTTGACATCACATCTATGCTGTTGTGGCCAAAAGAAAGAAAGAAACAAAAAGTTGATTGTGCAGCTTTAAAAGAAATATATGAGGAACAGACCTGTGACATTTACAGTAGTGTTTTGAGCTGGCTCCTAAGCTTAATTGAAAATCTGCTGCCAGGATTGTGCAGTAGTGGTAGAGTTCATGCACACATGGTAGATGAAACCTTACTCTGTGCTAAGCTGATCTTTTATTTCAGTTTCTAGCCTGCCTCATCCCAAAGACGTTGTGTGTGAACACACACTCTTTAGTGTTGCTGGTGAATGTCTAGCAAAACATGTAAGAATTTCAGCTTTTATTCTCAAGAATATTAAGCTTTAATTCTCTTGTATACTGAGGTAGATTAATAATAATAATAATAATAATAATAATAATAATAATAATGGTAATAATTTATATACCAAACTTCATCCAAAGATCACAGGGTGGTTTGCAGTATAAAAACACAGTAACACACACCATAATAACAAACAAAAACAATACCCCCACAGTTTAAAAGGCCATAGTGTTTAATTAGCCAAAAGCCTGGGAGGAGAGCCTTCCTAGAGAGAGCATTCCGCAAGTGGGGAGCCACTGCAGAAAAGGCCCTCTTTCCTTGTTTCCACCTTCCGAACCTCCTGCAGAGGAGGCACACAAAGAAGGGCCTCAGATTGCAGGATCCTGAAGAGGAATCCTAAGCAATGTTGTGTTCTTGCAGTGTATTAAGGCAGTATCGTGAATTCTACGAATCGGGTCTATCATTATACCAGTACCAGGTTCTCTGTTACTTCTGAGATTTTTTTACACCACAGCTAGGGCCCAACTCATACTGTGGCATAGTGGTGAGGGAGGTATTTTCCATTGGTGGCTTTTCTTGATGAACCAGTAAAGCAGGTGTGGGAAACCTGTGGTTCTCCAGAAGTTACTGAACTACAGTTCACTCTATCCCTGACTAGTAACCATTCTGGCTGACTGGGACTGATGGTCATTGGAGCACAACAACATCTGGAAGGCCACAGGTTAGGCACCACTGTTGTAAAGGTGCAATTCTGCTAGAATCCCGTGGGTCCCTCCCAGGGTTTTGTGTGGCCAGTGTCTCCATGAGAATAATTTATTTTGTTGGCTTTGCCCATATGGCTCTTCCATCCACATGTGCCCTATCAGGGTATGAGGAAGTTGTACAGTATTGTTCCTATGCATGAACGTGACATTGTTGATCACTAAACTGTCTGGGAAATGAAGTCCCTTTATAAATTCTGTTGTACCTAAATGGATGATGGAAGCATTTGAGGACCTTGTAAGTGCACTGCAGAAAGAGGTTTTTTATGTTGTCTATCATGCCAACTATCTTTGCTTTGGTAATTCACAATTACCAAATATTGCTTGTCATACACAAGCAATATCTGCAACCAATTCATTTTGCGTACCAGCATTATTCTTTTTCTTTTCTTTTCTTTTTTTATCTGTAGGGGTGTTCCCCCTCCCCCATATCACCTGACTTGGACTTTGAGATTGGCCAGCTTGGGTTAGGGGAAACTTCTTGACCTGCCACAATTGGCTGTTGCATGGCAGGAGGTGACATGGGATCAAGTCTTCAGTGTGATAGCACCCTGAGTGTTGAATTCTCTCCCCTAAGAGGCAAAGCGCACCAGCTCTTAACAAAATTCCGGTGCTAGGTTAAAACACATGTTTTCCCATCCAGTTGATTATTGCAATCCGGAATACCAAAGAATTTAGGATGTGATAAACTGTATCTATGATGGTTTTATAATTGATGAATAATTTTAATCGTTTCGTTGTTTTCTCATACAAGTTGTTTTGCAGTGTTTTGAAAATCACTCTGTGATTCCTTTTGTGGCAGAGGGTGCTAGAAAACGTTCCTTAACGTGTGTGTGGTTATTTATGTTTGGACAGTTGTATGTGAACATTATGGAGTCCTTTTGCAAACATGTGTCTTCCTTGGGTTTGTAGGTGCGAGAAGCTGCCCAGGCCTTGCTTTTAGCAGAATTGAGAAGAATTGAGCAGGCAGGGAGGAAGGAGACGATTGACATGTGGGCTCCGTATTTGCCACAGTATATGGACAGTGTTATCTCACGTGAGTATTTTCTTTCTAATCCAAATGTGCTTAAATATGTGGATGTAAGAGAAGACATTTCAAGTAACAATGGAAACCAGTACAGTGGGACCTTGACTTACGAAGATAATGCGTTCCGACGCGATTTTCGTAAGTCGAAAACATTCGTAAGTCGAATCCCCATAGGAATGCATTGAGCGTCAAAAATTCGTAAGTCGAAAAAATCCTATTAAAGCGGCCCGCGACTTCCTTTCGGAAGTCGAAAAATTCGGTTGTGGCGGCCATTTTTTTTCTTCCGGAAGTCATTCGTAACTCGAAAAATACGTAAGTCGAGTTGCTCGTAAGTCGAGGTACCACTGTATATTTCATAGGGGAAGCTAGATTTCAGGGCTTGGCATAGATCTCTTTCTCAGATGCCATCATTGGATATAGGGATGTTGAAAGTCTGGGGCATGGTAAACAAGCCCTTCAATGACAACTGTATGAATATGACAAGACATTTGTTCTTGAATTAATTCAATATTTCAAATTTACATTGTTTATATACCATCCTGATCTACATCGAATCGGGCTGTATTGGTTGCTGTATCAGACCGATTGTATCACACCAGTCAAATTTCATCCAAATATAATGAAGTCTGTACTTTGGTGCAGCAGTTTCAACCCAAGCTAGATCATTTAGTTCATTTTATTGGTGAGCAGGAATTTGTTTATTTCTAATATAGCAGACATTTTTATGACAACGAGAAACGTTTTGCCCAACGGAATTGAATTTCCTTTTGTTGAGAGTGTTTTGTGTGTTAAATGCCAATTGATTTTTTTGGAAAGATATATAATGATCTTGTTAAATCTAAATGGGATATATAATCTAGATTTACATGGAGATACTCTGTGCTGTTTCCAAGAACAAATGTCAGTAAAAAAATAACACTCAGTCTTTTGGCCTTAAGTTTAACCCCAGTGTTATTTGTATTCAATAATTACATACAAGGTACATGGACAATACTTTGGTGGTGTTAGAATGTGGCAATAAACTATGGTATTTCGGTTATGAGTTAAGAATGATTCTTCTTTTCAGCTGGTCCCCCTCTTTGTCTTCTTCATCTTCTTTTCTGTGGTTTTCCCCCAAAATAGTAGAATATGCCTATTTATGTCCCAGCCAGCCTGTCCTTCAACCAATCAAATACGAATGACACAGAATTCTCCCCCCCCCGGAACATTTTTTTCTATGAGTGACCAAGAGTTTCTACCCACAAACTAGTAAAAAGTGTAATTTTACAATTATCTACCTCAGTATTTGAAATAACCCAGTTTTCCCAGACCAAGCCTATGTAACTAAACAACAGCCAACTCTCAACCACCAAGGAAGGATGCTTCCTATTACAACTTTAACCCTTAACCTCATACACATAAATTGCATCTAAATCAAGCACTGTTCTACTAAACACATTTTTAAAGGTGTTTTCTCCACAGATGTTGTTGGGTTACAATTCCCATCGGCCCCAGCCAGCATGAATGATGGGAGTTGTAGTCCAGCAACATCTGGAAGGCACCACATTAGCTGCCAATACCTGAGGTGTGCTGCAGGCCCTGTCATGAGCCACGAAAACAGGTGATCAAATACGGTAGTAGGAGAGATCCCAAGAAACCAAAAAGGTGGCATTATATTTTGTAAATGAAAAACTCAACAACCTCTGCATAATTGCTATCAGTGGCATCTTTTTTGTATATCAATTTCTATTCCATCCTTCTAGATCCTATGCATTATATTTGCTTCTTTAATAGAAAAAAAATGTATCATACAACCCAAAACAAACACAGCCAATATTCGAAAAAAGGGCTTTTGCCCATTTTAGAATAATATGCTATGTACTATGCCGTCGTACAGCTGCCTTTGGAAGTAGAGGGATATTATTATGCCAAACCATATGTACCGGTAGCACAAGGTATGATTTGAAAAACTATTTTAAGCAAACCATTATTTCTGCTTGTCTGATGATGTTTCAAATGACAAGGGGCAGTTTGCTGAGTTAAGCTTCCTTAAACATGATTTTTTGTTGGCCATTGGTCCCTTGGTTCTGTCAGGATCTGGCATGGTTTGGCAGCCCCAGATGGAAGAGGAGGAGGAAGGAGAGAAAGCAGAGCAGGGGCCTGAAGATTGGCACCCAGGGGTGGAAGTCCTCTCCCTGTGACTCTGGAGGAGATCTGCCAGCTCTCTCCATTGCTCCTCCAGCAAGGCAGGGGGAGGGACTTCAGCCAACCAGTGGGAGGGACTGAGCAGGAGGAGGTGGAGTCAGAGGGCAGGGCACAGTCCTGTTGTCAAGATGCAGGTGCCATGTCTGTAGGTAGAATTAGACACCTCTGCCCAGGTGGAGAGCACGTTTGAACGTGCAGTCCTCCTGGAAGGTGAAGAGTGTCTTGCGAGTGAGCTCACCCTGCCTTGTCCTTAAAAGCTTGGGCAGCAAGGTACGGTAACTGTTGGGACATCTTCATTGCTCCTCTTCAGGCCTGTATCTCTTGTCTTGCTTGTGTACCTTGGAATCATTACTTCTCGGCCCACTACTTGATGCTGAGCTGCACCATTATTAGCCTGAATCCCAGTTCTCTTCCGTATGCTCAAGGAAGAGCCACTTGTCATTGTGTTTTAGGACAGGAACGTGACAGTCAAGACATCTCTGTTGAGCCTAAAAGTTCCTCACTTGTAAGTGTTTACAACTTTTTCCAGATGTAAATGTTTTTTCCTCATTACTTTTTTAAAAAAAATAATTTAAGTGCAAGTTAAAAAGGTATAACTGGCTTTGTTTAATTCAGGCATGGCCAAACCTGGCCCTCCAGCTATTTTGGGACTACAACTCCCATCATCCCTAGCTAACAGGACCCAATGGTCACTGATGATGGGAATTGTTGTCCCAATACAGCTGGAGGGCCAAGTTTGGCCATGTCTGGTTTAATTGGTTTGCAATTAAAATTCAGTAGAATATTTGCCAAATCTGTGCTATTCAAGATTGAATTCTAGAATATGATGTTTTGAGAAAATAAAAAAATAAATAAACCCAAGCCATTGCATGGCAAGGCCTGCCTCATACGAAAGTTCGTTAAATATTTTTTTAAAGGTGTGGGGGGAGGGGAGTTGATGCTTGTTCTTTTTTTCTGTTGCAATTACAAATAAAAAATGGGTGGATGGCACCTTATTGCTAGCACCTTATTGCTAGTGAGTACTGTTGTAGAAAATGCCCTAATATTAGTTGTACTGAAGAGCATGGTATTGATTTGTGCCATTAGTCTCTTTCTGATTTGCTGAAGAACTGAGTATTTTTTTTGTAATGCTAATGGAAATAAAGAGCTTTACAAAACACACTGCAAGAATACGGGAACACATTTCTGCAATAAAGCAAGTGTCTAGGAAGCTTTTAAAATATACATCTGTCCAAGTTTGGTTTGGTGCAGAGTATGCCAGTGCCCATGTATATAGCATGTGTTAGGCATTGATTTATGGTACACTATTTATTTTAAGAATTTATAAACTGCACCACCACCCAAAGGTGGATTTCGGGGCAGTCTGCATCAAAATTTAAAATCCACAATGCAATGTAAATCATAGACAGACAGAATTGCAAAATTGAACAGAACGAAACTAGTCAACCAACTAAAAACTGGATATGCACACATTTACATGTATCATGTCAGCTCACACCTTCTTCTTTTTTTAAATAAAAAGCAGGTTAAAAACAATTCTAATAAAATAAGCAATGATTAAATATAACACAGTATTAAAACAAGTCCAAATTAAAATCAAGACAAGGTCATATAGCAAGAACAGATTATGAGAACAGCATAGCTAAGAGCAAAATTACAAAACTGCAGCAAGATTTAAAAGACCCTGGGGAAGTAAATGGGGCTTCACCTGATGTGCAGGAGCCATTAGAGTAGCTGCCAGGTGGGCCTTCCTAGGGCACAGTATTTCACTTATAGTTCAAAAACAACTTCTTCCTCTTCTTCTTGCAAAGAAAGCTCAGCAACTTGGGGGTGGTGGGGGACTCAACAACTTTTGTGCCTTTTTTGAATTATGGCAGCCCTAGGGGCCAAGGAGGACTTGCCTCCAACAAGGATGTAAGGGTTCAGGTCTGTGCTTCTCGGAAGATGCCATCTTCCAGTCTCTGGCTGTGTGGAAAGGTGGCAAAGTATTGTAACATGCGATCTCGGGCAGCAATTACGCAACCATATTGTCAGGTTCTCTTATCGGTTGTTCAGTAGAAAAGCCAAGCCATTTGTCTTTTAGTTCTGTTATTCAGTGCCAAACTATTTACAGTGCAGAGCTCAGTCTTATCATGTCTGTTCACTCACTAGCAGAATCCGGAAGTGCCTCCCTCCTGTTTTGGCGGCAACACCACAATCTTGGCAGCCTAAATTGCCTCCTCCTCCTCTTACGTAATCTATGCGCCGGACCTGACGTCTCTCCCTCCGATCGAGCCTGCTGGGTGGTGCCAGGTCTCCCACTAACTCCCTGGACACCTGGCACTCCTTGGCTCCCAGCCACTAACTGCTCCTCCCCCGAGGGACTGCTAGTTTCACTCGAAGATGAATCTGTAGTTAAAACAGGTGGCTGCTCTCTATAAACACTCAGAGCTGGACTGGCAGGGGCAGGCAGATCCCTGGCACATATTCTAACTTTTCAGACTATCTTCAAATATAGTATACCCTGTAGAAGGCACTGCCAAACCAAAGGTTACCAGGACATTCTCTTCCTGTGCATGTAGGGTCATAGCCGATGCACCAGCATAAGCAGGTAAAATTGTGCTACCAACCACTTACTCCTCTGATGTTACGGATGGATCAGTTAGCACCTCCCAAATTACTTACCTGGCCCTTACATATATACAAATGAATACACTAAGTGGATCTGTTGCCTCCCCATGAGCTAGTGCTCTGGCTTTTGAAAGGGGACAAACGCTTTCTGCAGCTGTAAGAATTCAGTGGGTTGAGCAGTAAATTATTATTAAAGTAGGAAATGAAAGAAAATTTGGTGGATGATTATCAAGATGACCGATTCTAGGGTAACATAATGTTCTGTCGCTTCTGATGTCAACTGATTAATAATAAGATACCTTTTAAAAGCCAAGTTATGCAGTTTGGGCAACTTTGCTCAACTTTGCTTAATTTGTGTATATGTGTGCCAGAATTTGATGATGTTATAAGGCTGTGATGCAGAGTTCCCTCTGTAGTGTTACATGCCTGTACACACCGAGGGGCCTTGCAGGGCAGCATCTAATGAGATGGAAAAGGTCCTGCTGAAAGGGAATAGTTTCTCTTCTTCTGCACTCCCTTGGGTGCTGGTGGAGAAGCAATTTGGGTGCAAATACTTTTCACGTACTTTTCAACAGGTTTTCCTGGATCCTGATCTCACCCTTTTTTCTATTCTTGCCTTTGCCAACGACGCTTTTGCCTTATTTGGTACGCAGGATGGATGCTGCTAAAGGAATAATTTAAGGTTCCGCACAGAATCATTCCAAGATTAGTAGGGTTCTTCTCTTGGTCGGCTGCTGATTAAGGCAGGTGAAAGAAGGGAAGGAATGATGACCTGGTGTAATGGTAGTTGATTGTCGCTCTGACTTTCATTACTGTTTCCTGTTTTTGTAAGAGGAGGTTTTCCTCCCCACTGGAACAAGTTAAGCCATGTTTTCTGCTGGAGGAAGTTGAGCCAAGTTTCTTCTTCCTTGCTTTCTGGATCTCAAACCTGAAATGGAGAAGTTTTGGATGCAGCTCTGGAGGGTCGGAGTTCAAAGCAAGAGCAGTTGTCATTTCGGGGTGTTTGCATTCATTGTCAAAATTTAGTATCATTACTAAACCGCAAGTCCCTTAACTGTTAGAGATAATGGTACTGGCTGTAAATCTAGGCACTCGGGATGAATTACCCATTATTCATGATACATATTTTGTACTTTGAAAGCTCATGGAAGCTTATGTTGACGTCGAGCGGTATATAAATAAATATTAATAAATACACAATGATACTGTTGATTACACACCCTGCTAGTAATTATCATTACTCAATAACTGCAGTGTTAGGGCTGCAATCCTAATCCAGTTGTACACAGTGTGATTTATTTCCAAGTGAATATGCATATAATTGTACTACAGATGACGGGCTGCATCTTAAACAGTTGTCTTGGATTAAGCTGTAAAGCTCAACCCTTAAGGAGA
Source organism: Darevskia mixta (assembly GCA_034641385.1). NCBI lineage: Eukaryota > Metazoa > Chordata > Lepidosauria > Squamata > Lacertidae > Darevskia > Darevskia mixta. Next base: position 5,493,466 of record JAWWNH010000062.1, on the reverse strand, counting down.
CTGTGCATATCCCACTGATCTAGCACCTTCGCCATTTTATATATTTCAGACTACAATCCTGTACCCAATTTACCTGGGAATAACAGGAACTGAGGCTTACTGCTGAGTATACACTTATAGGGTTGCACTGTTAACTGAAAGCATTCAATATACTACTACCTGGTAGAAATCAGAGCTAATATCTGCATTTGTTTCTCCAGCAAATCTACTGATGCACACAAATCTTAAATATTGGATGAGCTGTTAAGGATTTTCATAAAGGAATGTAAAATCCAGCTATGTTCTTTGTACGCCTGCCTGCCTTTCCCTGCAATTTTTCACCTGCCAAATACCTTACTCATTTAACATTTATTGTAGCAATTCTGTGGTCTAGTAACCTCTCTTACTCATATTTTTCATAGTTTATGTTTACAACTTAATTCTCTAAAAGCCCTGGCTGTATGAAGTGATTGCTTCCTCAATTAGTTCAACACTTGTACCTTTTAAAATCCATTTGTTGGCTATGAATATATAAAACAAACACTGAGATTTAATCAGTGTAATGTACTGATGTAACTATATTTTGCTTTTAGAAGCATTACATTTTCATATACAGTAATCACTGTGTTTCTTCTGCAGTTTAAGAGCAGTTTGTCATCTTTTAGTTCCTTTACAAATCCATATGTCTAAAGCCTGCAAAGATCATGTGGCAGTTCATGGGTTCTCTTCCAACAAACCGTCATAATTGGCATTGCTGGCGTAAATATATACATGCATTGACAGAGCAGTGAGATCCAGATTTAGTTTTTTTCCATGTATGAGTGCTGGAAGTCAACTTTGATATGTCCATATGAAGACAATACAGGATTTGGAGGAGGCTCATATGAATGAAATGGAAGAACCACTGGTGGAAGGCAGTCAACATGAAATTACATGAACACATTTTAATTCTACAGAAAATTAAAATACAGAGGAAAATGAGCATTTAAAATTGGTACAAAACTTAGTATTGATTTGGAGATTTCTAGAAATGCTGAGAAACAGAAAAAGTCCAGGTCTAAGAAAAGTTTCAGACTATGGTGTCCTCACAGCTTGACGAAGATGACTACATACAGCAGTGGTTCTCAAAGGATGTGACACACCGCCCTGGTGTGGCAGGAGAAGATGGCAAGTGTGGCAGGAAGATTCAAGGACAATTGAAGAAACATTTAAATATTTCAGTGTAGTATAATAATATAGTATAGTATCAAAATGACTACTTATGGTTATGTATGTTCTTCAGCTTAGAAGCTCGCAATACACATGACTAGGGGGAAGAGCAATATACTATTGTAGCTGGAAGGGGGCAGTTTCAGTCTCTGATATCCCTTCAGATATTCTCCTGGTACAAAACAAGCAGCATAGGCAGTGTTAAACCAGGGTTACAGTTGCCAAAACGGAATGCCTAGTTGCCACTCGAAAGCCGTATTTTTAAATACGACCTTTTTGGTTCCTGAAATCCATTCTGATTGTGCAGATGAATATAAACAGAGAATTCTGCAGGATGTGCTGCTGGTGTGTGAAAACAGTCAAGATCCATGGATCCCAAGGCATGCACCTCCAGAGATGAGCGAGAAATCATTGGTTGCAAGTGGCCAAGAGCGAGGTGCAAAATGTGCCTGTTACCTAGTGAATTTCAAATGCTGAGCAAAAATGGAAGTTTGGAGGGGCAGACGGCAACCTTTAATGAAGGAAATTGCAGAAGATAGGCCAGGAAAGAGGGTTGAGGCTCTTCAGCATGAAATACTTTGTGGCCACTTCAACTTCTAGAGGGTTAAATTCACACTGTTTTCCCTTTCTCCCATTAATGATATTGGTGAAGACTTATTTGCAAGGATAGTGGGGAGTCAGTGGTTGTATCAGTATGGCAAGGATGATCAAGACTGATCAAATAAGGATGATGGGGCAGTCCTCATATTTGAGCTGAGTGGGTATTTGAATCCTGCCCGCCCCCCAATCTTAGTCCAATGCTCTCACCTAGGGTTGCCATATTTCAGAAACCCAGGACAAAGAGCCGCCTTTTGGAAATTCCCCCCTGGACGTCAATTCCACCCTTGAAATCCTGGTGATGTCTGGGGAAATCCAGACATTTGGCAGCCCCATCTAACCACTATGCCACACAGGCTTTTTGTTTATGTGGTGCCAACATCAGCTTTACCTGCTCCATCTCCCCCTGTAGCACAATTGCTACATTTTGGGCAGATTTCCCCCAGCTCTTTAGAGGAGAAATGGGTGGGTATCTGGACACCCCGTCAAACCACAGAAATATATTGCCTTTGAATCAGATGAGTAGAGCTGCATAGAAGGAATTGTAATCAAATTAATAATTGGATCCCAGCCTCTAACTAAGCACATTAGTCTATTGAGAACTTACAGTCATCCCCTTTAGAAGAAACTCAGATTGTATATAATTTTATACTTTCCTTTTAACTCCTCGTATAGCCTGCTGTGATGTCATAGTGAGAGGATTATGACTTTAGGTGAAAGATGAACAGCAGGGCCAGATGAGCTCTCATAGAAATGCACTCCCAGTCCTTCCCTACCGTTTTGGTAATAAGCAGAACATACAGGAAAAGCCGAGTGGGATGTTTTGGGACTCGAACATACCATCTTTTTTCTTTGCTTCTCCTTTTCTCCTTTGTTTTTATTTTAAAGGTTTAATTCTTTAAAAGTAATACGCCTTTTGTAACTGTTTTAGTCCTGATATAAGATAAAGGGCTTCTTCTGGTGAGCAGTATCCATCTCTTCCGCATAAAACACATTTTCCCTCTCTTCCAAAACAGCTGTACAACTCTTGCATCCTGCTTATCATGAGCATAGATTGTGTGCAGTCGCCCCTTGCGCAGCCAACTCCAAAATCATTGAATTACGCCATATATTATTCCATTCTCTTTTTGAATTAAAAGGGCAGCTCGGGGGGGGGGGGGGAGGGAGAAGAGAGATGGAAAGCCAATGTTGCTGGACAGAATGGAACAAAAGAATTTTTTTAATGGAGACAATAAATACATTTATAAAAGTTGATAATGAATTATCGGCAGGGTTCCATGGCTCGACAAAAACCAAACGTTATAGGTTGTAATTCTGTTTCCTCAGAGTAAATCTCATTTAATTCAGTAGGGTTTCCTTCTGAGTAGACAAGCTTCGGATTGTGCCCTTCATAAAGTATCATGTTAAATTCCGATAAGCAGATGATGCGAGATATTATTCGGTGTGCCCAGTTCAAACACCTGACAATTTTATGATAATTCATCTGTGCATTTAGATTATGCTTTAGTTCAGTTCTGATCGATTAATCTTCGCACATGCATATACACAGTGCTTTCTTTCTAGAAAAATAGGTGCCCTCACCATGAAGTTGTTACAGTAAGTGCCACACTTTTTAACAACAACAACGAAAACAGGTGCCGGCACCCTTGAGTACCCCCTGAAATAAAAAAAAATGCTGCTATATTCCAGTAAGGTTAAAAAAAGGCAAAGGACCCCTGGACAGTTAAGTGCAGTCAAAGGCAACTACAGTGGTACCTCAGGTTACAGACACTTCAGGTTACAGATGCTTCAGGTTATAGACTCCGATAACCCAGAAATAGTACCTCAGGTTAAGAACTTTGCTTCAGGGTGAGAACAGAAATCGCGTGGCAGCGGTGCAGCGGGAGGCCCCATTAACTAAAGTGGTACCTCAGGATAAGAACAGTTTCATGTTAAGATCGGACCTCCGGAACAAATTAAGTTCTTAACCAAGAGGTACCACTGTATGGGGTACGGCGCTCATCTCACTTTCAGGCCGAGGGAGCTGGCGTTTGTCCAAAGACAGCTTTCTGGGTCATGTGGCCAGCATGACTAAACCTCTCCTGGCGCAACGGAACACCGTGATGGAAACCAGAGCGCACGGAAACGCTGTTTACCTTCCCACCACAGCGGTACATATTTATCTACTTGCACTGGCTTGCTTTCAAACTGCTAGGTTGGCAGGAGCTGGGATGGAGCAACGGGGCTCACCCCGTCGCAGGGATTCGAACCGCTGACCTTCTGATCGGCAAGCCCAAGAGGCTCAGTGGTTTAGACCACAGCGCCACTCGTGTCCCATTCCAGTATGCCACCATCAACATAGCACGGTGATATGTCTTTGTGTCTGACGGACAAAAGATCCTTATTCTACTTCTACACGTTTGATAGCTGCCTTTCTCTGTCCACAAGGAATGCAGCATGTTGGGGAAAACATGGAAGCTTGTTGGCAAGCTGGATTTCTTGTAGGACTCTGCCTAGTGCAGCAGAGTAAGATTTGGGTACCTCAGTCTTCCTGTGGATAGCCCCAGTGTCCTCTTCTATCCCCCTGGTTCTTATTACTGCTGTTACTTGTGATGGTGTCATCTGTGGCCTTTCGCGCTGGCACCATATTTGTTTTCTGCAAATAGTCCAATTAAGCTGCTGCGTCTGCAGTAGCTGTACGGTTCCAGTGGCTTGGAAATGACTGGGAAGGTTACTTGTCAGCCTCGGGGAAGGGGAAATCCTCCCTTGCGAACATTTGGTGATTTGCATCATGAACACTGGCTGATTCAGTTCCTTCTAGATTTTCATCCATAGTATTTCATAGGGCAGTCTTGTTTTCTGGCTGGGATGGTAATTCATTGATTTTGACTCAGGAATTTGGACACTGTCTCTTAAGGCAGATTTTTTTTGTTCCCCCCCCTCCTTTTTTTTTTTTTTTACTCCTGAAACCCAAAATCAGCATTCACAGCATTGTCAGGGGGTGGGGAAATAAGTGTATATATCAGCATTTTCCCCTGTTGTCAATCGTTAGGGGTTTTGTGTTTTGTTTTCTTTCATTTTTGCAAGAAGAGATATTTTTAAGCATGGATGTTAATCTTTTTGTGCTATCTGTATTTCCTTGTGTGCACAGTTCTTAAAGTTACTGCACCATTGTATTCTGCCTAATCATTGATGTGGTGAAATGTTGGGGTCCTGTGTGAACCTTAGAAAATGCTATTTTCATTAAAGCTACAAGAGGGTCAAATTGGTCTGTATGTAATGTTGGTTCTTCAAATCGAAATGCGTTTTGAAAGGACTCCCCCCCCCCCCCGTACACACACACACACACACAATATATATATAATTCCAGGTTTCCTTCCCCCACCCAGCAGCACACACACAGACACATCTTCTTCGGTCAGAGCAACATCTTTTCTTAAAATGTGAAAATGATTGTTTTCTAGAATATAACACTGGATGTACTTGAAATCTTTGAGCACTCGATTTGTCCAGCAGGCAATAGAAATTCTGATATATTTTATATGTCTGATGGTGCTGCAGATAGAAAAAAATGGCTACTGTGTCTTTAATGGAAAGCAAAAGGTTATCTTTCTGTGGCCTTTGTGTATATGTGCTGATGTGGATGTAGGCAGCCAGACAGGCAATGTGTGCAAAGAGACTAGGGAACCGACTGTGGATCGATAGAAATAGTGTGAAGTGAATTAATGTGAGGCAGGCAGTCTGTCTGTCATAAGGATTGCAGGGAATGTGGGGCAGTACTGGTCAGTCACTGCAGAAATCTGTTTCCAATAAATTTAAACCTTCTGTCTGGAAATAAACTATAGACAAACTTGCACCTCCCATACTGTTAAATTCTTATTTATTTAGATAGTATTTTCACAAAAACTGTTTCCACTATTGTAATACGCTAACGAAACAGAACAAAAAAAAACACCAAAAGAAAAATATTTGCAGGATGCTTTATATGAAATGAGCTTTGCACCTTTGAAATGATCCTGTATATCTATATTAGCACTCCAAAAGAAAAAGCAATAAATTCTTTATAACAAGTATGATTCTGGCCCTATGTATCAGTACCTGCTTCTTTCAAATTAAGGCTGCAAAGCTACATGTGCACGAGTCGTATTGACTTTAAGTACACATAATGGTTCTTGGGATTTCAGCCTACAGTTCTGTATTATTATGAATCCTTACAGCAGGGCGTATTCAGAGCTGTACCTTGAAATTTTCTCAGAGCTTTCAGATGAATATTGGATCGTGAATATTCAAAATGGAGAAGGTCACATCAGAAATGTTAGTCCAATAAGATCTAATTTTTAGTAATTCAGAGAACTGAATGCAATTCAGATATGTAAGCTCTTAAAGTGGTTGATACAAAGAAGTGGGGGGGGGTTTCCTGGTAAGGGGATGGGAGGAATTTTTCTGTGCCCTGCATTAGAGGTGGACAGCCGTCTCTTTGGGATCTTAGAGTCAATGGTAAAGGAGTCAATGAACAGTATCCAACTACCTTATTCTTTCACTGCAATGATTTGTGCATGCAGAGCGGAACTTTCCCCATAAACCCCTTAAATGAGGGTTTTCTCCCAACCCTCTAGAGTAGATCTAGGGAAGGCACAGGGTGATCATGGGAAGAGGCAGAGTGTTCTGTTGTGCAAGCAGAAATACTTGTGCTGATGGAACAAGATAGTTGGATGCCATCCACTGTTACTTACTAGGTTTTGCAAAAGGCTTTGGCATTCTGCTGAGTTCCTGGATAACCCCAGCCTCTGGAATCCCGATTGGTGCATGTAAATATAATTAGGTCCCTCTGCTTGGGCTACTGACTTACGTGCCTTTAGTTCTGCATGCTCCCTGCCTGCATTGATCCTACTATTTACTACGCTTTGCTGTTTCTTACTGTTCCTAATCCCTGCTATTTTTGTGGAGTTAGCTCCCTATTTTCTGAATTCCCCTTTGCCCCTCGTCTCATGAACAAAACTCTCTGCTATTGGTTTGTGCTTGACTTGTGGATTCTCTTCTGAACCCACCATTTGGCTAGTTGCTTTGCCCAGATTTCTGATCCAGCTTCTGTTAGCCCACGGTATATCTTGCTTCGCCTGATGCTGATTTAGTTTACGCTTCCCGTCTCCACTGAGTCTCTAATCCTGACAGCTGCCCATCCTCCAGTCTCAGATGCTTGTGATGTTGACAAAGATTTGCTGCAGTCCTGGCCAGCACCTGAACCCCGCCACCCCTTGCTAGGTCTGCAAGCAAGATTTCTTTTCTTTTTGCCACAGTTGTGAATGAGTCTTTGCACCATGTCTTAGGTTGATTCCATGCATACATGCCCATCACTCTGACATGAAATGATAAATCATGTGTGTAAAGCATCGGACTGTTCAACAGAGGCAGTTCATACTTAGATCACTGAGTGCCATTTGAGTAATGAGATGCTAAATGCTGCTCCTATGCACTGGTGACATGCCTTGCCCTGGGCTTCCCTTCACCAAACTGCCCATCTGCATCGAAAAGCATTGAAGCAGTGTCTTGTTCTGATATGTTACCTCTTAGTTAAGGGTTATGGGACGCGGGCGGCGCTGTGGTCTAAACCACTGAGCCTAGGGCTTGCCGATCAGGTCGGCGGTTTGAATCCCCGCGACAGGGTGAGCTCCCATTGCTCCGTCCCTGCTCCTGCCAACTTAGCAGTTCGAAAGCACACCAAAAAGTGCAAGTAGATAAATAGGTTCCGCTCCAGCAGGAAGGTAAACGGTGTTCCTGTGTGCTGCTCTGGTTTCGGTGTTCCATTGCACCAGAAGCGGCTTAGTCATGCTGGCCATATGACCCGGAAAAACTGTCTTCAGACAAACGCCGGCTCCCTCGGCCTGTAAAGCGAGATGATCACCGCAACCCCAGAGTCATTTGTGACTGGACTTAACTGTCAGGGGTCCTTTACCTTTACCTTTAGTTAAGGTTTGCATTGTGTTCTTGCAGTAGTGGAGCTCTTCCAGCATCAGCTACAAACTGAAACAGATGGAGCCTCCAGCACCGATGTTCTGCTTATTTATTTGACGATTTCTACACAGCCACATAGCTCCGTAGAGCTCTTGTGTTGGTGTACATCACGTCAGAAAACATTGTAAAATGGCTACCATCAGAAGTAGCTCACTGACTGCGTGGCCTCAGGCTAGTCTCTCACCCTCAGCCAAACCTACCTCACAGGGCTGTTGTGAGGATAAAACGGGGAAAATGAAAACCGTGTACACCACCTTGAGCTACTTGGAGGAAAAGGCAGTATATAGATGTAATAAATAAAGAATGGCTGCTACCCCCCCCCCCGATGTCTCTAAAATAATCTCACTATTGAGCAGCTGATCAGTTTGTTTGAAAGAATAAGGCCATGTTGTAAAACACCAAAATAATAATTTCTACCATTTTATTTCAAAAAAGAGAATAAGAGTTGGCCTGATTAACTGCTCTGGGAAGAGAATTCAATTATGGTGGCATCACCACCACTAAGGCCCCGTTGCTGGTCTTGAGCAGTATAGCACCAGTTAAAAGGAGGTTGGAGCTAGACCTCATCTACTGATCTTAAGCTACAAATAGACTACTAAAGTTTCATCCCAGCCTGCAGGAAACAGGTATGGCAACAAACGACTTAAAGAATAAAAAATTTAAGCAAACTGTTAGTCTGGAGGTCAAGAGGAACGGAGTAGGAGTTCTCCTATCCTGTACTGAAGTAACCACTTTGCGTCACATCCACTATATTGTAGACATCAATTATTTATTCCTTATTTCGTATATAAAATAAACTTATTTGTTGGATTTGCTCTTTATTGGTTATCTAGAAAGCACCGGAGAATAGGAAGGTCAGGCTTGGTAATGCATGCTCTTGTTCATTGACTTTATTTCAAAAAAGAAGCCATATTTCACAGTCTGTCTCCATCTGATTTATTTCTGTTTTTCACATTCTCTGTTCTTTTCTCCTTTTTCCCCCCCTCTGGGTTGCTGCGGCTGTCTTCTTTTTTTATTATTTATGATCCCCCCCCTCAATGGAGATTCGGATGAAATCTCACAGATGATTTGTTTTGTGAATAATAAATATTACTCCCAGCTTTTGAATGTTAAATATAAGCTAGTCTAAGCAGTGATTTCAACGGAAGCTATGAATGCTTTCTAAAGAGTACTTTCGCACATGCCACCAGCACTTCCTTGTTAGTTTAGAACAGGGGTGGGTAGTTTTTTTTTATACTTGAGGGCCCCATTCCCTTGTGAGCATCCTCCTGGAAGCCACATGCTGGGAGTGGGGGGGGGCAGAGGAACCACTGTGAATTTTACATTTTGTACAGCAGTCGTAGTTTCTGCACCCACACTCGCACAGCCCTCTCCATAGCCCTCTCCACCCTTCCTCCAGGCAAGCGTAAGACATCATCATACCTTTCACTCCAGGCAGTCACTCAAGGAGGGTGCAAACCAGGACTGGTGAGGGATGTCGCCAGGGGAGAGTCTGAAGGGCCAGATAGAGAGACCTGGGTTGATGCATTTGGCCCCCTCAGCTCATAATTGCTTTGCAATAAATAAAGGCTTATTTAATGACATAGTCTTGCTGATAAGTACCCCTTGTGGAACGAGGCTGTGCAATTTAATGTGGCCAACCACAGATTTTCTATTTCTGTGGCGGGGTGGGAGTGGGGTTGTGAAAGAATAGTGGGAATTGAACATAGGAACCTCCATGTTGCATGCTACATTATATTCACTTTGAGAATTGTGCATGCGGATTTCAAATGCGTGAATGACTGCATACAGTTTTTCCATTGGTCTGGATTTTTAAATGACCTTGTGCAAAATAAAAGGGGGGCACTCCAAAAAGTTCTAATTGGGACATGCATTACTTCCACCTCCTCTGCTTAATTCTGGAGTGAGCTCTTGCATCTACCTAGCACCTATAGCAGGGCTGCAAGAATAGATAAGTGTGATGGAGAGTTCTTTTCTTCTGGAATAACCCCTTTCGGGACCAGTACAAGACTTTGAGGGAATGGTGTAACTTAGTGACTGGGCACATGCTATGCCTGCAAAAAGGCCCCTGGCATCTCTAGGTAGGCTGGGAAATCCTGGAGAATCAGTGCTATCTAGCTAGCACTGAACAAGGTAGACCAGTGGTATGACTTACTATAAGACCAGCTTCCCATTGTTTCTTTTTTGACTCGACTTCTGGTGACAGGTTTGAGCTTTCTGCTACATGGTGTTGCAGCACACCTCATTTTTTATTTAGCTATGTTGATATAGCAGCAAAACCTGCCACTGAATCATAGCATTGTATGTTAGGCACAGTCTCTCTTTTAAAGGAAACATTTTCGAAAGGGAACAAACCCCATACCTGCCATTAAATTGCCTGTATGGGCTCCTAGAGCAAGGTATGCTGTAAAGTAAAAAAAAAAAAAATTAAGGAAGACTTGGGATCATCATTCAGTCTTCATAGCAGTGGGCTAATCTAAGCAAAACATGGGAGGTCTCTGCCCCAATGAACTTAGTTTCTTTTAAAGCTTTTCACGTTGGTGGCCATTACTACATCTAGTAATCTTGTAGTTTAAATATGTGCTTCATGGAGAACTATTTTCTTTACACTGTCCTGAATCTACCAACATTCACCCTCAATGGACAGTCCCAGGTTCAGGAATTATGAGAGAGGGAGAAGAAGTTCTCTCTATCCACTGCCTCCACACCATGTGTAATTTTTATACAAACTTTTTAAACTTGTAAGTCCCAAACAGTTGTGACTTTTCCTCATAGGAGAATTGCTCCAGCCCCTTGCTCATTTTCGTTGCTCTTTTCTGACCTTTTCCAGCTCTACAATGCGCTATGTGAGGATGTTTCCTTTGAGTGTGTACCTTGATCAGATCTTCACGAGGCCCAAACTCAAAACGTCATGGGAAGGGTCAGCTCCTAAGAACTGGCCTTTTATCGCAACACTTATCTTCAGGGAATCTCATGAACCTGGGTCAGGGTTGGCAAGTCTTCTTGAAAAAGGAAAGCTTGACAATCCGATTCCTATAAAATCTGAGATCTGTATTTTCCCCTCCACTTAAATGTGATGTAAATATAATGTACAGGTCAACATATTTTCTTTTGTTCTGTGAATTGAATGGTGTTATTTTGACATTTCAGCTGGAGTGACCACAGAAGCAATTCAGACCGCTACTGCTGCTCCTGAACAATTGGTATCTGAAACTAAAATTCCAGAAGAGGAGCATGACCTTGTTGATGAGGACATCTCAGCAGGTAAACATTTGCATGTTTAATAATTCTGAGCCAGATCTCTTCATGTTTTGTGCTGCAAGTTGCTTGACGTTTCGACTGTGCTTTAGTGAAATTGTATGCTGAATCTCATTTTGAAGACATTTCAGGAATAACAAATGGGATATAATTTGCTTAGAAACCATATTACTTCAAATAGTCAGTCATTTTATTGCATGCTTAGCCAGTGTGGTGTAGTGGTTAAGAGCGGTAGACTCGTAATCTGGGGAACCGGGTTCGCGTCTCCGCTCCTCCACATGCAGCTGCTGGGTGACCTTGGGATAGTCACACTTCTCTGAAGTCTCTCAGCCTCACTCACCTCACAGAGTGTTTGTTGTGGGGGAGGAAGGGAAAGGAGAATGTTAGCCGCTTTGAGACTCCTTCAGGTAGTGATAAAGCGGGATATCAAATCCAAAATCTTCTTCTTCTTCTTCTTCTTCTTCTTCTTCTTCTTCTCACCAATGAACTTCAGAGGTGATATGCATATATCATCTTGAATTTTTTTTTAAAAAAAACCCTTAAAAAGTGGGGCTAAGCTCTCTTGACAAGGGCTTTATTCTTCCAGTTTGGCTTGTATTCAGTTTGCATTCATTATATAATTCAGAAGGTGATGGATGATGGATAGTCTTTTATTGCCATGTGTCTTGTGCTGACCATGGTCTCAAGTAGTTGCATATGGCTTTTAGGTAGTTGTAAAGATTTAAAACAAGGGTGGCTGTCCTGTTGCCCTCCAGATGTTGTTGGAGTCCAGTTGCCATCAGTCCCATCTAGCAAGGTTTGTAAGTCAGAGATGAAGGGGGCTGGGAGTCCAGCAACATCTAGCTTGCCAAAGATAACCCCTGATTTAAAAATATCTTCATGGATCTAACATTGGAAATGTGTATTCTTCTAAGTGGCCAGGGTTCAAAGATAATCCTTCCTTGGAGCTGCTTACTGCAAAATGAATTAATTAGCACATTGCCATCCACATATGCAGTGGCTGACAAAGCAGAAGAAGGTAGAAAGAGAAGCCCCTGCCCTGAGCCGCTTACAATCTAAATATTAACAAATGGTAGGAAGAGTCTAATGTGAATGAACTTTGAGGTGAAATTACTCTACAGCAACAGCTGCATAGAAGAATATGTTAAATAAACCATATTTCTTTCTTGAATTGATTTATTCTCGTTAACAGAGATGATGTAAATTATGACGGAAGAGTGCTTTGCACCCAAACAATTTAAATAACTAAAAGACTTCCTTAGCACACTGGCAAAGCAGCTAACAAGTTGCAAACTTCCAGATTGTGCAGTCTTACTCCTGGATTCTACAACTTGATTGAGCTCTATATAGATTTCTCCGCAGGTTTAAAAGAAAACTGTATTTATTTCTATCGACTGGAAGCCTATATAAATTACATTATGAAAAAATCTGGTAGGCATACAAAGAGTGAAAACGCGTATCAAGAGCTGTAAATTTTATTTTGGTGGCAATAGAAGGGAGCTGAGATTTAGGTAGTAGCTTGAACATTTATGCTACGAAACAGCATGGGGCAATAAATCAATTTGGGCTTTGGAAGATCTCTTGCATTTTGCAAACTCTGAGTAATGTTTCCTGTTCATTAGACTCACAGTTGTGCATTTATTTGTTTGTTTATTACAGTTTTTGCTTTCATTTTATGCTTTGGGGGTGGAATAGTTTTTAATATTTTATCTTTTGTTATTGTGAGCCACGTTGTCGGCGTCCATCTGACTCGAGAGACATTGGATTGCAGTTCCAGCGTTGAAGTCACTGATGTGTTAGCAGCTCAAAAGTGACCTCCCTGGAGTGCAAGCCTGGACAGTGTACAGTGGTACCTTGGTTCTCAAACTTAATCTGTTCTGGAAGTCTGTTCCAAAACCAAAGCATTCCAAAACCAAGGTGTGCTTTCCCATAGAAAGTAATGCAAAATGGATTAATCTGTTCCAGGCTTTTAAAAACAACCCCTAAAACAGCAATTGAACATGAATATTACTATCTAACGAGACCATTGATCCATAAAATGAAAGCAATAAATAATGTACTGCAGTCACACAATCAATCAATCAATCAATCAATCAGTAGCTGAACTGGGTTCCACACAGTCACAAAAACAAAACAAAAAAAGCCACAAAAACACAAAAGAAATAGCAAAAACAGAGAGACCTTAGCAGAGCAATACGTTTGGCACAGCTTGGCTACAGGAGTTGCCGAAAGGAGGTGTATAAGGCATCATCCAACCGTTGTAGGGACTCCTCTCCACAGTTCAGAACTAATAGCTGCTGTTTCATACTGTTTTAAAGGTGGTGTATGACTGGATTTGTTGTGTTGGTTTTAACATGCTGGGAACTGTCTAGAGAACATAGTTGGATAGACAGTATGATAGAATTATAGAGTCGGCAGAGACAACGAGGGTCATCTAGTCCAACTCCCTGCGGTTCAAGAATCTTTTGCCCAACATGGAGATTAAGAGCCTCATGCTCTACCAACTGAGCCATCAGTTCATTTAAGCTATATAAATCAGCGGAACTGACAATTGTGGGCACGTTATTTTAGGTCGTATGTAGCGGGAGCCTAACTATAATAAAAGGAAAGAAAATGATGGAAAGGCTCCCTCAATATTTTCAAGCAATGCATGTTTTGTTAATTTAAATCCTAAATCAGCTCACATTTCCTGAAATATGTTAAAGAGACTTTGGCACTAGGGGTTTTTAGACATAAACAACATTTATTCAAATTTATTTGGTTGACATACAGATGATTGCTCGGCCTAGAAATTATGTAACTCAATGACTGCCTTGATAGCTGAGCATTCTGTTTTTCTTCAAAAAGTAAAGATTGCCTCTGACGGACACAGATGAAGCTGGAAACAGGCAAATCAATTTACAACTATAAAAATGATATGAAAAGAATAGCCCTTAGTTGCAGAATGACAACTGGGAAACTCAAATAAGGAAATATTAAGTTGTTACTGTGACAACTTAAATCTCACCCTGCCATCTTAAAATATGATACAGCTTCTTTCTGTATCTGTATTTTAAATGCTAATACCTATTGATTTGCTTCATAATGTGTGTGTGTGCGTGCGTGTGCCACACACGCCATTGTCCCCAAGAATTGCTTTCAGCAACTCTCCTAAACTTTTTATTTATCATTTTTAAAAGAGAACAACAAAAAAACCCCACTGTTCTGTACCAATCCTTTGGGAGATTAATATTTTCTTTTTCTTTTTGGCAATTGGGGGCATTTAAAAAATGCTGAAGCCTCTTTCAGATACAGGATTCCACAATACTCCCAATTCAAATATTCCTTGGAGGACATTGAAAAAAGAAGAATTGTTACATTATTTCTGCTTAAAATGAATTGCACAGTTATTCTCAGCTTCTGATTTGGACATTAGGCAAGCTAAAAGCTTTGAATGAATTCAACTGGGAAGTTACAAATTTGGGAAAATGCAAAATAATATTCTCATTATTCCAGCCCAAGAATAGTTGGCTTAAAAAAAAAAAAGATCTTTCAAGCTTTCAAGACACTTTGAGGAAAACATAACCATACATCCTTTTATTCTTAAGGAAGGAACAATACATCTTTCGATGCACTCCTGGTCTCTTCTTTAAAATGTGTGTTGATGCTTGAATTTAAATTTAAATAGGAAAGTGCTGCACACCCTTTATATTTCTAATGGTAAATATTAACCCTGCTAAGTGGATGTAGCTGCATGGGTTAATATTGCAGTCAGTGTCTGTGACGATAGTCTTCGCCTCCTCATGGTCAGCACAGCTGACCACATAATAGGAGGAAAGGTCAAATGTCACTGACATTGTCAAAAGCAGAGAATATGATACTATATCACGACTTCTTGTTGACAGATAGAACTACGCACCTCCAAGTACAAAGCAATATGGTCATATTAGGAACGAGACGGCAGAATATTCCAGAGCCCTAACGCAGAGCACAATGCACTCTTCCCTCCCTGACCCATGACTTCAGCGTTTGCATTCGTGGAGAATGGCAAAAGGCGCATGTAATTGTGCGTCTCATGCCTCTGTGCTACACCCGTCATTTCCTGGGTGGCATCTGTTCTCCCTGTTTGTCCAAGCACCTAATCTATTGCTTTCCTTACTATTGGGCTAAATGTGGTTTTGTCACTGGCTATGCAATGAGCCCAATCTAAAGATCTAAATCTTTTCACTTTTAATTTCTAAGGAGAAGCAGAATGGGCCATACTTTGGGATGCATCCCCTTTTACATGTACTCTATTACGTATGGCAGTGTACTAATGGTTACATCCATGGAAAAATACTCCTAATTTTCCATAAAATCCCCCCAAATTATACATGTTCATCTGAAAACTCAGCAAGAGTGCTCCAGCATCTCCTTTTTTGATGCTGTGTAATAGATAGGTGATAGAAACACCAATTTTTAAAATATTGAAACACCTTATTTTTTGTGAATAAGATGGCATAATTCCTTCCATTGATTTACCCAAGCTTCATCAGTTTCCTGCATGCAAACAGAAGAAAGAGCAGTAGACTTATTCTGGAAGTGCAGTGAAATAAATTTTGCCACTTACTAGAGTTCAGCTGATTTAGAATAATTCTTGTCAGTGATATGAAATAGACTTCAAAGCAGTCTTCAAAGAGTTTGTGGTTCTGTCAATGAGCAGAAAATTAATTTGGAGATCTGGTTTATGGTGCTCTGTATTCTGACCTGTTAGCACCAAGCAGAACACATGGAGGGATAGTGAGAAATACATGAACAGGTCTTGAAATAGTTCCTCATTGTAGTCAGTTTTTCCATGTTGTCATCCACCTCAATAAGCACCAAACACATTGCCTCGCTCCTTTCACTCCAGTACCTCTTACTACAAATATATTTCGTAGACATGGGAAAGTGCATTGTCATTATAAGTTCAGGAATGTAAATGCAATACAAATGAATCCCTTTTAAAAAAAATGCATCTAGTGCTGAAAAGTATCCTTTCCCAGTGTTCAGGGATATAGTTTGAAGGAGGATTTAGTGTGAGACTGAGTATTGATTTGGGTTTGTTGCTGGTTTCTGAGGTTCCCTGCTAAATAAAGTATCTGTATATTCCTTCTGGCTGGCAGAGTTGAGGTAATTTTGCACTTTATTGAAGGGTGAACTAAGTCTGGAATGCAAAAATAGAAGCTACTATGAAAATACATGCCATTGCTACATGCTTGGCTTAAAAACCAGTTTATTCTTCCTATGTCTGCTGCAGGGATATTTTCTAGAACTTTTATACATCCAACAGTGTACAGGGACAAGCAGTGTACAGAAGCTTAATGCGAGTTAAAATCAAAACATTTCACTTCTGGTTCTCTGCTGCATAGCACTTGTAGAAGTTGCAAATCACCTAGGAGATTCCCTCTCAAAAAGTTAAATTCCACCGAGGTCAGTGACACCTACTCAGAAATAAATGAACATAGGATTGTGATTTTGTGGTGTAAGACCCATCAAACCTAGGATACTCATTTCTTAGAATCATAGCGTTGGAGGGTCACATCTAGTCAAACCTCTTGAAATGCAGGAATCTCAATTTAGGCAGCTAAAGAAACTTAGAAGCGTAGCTTTTAAGGGTGTCCATGACAGCAAGATTTCCCTTATGGTTTTAGGATCATGATTCCAGACTTGCAGATTCTGAATGGTGTGCAGCAGAACTATTTGCGGTATTTACCCATTTATGGAGCCTTATTACGGTTGCACAGTAATGCTGACCTAGTTGAAGACGTGTTTAGTTTAGTATTAAACACTTTCTAAAATTACTGTCCCTGTTAATATTATGAATGAAACAGAATAACTTCCGTTTTATACTCATGGCTGAAACCTGCAATAAATAACAAAAGGCCCCCCAAGCCTGTCTTATTCCCTGTTCCTTCAGTGGCATAACCCACTCTGCTACCATTTAATATTGGTGAGATGGCATTAGGGACTCTTTTTTCAGTAAGTCTCCAATCTTTTTCACAGTCAGCATTCTGCAACCTTCCAACTGAACCAAATGTTCTCCTTCATTATCTTCTTGACTTTCTCTGAGGGTTCATTAAATTCTACTGCCCTCAGCTGCCATTGCTGCCTTTGTCTATTTTTTACAATTAAATTATTATTTTTTCCAGCATGGGCCAGAAAGCTCTTGCTTTCCTTTCCACAAATCTGCATCATGCTGTTTTGTAAAGTGCTTTTCATAATGTGAGCCTTTGTTTCAAGAGCCCAGGTTTATTTCTACTTCAGTAGAACCTTTGCATGTTTTTAAGTACGAGATGTCATTGAAAGCCTATACGGTTGGTGTCAGTGCCCATTATGACAATCCTGCAAGCAAATACAGATTTATTTCTTCTTTTCCCTTCACTTCTGAAAACATTTATTTAAATGCAATCCTTTCTTCATTGCTTTGTTTTTAAGGATCATACCGGTAGGTAGTTCTATAGCAAGTCAGCCCACTGATTCATCTCGCTCAGTATTGTCTGGTCTGACTAGTACTGTTAAGCTCAGTTAGAAAAATGGAGACCCTACATCCCTACAAAGGGGTGGCTAATACCCCAGAGGATAGGATCACACTTCAAAATGACCTTAACAGATTAGAGAATTGGGCCAAAGCAAACAAGGTGAATTTTAACAGGGAGAAATGTAAAGTACTACACTTGGGCAAAAAAAATGAAAGGCACAAATACACGATGGGTGACACCTGGCTTGAGAGCAGTACATGTGAAAAGGATCTAGGAGTCTTGGTAGACCACAAACTTGACATGAGTCAACAGAGTGATGCAGCAGCTAAAAAAGCCAATGCAATTCTGGGCTGCATCAATAGGATCAAGGGAAGTAATAGTACCACTGTATTCCGCTCTGGTCAGACCTCACCTGGAATACTGTGTCCAGTTCTGGGCACCACAGTTCAAGAAGGATACTGACAAGCTGGAACGTGTCCAGAGGAGGACAACCAAAATGGTCAAAGGCCTGGAAACGATGCCTTAGGAGGAACGGCTTAGGGAGCTGGGTATGTTTAGCCTGGAGAAGAGAAGGTTAAGGGGTGATATGATAGCCATGTTCAAATATATAAAAGGATGTCATATAGAGGAGGGAGAAAGGTTGTTTTCTGCTGCTCCAGAGAAGCAGACACGGAGCAATGGATTCAAACTACAAGAAAGAAGATTCCAGCTAAACATTAGAAAGAACTTCCTGACAGTAAGAGCTGTTCGACAGTGGAATTTGCTGCCAAGGAGTGTGGTGGAGTCTCCTCCTTTGGAGGTCTTTAAGCAGAGGCTTGACAGCCACCTGTCAGGAATGCTTTGATGGTGTTTCCTGCTTGGCCGGGGGTCGGACTGGATGGCCCTTGTGGTCTCTTCCAACTCTATGATTCTATGATCTGGGGATGGGAAAATAATGGAAACTTTTTCCTTATTTTGTTCTTAGATCAGTTTCCATACTGATTCAATGCCTGCTTGAAACACAGTTCTGTTGGGAATCATGGGGCCAGTGATTCTTACTATACCCTTGCTTGCTTGCTTGCTTGCTTGCTTGCTTGCACAAAAACCGCTGGATCTGCAGGCGAAACCTTCACATACACACCTTGCCGTATGGGTTCTTTGCATAAAGGTGTGTAGTAAGCAGACACCATGAATCTTTTTATGTGTATGGATTGATTCTCTGACCTAAACAGAGGCACTACAGAGCCTGGGGAAAAGGAGGGAGGGATTTGCTCATCCCTACAAAGGAAACATAGGGATACCTACAAAGGTAGGCACTGAAAATTTTAAGTTTTGTGACATTTGTCTTGAGTAATATGTTGCATGGGGGAATGCACCATGTTGACTTGGAAGTTTGCATTTTCAGCAATCTGCCCTACATATATAATTTGTAGTACTGCCCCAAAAGGGTAGGATGGGTTGAATAGTATCTGCATATTAGGCCAGTGCCTGTTAGTGGGTTAAACAAAATCCTTCAGCTTCCCAAAGCCCTTCTCATTCTGGAAAAGGTGAGCCAAGTTCCACCCCTACAACAAGGCAGTAAATTTATGTGCACACATTAACATCCAGTTACACATCCTTGAAAATCTCCTGTACTGTAAAGCGTTGCCATTTTTAAAATTCTGCTTAGAAGGCTCTTCCCATAATTTCTGTGGCTTTTCATAAGATGTTATCTGTCTCTTGAAACTTAAACTAGTCTACGTAAATCACTCTGCTCCATTCATGTAAAATGGGCCCAAGTTGGCTGCTTTATGGTCCTCGAGGGTCAGAGTTCACTGCTGCTGTCAGAAACCACCGGCTTTTTCTTTCATCAGCATTACCGTTGCATCTGACAGCTTGCATTGCTGAATAAAGGGAGTTGCAAAGATGGAAAGCCGAGTGATATTGTCTTTAATAATTTATACACATTTCACCATTCCTTAAAGGAGCATGGCTGGCTAAATCTCACTTTTTAAAAATCATGGTTTATTTAGAAAACTTGTAAGTTATCCATGACTTTGGAACTGTTTGTGTGCATTTAGTTTTGTTCAACTAAAAGAAGTGCAAGAAGACAGAGAATTCTTCTTTTCAAAGACGACAAAGTAACTTAGAAAGCTTAAAAAAAATTGTATTAAATAACTCAAAGCTGGACATGTAAACAAAGTTTATTTTGCTAACCCACAACATGGGTAATAAACATCTGTTAAAGTTATGATAAATTCAGTTTTATTTTTATTTTTTCCAAGGAAAATTTAAAGGGTGAAGTCCTCCTGGTTTCCTGAAATAATTTTGAAAATAATTTACCCAGATTTAGCTTACAATGGGGCTGCAGATGTTGTGGTGATGTTCTTTAAAATGTTGCCATGGAATGTCTTTTCAGATGGTCCTTGCACTCTGGTCAGTGACTGAAATAAATCGATTCAATTGTGGTATCCTTGCCTGCGCCTGCCTGCAACTTTGCTCTTAACCACTTGGGGGTCTCATTTTCTTAAGTCAAGTGCTGTAATGAAGTTAGTTAGGGCTGGCATACGTCCGGATTTTCCTGGATGTTACTGGGATTTCAAAGGTGGAATGGACATCGGGGGGGGGGGGAATTTCTGAAAGGTGGTGATTCATCCTGGATCTTAGGAAAGTCAATCAAAAAATTGTGGTTTGGGGGGGGTGGTTTGTAAAAAAACCAAAAAACTTTCAGGGTGTCCTGGTTTTTACTTTTTGAAATATGGCGACCCTAAAGTTGGTTATTAAAACTAAAGCACCTGCCTCTGACATGTGTACAAGAAGGGAAGGCATAACTGTGGTACAAAGCAGACCTTTGTGGAGAAATAACCTTCAGAATGAACTTCCAGGTTTGGCCTCTGGTGTGCTGGATGATACTACCTCGCAGATGGAAATAAATTACATTAGACTGTGGCACACTATTATATATATTCTATATATTACATGGATTGCCCTTATAATTGATCACAAGTCCATATGAAAAAAGTTGTAATTCACAAGAGTAATGACAGCAATGTCTCATATTTCAGGGGTTTTACATCACACCTGTGAATTATGACTATCCATGTGCAAACTCTGATAAAAATGGGGGGAAAGGGATTTTTTAAAAAATCAGGCTGCTGGCCAGCTCTGGCTTTTGTTTTAAAAAAAAAATAGGCAAAGTGCACTAGCTTTTTCTGAACGCATATACATTCTGGACAGGCACCTAGGAATAATTCTGTGCTAGTAAATATAGAGGTGTATCCTGAAGCTCTCACTTGGCCAATTGTACAGTGCTGTTATATGAACCAGACAGCTGTCTTTAAGAAGGTGTTGGTAGCCGTATTTGGCAACTAAATGCCAAAAAACAAAACAAAACAAACCAATTGCAATATTATTTCTTGCCTCTGTTTATGCAACAAAGGGCCCTGCCACTTAGCCATGTTCCTTGTATGTGAGCAAGCCTGATACAGGATTGAGAGATTCTGTGGGAAAGTTCTGCCCTGCCCTCTTTTTAATTTTTTTGTTATAAGCATTGTTGATATATTTTCTTCAGTGTACAAAGTGTCCAATAAAGAACATGTCCAACAAGTTGGTACTTCAAGGAGTTTAAATTAAGACATAAGGAAATCGAAAAAGGGGAGGGAAATGGTGGCAGGGATAATACAATTTTATTTTATTTTATCTTTTAGCATTCTAGAGAACACTGCCCTCGGTGATTTTGTGGCACTAGTCATCTCTTCCTTATCTCCCCTCCTCCCCAAAATTACCCAGCTTATTGGATGCAAAATCAAAATGGTCTCAAAGAGCTTCAAGTTGCAACTTGAACTTGAATCTGTGCACGCCCCCCCCCAAAAAAATACTTATTGAAAAGCAAAACAAACTCAAAGGGGGGGTCAGAGTAAGCATCCACAGAGAGTTGCTTGTGCCCGGTCATCTGCCCAAATATTGGGTGCTGAAAATGAGTCTTTTTGTGAAATCATTGTGGTTTCGTACTCCACAGTCCTAGACTAGCATAGCGTAACATTGGCTGAACACCAACTCGCCACGTAAACTAGCTTGCCCATTTTGTTTGTGTCTGTGTGCATTCTGATTCAGTATGTGGTAATCAGAATGGCACAAGAGTCTGTGGTACTTTATTTGCCACAGTTTTTATGCTCAGTGTGTGCCAAGGCAGCCGTGCTTATAACTATGAAACATTGCCAGTAGGTCTGGCTTTCTGGTTGCTTGGAGGAAATGGCTACCCACCCCAAGAAAATGGTGGACTGCATAATGCTACATTGCGTGCAGGCAAATGTATAGTTCCTTTTCTTTGTATGGAACAATTCTATGGCAACTCAAACTCCACCATTGGTTATGTTGAAATAACCAATATGGCATGCTCATTCAAATGAGTGAGCCCATGTGCCATTTTATATTAGCACTATCTGAGAAGTGCATGCTGCTGATCAGATCTAGTTGTACTGGGCCCCCAGAAATCTGCTAGACTTTTCCTCGTGGCCACTATTTGTCATCGTTGTTGCAGTTGTAGCTTTATGGCTTTGTTTAAGTTGTACTTTGTCTTGATTGCCTTTCAGTCATAAAGATGATTTAATAATATGTATAAAAAAATGAAATGACTGTTTCCTGGCCCTTGAAACCCATTTATTCCCAATCCCCTTAAGTATAATCCCTCACATTCTCTTTTAAATCAATTTATATCTCTGACACACACACAATACATTGGATATAAACTCTCTTGTACTTTATTCTTGCTATAGAACTTGGGTCACTTTGGTGCAAAGTAGGGATGGATGAATCTGTCTATTTCTTGTCTGTGTCAGTTTTGACATGCTTCATTCATACATCTATTCCATCCTGATTCAGCATTAATCTGAATTTGTAATTTTAAAAACCATATGAAAATACATACAGTACTTAGCTTGTACTTAATACATGCCTTATCATAAAGTATGTATTTTAATATGCATTTTATCATACCATTCGTACTTAAATACCTATCATCTCTGTGTATGCATTCCATGTATTATTATTATTTTGCACAAACAACTGTCACGAAATTCAGAGAAGCATACAATCCCAAGAATAATTACATTCCAGTTTGTGTAGTTCATTGTATAAGTTTGTTTATAAATGCGGACCTATAGAGATTATTTTCTAACCTTAGTGCAAAGGTGGTAGAGTTGATATTGGAAACTCTGGTATCAAAAATCCTCGCTGAAGATATAAAGCTGTTTGCCATGCCAAGACCATTTTAGGCTGATTTCCAAATGTGCTGAGCACACATTGCTGTATCTCTTATATATAAAATTTTCAAAGCACAGGACTTCTTGGCAGTGCCGATAGGAACATTGCTTGCACTTTGTACATCTTGTTTCTTGAGTTGGCATTAATGCCAAAAGCAAAATCTGAGACTTGTGCTTTTTGATGGAGCCGATAGGGATGGTTTTAGTCGGCTAGGTTACAGTGCTACATTGATTTCAGGGGAGGTGTTTAACTCTTTAAAATGTTGACTTGATGTTTTAATGTGGGCTTGCTATGTCCCTTAATTGGATTAATTCAGAACCTGAATAAGAACAGACTCGAAGCAATTAGGAGCAAGAGTCTTGTTGTTGAAGAAGGCATTTAACAAGTTATATTTTCTTCATTTCCTCATGTTTCTGTTCAAGGCTATGATGTCTGAGCCACAGTACAAATAATTTAGAATGGTAAATAACACAGTATATATTTCTCGGTTGTGCTTGTTGAAGCAAGTAGACTAGATAAATGGTGCTTGAACTGGCTGCAGGTGTAGGTTTGCACATTCTCAACTGCTCAGCCTCCCCGCCCAACAGCTGACGCGTGGGATAGAGCAGCCGCCACCACTGCTTTCCCTCCAGCCAGCCCCAGAGCTTCAATTCCAGTTGTGGATATTTTGGATACAGTACAGTAGAACCTCTACTTACCACCGCCTCCACTCACGGACGTTCCAAGTTGCGACCGCGGCAAGCCCAGAAGTAACAGGTGGGTTGGCTGCTGTTCGTGCATGCGCAGGAGCGGCGATCGCCATTTGCGCATGTGCAGAAGCGGGCAATCGCCGCCCGCACCTGCGCACAACAGCGTCTCTCCCAGTGACCCATTTCACCATAAGGACGGGCTTCCGGAATGGATTGTGGTCGTGAGTAGAGGTTCCACTGTACTTTTGATCTGGATTGGAGAGAGAGCGGCAGAGGGGGCATTTAAAGGGCGCTTAGAGGGTGCTTACGCAATTTTCCATTTATGCACGCAGGGCGCCAGAACGTAACCTCTATATAAGTGGGGAGTTGCTTGTATAATATGATGCTTCAGAAAATTGGGCAGAAGAAACAACAACTGAGAGATCACAAGTGCAGAGAAACTCCTGATCAATCCAGCCAAACATGAATTAGAGCTCATTTTAAAACCTAGTCACTGATGGTGATTGCAAGAAATCATTCTTACTTCACTACCACTATTGCATCCACTCAATGCTGTCCCAGAGAGTTTTCCTAGGTGGTGATTTAGTCCAGACACGGCTACAATGGACTGCTTGGCAGCCCACTGTGACATGTTTGTGAAGTGCTTTGTAGATAAAATCACTCGCATTTGTTCTTGGACTTCACTTTAGTGGTGGTGGCAATATATATGGAGCTTTTGCCTGCTCTTATCCACTCCAGTGATTTCAATTGCTTTAGCCTGAGGATGTGGATAAGGTGGTTACTTCTGTGGCCAACCATGTATACTCTAGAGTTGCTTACAGTTTAGCCTGCAGTTGTCACCTTTGTTCACTCACCGTTCTCATTGGAATCCAGCCAGACAAAGTGGCTGTAGCAAAATGGGTGCATTCCAACGTTTTCCATGCTGTCCCCCTTTCCCCCCAACCCATTCTTCTATGAATTGAGTTGTGCAGTGAGTTGGCATGGCTTGGGGAAAGGGCTTTGTGGACAAAATCGCTTAGCCTACAGGCAAGAGATTCCCCACCCCGATCCAGAAGTTTATCAGTCTGGTTATGGGACAGAAGCTGAATTGACTGTCCTCCTGGCTGACCTTTGCAGAGATGGAACATGCAATGTGTGGTGCTGTTGAATCTCTTGGACCTCTTGGTGGTGTATTCAGTACCACTAACCATGGCATTTTCCATCACTCCCTGGCAGGACTGGGAACTGCCTTGGGAAGTCTCTTCTCCTAGAAGATAGGTTTGGTCTTCTACCTGCCAAACATCAGCCAACTAACAAAAGCTTTTTCTTCTGTGAAGTTCGCTGGGTAAATATTTGCATTAAACTTAATATATCTTACTTCTGCTTCGAAACCTCTGTGAGGGCTGAGTGTTGCAGAATAAAAGTGTTAGGTACCCGAAAGTCTACAAAGGCTCCATCACAAGCCCTTTGTCTGCTTCTCATGGTGGTTTGGTTGTTGCTTTCTGAGATGGGAGACTTGCAGGTTCCAGCTGCCCATCCTTTTTTCCATGTACAGTAAAAGTGTTTTTATTGGTAGGACTCCCAAAAGATAGACTTTGCCTTGTTGAGCCCCAGTTGCATCTTTCCGGGGTGAGGTTAGAAAAGGTTCAAATCCTCACTTCCTGTTTCCCATTCCATTGTGTTTTCCCACTACCAAATTGGGGTGCGTGGCTTGCATTTTCTTGCAAAATGCTTGTCTGCACCCACAAACACTGATACAAACATGTTGCGTGCAGTTTTTACAGGCATTATCTCTGTGGGTTCAGGGGTCCTTTCTGCAGTGGGACTTGCTGTCTCCTTGAGAGCCTGTGACCATAAAGATTTTACATGGGAACCTTCTAACCACTGAATGGGGTTTTTAAGGCAGAGGCCCTGTTAGCTTTTCCTGGCAGATAATGCTTATGCACTGTGTGTAGGAGAGCACATGCTCTTATTTTCTGTGATGTCATCCTGGCTTCCCAGTTCTGTGTTGCTTGGTTGCCTTCCATGCAATGGTGATGTGAGGGTGTTTTTAGGGAAACGTCTTGGCTGAGATTCCTGCATTGTAGGGGGTTGGACTAAATGACCCCTGGGGTCCCTTCCAACGCTGCAATTCTTTGATTCTATGTGTAGTGACAGTGCTGACAGGGTTGCTGTAGGGGTAGCTGTCAGCATCGCTACATCAGTTCTTGTTCCTCATGATATCATTTTGCATTCTGCCTGCTGATGGGAGTCGCAGCTAGGATTATGACTACCTCTTTCTGACATGGCTGTGTTGGAAGCTGCCAGCTTAACAGAATCACAGGACCTGCCTGTAAATGATAGCTGGCAGGCCGGAGTTTCTCTGTTCTTTACGCACCTTCAGTAGTCTAACTGAATTTGCATCATAATATTTCTAATAATTTGCGCTCACTGAATAAAAACCACCTCTTTAACATATTTCACAGAAATGTCTTGACTCGCAAGAATCTGCATAATTCAGCTGGAAAAACAGTAAAAGATTACAGGGAAGTAAAATGCAATATTCTGTTGAGGGTCTTTTTAAATTTTTTAAGTTACCTTTTTAATGTTTGGAGATCAATGGGTACCCTAATACAGTAGTCCCTCGACTTACGAATTTAATCCGTTCCGAAGGGACTTTCGTAGGTCGGAAAAAATCGTAAGTCAAGTCCCCATAGGAATGCATTGGGAGAAAAATATCCGAAAAAAATTGTAAGTCGAAAAAACCCGCATCTAAACTTTGTAAGTCGAGGAAACTGCATCTAAAACGGCAACGATTTCCATTCAGAAGTCGAAAAAATTCGTAGGCGCGCGGCCACTTTTTTCACTCGTAAGTTGAAAAATATGGAAGTTTGGTCATTCGTAAGTTGTACGTGATTCACAAACCCTGTAATAAGTAACTGATTTGTCAAAAACCTCATCTTCTTGTGTAAATGCCCATTTTACTGGGGCTTGCAGTGAAGAAGATTTTGATTCCAAGTCCAAGGGAAAGGGCATGTCTTCCCCCCCCTTTTTGTATAGCATTTTTAGACATTGCATAAAAATTGTATAGTTAGTGATTTGTGCCCAGACCTGACAGTTTGCCCTGCCCTCCCTCCCTCTGTTGAAGTTGGGTTTTGTTTAAGTGAAAAATGGCAGGTGCAACCATGCATTACTTCCCTCTCATAAGACCACTACCTAAAATTTGGTGAGGAATAGAAGTTTGCAACAAATGAAACCATCTGTCATCCCCAGCAAACAAGCCCAACAGCCCCACTGTTCAGGACAATAATGGTGCCAAAGGAGTCAGCCTCTGGACAAAGTTCCTGCTGGGTTTCATTTAAGTAGGTTAGACCAAACCTGAGAACCTTCCACAGATCCTGTCAACATAGATTTTGGTATGTGCTCTTGCAGAAGCCTGTCCTAGACAGATCAAAGAAGCTTTTAATTTGTATTTAATCACTCCTTGAAAAACCATCCACCATATCGTGCCCTGGCTATTATGTCAAATACTTGATGTAGTTAGTTTTTTCTTACCCGTAGCAAATGTTGCCTCTTTTCAGATGCTAAATAAGAAAACCAACACTGTTTTCAACATGTGTTATCTCCTTTGCATTTCAATATAGGTTAGAATGCAAAGCTAAGGTACTGAAATGTATTTCTATAATGAAGGTTAGTTCTGTAAAGAACGTAAAGTTAATGATGAAAGCTTATTTCTATTCAGCTTAATCAGCAAAGTTTACAACATGCTACCAAAGGGAATGTTTCTACAGCCTAATGATTGGGGGTGTTCACATTAATACAACTAAAATTTTTAATGGAAAGCAGGAGTTCCTGGTTATTACACAAAGTTCTGTTACTTACTTTTACTAATTGGACAAATAGGCCATTTGAAAATAATAACAGTATGAACTTGAAACAAGAATTCAGTTACAGGTATATGATAAGCAGGATGAACATCTTAAAGGGCTTCGGACATCTGTTCCTTTGAGAAGTCATAGAAAAGCAGTTCTTCAGCTCCTTACGAGGCTCACACTTCTCTGTGAGTGAAAAGTGTTAGAGGGATAATTGTATGGGTATTAATTTCGGGTATTTTAGAAAACGTAAAACTATTTTAATAAACACGAATACTGTTTCAGAGAATTAAAATCTTCCTGGATTTAGGGTGATACAGGCTGTTCTCCCACACAGAGCACTGAGCCAAGGCGGTGCAGAATTGAGACGATCCATTTGAGGGCACCATATTATGAAAAAAATACCAAAGCCCGCCCCTGATGTAGGGGTTGTAGGGGTTAACATCTCTGTAACGTAAAATAGGGCTGTGGTTGCAAATTTGCACACTTACTACATACAGCTGGAAAAAGTTCAGTTAATAGTGGCCGAATCTGTACTGTTAATGCTATTGGTTTCTATCAACAACAAAACTTGAGATACAGATATACAGTGGTCCCTCGACTTACGAATTTATTCTGTTCCGAATGAACACTCATAGGTCAAAAAGTTTGTAAGTCGAAAAAAGCAATTTCCCATAGGAATGCATTGGGAGAAAAAATATTCGGAAAAATTCGTAAGTCGAAAAAACCGCATCTAAAATTCGTAAGTCGAGGAAACCGCATCTAAAACCGGCAACGATTTCCATTCGCATGTCGAAAAATTCGTAGGCATGCGGCCACTTTTTTCATTCGTAAATCAAAAAATTCGGATGTCGAGTACTTCGTAAGTCGAGGGACCACTGTACCCTGTTTCTCCTAAAATAAGACGTATCCATAAAATAAGCCGTAGCAGGATTTCTACGCATTTGCGAAATATAAGCCATACCCCGAAAATAAGACATAGTGACGCGGCGCCTCTCCCTTAAGATGGCCTGGATAGGCGTGGCTATGCAGCGTACCAACGCGGAGCAGTTAAAATAAGACATCCCCCGAAAATAAGCTATAGTGTGTTTTTTTGAGGGGAAAAAATATAAGACGGTGTATTATTTTAGGAGAAACACGAGTAGGAGCCATTCGTTGCCTGTATAGGTCGCTTCT
This sequence comes from Darevskia mixta, assembly GCA_034641385.1. Classification (NCBI taxonomy): domain Eukaryota; kingdom Metazoa; phylum Chordata; class Lepidosauria; order Squamata; family Lacertidae; genus Darevskia; species Darevskia mixta. The sequence goes on along the minus strand of JAWWNH010000062.1, from coordinate 5,465,038 downwards.
TTGTGCTTACTGAGAAGCTGCACCTACGTATATGTCCCCAGGGATGGAACTGAGTGCTGCCCATAGTAACCATCGAGAAATTAACTATTATAATGTAAATGGGATGGGGCATCCTACCCACAAACCCAAAACTACAAGGAGAAAACCCTATAAAACTGGTGAATGAGAACTGCATAAGCTCAGAAGCTTGGAACAGTGACAAAGGGTTGAGGTAGATAAAAACTGGGAGGAGGGAATGAAATGGCCTTGTTGGAACCCTGAACAATTTTATAGTACATTCCACTTGTTTAAAAATGGAGTAAGCTCAGTTTGCTGTTGTTTAAATGTATTAAATCTAAATATAACAACAATAACTAGATTTCTTGCCTGCCTTTCACCATAAGATCCCAAGGTGGGTTACAAGAATAAAAAAGCAAACAAAGATATCAAAATCCTTAAAGAGTCTAGAGAATAGACTGAGCCCTAATTTAACAACAACAGCAGCTCTGGTACCCCAAAGGCCAAGGTAAAGAGATGCATCTTCAGCATAGATACACAATGAAGGTGCCAAGCGCTCCTCTACGGAGAAGGAATTGTACAGCTTAGGGAATAATGCCCTTTTCTGGCCTGCCACCTCTGAACCTCTGAAGGCTGTGGAACTACCAAGAGATTGGAAAATGTTTGCAGAATACTTAAAAACTCTGTGTAAACATGTTAAAACGCAAATAGGATTTGAGTAAGAACAGCAGTAGGGGTGAACTATCTGTTTCTATTTCGTGGTAAGGTATGGAGTAACTCTAATATGCAGCATAAATTGAAATTTGGGGGAACCATAGAGGGAGGGAGGGGAAGTCATCAGTGGAGTGATTGATTGCTAAATTTGAAATGTTTTGAATTGTTTATTTCTTTAAAAAATATTTTAAAAATTATAAAAAAGGAACCGCCAAGAGAGATGCCCTTCCATTGATCTTAATACCCAAGAATGTCTGTAGGAATGGAGGCAGCATTCCAGATATTTCAGACCCAAGTCATTTAGGGCTATAAACCTAGAACTGGACCCACAAACTAGCTGGCAATGAATGCAGCAATTTTTAAATGAGGGTTATGCAAGTTCTAAATGACACCCCAGTCAGTAATCTGGCTGCCGCATTTTGGAACAGTTTACACGTCACATCCAAGGAGTCTTTATCTGCAGCTTTCTATAAAGTTAAACTATCAGGGTACGGCAAGTTGGTTTCATTCGGGAGGGGGGAGGAATAATGCCTGTAATCTCCCCACTTCCCCCTCCCACAAGAAAAGGAAGTTTTATTGTAGATTGAATTTAGTTTAGTTTGTTTATGTGACTCTGACAAAGCTTGTTTTTAGTGTTGACAGTCTTTTGTGGAAAATGGTTTTCTAATGCTGCTTTAAAAATGATTTGCCTGTCTCAAAGTGACAAACTCTGTTTTCAAAATTATTTTTGAAATCCATGTTTGGGATGAGTGAAAGTTGGGCCTGAGGTGTTTCCCCCGACTTGTTTCCATTGCAGATATAATCCTGGGGGTGAGGCTTCTGTGGACCATAGCTATGGCTGCTTCTGGTTATTGTCTGTTTTTGTCCGTTCTGTTTTCACGTCCAGAGTTTCACATTAAACACTGCAAATATTCATATGATGTTGCTCGAGCCCAGTGGTTTCCAAACCTTCCTCCCCACAGACTATTTGAAAATTGCTGATGGTTTTGGCAAATCACTTCATGATTTTTCTGATTCCTTTGTTTCCGGTGGAAAGAAAACCCCACACAAATGCTGGTATGGGCAACAACAGGAAGTATATAGAAGTGGCTACATTCTTAATTTGGCATATTGCTGAACATTTTGAGGGGGCGCAAATCATCTTGAATGTGGGAGCATCAAGAACACAAATAATCCTGCATGCACTCTAAAAGACCCATCTGGATACACCCAAAGGGTGATTAGATCAAGGCTGAAGCTGGATGGAAGGGATAATTCAAACAACAAATAATAATAATTTGCTGAACCCCTGCAAGAAGAAGAACACACAGACCGATGGGGCAGCCAAAGGGCACAGAAGGCCAATTGGGGAATAGATGGCTCAAGTCCCTACCATATTTGGACTTGAAGGGCAGGAAACTCGGCATGTACAGAGTACCAGCTGAACTGAGCAGCTCAGGAACACCGTGTTGTGCTGTGACCTGCACGTATCAGTTTTTAGACTGATGTCCTCTCATACAGATTTCCACACACAAAACCCACTGCTGGTCAAGTTCTAAAGAGGCACACAAGTATTTCCACACGCAAGGGGGGGTTGGACTTGCATTTATCAACCAACAGCCCCACGGCAAATTATTACTGAAACGGAACATTTTCAAGGCAGTTTGTAATGGGGTTTTGCTGCTCAAGAGGAGGAGAGGAGTAAAAAATCCCACTTGGGTCGCCCAGATCTTTGGAGATGCCTAACCATTACTCTTTGATCCCACCCTTTGTGTAAATACCATTGTTTATTGTTTATTTAACAAAATTTAAGATGCTAGTGCTTTTTAGAAGAAAATTATTTCCAAAGATAATGTAATTATGTTCCGGCCATTCTGGCTGCGCACTGTCTCGCCAGAGTGGTACATGCTCAGGTTATCTCCTGCTTGTACTACTGCAATGTGCTCTTCCAGAAGCTACAACTAATCCAGAAGGTGGCAGCTAGACTAGTGACTGGGGCGGCCAATGGGAGCACATACCACTGGTCCTAAAGGATCTACACTGGCTTCCAGTATATTTTTGAGCACAATTCGTAGTGTTGGTGCTGACCTTTAAAGCCCTAAACAGTCTCGGCCCAATATACTGTACCTGAAGGAGCATTTCCACCCTCATCATTCATCCCGGACACTGAGGTCCAGCTCTGAGGGCCTATTGGCAGTTCCCTCCCTGCAAAAAATGAAGTTATAGGGAAGAAGGCAGAGGGCCTTCTTGATAGTGGTGCCCACCCCATGGAACACTCTCCCATCAGATGTCAAGGAGATAAATAACTGTACAACTTTTAGAATACATCTGAAGGGAGCCCTTTATTGGGAAGTTTTTAACATTTGATGTTTCATTATGCTTTTATCTTTGTTGGAAGTCACTCACCGCGATTGGGGCAACCCAGTCAGATGGGTGGGCTACAAATAATAAAATTATTATTATTATTTAGTTACTACTGATTTACATCAAGATATGACACTATGAGGGACGTGGGTGGCTCTTTGGTCTAAACCACAGAGCCTAGGGCTTGTCGATCAGAAGGTCAGCAGTTCGAATCCCCGCGACGGGGTGAGCTCCCGTTGCTTGGTCTCTGCTCCTGCCAACCTAGCAGTTCGAAAGCACATCAAAGTGCAAGTAGATAAATAGGTACCGCTCCAGCGGGAAGGTAAACAGTGTTTCTGTGCAGTGCTCTGGTTTCGCCAGAAGCGGCTTAGTCATGCTGGCCACATGACCCGGAAAAACTGTCTGCGGACAAACGGCAGCTCCCTCAGCCAGTAAAGCGAGATGAGCGCCGCAACCCCACTCTTAATTCTGAAGTTTTATGTGACTTGCATATTTTGGCTTATGTTTAATCTTAAACAGCTGATTGGCATTTGAGCAGGAAAGCAGAAGAGCCAAAGGTGTAGTTAACCCTTTCCCACTTGCCCAAAGTTGTTGATTTCATTATTTGATTGGAAAAGCTGCCCTGCCAAAACCTAGTGCTACAGACCAGAAAGCAGAAAGAACTACGGTCAATGTTTTCTTTTTTCCTGCTGTCTTTTTTTAATCTCTTGTGGGGGGAACGTTTAAAGCTGTGAGCCAGCTGCTGTTGAAACTGCTGCCGCCCTTAACAGGCCCCACCACTGTGACTGATAATTCCATTGTGCTGGAGGAGTGCATCTGGTGTGGAAGGTCATGGAATTTGAGAGAGGGGTCCCCAAGGTATCTTGGCACCCAGTCTATATAAAAGACCTGAGAAATCAAGAACAAAACTTTGAATTTGTGTCTGCTGGGGGGAAAACAGAGCTCTGTTGCACAATGGACAGCTGCTGCAGTTTGGAAGAGCCCCTGATCCTTTTTGCATCCAGTCGGTTTTACTTCCTTATTTTCTTTCTAAAGATTTACACCCATGTCATGATGGGCCGGTAGGTAGCATACCCATCTTCAAATCAGCTTCCAAACTTTGCCAGACATAGACTTGAGCTGGGAAATAGAACCCAATGGGTGTACCAAGGAAACAATTTTCTCATAGCCATGAGGTTCAGAAATTTGGTGAGGGTGTGATCCCAGAATAGTGCTGCACCATTCACTAGACTATGTGTGTGAAATGCCAGATAAATACTAGCTCAATATAATATAATAGCCAAAATCTTCACCTGCTGCATGATGTTCATTCTTCAAGGTTTGCAGTTCCCCGACCTCCTCTTTCCTCTGGACGAAAAAATTAATATGTCTCGGCTAACACCGCCAAATGCCATCTTGTGATAAAATACTAAGGGGAGGTGGTGATGCTGCCTGCCTCTTAACAGAGGACTTTCCCCTGCTCAGTCTGCTACTTGTTAGTGGCTATAGACTTGTTATAGATTTGTTGCTCTGTGTTTGATTAATCAGGACACTGTATACCCAAGGAGTGGGAGGAGAGGGTCTTGAAAGCAAAGTGGCTAAGTGTCTCTGCACAGTTTTAAGCCACCAGCATAACCTAATGGCCATTAGGGGTTATCTTGTTAAAGTTTGATTTAATAATGTTCTGGCCTTTTGACCACAATCTAAATGAATGTGTGGCTGTTTGGCTTGTTCCTTCCTCAGCAGTTGTGAATATCTTTAAAGAAAGAAAAATCTGAGAGTGGGAAAAGGCTTTCATTTCAATAACAAAGAGTCTTCATCCACATCATGCTTTTTTTTTTTTAAATCATTTTCTTTCCTAAATAAAGATTGCACATAAAAATCAAAATGCAATATATAAGTTATGCAACAGAAATTGTGCAAGCCGAGTAGTGCAAACAGTATAAATGTCCACTTTCTTCACTTTAATAAACTAATCAAAGATTCACAATGTACCTATGATGGTAATTATTTTAGCAGTGGGAGGCTTTGCTCTAAAAGGTGAGACATGAATAAGATATATAATAAATAACACAATCAGTAATTATTTGGCATCTGTTCGTTCTTGACATTAAGGACATTGACTAGTTTTTCTAAGTATAAGCCCCCCCACACACACAATGTAAAAAGGTTTGATGACTTTCAATGGAGAAAACCCAGTTGTGTTTTTTGTTTTGTTTTGTTTTGTTTGTTTGTTTGAACGTATTTACTGAGCAGTGGAGCTCCCTGGATTCCCTTGCATGTGTGTTTGTCCATCAACATTCATTTAAGGTAAATCTGATATCTACAAAGCAATTTAAACACTAAAGAGTCTTACGGGAACTAGTGAAAAAATATATATTAAAAAACCTGTTTGTCAACATCCCTTCCTAAAAACAAAATAAAATAAAAAAAATTCCTTCCAGTAGTACCTTAGAGACCAACTAAGTTTGTTCTTGGTATGAGCTTTCGTGTGCATGCACACTTCTTCAGATACACTGAAACAGAAGTCACCAGACCCTGATATATAGTGAGAGGATGGGGAGGGGTATTACTCAGAGGGGTGGTGGAAATGGGTGAAAGGTTGATAGGTGTGGTAAACCTGTTGACGACTGTTAACGGCTGCAATTAGTCTTACAGGAAAAAGCAAGGGGTGAGAAGGTTAAAAAAGCTTTGTCATGTATAATGAGATAAGAATCCAATGTCTTTGTTCAGACCAGGTCTCTCCATGGTTTTAAGCTTGGTAATGAGTTGCAATTCAGCAACTTCTCTTTCCAGTCTATTTCTGAAATTCCTTTGCAATAAGACAGCTACTTTGAGATCTTGTATAGAGTGTCCTGGGAGATTGAAGTGCTCTCCTACTGGTTTCTCTGTCTTGTGATTCCTGATGTCAGATTTATGTCCATTTATCCTTTGGCGTAGGGTTTGGCCTGTTTGTCCAATATAGAGAGCTGAAGGGCACTGTTGGCATTTGATGGCATACACAATGTTAGATGATGAGCAATTAAATAGTCCTGAGATGGTATGTTTGATGTTGTTGGGGCCAGTAATGGTGTTGTCCGGGTGTATGTGGCAGCAAAGTTGGCATCTGGGTTTATTGCAGGCTCTGGTGCCAGTGTCTGTGTTTAGTCTGGTTGTAGTATTGTTGTGGGTGAGGAGTTGTTTAAGATTGGGTGGCTGTCTGTAGGCGATGAAAGGTCTTCCTCCCAGAGCTTGAGAAAGAGAACTGTCATGGTCTAGGAGAGGTTGTAAATCTCTGATGATCCGTTGTACTGTTTTAACTTGGGAGCTGTATGTGATTACTAGTGGTGTTCTGCTGTTTTCTTTTTTGGGTCTGTCTTGCAGCAAGTTCTCTCTGGGTATCAGTCTGGCTCTGTTGATCTGTTGTTTAACTTCATCCGGTGGGTATTTTAGTTCTAAAAAGGTTTGCTGTAGATCTCTTAGGTGAGAGTCTCTGTCTGTAGAGTTGGAACAGATGCGGCTGTAACGTAGGGCCTGGCTATATACAATGGATTGTTTGGTATGTTTGGGATGGTAGCTAGAAGCATGTAGATATGTCTGTCGGTCAGTAGGTTTACGGTATAAGGTGGTGTCTATGCGCCCATCCTGTATTTTTATAGTAGTGTCCAAAAAATGTATTTCTTGCATAGATTGGTTCATAGTTAGGTTGATGGTGGGGTGAAAGTCATTGAATTTCTGGTGGAAGGTGTCCAGGGTCTGTTGACCATGTGTCCAGATAATAAAAATATCATCAATGAATCGCAGGTACAAGAGAGGTTTGAGTGGATAGGAGTTTAGGAAGCGTTGTTCTAAATCTGCCATGAAGATGTTGGCATACTGTGGGGCCATGCGGGCCATCCCTTCCTAACACACTTATTAGAATCAAATATGTTAAAACAAAACAACAAAACAAACTCATTTTTAAAAAAGTTTACATTTTAAATTATCAAAAATTAAATAAACGTTGGTAGTAACCATTTTAGACTTGAAGCTAATAAATGTGTCTTGCATCCTTCTTGGTGCATTAGAGTTCACTGCCTTTGAAGTCAACACAGCTGCATTGATTGACATGTCTCGGAACCAATTAAAATTTGCAGCATTTCCCTTGGGAGAAACATATCAGTTTACTTGGTCTGAAATATCCTGAATTGCTGTATATCAGCCACTGAGATACCATTGCGATATTTAGGTAAAAGAATTACCTGCTACTTTAGTTTTCAAAAAATTAAAAGTAATTGTGCTTGAACTTTCTGGTCTTTTTGTGCATTTTTCCTGTTTTAAAATTACAGAAGAAATTCAACCCAGGATTTGTTTAGGCATATCAGTGAAAGTGGGGTTTTTTTTGTTTGTTTTTTGAAAAGCAACTTGTCTATGTAATGCTATAAAACAATAAAAATAATTCACACCAGAAATGGAAAAAGATTTACTTGCTCAACTTCCCAATATTTTATCTAGAGGGAGCACTAAAACTACTTAATCTTAACAAAGGATTTTTCTTTTAAGCATAAAACAACAACATTTATAACACCAAATTTTAGAATGGGCATTATACGTAGGTGATGTAGAAAAGAAACGTAAAAACAAACAGTTTATGTTAACATTGATAATCTTAGTGTTGAGTATAAGTTCTCTGTTCCATATTTGCATCTCCTTCCTTATTCAGAGCATGGCAGGCCTTCAGATGTTAATGTAGTAAAACGTAATTAATTTACAAATACCCATAATCTGGCAGCTGCAAAATTTGCATGTAGAGCACTATATTGCCACCTTCTTATGCCACATTTTAAAAGTTTAATGTATGCGGCTCATTCTTGTACCCATTTTTGTCTGTGCGCTTTGATAAATAAATAGATCATCTAAGATTCAATAGGCCAATTGCAGCATATAATAGCTATTCAGAGGCAATTAAACTGCCTTTTTTCATGCCGGCGTGTGAGTGCGCCCTTTTCCAACCTTCAACTTGATTCACGGTGATTCAAAATTAACTTAAAAGTCTTGTTTGCTGACAGCTTAAAGCTTAATTGACTGAAAGCCAAATAGAGTGTGTTCTGTATTCAGCACTAGGGCTATTGATAAAGCCATGTGTAAATTGCACATGTTGAAAGACAGCCATTGGGCCCCCTGTTCTCGTATTAGCCCACAACTTAGCATTGCTGCACAGTCAGAATTGCTTTGTCAAGTCTTTTATCACACCAGGTTAACTCTCTGGAGTTCCCCAGCAGCAGAAGCATCTCAGAGTATTGAGTCTCTTGGATACTATAGGGTCTTTTACAAATCTGACACCGGCTTGTATCTTATTGTATGGGCTGATCCTGTCTCCCACCCCTCCCATCATTGTAAGCAAACTTCGTGGTCCAATGCTTTCCTCATTTTTATTTACCGTACTTTCCCGTGCATAACACCCCCATGTATAAGATGCCCCCTCTTTTTTTAGACTCCGAATTGAGAAAATGGGGGGGAGGGTTGCCCAGAGTTGTTGAGCTTTATTGGGAGGGGGGTGGATTGCCGAAAATCACTCACCCGTGGGACCAACACAGTCGATCGCATGCACATTGACGAAGCAACCAATCGTCTGATTGCTCGCCGACAGCAAACGCCAATCGCCCGCCCAATTGCCACGGCAGCCAATAGCCTGCAGAACTTGCCACAACGACCAATCACCTGCCAGAACGCCGCTGACAATCTCCGGCTCGCGGCAGCCACCAATCCAACCTCACCACCATCCATGTATAAGGCAACCACAGTTTTTAAGCTTAATTTTTCAAGAAAAAAAACCATAGTCTTATACACGGAAAAATACGGTATTTACTTTTAAATAATGTATTTCTCACAGTTCCTCCTCAGAGCAGTGTGCAATTTAAAAAAACCATCAAATATAAGAGACAATATAAACAAACAGACGACACAGGCACCACAATATTTAGGAGAGCTCAAAAGCCTGATTAGAAAGAAAAGTTTCATCTGTGCTCTTAAATGTAAGCAGTGAATGAGGCAGATCTCCCAGGAGTACTGAGTTCCAGATTCGGGGGGCACAGCCCTCCTGTGCATTGCAACCTCACATATTTCTGAAGGGACAGTGATATAGAATTGTAGAGTTGGGAAGGGACCCTGAGGATCATCTAGTCCGGGGGTGGCCAACTCCCAAGAGACTGCGATCCACTCACAGAGTTAAAAACTGGCAGTGATCTACCCCCTTTTCTGGGGATCAGGTCAAAGTTGCTGAGCTTCTTTTAGGAAGGAGGAAGACCCATTTTTTAGGGGTTCAGGTCAAAGATTTTTTATTTTTTTTAATGGAACCCCTTATATGGGATTTGTATATAAATTTTCCCTCGACTCTTTTTGCTGGCCCATGTAGGACCAGCATGGATAGTTGACGCCGATGAATATTTGACGTTTTCTCCCCTTATGGCTTTGATCTATAGGCTACCACTATAGGCTGCATTTTAAGCTGTATTCTAACTTATATTTTAATCAACTGTTTTTTGTTTGTTTGTTTGTTTGTAAATGTTTTTACTGTATTTATATTCAGTGTTAGCCGCCCTGAGCCTGGTCTTGGCCGGGGAGGGCTGGATATAAATAAAAAAATAGTATTATTATTATTATTATTATTATTAAGCTTGTTTTATGGAGGAGGAAAGCCCCATTTTGGGGGGGGGGTGCAAGGCAAAAATGTTGAGCTTTTTTTAGGGGAGCCAAAGTTGTTGAGCTTCTTTGGGGGGAGCCAGTGATCTACAAGTGATCCACCACAGATGTCCAGTGCTCTATCGGTAGGTCATGATCTACCTGTTGGACGTGCCTGAACAGTCTAACCCCCTACAGTGCAGGGATATGCAGTTGTCCCATATGGGGATCGAACCGACAACCTTGGCATTATCAGCACCATGTTCTAACCAACTGAGCTAAGCTGAACCTGCAGAAGATCTCAATTCTGGAGCAGGGTAATATGGAGAAAGGCGGCTTTTCGGATAACCTCGTTCTGAGCCAAACCAGCACTTTCTATTGTTCTTGAAGGTAAATGTGCAGCCAGTGCACTTGAAACAAAAGGGAGGGGTGTAATATGAGCCCTGTACAAGATATTCACAGTCCCCTTAGGATCATTGGAGAGAGAGAGAGAGAGAGCACGCTGAATCAGCATACCATTGACACTGTACCAGACGACCTCTTGTAGAGGTTTCATGCAGGTGTTAAAAAGCATGGGAGACAAAATAAAATTCAGAAACCCCCTAGAAGCCATGGCATCAAACAAATGTTTCTTAGTATCACCACCTGGATGTATGCCTGGAGCTGAGATGCCACCAGCTGTTTCAGGACTCTGCCCCCCCTAAAAGGCATATTCGAGCTTGGTCAATCATTACCTAACACTTTGGGACCAACAAGTGCTTCCTTAGGAAGTAGTCTTAGCTTTTATTCTTGAGGTTTGACAGCATCATGTCTTGCTGAAAAGAGGCATTAGCCACAACAGTAACTCAGTCAGCCCCTCTCTGGCAGCTTTTATTACCCAGGCTGGGCAGATGTCTAAAGCGCATTGTCTAAGAACCATATCAACACCCTCAGGTTGCACAAACTGAAAATTATCTATTTGAAGCAGGTGCTTAAGTCACTAAGCAGAAGAAATAATGCAAGCATCTTAAGTTGGAATGAATAGGAGCAGTTTTATCCTCATAGTGTATTTCAAGTAAGTCGGAGCATGACTAAGTTAGGAGCCAGTGTGGTGCAGTGGTTAAGAGCGGTAGACTTGTACTCTGGTGAACCGGGTTCGCGTCTCCGCTCCTCCACATGCAGCTACTGGGTGACCTTGGGCTAATCACACTTCTTTGAAGTCTCTCAGCCCCACTCACCTCACAGAGTGTTTGTTGTGGGGGAGGAAGGGAAAGGAGAACGTTAGCCGCTTTGAGACTCCTTCGGGTAGTGATAAAGCGGGATATCAAATCCAAACTCCTCCTCCTCCTCCTCCTCCTCCTCTTCCTCTTCTTCTTCTTCTTCTTCTTCTTCTTCTTCCATTAATTTAAAACATTGTTGAATACCACCCAGTTCTTGTCTTGGCTACTTGAATGTAGTGTAATGGAGAATTTATGGTTTTAATTTTAGTGCTTAACCCTTTCTTGATAGTTTAGGGCAAGCAGATTAAAAATCATAGTATAAAGTAAAGTTCTATGGGACAAGCTCCAGTTGCCACCATCTGAAATAAAGTCTCCAACATGAATTGAAATATTAAAATGGTCACCTGCCTTCGAAGGATGCTTGCAAGAAGCGAGTCCCATTATCATGGAGCATCCACCGACTATTTCTTTTTCTACTTATTTCTGTATGGCATGCATGGATCTCTCTGTCTCCATTTTATCCTCACAACAACCCTGTCTGGCCCACCCAGTGTGCTTTATAGCTTCCCCTTGGTCTTCCAGGTCCTAGTCCAAGGCTCTAACCAGTACACAGAACTGATTCATACTTGCTTTGACATATAGAATTGGCTCTTTGTCAGTTGTGAGAAGGTTTGGGGGGTGGCAACATGATAACGGGCCTTTTCTGTGGTGGCTCTCCGTCTGTGGGATGTTCTCCCCAGAGAGAATTGCCTGGCACCATCATTACATGTCTCTAGGCACCAGGCGAAAACATTCCTCACTACCCAGGCCTTTGGATATTAAATAATCTTTGGCCTGTTACATGTTAAATCTATGACCTGTTAAATGCGGGGACGGCACTGTCGCTATGATCATTTCATTATGATTATTGTGTATTATTGTGCTCTGTATTATGTTTTGGGGTCACGAAGAGTCGGACATGACTAAACGACTAAGCAACAAATTATGTTTTTATTATTATGCTGTGTAAATAATGTTCTTAGTGTTGTACACTGCCCTCGGATCTTTGGATAAATGGTGGTATCTAAAACAACTATTATTATTATTATTATTATTATTATTATTATTATTATTATCAGTCCCCTTTTGTGGAAGGAGGTTAAAGGTTAGACTATTCCACCCTGGAATATGTCAAGGTAAGAAAGGCATTGTGAATAAAAACTAGCAGATTGAACTGCATAATACAACTGTCAAATACAATGTGATGTATTAAGAATTGCCCATAAAGAATAAGCTATACATGCATACACTGTTAGGGGGAGAAAGTGATAAGCACAGCCCGCCACCATTTAGTGTTTTGTGCTGCCATGGCAACCAGTGGTATTTAAATGAACATTGGCAGATCTCTGTGGTTATACATTCTCTCCCTTTGAAATAGAAACTCCCCTGTCCACATCCCTCTTGGTTAGACCCTGTTTCTAAAGCACAGCGTACACCGAATATGCCACGTAAACGGTACGAAATTAGTTAAGTGATTGTGTGACTTAGAAAGCAGGATACAGAGAGAGAGCTGGGAGGTTTTTCTTTCTTTTTTTCCGCTTCACACTAATGCATTACAAGTGGAAGCTATAGAATTGTGGGTGTGGTCCTTATGGAGCCCCTTGAGTAATCTGTTCTATGAAGCTCCTGCAAAGCTAATTCTGCCCAAGAGCATGCTAATCCTGTACCCAGTTGGCAAACACCCATTTGCAATGCCATGGTGTTCACAGTGTCACTGCGCTTCCTAGTATCTTCCCCGTGTGGTGTGTATGTGAGTGTTTGCCTGTTTAAATATGTGTGGGATCAGTGCGGTGAATCTACATGGGTGCCAGTGTCAAGATGGCAGAGCTGACGTATGTTGTTATAACAAGTCACTTGTGCTCCTCTTTTTGGGTCTATTTGCACTTGAGATGTTTCTAGTTTGCACGTTGCTCACTTAATTAATATTCTTCTGTGATTGCAATATTTCGCCATACAGGCATTGTTGTTGCAGTCCTACTTATTGTACGATGAGGGATTGTGTAATATGGACATTCTTCTTTTGAGTCCTCACCATGTCTCTCCCTCCACCCACTTATGAACCATGCAGAGCCTCTGCATATCAGTTGCTTAGAAGCACAGGCATGGAGAATGTTATGCTAAGGTGCTGCTTGTGGGCATCCCATGAGCATCTGGTTACAAAAACTGAGAGAACAGAGCGCTGGGCTGCATGGGCCTTTGGTATGATCCTGTGGCTTACCCGAAAGACCACCTGTTCCTACGTAGACCTGATAGATCGTTGAGGTGTTTTCCAGCAGCACCACATGTTATAGAACATAGTATAGTGATTATTTCTTTTTTAAACGTGGCATTTTCTGCTGTTGCTCCACTCTTTGGACAGTTCTTCTCCCTACTGTACTGGAAGTACCATCAATTGCTTGCTTGAGAGGTCTTTTTAAGACCCACATCCCCCTCCCCTCACTGCCCTGATGTTCTGCCATTATTAAGCTGAGCACTTTTTGTATCATACGACGATTTGTTTCATTTTGTCCTTTTACCAACTGTTCTAATAATTTTATTGTACTGTATATTTATATGGAAAGGCGACATATAAATGTTTAAAATAAATTACTATTGAGCCATGGTTCTGCATTATGTGAAAACCAGACCTCTAGTGTGTTTTAATTCATATTCATATTTCTCATTTTGTTTATTCCCCTATATATTGCTTGTCTGTGGGTATATTTTACCCAGCAGTCCTCTCTCTTCCCTTCACGAGGCTTGCCTCATACCTTGTAGAACTGTGGTTTTAGACAGCTGTTTCAATATTTACTGAATGATGCACTGCAAAATTGCAAATGGTTGAAGCTTCGGAATTACGCAGGAAGGAAAATCCAGTATTGTGTCTGCACTTGTTAAATATTCAGAACTCACCTGAATAATAATAGGCTCAAGGAATACCAATGAGGCTCTGAGCCGTGCGTCCTAATCCTTCAGGAAGTTGCGCTACTGATTCTGTCATCTGTAATCGTGCTGTTTTCCAACTCTTTCAAAGCACATTACAGCAGAAAGGATCTAAATACCTCACAAGTTCCCACTTCCCAAAGCCTTGTTAATTGTATCTGTGCAATTATTCCTGCTAAACCTCCTGTTGCTACTGTATTTGCCACTGTTATTCTGTGATGCTGATGGCTTTGTGGGATAAAATTGTGCTGTGCTACATTTCTTATCTGTGCTGGGTATTGCCTCTTTTTCCATTTTCTTTTTATAGAAGCATTCTTAAAAGTGCTGTTAAAATACCTCTGTAGGCACACCCTTGTTTTGGCATAGCATCCTGTTTAAACCTTTTGTAATATAATTTTTCTTTCGAAAGGATTTAATGAATCGTTTTCAGACATTACATGAAAACAGAAAGAAACGAGGCATGGAAGGTTTTTTTTTAAATATATAACAGAAAGGCAACTGAATGTAATTTTTATATGATCTTTGTTATTTTGTGGCATTTAATTTTTTTTAACAGCCAGATCTTTTACAAAAAAATTGTGGGGAAAATATATTTTCAGTTTCTGTAAGACATTCCATTTTTAGTTTCTGATATTGCTCTATCTCTTATTGATTTCCTGGCAAATCATGGCTATCTAATTTTACCTACCTTCTCATTGATTTCCAATAAGAATCTGGTCTCTTCATAAAGAATCAGGATAAGTTGCAACTCGGTTTCAAAATGATTGCAATTTAAAATAGTTTGTTACTCTTATACTTTTCAATAAAATAGTAATCATGTTTCAAAATGTAAAATCCAGAATACTGCTTTTATTGAAGTTTTACCAATGCCCAGTGAGGTTTGATACTCCAGAATGAATTGCTTTTATTGATCAGGGTTTTTTTTTTTGTAATCTAGCATATCTTTAAAAGCAGAAGTCATTTGGAAAAATATTTTCATATGTACTTTGATTTTTGTCTCATTGTAAGCTAGCCATCAGCATCTAGCAAGGTAACTGATGAGCTTGAAATATTTAATTTCTAGGAGGGCTGAATATTTTTAAAATTGCAATTATTTTATTGTACTGTTTTCACCAGTGCCTGTGCATCAGCAAGCAAAGCAACAAATAACAGAGCAGGCTTGTGCATCTGAACATGTCCTGTTTCACTGCATAAATGAAATTTTAATTGATTGCAATTAGCTCAGTTCAGACACAAAAAATAGGAGTCACTCTCTCATACTGAAGATTAAGACCATTTTTGAGTTTAAGGCTATAATCAAATTCTTTATTCTCTTCTTGCATAAATGTTAAGTTCATGTCCTTATATTTCACAAAGCTTCACATATATTTAAGGTGTATATACTGACACAGATTGCCTGTGATGCATTTTTTCTTGATCTGAGGATTTTTTTTCTATATTGGGAACCAAACATTTCACTGTATTGGAGAACGGGAAACCTAAAATGGTTGAAGGCAACTATTTCCCTAACATACAGCAAGAGCAGTGAGAAATAGTTCAGGACAAAATGGATTCTCTGCAGTTTTGTATGGAGCTGATAGATGATTCCTTTAATCAACCAGAGCTGGATTTTTTTTCATACTGCCTCTCTCCCCTGCCCCCCACCTTCCTGCAGCATGTCGTAGTAATTAATTTAATCCTGTTAGCATATTATAAAGAAGATATTAAAGAATCAAATCTGTTTTATATTTACATTACTAGTATGAATGAACACTTCCCTTACAAATCAGCAACCAATACTGCAGAATCTTAGCAGTTTTTAATAGGCATTAATACATTAACAAGAATTAATAGAAAGCTATATAAATTCCCTATAACCCAGCCGTCTGATGCTGTTGTACAGATTTAGGCACATTTAAATCTACAGTAGCTAGCTGTGATACTGTATATGACCACCAAGTAGTTGCATTATGTTTCTTTTCAAAAGTGAATACTTTATCGCTTATGCACAGCCTGACTTCTATAAAATTATTAGGTATGTCCCTAGAAAATGAATAAGAAGCCTGCTGTCTGCATTGGCTGTAGTGGTGTCAATAACATTTATATGTTGGTCGAGTTCACTGCATCATGCGAAGACTGGATCCCGCAATAACAATATATTGAAATTAGGAACGGAAGTATGCTTAGATTATTATTTTTGTGTGAATTATGATGTATTTCCAGAGGTGTAGAAGTGTGCTCCCACGGCAAGGGACATGGCACAGGTGACTGCCATTACAGCAGTGAGGATAAATGTTAATTAATTATGAAAATGTTGCTCCTGTCACCAAAGATGAATGAAAAACCCCGGCCGGGAGAGGGGACTCCAGCTCCATAAGGCAGGATGTGAAATGGCAAAGCCATAGACATACTTGCAGTTTTATAACTTGACAAGAATGTCTGTGAGCAAAAAAAAGGAAAATAAAGGAAGGATGGAAGGAAAAAGAAAAAGAAGCTTGCTGACTCTTTTAACCCTTCCATGTAATGACAGCAATTTGAAGGAACTTGAAAGCAATAAGCGAGGAGCATTGTGCACTAGGCTCTCTTGTTCCACTTTGTGCCATAGCATGTCAGTACATTGTTAAAGTTAAGTGTATCCACATCCCTACGAGCTAATGAATACTTGGTAGTCTATACTAATACTTTAGTGGATGCTGAACAAGTTTAGATGTTAAGCTTTTTAGGAAGAATGAATGATGGCTAATGATTATTTAATGACAGATCTCTGGACTGAAAGGCACTTAGCACTCAAAGTGTGCTGCAAAGCCTATTTCTCAGAGCTTCAGACAGGTTTATTTGGTCTCACCTTGAAGAGAACAGTGCTGTATTGATTTCATTGGTGTGGATTTAAACACGCCATTGGCTTAGAATAGCACCAACTATGCAGCAGAAAATCAGCACCTTAATCCTTGCGATTACTCGTAAGCTACTATGAAAACATTTGGTTCCAGCTGCTTGAAAAATGGAAGCAAATTTTTAGCTTTGAATGTTGAACTTTGTTTAAAGCAAGGCAGTGCTGTGTTGTGTGCTGTGATTAAAAGGAACAGATGAGGTCAACTGTTCTTTGACTGCATCCAAGAGCAAATGGTTTTAATCCCATATTTATCTGTTGCATATTCTGCTCTGTCCCAAGATCTCTGAGCGAATTACACAAATATTAAAAATTTCATATTAAAGAGAAAAGTAAAAATATTACAATCCTTTCTGCCATCTATGATAACTTAATAAATATTTAGCGTAGCCTTTGAGTCTACATTCCCTACTAAACTGTAACCCTGCAGTTGTACATATTCTCCCCTGTTTGGTGTTGTTTCCCCTATGTTGAATTTTTGACCGTAAATTTCTTGGGGACTTGTCAGTTTCTTGCTTTATAAAAGCTCACTCATCTTTAGTGCTATAAGAATAACACATGTATAATTTATGGTATTTTTTCTTAATTGAGTATTTTGTGTGAATTGTATTAAAAGTAGCTACCAATTTCTCGTTAGCCCCTTCTAGCCATTGACTTCAATGCTCACATGGAATCTTTGTGAACATTGCAACTCCTGATGTGGGAGATTCATTATGCCCAGTTGGAAGTCGACAGCTTTTGTAGTCAAGGCTTAGGAACAGGACAAGACGTGCCCAGGGAAACTGTTTAGGGGCCAAGAAGGTGGATAATGAATAATATTTTTAAGCCCCATAAAATTTGAGAACAGAAGTCTGCTTGCTGTCAGCTCAGCTTAAAGTTTGTATATAAATTTTAAAAACTGATGGTGATCAGACACTATGCTAATCATAATACTCCAAACAAAATAAAAAATAAAAAAATTCCGTCCAGTAGCACCTTAGAGACCAACTAAGCTTGTTATTGGTATGAGCTTTCGTGTGCATGTTTCAGTGTATCTGAAGAAGTGTGCATGCACACGAAAGCTCATATCAAGAACAAACTAAGTTGGTCTCTAAGGTGCTACTGGAAGGATTTTTTTTATTTTTTATTTTGTTTCGACTACGGCAGACCAACATGGCTACCTACCTGTAACATAATACTCCAGTAAAGGGTGAACTCCAGCAAACTTCATTGAATGCAGTAAGACATTTAGTGCATATCTAGGAAAAGGAAAACTCTGATCCTAAACCTCCGCTGCCTTGCGGGACATCTTCAGGAGAAGAAGACATTAAGGAGTAAACCCTACACAAATCCGGAGTAGAGTCCCTAGGACGGTTGGATGGCACCTTGTATGCCTCCTTCCAGCAACTCCTGCAGCCCAGCTGGTGACAAATGTATAGCTCTGCTTTCCTTTTGACCATTTCAGCAAGGCCAAGAGGGAGGTATTGTCATCTGGGCAGCCCAGGACCTCCATAAACACTTTCCAGGCTTGCACACTAGGGAGGTCACTTAGGTGCTGCTAACTTCACCCTCAGAGGTGACTTCACCCTCAGAGGTGCATTCCATTGTCTCTTGAGACAGATGGATGCCAACAACAATGACAAGATGATGGTGATAATAATACTCATCTACCTTACAAGGTTGTTGTAAGCAGTGTGTACATACACATGTGCTGGATAAACGTTAAGGTTGTGTTATTCTTTTTTACCAAATCATTTCCCTTAAATTGCTTGTTGTTCTACTTCTTTCATTTCGTTTTAATTGCTGTTTTTGTCTTTTGCCGTGGTGCTCTCACTTTGCTTTGTGAGCCGCCCTGGAAGTTCTGTCATTGGATCAGAACTCGTGGGATTTCATATTTTAAATAAACGGAAGTTTGTTACTACTTAATTTCTTCACAGTCTAAACTGCATAACAGTCTTCACTGTGTTCAACATTTGATGCGCTGTGTGAGCTCATGTGGAAATCCTTGAACAAATATAATATGTTAAGGCAGTTAATATCAACAGAAGAGATTTTGTGGGTGGAATACGGGATATGCAGCAAAGCAGAAATGTTTGTGCCAGAGAGAGAGAGAGAGGGGGGCAGGGAAAGAGAGGCATAGTTGCAATCAATGTTTTGCACATCCTGAGGTGCATTTGAAATTTTTATAAGTACTGTTTGGTGCTCTTCATTCAAGGCACATATAGCTGATGGCCAAGTGTAGTTCTGCCTCAAAAGTGGCACAACAAGAATTTTAACACCTCACAGATGACAACACAGTAAACTTCCAATAGCCCAGGTCAGTAGATGGTGCCAAATCTACATGAATAATTAAAGGACAAATAGCAATGCCTGAATATTACAGTTAATGTACTGCATCACTGACGAGCTTTTCTGCATTTAACGCCTCGTCTCATACTTCCTAGTTCAACAATGATCGAGACTGAAGAAGGATTTTTTTTTTTCTGAAGGACCGAAACTTACATTGACCCCAATTTACAGAAATATGGGGTCCAGCAGAGGTCCATCCAGTTTTGCAAGGAATAGGAAGAAACCAAATAAATTAACTAGGATTAAAATGTGGAGAGAATATCCAGAGTGTTCCCAACTTGGTTGACTGTTAAGAACCATCGCTTAAAACCACCAAACAGCAAGAATATAACACTGAAACAGTAAAGTAGAGCATAGCAAGCAATGGTAGCTGCATAAAGCCAGGAGAGTAAAAAGACAAGACACTAGTCAACCGGGCAAATGGTCTTTACCCCAGAACTTAAGTGGTGCCAAGTGAGCCTCTCTAGAAAGGGCTTTCCATTGCTCAGCACACCTTATAGGCAGCCCTATATGTGAGGCATTACAGTAGTCCAAACAAGATGTTATCAGAGCATGAATAATATGGCCGGTCTATCTCTTAAGGCAGGCATGTCTAAAGTCTGTTTCAGGGGCCTAATCTGGCCTGCTGGTTGGCTTAATCCGGCCCCTGTGGCAGCTTATTTCCTGGGGTAAAATCCTAAAAAAAAGCTCAGCAACTTCAATCCAAAAAAAAAAAGGTCAACAACATTGGTTGGCTCTTTGATCGGCCCTCACAGCCCTTCACTTCATCAAATCTGACCCTCTTTGAAAAAAGTTTGGACACCACTCTAAGGGTTGCAGTTGTGCCAGGGGGTATGAAAGGGTCAGAGGATCAGTAAATTCTGTGGACTGAAACCAAAGAACTCACCTGCTCAGAATTCCAAGACATATTTCTATAATAATAAATTGGTATGGCATTTACCCCTCCGAGTTTTTAATACCTAATACAATAAAAGAGTACCATCATGTGCCTAATAGCAGATATAAAGTATCTGGGGGTAGTCCATCTCCCATAAAATAGCCTTTAGCCTTAATTCAAATCCATTGATTCCTGTTCCAGTTAAACCTGTAGAACTTAATATGTCTTTTAATCCTTTTATTGTAAGATAGGATAAAATTAATTTTACACTAGGACTGTGCAAAGCCAATTAACATGATCTTTAGAGTTATTTAGTAAAGTGCTTCAAACTGCTAAATTTATCCTGACCTCTTGGTTGCACTCCCTGACTGCTTTTTAAATGAAGTAATCAATATCTTGCAACCTTTTAAACAGCTTAAACTTTTTTTCAGATATTTTTTTACCTATATTTTATTTAAACAGATTAGGGATGAAAAATATACAGCTACAGTTGTCGACCATTTCCTGTAGGGCTGTTGTCTTTTTGGTTTTGGTACTCGGGGTCAGTGTGCTTGGAAATCTTTGTAAATATGGAGTCAAAATGTCCATTTTGCAAATAATGAAGAAATCTGTCACTTCCATTTACTTAGTGCATAGAAAGTGTGCTATCTCTACAACTTAAATGCAGAAACCTTCCTTCTTCCCCTGCGTAGCTTCTTTCCCCCCCACATAGGGCTATTTGAGGTTATTAATTTTCTCACCGTGATAGGGTGATCAACCGTCCTGTCAAGAAAATGGATCTCTGTGTCACCCTTTAGCATGATTAAATGGAGGCACATCGCTGTGAGAAAATACCAAATTTTCACGAGACAAATGAAACTTGTAGCGAGGACAACTTTTATAGACATTATTTCATTTTAAAATCTCCCATTTGGCTGTCAGTTTATTTGTTGGGAAGGGTTGCCATTAATTGCATGTTCCTCCTAATAACTCAAAAGACAGTAAAGGGGGGGGGGAGGGAACCAGTTTCACACCTAAATCTCTTACACAGAACAAAATGTCAGCTAGTGTCCTCTAGTGAACACAGCTCGGTTTACGTAAACCCAGCTGCTAATTAGCTCCCCAAAACTCTTTGTCCCAATCCACATCCACTGCTCTTTCTGGCACTAAAACGCTTGCAGTTTTTAAGCCTGGCTGCAGAACATTGAAATCTCTTGAAAAACATTGAAATCTCTTGAAAGGGGGTCAGAAGTGCTTTCAGACGGGCGCTTCTTGTGAAAGAAACACATCCTTAGAGAAGAACTGGAAAAGGCAGTCAACACGTTGATATGTTTTCCCTTTGCTTCTTGAGGTTTTAAAAGAGGGTTGGCTTGCTAAACCTGGACTCGCCATAAAGAAGCATTTGGCCCTAAACGAAATCCCGATAAAACGAAGGGTTAACTTGAGCTTGCTTTAATCAAACAAAAGGAAGAGCCAACTGAGGGGGCTCCTCTCTCCCTTTTTGTTTTTCGAGGGGGGCGTTTGCCAAGTGCCCCTGTTGTTTAATTTCCTACTGGAAGCAGCACATGTGTGGGGCTTTCTCTCTCTCCCCCCCCCAATTCTTTTCTTTAAACAGTGACCATTGCAGAGGCTGAGTGGTTGGGGTCAATGCCTTGCCTATTGATCAGTATCCCTGCAGTCCCCCAGCTCCAGCATCTGCTTCATTGGCTTCTTTCAGTGCTTGCTTCAGTACATTAGAATAGAAATCCATAACCAGAGCTGTGCTCATCCGAGCAGGGGAAGAAACTAAATTAAATGGTATAAAACAATCTTGGATCAGGAGTTTGTGCCAATTCATCTTGATCTAAGATGTCACACCGGGCTCTCTGTCTGAGCACCTGGGCTAGAGGCAGCCATAGTGAAAATAGATGGAGCTGCGATCATTCATTTGTCAGCTAAGGAGCTCGGCAGCGGTTAGCAATTCCCTTCTGCAGAGGTCAGCTGACAGAACAATCAGTGCAACTGCAGAATGGAGCTTTCCTTTGAACTATTGTTATGGAGCATGCTTCTTGGGGTGGGGTGGGGGGACGGGAGGGGAGGGGAGCGTGGTGGTTTCCTTCCAGATCATTGTGCTCTGAGTGAAGCGAATTAAAAAATGGATCTGCCTAGGCAGACCCCGGTTGCGGTTTGTGTTGCGTTTAACGGTAGTGATTATATATACAAATTGCGGGTGATTAAAATGGTTACGTATCACTTAGCGTAGAGTCCATTTTCATCTTTCTTTTTCCATACAAGGTGACTATTGATTTTTTTTTTAAAGCTCCTTTCCTTCTCATTGTTAAAGATCACCCTCACCCACTCCTTTGGGTGTAAAACTATCAGAACTAGAGCTGAACTGGGAATCAGTTTTCTTAACAGAGGTTCCAATGCTCTTTTTTCCTTTTCTTTTAAAAGGGAGAAAGAGAGAGAATTCATTTGCTGCAGTTTGGGCATACTGTAGCAGAGCGTTTTTTATTATTAATTCTCACTTTGTTAATCTCCAGACCTTGTAATTCTGTCTGTGAGTATACCAAGTGGTCTCCTCTGACTTCTCAGAGATTTAACATCACAGTGTAGCAGGGAAGGGTGAGACTCTTAGTACATTGGCTATAATAAACACAAGTCTGTTTCCTGGTACATTGAAGAAGTTATAGCCAAATCTCAAAATGCAGTTGAAGTAATGGGTGATATGCAAGCCATGGTCACAAGTAGACCCATTAAAATCACTGGACTTGTCCATTAATTTCAGTGAGTCTCTTCTGAGCATGACTTAAATAGGTAACATCCAGGGTCCTTAAATTTTGTAAATGCAGCCCTGCACGCTTATAATTATTTATTATTTCTTTAAGGCATTTCCCATCCTTCTCTTTAGCTGAAAAGTCTCCCAAAGCAGCTTACAAAAACCAGTACAGTCCCTTCCTTCTGGTGTACAGTGCAAATGGCATGAAACAGAAGGAAAAAGTGATGGGGAGGGAGAAGAGGGAAGAACAAGCTTGGGCCATCCTTTCTTAAAGTTACAGTTCTTATAAAGACCTCCTGGGGTGCAGACAATTCAGATAGCCTGGTAGTATTGCTGTGTTGTTCATATTCCTTTGCCTACTGCATTCTTGCATTATTTCATCCACTAATGTAAACTGCTTTAGGGTCATCAGCTTTGACTTACAGTAAGACCCAGAAGCCATGTAGAGTATGTATTTTAAGGCAGCAAAGGATTGCGTGCTCCAACTCTTCTGTGACCTTGACCCCTAGGCCAGTGTAACTTAGAAAGTGAAACTTAATGCAAGGGAGAGGGAACTTGTTATAAATGCCTCCCAGTGTTTCTAATGTACTGCCATAACAGAGTGCAGGAAAACATAAATCCATATACTTCATTTGGTGAAACTACTGTGCCTCCAGATGTTTTGGGACTACAATTCCCATCATCCCTGACCACTGGTATTGCTAGCGAGGGATGATGGGAGTTGTAGTCCCAAAACATCTGGAGGCACACTGGTTGAGAAACACTGCAAGACACCTGAAGGCAGACCTGCTCAGGGAAATGTTTTTAATATTTTGTTGGGAGCCACCCAGAGTGACTGGGGCAATATGATGATGATGATGATGATGATGATGAATTTATTATATGTACCCTACAATAAAACACAATACATTTAAAAATCCCCTATACAGGGCTGACTTCAGATGTCTTCTAGAAGTCATATAGTTATTTATCTCCTTGACTCTGGTGGGAGGGTGTTCCACAAGGTGGGCACCACTACCAAAAAGCCCTTTGCCTGGTTCCCTGTAACCTCACTTCTCACAGTGAGGAAACCACCAAAAGGCCTTTGGAGCGGGACCTCAGTGTCTGGGCTAAACGATGGAGACATTCCTTCAGGTATACAGTGCCGTGGCCGTTTAGGGCTTTAAAGGTCAGCACCAACACTTTGAACTGTGCTTGGAAACATACTGGGAGCCAATGTAGATCCTTTAGGACCAGTGTTTATATGATCCAGGCACCAGTCTAACTGTTGCATACTGGATTAGGATTCCTGTTAGCATATGAGAGATGTCCACTATCTGCAGCTTCCAGAAACAGTTAAAGATATTTTTGTTCCGTCAGACTTTCCCAGGTAGATAAATAAGTCTTTGCCATGAGTTACTATTTTGCATGGTTTCAGTTTTGTTTTAAATGTATTTTCTGTTGTTGTTTTTTTAAAAACGGTTTTCAATTGTTTTTATTATACATCGCCTTAAGACAACTGTTGGAGCAGCACCATTGAGAAAGACCAAACCATGTGTTTCATTGGTTGCACAGCAAGTGTTAGGAGAACAAGGCAGTGACTACTACACCACTTTTCAAAAAATGAATAGTACAAAGTGTCAAAGGGCGTGTATTTAAATTCCTTGCACTGTGAAAGGATCACCAGAGTTGCTGGAGTTAGAACAGTTTATGAACCACCTGTCCTAATGCTCTTTGTGTTGTGTTTCAGGTTCTCTGTCTGGATTTCCACAAATGAAAAAAATAACTATGTCGTATGAAGAGAGGCGAAAGCAAGCTACTGCTATAGTTCTGCTAGGAGTAATTGGAGCAGAGTTTGGAGCGGAAATTGAACCTCCAAAGTTGCTGACCAGACCGCGCAGCTCTAGCCAAATTCCCGAAGGGTTTGGCTCAACGAGTGTTGGATCCAACTATTCTTTGGCGAGGCATACTTGTAAGTTTCTCTCTGCCCACTCCCCCTTGACGCAAGCTATATAGCGAAATATGTAGTGGTATTATCTTCTGTCACATGGCCCATTTCAGCAACAATGGGAAAGCCTGGCTTCCTGCCATGAGAACCAAGATGCAGAGAGCCACTGGTTCACACACACACTCCACCACCCCTCTCCTCCTCCATGCGCCAGAGGACAAAATCCAAATCGGAAGCTTTTGATTTTAAACTATTTCATCCCAAGGAACTTCCAAGGGTTCTGAAGGGCCACAGGTCTAAGACATGGTTTAATGATCATATATGTGTGTGTGCATATCTGGGAGCTGTTAAAAACCCATCTTTTCTACCCAAACATTGGATCTATTCACATGCTCTTAGTACTCTTAGAACTGATCCAGGAAGACCACTCTAAAATGCCTTAAAAACAACAACAACTAGTTTCCCCCCTAAATTTGTCCCTAGTTTGTCGTCACTAGCTCAGTCTTTTCTGGACTATCCCTCCTTTTCTTCATTTACCCCTCCCATGTTTTCATGGAATGCTTTCACGTCCTTTTTCGCAGCGATTTTTTCGTGTCCTTTTTCTGCAGCTCTCACGTTGCTTCTTTTATCCTTGGGGGGGGGGGGAGCTGGATCAAGGATTTACAATCCCACTTTTTTTTTTACTAGCAATGTCTTAATAGCAAAACTGAAATGTAAAATTAATTATTCAAAAATGCTTTGGGTGACCATCCAAACCTCAGAGAAGTTACTCATTTTTTTTATTCCCCTAGTTTATGAATATTGTAGGTGATTACCAGAATGGTTCCACAAACCAGTGGCCTTGGATGAATTCCTAAAGGTTACAGTAATACTCTTTCATTGCACTGAATCTAATAAGGCTGAGTGCTCTTGGGTCTTGTGTATACTTTCTTTCCAGATATACCTTTGTCTCATGCTTAATTCTTAATGCAGACACCACTTAGCTGAGTTTAAATCCAGCGTTGCAGTTCTAATCCTTCTGTGTTCTTTGTATGGGCCACACTGTACCCATGACTGCCACACCTTCCTTCTTTCCATTGTCAATAAGTGAAGGTGAAAGGTAGGATGGGAACAACTGTTTATAAAGACTGTTTCACTGGAAAGTCTTCATTCTGCTTTGTCATCATATTCTGTGCACTCTCACATTCATCCCATGAATATTAATATTTTTTTAAATCTAAAGTGGGAATTTAAATCAGTGCACTTCCTGTTATGACTTTCTAAATATAATATACGGTCTGGCCCTTTGGAAAAACTTTATTTTACTTTATTTTATGTTTTGTATCTGAACACCAGTGTATCTTAACGTGCTTTCATTGCAATATCAGAACCTTGATTTCACCATAGCACCCACAAAAGATCCTTTTGGCAGCATCTCCACTGCTGAAAAAAAGAGGCGGTAGAGGTTTAATTCAGAGATTTGCATTTCACCTCCTGCAATTCCATGCTTATTTTCTGGGGCAGGCCTATCATAAGAGCCAAACAGTCTGTTTTGTTGAGGTTTACACACTGTCATCCAGGTTCTTCCTCCACAATGGAAATGCACAAAGAACATCTTGACAGAGTGAGGTTACTTATCATTAATTGTAGTTCTCTGAGAGACTGAGTGTTGCCTCTCTATAATCACATTTGTTGACCCCTTTGCCTTTTCCCTTGAGTGCTGCTCCCTCATAAGGAGGAGCAGAAGTTCTCTCTCTCTCCAACACAACTGCAAATATATGATACTGCAAGTCCCTTTGGGATTGAAAGTATTGGCTGCCCCTTATCTCATGTGAACTTTGGATAATACTTGTAGTAGACCATGTTCATTCTGTAAACGAGTTTCAGCACGCAAACCATAAATACTTGAATGCTTATTCTTATCCCTGAGTACTGCTAAGAATTCAGAAGATGGATTGTCATTCTGAACTAGCCTTCATAATTGCTTGACGTTAAAAACAACAACCCTGTAGTGATTAGGCCCTGTTTGAAGAATTAATTAAAGGAGGATTCAGGTGACGTTTCCTCCCCGCCCCACCGCCCAAAATCGTGTTGCTTTTCTTTTGCCACGTGTATACAACCAAGTCATGTGAAGGGATCCCTCATACAATTGGCTTCATGTTGACTTAGTTGTTTGGCAAACTACGGAGATCTGTCCTTGGAATGTGCAGTGAAGACAACATGTGGTATACTTCCCTATGAACTGTCATGTGAATTTCAATACTAAGATTGTCCTAAGTGCTGATTTAGATTATTGTGAACATCTAGCCTGAGTGGGCACATGTAGTAGACACAAAGTCCAGGGACAAAAAGAGACACACCATTGTTCCAGGCCAGGATCCAATAAACAAGGTCTGGTCAAACAGAGATGAAGTTACAGAAAAGCTAAGTAGACAAAGGAGAAAGTAGGTCCAGATAGGTGAGGTCAGGCAAAACAAAAGGTGAAAAAGGAGGCAGGCTATGGGGTTACTTCAGCAACCAGGAAACCCAGAATTAACAGTAAGATTGGCAGCTAGTCCTGCCCCTGGGGAGTAGAGCCTCTACTCATAAAGGGTCCCTGCCTGTTTTAGAAGCTTAGCTGAAGTCTTCAGAGCCAGAAGAAGGCAATATGACTTCTTCAGAGAGGTTTTGGCATCACAGACACCTCAGGTGGTGGAATTTCAAGAAGGTGGTAGGTGTTGAACGCTGATTTTGAGGGTACCTTCTCTTGAAGGTTCAAGAAGTCCTCTGTATCACATCCTCTGGCAACCTCCTCCTCCCAACTCTGCTATTGTCTTTTGCTAACTAACACACCACTGGGGGAGGGACTCCACCCCCTTCTTGTATGGTGCTTAATGCCCCACCTTTCATCAGGGTAAGGTGGTCTCTGCCATCACCTATTTTGTCCTTTGATGACCCCTCTCTCTGCCAGTCTGGCCACGCTGGGAGATCACTTCAGAACATCTGAAGCTGAAGTCATAGCATCGATCCACCTAACTCAGTATTCCCTCTTTTGAACAGCAGCATCTCTCCAGGATCTCATGTAGAACCCCGCTCCCCAAGCATGAGCTCTTCCACTGAGCTGGTCCTCTCTCCCAAGGACCAAATGTAAACCACTTTAAGCTCTTAGGAGGAGGAACAATATGTAATAACACAAATATTGTGGAAATTCAGATCATCCTCAGTGAAAACACAACCTTAGTATGATAAAGTTGAAGGATGCCTTATCTAAAATAATGAGCAGTAGAGAAAGAGTCTGCAGCTGAACTGTGTGTTGTCCCTCCAGCAGTTTAAATTGCAATAACAATTAGAAAGTAGCTCATTTTGATAAGTATCATTGATTTACTATGATAAGATGTAAAACTCTTATCACATGCTTGCCTACTGTTGTTTTTAATGCCAATTAATTGTGATATTTCTGCTCTGTAAGGAAGGATGTGATTCTTTAGGAATTCACACAGTGACCTTGCCTGACATCTCACATTAATCTCTGTTGACCTTACAAATGGTTCATGAGATATTTAATTATAAAATGCCACGTAAAGAATTTCTCATTACAGATTCACCACATCACACCTAAGCAGCAGCTAATGCTATGTTTATAAAGTTAATGGGCTGATAAATCTGAATGACTCTTCTGTCCTGAATATGAAAATACTCTGTTCGGTCATTAAAGCAGTGTATTTTTCCAACCATGTGCCATCAATATACCTATTAATGATGAGCATTTTGCACGTCAACTCAGTCAGTGTCATGTCTCAAAATTTATTATCGGGCAGTGTGGATGTTGAGCTTTTTCCAAATGTGTTGTTTATTTCCAACATGCCTGAGTCGCATGTAATGCAGTTTAAAACACAACAGATGCAACAAATCAGGCACACACATTAAAGGTTTAACCCTGGTAACTGACCAAGCCCCCAATGAAAGCTTTGCAGTGTCTCTGAGCAATGGGAAAGACCTGTCAGCATTAAGCCCCAATCAACTTGCCCTCCTCATACATTTCCCAATCACAGCCAGATACTCTACAAGCTCTGAGATGACAGGAACCAAGGCAGATTAAAAGAGAATTTGGAATTGACACCATCATACATCAGGGACTGGACTCATACAAATTGAATAGAGCCATACGGAGCCCAAGAGATCTGCAAGGGAGATCCACAACGTTAGCTGCTAGGATAGTGTTGGTGACAAGTGTATGAAGTGATGGCGCTACACCATGTGTTTCCATAATCACAAGTTATGGTGAAGATGGGGGATTCCAAACAGTATTTCCATTTTGTGAAGTGATCCCCTATTTGTCATTGTGCCTGGTCCCACCTTCAATGTCACCTTTGAAACTAATTAGATGTGTTCCCTCAAGGGGGCTTGCTGTACTGACAGGAGCAAGCTCCAACAGTGTTTCCATTCTAACCAGGTTCTCCAACACCATGGGCATAAGCATTGTCTACTGTGTTCAAAGCAACTGCATTAGAGCCATTTTAAAGTTTTGTCTTCTGCACGTGCTGAGGAGGGAAGTGAGGGGCAGATGGAGCTTGTCAACCTGGGAAGGTAGGCTATCTAGGAGAAGGAAAACTCTGATCCTAAACCTCCGCTGCCTTGTGGGATATCTTTGAGAGAAGAAAAGGCTAAGGAGTAAACCCTACACCAATCTGGAGTGGCGTCCCTAAGACGGTTGGACGGCGCCTTGAACGTCTCCTTCCGGCAACTCCTGCAGCCAAGCTGGTGCCCAACATACTGCTCTGCTTTCCTTTGGACCATATCAGCAAGGCCGAGAGGGAGGTCTTGTCATCTGGGCAGCCCAGGACTTTCATACACACTGCCCAGGCTTGCGCCCCGGGGAGGTCACTTGGGTGCTGCTAACACATTGGTTTGACTTCACCCTCAGAGGTGCACTCCATTTTCTCTTGAGACAGACAGATGCTAATACCATTGTCTGCTGAATATGAGTTTCTTCTTGTACGAGCGATAGCATTGAGAACAGAACTCTGGTTTAGGATTCAGACATGTTACCCGTAGTTTCCATGTAAGATAGAATATGGTTGATAGGTATGAAATATGAATGGTACAGTTCATATTCTGGTGAAGTTAATAGTAGTTAATTTCTTTATTTCAGTGGTCCATTTTTTTCAGCTTGTAACTTACAGTACAAACATTTATATTAATTTGACACAGTAAGATAATTACAGCACACTGAAGTTAATATTCACATGGGGAAATGTTAAATGCTACATTCCTGCTTTTTAACAGGCTATCAGGTTTTGTTGCAGTTCTACCGGTAATTATATACTGTTTTAAATATTGAGGTAAATGACCATTTTAATAGCCCTGTGAAATTAATTTTAACTAGAAATGCAGATATAAAATCTGTTGCATGCTTGGGGGGGGAAGGTTTGCAGTTATTTCCATCGCACTTCTAGATTATAAACAA
This sequence comes from Darevskia mixta, assembly GCA_034641385.1. Classification (NCBI taxonomy): domain Eukaryota; kingdom Metazoa; phylum Chordata; class Lepidosauria; order Squamata; family Lacertidae; genus Darevskia; species Darevskia mixta. The sequence goes on along the minus strand of JAWWNH010000062.1, from coordinate 5,435,043 downwards.
ATATGGGTGGAAAATAACAATTGTTTACTGTTTCCATAGCACTTTAATATAGTTTCATAGCTGGGCTAAGAAAACACTTAAAGCTGGTATAGTTGGATTCTCTCCATAAATTGAAACAAGACTGAGCTAAAGCTCATTTACTGTCTTGGAACGGAATTGATCTTGCTTTCACATTTGATTCACCCACTGCAGATTTTGAGAGGAAGAAAAATAGCATTGTTAGGTCAGTTTAACTAGGCCAGAGTTAGACAGAGAAGATTGGCAAACCCGTTGTTCTAATTCTTTTCTCTTTCTTTGTGGGCAATTTTATTAGCAATTGGGCTGATTTAAATGCATTTTACTGCCTGTATAACATAAACGTGCACGTGTATTGTTCTCCCATCCCTGCCTAGAGAGTGATGTTGCTGCTTTCTGCATCCTTGTATATTTGATTAAGGCATCCACAGGTCTGAAGGAACCATGTGCACCTTAATGCTATAAAAGATGACACACACAAGTTGATTGCTGCCATCTTACACGTTGAGCCCTCCCATTGCTATCATGTAGAACTAATGATGAAGCAGCTGTGTTCATTCCCACTCTGTCTAGGTCAGCAGCATTACATCAACGTTCTTTGTCGCTAGCCTTAAATTGCTGAATATCTTGATTTCCCATCTACCGAGATCAAATGCATTTCTTTCTTTAATTTTTTTAAAAAGCTGGATTTTTTATTTTTTTTTAGCATCTGTGATTGAGAGATCTCACTGACGTTGACCTCTGTTTTTTTTTTCTAAAAATGCATATGGATCCTATTTGAAAACCAGCTGTAATCAACTGATTATGCTTGTAGGATTGCAATAAGTTTTGTAAGGAGGACTATATGAAATATTGCAGGGAAAATTTAGGGGAGAATGGATTATTAGTTATGGATTATTAAAAGTAATAGTGAAAATAACAAAATGCAAGATTAAGGGATGAAGATTGACGTAGTTGATGGAAGTCATATGCTTATAGCCAAAATATTGTATAATATAAGAGGAGATGTCATGTGGTGTTTGGAAAATATATGTAAAAAATCAATATATATATGGATCATTGGCTCACTTAAAGGTTCACAGGTAGACATTTGGGAACATGTTTTTGAAAACCATGAAAATTCTTGGCAGATCTGATTGGCAGAATATTCCTTTTTATCGCTCTAACTCTTTATTCTTTAAAAAAAAAACCAACCAGCTTCATTTACAAACTCTGGCAGATAATATATTTTTAAAAAAATCATAGTATGTCAAACAGTGAAGTACAATAGTGAGCCTCATCTGGCAGGCTTGTTCCAAAGCCTCAGGGTCTTTGCTGAAAGAGGCCTGTTCCCCTCTGCCAATGTCTTGATCTGCTTTAGTGGTGATACCTTGGGCAGAGCGTTTCCCAACAATTTCAGCTGGCCAGGGAGAAGAGACAGATCCAAAGATGTAATGCCCTGCTTGCGTGTTTCCTTTCTCAAAGCTAAAAAAACGGCACCCGCATATCCTCCAACATTCTCAAATGAAAACAGGGATGTCCTAAAATATTATACCCCACCCATCTGACTGAGTTGTCCCAGCCATTTTGGGCGGCTTCCAACATATATAACAAACATAATAAAAGATTAAACTTTTTTTAAAAAAAACTTCCCTATACAGGGCTGTCTTCAGATGTCTTCTTAATATTGTATAGTTACTTATCTCCTTGGCTCAGGGGTGGCATAACTCCATACCCTCCAACATTTCTCCGATGAAAATAGGGATGTCCTAAGGAAAAGTGGGACATTCTGGGTCTGGGATCAAATCAGAAACTGGGACGGCTTCTTTTAAACTGGGACTGTCCCTAGAAAATACGGGCACTTGGAGAATCTGCACTCGTTTCATATGTAAATACAAATTTCCATTGCCATGTTTCATGACCATGTGTTTAAATGGGCAGTCCATTCTCTTCTCCCAGGAATTGTTGGTGGACTCCAAAATGTGTATAGGCTGTGACTTGCCGGCATTTTCTTTGCTTTGTTCCCATTCTCTGCTCTTGACTTCTGTACCTACCACTGAAGGCAAATTAGCTCCTCTGGGCAAAGGATTGTCCCTTGCTTACATTACTGCATATGCTAATTGCACTGTATAAAAATCATATAAATTTGCCAAACATATCTGTTCCCATATGACTCCCAGCTACCTAAAACTTCACATGTGCTAATGTCTTTATATAACACAGTTACAGGTAGGTAGCCATGTTGGTCTGCCATAGTCAAAACAAAATAAAAAAATAAAAAAAATCCTTCCAGTAGCACCTTAGAGACCAACTAAGTTTGTTCTTGGTATGAGCTTTCGTGTGCATGCACACTTCTTCAGATACACTGAAACAGAAGTCACCAGACCCTTATATATAGTGAGAGGATGGGAGGGGTATTACTCAGAAGAGTGGTGGGAAGCCTATCACCCATTCCCACCACCCTTCTGAGTAATACACCTCCCCACCCTCTCACTATATATATAAGGGTCTGGTGACTTCTGTTTCAGTGTATCTGAAGAAGTGTGCATGCACGCGAAAGCTCATACCAAGAACAAACTTAGTTGGTCTCTAAGGTGCTACTGGAAGGAATTTTTTTTATTTTTTATTTTGTTTTTATATAACACAGACATGAGTATTTGCAGAATCTCCTTGGAGATGTAATAAATAAATAGATAAAACACATGGGATGCCCACTTCCTGTTTTCTGACATCCTTGGTCAACATAAGCAAAGAAGGCAGCAGGGCCCATTCTTCAGGCTAGCAAGAGTCCTGACAGTCAGAAGGTGCAGAAGTTGCATAAGCCCAGACGTCTTGAAAAGAGGTGATTTCCAACTGCCCACTCCTTGCTCCTCGCAGTCACCAGGGGATACTGGGCCTCTTTTATGGCACAGCTGATTCCTGGGCTCATCTTTGACCTCACCTGAATATCTGGCTCTCTTTCTGAGAGGCTGGGCCAGTTAGTGTTTGGGAAGACTGTCTGATTTGATACATTCCAAGGAATGGTGGATGGAGGCAGGACAGGCAACATAAACTAATGCATGTCTCCTTATGCAAAAAAAAAAAAAAAAAAAAAAAAGCAGCTATCTGAAGGTCAGTACTGTGCTACCTGAGGTGGGGGGGGGATACATATTGTATCCCACATCAGACTGAAAATAACTAATTGCCTTGGAACCATTGCTTTTAAAGGAGACAGGTTAATACCATGCAAACAGAAGAATTGTGACCAACTGTCTTCAAGGGTGAAACTGGACATTGGACAAGAAGCATGGCAATAATCTGACATCTCATTCCATGTTTCCACAAACCTCTCCCCTTCAGTGGTTGCGTGGTCACACAAAGTGCAACAACAGGCATTGGTCTTCTATTTTCGTTGACGGTTCTGACTCTCCTATAATACCTAGCTCTGCTTTAAAGCTCTCCTCTCAGCCTTAACCCCAGCTAACTTAAATCCCCCTTCTTTTGATCTCCAGTTGAAAGTATCCAGAATCTGCAAAAAAAAAGTGGGGAGGGGAGTGAGACAGCAGCGTATGTCATTGTTAGAGTGATGCAATGGTCATACTGCAGTTTCATTACAAGGATCTCCATTAGAAAGTACAGGAAACCAAGGCTAACATAGTATTCATATACTTGACAACTTCGTTAATGTTCCCTAGTGCTTGTGGCTTACTTTCTTTCTCTCCTTGAGGAAAATGTTCTAAATCTGAGCTCCTTGTTTGGTTCTAAATGTATTCAGAGTGTCCTGTCCCCCCCCCCCTCTAAATGAAAGGACTTCCTTAACAGCTAATTGACTACAGTAGTGATTGGAGTTCAACCTTCACAGGCCTTGCATAACAGCAAACAAATTTTTTTGGACCCATTCACGATACAAGAGCAGGATTAACACAGCAGGATTTTGAAAAACATATTGCTAGCATCCTATTTGTCTTCATTTTATTCTTCACTGAGCCCCAATATTTGTTCACAGTTTTTTGAGAGAGAAAATGCACCAGAAATCTTCATTTGCAAGCTTGCCCAGTAATGCTCTTGTAGCATAGATGGGATAAGCCACCTTTAAAACGTATACCCGTGCTCCTTTTTACAGTAAAGCCATAAAAAGCTGGCAGGCAAATAAAGAGACGGATCTTAAGCCTCTTTTAATAAAACAATTAAAGTAATAAAGTAATCTCTTACTGTTTTATTAATTTCATTGGTAGAACATAAAGGGCTTTGGGTGAAATCTTGAAATCAATTGGAGTCTTCCCCTGGGGTTCAAAAAGTCAAGATTTTATCTCGTATATTTGCACTTATGAGCACATATTTAAGTTTCATTTTAGGTGATAGTGACAAAAATCAGCAAAGGTTATATTACTTAAAACTAGTTTTCTAGAGGATTATAGGAAATAGGCTGGCTAGGGCTTAGTGAAGCGAAGGAGGTCTTCTCAACTGCAGTTAAGAGACTGGGATTGTGAGCTTCATTTCCCACAGCCTCTTCCTGAAGTGAGTACCCTCTCACCAGATGTTTCCATGCCTGAGTGATGTTAACCATGGCTAAAGCTAACCAAGGTTCCTACACAACCAGGCTTTGAACTGCATATTAGGAGAGTTGGTCAGTAGGATATGGTTTGGTGTAGGCTGGTATGAAAGGTATCTGATATATGGAGTATATATAACAGGGATGGAGAACCTGTGACACTCCCAGTGTTGGACCACAACTCCCATCATTCCAGACCATTGGCCGTGCTGGTTAGGGCTGATGTGGTCCAACAGCTTTTGGAGATCCACAATTTTCCCATCCCTTTTATAAAAGTTTGGGTCAGCAGAGAAGAGTTTGACTCAGCATTGCTTCTATATAAAGCTTCTATGATTACAGAGGTTGTATGGCTGGGCCAAGAGCCTCCTCTCTAATTCCCTTCCCTATAATGTCAAACTAAAACATTTGATGTGGAGGCATTGTGTTGCAAGCTTCAGTGTCCCCACTCCAGTTTATCGGCTGCTGTTTACAGGGGTGGAGAAGCTTAACAGTGACATTACCCTTGGATCACATGCTCTACTTCACTCCTATATGTGCTGCTTTTGTGCTGCCTATTGTTGTTTTTCCATTTCTGCAGCTTTTCAAAATGTTCCAGCTTTAATTGTTTTATCTTACTGTTTTTTGTTTTACTGTAATTTTAACTTTTGGCGAGCCACCTTGGGAATCTCTAAGTCATTTAAGCAAATCAGTGATTTACCAGATTTTATGGAAGGGGAGGAGATTCCATGTTTCTGCTATTGCTTTCAAAAGTAGCCATGCAAACCCTTCTTGTGTACTTCAAGCCTCAGATGAGTGAGATGTAGGTGGGTGTTTATAGAGAGAGAGAGACTGTGTAGTCAAGTACCGAATCCAGAGGTGTTACAGACTTCCCTTGCTCTCCATATTTTGATTCATTAAAACTTGGCATACTGAATTGTTGCTAATAATTTCACTGATGAAGATAATGACTGAAATCTGTATGCCATGTTCTTGAAGTTGCACTGGTTAAATCTATAGGGGTTAACGCTTCCTTTTACTTTACAGGATTTATAATTAAATTGGGGACTGTATACAGATCTTTTAATCTAAACATCATTTATTAGTTCTGGGGAAATTCATCTCTTCCCCCCCCCCTCCAAATTCCATTCAGAAAGGAACACTCAGGTATTATTTGAACATAATCAAAAACCATAGCAAGGAAAACTCAAATTGCCAAAAGTTTGCAAGGATAGTCTGCTCGTTCGGTAACAGTTGCCCATTAACCAGCTCTATTCTGTGCTGCACCATTATTGTTTGTGTTATTTTGCAGATTCATCGGCATATATAGCATATTGTAATCCTTTGATCTATTATGTAAACTTGTTAATAGACACTGGGTAAATAGGAAGGCGCCAGCCATCACACAGCCTTGCTAATGCAGTCCTTGGCTACTGTACCAAGGCCAATGTATTGGCAGATTTGCATTAGCATAGACACTGCTCATCCTGCACTAGATAATGGACTCAAAGGTTAAGAGCAAAGGATCGCAACAGCCCCAATCAGCGGAGCTTTTCTAGGGCTAATTACCTCTTCACTGCGCTGACTCTAATGTGACATGTTTATTGCCTTAACTAACAACTCATTAGCTTAGTTGATGTTTTTGTCAATATTAATTCGTTCATTTAAGCCAAGTCAAAGCTTAAACAAAGATGTCCAGACTGAGAAGTGGGCAGCAGAGTGACTTTTGTTTAGTTCATCTTTTTTTTTCCTCTCTCTCCCCTTAGCTCAATTTAAACAAGAGAAATGTTGACAAGAGAAATATTTAGAGTGTCTGCAGGTAGAAGGTGTTTACTAATGTGCTAGTGTTCAAGGGCCAAGGCGCTTTATTTAAATAGGGGGGAGGCTTAAATGATTTGAGAGCGAAATGTTTAATAAATTAAACCGCACACTTAATGTGTCTCGGGAAGAGCCATTTGAAAACAACTCTGGCCTCCAATAGGTTAAATTTGGGTCCCTGGGAAGATGTGCTGATTGGCCAGCAACCTCTCGGCTGCTAAATATGGCAGGCAGTTTGTTCAATAAACAAAAATAAGAAGCTGGGTTTTGAGAACTGCCTGTAGGAGGGAAAAAACATAAAAATCAATACTTTATCTCAACCACAGCAATAAGTAGCTAAATGAATGATATTAAAAAGAGCTACTGTATAATAGCATCGCAGTAATGATCAATTACATTTATCTAGGAAAGTTACTTGTTTAGCCCTCATTCACATTTTACTAATGGATGATTGCCGTAGTTCATTATTTCAGCGTCCTCCATTTGAAAAGGAAAATAATCCATTACAAGATTCATTATCACAATTTCAGTATGCATAATCTGAACATGGAAATAACTATGACAGAGGCTTTTTTTGTTGCATAGGGGCTGCCCAGTGCTATTTTTCTAAAAAAAAAAAGAGGTGCCAGAACTCAACAGGAATGGCAATTGCACCTACATGAGAGGTGCTAGAACCCACCTGAGAGGTGCCGGAACTGAGTTCCTGTGAGTTCCCCTTGGGGGGAAGCCCTGGGGCTGCCCTTGTGTTAAAAAAAGGGGGGGTGAGAGAGGAGACCATATTAATTTTGCATTTAACAGGCTGGAAGCTGATGATGTAGCACAGTATGGATCGGAAAGCTCCCAGTCACTTCTCCTAATTGAATGTAGCTGTTAACTCCAGTGCAGTAAACATAAATGAAAATGTGGGGTTTATTGTGTTATCTGTAGAAAGCCATAAACGCTCAGAGTGCTTTTCACCTCCCTCTCCTTCGTAGGGATGGGGAACCAAAGCAATTGGTGCCCATAAAAGCCGCAAGAATGCAGGAGATCACCAGTGTAGGGCGGACGTAATGGCAATGTACTGAAAAGGCGAATGTGTGCTGTGGACGTCTGTTGTAAAACTGTGTGAGGTCATGGATAAATCAGAAAATTATTATTATTATTATTAAAAAATGGACTATTTGGACTTCCAGCAAGCCCCACCCATAAAGTAAAAACCAACAAAATGCCACAGAATATAATGTCCCGATTAAAAATAAAGAAATGTGGAAACGTCAGTGCCACACAAATATTTAAGCATAATCTTTAAAGGGCAGTCTGAATAGAAAGGTAATTCTACAGCAACTCAGACTTCTGAACTTTGGGGAAACATTGCTCTGGAAGCTGCCTAGTTTGGCTTAGGTCTGAATCCTTCTTTGGGTAGGTAAGAAACTTTTTTACTTCCCTGTTCACCATGGAGGGGGGGAGTTATAGCCATTAAAAAAAATTCTTATGATGGATAAGCTTTGAAGGCATAGTGGCAGAAAATTCTTACTAAATCTCAGATAAATAGGTTCAGGGGTTTTATTGTACTGGGTACCATTAAGTTTTCATTTCCTTTTCTTTTTAAAGAACCATCTGTAGCGCTCTCATTTTGGCAGAAGTTTATGAAATTTGCAAATATGGTATCCCCTTCTGAGGAAATCCTGACACATTTCAGTGGTTTTCATACAAATACTGTCTTTCCAGTTTGGGGGGTGATTCTTTTTTAAACCAACTGACTTAATTCCCCCTTAATTATTTTTTTGTGGCAAATCTGTATAAAATGGCATACATGGGAGAGATGCCCGTGGCTAAGAAACCTGCCAAATTACAGAGAAATCGGTCCAGGTTTTTGTGTGTGCGGATTTTGGTAGGAGAAGTAAAAAAAACATGATTATGTGGGCAATAACTTTATCTTGAAAATGGGATATATTGTAGAGGTTCCTGAAGGAATGTAACCTGAAAATTTTGGAAGGAGGAGCACTGGGGCCAGGGAGTTGAATTGTTATGTTCACTAACTGGAAAACTAAGAGACAAGGACAATAGAGATTTCAAAAAAGATTGGGAACTGTTTATGTTGTACTTACAAAAACATTGTAAAGAAGTCAACTCACTAGTAGGGTTTGATTAAGCACTTACAATTAAGAAAACAAGTATAAAAGTTAAGATGCAATAATGGGGGGAAAATAAAGGGTAAGATTAACTTGGGGGGGAAATGGTACACAAAGAATAAGAATATAACAATATTTAATTAAAAGATTATGAAATTAAGGTAGAATAAGACGGGCAGGAGAAGCAAATATTTAAAGAACCAGAAGAGGAAGTTGAGGGAAGTCATGGAGGCGTGGGGGGATTGGAATCCATATATCTTCTTTGTGATAATAATGATTGTGTTGAATATAAAATTGTAAAACTCAATAAAACTATTTAAAAAAGAAGAAGAGAGAGATGTTATGTTCACTCAGTTGGCACCAAATGTGACAGAGCTATGGATCCCTTGGAAGAAATGACTTCTGCTTATGTCTACAACTGAAAGCCTTTGCCACATCCAAGTATGCCACCCTGTGATCTTCGGATGAGGGGCGGTATGGAAATTCAGTTTTAAAAAAAATAGAGTTCCTTCTCCTGTAAATTTGTGGACAGTGGACAAATTGTGCAGCGTAAAATCCGGCCATTCTGTCTGACCCCAGCAGTGGTGGGAGAGCTTTGTTCACTTAGCAACACTTAAAATAAGTAGCCAGTCATTATTAATTCATCTGGCATTCTTTGTAATAACATAAATCTTAGTGAACTAATTTGGTTTTAAAGTGCTTATAATAAGGAATCTCCAGAGGTTGCAACCATAATTGAGCTACTAATTAATTGCAACGTTATTTTAATGTGGCATTCTTTTCTTCGCTTGACTCTTCATCCGAGGATGTCAGCAGCCGTTTTGGCAACCGTTTCTTCTTTATCTACACTTGGCTCTTTTGTGCATCTACGCGCAGCGTGGCGGAAGATTCTTTTTGTCCAGCATCGGTTTGGCGGTGCGCTCATAGAAGAGCCACTCCCACCTTCAAGCCAAGGCCAAGATCTACCATGTATGATCAGCGAAGAAAAGAGCTGTAAAGAAGAAAGATCCGGTGTTGTAGGTTTCTCTAAACCAACCCTGCGCTTTGCAAAATCGTAGCAAAAGGCCCACAGGTGAAGACTAGGGCTGGGCAACACAGTGGTACCTTGGTTCTCAAACTTAATCCGTTCCGGAATTCCGTTCCAAAACCAAAGCTTTCCAAAACCAAGGCGCTCTTTCCCATAGAAAGTAATGCAAAATGGATTAATCCGTTCCAGACTTTTAAAAACAGCAATTTAACAAGAATTGAGCTCAAAACCAGTTAAAAGGAGCAGAATCAGGGCTTTTTCCCCACCACTAAGTTCAGTGAAATTGACAGGCACTGGTGTGAGAGAGGTTTCTCCGATGACTTGGAATTCACTGCCAGCTGATACCCCTCCCCAATAAAGCACCAGACTCCTGGTCTTGAAGACCTACTTATTTTCACTGGCTTGTTCATTATTCTCTATTCTGCTATTTCAACCTTTGGGTTGATAGTCATGTAAAAACAAAACAAAAATGTATCTAGTTTTCTCTTTGAGCTGCAAGCATATTTATTATTGTTGCTTTTATTAACGGGAGGTTTTGTATTCTTTTTTCTATTTTATTATCATTTGGATTGCATTGAATAAGCTTTAGACAGGAAGGTGATATTATAAATTAATAACATAAACACATTTACAGAAATCCTTTCTACGAATGTTCCGCTTCTGAGTTTTCGTTATAAGGTCAGGGATTTGTACTGAGAGGGAGAATACTTGTAATCTTATTATTAATGGACAATGTAATTCAAATGGTTGAAACTTTATAATGGACGTGTAGTACATTGATATACAATGAAACCAAGGAAGGGAATAGAAGGAAGACAATCCTGTTTTGTTTTGTTTTTGTTTTTCTCTTTATTATTGTTTGTTTTGTTATTGTTGGAAAATTAATAAAATGTTATAAAAAGGGATTTGTACTGAGAGGGAAACCTCTTAATCTGTCTGCCGTTGAAGAAGGAACTGGGGAAGCAGTGTCTCGGAGTCAGAAGTTGTGTTTTGAAGAAAATTTAAGTGCGCGGCTGTGCAGCATATTCATCAGACACATTCATGGGGTTAAGATTTAAAGGCTAGCTAGGACATCTTCATCCCACTCCTGCGGCATTACTCACTAGAATTAAATCTCAGATTGCACCATTCATGCAGATTGAAAGCACTGCTAGTGGTTTCTCGGATGATGTCACCAGCATGTTGTTAAGGAGTCATTAAAGACCGTGCATGTATTCTCATTAAAGTCTTGCCTTCTCCCCCTTCCTCCACCGCTGTGTTGAAAGCTGATTAAAAAGCAGCTGACATTACAGCAAAAGCTGTTTTGTCTATTTCGTTGGCTTGTTTTAAAGTTGGTTTTTGAGTAGTCTTGAGTGACCAAGCAGCAGGTTACTTCCCCCACCTCATCTTTAGTTCTTCCAAACGTTCACCGGATATTCTCAAGAACACAGGTCTTTCAGAGTACGTGATTTTAGGGTGGAGTTGCTTGTTTTGGAAAAGAGGGGGCTTGGGAAAGGTAAACCTCAAGGAATTTACCCCAATCTTCCCTCTGCTTCTCCTCACCCACCAATTACACACACACCCTTCTGAGGTGGGTTGGAACTGGTGGTGAGAGATTGCTAGGAACAGAAGAGTGCTTACCTGCTTCATCCTTAAGGCTTGGCCATCTTGAACATGCTCAGAAATAGCATTTCTTACCAGAATCCATAAAATTTGTAATTTTCCCTTTCCACACAACACATCGAAACCACTATCATGCTGCCTTAAGCAGTCGTGACTTTCTCCAAAGAGTCCTGGGAACTGTAGTCTGTTAAGGATGCTGAGAGCTGTTAAGCTGCAATTCCCGGAACGGTTTAATGGTCAATACCTCTTCCCAGGGGACTCTGGGAATTGTAGATCTTTTTTTGGGGGGGGGGGGCTCTCTAGATCATAGTAATCTGTGTTTGATCTCTTTTTCCTGACTCTGGCTTTCTAATGTTTCTTGTGTGGCAGGCAAGGCCTTGACGTATCTTCTGCTGCAGCCTCCCAGCCCAAAACTTCCGCCACACAGCACCATCAGAAGAACTGCCATTGATCTCATAGGACGAGGGTTTACGGTATGGGAGCCTTATATGGATGTCTCTGCTGTGCTGATGGGCCTGTTGGAGCTCTGTGCCGAAGCTGAGAAGCAACTTGCAAAGTATGTACTTCACCCAATAATTTGGTGTGTGTTGTCGGGGGGGGGGGAGGGTGAGATGGTAGCAGTAATTGGTTTTGTTTCACATGGTTTTGGTTGAGATATCCAGTAACACCAAGGTCTAGAGGGGCCAGTTACACATTGCCAGAAAAGTGGGTTTGATTCACACATACGCACACTCACACACACAAAAAGAGGATAGCAATTTGCATAAAATCAGCATATGGTAATTTATATAGAATCATAGAATTGCAGAGTTGGAAGGGGTCCTGAGGGTCAACTAGTCCCAACTAAAGCAGCCATGACAGGTGGTCATCCAACCTCTGCTTAAAAACCTCCAAGGAAGGAAAGTTCACAATCTCCCGAGGGAAACTGTTCCAACTGTCTAACCACTCTTATTGCCAGAAGGTTCTTCTGTTCAGTCGGAATCTCATTTCCTGTAACTTGAAGCTATTGGTTCAGGTCCTAGCCTTCAGAGCAGGAGAAGGCAAGCTTACTCCATCTTCCATGTGACAGCCCTTTAGATATTTGTCGATGGCTACCATATCTCCTCTTTTCCAGGCTAAACTTCCACGTTCCATCAACCGTTCCTCATAGGACTTGGTTTCCAGGCCCTTGATCAACATGTATAGGTGCAAATTTAGCAACAATTATTAGGATTTTAATAGGAATACATTATGTCTCACCATAGTGGGGAAGACATTGAGGCCTTGTGTGCCTGCCCCATCTAGTGACCAGGTGGTGCCCATTGTTGATGGGCAACATCAAAGCTCCTGTTCTTTTTATGCTCCAAACACATGTTCAAAATTAGTATGTTTTGTTGTGCACTTTCGACGTATTAGGTGTGACACCCATCTTTCAGATATGGCTCCATACTACATGTAAAATGGGAAAGAGTCAATACTTTTTATTCATGTATAGGTTTCCTTGCCTTTCCATTAATCTCCTCCAATCAATCTGCTTACGCTAAGACAAAAGTCCTCTTCAGGCACGTACTTGAAGAGGATACGTGTGGGAGACCAAGCTGGATTTTGACTGCTAGGTATGCAGTCACAATTCGTACCCAGGTGCACACCAGTCATGCCCCATGCCAGACACACATTTGCCTTGCACATCTACATCTGTACGCATGTATGGTTTCTTCCGTGTGAACAGCAACTTTGATTGTCCAGGGCTTCTGTCCACATTCATATTGGGAGTGAATCCATGGCCAGCAGGGAATGCAGCTGGTGTGTGCATTGATATCAAAGGAACATTGCTAGTGGGCCGGATCCCACTCGCTTCACATGCATGCTCTCTCCACGCATGTAAGATGCATGAAGAGGGTTGTATTCTCTCTTTTTTAATTTAGTACTAGGGCAGACTGGCAAGCATAATATTACTGTAAATAAATATGAATAGCTAGTTCGAATTCCATGCAACAGTTCTAGCCGCCCAGAGTGGCTGGGGAAACCCAGCCAGATGGGCGGGGTATAAATAATAAATTATTATTATTATTATTATAAACTGATAACTCGGTCTTGTTGTGCAGGTTGAAGGAAATGACTTGGTGTACTTTATGACTTCCTTTAAAAAGTACACCATATTTTTTCTAAAAACTAAAACAAAAGGAAGGTTTTGATTATTATTTTATGTATCCAGATTACTTTGGGAAACCTGCTATAGTTTTTATGTCCCGCAGAGGACCTTAAGGTCCATGAATAATAATAGTTTAAGGGTCCCTGGCCCAAAAGAAGCCAGACTATCCTCCACCAGGGCCAGGGCTTTTTCAGTGATGGCTCCGACCTGGTGGAATGCTCTGTCCCACGAAACTAGGGCCCTGCAGGACCTGATATTCTTCCGCAGGGCCTGTAAGACAGAGCTATTCCATCTGGCCTTCAAAGCCTGATTCGTCATTCCTTTTTTCCTTTCCCTTTTTCTTTGAAGAAACCTTTTCTGAGACCCTACATTTAAACCCTTCCCTAGTCTCCTTACTGACCCTAGAAGGAATAACTTGGCCAGTTAGCCCTGGTGATGTTCATTTATGTTGTATTTGATGCTGTTTATAACTTTTTCTTTTTTTCTTTTTAAGTCATTTTTAATCAATGTTTTATATTTGTTGTTAGCCGCCCTGAGCCCGGTTTTTAAATCAGGAAGGGCGGGGTATAAATAAAAATTTTTTATTATTATTATTATTATTATTATTATTATTATTATTATTATGCCATACACACACACACACACACACACACGCGCGCGCGCGCTTGCAATCTTCTTGGGTGTGTGGCTTTTGTTTTGTTCTTTCCTTGCCTAGGTAAAAAATATTTCAAGACAACCTTTTTCCATAGATGATAGATAGATAGATAGATAGATAGATAGATAGATAGATAGATAGATAGATAGATAGATAGATAGATGTGGGGGAAATTCCTTAAATGTACACTGTGCTCAATCTCACATTCTTCAGTTCAAATAGATAGAAAATACAGTCAATTAAAATGATATCGGATCATCTGTATAAATGTTTCGAGTTTCGTTGCTTAAGACTTGTTTATTTCATGGAAATATGTGAACAAGTTATATCTTATAAACAGATGTATCTGATAAATCCTTGGGGTAAAGGCAATCAATATAACCATGTACTTTTTAAAAAAGGGGGGGAGGTGGGAATATAGCGGCAGTGGGTGTTTTCATTGTGAGCACAACCTTTCCTTGTAAGATGAAATATAAAAAATATTGTTCAGCTATTAGGATGGTCAAGTGCTTTAATTCATAGCTGCTTTCAACTGCCTCTTGAAACCCACAGGGACATTTTCCTGCACTATTGGGCAGGATTGTATTCTCTTATATAGATACATGCCTGCTTTTGTAAAAAGCGTTGATAATTGCTCTTCTGCTCACATCCTCCGTGATGAAAAAGCACGATCTCCGATTACTGTTTTGTTGGCCAGTTAAAATTGTACTTTAACTTGAAAAAAAATCAACACATTTGGGTGTTCACTTCTTCCCTAGCACAACATAAGTTTGTCAGGCAATTGTTGTTATTCTAGGCAGAAGGCCAGAACAACAACAAAAATGACACCAAACTACAGACTTGCATTTTTAAAAATTAACATTTCATTCCAGTATATACATGGTTAATCATTTTAACTTACAAACTTTGATTTAGTTGCCCTGATTTTTATAAGCAACTAAAGCAGAGCATGCCAGATCTCTAGTCACAAATAGATTTATGCCACTTAATAAAACCAAAGTGTTCTAAAATCACAAAGTATAACAACATGTCGGTGTAAGCCTATTATTGCTCCTTGCTATTTAAAAATTATATTAAAAGTTTGTTCAGAGCTGACCATTTGTTAATTTTTGCTTCCGATGCAAAGTCTGTTAAGCAAACTTTGTTTCGTCTTTTTCTGTAATCCCCTTGTTTGATGCTTGTAGCACAATATGTCACCATTCTTTCTGATAGCGATATTTTTATTAGTATTACTATTAAGAATGCCTCTGCCCTCTGTCTTCTGCTTGGTGAGTACTCAGAGCAGCTTACAAAAACAGAAATAATACAATAAATAATAATGGACAATACATAAACCACATAATTTTTTTTAAAAAAACTTTCTAAAAGCAGAAATCTAAGTTAAGTAGCAGGCTATATTTTGGTTGGGAAAAAGAACAATCAGGTATTACCCTCTAGTTCTGCTGCAGTGTTAGCAATTCATGTGCCTTGCCTAAAGAAAAAGACAATAAAGTCATCTCTGTGACAAGAATGTGTTTTGATCTGTGCACGCCTAGCTCAAAAATTATATTCTGAGGCATGTTCAAGCATCTGAGAATATAAATGTCATGGATGAGACAACACACTCTTGCACGTATGAGAACGACAGTTGCACAGTTTTCTCTCAAGCTCTCAGTATACTTTCCCCCTCTCATACTGCTGATGAATTTTCCATGCATTCATTTTAATTATTTATGGAGCAGATAACAGGCAAAAAGAAGAAGATTGAAAAAAACTGCATTTCTGCCTGCAGCCTTGGCACTGCAGTTTGCCATGAAAAGAAATTTAGATGTGCCATGGTAGAAATCGGGATTTCTTTGTGTACCCCACAGAATCTTTTTGCAGCATACACAACTGATAGTACTTACTCTATAGCGTATGTGTCGAATCCTTCAATAAGTCTCCAGTAATTCCAGCTGATTTCAAAGTTTCAACGATTTAGCTGTTTCTTTTTCTTTTAAATTTAGATTATCACTGCACAAAGAGCCCTAACTCTCATCTTTTGAAAAGGAATAAACTGTTATTACACATTCTATTAAAAATTCATGTCTATGAATGTGAAAGATATAAGGTTTAATTCTGATCCTTCCATGCAGTTGGTACTGTGTTTACATTCAACTATTTCTTTTTGCAAACACACGCAAACAAAAATACACAAACACACACATATGCACACCATCTCTCCTATAATTTTGAAATCAACAATTTTTCTTCAATTCTGTAATTATATTACTGTAAGAATAGTAGCTACTCTTTCCTTGCATTAAGTTTTTTTATTATAATAAAATCCTGTTTGATATCATGTGATTGAGGTAGATTACCATGCCAACGAAACAGACCTGCACAATTGCTTGCCTTATATGAATATCCCTGGTCATCATTCTGAGTCATCAAATGACTTGGACTTTTTGTGTACATAATGCAGAGATGAATATTCAGCGCAACCTTTTCAGTGTGTTTTCTGGTAAAGTGAAAGAGGTAATGCATATAAAGTGTTGGTACCAGCTTGAAATGTTTTAAGTAAAATCTTCTTGTCTCTTTGTGGAGTAGGTATGTTTCCGTCTGTATCTTTAAATACAGCTTTCATGAAGACCATTTATAGTTGCTTATTATTATTATTATTATTATTATTATTATTATTATTATTATGGATTCTATTTTCAGCTTCCTAGCGCATCTCTAGCTGTCATAAAGATTAGTATTGCTCCCTGTATACAGAGCTGCTGAATAAATGAATGTATCAGCATGTAGCCTTGAGGAGACCAATGCAATTTTCATCATGATAAATTGCATAATAAGCGAGAAAGTGTTTGCTTATTAATCCATAACAAGATTTAGATTGAAAACGGCCTGTTACATCCGTGACAGGTACAGTACTGGCTTGCAGAGGGACTTAAGATGGAAAGAAATGGAGCAACAAAGTGTACAGGGGGTTAAGTGTGCATCTTACCCTCCCGGTGCCCTGCTGAGCTGCCCCTTTTTTGTGCCTGATTTACCGTGCACAACAATAAGAGCGCACAGCTGCCTCGCTTCTGTCTGTGATGTTAAGCATGGTTTATAAAGGAGCTTTTATGTCGAGCGTGTGGTTCCGAGGGGGTGGGGGGAAGGGGGAAACCACTCCACATTTATTGACAAAGAAAAACACACGCGGTGTTTATCTTTTTGTGTGTTACGGTGCGCATCTGTGTGTGCATGCACACTGAATAAAATACATCGCCCAAGCTGCAGTGTTCTGCCGAGCTTTGAATTTTCTCCTGTGCGAGGTCTAACCCATCTCGCTCCCCCTGCCATCTTGTGCCTCTCACCTCCCCCCCCCCCCAGAAAAAGAGAGAGAGATTAGACTGTGGAAGATATGTTGAGTGGAACTGCACAGGAGGATTAAGAGTATTTTTCTAGCATTAATTAGGCTTTGATTTCTAGGCTTGGACATCTGTAGGGATCTTTGTTGCCCATAATTTCCCTCCTTTGAATTATAAGCTGCAGTTTGATTCAGATTACTCTGTACAGTTTGTTCTTGCACACTTTTGTATAATTAAGTGCCGGCTTTTAATTTTTTTTTTTAAGTGGTGGGTTGTTGGGTTTTTTTTTTGAGGGGGTGCAATTCATCAGTACCGTTCCTGCAAAGCTCCCATCCATTTTGACGGAAATTGCATCGAAACAGACCTTGGTGGCAGTGAGAGTCCTTTCTATCTTCAGGCTGCATTAATCGATGATGGCAAGCAACATATAGACTCCGATCGTACAAAATATATATATAAGGAAAAATATATCTGATTGTGAGTGAGAGAACCTGGGAGCCTGTGGGTAGACTGCAGGATATGAACGTCAGATGCTAAGGCTTAGATATCTCCCACCCAAGGAATTCATGAAGGGCTCGTTTGTCCTTCTGGGTTGAATGGAGTGGTCATATTTTTTTGGGGGGGGGATTAGTGATTTCCTCGTAATAAACAGAAAGTTCTGCAACCGAGTTGCCCAGCAATAAAATGTTTGTGCATATTATCTACACTTGTATTCAGAAATAAGCTGTATCGAGGTCAGGAGGGCTTACTCCTGGGTAAGTGGGGCTACAGCCTTTGTGCCTCTGAATTGCTAGCATCAGAAATATATGAACTGGAGTTATTTTCTTTTAAATTCATAAGTGTTTACATACTTATGAACATGTTGTTTACAAATTACCGGTAAATATCTCGTGTGTTGAGACAAACGTGTATATGCTTTGGGTTGTGCCACTGGGTTGTTTTTTTAGGGTGCTTGGAAGGAATGTTTCTACCCTTTTATCATCTTTAAGTGACCTTATGAAAACCCTTTTCGTCTTAGGTGTTTTCATATTTTTCAACTAAAAAGAAAGAATCCCCCCCCAATCCCCACCTTTGTGCCCTTTAAGTACTGTAACCTACTTGTTAACTATATTGGTTGCAGTGAGGGGAGGGACTTAAAACATAGCTTCAGTGTGAAAATACTAATAAATTAAAGGTTGAGATTATATCATCATTGATTGAGCTGGGGCAGAGGACAACACATGCCATTTCTTTATTTGCTGACTTTATGTCCCACCCTAGGGTGCCAAACAGTCTAAAAACAATTGCATTTAAAAAACATTATCGAAAACAAGTTACAATTAAAACCATTACTCCGCCCAGGAATCTCAGAGTTGCAAAGAACAGAGTTCCTCGCCCACCAAAATGTCTAGGGGAGCCTTTCTCAACCTTGGGTCCCCAGCTGTTGTTGGACTACAATTCCCATCATGCCTAGCTAGCAGGACCAGTGGTCAGGGATGATGGGAGTTGTAGTCCAACAACAGCTGGGGACCCAAGGTTGAGAAAGGCTGGTCTAGGGAAGTAGGAATGTTTTCAGATTTCTCCTTAAAGTGAATCCTGATGTCGACAGACACACCTGAATAGGGATGGCATTTGAAAAACAGGGAACCACCACTGAAAATGCCCAGTCACACCTGCAGATTGTAGGTCTGGGTAGTTAATATTTGGGGAGATGCTCTTTTCGGTATTCAGGTTCCAAACCGTTTAGGGCAGGCATAGGCAAACTCCGGCCCTCCAGATGTTTTGGGACTACAACTCCCATCATCCCTAGCTAACAGGACCAGTGGTCAGGGATGATGGGAATTGTAGGGCCGGAGTTTGCCTATGCCTGATTTAGGGCTTTATATACTAGTGCTAACACCTTGAATTGGTCCTGATAGCTCACTGGCAGCCAGTGCAGTGCTTTCAGGACCTGTGCAAAGGCAGGCATATTAGCAGGGTGTCTTAAAGCTACAAAGTGCCCATTGCAGCAGCCTCCACCCCTTCCTTTGATGTGGAGGCATCAAAAACCGGCATCCACTTCCTCTTGGAAGGCTGTTCTCTGCTATGTTTCTGTTTCAGTGTATCTGAAGAAGTGTGCATGCACACGAAAGCTCATACCAAGAACAAACTTAGTTGGTCTCTAAGGTGCTACTGGAAGGAATTTTTTTATTTTTATTATTTTGTTTTGACTACGGCAGACCAACACGGCTACCTACCTGTAACTCTGCTATGTTGTTATGGAAGCTCGACTGTGCTATACTCCTCAGCAGAAGTTCCGAACCCACTCGGAACACGTCAACCTAAGACTACAATATGGGACACTTTTGAATTATTTGGCATGTGTTTATCCATCTTCTGTCTTGCTTTTTCAGTGCTAGGAAATGTTCCATTGAAAGACAAATAATGGTTGTACAAAAGAGAGAGTTTGGCAGGAGTAGCTCACCCCAAAGGGCTGAGAAATTGTGCCTGTTGTATTCTTTGCAACAATAAAGAAACTTTGGCTATTTTTTGCATTTGGACACCACTCCTCCGGTTTCCCCCCCTTTCTATGCAATCCTTTCTTTAAATGGTGCTGGCATCACTGGTGTGATTTCTCTTACATCAGGATGTGTCTCACTTGTGGATATGAATCACAAGCTGACCAAGTGCTCTGTTGCAGGTGTGAGGGATAATAATAATAATAATAATAATAATAATAATAATAATAATAATTATTATTATTATTATTATTATTATTATTATTATTTATTTGTACCCCGCCCATCTGGCTGGGTTTCCCCAGTCACTCTGGGCGGCTTCCAACAAAATATGAAAAATACAATAAAACATCAGACATTAAAAACTTCCCTAAACAGGGCTGCCTTCAGATGTCTTCTAAATGTCAGGTAGTTGTTTATCTCTTTGACATCTGATGGGAGGGCGTTCCACAGGGCGGGCGCCACAACCAAGAAAGCCCTCTGCCTGGTTCCCTGTAGCTTTGCTTCTCGCAGTGAGGGGACCACCAGAAGGCCCTCGGCGCTGGACCTCAGTGTGCAGGCTGAACGATGGGGGTGGAGACGCTCCTTCAGGTATACTGGGCCGAATTGAATTGTGCTCGGAAACATACTGCGAGCCAATGTAGGTCTTTCAGGACCAGTGTTATATGGTCTTGGCGGCCGCCCCCAGTCACCAATCTAGCTGCCGCATTCTGGATTAGTTGTAGTTTCTGGGTCACCTTCAAAGGTAGCCCCACGTAGAGCGCATTGCAGTAGTCCCAAGTGGGAGATAAGCGGGAGATAACTAGAGCATGCACCACTCTGGCGAGACAGTCCGCAGGCAGGTAGCGTCTCAGCCTGGTCCTCCAGGTATTGCTGGACTCCTCTCGTCAGCCCCAGCTCACCCAGCCAATGGTCAGGGATGCTGGGAGTTGTAGTACAGCAACATTTGTTGGGCCACAGGTTTGCCACCCATGCTCTGTAGTAGAGCTTTTCGAACTTTTAGACATGCATCATTTCGTGACACAGTAATTCAGTTTTACTTTCAAACCAGAGGTTAAACTAGCCCCAGGAGGAGCACAGGGAGCGTTCGCGCAACACACCTACACACTGCAGCCGACACACTGATGTGTCATGACACACAGTTTGGAAAGCTCTGCTCTATAGGCTTGACAATTAAAGCAAGGTCCAGTTCACTCCAGATCTGTTAAAAGTTTACTCTTTCAAAAGAAAAAAAGGGGTTGCATGCGTGTTAGGGGAATATGCTGAATATCTAAACTGAAACATTGTCTTCATCTCCATTAAATATCTTCAGTATTCAACTACTTGATTCCATCAGCACAAGGAATTTTGGCTGTGCAATAGACCTTCCCTTCCCTTCCCTCTCCTCTTCCTACACACCTTAAATCTGTTCTGGGACAGATCTGGGGGAGGGTTCATGGTGAGAAGGCTGGCTCCATTGCACAAGTGGAAATCCTTGTGCTAAAGGAACGAATGCATTGTATACCACCCTTTTCTTGGTTATTCTATATGGTGAAGCATTCTAATATCTTTGTAACCGTTAGATATTATGGAATTGAGTGTTCTAGTTTCATAGCATTAACACCAGTAGCAATATCATATAAACATAGGGAGCTGTTTTACTACTTATCCATCCAGCCCACTATAGTCTACCATAACCAGAAGTGGCTCTCCAGAGTCTCCAGCAGAGAAGGTTCTCATACTTGCTGCCCGGTCTTCATAACTGGAGATGGGGAAAAACTGAACCTAAGATCTTTTGCTTGCACCAAGCTTTGGCCATGTCCCTTCCCAATCAATATCATATTCATGCTACAGATTTCTTTTAACAGTAACACCCATAGCATTTTATAAATATGGCTTCTTGCATAACAGCAATCTGTGTGTAGATGGGAGTGGTAGGCAGCCCCCCTCGTGGTGTTAATGATGTGGAAGAGTAAACTCCTCAATAAAATATTAAGCACTGGGACCAGCCTGGCTCTTCCTTGCCCATCTTAGCTTTGCATCTGCCTCTATTTTGGTCTCCTGACTTGGAGCAGTGTGCCTGCTCCTTCATGCACATTTCTTGCTCTGACAGACCAGCTGGCCCCAGCTATAGGAGGAGGTTAATCTCTGGCCACATACTAACACTACAGAGTGTCATTAAAGAATTAACAAGGAGCCTGTTGCTTTTCGGGGGAGGGGGGTATCCATGCTTTGCCCGACAGGAGGAGGGAGAGTGCTGTTGGCAGAAACACATACAGATCTTTCTTAGGACATAAATTCTTAGAACTTTGCATGTCACCTTTTTAATACAGCTGCCTCTTTGCAGGGCTGCACTCAGAAGGTTCATAAGTACAACATTTTGCAAGTTTATCCCGTGGCAGCAAGGGGGTATGTGTGCAGAAGAAAGAGATAGGAGGAGGCTTGAGTAGGGCATTGATCTGGGAGGAGCTTCCAGTTTTTCGTGAATCTTTAGACATGTGTGCCGTGTCCAAGGGTGCACCCATGGCTTTCAGTACAGCTGTTGCCATCAATCAACAGATTAATCCACTAAAGTTTAAGTTGATTGATTTGTGAAGGTAAGTTGCAACTAGTGGCCTGGTAACTCCTTTGTTCGATTCTGAGGTTATTTCGATGACTTTCTAGAAAAACCAATGTGTGGATTAATTTATGCTTCAGCGTCTCAAAAAGGTGTCCATGTTAAGGTTTGGGTATTTTTTATTTATTTATTCATGCAAATACATTTAAGTGCAGCGAATCATTTGAAAGGAAAATACCTACTTGAATTGTTGATAACCCTATTAAAAATGCTGCTTGCTCATTCTGCTTGATCCGAGGCAGTAAAAGGGTCTTGGGTAAATGAGTAAGCGTTGAAGTCACCCAGTCTGATAAGAAGGTACAGGGATTCTGTACCCCCTTTTCCCAAATGTAAAAAAAAAAAATAATCATGAGCTCCAACTCCATCTTCTTTCTAGACTTTTTCTCATCTTTAAAAAAATAGAGAGGGAAGTTTGTTTCTCCTCTTTCTTCATTTCATCATGTTACCTAACAGAATTCTCAGCCAATGATTTTTTTTAACTGTAAGCAGCGTTATGCTAAGTGACATTGCAAATGAATGTTTTGGGTTTTTTTAAAGAAGTGTTCGCTCCTAGAACAGGGCTCTTTCCTGCCCATCCTCCTTACTGTATTCAGTGCCTACACAAACACAAAACTGATTCTGAGCATCAATGGTTACATCATTTGGGACTGGTTAGTGTAAATGAAAGGTGAGGAAGAGGCGACACGATAGAAGTTTATAATCTTATGCATGGCGTGGTGAAAGTGGATGGGGAAAAGTTTTTTCTCCCTGTCTCTTAATGCCAGAAGTCGTGGGCATCCAACAAAGCCAAATGTTGGGAGATTCAGAACAGATAAAAGCACTTCTTCATGCAGCAGCACATAGTTAAACTATGGAACTAACTCCCACAGGAGGCAGTGATGCCCACCAACTTTAATGGCTTTAAAAGAGGATTAGAGCAAAACCTGGGGGACGAGGCTGTGTGCGTCTCCTAGCCACAATGATGGTGTTATACCTGCACTGTCAGAGACGCTATGGTTCAGAATACCAGTTGCAGGGAATCGCAAGTGGGCAGAGGGCTGTTGCATTCATGCCCTGGTTGCAGGCTTCCTGCAGGCATCTGGTTGGCCACTGTAAGAACAGGATGCGAGGCTAGCTGGGCCATTGGCCTGATCCTGCAGGCTCTTCCTATTTGCATCTGCAGGCAGATGCAAATTGAGGGGGAAGTCAGTGGAAATAGCAACCCGCTTCCTCGGATCTGAGCCCTTGCAATTCAGCTTAACCAGAAAAGGTTCTCTCCGCTTATGATTAGAAGAAGATGGGAAGGATCTTACAGTGATTTAGAGTTACAAATGCCAGCTGAATTTTTAGTGTGTAGTGGAAGTGTGAATTAGTATGCGTGCCTGAAATCCAGGCTGAAGACGCGTCCAGGTCTTCAAGCTACGGACTGGACGGCATTATCAGGCTTTGGAATTTGCTCGTGTTCTCCTTACAGGTGGACACTTTTAATTCTTCCTTTGCTTCTTCTTTGGAGCAAACCTGAGGTTGCTCAATTTAGACATCTCACAGTGGTTTATTTACACCAGGAACTGAAGGAGGAAATTGGTGTAATGGAAGCAGCAAGTATGCAAGTTGGAGCCCTGCTCATGATGGCCAGACCATTAACTGGGCCTGTTTCATTGTATTATATAGTATCTGCTTGTCAGTAGATAATAAAGTACTAGTTACTTAATGGAGTCCAGGTAGTTTTACAAATAGTATGTAGATAAAGCAGAAATTGCCAAACGGAGATTATCTCTTCCCTTGACAAGGGAGCCTGCCAAAACTGCAAAGTATCCTGTATCAAACCACAATTGGCTTAGCTTTGTGTTCTCTCTCTCTCTGTCAGGGGTGCCAACTTGAATAAAATATTGTGGGGGCCAGGTAAACCCCACCCCACATAATCAATCACATGATGCAGTGCACACATACCATTTGAATGGGAATGCCTATCCACTTTGTGGGGGCCCAGTTAAGGTGCTTACAAATGCCCTGCAGTGAGACTAGCAGGAAGGATCTTTTCGCAGTTGTTGGCCAACAAAAGCAACCAACCTAAATAAGTTTTTTCTGCTGTATAAATTACTGATTGTTCACTGGCTGCTTACTGGTTGTTCATCGTAGCATACTAATCCCTGTGCTTCCCAGTATCCTAAAGTCAGTGGTGGTGTTGGCAATAAACAACCAGATATTTTGTGTTCAAATAAATATTGTCCAGAAATTCCGCACCTGAACACCATGTTTTTGGTGGTGACTGGTCTGCTTTTGGAATGGCTGAAGTTGGGAAGAAGCTGACTTAAGGCAGGAAGCCCAAATGGAAATGAAGTCAGTATTTCCAGGGCTCTTTGGCCCTGTCAGCTGGGATAGGATGGGGCGGGGAGGGGGGAGAGAGAACCAACTGAACTTGGCTGATTGCAATAGTAATCGTTGCAGAGTGAAGTGCGTATTGCCTCTAAAACTTTTGCCAAGAAATAAAATTGTACAGTTCTTTTGCATGACACTGTACATTTGTGTCGTCCCGGGTTCTTGATATGTATTCAGTACTACGGCTAGATAATTTGTTAACAAGGCCTTTTTAACACTTTGGACAGATGCACATACTGTTTTCAATCTTCACGGTTAATTATTTGATTTTGTATTAGATGCTAGAACACCCTGACTCCTAATCACTCCTCATTGTTGGAAGTCCATTATATTCTAACTGTTTGAGTGCTCCCGTTGACCTTGAACTGACATTATAAGCTGTGTCTAATCTTTTCACTCTATATTTCTAATGCTTCTTTTCTTCCTCTTTCTCCCCCCTTCCTTCTCTCTTTGTCTGATCTCTGATTAGCATCACAATGGGGCTGCCTCTGAGTCCAGCAGCTGACTCCGCCCGCTCTGCACGACACGCTCTCTCGCTCATTGCCACGGCCAGACCACCCGCCTTCATAACAACTATTGCCAAGGAGGTGAGCAAAAGAACTTTTCCAGGGCTCGCTGTGCTCCACTTTAGAAGGGACAATCGCTTCCTTGTTTAACAACAAGAAACATCTGGGGATTCCCCATATATATACATATAAATTTTTGTATATTTTCTTGTGTGCACTGGCATACATGCACAAGTTTTTGCGTGTGTGTGTTTTGGACACACATTATATATGTGTATAAAGAGCGGTGGAAAACAACCAGATAGTGCTTCAGTCAGGCTCTGAATCCATAAAGTAATCTGCAGAGTAATTTCATGTATATATTTATTTGGGCCTCGGGCTCTGAGCTGATGACAATATTGTCAACTGTACTCAGAAACAGAACACTGTCTTACATTTAATCATTCTTTTGTAACACTGCGCTGTGACTTAGAGCCAAACTAGACATTTGCTTAGTACATAGCATGCAGTTTCATATCTGCTCCACCCCCACACATATACTGGTGGATATGGGGTGGGGGAGGCATTTTTTACTTGCAAGGCAGCGTGCAGGGGAGAATATGCTTTAGGGGGGGCACTGCAATTGGAATGGAGAGCCCCCCTGCCATCCCTTGCATGGGTCAGAGCCTTAGAAGGCAAGTCCCTATTAAGAAGAAACAGGCTCCCCGGTGGGAGCTGGGAGGGTCTACTTTTCTGAGTATGGATGAAGGATATGATATAAATATATATATTCTTTTTCTTTCTTCTTTATCTTTTCTGTCTCTCTATTTCTTGATTTTTCTTTTGTCTTATTTTGGTTTTTTGTTATTATTTGTTTTTTAGACTAGTTTGACTTTTATTATATTTTATGTTGAAAACTTTAAATAAAAAAAGAAGGAACGTCCCTATTGGGAGTGAAGGGATAAGCTCTCCTTCCCAGCACACTGCCTTCCCAGTGGCATTTGCCACTCCGCCGCTCATTGTCCCCCTGTACATATTCTCAGAGCCACCCTGTCTGTGTGAGAAAGCTTGCCAGCACACGCAGAGTACACCATACTTTTCTGTATAAGACGCCCCCTATTTCGGGGGACTCCAATTGGAGAAAATGGGGGAAGATGGCCCAGAGTTGTTGAGCTTTTTGGGGGGAGGGTTGCCCAGAGTTGTTGAGCTCACCAGACTGACAAAGCGTCTGCCCGATAGCCACCAACAGTTGCCAAGCGCAAGCACAATTGACGCAGCAGAAGCCAATCCACAGCACCCCTTGCTGCAGCCACCAGTCACCAGTC
The DNA here is from genome assembly GCA_034641385.1 of Darevskia mixta. Classification (NCBI taxonomy): domain Eukaryota; kingdom Metazoa; phylum Chordata; class Lepidosauria; order Squamata; family Lacertidae; genus Darevskia; species Darevskia mixta. The sequence goes on along the minus strand of JAWWNH010000062.1, from coordinate 5,408,640 downwards.
CATTGAACAAAGTAGCAGCCAATCCAAAGCAGCCGTTGCCGCAGCCACCAATCACCAACACAATCGCCGCAGCAGCAGCCAATCCAAAGCAGCCCTTCCCGCAGCCACCAATCACCCACCCAATCACAGCTGACAACCTCCTGCTCACGGCTGCAACCAATCACCTGCCCCCCCCTGCACGATCCATGTATAGGACGAGCCCCAATTTTGAACATTATTTTACAGTAAAAAAAAAAAAGGTAGTCTTATACACGGAAAAGTACGGTATTTTACTAATCCATACTGACTCAGCTTGAGAATTCATCCTGAGTTGCAAGCTGTGATTTTGACCTGGTTGCCAATTATGCACCAAGCATGAGACTTATTCCTGATCAGTTTATCCAGAGTAAGAACTGTTAGCATTGTGAACATCCTCATTCGCCCCATGTACTTTGCAAAGGAGGAAGTCATAAGGTAGAACCCACTGATATTCATTATGAGCTCTTAGGAGAAATAATCACTACCAATTAGAGCTTTCCTAGTACTTTTTTCTTTAAGAAAGGAAATCAGTAAAGTCCTTTTGCTGGTAAACATAGCTGTGACTTTATTGCCAGGAAATAAAGTGAGAATCCAACAGAAAGGGTTAAATGTATTAATTGCTTGAGTTTCATAGAGATAATACATGTAATCTACAAATATGAGCAGATGTTCTCCATCCCCATTCTGTTTCATTAGTGTTCAGTGGGATGACTTTGTCCTACGTTCTGTTCCACCTGCCTTCCATTTTAACTCCGATAATTTTATAGAGAGATATATACCGGTAGTTACTGAATTAGAGAATACTGTGTTTGCCACAGCTTCTAGATCGTTCCCCCCATCCCCTCTTCCCCAGCTACCAACAGTCTTTAGTGCATGTGGGGATTCACTGAATTACAGCACATGCAATCGGATTGAGATTTCTTTTTGCATAGTGTTTTAGATCTATGTGCCTTGCTAACCTGTAAGAGAGAGACAAACTGAAGACTCCAGCAAATGTCCTGCGAGTAGCAGGCAGGGCCAAGGATGGATATCAAAAAAGGGAAGACATTGGTGCCCCTTAGCACACAAAGACCAGCAATGTGGAAGCCAAAAATCCAGGGGAAAATTAGAATGTAAGCATCCCTAACAATCCTACTGTTTTTTGCAGGTGCACAGGCACACTGCTCTCCAAGCGAATACTCAATCTCAGCAGAATATTCATACCAGTACGTTGGCTCGGGCCAAAGGAGAAATTCTGAGAGTTATTGAAATACTTATTGAAAAAATGCCTATGGATGTTGTGGATCTCCTTGTAGAGGTAAGGCCATCTTTTATGAGCCGTGTTTGTGTTTCTTGTTGGGCAATTCGATGAACGTGACATTTGCTCAGGCCTTTCAAGGTGCTGAAGGCATTTGTGCCTATGTTTGACCTGGTTATTTTTTTAGAAGAAAAGACAAGGACGTTTTCATTGGCTCACCAGCTGGTAAAATAAATCGAAGTCTTTGCAAAGCACTTCGAGGAGGTAGTTCATGATAGAGAAGATGCTTTGCATCAAAAGATCCCCGATTCAATCTCTGGATGGGGGTTAGGAAAGACTCAGTCAAAAAATTAAGGGAGCCCCAGCCAAAATACTGGCCTAATGTATATTGTATGCCTATCACATGAAGACTCCACTTGATAACTTGTCCTTACTGCTGCTATAGCGTGGTGAGCCCATTCACCTTGCAGTACTTCTAGCATCAGTCTGGGGAAGCCACATTTCTTTGGCAGTCATCTCAGTGCTGGATATGAAGCACACACCACTGTCCCCCAAGCAGTTTGGAAAAACAATATAGTGAGCTAGAGAGGAGGGACAAGTCATTTCATGGAGGCTTCTTCAACCTGGTCTCCTTGTGTTACCAGTAACAATGTATACAGGTCGTTTTGCATATACTTCATGAACTAATTCAGAAGACGGTAAGGGATGTCCAGAGTAGAATCAACTCAAGAAAAGGGGAGATGGCAGAAAGCAGAGATGGTAGAGAAGAGGGGACAGTAGATTAAGATAATCAATGAACTCAAGACACAGAAAGGTTATGCAGTGGGGCATGCAGAAGGTGGCAGGTAAAATGGGCTTTGTAGCTCTTTTTTGTTGAGTGGAAGGAGTGACTGGTTATAGTGGTTGGTGACTGAGTGGGAGATGTTGGAGTGATTGGGTGGAGGTGTGGCAGTAGAATGGAATGAGTGGCACTGAATGAGTAGTAGGTTTTGTCTGATTGCGTAAGGCAGAATCTGGGTGTGACGCATAGTATTTTGTGAGTCAAGAGACTGCCTTTGCAAGAAGGAGACTGAAGAGGGACGGTATTCCTGATTCTAAAGATAAGGCTTGGTTTCCAGACTCCTAATCATCTTTGTCACCCACCTCTGCACACAGTTGATCCTTCCTAAGCCTAATATTACAAATTCTTACAAATCTCTCTCTTTTTTTTTTTTTTTTGTATACTTAACATTTGCTTTAAAATTTACTTATAGGTTATGGACATCATCATGTACTGTCTTGAAGGTTCATTAGTCAAGAAAAAGGGACTTCAAGAGTGCTTTCCAGCTATCTGCAGGTAGGGTCACAAATTGAAAAACGTGTGGACACAGAGACTGGTGATGAGCAGATTTTGCAGCTGTTATAAGTCCTATCCCTTCCTGTTACTATAATTTATTGGCATTAGGCAAATGAATAGTCTGACCTAGGAAAGTTACTTACAGGGTTTGGATTAATTTACATTGATTCCTATTTAAACCAAAATCATGGACAGAAGCTCATAGTCAGTACTAAGTTGAAAGTTCTTTGGAATAGCTCATAGATGTGCCAACTTTTGTTGGAGGAATGGGACTTGGAGGAAGGTGTTAGTTTCCTTCATGGGCTCAAATCGCTCCATGACTGAGATAAGCCAACAGGTGCATGGTCAGCCAAGCCAGTTGCTATGGAAACAGCCTAGTGCCATCTATATAAGTGATTAAGGCATGTCAGTTCATTAGTCAGTCAGTGAGTCTTGTGAAGTGAATTGAAGTCTGTGTTACATCTTGGAACTGCTGGAGCAGCAGAAATACCCGGTACTTTGTACTTGTATATATGTGTGTGTCTATATCTGCGAAGCCTACAAGCTGTATGTATATATCTACGTCCAGAATGGTATTACTGAAGCCTTATCTTCTGCAGCAGTCAACTATTTTGGACCTTAAGGTGCCTCTGTGTGGTGACTGGAACTGGGGGAAACTTCCGCTGAGTGGGTATCTCACATCAGATTCCCAACAACTTTTGGGCATGGTGAAGGATCGTTTCAGAAAACCATGCCCTTCTTTTTCTACTACCTGTTCTTATGGTTTGGGTAGCAGTGGCTATTATGCCCTCCACATGGCATAATCCAGGTTGAAGTGAGTGCAGGAAAATAAAGCAGGTTTTCCTGTCTTCACTGTGGCATCTTCAGGGTAGAAAACATTCAAGAAAAACAGTGCCAGCAGTGGGGAAAAGCAATGGCTTCAAGATCGCATCCACAAGAGACATCGATACATGGCCATTCAGCCTGCACCTCCCCATGCTGTGATCTCCATAGGGCCCATGGCAGGTTTGCTGCCCAACCAGAGTTGATGTGAAGATCCAATTGTAAGGACCATGCCGTGTTAAAGTTCTATTGCTCCTGAAGATCTGCTTTAGAGGTTTTGATAGGTGCCCACTTGCCAAGACTATCAGGCTGTTGGGCACATAGAGTAGGGTCTTACGAGCTGTGGTCCCTCAGTTGTGGATCTCAATTGCTGGAATAATCAGGCAGGCCTTATCCCTTGATAGTTTCAAACAGCCCTGTCACTTCCTAGAATAACCAAGATACCTTGCTGGTGAAGTGGTGGGCCATTAAGGAGAGCAAAGGAAGTTACTTTGTACGAGCCAGAAAATGGGTGGGCCTTCCTCAACTGGCAGGTAGTAAGAAGAAGAAAAAGGCAGAGTTGAGAAGAGAGGTTGGACTGCTGTGAGATAGAAGCAAAGCAGCAAGCTGGAAAGACTGAGAGACAAAGCAACGTTTGATTTTTGTTTAAATCCAAGGCTGTGGCTATGGGGGAACAAGGCCCTCTTGGGGCGTTAATGCTGTGGATCCCTCCGTCATAGGCTCAGTTTGTATATATGTGTAAATAAACCATATATCATGAAGACACCACAGTCTCCGCTGTCCGTCATTCGAAAAGGAAACACGAACCCTGGGTAAGCGCCTGGAACCCCTGGAATCTCACACCACTCAGAGATTGGGGTGGCATGCAACAATATTTAGGCTATGCTGGGTTCTCATGACAGTGCTAGCTTTTGAGCAGTATTTTAGAGTAGGGGATTAGGCTAATATTGTCTGTATTTTGATGCGTATTTTCTAAGCTGCTTTTGGGAAGATTTTTTAATTTTCAAAGTGGGTTATAGATCTGTTAAATAAAATAGCACAGGTAGTGATTTCAGTATAGCACGCTGTGAAAGGGGGAAAAAAAGGGGGGGAACGGCAATTCTTATAGGGTGCACTACTGAAAATCTGCTCTACATCACATACTTGAAATGCAAAGGCAAGGACAAGTTGGAATTAATGTGAGAAAACTCTCTATCCTGAAGGCATGTTTAATAGAGACACATTGCCTTTTAAATTGTGCTAAATAGCATGTATTATATCTTATTGTACGTAATTATGGCTCCTATAAAAATGATACAGCATTGTGCTAATGACAGTACAGATTAGCTTTCAGACCAGGAGAGATTTTTTTTTTTTAATATGATTTTGCTTTGTAACTCTGGAAGGAATCCAAGTGGAAACTTTTGACATGATCCTCTTACTAAATATTTTAATATGATAATGATCTTCCTGCTATACTGATTAAATGTTCAATTGCATACCTGTTGTGATCATATAGTGCTGTCAGTTCGAACAATATCAAGGCATATTTTTTCCCAGCTGAGCTGTTATTTTTTGTTATTATAAGCCATGATAACAGCTGTCTCCTAAGTAAAGCGTGGAGACTAATGACAATTCCATTGTCTTCTTTTCAGCAAGGGAGGGGCGCTAGAGGCAAGAACACTAGAGGCAATACTCCAATAAGAATAAAAGCCATTCCAAGGGGATTTGTTGTTAAGATCCACTGTCCTTTTTGCTTTCTACCACAATGGCCTGTTGAGGGTCATGGTGTTGGACTGACCTATAGTCTTCATGTTAGCATGAGTGGGGGCGGGGAAACCTATCATGGTCCTCATGTTCAAAGTAGGTTGGTGGTCACGTGCTCCTCTACTCCCAGACCCTGACATCTCTTTCCCCATCTGTCATGCCCAGTCATCACTTACTTGTGACCCCTCTCTCTGTGAGAAGACCCCTCATGACAATCCCTGTGTTGAAACATAGATCTAAGAGACTCTTTCCCTTCACACATGGTTCCTGCCACAGCTAAAGCAGATCACTCAGTATGCAACTTTCAGACCAGAGGTTCCCAAACTTATTTGGCCTACCGTCCCCTTTTCGGGGGGGGGGGAATACTCAGCGCCCCCTGGAAATCTACCTTCTTTAAGCGAAGGGGCGGGACCGGCATCACAGCATGCCAGCCATTGGCCAAATAGGCAGGCAAGCTGTGATCCACTTCCTGGGCCTGAGTGAAGCCAAAAAGGGATAATCCAATCCCAGTAAACCCTCCCACCTCCAGCACAGCTGCCAGATCCAAAGTATTCGCTTAGAAAAGGTGTTCCTTCATGCATGGAGGAAATGTCTCTTCTACAGTGTCACCCATGTACAAAATCCAGAAACAAAGAGAATATGCTTTGATCAATACAGCAGTACTCTCACGTGCAGATTCATTAGATCCGTCTGCTATATTAGAACTTACAGATTAAATCAACAAATATTTGTGGCCACCCTGACAATTTGCCTTTCTTCTTCCATTCTTCTATTACAAGTTGGCCTTGGAGGAAGACAAACGGTTGGAGAAGTAGTTATGGGGGTGGGGCTACTTGGAAGGAACACCACCCCCTTCTCTTCCAAGCAGCCCTCCCCAACCCCAACCCTGCACACACAAAGAAATTACTGGTTTGCAGACTAATCTCCCCTCCTTCTATTTGAAATTTTAATAATCTTTTAGACTTTGCCTTTGTTCTGGTCAACTTCATGCTCAATGAAGATTCCCAAGCAATGTTGTTTACCAGAACTAAGGCTGCCCTGCAGCATCCTTTGCAGATCAAAGCAAAAAAAGTTAAATTGCAAAACAGTTCAGCTGCATTGAGAAGTAAATTAGTTTAAACTCAAGGAAGCTCAATTCCTGGATCTTAATAAGGGCGAGCATCTCATTTTAGCAAGCATAAATTAGGCGCACTGCTAAAACTGTGGCCTACACCTTACAGTTTTAAAAGTCTGCACATTGCAGACCTGATTTGGAGCATCTACATTTACACTCTGTTTTTGTAACTCCTGTATGTACTGTATGCTTCAGTGGTGGTGAGCCTCATATTCCATATTACTTGCTATCATTATCTAACTGCGCTTCTGGATTGCAGTGCGCATCAAGAGGACAGTCAGCCAATGTAATCCACATCGGCTTTCCCATAAGTAGCAGTGGGGATGTCCCATTTCATCTGTAACGTAAACCATATAGGGATATGCATCTTCATCAGCTTTCTTGAGCCATTTGTAGCACATAACTCTGTGGGTCAAATCCAGTATCTATTGACAGTGTTTTATTCAGACCGATATCATCTGATATTTTGGCTAATCTTGTATTCTGACTACTGTATGTGCCATTAAAATGCCAGACGGGTCCTGCAAGCTGAAACAATAGAATAGTAGTAGAAATTGTGTTAGGTATAGGGTAATGTAATTTTTGACATTTTGAAAATGTTAGGAATAGCAAGTCCTCCTCTTGTTTAGGCCTTAATTCAGCAAAATCTTCAGTACAATCATTACCATGAGCCTTCCTTTAAAAGGATCGGTATCACTGAACTGTAGAGTTGTTTGGTATTTGGGATTAAAATTCAGTGAGGAGCTACGGTACTGCTGAAGAATCATTGAAAAGAATGGTAACAATATAGATGGAGTATCAGTGGAGGTGTTTGTTCTCGTACACCTTTGGTTTTTCCAGACATTCCTTGAGCTCTGACTTTGATTTATGTGTCTGAACCCCCCAATTTCCTGTTGTTTATTTGTTCTGTATGGTTTTTTATTTTGACTGTTGCATTGGTTTCATGTTGTGTTTTTGTTTTGATGACATTGTTTTTATATTGTACACCGCTTAGAGGTTTTGTTTTTTTTAAAGTGGCTTATAAATGCTTTGTATATTAACTAAATAAAAATACAAGTGCTATAGTTGTTTTGGGACAGGGAGGGGGAGGCAGATGGAGAGGAAACAGGAAACAAAATGCAACTCAATGAAGAGAGAAAGTCGATTCCTAGGAAACTGAAGTGAGGGGATTGGGAATGCCCATGGTGACAGAGAGGAAGCCAGAGGGAAAACACCAGGAATTCTGACCTAAAGGTCATCATGAAAAAGACTGTCCATTCAGCCTCAGGTCACAGCGAATCAAACGTAACAGAAGGTGTGCTTCAGGTTTCCACTATATGCCCAGATCTTACTGATTGAATCTTTCAGATCAGGTCTCCAGGATCCAATACCTGAGTTTGGTCAGGCTGCCCAACCTCATCTCCTAGAGTCAACAAAAGCATCAGCAGCCAGACTGATAGGGAGGAATGCAAGTCCACGACATACCCCCCCCCCCGTGGAGACCTCCTTCTGACCTCTGTTTTAGAGCTCCAGTTTAACAGGGTGGTGAGAAGAGAGATTTCTGTGTGAGATTCCCTAGGCTTCTTTAGCTGTGTGCACTGATTCCTGCACATCCCCATTTCCTCCCGCCAACACTTGGCAGCATCTGCAGCCAACAAAAGGCTGCTTCTCGAGGGAGTACAGAAGTGTGAACCTAAGTGTGCACTTACGATTGCACTCGGGTTATTGTAAATATTTGGGATCCAATCTTATTCACGCTTTAAATAAGCATTGCCTAGTTTCCCCCTCTAATTTATTTGTAAAAATAGAAAATGACTTGAAAGAATTACCATAGAATGGCTTGTGTTCTGCCTTATTTTATTCCAGATAAAATAGTTGTTAAGCAAACAGCTTATTTTTACCAAAGAAAAAGAATGCCTGTGTCCTAACATCACCTTGTGGTTGATTATTCAAAGGAAGTGCAAACATTGCCATTCACAATTTATTTGGCATGGCCTGTCCTTCTCAAACAGTCATATAATATGTCAACTTTGAAACTGTGACAGTTCACAAAACACAAATTCTATGGAACCTCTTATAGATGTATGAATTTCAAATTTATTGCTTAGCCAATTGGCCATTACAATGCAATAATTAGATCACCAATGACTGAACATGACCAAGCATTCACAACGTAATTGGCAATTCCAGATATAATTTAAATCAAATAATTGCATTAACTACAATTACTGATATGACAAATCAGCAATCTATCAAACCTATCAAAATCATTCATGTAAGATAAAATCTTGTCCAAGATAGACATGTTTAGAATAAGTGAAATCAGCTAAGATAAACTTACTATGAATGTCTATAACTGGAAAGTTGGCATTATGAGATAAAATCTATCATACTTAAGAAGGCTTAAGATGGAGAATGGCAAATATGTAAATAGATATTCCACATTTCAGTAAAAACATGTCAAAGGAAATGGATCATCTCTTATTTAGCCACCTGTTGCTTTCTTCCTAATCTATTGTTGTACAAAAAAAACAAACTGCAGCAAAGCAACATCTTAGAATCCTTTTCGTTTTTGTTGCCTGTGTTTTGTTCAGCCCTATTAAATAATTATGGACATCCTTCTGTGCCTCAGGCATCAGAATTCCTTAGGCTAAAACCTCCTTGCTCTTCAGAATCGCCTTTTCAGTACTGCATTGTGTTTTGCCCCGCACTGCAGCTGAAAAATAAAAAGATGCCAGTATTTGCATTATGATCTACTCTTTCCTCATCATATTCTTGTTTTCATCAGGAATTTATTTATCCCTCGTACCAACTTTCCTGGAAAGAAGGTTGGTTGGGGAGGTTTGCAATACTCTTCTATATCTATCCATCTTCCAAGAGAAGAGATTTTGGAATGCCAATGTAAGCAGGTGCAGTTAATGTTAGCATCGCCTACACAGTTGACTCAATCAAGCCATGTGCCATGCAGGAACAGACAGAAATCACCCACCTGCTTCTGTGCTGTGGTGATGGCAGTGGCAGGAGGGGAAATCCCTTCATACAGTGGCAAATCAGGCCTTCAGTGCAGAAAACTGTAGCAGGCAATCAATAAACCAATGATCAGCATTTGATCACCAGATCACCACCTAGTTAAACCATCAGTAGTAATCTAGCTGTTATCAGTTGCCTGTGAAAAGAATGAGGGAGGCAAAAAAAATATGTATCTAACCTCCATATGGATGCTGTATCCTAGCTCCCATTTCCTCTCACAGTGAAGTCAGAAATAGGGAACTGTGCTGACACGAATAATGTTTTTTTCGCGTGCTTGGGTCTTTGGTGCTTCATATGCTTGTTATTCCTCGATTGTAGCCAGAGTTGTGCATATATCCACATTTGAATGGGCTTACCCTTGCAAAAGGAAAAATAGCACTGTTCCTAATGGTTTCCATTGCAGTATAGCTTGCAGAGTTTGACCAGGGAGACCTGGGTTCAAATCCCTGCCCAGCCACAAAACTTGCTAGGTGATCTTAGGCGAATTAATCCAGAATGCGGCAGCTAGACTGGTGACTGGGAGCGGCCACCGAGACCACATAACACCAGTCTTGAAAGGCCTACATTGGCTCCCAGTATGTTTCCGAGCACAATTCAAAGTGTTGGTGCTGACCTATAAAGCCCTAAACGGCCTCAAGCCAGTATACCTGAAGGAGCGTCTCCACCCCCCATCGTTCAACCCGGACACTGAGGTCCAGCGCCGAGGGCCTTCTGGAGGTTCCCTCACAGCGAGAAGCAAAGTTACAGGGAACCAGGCAGAGGGCCTTCTCGGTTGTGGTACCCACCCTGTGGAATGCCCTCCCATCAGATGTCAAGGAAATAAACAACTGTCCGACGTTTAGAAGACACCTGAAGGCAGCCCTGTTTAGGGAAGTTTTTAATGTCTGATGTTTTATTGTATTTTTAATATTTTGTTGGAAGCCACCCAGAGTGGCTGGGGAAACACAGCCAGATGGGCGGGGTATAAATAATAAATTATTATTAGTATTATTAGTATTAGTTATTATTAAATTGCACTTTCAACCTCATGTGCCTTACTGGGTTGTTGGTAGGATAAAATGGGATTGTTAAAATGGGAGAATATCGAGAATTAAAATGGTAGTCCTCCCAAATAAGTTTTTTCCCCCAAACCATCCCGATTATAAATGGAATTAGTTGCTTTAAAGAATGGCATAGATTCCTGGCAAGGTACATATGGCAAGGCAAGAAACCCAGGATCAAATTCAAATTATTAATGGACTTAAAAGAAAGGGGTGGATTTGCATTGCCAGACTTTAGGTTATACTTTGAAGCTGCATGTTTAGTATGGTTAAAAGACTGGATGCTTTTAAAGAATGCCATCCTATTACATATAGAAGGATGGGATGACGTAGTAGGATGGCATGGTTATCTGGGTTACGAAAAAGTGAAAATACATAAGGGTTTCAAAAACCATATTGTTAGAAATGCAATATTTGAGTTGTGGGAGAGAAATAAAAAATTGTTAGAGTCAAAATTGATTCAATAAGAAATCACTCAAAGGAGAGAATAAGAATGGGATGTTTTTATAAATTATATGAAAAAAGGTGGTTCCCAGACCATCACTTGGCTTAACGTAGATTAAAATCCCACTGGCAACCAGAATGTTTCTCCACAGATTTAACAACTGATTACAAATATTTAGAATAAGGAACTACTAAGTACGTTCAAGGGTAATGGGAAGTCATGTTACGAATCAAGGAGTCAAGCCAGTAAGATGTAAAAAAAACGGCTTGTACTCCTTACGTAGAAGTGTAATTCAAAATGTTTGTTTTGGGGGTACAGTGGTACCTCGGGTTACAGATGCTTCAGGTTACAAACTCCGCTCACCCAGAAATAGTACCTCAGGTTAAGAACTTTGCTTCAGGATGAGAACAGAAATCGCGCGGTGGTGGCGCGGCAGCAGTGGGAGGCCCCATTAGCTAAAGTGGTACCTCAGGTTAAGAACAGTTTCAGGTTAAGAACGGACCTCCAGAACGAATTAAGTTCTTTCTTTTTTTCCTTTTTGTTTTCTTTTTTATGTATGTTTTTTTTTTGCATACTCTATGTGTGTATATATATGAAATATTAAAAGAAAGAAAGAACAGCCAGGCTAAAAAAAAATGGGATTGTTAGGAGAAGTGGAGAAGTGTGGGATGAAGAAATAAATTCCCTAAAATTAAATACTATACAGTATGTGTTTCAAGAAAAATCTTATCTGGGCAGACTGAAGAAATATCCTATAGTCTTAAAAATAAGAGAGAGAGGGAGCTCCAATCAGGTTCAATCAGGTTTTTATGTTCCACCAAGAGTCTTTATTCAGTTTAAATTGTTGCATAAGAAGGTCTTTATTCAGTTTAAATTGTTGCATAAGAAGCTGGATAGGTGCATTCATCTGGTAAGGTGCAGAGTCGCAAGACAAGGGTGCCATGGCAGTTAGAACAGCCGTTTGCATATCCCTGGCTAAAGTGGATTTGCAGGACCAGGCTGTGAAATAAAATGTTGATACTAGCAGTGCTATTAATTACCTGAGTGTAGTAAAAAAGAAGAAGAAGAAGAAGTTTTGCATCCCACACAGTCTGATCAAATCTCACTCGTTCCTTGCTCTAATGTTCAATTCAGGTTCTACATGGTCAGCTATTATGAGCGGAGCCACAGAATAGCAGTTGGATCTCGCCATGGTTCAGTGGCGCTCTACGACATCCGGACTGGAAAATGTCAGGTAAATAAATCATTGTGATCTCCTCTCTGTAAACTGTGGAAGTTATTGAAAGGAAAGAGACTAGCTCTGCACCAGTTGACATGCTGAGTCGCTGGAACATTATGGATAATGCTAAGGGGGATCAATAGTTTAATGAAGGACTCAATGTATATAGAGTCTTACTGTTTTCATTTGCTGTAACTGAATGGCGAGCACAGATGGGTTAATAATAGCTGTCCAAAAAAAGCCGTAACTTCTCAAAGGGTATCTTGAGTGTTTTGCTTACTTCAGATACCGTTCCCACCCCACCCTGTTAATTCTTCTGTTTGAAGTAGAGCTGTTTTAGTGAGATCATTAAATATATACAAGCCCATATTTCCTATACACACACACACAAGGCTTTTTAAAGCAAGCACGATAGATTAAAAACATTACAAGTAATCATCACCAGAACGTAGTTGAAATTTAACCTGCGACAGTAAGCACAATTACTACTAAGTTAATCACACAGTAAATGTACTTAAGATCAAACTGTAAATTTATTTCACTGGGTCAAAACACACCAGGTTCTTCTACCAAGGCAGAAAAAACAAAAATGTCTAATCTTAAGAGACAGATACCAGCCTTCTCACATTGCTAGGAGCCATAAGTCAGGATCCTCTGATACTTATTTTTCCTTGTGTTCTCAAGACACACATATACAAACCTTACCTTCTCCCCTCCCCCTCTATATATATCCCAGCTACTTAGGGAGGAGGCAATCTATTCCAGTTTGATCTCAGCTGCATAAAAAAATTACGGGCTAAATCTTCAGGTTTTTTCTTCTTAATTTTTAAAAATACCCTATTTATTTTAGAACATGAGCCTCTGTTCTTCCAAAGTGCCATAGTTGTAGTGCTGATTTCTTCAGATCCCAATGACGGGGCGGGGGGAGGTGCAGAGAACTGTTTCCAGTCAGTGGCGCTTAGGTCCTGTGACCCCCACAGATCATTTTGGCAGGTCAGCAATGCCTCCCACCTGCCAATCACTCGACCTCACCCGATGTCAGTGGAAGCATTTCCCCCTTTATTTGAATCCACGCAGGCAAAGGGACAGATCTTGGTTAGCACCACCGACCGGGTGATTGCCAGCACTTGCAAAGGCGGTGCCTGCAAACCCCGCTTTCAGCAGGGAGCTCCGTCTTTACCTGCCCCACACCTGACATCATATATGATGTAAAGTGGAGGGCAGGTAGGCATGGCTTGGGCCAAATTCGCCTGCAGGCTGGAGACTCCCAACTGCTGCTCTAGATAATTTGTCTATGTGTTATAAAATACATATCTCATAAGAAGAGCATCTTCCTCCCATGCAGTATTTCACTGAAAGAAAACCCATGGACTGGCGATAAATAGAAATGTAATTTAACATTCCAATATGGCCAGTACTGACCTCTTAAGAGACAATGTTCACATCTGACAATGAATATCAGAGGAAACACAAATAGCTGGTCATCTTTTGGTGTCTCAACTCCTGTTTTGTCAGGCAGAACAAGGGATTTTATCCTCTTATCAGGGGATACACCTGATTGATCCATCTTGAACTAAGGCTTTTCAAGCATGAATAACCTCAGTGGTCCAGAGGATCCCTCACACATGGTACTGCTCTCACATAACAGTGAGCCAAAAAGCTTCACTTTATAAAGCAAGCTGGTACATACATACAACACAATTGCTTCCACTTCAGTCCTCACCTTGTGCTGGCAAGTAAACAAACCAGGATGGGTAGAGCTTGGGAACATGGTTTGTTACTCCCAAACAAGCCACAACCTGTAATCCAACAACAAACCATGGTTTAAGACTGGCTAGCAAATGATGTTTCTATTCTCATTTTGATTTATTTTACTCTCTCTGCCTTCCCCCTTTATTTCAGACAATAGCACAAAGAAGAGTTTATCCTGTGTCCCTCCCTCCCTCCCTCGCTCCCACCCACAGTTAGTTTGCTAACATGTCTGCAGGGTAAATACACTGAGTTTTATTTCCACCACTAGTTCTGGAAAGCATGGCTCCACATTATGGATTCTAAAATGTGCTTTTAAAAATGTGTCTGTGAGTCTAAAGTAGCTAACAAAGGTCAGAGGTGTTGATGGACAGGCTGGGCAAGTGCTTAAAGCTACATCTCTGTATGAATGGCTGAATCTGCAATGAAAATCTTCCCTCTGGCTTGGTTTGCCCTTGGTTCAGTAGACATGCTGGAGTATCTTATCTTCCTGACTTTTTCCCCCTTTCCTCCCAGCAACCTTTTAGGATGCATTCTGTGTTTCGACAACGGGCAGCTTGAAAAAGGCAAATAACTGGCTTATATTTGTACCTTTTAGCCAGAAGTGTTTTGGGTTTTTTGTTGTTGTTTGACATGGCACCATCTTTTAAATTACTACAACTAAATCCAAGCCTTTTTAGGTAATTCGTATGAACAGATCCATCATCCGGTTTGGTTATATTCACGGAAAAGGGATGTTTGAGTGAGGAAAAGATGTTCTTGTTGGAAGGACAGACTGATTCACACTATTATTATGGTCTGGGGTTGCATAGGCACAAATGGGATTGGAGGGAATGCTGTGGGAACCACTCCACCTGATCACTCTCCCCCCCCCCCAAGTCCTACTCCTCTTTTCCCCAACATTTTCAGGGGGGGAGGTTCAGTACAATTGAAATGGGTCCTCTTGAATTAGTTTGTTTTTACATAGGGTCCAACCAAAAACTTTTAAAGCTTTTATTGATAGCTTGCAGTGTAAAAATCATCCGGTGATTGACAGCACTACAAAAACATGGATCCAAGGCACAGGTCCTCATGTACATAGGAAGACAACAAAACTATCAACAAATTATACAACAGAATAAATGGTAGTTTTATTTTCCATTTTTCAAAAATGCGTATCTAACGTTCTCCTTTCGCCATTGACCGGGTAAACTTCTGATTGTTATATAAGGGATTTAGGGTGCACTAGATTTGGTTTTGAGTGCGTGGCAAACAGGAGGGTTGTGTGCAACACTAGCAGATCCTACTAGAAAGAATGAAAGTATCAAGTGACGCTCCTCGTGATCTTGCTGCTTGGGACAGAATGAGATTCCTCCTTCCTTACTTTCTGTATTTCTCAGAAAACATGGAAGCAACGTGTCTTATTTTATGCTGGATGGGGAAGAAAGACCCCTATCCTTCCCTGATTTCTCTGGCACCCCTTTAACTTAATGCTTCTGCTGCTGGAAACGTTAGTATCACTGTAAACTTAACTGCTTATCCACACTGGAATATGGGACGCATCCCTTCCTGTAAATAAGGTTCAGTTTCAAGAAGGGAGTTCTAGCTGCTTCCATTTGACAAATGATTTCAATAAGTTTGTTGTTAATTATTTAGAAAGTTGGCAATTGTAGGAGAACTTGTTAGCTGTTGCTCTCAGGAAGCATGTGGTTCTCCTGCTCCTGTTCTTGTAGTCGCTTTTGAAATGTTGTGGCTCCCAGTGGCCACATTGGGTGTCTGTTTGCACCTAATGTAGTGCAGATGTCAGTGGCAGAGCTGGCGGCTGCCCCAAATGAAATGTGTAATTCACAGGTCCCCAAAGAATCCAACACTTCCTCTTATAAATATGACACATCTTTGTTGCAAGCGAAGTGTTTTAGTCACTATGCTGATACTAGGTTTCAGGATTTTAAACTTCTCGCTTTACCCTGACGCCAGAGTGCAAGGGAGAACAACTTGCCTGTGGTGCATACAGTAAGCCTGCAACTTACACAGGGGTTACGTTCCACGGATCGTGCCTAAAGCCAAACCTGCACAGAGTCAAAACACATTGGGTTCAACGGCAGGTGGGGTTGCCAAAGTCATTTCCCCCACCCCCTTTTAATTAATTAATTAATTTTGCCACACATGTAAAACTGAATGCGCTCAAGTTAAAATGGGCGTAAGTTGCAGGCTTGCTGTACACACACGCCTTAAGGTGAAGCTATACAGTCAATTTGTGCAGCTACACTGGGTTTGGGAGCAGACAAATTTGGATCCAGTTTTTAACCATGCTTCCTCCTCTGGTTTGTAGCCCACGAATGGAATTGTAATTCTGTATAATGCTCACGTTGTGTCAGTAGATGTCAGTCTAGTGCAATACGTAGAAACAAAACACATGCATTAGACTCAAGTAACAAAACACATGCCTTAGACCTGTTGTAGCCTATAGAACAGTTGTCCTTTCCATCACTATTTATGGTGGAGAGGTCCTTGGCACTTAAACTTCTTGTGTTCTACAAGTGATGCTGGAGAAGGCCTTCTGAAATGTTCGTGTTCAGCCCTATGCAGACTGTAAAGCCAATGCTACGTCTGCACGGGAATCATGCCGAGGAAACAAGCCCACATGAAAGGTTTGTATGTGGGCTAAATTACACTGATTCCAAACCTAGAGTCACCGTGTTTTCAGTAAGGTTTGCATCATGGTGCAAATGTTTGGATACTGCAGTGTTAAATTAAAAATCTTAATTTACAGCAGGGGATGAGAACCTGTGTCCCTCTAGATATTGCTGGACTGCAGAGAATCCTGTGCCGTGGGGCTCTTCAAATCTGCAGACAGTCCTGGAATAGCATCCCCTTGCTGTTATTGAAGCCCCATTGAACGGAACTATCGCCTCCTAAAAAATCACCATTCCTCTTGGAGCCCTATGTCTCATATTATCCAGTCTCCAAAACGTGTTGCTTTCTTTCATTGCGACCAAAAGTGTGAAGCCAATTATTCATACTGTGTCCCAAAACTATGCATAGGAAAGATCACTGCTTCAATTTCTCCTCTTATCCCAAAGAAGTCTCGGTATTGTATGTATACCCATTCCCCCAGATATTATCGGAGAATACAATTGTAGGTGAAAATAGCCAATGATGATTTTTAGGCTGTACCCAATGTTCTCTTAATTGCTTTTTTAACAGCCCAACCCTTAAAATTTTAGAAAATGAGAATACTTTGAGATGGAGGTGGTGGGCAGCAAGGAAAAATGTAGTGACAGCAAGGAGGCACAGGGGTCATGAGGCTACAGGAATGTGGGTCTGAGCAAGTATCCAGCAATGCCTGTCCTTAATGCTCGCCCTGTCATCAGGGAATGGATGGGCTTGGTGAGTGTTGAATGGGTAGGTCACTTGGGGATATTTACAGATGGCTGAGCCATGGATGAAGGAAGGAAGGCACTTGATTGAAAATCTGGCTTTCTTGTTTTAAAACATTGGAAAGTTATCTGCAGGGAGGATACGAGTACAGTCGTACCTCAGAAGTCAAACACCTTGCGGGACAAACATTTTGGCTCCCAAACGCAGCAAACCCGGAAGTGAGTGTTCCAGTTTGCAAACCTTCTTTGAAACCCGAATGTCCGTCCCGGCTGCTGCGGTTTCCGATTGGCTGCAGGAGCTTCCTGCAGCCAATCGGAAGCCACACCTTGGTTTCCGAACGTTTTGGAAGTTGAACGGACTTTCTGAACGGATTCCCTTCGACTTCCAATGTACGACTGTATTGGGGTAAGCCAAGGGTGTCTTACATTGCTGTGAGACATCCTGAGTTTAGTTTAGTTTAATTTTGAACTACTTATCCAAGAGTAAACAAACCTGTAATCAGCTGCCTGGAAATCCATTATATATTCCATAGAAAATTCTGCTGGCACACAGGGTATGAATTCAGAGGCAAAGCCCACTGGGTTTTTATTATTATTATTATTATTATTATTATTATTATTATTATTATTATTGGGGTGGACTCCTGGGTAAGCGTGCTCAAGATTGCAGCTTTACAATGGCACAAGGCTGTTGTTACAAACGGAACATTTTATTGTTATCATTATTATTATTTATTAAATTTGTATACTGCCCTATACTAATAAAAAATACCATTGCATGTATCAAGATACTTTTGTTTAGCATGATATTCTGTTGATGCAATTAATTAAATTTATTCTGCATTAAAATATACATACTGTATATCCTTTCTCTCACCTCCATGAGGGATGTACCTGCACTATAGGACTTTTTTTTTAGGTTTTTATGATTCTGTAAAAAGGCAGGCAATGCCCCAAATCATTATGCTTTTTGCTTCATATTTTAGTGATATAATTTAATGGCATGTAGTGAAAAGAGTCTGGTGGGCTTTGCCTATTAGTCATAGCTTCAGTTAACACTCAGTTCTCCATACATTCTTGGACTGTGTATGCATCAATTCTTCTATCAATTTTTCATATACAACCCTCTAAATCATATCCGGCAGTAAGCTGACAGTACATGTGTGTTGTTGTTGTTGTTGTTTTAATTATTCACATCGCCTTGGGTTTGTTAGGTTGTTTTCATGTTCTTTACTTTGTATACATATCCCTCCCAAATGCAGTGAATTATTTCTGGTGTGTGAAGAAACAAACTTCTGTTGCCTGAACGAAGGGAGACGAAAGGTTACTGGATTTTTTAGAAGCAGACCAATTGTTTTTGTATGCATTCTTCTCCCCTTTCAGCACATTTTTAATCAGGTCCCGAGCAATGATGGCTCTATATTGCAACTTGGAGATTGCATCTAGTGATTAATGCCATGATGGATGCAGAGAATCGCCTTTTCCTTGAGAAATAATAAATCAACATTTATTTCCAATACATTTTTTTGTTTTTGTTTTACTGAATGGTTTCGTAAAATTAGCAGCATGTATTTAAAAAAGTAGTCATTTATTAATACTGTGTGCAAAATATTGCCTCTGGCAACAATGATCTGCATTGCAATATTATCCTGTTACGTTGATTCATTAGTTTTGTAACAATCTGTACATATAAATCTATTAACCTAAGACTGTTACTCCCTACTTAATTTTAAAGGCAATTGATCGTTAAGTGTTGTTTTCTAAATGGGCAACTTCAAAAACTTAATATTGTGATTGCCTGGTTGGAATCCAGGTAGCAGTTGGGGGGGGGGGTTGGGATCTTTAAAAGATCTCTCTCTTAAGAGTCCAGCTGCATTCCTTTTGGTATTGCACGATAAGTATTCAGAGTACATACCATTTCCTGTCTTACAGTCATCGCTCACTGTTTAGATCTGTTTTCATTGGACTTTCATGTTCTGTACCTTAGATTTCTTTTCTTTTCTGCTACAAACGTTGGTGTATAAAATGCTTTTAATGGCAGTTGCCTTGTGCTTTGCTGCAGATGAAGTTAGAATTCATTTCATTTTTAGGGTGCTTTCCTGTAGTGGTGGGTAGTGTATTGTGGGAAGTGGAACAAGGCAGTGTCCTTCCCATGGCTGTATTGATTTGCCCTTCAGCTGTTTGCAGTGCATAGAGAACCTAAGGCCTTGTTGTTGATTATCTACACAATGTCTCTGTGAACATTATTGACCCATTGCTGCTTACTGCCTGTGGCTCTTGATTTTTCACACCGTCTCCATGACACTCATAATAAAACATACTATCTTATTGCTACTCGGCTCTGGAAAGCAAGTGATGTAGCTTTAGTACAACTGCTGCATTTCTGGATAACATTTATTATATGTTGGACAGAGACCTATAGCTGCTTTAAGGCTGGACATTGTGTGTTAGATTTTAGCAGATTTCCACACTTTGGAAGAAAAATATTGTCGCGGTTTTGAAGAGGCGAGCTTACGAATTGTGCCGCTGAAAATGAAAATGAACTGTGTGATTATTGCAACTGATTGCACAATATCGCTAAATCAACAGGCACTTCATAAGAGCTGAAAACACACGGTACTCAGCCTGGCGTTATTTGCAAGATGATAGTCACTTCAGTGGCAGTGTTTTCGCTTTCACTAATTGGCTGTTGGGCTGTGCTTAAAAAATAATAATAATAAAAGGTTTGCCTCCTACTTTATTCAGTGATTTGTGGTTAAACAAAATTAGACTCCTATCCTTACTCTTTTTAAACTGGGATGATCCCATAGATGTATATAGGAATATGTTAGGAGTACAGGACATGGTTTGATGGGCATGTCTGTTTAGCACTTTAATCAATCACTGCAGCCCATGGTTTAATTCACACCATGGCAAAAACATTTCAGTTTATTTGTATGGGATACCCTCCTTAAAAAGCTGGGGTGTTTTTTTTTTAAGTAGGTGAGTGTAATAGTGCACTGTGTTATTCCTGTTGTTTATTGGTGATGCATTCAAAGCCACACTAGGCCTACAGATCTTTTAATAGAGTTACTGCTGTCATATTAATTTACTTATACATTCTAGAAAAATATGGTTTAAAATTATTGCTTTCAAACGCGGTCATAATTTTGTTCTTTTACAGCATTGTAAAATTGCTTTTACAGCATTGTGGTTTGAGCACTGCTTAAATCATGTATTCCTTCCCTAAATGCATAACATGCTTAGCCTTGTCCACTATGAATTTGTCTACCAATGGTTTCCAGTATTGGAGGCGATAGGCTTCTGGTTACCATTTGCTAGGGATCACAAGCCAGGAGAGTTCTTTTGTCCTCATGTCCTGCTTACAGGCTTCTCATAAGTAGCTGGTTGGCCACAGTGAAAATAGGATGCTGTGTTAGATGGGCCTTTTCTCTGATCCAGCAGGGCTGCTGCTCTTATGCTCTTATTTCAGCTTGCTTTTCGAGTCTACTCAAGATTTGCAGCATAGTAAAATCTCTCCACAAGTGAAAATTAGAAAGCGGGAACCTCGTGTGCTTATGGATCCTTATGCAGTTTATGGATGATTTCTGGTGCATGCTAAACCATGTTTTACTGTTCCTCAGGAGCACTAGTATTTTTCATCAGATCACTGGTACCTTCTTTTGGGTGGATGCAGAACATCACGTCTTGGCTTAATAAACCAAGAAACGAAGAAGACTCATTTGCCAGATGCAGCTGTTTTGCTTCCCACTTTGTGCAAATGAGCCAACAAAACACGAAAGTATTCAGTCTGAACCTAGAAACTATGGCTAGCAGCAGCTTTGGAACAAGCCAGGCTACAAAGCCAATCTCAAACCATAGTTTTATATTCTTGCTTTTTCCAAAGCTGTTAACTATAGTTTTCTGATTTGGCCATAACTAGAAACTATAGTTAATCCAAGATGTCTTGTTTTCTTTGCCAGCTTGTGGAAAGAGAGGTTGTAAATTGGGGAGTGGGTGGCACAAGGCTAGTTCACATTAAGCCAAGGTGTTACCTTCCAAGTGCAGCCACTGAGAGACTGTGATAAACAATTAAATGGACTTCTACACTACATAATGCATACCTAATGTAAACTCTTGTTTTGCTCTAACAATGGATAGCAGCAACATGAGTCCAGACATAATGCTGTGCCACCATTGAATCCAAATGGTAAAGGGAGCAGGAAACGTGTACACAAGAGAGGAGGCGTACAGGACCTTATGGATTTGATATTTTACACAGATCACAGTATAAAATGTTTTTACACTTTATTATTCAAGAATTCTGTGGTGCCCTGTGTTTTTGACATTATCTATAGACAACGTTATTGCTTCACATGTGGTATATGCATGTAGACTCTACACCATAAAGAAGCAGCGCTAAAAGCAAAGGTTTTAACGAAATACTACCCCCCTTTTCTGAATTCACAACCTGATCAGTAATACAGGTTGCTCAGTATTTTCCAACAAAAGCAATAAAGAGGCAAGTAAATGAGTTAAATGGACTTTTGAGTGTCCACACTTCCCTCCTAAACACTTGTCTACTTTGATTATCCCTGTGTGCTTTCGAAAGCACTTATTGCAAATATTTGCATTCCAAGTCCAGTTTGGTAAGGAGTTAGCAATCTCAGGTTTCTGTGAATTTACATTTAAAATAAGCCTGAACAACAACAACAACAAAATCTGTATCGTCAAATGATAATGAGCAGCCTGGATTCTGCCCAAAATCACACCAGCAATTATTATAACACTATAAAAGCCTTTAGGGTTTCTGTTGACCACAAAATGTGGTCATGTATTCTTCTGCTCGTGCTTATGCAAACAGTGTCTTCACAGGGCTGACTTTCCTTTTCATGTTGAGACTTCCGGGTAGCGCCATCGCAGCCGGCTGGGTCTCCGACGCCTCGCGCGGGGACCGGCTGGAAATCGGCTGGAGGCTCCGTTACCGCGCAACGGACCTCCGTTAAACTTCAGGCAGGGCGGCCTGAAGACCGTGGGAGCTGGCGGGCGCCCACACGATCTCCCCCCACCTTCCGAAGACCCCGTAAGGAGTCGGGGAAGGCAGAGCGGGTTGAGATCGGAGCGCTGCGGCTCCGTGAACGGCCATTCCAGTGAAGCAGCGAAGCGGGCTGCGGTGAGCGCTAGACCTCTCCTTTCAAAGAAAGCAAGCAAAAGAACTGCAAACCGTGAGTAAAGACAACTAAGAAGAAATCTGGAACTTTAATTAGATTTTATTTCGACCGCGGGGAAAAGATTTAAAAAGGAGGTCCGTCTTTCCCCCTTGTGAATAGTGCTGGCAATACAGCGGCTGTAAATAGAAGAGACTATTTGAGCAATTGAACTTTGACGTTTGACTGCTATTTGACAGCTAGCCCACCCCTGTGCCTTTGAAGGAAGGGGGGGTGAATGCTTAATTTAAAGACTTTTTGAACTGTGCTTAGGATCTGTTTAAAACCCACTGCCACCCTCTGGAATAGCGGAGAATCCGGGACAGTGCAGGGGTTAAACTTTGGAATTCTGCCACTCAGATAGACTGTTTCCAACTTTGACTGAGAGAACTTTGTAAACTGCTACAACCCTTTGGGATTACAAATTAACTGAATTAATAGTTCTGCAACTTTCTAACATTCTTAGAGAATTGGCTAAAGTTACTGCTCCTACTGAACTGAGAAAGTGAAAGTATTATTGTAACTGAGCTGAGAACTACAAAAGCCCTGTGTGAATCTTTGCAAGAGACTGCAGCTGCAGGAAGGCACCACTCAGAGTGACCTTGAACTGTTGATGATAAATGTCTGGAGCTGGGCGAGGAGTGTCAACAAGAAGTAAAACAGATAAAGAGAGAGAGAAAGAGGAAAAAAGGGATAGAAGACCATCTCAGCAATTTGACCCAGCAGCCATGAGCCAAGTCTTGGAATCTATAGAATTAATGAGAAAAGAACAAAGAGAGGCTGCTGAGAAACAAAGCAAAGAAATAGCAACAATAAATAGGAAACTGGATGAGATTGGACAATTGAAACAAGAATTACAAGATACGAAAAGACAAGTCACCCAAGTGGAATCACAAGTCAACTCCTTGGAAGCAACGCACAACAGGGACCACTACAATACTCAAGTTTCTCTTGCCTTTCTGCAGATGCGCCAACGATCGTCGAACCTAAGAGTAAGGAATCTGCCACAGGGAGAAGAAGCAGACCTAAAAGCTTATATAATAAAGATCCTGGTGGACTTTTGGGGACTTGACCAACAAAAACTAAACAACACGATTGTCAAGGCATACAGGTTTGGGCCTAAGGACAAGAAAAGTGCTAAATCAGTGAATGACTGCCTGATTGAATTTCAAACCAAGGAACAGAGGGACGAAATTTTAAACCTACATTACGAAACCAACCTGCAAGTACAACAACAAAAGGTGGTCCTGTTTAAAGACATCCCCAAATTCTTCCTGGATCTGAGACCAAATTATACAGATTTGACACAGGCCCTGAACAAAAAGAAGATTAGATTTAGGTGGGAATTCCCACAAGGCCTCTCCTTCAGATACAAGGAAAGAATCATCAAAATTAAATCAGTGGAGGAAAAAAATCAATTTCTGGAAAAGAACTCTGCTGATTTTCCAGAAGTAGCACCATCTGGACCCCCAAGTCCACTGCAAGGAGCAGAAGGAGGGAGCACATAAAGGACAATGTCTTTAAAGATTTTAACGTGGAATGTAAGGGGTTTGAACATTAGGCCCCGTAGGAACCAGGTCTTCCACATCCTAAAAAAACAAAATTTGGACTTGATTTGTCTACAAGAAACACATGTGGTAAGACTACATAGAAGAGTATTGGAAAATAAGAAATTAGGTCAAGAATTTATCAGCTCAGCGAAAGTAAAAAAAAGAGGAGTCGTAATCTACGCCAAGGAAAAGTTTAACCCTACACTAAAGTTTAAAGACGAGAATGGAAGATTTGTTGCAATTGAAATAACGTCGCAAGGCGAGAAGTTTTTAATACTGGGACTGTATGCACCAAATGAAGCTAAAGCGGATTTCTACAAAGAGATCCATGACAGGCTTTTGGACTATATGGATTATAAAATAATATTATTGGGAGATTTCAACGCAGTACCCTCTACACTTATGGACAGATCACAAAGAGTGAAATTTACCAACGATGGGAGGCTGCCTAAAACCTTTTTCGATATGGTGGACAATCTCGATCTTATAGACGCGTGGAGATTAAAGAATCCAATGGACACCGAAGCAACTTTTCACAGCGAAGCAACAAAAGCCTGGAGTAGAATAGATCAGATTTGGGCATCCAGGGACCTAACACCCAGGATGCTCAAGGCCGAAATACATCCTAGAACCTGCTCGGACCATAACCCGGTACAACTGGACTTAAGACAATCTCAAAAGGGTTCCTTTAGATGGAGAATGGACGATGCACTGCTAAGAAATAAAATAATCTGCGAGAAGGCCCAAAAAACCATCAAAGATTTCTTTGAAATTAACTTGAATACAATGGTTGAAAAGAGAATAGTCTGGGACACAAGCAAAGCAGTTATGAGAGGATTCCTGATTCAACAGAAAGCCTTGAAGAACAAAGCACAAAATGCTAAAAAGGATAATATTCTGCAACAATTAAAAGAGAAAGAGAAACAATTAAGGAAAAAACCGAAAGATGGCAAGATACAGAAAGAAATAAAACAGCTACAGGTGGAATTCTCCAAAATAACAAATTCGGAAATTGAATGGAAAATAAAACTGCTTAGACAAAAAACTTTTGACTCAGCAAATAAATGTGGCAGACTATTGGCATGGCAACTCAAGCAGAGACAGAAAATTAATACGATCACCAATATCATGGTAAATGGGAATAACATAGAGAACCCAACAGAAATTAGGAAAAATTTCGAAAGATTCTACAAACAGTTGTACAGAGAAAGTGATCAAGAGAATGGGAATATCGAGCAGTTTTTAAAGAAAAATGGTCTACAGAAAATCCCAGACAACATGAAAGGCCCCCTAAACCACCCAATAACAATAATGGAAGTAGATACAGCAATAAACAACATGAAATTAGATAAGGCCCCAGGACCAGATGGACTCACTGCAAAGTACTATAAGACGTTAAAAGGTTGGTTGATTCAACCACTGACAGAAGTTTGCAATGACATACTAAAGGGAAGCGAGGCACCGGAGTCTTGGAAGGATGCCTACATCACTCTGATACCCAAGCAAGATGTGGATCGAACCCAGATGAAAAACTACAGACCAATCTCCCTCCTAAATGTGGACTACAAAATATTTGCGAACATAATGGCTAGCAGACTCAGGAAGGTTCTAAAAGAGGTTATTCACAAAGATCAAGCCGGTTTCTTACCGGAAAGACATCTAAATGGCAATATAAGAAATATTGTGGATATCCTCGAAAGACTGGAGCACAAGAAGAACCGTAAAGCAATCCTGATGTTTGTGGACGCCGAAAAAGCTTTTGATAATGTTTCTTGGAAATTTATGAAAAGGAATATACAACAAATGGAGGTTGGAGAAAGATACATGAATGGGTTGGAAGCGATCTACAAAGAGCAAAAAGCAAAAATCATTATCAACAACGTGGTATCAGACAACATAAGAATTGAGAAAGGAACAAGGCAAGGTTGTCCGCTTTCCCCCTTACTTTTTATAACGGTCCTGGAGGTTCTTCTGAATATGATAAGAAAAGATGCAGATATAAAAGGGGTGGCGGTGGGGGCCAAAGAATACAAATTAAAAGCCTTTGCTGACGACTTGGTTCTTACCTTACAAAACCCAGAGACCAGTGCAAATAAAGCACTGGAAACGATACAAGAATTTGGGAAAGTAGCAGGATTTAAACTGAATAAAGCCAAAACCAAAGTTCTAGGGAAAAACCTGACAAAGGAAGAGAAAGAAGAAATAGAGAAAGAGACGGGCCTTCAATTTGCAAAAAAAGTTAAGTATCTGGGCATCAATATGACAGCAAAAAATCAAGATTTGTATAAAGAAAATTATGAAAAGGTATGGAATGAAATTAAAAGAAATTTGGAGATTTGGAATAATTTGAAGCTTTCCTTGATGGGCCGAATAGCTGTGATAAAAATGAATGTGCTGCCTAAATTACTATTCCTCTTCCAGGCGATACCAATCGTGGATAAGATGGAACCATTCAAGAAGTGGCAGAAGGACATATCAAGATTTATCTGGCAAGGGAAAAAACCCAGAATCAAGTATAAGATTTTAACAGATGACAAGGAAAGAGGAGGATTTTCCCTGCCGGAATTGAGTATTTATTTTGAAGCTGCGGCCTTCTGCTGGCTGAAGGATTGGTTCCTACTAGAAGATACAGACATACTAGACCTGGAAGGACATGACAATAGGTTTGGATGGCATGCATATTTGTGGTATGATAAGATAAAGGCTCATCAGGGCTTCAAGACACACATAATTAAGAAGGCTCTATTTAGAGTTTGGATAAAATATAAAGATCTATTGGAACCGAAAACGCCAAGATGGATATCTTCTTTAGAAGCTGTTGCCCATAAGATGATAAATATGGAAATGAACTGGCCAAAATATTCAGAAATATTAATACAAGAAGGTGAGCAGGTCAGGTTGAAACCCTATGAACAATTGAAAGATAAAATCAATACCTGGTTGAAATATCATGAAATTAATGAAATCTTCAAGAAAGACAGGAAGACTGGCTTTCAAATGGAAAAGTCAAAACTGGAGACAGAATTGTTAGAGCCAAAAACAAAAAATTTGTCTAGAATGTACAATTTGTTGCTGAAATGGCATACACAGGATGAACTTGTGAAATCGGCAATGATAGATTGGGCTAAGGATGTTGGACATAACATAATGATGGCGGACTGGGAAAGACTCTGGAAGACAGGAATAAAATTTACTGCATGTAATCTGTTAAGAGAAAATATCATGAAGATGATTTATCGATGGTATTTGACCCCAGTAAAGCTTGCTAAAATCTATCATTTGCAAGACAATAAATGTTGGAAGTGTGGCAACACGGAAGGAACTTTTTACCACATGTGGTGGACCTGCCCAAGGTTGAAGGCCTTCTGGGAGATGATATATAATGAATTGAAAAAAGTGTTTAAAAACACATTTGTGAAGAAACCAGAGGCCTTCTTGCTTGGAATGGTCAACCAGGAGATACAGAAGGAAGACCACACTTTCTTTATGTATGCCACGACAGCAGCAAGAATCTTGATAGCAAAATATTGGAAGACAAAGGACTTACCGACCTTGGAAGAATGGCAGATGAAAGTGATGGACTACATGGAGCTCGCTGAACTGACTGGGAGACTCCGCGACCAGAGGGAGGAAGCAGTGGAAGAAGATTGGAAAAAATTCAAAGACTATCTTAAGAAACATTACAAAGTATAAAATGAAATAACGTTAAAGAAATAGCAATTTACAGAGTAGAAGTAGAGAATTTGAAATAGAAGAGAAGTAGAGATAGAGTTTGAAATGTTTAAGAAGTTTAAGGAATTTAGAATGTTCAGAATATTTAAAACAAATATTAGAGATGCAAGCTTGCTTGGAAGTAAATATAAAAAAGAATTATGATTTAAGTTAAGGGATGGAGAGCAAGTTATAATGGTATGAGATAAATAAGTTAAAAGGAAATGAAATTGCCAATGGAAATAATGGGAAAATGAATCACAGGAGGAGGGACAGGAGGAAGTCCAAGGGCAATGTAAAGGGAATTAGAAAAAAGGAAGATGATAAATGTAGTATTGTATTTTTATGTTTTGTATGTTTGTGTTAGTTTTGTGGTTATGTGTTTTTTCTTTTCTGTGTATAAAATTTAATAAATATTACTTTAAAAAAAAAAAAAGACTTTCCTTTTCATGTTAACGCTTCTGCTAAATATTTGAATTACAGGTACCCTGTAGTACATTTCAATGCATTATGTCATACGCTCATGGAGCCATTTCTTGTCCTTCCTGAATAGAGGGTGTTCTCTAATAAGAAGGTGATATGTCGCTGCAACCTTATTTTGAATGGCCAAATGTCTTATGTGTATGCTGGTCTGCTTCTTCTGAGTCATAGTTATCAGGTATTGTAAAGGTTAAACCTTATCATCTGTGCACACACACATACACACACACACGGACACACACACAAAAAGGTTGAGGTTTCATCAAAAACTTCCATCCTCACAACCTGTCGGCCACAATTTGATGATTATTATTGATTATTTCGCAGCCTTTCACTCACTCTCTGCCACTGCGGCCCGCCTTGATATACAGATAGGGCTGCAGTCCAGCTAAAATAAGACTCCATCTTGATAATGGACTGAGATGAGATATTGTTGTTTGATAAAGATAATTGATGTTTCACTGTGAATTGGAAAGCAGTTCCGAATTTACCAGGTCCGCAAGCGTGTTCTATCTGCAAATAGGCCAAGTGTTTACAGAACAGAACAAAAGACCTGGATTTTGACAGACCATGTTCTGTGTGCTTTAAAAGCATTTGCCTATTTTTCAATCACTGACTACATTTCAGACAGCAAGAAAATATATAGGGGGATGCACCCGACCGTCCACTTCAGCGTTCTTCTTCCCTTGTACTCCTTTTAATTAAGTACCGGATTATGAGACTCCTTTTTGCCGGATCAGGCTGCCTTCAGGTGCTGGCTGAATATAATGTTTTCCTAAGCACACATTAAATTTCCTTTCCTTTCACAAAACCATTGACAGAACCGACGATTAAGTGTGGGAATTTCCACTCCACATATCAGCTGACGCATTCTTGTATAGCACGTAATTACTGTTAAGTGATTATATGCCTTTTGTTGGCCATGTCTGTTTTCAGCTGCTAGATTTAAGTTGATTAAGGTATCGCTCATCTTAGGTGCTGTTCATCCGATTTCTTTTAGTCTTGTTATCACCTTCATAACCCCTAATTAAGCAATAAGGCTTGACAGGGAGTAGGGTTATCATCAGATAATGACACCCCAAGTGTGTTAGAAGGCGCAAGGTTCAGCTGAGTGCCTTTAATCCTCCAGGGGTGTGATTATCTCATGATAAACATACAGCATCACAGCTCATTGATATTATTGCAGTCCGCTTGTGCCACTCATATTGGTACCGAGTCTCAACATTTTCACCCATTTTTCTCTTCTTATTGTGCATATATAAAAATGATAAATGGTCAGCAGGACTGTACAAAGGCAAGATGTGAAAAGCCGCCTTTGCACTAAACATTGGAAGTTTCAGAATTAAATTCAGAAGGGAAAAAGAAAGGGAAAACCTTGGCTTTTTAAAGGTAAAGTTAAGACATAAAAATAAGGCAGCTTGAATCCCAGAGAGCAGGCTGATGTAATACTGAGGTATTCTTTACCTTCAATGGGCAGCCTATTTCATAGGGTATCACAATACAAGATAGGGTTTCCAAGAGATTCGTTAATTGGACAATAATAAACATTCAGCTAATCATGGTTAGAAATTTACACTGTTGCCAACTATAAAAGTGTTTTATTTGATTGACCAGAATTACTGCTGAAACTGGGGTAGATCCTACAATCTGAATGTTGTGGGATTTGGAGGTATTTTCTCTGACTTTTGGAATCATAAAAAATGCTCTCAATTCACTGAGCCTTCAGAACAGAGCACAATACATATCAATTGGTTTTGTTTTTTGTTTTGTTTTTTTAATGCCATGGCTTAGAACGTGGAGGTAGCACAGTACTTGGTAAGATCCACCATAAACCTTTATTTGATTACCTGGTGGGTATTAAAATTGGTCTGTTGTTTGGCTAAAGTGAGGAAATGTTTTGAGTTGTCAGTCACATTCAGTTAAAGCCTCTTCATACATGACATTATTTCTGCAGGTAGAAAAATCACCACAAGCACATGGTTCTGAGTACTTGCAGCAAAATAGATGTTCAGTCTACATTTCATAGTCACTAACTTTTCAAGTCAAAGCACATTTACTAGGAAGTAAGTCTCACTGAGCTCTGGGTGGGATCAGAAATTCCATTGGGATGCATTGAAACAAATAGGAACTTCTCAGGCTAAATACACGCTAATGTTTTAATTTTAAAAATTCACTATTGTTTCATGCAAACCAAATTTCAACACTTTTGAAATATTGCTAACTTTGAGGCAACTTAAGAACATTTACCACTTCAGTTGATATGGCTTCCTCTAAAGAATGCTGAGAATTGTAGCTTGAGAAGTGTGCTGAGAACTCACGCGAAAGAGGTCCACACTCAGGGCTTTTTTTCAGCCAGAACTTTCCAGAACTCAGTTCCTGCACCCCTCAGGTGGGCACCATTGCCATTCTAAGAGAACAAGGGAGGTGTTCATGGTGAGCCTCTTTTTCTAGAAAAATAGCACTGTCTACACACACACCATATAGACACACACACACACACACAGAGAGAGAGAGAGAGAGAGAGAGAGAGAGAGAGAGAGAGAGAGAGATTTGCAGTTCCCAGAATCCCTCAGAAGAGGGAATGTCTGTAAGAATGTGTTTATGTTTGTAGTGTTGATATGGAGCAGGCACAGGCAAACTCGGCCCTCCAGATATTTTGGGACTGCAACTCCCATCACCCCTGACACTGGTCCTGTTAGCTAGGGATGATGGGAGTTGTAGTCCCAAAACATCTGGAGGGCTGAGTTTGCCTATGCCTGATATGGAGTATATTAAGGGAGGATTCACCAGTGGCAGCCAGAGGTGAATAAAAGTGGCCCCTGCTCCTGCTTATTCCTTTTGTGGTGAAAACCATAACTAGGAAGAGTGTGTGCATGAGGGAGAAAGCATAGATGGTGAACCACATTCTAAGGAGTCAGGAATTCGGAAGTTAAGATCATAGATCTTAACAGGTAAAAACAAACTATTGTTATTTCACTGTTCTGTAAAGGTGTACACAAACAGCCAACGTACTTAGTCATCATCACAGCAGCCAATCACACATCACATGAAAAGTGTTGGTGCGCCATTTCTAAAGTGCTTAATATTTACAAATCTCTAAAGATTACATAAAAGCAGCAACATAAAAACAATAAAGCAGTATAATAAAAGCAGAAATAACATTATAAAACCCAGTAAAACAATATTGGAAAAACGGGAATCGGATACTAACGGGGGTCAGGGAAAGCCTAGGCAAAAAGATACGTCTTTACAGTTGTTTCTGTTTATAGTGGGCAATTAATGCTTACTTTTCTGTTAAAAGGTAAGCTGGGCTGAGTATTGGTATGTGTAACCTTGTGGACCAGTACCAGCGAGATAAAGGGAACAAATACAGATGATGTCTTTCAACCCTCTCAGACCTGGGCAGCACCCGGGACTTCCTAATCTTTTTATAACCAAAGTCTAGTCTGGTGTGGAAAAACCGCACCGCAGAAACACGCTAGCAGAAGTTCACTGGTATTCCTACAAGTTAAGGACTATAGCTCAACTGCAAGACTACAAGATTGCATGTAGAAGTTCCCAGGTTCAGTCCCCAGCAACTCCCAAGGAGAAAGACCTCTATGCAAAACCCCCGTGAGCCACTGCCAATGGGTGTCAGCAATGCCGAGTGAGATGGATGAACTGTCCAGCTTGGTATAAGGCCATTTCCTATGTTCCTAAAGTGTATCCTTGCAGCCAATGTGGGATTCATATTTTCAAAAAGAAATGTCTCGATCAACATGGGTTTGTCCCTTATGACCAGTTGTTTTAAGCATGATTTTCTCCATTTGATTTTCCTCAATTTCTTGTGCTTTAAAAACAGCATCAGTTAAACATATTCCTTAATCTTTCCAAGGATGACCTATACCTGTACTCCTAGTCTAGACATGACCTTTGCAAGTTACAATGTTGTTTCCAAGGGGCTTGTCTTCTCTTAAGGCAAAGCAACTGTGTGGATTTTCTTTTTCAAAAAATGTTTTGCCTTCTACCTGGACCATAGGAAGATGCTTTATATAATGAGCTAGACTGCTGGTCTGTCCAGCTCAGTATTGCCTCCAGAGTTTCCAGAAACAGGTCTTTCCCAGCCCTACCTGGAGATACTGGCAATTGAACCTGGGATCTTCTGCATGCAGAGCAGATGATCTGCCACCAAGCTTCGGCGCTTCCCCATTTTAGGTTGCACCTGCCCAGTTGTTTTGAAACGGATCAGATGTTCCAACTCTTCTGCTAGCGCAAAGATTTCAAAGGCGCTGATTGTGATTTAGATTGATTTGGAGGGTTGTTGCGAAGAGTATGAACAATGGGAGGAGGGAGAATCATAGAATTGTAAAGTTGGGACCTAGTTGGAAGTGTCATCTGGTCCAACCCCCTGCAATGCAGGAATCTGAACTGAAGCATCCGTGACAAATGGCCATCCAACCTCTGCTTAAAAACCTCCAAGGAAGGAGAGTCCACCACCAACTGAAGGAGTCGGTTCCACTGTTGAACAGCTCCTACCATAAGAAAGTTCTTCCTGATGTTTAGTCGTAATCTCCTGTCTTGTAACTTGAAGCCCTCCGTTCGGGTCAAAATATGCCTCCCCACCCCCAAAGGCTGGATCACACTGCTTAATCAAAAGCCTTCTGTAGACAGAAGGAAGTTTTCCGTCCATTAAATCTAGATCAAACACATCATTATATTGTGTAATTTTATAAAACTGGTTTTATATTGTTTTAGTTTACATTTTTCTCTCTGTAAGCTCCTCTGAGTGCACATTAGAGTGGCATGTGATTTGTGTTAAATTAATTATAACGCCACAGTATGTGTGTGAACATGGGGAGTTGGGGAGCAGATGTGCACAGACCTCAAGAGAAACTGCTATGAATAAACTTGTATGCTTCTGGGAATTGATTATTTCTAACAGTGCAAGGAGGTATTGGGTGAAGAACTCCCTTACACACTCATAAACACGCCAAGACCCTTAGGTATATGTTCGTGAATTCTCTTAGAGTCTTGCTGTGGGGTCTTACAAAATGGCCTTTCAAGAGAGGATATAGGGTCATTTGAAGGCTGCAATGGAACTAAACCTTTTTAATCCCCATATCAAACGATAAACGTTAATCCAAGTAATGTACAGCATGCAAGAAAAATCCCATTTGAAACATTTTGGTAGCATGAAAGTAGAAAATGTGTGGATGCCTTTTGCTGCTTGAACAAATAACTAATGCTAAGCGTCGTCCTAATGTATTAACTATTTTTAATGGCATTTCCTTTCAAAATGAACAGCATTCCTGCCAGGAGAGAACAGGGTGGTGTTGGTCTGTCTCTGTTTCTCCCCCCGCTCAATGCTTTAGTTCCCCTTTTAATGTGAGGGGTTGAAACAGTTGTTGTTCCCCCCTCCCGCCTTCCTTTCTCCTTTGCTTTATCCAGTTCATTTGAGGTTTTGCCTTTTGGGGCTATCTTGTATGGATTGTCAAAATGCCTTGGGACACGTTACTGTACGTGAACTGCGCAACGCAAGAGCAGATTGCATGGTATTGACCGGCAATGCGGGGACGTGGATGTGCCTTATGACACAGCTGTTAGAGGGGCTAGCAGTGCAGACAAGCTGAGGTTGGCGATGTGTGATCACATCAATTTGGGGGGTGAGCATAGATTGTTAAAGCATAGCACCCTAATTCTCTCCCCACCCCGCCCAAAATTCAGCTTGGTAGAGCAAAGTTTGCTTCCAGCTTTTCTTCCCCATATGTAGCATTTCAAGAGCAGCAAGCACCGAAAAAGAAGGCTAGCATTAATTATCCATAATTGATTTTTAAGCATACTTTTAAAAAAGTAGTACCGTATTTTTTGCTCCATAACGCGCACTTTTTTCCTTCTAAAAAGGAAGGGGAAAAGTCTGTGCGCGTTATGGAGCGAATGCATGGTCCCTGGAGCTGAATTGCCCAGGGACCAAAAGAAGCTTTTTCTTTTACAAAGAGAGAAGGGGGTGTTGAAAGACTGCCACTTTACAGCTGATTAGCAAGAGATCGGGAAGAGAGATAAGGTCCCTGCAGAGAGAAAGAGATCAGGAAGAGAGATAAGGTCCTCCTGCAGAGGAGGCTGTTGGTTTCCCCAGCGACATGTGACTGGCTGATTAGATTATCTGTTTGGAAACTGTAGAAAGGGCTTTGAGCTGATCCTTTTGCAACTGGGGCTTTTCTTTGCAAAGAAAAGCCCCAGTTGCAAAAGGATCAGCTCAAAGCCCTTTCTTTTCTCCTTTGCAAAGCAGCAGCACAACAACTTTGAGCTGATCCTTTTGCAACTGGGACTTTTCTTTGCAAAGAAAAGCCCCAGTTGCAAAAGGATCAGCTCAAAGCCCTTTCTTTTCTCCTTTGCAAAGCAGCAGCACAACAACTTTGAGCTGATCCTTTTGCAAATGGGGCTTTTCTTCTTCCAAAAGAAGATGCACAACTTTGAACTGATCCTCAAAAAGGGGGGCTTTCCCCCTTTCCTCCTCAAAAAACTAGGTGCGCGTTATGGTCCGGTGCGCGTTATGGAGCGAAAAATACGGTATATTGTCATCAGTGTGTGCAGTGCTTTAAATAACTAGAAGATGCACAGCTGTCCTCAAAGATGCTGCAGTGGTTAAACTGTGAGAAATCCAAAAGACAAGCTTCAGACAAAGGAAGTGTTTTTTTAAAAAAACAGAGAGAGAGAAAGAGAAAGCAACAAGCTGCAAATATCATCATTCCAGGCTTAAAACTTGATGTCAGTATTTACTGTGCTCCTCTTCCAGCAACACAGTGGCACGCTGTCCCAATGGAGATCATTAGATGTTGGATAGCACCTTTCTCTTAGACCCCAAGCACCTTATTGGCTTCTGCTTCTGTCATGCCTGGCTCTCCGAGTGCTCTAAGCAGCCTGGGGCCCGATTCTGTGAGGAGCCACTAGCATTTGCTTACTACCACAAGGGAGGCCCTACGTTAACAATTTTCCACATTTTGAAATGGGGAGCGTACAAAGCCTTGTGACTTCTGAAACAAAGCCAGCTTTGCGTCTCCTCTTCCTGGCAATGTCCTCCATGTTGGAGAGAGCCTTGCGTTCGATGTATGTGGTCGGTGGGAGACCGGCGCAGGGGAGCAGGCTCTTCCATATTATTGTTTTAGTTTCGAGGTAGCAAGATTCAATTAAATAGTTAACTCTGGTTTGACACTTCTAATTCCTTATTCATGTAGCTGCTGTTTGCAGATTGTGTCTGGGTTGGAACGGAGCTACACAAGCAGCATAGCAAGCTAGGAGGTGCCAATTTTAATCTTATCAGTCCAATGGGCAGCTTTACGGGAGGCTATGCATGGGGGGAGCAAACTACCTTATTTATTTCCAGGAGCAGATTCCTGAGTGAATATTTTTGAAGCGGCTTTTAGTGGTAATTGGGTGGCAATCTCTTAATTGATGGCTTTAGGGAAAGAAACAGCCATTATGTGAATAGCTTCTTGGGGGTGGGGTAGCGTTTAAGGGTGCATCTCTAGAATGTGCAAGTGCTGCACCAAAGGAAGACTCTAAAAAAAAACCCAGGTACAACAATATGATAGGTGAGAAACCTGCACTGCTGCTGTTCTCAGGGGCAGTCAGTTGGGCCACCTTCATGGGTACCACCATTGCTTCCATCTTCAATCCAGAATGTACCAGGGGCAACATTGAAAGAGTGCAGTTCATCCCCATATGCTTGAAGAAATAAACCCTGAAGCAGAGAAAACAGCATAGTAATATTAATGGTTTTAAGGACCGGGTGGCTTTAAGGATCTCCACTAAAATAGGAATAGGAATAAAATAGAGATGAGGAACCTGTGACCTTCCTGAAATTGTTGGATTCCAACTCTCATCTCCCCCACCAACATGGTTCACATTTTCTATGGTTTTTCTTTAATGTATTGTGGTCTTTTATATATTGTGACTCTGTTGTTATTTTTATTTATAATTTGATAATGATTTATTGTAATGGTTGAGAGCAAATTTACATTTAATTATTATTTGTTGATATTTTGAGAGTTAATTTTAATTTTGTACTATTATGTTCTACTGGATTATTACTTTATTTGATATAAGTTGTTTGTTTTAAGTCATTTTTATCATGACTTGCCACTTGTGTCATATGTAATGATAAAAGAATAGCTACCATCTCCTCTACTATGTGCAGTTTTTAAAGATGCTGGCATACCACTACAATGTACTGAAGGGTGGGTAACTTACATTTAAAATAAATGAACAAAAGTTTCACAAAAGCTGTACTTGTAGCCACTATCCTAATCCATGCGGGATTGTCACCCATAAATTATAATTATTTGGATAATTGTTTCTTTATAAAATAAACTCAAAGTGACCAAAAACTTAACAGAATATTAAAACACAGGGTGGAAAGTCCAAATTTCCAAAATCACATGTGTGCAATAAAGCCAAGAGAAGGAGAAAACAATCCAGCACCAAAATGGGGAGACAGGACCCATACAAACACTGACCCCAGCAAAATAAGAATTTCTTGGCAGATCACCTGAAGCTTACGTTTTGCTGTGTTTTTATTATGTTGGAAGCCACCCAGAGTGACTGGGGCAACTCAGTCAGATGGGCAGGGTGTAATAATAATAATAATAATAATAATAATAATAATAATAATAATACCATGCAAGCTTTTCCAGACAGGAAGATCCACAAGCTGGTGGCTGCAGTAGCAAAGGCACTGTTATGAATGAGGTTTCCAGTTGATTCTGCCTGGTCATTAAGATCTTCAGAGGTCTTTTCTCCGGGCATAAGAGAAAACAGCTGGCAATGAACAGGGATAGGGCCTTTTCTGTGATGTTACCACAGTGATGGAACTCCCTTCACAGATGTGTTTGCATGGTGTCAATTTTAAAAGGTTTAAAAGCAAACAAAACAAATGAAAAACACCCAATCATTTGCTGTTGCTTCTCAGTGGTTTGTGGCGATTGTTCTGGCTGCTATTACTGATTTTTACAGCCTTGCACTCCGGGAGGAAGGACACTTCTTCTTCTTCTTCTTCTTCTTCTTCTTCTTCTTCTTCTTCTTCATTCTGCACCCCCAAGGCTTTCCCCAGCTGTGCTAGTATATAGCACTAGAGGGCTCAGTCCGAAACCTTAACATTTTATTGCTATAATGCCAGGGAGTGGGTGACTCTGGAGAGCAGTGAAGGAGGATAGTGTCCATTTTTCCTTTTCTTCCTCCTTCAAAGTGGTCTTTTTCATCAGGGCATGGATCCCCTTAGCTGATCTGGGCTTGAGCAGACCAATTCTAACACTCTTCAGTCCTCCCCCACCCTCTCCACTGACATTCAAAGATTCTGTGTCTCAACTTTCAGACTAAATTGATCGACCCATAACAGTCAGCTAAACATCTGGTTTCTTTAGACCCTCCCCCCCCTGCCCCCAGGGCAAAACTCAGACCTTCCGATAGATTTAGGAAAGCCCTAATAGTTGTTATTAGAAGTAGGGTGGTCATATGCCCTACTTTGCAAAGGACAGTTATCTGTTTGAGGGGAACTCCATTCCAGTCCAGGAGTGACTCTCAAAGATTAAGAACTATAAGGAAGGGAGAACCAGGAAGGTCCTTGAAGCTGACCATTGCCAGCACCTGCAAGAGCAGACAAAAGTAATTCTTTTCACAGTTTTCACTATGAAGAGATGTATTTCTATTTGAATGATAGTGATTAAACAGAGATCTCCCAATGTAGAGATCACTAGCCTTTCTGGGCTTATGGGCATATATGCAAGATGGACAAACTGCTGTAGGCACCACATATATACAAACACACACACAACAAGCAGACATAGAAATTTATTTTCAGTGGGGAAAGAGACCCTGTAAGCACCAGAGAAGACATCTGCTGGTCCATATGTTCTCCTGGTGACCCCAGGTATAGAGACACATTTGCACCAGGCAAAAGATGTTAAGGGGGTGGAGAGTAAGTGGGCACTGGTTTTCCAGCGGTTCCATATTGTTCAGTAAATTCAATATTATTGCAAATGTCATCTCATTTTGGAATTGATGGATTTCTGCACATTTGGTACCCTGGAGTCCATGGCATCAAAGGTTAAGAGTTCCCATTTTAAATATCCAACCATTTTACCCCATGGTCAGTTCATA
The DNA here is from genome assembly GCA_034641385.1 of Darevskia mixta. Taxonomy (NCBI): domain Eukaryota; kingdom Metazoa; phylum Chordata; class Lepidosauria; order Squamata; family Lacertidae; genus Darevskia; species Darevskia mixta. The sequence continues at coordinate 5,370,488 of JAWWNH010000062.1, read as the reverse complement.
TAATTCATTTTTTTTAAAAAACCTGCAATGTAAAGTAGAGAAAACCTTAGTTCAGCCAAAAATAATTTAGCGAGAACAGCCTCTTTGCCTTGGCTTATTCAAGTGATACATCCCAGTGCCCTAGTTTGATCCTTGCCTCTAGAGCTCAGAAGAGACCTCAATTAAAATGCTTCCTTCCCCCAAGATGAGTTGGAAACAAATAAGATTGATTTTTTTAAGGGTGAAATTTATTGGAATATCTCTTTGAAAACTGATTTGCTCTAAGAGATTAATTGCAAACGGTTGGAATTGCTGTCTAAATAAAATGGCATTCTGCTTTATGGGAAAACACTTGACCAGAGCTTATGGGTTAAGTGGTGCTGAACATTTACAGCCAAATACCTCTTTTTCTTACGCTGTGAGTAGTGTCTTCATGAAACATGACAATCTGCAAACTTGATCCTTGAAACAGAAGTTCCCAGAAATGCTTGGATAGTATAAGAAGATGCACAAGTGATTTCCTTTTTGTTTGTTTGTTTGTTTCTAGAATAATGTCTACAAGCAGAAGTTTAGAGAGACATTTGACACTTAGATGCTGAGCATTGCTTATTTACCTGATCTCTTCTTATCTCCCAGGAGATCATAACTGTAATCTTTGGCCGTATTATTAATATAAAGATTCACTGCATAAATTGCTTGTGCACCAATGTTCCTCACGTCAACACAGTGCCGGCCCCTCAACCCCTCCCATTAAAGATTGGCAAATTGAAATGGAGAGCTTTATAAACTTGCAGAATTTCTAAATAACTGGCTTTAGAATTACCTGACACTAGACAACAGGCTGCTTTGAACATGCACAATTGTGGATAAGGATGAAAGAGCAGTTTTAGGGCACACAAGAGTTTCCCATGTGTCCACCAGAATGCTTTGTTTTTTTAAGGACAGATTCCCATGCCTCAACACAAGTTGCTTTTGAAAGTCTCACCAGTTTCAAAAGCAGTTTACCATGCAAGCTGGAGTTAACTCTGCCCAAAGCCTTGAGTGTGTGATAGTAGCTGGATTGTTTTTTGCATCCGAGACATTTTTATTTTGTTTTAGTTCTTCGTTAAATAATTCTCTACAGCTTCTGTTTTATTTTTTTGAGGTTTCTACTCTTAAGGTCCTTGCGGCCCTGAGTCTGGTCACAAAGCCTATTCTAATTAAGCAGAATCTAATGTCTGGCTTTTGTGTTGGAGAGGGGAAATGTGGCTTTAAAAATAAACCATGAAATTATTTTATTGTAACAATGAATATCAAATATATATATTCTTACTTAATAAAAAATATTCCGCAGTCCCCAAAGGCCATAGTGAGGCTATTGAAGTCATTATAAGGCAGAAGATCTCGATTTCGGAAATCTGTTGTTTCTTACATACCATGACTTCCACAGAATACGCCAAATATACAGTATAATTCACAATATAAAATGCCTATATAGCCCTCTTGAACTCCATCAAAAGATCAAGGTAAATGTAGCAACAAATTATCCAGATATGCTCTTCAAGTAAGTTAAAGCCTGGTTTAAATTTATATAGAGCATTCTCCAGTCCTGTAAATCACATCGGTTTATATTCTTTTTTGACTCTTATATAAGAAATGGACAATAATAAACTAGGCTTATGGACTAGTGTGCAGACACAAAACTAAAAATCTTACTGCTACTGAAATACGATTTTATGAGCAATACACTTGCTTAAGTGGCTTAACATTATTTTTTCCTATCTAGCATCTGTTTCCAATAAAGAATAATGTGCTTGAATTATGAGGCCTCATATAAGCATGTATATTACCATATTTGTGTTCCATGTTTGTTTATTTTTTAAAAAGAAAAGAATAAAATGCTCTCGAGCTGTTCATTCCAATGAACATCAATTTTGTGGGATTGGTGGTTCAAGAAAAAGGAGTCTTCGGTGATTTACAACAGCTAGGGCATGTAAATTCAAGATCATTATCCGTCTGATTAGGTGAATGGGATGCATTTTGCCAGTAAATTTTGTGGGTATTCATAATGGTGATGGTGGTGTTCTGCCAGTTCTCAGTATTATATTTTGCAGTGCACAGAACGCTTCCTAAAAAGTTAAAAGATGTGCAAATGTTTTCATGGTCCTCTGTTTGCTTCTGTTTTAAGTGCCTGCTGAGTAATATTTTAAAACAGTTAAAAAAAAAGTTTGGAAAACATCACATTAACCAGTTGTTAATTCTTCATAAAAATTTACTATTAAGCAATAATATAACAAATTATAAATAGATTATAATTTCCCCTGGGTAGATTCATATTTCATGCTTACAAATAATAATTATACTCCTTGGTAGATTCATATTTCATGCTTGCAAATAATAATTATATCCCTTCATTTTAAAGTGTGTGGAGTGAACTAGTACTGCAGTCTTACTCCTTTGGTAAGGAAATAGTTGTGTGTTATGCCTCACCATATCTGCTTCTTTAAGCAGATTGATCTCTTTTTACCTTTATCTATATTAATGTTACTTATTAGGCATGGAGGAGGGATTTGTTCAGTTCAAATTTTTGTGTGAACGTTCCAGATTTGCTTCTCCCAAAATGTGCACAGGAACAGCAACACACACCTCTTCTCTGAAATGTAAACATTTCCAAATTTTGCCATTTAGTTCTCTAACTAGAGAATATGTACAAAAAATGTGTATATTAGTGAGAGGTGCATAGAAAACTGTATATATATTCACAAAAATAATTTGCAGAAATTTATTATTTTGGGGGGGGCACTGTTTTTAAAAAATGCACACACTGTGTAAGAATCACCTACAGAAAGGTTAATATTAGCAATACACATGAATGTGTGTGTGAATTTTCATGCAGCCCCCCCCCCCAGAAGAAGAAGAAGAAATCTCAAATTTAGACAGGAATGGAGAGAATGGAAATAATGATTGGGGAAATGAGAAAGGGAAACTTGACAGATTCACCCATCCCTACTTATTTACGCACTGCTGGCCTGTTAGGGGAGCAAAGAGTTGTTACAAAAGGATGTAGCATCAGTTTATAAGAACCAGCCATACACTCCTGCATGTTTACACATAGAGGGATATCAGCTGCCTTGTTCCAATGAAGTATTTTATAACCCCTTACTGTAATCTGTGAGGCAGGCCTTAACTACATCCACTTAGAGGTGAGTGCTCCTAATTAGGAATAACTGTTCAAAATGTGCTGTTGACTTTACTGCCATATTAATTTTTGGCAGTGTCATCTTGAAATATCTGAAACAGAAAAGAAGCGTGAGCCTCTTAAACTGCGAATGTAAATCAAATCTTTGTAAATGTCTGGCGTGCTTGAAAAATAGGCTGCATTGATTTTTTTTTTTTAAGAGATCAGCGTAAATAACTTAATAAAATGTGATGGGCTTAGAGGAGATGGGACACATTTGGTGGGTCTCCTGTTTAGCATCGCGTAACACCGAGGATGTATATAAAACAGTATGTTTTAGATAACGTTTTGTGGAACACACGGTAACACTTGGATGGCTGCAGCTGTTGTCTAATTTTTCCTGGATTAAGTTTGGTCAAGAAAGACGCTGCCTCATTTTCAGCTTGTCATTTGCCCAGGAAGTAAAAGCAAATTGTAATGAGGGAATCACAGCAGGAGAACCTCTGAACAAATGAGAGGCATATATTGACTGACAGCCAGCATGCCATTTCAGTGATAAATGTATTTTTATACACTGCTGTTCAAGGTCACTTTCTGCTCTGTTTGTATGCTGGCTGTCAAATCATGCAGTTTTATGTTTTAATACAAAGTAATTTGTGGTGGCTGATGCAAAATAATAGCATTAGGAAATTATAAAATTAAGATGTATGTCTGCATTAAAATGTATCTAGTGTGAATCTAGCTTTTATGGAGAGACATTTTGAAGGGGGGGAGGCTGAAAACTAATTTCAAAACATAAGCATGTGATTTCCACCATTACCACCCTTTCAAAGCTTAATACTGAGGCAGCAATGCGAAACACAATAGGAAAGGAAGTTCAGCTGAAATAAAAGAGATTTATTTGTAGTAAATGCATGTAGGAGCAATGTGTATTTTTTCCCCTTCAGGAGCAAAATGGCACTTTGGGGAGTGGTGCGTACTTTGAATTTTCATAATATTCACTTACACTGGGACAAGCCTCTTGCAGCAGATCTTTGTGAAAATTGTAAAGCCATTGTGATTTTATCTTAAATGTAAAATTATCTTAGAGGATATGTAGATGTTGGCTTCTAATATTCATACCTCACATAAACATGCAGTTTGAATTGAAGGACATATGCCTGAGTACATGAAAAACTGTAGGGTTTGTTTGTTTTTTACGTACCTCTAAAATTACTAACTGTACATATAGCAAATACATGATTGGCTGCAGTTTCCTGTCTTCTGTGTACTTCTGCCAAACCACATAATGTGTGTAATGCCTTAGTGATCATGCAAAGCATGGAAATGGCCAGGCACACATTGAACAAAAGCAATTGTATCCTGCAGCATGGAGTGTGTTTCAAAGATGCATGTAAACATGTTTTGACATAAAAGCTGCATAACGACCTAATGGTGTCAGATCAGTGGCCCATATTGCCCAGCATCCTGTCTCTGCCAATGGTCGTCAATATAATTTTATTTTTATCATTATTATTTTATAAGCAAAGATCAAAGACTGAGTTCCAGTTCAATTCTTCTGTTAACCCTAAAGTAAAAGAAAAGTGTGAGCCCTAGTTCTGGAGGTGGTGTTTTTAGTTTCCGTACAGAGAGGGGTTGAGAAAGTGGTCTTTGCATGAAGAAATTGCTAATAACATTACTTCAGGATAACTTTTAGCCAGGAATTACAGGTAGGAATGTATTGTTTACATTAAAGAAACTGATGGACTCTCACAACTCAGCAAGGGATTTTGGGGTGAAGTGCTGAAAATAGTTTGAAGAAAACAAGCCATTCAAAGGCAGGATTGATCCATTGATGATGATGATGATTCAAGCTCTGCCCCCAAACAATTCCTCCTACTAGTGATTAGGAACAAATTTTGCCTTCAGGTCAGAATGAAGCCATATACAACTTAATTACTTTGATTCAGTCTTTCCATATTGGCTCCCCTGGGATATTCCTTACCTTTTGGACACCACTCTTAACATAAGACTATTAAGGAAGGCTTGCTGGGTCATACTTAAGGGGCCTCTCTGGTTCAGCATTCTGCTTCCCGCAGTTGCCAGATGGTTCTGTGAAACACAGAAGCAGGATATGAAAATAACAGTATTACCCTATTGTTCGACCTCCTCATCTTGTACTCAGAAGTGTTATTACCTCTGAACATGGAATAGCTAATCACTGTCGCTGGACCTATCCTCTGAGATAGTGACCATTGCCACATATTGCGGCAGTGAGCTCCATAAGTTGCGTGTTGCCTAAAGAAGTACTTTGTTTTGTCTTTTCCTGGATCTGCTTCCAGTGAATTTAAGGGATGCTGAAAACAGAGTCCACTCTCTACATCAGGTTTAGCCAACATGGTGCCTTTCAAACGTTGTTGGACCACCTCTCCCATCATTCTCAGCTAGTTTGGCCGGTGGTCAGGATTATGGGAGTTGCAGTCCAAAGCTTCGGGGTGGGGGTGGGGGGTGCCACTTTGGCTACTTGGCTCTGCACTATGCATTTTCTAAAACTCCCGTGTCCCTCCTTAGTTGTGTTTCATCGTGTGTGTTTGCTCTACAAATGCATGCATAAATATTGGGGCCTCTCTGACACAACACATGGGGATGTAGCCATAAAGGAAAATCAGGACAGCTCTTGTTTATACACAGAATTACATTAGCTGTGCAGATCTCCTTGATGTCCTCAAATGGCTAGCGTGGTTTTCCAGTTCATTTTGAAAGGTCTGTAATGGCTTGATGGAATTGGTGCGGTGGAGATTGCTTGTCAGTTGCCATATACTTGGATTCTATTAGATGTTAATTGGAGCTACTTGATGAAATGCAGCCTAGATAAACCCCACAAAAGAAAGTCTGTAGCACCTTAAAGGACTTGTGTGTCATGTTATGGGGTTGTCAATGCAGCAGAGAACCGGGTTACTGGGTGTCGTATAAATCCAGTTAATAAACAAATAATCAGGAGCGCAGTACAGGATCAGTCCATGCCTTTCCTTAAAAATAAAAGTGCCCTTGTTAACTGTGCTTTTCAAAAAGCACAATTAACATGGGGTTTGCACCCTCTCCCACTGGTATGCAGTGGCAAATTGCCTGCAAACATGGATCTTCCATACAGCTATTATGACCAGTAGCCATTGACAGATTTATCCTCCGAGAATCTGTCTAATCCCTTCTTAAGATAGTGGCCACCATTACATCTCACGGCAACGAATTCCATAAATTATTTCTGTTGTAGGAGTCAAGTCCTGATTTCTTTGCTCCAAGGGTGCCCTGTTCTCTCATCCCAGCCTTATTACTATATCTAATTGTTCACTGTACATAACGTTTTGCCATTTTCCCCAGATCTCATCTTACATATGTTGTCTCAGTGGCACAAATGCTCTGGGGTCCCCTGTGATATCACGATACATGTCTATTTTAAAATCATGTGAGACAGTTCAATGGTTTGGCACAGCATAGCACTTGGTATACAATGATGATGATGATGATGATATTTATTATTTATACCCCGCCCATCTGGCTGGGTTTCACCAGCCACTCTGGGCAGCTTCCAACAAAATATTAAAAATGCAGGTAAAGATTTGCCTTGGCAATGGATTCCATACCTGCTGACAGTGATGTCTGGTGCCTGTTAAGAAGGCAGGAGACCAGTGGCAGGTGGAGCTGGCACCAACAACAGGCAGAGCCAACTAATTCTTGTTTTGTCACCATCCTCCCTGCCGAATTGCAGGGGCAAAGGAGAAGAAAACTGACAGGCAGTAACACACCCTTGGCAGACTGAGATTGGTGGGGCAGAGCCCTATCTGCCCTAATGGACTAGCCTGCCTTGGATTCCCAATATAGAAGTCAGAACTTGAAGGATCACCTCTTCCCACCTAGACTCTGACATCTTTTTTCTGAAGCCCTCCTTAGAGTACAGCTGCCAAGTGAGCTATCAAATGGCCTCTTCAGTGTTGGCACCCCAGTTGTTAGCATGCCCTCCCCAGAAAGGCCCGCCGAGTGCTTTCTTTAGTATCTTTTCAGTGCCATTTTTATTGTCTCAAGCCTTTTACAATCATGTTGTAGCTTTTTAACTTTGTTCTAGCTCTGTTGGTTTTTGAATTCTGTCGTCTTTTTTAGCCACTTTTTCTCTCTCACCTTACTGTGTTTTTGTCATATTGTTATATTTTTAATTACTTACATTTTATTCTGAGAGTTGCTCAGAGAGCCTTTTGATAGGGAGGCTTTCAGATTAAACACAACTAAGTAACTAACAATAAGACTCTTTGGGTTCGTCCGTCCCGCAAAAGGTTTGTTTTCCCTATATTTTCTTTTCTGATGCTACTGATTTTTTGTTTTCTGCATTAATAAACACAAACCTTTCACAGATGCTAAGTGCCAATCATACATCTTGTAAGCTGCTGCTAAATATATCCTTCCGGACAGGTTTTGTTTCAGAAATGTGCTGCCCTTTGCCCACCAAAACCCAGTATATAGAAATGCTTTTGATTCAAATGCAAGGCTTTGCGTGGATGCGTGCACATACTTGTTTATTTGATGAATAAATAAGAGTGAGCCCTGCAAAGTGCACCCTGAATTACACCGAGGAGAGGGAAATCTGTTTTTAAAGGATTAGCATCTGCAAGGAAAGCACATAAATTAAAACATCAAAGCGATTTGGCTCCCTTAAGGATTGTAGTTATTTGGATAAATTGTCAGTGGCCAAGAGTGCAACAAGTTTGCTAGCGGTATTGATTTTCACCTTTGAATTACCCAAACATTTTTCATTGGCAAATATTAATTGCTTGTTAAGTGCTGAGGAATATGATGGCCAAAAATATTGAACCCCATAACTAATCGGCCTTTTAGTTTTCCTTATCATTACATAGTGGAGATTACATAAGGCACTGAGTTTGCTGAAGTCAGTGTGTCTTGTTTGTGAAGTACAGTGGGCAGATATTGCAATTGGTTATCATTGTCTGCTTTTTCCTATTTTAGTGCAGCTTTACTCTCTGGCAATCAGCCTTGGGGAGTACTTTAAACTGAAGATTTACCCTTTTGATTTTAGGGATTTCAGGGTATTAAACCTGGCCCTGAAAGATTTGAGGGTCTGGCAGGACCATGTTTCTGAAATCTTTTGCAGGAAGCATTGTTTTACTATGATATGAGATATGCGTAAACCCACAATTCTCAGAATTGTAGGTTGTAGACAAGCCAACCAAGAAAAACTGTTTTTTCCACTGTCTCTTCCTGCACCTATTTGGGTAGCACATAGTGGTGGGGCTTCTGGAGAAGTGAATTGATGTCAGACTTAATCAAGTTCAAGCCTTCGCTATAAACGTAATGCTGAGGCTCCCCTGGTGTTTGCAAGTAGAGGCCAATTCTCATGATGCTACCGTGGGCTCTTTTAGAGCAACCATTTTGTGTGAGGCAGGGACTTATGGATCTGGGTCCCAGCTGCCGCCTTGTAGGCTTATTTTCCAGCTATCTCAAATCATGGGAGTTTTGTTTTCAAAGCTCCGTGAGCTCAGGACACATAATATGGCTGCACTGATAGAGTCTGTGCTCAGAGACAGCTCAGAGGGCTTGTACACTTGCATGTCTCTTCCCTAGATCTTTGATAACACAATGGGAACTGCAGTTTATTATTTCATAAACCTTTTTTTTCCAAGGACATAAAAAGGTAAAGGGACCCCTGACCATTAGGTCCAGTCGTGACCGACTCTGGGGTTGCGGCGCTCATCTCGCTTTATTGGCCGAGGGGGCCGGCGTACAGCTTCCAGGTCATGTGGCCAGCATGACTAAGCCGCAAACCAGAGCAGCGCACAGCGAACAAATTTGTTGCAAACCACTTTGAAGATTGGGATAAGAGAGAATATGTAACGAATCTCTTTCCTGCTGCCTAGAAAACTGTCCTGCCCATCTATACTTTTGTCTGTAGAGTTTGTTTTGCAGGCTTTTATCCTTACTTGCCCCTTTGACAGCAGAAAAGCTCTTGAACAAATTCTTGAACAAATTCTGCGAACAAATTCTGGCAAACCAGAGCAGCGCACAGAAACACCGTTTACCTTCCCGCTGCAGCGGTACCTATTTATCTACTTGCACTTTGACGTGCTTTCGAACTGCTAGGTTGGCAGGAGCAGGGACTGAGCAATGGGAGCTCACTCCGTCGTGGGGATTCGAACCGCCAACCTTCTGATTGGCAAGCCCTAGGCTCTGTGGTTTAACCCACAGCGCCACCTGCGTCCCAAGGACATACTGTGCAGTTAGGTTTGCTGCTCCAAAACTATGCATGCGCCAGCATTAGGCAACATGAGTTGGTTGCATTATCATTATTTATTATCATTATTTATGGCAGTGGTTCTAATTATGTGTCACAGGTTAGCTTTTCCCAACCTGCCGCAGCTCTGATCAGCCTTAGCCAGAAAGGCCAATGACCAGGGATGACCGCAGTTGTCATCCAAAACATCTGAAGGGCACCAGGGTTGGGTAAAAGTGCTGCAGCTTATATTGAGAGAACTTGAAATCATAGAATTGTAGAGTTGGAAGGGTCCACAAAGGCCATCTAGTGCAACCCCCTGCAGTGAAGGAATCTTTCACCCAACATGGGTTTCGAACCCACGACCCTGGGATTAAGAGTCTACGTAGAATGTTGTGAACTGGCAGCGTTCATTCCAAGAGCTTTTCTGCTGTCAAAGGGGCAAGTAAGGATAAAAGCCTGCAAAACAAACTCTACAGACAAAAGTATAGATGGGCAGGACAGTTTTCTAGGCAGCAGGAAAGAGATTTGTTACATATTCTCTCTTATCCCAATCTTCAAAGTGGTTTGCAACAAATTTGCATAACGGGGGCGGGGAGGGGGAAGCCTCAAAGTATATGAAGGCTTCTTCCTAAATCAGTTGTAAGCAGCAGAAATCTCCCCTTTACCTTAAAGTTCTAATAAAACGTAACAGCACAAGGCTTGTGAATGTGACAGCCTAATCAATCCTGTGGTCTGGCTGTTAGGCACAAATTGCTGAAACAAGCCATATGATGGTGGTGTCTATCAAAACAATGATAACTAAGTTGCAGCAGTGCTAACGTAGCTTTAGAGGGAAGGCTGTCGCTCAGTACTCCAGCACAGGAGTTGCCTGTGCATGGGCCTGTCCCTGGCAACTCGAGGAATGCTGGCGGACAATCTAGATGAGCCAACGGTTCGGCTCCGAATAAGGCAGATTCTTATGTCTGTAGCACCTCTATTTCCTTGATGAAATGTGGGGGTTCACTTCCAAATAGGTGCACCATGCACACCAGAATCCGTTGCTGCATTTTTCAAAATGCATGCAAGGAGACACGCAAGTGGTCCGGTGAGATGCCCATGTGGTGAAGCCTCCCCAATGCGTCTCCAATGTTTGTGCACATGAGGCTTGCATCTGGCTATATGCACATCCCATGCTGTCTTTCATTATGCACCTTTAGGCACCTGGCAGAAATGTTCCTCTTTCACCAGGCCTTTGGCTGATCGACATCCAGCACCCTTCAAAAATGTGTTGGGGAGCGGGGAGTTATTGGGTTGGTTTTGTTTTTATTATGTGTTTGTGATTTTATATTGCGACTTTATGTTGTAACCGCCCTCAGGCCCATGGGTATAGGATGGTATACAACAACAACAACAACAACAACAACAACAACAACAACAACAAATAATAATAATAATAATAATAATAATAATAATAATAATAATAATAATAATAATAATAATAATAATAATAATAATGGTGTACTGGCAAAGCAGGAAGATCCTGGTTCAAGTCTCCGTTCTGTTTCTCAGGCTAAACTACTCCATAGGGTTGTTGTTTAAAGTTAACACCAGAAGCTCCCTGAAAGATAATAAGCAGGATACAAACTAATTTCCAGGATTGTGTGATAGATAAGATAATGAGCTGGAAGGTGTTTGACTCTCCCTTCAGCCACACGCTCATTGAATATCCTAAGGCAAATAGTTCTCTCTCTCTTCCTCAGCTCTTTATCTGCGACAAAGAGATCAAAATGCTGACCTGCCTTACAGCCTTGCTGTAAGAATTATTGAGGGAAAATATGTGCGAGTGCTTTGAACATTGGGGAGAATTGCTCCATTCCTTTATTGCTTGTCACTCATTCCCCACATGCATCGGCATAGATTGAACCCAACGTCAGTTGCACAGGCCCACACCTGAGGGTGCAACTTCATGAAGTACAGTCCGTTTGGGTTCTGTTCCGTTTTGTTTTTACCGGTAGCGTTTGCATAAATTTTCTTCCTGGCGCTGCACTTGTTTAAGAAGCCTAGGAAACTCTAGGTATTCATTGTGGGTTAAAAGAGGGATCGCCGTAGGAATATAACTAGCTCTTTGAATCACGCCGTCTGCTAAGAGCCCTACATGGATATTCTCTCCACAAGCCAGTTGACCCGCTCGGCAGAAAGGTCAGCCTGCAGAATAGGTCAAAAGAACCCTCTGTGCGTCGAGGGAAGACACCATCATGCATATATTGCTTCCCGACATGTTAGCCTGAATCATCCCTGTGCCCTGCTTAATGTGTGCTGCAGAAGAAGCGGGGGGACTTCCCCTCAGCAGTGCATGAACAGAGCCAATTTTTAATTTCATTTTTTAAGAAGGGGAGTATAGCTGGTGCGTGCGTGAGAGAGAGGTGGGGAGCATTCAGAGCTCTGATGAGCTTGGAAGAGGAGTGTAAAGTGCTGCACAGGGCTCAGAATATCTTGCTTGGTACCAGACATCACCACCCCCAGTGACAACATTGGATAATTCACCTTGTTCTGTAGTGGGATGCTGCTGCTGCTGCTGGTTTTGCATTACAGTAGTGAAGTGGGAAATGTGGGGAGCTCTCAAAGAGTTAATGATGGGAAGCTATGCTCTCTCTTAGGGTAAGAGTTGAACACAGAAGCCGTGGAGTCTTTAACCAGCCAGAGGCCTAGTTATACAGGAACACTTTTGCCTAGCTAGCTCTTCCAGCTTAATTTTATTTCAGAAAAGGAAATGGGGCTGATTCTGTTGGAACATGCCTGGGGGGCACACGCAGCCCCTGGAATGAGACAGACCTCTCCGGGCGTCTTCCTGATGAAGAGTAGTCCGGGACGTTCACAAATCAGTCCCAGTGCACACCAGCCTAGAAAGTAAACACTGACATGTGATGTAACAATCACACATCCAGCAACGGAGGAGTGAAATGCTAACAGATTCTTTCCATGGGAAAGTGCTATCGTTGCACATCACAACTATTAGTTTGGTCTTCATAAGAGCAACCTCCCTTAGAAATCCGAATTGATCTATATCAAGCATAGGCAAACTCGGCCCTCCAGGTGTTTTGGGGCTACAACTCCCATCATCCCTGACCACTGGTCCTGTTAGCTAGGGATAATGGGAGTTGTAGTCTCAAAACATCTGGAGGGCTGAGTTTGCCTATGCCTGGTCTTTATGTTTGGTGTATATTTGAAATCCTCTTTTAATCCAAATATTACTATAGTTGGTGCCGTCTGACTAATTTTGTATATCATGGTTCTTGTTGTTCTTTATAGACCATCCACGGCCATAAAGGAGCCATAACAGCCGTGGCTTTTGCTCCCGATGGACGCTATCTTGCCACTTACTCCAACACAGACAGTCACATTTCCTTCTGGCAGGTATGTTTCATGCGTGTGACACTTCTTTGTCTCATATTTGAGTAGTGCTGTTTTTCAAAACTGTTACATTCTGAGTCTGCCAGTCTCATATGTGGGTGCTGCAGACATAGTCTGAAGTTCCCCATTGTTTGCTATTAAAAAAAAATCCCAGGGGTTTTGAAGCTTGCAATCTGAGAAGTCCTAGTGTTCCTTGGAAGCCTATCAGGCGTTCCCCAGCGAGAACATTAGTAATGGCAGATGAGGCTCCTTATCAGAAAGGCAGCCTGCTAGGACCAATCTTCCCCTCCAGTGTCCGCCACAAGGGGACGTTGGATATTTTCAAGAGTACACTTTCAGTTCATGCAGCGCAGGGGGGAGGTTCAAAAGGCCTTTCAAGAGCTCTGTGTGAACTTAGTGCACCCTATAATATGTCTGAGAACCTTCTTCAATGCACACGGGTTCAATAGCCCACAAGCAAGAGGTTCCTCGGCAGACAAGTCAGTAAAGAGAGCTTCTCAGACCTCTGTAATGAAACATCCAAAGAACAGCACAACCACCAAATCCCAAGAATAAATACCAGGCAAGCCCCTTCTGATAGTCTCATGTGCCTCCAAGAATCAGCTGCGCCTCAGCCACTTGAGGGTTTGTTTTTAAAGATAACTCAAAACCTTTGCTTAGCTTCCACATGGAGAATATTCCATAACAGCTTGACAGCCAACGAATGTATCTCATTTTGCCTCCTCAACTTTTGGTTGTGACACTCAGAATTGGATAAAACAAACTCCCCCTTTTTAATCCGGAAAATACAGGAACGAAGGCAATTCCATGGGAATGTGTAGTTTCCAAGTTAACAATATTTATTTTAAAATATACATACTGTTCCTTATTAAAGAAGAAAACCAATTCAAACATGCTGTTTGCAAAATTGCCTGGTGCAGTCTTTCAATCCATCCTTCTGATCCAGAGCCACTGTGTAAACAGAAAGTGCAAAGGGTGTGAGGGTTCCCCATTCACTTCAACAGATGAGGCAGACTTTGGGGTCCACTAGAGCTGTAGTGTCATGGTGGGTAGGTTCAGCCCAGGAAGCAGCCATTGACCTGCAGCCTCCATCTATCTCAGCGGAGAGGAGCCACGACACCACACCGCTATTCCCTCATGTTTCCAATGTACCCATGGTCAAAAAATATTGTGAATGTTGAATGAGTCTCCTTTCCTGCAAGTAAGCTTGGGCACAGCCTGCCGGATAGTTCTCCTGCACCCCCCCCCCTGAAATGAATAGGAGTTGCACAGCTGAGCAGGTCCTGTTCATTTGAGTGGTGTTCAAGAGTGACATCTTCCTGGTAGATGGTGCCTTTTGTTTAGAATTGCCGCCTACGTATGCAGATATCTGTGCGGGGGGAAAGAGAGCTGGAGAAAGCTCTGACAGCAGAATGATTGCTTCCTTGCCTTGTAACATTCCTGTAACTATCAGCTATTAGTATATATATTTAATCTACCATGGCTTTCTGCATGTCATTCAATGATAACTGTATGTGTCATTAAAGAGTATTGAATTATTCTCCATCATCATACAGTGTGTGATTTCTGAAGCAGTGAATAAGAACCGTAAAAACGCTCTTCCATCACTTGCATATATTTAGTTGAGTTGCATGGGAAGATCTAGAAAGCAATCAGACGTATTGATTGAGATGTTTTACATGATCATCTAAGATTGCTGGGGCAATATTCCTATACAGGCACGTGCTTCGACATATAAACTGCTCTGTTTAATTCCCACCCCACCCCTTGTTTCTTTCTTTCTTTCTTTCTTTCTTTCTTTCTTTCTTTCTTTCTTTCTTTACAAAAAGACAGCTTTAACATAAAGAGTTAAGATGAGCCAACACGTTGCATTTTAAAATGTGACCTCGTCCACTAGTGATTCCTCCCCCACCCCCAGTGGTCTATTCAGTACTACTATTAATGCAGGAAAATCAGTAACATTAGTCATCTTAAAAGGGTTATTACTCAAGATGATTTAAATTGTGAAAATGTCAGTGGGGCTTGCATGCTCCCTGCTACAGATGCCATGATTTACACTCTCTGACACCATTCTGCTGCTGAGAAGGTCCAGGGAAAAAGTAATGGCTTCTATGTTGCGCTGATCAGAATTCAGAACATGATATCGGCAATAGCACATCTTAAAAACGTCCTAGGATGTGCCAAGGTTTTCATATGTCAAAGTCTCAGACACGCAGCTGAGGCCATCATCTCACCTGTTCTATGCAGATTCCAAGTTTCTCATGGGTTTAGCAGATTGCACCGATACAGAGCTTTTGCTTTACTTCCTTGTTTATAACGCACATCACGGGTGAAACAAAGCAATGCAAATTGACCAGTTATCATGTGAATTAGGAGCTCCAATATTTAGAGGTTTGTTCCCTTTATATTTTGCCCGGGGAATGGATGGAGATATAAAAAGCTTCTTGCCTGTTAATGCTTTCTCTCTCCCCACCCCACCCCTAATCAAAATATATAGGGTCAAAAACGCAACTTCTTTTTTTATTTAGGAAGCTGCATTCAGCAGAGAGGATTGTTTCCATCACTGGACTGTGCAGCTCCAACAGTTTAAAATGCACACAGTCACAGAAGACGATCTGAGCTCAATTAATATTGCAATTGCTCATCTTCAAAAACTAGCATTTTAAAATAAAGTTTGAGTCAGCAGTTCTCTCTGGAAATGGTGGGGGTTGGATTTTTCCAGCGAAATACTATTGACCCTGTCCGTTGTTAGGCATGGAAGTTCCAGTAAGTATATGCAGCTTCCCTGTCTACAAAAACTTTCCCTCCTTGCATCATTGGAGGGAGGTAGCTTTGCACTGAATTCAGAATCAGGATGCAGGGCAAGTTATGAAATTTCCACCGTTCCATTTTGGCTGCTGAACTTTGCAAGAAAGGAAATTGGCATAGAACACAGGCAGGCTTTGGGTTTGTTCCCTTCCATATAGAAGTGTGTTTCTTTCAAGTTGCCTCCAACGTTTTCAAGTGTAAAATTCTAGATAAATCTGTAAAATTGCCCTAAAATGATGTATTAGGGAGCTGTAATTAAATAGCCTTTATGAACCCCTCTTTAAAAAAGCAAATGTGGAGGATCGGCCATGTTTTCCATGGTGCTCATAATGCAACTTCATCAGGGATACTCACGAAGTTTTTATTGATTCTCAGCAGCTATTGGTTCAGAATGAATGGAACGAAACTCCAGTTGAAGCCATATTGCTATCACCAGGAAGTATTATCAAACAACTTCTCTAAGCTCTTACAGGATGCTCTGTACATTTTACACTGCTGTGCTCTCCATAAACAGTTTTTTGGATTTTGATACTGATTGACTGGTCCTCTTTTTTTTTTCCTGATGGCAGATGAACACCTCTCTTCTTGGAAGTATCGGGATGCTGAATTCTGCACCACAGCTCCGTTGCATTAAAACGTATCAGGTGCCCCCCGTCCAACCTGCATCGCCAGGCTCCCACAATGCCCTCAGACTGGCCAGGCTCATCTGGACTTCCAATCGCAATGTCATTCTCATGGCCCATGACGGCAAAGAGCACCGATTTGTGGTGTAGAGTCAGGCGTTCTGCTTTTGTTTCTTGCTCTCAATACAGTTTTGTTTGGAAACCCCCTGTAAATCTCATCTCCCTCATTGTGATCTTGACACCAGGTGGTCCACGCCAGGGTCCGCACCAGTAACCCAGCGAGATTGGCCAGGGGAAATTGCTTCCGTACAGCAGAAGCCTTGCTGTTGACTTAGAGGCACACATACCAAACTCGGCAGCCTGCAGCAGTTATGCCAGCATGTAGGGTTTCCCCCTTTTTACCGTAGGGAGAATAAGAACCATGAGAACGCAGCTGTGCTTCTTCGGGTTGCGACTGCTTCAGTAAGACTCTCTGGAAGATCTTGATTTTATTAAGTTAAAAGGAAAAAAAATCAAATCACAGCATTTAAACTGGGCTTAATCTAATCGCTTTGAGAGTGGCTGAAATGATTCACAGGGTTTTAAGTTAAAAACTTTTTTCTTCTTCCTTTGAAGTATTTAGAATCCTGATGTTTACTGAAAGTATGTTTGTTTACATGGATGCTCCTCCAGCTGTGCTCCTAGCCTAAAATGGGTGGTGGCAGAGAGGTGGGCTTGTAGCATCCACACACAGGTCTTCACATGCATTCTCATTGCACTTCTTGACGGGGGTCAGATGGCCCCCGTGTGCATAGGAACTCCCCTGCGTCCACTAGAGATGCTGGTTCACAGCATTAAAGGTTTATTGTACCTGTCAGGCTCAGGATTTCACGGCAAAATATATGGGAAAGAGAATTTTCCACTTCCTTCAAACCGGCGATGCTTCCTTATATGCATTCTTGATTGATTTGGAAATGATGGCGTGCTTTAATGAGCAAAGAGGCAATTTTATGTTTCATATGTCAGGGAAGAGAGAATAATATTGACTGTGATGTTAATTTTTTTTATTTTTAAAAAAATGACAATTTGCAAGGTTACTGGAGAAAGAGGGTGGCTGTTAGCATTTCCTTTGCTGCTAATACGGATATTTGTGTCCACGAGGGCTCTCTCTCCCAGATTTCCCTTGAACTGGACCCAACAAAAATATGACCCCGGTGAATTTTGTTCTGATGTCAGCTTAATCATGATGCGACCCATTTTCAACATTTAGATTTCATTAAAGGACAGGGGTTTTAAGAGGTGGAAGTATTTGATGGAATGCATCACTGGTCATTGGTGCAGCAAATTGCTACTCTATTTTTTAACAGTTTCAATAAGTGAGCAGTGTAGATGTTCACATATCGCCTGTATTTATTACTGTGTGAATGCACATGGAGTTTTGTTCCTAGTACGGCAGGGAAAACATTCTGGAGAATGTTTTATTTAAATGGTGGTGCATATAGACATGTGTTTTTCTCCCTTGCATTCTCTTTGCCTTAAATCTGGAAAATATGCAGAGAGAATGCTCTTAGTGTCTGTTAACACATTCAACAGAAATTGAGCCTGTCAGATCCAAAATAGATCTTGAATGAATAGATAAAAGGGAAAAAAAATGATGACTTCTGAGTTGAAAAACTATTGAGTACATTCTTTTAAGCACTGCCTGTATGCAGCCCCCATGGCTATGAATGAGAATTGCACAAGAGTAATCCAGTAGTCTTGCTCTCATCTCATATGTTTCAACAGGGCCTGTGCTAAAGCAGTTCCTAGTAGTTTGCATACATTGATTTTTTGTTTGTTAAACATCTCGGTGGTCTGTTCAATACACTGTACATGCAAGTAGGATTACACAGGCTGCAATCAACATATCTATCTTCATGAGACTTTAAAAGCAGAGAAAGAAATTAAAGACCATTAGGAATGTTTATCTCATAGTTGTTGTGAGTTTATGTCCTTTTTAACTATGGCAAAGCTTAAATGGAGTTTATCTAATGGTGGTGAAATTCTGTTGTGGATCTTCCGTGTTTTTGAAGTGAACTTACGCAACAGGTACCAGGATTTGGAAAAGGCAAGAAAGCATACACAAAATATGCACGCTCTTTTCTACCGAATCAGAATGTTAGTATGACATAAACAGAAATGAACCATTTGTGCATTTCCCCTTGGGCATTCCAGAGTCATATTTACTTCTCTTACACAGACTTCTTTTGTTGTTCATCCATCCTTTCCCCTTTCCTTGTGGTGCCCATGATTCCAAGCTCCACAAGGCTCCCTTGCTCACATGGAGCTCTGCATGGAAGCTGCCTCGTCTCGCCAGCGGTGGCTAAATGCTTCTTGCATGCGGTGGGACTTGGTGCAAAGACTGCTCCCCATCACTGCAGAAAACGGAAGGAGCCTCTGCTTGCAGAAAGCTCCACAGACCCACTGTGATCAGAACTTTATATTGCTATAAGCAGAGGGCTGGTACCCAAAATGGCGCCTCTGTACAGAGTTCCTCTCCTCTCCCCTTCTTAATATGTTGCAACAACATCCATGTCCTGACTTTGACATAAGAGCAACAGCCAGCCAAGGAAATACAAATGCACATAAGATTTACATCAAACTACAGGGGGGGGGCATTCAGAACCCAAAAAGTGGCTCCTGATTTCACATGCCTGCAGCTTCTATGTGTGTGTTGCAACATGGAGTTTCACTCTGGGTGTCTACCAGACATGTTACATTATGCTGAATGAGAGCAAATCTGCCAAGTGGTGCTACACAATTTATGTTCATTTCAGTGGGACCTGTGTGAAGCCCCCACTTATTTATTTCAAGTGCAGAATGTGGAGCAACTGCGCTGCCCCGTTTTTGTTTTTATTTTAAAGGCTTAACATGTATTTCCTAAATTCCAGCCGCTTTAAATAAAACCATGGAAAAACACGCTACATGCTTTTATCACTAGGAAGTAGTTCAGTGTTGTGAAAGATCTCAGAAAGAAGTTTAAATGCTGTACCTTCTTAAAATTATGTATTCTGCAGATATCTAACACGTGGTGCATTATGTCTATTTAAATAAAAAATGGAGTGCTTTTAAACCAATAGGAGAAGCTAGCCTGCAAAAAAGGAGTAATTTAAACATGAGAATCAATATTTATGTGCTAGCAACTACAGCAATCCGCTAGGCTTTGAATGGGAACCCACACAGCCCTCTCACTGAAATAAACGGAGACTGTGTTACAGCAGGCAGCGTTCAGTGGATTTTTGGCCTAGAAGTCTTAATTTCCCTCACACGCAAATCAGCGCTTGAGTGACTTTCTCAGCCCTCACTGCAAACTTCATCACGGCTTAGACCTTTCAGCACTGCAGTAAAATTTGTATTGTCATTCCAGTGTAAGCTTTTAGTGTTTTATTGATTTGTTTAGTACTGTATTTGGATTTGTCCTTGTAAATGTAGAGACGTACGTGGCTTCATTGGCAGTTTACAAGCAAAAGATGACATGATGAGACACCTGTATGAAAATGTTGTCATGACTAAAGTCGCGGTGTACGGTAACTGATTAAAATGTCTGCCTCAAGAAACGACTGGGCGATTCCACTTATTGGCTGCTGCATGTACCCAATGGCCCTGTGTAGATAATGTCTGTGAAATAAATGCTAAATTGGACCAGAGAGTGCTTTCCCTATATTACAATCATCACGTTGATTGCCACACTCAACAACGCCAGGTGGTTGCGCTAAGCCGGGCTGGACGTGACAGTCATGTTATAGCTGCGTTCGGAAATATATACCACAATTGTAGTTTCAGCCACCCACGCTCTATAACACCGAGAAATTAGCAGCAGTAATGTTATAACATTCTGTGTTTGCTGTGACCCTCAGTTAGTGATGTGAAACGAGGATGGGGAAATGCAAAATATTGTAATGTCATGACACTTAAGATGTTACGGAGGGAGTGCATGTGAACTATTTCACAGGACAGCCATTTTTAGCAGCAGACACTGCTTACCATATTACCTAGTTTGGCCCTTAGTTTTTGTGTGTGTGTGTAGAAAGAGAGAGTCTGATTTTCCTTTTGGTGTCTGGGACATTTCATTTTGGTAGGTGGAGACTCAGCTTCAGAAAGATCCGATTTATTCATAAGGCAAAAGGAATTAGGGAAGGTAATCAATGGGGAAAATACCCAGGCTTGTTATTTTAATTTTAGGGATGATGTGATTACATCCAGAAAGGAAGGCAGGAATTTAATTAGTACCCTCCATAGTACAGGAAAATAGGAGGTCTTTTTGTCTGCTCCCCCTCTCCCAAGAAATTGAACCAAGTTATTTGCCGAGACATTAAGACAAGGGCAGCTTCCCACTGGGAATACAGCAGAATGTGCTGTGTCTCCTTCATCCAGCAGTTTTTCACTTGGATCTACATACCTGTGGTATCACTAGGCTAATTATTCTTCAGAGAGGATCATAACCAGTAATTAATTCGGTCCTTTGGGTTGGTGGGGGGTTTTTCCCTTGGAAAAGCAGAAGGGTATGGATTGAGGTGGTGATTATGTAACAGAGGGGAGGGTGGGGGGCATCAGATAACCACAAGCCTTCATAATTGCAACACTTCACAAACCTCTTGATTCTCAAGGTGTGTTCCTCTGTTACAATAATTGATGGCTTAAATATTTTTTTTCCTATAGGTAGAATCTGCTCAGTAACTGTTCTATTGCTGATCACATAAACTGATCAAACGCAGAAAGGGCACGACATTAATAGGAAGGTAAAGCCAGGCAGTGCTGGATGAACTTTCACCTTTCACCTCTTCAGCTGACAGACAGAGCCGAGTGTTGAAAAAAATCAATACTTAGGAGCCAGGAGGGAAATATTTCCAACCTCTAACTAGAGAATGTATTTTGACAAGGCCAAGATAATCCAAGCTGCAGAGGAGAAAGAGAAAAGAAGACTCATTTTTAAAGCTTGACACTTCAAGGTGTTTTTGTACAATGGTTTAGAGAAAGCATCGATAACGTACAAATACCAAAGGTCAAAAAAGAAAAGCAGGGGAGAATTTCAGAAATTACATGCATTGTCTTTCTTTCTATTTGCCTTACCAAATAACAAGATTGCAGCCAAGCTTTGATTACCAGATACATGTACACGGACATTAAAGAATTATGTGATTCCATGAATTCTCCCCATTTGTGGGGAGTGGCACGAGTGGGGGATTAAAGGCATCGGTGTTCTGCCTGCAGCAATTCCATTGTGTAGCATGTCTGCCTCCGCGCTCTGCTGTATTCTGGCACTGCCTTGCAGTAATTGCTTATAATATTATCTAGTGAGTTGTTGAGCACCCTCTTTGTGAAATGGCAGCTACTGTCACGTATACATACCAAAGCGGATGGGAACTGCTGGAGCCCATTCTGCATGCATGCTGACAACTGCTGGAACTGGAAGTGTGAACAGACCCAACACTGACACACACTGTGTGAGAATTCTGTGTACCTGTGTCTGACTCCCACACATTAAGTCATCACCTAGCTTTGCAGTCATCAAGTGATGAATATTCACGTGTGAGACAGACCTTAGATTAGCTCTCCCAGATTCTGCATCCAGAGATCGGCATTATTATTATTATTATTGCTATTATTGTTGTTGTTGTTGTTGTTGTTGTTATTATATTACCCCAAGTCAGTAAGTTGGCTGGTTTATTTACCTAGCTATTAATTTCATAAAATTTATACAGTGCTTGATGGTCAAAACAAAACAAAACACAACAACACCCTCAAAGCAGGTTACAAAAGATAAAAGAGTCAAATTCAGAAAAAATTACAGCCATGCTGGTCTTGCAGAAGAATAAGCTTCACCTGGACAGCTCAGTCCCTATGTACGTCTACTCTGAATTCTGGATTCAATGGAATGCCCCCCAAGTGAGCGTACCTGGGATTGCAGCTTTGAGGTCTTACCATGAAGTTACAACTTGAGGTTTCCAACCATGGCCTGGTTCACACCCTAGGCAATCTCCTGGATATCACCAGCCCAGTGGAGTTCATGTTGGAACCATCAACATCTGTATGACAGCTGCAATCACATGAAGAGCATCAGCCATGTGTACATAACTGGTACAGAGGCAGCAATTCATGTTAGGGGTGCCTCCATGCAATCCTCACCAAGTCCAGCAGTCTCTATATAGTCTTGATGGAAAGCCATTGTTCTGTCATGCTCACTATGGCAGCAGATACTGTACTAGAGCAACCCTTCCATTGCTTTTCAATGCACATGCAATTGTTCACTGTTACCTGTTGCAAGATAATCTAGGAAGCTGCCTTATACTGATTGGTCCATCTCTACACCAGCAGTGGCTCTCCAAAGTCTTTGCTGAGTCAACTCAGAGATGCCAGGGATTGCATCCATGTTCTGTACCATTAATAACCTTATGGTTGTTTCTCAAAATTACATGAGAGTAACCCATTCAAGGGATGTGGGTGGCGCTGTGGTCTAAACCACTGAGCCTAGGGCAGTGATGGCTAACCTTGACACCCCAGATGTTTTGGAACTACAACTCCCATCATCCCTAGCTAACAGGATCAGTGGTCAGGGATGATGGGAGTTGTAGTCCCAAAACATCTGGAGTGTCAAGGTTAACCATCACTGGCCTAGGGCTTGCTGATCAGAAGGTCGGTGGTTCGAATCCCCACGACGGGGTGAGCTCCCGTTGCTTGGTCCCTGCTCCTGCCAACATAGCAGCTCGAAAGCACGTCAAAGTGCAAGTAGATAAATAGGTACCACTCCGGTGGGAAAGTAAACAGCGTTTCCGTGCGCTGCTCTGGTTCACCAGAAGCGGCTTAGTCATGCTGGCCACATGACATGGAAGCTGTCTGCGGACAAACGCCAGCTCCCTCGCCCTATACAGTGAGATGAGCGCCGCAACCCCAGAGTCATCCGCGACTGGACTTAACGGTCAGGGGTCCCTTTACCTTTACCTAGGCCATTCAAATCCAGTAAAACAGATACCGGTAAATGCTCCCTCCATTAGCATAACCACAGTCTCTGGAAGCCAGCCAATATTGTGAAAAGTAAGCATGTAGCCATTGATCATCTGTGATCAGTTGGCATGTCCAAAGGAAAGAGTCTTTTCAGCCATGACTCCACATCTCTAGAACACATTGCCACCTGCACTGTGACAGGCTCCATGATTTCTGGTGTTCAGAAAAGTTCTAAAAGAAACCCATGTTTTCATTTGTTATTATCCTGAGTGTGTTTAGGCTTGATGACGACGTATTATTATTGAAGGCTTATAATGATTATTTTGTTCCTGCATTTGTATTGTTTTGCGTGTTATAAGCCACCTCGAGAGGGGTTTTTAAAGGTGACCTAAAAATATATCTAAATACATGGGAGAATGTTATTATTGCCATAAAGGCGCCTTTGAAAATACAAGAAGACAGATCCCTGCCCCAAAAGGCTTACAGTCCTGAAATTCAACGCAGTGGAGAATTCAACAAAAGGAAAGGAAGGATATATAGGCAAGGGAGATGATGGCTGCTGATTGATCGTTTATTTCAAATTCGTTGCTGTTTTGACATTTTCCATGTTAAGCTTGTGGACTGCTTTGAAGACCTTTAAAATATATATATATGTATATTAAAGGCCAGCCCAGTAGCACTGAGATCAGAATTTTGGGATAGCACAACAAAGGAGGCAGCTGGATATTTTTCTTCCTGCCGTCTCCTCTCCTCCCTCCCACCTCCACCACCCATTTATCAGAAGTAGTTGCAGGGAATTTTTTGTGCGCACCCAGAGAAAAGGCTGAAATAACGGCAAAAAAAGACAAATAAGAGGTTGAGAATAGGAGTGACGCATTCTTAGCAACAGGAGAGGCGTCTCTCCAAACTGTAGCACAGCAATGAATCTGAACTGGTGCAAATTGCTTAATGGCTATGGCCACCTACTGGCTAATTACTTCAATATCACAGATGATCCTTCACTTGTAAGCTCTGCAACCTCCACTCGGAGAAAGATACCTGCGATGAGAGGGGGGCACTTGAGATCTATAGGGAAAATATTATTACAGGAAATTACAACTGTCTGCTCTTTTGTTGCAGGAAACAGGGCTTCTGTTCCTCCCAGAGCGTTACAGGGTTCCTAACCGTCAGCACAATGGTGTTTTTCTGAGAGTGCTTTTCCCCCCAAAGCATAGTACCTGCTCCTTGTCTCAAGGTCTTGCAAATTATACATTCCCTGTATGTTTTAATTGAGCGTCATCTTCAAGGTACGCCACTCGTAAGTGGAAGCAAGTTCTGTTTCGAAATGCTGAGGTTTAGCTGCGAGTCTAAGCAAAACAGCAAGTATTGATCAAATATTTTTGCCGAGCCTCTAATAATGGTGCTCTTATTATTGTTAGTGTTTTATATGGTGCATATTTCTTAGGAGACGCAGCCGCTCCTGGTAGTTTACTGAAAAGTGAGTTGCAGAGAACAAATTCATTCTTATCCTTTCAAGGGGGTGGGGTGGGTGGTTTAAATCCTCACTGTTAGAGGAGCAGCCCTATGCAGCCCAATCCTTTGCATTAGCCCAATCGCAGGGTAACTTCGCTGAAACTCACTGGGTGTCACTCCTGCTTCTAGCCCTCATGGTTGAGAACAAAACCTTCGTAAGGTATAAAGCAAGCTCCTCTAAAGGCTGTGACACTAGAGGGCGCTCTGGGTGGGGTTTCCAGCAGCCAAGGAGAGCGGAGGGTGTTCTTTAAAATTATACGCACATGCTGTGTTTGTTCTTTAGAATTATACACACCACTGCTGTGCTGCGCTTTTCGTTTTTGTTTACTTTTGGAGATATCGGTGCAGAAAGAATTTTAATGGGAAGAAGTTCTCGTCAAAAAGCAAAATTAGCAAATGCGCTGACGCCAGGGGCTCAGTAACCCAGCTTTTCCAGATTCTCACACCTCAAGGAAAGCCCAAGAGAAGGCATGGTGAAGCCCCTCCTCCCATGGGGTTGCCTACATTCCCAGGCGGTCTCCCATCCAAGTACTAACCAGGCCTGACCCTGCTTAGCTTCCGAGATCAGACGAGATCGGGCGTGTTCAGGGTAGTATGGCCGTAGACTCATGGGCTTGCCACAGTCCACCAGAGCTCGGGGCAGCCGCTCCTTGCTTCCTTCGCTAGCAGACCACCCTCCTTTCTTTCCTTCAGACTCAAGAAGCCCTGCTCATCTTGGTGGCAGAAACGTTAGCCAACTACTCTCCACCCGTTTCTTTGTTGACTCTCAAGAGAGGTCCCCTGGCACCTTCAGGTCTCTCCCATCCTTCCTTCCTCCTCTCGCGCTTTCCGAAACAATATCTCACCCGAAACACACAGCTAGCCAGCCTTCGAAAATTTCTCGCTTCTCTGAAATTTGCAATGCAGTTCTCCAAGGAACGTGCACACAAAAAATTGTGTGCTACGATACAGCATGTGCCTAAAAATGTCTATATTAGTGAAAGTGGTGTACAAAAATACATGTTAGTGGAAATGGCTTAAATTGTGGAATTTGCTTCTGCAAGATGTAGTGATGGTCATCAATTTTGATGGCTTTGAAAGAGTGTTAGACAAATGTATAGAGGATAAGACTATCTGTGGCTACTGGCCATGATGGGTGTGTACTATCTCCACCAATGGAGGGAGTTTCCCTTGATATTTCCGTTCCTGGGCGCTGTTGCACTCAGATCTTGCTTTCAGGCTTCCCGTTGGCATCTGGTTAGCCACTGTGAAGACAGAAGGCAGGATTTGATGAGCCTTTGGTCTGATCCAACACGGTCTGATTCTGTAATTCCTGTTATTTTTTGTAACAGTTCTAAGTTATAAGAGTTCTAAGATGGCGGCGCGAATAGACACAGCGGCTGCTCAGTGCTCTCCCTTTTTTATTTTTAGCTTTTACTGCTGTTACTCATGTTGAGTACACTTTTGGTTGGGAGAAACAATTGTTTAAATGAAAAATGAATTTTATTATTATTATTATTATTATTATTATTATTATTATTATTATTATTTTATCCAATTTCATTGTACTTGTACAATGACAATAAAGAAATCTTGAATCTTGAATCTTGAATCTTAATGGTGTCTGATTACACCACTGAAGAAAACCAAAACAGTTGATTGATATCATCATCATCATCACCATCATCAACATTGGCATACCACCCTTCAGTTGTAGATCTCAGGATAGTTCACAAAATAAAAACATAAAAACACACAATACATCACCACCACCACCATACCCTCCTGCTCCCACAAACACATTTAAAAGGGCATCAGATGTTAATCAGTCAAAGGCTTGGTTGAAGAAGAAAGCTTTCACTTGGTGCCTAAATGAAGGCACCATGTGAACATCTCTGGGGAGAGCATTCCACAAATGGGGAGCCACTGCAGAA
Organism: Darevskia mixta; assembly: GCA_034641385.1. Lineage (NCBI taxonomy): Eukaryota > Metazoa > Chordata > Lepidosauria > Squamata > Lacertidae > Darevskia > Darevskia mixta. Next base: position 5,343,890 of record JAWWNH010000062.1, on the reverse strand, counting down.
AAGGCCCATTCTTGTGTTGCCATCCTCTGAACCTCTGGCGGAGGAGGCACATGAAAAAGGGTGTCAGAAGATGATCTCAGGGTCCAGGTTTGTTCACATGGAGAGAGGTGGTCCAGCACTTGGAATTGGGCCCAGAAACTAATTGACAGCCTGTGCAGTTGGGCCAGGAACAGTGTAATATGCTCAAACCGTCTTGCGCCGGTGAGCAACCTGGCCACCAGATTTTGCACCAGCTGAAGTTTCCGAACCGTCTTCAGAGGCAGCCCTATGTATAATATATAACGTGTTGCAGTAATCTAACCCAGAGGTTATCAGAGCATAGACAACACTAGTTAGGCTAGATAGGGCACAGCTGGGGCCCTGGCTGAAGCTGATGGAATTTCTTATACGTGACTATGTGTTTGATGAAGGAAATGTTGATTTGCTCAGAAGACCACCAATAATTGTGGATGTTGCATGTTGGTTTTAGTTTTTGTGCTCATAAAATATGGATTCTTAAGTCTTCTGTAATTGGTACTTTGCATTTGTTAACAAGCTGGGATAAATAATGGTCTGTTTGTGCTTAATAGACTATTCCCTTGGCACTGGGAATTGCAGTCCTTGAGGTGGGGGATGATGAGCAGATGTTTTCTCTCAGCATCTGCCTGTCAATCTACAGTTCCCACAATTCTTTAGAAGAAGGTATGGCAAAGTGGTCGAAATCTAATCTACCTTCAACGTGGACCCATCGAAACTTGGCCATTCAGCCTTTTAGGACTGAAGTACATGTAGCATAGTCAGCTCAAAAATTGGGGCAGACTGGGCTAGCAGAGTCGGGCAGTGAGGCTTTTGGCCAGGAATGGGAAACTGTGGTTCTCCAGCTGCTGTTGGAATATAGCTTCCGTCCTCCTTATTCATTGGCCATGAAGGTGGGAACTGATGGAATTGGATTCCAACATCATCAAAACAGATTCTCAGTCCTTGCTTTAATCCTCAGTCCTTGTTGTTGTTATTTGATGATGCTGATGCTGATGATTTAATTTTTAAAAATCAACTATGCAAGGGTAAAATGAATGACAAATATCATACCTGTTTTGACCTTTAAATAGCTGGGTTTGAATGTTCGTGTGTGCCTACATATAGAGGAAAGAGACAGGCCATAGGAAATTTATACAGCATCAAAAATACAAAAAAGCAAAGCAAACCCAAATAAATTGAAAAAAGGCTTTTGGGGGGGTGTAAAATGGTTCCTCCAAATATATATTCCAATTAATTTCATTGGAGGTTCACTTCAAAGGTTCCTGAAGCCTGTCTGGCTAGCAAGCACAGCTGGTGTTTGCACTGCAGCTATATAAAAATTTTGAGCTTGTCTTAGTTTGTAAACTAAATTAACTGCAGCTAGTCCTGCATCCTCCATACGCACACACACACACACACACACACAAAGAGAGAGAGAGAGAGAGATGCATCATCCCTGGCTTAGAAGTGATGTCAAATGTCTTTATTTCTCTGTGTGAGTTTTATAAGCCCATTTCTTTTTCTGAAAGCTGAGCAAGGCAGCTGCCAAATGCACTGGGATGTTGTAGTGCAACCCGTGCTCTTGTCAGTCCTGAATTCCAGGGTTTCCCCCTTTGTAAAATAGGCCCCGTGTTTCTGGCTTGGGCAAAGGGGAAGAAGGGGAGTTTGACGAACAGTCAGAGGCTTCAAGGGTAACGCATTGAACAGGAGCGATGCCTCCACCCAAGGAAAAGGCCTTTGAAGAGGCAGCTTCATAGGACACCTTCCCTGATCCCTGATGTCGGCGGATTAAAAATTAATCTGCTATGAAAAATTAAAAGGTGAAACTTTCCTCTGGAGTGGCTCAGCAGCTCGGCTCTCTCTCTCGCCGGCAGTTGATTGTATATTAATGTGAAGACTGAAGGAAAGAACTGATCATTCTAAATGAAAATACAGATTTGTGTAAAAATCTGGATTGATTTTTCTTAATGCCAAATGAGAATTGATATAATTGGAGGCATTCCCGCCCCCCCCCAAGCCTTCTCCACTGGAAGGATGATGTTTATATTTTTAAGAGTTTAATGTGGCGACGCTGGTGGAGAGGCGCGTTTCGTTTTGCCACTTGCGGTTTAAACAAGAAGAACCGCTTAGCCCTGCCGCCACCACCACTGCTGCTGCCACCACCTACCTGTTCCTGTCACCACTACCTGCTCTGTCACATCCACTGCCTGGTGGAGAAGCGGCACTCTCACCAGTGCTGATTTCGGGTGAAATCTTGCCCCAAATGGACGCAATCTTGCCCCAAATTGGCACTGATGGCTGCTGTGCATCTCCATTGCTGGCAGAGGTGCAGCTGCTGCCCCCTGAAGCAGTGGCCAATATAGTGTAGTGGTTAAGAGTGTTAGACTCGTAATCTGGGGAACCGGGTTCGCTTCCCCGCTCCTCCACATGCAGCTGCTGGGTGACCTTGGGCTAGTCACACTTCTCTGAAGTCTCTCAGCCCCACTCACCCCACAGAGTGTTTGTTGTGGGGGAGGAAGGGAAAGGAGAATGTTAGTCGCTTTGATACTCCTTCGGGTAGTGATAAAGCGGGATATCAAATCCAAACTCTTCTTCTTCTTACCCTAACCATGGGGGAGGGGAGAGTGCTCTTGCATTTGGTTCCTGCTTATGGGTTTCAGACAGGCATCCAGTTGGCCACTTTGAGAACAGGATGCTGGACTTGATGGGCTGTTGGCCTGATCCAAGAGACTCTTCTTAGGCACATTTATTGCTCGGGAGCTGATGAAGAGGGCAAATGCATTGTCTGCAGTGTTAACTCTCCCTGTCCTAAACTTAAAGGTAGATAGCCATGTTGGTCTGTCATAGTCAGTGTATCTGAAGAAGTGTGCATGCACACAAAAGCTCATACCAAGAACAAACTTAGTTGGTCTCTAAGGTGCTACTGGAAGGAATTTTTTTATTTTGTTTTGTTTTGTCCTAAACTTGTGTGCCTTGTTTTAATCCATTAAAAATAAATAAATCTCAAGGTACTTCTGCTCAGTTAGGAATGAGGGACGTGCTCTCGGAGGAGGTCTCTCAATACGGATGGCAAATCAGTAAAATCTGAGTGATGGGATGACATTAAAACAATATATTGATAAAGTTGGTATCCTGGCCCCTCAGTGTCCTGGCTAATGCAGCAAAACAGCTATCTTTAGAAATGCTTATACTCATAATTACACAACGGCAGGGCAAATTAGTCCAGGAAAACGTGCATGAAATACAGTAAGCCGATTCTGCTCTGCGATGCAAGACCAGTGGTAGTGGTGACATTATAGAAATGGCTGGTTTTGACTTACTGGAAGGCCTTAAGAGATAACCAGGCAGGGCCGGCCATCTAAAAGCATCCCCCCCACTCCAAAATAAAATTTATAAAGAAGCAAGGGTATAACTGTCTTAAGTCTGTACATCCCAAACTGTGCAGGGGCAAACAAATATGCTGTGAGTTCAATTGGACTGAATCCTAGGTAAGTGTGTAGATGGTGGCTGCCTTAATTATTCCCAGGTGAGACAGCAAAAGGAGGCTGCTTTGTACCAGGTCAGATGGTTTGCCCAATTAGCCTAGTATTAGCCTACTAACTGGAAGGGACTCTCCAGTGACTCAGGCAGAGATTCTTCCTGCCACCTGCTGCCTGACCCTTTTAGCTGGTGATGCCACAGAGAGAGCATGGGAAAGAGGCAGAAATCAGTGATTCATGCAGGAACATGGGTGATGTTTAAACAAAATAAAAAATAAAAAAATCCCTTCCAGTAGCACCTTAGAGACCAACTAAGTTTGTTATTGGTATGAGCTTTCGTGTGCATGCACACTTCTTCAGTTACACTGAAACAGAAGTCACCAGACCCTTACATATATATATATATATAGAAGAAGAAGAGTTTGGATTTGATATCCCGCTTTATCACTACCCGAAGGAGTCTCAAAGCGGCTAACATTCTCCTTTCCCTTCCTCCCCCACAACAAACACTCTGTGAGGTGAGTGGGACGGAGAGACTTCAAAGAAGTGTGACTAGCCCAAGGTCACCCAGCAGCTGCATGTGGAGGAGCGGAGATGCGAACCCGGTTCACCAGATTACGAGTCTACCGCTCTTAACCACTCGCCCACTGCACCGAAGCTGCGCCGTGCCCAGAGCCTCTGCCTGCCGTGGCCACCACGGCATGGGTGCCAGGGAAGTGGGGGAGGCTGGGCGTGGTGCCCTCACCCGAGGCGCTGAAGCAGTGCCGCGCCCGGAGCCTCCGCCTCTTCCCCACTGGAGGAGCCACCCTCCAGCCACTGCCTACCTCCTCCAGCCCCGCAAAGCTGTCAGCAGCGCTGTAAAAAGGTAAAATGGGGGGGGAGGGATCTTTGAATGGGGGGGCGCTGGAGGGATCTTTGAACCCCGGCGCTGGATATCCTTAAGACGGCCCTGGGGAGAGGCAGTAGGCCTCTGGATACCTGGTACCTTCGAAAGAAGAATGGCAGATGAAAATGATGGACTATGCAGAGATGGCGAAATTGACAGGGAAGATCCGAAACCAGGAAGGTCAAGTATTTGAAAAAGACTGGAATAAAAGTTTACATTACTTAAAGACCACTGTGAACATCTAAAACAGGCTTCCTCAATGTTGGCCCTCCAGATGTTTTTGGCCTACAACTCCCATCATCCCTAGCTAGCAGGACCAGTGGTCAGGGATGATGGGAATTGTAGTCTCAAAACATATGGAGGGCCGAGTCTGAGGAAGCCTGATCTAAAATCACTGGCAGGAATGTGAAGATGCTTGTAATGTGAAATTCTTGTCATATGGGGGCTTTTTTTTAATGGAAAAATTAGTAATTGGATAAGGATGCAGATAACTTTGTATTATAGAATGGACCCGTGGAGGGAGGGAGGGAAGTCCGATGGTTCTAAGGAACCTTTTATTTTTTTGGATGTGTGAAATGGTTAATGCAAAGATATACAAAAATGTGAAAACTAATTTTGTGTGTGTGAGAGAGAGAGGGGGGGGGGGGAGAGAAGGCCTCTGAATACCATTTACTGGTGGGAACAACTCTGCCCCACACTCAGGCTCTGCTTGTGGGCTTTCCATGGGTATTGGCTTGGCTGCTGTGAGAACAGAGTGCTGAACTAGAAGGGCCAAGATCTTCTTCTGTTAACAGCTTGAGGACAGTAGGTTGCTTTGACCCTTTTCAGGTGCAGTGCATTTCCCATCTTTATTCAGAAATGCAAGTATGCATCTGCTATTTGAACTTAAGGAAGCTCTGCTGACAACAAGCAAGATTGACAGAATAGCAAATATTTGCACAATTTAAGACTGTAGGCAAGTTTATATACAACAGTTTTTTTTATTTATATGCCACCCATCTGACAGGATTCCCCCAGCCACTCTGGGCGGCTCCCAACAAAGAATTAAAAACTCAATAAAACATCAACCATTAAAAACTTCCCTATACAGGGCTGCCTTCAGATGTCTTCTAAAAGGCATATAGTTGTTTATTTCCTTGACATCTGGTGGGAGGGCGTTCCACAGGGCGAGCGCCACTACCGAGAAGGCCCTCTGCTTGGTTCCCTGTAACTTCATTTCTTGCCGTGAGGCCCTCGGAGTTGGACCTCAGTGTCTGGGCTGGACGATGGGGGTGGAGACGCTCCTTCATGTATAACAGGGCCAAGGCCATTTAGGACTTTAAAGGTCAGCACAAGCACTTTGAATTATGTTTGGAAAGGTTTGGTTTTTTAAAGAATGTAAGAAGTGCCTAGGGACATGGGTGGCGCTGTGGGTTAAACCACAGAGCCTAGGGCTTGCCGATCAGAGGTCGGCAGTTCGAATCCCCGCGATGGGGTGAGCTCCCGTTGCTCTGTCCCAGCTCCTGCCAACCTAGCAGTTCGAAAGCATGCCAAAGTGCAAGTAGATAAATAGGTACCACTCTGGCGGGAAGGTAAACAGTGTTTCCATGTGCTGCTCTGGTTCACCAGAAGTGGCTTAGTCATGCTGGCCACATGACCCGGAAGCTGTACGCCGGCTCCCTCGGCCAATAAAGCGAGATGAGCGCTGCAACCCCAGAGTCGTCCGTGACTGGACCTAATGGTCAGGGGTCCCTTTACCTTTAAGAAGAGCCTGCTGAATCAGACCAGCTGCCTATCTAGACCAGCATCCTGTTATCACAGTGGCTCACCAGATCCCTGTGGGAAGCCTCCAAGCAGGATCTGAGCACAAGAGCAGCTTCCCCTCCTGTTGCTTCCAGTACCACTACTGTCTCCAGAACAATATATTTGTGTTACAGGTAGATAGCCGTGTTGGTCTGTCATAGTCAAAACAAAATAAAATAAAATTCCTTCCAGTAGCACCTTAGAGACCAACTAAGTTTGTTCTTGGTATGAGCTGCTTTCGTGTGCATGCACACTTCTTCAGATACACTGAAACAGAAGTCACCAGACCCTTATATATAGTGAGAGGGTGGGAGGGGTATTACTCAGAAGGGTGGTGGGAATGGGTGATAGGCTGATAGCTGTGGTAAACCTGTTGATGACTGTTAACGACTGCAATTAGTCTTACAGGAAAAAGCAAGGGGTGAGAAGGTTAAAAAAGCTTTGTCATGTATATATTTGTGTGTGTGTGTCTGTGTGTAGTTTCTGCTTGAAAACAGGAAGTGGAAGTATTTGACACTGATATGAATATTTTCCTTTATAAATGGTACAGCTTTAGGCATAAAACAGTATCCTTGATTCCATACCCCGCCACCATCCAAGTAGTTGCACAGCTTCCATTTGCTTTAATTCAGCCGTTTCTGCCTTTCTTCCACCTCATTCTCCAGTGTGGTTGCCAAGGTCAATGCAAATCACTGGCTGAACTTCTACCGAGAGCAGCTTAAGTCTCTCACTGCATTTGTGTTCAGCAAATGAAGCTACCTCAACAGGCTGGAGGAGTTTGATCCCGCTGGGACCCAGTATAGCCTCAGATATAATCTCCCTCTCCAAATCTACCGCATGAATCTTTAAGCACTGAATCCCAAATCAATGAAATTAATGATCTCACCCACTGCTAATTTATACCTGTCTCTAAATGAAGACATAACTTTTATTTTGTACAACTTGCTTTGCTTGCGCCTGACATTAATACGGAGGCTAAGAGGGATCAAAGGAGACCAGGAGGGAATTTTCTTCACTCCTGCACTGTGCATGCTGAAATATTACATCTCTAATTAAACAATGGCACTTTAAAATCATTTGGCATCCAGGGCCAAAGCCGCAGCTGCTGTAATTACATGGAAAGGGAGGAGATGATTGATAAATTCGAATGGAGGAATAATGTGAATGATTCATTTCAGATGTAGTTTTCATTCAAGGATCAAAGGTTCCCCGGCAGCCCATGTGATCCCAATGAGCGCCTAAATTACATTAACTCAGATCTCATTAGAATGTTGGCTCCTATAAATACCTCTTTTTGTCATTCGTGAATAATTGCTTTTATGGCAGTTCTGAAATGACAGAACAAGTGCTTAACATGTTCAGGTTAGGCTCCGGAGATAGCGGGTGCGGGTGGGTTGGAGTGTTGAGGCCAAAGATTAGCCTCCGCTCAGAGGAGAACTGGTCCAGCCTGGAAGAGAGATGTTATTTCTGCACTGCACGGCTGTTAAAAAGAATCAAGGCGACACGAGAAAATGCAGCACCAATTTCCCTTGGATGAAGGAGGTGGCCAGACGGAGCTCCTGCACTTTTAGAAAGTGGTGTGCAAGCGGGACATTTTGGAGAATGCAGCTTTTCCCACCCCTGCAATGCTGTGGCAAAACAGGTTGTATCCGTATCTGTTAAAGATGGAGAAGCCCTGCTATAGGAAGCTGCTCTCTGCCATTGATCCATGTCTCTCCACTATAGAGTTTGTTCCAGTCCTACCAGAGCCTGCCAGGGACTGAACATTTTGCCTGCAAGACACCTGCTTTTCCACTATGCTATAACTCTCCTTACTGCCCCAGAGGCTGTGCTTAGAGTCGCCCACCTGTATTGCCAAAGCCTTATGAGACAGCTCTTATTGATTTAGACCATTTATATACTGCTGAATTACAAGTCTCCAAGCAGTGTACAAGGAATGCAATGCAATGAGAAAGTGATTAAAACTATAAAATTCAGTTAACGTGCTTATTAGAATAATTTTTCAGACAGTCTTTTTCTTCTTTGGCGATCACTTGTAACTGAGTAAGATTGTCTTCCATAAACACAGTTTTAACAGTGAGTCCATAAGTGACTGTGGAGGCCAATTCTGGATCCTCTTGGAAGCCACCCAGATGGGTGGGGTATAAGGAATTATTTATTTATTTATTTATTTATTTATTTATTTATTTATTTATTTATCCATCCATCCATCCAAACGTCCTTCCACAGTGGGGACATAGGTTTCCGGGCGGGAGTTTATCATGGTGAGGGTTTGCCAAGCGTGTCTTCCTCTTAGCTCATTTCTCCCTTTAGTTCTGAGTGAGTGTCTTCAATGCCCATGACACCTTTGGTAAAGGCTGTTTGGAGCACTCGCAGGCCAGTGTTTCCCAGTTGTCGGTGTTTATACTACTTTTAGATTTGCCTTGAAAGAGTCTTTAAATCTTTTTTGTTGACCACCAGCATAACGCTTTCCATTTTTAAGTTCGGAATAGAGTAGTTGCTTTGGAAGACAATAATCAGGCATCCGCACGACATGACCAGTCCAACGAAGTTGATGTTGAAGAATCATTGCTTTGACACCGGTGATCTTTGCTTCTTCCAGTACACTGGCGTTAGTTCGCCTGTCTTCCCAAGTGATGTGTAAAAAATTTCAGAGACACTGTTGATGGAATCTTTCGAAGAGTTGGAGATGGTGTTTATAAGTGGTTCACGTTTCACAAGCATACAGTAAGGTTGATAGTGCAATAGCTTTGTAAACAAGCATTTTGGTTTCCCTGTGAATGTCCTGGTCCTCACACATTCTGCACTTCAATCCAGTAGGCATCAAAAGTTCAACATGGGGGTGGGCAGAGATTGCTATTAGGGCAAAAGGCAATAGGTTTGTTTTATTTATTTCTTCAACTTATATTCCACCTCTTTCTCCATGCAGTTCAAAGTGACTTACATAGTTCTCCCCTTCCTCATTTAATCCCCACAACAACCCTGTGTAGGGTAGGCTGAGAGTGAGTGACTAGCCCAAGGTCACCCAGTTAGCTTCAGAGCTGAGTGGGGATTCAAACCCTAGACTCCCTGGTCCCAGTCTGGCACTCTAACCACTGCATCACACTTATTTTATTTATTTTATCTTCATTAAGTTTGTATACCGCCCTTCATACGAGGCTCACACGGTGGTTTGCAGTCTAAAAACATAAAAAACACTTATCATAATAACATACAATAATGTCAACTTGAAATATCTGAAGGGCCATCACACGGAAGATGGAGCAAGCTTGCTTTCTCCTGCTCCGGAGGGTAGGAGTTGAACCAATGGCTTCAAGTTACAAGAAAGAACCAATGCACTTCAAGTTACTAAACACCAGGAAGAGTTTTCTGACAGTAAGAGCTGTTCAACAGTGGAGCGGTCTCCCTTGGGAGGTTGTGGACTCTTCTTCCTTGGAGGCTTTAAAGCAGAGCTTGGATGGTCATCTGTCATGGATGCTTTAGCTGAGATTCCTGCATTGCAGGGGGTTGGACTAGATGACCCTTGGGATACCTTCCAACTCTACAATTCTGTGATCCTATGATTTATCATCACACACACTCTCACTTCTCTTCCTTTTGCATTTCACTGTTGCTTAGGAATTGGGCAGGGTGCGAAACAGGCCGCTGTAATGCAAACAGTACTTTGGCCAATGAGCTGATCAAGCAAAGCAAGATTGGGCCGGATCCAGACTAGGTTAGTCGCACTTTGTCCAGCCACCTTTTTATCACATGGATTTCAATGGGGACCTGTGTGTGGCTCACTTGGTCTGACTCCATCGTAACGCAGTTGACCCAAATGGCTTACGGCCTCCAGCAAGTGGCCGGCACGGCAGCAGATTAGATTTCAAGGTGATAGTGACCTTTGGCCTTCCCTCAAGTCCCGCACAACTGGTCGTTCATCATACAGCCACTCACCAGGAAGCTCTGAGCCATCTTTGCAGCCAGCAAATGCTATTGATTGATTTCATTGATTGAAATCTGCATCTTTCCTGAAGTAGAGGCAACTATTCCCTCCACACCCATTGCCTAGAACTTTTTTACTATTTCTCCAGTTTCCTGCCTAGTCATTTCACATCTCACAAAAAGGAACAGGGAATCTGAGAGAAAGCAGGAGAAAGGTGTGTGGGAGTCCTCTGATTTTAAAAATATTCTTAGGGCTGTCAACTTACTCAATTACTAGTAATAATTTTCTGCGTAAGAACCACACCAGTTGATTAACTGTCCAAACTGACATAAACGTGCACCTTATAATAATAATAATTTACTTATACCCTGCCTTTTTCCCTGACTGAGTCACCTCAAAGCAGATGTTCTTCTGAACTACTAAGGACCCAAGGACCATGAATTTTAGTACATTCTTTTTGTAAATTACACCTAATGAGTTCCAAAGCTAGGGTTGCCATATTTCAAAAAGTGAAAAGTTGAACCCAATGGTTGTTGAGTTTTTTGGACAAAGTTGTTGAGTTGCTTTTTTGGAGGTGGGGTGCAAAGTTGTTGAGCTTCCCCCCCCAAAAAATCTTTTTTTAAATTGACGTTTTTGAGCTATTTTTAAGGAAGTTCGCTAAAATCTAGACTTCCGATATGGGTTGTCCGGATTTCAGTGGACACAGCTTTCGATTACCATATTCTGGCTATGTCCAAGAAATTCTGGACATTTGGCAACCCTATCCAAAGCTGAGTGGTGATTTAAACTCTGGCCTTCTAGGCCCTAGTCCAACACTAGGTGGTGATTTAAACTCTGGCCTTCTAGGCCCTAGTCCAACACTCTGACCACTATGCTACACTGCGCAGATATGTATGAAACAGAGAATGCAATGGAATCCTGTACATGTCTAGTGAGAAATAAGGCACAATGAGCTCAGTGGGACTTACTTCTAAGCAAGTGTGTGTAAAATTGTGTCCTAAACAAACAGACAAACCAGCAAACCTGTGTCTGTTTACTCCAGAAGCCATTCTCACCGTGTTCAATGAGGCTTACTTTCAAGACAGGTGTGCACAGGATTGCTTCTTAGTAAGCAATCACTGTCACCCACTGTGAGAAGGAATGGGCTTCAAGTATATGTCTATGTACACACACACACACACACACACACACACACACACACACACACAACCTTCATTCCCAGTTATGATATCGCACCAGAAGCACTATAGTCTTGGAAAATAAACTAGTAAAATATATAGTCAGAGATTGCATTACAATGTATTTGGCATTTCTCCCACCTTCCAAAACAAACAAAGGAAAGGGATTTGAAACGTGAAAGGTCTGCAATGTGAAAGGTTTACACCTTTCTGAATTTTGCACCTCAGTTCTCCAGTCAAGTGACGCACGCAAAATGTACCTATGAGGGTAAAGTGTGCACAAGTTTGTAGAAAATAACATGCAAAAATACGTTACGTGGGGGAAATTGCTTTGCAGAAATGATTACTTCAGGCAAAATCGCATCTAAAAATGGTTTCATTAGGAGCAGCAGTTCGCACCAAAACAAAGTTGAACTGATGTGCAAAGGTGGAGAACCAAGATTGTGTCCATACTATATATGCAGAGCATCTGGCTTCCTCCAAACAATCCTGGAAACTTCAGCTTATGTATCAAAGAGCTACAATTCCCAGTATCCTTAACAAAAATACAGTTCCCAGGATTATTTACAGGGAGCCATGTGCTTTATATGTGTGTTAGATGTGACCTGATTGGGGGAAGGAGATGAGAAACACAAGGGAACGGCTGAAATGGAGAGACTCGCCCGTCCTTTCCTGTTGCAACAACCATTTTGCTAGCCTGTCTTATACCGATATGTACGGAATGCCACATTGTTTTCTTCTTACTGAAACTGGAAGGTATTTATACAAGGATGTGTCATTGCCCGACTTCCTCTCTCCAGCAGTCAGAGAGAGAGAGAGAGACAAACGTCTCCAAGGGGCAATGTGTTTCTGCTGGACAGGTAAAGCTCACAGCTGATGCTCTTTCAAAAGGGTTGTCTCGGTCTCCCTCCTGTGTGTCATCACTTTAAAAAATGTCAGTAAGCAAAAAGCTCTTGAGCGTATTGAGAGAGAGAGAGAGAGAGAGGAGGACGGATGGAAAGCGAACACATGATAAAACAAGGTTGGCATTTTAGAAAACATGCTTGCTCTCCGGTTACGGAGTGCTGTCACGCTCACACCTCAGCTTAGGCCTTGCCCTTGGTGCCGATTTGATGGTGCCGAGTGGCAAGACTCTTCCAGGACAGTACTCCTTCAGGTTCATAGCTGTCAACTTTCGGATTTGAAAATAAGGGATTTTTTCCCAAACATTCGGATTTGAAAATAAGGGATGCCACGAGGGGGGTGCAATGGCACCAAGTAGCCTCGCCACCCTGCGCTCCAGAGGCTGCGCGCGAACGGGTGAGCGAAAGAGCGAGCGCGTAGACGGCAGGCAGGCTGTCTGTCTGGTTGGGCGTGAGGGTCTGGCTGCACAAGGCATGCAAGCTCCGCCCCCAGTCGGTCTCAGACTCCTTATTGGCAGACGAGCAACGCAGCTGAGGAGCCTCCCTGGCCGGCAGGGAGGGAGAGGAGCTGCTTCCTTTGAAATCCGGGAAATTTAAGGGATATCAACAATCCGGGATAGCAGCGGGAAACAGCATTGGAATAAGGGAGTTTCCCGCAAAAAAAGGGAGGGTTGACAGCTATGTTCAGGTTGCTGGTGGGGCAGCCATTTGTCTGAAAACTCCTTCCCACAGAAAGCAAGTGCAAGACTATGGTATCAGAGCAGAGGGTGAAAGTAGGCGATCCTTTGGTTCAGGGGTGCCAACTTGAATAAAAATTTTGGGAGGCAGGTAAGCCCCATCCCACATAATAGACCACAAGACACAGTGTACGCAATGCCCATCAACTTTGGGAAGGCGGCCCCCTCAAATATTTTACTAGGGGCTGAAGGGACCTTGAACCCCAGGAGTTGGCTCTTCCCATGAGTGGATGAGACCAATAGTGGGTCCAATGGTCAAGAAGGCAGTTTCTGCACATGCCTTAAAGGGAAATGAGGGGCAGATGGAGCTCGTCAACCTGGGAAGGTAGTCATCTAGGAGACGGTCCTAAACTTCTGATGCCTTGAGAGAGTGAACCCAGCTTCAGGAATAAGTCCCAAGAAAAGGTCCATCCCCTCTGCCTTGCAGGACATATTCAGGAGAGGAAAATGCTAAGGAGTAAACCTTACACAAATCTGGAGTGGAGTTCCTAAGATGGTTGTATTTTAATTTGTTGGAAGTTGCCCAGAGTGAATGGGGTAACCCAGTCAGATGGGTGGCATATAAATAAATAACACCCCCATCATCATCATCACCATCATCATCACTGTTATTCCGGCAATTCCTGCAGCCAAGCTGGTGCTAAGTGTATTGCTCTACTTTCCTTTGGACCACATCAGTCGGGCCAAGAGGGGGTCTTGTCGTCTGGGCAGCCCAGGACCTCCATACACATTGCCCATGCTTGCACCCTGGAGAGGTCACTTCAGTGCGGCTGATGCAGTAAAAACAGCAGAGGAGGCAGCAGATACGAGTTCCCAGCCTCTGCAACCACAGCAGGCGCTGTGTTTCCCCAGCAGTTTGCCTTCATCCCTGGAGGTGATGTTTCTCGAGACAGACGTATGTCAACAACAGCAAACCCTGACACTTCCCTCAGTGTTGCTGAGATCAGGGCAAGGCGCTGCAGAGAGCTTTGCACCACCACAAAGCCAAATATGAACCACCGAGGTAATATCTGTCAGTCTATATGAGACCTTTGCTTGCTGGAGCTACAAATATACCACGTGGCAAAAACAGTTCCTTCGCTTTGTCATCTTGTAAGATTGAGCTTCGACTGTGAATAGTAGACCGCAGCTTCAGGCAGCTTCTGCCTTTTGTGTGCAGATAGCCGAGCCATCAAGACTCTGAAAGTCCCCTTTTGTCTCTTAAATGGTTTCTCTCTTTTCCTTGGTGTGCTTGATGGCTTCAAATGACCCGTCTGTGTGAATGTGGATATATGCCTTCTGGGGGATCGCAAGCTTCCCCCATCATAAAACGTGCCAGTTCTTTGATGGACATTGCAGAAGTATTGCTAATGAATGAATCCATGAGAAAAAAAATGTTCCATTGGAATGCAAAATCCATATGGACTTTATGGGGCAGGGGACGGGGGCAGAGGGGGCTTCAGCTCTCCTAATATTTTTTGGCAGGGGACAGCGCCCCCCAATATTGAGAGGGCTGCTACCCCCCGCTACCATGAGCCCCAGCCCCAGTGAAGCAAAGATCGCCCGCGCTCATCCCAGACTCCATGGAACTGGGATAAGCGCAGGCAATCTTTGCTTCACTCGTCCCAGTCGTAACCTGGCTCCTGGGCTGCTGCTGGGATGGACAAGCATGGAGATCGCCCTCCGCATGTCTTCTCCCACCTGGCACATGCCAGGCAACATCTTGTGATGCGTCTCATGACTGTGCCCCCTCAATGTAAGGGGTAAGTTGGCGCCCCTGGCAGGGGATGAGGAAATTTGTGGCCATGAGCAAGTGAGGAAATATAGCACAGGTTTGCACAAGCATTTACAATGCAGCAGATGGCTTGGGCCATTTTTCTGTTTGGTTCTGTTGTGTTTTGGTCATAGCTTATTTGAGATGGGTGCATTTATTATTGATGGGTATATAAATGTTTGGTATTTTAGAAGTATTCTGTATTTGTGCGAGCTGCCTTTAGCAAATTTTCCTTTTACAGATGACTATTCAATGTGTGTGTGTGTGTGTGTGTGTGTGTGTTGCTTCTTAGGCTTTAAGGCTGCAATCCTATGCACCTTACTTTGAAGTAAGCCCCACTGAAGCTCATAGCACAATATTTTGAGTAAACATTGGTTATCAGGGTCACTTGTTAGATTCCCCAGTTGCAAGGAGGCTTATGAGAACATTCAAGGAAACATGCTTGGAACTTTTTAGCCGACCTTCACACTAAACATGTGAATCGGAGAGCTGGAAAGGACCCCGAGAGTCATCTAGTCCAACCCCCTGCAATGCAGGAATCTCAGCTAAAGCATCCATGGCAACCATCCAACTTCTGCTTAAAAACCTCCAAGGAAGGAGAGTCTACTCTACCACCTCCTGAGGCTGACTTGGCACAGCCAGACACATTGGGGTGGGGGCCAATGCTCATCCCTCTGTGCCCATGATTGCTAACCTCTTTGGGCCCATCTGCAAATCAGGGACTCTCCCACCCACACACCCTGCAACCTACTTTATTGGGTACCATAAAGCCTGATTTCATGTGAGAGGGGATCCTGTGGGTACCAGGGAACATTCTGTGGGCATCTCATTGCTCTATCCATTGCTCTATCTGAGAGCCAGTGTGGTGTAGTGGTTAAGAGCGGTAGTCTCGTAATCTGGTGAACCGGGTTCGCGTCTCCGCTCCTCCACATGCAGCTGCTGGGTGACCTTGGGCTAGTCACACTTCTCTGAAGTCTCTCAGCCTCACTCACCTCACAGATTGTTTGTTGTGGGGGAAGAAGGGAAAGGAGAATGTGAGCCGCTTTGATACTCCTTCGGGTAGTGATAAAGCGGGATATCAAATCCAAACTCCTCCTCCTCCTCCTCCTCCTCCTCCTCCTCCTCCTCCTCCTCTTCTTCTTCTTCTTCTTCTTCTTCTTCTTCTTCTTCTTCTTCCCACTTCTATTGATTGATTCCGTTGATGTTGTTTCCCATAAAGTGCCTCGAAGTGATTCAACAACGAAAGCATCAACAATAAAAACACATGCAAAATGTTTTTCACGTATAAAAACAATGTTCAGATTAAATTTGAATACAGACAGAAAAGGGAATGTATTCATTAGGTGCTGAAAATACGCAGTGTTCATTTCAGAAGCACTAGACTCCGTCTGTTTGTCCCCCTCAACATGCTTTCCTTCAGCTGTGTCATAAAATAGGAACTATCAGCCATTCCTCACTTTTCTTTGGGAGTTTGTGTGTGACATCCCCTGCCCTCTTACCCCCTATATCTTACTCCCCCTTCCCCGCTCCTATTTTTGGATCCACCTCTAAGGCTTCGAGACAACTCCTCAGCTAGCTTAAATTGGCTCCGTTCCACAGAAGCCAATAGCTTTTGTGTGTTTTCTGTTTTTCACGGGAGCACCATATTGGCGAGGTGAAATTGGATGTCCGGGACGTCCTCGGATCTTAAAAGCATGAGTAATGCCATTTCGGGAGTCTGCGGTGAAGATCTGACGGTTTCCCTCTGATCTCAGGGTGAGGCTTATTGTCAGAATGCTGCTCCTTGGCACTCTGCCATCCTTCTAGGGACGCAGCAAATTAAAGGTTCATGGCATGAAACCAGATTTGCTCCACTGTGTGCCCCCTTTTTTTTCTTTCTGAGCAGGTGCGAATCCCCCCAACCACTGCTTTATGCACTCGGCTGAGCGCTGGTGTCTCACCTCCAAAGGATATGGGGAGGGGTGATTTCCTTCTCATTGAAAAATAAAAGGAAGTAGCAAACACCCAACAAGTAATGTGTTCTAAACATGCTTCTTTAATTGGGGGTGGGGGGAGGAGTGGGGATGGCTGCCAAGAAATAGCTCAAAGTAAATTCTCTTTTTACGTACTTCCCATGTTCCGTGACCCCAAGGGGGGGAGCAGCAAATGCACAGCATTCATCAAAGGCACAGGGTTTAGCAGCTGTTCTTGGCAAGGGTGGTGGATACAACAATTGCCATTTGTAGGGTGAGAGGAGGATTAAGGGAAGAGGCAAATTCTATGGGCTGGCCATGTGTCAAACGTGCGGTCAACGGATGCCCCAATGGATGCCCCAAAGTGCCACTGTATATTTTTGTTCCTTTCTCCTCGAGTCCTTGAACCAATGTGAAAACAGATAAGAACATAAGAAAAGCCTGCTGGATGAGGCCAATGACCCATCCAGTGGCCATTCAGATGCTTGTGGGAAACCCGCAAGCAGGATCCAACCACAAGAGCCCTCTCTCCTTCTGTCGTTTCCAGCAGCTGCTATTCAGAAACATTTCTGTATCCAGACATAGCCATCATGGATGGTGGCCACATCCTGATAATTCCATGTAATTTTCTAGGCGAAGACTGTTTTATTCCAACAAACATTGGGGAACTGACTTTTGCTTTTGCTTTTTGTTGAAAAGGAAAGGGTTTCTTCATAGTGCTGTGCTATTTTTCTTATCTGCATTTGAATAGATTTGTTGTTTATATTGTTTTTAATTCTATTACTTACTTTTCAGCAATTATCTTTTATATGCTTTTTTTGTATTTTATCTCTATTGTTTCGATTGGTGTAAGTCACCTTGAGTCCCAGCTTGGGGTAAAAGCGAGAAATAAATAAATATAATAGTAGTAATAGTTTTACCTTTTTATTGTACGGCCTGTCTGTCTGTCATGCGGTGCGTGTGTGCCGTCCCACCCACCCACCCACCCACCCATGCATGCACAGGTTTTTATGTACTGTTTCTACCCTGAACCATACTAGGCATGCACAGTGGAAGGAAATGATTTTGGCAAAGGACGAGGCAGACAAGTTAAGTTGTGCCCCTCTGTGACACGTCGGGCTTTGTGTTCCTTCCCCTCACGCTCATTCTGCAGCGAGCTCAGCTTGAGCCAATGTGAAAGAAAGCTTGGTCTGGCTCAGAGATTATGGGTTGAGGATTGTGGTGGCAGATGGCAGTGTGCTTATAGCTAAAAAGAAGAAGAGGAGTGATCTCTGGTGCTTTTGCGCATCTTGAAAAGGCCCCTTTCAGAGTTTAACATGGCTTGAGGAAGTGACAATAATAAAGGTTCGCTTTGGGGGCTTTGAAAAGGTTTCATTTCTTCCTTCAGCCTCTTCTCTTAGAGAGAAGAGGCCAGCTTCTTGCCATTTCCTCGCTCAATTACTCTGTTGAAACCTTTGCACCGCTGATTGCTTTGTTGCAATAAGCTACAAAAATGACTTTCCAATAGCCAAGAACCGCTGTGTTTGCATGCATAAAGTTGAGTTGATAAAGTTGTGGCAAATGGAAGTCACTTAGTGCCCTGGATGTCCATTGGTAAGCATTTTGTTACATTGTTATGACCTGAACTCTCTACAATCCACTCCAATTCCATACCAGACTGGTAAATTTCAGGTATTGTCCAACCTCCACAGGACTTGATCTTTAGCAATGTAAACTGATATTTTCAAGCTGATATTTCGCAGTGCAATATGGAGCAAGCTGCACTGTTTTCTGCTTAAGAGAATGGGTTCCACAGCATAAAGTTTCATTGCATTAAAAAAATAAATACTTTCCCACAAATTCCCTGAATGCTGCGAAAGCTACTTTCTGACGATAATCACTCTGCAACATCCTGGAATTCATTCATGCTCTCTAAATGAAGAAGAAACCATGCAATCAAGGAAGGGATGATTCTGAAGCAACAGAAGATAAAAACTGTAATGTTGTGGTGTTCTGGCCTGCTTTCTTGAGAGTCCCTGTGTAAGCTCCATTGATCATTCATAGAATGTCAGGTGGCTTACAGATGGGAACACAAGGCTATTGATTTTTACTAGCTTGCTAAAAATTGAAGGTGGGGGAGGGAACTTGAAGAGCTTGGAACTCGAGCTTTGTTTCCAAAGGGACAATTCCACTCCCCCGCCAGAACTTGGTCAGAAGGAAATCTAATGTGTTTGCATATTTGGAAAGATGAATGGTGGACTAGACCCCCTAGACCCAACACCTTGCGCGCGTGGTCTCGATTCTTTTGCAAGCCATTTAAGATGCACGGGGCGGGCGGAGAGAATGAGGGACCAAATATCTTAAAAGCTCCATCAATGCAATGAATTCATCCAACCCTAAATTGGCAACAGTTCCACAACTAAAGATCTAAAGGGTATGTAATCAAAGAGAGGGAGCCTGATAGGTTCCCATCAAGTGCACTGACTTGGAAAATGGGGAAAGTTTAGGGTCAGGCATATGTGTTCTCGAGGGAATCCTTGCTTGCTATGGAAAACTACAAGCAAAAGAGAGCTTTGGAATACTGCTAGTATGGTTATTTATTTTGTAGGTATATTTCTCTCTCTCTCTCTCTCTCTGTGTGTGTGTGTGTGTGTGTGTGTGTGTGTGTGTGTATCTGTTTCTGTGTGTACATATATAAAATCTCCCCCTGCATTTACTTAAAATATCCAGTTGCTTATGGAGTGGCAAAGAAGGAACTCTGCAGTCCGGAACAAACCGAAGATGAATTATTAATGTCAGCGCAGTCTCAGCCACAGAGAATGTTTCATCCAGTGGTTAATAAGGAGTGCATAGAAATATCCAGTGCTATATTAAATTAAAGCAAGGCTTGATATTCTCCTCCTTGCTCCTTGCATTGCGGTAATTCATTTTTACACTTGCATGTGCTGGGCGAGGATGATCCTTGCTCCTGGATCACCTCTCACTGGGATCGGCACCAGGTAGCCTCTGCCAATAGAAGTCTTAATCTGTGGAAAGGGATAAAGTGGGGGAATGTCTTACCTTGTTTTCCCCCTGCAAGTGATACCTTTGTGTGGATAGGGAAGGGGCCTTGTTTTCAATGCCTGCTCACATATTCACATCGCAGAGGTGTGCTCAAAATGGTTTTCGTGGCAGCTAAAAGAAGCCACAAAATTCAGTAGAGGGGCTACGGCACTTCAAAATTGGGAGGGGAACAGGAAGTGGAGAGAGAGGAGGGAGCTTTCTGTTTCCGTGTGAAATTGCAACATTTTGAACGGGGACATTCATGGGGTGAGATGCAGGAGGCCATTTGTGGATGTAAGGATTCCATCATGGAAACAAAACCTTCCCTAGTGCCTTTCAATGGGGAAGGAGGTAAACACCACGCTCCATAAACAAGTTTAGCTAACCTGGTGCCCTCCAGATGTGGCTGGGCTCTGATCCTCAACAGCCCAAGCCAGCATGGCCTATTGTCATGAATGATGGGAGCTGGAGTTCAGAGCCACAAAACCCCTCCACCATAGAGCATAGATTTGAGCGCTGAGCTGCCCCATCTTCCTCAATATGAGGATGAATTCCAGGCCTGTACAAAGCTCTGGGACATACAAATTCCTGGACTAGCATATGCACCCAAGGTATCTGTGCTCTATTCCCAGGAAGTCATGCAGAAGAAAATAAATTCCACTAGGTGGCTACCATAAATGCGCACCCTCCATTCTTCACATTGTTCCATGAAAACAAAAAAGAAGAAGACAGGATTTCCTCTTGTTTCAAAAAACCCAGTGGTTTATTTAGGGAAGCAGGCACTCGGTAGGTTGAGGGGAACTGCACTCTATTCAACAACTCCTGTGCTGAAGTAACTAACGTCAACTTTGGATTAGGTAGAAGGGAGAGATAAATAGAAGTAATTAAAATTGGTGTCAATAATGTGGTGTGTCATATGCCGCAAGCTAGGCACGTGCGAAGCCGTATAATTACCTCCCAAGCTCTCCGGCTGTCGGATCAGAAGCGGGAACTGGCTCCAGTGAGTGTGAAGGCAAAAAACAGGACAACACACAAACTCTCTCTCTCTCTCTCTCTCTCTCTCTCTCTTTCACACACACACACAACCCTACGTATACTTTCCCAGTAATTAATATGGTAGCAGGAACAATGTGTTAGATCAGATCGGAATTGCTAGAAGACAAAGAAGCAGAATTCGTAGCTCATGCCCACAGAAATATATTCAGGGTCCAGAGGGGGAGATGGAGACGATGCTGAAGGCGAAGGGCTCCAGTGTTACACTTGCAAAGATTTATGAAACTATTGTTTGTAAAACAATGGGTCTATATTTAGTCGTGTCCTGCGGGATGGGAGCCCCGAACCCGGAGGTCAGGACGCAGAGGTCAAAGGTCAGAGTCACAAGGGATTAGAGGAGATTAAATATCTTTCTTCTCAAAACTGGAGGTTTTGATAATTAATTGGTCCCCAAACATAAAGGCTTTGAATTATTTCCCCTCTACATGTGCTAATATTTCCAACATCTCCTGCTCAGTTAAACACAACCCGGAGGTTAGAAGAAGAAGAAGAAAACAGGTTGTTTCAGAATAAAAAAACGTGCAAAAGTTTCTCAGGCTTTTCTGTATATTTCTATAATCCATGTTTAAAATCTAATTTTAATTGTCCACTTCAAAATATATACCGTATACAGCAGCATCATTGCAACAGACTGAAAAAGGGCTCCCACAGTTGAAATGATTTTTGTGTGTGTTTACCTTTAGCACATTTGGGCAACAGTGAAGGAGGGATATCCCTCATTCCAGGCTCTTGCATGGCTCCCATTCATTTCTCTGTGGCTTCTAGAGAGAAATATTCCTGGGGAATTGCACCCAAGGTAATTTGCATCGTTGCAATAATTTCTGTACTTTAAAAGAAGCTTAAGTCAGTGTGTGGTTCCCGCCCCTGCCCCCCCCCAAGCCAGCCTTGAAGTAAGAAGTGTGCATGGGATCTGGTCTACAGCTGTGATCAATACAACCATGTTACAAAGACCATCATGCATTACAGCAACTTTTGCTGACGTGGTTCCCCCTCCAGATGTTTTGAACTACAATTCCCACCAGCCCCAGCCAGCATGGCCAATGAGGAAGTCTGATATAAAGCATGACTTGGTAAGCCTTTTCATCATCAAATTCAGAAGGGGCCTATGGCTTGAGAATGGGTGTGGTGATTCTACATTGCCACTGGCCATTGGTGTGGCTTAATGCTCCTGCCCACCTAGCAGTTCGAAAGCATGTTAAAGTGCAAGTAGATAAATAGGGACCGCTCCAGCGGGAAGGTAAACGGCGTTTCTGTGCGCTGCTCTGGTTCGCCAGAAGCAGCTTTGTCATGCTGGCCACATGACCCGGAGGCTGTCTTCGGACAAACGCCGGCTCCCTCGGCCTATAGAGCGAGATGAGCACGCAACCCCAGAGTCGAACACGACTGGACCTGATGGTCAGGGGTCTCTTTACCTTTAATGCCTAGGACTGTAATCTGCAAGCATAGCAATCCCCGGTTCACTGCTCACTCCAGATGGAAATTCACTGAGCGACTCTATATTAGGCTTGCTGCTATTTTATTGGCCCTCCCCACCCCATCTGCATTACAGAAATAATAAGAGTATTTCTACTTTGCAAAGCTGGTATAAGGATTTCAGAGAAGACATACGTGAATGCTTGAAGGGCACTATATAAATGCTTGTTGTTGTTTATATGCTCCATGCTTGAGTGATGCATGTGCATGGCAGTCCAAGCCATGTAGTGGTCAGAATATTTGGGGCTTGAAGTTTAGGGAGATGTTCTCAAATATTCCAGTCTCTGATTGCATTGCTTCTGTCCTGACAATGCTAGATCTCCCAGGGAAGTAAAACTCTGCCGTAAGCTCATCTACCTCCTGATGAGTTATCACTCTCTGTTAGACCTCTGACCTCAGGTTGCATATCCCAGCCGTGACCTTCATCAAGAATACATAGAGGTGGAAAAGGTGAAGCCATGCTCAAGCCATCACTATGGCAACCCTCACAAATAGCATGGGGTGGATGGTAAGTGAGCAAAGTTTCTCAGAGAATGAGAGAATTCACAAGAACACTAAATCCCAAGAGGGACCCACATTTCTCAGGAGGGCGACATCAGACCTGGCTAGTGGCTTCAGTGTGTGTGTGTTTGTGTGTGTTCATGTGCATACATGTATATCTGTGTGGGTCCTGTGCATCGTTATGAAGGTTTGCGTATTTGCTTGGACGACACACATTATGGCTTGACCTAGTTAAGCCAATCCAGCCTTTTTATGCAAGAGCCCTTAGCTTTTCTCCTTAGCTGAAAATCTCATCCTCTCTGGCAATAGGTGTGGGATGTATAACACTGGTGCAGTCAATCACAACATTCCTAGAGTGTACACAAAGGGGACTTGGTCCTCCAGGTAGAGTTTCCTGTGCCAAGACTGAAATCACTTCCTTTGTGTGACCAGAAGTGGGAGTGGCCTTACCTGTAGCTATTCAAAGATACAGGTGAGCTGCTACTCTCCCTCTCTTCCCACCAGGACTCCGAGGATGCAACATCTCAGGAGATGCTCTCTTGGCTTCCAGCCAAGAGAGGCCCACATGGAGCCTTTCTCCCTTAAGGAGAATCTCCACATGTAAATACATTTAATCTAAGCTAGCCTGCCTTTCTGAGACTGTAGAAGCTTGAAATGACTGTGAGTAAAACCTTTATACTTTTATAAGCTTATGTGTCGTGTATTTTCTTTTAAGAGGGAACCAGGGGAAATATGTGCCAGGATCTGCCTTATTCTAGAAGTTCATAGGAACTTAAACGCCACGCTTTGCTGCGCTTTATTGGGGATGAGAAACTCTGCTAGTTTGGAGCTTGTTAGCACAAGCTGGGATAGGAAATATTAATCAATATTCCCTCATCCACATTCCCTCTCATCTCCCTCAAAGGGTTTTGAGGCCCAGAACTGCGTATTTTGTGTATTTTTAAAGGATTGCTTTGGATTGTGATTTTTGGCAGAGTAGAATTTTTCTGTTTGTACTTCCTGGTAAGCACATGGTCTTTTGTTCTCCATTGTGCTGTGAAAGGGGGATTAGTGACCCCTCCCCTCCCTCAGAGCTCACAGACCTCAGAGGCAGTGAAGATTAGTTTGCATTTTGAGATTTTTAAGTTTTGATTTTTGAATTTTAACCATTTTTGGGAATTTTTGAAATTTTTTAAATTTTTTAAATTTTTGAGGATTAAGATGGCAAGCTCAGGTTTTGATAGTGAAGCAAGATCAAGCTTTATGCTGCTGAATGATCGTAACTTTGTGCAATGGAAGCAGCGCCTTTTAGTGCATCTTGGTGCAAAACAAGTGCTTAAAGCGGTGAAAGATCCCAAACCTGATTTTGCTGATTTAACCAAGAAAGCAGATTGGGAAAGGCAAGATGCAGAAGCTAAACACATAATTTTGAGCAGTTTGAAAGATGAGCATTTATCTCTGATTGACTATGAAAGTGATGCATCTCAGATTCTAAAAGATATTGAGAGGGTTTATGCACAATCATCAGAGAACTCTTATAGACATTTATTGGATAAACTGCTGAAGTTAAAGATGAATTCCAGAGAACAATTTACAGGGCATTTTAAGGACTTTAATGAAATTGTTCAAAGGATTGCCCTAACTCCCAGAGCTTTTGATGATGCAACCAAAGTGACTTTTATGCTGGCATCATTAGGAAAAGAATTTACTTCATTTAAGAGTATAATGGATCACACCAGAGATTTGACTTTTAATGAACTAGTAAATCACTTAAGAGAGGAATGCAGAGATTACCTTGATTCTCCACAAAGGAATCCAAGGAGGGACACAAGTTATGTTTCTAAGCAATTTCCCAAGTCTAAGGAAGTGTCCAAAGAATTAATATGCCATAACTGCAATTTAAAAGGGCACATTGCAAGGAGTTGCCAGAAGCCCAAGAATAAGTCCCGCCCCTTTCAACCAAAAGGTGAAAAGAAGGGGGGTCACGAGCGTACATTTCTACTGCAAGAAAAGAGTTTAAATGTGCAAAGAAATGAAAGGAAAAGTGACCAATTTATTTTAGATTCGGGAGCTACAAGCCATTTTGCGCATAAAAGAGAATATTTCAGAGAAATTAATGATAGTGAATGGACTGAAATCCAGATTGCTGATGGAAATGTTCTAAAATCACAAGGTGCAGGTTCAATGCGTTTGAAATTCAAGGTGAACAATGAATCTCTTGAAACAACTGTGCCTAATGTTCAATATGTCCCAGAATTGAATTGTAACTTGCTTAGTGTGTCTGCTTTAGACAAGAAAGGTTTCAAGGTTACATTTGCCAATGGAGAATGCAATGTAACGAAAAATGATGAGGTTTATGCTCAAGGGAAACTAATCAATGGTGTTTATGAGATTAACGTTTCAGAAAACCAATCAGCACAAGTCGCCCAATCCAAGCAGAAGCATGAAGCAGATCTGGAGCTCTGGCATCGAAGACTGGGTCACCGGGATATCAGAGTCATCCAGGAACTGCAGAATGGAGATCTTGTGAGAGGTCTACAGGTAAACAAAAGTAACACACCCACACCAAAGTGTATAACTTGTGTAAGTGAAAAAGGAGTCAAACCTTCTTTCCCACGTTGTGCAGAAAAGAGAAGCACAAAAGTTCTGGACATTGTGTACACTGATTTAGCTGGACCTATGAATATACCTTCCTTAGGAGGAAATAAGTATATTTTGATATTTTTGGATGATTATTCAAGGTTTTGTGTGGGATACCTTCTCAAAGAGAAGAGTGAAACAGTGGAATTGTTCAAGCAATACGTAAGCATGGTCAAGAACAAATTCCATCGAGCACCCACCACCCTAATGTCCGATAATGGTGGGGAGTTTTGCTCACGTGAAATGGAAGCCTTCATGGCTCAGGAAGGCATAGCACATGTGACCACAGTAAGCTACACACCTCAACAAAACTCTATTGCTGAGAGGAAATTTAGGTCCATCCTAGAGATGACAAGGTGTATGCTAAAAGGATCCAACTTGTCGAAGAAACTTTGGGGTGAGGCAGCAAATACTGCGATTTATATACAGAATAGGCTGCCAACAAAAGGCACAGAGCGCACGCCATTTGAACTTTGGCATGGAAGAGTCCCAAATTTGTCACACATACGTGTATTTGGAAGTTTGTGCTATTACCACGTGCCCAAGGAGCACAGACACAAACTTGACTCCAGAGCAAAGCCTGGTATCCTAGTTGGATACGCTTCTGGAGGAAAAGGCTACAGAGTTGTGGACTTACAAACAGGGAAAACAAGTTCACATCACGTGATTCATTTTGAGGAGTATGAAAAGGCTGACACAAGGAACACAGCAATTGACTGTTCCAATGAGCCACCAACAGAGGAGTTTGTAAGTTTTCCTTTTGAAGCCATACCAGAAACTAATCCACCTCCTAGTATTGTACCTCCTAGTGTTGTAGCACCCCCTACAGATGACACCCCAGAAGACGCGGAGGACCAGATGTCAGAAGGCTCCAGAGACGAAGAGGACCCGTATGCAGGGATGCCGCCATTGGAAGGAGATGAGGAAGCTGATGCGGTTCAACAAGAGCCAGAGGTCAGACGTTCCTCCAGGTCCAACAGAGGCGTTCCACCACTACGACTGTCCTACTTTGCAGGGTCGGCGCCACCACAGGAACCTTCCACGTGGGAACAGGTTCAACGGTTGCCAGCTGCTGAGGCCAGTCTCTGGAAGCAAGCCGCGCAGGAAGAGATGGATGCACTGCATCGCAACAAGACCTGGACCCTGACAGAGCTACCTCCTGGTAAGAAGGCAATTGGGTCCAAGTGGGTGTTCAAGCTTAAGAAGGGGTCAGAAGGGGAGGTGCAACGCTACAAAGCTAGGCTTGTAGCACAAGGATTTTCACAACAGTATGGCGAAGACTATGATCAAGTATTTGCGCCTACAGTGCGATACAGCAGTGTTAGATTACTTCTAAGTATTGCAGCATCTAAAGGCCTATCAGTCCGTCATGTCGACATAGCAACAGCTTTTCTTCATGGGACGATTTCTGAACAGATTTATATGAAGCAGCCCAAAGGCTTTATCAAGCAAAATGAGGCACATCTTGTATGTAAACTTCAGAAAGGAATTTACGGTTTGAAACAAGCTGCAAGAGCATGGAACCAGAAATT
This sequence comes from Darevskia mixta, assembly GCA_034641385.1. Classification (NCBI taxonomy): domain Eukaryota; kingdom Metazoa; phylum Chordata; class Lepidosauria; order Squamata; family Lacertidae; genus Darevskia; species Darevskia mixta. The sequence continues at coordinate 5,317,100 of JAWWNH010000062.1, read as the reverse complement.
ACATGAAATGCTGGTTCAGCTTGGGTACAAGCAGTCAACAGCTGACAAGTGCCTGTACACTAAGAACAGAAATGGACAATTCTCTTACATTCTGGCTTTTGTCGATGATTTATTAATATCAACGTCCAATGACAGAGACTATAAAGACATAGTCAGACATCTCAACAAAGAGGTGGAAGTAAAGGAATTGGGACTTGTCCAGTATTACTTGGGAATTCAAATTGAGAGAGAAGAAGACGGCTCATTTCTTCTCAGCCAGAAGCAGAAGATAATAGAACTGATAGAAAGCATGCAGATGCAAGGTGCACACCCTGTCGCGACACCCATGGCCACAGATTTTCTAAAGAATCAACAAGATTCGAAGCTGCTGCCAGACAACAGCGAATACAGGTCAGCGATTGGTAAACTTTTGTATTTGGTTACTACCAGCAGACCTGACATAGCAAGTGCAGTGGGGATCCTAAGCAGAAAAGTGAGTTCTCCCACTGAACATGACTTGGGTGGGGTCAAGAGGGTGGTGCGTTACCTCAAGGGTACAATGAATTGTAAATTAAGATTGCCAGCTGTAAGGGACCCTAAGTTGGTTGGGTACAGTGATGCAGATTGGGCTGGGGATAAGGCGGATTACAAATCCACAAGTGGTTATGTTTTTATGTTTGGAAATGCACCTATCATTTGGGGCAGTTATAAACAGAAATGTGTAGCCTTATCGTCCACAGAGAGTGAATATATTTCAGCTTCGGAAGCATGCAGAGAGATCATCTGGCTGGATCAACTCCTGACAGACTTTGGTTTGCCGAGAAAAGGACCTGTCAGCTTGATGGAGGACAATCAAGGCTGCCTGCAGCTAGCGCAAACCGAAAAGTTCCTTGCACGTTCAAAACACATTGGGGTCAGGTATCACTTCATTCGCCAGATGATCCAAGATGGACTAGTAGAAATGTCCTACTGTAATACTCAGGAGATGACTGCGGACATTCTCACGAAACCCTTGCCACGAGAGAGTTTCCAGAACCTGCGTGTCAAGCTGGGACTCTGGGTGGTTGAATAAAGTTGTTTTATGTTTGTTAAATGTTGTTCAGACTGAGAAGGGGTTTGTGGGATGTATAACACTGGTGCAGTCAATCACAACATTCCTAGAGTGTACACAAAGGGGACTTGGTCCTCCAGGTAGAGTTTCCTGTGCCAAGACTGAAATCACTTCCTTTGTGTGACCAGAAGTGGGAGTGGCCTTACCTGTAGCTATTCAAAGATACAGGTGAGCTGCTACTCTCCCTCTCTTCCCACCAGGACTCCGAGGATGCAACATCTCAGGAGATGCTCTCTTGGCTTCCAGCCAAGAGAGGCCCACATGGAGCCTTTCTCCCTTAAGGAGAATCTCCACATGTAAATACATTTAATCTAAGCTAGCCTGCCTTTCTGAGACTGTAGAAGCTTGAAATGACTGTGAGTAAAACCTTTATACTTTTATAAGCTTATGTGTCGTGTATTTTCTTTTAAGAGGGAACCAGGGGAAATATGTGCCAGGATCTGCCTTATTCTAGAAGTTCATAGGAACTTAAACGCCACGCTTTGCTGCGCTTTATTGGGGATGAGAAACTCTGCTAGTTTGGAGCTTGTTAGCACAAGCTGGGATAGGAAATATTAATCAATATTCCCTCATCCACATTCCCTCTCATCTCCCTCAATAGGGAGCAACCAAAAGTGGGTGGAGATGACCGTCTTCATCTGGGCAAGATCCAGACAGAGTCTCCCTTCAGTGCTGCCCAACACAGAGTTGAGCCTCCATCTTAACAAATAGAGTTGCTGCTAGCCTGAATGCAGGTAAGATGAGCCCTCCCTAGCTCTCTTGCTAAACTGTGAGCTATGTGACTCATTCCTCCAGGAAGGCAGTGAGGACCATCAACTTGGATGGCTTTAAAAGAGGATTAGACGAATTCATAGAGGAGAGGGGTATCAATGGCTACTAACCATGATGACTGTCCCCCACCTCCACAGTTGGAGGCAGCAATGCTTTTGAATACCAGTTGCTGGAAGCCACAGGGAGGGGAGAGTTCTGCTCCAAGGTTTCACACATGCACCTGGTTGGCCACTGTGAGAATGGGTTGCTGGACTAGATGGGCCATTGCTTGATCCAGCAGGCTGTTATGCTCTGAAGCTTCGGCAGTGGCGATTCAAGTTTCTACAGAGTTCACCAACTTCTACAGAGAGATAATTTCTCTCTTTGGGGTCATTCTGTGTACATGGGCCTTCAGGGGAGATGGCTATGCTCTGCCACCATAGTCAGAGGCAGTGATGCTTCTGAATACCAGTTGTCAGAATCCATGGGATGGGAGAATGCTCTTGTGCTCAGGAGCCAAAAATGCTCTGTCCCTGGAGTTGGCACCCCGATGGCATATGGAAGATCACATAAAAGGCAAAAATTATTAGGCAATGAAATGCTGGGCAAATGAAATTAAGTGCTGCCATAGGTTGGTTCCACAAGAACCCTAGACTGCAACCATGCCTTTTAAAGGAGACTACTAAAGCTAAAGGGACCCCTGACCTTTAGGTCCAGTCGTGACCGACTCTGGGGTTGCGACACACATCTCGCATTATTGGCTGAGGGAGCCGGCGTACAGCTTCCAGGTCATGTGACCAGCATGACTAAGCCGCTTCTGGCGAACCACAGCAGCGCACGGAAATGCCGTTTACCTTCCCGCTGGAGTGGTACCTATTTATCTACTTGCACTTTGACGTGCTTTCGAACTGCTAGGTGGGCAGGAGCTGAGACCAAGCAACGGGAGCTCACCCCATCGCAGGGATTCGAACCGCCGACCTTCTGGTCGGTAAGCCCTAGGCTCTGTGGTTTAACCCACAGTACTAGCCCATCCAATTTCCACCTTTCCCCCCAATCAAATATGCAATCTTTAAAAAAAAACATTTTATTTGTTTGTTTACTTATCATTGGAGTGTGTGAGTGTTTCTAATTATTTTTATAATCCCCTGTGGGAATGCATGAAAGACAACCCATGGAACTGTAGTTATTCTGACATTATAGATATATTTCCTGGGGGGACGCAGGGGGACACATACCCCTAAACATTTTGTGAATCTAAGTTTGGCCTCATTGAGGTGCAGTATTTCAATATGAGTAGGAAAATGAGAGTACCCCTAAACATTTTTTTAAAGAAAAAAAGCACTGTATATATACATGATGTAACAAATATACCTTACATTGGTGAAGTTCAACTGAGGATGAAGTTACAGTTCAGCCTTTTTCTGAACCATTTAAATTTTGGAGGGGTGTCCGTGTGTGTTTGTCTGTTGCATCAAATGTGGCTGTTCTAAAGATTTCGCATAACAAAACAAGGGGCTTCCTGGGATGCACTTCTGAAGAGATAATCACATCCTTCAAGGATTAGTCACACTCCACTGCATCCCTGTGGTGTGAATTATCTAACAAAACAGCTTTCCAGGTTGGTTTGCTCTAGCCCAAGATAAAAACCAAATCCTTGTTAACTGTTGCTGTACTGAACTTTCGTCTGAGGGCCATTGGGGTCCCGTGATAGGAGTTAGGAGTCACCAGGAAGAGTCCATGGAGTTACAAAGATGGTTTGAGAACAGCTGCAACTCTGACTCTGACTTGAGATGTGACAAGCACAAGACTCTTAATCCCAGGGTCGTGGGTTTGAGCCCCACGTTGGGCAAAAGATTCTTGTATTGTAGTGGGTTGGACTGCATGATCCTCGTGGTGCCTTCCAACTATGATTCCAGAACTTTGCATAGACAAGGTTGCAGATCAACCCCTGACATCAAGTAGCCTGTCTGCGGTCCTGAAGAACTTCTGCCAGTGAGAGCTAGCAATATTGGCCTGTGTCAGGGGTGGGGGACCTCATTCAGGCCCAGGGCCTCATTCCTTTCTGGGCAATTTTCTGATGACCCCATGCCAGTGGTGGTGAGGTCAAAGGGAAAAGGGTTGTGGACAACAACAAACACTTTTATCTTGCTCCTCACCCAGGACCTAGATGGGCAAGTTGTCTGAGGACACTTTCATGACATACATTTAAGACAGTCATGGCTTCCTGCAAAGAATTCTGGGAGCTGTAGTTTGTTAAGCGTGCTGAGAATTGTTTGGAGACCCACACACAACCATTCCCCTCACCTGGCTCCTCCAACAGCCTGGGTTTAAATATGGGGAAGGGTGGTGGTGCATCTGCTTTGCAAGCCAGAAGTCTCAAGTTCAATCCCCACCATGTCCAGTTAGGGCTGGGACTGTCCCCCATCTGAAACCCTGGAGGCTTCTCACGAGTTTCTTCATTGCTGTCACCCACAATTCCAGTGACACCGACCTCTAACCCTCAGCTGGTGCGAGGTCACCAGAGAGAGCAAGGACTGAAGCAGCCAGGGAGCTGTCCAGCAAAGAATGAAATGTGAGAGCTGTGGGATGTAATCCATTGGAACAGTCAAGTACAACATTCCTTATTTCCCTAGAATGGGCACAGGCAGGGGGATGTTACTCCAGTCAGTGTAACTTCCTGTTCCACTGGTCTGGAGCATCCTTCCCCTGCATGTGATCTGGGAGATGGGCATGGCCCTGGCTGGCACCATAAAAGAGTCGAGTCACACAGCCATTCTCTCTCTTGATCTCTCTCTTGCTCTCATCTCTTGCTTACTGCTCTCTTGCTGCCATGCTGCTCTCCTGCAGCCATTTTGTTCTCTTAATGTAATTTTGCTGTCTGCTGGCTCTCAGCCAGTAGCACATGAGCTCAATCTCCATGTGAGATGAACTCACAGATTGTTATGTCACTACTAAGTAAAGCCTGCCTTTCAGGGATCAAATCGTGAACTGAAATGTGAGTAAACCTCTTGTTATTTTTAAGGAAAGACTTGTGTCTTTATTCTTTTAAGAGAGATAAAAGGGAACACCAGGAATAATCCATCTGGGCAAGCCAGATTGGATTACTTAACTAAAGAGATTCAAACGAACCTGCAAACTAGCTTCCTGCTATATTGAGGGGAATCTGCTCTGCTACATCACTCACTAGCGTGAGTGAAGAAAGAATAATACTTATTCTTTCCTACCATCCTTAACATTCCCACAAGATCTGTGGTTTTGCTAGGGTGCCTGGACCAGTCTGGGAGCTATCCAGCAAAGTCCAGAGCTAGCTGAGGTGCTTCATAGCCCTGCCTCTTTCTGGGATTTAACAGGTCGCTGCTTGGAAGCACATGTTGGTGCTTGTCTCCTGGTCATAGAATCATAGAATTGCAGAGTTAGAAAGGACCCTGAGGGTCATCTCGTCTAACCCCCTGCAATGCAGGAATCTCAACACATGGTCACCCATCCAATTTGAAACCAGACCAGACCCTATTTAGCTTTGCTGCACCACTGGGAGACCAATGACCAAACCTGGGTGAAGGACATAACTCAGTGGTGCAACACATGCTCTGCAAGCAGAAGGTCCCAGGTTTGATCCCCAGCATCTCTATATGGGGAGTCATTCCCAGCCCTATCTGAGAGCCTAGAGATCTTCTGCCAGTAATGTTGAGCCAAGTGGACCAATAGTCTGACTTAGTAGAGAGCAGTATCCTCTGTTCCTAGGGCTGAGGAAAGAAAGGGCAGAGGCTGCCAAATGGGCAGTGCATTTCTAGTGCTAGGCTTCAGGATGAGTGCTGGTTTTTCATTCTGCCACTGAAACAAAATTGGGCACCCCCTGCCTCTCACCTTCCATTCCAAGTCATTGTTGTGCCCTCAGCTCAGTGCCCAATGCAGATGAACCAGTCAGGCTCCCTTAAACCCCCCTCCTCTGTCAAAATGAGTTTGTTTTCATCTCTTCTCCTTTAGCCCCAAAGATGATGCTGAAGATCGGGAGCAGGGGGTCTCATCAAGGGACATGGGTCACTTGGTGAAACAAATTCCTGGGTCAGGGTGTCATTCACTATTAACCTTCCTTGGGAAGCTCTCTTCTGTTGGATCATTTCAGCCCTCCACCCTGAATATTTGGCAAAACATCTCTGCTCTTGTGTGTTGTTGTTTTTGGTGGCATGGCGTGGCACAAAATGGCTCCTCTGGGGACACGGCACACCACAAAATGTTAACAAGAAGCAACAGCATTTTCTTCTACCAGCCTATTGCATCTACTTATCTGTTGTTTTTGTTAACAACTGAAACCGTAGGCTTACACAGAAAGAAAACACACATACAGTACATACGGTACATAGTAAAATTCACTCTATGCAAATAATTTTATTTTTTTTAATCCTCCAAAAGATGAAAGCACAAATAGTGATAAATGCAGCTCAATTGAATATAACCTTCTAAAATGTTAATGACACTTTGGGATTTATTTATTTTTAATAAAAATAAAATAGTGTTCATCTCATTCTGCTAACCAGAAGCCTATTAAAATATTAAATATTTATCAGGTGGATAAAATCATTTATTAATACTTTCTCATTAATCGACTTTCATCTTCTCATATTCTTTAGGCAAATTAGAATTGAATTAGACCAACTGTGGTTTGCTGGGCTTAATTTTGTGGTTTCCTTGCTCATTCCAGCCACTGATGGTGGCCTCGTGAATCTATGAAGGAAAGAGACTGGAGATTTGCTAAAACCTCCTTGAACTAGAGCAACCTTCTCAAGGCTGATGCCCTCCAGATGTTGCTGGACTGCAACTCGCATCATCCCTGACTACTGACCAAGTTTATAACAACTGTATGGCTACATGTATTTTTGTTTTTGCAATTTATATTTGGCTTGCTAGTAGGGATTATTCTCACTATTGAATGCTACCTGTATATTGACCTGAGTTCTTGGTCTATTTCTTATTGGTGCATATATTAACGAGAACTCCAATTTATTTAACATTGCCTGGTGGTCAGCACAGAGTCTCATTTCCCTCATGACCTGATCAGGTTGATTAAGAACATAAGAAGATACTTGCTGATGAATCAGGCTAATGGCCCATCTAAGTCCACATTCCTGTTCTCACAGTGGCCAATCAGATGCCTGTGGGAAACCAAGAACAAGAGTACTCCCTGTTCTCCCCCCCCAAAAAAAAATTTATTGGGTTTTACAATTTTAAAAGCACAAAACATACATGATGGTTAAATTTTCATACTTCCCCCCTCTCACCGTGGGAAGCCAAAATCCATCCCCCACTCTCACGGGGTAAACATATTCATTGTACATTTAACCTTAGTATTATTTTTACTAACATTGCTTAGGCCTGGCCCAATTCTGTGGGCCAGATTCTATCTTTCTCCATTACATATTTCGGTTGACTTCCTCAAGTCCCCCTCTGCTGAATTCATTTTAAATCCTCTTTCACAGATTGGTATAACTATTTTTATAACATCCCCAAATACAAAGATACATTTACTTATCAATACTAGATTCAAACCTATGCATTCTGGTACTTCTGCTCTTTCCCTAAGTTCTTATCCTCTATCTATACTATACTATATTAATTTTTAAAAATCCAATTATTACTTCCCCCCTTCCTCCCTTCAGTCTCAGAGTTTTTAGCCATAATTTCTTCTTTTTACTAATCATTTTGAATTATTAATCATTAATAATCACTATGCCAGTCACCATCTCCATTCACCTGTGGTTTACCGAACTGGTATTCAGAAGCAGATCTGCTCCTGTCCATGGACAGAGAGCATAGCCACCATGCCTAGTAGCCATCAATAGGCTTAACCTCCTTGAATTTGTCTAATCCTCTTTTAAAGCCATCCAAGTCGGTGGCCTTCACTGTCTCCTGGGGGAACAAGTCCTATAGCTTGCGCTGCCAACCAGAGCTTCGATTTCCGTAGTATACATTGGGAATGAAATGCATGGGAAGCAAACCCTTGCTGCTTTTTATTCACACAAGTGGGCTGCGTTCTGCTTCTCGAGCCTTCAGAAGATGCCAAGTGGACATTTTTTCCTGGCTATTCTCTTCAACTTTTGCTAGAAAGAGAAGTCACAATTCAGCACAAACTTAAAAGGGGGGGAGGGGGCGGCTGTGCTGTGCTGGACTGTGTCCAGAATCATTTCAGGACCGTGCCTGCATCTTCTTCTTTGAAATCCTCCTGACTGCAAGATGCTTTCCAAAGTTTGAGATGCTCTGTGAGGAAAAAGGAAAAAAAGCGGGCGCTTAGCATAATCATTGCTTCCTTGGAGCTGAAAGGCAAGCTGATCTATCTTGCTGAATGAGCCTCTCCGATTAAAACTGTGAGTTAAGTGGTTAACCTTCTACGTCCACTGTTTGTTTTTGCTAGTGAGCAAATTAATCTGGCCTTTTCCAGAACGTCATATGGTGAATTAAACCTTCATTTCGGGGCTTCCACAGGCTCCAGCACTTCTTAGGTTTCAAGCCGAAGGACTTGAATACCCATTTGCTGCACTCAGGATGCGACTGCCGTTTGTCACGTAGCCGAAAATGGCACCGCTCATGGGCACAAGAGATGTATTGGGTTCAGCAGATTTGAAAGGAGGTTTGCCCAAGTTCTTTTTTATTTTTAAGGTAAAAACCTGAATAGTGGGGAACCTCCCCAATGCTGACTGTGTGGGAGGGCAAATGACTGGGAGGGATATTGCAATGGAGTATCCTGCAGGAGGTCATGGCTGACCTTTCTGTAACACTAAACGGGACCACTCCATGCCACTGCTTTCTGTTGTAGGTGCCACTTGTGCAACACAGAATGTTGGACACTGAAATCGCCTGGGACAGGTAGTTGGTTTATCCCAGGGATGAGGAACCTCAGGCCTAGAAACCAACTGTGACACCTCAGGTGGTTTTATCTGGCCCTCAGAACTATCCCTGGGCCACACCTTCTCTCCTTAGGCCACACCCCCTCACTGGCCTTGCTTCTCACCCCAAGGATACAGAAGCGTGTCTTGAAACCGGCCTACTGCACAAAGGTAAAATTTATATTTGTTGCTCCAGCCACTTAGGTCTCTGGCCTCACCCTCTCCTGGCACGTGGCCCTTGGAAGGTTGCAAAGAAGATAATGTGGCCCTGGAGATGAAACCGCTTCCCTGCTTCTGCCCTAGCCCCGTGGTGGATCCTTCTACTTTCCGCCTCAAAGGTGAATGGCAGGTATTGGTCACTGCCATATCCTAAAGTGCAAATTCCATCCACGAATTACAAGTGATTTTAAAGGAACGGGAACCTTGCATTTCTGGGAGATAGGTGCAAGTGTCATGTGCGATATCACTATCGAGATTCTCCAGAATCTGCTCCAGATGCTTCATTCTGCATCTTGCGCTTGTCAGAACTGCGAAATAAATGTTTTTAAAAGACGTTGGAAATGGAGGTATTCCCCACTCTTATGAGGTTGCTAAAGCAGCCAGTGTTGATGCAAAATGCCATGTGGCGTAAATATTAGGTGACTGCGCTGATTAATAAAGCAGTAGTCTTAAGGCTAATGGACATGCCCTCTAACAGCACAGCCTGCCCAATTGCGCTGTTTATCCTTTCCAGAGGGAGGAAGCCAGAGCACTTGCAACCTTCAGACAAGGCTGCCAACTGTGAATTTCCTAGCCAGGGGCTTGTTCCATGCTGTCCCATTAACATGCCGAGGACATTGCTGAATTAGAAACGCACCAGCTGCAATCCTGTAACCACAAAACCCCACTGCCAACATTTCTCCTTCTTGGGGTCTCTAGCATTTTTCTCTTCCTCTAAAGCAACACAGAGAGAGAGAGGATTCTATTCCAAAGCAATTAAGGTAAATTAAAGGGAGAAGAAAGACAGGCGACCCCACCTACTAAAATGCAGCTTTTCCCCTTCAGTTCAGTTAATAACCTGAAATTGTCAAATGCCATTCACATTGTCTATGAAAGGCACATGTTCCTTTCTCTTTTGGTAATTGGTTGATTTTAAAAAAAAATCTCCTGCCCTTCAACTTTAAGTGTGCACAAGGCAGCGAACAACAAATGGAAAACATTAGCTAATGTAAAGCCAGCTAAGAAAAGCAACCACACGCTCAAATAGCAATAATGAAACAAACCCTCAAAAGTACAATAGGAAAAAAACAAAACAGGGATAAAGAACAAAGAACAGAAGTGTGTTGTGGTGGTGACTACAGTTTGAGACCAGAGAGCCCCAGGTTCAAATCTCTACTCAGGGACAGGGAAGGCTGACAGGGAGGGTCAATGTGCATTGAGAGGGAGGCTGCTTTCACAAGGCAGTTTATTCCATTTCCTCGATGCTCCCCTAACCGTTCATTTCCACGTTATGTTTGAGCTCAGCAAAGCCAGGTGATCACCCGGTTGATAATTAGAACAAGGTGGTTTTTCAAGGCACCTAAAGGTAAGATGAGATGGGGCAGTCTAATGTCCCTGGGGACCCAGGTGGCGCTGTGGGTTAAACCACAGAGCCCAGGGCTTGCTGATCAGAAGGTCGGCGGTTTGAATCCCTGCGACGGGGTGAGCTCCCGTTGCTCGGTCCCAGCTCCTGCCCACCTAGTAGTTCAAAAGCACGTCAAAGTGCAGGTACCGTAGATAAATAGGAACCGCTCTGGCGGGAAGGTAAAACGGCGTTTCCGTGCGCTGCTCAGGTTCGCCAGAAGCGGCTTTGTCATGCTGGCCACATGACCTGGAAGCTGTACGCCGGCTCCCTCGGCCAATAAAGCGAGATGAACGCCGCAACCCCAGAGTCGGACACGACTGGACCTAATGGTCAGGGGTCCCTTTACCTTTACCTTTAATGTCCCTGGGGAAGCTGTTCAACATCAAGGGTACCACCACAAGGAAATCCTCATCACTGGCCTCTCATAAGACAGTGGGGATGCCTTGAGCAGCCCCATCTGCACTATCTATTTAAAGCTGTACCATACCACTTTAAACAGTCATGGCTTCCCCCAAGGAATTCTGGGAACTGTAGGTTGTTAAGGATGCTGGGAGTTGTTGGGAAACCCTTATTCCCCTCACAGAGCTACAATTCCCAGACTGGTTTAACAACCATTCTCTTTCCTCAGCAAACTCTCAGAGGAAGGGTTGTAGATTAGTTGTGGAGCTGGGAATGTCCCCTGCTGAAACCCTGGATAGCAGATGCCTGCCAGTGTAGACAATATGGAGCTTGATGGTTTGACTCAGTTTAAGCTCGCTTCCCAGGTCCTTATGGACACGTGCTTTGACACTGAACCTGCTTCTTCCCATTTCCAATATCTGTTACAATATCTGAATCTTCCAACATTCAGCTTCATTGAGTTCTAGTGTTATGAGAGAGGGAGAACAACTTTTCTCCATGCCGTGCATTATTTTAAACGACCATCTCTCCTCTTTCTCGCCTTTTCCCTAAAGTCTGAAATATTGCAACCTTTCCCAACAGGGGAGTCACATCATCCCATCGATCATTTTTATTGCTCTTTACCAGACCTACAACTGTGCCCTATCCATTGGCATGTGAAGGTGCACCTTTCTAGGAAACATAGGAACCTGCCTTATACCGAATCCTACCCGTGGCCCACTTAGTTCCATACTGCCTACATGGACTGGCAGTGGCTCTCTAAGGTTTCAGGCAGCCGACATTCCCTGGAGACATTGGGGATTGAACCCAGGGTGTTCCGCATGCCAAGCAGTTGCCCTGCCACTGAGCTAAGCCCCTTCTGCTTTCCTCCCTGTCCCTTTTTTCCCTTTTGCACAGTGCCTGTTAGATTATGCAAGGAGCGTCCTGCCTTTTAACCTATGTGCAATGTTCAGGAAATGAAACATAGGTGTTGCATTACACAGCCATATACAATTATTGCATGTGTAATTTATAACTGAGCTATAATCTCGGCTCCCTGTCAGGCTCTGGCTGAAGAATGCCTCTTGACTTCTTAAAGGCAGGCGAGTGTATGTGTCATTTCTTACATGAAAGAGTCTTCACCTTGAAGAAATGCACGGATGAGAGGCTGTCTTTTGAAGGGGTTTCCCCTGGAGGAATAGGAAGCTGTTAGTTGCCTCTTCTGCTACTGGGTTACTAAGGAGGGTGTGTGTGTGTGTGTGTGTGTGTGTGTGAGAGAGAGAGAGAGAGAGAGAGAGAGAGAGAGAGAGAGAAAGATGCCTGGCAGGCAAAGCTGAAAGCTTTCCTAGCCGTGCGTGCAAGCTCTCTATCTGATACAAGGAACACAGAAGAGGAATCTGTTAGAATTATTGCATTACTGTAGAGGCAGGTGAACCCGGGGGGTGGTGTGGTGGGGGTGGGGGTGGAGAATCACTTCAGAAGCAGAACGCTTGCAAAAGGGGTGCTCTGTGGAGACAGAGCCGCTGCAAACCTCTTTCATCATGAAAGGAGCCAGGAGCAATTTTCAAAATGGCACAATTGACCCTTGACTGACTGACCGCTTCAGATTGCCAGTAAGCTCCTATAGAAGAGAGGCTCTGTCAAGAACATCAGTTTACAGACCATTCCAGGCACAATTGTGACTCCTTTTGTTGTGGGAACCCAGACGGCTCTTCAATATAAAGTGCTTCTGCGGCAGCGATGTTACATCCCCCCCGCACCCCCCCACCCCGGCTTTCAAGTCTCAATATTTGGCTGCTGAGGAAATCCTTCTTTCATTCCACTTAAGGCAATTCTTGCTGTGGAATTGGACAGTGTGAGCTTTGCAGGTAGGTATTGGGTAGCATCTGTGGCATCACCCATGGCACACTTGGATGCTGAGGGCTTCACAGAGGGCAATGCGCTCCGCCGGCCTGTGCTGCTATAGGGTTGGAGTGCTTCTGGAGAGATGTATAAAATTATAGACTTGGAATGGACCATGAGGATCATCTAGTCCAACCCACTGCAATCTTTCGCCCAACGTGGGGCTTGAACCCACGGCCCTCTCTACCAATTGAGCTATCCCTCGATGGTGTAGCAGAGCAGCTAAAGGCTGAACTAGATGTGACAATGGAGGTACTTTAATTTAATTTAATTTTTTTACAGCCGTCATGAGAGGAGGATGCAATCTGGAACAAAGTATGGCACACCTTACTTTTCCCTGTGTAATTTTCCTTATGCGTAGTTGGGGAGCCTAAGGCAGGAGGCCACACATGGCCCTTCCAGCCACTGTATCTGGCCCTCAGAACTCTCCCCACACCACTCCCCCTCTCCCCAGGCCCCACGCCTCAGTGGGGTGTTTGCTGCACACCCTCCTTGCAGCCTCAAACTCTCAGAATGCCTCTTCCTTTCCTGGATGGAGGAGGGTCTGAATGTGGGGAGAAACTAGCCTACTGTACAAAGTTAACATTTACATTAGTTATTCCACCCACTCTGATGTCAGTCACCACTGGCAAGTGACCCTCTGGACAGATAGAGAGGTTTGGAGGGCCATTTGCAAGCAGGCAAACTTAGGGTTCTCTACCCTAAGGCTGAGGACCCAGGTGGCGCTGTGGGTTAAACCACAGAGCCTAGGGCTTGCTGATCAGAAGGTCGGCGGTTCGAATCCCTGTGATGGGGTGAGCTCCCGTTGCTTGGTCCCAGCTCCTGCCCACCTAGCAGTTCAAAAGCACGTCAAAGTGCAAGTAGATAAATAGGAACCGCTCCGGCGGGAAGGTAAATGGCGTTTCTATCCTGCCTTTTCTCCAACGAACTCAGTGCAGCACACACAGTCCTCTCTCGTTTTATCCTCACAACAACCCTGTGAGGTAGGTTGGGCAGAGAGGTGGTGGCTGAACCAAGTTTACCCGCTGCGTTTCATGGCTTACTGGGGATTTGAACCTGGGTGTCCACAGACAAAGCATTCCAGTGCGTGTCTTTAGGACATCCCCTCCTGCTCACCTAGGCTGTTTATGCATGTGCCTCACTTGATTCCCCACCTCTTGCACCCCTTTCAGATGTTATTTTAACATGTTGTGACTGTGGATTAAAAAGGGAAGGCAGCAGAGAAAAGACTTCAGACACGGAAACAGAACCATGGACAGTGCCTAGTAGCGCTGGAAGAAATTCCAACTACCGATTAGGTTAGTTCTGCACCAAAGCATGTTCTCCAATTTCCTGAAATGTTCCTCCCTCTTTGATAATCTTTCTCTTCTTGATGGCAGCTCCCAGACTCTGGAACTCCCCTTCTAGAGAAGCAAAACTGGCTCCAACCTTGTTGCTCTTCCACCAGCAGGTTAAGGCTGTTTTATTCTGATAGGCTTTGGGGAATGGATTGTTTTATGGAAATGGCTTTCAATAGTAATGCGCTGCTTTCATTGTCTGTATTTCAGTGTGTGTGTATGTGTGTGTGTGTGTGTGTGTGTGTGTGTTTAAAAATTCTATTAGAGTTTAATTGCTTATTACTTCTTATATTTTATATGTGTTTAGCTTTTTTGCATTTTATCTGTGTGCTTTTAATTTGTGCAAGATACCATGAGTCCTGGTTTGGGGGGGAAGTGGGAAACAAACAAACAAACAAACAAATTGATGGAGATTGGTTTTTTTTTTTTAAAAGCAAGAGAAATTGTTAGCACAGAACTAGACACAGGCACCAGAGAGCAGCAGACTGGAATGCCATTTCAGCAGGTGTTTGTCGCTTGCCCAGAGTTTCAACAGGGCTGTGTGCAGGCCTGTGTTTCTGCCTCTGACCCCTCTGGGTAAGCTATCAGGACCTAAAGGGGCCATGCTGGATTCTTCAAATACTGGCTCCAATGCAGCTTAGGGAGTTGCATGAGAACATAAGAAGAGCCTGCTGGATCAGGCCAAAGGCCCATCTAATCCAGCATCCCGTTCTCAAAGTGGTCGCCTGCAGGACCGGTGCTAGGGGTTTTGGCGCCCTAGGCGAGGGGGCGGGCCACGTGACGTCATTGCACATGATGTACGGTGCCCCGCCCCCGGCCCGCCGGGTGCCCCGCGCCGCCGCGATTTTCGCCGCTGGTTGGGGCGGCACCGGGCGGCAGCGGGGGGCGAGGGGCAGGCTGCCAGTGCCCCCTCCATTTTGGCGCCCCCGCCAACACAGTTTTCACCCCAAGCTGCTTGCTCCGCCACTGGTTGGGGCGGCGGGGGGGGGCGGGGGGCAGGCTGGCCAGCGCCCCCTCCAGTTTGGCGCCCTAGGCAACTGCCTAGTTCGCCTAAATGGACGCGCCGGCCCTGGTCGCCTGGGTACCTGTAGGAAACCTGCAAGCAGGACCCATGCACAGGAGCGCTCTCCCCTCCCGTGGTTTCCAGCATGGTATTCAGAAGCATTGCTGCCTCTGACGGTGGAGGCAGAGCATATAGCCATCACGACTAGTAGCTATCGCTAGCCCTTTCCTCCTTGAATTTGCCCAGTCCTCTTTTAAAGCCACCCAACTTGGTGGCCATCATTGCCTCCTGGGGGAATGAGTTCCATTGTTTAACAGGGTGGTCTCCTGTTTGGCTGAAGGTTTAGAGGCGGAGTGTTTGGAGTTCACACAGAAGGGCGAGCACCTTCTTGTGCCATGTAGTTGGAAATGATCCTGACTACTGAGGTTCTCCTCTTGCATGTGGGATATTAAAAATTCAACCGAACCAACCATTCATGTTTTGCTAGATAGTCACATGACAGGAGCTGGAACTCAAGTAGTTTTCCTATAAACTTACTAGGGAACTCTGTGAGAGACACTCCCACTGCCAGGGGGAGGGTGTAGATATATAGATATGGATATGGATAATCTTACCTGCCTGGGCACATCCTCTTTTTTTGCCATTTTCCATCAAGCCAGAAATATGAAGAACATCTGCCATGTCTGAGCTCCAGTGCTCAGACACCATTTTAAATTTGATTAAAGTATGTCTTTGTAACCGAATTACCATTTTAAACTGCCTGGACAAAGCTGCTGTGGCTGGTACCCTTCAACAAGTATTCTGAGTGAGTAAATGTTATGTTTACCTCTTCGAAGGCTGCTTGTGTGATTACTGCTTTAGGGGGAGGGAGAAAAGGGGGAAATACCAGGTGAATCCAGTCTGCCTTATTTCATCCTGGATTACTTCAACTAAAAGAGTAAAACGGATGGGACGCAGCTGGTGCTCTGGGTTAAATCACGGAGCCTAGGGCTTGCCGATCAGAAGGTCAGCGGTTCGAATCCCCGTGACGGGGTGAGCTCCCGTTCCTCGGTCCCTGCTCCTGCCAACCTAGCAGTTCGAAAGCACGTCAAAGTGCAAGTAGATAAATAGGTACCACTCCAGCGGGAAGGTAAACAGCGTTTCTGTGCGCTGCTCTGGTTCGCCAGAAGCGACTTAGTCATGCTGGCCACACGACCCGGAAGCTGTACGTCGGGTCCCTTGGCCAATAAAGCGAGATGAGCGCCGCAACCCCAGAATCGTCCGCGAATGGACCTAATGGTCAGGGGTCCCTTTACCTTTACCTAAGCTTTCCCTTTTCAGCTGCAAAGGGATGACACTCTGCTGAACTCACAAACGTGGCGAAGGATAACTTCAAATAAATATATCCTCTCCTAGCATCCATTCACATCACCACACTGCAGAAGTTCTGGGATTTGTTCTGGGGATGATTCCCTCCATCAAGTCTTCTTCTGCCTCGGTGTCCCGATACTTGGGAGTCTGTGACTCATAGAATCATAGAATCCTAGAGTTGGAAGAGACCACAAGGGCCATCCAGTCCAACCCCCTGCCAAGCAGGAAACACCATCAAAGCATTCCTGACAGGTGGCTGTCAAGCCTCTGCTTAAAGACCTCCAAAAAAGGAGACTCCACCACACTCCTTGGCAGCAAATTCCACTGTCGAACAGCTCTTACTGTCAGGAAGTTCTTCCTAATGTTTAGGTGGAATCTTCTTTCTTGTAGTTTGAATCCATTGCTCTGTGTCCGCTTCTCTGGAGCAGCAGAAAACAACCTTTCTCCCTCCTCTATATGACATCCTTTTATATATTTGAACATGGCTATCATATCTCCCCTTAACCTTCTCTTCTCCAGGCTAAACATACCCAGCTCCCTAAGCCATTCCTCATAAGGCATCGTTTCCAGGCCTTTGACCATTTTGATTGCCCTCCTCTGGACACGTTCCAGCTTGACATCTCTCATGCTAGAGATGACAGCTACTGTTGTCCTCTTTCATGCACAGATCCCTATATACATATTATAGATACATACGGAGATAGACATGATTACTTTATTATGACTTAATGAAATATTAGCCAACACCCTCCAGTTTGTATTGGGAGTTTTCTTCCTTCTATTCAATTTGCTGTTGATTCGCCCTTAGAACATAGGACTGTATCAAATTTTGGTGCATTAAAAGGATTATCTAAGGTTAAACGATCACGTAAATTCATTTGTATTAACAATTTGCGTAACCACAGCTGGTTACGGCGACAGCTTAAAAAAACACAAATAAATTGGTTGACTTCATTGTGGATAGACTCCTCCTCCTCCCATGCCTACACCGTACTATGGTTTCCTGCCGTAATTTCTCCGATCATTAAAATGGCAGCAAATATAATTATTTGCAGGGGCACCAGGGGCATTGAGCAGGAAATAAAGAACCTGTTAACGGGTCACGGGAGTTGCAAGGAAACACTGCAGAATGATTCCCACTTGGCTCCTGCAAGGAGGCAGGAGAAAACGTCTCAGCTCTTAGGAAAGCTGCCAGTACAGGAAAGCGGAGAAGTGAAACATTTCTGGGAAGGTAAAATTCGAAAGTTTTCATGTGCCAGAAAAAGCACTCTCAGTTTAAGACAGATTTGCTCTTTAATTGTTACAAGTGTGGTCCTGCAACAAAATGTTGCACTGTGAAGTGCTTCTCTCCATTGTTCTAGCCCCCCCCCCCCCCGCCAAGCACGCTGACTCTGATCACACACGGGGCTTACACTAACACACACAAAAGATGCTGTTTGTGGATTTCCCATTTTACAACAACTGCAGTCCTAAGACACTTGCAAGGAATGTGGTTGCAGGGCCTTGAAATGAATAAGGATACTTTAGAGTAAGGAACTGAATTTTGAGAGGCATAACTGAAAGATTTTTTTTTTAAAAAAAAGAGCTCGTAGAGATGCGATTAATATTTAAATATATTTCATAACTTGCAGTATTTAAACATCTGTCTTTCTCTGTTGGCGCAACATCTTGAAAAGCAGAGCCATCCTCAGGGTATCTGCAACTATAGTCTACTCACAGCAGACCCATTTAAATTAATGGACCCAAGTGAGCCAAGTCCATTAAATTCAATGGGTCTGCTCTGATTATGACAATATTGGAAAACAACCCATGATTTAGATTTTTATAGCCACCCCATTATGCAACATTCCCATGGCAGCTTCCAGGGGTAGAAAGACATCAAAGGGAAGCAAAGTATATAATAATAATAATTAAAAACCAACAATAACCAGGGAAACATGAGGGACATGGGAGGTGTTTTAGTCCTGTGACCAAAGCAATGTTGGGGACCAGGAGGCAACAAATTACAAGAGACCTCAAAAAGGAGAGAGAGAGAGAGAGAGAGAGAGAGAGAGAGAGAGAGAGAGAGTGTCCAGGCAGTTTAGAAAGACAAGAAAAAAATGGAAATACAGCAGAATCATATAGGGAAGATGAAAGCAAAGGCCAACAGTACATAAAGAAGGAGGGAGGGCAGAGGGAGAGGAAGAATCTGGCCGGATAACTTTAGCCGAATGCAGAGATTATAGTTCCAGGACTGTTAACTCCACGTGGCACCCTGGGAGATGGGCGTTCTTCATAGCTAGGCTAAATCAGGGGTTGAAGGATTTTCAAAGATCAAAACCTGCATTAATAGTACTGGTTTGTTTCTCTGTCCCCAAGCGAGGCAGAGAAGCCCAGGGTTGCCTTTGTGGGGTCACTTTCCTTTGGAGGAGAAAATACTCAGTGGTGTATATTCCTTAACAAAGGAAGACACACACACACACACACACACACACACACACACACACACACAACAAAGCAGGGAATGAATGGAGGGAATAAATATATTCCCACAGAATCATAGGAAAGGGGGAAATATCAAAAGGAAACTTCCAAGTAGGGTTTGATGGATCAGTCTGCATCCAATTTGTGTCCATTTTGTTCTCGCATGTTCATTCCTAAGTCTGTTCTCCATTCTGCTTCCACATCAATCTGCAATTTATTCATTTACTTAAAGAAATCAGAATGACATTTGCACTGGCATGCGTAGTTAAATGCATATTTGATCACATGATATGCATATTATCTTAATATGTGCATTTCTAATCATCCAGTCAAAGGCGACTATGGGGTTGCGGCGCTCATCTTGCTTTCAGGCCCAAGGAGCCGGCGTTTGTCCACAGACAGCTTTCCGTTTCATGTGGCCAGCATGACTAAACCACTTCTGGCGCAACGGGACACCGTGACGGAAACTAGAGCGCACGGAAACGCTGTTTACCTTCCCGCCACAGCGGTACCTATTTATCTACTTGCACTGGTATGCTTTCAAACTGCTAGGTTGGCAGTTCAGGGCTTTATATACATACAGTAATTGTCAGCTTGGTCTGACAATTGGTCTGCCACAGGGTTGCCCATCGTTGCTCTAACCCAGAGCTTTCCAAACTTTTCATGTTGCTCGAAACAAAATAAAAAATAAAAAAATTCCTTCCAGTAGCACCTTAGAGACCAACTAAGTTTGTTATTGGCATGAGCTTTCGTGTGCATGCACACTTCTTCAGATACACTGAAACAGAACTCACCAGACCCTTATATATAGTGAGAGGGTGGGGAGGGGTATTACTCAGAAGGGTGATTGGCTGATAGGTGTGGTAAACCTGTTGATGACTGTTAAGGACTGCAATAGGTCTTACAGGAAAAAGCAAGGGGTGAGATGGCTAAAAATAGCTTTATCATATATAATGAGATAAGAATCCAATGTCTCTCCATGGTTTTAAGTTTGGTAATAAGTTGCAATTCAGCAACTTCTCTTTCCAGTCTTTCATGTTGGTGACACACTTTTTAGACATGCCTCATTTTGTGACACAGTAATTCAGTTTTACTAGCAAACCAGAGGTTAAACTAACCCCTTTCCAGCCCTGGGAGAAGCACGGGGAGCATTTGCGCAACACGCCGGCACACTAATGTGTCGTGACACACAGTTTGGAAAGCTCTGCTCTAACCATTAGATCACAGCAGCTGTTGCTAGTCTTATTGTCCCCTTCCTTTTTTGGAGTAGCTTTAGCATCAGGAAGAGCATCAGTTAAGATTCAAAGTGACTTGCATTAGATAAACTCCTGTGCACACATCATCGTCTTTGCTCCCAAAAGCATACCGTTTAAGAGCTGACCTCTAAAGCCCTCCGTGGTCTGTTAACTCGGTTAGGCAAGAGTCTGGCTTCCATCGTGTATCCCACCCTGTGGGTTGTGTTCAGCCAGGATGCTTTCCAAGGTCATTCCTAAGCGAAAAACTTTCTGATGTCAGTAGCAGGGTGACCTACATTTTGACTTGCGGCAAAGGCAGAGACATAGTGGATGTGAAGGCACATGAAATGCAGCCGAGTCCAATTTTGTTTTCCTAGAATGCTATCTTCGCAAGAGATGGGGAGACGGCAGTTTAAAGGCCCATCTTTGGCGTGAACAGCCTCATACGCACGATATGAAAGAAAAGAGATGGAAGATGTACAAAAAAGAGCGACAGTCTCATTTTGGACAATACTAGTGGGAAGCACCCGGCATTGCTTTGGAACTGCAAGAAAGCACAGAAATCAGTGCAGTTTCGAAAGAATCAGCCCACCACCTAGATTCAAAATGGTGCTGAGTTGTATCTAAAACCCAGTTCTGGACCTGGGCACCACCATGCAAAACAGAGAAAGAGACAAACAGCATAAAAATGTTATCAGGGTGGGAGGTGAGGGGGCGTGGCTTTCATTTTGATGGAGGATTGTTTGTACCTTAAGCCTTCTTGAACCTCGCAGACTGATGGGGCTTCCAAATGTCAACACAAAGCAACTGTTTGGGTCTCTTAGGACTTAAAGGAACAACATCGAATTGGCTGTTTGGTTTGCGAAGCTGCGGATTGATCTTAGAATCCTGCATTGTGTGGATCCGCCCCTAGTCTCTGTATTGAATCTCTCTCTTGGCTCCTCTGGAAGGGTTTTTTTGGGGGGTGCAGGGGAGGATTTTCACTGGGGAATCAGCCCATAGGTTGAGGGTTAAACACTTGGCAGGAGATGTTGGGATTGAATCTGGGACCTTCTGCTTGCAAGGCAAGAGCTCTAACCACTGGGCAATGGTCTGTGTTTTGGAGCGGAGGCAGCAGAAGTGAGCCTGCGCTCCCCACTTCCTTGTGTCCATTGTGACGGCTTCTGTCTACCTCTGAAATATACCAGGGCGTGATGCTTGCTTCTTCTCAATGGGCCAGGCATGCCCGCCTTTCTCCCAACTTTAGCTGCCTGTTTTCTTGCAAGCACTGCAGTGTGTATCTTCACTGCCTTGGACCTAAGCGACTTCAATACTGAGAAGGGTTAAGATATTTGCAGCTGGTGCGGAGTGAACAGAAGAGTTTTCTCAAGAGCTCTTGCAACACCAGAAGAAGAAGAAGAAGAAGAAGAAGAAGACGGGGACCAGCCATATGCAGCTGGCAAAAGAAAATAATGAACTGTCTGCAACTGTAAAATGTTGCTCTTAAAAAGATTGGTGAGCGGGATGGGGCGGCGGGGGGGGGGGGTTACAATGGCACATGGTTGGTATTGAAGGATAAACTGCTTTGTGCGGTGACACTTGTGTTACAGTGTCAATTGGTGAAGGGTGACGCGGTTGGTTTTTTGTTTTTTGTTTTGCTGTGAATTACACGATGGAGCGAGAGACATGATTCAAACAAACTGTCGTCAAAAGAAACCTCTGCTCTGTATAAATGGGCCAGCAGTCACCCACTTTAATAGAATGCAAACAACATTGTCATGTACCAGATGAGACAGGTCGCAAGCTGGCCTGTCACATTCTAGGACAATTGAATTGATTTGTGTTTTGCCTTCTTGTTTTGTTTTGAAATGATTTGTGCACAGGATATGATCTTATATATATATATACACACACATACACACCAAGGTTGTAAAATTCTGCAGCGAGTGCTGGATTTTGGAAGCGTCTGAAATGTTATTTGCACTGCAGCCAAGAGGAATATACAGAGTGCAAACCTACAAAGACAATTTTAGGACATGGGGTTGTGTTCAAATAAATTCTACTCAGTGTAGACCCATTGAGATTAATTAACCTCTGTTAGCCGTGCCCATTAACATCAATGGGTGTACTCCATGTAAGAACAGCACTAGAAACTACCTATGGTGTCTAACACAATACAATAAATCACTCTACATAACTTATCACAAAAACCCAAACACAAAGGAACAGATAGATCATATATGTTGCTGTTGCTATCAGTCTTGCCAATGGTGGTTCATGGCTGGCGGCGGCTGTGGAAGCTCAAGCTTGGTGACTTGGGCCTATGCTAAGAGACAGCCAAGATAGTCTCTGGCCTCTTCAGCATCCTCAGCTTTTGTAACTGGAGTCAGTCAGGGCCTCAGCCTCCCAGGCCAGGTGGAAAAATCCCTGCAAGGCAGGGAGCAGGCAGTTCCCTCACTGCGAGAAGCGAAGTTACAGGGAACCAGGCAGAGGGCCTTCTCAGTAGTGGCACCCTTGCTGTGGAACGCCCTCCCATCAGATGTCATGGAAATAACAGAAATAATCTGACTTTTAGAAGACATTTGAAGGCAGCCCTGTATAGGAAAGTTTTTAATGTGTGATGTTTCACTGTGTTTTAATTTATTGGAAATATAAGTAAGTAAGTAAGTAAGTAAGTAAGTAAGTAAGTAACTAACTAACTAACTAACTAACTAACTAACTAACTAACTAGTAACTAACTAACTAACTGACATACATTGGAACTTCCAAAGGCCCACCTGGAAATTGTCTGCTTAAGATATAATAGGATATTTTATGACTATTCAGTGAATATCTCCAAGTACCTTATGTTGGTATTTGACATCTAATAATGTTTAAAACTGATGTCATTTTTCACCTTGGCTGTATTTCGTATTGGTATTTGACAACATACAGATGTGTTTTTGATAGCTAACTGTTCGTGAGATTTTGTATTTGACACCTGCCCAAATAAAGATCACCAAGAGGTGCCAACATGTACCCCCCCCCCCAAATCAAACATCAAAGTCAAAGTCTACATTCAGCATTTGAGGTTCAAATTCTATTTTCAACATTTCTTGAAGCTGGACTTTTGTGAGTATGACATTTTTTTTAATTAAGCGGAGATGTGTTTGGGAAGGAGGCCGGAGGACCTTAGGACACTCTCAGATCCCTCCCACCTCCCTCCCAAACCCAGCACCTCACTTACCCAGCTTTGGAAAAGCAGCATGAGGGCTGCCAGTGCGGGGGGGGGGGGGGCGTCAAATGTTGCTGAGGGTCGTAAAAAAGAGCATTAAGGGCCGTGTTTTGTATCACCCTGTCTTTTTGCAATGGAGCATTT
This sequence comes from Darevskia mixta, assembly GCA_034641385.1. NCBI lineage: Eukaryota > Metazoa > Chordata > Lepidosauria > Squamata > Lacertidae > Darevskia > Darevskia mixta. The sequence goes on along the minus strand of JAWWNH010000062.1, from coordinate 5,293,774 downwards.
AGGCATGTGGTACAGAACATTTCCAACTTTCCATTTTCAGGCCAGAAAAAATGACTGAGTTGCTGTTTGAAGCATTTCCTCCTTCCTCAAAAGAAAAGAAAAGAAAACCCTGTATGCTCAGCTGAATAATCACCTTTGCCCATCCTTTTTTTATTGCTCCCACTCTCCCATGTGCTGCTGCTTCAATGCTGTTAAATCACACACAAGCACACCTTGATGGCTTTCTGAATTAGCTAACCAGAGATCACATGCTCAACAGGTTGCTGCTGCTGCTAACTAGGCTATATAGCTAATCAGATTTGTATGTGTGATGTCACTAATGACATCACTGGGGGGCGGGGTCTGGTTGAATTAGCCAACCAGCGGTTGCACATTTGCCCGGTTGGAGAGAAGTCTGCTATGTGTTTCATGAAATCTGGCTCTGTGATGACATCATGGGGGAGGCGGAGCAAACTCAGCCAACAGGTGAACATTTTTGCAAGCAGCAGGCGGGAAAATCAACAAGGGAAGGAGAAAGGAGGGGGCATTTTTCAACACTTTCCAAAATACGTTTTGGGAAAAGGTGAATGGCTTTCATTCAGCCCTTTAGCATTGCATAAATTATAATAAAGGGACAAAGTGAATATAGTACCTTCTTGGGTGAGCCTCGGTTTATGATACGTATGCTAGGCAGGGTGCAGAGCAATGTTGCTATTTTCTGAACACCCTTGAAGGTTCAACGGCAAGCTGCAAAGCTGCGAGGCCAAGAGATATATTTTTATTTATTTTTCTTTTTTTGCAGTAAGGATAATAATAATAACAGTGTCAAGGACACCATTCTGGATGCTGCCTGGAGAGCTATTCAGTATAGTCCTATTTACGGCCATTATAAAATGCCTGTGGATAGTTCAACGACCGATTTTCAAGAGTCTTTTTCTGCTGTTTGAAGGATCAGGAAAATCTATCAGCTGCAGAAATTAAGCTATTTTTCTTCAGGGGGAAGAGATGGAGCGGGGAAGCGTCATACATTAGAATGCTGGCTGCAGATTTGAGATGAATGAAAAATTGGCCTGCATATAAATGAGTCCCGGAGATAGATTTTTAAAAGGCTGAATACCGGCTTGGTTGCAGATGCTGTTTACAGTGGATGGAATTCCAGGCAACCCAGATTGTAAAGCCTGCAGGGGGTTGTTATTCTTACCTCTTTTGTTTCCTCCCCCCGATCTTTCATTTTAAAAATGATACTTTGGATTAGCAGGATGTGACACACAGCTTATCATCATCACTTCACGTGGAACAGTGCAGCTCTGAACGTGCAAGGCGCTGTACAAAAGCAAAGAGGTGAGAGGTGTGGCCAATAATAGCATAAGGACTTGAAGAACAGTGAGCAGAGATTCATAAAACCGTAGAGTTGGGTCCCAAGGATCATCTAGTCCAGCCCCCTCCAATGCAGGAATCTCAGCTAAAGCATCCATGGCAGATGGCCAGCCAACCACTGCTTTAAAACCTCCAAGGAAGGAGAGTCCACAACCTCTCAAGGGAGTCCATGCCACATTTGAACAGCTCATACTGTCAGGGATTTCTTCCTGGTGTTTTGCCAGAATCTCTTTTCTTGAAACTTGAATCCATTGGTCTGGGTCCTACCTTACACAGCAGGAGAAAGCAAGCTTGCTCCATCTTCCATGTTCTGTTCCTCATGTGACAGACCTTTAGATATTTGAAGATGGCTATCGGTATCTCCCCTCGCTCTCTTCTTATCCAGGATAAACATGGGGAGATCATGACAACCAAAATGGCTGCTATGCTCTTGCGGTAAAAAACCCAGGAATATGGAGTTCTGGATTTGGGCTCCAAAGTGTTGGAGGGTACGCATTCCCTGAAGTGGACCTGGAATCCACAGTTCAAAGTGTTGGTGCTGACCTTCAAAGCCCTAAATGGCCTCAGTCCAGTATATTCAAAGGAGCGTCTCCACCCCTGTCGTTAACCCGACACTGAGATCTAGCTCTGAGGGCCTTCTGACACTCTCCCATTGCAAGGTTACAGGGAACCAGGCAGAGGACCTTCTCGGTAGCGGTGCCCTCCCTGTGGAACGCCCTCCCATCAGAAGCCAAGGACTTAAATAACTATACAACATTTAGAATACATCTGAAGGCAGCGCTGTAATGGGAAGTTTTTCATGTTTGGTTTTTTAAAAAATATGTTTATATATATACAGTAGTACCTCGGGTTACAGACTCCGCTAACCCAAAAATAGTACCTCGGGTTAAGAACTTTGCTTCAGGATGAGAACAGAAATTATGCGGAGGCGGCTCGACGGCAGCGGGAGGCCCCATTAGCTAAAGTGGTGCTTCAGGTTAAGAACAGTTTCAGGTTAAGAACGGACCCCCAGAATGAATTAAGTTATTAACCTGAGGTACCACTGTATTGGAAGCTGCCCAGTCAGATAGGTGTGGTATAAAGAATAAAATTATTATTATTATTATTATTATTATTATTATTATTTCAATGCCAGACTTTTGTTGTATCAGGGGCACAAAAATGTAATATGTGAGTACTATATACACTTGCACAAATGAGTATCATATAGTCACTCTTGACAGGTAACCCAAGTTATTTTAATTATTATTCCATCCTTCCTCCATGGAGGTCAAAGAACAGCATCTAAATCCATCCTCCTAACCATTACGCCACACTGACCCTTAGGGTTTTGCCTCTGCAGAGTGTGGGAAAGATTTCCTATGTGCTTCCCATCCTGTAGCCCCTTCCTTTATATTCTGTGCTGCCCTTTTTGCGGCTCCAAACCTGTTGCCCTTACGCAAATGTTGACAGGAGGCAACTGCCAAACCTTTCGCGGCAATAAGGCATATTTCACATTATGCGTTTATGATCCAATCAAACACACTTTGCGTTCGGCAAATGGGATAGAGGTGGCTGTACGGTTGCTGTAATGTGATATGATCTGGGATGTGTCACGGGAAGGATTACATTTATCCAGTGGCAACATGTGATACCAAATACGATAGAGGCGCGAGGTAACACAAGGAGAAGAGGGCAGCCTCAAGGTAAGAGGGGCGAGTGGCAGGAGGGTGCGAGAGAGAAATCAACCGCAAATTTTAAAAAGGAGGATGAAAAAGTTTCAGGATTCAGTGCAGGAGGTGATCATGTGAAGTAGTGATGTGCAAATTCCCCTTCAGTCAAGTCTCTAAAATCCCTAAAAGCTGGATCTGGGGAGCTGAGCCTTGGTCCATATACCTGAAGGAGCGTCTCCACTCCGATCGTTCAGCCCGGACACTGAGGTCCAGCTCTGAGGGCCTTCTGGCGATTCCCTCACTGCGAGAAGTGAGGTTACAGGCAACCAGGCAGAGGGCTTTCTCGGTGGTGGCGCCCTCCCTGTGGAACGCCTTCCCATCAGATGTCAAGGAAATAAACAACTATCTGACTTTTAGAAGAAGACAACTGAAAGCAGCCCTGTTTAGGGGAGTTGTTAATGTTTGATGTTTTATTCTGTTTTAATATTCTGTTGGGAGCCACCCAGAGTGGCTGGGGAAACCCAGCCAGATGAGCAGGATATAAATAAATTACTACTACTACTACTACTACTACTACTACTACTACTACTACTATTTATTTCCAATTTAATTCCAGGCTTTTTTCAGGTTCAGTGGCACCCACAAAAAAATGGTATCTCTGGGATCTTTTGATACAGGGCACTATATAAATCATAATCATAATCATAACAACAACAACAACAACAACAACAACATTCAAGAAGAAGAAATAAGAAATGATTAATAGCAACTCTTAAAGCACATGGCTTCCCCCAAAGGATCATGGGAACTGTAGTTTGCCACTCAGAGAACAACAAGTCCCAGCACACTTAACAAACGACAGTCCCAGGATTCTTTGGAGGGAGTTGTCTGCTTTAAATGTGTGGTGCGTGCGCAGCCTGGGTCTAAGGAGGAGGTTGGCAGCCAGTTGCATCCCTGGAACTGGTTGTAAGTAAGAAGACAACCAGGTCAGGGTGGGCCGAGGGCAGACTGATGTTGTGGGAAAGGCAGCGTCACCTAATGGGTATGGACCAGCCTCCACTGTGCTAGTATTGGGAAGGAAATCTGAAGCTTCTGTTGCCCCCTCTCCTTTTTTTTGCGTTTTCTATTAAGCCTTCTTAGGAATTGCTTGCATCTCCTTATCTTGAATTGTTTCCTTCACGTCGCAAGGGGCTCGGAACTATTTTATAAAAGGGAGTATTTTCAAGCTAAGTACTGGGCTTGAGCAATGTGTCTTAATTACTTGCATTTAAAAAGTTGATCAATACACTAAATAAATGGTTCTCCCAGCCGCCTAAATGGGCTCCAGTCAGGATTTTTGTTATCAAACTGTGTGCTCTTTCACCATCCTGTCTCTATAAATGGAAGTCCATTTTCATTCCCAGTGCCTCCAGTTAAATTTAATTCCGTGGGGGGAAATATCTATTATTATGTTTTCTTAAAAAAAAAAAAAAGAAACCTCACAAATGATGCCAAATTCCTTCTGTGGATAACCAGTAAAAAGCATCTGCTTAGGAGCTTCTGGGGGAAGCCAGAGTCTCTGACATCTGACAGCGACTAGAGATGAGGGGGCAGAAACGTCACTCAGTTTGCATTTAAAGGTGATCTTACCAAAGCAATATGCAAACTGAAACACAACCAACCTTGGGAATTTTGCACTTCTCTGAATTTTGCAATGCAGTTCTTGGGCCAAGTACTGTGGACAAAGTTGCATACAGTAAGCCAAACTGTGCTTGTCTGTGCATATATTATTGAAAGTAACATACCGAATTGCATCACATTAGGGGAAATTGTTTTGCAGGAATTTGTATACTAGGCAAGATTGCAAACAATTTATTTAATCTAAGGGGGGGGGGGAGTTGGAAGCCAGGGGCACAGTTATGCAGTGTCTCTGCTCCTTCCTCCTGGGTCATGTCCAGGAAGTGGTGCGGAGAGTGACTGTTGACCCCTGGGTGCTCACTTGTGGGGTACAAGTTATAAATCATCATCATCATCATTATAATCTTGCATTCATATCCTACTTTTTTCTCCTCCTCATTTAACCCCCACAACGATCCTGTAAGGTAGGTTAGGCTAAGAGGCAGTGACTGAACCAAGTCCACACACATTGAGCTCTATGGGCAAGTGAGATTTGAACCCTGGTGCAGCAGCGGAGTAAGTCAATCGCCCACAGGGGGCAGGGATAGTCGCTTGCAGGGCAGGACGCTCCGTGGGGCCTCCGAGGAGTCTGCCTGCCTCCTCCCTCTCCCTCGGCGCTCAAGTCACCACGTCACTCCCAGGAGAGACACATGGGTTGGGTGTGCTGCAGACCCCATGGTGAGTGCCGCCCGGCATTTTGTCACCCCCCTCAGTGGTGACACCTGGGGCGGTCTGCCCCCACCGCCCCATCCTCCGCCCCTGCCCTGGTGCTAGAGCTCTGATACACTGGCTCTGGTAGACCAAAATGTATATATATAGGGAGAAATTCACCCTAAAACACTGGTGAAATGTCATGATTCTTTTTTTTTTTAATGCAAACTGATGTGGAAAACTGAACTTAAAACTGGGGGGAAATGCAAAGCTGGGAGGAAAGAGAAATTAACACACGGGGCCACCTCTAGCGGTGACTTTGCTCTCTCAGCAAATTACAAGGCTGAATTTAAAAGCCCAGAGTTCTATAGAGGCAGGTAAGTTGACATCCGAGACTCCCTCTGGTTTCTCCTCCCCCCGCCTCCCGTTGCTGATATATCTGTCAAGAGGAAGGCAACAACATAGTAATGTATTTAGCTTTAAATGATCTAATAACGCTGCCCTGCTCGCACTTACTGAGTGTGCGCCTTCCATTTTACTTTTATGGTGCATGAGGTCTCAATTGATGGGAATGGATGTACCACAATGGGCCCAGGTCGTAAATTTGCTGCTTTATTATTAAATGTGACTGTCCTGCTGGTGTACAGGAAATCTCTGCTGTACATTTTGCTTCTCGCATGGAAAGTATATCTAAGGGGGATGCTCAGCCATGCGTGCTAGCCGGGGTTCTGCTTTTGCTGGCCGCTGGCAAAAAGTGAGAGTTGAAAGGGTAGGGCAGCATTGGGCAAAAGTCCCGGATTTCCATGGTGCAGGTTTAACGGTTGCCAGCATTTCTCAGCATTGCGTGACCAGGCGGCGACAGCCTCCGCGCCCAGGGATCATAAGGAAGGAATAAAGACAACGTTATGTGGAATTAAAATCAGGCCACCACTTTATTAAAGTTCCGAATGTAGGAAGACCTTGGCTTAGGCCTTGGGCGTGTATCCCTCCCAGCCCCCCAACTGGGGGGAACTGGGGCTCATCAGGGTAAATGGGATATGGGGGTGCTCTGTGAGACGTAAGTGTAGCAGGCAGCCAAGCCCATATCCTGACGACCTTTCAGTGTATGGCCAGTGACACCCATATATATAACCCCTTTAAGAGGGGGACCCTGGAATCGCCACCGCAGGGGGGTGAGTCACCACTTAACACACACACACACACACACACACACACATTATAGGGAAGAAAACACTAAAGGATTCCACCCAAGGCCATAACCGCCAAAGTTGTGACGAATTGCTACAGGGAAGACAAAACCTGCCAATGCAGGAAAATTTCTTCCTAGTCCTTCAACAGCAACCAGTCAAAGATCTTAGCAGCGCCTGCTAAACATGAAGAAAAAAATTAACCTGCAAACAAGAAACATTAAACAAAGGGAAGGTAGGGAGGGTGAATCTCCAGAGCCGACTGCCTGGCTATTGTCGGCTCCACCCCTATTTATAAATGGGGCTGGCCCCACCTTCCAGCAAGAAACTTGATTACTGAGGCTGGGCGTGAACCTCCCAAAATTAACACTGAGAGGCAAGCCAGCCCCTGTTTGCCAGTAAGCTCCCTGGGAACTGTAGCACCACGCGCAATCCCGCGAAGGGCACCCACAGTGTAAAGTGTGGGTGCTCATTTGAGGGTGGCCCCTTAAAACTATCATAGTTTTGCAAAAGAGATTCCAGAAATTTTGGCTTGCACAAATTAAAGGGGATCAAAGTGCTCTGACACCTTAGCACAGCAAGCCCACTATAAAAAAAGAAGACTGTTTGCTGTTAGGAAACTGACAAGGAAAGGTACAAATTATGGAATGAACATATGACCGATAGGAAGAAGTATAAAAACCTTGCAAGTGAATTGGGATGAATGCTCATTGTCATGTATATGTCCAGCAAACAAATCAAACCAAATGTTTCCTAAAAACCAGACCTAGTCTAACCTCCTTGCAAGCTTTGTGCAAGCAAATCAAGATGAATGCTCAATAAACAGGTAATCTGGAGGAGGCCTTAAACACATTCAGAATGTAATTGGGATGGAAAGCCCAAATGATCAGCTGTTTTGTAAAGCTCCTGATTCCCCCACACCCTTCGTGTTGTTTTCTTTGGATTTTGTGAAATGTCAAAATTTAAGGAGCACCCCCAAATTCAGGAGAGCTTTCTTCTTACCTGAGTACTTGAAGTCATGACTGTTCAGCCCAACTGAGTACCCAACTTCAAAGATCTGCTCGGTCATGAGTCTCGCTGAGTAACTCAGACAAATCGCTGTTCATGAGGGGCAGAATATGCATTGCTTTAAGCTCAGGGGTTTGTACCCCCTCCTCATTCCCTCTCTGCATCTCCCCCTAATATTTAGCTCAAGCAGATGCATGTTTTGACATCACATTGCTCAGCATTTTCAATGTCACAAGTCACATCCAACAAAGACAGATGGCTTGGTATAAGATTTCAATACTTTGGTTCCTGATTGCATGCGTGCGTCTTTCAATAAGCAGAAATCGGTATATAGTAAAAACTAATAAACAATGATATCTTGCTGTGGAAGATTTTATTTTATTTGCTTTACTTCAGCTTTCTATGTGTTTTCCACTTTTGCATTTTATTTTCCACTGCTATTGTTTCCTTCTAGGCTGCGTCTAGGAAACAATTTCAAAGGCATTCCTTTGGGACAATAGCTTGGATGGTGAATTTCCACAACTGACATTATGAAATAAGTGCTGCAAGACCCTCCAGGCTGGTCTTCTTCTTGCTCTGCTCAGAGAGCTCTGACTACCAATGCAAGACTGGATAAAATTTGGTTCTGCAAATTCTCTCTGTCTCTCTCTGTGCTCATAACATATTCATGCATAACTGAACAGCAACAGTTCTCAAATCTCAACCATCCCATAGTAGTAGAATTGGAAAAATGTTGCATGCATCCTAGTGTGCCCCTGTTCTGTGCTCCAGCCAGCCATGCCCTTTTTATGTTACTCCATTGAAGTCCACGTCCCCTCTGATTTTCCGTTACTCAGCAGTTCATGGCCACTTAGTCGTCATTGAAATGCAGACGTTTTCTGCTTCTGCAAACCTCCAGGTTCCCTTGATCATCCTGGAGAATTTCATTGCCTTCTCATAAATAAAATAAAAGCAGATATGTTATTGCCTCCATCTTAGCCTCTCCTCTTCTTGTGCCCTCCTTAAAAAAAACCCCAGCCCTCACCCAGCTAAGATGGAGGCAATAACATATCTGTTCTGTTCTGGGGGGTTCTCCCAATCCTACAGAGCAGATGTGTACACAGGAGGGGGAGAGGGGTGAAATCCTGTTGCACTAGGGCAAGGATTTCATGGACTATCACCCAAAGATATTTTTTCAACAGTGTCAAAAATATTCTTGGGAAACAGTGAGTTTGGCCCTTGTTTCCTGCTATCACAGTTGCAAAGGAATAATAATAATAATAATAATAATAATAATAATAATAATAATAATAATAATAGAATTCAAGAGTCAATTCAAGACATGAATAAAAGGACCCAGCCGCATAATTTTAAAGCTCCTGATTTTTCTTCAGCCATGGATTGGCATGCCTGCATAAGATGAGAGAGTTGATAACAGACTGCAGCATCTAGACTACCCAAAGCTATCTGCTGTCTGTGCAATGACAAGAGATTTGTGCTGTCTCTGCAGCAAAGGAAGAAGAGAATTGCTTGAAAGTTTTCCTTTGTAGCTGAGATAGCAGCATGCGCTCCCACATAGAACAAGGGAACAGAGTGTCTTATATCTCTTTTGTGCTGTGTGGGCTCAGCTAGCTGTGCTGCAGCAAGAAAAAGGTTGCTTGTCTCAGATTCTTAACTCTTTCTTGGGCTTTGCAGTTGCATCCCGGACGATGCAGCCTTGTCGCTTTCTTTGGGCCTTGATCAGTTCCAAGGGTCGGCCTCTCATAATAAACTTATAGTAGATGCTATTCTGTTGTACAAAACAAGTTGATGAACATCTGTCTTAAGGCTGCTGGGTTGTTGTTGTTTTTAATAGCTTGGTGATCGAATTTGCTTGCACGATGTTCCCGAGACTTGGCTCACCTTCTCACAAAGTAGATGCTTTGCGTGTCAAGACCCCGCAACCACCCCCTCGAGGATGAATAAAAACACAAGGACACAGGATATAAGGTTAATGTTACTGGGCAAATTTTGGCCACAACTTTATTGGTTACAGAATGTGAGCGGTATTGGCTTAGGCATTGAGTAGACCTGACTATATCTGACTCCTGCCCGCTGCGCAGGAAGTCTGGTAAGGGTAAAGTCTGGTAGGGGGAGCCCCGTCAATGCAGACCAACTCGAGCTGCCCCCTGGGTTCCCGAAGGGGTTGTGGCATGGCTCTAGCCCCGCCCTGGGCTTCGGACAAGATCCACACCCCCGGATTCCTTTAACAGAATACCCTTCAGCTTGGAGGGGCAGGCGATGGCCAGGCCTCCCCTCCCCCATCATAAGGTCACCCAATGCCTATCCGCAAAACCTTACAAAGTTGTGACGGTTGCTAAGAGGTAGGCGGAAGCCAAATGGCTAAGCCAATCTGCCAAGTGGAAAAAAATTCCTACCAGGCCCCTGACACAAGACAGGCGACCAACCGAAGTCCAAAGCAAGGCCAGTGAAGAAAACCTGCAAATAGGGAGGGAGGGCGGGAGATTGAGGAAGCGAGATGAAAAGGGAAGCCCTCCGGCTCGCACCTCTGTTTAAACGGGTCCCGGCCATGCCCCCCAGCCAGCCGATTGGCTGGCCAGCTGATGACGCGGCCGGGAATCCTCCGGGCGGCGAAGGACGGCGTCCCCGCCCCCCGGAAGAGAGAGAGTGGTCCACCGCAACTCCTCCCCACAGGTAAGTGGAGCGGATTTCTTCTCACAAAGCAATGGACCTCGTTCGAGAACTGTGGTGGGATGCCCATTGCTCAGTAGCAGAGCACCTGGCTTGCATGCACAAAGTCACCAGGTTCAATCCTTGGAGTCTCCAGGTATGGCTTGGAATATCCCCTTCCTAAAACCCCAGTGAACTGCTGGTGGTCAGAGTAGGCAGTACTGAGTGAGATGGAGTGATAGCCTGATTCAGTATAAGGCAGCTTCCTCTGTTCCTATGATGCTTCCAAGGGACCAGGCTGAAGGAAGCACACCCCAGCAGCAATTCCACATGTGCACTGCCCAGCTGGTGGCTGGCCTGATTTTTTTTGGGGGGGGGCAAGTAGGGCATCCCAGGGCTTGATGCCTTCCCAGCAAGTTGCCTTTGGAAGCTCAGGAGCATGGGCACAGTGTGATAGCCACCTGCCATCTGTTGGACGAAAAAGGTCAAGGTACACTGCCTCTAATTGTGGAAGCCTCATTCATCTGACAGTGTCAGGTCTAACTTTCAATGGATATTGGCAGGTACAATTTCTATGAGTGTTTAAAAACTCATTGAACAGTCATTGGTGTAGTGTTAACATACATCATCTGATGATGCCTTGAGCAAAGAAATGCTTCCTTTTGTCTGTTCCTTTGAAATTTAGGGAAGGCGAGGAGTAGGGAATGAACATGGCCCTTCAGGTCTCTCTGTGTGGCCCTCAGAACACCACAGGCCACACCCCTTCTCTTTCCCACCTCAAGAACACCTATTGATTACCTTGATGAGTGTGTGTGTTCTTATCAGTAGGCTCAAAACTTGGAAACATTTTCTTCCCCTCCTAGCTTCCCCCCCCCTTCCACTTCCTCTTAGTAGGAATTCACTTTTCCTAACCAGGTTTATTAACCAGCCCACGGTGAGCTTTTCTCCAGCAATGCAGCCAGTGCTGCAAATTGACATATTGAAACCATTAGAGCCAGAAAATTAACATCACTTTGCTAACTGTCTATAGCACGCTGGTCACATGCATTACCTTCTTTAACCCGTGCACTTTTTCCTGATCACTGAAGCTTTCCATGTAACGCAACTCAATTGTGTGTTTGTCTTGTTGCCCAACCAATTTACCTGTCTCGCTCCTCTCTCGTGGACCGGATAATGCGAGCTAATTAAGGCAGGAGGCTGTGACTGTGGATTGGAGAGTTTAATTCTATGCCGGTAAATTGCGTTGCGAGGTTCTACTTGGGAGAGTTAAGGATTCCTCCGCCTTAAGAAAAGCTACATGTGTGCCTTTATTTGCACCATTCTCCAGACTTGTATATGCGTGTTGACTTGTGGTCAGAGAAGTCTGGAAGAAGTACGCACTGAATGCCACAGATCTACATGCCTGATGCAGCAGAAGGTGGCCAATAGGCCCAGGATTGTTACCTTTGAAACTGCTATTCCTAGGTCTGGCCTAGGACACTGAGAGCCAGTGTGGTGTAGTGGTTAAGAGCGGTAGACTCATAATCTGGTGAACCGGGTTCACATTCCCACTCCTCCACATGCAGCTGCTGGGTGACCTTGGGCTAGTCACACTTCTTTGAAGTCTCTCAGCCCCACTCACCTCACAGAGTGTTTGTTGTGGGGGAGGAAGGGAAAGGAGAATGTGAGCCGCTTTGAGACTCCTTCGGGTAGTGATAAAGCAGGATATCAAATCCAAACTCTTCTTCCCTTCTTCTTCTTCTTCTTCTTCTTCTTCTTCTTCTTCTTCTGGCGGCACTGTGGCTTGTTCTCCCTATGTCAGCAGTGTGCATGCCTCCCAGTGTATAATGATTTCCTTGTTTCCTAGGATATGGGAGACTTCCTGGAGAGTGGTGATTTTAATATGCCTTTTGCACAGCTTTAAGATGATAGAGGAGACTAGCAACTCTGACAACGGCGTCGGTATCTTTGCAGGAACAGAAAGCCAAGGGCTGTGCTCTGCCCTGTCTGATTGTGTGAGCTCAGTGCAAGAGGCAGACGAGGAGGATCTCAACAGGCCTTGGGATACCAGCATGACATTGCTGGGGCATGCTGCTGGTGGCCAGAAGGCTTCTGCAATGGTTGCGGTCTGCATAGCGTGGATCAAGCCCTCACCTCAATAGAACCAAGCACCACAGGACTTACCAAAGAATAAGCCAAGACTAGAAGTCAAAGGTGAAGACAGGAGCAAGGAACAAGCTGCAAGCCAGACATCAGGAACAAATAATAGAGCTGTGATGGAGAATCTCTAGCCCACAGGCCTAAATACATCTTCACAAACATGACAGGCTGTTTGGGGTGAGCCACAACTCCTTTCCTGTACCTGACATCATTTGACATCAGGTGCAGGGAAGTTCAAATTAGGAACTCAAGCTGTGGCTGCAAAGGAAGAATATGGGCAGAAGAAACTCACACGAAAAAGGCAACCAATTCAGGCCAGGGTTGCAAAAGAAAACCTCTTTATTTGCAGCTGCAGCCTGAGGTGTCAATCACCTGACATAGTGTGCTGCCAAGTGATTGGCACGTGGGCAGCCTCGCCTAAATGCCAAAGTGGCCTGCCCACATTTGGATCTGGCCCTTCGGATGAATTCACTTCCCCACTCTTGGAATACAGGAAAATGGTGGAGCTCAAGAAGCTCTTGTTCCTCGAGGAAAGCTCAGCTGAGAACAGGAAGACTTTTATGCAGATCTTGATCAGCAAATGCTTCCTCACCCTCTGCAGCCCCATTCCCAGGTCGTGAGCTGGGGAGGCACTTTCTGCTCATAGAGGGGCAGGCTGAAGAACATGCCATTTCTGTGTTAGCAGGCCATGAATCAGTTGCAAAGGCTTCTCTCCTTTTTGCTGGTCTGGGAAAGTGGTTGCAGTGACTTTGGCCCCACAGGACCTTTGCATCAGGATGCAGCCTCCATCCAGGTGCACTGTGAAGGGAAACCTAGATGCCCTCACTGCCATACAGGCAGGGGCGGAGGAAGGGGATGCTGTGGGGGGTGGGCCGCCCCAGGTGTCACCATGGGGGGGTGTGACAAAATGCCAGGTGGCACTCACCGCGGGGCCTGCAGTGTGCCCAATCCACATGTCTCTGCTGAGAGTGACGCAGTGGCTTAGATGCCCGCAGGCTCCACGCTGCCCCAAACGGTCTGCCCGCCGCCTCGCCCTCAGCTGTAGGGTGGCTGAGTGGGAGAAGGCAGGCAGACTCCTCAGAGGCCCTGCGGAGCATCCTGTTCTGACTTGCCCCGCCCAGCAGGTGGCTGGCCCCGCCCCCATGGGCGGGTGGCCCCACCCCTGGGCGCAGGGCACACGCACCACCCCAGGCACCCGATCGGCTTGCTCCACCGCTGCATACAGGAGTAGGGGCAGCCATGTTTCCTCCCCACAATGCACCTGTAGTGACATTGCACCTTCCCTTCAGATGCAAGAGTGACCCCAGAGCAGGAACGATCGATCACTTTCTCATAGCAGTTAAATCTGGGTAGTATTTTCATTTTTTAAAAAGGGTTTAAGAAAGCTCACAATCTATATCCCACTTTTTTTCACCAGGGAGCTCAGGTTGGTATGCCTGTTTCTCCCACCATCCTTATTTAATCCCCACAACAACCCTGTGAGGTAGGTTAGACTGAGAGACAGTGACTTTCCCCAAGTTGCCCAGTGGGGTTCATGGCCAAGTAGGGATTTGAACCCTGGTCTTCCAGATCCTAGTCCAAAAACTCTAACCACTACACCACACTGGCTGTAGGGCCATGTGGGGAACTTGTTTTCTAGTTTGAGAAGAGGCCAAAATCTGCTAAATACTGATAGGATGTCAGTCACAAATTTAAATATTCCTGAAAAGCAGAAAACAGGGGGTGGGAAGTGTGGCCGGGGGGGTGGTCTAGAGAGGGAAAGTGATTTACTAGAGACATGTGGGAGAAATAAGGATTGTCCCTGGATAATATGGTGACATTTGGAGTCTACGTTGAAGCTGTTCTTTGCCTGCTCTCTGTTGTGATAACAATCGCAGGCCTTGCATTGCTTTCTAACACGTCAGTTTCCCTTCTAAGAAGAAACCAACAAAGACTGCAACACTCTGCACACTAACCTGGGAACAAGTCCAATTGAACACAGTGGGGATTATTTCCAAGTAAACATGTATAGGACCCTGCTGTCGAGAATGTTTAATTACACAATTGATCCGGTTGTGCCTGTTATAGAATAGCTGCAACTCAAAACACATTTACAGCATTTACTGTCCGGATAAGTGCTTATTAGGAAGAGGAGGGTGGCTGGGGAAATAATAGACATGTCTGCACACAGTGCGGTTTTTTTGTTTTGTTTTTGTTTCAATCCCATCCAAAAGGCAAAATAAGGACAGTGTTAATCAAGGCTATGCACCAGGAATGGAGACGGTCCTGGGTCAACAAGGACTGCCAGAGCATATTATAAAGCCAGTATAGGATTTTGCAATAGATATGTCCTGAAGGGATGAGAAGAGCAGTTCAGGCGACCACTTATGCATGGCCAAAAGGAAGGACAAAAGACGCAGAATTGCATAAAATGCTTTAAGTACAAACTTATATGTATAAGATGCAACATTTGAATTACTGTGGTTTAACTAGAAATCCAGCACATCATGGGGAAGACTGCGTGTCCAGGTGACCTCTAAATGGTTTGATTGATTTGACCAATTTCGTAGACTTGTACAGTGGTACCTTGGTTCTCAAACGCCTTGGTACTCAAACAACTTGGGACCCAAACACTGCAAGCCCAGAAGTAAGTGCTCTGGTTTGCGAACTTTTTTTGGAAGCCGAACGTGCCGCGTTTTGAGTGCCACACTTCCGTTTTGAGTGTTACGCTTCCGATTTGAGTGCTGCAATTCAGTTTTGAGTGTTACGCTGAGGTCTGTCTGTTTTTGCTATTTATTTTGCGTTTTTGCTTTTGCAGCTTTTTTGTTTTGTTTTTGTGACCGTGTGGAACCCAGTTCAACTATTGATTGATTGATTGATTAATTGATTGTGTGACTGCAGTACATTGTTTATTGCTTTCATTTTATGGATCAATGGTCTTGTTAGATAGTAAAATTCATGTTAAATTGCTGTTTTAGGGGTTGTTTTTAAAAGTCTGGAAGGAAGCACGCCTTGGTTTTGAAACGCTTTGGTTTTGGAACGGAGTTCCAGAACGGATTAAGTTTGAGAACCAAGGTACCACTGTATATCACTTTGTGCTAATTCCCGCCCGCCCCCCAGTGTATATAATACAATAAAGCATAATAAAGCAATGCACAACCACCACTGTAAAACACACACACACACACACACACACACACACACACACACACACACACACAGATTGAGTAACCATAACACCAATATCATTAAAGCTGGCCATCTGCTTTAATGATAATGTTTTAACCTGGAGCTTAAGTGATAGTAAAACTGCTGTCAAGTGTGCCTCCCTAGGGAGAGCGTTCCAAAGGTACGACAAAGGTATGATCACCAGCCTTGTTGCTTCTTCTGGAGGTGTGGCACAGAGGTGAGGCTCGATTGCTGAACGCAGGGCTTGGACAGGTTCACATGAAAAGAGGCGTTTCTTTAGGTAGTGGGGTCCTGAGCCATACAGAGTTTTCAAGGTCAATGCCAGCACACTGAATTGAGCCTAGAGACACTAATGGGCAGCCAATGTAGATGGAGCAGAACTGGTATTATCTGCCCCACACTTTCCTGTCTTTTCTAAAAGTCTGACTGCCACCTTTTGCACTCACTGAACTTCCCAAACTGCTAAGGCAGCCCCATGTGCGCAGCACGTTGCTGTAACCCAGCCTAGAGGTGACCAGAACATAGACAATTGAAGCAAACCTTCCTGCCTGCTCAGGTGCGGACAATTGCTGGCCAGTTTCAAGGTTCCTGGTTTTGTTTCTCGGACCAAACAGCCCTTCGAGTGGCTGACTGTCCCTCTGTAACATAGGACCCATGACTTCCCCTAATGAATCCTGGGAAATGTGGTTTCTTCAGGGTGTTGGGAATTGTAGTTTTGTGGTGGGCAAACTACAGTTCCCATGATTCCTCACGGGGGAGGGAGCCAGGCACTTCATATGTGTGCTTAATGGGTGTGACCCTAGTTGAACGTTTTGCAAATGAAGCACATTGAGAGCCTTCCCCCAAATAAACATGGGGGCTGTAGTTTCTTTGGGCGCTGGGAACTGTAGTTCAGCGAGGTGTAAGCTACTGTTTTCCAGGATTTTTTGGAGGGGAGGGCACGTGCTTTAAATGCATGGTGTGGATGTGACCCTAGTTGCAAGTTCTCCCAAGAGGATGGCATTTCTTTGCCTGTGTGGAGATGTGAGCCTCAATCTTCTTCCTTCATCTTCTGTTCTTCCCCTCCTCTCTCTCTCCCTCTCCCTCTCCCTCCCTCCCACCCACCCACCCCACTTCATGACTTTGTTCTCTGTCAAAAGGCGCAGTGTCGAGGAGAAACTGCTGCTCTTTTGTGCCAGAGATTTGAATTTGACCCCCTCCAACCTTAAAAAAAATCAATATTCCCAGGGAGAAGCAGTGGGCACTGCTTTCCAAGTCCTGCTCTCAGCAGAGCAGTCCTTTTAGACTGATGTTATCTGACTCGGAGACTTCTGAATACTTGAGCGAGGTTGGGGTGGTGCTGTGCTGCTGCTGCTGGTGGTGGTGATGGTGGTTTTATTTTTATTTTTTTTATATCTACCCCTTTCCATTTTCTTTAACAAAACGCTCTCAGCGTTTAATGTCACTGTTATCTTTAGCTGCCTCCTGAGAGCCACCGCAGGTTTAAAATAAATAGATCCAGTTTGAGAATATATAAAATAAATACACTTGCCTCTCTGGCTAGGCAGAGAGAGAGAGAGAGAGAGAGAGAGAGAGAGAGAGAGAGAGAGAGAGAGAGAGAGGTGGAATAGGGTTGGGGGGAAGCGAGCCCAGGCCGCATTTACATTGGGGGAAGCAGTGGCGTGTGACAGAGGTCATCAGCTGATGCTGCGGACCCTCAGTCGGAATGAAAAATATATGAACCAGAGCCGTATTGCTCGGGGGTAGGAAGAGGAGGAAAAAGGAAAGGAAAAAAGGAGCAGGCGATGGAAGTCTGGGTTGGGCCTCCCCCCCCCCCCACCTCCTGCCCCGGTGAGATTGCCGGCCGTTTGCTCCAGGCTTCAGAGCTGCTTTCAAAGGAGATCTTACTGTGAGCCTTAACCCTGTACAGTTGTGAGTCTCTGTCTTTAGAGGAACACAGGAAACCGAAGCCATGTTTGCATCATATATTTGAAGTGCTATGGTGCCACTTTAAAAAGTCAAAGCTTCCCCCCCCCCATAAGAATTCTGGGAGCTGCTGTTTGCGAAGGGCTGCTGGTAGGAGACCCCCTGCTCTCTGCACAGGGTTGCAATCCCCAGAGCTCCCGATTGTTAAACCACCTTGGGAACTGTGTCTCCGGGTCTCCTGACAATTCTCAGCACCCTTAAAAAGCTATAGTTCCCAGAATTCCATGACTGTTTAAAGTGGTATCATAGTCTTCAAATCTATTGTGCAAAGGTGGCCTTCGGACCACTGGCCTATGTATCTCAGCATACACCCGGAGTGGGGTGTCTGAATTTCAACCCCCCCCCCAAGTGTCCCTATTTTCCAGGGATAGGTCCAGATTTACAGAAGCCATCATCCCAGTTTCTGATTTGATCCCAGAATGTCCCTTAAAGGTAAAGGTAAAGGGACCCCTGGCCATTAGGTCCAGTCGCGGACGACTCTGGGGTTGCGGCGCTCATCTCGCTTTATTGGCCGAGGGAGCCGGCGTACAGCTTCCGGGTCATGTGGCCAGCATAGAATCATAGAGTTGGAAGAGACCACAAGGGCCATCCAGTCCAACCTCCTGCCAAGTAGGAAACACCATCAAAACATTCCTGACAGGTGGCTGTCAAGCCTCTGCTTAAAGATCTCCAAAGAAGCATGACTAAGCCGCTTCTGGCGAACCAGAGCAGTACACGGAAACGCCGTTTACCTTCCTGCCAGAGCGGTACCTATTTATCTACTTGCACTTTGACATGCTTTTGAACTGCTAGGTTGGCAGGAGCAGGGACCGAGCAATGGGAGCTCACCCCGTCGCGGGGATTCGAACCGCCAACCTTCTGACTGGCAAGCCCTAGGCTCTGTGGTTTAACCCACAGCTCCACCCGCATCCCTTAGGACTCCCCTTAGGATGGAATGGAGTTATGCAACCCCGAACCAAGGAGATAAGTAACTATACAACCTTTAGAAGACATCTGAAGGCAGCCTTGTATAGGGATTTATTTATTTTTGTTTAGTGTTTTATTACGTTTTTATATATGTTGGAAGCCGACCAGAGTGGCTGGAGCAACCCAGTCAGATGGGTGGGGTATAAATAATAACATTATTATTATTGAATAGGATGTTCCTATTTTCATAGGAGAAATGTTGGAGGGTATGGAGTGTGGCTATTCATGCCGCCCTGCCTGGTCCTCAGGACTCTCTCCTGGCCTTGCCCACTCTTCTGAGGCCACACCCCCACCCTGGTCCTGCTTCCAACATCAGAATGTTCTTTCCTGGCTGGGTGGAGGAGAAAGAAGGGTGTTTGTGTGTAAAAACTAGCTAGCCCCAGTCCAAAGAGCTCCACTCTTTTTTACCTCTGGCCTCACTCAGCATTGGCATGCGGCCCCTGGCATGTGGCTCATAAGGGAATGTGGCCCTCAGTTTGAAAAATGTTCCCCACTTCTGGTTTCTGGATTCATCCTGGAAACCCTTTTGCATTGCAAAGTAGGTGCTGCAACAATGTCCTTCACTCACATTCTCAAATGTTGTGTCCAATCTTCAAAGGCTGCAATGTGCTCCTCCATGCAAAAATAAATATATCCTGCATGCATGCAAAAGCAAATTTGTCAGGGCAAAGGGTTTTAGCATAGCCTTTACACACACACACCCTCTCTCAGCCTGCTGGCTTTCTATAAGCAGGGACCGATGAGCATTCCCTCCATTAGCTCCAATCTGCAATCTAAAGGATGTGGTACAGTCTGGAGCTAGGTTTGCCGCTGCTGTTTGCAAGGACTCAAAGCTTCATTTTTTAAGGTGTGGTTTTCCACCGTTCAGGACAAGATCCATAACTATTTAGGGATTCTCGGAGGCCTGTCATGCTGGTCTGCTGAGCATTTGGTGGTCAGGTGCAGCTGAAGGCTTCAAAGTGATCCTGTTGTTGCAGAAAAGAAAGAAGAGAGACAAAGACAAACAGAGACTCCTAAATAGGTTGTCTAGAGGAGAATCTCCAGGGCAGGCAGTATCGGTGTGGAATTTTCATCCCGTCCTGGAGACGACAGTAATATGTAATAGGGCTTCCCTCCCTCCCACCCAGCCCCAGCCCCACAATATTCTCTAGGATGTTTTGCAAATGAAAGTTCAAGAGCTCCTCTTATCTGAAATGCTGTACTCCAGTTGTTGCCCTCAAACATAAAATGTGCATGCCTCAAATCATTTATGGAGAGTACAAACATACTGCAGAGCTCTGATTTCTGCATTGCAAGGGGGTTGGACTAGGGACCCTCCTACCGTACAATTCTGTGATTCTGTATCATATGTTTCCCTCTCCCAAATAACACCCAAATGCATTCTCATATTAATTTGGAAGGAAGCAAATCATATATGTGAGCAAATTATATATGTGAACACCCTTAATATCTGAAATCAGGTGCATGTTACAGAGTGCCAAATCTAGAATGAGGAGTCCTGGGTTCCAATCCCCACTTGACCAGGAAGTTCACTGCGAGGCTTTGTGCTGCCAGTCTCACTTCGCCTAATCTACCTGTCAGGGATGTTGTGAATATATAATGGTGGTTATTAGACGATATATATAATGGTGGTTATTAGACGAAGGGAACACTGTGGATGTAGTCTATCTTGATTTCAGCAAGGCCTTTGACAAGGTGCCCCATGATATTCTTGTAAAGAAGCTGGTAAAATGCGGGCTAGACAATGCTACCATTCATTGGATTTGTAACTGGCTGACTGACCGAACCCAAAGGGTGCTCATCAATGGCTCCTCTTCATCCTGGAGAGAAGTGACTAGTGGGGTGCCACAGGGTTCTGTCTTGGGCCCAGTCTTATTCAACATCTTTATCAATGACTTGGATGATGGGCTTGAGGGCATCCTGATCAAGTTTGCAGATGACACCAAATTGGGAGGGGTGGCTAATACCCCAGAGGACAGGATCACACTTCAAAATGACCTTAACAGATTAGAGAACTGGGCCAAGGCAAACAGGATGAATTTTAACAGGGAGAAATGTAAAGTACTACACTTGGGCAAAAAAAATGAAAAGCACAAATACAGGATGGGTGATACCTGGCTTGAGAGCAGTACAAGTGAAAAGGATCTAGGAGTCTTGGTAGACCACAAACTTGACATGAGTCAACAGTGTGATGCAGCAGCTAAAAAAGCCAATGCAATTCTGGGCTGCATCAATAGGAGTATAGCATCTAGATCAAGGGAAGTAATAGTACCACTGTATTCCGCTCTGGTCAGACCTCACCTGGAATACTGTGTCCAGTTCTGGGCACCACAGTTCAAGAAGGATATTGACAAGCTGGAACGTGTCCAGAGGAGGGCAACCAAAATGGTCAAAGGCCTGGAAACGATGCCTTATGAGGAACGGCTTAGGGAGCTGGGTATGTTTAGCCTGGAGAAGAGAAGGTTAAGGGGTGATATGATAGCCATGTTCAAATATATAAAAGGATGTCATATAGAGGAGGGAGAAAGGTTGTTTTCTGCTGCTCCAGAGAAGCGGACACGGAGCAATGGATTCAAACTACAAGAAAGAAGATTCCACCTAAACATTAGGAAGAACTTCCTGACAGTAAGAGCTGTCCGACAGTGGAATTTGCTGCCAAGGAGTGTGGTGGAGTCTCCTTCTTTGGAGGTCTTTAAGCAGAGGCTTGACAGCCACCTGTCAGGAATGCTTTGATGGTGTTTCCTGCTTGGCAGGGGGTTGGACTGGATGGCCCTTGTGGTCTCTTCCAACTCTATGATTCTATGATTCTATGATTCTATGATTCTATGATTCTATGATTCTATGTACCATGGGGGAAGGAATTGCGGAAATACATCGTGCATGCTGCTCCCCTGAGATCTTTGGATGAAAGCCTGGGATACAAATGCAATTCTTTACTAGCAGGACTTTTTACTTGATTTTTGGCTTACATTTTAATGCTTGGTTGTGTGTGTTCCTGTTTTAACTGGACAGGGTGTGTGTGTGTGTGTGTGTGTGTGTGTGTGTGTGTGTGTGTGTAATTTTATTGGATTTTACAAATTAATGCTTACATTCACAATCATAGATAATAATAAAAAACAAATAAACAAGATTCTTCCGAATCTTTTGACTCCCCTCCACCCCTCCATGGGTTCTTTGTTTGCCCTTTTCTACTGCATATCATACGTCACTTCAATTTTCCGGTTAGCCATTTTGTCCAAAGTCTTTGTTACCTTGCAAGAGTTATTTCAAACCTGCTAAAGAGTTCGAGTGTTTACAGTGGTCTTTCAAATATAATATAAATTTCTCCCAATCTTTATTAAAGTTTTGATCTTCCTGATTTCTGATTTTCACAGTCATTTTTTCCCATTTCTGCATAGTCCAGCAATTTGTTCGGCCATTCCACTCTGGTAGGGACCTTGTTGTCTTTCCAGCGCTGGACTACCAGCATCCTAGTGGCTGTCGTTGCGTAGCTGTACTCAACTACTAAAACGGACAGATGTGTAAACCACCCTGGGATCTTTTTCGATCTATGGTGGTTAAAAATAGCAATCCTTCATGTATAGATGGTACATTACACTGGTCAAACTGGCGAAAATGTATAAGGTGGATAATAAGTGTTGGAAATGCAAAGAGAAAGAAGGTACCTTTTTTCATATGTGGTGGGAGTGTAAAAGGGTGAAATGCTTCTGGGATATGATATATGGTGAGATTAAGAAAATGTTGAAATATACATTTGCTAAAAAGCCAGAAGCTTTTCTGTTGGGAATTACAGGTACAGACATTAAAAAGCAAGACACTAAGCTTTTCCAATATGCAGTGACTGCGGCGAGAATGTTAATAGCACAAAAATGGAAACAAGAACAAACACCGACAATAGAAGAATGGAGAATGAAATTATTGGACCAAGCGGAACTGGACAAAATGACGGGGAGAATCCGAGAACAGCGGGACCAGAAGTTCGTCAGAGACTGGACTAAATTTACTGACTACTTAAAGGAAAGTACTCAATTGAATACGTTAGTAGGACTACAAGAGGCTTTGTAGATCAAGGAAGAAATATTGTTGTTAAATATGAACTTACAGTGATTAAGATAGAGAGAGACATAATAAAACAATGGTAGAAATAAGAAATATAAATTAAGGTATAGATGTTAGAAGGTCACTTGGAAGGTCTGAAGGAAGTCAAGGCTATAAAAAGCCGAAAAGGTACAAGATGTGAAAAAACTATGTGAATGTTATTATTGTAAAAATTTGAAACCAAATAAAAATGATATTAAAAAATATATAGCAATCCTTCCTCTGTAAATAATTCCTTCCTCTGTAAATCTTCTCCTTCTCCTCCTCCTCCTCCTCCTCCTCCTCCTCCTCCTCCTCCTCCTCCTCCAATGTTAGTCAGAGTAGACCCATTGCATTCCCTGGACACAACTAGCTTAAATCCATTTGCAGGAGGTTGGACTAGATCAGGGGTCAGCAAACATTTTCAGCAGGGACCCAGTCCACTGTCCTTCAGACCTTGGGGGGTGGACTATATTTTGTAATAATAATAATAATAATAATAATAATAATAAAAAAACAAATTCCTATGCCCCACAAATAACCCAGAGATGCATTTTAAGTAAAAGCACACATTCTACTCATGTAAAAACATGCTGATTCCTGGACTGTCCGCGGGCCAGATTTAGAAGGCGATTGGGCCGGATCCGGCCCCTGGGCCTTAGTTTGCCTACCCATGGACTAGATAACCCTCAACGTCCTTTCCATCTCTATAATTCTGTGGTTTTGTTATTCATTCCCAAGGGACTGCCCCGAGTAGAACATGGTTGGCAGCCATCCCCAGAGACCACCAGCCCCCTGCAGCCTGGGGACAGCACACTAACAAGAAATGCTTAGGTGCAAGTCTGTGGTGATGTCAGGGGCCCAGCCCCCTTCCCTGTACTTCTGAGGAAACATCTATTCATAATGACTCCAGCCAACAAGATTAATCATTATAAGTACTTTCCCCATTTGTAATGCTTTTAGGTCCTGAAAGTTGCTAGGAGTCCAAGGACAAAGGTTACTCGGAGGTTAAAAGATAAAGTACAAAGATGTGTTTACCATCCCACAGGGTTTTGGTGACAAAGCGGAGGGCCGAATAGGAATGAGTCAGATAAGACTAATAAAAGTATTAATGAAACCTAAGGGAATGCGGACATTTAATTTGTGTTTGAGCATGTGTTTCTTTTAAAGAAAAAAAATGAATCTATTTGACTTGATTTGTTGTCACGCTTGAGCAGGAGAGAAAGGTGGGGGGCGGGCGTTGTTCCTTTGGCCCGGTCATTCATATTCCAGGTTGGAATGATTTAAGCATGATCAAACAGCCTTTGAGGGGGCTGGAGGCCTCTGAAATGGATAGTAAAATTCAGTTGATGTCTATTTTCTGTCTTTCAGCAGTAAGGATATATCTCTTGAGAGATGGAGGGATGCACATTTTGTGTTGTTGATGATGACTACATTGGCAGAGCTCGTCCTGGAGTAATCCTCACAGCAGCCCGGCAAGGCAGATCAGTATTCTGTTCCTCTCCAGGGAATGCAGGAACTCCTAGTTAGAGGCCCAGAAGTAGCTTGATGAGTTGTCTAGGAGTGTGTACATGAGCCTCAGGGTTCTCTCTAAACATGGAAGTGAATAGGGTGTGCAAACTTAGCCTCTATCCCTGGTAGGCAGTGTGAAGCCCCTGCGCTGGCCAGGCCTGGCTTGAGGACTAGGAGCTTGGCTTCCTTTCAAAAGGGTGATCACTGCTGCAGTCCAGGCCTCAGCTTCTTGGTACTTTCCCACTTTCTCTAGGGCAGCCTTCCCCACCCTGAGGTCCTTAGATGATGTTCGATTAGAAATGCAATCATCCTTGGTCACTGGTTGTGCTGGTTGGGGATGATGGGCTTTGTTTTTGTTTTTTAATTTGAAATTTTATTGATTGATTATTCGTTATAACTTGTACAGTTCGTTCTTCATATATATACAGTATATGTTATTATTATAAACAGTAAAATTATGAATCTTAATGCTGACTGGTTACATTATACCTCAGTCTAAATATCTTATACCTTGTACCTCTTAACATGTTTTTACTGAAAGAAAAAACTAATTATCTAACTAAAACTAAATAATAGTTAAACAATCACAATATCTTTTCCATGTCTGCCTCCTTTTGTTACTTCCCATGTCTGTTTCCTTTCGTTACATACAAGCAGAATCAGTACAAAACCAACAATTACACAAAAAAAGAAAAAAAAGAAAAAAAAAACAAATAAAAATAGGTTAAATAAATTACCTAATTTCCAAAAATAATTCGATCTCCCATTTCCTTCCGACCTGACTTCCCATCATTCCCCATTGTATAATTCGATCATACCTCTAAGTGTAATACAACTCCGTTACATCTCTTCATACCTATTTTGAAACACTTTACTGTCTGGTGGCACCCTATTCTCCAATCTTGATACTCTTTCCCATCTGGAATTACTTAAAAGCAGGCATTCCTATCTGACTCCTAGTATATTTTTGCACATATTCTGTATACCTGGCCCATTTCTCTTGAAATTTTTGTTTTGATTCTCCTCTCA
The DNA here is from genome assembly GCA_034641385.1 of Darevskia mixta. Lineage (NCBI taxonomy): Eukaryota > Metazoa > Chordata > Lepidosauria > Squamata > Lacertidae > Darevskia > Darevskia mixta. The sequence goes on along the minus strand of JAWWNH010000062.1, from coordinate 5,268,759 downwards.
AATTATCCTCTCATTGGGGATGATGGGCTTTGTAGTCCAACACTACCTGAGGAGTCAAGGCTGGGGAAAGCTACTCAAGGTAGATTAGGGGTTGACTCCCTATTTGTACGCAAGGCTGGGTCTTGGCTTGCAGGCTTGTTTCACTATCCCACTGGTCCCAGGGACACTGACAACTGGAATAACAAGATGCAATTGAACCCAACAAAAACAGCAAGTCTTCAGCCCAGTGCTCCCCAGTAGGCTCCTTGGATAGTTTTGCATAGCAGTGCTCCCCATCTGATCAGAGCTGATCAGGGCTGCTAATTTAATTTCCCACAATGCCCCAAAGCAGAGAATCCCTCTCAGCCTGGGGCCACATTTCCTTTGGGTAACCTTCCACAGAGCACATGGCAGCGCTGGGTGGGGTCAGAAGGAAAAGTGATCAGATCAATGAATGCACATTTTGCATTTCTGCTGCAGGCTCGTTTCACACCCACTGACACCCCCCTCTCTGTGCTTCGTAGTGGCAACTGAGAGCTACAGAGTTCAAGGATACATCCCACCCAGGCAAAAAAAAAAAAGGTCCAGCAGGGATGTGGGGAGTAACCCAGGGAGAGTCCTGAAGAAATCCCCCTCCCCATCTGGCAACAATTGTATGTTGGTACATTTTAAATGGTGGTTTGTACCATCCACCACCAAGGTGGGTCTTGCTGGGGCTCATGACCCTGGCAGCTGTCCAAGGTGCTGAAGTCAACAGTGCTGACACAGGTACTTAAGCCTGTGCATGCCCTGTACATTTATAGCACATCTAAAGCTCAGGACTTCCTCAGAAGAATCCTGGGAACTTTAGGTTACCCTCCACAGATCTGCAATTTGCAGCACTCTCAGCAAACTACAGCTCCTAAGATTCTTTGGGGGGGGGGAAGCCATGTGCTTTAAATGTGTGACGTTTATGCAGCCTAAGTTGGAGGTTGAGAGATAATGGGAGCCTAAGGTTGCTTTGTAAGTTCATGGATGGAGCAAGATTTGAACCTGGTGCTTCTCAGTTCTTTGCCACTGCATCAGCTACCAGATTAAGGCTTGTCAATCTACTCTTTAACATACAGTTGGATGAATTGATGGGAGAAATGGATTGCTTCATCTCACATTCAGAACCCTTGAGACCAGAATTTGTCACTTCTCGGATTTATCTTCTAAGATGACCCTTGCATTTTGAGCTCCGGCCCAAAGTATGGGTCTAAAGGTGACTTTGCACACAATGTTTTTCTTGCACATCACAATGTTTGCACTTTGCACACAATGTTTTTCTTGCACATTAACTGTTTCCCTGTAATATAAAAGAATGCACCTGTGCACATCACAATGTTTGGAAACTTTAAGATATGCCAGTGGTCATGTTTATTCAGGGTAAAGACAATGAACTAAATTCTTTTCCTGAAAATGAGTGGGTGGTGCTTGGAATGCCAATTTCTCAATCTGACCTCAAATGAGTATTCTGGGTATAAAATTATATCAGGGTCACAGAACTGCCCATACTTGGCTCTGAGAGTTGATTAATCTTTGTGGCCCAATTCTAACTGAGCAAGGGCAGGGAGGAGCTAATTGCAAACCTGCTTATTTTCTGAGGCTACCTTGGTTCTGGTGTGTTACTGTAATATGGAATTAAAAGGGAAATATGAAAAAGTCCTTTCATTCCCTTTGTATCCGATGTTCAGGTTGTGAAAGCTGTTGCTTCTGTAAATAAAACTGCACACAGACCCAATGCACAAGAAGGAATTATCTGAAGACTCATGGGAACCTCAAGGTCAGCAGTACAAACTTTTTTCTTTGTCTTTTCTTTTTTTAAGTATGAACCTCAACAAATTGCCCAGTGAGATCTGAGCATGCTCAGTTGTTATGGAATGTTGAGTGAATGTTGCAAGATGGGTTGAATGGAATGGAAGCGTGCATTTTTTTTTACTGACTGAGACACTGAAAAGGATCACTCTGCACTGCAACATTTTGCTGCAGTTCCCCCTTCTTTTACCTACGATTTCTGAACCAAAAGGATATAGCAAACATTTGGTAAGAAATTCTGGGCAGATGTTTGTTTCATCTCCCTCATCCCTTTACTGCTTACAGGCCTAAATATCCTCCCCTGAGAGAAGCATGCTCTGTTGTTGTGCCATTGCTGTGCCTGGCATATCATGAAAACTGTAAAGTGTTTGGAGAGTCTCTGATGGCAAAGGCCCATTAAAGTGCAGGGTTAGATTCCTGGAATTAGTAGTAGTTAGATTAAGAAATGCAGCTCTGGAATTAGCAGAAATGTCTAACGATGCCAAGGTAAGGGACAAAATATCAGGGTAATTACTCCCCGGGGCATCAAGCGAAAACAAGACAGAGGAAATGACTAAGCGTCTGTATGCCATTAAAACAAGAGCATGGCACTGCCTGGATTAATGGTGAGCACTCAAATGTTGAGGCAGGCTTTTAGATGGGAGAGGACTCTGTCTTCAAAAGGGTATATTGATGAGAATCAGCTCTATATAACCAGATTTTCTCTGCAAAGGGCCACCCCCCCCACCCCAGCCGCCTGGCCAAGTGGCAGGTTATCAGGAAACTGCCAAACACATTCTCTGTTTTTATCATGGATTTCATTTGCCGATGTGTTCTGAATCTGTACATCCCTGTGTCAGAACCTTCCTTCCCAACCTCAGCTCGGGTCTTACTAGGAAGTTCCATTTCTGAAGCCAAGGCGCTGGTGCTGTTTTGAAGCCTTCACACACACACACACACACACACACACACACACACACACACACACACACCAACTCTGATTTAGGAATGCTTAAGGGATGTAATCCCCATGAATTCCAATATGAACTGACCTGATCTGCACCTAACATGCAGAATGGAAGGTAGTTATCCTCCGCGCTTTGTGCAAAATTCAATTTCTTTGAATTTTGCAATGCAGTTCCCAGCTAAGTAGGCAGGCAGGTGGGAGCTGGCTGAGGTCAGGCTAAGCTTGGTGGGGCAGTGCCCCAGTTTCCCTTATGGGCCACAGATAAGGTCCCTTCCTATGTAAGGCACAGTAGAATTCTCTGGTGCAAAACCCACACAGCAGAGAGATCCCAGATACCTTTGCTCCAAAAGCACATGCCCAGGCCAGTCTGAGTAGGGGAATTTTACCTCCCTTTCCCATCATAATGACGATGCATGCCCAAAAGTTTGGAATCTGATTGAGAAAATATATGCTTTAAAACAAAACAAAACTGAAGGTCGAAATGTGCCTCTGATTTGAATCTAGGAAAAAATGTGTGCCACATTCCGAGAATTTATAGCTGCTTCCATTGCTTACTCCTGTTAATCTTTCAAATATATTATCTTGTTGTCGTTGTCGTTTTTGGAAGCATGGGGGGGGGGGAGGCTGGAAAGAAAATAACTGAAAGCCCCTAACTTGGAGGGACAGCTACACGACTGCAAATGATAATGATACAGGGGCCCAGACAACGGCATTGCTGCGCAAGTTTTAAATAATAAGGCATGACAACCCAGCCGCTGACATTAGTCTTTGTTTTGTTTTAATCCTACTGCCCAGCAAGGAAATGCTGTAAATCTGAGGTACTGACCCATGTCTACACATTTACCAGATAGTCATTGATCAAAGATTTATTTATTAGCCCAGGCATGATTGATTTATATGAGTTTTGTTTGAGCAAGTTAATTGCAAACGGCAACTTGGGATGCACACATTACAATGTGAAGGAACCAGGTTACTAACCTCCTCCTGCCCACCCCCCACCCTGCTTACTGTTAGGGGCAGTGATAACGTCACGGCAGCGATAACATGTTGACTTGCGTCTGGATCAACAGTGTGACTCTTCTGGATGCTTTACCCAGGAGAGATTAAATGGTCCCTGCCATTAATAATCTACTCAGCAAGGAGCCAGGGGTTTTAGCAATGTCAGGTGAGAAGAGATATTTCCCTTCCTGGGAAAGTCTAATATTTAAACTGTTGTTTAAACTGGGAAAGGGGGGAGGGAATCGCTATGCAACCATGATCTCAGGAAGAATTTTCTCAGTGGCCTTCTGGATTTGATGAGATTTCTGAGGTTCTAAACTCTAGTGGCTGACCTGTTGAGTTTTAAAATTAAGCATCTTCTGTTTATGGTTACAAAGCTAATGAAGTTTGGCACACATTATTTCAAAAAGTTCTGATGAGTTCCTTCAGGTTCATTGTGTCTCTGTCTAAAGCAGGGGAGGGAGAGCCAGTGGCTTTCCAGATGTTGCTGGACTACAACTCCCATCAGTTTGATCAATGTTCAGGAATGATGGGAGTTGTAGTCCAGCAATTTCTAGAGGGCTACAGGTTCCCCACCCCTGGGTTAAGCTATACAAAAAGCTATTGAAGAAGCAATAAGCTTTTAGTCATCCATTGACAGTAAACTGTCAGTAGGCCACTATTACATTTCATGTAAGTTAAGAATAATGACAATATTCATTTCTATTTGTGCTTAGAGCAGACGGGGGCGGGAAGCTAGAGGGGGAAATGTTTGGAGCAACAAATGTAAATTTTACCTGTACCCTAGGCTAGTTTCTGCACACACACAAACCTCTTTATATTTGCCATGAAGACCAGCAGGAAGCATTGAGTTCAAGGAGACATTCCAGCCAGGCAAAAACTCTCAAGAAGGGTCCAAAGTTGGGCTAGTGAGTCGGTGGTCTGGGAAGAGCCTCAAGGGCCAGACAGAGTGGCCTGGGGGGGGCTGCATGTGGCCCTGAAATATACTTGGAGTCAAGTGTGAATTTCATGCTCTTTATTCAGCTCCTAGTAGCAAGGAATGGAAGTTTCCCCAAAACGTCTGCTATAAATACATTATTTACACAATGGGCCCCACGTGATTGGCTAATTCTGGGATACTCCTGTAGGCCAATCAAGTTGTGGATTCACTTCCACCTGGAGCTGGATTGGGTGGCTCCTGCGGACCAATCAGACTGCTGCATTCTGGATCCTATTGTTCTAGGACAGGGGTAGGCAACCTAAGGCCCGTGGGCCGGATGCGGCCCAATCGCCTTCTCAATCTGGCCCGTGGATGGTCCGGGAATCAGCGTGTATTTACATGAGTAGAATGTGTGCTTTTATTTAAAATGCATCTCTGGGTTATTTGTGGGGCATAGGAATTCGTTCATTTTCCCTCCCAAAATATAGTCCGGCCCACCACATGGTCTGAGGGACGGTGGACCGGCCCACAGCTGAAAAAGGTTGCTGACCCCTGTTCTAGGACCAATCAGACTGCTGCCTTCTGAATCCTATTCAGCTCAGTACATAACAGGCCCCCAGACCTGAGGTTTCCCACCATTGGCTTAAAGCGATGAAGACTCTTCAGATACATTTTCTCAGCATAATCCGATAAGGTAAAAGTGCTGCTCTCAATCACAGTGGCAACCTCCACACTGCTCACACCACTAGGGGGCAACCCAGCCAGATGGGCAGGGTTTAAATAAAATATTATTATTATTGTTATTATTATTATTCTGATGCATCACTGAGTACCAGGCAGCTGCCATTACTCATACAATACCCTGTAGAAACATAGTCTTTTCTGCTACCATCCTCCTCGAGGAAACCTACCCGCCCATCTCCAGGTCTACTGGAGAGAAACAGGGCCATCCACTGACATATGACTTAATTTGCACTACTTGAGAACCAAAACACAGGTATCCTTCGAAATTCGCACTTCTCCAATGCAGTTCTCCCACCAAACAATATGCACATATTGCGGGGAAACACACATCTTAGGCCGCATCTAAACACATCAAAGAAGCATTTCAGTTTAAGGCGCTGTAAATTTAAACAGGGAAAACTGGTAGAGAAAAGCAGAACTCCACATCGCCATCTGGTGGCACAATGTTGCATCGCACATACAATGCATATAAATCGCTTTTTCTTTACCAGTTACAGGTAGGTAGCCGTGTTGGTCTGCCGTAGTCGAAACGAAACAAAAAAATAAAAAAATCCTTCCAGTAGCACCTTAGAGACCAACTAAGGTTGTTCTTGGTATGAGCTTTTGTGTGCATGCATCTGAAGAAGTGTGCATGCACACGAAAGCTCATACCAAGAACAAACCTAGTTGGTCTCTAAGGTGCTACTGGAAGGAATTTTTTTATTTTGTTTTGACATTGACAGGTCTGTGCATCCCTATATCCAAGCCAAATTAATCTGAAAAACTATGCATGTGTTTCATCCCCTACAATGTAGATTCTGGGAAGGATTTCTAAGATTCAGGGAAGGACTTGCAAAGAAAAGCAGACGTTGAAGGCCCAGCACATGCACAAGCACACCCTGAAATTAATCAGGAGAATGGCACCGAGATGCCTGAGGATCCCTTTGGAAGTCCCAGCCTTGTTAGGAAAGGATTTCAAAACAAAACAAGACCCAGAGCCATAGTAGAGCTCCACTAATTACCGCTAAGAACCGACCACTTTGGAGAGCCACACACTGCGGCTTTTCTCCTGGCTGACAGACAACTGTCAGCTGGGCAAGAGCTACTAATTAGTAATTGATAAATATAAGTGCGCTGTCTTCCTGGAGTAGAGTACCACTTGATGATAGTAATTAATTGTTCATTGATTCCCATAGGCTGACGTGAGGTCTGCTCAGCTGCTTCTACGCTTTCCCCATTTGTAGATAGAGGTGAGCATGCCTGGCAAGGATGCTCCTGGCTCCCAAAGTTTCTTTGTTGGGGCGGGGGCGGGGGGGAGAGAGACTTTGCACAGGAGATCATCCTAAATGGAATTTAATTAAATGCAGGAAGCATGTTTGATGCTGACTCTCCATGGGTGAATGCCAGGGGTTCCAACTTGAATAAAATATTGAGGGGCGGCAGGGGCCAGGTAAGCCCTGCCCCTCATAATCGATCACAAGATGTGGCGTGCACTCACCATCTGAATGGCAATACTAATCAACTGGGGGGGGCAGCCCCCTCAAATATTTTATGGAGGGGCCAAAGGGGTTCCTCAAAATATCCTGGGGAAGGGGAGTAAAAAAGAGAGAACCTGCTTAAAAGAGAACTCTAACTAGAATTTAAATAAATACAGGAATCATGTTTGATGTTGGTCCTTCATGGGCCAATGTCAAGGTTACTCTTCCTGACACGCATGTTTTCTGTGCGCAGGGTTCCCCAAAGTTTCCCAGAGGAGGGAAGTAAAATGGGAGAACCCGCACAGGAGAACCTACATAAATATGAGCCTGAAGGTGGCTCAGTTGGTTAGAGCATGGTGCTGATAATGCCAAGGTTGTGGGTTCGATCCCCGTATGTGACAGCTGCATTGTCCTACATAGCTGGAGTTGAGGAGGACTATATGATCCTCAGGGTTCCTTCCAACTCTGTAATTCTATTATTATATGTGGAAATTAATTTAATACAGGAAGCATGTTTGATGTTGACTTCCCCACCATAGGCTGGAACCCTTCTTCCTGAAAAATGCTATTTTTCCATGTTCCAGTCTCCTCCAACCTTCTGGGGGAGGCAGGCAAGAGGGGAGAAACTTCATAGTTCACTGTAAATGGAATTACCGTTAATCACAAGTGCTGGGCATCCATTCCCCCCCCCCCAAATAGTCCGGCCCCCAACAAGGTCTGAGGGACAGCGGACCGCCCCCCTGTTGAAAAAGTTTGCTGACCCCTTGATTAGATGAACTGCACTAATTAGGGAGAATGGTGAAATACAGGAGCAGCTGGTGAGGTGGGGGTGGGGGCTGGAGCTCCTTTGCTTTGCATGCTTCCCAACACAGAAGGGAGGAGGAGGAGAAGAAGAGTTTGGATTTGATATCCCGCTTTATCACTACCCGAAGGAGTCTCAAAGCGGCTAACATTCTCCTTTACCTTCCTGCCCCACAACAAACACCCTGTGAGGTGAGTGGGGCTGAGAGACTTCAGAGAAGTGTGACTAGCCCAAGGTCACCCAGCAGCTGCATGTGGAGGAGAGGAGACGCGAACCCGGTTCACCAGATTACGAGTCTACCGCTCTTAACCACTACACCACACTGGCTCTCTGGAGAGAAGAGGAGCAAGGCATGGGGGTCTTGGTGAGGTATGGCATGGTAGCAGAAGCATGGGATTGGCTTCTCTACCACATACTGAGCCCCCCCCCCCCCGCTCTCCCTCTGGGTTGCCTTCTGGGTTGGGAAGCCAAGAACGCAACCGACCCCCATCCTGCCAACCTCACCAGCTGCTACAGGTGAAATGGCCAAATGGCCAAAAACTGCATTCTTCAAAACCACGCCTAACTCCTGAAATAAAGTTCTTTTATTGCTTGTGTCATATACTGCAGCGAGGCAATAAGAATGGCTTGAGCAACGCGCCACAGCTCTTACACGTATTTTCAGGAGGAGCTGAGGCTATCAATCTATTTTCACTTAACAATTAAATTTGCCTTCAGAAGGGTTCCCGAGGGCACATACTAGTGTGTCCATTATGTTATTACTGCTAATTTCCACTGAATAAGCCAAAATTAGAGGCCACTTGCCACCAGAAATGACCGAAATGTTATGGAAAAACTGAATCAGAGTGAAGCGGGTAAGTAAAATGCTCTAAAACAATCCATCTGATTGTGTGTGTGTGTGTGTGTGTGTGTGTGTGTGTGTGTGTTTATGTATAAAAAACCATCTACCTTTCCAGTCGAGCTGAACAGTGGAACTATTTTGAGCTCTCTTGTTCAGAAGCATGGAGGAAAGCCAAACTTCTGTATTTTCTAAAAAGGAAAGCTGTGGTCAGGTCTGTACATTATTACTGAGAGAAAGCTGGGTATAGCCTTTCCTTGAATAGCTTTTCTAGGTTATTGCTGTAACATGAAGCAATGAGAGTTGCTCCAGCGGTTGTCAGGAACGACACTTTATCTAACCAGGAACATGCAAATCCCTTCTGAGAAATGTTACTCTTATCAAAACTGCCATCCTCCCTTGGAACTCTTCAGCTCGTTCATCTCCAGAGTTTGCTCTGAGTTTCGTTTTCATCAGGAAGATCTCACCCCAACGGCTACATGCATACACAAGCACACACCCCCTGACCTTTCACTTGTCTTATTTCAGACTTACTTGGCTTTTGTTTGGCTTCCCTTTCAAATTCGTTGGATGTGTTCACCCAAAATTGGCTTCAAATTTCACAATAGGGTTTGTTGTGCTACCAGTGTGCCAGAGAGATGGGGAGAGGGAGAGGTAATGTTTTCCTGCTTCCCTCTTCTCACTACTGCCACTGCCCAAGCAAGGTAAATGTTGTTTAAAACAGGGGTAAACCCACACGATGCCTTGCAGATGTTGAACTCCTGCTTGGAGTTGTTGCTGCCACCCATCTGTCTCAAGAGACAATGGGCTGTGCCTCCAAGGGTGAAGTCAAACCGCTGCTAAATTAAATCTCACCAGTTTCTATTTACTCATCCCCCATCCCCACCTCAGATTAGTTGGGATTATAAATAATGAGCCCATACTCTGATAAATTCTTGGAAATTTCCTGATGTTGGAATTATCTCCATGTTTTGGAAGCGTATCTACCATTCTTCTACTCAACTCAAAGAAACTAAAGAGGACCAGAGGCAGCAGAACAGAAGGGCAGGATCCCTCATTTTTTACACCATGATAGGTAGGTAGGTAGGGACCTAGGTGGCGCTGTGGGTTAAACCACAGGGCCTAGGGCTTGCTGATCAGAAGGTCAGCGGTTCGAATCCCCACGATGGGGTGAGCTCCCGTTGCTCGGTCCCAGCTCCTGCCCACCTAGCAGTTCGAAAGCACATCAAACTGCAAGTAGATAAATAGGAACCGCTCTGGCGGGAAGGTAAACGGCATTTCCGTGTGCTGCTCTGGTTCGCCAGAAGCGGCTTAGTCATGCTGGCCACATGACCCGGAAGCTGTACGCCGGCTCTCGGCCAATAAAGCGAGATGAGCGCCGCAACCCCAGAGTCGGACACAACTGGACCTAATGGTCAGGGGTCCCTTTACCTTTACCTTTAGGTAGGTAGAGAGAAACTGAATATCTCTTTTAGGATAATTCCCAAGTAGTGATGCGCCAGTCTTGTGGTGGCAAAATCCACCCCACGTTTCCTTTTTATTTGTATTGGAGTAAGCCATGTGAAACAGTGTCAAAGGCCTTACTCTGTCAATTTAATAAAGTCAATTTATGGTGCCTATAAATCTTCTAACCAGCTGGGATGAGGAGGGAAGGCGGAAGGCTGAGTGGATGGTGATAAAGTCGTGACATGGTGGCAAATCTTCTGCTTGGCAACCCCAGGGAATTGAATCGTCGCCTGCAGTGTACCCCCTCCCTAGGTGAACCATGCACAACCTGTGGTTCTGTGTGCCCCTCCCAGTCCATGTGAACTGTGCTCAGTTGACCTGTGATTTGCTGTGATGAAGACCTGTAAACACTCCTTTATCTCTATGAGAAAATGCCCTTCAGGGTGGTTGTTGGAGGCCAAAAATGCCTTTTACCCAACTTAAGACTGGTACACCAGCTATGCCCCTGTCTAGAGCTGTTAGACCAGGCTTTAGCTATTCATACACCGATAACACACAAGCGTGGCTACCGTAAAGCATTTTCTCTCCCCCCCCCTTTAAAAATATATTTTTTTATTCGGTTTTACATTTAACATTTGCATTCACATGTAAATCATAATCATATACACAGAGGATTCTCTGAATCCCTAGACTTCCCTCCACCCCTTCATGGGTTCTATAGATATTCTTATCCAACTGCATCGTATAATGTTATCCATATTTCCTTAAAACTAAATTCTGACCATAGTTTACCATGAAGCATTTTCAGTATGATTCATTCAGCGAAACCTGTGACTAGGACTGAGAGATATCTGGTTTTCCACATCGTGTTATATTGCCAGCTAAACATTGCAACATATTGATATATGACAATGCCTGAAATAAGGATGGAGCTATGTAGAGGCATTGGCTGGTTTCACAGCTTTTTGCACAGCACACACACATGCCATGATTCGTGATATATTGTCAGGTCAAAAAGTATGAAACCGGTATCATGATATGGACTTCAAACTGGTTTTGGACGATATATCATCCAGCCCTAACACACACATCAACATATCATGATTTGTGACATATTTCCAGGTCTAAATTTAATAAAACTGATATCATGTTATGGATTTCAAATCGGTTTTGGACACTATGTCAATACATCGCCCAGCCCTACATGTGACTTTTTGGTTGCTAGTGGGAGCCAGGAGGTCAGTTTTTATTTCTGCATGTAAACACTCAAAATGTATTTCTGAGTGTTTCCCAGCAAATGCAACAACCTTGATTGTGGATGCAGTGATATCTGCACACAACAAGCTGGTCACGTACCCAGAGCCTTAGCTAGGTGATCTTGCGGCCCTGGCAGAACCGTCCAGATTCCGCCCCCTAACCATGGACAAATTAGCTCTTTTTTCCACCTCTCCTCCAACCCCACCCTCCACCCATTCAATTCACCCTCTATTTAAAACCTTTTCTTATGAGGCAACAATCCAATTTTTTATTTATAGACGTATTTGCGGACATATTTTTAGCCGATTTTGCACCGCCCCCCTCGCCTGCACCCCTGGCAGAGGCCCACCTCACCACCCCCTAGCTACGGCCCTGCATTTACCCCTTGTGTGAGGATGCGGAAGCTTTGTACACAGCATGTGCTAGAATCGTACACAACAGCTACAGGCCCTGATGGATTGGCCATCAGACACCTATACAGTTCAAGTGCCATGAATGCAAGGTGTGTTCTCTTGCAAGGGCTTTTTTATATATATATATAGGCATTCTCTGCTCAGGTATTATTGGGCATTCGCGACATAGGCTTGATAGGCTCGCTCTGTCCCGCCGCAGAAATGTCAGATATAATGGGAAAGAAAAAAGGATAATAAGAAAGAAACTTGGCTGAAGCCACCGATATGGACCTCATTCTCCTAGTCACTTCAGGATGTTCCAGTTCATTAAGCAAGCTTGAATGCGAAGGGCACAACCTCTGCTTCTGCTGTTCTGCCACCGTCCCTTGGGTACTTTCCATCAAAAGAAGACCTCGGAGAGAACAATGCATTGTCAGGGCCCCAGTGAGGAAATCAGCCGCCCTCCAGTTTGGCAGCTCACTTGTCCTCACGTCCTATCTGTTCTTCAAATATCTGAAACAGAAACCCCTAGGTCAAAAAGGTAAGGCTAGATTTGGGGATGCATTTATATTTATTATTATATAAAAATAACAATTTATAGTACCGTATTTTCCGGCATATAGGACGACTGGGCGTATAAGACGACCCCCAACTTTTCCAGTTAAAATATAGAGTTTGGGATATACTCGCCGTATAAGACTACCCCTCTTCCAATGCACACCAACGCACACTGGAGGCAGCTTTCACCATGAGCGCCCGTCTCGTCTAGCGGCTGAGGCGGCGAAGGCGAGAGCGGCCGTGAGGGGAGGGGAGCGCGTCTCTCACCTGCCTGCCTGCCTGTGTCTTCCCATGCGCGCCAGGAGCAGGCGGGCCAGGACTGGGCGAGAGGCGTCTGTTTGTGCACACACACACCCCGGTCTCTCGCTGGCTGGCTCCCTGCGAGGGGGCGCGAGAGGGGCTGAGGAGGCGGCGGGGCCGGCACAGGGACAATGGCGGCTTCTCCTCCGAGCCCGCAGCTTTTCAGCACCCGCCCTATAAGATGACACCCGGTGTATAAGACGACCCCCGACTTCTGAGAAAATTTTCCTGGATTAAAAAGTAGTCTTATACGCCAGAAAATACAATAGTTCTTTATTGTCATCATTGTTACCACCGTCATAACTATCACCCTAACCAGCAAAAGGCTGCCAGTTCTGTTGCCGTCTTGCATGTACCGTCGTACCTTGATTCTCGAATGCCTTGGTACTCGTATGTTTTGGCTCCCGAATGCCGCAAGCCCTGAAGTGAGTGTTCTGGTTTGTGAACATTTTTCAGAAGCTGAACGTCTGACGCAGCTTCCGCGGCTTCTGATTGAGTGCAGGAAACTCCTGCAGCCAATTGGAAGCCGTGCCTTGGTTTTCAAACAGTTTCGGAAGTCCAACGGACTCCCGGAATGGATTAAGTCCGAGAACCAAGGTACCACTCTACTTGTCTTTGAAAAAAATTATCGATTTGCAAATTTACATGCTTCTGAATACCAGTTGCTGGAAGCCACAGGAGGGGGGAGCCAGTGTGGTGTAGTGGTTAAGAGTGGTAGACTCGTGATCTGGTGAACCGGGTTCGCGTCTCCGCTCCTACACATGCAGCTGCTGGATGACCTTGGGCTAGTCACACTTCTTTGAAGTCTCTCAGCCCCACTCACCTCACAGAGTGTTTGTTGTGGGGGAGGAAGGGAAAGGAGAATGTTAGCCGCTTTGAGACTCCTTTGGGTAGCGATAAAGCGGGATATCAAATCCAAACTCCTCCTCCTCTTCTTCTTCTCAAATCTGGCTGGCCAGTTTCCCACGGACACCTGTGAGAACAGGATGCTGGACTAGATGGGCCATTGGCCTGATCCAGCAGGCTCTTCTTATGTCATTCTGTATCTGGACGAGGACTTCTTAAAAATCATGACAACAAACTGAGGAGGAAATGTAGAGAACTGAATTTAAAACTAGAAAAATCAGAAACAGGGGGGAAACCAGAACTGACATATTTGCCTATACCTAGTCATGTCTGGATTTTTATTTTTACAACTTTTCATTCTGGAATTTGCAACCCAGTTAATTCCTCTCTTTTGGCCTCTTTGCCAGGTAGGTCAGCAAGTTTAGGGGTAACTTACCTCTTGTCAGACAATGTTCCTGGAGTTTAATTTGTGGTGGAAAAATGGAAATCAGAAAATTGAGGCAGAGAGGAAAACCATCAAGCAGAGAGTGAAAGGATAGCCTGATTTTGTTGTCCCAGGTATTGTCCTTGGGGTAGAGGAGGCATAAGTTTTGTGGTTACTTACTATTGTAATTTATTTGTATGCTGCTCTTCTATATAGTAATTGTATCCGTATCCGTAATGTTCCTAATTTTGATCTATAGACTGCACTAGTAAATCGATTATAGGCAAAATCACATAATTATTTGCTGTTGATGGGGACAGAGAAACATGAGGAACCTATGCAAATAAGTTTGATGGAGTGTTACAAGAGAAGGAGGAGAGAGTGAAACGCAATAACTTCAAGACCAGCTCAAGACATTTTGCTACCTGAGGCGAAGCGCAAGGTTCTCCTGCCCCAATTCCATGTACTGAGCACATGGATCTTACTGCAGCAATGGGGATAGGGCAACATATTCCACTGCACTTGAGGGCTGCACGGCTAGCTTATGGGGTGAGCTGGCTACCTCACTTGACCCAGGGGTATCTGCTTTCCCTAATGATAGAGCTGGACCCAAATTGCAAACTTATAAGGTAGACCCATGTCCGATGTTGAAGTTAGTGTTGTGCTTTAAAACTATCCTGGTGGTTTTTTTCTTTGCCTTACTCCTGAAGCAGCAAAGGTGTGTTTGTGAGTGTCCCTTCTAAGTATCGCCTAAGCGCAGGGAACGCTCCAACCACTGTACCATACTGTCTCCCCAGGAGGCTAGTGAGTGAGTGCCTCTGGCATCTGGGAATGGGAAGCTGGACTGAGTAGACTTGCTGTTTCCCTTTCAAACTCCCTTGTTCCCTGTACGTGTGAGTTCATCATTCTCAAGGATTGGAAGGCATATCAGCTGCTGGTTTTAAACTGATGAGAATGGGATTTCATTAATTCACTCCTCCTGTAACTTTTGCTTTAAAATTTCTAAGGAATTTGAGAAAAGGAGAAGGGGGTGCACCGATATATACAACCCACAACATATTCTTGGTGTCACTTCAGTTTTTCATCAATATATGCTTGGGGCAATATTGTATTTCACCAGATCAGCTGGAACAGGCTGGGGGATGGAGTGAGAGTAGCAATTTCATTTCTTTGTCATAGAAAATGAACATGCTTCTTTCTTCCCGTCGTCGTCTCCCCCTTTTTCTTTCTCTCCCTCCCGCTGCCCCGCAACCTCACAATACTGCTTCTTATCTTCAAGATACCAGTAGAGGCCATGTTTGTGTAATTAAATTAGGGTTAATGGGCAGCCCAAAATCGTAATAAAGGAGATTTTAGAATTGTGCATCCTTTCCCACAACATTAATTTTATATCATGCTTTTATGTCTGTACAAGTAATTAAGTTAGGGAACATGTAAGGAACTCTGAAGAGACAAGCTTTGTGGAACCACACAAGTCGGGCTGTAGCCAGACCACATTGTCATGGGAGTCACGGAAAAAAGAGCTCTTAAACCATCTTCTATGATTGCTGTAGTTTCAGCAATCCTGATGTCATTTTATCCCCGCTCGGCAGTTGAGGAGGTTATAGGCAGGTGCAATCGCTGGAAGGATTGGGAAGGTACAGAAAGCTAAACATCTTTTAAATGTGGGAGCTGACAAGCAACTAGCTAGAAGATTATACGCCCGTCGATTCCTTGCGGTTTGGAAACACGCACACACACACACACACACACACGCACACACACACACAAACACCGTCCCTCCACCACCAAGTTTAGAGAAAGTGTACAGGAAAACAGTTCCTAAGCACATACCTCTTGTCTTTTCGGTGTACTGCAGCAGAACTTTACAAAGAGCTGTTGCCAATGCACAAATGCCGTGGGTGGCAGGATTTGGCACTGTGGTCTAAACCACAGAGCCTAGGGCTTGGCAATCAGAAGGTTGGCGGTTCGAATCCCTGCGACGGGGTGAGCTCCCGTTGCTCGGTCCCAGCTCCTGCCAACCTAGCAGTTCAAAAGCACATCAAAGTGCAAGTAGATAAATAGGTATCCCTCTGGTGGGAAGGTAAACAGCGTTTCCGTGCGCTGCTCTGGTTTGCCAGAAGCGGCTTTGTCATGCTGGCCACATGACCCAGAAGCTGTACGCCGGCTCCCTTGGCCAGTAAAGCGAGATGAGCGCCACAACCCCAGAGTCATCTGTGACTGGACCTAACGGTCAGGGGTCCCTTTACCCTGAAACATTTCCCCGATGAAAATAGGAATGTTAATAATAATAATAATAATAATAATAATAATAATAATATACCCTGCCCATCTGACTGGGTTGCCCCAGACACTCTTAGCCAGTGTTGCTGCTTCCAGAAAATGGGACAACTCCACAACTAAAGGAGTCGTAGAGGATACTCTCCCCCCCCCCCACGCATGCAGCTGTGGATGTCTGATTCTACAGATCAGAGAGGGAAGGAAGCACAGTGTAGCAACTCCCAGGTTGCTAAAAGCATAAAATACAGTCCTGGGAGTTGGAGGCTGCAGAGGGATTTTTTAAATATATATATAAAATTCAAATGGCTTCTCTGAGGCCAGGTTTCCCACCCACCCCCTTCCATTATATGGCCTTTATCTCTGATGGACTTTTCTTGTTCGGTGGATGCAGTTTTTAGTGTGGTAGGATGTAGGTCACATTTGACAAAGAGTTGTGCTGTGACCTGAATGCACGAGCAGGGACTTCTAAAAGTGAGTCTGCTAATGTGCAAACTTGCAAGCTTAGTCATCAGTGGCATTTGGCAAAAGGCAGGCGGCAAAAGTCCAACTGCCGAAAGAAAAGAGATCCTGGTTTGGTTTTGTTCTTCTAAAGAAAGCTGCCAGTGGCCAGCAAATGAAATGAAACGGCCAGTTAATGAAAACCATCTCTTTCATTTCTGCTTCCAGACAGCGATAAACAGACAGACAAAATAATGCGGGGAGCAGGCGAAGGGAGGAGAGACCATTATTTCTCCCTTTCTCAAAATACTAGAACCCAATAGGGTCATCCAAAGAAGCTGAAGATTCAGGAGAGGGGGAAAACCAAGTACTTCTTCACACAGCAGAATGTGGACCCAGATAGCTCAGTTGGTTAGAGCGTGGTGCTGATAATGCCAAGGTTGGAGGTTCGATCCCCATATGGGACAGCTGGATGTTCCTGCATTGCAGGGGGTTGGACTTGATGATCGTCAGAGTCTCTTCCAATGCTATAATTCTAAAGTTAAGCGATGGAGTTAGCTCCCAGTGTGGTGTAGTGGTTAAGAGCGGTAGACTCGTAATCTGGTGAACCGAGTTCGATTCCCCGCTCCTCTACATGCAGCTGCTGCATGTGGACCTTGGGTTAGTCACACTTCTTTGAAGTCTCTCAGCCCCACTCACCTCACAGAGTGTTTGTTGTGGGGGAGGAAGGGAAAGGAGAATGTTAGCCGCTTTGAGACTCCTTCGAGTAGTGATAAAGCGGGATATCGAATCCAAACTTCTCCTCTTCTTCTTCTCCTCCCACAAGCTGTTGGAATGGCCATAACCAGGTGCACCAGCTAGGGGGGCCCAAGGCACTTTGCCCCCCTCCAAGTTCTTAAGGATGGAGCTGGGCCCCCTCAGTATCGGGCAACGACATCATGCACGCTACATCGGTGCGTCCCACGATGTGGTGCATGACACCAGACGTTAGCCCCCTCAATAACAGGGGAAGCCGGCACTTCAGGACACAACTTCACACAGGCAGATGGGCACACACTATCTGGCCCCCAGAAAAGTTTACTGTGCCCCCCCCCCACAAGACACACACCCCTCATCTACCACCTACTACTTTTGTCCCATGCTGTTCCCTGCTGGTCTTCTGCATGTTCCACCCAGTTGTTGTGCAAAGATAAGCAGAAAGGTTGGCATGCTGAGACTGGAACTCCCACTATCATCTGGTGTGTGTGCAAAGGCAACAATGTTTGTCTTGATCCTGGTGGTGGGGTGGTTGGAGGTCAAAACCTCTCCTCCCATCTCAGCACCACTATAGGGATCGATATGTATATAATTGTGAGTGTGTTCTCCTGTGTGTATGTCATGGGTGTGTATTCATGTGCGTGCCAGCTGTGTGTTGGCCATGCCCACTTATGGGCCACATCTATCTACCCCCTGGCATGCAGCTACTGAAGGGACTGGAGAGCCTTTGGGGCACAAATGATTGGTTCTATAGATTGAAGCTAGCACTTTGTATTGCACTCAAAATGAAAAGGCAGCCAATGCAGTTGGTACAAAAAGGGGGATAATATGAGCCCTATATCCCACCCCTGTGAAAAGCCTGGCTGCTGTGTGAGAAGCCTTCCAAACCACCTTCAAGGGCTGCCCCACATCAAGCACATTACAGTAATCAAGATAAGTTGCAGTGTCAGTCTGGCTCGTTGTTGCTGGATCGGAAGGTTTCAGCTTAATCCTGCAAAGCTGCTCCTGAAGATCCAGGTTTAAGGCCAGATCCAAGAGGTCGTAGGAAAACTAAAATTGAGTTATTAGTTATCAGAAGTAGAAGTACTTCTAACACCTGGTGAACATCCAAACTGAAAGGCTTCCCACTGATCAGAAAAACCTCTGTCTTGTCCAGATTTAGCTTCATCTTGTCAGCCCTCATATAGTCTATTACTGTCATCAAGCATTATTGATTAACTATTTAATAATTTTATATTGAAATGTCATTGTGCATATATTGAGTGTCGGCATGGATAACAGTAATTTTAGCTGACACATTCTGGACAGGAAGCAGGGTAGAAATGCAAATAACAAAGGAATGGTAGGTTTTATTATTTGTTTATTTAACAGCATTCACATATTGCATGTCACCTTGGGCTCCTTGGAGATATAAATGTAACCATGAATAAATAAAAATAAATAAACCAGCAGTGCTCTTCTGAGCAAGATCTCTGGACAACTTCAGAGAGTGAATCAGAACAAGCAATCCAACCCAAGGAATGCGAAGCCCAGAGTGGTCATGGCGCCGCTGAGAGACAGAATCAGGTAAGAGGAATTCATCTGAGCCTGAACCGAGTCGAGGTGAAATTACTTCAGTTGAGGTGAGTCTGTTACAAACTGAGCTGGGGTATGCCCCTTTCGCTGCTTCTGGGATTACTGGGGGTGTGTGAGACTTCAGAAGTTGCAGGCAGAATCTGGCTTTACCTCAGGGGACAGGCTGAAGATTGCTTTCAGCATCTCCCCTCCACTGTGGCAACGCCTTGATTCTTCTGGGGAGGAAAAATCTCCGCCAGGCGAAGTCTGGCCGGTTCTCAGTGAAGGCAGCTGCAGTATTCATAATTTATAGGTGGTCTATTAAAGTTTCTCCGTTTTTAAGTTCAAAGGAGTGAATGTCTTCATTCTGAACCATATAAAAATAGCCTGATTAATTGACTGTCTGGGAAAAATATAGTCTGCTCTTTTTTTTAATTCGGCATGAAAATATCATCTCATTATTATGTCTTGAGTTAGTGGATATTCAAATAATTCATTATGGTTATAATTAATGCTTGTGCTGAATCCAATATTTCCTTTCCCCCCCCCCTCCTTCCCTCAGTCTGTGTAGGCTGGAAGCTCTGTGAGGAAAGAATGGATTGAAAGGGTTGAAGGCCTAGCATCCCTTCAGACTCCAGGTCTAGGCTCATACGGCCAATGGCTCCTCATGAAACCAAGAACAAAGACTTTGGCCTAGTTTCCTCCATGACATAGGAATCTATGAAGACGATCATGGTTAGACTGAAGAAGGCGGGCAAAGGCAATGCTGGGCCTGCCCCAGACAGTCTGCCCCCTCCCGCTCACAGTAGTAATAGACACCATCTTGCCGTGTCAGAAGGATGGAGAGAGGCAGGCAGGCGTAACATCGGGACCTCCTCCAGTTGGACTTGATGTAGGAAAGAAGCAAGACCGACTCCATTTTGGTTTAGGACTAACCACATTTGTATGTAACTATGCAGTGAATAGGGACATGGGTGGCGCTGTGGGCTAAACCACAGAGCCTAGGACTTGCCAATCAGAAGGTCGGCGGTTCGAATCCCCGCAACGGGGTGAACTCCCGTTGCTTGGTCCCTGCTCCTGCCAACCTAGCAGTTCGAAAGCACGTCAAAGTGCATGTAGATAAATAGGAACCGCTGCAGCGGGAAGGTAAACGGCGTTTCTGTGCGCTGCTCTGGTTCGCCAGAAGCGGCTTAGTCATGCTGGCCACATGACCCGGAAGCTGTACTGTGGCTCCCTCGGCCAATAAAGGGAGATGTGCGCCACAACCCCAGAGTCGGTCATGAATGGACCTAATGGCCCTTTACCTTTATGCAGTGAATGCACACTTAAAGCATGAGCAAGACAAAGCTGTTTGCAGAGTTAAGCAGCTAAAAGGGGGGGGACTTAGATAACCTTTAGATAAAGAAATATACATTGTGGTTAGTGTGACCTTTGCACATAGGTATTGTGGTTTCCATGGCAGTTAGGGCTGGCAGCTAGGGTCCTGTTCACCTGGGGTTTAATTTATGTTGTTTACTCAATGGTATAAAATCTTGCTTCCGAATGTAATTGGGGGTTCAGCTTCTGATCTATGCTGCGCCTTTCTCATCCTGGTTTGAAATAAAACTTTCCGATGGTAATTCTCTTGGTTTTCTCGTGAGTAAAACAGACTCAGTTGGGCAACACATTTTGGGTGGGGTTTTCCCCACAACAGACTGTGCCCTCCCCACCACCACCACCCCATCCAACTTTGGATTTCATATTATTTGTTTCGGTATTTTAACGTTGTAAACCTTGGTGGGTACCATGGTAGGAAGGCGTTGTTTAAATGCAACCAATGCTTTATAATAATATTATTCAGCATTGCATTTCAGGAGCCCACCTGGACAGTCTGTAGTGTAGAGGCCAGACAGGTTTGGTACCTCAGGGAGAAGTAGGCCTCCTCTTCACATCAGCAGGGACCTCCTAAAATGCTCTCCTCATGTCTAGTGCACCTGTCACAGGTGGTAAAAGCATACAGGTAGGCCGTTTTTTGGAATTTTTTGGCAGGGTGGTGAAATGGAGAGCCTACAATGGCAGTGGTGGCAGGTATCCTGCCATTTTCCACACACACACATGTCAGCATGTAGTGGCATTCAGACGAGAATAGTAGGTAAAATAAAAATGGCGATCATAATACAATTTTGAAAAGTATCCCGAAACAGACATTTCAAAATGAATCTTGTCTCAAAACTCATAATCATTTTTTAAATCTATGTTTTCGGAGAGTGCAGAATCTGAAGGATAACTATGCCCTGATCTGCAAATTAGTGCCGATCAGGTCAGTTCTTATCATGATTGGCAAATTCCTCTAGTTGTTTATTATTATTATTATTATTATTATTATTATTATTATTACTATTACTATTTATCAGATTTCTCAATCACTTCCAACAACTGGCAGAAGCCCCAAAGCAATTTACAGAACAGAAAATAAAATAAAAACCATTTTATTTGGGTGGAGTTTATGGAGTTTATGCTGGTTTTAGCAGTACTGTTTGATTTTGCATATATCCATCCTTGAACTTTCAGGTGAAGGGCACCCTATAAATATGGTAAATAAGTAAGCAAAATAAACATGTCTTCACCTGGAGCTGTAAAGATGACAATGTCTGTGCCAGGTGAGCTTTCCTGGGGAGAGCATTCCCTCATCCGGGAGCTACCACAGAAAAGTCCCAATCTATCATTGCCACCCTCCGGATACGTCTCAACAGGTGCACACTTGATTCTGCTGAATGCAGAAATTGGATTGGTGCTCTTTGAGTTCTCCTGGGCATTTTTCTCCCTGCCACCCCACATAGTTGGCAGGAACCAACAAGAAGCTGTGCAGTCGGGATGGATGGCTTTTTGTAACGAGCAATGCAGGAAATGGTAATTGCCGTTTCCACAAACCCTTCCCGCAGTCTTGGCTGTGCACTGCAGCGCCACGCAGGGTGCAAGGAAAAAGCTCCACCAGGATGGGTCTTTTGTCTATCAGAACTTGATGAAAGGGGGGTGGGGGGAAACCACAGTTAGGCGTCAGCGATGGGGGAATCTGCTCTGGAGCTTGCCATCCCCTTTTATGCTGCTAAATCCCGAGAGCAGCATTGTTGACTCTCTCCGTGCCTGAAACTGCTTCGTTGCCCCAGAAATCAAAGCAGAGATATTCCACCCCCACCACCCCAGCCTGTTTTTAATTAATTGACATTCTATTTTTATCCCTGTTTGGGTCAGACGCCTAAACGTCTATCCGTTTGATAGCACCCGAGGGAGTCTTTTGTTCCAAAGAGGTGAAAAATTGTACCCACAAAAAGAGTTTCCTCATCCGATCAATTCCCTCTAACAACTTTATTGATTAGCTGCAGCAACATTTTTCATTTATTAATTATGAAGAAGATGTTCCGGGGGGGGGGGGGGTTCCTTTAAGTTAACTATCCTGATAGCCCTCAACCTTCTTGCCCCACCTGCCTCCATCTGTATTAGCAGCCCCCGCCTCAAGCTCCTGGTCCGAAAGGAAGCTGGAACTATTAGTAATTTATAGGAGGTCTATTAAAGTTTCTCTGTTTTAAATGTGGTCAGCAAGAGGATCTTCAGTCAGAGCCACTTTTTTTTTTTAAGGCCTGATTAATTGACTGCCTGGGAAAATCTACTGCTTGGTGCATGCTTATGTAATATACCATTATTAATTTCCATGTGGAAATATATGCCGTATTCCCGTGATGTCATAAATCCCCACGCTGTTTCCTGAGACATGATTAATTTGTTAATTTATTTTGCACCGGTGAGCGCAAAGCATCGTTCCACAGAGGAGGCTGCCCGCTGTCTCTCTGGGTGAGTCTCTCCCTCGGATTTGCCTCCTTCCAGCCAGCAGGCTGTTTTGTAAAGGGGGGGGGGGTTAGTTCAACATGGTATATGCAGGGAGTGACAGGGAGACAGGACAGGCCCATAGTTCTGCAGAAGCACAAGGCTCTGAGATAATAATGATAATGATAATGATAATGATAATAATAATAATAATAATAATAATAATAATAATAATTTACTTATACCCTGCCCATCTGGCCGGCTTCCAACAGGATATTAAAAACACAATAAAACATCAAACATTAAAAGCTTCCCTAAACAGGGCTGCCATCAGTGGTCTTCTAAAAGTCAGATAGTTGTTTATTTCCTTGACATCTGATGAGATGGCGTTCCACAGGTGCCACTACTAAGAAGGCCCTCTGCCTGGTTCCCTGTAACTTGGCTTTTCACAGGGACGGAACCGCCAGAAGGCCCTCGGAGCTGGACCTCAATGGGCTGAACAATGGGGGTGGAGATGCTCCTTCAGGTATACTGGGCCAAGGCTGTTTAGGGCTTTAAAGGTCAGCACCAACACTTTGAATTGTGCTTGGAAACGTACTGGGAGCCAATGTAGGTCCATCAGGAACAGTGCTATATGGTCTCGGTGGCTGCTCCCAGTCACCAGTCTAGCTGCCACATTCTGGATTAATTGTAGTTTCCAGATCACCTTCAAAGGTAACCCCATGTAGAGTGCATTGCAGTAGTCCATAACTAGAGCATGCACCACAAGGCTTAAAAGACCATACAGAGATCATCACATGCAAGGCACTTGCTCCAACTATGTCCCAAGTGATGCCTCATCTACTTTCAGGCTGTAGCAGATGGTGAGATGGCACAGGAGGGGCTCCATTGCTCTCATGGCTTCCTAGCCTAGAAGGTCTCTGGCACTTATTGCGAGGCCCACTGTGTTGGGAAGTCAGGGGAGCAACAACGCCCCACCTGTTCCTTCTCACCAGCTGCTAGTGGAACAGGCTCTTCTTATGGTTCCATTTCCCTCGGATATGCAAGGGCTGAAGACCTACAAGAAGACCGTCTCTGCCATGGCCCCCAAATGACAGAACTCCCTCCCTAGAGGGCTGCATCATGCACCATCTCAGTATTATTAGTATTTTAGTATTAGTATTAGTATTACTGGCATACCGTGCTTTGTCCACAGATCTCAGGGCAGTTCACAACATAAAAATACAATATAAAAGCACAAAATACATGATACTAATGAGAACAAACCAACCAACCAATCATTGAAGATGCACCTCTTATCCTTGGTCTTCGGCAATTTGACAGTTGACTATCATTGTCAGTGTCCCCCATCTGGTTTGTTGATGTGTATATATTGTATGGTATTTTGGGATGGGGTTGTTTTGTTGTATTATCTTTTAAAGCATCTTACAGTGAAGGATGGGTAGAAAATGTAATATATAGAAAATGTCTGAATTAGTAGATATTTTATGGCGAATGACAAGTGAAGGAAAATGAAGAAGAAGAAGAAGAAGAAGAAGAAGAAGAAGAAGAAGAAGAAGAAGAAGACTGGATTAATAGATATTTAAATCATTAATAAATTGATAAATTATTGTCTTCTGCTTAAAGTTGGTTTTTTAAACATTCAATTTAAGGAATAGCTGAAAATGTATTATTATCATTATTTGCATTTGTTCACCATTTAAAATCTCTTGAAGTGGCTGGCAGCTGTAATAGCACACAGAATGCAAAATGCAAAAAGACATAAAATGGCTTAGATTCATGACTTAGGTTGAAGGGCACAAGCTTTTTCCCCCCCCCCCACTGAGGAAAATACTGGCCTTTTAGCATTAGAAGCAGCTGAAATCAAGCACCTTATTCAGCAGAATAATAATAATACTAACATTAAAAAACAAAACACAGAAGCCCAAAGGCTGCTTGTACCCTGGGCGTCTATTCAAGGTCACGGAGCTTGCTCCCTGCCTTAACTTTCCAAGTTATTCAGCAGAAAATTTGGCTGGGTAGCAGAGCTGTCCTCAGCCAGCTCCATGACGCTCCACAACATCACCTAGGACTGTGACTCTTAGTCGCTATTCAGAAGTGCATTCCACAGTTCTGCGCATGGGGCTAGCAATCTGAAGTCTACAGCTCATCCTCAAGGGCAGCCCCATGTTGAGTGTGTTACAGTAATCCAGTCGGGAGGTTACTATTGCATGGATAACTGTCCAGGAACGACGATTGTTAGTGAATCAGCCAGAGCTAGAAAAGACACTCCATGCTATTGATGCCACCTGGGCCTCCAGGACTTTCACCAGACTATACACCTGCTCTTTCAGATGAAGTGCAACCCTACTTAGATCAGGCCACCTTCCTATTTCTAGGAATGGGAAACCATCAAATCACAGTACCTCTGTCTCATTCAGCTTCTGTTTATTCCCCTACATCTGCCAGTTAATTACTAGGGGGGTGCACAGCCACTGGCCTGATTTGTTCCAGAGGTCCAATTTGTGTACCCAGGTTCAGGCAGATCAGGGACCACCCACCTGCATGGACCCCTTATTTCACCCTGGGTCTGTTCCAAAGAACGTCTCCAGGCAGCGCTAAGGCTTTTTGAAAACCCTATTTTAACATAACATGAGACTTAAAAATACGTTTGGGAGGAGCACTGAGCAGGATTGTATCCTCCTGCTTACCACCTGGTACGCTACATGATCTGATCCTGTGTGGGGCCTCTCCTTTGCAAGTTGCTTCCCTGCATGCAAAGGAAGCAAGATGCTTGCAAATGAGCAGTGACCAGCACCCCTCAGGATTGGATCCCTTCATTTCAAAGCTGGAAAGTGGGAGGATCAAGTCCTGTGTGATGGCGCCTTGCAAGTTTGGGGGCATGGTTTTGCCCCAAACAGCCTGACAGGTTAAGCTCTGAAGGCTGGCCAGCCTAACGTTGTAAATTGAGGAGACTGGTGAAACAGCACCTGCACCCCAAAAGATTGGTGCCTCTGCCCCACAGCATTGATCCTAAAGAGGGGGGATCAGGCAGGAATGAGAGCTGTGGCATTGTGCCTACTACTTCCTCTTGGAATGATACAGCAGTCAATCAGGTAGGTCTCAGCCTCTTTGTACAGGTTTCCTGCCCCGCCTGCCTCTCCTTCCTGCCTGATGCCCTGCCTGTTGATAGCCATGGGTTGCATTGGGCCATCCAACCCAAACTGCAGCATTCTCTGGCTACCTGCACCTCTAACCAAGTCCCTACAAATACGCTGTCTTTTGCACATGCCTTGGGCCTCCTGGCACAACCCCACCCAAGCACCTGATCTAGGGTCTCAACTGGGGGCTAGCTGGAAAATTCTCCAGAGCATTCACTCCATAAATGATTTCCATAAATCTCTGTGTGCACACCTTCTTAACTGTTCCAATCCCTGAAGGGGGTTATCCTACTATCAGATCAAATCTTCCCAAGAAATGAACATAGCAACCCATGAGGTTGCTTTACATCAAGTCAAGACCCTCTGGTTCATCTAGCACAGTACTGTCCTCACTGACTGTCAGGGGCTCTTAGGGGTTTGATATCTTCCCATCCCTACCTGGAGATGCCAGCAATTGTACTTAGACCTTCTGCAGATGCTCTCCCACTGTGTTATGACCCTCTCCATGACACTGGAGTAATAACTGCCCTACCTACAGATCCATCAACAAGGTGTCCAATTAAAAAACAAACAGAGGTTTGGGATCTGCCTTGATTCTACCAAGGTGGCCTAAGCATGAATGTTGAAATCCTCCAGGACTATTGCCTATCACCACCCCAGCTTTCTAACACTTCCCCAGAGACCACCTCTCTGGCACACTTTTGGACTGTATCCAACAGAATCCCCACTTTGCTTCTTGATCTGGATCTGGATCCCAAGCACCCTGGTCTCCTAGCAAGGGAGATCAAATCCCTATGGATGACAGGAACTCCTCAACCCCACACCCTCCAACCTAAACTGCTGTTGAACCAAGTGTCCAGGTCCCTATATATATAGACCACCCAGCTCATTCCTCCAGAACTTGGTGATGCACACCAGTTCAGCATCTTTCTCCACAAGCAAAGCATGGATGAGTGATGACCTGGTATTACAGACCTTTGCATCCTTGCCTTCATCACACCAAAGTAAGCAGCAGCAGCAGCAGCAACAACAGAAAGGAAGACAAGCAGGAGGGGAAGCTTATAAGATTTCTGAACCTCAAATTTGGGGCTCAGTTTGGCTTTTTGTTTGTTCAAAGGATCAGGTCGTTGTGCATTTAACTTAAACTGGTTTGCTCATCCCTGGGGTAAATACAGATGCACACAGAGATAAATATATGGGCTCTGCCCCTAGATAAATATATAGTCCCTGCCCCTGCTCCCTGTAGAGTTGATAACAAAACTCCCATTCATTTCAGCCTCATTATGGGCTTATCTTTTTCTTCTTGTTGTTGTATAAATCTAAGTCGTGCTAAGTGAGCAATAGCAGACCTTGTGGGAGGCTCTTGGCTTCCAAGATGGGCTTATCATTTTATTATTTGGCTTGTTTCTTTAACATTGTAATTATATGACAGGGAAAAGGTTTGAAGTTGTGTTTTTTCTTTCTTTTTTAAATCTGTTGCTCAACTTGAACAAAAATACCTGGTTCTGAGTATATGCCACAACCCCTTCCAAAATAAAATGGAAATGTCAACAGCTTTTGCAGAAAGTTCCTGGCTTTTCCAGCATGCCAACTTGGACGAGTCAACTTCATCGTGAGAGGGGAAACTGCCCTGAGATTCAACTTCCAGGTCTTTCCTTCCACCCTCCCAATATTGCTGTTCCGTGGCTTTATAAAAGGCAATTCTCTCCCTGCAGCTTTGAGATGTGTAAAGACAAAGTGAAAGGAGGAACTCCTCTTGGTTAACAAGGAAGCCAAAAAAGGCACCGTAGGAAATAATAATAACAAAGAATCTTCAGTCGATGTGAAGCCAGCAAATATTCTGATGAGTTAGATATTGCAGTTTAATGGTAAACTGGGTACACCATGGAGGAGCAGTATGAAACTCTGGGTGGCTGAATGCTATTAATTTTCAAAGTGTATTACAATTACAGGGACACCTGTGCTGCAGAACTCTGAGCTGAGCCACTGAGAAACTCCACAGTTCATAATAGCCCTCAAAATAGCTAATTTCATGCTCGCAGTGGGCCATCCACCATCTGCACATCCAACAGTGGCAGAGAGGTAAAAAGGAAAATGCTTCTTTGGTTTCAAGGCCCTCTGATAGGAGTGCAGGAGGTGCACTTGCTGGTAATGTTTTTAACTCTGTCTCTGCTGCTGCTGTTGCTGCTGTTGCTTTTGGTTATTTCTTATGGTTGGTTGAGATGGTTCTCTCTCTAATGCTTTCAACAGCCAGGGGATTTTGACCCCAATTAATTTAGAGGGGGATGCAAGAAGAGATCTGTAAATTCATCTCTACAAACGGAAATGGCTGTATGCACAGTCGTAATTGTTGCATTGCTTTGTAAGTTCCTTTAATAATTTTTTCTACCTTATCCATAACCCATCACACAAGCACTTGATGAAATGATAAGCTTTACATATGAAGCTGAACAGCAGAGATTCTCACTTCGCAGCTGAGGCAAAGGGGAGAGGTCATCAAAGAATGATGCCGCCCCAAGGGCTATATTAAAAAAGCAGTCACTCCATGCATTTATAAATAAATACGGTAAGCGAGGAAGCAGATCAAGAGTGGGAAGATTTCTCAGTGAGTCATCAGGATAAGACCCACTTGATTAGAATAAGTTAATATTTGGAAGAGGAGATGAGCAGGAACAGCGAAGCCTTGAAAAACCACCAACTCAAAGAGACAAGAGGGAGCGACTCCTATATGTTTCAGAACTACAGATGGGAACTTGGCAAGTCTTATGAATATTTTGTACTTTAGCAGAGGAGGGTGTCAAAGGCATTCATGTCAATTTCCCATGTTCCTTGTAGCTTCAGAACCTCCAGGCGCAGCACAGATGACTCTTGGCGGGGGAAGGGGCTATGCAGACGGACCTTTAAAGAGTTTGCACTTATCAAAAGACGTCAGACCCAATGTCCCTGTGGGATTATCCATCCACCATCTCATGTCAAATTACGTGGCATAATTCTCATTTCCCAAACTGAACCATTCAGGAACTAAGGTCTTGACTCTCCCATGAATGAACAGGAAAAAAGGTACGGCATCACGGGAATGCCTCCAAACATATAAAGATGTTCCATTTACATTGGAAGCTGCCTTCTATTGAGTCAGACCATCTAGCTCAGTAGTGCTGCTCTGACTTGCAGCGGCTCTCCAGTGTGTTTCAGGCAGGGGATATTTGCAGCCCTACCTGGAGATGCAGGGGATTGAACCTTGGTCCTTCTCCATACAAGACAGATGCTCCACCACTGAGCTACAGTCATCCTAGCCCAATGGTGTCAATCCTGGCAGTAGCTCTCCAAACTCTCAAGCAGAAACCCATCCCAGCCCTGCTATATTTGAAACCCTTCAACAGGAGAAGCCAGGCATTGAATATTGGGCTTTATGTTGAGATGTGAACAGGGCCGGCACGTCCATTTAGGCGAACTAGGCAGTTGCCTAGGGCGCCAAAATGGAGGGGGCGCTAGCCAGCCTGCTCCCCCGCCCGCCGCTGCCCGCCGCTGCCCCAACCAGCGGCGGAGCAAGCAGCTTAGGGTGAAAACCGCGGCGGCAGGGGCACCAAAATGGAGGGGGCGCTAGCCAACCTACCCCCGTCGCCCCCCCGCCGCCCGCCGCCGCCCCAACCAGCTTGGGGCGAAAACCGCAGCGGCGGGGACACCAAAATGGAGGGGGCGCTGGCCAGCCTGCCCCTCACCCCCCGCCGCGGCCTGGTGCCACCCCAACCAGCAGCGAAAACCGCGGCGCCCGGCAGGGCAGGGGGCGGGGCACCGTACGTCATGCGCAATGACGTCACGTGGCCCGCCCCCTCGCCTAGGGCGCAAAAATCCCTAGCACCGGTCCTGGATGTGAATAGATTCTAGGAGAGGATATATTTAGCAGATATTATCCCCCCCTTTCCTCACATTTCCCCTTCCTTTGCATCTTAAAGGGAAGCTTAGATTAGCTAGTTTTAGCCTTTAGGTGATCCAGGTTGCTCCAGGCCGCACGGCATCTCCCAAGGTGGCAGAGAACAAGGGACAGAGGTAGGAGGTGGGGAGGGGTGGGCAAAGAAGGGCTCAGCCTCCTCTGCCCCCTCAAGATTGGAGGGCTCAGCCCTGTGTCAACAGACATGGGAGGGGACTAAAGACACTTCAGCCCTATATAGTTTGCACCTATACTGAGCTGTTTGAGGAGGACCGTCCCCGCATTATGTTTTTTTTTTTCTAAAGTGGTCTCATACTTCTGCAAAGTAGTGCCACCAAACGTTTTGATACCTCCAGCTTCCATGTGGGTGATGCTGTTTCGGTTCAGCAATTCAGGGAATGAGTTTGGTATATGGCCCGTGTGAACAGCAGGATAGTTCAGAAGTAGCTTTCTAGGAATGAACCGTGATTATGCACGAATGGGTCTGCTAAATACATCTTCTCTTTGTGATGAGTTGCAAACGAGCTGTATTGCCGAATTATTCACTGACCTTCTGGAGCGTGGTAAGAGCAGCTATGAAAATGGGAAGAAAGAATGGGGGAGATATGTGCAAAATGTTTCTAAATGGTTTGTGTCTAGGCTTCCGGGGCTAAGTAGTGTAAGGAATAAATAGCATGGCATCAAAGTCTGTGATGGCGAGTTATGCATAGAACCTAGTGAGTAGCTTTGATCCATTTATTTTCTCATGCACACCCAGGTCTGTGAGTGCCAGGCATAGCTGTCAACCCTCCCTTTTTTTGCGGGAAACTCCCTTATTCCAATGCCGTTTCCCACTGCTATCCCGGATTGTTGATATCCCTTAAATTTCCCGGATTTCAAAGGAAGCAGCTCTTCTCCCTCCCTGCCGGCCAGGGAGGCTCCTCAGCTGCATTGCTCGGCTGCCAATAAGGAGTCTGAGACCGACTGGGGGCAGAGCTTGCATGCCTTGTGCAGCCATACCCTCACGCCCAACCAGACAGCCAGCCTGCCTGCCATCTATGCGCTCGCTCTTTCGCTCACCCGTTCGCGCGCAGCCTCTGGAGCGCAGGGTGGCGAGGCTACTTGGTGCCATTGCACCACCCTCGCGGCATCCCTTATTTTCAAATCTGAAAGTTTGAAAAAATCCCTTATTTTCAAATCCGAAAGTTGACAGCTATGGTGCCAGGGCATGTGGACGGCTTCTGTTGTAGGCAGAATGCTGGATTAGATAGACCTTAGTCTGATCTACCAAGACAATTATTATGTTCTTATTGTTTTCCAGAGTGTCTGAGGATGACACACAGTTCAATCCAATGCATGTTTACTCTTTACAATGAAGGTTGCCGCCAGTAAGTGAGATTAGGGATGCAGACTGAATTGCTCTTCCCGACACAGATCGTAATCGCACTGTCAGAAACAGCACATACTTTGAAATTTTTGAGGAGTAGCGCACATCTCCCTTCCCATCAGGCACACAGATTAAGAATGCATTGCATCTCCTTGATTTTTCCAGCCCCAATTAATGCCATTTGCACCATCATTCAGATTTTGCAAAGTACAGTGGTACCTCAGGTTACAAACACCTTGGGTTACAAACACTTCAGGTTACAAACTCCGCTAACCCGGAAGTAGTACCTCGGGTTAAGAACTTTGCCTCAGGATGAGAACAGAAATCATGTGTCGGTGGCGCGGCGGTAGCGGAAGGCCCCATTAGCTAAAGTGGTACCTCAGGTTAAGAATGGTTTCAGGTTAAGAACGGACCTCTGGAATGAATTAAGTACCACTGTATATTCTTATTGTGAGTGACATGGATATCTGTTTGTTGGGAAATTCTGTAAAGGGAGTCTAAAAGGATGGAGAAAGAAACATTATAAGACCTAGGGATATTGGGGTGGAGAAACAGCTCTCTAGGGTTTCAGGCAGGAAGTATCTCCCACCACTACCTGGAGTTGCCAAGTATTGAGCCTGTGTCCTCCTGAATACAAGGCAGATGTGTTATGGTCCTCCCTGAAGACTGGAGACTGGCAGAAAGAACAGGGGCCTCCATATTGGCTCTGTTGGATCAGCTGGGGCTAACTGCTATTCATCTCCCAAAACTATTAGTAGCCATCCTACTTGGCTGTACCTAACTGAGAAGTGAGACAACATGGTCCACTCCATCAGCCAGGCTGGGACCACAAGCTCTTTGGCTCTTACCCTCCTGGAAGTGTCTACCTTTGGGGCCACTCCACCTGGTCATGGAACATTTATGAAACTACCGTATTTTTCCATGTATAAGATGCCCCCCAATTTTGGGGGACTCAAATTTAAGAAAATGTGGGGAGATGGTCATTGAGCTTTTTGGGGGGAGGATTGCCCAAAGTTGTGGAGCTTTTTTTGGGGGGGGGAATGGCCAAGCTTGTTGAGGGGAACTGCAGAAAATCACTAACCCGACAGACAAATGCTGACAATCGATCGCATCGCAAAAGCAAACAAGCATCTGCCCGCTCGCCAACAGCAGCCGGCAATTGCATGCCCAATTGTCGCAGAGGCAGCCAATCCACCGCAGCCCTTGCCGCAGCAACCAATCACCCACCCAATTAATGCAGCAGCAGCCAATCCAAAGCAGCCCTTCCCGCAGCTACCAATCACCCACCAAATCACCACTGACAAGCTGCAGCTTGCGGCTGCAACCAATCACCCGTTACCCCTATGCACTATCCGTGTATAAGAGAACCCTCATTTTTTAACATTAATTTAGAGTGAAAATCCTCGTCTTATACACAGAAAAGTACGGTATATGACAAATATCATGCTTCTCTTCTCTCACCATCCCTTGTTTCCTTTTGCATCACATCATAGCTTATGAGCAGAGACTTTGTTGTCATCTTAAACTCTGTGCAGGACCTAGAAAACTTAAGGTAGCAGCACAACAACAGAAGCACCAGTATAATCCAATAAGATGACATTTTTATCCTGGGTGAAGCACTGGGGTCCACCTCCTGCCCAAAATCAGCTTACAAGTGTGAGGACAGTTCCACACCATACATTTAAAGTGCATCCAAAGAAATCCTGGGAACTGTAATTTTCTTAAAGGGAAAGGTAAAGGGACCCCTGACCATTAGGTCCAGTCGTGACTGACTCTGGGGTTGCGGCGCTCATCTCGCATTATTGGCCAAGGGAGCTGGCGTACAGCTTCCAGGTCATGTGGCCAGCATAACTAAGCCGCTTCTGGCGAACCAGAGCAGCACACGGAAACGACGTTTACCTTCCCGCTGCAGCGGTTCCTATTTATCTACTTGCACTTGACGTGCTTTCGAACTGCTAGGTTGGCAGGAGCAGGGACCGAGCAACGGGAGCTCACCCCGTCGTGGGGATTCGAACCGCCAACCTTCTGATCAGCAAGCCCTAGGCTCTGTGGTTTAACCCACAGCGCCACCCGTGTCCCTTTCTTATAGACCTACAATTCCCAATACCCTTAACAAACAACATTTCCCAGGATTCTAGGGCAGAAGCCTTGTGCATTGGATGTGCTTTAAATGTATGCTGTGCACCTGCACTTTCACCCGCATGTATGTTTGCAGAAAGGAAAAGACGAAATCCTCAAGCCATTCATGCTGGCAGGCAGCAGCCACTGCTTAGCACTCTAACACAGTGGTCCTCAACCCCCGGTCCGTGGCCCGGTACCGGTCCGTGGATCAAATGGTACCGGGCCGCCCAAGGAACATTAAATTATTTCAATTTTATTTACTGTGGTGTTAAAATGTTAAATCACTTTATATTCATTTTTGGGTGTAACTGTATTTTATTTTGAAGGCATGTTTAAATACAATTAAATTAAAATTATGACATCAAAATAATCTAAAATATAAACAATCAATGTCCCCCCCTCAGCGGGCCACGGTAAAATTATCAAACGTTGACCGGTCCGCGACGATAAAAAGGTTGGGGAGCACTGCTCTAACAGAAGGCAGAATCATGCTTGCCAGATGTTTGGTGGAGGGGAAACTGAATCGAGCCCCTGTTCCCTCTTCCTAGCACCTGATCAGTGTATTTCCAGCTTCTTTTACACGGCTAATGCATGCACAATCCCAGTCCATTGGAAAACGCTATGGGGATCATGTGTGTGTGGTGTACAGTGGCTTGGGTGTACGCAAATTCCCCCAGCAGCTAGAAATACACAGAAACCTGATTCTGCTCACGTTGAGCCCTTAGCTGGATCAGGGCGAAAGGGAACGAGAAATATTGATTATTTTTTTCTCAGGTGAAGGAATACTGTGGGAAAAACTGCAGCAAGAAATATTTTCCCCTAAATGCATTTCATTCTTCTATTTCCTCTTTGGGGTTAATCTGAATTTATTTCCCTTCCAAATTCTGAAACTTGTTCCATTCCTAAATTCTCAAGTATAGGTGAAGCCTCATTTTATTTGTTGTTGTTGCTGCTGTTGTTATTCCTGTTGCTGTTGCTGTTGCTATCTCTCTCAGCCCTCTGGTGCAGCTGCCCAGGCTGCAGTGATTCCAGCAAATCATTAGCAACTCCCTTCTCTCTGCAATAACTTGCACTGAAGCCATCCATCTCCTCAAAAATTTATTACAGCATATTGAGGTTTTCTCTTGGACTGTTCGTAGCCAATTCCATTTGAAGGCAATCAAATCTCAGTGGAAGACCCCCACTCCGTATTGATGTTGCTTTGAAATGTTTTTTCCCCTTATTTCATTCTTTTCCCTTCATTTTTCATCCTTTGGGTGTGTTGCTCTGCTTTCTCTTGACTCTGTTTGGCGAGCTCCATGCAGTCCAAACTAAGCACCTGGTAATCAGTCCTCCCTATACCAGCCACTTATCTAAGGATACCAGTGAGCCATGGACCTTTTTAAAAGGTTGTATCTGTTAAGGCCATAGGAAGAGATGGTCTAGACAATGTTCTTGCCATGGGGACCAGCATCTCTTTAGTGATGTTGCTGAAATTCGTATTATATGGATTTGTCAGAGCTCGCAATGCTCAGTTGTATTATGAACTGATTACAGTCCACCTGAAGATCTTGGATGGTTCAGATTGCGTGCCACTCTCCCTGCCATGGTAGCATCCCAGGCACAAAGGAGCTGTAGAAACATTGGAAGCCAGGGTGCCTAATGTCCATCCTATGGCCTTTCCCTGCCATAATGTAGTAGGTAATGCTGGGGGAAAGGAGGAAGTGAGGCAGAGTCTAGAAGGTTGTTCACTCAAGAGAAATGCAACTTATTCATTCATTCATTCATTTTATTTAACAAAAAGTTATATATCACTTGATGGTTTAAAACAAACAAACAAAGCAAAACACATTCAACCCACACCCTCTAAGTAGTTTGCAAAACTATCAAATAAAACATTAGCATTCTCAATTTAAGAACAGTTAAAACAGATATTTAAAAACAGTCAAAAGATTATGAGAATCAAGAGAGATAAAAACACATGTGGATAGACTTGCCTGAAGAAAAATGTTTTAAGCAGACACCCAAAAGAAAACAATGAAGGTGCTATCCTGATGTCAATAGGCAGGGAGTTCCGACACATAAGTGCTAAAAGATCCGTTTACTACAAATCTGGAATGAGTGTGGAATGTAGTCTAACTTCAGGTGTGGAATACAGTCTGAAGTGATATTTGGATGAAGAAGAAGCTCTTTTTCACTTGGCCAGGACAAGGAAGCTCCATTGGCCAAGCTCAGTTGCATAGGAAGCCCCCTTATATTACCGGTAGTTCAGTGCTGTCGTCTACACTGCTGGCAGCAGCTCTCTGTGGTTAAGACAGGTAACTTTTGCTGACCCAGCTAGAGAGGCTGACCTGGGACCTCCTTGCATGCAAATCATGTGCTCTGCCCCTGAACTATGGCCATCCATATTCTCTAGTCATTTGCTAGAAAGCACCGCACGAGTCCCACCTGCAATTGAGACCATGTATCACCTAGACCATTGTTCTGTCAGTGGGGCACAAGGTATACAGGACTACCCACAGCAGCTGGAGACTTGTGTTGTGATCCTGGTTACCTAGCATGAAGTTCTCTGCTTCATGGTTTCCACTAGTCCTCATGATGTATCAAGTAGTCGCCCTTCTCCCAGATACTGCACCCCAATAAGCTATTGCTGCATGTGAGCTTCCCGGTCTAGAAAAGTACCTACCTTCTTTATGCTTTTGGACTCTTTCATTTTGGTTTTGTAGCTGCATTGCTTGTAGGGGGAGATGAGAGACGCTGTAAGAGTAACCAGTCTCCTTCTCTGGGGGGAAGGAGGCAACAAAAACCTCTATGCAGCTGTTGTGAGGGAGCTGTTCGTGGTGCTGAAATTTTGATTTTAAGAGCAGAGCTAGGGAAGTGCGTTTGGTCTGACAGTTTTAAATTGGCAAGTGGAATGCACTCCCCAGATTTCTCTCATTTTCCACCAGCAGCATACATAAGTGCACGGACATGAGATGCAATATTTGACTATATATCATACTTGATATATAACAGCATTACTGTGCTACAGGATTTTAGTACCTGACATGCAATGCTGTTTAGTATCAGGCAGCATTTGATAGGTGGCATGGATTGGCAGCATCTGACAGTCTTTGAATTTTGATCCCTGCCAAGATTATCAAGAGATGTCAAGAAGTCTAAAGCACTCACCTTTTGAGGTGAAACTTGTGGGAATGTTCAGGGAGGCAGGAGAGGATATATTGTTTATTAATATCCTTCCTGGTGCTGTGGGTTGAACCACAGAGCCTAGGGCTTGCCGATCAGAAGGTCGGCAGTTCGAATCCCCGCGATGGGGTGAGCTCCCGTTGCTTGTTCCCTGCTCCTGCCAACCTAGCAGTTTGAAAGCACATCAAAGTGCAAGTAGATAAATAGGTACCGCTGCAGCTGGAAGGTAAACAGCATTTCCGTGTGCTGCTCTGGTTCGCCAGAAGCGGCTTAGTCATGCTGGCCACATGACCTGGAAGCTGTACGCCGGCTCCTTCGGCCAATAATGCGAGATGAGCGCAGCAACCCCAGAGTTGGTCACGACTGGACCTAATGGTCAGGGGTCCCTTTACCTTTACCTTTAACTTGCTCTAGCAAGTTCTATAACTTAGTAGAGTTTTACATTCCCCTTTTAAATGCACAGCAGATAGCTGGTTGCAGGTTTGCTTAAGCCTCACAATATTAGATTCCTGGTAAGTTCCCTTATATCCCTCTTAAAAGAATAAACATGCCGCATCATCAGTTCACAGTTGGATCCCTCAAGGCAGACTTAGTTACAAAGTATATACATGTGGATCTATCCCATATGGAGATAGTCCCAGTGTCCTCTGTTGGCTGAGAGCCAACAGAGCAATTCTAGCTAAAAGCTGCTCCAACGATGGAGGAAGTCAAAGAGAGAGGGTGTGCTGCGTGCCTTGTCCTTTTGTTACCTGGACAGGTAAGGCCACACCCACCTCTAGTCACATGCAAAGGAAGTATGTCCCAGTCAGGAGGAAACAGGAAGTTTTTGAGTGACTGGACCAAACATTCCCCCGCACGTCCACTCTAGGGAAACAAGGAATGTTGTACTTGACTGCTACTTATGTATCACATCCCACAAAACTTCCCGTTCAAAATGTGAACTTTCACTTTAAAAATTAAAAAAGCAAAACTAGAGAATGGGGAAACATGCAAATACCTGTTCCAGCTCTGTTCACCAATGCATAAGACCACTTTTGGACATTAAGTGGCATCCCATCCAATGGATGGAGATGGTGCCTCTGGCTTCCATTTTATGAATGTCACCTGCAACGTCTAAACTGGAACTCATGGCATGTGGAAGGAATGTGTGAGGTTAAGAAACCTTTATACCAGGAGTGGGAAATCTTTAGCTCTCAGCCTGATTTCAAAAGCCCTCTGTAAGAAGTGAGTTCAGAGCTATGGCGAAGTGATCCTCAGCAGCCCTCTGGATACAGAAAGAAGGGAGGTTGAGAGAGAAGGAGGTGGCAGGAAAGGAGAAGGGAATCACAGAAAGAAAGAGGGAGATGGGGAAAAGGAAAGAGAGAGGGGGGAGGGAGGTGGTAGAAAGAGAGAGAAGGGGGTAACCACACATACTCTGGCCTCTGGCTTCACCCACCACCAGCTTAAGACCCTCCCACAATTTGTCATGTGCTTCCCCCACCCCCTAAAAGATGTCTGTCTGTGTTGTACATGCCTACACCAAGCAAGTTCTTGGGCTGCATCAATTCTGGGCTGCATCAATAGGAGTATAGCATCTAGATCAAGGAAAGTAATAGTACCACTGTATTCCGCTCTGGTCAGACCCCACCTGGAATACTGTGTCCAATTCTGGGCACCACAGTTCAAGAAGGATACTGACAAGCTGGAACGTGTCCAGAAGAGGGCAACCAAAATGGTCAAAGGCTTGGAAACGATGCCTTATGAGGAACGGCTTAGGGAGCTGGGTATGTTTAGCCTGGAGAAGAGAAGGTTAAGGGGTGATATGATAGCCATGTTCAAATATATAAAAGGATGTCATATAGAGGAGGGAGAAAGGTTGTTTTCTGCTGCTCCAGAGAAGCGGACACGGAGCAATGGATTCAAACTACAAGAAAGAAGATTCCACCTAAACATTAGGAAGAACTTCCTGACAGTAAGAGCTGTTTGACAGTGGAATTTGCTGCCAAGGAGTGTGGTGGAGTCTCCTTCTTTGGAGGTCTTTAAGCAGAGGCTTGACAGCCATCTGTCAAGAATGCTTTGATGGTGTTCCTGCTTGGCAGGGGGTTGGACTGGATGGCCCTTGTGGTCTCTTCCAACTCTATGATTCTATGATTCTAAGTTCCCTTTGGGGCATTGCTGTGGATGTGCACAGAACATAAACAGTCAGCATTCTGTGCCCATTGGGCATGCTCAGTCTACATTGGGCTGGGATAAATTGTAAGGCTGTTATCACACTGCAGTTTCTGGGGCTGCCATCAACAGGGTGGGAGGGAGCCCTCCTGAGCTGTTAAAATCAGAGTAGGAGGCGCTTCAGAGAGCAGTTTGGCAAACCGCTCTCTGGAGCGCCTCCCACCCTCATTTAAAGGGGGTTGGGGTGTGGAGAGGGGCTTGTGGTGACCTGTGCGAGAAGAGGGAGGGGTTTGGGGGAGAGGTGTGAGAGGAAGGGGAGGGGAGCTGTGATTGTGAGGGGTGGAGTGGGGAGCAGTGTTATTAAAACTTTTTTGTACTTCTGCAAAATCTGGAGCTCCCCATCTTGTGTGAGGATGGTGCTGTTTTGGCTACATACAGTGAAAGAGTTCATTATTAGTTATATATGCCGTACAGATGGTGTTTCCCAATTAGCCATTCATTATTTGGGAGACAGTGTATGGGGAGGGGGCGCATTTGGATCTGAATTAAGCTTAGCACTTAATGCTTAAGTGTCTTGTTGAACAGGAGCCTGGAAAAGGAGTTGGGGGTGTGTGAGGAATATACGTCACCATAAATAAAGAAAATGTAGCTGCGGTGGACAGAAAACTCCCCAAAGCAAGGTGATGGGAAGGACAAGGAGGCAAAGGAGAAGGTCAGAAGAAGGGTAATTAAGGAAATGCACCAAAGAGAAATTATAGAAGAGAGGATTAGAAAAGTACAATAGGTGTCAGTTCGTGGGCAGATAAATCACAGGTAGTTGTAAAGGAGATAGCAAGGATGTGATAGGAAACTCCGGGATGAGAGTATAGTGCAGGCGGCATCTGAGCTTGAAATATGGCATGTCGGCAAAAAATAATAATAATAAAAAATAGCTGGGGTGATTTATATGCTGTCATGTGCTGTGTTGGGGAAGTGGCAGTTCCACTCTAGGCTGCTCTTGGGAGACTATAACTGGAATGCTGTATTCTGGCCCGAACACATCAATAGCTGAAAAATAGCAGCAAATAACAGAAAGAGCCACGAGGCAACACTGCCCAACATTACAGGGGTGCTTGAAAATACATAAAAGGGGTCATTAGTATGGCAAAAATGAACATGGCTGAGGGTGTACACAGTGTAATTGACAGAAAAGCGTTCCAACCCCAACCCCCCTCCAGGCGAATTTATTTAAGAGGCGTCTCCCTCCCTCTGTTCTGGGCAGAATGCATGTAATGTGGGAGCTTACATGCCGTTGCCGTTGCTTGCTTCCTGCCACACAAGCCCTCTTCAGGCATTCAGCTGGCTAGAAATGAAGGAACGGAGGGTGGGCCTGCTCCCGATCCTCACGTGGATCCGGCCCATTGCTTCATTTCATCTGTCCCGCAGCTTTCTTGATCCTCTTTACAGCTTCCCATCTGACCAGAGTACTAAAAATGCAGAATCAGTTCAGCTGAGAGCCAACCTCAGATTGCGGCTTCCAGAGACATCCCTCTGGCTATGGATCCATAGGGGGAAAGCGGGAGCCTGGTTGATTGGTTGCATGGACCCCAAATGTTCCCTACCCCCGTGGGACAATGGCTTGATATAGATGGTCCCCCCACTTCTGAATTCATGGGTCCTGCAAGCATTAAACCTATACATGTGCACTCATGTGCGTGATCCATGCCCTGGGGGAAATAGAAGCAGAGGCCATGCATAAGAGAGCCTGGGTGTATGTGTTTGAGGTCTACGCAAATTGACCATTGAATGCATGAAGATGAGTGGCAGGACGAGAAGTTGAAGTGCCATCCCTACCCACTTCCTACCCACAGAAATACTTGCAGGACAGCTACTATCTTGTTGCACTGAAGAACTGGATTCCCCATTTTTTTCCTTGTATACAATGAACACTTTCATGTTCCAGGTGGGAGATATGGGGGGTATTTTTCTGTTGCACCAAAACAAACCCTTCTTTTACCACTTTGTTGAGAAGGTGGGGGTTGAAACAAAACCCTCTTGATACAGTAGATCAGGTGAAGATATTTCTCTGGCATTTGGGGAAGGTGGCTACCATGCTACCTCAGTTAACTTCGCAACATGGAGTTTTTGTTTTTCTATTGCTTTTTAACTATAGAAAATAGCACCATGCCACTCACAGCGGTGCCGGACTCCCTGTCCAAAGTTTCCTACCAATCAGGTGTCCTAGAATGCCTTGGGAGTGATGCCATGTGACATCACATCAAGTTGTTCCCAAGGCATTCTGGGAAATATAGCTGGTAAGAAACATGAGCCTCTCAGAGAGCCAGTTTGGTGTAGTGGTTGAGAGCGGTAGACTCGTAATCTGGTGAACCGGGTTCGCGTCTCCGCTCCTCCACATGCAGCTGCTGGGTGACCTTGGACTAGTCACACTTCTCTGAAGTCTCTCAGCCCCACTCACCTCACAGAGTGTTTGTTGTGGGGGAGGAAGGGAAAGGAGAATGTTAGCTGCTTTGAGACTCCTTCGGGTAGTGATAAAGCAGGATATCAAATCCAAACTCCTCCTCCTCCTCCTCTCCTCCGTAGCTTCCCACTGGCCACACTTCCTGGTGAGACCCAGTGAAGTTAACAGTAAACAACAACTGAAATTTTCAGATAAATTTCTCATACACACCCCAAGAAAACAGAAGAAAATCAGCCCATTTCTACAGCGGATCAATGTTTTGGGGGAAACCAGGGGGAGGGGATGGATTTTCAGCCAGCTCAAGTGCGTTCACACATGCAAGTCAAGACTTGAAGTTGCACACATGAAGAGATGGAGATGCATACTTTTAGTTACCCATTATATTTACATGGGGAGATGGCCAATATATTGGTGTCTGCCTATTACAGCTCCCTTCACTCCTGACGATTGGCAGCATTGGCAGGGGCTGATGAGCTGTAGTTTGCAAACATCTGGTAAGCTGTCCTTGCCTTATTGCAGTGATGGCTAACCTTGACACTCCAGATGTTTTGGGACTACAACTCCCATCATCCCTGACCACTGGTCCTGTTAGCTAGGGATGATGGGGGTTGTAGTTCCAAAACATCTGGAGTGTCAAGGTTAGCCATCACTGCGCCTATTGCCTTGCCTTGAAGCTTGAGCCCAACTTCTGAAACAGATTGCTTGAAGGATAAGAAATACTGTGCAGAGAAGTACAATACATATATATGTGGGGAAAAGGACAAAAGGAGTAGAAAATTTGTCTTATATAAAGGGACTGAGATGAACACAAAGGAGATCTCAAAGCACAATCGGCACGCTCTACAGTAGATACATGAGAGAGAAAAGAGATATGGGCAGGGATTTCAGCTTTGCTGAGACAGGGAGAATTGACTTGGAGAGAATTGTCAAGAGAATTGTTGGTCAGCGTGCAATTCCATTGTTTGAGGGTAATTGGCATAGTTTTGGGGGGGACAGGTCAAAATGGCTAGAAAATGGGGAGGCTGCAGAGTACACAAACAAAGAGAGATGGAAAGGGGGTATTATATGGCGTGTAGCGGGGTTTAGATACAGAACTGGGGGTGGGGGGCTTTAAGAAGAAGAAGCTTGCAAGGAAGATATGCCAAAAATAAATGGGGATAAAGGAGAAAAACGGAAAGTGGAGAAATGGGGGGCGGCGTGGAGTGGGAATGAACAAAGATGATCAATACTTGGAGGAAGAGAAGAGAATATTTTTTTTGTTACTGATCCAGGCAGTTTTTGCTACAGGATGACTGAAGCACACAATATCTAGAGAAACGGAGTCCTAGCAGGGGTGGTAGTGGGGAAGGCTGCAGCTTGTTCAAAATTAATTTAGTGCTCATTAAAAGTTATGTTTGGACCTTGGAAATTGGACATCCAGAGGTGTACGTTTCCTGGCCAAGGAAAGAGATGGTAGAGATGCAGCCCCACGAGCCGGCGCTCGCTCGGCGGGTCGCTTGGTCACCGCGGGAGCAGCAGCGCCGGCTGGGATGGACTACACATGCGCAGTGCATCCCGTCCGGCGCTGCTGCTCCGTGGCGACCCGCCGAGCAAGCGCCGGCTCGTGGGGCTGCCTGTCCATGCTACTTTAAAGCAGCATGGACGGGGCAGCCCCACGAGCCGGCGGGCAGGCCGCGGGGCAGAGCGACCTCGCTCCGCGGCTTGCTCGCAGGCCGCCGAGCAGGTTTGCGAGCAGGCTGTGGAGCGAGGCTGCCTCACTCCGTGGCTTGCTTGGGGCCCGCCAGTGGGGCGGGGCTGGCCCAAGTGTCACCCCCCTCCCCTGGAACCCGGGGCGCACCACCCCCGCGCACCGCCCCCCACCCCTCGCGATGCCACTGGCCCTGGGACCTTATGGTGATGGGTTGGTAAGGAATCTGAAGTCTCTCAGCCCCACTCACCTCACAGAGTGTTTGTTGTGGGGGAGGAAGGGAAAGGAGAATGTTAGCCGCTTTGAGACTCCTTAGGGTGGTGATAAAGTGGGATATCAAATCCAAACTCTTCTTCTTCTTAGAGCAAAAACAAAATAAATAATGATGAGGTCAGCCCTGTATAACAGTAAACTGTAGTCTTATTGCGCAATTGTCAATGATGTATCTTCCAACTGAGCACATGCTTGAACCAAAGTATGAAACGTCCAAAACTCCCCGCGCTCTGTTTGCTGGTGGCCCTGCATTTATTTCGTAAAGTCGGTATGCAGAAGAAGTAAGAAGAGTGACCCCCACAAAGGCCCTTTACAAAAATAAAAAATAAACCGGCAGCCACTACTGCTGAGAACAGCTGGCCTCTGTTTTATTTTTGATCCAGCTGGGTCTTTTCTGACCACCTTTAGTACTGTCATCATGATCTCCTTTGGGTTTTGTGCTGATGAAACAAATACATGGAGCCATCAGCAAAAAACAAAACAAAACAAAAAAATGAAAAAAACAAGGAGAAAAAAAACCTACCCCCAAACAAAACCTCTTTGCAGGCGTCCTCTAAAGTCACCTTGGATAATGGAGAACTTGGAAATGGAAAAATGCAGCCAGAGTTCCCATATCTGGTAGAATG
The DNA here is from genome assembly GCA_034641385.1 of Darevskia mixta. Lineage (NCBI taxonomy): Eukaryota > Metazoa > Chordata > Lepidosauria > Squamata > Lacertidae > Darevskia > Darevskia mixta. The sequence goes on along the minus strand of JAWWNH010000062.1, from coordinate 5,225,275 downwards.
TTTTCGGGCAACTTAAGATCAATTCATGCCATGGAGGATGAACAACAGAGGCACTACTTGTACCTTGGTTGATTACAACACCCAAGAAAAAAACCAGGATCTGCACAGGAGCCTAGAATCATAGAATCATAGAGTTGGAAGAGACCACAAGGGCCATCCAGTCCAACCCCCTGCCAAGCCTAATGAGCAAAGCAACTCTTTGGTAGGTCTTCCCCCTGTGAATCACTTGCAGAGTCTGAAGGTTCCCACCTTCCCACAGCTGCTTAAGTCCCCTCTTCTCTAGGGTTTTTCCCAAGCTCTCCCCTGCCTCTGAGCCTTCTTCCGTTGGTGGTTCCCCAGCTGGTTCCTCCCGCCATTCCTGCCATTCCTCTGCGTCCAACCAGTCCCTGACAATATGCTGTCCTCCTCCTCTTCCTCCACACCTCCTCCTCCTCCACTAACATTATTCTTTAATGCTCCATGTACATTGGTGGCAAAGGACTCATTAAAAGAGTTTGCAAGAAGAGTGAGAAGGCATAAGTTGTAGTCATTTCTGAAAGCCCTGCACACTTTTAGGTTTTCTTCTCACCCTCCAGATTCTCTCTCACATCAGGAAAGAGCATTGCTTTGTCATTTCTCATTCCAGGCCAGCTTAATGGAAAATGCCGTGTCTTGTTGTTCAGGATGTCCTACTTTTAGTCTGGCTTTATCTGGGTTTGAGCAGTTACAAAGAGGTCAAGCAACAGACTTGTTTGCTGTTCACACTGAGTGACTCAGTGGTCACAGCTGGGATTAGAATCTAGGGCTCTCTTATGGGTCTCGGCCGTTTGCGCTAACGGCTGTTTTTCAGGCATCCTGCCCTAAACGGATGATGAAGGGGGGGGGAAATGATTGGAAAAGATTAATAATCATCATCATAAGGATGGAAAGCTAAAGCCCAGAAGGGTCAGGGCACTGTAAGGACAATTATTTTACTTTGAGGACAAATGCTGCCTTCAACTGAGGGATTAGAAGCCTCCGCTCAAAAGGATAATGACAAATACAGCAAATGATTATTGAAATGTTCATCACTGTGGCAACAAAAAACTGAAACAGATTACCATTAGAAACACACAGGATTTTGTGGGGTTCTTGAAGGGAAAGCAGTACACATGCTGTGTTGGTTCTGAAAGGTACCATGAAGCCCAGATTATCTTTTACTCTAGGTGCACCTACAACACAGATGTAAACTGCTTTTGTAGTAGGGATGGGCAAATCAGTCAATTTCCGTGTTTCTCAGTTTTCCAGTCCTACATTCAGTTCTCCATCTCACATCAGTTTGCAATTGTTGTAATAAAAAATGCAATAAGTCAGAGGAGAGCAAGAGGAGACATGACAGAAGTTTATATGGCACGCGTGAAGTGGATAGAGAAATGTTTGTATGCAATTTTGCCTAATATACACAATTTTGCAAATCAATTCCCCCCCAAACTGATGCATTTTTGTATGTTAGTTCCACTAATGTATGCTGCAATATATTCATTTTCCTACATGTTACCTGACTGGGGAACTGCATTGCAAAATTCTGAGAAGTGTGAATTCTGAAGGATGGCTGTGTAGTGGTTCTCCTATTGTTTCAGAAGGTGCAAATGAGGTGAGTTTGTCTTTAAATGCCGACTTAATGGAGTAACTTCCCCTTCATCCCTATGTAATAATGCATCCGTCTTCTCGGAGCAGGGGGGACTCAGGCATGGTGACTTTCTGCAAGGGGTGCTGGGCATCCCCTAGAGGGACGTCTCGGGGCTACCACCAGATTCTAGTTCCCCGCATTCTTTGAGGGAAGCAATGGCAGTTCAAAAAATGGCCACTATGGCACCACTTTAAGCAGTCATGGCTAGGAAGAAAAGGCTCAGGAGTAAACCCTACACAAATCCGGAGTCCCTAAGGCAGTTGGATGGAGCCTTTCATGCCTCCTTCTGGGACTTCCTACAGCAAATCTGGTGCTGTGCTTTCCTTTGGACCACACCAGCGAGGCCAAGAGTTGGGGTGTAGTGTGGGAACCAGTGTGGTGTAGTGGTTAAGAGTGGTAGACTCGTAATCTGGTGAACCGGGTTCGATTCCCCGCTCCTCCACATGCAGCTGCTGGGTGACCTTGGGCTAGTCGCACTTCTTTGAAGTCGCTCAGCCCCACTCACCTCACAGAGTGCTTGTTGTGGGGGAGGAAGGGAAAGGAGAATGTTAGCCGCTTTGAGACTCCTTTGGGTAGTGATAAAGTGGGATATCAAATCCAAACTCTTCTTCTCCATACACACTGCCCAGGCTTGTGCCCCAGACAAATCACTTCAGTGCTTCTAACGGCAGCAGTTTGACTTCACCCTTGGAGGTGCACTCCATTGTCTCTTGAGACAGATGGATGCCAACAGTGGTCCTCCAGCCTCTGCGTCAGGGGTGGAGAACCTTTTCCATCTTGAGGGGCTACAAGCAAGTGCGGACAGGGCCAAAGGCAAAAGTGGGCAGTTCAAAGGACGTGGCTTCCATTTGGTTCAGCAGGCTGCATTCCAACCACGCAAAGCTCTGAGGTTTCCTTGTTCCCACAGAGCTCTTCATCCTCCTTCAAGGCAATAAATATCCTGGCTCAAGGACACTTTCCAGCTGGTCAAGTTCACTCAAGGAGGGCACGAAGCAAAGTATGTGGGCGGCATCATGTGGGGATAGAAGGTGTGCCTGGGAATGGTGTGTGGTCTGAGGAGGGTCCCAAGAGCCACACAGAGAATCCTGGAGGGCCACATTTAGATAGGAATGAGATGGGAGGAGGGCACAGGAGCCAGTGTGGTGTAGTGGTCAACATGCTGGACTAAGACCTGAGAGACCAGGGTTCTAGTCCCCACTCAGGCATGAATTTTCCTGGGTGACCTTGGGTCAGTCCCTGCATCTCAGCCTAACCTACCTCACAGGGTTGTTGGCGAGGATAAACCGGGGAGGAAGGAAAACCACGTACATAACCCCCGAGAGCTCCTTGGAGGAAAGGCGGGCTACCAATGCCCTAAATAATAAATAAAAGCACTTTACGAGAGAGAAATCTTCTCTTTGCACACAAATATCTAAAAACTATTAATTTTGGGTCAGCAGCTAGGAAGAAATACATGAAAGGAAAATTGATTTCTATTTAAATGGTATGTTTTCATCACCTTTTTTCCAAGCCTGAACATTCATCTCAGAGCACCTGTGCTAATTGATTTCAAGTGGAATTCGACGCCATCGCTGTAAGAATAATAAATCTAAGCCCAAGGAGTCCAGAGGAGGAATATCAGCTAATGCTGGAAGGGCTGGAGAACAATGACTGGGAAGGAAGGGGGGGGACGAGTTTTAATACGGGAGCTGCTTTGAGGTTTCTCTGTCTGTACGGCAGGGGCTAGTGGAGAGGGGGCTATAGGATTGTCAGCAGAGCCAGGTCAGATTTTGGGCTCAATCCTGCACTTCTGTATGTCCACGGACACTCTAATTGCCCTTTGGGGTGACTCAGTATAAAACAACTTGAGCGCTATCATTTCTTGCAGGCATAAAGTCAAACGGTGCAGAGGAGCGTTTTAATTTACAGAAATAAATTCCACGGGCAGTGTAATTAAAAGGGCTTATAGTTAATATGAAAGCTGCCATCAATCTAAGTAATGTTCTCCAAGCAGGAGGGAATCTGGAGGAGGGAATCTGGAGAGAGAGAGAGAGAGAGAGAGAGAGAGAGAGAGAGAGAGAGAGAGAGAGAAGGAAAGTGGGGCAGAATTGTTGCAATAAGAACTGAGGGGTTGTAGGGCTGTGATCACATTTGAAAGGGCAGGCAAACTCCAGAAAGTGGATTCAACCCAGCCTAGCTAACCCCTGTAATCCACATTTTTTAAATGTTATTTTACTTATTTGATTCTTGAATTATTCCCCTCTTTTCTCTCCCTAATGAAAAAATGAGGGGAGGGGAGAAGTGCTGGATCTGAGTGGATGGGTGGGAAATACAGCTCAGTTTGCATTTTAATATAAACCTACCTAATTCCCACTTCTTGAAACAATATGAGAACCACGATGCAGCTGTCTTTCAACATTTGCACTTCCCCATCATTTGCCATGCAGTCCTCCAACCAAGCAAAAATGCATATGATAAGGGAACATGGGCCTTAATTGGGGAACACAACATATGAAACCTCAATATATTACAGAAATGTTGCTTTCAAAAAAGAAAAGAAAAATGTACATATTAGGGAACATACCATACACAAATGTGTATATTAAAAGAAATGTGTATTAGAATGTTGGTAGTTTTTTTTTAAAAAAAATTACAAACTGATGTGGAATTATTATTTTTTACAAATGATGTGGAAATGCGGGAGCTAAAATGAAATAAAAATGGGAAACTGGAATTGACAAGATTTGTCCTTCCCTAGTGGGGTAAACCCATATCCTTGGTAAGCAGGAGTCCCTAGTACAGTTCTACACATGCCCATTTAAAAAGATCAGCTGAGTCTTATAGATGTAAAATGTCATCAATGTATAATTTAAAAACATTTTCTCTAATACGGCTTGATGTTGATTTTAGTGTGTTTTTTTTTGTCTGTAGACTATTCCAATCTGCTTCTTCAATTTTGATACCAAAGTCCTTCCCCCAATTTTGTTTAATAGCTGACCATTGACTAGGTCAGGTAAATATTTTGTAGAAAATTTATAATTTGGGTGGGTTGTTCATATTCAAAATCAGGTTTTCAAATGGTGTCAATGGTCTAATTGCCTGAGATTTAACTGTTGAATTTGAGATAAAGTGTTTTTACCTGATAGACTCAGCTATATAGGCAAAACATTCTCTGCAGCATGCTGGAGAGGGTGCAAGGTAATTGGCATGGCTTTCCAAATATGGTGGCCGATGTGAATTAGTGCAATCATTTTGGAAAAGGGTATTTGCAGAAATAAGCAAAATTACGAATTAGCATGTGTAGCAGCACGATTGCTCAAAGCAAAAAAATTGGAAGGGTCTTGGTCATCTACATTTCACACAATGGAAACAAGTATGGAAAATTGCTTTATCTGAAAAACTAAGTAAGAGAGTACATACCCTGAATGATGCAACTGATATGAACGACTTTGCTAAAATACAGCATCCCTTTATAATGTGAACACCCAGATGACTGGCACCCACCAACTATGCATATAGATTTATGAGAAATAGTGCTGTATTATTCTTCTGTTCTGGGGGAGGGGGTGGGAGCAGGGAAACAAATTGTCTTGGTAATGTTATGCTTATGCTAATATCCTGTTTCTTGAAATTTAATAAAATAAAATAAAAAGAAGGAATGAGATCTGCTGAGCTGGAAAAGGCCCCTCTTCCCAGAGGGCCACTGTTAGCTGGAGAAGGCAGCACTTGAGTCTATATACTCTGTATATACACTATATACACACTATATACACTTGGGTCTATATACTCTGACTCTGTATATAACACAGGGGAACCAGTGGTGCTTCAGATGTTGTAGGACTCCAACTCCCATCCGTCCCAGCCAGCATAGCTGATGGTCAGGGATAATAGGAGTTGTAATCCATGAAATATCTTGAGGGCCTCTGCTTCCCCACTACTGTAATACTGCTACACTGAAGAGGGATCACAACTTTGTGACAGAACTTCGAACACAGAAGGCCCCAGGTTCAATCTGCTGTTAGGAGGACCTTGTCTAGCAGGGTCGGCCAAACCACTTGCCTGAGACCTTAGAGACCCATTGTCAGTCACAGAAGGTATCACCAGACCGAAAAGACCAATTGTCTGACTCAGAATGTGCACAAGCACAACTTGCAAGACGGTTGAAGGAGGACATTTTAAATGTCCAGTGATGAAGACTGAAAGCCTGTCGTTTACCCTTTAAAAGCCCACTGGAGCAGCAAAATTTTATTCTCTTTCTGAGACCTGTTTGGGATGTAATGAAAAGTAGGCGACTTGCATATCAGAGTGTGAGCCGTGACCAACGTCACCATGAATTCACATGAGCACCTTTATTGGCTTCAAGCCCCCATCTGCAGCATCTTCTATAATGCTGTCCAACACATTTGTAGATCCCTCTGCCTGCCTGCTGCTGTCACCATGCATACTACTTTGCCAACATCTCTGAGGACAAGCACTGCCTCCTCCTTCCGTAAAGGTAAAGGGACCCCTGACCATTAGGTCCAGTCGTGTCCGACTCTGGGGTTGCGGTGCTCATCTCGCTTTATTGGCCAAGAGCCGGCATACAGCTTCCAGGTCATGTGGCCAGCATGACAAAGCCACTTCTGGCGAACCAGAGCAGCGCACGGAAACGCCGTTTACCTTCCTGCCAGAGCAGTTCCTATTTATCTACTTGCACTTTTGACGTGCTTTCGAACTGCTAGGTGGGCAGGAGCTGGGACCAAGCAATGGGAGCTCACTCCGTCGCAGGGTTTCGAACCGCCGACCTTCTGATCAGCAAGCCCTAGGCTCTGTGCTTTAACCCACAGCGCCACCTGGGTCCCCGTCCTTAGGAGGCCATTAAAGCCTTTGTAACATAAGTTGCCTTTACACCAGTCCTCCCCATCCTCTCAGATCTATTGCCAAGCCTAGCAATCCACACACCTACGAAATCCCCAAAGATTGCCTTATTTAATCGCTTCTTCCTCTTCCCCTCCATTTTGATGGCATTTTTTATTTTATTCTTTACAGCTAGGGTAATAACACTGACCTAACTTTCAGAACACTTGTTAGGACTGCTGAGATCAGGCGAGTGATCTGCTTGAAATGCGCTCTGTTAGAATGCAGAGGGAGTTGACGATGGTAAAGTTCTTTGGACATGACAGAAGCACAGGGGATCAGGTGTCCTTACTGAAGATTCATTCTGATTCGTTTGCCAGGAAGTTATGCAACAAGAAGCATTGGTCTTGATTTGCTTGCAGGGTGTTTTTATAAGTCTTCCCATTATTCATTCAACCCACACTTTTTAATGCTTTTCTCTGTTGCTTTCGTAACTGCCAAAAGTCATTTAAAAAAATAAAATAGTGTATTAGTTGCACTAGAGTGATAGAGCGTTTTGATCCACTTGAATTACACAAACCTAAATTTCCAAAAAGGGACCCAGGTGGCGCTGTGGGTTAAACCACAGAGCCTAGGGCTTGCTGATCAGAAGGTCGGCGGTTCAAATCCCCGCGACGGGGTGAGCTCCCATTCCTCTGTCCCAGCTCCTGCCCACCTAGCAGTTCGAAAGCACGTCAAAGTGCAAGTAGATAAATAGGAACCGCTCTGGCGGGAAGGTAAACAGCGTTTCCGTGCGCTGCTCTGGTTCGCCAGAAGCGGCTTTGTCATGCTGGCCACATGACCCGGAAGCTGTACGCCGGCTCTCGGCCAATAAAGCGAGATGAGCACCGCAACCCCAGAGTCGGACACGACTGGACCTAATGGTCAGGGGTCCCTTTACCTTTACCTTTAAATTTCCAGAATGCACTTGAATCTCCCACCCCACAGCAAAGTGCCTGGAAGCACCCCCTTTTTTGTCCACTTGCACCAGCGTACCAGAGTTGCCAAGCCACAAAACACCACCATGTATGTAATTTATTAAGTTCACATTTATGCACAATCATCTTTTTAAAAAAAATACACATCCTTACAATGGTGGCCAGCTGAGTTTGGGAGTGGGGGTTAGCTTGCTGGTGTTCCTAAACACTTTGCACACACATCTCGTGCCACAGAACAGTGTTCAAAAATTGCAACAAGGAAGTCAAGTTGAACTTACGGAAATGTAATCAAGCTTGATACTCATTGCAGAATCTCTCCCTCCTATATTATTATTATTATTATTATTATTATTATTATTATTATTTGCCCCAATGAACAGTGCCCAGCTGGAAACGCATCAGGAACTTTTGATTTAAAGAATTTTGTTCCCCACTTGACAGAACTTATATCTGTTGTCACTTACAAAAAAAGAAAGCCAGGTGGTTATTCTTTACACAGATGGAGCTTGCAAGAAACGAAGAAGCCAGAAGTGCCGGGAAGTGTCGAGCAGATGGCAGTTCTAGCAAATCTTTCTTTTATTTGGGATTTTGCATGTTCCCGTGTTCTCTTCGGCCCCACTGCCTCGCTTCACGCCGATTTCCAGCATGCTGTGATGTAAAATAACACACCTCAATGTAATCCGGTGTAACGCAGACAAAGTGGGAAGAAAAGGCCTCTGGGTCTCACGCAGGGCTCTCCTCCTTCCTGGGCTCGCTGTCAGGCCCTGCAAAAAAGGCCGAATTAAATTTATTTCAAGAGATATTGGCTACAGTGTCCCTTTGTATTTGGGAGGGTGGGAGGGTGGGGAGCAGGAAGGGAATAAATAAAATTTCCTTGAGGCACATTGATTTTCACTGCCAGCCATCTGATAGTTAGAGAGGGAGAGGGAGAGATCTCGGGGATATAAACCCTGCAGGAAAAAGAGCTTCATCACGACTATTTAACTCACATCTGGAGAAGGGCTCTTTGTCTCCTTAAAGAAAGGCAAGACACACACACACACAAGGTGGAAGTTTTGTATATTCTGCCTCCAGTTCACAGTGAAATCCAAGCAGTGGAATGAGACTAATGATGGGGCGGGCAGGACAACCAACAGTAAGATGAAGAGAGGCTGTATTAAAAATTTATTGTTTGCCTGGGATACACTTATTAAGGGGATGCAAGCTGGCTGCACTAATTGGGACCAACAACAGCTTTCACCCCGAGCCAGGGCATCAAGCCCAAGCTCCCTTTGTTCTTGCTGCGGTGAAAACACCAACATGCACCCCATTAGCTTCAACGGAGCCAGAGGACCGGTTGATGCCAGTGGACCAGAGAGGAGGTTCTAACACACGCACACTAACTGCCCCCACTTAAGCAGGGAGTCATTTACTTCACTGCAGGGGCCAAGAATCGCCTAGGGGGACTTTGTCTACACAGGAGTGAACCCAAGGCTTAATCAGACCTCCCACCACCACCCCCAAACAGCCAGGAGCTAGGAAGATTAGTCTCTCCTCAGGTGCTGTTGACCTGATTCTATCTATGGCTTCTCCTACTTGTTGCTAATTGGCATGCACACACGCACCAATATATATTGCAGGCAACTTGAGAGATTTGGGTTTGATACTGTGACATGAGAAAAGAAGCTGGAGTGTCTGTTGTGCCAAGTCTGTTGTTTGTCATGGGGAAGGGCCACACCTCAGTGGTAGGGCATCAGCCTTGCAAGCAGAAGGTCCCAGGTTCAATCTCTAGCATTTCACCCTTGCCGGAATCCCTGGAGAGCCACTGCTTGTAGACCAGTGTTTCCCCAACCAGGGTCTCCAGCTGTTGTTGGACTACAGCTCCCATCATCCCTAGCTAGCAGGACCAGTAGTCAGGGATGATGGGAATTATAGTCTGAAAACAGCTAGAGACCCATGTTTTGGAAACCCTGGTGTAGACAGTACTGAAGTACACAAATCTGTCTTGGTATAAGCCATGTGTCATGAGCCCCACAGCACTGTTGGGATCAGGCTTGGATGGCCAGCTCAGTCAGAGTAGGAAGAAACAGAGTGGGCTGCTGAACTGTAGCTATGAGGAGGGGGTTCTCCCCATTCTTCCCTGACTCCAACCGCTTTGGAAGGGGGAGCAGGGATGCTGGCTTTCCCTCTACCCTCCTGCAGTAGGAGGCATTTGATCAGCTGATGGGAGATGTTGAACAGGAAGGTGCAGCTTTTTTTGCCTGGTGTATACACTTGAAAGCTCAACATTTGCACCAGGCAAGAGAGCCGCACAAGCAAGTACGCCTCACAAGCAAGTACTATGGTCTTCAAAAGCTTGGTGGGAAAGGCGAGGAAACTTGTTGGGACATCTTCGTTGCTTCTGTCCAGTTCTGAACCTCTTGCCCTGCTCCTGAACTCCTGAATAATCACACCTGAGCATGGGGTCTGTGGCTGATTTCTGCATGAGTCAGGACATATGTAGGGTAACAGCTAACATCCTGCTATCTGGGATGACACCCAAGTAAAAAGTAAGCCCACCTGGGGTGTCAATCAGGTCAGTAGCTGAATCCAATGGACTCTGGCAGGTGGGGCAACAATAACAACAGAAAATAAAACCTTGTCAGGCTAGTCTGTGGGTGGGGGATTAATTCAATTTTGCTTGCATTTTAGTGAGAAACTACCTAATTCACACTTTCTGAACCAAAACACAATTATGCTTCAAAATTCACATTTCTCTGAATTTTTGCACTGCGGTTCTCTAACCAAACAATGTGTACAATTCCTAGAGTGGTTTAACAATCCCTCCTCATGGGGAATGCTGCGGATTGTAGTCCTGTGAAGGGAATAGGGGTCTTGTGACAACTCTCAGCACCTTAACAAACTACAGCTCCCAAAGTTCTTTGGGGGAGGCCATGGCTGTTAAAGCAATATAACAGTGCTTTAAATGTATGGTGTGACACACCAGGCCACTTGAGGAAGAGCTGCATGCATCCTGTTATTCACATCTCATACTTTTGATTTTCAGCTCTTCTCTCCCTGGTGTGCTAGATTTTTGCATGTGGGGAGTTTTTACCATATGCAAGCAATCAAGAGTGTGGAATCCATTGCCTGTATTCTGTCCTTCCACCTTCTCACTGCATTATTCACATGAGAGAGCCTCCACGCAACACAGCAAGTGGGTGCTAGAACGGTTCTCCCTGATGTGCTAGATTTCCACATGCGGGCAGTTTTTGCCGTATTCAGGCACCCAGGAGTGTGGAATGGCTCATCTGTATTCTGTTCTCCCACCTCATTCCGCTGCATCTGTAGATCAAGCCTGAGCTATGACCTCCTCCCCTGCCTTTCAAGATAGAACAGTTCAGAACAGCCCAAAATTGAGTGGGTAGATATTATTGGCATTTCTTTTCTTCCTGTTGCTTCATGTCTCAAGCTTAATGGCTGCTAAATGTACCTTCTGAATCCCGCAATAATTATATAAGCCTAACAAATCCTCCCCCGTGTGCACGCCTCTGTCTTTATGCCCGGGAATAATGCACAGAAGCCGAGAAGGGGTGGGAATGGGCTTGCATGTGTGGGTGTCGCCGCATTGAGAAGAATAATGCGCTCTCAGACCGAAGTGGCTCATGACAGCATATTCCTTTCTCTGTGACTCGGGACTGTGTAACCTTGCCAGCCAGAGTGGTAGACCTGGGGGAAAGAAAGAGGGGGGGGGGGAATCTGATTATAGCTACTACAATTAGGCCTACGAGCAGTTTGAATGTATTGATGCAGCTGAAACTGCTAAGCAAAATAAAACCAGGAAAAAAATAATAGCCAGTGGACAAGCAGAAACCATGGAAAATGTATTGATTGCAACAGGGGCTCGCCGCTACATGGCAAAGGGATCTCAGAAGAGCTGAGCTTTGTGGGTAATTTCTGGCAGACAATGCACTGTAAGCCTTCATTTGCAGAACCTGAAAGTTGCACCAAAGCTTCCAGGTCTCTCTTGTAGATGCTTATTTAGCATCCCGGTAACAAGCAGCCAGCCCCTGTCAAAAGATATCATATGCTTCTCTCTGGGTACGGGAAAATGTACTTTGTTTTGTTTGTCTCATAGGCTGATTGTGGAGGGAAGGCTCTCTCCAGCAATATCAAGGTGGTTTTCCTACAGCAGCTTGAAAATGCTGGCCAACTGCATTGAAACTCCAATCCCAGGTATGAATGGGGTGAAAGTTAATGAAAGGACCTCTTGAGTTGGGCTCCTTTTCCATTGCAAAAGCCATGCACTTGAGCACTGCAAGGGGTGAATGGAAAATATTTTAATATTTATGAGGAGAGTATCTGAAGTATCTGAAGAAGTGTGCAGGCACACGAAAGCTTATACCAGAACAAACTTGTTGTTGTTGTTGTTTAGTTGTGTCCGACTCTTCGTGACCCCATGGATCACTGCTCCTTCATGGATCACTGCCTTGTCATGGCAAAGGGGCTTGAATAACTCAGAGAAACGATGAGCTATGCCGTGCAGGGCCACCCAAGATGGACAGGTCATAGTGGAGAGTTTTGACTAAACGTGATCCACCTGAAGCAGGAACTGGTAAGCTACTCCAGTGTCCCTGCCAAGAAAACTCCATGGACAAGAACAAACTTAGTTGGTCTATAGAACAACTATATATGGACAAGAACAAACTTAGTTGGTCTTAGTTGGTCTGCTACTAGACAATTTTATTTATTTATTTTTTTACTGCGTCAGATCAACACGGCTACCTACCTGAATCTATGAGGAGAGTGACCAAGATGATAAAGGGTCTGGAAACCAAGCCATATGAGGAATGGTTGAGGGAGCTGGTGTCCACCCAAATCATGGATGAAGGAGGGAACAAATCTATATACTACTAGCTGACCCGGCCACGCGTTGCTGTGGTTTTTGAAATGTTTTTGTAATGCTTAGGTGTAATGTTGAGTTTAGGTTAGGTTAGGTTTTGTTGTTTGTATCATAAGACTTGATGGTAGACTATGTTTTCTGTTTTAAATCTATATACTACTTCCATACGCTAGTATTATACACAGATGCAAACTGAGAAATAATTGCTTTAATTTCCACAGGAAAAAATAATACTATGCACTGTTCAAGTAGGGTTTGGACATGTGAGCATAAGAAGAGCCTGATAGACCAGGCCAAAGGCCGACCAAGTCCAGCATTTTGTTGTCAAGCAGAGGCCAACAAGTGCTCATGAGAATCCCATAAGAAGGATGTGGTAAGAAGAAGAAGAGTTTGGATTTGATATCCCGCTTTAGTACTACCCGAAGGAGTCTCAAAGCTGCTAACATTCTCCTTTCCCTTCCTCCCCCACAACAAACACTCTGTGAGGTGAGTGAGGCTGAGAGACTTCAAAGAAGTGTGACTAGCCCAAGGTCACCCAGCAGCTGCATGTGGAGGAGCGGGGATGCGAACCCGGTTCCCCAGATTACGAGTCTACCGCTCTTAACCACTACACCACACTGGCTCTCTCCACCTTAGACTCCCAGAAACTGGCATTCAGAGGAATACTGCCTCCAATAGCGGAAGTAGAACATAGGCATCCTGGCTAGTGGCCATGGATAGCCTTATTCTCCACGAATTTGTCCAATCCTCTTGTGAAACTATCCAGTTCGGCTGCCATCTTGACAGCTTGTGGGATTGAACTCCACAGTCCAACTATACACTGCATTATGGTATTGTTGTATTGCATGACATTCATTTTCTAACGCTCCTTTCACACCGTGTGTTGCAGAACTGTGGCTTTTTGACCGATATACCGGCATGCCACACTGAATTTCCTTCACACCGGTTGGGCATTGTGTGGCACCACAACGAACGTCAGTGAGGAATGTCGCTAGTCCCCCACACCTTGCACACATGTATGCTTCTGTTCCCCTGTGATTTCCCCACAAAAACAGCAGGAAATAACTGTATACTGGTATAAAGTCCCAGGTTTTGTCACTTTACTCCGGTGATTTTTCTGGGTTAAAGGGGCTGCAAACGGATTATTTCTGCAATCAGATAACAGCGAAATGAGTGTTAGACTTGTGTTATATTCCATTAGATTTCCAGAAATGTATTTTACGTCGTGCTATAGCTCAGATATACCCAGGGACCCAGGTGGCGCTGTGGGTTAAACCACAGAGCCTAGGTGTAAGGGCTCGGGGTTGTCTCCTCGAGAGTAAAGAGCCAGAAACCTCCGTTCCTTTAAGGCTAATAACTTTATTTACAAACTATGTACATCAGAGCGTTAAGATTCATGTCCGCTTGAGTTGGTTCCAGAATCCGGGAGTGGCTTTCGCCTACTCCTCCCCCAACATAAGAGTTTCGGTATCCCAAAGCGTCACCTCCTTTCCTTACGCTTTCCCCCCCTACGCATTTGGGGTGACGGAAGTAGCTGACCGCTATGCTTCTCAGACCACCCAGGTGGTGCTGAGGCTCTGTCAACATCCTTAGACCTCAGCTCCACCGCACTGCCTGGCAGTTCCTGCTCATCACCACTGGGGCTCTCCTTACTATCCCCGCTGGACTCCGAACTGCTTCCCAGGAGAGGCTGCGCTTCCCTCCATCGCGCCTTCCCCATCTCAGGTGCCTTGCGCGAGGTCAGGTCCCTGACACTAGGGCTTGCTGATCAGAAGGTCAGCGGTTCAAATCCCTGTGACAGGGTGAGCTCCAGTTGCTCGGTCCCTGCTCCTGCCAACCTAGCAGTTCAAAAGCACGTCAAAGTGCAAGTAGATCAATAGGTACCGCTCTGGCGGGAAGGTAAACGGCATTTCCGTGCGCCGCTCTAGTTCGCCAGAAGCGGCTTTGTCATGCTGGCCACATGACCCGGAAGCTGTACGCCGGCTCTTGGCCAATAAAGCGAGATGAGCGCCGCAACCTCAGAGTCGGACACGACTGGACCTAATGGTCAGGGGTCCCTTTACCCTTTACAGCTCAGATATAATGCAGAAATTAACAGGGAAACAGAGAAATGGAATAAACCACCATGTGAATGCAGCCTGTATATCACAACCTTGACTCAAAACTTAAAAGAAGCATCCATCTTTCTTCTCTCTCTCTCTCTCTCTCTCTCTCTCTCTCTCTCTCTCTCTCCTTCTTCCTTTTCTTCCTTTTTTTATATCGAACTGGGGGGGGGGGAGGGAAATAGGTCAGGAAGACTGCAACAAGAGGAAAAAAATGCAATCATCTATAGATGTGATTGCAGTGAGCCTCCTACATATAACCAAGGCCTCAGTCATTACTTGTCTGACATGAACTGAAACAAATAATAAAAAAAGATTGTACATTGTGTGCTTTGCATACACATTGGGATAAAGACATCTTACGTTCAAGGGATGCTTCACACATTCTGGGACAGCAGTGTGTGTGTGTGTGTGTGTTGTAAAGGCAGGTGTGTGCAGATGGACAAGTCTAAGCACATTAGAACATTTTTTTAAAAAGTTTTGATCAGAAACAGATTTCTCTAGCCTAGAATTCTGTTGCTGACAGCAGCCAGCTAAATGTCTTGGTCAAGATGATAAGCTAAGAAGATGGCAGCCTTCCCCTGTTGTCTGTCTCAGACAACTTGGCATAAGGTATTCTGCTACTGTAGGTAGAGCATCATTTTGCTCTAATGATGGTGATGGTTTAATTTATATACCGCTTAATGTATTTTAAACTATCTCTAAGGGGTGAACAGAAAACTGAAGCCACAACAGACAACTTAAACACAAATATTTGAAAAGCTACACGGTTACATATTAAAATGTTGCATTAATACAAAGTCAAGGAAATAAACAACAAAGCAGCCCTGTTTAGGGAAGTTTTTAATGTTTGATCTTTTATTGCGTTTTTAATATCCTGTTGGAAGCTGCCCAGAGTGGCTGGGGAGGCCTGGCCATATGGGTGGGGTATAAGTAATAATAATAATAATAATAATAATAATAATAATAATAATAATTGTTATTATTATTAAGTTACTGATATCCATTCATTTTCCTTCTGACACACCCTCCTTCTCAGCCTCTGGATTCTCACCCAGGGTCCAAGCAAACTCTCAGCTCACTCACTACAAGAAGAGTTCATGAAAACAGCAGGCATCACCCTAGTCTCTTACGCCTGGGTTGCATTTTATGGGCTGGTCCACAGTGGATGGTGCTTCCTCAAGCTGCCCACAGCTGTGTCCCATTCAGCTTCACTCTCCACACCCAGTTCCAGGTACGGCAGGCTTGCTGTGTTTCCTAGGAGGCCCAGAGAATGGGGAAAGGACCCTTTCCACTCACAGCTCTTTCTTCCCATTCTGTCCTCTCCTTCTCCAGCTTCCCTGGAGTGCCTTCTACATCAATATATCTAGCAAACTGACAAGCAGGACATGGTGGTGATGGGCTTTTGCTGCTGTTCATTCCTAGCATCTAGTATCCTGTAGTAGCCTGCCTCTGAGCACAGCATTTCTATCTATCCATCATGGCTGATTGCCAATGGGAGACCTACCCTCCATGAATTTCATACCCTCCAAGTGTCCCAGGGACAGTCTGGTTTGATCCTGGAATTGTCCCTATTTCCCCCATTGCTGCCTCCCGCGGGATTGAGTTCCACAGTTCCACAGCAGTGAGCGAAGGCGTGCTTCCTTTGATCTGCCCCGAATTTCCCACAACGCATTTGTGTGACTGGTTTTTATACTTTGTTGGCCGCCTAGAAGCCTAGCAGGGCATAAATTTAAGCAACAGCTTCTGCTGTGGTGCAGGAGGATGCCAGAACGAGGCCTAGCGAACTTACAGGTTAGGAAATACAAACACACCAGCATGGATGGAGTCAGAATAATTTCCTCTTTTATAACACTTTGCTCTACCTTGGTGGCAATTTGGACCATTTTTTTTTTGCCTTGCCCTCTCTCTCCCATGGCCTGTCAGTGCTATATGGCCCTCGTAAAGCAGAAAGGCAATTGCTGCGTACACTCACCCAGCTTGTACAGCCATAAATATTAGGGGATCCACTTGACACTCACTGCATGTTCTGTAATGACCTTGATTATTGCTGGCTGACCAAGGCTCAATTACTGTCTCTGCAGATTTCCTTCAAGCTCTGTGCTTTTATGGGTCCCAGTTCTCCCATTTCATGGGTGCTCTCCCCACCCCCACCCCCACCACACCACCCCCTGGGACAGCGATTAGCTTTGCAAATATTGCTCATGCGGTTTAGGCAATTGATAGAACTTTTACGGGACAGGACCGTTTTAGGCAGAGGGATGCATTTTGTTTTTAATCCATTCCCCTTCTAAGAACGACCCCCTCTGTGCAAATAAAAAGAGCAGGTCAAACTGACCCCAAGTATGAGGACGGGGTGGGTGGGGAGGTCGTCTTCTTCTTCCTTGTATGCAATTTCTATAGATCATGAGAGTAATAGAACTGAGCAGGATGGGAACCTGAGGGTCATCTAGTCCAACCCCCCTTCTCAATGCAGGGTGCAACTGCATCGTTCCTGACAGAGAGCCATCTAGCTTCACCACAAATATCTCCAGTGAAGATGAGAGCATCACCTTCCAATGTAGTTTGTTCCCTTGCCTAACAACATTTACCATGATAAAGTTTCTCCTATTGTCGAGCTAACATCTGCTTCTCTGCAATTTTCACCCATTGGTTCTGCACTCTGGAGCAAAGGAGGGTAGGACTGCCCCCATCTTCTGCATGGTCAGCTCTTCCAATAGTTGAAGAGCTCTGTCATGTAAGACTCATAGCTGTCAACTTTCGGGTTTGAAAATAAGGGATGCTGCGAGGGCGGTGCAATGGCACCAAGTAGCCTCGCCACCCTGCGCTCCAGAGGCTGCGCGCAAACGGGTGAGCGAAAGAGCGAGCGCGTAGACGGCAGGCAGGCTGTCTGGTTGGGCGTGAGGGTCTGGCTGCACAAGGCATGCAAGCTCCGCCCCCAGTCGGTCTCAGACTCCTTATTGGCAGCCGAGCAACGCAGCTGAGGAGCCTCCCTGGCTGGCAGGGAGGGAGAGGAGCTGCTTCCTTTGAAATCCAGAAAATTTAAGGGATATCAACAATTCAGGATAGCAGCGGGAAACGGCATTGGAATAAGGGAGTTTCCCGCAAAAAAAGGGAGGGTTGACAGCTATGGTAAGACTACCAGCTGCCTCCAGATAAGATTGGGAGATAGCCTTGCCCCAAACCCTGGAGAGCTGCTGCCAGCCAGTGTAGACATTACTGGGCTAGATGTGCCATGACTTGGTCAACTGCAGCTTCTTGTGTCCCTATGTCTTCCTTTAGTCTTCTCTTCCCCAGGCTGAATATATCCATCACTTTCAACAGTTCCTCATAGGGCTTGGTCTCCAAAACCCCACCCCTAAATTTCATTGCTAGGGGGTGAATGTCTGGGGTGGGAAGGAGGCAGGGGCCAGGATCAGATTTTTGAATGAAAAGACTTGTGAACTTGGTTCTGGTGCTGATTAGAAATCCCTGGACTGGGCAGCTCTCAGAGGCACCTGTTCCGAATGTCCACCTGCCCACCTGAGTCACTGTTTTGCACTTAGCTCTCTGGTTAGTGCATCTGAATGTTTAAGAAAAAAGAGAAATTAGATCCCACAAGCCTGAAAGCTGCCCCCCCCCCCCGGGAACTGGTCCTGCCAGTACAAAATAATAATAATAATAATAATAATAATAATAATAATAATAATAATAATAAGGAATTAGCTTTGGATTTTCCACATGGAACACCATAAACATTTTTTTTCTTTATGCAGCATCATAAAAGGGTTCCTTCTCATGAACGTGCAAGACATGGTTTTTCTTGCAAACAATTGCTCCTCTGCTTCACCCTTTTAAATTAAAAGAGGAGAAAGGGCCTCTATGCCGCCCGAGAAGTCTTTTGGGTTGTGTGTACAGTACTTACACATCAGAAATCTAATTCACTTGAAAGGTTTCAGCAAGAATGAGCCTTTTTATAGTTTTCCCCTTCAGGTTACCTAGGAAATTTCTCGAGGGTTAAAGGAAGAGGGGTGGGGGCAGTGGGGGGGGGAATGATTTGACCTGCCTTGGTTAGGCTAATTGCCAAATTGTCTTGCTGTCCTCTGGCTTCTCTGTTGTCTGGCTAATTGGATGGACTCGAGCGCTGGCTGCAAGGCAGCTTTGAAATGAGGCAGGTCACTGCTGATACGAAGCTTTGGTCATAAATAATTTGAAGTGGCATCATCCCACTCTTCATTCATAATGTGCCAGAGGGGAGCTGAGCTAGTGTGAAAGGCAGCATCTCTCACTCTCCACGCCAGGGAAGAGGCAGGGGCAGATCAAAAGTGGGTGTGCAGGGTCCGCCCTGGACCTCTCCGGGACCATCTTGGCTTCTGAAATAAGCGCATTACACATGCGTGAAACTGGGGTGGACAATATCAAACAGTTCACTGGGATATCTGTAGCAGAGAAAAGAGCCTGGCTGAAATTTCTGCAGTGTTGCCTAGAGCAAATGCACAATGAAGGAAAAACAGCAATGCTTCTGACGCCATCAGCAAGCTTATTGCTATCAGCAAGGTTATCTTTATTTACAAAGGAGGTGCCAAGCAACACCCCCCCTTTCCAATTTTTGTTGGTGGGGGCAGCAAGTTTCTTTTTGTGCTATATAGAAGCATAGAGGGACCCTGAGGATCATCTAGTCCAACCCCCTGCAATGCAGGAATATACAGCTGTCCCATATGGGGATCAAACCTGTGACCTTGGTGTTATCGGCAACATGCTCTAACCAACTGAGCTATCCGGTTGCCCCTGGATTATGCAAACATTTACAAGCAGTTGGTTCTTTTAGTCAAGAAAGGAAACATGAAATAAACCTGCACTCCTTCTAAAAGCAAACTCAATGGCCCCGTAATGACAGAAATTAAGAGAAGATTGAGAAACATGAGGGTGGCATTGGCGTGCTTTTTGTGGTATGCAAAGGACCCCAAAATTCTAGGGAACTGTGGACAATTAAACACTAGAGCACCATAGATTTTGCTGTGAGACCAACCAAGCACTGGTTAAAGCAGGTTTGATTATCATGTAATTCACCTGGTGCCATGAGTGGGTTTATAAGCCTCTGTAGTTCTGGTTACCTCTAGCAGCGGTTACATATTTTTATGACCACTGCTCCGTGAAAATTTCTATCGTATGGTTAGGCATGTTATTATTTTTCATTATTATACTGGTGCATTGTGTTATGCATATTTATATTACTGTATTGTATTGTTCTCATGGATTATTGAGGTGCATATCCATGCAGGTGTTTAGTTGTTTTTCTGTTTATTTCTTACAGTTATTATATGCTGATGAAGACACTAACGAAACAGTGGCAATACTGTTTCGTTGCCTTTTTGTTATTTCAAAACAAAAAATATATATCACTTTCAAACCATCATTGGCCGTTGTGTTGCTTATTTTTGGATTTCTTCATGGTAGCAGTTCTGGCTGTGATGTCCAATTCTGCGCCTTCTCGGGCTTTGTGAGATCAGTTTCAGTTTCTGTGGCCTGGTGATATTGAACAGGGTGCTTGCTCAACTACTTGCCCTCTCTGCCCGTCATGGCTGGTGAAATCAAGCCAGAGAGATGGACCGGATGAGTCCAGGGCATGGGGAATGCTTCTTTGCATGAGTTACAGGATCGTAGAGATGGAAGGGGCCTCGAGGGTCATTGAGTCCAACCCCCTGCAAGGTAGGATTCTCAATTAAAGTCCTACCTGTTCCACCTGGTCAGCTTTCATACATGGAATGGGAAGAGGCAACATCTTGTGAGCCAGTGTGGTGTGGTGGTTAAGAGCGGTAGACTCGTAATCTGGTGAACCGGGTTCGCGTCTCCACTCTTCCACATGCAGCTGCTGGGTGACCTTGGGCTAGTCACACTTCTTTGAAGTCTCTCAGGGAAAGGAGAATGTTAGCCACTTTGAGACTCCTTCTGGTAGTGATAAAGCGGGATATCAAATCCAAACTCTTCTTCTCTTCTTCTTCTTGCTCTTTGCCTCAGACAACAAAGTGTGTTGAGCAGGCCCTGCACACAAAAAGCCAGGGGGTGGGAAGGCAAGTGAGGAGGCACTGGGCAAGCTGTGGGGCTGAGACCCACTGAAAGTAGCTGAAGATACACTGGTGGGTCGTAGCCCACTGTTTCAGAAACAGTGTTCTATCTATATCACCCCAGTCCTATTTCCCCCCCCAAAAAACTCTCTCCGTTCCAAAGTGCCTTAACAGAAACTTTCAGCAACAACATCCATGGGATATTGTCTTGTGGGTTTTCTTCCCCACGGCCAATAAGGCTTCTTAAATGAGAGAAATCAGTGATGGAAAGAAACTTGTTAGACCATACTAGTATTACAGTTCACACTCGCTTCCAGATCATTAACACTGGATCGAGCCCAAATTCCCCGCGGTCTCCAGGCCAGACAGCTCCCCACAACTTGATACATTGCTAATAATAATTATCGACTGTTTACAGTGTTTCAACCACTTTCTCGGTTTCATGACAGTTCTCATGCCCAGGCCAATTTGAAATAATTTTCCCCCTCCCCCCACAAAGATTTCACAATCCACATCTGTTCTACAGCAATCTGTTTTCAGATGATAAAGGAGGCTCCATTCCCCCTGGAAATGGCTTTCCTTCCTTCTCATATTTCTAGAGTTCCTTGCAAGAAAAGGAGAAAAATAAGAGATAATAAGAATAACAATAGAATTCGCTTCACCCTTTTCACGCTGCTTTACACGAACAGGGCCTTTGCAGTTCTTACTAACATCCCGTAAGGAGGGTGCTGTGCTTCGAGTGTTGGACTAGCACCTAGGAGGGACCA
The DNA here is from genome assembly GCA_034641385.1 of Darevskia mixta. Classification (NCBI taxonomy): domain Eukaryota; kingdom Metazoa; phylum Chordata; class Lepidosauria; order Squamata; family Lacertidae; genus Darevskia; species Darevskia mixta. Next base: position 5,204,061 of record JAWWNH010000062.1, on the reverse strand, counting down.
GGGTAAAAAAAAACTCTCCTTGGCTGTAAATCCCATTTGGTGACCTTGGGCTTGTTGTCGCCAGCTAGCCTGCCTCACAGGGTTGTTGTGATGATAAAATGAGGAGAGCTAGGGAGAACTATATGCACCACCCTGAGCTCCTGGGAGGAAAGGTGGGCTAAGAATGCATTGATTGATTGATTGATTGATTGATTGATTGATTGATTGAACAAACCCATATCATAGAATCATAGAATTGTAGAGCTGGAAGGGACCACAAGGGTCATCTAACACAGATCGGGAGATTGACTCTAAGAGATAACAGCTTGTTGAAGATGACCCTGTCAGCTCAAAGCGGAGCTGAAGTTTGATGCAGGAATTTCCAGCTCACACCTCATGGTCTCAGTAGCAATTCTTATCCTAACACACACACATACACACCCTCTCAAAGTACCAAATGGGTGAAAGCATCACTTTTGGAAGACTAATAACCATTTTCCCGTGCTGATATTTGCTCTTGTTTTTCAGAACTTACAGAGAATGAATTATATCCTGCTTTGATCGCAAATGAAAGTCTATCAATGGTGTGGTCATCTACACCCTTGGTACAAAGGCCTTCCGAATTTGATGGGGAGCGTGGGGATTGTCAAAGTCCTTTCTCTAACCCCATTACCCCAGTTGCTTCTGCTGTGCCCTAGACTTCTGTCCATTTCCTCCATCCCAAAGAAGTCACTTGGAGCCACTGAGAATCCAGCTGACCCTTATCTGCAAAGCTTCTTTCTTTCCCTCATTTACTTGGCCCTGCCTGGGTTTTCCTGGGCGTACTCATAGAATCGCAGAGTTGGAGGTGATCTTGTAGGTTATCGAGTCCAACTCCCTAGTCAATGCATGATCATAAATGAAAGCATGTTGGGAGAGTGAGATGGACTGTTGGAAATTGGCAGAGATAGACAGATGCTGCAGTTGCAATATTCCAGTGCCCTCCAACTCTAAAACTCCATGATTCTGGGACTGATGGAAACTGGGTGTATGTGTGTCCAGATCTGGCTTAGAGGCTACTTGTTGCTGACCATCATTCTACAGAGTATAGCTGAATGAACACAAGAAAGGGCAGATAAGTTCTTAAGCAGAAGCATTTACAAGATCCATTCTTGCTCCTTGAAGAAAAAAAGTTTCCAGTCATTCATTAATTCCTTTGCATCCTCCACATTTCCTGGCAATGAATATTGTAAGCAGATGGTGCTGTTCCGTATCAGAATAGCTGTCAAGAAATATCAATAACCCACAGAAACTGAGATCAAATACCAGGGTGTTCCGTTTCTCTCTGGGGGGGTTGTTTGGTTTTGAGGGGTGTTTTCCTCACCCTTTCAGATTTGTGTGCCAGGATAGAAGCAGGACACCTTAATTTCCAACCCACCTTTGGAGGGGAGTTTACAGGGGAAGAGGTTTTTTTTGTTCCTTGTCCAGAACAAAAGAGACTTCACGGTGGGGGCAGTTTAAGAGATGGTGAATTTGATAAACCGTCTCATATTTTTAAATGAAAAAAAAATGATACTTCATCTCTCTAACGACAGAAAGGTTTGGGGATAGTTTACAGTAATATATGCCTTTTTTTTAGTACATGGCTCGCAGTCCCAGCCCAACGGCTACATGAAGAATGGAGTTGCTGGCAAAAGGTTAATAGAGCATTGGTCCTTTTTTAATTGAAAAAATGACGGAGGGGCCCATGTAGCTGGCTGAGCCGTAATATTATTACAGGCTGTAAGTATTGTTCCATAGACGTACTGTTCATTTGGGAGCACAGTAATGAACATCAAGCTATGTTTTTCAGCTTCAACAAGAAAGTGAACTTATTCTCAAATAGGTTAATAACCATCTCCTTGTGTCGGGTGGGTTTTTTGTTTTTTGTTCGTTTTTAAACTCTACAATAAATTCCCTCCTTAAAAAAATAATATTTATCTCCCTTTTCACAATTCATTTGCCACCCCAACCTTGTAATCAGAATCACTGGCAGAATTAGAAAATACCCATGTCTTTGCACCAGTGTTACTAAGTACTCATTTTACTTGTTATGTTTTTAATTCGTTTATTTATAGCAATTCCCCCCCCCGATTCTTCAGCCAAAGGTTACCACAGAAGCTTACAAATGTCTGTGATAAGTTCTCTTAGGCTTACAATCTAAAAGGCATGGCACAAGAGGAAATTCGATTGGAAGGGAGGAGGGAAAATGAAGACTCTGGCGCTGTTTCTTAGTTGTAGAGTTCTTGCGATGGCCAGCTGGAATTGAAAAAGCTTGTGGAAAGGAGAAGCCAAGTGTTTCTGGTCTTTCCATTGAACTGACTGAGAGGCCTTGCAATCCCATCTCTCCCGATCCCCGTAGCCTGATGGAATATTAGGCTGCTGATTTTATCTTACCCTTCCTCTGCATATACTTTATCCTCACAACAACCCTGTGAGGTAGGTAGATTAAGCTGAGAAAGTGTGACTGACCCAAGGTAACTTTAAGGTCTTCAAGGCTGAACAGGGCTTTGAAGCTGGATCTCATCCCAAGAGGTAAGATTGGGAGATAGCCTTGCCCCAAACCCTGGAGAGCTGCTGCCAGCCAGTGTAGACATTACTGGGCTAGATGTGCCATGACAAGTCACATCCCTGTGTCCTGATCAAGAATTACTGGCTGATGCAGAAATGTGGAGAACTGAATTTAAGACTGGAAGAATTAGAAAACTGGGAGCATTCAGAACTAGCAGATTCACTTCATCCCTGCTCAAAAGTAAGTCCCACTGAATTCACAGTCCTAAGCATATTTACTCAAAAGTCCTGATGCATTTCATTAGATATTTCCTAATGTGTTTATGGCTGAAGCATACAGTGCATATCCTTTAAATGTCTGTTCAGAGATAATCCCCATTGAGTTCAATGGGACATTTCCTAGCAAAGGTGTTGAGGACTGCAGCGTAATGCTTGTTTATACAAACGTACAAGCTGTGATTCCAACAATGCCCGTGATTCCTGAATCTTATATAGGCCAATACAGCAGCTCAGGGGAAAGGATTAAATCCCTCTCCGACCCCACATCCAAGTCCTGACTGGGGAGGCCCCATACCTACTCTTTAATATATATATATATTTAGAAATCCATGACATCACAGCATCATCACACAATGCATAATTATACAAAAGAACTTTAGCACAACCCTAACAATACAATACAGCGTGGGTGACGCTGTGGGTTAAACCACAGAGCCTAGGGCTTGCTGATCAGAAGGTCGGCGGTTCAAATCCCCGTGACGGGGTGAGCTCCCGTTGCTCGGTCCCAGCTCCTACCCACCTAGCAGTTCGAAAACACATCAACGTGCAAGTAGATAAATAGGTACCACTCCAGCGGGAAGGTAAACGGCGTTTCTGTGCGCTGCTCTGGTTCACCAGAAGCAGCTTTGTCATGCTGGCCACATGACCCGGAAGCTGTACGCCGGCTCCCTCCGCCAGTAATGCGAGATGAGCGCCGCAACCCCAGAGTCGGACACGACTGGACCTAATGGTCAGGGTTCCCTTTACCTTTACCTTTAACAATACAATACAATGCACAATATAACACATGTAAAAAGAGAAGATTCGCATAGCCCTTAAATAGATTTGCGTAGCAAAACCCATCTGGGACTTCTTAGCCAGGTAACCAAAATAATAATAAAATTCTGGAGAAGCAGTGGTTGTATTACACCTCTCTCTGACCGGCCACATAACGCAAGAAAGGGTTCCATGGATCTGCAAACTCGTTTCTCCTGTTTATACTATTATTATTTTTTTAACCGTCTGTACAATTGCTAGTTGTAGCAATGGTCCCCCATTTAGTTCGTCCCATAGAGCTGGCTCTTGAAGTGCCACGGGGAGAAAAAAATTTATATCCACCTGTAGAGGAAATACATAAAGCTAATAAATGAAGCCAGTAAGGCACACCGAGCCTGCAATAGAGAATACCAAAAGGCCTTGGGACTCAAAAGTAGCTGGGAAAGAACCTGAAGGGGAGAATCTGGTTCAAATAATAAATAAAAGATACAACATGTATAAATTATAGCTGTAAAGTGTGATGCTGGGGGATGAAGAAAAAGCTGCAAGGATGCAAAGGAAAGGAAGCGACCTTGATGGCTGTTATTTCCTCAGCTTTCTCTAAGCCGGGGGTATTTTCAAAGGTTGGGGGGGGGAGGGACAGAAGCCCAAGGGAAGGCTGAGAATTGGGTGGAAGAGAACAAAGGCACTTGCCTCTGCTATTCCTGCTCAAGCTGCCTCAGAATTCTGGTCAAAGGGAAGCATTCCCTTGGTTAAAACAGAGGGGAGGGGTTCAAAATGGCTTGCTGCTAAGCTGAGGGCTTCCTCATAATCAAGGCTGCCCCCCCTAAAACCGTTCCTCTGTCTAAGGTGGAAATGGAGACACACAGAAGCATCCTTGGTCAAGATGCATGGTATCCAACAGTGCCGGCCCACCCATGAGGCAGAATGAAGCAGCCCGCCCTCAGGCAGCAGAATCCTGCGGCTTCCAGCAAGATCTCGTGAGAGTTTCACAAGATCTCGCAAAATCTCACTGGAAGCTGCCACCGCAGCTGCACAAAGGGAAGCTTTGGAGGGGGGAGGCACTTTCTGGACCTGCCTCAGGCGGCAAAATAGGATGGGCCACCCCTGGTATTCAGGTTGCTTTGGCACCCAAGATGGAAAATCCAGCAAGCACCTCTCTCTGGGCATAAAAGTACAATAAATTACATACCTCATGATGTGCTGCCCTTTTGTGACACTCAGGAACAGCTGCCTGAAGCACTTGCTTCATTCTGCCTCATGGTAGGGCCAGCCCTGCCCATCTACTTTTCAGGTCAGCATTTAAAGCGGAGTAGGCAAGACTTGGCTTCACCGTCTTTCTGAGGGACAGTGGCTTCCAGATGTTGCTGGACTCCAGTTCCAATCATCCCTGGCCGCTGGAGTCCAATGACATCTTAGAGGACCACCCCTGTCCAGCCATGGTGGGAAGCAAGATGGTGGACTAAGTAGGCATTTGGTCTGACCCTTGTGTTTTTATAAGTAAATACATTCTTTGCAAACTAAGTGCACCTACACTTTGAAATAATTACCATGAGAACAGGGTGCTGAACTAGATGGGCTACTGACCTGATTCAGCAGGCTTTTCTTATGGTCTAAAAATCCTGGGCTAGATAGACCCAGGGTTCAACTCACTTCAAGGCATCTTCCTAAGTCTAGATTTAGCCTGTATGTGGATAGGAACACTGGAAGTTGCCTTGTACCAAGTCAGACCATTGGTCCATTGACTGGCATTGGCTCTCAGGGTTTCAGGAAGGGGACATTCCCAGCCCTACTTGGAGATGCTGTGGAATGAACCAGTGACTTTCTGCATGCAGATGTCAGGGACTGGGCAGAGGAGGAATGGTGGAGACCACCTCCCCAGCCTGACCCTTCCAGAGAAGAAGGAGGCAGTTCAGAATTACAACAGGGGTTTGAGGGAGGTCACAGCTCAGAAGCAGATGAGGGGGAAAGTTGGGAAATAATGGGAAAGGAGGAGGAGGAAAAAGAAGCACCAGGGGAGAGACAGCTGATGGACTCAGTGTCTTTAGAAAGCATTCCAGACCCCCACACTCCCAGAACACGGTGGGCCTTGAAAGTAGGAGAGCAAAGAGCTCAAAGGCAGAGGGCACTTTCTCAGCACCTGTAGCGATGACTCATGAGGAAGTGGGAGAGACAGAGACGGTGGGGTTTCACTTGGAGCAACGCCATTGCTCCAGGAGGCTGCATTTCTAAGCCTCTCTCTGTGAATATTAAATAATAAGCATTAGTAAGAACTTTCATTGTCTTATCCATTCCTGGCAACCTACGGTGGGGGGTTGGATCCTCTGATGCCTGACAGCAGATCAGATGCTTTACGTTTCCCCATTAGGCCACGGGGCGCCTGTAGTCTTGACTCAAAGGTTCTTCCCCACGCAGGTCTAAGCCAAGGCCACTCAGAAAGTCCATAGCAAAGCAAGGACCTGTACCCAAAACTCAGCTAACCACCCACCATATTGCTTACTGTCCCAAGTCGCCTCAGATTGCAGGATTCCAGTTCAGAGTTTAGTAGCCTCTTCCAAAAGAACAGGGGTATAATCTGTCCTGATTTTCCTAGGGAAATTCTGGCTGCACCTCTGGGATACGCACAATGCGATCTGGCAATCCTAATGCAGCATCTCTCCCGTATTTGATTGACAGTTTTCGCTGGGCTCTTCAAACATGGAGCTCTCAACCTGCTGGGAGACCACGTTAAGAAATCACTGGGGAACCGGCCCTTCTGTGGGGTGGGGGGTGGGGCACAGGCTGCATCGAAGCTGCCGCTGAAAATGCCCGAGCCTTTTCTGGAGCTGTGTTCCCATTATGAGGGCTTAAGAGGTGGGCAAATATTGAATAATTACTAATAAGGGTAGGTGGCCCTCCAGGATTAATTACGGCGGTGAATGTTTCAACCACAATTACATGCAGCCCTGATGAAATGTAGCATTGCAAAGGAATCCAGAGGAGGGAGCTTCGCATCCTCCTGACATCCAATAAAGCTGTGTGACCCTGAGGATATTGTCTTTCCCAGAGGTCAGAAATATGAATAAATTATACTTCTGACAACCTTGAAACCGAATAAAGGAAGAGAGGATGAAAGAGAGAGAGAGAGAAATTCTCTCACCTCTCGTGAAAAATCTGACATGTGTACATGAGAGGAAAACTGTTCAAATTAGACAGAACAGACGTGTGAGACATGGAGGACAGAGGGGGGGGGCAAGGTTGTCTCCTGGTTTCATTTCATCCAGCATTGAGCACATGAAGATTCGTAACAGCCTCGGAATTAGGATGCGAAACAGCAAATTGTTGCTTTTTGATGTCAAAAAAGGGCCGCAGCTGGAAACCTAGATTGCATCTGCCAGTCAGTGCAGGCACTACTGAGTTAGATAGACCAATGGTCTCACTCAGTATAAGGCCATTTCCTATGCTCAATCCCCAGCATCTCCAGGTGGGCATGTCCCATGTCTGAATCCCTGGAAAGCCACTGCTAGGCAATGCTGAGCTAACAATCTTTTGAAAGCCGGGGGGGGGGTCATTTTGTCTGCACCCAATGAATGGTCAAAACAGAATTTTGCCAAAGCTTTGGTTCATCCGAGCAAACTGTAGTTGCTCTGTGGTTCAGGGACTTTGTACATTCTGCTGGGATCTAAACATGTCTGCTCATTCCTTTATAATGAATGAGGTTGCATTTATATCCCATCTTTGTTCTGCAATGAGGAAGCCTACGTCACATTCCCAAGTAGTACCTTATACAGGTACTAACCTGACACGATGCAAATCAATTAAACACTGTAGGGTGCAATGCTGAGTGTGGAAACAGGTGCTGTAGCTCTGTCCCAAGTGTTGGGGAGGGATACCCATTATATCAGGGGTAGGCAACCTAAGGCCCATGGCCTTCTAAATCCGGCCTGACGATGGTCCGGGAATCACCGTGTTTTTACATGAGTAGAATGTGTCCTTTTATTTAAAATGCATCTCTGGGTTATTTGTGGGGCCTGCCTGGTGTTTTTACATGAGTAGAATGTGTGCTTTTATTTAAAATGCATCTCTGAGTTATTTATGGGGCATAGGAATTCGTTCATTTCCCCCCAAAAAATATAGTCCGGCCCACCACATGGTCTGAGAGACGGTGGACCGGCCCACGGCTGAAAAAGGTTGCTGACCCCTGCATTATATCATATGGCTCCAGGAGCCATAGGATTGCATCCCAAAAGAATAAGGACTATTAATCAACTTTAAAGATGTAGTTGGCTAATGGTCATATGGTTTCACAATTTGACGTTTATCAGATCATGAGGTTTCCTGATCACACACACACACACACACACACACACACACACACCCCGCCAATGGCCAGAAAGAAGCAGCATGAATGGTGGAATACATAAATAAAAACTGTAAGTCAGTCAGGGGATCTATCTACTTTTATATTTGCAGAGGTGATGTGGTGATTATGCAGCAGAGCTGATTGGATGATGAGCAAGATTTGTGCTGAACCCAGCATACCTGGCTGCTGTTTACTGTGCTCTGAAAAATGGATCGGATCAGAAAGCTCTGAATTATTGCCATAGCGCACGTCAGAAAATTCACAAGATCTGATTGTGATGCTTGGGGGGGGGATCACCCGAAAAAGGCATCTTGCAATGACTTCACGGCATAAACCGTCTCAGTAAAAACAAACACCGGGGGTGGTTGCTGGGGGTGGAGGGGAGGGAATTGTGTGTGACTTGGCCCAGAGACTGTCTTGCTCTCAGCCTTTGTTGCAAAACGTAATCCTGGAAGATTTCAGGCCGCGCTGCAATCCTAATTCATTAAAAATGATCCGTGAGGGGACAATGTCATCCAAAGGAGTTGAACTTTTGCTTGGCTGAGAAGCAAAATTGTTAAATAGTTTGCGGCAGGTACTTGGGAGTTAGCTGAAGATTTATGTTTTGAGGGAAAGGCACTATCTGTCATCTGTGAAAAGCCTCATTTACAGAGAGACAACATGAGAAAAGGCAATCAGCTCGAAATCTGCTAAGCTGTGAATTTATAACTGCGCTGCAAAGGAAAAAGGTTGTCTCTTGTTTCAGGTCTTGTCAGCAGGAGCTGGAGAGACTCAGATCAAGGCAAGGGAGAGCAGAAATGAATTACGCGGCTGGCCTTGGGAGGGCAGGCCTCCTGGATGAAGGGTAGGGGTCAATGTAAGGGGGTTTCAGAACCATCCATTCCACATCTGGAGCACGCTGTGAGTCAGCGTCAATGGGCATACCTAGCAAATTTGTAATTTAAGTTGCAGGTGACCAGTCTGGAGCAAAATCTCTACATCGACAAAAAAGGGAAGAGCAAGATTAATGGAAGCGAGGGATAAAGAATTTCCTGCTGTCCACTTATGGTGACCTTGAACATTACGGATCATGTGGTCCTCTTCCAAAGGGAAAGGTCACCCTCCTTACAATTAGCAACACAGGGGAATATTATATTGTCGTTGGCCCATGTGGAAAATCTATGCAGCCTATTGGGGGGGGGGGAGAGACCTCCGAGAATCAATCCCTTAGCATTTGCATAAGTGGATTCAAGAGTTCAGGTCCCAAGATCTTTGTAACATCCCTGTATGGTAGGCCTGTATCATGATCCCCAATGCAGAAGGCAGGCTGAAAGAATATTCGCTTGCATCAGACTAACTAGGTCAGGGGTAGGGGATGTGGACTCCATTTCCCATCAACCCTAGCCAGCACGGCCAATGGTCAGAGATGATGGAAGTTGAAGTTCAGCAATTTCTGGAGAGACATTCCCTACCTCTGATCTAGGCAGTTGCCAGTCAAGGCAATAGTTGAACCAGATACTTCCTGGTGCGCAGCTTGGTCATTTATCGACTACACACCATGGCTGAGGAACCTTTTCCAACCAAGGCCCACATTTCATTCTGGGCAACCTTCCAGGAACCACATGTTTTCCGATAAGGAAAGTGATGGGGAAAGTGTGGGGTAGCTTTGATGTAGTGTCATGTAATCTCCCCTCAAACAAATCACAATGAAGGTTCATTCGATAGCCAATGTCGCATAAACTCCCTACAAACAAATCAGGGTGAATGTTCAATAAACAGGTCAGCTGGAAGCCAGGCGGGGTGGGTCTGTCATTTTTGCTTTCTCTCATTTCCTCATTTTTCAAGGTCTCCACATTTCTGCAGCGATTCGCGGTTATTATTTTTAAATCCTCTTGATAATTCGTCAGCATTTTAGCACAGATGTCTCCTCATGTGCATATTTGCAAAGCAATCTTCCTTAGAAGAATGCATTCATGTTTGTTATTTTCACATGTGCATTCATATGCAGAGTTTACCCTCATATATACATGCATTTCCATTCCTTGGATCGAGAGCTCCTTTGCAAAATTCACGGAAGTGCAAATTTCAAAGGAAGGAAGGCTGTCTGTCAGATCGCATCCTGTTTTGGAAATTTGGCAGGTTGAAATGAAAACTTAACCAAATTTCTCCCCCATCCCTCACTGGAAGCTCCCCTTGTTACATTTTGATAGGAAGCAAAATGTTTTTGCAGAGGAAAAGATCGTTCCTTTTCCAATTTCAAGAACAGGGGAAGAAAGACTGCCCTGGAATTACAGTCCACCGCTTCCAGCACATTCCTTTTTGCAGCTCTCTCTCTCCCCGCTCTGTTTCTCTCTCCCTCTCTGGTGTCTCGCTGTCACTCAAGCAAGTTCTTTCCCTGTTAGGGGAGTGTGAATGCTGTTCGTCATGGAAGTATTGATCACTTTCACAAAATCTTGGAGTAGCTGGGAGAGTTTACACTCTGACCTTCATCTTACCCTTCCAAAGTATGTACACAACACTCAGAGACTTTAATTTTTTTTTCCTCCCAGAAAAAGAAAAGAACTATAGCCAAAGAAATGCAATTTCTTCCCTTGAAAGGTACTGATCACACTTTCTTTTCAGAGGAGGAAGTCCATGACCTGTAATTCCAGACCACTTTTGAATCTCTGCAACCTCACGGAAGATCACTGCGCATGCACACGCGCACACACACACACACACACACACACCCTAATCCTTTCTTAAGGTTTCCTAAATAAAGAAGCAAGATGAGCTATGCAAGAGTCAAACTGCAGAATCAGAAGGCACAAGATAAGCTGTACAAGAGTCAAGCTGCACAATCAGACCTCAGCTCCTCCTTGCAAGACCAAGAGCTTTGACACTGTGGGAAATGAAAGCAGTTGGCCCGAGTCTTAGGAAGCTTGCTATGTTTTTTTCCTTTGTTTGTTTGTTTGTTTAAAAAACAAAACATTGTGGCAGAAATGGAGAGAAAGAGAAGTGGAGAGGGGGTTGCATTTAAGAATGTTTTCGTAAATGCCCTGGAAACTCTGTTGAAGGGAAGCGAATAAACATTTTAAAGAAAATAAAAATATATTGCTTTGCTGAAATTACAATCTGCTTCTGCGACTCCTTCTGTGTTCCAATAAATGTTGCATAGTCTGCACTTTTGAAAATATGTAGAATCTGTCTCAGGCTCAAGCTGGCAAAAGTTAGTTCTGACAATGCAAAGCGACTTACTTTTGCTCAGCTGTTCCCTGTTTGAAGGCAAGGTGGTTAGAAGACACTATGCTCACTCTATGCTATATACTTCTTCTTCTTCTTCTTCTTCTTCTTCTTATTATTATTATTATTATTATTATTTTGTACACCAAGGTGGCTTCTAGTGTAAATTAATGTAAAACTAATTACAAATGCAGGTGGTGCTGTGGTCTAAACCACAGAGCCAAGGGCTTGCCGATCAGTAGGTCGGCGGTTCGAATCCACCCAACAGGGTGGGCTCTCGTTGTTCGGTCCCTGCTCCTGCCAACCTAGCAGTTCGAAAGCACGTCAAGTGCAAGTAGATAAATAGGTACCGCTCTGGCGGGAAGTTAAACAGCGTTTCCATGCGCTGCTCTGGTTCGCCAGAAGCAACTTAGTCATGCTGGCCACATGACCCAGAAGCTGTACGCTGGCTCCCTCGGCCAGTAAAGCGAGATGAGCGCTGCAACCCCAGAGTTGTCCGCAACTGGACCTAACGGTCAGGGGTACCTTTACCTTTAATTACAAAAAACAACCATCACTACTTCTATGCAAGAGTGCACAGGCCCAGGCTGTAATCCTGTGCATGTTTATGTGAAACCCAATTGCATCATTAGAGAATTACTTTCAGGTACAGTATTATTTATTGTTATTGTCTTGATATCATGTCCTTCCTTAAATCCCTGTGCCATGTGATGTCTGCTGGATCTTGCAGCGGGTGATGGAAAACCAGCAGGTGGTGGTTGGCATCTCCCCGTCTCAGGAGACAGTGGAGGAATGCACCTTTGGGGAGTGAGGTCAAACTGCTGTAAGGTTATGGCGCCTGTTGTGATATGGCAGGAAGAGTGGGTCAGGATGCAGTGGATCTCCAGCTCAACTGGCTAATTCCAAGATCCGCAAGGCTTAGCGTGCAATAAGTCCCTAACTTCAGTTCAACCAAAGATTTGCCAGCATAACTTGCTCATCCCAGTTCACCCAGGGCTGGCTAAGACAAGGCTGGTACAAATCCCAAAACTGGGGGTTCTGGGTGTATGACAGGGGATGGATCAGAGACGGGGGAACATAGGCTGGATCCTAAGACCACCAGCTCAGTCATGTGACCTGATGACCTGGCATAAAACACTATTTTTAAAGGTTTCTTTCCCTCGTGCCAGGACGCTAAACTACAGAGCCTAGGGCTTGCTGATCAGAAGGTCGGCAGTTTGAATCCCTGCAATGGGGTGAGCTCCCGTTGCTCGGTCCCTGCTCCTGCCAACCTAGCAGTTCGAAAGCACGTCAAAGTGCAAGTAGATAAATAGGCACCGCTCTGGTGGGAAGGTAAACGGCGTTTCCGTGCGTTGCTCTGGTTCGCCAGAAGCAGCTTAGTCATGCTGGCCACATGACCCGGAAGCTGTACGCTGGCTCCCTTGGCCAGTAAAGCGAGATGAGTGCCGCAACCCCAGAGTCGTCCGCGACTGGACCTAATGGTCAGGGGTCCCTTTACCTTTACCTTCCCTCATGCCAGGCTTGGGCAGAGCAGCAGCCGCAGCCTCATGGCTGAACGGCGTTTGGATCTGGTGTAACTTTACACCAGCTTAAGCTACAGCAGCTTGTTTTACACCGGCTTCTTGTGAATAGGATTGCTCCCCCCCCCCTCTCATATCCAATGGAAACCAAACCTTGGGAAAGTGGGGAGCATTTGATACAATCGAGCAACAACCCATCCACAAGAGCACCTGTTTTATCAGGGAAGATGAAAGGGGAAAGAAAGGACTTGTGGAGAGAGAAAGCGCTGATGGTCAAGGTCTTGAGAGAAGGCAGGAGAAGAGGTGACACTGACAGCAGAGGAGAAAAATTCAATTGTCCCACAAGAGAAGACTGAAATAGAATCGCAAAAAGCATAAGTAAGCTGCTTCCCTTTTATTTAAATTCACTGCTGAAGCTTCTCTAAGAACTCTTGGAGCAGCGGTACTTTAAAGTGATTACAATAATGGATTTTTGCATTCTGCAACACAATAGAATTAGGAGGAGGATTTAGTAAATGTATTAAATCTGTTAAGAGAAGTATGGAAGCAGGCAGTGTCTTCAATTAATTGCATTTGATTTTAACTACTTGTTACAGCTTTACTGCAAAGTGGTCCCTTAATAATCCAGTCATTGTTTGCCTTGGCATATTGCATGACGCACACGCTGGAGAGATGCTTTTGCAAAGTGGAAACAAGAGGAATGGCTTGGATGATGCTCCCGACCCAAATGTCTGGGGTCCTCGTTGCAGCGAGGTGCCTCTTGCATGAAATCTAAACAATATAATGCCTCCCTATTGCAGAGAGTGTCATACCTGACAACTGGCATGATTTTAAGTGTCGTGCAGCAGCATCTAATTATTGGAGACATGGATGTAATAGCATTTGTGTCACAGGAGCGAACAGTAGTACAGATGTTAAATACTCCCCTACTTCTCCAAGTGGAAAGAAGGCAGCCGGGGTTTATTTTCCTTTGCAAGAGAGAGCGCTGGAGCTATGGCGCCTTTGCAATTGTTCAGTTGTGATCAGACTCAGTAATAAAGAGGCAAGACACAAGTGGAAGGCCCATCTAGTCGAGCATCCTCTTCTCAAAGTGGCCAACCAGGTCCCTATGGGAAGTCCGTAAGCAAGACCTGAGCACTCTCTTGTGGTTCCCAGCAACTGGTAGGCAAAAGCAGTGCTGCCTCCCAACTGTGGCGAAACTGGGAGTCGAATGAGGGCCACATTTTATCAATAGCATGTGCAGAGAAAATGCCATATTTTTTCGTGTATAACACGCCCCTGTGTGTAAGACGCCCCCTATTTTGGGGGACTCAAAATTAAGAGAATGGGAGGGAGGTTTGCCCAGAGTTGTTGAGATCTTTTTAGGGGGGAATTCCGAAAATCAACAATGACGCTCGCATGCATGGGAAAAGCAGCCTATCCCCTGTCCCCTCGCCGACAAAAGCAGCAAATCGCCTGTCCAATTGATGCAGCGACAACCTATCAACACCAGCCCTTGCCGCTGCCACCAATAACAATCTCTGACTCGCGGCAGCAACCAATCCAACATCCCCACAATGCACTATCCATGTACAAGATGACCCCCAATTTTTAACATTAGTTTTGAATAATAAAACCTAGTCTTATATCTTATACACGGAAAAGTACGGTAAAAGTGCAGGAAACTAACTTTCACCTCAACCTTGGATGAGCTGAACCCAGCCCATTCCAAACCCACTTTTGGGTGAGTAGGGCACCACAACTCTGGGCACGTACAACAGGAGAGCCTCAAGAATGTTCCATATCCAGGCTTAGAGACCCAAAGCCCAGAGCAGCTGACCTCCGAAACGCCCTCCACTTTCAAAGGTGCCCAAAGCTGTTCCCATAACTTACAGGTATGGCAACCTGTTTCCATATCTTACCAGAACTTTCCCCTCACTGTCCTACCAAGAATGTGGCCATATTTATCACACAACTGAATGAACCTGTTTCACTGCGGCCGACCCTACACCCCTCGAATCCAGTAAAGAGTTGATGTCTGTCTGTAAAGAGTTGGTTTTTTGAATGTAATAAGCATGGAAATAAGCAGGGGGGGGGGACAATAGAAAAAGGAAGAAAAAGGAAGAAAAGAAAAAGGGAAAGGGGGGAAGAGTTGATGGGAAAACCTGCCCCCAGCTCAGCTACGGTACTTTGTGGGCAGGCCAAAATTCCTACTGAGCCCCAAAGTAACTGGATCTCCTATCCTGGAGCAGAGGTTGGGCTGGGCAGACACAGAAAAATGGCCAAAGAGGTCCCATAATTTTAAAAAGCTGTCAGAAAGCTGCCAAGCCCCACAATGAAGGAGGAGGAGGAGAGGAAGAGGAGGAGGAGGAGGAGTTTGGATTTGATATCCCGCTTTATCACTACCCGAAGGATTCTCAAAGCGGCTCACATTCTCCTTTCCCTTCCTCCCCCATAACAAACACTCTGTGAGGTGAGTGGGGCTGAGAGACTTCAGAGAAGTGTGACTAGCCGAAGGTCACCCAGCAGCTGCATGTGGAGGAGCGGAGACGCGAACCCGGTTCACCAGATTACGAGACTACCGCTCTTAACCACTACACCACACTGGAGCCGTTGTGCATGTTTGCCTCAAGCCTAACTCAATCACAAGGGAGGGGACAATGCTGGGGTGAAGAACCTTTTTGGCTCCATGGGCCAGGTCCTTATTAGACTCAGCTTCATGGGCCAAATTTTACCCAGTGGGCAGGGCTCCCCACTTTGCAGCCTTTTTCCAGTTTGCAAACTGCTTCCCAAAACACAACTATTTCCCCTCTTGCTTACATCAGCCCTCTGTGAGGTGGGTGGGGCTGAGAGACTTCAAAGAAGTGTGACTAGCCCAAGGTCACCCAGCAGCTGCATGTGGAAGAGCGGAGACGCGAACCCAGTTCCCCAGATTACGAGTCTACCGCTCTTAACCACTACACCACACTGGCTCTCCAAATGCTGTGCTTTTATTATGTTGGACACCACCGAGAGTGACGGGGGCAATCTAGTCAGATGGATTATTATTATTATTATTATTATTATTATTATTATTATTATTATTACTGCTGTTGTTACTACAAAATAAAATAAAATAAATCCTTCCAGTAGCACCTTAGAGACCAACTAAGTTTGTTCTTGGTATGAGCTTTCGTGTGCATGCACACTTCTTCAGATACATGTGTATCTGAAGAAGTGTGCATGCACACGAAAGCTCATACCAAGAACAAACTTAGTTGGTCTCTAAGGTGCTACTGGAAGGATTTTTTTTATTTTATTTTGTTTTGACTATGACAGACCAACACGGCTATCTACCTTTGCTGTTGTTACTGTTATTGCTACTACTACTACTACTATAGATGGAAAAGCCTGGGGAACTAAAATGGTCTTCACATTCTACCTTTGGAGTGTCACCACAAGGTAGGCCCTGATCTCCTCTTTAGCTGTCTGCCACAGCTCAGAGGGCAGGGGCATTCAGAGAAGGGCTCCTGTTGAAGACCTTAGTGTATGGAAAGGCACTAAGGAATAATGGCCAGTTTACAGACATGCCTCGCTTCAGAAACCAGTCCAGCGCCAACACTAAGAGCAAGAGTGGGTCAAATTTTTGGCCTCCACAGAACTACAATTCCCAGAATTCCTTGGAAAGAGGGGATGGTTGTTAAACCATTCTGGAAACTGCTGTTTTTGAGGGCACTAGAGTTATCCTAACAACTCACAGGACCCTTAACAAACTGCATTTCCCAGCATTCTTTGGGAGAGCCATGGCTGTTTAAAGTGGTATGATACTGCTTTAAATGTATAGTGCAGATGTGTCTTCAATGAATATAATGCACAGCTGACAGGGAAAGGAGTAGGGAAAGGTATTCAGGCAGTTATCTCTGGTGTGATAATGGGTGTTACAAGGTTTTCTTCTGCCCAGCTCTGGGTGTTCCCCTAATCCAATAAAATTACACAGGCTAAAAATATGCATGTTACTCCACACCAACCAAAAGCACATTAATAATGTTGTAAATTTTATCAGACTCGTTATAAAAGAGGAGCCTATTTCACCTCTAATCTCTCCTAGGCATCTTAGCCATTATCCAGACATCAGGGGGAAAGGTAGATTTCTTTCTGTGTGGGACTGCTGGTACACAGCCTCTACATATAATAGATTACATATAAAAGACATTTATAATAATTACTCAAAACAAGCGACAGTTGAAACAATAAGGAGGCTTAGTTCCAAAGTTCCTTGACCGACAATGTTTGCTTTGACTTGCTGCCATTAACACTCTAATCTCAACGTAGCGCTAACTGGTACAATAAAAAGTGGGGGGGGGGGGGGAGAGAAAGAAACCCTGGCTGAAATACTAATTTGCAAAAATATACAGAGTGCTATAATTTTTTATGGCAGTGGCATTAACTCCACTTTGATTGTGGGCCGACATGTCTGGGTTAAGCAGGATGTAGGAAGATGGGTTTTCCACCAAACTTGAGTCTTGAGGAGGGCTGGTCTCTGTGACCAGGGCTCTGTTCCTTTCATCCGAAACCCTGGAGCACCCTGCCAGTCAGTGCAGACAGTGCTAGGCTATATGGATGGATGCTTTGGCTCAGCAGGAGCCTTCCTATTTCCCCAAGAGCCTCTTGGGAAGTTTTTGCGCTCTTAGGGAATGCTATAGTTCGGGATAATATCAGGAGAAGAGCGAAGGACTATAAAGTTGCCAATATAGAAACCCCAGTGGCAACGTCATAGTCAAGAGATACCTGACAGTTAACAGACCTTCCAAGTGCCCCTATTTTCAAGGGACAGTCCCGGATTTACAGAAGCCGTCCCAGTTTCTGATTTGATCCCAGAATGCCCCACTTTTCCTCAGGATGTCTCTATTTTCATTGGAGAAATGTTGGAGGGTATGATAGGATGTCCCCATTTTCATTAGAGAAATGTTGGAGGGTATTGAGTTATGTGACACACACACCCCAACCCAGTGAGATAAGTAACTATACAACCTTTAGAAGACATCTGAAGGCAGCCCTGTATAGGGAAGGTTTTTAATGTTTGGTGTTTTATTATGTTTTTATATGTGTTAGAAGCTACCCAGAGTGGCTGGAATCAGATGGGTGGGGTATAAATAGTAAATACCGCATTTTTCCATGTATAAGACACCCCCATGTATAAGACGACCCCTATTTTTTTGAACCCAAAATTAAGAAAATGAAACCCTAAAATAAAATAAAATTAAAATAGAAGTAAAAATCTGGATGATTGGCGGCGGTAAGTTGTTGATCTTTTTTGGGGGGGGGGGCATTGCCCTCAAAGTTTCCAGCAGGAGTTGCATGCAGTACACCATAAAGAAGAAGAAGAAGAGGAGGAGGAGGAGTTTGGATTTGATATCCCGCTTTATCACTACCCGAAGGAGTCTCAAAGCGGCTGACATTCTCCTTTCCCTTCCTCCCCCACAACAAACACTCTGTGAGGTGAGTGAGGCTGAGAGGCTTCAGAGAAGTGTGACTAGCCCAAGGTCACCCAGCAGCTGCATGTGGAGGAGCGGAGACGCGAACCCGGTTCACCAGATTACGAGTCTACCGCTCTTAACCACTACACCACACTGGCTCTCAATGGTGCAGAAGCAAAGGCAGCGACTGGGGGGGGGTGCACCACACGCTCCCCCTCGGTGGCAGCTGCTGCTGCAGGGAAGCAGGCTCCCAAGCAGGATGCCAAGGAAGAGCCAGGGGAAGGCAGCGGCCACTCTGTGTCAGGCCATGCCGTCGAGCAAACTGAGTTGAGGAAGGTGGTGAGCAGGCTGGAGGCAGGGTGGGAGTTTGAGAGGGGAAGAGGAAAAGAAGGAAAGGAGGGCAAGGAGAGGTAGCTCTTGGCAGCGGCTGCTCTCGATCCAGTGGTCGAGCCAGCGGGGGCTTCAGGGGGCAAGCCAGTCGCCAGCCTGCAGCCCGGAGGGGGGGGAGAAAGGGGAGACGGCAGCAGGAGGGACCGCCTCAGCCCGCCCAAGCCAAAATCCCGGACATATGCTTAAAATTTTTAAAATTTCCCCCAGATGTTCCAAGGGTAGGCGAACTAAGGCCCGTGAGCCGGATGCGGCCCAATCGCCTTCTCAATCCGGCCCACGTACTGTCCGGGAAACAGCGTGTTTTTACATGAGTAGAATGTGTCCTTTTATTTAAAATGCATCTTTGGGTTACTTATGGGGCCTGCCTGGTGTTTTTACATGAGTAGAATGTGTGCTTTTATTTAAAATGCATCTCTGGGTTATTTGTGGGGCATAGGAGTTTGTTCATTTCCTCCCCCAAAAAATATAGTACGACCACCCACAAGGTCTGAGGGATGGTGGACCGGCCCACAGCTGAAAAAGGTTGCTGACCCCTGCAACGTTCCATGTACAAGACGACCCCTAATTTTTTACTTTTTTTTTTTTTTGGCAACGAACCTCGTCTTATACACAGAAAAATATGGTGTGTGTGTGTAATCATTATAGAATAGGACATTCCTATTTTCATCAGAGAAATGTTGGAGGGTATGCAGTTACTGAGCTTCCCAATTTTTTTTTTTTTGTCAGAGCACAGGTCGCATTTTTGTGTGTGAGGATTGGGTGGGTGGGGGGAAGGCATTGATCACAGGTTCCAGCCATGTGAAATAAACAGAAAGGGGAAAGAGAGGAAGAAAGAATTCTCCAGCTGACTTGTTGCTAAGCAACCGTGGTCTGCCTGAGCTGTCTTCGGACTGACAGAGGCCTGGCCCGTGGCTTCTCTCCCCCCCCCCACCCGCCACTCCACCAGCAAGCTGCCAGCCCCAGGACCTGCCACCTTCCATTTATAATATATACCAGAATATTTATCCTCTTGTAAATACCCACTGTATGAAAGCGATAATGGGCCTTTAGTAAAGCAATCTCAACTT
Source organism: Darevskia mixta (assembly GCA_034641385.1). Lineage (NCBI taxonomy): Eukaryota > Metazoa > Chordata > Lepidosauria > Squamata > Lacertidae > Darevskia > Darevskia mixta. The sequence goes on along the minus strand of JAWWNH010000062.1, from coordinate 5,184,563 downwards.
CTAAATGCTGCTGCCCCCGCGCAGGGTGTGATTGACAGCCCAAATCCCCCTGAGCTTTTCATTTTTACATCTCTCTCTCCATACTCCCCCCCCCCCACCTTCCAACCTCACCTCTTATGTAGCTCTTTTGTGTGTGAGGAAGGGGGGGGCAGAAAGAAAGAAAACGCAGAAGGAGCTTTTAAAAATGCATTATTAAATCCTACATTTTAGCCCAGCTCCTCTCTTTCCAAAAGGGCTGCCTGGCTCTTTTGTTACAGCTTCTGTGTCCTTTTAAACGTCACCCCCCCCTCCCTCCCTCACAACCCCTCGAAATTAGCCGGTTCGGGCCTGACTTCTTAAGTCTTCAAGCCATTGAAAGTTTCCATGTTTTGGCCCCGCTTGTAATTATCTGGATGTGAAGGGGAGGAAGCAATTTGTACTTGTGAAGGAGGCACTACTGCTAATGCCGCCACCACAGGGATAATCCAGTGCCTTCCTAGAGTATCTGTCCCCTGCTATGAAGGACAGTGATTTTATTGGCAGAGTGGATGGAGGTCAAAGCGCTCCTAGCCCAATTAGAGGCTTGGTGAATGAAATTGACTGAAACTTAGCCAGCAAGAAGACACTGCCTTTGTCCCCTGTAGCAGCACAGATCCTCTGCCACACATTGTAGAAGTAAATGCCTCTCAGTGAGGGAGCGAGTCCCCATTTCCCTCCCCTTCAGGCAAAAGTAACACAGAGCTGGTTCTCTCTCTCTCTCTCTCTCTCTCTCTCTCTCTCTCTCTCTCTCTCTCTCACACACACACACACACACACACACACACACACACACAGTGTCCCAGATTGGCTGGGGCAACCCAGTCAGGTGGGCTGGCTACAAAGAGTAAAATTATTGTTATGAAATAGGACGTCCCTATTTTCATCTGGGGAATGTTGGAGGGTATGCACACACACACACACACACACACACACACACACACACAAGCCTTTCTTTCTGTCCCCAAACCACGCCCTGTCCCCACTCACAGCCTATACTGACCATGCTCTGATCCCCCTCTTTAGTGTTTTTGCCTGACTGGAATGTGTCCTGGAATTCTTCCCCGGGGGGAGGTGGCTGCATGTGTGTATGTTTCTGAGCACAATTCAAAGTGTTGGTGCTGACCTTTAAAGTCCTTGGCCCTGTATACCTAAAGGAGTGTCTCCACCCCTATTGTTCAGTTACAGGAAACTAGGCAGAGGGCCTTCTCGGTAGTGGCACCCTCCCTGTAGAACACATCTGAAGGCAGCCCTGTATAGGGAGGCTTTTTAAGATTTGATGTTTTACTGTGCTCAGTGTTTTAATTTGTTGGAAGCCACCCAGAGTGGATGGGGCAACCCAGTCAGATTGGCGGCATATAAATTTGTTGTTGTTATTTGCTAATAACTAGCCTCCTGCGGGAGGCAGTGAAGGATAGGTGTGCCTGGCGTGCTCTGGTCCATGGGGTCACGAAGAGTCGGACACGACTGAACGACTGAACAACAACAACAACAAAGCCTCCTGTGCAGGGACCCAGGTGGCGCTGTGGGTTAAACCACAGAGCCTAGGGCTTGCTGATCAGAAGGTCGGCGGTTCGAATCCCTGCGACGGGGTGAGCTCCCGTTGCTTGGTCCCAGCTCCTGCCCACCTAGCAGTTCGAAAGCACATCAAAGTGCAAGTAGATAAATAGGAACCGCTCTGGCAGGAAGGTAAACGGCATTTCCGTGTGCTGCTCTTGTTCGCCAGAAGCGGCTTTGTCATGCTGGCCACATGACCCGGAAGCTGTGTGCCGGCTCTCGGCCAATAAAGCGAGATGTGCGCCACAACCCCAGATTCGGACACGACTGGACCTAATGGTCAGGGGTCCCTTTACCTTTAGCCTCCTGTGCAAAAGGAGAGAGAGAGAGAGAGAGAGAGAGAGTTTGGATTTGATATCCCGCTTTATCACTACCCTAAGGAGTGATGGCCACCAACCGAGATGGCTTTAAAAGAGGCTTGGGCAAATTCATGGAGGAGAGAGCTATCCACGACTACTAGCCACGATGGCTATGCCACACCTGGAGGCAGCAATGTCTCTGAAAAACATTTGTTGGAAACCGCAAAAGGAGAGGGTGTTCATGTGTTCGAATCCACAGGCATCTGGTTGGCCACAGTGAGAACAGGATGTTGGAACAGACAAGCCCTGATCCAGCTGGGCTTGTCTTATGCTCAGGAGCTGGGTAATAGAAAGGCAACCTATGTTTCATATTTCAAAAAGTGAAAATAATCTGGACGCAAAAGTTGTTGGGCTTTTGGGGGCAAAGTTGTTGAGTTATTTTTAAGGAAATTCACCAAAATCTAGACTTCCTACATGGGCCCGGACATTGTTTGAGACAGCCAAATCCCGGCTATGTCCAGGAAATATGTCCAGACATATGGCAACACATTCATCCCTCACTGATTCTTCTTTGAGTAACTTCCTGTAGATTATTTCTCTTCAGACTTTACTTCCTCCCTGCTTCTTCTCCAAGTTTGTTAGTGTCAGTGTTAACTTCTTAACTCCATGTTGACCACATACATGCTGGTATTCAGAGTGGCTCTGCTAACCTAAATTTCTTTATGTTTTCAACCAGCAGGCTGTTTATATCTGCACTCCGCTGCTATTTGCCATGGTTGTGTTAGCATGTGCAGCTGCTGACTGGCACATGTGCATCAGATACAAAAAAACCCCTTCTGTACAAAGTTCTGTGTTTGCCGGTCAGCTTTCCATGGCATCCCCAGACTCAGATAGTGCAGAGCAGGGGCATGGCAGGAAGGACAACTACACAGGCACCTGAACAACATGGCTTTGAAAGAGCTGGCTTGGACAAGATTTCCAAATCCCTTGCTGCTGCTGCTGCTCCTCTCCTCCTCCCCAAATTGATCTCATCCCCCAGAGATTAATTTTTGCACAATTATCCCTGAGTCTGTGATAATCGCTCCATAAAAAAATGAAGAGATTTGGGGGGCTTTGAATGTGGAGGATTAGGCTTTAATACAAGTAATCTGTAGGAGGCTTGGCTGAATGTATGCCACTAATCACCCCTGCACCATTTGCAGCTTCAGCCTTTCAGCAGTGTGTGTGTGTGTGTGTGTGTGTGTGAACTTCATAACAGAAAATGCATACAAGCCATCCGCTGACAGGTCAAGCCGAAATGCAATGCATTTTCAGGCTGATTCAGGAATAGGAAATTTCTGGGGTGGTGCCATGTTGAAAGAGTTGAAGCTGGAGGTTCATATTTCTTCATGCATCCCACTTCCACAAGCGATGGAATCATAGAATCATAGAATGGGGCTACCTTTGAAGGTGACTTGGAAACTACAACTAATCCAGAATGCAGCAGCTAGACTGGTGACTGGGAGCGGCCGCCAGGATCTACACTGGCTCCCAGTACATTTCCGAGCTCAATTCAAAGTGTTGGTGCTGACCTTAAAAGCCCTAAATCAGGCTTCCTCAACCTCGGCCCTCCAGTTGTTTTGAGACTACAATTCCCATCATCCCTGACCACTGGTCCTGCTAGCTAGGGTTAATGGGAGTTGTAGGCCACAAACATCTGGAGGGCTGAGGTTGAGGAAGCCTGCCCTAAACGGCCTCGACCCTGTGTACCTGGAGAAGTGTCTCCACCCGCATCATTCACTGAGGTCTAGCTCCGAGGGCCTTCTGGTGGTTCCCTAATTGTGAAACGTTACAGGGAACCAGGCAGATGCCTCCCATCCGATGTCAAAGAGAGCCACCCAGAGTGGCTGGGGCAATCCACTCAGATGGGTGGCTTGTTGTTGTTGTTGTTGTTGTTGTTAAAACTTGGACCTTCTGTATGCAAAGTAGTTTCTCCAACACTGAACTATGGCCCTTTCCCAGATGAGCATAGAGAAACAAAATAAATAAAAAATCCTTCCAGTAGCACCTTAGAGACCAACTAAGTTTGTTATTGGTATGAGCTTTCGTGTGCATGCACACTTCTTCAGATACACTCACGACTACCTACCTGTAAATAGAGAAACAAGTTAGCAGGGCAGGTCTGTCCAACAGCATCCGTTTCACAGGAGCAACCAAAAATTCGGCTGGACCATGCCAGTGGCCCATCTAGTCCAACATCCTGTTCTCACGGTGGCCAACCAGGTCCCTCAAGCAGGATTTGAGCGCAAGAGCACTCTCTCCTCCTGCAGTTTCCAGTGACTAGTTTTCAGAAGCATTGCTGCCTCCAACAATGAGGGCAGAGCATAGCCATCTTGGTTAGCAGCCATGAATAGCTCTCTTCTCCATGGATTTGTCCAATCCTCTTTTGATGCTGTCCAGGTTGGTGCCCATCACTGTTTAACTGCTGCAAGAAGAGGTACTTTATCTGTCCTGAGTCCTCTAACATTCAGCTTCCCTGGGTGCCCACAAGTCCTAGCGTTAATGAGAGAGAGAAACTTTTCTCCATCCACTTTCTCTATTCCATCCAAACTTCTATGATGTCACTTCTTAAGTTGCCTTTTATCGGAACCAAAGAGCCTGTGGGGGCGTGGCCTAATGAGAGGGGGCGTGGCCTACAGGGAGCTTTGAAGGCTAGGTAGAAGGGTCTGGAGGTCCACATTAGGTCCCCATTCCTGAGGTTCCTCAACCCATAGTAATACACCTACTGGAGAGCCAGTATGGTGTAGTGGTTAAGAGCGGTGGCCTCGAAATCTGGGGAACCGGGTTCGCGTCTCCGCTCCTCCACATGCAGCTGCTGGGTGACCATGGGCTAATCACACTTCTTTGAAGTCTCTCAGCCCCACTCACCCCACAGAGTGTTTGCTGTGGGGGAGGAAGGGAAAGGAGAATGTTAGCCGCTTTGAGACTCCTTCGGGTAGTGATAAAGCGGGATATCAAATCCAAACTCTTCTTCTTCTACTACTGGAAGCAATTAAAGGTAGTAGCAGTAGTATTTAAGCTGGCTTTTGCTGACTGAGAACAAGGAGGATTCATGTATTCCCATTAACATGTTGCTTTGTCCTTCCTTAGGACACCAGAAGACACCAGAACGGAGCATAGATGAGCAGGGTCTAAAAATACCACTTGATTTGACCATTCACCCAATATCCATTGTCTGGGCTTTTCATTTTCTCGGAACAAAAGAGTCAGAAAAATCCTTCCTCTGCATTCGCTCCATCCCAGGAGGGCTCTCTTTTTGACAGCGCTGCTGCTCTGGGGCTTCTGCAGCCACCGGCAAACAAGGAACTGTCTTCCCCCTTTGCCCTGACCAGGCACGCTTGCGCAAAACTTGCAGCCACCGCCTCTCACCGCAGACGTCCTGCTTATCTTGCATTTGCTCCGCGCCAGCCAACGTTTGAGAAATCCAAAGGACAGATTCACCCCTCTCTACCCCTTCAATCCCAAGATTTTCATCCTCTCTAAACCATCTCGAAAGTGAAGCCCATAGAATTATATTGGGTGTGTTCTGAAGAGAGAGAGAACTAAATTTGGACCACGTCTGAAAAAGGCACGTAAAAAGCAAAATTATTAAGAGCCTTCATATTAAGCACAGTTCTTTGCTTATTACCTACATTATTTCTAGCCCCCTTTCAGAGCAAGTCCTTCCAAGGCACAGTACAGTTAACTGGTTTTTTTTAAGTGCTACGTTACATTACTAAAAGCAGCAGCAAGCTAAAGCTCAGGGAAGCGTTGTCGCTCTGTGATAGGGCATCTGATGCGCATGCAGAAGGTCACAGGTTCAATTCCTGACTTCTCCAGGTAGAGCTGGGTGGGAATAACCCTTGCCTACAACCCCAGAGAGCAGCTGCCAGTTAGTGTTGGCAGTGCTGATTCTATGAGACCACTTCCTGTCTTCCCTATGTAAAAGATGAAAGCTAGCGAGGAACGCTATTTATTTAACCATATACTGTATCACCTGGCAACAGCTGCTATATTAGGCTGTCATAAAGGAGGGAAGAAGGGTTATGCAAGGCCATCACCAGCTCTGCTAAGAAGCCAGGCTTCTTCCTCCATCAGCTGTCAGTTATCGGCAGTAACCAGGTGCAGCAGCAGACGAAAGCAAAGGGATTCAGGGCCCGTCTACGTATTTGCCTAGCTGAGAGACCAGCAGCTTTGGGTGCCTCCTCTCCTTGAACTTTTCCACTCCAGATGATCATTGGAACCATTTGTATCTAAGAACTTGAACCTGAGTGTGTGTATTTCCTCCTCCCTCCTGATCCATTTTCCTTTGGTGTCACGTCTTTTTATATTGTAAGCCTGAAGGCAGGGACAGGGTTTTTGTTGTTGTTTGTTATATGTAAGCTGCTCCAAGAGAGGATGAAAACTGAAACGTAAAACTTCTGGAGGGCAGTAGAGGCTGGTGCAGTGAGGCAGAGGTATAGACCACCCTCGAGACACCAGTGTCCCTGCAGCTGACTTGGACAGCGCCAGGGCGAGGCAGATCCCCCTGCCAGGGCATCTCTGCATCCCTGTCCAAATAAGTTCCAAAAATGCCTGTGCTGGAAGTGCTACTCTGCCCCGACACATTGGCCCCTACTGCCAGAGGGCACTAGGTTGGAGACAGCAGGTCTGCTCTGGCTGGCAGCGACTCTCTGGGGACTCTGGGAGTGACCTGCTACCTGCTAACTGTGATTCTAGCATTGCAGGGGCTTCGACTCGATGACCCTTTTGGTCCCTTCCAACTCTACACTAGTGCCCAAAATTTAATGAAGAATGTAATGCAATAGCTGAATCCTACTGTGACCCGATTTGCCTAAACAAGATGACACCTGATTGGTGGCGCTGTGGTCTAAACCACTGAGCCTAGGGCTTGCTGATCAGAAGGTCAGCGGTTCGAATCCCTGCGACGGGGTGAGCTCCCATTGCTCGGTTCCAGCTCCTGCCCACCTAGCAGTTCGAAAGCACGTCAAAGTGCAAGTAGATAAATAGGAACCGCTGTGGCGGGAAGGTAAACGGTGTTTCCGTGCACTGCGCTGGTTCGCCAGAAGCGGCTTTGTCATGCTGGCCACATGACCCGGAAGCTGTACACCGGCTCTCAGCCAATAAAGCGAGATGAGTGCTGCAACCCCAGAGTCGGACACGACTGGACCTAATGGTCAGGGGTCCCTTTACCTTTACCTACTGTGACCTGATTGGCCTAAACAAGATGACACCTGATTGGCTCATTGATTAGCTCATTGGCTACATTTAAATGAAGGAAAGCTACTGCATATCAACCTAAACAAGTTGAGCTTCCTTTTTCTGGTTATTTGGCTATAACTTTTTATAGAATACAGATAGTTGAACAAACCTAGTTGCCTTACTTTCTTCATTAAATTATCTTTCCATTGATATATAATTTTATGGTATTACTCCAAAAAGAAAGTGATGTTGTGAGCCATCAAACCTCGGAAATACGCTTTTCCCAAAAGCTTTCCACAATTTTGGCCACTAGTGTACAATTCTATTATATTTTTCAAAAGGCGGTACTCAGCCAGTGAGATATGATCCCTGCTAGCAAGATGGGAGGATGACTTTCTGGGCCCCTTCAGAGGAGTTTTGAATTTTCTCTTGTGGTTGCCCTGGGATTGCGACCTGAAAGCAAGGCACACGTCAGCCGCTGCCCCTGGCCAGGGGAGCAAATTCCATGGGGAGGCTGTAGCCTTGCCTGGCCTCACCAGCGCATGGATAGCTCAATTGGTTAGAGTGCGGTGCTGATAATGCCAAACTCACTGGGAGGAAGAGGAGTGCGGGGGGGGCGCACTGCCCCCGGCAGCGCGATCCCGGTGGGGTGTCATCGCGGTTGCCCCCTCTCCCGCGCTGAGCGCCACGCCCCCGCAGGCAGCATGCCACGCCTCCAGGACGTGCGGAACGCCCCCTTGTAGAGTTGGAAGGCGCCCAAGGGCCATCTAATCCAACCCAATGCAGGAATTCAACTAAACCATCCATGACAGATAGCTATCCAGCCTCTGCTTTAAAACCCCAAATGAAGGAGAATCTACCACCTTCCTTGCTTATGCCTCCTGCTGTCTTTCAGCAGAGCCTCTCTTATAGGTACTGTAACCCATAAGAAGCCATTATATTATCTTCCTCCTAACGTTTGTTTTCCCATTAGCAATTTTTGTTTTTCCATGTGAGCATATTCATTATCATATGTTGCTTGTCTGGCCCCATTTTATTATCATTAACCTTTACTGCAATGTGATATAAAATGTGAGAAAGCAACCGACTGCGGGCAGCGCTACTACTCCTACAAAACTGGCATTTCTCTCCAATACATTTTTCCGGCCCGCGCACATCTCAGATTGCATCTCCGTACAGAAATATGGTGAGCTGAAAACAATAGATGCCTTATGGGGCGGCCCTTAATTGGGTTGTTTTGTGGCACGAAATTATGAAGCTGTTAAGGCCATTAGAGAACTCAAAATAAGTGGATCGAAGGAACTGCTACACATTGCAAAGCCTTCAGCTCGGAGGTAGCCTTTGTTTCTCTATAATTACAGCCATTGGTCACTTAAATAAAGGGTGGGCAACTGGTGGCTGTCAAGACAGATAGAGCCCTGATTTTTGCCCCCCTCCCAAAGGTTTGACTCATACAGGAAAGGGTGCAAGTTTATCTGATACAGGGATGGAGGTTTAACTGCTAAAATAGATGTGGCATTATGAACACAATTAAAATGCTCCTCCCCCCCCCATTTCTTTCTTTTTCTCTCTTTTTTTGCAATGTGATTAACAGTGCAGTGGGGTGGAGGAGAGACTGGGCAGTTTGGGGACAACAGCAGGTGGGGAGGATAACTTTCACCTTTCCTATCCCCTACTGCAGGGACGAGGGTGGCGCTGTGGTCTAAACCACTGAGCCTAGGGCTTGCCGATCAGTTCGAATCCCTGCGATGGGGTGAGCTCCCGTTGCTCGGTCCCTGCTCCTGCCAACCTAGCAGTTCAAAAGCACGTCAAAGTGCAAGTAGATCAATAGGAACCGCTCTGGCAGGAAGGTAAACGGCATTTCCGTGTGCTGCTCTGGTTCGCCAGAAGCGGCTTAGTCATGCTGGCCACATGACCTGGAAGCTGTACGCCGGCTCCCTCAGCCAATAAAGCAAGATGAGCGCCGCAACCCCAGAGTCGTCCATGACTGGACCTAATGGTCAGGGGTCCCTTTACCTTTACCTTTTATCCCCTGCTGCAGACATGTTCAACCGGTCGACCGTGAGCGACAGGTAGATCGCCGGGGTGCTCCAGGTCGATCATGGGATTAAAAAAAGCTCAACAACTCTTGGCAATGACAATGGGTAGATCACTGCCAGTTTTATTATACTGGGAGTAGATCGCAGTCTCTAGAGAGTTAGACGTGCCTGCCCAACTGGATCTTGTTGTGCTGACTCCTGCAGCTCCACCTATTTAGTTGGATGCGGCCCAGTGGAACTTACTTCTGAGTAAGCTTGTGACTGTGCTCACAGCTCCATGTTCACTGTACAACTTAGGCTGCTCCTTGCTTTGCAAGACCAAATGACTTGAAGATTCTTGAGAGAAGGCCATTAATTGGGGATTGCCTGCTCCCCCAGAGAAGGCATGTTTGCTGAGTTGACAAAAGCAGCAAAGTTCACAACTGCACAAGTCAGAGGATGAATAAGACTGCTTTTGATAATGAATTTATAAATCTTTACACCCCGGCAGAGACAGAAAAGTGTCTATTTTTAAAGATATTCTTTTCATTATATATATATATATATATATATATATATATATATATATATATATATATAGCCACACTATTTCAAGCATTGCTACTTTGAGGTTATATCGTGAGCATCAAAGGGAAATCTAGTCCTAAAAGGGCTCACTTTGGTAGGTGCAAATCTTCAAAGCACAACGTTCCTCTGGAGTTAAAAGGGTTGTCCTGTTTTTTTATGAATAAGTCAAAATACGAGAACTTTTCCTAAGTGTACACTTGGCTCAATTGGGTTTTTTTTTGTTTTGTTTTTTAAGATCTATCCTGGCCGGCTTCAAAGTGAATAAGCATGAATGGCTTCTTTTATGTAGTATGTCTGCATTTTTGTCTCCATGAGGGGAGGGGAATGTTGCTGCTTCCCCCCCCCCTCCAATGATCCTTACCACATAGTGGCCGATCCAAGGCATGGACACATTTGGTTCTCCAGATGTTGATGATGATGGGAGTTTTAGTTCAGCAACATCTGGAAGGCCAAGCTTCCCCACACCAGGTATATACCCAAGAACTTTGTTCTGACCTTCTGTCTCATCTTGCTATGAAAAAGAAGAACACACACCTTTGACTTGTATTTTGATGATTCGGGTTAGTGGACCTACAACCTGTGTTGTCGTGATACGCGACTACTGAGATCATTTTACACTGCCTAGGATTTAAAGGACAACTTCCTCCCATGCAGACCAGCCTGGCTATTCAGCTCACGGATTGATGCGGGTGATGCTGTGGTCTAAACCACTGAGCCTCTTGGGCTAGCCGATCGGAAGGTCGGCAGTTCGAATCCCTGCGACGGGGTGAACTCCCATTGCTCTATCCCAGCTCCTGCCATCCTAGCAGTTCGAAAGTACGCCAGTGCAAGTAGATAAATAGGTACTGCTGCAGCGGGAAGGTAAATGACATTTCCTTGCGCTCTGGTTTCCCTCACGGTGTCCCATTGTGCCAGAAGCAGTTTAGTCATGACCTGGAAAGCTGTCTGCAGACAAACGCCAGCTCCCTCGTCCTGAAAGCGAGATGAGTGCCGCAATCCCACAGTCGCCTTTGACTGGACTTAACCGTCCAGGGGTCCTTTACTTTTTACCTTTTTTACCCTATTCAGCTCACCTTTTGGAAGCTGAAGGGTCTTAAAATAAATTTTTTTTTAAAGCAGCTCTTTGAGAGCTTTGGTTGATGAACTATAATACAATGATGAAAGAAAGGCTTGCAAAGCCTTTAAAATTATAATGTGGTTGCAAAACATGCATGTTTTGGAGGCCTCAAGCACTGAAAGCTTTACGGTGCCACCTCATAGGCAATTCCAAATGATAAGAATACTGAAACGTAAAATGAAATTTTACATTTGAAATGACACCAAAGTTGCACATACAGTATGCTGAAATTAAAATAGCTTCTTTCCGAATTTTCTGATTGCAAAATTCTTTCAAAGCAGAATTTCTCTCTCATATATGTTTGTGTGCTCCTGCTTTGCTGGTGCCATAAGCATGTGCTAAATTTGCCTATTGGGTTAGGAGATCTGGAGGTGATGAAACTACCAAATCGCACCCCCCTCACCCCCGTTACATTATAACCCTAAGAGGTTCAGAAACTTGGTTATATCCACAAAGGTGGCGATTTCTCTGTACTGTATTCCCTCCAATGTAAATTCTAAAACATCAAGCTGACTTCAACTGGTGCAGATCATATTGGGAGTTATATCCGGGAGTTCCATTGTGCTGTGTGTGTGTCTCCCCCACCTACCCCCCCCCATTTAAAATAAATTGCATGGGCATCTCAATGACTGCACAGGTCATATCAGATCTTTTGCACCAAGGAAGGCCCCAGGTGGCCCAAATATTGTCTGCCTCACCAAGTTAATGAAGAGCAAAGCAAAGACATGTCTGGGTTTCTTTTCTTTCGGTCTGGGGTGATATTTGCTGCTTCTGCCGCCGCTGCTTTTTCCCTATCAGTTGATATTGTTTTGGAACATTGTTCTCTTGCATGATTCCAGTGCACTGAGCTTAAAGTTGGTTTGGAAATATAAATCTGAATGCCATAAGTTAAGGGGGGGAGGGCATTACATGGAATAAAATAAAATACCTGCAAAAATCATTTGATTTGCCTTCCATTGCCTATCCTCTCATGCTCATTCGTGTGTGCACAGCCAGATCATTTATGGATAAACAAAACACTAGCTCTCTGAACCATCCACAAATTGCAACACTGTAGAAATGCTATACTGTACAGTTAATAAGTTTTGCCCGCCTCATCTGGTTCACCAGCTACAGCCATTCCTGGACAGGGATAGCTGGACCACTATAGTCCATGTGTTGGTAACCTCGAAGATGGATTATTACAATGCGCTCTTTGTAGGGCTCCCCTTGATCCTGGTTCAGAAGTTCCAGCAGATGCAGAATGCAGTGGCCAGACTGCTGATGGGGGCACATAGCCGACAACATGTTTCAATGCTAAACACTGAATTAAGCCTCCATTGTACTTCTGCTAATGCACTGAATAGGCTGTGGGAAAATCTGTCTATTTACCAGCCTTTAAGCAGCCTGATTTGTGAGTATGACTAGGGATTCAAAGTAATTTGAAAGGGCAACCATTCGGTGTCAACTACTTTTGAAGATGTTCCTGAGGGACTCGCCTATCCCCTGCCAGCCAGTCAAGCCTTAAGTCTTTGGAGGATGTTCAAAACATCACTTTTCTTTCTTTCCTTCCTTCTTTCTTTTGCATTCCACTCACCCTGCCCCTCCTTCTGTCCTTACAATCATTAAAACAAATTGAAGTTACAGCTCTCCATGCACCCGGGATCATGAGCTGAGATTAGCAACCTTTTGAGCTCTCCATTAGGCTGGTTAAAGGATGGGGGGAATTGTAGATTTCTTCCCTGTTTCCAATGCATTCTTGTGGCTGGTTTTCAAAGAGCTCTCATAAAAGGGCATGTGTGTGTGATAGCTTCTGTGTTCTTAATTGTAGAGTTGGGGCACCTCCACACTCACACCCACACCATACATTTAGGTGTGGGCAGGAAAATTCTGCATGTCGGGTATGTGCCAACTCCAGACTGTCACAGCAGAGAGCCTGGATCAGGACTGCGGGAGCAACTCCTCGGGAACTGAACCAGCTAAAGATTCAGTGGCACAGGTCCACTCCCATGCTACCCTCTCCACACGCTCAGATACCCTGTTTGTTAGGCACCAGCTACTGCCGCTTTGCCCATGGTTTAAGTGGGCACAGTCAAGAGTTCCACATTAGGTTTTCTGGATGCTCAGAGATTGTTGGATGGACAGAGATCTCAGTCTCATTTAAACCCTCTCCAGTGTGGCGGATCAGGGGTTTGGAATTGCCCTGTTATTTCAAACGGTAGTGATATTTTATTTAACAAGATTTGCAGACCACTTAAAAATCGGCTAAGCAGCTTACTTAAAACAATATAAGATCATCATAAGAAAACACCAATAAAATCAGCTGGCTTTAGAAGCGAGTGGGCATAATGAAACGATGAAAGCCAGGTGAAATCAACAGAGTTTAAGAAGAAGTATGCAAAATAAAATGGCATGTCTGCATATCCTGGCCTAAAAATGGGGGAGGTGGGGAGTGTTAGTAAGCAACGAAAACATCTCCAGGAAGCCTGCTCTGCTCCTTTTGTTAAGTGGGACCCCAGGCGTCTTCTCCAGGGTCCTGTCTTGATGGGTACCAATGTTGCTCTGTACTGTATATGAGGAATCCAACACAATAACATATCAGAGTAGGCTAACTTAAGGGCATTAAAAGAGTCCTGCTGGATCAGGCCAATGGCCCATTAGGTCCAGCATCCTGTTCTCACAGTGGCCAACCTGTGGGAAGCCCGAAAGTGGAACCTGGGCGCAACAGTGCTCTCCCCACTTGCGATTCCCAACTATTCAGAGGCATGCTATGTATCTCCAACAGTGGAGAGAGAACATAGTCAGCAAGGCTGGTGGTCATTGATTAGTCTTCTACTCCATGAATGTGTTGAATCATCTTTTAAAGCCATCCAAGTTGTTGGCCATCGCTACATATTTTGGGAGCAGATTCCATAGTTTTAACTACGCACCGTGCAAAGAATTGCTTTCTTTCGTCTGTCCTTAACCTTATAGATCACTAGTAGACTTTAAGCCCATTAAATTAACGGGCGCTAGAACATCATGGAAAGCGGGGACGGCGAGAACTTGCTGAAGTGCTCGATGTACTTGGGCGCCCCGGCCAGCGCCGAATGGCCCTTCAGCAGGCAGCGCAGGAGGCGCATCACGGCGGCGGCACTGGCACCAGCCAGGCCCCGGCAGGCCAACTCAGCCGCCACTTGTAACGGCCGCTGCCGCTTAGAAGTAAGTCCACGCGAGCGCGCACCCGCCGCTTCAACAGCCCGGCCGCCCGAAGTCTCTGCGCTCCAATCCCTGTGTCCGTGGGGCACATGCACAGTAGGACACAGGGATGGACACAGGGACTGGACGCAGAGACACTTGCACTTTATTATAGAGGATTCTTAACTTCTTAAAGGTACACTCCAGTCCCCATTATTACTCATGTGTTTGTGCAAACAAGTTTGTCACTGAAATAACATATCCATAACTGAATGTCCAGTTCTCCATTGGCTGTGAATTCTTCAGCAATGCTACCTAACGATGAGGGCTGCTTGATTCTCTTTAATGAACCACGGGAATGGAAAGCTTATCAAACCAGACACTTGTCCGGAGCATGACTGCATTAAAAAAAAAAAGACAACTAATTGAGGTGCAATTTTGCACAGGTTGTGGCAAAAAGCAGCTTCCTGAACATGGGTCTCCCCACATCTTTAGTTTAGAAGCCCTAAGGCAAACCAAGCTTCTTTGTCAATTATAGAAAAATCAATGAAGATACTGTTTGGGACTCCTTTTCACCATTCAGCACGGATGATATCCTTCAGTTTCGAGCAATGATTCATTTACTTCCACCCTCTCTTGGGGGCTACTGACATCCTGCTATCTCTAAAGAATGTGAAGCCAAAAACACCCTATTCTTTGTTTCTTTCTAGAACATGGGTTCCCCCACCTGCCTCCCTGATGCACAGGACATTCACCTGGACTTAGGGTGCTGCTTCAGTGGGCCACTTCCCCACTTCAGGGGGGGGGGGAACCTGGAAGTGTGCACATTCAAAGGTACTGTACAGCTATGGCCTCATTCTCACAACATCTCAAGGGAGAAAATTGTTCCTGGACCTCAAAGTGCAGGTGGAAGGTTGCATTTTACCCTCTCCTCCATATTAAAATAAGATCCCAGCACTATCAGTTTGTGGGGTGCCTGGACTCCCCCTTCTAATTCCGGGGTGCCAGACATTGAATTTAGCATGTTAAAAATATAAACCATGACTTGCAGGAAGTTTTGTGTGGTTAATTTTAAGAAATATTACAGAAATAATTTTAGAAAGTAATATTGGATACTGATGATTTAAAGTAATAGTGGAGTATGAAATACAAGAAGAAGTTAAGAAAAGTGAAAATCTTGAGTAGGGTTGGTGGAAGTCAGAAAAATGTATAATATATGAATGTTAAATGTTGCTTAAAAGACTGTATGCAAAAATCTTTAATAAAAATTATATATATATATAAAATGTAAACCATGTTAAAAAAGAAATAAGCCAGGCTGGCTGGCTGATGAAGTAATCACCTGAAGACATGGGCCATTAAGAGAATGAAAGACAGGATGATGCCCATTAAGAAATTTGTCAACAAGGCAAAGGTTGTCTGCTGGATGCAGAGGGGTAGAGCCCCACCCTGGGCTCTGGGTAGTTAGCAAGACAATGCAGAGTCCGGAAGGGAGAGTTTAAGAATTGCAAAGGGCTGATGTAAACAAGAGGGGAAATACCGTGTTTCCCCTAAAATAAGACACCGTCTTATTTTTCCCCCCTCAAAAAAACACAGTATGGCTTATTTTCGGGGGATGTCTTATTTTAACCGCTCCGCGTCGGTACGCTGCATAGCCACACCTATCCAGACCGTCTTAAGGAAGAAGCGCTGCATCACTATGTCTTATAGAAGTAGTTATAAAATATAATAAATATATAAGCATTAATACTATATAAATATCATATAATTATATAATACAAAAACTGCAGAGCATCATCTTAGAAGAGGCACTATCCCTTCACGCTGGCACAGGTGAGGATGCCTCTTTCAAGACTGTTGTTGCAGGGGGATGTTTTCTTGTTAATGATGGGGAGCAATACACTGGTTTATGCAACTGTAATCACACGATAAAGGATTTTTCAGAAGAGATTCTGCAGATGAGTATCAGCAGCTCAAATCTGGTCCCAGATTTACAGAAGATGTCCCAGTTTCTGATTCTGGAATGTCCCACTCTTCCTTAGGACATCCCTATTTTCATCCGAGAAATGTTGAAGGGTATGAAATAGGATATCCCCAGGGCTTTTTTTCCCCAGCCAGAACTCACCAGAACTCAGTTCCAGCACCTCACAGGTGGGTGCCATTGCCATGATAAGAGAACAAAGGAGGTGTGTTCATTGTGAGTTCCGGCACCTCTTTTTCCTAGAAAAATAGCACTGGACATCTCTATTTTCATAAGAGAAATGTTGGGGAGTATGTAATGCACCAGTAGTCATGGGAACTGACTAGTTAAAAAACAAAAACAAAAACAGAGAGACTGCTAACTTTTCAACTTTCAGCGGTTGACTTCTGGATTTTACTATTTCTTTTTTTAAAATTTTTTAACTTTAAGGGGTTTTTTTTTTTTGTTTCTTTGTTTGTTTGTTTTAAAATAGAAGTTAAACATTTGGTTGCTGGGAAAGGGCAGTTGAAATCCAGGTTTTCCAGAGTTTCGCTTGACATGGGCGTAGCCAGGGGTGCAAAGGAGGCAGCAGCACCCATACACTCACCCTAAACAAAGTAAATAAATAAAAACACTTAACTAAAAGTAGAAATAATCAGAACATTTGAAATGTTTTGACAATTCCCCCCCCCCAAGCACTTGGGGTTAAAAGAAAGCAGGGGCGTAGCAAGGGGGGGCGGGCCGCCCCGGGCACCACCCTGCTAGGGGTGACACTTTGGGGGGCTTTAAAAATTGAAGAATGCAAGAACTCTGGCCAGGCATTAGATCAGTTTTTGAATCTCCAAACAGTTTTAATATTATGGTATTGCAACAAATTCCAGTTGAAATAAATTTCTGTTCCAGGACAAGGCCCTGGAACAGAATATTAATAAATGCTTATATACAAAAGAGTAGAATGTATATAAGCATTTATTAATATTATAAGAGTTAATTCTAACGTAGGATGTCTTAATACTCCAGTTGATAAAGAATTAGCAAAATAGGCCCTTGTCCTGGAACGGAAATTTATTTCAACTGGAATTTGTTGCAATACCATAATATTTGAAGATTCAAAAACTGATCTACTGCCTGGCCAGAGTTCTTGCATTCTTCAATTTTGACTACCCCTGGTCTAGGACATGGGTAGGCAAACTAAGGCCTGGGGGCCAGATCCGGCCAGATCCGGCCTTCTAAAACCGGCCCGCAGATAGGACTTCTTGTTTGAGCGACAGGGAGTGCTGTGAGGCATAGGGTTTTAAGAACTACAATTCCCAGAGTTCCTTAGTCCATGCTGACCTTCTTCTGTACAACAGGGGAGCAGATTAGCTGCACCAGAGGGAACAGTTCCTCAGGAGAGAGGCCTTTATTGCAGCAAGAGCACATGGTGCCATTTCCCCAACTAAATTTGAAGGCCCCAGAAGCTGTATGTGTGAGTAAATGACCTAACCTTAATTTATAGGTTTAGAGGAATGCCAGAGATTTATTTATGTCTGAGGGGTTTTGCGCTTGGACATTCTTTCTCAGAATTCTGGACATCTTATCGCGATTATTTCATAGTTTCCACAGCATTTAGGCCTCGCTTTCTTAAAACAAGGACAAAAAAAACCCCCTAAAACGTGCCTCATAGCAACTTACAACTGTCTAAAATACTGAACGGTGTGTGTAAATCATTTGAAATCAGATACGTACGATGAAAATGCTATAGAGCAGAAATTTCTAGAGCCCTTTGAAATAGCAGCAAGCGTTTCGTTTTAAAATACGCTTGTATTGCGACATTATTTTTGATCGGAAGTAAACATGCATTTTTCAAATGGGTGTTAAAAAGGTGCCACTTTGTACAGGGTGAGGGGGCACGGGGGGGCGCTGTGGGTTAAACCACAGAGCCTAGGGCTTGCCGATCAGAAGGTCGGCGGTTCGAATCCCTGCGACGGGGTGAGCTCCCGTTGCTCGGTCCCAGCTCCTGCCAACCTAGCAGTTCGAAAGCACGTCAAAGTGCAAGTAGATAAATAGGTACCACTCTGGCGGGAAGGTAAACGGCGTTTCCGTGTGCTGCTCTGGTTCGCCAGGAGCGGCTCAGTCATGCTGGCCACATGACCTGGAAGCTGTACGCCGGCTCCCTCGGCCTATAGAGCGAGATGAGCGCTGCAACCCCAGAGTCTTCCACGACTGGACCTAATGATCAGGGGGCCCTCTTGTACAGGGTGAGTCTTAAAAGTTGGGCTTTAGTTGGGATTCCTGCATTACAGAGGGGTGGAGTAGATGACCCCTGGGTTCCCTTCCAACTCTATAATTCTATAAGTCTAAAAGGATGCCAGCATGGTTAAATCACAGAGTCAAGTGACTATGGAAAAAAATAAAAAATAAAGAGGACCAGTTCTAGAGGGCCAAAGGTTCCTCAACCCTGCTTAATAATAATAATAATAATAATAATAATAATAATAATAATATGCCACCCAGCTAACCCTAACCACTGGGTGGCTCCCAACAAAATATTTTAAAAATATTAAAAGAACAGTTTTTAAAAACCCACAAACACAAAGGAAATTGTCCCCAGCTACACATACAATCACACACACACACACACACACACACACACACACACAAAGAGAAAATGAAACTTGTAAAAAATATAAGAAATAATTAAGATTAATGGAAATAGCAATACAATACACACAAGTGCTGCTTACCAAATACAATCCATTGCCTGGAAGTCGTTCGTTAGGCAAGCGTTCACATAACGAGTCTACTATTCCCATGGATTCCCATGGATACATTTCTCATCAGGGATTTGCTCGGCCACTCCGCACAGTCCTTCTCTCCGTGGTTTCTTCCCACAATGGCTACAGCCAGCCAGCAAAAGAGAGAAACAGGAAAAACTGAATTGCCCCACACATCTCTCCCGCACTCTGATTTGTCCAATCTCACTCTTCCAACTGCTTGGTTTCTGCCCCAAAATGCTGCCAACCAGCAAAGCACAAACAGGCAAGGAAGTCAGGAAGTGGAAAAACTCTGGATGTTCAGTTTTCGGAAGCTGGAGTGTGTAGCAGGGTTTGGGGACAATTCTTTATGTTTCAATAAGTAACTTTTTGCAGAGCGAGCTGGCAGATAGCAGGATCTGTGTGTACATAACAA
Source organism: Darevskia mixta (assembly GCA_034641385.1). Classification (NCBI taxonomy): domain Eukaryota; kingdom Metazoa; phylum Chordata; class Lepidosauria; order Squamata; family Lacertidae; genus Darevskia; species Darevskia mixta. The sequence continues at coordinate 5,165,462 of JAWWNH010000062.1, read as the reverse complement.
CAGTGAGGCATGAAAACATATACAAAATGAACTAATATATCGCAATAATAGTACATAAGAGACTGTAGCTGAAAAAACCCACTGAACAAAGTGAAAATTCCCATTCTCCTGTTTATTATTGTTTATTTACAGTAATATGTTTTTATATGTGTTTCCATGCTTCACTGTTGTTATGCATTGCAATGGTATTTCCATTGGCAACATTAATTGTTTTTCACATTGTTTCATCCTCTGAGCCCAACATGTTGCTTTTGCTACAGTTGCATTTTAGAGCATCTGCAAAAAAACAAAAAAACACCAACAAAAATAATCATGAATCAGGTCTGACAAACACAGGAGGAAGGATACTGGCTTTAATTATTACATGTTAAAAATGAGGAGTTTAGTAGTGGGATATTTAGCTAAAAATTTCGAGATCGGAGGGAGGTAAGGGTATAAGAAGTAGAAAATTAGGAGTTTTAAATTAGGTTGGTGTAAGGGAATTTGATAAGGCTTGAGGAAAAGATCAGAAGTACCAAGATGCTGAGGTCTGGAAAAAGGAGTGGTTTAAGTAAAAGGATTTTTGTATTATAGGTTAGCATGAAGTTTAGGAGTTTGGGAAACTGTTAGTGAGGATAGATAATGAATTCAACAGAGGGGGACTAGAGGAAGTCAATCGAAATATGAAATTGAGGAATGAAGGAATGCCTGGCCCACAGAATTGGGCCAGGTCCAAGCAATGATATTTAATAATGTTAGTGATGTTAAATGTACAATGTTTATGATTACCCTGGTGAGAGAAGGGGATGAATACTGCTTCTCTCAGTGAGAGGGGGGAAGAATGGAAAATTTAACAGTAATGGTATGTGCTTATAATTGTTAAAACCAATAAAAAAATTTGAGGGGGGGGGAGAAAAACACAGGAGGAAGGAGGCGGAAAACAGTGCGATGCAACAGTTTCATAACTACGTTTTCATGAGGATCACCTGTAAAAAGTGAACAAACGAGGAACGGCAATTGCAAGAGGAAAGGGTTGGTGCAGAACACCAAACTAGATTGCGCCTATTGTCAAATGCCCTTGAAAAGGTTGTCCTCCAATGTTCAAACTGTCACAGCAGAGTTGAACATTTTGGCAATGCCTGGCTCCTGGTGGCTCTACAAGGAAGACAATTCATCTAACATCAGAAGCCACTTACGGTTAATCTCGGCTGGGAAGCTGTTTTACAGAATGTCAAGAAAGGAAGTGCGAGAGCAATATGATTTGCTGGTGTTTCAGAGTGCACTGAAAATGGACAGTTTTGCTAATACCTCGGCTTGGCCCATTTCCTTCTTCCTGGCCACATAATTTGAACATGGGAGGAAACATGCGCCATCCATGTTTTATCTGCCATTCCCTCATTGGGTCCTCAATTTGAGGGGGAAGCCACTGCAGCTTGTGGGCCATTGCAAACACGGGAACATTGTAGGCAAGGCAGAAGACACAGCCCCAGATCAATTAAAGCTACTTTGGCTGAGCCACAAATCCTATGTCAAGTCGTTTCATGTTTTCTACTTGACTTGTGATAAACCACATCTGATTCATTCATAACTTTCACTTGAACTCCAGCAACTACATATGAAAAAGGTGGGGGGGGCTCTTGCAGAGGTAGCTGGAGGCATTTTTGTGGCTCTTGCTGTAAAAGCAGGCAGTGTCATTTCTAGTAATGGGAAAAGGGACTTTTTATATAAAAATCAAAGTGGCCCCTATCAATCAATCAATTGACAAAACTTTATTGCCTTAGCCATCGGGCATAGCAATCAGTCATACACATCAATAACTATAAACAATACAGAGGGATAATAAAATAGCGCTATTACATGTAAGATTCCACATAACAGCCCACAACTTTGGCTCCAGGAAACTTTTCCAGCAACAGAAACCAACAGAGCACTCTAATCTCTTACATCTGTTTGGTGGGGGTAGGAATTTCATGTTTTTAAAATAATTTTATTGAAAGTTTTCAACATAAGAGACAATAAAACTATTGTATTTATCCATGTATAACATGCCCCCATGTATAAGACAACCCCTATTTTGGGGGATTCAAATTTAAGAAAATGGGGGGAGATGGCCCACAGTTGTTGAGCTTTTTTGGGGGGGATGCCGAAAATCACTAACCAGACTGACACACGCTGACAATCGCCCGCGTTGCGCTAGCCAACATGCGTCTGCCCGCTCACCAACAGCAAACAGCAATCGCACGCCCAGTTGCCGAAGCGGCAGCCAATCCACAGCAAACCTTGCCACGGCAACCAATCAACCACCCTATTACCGCAGCAGCAGCCAATCCAAAGCAGCACTTGACACAATCACCACAAATCACCCAAGCTCCTACTTGCGGACGCAACCTATCTCCCGTTGTCCACACACACACACTCTCCGTGTATAAGACGACCCCCGTTTTTTAACATTATTTTAGAATAAAAGAAACCTCGTCTTGTACACGGAAAAGTACAGTAATCTAAAAAATAATAATAAAGGATACGACAGTAAAGAGAAAAGAAAGATAAACGGAAGGGAAAGAAAGAGAAGGAGAGGGAAATATTTTTTTAAAAAGCAATAAAACACAAAACCATATGCATATAGCCCTCTGTCACAATTATATCTTAATTCTTAATCCACACATAGAGGAGTGAATCTTCCCAGCTCTCAACATTTTTTATAAGTAGGCCAATAAGAAATTATGGATAAGAGGTGAAATCTCTTCCCTAGCAGGCTTATACAGTGTGCAGTAAAGGAAATGAAGCATAACCCTCACTACTCTCTCCTCTCCTTTTCTACCATTTCTAAATAAGGCCTCCAAGACTACGATTCTATGGTTTCTATTGTCTGAGGGTCCAATTAGATCCTGCCAGAGCCCAGACTGATCTACCAGATGCCTTCATTTGCCAAATTGAGGTTATGGTTTCCGATGCAAGCAGTATCCGTTGTTTGGTGAACCACACGCACACTCCCAGCTCTAATTGGTCATCTAAATTATAGCCTGATTTGGCTACGTGGCTGTGCATGGACTGTGCTGGCATAGATTGTAGAGGTTCATCGAAAGCTGTTGCAGAATACTGCCACTAGGCTGTTGAAGTGAGTGCCCAGTCACTCCTGTGTTGAAAGAGCTGCTAGTATGCTTTATGGTCTTGCTATGGGCATGTATACAAAACAACTTGGGGACAGGTGACCTCTAAGGAATGTCTTACCTTGTATACCACTGCCTAGTCACTTCAATCAAAGACTCTCTTAGTAATGACCTATTGTCCCAAAGTTCAACTCGCATCCTCTAAGACCAGGCCTTCGGAATGTACTTCCAATGAACATCAGGCAGGCCTGATGCTGGCTTCAAGCTCATCTTTTCATCCAAGTTTTCTTTGAGATCTACTGATTTGTGATGTAATTTGTACTTGTGTTATGAATGCAATTCTCTTGTTGGCTGTATGCTGTTCACCACCATTATTATTTTTTCTTAATGTTGGTGGGCTTAGAAATTTTGGCAAAGAAATAAATTCAATATTAGATGTCCCTAACCCTAGTGGCACCTTGGAGATGAGCACATGGTTTTTGTGGCATAAACTCTGGGAGGCCAGAGCCCATTTCATCCAATGCACCTGACACAGTGGCCTCTATTTCATGGAAGCTTGTGACTGAATGGTTATAGCATCTGGCTCTTTTTGCCAGATCAGACTAAGGCAGAAACTCTTTTGGAATCTACAGAATTCCCTAGGAAGAGGGAATAACTGCCAAACTAATTTTAATCCGTAGGATAGGTTTGTCCATTGGGTATTTTCTGACTTGGACTTTGGTTCTGATTTGGAGTTTTAACCTTGCTTTTAGCCACATATTTATCTTCCTGGTGTATAGTTCCTTTGTTATGGCCGTGGCTAAGATAAGAAAGTTTGGTGACTGATTTAGCCTCTTATCTAACAATTCGCCAGGTAGCCACAGGTGAGTGTGCGGATTTCCATGCAGAGGTGAACAAACAAGCTGGCAGATGATGCTCCAACCCTCTTCCAGTAGCTTGCTTGATTTCAGCGCTAACTGCAAAGGAAGGGACTGGCAGAGGGAGAATGGACCATTCCATACTTCTTAGGAACTTAGGGAGATGCCTTTTACAGAATCAAGTCATCGGCCCATCTTGTTCCCATGTTGTCTTCATTGACCTACAGCAGGCATCCCCAAACTGCGGCCCTCCAGATGTTTTGGCCTACAACTCCCATGATCCCTAGCTAACAGGACCAGTGGTCAGGGATGATGGGAATTGTAGTCCAAAATATCTGGAGGGCCGAAGTTTGGGGGTGCCTGACCTACAGCATCTCTCCAGGATTTCAGACTTTCTCAGCCTGACTTGGAGATGCTGGGAATTGAACCAGGGACCTAATTCATGCAAAGCAGATGCTGTACCACTGAGCTGTGGGCCTTCCCCAAGTCCACTTGTCCCCTTGGTAGAGGAAGGCCACTTTCCCGTCTTCCACCAATCCATTTGGAAGAAAGCAATTTTATTTAATTTTTACTAGCCTTCTAAGATACTAGTAGCTTGCATTTCCATGCTGACTGCAGAGTCTTCTCCGTGTTTAGCCTTTTAGCAGGCTCGTAACTTTTGTGAGATTGACTGACTGAATTGATTGACTGGTTTACTGATTGATTGATTGATTGATTGATTGATTGTAAAGACTACTCTGACTTTTATTTGTGAGTTGTTGTTGTTGTTTAAAAAAACCCTCCTTCCTTAGGAGCAATAATCAAATTGTTTGGTTTGCAACAACCACCACAACAATCAACACACACATCTCATTAAGATGGCAAACAGGGCTCTGGGCAGACTTTCTCTCTTAGGAACAATTATTCTAAGCTTTATTTCATTTTTTTTAAATTATAGTTATATTATTGCTTTCTTCCATGATGCTAAATGCAGATCACATGAGACCTTCAGCTGGTCTCTCATCCAGACCCTGCTTAACTGTTGCATCATATGGCTTTCAGCCATACCTTAAGACTTGCATATAGACTAGAACGAGAACCTAGGCCGAACTACAAGACAAATCCTGACATACATCTGTTTGGAAAATTATGCATGGATGGGCTGTGACTCCAACAGACAGGGTCTAATTTGATTCATCTAGTCAGCTCCGGCTTGTATCTCTGCCAGCCAGGACCTGCCAAGGAGGTCAAAAAGCTGTGCTCATCACTGTACTGTACTAAGATACCTCTTGGTCATCTTACAACCTATGCATAATTTTAAAATCGATAAGGTTGTTTGGAATCAGGTCTATATTTGTACTTTCCTGGGCTGCAAATGCAATACATTTAGAGTCTATTAGCAAACAGTAATGTGCTGATTTCAAGGGCCAACCTAGATAAGACGAATGAGAATTCATTTTGAAACGCACATTCCATACCTACAATTCAAGAAGGTGTGTCCTACATTGTCCAAGTGTGTCCAAGTTCTTGTAACTTATATAGGTACAACTATACTTAAGTACAGTATATAACATTCTAGGTCCTTTTGGTGTGGATAAAGTGGATAGGGTAGGTGGCACATCAAGTTCATCCTGTTATCACAGTGATCAACCAGATGCCTGTGGAAAACCCTGGAGTAGAACCCAAGCACAAGAGCCCTTTCCCCTCCTGTGGTTTGCAGCAACTTGTATTGAGAAGCATTACTCCTTCCAACCATGGAGGCAGAGCATAGCCATCCTGGCTAGCAGCCTTCTCCTCTATGAATGGGTCCAGTCCTTCCAGGTTGGTGGCCATCAGTGCCTCCTTTGGGAGCAAGTTCCACAGCTTAGCTATCACGTGTCGTTTCATTTCGCTGCCCTATTAATTTGTAATCCGCCACTCTAAATTACCATGCACCAGGCGGTTTACAGCAACAAAATATGCAACAAAGAAAGCACACCTTTATATAGTAAACTGATCCAATACAAAAGTCATAATAAAACATAACTTTAAAATGGAACGACTTATGCCAGATAAGTAATATTCAATAATCTATTAGAATATAATAAAATTAACTCTCAAAACATCAGCAAATAATAATTAAACAGAAATTCACTCTTAACAATTACAATAAATAATTACTAAACTATGGTCAGTAAAAATAACTGCAAGTCACAATGCATAAAATACCACAATACATACAAAACTTCAATGCACAAAGAGGTACTATTTTTTAAAAAAAAAAAATCTCTTCTGAATCTTCCAACATTCAACTTCACTGGGGGTCCACATGTTCTAGTGTTACATATTTTTGTTAGAATACCAGCAACTTCACATACCAGCTCTTTGAGCAGCAACAAATATCTATAATAATATTGCAAAAAATCAATTCCACTTAGAATCCAAACGTATAGACCAGTTTAAAAGGTCTTTCACCTTCACTTACCGGTAAATATTTCTGCAGGGCTGAACCAAATATCACCTGGGGGAAGTTCCATAAGCCAGGTGCCAACACAGAGAATGCCCTGTCATGATGATGGTAATAATAATAATAATAATAATAATAATAATAATAATAATAATAATTTATCATTTATTCCCCGCCCATCTGGCTGGGTTTTGGTACTTGGGTCCCAAATTGTTTAGGGCTTTACATGCCCTTGGATTGGACTCAGTGGGTTGCCAACAACCAGAGTTGGGTATCCTTCCTGGTTTTCCTTTCAAGGTAGATGGCAGGGGTCTCATATTGGGGAAAACTCTGACAGCTCTCTTTAAAATAAAATAAAAATGAAGCATCACCTGCACTTCCCTTGATAACAGGCCCTTGATAACAAAATAAATAAACAACACCGGAATCCTAGAGTTGGAAGGGACCCAAGGGCCATCGAGTCCAACCCCCTGAAACTGTAAAAGGTTAAAGGAAGGCTGTGGCCTTCCAGATGTTGTTGGACTCCCAATTCCCATCAGCCCCAGGCAGCACAGCAAATGTCAGGGATGATGGGAGTTGTAGTCCAGCAACATTGGGTGAGCCTTGACTTCCTCATTCCTGTCCTAAGCCTTGCCACTGCATACTGTACCGGAAAGTGTCCACTCTTTTTCACAGCTGCCCCATGTGTGTTCTGGGATTCAGGCCCAGAGCTGGAAGGCTGTGCTCACTGACCACAAAGCTCTTGGTTGTCTCCGCTCCAAACCGCCTCCCAAAGGCTTTGCTCGCCACAAAGTTCTCTGCTGTACCAGCTCCAAACCACCAACTCATGTCCGTCTGTAGGCAGTGATGTTTTTAAGGGGCGGATATTGGAGTCTGGAGCATCTTCTATTGTGCCGATGGCATTTGGGCAGGAAAACAGGTGCTACCCCTTCTCAGTCAGACCCAGAACCGCAGTTCAGTGGTACAGCACCTGCCTAGCATGCACAAGTTCCCAGATCCAGTCCCCTCTCTCCAGGCAGGCCTGGGAAACCCCTGTCTGAAACCCTGGGCAGAGGCGCTGCCTTTCAGATTAGACCATACTGAACTGGGATGGTTCGGCTCAGTGCAAGGCGTTTTCTTTATGTTCAGAGAGCAAATCTCCAGAATATTGCAGGGTGGTGTGTGTTTGCCACCCCCTGAGTGCTTTTGAATGGGACACCTATTTAAGGCAATAGGATCCACAGCTTCCTGCACAAAGGAAGCAGGCAGGATCAGGCAGCTTTCTATAATTTCCGGCAGGATCCACCTTTTTTTTTTTTAACCCACCCCCATCCGCTGCCATTACAACACTGGCAGAGCTCATACCCTCCATTTTTTTTTGTATTATTATTTTTTAATTCTTCATCCTCTCAGCGCTTAGCTCCCCTGTGTGTGCGTGTGCTTTGAATTAATCCTTTGGAGTGTTTGTGTGTTTTCCCTTCCCCCCCCTCCTTAGCCACACCGCTCTCCCCACCCCCCACACACATACAAGCTCTATCCCTGATTTCTGGGTGTGTTAACTCCAATGTAGCTCTTTCAGCTCCGTGTGTGTGGTGTGTGTGTCTGTGTGTGTGTGTGTGTTCTCTCTTTCACCCCCCCCCCCCCACCTTCTCCGCCCCCAGGCATGAGAAGCTGCAAGATGGTCCGGGTGGTTAGTGTTCTGGGTCTGGTGATGCTCAGCGTAGCTCTGCTGATTTTGTCCTTCATCAGCTACGTGTCTCTGAAAAAAGACAATATCTTCACCACTCCCAAATACTCCAACATGGGAGTGCCACGAATGTACATGTTCCACACTGGATTTAGGTGAGTGCTTGAAATACATATATGTATATATTTAAATGTACATATATCATCTTCCAGGGGAGGAAAGAGCAAGTGAGCTGGGCGGAGGGTATGCATGCTGGAGAGGAAGGGTCAGAGGAGGGAAGGGTGTGTGTTGGGGGGGGGAGATATTACTATTATTATGATCATTATTGGATCAACGCTCCGGGACACCCCCATTCCCCACCTCTTCGCTTTTTGTGCCAGCAGTAAACCAAGCCCCCACCCCTCCCTTTTAAAAATCGATCAGATCACGCAGAGGTTTGAGGTGGGGGGGGGGTTGCCTCAGTGGCCAGAGGAAGGTGGGAGGTGAGGAACCCCCGGCTCCTATAGATACAGATATAGATAAAATATGATGCGGGTCTCTGACGAGAATCATGGTGGCTCCTTGCCCGGTTCATGTATATTCCATCATGGGGCGAGCTGATGGCGCAGGCGCCCTCTTTCCCTGGCTGGGGATGGGAAGACATCGGCGCGGCTTCCCCACCGTTTTGGGGGAGGGGTGGGGGTGGGTTGACAGATGCACAAACGCTCTTTAAACGAGCAGGGGGCTAGGAAGGGTCTCCGATCGCTCCCTTCCACCATTCCTTGTCTTCCCCCATCCCCACCCCGGTGTTCTGCACTGCCCCGCAGGTCTGGTGATGGAAGTGGGGAGGGGAGTCCTTTGTGTGATTGTGGCTTTCTTAATTTTATTTTTAAATGCAAAAAAATCTGCTTTGGAAGCGCTGCGCTCCCACCAACCCAAAGAAGCGCAGATTTACTCCCCATTTTAGCGCCGGCAGATTAGAGGCACCCTCCTCTCTGTGCGCAGAGATCGGGCCCGGAGAATTAGGGGAGGGGAATTGCAGGAGGAAGGTGGATTTTCCAGGCAGGCGTGAGGCGGAAGTCGTGGAGACGATTCGCATGCTCTGCTGGGTCTTCCTCCTCCTCCTCCTCCTCTGCTGGTCCCGAGGCTGGGAAATGCCCCACGCTGTGCAGACGTGGCGTTGCATTGGCTCTTTGCAAAAAATAAGCCCCTTCCCAGCGCCCACACAAATGCTTCTGGGGTGGGGGGGGCGTTGCTTGAAGTGGCCTCCTCCCTCTCAGAGAAAGAAGAGTCTTTAAACGTGAAGGGAAACTTGAGGCTCCGAGGCGAGAGGCTGCTGTCCGTGGTGCTGATTTTGCGTCCGCTCCCGTTCTGCGCCCCTCCGCCTTCACTCCCTTCCATGCTTTATTCTCCGTTTACGAACCGCTCTGGCTCTGGCTGTTCGGAATAGGGAAAATTCAAAATCAGAGTTTGGAAGGGACCTCAAATGCCATCTAGTCCGACCTCGTGCTGATGCAGGAAATCCTGCAGCGTCCCTGTTCAGTGCCCAGCCACCCTCTGCTTCTAATTAAGGAGAGCTCTCAGATCACATTTGAAAGGGCGGACCATTCTGTTTGTTTTCTACTTTTGTCCGTAGGTGCTGCCTACCAGAGGAAGCAGAACTGGGCTAAATGGCCCAGAGGTTTCGACTCAGTACAAGGCAGTTGGATACCTTAATCTATATTCTGTGCATGGGTGCCACTTGAAATGACTTTTGCATGTTGTCTTCTCCATGCTGCCACTTTAATAAATAGTGTTATGTAACCATAATGCTGTGACTGCTTCTGGTGGCATCGTCTGCTGTCTAGACTTAATGTGTAGACTGGCTCTTAATCATTAGAAAATTTGAAGTATTGGGGAAAATTAGAGGCTAACAGCATAATCAGATACATGTCTTCTCAGAATTAAGTCTTTCTGAGTTCAGTGGGACTTGCTGTTGTTTAGAGTTGCAGCCTAAAAGATGCTTTACATCAGGGATCGAGAATCTGCTGTTGGATTCCAGCTCCCATTAGCCCCAGCTAGCATGAGTGATGGGAGCTGATATCCAACAAAATCTGGAGGGCACTATAGGCTCCTCATCCCTGCTTTACATGTTACATTTGTTCTAGTCACACGTAGATAAAAAGTGAGAAGAATGTACACACTGGCACATTTGCAAAGCTAAGCAGGGTCCGGTATGGTTTCAAATTGGGTGGGGGACTGCATGTTGAGATTCCTGCATTGCAGGGGGTTGGCCTAGATGACCCTCGGGGTCCCTTTCAATTCTATGACTCCCTGTATGCATGCAGCAAAATGCTTAGGAAGGACTCTAGTTCAGTGGTAGAGTAGCTGCCTTGTTAAATCCCTGGCGTCTCCAAGTAGAGAATGGAAGATACTTCCGTCTGAACAACCTGGAAAGCAACAATCAATCAGTGTAGATTATATATAGATAGACCAGTGGTCTGGCTTGGTATGAGGTAGCTCCCTAAAGTACATTCAGGTGAGAACAAACAAACAATGATCCACACACAGGTTTCAAGCATTTTCATCAATGGAATTTCCCCCCCTCTTTTTTTTTATTCCATAAAATTTATACACTGCCTGAGTGTAGAAAAAGCCACCTCAAAGCGGTTTGCAAAAGATAAAACAGAAAAATGGGGGGGGGGGGGTTACAACCGTATTTACAAAAAGTTAAAAACTTAACAAAAGTACAAAGAGGAAGAAGGGCAAGTCTGCAAAGGAGCTTCTCTTACAGGTTCTAAAGATCTCAGAAATCTGCTCTGCAGTTACTGGGAGTAGAGCTTTTTGAGTGTGGCTTCCTCTCTTCTGTGGAATAGCATTTGCTGCCATGATATGACAGACAGCCACGATCTGCACTTTCTGGAAACAGCTGGAGACATTTTTGTTCTGACAGGCTTTTCCAGCTGGATAAATAGGTCTTTACTTTGTTTGGTTTTAGTTTCGTTTTAGATGCATTTGCTGTTTTTCGCTTTTTCATTATCTTTCATGTACATCACCTTGAGATTGTTGTTTTGAAGGCAATTAAGAATAATAATAGTAATTTAAAAAATAAATAATAATAATAATAGGTGGGGCAGAAGAAGCAGTAGAGCAGGCATCCCCAAACTGCGGCCCTCCAGATGTTTTGGCCTGCAACATGATCCCTAGCTAACAGGACCAGTGGTCAGGGATGATGGGAATTGTAGTCCAAAAAAACTGGAGGGCCGAAGTTTGGGGATGGCTGCAGTAGAGGAATAGGAGAGTATGAAGCACATGAATTCCTGGGAACAAGGAGAAGGCCAAAAAGAGTCTAAAGGAAGATGATTAAAAGTGGTAGCAAGCATAGTTTCAGGTCTCTAGCTTGCCTGTAGCATTCCATAGCATATTTTCCTCCCCACAACATGTTAAGTGCAAGATTGCATATAGCAGGATCTAATAGTAAACTTTCCATCACTTTGGGCAACAGGAGCAATGCTTTTGAACGCTCTTCCTGTGGGGGAAGCGTCTCCCAGCACACATACGAATAGCATGTCAGGGAGAATGAACAACTTGCCTCGTAACATTTTCTCCAGGTTCTCATCTGGACTGAGATTTGGTGAGATGCGCACAACTGAGCATGTTTAGATTCCAGGTGTAATGTGTCACAGAAAGTATTTTGTCTATTTGATGGTGGGGTGTCCTTGAAGACTGGCTTGCACTTCATTCTAGACTGTAATAGAATAGTTAATTTGCTCCTTCAAGCTTCAAGTGAATTCACTAACATTGTGGATATGTGATCCTTTTCAGGTCCCAGTTTGCACTGAAGTTCCTTGACCCTTCCTTTGTAACCAATACAAACACCTTGAAACAAGAGTTGCAGGATAAAGCTCCCAAATGGACATTCAACAGAACGGCATTTTTGCAGCAAAGGTGAGAGAGAACGAGACAAACCTAAGCAATCAAGCCAAAAGCATGTTGTCATGTTTCTTTAAAAAAACAAAGCAATCGCAATTGTTATTTAACTAATTATTTGGCAACAGGTAGTGTGTGCTCTTGGGAGTTTTAAAGATCAACCAGCCATAACAATGATCTATGAATTAACAAGCAGTGCTTTGAGATGGGGTTCTGTGTTCAAAAATCAGAACTTCTGCTTTTCTCAAATGTTTGAAAACGGTGCTTATACCTGGCATGTCCAAAGTCCGTTTTGGGGGGCTAATCCAGCCTGCCGGTCAGTTTAATTCGGTCCCCGTGGCAGTTTATTTCCTGAGGTAAAACCCTCAACAACTTCAATCCTAAAGAAAGCTCAACAACTTTGGGGTAAAATCATAAAAAAGGTCAACAACTTCAATCCTAAAAAAAAGGTCACGGCCCTTCACTTCATCAAATCTGGCCCTCTTTGAAAAAAGTTTGGACACCACTGATATACTAATAAACGCTAAGCCCTTCCTATTTGAGAAGACATGTTTTTACTACAGACCTGTCGCTGAATATGTGACTTGTTTCTATCAGTATGTGAAAGTTGTCTTCTATTTCTTTCTCATCTCCATGGCCTCCTAGCAACCCTGGCTCCAGTAGCCGATAGCATGGTGGGGCAGAAGTGCTTGCCTGACCTCCAGTCCCAGCAAATGAGTTTCTACTGCTTGCTGGGAGGGAAAGTGCCATGGCTGCAGAGAGGGCGGCACGGTACATACACCCCAGCAGGTGCATCAGATTGGCACAGCCAGGGCGTTTGCATTGCACCAGGTTTGTCGCTGCCTCACCCCAGCCCTCCCAGTAAGCAGCAACAACTCACCTGCCGGGAGGTCAGGTAAGCACCACCTCCCCACCATGCCACCTTCTTGTCTCTCTGACCCCCGTTACACTCCCAATGTGAGAGCAGCTCTGCCGCAACAAAACTCTGCTTGCTGAGAATTCTGAAGTCAACAGAGAAAGCTGAAGTAGGATAGAAATCAATTACACACTGCAGGATCTGGTTGCTTTCTGCATCCAGCGATGTGGGGTATAAAATTTCCCAGGGCTTTCTTTTTCTGTGGGAAATTTCCCATTCCCTAGGTTCATTAGTATCAATGAATGGATTCCAGATGCGAATAGAACATTAAGCAAGCTCGGCAGTTTCAAAGATGTAATTAATATTTGTCCGGTGATTATCCCCAGCGAGTATGTGAGTCAGCGTATACCGTGCGCAATTCTTTGGGTTTCTAACATTTATTAGTGCATCAACAGTTTTCAATAACTTTGGGGAGGTCCCTTAGTTTTAAATGATGTAAGAGAAGCACATGATCTTGTCTTTCCGTTTTTACATGTATTCAAATAATACATAATTTAAGCCGTGCCTTATTTCTTCCCTTCAAATTTTTGTGGGGAATTGGGACAAAAATTAACAGGGGATACTTTTATGAAGGAGGGGGCTTTGTTTACTAAATTGGGAAAAAAATAACATGCTAAATTAAATCACTTGCTCGCACATCAGAAAACTGTCAGGTACAAATCACCCTGTGCAAGTTAGCAAGGAAACATTTCAAGAAACATTTTCCCTTATTAAATTTTTGCAAAAACCCACATCGCTATATCCATTCATAGTTTGCCTCTCCTTATTTCTCTCTGTCCACTAATTTCCCCAAGGAGCTTAGAGGGGTTAAAAGGAGAGAGGGCAGAGGAGATAACCATTGATGAAGAAAGGTATCCAGGAGTTTCTCCTTTCCAGTGTATATGAAATGGGTCTCCACCCCAACTTTCTCTTATCTTTTGGCCCAGGAGCCTTCGGAATTCTTAGCAGGCAGAGACCTCACATTATTGGGAATGACCTTGCTCCGTGGTAGAGCATCTGCTTTGCATGCAGGAGGTCTCAAGGTTCAATCCCTGGCATCTCCAGGCTGGGAAATACCTCTGTCTGAATCCTGGAGAGCTACTGCCAGTCATTGTAGACAATACTGAGCTAAATATGCCAATGGTCTGACTCTGTATAAGGCAGCTTCCTGTGATCCTATCTAAACCATCTTTCCTCTATGCCAAGAGCACACAACTCCTGCACCCGGTTATTGAATGAAAAAACAAAATAATGAAAATGCTCTTTGTTCCTGCTGTCTTTTATTAGTTTTGTTCCAAGTACTTTTGAATTGGGTCGAGTTTTACCAAAGCAAACACTGTTGTCTAATAGCTACCTGTTCTGTCTGAAATATAGACTGAGATGATACAGCTGTGCTGCAGTGTTAAAAAACCAAAAAACCTACAAATATATTGGACCAACTGAATGGGCCAGTGCAGGCAGAATATAGGCTTAATCCGCAGTTAAGTAATTGTGGGGGGGCCAGCTATGAGATCAATTTATGATGTTATGTTTGCAGTTATATTTTGTTTTATTCTTTCTTGTAAACCATCTTGGAAATATGATTGAAGGGCAGTGTGTGTGTGTGTGTGTGTGTGTACAAAGCTGCATGCTTCCTCCTCCCAACTCCTATGTAGGAACATAAGAAAAGCTCTGCAGGATCAGGCCAAATGCCCATCTTGTCTAGCATCCTATTCTCACAGTATCCATCCGGATGGCTATAGATGGGCTGGTGGATACAGAAGAGTGGTAGGAGGCACTAGCTGGGGAACTCCCCCAAGGAAACCCCCCCCCCAGGGAAGAGGACTCAGAGCCAGGGGATCAGTGGTGGGGCGATGATGAGTGGTCAGAGGAAGAAGAGGGAGCAGGCTGGCAGGGGGAGGTGTCGGAAGCTGAAGAGGCAACAGGGTTTAGTGAGCAGGAAGAAGCTGGGGCAGAGAGCAGTCCAGAATCAGAGGCAGAAGTGGAGGCTGGAGAGAAGTGGGGGCAGGTTGCTGAAGACGCCAGGGACTCTCCCCCTCCTGTTGTGACCAGTTCCTCTCCCCACTGGTCTCCCAGAACATACAGAGGAATGAAGAGGGCAGAGCAAAGAGAGACAAGGCGAAGGCACCTCAGGTTGCTGGAGAAGGAACCAAGGGAGGAACCTTAGAGAACGGAGGGACATTCAGTCCTCACAACTGCCTCATTGGGGCAAGACCTACTGGGAAGAGTTGCTGTGACCACTAGGCATGCACTATTTTTGGTTTCTTTGAATAAAGAGTTCATTTCACTGACCCCAGGTGTTTTATTGCTGACCTGCTCCTAACAAAAGCCTGCAAGCAGACCCTGAGTGCAATCATCCTCTCCTCTCATGATTCCCAGCAGCTGGTATTCAGAGGCACACTGCCTTTGAGAGTGGAGAATGGTACTGTGTACCATTGATAGCCTTGCCTTCCATGAATTTGTCCATTCCTCTTTTAAAGCCACCCAAGACGGTGTTTCATCAGTGCATCTTGCGGGAGAAAATCCCATAGCTTAACTAGCTTACGTTATGTGAAGAAGTCCCTTTCCTGGAGCAGCCGGTGGATGGGTGGATCCCCTGGACCACCCTCTGTCAGGGTAGAAAGTGTGGGGATCTGTGGGCAAAGAAGACCTGCCTTCAAAGTCGTCTTTATTGCAACTGTGGAAAGTTTCATTGTGAGATGCTGAAAAGGGGTGTGCCGCATGGGTATGTCAAGGGTGGATCAGAAGAGGCCTCAGATCCACAGGATCCCAAGCCCTCCTGTTCCCTTGACATGCCCCCAACAAGGGAGACAAACTATGCCAGTCCTGGAGCAGGCACGGTTGTTTCCCCTCCCCTGGAAACCAGTGGATTGAAGGACAGAGGGAGAAACCTTCCAGTATGGCCAACACAAGCCCAGTAGGGTTTAGGAAGTGGTGATTCCTCTACCAAGGACTCTTCCTCCTACCCACTTCTCTGTAGCATTGCTCCATTAAGAATTACATTGGCACAGACCTTAACCCCAGTTAATGCCAGACCAGATTTTCAGTTTAACTAGTAACCAAATTATGGTTAACAGGACTTTGTTAGCAGTTGCTGCAGATGGATTTCTTAACTGGTTAAGGCAAGAGGGGAGGATTTGTGCAGACTGAAAAGGGGGCTGCAGGAAATATCTGCAGCGCTATAGCTTGCTATTGATCCCTTAACCTTGTTTCAGAGGGATCCGGCGCTCACAACCGCATGAGCCCAGCAAGCAACATAGAATAACCTGGAATCACATAATTTACTCAACCAACAGGCTGTTAAAATGTGTTGCATGCTTTCAATTCCTAGAGCTTCCTTCTATGGAAGTGGACATCTAGCGTGAAGTAAAATAAAATAAGATGGAATAAGCCACGGTGCTTTGAGGTCAATGTAGGTATGTTGACTGTTGATTGGATTATAGTTTATTTGATCCTGCAGGGAGAAGAGGCTAGAAGTTGGATTACATGGCTTTTAAAATAGGGATGGCAAAAGGAAACACAACAGCTTTGGGTTAGGAGTGTCATCAGCTCGGTTTCCCGTTTTGATGTACCTTTGTAAGGCAGGCAATGTACAAGGCACAATATGAAATTTCATTAAGTGGGCAAGAGTCTATTCAGTTTCAATTTGATTGCAGACTCTTCTTGTCAGTGGGGTCAAGAATATGCTGCGTTATTTCCATGGAACCTTTCTTCAACTTTCTATATATACTGTCGTGCTGGCAAATCCAAGGCAATTTTCTGTCAGATAAGCAAGTTCTAGATCTTATTAAGCTTTAAACATTTCAGGCCAGCAAGTCTGCAGGTTGCTCTGAGGGCCATCAGAACAGAGCAAAGTGAGGTCTGCCTAAGTGAGACGCCAGTAGGAAGGCAAAGCCGGTACATGCAAGGGAAACTTATCAACAAGCTGGTTTCCGGATTCCCCAATGTGTTGCAAACATAAATGTTTTTCAGGGGAAATGCGCTGCGCATAGATTGTGGAATGGCAAGAAATTGTGGAAAGCCTTTGACTCAATCGCTCCTGAGTACCCTCACCATCGCTGTGGAGTGCATAGGTTGATTTATTGTATTTTAAATATTTTGTTGGAAGCCGTCCAGAGTGACTGGGGAAACCCAGCCAGATGGGCGGGGTAAATAATAAATGATGATGATGATGATGATGATGATGCAATGAAGCAGGAGACTTGCCAGCTAGATGGCAGGTGGTATAAATCTTGGTCTTTGGGGTCAGCCTAATTGCTATGCAATGAGTTTGTGTAACTGGCTGCTATACTGCTTATTATGATTTGGAAAATAGTTTTGGTTTGAAAATTTGAACATACTGTTGCACGCCACGCCAGTCTCCGTACGGTGCAGAATTCCAGGCACTTACCCAGGGTTTATGTTTCCTTTGGAATGAGGGACAATGGAGACTGTGATGTCTTTATGATACATGGTTTATTTACACATATATACAGCCTGAGCCTACAATGGAGGAGTTCACTGCATTTAACATCCCAATAGGGTCTTGTTTCACCCATAGCCATAGCCTTGGATGCAAGCAGAAATCAGGCATGCCTCTCCCTCACAGGATTCAGCCTGCTTCTTTCTCCAGTTTCTAGCTTACACACACAACTAAGCTCTGGCCTTTGCTTTTTCTAACTACCAGCAAGGGAGGGGGCCCACCCATTTGTCGTCTGGCATAGAGCCACTTCCTTTGTACCCTTAATGGTCCGTTACCTAGGCTATCACCTCACCAGGAAGCTAACCTAGCTATTCCAGAAATTTGAATTCTTGCTTAAGTTTTACAACTTGCTGGATCAAGGAATTAAAAGGCTCTTGGCATACAGCCTGCAAACCCCTCCCCAACTCATAAGAGCGTGCATATTCTGTTTGTCAACCAGTCTGCCAACTCCACTTTCCCCACACCTGGCCAACCCATCTTCCCTTTACACCTGACCCACCCCCTCCACTATCCCCGCACAGCCTGCTCTAAGCCCCACCTTTAGAGAGAAGTTTCTGAAGTACCTCCATTATATCATGCTGCAGCTGTTTTTAATGGAGGGGCAAGGTGCTTCACAGAACATTTGCCCCCATACACTGCTTGCTCCCTTATCTGCCTGCCATTCTATCATCTCGCTGAAATTAGCATGGCCACCTATCAGCAGCCATGCAAACTGCAGCATGACAACAGACTTACATTTTTATGTATATAGGAAGATACTGTTTGGTTTTTAGAATGTTGTAAGCCACCTTGTGGTCTCTGATGAAAGGTGGTCAATAAATGAAATAAGTAAATAAATGATTTCATTGGTGGCTGGAAGAGGCAGGGCAAGTTGCAACGTGATGCCAGTACCAGATGGGGAAGAGATGTTAAACTTTCCAGGGAAGATGGGAGGAACTCAGCAGAAGAATGCTGTTTTCAGTTGTATTTCCAGTGTCATGCATAGCACGTAGTTTCCAGCCTGAGCCCTTTGGAGGAAGAGCAGCATATGCCGGTAGCAAATAAGTAATGAAATAGACCAGGTTGTTTAGTTTTCTCTTGATGATGAGTAAATGGAAACCATAATGGTATTTTTATTAGCCTTATTCACTTTAGGAGAAATTTTAATATTTGCAAATTGACCTTATGATTCCCCAAATAGAATATTAAGAAGCTGTGTGTCTGCAAAGGGGAGACAGCTGAATGTTGCTTCGAGATGCCAAATGAGGATACTGGAAGCACTCACTTCAAAACTTTGAGCGCATTATCGCTAATGACATTTAAGGATGACTTGAGAGTTCTGTGCTGATGATACAGGGAATGCGCAGTAATGTTTCTTTGCAAAGCTCTTTCCTTCCCCCTGCAAGGTAATAATATAAGATACCTTCGCAGTTTAATTCCCTTTGAAAGACTTATATAAACTGTATTGCAATCAGGTAGCAGTCCCAAACCAAAATGCATTATCTTTGTGGTCTAGTAGAGGTTGACAAGCGTCGGTGGTCAGAGTCTCAATTACGTTCAATTACACTGGGCACAAATGTTAAGAAACCTTTTTTTTTTTTTTTTTTTTTGCTGAAATGCATTTCTTAAAATAAAAAAGTCTGTAATCCTGGCAGCTTTTTCATTATATGAGACAGTGAAAGAGGGTCTTTGCAGCACCATCTTCATAAGGTCTAGAGCAGAGGTGGGGTATAACCTCAGGCTCAGAGGTAGGACGTGGCTCTCCAGGCCTCTCTGTCTGGCCTCCAGGACTCTTCCCAGGTCACACACCCCTCACTGAAGCTCCTTTAGTGTTTTTGCCTGACTGGACCATGTCCTTGAGCCCTGACAATGCTTCTTGGCTGCCTGTATTGAGGAGAGAAAAGTGTGTGTGAGTTTATGTAGTGGGAGATTAGCAGACAAACCTAAGAAATACATATTCTTGCTAGTTAGCATGAGAATAATAATAATAATAATAATAATAATAATAATAATAATAATAATAATTTATTATTTATACCCCACCCATCTGGCTGAGTTTCCCCAGCCACTCTGGGCGGCTCCCAGTCGAGTGTTAAAAACAATATAGCATTAAATATTAAAAACTTCCCTAAACAGGGCTGCTTTCAGATGTCTTTTAAACAGACATCTTTTAGAAGAGGCTAAGTCCACAGAGCTACAGTGGTACCTTGGTTCGCAAATGCCTTGGCTCCCGAACGCCACAAACCCAGAAGTAAGTGTTCTGGTTTGCAAACGTTTTTTGGAAGCCGAACGTCTGACGTGGCTTCCGCTTGAGTGCAGGAAGCTCCTCCAGCCAATCAGAATCCATGCCTTGGTTTTCGAACCATTTTGGAAGTCGAACAGACTCCCAGAATGAATTAAGTTCGAGAATCAAGGTACCGCTGTATATTGCTGAGAGACAGATACTCAGACCATAGAAATGCAGTTGATAGAGAGGGCTCTGTGTGATGTCATTTCCCATCATCTCCTGGAGAGGAAGGAGCATATAGTACTTCCTGTTCCTCTCTCTCTCTCTCTCTCTCTCTCTCTCTCTCTCTTTCTCTCTCTCCAACCAGCCATGAGGGCGATCATGCTCTGTGCCTGATTGCCTGAGATTGGTTATACTGTAAGTATAAGTATTTTGCTTGCATAGTTTTTACTGCTACTGTTGCTGTGAACCAGTGCAAGATTATAAAGTAAGTAAATCTTATTTTTATACTTAACTTTACACATTGCTGCCTGGTTCACTGTTATGCAGGCTAAGAAGGGGGAAGCCAGCTTACAAAGTGAGTCTTTGCAGCCCAGTTCCTATGCTTCCAATTTCACTGCCAATAATGGGATTTTAAAACTCTGTTTAATGCACACACGTGGGCAGCTTGAGGGATAAATTGCAATTAACATATCCTCTCCTACCCATTAAAACCCATCCCACACAAACTAGCCTAGTGCACATTGCTCCACTCACTTTTGCCTCTATCACTCTCATGTGGCCCCTGGAAAGTGGTTCTGACTGAAAAAGGTTCCCCACCCACCTGGTCCACAGATATTAGGTTGGATCTAGAGTTCACTCCTGCCAACAAGGGGAGAAGTCGGCCGAAGTTGCTTCTCCCACTTTGCCAATGGGATCAATAGCCTTCCATGGACAGAAGCAGCCTTCCTTTGCGAAGGCAAAGTCTGGATCCAGCCCATTGTTTTTGAAGAAGGGCTCAGACCGACAGTATTTCTGTTGCTTCTTAGCACAGGATGGAAAGTATCTGATACTGGTGAATTATTTATCTTAATTTATAAATAGAAATCCTAGCCCACATTCCTCCAAAGCAGCTTACAGATAAGTCTTATGCAGAGTAGATCCATTGAAATGAATGGGCTGAACTTAGGCACGTTCATTAATTTCAGTGGGTCTACTCTGTGTAAACCTATTTGAATACTACTCTATTAAATCATGCACACATATATCCCAAAATAAAAACTAAAATACACACACGTGTATATATTACATTATACTGGTACAAAGCATCAAATTTTCTTTAAAGCAGCAATGTTAGACGGGGTAATGGAATGAAAGCACATCCCCACAAATAACAGATCCATTTATCAAAACAAAATAAAAAAATTTCCTTCCAGTGCACCTTAGAGACCAACTAAGTTTGTTCTTGGTATGAGCTTTCGTGTGCTCTAAGGTGCACTGGAAGGAAAAAAAAATATTTTTTATTTTGTTTTGACTATGACAGACCAACACGGCTACCTACCTGTAACTAGATCCATTTATGATGTTCACTTTATTCCTCTTCCATTGTTTTCCTCCTCGTCGTCATCATTGATTTATTAATTGTCTCCTTAACAACTATGTCAGTGTGATGTACACTAATAATACAGTGGTACCTTGGTTCTCAAACGCCTTGGTTCTCAAACGCTTTGGTTCTCAAACTCCGAAAACCTGGAAGTAAGTGTTCCAGTTTTCAAACAATTTTTGGAAGCCAAACGTCCGATGTGGTTGTCGACTGCACCAATCAGAAGCTGGGCCTTGGTTTTCGAACATTTCGGAAGTCAAACGGACTTCCAGAACAGATTAAGTTTGGCGTTTTTGTTTTTGCTATTTATTTTGCGTTTTTGTTTTTGAGGCTTTTTCGGTTAATTTGTTTTTGTGACTGTGTGAAACCCAGTTCAGCTACTGATTGATTGATTGATTGATTGATTGATCTGAGTTACCCAGAAGGGGAGCAGCAAAGCAGCAAGGATCTTGGTGGAAGTGCAGCGGAACCCATCCAGTGCTCTCACTGCTGTGGCATCGCCAGAAGTATGGAGAAGCTTTGGCTCCCCAGACGTTGGTGAACTACAACTCCCATCAGCCCCAGCAATGGCCAGTGGTGATGGGAGATGTGGTTTCCATCTGGAGATCCAGCGGTTCCCCAAACCTGCATTACAGCATCTGAAACTCCTACAGGCTGTGAGAAACTGCACACAGTCATACACCCCTATCATATGGAAATTAACTCTCAAAACAGAGGGATTTGTTATTATCATAGTTTTACCCTCCCTGAGACCTGCAGATATAGGGCGGTATATAAATTATGATGATGATGATGATGTAAGAGCCCTGCTATATCAGATGAAAGGTCCATCTCTAGCCCACCATCCTGCTTCCCACAGTTGGCCAAGTAAGCAGATGGCTTCAGAAAGCCAATGATTGGGGTCTGAAGGCCTTAGCCGTCTCCCACTGGTGCCCCACATGGACTGGTGTTTAGTATTGTGCTGCCCCTAAAAAAATAGAGGCTCTAGATAGCCTTCCTGCCTAATGCTAGATCCCTCTAATCCTCTTCTAAAGCTGTGTAAAGCTAGTGGCCATCAGCACATCCTCTGGTAGCAAATTCCATAAATTTAAGTGTTACTTAGTTAATTAAACATGTGCTAGCCGTATGTTTAATTTTGATGATAAGTGGACACACACACACCCATTTCAGAATTAATCCAAGGAAGAGGGTTGATTGGTTTAATCCACTAGACGTCGTAAAACTAATTCACTTTCACAGATGAATTCTAGATTGGAAAGGCTTTAGAGCCCAGTTTACAAATGCCCAATGTCTTCGTTGGAAGCTTGTGCCCATTCTAGGCATATCGCCGGGAAAGAGGATGTGCAGCACACACATACACAGCCAGGAAAAAGAAGTGGAGGAAAAGGAGAGTGCATATTTGCATATACTTTGTATATGCTAATTTAGATGCAATTTTAGAAATAATTGATGGTCGTCAGCTGAACGTTACTCAGAGTAGACCTGTTGAAATTAATGGACCAAGCTTAGTCATGCTCACTAATTTCAGTGGGTTTACGCTGAGAAGAACTTAGTTAAACACCACCCAGTGACTATAATTTAATTAGAAATATAGTATTATTGTGGGAAAGACTGTGACCAGTTGACCTGTCTGCCTGATCTGTCTGCTGTCCAGGTACTAACTGTTGATGGTCAGCTTCAAGGCTCCTTCTCTTCTTTCTTATCATTATCTGTCTTTAAACCGGACCTGAATAGCTCTTCAGGTTGAGGACTCCCATCAAGTGAAGCAGTGTTATTCAACATCCGGTCCCCAGATGCTGTTGAACTGCAGCTCCCATCATCCTGAATACTGGCTAAGCTAGCTGAGAACATTGGGAGTGTAGGGCCCCCACAAAACAACAACAACTGGGGACCCAAAGGTTGAAGAATAATAATATTAATTAATTAATTAATTGATACCCCGCCCATCTGGCTGGGTTTCCCCAGCCACTCTGGGCGGCTTCCAACCGAATATTAAAAACACAATATAGCATTAAACATTAAAAACTTCCCTAAACAGGGCTGCATTCGGATGTCTTTTAAAAGTAAGATGGTTGTTTATTTCCTTGACATCTGGTAGGAGGGCGTTCCACAGGGTAGGCACCACTACCGAGAAGGCCCTCTGCCTGGTTCCCTGTAACCTCACTTCTTGCAGTGAGGGAACCGCCAGAAGGCCCTCGGCGCTGGACCTCAGTGCCGTTTAGGGCTTTAAAGGTCAACACCAACACTTTGAATTGTGCTCTGAATTAGAGGCTGTCCCCTGTAGAGTGGCGCGGGTGGTGCTGTGGTCTAAACCACTGAGCCTAGGGCTTGCCAATCGGAAGGTTGGCGGTTCGATTCCCCGTGACAGGGTGAGCTCCCATTGCTCGGTCCCATCTCCTGCCAACCTAGCAGTTCAAAAGCACGTCAAAGTGCAAGTAGATAAATAGGTACTGCTCCGGCGGGAAGGTAAACGGCGTTTCTGTGCGCTGCTCTGGTTCACCAGAAGCGGCTTAGTCATGCTGGCCACATGACCCGGAAGCTGTACGCCGGCTCCCTCGGCCAGTAAAGCGAAATGAGCGCCGCAACCCCAGAGTCGTCCGCGACTGGACCTAACGGTCAGGGGTACCTTTACCTTTACCCCTGTAGAGTAGAACACATGGCCACCCTAACCCATCAGAACACGGTCAGCATTATTTAAAACATAAAGACATAAGACAAACCTAGATCAAGCCAGTGGCTCGTCTAGTCCAGCATCTTGTTTTCACAGAGGCCAACCAGATGCCTGTGGGAAGCCTGCAAGCTGGACATGAGCAACAACTGCACTCTGCCCACCTGCAATTCCCAGCAGCTGGTTTTCAGACATCTATTGCCTCTGACAATGGAGGTAGAACATAGGCATCGTGGCTAGTGGCCATTGATAGCCTTGTCTAATTTGTCTAATTCTCTCTCAAAGGCATTGAAGTTGGTGGCAGTCACCACCTCCCGTAGAAGTGAGTTCCATAGTTTAACTTCTTGCTGCTTACTGGAGGTAGGAGTCTGCAGAGAAGGTTACATCCAAATCAAGAAGGACCAAGGCTGCACAGAGCTGGGCTGCCATACATCTGGAATTTCCTGGACATAGCCGGGATTCATCCATTGAAAATGGCATCTGGGCAGAAGTTTTATAACCTGGTTAAAACGTCAGGGACAACCCAGAAGCCCATATCGGAAGTGTTGATTTACTGGCGATTTTCCTTTTTAAAAAAAAAGCTTTAAAATGTCATTTTATTTGGAGATTTTATAAATTTTTTAAAAAGCTTTTGTGTGCAGAGTTTCACTTTTTGAAATTTGGCAACCCTAGCAGAGAAGCTTGTAAGCCCAAGTGTGCTTCTACTAGGCAGTTGTGCATTATAGGTCTTACGGAGCTTGGTTCTCCAAAGATAGCATAAAATGTTCTGGGAGTGGCCGCCTGAGAGAGCTACATTGGCTCCCAGTACGTTTCCGAGCACAATTCAAAGTGTTGGTGCTGACCTTTAAAGCCCTAAATGGCCTCGGTCCAGTATACCTGAAGGAGCATCTCCACCCCCACCGTTCAGCCCGGACACTGAGATCCAGCGCCGAGGGCCTTCTGGTGGTTCCCTCACTGCGAGAAGCCAAGTTACAGGGAACCAGGCAGAGGGCCTTCTCGGTAGTGGCCCCCACCCTGTGGAACGCCCTCCCACCAGACGTTAAAGAGAAAAACAACTACCAGACTTTTAGAAGACACCTGAAGGCAGCCTTGTTTAGGGAGGTTTTTAATGTGTGATATTTTAATGTATTTTAATATCTGTTGGAGGCCACCCAGAGTGTCTGGGGGGACCCAGCCAGATGGGCGGGGTACAAATAATAAATTATTATTATTATTATTATTATTATTATTATTATTATTATTAAAGGAAGGTTGACAGAACTCATTCTGCTGAAGTGTCTCCTTGTTGACTGTCATTGTGGTTGCCAGTTATGCTAATACTTTGGTGAAATTTTAGGAAACGGATGCAGGGTCAGTGTGGGGGTTGTGAGGAGATTTGACAAAGGGGATCAGAGACGGCGATAAGGGCCCATTTCGGCCAATACTGTCCCCAAACTTCTCCCAATGTGCAATAGAGGAATGAGCTTCTACCTTCCTACAGCTAACCCAAAACCTCGGATGCCCACACATTTGCACAGGGTAGCATTCGCCCGGAAAACTAGTTATGATATGAGTGTACTGCAGACCTTAATTAATCTATTAATCATAGCATCTAAGAGGGAAGTGTGTGACTAAATAAGGTCACAGAACAAGATGAGGTTCCATATCAGGCTGTACATAATAGATTGTTGGTACATTGGCATACTGATGATTTCTAGTGATACGCCGGATTAATAACCCTCTGCTGGATCAACCTGCAACAGGAGGGTTTGTTTTTTTAGATACACCTGGATATTAGATATGGTGTGATATGTTAATTGGATAGGTGTGTGGCAGTTAATTAATGTACAATCAATAGCCAATGTTCCTTAAGTATGGTTAATAGGTTTATAAGTTCAGGCATACTCATATTGTTAAGGATATTATGTACTTCTTTGCTTAATGTACTTGGTTGATTAAGCATTAAGAATGAGGACTCAACCAGGCCACATTCACACCATCCATTTAAAGTACAGTGGTACCTCAGGTTACATACGCTTCAGGTTACATACGCTTCAGGTTAAGAACTCCGCTAACCCAGAAATAATGCTTCAGGTTAAGAACTTTGCTTCAGGATAAGAACAGAAATTGTCCTCTGGCGGCACAGTAGCAGCGGGAGGCCCCATTAGCTAAAGTGGTGCTTCAGGTTAAGAACAGTTTCAGGTTAAGAACGGACCTCCGGAACGAATTAAGTACTTAACCCGAGGTATCACTGTACTTCAAACAGCTGTTGCTTGGCCCTGTAGAATTCTGGGAGCTGTAGTTCACTAAGGGTGCTGAGAGTTGATAGTAGACCCCTGTCCGCCTTCCAGAGCTACAATTCCCAGAGTTCCCTGGGAAGAGGGGTTGGTTTTTAAACCACTCTTGAGAATTGTAGCTCTGGGATGGAAATGGAGAGTGAACTTCCCCTTTGGGGAGTCTTCTTTGCATGGAGTTTCCCCCAATGTGGTGTCCATGAACATCATAGTGTTCTCAGATACCCCCTTAGTGTCCATCAGGGCCCCTTGCCCCTCCCAATTATTTTTAATGAGGTTTCTTGGGCAGTTTGTATGTTTTTGGGTGGGGGAGGGCTGTTTGTTTGTTTTATCTGTGTTTCATTTTTTTGGGTGGGCATGCAGATGTTTTGTCCGGTGTTTGGAAAAGGAGCTCTGAGCATCACCAGCAGGGGTAGGCAACCTAAGGCCCATGAGCCACAAGCGGCCCACGGGGGTCGTTTAACCAGCCCACGATGTGCCCCCGAACCGAGCCACCCGCTCAGCGAGTCCCCGCGCACTGTGCTAAACCGGCGCAGTGTGGTGCGGGGACTCGCTTCTGCGGTGCTGGAAATCGCATCTGCACATGCTCAGATGCCGGAAATCGCGTCTACACAGACGCCAGAAATTGTGTCTGCGCAGACACCGGAAATCGCAGCCTTGCGCGCTCACATGCACGGGCAATCCGGCCCACAGAGGGATCTCCGCTGGAGTGAACCGACCCAGGCGAGGGAAACCTTGCCGACCCCTGATCACCAGTTTTTCTTCTATGAAGTAGGTATTTTGTAATGCCCTCAGCAGTTCCTTAGATTTCCAAATGTGCCCTCAGGCTCAGAAAGGTGGGGTGGTGGCTGCTGATGTAGTTTTTCTCTCTTGATTCAGTCTGTGGAGAAGAACCAGCCAGTGTGGTGTAGTGGTTAAGAGCGGTAGACTCGTAATCTGGTGAACCGGGTTCGCATCTCTGCTCCTCCACATGCAGCAGCTGGGTGACCTTGGGCTAGTCACACTTCTCTGAAGTCTCTCAGCCCCACTCACCTCACAGAGTGTTTGTTGTGGGGGAGGAAGGGAAAGGAGAATGTTAGCCGCTTTGAGACTCCTTAAGGGGAGTGATAAAGCGGGATATCAACTCCAAACTCTTCTTCTTTTTCTTCTTGTTTGTTCTGAAGGAACTTCCTGCTTCGTTATGAAGTTTTTGGGGTTTTTTTAAAAAATATTGCCTGGTAGAGAAGTGTTAAGAGTTCATGGGAGTCCAAGATTTTAGGGTAGCTGTGACTGCCCATCCAAAATGTGATCATACTCTGAATCCCTTTTTCATGTGCCTCCTCCATAAGAGGTCCCTTTGTGGAATGCTTCCCCCAGGGAGACTCGTCTGGCTCCTTTAGGTGCCAGGCAAAAACATTCCTCTGCCTTTTAAACTGTGCTAGGGTGTTGTTTTTGTTTGTTACTGGCTTATGTGCTTTTGTGTTCTCATATTGTAAACAGCCGTGTGATCCTCGGATGAAAGGCAGTATAGAAATTTAATAAACAAATAAAAGCAAAAGCATCAAAGACCTACCTTTTTATTCCCTTTCTGACTCAGGATTAATTTCATGCCACAAAACAAATTCTCAGTAGGTGAATATTTATTTATTTTTTTAAATTACCCCGCTAATTCAAATAAATGAGTGAAATGAATGCCTTTTATTTCACAGAACGTTTAGACCACTTGATTTTAAGGAGGGAGAGAAACCCTCGAAGCGGTTCTGTTACGTGCAATGGAAATTCAAGGAAAACGCAACTTAAATCACTCTGAAAGAAGCTATTGGAGTAGACCAAATCATTTGTCCATGTATGTGCACAGAAAATAGTAGATCTAGCTGCAAGGAAACACATGGAGATATGCATTGATTACTGCAATGCATCCCTAATTATAATTATTATATAAGTGTTGTGTAATCAAGAAGGTTCTATAATCGTAGAGGGCAGGGTGGCTGTGAGGAGGCATGCCTGTGTCTATCCTGAAGGGAGCCTGTATTCATGAATCTGCCATTACACTACTTACTGCCTGATAGTCATAGGGAAGGTAAGTTAATGTAGGCCCAGACCATGCGATCTATTTTCAGATTGGGGGGGGGGGGGTGCTGATATTGACTGTGCAATTTGGGAACAATTTGGGTGCATTAGCTTTTATAAGCCTGTGGGGCGAGGAGCTAGAATAATGGAGAGTATTGTCTGAACCAAGCCCAAATGTACTCTGTTCTTGATGTAAATCAGGAGTGGGGGACCTTTGGTCCTCCTAGTACTGTTAGACTTCAACTCCCATCAACCCCAGCATAGAAAATGGCCAAGGATGATGGGAGTTGCAATCTTAGGAACTTCTGGAGGGCCAATAGCTCTGCATCCCTGTTGTAAATATTAGTATTACAGTATTAGTATTCCCTGCCCTTCTTCAAATGGCAGGTTAAAATTTAAATATAGTATTAAAAACAAAAGCAGACCACCAATCAAAATGGAATAATCCTCAATAGTATCACCCCTGTTATGCTCCCAAAGTCTGCTGAAACAAATAGGTTGGAAGCTGCCTCCTGAATAAATATAGTGTGGGGACAATCTGATCTTTACAGGGAGGGAATTCCATAGCCGGGGTGTCACCACTGAGAAGGCCCTGCTTCTTTTGGTGAAAGGTGCCATATTCCCTGCGGGCACCACAAGCAGTTCAAAAAAACAGGTTGGCTGGAATGGAGGAAGGCTCTCCTTCAGTTACATAATTGTGAAATTAGCCCCTTCCTTCCCATTTCCCCAAGATAACAATTCCACATAAGAAAGAAGACCCATCCTGTTAATGAAATGCATATTCTTTTACTGTTCTAGGCAAGAAATTCTTCAGCATGTTGACGTGATCAAAAACTTCTCCTTGACGAAGAATATGGTTCGGATTGGACAGCTGATGCATTACGATTACTCCAGCCACAAATACGTCTTCTCCATTAGCAGCAGCTTCCGCTTGCTGCTTCCAGAAGTCTCTCCTATTCAGAACAAGCACTACAATATTTGTGCCGTCGTCGGAAATAGCGGCATCCTTGTGGGCAGTCAGTGCGGGCAAGAAATAGATAAATACGATTTTGTTTTCCGTTGCAATTTTGCCCCGACTGAGGCATTCCAGAAGGATGTCGGGAGGAAAACCAATATCACCACCTTCAACCCCAGCATTCTGGAGAAGTACTACAACAACCTGTTGACCATTCAAGATCGAAATAACTTTTTCCTAAGCCTGAAGAAGCTCGATGGTGCCATTCTCTGGATCCCAGCCTTTTTCTTCCATACTTCAGCGACCATTACAAGAACATTGGTTGACTTCTTTATTGAGCATCGTGGGCAGCTAAAAGTCCAGCTGGCTTGGCCTGGAAATATAATGCAACATCTCAACAGGTGCATTTAAATCACCCCTTGACGCTGTTGTTTGCTTTTGTAGTTTGCAGTGCAGTTGTGGAGCAGCAGTCAAGAATCAGGAGATTTTTAAGAGAGGCAGTGGGTTGTTTATGAATGTGTTCATTACATTTGTACCCTACTTTTCCTTAGCAAAAAAAAATAACAAAGAAGAAATCACGATACAGTGGCCCAGTAGCTACGTAATGCTAAGCCAAGCCATGACTTAGCCCAAGCAAACATGCAGGTTGCTGGAGAGCAGATCAAGGGCACTTTGCTCCTCTGGTCCTGCTGCTACCCAGAGCTAAGCCACGGTTTGGCTTATTGCTATGTGCAAACCCTTGCTTGTACCTTATCTCCCCCCCCAACAAACCATGAGTGGTAAACCAAGAACGGACCTTGGTTACAGATTGTGGTTTGTCTCGAGTTTGACAAACCATGAGCCCAGGTTCGGGTGTAGCACTAAGGCAAACCATGACTTAACCCCTGTGGTAGGGGCAGGGAAGGAGTGCGGCAGCTGCCATCTTTGCTCCTGGAAGCCGTACATTTGCTCATTTGCACTCAACATTTGTGAACAATGGTAGCTAATCAAAATTCTTATTAAGATCAGATTGTCAGGTCTTTGGCGGTCTAGATTGTTGGGTAAATGAACAAGGTCCTCAAACTCTAGGGAGCTGTGGAGTCAGAGGTGGTGTGAGTAGAGAAGTGTAGAGTAAATAGAAATTGCCACCAGAAGCTACAAAAACATATCTAAACAAGATGGGGGGAAAGACAACCAGACTCAGGATCAGGAATAGTCAGGGTGCAGCTGGGGCAGAGATGAACCTACATATCTTTAGATATTGCTGAACTACAACTTCCATCATCCCTGTCCATTGGCTACACTGGCTGGAGCTGATGGGTGTTGGAATCCAACAACCTCTATTGTGTTGGAATCCAACAACCACAGGCACCCCATCCCAGATCTAGAGGGAAGCTTGGGCATGTACACTGAGCTCCCTCAGAATCTAAGACTTGACCATTATTTTCAGTATCAGGGAATGATCATCGGGGGAACATAGGAAAGCTGCCTTACTCCAAGGCATTCAGATGCTGTCATCATTAGTCAAAACAGAAGTCTAGATAGCTGCGTTGGCCCATGAGAAATATTCCCTCTTGGGGCAGCCCCTTAATTGGGCCAACCAAAATATCACAGAATACTGAACAAGCTCTTATATTGTCCAGATCCATCAGGCTAAGTGGGAAACAGAGCAGTCGCTTGGCTTATATTGAAGCCATGAAGTCTGCATCTGTTCACGGTTTTAATATGGAACATATTAAAGTAGCCAGCACTGGGTAGGGCGCTTTAAGTTGCTGTGCACATATCAGGGTGCCCCAAAAGGTGAAGGAAGGCCCTTAAGCTTACCAGTAAAGGAATCTTTGAAAAGAAGCCCAGAAGACAAGAGCTATCAGTACATGACGGCCTTGGTTGGCCAAGGTTTCCATTTAGCACTGGCACACACGTCATCTTTCTGTGAACTTCTTTGCAAACACTCTCTTAAGTTTGCTGCAGTTCAGATGCAAATGTATGGGCAGAGTTGGAGCTCCCGAAGGAGCAGTCCTTGTGCTCTGAGACACATGGAGCCATAATGAAGATTTCCTTTGCCCCAGGTATCACCTGAGTCTCCCCCCCTTGAAGGTGCTCTTTCCCCTATTTTTCTTGTGCCATAGATACCACGTTGCACCAAGTGCCTGCTAGGAACAAGAAGTACAGCAGCAGCTGACTCCTCATACAGTGTGATGCAGCAGCTAAAAAAGCCAATGCAATTCTGGGCTGCATCAATAGGAGTATAGCATCTAGATCAAGGGAAGTAATAGTACCACTGTATTCCGCTCTGGTCAGACCCCACCTGGAATACTGTGTCCAGTTCTGGGCACCACAGTTCAAGAAGGATATTGACAAGCTGGAACGTGTCCAGAGGAGGGCAACCAAAATGGTCAAAGGCCTGGAAACGATGCCTTATGAGGAACGGCTTAGGGAGCTGGGTATGTTTAGCCTGGAGAAGAGACGGTTAAGGGGTGATATGATAGCCATGTTCAAATATATAAAAGGATGTCATATAGAGGAGGGAGAAAGGTTGTTTTCTGCTGCTCCAGAGAAGCGGACACGGAGCAATGGATTCAAACTACAAGAAAGAAGATTCCACCTAAACATTAGGAAGAATTTCTTGACAGTAAGAGCTGTTCGACAATGGAATTTGCTGCCAAGGAGTGTGGTGGAGTCTCCTTCTTTGGAGGTCTTTAAGCAGAGGCTTGACAGCCACCTTTCAGGAATGCTTTGATGGTGTTTCCTGCTTGGCAGGGGGTTGGACTGGATGGCCCTTGTGGTCTCTTCCAACTCTATGATTCTGTGATTCTGTGATTCTGTGATTCATCTCAGAAAAGATGAGAACAGTCAAGAACAGCTAGTCTTTTCGTCTTTTCAGAGATGAGATTCATCACTAGAGCACTCACAAAAACAGGCATAGGCAAACTCGGCCCTCCAGATGTTTTGGGACTACAACTCCCATCATCCCTAGCTAACAGGACCAGTGGTCAGGGATGGTGGGAATTGCAGTCCCAAAACATCTGGAGGGCCGGAGTTTGCCTATGCCTGCACAAAAGCTTGCACATTATTTTTCGTGGTTGACCTGGTAAAGGTGTTGCCCTAAAAGAGATTTCAAAGTGACATTATTATGCATTTCCAGAAGATTTCCATTAAATATATATAATCCGTTTCCCATGTCATGCTTTCTTTTTATTTCACAGGTATTGGAAAAACAAGCACTTGGCACCCAAACGGCTCAGTACAGGTATTCTCATGTATACGCTGGCATCTGCAATTTGCGACGAAATCCACCTATACGGGTTCTGGCCTTTTGGATTTAGTCCGAACAACCGGGAAGACCTTCCGTACCATTACTATGATAAAAAAGGAACAAAGTTTACGACCAAGTGGCAAGAGTCCCACCAGCTCCCTGCCGAATTCCAGCAACTCTTTCGAATTCACGGAGAAGGTCTAGCAAAGCTGACTTTGTCCCAGTGTGCCTAAGGATTTAACACTTGAAGTGCCAAATGATTGTCGTTGTTTTTTAAGGAAAAAAAAGTGCCCAAAATGAATTCACCGTTTTTTTTCAAAACAGAATTATAAGGGGGGGAAATAAGAATTTGTGGGCAGGGATTCCACACACATCCCTTTTGATTCAGAGATGCTCTGAAAGCACCCTTTTATCGCCATCTTTTCAAGCATTGGAGGGTGTCTTTAGCATATTTAGCAATGCAGAAGGATTTCTTCTATTTGTGCAGTGGGAAAGTCAAAGCTGTTTACAGCAGAAAGTTTTGCATTTCTGGTTATGCTGCCAAGATGGCTCTCTTTAAAGTATTTTCATAGTCACGTATTTTTCACATTCCGCAAAATGTCTCAAAATGTCGAATGTTAAAACACCTGTGTTTGCTTATTAAGATTCTTCGCTTGTTTTCTTGGCTAACTTGCACAACTCCTCTTAGTAGCTGAAAAACTGTTTGAGGACCGCTCCTGAATGTTCTGACCGAATGACCATTTGCACCAGTATTAACTCCATTAAGGTCAATGGGAATATATCACTGTAAGTGGCCATTGTATTATTCCAAAGATCTTTCGTTAGCATAACAAGCCCAATGGGGAGTGAAATATACTTTCCATGCAGGCATGCAGAGATGGTCCATTGGATACCCACGGGATGCATTTGGCCCTTGTCACAATCTTTTGTGGACTCCATCCCACTCAAGGTTCTCCCAACCACTATGGCTAGGTAGAGCAGCTCTGGACACAGTGCAGGGCCAGGCAGATCAAGTCTCTGACTTAACCTGTACCACTCCCAGTGTTAAACGAAACACTTCTCCATTTTGAACAGTGTGCTTGTCAAGTGAGAGAGACTTAGCAAATGCCCTTTGTAAAGTAAGAGTATGCCACCAGAAGTCTCTGTGGCAATACAGAAACTTCTGTAGCACCCAGTCATATCTCAAAGCGCATCTGTGAAAGCAAGAATTGCCACATCACGTCCTAGGCCAATTTATTCAACCAAGGGGGCTGCAGAACCAACTAACCAAGGAGGTTGCAGCCTCTCCCCAGCCAAAGGGCGCAGGCATGACACTATAGCCAGGGAGGAGTTCGTGCGTCAAAGAACTCGGTCTGGGACAGTCTGGCCCCTGAGGCTGAAGACATTGTCCGTAACTGCTCTACAGTTTTGAGTAGACCATGAATGCAATGCTGAAATGTTCGGCCGTGTTGAGACTAGTTAGAAAAGCTACAGATTGAGTCATGCGGTTTTTGCCATAGTTTCTGATGAGTTTGAAGTTCTTGGATTAGGGATGAGAAAGCTCTGTTGCTGTCAACATGGTGCCCTGCCATGTCCCCTCCTGGTCTTGCCAGGGGGCGCAGTGCAGTGGCAACACCTCACCTCGTGCCCCAGAGTGTCCCCATCCCTGCTGTAAATTGAGAGGATTCATGAGAGCTTCAGACTAAGGTCTCCATCTCTCCTCGTCTAATATCCCCCAAGTATTTGTTCTGACATGACTAATGGAGGAATGCCATTGTTTTCACACCAGGGCTGGGAATGTTTTTTTGGATTTCCCTCTAGAAATCTACTTCACTTCTAAACTTCACTGTTGCTATAACCCACTGCATGCCGGGAGTTTAAACCCCAAGCTACATCAGGGTGTGTGGGTGCGTATTGTTGGAAGTTGGAGGGTCTTCCCTAACTATACATTTTTGGCATTGTCCCTTAGGGTCGAAGCAGTTACTTAACTTTCTGTCGTTTACAGTTGGTAGTTACCGTCTTTCCCCCTTTTTAAGACACCGTCTTATAATTTTTTTTCCTCAAAAAAACACAGGGTGGCTTATTTTCGGGGGGATGTCTTATTTTTATTACGTCAGTATGGTACGGTACAGCCTTCCCCTGTGGCGGCACCACGGCTTACTTTTGGGGTACGTCTTACTTCTCACAAAGATAAAAAAAACCCTGCCATGGCTTACTTTATGACTACGTATTAAAAAAGGGGAAACAGGGTATTCAAAACTGGCACCTGGAGAAGTTTCAACTCTGTTTGAGTGCCTCTTTGTGAAGACATTACTCCCTGGATTTTGCAGTGTTGAAAATTCCTTAGCTAGACTCATTTATTAAACAGTTTTAAATTGCCTTTTAAAAAAACTGTCCCAGTTTAGTCAAGCAGCAAGGGTGTTTTGTTTGGTTGTTTTTAAAACAAACTTTAATACAAGCATTCATTAAAAGTACCGTCATAAAACAGGCACACACATCCCCTCCTTTGTTCTCATGAAGAAGAGAATTCCTCTTTTAAAAGAGACAAACATACAACAACAGCAAAAACGATGGTTTTGCTTCAAAAATACTTTGCCCATCTGAAGATTTTTGCAGATTTAAAGCAATAGATCGATCAGAGTAGTCAACTAAAATATGTATGATTAATCAAGCATGGGCTTTTTGGGGTGGGTGGGATGGACCATCTTTCAAGTCCTTCCACTTTCCAAAATTTAAATCTCAGAAACAATTAAACTTGCAACGTATGCCATAATCCTGCAGAACTTGCTTTTACAAAAGGAAATAAATAAATAGTGATTTCAGCTTTGTTGAATGTGCCATGAGCTTTGCTAAAGACTTCAAAGGATCCAATCTTTAAGGTCCTTTACTGAAATAACAGCCCATTGACATTAATGGTCTATCACTGGAGCACCTTGGGGATCAAAGCTATTCAGCCTATATTTCAATATAATCTTGATTGTTTGTTTTAACCTCAAGCTTTGATATTATTGATGTATGGTTCAAAAGCTTCATTGGTGTTAGCTGAGCTGGTTCGGATGGCCATATCCTGTCCTTAAACACATGCGTCTTCTCTTCCTCTCCACAAAAAATGTATAGGAACTGATTCGCACTTCCATTATTCCACCATGATATCCCACTAAAGAAGACCCCGCGCTTAACATATGTTTACCGGTGATATCATTGACATCAATAACCGTTTGCCATTGTGTGCTGTATTGGAGGCTGATAGTGGAAGAACAGTGCGACAAAATGTAGTAGCCTGGTCATATATTTGATACATGTGTACTTGGGGAGAAGCAGATTGGAGTTATTAAATGTGGGAGATGAAATGGAAGCCTCCTGACTTGCCATTTTTGCAGATGGGACCCTGAGGATAGTAAGCTCCTAATCAGAGCCTATCTCATTGTGTTAGTTACCCTAGATTGCTAAGGTTTTTGTTTTGTTTTGTTGTGGTTTTTTAATACATGTTAATGTAAGATAACCTTTAGCAGTCCAGGCATTTGGGGACTTCCAAGCTAAGTCCTAAATTAAGAACTTGATCAGAAGCCAGCCTGGTTATTCTATTTGAGTTATAATTGTCATCCTTGACAACAATTCAGGGAAGGCATTCATTGAATGTTTGAACAGCACTGATCTCTAATTATTAATATGTTGTTGCATTAATAGGGACATAGTAAAATATAGTGTTTGTGTTACCCACAGACTAATGTGCTTTGTGAGTATCTCTCTCTTTTTTCTCAATTCCTAGTTGACGATGGTAAGAAATTGCACTGACCACTTATGTGCTCCTTATTGTATAGCTACTGTTGTTACCAAGTCACAAAGTTGGTCATCAATCCAGCTAAGATGAATTGCTGGGTGTAATGGCCTGCAGTCTTCGAACCTCTTTAACAGGAGCAATCCATTGACCTCAGTAGAAATCCACCCAAGAAAACATTGTGCAGGTTAACGCTTATGGCTCTGTAAAAAGAGAGGAGAGAAAGAGATCCAAGAAAGAAAACAAATTATTCAGGCATTAGTAATTGGAATTCAGAAAGGTATTGACAACGAAAGGGTCATATCATAGTCATTGATTTTCATGTGGAATTCACCATTGATATTTCATAACCTCATTGAATATTTCAGAGCCATAGATTCCATCAGGGAGTCCAACTTCAAAATCAACAGCTCAATATCATCCAAAGCAAATTACTTTTTTTAACGTATCAATACTCTTGGTTTCAGGGCAGAAGTCTCTGCTTAAAGCAAAGTGTATGATTCACAACCATGTATTTCCTATATGCTGCTTTAATCCTGCTTTTGAAGACTGGTGTGATCCTACAGTTGTTAGCCAAAACTGTAAATAGCTTTTATTTTTCTGCTGGCATCAGTTGAAAGGACTTCCACTGTGTTTGTCCAAAGCAACCCCATTGCCTAGCCCAAGAGAGGCTGTTCAACAATCGTATAAATGCTTGAGTACCATCAGTCCTAGAATGGTATGTAACACTCATGCAACATAGATTTTTAAATGAGTTGTGAATTCTAGGGTGACACAACTCCTTGAGTAGCATGGCTTCTAGAGTAGCGTGGGTCCTTGACTAAGAGATTCAAGAGATAGATAGACGCAGCAGAAATGTAAATATAGGGCAGGGCAGGACTTAAATAAGATGTCTATCAAAACAAACAAACTTTAATCCAATTATTCTAGGATCTCTTTTCACCATTGTACCAAGTTCTGGGCACGAGTATGTGCACACAGCTTTCCCACCTGGAAGGTTACGCAATTCATTTTAGTGGAAGGAACCAGCTAAGCCATGCAGCTTGGCTCCCTTCATTGAAATTAATAGCAGGGCACATTCCATGTGCACAAGAGGTCCATGTGTGCATCTTGGCAGACAGTAGACATTTAGACTGGGGTGCTTGACATCTTTGCTGTTCTTCACAGCATCGTGCATGAAGACCTACCCTGCATTCACTGAAATTAAATGAAAAACTTGCACTGCCTGTGGTGGAAGAAAGCTCACATCCAAACATATGTGTTCAAGGTGCATGTGTATTCCATTGTCAACGTCTGTAACATGCCTTCATTCTCACCTGCAGAAGACCCGCAATGGCATCAAAGAGATATGCATGTGCTAACACTCCGAATGGCAGTCCCCAGTGCAAGAACCATGCTGGCACACACTGCTGTATACAACATGTGTTGTTAAGCTATTGATTTGATTAGGCATCGGTAAATAGGCCTTGGTCAAAATAATCAAAACTACCTGTGAGGATCTGATGACTGGGCTAGCGATTGAGACACACAATATTTCCAGACTGGAAATCCAGCTCAAATCTATGTACTCTGGCTTGCATGATTGTCCATTGTCAATTGGTCTATATAAAATATAGAACGGAGGCATG
This sequence comes from Darevskia mixta, assembly GCA_034641385.1. Lineage (NCBI taxonomy): Eukaryota > Metazoa > Chordata > Lepidosauria > Squamata > Lacertidae > Darevskia > Darevskia mixta. Next base: position 5,127,827 of record JAWWNH010000062.1, on the reverse strand, counting down.
CAGAAGGGAGGTTGAGATCTGAGTGACTGGCAGTAGATCAACAAAGATTTCTGATTCCCTAATTTCATGGACTCACGAGCAGGTGTGTGCTTCTTAGCATCCATCCATTTAAAATGGGCCTGCACAACTTTTGATAGATGAAGCCAAAGGCAGACAGTTGTCCAAGCATGGTCTAAGCATATGAGGTCAAAGAAAGATGGTGGGGGGAAACTTGCCTGGGGCTGCACAGCCAGGGGGAGGGGGCTCCTGACAGACCATAATATGGTGAGTATGTTGAGTGCAGGCCCAATCAGATACCAACAGGTCGTCCGCTCCTATTTCTTTCCTTTAAGCATTGAAAATCCCCAAAAAGCCAAGAATAGGAAATGTGAATGGAGGTTGCAAGCAGAGGACAGAATCCTGTAAATAAGTGTGAACTTGCTGTTCCTTGCTGAGTGGCATCATCTTTACACAGAAATCACATTTTTCAGAAATTCTGCCATGGTCATCAAAACCAACCATTTGTTCTTAAATAGCCATATTAGAAAGTCTTTATTTTTCAGGTAGCAAATGTACACTAGAGTCAGGATTTAATCTCAGGTGAAATGGTGTGGAAAGCTGCACAACGTATCAAAACGTTTGGCATGGGGGAGGAAGAAACCTGGAGGTTGTCCTAGTGAAGTCAGTGGAGATTTCACTGGTGGGGGAACCAGTCAATGAGCAAGCGCCATTAAATGAATGAAGCAGTGCCCTGATACACAACTTAATTCATTTTTGATGGAGTTGTTCCCAATAGCTTGTGTAGAACTCGGTTCAGCTCCAGGGTAATAATTATTAAAGATGTATGAAACAGGGCCACACCTCTGAGATTGGAATGTGATCTGTACAATGTAATGTACATGTAAATATTTCGTCTGACTTGTTCATTGCCAGCTAGTTCATCCAGCCAAAATTAAGCTGTTTCAACCTTACTGGTTCCAGTGGGAGCATCAGAAATCTCCTCTGAAATCAAACAGGCTGAAAGGTTGGATCCAGTTGGGTTGGATTGTACACCTTGGTGTGTGTATTTTATTTTCTTTATTGTTTCCTTGTAGATGAATTCTGCATAGTTATTGTGATTGAAAATTATTGGGTGTGGGGTGTGGGAGATTTTCAACGATTCCTTTTGAATATTTCAACAACGTTATTGTCGGGTGTGGATGTGCCTGCCACATTGACTCATGTGCCAAAACATGATATTGAATGCATTGTTTTTAAATAAAATGTTTTATTGTGCACTGGAAACCGCCAGGCTACCCTTCTCTATCTCTTTGTCCTCGCCTGACTTTGTAGGATCTGTTAGTTGTTCCGGATGCTCTGCAGATGTTCACAGCAACATAGCAAGGCAGAAGACTCTAGCTCAACAGTGTATACCAGTGATGGCTAACCTTGACACTCCAGATGTTTTGGAACTACAACTCCCATCATCCCTAGCTAACAGGATCAGTGGTCAGGGATGATGGGAGTTGTAGTCCCAAAACATCTGGAGTGTCAAGGTTAGCCATCACTGGTGTATACAGTGGAACCTCTACTTACAACCATAATCCATTCCGGAGGTCTGGTCATAACTAGAATCGTACATAAGTAGAGGCACCCTTTTCCATAGAAAGTAATGGAAAAGTGAATTGATCCGTTCTAGGCGATGAAAAACACCCCCTAAAACAGCAATTTAACACAGATTTTACTAAATAAAAAATAAAAAAAATTCCTTCCAGTAGCACCTTAGAGACCAACTAAGTTTGTTCTTGGTATGAGCTTTCGTGTGCATGCACACTTCTTCAGATTTTACTGTCTAACGAGACCATAGATCCATAAAATGAAGGCAATAATCAATCTACTGTACTATAAATAAGACAGTATTGTAGATGAAAAAAATTAACATTCCCCCCCCCTTACGTGCACTGAGGGTGGGTGGGCTTACCTGGCTACAAGCTGAGGGTGGGGCAAGGGTCAGTAAAGAGCTGATTCACTTCGGCCAGGGTCACTTTTTTTTCTTGCCAGGCCAGGTTCTTCTCTGGACTTCCTCAGGTTAGTTCCTCGGCGGGGATTTGGGGCTGCAGTGCGCCCTGCTGTGCCTCTGGCAGACGGCACCTCTTCCACAGCTTCGGGGGTGGGGGGGGCCCTCTCCCTGGCAGCAGAGGCCTCAGCACTGTTCCGCAGCCGGCGTGGTGAGCTCCTGCAAACCAGAGGCCTCTCCCCGGCAGCAGAGGCTCCAGAGCTGCTCTGCAGTCAGCCAGTCGAGGTCCGGGCTGCCGGCAAGGCCTTTGTTCGTATCTAGAGGAAAGTTTATAAGTCGAAGCACCTAATAATAATAACAATAATAAAATTTTATTTATACCCCGCCCTTCCCAGCCAAGACCGGGCTCAGAGCGGCTAACACCCATAAAATCACAACAAAACATACAAAACAATCAATTAAAGTGCAAGTTAAAATACGATTTAAAATTTAAAATGCAGCCTCATCTTTCAGTAGCCCAATCAAACAGGGTTAAGTTAAGACCAACCCAAAGGCCAGGCGGAACAGCTCTGTCTTGCAGGCCCTGCGGAAAGATGCCAGATCCCGCAGGGCCCTCGTCTCTTCTGACAGACCGTTCCACCAGGTCGGGGCCAGTACTGAGAAGGCCCTGGCCCTAGTTGCGACCAGCCTAGCCTCCTTATGGCTACTTATACCTACTGAAGGTCGTAACTGGAATCGTACATAAGTAGAGCTGTACGTAAATCGAGGTTCCACTGTAAATGTAACAGCCTAATCATGCTAACGTGCATATTTATGTAAATATTACCCAAAATTTGGATGTTCCCTTTTCTTTCTTATTTAAATAAGTAAGTAGTCTCCACTTTTATTACTTCGTGACCATGGTTTCAAATTTCCGTTAAGTACCGGTACCACCATAACAGTTAAATGTATGATACAGATATCAACTGAGAACCCATCAGGAAATAAAAAACCTTCCCTCTCTCTATATGTGTGTGCGTGTGCGTGCCAAGACAGGAGACCACTGGGACCTCTATGTAAGTTGCCACCAGTCCTTCTGTGGCACCCGTAAAAAGGACTCAGTAAATATCCCCTCAAACATCCACAATGCACAGGAGACTGATCTTCCTGCTCAGCTCCTGTTTGCACCAGCTTAGCCAGTCCTACAGTAAAACATTCACTTAAATATGCCCTCGTTTCACTGGATGCCAGGACTGGATACCCTCCCTTCTGTTCTGGACAGAGGATGGATGCAAAGAGTATCTCTGAATGAGTTTGGTGTTGCCTAGCTTAGATGCCTTTCCCCCTATTTGGCAGATAAATGAGTCTGCTTGCCCTGTTTTGTGTTCTTGTCTTTATTTATACATACATACCGTACATACATACATACATACATACATACCCCAGCCACTCTGGGTGAAAACACGATAAAACATCAAACATTAAAAACTTACCCACTCTTCGCCACAAGTTCCTAGGACAGGTTACAATAATAAAATGTAAAATTATAAAACAAATAGAAAGGTTTTTTTAGGGGGAGAAAGGTGTCAGTACTCACCATGAAGTTGTTACAGTAAGTGCCATATTTTTAACATTTGAGTACCCCCAGAAAAAAGCACTGGTTGCAACCATAAAACAAGGGGGGGAGGGGATTACAAGTATAGAAACAATTCTGTCCAGTGCTATTTTTCTCGAAAAAGAGGTGCTGGAACTCACCACGAACTTCTCCCTTGTTCTCTTAGAATGGCTATGGTGCCCACCTGAGAGGTGCTGGAGCTGAGCTCCAGCTGGGGAAAAAAGCCCTGGTTATGTCACGCCCTTACAGCAGCCATTTTGTGCTATAACACAAGACTCCCCTGCCACAGCAGCCATCTTGTAGCGGGCAACCATGGTAGTGTGCAGGCCCCAAAAAAGATCAGTGGATCCGGGTTAGGTCCTGCTGGTTACTTTTGAGAGAAGTGGTGCTGTTATTAAGACTTGGCACCATTGGTCTGGGTGCTCTCCCATGCCATACTATCTCATATCACAAAAGCACAATCAAATATGGTATATCCTGAACGTATCTGCACCACATAGAAAGCACTTTTATTTAAATATTTCTACTCCACCATTCCAAAATTGTGTAAGCAGATTATATATATATATATACCCTCAAATATTCCACAATCCAATTTCCAAGAGGACAGTCCAAAATCAATGAATCTGTAAGCAAGCGGCTTCACACATTTTCACCCCATCTTCTGCAGGTGCTTACTCATAGACTGGGTAGATAACTCATGTTGCCTGGATCAGATCCTCTTCCAAAAAGAAAAGAGCTAAGTGTCAAAGACAGGTGGTGAGGGGGATTGTCCCTCACAGGAGGACAAAAAGGAGACTATGAGGAAGGGCTGGATGGAAAGTCAACCAGAGATCTTCCAGCTCTGAAGCATTCTTCCCTAACCAAGTTTTGATACCCACAGACAGAAGTGTTCCTATGTGGAACTGGCCTGCCTGCATATTGACTCTAATAGCCAGGAGAGGTGAGAGCCAGTGTGGTGTAGTGGTTAAGAGCAGTAGACTTGGAATCTGATGAACCGGGTTCGTGTCTCCGCTCCTCCACATGCAGCTGCTGGGTGACCTTGGACTAGTCACACTTCTTTGGAGCCTCTCAGCCCCACTCACCTCACAGAGTGTTTGTTGTGGGGGAGGAAGGGAAAGGAAAATGTTAGCTGCTTTGAGTCCTTCAGGTAGTGAAAAAGCGGGATATCAAATCCAAACTCTTCTTCTTCTACTAAAGAAAAGCTCTGTGAATACGCCGATACACAGTTTTACCTGCACTTTGCCTGGTTTTCTCGTGATTCCCTTTCCCACAAGAATTGTGAGCGCGCTAGCAAATCTCTACACCCCAAACTACCCACAATTCTTATGGGGAAACCACGTCTGGAGACAGACAGTCAGGTCATGTATCCACATCAGTGTCCAGTGGAGAAATTACCACTGGGAGGAGCGCAGAGAGAAGAAACGCCATGGTGCATCTCTAACAGCGAAACTGGATGCCTTCATCTGCCCCATTTGCAATAACTAAAACATACCTCTCCCATATAACTCCCTACAGCCACAGCAGGCGCTGTAATTCTCCTACGCTATGGCTTTACCCCTGATGGCACACTCTTCCATTATCTCTTGAGGCAGACAGATGCCAACAAGGACGACTAGAAGCACAGTGGCAAGACCTACATGCATCTCCCATCTTGGAGGCGTCCAAGCCATTTGAAATAAAGACTATCAGTTGTCATTCTGTTTTATTTATGCACCTGCGGATCAGAAAAACTTCAGGGAGCTTTTTCTAGTCAAGGAAGACAAACTAAACAAGATTACAATTACTTATTTTTCTCTTTACCCCACCCCGTTCCTAAATTCCTTTGCACAGCCCTATTTATTACTTCATAAATATAAGACGGAGGACACCTGGCATACCAGTAGTACACAATCCACAGTATCAACAGCGGATTTCAAATACTGCCCCGTCGATATGGAGAGTTGCCAACTGATAGCAGACAATGTGAAGACTGAAGAAGTTCTGTGCATCACATGACCAGTATGCATACTCCCTAAGTCGGGGAGCCAAACATTGACCAGACCATATACACATGCGCCAATTCTGGTTGTTAACTCTGCATTTTATCATTAGGTATTATATTTATGAGCCACTGTGTAACAGAGTCCTCTGTGCAAACCACAAATAATATATCGGCTTAGCAAAATTATACAAGGCAATCAAACAAGCACTGGAAGCCAAGGCCAGGCTCTACCTCTCTTTCAAATCAGAACCAGTGAAGGCGGTGAAGGTCCTGTGTGAGTGCCTGGAGGCAGTTAGAGGATGGATGGCAGCTAACAGATTGAGGTTGAATCCTGACAAGAGAGAAGTACTGTTTTTGGGAGAAAGGGGGCGGGCGGGTGTGGGGGATTCCCTGGTCCTGAATGGAGTAATTGTGCCCCTGAAGGACCAGGTGCGCAGCCTGGGAGTCATTTTGGACTCACAGCTGTCCATGGAGGCGCAGGTTAATTCTGTGTCCAGGGCGGCTGTCTACCAGCTCCATCTGGTACACAGGCTGAGACCCTACCTGCCCGCAGACTGTCTCGCCAGAGTGGTGCATGCTTTAGTTATCTCCCGCTTGGACTACTGCAATGCGCTCTACGTGGGGCTACCTTTGAATGTGACCCGGAAACTGCAATTAATCCAGAATGCGGCAGCTAGACTGGTGACTAGGAGTGGCCGCCGGGACCACATAACACCGGTCCTGAGAGATCTACATTGGCTCCCAGTACGTTTCCGAGCACAATTCAAAGTGTTGGTGCTGACTTTTAAAGCCCTAAACAGCCTCAGTCCTGTATACCTGAAGGAGCGTCTCCACCCCATCGTTCTGCCCGGACACTGAGATCCAGCGCCGAGGGCCTTCTGGCGGTTCCCTCACTACGAGAAGCAAAGCTACAGGGAACAAGGCAGAGGGCCTTCTCGGTAGTGGCGCCCGCCCTGTGGAACGCCCTCCCATCAGAGGTTAAAAGGATCAACAATTACATGACATTTAGAAAACACCTGAAGGCAGCCCTGTTCAGGGAAGTTTTTAATCTGTGATGTGTTAATGTATTTTAGTGTTTGCTGGAAGCCGCCCAGAGTGGCTGGGGAGACCCAGCCAGATGGGCGGGGTACAAATAATAAATTATTATTATTATTATTATTATTATTATTATTAGGCAGCTTCGTGACCAGGAAGTGTGCAAAATTCTCCGTTCGTGCTGTCAGTTTGTGTGCGTTCTCTGTTCCTTCGATAGAATACACACCACTATTAGTGTTCCTTACACTAATAGTGGTGTGTATTATTATAGTATAATAATGCTTTCACCATTGATCGCAATGCATGCATGAATGTGCATGCGTCCGGGAGAATCCCTGCCTTAGCTCGCCCTGAATTAGATCACGCCGTTTCCTTTCTTTCGACCCACTGATCTTCGAAACGAAAGGACCTCGTTTGGCCAGGCCTGAAGGTGCTGACCTTTGCTTGCCTGTGCCCTGGGAGGCAAAGGGTGGGGTGAAATCAGGCTGTCTATGGATAAAGGCAGCTCATTAGATCATCACCTCTGAGATGCTGCACTGAAAGTGCAGCAGGCTGTATCGAGGACTTCCTAATGCCAGCCTCCTTAAGGCAGAAGCCATTTATATCCAGTGACAGTGAGGCAATCTCATATAAAAGGTCATCCTCAAGTGGAGTCACCAAGTGACCAGGAAGTCAGGGGAGTGGGGGGGGGCTGAATCCTGAGCCCTTAACTATAGAAATAAGCAGGTGAATTTTTTTTTTCTCCCAGTAGGGAGAAATAGAAATGTTCCCTTGTTAATACTTGCCTGTTGAAGTCGCAAGTACCATGGGCCGCAGAAAAATTGGGAATTAAAATAGAAACACCATCACCCCACCCCACCCATCTCCCCATCCCGCCCACCTCCTTCCCCCTTTTCTTCCTAATGTCTCAACAAATGAAACTGATTTGTAAAAATGTTGCATGGAAAAAATACGAGACATTACACATACCTTTGTAAATCAAGAAAATCTTTAATAAAAACTATTAAAAAAAGAAAAATTGGGAATTCTCAAAGGTTCTCAAACTGTCAACTGTGCAGCACAAGTCCAATTCTGCTGGGAAGATTTTTGAACAGTGAAGAATATCTGTACAGTGGTACCTCGGGTTAAGTACTTAATTCGTTCTGGAGGTCCGTTCTTAACCTGAAGCGTACTTAACCTGAAGCACCACTTTAGCTAATGGGACCTCCTGCTGCCGCTGCGCCGCCAGAGCACGATTTCTGTTCTTAGCTGAGTTCTTAACCTGAAGCGTACTTAACCCGAGGTACCACTGTATTTGGTCTAGTGATTGGTTGATTTTCTGATTGTGGCAATTTTAACGAGGGACAGATGATCAAACAGGCTAGCAAAACTCTGGCCTAGGAACTATGGTTTTCATAATATGACACTGGTTTTGATGAAATGCACCAAAAAAAAGTATGGGGTTTCTCTTTTGGAATTATAGGAACAAAATCCAAAAACTAACGGACAGGATACTTTTGGAGAAGGAAGCTAGGTGGGTTCTGAGGTTGGATTCTTATAGGCTTTAATAAGCCTCTGGGGTGATTACCATAACTTTGAGATACAGCTATTTGGAATTTGGAGTAGTTGGGGTGGTATATTTGGCCCTAGTTGCTTGATTTAGTATAACATAAAGATACAACACATTAAAATCCCGAATCATTATTTCACCAAGCAAGTAATCAGTCTTACATTCATGTATGTATACTGTTCAATCTAGTATAATGAGTATTAGAATACTTTTTCTTGATCACTGTATATTTCACTTTCTGAAAAAAGATCAATGTAGGGTGTTAGCTGCTCATGTGCTCCTTTTAAAGTCAATTATGGTTTTATATACTTTACATCGTATCTATATAGTTTTATATCACAGGACACTATTCAGCTCTGAAATTTAATATAGATTTTTAAAACAGATTTTGGATTTCCCTGTTGAAGAACCAGCGGGGTCTGAAACATGCTAGATTAGCATGTTTTGTCTACCTGCTGATTTTTGTTCCTACTTCCAACTGGTTTTGATGATGATGATGGAAAAACAAGTTTATTAAATGCTACACCAGGACCCACAGCAATTCTCAAGGAATACACACACACAAACCACTTGAGGACCCCTGCTTTGGTTTGAAGAGACAGGGGCTGGGCAAGGAGCAGGAGATAGCATGTATGGGCACAACCTTTTTCGAATATCTCACATTGGCATGCCACAGAAAATGCCCATGTGCAGACGCATAGGCTTTGGGTGATTTCTTCCACTGTAAGAAAACTGTAAGATATGAAATGGTTATAGCTTTCTCCTCAACCAGCTTCTGGAAATCTTGTGGGATCGATCAGGAAATAACCCTTGCAGGACACCCTGTTCCAAGACTTCAACTGGGTGAATGTACAGAATGGGAGGGAAGTAATCTGACCAGACTGCTGCGATCAGTTCAATAAACCAATAGAGAAAAATCTGCATTCACACAAACCAATACTAGATAGATGGGAACAGCATTCCACATTTACAAAGCAAGCTTTGAGTGTTGGAATCATTTCACATATATTATCTTGGTTAAACTTATGGCAGTCCCATAAAGTGGGCCAGTATTGTTGCCTACATACAGGTAACTCGCAACTTACCCACATTTAACTTGCGTGCATTCAGGTTTATGTCCTTGGCAATCAAAAATTAAAAAGGGGTCAGAAGAGGGGTGGGCATCAGGGAAAAAATACTTCGGCAATCCCACCCACCATAGAACCCAATGCTTTTTGACACTGTGTGTTAATGGCTTTACGCACTAACCCTGGAAAATAACCCCAGCATAAGTTGAGCGTTGCCTGTATTGCAAGTGAGGACTGAGGGACAGTGACTTGTCCAGAGCCCTCCTCTCTAAATTCCTGGCATGGGCAAAAAATAAAAATAAAAAATTGTAAAGTTGGCATGGGCAAAATTTAACCCAAGATCTTCTTGGCCATTATGATCTAGATAAACTGATTGTTTGGGAGCAACATAGATTTTAATTGAGGGCCTTGCTCTATCTCAACAACAACAGCTGCATCTAGTCCACAACTGGATCTTAGTTTGGTTGGGATATTTCATTCCAGTGAACAACTCCACTTCTCTTTGGAACGTATTACGAACAGTGTGGTTCCACAAAGAGCAAGATGATGCAAAGCCATTGCTATCTGCAGCATATCACAAAGAAAGCCTTGGGAAGACCAAATATAAACCTGCAGTCCGGAAAGTTTTAGGTTATCTCTGTGTAACTCAACATATTTATATGTACCTATCCAAACTGAAGTGTTTTCTTATATTATCTACCAAGGCAGAAAAAAGAAAAAGATAAAAGTTCAAACTATTTAGAAACATTTAGGCAGTCATTCTGCTCCATTGAAACCAAGGGGAAGTTTTGCTGATGACTGGAGCAGCAAAAGGATTTAATCACTGCAACACTCCACCTGTTTATAGCCTGCTCTGAAGCAGGCAAGGCTGAGTGCAACGGGACTCTGAACCCCTATCTGAGTGCAGAAAGGAGGCCTAATGCTGTGTACGTTTGCTCAGAAGTAAATTCTACTGAGGACTGCATCTTTAATTATGGGAGCAGGGTGGGATATGAAAGGGTCGTTTTTTCTGATGTTTGCCAGTGTGTGTTTATTGCACTGACCTAAACTGCCTGCTAGATTCTTCCTCCTTCCGTTGAAAAGCTAAAACAGCTAAGAATCTTAAATAAACAGATTTATTGTGGCATTCGCTTTCCTGGACTGCGGTTTCTCCTCCTTTCTGAGTTTCTCCAAAGCCGCTTGTCAGAGAATCCCAAATCAGCCAAGGATGAAGAATCTTCTCTTCTCCTTTTCCGTGGCTGCTTCAGGGGGCGGGGGCTCCGCGGGAAGAGAGGAAGAGGTGGGACCTGGGGTCCCAAATTTGCCCTCTGGTCTCCTTCGCCCATTGCTTGCAGCCGAGATGAAAGCCTTTCCTTGGGAAATGCCAATTGTGTACTGTTGGGGGGGGTCCTTATTTGGCACGGGGAGCTCTCCTTCTGCCTGGCCGATTCCGGGTATTCCTGAAGAGTTTTAAACTATACATTTGCCTATAAAAATAGCATCTTCCGAACGGATGGAAGGGCGCCCACAAAAATCACAATCCTGGATGGGTTGTTTCTTTTTTGACACCCCTCCTCCTTTTTTTCCTTTCCGCTTTCCATCTTCAGGACACTCCTTTTCTAACATTTCTGACACATCTTAGTAGACAGCTAGATCTGTTTTAAAACCAGAAATTTCCAGGAAAAGTTGGGGCAGCCATATATATATATTTATATGGCTAGTCTTTTGTGTAATTAATAAATGTCAAAGAAATGAGAGATAGATATACACATTTTAATCTATGTGAAAACATAAAGCATGCAAGAATTATATTTCTTACTATTCAAATTGCACCCTCCTCAACGCAGGCTGGCAGATTTAAATATATACCTCATGAAGTCCACTACAAACCGATCTTTTACAAACCTCTTTCAGTATAGGTAAGTATAGCCTAGATTTCTCCTACTCTGAGCTGTAAGATCTTACACAGTTATATATATATTTAAAGTCAGCTAATGGAAAACGAAGAATTTGACTCTGCTAAGTCACCGCATCAAAAATAAAAAGTTCCCCTCTCTTTTTTCCATATCGCCGACTACGCCGAGGTCCAAATCCATCCGGAATTGCCGAGTAGGTTTTCATTGTGGGTTGGATTTAGATGGATCTCTTGAGCCGATTTGAACTGAATTCCGCTCGAGTGCTTTCCGGATCGAGCTGCAGGGAAGCTCACGAGCCGGTTTACAAGGCTTTGATTTGCTCCATTAATTGGAAGTTTACTGCTTTCAACAAAAGTTACTACCGAGGAGTTGAGGGAAGTGCTTTCGGGATCTTGGGACGGTGTTTGCGTGGAGCGCGAAGCCGTGAAGAAATTTGTTGGATGTCAGGAAAACTCTTCAAGCAAACACCGGAGAGTTTAAAAAATATACAAGCTTCCTTTTGTTCCCATACCAGCTTAGAAAGATATGTCCAAAAATATAGTTTTTCGGGCACCTTCCACAGAAAAGAGCTGAAACCTAGTAAAATTTTCATGCTATTCTTAAAGTTTCCAAAGACCTCAGATCGAAGCAGGCTTTCCTATAGCTCAGAGTCTCTGCCTGTAGATTTATCGTTTCCAACAAGTGGGAAACTTTTCCCTAAAGTAAAAAAGAAAGAAAGAAAATTATTTATAGCTCAAACTTCTCAGCTTTAAAATTCGTATGTCCTCCTCCTCCTCTCCCTCTCCTTCCCTTAAACTTCAGAAAGAGAGACGTCGGCTGGATTTCTCTTTCGGATTTCTCACAAGTAAACTTGAAATGTCCTCGACGAGCGAGCGAGTCCACCCCAAAGTGGCGATAAATTAAAGAAATCGCGGCCCGAGTTTCTCCTCCGAAGCCAGCTTCCGCTTTCGGAGAGTTAAATTTGTCCCTTTGACAATCAACAGCAACTTTTGCCTTCCTTTTGAAAGCGCAACAAAAAGATTTCACGCCCAACTTGAGCGGAACAAAGAGACCTCGCGCCGCTTTGCTTCGGGACCCCCCCGCCCCGCCCCGCCCGCCTCCTCCCCCCGTGTTAAACGGAGGGTGAGTCGCTTGTTAGGGGGGATGAGAGGAGAAGACTCAATTTTATACATACTTTCTTATTTGAGGGCAGGGTGTCCCTGAGTTGGAATCAGGAGAGGACTGCGGGTTTGAAACGAAAAGGAAAATTCGGGGTCTCTCCATAAAGGACGTTAAAAGCTTTCAGTCTCATTGGGTTTTTTATTTTTTATTTTTTTTTACTAAAATGTTCAGAAAGAAAGAAAGAAAGAAAGAAAGAAAGAAAGAAAGAAAGAAAGAAAGAAAGAAAGAAAGAGTATAAAATAAGCCATGTAGATAAATAAAGTAGGCTATAATTAAATAATCCATATGCTGAAAGTATATAGAAATAAAATGTAGACAGAGGTATGCATAAGAATATATAAAAGGGGGTATAAATTACACATATAAAGTCTAGTTGTACAGTCTCACAAATAAAGCATGCATAAGATAAAATTGGGTATGTTTAAGAAAGGTACTGCATAAGATGTAAGAATGGGAAGGTTCTATAGATGGGTTAAAGTGGCCTTTGAATTTAAATAACTAAAACGCATTGTATTGTATTGTATTGTATTGTATTGTATTGTATTGTATTGTATTGTATTGTATTGTATTGTACTGCTATCACCAACTTGCGTGTGCTCCTGGGGAGTCTGCGCACATGCAGGTCAGCATAGGGGTACACACACCTCGCATACACAAGCCTCACACGGTGGGGTCACCATCCCAGTTAAACCAAATTCTTTGGCGTTCAGCGGATGGAGTCCTCTTGGAAATATAAACAGCACCGGAATCGAATCAAGAGGGAAAATACGACGATGGAAATGCCAGCTTGCTGAACTCCTAGGGTGTCTTCAGTTTAATGGGGCAAAATGTCACCTCTCTTTCACCATACACTCCCACCCCCTCCCATTTCCCCCTTTGAGGCTTTCAATTGGGAAGTTTTCCTCTGTTCATAAAGGGAGACTGCTCCCCCCCCCGCGCCCCAGTGCTCTTGCGCCCAAGCGACAATCATATTAGCGACCAGTACTGTAAATCGCATTTTTTCCCTTTCCAAAGGTCTACGGGGTTGACGCCAGACTTAAGGTCATACCGGTACTTCGAGTTAGACTCGTGGGTTTTAATGGGACTTAAGTAAGCCATGCCTAACTTACTTTATGCGCGACTAAGTCTGGATCCAGCACTAGATCTTTCCTCTGCTTTCAAGGAAACCTGTGACCTTTTTTTCCCCTTTCCTTCCACGCTCAAAACCCAAAATAGTATAATTGAGCTATCTTGATGCAAGGATTTGGAAGGCTGCGCTCTCTCTCTTTCTTTCCCCCTTCTTTATTTCTTTTCTGTCGAATTTGAAACTCTCCCTGATGTCCTCCTCGGTGGGTTAGAATAGAAACAGGATTAACTTTCTCTGACCTTAAAAGAAGGTGACATTTCCATCTAGCGATTCCCAGCAGCAAGAAACAGATTCCTGGAGAAGAGGGGGGGCGGGTTGGTGGGTTGGTTGGAGGGGTTGAAAAGGGTGGAGAGGGTGAATTGAAAAGAGGGCAGCTTTAACAAAACAAAAGATGGCCACAGGGTTGCCTGAGATAAGATTGTCCCGCCAAACAAGGAGAGAGAGAGAGAGAGAGAGAGAGAGAGAGAGAGAGAGAGAGAGAACTCCTTTCGAAGTTACTGATTAAAAACTGGGAGGTGGAAAATAAAGGGGTGTTGGAGCGAGAGAAAGGAGACCCTCACACACATACGAAAAAATAAGCCCTTTAAACCTCGAAGTGAAAAACGTGGTAAATTCAACAGTGGTAGCTATGTTAGTCTGTGGCAATTATTATTATTATTATTATTATTATTATTATTATTATATCATTATTATATCATTATTATTATACATTGGTCAACTGTACAGACGTTTTCCTGGACTGGAGCGTCAGAGGATGTGGAGCTCCGTTACAGGAAAAGCTGGTGGTGACTGACACCACAGTAATGTGTTAGCCTTGCAGGTGTCACAGGACTCTTGGGTTGAGTTTAATCCCCGGAAATGTGCGATCTTTCCTGGCCAACTGACTTGACTCGCCAGCCTGTGAGTCAAGGAACTTCGAAGCTTTTGGGGGAGGAGGCTCTGCCCTCCCTTTTCCCTTGCGCCCATCTCGGTTCTTTGCACCCCCTCTTCTTCCCCACATCCATTTATTCCCCCCCAAGCTTTTTGGAGTGGAGAGAGAGGGGGGAAGATAGAGAGAGGAGGGCACCGTCCTCCAAACCCTGACAGGTGGCCAGTCTTAAGACTCGCCAGTTTCAAGGCCACCATTGCCTTGATCATACCTTGAGGCCAGATTTGCAGACCACCTCATTTTGCACCAAAAAACCACAACTCCACCCCAAAAAGCGCTTCGGACTACCAATCCTGCCTCTCTCCCTCCAACCCCAACTGCATTCGCCTTCAATAGGAGCAGGGAATCCCTCCCTTGTCCAATCGCTTTCTTTCTTTCCTTTTCCTTTTTTCCTCTGGCATTTACAGCCGCATAAATCTTGCGATTCACACCCAATTCTTCCTGCCCCCATCCCCCCGCCTTTCTCCAACCAAGAAAGCTATGAAACTCTCAAACTCCACTTCGGACACATTGCAAAACTTCTCCCTCTTGCCAGAAGAAGCGAGGCTCTTCCTCGCTTCCTTACCTAGACCATTTCCTAACGATGACCCTGGGGTGGTGGGCGGAAGTAATAGGATTTCAAAATCATTCGCTTTGAATTGGCACCCAAGATCTCAGCGCCTCTAAAGGGGCGAGCTCATTTCACCAGTCAAACCCTTCTCCCCTTGCGCGTTCACCGTCCGGACATTTCACTGAGGTCGTGCCTGCTTTAAATACATCCGCAGAGAAAGCGAGTCCACCTCCTCTTCCAGATGTTAAACGCAGCGCCGGCCAGGTCGGGGGGGGGGGCATCTCCCTAGGCCTTCCTGCAAACTCCTTCCTGCTATTAATTCGTCAGTATTATTATTATTATTCATGTTCCACGAAGTCAAATCGGAGAAGCTCGCCAAACGCAGAAAAGCCTGGTCTGCGGTATTTAGGTCCTTTCTCTCCCCGCCAGCCCCCACCTCCCAAAAAACAAAATGTGAAGAAAAGGAGAGAGAGAGAGAATGACTTACCCCTGAATGGAGGTTGAAGTTGGGGCAAAGGGGGACCTGAAGGAAGGATCGGAGGACTGTTTGGGAGCGGTACAGGGCAGGCAGATGCGCTTCCTAAGCAAAGCTGATGGCCAGCAACGCTATAGATTAGCATGGGGTCACCAGCACACACGGATTTGATCAATACCCCCGCACTCACGTGCCAGATGGTTTTGGAAGAGGAGAAAGAAAAGGAAGAGAAGGAGGGGGGACATAAAAAAACCCTTCCAAACTAAAAAGAGAGTGAGAGTTCAGGTCCACCCAACGCCTGCCTTCCTAGTATCCCACAGACCTGTGGAAGGGTTTTAAAAACAAATAAAGACATTTCACCAACAAAAATTACCAGCGACACGTTATTCTTTGCTTCTTCGCCTCCTAGAAAAAATTACTGCCCCTGCCCCCGGATTAAATGTTGAGATTTCACCCTCTCTCTCCCCCCCCCCCAGCAAATACAAACTCGCTTAAAATATCTATTGCATGCGTGTATCTATTGGGCTGCGTATTTAAACACGTGTACCCGGGGATTTAGTTTGTTTCAGAGGAGACCAAGGGGTTAAAAAAAATCAGAAGGCACCGATGGACCTTCACAGAGAATCATCAAGCACACTGTGTACAAGTAGGTTGTTCCAAAAGGAATGGAGGCTTTGCACACGAGGACACAGCCACTCGTGTTGCACACGTGCACACGTGTGTGTGAGGGGGGGGTCAGCCTGGGATCTTTCCACAAACCTCGCTCAGGACGCGAGCAAAAATACTGCTAGATGCCTGAATGCCCATCAGATAAAAACATATCCAATGTATGTCAACACATTTCTCGAATAGCATTAAATTTTGTGTCTCTGTGTGTGTTTAAACATTTCGTTGTTTTCAACGGGGAGGGTGTGTGTGATGAATTGGTGGTTAAATCTCCCTCACTGGAATGAATGGGACTTGAGTGCTCAAAATTTGACTTCAATCTGCCCACGATTGCTCCTCGAATATTGCACGCTGGTGTCATGACGACATAGATTTTTTTTAAGGAGAGAGAGAGAGGTTAAGTATATATGGAGAACACACACACACCTTTTATTATAAAGGACTGAAGAGGAGAAAGGTTAAATTCTGGCACAAGCATGCAGCATTCCTCTTACAATTATAGAAAGACATTGCGAATATTTCATATCAAAACAGTATTTGATATCCTTCCTCACGCTTGCTGTTGGATGCGTAAAAACAGCTGCCTGCAAACCCACGTCTCCTATCATTGGGGTGCGTGCAATTTTTCTCAAATATTAATAAGGGGGGAAATTCCTGAGTCACTCTTATTTACTGCTTTGGGGGGGAATTAAAATAGCACGGTAAAAAGCAAAACACTTATGCAGATCAAAAAGCATGTTTCCTTTTTTAAACGAATATTATTATTGCTGATAATAAAGGCATATACATGGTGAGGCTTACAGCTGAGGTTCCCAGTACTCCTGTGAGCAAGGCGTCTTATGTGTGTTTGTCAGTCATTTAATGCCCTGGATAGGAAACGATCCTAATCTGAAATAATCCTGTGTCGTGTGCCTCTTTCCCTACAAAAGGGGTGTAGGAGACTGTTTTCATTTCGCCTTCGAGACGCTCAGCGTGGAAATCCAGAGCCGAGTCAAAGGCATATTCAGCACACAAAGAGCCGCTTGCCTGCCTGATTCCATACAGAAAGCAGAGTATTGATCCGGAGGTGGGAACATGCAACACCTCACCTTTAAACTCTGGCCCACGTGATCAGGGAGCTCAGCAGCCAGAAAACAGGTTTATTTTTCCAGGTTGATCTTCTCCCACCCTAGAGAACCTCAACCCTCCATGCCCACCCCCAGGTTAAGAGACTAGGGGCGCTCACTGCTCCCCTTTTTCCCTACAGGAAATTGTAGATGAAAAAGGCAACTGAGATCTTCAAAAATCCAGCCTTGAGGGGGTCCTGGGTGCTGCATGTTTACGCTTTGTTCCAAATAGGGGTCCGCCCCCCCCAAGCCTTACAAACGGATGGATCCGGATTTTGGGAGACTGGAAACTGGCAGCGCAGTCTAAGTCATGCCTACTTAGAAGTAAGTCCTATTGAATTCAGTGGAGCTTACTCCCGGGTAAATTGGCTTTGGGATTGCGGCCTGAGTGGCACAAAAGAACAGGCGGAGCGATCTGCTGGGGCTTCGTCCGATTTAGCGCAGCGTCACGTGTGAATGGAAGCACCTATTCGAGTAAGTCGGCTAGAGATCTGTTGGACTTAACTTTCCGGGAAACGGGTTTAGGAGCGCGGAGTGCTGCTAATCCTAGCTAATCGTTTCGATGGGCTGCAGTGGAGCCCCTGCCCTGTTCTGAGGCGAGTCAGAGAGGCTTTCTTTCAGGAGCTAAGCGGATTCGCGCCCAGGAATTGCGATTGGCTCTTCTGGAGTCAGCTGTAAAAACACCTCCTTCTTAGTTTAAAACTGACGCGTGGATGGATTTCCCTATTTCTACCAAACAGGAGATTCCCCCTCTCAAGCCCCAAACTGAGCACGTTTCAAAAGTGTTCCTCCCACCACAACCCCCTTTTTTGAGGATTTATGTTGTAGTCAGGATTAAGATTTTAATGGGGAGGGAGTTGAAATAATTCGAATTGCTTTTTATTCTGCTCTGACATATCAAAACAAAAACAAAAACAAAATAGATTTTTTTTTTGCTAGAAATGTAGATGTGTGCCCATAAATTCCCTATCTAAAAATGTTTATGGTGACGTTTCTATTCTTTCCTCGCTCCTTGGAGAAGTCCCCTTTCCAACCTCTGTTTATCCTCATAATAACTGTGTGAGGTAGACTGGGCTGAGAGACGGTGCTCGACCAACAATTAAAAAATGCAACAGGATGATTGGGTAAGGAACTGGACTCCTGTCTCCCTGAACCCAGCTCAGAAAGGCTGCATCTCAAAGTGACTTCCTTCAATTTAATCCTTATTATTATTATTATTATTATTATTATTATTATTATTATTATTATTATTTTATGGAAGGGGTTATACTACCCACATCAAGATACAGGTAATCATTAGAGAGATTTATTTTAGCACAAAATATAACGTGTTTGTTTTTTCTGCAAGCCTGATCCTATTTGATCATTTAATGCTACAGAAATTAAGAAAAGGCTA
The DNA here is from genome assembly GCA_034641385.1 of Darevskia mixta. NCBI lineage: Eukaryota > Metazoa > Chordata > Lepidosauria > Squamata > Lacertidae > Darevskia > Darevskia mixta. The sequence goes on along the minus strand of JAWWNH010000062.1, from coordinate 5,109,320 downwards.
TCTGGAAGGACTGATACTCCAACGTCTATTGAGTTAACCTTGTTGCTTTACCTGAGAAGCTGGGAGTTTCCTTCCCACCGCTGTCTATGACTCTTGCATCCACGTAGGGCTTCAATTCTGAAAGCGACTGAACCTCTCGATCCTCAAATTATCCACTTATCATCATCTTCATTATTCCTATCACCACCGTTGTTAGCCTACATTCAAGAGGACTACTCCAGAAGTGAGTGGTTTGAGAATTTACCGCTCCCAAGACCAATACTGAATCAATTTCAGGTCCTTGTAGTCTTGATCCTAGGCATGTTTACTCAGGAATTAACCTCATTGGGTTCAGTGGAGCTGCCTCCTAAGTAAGCGTGCATAGGATTGCAGCCTATGGCTTCCATTTCCAGCCCATTTACGTGGGAGACAGTCCCAATCCACGTCCCAATAAACACGCTTGGGCTCAGGCCATATGTATTCATACTAAGGGCTTTACGTACGAGTAACCCGCCCTCTCCTATACGCAAACCTTACTTAGGGGCAAGTCCCATTCAGATGACCACGAGCACAATCCCAATGAAATTCTATTGAATTCAGTGGCTATTATTATTATTATTATTATTATTATTAAGTTTTGAGTAATCACGTCTCGTTCCAAGCCCTGTTTTTTTGTTTTAGCATGAGGGTTTCAAGCGTACTTGAGATTTGGGGGAGGGGCGCTACTATTCCCCCCCTCCGCCCCCACCCAAAAGCCCCACAAGACCATGTCACTGGTCCAAAGATTTATTTTGCAAGCTTTTCTCAAGTTTTTTTTTTTTTTAAGTGGGGCTTCTCTTTCTCCGCCCCCCCCCCACCGCAACCCACCATTGTTTTCCGAGCCAAGTTTTCTCTAACAGCTGGAAGTGGTTGGAAGGGACTGTCTTAGGAGACCCCCCGCTCTTCCTTTGACAGCTGATCAAAAGAAAATAGGTCACGCTTTTCAAACTTATGTCCCTCCTGCCCTTAATTACTGTCTCTTTAAACAAAGGCAACATCTGCGCAGCCTCAACCTGCTCTCGCCCCCCCCCCCGCCTTGGAGAAGCTGTTACTTCTGGAAGGGGCTGCGCGCTCTCGTTCTCTCTCTCTCTCTCTCGGCGGCTGGCTAGTCCAAGGGGGCTAGGAATGAAGTGGGTGGGCGGGCAAGCAAGGGCGCTGGGGGGAGGACCCCAAAGCTGCAATCCTAAGTAAGCGTCACGACTGGGGCAGAAATCCAAGGGCACTGAATGGGGCTTCACTGGTGGATCGATGCGCAGGGGATGTGGCTGCAAGCAGCCTTGCTAGGGAGTAACCCTCGCCATGCTCATTGTGGGAGGAAACATGCATAGGATCCCACTGCGAGGACGCTTGCTAGCCGAGCTGGATTGGGTTTACTTTCGAGTAAGCACGCTTAGGGCTGCAGCCCAACCCAATTCAGCGGAAGCTCTCAATTTCTGAATTTTGTGGGGAACGCGGGGGGGGGGAGAGAATGATTTGGGGCTGGGGGCTGGGCAGCTTTCAAGATCGACTCCTTACTCGGGAGTAAGTTCCTTAGACATCCATTTTACTTGATGTGGGTGATCTACAAGAACACTTCCCTTGGGTCAGCTTGCTATATGTTTACTCAGAAGTAAGTCCGACTGCGTCCAATGGGCCTTACAGAAGGTATAAAGTACTGTATAGGACTGCAGTCTTCAATTATGTTTGAGTCTGGGTCCTTTCAATGGCCTTTTATTTCTCTTGCATCTCAGTCTGAAGGCATGCTTACTCAAAAGCTGAGTTCAATGAGGCTTACTCACAAGTAAATGTACATTGGACGGTAATTTAAAAAAAAAAAAAGTTCGGTGTAGAACGTGCAGCAGGATCTTAGACATATTTGCACTCAGAAAGGCAACCCATGAGCTTATTAGCGCTTACTCCAAAGTAAACCTGTAAAGGATTTGCTTGCACTAAGTCAATTTCCTCCTTGCAACCCTGGGCGAAGTGACCAGAGGAGGAAGCTCTGTCGAACTTCGGGAGAATTTGCTTCGGAGTAAATGAGCAGGTTCCATGTCTTGAAATGAGTCGGGGCAACTGCATCCCTTGGGGTTAGTCTTCCGGAGTCTCTGTGTTTCTGGTTATTAAGAGCTGTTTGGAAAGTAACTACCAAAAGCACAGGTTTTTAATAATCATAATCACCATAAATTTGTATTTTCTTTATTATCTGCTTATTAAACTTGAGGGTGTTCAAGAGCAGGCCTTTGGCATTTGTCTTGACTCTCTCTCTCTCTCTCTCTCTCTCTCTCTCACACACACACACACAGAGGAAATCTCATTAAGCTCCCTGAAGGAACAGCTACTGCAAAGCTTGTGCCATGTTGGGGGTCCCTAACACAAGACAGCCAAGCGTCTCCTTGGATTTTCTCACATTAGTGAGGTTTACATTCGAGGAAACCGTGCTTTTCTAAGCTCGGCATCCTTTCCTACTTCCGAGGAAGGGTGTGTGTGGAGCTGAGCTCCACTAAAATCAAGGGTCTTGCTTCCAAGGACAGCTAAGCGCATTGGCCACGATCCAGCCTAAATGAAATGCCTTGTAAGTCCCCATTGCAGGCGCTGAACTTTCCCATTGAAATCAATGGGCGTTTTAGCAGCGGCCGAATCTTGGCCATTGGCTTCGGAACTGCAATACCCTTCGATGTAAGTGCGCTGCTCCGACGCGTTCAGGAGCCGGTGTGCATGCATAGGATTGCTATACCTGCGCGCAAAAAGGCGACCTGGAAAATTTGTAAATGTAATGCTTTGTGCCTCGGGGCAGAGACCTCTCTATTCCTTGCGTCAGTCTGCTTAAGCTCCACGCGCCCTAACAGTTTAAGGATCGAGGTGCCAGTTTCATAGTTCATAATTGCAGGACTCATTCGGCGCAGACTCCCACGGAAGCCTCTTTTTGGGAAGAGGCGAGGAGGAAGAGACTGGGATGGAATGGCGAAGCAGCCCAGCTATAGGCATTCTTGGGACTGTCGAGATCTCCATAAAGGGTCATCCCCTCTCCATAAATAGCGCATATATTATGCATATTCACACACACACCCCTTGTTGTTGTTTGTGGTCGCAAAGAGGCAGGCGCCGCTGCTGCTGCCGTTTACCTCGCTGGGAGCTGCAACCTCGGCTGCCTGCGCTCGCTCCCTCGCTCGCAGCGATGATCAACCCAGCCGCTAATGAGCGTGGCTGCTGCATAATGAAGCCAAGTTTGGCTAAGTTCCGTGGCGCTCCAGGAAGACTGCGCAGGGTGGGGGGAAAGAGAAGGCTGAAAGATTCTCCGGATCCAAAGGCTATCGGCTAGGACCACAAGCTCTGTTTTCTCCCCGTCTCTTCCTCCCCAAGAGACAGTCGGTTTAATGCATTTATTATTATTTATGATTTTTATTCTTTCTAAAAACCAGCCATCCAGCAAAGCCAGCCCAAATATTCCCAGTAAAAAAACCCAGAACACCGGACTTTGAGCTGGTGTAGAAAGGCGATGCTTGGGTAGGGTGCTGGGTGTTTGGTGAGGAAGAGCCGGATCCTCTGCCTGTCTTACTCGAAGGAAACCCCCAGGGACTCTAGGGAGGCTCGCTATCAGGCAGGCTCGCAGAGACACCTGGGTTGGCAGTGGACAGGCTCCCTAAATAAAGACCGACCATGAAAACGGGGGGGGGGGCATCACTAACAGTGGGGCACTACGTAGACATTTGTGTGTCTTTGTGTGTGTGTGTGTGTGTGTTGTAGCCTTTAGACCAACGTTGACTAGCTGGTGCCTGTGCGTAACAGAAAGGAGAGCTGGAAAAGAGATTTCTGCTGAGGCTACCATGCCGGGCTTCGCCACCCCTTTTAGGTACCCACTTAACCGCCTCTGATTACTGCCTTGGCGGTACCCCGTTATTTTATTTTTATTTCCAAGAAGGGAGGCAGCTCCCGGGCGTGGCTCTCCTCTCTCCCATCTTCACAAGCTCCCTCTCCCGCGTTCCCTTTGTGCACGCCGTGCGCCCTGCTTGCGCCTGGGCGCGGAGAGAGAGAAAGAGAAAAGGAGGGCTGGCGAGCTCCGTCTCGAGACCCAAGGCAGGAGGACGCTGCATCTTTAAATTCTCTCTCTCTTTCATTATCTCTGCCTCTCTCCTTGGCGTTTGATTCCAGTGCCTGGGAATCTTCAGGCAAGCTTGAAGCCTCCCGGCGCGTCGCTCCTCCTCCTCGCCTCTGCCATTGGCCGGTCTCCCGCAGACCTTGAGCCGGCTGGCTCGGCGAGGCGTCCTGAGTGGGCGATCGCCTCGTCCATCCGTCCGCAGAGCCCGCCTTTTCCCCGGGGCTGGGCTAGGTTGATGGGAGGCGAGCCTCGATCGCAACTCTGGACAGCTCCAGCTACCCAAACAGACGACGTAAGAGCAGGAAAGGGCTCGGACATGGCGAGGCGGCTGCAGCGGCGCTGGCCAGGCTGACGGAGAGGCTGGTGGCTGCCCTCCCTTCTCTCTCTCTCTCTTTCTCTCCCCCCACCCCCCTTCTCTCTCTCTCGGCTCCCCTCCCGCCCCCCACACGCACTCACCACACAATTCACACACGCACACAACTGAGAGGCCTTATATCGACACCCCCCCGTCCAAAAAAAAAGAAAGAAAAACCCAACACAGCAGGAGCGTCAGCAGCAGCAGCATCCAGCATCCTCCTCTGGCGAAGCGCCGCGGCTGGAGCTTTTGATCCCCCCCCCACCTCCTCCCCTTCCCCAGAGCCGAGCGACTCCCGGAGCTCCGTCTGCCTGCCTTTCCCCTCTGCACCCAGCCCCGCGAAGCCCCCTGGTGCCGACCACCCCTCTCCATGGACTGAATGAAGACTGCGTGCACCTCCTATCGATGCCTAACCAAAGAGCTGGACAGCTGCGCCATGAACCCGGAGATGACAATGGAGACGCTGGGCCCCTTGCACGGGCCCTCGAGCCATGAGCAGGAGCTGATGGGCAGCCCCAGCCCCCACCACCACCCCAGCAGCCGGAGCGCCGGATCGCTCCGGGTCCACCCGCCGCCGCCGCCTCCGCCGCCTCCAGGGCCTCCGCCGCCGCCGCCTTCCCACCAGGACTTGGCGTCCGCCTCGTCGCGTTCAGCCATGGTGACCAGCATGGCCTCGTTGCTGGACGGCGCGGGGGACTACCGCGCGGAGCTGTCCATCCCGCTGCACCACGCCATGAGCATGCCGTGCGACTCGTCTCCTCCGGGCATGAGCATGACCAGCACCTACACCACGCTGACGCCGCTGCAGCCCTTGCCACCCATCTCCACCGTGTCGGATAAGTTCCACCACCCGCACGCGCACCACCACCCGCACCACCACCACCACCACCCGCACCACCACCCGCACGCGCACCACCACCACCACCAGCGCCTGTCGGGCAACGTGAGCGGCAGCTTCACCCTCATGCGCGACGAGAGGGGCCTCCCGGCGATGAACAACCTCTACAGCCCTTACAAGGAGATGCCCGGCATGGGCCAGAGCTTGTCCCCCTTGGGCGGCAGCCCTCTGGGCAACGGGCTGGGCTCCATCCACAACACCCAGCAGGGCCTGCAGAGCTACGGCCCCGCGGGCCACGAGAAGATGCTGAGCCCCAACTTCGACGCGCACACTGCCATGCTGGCCCGCGGGGAGCAGCACCTGTCGCGGGGCCTGGGCACCCCTCCGGCGCCTATGATGTCTCACCTCAACGGGATGCACCACCCGAGCCATCCCGGGGGCCACCCTCAGTCTCACGGGCCGGTCTTGGCCTCCGGCAGGGAGAGGCCCCCGTCTTCTTCCTCGGGAACCCAGGTCAACAACTCCGGGCAGCTGGAAGAGATCAACACCAAAGAAGTGGCGCAGAGAATCACGGCCGAGCTGAAGCGCTACAGCATCCCCCAGGCCATTTTCGCCCAGAGGGTGCTGTGCCGTTCTCAGGGGACCCTTTCAGACCTTCTAAGGAACCCTAAACCTTGGAGTAAACTGAAATCGGGCAGGGAGACCTTCAGGAGAATGTGGAAATGGCTGCAGGAACCCGAGTTCCAGAGGATGTCAGCCTTAAGACTTGCTGGTAAGCCTTCCCACCTCTCGCTCTCCCCGGGTCTTTCCTTGTGTTTTCTTGGAGTCACGGGGGGTCACCAGAATATTCGCTCTCCCAGGGAGTCAGCAGGCAAGTCTGTTGGTCCTCGGGTCAAAACAGGTTGGAGGCTAGGGAGAGAGGTTACTTCGCCTACGTGTGTGTGTGTGTGTGTGTGTGTGTGGAGGGCCTGAGTGCTCCAGATCATCTGCACGGGGCTTTTGAACTTGGCTGATGGGTTGTCCCAAGAACCAACCGCCTTGGTTTTCGGGAGAGGATGCTCCCGAGACAATGCCCAGGCCCTTTGCTCTCCTCGCCACCTCCCTCCGCGCCCTTGCCTTATTATTATTATTATTATTATTATTATTATTATTTATTCGGTGGTCTCGGTTTGGGTCTCTGTGGTACTTCTGGATGGCGACACCTATAAACAATCCCCGAGGTTTCAATCTCCGGGCAGGAATGCTCCAAAATTAGACATCTTCTTTGGAGAGGGTTGTGTTGTTGTTGTTGTTGCTGCTGTGTTGTGCCCCTTCTATCTCAGGAAAGTTCCCTGGAAGATGGAGAAAAGGGAGCAGCTCTTCTCCCCTGATCAGCTTTTAGGATGCGCAGGGAGCGGGCGAGGGAGAAGACAGCTACTGCTTTGTGTATGCTTTGAAACAGGGGTCGCCAACCTAGTGCCCCCTCCCCAGGTGATGTTGGACTTCATTGCTGACCATGCTGTCTGGGGCTAATGGGAGTGCAAAAAGCACCCGGCGAGCGCCACGTTGACTATCCCAGCTTTGGGGAAGGACAGTGCCTTCCTCAGCTCCAATCTCTGAGTGCTGTTTGTGAATTCATTCGTCTATTTATTACATTCGAAATGGAGCACAAAACCGAAGCCTTCCTCTTTGGGAGTCTGCTAAGGTGTCTGCGAGATAAATAAAAGCGTGTGTGGTTGTGTCGAGGTGGAAATCTTCCATCCTCGTCTCCCCCCCCTTTCCCTTCAGGTATGTGTGTGTATCATTTAAAAGTCATCATGAGTGGAAATGGAGAATTAAAACCCGCGTTTGCTCTGCAAAAAATGAGGCGCTGAGATTGAAAGCTACCAGATGAACGCATCAGAAAGCTTGGAGACTCTTTTGGGAGGAAGGGAAGGAAGCAGGGGAAAGGGCGCTATTTTCTGCAGAACAGATTGGATATATTTGAGCGTAGGGGGAGGGGGAAGGAGAGAGAACAATCACATTTTTTTGGTATATTGTTCTTTTGATGTGTGCCGAGTTGTTTGCGGGCGCCCTCTAGTGGCAGCTAAGGGAAACCTTCTACCCTTTCTATTGTTCTAAAGATGGCAAGGAATTTCGTCCATTTGTGCGTAATGAAAAGATATTACAGTACGGATTGTTGACAAATGAATCACCTGTTTAAAGGTGGGCAGGGGGATCTGGTCGGCAGATCTTACTATGCAAATCACGCTGAACGGGGTAATTCCATCCCATATAATGTATGCATCAGAAGGGGAAACTGATTGCACCATGGTTTTGACAGCTATTTTGCGGTGCAGCCTCGGGTATGGAAAGATAACCCTGCGCGGGGATTCGCCTCTCATCCTTTCATCACCCTTCATCACAAGGCAGTTAGATGCCCAAGGCTAGAGTCACAGAGAAGCGTGTTGATTTTTTTGTACATTGAGATCTATTGTTTCCTAGACTTGCTCCAGCTGGGCATTTTTAAACATTCTCACACAGTCTAACGCCCTCGTCCAATGTTTACAACCGCGTTTAATAAAAGGAATCCCTCCTCCTCCTCCTCTATCCTTGACAATTGCCTCATTCACCTGTAGTTTGATTGATTCTGGTGTGTTGCAATTAATCGTTGGCTGGTATTGATTAGCAGAGGGGGAAACTACTACATAGGGATACCTCCCCCCCCCAAGAGATGACTTCGCTTCCAAATCCTTCTCACTCCCCCCCCCAATTTCCCACCCCACCCTATCCCCAAAATTACCCTTGCATTTTACTATAGATATACCAAAGGACTGATCGATCCTTTGCAGATTTCAAATCCCTCTCCCCTCCTTCGTGGAGGGGGCGCTAGAAGGGTGGGGAGTGGGGTTTTTTTTTCCCCTGACGCGTCTCCGGCGATTTATTAATAATTAGCATTCCTGCTCTCTTAATTATGAGCCGCGTTAACAGCTCGTGGAAAACTAAGGCAGGAGAGAAATTGAGCGTGTGGATGTTTTGCTTTCCTGGCGAGGCTGGGTGTGTGGCTATATCCTTTGTTCGTGTGTGTGTGTTGTCACGTCACTCTTTCCCTAACAAGACAGTTTGTGAACACCACGTCTCCAAAGATGAGCTTCGCTTCCACCCCCTCCTTCCCTCCCTCTCGGCCCCCCCTCCCCTTTCTCATTGGGTCTTACTGATGATAATTAACGTGAGAACCGTCTGAATTGGTCTATCGACCCGCCTTTTGCATGGTATTCCCCCTTTTAATAGCAAGGTTGTTTGCGGTAATAAAGCAAAGCGTTGGGAACGAAGGGCGGGGGGGCCGGAGAGAGTCTTACGTTGGTGTTTTCTTCTTGGTTTAACGCGGCGTTATTTTAGGTTGGGGTGCTGTGGGGGTGTCCCATATTTCTTTCTGATTTTTCTGAGAAGGGATTTACGCAGAGCCGAAGGAATTTCAGGATGGGGGGGAGCGCTGGAATGCACCCCCAAGTCTCTTGCTTTTTAGGATTCAAGTCCTCAACGCTCTTATTTGGAAGTAAATCCTATGGGTTCCAATGGGACCGCACGCACATCTTGTGTCTTCTAGAAGCTCATATTTCAAAGCATTAAAAAAAATATGCTGGCCTTCAAAACTGCCCGATTATAATCCAAAATCAGAGGTGCAAGGGTGACAATAGGTGGGAAATACATTCCTGTCCTGCCTATTAAAATATCAGTAGGTTAAGATACTATTATGAACATTTTTGGCGTCGCGATCCCATTTAGGTTGCACTTTTAACTCCACAGCGACACTTACTTCCGAGTAAACATATAGAGGCTTGTGCTCTTCCCTGCAGCTCCCCTCTGAATGCTACGCGAAAGTAGGGTCCGTTGAAATCAACGAGCTTTCCTTCCAGCAGGTGCGTTGAAGGTGCGGCTAGGAGTCAGTTAAAGAGGGAAAACTTGATTTCTGGTACAGCCACAATCTCGTTCCCTTGTTGCTTTCAACAGTATGCGGGTTGCACCTTTTGAAAAACCGCGTGTAGACGCGCTCCGGCTCCGTTTCGGATGTTGATCCGCCGTTTTATTCCGAGTAGCCCTGGCACACTTGTTGCAACGCAGCCTAAGGAGTTCTCCACGGTGTGCGGGGATGGCCATATTGCCATATTCACCATCGCAGCTTGTCTATTGGAGAAGTTGCTGGCATTGCTCGAAGGATCCAACGGAGGGAGGAGATATTACCGCGGACTTTACGCGTAGCTGCTGCAGACACCAGCAAAAGCGCGGGGGACGTGCGCAGAGAAAAAAGAACAAAAGCCCTCTTTCTATGAATTATTAAACTAAATCTGGGTGCTTATGGAGAGAGCCGGGGGAAATGGGGAATGCTTGAGGGGGTGGATTGCGGAGCACACTCTGGTTTGGGTTGGGGAGTCACAGAACTGGAGCCTTGGCAGCAAACCAAGGATGAAGGTTTCTGCGTATTTCAAGGGAGTGACAACCCACCGTTTGGTCCAGTCAATTTCGCAGCTGCTACAGCAGCGACCTGTGCAGAGGGGTGGGGGGAAGGTCTGGTCAATTTCAAGAGCCGCGTTTGAGTGATGATGGAAGGTGACTTGGTTTTATTCTCTCCATCTCTCTCTCTGAGCTATTAAAAATTCATGCTCAACCCCCACAGGGCGAGATGGGCCGCTGTGCCGGGGTGATTTCTTTACATATTTAATGTCTGTTTAGGCTGTTTGCTCAAGCAGAAAGCAGCCTGCAATATTATTATTATTATTATTATTATTAATAGACAGTCACTCGAAAAAGAAGCAGCAGGAAGAGCCAACGGGTTTCACTGGTTCGAATTTTACTATTAAAATTAATCCACACACAGAGAGAAAGAGAGAGAGATGCAGAAGGCAGACGTTTCTCCTAACAGCCTTTTCTGGGCTGGGCTGGTAGTGGTGGTCTCTCCCTTTAGCCGCGCGTAACCATCGCCAGGCCGGCCTGCCCTCGCTGGCAGAAGATCTGAACACGCCAGTTAATTGTTTTCACCTTTGCGATAAATATCACTTATGCAAAAGTCGCCCCGCCACTCTCTCCATCCACTTCCTCGGCGCCCCCTCCCCATCCCTAAATTTAACGATTTTCAATTAAGAGGAAGAAACATAACAGGAAGAGGGAGGGAGGGAAGGAGGGGGAGAGAGAGAGGCCCGATAATCACTATAACGCATGCACTGGTTATATTTGTGTATCTGTGTGCATACAACACATGCACACATTTCGCAGTGCAAGCTGGAGACATATATATATTGCTCCACGTATATAGGCTATTCCTTTTCCATTGCTGTGCGGCGCTGGTTATTAATGAGCGCCCACATTTGCCCACATTTTCCTCGAACGGCTAATATTAGTGCTATCAGGAAGCTATCGTTTCGATTAACACCCGGTGTTCCTTAATTACCATTCCCTCATTTGCCCTCTCCGGCTCCCTCTGGGGAGGATTGCGGGGGTGGAGTGTGGAGAGAGAGAGAGAGAGAGAGAGAGAGAGAGAGAGAGAGACCTTCAGCCCCCGGCTGACATTTTCTCCTCTTGTTATGGCGAGTTCTGAATGCGCAATGGCCGTTGCGCAATTCCAGAGCATCAGATGTGCGCCTAATTGGCACAGGAGCACATGGCCGGGTTCCCACTCAGATCAATGCAAATGCTTCTGTTTGCAAACAGGAGGACTCTGTCCTCCGCCGCCGTGCCTCCCTTCCCAGAAGACACCTATTTCGCTCAGAACATTTCCCTCCTTTAAAAAAAAAACCCAACAGCATTTATTTGTGTGACTGTTTTAGGTTTTAGATTTCTCCTGCTGTCCTAAAGACCTGTTAAATGATAATTTGGGGCTAGGGTAAGTAAGCACACTCATGGAGGTAAAACAAAACAAAACAATGGAATTTTGACTTCTGCCAGATGTTCCAAGCCTCCCCAATGCTCAAAGGAATAAGGGCATTGGCAGATGATTTAAGGATGGTTAATTGTGGGATATGCAGATCGTGGAGTAATAGAGGGCACAATTATAGTGGCAATTAAGCACCTCTGAAATCGGTGAGAGAGCCTTTGTGTGCTTCAGTATCGCACATAGGAATCAATGGGATCTGAGAGTGCTTAACAGTGGCTGAATCAGCCCTGTGTCTGCTCCGTTGAACACATGCTTGTTTATAGATCTCTGCTATTTGCTTTATTCATTCATTTATTTTGCTTGCTTGCTTTAATTGCAATTTTTGTGTGGCCTTGCGATTTCATGCCATGAGCTGGCTGAAGAGTCTTTGGCCTCTGAATATGGGGTGCATATATTATATAAGAGAGGAGAGGCAGAGCAGACTGGGATTTTCTCCAGTGTAAACTGGGAACTGCACAAGAGTGGTGCAAGCACATTCATTATGAACCATACAGATTAGTGAATACAGCTGTAATCGGTCAGTGAAATGGGAAATGTCTTCGGCCTAATCACCATTGAAAGAATCTGGTAGTGCCCTTACACACCTCTGACTTATTTCTATGGAGCTTTTGCAGGACCATCTACCAGTAGATTATGTTCATACATTGTGCATGATAGTTACAAAATAGGCTTACTTCCAATAATATATACCTGATTCCTGCAACCTGATTGAATTATCCCCCCCCCCAATTTAAACTGCAATGCACACTCTACCAAAACCAATGACCAAAACCCCATTAAATTGTTGTGAAATTCACCCTGTACAAAGGATACAGACCTATACAGACTTGCTTAATTATCCTTAAATACTCCTTAAACTTATATCAATGGACACAACCCAAGAGAGTTTGGAGCATATTTAAAACCTGTGAACTTAAGCATGAGTAAGAGTTACAGTTCAGAAATATGTTTAGAAGCAGAGTGCTATTATAATATAAATATACCAATTCCGAAAGAATACAGTGTCAGCAATAATAACCCAAGAATAATGTAATGCAAACCACTCTGCTGGTTGAATACTGCACGTTTTGGCTACTCTTTTAAAAACAAACTTATTTGTCACAATGTGCACATGTGTTGTGCTATCCTGGTATAAAAATGGTGGTGCACATGTGGAAAGAAGATTCTGCAAACAATCATTTTGGATCCTGTGCATGAAATAGTGTGCTGTGCAGAAACACTAAGTCATATTGCCATTGTCGAACAGATCATCAGTACTAATCTCCAGGGCTAGGAAAGACGTTTGTTTGGTCATGCCCATGGAATGAACACTTTCCGAACAAACTGAAATACACATTTTCTTCAATATTTGCACTAATCCAAACTTAGCAGTGCAGCTCTCCACCCCAAAAGTGCATACAAAATTGTACATATTAAGGGGAGATTGCACAAAAAATGCCTGTATTCACAAAAATAACATACAAAAATGATGGGTGTGTATCTAAGTGGAAACTACTAGCAAAAATATCTATATTAGACAAGGTTGTATACAAAAATGTGCGCAAGTGTTCATGCAAACTATATTTTAAAGATACGGGTAATAATGAAAAAATTGCAAATGGATATGGAAATGACCTTAAGGCTGAAGAAATGAGAAATAGAAATTGACCAATCCATCCATTTTTACTAATCACATATAGATTCTATCTCTAGACTCAGAAGGTGGTGAGACCTGTCCAAAATACAGAACATAGTTTTGAATGTTATGGTTTGGGGGATTTTGAATGCTATGGTTTATGCAGTCTTTAATTCTATGGTTTGTGCAATACGGTTTGTGGGGAGACAGGGAACAGTGTCAGTACAGGTACTTATACGGTATATAAAGTACTGCTTAGTGGCGGGCTTTTTGAGTTCAGCAGTGTTTATGCAACATCTCTGATTGGTGCCTACATGTATATTACATGTATTTTTCTTTATACATTCATATTTCCACCCTTTTTAGCAATTTCAATGAGTACATTCCAAAATTTGCCTGGATTTGTTTACACATCACTCTCTGTTTATTCTGTAGCCTGTCATTGCAACATGCAGATATAAACAACGAAAACATTATGAGAGAGAGAGAGAAGATTTGGAGCACCTGTTCATATCAAAGCCTTTATAACAAAACACACAGCTTCCCCTCTTCCAAAACAAACCGTCTTGCAATACCATAACATTCAATACTATGTTCTGTATTTTAGACAAGTTGCCACAATGCAATTTCTTTTAATTCATAGATATTGGTGGGCAAAATATTTGTGTGCACAGATGCATGATGGAATATGCAGCAATAGAGAATATGCAGCCAAGAATCATTTGACCCAAATCAAGATGCAAAATTCTGCCCCACATCTTTTTTTTCCATTTTCCCCCAGCCTAACACACAAAGCCACCTCTGTCCCTTGAGTGTATGGGAGGTTTTAGTTCTAGCCAGACCAACAATTTCTTGTTCCCTTACAGAAGCTGGACAGGGACTGTAAACATTCTGACAGTTTTTGAGTGACTGGAATGTTTATGAACATTCTTGGTCACAATAACAACGCAATCAATTGGTGTTAGAAAATTCCTGGTCACAAGTGGAAAAATGATACTTAGCCACTGCTGTGTTTGAAACACATGCATACATGATAACAATCATGTATTAATAATCTGCCTTTTAACCAATTCGTTGAATAAAATTTAAATATCTTACATACTACAAAAACGGAATATGTGGTTATTTTTCAGAACTTGAAATAACTTGCAATTTACAATGCAATCTATACACGTCTACTCAACTGAACTCCACCCATTTCAATAGGAATTACTCCTAGATAAGTGTGCGCAGGGTTGCAGTCTTGAGAAACAAAAGCTACTTCCAATTGTTAGTACCATGGACATACTTAATATTATAATTTCCTTTGCTTGTTGCAGTAACACAGCAGAATTTTAAAAAGGTGTATGGAGGGATAAACAGACACACCAACTCAAAAATTGCCCTCACCCTTTAAAATTAGCCCATTCCCAATCAATCAACTAGGGTTCCAATCCAAGCACACTCACTTGCAGAGAAACTATTACACTTAAGGCTTACTTCTGACTAAATATGCATAGAATTGGTCTATAAAGGCTTGGTTGATTAATCTAATGATCAGACTGATTAAAGCTTATATTACCAACTTTTTAGCTACCGGTAATTGAAAAAGTTTTGATTTAATGGATGTTGGCATCCGTCTTTCTTGGGAGGCAATGGAAAAGTGTCTCCCTTTTGGGGGGTGAAGTCAAACTGTTCGAAGATTGCAGCGCCTGCTGTGGCTGCAGAGACTGATACAGGAGAGAGATGTGTTGTTGCAGCTGGGGCAGATGAAGGCTTCTGGTTGTGCTGGTGCAGATGCACCATGGAGTTTCTTCTCTCTGCACTCCTCCCAGCAGTTGTTTCTCCTCTGGTCATGGCTATGAATACATGACCTATCTGTCTGTCTCCAGGCACTATAACTAAATCATATGTATTATGCGTATGTGTATGCATTACTCCATCTTGCCTACCACTGTGAGTACTTTCTGAAATGCAGTCTCTGGTATGTTTCTGCATCAGGCTATGCAATGACATGTGCACAGAACTAAGGAGGGGCCATAACTTAGCAGGTATTTTGCATACAGGAAGTCTGAACTTTTATCCTTGGCATCTTCACTTAGAAAGGTCAGAAGTGTGGTAAGACTCAGAACAACTTATCCCTGAGATCTTGGAAAGCCACAGGCAGCAGTAGGCTTAGAAGAACCAATAGCCTAATTTGAATTATTATTATTTTAAGCTTTATGTTACACTTCTGTATTATGATAAGTCATGGCATGCTGCACTAAATATTCGCTCTAAAATATGAGCATCCTAAGCTCAAGAGAGTGTGGTTCAGAGAAAAATGGGCATTCTAGATTCAAATTCTAATTCAGGAACTTGTTAGTCAGGACTGGGCCTGTTGTTGTTTATAGGTTTGGGCAAGTTGTTCTTTTGACTTGCCCATCTGTAAAATGGGAGCAGTAATGAACTACCTAGAAGAGTCGTTGTGTGGCTCAATAAGCAGTGTTTGTGTGTGTGCTTCATGCTTGCTTTAATATGAATTTTCTTTCAAATAAAATAGTGCCACTTGGCTTGTTCTAAATTCATGTCCGCATTGAACCCCTCACATGCCACCAAATTTTACACTGGAACCACAACATGAATGATTTCAATGTGTGGGGCTCATCCCAGACAAATCTAAGCATATTTAATCATCAATTGCTTCAAATGGAAGAGATTTAAGCACATGTAACAGGTAAGAATACCCCATGTACAAAAAAGCAATCAAGACACATGTAGTAGGAGCAGACCTTATCCCTAACCTATAGCAGTGCCCATGTAACTTCCTTAAAAGGAGCATGAAGTGGCTCTAACACCACAGTTCTACGAAAGTGAGTTTATGCACGGCATGACGTCATTCACTGCACGAACAGAAGACTCAGATCCCAAGCAATAATGGCACTGCTTCATTCTGCTTTGGTTAGATACCTCCTTGTTTGGAGACCTGTCTCCAGTCCTGGGCCCTTCAGTTTAAAGGACACTGGCCAAGTGTGTCTGGAGGAGGTCAACAGTGCATTGCAGGGGATTGGACCGGATGACCCTCAGATTCTACAATTCTATGATTCTTTTTCCTTGGAAGGAAAGCAACTATTGTGGTTATTTTATGCCAAAGCATCCAGATAAGTCAGTCTCTAGTCTCATAAAACCAGAGGGGACACAGACGACCTAATTTAGTGGTATGGAACCTGGTGTTCTTGGGCTACAGCTCCCTGCCCACTGGCCATTCCAGCTGGGGCTGATGGGAGATGGAACCCAACAACAGCTCGGGCACCAGTGGCTTCCACCCCACCCCTGTGCCTGTGCCTTGAGTTGCTCCAAGATCCATGGCCAAATGGAAGGATGGAGCTCAGTGCCAGAGTATCTGGGAGCGAGAGCTCCTGCCAGTCCGTGCAGGCAGTACTGAACTAGATGGGCCAATGAAGCAGCTTTCTATGTTCAGTTCCACTGTTCCCCTCAGCCTCTGGATTGAATATTGGAAAGTTGGATAATAAATTGGTGGGGGTCTCATTTGACCAAAAGGCTTTCAGTTCCTGATCCATGGGCTATGAACCACAGATTCATAGAATCATAGAGTTGGATCACAAGGATCCTCTCGTCCAACCCCCTGAAATACAGGAATCTCAATTAAAGCATCCATGACAGGTGACCATCCAAGGATGGAGAGTCCACCACCTCCTGAAGGAGACCATTCCACTGTCAAGCAGCTCTTAATTTCAGAAAGTTCCTCCTGATGTTTAGTCGGAATCTCCTTTCTTGTAACTTGAAGCCATTGGTTCGAGTCCTACCCCCCCAGAGCAGGAGAAAACAAGCTTGCTCCATCTCCCATGTGACAGCCCTCAATATATTTGAATAATATTATGCACTGACTGCTCTCCATGTTTCCTTTTTATAGGAAATTCAGGCCCTTCTTCCACATTCTTTAGTGTGGTATACAACCAACCAGTCATGCTAGCATGACTTGGTGTGGAATTTAACCTCCTTACCCTATCCCATCCGTGTGCCCTCAGCGCCCCCTCTGCTCCAGAGGACTGAGGAGAAACACAGAGCAGATCTAGAGGGGTAAGGGCAGTGTGGGGAGAAGAGGGAGGAGTAAGTTTCATGGCGCAACTCAAAGGCATACTCAACTAGTATAACTGTTTGATACCGCCCAGTCTGTCATTCTTGTGTTTGCCTTATTCCCTGGGCCTTTGACCCTCAACATAAATTTACTGGTTTGAGGTATCTGCATGCATATTATACTCAAACGAATGACCAGGAGGGCTGCCTTATTGCAGTTTGATATTAGAGAAGTGATACACACCGTTCTCTATAGAGGCCCTGTTAAGACCATTTGGTCCAAAGTCTAAAATTACCTAACTTCACCTCTAAAGCAAATGGCCTCAAAACAACAACACATTCTTGTCCATGCCAGTTTCATCCTTCGGCGCGACTGCCACTTCTGTCCCCACAGTCTGTTTGTAGGTGGGTCTTGTAATTGCAGAACTGGAAAATGAGGCCCCAGTGAATTGCTCCATACATGTTTCCAGGAAAAGTTGATGTCTGAATGCAGGCCATAGGTTGGTGGCAGAGCACATCTGTAGGCCCCCCATGATCCAGCTGTGCAGGGAAGGGCCATAGCTCAGTGGTAGAGCAGCCGCTTTGCATGCAGAAGGTCCCAGGTTCAATTCCCGGCTGGGAACAATTCCCAGTTCGAAAACCTGGAAAGCTGCTGGCAGTGCTGCGCTAGATGCACCATTGGTCTGACTCAGTACAAAGCATTCTATGCTCCTACAAAGGATCTTGGCTTAGGGCTGCTAGAAAAGGCCTCTTCCTGAGGCCTTGCTAAGCTGCTGCCAGTCAGAGCAGGCAGTACTGGGCAAGATGGGCCAATAAAGCAATTTCATATGAGTGTGTTTTCTTGCGATGCTAATTGTATGTTTTAAGTATGTTTAAGTATGTTATTTCCCCAGTGGGAAACATCTTATCTGGAAGTAAATCTGGCTGGTTGCAGTAGGACTTTGCTTTTGTATAACTTACCTGACCCAGCCAAGAGTGTTTGTATTGGCTCCTGTTCTTGCCTGGTTTTTCTGGATGCTGTTTAGAAGCCATAAGCCACTTTCAGTTCTGTAGGCCAAGCTGAACTCATGACAGTATCTGGCCTTAGGCAAACTGTTAGATCTTGGCTTGCAACATGGGGTGGGGGGATAACTAGATCCTAGAAAGGACAAATAGAAGCACTTAATTTGGGCACTTAATGAAAGCCGTCTACAAATACCAGAACATGAATGGGAATGACTGGGCCTGATGGAAGTCCAACCACAGAATAAGCATAGCTGGTGCGCAGGGTTGCAGCCTTATTGACTAAGAAACCCTCTTAGATCTGAGTAAGCATGCACAAGACTGGGTTGAAAATTGAATGGAACATACCTAACACCCATGAACTTTTGATTGCTTAGCAATTGGTGCAGCAATTAAACTGCTAGCACATTTGCAAAGCTAAGCATGGCTTCAAATTGGATGGGGGACATCGTGTCCTGGACTGGTTGGACGCAGAGGAATGGTGGGAAGAACCAACTGGGGAACCATCAAAGGAAGAAGGTCCAGAGCCCGGCGAGTGTGGTGGTGGGTTGACAATGAGTGGTCAGAGGGAGATGACTGGGAAGACGAGGTGGTGAGCTGGGAGAGTCTGTGGCAGAGAGAAGTCAAGAGTCAGAAGCTGAAGCTGGCGAGTGGGAGGAGAGAGACCAAGAGGCAGAGATTATTCAGG
This sequence comes from Darevskia mixta, assembly GCA_034641385.1. Lineage (NCBI taxonomy): Eukaryota > Metazoa > Chordata > Lepidosauria > Squamata > Lacertidae > Darevskia > Darevskia mixta. The sequence goes on along the minus strand of JAWWNH010000062.1, from coordinate 5,090,786 downwards.
CTGGTGAAGAATCATGGGTATCTCTCCCTCCGGCTGTGACAATGTCCTCTCCCCACTGTATCCCAGAACCAGGAGAGGCATGCAAAGGGCGGAGGAGAGATTGGCTGCCCCTACATAGACACAGTCTCCAATTGCTGGGAAAAAGAAGACATAGACAGCTGTGGGGAGGGGAGGGACCTTCAGTCTCAGCAACTGATTTCCTGGAATGAACTGCTGTGCTAATAAAAAGTTAGCTCCAGCTTTGGACTGTGATTACTTACCAGCGTGCTTTGTGACACCTCGTGTTGAGATTCCTGCATTGCAGGGGTTGGACTCGATGACCCTTGGGATCCCTTCCAACTCTGAAATTCTGGGATTCTATGATTCATCAATCCAGCCAAAGTTAAGCCTCCTAAGGATGCACTGTTATGAACTTCCACCTAGTACATGTGTACCAAATGGGGCAGCACTCCATAGATTTTATTGGCTGATATTTTTAGAAGTGTGTTTTTAATTCTCCCTTTGGAGTAAATGATACCAGGTGGGTCATGCTCATCATTTATTCTGATTCTCCACATTCCCAGTGCTTTGACAGCCTTGAGTCAGGAGCTGGGAGAGGAGAGTGTAACTCAGTGATAGAGCACTAAGGTTTAGCCCTTGCCATCTATAGTTGGGAATAGCCTGGTGATGTGAAAGACCTCTATGCCTGGGACCTGTCTTCTGATCTTTATGTGTGCCAGTCTGCAGGCTGGATTAAGACCTTTAGAGGTCATAAATAAAACAGGGGAAAGATTATGGTGCGCTCCCTGCATGTGCCATTCAAAACAAAAAGAACACTAGACTGTAAAAGAAAATATTATTTTTAAAAGTGACAAAAACTTTTATGCATGCAGACATTAAAACAGTTCCCCCCCCCCTAGGTTTTCTGATTGCAAATTTATTTCCAAGAGAGATCCTTCCTTCCTTCCTTTTGGTGCCCCTGCTTCGCTTGCTTACTGACTGCTACTCCAGCGCTGCCAGTCAGAGCAGGCAATAGGAGGCTACCTAGGCGAGCAGCCCGGCAGCGAGGTCTCTCGGGCAGCTTTTGAATGGGCGAAGTAGCCGTGTACGAGCGAGCACCTTGTCAACAAACCAACGGAGGTGTTCGATTTGGCGCAGGGCCATTGCAGACCCCCCCCTTCCCTCTCCACCTCTCTGTACTTGGCGGCTCTTGCTTCCTCCCCCTCCCCTCCCCCTCCCCTTCCCCTCTATTTGTTTCTATTTATTCCCGCCTGCCTTCTCGCTCGCCCCTGTGGTTGTGTCACTTTCTCGAGCCGATGTGTATATGGAGCCGGATCGATGCTGATAATGTTGCGAAGATTAAAAGCGCATTAATGCTGCCAACGACGGCAGAGCGTGTGCGCGCCCGACTCGCCATTGATTGGCCCGGCAACTCGAGCCGGCGCCTTTCCAGGAACTGCGAGCTGGCGGCGCGCGCCTTTCCCAGCAGAGGCATCAAAGGCTGCCGCCCCCCCCTCACCCAGCAACCCCCCCCCGCGCCCCTCCCCCTCCCCCGACTTTCCCAGCCTGGGTGGGTTTCTCGTCTGGCTCGGGTTGGCCTCCTCCCTCCCCTCTGGCTTCCCTCCCCCCCCGAGGGCATCGCCCCCTCCCCTCCTCTGCCTTTCCCAGTCTGGGTGAGTTTTCTTGTCTGGCTTCCGCTCGCCCCTTCCCCACCCCCGGGCATCGCCCACCACTCTTTCCCCGAAGTCTGGGCCGTTGGTGGGGGTGGGAGGAGAGACGGAGAGACAGAAGCTGGAACTGACACTGCGGACGGCAAGGAAAGAAGGAGAGAGACGAAGCGAGCGTTCACTCCGAATTAAGCGCCCGCGCCGAACCCGAATTGGTCCCTTTCTCCAAAACAGTGTTTCCCAAACTTAAGTCTCCAGCTATTTTTGGACTACAAACCCCTAGTTAGGAGGACCGGTAGTCAGGGATTATAGGAACTGTAGTCCAGAAACAGCTGGAGACCCAAATTTGGAAAACACTGCTCCAAAGTCCCCCCCCCCCAAACAATCATTTTACAACCCGATCCCAAATCCACACGCCTACTTGGAACTCTATGGGAAGTATTTGTCGCCGCTTACTCGGAAGCAAGCCTCCCTGTATTGACCAAGGACCTATTTCGGGCGTGCAGTCTTGTTGCTTTCATTCGTTTGGGCTTTCTCTTAACCGGGAGACAGAGTTAAGGCGCTAGTCCCTTTGAAGTGGATGGGCAGTCGATGGGAATTTCGTCGATCCGGGTGTGTTTGCCTTTACAAAATCCAGCGCCTCAATCGCCAACCGGTTTCCTTGGAAATAAATCCGCTTGGTTTCAGTGCAACAGGTTTTTTAATTCACGTGTTTTGAAGGGGGGCAGTCGGCATAGCTGCCTTCTGGATCGCACCTGAAATCCAAGCACGGTGAACGGTGGCAGGCAAGGCAAAATAGGGAGCAGAATCCGTGAGCCATTTCCTCGGTTACCCATTTCCAGCCCAAACGCTGAGATGCAGAAATATGTATATATCGCTGCAGTTCTATTTTTCCTTGCAAGTCAGGTCCAGAGCGTCGTCGCTGCTTTTAATCCAAGCCCACCAATCTATGCTCATCCCGATCTTATGAATGTTTGACTCGGAAGCAGGGGCTGCAAAGTTGTGACCCCGATAATCAATCGCTTAGATGCATTCATTAAAAACCTCTCGGTCTGTTAAAAAGCATCACCCGCTTAATCGAGCAACCGATTCCCCCTCCCCTTTAAATAATTTTAAGTAGAAATAAAATTGCAGGTGGCAAAGTGGCAACTTAGAGGAGACCTCCCCCTTTTTAAAAAATTCCTGCGCATCTATTTATTTAGCACAATACTCAATAAAACAAGCCATCAAAATGAGAGGGGGGGAGTTGAGGAAACGCCCCTTCTAAAATGGTGCTGGTTGTGACAGATGTGAGCATCCTAAAAATAAAATAAAAACTCCCCCACCCAAAATATGCCATTTCCTTCAAAACTGTTGCTTCTTCCACAGGCAGATCTATTTATTAATTGACTTGCAGTTGAAAACGCACAAAGTTAATCGACTGAAGCCGCAATCCTATGCGCACAAGGAGACCTACTTCTGCGTAAACAAGCCTAAGATTGGGCTGTTCGGTGTTTTTTAGTCCGATGATGCTCAGCGGGGCTTACCTTCAAGTAAACGCCGTGTACAATGACCTCAACTCTTTCTTGCGCGTTAACTGAATTTATTTCAGTGGTCTTTAGGCAGGTTTCAAACCTTAGCAGCACCCATCGGAGCACAATTGTCACTGTATTCAATGGAAATTCCATGGGAATCAATGAGGTTTACTTCTGAGTAAAAGCACCTAGGATCAGTATATTAAATCCCACCGGGTGAATATAATAAAATCATTCCTAGGTGCTTGATCTGGTGTGTTTGGACTGTACTAAGGCAACTTTCCTAAGGACGCTTACTTGGGAGTAAGCCCCATTGAACTCTGTGTGCAGATTTAAAGAAAACCTGCGGTCCCATCCTGTGCGTGTTTTCTGTGCACACATCGTATATTTAAGTCTTACCCCCTCCCCTCCCCCCAAAAAGAATCATTGGAATTATATTTTTTTAAGGGTGCTGGGAATTGTAGCTCAGTGAGAGGTAAACTACAGTTCCCACGATTCTTCTTTTTTGGGGTGTGGGTAAAGAAATGTGCTTTCAATACATGGGATGTATTGAAAAGTGATTCCCAATGCATGGGAATCCCTTTCACCCTGGTCTTCTTTACAAATCCCTATCAAATCGCGTCAATGGAATGTAACTCTCGGTTTGTGTTTTTGAGGTCGCACCACAAAATTAAATACCTGCCTAATAAAGACTGAAAGAATTAATAGAAGAGGCCCCCGCCTGCAAAAGCCGGTCGCTGTCCACTTTAACTCTCAGTTGCGGACAATTCGGATTCCCCTCCGCCGAAAGACAGGGTCTAGGCTTGAAGCTATGGGGAGTCAGTCACTCTTATTTGCCAACACGCCCCTCCGATCCCTAAACTAAGGATTGATGCTGATGCAGAGGGGCTCAGCCCCCTCACCCCCCCCCCGCACGAAGGGAAGAGAGTCTCAGGGCATGCACAGAGCGCAATTCACTGAAAACCGCATCACCACAACCTTTATCAGGGACACACCTCGGCTTCCAAGGGGAGTTGGTTGGGTCTCATTTTAGCAAGCAAATGTATGGACACCACACCAGCCCGTCCTCAGAGTGCTTTTTTAGTTGTTTAAATATAAGTTAAATGCAAACTGCGCGGGTGTATGTTGAGAGAATAAGGCTAGAGATTTCCAGTCCAACGAGCCGTCTACTTTCTACATTCCGCCTCCCGAATGCAACCGCCGTTATCTCCTAATTGCTGCTTAAAGAATTGCAATGCGCTGCTTTACCAAGAGAACGGTAGCAAGCCCGTTCCCCGCCCCCGCCTCCCCGTTAGCCCCTCCGGCCCCGCAACCCTTTGGAAGGTCAAATAGGTTGAGAAAGAGGAGCAGAGCGAGCGAGAGCTTTTGTAAATTTCATACTGCCCTTAGGAATTGATTTTTTTGGGGGGTGGGGTGGGGGAGGTTGTCACGTGATGTGACCGAGCCCAGTTAAGCATTCAGGTTTCCAGCCTTTGTTTCTGTTTGCTTTCTGGATCCACACAGCCCCGAGCTGCGGGCTTGGATTTGGAAAATCGGTCGCCGCACCAGTTGCTAAGGCTTCAAGCGAGGGAGTAAGCCCCAGAGTAAGCTTATTCATAAGCAAACATGGGGCAGGGAAGGGTGTTGAAAAGGCCTTTTGGTGGAAACGTAAGCGCACGGCTTATTTCCGTGGGATTTCCCATTTATTTATATAGAGATTTCTGCTCTGCCCTTCTGATGGTGCCACCGTTTGGGGTGGCTTAGGACAGATAACACCGCAATAACACAACCTAATAACAGTATTGGATAAATTGCATTGGGGTTCAGCTAAAAGGAGGTACTTCACATAGCATGGAATTGTTTATATGCAGTTATTAAAAACAACAACAAGCCACCTGAGTTATAAGAAAGACTGACACATTGAATCATAGAGCTGTAGAGTTGGAAGGGACCACAAGAGTCATCTAGTCCAGGCATGTCCAACAGGTAGATCGTGATCTACCTGTAGATCACTGGACATCTGCAAAAGATCACCGGTAGATCATTGGCTCCCCTCAAAGAAGCTGAACAACTGTGGCTCCCCTAAACAAAGCTCAACATTTTACCTCCGCCCTGAAAAAACTCAACAACTTTGACCTAAACCCCAAAAAAGGGGGTAGATCACTGCCAGTTTTTAACTGTGTGAGTAGATCGCAGTCTCTTGGGAGCTGGCCACCCCTGTTCTAGTCCAATTCCCTGCGATGCAAGAATCTTTCGCCCAACATGGATGATGGAAGCATAATTGCCTTCTCTTTTCCATACAAACCAATTGGCAAGGAAGGAATTTTTGACTATACGTTTGTGGCACAGTGTTTAGAGTACTGGACTAGGATCTGCGTGACCAGGGTTCAAACCTTAACCCCATAAGGCTCACTGGGTGACTTTGGACCAGTCATGAGAATGAACATTCTTCTGGATCAGGCCAACAGCCCATTTAGTCCAACGTCCTGTTCTCACTTTGGCCAACCCAAAGGATGCCATCTTGAATAAAATATTGGGCAGGGGGACAGGTAAGCCCCACCCCAAATAATCTATCATAAGACAAGGTGCACACACACCATTTGAATGGCAATGCCTATCAACTTTGGGGGGGGGCGACTCCTCTCACATATTTTATTGGGAGGACCAAAGGGACCTATGGGCCAATTAGATGGCCATGGGAAGTCTTCAAGCAAGACCTGACCTCAACAGCATTCTCCCCTCATGTGGCTTCCAGCAACTGGTATTCAGAAGCACTAGTCTGCAAAGGTGGAGGGAGAATGCAGCCATCAGGTTTAGTAGCCGTTGAGAGTTTTATCCTCCATGAATTTGTCCAATCGTCTTTTAAAGCCATCAAAGTTGGTGGCCATAATGATGCCCAACTGTTAGGCTGAGAGAGTCCTTTTCTCTCTGCCTAAACCTGATCTCTTGGGTTGTTGCGAGGACAAAACGAAAAGGGGGAGAACCATGTATGCTACTTTGTGTTCCTTGATGAAGCTGGGATATGAATGTAGTTGTCATAGTGGTAGCAGTTCCACAGTGCAAGTTCGACTGCCTTAGTTGTGGAGTCTCCCTTCTATCAGGGACCTGTAATATTAGTATATTTCCTGCTTCAGCAGAGGGCTGAGCTATATGATTTTACAGCCCCTTCCAATGCTACGACTATGTGATGCCCTGTGACAGGAGTGCAGTTATTAGGGCCCGAGAACATCTTTTGAAATCTACAGTCTTAAGCACACTTACTAGAGGGAGTGAGTCTCATTGTAGGATTTCCATCAGAGCGCACTTGCTTAGGAGAAGTAAATTAGTAACACAAACTCTCTTTGAACCCGTGATTAAGAGGGGGGAAATCTCATCAGGAGTGATATAATATCTCTTCTAAATTGTAGTAAAATCTCTTGATTACTCATATCTCAGCAGTGATTTGCTTTGTTGTTGTTTTATTTTTTTTTTTAAAAAACCACATGCAGTATTTCTCACTTCTAATGGGCAGATAAGAAGCTCCCTCTATTACACAAGAGATTTGTTTAGCTCTATGCACATAGTTAAAACTCTTCCTTGGTTTTTAGCAGCATCCATTTCATGGGACCCCCTCATTCTACATTATCAGTTGTCATGGCAGCTGCAGCAGGGGGAGGACCACTTGATATAGCGGTGACAAACATGCATTCCGATAACTGTATGTTAAGGGCAGAGGAGGAAACTCAGCCAGGTCTTGCTGTTTTCAGCAAGTACCTTATGATGTTCCTTGTCTGCCCTAAGGCAAATGGTATATCAAGAATTCACAAAATAATGTGTGGAAACCAGACTGTTCAATGCACTTAGTTCCTGCTGATTTCAATGCAACTAATGGGTGATGGATGGCTTAAGAAAGTGAACTTAATGGCCCTTAATGGTCTAGAATCTCTCTCTAGCCTTTGGGATGTCACACTCATCAGGGTTTCGGAAAGGGACTGAGAAATAGCTAGAAAAAGTTTTGACACAGAGAATTGGAAATGTTACACTGGAGTCGGATGCGTGCTGGATTATTAGCACATGTGCTGCCTACAACAGGAGTCTGTTTGCACCCAAACTTGGCCCTCCAGATGTTTTGGGACCATAGCTGTCAACTTTCGGATGTGAAAATAAGGGATTTTTCCAAACTTTCGGATTTGAAAATAAGGAATGCCGCGAGGGCGGTGCAATGGCACCAAGTAGCCTCGCCACCCTGCGCTCCAGAGGCTGCGCATGAACAGGTGAGTGAAAGAGCGAGCACGTAGACGGCAGGCTGTCTGGTTGGGCATGAGGGTCTGGATGCACAAGGCATGCAAGCTCCGCCCCCAGTTGGTCTCAGACTCCTTATTGGCAGCCGAGCAACGCAGCTGAGGAGCCTCCCTGGCCGGCAGGGAGGGAGAGGAGCTGCTTCCTTTGAAATCCGGGAAATTTAAGGGATATCAACAATCCGGGATAGCAGCAGGAAACAGCATTGGAATAAGGGAATTCCCGCCAAAAAAAAGGGAGGGTTGACAGCTATGTTTGGGACTACAACTCCCATCATCCCTAGCTAACATGACCAGTGGTCAGGGATGATGGGAATTGTAGTCCCAAAACATCTGGAGCGCCAAGTTTGGCCATGCCTGCTCTATAGTATTGTCTTTGACTCACCTACACTCACCCTGGTCCCCTGCCAGGAAAGTGGGAAGCCTAGAACAGCAATGCCATATGAACATGCAGCATGTAACATGTTCACATGTTCATGTTGTGCCAAGAAGATATCTGGAGAAATTTAAGCACCATCCTGATGCCCTCCAGATATTTCAGATGACAAGTGTGATCCATAAATTGCAATAGCACCAATGAGAACGCTGAGCTACAACACAAACTATTTTTTCCAACTGTTTTAAGGTAGGGATAGGGGGTGAAATCGGATTCAGTTCTAATTGAATGGCAGACTTACCCAATTTTCATATTCCAAACTGAAACAAAGGCATCTTTCAAAATTGGTGCTTCTCCAAATTTTGCAGTGCAGCCTTCCAGCCAAGCAATGTGTACAAAAATGCATAACTAGGCTAAAGTATGCATATAAATATACATATACCTACACACACACACACACACACACACACACACACACACACACACCAGTGACAATAGCAAACAAAACTGCATTATGTTGGAGAAAATTGCTTTGCAAAAACATGTACATTAGGAAAAATCTACTCCAAAATGCTGATGAATTTCCTGATGTGGAAATGTGGAGAACTGAACATAAGATTGGAAAAACGAGAATCCAGAATTGACATATTCACCCAACCCTACTAAGGAATGAGGCACAGTGAGACGTGTCTGTCTCTATGGAGATATGAATAGATGTTAGCAAAATATGCCATGGAACATCAAGTCAATTCCCATCCCTGCCCTGCCATTGGTTGTCCTAATCAGTCCCCAGGGATGCAGGAGGTTAATGGGAACACATTTCCTTTTCCCCTTAATGGTATAGCACACTGAAGGCTGCCTTTGACCTCTAGCCCAATATTGTCCGCTCTGGATGGCAGAGGCTTTTCACATCATCTGCTGCCTGAGAGAGATCCTTGTTTAACTGGAGATACAAGAGACTGAACCAAGGGACCTTCTGCATTCAAAGCAGCTGCTCTACCACTAAGCTATTACCCTTTGCCTAAGACTGTGGTCCCCTCCTTACAGTACCCAAAGCCTTGTAGTTGGCTTTAGTAATCTGGAGCCATACCAAATTCAATGCCTTGCATTACTGCAGCCCTCAGTCTGTGGCACACTGTGGTGTGGGTTATTTATGGGAAATGCATGTGTGAATGGTGGAGACATCACACCAGTCCCTTGAAAGTCCATAGGTCCCATGTTACAATACACCGGGAGCACCCATGAATGCTGAGCCAGATGGACCAATGGTCTGATTTAGCTTCCTATGTTTCTCAGTACAGATGAAGGACACATTGGTCCCAAGATGGCTGTGAGAACCTTGCAGGGAACAAGCAAGGTACCCACACTGCGGATACTGTGCCCATTGTTTCTTCCAAAACACCTAATAAATGCTTCACTTAAGTGGCTATCATTAAGGAAGATTACTGTTGGATTGCATAGGTCTCACCTTGGTGCAGGATTTAAATGCAGGGTACAACTATCTCCGAGACTTGGCCATCCAACCTCTACTTAAATACCTCCACTGAAAGGCAGCCCACTAGCTCCCAAGGCAATTTCTTCCATCGTTGGACAGCTTTTACAGTTAGAACGTTTCTCCAGTGTTCAGCCAAACAGTGCTTCCTTGCAATTTCCATCCATTAGTTCTAGCTCCTGCCCTCTGCGGTAAAAGGGGAGAAGTTTGCTCCATTTTCTGCATGACAGCCCTTCAGACGATTGAAGTTAGCTGTCAGGCCTCTCCTTAATCTTTGCTTCCCCAGACACAACATACAAAGGTACTTCAACTGTTCCTCACCAGTCTGCTTCCAAACCTTTTGCCATTTCGTCTTGGCCGCTCTTCTCAGTCAATGTCCTCCTTAAAATATGGCGCTCAGAGATGGATATAGTACTGTCCTGATATTCCATTCTCCACACCATTTGCCTTTAGGAATTAAGAAAACATTGTATGGGCCAGTTTCAAAGCTAGCATCTCTGTTAGTTGGCCCCAAATTCTCAAGCCTCAGTGGCTAGGTCTGATTGGTCAAAAGTCCAGAAGCAAGTTCTGCGTTCAAAACCATCTCACTTTGGAAAAAAAACCCAAGGTATTTCCTATGGGGGAGAGGAGAGAGAGAGAGTGTGTAAAATAAATGCTATTGGTCATGTTTCATATTACAATGGCAGGGCTCTCCTTCAAACTTCAGGGCTGGCCGTATCATTAGGAAGAGTGAGGCAGGTCTAGGGCTGCAACCCCATCATGGAACGATGCCTACCGGTAATTACTTCTACAATTTGGTTGCGCCATTACATCACAGAGTATTTATGTTGGCTCGTCTAAATGCCTTTCCGTCTACCGTGTTTTCCGGAAGACTCAGAGGTATCCCTTACCAGGACAGACTCTGCCCTTGTGGCCAGAATGTGCCGGACTCTATGGACCACATGATCCTGGATTGTCCCCTCTCTAATATCTTCCGAATTGGTCCTTCAATGTCCTCAGTGTGGCCTTTTTCAATAACCAACTTACGATCCAGTTCCTGCTGAGGGATGATTCCTCTGCCCTCACTAGAGCTATGGCTCAATATCTGACTAGGGTTTTTGAAATTAAGGCCAGTATATCTAGCCTGTCCAATAGTGACTAATGAGGATCTTTTTATCTTTTTCTATTTATTGCATGCTTTCAAAAATATTATATTATATAGAAATATTATATATATAGATGGTTTGTATGTCTCCTTTTATATATGCCAATAAAGGTGTTGAGTTGAGTTGAGTTGAGTGAGGCAGGTGCCCCAGGTAGCAGAACCTGGAGAACTAACTTGCAGTGGCAAGATGCTGGAGGAAAAAGCCATCTGAGTCATTCACCATCACCCCATTGCCCTCAGGTGCAGTAGAGGATATTGCTGTAGCCAGGGTTGAAGTACGATTCATCTGCCACTCTGGCCAGCTTTCATCCATGGACTAGGGCACTATTTTATCCTTTGCCTCAGACAGCAGAATGTCTGCTCAGATTCTTTTGAAGTGCATTGTCGGGGCAGCTACGGCAATGGCTCGTCTCTCCCAAAGGGTGTGGGAGGATGTGATGCTAATGTCCGATACCAAGATGAAGGTCTCCGGGGCTTGCGTGTTGAGCACACTGCTTTATGGAAGTGAGTCATGGGCAACTTACAACCGCCAGGAGCAATGCCTCAATGCCTTCCACATGCGCTGTTTCAGGAAGATTTTGGGCACCACACGGCAGGACAGAGCCTCAAACAAATATGTGCTCTCCCAAGCCCTCATTCCCAGAATGTTCACACTTCTGTCTCAGTGGCGCTGGCTTGGCCATGTCTGCAGAATGGAAGTGCTCTATGCAGAGTGCTCTATGGGGAGCTGGCTTTAGGCACCAGGCGAGTTGGCAGACCAACTCTGTGTTACAAAGATGTCTGCAAATGTGGCATTGTGGGAATGTTCAGGGTGTCAGGAGAGGATATATTGTTTATTAATACCCTTCCTAACTTGCGCTAGCAAATTCCTTTACTTAGCAGAGTTACATTCCCCTTTTACATGCACAGCAGATAGCTGGTTGCAGGCCCGTGTGAGCCTCTCACTATTATACAATTCAGTCTGTCTTCAGTTGGCTCTGGCTGGCTTCAGATGCTGCTCGCTGCCATGGCGCCTGCCATTTTGCCTCACCGGAAGTCGCCATATGATGTGTCTTGTGCCGTTGAACCAATCACACAACATTCATTCCCTACTAATAAAACTACAACACTTAAAATATAAATCCGGGGACATTAAATGAAATCCGGGGACATTCCGGGGACGGATTTTGTCCGGGGACAGATTTGTAAATCTGGGGACTGTTCCCGGGAAACAGGGACGTCTGGTAACCATGGTTTAGTCATGCTGGCCACATGACCCGGAAAGTTGTTTGTGGACAAACGCTGGCTCCCTCGGCCTGAAAAGTGAGATGAGCGCCACACCCCAAAGTTGCCTTTGACTGGACTTGACTTTCCAGGGGTCCTTTGCCTTTACCTGTTTACCTTATAATTATGATTGTGGTAATTACAGAAGAGCACAAGGAGGGGGGGTTTCCAAATGATGATCTAATGGAAGTCCTGCAAACCTTCTAATGTTTCATAAAATACAACATGCACAACCTGAGCCAAATATTACTGTATTCAATAGTAGCATTTTCCCCAGGCACGGGAGCCATAGGCCAAAATACTAATACAGGCTGGGGAAATATTAGCATTCATTCCTTGCTGCACTGTATCATTTTAAAGATGAATTATTCTCATAGAAACAGGCTGGCTTTGTCGGGGTTATAAGCATACCTCGACCGTAATTTAATCACATTTGGACTTTGGCTCCAGTAATCGAATATACATACACATTCTCCTTCAGGAAGAGAATAATTTAAATGTATATAGCCAGTATTGACTTTGGAGCATGTCGTAAGTACTAATCATATGAAATCAGGATGGAGCAAAGTTACATTAAGAGGAACGAATAATTAAAGACATTTGGTAGAGGACAAATGGTATATATATATATCTTCCTAGAACATCTCCTCCAAACAACCTAGACCAGAATCTCTCTCAGCCTTTGCATTCTAGATGTTTAAAATGAATACAATAATACCTGGTGCATATTCTGGGGGGGGGAAACCATACAAACCAAAACACAGCTATCCTTTGAAACTCACACTTATCAGAATTTTGCAAAGCAATTCTCCAGACAGTGTTTTAAAAAATGCATATATTGGGGGAATGTGCCCATAAAAATTAATATATCACAGTAAAAAAATAACATTGAAATGCATTATATCAGGGGGAATTGCTTGCAAAAATGTGTACACCAGTCAAAACTGTGTATAAATATGTGTCTAGTATGATAAATTCATGCTAAAATGCTGGTGAATTTTCATGAAGTTTTTTTTTTTAATTGCAAATTGCTGCAAAATGTGGAGAACTGAACTGATTTATAGGATGAGAGACTGAGAGCACCAGAACTGACAGATCCTTCCATCCACTCCTGGTGCTTACAGGCTTAAAAATCAAAATCCTTGGTTCAACCAAGGCTCTGCTTCCCACTTTCGGCACATTATACTTTCTCGTCCCACAATGCACCACCATCATCTGTTGTTCTGTGTGCTGAGATACCAGTATTCTTTTCTGGGAATAAAATAAAAATGGGAAATAAACTCCTGGAAATGTCTGGGGGAAATGAGTGCCCGTTGACTAATGAATTCCCTAGTAAGTTTTCACAAAGGAATATTCTTAATGTTAAGAAGACTTTGAACCAGTGCACATTGAAAATATTAATACAAGAGAGCAAATGTCCCCTTTTCAGCATGAGCCGATCAGTGGGTGGGTGGGTGAAATAAAGTCAAACAACATCGGGGGGGGGGGGAAATAAAGGCAGCACCACCACCCTAGGGGAGCAGGGTTGTATAATATGAGTGGAAAATGCAGTGAGGGGCAAAATAAAATGTGACAAAGGGTATTGATGTGCAGACAGCCTAAGGCAGAAAATCCTCACTCTGGTTGAACCACTGGGAATCTTGTTCAGCCAAACACAGCAGGATAAGGTCTGTTTAATAATTAAGGATCCATTTACATGGCGGGAGCTTTTCTTGCAAGACCTGACTGGCATGTTATCCTGGACAGCCAGATTGCTGACCGCTGCTTGCGTCTCGTCAGTGTCATTCTTCTTCCATCAGGTTGGATGCTCTAGATACACCAGCTGCTGGGTTTAAAAAGTAGGGTGAGCGGATGAAACCTGCCAAGGGGACCCCGTGGCTTCATGATGGAGCGTGCAATATGCTTGCCACAGGGATGCCACTGGGCATGGTTCCCCTTGATGACTGATCTCCGCACTGGACCCAGCGGCGGAGCAAGCCGATCGGGCGCCTGGGGCGGCGCGCGTGCCCTGTGCCCAGATTCTGGTCTAGGTTGTTTGGAGGAGATGGTCTAGGAAGAGCGGTAGACTCGTAATCTGGGGAACCGGGTTGGCGTCTCCGCTCCTCCACATGCAGCTGCTGGGTGACCTTGGGCTAGTCACACTTCTCTGAAGTCTCTCAGCCCCACTCACCTCACAGAGTGTTTGTTGTGGGGAGGAAGGGAAAGGAGAATGTTAGCGGCTTTGAGACTCCTTTGGGTAGTGATAAAGCGGGATATCAAATCCAAACTCTTCTTCTTCTTCTTCTTCTTCCCCCTCTTCTTCTTCAGGGGCAAGGCCAGCCACCCGCGGGGTGGGGCGAGCCAGGGCAGGACGCTCCGTGAGGCCTCCGAGGAGTCTGCCTGCCTCCTCCCACTCAGCTGCCCTACAGCTGGGGGGGGAGGCAGCAGGTGGACCGTTGGGGGCAGCACGGACCCTGCAGGCACCCAAGCCACCACATCACTCCCAGGAGAGATGTGTGGCTCGGGTGCGCTGCAGGCCCCGTGGTGAGTGCCGCCCGGCATTTTGTCAGTGGTGACACCCGGGGCAGTCCGCCCCCACTGCACCCGCCTTCCTCTGCCCCTGCCTGGACCATAATGCTTGCAAGTTCTCACCACATGGATTTGGGGGCAGGGTTGCCATATTTTATTTCAACAAGAAAGCAAAGTAGAAGGCATCTAAAGAGACTGGCGTGGCTGTGCAAGGAGCTTTTGGAAGAGCTGTGGTTTTAAAAGGGGCATGTATAAGAAATGGAAGAAGGGGCAAATCACAAAGGAAGAGTATAAATGAGTAGCCAGCACTTTCAGAGAGACGGCCAGGTGCGATAAAACTCTGAACAAGCTCAGGCTTGCGAGAGAAGTTTAAAAGGGCTCCCCCCCACCCCCCACCCAGCTATGTTGGAAGCAAGAGGAGGAACAAGGAAACAATAGGTGCTCTGCATGGAGAAGACGGAGAAATGTTATTGGGGCGGAAATGCTCAATGCCTACTTTGCCTGTGTCTTCACCCAAAAGGAAAGCAGCTCTCAACTTGGTTATAATAGAACAAGTGATGATGCAGAGACAGAGCTGTAGCCCAGGAAAAGGATCTAAAGGGCTGTCACATGTAAGATGGAGCCAGCTTATTTTCTATAGCTTCAGAGGGTAGAACCTGAACCAATGGATTTAGGTTGCAAGAAAGGAGATTCCGACTAAACATCAGGAAAAACGTCCTGATAGCAAGAGCTGTTCAACAGTGGAACAGATTCCCATGGAAGCCCTTGGTGGTTTTTGCACGTAGGTTCAATGGCCATCTTTCTGGGATTCTTTAGCTGTGATTCCTGCATTGCAGGGAGTTGGGAATCCTTTCCAACCTACAATTCTATGATTCTATGAGGGCCACAGGTTCCCCATTCTGCTCTAGACCACTGTAATTTTCTCGTCCCTCACTGTAGGTTTTTGAGAATGCACAGGCAAAAGTTCTACCTCTGTCCCCATCTTAGCTGTAATTCTGGACTGAAACTTGCAGTCCTGATTAGATGCAAAGAAGAGTTACTAAATGCAGTGGGAAATAGATCGCAATACATCCTTAGTACGTGGCACCATGCATCTATTTGAAAATTCGGCATCTCCTGTTTTCTTACTCTGCCATGTGGTGGTTCATGGGGAGCTATGTTCTGTTGTGTGCAGAGGTGATAAAGAGGCTGGTGGGCGGGGAGTAATGTATGCAAAATTATAAGGTCCCCACCACTGACACCGCACAGCCTATTCTTCATTTACAGGTGCTGTGGACGCAAGGCTCCCTTGCCTGCTTTGGCAGGTCTGTAAAGTTCTGTGTACATTGATGGCATTGCATAAATTATTGCAAGCATCTTTTTTTAAAATCCAATTTGACTCTATTGCCTGCCTAAGGTTTTGAAGATGGGTCGGGAAGCCTGTGCAGTGTTTTAGCCTGCATCGTTCCTGCCGAATCCCCAGAGCCTATTTCCATGTTAAACGTAAGGGCACCTTCAATGTTTTCCATTTTATGTAAATTGGCTGTGACCCAGGGGTCTTCTGGCAGCTGTCCAGCACTATTGTCTTTCCTGGGTCTTTTCTTTTCTTTCTTTTCTTTTCTTTCTTTCTTTCTTTCTTTCTTTCTTTCTTTCTTTCTTTCCATTGGCTTAAGTGATGGCATCCCCCAAGTCCAGTCTGTTAGCGGAATCTGTTGTAAACACACATCCATTGATTTGCATTTGTCAGGGAGGGAAGTTAAACCATCAAGAAACGAAGGCTTCCGCCAGTTGTGTGCGTATGCATGTGCATGCTTTATGCAGAGCCAGGGAAACCTTTTCTATTGATCCTATTGATCCAATCTTTCCCTTTAAGGAAACCACATAGTTAAAAGGCACCCTCCCCCCCCCACTCCCGCCACCCAACACACCCATTCGATAGATTTATCCTTTATGTGCCTGCAACATTCTTTTAAGTGGTTTCGTCTGGGTAACGGCGGATGGTATTAAACAAGCGGACGAAAGGGAAAGCGAGCTACTTCCGCCGAAGAAAGAGATCTCAGAATTATTAGCAGAACCTCCCTGAAGATGCCCATGCATTGGCTGGCTGCTGTCAAAGAAAGCAGCAAGGGTGTCACAAAAGGCATGGTAGAAGGAGGAGGAGGAGGAGGAGGAGGAGGAGGAGGAGGAGAAGGAGAAGAAAGACTAAACATAACACCTTTTTGCCCTGGCTCTAGGATTGGCTAACCTGCAGCTACTGGCCAAGGCTGATGGGAATAGAATTGCAGGGTTTGAAGGGGCCATTAGAGTCATTTAGTCCAACTTCCTGCAATGCAGGAATCTTTTGCCCAACGTGGGGCTCAAACCTACGACCCCGAGACTAAGGCCTGCCCCCCCTCCTTAATATTTAATTCAAGTTGCCACCCCTGCTTCCAGTCCTCACACCCACACTGGTCCCAGGTTTGTGGGAGGGGAATTATTGGTTTGCTTTTGTATTTATTATGTATTTTAGGTTCTCATTTCATATGTTTATGCTGTGAACTGCCCTGTGATCTTTGGATGAAGGGCGGTATACAAATTTAAACAGCAGCACCAATTCCAGATAGGGCTGGAAATTACTCTCCGCCTTAAATCCAGGGAGCCACTGCCAGTCAGTACAGAGGTACAGTGGAACCTCGACTTACGAAGTTAATGCGTTCCGAATGCACATTCGGCAGTCAAAAAACTCGTAAGTCGAAACGCGATTTCCCATAGGAATGCATTAAAAACGGATTAATGCGCTCCTATGGGAAGAGAAATCGAGGGTCACTTACCTTGTTGATGTGGATGGCCAGGCTCCCGCAGATCTCCTTTTCTTGCAGGCGGCTCTGAGGGGTGCTCGCCGCCGCCGCCATGGCGCGCAAAAAAACCACACCGCCATGGCCGAAAAAAAAATCACCGGGAAGAGGGGAGAGGGAGGGAGTGCGCTCCCGGCTCCGCTAGCAACCAAAATGGCCGCTGGAGCGAAGTCCCGCCTTCTCTTCCCTTCTGAAAAAAAACCTGGAAAAAAAAACCCCACCGGAAATACAGTAGAACCTCGACTTCCGATTTGGAAGTCGAAGAAATTCGTAAGCCCGCGGCCGCTTTGATCCTTCGTAACTTGAAAAATACGTAAGTCGAGTTACTCGTAAGTCGAGGTTCTACTGTAGATAGATCAATGGTCTGATTCAGGGGTCCCCAAACTAAGGCCCGGGGGCCGGATGCAGCCCAATCGCCTTCTAAATGTGGTCTGCGGACGGTCCAGGAATCAGCATATTTTTACATGAGTAGAATGTGTCCTTTTATTTAAAATGCATCTCTGGGTTATTTGTGGGGCATAGGAATTCATTCATATTTTTTTTCAAAATATAGTCCGGCCCACCACAAGGTCTGAGGGACAGTGGACCGGGCCCCTGCTGAAAAAGTTTGCTGACCACTGGCTCTGATTTGATATAATGCAGTTCCCCACACTCCTATGGTTTTATCAGAACTTGGATTATCTGAATATGCTTCAGGCCAGAGTTACTCAATCTTGGGTCTTGATATTGTTGGTCACCAACCCCCTTCAGCACCATCTTTGCCAATGGTCAGGAATGATAGGCATCGACATCCGACAATATCTGAAGATCCAAGATTGAAGAAGGTTGCCTCAGGCTATTTACACAACAAGGCATTCTGGATTACGCTCGAGATCCTGTGTTCACGTGCACCAGCTATTCCCCCACCCCATCCTGGCACCTGGGCCTACATTGCAAATGTCTGCAAGGAAGAAGGCTTTGCATCAAGTCTTCTTCCCCATGAATGTCCAGATGTGAGGAGGTGGGGCCTGATGGCATGTCTTGTCGTGGCGAGGGGGTTACTCGGCGCAGGCGCACTTATGGGTTGGGACCTGAGTGAAACATCTGGCTTGGGCTGTTGTGCATTTTTAGAACCTCTCAGCTGATCTCATGAGCAGGAAGAGGGGTGGTGGTGGTGATGGTGGTGGTGGGATTCGGCAGTGTCTAAGGGAAAAATATTTTAGGAACAGATAATTAAACAGTTGGTCTGTGAGCACATAGAAAAGGATGTTGTGATTACTAAGAGCCAACATGGGCTGGACGAGTTAACTGTTTAGCTGATTTGTAGTCTCTTGAGAGTCCCATGGACTGCAAGAAGATCAAACCTATCCATTCTGAAGGAAATCAGCCCTGAGTGCTCACTGGAAGGACAGATCCTGAAGCTGAGGCTCCAATACTTTGGCCACCTCATGAGAAGAGAAGACTCCCTGGAAAAGACCCTGATGTTGGGAAAGATGGAGGGCACAAGGAGAAGGGGATGACAGAGGACGAGATGGTTGGACAGTGTTCTCAAAGCTACCAACATGAGTCTGGTCAAACTGCAGGAGGCAGTGGAAGACAGCAGTGCCTGGCATGCTCTGGTCCATGGGGTAACGAAGAGTCGGACATGACTAAATGACTAAACAACAACAGCTGGTTGACTGACCGAACCCAAACAGTGCTCACTAATAGTTCCTCATCATCTTGGGGGGGGGAGTGACAAGTGGGGTGCCACAGTGTTCTGTCCTGGGCCAACTGTTGTTCAACATCTGTATAAACAACTTGGACGAAGGTATTGAGAGGATGCTCATCAGATTTGCAGATGACACCAAACTGGGATGGGTACTAGCCAATGATGCTGAAGACATCCTTCTTGGACCAGATTCAGAGCAGCAAAGCCAATGGCAAACAGAAAGCCTTATGAACAGGGCAACACAGTCAGTGGCAACCAGAGGTCGTCCCAGTAGCCCATGACAGGCAAGCCACTGAGCTAGCCTTTACCAGAAGATCCTAGATCCCTGCCACCTCTTTCTGTTTTGGGATCTTTCCACAAGCTGCATGGCTTTTTAGTTGATGCAACATTTTCTGGAAATCATTCTGGGATAATTCTCATGGAAGGAAACATTAAGCTGGCTCCAGCTTTGGCTTTGCAGAGGCACCCTTGCCTTGTTAGGTTGAAGGTCCTTTAGTTGGATGAGAAGCAAGCAAGGAAGTGGGTGGGATGAAATTGCCAGGAAATTGTTCTACTGTCTGGTTAACAGGGCTGGTGTTTTTTTGTTTTAAAACCCAGCAAAACCAGTTCAACCAGGAACAGGAGAGTGACAGTCCTGGGTCTGATGGGAATTGTAGTCCGAAGTAGCTGGAGGACACCAGGTTAGGGAAAGCTGAGCAAAATCACTGCTGGTACCATTCTGAAGAGATCAAAGGGCAGAGTTCAAACGTGGTCCGGATTAATTGCAAAGCAAATTTTAAAAAATTTCAAACAGAGGTGCTGCATCAAATCCAGGGTAGGCAAACAGCTGCATTTCTGGGGCAGTGCCGCAATGAATTCTGTTTACAGAAATGGAAGTGCTAAGACAGGCTGCTTGGTGAGAAAATTTTTATTGTTTCATTTTGTTTGTTAAATACTTCTTATTCTTGAGGGTTTGAACCCCACATTGAGCAAAATATCCCTGCATTGCAGGGGGTTGAACTAGATGACCTTTGTGGTTCCTTCCAATTCTACAGTTCTATGACTATGAATTAGAAGCAGGTTTTTCTTTTGCCACTGGATAATTGGTATATTGGAACTACTGACGTGCAGAGGAGAGGCAGAAACTGGAGAGAGAGGGCGAGCAGGGGGACACTCAGACTTGATGAATAATAAAAAGTGGTTCTGTTAGAATGGAGAGAGCCTTTTGTTTATGCAATTAGGGCTTCCAGCAAGTGTCATTAACCTGTTTCTCATTTGTTGGCTATTTGCAGAAGCCAGGGGTCAAGGGTCAAGTAGGCCTACTGTATAAACAATGATAGTCCTTCGAAAGAGTCAAAGGCAGCAAGACCCTCTTCTGCAATCTACAAACATTGCCGTCTTTCTGCATTTTCCCTCCCCTCAAGGTTGATGAGCAAAATGCTTGCATAAGTTGAATATGGATCCCAATTGCTGAACCACGTGTTTTTAAAGTACATCTCAATAGAGCAGGAAAGGGGAATTTGTGGCCCTGCAGGTTATCTGGATTCTCATCAACCTGCAGCCAGCTTGGCCAATAGGGATTATGAAAGGCATGGTCCGACAGCATCGGGGAGGGGGGGCACAGGTAGAGATGGGGGAGAAAGAAATGTGTTCAGGTTGCAGGTTCATGTGAACCTACCTGATTCACATTTCCTGAGTCAACAAGCAAACCGAAATGCAGTCATCCTGTGAGTATTGCACTCCTCCAAATTTTGTGATGCATTTCTTCAGCCAAAAAGTGTGCAAAAGGATGCATGATGCATTAATGAAAATAATGTGCGAAGCTACATTCTAGTAGACCCAAATGCGTGCAAATCTGCACATATGATTTGTGCGTTCTGTGCAAAAAATGTATATGGATCTTTGTCGGAATTTTTAAGAGAAAATGTTACAAATGGATGCAGAAATGGGGAAAACTGAAAGTTCGCAAAATGAGAAATTGAAACGGGCTGATTTGTCCTTCCCTACCCACAGGTCCTTCACCCCTGCCAGAGGTGCTGATGGTGAAAGCTGGTGCAGCATCATGCCTAAGAATGGGAGCCAGGCAACTCCATGGCAAACATTACTAATACTTTAGGAACAAAGATATGTTTATTTTCGGTACGTTGCAACAAGATTTAGCAAGGTCCAAATTCCTACTTTTGGAGATGTTCAAGGTTAAACTGCAAGGGGGAGCGGTTAAGAGTATCATTGTGTGCCCATGTGTATGTTTGTGTATGGCGCAATAACCGTTGCAGCGTTATTTACATAGCGCTCCCACTTTTGGTTTTGAGTTGTTGTTGGGCTGTGTATGTTTTTAAGCAACGGGATGGGTGGTTCTGGCGTGGCTAAACAAAAGCAAACAGCTCTGCTTCACAGTTTCCCTGTTGTACGCAAACCATGGCATTCAGTTCTTAAGTCTGATTAGCGCAAACCACGGTGGATCTGATGTCTTACCTGAGCCCAGTAATCAAACCATCGTTGTAGGTGCTCTGGCCAAAGCCAGGCAAGAGTTCCGCACCTCCTTAAAAACTAGAATTGTGACAAAAGCTTTCATGGAGTGGAACCCACTTATCCAGGTGTCTTTCATACCTAGGGGCATTTTGTGTGTGTTATTAAGTAAACCATACAGCCAAAAGGCAATGAAATTTAAGAAACGTAGAGGAAGGCTCAGTTGTAGAGAATCTGCTTTGCAAGTAAAAGGCATGAGGTTCAATTCCCGACATCTGCAGGTAGGGCTGAGAATGTCCCCCACCTAAAATCTTGCAAATCTCCTTCCTTGGAGGTTTTTAAGCAGAGGTTGGGTGGATGCTTTATTTGAAATTCCTGCATTGCAGGTCATCTGCAGCCTAGATGACCCTCAGGGTTGATTCTAAGTCAGGTTGTCCACTAAGGAACATATCCCTAGGGCTGAAAAGGGTTCCCTGGAGCTGCTCTAAACTAACCAGGTATAGTTTCAGACTCTGTTCTGCTGCTAGTTTGAAGTAAGGTTCAAATGCCAATGAAGTTGAATTCCACACATGAAAAGGCAGGAGCACCTTGGCCTTTGACTCAGGCAGCAAAAAGTCTTGGGTGGTCAGCCCTGCTTCCCTCTCCCAGTTGGCTTCTCTCTCCCAGATGATGTTGTGCCAGAGCCGTCTTTCCCATAGGGCTTAGTGGTGCTTTGCACCAGGGCGCCGGCCTCTCAGGGGCGCCCCAGAGAGTGGGGGAGCTGTGCACCCTGCACATCCTGCACACCCATCAGCTGCACCCCGCCAACTATATGGCTGGTGGGCGTGCAGTTTCCTTCCCAAGCCTCCACGGGAGGAGAGCGATCCCTACAGAGGCTTAGGATGGAAGCTGCGCCCCGCCAACTATATGGCTGGTGGGCTCGCAGCTTCCCTCCCAAGCCTTTGTGGGGATTGCTCTCCCGCAGCGGCATGGGGGAGAGTTGCACCCCCCATGGCTGGCAGTGCGCAGCTTTGGGGCCCCCCACTATCTGTGGTAATTTGGGGGCGCTGGGTGGATATTTGCACCCCGGCACTGCATCTGCTAAAGACGGCCCTGTGTTGTGCCACTAATGATGGATAACAAAGGAACATGTAGCTGGACAGACAAGGTGTTCTGGGCTTGGCAGCTCTGTAGACTTACCGTATTTTTCGCTCCATAAGACGCACTTTTTTCCTCCTAAAAAGTAAGGGGAAATGTCTGTGCGTCTTATGGAGTGAATGTGTGGTCCCTGGAGCTGAACTGCCCAGGGGCAAAAGCAGATCGTGCTTTTTAATATAAAAAGAGAGAGAGAAGGGGGGTGTTGAAAGGAAGCCCACTGAGCAGCTGCTCAGCAAACGATCGGGGAGAGAGATAAGGGAGAGAGATTTCAGCCCCGCCCCCTTGCAGAGGGAGGCTGTTTCCCCAGCAACATGTGACTGGCTGATTAGATTATCTGTCTGGAAACTGTAGAAATGGCTCCCTCTCCTGAAGCTGCAGAACTGTGAGTTAAACCCCATAAAACAGGGTTTTTTCCCTTTGCAAAGTAAGCTCAACAACGTTGAGCTGATCCTCAAAAAATGGGGCTTTTGTCCTTTGCAAAAGAAGCTGCAGAAATTTGAGCTGATCCTAAAAAAAAACTAGGTGCGTCCTATGGTCAGGTGCGCCTTATAGAGCAGATACAAAATACACTTGGTACCGCCTTGTGCTCTGAAGAAAGTTTATATCTGTCTTTGCCAAACCTGGTGTCCTCCAGATGCTCTGGACTACAACTCCCAGCATCTGGGCTGATGGGGGTTGTAGTCCAGAGCATCTGGGGGCACCAGGCTGGCAAAGGCTGCCCTATATCTTAGCCATTAAAACAGGCAGCTTGAACAAAGCGATATATCTGGTTTTTAGTTGTTCAAGACTGGGTGTCTTCCAGGACTGGGACACTTGTTGAGCTGTTTGTGACCCATGCAAGGTGCAGAAGGCACATCTGCCATGCAAGGTTTTCTAAATATGATATTATGCAGCTCTGGGTTGCATTGTATGCAGCCTGTTTAAACCCCAGTGAAGAAATGGGCTTTCGGCTGTAGGTCTGGCATCAACACTTGTCATTCCTGGGCAGCCGCTGGGGCCTGATCACCCTCTTGGGATCTCTTGGTGTTGACCTGTGTGGGACTGAGGCCCTCCAGCCCTCCTGCCCTGGATTTATGTGGTGGTGGGCAGCTGCTAGTATTGTAATTCACCTGCTCTTAGGAATTTCCCATAATGCTCATTCCATTCGGGCATTGTGGGAAGTCCTAGTGATGTTGCCTTGACAGGAGGAGAACATTAATCTTAGAAGGATGTCAACAACTGAAACACATGGGAGTATTTTCTCATTTTATAATGATTATTATTTGTTAGAAAGTCATTTTCAGGAGCATACTGAGGCCTCTCTCTTTTTGCTTCCTTTGGTTTTGTTTTCTAAAAAAAAAAAGTCATTTTCATTTTTAAACAATATTCTTATACATTCACATCATTTTCAGTTTCTGCACTTCTGGGATTACGGTACTTAGATCCCCCGGACTTCCCTACCTCCCACCCCAAGTTTCCAAGTTTTCCCTATTTTTATTGCATCTAATTACATTTTTCTAATCCATTTTATCTCCTTTTTTACCTTCAGTGGTGTCCAAACTTTTTTCAAAGAGGGCCAGATTTGATGAAGTGAAGGGCTGTGAGGGCCGACCAAAGGGCCAACCCTTTTTAGGATTGAAGTTGTTGAGCTTTTTTAAGGGTTGAAGCTGTTGAGGGTTGGTTTTGTTTTTGTTTTTTTAGGATTTTACCCCAGGAAATAAACTGCCACAAAAGCTGAATTAAAACGACCAGCAGGCTGGATTAGGCCCCCCGAAACGAACTTTGGACATGCCTGTTTATAAGTGTTATAACAATCCTGCTAACGTTTTTAAGTATCTACAGTGGTCTTTAAGGTATTCTATAATTTTTTCCCACTCTTGACTAAATTTTTTACCATCTTGGTGTCTGATCTTCACTGTCATCTTTGCCATTTCGGTGTATTCCATCATCTTGGTTATCCACTCTTCTTTGGTTGGGACTTTCTGCTTCCTTCAGTTTTTAGTGGTGTTCTTTATGCTGATGTGGGCACTGATGCGCCCCTGACCAGAATTTAGCAGGATTGGAATTGGGATCCTTTTTCCTTTCCTTTTTTTGCAATTTCAACAGGTTTCCCAAGTTTTTGTGTTTCACGTTTATTTGGTTCCACTGGAATAAATGCCATATTAACACTTTCTCAACATAGTTGGGGGGTTTTAAAATATTAAAAACAAACCCTCTGGCATTGGGAAAAAGAGGGAATCCTCTCACCTCATTGCACAGGGGTGCACATGGGCAGCAGGCAGGCCAAAGGTATCTGAAGAAATGCACCTCCTAAAAGAGATGGAAATAAGGGTCCCCTGGGTCGAGGCGACATCCTTTGCAAAGAGGAGAGGGCAAGAGGGGAAGGACAAAAGAGCGATGAAAAGACACCCACTGGTTCCCCTCCCCTCACAACAGTTGCAACCAGCCAGTTCCTGTGTTTAATTAATGGATAATATTTAGTCACTGCACACTTTGTGTATATTCAGTCAATCACAACTGGCGACACAGAGAATCACAGACTCTCCAAGTGTCCCTATTTTCCAGGGACAAGTCCCAGATTTACAGAATCCGTCTCAGTTTCTCATTTGATCCTGGAATGTCCCGCTTTTCTTCAGGACATCACTATTTCCACTAGAGAAATGTTAGAGGGTATGGAGTTATGTGACCCCCAAGCCAAGGAGATAAGTAACTATATAATCTTTAGAAGACATCTGAAGGTATAGGGAAGGTGGGGTTGTTGTTGTTGTTGTTGTTGTTGTTGTTGTTGTTGTTGTTGTTTTGTAAGTTTAATGTTTTATTGTGTTTTTATATATTTTGAAAGTCGCCCAGAGTGGCTGGGGCAACCCTGTCAGATTACAAATAATAAAATTATTATTATGGAATAGGACATATCTGTTGTCATCAGAGAAGTGTTGCAGGGTATGGAATCATATGATGCTTTCTGCAGGTGGAGAGTAATTTTATCAGCTTTTTTCATGTAAATCCTATCTTTTCTTCAATTATGGACCCAGGTAGTCACACAAGAGGCAGTTTTAGGGCAGCACCACTGAGTCACCCACAGTTGACATGCAGCCAAGGAGGGCAACTTCTCAAAGCCTAGTAAGCACTTGCCTGGCAGGAAGAAGAAGAAGAGTTTGGATTTGATATCCCGCTTTATCACTACCCAAAGGAGTCTCAAAGCGGCTAACATTCTCCTTTCCCTTCCTCCCCCACAACAAACACTCTGTGAGGTGAGTGGGGCTGAGAGACTTCAAAGAAGTGTGACTAGCCCAAGGTCACCCAGCAGCTGCATGCGGAGGAGCGGAGATGCGAACCCAGTTCCCCAGATTACAGGTCTACTGCTCTTAACCACTACACCACACTGGCTCTCCTAGAATCCTCCTATCTCCTTCCTAAAGCTGGGCATTAATTTACTGAACATTGGGAAGGAGGAGGAAGGGCTTAATGACCCTGCCAGAGCCTCACACCTTATTCATAAAGCCCATCACTTACCTAGCTTTGGGAGGGCGGGGCAAGGCTGGAGAGGGTGTCAAACATTGGCCTTGCATCTGGTAAAACATCACCAAGGTCTGGATCCATACCTGCTTAGCTGCATCAAGGTGGTAGCTTCATTTGCTTTCAGGCTGTACCCTGGGACCTTGCATATCAGGGAGAAGACATTGGGGGGATCTGTCTAGGAATTCAACCAAGTTTGCATTTAAAGGCAAACCTACCTAATTCACAGTTTACAAAACAACACGGTAACTCAGGGGTCAGCAAAACTTTTCAGCTGTGGGCCGGTCCACCGTCCCTCAAACCATGTGGTGGGCCGGACTATTTTTTTGGGGGGGAATGAACGAATTCCTATGCCCCACAAATAACCCAGAGGTGCATTTTAAATAAAAGCACACATTCTACTAATGTAAAAACACGCTGATTCGCAGACTGTCCGTGGGACGGATTGAGAAGGCGATTGGGCCGCATCCGGCCCACGGGCCTTAGGTTGCCTACCCCTGCGTTAACTGAAACTTGAAATGTGCACCTCCCCCAATTATGCAGTGCAGTTCACCAGCCACTTAATGTGTACAAAAACAGATGCAGGCGCCACTACCGAGAATGTCCTCTGCCTGGTTCCCTGTAACCTCCACTTCTTGCAGTGAGGGAACCACAAGAAGGCCCTTGGAGCTGGTCCTCAGTGTCTGGGCAGAACGATGGGGGTGGAGATGCTCCTTCAGGTATACTGGGCCTAGGCCGTTTAGGGCTTTAAAGGTCAGCACCAACACTTTGAATTGTGCTCAGAAACGTACTATGAGATATGTAATAATAACATCATTCTTAGCATCTTCTGCAAAAGATAATATAGATTGAAATCATGTTCATACACATGTGAGTCTCCAGACACAAGGTAGCTCACCCTTTTGTCAAAAATAAAGAAAGAAAGATCCATGTTCAGCGTTGCTCTGACAGAAGGGAATGCCATTCAAGTCCTGAAAGCAGAACAGGTTTGTGTGTCGAAGTGAAGGGTCCTTTGTCTAAGCCTGTTCCTGCCAGGTTGACCCCCCCACCCAACTCCTCCACCCCTGCTGCTTTCAGATCTCCAATTGATCTCGGGCAGAGATTTGCATGTGAAGAGTGTCTGGCATTGCACTCTCACTTGATAGTCAACCAGACTTTTCATTGATTTAAACTGTAAGAAGAATGATGGGCAGTTGATAGATGGTGAGAGATACAGAATCAAGCTGCTAGGGTGTGAAAATATGAGGTAGCAAGAACATCAATGTGCACATTGTGTCCAGAAAAGAGAGAGAGAGAAGACAGATGGGGCATTTTTGGCAACCCAAGTTGCTCCATAGCTGCACAGAGCACTTCTGTAAATAGCTCTGGACACTCCAGCATTGGACACTTCCATCAGTTAGTCCGTACACACCATAGCTGTCAACCCTCCCTTTTTTTGCGGGAAACTCCCTTATTCCAATGCCGTTTCCCACTGCTATCCCGGATTGTTGATATCCCTTAAATTTCCTGGAGTTCAAAGGAAGCCGCTCCTCTCCCTCCCTGCTGGCCAGGGAGGCTCCTTAGCTGCGTTGCTCGGCTGCCAATCAGGAGTCTGAGACCGACTGGGGGCGGAGCTTGCATGCCTTGTGCAGCCAGACCCTCACGCCCAACCAGACAGACAGCCTGCCTGCCATCTATGTGCTCGCTCTTTCGCTCACCCGTTCGCGTGCGGCCTCTGGAGCGCAGGGTGGCGAGGCTGCTTGGTGCCATTGCACCGCCCTCGTGGCATCCCTTATTTTCAAATCCGAAAGTTTGGAAAAATCCCTTATTTTCAAATCTGAAAGTTTACAGCTATGGTACATGCTGGCTGGGAGTTGTGGTTCAAAACATCTGGAGGGCACCAGGCTGGCAGTGGCCCTTCAGCGATTCAGAAAGGGGTCTCTCCAGGAAGATGCCTGGGATTGAACTTGGGACTAAGCCCCTCGTAGTTAGAGCACATGCATTGCATGCAGACGATGCTTGGTTCAATTCCTTACACCTCTCAGTAGGAAAGATCCCTGTCTGTGAAGATTGGGAAATAATTTTTAGGCAACCACCCTTTGTTGCGACCTCTAAGATAATCCAGGAACAGGAGTTGAAGCTGGTACAAAAATAGTATTATATGCCAGTAAGGTTGTATCATATCACAAAGTCAGGAAGCAAAAATTGCTGGAGGAAATGTGGAGTGATGGGAATGTACAGTCACATGTGGTGGGATTGTTCTTTAGTTAATAATTTTTGGAAACAGCTTGGTATTGAAATATTGGGTAGAAAAGTGGAAATATCTAAATTAATGGTTCTCATTAGCCTGGGTAGCACCGGGTTAAAAACAAAAGAGGAATGCAAATGGGTAAATTTGATGGTAATTGCAGCCAGACAGGTTATATCGAGTAATTGGAAGAATGCAGAAGAGCTAGGGGTGAACCAATGGAGGAAAAAAATGAATAATATTATTATTTTAGAATACCTAACTGCGAAGATACGCAGAATGAAAGGGTTTAAGATCAGTGAGAAAGAGGAGGATTGGCTTGAGAAGCTACTGAATTATTTGGGTAGGTTTGAACAATTTGGGGTAATCAAAACGTTGAAAGCTAAATAAACCTTGTAGATTGTTAATATATATAGAATTGTACATATGGTTGATTTGAATATGTTTCATTGTTCATGTATATCCGATGTATCGACCGCTTGGGGAGATTCACTGTTTTTGTCTGGGTTGTTGGTGATCTAAATTTTTTAAAAACAGTTTTTTTTATTTTATTTTTTTAAAAATTGGCTCAACAAGTTTTGCCAAAAATTTAAAAAAAGCTCAACAACTTTGCCCCCAAAAAGTTCAAGTTTGAAACATGGCAACCCTACTGGGAAGTAGAAGAGTATGATGTTCCCCCATAATAGTAGGTCATTCAGATGTATGGATATGTTCCACATGGCCTTGGTTAGTGAGGCTGGTTTATGCTTTCATTATATTTCATCTCATTCTGTTATCTTGCATAAGATACACAAAGGAGGTTGCTGCAACAAGACATTGTGATACATTTTTGCCTCCTAAGAACAGCTCCTCCAAGTGTCCCTATTTTCCAGGGACTGTCACTGATTTACAGAAGCTGTCCCAGTTTCTAATTTGATCCTGGAATGTCCCACTTTTCTTTAGGACGTCCCTATTTTCATCAGAGAAATGTTGGAGGGTATGGAGTTATGAGCCCCATGAACCAAAGAGTTAAGTAGCTGTATAACCTTTACAAGACATCTGAAGGGAGCCCTCAATAGGGAAGTTTTAAAAAATGTTGGAAGCCACTGGGGAACCCAGTCTGATGGGTGGGGTGTTGTTGTTGTTGTTGTTGACGTCCCTATTTTCATCAGAAAAATGTTGGAGGGTAGGTAAGAAGCGTGCTCCTGATCAGGGTTCCAGCCAGCCAAACCATGGCAACTCCCACCTGGTTTTCCATTTCTCTTTGCCTATGAACACCCAGCATACCAAAGCTAGACTACTGAGCATGCTCAGTCTATATTTTGAAAACCATGAGTATGCTGATGCCACTCCTTAGTTCAGTGATGGCTAACCTTGACACTCCAGATGTTTTGGGACTACAACTACCATCATCCCTGACCACTGATCCTGTTAGCTAGGGATCATGGGAGTTGTAGTTCCAAAACATCTGGGGTGTCAAGGTTAGCCATCACTGCCTTAGTTTCTCTGTCGTCCAGTTTGGGCTTCTTTTTTAGTCTGCACTTGCCACCTGGGTTCGCTCTTATAAGCTGCCTTTGGTGAGCATTTCACCAAGAAAGATGGAATATGCATTTCAATAATGAAAGAAGGACTGGATGAAATATTTGTGGCTAACTTCACACACACACACCCCACTAGGAGATGTTGGAAAACTCCAGTGGAAATGGAAACAGGAGTGGGAACGGTCGGTGTTTGCATATTCATTCCATGCCCAGAATTGAAATCAACCCAGCGAATAAGATTGCTATTTGCTGTCACTGCTGCTTTCAGTCCGTTACGTAATTGATTATGTTCCACCCCCTTGGCATTTCCTTTCCTTGTTTGCATTGGTACAAATGGGATGGAGTAAAGTAACAACAACGTTATTCACATAATTCAATGATGTAACCTACGTAATTTCACCACAGTGGACAGCGAGGCGAATGATGTAGTATTGGGTGGCAGATGAACTGCAGTGCACTAGAAACAGCGCTGCATGCGGTAGAATGGAAAAAAGATGCTTTCTTACACCCCTGGCGCTGTTGTGTGAAGTACCTATGCACTCTGGGTGGCCCATATGGTAGGAAACCAAATCAGTGGTCACCAAATCAGCTTGAAGTTCCAGCACCCACCAGGGATGGGAAACTTCTATGCCGGTAGGAGGACTGCTGGCTTGACTAACGGCTTCCGAATGCCTGTTTTACAGTGATATGTAAAGTGTCTTTAGAGGGTATTCCTAAGGTTAAAAATAACAGGCAGGCTTAATGGGCAACTACCTGGCGGAAATAAGCAGATAAATATGTTTACCGTCCTAGCCTCCCCCTTTACGCTATGTTTATTTGTGTCTTCATTCCAATTGTTCCCTGTTACATAATGGTTTTGTACACAGCGGAGTACTTAACCTAATTTATATCGATCTCAATTGCTCTCATTTGTGCATACTTAATTCAGAGAGGTAATCAAATTGATTTCTGGGGCCTACTTTTTAAGAGATTGTACTAACACAGATATACAAGAGGTTGCTGTAACTAAATTAGAGGGGGGGAAAGGAAAACATTTTAAACCTTTGGAAGCCCCTTTTTGACAGTCATTTCATTGTGTTCAGCATTACGGACGTAATTGAATTTCTCTTCACATTGAGGTCTGTTTGAAATCAAATTGAGAAACTGCTTCTTCCTTTTTTTAGTTCCATTGGGCAGATAACTCGGCTGAGCTAGATGCACTCTGCACACGCAGAAAACAACGCATAATAAACCAATATTCAAACCTTTCTCTTGCAAAAAATGCAGAGTGACTTACCGGTAGGAATGTATTGGCTATGGATATGATCCAGGCGAGGGTTGCTGGGTTTTAGGTATATGGGTAAGGCTGCACTCCACACGATACTGAGTGGAGGGTGTTGCTGTGATAGCGTTCCAGTGAATGGGTTACTGTTGCTTGCCAGTGTGGTGTAGTGGTTAAGAGCGGTGGACTCGTAATCTGGTGAACCGGGTTCGCGTCCCCGCCCCCGCTTCTGCTGCTACCAAGAGCTAAAACCATGGTTTCACTTGGCATTCCATCCAAGCCTGGGGTTGTGCTTTGCCTCTCTCCAGGACTGGTGAGCTAGCCTTGGTTACAGCCAGTGCTTTGTTTGGAGAGAGGCAAACCATAAACCTGGGTTTGGACATCATGCTGAGCCAAACCATGGCTTACCGTAACTCCTGCTAGCACAGAAGGAAAGAGGGAAGAGGCTGTGGCTTTTCCCCTGTGCACCTGTGTGCTGCACGTTTGCCTGTAAACCATAGTTAGGCATAACTGTGGTTTTAAGTGATGTGCGAACCAACCCGATGAATGCTCCATTCCTAGGTCTCTGCCCTGGGTGTTTCTATCTTAGTTGTTTTTAGTTTTCTTTGGCGGTGACAACAGCACAAATAGGCCATTGACTGTGATACAGATCCGGCTCTGGAAAGGCCCCTGATCTCCAAATAATGTGGGCTGTAGGTAACAGGCCGGGTTTTCGGTTCACCCAGTGGTGAATTCACCAAAAGCAGACTGTGACTTTTGAGCATATTGGAATTTGGCAGCTTGAATGCAGACTTGAGACATGACCTGTGAAAGAAGTAGGAAATTGTATAAGATGTGAGCTTGTTAACAAACAAACAAAAGTGTATAATGTTGTTTTAGTGTGTGTTGTGTGTTGTGTGTGTCTGTGTGTCTGTGTGAGTGAGTGAGTGAGTGAGTGTGTGTGTGCTTAAAAAAATAAATGGGGAGAGTAAAAGTGGTGTCTTTTAAAAGCACTTGCTATTGTTGCTTTTTAAAGCTTCATAATAATTGGTTGAAAGGTGATGAACCAAGAGTCACCACAGCCACCCCTTGCACCCAGGATATGTGCCCATTTAATTGTTTGCAGAGATAGCCACTTAACGTGTCGAACCAGTGAAATATCCATGCTGCTGAGGAATGATCACATCAGAAAGGGAGGGCCCTGCTTCCCCTCTGTCCTCCTTAAATGATACCCCGGTTTCCATGCAGGGATTTCCTTTTACTGGATCTGGGGAATTGCATGTGTAAGCAGCTCCAGCTTCAGACAGCTCCAACAGATAGCTTAAGAAAGCCTGAACTTCCCTGCCCTCCATTAATCTTGCAACAGGATCAACTAAAATGCTAACACTTTTAATGTCAGCATTAAGTGCGAATTTTTTTAGTATTCTGCATCGGGCAGGCTTGTAAGCCTGTTTCATTAAGGATCTCACGCTAATTGAACTAGCTTTCCAGTTCATACATATAGAGTGATTCATTAATCACTCTTCCTCATTACAGATCTGATCACTTCTCCATAATGCATCCAAGGGGACATTATGATGCTTTGCTCAGAGTTAAGAAATGGATTGCACAATTAGTTGAACACAGTCACCCTGACTTGCTGCAAAGAGATATGCAGCTGCTTCCTATTCCGTCCCTGGCAAACCTGCTGTCACGCCTCTCAATCAACGGGGGTGTTTGCTGTTGACTTGCATGACTTGCTGACTACAACATCAAGTGATGGCTTACAACAGGAGTGGGAAACCTTGGGGCTCATTGACAAATGCATGTACATCACCTGATGACTGCAGCATCAAGTGATGGCTTGCATCAGGCGTGGGAAACTCTTTAGGTGTTGTACTACAGCTCCCATCAGCTCCTGCCAGCTGATGTTGGCCAGGGATGATGGGCGTTGTAGTCCAGGTGGCGTAAGGAGGACCACAAATTCAGGTCTTCTGGCATGACAAATAGGCCACAGGTAGAACTTTCAGATCAACCCAGCGCTTTTCAATGCCTGCCATTCAAGTGCACCGACGCCACGTATGCCACAATCTATTGCTGTGCCTTATATGCCAAAATAGCACCTGAGCATTTTACACCTATAATTATGTAGGTAAAGAGGGTGGCTAGGAAAGGCGCCCACCAATCTGCCTGTGATTTTATCATTTCTGGCGTAATGCCGTCTGGGCCGGTGGCTTTGGCCGTTTTCAGTTGGTTTATATAAGTTTTCACTTCAGTTGCTGAAACTGCCGGCCATTTAGCCAGTTGCTCTATATTATAATTCCGTAATGGAGGTTCAGCGTCCTCTTACAAAGATTGGAAGAATGAGACCCAAAGGTTAGGGGGGATTTGTGAGGATAAGGGGGTGAAGTTACCAATTTCCAGAATAGTGTCTGATTTTTTTGCTTTTGTCGCACTAATTAATTCCAGCCAACATTTTCTGTTATAGGTGATCTTTTGGTGGGCTATTAGGTCTTTATACTCTTTTTTTAGGGCACGTACGGCAAGGTAGGCTTGCTGCCTGACAGAATTTTTCGGATGTCAGGGTGGCTTTATAGGCATTTTGCAGGGCTTTCTTGGCCTCAAAACAGGTGCGATCAAACCAGGGTTTATTTGTTGTTATTGGTTTAATTGGCCCTTTCTCTGTGGTATTAAAAAGATGGGGTTTTAATTGTTGAAGCAAGGGCTCCTGTTCGGAGATTGGGTCCTCAGGATTGGAATTTCCCCCAGAGCCAATTACAATTGTACGTAGTTTTTCAGAAGTTAAAATCTCCTTCAATTTGGAGTCAAGCGCGAGGGTCCATTTGACTCGACAACCAGGGCGCTCTAAAGCAAAGATCTCTGCAGGGTATAACTGTTTTCAGGAAGGCTGTCTCGTTTTTAAGGAGCACCTGCAGCTGCAAAGGGAAATGATCCCCCTCTATAAATGGGAGCACTTTTAATGTCACAATTTTTGTTAACAATTCGCTATCAGCCAACATGTAGCTGATTGTACTGGTTTTTGTCCCAGACATGAATGTATATTCCCCGAGGATATCGCCCCTGGTGCAGCCATTTACGATGTAGAAGAAGAAGAGTTTGGATTTGATATCCCGCTTTATCACTACCCTAAGGAGTCTAAAAGCGACTGTTGTTGTTGTTGTTTAGTCGTTTAGTCGTGTCCAATTCTTCATGAGCCCATGGACCAGAGCACACCAGGCACTCCTGTCTTCCACTGCCTCCCGCAGTTTGGTCAGACTCATGTTGGTGGCTTCGAGAACACTGTCCAAGCATCTTGTCCTCTGTCGTCCCCTTCTCCTTGTGCCCTCCATCTTTCCCAACATCAGGGTCTTTTCCAGGGAGTCTTCTCTTCTCATGAGGTGGCCAAAGTATTGGAGCCTCAGCTTCAGGATCTGTCCTTCCAGTGAGCACTCCGGGCTGATTTCCTTAAGAATGGATAGGTTTGGTCTTCTTGCAGTCCATCTCAAAGCGACTAACAATCTCCTTTCCCTTCCTCCCCCACAACAAACACTCTGTGAGGTGAGTGGGGCTGAGAGACTTCAGAGAAGTGTGACTAGCCCAAGGTCACCCAGCTGCTGCATGTGGAGGAGCGTAGACGCGAACCCGGTTCCCCAGATTACGAGTCTACCACTCTTAACCACTACACCACACTGGCTCTCAAAAAGCTTAGCTGCCAAGAAAATTTGAAGAGGCAAGCGCCGGAGTAATTTGAATGTTGATCCTTTGACAGCCTTGGTAGCTGGAAAGCTTCCAGGCCATAGGCATCAGGGTACCCAATTTTATTCCTGTATTTAGTTTCTAAACTAGGGTCGTCTGGCCCTAGCCTTGCATTTAGCTCGCCCACCAGCAGGACCTTTGCTCCCTCATAATCTGATAACAGTAACCTGACAAAAGATTCCAGTCTATTCCAGTTGCTCTCGATGTCGGGTTTTTTTGCTAGTTGGGGGAATATAAGCATTAATAATTAACAGACTGCAGTTACCCCAGGATATGAGTAAGGCCATTGCTAGTTGATCTAAGGGGGGCAGCTCCTTACAGGTGGCGTTTAGACATAGAGTGATCAGGATACATAACCCCCCCCCCTTTGAGCCTCCCTGGTCCTCTGCCTGCGACCGCTTTAACTGCATATGTCTAATATCCATCCAATGATGGATTTTCGGCCGCCCAAGTCTTTTGGAGGGCAATGATATTGAAATTTTGGCAGTAGAAGGGGATATCAGTAGAATGGGATAGGCATCTGGACCAGCCGGCCACATTCCAGTAGAGGATGTTTAAGGCAGTACAGTGGATGCTCGGGTTGTGAACGTGATCTGTGCGGGAGGCACGGTCGCAACCCACAGCGTTCACAACCCGCAGCGCCACGTCTGCGCATGCGTGGGTCGCAATTTGGCGCTTCTGCGCATGCACAAAGCATGATTTTACACTTCTGCGCATGCAAGAGCGCCGAAACCCGGAAGTAACCCGTTCCAGTACTTCCAGGTTCGGTGCAGTGCGCAACCCGAAAACACGCAACTCAAAGCATCTGTAACCCGAAGTATGACTGTAGTTGGGATTTTAGATTCCAGGCACCTACAGATGTTTTCTGCCACTGATTCCTCGAAGCCTTTGGGTCTGGCTTGATTGAGACAGGATGAGGTGGAATAGGGGAGCCTTTTGGTGGAGAGACTGATTTAAGGATATTAGCTTGTCCATCCAGGCAGCCACCTGCCAAGTCCTTATTTCATTCCTCAACGTGAATAGCTTCTAGGATGCCCAGGCAATCCACAAAGATTGAGCCGATTCCCGGCGCTAGTTCAACTTGTTTCATTTTGGATTGGGATATTGGATGGGGTGCAGAGGAACCCATTTCTTCTGGAGTCAGATATCGGCATGTTGTCCAATCCTCGTTGGATAAAGGCTTTGATTTGTGATTGATGTAATTATATTCCATGGGAGGAGGCAAGGCTAGAAGTAGTAAGGACTTCCTTATGGTCGATAGTCTATCAATTAGTGCGTTCTGGGATAGTTGGATCTGCTCAAAGTAGGATGTTAGAAGTTGCTCGTCCTCTGAGGAGTATTTTTAAACTTAAAATCCATTGTTGTATATTGTTTTAGATGTTTGTTTTGCTTTTGGGATTGTAGTTCCATTTGTGTTTCACAAGCTGGTCTCCGACCGTAATAATAAATTATTCTTATCCACCTATAATTAAAATATGCAATAACAATTCCACTGGAGTATTGAAACATCCTTAATTAAAGCTTATAATAAAACACACAATCTAAAAGCACGGCAGTTTAAACAGATAAAAGGACCAGTTACAACAATAAAACCAGAAGAATGCTTGCCTTAAAAAGTTTGCTTCCAGGAGCCGGTGGAATGCCAATGTTGATGGAGCATCTCATATTTCAGCAGGGATGCACTCCACAGCACTTCATTGTGTACGAACTAGCCCAAAGGTGAAGCAATTAAAAATAATAATTAGAAGTGATGTGAAATAATAGGAGAACACAACTGCATTTGGAGCAGTTCTGACTGTTGGAAAAACGCTCTGGGGAGACGGCGAACTCCCCAAGACTCCGGAGCATCTTCCAGGAGGCCCTCTCTGAACTGGCATGTCCCCTTAGTCCAGAGTGCCTATCTGTGGCCCTTCTCATATGAAAAGAGCACACAGGTCTTCTAGCATCATGCAGCAAGAAGAAAGACTCATCTGTAGCTCTAAACTACTTTTATTTACAGTCTATATACAGAGACTCCATAATCACGTCTGTGTTCTCCGAGCTCCGGCAGAACAAGTACAAACTGCGACACAGCAGAAGTGAAACTAAAACATTACAATAACAACACTTAGACTGAAGAGATAAGATAGACTTCCATTCTCACACACTCTCTCTCAGACACTCATGTGATTTACACTAATCAGACCAGCCTAGCTAAGCAGCATTGGCTACGTAAAATCCAACACTGACCACCTCAACTCACAAAGGATATTGTAGAGTTGGAAAAGGTTCAGAAAGGGGGAGCCAAAATGACCATGTGGGATAGGAAAAACTCCCCTATGTGGGAAAGTTGCAGCATCTGGGACTTTCCGGTTTAGAGGAACGCAAGTAAGAGAAGACATGATAGGGTTGCACAAAATGTTGCATCTCTCTCTCTCCCTCCTTGGCAGCAAAAATACAATAAGAAAGTGAAGTTAGTAACAATTTGCTGCTCTTATGACACCCAAAGTTGTGACTGCTTCACTCTGCCTAATGGTAGGGTCTGTGCTGCTTGTAAAGAAGCCCAGATGAGTCAGATTAAGGTTTTTGCTTGGAACATTTGGGTCAAACCCAAATCTGGCCAGCAGAGTTCTCAGATCCGAATTTTAGGTCAAAGCAGATTGCAGAAGCCATTCAACATGCTTGCACCTTTAGTGAGAAATGCAAAATGGGACCTGTACTCCCTGGCATGAAAATCCAGCTGCTTCTGTGGAAGCATTGCAGGTCTCTCAGTCCCCTTCTCTCCTTCCAAGGCCTTGGGTTAGCAGGTGGGGTCCCACAGGAGGTCTGCAAGAAGCAATGCCTGCCAATCTGAACAGAGACTAATCTCGACAGCCAATTCTGCCTTATACGCATGCAGAGGCGCACACACATTATGCCAGTTAACAAGGTGTGTGCAAGCTTTCCAAAATCTACCCAGTCTGCAAAAATGGCTCAATATGCAGAATGCAAATGTTGCAAGTTTGGGGGAGCATACCGGATTCTGTCTCAATTCTCCTGGCAGTGGGCTTTCCATATCATCACTCATCTTTGCAGCCAATCTCTTGTCCTCTAGTTACCAGAGTCTGCATTGTTAGATGTCTGGTAAGAACTAAAAATGTTCTTGTTTGACATGACTTTTCCTCTCTCTTTTTCCTATCTCTCGAGGCTTTTGCTTCTGAGAAATCAACCTGATGCAATGGCAGCTTCTTTCTCTGGCTGTGAATGCTAATGATTTTGCTGAGTGTCTCACCAGAGCGTCCCTCCGAGCCTTTCGGAGATTTCCTCAACAACGTTTTCCAAATTTCCCTGGCAAGTAGCTGACATTTCCTTATTCCCTTCCAGGGACAGCCTCATGACAATCCATCCCAGAGACAGCTCAGCTCAGCAGTGATAGTCCAAGACATTTTGCTTCCTGAACCAAAACACCAAGCCGTGCCCCATGCCCACCCCCCTCCATAGAAAGGCCAATCCTTTCACACATCAATGCCCACCTTCATCTGTCTCCTTCATTTGGAGGGCTTCCTTGGGACAGGGATTTAACAACTGCGGCTGCCCTGGTTGAAATGTACCCAAATGATGTTACTCTAAGCAACTTG
This sequence comes from Darevskia mixta, assembly GCA_034641385.1. Taxonomy (NCBI): domain Eukaryota; kingdom Metazoa; phylum Chordata; class Lepidosauria; order Squamata; family Lacertidae; genus Darevskia; species Darevskia mixta. The sequence continues at coordinate 5,052,686 of JAWWNH010000062.1, read as the reverse complement.
CTTCACTTTGTGCTATGGTAGGGCTGGCCCTTTAACCCACAAATTACAAATGATTATGATTATACCCACCCACACCTGGCTGGGTTGCCTAAGCCACTCTGGGCAGCTTCCAACACATATAAAAACATAATAAAACACCAACCATTAAAAATCTCCTAATACAGGACTGCCTTCAGATGTCTTCTAAAAGTTGTATAGTTATTTATCTCCTTGACATCTGACGGGAGGGCAGTCCACAGGGCATGTGCCACTACCAAGAAGACCCCCTGCCTGGTTCCCTGTAAGGTCACTTCTTGCAGTGAGGGAACCGGCAGGAGACCATTGGAGCTGGACCTCAGTGTCTGGGCGAAATGATGGAGATGCTCCTTCAGTTATGCAGGACCAAGTCCGAAAAGGGTTTTACAGGTCAGCACCAACACTTTGAATTGTGCTTGGAAACGTACTGGAAGCCTGTTTTAGACCGGTGCACACACACACACAAGGGACGCAGGTGGCGGTGTGGGTTAAGCCACAGAGGCTAGGGCTTGCCGATCAGAAAGTCGGCATTTGAATCCCCGCGACGGGGTGAACTCCCGTTGCTCGGTCCCTGCTCCTGCCAACCTAGCAGTTTGAAAGCACGTCAAAGTGCAAGTAGATAAATAGGTACCGCTCCAGCGGGAAGGTAAATGGCGTTTCCGTGTGCTGCTCTGGTTCGCCAGAAGTGGCTTAGTCATGCTGGCCACATGACCCACAAGCTGTACACCGGCTCCCTCGGCCAGTAAAGTGAGATGAGCGTCGCAACCCCAGAGTCGTCCGCGACTGGACCTAATGGTCAGGGGTCCCTTTACCTTTACCTTTTACACACATACAAGAGTGCTTAAAGCAGAAATGCCAACCTGTTTAGGTTCACGGGCACATGTGGATTTCTGGGTGAATGTGGGTAATTATAAAAACAATTAAAAATATCTAAAAACATATAAAGGGAGGAATGAAATGTAGCGCTATGGCAATCGTTCTGCCAGTGCAAGCATTTTTCTTTGCCGGAGGGGACAATCTCCCCTGTCCTCCCCCTGCACAACATTCTGGGGGTTCTCCCAAGACAATTTTGTGGGGTGTATGGGGAGAAGAGAGCAGGGGACAGCCCCATTGAGCTAGCAGAAGTCTTCTGCTTAGCGGGACTCGTTAGTTGAATCCTGCCCAAAATGATTTGAATGGCAAAGTTGTTATCAAACCACAATCTAAAAATATTATAAGGAAGGAAGCTGACAGGGCTATGTCCATTGCAGTACATTTTAATACTTGGTAAATGCTTGTCAGCATCTTCAAACTCCAATCAAATACAGCTGTGTGGCACACACATAAAAATAATCCTCCTCCCCGTTTAATAGGAGGGAGCATAAAGGGGGACGGGCATGCAAAGTGGCTATGTGTATACTGCAGCAAGTTATGCCTTGGGACGATGGTTGTCTGCACTCAGAGCTGTCTGCGATCATACAGGGAAGGGCCATAGCTCAATGGCAGAGCATCTCCTTTGCAACATGCAGAAGGTTGCAGGTTCATTCCCCCGGCATCTCCTGGTAGAGCTGGGAGAGACTCATGCCTGAAACTCTGGAGAGCTGCTGTCAGTCAGTGTGGACAATACTATGTGTGTTAGGCTCATCGCAAGGTAATTTATTGCGCTTCTATCCCCAAACATTCCTGCCTCAATCCCAGCGCACTCTACAGTCTGCCCGGAAACAAACCCTCAAGATTCCTCGTGCAAAATTCACACGCTTAGCCGAACATGTGTTCCTGGTGTGTAGTGTGGCGCTGGATTTTTTTGCAGTCGTGAGATGTGATTTCAAATCCAGTGATCAGGGCAAGGGGAGATGAGGAAGGCAGAGAAGACCCCCCACAATTCCTTTTCCAGAGCAAACTTAACAGCTGGAGGAAAGTATTTACCGAATCGCATCAAGACGCATTCAGTCTTTGCATTATTTATTGTTCGCTACTGAGAAGGATAAGGCCATGAATTAGTGATGTGATAAAATAACCTCCCAAAAAACCTTTTAGGAACTACAGTGAAAAGGTAAGAGCTCCTGATCATATTCCGTAACTTCTCTTGGCTTTTTGCGGGACCATATTGGAGACAGGCATCATAAATAAATAACCTAAGTAAAGCAAAAAGAAATGGGGAGGGGAGTGTTGAGGTTGGGGAAGAAATATCATACGACCCTATTAAACCTGTAATTATTCCACATACACACAGTTTAAGTTGGGGGTGGGATTTATTACAACCTTTAAAAAAAGCCTCTCTTAGCTCCTGCCTCATGAAAAGTACAACTAGGAACAACGGGAATTGAGCGAGGTCTTTTTCAGTGGTGGCCCCTCATTTTGCAATGCCAGGCTCATCAGGTGCCTGGTGAATACCTTTTTTATTTTCCCAGGCCTTTTAAATCTGTTTTAGACTTGAGCCATTTTTACTCTTGGCAAAAGAGTATATTGCTGCTGCCATTTGTTGAGGGTTTGACTAGATCACCCTTTGAGTCCCTTCCAACTCTGTGTGGGTTTTATGACTTTTAGGTTGTTTTCTTTCTTGTTGTGGACTGCTCTGAGAACTTTATAAGGCAGTCCCACTGTAAGTAAAATAAAAATGAAACTAGATAAAAGCCACAACATTGTCATTTAGGACGTCCTTAACACTCATCTTGGAGGTGTAATTGCTCAGTGGTGCAGGCAAAGTGCTATTCATATGCTCAGAGGTACTCTTGCCTTCAGTAGTACTTCACATGTTTGAAGTATTGACAGTGAAAATACCATATTTTTGCATGTATAAGATGATGTTTTTTTTAGGGTGTTGTCTTTTACACGGATAGTGTAGGTGGGGAACGGGCAATTGGTGGCATTTGTGAATTGGAGATTGTGAGTGGCTATTGGGCGTGTGATTGGTGGCTGTGGCAAGGCCTGCTTGCGATTGGCTGCTGCTGTGGCAATATGGCGGGCGATTGGCGGCTGATGGTGGCGAGTGGGCACGATTGGTGAGATGATTGGTGAGATTGGTGAGACGATTGGTGGCCTTGTCGAGGCGTGCGATTTGCAGTGGTGGTCAGGTGGGTGAGGGATTGTTGGCAATTCCCCCCCTCCAAAAAAGGGGCGTCTTATACACGGAAAAATCTGGTAGATTCCAGAGAGACAAAGGCAGGTATTGGTATGGTTACATGAGAATAATAATAGACTGGCTTACTTTACAAGGGTAACTGTAAGGGTAACTGAAATAGCATTTGTGATGATAGTGGCTTAGTAGTAACACCAGTTTGTAGGAATGTGTCTCGAAATGAGGCCACAAATACAGGCCATCATTATAATGGTGCTAGGGACTGCTGGCTGCTGCTTCTCTCTGCATGCACTCATTCCTGACTTTGCTTCGTCCTGCACTGGCTGCCTTTTCCATTTCATCAGGGAAAACAGCAACTAAGTGTGAGATGAGGGCAGGGATTGGCTTGATGGCTGCTGATGTCATATGACTGGTTATCAACAGTGCTTTGTTCCAGTAGGGAATGGGTATTTTGGAAAGGGGAAAGGTTGCAAGCTTCCCTAGCAAATTGTTACCTTCTCTCTCATCTTTCTCCTTCCGAAGGCAGAAAAGAAGTTTTGGAGAATGTGAACAGTGTGCAGGGCTATTTGTACTACTGATACTACTACTAGTAGTTGCTAGTAGCAGCGGTGGAGCAAGCCGATCGGGCACCTGGGGCGACACGTGTGCCCTGCTCCCAGGGACGGGACCAGCCAAGGCAGGACGCTCCGCGGGGCCTCCGAGGAGTCCACCTGCCTCCTTCCACTCAGCCGCCCTACAGCTGAGGGGGAGGCGGCGGGCGGACTGTTTGGGGCAGCGTGGAGCGCGGAGACGCGTTGCTCGGGTGCACTACAGGCCCCGCGGTGAGTGCCACCCGGCATTTTGTCACACACACCCCTCAGTGGTGACACTCGGGGCGGCCCGCCCCTACTGCACCCCCTTCCTCCGCCCCTGGCTAGTAGTAGTTGCTAGTAGTAGTACTAGTTGCTAGTAGTAGTTACTAGTAGTAGTTACTACTGGTACTAGTAGTTACCATTATTACTACTAGTACTATTACTATTCCACTTATTATAGTTGTTGTTGTTGCTGCTGCTGTTATTATTATTCCTAAGGTCTGGAGTCATAAGAGTCATAGAACTGAGTCTTATCAAAGGATGAGGATGCATATCTTTTGGTGCCAAGATCTCACGGGAGCCAGCGGACTCACACGAGAGCTTGGCATCAAAAATAGGACATCCAAACAGAAGCCAGGATGGTAAAATCGGGATTGTTGATGGGCATGTTATTCCTATCCAGTTAGGGTGAGCACCCATCAGCATCAGCATCAGCATCATCATGTAGAAACAATCTGCCTTGGGCCGGTTTCTAGCTGAGTAGGGAATCCTGCATCTAAACACTTGCTGCAGACATGCTTCCTCCGCCTGATCCAGCCCCTTATATGCCCAATCAGTCACAGCAGGGGAAGATCTCCTGCAGATCTTATCAGAAGGTTCATTCCATAAAATATAGGAACCAGGCCTTTAGTGTTGTGGCATCTACTGCCCTTGGAATTCCATCCCCTTGAATACAGTGGGACCTCGGGTTAAGAACTTAATTCGTTCCGGAGGTCCGTTCTTAACCTGAAACCGTTCTTAACCTGAGGTACCACTTTAGCTAATGGGGCCTCCCGCTGCCACCACAGCGATTTCTGTTCTCATCCTGAGGTAAAGTTCTTAACCTGAGGTACTATTTCTGGGTTAGAGGAGTCTGTAACCTGAAGCCTCTGTAACTGAAAGCGTCTGTAACCCGAGGTACCACTGTATTAGAAAGACACTTTCTGTCGTCTTTTGGGCAGCTACTGAAGAGTTTCCCCTTTCAACAAGCAGCCTAAGGCTGCATTCAGACAGCATTTATTCCATTTCCCCAGTGTTTCCACACCTGATGTTTTCTGCATTTTATGTGATATTTCGCACAAAAGCCACTTCTTGAAATCTAGCAGATGTGTTGCACTCATTTTCACATTGATTGCTTCCAGGGAAAAAATTATAATGTTTGCAGCCTCGTTAAGCAAGAATGTTGTAGGAGTTTCATGCTGTAATTTCTCCACATTTGTCACACATCATACCATGGGGCAATATTTGGGGTGGCATTCCAGCAGACAGTTCTTTCCTGCCATTTTCATGGATGAATCATGCAGGAACAGAAGCACGCATGCATATAAAAGGCAGCAGCATGTTCAATGGTGTCAGAAGGCTGACACTGAGACCCAACAGAGTAACACTTTCACCCAATCCAAACCATCCCCGGCTATGTGCAAAGGAGGTTTGGTTTGCTCTGCTAATGTCTAAACTGAACCTAAACAGTTTCTCAAAAGGGCATTGTTTTGTTTTGTTTTGAAATACATGTAGATCAGGCATGGCCAAACTTGGCCCTCCAGCAGTTTTGGGACTACAACTCCCATCATCCCTAGCTAACAGGACCAGTGGTCAGGGATGATGGGAATTGTAGTCCCAAAAAAGCTGGAGGACCACGTTTGGTCATGCCTGATGTAGATGTTCCTCACAGGCTTTCCACATTTCACCCAGGGAACTTCAGTTCTGCAAATGTGCATTTGGCAAGGCCTTTCCACGCTCAAAACAAGGAGGGGAGGAGAATTATGTTGGCTCAGCTTTGTCTCCAACCATGTGCATTAACTTAGCAGATTAATGTTGCATTTACTCAGCATAGTACTGCCGAGCAGAGCAGGAAATATAGCACTGTAGAGTTCATGGGAGTAGATATAAAATATTAGGTCAAGATTGTCTGACCCGCTATGCTAAAAGAGTTATTTGTTCTGGATTCATTTCACAGCCGTTTTCATTTGCTTTAAGAATATGCTATACTTTGCCTACCAGATTATGGACCAGGGCCGCCTCCGTACCACCACTGTTTTGTAGGAGGGATTCGAGAGCATAGTAGGTTTGTGCAATTAAAGCACTTTAAAGTGCTCTGGCGCTCTAGTGCAACCGATTCACTACTATTTAAAAAGCATGCCAGGGAAATCCGCTGAAAAATTGTGAGATGAATGAATGATGAACGGGAAGGCGTATGAACACCTTGCAAGCAAATCAGGATAGCCACAACTCGTTGTCATATAACTGCTCTGCAAACAAACCAGAATAAATGCTCAGTAATTACCAGACATAGTCTAACCTCTGCATAAGCTTTCTGCAAGCAAATCTGCATGAATGCCCAATAAGCAGATCATCTGGAGGAGCCCCGAGGCTGCCAATTCTAACCACAGCTAGTCAGAAGTAAGTCCTGTTGAATGGGTGGCGCTGTGGTCTAAATCACTGAGCCTCAGGTTTGCCGATCAGAGAGTCGGTGGTTTGAATCCCCGCAACGGAGTGAGCTCCCATTGCTCTGTCCCAGCTACTGCCAACATAGCAGTTCGAAAGCATGCCAGTGCAAGTAGATAAATAGGTACCACTGCGGTGGGAAGGTAAAGGGCGTTTCCGTGCACTCTGGTTTCCGTCACGGTGTCCCGTTGCGCCAGAAGCAGTATAGTCATGCTGGCCACATGAGCCGGAAAGCTGTATGTGAACAAATGCCAACTCCTTCGGCTTGAAAGTGAGATGAGCGCCGCAACCTCATAGTCGCCTTTGACTGGGCTTAACAGTCCAGGGGTCCTTTACCTTTTACCTTTACCTTTTACCTGTTGAATTCAGTGGGGCTGGCCTAATGCAGTGGCATTAGGATTGCAGCCTAACACAGGGCTGGATTTGAGGGACAGCAAACCCACAGCTGTAAGAATCAGGCAGAGAAGCATGTCTCGTGAAGAGACCTTCTAGGAAAATAGCGAAATGCTTCCATTTGGGAATATATCCTACAGCGTTCAGATAATCAGGTGTCTTAATTTGGGGGGCAGAGGAGGGAATCAGTAGCGTAAGCCAAAACTAATAGCTTATATCTTTTGGAAATACAATAATTTAATTGTGTCTGCGATAATTCTTCCCAAGGGATTAACACAATCCATTTTAAGACCTGCTTTTCAGTTTGTTTTGCACATAGATTTCTCAGTGTTCGTATCCATGAATCTGTGACTGCCCAATTTCATTTAGGATTGTGAGGAAGATGTGAATCTGTCCACATGCCTGTTGCCCATAGAAATCAGTGACTGGGATTTAACACACTTTTAAATGTGTCGGGGGCAGATTGAGTTATTGTTTTTGTTTGCATGTGTTTTTATGTCTTTATATGTTATGTGTTTTTATGTGGCAAGCTGCCCTATGAGGGCAGTATATAAGTTCAATTTTAAAAACTAATGCTATTTTAGGATGCATCAATGGAAGTACAGGGGCCAGACCAAGGGATGTAACAGTCCCACTCTATTCTGCCTTGGTCAGACCCAACCTGGAGTACAGTGTCCAGCTCTGGGCACCACAATTTAAATAGGATATTGACAAACTGGAACATGTGCAGAGGAACGCAACCAAGATGATTAAGGGTCTGGACGCGGGTGGCGCTGTGGGTTAAACCACAGAGCCTAGGGCTTGCCGATCAGAAGGTCGGCGGTTTGAATCCCCGTGACGGGGTGAGCTCCCATTGCTCGGTCCCTGCTCCTGCCAACCAACAGTTCAAAAGCACGTCAAAGTGCAAGTAGATAAATAGGTACCGCTCCGGCGGGAAGGTAAACGGTGTTTCCATGCGCTGCTCTGGTTCGCCAGAAGTGGCTTAGTCATGCTGGCCACATGACCCAGAAGCTGGATGCCGGCTCCCTCGGCCAATAAAGCGAGATGAGCGCCACAACCCCAGAGTTGTCCGCAACTGGACCTAATGGTCAGGGGTCTCTTTACCTTTACCTAGCCAAGTCTTATGAGGAATGGTTGAGGGAGTTGGGTATGTTTAGTCTGGGAAAGAGGAGACTGAGAGATTATAGCCACAAAATATTTTAAGGACTGTCACATGGAGGATGCAACAAGCTTGTTCGGAAGGAGGAATTTTGATTCGGCTCACATGTAAAGGTGGACCTTTTAAATTCGCACTTTCTGAATCAATACATAAAGCCGAAATGCAAGCATCCTTCAAAATTCACGCTTCTCCCAATTTTGCAATGCAGCTCTCCAGCCAAGTAACGTGTACAAAATGCACATACTGGGGAGAAATGCACATATTGGTGAAAAGGACATGCAAAATGCATTACATTAGGGAAAATGGGATAAGAATGGGCACATTAGGAAAAAATACACTAAAATGCTGTTGAATTTTCACAATGACTTTAAAACAACAACAACAACCAACCAAAAACTAATGTGCAAATCTGGATAACTGAACTTAAGGCTGGAAAAATGAGAAACTGAAATTGTGAGATTCATCAAATTTGCCTAATATACACATTTCTGCAATGCAGTTCCCCCTAAAACAATTCACTTTTGTATGTTATTTTGATATGCTTGTTGTACACATCATTTGGCTGGAGAATTCAGTGCTGCAAAATTCAGAGGAGTGCGAATTTTGAAGGATGGCTATTTGCATATTGTTTTGGAAAGTGCAGAATAGGGTAGGTTCCCTTTGAAATGTGAACAGAACAGGGTTTCTCCTCCATTCCTAGGGCAGAGCCATGGTAGTCTGCCTATATGCTAATGCCAACCCTGTTAATTACGCACTCCGTATTAACGGAGATGGTTTTTACTATGCATTTTGCCTGCATTAGTCATTCCCAGTCAGAAAAGATGGGCCTGGGCAGGTTGGATATTGACGTTTCTGCAATTTGCACAATAAAAGTTTAACAGTTTACATCTACTCTACAGCTTCATCAATGTTTTCAATGTATCACCTGCTCAGTTGACTGGTACTTATGCATGCATTGATTCTTTCTCTCTCTCTCTGTTTCTCTTTCCTAAGCATGCAAACGCAAAGAACAAGAACCAAACAAAGATAGGAACAACTCCCAGAAGAAATCTCGTCTGGTTTTCACCGATCTCCAACGCAGAACACTTTTTGCCATCTTCAAAGAGAACAAACGTCCATCCAAAGAAATGCAGATCACCATCTCTCAACAGCTGGGCTTGGAACTTACCACTGTCAGTAACTTCTTCATGAATGCTAGGAGGCGGAGCCTCGAGAAATGGCAGGATGATTTGAGCACCGGGGGGCCCTCCTCAACCTCCACCACTTGTACCAAAGCATGATCGAAAATCAGAATCTAAATTGGGCACAACTCAACTAATATATATGGAAAAGGAATGGATTCTTACTGGGGCCCTTCACTGGTGATTTGAAAGCACAATCCTCTTAAAACAGTAATACTGATTTACAACACAGGGCATTTTAATTTTATTTAAATGATTTTTAGGGTTTGTTTCTTTTTTAAATAAATAAATGTGCAGGTCAAAAATACATTAAAAGGCAAGACTAAGCATGTCTGAAACAGAAGTAGGTCGTTCATGACCCAAATTAATCCAGGGCTATCATGACAGAGCCAATCAAAGCTGAAAAATATTTATCAGCTTCAAGGGCCAAGGAATCGGCCAACAAGACGGCACCAACTTTTGCTAAGATTTGTCCACCAAAGGAAATCCAAACACACTGGACCTATTTTGTTTCCAACATGCTTAGTTTCTCCACACTACTATACCAAAGCTCACAAGCATTGAGACATATAAGTACTGAGCACAAACTTAATCTAGACCTAAGAACATGGGGGGTTTATTTTAGAAACTCAGGCATTGTTACGTTAAACATTTTCAGAATTATCCGATTTGCTTTCTCTTAAGGGGGGAAAATGTCAATGAAGATAAGGTCTTGGATCAGTACGATTCGGTTCCCTTGAACCCAAACTATCAAGCACAAAGACACCAGAAAACAGGAACAGCTCTGGACTCTTTGCCTGTTCTTACAAGACGTGCTCGGAGTTAGGGGGTGTTAGCGAACACATTGGTTTCAAGCACACTTTTGCAGGTCTTCACAATTTCTATTTGTACATAGTGCAGACACACACTCAGGAAGCCAGTTTAAGATGCTACCACAGATAGAGCAAATGCAACACTTGAAACGCTCTAGACTTTATTTTTTAAAAAAAACTAATCATGAATATGTCCTAAACAGTTATGAGACATCCAATTTCATCCCGTCACTTATTTATTTAATTTTTTTTTTTTGGCCACATCAATTCTGTGTTTGAGTTAGTTGGTGTTTCCAGGCAGGAAAATAAAGCCAATGCCTTCATGACTTCACTGACCACTGGAGCACTTACTCCAAGTCTGTTCCATGGATAAAAAGCATCCCACCCACCACTTCATGTAAGAATGCAACACACCAAAGATGCAGGATATTGCAAGCCAAAGACCATTATAACTTGCCATTTTCCAACATCATTGTCATCGCCATTGTCTTTGTCATCAATGTAGTCAGGTTTTGAATATGTTAGAAGTAAACACCAGTCAATGTACAGCTCTATTCCAGTTCACCTGTCCAGTGAGCTGAAAGAGACAGTGTTCTCAAGTGAAGCATCAAAGATAACTTTTAATCTCACTAGGGTACAGTGTTCACCTAAGGATACCCAAACACAACACGCGCCATCTTTCTCATCAGAATTGCTATGGTCACTCAATGTGCATATTCACCAGTGAATAGCCCCCATTCCTTGGAACACAACTTGTGTGTTCAAAAGCAAGCCAAATGCTGTAACGATCCTTTAAAGACACTTGAGACTCTTTTATGTACTACTTAATCGAAACCAAAGAAACTTTTTCTGCACCTACTTCTTCTGCAACAAACTGTTCCATTTAGGGGGGAAAAATAAAGAAATGAATAATAATTTAAATAAAAAATAAAATAAAAACCAAACCAAGGAAGCACGTCAGGAAACAAACCAATGCTAACACACTGTGTTTTGACAGACATCTTGGGACATTTTTAGGAAGCAGAGTTCAAAGAAAGGGTTGACAAGAAAGGAAACGAATGGAAAAGCCAATGGGGATTGCTGCTTCATTTTGACAACTCAGTAATCTTAAAGTTGAAGATTGTCTTTAATTTGTGCCTATGCAGTTTTTTCAAAAGAACAAGGAACAGAGCAACCGAGACCTCAACAGCTACAATACCAAAGATGAGGATTTCTCACGACTTTTAGTTCAGTTCATTCTCCCCCCTTGCACAGCTAATATGCGTACAGCACGATTGATCTGTGCAGAGGTAAATTGATTCTGTTTCTTTTGAGCAACAAAAAACAAACACACAAAAAGGATGATATTTTTTTTTTAATATGAAAAAGTTCTTTTCTTTTCCAATTTCTGCTCTCACATGGAATCTTCCAAAGGATTCCATGGGCTCCAAGTATAAGATGTTGGGATACTAAGCTAATGGATCTTCTCCAACCCGGTGTGCGTGCGTGGAGGGGAGAAGCATCTTACTCTTTAAATGATAATTTTGGCTCAGTGGGGTTGCATATGTTATGTGATTTTTAAATGATAATCTAGGAGACAGGGGTTAGAGGACAACTTTTGTGAATGCAAATGAATGGTATGTTTTCTTGTTTCATACTTGAGGAATCTCATACTGTTGGAAAGGAGCCTGATGCATATAATCCAGACAGTGAATAGTTCTTTCTCAGATCTTTGAGCAGTTTAACTTCGCTATCCAGTGTTCTGCACATGGCCATTGAGTCTTGACCACTCAGGTCCAGATCTTCCCACCAGACCAGTGTTTCTCAAATTAGAAAATCATAGACCTTCTAGACCTTCTAGCTCGTTGGTCCCCAGCGCCACCAAGCAGGCCCAAACAATCCTATGCCTAGCTCCTGTTCACACAGTATACAGCTCCGATTCATCCACAGTATACAGTTTCTTCCCTCAGATTCATATACATTCACTCTTCCTGGGAGAACTCCTCTCTGAACTCAGGAACTAGACATATAACACCAGAGATGCATGACTCTACCCTTCTCAGTCATCAATGTGAGTGGAGTGATAATCCTTCCTTTGGAGAACCCAGAATATTGAAAGCGTATTAAGTAATAACACACCACCACCCTGTTTGAGAAACACTGTTCTTGGTCACTTTTTAAATACTGCGGACCCACCAATGGTATTCTGTCTCCATTGAGAGCCTGCATTCTGTTAATTCGAGCTAGTAATGAAATTTTCATAACCGCTGTATGCAAAATCCACCTCCAGTCACCCCACTTAAAAGGTGAACCACCCGTAAGGCACCTCCAACTCCTCTGTGGGTTGTTGATTTGCTGTTTGGGAATCAATAACTTAAGCTGGATGAGGAGCTGGAGATGTTGACTTGCAGGTATCATCCACACCCATTAAAACTGTTGCTAGTATTGCTAGACTTTGGTACGAAAATCCACCACCACCTTTTAACAATTCTGGACTAAGCTCTCAGCTCAGATCCATCACTATAACAATAACAGGGTAGTTATGATTAACCTCATTGTAAGAAAGAATTTGGAACTGTTGCACCAGTAGAACAAACTTGGATTCTTCCATGAGGAAGAGTTCAAGACGAAACGTCTTTTCAAACCCTAACCTGAAGATATAAAGGAAAAGCATCCAAAATTCATTCCAAAGTGCTTTGGTGTGAGAGGTGGATTTTGCTTTTATCAGAAGCGAGTGTTGGCCCTAAAAGTCTTTGAGCCAAAAACCTAAATTTCCCCTTCTAATTATTTTAAGAATTGCCATGGCAGAAACTGAAAGCCTGGCTTGAGGTCTAACCATTGCCACAGTGGCTTCTCAATGGTCACAGAACATTAACACTGCGTGAGTTTTGCAAAGCCTACCCTCTTGTGCCAATGAAAAGGATCACGAGGTCCATGTGAAAGTCCGGGTATTGTCAGATCCAGGCATTGGCAGGATTATAGATGTGGCCCTTTCCTACAAAGTAAGATACACACTTTGCATCTTGGGCCATGTTCTATTCAAGAATGTTCACTTATGCAATGCTGCCGATTCATTCTTGCATTTGATTTGCTCATTTGTCTCAGACGTCTAACAATCTCTTATTGGGATGAACATGGTACTTGAGCTGAAGAACAAAAGGTCATTTCCAATGTCTTCAAACACTGCTCTCTGTTTTTCCTTTCGCTTGCCAGGGAGAGATGGGTGATTCTGGGGCAGCACAGTCAGTTCCTAGATTCCTAGGCAGCACACAGTCAGTTCAAGCAGCTCAGTGGCCAAGACTGTCAGGCCTCACTCTTGCCCTGCCTGAACTGAGAGTGTGCCCTATATTTCAGCCGCCCCTTCCCCTGTGGCTGTGTGTACATTGCAGGGAAACATTAGCAGCGATAAGCAAGCTGTCTTTCTCGGAATGCTTGTCTGCCGTGTTGGCTGCTCTTAGGTATCCAAGAAGCCCTGATAAGACTTCCAAGGAACCCTAGAGTGACACAGATTGAATGCCACTGGTCTAGAATCCATTTATATCGCCTTTCTTGCAGTTGTTGGTGAATGTGGGGAACTTAAAAAAATAATAATCCAGGTACTCACACCATCAGACACACTCTGGACTGCAGAAGATGTTTCTGGGTCATTTTTTTATGCAGCATGGCCCAACCCCGTCAATTGATACCGTTGATCAGGCACCCCCAAACTCGGCCCTCCAGATGTTTTGGGACTACAGTTCCCATCATCCCTGACCACTAGTCCTGTTAGCTAGGGATTATGGGAGTTGTAGTCCCAAAAGATCTGGAGGGCTGAGTTTGGGGGTGCCTGCTACAGGGAAAAGGCCACATGTTATGCTCAGTCACTTGCAGAGTCTTTGCATCAGTGTAAACGGCTGCAACAGGAGGGATTTCCTAAATTGCAGAAGTCCGCCTTTGCCCAAAGAGTATCTTGTATTGGTGCTAAAACAATCAAGCAAAGGGGTGGGGGGATTCCCTCCACATTTACCTGCCCCCCCCCCACTGGCACGACAGTACACACACATAACTCTGGTAAGACAGGGATAACTAAGTGCTCCCCTATTCCTTGAGCTAGAACAGGGTTTCCCAGGCTTGGGTTTCCAGCTGTTTTTGGACTACAACTCCCATAATCCCTAGCTAGCAGGTCAGGGATGATGGGAATTGTAGTCCCAAAATAGCTGGAGACCCAAGTTTGGAAAACCCTGAGCTAGAACCATCCACTGAGACGGTATCAGAACAAATCCTGCAGTCTCTGTCAAAGATGCGGACAAAATCCAACTGTAGTCATACCATACAGACAAGCAATGGGCAGAACACACTCAGTTATCTATGGAAAGGCTAGACAACATTATAAACATCTCAGTGCTAAGGTTGCTGTCCAAAGAGGCTTGTATTAAAACTCAGAACAATGGAACATGCATGTATCTCACTGGGCTTTTTCACATAGTCTGAAACATCAAACATCATCAGCATTGAACTGCATTCCTGAGGCCAGCACTGGCATTATGTGTGTGTGTGCGCGCACACATGTGTGTACACACACACACACACGGCAAGACCTGGAGGGCAAAGCACCAGAGCAGGAATCCCTAGGGATGAGGAGAAAGAATCACGTGGAAAGCAGATACATTGCACACAATTAAGGTTGCTACAGCTGTGCTTTGCTAGGATTGGAGTGCCCAAGTGTTGATAAAATATACCTTACACACAATTATGTGTTTCCGTGTGTGTGTGTGTGTGTGTGTGTGTGTGTTGTGTGTGTGTATACTCATTGCACATGGATATATACATATATAGACACACACATTCAGACTTACCTGCGGTCTTACTCTAAAAAGAACTCTGACAGCATTTCTGGCATAATGGTCATATTGGTGAAAGGGGATAATCTCAAACTTTACACTGTCTAATCCTGTCATCTGGTATATCTACTCAGGCATGAGACGCATATTCTCTTTTAATTATATGAATACGAAAGAAAGTGGTTACTGTTTGACATGCCATTTGTAGTTCCGCCAATGGCTGCCAACAGTTTAGCCGGTGATTTCTACTCAACGTATAACACACATTCTTCCTTCTCTGAAGTTATCCAGTGTCTCTGTTCCGATTACAAACAGCCGCTTCTGTTCCTAACCTCTTGTGGTCTTATTTTGACTTGTCCCAAGCATATTTCCTTCGTTGCAGTTGCACTGCTGGTAAACATTTATGTAACTTTGTCACCTGCCATTCACCAAATGACAAGGGCATCTTGGAGACATGGCAGCCATTGTTAAGATTTTTATTATTTTTATTTTTAATGTCTTGGCTTAAACTTCTGTATAATTGCATTGAATACTGCTCATTTTGTGTGTTCTTTTCCACCAAAAAATGGTAGCGATCTAGTATCCCAACATCTACCTTACCTTTTATACTTGGAGTTTTTTTTTCATGGGCACATCCAAGATGAATTCAACTTTCAAGAAACCTTGGATATTGTTTAATCATCTGTGGAGGAACAAAGAATGTGCTTGATTACTTCGGTTGAATAGCTTTATACTGGATCTCTCTTAACTAAAGCTAAATCCAAAGACCTACGGAGGACAAAAACCAGCAAAACGTAAAGCTCAGACCGACTTACGGGAATAGCAACCTCCTTTTTTTTTACCCAAAAAAAAGAGGAGAAGTGGCAATGACATAGCTATGGGGGAACAAAAATTCTGATGTTTTTCTTGCTTGTCACCATATTTAAGTATTTTGTGATTTTTTTATAGATTATGCTTGGCCTACTCTATATTTATTATGGGAATTATTATTTTTGCTATTGTTTAAAAGTTACGCCAGTTATCTTCAAAGCCTTTATTCCTTCCCTGATACGTTGGGGCTATATTGGTGGTTATTGATCGTAAGATTGACTTTGATAGAGATCAAGACCTAAGCCGAAAGCCTTAGCTCCAGTTAAATTTTCGTTCTGGCCAAAGCTTCTGTTGGTTCCAATGGAGCCAGTGCGCCATCTTGGATTTTTTGGATGCAACTTTAGCTGGAGCTAAAATGGTATGGTCAGGCTTCTGTTGATTACCCTTTGTGATTATTTTGATGACGTTGCTGGTTATTTTGGTCGCAGCCCACTTGGATGTGCTCCCAGACATGTCCCACTGAAATGAACCAAAGTTGTGCAGGAGTATGGATGCATGCTACTGCCGCAGATTTCAATGGGTCGTGTGCAAGAGCCTTTTCTGCTGGGCAGTGCCTTTTTGTTAGACTTAATTTGCTCCCCCCCCCCTTATTTATCAATCCTAGAATCGTAGTGCATCCTAGATGCAAATCTGAGGTTAGCACATAAATTTAATGGGGAGGGAGGGAGGGAGTATTAGTAAAGTTCTGTTACAGACATGGGGGAGGGGAAGACAAGGTACCCAAAAATATTAAAGAGTCTCCCAACCCCTCTCCCCCAAACTGGAGCATGCTTTATTTCTTATAATCAATCTCAATGGTTTTATAAAATGATTGACCCTTAAGTTATTTAATTTAATTCCTCCTCACCTCACTCAAAATAATGAAACCAAAAAAACCCAGTGAGGGATACCTTTTTAATTATTATTATGGCACATAAGAGCCTTCATAATATAACTTATTTATTTAACTTATTCAGCATCTACTGCAGGTGCCCTTGTATAGTTTATATTTTTATTTTTTTTATGAAATCAACTTAAAGCACTACAACTTATTTGCTGTCAGAACAACAGAGTGATGATTTTTTTTTCTTCCTTTTCTCTTTTTGGACAAGCAAGGAATATTTTGTCTAAACCATGCATTCAGGAACAACAGGGGATTTTTTAAAGAAAAAGAAAAAAAAACCAAGACACTGCAACACTTTGCCTGAACTTTGTGGCTTTTTAAAAACAAGCTGGGGGAAAAATATAAAATAACAACAAGCAAAAAAAATAATAATAATAAACGAATAAAAAAAACCTAAAAAGAGAGAAACCCTTAAAGTAGCTGCTTCCAAGAATGAACTTTGTGTGTGTGTAAAAAAAATAAAAATTAAAAGGATTAAAAAAAAAACTGAAAAAGGAAAAAAAAAACTTTCTATTTCTAGTGAGAACCAAAGAGGCTACCTCACTGACTTTTTCCATTTGTAATTTTAATCGTGTTGATGATACCAAAGATACCAAAGATTTCTTTCTCTGTGCGGTCTGCATTTTGCTTGTGCTCTTTATAGTTTTAACTTTTCCTCCTTTGCATCCAGTATGTACAGCTGCAACTCAGATGCCCTGTCCTCTGTCCCGACAAACGCCGTTATCAGAGGGAACTGCTAATTCTGACAAAGTCATTTTCTGTGTTTTATCCTCCTGCCACCCCCTCTTCCCCCTGCCCCAGTCCCTACCCACTGCCTCCACAAAAAAAGGGGGGACCCACAGCTTGATCTCAGGCACAGTTGTCTGCTTACAGCAAGAATGATCCGTGTATGTGTGTGTGTAGCTGATGGAATTGCCCGGCAATTTTTGCATCATGATGCTCACGCTTGCTACACTGAAGGGTGGCAGTGTGCATCCCTTTCTGGAATGACCTGAATCAGAAAGATGTACAGAAATCTAGCATAGCGCTCTCTGGAACGGACTCTTCAAGTGCCCCTGTTTTCCAGGGACAGTCCCTGATTTACAGAAACTGTCCCAGTTTCTGAATTGATCCCAGAATGTCCTGCATTTTCCTTAGGACACCCCCATTTTCATCAGATAAATGTTGGAGGGTATGGAGTTACGTGACCTCCAAGCCAAGGAGATAAGTAACTACACAATCTTTAGAAGACATCTGAAGGCAGCCCTGTATTGGGAAATTGTTTTAAAAAAAAGTTTTATTATGTTTATATATATATGTTGGAAGCCACCCAGAGTGGCTGGAGCAACACAGTCAGATGGGCGATGGTATAAATAATAAAATTATTTTTGTTATTATTGTGGACTAGGACATCCCTATTTTCATCAGAGAAGTGTATGCTGGAGTGACCTTAGTCAGCTGAATGGGAATGTGAGTCCCTTTCAGGAATCTAGTTAGTTTACTGGATCTAGTTGCCCATGACTACAACTTGATTGGGACTATTGCCCTGGGACCAATGGGGAGAGGCAGTAGCTTGGCGCTAGGACACAGGCTATGCACCCAGGAGGGCGCAGGTTCAACCACTGCCATTGCCCGTTAAAAATAAATAATGTATCTCTGCTGAAAGAAGCATGAGATACACTACAACTACTACTGTGAATTACAATTGATGGGACACTGGCCTCAGCCACTGCTGGTATGTGGCCTCCAACAGCTTAATTCCTGAGAGAATTCAGCTCTTGAAGACCAAAAATGTTGCCCGCTACTAGCTAGCTGGATCGGACCAATGGTCTGACACAGCGTAATTTAGCTTGGTTTGCTCATAGACATGCAGCAAGTGCACCAGTTTTAAGGGGACTCACATTAACTTGAGGGGAGCATTCACGTAAGACTGTGATTATAGATTCCCATCCTTGGATATAAGTTCTGTTGAGATCAATGCAATCTCCAAGCGGGTGTATTTAGGATCCAGGTCAAAGAGATGAATGCGCTAAACGTACCAAACCATACCCTTAAAGCAGGCTTTGCCTAACCCGGCATCCTCCCAATGTTTTGGACTACGATTCCCATCATCCCCAGATGGCCAGGAATGATGGGAATTGTAGTCCAGAACATTGGGAGGGTGGGCAGGTTGGTGAAGGATGCCCTAAACTAAAGCATACCCTTCCTTGGAAGTAAATCCAACTAACACCAGTGGTGCTTACTTCAGAGCAACTGTGGCTGGACCATCAACCTATGCATTTTATTAACTTCAGTTTGCCCAGGGTTCTTCTGGCTTGTGGCCATTTGGAGGTGGAGCTCCAGCCATGTGGGCTTCTGTGCATACACAAACTTCCAGGACTTTCACTTGAGCAGAAGCTCAGCAAGGGATCTCTTCAAATGCAAGGAATGGCCCACTTCATTGAAGAGCTTGATTCTCATGCAAGCTTCTGCACAAAGATCAGGGGAGATGTGTTTGAGATCAAGCTGTGGGGTCTACAACGTAAAGAAGGCAAATGTGTTGAACATGAGTCATCTTTTATTACTATTCTAGTTGTTCCTAGGAAATTACCTCAGCCGTTGTTTTTCCTTCTGCTAGCTGCTAAATACTTGTTGGAAATATCTGAGGGACTTCACCCAAGATTCGTTAACACCATTTGATTCTGGCATTCTCAGGTTGTCTGTGTGTCTTACTTTACAATACATAGTCATCTATTCCAGGACGGTCCTCTGCTAGAAATCCAGTTTAAAGGGGTAAGAAAAGAGAGTAAACAAAAAAAAAATCACAAATATACATCTTTTGCTTATTATTATTTATTTATTTGGAAAAAAACAAACCACAGGCAGATTAAATCAGTATAGTTTACTCAGTGGTAGAACATCTGCTTTGCATGCAGAAGGTCCAAGGTTCGATCCAAGGCATCCCCTTGGGGAGTTCCCTGCCTCCTGTAAACCTCAAGAGCTGCTGTGCTGCCAGTCGATGTAAACACTTTCAAGGTAAACGGGGCAATGGCCTGACTTGGTATAAGGCAACTTCCTGTACTCCAAAATAGTCAAAAGACCTTGTGAAATTTGCTTTTAGACGTTCCTCACAAACTCTGAGGAGAACTTGCTTCCAGGTTTTCCCTGGGCTCGGAATTCTGTAAAAATGACGCAGGAGAAGACCCTTTCCTAGCCATCACCAATTTGGCCTCCCCGAAAAGAACATCTGAAGCAGGAACTCATTGTCCCAGGAAAAACAACAACTGCTTCTTAGAATACCACTTAAACCAGCTCTATTCTGCCATTTCCCAGCTTAAAAATTTGCAAAGCTCATTTTACCTATTCCCAGAGTTTGTTTAACAATCAACCCCACCCTGGAAACAATAGCCCTGTGAGGCAAAAAGGGCGGGGGTGGGGGGAAGCCATGTCTGTTTATAATAGTATATAAATGTATAGTGCAGATGAGACCTTGGTTTAGTTTATTATTATTATTATTATTATTATTATTATTATTATTAAAATTAATGCCTATTTCTAAGAAAGATCCAAGGCATCTTACAGCAGATTAAAATATACAAAAAGTAAAATGAGACAATATTGTATACAAACGTAATTAATAATAATAAGAAAAGTTCATCTCCCATCTTCCACTTTGCTTTTTTCCAACAAGGTTTTAGCAGATCGGCATAGATTTTTTGACGTGCAAACTGTGCCCTTCGCCAGTTCAACACAACGAAACCCCAATCCCTTCACAGATTCCTTTTTGCCTTCGCATCCTTCCTTTCCGCTCCTTCCTCCCATCCCCTCCAAATGACATACATCACCCCCTCCCACCGCCACCAGTTTCTCAACTCCTATTGTGTAAAGTTTTATACATTGCGTATGGCGATATGCCTTCAACATAGAGCTATAATAATTCTCAGGATGCCTTCCATGTGTGGAAGACAATGATTGATCCTTTGTGTTGAGCCCTTCCCGGCCGGGCCCTCCATCGACCTCTCGCCCTGCAAGGGAACGTCGAAGGAAGTCCCAGAGCCTGGACACAGAAAATGATCAAAATTGGCAGGGCCCTTTGATGGCAAACCACATTTCCTATCAGACTCATGCTTCACGTGCAAAGTGTGAACTTACCACAGGATGAGTGCCTTGCTTGAACCAAAGCAACGATTTTGCCAGTCTAGACCTCTCTGTGCTTTTTTTTTAATTCTTCCTGTGATTACCTCAGCGTCAACTGGGCCGCCATATTGTACTGGTGGGCTTATTGTACTGTGGTGCTTTGCAATGCAACCCTGCAAAGAACATGACTTGTAATAATAATACCAAAGGTCCTTTCCTTTTCTTCTTCTTCTCCTCCTCCTCCTCCTTTTCCCTCCTCCTCCTCCTCTATCCTCTCCTCTATCTTTCTTCATGGTTCCAAAGCTTTAAAAGATAACCATGGGCATGTTGGCAACGCAGACCGCTCAATTCCTTACCGAATTTTCTCAGATATACCTCATAGATGATAGTGTTTAGAGTAATGTTATTATAGCGTATGTAATAAATTATTCACTTGTTTCATTTTGGTAACTGTGATTTAAAAGAAATAAAAAAAAAGCTTTATACGTTTTAGGTTGTGCTTTTGTAATAGACAGGAAAAAAAGGTGCGCTTAAAGTTGTATGTCCGTCTTTCTTCCCTTTGGATTTTTATTTATTCTGGATTGGGGAAAGTTGCAGAATGAGCCCAAAGTTTACAGTTTTTCATATTTTGCTGAAGAAACAATCTGTGTTAATTTGCTCTGTTGAAGAAGGAAAAAAAAGTATGATTTATTTTCTACATTTGTGCTACTTGGTCTGAACAATTAATTGTTCTGTGTTAACGGTGTAGTATTATAATTAGCAACTGCTATAATTTCAGTGCTATAATTTTGATGCATGAGGCAAAAGAAAAAAAACTTAGCAGTGTAATGCATTGTGGTTCTTAATAGCAATTTCTTTTTCATTTGGAAGTAGATGTTTCCCTTTCATTTGATGAAATTTATTTATGCATGAGAGCCTGTTATCCGTTAGCGGTTGTGAAACAGTTTGTGTATACATTGCATTTAGACTGTAAAAAATGTGCACAGTTCTGTCTCATACAGTTGAAATATTGGTTTGCAAAGTGAAGGTATTTCCATTCTAATATGCATTTAGATCAGTGCACATTGGGGAGACAAAAAAAAAGCCCACACCCAGTCCAAATTAGATTCAAATTATAATGTTAAGAAGAAAGATTGGCCAATCGGTAGTTCCCTGTTTCTAAGACAAATGTCTCTTATATGTGGGTACTTTGACACCTCTTAATTGGAAATATGAGTCAGCTGTGCATTGTTTTCCAATACAAAAGGAGTTCCTTTGGCTTTATGGTTAAAAAAATAAAATAAAATAAATCTCCAGCAATACATGAAATATTATAGCAAATTTATATAGCGATTCTGAGAAGATGAAGAAGAAAGAGCAGCAATTTTCTGCCTAGCTCTGCTGGGAATGAACATCATACTGATGGTTCAGTGCTTTGCTTCTCTTGGGGTGTATACAAGGTGGTCAGTGTTTGGCATGAGCCAAACCCCACCGGAATTAGCAGGGTCTGCTCAAGTCTTGTTGTCTGCTGCGGTTGACAACAGGCTCTTTTGGTAGTTCAGTCTTTAAAAAAAATTCAATAATTAAAAAAAAACACCCAACACGGTTATAATAGCTACTCATCTACCTTGCCTATGCAACTGTATTTCAGTTTTCAAGTGTGTCCAAAGGGTGTTTGTCCGTTTTGTTTTGTACCTCACCAAAAAAGAGAGAAAGAAAATGGGGGCAGCCTTCTTTACAGGACAAAGTAAGGTGCCACGGCTTATATTTCTGAAGGTATATTTTGGAGACAGGTCAAGAATGCTGTGCGCTCTATTCTGACTCGGGGCTTTCAGAAGCATTTTGCTAAGGAGGGTGGGCAGCAATCTATTTTGGTCCTTGGTTGGGGCACCTTCGCTGATTCCAACCATGAATGCAAAAATTGGGACACCCACAAGATCTAGTCCAGCATTTTGGAATCAAAGACCGCCTCAACCATATAGGCAGGGTAGGCTTTGGGCCTGCCATTATCAGATGTCAAGCATGAGTTCTTGCATCTGTCTCGGCCAGACAGTTTAACAAGAGCGATGGGGTTTACTCTCAGGTTATGAGGGGAATTCCTTTTGGCCCAATCCCTGCAGCACACTCTCCTGTCAAGGGTAGCACACAATACTTGAACCAGCCTTGGCCAAATTAAAACAAAAACAAAACCATAGTATGTGGCAGAACTGGCTTGTCATTAGCACACTGGATCTCCTTTGGGTTCGTTACTGATCCCATTTGCAAACTTTCTGCCTCAACCCATGCACCCGGCCACACCATAAAGCCAAAAAACTGCTAAGTACACTTTACTACGTTTAGGAGAGTGCCACTTAGGAAATAGGCCGTGTGTGGGAAACGGCAGTCTGCTATACAAGACGACGTCCAACATGAACATCCGTAGTGTGTTTCTATGTCTTTTGTCATTAAGAATATATTGGACGTGTGCTTTACATTAGTGCAAAGGAACATATTTTTTATTTGGCCTTATAAAAGTAGATTGTGATAAACGAAAGCTTTGTACTATAGTCTGTTTATTTTTGTTTTCCTATTTATCTGCCAAAGATGGTACTGGATACAAGGATTTTAAATAGGTTTTTTTGTAAGACAGTTAATGATTGTAATAGTGTTTAAAAAGAAAAAGAAAAAAAACTTCCCAAAAGCTTTATATGTTCTTCCGCAATAAGCCAAACCAAATATGTTTCAAGTGGAATTCCAGTCATGCTAACAGATTCACAAACCATAGTTATCCAAAATGCAGCTGTTTGTTGTAATGTTTGCATAACACTCAAATGCATTTATTTTATTTTTTTTCTTTCAATCCAAAGGAAATAAGGAGTATGTGAGAGAATGGCAACGCCAGCTGCTGTTTAGCCAAACAGCAGGTGGTCCAGCTTACTAAGTTTTGCCAAGAATACTTGTAATTTAAGGTATATTTTATAATGCCATTATATGTCTTGGGTTTTCGTTTTCGTTTTTTTGTTTTTCTTTTGTGAAGGTGATATGTTAAATCGAGTGTTCCAGACAAATAAAAGTAGCTACAGAATGAATGTTATTTTATTATTAAATGGTTTTTACTCAATTATTTGTGCCAACAGACATCCTTTACCTTAATAACAAATTACTGTATATGTGTCAAAGTCTTAATTTATAGTTCTTGATGTGAAAATAAAGAGAAAAACACGTATGGTTTGTCAAAGTTGAATAAATGAAGAATGCCTACTCTTTTTTATTTTTTATTTTATTTTACTTTTATTTTGTTGCATCCCCTTGCACAACAGACACGCACCTTGTGCCATGAACAGAAAGGGGGCGATTGCCTGAAACCCTGCAGAGCATCTGCCAATCATTGTAGACACTGGTAAAGGTAAAGGACCCCTGACAGTTAAGTCCAGTTGCGAACGACTCTAGGGTTACGGCACTCATCTCGCTTTACTGGCCGAGGGAGCCGATGTTTGTCCGCAGACAGTTTTTTCCGGGTCATGTGGCCAGCATGACTAAGCTGCTTCTGGCGAACCAGAGCAGCACATGGAAACACCGTTTACCTTCCCGCCGGAGCAGTACCTATTTACCTACTTGCACTTTGACATGCTTTTGAACTGCTAGGTGGGCAGGAGCTGGGGCCGAACAACGGGAGCTCACCCCGTCGCGGGAATTCGAACCGCCGACCTTCCGATCGGCAAGCCCTAGGCTCAGTGGTTTAGACCACAGCGCCACCCACGTGTAGACACTGAGTTATGCCCAAATGTTGTTAGAAAGCTACAAAGCCGAGCTGGTGGGAACGAACATAGGCCTGCATCCAGGCAAAGTTACTTCCCATTGAAGCCAGCGGAACGGAAATTAAGTCAGGACTAACTTGACCCAACTGATTTCAATGGGAACTAAGTTCAGCTAACTTGGTTTGGATGCAACCCACAATTGTACAGTGGACCCTCTAGTTACATAACACTCTGGATACGTAACTTTCGGGTTACGAACTTTCGGGTTACCCTCTCACTATATAGAAGGGTCTGGTGGCTTCTGTTTCAGTGTATCTGAAGAAGTGGGCATGCACACGAAAGCTCATACCAAGAACAAACTTAAGGTGCTACTGGAAGGAATTTTTTTATTTTCTTTCGACTACGGCAGACCAACACGGCTACCTACCCTGTAACTATAACTGGGATAGTTATCTTTTAAGAGTTGAGCGAAACCATCCAATGTAGACACAAAAATCCCCCCCCCCCATAAAAGTGTTTTAGTTACCTAGAAGAGAGTTGAAGGCTTTCTGACAATGGATTCCGTTGACCTTCATTTTACTTTGAATGGAAAAGTCCAGCATTTGTCTCTCGAGTGGCCTCATGCAGAGTAGAACAGATGCAATTGCATCAACAAACAAGGGAAAGCACTTAGGAGTGAACTTTCCCTTTGTGTCTTGGAGCTGCTGCTTTTTTAAAAAGGAAAAAAAAAGTTAAAGCGTTTAGAGAAGCCATTTCCTCTGTTATCAACTGAAATGGAAAAACAGAGCACACACACAAATACAGGACCTTAAGTCCATTTCTCTTTGAAGTTAGATGTAACTGGTCTCAGGGCTGACGGTGGCTCATACTAGCCTGCTGAAGCAATATTTAAAGCCATCATCCCCAAGCCGGTATTCCAGGGTACATGAGCAGGCCATGAGAAATAAATTAATTGAATAATAACAACCCCCCCTCACCCCAAAAGTACCCACCCAGAGAAACGATTGTCTCCTGTGCTCCTGGGTGGCTGTTCTTCACTACTCTGGGCTTGCAAGCCATAGAGGATGACTTGTGTAAACCTGGTCCAAGGAATCTCACTATGACTGTTGCCCCCCCCCCGGGGGGGCGGAGCACTTGCATGCAACCTAAAGCAAGGGTGCATGATGCCCTGAGTGGCTGGCAGGGAGGGGCAGTGCTGTGGGGCCACCTGGAAGCAGCATCAAGGTGAGGTGGGGCTCCAGCCAGGTGCTTTGGTTACAGGGGCACAAGATTTGGCCCATTGATGGACCTGAACAACGCTGAGCATCAGATTGTCTCTGTTGGTGCAATTGCATCATGCTGACCTCTCAACTGCTTCAACCCCCCCCCCCTCTCTCTTTCGCCTGGTAAACAGCAGCGGCCCATCTGCAGGGAAGCTAACATAGGACTCCACCTCAGCCGGGCAACCATTCTGCATGTCTTCCCATAAGGGTTTGCTCTATCTTCTGTGTCCCCATTTTTGGAGAGGCGTTTCCTCTTCTTTTGGCAATGCATAAGTGACATAAGGGATGCGGGTGGCACTGTGGTCTTCTAAACCACTGAGCCTAGGGCTTGCTGATCAGAAGGTCAGCGGTTTGAATCCCCGCAACGGGGTGAGCTCCCATTGTTCAGTCCCAGCTCCTGCCAACCTAGCAGTTCGAAAGCACATCAAAGTGCAAGTAGATAAATAGGTACGGGAAGGTAAACAGCGTTTCAATGCGCTACTCTGGTTCGCCAGAAGCGGCTTAGTCATGCTGGCCACATGACCCGGAAGCTGTCTGCGGACAAATGCCGGCTCCCTCGGCCTATAGAGCGAGATGAGCGCCTCAACCCCAGAGCCGTCCACGACTGGACCTAATGGTCAGGGGTACCTTTACCTTTAAGTGACATTCTACCAGCCCAGCAACTGGAAGGAGCCATCTGTGTTGCCCTTGCATTTGTGCTTTCAGTTTTGTAGACTTTGGATGCATACAGAGCCTATATTTCGCTTGACCTGGTGTTAAGCACAGACCGCGAAGATGGCCGGCAGTTCAACCGGCTGCAACCAATTGTCACTTCTGACTCTGAGCCACTTGACTAAATCTAAGAAACCACTTCATATTTTTCTGGAGTGGATGACTGGAGCAAACCAAATGGCCATTAAGAGGATCTGAAGTGGCAATTAACTGATGGGATCAATTCACTGTATTAATTACCCTGCCCTGCATTGTGCGGCTTGATTGACAACATCCTTTCTGAACATTTCCATTCATTCCAACGACCACCCCACTGGGAACAATATTAGGCCTGGTTTACACATAAGGTGGTGATTTGGGAGGGGAGCGGGGTAGAGTGGAATGTACTATTCCAGACTGCAGGTGTCACTTGTATTGCTGCCTTATGGAAACAAACCAAAACTCCAATGTATTATTATTATTATTATTATTATTATTATTATTATTATTATTATTATTAAAAGCATATACTGGAGAAATGTTGCAGGCCCGGGTGTTTGCCCCGCTTTGCTGGGTACAGGACGTTTGTGTGTCTTTTATAAACACAGCAAAGCATTCAATAATGTGACTTGTACTCTGAAGCGGTAGAGTCCATTCTACCAGCTTTGGCTTTCCAGTTGTTGTTAGACTATAACTCCAACCATCTCTAACCAGTAGCAGTGCTGGCTGCTGGACTCAGAGGTGGAGTCCAACAATGTCTGAAGGACCACTGGATCCCCAGCCCAGATCTAGAATTGTTCGGGCTGATTAGCAGCCCATTCAAGACGGACAAAAGGAATCGCTTCTTCACACTCAAGATGCAATTAATGTATTGCATTGACTGGCTTCGCTAGCTTTTAAAGAGGCCAATTTATCCGCCAACCTCTCATCCAAGAAAGCTAAATGGAGCCCCCAGATTTAAGACGCACTGCTTTTATTTTATTTTACTTGTTTACGTTAAGGCATCTTTGTGCTGCCCTTCCGTTTTAACAAAACTCCCAGCTGTCAGAGCAATATCAAATAAAAACAAACATAAATTAAACACAGCAGAGCAATAAAAAAAAAACTAAGCGGAATTAATTAAAAAACAAGCCAGCAGAATCATTAAAGCGCAGAGGCAGAGGCACACACACTCACATTAAAGCCAGCTTAGTTGGTAGAGCAGGGGTAGGCAACCTAAGGCCCGGGGGCCAGATGCGGCACAATCGCCTTCTCAATCCAGCCTGCGGACGGTCCAGGAATCGGCATGTTTTTACATGAGTAGAAGGTATCCTTTTATTTAAAATGCATCTCTCGGTTGTTTGTGGGGCCTGCCTGGTGTTTTTACATGAGTAGAATGTGTGCTTTTATTTAAAATGCATCGCTGGGTTATTTGTGGGGCATAGGAATTTGTTCATTTTTTCCCTTCAAAATATAGTCTGGCCCACAGGCACCACATGGTCTGAGGGACAGTGGACTGGCCCATGGCTGGAAAAGGTTGCTGACCCCTGTGGTAGAACATCTGATTTGCCTGCAGAAGGTCTTGGGTTCAGTCCCTGGCATCTCCAGGCAGGACCGGGAGAGTCTCTTGTCTGAAACCCTGGGCAGTCCCTGCCAATGAGTGTGGCCAATAATGAGCATGAAAACATGAGAAAACACTGTTGGATCAGGTCAGGTGCCCATCTAGTCCAGCATCCTGTTCTCACAGGACTAACCAGATTTTTGTTGTCATTGTTAAAACTTGTATACTGCCCTATGCCCGCAGATCTCAGGGCGGTTCACAGCACAAAGCAACCATATTTGTTTAATATTTATTTATTTTATTTGTTGAATTTATATACCGCCCTATACCCGGGGGGGTCTCAGGGTGGTTCACAAAATAAAATCAAGATATAAAACCGCAAAATACATAATAAAAATAAAAACAACAACCCAATAGTCTCCCACACACACACACACACACACAACACATTTTAAAAGGGCATAGGATGTAAATTAGATCAACCAAAGTACTAGTTATAAAGGAATGTTTTTGCCTGGTGCCTAAAGGTGTATAATGAAGGTGCCAGGCGAACTTCCCTGGGGAGAGCATTCCACAGACAGGGAGCCACCACAGAGAAGGCCCCGTTCTCATGTCGCCACCCTCCGCACCTCTCAAGGAGGAGGCACATGAAGGAGGGCCTCAGAAGATGATCTCAGGGTCCGGGTAGGTTCATATGGAAAGATAAAAAACACAAAATACGCAAGAAACAGGGATTAACCTCCCTTTCCCCAAAACAATAGCCATACTTTGATAGTACAAAGATGTCTCTTGCGCTCAAAAGAGAAGCAATACAATTGACTTGAGTACCGTAGGACAGGTGCCCATGGGAAAGCTGCCGGCAGAAGCTGAGTGCAGCAGCACTCTTCCCCACTCTGCAATTCCCAGCAACAGGCATTCAGAGGCTTACTACCTCCAACAGAAGAGGCGGGACATAGCCATTGTGGCTGGTAGCCATTCTCATCTTCCAACTAGATGAACAAATGTCCTGTCTCGGTGTCCTCTGTTTCTAAATAAAATGGCCTTTGCTAGCTGTGCGAAGAAGACATCAAATTTGGCTTCAGATGAGTGAACCATATTGGGATCGTGTCCTCATACTCAGGGGAGCCCCAAGGTTTCCAGATGCACACAAAGTTTTAAAATGGAGACCCATGTCCCAAAAGCAGCCCCATGGGGACTGAACATGCAGGAATCTCAGCTAAGGTATCCATGACAGATGGCCATCCAACTTCTACTTAAAAACTTCCAAGGAACGAGAGTATAATAATAGCAGGCAGAGGTGCCGCTTGTTGTTACAAGACAGGCAACAAAAATGAGTGGCATTCAACTAAGTTTTAGTCAGAGTAGATTAAGGTTATCGGACGTTCCCGTTTCCCGGGGACAGTCCCCGGATTTACAAATCAGTCCCCTGACAAAATCCTTCTATTTAGTAGGAAGTTGAAGTGTCCCCGGATTCACTGAAAAAAAATCTGGTAACCTTAGAGTAGACCCACTGACATTAATACTACTACTACTACTACTACTACTAATAATCATAATCATAATAATAATAATAATAATTTATTATTTGTACCCCGCCCATCTGGCCGGGTCTCCCCAGACACTCTGGGTGGATTCCAACAAATATAAAAATACATTAAAATATCACAGATTAAAAACTTCCCTAAACAGGGCTGCCTTCAAGTATTTTCTAAAGGTCATGTAGTTGTTTATCGCTTTGACCTCTGATGGGAGGGCGTTCCACAGGGCGGGTGCCACCACCGAGAAGGCCCTCTGCCTGGTTCCCTGTAGCTTTGCTTCTCGCAGTGAGGGAACCACCAAAAGGCCCTCGGCGCTGGATGTCAGTGTGAACATGACTAAGGGCTCGTCCACTCTAACACCTGTCCTCTGATTTTTGGACACGGGTCTGAGAGCTTTTTCTTTCATTCTGCCGCTTTCCCCGGGAAAACTCGCTGTTTACCGCTAAATTGGAACAAACATCCGTCCACAGAAAACATCTGTGTATCTGATAACAGCAGAACACTGTGAAGAGCTGTACTTTTTTTTCTCCAGAGCATGAGTGGGGGGCGGGGGAATGTGCAGCCACCCTACACAAAATATATTATCTTCTTTGCCAGCAGGGAGACAAGAGATTGGACAGAAAATCTTTCTAGGATGTTTATAGGCTTCTTTAGATTGGTTGTCATTATAAACCACTTAGGA
This sequence comes from Darevskia mixta, assembly GCA_034641385.1. NCBI lineage: Eukaryota > Metazoa > Chordata > Lepidosauria > Squamata > Lacertidae > Darevskia > Darevskia mixta. The sequence goes on along the minus strand of JAWWNH010000062.1, from coordinate 5,022,718 downwards.
CGAAGACTTTGGAGTCTAATTAGTCTCCCCACAATGTATGTATTTAAAAGCCGATGGATGTGAAACGCTTTTTGTGTGATTATTTCCACACGCCCCGGATGATTTAAGCTCCCTTCTGAGGAATCTCAGCTCACTCTCGGAGCGCTTCAGTAAAGGAAGCAGAATCTGTGACAGGAGATCCACCATTTTCCAAGCCATGCAGGTCTAACACCTGCCAGGGATTGGATGGCAAGGAGGTACTGGGTGGAAGTCTAGGGAGGGGGATAAGTACACCCGAAATTCTGCAGCTGGTTCAGGTAGCAAAATTAGGGAAGCAATTTCACCAAACATGCTCCAGGAGAGGACTGGAATTCTCCCAATTGTTCAACCCCTAGCAACTCCAAGGGGACTGAGATAACCAGACAACCTTTTAGGCTTCATGGGCTAAATCCTGATTAGGATCCAAATTTGACAGGTAGACGGGGCTGTCCACCAGTCAATCCTCTGGTGTCACAGTGCTCAAAATGGCGGCCACGTTTGACCAGAAAAAGGATAATATACAAAACCGTGAACAGCTATAGATGAAAATGTATTGAATCATGAACTAAACAGACAATGCCATACAAAAAGCATACATAGGTATTTCCTCAGAGGCAAAAGCCTGTATATACTTTCAAACATTAAAGTGCTAATTCAAAGTGCAATATATAGTGTTGGAGATGGTTGTGCAAAGTCCATCAGACGTATGGGTCTATCTTCCCGACGGGTGGCCAGCTTCGAATCTTCCCGTTTCACCAGCAGTTTCGTCAAGGACTGGACTTTATCATCAACATAGAACTAGGATATTCCACATAGCTAAGCTATTCTAAGAAACTCAAACACTCATCATTCAAATAAAGTTTGACCAGAAGGCTGGAGGCTCCCCACCTTGGTAGAGGCAATACCTAGTTAGATGGACCAATGGGTCTGACTCTGTATTAGTCTGCTGCCTATGTTCCTACATTGTTCCATAATTTAATTATGTGTCACGTGGAGATGTCATTACTTTTTTACCCCATCCTGAATGTATTGCTGATTTTGTCCTATAGTGGAGGGCGTGTTGGGCAGTGAGGATTTCTCCCAGTCTTCCCATCGTTCATAATTTTATATCCCTCTGTCATTCCTCTTGCCTCCCAACCATGTTTTCCTACCAAAAAAAGCAAACTTCAGTGACACCTTATAATCTCATTCAAATTCTTCTCTCTGTTTTCTTTAAAATCAAGGTGCAGCTCAGAGGACTGCAAGTATAATTTTTACTAACACCACCAGGAGTTGTGAGGAGAAAAGCATTCATTTACCACACAGGAAATGCCTTTCCCTCTTGGCTGGCAAACATCAATAATATATATTTTAAAAAGCCTTCCAAGACAAAAATTACATTTCTGTCATACGGTTGTTTCTATCAGTTTAAGGTCATGACATTTATACTCCATTCTCCATTAACATTTTACATTCCATGCCAGCCAGATTAACTTCACTTTGTGCAATCAGTCTATTCTTATGACCTTGCCCTGGTCTCCCTGCTTTTTGACCCGACAAGATCTTGCATGATTATTTCAAGTTAAACCGCTTTCTCTCTCTCTTATTTTATTTTAAAGAAACGAGAAACAATTCTGACCTTGAACAGAGAAAAAACAACAGCACAAATGATTAAACACCTATAGGGAAATATGTATTCAGAGGAGTGATTAGTTATTTCAAAGTACTATGATTATTAATATTATTATTATTATTATTATTATTATTATTATTATTATTATTATTAATTGATTGATTTACCACACTATTCCTCAAAGGCAGGGCTGCATATTCCGTGCAAATGCAGCACAAACACAGAGTTTTGATATTGTGTCTAGAATTTGGTATCAGGAGAAATGGAGATGATGAGGTTTGTCTTGGTTTTGTCTTGGTGATTCATAAATTAAATAACATTACATAAATAAACTGGGTCTGCCTAAGCCTGGTGCCAGCACTAAAGCCAAATCTTAGGCGAAGTAAGGTTGTGGTGCTCTCCGTAGTTGCCCCTTCATATTCTGAGCACTCTCCATTTTGAGAAACTGCATAGCTGTCAACCTTCCCATTTTTGGTGGGAAATTCCCTTATTCCAGCGCCGTTTCCTGCTGCTATCCCGGATTGTTAGAGATCCCATAAATTTCCCGGATTTCAAAGGAAGCAGCTCCTCTCCCTCCCTGCCGGCCAGGGAGGCTCCTCAGCTGCGTTGCTCAGCTGCGTTGCTCACCAATAGTTACAGAGAATAGGATGTCATTAGACAACAGCACTGTTTGTGCTTTGCTTGCATGTAAAATCAACCACTCTGGCCCAGCCCACAAATACACTCCTTCCAAAAGAGTGTTAAAGGATGCAAAGTCTGCAACACGTTTGTATAAGTCATTAATGGATGCCAGAGAGCCAAAAGAGTGAACCTGATCAATCCCCCCATGAAGAATTGTGGTGCTGGAGTCCCGTGGACTGCAAGAAGATCAAACCAATCCATTCTGAAGGACCTGGCTGCTCACCGGAAGGACAGATCCTGAAGCATCGTATGAGAAGAGAAGACTCCCTGGAAAAGAGACCCTGAGGTGGGGAAAGATGATGGTGTGTAGCCTGGTGTAAATTAATTTGTAGCCTGGGGGGCTTAGCGCGGCGTGGACTGTCCCCGAGAACCGTAGACTGTCCCTGGGACAGGTGAGGCTGCTGATCCCTTATTTTCAAATCTGAAAGTTGACAGCTATGGAACTGTGCAGTAGGGTAAGAGGAACCGTACAGGCTGGTCTGCATCATGAGGCAGACCAGAACTGCTGGAATGTACCAGGAGACACAACAAGGATGATGTGGGAAAACATGGTTGCACCAAGACAAGGAATGGACAGGTAGGTCAAGTTCCGGTTTCTCCCATTCTCTCGCTTTTGCAGTCTTCAGTTTATTCACCTTTTAATGAATTCATAAAATTTATATACAGCTTCATTGTAAAGCAAAACCTCAAAGTGGTTTACAAAAAGAATAAAACAATAAATTTATCAGTAAAAACAGTTAAAAACAACTCTTTAAAACGTTTTGTGTGTTTTTTTAAAAAAAAATGAAAACCAGAGGTAGACTAGAAACAGATTAAAAGTCACACCAACGTTCCACATATATGGGTAGCCTTGTCTAAACAAACATGTTTTTAGCAGGTGCTGAAAAGAGTACAGTGAAGGTGTCTGCCTGATGCAAAAGTTCAGTTTGCTTCATGAAAAACTATCAGCATGTTAGTGCGAATTTCTGCTAATATGCACATTTTTGTACGCAGTCAGGCCTAACTCACACACTTCTGCTAAGAATGTTCCCCTAACACGTTGCATTTCTGTAAGTTATTTGCCCGAATGTATGCATCCTCACCCTAGTACATGCATTTCTTGTACACATTATGTGGCTGGTAAACTCTGCTGCAAAATTTTGAGGTGGTTGAATTTCAAAGGACAAAGGACTTTCAAAGAATTTCAAAGTATCAGTTTGTGTGTTGTTTAAGAAAGGGTGCCGTGAAATGGAGTGACAGATAATAAGAGTCAGGCGCTGGGGTGACCAGAGCCAATAATTGCACCAGGGTGGAATAGGAAAAGATTTATTCAGACTGCAGTGAGAAGGTACAGGGGGGTGGATTCTCAAGCCTGCACACCTCATGGGTGCCCATTTTGCTTACATCAAGCCATCAGTAGGGTATATCATGCTATATGCTGGATGGTTGTAAAGCATTGACGTATACGTTGCTGTAGAATCAAGGTAAAAAGGTAAAGGTAAAGGGACCCCTGACCACTAGGTCCAGTCGTGTCTGACTCTGGGGTTGCGGCGCTCATCTCGCTTTATTGGCCAAGAGCCGGCATACAGCTTCCAGGTCATGTGGCCAGCATGACTAAGCCGCACGGAAATGCCGTTTACCTTCCCGCTGGAGTGGTACCTATTTATCTACTTGCACTTTGAAGTGCTTTCGAACTGCTAGGTGGGCAAGAGCAGGGACCGAGCAATGGGAGCTCACCCCGTCACGGGGGTTCGAACCGCCAACCTTCTGATCAGCAAGCCCTAGTCTCTGTGGTTTAACCCACAGCACCACCTGGGTCCCAATAGAATCAAGGTAGCTGCACCCTATTCAACCTTTTCTACTTGTTCTTCAGTTCTGTGGTGTTTGACTTCCTGATCTTTGCCCTTGTTCCAGGAGGATGTTCTGCTTGCCATTCCTTGACAGTGCATTCCAAAGATAGGGGTTGTTGTTTAGTCGTTTAGTCGTGTCCGACTCTTCGTGACCCCATGGACCAGAGCACGCCAGGCACTCCTGTCTTCATGGATCCTTCATGGATCACTGCCTTGTCGTGGCGAAGGGGCTTGAATAACTCAGAGAAGTTATGAGCTAAGCCGTGCAGGGCCACCCAAGACAGACAGGTCATAGTGGAGAGTTTTGACTAAACGTGATCCACCTGGAGCAGGAACCGGCAAGCCACTCCAGTATCCCTGCCAAGAAAACTCCATGGACAAAGACAACAGGCATATAAAAGATAGGGGTAGGGATTACAAAAAAAGCAGAGTAAGCAATCTGTGACCCTCCCACCTCAGAGTAGTGGCCTAAATTGGTGTTTCTCTGGTCTTGATCCTCTACAATGGGAACAGAGTCATCTGAACCAAGACACATGCAGATCACGGCTGTGAGAAGCCTAAGGAACAATTCACACCTCCAGGCAATCATGCCTCCCGTAGGGAGAGCTGCCTCACAGTGTGAGGCCCACAGCCATAATGCATTATGCAATAATGTGTAGAGGGCTCTTTTAACCCACACAGCCCATTACAAGCATCCACCACACGCCTCTCCATCTCCTGCTCTGCATAAGAGCTGTGAGAGAGCAAGAGTAGCGTTCCTTCTTATGGTACATGGCCATTTGGAGTGGGGGGTGGGTAGGGAACGAGGGGGGGGAAGCTTTACGTTTCAGCCTATATAGAAACCATTCCCAATTACTCCAGGGTCCATCTCTTGGAGAAGCTGTAATGGCAGGAAGCCATAATATATTAAAACAGTAGATTAAAACAAACAAGAGCCTTTTGGATCGGATTACACATCACTTTCCTCACGTCTGACAACAGACGAGATCCAAGGCAGTAAAAGACAATCGTCGGCCATAATGGTCTAATAACTCTGTGCTAAAAGTACTTGTGGGAGTAGTCCGTGACCAGCTCAGCACAGCCTCCAGGATACATAGTGGGCCTTAAAATCCACAGCGGCGTACTCTGGAGCATTACTGCATAAGTGCTCGTTTAAGACTTCCTCCGAAATGCAACACGCTCACTTAAGAAACGTAATTAGGCCTCACTTGTGGGTGGCGTTCACACATTGTGGATCATCCTTAAAAATGACAGGGGAGGGGTGGGGAGGGGAGGGGGGAACGAACGACCTAGAGAGCTCTGAAAGGTCCATTACGCCTCTTGTTCCATTACGTTGCCACGTGGGAAAATTACCACTTTATGACAAACGCAACGAAGGAGCATAGCGCGTTTTGAGTGTGCCAAACCAACCGATGGCAAGAAAACAGCACATCTCGGGGGCCCTTCTCATATAAGGGTGTGCTTGCTGGCGCCCATGTGTTTTCCACACAGAAAATGAGAAAGGTGGTAGTCTTGGCAAGGCTTTTCCCTTTATCTCCCACATAAACATGCCAAGAACTGGCTGAGTTCTACTTGTTGAAAACAGAGGGGGCAGATCTACTTTCCAGGGAAGGCCCCATAGTTCAGGAGTACGAGGCAGCCAGCATCATGTGTTAGAGGCTTCAGGTGAGCATGCTTACTTCTGAGTTGAACATGCTCTGGAGGGTAGGACTCGAACTTCGGCTTCAGGTTACAAGAAAGGAGATTCAGCCGAAACATCAGGAAGAGGTCTACAATTATATACAGGTCTACAATTCTGTTCTGCGCAACTGTTTTGGTTCAACCTTCAAGGAAATCTAACCAATCTATATATATCTGTCTATTTAATCAATCCATATCTCTATCTATTGAGAAACAGATATTCTAGGCAAGATCCCTGTAAGCATAAGTGCATGGCCTAGAAGGACTCAAAGGTTTATAATGGGAAGCTGTAGCTCAGTGGTTGTGAATGCACATGGTCCCAATCCCCAGCTGGGAGAGGTTCTCTGCCTGAAAACCTGGAGAGCCACTGCCAACCAGTGTAGGCAGTCCTAATCTAGGTGGACCAGTGATCTAACCCAGTATAAGACAGCTTCCCATGTTCTTATATCATTGTGAGAACCGCATTCTAAATGAGGAAACTGAGAGGCAGATTATTATTCAACCATACTTCTGCCCCACTTTTCTACTCAGATGAACGCCTAGAGCAACTCAGAAAAGAAAGCAGAAATACAATAGGCAATATTAAAGCCACCAATTAATATAGCAGTCGTTTAAAGCAGGAGCAGACCTAGACATTGACAGCCTCTGAATTAAAAATAAAATCAACTCAAGCAATGTATTTCTAACAGAGAACAGGGAAGGATGGAACCAGGTGAGAACCCCACAGTCCAAAGTCTTTGGAGGGCAGTCCAAAGTCTCTATCAAGCAGGCTCTGTCTTTTCTACTCACTTGCTTAGCCACCTATAATGAGGGCACATAACTGCCTAAATTTAACAGTGCAATTCTATGCAAGTCCACTCAAAAATGCAAAGGGCAACAGACTGTTGCACATCACTGAATGTGCCAGAATAACTTTTAGGGTCAGTTGATTAGCCGGCCTGTTTCAGAAGCCAACAGAAGGCAGAGTGGGCGACTACATTACACAATAGGCGCTTAGCAAATGTCTAAACAAGGGGGGAGGGGAGGCAAAGGAAGATCCTAGTCCTTGATAGAGAAAGAGAAACATTGCAAATACACAAGAGTTTTGCTCTCCTTTCCCCCTCCATCTGAATTGTTGGGATATCATCTATGGCTGGGGTGTGTGCGTGCAGGCATTGCGTTTCAAAGCGCTTTTGGCACAGAGTTAGGTGCACTATCATGACCGTCAAGGGATATTGTTTGAGGAGAGATTTCTATTTATAATGGCTCTTTTCAGACACGGCTGTGCACTTGCTGCTCTTAAGCTTTCAGCTTCACTCACATATTTTGCTTTTCTGCTGCTGTATAAGGTTTTCCGGACCTCTGGGGAGTGTAAATGTGCCTCCACGTGCATTTCCGAAGAGATCTTTGAAGCCTTGGCATAAATCAGCAGAAGTTAATTTTTTGTAATGTATTTTTGTAGTGAGACAATGAGACACTTCCCTTGTACTCCGTGGAGGCCTGGCTTACTGGGAAATTCTGAACACCCAAGGCGTCCCTAAAAATATCTGTGAGCACCGGGGGGCACAGTCCTTCAAAGCGTCAGGAACACTAAATGTGTTCGGATTCACTTTATCTGGTAGTTGTTTTATTTTGCTGTGTATTGAGATGCTAGCCAGGCACTGAGCGTAGTACTGCTCTTAATCCAAGTAGATTTTCTCACCTCGATTTAGGGATGGGGTAAACATTTGGACGCAGGTGGTGCTGTGGGTTAAACCACAGAGCCTAGGGCTTGCCGATCAGAAGGTCGGCAGTTCGAATCCCCACGACGGGGTGAGCTCCCATTGCTCGGTCCCTGCTCCTGCCAACCTAGCAGTTCGAAAGCACGTCAAAGTGCAAGTAGATAAATAGGTACCCCTCTGGCGGGAAGGTAAATGGCGTTTCCATGCACTGCTCTGGTTCGCCAGAAGCAGCTTAGTCATGCTGGCCACATGACCCGGAAGCTGTACACCGGCTCCCTCAGCCAGTAAAGCGAGATGAGTGCCGCAACCCCAGAATCGTCCGCGACTGGACCTAATGGTTAAACATTTGGTTCAGTTTGCATTGCAATGCTAAATTCCTTATTTCATATACCCCGAAACAATACGCAAACTGAACTGCATTTATCTTTCAAACTTTGCGCTTTCCCAGATTTGGTGGTCTCCTCCAACCAAACAATGCATGCGAAATGTGTACACGAGAGGAAATTCCATTTAAAAATGTGTACATCCAGAGTGATTTGTGCTAAAATGCCGATGAGCTTTCATGACAACTTAAAAAAATATTATTACTTAGCAAACTGGTAGGGAGGTTCGAAGAACAGAATTTATGAATAGAAAAATGAGAAACTGCGAGAAACCGATGTTGAGAGAGTCGTTCCTCCCGCCCTCTAATGACATCTCGCTGTGTTTCGAAGCTTGGGTTGCTGCCAATCCTCTCGAGGGTAGCTGTGTTGTGTTTTTAAAAAGCAGTAATAGTTACTATTATGACACTTAAAAAAAAGCTTTTTAGTCCATTGCTTGAACTGTGAGGGTAGTTTCTCACTCACTCCTTCTGCTGCTTCTTCTCTACTTCATTCTCCCCATTACTTGTAAGACAAATAGCTTTTAAAAGAGCTTTTAGGAATATCTGTTTGGGCCTAATGAACCTCATAAGATCTTTGGTCAGGGAGGGAATATCACATCAACGCTGATGGTGGGGGGCAGGGGCATAATCAATATGTGGGTGGAAGGATAGTGAAAAGCACCTCAATACTCGCTAAGGAACAGCCCAGTTACCCAGGGTGAAAACCAAAGGTTCAGATTGTGTAAACTGGAAACATTTGCTCTGATAATATACAAGAGAAGGAGAAATGTTGGTGTGTTTTCTTACTTTAGTTTAGGGCACACCCTCCAACATTTTTCCGATAAAAATAGAGACGTCCCATTCCATAATGATAATTTTACCAACAAAAACAAAAATAAAACAGTAACAATATAAAAGCAAAACAAATTGACTTCCCTTGGAAGTCCCTTCCTTGGTTCCATCAACATATCGCATGTCCATTGTAAAGTTATAAACCATTTGAGTTACTTATTGTCCATTCATAATTGAATTACAAGTAGTCTTAAAACCCTGCTAATGTATTAACCTGTGTACATTGCTTCCGTATATATGCAATAAAGTCCTTCCAATCTTCCTTAAATTCATTGACATCTCCTCCTTTTAGTTTCATTGTCAACATACCCCACACATCTTACTAGGTTGCCCCAGCCACTTCTGGGCAGCTTCCAACATATATGAAAACGTAATAAAACATTAAGCATTTTTTAATTTTAAAAACTTCTCTATAGTACAGGATTGCCTTCAGATGGGTCAGGGGTTGGATAACTCCATACCCTCCCTCTTTTCTCCAATGAAAATAGGGATGTCCTAAGGAAAAGTGGGACATTCCGGGATCAAATTAGAAACCAGGATGGCTTCTCTAAATCAGGGACGTCCCTAGAAGATATGGGCACTTGGAGGAGGAGGAGGAGGAGGAGAAGAAGGAGAAGAAGAAGAAGAAGAAGAAGAAGAAGAAGAAGAAGAAGAAGAAGAAGAAGAAGAAGAGTTTGGATTTGATATCCCGCTTTATCACTACCCGAAGGAGTCTCAAAGCGGCTAACATTCTCCTTTCCCTTCCTCCCCCACAACAAACACTCTGTGAGGTGAGTGGGGCTGAGAGACTTCAGAGAAGTGTGACTAGCCCAAGGTCACCCAGCAGCTGCATGTGGAAGAGCGGAGACGCGAACCCAGTTCACCGGATTACGAGTCTACTGCTCTTAACCACTACACCACACTGGCTCTGTTAGGGTCTGTTAGTGCAGTGCTTAGAAGACTAAGCTGAATCAAGGACTCTCCAGTTGAAAGAATAGTTCCTAGGATTCTCTGGGGGAAGTAATGTGCTTTAAACGTGCACTGAATATGCTTGAGAGGCGTAGTGTGGATCTGCTTTTAGTTGCCTAAAAGATTGCTCATCCCAAATGATCACTGAGCTCTGCAGGTTCCACACAATGTAAGAATGGGGCCTTAAGTGTTGTGATACCCACACTATGGTATTCCTCCTTAGATAGGCACTGCCATTGCTATTATCCTTTCAGTGCCTTCCTGAAGAACTTCCTCTTTCCCAGTCTGCATCTGCATTGGAATTGTTTTGGGGATGTTTTTATCGTTTTCATCACTTGTTGTTTGCCACCCTGGGCTCCTTTGGGAGGAACAGCAGGATAGATATTTAATAAAGAAATAAATGATAGTTAGCCTGCGTCTACCACGGTAATGGAGAATCAGGATGAAGTTGCCTGGGAAAGAAGCTACCACATCCAAGGAAGGAAACAGGTGTACAAATTAACCACTTCCAAGCCAGGGAGGTAGTGATTAAAAAAAATAACCATAGAGGACTCTTTTAAGTCCCTGTATTTGGAATGAGTGTGCTTTAAATCCTTTAACAAGGATCCATTGGAGGCCGAGTCTGGTGCCAGCAGCCATGGTAATTCCAGCTGCAGTAGTATATGTTAAAGTTGCTGCAATTTAAAAAGCTCATAGTAAAGCACGATAGAAATGCTACGTATATTATCTGTCGAGCACAATTCAAAGTGTTGGTGCTGACCTTTAAGGCCCTAAACGGCCTCGGTCCAGTATATCTGAAGGAGCGTCTCCACCCCCGGAGACTGCAGCCCGGACACTGAGGTCCAGCTCCGAGGGCCTTCTGGCGGTTCCCTCCCTGCAAGAAGTGAGGTTACAGGGAACCAGGCAAAGGGCCTTCTCGGTTGTGGCACCTGCCCTGTGGAACACCCTCCCACCAGATGTCGAAGAGAACAACAACTACCAGACTTTTAGAAGACATCTGAAGGCAGCCCTGTTTAGGGAAGCTGTTAATGTTTGGTGGATTACTGTATTTTAATATTTTGTTGGAAGCCGCCCAGAGTGGCTGGGGAAACCCAGCCAGATGGGCGGGGTATAAATAATAAATTATTATTATTATTATTATTATTATTATTATTATTATTCAGGAAATTGAAGAAAAACATTGCAAATCAGCACTATTTTTCTTTTGAAAAATTCTCATACAGCCATTATTTACATTGCTTTTCAAACCCTGACAGAGAGAGAGAGAGAGAGAGAGAGAGAGAGAGAGAGAGAGAGATCAAAGTATTTCAGGGAGGGATGCTTTTGAGGTTGGCTCCAGCAAACATCACAAAATGGATCCTAGCCAAAGTGTTTATGCGTTTTTAAGAATCAGACACATAATGCAGTGTGGCCACAAACGTAGGCATGGAAGCTGCTGAGATCTTGTTTATATCAAGCGACTGGGAAGGGGAGGGGGCAGGGAACCGCGAGAATGTAAAGAGAATGAAGAAAATGTCTGTTTGAAGCAACACGTGTATTCTGTGGGAATCCATCGCTTGTGGGTTGGGAAACAAAATTGGTGGCAGAACTCCTCCTGAGCCACAACGAGGCAGAGGATTAGTTCGTAACATTCCTGGCGGGCAGCCATGCTAGTCGGTTGTAGCAAAACCAACGCCATGGTGGCATCTTAAAGGCCTACAAGTATATTGTGGGGTTTGGCCTGCAAAACTTTTATGCCGCAAGAAATTTGTTGCTCTTTATGGTGCCACCGGATTCCTTGTATTACTACTATTATTTAACTGCTAAAAGAGTTTCGTTCCTTTCCCTGCTTTTGTGTACCATCCTTAAAAGAACATAAAAATCGCTCCGATGGGGAGTGATGGCTCCTTTATTATCGACAAGCTCTGGACAGTCCGGACCAAAAAGAGAGAAAAGCACCCTAGAGAGTTAACCACCTCGGTGAACCGTTTCTGTACATGTGCGAAGCAGATTTTAAAAAATGAAATGTTGCGTTATTGGCTTTAGATAGATACGAAAAGCATGACAGAAAAGAACGAACGTTTGCCGCACCCTTGTTAGATGCTTATAAGAATATATGTGGGGTGCGAGAGTGACCCTCAAGGCTCAACGCCAGTTCTTAATCACAAGGCAGTTGCGGGTGCCGTTTCCCCTACTATTCCACCGTGTGAGCCATGTGGTGCAGCCTTAAACTCTTCTCCTTCGAGAACAATGGGGATGACACTCTCGGTGCCTTTGCCTTCTTCACTGGCCTCATGACCTCCTGGCCTTTGCGGTTCATAGGTCACCTCAGGCAGCAGGCAGGCAGTTTTTGATGTAACCTCTGAACTCCAGAGGATAAAAGACTGTGAAGCCCTGAGAGACGATCCATCTCTGCGCAGTCACAATAAAGAATGCCATTCAATCAGGGCACGGCGTACAAATTAAATGACGCTCTCTCTCTCCTGAATCTAAATTCGCCTTGTGTATTGGGGACTGGGAGAGGGAAGTGTGGGGCGAGGTGTTGTGGGGGGAGAGGGAGCTGCAACAGAGCAGGGGAGGACGGCCCTCCGAGCCAACTCGGTGAGGTGCAAAAGCAAATTGGTGGCGTGGGACAACGGGGAAGGCTTTCCAAGCCGTGACTGACAAGCACGATTAATTTGCAAGCCGTTCCTCACTGTGGTTTGATGGGGAGAAATATGCTCATCGGTGAAAGGAAACGTTCTCTCCGTTGCCTGGGAGAAAAAGTAGGTCTTCACCTGGCACTGGAAGGATGTTAATGTTGGCCTTCCATGAATGAGATTACCCAGGTGTCATTCCTTTCATCATCCTGTTCCAATAAATATTACAGAAATACAGTGGCAGCTCGGTTTAAGAACAGTCCTGTTTACAAACGATTTGGTTTATGAACTCCGCAAAACCAGAAGTAGTGTCCCGGTTTGAGAACTTTACCTCGGTCTAAGAACAGAATCTGAACGGTGGAAGGGCACCGGCGGCGGGAGGCCTCATTAGGGAAAGTGCGCTTCAGTTTAAGAACGGTTTTGGTTTAAGAACAGACTTCCGGAACGGATTAAGTTCGTAAACCGAGGTACCACTGTACTTTGTCAGCGGAGAATTCCAGATGCTGAGCCTCTACCATTAGGTAGGGTGAGGAAGGTGCCATTTTAAGTCAACAAATTGCCCATTGCATATTGTACCAGAGTGCAGGTTGGGTTTTTGCAACTCGGGTATTGTAGCACCTTGAGATTTCTCTGGATGCAGTAAGCCTACGTGGGGTGTTTTCTTAGCAGCGGGCAAGCATTTTCCAATCTGCCTGTGGTGTGATGAGTGGGAAGAATTGACATGATTAGGCCTGTGACAGCCAGAGGGGTCCACTATTCACTCTTCCCTGCAATAAAGGGGGAAGCTGCCAGATTCAGAGCTGTGACAAGCCGAAGCATCTCAGAGCGTTCTTGTTTAAAGGATCTCTTGCCTGCTTCCTCCCAGATGAGTCTAGTGGCTTTTGTGAGGCTGGCTTTTGTGACCAACAACACAATGAATGCAAGCCCCACTGGCTTCCTCCCAGGCCAGTGTTCATAGGGTTGAGGCCTAAATCGTTTAAGATTCGTTAAGTTTAGTTTCAAGACCAACAGACAACACATATCCTGTTGGTTGTACCTTTAACTAATTAGCCTTGTCCATAATTTACAGCAAGAGTAAAGGAAGCAATTTATGACGAGTGTCAAGAAAATGACTGACCGCTATTATCAACTGTACTTCTCATTTCCATATTGAGCGACTCAAATCCTATTTTCTACAGACTTCTCACTTGTCACCCTTCTCCAATTCTAATAAGAGTTTGAGAACTACTTTATTTCCATATTTCCCCCCCATATGGGCATGAATGGTGGAAGATTCCGCACTCCATTAGCCGCCACACTGATCTGACCGAATTTAAGGATCAACAGAAAGCTCAAACCCTGTTTATCTTTAATTAATGCAATTAGCCTTGCCCGGTAATTCTCTGAGCTGCATCACAAACCAAATGTGAATTGTACCTTCCACCTTCCTCTATACGTTGGTTCGGCCCACGGATGGAATGGAAGGAATTACATATCCAGAATTGTCACGTGAGGCTCAAGTGGCCTTGGTGAACAGGAGCACCTATTTCTCCCTTCAGCTGATTAATCTGCTATGCGTTGGTTGGCAAGGGAGAAAAATAGGTATAAAAGGAACCGCCATAGAGCGGTAAACATGGTCTAATCCTAGTATTTAGAGTTTCAAAATGTTAAGATTTTTCTTCCCTGAACTCTTGCAGGGGGTGGAATATAAATTAAATATAACATTTCTTTATTGTCATTGCACAAGTACAATGAAATTGGATGCCATCCCATTAAAACAAAACAAAATAAGTGGAGTGGAGTGGTTCTTATATTCTTCCTTAAATATACTATCATTCTAGATTTCCTTCCAGGGGGTTGGGAAGGGCATAATTTTCAGCAAACGTTTGAGGCTCAATATTGAATTTTTGTCACTTAATTGGGAGAGTGGGTCTTAAACATTTGCTGAGAATTTTTTACCAGCAAGGAAAAAAAAGCTCTGTGGAAATTTGAAATGGCCCAGAAATGTTAGATTCAAGCAGACACTGGACATGAAGACAATTTGTTGCAGGTTTGTGTGTGTGTGTGTGTGTGTGTAAGTAGTTTAAAAACTGTTTCCTCTTCTAACGCAAAGGGATCTCTGTCTCTGGCATGCCCAGCTCTCTAGTACATAGGCCCATTGAGCCTTTTATAATAGAAGAATTAAATTAGTCAGATATCTAAATACTCCTCAGGAAGTATTTACATAACCTTTTAAAAAAACAACAACGCAGAGCCCCAAATGTCACCCCAAAACCTTGTTAAGAACAGATAAACCAAAATTAACTAGTACAGCGATATCTCGGTTTACGAACAGTCTTGTTTATGAACTATTCGGTTTACGAACTCCGCAAAACCGGAAGTAGTGTTCCTGTTTGTGAACGTTACCTCGGTCTACGAACGGAAGCCGAACGGTGGAAGGGCACCGGCGGCGGGAGGCCTCATTAGGGAAAGCGCACCTAAATTTAAGAACGGATTTGGTTTAAGAACAGACTTCCGGAACGGATTAAGTTCGTAAACCGAGGTACCACTGTAAACCTGAAGAAACGTTTAAGAAGGCTACTATATAAAAAGGTTGACAACTCTGGTAATGACAGATATGCTGCCAGTTGATTCTCGCCTACAGATTCAGGCTCCCTATAGGTCTTGGCAATGTAAGAGGTTTATTAAACAGAAATTCATGCAGTTCTGTGGCATGGCTCTTAACACAGACCTACATCTGGGTTCCTCGCAGTGATGGCTAACCTTGACACCCCAGATGTTTTGGAACTACAACTCCCATCATCCCTAGCTAACAGGATCAGTGGTCAGGGATGATGGGAGTTGTAGTCCCAAAACATCTGGAGTGTCAAGGTTAGCCATCACTGTCTAGGGCAAGGGTAGAAAGCCTTTTTTGGCCTGGAAGGCCAGCTCCTTATCTCCTGCCCTTAAGAGAGCATTTTATGGTTAATTTGCTGTGATTGGAGGCAGCCATGAATGAGGATCACAGGGGCATGTGTGTGGGCTTCCATATGTACACATGCATGTATACAGCAATACATTCATGTTGGACCTGCATTTAATGGCTAATCAAACAGAGCATCCGTACAACATCTTGATTCTGAGCTCACCCTGGTCTTCCCTTCACCCTCAATCCCTTTTCTACATAAACACACACACACATGCCAGAGATCAGTAATGAGAGCTCACTAATGGATTGGCTTAAGTATAGAACAACATCCCATCACTGTTCCAGAAAATAATCAATCAAGCACTTAATTTTAAACGTAAAAACTAAGCTGCCTAGAGACTGTTAATAGATAACCAAATAAATTAACAGTTGTGGGTGGGTTTTCATTTGAGACAAGGTCAAATTGCCTGCTCTCCCTTCCCCCTCCTCCTTTTGCCATCCTTTTTTTTTTAAGCTCTTTGTTAATGCTGTCCTTGGGTTTCAGCTGATTTTTGATAAGGGAATGGGAAACTGTGTGAGGCAGTCCTTTCCAAAGGGTGCTCTGCAGGAGCATGTTAGGAGTTTCTCACAGAGTAATGGAGGAGGGTAAGCTTCCGCGAATAATAGCTTGCCCACCTTTTGCTAATCTCCTCTACGTCAGGGGTGGCCAACTCCCAAGAGACTGCGATCTACTCACAGAGTTAAAAACTGGCAGTGATCTACCCCCTTTTGGGGGGTTCGGGTCAAAGTTGTTGAGTTTTTTCAGGGAGGAGGTAAAATGTTGAGCTTTTTTAAGGGGAGCGACAGTTGTTCAGCTTCTTTGAGGGGAGCCAATGATCTACCAGTGATCTACCGCAGAAGTCCAGTGATCTACCAGTAGATCACGATCTACCTGTTGGACATGCCCGCTCCACGTAATATTCAGCTTCAGATGGGTGTAGGTAGGTTTTTGAGGCTCACAGTCATCGGTATTTATTATTATTTACAGTGGGACCTCGACTTACGACGATAATGCGTTCCGACGCAATTTTCATAAGTCGAAAACATTCATAAGTCGAATCCCCATAGGAATGCATTGAGCGAAAAAAAAATCGTAAGTCGAAAATTCGTACGTCGAAAAAATCCTATTGAAGCGGCCGCAACTTCCATTCAAAAGTCGAAAAATTCGGTTGCGGTGGCCATTTTGTTTCTCCCAGAAGTCATTCGTAAGTCGAAAAACACGTAAGTCGAATCGCTCGTAAGTCGAGGTCCCACTGTATTGACTTTATATACTGGCCCTATACCCGGAGGTCTGAGGGCAGTTCGCAGAACCCAGAGTGCCTTACAATTTTAAAACACTAGGATATAAAATGCAGAGTCCTCTCAGGCGAACTGGGAGCCAATGGCATGTGTGGCCCTTGGTCTGGGCCAACCTGAATAAAATATGGGGGGGGGCCTTGCATAATTGATCACATGACATGGTGCACACGCACCATTTGAATGGCAATGCCCATCAACTGTTTATTGGGGGGCATTTTATGGGGGGGGAAATATTTTATTGGGGGTGGCCAAGGGACCTCAGCCCCTAGGAGTTGACTCCTATGGGTCTTTAGCAGCAGCAGGGAAGGTGAGGGAGCAGCTGCCCCAATTGGGGTCTCACAGGCCGTTGATGGTTCTACCAGGAGCCAATGGTTTTATGCCCTGGCTTGCGCTTGCATCCTTCAACAAGGATCTTTCAGCACATTGCAAAAACACACACCTGTTTTGCCTTTTTGACGTTTGGAAAACGACATAGCGTCCGAGGTTCAGCCTGCTTTTCCCAAGCAAAGACAAGCAGTGAAGGCTTGCCCAAACAAAGCAAGCAATAAAGGGTCAATCCCACAAGTAAAGTGGTCCCTAGCCACTAAGGACTTTATATATGTCAGGCATGTCCAACAGATAGATCGCGATCTACTGTAGATCACTGGACATCTGTAGTAGTTCACCGGTAGATCAGTGGCTCCCCCCAAAGAAGCTAAAAAACTTTGGCTCCCCTAAAAAAAGCTCAACATCTTGCACCCCTAAAATGACCTGAACCACCAAAAAATAGGGCTTTCCTTCCTAAAAAAAAGCTCAATGTCGCTTTCCTCTTCCCTAAAAAAGCTCAGCAACTTTGACCTGAACCCCCAAAAAGAGGGTAGATCACTGCCAGTTTTTAACTCCATGAGTAGATCGCAGCCTCTTGGAAGTTGGCAACCCCTGATATATACCAATAGTTACACCTTAACCTTGGCTTGCTAGTAAGCCAGCAGTGCAGAAAAGATGATGGCAATGCAGAACACACAAAACCAAAGGACTGCACTCTTTCTTCCTACCTCTTCCTCAAACCCCAACAGACAGCACTTGGACGCTCATGCAGATTGCTTGGCTGTCGGCTGAGAATCTGCCCAGACGTGAAAACTGAAGTCTTAAGTTTTGTGGGAATGTTATAATGGCTATAAAAATTGATTGGGGTTTTTATCTTCGTACCAAAGAAGGGAAGAAGAATTAGCTGGCATTAACGATGAGGCATCGTGTTTTATCCCACGGTAGCAGGAGGTATTTAAAATTCAATTTTTATGTATCCTTAACCTCAAGTGGGATAATTACCCCAACCTGTTTGGTTTACTTTTTGCTGTTAGCCCATAATGTAGATAACAATTTTCCAGCTTCTGGCAGGCAGATGATGATGGGGAGAGAAACACGGGTGGTTTTTGATTAGCAGGGAGTGTATAATTAGCGCAGATGCTTTCTTTTGCCACATCTATTTGGCTGACGTCTTTTCAGTAGCATTCGTTTATAATCCTATATAATAATCTTGCTGTGTCCCTGCGTCCACTTTCTGTGTGTCACGGAAGTGATGTCAGACACGGACGCAGGGATTGGACAGCTCTACTGTCCCCCCCCAACAGGGACGCAGGCCGGAAGTCAGCGGCGGCGCACGCGTGGTATCACTTGGGGCCGCGCCGCCGTCGTGCACGGAGCCTCCTCCACCTCCTCCTCCAGCCTTGCCAAAGCGCAGCCGGCCGCACACCTCCAGCAGAGCCTCCCGTTCCTGGAGGCTCCCGCCGCTGGAAGGATCCGAGGCGCGTCTGGCTGCTGGGAACCTGCCTCCCGAGGTGGAGGAGCAACGGCGTCCGCCTCTTCCTCCGACCAGCAGTGCGAGGAGCCGGCGATCGCGGGCGCAAAGTGCGCGCCTAGGCTGCTGCCGCCTCCTCCGAGCGGGGCTGTGAGGGAGCGCACCGCCGAGGATCCTGGCTGAGGCGGGCGAGGGAGGGGGGAGGGAGCGAGAGAGGGAGGGAGGGAAGAGGAGGGGGCGGGGGCAGCGCCAACCGGCAGCGGGGAGAACCGTTGGCGGCGGAGGCGCCGAGGCCGAGGAGTGCTGCTGCTGCTGCGCACACCCACAGTTCAGCAGCTCGGCCTCCTCCTCCGCTGCCGCCGCCGCCGCTGCCACCTCGACGGAGGAGCCCCGAGGAGGAGGAGGAGGACGGCCGGCCCGGCCCGGCCTGGAGGCAGCGGCGACGAGGAGGACGAGGACGCTGCCCCGCAACCTCCTTGCCCCGGCCGCCGCCGCCGGCCACCTCCGCGCCTCGGGTCCCGCTCGCCCCCGCTAGCGCCCGTTATCAACGGGCTGAATTCAACTATATAATAAAGTTGCTGTGTCCCTGCGTCCAACTTTCCGTGTGTAACGGAAGTGCGGTACTGCGCATGTCACTCACGGACGCAGGGATTGGAGCGTAGACAATGGTGGTTACGCCTCTTCCTCCCCACCCCCGCAGCTCTGAGCCCCCGCCCCCGCCTTTACTCCTTGCAAAGCGCAGGGGAAGCGGCGCAAAGCGCCGCTCCTGCCGCCGCCGCCTGCCTATGGAGGCTCCCGCCGCCACCTTTACTCCTTGCAAAGCGCAGGGGAAGCGGTGCAAAGCGCTGCTCCCACCGCCGCCTTTACTGGAGGCTCCCGCCGCCGCCTTTACTCCTTGCAAAGTGCGGGGGAAGCGGCGCGAAGCGCTGCTCCCGCCGCCGCCGGCTGCCACCGCGCCTCGGATCCCGGTCGCCGCCGCTAGCGCCCGTTATTAACGGGCTAAATTCAACTAGTTGTTCATATTTGCATCTCAAAAGGATGGCAAAGCAAATCCTTGAGTGCACTGTACGAATTGCCTAGCCTAATCACTAAATCTCTTAAACTTACTCCATTGCAGGGGCGTAGCAACGGGGGACGGGGGGGGGGGCGAGCCGCCCTGGGTTCCACCCCAGAGGGGGGTGACACTTTTTTAAAAAAAAAATTTTTAATTTTTTTTTAGATTTTTTATTTTATTTTAACTTCATTGAAAAAAAGAGATAATAGACACACACACACACAACCCCCCCACACCTCACAAAGTGGCACCATCGGGGGGGGTGACACTTTTTAATTTTTTTAATTTTTTATTATTTTTAACTTTATTGAAAAAAAAGATAATAGACACACACACACAACCCCCCCCCACACCTCACAAAGTGGCACCATCAGAGGGGGATGACACTTTTTAATTTTTTTTTTATATTATTTTTTTAAACTTTGTTGAAAAAAAGACATAATAGACACACACACACAAAACCCCCACACCTCGCAAAGTGGCACCATCAGAGGGGGGTGACACTTTTCATTTTATTTTTTAAATTAAAGTGGGGGGGGTGACAAAAAAAATTCCGCCCCGGGTACCACCTGGGCTTGCTACGCCTCTGCTCCATTGTAAGGCAATATCAGGGTATCACAGCTTTATTTGATAGTAGGCTGAAGGCGCATCAGTTTTGAGTCTGCGTGGGAAAACGAAGCTCTACTAGCTGTAGTGTGGAACAAAGTACAGTACAGAGAGGAATGGCCATTGCCTTGGATGACTTTAAAGGGGTACTGGACAAATTTGTGGAGCATAAAGCTGGCAATGGTTACTAATCACAATGGCTAATTACCCCCAGTATCAAAGACAGTAACTGACTGCCAGCTGCTAGGGTACCCAAGCAGGAGAATATTATTGGCACTTGTGTAGGCTTCTCGTAAAGGTAAAGGTACCCCTGACCGTTAGGTCCAGTCGCGGACGACTCTGGGATTGCGGCGCTCATCTCACTTTACAGGCTGAGGGAGCTGGTGTACAGCTTCCGGGTCATGTGGCCAGCATGACTTAAGCCGCTTCTGGCGGACCAGAGCAGCGCACGGAAACGCCGTTTACCTTCCCGCCGGAGTGGTACCTATTTATCTACTTGCACTGGTGTGCTTTTGAACTGCTAGGTTGGCAGGAGCTGGGCCGAGCAATGGGAGGTCATCCCGTCGCACGGATTCAAACCGCCGACCTTGTGATCGGCAAGCCCTAGGCTCTGTGGTTTAGACCACAGCGCCACCCGCGTCCCTCCACCCTATCCATACTTACCCTTTAAAAAAAACACACAGAGAGAGAGAAAAAAGAGAGTCCAACATTTTATTTATTTGACTCAAGGAAATTTATAATCTTCTGCCTGCCAAGAACCAACCGTACAAGCTTGCCACCAGCAGTCTCGCGTGTTCACCATTTGAAAAAGAAAAAAACGCTCTAATAGATCATTTGGAGTTTAATTGACAACATGAATTAAATCCAGATCAATTTGCATCCATAGAAATACCACAAAAACCACAGTGGCTTGACAGCTAGAAAGCGATAAGCAGATCTATAATGCAGCTCTGAAGAACGGCCTCATATTCCCGCTTGTTCAAAGAGAAGGAAGCCCTCCGTGAAGACAAGAACGCTGGTTTAAGAGAGACAAGGCTCCTCACACAGGACCATCGGAGGGAAATGGGAAGAAGGGCACTCACTTCTCACAATAGTCTGCATTCAACAGGGCAGCTTTCTGGAGTAGAGCAGTTGCCATTGGAGTACAAACGGCACCTGCTGTGGGTAAGTGTCAACGGTCTGGTGAATGTTTTACATTTACTGGCAATTCTTAAGAGATCCTGAAGGCATTTCAGAAAATGTTGACATTTCCCAGGAAGCATCAAAACTCTGCTATTAAGCAAGTGCCGAGGTCTCATTCTTAGTTCCATAATTTAACGTATGTCAAGAACAAACAAGTCCTTCTGACGCACATTTCTAAAATCCCCCACTGGAAACCCTCCTCACATCTTAAGACCCACCAATAAATGGCAACATTCACCAGATCCGACATGTCGCTTGTTTAACAATCTCCAAGAACTGGAATGATCTAAAAAGTAAGAGGCTGTCGGAAATAGAGCCTGAATAGAGCCTGAATTTATGTTTATAAATTCTCGGTTTATAAACCGAATTTCTTGACGGTTCCAGTTCAGAAGTATCATCCAGGCAATTTGCAACATCCATTCCAATGAGACGCACACACACACATTGCAAGTTCAGAAATGTAGGTTTGTGAACGCCAATGGCTGTACACATAATCAGAGGTGTGCAGAATATGCACAGGTCATCAATAGTGGATTTTTATTGTACCATGTCCAGATCACATTGGTACCAAGGCATAGCATAGCCGTGGAGAAAATGCAAAATGGACAATGCTCACCAGGTAATGTTCACCTTCTCCCCCTAGAATAATCCCCCCCCCCCCGGTGGCATACAAAATTTGCACACAAGCTATGTGTATTAACCGAGCAATGTAAAAAGACACCTCTGATCAATTCACGCATTCTCTGATGTCGGTTGGCAATTACCCATACTGAGCAAGCAAAGCACAGCATTTCCCATTGATGATCTCAAATCTGCACATATTCCGTACCTTTGTGTAGAACTACACAATCATCAGTGTTTATGCACACAGATATGAAAACATCGCCTGCACAACTTGATCACCGAAGGTCTCCAACTGAAACTAGCCTCAGCTTATCGGAGCTGGGATGGGGGTGGCCAGCCCCCATTTTGGAGGCCCACCCCCCCTCGTAATGTTTTACACTCCAACCACCTATAAATTTGATTTGGCAGCAGCAATAACAAATCGTAGTATGTATGATGTGGGGTGATAATCCCCACATCTCAGCTCATCTGCACAGTGTGCCTTACCTGTGTTCCAGGTAGAGTGGGTGGCTGGCCACACCCACTGCTGCAGACCCCAAAGGATTGGCCAAGGCTGAATGTGGTTCCTGGGCCAGAAAAGAGTAATCACTCCTCAGGTCCAAGCATGGATGCAGCACTTCTTTGAGACTAATCCAGAAGTTACGGAGAGACATTTGTACTCGTTGAACCACAATACACACACAATACAACGTAGCTTCCTCCCACCCCAAGCCAGAGGCTACGGCGATTTCTTTACAGGTTATGCTTTCCAAAGGAAAAAACAAAAGCTTTCCCTTTTAACAAAGGCCAAGTTTGACTGTGATGATAAGCCGAGAACCCTGGCTTAATACGCCATTTTGTGGACCAGCAGAATGCCGCTGCATACCATCTTGGTGTGATGTCAGAACTAGGGATCACGGTTGGTTTGTCCCTAACAATCCAAACTTTGCTGCTGGCTTAACGAATCCTGGCTCCTTAGGGAGAAACAAACCATGAATGTCAAGCTAAGGTGGTTTGTTTACCTGGCTGGGCCAAGGGACAAGCCTGAATGGCAGGCCTGAAAAGTACAGGAAGGCTTATGAGGCCAAGGAACTGGGCTGTTTGCAGGGATGGAGATTCTCTGGCCCTCACAATGTTGTTGGACTGCAATTCCCATCATCCCTGACCCATTGGGCCATGCTGGCTGGGGCTGATGGGAGTGGGAGTCAAGCAACATCTGAGGGGGCACAAGTTCTCAATCTTTGGCTTATTGGGCAGACGCTGCCACCGAGACCACCAAAATCGCACAAAACCAAACAGTTGCCAAAAGAACACCAGAAAACAAACGCACGTCCGTTCAATTTGGATAACTCTACTGTCAAAGGAACTGAAAGCTGTTGGGATAATGCGGAATCAATTCTGCCTTTTCTGGGGGGAGGGTAGAGGAAGACCGAACCCCACAAAAAAAGAAGAAAAATAAGCTTCATTTTTTAAAAAGACAAATACATGCTTTAAAAAAGGTGTCAGTTGATTTGAAACAAACCAGTATCAGCAGCATAATGGTCAGTGTTGTTAGCTGCAGAGTTCCAAGCGCGAAAAAACGACGACACCCAACATAGAAAAAAAAGTAGTATCGTACATGGAAGGATTTTAAAAATACTATTTTTATGACAAGTATATATTAAGAGATCTATGTTGTAACTCTCAGGTCAAGATCTTTGGAGTAGTTCTTTTAGAAGTAATCAAACTAACCAGTCCCTGCAAGCTGAAATCAAGCCAGTCACTATTATTCAACATCTCTGCTGAATCGCGAATCCTACTCCAGTATATATGCAGCTCATAAGTATCAGAAGTTTTGCTCGTTTTTCAGTGCCTAGTGTCAAGCTTGATGCTGCGAGGTGCTAAGAGTCCCCCGAATGCCTTTATAGGAAGACAAGTGTGTTCTCAGCAACCCCTGCAGGATGAAGCCCTCTGAAATGTTACTTCCCTTCCAACACAAGAAGATCCCTCCATAGAAACAAAAAGCTAAAATAAACATATTTCAGATTCATCCCTCCTTCAGCCCAGTGCAAACCCCCATTTGGGACCCTTCTTAGCATACAGAGGAGGCTAATCGTCCCATCTGAAGCGGCCCTGAGCAGGGCAAAAGAAAGCAGTGTAAACGGGCGCACAGGGCAGGATCCGCATGGTTATACTCTGTGTCGAACCCACTGCAAACGCGCATCACAGCTCCTGACTGGTAAAGAACGATTTTGTCTTGCGGCAAGTGGGATTCACGCAAAGCGGGCAGCTGAGGGTTAACTGCTTGGAGCAGATTTCGTTTGACTGGAGATGGGAAGAGACCAAGTCTGCGAGGGCCTGAAAATAAAATAAAATACAATGTGTTTTTTTAAAAAAAAACAAAGGACAAAAACCACAAACATTAGGCTTTCAACTAACAAGGTAAGTGCAAGTTGGTGATCTTACAACTTTTGTACATTATTGTTGTTTAAAGCCCTATGCGGCCTAGGACCCTCGTACCTACGGGACCGCCTCTCCCGGTATGCCACGCAAAGGACCTTAAGGTCCACAAATAACAACTTTTTGGAGGTCCCGAGCCACAAGGCTGTTAGACTGATGTCAACTAGGGCCAGGGCCTTTTCTGTACTGGCCCCAACTTGGTGGAACACTCTGTCACAAGAGACCAGGGACCTGCGGGATTTGACATCTTTCCGCAGGTCCTGCAAGACAGAGCTGTTCCGCCTGGCCTTCGGGTTGGACTCCCCTTGGTTTTGAGTATGAGTATGGGTGTGAAGCGGCATTTTAAATTGTCTTTTTAATCTGTATTTTAATTAATGGTTTTCTTTTTATATTTTTATTGTAATTTTTCTGATGTTAGCCGCCCTGAGACCGGTTTCGGCTGGGAAGGGCGGGGTATAAATAAAATTTGTTGTTGTTGTTGTTGTTGTTGTTGTTGTTGTTGTTACTGCAAGCTGGGTTTATTGATGTAAGGCCAAACTGATGTTAAAAAACGTGTGATCTGGAAAATTCCCTTCTTCACAAGATTTTCCAGGTGTGTTTCAACAAACCATTGAGTATCTCGGGCGTTTATTACACTAATTATACCCTGGTCCTTCTGGGAAACAGGAACAGAACTCCAAATCATGGTAAGAAATTGCACACACACAAACACACACCAAAACCAACATCGCAGTAGCAAGTCCAGTCCCAGAGTACAGGCCAGCCAAATTCTCAGGCCACTCCAACAAGCTACTCTTTAAGAATAAATTAAATGCCTGGGTGGCACTGGTTCCACTGGTTGCTGGAAGTCAGGGAGGGAACAAATTGGTGTCAGCCTGGATGACACCACTGAGAAGGCCCTGTTTCATGCCCACCCCACAGAGGAGACCCTCTTTAAGCCTGCCTGAACAAAGTTGCTACATCTGTTGCTATTCAGCAAGTATCCTTAGTAAATGTTATTTTTTTAAAAAAAAAATCTTTTACAAGACTATTTGTGTAATCATTATTTTAAGGAGTAGAAAAGGGAGAAATATCAGGAAATTCCAGACTGCCTTAAAGGATCCTGGATAACTTAAACTAAAAGAAAATAAAAAAAATTCCTTCCAGTAGCACCTTAGAGACCAACTAAGTTTGTTCTTGGTATGAGCTTTCGTGTGCATGCACACTTCTTCAGATACCAACTAAACTAAACTTAAACTAAAAGGCTAAAAATAAGCTTTCTTTTTAAGCTGCAAAGGGATGGCACTCTCCTGAACTCACAAACGTGAGGAAGGAAGAATTAAATATCTAATACAGTTGCAATCGAAATTATTCAAGTGGTTTCCCCAAATTCAGCTGAAAATGCAACTTATATTGGCTTCTGCAGTCTCACTATTATTGTGTTTTCAGCTGAACTTGGGGAAACCGCTTGAAGCATCCGAAGTTTCAATTGCTTTTGTTTGATTTGATAATAAACCTGATTTGCAACGGGGGTTGCATTATTCCAATTGCAACTGTACATATAGCCTCCCCTAGCACTAGGGGAGCTTTGAATTTGCTGTATCCAAGGCTGCCCCTCAACATGCCCCCAGAATGGGCCCTACAGCTATGGAAGCGCTGATGGCTGGACACAGCTATACTGTGGAACTTTCCATGGGTGGACTGGGGGGTTGCTAGCAAAGCCACTCCTTTGTCCCATCCTAATCTCCCCCCCCCCTATCTCCACAGGAGTCAGGATCGCTCTGCCAAACTAGAAAACCAACTCTCGACAGTCCAATAATTTCTCCACACCTGAACAGGAGACCAGTGCTGGTGCTACTGCATTGCATGCAGAAGGTCGCAGGTTCAATCCCAGGCATGTCCAGGTAAGGCCCAGAATGGCCCCATACGAAACCCCAGAGCACTGCTGCCAGCCAGTGTAGACATTACTGAGCTGTGAGGGACGAATTCCCATTGTCTACCGATACAATAGTTTGCTTTCTGGCTTCAACCTTGCTCCATCTATGTGCATGCATCCCTAACTAGGAAACTGGAGAGACTTCCACTCAAAAGGGGTGGAATTACCTTGGCAAACAATGGGTTTCCATTAAGGGATTCTGCTCTTCGGATGTTTTCGACTCCGCACTGGAGAAGAAGAGAGAGGGCAAACGGTTTAACAAGGGATATCGTCTCACTAAGTCCATAGCCCTCAGACGAAGCCCTTGTTTCAAGGATGATGCAGAGAGCAACGGGGAATTAATGAGTCGGAATTAAGCCCAGTACATACGTTATTAGAGCAGCAGCACGGGAGCTTCCCTGCAGTCCAGTTATGGTGAGCCTATGGCACCCCCCAGATGATGTGAGACTCCTGGTTCCCATCAACCTCAGCCAGGCTGGCCAACAGTCGGGGATGATGGGAGTTGTAGTTCAGCAACATCTGGAGGGCTACGGATTCCCCGCTGCCTCATGCCGCTCCAGTACCTTGGAAATCACTTAGCAAAAATCTGCAGACACACTGTCGGATTGCCAAGGGACTGGGGAAGTTGTCCCCCCACACACACAACCCCCCC
The DNA here is from genome assembly GCA_034641385.1 of Darevskia mixta. Classification (NCBI taxonomy): domain Eukaryota; kingdom Metazoa; phylum Chordata; class Lepidosauria; order Squamata; family Lacertidae; genus Darevskia; species Darevskia mixta. The sequence continues at coordinate 4,995,966 of JAWWNH010000062.1, read as the reverse complement.
CCAAACCAACCCAGTTACATCAACTCTTTTCTGCTACCCAAAACCCCAGATTTTTATCCAAATATGGTTTTTTTATTTGCAAACTGCACTGATATTTAGTGCTTGTGCCCAACCAACAGCACATCAGTGAAAAGGGCTGCTTCTATTGGTGGTCATTTTAACCATCACAGCCTACCTGCTACAGTGGTACCTCGACTTACGAGTAACTCGAGTTACGTTTTTTTCGAGTTACGAATGACTTCCGGTAAAACAAAATGGCCGCCGCATCCGAATTTTTTCGACTTACGAAAAGACGTCGCGGCCGCTTTTAATAGGATTTTTTCAACTTACGAATTTTTGACCCGGATTTTTCGACTTACGAATTTTTTTCCGCCAATGCATTCCTATGGGGATTCGACTTACGAATTTTTCCGACTTACGGAAATCGCGTCGGAACGCATTATCGTCGTAAGTCGAGGTACCACTGTATTTTACATGTAGCTCCTTCCATCCCGTCCCTCTCAGAGGAAATAACCTAAATCCTGGACTGTGTCATCCGCTAACAGAGAGCAGAAGAAAACACCCAACGCACACACCCTTTTGTCTTTAATGTCTAGTTCCTTGGTGTTGAGTTTAAATTGTTGTTAAGACATACACTACCAGGCCATGTTCAAGGTTCTTGTTTATATACACAGAGCCCTGAATACTTGGATGTCCAGTTAGTAGTGTTTTAGGAATTAATTGTATACGCATCGCTGTATACCAGCCTGAGATTTAATCAGATAGAAATACTTCCACAAATGAGGGCAAAATCTCAGGGGTTAGTCTTGGCTGAAAACTGGGCTGTAAAGACAATACGTAAAATATAACCAAGTATGGTGGCGCTGTGGTCTAAACCACAGAGCCTAGGGCTTGCCAATCAGAAGGTCGGCGGTTCGAATCCCCGCAAAGGGATGAGCTCCCGTTGCTCGGTCCCTGCTCCTGCCCACCTAGCAGTTCGAAAGCACGTCAAAGTGCAAGTGGATAAATAGGTATCGCTCCAGCGGGAAGGTAAACAGCGTTTCCATGCGCTGCTCTGATTCGCCAGAAGCGGCTTAGTCATGCTGGCCACATGACCTGGAAACTGTACGCTGGCTCCCTTGGCCAATAAAGCGAGATGAGCACCGCAACCCCAGAGTCGTCCGCGACTGGACCTAATGGTCAGGGGTCCCTTTACCTATCCCTTTCAACTAGCAGCCTTCATCATACTTGTCATAAGCTTGGGTATACACTTTTCGCTGTGGTCTAAACCACTGAGCCTAGGGCTTGCTGATCAGAAGGTCGGCGGTTCGAATCCTGTTGAGCTCCCATTGTTTGGTCCCAGCTCCTGCCCACCCAGCAGTTCGAAAGTACGTCAAAGTGCAAGTAGATAAACAGGGAAGGTAAACGGCGTTTCCGTGCGCTGCTCTGGTTAGCCAGAAGCGGCTTAGTCATGTTGGCCACATGACCCAGAAGCTGTCTGCGGACAAACGCTGGCTCCCTCGGCCTATAGAGCGAGATGAGCGCCACAACCCCAGAGTCATCTGCGACTGGACCTAATGGTCAGGGGTACCTTTACCTTTGGTGGCACCTTAAAGTCTAATAAATTTCTAATGACATGAACTTTCATGGACTACATCAGAAATGCTATCTTGAATTACAGGTACATACACTCAAACAGGGTTGGGGATGAGGGACCAACCTTCGCCATCCTGGTGCCTTCAAGTGTTTTGTACTACAAAAGCCATCAGGCCCTGGCAGGGGTACCTGGTTGGCGAAGGGTGCCAACACAGACTCACAGAACCTACCTACCTGTCTTTAAATCACGATAATACTTCATGCAGGCAGCTGATGGAAGTGGAGTGTAATCCACAAAAGCTCGTGCCGTAATGAAATCTGTGAAGTTTTTAAGGCGCCACGTAGATTCTCTGCTGTTTTTGCTGCCAGCAGATAAACGCAGCTGCCCCCTGGTAACAAAACCTATAGCTCTATTTTAAACATGGTTACACAGAAATAAGCATCGTGCTACAAGAAAGGAGATTCCAACTAAACATCAGGAAAAAACTTTGGACAGTGAGAGCTGTTGGGACAGTTGAACGGTCTCCTTCCGGAGGTTGTGGGCTCTCCTTCCTGGGAGGTTGGATGGCCATCTGTCATGGATGCTTTAGCTGAGATTCCTGCATTGCAGAGGGCTGGACCTTGAGGTCCCTTCCAACTCTACAATCCTATGACTCTTATGTTTATAATGGGATCTGCTTTCTATTAAGCAGGCTTAAAGCCTTCAGCCTACAACTGTGCAGAATGACATTGAAAGCTGAACAGTTTACCTCACTGGCTAAGACTTGCGCGTATTCGATGTCCAGTTCGTAGAGCGTTTCTATGTGGTCACTAGTAAATGCTATTGGTACCAGCAAAATATTCTTCTTTCCCCTCTGGCAAAGCCCTTTGATCGTCTCATCCGTCTGAGGACCCAGCCAAGGCATAGGACCAACCTAGGGTAAAGGAGACACACACAGAGAGAGAGGGGGAGAGAGAGAGAGAGAGAGAGAGAGAGAGAGAGAGAGAGAGAGAGAGAGAGAGAGAGGAAGACGAAGAAGAGAAGAAGAAGAGTTAGGATTTGATATCCCGCTTTATCACTACCCAAAGGAGTCTCAAAGCGGCTAACATTCTCCTTTCCCTTCCTCCCCCACAACAAACACTCTGTGAGGCGAGTGGGGCTGAGAGACTTCAAAGAAGTGTGACTAGCCCAAGGTCACCCAGCAGCTGCATGTGGAGGAGCGGGGACGCGAACCCGGTTCACCAGATTACGAGTCTACCACTCTTAACCACTACACCACACTGACAGACATTAGATTATTAAGCTGTGATTCAACATATGCACCACATTTTAAAGCAGGCGTGGAGATCCTTTTAAGCTTTGTGGGTCAGATTCTTATCAGGATCTACTCTCACAGCCAATTCCGACCGCTGAACAAGCTTATTGCAAACTGTCCTACGGGCTTTAACTGGACAGTATGCAAATGAGTGGCTGGGGAAACCCAGCCAGATGGGCATGGTATAAATAAATTATTATTATTATTATTATTATTATTATTATTATTATTATTATTATTAATGATGTCAATAAATGAAATAAAAATATACCTTGGACTGCCACACAAGCCTATACGGGTTGGAGTAGTTGAGTTTCTCCATAACCCTCTGTACGGTTGCTCCCACCTCTTGTGGGTATGGATCGCCACGATTAACTACCTATGGCACAGAAAGGGCAAGTTAGCTAAAACAGCTCAATGAGGGTTAAAACAAACACTACAAATGCTCCCCCTACACTATCAAATCACCGCAATTAGTCCACACTTTGCAGCAACACATGTCAGTTAAAGGGAGTCCCCTCAGATGCAGTCCCAGCCTAAGCTTAGAACCAATTGTTTCTTATACCCAATAAATTATGGCCCCCGCCTGCACTATATACGTTTAAAGCAGTATCATGCCACTTTAAACAGCTATGGCTTCCTGCAAAGAATCCTGAGAAATTGAGTTTTGCCAAGGGTGCCAATTCTCCTTACAGAGCTACACTTGACAGAGTGGTTCTGCCATGCATCCCACTTGCTAGGGAGATAGTTTAATACAAGGCACAAGGCATTTCAAGCAGATGCAATACGTTATTGTATTATTTAAAAAATAATTTTAATTGCGTTGTTCTTCCGCTGAAGTGGCAATTTGTGCCTTCAAACCCCTGCCAGCTTAATTCAGAAGTGCAGTATTGTATTGCAAATTATTTTTGGTGCAAAAGAGACCACTAGATGGCACCAAATTTCCACAGACCACAAAAATCCCTGTCGGAAATATATATAAAAAAATGTCCAGTAGCACCTGAAAGAGACCAACTAAGTTTGCTCTTGGTATAAGCTGTGTGCATGCACACGAAAGCTTATACTGCGTCAGACCAACACGGCTACCTACCTGAATCCAAAAATCCCTGTGTTACACCACGGGAAATGATATGAGGAATAACCCAGTATTTCTTATGCTCCACAGACATACATAATTTTATTTGTGTGCCGCCTTCTTGGCAGTTCAAACCATGCCCAACATGAGAAAAAATACATAACCACAACATAATAAAAGTAGTCATGTACAATAAATAAAACATTTTAAAATGCACAACCAAGCTGAACAATATCCATATAAATCACAAGATCTAAAAAAAAGATACAACAACAACAGCCCTGGCCAGGAGTTGGTTCAGCAGCCTCAGCTTTTGTAGCTGGAGTCAGTCCAGGCTCCGCCCTCCCAGGCCAGGTGGAAGAAGGCCTGCAAGGCAGGGAGCAGGTCTTGTGCATGGACAGGCAAACTGGTGAATGGATCATTAGATCATACAAACAAGGATTTTTTTAAAATCACCCCTCTAAGAAAATATTTTGCAGTTTTGGAAATGGACTGCTGTTACTCACAGACATTGGGAGAGAGTGAGCGGAGAACAGGATAACTACATCTTTCCTTTTGTCGGGTGGAAATAAGTCTAGTTCCTTCTGGATGTGGTCTGCAAAGCACTGAAAAGCAAAAGTTGGGGTGAAAAAAACAAGTCCAAATACCAGCCTCCCCAATCATGACAGTGATCCTCAAGCACAGTTGAGAATTTGAAAGCGTTTAATAATAATAATAATAATAATAATAATAATAATAATAATAATAATATCCTATGTTACATCAAGATTTTCTTCCAACCTTTCCAGGCATGCACCAACTAACAATTATGCATTTTTGCATAAGAATAAAACAAAAAACGATTATAAAATATGGTAAAAGGCTCCAAGTAAGAACCCTTACCTATTCAGCTATCTATTTGTTTCACAAGTACAGTCATACCTCGGGTTACGATAGCTGCGGGTTGCACTTTTTCATGTTGCGAACGCGGCAAACCCGGAAGGGTTTACTTCTGGGTTTCGCCCCGTGCGCATGCGCAGAAGCGTTTTGCGCGGTCTGCGCATGCGCAGAAGCGCGATGTCGCGTTTTCGCGCAATATCGCCACTCAGGTTACGCACTTTTCGGGGTGCGAACGGCACCCCAGAATGGATTAGGTACATAACCTGAGGTACCACTGTACGTTCTTGAGCTCCTTGAGGAATCTACGTTCTCCGTGTAAGTCAGAGAGATCCTATCAGTGCTTCTCCAACTTGGGGTCCCCGGCTGTTGTTGGACTACAACTCCCATCATCCTGCTGGCTAGGGATGATGGGAGTTGTAGTCCAACAACAGCTGGGGAGCCGAGTTGGGAGAAATACTGTCCTGCAACCTGCCCCCAGAGACCCAACAGACCCTTGGCGCTCTGGCAAACCCGGCCGGTTTCCGCTGCTCCTCGCTTTGATTCCCACCAAGAATTCCGTACCTGAATGAGAAGGGGATGCGTTGGCCACCTGTCAATTGTGCTCCATTTCATCTTTGGCTTATCCCCCCTTTTGTTATAGTAGCGATAAATAGCGTTCAAGCTGCTCCCTGAAGGGGACAAAAGCAATGAGCCCATCAGAAAGAGCAGAAAAGGCGACTTGTGGTAAGGAAGGATCAGGCCCAAGGTCCATTTGGTCCAGCATTCGACCCCTCACAGTGGTCAGGCTGGTGTCGCCAGGAAGATACGCCGCTCAAAAAAGGACATATTATTCTTGTTAATTATTACTGTTACTGAATTTACACGCCTCTGCATTGCCCAAGTGGCTTCGAAGCCGTTTACAAGTATAAAGACAGCTACCAGAAAACATAAACACACGTTAAAATATACAAGGCAATTCCAACAAAACACTGGAACAGACACACACAATTAAAATGAGCGATAAAACAAGACCTTAACATTAGCAAGTTAAGAGAGGAGGTTCGGGGGAGAGCTCAGGTCATGAAACATGTCTTCAAGAGCCGGTGGAATGCCAATACTGATGGGGCCTCTCGCATTTCAGCAGGGAGAGCATCCCACAACACAGGTGGTACCAGTGAAAAAGGTCACCTCCATGTTACCACCAGCTAATAATTTTTGGGCTGTGGCACAGCTAAGCAGGTTCCACATTTCCCCTGCCTATTGTTCCTCAGAAACTGATATTCAACGGTTCTAAACCATTAAAAAAAAACAAAAAAACAAGTTTGGAATACCATTTTCTGCTGCACGTCCACATCCAAGTAAAAGCATACCTGCCTGGCTGCTTGCTGATATAAGTAAAACTTTAAAGCAAAGACTCTGGGATATTACACACAGTGGCTTGCGACATTGATCACACACAGTCTGCAATCCGCTGGCAGCAGGAGTACAATATGGGCATGCCTTTAAGTTAACATCTTATTTACTTACTTACATCTTACTTACTTACTTACTAACATCTTACTTACTTACTTACTTACTTACTTGCTTGCTTGCTTGCTTACTTGCTTAATATGGGCATGCCTTTAAGTTAACATCTTATATTAAAAATCTGACAGTTCCAAATTACCGAAGGCTATTTACAAAAGCCAGACTTAACGTCTTTCCTTCTGCAGTGTTGGATGGCAGATTGAGAGGAGTTCCATACCAGGACAGACTATGCTCATGTGCCCAAGACATTGACTCTATAAAACGTATTTTGCTGCACTGTGTGAAATTCGAGCAAGCCAGGGCTGAACTGATATTACCCTTGCTAGTACCTTTCCCGGGGAAAACAGAGGCTTACTATGTCAGGTTCCTACTGGAAGACCGGACAAATGACAGAACATTAGCAGTGGCGAAGTTTCTATCGGTGGTTGCAAGGACCAATGATCCCTATTCCTAAGTCTGAACAAAATGCTTGTGTAACCTGAAGGCGGGCTGTCAAAATTGTGTACTGTTTTGTAATGAACTGTTGGGTCTCTGGACCGTAATAAAGATTTGATTGATTGATTCATTGATTGATTCATTGATATAACCGCCACCTCACTTTCACATAAAGCAAGACCAGAATAAACTGTGCATTGAGCCAAAGGAGAACCCTGTACAGTATTGCTGCTCCTCCTGCCCAAGTAGAGCTCAAGTGGCAGAGTACTTGCTTGGCATGCAGAAAGTTCAATCCCTGGCAACTCGAGGCAGCGCTGGGGGGAAACTCCTGGAGAACTCATGTTGGGGTTCTAGCAAGCCTAGATGCTAGTACCTGACTTGAGCCTGCTCTGTAGTACTAGATGTGCAGAATGGACTGCGGTTACTCAAAATCAAGAGGACAATATTCTAGACATGTTCATAGACGAACTCGTTTGATATTGCCTTGCGTATTCTTGCTGAAGCATAGAATAAACAGATTCCCAGAGCTGGCCCCCGGATTAGACCAAGGCCTGCCTTTGGAGGCCGGGCATTGATTCTGCCCTCCAGGTACGAGCTCACCTGTGGTGGAGCAGCTGTACTGTGGGTACTGCGTGAAAGCAACAGCCCGCTCAATGCCATCCTCCTCCATCTCTTCAATGGCTTCTTCCGTCAGAGGGTGGACGTAGCGGAAACCGATGTAGTACTTGTGCGGCGCTGGAAACAGAAGACAGCCGGTGACCTTATTTTGTGGAGCTACATGAGCTAAACATTATGCGAGGCAGCCTTTTGCTTCCCTGGCACCTTCCAGGTGTTTTGGATCACACACGTCGATGGGAGTTGTAGTCCAAAAAACATGTGGCGGGCACCAGGTTGGCGAAAAGCTGGTGTAAACATTGCCTGTGCCTTCCAGTTGCAAGAGCGTCTGCACTGTGGTCTTTTCTACCTTATTAATACTTTTAAAAACAATAAAGAGGGGGCTGGACTAGATGACCCTCGGGGTCCCTTCCAACTCTACAATTCTGAAAGGCTCTCCAAGTGGTGTATTTACAAAAGCGTTAGAAACTGAGATATGAAAGCTAGGAGCTAAACGGCACCTTAAACCAAGGTTATGGGTGCAACAACCGTGGAGTTGCAATGCCACATGAGTGAAATGAACAGACATGCAGTAATAAGAGACTATGGGAGAGGGTTCTCTCCTGCAAACTATCTGTCAAAAACACCTATATCTAAGTATAGACACTCGTTTACCCTCGTCAGATTCAATGTTCTTCCTTCTGCCCTGTTGCAGGGCAGATATGAGGGCATACCTTATGAGGCACGTATCTGCCCTTGTGGTTCGTCGGAAGTAGAAACAAATTTACACGTACTGTTATACTGTAGTTTACTGTACTGTACAAGGATCTATGGCTGACCTACATCTCACCGGTTCTACAAAAGTCCAAGAACAAATCTGATTCCCAACGTCTAAGAGCCTTGGTAGATGATAAGGACCCCGAAATTACGATGTAGCTAAATTTTGTGTATCTGCTATTAAATGTAGGAAACAAGAACTTCTTAAAGGAAACTAGTGGGGGCATCTAAACATCTGATTTTAATTTAGGTTCTCAAATTTTAAATTGATGTTTTACTTGTAATGTTCTTTGTATCTTTCACATGTTCTACTATTTGATGCTGTATGAGTCGAAGCTGGTCTGCGACCGTTTAAATAAATGAATGAATGGGTGCAACAACGGAATGTCTAGGCGCGCTTTTTTAAATAACAACAATACAAAGCTGAAAATGAACAAACTGCAGCTAAAATATTATGTTCAGTTTTCACATGGTCTAGAGTCCTTCCCTGCCCACCCCCTAATATTCTTAAGAGGGTCTCTTCTTCAGTCTTCGGAGAGTAGCTGGAAGTGGGGAGGAAGAAAAAAGGCCCTCCTTTCCTTCCACACTGCAGTTTTAATCTGAAATCTTATGATGCGGTACTGCGCCCAGAGCTCAGAAACTGTTCGCGCTGATGAAATTTGCTGTCACAAAATGCACCTAGAACAATGGGAGTTTCGAACGCACACTAGAGGGTTTGTGTGGGACCTAAATCCTCAAACTGGGGGGGGGGGGACCCAGCTGGTTTGCGCATCTTTTTATTAGAAGAGGAGCACTTTGGGCAAACATCACAGCAACTCCCAATGACCTACTAAATCGGCATTTTGCCAAATAGGTAACCTTGACAGCTGGAAAGGAGAAAATAGACAAACTGGCCATTTTAAACAGAACTCCAAGGAAGCAAAGACTTCCATCATGTTGGAGTCGCAGACTTCACGCTCCCCTTTCCTACCTGCTTTGTACTTATCTATCAAAAAAACACCAGCCTGCAGCCATGGTGGAAGCAGAAGAGGCCTGCCTGACATAAGAGGAGTGAAAGTTAAGATGCAAAGGATGTACAAATAGATAAAAGACAGGGTGGCTTTCACTGGGGAAACCAGGCTGTAAAATCAGAGGGAGTGATGAGGTCTGACAGGAGCAGATAACGCTCCCTAAGCCATTAACTTAATGCTCCCAATTCCCCAGCCCTTTTAAACACACTAATTTTACTTTAAAAAAAAAAAAAAAAAGCTACTGATTTGCCTGACAAGGCAAGGGAGTGTTGGAGCCTTCAGATCTTTTGCAGTTTGCTTACTCGTGTCAAGAACATTATCTACGTGAGCTAGTCCAATTACCGCAGTTCGCCCGTGCAATTGCTCTGCAACGCACATCATTCTGTGCCCCACGCTAGCAGTTTCCTTTAAAAGCCATCGTGCTTGCGGGTATACCTGAAGGAGCGTCTCCACCCCCAGGATTCTGCCTGGACACTGAGGTCCAGTGCCGAGGGCCTTCTGGCGGTTCCCTCACTACGAGAAGCCAAGTTACAGGGCCTGTAGGCAGAGGGCCTTCTCGGTAGTGGCACCCGCCCTGTGGAACGCCCTCCCACCAGATGTCAAAGAGAACAACAACTACCAGACCTTTAGAAGACATCTGAAGGTAGCCCTGTTTAGGGAGGCTTTTAATGTTTAAAAGATTATTGTATTTTAATGTTCTGTTGGAAGCCGCCCAGAGTGGCTGGGGAAACCCAGCCAGATGGGCGGGGTATAAATAATAAATTATTATTATTATTATTATTATTATTATTATTATTATTATTATTATTATTATTATCAAAGTTCCGCCTGGTGGCTTTGATCTAGAATGGCTGATTGAAGAAGAAGAGTTTGGATTTGCTATCCCGCTTTATCGCTACCCGAAGGAGTCTCAAAACGGCTAACATTCTCCTTTCCCTTCCTCCCCCACAACAAACACTCTGTGAGGTGAGTGGGGCTGAGAGACTTCAGAGAAGTGTGACTAGCCCAAGGTCACCCAGCAGCTGCATGTGGAGGAGCGGAGACGCGAACCCGGTTCACCAGATTACGAGTCTACCACTCTTAACCACTACACCACACTGGATTGACACATCACCAAGTCAAGAGATGGACAGGCAATGCATGGTAACCAAGTCTATCTGGGTCTACCGATGGGGAGGGTTCAGCTGCAGTTGTTACTTGGTTCAACCTGTTCCATCTACCATAGAACTCTGGTTATTTGGGTGCCTGGCAAACGGACCACTTAGAGTGGGGAAGGGTGTCTGATAAGGTTCCCATTTTGCCAGACTCCCCCCGGCGCCCTCAAGTCGAGCAACTGTCATCGGCCCCACCCAACACTTGCGAGGTTCCTCCCTTGAGTTCAGGCTGCATGATAAGGAAGGAGTAACGGTTTCGGTGGGAACGGCGAGCCACACTCGGATCTGCTTGTGTTCAGTATCAGCGGCCAGGGGGACTTGTTGGAGCTGGTTCAAACATGAACAGGCAGCGTTATGGCCATGCTACAATCCGCCCTCCTCTTTCTTTGAGAAGCATCACTCACTTGTTACTCACAACATCCGTTTGATGTCTGCCATGAAATGGGCCGCTTAATGCAGCAACTATATCTGCGTATTAGACAGGTGCCTTCTGCGTTTACCGAGCAAAGCACTGCTCCATCTAGCTCAGTGCTGTCATCTAGCTCTCTGGGGTTTTATGCAGGGGACATTCCCAGCCCGACTTGGGAGATGATGGGGATTGAACCTGTGACCTTCGGCCTGCAAAGCAGATGCTCTACCACTGAGCTACAGCTCTTCCCTAGAGGGCTTTGCCTCTGGTTATAACTATTATTATTATTATTATTTGTACCCTGCCCATCTGAGTGGAGCAGCTTCCAACATATATAAAAACATAATAAAACATTAAACAGCTTCCCAATACAGTGCTGCATTCAGATTTCTTCTAAAGGTTGTAAAGTTACTTATTTCCTTGACGTCTGATGGGGAGGCATTCCACAGGGAGGGTGCCATTTCTGAGAAGGCCCTGCCGCCTGGTTCCCTGTAACTGCGCTTCTCGCATTTTAGGACACGACAGTCATACCTCGGAAGTCGAATAGAATCCGTTCCAGAAGTCCGCCCAACTTCCAAAATGTTCCAAAACCAAGACGCGGCTTCCAATTGCTTGCAGGAAGATCCTGCAGCCAATCAGAAGTCATGGAACCCACGTCGGAAGTTCGGGTTCCAAAGAACGTTCGCAAACCGGAACACTCAATTCCGGGTTTGCGGCGTTCGGGAGCCAAAATGTTTGAGTCGCAAGGCGTTCGAATTCCGAGCTACCACTGTACATGGATTTTTTCACATGCACCGCTTGGATGAGAATATTTTTCTTGGCTTTGCGCCGTACAAATGTGTGCATAGTTTTTTTTTAAAAAGTATTTGCAGGACATGCCTAAAGGAAGGACTCACGTACCAGAGTGAGGAGACATTTCATCCAACAGCTTCACCATGCCTTCTCCTTGCGTAGCAGTCCATTTCTTAATAGGCGACCCTCCACCAATCCGACTATACTGTTCCTGGATTTTGGGCGTACGTCGCTTGGCAATAAAAGGCGCCAGCTTACTGAAATGTCAAGAAACCGCTGTTAGTGACAGCAACCTCACTTTACCTCCGTTCTGCTCACCATCATAAAAAATATTGTTGTTTTTTTAACCAGCATCTTGTTTAATACACACACACACACACACACACACACACACACATACATACATAGATACATACATACATACATACATACATACCCCGCCCATTTGGCTGGGTTTCCCCATCCACTCTGGGCAGCTTCCAGCAGAATATTAAAATACAATGATTCATCAAATATTAAAAGCTTCCCTAAACAGGGCTGCCTTCAGATGTCTTCTGAAAGTCAGATAGTTGTTTATTTCCTTGACATCTGATGGGAGGGCATTCCACAGGGTGGGACCCACTACCGAGAAGGCCCTCTGCCTGGTTCCCTGTAACTTGGCTTCTCGCAGGGAGGGAACCGCCAGAAGGCCCTCAGCACTGGACCTCAGTGTCCGGGCTGAACGGTGGGGGTGGAGATGCTCCTTCAGGTATACTGGACTGAGGCCATTTAGGGCTTTAAAGGTCAGCACCAACACTTTGAATTGTGCCTGGAAATGTACTGGGAGCCAATGTAGGTCTTTCAGGACCAGTGTTAAGCGATCTCGGCGGCCATTCCCAGTCACCTGCCACATTCTGGATTACAGTAGTTGTAGTTTCTAGGTCACCTTCAAAGGTAGCCCCATGTAGAGCACATTGCCATAGTCCAGTGATGGCTAACCTTGACACTCCAGATGTTTTGGGACTACAACTCCCATCATTCCTGACCACTGGTCCTGTTAGCTAGGGATGATGGGAGTTGTAGTTCCAAAACATCTGGAGTGTCAAGGTCAGCCATCACTGCCATAGTCCAAGTGGGAGATGACCAGAGTATGCACCACTCTGGCAAGACAGTCCACAGGCAGGTAGGATCTCAGCCTGCGTACCAGATGGAGCTGGCAGACAGCTGCCCTGGACACAGATTTCAGACTGAGCCATCAGCAGCTATGCACATCTTAGCACACCTGGAAACCAGACTGGCTGGCATGGGATGGCACTGCAAGCCAGCCGTTTGCAGGAACTGAAGACACCGTTTCAATGTTACCAGACATATGCAACACCACACAAGGTGTCAAATACTTTCCACTTACCTGCATCACATTTAAGTTAGAGCTAATGAAAATTCCAACCAAGGCAACCATCACCTTTCCTGACCCAAAGCCTGCTCAGATTTGTTGACTGCCGATGTGTGTTTTAATCTGCTTTTAGCTTATTGCTAATTATTTTTCGAATGTTCTAAGGAGTTGTTTTTAACTGCTTTTGCCTGTCATTTTATTGCTTTGCTCTCTTCATGAATTGCTTTAAGGGTGTATGTTTTTAAACAACAACAACAATCAAATGGTGTATACATTTTATGAAACAGGAAGGAAGGAAGGAAGGAAGGAAGGAAGGAAGGAAGGAAGGAAGGAAGGAAGAAAATAAGAAAGAAAGAAAGAAAGAAAGAAAGAAAGAAAGAAAGAAAGAAAGAAAGAAAGAAAGAAGAAAGACTTCTGGCAGACCAAAGCACTAAGCCTTACTTTTGGACTGGAAGAGTCATCAGGTCTCTGTCGAGGAAAAGCCTAAGCAGAAAATCATGGACGTCTCCAAGTGTCTCTGGGCCTCCCATGTTTAACATCAAGATCCCCGTTTTAGGTTTCCTATAGGAAAAAAGAGAACAGGAGGATAAGTTTAACACATCAATTTGAAATAAAACAAGGGCTGCTGCCTTCCACTTTCCATTTGGCAGACTGAGATATTTTAACCTGGGGGTAACCAGCAGGGTGCCTGCCACACAGTGCTAGGACTACAACTCCCAGCATCCCCCAGCTACTCCTGTGTCCCCAGATATTGGCCACGCTGGCTTGGGCTGATGGGAGATGGAGTCCAACCCACGTTTGGAAGGCATCGTAATGGGGCACCCGTTTTAAATTACTGTTATTTTATTGAAACTCTATATTGAAGTTTTACATTTTATTTTACGTCCAAATTGCTTCAGAAAGGCCTTCTCTCCGCCCCCGCCCCCTTGAAAGGCGGCCCTAGAAGACATCTGAAGGCAGCCCTGTTTAGGGAAGTTTTTAATGTGTGATATTTTATTCTACCGTCTTTTTCACTCCATAAGACGCACCTGACCATAAGACGCACCTAGTTTTTTGAGGAGGAAAGGGGGAAAGCCCCCCTTTTTGAGGATCAGTTCAAAGTTGTGCATCTTCTTTTGGAAGAAGAAAAGCCCCATTTGCAAAAGGAGCAGCTCAAAGTTGTGCTGCTGCTTTTGCAAAGGAGAAAAGACCCATTTGCAAAAGGAGCAGCTCAAAGTTGTTGTGCTGCTGCTTTTGCAAAGGAGAAAAGACCCATTTGCAAAAGGAGCAGCTCAAAGTTGTTGTGCTGCTGCTTTTGCAAAGGAGAAAAGACACTTTTGCAAAGAAAAGCCCCATTTGCAAAAGGATCAGCTCAAAGCCCTTTCTACAGTTTCCAGACAGATAATCTAATCAGCCAGTCACATGTCACTGGGGAAACCAACAGCCTCCTCTGCAGAAAGGGAGCCAGTGACCTTATCTCTCTCCCGATCTCTTGCTGATCAGCTGTAAAGCTGCAGCCTTTCAACACCCCCTTCTCTCTTTGTAAAAGAAAAAGCTCGATCTTCTTTTGGTCCCTGGGCAATTCGGCTCCAGGGACCATGCATTCGCTCCATAAGACGCACAGACATTTTCCCTTACTTTTTAGGAGGAAAAAAGTGTGTCTTATGGAGCAAAAAATACGGTATTTTTAATCTGTTGGCAGCCGCCCAGAGTGGCTGGGGAAACCCAGCCAGATGGGCAGGATATAAATTAATTAATTATTATTATTATTATTATTATTATTAACATTGCAAAATAAGTAAGTGCCACCAGGGCTTTTTTTTTTTTTGTCAGAACTCACCGGAACTCAGTTCCAGCACCTCTCAGGTGGGCTCCACGGCCATTACAAGAGAACAAGGGAGGCGTTAATATTCACTCCTCAGCAGCCAACAGGTAACACTAGCTTAGGTAAAGGTAAAGGTACCCCTGACTGTTAGGTCCAGTCACGGACGACTCTGGGGTTGCGGCGCTCATCTCGCTTTACTGGCCGAGGGAGCCGGCGTACAGTTTCCGGGTCATGTGGCCAGCATGACTAAGCCGCTTCTGGCGAACCAGAGCAGCACACGGAAACGCCCTTTACCTTCCCGCCGGAGCGGTACCTATTTATCTACTTGCACTTTGACGTGCTTCGAACTGCTAGGTTGGCAGGAGCAGGGACCGAGCAACGGGAGCCCACCCTGTCGCGGGGATTCAAACCACCGACCTTCTGATCAGCAAGCCCTAGGCTCTGTGGTTTAACCCACAGCGCCACCAGCATCCCCTAGCTTAACAGACACCAAAATCCTAGCCGTTTTTATTTCTAAGCAAGCCTCGCTGTGTTCCAATTGGTTTTACTCCCTGTTAAGTGTATGCACAGCCTGACATTACTCTTAATTTTTTTCGCAGGGGTGAGAAGCCTGCTGCCCTCCAAATATTGGTGGGCTGCAACTCCCCTCACCCCTGACTGTCAGCTGTGCTAGCCAGGGCTGATGGGAACTGCAGACCACCAATATTTGCAGAGAGACAGGGTCCGTTTCTCTGAGGTTCTACAGTTTAAACTACACCCATATGTAGAGCTTTATCAGTTCCTGTGCAGATGAACCACCCACACAACAGCTCCCTACCTCTTTTCAGGTTGGGTCTGAGGCTTGGTTTTTTTTGCCTGCACAGCTGCCGTTGCTGTTGACTGACATCTCCCTTGTAGATGGACTCTTGCCCGACTGCAGCCATTGCTTGCTGTGACTAGACAAGAGCAAGGGAAAAACAGAACCCACAATTAGTTTATTACTCGATTTGTTTCTTGACAATGTGGTATCTCGTTCATTCAAAACCCATGAGAAGCTGCCTTATATGGAGTCAGATTACTCGTCCCCCCAGAACAGTCCATGCTGACCCCCAAGAACTGGCCGTGGGACTTTCTCCATGCATAAAACGGCCTCTGCCACTGAGCTAAGAGATTTCCTCGAAAATGCACACACGGATGCAAATGCAATCAGAAAATGAACACAACAGAAAATCCCCGGATAAGCAGGTGTCATTTTTTCCTTTAGGAAAAAATTAAGGACCCCTGACCATTAGGTCCAGTCGTGACCGACTCTCGCATTATTGGCCGAGGGAGCTGGCATACAGCTTCCTGGTCATGTGGCCAGCATGACTAAGCAGCTTCTGGCGAACCAGAGCAGCACACGGAAACACCGTTTACCTTCCCGCCGGAGCGGTACCTATTTATCTACTTGCACTTTGACGTGCTTTCGAACTGCTAGGTGGGCAGGATCTGGGACCGAGCAACGGGAGCTCACCCTGTCGCAGGGATTCGAACCGCCGACCTTGTGATCGGCAAGCCCTAGGCTCTGTGGTTTAACCCACAGCGCCATAAAATACAGCTATTAAAAAAACAACCACCAGATTAAAACAGTTGCAATTATTTAATTTAAACTTAAACACCCCCCCCCCAAGTGAAACGGTTCCAAGCGGAACAACAATCAAACTCTCTGCAGTTTCCACTTTCCAAACTCCCCCTCTCCCTGATGCTGCACGCCGGATGCAAAGCTCTCCAGAGGTGGTGCTAAGCCCTTTACGCAAACTCTCCTCTTCGGCGGCCACGTTGTGTAACAAGATCTCGGCGTCAGCAACACGGGTCCCCTTTCGTTTTCGCACCCAAACCAACGATCGCTTGCACAAAACCAACCGCGCGCACTTTAGCCTTACCTGGGAGGGCTATATAGTCCGCGCGCATTCTGCGGGTCTCAGGTGGGCGTGGATTCTTAATTTTTAAAAACAATATCTCCCTTTTGTGCTCGCTCAAGTACTAGCCAGGCTTGCCTTGTTTTGCTGATTTATGCAAGGCGTGCTGAAAACCCTTTTCTATATATATAAAAACCATTCTCCTACCCAGTCTGTTTATCCCGATTCCGCGTAAAAAGTTGCACAGGGTTGGGAAAAAGCCGTTTCAGTGCTGCCAATTTAACAAAATAAAAAAGCCATGCATTTGCTAGAAGTCCTTATATAAGATAAGAGAGACGCCGGACAGAGCCCTCTGCTTGCATAACGCCGTTTCTCTCTTTTCCCACCCACCCCGGGAGTGACCCCGGGAGATCGACCTCCGCAGCAAAGGCGCATCTCTCGCCACCCCGGGGAAGGGAAGATGCAAGAGCACCCCCAGCCTCATTTCTCCCTCTCCAGGCAGCCAGCAAAACCCAGTTAAAAGGTACTCTCCCCCATTCCCCCTCTGCGGGGTGGGGGGGAGCATCATCTTCGTAAGGAAGAGAGGGGGAAGGAAATAGGCATTGCAACGACCCTTTGGAGAAAGGTGCCGCCGGTTGTTCACTTACATGGGTACAAGGCTCGGTTTGCAGCTCTGAAGGCAGCAGCCATGTTTGTGTTAACTAAATGCATTCCGTTACTGTGCAGCAGCCCGAGTGGCACAGTTCCTTCCTCAAGTTAACTGAGCTGCTTTGTTGCATGCCTTCCCTGGGAGTCTCGCCCACACTGGTGGGTTTGTTTTTTTAATCTCTCCAGAAGCACTTTTTGCTCGCCTTGGCTGTGACAAGCCGGCGAGAGGGGCGGGGCGACGAGAGAGAAAAGGCGAAAAGCCCTTTGTGCGCAAAAAGGGGCGGAAGGCGGCGCCTCCTTCTCCGCCCTTCCCACAGTCTGCAAGGCGAGTCATGTACTCGGGGGGCCAGCAGCCGCGCAAAAGAGGGAGTCGGCGCTTTGGGCTAGGATGGGACTGCAAAAGCCCCTAGCTCTTTTTTTAAAGGTTTTTTGGACCATAAGGAAAACAACAACAACCCCCAAACCTGACCTTTATCAGGTCAACTGAAATGTCACAGAAAGGCGAGGTTGCCTCCAGATGCCGTGGTTCTTGAGCATGCACAAAGTTTGGCCGATTTATTTAGCATTTCTGAGGGCCACATAGAATCATAAGAGTTGGGAGGGACCCCCCAGGGTCATCCAGTCCAACCCCCTGCAATGCAGGAATTCTGCCCACAGCTGTCCCTGGGTGGGTTTGAACCACCAACCTGCTGCTTAACAGCCAGACACATTGACTCATTGCGCCACAGTAAGAAGACAATGCCGGCTCACTATTTAGCCCTCATTCTGATGTGTTTGTGCAGTTTCCGGAGAGAGTTAGGGAATGACTTGTTGCATATTCATTCTGATTTATTTGTTAGAGTTAGATGGCAGTGCGCCGAGCAGATGTTATTCCACACTTTCCAGTAATAGTAATATAATAATAATTTATGACACAGGTGGCGCTGTGGGTTAAACCACAGAGCCTAGGGCTTGCTGATCAGAAGGTCGGCGTTTTGAATCCCAGCGACGGGGTGAGCTCCCGTTGCTCAGTCCCAGCTCCTGCCCACCTAGCAGTTCGAAAGCATGTCAAAGTGCAAGTAGATAAATAGGTACCGCTCCGGCGGGAAGGTAAACGGCGTTTCCATGCGCTGCTCTTGTTCACCAGAAGCGGCTTTGTCATGCTGGCCACATGACCTGGAAGCTGTACGCCGGCTCTCGGCCAATAAAGCGAGATGAGTGCCGCAACCCCAGAGTCGGACACGACTGGACCTAATGGTCAGGGGTCCCTTTACCTTTACCTTACCCTGCCCATCTGGGTGGCTTCCAACAGAATATTAAAAACACGATAAAACATAAAACATTAAAAACTTCCCTAAACAGGGCTACCTTCAGATGTCTTCTAAAAGTCAGATGCTGTAGTTGTTTATTTCCTTGACATCTGGTGGGAGGGCGTTCCACAGGGCGGGCGCCACTACCAAGAAGGCCCTCTGCCTGGTTCCCTGCAACCTCACTTCTCGCAATGAGGAACTGCCAGAAGGCCCTCGGAGCTGGACCTCAGTGTCCGGGCTAAATGATGGGGGTGGAGATGCTCCTTCAGGTATACTGTGCATTTTTCATCCCTTTCATTTTTGCCAAAAGTTTTATTTTGGGGGGAGAAGTAGGTTTGTTGCACAGCAGCTCCCAACCCTTTTAATTGCACAACTTAAATTTGCTGGTATGAGATCGAATCCAACCTGAAAGCAGCAACAATCTGGAAGTAACCCTGAGAAACTTTTTGAGTCTTCCAGAACTCTTCTGTCTGGGTTTTTTTTCTTTCCTGTAAACCATCCTGAGATCCTGATTCTCAGCCATGAACCTCACTGGATGACCATGGGCCAGCCACTGTCTCTCAGCTTAACCCACCTCCCAGGATTGGTATAAGGGTAAAAATGGGGATGTATACAAGATGTCTGCCATCTTGAACTTCTTGGAGGAAAGGTGCAATATAAACGTAGCAAATCAATAAAATAAGAAACAAACCTTCGCTATTGTAATTTCGTTGTTCCCGCAAGGGGACAATGACAATACTATCTTATCTTATTATCTTATCTATTGGGCAGAATGTAGTATTTGGAAATAAAATGAATAAAAATAATAGCCAGGTGCCCAGATTCAGTGTCGCGAATCTGGAGATAAAGCCAGTTTTAAAAGAATTTTTTGTTTTAAACTGAGTTGAGGGTCAGTATTCTAGTTGCTCATTTTAACATCCCAGCCAGCTGTGTTTTTCCAGATGCTACACATGGGGTGGACTTCAGGCCACAGGGTATTTAATCAATCCTGTCATGTCATGTTTGGGGGGGGCGCGCTACTGTAGGAGAAGGACATGCCTATATTCCAGGGTATTAAGCAAGGGTAAATGTGGCGATTGTTATCAGGTCAGTAAGCACATCATCCCCTACAGTTCCATTGTATCCACCAACCCAGAAAACACTTTTAACTACTAATGCATGAGCTGGCGTGTCTCTGAAGGACGAAGCAATAACCTTTTGTTTCAGGTAGAAACGCAGGTAGGCAAAGTGGAAAGTGTTTGCCTCGGGCGGCAGGCTCGGGGTGTCATATTTGTATGTGAGGAAGTTCTGCTACAGAAATAACTTAATTTCCTCAGCTTCCATTCATTTCCATCAGTTTTTTTTGCAGAAACTCCTACTGTTGCTCTTGTTGAGTTATAGACAAGATGTAGGGGAAGGGGCGATGATGCTCTGTGGTTTGGAGAGCGGTGCTTGCATTTCTGCCTCGGGCACCAGAACGTCTTCATCCTGCTCTGGATAGCCATATGTAGATGGAGGGAATATCAGGGCCGCAAGCATCACATCCTAGCATTTTTAATTTTTTTCAACTAATCACAATGGGCCTAACTATTGCTAAATAAAGGGAGGTTGGGGAGTGAAGTCTGTAAGGGACCAGGCCCATCAGAGCTTTTGCATGAGTGAGTTGTGCAACGATTCTATGCCCAGCGAAACTGCTATTTCCAAGATGGGCAACCTTGCAGACAAGCACAATGGTTAATATACCGTATTTTTCGCTCCATAAGACGCACCTAGTTTTTAGAGAAGGGGGAAAGCCCTGCTTTTTTGAGGATCAGCTCAAAGTGGTGCAGCTTCTTTTTCAAAGAGGAAAAGCCCCGTTTTTATGGGGTTCAACTCAGTTTGCAGCTTCTAATCCTACAGGTAAGGGAGCCATTTCTACAGTTTCCAGACAGATAATCTAATCAGCCAGTCACGTCGCTGGGGAAACAAACAGCCTCCCTCTGCATTCAACAACGGTGGCCTGGGCAAGGGGGCGGGGCTGGAAAGGGAGCCTTATCTCTCTCCCCAATCGCTTGCTAAACAGCTGTTCAGCGGCTTCCTTTCAACACCCTCTTCTCTCTTTGTAAAAAAAAAAAGAGCACAATCTGCTTTTGGCCCCTAAGTAATTTGGCTCCAGGGACCATGCATTCGCTCCATAAGACGCACAGACATTTCCCCTTACTTTTTAGGAGGAAAAAAGTGTGTCTTATGGAGCGAAAAATACGGTAATTGTGTATATTCACAGAACCTGCCCACTCCTACAAGTGGTGCTCTGCAGATGAAGGGCAGTATACAAATTTAATAATAAGCAACAACAATTTTAATTTGTTTTACCACCCACCTTCCACCCTAAGGTCCCAGAATGAGCCACAGCAGTTTAAAATACGCTAAACCATTTTAAACATATTGCAATTGCAAGAAGAGGATGGGTTCTAAAAATACACATCTTAAGTTGTGTCAAAGGTCAGGTTAAAAGTGGGGAGGGGCCCTATAGCCCAGAGTTTAATTTCACATAAAACTGGCAGATCGCTGAATTTTATTTATTTCAAACCTAAAGCAGCCTTTCCTAATCCTGGTACCTTCAAGATGTTTTAGACTACAAGTCCCATCACCCCCAGCCATCATGGTCAATGGATGATGGAAGTTGTAGTCCAGCAACATTTGGAACGTTATCAGGTTGAGCTAAAGAATTCACTACCCAGGATATCTGACATGTTTGTGAATCTGGGATCAGTTTTGGATTGGCTTTCAGGACTCACTAGGCCAGCCGTATTTCACATTGGCACCAAACGCAGTCGCAAAATTGCTTTTGTTTACACCCAGACAGATAGTGATTTTTGGATATCAAAGTCAAGAATAACATCAATGACACGTCTGTGCACCACTTTTATATTTCGCTCAGGTATCTTTCTGGCCCTTTTGTTTAGCTTTCTTGTGTAATTTTAGCAAGAGCTGCTGCATTCCGAGCAGCTGGTAGCTTCTGTGGGGTTAGACAAGAGCTTTTGAATGCCCAGGGCAAAACAAAGAGCCACTAAACGATAGTGGGTTCTTGTTTCAAGAATCCTTGCAGCACAGATAACTCATTGGTTAACCAATCAGATCAAGTCCCTGATGTTTTATCAAGTCAAACTCCACATTCTGTGCTTGGGTGCACTCAAATGTCACACAAAGCGAAGCAAAACAGGAGACTATAGAGCCCTGTTCCTTCTAAGGCCAGTAGGATAAATGCAGAGATTTGATAAATAAAAGAACCGCATTGTGAATAGGCTGAAGCAGAGGGGAAAGGCTGTGCTCGCTCTACCCTGCTTATCTCCGTGAAAGGGGTTTGGAAATAATGCAGTACGTTTAGAGCCCAAATGCACCATCAAGCTTCAACTGTGGCCTGGGGCATTTTTCCACATTAAGGGCAGCAAAGCAGACACAGCCGGATTTGCACGTGCCAAGATCTTGCATGCAAGGAAGACTTGCACACAGTCTCCGCTTTGCAGGAATGGGCTGGGGAAGCCAACACGCTTCTACTGGAGCCAATGCCCTTTGGGTTTGACAAATTAATGGAGCTCCACGAAGTTGCCTAATCCAGCTACCACAGCTCTGTATACAGATAGGACAGCTCAGTCAGTAGAACATGAGACTCTTAAACTCAGGGTTCTGGGTTTGAGCCCCTTTGGGCAAAAGATTCCTGCAATCCAGGGGGTTGGACTAGATGACCCTTGGTGTCCCTTTCCAAATCTATGATTCTTCCCTAAATTGGCCTGATCTTGATAAATAAGATGTGGGATGACAGGATTCTTCTACCATATGTGAAAATGAGCAAAATTAGAACACGCAGTGCAGTAGCAGAACCAAGACAATTTATTTTCCCCCTCCAGTGCGATGAATTTATTGATTGCGAGATCCAACCAGTTTTGAAAACAAGGCATGCACAATCATGGCAAAAATGCAACAGTGAGAAGAATAAGAGAAATCTGACCAGGCAAGGTCCTACAGCAACAACCCAGAGCATCCCCCAGCTCCAGTTAAATTATTCTAACTAAAAACCATTTTCACAGCACTTGCTGGAAAGCGGAGCAACAAAGACGTCAGTCAGCTTCATCACCTGAAATCTCTATTTTTCAGTTGGCTCCTCTTTCCGAAGAAACCCAAGATATTCAGTGGGTAGGATGAGCAAGAAACCGAGAAGGATCAGCCACCTTCTCAAAACTACAGTTCCCAGGGGGGTTCTTGGAATGCAAGCTGTATCAGCCCATCTTTCTGAACTACGTAACAAGAGGCATGTTGAAAAGCAACTTAACCGAGTGTGAAATACAGGAGAGGCTTCTGCCAAGAGAACACTTGCTGAAAACATTTTGATGGAACTGGGAGCCTAGACAGCAGCCATCCTTACTTGGCAAGTGAAGCCATCAATTAGTGCCAAGTTCAAAGTGCAGATATAATGAAAATACAGTGGCAGGAAGGGATGAAGCACCTCCTTATGGGTACAATTGCTTAGGGTTGCTTTTTCATTGCTGTCCGAAGCAGGGAATATCCTACCACACAAGAGGTACACAGGGTTTTCACATGAAAGGCTAAAAAAAGGAAAAAGTAGGTTACTACAGCTTAGAGCTGTAGTAACTTTAGGGCAGCATTTTTTAATGCGCCTCTCTTAAGAAATTTTCCAGGCAGAGTTAAAGGGTCCCCCTTCTGCCCAGCCACCACTTCTAAGAATTCAGGCTGAAAACTTTTAAGGAAGAAGGTAAAAGGTATCTATAGAGTTTCGTTCTCCTCTCAACTGGGTGGTTCTTTACACTCTAATATTTTTATCATTCTAGTCACCGAGAAAGGAATCCCTCTGCCGAGCTGAGTGTTGTGTTGGGGAGAATACAGGTAGTATCATCTCTACACTTCAGCCGTTTACCTGGAGAATGGAGATGGCATGATTTTCTTACGAACTCTGATGTTGGATTGGGAAAAGGTTTAAACTGGATGCTACTGGCCACGGCCAAAATAGTTGGGGAGCTGTTTGTTCCTCAGGGTGGCAGTACACTATCCCAGACTATTGTATTATATATATTATATTATGTTGCATTGTGAACTTATTAATGAATTTTGTTTTGGGGAGAAAACTCACAATATTCCCTCATCAAAAGCCCTGCTTCTGGCTCTTTTTTACCAAGCGACCCAATTATTTTATGGGCTCTGCGCCGCTACGGAAGTGCAGTTCCTAAGTACTGCACACTGCTTGTTTATCCTAGCAATCGATAAGTTAAAATAGATCAATAGGATTGATGAGGGGAGAAAATCTGGGCAAAGGGGGAGAGAGAAGGGTTTTCTGAAATCAGTGGACTGCAATTCGAATTTCCAGATTCTCATTTGGAAAAGGTTGGAGGTAGAAAAAGGAAAAGAAGTTGATCTCTTGGATTTCCTGACAGGATGGCTTTAATAAGGATGATGAGATGTGCTCTCCGGAACTTGAGGGCAGGAGGGTTTTGCTTGAAGACTGCTGGACTTTTGCCACCGAGCAGCATTGGTTAAGGTTTGCAGCGCTGGACAAAGCGTGGGTACAGACACACATCCCGGATATGGTGCCTGTTCAGGATCCAGGTGAGGAATCTTTCCAAGCCCAGGCCATAGCCACCGTGAGGGCACGTGCCATATTTACGCTGCAAAGCCAAACGAGAAAGAAACAAGTCGTTCGACGGACGGATAGATGGAAAACCCTATGAGCAGAACACCCACAAACACGCCTGTCTCCAGCCATCTCGCAGCCGGATCCCAAAAGCAGCGCCCTAGCGCTGGCATAGGTAAAGGGACCCCTGACCATTAGGCCCAGTCACGGACGACTCTGGGGTTGCGGCGCTCATCTCGCTTTATTGGCCGAGGGAGCCGGCGTACAGCTTCTGGGTCATGTGGCCAGCATGACTAAGCCGCTTCTGGCGAATCAGAGCAGCACACGGAAACACCGTTTACCTTCCCGCCGGAGTGGTACCTATTTATCTACTTGCACTGACGTGCTTTCGAACTGCTAGGTGGGCGGGAGCAGGGACCGAGCAACGGGAGCTCACCCTGTCGCGGGGATTCGAACCGCCGACCTTCTGATCAGCAAGCCCTAGGCTCTGTGGTTTAACCCACAGCGCCACCTGCGTCCCACTGCCGGCATACCCAGAATTATTTACATTTACACCCCCCGTTCATCCTCAAAAGTGGCGCAGTGGCACCAAAGCGAGCAGTTAGGAGGGCACCAGCACCTCAATCTTTTGCATAGCGCTGGCAATCGCAAACAAAATCTGCCCCCTGCACTCCACCTAAGACCCCTCTGTCAGCCCTGACGTGCTGCCGCCTTGGGTCACCGGCTGGGGTTAAGATCAGCCCACGCTCTCTAGACACACGGCGTTTTCAAAACCAGCGTCAGTTCAGCAAATCATGAAACGAACAGGTTAAGGAAAGACAACACCTCCCCAAGGTTTTGAACGCTACAGTTGAGGCCGCACAGCAGAACTCCGTGTCAGGAATGGCAATGGGAAACTGCACGAATCAGAAGGAATTGCTCCTTCGGCAAGCGGGGTGGGGGGTAGGGGAGCCACCCCCTGCCACAGAAACCAGCCAACTGCAACGTACAATGTGTCAAGCGTGACCAGTTGGGTCACCCAGCAGCTGGAGAAAAAGGAGGCAGCCCCTAAGCAAGAGAGCGCTTCAAATTCATCCTGCCAGATGAGCCCCCAAGTTGCAATTCAGAAGAATCAGCAGCTGCCAGGACGGAGGAGTGGTTCCCCTCTCGGTCCTCCGTCCTCCTTACCCAGCATGCTACGGGTTCGCGAATGCGTTGACATGGTTTCGAATGAAGAGGCATGGCCGTATGTGGCGTCCACAGTCCAAAATAGGCAAGACGCCCTTCCAGGGAAAACTCCCAGCACAAAAGATCAGGGGATAACGTCCTAGGCTCATCGCTGCCTCTGGCTTGGTTGTACTCAGAAAACATAAAGCCAGGTGGAAAACGTGAAATTCAAAAGTTTTTAAGCCCTTTAAAGACTAACTGGCCCGCCAAACATTTGTGGTCGCCTGTCTTGGTCCACGTGTTGCATTTGAGCATCGTGGCTGTGCTGCAACAGTTGGCGAAAGCAACAAGACCAATCAACACGCACCTGGTCGGTGTACCAATAATAAGGCGTGGGGTCAATGCCTTCTCTCTTGTAGCCTTCCAGCAGCTCATCACTGTCCCAAATACGCATTGAGCCTCCAACAATCTCGCCGACGTTAGGCATCAACACATCAACCTAAAAAGAGGCAAGGCGAGGCATGTTGAACAGTTTAAGCAACAGTTACAGGTAGATAGCCATGTTGGTCTGTCATAGTCAAAACAAAATAAAAAAATTCCTTCCAGTAGCACCTTAGAGACCAACTAAGTTTGTTCTTGGTATGAGCTTTCGTGTGCATGCACACTTCTTCAGATACACTGAAACAGAAGGGGTAGGCAACCTTCGGCTCCCAGATGTTTTGGGACTACAACTCCCATGATCCCTAGCTAACAGGACCAGTGGTCAGGGATGATGGGAGTTGTAGTCCCAAAACATCTGGGAGCCGAAGGTTGCCTACCCCTGCACCAGACCCTTATATACAGTGAGAGGGTGGGAGGGGTATTACTCAGAGGGGTGGTGGGAATGGGTGATAGGCTGATAGCTGTGGTAAACCTGTTGACGACTGTTAACGACTGCAATTAGTCTTACAGGAAAAAGCAAGGGATGAGAAGGTTAAAAAAGCTTTGTCATGTATAATGAGATAAGAATCCAATGTCTTTGTTCAGACCAGGTCTCTCCATGGTTTTAAGCTTGGTAATGAGTTGCAATTCAGCAACTTCTCTTTCCAGTTATATATAAGGGTCTGGTGACTTCTGTTTCAGTGTATCTGAAGAAGTGTGCATGCACACGAAAGCTCATACCAAGAACAAACTTAGTTGGTCTCTAAGGTGCTACTGGAAGGAATTTTTTTTATTTAGTTTAAGCAACAGCCAGAGAATTAGCTGCTGGACCATTTGTGGCCCACCAGGCGATTCCTCAAACCCAGTTTCTGTGGCCCCCAGGTGGGTTGGAGACTTCCTACAACTGGACTGAAAGCACAGCTCCTCTCCCTGCCTCTGCTCCCAGGCTGGTTCAAAGCATGCATTTTCATTCCTCGAGGACTGCGGCATCAGCTGCTTTCATTCTTTCATTCTCTATGCCACCTCTTATCAGAGGATCACAGTGTGTTTTACAGTATAAAAGCACAAACGTGCATACCATAGTAACAAACACACACAGTTGAAAAGGCCTGCGGTGGCTCCCTATTTTTGGCATGCTCTCCCTGAGGAGGCCCGCCTGGTGCCTTCATTACACATCTTTAGACGCCAAGCGAAAACATTCCTCTTCTTGTGTTGCCCCCACCCCCTAGACCTCTCATGGAGGAGGCACATGAAGAAGAGCCTCAGATGATGATCACAGGGTCCAGGTCACTTCATATAGGGAGAGGCGGTCCTTGAGGTATTGCGGTCTTGAGCCATTGATGGCTTTATAGGTCAAAACCAGCACTTTGAATTTGGGCCTAGAAACTAATCGGCAGCCAGTGCAGTCAGACCAGGATTGGTGTAACACGCTCAAACTGTCTTGCCCCAGTGAGCCACCTGACCGTTGAATTGTGCACCAGCTGAAGTTTCTGAACAGTCTTCAGAGGCAGCCCCACATACAATGTGCTGCAGTTATCTATCTTAGAGGTTACCAGAGCATAAATGATAGAACTTAGGCTATCCCAGTCCAGATAGGAATGCAGCTGGGCCATCATCTAAAGCTTATGGAAGGCATGAAGGCCAGCAGAGATTATATCATGGGTAGGCAAACTAAGGCCCAGGGGCCGGATCTGGCCCAATCGCCTTCTAAATCCGGCCCACAGACTGTCTGGGAATCTGATGTTTTTACATGAGTAGAATGTGTCCTTTTATTTAAAATGCATCTATGGGTTATTTGTGGGGCATAGGAATTCGTTCATTTTTCCCTCTTCAAAATATAGTCCGGCCCCCCACAAGGTCTGAGGGACAGTGGACCGGCCCCCTGCTGAAAAAGTTTGCTGACCCCTGGATTTTATCATAGGATTATATACAGGAGCCAGCACAGATTAGAACCTATGTGTCACTAGACACATACAATGGTTTTTTCTATGGAGTAAGAGCTACCCTACACAGAACTGAGTGGCAGAATTCTAAGCTCTATCACTTCAGACTTCAGGTGGAGGTGGCGCTAAACGCAGCCATTTTTGAATGCCTGACCATATTTTAAAAGAGATTCCCTGCATGTAGAAAACAAGCCCAGCAGAAAGAAATTTAACATAGCTCTCTGATGTGCTAAATTACTACATGCAGGGAACACTCAAAATACATAGCAACCCTCCTACCTGCCATTTGACATGACGCAGTCTTACTACTTCTATTCTGCAGACTGTTCTGACCAGACCTCATTCATCAAGTGCCAGAAATCAAGGGACGCTCATGCATGTGGGATGTAACCCTTAAAAAGCAGGATTTCCCACACCTGGGTCCCCAGTTGTTTTGGGACTACAATTCCCATCATCCCTGAGCACTGGTCCTGCTAGCTAGGGATGATGGGAGTTGTAGTCCAAAAACAGCTAGAGACCCAAGTTTGGAAAACCCTGCCTTAAAGTATAGCTCAGTGACATTGTGCATCGGCCTCTTAATGTAGTTAAAACCTGAAAACGAGGCTTGCCTCGAGAGGCGTGTTCTGCTCTAATGATTACACTGGTTGCGAGAACCCTCTAACCAGCTTGACAACCCTTACGTTCACGCCTCTCTTAAAATATATCTACGGAGCCTTTTAACAGAGGGCAAAAACACCCATTAAGAAGATGTCTAACAGCTCCATCCCTCCCCAGGATCAGCCCCTGCATGGGATATGTGTGAGGAATGCAAACTGACAGATTCAGTAAGGCGGCGATCCTCGGGGCAGCGCTGCATGTAGAACGACTTTATCTCAGCAGGAAATCGACACAGCAAGATTGGCTCATTAATGGCGTCCGTCATCTGTCTCTCGGGGGCCTCTGGAATATCCTACGGACAGGGAACAAGACTTATTATTAGCTCATCTACTGCCTAAGAACACCTCTGCCATGCTTCCGTTCATTAAGCCACTTCCCTGCTCAAGGGGCCAAATGGTTTCTCTAAAGCCACCCTGGCATTTCGTGTTACTTGCCGCTACTTATCTGTATGGAGATTGCGAACTCAGCTTGCGATTTGGAATGCCTGTTGTTTGACTAAAAGGTAAAGGGACCCCTGACCCTTAGGTCCAGTCGCGGAGGACTCTGGGGTTGCGGCGCTCATCTCGCTTTATTGGCCAAGGGAGCCGGCGTACAGCTTCCGGGTCATGTGGCCAGCATAACTAAGCCACTTCTGGCGAACCAGAGCAGCGCACGGAAACGCCGTTTCCCTTCCCGCTGGAGCAATACCTATTTATCTACTTGCACTTTGACGTGCTTTCGAACTGCTAGGTTGGCAGGAGCAGGGACCGAGCAACGGGAGCTCACCCCGTCGCGGGGATTCGAACCGCCGACCTTCTGATCGGCAAGCCCTAGGCTCAGTGGTTTAACCCACAGCACCACCCGCGTCCCTTGTTGTTTGACTAGGCAGCCAATAAATCAGGTGTGTGGGGAACCTTTGGCCGCCCAGGTGTTGCTGAACTGCAACTCCCATCAGCCACAACAAGCATGGCCTGGGATGATGGGAGTTGTAGTTGGGTCACAGCTGGAGATTCCTTTACCTGCAATATGTGCTTAGATATACATGCTGGACTGCCTTTTCAAACCACTTATCACCCGGCAGCCGAGAAGCAAATCGGGACTGGGGCTGATGCGAGTTCGAATCCAAAATACCTGCATGGCACCAGGTTGTGCAAGGCTGCTATAGGCTAATAGCAAAATCATTCTCCTAATTTGTTTTTTTGCGGGGAGGCAGGGGAACCTACATATTTTACAGGAATACAATAAAATATTTGAGGGGGAATCCCTTAAAAAGAGGCGGGAGACTTGAAGTGGAAACACAGAACTGTATTTGCTGTCTACTCCATCTGGAAATGGACTGGAAGCCAGTGTAGCTGTTGTTAACTTGGGAGTCGCATATTCCATTTAACTGGCCTTCCTGGTCAACTGCTTGGATGCAGAATTCTGCCGAGTTCTGTGAACAGCCTTCTTCTGCATGGCGGCCCCACACAGAACACTTAGCAAGTAATGCAACAGATTTTTAAGGGACGGAAGTGGGCAAAAGCAGGCTGAACAATGAACCAAGAGGCTCACCTCTCCAAATTCGTAGAATGTGCCATCTTCCTTCTTCACGTTATGTTCCTTCAGCCATACAATGGCATCTGTGTAGTTCATCCGCCTGAAGGGGCGCTTCGGGGGCTCGAAGTTCTGCAAACAGAGGAAGGAAAAGGCCTGAGGAAGAGTATCCCAAAAGCAACAATTTGTCCTGCCAACCCACTGAGAGCCAGTGTGGTATAGTGGTGGACTCGTAATCTGGTGAACCGGGTTCGCGTCTCCGCTCCTCCACATGCAGCTGCTGGGTGACCCTGGGCTACTCACACTTCTTTGAAGTCTCTCAGCCCCACTCACCTCACAGAGTGTTTGTTGTGGGGGAGGAAGGGAAAGGAGAATGTGAGCCGCTTTGAGGATCCTTCAGGTAGTGATAAAGCGGGATATCAAATCCAAACTCTTTCTTTCTTTCTTTATGGTAGCTTGTTGACCAAAGTATACAAACAACTTAATAATAATAATAATTTCATCATCTTTGTACCCCAACCATCCTCACAAGATGGGAGCTCTGATCAGCTTACAGTATAGAGTAGGTTTCTTTGGGTTGTAAGCAGTGCTTTTTTTCTGGGGGGGACGGGACACGCATACCCCTAAACGTTTTGTGAATCTAATGGGAGAAGAAACTAAAAAAATAAAAATAAAATTCTAGTTTATTCTCTAGCATGGTGAATCGTCAGTTCCGTCGCTACCCCTGACGACGGCCTCATTTCCTGTCATGGTGTTTCCTGAGCCTCAGTGGTGAGAGCCAGAGTGGTGTAGTGGTTAAGAGCGGTAGACTCGTAATCTGGGGAACCGGGTTCGCATCCCCGCTCCTCCACATGCAGCTGCTGGGTGACCATGGGCTAGTCACACTTCTTTGCAGTCTCTCAGCCTCACTCACCTCACAGAGTGTTTGTTGTGAGGGAGGGAGGGAAAGGAGAATGTTAGCCGCTTTGAGACTCCTTCGGGTAGTGATAAAGCGGGAAATCAAATCCAAACTCTTCTTCTTCTTTAGACAGAAGCAAGCGTTTAATGTGTGAAGCAGTGTGGAATGCGGATGTGTGGTGTTTTACTGATGAAAGTTTGGCCTCATTGAGGGGAAGTGTTTCAATATGAGATGAACACACAACCTCATGCCAATGTGGAAGCTCCCGTGAGCTGTCGGCTACGCAATATGAGGCAATGCATGTTCTTTATACTTTTGTCCATTTACTGTATTTATTTCCCCCCGATTTGAACTATAAAATGGTGCTTTTCTCAAGTCAAAATGAGTACCACCCCTAAACATTTTTTTTGGGGGGGAAGCTCTGGTTGTAAGCCACTTTGGGTTGCCTTGGGTCCCTGAAGATTTAGAAGCAAAGACGCTGAAGTAAAAGGAGGAGAACTCTTGCTTTTCACGCTGCCACTTACTGGGTTGAGGGCATAAAGCATGTCAGCCGCAGGGGATTTCAGGACTCTGTCCACTACATCACAGACAAGGTCCTCGAGACGGTTCAGCAGGTCTTCAAAGGTCATGAAAGGGCATTCCGCTTCAATGTGTGTGTATCTGCAGGAGAACACCGACGCCTTCAATATAAAACAGGTTGGGAACTCGCGGCCTTATCGCCTGCAAACTGCTTCCCCTCACCTAGCACCAGCTGAGCACCTTTTCTTTAAACACAGCCTTGCAAACGGTGGCTGATTAGACTGAGATCACATGGGAACTGCGCTAAACCCGACTCAACGTGGCTCGCAGTTTTAAGATAGGCAGATGCCTGTCTCTTCGTGGCGTTGCTGCAGAGGCCGGAAGAGCCACCTGCGCTGAACTTCTCCCTTCTAGGTAGCTATGAAAAGCCTACAAGACTAGGCCCGAAAGCCTCTGCAACTCAGCCTCATGACCTCAGTCAGTCAAATACTTTTTTTTTTTTTTAAGTCGACGTACACAAAGTGTTCAACAGTCAGTTGTTACTAACAACCTGCAGGCCACTTCCTTACTTGCTCTGAAATAGCACAAAACCATACCCTGCGCAAAATTCTTAGGGGATAAACATTTCAAAAGAAAAAAGTAGCAGCAATAATCTACTGCCCCTTTGTTCTAGCCTATCAGTTGGCGGTGCCGAGAATACTTGCTTTGCCCTGGGCACTAGCAACCCACGCTACAGCACTGTTTTGCCCCATAAATCAGGTGTGATGAGTCTTTGGCCCTCCAGATGCTGCTGAACTACAGTAAGCCCTCTACATACATGGGAGTTAAGTTTTGGGTATCATGCCTAAAGCCAAAATCGTACATAGTCAATGGCAGGTGGGGTCGCCAAAGTCTTTTTTCCTGGGTGCTCACCACCCCCTTTTTAATTTTCTCTTTTTTGTTTTGTTTTGCCAAATCTGAACACACACAAGTTAAATGTGCGTGTGCGTGCAAGTTGCAGGCTTACTGTTCAATTCTCACCATCCCTGGCCATTCACTGGGCTGAGGATTATGGGGGTTGTAGTTCAGGGATATTTGAAGGGCTGAAAAGTTCCCCAGTTCTGCCACAAAAAGGGTCTCTTACTCAGCCAGATGCCTGCGGGTCCGAGACTGCTCAGCTCGGTAGGACTGGGCAATGCAGAAAGTGTCTCCCAGTGCAGGGATGCAAGTTTCCAGATACAGCTGGGAGGACTGTGTCAAAAAGGCTTCTTCGCCAAAATAGTCCATCTTGAACAGAGTGGAGCCTCCTTCAACCTGCGTTTGGACCAGCGTTGGAGGGGTGACCTAGAAGGGAAGCAGAAATGAGATTATGGATGTACTGAGTAACACCACTTCCTGTCCCCCAAGAAGAGCTGACTTAATCCCGAGAGCTAAATGTTGGATTCTTTGTGTACAGTTCAGAAAGAACAGGACAGACGTAGTCTGCTGTATCAGAAGCAAGAGAAATCTAATAAATAATAAGAACAACAGCAACTATTAAAAAACAAACTACAGTCACACCTTGGAAGTCGAACGGAATCCGCTCCAGAAGTCCGTTCGACTTCCAAAACATTCAAAAACCAAATTGCGTCTTCTGATTGGCCGCAGGAAGTTCCTGCAGCCAATCAGAAGCTGCGGAAGCCCCTTCGGACATTCGGGTTCCAAAACGAAGTTTGCAAACCGGAACAATCACTTCTGGGTTTGCAGCGTTTGGGAACCAAAACGTCCAAGTACCAAGGCGTTCGGGATCCAAGGTACGACTGTAAATCTAAACACAAAATAGTAAGAAAAGAGAAGAGAGAAAAAGAGCTAATAATAACTTTGTAAAAGGCTGCAGATGTACTTCTTTGAGTGGGAAGGGGGATCCCAGAGACTGGAGAACCTTCCTTTAAGATCAGCAAGATCTACTTACTTCGTAATACCCTCGGTCGAAGAAGTGATCCCTGAAGCACTGGACAACCATGGAGCGCACTTTG
This sequence comes from Darevskia mixta, assembly GCA_034641385.1. NCBI lineage: Eukaryota > Metazoa > Chordata > Lepidosauria > Squamata > Lacertidae > Darevskia > Darevskia mixta. The sequence continues at coordinate 4,962,784 of JAWWNH010000062.1, read as the reverse complement.
AAGATCCTGCTCATGTTCTCTCCTCGAATCATCATGTGCCGGTTGTTCAGCTGCACGTCCACATCTGATTCTTCATTGACAAGGTTATCAGCCCCACCGGCAGGAGCCAGGCCAATGAGCTCCCAGTAGTCGCAACACAGCTCATGGCCTCCTGGAGCCTATGGTTGGGTATGTGCATGGGTAGACAGAGAAAGAGAGAAAGAGATGGAAGCACAAATATTATGCTCTGTCATTTGCTCTAGCACGTAATCACATAAGCCCTGCAGGATCTGATTTCTTTCCGCAGGGCCTGCAAGACAGAGCTGTTCCACTTGGCCTTTGGCTTGGAATCAATTTGATCCCCTCCCCCCTCTTTCCTTTTTCCTCCTGAGATGGAACTCCTATTTGGGGACTTCCCTGGCATTTTTCTGGCCCATGTAGGACCAGTCTGGATAGTCAGCCTTGGTGAAGAGTTGACGGTTTCTTCCCCAAATAGTTTTGATTTGAGTTCTACTGAAATGAGGCTGCACTTTAATGTTTTTAATCTTGTTTTTAAGTTGTATTTTAATCAATTGTTTTTATACTTGTTGTTAGCCGCCCTGAGCCCGGTCTTGGCTGGGGAGGGCGGGGTATAAATAATTTTTATTATTATTATTATTATTATTATTATTATTATGCCTTCCGCAGTTCTCCAAGGGAAGTACAAACGGACCCCATTGTGCGAGAGATACTGCTTGTGTGGATCTGGAGAGGTGGAAACTACTGACCACATACTTTTGCGATGCTGCCTCTACGAGGAGGTGCGAGGCGAGCTTATCCACATGATGCTGACTGAGCTACCGTGTTTCTCCAAAAATAAGACACCGTCTTATTTTCCCCCCCTCAAAAAAACACAGTATGGCTTATTTTCGGGGGATGTCTTATTTTAACCGCTCCGCGTCGGTACGCTGCATAGCCACGCCTATCCAGGCCATCTTAAGGGAGAGGCACCGCGTCACTATGTCTTATTTTCGGGGTATGGCTTATATTTCACAAATGCGTAGAAATCCTGCTACGGCTTATTTTAGGAGAACAGGGTACCTGGACGTTCGGACAATTTCTATATAGAGTGGCTTCTTTCAGATACTAACGATAATGTGACAGCAAAGGTGGCCATGTTTTGTGCTAGAGCCATAAAAATTCGGTCCGATCAAGCTAGCAGTACCCACACAACTTCAGGACAGAGCTAAAGACGAACCAGTGTTATAATTGACCGCAGCCCTATTTTTAAGTCCTATCTTCTTTTATTTAATTTTTTTTAAAGTTTATATTTATAGTTTATATTTTACAATGTATTTTGTATTGTATTTATCGTTATATGTGTGTGCTGGTGGAGAACCGTAACAATAAATTATCTATCTATCTATCTTATGCTCTGTTAAAATCACCTGCAACTCACAACCAACAAGGCTCTCTGTACCAGCAAACAACAGCACATCAGGTGGTCCAAAGTCCACATGCAGAGATAAAAATGGGACAGGGAAGAAGAGTTTGGATTTGATATCCCGCTTTATCGCTACCCGAAGGAGTCTCAAAGCGGCTAACATTCTCCTTTCCCTTCCTCCCCCACAACAAACACTCTGTGAGGTGAGTGGGGCTGAGAAACTTCAGAGAAGTGTGACTAGCCCAAGGTCACCCAGCAGCTGCATGTGGAGGAGCAGGGAAGTGAACCCGATTCACCAGATTACGAGTCTACCACTCTTAACCACTACACCACACTGGCTCTCACACCTGCAAGCCCCTCCTCCTTCCAAGGTCCACACAAGCCCTTTCTCTTCTCCTGAACTTCACACAAAAGACCACAAAGAGGGATTTCTAACCGTGTTAAGCTGAAACCTTCCTGCAATCAGGCTTCCCAATCAGTTGAATGCAGTTATAAGACTCTTCCTGCAGGTCTTTAAGTTAAATGTGCAAATGTCAGGAGAGGATGAGGGTGGTTAGGAGACCCCCTACTCCCTTTACAGCGTGGTTTATCAATCAGTCCCTCTTCCCAAGGAAATCTGGGAATTGTAGCTCTGGGAGGCTGAACAGGGAAATACCAAGCACTCTTAACAAACTATAGCTCCCAGGATTCTTTCCTTTTTTGGGGATGGGGGGGGGGAGCCATGACTGTTAAAGTGGTATGATACTGCTTTAAATCAACAGTGCAGATGGAGCCGGAGATTCAGAAAACAAGAACTTGGGTGTGGGAGGTGTCCCCTGACAGTATGATTTTGCATTGTTTTATTCTTTATATCGGAGTGCAACATGGCTGGTACTAAACATATCCCAAAGGCCAAGGCGTTATTTCTCAGGCAAATTAAATTCTTTCTCTAGATAACTCCATGAGCTCCCCCTGCTGGTTAATATTACAGATTTCATTTCCTGCGACTTTATAAGGAATGTTTAGGGAAGTTTTAAATCTGTGATATTTTAATGTATTTTGTTGGAAGCCGCCCAGATTGGCTGAGGAAACCCGGCCAGATGGGCGGGGTACAAATAAAAAAATATTATTATTATTATTATTATTATTATTATTATTATTATGAGCGTCTCCACCCGCATCGTTCAGCCCAGACACTGAGGTCCAGCGCCGAGGGCCTTCTGGCGGTTCCCTCACTGCGAGAAGCGAGGTTTCAGGGAACCAGGCAGAGGGCCTTCTCGGTGGTGGCGCCCGTCCTCTGGAAAGCCCTCCCTTCAGATGTCAAGGAAATAAACAACTGACTTTTAGAAGACACCTGAAGGCAGCTCTGTTTAGGGAAGTTTTTAATGTTTGATGTTTTATCGTGTTTTTAATATTCTGTTGGAAGCTGCCCAGAGTGGCTGGGGAGGCCTGGCCAGATAGGCGGGGTATAATAAATTATATTACTACCACTACTACTACTACTACTGAAATATATGTATCATAATGGAAAAACCAGACTTGGGGGATAATAATAATATAATAATAATAATTTATTATTTGTACCCCGCCCATCTGGCTGGGTCTCCCCAGCCACTCTGGGCGGCTTCCAGCAAATATTAAAAAACAATACATTAACATGTTACAGATTTAAAACTTCCCTAAACAGGGAACACCATCAAAATTCTTTCCTTCACTGATAATATCCCATTTAACCAGCCTGGCAGTCCTTTGTTCTTGAGATGACAGGGTGTTTTGGGGGGTGGACTTTCAAGGAATATATTTAGCAGGTGAATAACACCTGTAATGTTGACACAGGGCTACAGCAGCATGCATGCTGTGTTTCTGGCTTTGAAACTGAGGTAACCCACTGCTTTGTTTGCAATCCCATCTCTGCATCAGAGCTATATAGTCAACAGAATTATGCAGTCTAGGCCAGTCTTCGGGACTAAATGACTTCCAGCTGCTAGCGGCAGAAACTGCATGTCTTGAGCACTCTTCTCGCTCTCAAAACATTCCCTACTGCTGGCAGAACAGGGAGGCCATTTCGACTGGCAGTAACTCTCCAGGGGTTCAGAAAAAGGGGCCTCCCCAGCCCGGCCAGGAAATGCCAAACGGGAGACCTTTGGAATGCAAAGCAAACGCTCTACCTCCGAGCTGGAGCCCTTCCCTTGGCAGGAGCAAGGAGAGAGCAAGCAGACTCCCTTACTCACCTGTTTGCCTTCTGGAAGAAGGTTGAGCGTTCCATAGATAGCAATTGTGCTCTCGGTTGAGAGGAGGACTCCATTGTAACACTGGCACTGGAAGGGAGAGAAACAGAGGAGGAAATTCAGGCTGTGTGGGCTAGGCTTTTACCTCTGTTTCCTTTTATTATTCTTTTAAAGAGCAGATGGGAGCACACCACTCCCAAGGAAACACTTAGAATGCTATATCACGAGAGCCAAGAGTTGTCTCTTGCTTAGTGATGGAGGAGGAATCCACAGATTGTGAATTCTAAAGACGGCTCGTCTGATTTGATCTGGGCAGATTCATGACGCAGATCAGATCCCGAGTCCAGGCAGGTTGCAGTCGGCAGGCTTCAGCGCTGCCTCCCGTCCCCTCTCCCTCCTTTAAATTGTTCTGCAAAATCCCAGATATCACAGAGGAGCTAGCACACCAGGATTCGAACTGCCATTTTCACCTTGGAACAGATCAAGTTCCTCCAGGGAGAAAGAGAACCTGACAATGTTCCACCGCTCTCAGAAAGAACCGTATAGGAATAAAAACATGGCCGCACCCATGTAAGAACTTGGGGCACAGGGGCGTAGCAACGGGGGGGGGGCGGGCCGCCCCGGGTTCCACCCCAGAGGGGGGTGACACTTTTTTTTTAAAAAAAATTATTTTTATTTTTTAATTTTAACTTTATTGGGGGAAAAAAGAGATAATAGACACACAAACACAAAACCCCCACACCTCACAAAGTGGCACCATCAGAGGGGGGTGACACTTTTTATTTTTTATTTTATTTATTTTTTTACATTATTATTATTATTTATTTTATTATTTTAACTTTATTGAAGAAAAAGAGATAATAGACACACACACAAAAAAACCCCACACCTCGCAAAGTGGCACCATCAGAGGGGGGTGACACTTTTTAATTTTTTTGCCTCTGTTGGGGCAGCCATGTTTGATCCACAGAATTCCGTTCAAGAACAATCGAATGCCGTCAGCTCCCATCGCCCCTCTTAGTGGGGTTCCCAAACTTTCTTCTCACCAGACCGCTTGAAGATTGCTGAGGGTCTTAAGAGATCTTGATGGACCACTTAATTATCTTTTCCCTGCCTGTTTTAGCGATTGTAATGCACTGTGTTGGATGATCGCTGCCGTCTCATCCCACTCAACTTCTGGTGGGCCGCCAGATTCTGAGGACAGAACTGGGACGGGCTGGATCGTAATGGGTCCTCTTCTAATCTTTTCACATCCGAACATTTATTAAATTTCCTCTCCAAGATGTGTGTTGACTGCACGGCATTGCTGGACCACAACTCCCATCATCCTTGGCCTATAAAAGGGACCCAAGGATGCTGAGCACCCAGACCTCCTTCTCAGGCTCTCTTTCTCTGTATTTTCTCTTTGTTAACCTGTGGCCCCGGGGGGTTGGGAGTGGAAGAAGAGTAAAAGCAAGGGGTGTGTGTGTGTGTGTGTGTGTGTGTGTGTGTGTTGGAGAGAGAAGGGGGGAGTGTGTATACACACACACACACACACACACACACACTTCAAAGCAGCTTACCAGTTCGTCCGACAAGACGCACTGAAGGAATCCTGTGCCGTCTCTTAATACAATAAACATCAAGTTCTTCCCTAGCAAAAAAGAAGAAGCGTTAAGTGTTAGGATTTAAATTTCCTTTTGTTGAAAGGCATCCTTCATCCCCTTTCCATCCCAAACCCTCAAAACTATTTCTACTATTAAAAAACAAAACAGGGAAGATAAATATTTCCAAGGGAGGGAAAGAGAGAGAGAGAGAGAGAGAGAGAGAGAGAGAGAGAGGTCCCATGACACCTTAAACAGAGGCGTAGCAAGCCCAGGTGGTACCCGGGGCGGAATTTTTTTTGTCACCGCCACCACCACCACTTTAATTAAAAAAAAAAATTAAAAAAATTAAAAAGTGTCACCCCCCTCTGATGGTGCCACTTTGCGAGGTGTGGGGGTTTTGTGTGTGTGTCTATTATCTCTTTTTTCAATAAAGTTAAATAATAATAATAATAATAATAATAATAATAATAATAATAATAATTAAAAAAATTAAAAAGTGTCACCCCCCTCTGATGGTGCCACTTTGTGAGGTGTGGGGGGTTGTGTGTGTGTGTGTCTATTATCTCTTTTTTTCAATGAAGTTAAAAAAAATTTAAAAAAACAAAAGTGTCACCCCCCTCTGAGGTGGAACCCGGGGCGACCCGCCCCCGCCCCCCCTTGCTACGCCCCTGCCTTAAATATATGATTTTGTTTTGTGGAGAAGAGCTTGGAACTGCATATGAAAGAAGCATGGAGAGAAAGAGAGAACAGGCTTTTTCACATATTATCCTGAACACATGTACAAGTGCTTGTGTGGAAAAGGGTGTATACTTGTTAATTTGTGCAGCTCGCCTACTGTGTACACAGATTGTACACTCATCAAATGTAGTGTGTGAAGATCAAAAGCAAGAGAGAGAAAAACTAAGGATAAATCTACACACAGGGGAAAACCCGCTATAAATAAGTCAGAAATTAAATCTTTATAACAAAAGAAAAAAAAGTTATGGAAAATCAAAAAGAATTTTTATTTTTGCTCTCCGGCTCCATCTGGTGTTGTATGTTTAAAATGCATTCAAAAAGCTGTTGGTTTTTTTAAAAACTAATGTAGCCAAGTCCTAACAAGCCACACCTTCCAGGGTGTTCTAAGGAACAAGTCAAAGAGCCTGCTATTATCACTATGTTATCACCAGAATGCAGCAGCCAGACTGGTGACTGGGAGCGGCTGTCGAGACCATATAACACCGGTCCTGAAAGACCTACATTGGCTCCCAGTACGTTTCCGAGCACAATTCAAAGTGTTGTTGCTGATCTTTAAAGCCCTAAACGGCCTCGGTCCAGTATACCTGAAGGAGCGTCTCCACCCCCCATCGTTCAACCCGGACACTGAGGTCCAGTGCCGAGGGCCTTCTGGCGGTTCCCTCACTGCAAGAAGTGAAGTCACAGGGAACCAGGCAGAGGGCCTTCTCGGTCGTGGCACCCACCCTGTGGAACGCCCTCCCACCAGATGTCGAGGAAATAAACAACTATCTGACTTTAAGAAGACATCTGAAGGCAGCCCTGTTTAGGGAAGTTTTTAATGTTTGATGTTTTATCGTGTTTTTAATATTCTGTTGAAAGCTGCCCAGAGTGGCTGGGGAAACCCAGTGTAAGGTTGCTGTGGTGATCCCTTGCGAGTAAGCAGGGATCAATCTCCGTATTTACAGGTTTATTAACATGCTATGTACAATGAAGAGCTCTAAGGTTCATGACCGCTTGAGTCCGTTCCAGAATCCGGGAGTGGTCGCTTCTGGGACCTCCCCCAGCATAACAGTTTCGGCACCCCAAATCTTCTTCTAACTTCCTTCCGTTTCACCCCTCTGCGCAACTGGGGCGACGGAAGGGGAGCGACATTCCCCTCGCCAGATGGGACAGGTGCGTGCTGGTGCTCTGCAACATCTCCCAGCCCTCTCCCCACCACGTTTCCTGTCTGCTCCTCCTCCTCCCCACTGAAAGACATCCTGCTATCCCTGCTGGAAGGGGAGCTGCTGTCTGAGTGGCGCTGGGGCTCTCTATACCCTGACAGCCCCAGCGCCCCTTCCCTGGGCCACGACGGTTCCCTGACACCCAACCAGATGGGCGGGGGTATAAGAAATTATTAGTAATTATTATTATTATTGAGGGACCCAGGTGGCGCTGTGGGTTAAACCACAGAGCCTAGGGCTTGCTGATCAGAAGACTGGCGGTTCGCATCCCTGCGACGGGGTGAGCTCCCGTTGCTCAGTCCCTGCTCCTGCCAACCTAGCAGTTCAAAAGCACGCCAATGCAAGTAGATAAATAGGAACCGCTCTGGCGGGAAGGTAAACGGCGTTTCCGTGTGCTGCTCTGGATCTCCAGAAGCGGCTTTGTTATGCTGGCCACATGACCTGGAAGCTGTACGCCGGCTCCCTCAGCCAATAAAGCGAGATGAGCGCCGCAACCCCAGAGTCGGACACGACTGGACCTAATGGTCAGGGGTCCCTTTACCTTTATTATTATTATTATTATTATTATTATTATTATTATTATTATTATTCGCTTAATGCCAAAATAGGCTTCTAAGCAGTTTGCATAGTACAAAAACACAAAAATATAAACATCCATAATTCAAGATGCAATACAGCAACCCCATTAAAGTATTACTTAAAATATGCACGATAAAAATAAGCCTATATGCGCAAATGCATAGGACTATGGAGCTCACCGGGGATCTTACACCCTCACAAGGAAGTTGTGCAAAGCTGCAGCTCTGAACTATCGGTTTCAGTTTGCAAACAGCGGAGCTGAAAGCCCCATGAAGTAAAAAAGGAGCGTCACATTCTGTGCAGAGCCCAAATGCATGCAAGGTTAAGAACCGAGTCGTTTTCTGAGGGGAAAGTGCTCTGAAACAGCAGCCCAAATCTTAACAAAAGATAGGCTGCTTTGATAAGATACGTACCACGAACTACGTCAGTCTACAAAATTAAACTGGCTTTCCCTAAGGAAGCTTCAACTTGAAGTTTTGCAACGATGCTGGGAAATTTCTGACTAACTCCCCTAGTTCTCTCACAAAATTTTTAGGCTTCGATCCTTCTGAGGGGCAGTTTACAGATGTTCCTAGAGTTTGTTGTTTCCCCTTTACAGAACTGGTTCCTTTTAACACGGCACTCACCTTGTCTGCGCAGCCTGTGGACCCAGCCAAAGACCTTGACTCTCTCTCCTCTGTGGGCCTCTAGGTGACGGATTTTCACCTGTTAGAAAGCAGCCGAGTCAGTTGTTTTTTTAGAAAATATTCTCAAGGTATAAACAGAGATTGCTTGCCTAACACTGAATCAAGAATACGGAAGAAATTCTCCTTGAGTGTCAGGGTGGATTTGATTTAAATCAAATCAATTTAAATCACGATTTAAACTGATTTAAATCAAATCAATTTAAATCACTAGTCAGTAAGATTTAATTTAAATCACTAGTCAGAAAGACTTGACTAAAATCTTTTTTTTTACAGAAAGACTCATTCTTGCTGGTATAATCTTAATATTTACGCAACCAGAGGAAGGTTTCATTTTTGGAATAATAAATTTTCAGCGTAGTTTTTACAGTTATATAAAAAATGAACGATTTGGTTATACTATTAGAAATACATAGGCAGGTAATCATGACATTATTGTGAGATTTAATAAGTTAATTATATTTGGACAACTTTTCTGCTCCTTCCAATAAAGGAGAAAAATAATCATTTCCTTAATTACAATTTAAACAATTTATTTAACTAAAACAATAACATTATAGCATATGTATGCATGTTTGTTAACTGATGTGGTTAAACATTTTTTTAAAAAAACTTAGACTGAGTTAACATGAGTTAGCACACATGAAAAACTTAAAACAAATCCTTATTTCCTGATGAATAGCCTTTGGACTATAATGTAACTTAAACAGAAAACTATCTTTAGAAAGATATTTCCTCCAAAAGAATTTTATTTTAAAAATCCGATTTAAATATTTAAAAAAAATTGATTTAAATTTTAAAAAAATTGATTTTTTTTTTAAAAAAAATTAAATCATTTATTTTTATCCACCCTGTTGTGTGTTGTTGGTTTTTTCCTCAGATACTGTTTACAATACCTTACACACGAAAAGCAAAGCAAGACACATTAGAAAAACTCCAAATCTCGCCAGTTGTGACATAGATTGGTTGGTCCTGATACGAGACAAGGAGCAAATCTCCCTCAAATGTGTCAAAATTCTAGATGGATTCCCTGGCCTGCTCTTTTCGGTGGAAGGAAAAATCTTTTTTCCAATCCAATTCTCCTGCCAGAGGAGGTGGAACGGTTCGGTGAGCTGGGAGGCCAAAGCCATGCATTTCTGCAAGCTAAATTTGGCAGCTTGCCTGGACGCAAGCACTCAAGGTCACTTTCCACAGCTAACACATGGCGGCTGCAACCCCACGCAGGCCTATTAGGACAGAAAGCCCTAAAGCACCATCAACAAATTTCTTAAACCCTGGTTCACCAGCAGGTTCCAGGGTGGGGTTACAACAATTTGAAATTCGGTATCAGCAACCGTTAAAACAGATTACAGCAGCAGGAACACGTCTCAGGTGCTGAAGAGGTGCGCCTTCAGCATTCGCCGAAAGCTGCATAGCGCAGAGGCACCTCTGTGGGGAGGAAATTCTACAATTCAGGGGCTGCCAGAGAATGCCACCCCCCAAAAAAACTTGATGGCAGCAGAACTACGATGAGGACCCCTTCTGCTGATTTTAACACCCAAGGTCTGTAGGGGGTTGGACTAGATGATCCATGAGGTCCCTTCCAACTCTACGATTCTCAGCATCTGGTATTCAAAGGCACACTGAAAGCGGAGGTAGAATATAGCCATGGTGGCTAGCAGCCATTGTTATATACGCTTATCCTCCATGCATTTGTCTAATGATCCAGATGTTTAGAAATACTTGGGTTTCTAACCTCAAAAAAAGAGAGCTAAGTTTATTTTGAATGTACTAGACTATAAACACACACAATACATATTCCCATTCAACGTTTGGAACCTCCTACTATCGCTTTAAATCAGGGGTGTGGAACCTGTGCTACATTGTTGGACAAGGGACGTGGGTGGCGTTGTGGTCTAAACCACTGAGCCTCTTGGGCTTGCCGATCAGACGGTCAGCGGTTCGAATCCCCGCAACGGAGGGAGCTCCCGTTGCTCTGTCCCAGCTCCTGCCAACCTAGCAGTACGAAAGCATGCCGGTGCAAGCAGATAAATAGGTACGGCTGTGGCGGAAAGGTAAACAGCGTTTCCGTGCGCTCTGGTTTCCGTCACAGTGTCCCGTTGCGCCAGAAGCGGTTTAGTCATGCTGGCCACATGACCCAGAAAGCTGTCTGTGGACAAACGCCAGCTCCCTCGGCCTGAAAGCAAGATGAGCGCCGCAACCCCATAGTCGCCTTTGACTGGACTTAACCGTCCAGGGGTCCTTTACCTTTTTCTTTTTTAAATATTGTTGGACTCCCAATCCCATGGGTCAGGGATGATGGGATGAGTTGGGAGGCCAATATATGGAAGCAACCACATTGCCTACACCCCCTAGCGTATGCCATTTACAAGTGCTCTCCCTCGCCCCCCCCCCCTGAAAAGAGCTGGCTAAGGTTGTCTGCACAAGAATTCCAGCTTTACTCACACATTTGGGCTCTGGGAGACTGGGGTCATTCTTAATGATTATCTTCTTTGCTTCCTCCAAGTTCTTTTCACGGCGCAAGAGATCTTCTTCCTGCGGGTTGTTTTAAAGAGTGGTTTAGTCGAGACTCTACTCTGAATGCAAGAAGAACAGTTTGGATTTGATATCCCGCTTTATCACTACCCGAAGGAGTCTCAAAGCGGCTAACAATCTCCTTTCCCTTCCTCCTCCACAACAAATACTATGTGAGGTGAGTGGGGCTGAGAGACTTCAAAGAAGTGTGACTAGCCCAAGGTCACCCAGCAGCTGCATGTGGAGGAGCGGAGACGCGAACCCGGTTCACCAGATTGCGAGTCTACCGCTCTTAACCACTACACCACACTGGCAAGCGTGTGGGGAGTGATCTGGGAACACTAGAACCAATGGGAACATTAGCATTAAGGCCCCATTTGGGCCACAGTTCCCAGAATTCCCTGGGGGGGAGGACTGATTGTTAAACCTCCACTGGGAGTCTTGAAGATGCCACAAGAAAAAGGAGCAACGTTTGCAAACCTTACCTCTTTCTTATCTCTAGCTTCAGCTTTTTGTTGTTCCCTGTGCCACAGCTTTTTGACATTCTTCAACTGGGTCTTGGAAATCGTTTCCCATCTCTAGGGCAGATGAAAAGAAGAGAGTTACGCTTTCGCTTTCCAGTGAAAACATAAAACCCCAGGGTCCATCTAGTGGCCGACCAGATGACTCAAAAGTTCCTTCGAGCTATCATCCCCTTTCCCCAATGTTCAGACAATAAGTGCTATTATTTACACTGTCAAAATTGCAAGAGGAGTTATCCAGCAAGATTCAGAGATCCCCAAAGTTTTGCAGAAACAAAATATACTAGGAAAACCAATTTTAAAGTTTTGTTTTATTATCACATTTTTGTATTGCATTAGATTGTTATAAGATGTACATTTTTTGTTTCTTCAGCTTGTAAACCGCCTTGAGTATTGTAATATAGAAAGACGGTATACAAATTAAAAATGATGATGAACATAATGGAGTCTCAGGGAAAGGGTGTGGCTGGCTGACTGGTATAGTGAACAGAGTACTCAATGCTGCAACATTTTGTCGCAGGTACCTTTTTGTCACCGTTGATTAATCCTCCATCCATTTGTTTAATCCCCCTTTAAAGCTAACCGAGCGAGTGCCATCACTACATCTTGCAAATTCTCATGTGTTGGTGTGCAGGCTCTATATTTTGCCTGTCCTGAACCTACTGCCAATCGAAACCAAATCCTTTCACCGTGGAAAAGACAGAAAAACACCCATTAATACTCAACCTCGTCTTTTTTCTGCGAGTCCACGTAGATCGTAGGAAACGGCTCCTTTCCAGCAGACAGCAAAGCCTTTAAAAAGAGAAAAGGATGAAATAAGGTTTTTTTTTTGTTTTGTTTTTTAAGACAACTAGTTCTAAAAGCAGGGGCAGCCAGTGCAGTGTCAGACTACAGCTCCCAAAATGTGCCCGGCATGTTGGAAATGTAAAGAGAAAGAAGGTACCTTTTTCATATGTGGTGGGAATGTAAAAAGGTGAAAGGCTTTTGGGATTTGATATATGTTGAGATTAAGAAAATGTTGAAATATACATTTACTAAAAAACCAGAAGCTTTCCTGTTGGGAATTATAGGTACAGACATTAAAAAGCAGGACATTAAACTGTTCCAATATGCAGTGGCTGCGGCAAGGATGTTAATTGCACAAAAATGGAAGCAAGAACAAACACCGACAGTAGAGGAATGGAAAATGAAATTATTGGACTATGCAGAAATGGACAAAATGACGGGGAGAATCCGAGAACAGCGGGACCAGAAGTTCGTCAAAGACTGGACTAAATTTACAGACTATTTAAAAGAAAGTACTGAACTAAATACGTTAGTAGGATTACAATAGGTTTTGTAGAACAAGGAAGAAATGCTGTTGTTAATATGAATTTATACAAATTAAGGTAGAGTGTGATATAATAAAACAACGGAAGAAATAAGAAATATAAAATTAAGGTATAGATATTAGGTCACAAGGAAGGTCTGAAGGAAGTCAAGGCTATAACAAGCCAAAAAGGTATAAGAAATGTATAATTATGTGATTGTTATTATTGTATAAAATTTTGTTAAAACTAATAAAAAATGATATTGGAAAAAAACAAAAACAAAATGTGCCCGGCAAATTTTGAACGCTGCCTTGAATGTTCTTTGGAACCCCATTGTGCAGACAAATGTTAAGGATGCACGAAGCAGGCAATCACAGACATTGATGCACCAAGCCCTTTCCAGCTGCCGTAACCTCAGGAACCGCCACAGAATAAGCCCACTGATTGGCCTTGGATGTGAACTCCTGGGGGGAAATGGGGAACCTAAACTGGGCTAGACAGGTACCTTCAGAGCAGTTTTGAAAGGCTTCTCCTGTGATCCGTCTCCAGTAGCGTCACTTCCCTCTCGATCAGAGACATAGACCTCTCCTGTAAAAGCAGGCATGGAAATTAGGCGTCTTACACATCCCACACATTCATCCACTCAAGAGATCCATTTACACAAAACTGTTAGCTTTGCACTCGCCAACCTCTACAAACTGGTGGGGAACCTCTGCTGCTGCTCTGGAGGCCCTAAGACTCTCAGCTCCCTTCACGGCCGACCACTGGCCAGGCTGGATGGGGCTCAAGGGAGCTGGCAGTCCAACATCTAAAGATGGAGACTGTCGATGGATCAGACTCGGCTAGGAGCGCATGCAGAGAAGAAGGTGCCAACCTCCTCTCTGGAATGGCTACCAACGAACTCGTTCTCTGAGCGACAACTCTTAAGTAGCCCAAACAGCTCCACCCATACACAACAGAATGGCGTTAGTAGGTGTGGAGGAAGCATATAACAAGGGCATCCCAGACCCTTCTTCAAGGACCCTCACCAAGCGAGGTAGACCAGGCGGCTGTGGCCAAAATCAAGCTTTTCTATTGCGGCACCATCCTTCCCAAACAAGCCCAGTATTAAAGACTTTTTGGCTCTAAAAAGAAGACTCTGTGCAGTTTCTGTTTTATTATCCATAATGATTTGTTTGTTTCACCCTCCACCTCTGTCTTTAGCTCAGGCACCCCGAAACTCAGCCCGCCAGATGTTTTGGGACTACAATTCCCATCATCCCTGACTACTGGGTCCTGTTAGCTAGGGATGATGGGAGCTGTAGTCCCAAAACATCTGGAGCACCAAGTTTAGGGATGCCTGCTTTAGCTGTTCCTATTTTATATTCTAGATTCAGGTAGGTAGCCGTGTTGGTCTGACGCAGCCGAAATAAATAAATAAAATTGTCCAGTAGCACCTTAGAGACCAACTAAGTTTGTTCTGGGTATAAGCTTTCGTGTACATGCATGTATCTGAAGAAGTGTGCACGTACACAAAAGCTTATACCCAGAACAAAGTTACGTCTCTAAGGTGCTACTGGACAATTTTTTATTCCCCCCCCCAATTATTCCTATTTTATCTGTAAGCCACCTTGAGTCCCTGTTTTGGGGGGGGGGGAAGCGGGATATAAATAAATTAATATTAATGTTATCTGCTTTAAACTGAAAGCCATGTTCTACTGATATGGAGAATGCCCAGGACATGCTAACAAAAAGGCATCTTTCCACGTTGTTTCATTTTTCTTAATATATATATATATAAAATAATAATAATAATTTATTATTTGTACCCCGCCCATCTGGCCGGGTTCCCCCAGCTAAATATATATATTTAGAGCAGTGGCTATCAATATAGGGTCCTCCAGATTTGCTGGACTTTCATCAATCAGGGATGGTAGGAGTTGGAATTCAACAACATCCACTACTGCTGCTTTAGGGTTTCAACAAGAGCACGACGCAGGTTTGGGGTGCTGCTGCCGCCCCCTAAACCTTCCTTTAGCAGTGCCAATTGAGGGGAGAGTTAATCCCCCCCCCAAGTGCGCTGCCAGCCTCAAACCTACAGAGCAGGAGAGGAAAGTTTATTATATAACATTTCTTCTCATTACCTAAGGCAGGGCTTCCACCTGCTTCCTTCAGGTGGTCTGCGGATTCGTGGTTGAAAATTGGAATCAGCCACCCCAAAGCGGCTAGAAGGCCTGCCACTTCACTGCGAATATGACAAGCGAGGGCCTGCCACAAAGTGTGGCAGCGCGAAGCTCTGCCTTACACAATGGCAGGGTGGATAAAAATCAATGATTTTTAAAACAAAACAATTTTTTTTATTTAAATAGGATTTTTATTATTTAAATCAGATTTTTAAAACAAAATGCTTTTGGAGGAAAAATCTTTCTAAAGATAGTTTTCTGTTTAAGTCACATTACAGTCCAAAAGCTATTCATCAGGAAATAAGTATTTGTTTTAAGTTTTTCACGTGTGCTAAAACTCAGTCTAAGTTTTTTTTAAGTTTAACCACATCAGTTAACAAACATGGATACATATGCTATAATGTTATTGCTTTAGTTAAATAAAATTGTTTAAATTGTTATTAAGGAAATGATTGTTTTTCTCCTTCCAACAAAGTACAGCAGAAGTTGTCCAAATATAAATAGTTAACTTATTAAACCTCACAAGAATTTCATAATTATCTATGTATTTCTAATAGTATATCCAAATCAGTCATTTTTGATATAACTGTAAAAAACTACTCTGAAAATTTATTATTCCAAAAATGAAACCTTCCTCTGGTTGTAAATATTAAGATTATACCAGCAAGAATGAGTCTTTCTGTAAAAAATAAATAAATAATGATTAAAATCAAGTCTTACTGACTAGTGATTTAAATCACGATTTAAATCGATTTGAATTAAATGAAATCCACCCTGCAGAATTCTGCTCCTTCCCAGTTGTCCATCGTTCACCCCAGTAACAATCCATTTGCACACTGAGTCCTTATTAGGCTCTTTTTGGGGTGGTGGGGGTCCGTCCTGTTAAATATCTGTTATTTAATACCTTCCCACCCCCAAGCCTGCTATTATAGCTTCTGCTTGTGCCTGCATGTCGCTTGGCACACCCCACCCAACATGAGTAATAAAGGAAGGAAGGAGACCCGTTTCCAAGCGCCAGAACATGTCTGGCAGGTTGAACCCCGACTTTCCAACCCCCTCCCCACCCCAAGGATGACTCTGGTAAGCTGCATTTCTTTAACTCATTGCTACATGCCGCTTTCCCTGATGGGCTGGCTGGAGGGAGACAGGAGAGCAGCAGGAGAAGCCCATCCTCCCTTGCACCGATTTCCTGCGTTGCAAGGGGAAAAAAGGGACGTGGCCATAGAGCAGGCAGCGGAAATGGGTGACTTACAGAAAAGGTCCCCTGCCCCGAAGCACCAGCAAAC
This sequence comes from Darevskia mixta, assembly GCA_034641385.1. Classification (NCBI taxonomy): domain Eukaryota; kingdom Metazoa; phylum Chordata; class Lepidosauria; order Squamata; family Lacertidae; genus Darevskia; species Darevskia mixta. The sequence goes on along the minus strand of JAWWNH010000062.1, from coordinate 4,946,594 downwards.
CTACACCTCTTTCCAAGGAAAGCAGGGGAAGAAGGGCGGGTCTATAAGTGGCCATTTAAATCCTTTAACACCAGCCGCTAACTGATATTTCTTTAAACAGCTGCCGATGGGGAAGGAAAGGTCTAGGGCGCCCGGAGCGCGCAGCCAAACGCCTCGTGGCCTTGAAATCTGCGGGGTCGCGCGCACGAACCGCGCGTGGAGATGGAGGGCCCCTCATTCATCCGAGGCCAGGGCTGCAGTTGCTACAATGGCAAAAGGAGGAGGAGGGGGAGGACGCGGTTCTTTTGTTCCTGGGCCCTTTCTGCAGCTCCACCATCTCACCCAACGTGAATTATTTCTATTATTATTGCTTATGAATGAGACAGGAGGATCTCCGCCTGCCCTTGCCAGATCCCAGGGCCTTTTTTTCTGAAGGCTTCCCTCCCGGGCGATCCTTGCCAAACACACACACACACACACACACACACCCCACAAACTCACCCAGGGCCAGCGCGCCCGTCTGCTTGAGGATCTCCAAAGACATCGCTGCTCGTGCGTAAAGCGCCGGGCGCCCCTCAAACCAGACAGGTGGCGGCTGCCTCTTTCCCTTTCCTTTTCAAGAAGGGGATTGCGCTTCCCGGCAGGAAGATTGCATCAGGCCTGCCCGCCCACAAGCCCGCCCTTGCCGCAAAGCGAGGCCGGGTGCCGCAGCAGTAGCTGCTGCTGCTCCGCTTTGCGCTCCGCCCCGGCGTCTCCACCCATTGCGCGCCGCTTCCGCCTCATTGGGGAGAGCCGGGGGCGTCAGGAGCAGGACACGGGGACTATTATTAATTCTATTACCGCTTTATAATTTCAATGGGGTGGGGGGGGGGGGAAGTCTCGAAACGGTTTGCATCAGCAAATCCGGAGTGAAGCGCCAAAGTCTACGTTCAAAGCAAATGTAATGAACAGGAAGTTAAAATCAAAATAAAAAAATTCCTTCCAGCAGCATCTTAGAGACCATGCACACGAAAGCTCATACCAAGAACAAACTTAGTTGGTCTCTAAGGTGCTACTGGAAGGATTTTTTTTTATTTTTTATTTTGTTTTGACTATGGCAGACCAACACGGCTACCTACCTGGAACAGGAAGTTAAAATGTTATATTAAAACAGCGTTTCCCAGGGCCGGATTTAGGTTTGATGAGGCCCTAAGCTACTGAAGGTAATGGGGCCCTTTATATGTCTAGCTGTCCTTCGTCAACAACAAATTGTCGTTTTTTGTGTTGAATATATGCTCTATGGTAATTTAGGTAATAGGTATCTAAAGCCATTTGCGCATGTTGCCATGCAACCATTCCATGCAGAATGTAGGCACCCTATATATAGAAATGAGCAAACCAGTGATATTTTAGGGAGGAGGCTAGCAGGTGGGGCCCATTACTTAGATCATAGGAGCCTACACAACACAAAACACTGTATGTAGGTTTTATTTTATTTGTTTTTTATGTTATATTTTGGAAATGTACATCCAGGTTTTTTTTCCTTTAAATTTTTTGGGTGCCCCAAAGAGAGTGGGGCCCTAAGCTATAGCTTGTTTAGCTCTTGGGTCTCCAGCACCTATTAAGTCCCATCATCCCTGATCTTGCTAGCTTGGGATGATGGGAGTTGTAGTCCAAAAAACAGCTGGAGACCCAAGGTTGGGAAACACTGTAAAAGATTTACCAAGTAAAGCATTGCAAAGGAGGTCAGCTGCAGAATGTACATTTAAAGCAGCAAAGTTAAAAAGAAATGTTTAATCTGCCAAAGGCCTGGGTGAAGAGGAACGTTTTTGCCTAGCGTTTGAAAGATATACGTATAATGAAGGTACCCAGCGAACCTTCCTGGAGAGAGCATTCCACAAACTGGGAGCCACCACAGAAAAGGCATGTTCTCCTTGTGCATTCGGATCTAATGCTTAATTTTTGCTTTGCACACTGGTAAGCCCAAACAAGAGCTCTGTGTTACTCTGAAGATTAAAGATTTTATGTACACACAGAGAGCAGGGGGAGGACTGGTAGTTGTTAATAATGGAGCCAAATGGCCATAAAATACCTGAAAGATAAATTTTCCAGCCAAACAGGATGGGGAAAAAATGAGTGTAACAAAATTCTCATATTTAGATTCATCTCTCATTGCGTGGCATCCATGCCTCCTGATACTATCCTGTCTCCCTCACTGCTCCTATCCGGAGCATTAATTCGGTTTGTTAGCTCAGTGGGAAAGAGAGAGCAGCCTTGTGCTTTATAAAGCACTGTGTACATTGAAAATGCTATAGTGTTAATAATAATAAGAGGAGGGGGAATATTAGCAACCTATTTTTCTTTGCTCTGTGTAAAAGGATTAACATATTAGGAGGGTTAAAAAGCAAGCAAACAAACACAAGCCTGGTTGACAATCCTATATACCAGTACTTAACCAGCTCCGAAAGTTATGCTAGTTTTGCAAATTGCAGAATATGAGAGTGTGCATGAGTTTGTGTACATGCTTGTTTTAAATTTGCATGCTTGAATCATGAAAGTTCATGTTGTAATAAACCCCTGCAAGTTCCTTGTAATTTTTTTTTGCTGCTGGCTTAGCTATTCTTATGTAGTTCTTAAAAAAAAAAAAGCTGTCTATCTTAAGGGGGAAAGCACTGTATGCGTACTGTACTAAACACACATTTTTCACTCCTGTAGCAAGGAAAGCAAGATGCTTGTGCATCATCTAGCACAGTAGTTCCTAATTAAATACTGCGGGCTCCATGTTTTTCAGAAGCCAAACCATGGACCCCCTACTTTTGAACATTTTGATATTTCTATGGTGGTGGTTGTTGTTTAGTCGTTTAGTCATGTCCGACTCTTTGTGACCCCATGGACCAGAGCACGCCAGGCACTCCTGTCTTCCACTGCCTTCCACAGTTTGGTCAGACTCATGTTGGTGGTTTCGAGAACACTGTCCAACCATCTCGTCCTCTGTCGTCCCCTTCTCCTTGTGCCCTCCATCCTTTCCCAACATCAGGGTTTTTTCCAGGGAGTCTTCTCTTCTCATGAGGTGGCCAAAGTCTTGGAGCCTCAGCTTCAGGATCTGTCCTTCCAGTGAGCACTCAGGGCTGATTTCCATAAGAATGGATAGGTTTGATCTTCTTGCAGTCCATGGGACTCTCAAGAGTCTCCTCCAGCACCATAATTCAAAAGCATCAATTCTTTGGCGATCAGTCTTCTTTATGGTCCAGCTCTCACTTCCATACATCACTATTGGGAAAACCATAGCTTTAACTACAGGTATATTGTTATGTGAATGGTGCCACAGACCCCCTGGGTAGGTTATGCAGACCCCCGGCTGGGCTCCACAGACCACCATTTACCTAGCACAGTACAGTATATTCTAGCTACCGTATCTAAAGTCAGGTCTGTGGGGAGACCTCTAGTGGTAAAATATCAGACTTCACTTTCAGCAGATTTTTGAGCTGGAGCAAGGACTCAAGCGACACTAGTCAATTATATCGTTAGACCTGCCTTACAAACAGGCGACACCAGATGGCGCTGTAGAGCAGTGATCTGTTGCCAATGGGATTTTCCTTTAAGAACTTTTATAACGTGTTCTTCTGTGGCTTTTTTTTAAAAAAAATCTGTATAGATCCAGCCCAAGTGTTCTCAAAGAATCATATACTTGTGGAGTTGGAAGGACCCCGAGGGTCATCTATACTTCAACCCCCTACAGTGCAGGAATCCCAAACGCACAGTCTCCCATCCAGTTTGAAACCATACCATACTCTGCTTAGCTTTGCAAATGTGGTAGCAGTTTTACTGCTGCACCCTGCAGAGAGTATACAAATTGGAATCGCAAAAGGTGGTGCACGCAAGCAACTGAAAACTCCTGTGCAGTATCTCCAGCTGCTCCTATCTCTTTAAGCCCTTTGACAGGAGCGAGCGGCAGTAAATCACCTGAGTGAATCGAAGTTAACTCTTTATTAGCAAAAGAGGATCTGTGCAGGAGTGTTAGGCCTAATGAGCACAGCAACTCATCTCTGGCAGGTCCACCATGACGCAGTTGCCAAGAATAAACATCCCCAACTGGTTCCCCCCCCCCAAGCAATCTGAGACTGCGCCTGCGTGTCTGCTTTTGCTCCTCCCGATTCATGCTTCTCCTGGTTCTGGGAGAACAGAGCGGAGGGGAGCTTGTCACAGCACAAGGGGGAGACATCTGTGCCTCTTCACAAGCCTGACCCATCTCTGCCTCTTGACCTCCCTTCCCTTCTCTCCTGCTCCAGCTTCTGATTCTGGATTTCTCTCTGCCACAGACTCTCCCAGCTCACTAAGCCCTGTTACCTCTTCAGCTTCCAACACCTCCTCCCAGTCTTTTCTCCCTTTGACCCCCAGCTGGTTCCTGTCTTTGTCCAATCAGTGCATGGCACTGACTCTCTCTGGGGCTGTCTCTTCTACCTCTGCAACTTCTTCTTCCATCTCTGACTGCCCAGACTCTTCCTCTTTTCCCTGCCTCACAGAATCCCCTTCTCTTGGTTTATCCTTTGGACTCCTGCCTGTTCCTGACAGATGGGGAGAACTGTGTGTGCTACTCTTGAGTTACTTGATGGAAAGGGGGAACATAAACATAGCAAATAAAGTTAACAGTTGCATTCTCACAAAAGTCGTTGAACACTGTATGAATATACAAATATATTTTTGAAGTATAGTTTAATAAAAATATTTCAGACCAGTGAAAACACTTCTTTCACTTCAGTCAAAAGCATTAAAAATTAAGGCCTGTTAAATATGTACATTAAGCAAATATAATATTTACAATTTATGGTTTGGATGCAAGTGTATGGCATATCTATCTCAACCAGCACGTTAAAGTTAATATTGCACCCAGATTAGGAGCTTGAAACGTGTGGCTAGCCACCTCCTCATTTTTGGATGGAGAGAAATCAATCTAGGAAACTAAAGTCAATCTTCTCCCACCTACTGTAAAGAAAAAGCTGTAAACGTTTGCACATTAAATAACAATAATAAGGAAGAAATGTATGAATTCCATGCTCCTAAAGGACGATTTTAGACACCGGGCTGCATGGTTTGCAAAAAAAAAAAAAAGTGGAACTATATAGTGAATATTTAACAAGACACATTGGTGTATGCTGAAATTTTTGAAATGTAAACCATTTATATGTCCCAAAACAAAAACCCTCAGAAGATCTGTACATTAAAAATCTCAAACATTTTTTTTACTATTAAAACATAGTGAAAAGGAGTCATCCTTGATGTGATCAATTCTCTTGTTCCAAATTGTGCTTTGAACCATCACCCAGTGAACAAAAATCATTTTATTCAGTTTAGTCTGTTTCACCCATGACTTGTAACATGGGTCTCACTTAAGCGTGCGCATTATCATGTATGAAGAACCCATGCACACCTGGTTTTAGCCACATATACATGTGTAGTTAAATAGACAGCGCATGTGCCTTTTAAGTACAATGGTGTCCCCATGTTCTACATCAGGTGTGGGGAACAATTCCCATTACACCCAGCAAGAATGAATGGCTAGGGATGATGGGAGTTGTAGTTCAGCAACATCTGGAGGGCCAAAAGTTCCTCACACCTGTTCTACATGGAAATAGTTCCCATAGTGTGAGAATCGTTGACGTCTACCTTGCATAAAGGTTAAGCAGGTAGAAAATCAAGGAAGTATGCCAATAATACACCCTTCACTGGTTTGATATCTCTTCCTTTTTTTTGCAAAACAAGATGCAAAGAACACAGAGACTTTTAAAAAGAGGAAAGGCAGTGGTATAAAACAGTACACCAGAAAAGAGATTCGATTCACCAAGTCCTGCTGGTGAACAATTGGTGGTCATTTCAGTAGAGTATCCCCCAAGAAAGCCCCGATTGAGTGCATGTGGCAAACTAGCTATGCCTGCTGGACCAGACCTTGATGTCCCTAGAACAGAGATAGGGAACTTGTTGCCTCCCAGATGTTGCTGAACTACAACTCCCATCACTATTGGCCATTGTGGCTGTGGCGGATGGGAGTTGAAGTCTCAACAACATGCACAAAGCCACAGACTCCCTATCCCCAATGCCAGATTAAGAGGCTAACCTGATTAAGATGCTTTGCATATACTGACCTTTCCCCACCCAAGTCCCTGAAAATTATTAAAAGCATGCTGCCTTGGAACACAATAGCCCATAGGTCAGTGAATAATGGTTCTGAATGCTTGCAAAGTAAAACTGCACACCTCTCTGTCTTAAAACAAAAAGAGGACATCTTTGGTTAGCTAAAAATCATAATCATAGCTGAATTAGTGGAATGAAGTGGCACACAGAACCGTTTTGCTTCTCAGCTAAGTCCATCTTTGGTGTTGAGGCACGAAACATCAGTTGAAACTGTATTTCATGATGGCGTTGTTTTTTTTTTTTTTAAAAAAAGACAACATGAAGTTCTAAGTATCATTTTAAAAGAACAACAACTGTTGCAATTGTTGGTCTTTAAGCCCATAGATTTATATCCTTCAATTTCACATGAAACAAAATATACAAGGATCAAGATCTGCTCAGTTCTTCAGTTCAGTTATCTCAAACGAAGTAGCTTGAGGAGGAAATCAAGCTGTCTTCATAATCTTGAACCCCCCCCCCGCAAAAAAAAGAATCCTGAGTTTTTCATTAAAAAAATAAAAACTTTGTGCAATTGTTTTTCAAAGGTGGGTGGGGATGAACCCACTTCCTCTAGGACACAGAAAATCATCAGCTGGCTTCTTCAGCTTGCCTGACTTCTGCTAAATTGTTGCCAAGGACTGCGGTTAACGAAGCTCTCCTTTTACGAATGATCCGCCCAGAAGCTATGAGGTCAGCGTAACCCCGCTGGTGGGAGAAGGCATAAGCAGAACGGCGGCCCGAAATCCCGCGACGGAAGACGCTTTGCCTTCGCTTCCACTTTTCCTCTTCGGCCTTGAACTTCCTGCGATTCTTCTGGACCTTTTAAAGGAGAAAGTTGAATGGAAGGTTAACGACGAAGCAGGGGAACGGACTCGCTTGCTATGGACAGAACATTAAGTGAAGTCCTGTGGACTCCTGGAATATGCTGGGAACCTAAGGTGCTACTTTGCATTGAGACAGACCAGTGGTCTCATTGAGCTCAGCACTGCTCGCCCTGTTTTAAGTTAATGCCCTCCATGTTTCTCATACGTACCTTCTCGCTTTCCGAAGGCCAAATGGTCATGCTCAAGAAACGGAGAGCAACCACTGGCAGCAAGCAAAGTGCAACGGATAGGATTATTGTCAACCAGAGATATGGTTGCCGGAGAGCGTTTGAAGCAGTACCTGTAGGGGGAAGAAGAGAGGAAAGAGTAATGTACATAGCTATGGTTGTGGTGCTCCCCTTCATGCTAATAGTATCACACAGAAAGCAAACATGCTTGCAATGTTATTACACCAGGATAGTGAAGACTCTTTGGGGTGCGTCACATGGTATTTGTAGTCACTAATGTGGCTACAGCTATGGTGAGATAGTTAAGTACTGACCTGTAAACTGAAAAGCAAAAGGGAAAAGGACATGGATCCCAGCACTGTGTAGATCAAACATAATTCCGAAGTAAAGTGCAATACTCCCAAATATTGAGAAAGCATTCACAAACGTCCAGTAAGATGTATCCAGCCCCATCTAGAAGCAAACAGACAAACACGCGGAAGTTAGAAAGAGGACAGTTCACGGTGCAGGTGGGAGGTGTCAATAGATTCTGCAAAACCTTGAAGACAGTTCTCCAATGGGCAAGATGAAATGGTCGTTCAGTTTCTCAATCTCCCACCCGCACACACAATGTCTGGCCATAAATCTCTGTGTTCACAGCATCAAAGAGAGTCTGGTTACCAAGCTGCCCATTTCACTGATGTGCTTTGTGTACAGCAGACAGAGGAGCTATTTGAGATTCATCTACTTGCCTGAAAGTTGACTGCGATTATGAGAGAGGACGCCGCTGTGACAGCGAAGGACTGGTAATCAGAGGGCGCTTCTCCATCTTGCCCCATGGTTTGTAGGTAAGCACCATACGGTATGAAGAAAATAATCAGTGATGATATAACACCGTGCAGGAGGCTTACGAAGAACTTCCTGTAGTTGAAAAGCAAATCTTTCTGTCCCGATAGGTACAAGGCAGGAAAACGGATGCTCAGCTTGTCACTCACGTCCTTAAAGAAATCATTACAATTTTATAACCACAGCAGGTTTTTGTTTTTTATCTTGATAGGTAACTATAAAATATGCACCCCCACAACTACTCTGTAATACTCATCAGAAACATTCCATGTAAAACAGAAAGGTAGCCATATCTCAATTGCAGAAACAGTGAGAAAAACTGGTCCCCAATAAAAAATGGCCCAGTTTGCATGTAACACTATGAACATGTGAGCTCCCAAAAAGGCAATTGTGGCCTCTTTGCTTCTCCTCTGGTGCTGCTGCACTGCACATGAGCAAAACCATGATTTGGCTTAGCGTTTCATCTCACCCCATGCTCATGATTTGTCTCCTCTGCACAAACCACAAGCTGCAACCCAAGAACAAGCCTTCGTTACAGCTTTGGCTTGTCTGGAACACGACAAACCACCATCCCTGGTTCAGATGACGCACTAAACCATGGGTAGGCAAACTAAGGCCCAGGGGCCGGATAAGGCCCAAACGCCTTCTAAATCCGGCCCACGGACTGTCCGGGAATCAGCGTGTTTTTACATGAGTAGAATGTGTCCTTTTATTTAAAATGCATCTCTGGGTTATTTGTGGGGCATAGGAATTCATTCCCCCCCCAAAAAATATAGTCCAGCCCCCCACAAGTTCTGAGGGACAGTGGACCGGCCCCCTGCAGAAAAAGTTAGTTGACCCCTACACTAAACCCAATCATGGCTTGTCCCACAACAGCAGCAGGACTGGAGGAGGAGCAAAGCAGCCACAATCTTATCTCTGAGAACCCGCTAAGCAAACTGGGTCAATATTTGCAGGCATTTCAATATAAATAAGGACTTATATTTCTGCTTTGACCAGTGGAAGGTTACACCCTTATTTCCATACTGCTCAACAAAAGCTCTGCATATACCTGCACTATGGAACCAGAAAATGCCCAGGTCCTCCCTTATGCTGCTTATGCATACACTTCCTCACTGCGGACATCCACACCAATGCATGGATGTCTAGGAGGTGGGCCCAGTGGCATACTCAGCACTAAGGGCAATGTCAGCAGTATAGTTCTGCTTCTGCAGCCTTGTCAGCATATAATATACAGTACGAGGAAGCTCCAAAGTTGCTCAGAAGCAACCTGGTGCCTAACGTAAGACAGTAAGACTTTACAGGCACAGGGCTTTTATATAGTTCCCTGATAAGTTTTGAAACACAGGAATTTTGCAGGGTTTTACCTTGCCCCCGGAGGCACGCTCCATTGTCTCTCAAGACTGATGGATGCCAGCAACAACCTCATCCAAAGAGGAATCTGGAGGCTGGTTATACAAGAGTCCATTCACTGAACACCCAACCTCACCTAGAGTGACATGGGTTTTTCCTATGATATAATTGGCAGGTCTGAAGGTGTGGCCTTGATGTGGGAGGTAGCTACAGGATTTGTTCTCCTAGTTCTCTACAGTATACCAACAGAGCCAACCATGGGTAAATGGTTTTGAGCAGGATGGAGGTCACTAACACAGAGGATTCAGGTCAACTGTTTCCATGGCATCCAAAAGTCTGCACTGCTTTTAAAAGAAATAAATTCTGACTTGTTGGCATACCTGGTCAAGCAACCCAACAAGGAGAACTGGCAGGCTGGAATATAATACGTTGTAGAGAGTGATAAACCAATCTTCATAAGCTGTCTGCAATAAACAATATAATAATAATTTGGTTACATCATTTTTCTATCTCCCATGCATGTATGTAAAAAGAGTCAAGAGATTGTAACTAGAATTGAAAGAACAGGCATCCACAAACAGAATTAACTGCACATCCTATTTTGAAAAGTTACACAGCAGTTCAGTTCCAACTGTAGGCTCTCTTCATAACACAATAAATTAGTTACATTACACCTAAGCATTACAAAAACATTTCAAAAACCACAGCAATGCGTGGCCGGGTCAGCTAGTAACACAATAAATTAGTTACAGGTAGGTAGCCGTGTTGGTCTGCTGTAGTCGAAACAAAATAAAAAAATTCTTTCCAGTAGCACCTTAGAGACCAACTAAGTTTGTTATTGGTATGAGCTTTCTTGTGCATGCACAGTTCTTCAGATATCGACAATAAATTAGGTCACCAGGAACTGTTTTGACTGGAACAGCACTTAAATCTTCAGCACTATTCTAGAAAATTCACTTTGGAGTAAAACTTCATGATTATTATTTGGTACTGATGTTCCTGTCTCTTAGACTATGAGCTAACTTGGACATTTATGAGCCTCCCCACCCCGCTTCTCTCTCTTACCTGGGCAGAATAGCCATTGAAGAAGGAGTACCAAAAGTGGACTAACGTAAATGCAAAGTTTTTGTAGAAGAAGTACCGAAGGAACTTGCACATCCTTATGTACGACCATCGGCCGTGAACAAGCAACAACCTTTGGAGGAATCTGAACTGGCCAAAAGAGTAGTCGCTGGACATGACTGCTTGCATCCCTTCTTGTCCACTTATACCAACACCAATATGGGCCGCTAGAACAACAACAATGAAAACACACAGTTGAGAGTACCTTCCACGAAAAGCAGTCACCAAGGGAGGGAGGAAGCGAGTTGAGGGCCAGGTTTGCACATAATGCTAGCCCATGATTAACATTAACCAAGCTTTATCAACTAACAACAAACCATGGGTTAAGAGTGTGGCTTGTTCATGGTGAATAAACCTTTGTTACGCCCCTGGGTCGGGTCTGGGTGATCCAGTTAACCATTTACCTTAGGATTATATGTAAACCAGGTCTAAGCATCATAGAGGCTTCACATTTTAATAAATCAATCATATCTGTATTTTCACCTGCTGTGTACAAAGATTAAAAACAAACATTTTCACTGCATGTGAGGCTATGCCGTCCATTATTTCCTGCTTTCCCAACATTAAATTCTGACATGAGTGAACTGTGTCATCTAAAAAGTTCAGAATTCTCAAAAAATAGCAGAAAGGAAAAAGTAGACCCAGAAAACAAGGAATGTGGGTGGCAGACTGGGTCAAGAAAAAGAATTTGCAGCATTAAAACATTACTCTGTCCTGTATACCTGAAGGAGCGTCTCCACCCCCATCGTTCAACCCGGACACTGAGGTCCACCGCTGAGGGCCTTCTGGCGGTTCCCTAATTGTGAGAAGTGAGGTTACAGGGAACCAGGCAGAGGGCCTTCTCGGTAGTGGCGCCCACCCTGTGGAACGCCCTCCCATCAGATGTCAAAGAAATAAACAACTATATGACATTTAGAAGACATCTGAAGGCAGCCCTGTTTAGGGAAGTTTTTAATGACTGATGTTTCAATGTATTTTTCACCTTCTGTTGGAAACTGGCCAGAGTGGCTGGGGAAACCCAGCCAGATTGGTGGGGTAGAAATAATAAATTACTACTACTACTACCACAAGAATAAAAGATGGGAGATACCATTGCCCAAATGCACTTGGGTGCACCCCCCCAGCAAGTTAAATTGAGAAACAATGGAGGTGAGGGTAGCCTTCCTGTTTTCTGTCTTAACTGCACCAGTGCAGGCCTGTTCCATATGTTTACTGTGGCCTTTCCAGGCTGCTGATGACAGGCATCAGTCGGGAACTGTTAAAGTTACATTTTGTACAGACTGTTAATACCACTGGTATCCTTTTATTGTTGTTACTGAATTTTTACTGGATTTTATTGTAACCCGCCTTGGTTGTTTTCACAACAGGAGACATATAAACATTCAAATAAACAAATGTGTTTTGCCAAAAAAAGAATAATGTGTGCACCACTTACTTTTTATCATATTTACGTCGTTGGCACCATCCCCGATGGCCAAGGTTATGGCTTTCTTGTACTTCTTCACCAGGTCAACCACCATGGCCTTCTGCTTGGGCGTTACTCTGCAGCAAATCACTGCGCTGCACTCGCAAGCTAAGTCAACAAAGTTCTGCTGCTGCTGCTCCTTGACCAGCTCCGCTCTCCTTTTACTCTCCATCTGCTTTTGCTTCTCTTCTGCTGTCTTTGGAAACTTCAGTTTCAAGAGTTTCTTCTTCTTCTTTTTCTTCTCCAGTAGAATTTCATTCTGTAAGAAATAATCGTTCTCGGTAAAATTCCAGTTGCTATAAAAATTAGGAGTGTGCACAGGCTCTCTGTAGGGGCTCAATAAAAAAGGCAAGTGTCACCCCGCAAGTCACATCAGGTCTACCAGAAAGCCACAGAGCCCCCTGCATTCATGCTTTGGTGTGCCACTACAGCTCTACACTCTCCTATATAATACCTTTATGTTTGACTAGGTCTATGTGCTTTGCAAGAAGTGAGGCTGTAATAAATGTTACCTCTAGAGCACTGAAAAGTTCTGATTTTTTATTTTTTGTTAAAATACAGCAGGAGTTTGGTGCTGTTTTTTTTTTAAAAAAAGAAAAGTTAAAAGCATCATTTAACTTTTTTAAAATAAAAATTCTACACTTCTCTTCTTTAGCAACTGCTTTCCCCCTCCCAAACTTCAGTAATCCACATGTAGAATTCTAGACAGCCTCATACTGTAAGATCTGTAAAGAATATATACTTTGCCATCTCTTAATTATTTTGAGCTAAGAAACCAACCAACCCACATTTCCCCCTCCTCATCTAGTGATATGGAGGAAAGTGAATCCCTTTTAACTTCCTCCACAAAAAGTCTCCAGACCTATTTGACTGCAATTTGGGAGGCTTGATTTACTTTTGAAGTGGTCCTATAAATTTCATCCACTTTGGTTGAAAAGATTATTGTAAAGCAAGTCAGGCAGCAAATACAGGCAGCAAATGCACAGAGCAACTCAAAATCTGATCAGAATTCGAAAACACCACCACAACAGAGATGGAAAGTGAATCTGGGGTCCTGTGCGTACCACCACCCTATAAAAATGGCATGTTGAGGTTTCCCCTCTTTTGTTTGCAATGACTTGAGACATCTAAAGTCATACATCATCAGTAAAAATGCCCTTGCTTATGAGTATTTGGCTTAGTAGCCACATTGATTCTGTACTGCAAGATGTGTCTGAAAGGGGCTTATAAACATCTCTGTGGAGCAGTTGCAAAGACCTTCTGCAATGCCATTCACTATCAGATATATCTTCTAATAATACACAATCATTAACAACCTTATTCAGTAAAATATCCTTATGGAAAATGCTGCCTGCTGTCAGTGGTATGTGTATTCGTCCAAAAGGATAACTGATCTGATCCTGTACACCTGTTATTCAAATGGCCAAATATCTCACTGAGCTGGGTAAACAAGCTAGATAAACAGAAAGCAAATATTCTAACTCCATGACTCCACAGGAAGCAGTCATGAAAGGCAAAAAGCTTTGATCCATTAAAAAAAAGGAGTAACTTTATGAATATTCTCCAGTTTCCTGAATGTGAAGACAATTGGTATAGTTTTAGTTCCATACGGGTGTTGATGGCTTTACAAGACCATGTGCTTGCCTGCCTTGATTTTCTAAATTCTTAGCATTTTTTCCCTGCTATTTGGGTATGGAAAACTCTCACATCAAAGCAATCAGTGCACCTCTAATCCATACTTACCAGCCATGAGCCAGTGATAATTAGGGCACGGTTTCTACCCGACTCAAAAAAGGGATCGTTGCTTCTTTGGGATGAATTCGTGTTTGATCCAACTACGTTCCTCTGGTTTTCCAACCTTGTCTGCAGAAGAGCACTAAATAGGTGTAGAGGCAAAAGCAAAATCTTACTATTTAACCACGATGGGTGATTTAGCAAGAAAGGCCACTTTGCAACTGAAGGTGTATGAAACCTACAGCATATTTCAAGTTGGTCTTAGTGGCATTTGATCCAAAGTCTTCTATAACCTCAGCATATTACACTGACTACAAGGCTTCTGAAACCTCTTAGTCTTGATTGTGAAATTCCTTAATCTTACCCTAACAAGAAATCCTACGTATTTCACCAGGAACTAAACCCCTGTAAGCAAAGGTGAGTCTACAAACCTGAGTCATTCTTTCTCTTACAGGGGAAAGCTGATTTGGAGCAGAGAAGCTGCAGGTGAGAGGGGGTGCTTAACCCTCCCCTCCACAAACTTCTCTCCACCTGTAATTCACTGAATGGTTTCCCTATAACTGGGGTTCCCATGTATGTGTCACACTGAGTGGGGGGGACAGCAGTTAGAGGAAGGAGGGAAAAACTGTCTCTAGGCTCAGATAACTTCTTGTGCACTGTAATATTCTGTACTGGACTTGTAGCACAAGTAGCCAGAAAAACAGTTCGTCACCACTGTTTTATAGATTGATAGCTGTCCAAGTTAGTGGCGCCAGTCCTTAAGAAACCCTTGGAATTATCCTCCTAAGCACAGGTTACTACATCAACCTAAAGTACCATTTCTCTCATTCATCCATTCCCCAAAATTTCTATATTCCACCTTTCCTCCTAAAAGCTAAAGGGAGGTGTGTGTAAGAGTTGTTGTTGTTATTATTAATTGTTAAATTTGTTAGTTGCTTTATCTTGCCCAGGGCATCCCAAAGCAACTTACAACAAAACAGACAAGACAACTCCCTACCCCATACATACATTAAAAACAAGACGAAAAAGAAATGCGTTAAAAAAAAATCCAACCCACTTCTAAAATGCCACAGATTGTTAAAGGCCAAAGGCCCAGTTATAAAGGAACGTTTTTGCCTGGTGCCTAAAGTTATATAATGATGGCACCAGGCTTCAGGAAAAATAGTTATCCTATTTTGTCCTCACAACTGCCTTGTGAGGTAGATTTAGGCCAATGAGGATGATGTTTGCTGTGTTCCATTTGTCCTAATGGACCAGCCTACACTGTGACTCCATTCATTAGAGATCCCTTGCATGCAAAAAGAAAACCCCAGGGTTTTTCTTCCTTCTTTACCTGATGTCTTCTCCATAGTGGATAGTTGTTTCATCCGTTAAGAGTTCACAGGAAAACCCGATATTTTCTGCAGTTTCTGCAATAGAACAACAAAATGTCGTGCCATGGTTTGTTAAGCTCATTTGACTTTTCACACGCATATGCCGGCACTGCTCTTACGACAGCAATTCAGACCACAAGGAAAAAACCCTGGAACAGAGCTGTTCGCTTCGCATTCACACCCCTTGGGTAAATCAGAAGAAGCTATTTATATACACGTTACCTTTCTTGTCGCCTGTCAACACCCATATCTTAATATCTGCCTTCGCCAGTTTGGATATTGTTTCTGGAACTCCGTCCTGCAACTTGTCTTCAATTGCTGTGGCACCCAAGAGCTGCAGGTTATTTAAAGAACAAGCATTTTTAGTATGACCATTGTCAGATCTGAAGCCTATGACTCCTCACCACCCAAGCATCCTGGGAACTGTAGCTTCCCCCCTCTACTGGGCTACAATGACTTCACCCAAAGAATCCTGGGAAGTGTAGTTTAAGGATGCTTCCTTAAACTACACTTCCCAGGATTCTTTGGGTGAAGTCGTATGATGGATGTGTTTTAAATGTATGGTGTGGCTATGCTAGAAATGACTAACAGAATCTATCAGGTTACATTCAAAAGCCAGAGGTTTCCCTACCCAAACATAGGAGGTTGGATAGCTCAGCCGGCAGAGCATGAGACTCTTAATCTTGGGGTTCAAGCCCCACGTTGGGTGAAAGATTCATGCACTGCAGGGGGTTGGACTAGATGGTCCTCGTGGCCCCTTCTAACTCTACAATTCCATGATCTCAGCATGGAAAAGATCATCCCAAAGCAGTTACAACAACTTTTAGTATGCCAAAGCAGCCTCTACTGCAGAGAAATTGTTCAGCCGTCTGTTCCCCTCAGGATGCATGTATGTGGGTGCCAATGGCAAATAAACGTGTAACCATCCAAGCAGTGAAGAGAGAGGGGCCCAGAAAAATATATGTGTGCATTTAAGAAAATGCAATTTGAGATGACAGCCTCATAGGATGTACAGGTGAAACTCGAAAAATTAGAATATAGTGGAAAAGTCCATTTATGTAAGCAACTGTTTTCATTAGCTACTGGAGTTTAATATATGAGATAGACTCATGACATGCAAAGCGAGATATGTCAAGCCTTTGTTTGTTATAATTGTGATGATTATGGCGTACAGCTGATGAAAACCCCAAAGTTGAAATTGTTAAGTTGGGGTTCTCATCAGCTGTACGCCATAATAATCACAATTATAACAAACAAAGGCTTGACATATCTCGCTTGGCATGTCATGAGTCTATCTCATATATTAGTTTCACCTTTTAAGTTGAATTACTGAAAGAAATGACCCTTTCCACGATATTCAAATTTTTCGAGTTTCACCTGTATTGCAAGGTCAAGTGTGGAAGCAGACAGCAAAAGCTCCCTTCCCTAGCCACTCCCAGTAGACTTACAATTAGATTTCTTTCAATTTCTTCATACACTTTGTCCAGAGCTTCGTCACGGTTTCTTGTAGCAACACTAGCAGCCATGAATTTTTTATTCCACGCCTCATACTCCTCTTCGCTAATGTCCTTGTAGCAAAGGCACAACGTCCTAAGGGTTTCATTTGCAAAGATCTACCAGGGGGAAGGAACGAGAATGTCTCAGGTTTTAAAGCCGAGGTTGGACGGAACATCTGTCAAGGATGCTTTAGTTGAGAGTCCTGCATTGCATTCCAACCCTGCAATTCTATGATCTGAGAAAGCCCTCTGTGACAAAAACAGATTGACAGGTATCACTCTGCCAAGCAGGGATTGTGAATAAAATGGAAGGCATTTTAGAATAACCAAAAGAGATGCAGATAAATCTAAGTAGAAACAAATGCAGCAACTCTGCCAATTGTTTGGGGGGTGGGCAGCATTTGTTTCTACCAGATGGTGTTGGACTACAGCTCCCATCATCCCCAACCATTGGCCATGGTGGCTAGGACTGATGGGGGCTGGAGTTCACCGACATCTGGAGGGTCACACCTATAAGTGTCCACACTCCTGGACAATAAGGCTACATTAAAGGTTTCCAGCCACAATGGCTATGCTCTGCCTGTGTGGTTGGAGGCAGTAATGCTTCTGAATTCCAGTTGTTGGAAACAGCAGGAGAGTCCTGCTTGCAGGCTTCCCACATGCATCTGGGTGATCACTATGAGAACAGAATGCTGGATCGGATGTGCCACTGGCCTGATCCAGCAGAGCTCTTCTACAAATTTCCAACCTATTCCTGACTCCAGCGGCGTTTAAACTTTATAGAATACAAGAAAAAATGAAACATGGCAAACAAAGCAAAACACAAACACATGGAACCCAACTTACATCCAATGCTTCCTGTGTTGTATGCATCGTAGGATTCCTTGGATGCAGCCGTTCATATATCACTGTATCCGCTCCTTTACAATAAAGCTTGATTGCTCCATCTGGTTCTCTCGCTACGAAAGCAACAGATGGATTAGGAATACAGTGTTGTTGAAAAAACGCACTCCCCCTTCATGTGGCCTATGCTGGACCCTTTAAGGAACATAAATGGGACTCTTCATAAGGGAGCTGTTCCTGGAGGAAGAACTGTGAAGGGAGAGACTCCATCAGGCAAGGCCTCCTTCCACCTGCCTTGCTCCACCCTCTAGTCTTTGCTTCTCAATTTGTATTGTATTATTTTATGTATTTTATGCCATTGTTTTATTGATTAGTTTAGAAATTGTTTGTTGTAAATGTTGAGTGGATTTCTGTTTAACTTTTATATGTTGATATTGTTTTATATTACTCTAATGATTGTTGAACATTACTTTTTGATGTAGTTTGTTTATTTTGAAGTTTTGTATTATCATATTTTTGTATTGCATTGGATTGTTGTGAGATTTTTTGTTTCTTCTGCTTGTAAACCGCCTTGAGTATCGTAAGATAGAAAGGCGGTATACAAATAATTATTATTATTATTATTATTATTATTATTATTATTATTATTGGGAAGTGTTTTCTAAGGAATCAGATCATACTGTCCAATTGACTGGCAGTCCCTCTGCAGGATTTCAGACGGGGGTTTCTCCTAGCCCTACCTAGGGATGCTGAGGATGCAAAGCAGATGCCCCACCGCTGAGCTATGGCCCTTTCCCAAATTGCCTCCATGCTTAGACTAAAACGAAAGGAGGAGGAGGACTGTATTAGGAAAACATGTGGGAGATTGGTTTGAAAACTGGAGTCTGAAGGGCATCAGTGCTGTAAAGCTGAGATGATGGGCTGGTCTGCTGTTACGCTGGAAGTATACAAATTATTTCTGTAAGGAGGTTTTGTTAATTCTTTTGTTATTGCTCCTTTAAAAAAGAAAGGGCAGAGAGCACAGTTGACGTGTTTTTCCACTTCCAGCAGAGAGACCTTCTAGCACAGGCATCCCCAAACTGCGGCCCTCCAGATGTTTTGGCCTACAGCTCCCATGATCCCTAGCTAACAGGACCAGTGCTCAGGGATGATGGGAATTGTAGTCTAAAACATCTGGAGGGCCGAAGTTTGGGGATGCCTGTTCTAGCACATGGTTTTAGGGTTTCTGAACTATTTTTTTTTTTTTTTTTGCCAGCTTACTCACTGATAACGGACATCCGCTTTCTATCGCTGTTGAAGTCCAAAATGGCAAGAACTTCGTAAGTTTTCACAGTTCCCATCTCGCTTATTGTAATAGTATTCTGTGTCCGTGAAAGAAAAGCAAAACCAAAGTTTCTGGCTGCAGTTACCAATGCTCCTTCGTCAGGGGAGGCCGCCTGATAGTTGAGCTCACCTAGAATATTAAGACAAAAATTAGAAAACCTTCATAGATGGGAGAATTATGTGAGCTGATATATGCACGAGTCTCTTGCCCATGTGTTCTGTTCTCACACTGACCCCTCCCTTCTTGACATGCTGAACTAACCCTGGAAGTTTTCAATTAATCAGTTTCCCATTACATCTGAACCTGTACGCTTTGGTTAGCAGGTGCAGAATAAGCCAGACCTTGAACCATTTTTGTGGGGATACTATAAGGCTTTTTCCTTAGTCTGGTAACCATCGTTTCCCAGAACAGCAAACTATGGTTAATTCTAGGCTTCCAGTATTAATTGTTCCAAGAAAGGAGGGAGGAAACAGGATGTGGGCAGGTGCAAGACTCATTCATATGCCAGTTTATTAAGCCGAAATATAACCTGACTAAGAGTGTGGAGAGGGGACTGTCATGATATTAGGGATGATGAAAAGCCTTTAGCACAGATATAGGTAAAGGGGCTTCTTGGCAATGTCATTAGCAAGTGTATTTGCCAGCAGTTTGCAATTCCGTAGCAACACCTGAAGCAAAGAACTGCAGCTATTGCTATATAGATGTAGAATTCTAAACAAGACTGCCTTATAAACATTCAATTTCAATGAATATTGGGTCAGCTCAGTGTATATACGATGAGGATTCTTTGTGGATGCAGTACTTACCATCAGAGGCATCTACCATCACTGTGTGGCAAATTGCAAGCAGGAAGAAGAACTGTCGAATTTCAGGTTCCTTGCCAGACCTAATTTGTTCGATCAGATACTGATCATGAAACATGAGCTTCCCATCTGCATACATATTCCAGCTGAAGTCAACTTGCTGCACAAGAAGGGGATGTGAATAATGTGTTAGTGCACACAGTCTATCTTTCTGGAAATGCACAACCAGTTCAAAGTATATAAACAGTGCGTAGGCCACATCCTGGGACAGTTGGGGCAGCTTCACCTTTGCTGAGAAAGGTCAGCAGTAGAGAAGCAGGTGTAGGTCCAACTGTACCCCATAAAACATAAAAACTTTCGGAAAAACTTTCTGACAGTAAGAGCTGTTCAACAATCTCTTTCGGGAGGTTGTGGACTCTCCTTCCTTGGAGGTTTTTAAGCAGAGGTTGGATGGCCATCTGACATGGATGTTTTTGCTGAGATTCCTGCATCGCAGAGGGTTGGACCAGATGACCCTTCCAACTCTAAGATTCTATTATTCTATATTTTGGCATGTTGCCTGATTCAGCTAGATATGCATGCCATTTACTTATTTGGTTTGTATACCACTTATCCAACCAAGTCTTTTGTGTTGTTCGCAATCAACAATAGCATGCAATTCGCAGCCAAACCAAATCATGAAGCCGAAAGGCCCAGGCAACCCCACCTAATATCAGCATTGGAAAAACCCAAACAGCTGGAACTATTTAAACCAGCCTAATACCCAGCGAGGGACAACCTGGTGCAAATTGGAAGCACCCGATGGATTGTACTTAGAATTAGATTTGGCATGGGTTTCTTTGGATTCTGATTTGTAACTTAACCCTCTAGGGCAGTGATGGCTAACCTTGACACCCCAGATGTTTTAGAACTACAACTCCTATAATCCCTGACCACTGGTCCTGTTAGCTAGGGATGATGGGAGTTGTAGTTCCAAAACATCTGGAGTGTCAAGGTTAGCCATCACTGCTCTAGGGTGTAACACAAAACAAACACCTCTTCTTTCTTGGGTATTAATTATCAAAATGTGTAGCCAGGCTCACTGGCCCTCCAACTACCTCCCAGGTGTTTCACAAACTCCTGCTTCCTTTGACCTTTGTGGCATCTATGTCACAGGCTGGCCATCTGGGGTTTACAATTATTATTATTAATTATTATTATTATTATTATTTCTTATACCCCGCCCAACTGGCTGGGTTTCCCCAGCCACTCTGGGCGGCTTTCAACAAGAGATTAAAAATACATTAAAACATCAGTCATTAAAAACTTCCCTAAACAGGGCTGCCTTCAGATGTCTTCTAAACATCAGATACCGGGTAGTTGTTTATTTCCTTGACATCTGATGGGAGGGTGTTCCACAGGGTGGGCGCCACTACCGAGAAGGCCCTCTGCCTGGTTCCCCGCAACCTCACTTCTCGCAGTGAGGGAACCGTCAGAAGGCCCTCGGCGCTGGACCTCAGTGTCCGGGCAGAACGATGGGGGTGGAGCCTCAGAGAAAGTTATCTTTGGAGTTGGCCAAGGGTTATATCTCTACCTATTTTTAGGGAGGTATTGCTTGCTACTGAAAGTCACCTACCTCAGGATGATGCAGTTCTTGGCCTGTTTTATCCCTGCACGTTCCTGCAAGGAAAATAGATATAAATATCAAAATTTGATACAACCAAAATTTGTTTTCAGGGGCTTGCCAGTGCCTTTAAAGAAACATACAAGCAGCAAGCGAAGAGAACAGGTGGTTCCCTGTTCCCAGGATCTGGTTTTCCACAGTCCTGGCATGTGAATGTTTGATTAGCCACAGTGCTCAATGGTATTTTTTCAGCCCAGCCTCTGCAGTGGTGAATTCTATAATTTTTTATAGCAAGTGAAGGAGCACTTCCTCCTGCTTAAATTTCCATTGCATCCAACCAATTTCTTTGGGAAACTCCAGTGATGCCTAGACTTACCATAGGATTGTCCATTTATGCAACACTTTTTGAATGCCATTATGTTCTGCGTCAGTGTGCCCGTCTTATCTGAGAAGATGTAGTGGATCTGTCCAAGCTGTTCATTCAAAGTGGTTGTCCTGGCTCTTGCCGCTGTATCCTTCTCTGGATAATACATTTGCAAGTCCCAGTTGATGAAGTAGCTTTGGCCCAAACGGATCACTTCAACACTGAGGGAGTAAGGTGTAACAATGGTTATTATCCTTGTTTCGAGATCTTCAACATACAAAAGCAGGGCATTTAACAAAACTATGGAGTTCTGAAATTTTAGCAAATCATGCAAGATTCTTAACTGTTAAATCCAGGGAGGCTGTTCAGATCGATGCAGTTATGCGCATTGTAAAAGTAGCCACTGAACGTGCAATCGCTCTTGGCATGCATGCACCAAACTCACCACACTTTTTTCTTCCCCTATGCAAGTTGGTGCCAAGACAAATGAAGTGGTTCTATAAATATGCCCCACCTCCCTGCCACCAAGACCAGAAGTGCGCCACCAAAGGACTGCTCAGAAAGAACAGGCAAATATATCTCCATCATAGGCTTCTTGTACGCTCACTAATTGATTGCATTGACTTATTTGCAGAGAAGGCATTTGTAAAAAGCGGCAGGATTGTCGGGGGGGAATATCTGAATCATGTTTACACTTACAAGAAAAACAAACAAACAGATACTGTTGCAGCCTTGCACTGCTTCCAAACTGTCACCCTTATGTGGGTATGATTCCGTCGTATACCCACAATTTTAGGTTACAGAATTGAAGTGGATTTAGCACTCTTCTGCTCTTGAATAAAAAAACAAACCACTTTGCTCAAAATTTATTTTTTTTCTTTTTTTCTTTTTTGTAGTAGGAAAAGTGATGGAGAAATGCATTAGGAACTGTGGGATAATGGTGACTTCGGGCAATATTATACAGTGGTACCATGGCTCTCAAACGCCTTGGTACTCAAACAACTTGGAACCCAAACCCGGAAATAAGTGTTCCAGTTGCAAACTTTTTGTTGGAAGCCGAAGGTACTCCGTTTTGAGTGTTACACTTCCAATTTGAATGCCACACTTCCATTTATATAGTAAAATTCATGTTAAATTCCTGTTTTAGGGGATAATCCATTTTGCATTACTTTCTATGGGAAAGTGCGCCTTGGGTTTTGGAATGCTTTGGTTTTGGAACTGACTTCTGGAACGGATTAAGTTTGAGAACCAAGGTACCACTGTATTTAATCTCTATGCAAACTAATTTGAACAAAAACTCAGCAATGACATAATATAATCTCCACACACATGTTGAATAAACAAATCAGGGTAAATGGTCAATAAATGGCCATTTGGAAGAAACCACGGTCCGCGGGAGAAACTAGTTATGTAGGAAACTTCTTGGACAGACTGAGATTTCATTAACCTATGACAATTTCAATGCTTGCATACAGAAGTGCAGTGAAGTTACATGTATTTGTTACCTCACGTAGAGGGAAATTGGAACCATAGTGTTAAGGACGATGATGTAACCCCAAAAGTTAAAGAAGCCTCGGGTAGCAGGGGTCTCGTCCTTCCCATCGTAGAGGTACCAAGAAGAATTACCAATCTGCTGTTCCCAATAGGTGTGCCCAATAGCCAGGCCGGCTGACACTAAGATGAGCAAAACGAAAATCTGGATAGAAAAAAATTAAGACGACAAAGCTTTGTTATAATAATAATAATAATAATAATAATAATAATAATAATAATAATAATTTATTATTTATACCCCGTCCATCTGGCTGGGTTTCCCCAGCCACTCTGGGCGGCTTCCAACAGAACATTAAAATGCAATACTCTATTAAACACTAAAAGCCTTCCTAAACAGGGCTGCCTTCAGATGTATTCTAAAGGTCTGGAACTGTTTCTCTCTTTGACATCTGGAGGAAGGGCGTTCCACAGGGCAGGTGCCACCACCGAGAAGGCCCTCTGCTTGGTTCCCTGTAACTTCGCTTCTCGTAGTGAGGGAACCGCCAGAAGGCCCTCGGCACTGGACCTCAGTGTCTGGGCAGAATGATGGGGGTGGAGGCGCTCCTTCAGGTATACTGGACCGAAGCCATTTAGGGCTTGTTACAAGATTAGCTGAAGCTCGTGCATTTTTTAATCCTTTCCTGCTTCCCAGACTAACTACCATGAAGAAGAATTAGCCATCAACTCGCTGATGCTTGAGAAGAATAGAAACCGGAGTCATTGACAGCTGAAGCAGAATTGTTTTATTTTCTGTTACGTATAGGCTACCAAGGTTGCTGCTCTCAAAGTGGCTCTCCACTTGTTTTTTTCTTTAAAAAAAAAGCACCTCAAAAACCATGCAGTAATTATTTTTTTACATTTACACTCCACCCTTCCTCTCAAAGGAATCCAGGGCTGCAAACCCATGTGTGATAAAACAGTACCCTTGAGGACTCAGCTACATTAGTCAAAAAACAATGTTATAAACATGCAGCACCAGATGGCGCCAGAGAGCAAAAAAATTTCTATGCGATTTTTACATAGCATTTTTTTCCTTTTGTTATAATAACTTAATTTCTGACTTATTCATAGCATTTTTCCCTGTGTGTAGATCCACTCAAAGTAAATCAAAATTAAAAAAACCTGAAGCTTTTTTTTAAAAAAACAGCCATTAAAGTATTAAAACCAAGTTTAAAAATGGTTGTACCCAAATCTTGTGTCTGGATAGGCCCACTGAAACAAGAAAAGGTTTCAGCAGGCATCTAGAACAGTACAGGGAAAGCACCTTCCTAATGTCAATAGGCAGGGAGTTCCAGTGGACACTAAACAAGCGATCCTGTGCAAATGAGGAACCAAGGCTGTGCGGCACTTGTAAAAGTACAAGGGATCAAAAGGGATCGAATCAAATAAAAAAAGGTGTTCTAAAACAGAAAGGTCACATTCAGATGCAATGCTGACCATGAACAACAGTTGGGAAATTAGTGCACAAACTTCTGAGGACTCCTTGCTTTCCTAGAGTGGGGAAAACAAATCATGGATCAGCTATCTTAGCATCAGGGCTTTTTTTCCCCAGTTGGAACTCACTGGAAGAAGAAGAAGAAGGAGTTTGGATTTGATATCCCGCTTTATCACTACCCAAAGGAGTCTCAAAGCGGCTAACATTCTCCTTTCCCTTCCTCCCCCACAACAAACACTCTGTGAGGTGAGTGGGGCTGAGAGACTTCAAAGAAGTGTGACTAGCCCAAGGTCACCCAGCAGCTGCATGTGGAGGAGCGGGGAAGCGAACCCGGTTCACCAGATTGCGAGTCTGCCGCTCTTAACCACTACACCACACTGGCTCAGTTCCATCCCCTCTCAAGTGGGTGCCATTGCCATTCTAAGAGAACGAGAGAGGTGTTTGTGGTGAGTTCCAGCACCTCTTTTTCTAGAAAAATAGCACTGCTTAACACTACATATGCACCAGTGTCCATGGTTTGTTTTTCTCCCCCAAAAAATATTATGAGCAGAAAACCAAGGGCAAAACCTTGATTTCTGCTCATTGTTTGTTTGGAGAGAAATAAACAATAACTGCTATTGGAACATAATGCTAAACCAGCCACTCCATAGCTTGCTTCTACCTTCCTTGAGTGGAGAGGGGGATAAAGCGAAGTGCACCAGTATGCAGCTCAGGCACTGGTTCATTTCTCTAATTGTGATTTATGGCCAGTGTTATATGTGAATGCAGCCAAGCTAAGAAGCATCAGAGCGCCTGATAAAAGCAATAGCAACAGCCCAGACTACGACACAGATAAAAGCAGACAAAACAGCAAAAAAATAGTACTTCTAGATGTTGCTAGCCTACAATCTGCATTGTCTTTTACCATTGGCTATTCTGAACGGAGGGACCCAGGTGGCGCTGTGGGTTAAACCACAGAGTCTAGGGCTTGCTGATCAGAAGGTCGGCGGTTCGAATCTCCGTGGTGGGGTGAGCTCCCGTTGCTCGGTCCCAGCTCCTGCCCACCTAGCAGTTCGAAAACACGTCAAAGTGCAAGTAGATAAATAGGAACTGCTCTGGCGGGAAGGTAAACGGCATTTCCATGTGCTGCTCTGGTTCGCCAGAAGCGGCTTTGTCATGCTGGCCACATGACCTGGAAGCTGTACGCCGGCTCTCGGCTAATAAAGCGAGATGAGCGCCGCAACCCCAGAGTCAGACACGACTGGACCTAATGGTCAGGGGTCCCTTTACCTTTACCTATTCTGAACGGGGCTTGATGAGAACTGCAGTCCAACAACATCTGGAGGGCACCAGGTTGGCGAATGCAGCTCCACACCAACCGGAGCTTCCAAACCATCTTTAAAATCTGCCCACGCTGCAGAACTATAGTTTGGATATAGCCAGCAGCAAGTATCTGCGGCAAAACCTGTTTCTCCAGGTAAGTTTTATTTTTATGCCGGCCGTGACCCTAACAAAGCACATAAGGCAAAGCGCTTCAGAGTTGCCTAATGGGAAAAGCCAAAGCTCCAGATCTCTGTGTGACACTTCTCTGTGTTTGCAATACCTGGTTTCTCTCTACCTGCCTCACTCACAGAAAACCATTCGCCCACACAAACTTCAGTAAGGAAGCAAGCAGGAAGACTTTGCAGAGCCTGTGCTAGGTACACAAATGACTCTGTCACAAAAGAAATAGTTAATTTGCACAGAACTGCAAGCTAGCAATCATTAAAGAGCTTCAGCTCCCGTAAGCTCTAAAAGCAAAAAGCAAACACAAAACTTCTTACCGTATAAACCATGTAATTCATAAGGGAGTCAATTTTAGTCCTTTTAAACCGTGTTTTCCCACTGTTTTTCATTATTTTTGTGTCTGCTCCTAAAATCATATTAAAAACTGCAGTGTAAATGTCACTGAATTTTAAACAAATACGAATACTTTAAAACTGCTTTCTTAACGGCTAAACACAACTATGAACACGAATAAGTTTAAATAATATAAGTACATTTGATTATGTCTCATAGATTTAGGCGAGGGAGTAGGATCCATTGAACACAATGAGTCTTACTTCTAAGTAGAAATGTATATACTTGTGTTGTTAAATATAGTGGCAACTCTAACAAATGATTATTATTTTTTTAGCTGCTTTTTCTGTTTCTAAAAACAGTAAGCTGAATATCCCAGGCGCAATACACTTTCATAGGAATATTCCTCTCATGCAAAAGTGTGTATTGTGTGACTTATATAGAGGTGTGGGGAGGATTTTAAGACATTCTGGGGTGTCTTAGGTTCTTATGTTCCCCCCAGAATGTAAAAAGACCTCCCTTCCCCAAATAATTCCATCCCTGCCTGAATCAATCTGTGGACTACATGCCCCACAAGTGCCCCAGAAAAACCGGGACATCCCATTCCCCCCCTGCCAAAATCTTGGCAGCCATTTTGGGTGCCATGATCTCACATGACTTCTTGCCAAGATCTCGCCCCCCCCAAAAAAAACCCGCCCCACTTTTTTGGAGCTGCGATCTCACACAGCACCACAAAACACATTTTGGGGGCTCCATGATCCCTCATAGGTCACATGACTTGTGTGGGAGCACATAGGGGCGTGTCCGCATTTTGGGACTCAACATGTTGGAGGGTATGGCATTAGGTGAAGGAGAAGGTTTTGGGCTCAGGCTCCAACGACTCCAGGCTGGGCTAAGAAAGACTCCTACATTCAGCCCTGAAGAGCCACTGCCAATCAATGTCAACAATTACACCCCAACCGCATGAAATAATAATAAAGAAGAAAAAAGCTGGGGTTATTTGCTTTGGTCCAGCTCTCATTTAAACAGGCAACAGCATTCCATTCCCAACACACCTGCAAATATGACAAGCCCGTGACTAACGTCCGTGTTCCGGATTTTGCAGCCACGCAACAAGATTTTATCCGCATCCAAAGCATAGCTTTTTCCTTTCCACTTCAAAGTCCCTGTAAATTTATCTAGTCGGTTGTTGGGCTCTTCGCATTCTACCAAACCTGGTGCGATAGTTAAAAAAAAAAAGAACAAGGAGGAGAGGAGAAAAAGCACCACGTCACAAGAATGTATTAAAACATTTTCACAGTAAGCCATTCTCTTTAAATATTAAGCAATGAATTCTGCGGAAGTACAATATTTAAAAGGAGATGTTTGAAGGAACAACTCCCCTAAGCTTCCTACTGCGTCAACTGTGGCAGAAATACACTGCAATTTTTACATAAAGTTATGCACCACTTTTAGAGTCTGCCTCTCTGGCAGAAATGTTTCAAAACACTGGGGGTCATTTAAGCGAATCCTTTTCTGCCTCCCCCTCGAAAAAAAACCCAACCCCGAATGACTACCCTTGTGTGAAAACTACTACAGATATAGCTCTGAAATTTGTCAGGATTCATGCCTTCAGAAGGGGCAACCTTGCCTGAAAAATTCATCCAATTATTTCCAATAAAAAAAACCCCACAGGCAGTTCCTGTTGGGGAGGAAAAACAACACATTTTAGGAGTGTCCAGAACAAAATCCTCTGCCCATATTTGCCTGGAATTTAGCAGGCTGCATCCATTGAGAAGAGAACTATGTCTGCAGATGTCATCTACTTCTGTCAAAAGGGGGGAAATGTTATTGCAATTGTTTAGTTTCCCAACAATGAATGGGGTGGAAATTAGCCAGACTCAGATGGACCGCACACCAAATTGGGCAGCCTATGAGGTAACTCAGACTGAGATCAGCTGTTTTCCAAAGTGCTGAATTGGGTGCCAAACCAACTTGTACGGTCTTGTGCACATCCTGTTGCTTATTTATAGGTCACCTTTCAGGGCTACCTGCTTCAAAGTGGCTCACAACATATTAAAACACAAAACAGTCCAAGCCATAAAAACCATAGTATAAACACAAAATGTCTAAAAATATAACAGCAACAGCATTTGAAAACAATGTCAGCGGAATAAAAACAGACCAGAACTTTTTCAAAAGCTGACTAGATGTTTCCCCCCTCCCCCTTAAGGCTTTTGTGTTCTTTTGAAAACCAGTAAAAAGGGTGCAAACCTATATCCTTGGGAAGAGACTTCTAAAGTGATGGCCCCACTGCAGTCAGGCCCCATGAAGACATGATTCTGCCATCAGCTTAAGACTGTTCATCTACCTAGCCTAGGTGCTGCTGACTATGACTAAAGGGAGATTGCGTTTGGGGCAGCAGGTGGCAAAGCCTTTGCTGAACCAGTCATCTCCCAGGATAGGCGCACAGCACAGGTGAACAAGGAGGAAGAGAAGACACAACCTTGCTTCCCCCACCGCTCATAGGAGAGCAGTCAGGGAACAGTATTGTGCAAACCAGGCCTTTGTTTTTGAAAGAGACTGGCTTTCCCCTCTTTTTGTAATTTCAATGGCATTAGGTACTTGCATTAGTAAAGCACGGGCTTTGCATGCACAGTTCTCAGCTGAAATCACTAGCTGGGAAAGTCTCCGTTTGCAAACCTGGAGACCTGCTGCAGGACAATCCTGCATTAGTTGGTCCAGTGGCTTGACTTGGCACAAGACAGCATATTCATATGTAATTAAGAAGAAATGGACATTTCTACAAACCATCAAATGCTGCCAAGGCGCTCTCTTGGTGAAGGTATCTGTCAGTCACCTCCAGAGACATCTTGAACTTCAAGTTGGTTTCACTGAAGCACAGGAGGGAAATGCAAAGTTGTAATGTTGCAAACTCTATAGGGACAATGGACCATTAGAAATAGTACTTAAAAGAAACCTTTGCTTAGCTGTGCTTCTGCAAAGGTCCTTTCTGTTCTGCAGCTTTCGAATGAAACAGCAGCTGAACAACACGTAAAGCAAACAACAATGACAAAATCCCTGGGCTCCAAAACGAGAAGAGAGCTAAAATGCTGGGCATGAGCAACAGGATGTGCTTTGTCACACAGTGTTCTTTGCTACTGAAGTATGAGAATGTCCATTTGGGTCAATCAGATGATGGTGATATAAAATGTTAATCCCAACAGGGCAGAACAGGTTTTCCTAACACATTTGTTGCGCATCGATTTTATTAAGAACCACTTGGGGAAGCTACCTGGAGCCTGCTTAGACACGCAAGCAGGCACTTTCTTCATTTCTGTCAGGGATCTGCCTCCCCCTTCCAGTCCAGCCCTGAGTGCTTATAGGGAACAGCCACCTATTCTGACGACTGACTCATCGTCGAGTGGAAGCAGCTGCTCTTCGGAAGGGAAAGGGGTGCCAGGGCTCGAGAGATGCAGCGAGAGACCTGGCACCTCCCAGCAAGCAGGTCCAGGGCAGAGATTACGTAGGAGGAAAAGATGTTTCCGTTTCCCTAAGCTACTCTGCTGGCGCCAAAATCGTAGGGCGGCACTTCCGGATTCTGCTAGCGACTGAGTAGACATGTTATGATTTAGCTCTTCACTGTAATATAATGAGCACTGATAAAAGCTACTGAAAGGCAAATGACTCGGCCTCCTTATTGAACGACCAATGAGGGGGAGGCCGTGATAATTTCTTTGATCACAAAGGGAGAATATGCACTGTGCCATGATTACAGAAACAGGTGATCAGGGGGAAAATGGCTGTATGAAGCCAGAACCACAGAAATGGCTGCACCTGTCCCTGTGTAAGCCCCTTATCATTCAGACTATTTTCTCTCTCTATAGTCAAGTATTCCTGCAAATGCTGAAGGTCAGTTGGCCATCTGCATTGCAGGGGATGGGACTAGATGACCCTTGGGGGTCTCTTCCAACTCTGTAATTCTATGATTCAAAACAACAGAACCAATTAATAGTTTTTATCCTTCAGTAGAAGTTATCAGTAGCAGCCCTGGCCATGGTGAGCCATCCCCTACAAAAAGCACAATTTATACAATGGCTCGATGGATAACACTATATTTGGCTAGGTCTGAGTGCCATGTCACTCAGCTAGATCCAAAACCTACAACCTCCCAGGAAGTAATGGTAAAGAATAGCCCCACCTCTGCTCTTGCTATTCCCAGAAATCAATATTTAGATACAGTAGTGCCTTGGTTCTCGAACAGCTTGGCTCCCAAAGAAATTGGCACCGGAACGCCGCAAACCCGGAAGTAAGTTGTCAGGGCCTCCCCCTCATCGGTCGTTCAATAAGGAGGCCGAGTCATTTGCCTTTGAAGCTGTTATCTGTGCTCATTATATTACAGTGCAAAGCTAAGTAATAACATGTCTACTCAGTCACTAGCAGAATCCGGAAGTGCCGTGCGACGATTTTCCCGCCAGCAAAGCCACCTCGGGAAGCGAAAGCGTCTTTTCCTTCTTCTCAGTCTCTCCCCCGGACGTACTCCCTGGGAGCTGCCAGGTCTCTCCCTGCTTATCTCGAGCCCTGGCAACCCCTTCCCCTCTGAACAGCTGCTGCTCCCACTCCCCGATGAGTCCGTCGTTAGAATGGGAGGTTGTTCTCTATAATCACTCAGAGCCGGACTGCAAGGGGGAGGCAGATCCCTGACATAAGTGTTCCAGTTTGCGAACGTTTTTCGGAAGTCAAACGTCCAATGTGGCTTCCGCTTGAGTGCAGGAAGCTCTTGCAACCAATTGGAAGCCGCCCCTTGGTTTTCGAATGCTTTTGGAATTCAGACTCCCGGAACGGATTAAGTTCAAGAATCAAGGTACCACTGTACAACCTAATTATGTTTAAGATCAGTATTTCCTTATCCTATGCATGTTGGGTCAAAATGTGCTTTTCTGAATCCATGCAACCTTAAAATGGACAGAGCAAGTTTTAAAACATAGCACAAAAACACACACATTTTGACTGGGAATTTAGCATGGCTAAGACTGAGACTACAAACAAGAATAACTTTTTAATATTATGGGGAGGTAAACGTTAGGAGAAAGAGCCCTTACCCATCTAGTTCAGCTGTCTCTACATAGCAAAGGCTATTAGGTTCTGAAGTGGACAGCAGCAGGATATCAGCCTGATTAAATAAAGAATAAAGCAAATTAAATGCATGTGCATGATGCTGCTGTCACAGTGCAAAAAAAACACACCTCTCTCTCTCTCTCTCTCTCTCTCTCTCTCTCACACACACACACACACACACACACACACACAAGCACAGCATTTCACTTACAGGAATAAAGGCATTTTTCCTAAGACGGATGATATCACCAACTTTGATGTCCTTCCATTTTGTATTTTCGAACCTGAAGTAGCGAGAAATAATATATTTAAAAAGTGAACTGGATAACATTTAGGAAAAAGGCTGAATGCTCTCAAAGAATATATGCCATTTCTACTAGGTAATATTAACTAATAATATTTCAACCCTCTCAGTTTCTGGCCGTGCAGATAATTATTAAAAACAGCCATGCTAACTTTCCACAGAAAACCTTTTTGAAACATGTTATGATTAGTGCAGAGCGATGGCTGTTCACTCAGAAAATTGTTAAGGCGACACCTATAGAACCATACCTGCCCTCCTTGATTACATCACACGTGCGGTTGTTAATTTCATTGTCCATCCGATGCCGAGCCTTAAAAAAAAAAAAAGAGAGGGGAAAGATATTAAAAGAACCTATATCGTTGTTGCTGTTGTCTTAAAGCACAGCTGGGCAACCTGTATGAAACCCTCAGACTCCTTCAGCACAGCCCTTAAGCCCAGAAGAATGAAGAAGAGAAGAGTCTGGATTTGATATCCCGCTTTATCACTACCCGAAGGAGTCTCAAAGCCGCTAACATTCTCCTTTCCCTTCCTCCCCCACAACAAACACTCTGTGAGGTGAGTGGGGCTGAGAGACTTCAGAGAAGTGTGACTAGCCCAAGGTCACCCAGCAGCTGCATGTGGAGGAGCGGAGATGCGAACCCGGTTCCCCAGATTACAAGTCTTCTGCTCTTAAGCACTACACCACACTGGCTCCACACTGGAGTTGGAATGAAGGAGTGTGTGTTTAGAACCCCAATACCTTACAGCAGTGTTCCCCAACCTTGGGCCTCCAGCTGTTTTTGGACTACAACTCCCATCATCCCTCGCTAGCAAGACCAGTGGTCAGGGATGATGGGAATTGTAGTCCTAAACTTAAGAAATTGTAGTGGCTCCTAAACTTAAGAAATAGTAATAGTAATAATCATCCGTTCTATTTTAAATGAACAAAATTAAACTTTGTACATTCCTTGATAGGTTAGAAGGCAGAGAATGGGAAGCCCCAATTGCGGTGAATAAGTATGCTAGGAACAAAGGTTTTGCAGATTCATTCTTTGGGGTGGCATAAACACAATTATCTCTTCTATTTATTTGTTGCAGGTCACCAATTGACCTGTTGTTACAATTATAATTTGTCATTCACCCTTTTTGTTCTTTGGTTCAAGAAGGTTTCTTGTGACAATTTTTTTAACTACCCCAATATAATGTGGGGTGGGGTGGATGGGACACACCCTGAAATGTAAAAAGAGGAAGAATAAATAAATAAACAATGCTTACAATATCATCCACTAAGTCTTTAATCGCTGTGATGCCAAGAACCAAGAGTAAAGGTATCAGAGTTGTATACCATGAGAGGGTGGTTATCTGAGGAATGCACTGCAAGAAAAAATAAATAGGAATATATATTTATTTATTATGCATGAATAAAAACTGCCCTGCATTTATGTCCAAGGTGTTTTACACATCTGTAGACGCCATATCTCAGTAGTAGACCACATGGCTTTGCATATACAAATTTTCACACAGTAAATAGCTTTGAACTGTTAACTCTCCTTGCCTGTCACCATGGGGAGTCCCGTCCCCCCACAACCTCCACTAAGGTACGTTTTGAAAAGCAGCAATGGTCAGAAGAAGAGCTGTGCCGGCAAGTAAACAGGCAGGCATAATGGGAGAGCAGAGCATGCTGTTAACCGAGACAAGCTGGCATCTTACACGTTAAGCTCAAAACCTGTTCCAGCATCACAGCTGATCCTCCAGGAATGAATGGAATTGCAGTTACACAGGGAGGAGGACTTTAAAAGGCCAGTGTGACATTGTTCTCTCAAGTCAGGATGGAGTGATTCTCTGAGCCCTAACACCTACATGCTCCATCTTTCATGCACTATCTCATCCAGGATATAGTCTCTTTGCACCACTGCCTTCGGGTAGAAGATATAGAACAATTAGATCAAGAACAAATAGACTGAAGAACAGTTTCTACCCAAGAGCTATAACCATCTTAAATGCTGTAACCAGATAATATGACCTTGGAGAGCTGTGATGGGTGTGTGTGTGTGTGTGTGTGTGTGTGTGTGGCCTTTTTGGTGTGTGTGTGTTTTGTGCTTTTTTCTTTTCTTTTTTTGTCTTTTTTTCTTTTATGGGATGGCATGCAATTTCGTTGCACTTGTATAGCGTTGTGCTTGTACTTGTGCAATGACAATAAATAAATTATCTGACAATAAATAAATTATCTATTATCTAAAATAATAAATAAAAAAATCAATCAACCCAGCTATCCTCTTCGACCATTTCCTACTGATAATGGTACCTGACTTTCCCAACCCTTTCAATAGGCTCAGTTGCAGGGGGCAAAGGCAGATTTAGGGGAGCACAATCAGTTCAGTGACACTGGGTATGGATCCTTGGGGGCACTGCTGGGGGCACCGTAACTACGATTCAGAATGAAGAGCGATAGGTGGAGGGGTGCTGAATTTTGGCATCACACAAGGTGCGGCTGAAATTTGAGACCCCGAGATCCTCTACCTATGAAGAGTTGTACTTCATCGCACACCTGCTTTAAATAGGGCACAAAGGGGTGGGGGTGGGGTGGGGGAGCCAGTCTCCATAATGAATTATACAGTCATGTTTTACCTGTAAAATAAGTAGAACCAAGAAATAGAAGTTGGCGACCCTTTTAAACTGTTCAAATAAATTCAGTGGCAAGAAGGTAATGGGATTATACTTGTAGGTTTTGATTGCATTCCCCTGTTGAAGAAGACAAAGAAGCAAATTACAGAAAAAGCATTAAATATACTAACAAAGTAGCATTTCATGTGAAACGTTATCATTTAGTTAAATGATCCTTCAGTTAGGCAAGTGCATTATAGTTTTACCATTAGTAGCCACCTTGAACAAGTCATATGAAACGGATATGGGGGTAAAAACAAAATAAAAAAATTCCTTCCAGTAGCACCTTAGAGACCAACTAAGTTTGCACATGAAAGCTCATACCAAGAACAAACTTAGTTGGTCTCTAAGGTGCTACTGGAAGGAATTTTTTTATTTTGTTTTGACTATGACAGACCAACACGGCTATCTACCTGTAACTGGATATGGGGGTGTTCATGTTCTGCGAAAAGGTGTAACCCATGGGAAGGCAAACTAAGGCCCGGGGACTGGATCCGGCCCAATTGCCTTCTAAATCTGGCCCACGGACAGTCCGGGAATCAGCATGTTTTTACATGAGCAGAATGTGTCCTTTTATTTAAAATGCATCTCTGGGTTATTTGTGGGGCCTGCCTGGTGTTTTTACATGAGTAGAATGTGTGCTTTTATTTAAAATGCATCTCTGGGTTATTTGTGGGGCATAGGAATTGGTTCATTTTTATTTTTTTTCAAAATATAGTCCGGCACCCCCACAAGGTCTGAGGGACAGTGGACCGGCCCCCTGCTGAAAAAGTTTGCTGACCCCTGGTGTAACCCATTTCATTTTATCGAAGAGTTTGGTTCTGTCATTATTTAAAGAGGGCTAAAAAGAGGCATTAAAAAAAAAAACAACCTGCAGGAACTTTTCCCCTCCAGGTCAGGTGTTGAATTGGAATGGATGATGGATAAGGAACTTGTGGTTCTCTAGATACTATTAGACTCCAACTCCCATCAGTCCTATCTAGAGCCAATGCTCAGGGATGATGGGGGTTGTGTACTCCAGAAATGACAACCAACAAACCACGACTAGTTGATCCCTGGACTAGGTGAAGGTCCCCTTCAACACCGTGATTTTAAATCCACTTACAGCATATTTACTTTTCTTAAGGCACAGATAAGTCGTTTGCATGAATTGGGGCTGTTCATAGAAGGCACGATCATTTGCTTTAACTTGCCAGCCGCATTCTGAAAAACAAAACAAAAAAATGCAAACCATAAAGTGTGACAATTATGAACTTAATAATCAAGTAACTGAAAGCAGGAAATTTATTAACTCCCACCAGCATATGAAGGCTAAAATGGTTAGAATGAGAGCCAGTGTGGTGTAGTGGTTAAGAGTGTTAGACTCGTAACCTGGTGAACCGGGTTCGTGTCTCCGGTCCTCCACATGCAGCTGCTGGGTGACCTTGGGCTAGTTACACTTCTTTGAAGTCTCTCAGCCCCACTCACCTCACAGAGTGTTTGTTGTGGGGGAGGAAGGGAAAGGAGAATGTTAGCTACTTTGAGACTCCTTCGGGTAGTGATAAAGCAGGATATCAAATCCAAACTCCTCTTCTTCTTAGGACCCCCATCCTGCTCCCCAGTTAGCAGTCTTAGCATACCCAAGATCAAAAAGAAACTACAAATGCAACAAAGATGAGTAGTGGAGCAAATGGCGAGTGTACTGCTTTTAAACATTTACTCCTTGTTCAAAGAATTAACGGAACAAGGAATTCCAAACAACTTCCCTTGATTTGCATAATTTCAAAACTACCTACAAGCTGCTTACTTTTGCTTCCGCTAAGGCAGAAGTGGGAGAACAAGTTAGCCGTGGGAGAGAGAAATAAGCTCTACTACCAGAATGACCTTGGGGAGAACATCCCAGGTAAATACGATGCAATTTGTGGTGATGTCAACCATTTGTCTTTTAGAAAATTAGTAAAGAACAGACTGGAAATCTCGCTTAAAGGTTATCCTTATGATTCATCTACTGGTGGATCCAGTGGAAAGAAGAGAGTT
Organism: Darevskia mixta; assembly: GCA_034641385.1. NCBI lineage: Eukaryota > Metazoa > Chordata > Lepidosauria > Squamata > Lacertidae > Darevskia > Darevskia mixta. The sequence continues at coordinate 4,910,266 of JAWWNH010000062.1, read as the reverse complement.
AATTTACTGCCACAACTGTTTTGCTTCATCTCAGACCTACTTTCCACATCAGCATGTAGAGCAGGCTTCCTCAAACTCGGCCCTCCAGATGTTCTGAGACTACAATTCCCATCATCCCCGACCACTGGTCCTGCTAGCTAGGGATCATGGGAGTTGTAGGCCAAAAACATCTAGAGGGCCGTGTTTGAGGAAGCCTGATGTAGAGCCATTGGCAGGGTGAATAAAAATATTTTAAAAATAAAAAAATGGATTTTTTAAAATTTAAATTGGATTTTTTAAAATAAAATGCTTTCGGAGGAAAAATCTTTCTAAATATAGTTTTCTATTTAACTTACATTATAGTCCATCAGGAAATAAGGATTTGTTTTTAATTATGTTGCATGAGGCTTTATATGCAATGTTTTAATTTTTTGGTAAATGAATTCCATTAATCCATTCACAACGTCATGCTCTTCCAGAGGTTCCTGTAAGATTATTTGGGGCAGTTTTTCTAACAATAAGATATTATCACAGATGCTTGTTTTTGCAGTTTTCAAAAGTGTGAATTAGTGTCTGCAGAGATAACATGCCTTTTCTTCACAGGAAAAATGTTATAAAATAAAAGTACACAGAGTTGGGGGGGGGAACCTTAATCCCATTGTTCCTTTGCAAATTTATATACACAGAATCAACCCCTTACCTCTTAAATGCTAAGTTCCAAGAGGATGAACAGATTGTTTGGAGTGGAATAGATCTGCACAAGTAGCTAAGTGTGAAGCAGTAAAAATGAAAGTGCAACCTTGTGAGCAGAATACTCCACAAGTCTTGGGATCTTTGTGTAATAATTGTGCAAGTCAGTTGCATGTCTGTGCAACTCAGACTTGAGGCAAGTGCTGAAGGCACTTCAAGGCTGGCAACCTCTTCCCAATCCAACAACTGCGCTAACACTTAACTGTACAGGATAGGCACCTGAATATAGAAGCAAATCCAAAGGGGTGGTGGTGGTGGAAATAGTAACTGGGATCTGTAAGTCCTTGGCAAGACCTTGAAGTGCTTGCCAGTCAACTAATAAGAGTTCGCTGGTTCCAGGCCCTTCTTCCCCATTTGTAAATATTAAGACTATACCAGCAAAAATGAGTCTTTCTGTAAAAAAAATATGATTTGAATCAAGTCTTACTGACTAGTGACTTAAATCGTGATTCAAATCAATTTGATTTAAATCAAATCCACCCTGGCTATTGGTTTATGCATAAATGCCCCATAAAGTGTACCAAGCTTGTGTGAATGCACTATTGAGCTTGATAGTAGGCTAGGTACCCCTTGCAAAGTCCTGAAATTATGAGTATGGGAATTTCCATCACCACCACACCACAGACAAAAACTGGCAGCGAATAGTTGTAGATCTGGGGGTTCTCATAATTTACTGGAACAAATTTCAGAACTGTAGCTGTTATCTTTGCTGAGTTTTCTGTTGAAAAGTGGGCTAGTCAATCTAAGCAGAAATTATTATTTTTTTACTTTTGGAAGTACATTACATATTCTAGGGGGATTTTTCTGGAGTGCCAGAAAAACCAAGTTAATAAAAGTAGAGAAAGTATGCTTTAAAATGTGGTGGTTTATGAGGGTTAAAAGAAGGGGGAAGTGATAATTTTTACAGTATTGCTTTGCATCAACTTGAAAATTCAAGCTTGTGAAAAACAGAGTTGGAAATAGCTGAGACAAGGATTGTTTATATGCTAGTGTAAAATATATAGGAAGTTAAATATTGCAACCTATTTATCCACATACCTATTTCATATTTTCATGCACAGAATTATACTCCTCATTTTATATTTATAAGTTAGACTAATAGTTTTCTCTGCATCCATATCTTATCTTGATTATATTACTATGCATTCTTGTATATTTATAGTATACTTTATATGTACAAATAAAATAAAAATAAGAAAACCCATGCATAAAATGTGGCTTGTGCGTTTTCAGGATATGGCCAAATAAATTTCATTTTAAACAGGCTTATGCCACTTCCAAACCACATTGGTAGTTTCCCTGTTGGATCAATCTAGGAATGCCCCTGTGGTGTTTTGGAAACTGAACAGTAAAAACATAACGCTCAGAGTAATTACTTCCAATGAAGCTGCTGGCTGTTGGAAGATTTAGGACAGACAAAACAAAGTACTTCATACAGTGCAGTGATGGCCAGGGCTGGCCCAATGCATTTTGCCACCCGAAGCAAACCACAAAATGGAACCCACCACCACCACACCAGGGAAGAAGGTGGTGGTTTCCATCAGAAACAAGTTGGGAAACTCAAATCAGCCTTACTCAATGGTCAAATGGAAATCAAAGGCCACTGCAGTGAGGAAAATGGGCCCGCTCTGAATCCTGTTGGGTGGGTGCACAGCCCAGGAGACCCCAGAGGGCAGCCCCCACTATTTCCTTCCTAGGGGTGGGAGTAGACCAGCCGCATCTCCTATTCTCCAAGAGGCCACTGTGAGGGCAGCACTGGAGGGGGAGTCAGCCAAGGAGGTGGCAGATTCCACTTCCAAGGAGTGGGCCCAGCTATCGCTGCCACAGTAGAAGCAACAGCAGCAGACGAAGACTTCCTTGGAGCTGCTGCTCCTGTGGAACACCTTGCCTCATGTGTGAGCCGGCCCCGGTGATGGCCACCAACTTGGATGGCTTTAAAAGAGGATTAGACAAATTCATGGATAATAAGGCTATTTCTATTTCTATTTATTTATTACAGTCAGAGACCAGCTCACATAACACAATAGTGACAGCATTCATAAAGATAAAATATACAATTAAAATAAAGGTAAAGGGACCCCTGACCATTAGGTCCAGTCGTGTCCGACTCTGGGGTTGCGGCGCTCATCTCGCTTTATTGGCCGAGAGCCGGCGTACAGCTTCCAGGTCATGTGGCCACCATGACTAAGCCGCTTCTGGCAAACCAGAGCAGCGCACGGAAATGCTGTTTACCTTCCCGCCGGAGCGGTACCTATTTATCTACTTGCACTTTGACGTGCTTTCGAACTGCTAGGTGGGCAGGAGCTGGGACCGAGCAACAGGAGCTCACCCCGTTGCAGGGATTCGAACTGCCAACCTTCTGATCGGCAAGCCCTAGGCTCTGTGGTTTAACCCACAGCGCCACCTGGGTCCCACAACAATTAAAATAGATTGCAGCAATAGCTCATGGGTTAAAATTGAAATTGAAAAATATACATACATCCCTACGACTGAGATCTGGACTACCATAAAAAGATAATAAGGCTATCAATGGCTGCTAGCTATGTTCTGTCTGCTAGCTATACTAGTTACTGGGGGTGTCACAAGTGGGGAGAGTGCTGCCATGCTCAGGCCCCGCTTCCCATTGACACCTGGTTGGCCACTCCACACAGAACTGCGTGGGCCTTTGACCTGATCCAGTGCGGTTCACCTTACATTCCCCTTCCGGAATCATTCACGTCCGACTCACCTTTTCTAAGCGTATCTCGAGTCGCTTCCACCTCTCTGTTGATGCGGTTTTGCTCCGGCTCGACAGGAGGCGGAACGTCCAATTCATCCTCTGTCTCGTCATCACTATATGGCACCTCTTCGTCGTTGGGCTGGGAGTCCTCGTCAAAGGTAGTTTCCGAATCTCTTTCCGAATTCATCCTCCTAGCCGTTCCTAAAGCCGGAAATGAAAGCAAACCCGAGTTCAGCCTTAGCAGGATAGCCACAGGACACGGCCCCACCCCCGTCCCTGTTGTTCCTTAGTGAGAGTCTTTGCAAGCTGGAACAAAGTTCCCTTAGCACCACTTTAAAAAAATAATAAAAGGTATTGATTTTTCTGAATCTCAGTCTTGCATCTGTTTTCAGTTGCCTGTCTCCTGAAGTCTCTCACCTAAGACATAGTCCCTGGTAACAGATTAAACTGCCAAGAGAGGTTGGGCTGAGAGTTCTGTAGTCTTGTGCAAATACACCTGGGAGTTTACAGGCAGTAAAATGTAATGGTGGTGGTGGGGAAACGTTAAAGGATCATTTTCTAAGTGAATAGGTACAGCTAAAAACTTCATGGATTCCAGCCTCGATTGTTCTTGGCTCACACTACTAGCAGACAATCAAGCTCAAGGTGGACTACTGAGGGGAGGGCATATACTTTACATCCAAAGGGAAGTCAATTCACCCATCAAATTCCTCTCAAAGAGCCAGAGGGTTTTAGCTGCTTCCATATACTTGAGCAACACACACGCTTTCCAGGTATTAGATCATGGGTGGTGAAGATCCTGTGCCCTTACAGAGGACATTCGACTCCAACTCGCATCAGCTCCCAGCCATGATGGCTCATAGTCAGGGATGATGGGAACTGAACCCCAGAAACATCTGTAGGGCCACAGATTTTTTTTATCCCTGCAGCAGGACTTCCATTTGAACTATCAGAGAAAGGAGGGAAATCAGCCTGGATGTGCACATCTGCCACAGTGTCAACAGTTGCCCAAACTTGATAATGATTTCAAGGATTCAAAATGCTCCACATGCACTATACAGTTGTTGTAAACAAAGCTTACAACAAACCAGTCTTTCACTCCAGACTTGCATTTTATGCACTGGCCCAAGGTGGATGGTACTTCCTCAGGCTGCCCACAGTTGTGTTCCATTCAGTTGCCCTCTCCACACCCAGTTCCAGGTGCAGCACAGTTTGTTGAGTTTCCCAGGGGCTCCAGAGGATGGGTTGAGGAACCTATGCTCCTCTGAAAAATTGCTGGATGACAAGTTCCACCACCCCTGACCATTGGACCCTGCAGGCTGGGGCAGGGCAGGGCATGGAGGTTGGAGTCCAACAACATCTGGACAGCCACAGGTTGCCCATCCCTGCAATAATGCTTGTTAAAAAACTACTAAAATGTACTTTTTCATGGGTAAGAAGCATATGCAATGGGAATCCAAAGCTCAAGGGAAACTCATTTGAAAGTGGAACGAACTTAAATAGTGTTGAAATTTAACACAAATGTCACTACGCTTTAGGGTGCTTAACAGACAAATTAGTTGGATTAGATCATTACATTTAAATTTGAATTTTATCAAATATAAAAGCTGCCTTTCTGGGATGTATAAAGGAGGTAAGTTTACAATTCCACAAGCAGTTACCATTTGCTAGAGGGAAGTGGCCACTGTCATTGCTTCATTTCCTATTACATTATCTGGAGCAGCCAAAACAGACTGAAGAAATAAAAAAAATGTGTTCTAAATTCAGAGCCCCAACTATTAAGATTTGAGTTGAAAAGGAACTTGAGTAGGAGAATGGAGCTCCACACCTCTGGGCAAGAAACACGGCCTGCAGAGAGACAGTAGTCATAACAGCACAATTCCAGTCCTCAATCATCCATGCCACAAGGACTTTAAATCATGCTTTTCCATTTGAACTCTAGTAAGGCTACATAAATGTGCTTCCACACCTGTATATTCTAGGTCTAGGAACACTGTTTTTGCTGATACAGTCTAGGCTAGGGAGTGGCCCTGTTAATGCCTAACAGGGTAGTAAAAACACACACAAACCAAAGCCTTTTAGCCGCTCCCCTAGCCAACTGTTCAACAAACTCTTTTGTGCTGGATACCGGATACTCATAAAGAAAAGAGTATTATGACCCTGAGCAGTTCCTTTACAAAAAAAATAATGAGAGAGAATCGTGACAAATCAGTTATGCTAACTACCCACACACCAGATCCCCATTTTATATGAAAGAGGTACACTGATGTATAGTAAGAAGCAAGACAGAATGCTCATGAGACATGTACAATTGCTTTCATTTAAAAATAAATAAATTGTAGACCACCGGGTAAGTTGAGCAACACACTCCAAACAGGTTTTTAGAAAGAAAGAAAGAAAGGAAGGAAGAGAAGAAGAAAGAAAGAAAGAAAGAAAGAAAGAAAGAAAGAAAGAAAGAAAGAAAGAAAGAAAGAAAGAAAGCCTTCTAGCATCGATTTAGTTTCTGAAGTCCTAAATGCAACTTGGGTGATCTCATTCTGACTCAGCAATATTTTTCTCCTTCATCTCAAAATACAACAAGCTAATCCTATATAATAATCTTCAAGTGTCCCTGCTTTTCCGTGTGTCACGGAAGTGCGTTCTGCGCATGTCACACGGGGACGCAGGGATTGGAGCAGGGATTGGAGAGGGGGGCGTGTCCGAAAGTCAGCGGCGGCGCACGCGCGGTGTCATTTGGGGCAGCGCCGCCGCCTTGACCGGAGCCTCCTCCACCTCCTCCGGCCGCCCTGAGGTTTCTGCTGGTCGGGGGGGCGGCGTCGGGGCCGGAGAGGGGGGGGAAGCGGCGCGAAGCACCACTCCCGCCACCGGCCGTACTGTACTGTACTTTGCTGTACTGTACTGCTCCCCGCGAGCCGCTCTGCCGCCTCCTCTTCCTCTAGAGCCCGTTAGTCAACGGGCTAACTTCAACTAGTTGCTAATAAAGGCAGTAACAACAAACTCAAAGGAATTGTGTATTATGGCTTCCGGTCGGCGCGCCGGAGGGGAAGGTCGGGGGACATGCCGCTGCTGGCATTCCCCGACCCGACCGGCTTTAAAGGGGTGCTTGCGACGGCGACGCAGCCCCCAAAACTCCCGGGAGTCTTGATCCCGGGACCTTAGGTCCGGCAGCAGCTCTCAACGTCGCCCCAACTCCCGCGGCGGCCACAGTAGAGGCTGCCGTGTGAGACGCGGGGCGACGGAGCTCCACGGACCGCCATTGCCCGTCGGGTTGAAGCTGCGAGCCCTTCCCAGCTGAGCGCGCCGATTTCTCCGTAAAACGACAAGATTGGCTACCTTAACCGTGAGTACTAGAAAAGTACCGAAGAATTTGGACTAATTTGACGAAGTATAGGGATGTAATTTACGGAGGTCCGTCCCTTGCTATTGTGGCACTAAATCAGGAACTTTATTACCGATGCGATTGAAATTGTAACGGAATTTGGCTTGGCAACAGAGATTCGATCCTTTTGACACCCCTGATCGGGGGGGCAACTAACTAACAATTTTGATATGTGTGGATTGAATCGGACCTGTTGGATTTTACTGTAGAACCTGGATTTTGAGTTTGGATTTGGTTCGGTGTGGAACTTTGCATAACTATGTCTTTGAAAATGGAGGATGATTTGGACAAAGGAGGCTGGAAGAGGGTCCTTGAAAAAATCTGGGAACTGAGAAAGGAGTTCCAAGCGGAAACCGCAAGAATGAGAGGAGTTGTAAACAACAGTGATGTCATCCCAGCTGCACAAAGGATGGAAGGGGGAGAAATCCCCCCCAAGGTTAAAGAGAAGCCTCGCTGCAGGAAAATTTCTTCTCGGCACAAGATAACTGGACCCAAGAAAAGAATCAAGAAAACAACATCTGCGAAAGTCAACGTTTTTCAGCGCAAGAGGACATCAATGAAGGAGAAGAAGTTTTTTTTTAAAGACTGGGAGCTGGAACAGCGGAGAAGACACAGAGATGATGAAGCCCAACTGCAAGCAAGCACTTGGGCTTGGACTGAGGAACGGCGAGGGGAGGGTTGAGCAGGGTAGGTGGGCAACCAGGGACTGATTATATATGTGGATTTTGAACATCTATGCTGGACATGGTTTTGAGCTAGGATTATGTTAGGATCTTTCGAAGTTAGGAGCCTGAAGATTAAGGGGAGTCAGAAGGAACCTTATAGAAGATTTGGGAGGAGGACGCGGAGGTTGGAACTAGAAGATGAGGTGAAATAAGAATTAAGGATATTGTATTTGAGTTAGAATTATGTTTTGGATTAATGTTAAAGATATGTTTAGCACACCTATGTACCTGAACCAGAATAATGTTTTGTTTAATGCAGCCACTGGGGAGGTGCGGAGGAAGTCATTATGGATATGTTTTGTAACCAAGAATGGTCTACCAGAGAATAGGGTTAGGCCGAAGTTAGATAATGATTGGTCTAAGGTCAGGGAAAATAATGAATGGGTTTACCTCTGTGAGAGGGAGGGTAAGATTAAATAACTCCTCATGGTGAGAGGTGGGGAGTGATGAATACTGACCGAAATGTAAGGTTTTATGTGTATAAAATTTTAAAATTAATAAAAATTATTTTAAAAAAAACAACAAAAAAAAAAACAAAGGAATTGTGTATTATGCCACTTAAATCAACAGTCAAGAACTAAAGCAACCAGTTTCAAGGATACAACCTCTCTCCCTAACTAGCTTTCAAATTCCATGACTGCTTTTGTTGTTGTCGTTGGTTCAAAGGCTAAAGCAACGAAATATGTTTTCGGTCACTTGGAGACCTTTGGGTAAGCAGGCGGCTAACAAGTTTAATAAATGATGGTGGTGGTAAATAATAATAAAGCAGCACATGGGGACGTAACGAAAGTTACAGGCAAGAGAGTATCTGCATATGCTTACTTGTGAATGAGCCGCTCTTCTACATCAAATGATTGCCAATCTCATAGATTTGTTGAAAGGATATGGAGCGGAGGGTTTTGTTTATTCTAACTAAGCAGAACATAAGTAATTCATATTAACTATCATTTTAGGAGGTACGATTAGGAATGGGCACTTCCTTTGAAAATGCAAGAGTTTTGCAAACTCCGGCATGGCAGCAACCCCACTTTCCCAGAGCCATTTCTAAGGACCACAACAGTGTCTTTGCTTCTCCACTTTCAGCAATCCCTTTTGATTCAACAGTTCCCATCAGATTCAAAAGAAGAATCCTTCTAAAAACTTGAACTCTTGGAATATTCGTCTGCCAATCGTCCAGACAGAGAAGGTTGCTGCTCGAAAGCAAACCTTAATCAGTAGCCACTAAGAGTTTCATCATCCACGTAATATAACACAGACCAAATATTCGCAGCGGACAAGATGATATCATGTTCTTCCAAATCTTCATAGGAAAAACTCTTTTCTATCCATGGGTTTCCTTGCTTTTGTATTCAATAGCACACCAGAAGACACACTCTGCAATTAATTATGCTCCTGAAATAAGCACTTTTTAAGACAATCCCACGTCAAGCACAGCACAGAGCTAATAAGAGTTTAAGGCATCTAATTCTTTTCCGCCACTCAAGTCAATGGCTTTGCTCAACGCAACAATCAGGTCTGGGGGGGGGACCCCACGTTTTACCTCTTTCTAAAGGTAAAGGACCCCTGACAGTTAAGTCCAGTCGCGAACGACTGTGGGGTTGGGGCGCTCATCTCGCTTTACTGGCCGAGGGAGCAGACGTTTGTCCGCAGACAGTTTTTCCAGGTCATGTGGCTAGCTTCTGGCGAAACCAGAGCAGCGCATGGAAACGCCGCTTACCTTCCTGCCGGAGCGGTACCTATTTATCTACTTGCACTTTGATGTGCTTTCGAACTGCTAGGTTGGCAGGAGCTGGGACTGAGCAACGGGGGCTCACCCTGTCGCGGGGATTTGAACTGCCGACCTTCCGATCGGCAAGCCCAAGGCTCAGTGGTTTACACCACAGTGCCACCTGCGTCCCTTACCTCTTTGATTACATTGTATAGTCTTGCTCCTGAACCATGCAACTTTACTAACTTCAGCAAAATATTTTATGTAAGGTCGTCCAGGAACCCTACCCCTTGTACAGGTGACAAGGTGAACTCCTATGTCCCTCCTCAGTACCCAAAAGCTCAGCCGACTAAGCCCATGCATGCTGCACTGTCATCCCACCCTTGGTAGCACATGGCAGTACACAGGAGGTAGCCTTCAACCCACTGAGGAGTTTCACTGGCACAGGGCAAGCAAGCAGACTGCTACTTGCTTCTTCCTGGTCTGGAAACCGGTTTGCTGGCCTAGGTCAGCTGAGCCCAGCTACACTGAAGACTCAAATTTGAACAGGTTGCAGACTTGTTACGAGCTCGTAGGAAGTGTGACCTTTTACATACCCCTTTACCCTCTTTCCCAACAACCATTTTGGGCATTGGAGGGGAACTATTCAGGCTCAGCCTACCGTTGCCTCTGAAATAACTGCAGGTGAAGGAAGAAAGATCTCAGCGGCACTATACCTTTCTCTAAGCCCATTCTCCCCACCCCAGCCGGACTGATAAGGTGGGAGGGAAGGAGCAAACAAAAAGCCAGTCATTTTCCTTTCCTCTGCAATCACACTTGTGTATGCATAGAGATAACATGGACTGGCCTAGAGATGGATTAAACAAGTTTCAAATTCTGGTCTGCAGGCATTAGCACATCAGGTGAATAGGCAGGGGAGCCACAGTGACTTCATGACACCACAGTGCTTGCTGAAGGTATACCAAAAGCTTGCTGGTGCTGCCTACTGTACTTCCAAACATAAATGGCAATCGTCCATCCTCAAGTGGCCGTGTACATGCCTCAGGGAACATGCAATTCACTCAGGACTTCCCAGCACATGCATAGAGCTGTTTAAGGAGGCATTTGAAAGATTACCGGTATACATTTTTTGCTGCAGTCTACAGGAAGGGACGCGGGTGGCACTGTGGTCTAAACCACAGAGCCTAGGGCTTGCAGATTGGAAGGTCGGCAGTTCAAATCCCCGCGACGGGGTGAGCTCCGATTGTTCGGTCCCAGCTCCTGCCCACCTAGCAGTTCAAAAGCATGTCAAAGTGCAAGTAGATAAATAGGTATCGCTCCAGCGGGAAGGTAAACGGCATTTCCGTGCGCTGCTCTGGTTCGCCAGAAGCTGCTTAGTCATGCTGGCCACATGACCCAGAAGCTGTCTGCGGACAAACGCCGGCTGCCTCGGCCTATAGAGCGAGATGAGCACACAACCCCAGAGTCGTCCGCGACTCGACCTAATGGTCAGGGGTACCTTTACCTTTACCTTTACCTTTACCTTTACCTTTACAGGAAGGCACTGGTGTCCAGACTGTCATTCCAGCAGGCTAACAAAACAGGTGCCTTATAAGTGGGAAGTAGGAATCAGTGTTTTACTGAGCCAGTAGTCACTGATGTCATGGTGCAAGAACAGCAGCAGCACCCATTTTTTAAAAAGTTATATACAGTCGTACCTTGGTTTTCGAACAGCTTAGTTCTCGAATGTTTTGGCTCCCAAATGCCACAAACCCGGAAGTGAGTGTCCCGGTTTGCAAACTTTTTTTGGAAGCTGAACGTCTGACGGGGGTTCCGTGGCTTCCGATTGGTTGCAGGAGCTTCCTGTAGCCAATCAGAAGCTGTACTTTGGTTTCCAAACATTTTGGAAGTCGAACGAACTTCCGGAACAGATTCCATTCGACTTCCAAGGTACGACTGTACTGTGTTTAAGCCCTTTGCCTTTATTTCTGAACGCTTAAGTTACCTGCAGTGAAAACTAAGTAGTTTGCAGGAAAAGGAAGTTCTGTAGCAAATGATCCAAAACAGGATCCCTGAAGGAACTCATGCTCATTCTTTCAATTACTCTGGCATTTTGCTATTTCTTTATTGCTATTCACTTATTGCTATTTTTTTAATGCCAGCTTTCTGCAAACTAAGATAGTGTACGAAAAAAAAATCAAAGCAACAACAGCATTATAAATAACGCTCTCACCATCCCTATGTGAAGGGCATTCCATTAAAGGAATCCAGGGACTCAAATGGTTTGGGTCAACCCCTGAGAGGGGGTTGTGCCCGTGCCTGAGTCCAGGGGGACATTTGGGTGGCGGACATAGTCTGTTCCCGGCTTTCCGCCTATCCAGGTGTTCACCCTTGGCTGACCTATGCTGGTGCCCTGGGTCAGCACTACCTGCAAGGGTGCAAGGAGCTTGTCGAACCAGAGCCTATGCAACCACTCACTTTCTGTAATCAATAAAGTTGTGGCCTAAATTCTGCCAAAAACCAAACTAAAATTTGAGTCAAGTGTGAATTTATTTAGGGGGGAGGTCTCTGGGTCTGAACACGCAATCAACCTTTCCTTCACACCTGCTTGCTGGCACAAACACAATGCCACTCAGCATGCACAGAGAGCCTTTCCCTGTACTTTGGACTGTCTCAGACAACCCACCCACTCCCATGTACATGTATGGATCTGCACTTTGGGGACAAAGGGCTTTTCGATAAGATGACATGCTCTAGCCTACCATGCATATACAAAAACCAAGCAATGAAACTATACAAGACAGGCTACAGCTCATATATGTACGGCTGAGTGTACCAACACAAGACTACACAGATGGCATTCACATTTATGAGTATATTTCACATGCGACTGGAATTCCAAGAACCATGCACAATGCTTGCTGAAGAACAAATATTGCAATAATGGAGCAGGGTGTGGAAAAGTAAACACCAGATCTTTTGAAGTTTTGGAGCCTAAAAGGAACAGGTATTCTCTCTCCTGCCTCCACACTTCTCCTGAACGTCTTTCCAATTCCAAACTTGCTCTAATCATCCTTTTCTCCCTGCCATTCTTCCTTCTGTTGAGTGACAACAGTGCCCTCTGGGCACAGGGTAAGGATGCCAGAGGGAACTGTAAGCCGAATGCTACCAATGCCCAAACTGGGTCACATTTGCCACCGATCTGAAAGGCAATTGAGGAAATGCCAAGCGGGGAAGACTCCCAGAGGAAAAGAAGCTCTTCTGGTACATCACTACCACCTTCTCTACGGTAGGCCTACTGAATTACTTCTACCTCCTCCACGATCCTGATTTACCGCTTAACTACCCTCGCCCTGGTCCAACTACCCGCAAGGAAACTTTCCCCACAAAGTACAGCAGCTGTCGCAAGAGTTGCAGCTGGAATCTGTTTCCTAGTTTACAACAACTTAGTGCCATCAGCACGACCTAGGGCAGTGATGGCTAACCTTGACACTCCAGATGTTTTGGGACTACAACTCCCATCATCCCTGACCACTGATCCTGTTAGCTAGGGATGATGGGAGTTGTAGTTCCAAAACATCTGGAGTGTCAAGGTTAGCCGTCACTGACCTAGGGTGCTGTGATCACAGATCCATACATCCCCAAGAACCTCAAAAGTAGTTATACACAGGCAAGTAGGTTGGGAGAGCTTCGGGCTCATTGCTCTCAAAACAAAAAGCGCTTTTCAAACCAATGAGGTTTTCAAATGTAGCTTTGGATAAGGTATCATGGTCTCTTGACCAAAGGCAGTGCTTAGGGAGGCAAAAGTTATTGGCCACGCCTAAGGTAACTATTTGGATCCCGACGTCTTATCATTTAACTAATAAGATCCTCAATCATTGTGATGGAGAGGGGGCGGGCTCTGCAGAAAGAGGTCAAATATATTACAGATATTGTGTTGCTGGAGAGGTGCGATTCCAGAATCAATAGAAGCAGCAGCACGGTTGTCTCTCATTCACTAGAGCAGTGGTAGTCAACCTTTTTATACCTACCGCCCCCAATGCATCTTTCTTGATGGTAAAATTTCCTTACCGCCCACCAGTGCTCGATGGAAGGAGGATTCAGCTTGTCTCATAGAACCCCTTACTGCCCACCTAAAATCCTGAAACGCCCACCTAAAATCCTGAAACAACCCCTGCACTAGAGTCAAGACACTCAGGACATTTATATGCTCACCTAATATACAAGGCAGAGGAGTGTCTGTTCAGGTGGAATAAAGTTCAGATGGAATCTTGGAGAATCAGGTGGCAGTAGAGGAGTATACATGATAAACTGCAGTAGCTGAAGAAAAGATGCATTAAGGACTACAATGCACTCAAACGTCAGCCAGTGAAAAATGCAGCCACACAGGTAATGGCTGGCACCAGGAAGTTGATTCGATACACTTCATGTGTATTGTACCAGTTGCACTGTGTGACGGTGTGTTCCCAGGCCCAACACAAAGTGCTGGTGGTCACATTTGAAGCCTTAAGAAGTTTGGGAGTGGGTTACTTGAAGGACCGCTTTCACTCTCACCAACCTGCCCTTATCATGCCATCCACATTACAGGCCCCATTCACATACCCACCTATGAGAGCAAGCAGAACGGCAGGCACACAGGACAGGGCCTTTTCAGCAATGGCCCCACTTCCTGTGAAATATGCTTCCGAGTGAGATTGGGCTAGCCCTATCCCTACAAAATCTCAATCAGGGTCTAAAGATATCTCTGACATTTTTATAGAATGGTTTTACGTGATCTGGGGATATGGCAGGCTGTTTTATTCTATTCACATTGTGTCATTTACACCTGCAATGGGCAGGCTCTTATTTTAAGGTGCTAATTTTAAAACTAAAAGTAGGTTTAGTTTTCAGCTGTGTTTTGCTGCCTTAAACCACATTTGTCACGCTTTCCGGCATTAAAATATGTTAAATAAAAAATTGATATTGAGAAAGAAAAGGAAGACATGAGAGAAAGCAGCTCTAGGCACAGACAGCAATTAGTTCCAGAAAGAATGAGTGGAGGTAATGTTAAGAAGCAGATAAAGGAGGGCAAAAGTAAAATATAAAGACGGCAACACAAGATCTCTAAGAGTTTACATCAATCACAATATCAAGCAGCTAACACAGGCTGAATACATACTTCTACAGTTCCCTCTTGTCCATTTAATTCTTCACAAAGGATCCGTCAGATATGCACAACATATTGAAGATAAGCAATTGCTCTTGTCATTTTGAGCAATCCCTAACCAAACAGCCTCATGGAATATTATCCTTCATTAAAGTTGTATTAGTTGCTTTTAATTGCTTAAAGATGTATTAATTGCTCCTGTAACAGGAGATTCTGCCAGAAAAAAGAGTCCAATTTGCACAACCAGATATGCTTCGAAAATATTAACAAGAGTTCAAACCAGGTCAAGCACGACATTAACATGTGTCAAGCTGAAGATGAGTGTTCAGCGATCTTCCCGCTTTATCACTTGGATCAAAATGAAGGCGATAGAATACCCAAACCCCAGAGCAGAACAGGACCTCCTTCGCGTATCACAGTCAATCTTGGCACTGAATTGGGAGATTCACAGGTTAGGCTTCTTCTACCTCCTTTTTTGAAGGCTGGAATCTCACTTATGAAACAGCGTGAGATTCTAATTTCACAAAACACCACGATAGCACCTTCTGTTAGCCATAACTAGTATAAAATAGCACAGAAATACAAAACATGGGCTTCTGAACTTAAAAAGGATTTTGGAAGTCGATACGTTAAAATAATTTTATGATGAATTACACAGATAATTTTTTCCACCAGTGTATTTCTAGCTGGCTGGTGCCTAAAACAAGGTGGCATTCAAAAGCCCAGTATCTTCCAACTCACCAACCCACGGCCAAACCCATCAAAGCTGACAGTGCCCTGTTTCCCACACCCCTCTTATTTCTATCCTTAGCTACCAATCCTGTTGCACATCTACTTAAAGTGTGTGTGTGTGTGTGTGTGTGTGTGTGTGTGTGTGTGAGAGAGAGATAGAGAGAGAGAGAGAGAGAGAGAGAGAGCAACACACACACACACACACATTCTCTTGTCAAATTGCTCAAGACTGTTCTCAGAAGTTCAGTAAAAAAGAAAAACATACCTGAACAACATTTCTCTAAACGTTTCCCCTAAGAGGGAAGGAACCAGATTTGCAGTTTCAGGCATGGATTGTGCATAAAACCCAAATGCGAACCAGGAAAACTTCAGAAGAAAGTCAGTTAATTTTTGCACCTCATAAACCATGAGCTAGGATTATGTCCACACGCCCTTCCAATCTCAATCTATTTGCTCTTAAAATACCACTGAGATATAGATTTATGCTCTTAAAATACCACTGAGATATAGATTTATGCATCCGTAGGCAGGTGCGGAACCAAGTCCGAAAGAAAGCAAGTCTCCCCAAGGCCATCTGGTTATATATAAGCAGAGACCAGAAACCATATTTCCAAAAGGCTGTCAAATCACCAAATCTCAGCATAAATCAGTTGAAAGGGGAAAAAATGGGGAAAACAAACAGTGAAACTTATAAAACACCTGCAATTGTTCTTCCTGGAGCCAATATATATATATATATATCCCCCTACCCACCTATCGTTCTAAGATAAAAGAAAATGTTGGGACAGAACTGATGGTGGGGATTGCCATAGCTGTGGTGGCAGGGGCGTAGCAACGGGGAGCGGGGGGGGGGGCGGGCCGCCCTGGGTTCCACCCCAGAGGGGGGTGACACTTAAAAAAAAAATTGTTAAAAAAAATTTTTTTTAATTTTTTTTTTATTTTAACTTCATTGAAAAAAGAGATAATAGACACACACACAACCCCCCACACCTCACAAAGTGGCACCATCAGAGGGGGGTGACACTTTTTAATTTTTTTTAATTTTTTAAATGTTTTTTTTAAAAATATCATTTTATTATTATTTATTATTATTTTAACTTTATTGAAAAAAAAGAGATAATAGACACACACACACAAAACCCCCACACCTCACAAAGTGGCACCATCAGAGGGGAGGGGGTGACACTTTTTATTTTTATTTTTTTACATTTTTATTTTTATTTTTTATTTTTTATTATTTTAACTTTATTGAAAAAAAAAGAGATAATAGACACACACACACAAAAACCCCACACCTCACAAAGTGGCACCATCAGAGGGGGGGTGACACTTTTTTTTTATTTATTTTTTTTTTTTTTACATTTTTATTATTATTTATTATTATTTTTATTTTAACTTTATTGGAAAAAAAGAGATAATAGACACACACACACACACACACACACACACACAAAACCCCCACACCTCGCAAAGTGGCACCATCTGAGGGGGGTGACACTTTTTATTTTATTTTTTATTTTTTAAAATTAAAGTTGGGGGGGGGGTGACAAAAAAAATTCTGCCCCGAGTACCACCTGGGCTTGCTACGCCTCTGAGCACCAGCACCCAAAGGGCAAGAGAAGAACCTGATCAAGGTGGCCTAGTGGCGCCATACAGTCCACTCCAAAGCTGCCCCAAAACACCACTAGTAGGCTACCCTATTTGGACTCTGTTCAGCTCAACTTTATTATTGTTGTTGTTACTTTTGTTTGTGTGCAAAAAAAAGCATTTCCCTCCAGTTTTCTCCCTCCCTCACTCCGGACACTTCAGCCAAAAAACACCACCTTCTAGCTAGCACTTGAAGTGTTTTGGAGAGCAGGGAGGAAGAGAGAGCTGGAATCACATGCCCTGAATTGCAGAAAGAAGCTTGAAAATCTAGTTTGGAGCTATCCAAAAGGCATCTAAACAAAACCTATTTGTCTCAAAGTGGTTTACAGTTGCCAACTTTTTTGCAACACTGTCTGGAAGAGCCGTTAGACTGGATTAAACTTGACTTACCTGATGAGAAACCTGTACAGAATTAGAGATACCAACGAAGCCACTCTCGACTGTAAAAAATATGGAAAATGCATCGCTTACCAGAAGGTATGTGCGATTGTGCTACCTAACATCCTTAGTTAGAGATTTGTGTGCCTATAAAACAAATTACAATTCTATAAGCACACAGCAACATGCAAAAAATCAGGTAAGTGCAAGCATGCCAATATTCACTCAGCATAGAATCAAGGCACACCTAAGGCAGCTCAGGAAAGCACACATCCTGTTATTTAATTTTATAACTATTTATTCAGGCTTTCCAGCAGAAGCCTTTTAACCATATTTGGCAGCATGGATTGTTGATTTTAAGCCTGTTCTAGCAAACCAGGAAATTAAAAAAACCTAAACAACAGCAACACTGACAGAACTGAGCTAAAGCTACCAGTCCAAGCCTGTCCACATTTTTTCCGATTTGTACAAAATAATGGTACAAAATAAGATGATTACTACTTCCAGCATTTACTTTTCTTTTTCACCTTACGTCTCTCCACATTATGTGTTCACAGGAGTTTACAGCACAAGAGCTTAGGTTAAATCACTATAAGACGATAAATTAGACTTAGCTCCCCAAAAACAAAGCAGCATCAAAACCCTTAAGAGCAGAATTAGCCAAAACACTTAATCTCACTGAAGCAGCAACTCCGGAAAAGAATATACAGTACTCTTCATTTAGCATCCAAGTGATGGAAGTGTAGCCATCAAGAACCCTGGCAAGGGTGTTCCCAAACAACTGCTTAGCTGCAGACTAGCACATCTGATGGCACTGCCAGCTAAAAAGAAGCTGCTCTTTTTTTTCTTATGGCTCCCACGTGCTAAGGTAGTAATGAAAAAACTTCAGGCTCACATGCTAGAGACAGACAAGATCATGAGCTGTTGTTGTTTTTAGACCAACTGGGCATTTTAAGAGCATGAGAGGAGCAAAGAATAATGGGAAATGGAAGCAAATATGTCTGTTTGCAAATAGTGGTGACCAGCATCAATCATAAGTGTGAATGTCCCTGCAATCCAAATCAGTGACTCAAATTTATAATTAACAAACAAAAACAGAGCATTGCTGTTAAATGCTACATAAATGACTTGAAGCTGATCTGCTTTGGATGCCCTGTTCCAGGGACCTGTATTGTTTTGAGGGGCATACGGCAAATGATTAGGACCTCTGCCATAATGGCACCACTGTATCCCTTCCAGTGGCAAGTGAATATTAAAAGGTAAAGGTAAAGGGACCCCTGACCATTAGGTCCAGTCGCGGACGACTCTGGGGTTGCGGCGCTCATCTCGCTTTATTGGCTGAGGGAGCCGGCGTACAGCTTCCGGGTCATGTGGCCAGCATGACTAAGCCGCTTCTGGCGAACCAGAGCAGCGCACGGAAACGCCGTTTACCTTCCCGCCGGAGCGGTACCTATTTATCTACTTGCACTTTGACGTGCTTTCGAACTGCTAGGTTGTATTACTTTGTCTTAAAGGACAATTGGAGACTTTTCTCAGGATGGTGGAGGGCATGTGTGCTGTGTCCCATTGATGTAGTGGTGGTAACACCCCCCTTCTTCTGATAGGAAATGAGGGGGCAAAAATGGGGGGGTCAAGGAGCGTCAGTTGTGGGGGAGTGAGAAATGTCCCTATTTTCATCTGAGGAATGTTGGATGATATGAAAGTCTGAGACCAGAGAAGGCAAGGAAGAATGGGAGGTGTGGTCTACTTTACATTGTGTGTGTGTGCATGTCTTTAGTAAATAAAGTTGCAGGGAATCCGGAGGTGCAGAAAGCGAGTTCTCACAAAATCAACCCCATGCAAGTACTGGCCAAAATGAGCTCTGCCCAAAGAACATGTTGGAGCCAAACTACTTTGCCAGAAATTAAAATGCTTGGGTGCAACCACCAGCACCCATAAACCTGCCTCTCATAAACAAGCAAGAAGGTGATGTTCCAGATGTTTCTCTTCTGAGTAACATTTGGCCACGCAGTGCCTCTGCAGACCCATACTGTTCACAGTGCACGCGGATTCCACAAGCAGTTAGGCACATTTCAACAGGACGCACGTTCCGCTATTATATAATTAACATCAGTCACATCTTGGCTCAGCGTAGCCAATTCACATAGACACCGGGGAGGAGGTTAACTAAAGGGTAGCATGAAGCTTCGTCACTTGGAATGTGTCATGGAAAGTGTGCAGTTCGCTAACCAGCAATGCATCTGCCAAAAGGATGGAAGTCAGGAAAAAAAGAGGATCTGAGCAATTGGTACTGTCGTTTAGCATCACATGGGAATAGATGTGCTCCTGTAAAAGGAAGCTAGCCTCATGTTTAAAGGGAGTGGCCTGGACCCAGACAGCAGGTAGACCTGCTTGTGCTCCCATGCATGTGTAGCCCCTTTTATGTTGCACAGGTGCCCAAGCATGCCTTGGGAGACTGTAACTTCCACAGAAATGTCAGGATGTGTGGGAGCAGAGGAGGAAGCAGGCGTTCCAAGTCAGAGCATGCCCTTTTGAAAACGGTATAGTCTGAAGGTGGGATGATGCAACTTCAGAAATTAAGGTGCAGCGAAATACCAGGAAGAGAAAACATTTATTTCCACAAACAGGGGTGTTGAACAAAAAAAAAAGAATATTAAAAAAGAAAAATACAATGCAGTTAAATCTTCAGTCTTTTCAGATCCACTTATTTTAACACTACCTACAACATGGGATCCACTTTTAATATTTGTATCATGCATGCCTGATGTTGCCCTTCGCTTTCCAAGGTGAACAGATGCAAATGAGGGCAGCGATATTGTACCTGTAACAGCTTAGCAGAGGAAGGAATTTTGGGCAGGTGCGGGTTCTCTCAAACCCAGCTTAATAAGTCACGCCTGCCAAAATTCTCCTTCATAAATCTTAAAAGATAAAAGAGCCCTGTACTCATTTGCTTCTGGTCATTCTGTTTGCCTCCCCTTGGCCTTCTCTCCCCCACTCTATTTTTTTTCCTTATTTAAATGTTGTGTCAGTTGTACCATAGTTGTTTGTTCCTATAGTAATTTTAGTAATAAAAAAATTATTATTTGTACCCTGCCCATCTGAGAGCTTGAAACCAAGTGAAGATGTCTGGGTGCCCATCATGGCACCTGGGATCTGCACCATCTGGAGGTGCATGCTTGGGGATTCTTGGATTGTGACTGTTTTCCCACACTAATACTACAAACTGTAGAATACTGCCTGAGATCTAGGGGCATAGGGCGGTGTACAAATTTAATTAATTAATTGATAATATATCTGGGCTCCTCTGAAGTCACAAAATGTTCAGGAATGTTTTAATAGCTAAACAGTTGATCCAATTGTTCAGCAGCACACATGGTGCCTGCAACAATATTAAAGAGCCATTAAATGCAATCTTGTCTTGTGCTTCCTAAGACGAACCAGGAACTGAGAAGCACCTGCTTAAAACTTTTAGCGAAAAGTTGTGTGGGAAAGCAAAGATGCTGCGATCCAACACGAACTGTCCTGATGGATTTGTAGTAATGTACCACTGGAGGGTACATCAGGGACGCAGGTGGCGCTGAGGCTCTTGGGCTTGCCGATCAGAAGGTTGGCGGTTCGAATCCCCACGATGGGGTGAGCTCCCTTTGCTCGGTCCCAGCTCCTGCCAACCTAACAGTTTGAAAGCATGTCAAAGTGCAAGTAGATAAATAGGTACTGCTCTGGTGGGAAGGTAAACGGCATTTCCGTGTGCTGCTGTGGTTCGCCAGAAGCAACTTAGTCATGCTGGCCACATGACCCGGAAGCTGTAAGCCGGCTCCCTCAGCCAATAAAGTGAGATGAGCGCAGCAACCCCAGAGTCGTCTGCGACTGGACCTAACGGTCAGGGGTACCTTTACCTTTACCTTTACCACTGGAGGACTGATTGCATTAGGGCAAAGACAAGGAGGAGTCACATTGAAGACTAATAGATTTACTGCTGAATAAGCTTCTGGACCAGAGCTCACATCATGAGACACATGAAGGGTATCTTATATCCTCACTTATGGGAATCATTTTGCCCATCCCAATGTTGCAGAATTAAAATAGGCATTAAACCATTTAGGCAACTAAAAGGAGACAAAAAAAAGCAAGACAAAAAAAATTCAATACAGTGGTACCTCGGGTTAAGTACGCTTCAGGTTAAGACTACTCTGGGCTCCCTGGCCCCATAAAAGACTCTTTCCTGCTACATAATATAGTTGGGGGTGGGTGGAATTCAAACGTCACATGTAGTGCCTCTTACCCCTGTGGTTGTGGCAGCACTTAAGAGGAGTACCAAGTGGCACTACAGTGGTACCTCGGGTTAAGTACGCTTCACGTTAAGAACTCCGCTAAGAACAGAAATCGTGCTCTGGCGGCACAGCTGCAGCAGGAGGTCCCATTAGCTAAAGTGGTGCTTCAGGTTAAGTACGCTTCAGGTTAAGAACGGACCTCCGGAACGAATTAAGTACTTAACCCGAGGTACCACTGTAACGATATATAGATACCGGTAAATAAGCTGAGACGCTGTATGTTGATTTAGTGGGCTACCACTAGAGAAACAGTCTGTACGTATTTTGTGGAAGTGGATTATATTATGGAACTGAAAAAACAAACTGCAGCCATCTGCTTAATTTGTGCATTTTCTAAAAAGAATAGGGATGTGGGTTCTTTTCTTCCATCATGAAGTATCTGATTGATGGCACTGAAGGTTAATGCACTGTTCACTGTACACAGTTTAAGATATATATAAAAAGCATAACCAGAATTTATTTATTTTGCAAACTTTGTCTTACTATATATTTACAAACACACCCTTGTTTACATTACATTGCGTCAACATACACTGCTAAATATATGGAAGACTTTCCATTATTTTGGTTTCAAATCCACAGGTGCATTTTGACTGTGCCTTATAATCAAGTCTAAAGATGTGTTTATCATGCATTTTAACAAAGAATTAACAGTCCTAATTGTGTCTATTCAGCAGAAAGTTCCTACTGAATTCAATGGGGCTTATTCCTGGGTAAATGGGATTACAATTACAGTCCCGGTTTCCAATCTAATCCTAGATCTATAGCAGCACTGTGGCTTTCTTCTTGCTATAAATCATTTAGATTTCTTATAGACACGATTTAATTGTTGACCTTTTTTGCCCAGCAGAACAGAATACAGTACTTATTATATAAAGAGCAGGGAAGACAAAGATATAGTAAATAGGGAATTACTTCCCTTGGGGCAGAATGAAATGGGGCTAATTAAAAGTCTCTTCCAGCACTAATGAGAATGCTGGCAGCATTCAAGTCAGTTCTGCACCTATACAAACTTTTGCAAGACTGCTGTCTAATGATTTCTTACTTGCAAATTGCTATAGACATCAGGAAGTATATAAGTACCTGCATTGAAACTTCATGTAGAAAAAGGATCAGAAGCCGTCTGTTACAGCATTGCACAGGATGCTTTAAAGCAGGGGTGGGGAGCCTGTTGCTCTCCAGATGTTGTTGAAACCCCCCCCCCACATCAGCCCCAACCAGCTTAGCCAATGCTCAGTGGGACCAATAACATTTGGGGGGCCACAGGTTCCCTATCCTTGTTTTAAAACTACACTTACTGACAGTTCTAGAAGAGAGTTTGAGACTGTTCCTACTGAACACTATCATGCTACAAATGGTTCAAAGCCTAATTAGCACAAATTTCCACCACCATGCCTAGAGACAGGCAATTAGGTCGTGTATCCACAGCAGTGACCAGAGGAGGAATGACCGCTGGGAGGAGTGGAGAGAAGAAATGCCATGGTGCAACTGCAGCAGCACAACTGGATGCCTTCATCTGCCCCAGCTGCAACAAAACATGTCTCTACAGCCACAGCAGGGGCTGTAACCTTACAACAATTTGACTTCACCCACAAAAGCACACCTCTCCATTGTCTCCAGAGATGGACAGATGCCAACAAGCCACCCGCAATCATTCCTGGTCACCTAAATTGTGTCAAAAAGGAATTTCTGCCCCATTCACAGTCTGTGTTTCTGCCAGCGGTGATCAGTTGTTGTGGTGGTGGTGTTTTGTGGTAACCATAAGCTAAAATACATTTTTATTTGTCCAGACTTTTGGATCATAAGTGACTTTGTCTTTTACTGAGTCCCACCAGAGAATATATATTGCTGATGACTATTTAACCATTATTTTAACCATTATTTTACTATTGTATGTTTTACTAAGTTTATTGTAAAAAAAAAAAAGTACACAGTCTCACTTGGTGTGACAAAGTTCTTTCACCAAACATTTCGCACCATGACCTTTATAGAAAGTAAAGGTAAAGGCGCTCATCTCGCTTTATTGGCCGAGGGAGCCGGCGTACAGCTTCTGGGTCATGTGGCCAGCATGACTAAGCCGCTTCTGGCAAAACCAGAGCAGCGCACGGAAACGCCGTTTATCTTCCCGCCGGAGCGGTACCTATTTATCTACTTGCACTTTGACATGCTTTCGAACTGCTAGGTTGGCAGGAGCAGGGACCGAGCAATGGGAGCTCACCCCGTCGCGGGGATTCGAACCACTGACCTTCTGATCGGCAAGCCCTAGGCTCTGTGGTTTAACCCACAGCGCCACCTGCGTCCCGCTTTATAGAAAGTAGACATTAAGTAATACAATGGACTGAATGTTTGGCTTAGTCATCTGCAACCCCTGCTTGTGGTTCAGCTCTGTCCTCACAACCATGAACTGTAGCCAAGGTTTCTTCTAGACTACTGCTTCTGATAAGCGAGGAGAGCACTTAAACCACAAGCCCAGATTCAGACAACATGCTAAGCCAAACCTTGACATAGCTCAGGGAAGCTCAGGAACAAAAAGGCCCACAGAGGAGCAAAATGGCAGTAAGCCATGGTTTGGTTTATCAAGTCATGGAACCAATTCCAGCAAGTTATCAAATCAGATCCCTTTCCCTGCAGGCTGCAGTCCTAATGAAAACGGCCAAAGAACCCAGACCGAGGTTGCTAACCACACAATTAGAGTAACATGTAGCTTTTGCCTGAAAAGGACTCATGAAAGTCAATTAATCATTCATACAGTTTTCCCTGATCAACTTGGCATGCACCAACAGGATTGAGCAGATAGCAAGATATCACATAAAGCTGAGATAAGATATATTGGGACCATTCAAGTACTGGACAAACTGAAAACGCCTATGACGCATGAAAAGGAATAGGTAGTTTGTGCACTTTAAACAGCACTTTCCCAACTGTGTTCCCTTGTACAGGAAACTTCGCTACTGCAAAGAGGCAAAATGTTTGAACTTTACACTTGTAAAGTTCAACAGAAAGCAAACCAGTTCTGAAGACATTCGTGTAAAGACAAAGGCTGCATCTCTCAAGAATGATTTCTTAATATTACTGATGGGAACAACCTGCTATACGCACAGAAGTAAAGCACCGAGACCTTTAAAAAATTAGAGGAATGGGTAGAGTTGGGGATATATGTGCATGCAGAGACCTTTGACTTTTTGTGCAGCCTAGTGCACAAAGGTAAGCATCACGTCTGTTGCTCTGCCCACTTTTGCCTATGGCCCCGCCAGTGTTAGATATGAAAGCTAGGAGCTAAATGGCACCTTAAACCTACCATACGTTATGGGAGCAACAACGGAATGTGTAGGCATGCTTTTTAATAACAAGAATACAAAGCTGAAAATGAATGAACTGCAGCTAAAATATTATGTTCATTTTTCACGTGGTCTAGTCCTTCTCCTACCCACCCCCCTAATATTCTTAAGAGGGTCTCTTCTCCAGTATTCAGAGAGTAGCTGGAAGTGGGGAGGCAGGAAAAGGTCTTCCTTTACTTCCACTCTGCAGTTTTAATTTGAAATCTTAGGTGCAGTACCGTGCCCAGAGCTCAGAAATTGCTGGCCCTAATGAAATTTTCTGTCGCAAAATGCACCTAGAACAACGGGAGTTTCGAACACTGGGCCCTCCCACCACAGGCAAGTGGCCCCTGGAAGTCTGCCTATGAGGGAATGTGGCCCATGTGCTGAAGAAGATTCTGCACCCCTGTTCTATAGCTTTTTTTTTTTAATTGCAGAGTGTGTCTATTGAGATCAGATATTTATCAAGGGAAGTTTCACCGTAATTTCACTGTGTTTAAAAACACAGCAGTAAAAACTCATTTACCCTATATACTCGAGTATAAGCCTAGTTTTTCAGCACATTTTTTGTGCTGAAAAAGCCACCCTCGGCTTATACTCGAGTGAGGCAGGCAGTGGCTCCTATGAAGCTTTCCCGGGTTTTTTGTGGTAAAATTGGGTGCCTCGGCTTATATTCGGGTCGGCTTATACTCGAGTATATACGGTAACTCGGAATGGTGTCATCGAAAAGGACGAAGCCAAGAACAGTTGAATGGGGTTTTGTACTCTTAAAAAAAAGGAAACACACAAACACACACACACACACACACACACACACACCTACTTCACAATCAAATCTGTCATCTCAGTAAAGAGCTCTCAGGCTACAGCAGAAACTGCAAAATTAACAAGAAGGCCAAGACATTTGGCAGGCAAGTAGCTCACCTAAGTCTCTATTGTAACCTGCAAGCCTGGGGACTAGAACATTGGTAGATTGCCCAAGGGAAAACAAGAGAAGAAAACAAGTTATAAAGATTGAATAAAGTTAAGGTTGCAAGGTTGAGCAGCAATTAGGAAGCAAACTTCCGAACAAGACACTAAAGGTGCAATCCTGCAGCTGGCATTTAGGAACATAGGAAGCTCCCTTATGCAGAGTGGTTGTACTATGGCAACTTTCAGTATTGTCTATGTTGACAAGCAGTAGTTCTCCGGGATTTTGGTGATGGTTTTCCCCAGTCCTACTTAGAGATGCCAGGGATCTGGGGTCTTCTGCATGCTCAGCAGATGCTCTTCTGCGAAAGCAGAGCCCTTCACCCAACAGAGCATCTGTAAGAAGGATATAAGCTCTGTTCTGCTGGTGGTGAGAGAGGCCTGATACAAGGATGGAAAGCTCTCCCACTAGCAAAGCTTCACTGTCGACGAGAGTATAAGCAGGGCTTACTGAGGCAAATAAAAATCTGCAGGATCCTAAAGCCTGTTTGTTCCCTGATATGCCCTGCAAAGGAGTTCTCAACCATGCCAGCAGTAAACCTTGCAATGCTAATTTCCTTGCACTACCCACAGGAGGAGGAAAATGTGGGGGGAGAAAGGAAGGGTAAGTGAAAGTCACACACATCCTCCCTGTCCTAGCTGCAACAAGACAGCAGGACCCACAAACGCTGGCTCCCGAAACTTTTAACTATCAGATGTAGGACACCTAGATGGCCAGCAGTACATGTGAAAAGTATCTAGGGATCTTAGTAGACCACAAGCTTAATGGGAGCCAGCAGTGTGATGCAGCAGCAGAAAAAGGCTAACGCTATTCCAGGCTGCATCAACAGAAGTCTAGTGTCCAGATCAAGAGAAGTAATAGCGTTGCTTTATTCTTCCTTAGCCAGACCACACCTGGAATACTGTGTCCAGTTCTGGGCGCCACAATTCAAGAATATTGACAAGGCAGGACATGTACAGAGGAGGGTGACCAAGATGATCAAGGGTCTAGAAATCAAGCCTTATCAGAATGGATGGGGGAGTTGGGGGTGTTTAGCTTGGAAAAGAGGAGGCTGGAATAGGATAGCCATCTTCAGATATCTAAAGGGCTGGCACATGGAAGATGGAGCAAACTTGTTTTCTCCTGCTCTGGAGAGTACGACCCGAACCAATAGATTCAAGTTGCAAGAAAGGAGATTCCGACTAAACATCAGGAAGAACTTCCAGATGGTAAAAGCTGTTCCAACAGTAGAACCGACTCCCATGAGAGGTGGTGGACTCTCCTCCTTTTGATCTTTTTCAGCAGAGGTTGGATGGCCATCTGTCAGGGATGCTTTAGCTGACATTCCTACATTGCAGGGAGTTGTATTAGATGACTCTTGGAGTCCCTTCCAACTCTACAACTCTGTGATTCTATGATTTAACAGATGTCATTTGGCTTTGCATACTGATTTTATACTATAAATAGACTAGATCTGGGTAATCAGCAACCAACCTTTGTTCCCAAGGTAATACTGCTTCAAGGTATCGCAAGATCTACTCAGACTGGATTGAAACAAAGCATGAATCACTCATACCTTGTTTGCTATGGTTCTACTATTTTTAAGTCAGATGTTTTGGCGCGTGAGAAATATCAAATATTGTCTCATAAACGTGCTCTAAAGAATTATACAAGGCTTGTGTGAACTGTGACTAATTCCTAATTACTGGTCTTAGGTGAGAAATTTTCCATTCCAAATCCAGTGCTTTTACAACAATGGAATCTGACGGCAGCTTGAGAGAATGGTCACATTTCATATGCCTGGCCACTGCCTCATCCTTTTTATCTATCTCCTCTCCTTTTCGGAGTTCGGTACCACAGGGTGTAATGATGGCCACTAGCTTAACTGGTTATAAAAAAAAATAGATCATAAGTCCTTCCATGGCTATTAGTTATAACAAGTCTATGGAAGTGCCACATACCGTCTGAGGACTGGATCCAGCTAATCTCTATTCAGTGTAGACCCACTGAAATGAATGGACCTAAAGTTAGTGATATACATTAATATCAATGGGTCTAGTCCAACTACATCAGTTGGATGCAACACCAAATTTGGATGTCAGGGACACTAAATCATAGTTTAGTGTGACACATATATGCCACAGTAAACCTCAGGCTCGGGTACTCTCATCCCCCCCTCTAATGCAGTCAAAGAGAAGATTTCAAGCTTTTGCTATCGCAGCAACTCTTCCCTACTTCTGTGAAAAAAAACATGCTGGTGTGAAACATCTCCAAGTGACTGCATAATTTAAGTCTTTTGCAAAGAGTGCAGTGGAACACAAAATCCATATCCAGTCAGAAAGTATACGTGTGTTAAAAACAAAAAACAGAGGATAGTCAGCAGGAATTCTTATACAATGTCTTGTACAATTCTTATGGACATGTCTGTGTGTAGTGTTATGCGTGACCAAACAATGTACATATTGAATATATCCTGATAAATTTCCAAGTGACTGGAAGACAAGAGAGTAAGCTTGCTTTCTTAAATGGAAATTTTGTTGGTTTCTCTCCAGTGCAGTATCACACCAGCCTACATAGATTAACCCTTGCCTTGGGGATTCTTAACATTCAAACACTAGTTTTCCAGTGCAGATTAAGACAGGATTAAGCAACAGGAACGGAGAACAGAAATGCTGCATATATGTCTGCTTATGATTGTATTCTGAAGGGGGAAAATATTCTAGGACCAAGGAAGCTCAATGAGTTGTTCTGTCATGATGTTGCAAGCCTGGTTAGCGGTGCGCGGCAAGGTGACAGGTTCTGAGAGGAGACAGAGAGATACCATTGCATTGAGAATTCATTAGGTGAAGGTGGAATCAGATGAATTTGGACTAATTCGTCTGGGTGAAAGGAAACTCTGATTGACCAGAGGTTCTAGTTGGTTGAGAGTTAACTGCCAGTTGAGGGAGAGGTAGTTGAGATTTTGTCAGCTAAGGAGTTTGGGGGGAGAATGGATTTGATGAGGGTAATGTGGAAAATAGACCAGAGATAAGCTGAGGAGAAATACTGATGCCTGAATTAAATACCCAGTTTCTTATTACAGAATCACAGAATCACAGAATCACAGAATCATAGAGTTGGAAGAGACCACAAGGGCCATCCAGTCCAACCCCCTGCCAAGCAGGAAACACCATCAAAGCATTCCTGACAGGTGGCTGTCAAGCCTCTGCTTAAAGACCTCCAAAGAAGGAGACTCCACCACACTCCTTGGCAGCAAATTCCATTGTCGAACAGCTCTTACTGTCAAGAAATTCTTCCTAATGTTTAGGTGGAATCTTCTTTCTTGTAGTTTGAATCCATTGCTCCGTGTCCGCTTCTCTGGAGCAGCAGAAAACAACCTTTCTCCCTCCTCTATATGACATCCTTTTATATATTTGAACATGGCTATCATATCACCCCTTAACCGTCTCTTCTCCAGGCTAAACATACCCAGCTCCCTAAGCTGTTCCTCATAAGGCATCGTTTCCAGGCCTTTGACCATTTTGGTTGCCCTCCTCTGGACACGTTCCAGCTTGTCAATATCCTTCTTGAACTGTGGTGCCCAGAACTGGACACAGTATTCCAGGTGGGGTCTGACCAGAGCGGAATACAGTGGTACTATTACTTCCCTTGATCTAGATGCTATACTCCTATTGATGCAGCCCAGAATTGCATTGGCTTTTTTAGCTGCTGCATCACACTGTTGACTCATGTCAAGTTTGTGGTCTACCAAGACTCCTAGATCCTTTTCACTTGTACTGCTCTCAAGCCAGGTATCACCCATCCTGTATTTGTGCCTTTCATTTTTTTTGCCCAAGTGTAGTACTTTACATTTCTCCCTGTTAAAATTCATCCTGTTTGCCTTGGCCCAGTTCTCTAATCTGTTAAGGTCATTTTGAAGTGTGATCCTGTCCTCTGGGGTATTAGCCACCCCTCCCAATTTGGTGTCATCTGCAAACTTGATCAGGATGCCCTCAAGCCCATCATCCAAGTCATTGATAAAGATGTTGAATAAGACTGGGCCCAAGACAGAACCCTGTGGCACCCCACTAGTCACTTCTCTCCAGGATGAAGAGGAGCCATTGATGAGCACCCTTTGGGTTCGGTCAGTCAGCCAGTTACAAATCCACTGAATGGTAGCATTGTCTAGCCCGCATTTTACCAGCTTCTTTACAAGAATATCATGGGGCACCTTGTCAAAGGCCTTGCTGAAATCAAGATAGGCTACATCCACAGTGTTCCCTTCGTCTACCAGGCTTGTAATTCTGTCAAAAAATGAGATCAGATTAGTCTGACATGACTTATTTTTCAGAAACCCATGCTGACTTTTAGTGATCACAGCGTTCCTTTCTAGGTGCTCACAGACCGTTTGCTTAATGATCTGCTCTAGAATCTTTCCTGGTATTGATGTCAGGCTGACTGGGCGGTAATTGTTTGGGTCCTCTCTTTTCCCCTTTTTGAAAATAGGGACAACATTTGCCCTCCTCCAGTCTGCTGGGACTTCACCTGTTTTCCAGGAATTCTCAAAGATTACTGCCAGTGGTTCTGAAATCACCTCTGCCAGTTCTTTTAATACTCTGGGATGTAGTTCATCTGGCCCTGGAGACTTGAATACATCTAAACTAGCCAAGTGTTCTTGTACTACCTCCTTACTTATTCTGGGCTGTGTTTCCCCTGCTGAATCATCTGCTCCATATTCTTCAGGTCGGGCATTGTTTTCTTTTTTGGAGAAGACTGAGGCAAAGAAGGTATTGAGGAGTTCTGCCCTTTCTGCGTCCCCTGTTCGCATTTCACAATCTTCTCCTCTAAGTGACCCCACTGTTTCCTTGTTCTTCCTTTTGCTACGGACATACCCATAAAAACTCTTTTTATTGCTTTTAACCTCTCTAGCAAGCCTGAGTTCATTCTGTGCTTTAGCTTTTCTGACTTTGTCTCTACATGTGCTGGCTATTTGTTTGAATTCCTCTCTGGTGGTTTCCCCCTTTTTCCATTTCTTGTACATATCCCTTTTAAATCTTAACTCAGTTAAAAGTTCTTTAGATAGCCACCCTGGCTTCTTTAGGCACCTTCCATGTTTTCGTCGCATTGGTACTGCTTGAAGTTGTGCTTTTAATATCTCCCTTTTAACAAACTCCCATCCATCATGAACTCCCATCCCTTTTAGTATTACTGACCATGGGATCACATCCAGCATTTCCCTAAGTTTTCTGAAGTCGGCTTTCTTAAAGTCTAGAATTTGAGTCTTAGTATGCTTGGTTGCTCCTTTCTGATGTATAATAAACTCCAGAAGAGCATGATCACTCCCACCTAATGATCCTGCCACTTCTACCCCACTAACCAGGTCATCACTATTGGTTAGGACCAGATCTAAAATGGCTGATCCTCTTGTTGCTTCTACCACTTTCTGGACAATGAAGTTGTCTGCAAGGCCAGTGAGGAATCTGTTCGACCTTATGCTCTTGGCTGAGTTTGACATCCAACAAATATCAGGATAGTTGAAATCCCCCATTACTACTATCTCATTTCCTTTTGAATGCTTGGTCATCTGTTCCAGGAAGGCATCATCTATGTCCTCAGTTTGGCTCGGGGATCTATAGTAAACTCCCACAATGAGATCACTGTTATTTTTCTCTCCCTTAATTTTGACCCAGATACTCTCAATTTGGCTTTGAAGTTTTAAATCATGGATCTCTTCACAGGTATACACATCCCTGACATATAATGCCACTCCTCCTCCTTTCCTGTTTGGTCTATTTCTCTGAAATAGATTGTATCCCTCTATTACTACATTCCAATCATGAGACTCATCCCACCAGGTTTCAGTGATGCCTATTATGTCGTATTTAGTTTGCTGTATCAAGAGCTCAAGTTCATCTTGTTTATTTCCCATGCTCTGTGCATTTGTATACAGACATTGAAAACCATTGATCATTCCCCCTAGTCTCCTACTTAAGGATTTTTTCCTCCCACCACTAGGTCTGTGTGCTGTTTGCTCCATTTGGTCCTTGACTTTTGGATGATCATCTTCAGCATTTGATAGACTCCTACCTTCAGGACCACTGTCTCCCTCCCCCACATAAGTCAGTTTAAAGCCCTCCTGATGAGGTTTTTGAGATTGTTGGCAAAAACATTCCTCCCAACCCTTGTGAGGTGCAGCCCATCACTTGCCAGAAGTCCATCTTCAAGAAACTGCAGGCCGTGATCTAAGAATCCAAACCGTTCCTGCCGGCACCATTTGCGAAGCCAGTTGTTCACTTCTCCTATTTTCCCCTCTCTTCCTGGGCCACGGCGTTCAACTGGGAGGACAGATGAGATGACAATTTGTGCATTTAATTGCTTCAGCTTCCTGCCCAGAGCCTCATAATCACTTTTGATCTTCTGGAGGCTATGGCTTGCGGTGTCATTGGTTCCCACATGGACTAAAAGGAAGGGGTTTTTATCCGTAGGTTTTATTATTCCTTGCAGCCGTTCTGTAACATCATGGATCTTGGCCCCGGGGAGACAGCATACCTCTCGAGACATCTTGTCAGGAATTAATATTAATACCTTTTTTGGTGAAAACCAGGAGAAGGGAGCCAGTGACTGAGTTGGTCAGAACAGCTGCCCTGTGTACCAGAGGAAAGTGACACCAGCGGGTTTTTAAAATCTTCCTAACTCTCCAGTCAGGAGTACAGCTAGAGGAGTTTTGGGGTACAGAGGCAGATTGTCCCCAGTAGCTGGACAGGGCTGTGGGAGTATTTGGTCAGGGCGGAGGTGTAAGGGCCTGAGGTAAAAGCCACTTGGAGGCTGGTGTCAGCAACAGTGTCCCTTGAGTCTTCAGAAACTGCCAACAAGCACCTGTATGATCCCAATATAGGTATGAGTATTCCCTTATGTACCTAATATTCCTTTAATAAACCAACCATCTTAGTGTAAAGTTTATCCTGTCTCTAGCATTGGTGTCAATCTTACACCTAAGCTACCAGGTGGTTCTGAAAGCATTCTGAGTGAACTGATGGCACCAGAAAATTTAAGAAGTGCAGATATCTCTACTTTTGTTTACTCACAAGTGAGGCCGGGGGAAATGAGTATCCCTGACAATAGTAAACAAAGTTTTCTTTTTAAATAAACTTATAATGTGTTCAGAGCCGACATGGGCTCTCTTCTGATTATCGTGCCTCAGCTTATTAAGTCAATATATGCACAAGTCTTTTATTTAACCATAGTTTTAACATTTTCAATTTCAACTCGCTTCCCCCTCTTTCTGTGGTTCCTTACATTTATTTTTGTCCTATCCTGAATATTCTAAATTGTCTTATTCTTTTAATCGTCTACAGTATTCTATATATATCACATATATATATATTATATAAAACTGCAGGTTTTTTACAATAATCCTGCCAATGTCCTGATCTGTTTACAGTTTGTAAATACTCAATAAACCACTTCCATTCCTTTCTAAAAAAAATTGTTGTCTTGATTTCTTCCCCCCCCCCAGTAAGTTTCGTCATTTCTGCATATTCCATTAGTTTCTGTATCCAATCGTCGGGAAGATATATATGCAGAAGTCTTTTCCCACACATGTAGCCTGTTCACTATAACCTGAAGCTGAAAGAGGAAAGTCTCATTAACCACAGTTTAGTGTTGCTCCAAACTGGGAAACTATGGTCACCAGCTTCAAAACAAGCCAGGCTCTTAAACCATGGTTTAAAGTTGATGAAAGATCCTGGCTCCTTCTGTAGCTGGTGACTATAGTTTACCACAAGAGTGTGAAACTATGGCTAATTAGAGGCTTCCTAGTTTAATCACAGCTCATGTCAACAGGAGGAGTAAAGGGGTTGTGTGTGGAAGCAAAAGGCTCATGCATACCTTGGCTTAACAAGACAAAGTGGCTTATAGAGTTAATAGAGTTAACAGCTGGTCAATTCCCCTACCCCGCATAGAAACTCAAAAAAACAGTAACATTAATTGAGTATGGAGAGGTGTTTCAAATTGTTTAAACAAGCAAGTTAACAAAACAAAAAAAAATCCCTGAACAGCCACAAACTATGATTCCTTATCCTCTCCGTTTCAGGTGCAATACGAACTGTGCCAGCCCAAATTATTCTAAAGGAATCTGAAAGAAGCTGCCACATAGAGTCATTTTACAAGCAAATACCCCAGAGACAAGCAAATAGCCTGTAGCCACATAGACAAGAGGTGGTGAGAAGTAAATTTTTGCTCTGCCCTTTCAAAACTACACTGATGTTGTTTGATGGAAAATAACCCGATTTCACTTCGGAATAGCCCTTTGTGTTTACATGCCATGTCTACCATGGAAAGATCTAAATCTCTGGGCAAACAGTGCACATATTTGAAGAAGGATGCTCTGAATTCTGGAGTAAAGGTGGAATCTCCAGACTGACCACACTCTGCAGTCTGGTTGTGACCTGCTTGAATTCCTGCTCTAGTGAATCACTTATAGATATTCGGTGTTGTTCTGACCCAAGCAATATCCAACCAGGAAGGGGTCATTTTTATCTGCCACACCTAGAACACGTATTTCAATCACAGAATAAAGGTTAAGGCACATAACAAGCATAGCAGAAGTGCTAATGCCCAAGGCAGGCAGCCTACTCACACTTTCTTGGAAATAGACGACATTAAGCACAGGGAGACTTATTTCCAAGTAAACACTCTAAGGAACAAGTTATTAGCCAATACTTCCATCACAAGGGGTTGAACTAGATGACCCTCAGGGTCCTTTCCAGCTCTACAAGTCTATGATGCTCTGAATTCTGGAGTAAAGGGGGGAATCTGCACCTCAACACCTCATTCAAGGAAGATCCATGCCAGTAGTAGTATATTGAACTAACACTATTTTCTGCTTTTCAGTTGCAGCATCCCAAATAGTGAAATCCCTCCCTAGAGAGATTTGGCTAATTATTAGAAGCTGCTTTTGGGGTAGAATGCAGATGTAAAGGTAAAGGGACCCCTGACCATTAGGTCCAGTCATGACCGACTCTGGGGTTGCGGTGCTCATCTCGCTTTACTGGCCGAGGGAGCCGGCGTACAGCTTCCGGGTCATGTGGCCAGCATGACTAAGCTGCTTCTGGCAAACCAGAGCAGCGCACGGAAACGGCATTTACCTTCCTGCTGCAGCAGTACCTATTTATCTACTTGCACTTTGACATGCTTTCGAACTGCTAGGTTGGCAGGGGCAGGGACCGAGCAACGGGAGCTCACCCCGTCGCGGATATTCAAACCGCCGACCTTCTGCCCTAGGCTCTGTGGTTTAACCCACAGCACCACCTGTGTCCTGCCAGAATGCAGATATAGGAGCTCTTAAATAAACTGATTTCCATAAAGGCGGCTCTCAGCTTACATTGGGGTTGCGTTCTGGGGATTGTATGTAAAGTCCAAATTGTGTATAATCAAAACACATTGGGTTCAATGGCTGTCTCCAAATGCCCGTGCCCTTTCCATCCTCTTTATTTTACCCAGCACATAAAGCCAAAGACAAGCTCCTACCACAGAAAATACTCTTCTTCTAGGGGCCGCCTAATCTTTCAAGGCAGTGATGCCGCAGGTGTCTATCTAAGGCAGGAGGTTCAAATCCTGTGGCTGCACAGCTCTTGGACTCCAACTTTCTTCAGCCCCCAGCCAGTGTGGCCAATGGTCGGCAAGGATGGGAGCTGCAGTCCATCAACATCTGGAAGGCCACAGGTTCCCCATCCTTGGCTGGCTGGGCCTGATTAAAGCTGGTGTGCCAAACATCAAGAGCACACCAGGCTGGAAAACGACTGCTTTCAGTATTGTGCATACCCGAAAGGACAGAGGTAGAAAATGGTGGGTTCTACTATTAGAAACTGAATGGTAAGTCCTTTCTCATTTGTCCATGGAGCATAAACAAAAAATCTGCTTTGATCCAAATTGAGAACAACAACAACCTGGCTATGTTTTAAGTCGGTGAGATGTACACAACCCCCTCTGTTTGGTATCTTAATTTACCTGCTGAATACATAGGTAAATCAAGAAACTAAATAGCGTATCCGGGGCTGTGTACATCTCACCGACTTAAAACATAGCTAGTTGGTTCTATTTCTCAATTTGGATCAAAGCAGGGGGGGGTGTTGGGGGGGGTGGAGAGAAACAAATCAAAACTTTGAGCTTTGAGGTTCTTACAATCAAGCTGTATATAAACTTTATGAAATAAATAGAGCACAGTATTTAATAAGAAACGACAGGACAGATATGGACAGATATTTTAATAATAATAATTAAATAGGCCAAAGGCAGTAGATCAGTGCCACCCTGTGTCACATTCCCAGGAAAAAAACTCTGAGCCCCAGATTCTCCTCCTGCAACTAACTCACAACTCTTTCTCCCTCTGCCTTTGTGTCTTCAAACTAGAGTTCCCGCTTTCTCTGCCTCTACCTATAACTGGATATGTGCACATGTCACTGTCTTCTAACTCTGACGGGTACCTCATTCACAAACAGAGATTCACAGCTATCAGAAGAACGTCCCCCAACAATTCCCTCCATCAGTGAACACCAGCACCGATTTATCTCAGACCATTAACTAAGAATCCGCCAAACAAATTTAACAGGCAGCCAGTCATCCCTAAACATCATCCGGATCTGAATTAAGGAAAACCCATTTGAGAAGTTGTGAACGGGAAATGAAAAGGGAGGAATCTCCGAAGGTGTGGACTGCAGGCATTGTTTATGTCTCCAAATCTACTTGGAGAAACAGTTAGATTTGTGAGCAGGAAAACAAGTTGGTTGTAATATGGTCCAGAGCATGTGTGCTTTCCTGAATCCATCTGTCCACGTTCCCATTACACAGCTGAGAGATGCAAATCAAAAACCAACCCAGACATTACATGCCACATACACAACCTTGCACAGATTGAAAACGGGAATGGGGGGGGGGGGGACACAAACACACAACAGGAAGTGAAAAGGCAACAATAAGACCCTCTTTAAAAACATGGTCGGTCTTTTCGGGGGGCAGAAGGAACAGAGGAAACGAAAATGAAGTTGAAGGCTTAGGTCAGAGGTACAGTCCGACCTCCGCCCAGCATCTGATACAACTTCTTGCTGGAGAGATATGGAAAAGACTGGAAGGGGGGGGAGTTGTGGCGCTGTCGTGCCACGGGCAGGTGAGAATAACAAAGCCCAGGACTCTGCCCCAACTTGTCCCCCTACAACACACCTGGAGCCCCTTCCCCTCCCTCCGCCTCCCAACATCCCTCTCGCTCCCAAACAATAGCCACCCCTTTCGCTTACCCTCTTCTCCGTGTCCAGGCAGAATCCCAAGCAGGCGGGGGAGTGTTTTGCTCAGCTCGCTTTCATGCTTTTCTCGGCCAGTGGCTCCCTCTCCTTCCTTCCTCCCCCCCTCCCCACACCGTTCCCCTTTTAAAACGAGCTCGCTCGCGGAGAGTCAGCCCGGGGAGTGGACAAACAAGTTTCTCAAGTTTGCGCTCTCGCTCTCTCTCTTCCTCGCTTCCTTCTCCCGGCAGCGCACAAACACACACAAAAAGAGAGGCGCGCACCAGGTGTCTTCCTCCGCGCGGGGAGTGGAGGCGAGAGAAAAGTCGAGTGAAATGTGGAGAGGCTGAGGGAAGAAGAGTCTAATTGGGATACTCCTGAGAGAAAGGGAAGCCAAATTAAAAAAGGAGGCGGGGGGAGAGAGAGAGAGACACACCCCTGACAAGAAGAAGCCCCGCCCCTTTCCGGAAGGCGAACACGTGACTCGCAGGTAAGGGCGCGGGCGGCTTTGGGGCGCCGCCCCCTGCCTACCAGCGCCGCTAAGAAAGGGCGCGGCTTGGGAGAGCGGCCGCTTCTCCGGCTTCGACAGCTGCTGCGTTTCCGTCTTGGCGCGAGAAGGCTGGGTGGGAAACGGCGCACCTGGCGAGGAAGTTTGCTGGAGCAGCGCGCGCGCGCCCTTCCTGAGGCAAACTAAATTCGGTTTCCGGTCTTGTTAATTCAGGATTACAGTATCTGAATTACCTTCCCCCATCCCCCACTTCCCGCGCCATGTAAGTGGTAGATAGGTGCCTCACGCGCGTCACTGT
This sequence comes from Darevskia mixta, assembly GCA_034641385.1. NCBI lineage: Eukaryota > Metazoa > Chordata > Lepidosauria > Squamata > Lacertidae > Darevskia > Darevskia mixta. The sequence continues at coordinate 4,872,469 of JAWWNH010000062.1, read as the reverse complement.
CGCCCGTTCCCAAAGAGTTAAAAAACAAAAAAAGTGGTATTGCAGGTGCTTTGCAAAGAATAGGGAAGTTGTAAATCTATAAGATGTAATCAGTATAATTGCCTGGAAATTACCTGAAAGGAAACGAAATCCCTCTCTATTTTGTCTTCATAAGAAAAGCTTGCCCATCTAGTTCAGCGTCCTGGTCTCACATTGGCCAACTTTGGGACCTTTGGGAGGCCAGTAACCAGGACCTGAGGGCAACAGTGTGGTGCAGTGGTTTGGGCTAGCCATGAAGATGAAAGTAACGTGTGAAGTGGGGCTTAGTTGACACTTATTTCTCTATGACTGCTTCCATGCGCCCACTAGGAGTTCTAACTTGCCCTTGTCTCAAACTCCACCACTCTATGACAAACTACATTGAATCTAGTGGCACAGCAGTTTTTTTAAAAAAACAAACAAAACTGCTAGCGCATCTGCAAAGCTAAGCAGGGTCTGGTACGGTTGCAAATTGGATGGGGGGGGTCACATGTTGAGATTTCTGCATTGGAGGTTGGATTAGATGACCCTTAGGGGTCCCTTCCAACTTACGGGCTCATTGTTAAAACCATGTTTATGGAAGACAATCTTACTCCGAGTGTTACTTACTCGATTACTATGAGTGATCACCAAAGAAGAAGAAAAAGAAGATGATTGTGTCAAACTCAGGGTAAGAGCCTAACACCACATAGCTGGGAAGAAGCCCCACTGAATTCACTAAGACTTGTTTCTGAGATGCAATCTGTTTCTGGTATTGTATGGGTTGGGCGTCTTTTCTGAAGTGAAAGCAAGTCAACTTTCCTAACAGGATCCATTCAAGCCTTGGGTGTGCCCAGCTTTTCTCTTTGGGTTTTGTTTGTGCAGCTGCACAAACATCAAAGAATGAAGTCATATCGGCTTTTAATAACACAAAATATTGCAATAAAGTGAGTGGTTCTGGGTCTGGTGATCTCGTTTATCGGTTCCTGCAACTTTGTCCTATTTGGCTTTCCATTTCCATACCTTAAGCCTGTGTCCTTTATCCAGAACCTTACTGCCAAAATAATTCACTTCAAAGTTCAGACCACGTGGTAGGTAAAGGTAAAGGGACCCCTGACCATTAGGTCCAGTCGTGTCCGACTCTGGGGTTGCGACACTCATCTCGCTTTATTGGCCGAGAGCCAGCGTACAGCTTCCAGGTCATGTGGTCAGCATGACAAAGCCGCTTCTGGCGAACCAGAGCAGCGCACGGAAACGCCGTTTACCTTCCTGCCAGAGCAGTTCCTATTTATCTACTTTCACTTTGACGTGCTTTCGAACTGCTAGGTGGGCAGGAGCTGGGACCGAGCAACGGGAGCTCACTCCGTCGCAGGGATTCGAACCGCCGACCTTCTAATCGGCAAGCCCTAGGCTCTGTGGTTTAACCCACAGCGCCACCTGGGTCCCTTGGTACCATGTGGTACCCCTCTTTAAACCCATACTCCAGTTCTCTATATAATAGCACTGCATGCAGCCTAACAAACAATGTCCTTTCTGCAACACCCTCCATGCTTTGCTCCCCTTATAGCTCTTCCCTCATAGCTCAGTTGGTTAGAGTGTGGTGCTGAAACACCAAGGTTGCAGGTTCAATCCCCGGGTGGGAGAGCTGCATATTCCTGCATTGCAGAGGGTTGGACTAGATAATCCTCAGGGTCCCTTCCAACTCTATGATTCTATGATATCTCAATATATTAAATGGTTTAGAAATGATTTCAAATAAAATAAGACAAATGACCACTGTCTGCTACCCTTACTCTTGCTGCTCCTTTGGTTGTTTGGAACTCCCTCCCAGAACACCTTTGCAATGTCACTTCTTCCTTCACATTCCTCCTCAAAACCTATGCCTTCCAGGAAGCCTTTGTCTTAACCTACTGTGCCTCATCCTTCGAGGGAAACTGCGCTTAAGTAAAGGTGGTTGCATTTGCACATACTCTTCCATTGTTTAATGCTTCAGTCTCCTCCCTCTAATTTTGATAGTCTCTCCCATTATCAAAATGTAAATTGCAAAACTTCTCGATGAATAAACCTGCATTTTTGCTTATGTTATTCCATAAAGTACTTTTACATCGGTGATGCTCTGTTAATAACTAGCAGCCTTATACCCAGCGTTGCTAGGAATTCAAAGAAACCAAAAGATCAATGCAGTTTTGAAACCAGTGGTTAAAATCAGTACAGTTTTGAATTGAATGACCTCAAATAAGTTCAGTAAATACAGCGTATGAGCAGTTTTTGTTTCTTGTTTTACTGTTTCAGAAATTTCTGCAAAACCTTCCAAAATTCTTGAACTTCTTGGCATTCCCGCCACGTGTGCAGGTAGGTGCCTATCAATGAAAAAAGATTGCTATCCTTGGAGGTAATGTTTTTTGGGCTAGAGATGGATGGGTCCACCCCCTTTATCTTCTGCCTTCGTCTTTCCTGCTTCACTTTCTGCCACTTCTTTTTAACTCTCTCAATTTTCCCCACACACCATTTTTAATCATTGCCACCTGCATGAATTAGGAAGTGCTCCATGAAATGAGATCCAGGGGAAGTACTGTACTAAGCAGGCTGACAGAGGAGTGTTGTGCTCCTGCGACACCAGACATCCCTACTGAGATACTTCCCCTGCTGTGGCACTGCCTCCTGTGCCTCCACCTGCCAGTATTTTACATCCCTCTACATACAAAGCTTTGTCTGTCTCCCCTTTCCTTTCCTTTTCTTTCTGAGTTCTTTTTTTTTTTGCCTGCTAAACTGCATGAAATGAATTGTGTGCCTAAATGCAGACAATTCCGAGAAAAGATGTAGCAGCATTGCTACATCTAATCCATGCAAGCATTCCCCACACTTTAAATGAATGTAAATTGGACAAATTGGGGAAGATGAATTTGTGCTGTTTTTCTCACACAAATACAGTGGTACCTCGGGTTAAGAGCTTAATTTGTTCTGGAGGTCTGTTCTTAACCTGAAACTGTTCTTAACCTCAGGTGCCACTTTAGCTAATGGGGTCTTCCGCTGCCACTGCGCGATTTCTGTTCTCATCCTGAAGCAAAGTTCTTAACCCGAGGTACTACTTCTGGGTTAGCGGAGTCTGTAACCTGAAGCGCCTGTAACCCGAGGTACCACTGTATCTGAAAGACCGCCTCCTTCCCTACAGACCCTTGGGTGCTTAGATCGGCAGAGGGGCCCTCAGAGGCTGTGTGTGTGTGTGCGTGCGTGCGTGCGTGCGCGCAGCATTTGACAGGGCATTCTCTGTGGTGGCCCCTAAGCTGTGGAACTCCTTCCCCACAGAGTTGTGTCTGGCACCTTCGTTGTACAGCTTCTTTGCTCTGGCTTTTGACACTTCAGGTGTATATTTTTAGGACCCACGTTATCGTGTATGGTTGTAAGTCATTTTAAACCTGTTTTTAATCTTGTGTTTTAATGTCGTAACTTGCCCTGGGACCTTAGGGTGAAGGGCAGGTAATAAATAAATAATACAGAAATCCTGTTTCCGTAAGCAGTTTACTCACTTATCTATAGCCTTGCAATGAGTGTGAGTTGTCCATGTTACTGTTTCTGATTACATGACCATCTTTTCGAACACCGTGATGTGGCCGATTCACCTTTTTCTTTGTAGGTTCCTCCCTTGTTTCCAAGCTATTTATAGCACCTTCCAAATGTTTCAGCACAGCATTCCCTCACCACCACCTCCAGGTGACTGGTAAATTTAGTAATGGGTTACTTAAGAGTTATTATAGCCCAGCAGTGAGGAATGTTGTGACTCTTCAAAAGGCGAATGCATGTCAGGACTAACAATGGGGGGAAGAATTCAATTCACTTCATATTTAAAGGCAAACATCTCTCATTCGCATTTCCCAAAACAATACGGGAAATGAGATACAGCTATCTTTAAAATTTCATAGCTCTCTGAATATTGCAATGTCATTCTCCAGGCAAGTACCGGTAATATATATATACAAATATGCACCTATTGGACCAAAGTGTCTACAAAAATGCACTGGCTTATGGAAAATAGCTTTACAAAAAAAATGTATATTAGGCAAAGGTGCATACAAATATTAGGAGAAATGCGCGCTAAGATGTTGATGGATTTTCATGAGGACTTTTCTGTTTAAAAAATTGCGAACAGATGTGGAAATGTGAAGAACTGAATTTAAGATTGAAAATGGAGAAACTAAGATTAAGCAAAATTGACAAGTCCCTTGTTGAGACTCCCTGAAATTAAAATTACCGTCTTGTGTATTTTTATGTGTCCACTCCCTTGCAGATATTCCGTCCTTTTAAAAAAATAAATAATTTTTATTAATTTTCCATTTAAGTATATATAATCACATCATTATTATCCACTTTACTTCTTTGGCTCTTTAGAGCCTGTTGACTTCCTTCCCTCTCACCTCTTAGCTTTCAAAAGTAACCTTTATATCACAGCATTTTATATGTTTTCCAATTCTAATATAACTCATTACAAAATACCTAAAAGTTTAAATAAATATAGAAAGGTAAAAAAAATTCTCATTACAAGTATTCAAATAACCACACTAGTGTTGTTAATTGCTTACAATGGTCTTTCAAATATTGTATAAATTTACTCCAGTCTTTTTGGAATACTTGATCGTGCTGGTTTCGGATTTTTCCTGCCAGCTTCGCCAGTTCTGCAAAGTCCATCATTTTCATCTGCTACTCTTCTTTCGTTGGTACTTCTTGTTGTTTCCATTTTGGAGCTAAAAGGATTCTAGCCGCTGTTGTTGCATACATGAACAGTCTTTTATCTTCTTTTGGTATCTCTTCGCCTACTATACCCAGTAAAAAGGCTTCTGGGTTTTTTAACAAAAGTGTTTTTAAACATTTTCTTTAACTCATTATATATCATTTCCCAGAAAGCCTTTACCTCTTTACAAGTCCATCCAGATATTCTGTCCTAACTGGAGGAATTCTGTCTGGTGTAGGAGGGTGTCAGGGATGCCCCGCCTGTTCAGCGGAAGGTGGTGGCGGACCCTTTAGCATACAGAGAGCCCTGGCGCCTCTTGGACAGCAGCACCTTGTCCAGCGGTGAAAGAAGCACCGCCTCCAGTGAGGAGGGAGGGATGAGAGGCGAGCGGTTGGCGAGAGGGCTCAGGGATGCTACAGAGGCCCCACAATCACGTCGTCCAGCTGGGCAGGAGGGAAACGCGCCAGTTCCGGCGCCCCTTCTGCGTAGAGGGGTGAAACGTAGAAGGAAACTGGGGGTGCTCAAGTTCTTATGTTGGAGACGGAGACGGAAGGGGCCACTCCCGGATTCTGCTAGCGATTGAGACGGTCATGAACTTTGTTACTCTGCACTGTAAATAGTTTGCACAATAGAGGTCAAGCATCATCTCACCATGTGGAGGCGAGTAAAGGTCTTACTGGTGCTGTGTTGTGGCAGATCACATTGTGGGCAAAGAATTTGTACAAAGTTGTTCCAGTGAAGAATAAAACATCTGTCATTGGAAAAGAAAAAAAAAGACAGGATGGACTCAAGCCTCGTTACTCTTGAGTAGCCCTCACAAGGACCTTACAGAGGGTCTAACCACAGGGCAAGACAAAATTAATTATTGAGAGGGACACACCAATCTCAGATCCTAGAAGACAATCTAAGGCAGGGGTAGCCAACATAATGCCTTCTAGATAATTGGAACTACTGTGCCTTTGGCCTAAGAAAATGTTGTTGCTTCTGCTACTGCTTAGTCACTTGCAAAAGAATAATATGAGCGAATAAGGCACGTTTACAACTGTAGACTAGGGAAGGATCTATGAGTTATCTAGTCCTGCTTCCCGCTATGGATTCTGAGCTAAACCCAAATGTTCCTGGTTCTCACTGCATCTGTTGGAAAATAACAACTCCTGGTTGGGGGAGTCTTGATGAATAAATCTTAATCGCTAGAGGTGTTTGAATGAATGCTCACTAGAAGGACAGATCCTGAAGTTGAGGCTCCAGTACTTTGGCCACCTCATGAGAAGAGAAGACTCCCTAGAAAAGATCCTGATGTTGGGAAAGATGGAGGGCACAAGGAGAAGGGGACGACAGAGGATGAGATGGTTGGACAGTGTTCTCGAAGCTACTAACATGAGTTTGGCCAAACTGCGAGAGGCAGTGAAGGATAGGCATGCGTGGCGTGCTCTGGTCCATGGGGTCACGAAGAGTCGGACATGACTGAACGACTGAACAACAGCAAGAGGTGTTTGAGTTGGATTACTTTGCTGTTTAGCCCTTTCAGTTTGCAAACAGATTTGCAATCTGTATTATCCCTATTTCCTCATAACTATTCTGTGGAAGTTCTCGGGATAATGTCACTGGGTATACTCTTCCAGTGAAGTTCCTTGCTTCACCATCTGGTGCTTTGCATTAGTTTCTGCTGTTATTACTCAATCATAATCAAGAAACCGAACTCCTCCATCAGGATCTGATGGCAGCCAGAAGGCAGGGTTGGAGAACTAGTTAGGACTCAAGAGCGGAAAGCATTCAGGGGCAGAGGGCAAACCAGAAGACAGGATTGGGGAACAACCCAGGAGTCAGGACCAAAGTGCAAGACTAGAGCACAGAGAGACCTTGTTGCTCAAGCAAAGCACCACTGCATCCCAAAACCCTATTATATTCCTGCGTGTCCAGAAAGAGCCAGCAGTTAGTTCTTGGCACTTAAGTGAAAAGCTGCAGTAACATGGGTCAACACATGAGGCTGTAGTCGGCAGCTCCTGACAGTGAATGCCATTGCTATAGGTGGAATCTACACACATATAAAAAAACTCTGTGAAAGTGCTTTTTAAAAAATAAATAAAAATGTTTTGGAAAATGCATTGAATTTGACATAGCTCAATGTCGCCATCTAGTGCCACATTTGTTTATTGCACGTTTAAAACATTTTATTTGCAGCTGAATAGGAGTAAGCTCCATTGAACACAGTGGGACTTACTTCCGAGTAAGCATGCGCCTCTCTCCCAAAAATGGGCCTCATTGAAAAGGGCACCGCTGCTCCTTCTCTTTTTAGCAAAATTTGCCAGGGAGCAGCTTTTCATACAGTTGACCAAGATGCCAGCCTGCTCTCTCTGCGTGTTAGCCTTTGACTCCAGTCCAAGGGTAGCAAAACTAGACAATCTGGGTCTGTGCTAGGTCGGAGGTGGATTTAGGAGAGCACAACTGGTTCGGGGATGCCACAACTATGATGTAGAATGGAAGGTGAGAGGCACTAAATTTTGACGTTGCACAGGGTACCACTCAGATTTGAGACTGCACGATCCGCCACTGGCTAGGCTATTGGTCAAAAGTGGCTAGTGGTCACCACCCCTCCTCTACTCCAATATTTGTTGCTGTGTTTGCCAAAAATCAAGCTTTTGGGAGCAGAAAGGTCGCCAAATATTTCTGTCTTTTCTAAAACACTAAACAGAAGGCTTCTTATTCTCAGTAAGAGTGTAGAATTCTTGCTAGACTCGTTAATGGAAGTTTTCGAGCTAATAATACTTAACTATAAATAAGGCTGTAAATTCTTCTCAGTATGGGGGATTTCTATTTAAAAAATCCAGCTCTACAAGGTTGCTTCTTCTCAGCGAGAGACTTTCTGTAACATCTGCTTCATGGCATGAGATTGTTTTCCCATGCATATAAATATTGTGCTGTTAAATCATAAAGTGTGTGCTGTTATTCTTAAACAAGCGTAGCACTATTCTAGTTAAATTATTATAAAATAGGAGTAAATCATGTTAATGAGCATATTGTCTAAGGTGGGAGCATATTTAACCAAGTTTTGTAGCAATTTTACTTTTTTTTATTTTCACTAAGGAAGAGTTAGGCAAATCCTTAATTCTCCAACTGAAACAAAGGGAGTGTGTAATTGTGAAAAACTCAATGGATTGCACCTATTTTTACTCCTGGCAGTTGTGTAACAATAGGTGCCAAGCTGAACTTTTCTGTGGTTCATTTTTGTCAATCATGGTGTCAGTATAGTGGGCATTGCTTTAATATAAAATATACCCCTCAATGAACTAACCCCGGTGCTGTTACCAGTTCTTCGGTCAAACGTGACCTGGAATGTACAAGTAAATATTCTTACTTCCTAATATTTAATGTGAAGATTAGCAGACTAATCCTGTGCTACCAGCAAAGTTTAATCAGCACATCCTATAAGAAGGAACTAGATTGTGCAAAGACAACGAAATCTTCCAAGAGTAAAGAAATGATGCAGGAAATATATAGATAACCATTTAGACATTTCTCAGTACAGTCAAGGTCAGGGGTAGGCAACCTAAGGCCCGTGGGCCGAATGCGGCCCAATCGCCTTCTCAATCCGGCCTGCGGATAGTCCGGGAATCAGCGTGTTTTTACATGAGTAGAATGTGTGCTTTTATTTAAAATGCATCTCTGGGTTATTTGTGGGGCATAGGAATTCGTTCATTCTCCCCCCCCCAAAAAAAAAAAAGTCCGGCCCACCACATGGTCTGAGGGACAGTAGACCAGCCCACGGCTGAAAAAGGTTGTTTACCCCTGGTCAAGGTCCTTCAGCTTCAAAGTTATTTCGGTAAACAAAATTGTAAATGGATAGGAAATTGCAGGAAATAAAACAATGGTTCAAAGGAATAAAGATGTTACAGTATAACCAGTCAGATGGGTGGGGTATTCATCATCATCATCATCATCATCATCATCCCCTCACTCAGTAAGCCACCTCCCCACTGCATAGAAGTACATCAACTTAAAACTGTATTTAGACCCCAGATGTTCAACTACTGGTTAGCTCACAGCTCTAATGGGACCCCCTTTTTGCTCTGTGATCTCAAGGGTCAATTTTCATGCTTCCTGGATGGCAGACCAAGGAACAAGTGAGGGAGACTATAGCCTTCCTCATACGTTCTACAGGCTTGAATAATTAGGAATTCTCTTTCTCTCCCATAATTAAGGTGTGTATTATACTGCATAATTTACTTCATATTTGTAACCTTGTCTGAAGTGGCATCTACATATTCTGCCTCTTTTTATTTCATGTGATAAGCCAACCTTTCTTTATTCCTCTAGTGTGTCAGCTTCTTTATTGGACATAAGTTAAGACACTTATTCATAACAGACACACATATTGACTCCAGCAAAAGGTTTCAACCCACTTGTGTGTTGAATACACCTGGGTGCATGGACAACCGACCGACCCTCGTAACAGCTGAATAGTAACAATGCCTGAGCTGACAACTAGCATTCCTTTTATATATAACCATGCTGCCCAGGGAGATCTCTGGCTCCCTATCTCAATCTAAGGTCAGCTCTGGATCTTGTTTCCTCCATTTGGTCAGAACATCACTTCTGCTTTGTTCCTGGGCCAGCCTGCTAGCTTTTATTTGCAAAGAACTTGGACTTGTCTAGTGCTCCATAAATCCTGCTCAAATCCGTACTCATCCCTTTTCGCATCAGCAAGGTGTAAGATCTCTGGTTATCTTCAGACTTCATAAAATATAAACAGACAGACACCAGGTGGAACACCTGCGGTACCAAGTGTGTATATCGTCCAACACACACACACACACACACACACACACACACACACACGTAATGTCTATCTCTGTATGAAACATTTCAGGTTTCCATTTTTATGCCTTTGTTTTTCATCCATATGCAGGGCTTTTCTTGTTCAAGGTGAGGTTGTACAATTGCCTTTGTGTAAAGTGCAGCTCACAGAGTAATCGAAAGAAAAAACCTCAACCCTTATGCGCTGTCTCATTCATACACTGAATACTTCGCTGAACCAAATGGCAAAGTTATCCTCAACCTAGGGCAATTGTAATAACAGCACTGTAGCAGCTAAATATATACAAAGATCTTCCTGTAACTGGCAGCACCTCTTTGTGATGTAACCAGCAGTGCAATCCTATACCTATTGGACTCAATGGGACTTACTTCTTACAGGGATATGATTGCACCAGTGGTTTTCAACCAGTTTGCTGTGGCACCTGGAATGCCTTGAATGATGGACAGGGGTACCACAGGCAACACTGGCCTCTGACCCTCTTTCCTCCCCTCCCTCCGCTGATGCCCTCTCATGTCTCTGCCTTCCAAAGGCTTGTGTGGCTGTTCGTTACAGCAGCCCTGGCTACAAGCTCCCCAGATGAATGATGTCCAGGGTCCTGTTGGGCAGTGTGAGGGTGTTTGAAAAAGGGTGAGGGGCTGCCGGTTCTGCAGGCAAGGGGTGACATAACTGGGCTCTTGAGCCCCACAGGGATGTCACAGAAAGAATGTAGTTGGTCAAGGGAGCTGTGGACTCAAAGGTTGAAAACCTCTGGATTGCACCATAATTGGCTGGTCTTCTTAGGGTTAACCTAAAGAGAACCCTGCTGGACCACACCAAAAGCCCTTTCAGTCCAGCATCCTATTCTCACACTCACCAACCAGATGCCTATGGGAAGATCACAATCATGACATGAGCACAACAGTGCAACAGTGAAGGCAGAGTCACAGTAACATAGAGAGCTTGCTGCATGTCTCTTAGCAGTGCGTCACCTGAAGGTGCAGTCCAGATTCTTCCCTTGTTTTGCAACTGAAATCATAGGCATACATTAAACATTGAGCCATCAGTCTCCCCACCGCCATCCCAGACATGCTATTTGTTTCTTATACAAAATAAATAAACCAAAGCATCATATGAAAGTTTATGCACTTATACATTAATTTGTATTTTTTGTTAAAAACACCGGAAACTCTTTTTTTTTAGTAAGCAAAAGTGTTTCAGGGATCCTGGGGAGGTTTCACAGAGGGCAGCCAACTAGTATGAGACAGAGCCAGATTCTGCTTCAAACTTGCAGAGCCAATTTCCAATCTCCTCCACTCCCTTGAGCTCAACCCCAGAGACTACATGTACATTTGGACCAAATGCAACGAAAGTGCTGCCAGATATTTTGCAATCTCTTGTATTTGCTTATAGCTCCATCCTAAATATCTGTACGGAACAGCAAGTGCCTCTCATTTCAAAGGGATATACTTTTAGAATGAGTTCTTGGAATTGCAACATACACACACACACAAAAGAAAAAAACAGAAGAAAAGGGTATTTCAGCTATTTAAAATGCTGTACTAGAGCATTTTCGGTGTGCGCAGAAAAGCGAAATAATTGCCTGTTCCCAGGGCTGGTACTACCATTAGGCAGAGGGAGGCAATGGTCTCAAGTGGTAGGTTCTGAAGGGCACCAGTCGTGGCCCCCAGTCCTTCTTTCTGAGCCTCCTCCATGACCCCTCTGTTGGAGATCAGAGCTGTGTGGTACAAACAGCCCTTTGCAAACGATGCAGAGAAGGAAAGTGTTCTTCCAGAGATGAAAGACGACAGGACTTATCTTGTTGGCATGCGCCTATCAACCTGATGCATATCACATAGTCCCCCTGTTCCAAGGCCAAGCTCAGGTTAAAGTCAACACTGTGTGAAGAACTGCCAAGAATCAAAAAGCGACTTACGAACTTTGCCAAGTGAAGAGCACTTAAACACACCCAAGTCCACCATTTCTGCCTCTGCAACAGTCCCATCCTCAAGCACGGTTTATGATAACGTGCTGTTGAAAAGCAGCCCTCCTTGACCTTTGAACATGCTAACAGAATTGGGCATGGCAGCCTATGCATTTGGTGGAAGAGTGGGGAGCACTGGGCGAAGAGAAAGGAGACATAATCACAGGTCTGAAGCAGCATCAATAGTTCACTGCAAAGTTTCTTTTGCTGGTTTTAATGTTTTGGATCTTTAAGATACATTAGAACAAAATTGTTGCATGAAAGCAACATTAGATAGATTTTGTGTTTATACACTTCTCAACACACTTATTATTTACGGTGGCTTCAGTCTTCTGCTTATACTGGCAAAATGTCAAAGTCTTATTACTAGAAGATAAGTACTATACAAAATATAGCACAATTTGTCTAGCAAGCTAATTTCTCTAACATATCTTGCAGGATATGTAATCATCCCTGTTTTGTTTGTTTGTTTGTTTTGAAGCTATATTGTATACTCAAAGAACTTCAGTTTTCAAAGGCTGCAATCATCTACTCACTTATCTGGGAGTAAGACGCACAGAACTGAATGGAACTTCTTTTTTATAAGACGTGTCGTGATCAGTGCTTTTTTAAAAAGGAAAAATAAGTGCCGGAACTCACCAAGAACACCTCCCTCATTCTCGTAGAATGGCAATGGCGCCCACCTGAGAGGTGCTGGAACTGCAATATTTTTCAGCACTTCCGCTCTCTGGAGGAACCTGTGTGTTTCACTTAAAGTTTGGGACAGGTCTGAGTTAAAAGCCAGACTCAGAAATGTGGGACAGACTTTGCTTCTTTGTCCATGGACTCCTAGGTGCTAAACCTGATACCAGGTGCAACTGGGAGGGACTTACTCAGCCTGCAATCTCCATCTTGGAGCTGCATCCAGAAACTGACCTCATGAGTACAATATCCAGCCTGATTTTGTTGTTGTTGGAAATTTTGTGTGGCCTTCTCATAAAGGTATTGCTCAGTTCTGAATTCTGTAAAAGGAAACATGGGAAAAGGAAAAATCCATGTTTTCTGAAAAATAGCCACTAGAGGGCAAAAGAGACCACACATATTCAAAGTGGGCTTTTAAGAAACGAGTGCACATCTGGGTAAAGCCTGTGCATGCATATAATATTACCTGGCTGCTTTTCTCTGTGTGTGGTACTCCACTCTGCTTAGAGAGGCACACCTGAGCAAAGCAGAACAGCTACACTTTCAGACACAAGTAAGAGATTTATAATCTCAGATATGAGAGCCATCATGGTGCAATGGTTAGAGTGTTGGGAGTAGGAGCTGCGAGGCCTGGGTTCAAGTCTCCATTCAGGTATGAAGCTCACTGGGTGACCTGTGGCCAACCATAGTCCCTCAAGCTGATCTTCCTCACAGGGCTGATAGAGAGGTTATCTGATGAGCATGGTGGAATATTTATAGACTACAGCAACTCCTCTTCCCCAGCCCTCCAGTTGAGACTGAGGCTCCACTGAATACCTAGGTGGAGCTGAATGAGAGGGGAGCTTTTCCTACAGCAGGATACATGTTCCTACAGCCATATGGGGACAATTAATGCACACACAGAAGAAGTCCATTGACCTCTTTCTCCACAATTCCACATGACAGTGAGAGTGTCATAGTTGTAAAGAGTCAGAAGATGGGGAAGTGATTTCAGGAATCAGACTGCTAGCAACTGAAGTCCCATGAATTAAGCTTCTCAGCAGGCTCACAGCTGACACTCTGGTGTCCCCTTCCAGCTGGAACACCAGCGTCCGACCAGAGGCTGTTCAAGGAAATTATTTCACAGCAGATTCAGCAAGGATTAAAAGAAAATCTCTTTCTCTCTCTCTCTTTTTTTAAAAAAATGCATTATTACTGTTCGGCAGGTGTGAGGAACTTTTGGCCCTCCAGATGTTGCTGAACTACAACAGTCATCATCCTTGGCTATGTGTGTGGAGGCTGATGGGATCTGTAGTTCAGCAGCATCTGGAGGTTCCCCTCATCTGGCTATGGCCTTCACGGCTGCAGCACGTGACAATGGCCACCAGGCTAGGTTGCCTATTAAAAGGCATAGACCAGCCTTCTCCAGCCTTGTGATGGGATGGGATGGCTTGTGGCTGTTGTAGTCCAAAACATCTGGAGGGCATCTGGTTAGTGAAGGCTGGTTCGGATGAACATGTGAAGGACAGGCGACTTGAGCTATGGCAGCTAAAACTTCAGCCTTTATTTTCTGACCCAGTATGCCTCTATAATAAACAACAGCAGGGAATTATTGTTTTCCATCATGCCCTGCGTTTGTCCTGGTGGGACCTTCACCTTCCTGTTGGTGGAGACAAAGAGGGCTGAAGTAGACATTCCTTTTGTCTGTTGCTACAAGGCAGTTATAATGTTTTTTTAAAAAAGGTATTTCTCTTCCTCCTTTGCGACAGCTTTTTGCCATTAAGCTGTTCATCACACATTTCTGTTAACATCTCCCCCCCCCCCCGCTACTGTGCCCAATAAGCCTTCCGTAGGAGCAAATCAAAGGTCATCAAGTTCACCTCCCTGCTGTTAGGAACAACCAACCCAGCATCAAGCTGCAGCCCTTCCCCTCCAGCCTCCACAACCCATCCCCTCATTTCAGCCCCATCTCCCCCATATTGCTCCCAGCCTGTTTATATTCATGATATGGCAGCCTAAACTGGAAAATTCCTTCTTTATCCCTAAGCCATGCCAAATTGAGCAATGCCATATTATCTATTATTATTTTCAACAATGCTTCCCTTAATGCAATCCAGAACGGCAGTGTGTGTGTGTTTCATAACCTCATACTGCTTATTCATATTTCCCTGGTGGGCCCCAATATGCAAAACTCTAGCCAGTTTTCCTATTCCTCCCTCTGTTCCTCCCCCTCCCTGCAACACACACACACACACACACACACACCATCAGCATCTGCATCCTTTCCAAAATTAAGGAAAGCGCTGGCTCTTAAGACACTTAGATCTCGTCCTTGAGCTTGTCGCTGCGGTTGTAAAAGCTAGCTGCTGGCTTTTTTAAAGTGAAGATTCCCAACCGAACCACGTGATTTCAATTAATGAACAACAATAGTACTGAAACTACTTAACACTGGAAGGCTTAACGGCGATTGTATAGTCAAGCTAGGGAGGCCAGCCGAAGGACACGTTAAGACAGGCACCCCCAAACTTGGCCCTCCAGATGTTTTGGGACTACAATTCCCATCATCCCTGACCACTAGTCCTGTTAGCCAGGGATGATGGGAGTTGTATTCCCAAAACATCTGGAGGGCCGAGTTTGGGGGTGCCTGCGTTAGGCTATTGAGAACCCTGAACACCAATTAACCCTGACAGCATTATCTCAAAGGAAAGCACTTCTAAACCCTTTTACAGTAACCACATACTGTTACAAGCACTATCTACGTATGGGTGATAAGAAAGTTAAACTGATCTTCAGCGTAAAATTGCGTTCTTGAACGATGGTTATTTTGTAGGTGCACCATTAATGCAGAGAACTTCTGGCTCCATGTTTGAGGGGAGGCGTTGGGCAAGATGTCCTAAGTGGGTCTCCCTCCTCACCACTGTCAACGCTACATGCGTCTTCTTCTTTGCCCTTGGGATTCCACACAACTTCCTGGAGGGAGATGGCAAGGATAGGGTGCAACCAGGCAGCTGGTTCTTGCCCCTATTTGCCCTTAGTTGGGCAGGTAAGCAAAGAGCTCTACTGAATAGAAACAGCAGCCAGACCACAGGGAACAGTGGTCAGCAGCAGTCAGCAGCAAGGCCAACCCCTCAAAAAAACCACAAGACCATGAGAAGACCGCTACTGGATCAGGGCAAAAGCTCGTCTGTTCTCACAATGGCCAGCCAGATCCCCATGGGAAACCCCAGAAGAAGGGTCTGAACCCAACTCCAGCTGCACGTCCAACTGCTCAGACCCCTCCCCATCCTCCAGCTCTGTCTCCTGCCTCGCAGGAGGCAAAAGCCCTGTAACTGCTCCGCCTGGATCAGCCTCTGGTCTTGCTGCCTCTTCCACCAACTTCACAGAGCCCTGCCAGTCCCTGACACACAAAAAGAGTCATGAGCTACGGTCAGCAACCTGAATGCACAGTAGGCATTGTGCAGAAGTGAGAGAGAAGCAGAAATGGTGCCTCTTGAATGAGAGACCAGGGTTAATAGAATTGTAAAACTGGAAGGGATTCCAGGGTTCATCTTGTCCAACCCCACCATGTAGGTTCGAAACCCTATGAACGCCTCATCGATCTTCTTGGAGGAATATTCGTGAAATATAAACACAATATTTATGGAATATAAATGTAACAATTGAAGAATACATGATATTGAAATGGAGGGAAGCAGCAACTGCAATAATTACTGTACATAAACTTTTGCCCTTTAAGATGATTATATATTTGGCTTTTAGTTCGGTTTCAGTTTGTAAGTTTAGCGTTCTAGCCAAAGGCCACGACAAACTGGTTTTTATAATATACACATAAAGAACAAAAGACTGGGTGTAAATTACATTTGCAATTTGGTAGTACGTGGCAATTATGGCAGTGGAAAGGACATGGTCAGAAGCAAAGAGTTTGCAATAATAAAGACAGCATTTGAACCTCACTCCGCTGAAACCTTCAGGAAACTATAACAGCAACAATGGAAATGTTGGAAGCAACACTTAAATTCCACATTAGGAGACAAGAAAGTTGCATTTATCCTAATTCTATTGGACACTGATGTGAGATTTGGGGGGGGGTGCTTTATACTAAGCTAGTATAATATAAATGGAATGTCTGGAATTAAGAGGAATCACCAATAGAATAAACTTTGCAGTCTGCTTTATTTAGTTTCCTTTCTCCACCATGCACATATACACAGACTGTGTAAGACACCATTTTCCAAATGGATACAAGAAGGAGCTGTGACTGTAAAGCAGCTGGGTAAATAGGATTTATGCATGCATTTCCCCTCCTCAATATGCTGGGAAGATATCAATTAACATGCCTTTTCTAATTCAGTGCAAAATTAATTTGTCCTACCGTATCATTGCGATGCGCCATCTGTTCAAAGTTGAACAGAAAACAAAGAGGTGCAGGGTGCCATGACTCCTCCATTCACGAAGGATTAGGCTGTCAGTAGCTACTAGCCATGTGGCTACATTCTACCTCCACGGTGGGGGGCAGGATGCTTCTGAATGACAGCTACTTGGAATTGCAAGTGTGCTGTCGTGTTCATGCCCCTCTTGTGGGCTTCCCACAGGTATCTGGTTGGCAACTGTGACAACAGGATGTTGGACTATGTGGGTCTTTGGTCTGATCCAGCAGGGGTCTTCAAGAATGCTGCTCTGAAGTACTCCCTAGTTCCAGGGTTGGGAGGGGTGGCCCACCATACCTCTCAAGGTGTCTATTCCTGGTCTGGCCCAAAGTCTTCAGCCAGTCAACCTCACTCTCTCTACCTATGTTGATGAGTATTCCGGTGACAGGCTCTCTTTGATCTGAGATGCTAGTCCCTGAGGCCATCTCCTGGAATGCGACACCAAGCCAAGAAAGACCATTTGCCCACTGACTGGTAGTAGGGGCACTTTGGGTTTTGGGGTTTTGTTTTCCCAGTCCTACCTGGAGAAATTTGGGGACTGAACCCGGGACCTCTCACAATGCAGGCAGGTGCTTGGTCACTTAGCTATGGTCTTTCTCAACAGAGTGGCTGGCCTGATGTCACCCAGGAAGCTTCAGGACTTGAAGCTGGGCCTCCTCACTTCTAGTCTTACGCTCTTACAACACACTGACTGTATATGTAAAAGAGGTTTATGCTAGAAGTTGGAGCTCTTGTGTGGGTGGGGGTTCCTGAGTCATTGATTCTCTTGGAGCTATTTGGGTGGAAGCCAACGAAAGTGTCCCATCAGTGCAAGGATTTCTGCTTGCGCAGCAGAATTTCCTCCCCCTGAGCATCCTCTCGAAATCTGCTCCTGAGGGTTGGGGAACTCCTAGGATAGATTTAGGGCACATGGGGGAGGCGGGGGGGATCCTATTGCACAAGTGGAAATCCTTGCATTGATGGGACTCATTACTCAGTGCTATTTTGGACTCAACTTTTTATTCTTAAAAAAAAAGGCATCTCCCATGCATTGCAGAGAAACCGATTTTTACTCATACTTTCAGTGCAATTGCACAATCCTGATTAGTTAATGGGGTGCCTAAGTATAATTGCAAGCTGTGAAATTTTATTACTGTACACTACTTTTCTGGGGATTTCAAAAGAGCTAAGTAATTTATATTGCTAACATTCCCCCGAATATTAGTCCCTGCCTTTAAGCTTTAAGTGAAAGACTCTAGCTTTCAGAAACATAGGGCTGGTCCATGTCTCATTGTTCAGTGGATGACTGTGATTTTGAGTGATTAATCGCAGGTATGTCACAGTTCCAAAATTCCTTGCAACATCTCACAATAGTAGCCAGTTCACACAGTCAGCCACCAGTCATCAAATGCAGAAAACTTGTGCATGTGTGTGAACCAGATTAGTGCCCTAAGTATTTGGCTACCATGACCCCTCCCCAAGAGATGTCCATTGGAACAACCCATTCTCTTCTCACTGCTTTGCTGCAACTTCCAGAGGGACATCTGTGTTCATCTGTAGGGCGTGCCATTTTAGGGGGTGAAACTTAATGTTTGCAAATTTCTTCAATGAGGGGTCTTTAAAATATGTCTTGGAGTGTGAGGAATTTCGAATCTGCTATTATTTTTGTGACTAGACAATATTTCATATAAAAACAGAGTTGGAAGGGATCCTGAGCGTCATCTAGTCCAACCCCCATTTAGCTTGGTAAGTCTACACATAAGCATATAAACTGCTTTAGGAAAACCAGATAATTTTAATTTTACCTTCTGCAAATGTCAGGGACTGCAACAATAGCAATAAGACATAACACACAATAATACTAATATATAATATAATCTGGGCTTTTTTTCATCTGGAACTCACAGAGCAAGGTGAGTTCCGGCATCTCTTTTTCTAGAAAAGTAGCACTGAATATAACTGCAAGTACTGGCAATCCTCCTGCCAACCTAGCTGTTCGAAAGCACGACAAAGTGCAAGTAGATAAATAGGTACCACTCTGGCAGGAAGGTAAATGGCGTTTCCATGTGCTGCTCTGGTTCGCCAGAAGCGGCTTAGTCATGCTGGCCACATGACCCGGAAGCTGTACGCCGGCTCCCTCGGCCAATAAAGCGAGATGAGCGTCACAACCCCAGAGTTGTCTGTGACTGGACCTAATGGTCAGGGGTCCCTTTACCCTTACCTTTACTTGGCAATCATTTTTAATGATTTCTATGCTATTTTGAACACATTTTATTTACCAAGCATATTATTTGAATTCCCAAGTCATGTTACAACTTTTTAGCACCCCCCTGGTTTTTTGGATGTAAAAGTTGAAAAATTCAACATGGTAGCAGTCAACACACCAAAGAAACTCGTGGCGCCTTAAAGACTAATAGATTTGTTATGGCATGAGGTTTTATGGATGAGGATCCACATCATCAGATGCCTGAAGCACTATCCTCAGTTGGCAGCCACACAAACACGCTTGTGATGGTACCCTCTGGTATGGAGCACCAACAGCTCTTTGTTTCACTTACTTTTTCTGCTGACACCTCCAGCACTTTTATCAAGATGGGGACTGGCAACTCATCTTTTTACCAACTCCCCCCCCCCACAGTGTATGTCAGGCATAGGCAAACTTGGCCCTCCAGATGTTTTGGGACTACAACTCCCATCATCCCTAGCTAACACGACCAGTGGTCAGGGAAAATGGGAATTGTAGTCTCAAAACATCTGGAGGGCTGATGTTTGGTGTATGTATACCAGAGGTCTCCAAACTACGGCCCGGGGGCTGGATACGGCCCGAGGGACTCGTTTATCCGGCCCCTGGTGACCCCCGCCGCCCGCTCTTACCGGCACAGCGCGGCGCGGCTGCCCACTTCCGGGTCGGAGGAGCACCGGAAATAGTTTGTGCACATGCACAAACGTTATTTCCGGTGCACATCTGGGTCGGAGGAGGCCCATGCACATGCGCACAAGCTATTTCTGGTGCTCCTCCGACCTGGAAGTGCGCCGGAAATAGCGTGTGCACACATGTATGGGCGCACGCTCTCCCGCCCTCCGGCTCACCGCATGATCGGCGCTGGAGGCACCAGCCCGAGGCGCGGGAAGTTTGCCGACCCCTGATGTATACAGACAGAGATGGCAGTATATAGAGACCAGCCCATCCGAATCCTTTTCATGCAGATATTTCGGATCTACAGCCATGGGCTTCATACTGGGAAGTATCAATAAATGGACAGTAGGAGATCACAAGTATCAGGAGTAGCTTGGGAAAATACTGTGAAGTGAGAGCTGAAGCTGTCGCCCCTCCCCCCACCCCAATGGGCTGCTGAAAACACACAGCTTAATCCACAAAGTAAATAAATGGGAAGCTGGAGGGAGAGTAACTAGGGAACAATAGAAAAATGAGAGTTTTCAGCCTGCACAGCATGGTTTCCAGACCATGCACGAAGCACCTGCCTGAGGTGGGATACTGTCTACTAGAAGTTGAGGCTTTGAAGCCATGTCCAAAGGTTAATGATGTGGAAGGGCAGGGAAGTGCCATAGAGCCACAGCAGCGTTTTCTGAGTCAGCAGTGCTGTTTGAGAGCAAAATGGTCCTGTGACCCTGGGTGCTGCGTGGAAGCTGAACTTATCTGATGACCCCATTAGTCAGAGAAACATCCACTGCCGTCTCTTCCCTTGTTCAAGCAATTTCAGGCCATACTAATGCAAGCCTTTATTGATGCAGCCTGTTCTTTGGCCAAAAACATAATAGCACTTACGTGGTAACGCTTGTGTGCTGAACCGCTGCCCACAAGTGCTGCAAATATGGGTAGGGGGAGAAATCCATTTCAGTTCACATTCAAAGGCAGACTCACCTAATTCACACTTTTGAATATGCAAACCATTGAATTTCTCGCTTCTCTGAATTTTGCAATACAGTTCTCCAGCCCCAAGTAATGAGCACAAAAATACACTGTGGGGTAAAGTGTACATAGCAGTGCTTATACTGGTAAAATTACATACAAAAGATGCATTATATTAGGGGGTAATGCTTTGCAAAAAAAGAGAGTGTATATTGGACAAAATTGCAGGCAGACATGTATATTAGGGGGAAATTGCACTAAAATGGGTAAGAATTTCCATAAGCGCTTTTAACAAAATGCAGATAGATATAGTGGACTGAAGGCTGGGGAAATGAGAAATAAAGAGAAATTGAAATTCACTCATCCCTAAGGAGTTGTTCTTAGAAGAGCTGAAATCAATTTTCCAAACACGTGAATTTTTCTGTGGCACATTTTCCTTGAAATTTGACTGAAAATTTAAGTTTTCCTTGGTGAACTTTAAGGCAATTTTGTTCTTTATCCTTACGAAAAACATACAAAACTACACAGACATAAATATTAAATATATCACGAGTTACAATTTCATTATTTATAAAGCAACTATAAGATTATCAGTGCTATAGATCACTAATACTCTTTCAACATTTGTTATATTTCAACCCGTTTGTGGAAAAAATAGTTGTTTCCTTTAATTTTGTTGCAAACCCCATCAGCTTTCAAATTGTTCTTGTTCTGCCCACCCCTCACCCCTGCTCAACCTGACCAATCTGGTGAATTCTGCTATGACTGTACCGTGCTTCCATAATACATTCTGCTGCTGTTTCATAATCCGCTTTTCTAACTGTATTTTGACATTTGTACAGCGGTTGGTGACTGGCAATATTCTGATGTTGCAGGATAAATTTCCCACCAGAATTACAAAACTCAGAACATATGTCTTTCTCTATATCTCCCAGAAGAATTAACAGTGGTTTGAATGGTACTTGATATTCAACATTCTGAATGATTTTAAATCACCAGCACCCCAGTAAACTAGCATGTGTAAAGTCAGCGCCCCTATTTCCGCAATTCTTGCTAAGTGGTGGGATGTTAAATCCCCGCAGTAAATTGTTTTATAGTAATTCTCTTTAATGCTTATACATGATGACAATTGGAAATTAATTTTAAAAATGTAACATTCTGTGATACTCATTTGAGTCATCTGCTACTTTACTTTAAAGTCATTACCCTTAATTTCACCCATAGACAAAGGATCTAAACGATGTTAACTTTGTCGTCTTTCTTTAAGGCAATTTGTCACATACACTTTAATTTTAGGGCTGCGATCCAATTAAGGTTTTTTTTCCCAAATGGATGAATAACTGATCTTTTTTCTGTGTTGTTTTTATTTATTTGTTTTCTTAAATTTATATACCGCCCTTACATCCAAAGACCTCAGGGTGGTTCCCAAGATGAAAGCACAAAATAAAAAAGGTAAAACGAAAACAAAACAATAGCTCCTCCTCCCACAACCACATTGAAAGGACTGTAGAATATTAATGAGCCAAAGGCCTGGTCAAAGAGGAACGTTTTCACCTGGCACCTAAAGATGTATAATGATGAACCTCCCTGGGCAGAGCATTCCACAAGTGGGGAGCCACTGCAAAAAAGGCCCCATTCTCGTGTTGCCATCCTCTGGACCTCTCATGGAGGAGGCAGATGGTAGGAGGCACGCAAAAGAAGGGCCTAAGAGGATGATCAGCTTATATGGGAAGAGTATTGAAGTATTGTGGTCCTAATTCTAAAGAATTAGAACTCCCCTTCCCACTTTAAATTCAACCCCCAAGTGGAGGAGGGATGGACACACGTAAATCTATCTTCCCCTGCTAGATCCTTCAGAAGCTGGACCTGTTTCAATAAAATACCTGGGCTCCACCTAGTGGGCAGAACTGTAGCCATTCAGGAATCCTCTAGGACAGAGTTTCCCAACCTGTGGGTTGTGATTTGCATGTGGGTCACAAAGTCTGTGCAAGTAGGTTACACGATTTATAAGTAAGCCCAAAGTAATTGCTGCTTTTAATCCTTATCTGGTACAATGGATATCTCTTACAACTCCTTGTTTCGTTGGCATATTATAGAATAGAATAGAATAGAATAGAATAGAATAGAATAGAATAGAATAGAATAGAATATATTTTATTGTCATTGTCCCCTTCGGGGACAACGAAATTACTTGGCTGCTCCATCCACCCAGATAGGGCACTCCACGCAAAAACAAAAATTCAAAAACACTGATTAAAACCATACACACTGATTAAAAGAACAAACTTAGTTGGTCTCTAAGGTGCTACTGGAAGGATTTTTTTTATTTTGTTTTGTTTTGACACTGATTAAAACCATAAAATGATAAAACATAACAGGTAAGATTACAGTATATGACTTCAAAGTCCAGGCTTCCCATTCAAGGCCGAGATCGCTCTGGAGAAGAAGCTGTTCCTAAGACGGCTTGTTCTTGTCGACATCGTCCTGTATCTCCGTCCCGATGGCAAGAGCTCAAAGAGACAGTGACCAGGATGCGATGGATCTTTTACTATGTCCAGTGCCTTTCTGTGGCACCTCATGGCATAAATCTGCTCTAAGGTGGAGAGCGAGCAGCCAACAATGCTCTGTGACGCTGTGTTGATGCTTGGAACTGAACGTCAGTAAGGCTCATGCCTTACACTTGTAACACTTGGGGAACCGCTCTTTGGTGGATGGCGGTACATCAAGAGATGGTTTGCTAGAAGGTGCTTATACAGGGACCAGCAGCAAAGCCTTGAAGAACACCCCTTTCTCACCAAGTCTCAGCAAGTGGGAGGTGTTCCCTGATGGGGCTTTGCGGGCTTTGCAAGAGCTTTTCCCTTGCAGATCCTTGCTACCAGGAAGGAAGGGAAATTCAGCAAGAGCTTTTCTTTAAGGTGCCAAAATGTCTCGGACTGCCCCTGAGGATATGTATTAATAATTATCTAACAGCCATCAAACCCCATATTGCCAAAAGGCAAGCTCAGCCACCTCACTTTCCAAAATGGACTTTATCATGAATTAAACTATTTAGAATATTCATAGTTCATTATTCCTAACACTGCTTATGTAACCATGTGTCTTTATAATAAGTTTTTATAGCTTATGAAGCAATATCCGGCAATCAGATTATTGGTGTTCTTGCTTTCCCCTTTAAAAAAAACTAAATAACTTTGTAAGTGCTATAAATATTTCAACAAATTCCACATTAATAGGGGCGTTGAGTAATTTTTTTGCATGCATGCCTCAAGTAATGGTTATAAAATAGGCAAAGTAGCAGCTAAACCAAAGGCTGCCAAAGACCTGAGGTCCAAAATTCATGTGACAATAAATTGATGGGTCAGCATACCAAGTAATTTTGGACTTGTCGGTCACTATACCAAATAGTTTGGGAGCCACTGCTAAAGAGAACTCCTCCATGACCATATCCCATTGCTATGAATGGTTCACTAATGATGGTGAGCACAGACAAAAGGGAGTGCTTCACAATGCACATAGTTTTAACTATGGAATTTGCTCCTAGAATATTTGCTGATGGATGTCAACTTGGACATCTTTAAAAAGGGATTAGACAAATTCATGTAGGATAAAGGTTATCAATATCTGCTAGTTCAGATGGCTGCGTGCCAGAGGCCGGTCTGTCTCTCAACATGGGAAAGATGAGCAGTAGAGTACCGTACTACTGTGTTCATGTCCTGTTTGTGTGTTTCCTACAGGCACTTCATTGGGCAGTGTATAAACAGGATGCTGGACTAGATAGGCCTAATCTATCAGGGCTTTTATTTCCTCCTTACGATGCAGAAGGACAGGGTTTGGTCTCCAGGATGGGATCAAGTTCCAACTTGCAACTTTACTAGTAACTAGGCATTTTCACATAGGAGGCTTAAACTGAGTCATGGTCCCGTGGGGTTTACAATGTGAGTGCCAAGCCTAAAGTGGCAGAAACACTAATTCCCATTTCAAGTGCCATGTTTTCATCTGTTTTCTATGTGAGCAACAATCTACTACTACTGACGCCAGGAAGGCTCAGTGTCTATTTAAGGTCTCTGTTCTCATGCACCACATTCTACAGTGTGAGAGCCACTTCCCGAAAAAGTGCCACCCCGCACCGTAAAGGTGCACATGTGCAGGATGAGATCACATGGGTGGGTCCAGTCATGTGGCTCTTCCTCATACAATTGCCTCCTTGCTGGAGGGAGAGTTCTGTCAGTTGGGAAAAACCTGTGTCATTGGCCCTGCCTACGCAATCACATTAGCCACACTCATGACTCTATAGTCTGGAATTGCAACACGTGGACTCCCACATTTCTAGCTGGGCATATGAAAGAAGCTTAAGACATTCATGAAATCCTCACTGCTAGTGTCTCTTTAGGGTCATCGTTTTCACTCCTTGTGAGGAGTGCAAGACCAGAGGTCAGGAATGAACACAGTTTCTGAAAAGCAAATGTGGCTGTTGGTTCACACTGTAAACAAAACCTTTGTCTGCACACAAAAAGGTGTCAGAGAAAGGTGTCATTGATTATTAAGCCTGTTTCACATGGCATAAAACAGTAAGAGATGGCATGGTGTAAGTTTATAAAATTATGCATATCTTGGAGAAAATGGATAGAGAACTTGTGAACATGCAATGAAGCTGAATGTTGGAAGATTCGGGACAGATAAAAAAAGTATTTCTTCATGCAGCTTGTAGTTAAACTATGGAACTCACTTCTGCAGGAGGCTGTGATGGCAACCAACTTCAATGGCATTAAAAGATGATTGGACCAATTAATGGAGGATAAGAGATGGCTACTATCCACAGTGGCCATGTTCTGCTCCCATGGTGGAAGGCAGCAATGCTTCTGAATACCAGTTACTGAAAACCACAGCTGGAGAGAGTGCTCTTGTGCTGTGGTCCTACGTTCAGCATTCCCAGAGGCATCTGCTTGGCCACTGTGAGAATAGGATGCTAGACTAGATGGCCAGCAGGCTCTTGTGTTCTTCCTAACAGCAATGATGCTGGTAACAGTACTCTGGCATGGAGCTCTCCATTCTGCCTGCCAAGGGAGTATATGGGCATAAGTTATCACTGGGTAGAGTGCCAAGGGTAGAGTTGAGCTAGCCCAGGATCCCCTGAATATCAAGCTGGCTCTGCAACCATCACTTGATAGCACCAGTCTGATCTTGGCCCTATCACTATGCTAACTGCAGCTGGCAGAGTGTGGAGCAGCATTTTGCCTGTGTCCCCTCCATGCAGGGTTTGCAGGGTGGCGGCACTGCTCAGTCATGCCCCACTATGGCCCAGCCAGGGTTCCAATTCCTCTGTTAAGCATAGCAGCTACATATTGTGGAACATGCAGCTTCAGTAATTTGGGAAGGGCTGTAGCTCAGTGGTAGAGCATCTACTTTACATGCAGGAGGTCCCAAGTTCAATTCCCCGGCGTCTCCAGGTAGACCTGGGAGAAACCCCTGCCCTGAAACCCCAGAGAGCTGCTGCCAGCCTGTGTAGGCAATACAGAGCCAGACAGACTCAGGATAAGGCAATTTCCTATGTTCCTATAGTTAGTTTGGTTCTGGTGGTTTTTGTGGTTTAAAAGCAAAGAAGGCATTTGTGCTTTTGGTTAAAGATATGCTAATCAGCCTGATCATAATCTCGAAATATGTATGATGATAAATGGTAAGTGTTCTGTGTTTATTCTGGTGTTATCTGGAGAGCCAGTGTGGTGTAGTGGTTAAGAGTAGTAGACTTGTAATCTGGGGAACCGGGTTCACGTCTCCGCTCCTCCACATGCAGCTGCTGGGTGACCTTGGGCTAGTCACACTTCTTTGAAGTCTCTCAGCCCCACTCACCTCACAGAGTGTTTGTTGTGGGGGAGGAAGGGAAAGGAGAATGTTAGCCGCTTTGAGACTCCTTCAGGTAATGATAAAGCGGGATATCAAATCCAAACTCTTCTTCTTCTTCTTCTTCTTCTTCTTCTTCTTCTTCTTATTGTTCAAAGGCGTGTTCCTTTGAACAATAAGGCGAAAAAAGTTCAAAGGCGAAAAAAGTTCAGATGACACACAATTTCAGTGGGCTCCGCTATGCTTTGTAAAATAGACTCCAAATTGGTGAGTCATATTCTGCCCTCTCTCTCTCTCTCTCTCTCTCTCTCTCTCTCTCTCTCCTACCTAGCTCACTAATCGCTTATGCCTATCTTGCTAGCATACCTAGCAAACGGCTATCTTATTATGAATTTCACCAGTTGCAATGAACAGGATGTCTGGTTCTGCAGTCTCCTTCCACTGCGTTCAGGCTTTTACATGCACCTGCCCTGGAGTCAAGAAGCAAATATAACATACACTGCATAGGCATACCAACATAAAAAAGAAAGAAAGAAAGATGAGATCAGAATCTTAACTCACTGGTACAATTTGATTATATGGTTGTCTGCACCTCAATCTCCAAACCAGCAAGGTTGCCTGAACTTTCCCAGGGTTTGGCCTTGCAATGAAGGCCAGCGGAGACTGCGACATCTTGAGTACCTGTGGTTTTATTCACACATATATACAACCTGAGCATAGGATGGAAGGCTCACAGTATTAATGCACCAAGAGATGTTAAGTTTGCAGGGAAACCCCTTGGGGTTCAGTATGGAGAAAGAAATGTCTGTGTCTCCATCATCAGCCAAAACTCAGACATCAAAATCTAACACCCCTGGTTTATTGTTCTCCTTTGTAGGATGGTGTGGCATCCAGCCAGGTAAGGATGGAGGGATGCCTACCCCTTCCCTGGATAACATAATCACTTAGCTGTCACTATGGCAACATAGCTCACCCTTAGAGATGCTAATGAGAGCACATAACTGGCCAGCTAAGGCTATTACTTTACAAAGAGGCTAGTCAGCCATTTCTCCTGCTAGATTTTCGCACACACACACACACACACAACCTATAACACTTTATTATGTTCCAGAGTAGGGTATGGAGACATTTCCATCAGAAAAAAAAGATGATTGCAAGAAGCCGTTCCATTTTGACTAGAATCTGTGCATATAGAATGTATGCATGTAACCTGCTAAATGAGTAGATGGTACCATGATCAATGTGCAGCGCATCCATTTTAAACAGTCATAAATGTCACAGGGCTTTCAGGCAAGGAATGTCCGGAGCGAGGAATTAGCTCTTTATTGTCGAAAGTACATTTCCAAGTTAGGAAAAGGCATGTCCATCAGTCCCACGTCTCTCAGCTACTCCTAGGTGTTCACCCAGTGAGGAAGTGGCTGCAACAGAGAGGCCCCGCCCCCAACCTCAACTTTTGCATCTCTCCCACCTGAGCTGCATGCAAGCAGACAAAGACTACGCCTGCATGTAGCCTCCACCTGCTCCTCCCTCTTCAATTCTAGCCTGGTCCTGGGAGACAGTGGAGCAGGGGAGTTGGGAGCAGCAGCAGGAGGAGGTGTGGAAGCCCTTGACTTATGTCTCCCCCCTCCTCCCACCTCCTGCCACTCCTAGCTCTTGAACCTGTTCTTCACTCTCCAGTCCTGTAGCTTCTTCTGCCTCTGCCTCTCGCCTCTTGACTCCCCCAGATCACAAATCCCTTCTTCCAAGCCAGTCTCCAACTTAGCTTCTCTCAGTGCCCATTCCTCAGTACCCACCTGCCCTGGGACCTTCTAGTGAGGGGTGGGTAATTAATCTTATTAATTTCTACCCACTCAACACATGCCTTTCCATGCAGGCAAGCAAGAAGCATTATCAGAGTTCAAGGATGCATTCCAGCCAGGTAAAATTACTCAAGAAGGGTGCGAAGCAGGGCCACTGAGAGGTGTGGCCTGGGGAAAGTCTTGAGGGCCAGATAGGGAGGACTGGAGGGCCGCATCTAGACCGCGGGCCTGAGGTCCCAGTGCCCCCCCTGATTTATGCAGCCCTTTAAAGTGATTTCCTTTGAGAACCACATAGATTCTGATATTTCCAAAAGCCTTGGACATTTCCCCTTTCATCTTAGACACTTTTTTCTAGCTTTTTTTATTTCTCCCAAGAAGAATATAAAACGTTGATAGTATTCCTCTTATATATTACTCCTGAGGAGGTCAGCTGAACTCTGCCATCACTCTCATTATATCTTGAATAATATGCCTAATGTGAAATATGGACGGAAACATTATGTTCCCCTGCATTGTGATGGTTCACCTAATATTTCAAATTAAGCCAGAGTGTCGTCCTTAACAAAGCCTATAATTCTAGAGAAACTGTGATGTTTCTTCCTTGAAAAGATCCCCAAAAATCATTAATCATTAACATGGGTAAGTTTTATCATTATGAAAGTTACAGGAGACGGTTTGTGAACTTCATCTGAGCTTGAATTTCCCCCAAACTGTATACTCAGTAATGGATTTCTGTACACCAGTTCTGCTTCCTTTAGCATAGCAAGGCTTTTAATGGCTGTTTCACACCATTCTGTTCCAGGGCTAACAAAGGAACATCTTCAGATTTCATAAAATGAAGTGCTGCAATTTGTGGAATGAAGTAATATAGGAATGTACTGGCACCAATGGAAGCCAAAGAGCAGCTTTAGGAAGGGTGTGTGTGGTGGTGTCAGGATTGTAATGGCATAGAGGGGGAAAGGGTTAAACTCCTTGTCCTTTCAACATTGTCCCAATCCTGATTTGTCCAATCCCCTGTGCACATGGTTTGCGCTGCATATGAAACCTATAGCCTAACTGAAATATACTCAGAGTCAAGTGTGAATTTCATGCTCTTTATTCAGCTCATAGTGGCAAGGAATGAATCTTTCCCCAAAACATCTGCTATATATACATTATTTACACAATGGGCCCCACGTGATTGGCTAATTCCGGGCTACTCCTGTAGGCTAATCAGGTTGCGGATTCCAGGGGCGTAGCGTGCCACTTGGGTGCCCGGTGCGGCAAGCCAAGCGGCACCCCTGGGGGTGGGGCGTCGCTCCGTGCGCATGACGTCACAACGCGCATGCGCATGGAGCGACTCCTTTGCCCCATGCCGCGGCAAAAAAAGCCACTGAAAAACCCCCTTTCAGCGGGTTTTTTTCGCCGCTGCGCTCCCGGGCGGAGCTACGGCGTCGGCATGGAGGAGAGGGGCAGACCAGAGCCAGAAGGGGTGACACTCCTCCATGCTACTGGCCCGCCCCTCTCCTCCATGCCGGGGCGAAAAAAACAGCTGAAAGGGGGTGAAAGGAAGACAAAGCAGGCGCTTTTAAAGTGCCTGCTTTGTTCCCCCCCCCTTTCAGCTGTTTTTCTTTGCCGCTGCCGCGGTTCTCTCCCGCGCTCAGTTCTCTCCGCGCTCAGTTCTGTCCCGCGCTCAGAGAGAGTGAGTGAGCCAGGCAGGGGCAGAGAGGTGCGAGTGCGCCCCCCCCAGATGTTGCGCCCGGTGCAGCCGGCACCCCTTGCACCCCCCACGCTACGCCACTGGCGGATTCACTTCCTCCAGGAGCCTGATTGGCTGCTCTTGTAGGCCAATCAGGTCGCTGATTCACTTCCACCTGGAGCTGGATTGGGTGGCTCCTGCGGACCAATCAGACTGCTGCATTCTGGATCCTATTGTTCTAGGACCAAACAGACTGCTGCATTCTGGATCCTATTGTTCTAGGATTCAGCTCAGTACATAACACTAACCCTTATGCATGTTTACCCAGAAGGCAGTCCTACTGAATTCAAATATTCCCAAGTTGGCATGCATAGAACAGCAACCTTACCTTATGGAATGGGCACCTGAAAGTTCAGATCAAGCCCAGGGATCACACAGATCACATGGTTGAGATCCAGAGAACAGGTCAGTGGCTGCTCTGGCAGCTGAAGGGACTTAGTTTGGCGGTGGAAGAAGAAGCAGATTTATGACCATAATGTGGGTTCTGCTAAATCCATTCCCTCTCTCCTCAAATCCCTTGCACCGTTCCTTGGTCAAAAACCAGCAGGAGATCTTAATATTCAACCCTCCACAAAGGTGAGCAAAATGTAGACTGGGATATACTGGTACTCTCTAATTTGCAGTAGATCTGCAAGCATTTTTCTCCCAATTGTTTAACAACAGCAACAGGGACAAAATTAATCGCTCATGCCGTGAATTACACTGCCCAGATGGGGCGGGCGGGGGGGGGGTGGAACCAAACACTCAAGGCGAGAACTAGGAGTGGGTTTTTGTGTGAAAGGACTCAATCCAGTTCTGGTACACAGAACGAAATAAATTCCTTGCTGCATAATTCTTTGGTTCCTTGTCTTTTGCACCTGTCTTTGGTTTTGGTGAATCTTGTGGTTCTCGTAATAGGCAAAGTAGATCCCAGAAGTCTGAAGTCTGCTCACTCGTGCCTTAAGGCAACCTGAAGGATGTTCTGGAAGTTGAAGGAAGTAGGCTATTGGTAGAGAAGAGAGAAAGACAAATAATGGAAGAGGAAAAAGAAAGCTCAGTTTTCCAAATCGTTTTCATGATGGGTGTTCTATCAAAGATGCCTCCCATCAGAGACTGAAAAGGTCATGGAAGCAGCCTAAAATCCCCCCACACACACACACACTTATTCATTTATTTAATGGTGCTTGCTTGTACAACACCCCACTCCCCAATAAAGTTCTCTAGGTGGCTTACAATAAATATAAAAACTATTTAAATATAACATATTGCTGCAAGGTAGGCTAAGCTGAAAGAGAGAGTCCACCTGCTGAGGTTTATTGCTAAGTAGGAATCTGAACATGGATCTCTCCTTTGCCTGAGTCTGATGCTCTCACCTGTGGGATGGGCAACCTATGGCCCTCAGCTTGTTTTCGTAAGGTCCTTGACCTAATTTCATGAGAGTGGTGAGCAGAGAAATAATTGGGTACCCCTGGAATATGGCTCTTGACGGATCCCACCTGATAAAGCACAACCCTGAACAGAAAAAAAAAGTCACCTACCTTTGCCCTAACAGTAAACGTACCACTGCATTGCCTCTAATATGCTCCAGCATATGTAGTCAGCCATCCCCCTGGAACTGGGAGACAGAGACTCAACTCATTTCGGATAGCAGGGTCCTTCCATTGAGAATTTGGTGTCTGTCCATAAGGGAATGAACTTGGAGCGCCTGATTTAAAACCAGTTTAGGTCCATGGGAGTACACAGTTGCTCACTCATGAAGATGGACCCACTTATAAAGGAACATTCAGACTCCCCAAAACACAGACTGGCAGATTGTTCATCATTGGGCAACCCTCTGTTGTCACAAAGTAGTCCAAGATTTGCACTGCACCAGCCACTAAGGGTGGGGGGGAAGAAATCTGATTCAATTCGAGTTTGAAGAAAATTCGCATTTTTGCAAAATGGTAGGAGAATCAAAGCATGGCCATCCTTCACATTTTCATAGCTGTCAACTTTCGGATTTGAAAATAAGGGATGCCACGAGGGTGGTGCAATGGCACCAAGTAGCCTCGCCACCCTGCGCTCCAGAGGCTGCGCATGAACGGGTGAGCGAAAGAGCGAGCGCGTAGACGGCAGGCAGGCTGGCTGTCTGGTTGGGCGTGAGGGTCTGGCTGCACAAGGCATTCAGGCTCCGCCCCCAGTCGGTCTCAGACTCCTTATTGGCAGCCGAGCAACGCAGCTGAGGAGCCTCCCTGGCCGGCAGGGAGGGAGAGGAGCTGCTTCCTTTGAAATCCGGGAAATTTAAGGGATATCAACAATCCGGGATAGCAGCGGGAAACGGCATTGGAATAAGCGAGTTTCCCGCAAAAAAAGGGAGGGTTGACAGCTATGCATTTTGCACTTCTCTGAATTTAGTACAGCTTGCCAGCCAAGCGATTTTTGCAAAGAGTCTCCCATCCCCACCAACCTCATGCCAGTTTCCTCAGATTAGAGATCAACATTCCCCCCCCCTCACTGAAATATGTCCAAGTTCAGTATTCACTTATGGTCTGACTTGTTCTTCTGTTGCCTGTCTTTCCTTTATTACACATGGATCACATTTTGAATGTATGCAGCCTCCAAGAAAAGAAAGTCTATTCTCATAGAGACAGACACCAGCAGGGTGATTCACCATCCATTGCCTAACCCATGGTGATGAATATTGATTTTTGTGTAATGTATTTTTGGCTGCGAGAGCTCCTTCGCAGAAAGTGGATCATCTTCATGCATTTTTAAAATCTAAGTAGATAGGATATACCTTTTGTGGTCATAAACATTTTATGATTCAGTGATTTTTTAAAAAAAAATTACTCACACTTTACTTCCTCAAATGTGGTGCTTCCAATTTCCCTCCCCCCCCCACCTACATCACAGCTCGCTTTCCCTCCTACTGAGACTCTTGCTCACCACATTCTTCCCAGACATTTCTTTGTTGCTTCCTTTCATCTGGCCCTTTTTCTTATTCACTTGTTTGCCTTCCAATTACAAGTGGGCCCAGCAACAAAATGTTGAAGTGTCAAGTGCTTCTGTTCAGATTTCCCGCCAGCCAGCCAGCCAGCCAGCCAGCCATGCCCTCTTCTAAGAGATTCCATTCCACCACCACCCAGTTTCCCATTCCTCCTCCAACAGTCAATCATCATCCCATGGCCACTGAGTAGGCCCACTCCTCATTGGGCACTTTTGGGGGTTTCTCCCCTTAAGGAGTATGTTCTTGTGCATGAATGATGCTGTTTTGGCTGCATAAGGATTGGCACTCAGCGAATGAGTTTCCTGTTAATATACAGGATATAGATAGTTATGCTATCCTAGATCTAGCAACTGCATGGATTATCTCCTTCCAAATTCTTCATGTAGGCTCCATTTTCCAAAGAGGGCCCAGAATACTGAATTTTAAACTTTGGGGGCAGGTATTGTGTGCTTCATACCATTGTACCATTAAACTTGCGGTGGAGGCTGCTCCATTAGGGGTGAATAGGACCCTACCCCACTGTCTGTCTGTCTGTCTGTCTCTCTCTCTCTCTCTCTCTCTCTCTCCATATAAACCTACCTGGAGACCCTGAGATCATCTTCTGAGGCCCTTCTTTGCATGCCTCCTTCACAAGAGGTTTGGAGAGTGGCAACACCAGAATGGGCCTTTTCTGCAGTGGCTCCCCATTTGTGAAATGCTCCCCCACAGGGAGGTTAGGCTGGCGCCTTCATTATATAATTTAGGCGCCAGGCAAAAATGTTCTTCTTTAACAATGCCTTTGGCTGGTTGACATCTGATGCCCTTTTAAAATGTGTTGTGGAAGTGGAGGGCGGTTATTGGTTGTCTTTGCTTCTGCTTTTATTGTGTACTAGCTGACCCGGCAGCTGACCTTGCTGTGGCTATGTGTGTGAATGTTGTGGTGTTGATGGCTGCGTCTGTGGGTGGTGGTAGGAGAGGAGAGGGCCGACAGTGGCTGTGGGGATGGTGTCCGGCCTGCCTTTCATGGCAGCTGTGGTTGGGAAGTGGGCAGCGGGCAGCCCAGGCTGCCTCTGACAGTGTCGTCGTCAGCGGCTGTGGAGAAGGGCCGGGGCCTGCCTTTCACGGTGGCGGGGTGGCTAAGGTGCCTGGGCGGCGGTTGGGCTGGGCCTGCATTTGATGGCATTAACGGCAGCGACCCGGGCTGTGGTGACAGTGCTGGCCTAACTTTCACGGCGGCAACAGCGGCGAGGTCCAGCCTGCCTCGTACAACGGCGGCGGTTGGGACCGGCCTGCCTGTCATTAGCTATTTCAGAGTCACTCACGTAGCAGGAAGATGGTCTGCTGCGGCTGAATTTGTGAAACTGAAGAAGTTCCCCTGTTCAACTTCTGTCTGCCCCTTCTCTGTCCCCACCCCCGTTTTCAATTACCCTCTTCTCGGCCCCCCCTCTTTTCTATTACCCTCTTCTCGCCCCCCCCCTTTTCAATTACCGGTTTGCGAGCTTGAAAATGGCCGACGGAGCTCTGAGGTTTTTTTGGTGATGCGTAAAACCTGCGCCAATTTTTTGCTTTTGTAGCTGTAGTACCAGTATAGCCATCGATAGAGGGCGCTGTTTTGCTGATGACATCTAATTCCTGTGACCGTTTTTTGTTTTTTTTGGCGTTTAAACTTTATTTTAGGTATAACAGGTGTGGTTTTTCTGAATTTTTATTATGCCAGATTAGTATGCCATGGTAATGGAACGCTGTGTCCAAATTTGATGCGATTTGGTCCAGCGGTTACGCAGCAAGGGTGTTTCGGACAAACGCGCAATGGGAACATTTTTATATATATAGATTTTCAGGTTTTTTTATATTGTGATTTTATGTTGTGAACCACCCTGATATCTATGGGTACAGGGTGGTATGCAAATAAAATAAATAAATACGTTTGCCCTCTCTTCCTTAGTGTCCATGTTGCCATTGTAGAACTCATCAGGGAAGAGGGTGGGGAGAAAACCTGAATGCGTTTGTTGTTCCTTTCATTGGCTCTGGCTGCATCTACTCTTTCGGCTCCTTGTCTTCTACCCCACCAGTCCCAAGAGGTACCAGCCACCTCTGCATTAAGGGAATACAGGCGTTCTTTTGTCGGTGGCCTTGAGCAATCCTTCACACAGTACTCAAGCTAGCCACCATCATAGCCTCCTCCCCCCCACCCGTGGGTGGAGAAGAGTAAGTGTGCTTGAGAGATGCACACTTGAGAGATGCACACAGTCTCATTCTGACTGACAAATACCTGGAGCCCTTATTCAGCTCCCTTTTCTGGCTTGCTGTGGTCCGACTTCCTTTGCTGTATACCCAGAGGAGAATGCCAGGAAATGCTTGTTTGAAAAGCCGCAGCTAACAGATTGGGAAATATACCGTATTGGCCTGAATATAAGCCTCACTTTTCCTCCCAATTTGGCCGTGAAAAGTTAAAGTTATATTCGCGACCTTACAGTATGCAGCCAGGAGCGTGGGACAAATAGTGCCAGGAGCGTGGCAAAGCAGCACCCGCCCCGTGCGTAGTACTTGTTTGAGTACCAAGGCGTTTGAGAACCAAGGTACCACTGTATATAGGAAGGATCTAGCCATTTTCCTGGCTGCTTCCAGCATCTCTAGGCTCCCTTTTTATTGGCTTGAAAGCTTTATTCAAAAATCTCTCAAAAAGTTTGTTTCTTTTGGAGAAGCCTGCATCTGCAACAAGAAGCAGTCCAGGCCAGTCTTATCAATTGTTTGTAGTGCGTCTCCCATTACCCGGACTTGCAGTTGCCCTAATACTGTGCATTTCACTCTTAACATTTATATTGTTTTGACTATAGGATGTACATTGGAATCTGCCTTGTACTGAGTCAGATCATTGGTCCATCTAACTCAGTACACTGACTGGCAGAGCAGGGTTTCATGGTAGGGGTCTATCCCAGCCTGATCCAACATACGTGTTATGCTCCTATGTTCTTTTTTATTATATGCATATATTATATTATATTATATTATATTATATTATATTATATTATATTATATGCATATATTAACATGATGCAACAAACAGAAGAAATTCAGTTGAAATAGCAGGCCACTTCAGAGGGTTACAGTTTTAGATAGGACAGCATGGATGGAGTGACAGTACATTCTACTCCCCTGTAATAATTGCTTGCATTTTCTTCACATATTGTGTGGAAGAGACTGATACGTCATAGAAGAGAACCCAAGCATCCTACAGTTTTTCTCATAACCAGTAATTTCCCTTGTTAAAGTTTCCAAACATAAGCATTTTCAGTTTGTATGATTGTGTGGCTGTTGTTGTGGTTTAACAAAAGAAGTAAATCCACGCCATGCTGTGCAAAATGAGTCTGCGCCTCCAGTTCTTTTTTAAAGTCTGCAAATGGTGCCATCAGTTTTTAACCCCATCCACATTAAGGACCTAAGGTCCATCTGCACTATACATTTAAAGCAGTTTTATATCACTTTAAGCAGGTATGGCTTCCCCAAAAGAGTTTCCCTGGGAAGAGAGATCGACTCTGAGAATTGTAGCTTGGTGAGGGGAACAGGGGTGTCCTAACAATTCTCAGCACCCTTAACAAACTGCAGCTGCCAGGATTCTTTGGGGCAAGCCATTACAGTGGTACCTCGGTTTATGAACTTAATCCATTCTGGAAGTCCATTCTTAAACCGAAACCGTTCTTAAACCGAGGCACGCTTTCCCTAATGAGGCCTCCCACCGCCGGTGCCCTTCCACCATTTGGATTCCATTCGTAGACAGAGGTAAAGTTCACAAATCAGGACACAACTTCTGGTTTTGCGGAGTTCATAAACCAAATCGTTCGTAAACAGGACTGTTCTTAAACCGAGGTACCACTGTACTGCTCAAAGTGATATGATACTGCTTTACATTTATAGGGCAGGCAGGGCCTTAAACCACTAACTTATTTCCATTCCGTTGAGTTTAGCTGTCTCTGAACTGCTTTCTTCCAGACTTTTGCATCAGAAGACAACTGATTAAATATTAACCCTTGGAGGGGTCCCCATCGGGCTGGCACCCCAAACTCTTATCGACTCTTTCCATTCCAAATGGAAAGCCTCATTATATGAGAAGCTAAGAGAGTTGGGCTTTTCGCCTCAATCTCTGTTAATGACAGGCTACGAGAGAGCAAGAGAAAGCATTCGCCAACGAATTTGGGATGTCGAATTCCAACGTCATACGAGTGAGGCAAACAAATATCCAATTATAAAGGACAACGGAAGAGGTTTCTCCCCAGCTAAATATTTGGCAAAACTACAAATACCCAAATACAGACGGGCATTCACCCTTGCCAGACTCAACGTATTACCGTCCGCCCTTTTACAGGGAAGA
Source organism: Darevskia mixta (assembly GCA_034641385.1). NCBI lineage: Eukaryota > Metazoa > Chordata > Lepidosauria > Squamata > Lacertidae > Darevskia > Darevskia mixta. The sequence continues at coordinate 4,835,345 of JAWWNH010000062.1, read as the reverse complement.
TTTGCAGGCAGACCGTATATTGAACGAACTTGCCCTTGTGGCTTACCTGAGGTGGAATCTATTGCCCATGTTTTACTAAGCTGCCGCTTTTATAATGATATACGGCGAGTTTTTATTTCCCCCCTTATACAAAATGTCCCAAATGAATCTCTGCGCCTTAAATGTCTTGTTGAAGACACAAATCCCGAGATCACAATGAAAGTGGCCAAATATTGCGCAGCAGCTATAAAATTTAGGGAACAAGCGCTGTCACTGACACGATCGAGACAAAATGGCGGCCTCTAACCATAACCACAAGCCCGATTCCCAATATATGCGTGGCAAACGCTGCAGCACACCTAAACTTATATGTTTTACTTTGATCGGTAATTTTTAATGTGTTCTGTGTAACTTTTTATCTATTGGTCTATGATCGTTAAATAAAGAATGAATGAATGAATGAACCCTTGGAGGGGGGAATGTAAATGGGGTGGATCCAGGCTTAGTCATGCTTAGAGCAGGCTGATTCAAACTAACAAGACTCTTGTTGGTTAAGCTGACTTCCACGAGCCCATTGTACAGTATGTATGACTAAGCCTGGGTCCAGCCCTACGGCTGCTATACAAAGGAGGGGCACTGCATGGGAGAAAGCAAGATGCACGGCTGCAATTTGGATTGTTTTCACTATTGTGTGGTAACCAGGGATCGTGCACCTTGAATAGTTAATATCATTATTTAGTACACTTTTAGTCCCATCTTTCTTCCATCAGGGAGTTCAAAGCAACAAACAGGTGGCCTCCCATCCAGGAGCTGATCAGCTTTGAACCTTCAGCAGAGTGGCTGCATCTTGTGCTTTCAGGCCATGCTGGGATAGAGGACCCAAAGAATCCTCAGAAATATAGTGTGATGGCCTGGGATTCAGACTCAGATGCTGAACCTGAGGGATCCCAGCCTGCACAGGATTCCCCACCTCCAAAACCAGCAGAGCCGGGGCTAGGGCCTGAGTCTGAAGGGTCCTCACCTGTGCTAGATCCTCAGGTGCAGGCATCTGCTGAGTCTGCTCTGGCTCCTGATGGGATGGAGGACCCATCCTGATGGGATGGAGGACCCATTGCCTGCAGGTGCTCCACTCCCAGCCCTGCCAGGGGAAGCTGAGGTTGCCTCTGGGTCCGGTAACCCTCCAGCCTCTCCTGAGCTGCAGAGGCTCAGGGCAGAGAGGCGAAGGGAACTGAGTTCCCGCAGGAGGAGTGCTCGCCTCCAAGCCAGGAGAGGCGAGTCACCAGAGGATCGGGGCCGCCCTATGCCTTGGGGCAGATAAAAGCCGGCCAGCCCCAGCCCCAAGTTGCAGGAGCAACATTGTTGGATACCAGTTCCTGCTTGAAACCTGTCCTGTTTTGCCTGAGCTCCTGACCTGCCCTGGTTCCCTGCTTGCCTACCTGTTCCTGATTTCGCCTGACTCCCTGCCCTGCACCCAGCTTCAGTTATTATGGACTGCCTTTGTGTTACCCCTCTGACCACAGCCCGGACTTGGACCTCGCCTTTCGGATACCCCACGGGACCAGCACATATAGTATGTTGAAAATGCTGGGAATTGTAGCTCCATGGTGGGTAGCTACAGTTCCTTCAGGATTTGCAGGTGGGGGGGGGAAGCCATGTGCTTGAAGTATATGACGTGTATGCAACCTAAAGATTGCCTGTGAATGGAAGTGTAAACCTACATCCAGGGCCGACATAGACTGCCTATTAAATTGCAGAGAGAGTTGGGTGGGGAGACCTCAGCCAGCTCTGGGGAAGAGAGGTTGGCATCCTGTCCCCTGTACTGTGGCCTACAGTTGTCCACATTTGGTCTGTTAGTTGGTTTAAGCTAGACAATCCATGACACCATCCACATACAGTGGTACCTCTGGTTACGAACACTCCTGGTTATGAACGCTTCAGGTTACGAGCTCTGCTAACCCGGAAGTAGCTGCTCCTGGTTGCAAACATTGCCCCAGGATGCGAACAGAAATCACGCGCCAGAGCATAGCTGTCAACCCTCCCTTTTTTTGCGGGAAACTCCCTTATTCCAATGCCGTTTTCCGCTGCTATCCCGGATTGTTGATATCCCTTAAATTTCCTGGATTTCAAAGGAAGCAGCTCCTCTCCCTCCCTGCCAGCCAGGGAGGCTCCTCAGCTGCATTGCTCGGCTGCCAATAAGGAGTCTGAGACCGACTGGGGGCGGAGCTTGCATGCCTTGTGCAGCCAGACCCTCATGCCCAACCAGACAGCCTGCCTGCCATCTACGCGCTCGCTCTTTCGCTCACCCGTTTGCGCGCAGCCTCTGGAGCGCAGGGTGGCGAGGCTACTTGGTGCCATTGCACCGCCCTCGCGGCATCCCTTATTTTCAAATCCGAAAGTTTGAAAAAATCCCTTATTTTCAAATCCGAAAGTTGACAGCTATGCGCCAGAGGCGCGCACAGCAGGAGGCCCCATTAGCAAAAGCACGCCTCAGGATAAGAATGGTTTCAGCTTAAGAACGGACCTCCGGAACGAATTAAGTTCGTAACCAGAGGTACCACTGCAGTGTCTATATTAACTCTGGTATCAGAGGTAGTAAGCCTCTTTCTGCCAGTTGTTGGGATTCATGTTTACAAGAGTGCAGTTGCGCTTAAGTTTTGCTGGGGGGCTTCTCACAGGCAACTTGACTGGCCGCTGTGATAACAGATTGCTGGGCTTTGGTCTGATCCATCAGGGCTCTTCTTATTGGGTGAGAAGCTATCATGCTGTTGGCACTCCTGGGTGGCATTAGGAAAAATGTGGTTAGTACAGAAAGGTTCCATCTCCTGGACCACATTAGCTAATTATCTCTCAAGTCTCTGGCTCAAATCTGATGCGGTCCTTGGCTGTTATCTTTAATGGATCTGCCCATTATAGTTTATGTTCTGATTCCACTTTAAAAAACATATTATTATATAAAAATGAATCTGCAACTTGTTTTATGGCATTTGCTCACTCTTGGTGCTGAAAAAGTTGACTGGCATATCGTATTGCAGTAGCTGTCAGATGGACGTTGTGATTAATTGCTTGCTAATGGTCACTTGAGATTTCTGCGACGAGGCTTAATGGTTACTGGAGAGGGCACGCCTCACATTGCTTGGAAAGATAATGGAGAAATAGTTGGGGGGGGTTGTAATTAAGTCTGCAAATGAGAATAGCTGTTTGTTCATGAGTAGCCCAAATACTAATCAGCCAAGATGGGCTGCATGCAGGGCTGATAAGAGGCTTGGAAATCCCTACGTTCCATATGATAAGCCACAGAAGAAGCCAAGGGAAGGAGATGCAGAAGAAGATGGTTGGGTTCTTTCTCCTCTGCCAAACTAGGCTGACAGGAAGACAGAGAAGGGAGGTCAGTCTGCTCCTAAAGGAAGCAAGGAGCAACTGCCCAGGACTTATGTGATATATATGCCCTCCAGATGTTGTTGACTCCAACTCCCATTAACCCCAGTCAGCATGGCCCATGGTCAGGGATGATGGAAGTTGTATTTCACAACATCTGGAGGGCAGCATGTTGGCTATCCCTGATTGTTTGTTTGTTTGTGTGTGTGTGTGTACAAATCTCCAGTAATATGTCATTAAATAAAAACTAAATAAGAATCTGCCATCCTCAGAACTTCTCACTTATCATGGAAGTGGATAGGAGAGTGATATCCTGTTGCATAGGCCCCAATTCTCTGAGCAGTTCTAAGGATAGCACTGCAACTTGATTTCCTCTAGAGGAAATAGCACTAGAGAAGGTGGTGGTGGTGGTAATATATTTATACCCCGCCCATCTGGCTGGGTTTCCCCAGCCACTCTGGGCAGCTCCCAACAGAATATTAAAAACATGATAAAGCATCAAACATGAAACACTTCCCTAAACAGGGCTGCCTTCAGATGTCTTCTAAAAGTCAGAGAGTTGTTTATTTCCTTGACATCTGATGGGGGGTGGGCGTTCCACAGGGCAGGCACCACTACCAAGAAGGCCCTTTGTAACCTCACTTCTCACAGAGAGCTCACTCTGGATCAAGACTTTGCTGGTGCTCTAGTTGGGGCAGCTATAAAGCAACTCCACTGGTGCCTGGCTCTTGCTGATGCAACACTTCCTCCTGTCCATTCCTCTGACTTGAAAGGTCTGGTTTCTTTAACTTCACTGGACAGCTCCCAGGCTATCTCAGCATCCTTGGTCTGAAAGAACACCCCCACACTGCTGGACAGCTCCACTGTCTGAGCAGTAGAAATGGGACCAAGAGCCCCTCAGTTCCAGTTCTGTTGGAAATGAGACATTTCTTAAAAGCTTTGTTCATTTGTCATATAAACAAGTTGCACATGCATATTTATAATAATGTGGGTAGATTTTTTTTTTCTTAAATGTTATTGCGGCACATAAGGAACAAGAACAGGGCATTTTTTTAAAAAAAAAATCCTATCCTTAATCATTCCCAGTTCCTCACTATTGCTGCAAAACTATGAGATAATACTGCGATTTCTTTATTTTTGCTTCGTCAAAACCTCCCTTTCCCCCACATATCCGCTCCAAGGCTGGAGCTGCTTCTATGAGGTAGTATTGACTTTTGGCAAAAGGGAGTGGCGGGCAAGTGCTGCTTTCTCGTCTCAGATCCAGCACTGTTGTTTTAATGCTGAGCTTGAACGGATTTTTCTTTTCTTTTTATGAGTTGCTTTTGGCAACAGCTGGCATCATTATTTGCTGGGCTCAGGCTCCGCCGCTGCAATTCAAATGATATCGTTTCACCGACAGAGCATATGCTCCTGCTTTTTATTAATCTACAAGCATTAGCTATGCATGCGTATACTCTGTAATTAACAAGCAGCCCTTTCCGTGGTACGAAGCATTTTTTAACAAAACAAAACCCTGCGACAAGCAACTTTCTATTGAAGGAAGTGTAGCAGATCCTTTTCAGCATGAATGTATGCAATGGCAGCTCATTATGATATTGTTACAAAAGAGGGTGTGTGTGACTCAGCTCACTTCCCCCAATAGTAGGACATTCCAGGAATGGCATCTTTACAAGGTATATTTCTTTGTAATAAGAAAACACTGGAAACCTACCATCTTTTTTATAATATCTGGTTGTTTACAGACCTACAAATAGAGCAAATTGGAGGCAAGCTGAATCATAAACCAAGCCATACCCCAAAAGTCACTGCACCCAATGACATTTTTGCCTGCAAGCAACTACTACAAAATTGCAGCTTGCTCTGCCTGAATTCAAAGCAGCAACAGTTATTGTGCGATTCCTACTGGGGCATTCCAAAGGCTGGGCAGAGATTTCCAGCCATTAATATCTTATTGTTTACCATCCACTGCTCTCAGTGATTCATCTTGTTCATGGAAACATTGAGTTTAGCACTTTAGGAGTGAATCGCTAATAAAACAAAATACAGAGAAGCCCTGGAAGCTTGGGGGTGAGTGGGAATATGAAATCTGCTTGCTGTTGTGCATCTGTGTAGAGGAAGACAATAAGGTTAAGGGTGAGCAGCTGCTTTGCATACTTAAGTGTTCTGCACCAAATCCAGTGCTTGCGCTCTGCTTGCATAGAAAATATACACACAGCCTAGAGAATACCTTTTAGAGTCTCTCTCATACACTGAGATACTCAGCTCTCTAAAGCTGAGATTTTTTAGGTGTGAGAGTCACCTAGCACCTGTTGCCATCATTCTTCAGGGGATGAAACCCTGAGTCAGAAGAGAAATTGTATACTCCAGAATCATGTCCACAAAGTAAGTCCATGGTACAAATGCCCCTCCAGCCTGAGGATGGCACATTGCCACCTTCCTGCACAGAGGACACCAGTACAATTAGACACCCCACCACTGCCGCTGATTAGCTGGAGTAAAAGGCTGCTAGGGCAGGCTGTGCACCTTTAATTAAAGAGCAAGGATAGGGCAGAAATGCAATTCACTTTGCATTTAAAGGCAATCCTACCTATTGATATCCTCAGATTGATTTTGTTTCTTTTATTCTTCACTCCTGCTCTAGAGCATGGGTAGGCAAACTAAGGCCCGGGGGCTGGATCCAGCCCAATCGCCTTCTAAATCCGGCCCGCGGACAGTTCGGCAATCAGCGTGTTTTTACATGAGTAAAATGTGTGTTTTTATTTAAAATGCATCTCTGGGTTATTTGTGGGGCATAGGAATTCATTAATTCCCCCCCCAAAAAAATAGCCCGGCCCCCCACAAGGTCTGAGGAACAGTGGACCGGCCCCCTGCTGAAAAAGTGTGCTGACCCCTGCTCTAGAGCCTGACGACAAAGGAAGATGATCCGAACTATGTTCTCTTAGCTAAGTCCAGGAGGCCGAGCTCTTTTGCCCTACCCCCCCAATGTTCCTTACCATCGGGGGCAGAGGAGTCCAAGTGCAGAGGTCAGCACAGCTTCAGTGGCCTCTTCTTCCTCCTCCTGGTGCTGCCATGAAAGGAGGCCGAGCAAGAGAGAAGAGGAGCCACTGGCCACCACGTTTGGTTCTGGCCCAAAATGTGACGCAACGTCGTGCATTGTGTGTGTGACATCACAAACGTGAAGTCAGCCCCCTCAATCTTTGGCACAATCTTCTGGCCAAGTCAACAGTGTATGCAAAAGGCTCTCTTGTCACCCTACTTCTGCTTGAGAGAACAGCCGCAGACTCTGGCAAAATTCACCCCTAATGCACCACAGGTGCAACAACAACCCCCCCCCCCATGGCCTATATCTTGGGGCCCACACAGCTGCTGCTGTTCATGCTGAGTGTGGGGCACAGCTGAGGAGCTCTTTACCTGTGACAACACAGGAGAAATTGAGGAATTAGGAAGCCTAACTTTCAGATTTCATAGAACTGCAGAGTTGGACGGGCCCTGAGGACCATGTAGTCCAACACTCTATAATGCAGGAATATGCAGCTGTCCCTTATGGGGATCAAACCTGCAACCTTGGCATTATCAGCACCACGCTCTAATCAACTGAGCTATCCAGGGGATATGTTGGATGTTGCAAGAGATATGTCCTACCAACTCTCTTAGTTCCACCTACTCTGATGTAAGGCGTGTTCACATCATGTTACATTCAATGAGTGAACCATCCGTGTTACATAAATAGTTGAGCTATATGCTCATCCAGTTATTCACGTGTAACATTAAATGACCATACCAGCTGTGTAGCTGTGTCTATAACAGCTAAGCTGTGTAAATCAACCAGTGTACAGCTTTTCACAAATATGCTTCTATACATGTAGAGACAGCTTATAGCTGTGTTCACTGTAAGACCAGTTGAGAAGGTGGTGAAAGTTTGCTTGTGACCTTGAACCTTCAGGTACTTGTCCATCTTCCAGAAGCTGCTATAGTCAGTCAGAATCTTCTCTGCAACTACCTCCAAGCTGCAGCAAAATTCAAGATTACAAAAATCAATTCTTTTAGCCATTCCCCAGGTAGGTAAAATATGACACAAAGTCCAGGGCCATGAAATAGCCACTAGCCATTAAAAGACCATTTATCAAAACTCCTTTGTCCACTACCAAGTGTCAGGTTCTTGAAAATCCAAAAAGAGCAAAAGCAAATGCTATTTTGCAAAAGTGAAGCACATATTTATGTGTTTACAAAGAAAGGAGTATGTAGACAAATAACAGAACATCAAAGTTATTTTTTTATTGCCTGTAGTTGCTTTGTATTACGTCGTTTTCACCAGATGAGATGTTGAATTGAAGGCCTTTTTTCTCATGAAGGCCTTTTTTTATATAAAACACACACACAAACAAATCCAATCAGTATGGCCCCTTGATTGCTGAATGCAATGGATTTGATTAATCAAATATGTGACTCATATTTGCTTTTGGTTCCAAAGTTATGGTTCCTGAAAATAAGGGAAGAGAATAGGGAATAAAGCACCAATAAGGTGGTAAGCAGCAGGAGGCTGCAAAGCCTATTAAGAATGAAGTGAGCTAACTCAGCACTGGCTTTAGAGTTGTGTGAACAGTTCTCCCACACAAGGCACCAAGCTGAGGGGGCTCATCATCATCATCATCATCATCATCACCACCATCCTATATTTATTCAGGTACCTACTTAGAAGATCCATTTAAAAAGCAACTGTACCAAAAGGAATTATTGTGAAAATAAGGGGGGGGGCAAATTTTGTCCTCACTCAGAGTGCTGTATTACCAAAGTCCCCCACCCCCTTGCTAACTGGACATCTTTTATACAAAAAATTCTGCCAACTCTGAAGCAGAGACATTGGCCAGATGAAGAAGTCTAGGCCAAGCTTAATTCAAAAAGTTGAAAGAAGTAGATCCTACTGAAAGGTAAGCTGCACCTTTAGCCTGAAGCAATTGCCACACGTGTTTGTGTGATTGTGTCTGTGTGATTGTGTTTGTGTTTGTATATGTGAGAGAGAATGAACCCATTTCAGCTCCTGGGCTCCTGTTTTTTAATAAAGAATCTTGCATAAATCAATGCACAGCGCGAGACTTTTGCCTCCAGCTGTGAATCAAATGTATGTGGGTTGATGAAAGAGCCTTCATTATGCAGGGGTGATAAATACATCACCTTCCCTCCCTCTCCCACCCGTCAGAGTCGGATGGGAAGACAAAAGGTGGATTGGCATAATGGGAACTTGGAAGCATCAGTGTAGCAGGAGGCTTAGAGATGCGAGCACATGTCTCTGGCTGGCAGGAACCGCGTGTTTCTCTATAAGGGCATCAGCTGTGAAACGGCAATCAGTTAGTCTGGGGAAGCGGGTCGTGATTGGGGTAGGAAAGAGCCTCTATTATCCTCTCTTGTGTATCCCTGGCTCTTCAGTCGTTAGTTTGCCATTTCGTGCAGGGCCCTTTTCCATATATGGCTGTGGAGAAATCTCTCTCTTTCTCTCTCTCTTGCGGGAGCTACAGGGGGGTGGGAGGCTCATGTCTCCATCAAGAGCAATGGCCTGCCTGTACTTTGATTTATGGCCTTTTCCATCACAATTTGTCTGCAGTACCTTTAAAGACCAATCTACTGACATTCATAGGGGTTTATTTATTTTTTGCTTCTTTGGGCTTTTGGGGATGGGCTGAGAAGGCACAGCTTGTTCTATAACCAGCTGATGCAAACAGGAATGCTAGCCATCTTGCAAAACAACAACAGCCCTGGTCTACATACATTTCATCCTAACTCAAAGAGCTTCTAGGACGAGGGCTGTCAGTGTTAAGGATAATGGTTTGATTTCCTGAAATGGGAATGTTGCTTATGTTGAATTGGTGTGTATTTATTTTTTATTTTTTGCATGGGGTTTTTCCTTTGGCAACAGCTCTCTCATGTGATTGGCTGGCTGTGAGTCACATGAGAGAGCCATTCCATTCTGTTGTGACTGTTATTCAAGTAACTGTCGTTTTTAACTGTTTTCTGTTCTCCCTTCTCTGTTTGTGCGGGAGAATGGCTGCTGAGTTTGGCTTCTCTGGATGCTGCTGAGAGCAATGCGGTGTCGGTGTGCTCTGCCTGGGTTGAAGCAGACAGAGGAAGATCCCTAAATGTTAACATGGAGGAGAAACCTGTGCTCTCTATAAGGAACAAAGTAAATAAGCATGAGGTTGCAGATATGTTCTTCTCAGTTATATGAAAGTCAAGTTCTTTTGAATATGAAGAGTCTGGACATTTCATAGTACACACACACACACACACACACCAGTCAAGATCAACCAAGACTGGAACCAGCATTCTCTCCAGCAGCCTAGTCAGTGTCCTCCTTTGGGGTGAGCCACTTGAAGCTAGAAGGAGCCAGTCCTGTGGCGACAGAGTAAGATGCCGTTTGTGCCATAACTAGGGCATCTTGCTGCACACGACAAGATGGCACCCTCTACCCATTCCATGCACTGAGGCTGAACCTTATTTCCACACTACCAATGTGATGGTGTCCTCCACTGTATCCGAGATCAAACCTGCCGAAAAGCATGTGCATCTCTGTAAAAGCCAAGTAAATTAGTAGTGGTGTGTATTTGACCACATCCATAAGCACCATTATGGCACATTAACAGCCATGGCCTCTCCCAAAGCGCTCTGGGAGCTGTAGTTTGTTAAAGACACTGAGAGTTGTTAGCAGGCCCTTATTCCTCACGCTGAGCTACGGTTCCCAGAGTGGTTTAAAAATCAGTTCCTCTTCCCCATGAACTCTGGGAAATGTAGCTCTGCGAGGGGATCGAGGACCTCTTAACAACTTTCAACACCTTTAACAAACTATAACTCTCAGGCTTCTTTGGGGAAAGCCGTAATCGAAGTGAGGTTACAGGGAACCAGACAGAGGGCCTTCTCGGTAGTGGCACCCACCCTATGGAACGCCCTTCCATCAGAGGTCAAGGAAATAAGCAGCTATCCTATTTTTAAAAGACATCTGAAGGCAGCCCTGTTTAGGAAAGTTTTTAATTTTTAATGCTGTATTGTTTTTAACACTCGATTGGGAGCCGCCCAGAGTGACTGGGGAAACTCAGCCGGATGGGTGGGGTACAAATAATAAATTATTATTATTGTTCTTATTATTGTTGTTCTTATTATTAATTATTATTATTATTAAATGCATAGTGCCAATGCCCTTGCGGACATATACACTCCCTCTGGAATGCAAAGGGGTCAGAAAGTTCAAATGGAAAAAGCATAACGTTTTGAGCCCAAACCAGCAAATTCAGGACAAATCTCCTGAAGCTGTATATCATCCAGGCTCTCTGACCTTTGTGCAGATTTTTTTCCCCCTTCAGTGATGTTATTCAAAGACATAGTGCTTTTCCCCAAAGCTTTGTACTTCCTTCTGTTAGGTCATTTTAGATCAACATCTAAATTAAGCAACATTCTAGCATGGTGCATTCCCGGGTAATTAGTGTTGTTGTACACCTTGCGAGGGAGGGAGCAGCCACACCACTCATCCTTCTGAAGGCTGAGGATACTGTACCTTTGTTATGTAAGCAAGGATGTGAAATGTTCCAGCTTCTCTGCTCTAGAGATCCCGCATGTTGAGCTTTCGGTTTCCTTGGAACAGTCTGTTTTCAGCCTCATATTTTGTAAGAACTGCGTAGCTGAAGTTCAGAGAGCTCTCTTGTTGTAGGGGAAGATAGCTGAAATGGCGTATTGTACACAAATGATGTTCCTTCGGTTTATTAATGGGTCACATAGAACAGGAAATGGTAATTTTTCATCACGAGGAAGTCCCTTGAAATGATACTGTTCAAATGGAGCAATCTGGTGGATGCATGTTTTCCTGTTTCTGTGGAAATACAGCCTTCCCAAAATGACATCATTGCTGGCTACTGGTCACCACTTTTTGCCACAGCACAACTAAATATCCAGGGTCTCCTGAGTAAGAAGCAGGGAAGAGAAAATCTCCCAGGGTGTGAGGATGAGGGGGGAAAGGGAAGCTCCCAGGCGAGAGCTGGGAGGGTTCACCTTTCTCTGTGTGGGACAAGCTACGATTTACCCTGTTTCCCCTATTTTAAGACGTAGTCATAAAATAAGCCATAGCAGGATTTTTTCGCATTTGCGAAATATAAGCTGTACCCCGAAAATAAGCCATAGTGATAGGCGCAGTTCTGGAGGGCGCCAAGGAAAAGGCGGGGATGGGCATCCAGTCCCGCCACCAAAACCAGTCAGCCCCAGAAGCAGCACTCAGGAACTCTGCAGAGTAGGGCGCACAGAAAGGGGCAGCGGGTGCGACAAAGGCACTCCGAAGATCTCTTCGCCAGCGCGCTCACCCAACTCCGCTCGGCGCAGAGCGCACGGGGTGGCTGCCGTGGCGGAGAGGGAAGGCGACACGGGCTTTCCCTGCTCACCGCCACAACAAAATGCCCCGCGCGTCACCCAAGAGGCCCCTTGGAAAACAAGGCTTCTGTCGAGTTTCGAGGAGGGAAGGCGATGGAGGAGGAGCAGGAGAGAGCGCCCAGCAAAAGCGGGTCTCTCTGGTGCCCGTTTCCTCAAAGCTCAGCTTGGATTCTCCCCCCGCTGCCAGCAAGCAAACAAAGAGCTCTGTGCCCGTCCCGTCCTTCACAGCCCCAGAACTCGAGCGTGGCCTTGCCAAGGCGTGCTTACGTAATAAAAATAAGACATCCCCTTAAAATAAGCCATAGTGCGTTTTCTTGAGGAAAAAATATATAAGACGGTGTCTTAAAATAGGGGAAACACGGTACCTGTGAAAGAGGACTTTGTATTCTTTTTTTCTCTTTTTGTATGTTTCTGTTTATATTAGTTCTTTCATTGTAATGTCTTAATAAAACTTTATAAAATAGAAATAAAAATATCCAGGGCCTCTTCTACCTTATCAGTTTCTATGTGGCCTGTTCTGCACTGAAATTCTATATGTGTTGACACATAAGTAATGTGAATTAAAGGTTTGTTAGTGAACTAATAATTTTGATGGGAAATTGATGAAGTAGGCATGGTGTATACATTCAATGATTCTGCACTGGGTATGACAGTGATTGGCTAAACTGTCCTTACATCACAGAAGGGCTGGATAGGCAAAGGAGCGTTCAGGAGCAGCGCTAAAAGAGGCTTAGAGAATCTCAGGCGACGGGGCCAAATGTGACCCTCTATTTGGCCTTTGCGACTCTATGCTTCATCTCATCCCCAATATACACTTCTTACTTGTTTTGCCTGGCTGGAAAGTTTCCTTGCAAGGATGGATCTGCAGCAGCAGATCTGAAGTTATGGTGAAGGAAAGCAACAAAGTTTCTCCCCTATCAAATGTTTGATTTGTTTTAAAGCTGGGGTGGGGAATAAAAAGAGGGGCACAGCTATCCAAGACTACAGAGAGGCATGCAGATGGATTGCAGCCTTTTGTAGAAGGGTCATACCTAGGGTTGCCACAAAAATTGTTGAGCTTTTTGGGGGAAACCCCCAAAGATAGTAATTATAAGCTTTTGGAGCTTTTTCCATCATGTTGCCATAATTCCGGCTTTTCCCTGACATTTTGCCGATTCAGCAAGATTTTCCCCAGACACCATTTTTACACCCGAAAACCAGGACATGTCAGGGATTTTCCTGACATATGGCAAGCCTAGTCACACCTGTTGCCCTGAACTCTTTTGCCTTTGGTTCTACCCATCCCTGGCATCCGTCCCCCAGAAGGTTGCCCATGAGGGAAAGAGGCCCTCGGACTGAGAGGTGTTTCCTCCAGCCGCCCTGGACTAAAAAGAAGCAGCCACAAAGGTCAGGGCCTTGGCATGGGACACAGAAATTGGACAGGTTAAGAAGAAAGAAGGGCTTGGACAACTGAAAGGAAGGAGGGGGAGGGTAATGAGAATCCGAGAGGTATGCATGAAGGAAAATGGGCACAGACAATGGGCAAAGAGAAGAGATGCGCACGGCCCAGATCTGTGGAAGCAAGAGAGGCTACATTTTGAGTTGAAAGAGCTGGTCAAGTCATTGGCTGCAGAGCATCTGGCTAAGAATTATTGGCAGTTTCCGAAAGGCCATCTGCCAGTACAGCATCTGGCTCACATGTGTTCTTCCACAGTATTGCACAAACCCGGATGATGTATTGTAATCTTTTCCCAGCCCCAGATTCTTCTGTTATTTTGGCATCCCCATTATCCACAGCGCTGACACCTTATTAATTTGATTTATCCTGTACTATATCACTAGTTCAGATATATATATACTGTACACACACACACACACACACACACACACACACACGTATACCCAGGTCAACACCTTTACAATTTGCTTCATGCATCTAATGACGCTGGCTCTTAATTATGGACGTTAATGCTACAATGAACCAGTTAAGTATTTAAGAGAGAGCACTGCATCCTCTACAGGAGGGCTCAGCAAGCAGGTCTAAGGTAAGGTCTACATTCTGACTTGCAAACACATATTTCCTGCGGAAGGTGGGTTTTTGCAGGAGGCAATCTGTATGAGAGAGTCACCCAAGCCTCTCACCACCTGCTTGTTCTTCCCAGCAACCTCCCCACCTCTAGGCTTCCCCTGCTGCATTTCCAGTTATGGAACCAAGTGGGGATCAAACAGATGGGAAGAGGGAAGAGTTGGGGAATACTTAAGCAACTACTTTTTGCAGACTGCCCTCTGCAAGTGCAAACGCTGCAATTTGCAGGGGCACTCCCATTTTTGCATCAGAAAATGCTGTGTCCATAATCAGTATATATCTCAACTCATTCTGGCTGTTTCCATCCAAAACAGGGTCCAGAATGGGGTTGCTTTTGCAAGCAGAGGCGTAGCAAGCCCAGGTGGTACCCGGGGCAGAATTTTTTTTTGTCACCCCCCACCACTTTAATTTAAAAAAAAATTAAATTTTTTTTAAAAGTGTCAGCCCCCTCTGATGGTGCCACTTTGCGAGGTGTGGGGGTTTTGTGTGTGTGTGTCTATTATCTCTTTTTTCCAATAAAGTTAAAATAAAAAATAATAATAATAAATAATAAAAATGTAAAAAATAAATAAAAAATAAATAAAAAGTGTCACCCCCCTCTGATGGTGCCACTTTGTGAGGTGTGGGGGTTGTGTGTGTGTCTATTATCTCTTTTTTTCAATGAAGTTAAAATAATAAAAAAATTAAAAAAAATTAAATAAAAAATTAAAAAATTAAAAAAAAAGTGTCAACCCCCTCTGGGGTGGAACCCGGGGCGGCCCGCCCCCCCCGTTGCTACGCCCCTGTTTGCAAGTATGTTGCTGAAAGTTAAACTTGTGTTTTAAAGGTTGCTGTTTCTGCTTTCTGTTCCATCTACGTACCCCGTGCTCAGCAAATGCCATTTAGTGACTGATGGGGACATGCCCCCCCCCCTGGAAGTCTCTATCAAGGAGATTGTACTTTTTAGATATAATGTTGTCCCCCACTCCAATCTCCAAGCAGAGGTTCCAGACCCTTACCCAGGGTTCATGTTTCCTTTTGAAACATGTCGAGGGGTCTTTTACCTTTTACCTTACGGCAGAGACTGTGCTGTCTTTATGATATATGGTTTGTTTACACACATATATATAACCTGACCATACGATGGAGGGGTCCACAGCATTAACACCACAAGAGGGTCTTGCTTCTCCCATAACCACAGCCTTGGATTCAAACAGAAATCAGGCATGGCTCTGACTCCATGGCTTCCCAGCCTGCAGCCTTGCTTCCAGCTTCCAGCTCACGTAACTCAAACTCTCAACTCAGCCTGTGTCTTTCTAATTACCAGACAACTGAGGAAGGGAGGGGGGCTCCCCTTTTATCTCTGGCACAGAACCACTTCCTTTGTTACCTTAATGACCCATACTCAGGGGGCCATTACCTCACCAGGAAGCTGGCTTGGCTATTCCAGGAATTTGAATCCTTGTTTAGCTTTTAACGTTAGCTGTATCCAGGAATAAGAAGGGTCTCAGCATACAGCTTACCCGCAGTCATAACAATAGCATTTCCCCCTTCTTGGTTGTATGGAAAACTGTACCCAAAATGTCTACATGGCCATCATGAGAAACTAAGAAATATGTGCTTGTAAGCACCTTCCCCAAACCCCGGTAATCACATAAAAATAGATATGAGTTGATACGTACATTAAATATGGAGCAGTGGGAATGTTAAGCAGTAATAAGAGTATCTTTGAGCGTGTCTAGGCATATTCCCCTCCTCAACGCAGTGGAACCCTGCTGGCTCCACATGGGAAATGCCTTCAGGTTAGAACAGGGGTAGGTAACCTAAGGCAGGGGTTAGGTAACAGGGGTAGGTAACCTAAGGCCTTCTCAATCTGGCCCGCGGACGGTCCAGGAATCAGTGTGTTTTTACATGAGTAGAATGTGTGCTTTTATTTAAAATGCATCTCTGGGTTATTTGTGGGGCATAGGAATTCGTTCATTTTTTTCTCCAAAATATAGTCCGGCCCCCCCCACAAGGTCTGAGGGATGGTGGACCAGCCCACGGCTGAAAAAGGTTGCTGAGCCCTGGGTTAGAAGCAAGGCCTCTCTGTAGTCTTGTACAACTGTGCCCACTGGCGAAGGAATGGGGGGCAGGGGGAGTGCACCGCCCCCGGCACCATTGGGGAGGGGGGTACCATCGCAGCTGCCCCTCCTGACAAGTGCCGCGGGCTCCCCCCCACCGTGGTGGGTGCCACGTCCCTGCGAGCAGTGCACCATGCCCCCGGGACGCACGCCACGCCCCCGCAGGTGACATGCCTGGCCCCTGGGGATGCGCACCAGCCACGCCCACGCCTGCTCTCCATCCCCGGTGCTGGAGCATGCAGCTTCGCCACTGACTGTGCCCCTCTTTTTAGACCACCCCCAGCTTTAAAAACAAACAAATTAAACAATTGATAGAAGGGGGGGAGACTTGGTTGCTTTCCTTCACCGTGACCTCAGATCTGCTGCTGCAGAAGAAGTCATGTTTTTTGCTTGCAAGCTGCCCACGGCATGCTCAGTGCCTGCATCCTGAAGGGAACAAGCAACATTGCAGTCAAAATCTGAACTAGGAACTAGGAACAAATTTTCCCATTGTTGTTTGGATAACCTTTCGCTACTGTTTCAACTAGCATACTGTGGCATTCATGAGTTGCCAGCAGATTGCTGCTCAGAATTGCAAAGCACTGGGAAACTGTTCATGTTGAGACTTTTTGTTTTTAATGGGTATTGTTTGGAGATAGCAGATTGCCAGTATGAAACCTCCAGTGCTTTGACACTTTAAAAATAATAATACCTGCCATAAGCTTTCAAAGCAGAGCAAAAATATTGGTCTCCACAATATCTGTGGCTGGGGGTAGGCTGAAATTCTGGGAAACAGAGATCTTAGAAGATTTCTGTTTAGAATTAAACCAACTACGAATGAGCTACCGTACTTACAGAGCTGAGTTAGCCATGTTGACTAATACATTTTAATGGTAATGTTATCATATCCCTATCACTATGGAGTAATTGGATTTCTTAATTCCTTAAAGGTAAAGGGACCACTGACCATTAGGTCCAGTCGTGGACGACTCTGGAGTTGCAGCGCTCATCTCTCTTTACTGGCCGAGGGAGCTGGCGTTTGTCCGCAGACAGCTTCCGGGTCATGTGGCCAGCATGACGTAAGCCAGTGTTCCCCAACCTTGGGCCTCCAGCTGTTTTTGGACTACAATTCCCATCATCCCTGACCACTGGTCTTGCTAGCGAGGGATGATGGGAGTTGTAGTCCAAAAACAGCTGGAGGCCCAAGGTTGGGGAACACTGACGTAAGCCACTTCTGGCAAACCAGAGCAGTGCACGGAAACGCCGTTTACCTTCCCGCCGGAGTGGTACCTATTTATCTACTTGCACTTTGACGTGCTTTCGAACTTCTAGGTTGGCAGGAGCAGGGACCAAGCAACGGGAGCTCACCCCGTTGTGGGGATTAGAACCGCCGACCTTCTGATCGGCAAGCCCTAGGCTCTGTGGTTTAGACAACAGCGCGACTTATTAAATAGTTTAAAAAATTACCCCATCCCCCATCTGGTTACATTTCTCATGCCCCCAAAGAGCAAATCACTCATAGCATAATCATAATGTGACTTATTGCTAACCCTTCTCTTGAGACATAAAATACCCGTGTCAGCATTTTCTACTGTCACCAGTTCTGACATGGCAGGAAAGAGATGAGTCACTTTGTTTCTTGGTGAAATGTGGGATGACTTGATCCAGAACTGTATGCGTGGCACACAAATGGTTGCTCTGGCATATGCTCAGTTATGTCATTAGAATTTCAAAGGTTATTTGAAATTGGGTAACTATTGCACAAACCTGCTCAGGATTATGGGCCATTAACAGTTTTACGGAAGGTAACCGCAATGGGTTAAAACATGGGTAGGCAAACTAAGGCCCGGGGGCTGGATCTGGCCCAATCACCTTCTAAATCCGGCCCACGGATGGTCTGGGAATCAGCGTGTTTTTACATGAGTGGAATGTGTGCTTTTATTTAAAATGCTTCTCTGGGTTATTTGTGGGGCATAGGAATTCGTTCGTTGTTTTTCTTCAAAATAATAGTCCGGCCCCCCACAAGGTCTGAGGGTCCCCTGCTGAAAAAGTTTGCTGACCCCTGGGTTAAGAGCTTCAGCTTCTCTGCCATGATGTGGACATATGGATCTGTCAATCAATATCCATTTCTGGTTTGTTTTTTTCTTAAATTCTGTTCTTCCCATTTCAGCATCCATTTGCAATTTACTTATTTTTTGCATGAAAATTTGTACACATTTTCTTATTCAGTTTTGTCTAGTTTGGATTTTTTTTTTTTTTTGCAAGCAACCTTCTCTGACATGAGTTTTGTATGTTATTTTCATTAAAATGCATGCATTTTGTGTGCAATTTCCCTGAATATGTGCATTTTTCCTACGTATTTTGATGGGGGGCGGGGTTTGGAGAACTGCATCACAAAATTCAGAGAAGTGCAGATTTTTCAAAGGACAACTGCATTTGGGTTCATGTGTTGCTTCAGGAAGTGCAAGTTCGGTAGGTTTGCATTAAAAACCAAACCAGATAAAGTTCTCTCCTATGTGGAGGGAGGGTTGGTGACTAGGAAAACAACAAGCCAGCGTGACCAGTGTGGTGGACTAACCCTCTATTTCCAGTCCATGTCTCTTTCGCCTGTAGTTATTCCCAAAATCTGGGGAAGGGGGGAGTGGGGGACTTAGGAGGTACTCACGGGATATCAGAGGACATTGCAGGGGCAGCCAACAGTTCAGGGGAGCCAGGGGAGGGGGACACATCACCAGAACCAGAGGTGCCCCCGTCTCCATGAACATGGCCGGCTATGAGGCACCAGGGACAGCAGGAAGTACACTGCCAGGAGACTGAGACACGCAAGGGAACACAGCCCAGCTCATTAGTAGACCAGGTGGAGATCACTGGGCTCGTTAGGTCTGGCAGAAGGTATGACATGGTCACACAGCTGGATTAGGCTCAGGGCAGGTGAGGATCACAGTGGAAAGACACAGCTGCTCAGCTGAAGCAAACTCAGGTGCACCAAGCCAATATGGGAAGGATAAAAGTGAAGCAAGGCAGAGAGACTCTGTATCTGCTAAACTTTCTCTGTTGATGGACCAGTTTGACTGCTTGAGGGACTCCACTGGACTGTGACTTCTGGACTGTCCCCAGGTGTTGTCAGGCTTTGGGGAATTGGCTTCCTTCCCTGTGCAGCAGTAAATAAGATCAAACGAAAGTAACGTCTTACCAGTTAGATTCTTTAATAATCACAGTGAGAGACAACAGTTTTGTCTCGCTGGAAATGACCATGCTCCCAATTAAGGCTCACTCCCCCCTTCCGCCCCATTAATCTATGTCACTCCTACGTCTTGTAATCTGAGCTTGTACCCTCTGTGCTTTCTGTTCTGAGACTTTCTGAGCTCTTCTCAACTTTGGGGAGGGTGGTGGAGGTATGCTGTCCAATGACTGTGAATCTGTTAACCCTCCCTCTCCCAGTGTTTCTTCTTCTTCTAGCTGTTCCCCATCCAGTATTTCCCAGCTTCTGCCTTCTGAACTATGCCCCCCTGCAAACCACTGTTCCAAATCTACGCTGTCCTCCTGTTCCTGGGAAGATTCAGGATCAGGGCGAGGGGGTGGCTCCCACCATCCCTCCTCAGTGCAGCCCTCCTCAGCACGGTCCCTGACAGGTGTTCCCAACCTGGATCTTCTGCAGAGGCAGAAACCTGACCTTACGGATTGAACTTTGGATGTTGCTCATTGTATTGTACCTGGCCGTTTGGACTGTCTGACTATTCCCTTGTGTTGCCATTGGGACTGTGTGTGCTATCAGGACTTACCACCAGGTATGCCAGGGTTCAGGATAGAATGGAACCCACTGTAATAAAGTCCATCCCACCAAGTCTGTCCAGGAGGAGATCATGGTCAAAAGGAGAGATGGAGCAGAAGTAAACAGGGCTGCACTCCCGCTGTCTCTCTCACAATAAGGGTCATCCTCAGAGTGACCTCCGGACAGACATGCCACCTCTGTGCTTCCTGCATGCTTCATAGGCTTCATGGCTCCTCTGGAGTTTATATCCCATCTGATTTCTGCCTGGGAACTGTGAATAATTAATGAGTTTCTGGTGCAGGAGAGGATGTAAGTCACCCGAGGTCCTCACAGACCTGCCATCAATCACCAGCGTGGATGTCGGCAGCGCCGCACAAGGCAACGAGGGGCCTGTATTCACTCCAGCGCCATCCATTACCCTAAATATAATATCTAAAGAGGAATTATGCATGTAGTCCCAGCAAGAAAATAAACCAGTGATCTCTGTGATGAATGAGGTGCTGAGGCACCAGCCAGCCAATCACCCAGCTGGTGTGCGCAAGAGAGAGCTAATTTTTCTGCATTTGTATTGTAGACCCATTCATCAGTCAGGGACGTCACACCTTTCTGCAGGAAATTCTATCCCATCCTGTTACAGAGGACATTGGGAAATGGGGTGCGGGACAACAGAGAAACTCTGTCTCTCCCCCCTTGCCTCTCCCTATGTCTATATGTGAAGCAATCATGTGCTTCTCTCTTTCAACCTCTCTGTGTATATGTTTTGGTGAATCGTCACGTTCTTACCCTTCAAATGCAGAATTAAAAACACAGGCTAATTCATGGAAGCATTTACAGGTAGGTAGCCGTGTTGGTCTGTCATAGTCAAAACAAAATAAAAAAATAAAAAAATTCCTTCCAGTAGCACCTTAGAGACCAACTAAGTTTGTTCTTGGTATGAGCTTTCGTGTGCATGCACACTTCTTCAGATACATGCTTTGGAAGCATGTCTATCAATAGCTATGAAATTCAGGTTTTCAATTGACAGGCTTTCATTTCTCTTGGGTGACAAGCAAAGGCTGGCCACATGACCCGGAAGCTTTCTGCAGACAAATGCCGGTTCCCTTGGCCTACAGAGCGAGATGAGCGCGCAACCCCAGAGTCGTCTGCTACTGGACCTAACGGTCAGGGGTACCTTTACCTTTACCTTTAAATTGCATAATAGGAATGTAGTCTAAGCGGGCGCATGAAATAGATACAAAAATATGCAGTGTGAAGAAAAAACGAACTCTCTCTCTTACACTCACTCTTGCATTCATAATACAGTAATGTACTAGAAACCAGTGTCAACAAGTCAGTTAAAAGGAAGCATTTGTTGAAACAAAGCACAATGAACTTATGGGCTTTAGGGCTAGTTTAAATAGCTTTAAAAAGAGATTAGACAAGTTGACAAAGGGCAGGTTTAGCTGCCTGCTTAAAGCACAATATTTAGCATGTCTACTCAGAAGTAAGTTCCATTGTGTTCAGTGAGGCTTAGCAGGTGTGGGATTGCAGTGTTAACCCATGGCCGTTATAAATAGAAATGCAAGTTCAGAGACTGTACATTGGGGGGAAGATGATGGCTCTTACTCTCTGCTTGTGTATTTCAGAGTCAATGTGCTGGATGCTGTGGGAAAGGGGATGTTATTCAGTATAGCTCTTCTCATGTTATGTCCGGGATAGGCAACCTGCCACTCAGCTTCCATCATCTCTGGTCATTGGCCATGTTCTCTAGGGCTGCTGGGACTTGGACTCCAACTGCAGGTCCTCCATACCTAGTGCATCACCGATCTGAGGCTCGTTGAAGACCGCGAGTTATCTAACAGTAAGGCAAATGCTTGTAGCTCACCAATCTTTGGGAGAAGAATAGGTTAAAGAGTAAACGCTACACAAATCTGGAGTGGAGTCCCTAAGGTGGTTGGATGGTGCCTTGTGCCAACTCCGGCAGGTGCCAAATTTATTGCTCTGCTTTCCTTTGGAGCACATCAGTGAGGCCGAGACGGGTTCTTGTGGTCTGGGCAGCCCAGGACCTCCATGCACACTGCCTAGGCTTATGCTCCAGAGTGGTCACTTTGGTGCTGCAAATGCAGCAAAAGCAACGTGGGAGGCAGCAGGAGGCAGGTTACCAGGGGCGGAGGAAGCCTCCTCGCTACCCGGGGTGGTGAATGGAGGCATCCCCCTGGGGGCGTGGCGTCGTGACGTTACTTAGTGACGTCACAACACAATGTCACAACGGAGTGCGCATGTGTGAAATGCCGCACATGCGCACTCCGTTGCTGGGCCGCTGCTCCTGCGGCGGCCTTGTGAGCCGCCATGTGAAAAGCAGCAGTGGCCGGTCAGCCCCATGGGCTGCTGCATGTGATCGGCGGCTCGTGGGGGTGCCCCGCCGCTGCTGCTTTTCGCGCACGGCTCACAAGGTCACCGCGGGAGCAGCGGCGGTACCCCGGCGATGAAGTGCGCACGCGCAGCATTTCGCGCATGCGCACTCCGTCTTGACCGGTGCCGCTGCTTCCGCGGCGGCCTTGCACTCCGTGCCGCTGGTCGCGCGCGGTGGGGCCTGGGCGGGCCGCAGGGCAGAGCCGCCTTGCTCCGTGGCTTGCTTGGGGCCCGTGGGCAGGGTGGGGCGGGCCCAAGTGTCACCCCCCTCCCCTGGAACCCGAGGCGGACCGCCCCCACTCTCCCTTGCGACGCCACTGTGGGTTACTCTGCAGTCACAGCAGGAGCTGTGATTCTCCAGTGGTTTGACATCACCCCTGGAGGTGCGCTGCATTGTCTCTCAAGACAGACAACGATATCTAGAAAGGGGGATCTGTTTGTAACACCCTTCTGTTCCATTCCTGTTTGGAACAGAAGCTTCCCATCCCTGGTTTTTCAAAAAGGTGAGCAAATCGCTTTCTATAATAGGGATGAATCACCAGTTTTGCTCTCTGGTGCTTTTGGAATCCAGTTTACTGCAAAAAAATAAAAATGTCATTGTGCTCCCTCCTTCTTCCCACGTATAATCTCAGTGCAGTCAACCTCAAACAAAAGCATGACAATGAGGTTCCTGAAAGTTATTGATCAGTGAAGTTGTTTGCAGTGTACACCAGGATTCGAGCGCGTGTCCAAAATAAAGGTTTTGTTGGCCCAATGAATATTGTGAATAAAAGTGTTTTAACAGACTGAAAAACAAACACACGACAGCGGAACTTGTTTGTCGTTCAAACACCGTCCTTCTTTGTTTCTAACTCAAACATTGGAGCGCAGGAGGAGGAACAAGGTGTTTTAAACCGAAGAGATTCGCCGACCTGATAAAGATGCCATGTAAACACAGTCCCACACAGCCCAAAGCTTAAAAACAAAGAGAGAGCCCTCCTAGATCAGCCCAGATTACTCGCTTTTATAATCATTTTATTACACCTATCTGGTTTTGCATTAATTTTCCTTTAGAAAAATGAGAGAATTTCACCTTCCCGGAGCTAGAGCTTGCAATTCCTCACCGTGGCCGTTGGGAGGCGCCTTCTCCTCTGGAGTCAGCCTCGGGAAGTCGAACGTGCGCTGTATGTGTTCGGAGTGTGTGCGCGCGCGCGGGCGCGCATGTGTTGGAATGAGAAACCGTGTGCTCGTGTAAATAAAGGACACGCAACAATAAGAATGAAACGAGAGCAATTGCTACTTCTACTTAAAGACAAAGCAAAACACCCGCACGAGCCCGTTTACAGGAGGGGAGCCTAACCATGTTTCTCAGGTGCACATTTATATTGTATCCGGGCAACAATCTTACCAAAAGTGCAAATTTTGCAAATGTATCCCACGCCTTCCGATCTGCAAACCCCGCACCTTCCCCTCCCCTGCAGCCCAGAGCTATGCACCCCCCCAGCTTTGCATTCAATCCCTTGCCACCTTTTCCTCCCTTTGAACCTTAGCGATCCTCCCCTCCCAAACTCTTCAGGGGGGAAAAAAGAAGAATCAAAGAGCGAGAGCTGTACAGTAGTTGGGGGTGGAAAACGAGGCAACCTACCCCACTGGTTCCTCCAAGCTCCGCCTGCCATTATTAATAGCGCTTTCGATTGGCCCGGCGGGGCTCTCTGCCCGCCCCCCCTCCGCGAGCTGCTCGGGAGCTCCGCCCCCTGCTTTCTCTTAGCTCCGGAGCTCAAGGAAAGGGTTTTTTTCCGCTCTTGATTGCGTGCGGCTCGCCAGCGGCTGCGATAGAACCGTTCTAGCCCGGGCGCAGAAGCAGGAAGAAGGGGAACCTTCAGGTCGCGGGTTCGATTCCCCGGTGGTTCAGCCGCTTCCTCCCACCACTCCCGCAGCTCGGGTGAAACAGCTGCAGAACCGCTGACCCCCGCATTTGCACGCCGCGCTCCCACGTACTCCTTCCCTCTCTTGCGGGTGGCCGGGAAAAGGAAAGCTGCACTTTCCCCAGCCCCCGCCCCACCTGGATTTGGCCGCCTGACTCTTACTGGAAGAGAGAAAGCTCCGAGGCTCCTTCTCCTCTTGCCGTGCTGGTGGTGCATCGCTTGCCTTGCAGGGACACCCCTCCGCCGCCGCTTTCCTTTCGTTGGCTGGCTTTCGCCTCGCTGCCCGAGGGGCCCCCTCCTCCGCAGCCCTCCGGATCCATGGCGACTGGGTTGCTGGAGCCGGTCTATGGACTTTCGGAAGAAGAGGTAAGCCGGGCGCCGGGAGAGAGAGAGAGAGGGGCTGAGCGATGCACGCGTGTTTCCGGGGTGTGTGTGTGTGTGTGTGTGTGTTATGTGCGTGTTGTCCTTCGGGTGTCATGTTTTGGAGCGTCTCCCCAGCACTCTTTGTCCCTGCCCGCTTCGCATTCCGGTTTGCAAAACAGGGAAGTCGTCCCTTCCCCCTACCCCCGCCCTTCCCACCCCCCCTTTTTTTTGGCAAATGGGGTGGGGAGAAGAGGGGGAAGAAACCAGGGTGGGGGGGCGGGAGAGGAAGGGGGGGCAACGAAGGCTTTTCTGTGGCTGAGGTTGCCTTGCAAAAAAACCCCCCAAACCCAGAGCATTGCATGGGCACGGTAGACGAGGTGGGGTTGGGGAGAAAGAAAGAGAAATGCGTCTTTCCCTTTCTGCAAAGAGATATTGGGACTTGAAAGAAAGCTTGTTATCGCATCATCTCTATTAGGGGGGGATCAGGGTGGTATCTTGCCAACAAAGCTGCTCGGAGCGAAAGTCTTTATGAGCTCCAGTTCCTCCGGTTGGGAGCGGTGTGTAAATGCAAAGCCGGGAGGGGGGAGGGACAAGGGGTCCCGTGGGGGTTTCCCTCCGACGAGCTCTGCACTCCCCGCCCCACTCTGGACGAAGCTAGCCCTCCCAAATAAAAAATGCAATAAAATAAAATAAAATAAAAATGCAAAAATGCAGAGTTAGGAGGAGGGAGACGAACGGGGCTTGCTGGATGGTCCTTTGTCAATAACAGGTTCTG
The DNA here is from genome assembly GCA_034641385.1 of Darevskia mixta. NCBI lineage: Eukaryota > Metazoa > Chordata > Lepidosauria > Squamata > Lacertidae > Darevskia > Darevskia mixta. The sequence continues at coordinate 4,810,237 of JAWWNH010000062.1, read as the reverse complement.
CTTCCTAGCAAAGCCAGGGGCTTTAGAGTGAAAGCTGGGAAGGAAAGGGGCGGGCGGGCGAGCCAGGTGAGCGGCCTCTTTATGACTGCACAGGCAGGTGAATTGGGAGGTGGGAGCGAGTAGCACCTTTTCCATTGTTTCCCTTGAGATGAGCCGCCAGGACTTGGAAGGCTGTGTGTGCTTCCTATAGCACGTGTGCAAATAGGAGAGAGAAATGCTCCGCATAGTTTAAATCTTCTCTTCTCCAGGAACTCTGTTCCTCTAAGGAAGCTGGTGTACTTAATGAATCATATGAAAGAAACGATGGGCATGTGTGTGTGTGTGCCTGTGAAATAAATATACGGACTTTCCCAGGAAGAACGGCATGTACAAGCAATTGCACAGAAATGCTTCCTGGTACCCATTTAGTCTTTCGCAGCAGGTATTGTTGACATGGGCATTTATAGACCGCCTTTTGGTTGGTGAAGCGAGTGTTGCCACCCAGATGTGCCGCAATCCATGTTTCGCGATGGTCGTGTGGATTTGGATGCCCATGTGCACATGCAAGATGAGCAAACGGAGGGATAAATGATTCTGTCCTTCCATTAGTGTACTGTTTAAGCTTTTGCTTTAAAAACAAACAAAACCCATTGAGACATAGTGGGGTAGATCTAGGAAGGGGGCTTCGCTTGGTGGCAGTGAGCACCCAACGCAAGCTTATTAAATCACCACACCAGTGAGTGGCATGCCATGAAGGGAGTGAATTCGGGGCTAGAACAGAGACTGAGAACATAGGAATGGCAGGCAAGAATCATGAGCCAAGGAAACAGGAGTGGTTGTGTACATGCAGAAGACTTGGCGCTGATTTCCTTGCTCCACCCCCTTACCAATCAATAGGGAGCTATATTGCGCTCGCTTTGCTTGCTTCTTTTCCCACCTCTTCTTATTGCTCCCTTTCCAGTCTGTGTAGGTGAAGGCAGAAGCTGCTCACATCTGCACATCTTCCGCCTCCCGGGCAATGTGCATTTCCAGATGTGCGGTAGGAAAGCGTGGGTGTATTAAAAAAAAAAAAATGACCCGGCCAAGCTGGGATAGCTCATTTGCTAGAGCATAAGACGCGGGTGGCACTGTGGGTTAAACCACAGAGCCTAGGGCTTGCCGATCAGAAGGTCGGCAGTTCGAATCCCCACGATGGGGTGAGCTCCCGTTGCTCGGTCCCAGCTCCTGCCAACCTAGCAGTTCGAAAGCACGTCAAAGTGCAAGTACCGCAATAGGAACCGCTGCAGCGGGAAGGGAAACGGCGTTTCCGTGCGCTGCTCTGGTTCGCCAGAAGCGGCTTAGTCATGCTGGCCACGTGACCTGGAAGCTGTACGCCGGCTCCCTCGACCAATAAAGCGAGATGAGCGCCGCCACCCCAGAGTCGGTCAAGTCTGGACCTAATGGTCAGGGGTCCCTTTAAGACTCTGACTATCGGGTCGCGGGTTTGAGCCCCATGTTGGGCAAAAGATTCCTGCATTGCGGGGGGTTGGACTAGATGACCCACAGGGTCCCTTCAAACTCTACGATCCTATGATTCTAAAAAGCTGACCATAGGATCATGGGGGGAGATTTGTAAGCTGCAGTTTGTTTGCTGAAACGTAAATCCAGCAGGGTTGAGAGGGTTGGGTGACAACTTGGGCTTATTAGAATTGTGAAATTGCACTCTTAACACGTCAACAAAATTAATAGGAACAGGCACTGCTTTGGTGTTGGGGTGGTTTTTGTGAGGAAAACATCTGGAAACGCATAATTAATTAATTAAATTTGTATAGTGCCCTTTATCAGAAGATGCCAGGCTGGCTCACAACATAAAAATACAAAATGGAAACACAAAATACATAATAAAACAAAAGCAAAACAAACCAGCAACCCCTCCTCCCACAAATACATTTAAAAGGCCATAGAATGTTAATCAGCCAAACAGCTAGTCGAAGAGGAACATTTTCTCCTGGTGCCTAAAGATATGTAATGAGGGTGCCAGCTGAACCTCCCTGGGGGGAGCATTCCACAAACAGGGAGCCACCACAGAAAAGGCCCCGTTCTCGTGTTGCTATCCTCAAGACCTCTCATGGAGGAGGCACATGAAGAATGTAGATACTGGATAGAAAAGACGCTGGGATGGTGTCCCATTGTAATCAATGGGGATTTGAACCCTGATCTCCCAGTTCCTAGTCTGATGCTCCAAATACTATGCCAATCTGGCTCTTAGTGTGTAGGAATTTGGATGATGGCCTCAAAGTGCAGGCAGGTTGATAGTGGTTCTTAAAGTCTGGTGGTTGCAGAATTAGTTGGCATAATGCTTTCTCAGTTTCATGTGCGGAGAGACATGAAATTGAGCCCGATCAAGCATATTTTGTTGCATATATAAAATCCCAGTAGTTGGCACTTGGCGCTCAGTCCTTGGTCCTTAAAAAAAAAAGTTATCTAATCAGCTTTTTATGTGCCCAATCTGTAGGGCAAAGATTGCTTCTGCATGTACAATTGTGCAGGAGGCTTTTGGGTGTTGCTGCTCTGCAGATAATGCCAATGCAATTCCGCATCCAAATTCCCTGGCGTTATATTATTAGCCATAATGGCCAAGGCAGTAAAAATCACAGCAGATAAAAGTTCAAGCTATTAAATTGTACATGGACCTTTTGTGCAAGATCAGAGTCTAGTTTAAGACTCAGTGGTTCCGAAGAGGAAGCCTGTCCCAAACAATTGCTAGCATTAGAGCCACTGGATGCCTTTGTAGATGGAGGTCGGAAGCTGGAAGCCCCCAAGGCAAATCTGCCTCCCTGGGGTTGCCAACTTAGATGGCTTTAAAGGAAGATTGAACAAATTCATGGGAGATGAGGCTACTAGGCATGATGCAACAGGCAGAGGCTGGTATTTCTTCTGAATACCAGTCGCCAGCATTCAAAATTTGCCAGGTGCTAGGAACATTTTGAAGATGCCCGGGCTCCAGGATGGCGCCTGACGTCTCCACTGTTTGGAGGCGCATGCCTGGGGATCCCCGGTTCTTGACAGTTTTTCACATACTAGCAACGCATCCTGTAGAATTCTGTCTGTTTTACTTTATCTGCACAATCAGAATGAATTTCAGGATCCAAAAAGCCGTATTGAAAAATACGACTTTCAAGCCGTCTGGCCAGGACCGGTGCTAGGGATTTTGGCGCCCTAAGCGAGGGGGCGGGCGACGTGACGCCTCATTGCGCATGACGTACGGTGCCCCGCCCCATGCCCGGCTGGGCGCCCCGCGCCACCGTGGTTTTCGCCGCTGGTTGGGGCGGCACCGGGCGGGGGGTGAGGGGCAGGCTGGCCAGCACCCCCTCCATTTTGGCGCCCCCGCCACCACGGTTTTCGCCCCAAACTGCTTGCTCCGCCACTGGTTCGGGCGGGCGGCGGGGGGGCAGGCTGGCCAGCGCCCCCTCCATTTTGGCGCCTTAGGCAACTGCCTAGTTCGCCTTAATGGACGCGCCGGCCCTGCGTCTGGCCCCCCAAATGGCAACTAGATGTTCTGTTTTGGCGACTGTTATCCTTATGTAAAAAGACCCTGATGTTGGGAAAGATGGAGGGCACAAGGAGAAGGGGACGACAGAGGACAAGATGGTTGGACAGTGTTCTCGAAGCTACCAACATGAGTCTGACCAAACTGCGGGAGGCAGTGGAAGACAGGAGTGCCTGGCGTGCTCTGGTCCATGGGGTTACAAAGAGTCGGACACGACTAAATGACTAAACAACAACAATCCTTATGTAAGTGACTGGGACTGAGGTACTGGCCCACAACCTTCAGAGTTTCTATGGGGTTCTCTATCATTAGCGGGTACACCAGAGGTTGGAATTCTGAAGCTGTCAGGAAACCTGGGCAAAATCAGTGGTTCTTGATTTACATCTGCTGTAAACTGTAAGCCTGGACCAACCCCGTTTCAGCCTTGCAGAAGCTTATATGCCGGGAGTGAGTTAGTCAGTGTATAGGGTATGTAAGTGGTGGCTGAGGTTGATGGGAGTTGTGGTCCAAAACTTCTGGTGTGCATCAGGTTGGCAAAAGCTGCTATATAGAACCAGGGTTGGGAGACTTGAGGCTTGGAGGGATCTATTTGGTTTCCACTATTACCAGAGTTCCATTGACTGAATCCATGCGCAGAATCGTGGCTCAGGAAAAAGTTGCCCCCCCCCCAATGCACTCAGTCCACAGTACAGCCATACCCCGGGTTGCGTACGCTCCGTGTTGCGTACGTTCGGGATGCGAACGCCGGCAACCCGGAAGTACATTTTGCCGCGCGGACGCTTCTGTGCATGCCCGCACGGTCCGTGGATGCACAGAAACGTTCTGCACAGTTCGCGCATGCGCTGAAGTGCGAGATCTCGCACGCTCTTGCACATGCGCAAAAGCGCCACCCGAGTTGCACACAGTTCAGGGTGCGAATGGCACTCCGGAACGAATTACGTGCACAACCCAGGGTATGACTGTATTGTTTTCAGTCCCAGAACTGGAGCTTTCACACAGATCCTTTCACATAACAAACCTCCTCCTGCTTCTTTTTAATATTTTCATTAGCCTATTTTGGGGGGTGGGGGTGGGGAGGCTTTTCGTTTTCATTTTTGTTAAGCCGATGGAAGTCAGAAACACTTACTGATCTCCTGAAAATTACCTGCTTTGGCATTACACCTGAATGGAATGCTAACGGAATGAAATTGATGTCTGAATCGGGGGTTCGTCTCCCATGATAACTGGCTGTGTAAATCAGTGGCTTCAAGCTCCCTTGCGTTGGGGCAGCTCTCTGCACATCTTCTTCTGAATCCCTATGCAGTCCAGGATTTGGGATAGCATTCTAGGGCAGTGGTCAGTTCATATGCTGCATACCAACCCGGCCTCATGGACTTTGCTGTTGCTGTCTGCAGGCTGAGAGAGCACATCTAGAATGTGTCTTTTGTAATTGTGTACTGCAGGGTTAGGTGTGTGTGTGTGTGTGTGAGAGAGAGAGAGAGAGAGAGAGAGAGAGAGAGCTTTCTGTTGAGAACCTTCATCTGCATGGCTGATCTTCTTGCTTAGGAATGGCGACTAGGTTTCCAGAGAACACAGTTTGAAAGCTACTGGTATAAACAGAGCCTGCATCTATCTGCCCGAGTGCATCTATTTCAAACCAAGAGGCTGAAAGTATTTTGAGCTCAGAGACAATTGGTTTCACCAAAGGTGGTTTATGGGCTTGCTATGATGGAATGCAGGATTCTCTGTCTCTCCTCCGCCCCCCCTCGTATGTTTTTTTTCGGGGTGAGAGAATAGGATGTATTTATATTCAGGGATGTTTGCCAGAAGTCAAATTCATGCTCTGTGCAAAAGGAAACATGTCTTATCAGCCCTTTGCTTGGAGTAAGTCAGTACAAGAGAGGTGTTGGCTGCCCTTGGGAGGCACAGCCAAGAGTCTTGTGGCACCTTGAAGGCAATTAAGACTCTGAATCTTCTAAGACAGAATTTCCTCCTGGGAATTTATCGCTTTTAGGAACAAGGGTGAAAACTGCAAATGGAAAAACATTAACCAGAAAGTCTGTCTGGAGTATAAATCGGGAGTGGAGTTGACTCCTTTTCTGGGGAGATAATTTATGGGGAGGGGAGGGGTTGGTTGGTTGGTTGGTGGTGATTGCTAATAACCAATTACTTTGTCAACTTAAAAAATAAAAATAAATCAGTGGCTTTCAAACTGTTGCGGCAAACCCTGGGGCTCTTATTGGGGGTTCCACAATTTGAAGATCAGTAACTTTGGGCAAAGGGACCCAGGTGGCACTGTGGGTTAAACCACAGAGCCTAGGGCTTGCCGATCAGAAGGTCGGCGGTTCGAATCCCTGCGACGGGGTGAGCTCCCGTTGCTCGGTCCCAGCTCCTGCCCACCTAGCAGTTCGAAAGCACGTCAAAGTGCAAGTAGATAAATAGGAACCGCTCTGGCGGGAAGGTAAAGGGCGTTTCCGTGCGCTGCTCTGGTTCGCCAGAAGCGGCTTTGTCATGCTGGCCACATGACCCGGAAGCTGTATGCCGGCTCCCTCGGCCCATAAAGCGAGATGAGCGCCGCAACCCCAGAGTCGGACACGACTGGACCTAATGGTCAGGGGTCCCTTTACCTTTAACTTTGGGCAAACCTCTTGAAGGACAGCTTGCCCTCTGCTTCTGAAAAATGTAGAGATGGTAGGAAATGTTGTTGTTGTTGTTGATTAAATTTCTCTTTTGAGTGTGTTCTAGGGAGTCTATAGTTAATCAAGTTCTAGAGATCTTGGAGAAGATGCCCCAGAATCATCTGCAATGAACAGACCTCATCCTTTGGCAGTCAAGTCAGTGGAAACTGTTACCTAAAGGCAATTACAGTGGTACCTCGGAAGTCAAACTGAATCCGTTCTAGAAGTCCGTTCGACTTCTAAAACGTTCGGAAACCAAGGCGCAGCTTCCGATTGGCTGCAGGAAGCTCCTGCAGCCAATCGGAAGCAGTGGAAGCCACATCAGACATTCGGGTTCCAAAGAAGATTCGCAAACTGGAACACACACTACCGGGTTTGTGGCGTTTGGGAGCCAAAATGTTCGATTCGCAAGGCGTTCGGGATCCAAGGTACGACTGTACTGTACTTAAAACAACAACAACAACCACTCTCCCAGGAGAGAACAATGCTAGGGTTCTGCTCCTTCCAATGACATAAAACAATACTGTGTGAGCTGGGTGATGTAGTGTTCAGAGCTTTGGCTTGGCTCAGATTTCTGCCTCGCATGGAGCTCACTGGCCAACCTTGAGCCTGTCACTCTGAGCATGAGCTGCTTCACAGCCTTGCTAGGGCCATAGGAAGCTGTCTTATAGCGCGTCAGCTTACACCAGGTGTGAGGAACCCAGGTGTTGCTGGAGTACAACTCCCGCCATCCCAGACCACTGGTGATACTGGCCGGGGCAGATGGGGGCTGGAGGATCATGGGAGCTGTAATCCAGCAAGATCTGAAGGGCCGGAAGTTGGCTACCCCTGCCTTATAGGAAAGGCAGAGTCCAAATGTGACCAATAAGTACTAAGCATTGATGCTATTCGTCTTGATAGCTATGAGCTAATCTTCTGAAACTTCTCTTGTCGCGCCAGCACAAAAGTAGGCATGATGGAGCACCCCGAGAGGGTAAACCTCAGCGACTGAAGCATTCATGATGCATATTTCAGTGAATGGGGTGAATGTTCATTGCAATCAAGCAGCAGCTGCGCCATTTTGTTCTAACCGGAGTGAACAATGTGTGTGTTTGTGTGGGTGGAATGCAGAAGGTTGCTTAGTTCATAATTCCCAGAATAAAATGATTTTTTTTTAATTTAAAAAATGCAAAATATTTTTTATGCATGAGGCAGGGGGGGGGGGAAGCATTCGTGGAACTGTGATGGAGATGGGAGGAAATCTACCAGTGTTTTGTGAAGAGGTTCGTTGCATGTGCGATCCTGGTTACTTATGAAGGCAGGAGAAAATGTCACAAGAAAATAGGCACCCCCTTCCCGCATTATGTCTAGACTCTGCAGCCTTAGTAATAAAATGTGCTGTAAATTGTATTTGCCCCTATAATGTCTTTTGACACATGGCTGGTTTTTAGGCAACAGCCCTGTGTTTTTGCTCATGCAACATCTTAATTCCACCTTGGATTGCCTGAAACAAAATCCGGTGGGTGTCCTGTAATCTGGTGATAAACCAGCATGCCTCTTGGATTTATTGACTCTGAATTAGCCGAATACTTCTGCTGTTGCTCCAGCTGTTCATTTAGCCAGCTTTCCATTGTATTCTGAAGTATAAGAGGTTGAGAGAGGCTTTCCTACATTGAATTCCTTGCTTCTGTTCTGCCAGGGCTCTTTCTAGCTGAAGATGTAATGGTTTGCTCAAGTGCTTTTAGGAGATGGGCATGACAGAGGGGAACCTGTGGTCCTCCAGATGTTGTTGGATTACAGTAGCCATCATCCTTGGTCAAATTGGCTGGGGCTGATGGGAATTGAAATCCTGCAACATCTGGAAGGCAGCATTTTAACTACCTATGTCGTAAAGGTTCCTTGTAGGCCAGTTCTAGGACATGCAAGAGAAGAAGCAAACACCAATGTCCTTGTGGATTCATAGGAACGTGAGGCTAAGGTGAACTCTGAGGTCCCTTCAGCTCTAAAATTCTGTATTTCCCTTTTTAATCAAACCATCTAGTTCAGTACACATACTCTGACTGGCTTCAGCTTTCCAGGATTTCAGACTGGAGTCTTTCCCAACTTCCCACTGGAGATGCTGGTGGTTCAACCTGGGACCTTTTGCATGCAGAACACATCCTCTGCCACTTAGAAGAAGAGGAAGAAGAGTTTGGATTTGATATCCCGCTTTATCACTATCCGAAGGAGTCTCAAAGCGGCTAACATTCTCCTTTCCCTTCCTCCCCCACAACAAACACTCTGTGAGGTGAGTGGGGCTGAGAGACTTCAAAGAAGTGTGACTAGTCCAAGGTCACCCAGCAGCTGCATGTGGAGGAGCGGAGATGCAAACCCGGTTCACCAGATTATGAGTCTACCGCTCTTAACCACTACACTGGCTCTCACTTAGCTTATAAGGGTAAAGGTACCCCTGACCATTAGGTCCAGTCGCGGACGACTCTGGGGTTGTGGCGCTCATCTTGCTCTATAGGCTGAGGGAGCCGGCGTTTGTCCACAGACAGTTCCCGGGTCATGACTAAGCCGCCTCTGGCGAAACCATTTACCTTCCTGCCGGAGCAGTACCTATTTATCTACTTGCACTTTGACGTGCTTTCGAACTGCTAGGTGGGCAGGAGCTGGGACTGAACAATGGGAGCTCACCCCGTTGTGGGGATTCGAACCGCCGACCTTCTGATCGGCAAGCCCTAGGCTCTGTGGTTTAGACCACAGCGCCACCCGCGTCCCTTGGAGATGCTGGTGGTTCAATCTGGGACCTTTTGCATGCAGAACACATCCTCTGCCACTTAGCTTATAGTCCTCCCCAAAAGGAGCGGGATGAGATGTTTGTGTGTCAGGCTGGTAAACAGTTCTCTGTCTCGTCATAAGAACAGCCTTCAGGTGAGACCAAGCACGGCAGTTCTTATAATATGGAAGGGACAGTCCATTGATAACAAAATAGAAATATATTTATGAGCAGGTGGGCTATTCCTAGGGTCTTCTGGTGGTTCATTCACTGCGAGAAGTGAGGTTACAGGGAACCAGGCAGAGGGCCTTCTCGGTAGTGGCACCCTCCCTGTGGAATGCCCTCCCATTTGATGTCAAGGAAATGGATAACTCTCTGACTTTTAGAAGACATCTGAAGGTAGCCCTGTTTAGGGAAGTTTTTAATGTTTGATGTTTCATTATATTTTATATGTACTTTAAGCTGCCCAGAGTGGCTGGGGAAACCCAGCCAGATGGATGGGGTATAAATACAAACTACTACCACCACCACCACCACTACTACTACCAGTACTACTACTACTACTAATAATAATAATGGAAGGCTAACAGTTGTGGAGCTTTTTACAGTGCCAGTTTCGACAGCAGTAGAGGAGTGAAAAGGCTTGCTCCTCAGTAATTCCCACCACAGTCCCTATCCAGCCTTCATTTCATTGGTGGCGTCACATTCGCCTGGCAATGGCAGCCCTCCAGAGGCCATTGTGGGGTTCGTTGCCTTCTGGGAACCATGCCATGGCGGTGCTGTCAAACAGAGATTTGGATAGCAGGTGATGTGGAAATGCTGTTCCCGAGAATCCTGCGACTGCAGTAGCAGATCCACACCATACGAATAAAGCGCTTCCAACACACAGGGCGTCCCCCAAAGAATCCTGGGCACTGTAGTCTGTTAAGAGTGCTGGGAAATTTATCTCTGTTCGGGGAGAACTACAGCTCCCAGGAAACGTTGGGGGGAGTCGTGTGTTGGATGTGCTTTAAATGGATGGTGCTCGTTGAGAGAGTTAATCCAGGGCTAGATGGACAAAAACCTCACCTGGAACAAATCAGCTTTCAAAAATGGCTCCATTCTGCTGTGGCCTCTCTCTCTTTTGCGGTGCCCTTCACAGTGAGATCAGCAGTAACATGCAGAGGAACATTTCTGGTGCTGCCTTGTTGCCCTCCAGCCCATGGAGGTCTGGGTTAAAATTTCTCTTTCCAAAATGATAGTTAAAGGCAAAGGACCCCTGACAGTGAAGTCCAGTTGCAGACGACTCTGGGGTTGCAGCGCTCATCTCGCTTTACTGGCTGAGGGAGCCGGCATTTGTCCGCAGACAGTTTTTCCGGGTCATGTGGCCAGTATGACTAAGCCGCTTCTGGCGCAGCGGAACACTGAAACCAGAGCAGCGCACGGGAACGCCATGTACCTTCCTGCCGGAGCGGTACCTATTTATCTACTTGCACTGGCATGCTTTCGAACAGCTAGGTTGGCGTCCCTAAAAATGATAGTTCGTAGCTCTTTAAAAAAAGGGGTGGTGGTGGGAAGGAGAGAGATAGAAATGAGAGCACAACTATTTTTCTTGGCTATGTTACCCCAACATTGGCTGTGCTTGCCAGACAAGGCATTAGAGGGGAAGGGAAAGTGAGGTCACTTTTATTTTATTTTTGCAAGAGGAAGTGAACGCTAACAACTGTTCTGTTATGATTGAAGCTAATTTTTATTGCAGCCCTGCAAGTTCACTTTACCGCAGGAGGTAGGATGGGTGGGTGAAGGGACAACATGCTGACCTTTTTCATGGGAAGCCCAACCTGCGACAGCAAATGCTGCTGAAACCACTGGACTAGATTATGCTTGCAATCAGCAAACTATCCTGGAGAGACACCGCCTGCCTTTTCCCTACTCCACCCCCATTGCCACTCTCAAGAGTGCAAAAGATATGAAGGAAACAGTGACTCTGGGTGGATCTACACACAGGGAAAAACCCGCTATAAATACGTCAGAAAGTAAATGGTTATAACAAAAGGGGGGAGGACGCAAAGTAATTTCGTTGTTCCCGAAGGGGACAATGACAATAAAATATATTCTATTCTATTCTCCAGCACCATTTGGTGTTGTATGTTTATAACACATTCAAAATGCTGGGGGTTTTTTGGCTATTGGAGCTGATTCCTCTATTTGGGAGAATCCTAAATGTTTACAGTTTAAGGTTGAACCCTGCTTTCCATGCCCACTTTGCTTTGCAGTGTGGAGGTTGTTTACAGGACTTCTGTTGCCTCTATGGTTGGATGATGTTTCCCCATCCCCTAGCTTTTACATTAACTTTTGCTTGGAAATAATAAACCGATTGAGTTTTCAGTCGATGATCAAGATTCTCATCTTGGGGGAGAGAGGGAGTGTATCCGTTTTGGTCCCATGTGCTTAATAAGGAAATGGCAAAATTGTAAGTGTCAAAGAATGCAAGTGATTATGTATAATAGTGTTTATTCACTTGCTGAGACATAATAACAAAATTACTACTTTGTAGTTGTCTCCGAAGTACAGCAGTTCTGCATTTTCACAAAGGCAGCTTTTAATGAGTAATCAGCTTTTTGCTTCTTGCCAGCCACACGTGTGCAGTGTACAGTAAAATCTTGGTTAGCTTCTAATCTGGGTCTACTCTGTAACAATTACGCTTATTCCTAATGTCTCTAAGTTATGGCCTGAATTTGTAAAATCAGACGTTTTCAGTTCCCGCCTTAACTTCTGTATGGTCACTGTTTTGTCTAGATAGCACAAAGGCAGGCAGGGCAGTCTCTACCATCTAATGATTCATGAAGCATTCTAATAATTGCCCAACAGTAAGAACTTCCTGTGCATGGAGCTTATGTGCTTAGATAGTAGGAGGGTCATTGACTTTGGACACGTGAGGAATGAATGTGCTTTCTGGCTTCAGGAGGCAGGTTTTGGGTGTGGTCCTTAGCCTTTTCAGAATGTACACGAGAGCAGTACAAAGTAAATGTACATGAAAAAGATGCAGGACCTTAGTGGTTTGGTTTTGCATGTAACACTAAACCATGGTTAAGCGTTACATGCAAAACCAAAACCACAGAGGCCCTACATCTTGTTCATGGTTTGTTGTTACATTCATAAGACTTGCGGCTTGTGTACTTCCTCCATTCCCTCTCCTCTCCAGTAGAGGCAAAGGGAGATTTGGTTGTTTTGCTTCTATTTTCAGCTGGATCAAGTTGTGTCCAAACTTGGGCAAATAGTGGTTCATGTTAACTCTGCATGTATGGCAGGGGTGACGAACCTTTGGCTCTCCAGCTGTTGTCGGACTCTGCTCAAGCTAAATGACAAATAGTCGAGGATTCTAAATTATTTTATTTGAAGAATTTCTATCCTGCTCTTCAGCCAAAAGATCAATAGAAATGCTCCAAGCGCAGCTTGCAGATAATAAAACATAAGGGAATGCCTGCTGTCAGGGTTACATTCTTAAAAGTCACAACACACGAACACACATAATGGGAGTGGTAGTCCCAGAACATCTGGTAGGCTGTAGCAAAGCACCTACTTTTTGCATGCAGGAGGTTCAATTCCTGGCATCTCCAGGTAGGGCTAGGAATGCCTCTGTTCTGAAACCCTGGAGAGCTACTGCTGGTTAATGTAGACCAGGGTTTCCCAAACCTGTGTCTCTAGCTGTTTTTAGATTACAGCTCCCATCATCCCTAGGGCCAGTGGTCAGGGATGATGGGAATTGTAGTCCAACAACAGCTGGAGACCCAAGTTTGGCAAACCCTGGTGTAGACAGTACTGAACTAGATGGAATAATGGTCTGATTCCATATAGCACAGCTTCCTATATTCTACATTCCAGGTTTAGGAAAACAAGTCAACTACAAAATATTGTGGGAATTCCTGGCTCGTTTTCCTAAACCACTATTCTTGGTTCGGGCAGTGCTAGTTAATGTAGAAAATAGCTGGAAGTAGGAGCAAAGGGTTCTGAAGCCCACATTGTAGCCGTGCTAGGCAGAAAGGAGGATTACACAAGCAGAAAACTTGTCCATGCTTAATTCCCATAGTAGTTATTAGCATCATGTCTGGATGCAGACAGTTTATCTCTCTGTTAAGTGAAGCTAGGATCAAATAACACCCCCCATTCTATCTTGGTAGGGCCACTTGGGAAGGAGGACAGTTGCTTGTGATCCAGTCTGCCCCATGAACCGAAGACTGGCAGTTCCTGGATCTAGTTTTCAATTCTTACCCTGAAAACAGGATGCTCTGCATACAATAGAACCAACTCTATTGTGGTTTTAAGCCTCTGATGGTCCGGGCGACGATGTACCATAAGTAGAAAGAAGAAAAGGGGACGGTGCTATCATGCCAAGAACAGAGGAAGTTTGTTTATTCCAGGTCAGGCTATTTACCCATCTGGCCCAGCATTGTTTATTGTGACTCAGTTTAAATCAGGCTGCCACCCAGAAGTGAGCCCTAGTCCGTCTGTTGAAGGCCAATGATCAGCAGTGACTAACAGTTTCTCTGCAGGATCTCTGGCCCAATGTCTTTTTCATCACATTTGTAAAGGAGGCCAAAGTACCAGACCCAGGTGGCAAATCGCATCCTGTGCATGTATACTTAGAATTAGGGAGTAGAGTGCTCAGTCCAGGGATTTTTGTTTAGCCCTAGAAACCCCCCCCCCCCAATTGAGTGGATCAGCATTAGAAACTCAGATAATATAAGCTAGTCTCTAAATGGCACCTTAAACCTTCTTGGTATGCGGCAGCAAAGGATGCTGTGTGCCAGCCAGCCACATGGTGGAGATGTCAGTCGCCAAACCTGGCAACAAGACCTCTCCACTTGGTCACAAGTAAACAGTCGGCAGTCGCAAAAAATCACTGGCGACTGGGGAATTTTGAACACTGGAGTGGATAGGCGGGAGTTGTTTTATTATCACTATTGTTCAAAATGTGGCCGTCACAAACGCTGTCTGATTTAAGCATTAAAGTTTTGGGCAGAAACCGAACTGGTAGTTTGAGTTCTTTGTCCAGCGGTGAGCCCAGGACACTCTGCCTATTTTGTGTGTCTATTCTTGGTTTTAGCAGCAACTGATCAGTCTCTCTCTCTCTCTCTCTCTCTCTCTCTCTCTCTCTCTCTCTCTCTCTCTGTGTGTGTGTGTGTGTAGGCACAATGTCAGTGTATATGGTGCCTTTGGGCTACATAGGCAACCCAGACACACAGATTATACATTCATATATTTTAGTCAAGAGTTTATACATGAAAAAAGTTAAATGAGTGCAAATAGAAGTGTTCACATGCCAGAGTGATTGCAGTAAATTGGGAGTTATTTATTACTAGTAGACTTTAAGCCCGTTAAATTAACGGGCGCTAGAACATCATGGAAAGCGGGGACAGCAAGAACTTGCTGAAGTGCTCGATGTACTTGGGCGCCCCGGCCAGCGCCAAATGGCCCTTCAGCAGGCAGCGCAGGAGGCGCATTGCGGCGGCGGCACTGGCACCAGCCAGGCCCCGGCAGGCCAACTCAGCTGCCACTTGTAACGGCCGCTGCCGCTTAGAAGTAAGTCCATGCGAGCGCGCACCCGCCGCTTCAACAGCCCGGCCACCCGAAGTCTCTGCGCTCCAATCCCTGTGCCCGTGGGGCACATGCGCAGTTTCTCCCGGCCGGCCGAAGTCTCTGCGCTCCAATCCCTGTGTCTGTGGGGCACATGCGCAGTAGGGCACAGGGACGGACACAGGGACTGGACGCAGAGACACTTGCACTTTATTACTGTAGATTTGGAGTGAATGTGTGGTGTGAACCCCTACGGGAATTGGCAGGAAAGCGACTTAACCGCTTTTTGCGGTTGAACACTGCATCTTATGTGCTCCTAAAATGCTCAGGGCAGATTGCAGAGCTGATAGAAATGCCAAGAGACTTTCGTATTAATGATCGGAAAGGGCGTGTAACAATACTTAATGTTTCAATGGCTTTAAGTATATTGGGCAGTATCTGATGAACTTATTCTGTTAGCGTAAAGATTTCTGCTTGCTCACTGGGACTTCCTCCTTTTGGCCTTCCCATGCCCTCCCCAAATCTGCTCTGGAGGTTTGGGGAATACCCAGAACAGATTTAAGGTGGGAACATTGAGAAGAGGGAGAACATTCTGCAACCTTACAGTCATTGTGTTAAAGGAAGGAGGTGGTTGAATATCGCTCATTATCAGTAAGGTAAAGGTAAAGGGACCCCTGACCATTAGGTCCAGTCGTGTCCGACTCTGGGGTTGCGGCGCTCATCTCGCTTTATTGGCCGAGAGCCGGCGTACAGCTTCCAGGTCATGTGGCCAGCATGACAAAGCTGCTTCTGGCGAACCAGAGCAGCACACGGAAACACCGTTTACCTTCCCGCCAGAGCGGTTCCTATCTATCTACTTGCACTTTGACGTGCTTTCGAACTGCTAGGTGGGCAGGAGCTGGGACCGAGCAACGGGAGCTCACCCCGTCGCAGGGATTCGAACTGCCGACCTTCTGATCAGCAAGCCCTAGGCTCTGTGGTTTAACCCACAGCGCCACCTGGGTCCCTTCATTATCAGTAGCCCTTAACAATGATGGATAACAAATGGATAGGTTCTTGGTGGTATATGCCTGGCTCTGATGATCATATCTTGTCTTAAAAAGCTCAGATGTGCACAAGCTTCTTTCCCCTTCTCTCCTCCCTTTGCAGCACACTGCAGTTAAGCTAGTAAGTCCCCAGCGAAGTGTCGTTTGTTTTGTCTGTATTGGGAAGGTGTTGCTACCAGGTTCAGAACAAGCCAGGATCCGAAGCTAAGTTCAAACTGCGGTTTAAGATCCTAGCTTTTCCCTCAATGCGGAAATCATAGTTCCTCAAACTGCACAAATTGAAGACTTCTGAGTTTAATTGCTGTGTGCTAGAAAGGGAGAAGGGAAGTGGTTATGTGTGTGGACAAAAGCCTCGTGCATATTTCTGCTTATTGTGATTATCACTCTGAACATGCCCATAGTGCATCAACTATTGTATGTGCGGAAGGATTTGTGGGTACAGGAGCAGAGACCACAAGGGAAGCCATCGCTTAGTGGTAGAGCATCTCTTTTGCATGCAGGTTCCATCTCTGGAATTTCCAGGTAGGCCAGGGAGAGATTCCCTGTCTGAAACTCTGGAGAGCTCCTGTCAGTCAGTGTTGACAGAACTGGTCTCACTCAAAACAAAGCAACTTCCTATGTTCCTGAGATGGCAGAGTTTCTTACAGTGGCAGCAACCAGATGTGGTATTCTGTGGGCCCTCTTCAAAGAGGTCTCTCCAGGGTCTGGGTTGGGTGGGATCCTGATAAGAAAAAGCAAACAATACGTTGCATTCTTTCCCCTTAGATTTTTAAATATTTTGAAACTTTGGAAGCTGAGATGAGTGACTTAAAAAAAATAGCCAGCTTCATTTTATACTGTATTAATATTCTGCAACTGGAGAACTTTAAAGGGAAAGCATTGCACGTCTCCTATGCTAAACTAGAATCCATTTTTCACTCGTGTCTTATCTCCTTTTGTTTTTGCTTTTCTCTCTCTGTATGGTTTTTCTTCCTCCTCTTTTCTTGGAGACTTTTTAGTAAAACTAGCCTGCTCCTGAGAGCACATATTTCTGTTCCCTGGGGACAGAATTGGCTGTTGCCAAGGGTAGCCAGATATTGAGGGCAGCCTAGCAGTTCAGAGCCTGTCTCGGTTTGCCTAGTGCCAGGCAGTATCTCTCTCTCTCTCTCTCTCTCTCTCTCTCTCTCTCTCTCTCTCCAAACTTAACTTCAGTGACCTGTTCTCTCAGCATTTAATTTATATGGCGGCTGAAAAGCTGAACAGATTATTGGGTTGATGCTCACTTAATGGCCACTGGTGACTTGCTTTGGATTTCAGTAGAGGGTCGTTCTCTCAAATTAGCTGTGTTTAGGTTTGTCCTATATAACCCATATGCTTGTAAAATGAAAAAAGACCAGAATCCCTTTCTGCCATCTCTTTCTGCAGTCCTGTCTCATGTATGTGGCACTCTGCTGAGTGACAGTGTCCTTGCAATCTGTATTGTAATCTGTAATTTAAGAACTAATCTGTAATCTGAAGTTTAGCTATTATGCACAAACCAAAATCCTGTGCTAAAATAACAGCGATCTGATAGTTGCACAAGAACCTGAAGCAAGCTGGATAGTTCTTCTCCTCAGCTGGTGTGTGTCATGTGAGGCAGTGACGTTGGGTTTGTGGGGAAATTTCTTATGCAAAAAAATGGCTGATTTGCATTTGGAAAATTTCATTTTGCAATGAAAAACTGTCTGGTGCCTTTTAGAGATTTGAATTAGCATGTTTATTTCACTAGCAAAAGAGAGCGGAAAAAGTTGAAAACGGTCAGGCTTGCCTAATAATGCATTTGCAGGCAGCATCCATTAATTGCTTGCTAATGAATGTATGAAATGTAAAGCTTTCCGTGGAAAAATAAAGCACTGGAATATTCCCTACCCTCCATCACTGAGATCAGGTACTGAAAAGGGTGTTGTCCTATATAGCAGAATCCTTATCAGGTATTTAAACGAATGCAGGAGGCCTCAAACTATGTAGGGGATGTGGGCACCATGGCTGTCAGCTTGTGAAGGTATTTATGAGGAGTGGGAATGCATGGGAAGTTGAAGGGAACCACTGGGACAGATCTCTCCCGTCTTGTATTCAGGGTTTTGCACACAAGAGCATCAGAATAGGACTCTGGTTGAGTGGGGGAAATTCTAACCATCTTCAACAGTACACTGTTAGAATCTCTCTGCAGACTGTCATGCATAATATGTAAAGGTTAGGAACAGGGAGATTGTGGGGCCAGTGTGGAGCTAGTGCTGCATAGAAGAGAGGGACTGCATAGAAGTGATGCTAATTACAGGCAGCGCCCCCCCCCCCCCGTTTATGCGCGGACAATATTTGTGTGGCCGTGTATATGAGCATCACGCCGAACCCGGAAGTGACCCGGAAACGTCATAAAGACGTCACTGAAACATTAATAAAAGGGCAGGATGGGGTGTTTGCGGGCTTTTTCAGTTAGATGCCATTTCACCGACCCGTGTGGATTCATTATCCACTATGGCAAACTCTGCCTTCAGATCACCATTTTTTAGTAGTAAACAAACCATAGTTAAAGTGCCAGGCAGGGTTCTCCCATAATGCTAACCTTGGTTTAGTGTTACATGTGAACCAGCCCAGTAAGTAGCATGCATTTCCCCCCTAGCCACTTCCTAGGCTTCTTCTACCTTGAGAACTTCGGTGCTCCTGGGTGTGTCTTCTCCAGCCATTCTTTCCCTTTTATCGGTCCTTGCTATTTTTCCAGCAGAACTCGCTCCGTCAGTTCTCTTCATTTCTTAGTTGCCTTTTAAATAGTGATGGAAAGTTAATTTCCACCATGCGTTATCCTAGAGTTTAATACAAAATCTGATCTTCCACCAGAGCAGCAGTGACTCCAATCTCTCTCTCTCTCTCTCTCTCTCTCTCTCTCTCTCTCTCTCTCTCTCCTCTTCTTGAAAGGCAATTTATTTTGGAGCAACTCTTTGGCACCACTTTTAACATTTCATTTATTGGTGTTGCGGTGTTGAGAAACGGAGACTGAGGGGTCCCCAAAGCAAAGCTAACACAGCTAAAAAGGGGCATTTTGATTAAGACTAGCGTTTCATTAACAATTGTAATCAAACTCTGAATGTAGGTGTGAAGAGTTGCTGTGGAAACCTGACTCTTGCAGGGGGTGTTAATTGTCCTTAAAAAAATAACCTCTCTTTCCCTCATTCAGTTTCAAGGCTCTATACAGCGACTGTACAGAATGGCTGATCATGTTAGGAATTTTGCTAAAGCATATTTTAACATAGGCTCTCCTTTATGTATAGTCCTGGTCTTGCTCTGGAGCAGCTTCCACAAGCTTGGTACCTTTTAAAGCTCCCAACTTCCATCAGCCCCAGCCAGCAAGACCAATGATCAGGATTGATGGGAGTTGTAGTTCAAAACATTCAGAGGGCACCGGCTTGGGTCTGCTGCTGTAACATAGGAAGCTGTCTGAATCAGAGTCAGGCCCATTGGTCCTCCAAGCTCCGTATTGTATGCGACTAGACCAGTGGTAGCTAACCTTGACACTCCAGATGTTTTGGAACTACAACTCCCATCATCCCTAGCTTAACAGGACCAGTGGTCAGGGATGATGGGAGTTGTAGTTCCAAAACATCTGGAGTGTCAAGGTTAGCCACCACTGGACTAGACACATCTTCCCAAGGTTTTCAGGCAATTGAAACTGGGACAGTTTGCAACTAAGCTATGGCCCTTAACTTGCAGCTCCTTGCAGACAAACCACTTAACCATGTTTAGCACTAACCGTGGTTTGTTGCCTTAAAACTGGTAGCTCAAGATAGGTAGCTCAAGAAATGAAACCATTCTTTTGTTAAGCTCCGCTTCGCAGAAGGTGCGGGGAAATGTCAACAAGGTCTTCTTGCCAACAGAGACTGGAGAGGTGGGCAAACAGCCTTAATCATGTTTTGGTTGCTGCTTCTGTAATTATAGGTTCACATTCCAGCTTGGGGCCAAGCCTTTGGCTGTGGTTTGCGTATTTGGATATGTTTAACCGTGGTTTAATGAAATAAGCAAACCATAGTTAAGTCTGAATAGGTCTCGGGTGTGAAAATATCTTCCCACTGGCGTTGTGAAAACAGATACTGTACAACAATTACCTGTTGAGTGTTTATGCGTCTGGCTTCATGGTTGAGTGGGGATTTGGACCCTGGTCTCCCAGGTCCTAGTCTAACACTCAGAAGTAGGAACATAGGAAGCAGTGTTTGAAATTAGCCAGGTGCCAGGCGCATTTTCACCTGGCTGTTGGCTACTTGCAGTGTTAGAAACAGAGATACAAAAGCTAGGAGCTGAAGGGCACCTGAAACCTAGGTTATGGGCACAACAACGGAATGTCTAGTTGTGCTTTTTTATAACAAGAATACAAAGCTGAAAATCAATGAACTGCTGCTAAAATACTATGTTCATTTTCCACGTGGTCCAATCCTTTCCCTGCCCACCTCCCTAATATTCTTAAGAGGGCCTCTTCTCCAGTCTTCTTCCAATCATCTGGAAGTGGGGAGGCAGAAAAAAGGTCCTCCTTTCCTTCCACTCTGCAGTTTTAATCTGAAATCTTAGGTGCAGTACTGCATCCAGAGCTCAGAAACTGCTCCCGCAAATAAAATTCCCTTTCACAAAATGCGCCTAGAACAATGGGAGTTTCGAACACTGGCCACTTGAAACCAAGTCAGACCACTGGTGCACCTTACTCAGTAATGCCAACACTGTCTGAAAGCTGCTCTCTAGGGTTTCATGCAGGAGCCAACCTTGAGAAGTTGGGGATTGAACCTGGGACGTTTGCTTGCAAATCAGATACTGTGGTACCTCTAGTTGCGGACTTAATTCGTTTCGGGGTGCCGTTAGCACCCCGAAAAGTCCACAACTAGAGCGCCTGCATGTGCGTGGTGCGATCGAGCGCTTCTGCACATGCACGAAGTGCACAGATTGCTTCTGCGCATGCGCGGGCAGCAAACCCGGAAGTAAACACTTCCAGTTTTGCTGCGTTTGTAAGCTGAAAGTCCGTAAGAAGAGCAGAACGCAACACGAGGTATGACTGTACTCCATTGCTGAGCAAACACCCTTCCCCAATTTTTGTGCGACTTACTCCCCTGTATTTATTTATTATGATTTACTAAATTTATGGTTCGCTTTATCTTGCCAAAGGCAACTCAAAACAAGGAAACAAACGAAATCCCCACATAGATACAGTAAGAGAAAACAAAGAACCGATTAAAGCAATGCATTAAGGATGCATTAAAAACATCTCACTCCCTCTAAGACAGGCACCCCCAAACTTCGGCCCTCCAGATGTTTTGGACTACAATTCCCATCATCCCTGACCACTGGTCCTGTTAGCTAGGGATCATGGGAGTTGTAGGCCAAAACATCTGGAGGGCCGCAGTTTGGGGATGCCTGCTCTAAGAGGTCACTGATAGAGGCCAGAGAGCTGGTTAAAGAGGAGTTTCTGCCTGGTACCTAAATATATGTAATGATGGTGCCAGGCAAGCCTCCCCAGGGAGCCACCACTGAAAAGGCCCATTCTTGCGTTGCTATGGTTTAGGGCTGGTGACACGCCAGGAAGGGAGTCCAACCCTCTTTCACAGAAGGGAGCCCAAGGGTCTCCTAGTGACCTTATAACAGGCTTCCTCAAACTCGGCCCTCCAGATGTTTTGAGACTACAATTCCCATCATCCCTGCTAGCTAGGGATCATGGGAGTTGTAGGCCAAAAACATCTGGAGGACTGAGTTTGAGCAAGCCTGCCTTATAAGGTTGCAACCTAAGAATCCCACAATGCCTCATTAGGATCAGGCCTAATTTCTGGGGTTGCGAGTTCCTCCTCCATTGAACCTCTCAACAGATCCAATTTTAAGCTAACCAGTAGTGTAAAAATGCTGCTCGTCGCTCCCCTCCATCCCCAAGAAGAGAATGAAACAGGATTCCGTTGGGCTCCTCTGCCTGCGTTTCTGATGAGGCATTTAATAGATGGAGGTTTGTCTGTTCTGCCTGAGCAAACTCTGAGCTGCCGAGAACTTTTTGCCAGAAGCTGCAGCTTAAGCATGAAGATGAAGATATGCTTTAAACTCAAGTGACCTTCTAAAAATAACAGGAGGGAGTAGATACAGGAAATGTCCATCTCTTCTCCCTGTCCCTGGCTACTCAAAGCCAGTTTTGAATAAAAACATACTGCACAGTTTGGACGTGTTTAGTGAAGCCTTGCAAGGGTGCTGGGCCCTTTGTGTTGTGCTTCTTTTATATTTGTGTTCATTGGTAAGGCTGCAAATAATGTCCAGATAATCTTCCAAAGGTGTTCTCCCATGTCTCCCAGGTCCAGTGCTGAGGGCCTTCTGGCGGTTCCCTCGCTGTGAGAAGCCAAGTTACAGGGAACCAGGCAGAGGGCCTTTTCGGTAGTGGCACCCGCCCTGTGGAACGCCCTCCCACCAGATGTCAAAGAGAAAAACAACTCCCAGACTTTTAGAAGACATCTGAAGGCAGCCCTGTTTAGGGAAGCTTTTAATGTTTAACAGACTATTGTGTTTTAATATTCTGTTGGAAGCCGCCCAGAGTGGCTGGGGAGACCCAGCCAGATGGGCAGGGTATAAATAATAAATTATTATAATATTATTATTATGTGCCCATAAGATGGGTTGCCATCCTAAAAGGGCATTTGGAGCATAGTCTGCATTGTATCAGCTATTGTATCGACCCAGGTGGCGCTGTGGGTTAAACCCACAGCTTGCTGATCAGAAGGTCGGCGGTTCGAATCCCTGGGATGGGGTGAGCTCCCGTTGCTCGGTCCCAGCTCCTGCCCACCTAGCAGTTCGAAAGCACGTCAAAGTGCAAGTAGATAAATAGGAACCGCTCTGGCGGGAAGGTAAACGGCGTTTCCGTGCGCTGCTCTGGTTCGCCAGAAGCGGCTTTGTCATGCTGGCCACATGACCCGGAAGCTGTACGCCGGCTCTCGGCCAATAAAGCGAGATGAGCGCCGCAACCCCAGAGTCGGACACGACTGGACCTAATGGTCAGGGGTCCCTTTACCTTTACCTTACCTGCATTGTATCAGCTCTTTAGTCATGAAGAGACAGCAGCATCTATGAAGGCTTCAGAAGAAGTGAAAAAGTAAAGTTCTACCTTGGATCCCAAACGCCTTGCGAGTCGAACGTTTTGGCTACCGGATGCCGCTAACCCAGAAGTGAGTGTTCCAGTTCGCAAAAGTTCTTTGGAACCCGAAAGTCCGACGCGGCTTCCGATTGGCTGCAGGAGCTTCCTGCAGCCAATCGGAAGCCGTGCTTTGGTTTCCGAACCAAAAGCTTTTGGAAGTTGGTTTCCGAACCAACTTTTGGAAGTTGAACAGACTTCTGGAACGGATTCCGTCCGACTTCTGAGGTATCACTGTACTTGGGTACCATGATTGGATCATCTGCACAAGATAGCTGCCCTGTAGCCAAATATTCCATGAATGCTGCTTCCTAAATTCAGGGCTCTCCACTGAGCAGAGCCTAAAAGGCTGCTTATTTTTTTGCTACACCAAGAGCAAAACTTTTGTTACAAATGTTGAGATAACAAATTTGTCTGGTTAGTCTCCTCTGTTCCCAAAAACGCATAGCAGCAGTCAGATTTCAGAAGTTATCTGCGGGGTTTTTCCTACCCTCCTTTTGACAGCTCCTCCTCCTCTGTTGTACTTGCAGAGTCGGAGGCAGATTCTGCATATTGCAAATAGTGGCTCCCAGGTGTGCTATCCTGCTGCTGCTGCTTTGTCAGTTTTTCATGTTCTCCTCTGGCTCATCTGAAGCTGATGAAATGGGAAAGGAGGCGAACAGAACGGAGGTGGCATTCAATTTGTGCCCAAAGTAACCGATCGTGGCATAGATTGCTTTAAAGGGATTCTGCTGCAGCAGGGAAGGTGATGAAGATATTGTTCTTCTCTGCTGCCTTCCCGTCTGCAAAGTGTCATCCGGATGAGTTGTTATGGGTGGTTAATAGCATGGCAAATCCAGGCTGTCACCACCTGGAGACAGAGCCGTTTTAATAAACCCTGCTGTGGTTTTGTTAGCTCAGATTTTGCTTTATATTTGGCTCAATTTGGGGTGCGTGTGCTAGTTTAAGGTAGTGGACCCGTTTGTGTGATCACATATCAGTTTATTAACTTGTGACTCCCCAAGCTGATTACAGTGGTACCTCTGGTTAAGCACTTAATTCGTTCCAGAGGTCCGTTCTTAACCTGAAACTGTTCTTAACCTGAAGCACCACTTTAGCTAATGGGGCCTCCTGCTGCCGCTGTGCAGCCAGAGCACAATTTCTGTTCTTATCCTGAAGCAAAGTTCTTAACCTGAAGCATTATTTCTGGGTTAGCGGAGTTCTTAACCTGAAGCGTATGTAACCTGAAGTGTATGTAACCTGATGTACCACTGTATTGCTATGGAGGGCAGCTTGCCAGGAGCTGCCACCCATGTGTGCTGCCTGCCTGGGACTGCAAAAACAGGGTGGGGTGGGGGAAGGCTGAGCCCCAAACATGGCTAGCTGGCTGGCTGGCTTTATTTGCCTTGGTTGGCTGAAGGCTGGGTGGGGTGAGAAGGGAGATTGAATCTTCATTTTTATTTTGTTGATCACTTTTTCTCCCTCCAACAGCAGCAACAACAACAAAAAGCGCATCTGTGTTCTGCAAGGACAAAGTCCTGCTCTTTTCTCATGAATGATTGAACTTGCTGCCACCTTCTGCAGTGTGCTGATTCTGAATGTGGTTTTTCTTCAGCTTGGATGATCTGCATTTTGTAACCAGAATGCCCGGCCAATGCACAGAGTTGCTGCTTTGTCTTTGGTAACAAGGGCTGGTTTTTCTCATGAGTGCTTCCCAGTCTAGTCAGTGTCAAGTACCATTTTATCAATGAGTGCCTGAGTGTAACCTCTATTGAATTTGTCATGAGGGGGATTCAGTGGTGGCTACAGTATTTTCTCAGGTCCTAATGAGTTCATTATATTGCAAAAAATTCATTCTATTTAACCATAATTCTTCTCTGTAAAAGAAGCTCCTTTTTTATAATAGAGGAGGAAGGAGAAAGAGGCTGTTTCGCTTGTGTCTAGGGTTTGGTCACATGTCTCTCCAGAGACGTTTAAAATACCATTTCTCTGGCCTGAGCGCTGCTGGCAGCGTTAGTTACAGCTGAGCTGCATGTTCAGTGTTGGCTGAAATGAGGGAAAACAGACACTGGTGTTCAGTTTGGCACTCCTGTGGGATGCTTGTACTTTAACTCTCAGGATGTTTTAATGGAACTTTAAACTGGTTCCAGTATCCCCAGCACTGGAGACTGCGAAGGCTTTTTTTTGGGGGGGGGAACGCCCTCCCATCAGATGTCAAAGAAATAAACAACTATCTGACGTTTAGAAGACATCTGAAGGCAACCCTATTTAGGGAAGTTTTTAATGACTGATGTTTTAATGTATTTTTAATCTTTTGTTGGGAGCTACCCAGAGTGGCTGGGGAAACCCAGCCAGATGGGCGGGGTATAAATAATAAATTATTATTATATAATATTACCGTATTTTGTAGCACTGCAAAAGTTGGCATATGCTTACTATCAGGGCAACGCCCAACAGAATTGCCTTCTAAAACAGGTCCCCAAATGCCCCTAGGCTGCAGTTTATATGCCTGCATTTCCCTGCTGGCTGTGAAGGAGGGGAAATTAAATACATGGCAGCAGCAGAGTCTGATCTCATGGACCTTTCATAACACTGGTCCCAAAAGATCTACCGGTACATTGGTTCCCAGTATGTTTCCGAGCACAATTGGTGTGGACCTTTAAAGCTCTACACAGCCTTGGGCCTGTAAACCTGAAGGACTGTCTCCACCCCCATCATCCAACCTGGACAATGAGGTCCATCTCCAAGGTAGTGGTTAAGAGCAGTGGACTCGTAATCTGGTGAACCAGGTTCGATTCCCTGCTCCTCCACATGCAGCTGCTGGGTGACCTTGGGCTAGTCACACTTCTCTGAAGTCTCTCAGCCCCACTCACCTCACAGAGTGTTTGTTGTGGGGGAGGAAGGGAAAGGAGAATGTTAGCCGCTTTGAGACTCCTTCGGGTAGTGATAAAGCGGGATATCAAATCCAAACTCTTCTTCTTCTACCCTCACTGTGAGAAGTGAGGTTACAGGGAACCAGGCAGAGGGCCTTCTCAGTAGTTGCACCTGCCCTGTCTAATGCTCTCCTTGGAGATGTCAAAGAGTTAAACAACCATATAATTTTTCGTGGACATCTGAAGGCAGCCCTGTTTGGTGAAGCTTTTAACATTTGTTGCTGCTGCTGCTGCTGCTGCTGTTTTTCCCCTGTATTTTTGTTGGAAGCTGCCCCGGGGGAAGCTGGGGAACCCAGTCAAATGGGCGGGGTATAAAAAATAAATTATTCTTATTCTAGAATCATATATTTTGCCCAGCATGGGGCTTGTAGAGATTAAGAGTCTCATGCTATTATTGTTATTGTTATCATTGCCATAAGAAAGTGTTCACATCTTCGCTCTAGATTTTTTTTTTTTTTTAAATGGAAACACACACCTTTCTGGGTTTGAGCAAGAAATGGAACTTGAGTGCAACTTGGGGTTGCGATATTTCAAAAAGCGAAAATCCGGATAGTTTTTGAGCTATAAAAGGAAATTCGCCAAAATCTAGACTTCCGACATTGGTTGCCATACGCCCGGATTTCCCCAGACATTTAAGCGATTTCTGCCTGGACACTGCTTCTGACTGTGGTATTCCAGCTGCGTCCAGGAAATTCCGGGCGTATGGCAACCCTAGATGTAGACGGGGGGCTGTTTCACTGGCACCCATTTAGTTCTACAGACAATGTTGGTTAAATAGCCAGAGATGTGCTTTCACTTGGCTCTGAAAATTGGTACTCATGACGTGGGAAACCCCATAGTTATAGTAAATGTTGTGTGATTGCAATTATTAGGGAATGACGTAAGTGCAGACGGGGAAAAGATGAGACGGGAAAGTGTTTTGCAAACACCATGGCTGGAATCTTAACATAAAATGTAGCTTTCTGAAGCAGCATCAGCTTTGTTTTAAGGATAATTGTGAAAGTCTCATTTAAAGTATTAAGAGAGGTTTATGGGAAAGGACACATATTAATCCGTCATGCAGCAGAAGAATGTCCAGAATAAAAATGAGTATATTACCCAATGTTTTATTTTTGGCAATTGCAATTTTCATGCCTAAACACATTACAAGGATGACAGAAATGATTAAGAAATGTGTCTGGCTATGTAAATACCAATGGGGAGACTAAAAAAGAAAAAGGGAGGGGGGGTTACATAAGGAAAAGTGGAAGGACCTGAGCAGTTTCAAATATTTATAACACAGGAAGATTCTGTAGCATAGCATAGCTGCTACCTTTTAGGAGTCTCACATATAGGGCATCCCAGGGGTTCAGTACTGGAAATACTGGAAAATAATTATGTTTATAAACCCTAGATTGATTTTTCCCTCTTTCTGTATCTCTCAGCATCTCTCAGGCACACCATGCTCTTTAGGATACTGAAACTGGCAAGAAAATTATTCTTAAACCTAACATAAAAGACGAACCTTTTGCATAGGAAGGAAATGGAATCCAGAAGAATGACTTATAGCTAGAAGCTGAAGGAAGCCTAAAAGCCATAGCATCCATAGTGCTGCATGCTACTTGCGCATGATTTTTAGAGAGCAGCAAAATGTTGATGCGTTTGTAGGCTGATGCACTGCAGTATAAAGTTGGTAGGCATGATGAGGGAAGCAAGTCGGAAGATTATTGTGATTTGTTTGCATCTCATAAAGATGTAAAGGCTTTCTTTCCTATGATTTCCCCCCCCCCCCTCCAAATTAACTTTGCACGATCTAGTTGGAAATGGGATTTTATACTGCAGTGGAATAGAGCAACCATTTTTAGCTCAAAATGGCATGCTCTTATTTATTTTTTAAAATTTGAACTGGCTTCCTAATGACATGCTGTGGATCTATATAGAGCAGGGCTGGGAAACCGGTGGTCCTTCAGATACTCCCATCAGCCTTAGCGACCGTTGGTCAGGGATGGTGGGAGCTGCAGTCCAGCAATAGCCCAAGAACCACAGGTTCTCCATCCCTGATCTACATAGGCTATGGACACCTTACAGTGGCATCAAGTTAAGCCTAAAACTTAATGCGTCCCCTGTCTCCCCCCCCCCCCAAATCCAGTTCCTCTTTAGTTTTTTTACAGGAACCCTGCTACAAATTAAGGCTGAAGAGATTTAAGGAGGAGGATCCAACAAATTGTTGGAGTCAGCTGGGCTGAACCGAGACCCTACTGTGTTTTTATATTTTGCTGGAAGCAAAGGGAATGGACAACTATCTGACTTTTAGAAGATACTGTATCTGAAAGCAGCCCTGTATCTGGAGGTTTTTAATGTTTGATGTTTCATTATGTTTTATATGTTACTTCAAGCCGCCCAGAGTGGCTGGGGCAACCTAGTGTAATAGGTAAGGTAAAGGTAAAGGACCGCTGGACGCTTAAGTCCAGTCAAAGGCGACTATGGGGTTGCAGCGCTCATCTCGCTTTCAGGCCGAGGGAGCTGGTGTTTGTCCGCAAACAGCTTTCTGGGTCATGTGGCAAGCATGACTAAACTGCTTCTGGTGCAATGGAACACAGAAACACCGTTTACCTTCCCGACGCAGCGGTACTTATTTATCTACTTGCACTGGCGTGCTTTCGAACTGCTAGGTTGGCAGGAGCTGGGGCAGAGTGACGGGAGCTCACCCCGTTGCAGGGATTCGAACCGCCAACCTTCTGATCGGCAAGCCCAAGAGGCTCAGCACCACCTGCGTCCCCTGATGGGTGTAATCATCATCTTAACAATAGTAATAATATATTGCTGATCCATGAAGCAAAACTTCTAATGGATTAGATACTTAAGTCCCAAGGCACGAAGGCTTTGCATACAAAACTTTTGAATATTTGGGAGAGCTGGATACAAATGCCTTAAATTAGCAGGCTAAGGGATAAGCAGCAGGGCTCAGAGGAGCCATAGTTCAATGGTGGAGCCCCTGCCTTGCATGCAGAACATCCCAGGTTCAAGTCCAGGCAGGCTGAGAGACCCTCCTGACTTGAAACGCTGGAAATTCAATGGTGGTGAGTGCTGACTGTATGAACTAGGCGGATCGATGGCTTGGTGTGATGTAAGGCAGCTTCACACGTTCCCATATTGAGGGAGCCGGAGGGAAAAGCTGAACAACAGAAGTGCGGATCGGATCTGAGCCAAGGTTTAACTACATTTTGTGCCCTGAATAGATAGATGGGATTCATAGAATCACAGAGCTGGAAAAGGGTCACTAGGTCATGTAGTCCAACCCTTTGCAATGCAGGAATCTTTTGACCAATCTGGGGCTCGAACCCACAGCCTTGAGATTAAGAGCCTCATGGTCTACCTAACTGAGCTATCTCCGCAGTTACCTTCCAGCCATTCAGCTTCTTTGGACGCTCACAAATTTTAGTGCTATGTGAGAGGAAGCAAAGCTTTTCTCTAGCCACTTTTCCTACACTGTGTATAATTTCTTACACCCTGACCATTTCTCCTCTACATTAAAAAGGCCCGAAGCAGCATTGTTTGAGGGGCTGCATTTAGGACCTTAACAGATTAGAGAACTGGGCCAAGGCAAACAGGATGAATTTTAACAGGGAGAAATGTAAAGTACTACACTTGGGCAAAAAAAATGAAAGGCACAAATACAGGATGGGTGACACCTGTGAAAAGGATCTAGGAGTCTTGGTAGACCATAAACTTGACATGAGTCAACAGTGTGATGCAGCAGCCAAAAAAGCCAATGCAATTCTGGCCTGCATCAATAGGAGTATAGCATCTAGATCAAGGGAAGTAATAGTACCACTGTATTCCGCTCTGGTCAGACCCCACCTGGAAGACTGTGTCCAATTCTGGGCACCACAGTTCAAGAAGGATACTGACAAGCTGGAACGTGTCCAGAGGAGGGCAACCAAAATGGTCAAAGGCCTGGAAACGATGCCTTATGAGGAACGGCTTAGGGAGCTGGGTATGTTTAGCCTGGAGAAGAGAAGGTTAAGGGGTGATATGATAGCCATGTTCAAATATATAAAATGATGTCATATAGAGGAGGGAGAAAGGTTGTTTTCTGCTGCTCCAGAGAAGCGGACACGGAGCAATGGATTCAAACTACAAGAAAGAAGATTCCACCTAAACATTAGGAAGAACTTCCTGACAGTAAGAGCTGTTCGACAGTGGAATTTGCTGCCAAGGAGTGTGGTGGAGTCTCCTTCTTTGGAGGTCTTTAAGCAGAGGCTTGACAGCCACCTGTCAGGAATGCTTTGATGGTGTTTCCTGCTTGGCAGGGGGTCGGACTGGATGGCCCTTGTGGTCTCTTCCAACTCTATGATTCTATGATTCTAGGAACTTGTTTGTGTCTTGCAATTGATCTGCACCTCAAATAAAGCAAAGGGTACGTAACTTGGCCATTAATCCAAGGAATGCATTTTTTTTTTTTTGCGGCTCTGCTTCAACAAGCAGTGGGACACATCTGTCATGCCCTCTTCTTGGGCGTGATGCACCTACTTTTCCCCCTGTGTGGCTGTGTTCCTTAATCACACCAAGACAGAAGAAATTGGAATGCATTTAATCTAAACCGAATATTCCAGCGGTAAAGTCTCGCTGCTGGAAGGTATAATTACTGACAGACACAGTTATACTTAATCAGCAGGTTGGAAGGCAAAGACTTAAAATGCTGATAATGAGCGTTTTATAAAAAGGAGAAAATGTCATCGCAGGGGTATGTCTCCCAGACTTCTCAAACAAATTTGCTCAGCCCGCATGAATATTTACCATATTTTTCCATCTATAAAACGCCCCCATGTACAAGACGCCCCCTATTTTGGGGACTCAGATTTAAGAAAATGGGGAGATATATCCGTGTATAAGACGCCACACCTCCTAATTTTTGACATTATTTTTTAGGGGGAAAAGCTAGTCTTATACACGGAAAAATACGGTACTTTAAAATGCGAGTCCAAAACCTAGGATGATCCTTGGATATTTACTAATGCAGCCAAGTAGCAAAGAAGTACTATTGCTTCCTTGCAACTGATGGTCATAGAACCATAGAATTGTAGAGTTGGAAGGGAGCCCATGGGTCATCTAGTCCAACCCCCTACAATGCACGAATCTCGGCTAAAGCACCCATGACAGATGGCCATTCAATTCCATAATGTTTCTGTCTCACTTAATTGTCTAGAGAACGGTCTTTTTAGAAGAGAATGCCCCAGTGCTAGGATAGGCACTTCTCCTTGAGCCTCAGGTCAGCAGCTGAGGATGATGGGAATTGTAGTCCAAAACATTTTGAGGTCACCAGGTTGGAGAAGGCTTGAACTAAGAGAAGGTGCTGAGCCAGAGCTACTAGCTTTTACCTTCATAATCTGGAGGCTTCAGAAGCCTCTGTAAGCATCTTCCGTTGCAGGCGAAAACAAAAATCTTCCTTTGCTCCAGTGTGTTTTTCTGTTTTCTTTCCTTTTCTTTTTTTTCGTCCGACTGGGAATCTTGTCAACAAATGAAAACCTTGCTGGGAATTTATTCTGACTCCAAGTTTTTCTGTTTTCTCAGATAACATGCACCCTTTGCTTATCCTGGCACCATGGAATAGGCTTTCTGTATTTAGAACTTGTTGGCAAGTTCGGCTTCAGTAGAACATGTCACAGGCTCCTTTTTCAAAGTAAGGTAAACAGAGGCTGCTGGGAGGGAGGGATGCAATGCTTTTAGGTGGCTGGTGGAGAAAGGGCCGTAGCACAGTCGCAGAACATATGTCTAGCATCTTGCAAGACCCCCTCTTCAGTGGCTTTCTCTTGGTGCCGCGGCCAGGAAAGACCTACACTTCATAATCTCGAGGAATGCTGACAGACAAAACCCTGAGCTACATAGACCTAATCTAGCTTCATATAAACTCGCATTCAGATCGGATTGTTGTAGTGCACCTTCCATGAAGACGGCTGAGAAAGCTGAAAATGCAACAGGGTGGAGTTCCTTTCAGATCTCATATATAACCCCTGTTTTAAAACATCTGTACTAGTTGCTAGTCTGTTATTTTGGCCCAATTCAGGATACACATGCTGGTGTTTAATGCCCTAAATGACTCGGGCCCTACGTATCTGAAAGGCCACCTCCTTCCCCACAGACCCTCTCAGGTGTTAAGATCAGCGGGGCGCCGGGGGGGGGCAGTTGGTAGTTCCACCCCCCTCAGAAGTTCTAGATCAGGGGTCAGCAAACTTTTTCAGCAGGGAACCGGTCCACTGTCCCTCAGACCGGGGGGGCGGATGAACGGACTATATTTTTTTGGGGGGGGAGAACGAATTCCTGTGCCCCACAAATAACCCAGAGATGCATTTTAAATAAAAGGGCAAAATCTACTAGTGTAAAAACACGCTGATTCCCAGACCGTCCATGGGTCGGATTGAGAAGGCGATTGGGCTGGATCTGGCCCTTGGGCCTTAGGTTGCCTACCCCTGCTTGAGAGGGTCTGCATCTTGAAAGCAGCACCATGGCTAAGCAGAGGTTTCAACCTCAACTTCTTGTATAAGACAACTTAAATCTATCCTATTGCAACTGGAGAGAGGAATTCTGGCAGCCATGACATGAAACCAGATTGACCTACGTTGTCAAAGCCATCCAGGTTTTGACAGGTGGAGTGCAATTGGAATTGTGACAGGTTTTATATCAGATGCAGACCTTTTTAACAGCTGGCCTAGTCAGGACTTTTATCTGTGTTTATGCAAAGGACTGAATTCTGGAAACTGTTGAAGATAAAGCAACTTCTTAATCTTATTTCACTCCTTTTTCCTGAGGTGCACGGCTCCTTGTATAAACACTTCCGTATTGTGTAAATGACGGGACACAGAAAGAAGCTTACCAGGCCCTTTACACGTCATTTTAAAACTCGCACCGTCCCCCCTTGCTGTATTTTCTTAAAGAGTTTCGTGTGACCCACCCAGAGGAAGTTAGTAATGGGCAGTGAGTGAATGTCTGAATAAATAAATAAATACCATTCTGCTCACTTCGAACATACCAAAGGTTGTGTTAATCCTGAATTGTTGTAGTGCAGGATTCTTTAAAGCCAAGGGTAGGAGAATTTTGCGATAGATATGCCAAGGGAGCGAAAGAGCTGCTTTGCCAAGTCATGTTCTGGAAAGTTCTGTTAGTTCTGCTGATTGAAGAGAATAACATTTCTGCCTAGATGAGGATGGGAATTAACTGAGGCTCTGTGCATTCTTCCCTGGCAGTAATCCCAGGCAGAAGGGGAGTTCAATGGGACTTACCTCTGAGCAATGTTAGAAATTTTTGTAACTGGCGCAAGTACAATTGAGACCACATGGAGGTCTCTGCAATGCCAGGTTGGCAATTGACATCTCCATCTGGCGACTGACATCTCTATCTGTAAGCAGAATCGCTTATTTATTCCATTTATATCCCACCTTTTTCTCCAAAGAGTACAAGGTTCACCCTCGCCCTCAGTTAATCCCTACAACAACAACAACAACAACAACAACAACCCTGTGAGGTAGGTTTAAGAGGCTGTGACTGGCCCAAGATCACCCAGTGAGCTTCATGACGGAGTGGGAATTTGAACCCAGATCTCACATGGTCCTAGTCCGACACACTAACCACTGCACCCCACTGCCTTCCTAGAGTACTTCTACTATGGGGCAACTATATAAAAATGTCACTTAGAGAAGGTTCTGATCCCCCCCCCCCAGAAGCTAGTTTTTGTTTAGTTCTGGATTGTTTTATTTGATGTTTTAATGCATGGGTAGGCAAACTAAAACCCGGGGCCCAGATCCGGCCTAATCGCCTTCTAAATCTGGCCCGTGGATGGTCTGGGAATCTGTATGTTTTTACATGAGTAGAATGTGTGCTTTTATTTAAAATTCATCTCTGGGTTATTTGTGGGGCATAGGAATTCGTTCATTCCCCCCCCCCCCCCAAAAAAAATACTCCGGCCCCCCACAAGGTCTGAGGGACAGTGGTGAAAAAGTTTGCTGACCCCTGATTTAATGTGTTGTAAACAGTTTTGGGACGCGGGTGGGGCTTGCCGATCAGAAGGTCGGCGGTTTGAATCCCCGTGACGGGGTGAGCTCCCGTTGCTTGGTCCCTGCTCCTGCCAACCTAGCAGTTCGAAAGCACGCCAAAGTGCAAGTAGATAAATAGTTACCATTCTGGCGGGGAAGGTAAACGGTGTTTCCGTGTGCTGCTCTGGTTCGCCAGAAGCAGCTTAGTCATACTGGCCACATGACCTGGAAGCTGTACGCCGGCTCTCGGCCAATAAAGTGAGATGAGCGCCGCAACCCCAGAGTCGTCCGCTACCTATACCTTTTAAACAGCTTTGAGATTTTTTTTCTTTAAAATATAAAACAGCATAGAATTGAAATGAACAACAACAACAACAACAACAACAACGATTGAAAAAAAACTCCACGGGGGCGGGGGGAGAATGGTGCCTAGAAGACATGACTGCAACCCAGGTTTAAGGTGCTATTTGGCAATTAGCTTTTATATCTGAGATTCTAACACTGAACAAGATGCTGGTAATCTTTTCTGATGACTGAGAGCACTCCCCCCCCATCTCCAACGCCCCCCCCCCAGCATGTTATCCTTACAAGACTTATCCCATCTCCTGCCCCGCCAAACAACAACAACAGATACGCTTCCTTGCAAGGAAAGAAGTGAATTTTATTTATTACTGCGGTACGAACTCGGTGGCAAGGAAAGGGCAGAATCTAGTCAGAATCCCACCATCAGAGGTAGAAAGGGGGAGCACGGGAAGGCTTGCGACACCTGTGCTGTGTTGCTCCAAGCGGCGATTTCAGGACCGTCGCGGGCCGGATCCAGAGGGCAATTGGGCCTGATCTGGCCCGCAGACCATTGTTTGCCAACCCATGCCTTAGACCTTCTCCAGTGAGGAGAAGGGATTCGGTGGTAGGTGACTCAGGTGAGCCACCAAGGAACAGTCACAACAGGCTTGGTCTTTTCCATTCTGCTGTCCCATTGCCTGCTGCTTCCCTCCCTCCCTCCTTGTTCTCCGCCACTGAAGGTGAAATGGCACCAATGGTGGAGCGGGGAAAGGCAGCAACAGAGCAGGGCAGTCCCATCTGGTTGTGACCGTTCCTCCACCGCTGTGCTGTACAACCTGCCACTGCTGCCCTCCAGCGCTGCTGTGTGGCCCAGAAACTCCTTGAAGTGGTCGTCGTGCTGCAGTTTGAAGCGCCACCTGTTGGCAGCCAAGATAACTGCTGCATGATGACAACCTTAGAGACAAATACATTATTGTATAGTTAAATTCTAGGTATACACCCAGTACAGTTGTCCTCTGAGCTGCAAGCTTAGGACTTAGACTCCCTAGGAATTTAGGGCAAATGCCCTTAGGTCTAGATGACTTTGGGGGAATGGGAAAAGGAACAGATTTTTTTTCCTCCCCTTGTGCTTGCCGCCTTCTTCCAGAAGATGTCACTGTTTGGCAGGCACCCAAGGGGAGTGAAAGCCTTCCTGCCTACTTTGTTCTCAGCTGTGCTTTGATTTAAGTAAATTTGCATTTGCTTTGATGTTCTTTAGCAGACGGATCAGCTTGATGCTGTTCCAATAAGGGTGTGTGTGTTTGACCGCCTACCACCGAAAACATAATTTTTCTCCAAGCTAAGAATCAAGAAGCCTCTCTCGACAACCTCTTTTATGTTTTGAAATCAGCATACTTGCATTTAGAAGCTCACTTCCTGGGGAGACTTGATTTCAGTGCAAAACCTATGCATGTGTGACCTATGCATTTCCCCTGTACTTAGGCAATTTTCAGGTGCCTCACTGCTTAATATTGTGCTGCTGCCTCCACCACCCTGCTAGTCCCTGAGACTGCCTGGAAAATATTCCCCAATCCTAAATTCAATACATTGACAAATTATTTATCCAGCACTGTTAAACGAATATGAAACTGAGGCAGGGGTGATTCAGTGCAGGTTCTGATTTCTTCTGTAATTAGATTTGACACATCAGAGAAACAGTTGTTTAAAAAAATAATGTATTGAAAGGATTAGGAATGATACTCTGTCAGAATTTGTTCCTTTTTATGTGTGCAGCTACATGGTTCTCTGTGTTGCCCAGTACCTAATTAAATGAAGTTCTTCCTAGATTTCAGACTTTGAATTCTGGTTTCATTATTTGTGAAAATGCACCAAGTATTTGGCTACTTTAAAAAAAAAAGGCTCCTCTTATTTGAGACCTGCATGTTGAAAGATCTTTAGAAGAAGAATGCTGGAATTATAAAGAGCAAGTCATGTTGCTTTGGCCGCACAAACTTTGGCTGCACAATAGGAGTATAGCATCTAGATCAAGGGAAGTAATAGTACCACTGTATTCCGCTCTGGTCAGACCTCACCTGGAATACTGTGTCCAGTTCTGGGCACCACAGTTCAAGAAGGATACTGACAAGCTGGAACGTGTCCAGAGGAGGGCAGCCAAAATGGTCAAAGGTCTGGAAACGACGCCTTATGAGGAACGGCTTGGGGAGCTGGGTATGTTTAGCCTGGAGAAGAGAAGGTTAAGGGGTGATATGATAGCCATGTTCAAATATATAAAAGGATGTCATATAGAGGAGGGAGAAAGGTTGTTTTCTGCTACTCCAGAGAAGCGGACACGGAGCAATGGATTCAAACTACAAGAAAGAAGATTCCACCTAAACATTAGGAAGAACTTCCTGACAGTAAGAGCTGTTCGACAGTGGAATTTGCTGCCAAGGAGTGTGGTGGAGTCTCCTTCTTTGGAGGTCTTTAAGCAGAGGCTTGACAGCCACCTGTCAGGAATGCTTTGATGGTGTTTCCTGCTTGGCAGGGGGTTGGACTGGATGGCCCTTGTGGTCTCTTCCAACTCTATGATTCTATGATTCTATGCACAAACTTGAGTAGCCTTCCAAAACTTGGCCCTGTGCATCTTCTGCTCCAGCTAGGCATCGGAATTGCAGCTGAGAGCTGGAAAGCTTTCCCAGTGAAACTTGTTCTTCAACTCCCAGTTCGAGAACATGATCTCCTCATACCCTGAAGGGTCAACATCTTCATCCAGAAGTGGGTTTGAAGAGAATCACTTGAACCTTGCAGTGTTCTGTAGAAAACTTAAGGAGAACATGGCAGCATGCCACCTGATTCCAGTTATGGGGACATTATGAGGAAGAAGGCGGCGTGTGTGTGTCACCTTTTTGTATTCCTTTTTAGTGTCTACACATATCATTAACAAAACCAGGATACTCCAGGTTAAGTTTTAATTCTTAATGGAAAACAGTTAGCATTTACCATTTTTCTAATATATTTTCCCTGGTTCTACAGGGCTGTATTAGATTTATAAAGCTTTCCTATATTGTCTTTTCAGTTCTAAAAAACACCACCAAAGCAGTTTGTGGGGGCGGGCGGATGGGACAACAACGCATTCCGAGTCAAAATGAAACAAAAAATTATCGGCCTGGCAGAAATAAGTTTCTCTTAGTAACAATTTTTGTTCTTTTCTTGGTGATAAGATTTGTCTGTTGGCAAGCTGGGGATAGCCATGACAAAGAGCAGCAGAGACCCTTTCTAAGAAATGGGTTGCTCAGACAGGGGTCATGAGCGGCTTTATAGGATCTGGTGGAACCCCATTGGTGCCTTTGTATCACCTGATCCCTACTGCTTCCTTCTAGCCATCCAACAGAGCAGTAGAGAGCAATCTTTCCCAAACTGCCTGTCATTGGCACAGAGTAAGGCAGCCCCTCCTCCCTTAGCTTTCTGGAAACCAGTGCTATTTTTATAGAAAAAGAGGTGAATGCCTCCCTTCTTTTATAATTGTAATAGGACCCACTTGAGAGGTGCTAGAACTCAGTTCTGTCGAGTTCTGAAAAACCCTTAAGCCACCAGCACTTAGCAGTCTGGCACGAATTGCCATGTTCCAAAAAGTGAAAATCCAAACACACAAAAGTTGTGGGGTTTTGCTTTTTTCAAAATCGCAAAAAAGAAGACATTTTTGAACTACTTTTAAGGAAATTTGCCAATGACACTGCCAACATGGGATGTCTGGATTTTCCTGGACATTTCAACGATTTCTGCCTGGACACTGCTTCCGAATGTAATATTCCAGGTATGTCCGGGAAATTCTGGACATATGGCAACCCTAATGAATGGTGGCTCTCATCTTCTTCATCGCTGGAGGATGATGTGGAAATGACAAGGGGGTGGGGGATAGACCGGTACCCCAAAGTGCTTGGCTGTGGGTCAGATTCACCTGCTGCTACTGCTGCCATTTTTGCAGTTTTCCTGCTCTTTTTGAGCCGTCCCCAGCCCCTTCCGCTCCTTTTTTGCAGCTTAAATTGATTTATCTATTTCCTGGTGCTGCTCATCTAAGCTGTTGTGCGCGAGTGACAACCTGTTCCTTCCCTTCTCTCCCTGGCCAGGTCCCCTGCTGCGCTTTCCTCTCAGGTTCTGATCTCACCCTGGAAAACTGGAGCTGAAAGAGGAAGTGGCACTTCTCCCGCTTCCTCCGTAGTTTTCCAGGCAGAGATAGCTCGCTTTCCCACAGCCAAAGAGAGGGAGGAAAAATAGTAACTCCTGGCAAAGGGCGCAAGTGGGGTGTACCTGTGAGTGCAGAGGCTTCTCGGATGTCAATGGAAGCTTTAATGTTGTCCCTGGATTGCTG
This sequence comes from Darevskia mixta, assembly GCA_034641385.1. NCBI lineage: Eukaryota > Metazoa > Chordata > Lepidosauria > Squamata > Lacertidae > Darevskia > Darevskia mixta. Next base: position 4,772,029 of record JAWWNH010000062.1, on the reverse strand, counting down.
GCCCCCCTGGATTGATACCTATGGAACATTAGTCATAGGAGTTCATTGTATGAAAATGAAGCAATTGGACCTGTCGCAAGAGCGAGAAATTTGCAGTAGGCAGAACAGAGAAAGGAGACAATATCCCTTAACGCTTTCAAGCTGGTTTTGTGTTGAAATACCTTATTCCACTTGCACATCTGATGTTTTTCAGATGTGTTTCTCCGAGTGCAGCGGCTTCCAATTTAACCTGTGTCACTTCCAAGTGGAACCTGAAAGTTGGGATGACATTTCCTGCCTTAAGAATCACTGTTGATGCAGACGGCCCTCCCCATCCCAGCAGGACTTTGATCTCCATTAAACCTTCGCCAGCCATTATTATTCGCTAGATACTTGGCCTCACGCGCTGCTTGGCTGTATCCCTTGTGCGATGATAAGTGAGGTCATGATAGATAAAATCCACGGGTCTCTCGTCATTTTCTGCAGGAGTGAATCCAAAAAGAGGTCTCTTCTTGCAATTCAAGAGCCTAGTTATGATTTGCATGAATGTGGCAATGCTACCGAGAGCATTGGGGACTCAACTTTTGGGTATCTGGTGGCTGGCTGCTGCTAGAGAGGTGCTTGCCTCACTCCCACCTCTGCACGGTGCCCCATCTGGGAGCGTGGAGATCTGCCAAGTGCAAACGCTGGAATGGGCTGGACTTTGCAAGGTCAGAGAGGCAGTAAATACATCTCTCTAAATACATCGCCTCTTCATCACCAAGTGCGAGGCTCTGCTGCTATGGATTAAGCATGCTCTGTTTCCTCTTCATTTCAGAAATGTTGACAGGGCGATATCCACCTATGTGTACACCGGGATTCTGCAGAAGCGCAGAGAGGGGAAGGGCTGTAGTTCAGTGGTAGAGCATCTGTTTTGTATGCAAATGACCCTGGCTTCAATCCCAGCCATCTCCAGGTAGCAAAAAGAGAGGCCCCAGTCAGCGGAAAATTCTGTGTTATTTTGAGCTAGATGGATTCTCACTTGCTATAAGGCAGTTTCCTATGTTCCTATATGGCCGGTTTGGGGAACCTGGCGCCCTTCGTATGTTGCTGAACTACAACTCCCATCTTTCCTGACTATTGGCCATGCTTGATGGGAACTGTAGTTTGCCAGTCCAGGGCTAAGGGTTCCTCACACCTGCTGTGTGGCATTTGTCCGAGAACTTTGACCCTGATATTGGTGACACTTATTCCCCATGTTGTCTCTCTTCAAGCATCAATTGAAGATTTAATTTTTGTGGGGGGGGGGGCGTCTGGGCTTTTGGAACATAAATGCAAACTGGAGCCCAACAGTTTAGTATTCCTGTCTGCTGTGCAGTAACATTGGTGGGTTTTTTTGACACGTAGTTTTAAATTGCGTTTTGAGAGTGATATTTTATCATGCTGTGAACAGACCTGGGCTCATATGGAAGGAAATGTGATACAGGAGCACAATCATATGGATAAAATACATTAAACTTAAAATTTATAGCTTTTAATATCGCAAGTGTGTGCCAACAATGTATGACACTTCTGAAGCTGCTGTAGTTTATTAAGATTTATAGCAACCAGGGTCCCCTGCTTTTATCCCTGCCCACCTGACTAGTGGAAGCAAAGTTATTGTTATTTTATTGACCAGTGTGGTGTAGTGGTTAGAATGTCAGACTAGGACCTGCGAGACCAGGGTTCAAATCCTCCACTCAGCCATGAAACTCATTGCATTACCTTGGGACAGTCACAGCCTCTTAGCCTAACCCAGGGGTCAGCAACCTTTTTCAGCCGTGGGCCGGTCCACTGTCCCTCAGACCATGTGGGGGGCCGGACTAAATTTTTTTTTGGGGGGGAATGAACGAATTCCTATGCCCCACAAATAACCCAGAGATGCATTTTAAATAAAAGGACACATTCTACTCATATAAAAACACGCTGATTCCCGGACTGTCTGCGGGCTGGATTGAGAAGGCGATTGGGCCGGATCCGGCCCCCAGGCCTTAGGTTGCCTACCCCTGGCCTAACCCATTCCACAGGTTAACTGTGAAGACAATAAGGCACAACCCTTCCCTTAGACTTGCAATCTGAATTTCACCCTTGGCTTTTGAGGTTAAAGGCAGATTTTTGAGTTGTGTTTAAACCCCAGAGCACAGACGAGAGTCTGTTTAAAAAGTAGGAAATAGCCTTTAATTTAATGCAAATAGCCTGTATAATTTTTTCAGGCCACACAATTTGCATTGCGTTGTTGCAAAATCTGCGCCCCGTTTGAAGTACCAAAGGCCTTGACTAGATCGGCCGCTCAAGGATCGTTAGCCTACATCACTTGCTTTATAGCTCTGTGCTCAAGTTCAGTTTCCTCTTCTCTGACTCTAAATGCATTTGACGTTTCTTAGCTGTGAATAAAACATGAATTCAGCACTTTGCCGCCCTCCCACCTTTGCTCTGTCCCTGAGCCAACTTCCTTAAGCAATCTGCTTTTAATCTGTAGCACTTTCAGCCTCACAATTTCATTGCAGTCACTTTCCTGGTTTGTGTGTGTGCGCTGCTGCTGCTGCTGTTGCTGCTGTTAGATAACAAGCCCCAGACTCTGAGACGCTGCCATTCCAGGGCCCTGGAATGCAGGTTTGCAAGTGGTTTCCGCAAATAGTATCTGCTCTCTGGACAAGTTAAGCTGAAATGGCAGCAGGTGAGAGAGGATAGCTGCAGAACAGGAGCTTTCTGCTGTGTGTTAATAATCAATATTGTTCCTCTCATTCAGGACTGTCTAGTCCTGTTTCCAGATGCCAGCTCGGAAACTCATGAATAGCCATCACCTACCCCAGCATTAGGGGACGCGGGTGGCGCTGTGATCCAAACCACAGAGTCTAGGGCTTGCCGATCAGAAGGTCGGCGGTTCAAATCCCCGCGACGGGGTGAGCTCCCGTTGCTCGATCCCTGCTCCTGCCCACCTAGCAGTTCGAAAGCACATCAGTGCAAGTAGATAAATAGGTACCGCTCCGGCGGGAAGGTAAACGGCGCTGCTCTGGTTCGCCAGAAGCGGCTTAGTCATGCTGGCCACATGACCCGGAAGCTGTACGCCGGCTCCCTCGGCCAATAAAGCGAGATGAGCGCCACAACCCCAGAGTTGTCCGCGACTGGACCTAACTGTCAGGGGTCCCTTTACCTTTACCCCAGCATTTGGAGGAATACTGCTTTTCTCCCTCTGTAGTAGAGAGAGTATTAGTAGAATATACTTCTGGCATACGCAAGCAGGGCTTGCCCTGCCGTCTGATAAAGACAGGTGGTTGTTTCGTGTAGTCAGGGTAGTGCAGCAAATTGTTTAAATTTGCTATTATTCCATTTACACTGCTAGTGGAGGAGGGCTTCTGGGATTCTTTGGCTCATGACTGGCCTTCGGTACTGTGCACCTTAACTGGGGTGGGTAGGTAAATTATAGCAGCTGAGGGACCCAGAGCTACTGCTCCCCCTCTCCTCCAAATAGCAAAGGGTAGTGGCTCCATCACTTGGCTATAGAAGCAGCAGCTTCAGGCATTTTCCTTCCGCTGACCTGCAACCAGAAGTGCATTTCTAATCACTTTGTAAGATAAAGTGTTTGAGTTTCCTCTTCCCTCCCAGTCTCTTTTTCCTTTTGTGTTGTGTCCTTTAGATTGCAGACCTGAGCGCAAAGTCCCAACTTACTATGAATCATAGCAGGCTATACTCCTCCCCCAACCCTGGTGCCTTCCAGATGTTTGTTTATTTATTATTACATTTATATCCCAATTTTCCTCCCAAGTTGACTGAACATGCTTCTCCCTTCTTCCCAGTTATTTTCTCACACCAACCCTGTGAGGTAGCTTAGGCTGAGAGGCAGTGACTGTCCGAGTTGGAGATTTGAAATCTGCTCTCTGCGGTCCTAGTCCAACACTCTAACCACCACACTACAGTTGTTACAGTTGGACTATAATACCCATCATCCTTCACCATTGGCTTTGCTGGCTGGGGCTGATGGGAAGTGTAGTCCAATGACACCTAGAGGGCACCAGGTTGGGGAAGCCTGGATAGATTAAAGAATCTCAGAGCTGAGCAAGACCTTTTGCTGCCCAAGACGTTGGGGAGATGTTGGATGTGGCAGGATAGATGATGTATGGGATCAAGTCTGTGATCCACATTTTATTTCTGTTGTCCTGGCTATGTACTTTGATGGTCCATCAATGGCCCATCTTATGGTGGTTCCTGAGCTGTTACAAAGGAGTTCACCTAAATACCCTGAACCCACAAGGAGCTTCAATATCAGACATGCCACCACCTTCCAATGAAATGTGCTCAGGCCAACCTGTGACTAGAGATTTATGGAAAATGTGGGGTCGTTTCCAACCAATTTCTACTCAAAGTAGGCCCATGGAAATTAATGGACCCATGTTACTCGTAGCCATTAATTCCAGTGGGTCTACTTTTAGTAAAACTAGCATTGGATACAACCCTTAGAATTGGAAAAACGTTCTGCTCCCCAGAGTTCAGATTTAGCTTGTTCGTAAACACAACTAAAAAGGAGCACTATGTTAATACACACCTGCTGTATAAATATCTGAAAAGTTTATCGAATAGCCGAAAGCAGCTGAACCAAAATATTTGCTTTGGGGTTGAAAATTCAGCAAAGCACATTTTGTGTGGTTTATATGTTGTGTTCAAAGAGACGTATAGTGGGAATTATTGGGATTCTCGTAAACATGACATCACAACTCAATAGCACGTGCTTATCTTGCATTATTTAGCTCTCAAGGGAAAACACTGGAAATCCTTAACATTAATTATAGCAGGCCTGCAGAGCTGTGTATATAAATATATGAGCCTCCCAGGGGCTATTTCATCTGAAAATAGTGAATTATAACTTTGATTTCGGATTTGTATCTAGCCTATTTGCCCAATTTGACTTGCATCCGTTCATTATGTTACTAATTAATTTTATGACAAATACATTTCTAAAAGTGGAAACATTTCTATGGTGGGGGGGGGAAAATATTGGTGGAAAAAATGTACAGCTCACATCACTGCAGGTAATTTTATTTGGGGTGTCAAATTGTTAGAGAACCCTGGTAAAATTTTGATCCACATTGGCCCAGTTCACATGACACATTAACTGTGGTTACCCCTGTTCTGTCGAATAGCATTCTCATTGGGATACAACAGGAATCCACTATCTGCACTTTCCAGAATCAACTGAAGACATTTCTGTTCAGACAACCTTTCCCTGCAGGGTGAATGGGTCTACTTGTTTGGGTTTTAGTCTTGTTTTAAATGTATTTGTTGTTCTGTTTTTAGCTGTTTTTAAATTGCCTTGGGATGGTGATGTATAAGGTGATTAATAAATCAGCAATAATAATAATAATAATAATAATAATAATAATAAGCCAAACCAAGGTTTGTTCTTGGCTATAGCTCGTGCTCAGCATTTGTGCAAGTGTCCTGGAAAAACTGGGATCCCGTTTTTTCCTGCGAGAACATAGCGGCCATTTTGGGCACTGTGCAATTTCGCACTATGCAAATGCCTGTATGACTGGTGTTCTCTTTATCCAGTCAGACATGGGAGGCTTCTGAATACCAGTTTCTGCAGGCAACGGTGGGGAGGGGAGATGGCCCTTGCCCTCAGGTCCTGCTTGGGATTTCCCATAGGCATTCTGGTTGGTCACTGTGACCTGATCCAGCATTATATTCTTAAATCTTGGCTTAGTTCCATGCGGTGCAGTGCAGAAGCAAACAGTATTGGTGGGGAGCAAAGCTGCTGTAAGCTGCTCTCCCAGAAACCATAGTTTGTACAGTCCTCAGAAGTCATGGTTTGGCACCCTGTGTTGTGCCGATCAGGTCCGTAAACCCTTTTTTCCCTTTAACTGCCACAGTGTGGGGCCCACACTGTATACAGCAGTACCTCGGTTTTTGAACGTAATCTGTTCCGGAAGACCGTTGGAGTTCTTTGAACGTTTGAAAACCGAAAACTCAATAGCCGACAGCTAGGCCTCAGGATCTTGTACTCGGGGAAAGCCGCGTGGCATGTCCGATTTCTGAGGCGTGTTCGAAAACCAAAGCATTAACTTCTGGGTTTATGGCGTTCGAAAAACGAAACGTTTGTCAACAGAGACGGTCGAAAAACGAGGTACTACTGTTCAGGCTTTCACAGCTGTTTCCCCCCTACAGAATCGATACTTTCTGTTTTTCTGTACCGGTGCCAACTGAATTGTTCTCCCCAACAATATATGCTTCTGCTAATTTTTGTGTGTGTTGAAGTATTTTTTATTGCATGTTTTCAAGGGGAAACTAATCTATTTTTAGCTCCTACGAAAAAGAAATCCTGCTGCAAGCCAAAAGCTGAATTGCAGAAAGAGCAAAAGTCAGAGAGTTGAAACGGCTAGAAGTACAAGTTGACTTTCTTCTTCCCACCCGTTCCTCATGAGACATCCTTTGCTTTCCCAAAGATCGAATAAAGCTGTATTATTGGTCCATGAACGCGGAGGCAAGATGTACAGCTGGCAAAGGCTTTGGAATCAAACAAAAATGCCATGAGATAGTGGGGGAGCTTTTGAACCCTTCATCAGGCTGGATGCTCAACAAACAGAAGTGTGGGTGGGCGATTGGCTTGCTTTTGAAAGCATGGCGTCTGCAATTAGTCACGGTTCTAAGATTGAGGGTGGGAAGAGACATTCTGAATTAGATTAGGGCTTGCTAGTTGTTATGCAAGTTACATGGAAGACTCTCTCCAGCACTGCTGGGATGTAGAAGCATAGATTGTTTGATTCCCCCGCCCTTTTAAAAAAAATAAAATAAAACCCAGCTGTTGCCTGGGATCCTTAGGCAAAACACACATGCTGAAAATGGAAGTAAAGAGAAAGTTGGTAACTTTTTGTTGGCCAAGAATGTTGAGAGTGCCATGGGCACTAGTCACAAAATGGCTGCTTGGGGTGGCATGGTATAATAATGGCTTCAGTGGTAGACAGGATATTTACTGAAACCTTTCCTGGATGCCATGGGAGGTTCTAGCACAACGCTGGTGACCCTGATTGTCTTTGGTGTAAAGGTAAAGGGACCCCTGACCATTAGGTCCAGTCGCGGACGACTCTGGGGTTGCGGCGCTCATCTCGCTTTACTGGCCGAGGGAGCCGGCGTACAGCTTCCGGGTCATGTGGCTAGCATGACTAAGCCGCTTCTGGTGAACCAGAGCAGCGCACGGAAATGCCGTTTACCTTCCCGCCAGAGCGGTGCCTATTTATCTACTTGCACTTTGACGTGCTTTCGAACTGCAAGGTTGGCAGGAGCAGGGACTGAGCAATGGGAGCTGACCCCATCGCAGGGATTCGAACCACCGACCTTCTGATCGGCAAGCCCTAGGCTCTGTGGTTTAACCCACAGCACCAGCCATGTCCCTTGTCTTTGGTGTACTAGGTTAAAAAATACACAATACAAGCAAAATTGTGTAGGTTGTAACCCTCCATGTTCCATCTTCAGGTGGTAGAAACTCTGTGATTGTGGGAATGCTCAGGCCAGGCTCTTAGGCAACTCACGCTGTGACAACTAGTGTAGAGGCAGTTGACCTCATTGTAAATCTGGAGGTTCATAGTTCGAATCTTAACGTCTGCTACCAACTTATAATCTTTGATGTTAACTGTAGTTTGGCGTTGCCCAGGATCATTCCCACAGGATAGGGGAACGACTCGGTGGTGGAACATCTGCTTTGCTTGCAGAAGGTCCTAGCTTCAATTCCCATTGTCATCTCCTGGTAATAGTTAATACTAATTTTATTATTTGTAACCCCGCCCATCTGACTGGGTTGCCGCAGACACTCTGGGCAGCTTCCAACAGAACATGTAAAAACACAACAGAACATCACACATAAATGGACTGCCTTCAAGTGTCTACGGAAGGTCGTATAATTATTTATAAAAACATAATAAAGACCCCTCCCCAGGGGCGTAGCAACGGGGGGCGGGGGGGCGGGCCGCCCCGGGTTCCACCCCAGAGGGGGGTGACACTTTAAAAAAAAATTTTTTTTTTTAATTTTTTAAAAAAATTTAAACTTCATTGAAAAAAGAGATAATAGACACACACAACCCCCCACACCTCACAAAGTGGCACCATCAGAGGGGGTGACACTTTTTAATTTTTTAAAAAAATTTTAAATTTTTATCATTTTTTATTATTTTTTATTATTTTAACTTTATTGGAAAAAAGAGATAATAGACACACACACACACACACACACACACAACCCCCACACCTCACAAAGTGGCACCATCAGAGGGGGGTGACACTTTTTATTTTTATTTATTTACATTTTTGTTATTTTTTATTATTTTTTTATTTATTTTAACTTTATTGGAAAAAAGAGATAACAGACACACACACACAAAACCCCCACACCTCGCAAAGTGGCACCATCAGAGGGGGGTGGCACTTTTTAATTTTTTTAATTTTTTTAAAAATTAAAGTGGTGGGGGGTGACAAAAAAAAATTCCGGCGACGGGTACCACCTGCGCTTGCTACGCCTCTGCCCCTCCCTAAAACCCTGGAGAGCTGCTGCCTGCCAGTGCAGGCAGTGCTGAGCTAGATGGACCCAGCGGTCTGACTCTGTATAAGGCAGCTTCCTATGTTCCTATGAATGTGCTTGAGATTCAGGCACATAAACCCAAATTTGTTTATTTGGCCTTGCATCTGAACCTTTCCTTAGTCCAAAACATCCACCGATTAAACATAACAAGGATCCAAAAGACATGCACACGGGCTTTTATATTCAGTAAAAATAAAATAAAAATCTCCCGCTGAACTTCAATCTGTTCTTTCCATGCTGTCGCCACTGTTTTTTAAAAGTGGTTTGTGGTTGCGGGGGCTGCTGTGACAAACACTTGAAGATAAACCTCAGGTATGCGGCCAGATATGGCAGGCTCTGGTCTCTGCACTGCAGTTGCTTGTTTTTATTCTCTGGCCCTGCGGCAGCAAAACATTCTGTGGTGCTTCACTGCTGTTATCCATTTATCAGTGGGAGCTATTTAAACACAGCTGTAATCCTGTAATGGTAATTTGGTTGGCCTCTGAGGAAGTTGCTACTTGGGCTGAATTAGTCAAGGATACAGAAGTCCATAGCTGTCAACTTTCGGATTTGAAAATAAGGGATGCCGCGAGGGCGGTGCAATGGCACCAAGTAGCCTCGCCACCCTGCGCTCCAGAGGCCGCGCGCGAACGGGTGAGCGAAAGAGCGAGCGCGTAGACGGCAGGCAGGCTGTCTTGTCTGGTTGGGCGTGAGGGTCTGGCTGCAAAAGGCATGCAAGCTCCACCCCCAGTCGGTCTCAGACTCCTTATTGGCAGCCGAGCAACGCAGCTGAGGAGCCTCCCTGGCAGTCAGGGAGGGAGAGGAGCTGCTTCCTTTGAAATCCGGGAAATTTAAGGGATATCAACAATCCGGGATAGCAGCGGGAAACGGCATTGGAATAAGGGAGTTTCCTGCAAAAAAGGGAGGGTTGACACCTATGCAGAAGTCCTTCTGCATTTCCTTGGGACCATTGACCGGGAACTTTCGAACTCCCTTCTGGGAACACCCTTCAGAGCCCCTAAAATGGAAGATTCTGGGCATGCCCTTCAGTGCTCCACGCACTTGGAGAAACCTTACCTTCCAGATGCAGTTGTTGGCATCTGTTGGAGAGACAGTGGAGCGCGCCTCTGGGGGTGAAGCCTCTGGGACACAAGCCTGGGCAGTATGTATGGAGGTCCTGGGCTGCCCAGAAAGCAAGACACCCCCCACCCCTCGGCCTCACTGGTGGGGTACAAAGGAAAGCAGAGCAATTTGTCCAGCACCAGCTTGGCTTGCAGGAGTTGACGGAAGGAGGCGCACAAGGTGCCATCCAACCACCTTAGGGACTCCACTCCATATTTGTGTAGGGCAGGGGTCTGCAACCCGCGGCTCCGGAGCCGCATGTGGCTCTTTTACACCTTTGCCGCGGCTCCGGGGTGGCGTGTCTTCTCCCGCTCCCCTTTCCCTCCCGCCGCGTCGGTGTGTGTAGTCGGGGGGGCGGCGGGAGAGCGAGCTGCAGAGAGAAAGAGAAGTTGGCGAGCTGCGACGGGCGCGTTGACGGCAAACCAGAGCCGAGCGCGGAGCCCGAGAGCGAGAGCAGCGCCTCCTCCTCCTCCTCCCGCTTCCCGGCTGGGCAATTGACAGAGCTCATTATCATGCTGCGCTCACTCGCTGCCTGTCTAGGGCCGGAGGGAGGGAGAGCGAAACGCGCGCGCACACAAAAGCTGGTGTGTGTGGGGGGGGGAGGAGGCAGCGAGCCCCAGGCAAAGCCCGTGCAGCGCGCACACAAAAGCTGGTGTGTGTGTGTGTGTGTGTGTGTGTGTGTGTGTGGAGAGGAGGCATCGAGCCCCAGACAAAGCCCGTGCAGCTGTATTTGAGCTGGGCCAGCGCTGGCAGACGTGCTGCCATCTCGCAGGAGGCTCCTGATGGACGCTTGCCTAAATCGCAGCGGCGCGGGGCGGCAGGGGGCGGGGCACCGTACGTCATGCGCAATGACGTTACATGGCCCTGCCCCCTCGCCTAGGGCGCGAAAAGCGGCTCCCAGGTTTTTTTTTCCTTCGGAAATGGGTCCAAGTGGCTCTTTTTGTCTTAAAGGTTGCCGACCCCTGGTGTAGGGTTTTCAGCCTTGTTTTCTCCCGAAGACACCCCGCAAGGTAGCCAGATGCAGTATGCCTATAAAATACTGCTTGCTGAGAATCATGAATGGGCACCCATTATAGAGGAATGGCTAAAACTATTGGACTAAGATGAGATGGCAAAGTTAACTTGTTTAATTAGAGAAAAATCATTACTGACATTTTTTAAGGACTGGAAACTTAGGGACTTTTTGCGTGAAAGAGAAAATGAACTTGCAATATATGGATTTGAAGATTGAAAGAATACTGGTTTATGGTTGGACAGAATGGTTGGACATTAATGCGCGAATACTATGTTTAGCTTCAAGACTGAGAACTGGAAGTCATTTTACCTTCCTTCCTTCCTTCCTTCCTTCCTTCCTTCCTTCCTTCCTTCTCTCTCTCTTCTTTCTAAATATTATTTCTGCCTCTGTTCTTTTTGTTTTTGATTAAGTATTCCAGTGTATTAAATATATATATATATATATATATGTATACACTTTGTGATGGGTATGAATTTTTATATACCTTTGGACAAGTGGCCGGGAAGGTAAACGTCGTTTCCGTGCGCTCTGGCTTCTGTCACTGTTTTCCGTTGCGCCAGAAGCAGTTTAGTCCTGCTGGCCACATGACCTGGAAAGCTGTCTGTGGACAAACACCAGCTCCCTTGGCCTGAAAGCGGAGATGAGTGCTGCACCCCATGATCACCTTTAACTGGACTTGACTGCCCAGGGGTCCTGTACCTTTTACCTTATCAATAAAAATACGAGAGAGAGAGAGAGAATCACAGCGGAGTGCTGTTGTGTGCATGTCCTCCTTGCAGGTTTTCCATGGCTATCTGGTTAGCCACTGTGAGAACAGGATGCTGGACTAGGTTGTTATTAAGTCATAAAATGAGGGGGGACAAGCTTCTAAGCTCTGGTCCCCCTTCCGCAGGTTGGAATGCCAGGTTTTGTAACACCTGCCAGTTAGCTTTCCAAAGGGGAGGCAGGAATGAGAACCATATCTCAGCATCGAAAGTGTATGCTTTGAAACAGACATCTTCTGCATACCACTGTTTGTGGCATCCCAAGGTAAAAGGAGGAAGTGATTTGCGGAGGGGAGAGAGAGCTGTGCTAGAGACCACACTGGAGAGCTGCTGCCTGTCAAGAGTAGATCAAATAGACCAAAGGCAGCTTCATTTAAATAAAATAAATTGCGAGGGTGCTGAGTCGGGCAGAAAGTGCTGCATTGGCTACGGGTCAGCTTTTGGGCCCAATTTAAGGGGTTAGTAATTCCACGCAAAGCCCTAAATGGCTTGGAATGGAAGTACCTAAGAGCGTAGCTCCCCTAATATGTACCACTTGGGTCCCTAGAATTGGTGATGCCGTTGGAGGGTGGTGCTTTCTCGACACTGACCTTATTAATGTCTCCCTGTTTGTGGAATGCCCTCCCTGGCGAGGTGTGTCCCTCCCCCTCCTCCTTATTAGCATTCAGGAGGATTTTTTTCTTTTTTAAAAAAACAACATTCCTGTTCACCCAGGCATTTGATGCTGCTCCCGAAAATCTTGAAACGATTAGCTGTTGTGGGTATGTGGCTGTTTCAAATGCTTTTTGATGATTCTAATGCTTGAAATGTGTATCTGTTGTATTATTTTTCTCATTCTTTGCTGCCTTGGGCTTTCGGGAAGGCTAGGATGTGTGTGTGTGTGTGTGTGTGTGTGTGTGTGTGTGTGTGTGTGTGTATGTATATATATATATATATATATATATATATATATATATATATAGAATCGTAGAGTTGGAAGGGACCACGAGGGTCATCCAGTCCAGCCCCCTGGGTCTCGAACCCTGAGATTCAGAGTCTCATGTTCTACCAAAATATGCAGTCGTACCTTGGAAGCCGAACACCTTTTAGCTCCCGAACGCCGCAAACCCGGAATTGAGTGTTCCGGTTTGCAAACGTTCTTTGGAAGCTGATTGGCTACAGGAAGCTCCTGCAGCCAATCGGAAGCCGCACCTTGGTTAGCGGACGTTTTGGAAGTCGAACGGACTTCCGGAACGGATTCCGTTCGGCTCCCAAGGTACAACTGTACAGTGGTACCTCGGGTTAAGTACTTAATTCGTTCCTGAGGTCCGTTCTTAACCTGAAGCGTACTTAACGTGAAGCACCACTTTAGCTAATAGGACCTCCTGCTGCCGCTGCGCCGCCAGAGCACGATTTCTGTTCTTAGCGGAGTTCTTAACCTGAAGCGTACTTAACCTGAAGCGTACTTAACCCGAGGTACCACTTTATATGAATTTGGCCTGAGACTGCCTGGTGGGTTGGAGAGGACAACACAGATTTAAAAACAAAGCATCTTTGTTTAGACAAGCCTACTGAGATACTAAGGAAGCTTTTAGGTTTTTAGTGCATTGCTGTGGCTGAGTGTTTTAATTGCTTTAAGTTTCACCCTCAATTTTGTAGGTTTTCTACAATCAAGACAGTATATAAAGTTCATAAAATAATAATAAATCAGTAAGTTGTGCTGCCTCCCCACCCATGGCCAGGGAGAGGGCTGTGTCCCTTGGTCAGCATCAGTGTGGAAGACATGGAGATCAATGACAACTCTGGGTTCCTGCTTTCCTGCTCGCTTTGCTCAGAATTCCCCTTTCCTGATTAACTATTCCACAATGGTGGTTCGTGTTAATGTTTCTGTAGGCCAGGGGTATCAAAACTTTTTTCAAAGAGGGCCAAATTTGTTGACCTTTTTTTACAATTTTACTCCAGGACGCAGGGGCTGGATTAAACTGACGGGCGGGCCGGATTAGGCCCCCGAAACGGACTTTGGATATGCCTACTGTAGGCAAACCACATGAAGGCGGCTGGCTTTTCACCTGCATCCCTTCACAGTGGAAATTTACAGCTTTGCTCACCTTATCTTCCGCATACCAGGCACTCGAAACACTTATGAACCATTGGAGTGCTTAGCAGTACCCTTCAGAATGTACAAAGCTGTGAAATTTCTTCACCGGAAAGTTGTGTGTGTGTGTGTGTGTGTGTGTTTATTTTCCAGTGAGAAAATTCTGCAGCGTTGTAAGTTTTTTGTGACCCACCAACCAGAGTTGTGTACTGCTCTGTTCACCAGGGTTGCAAGAAATCACCTGTTGTTGTTGTTGTTTACTTTTTTGCCCTAGAATTTTTTTGTAAAGAGCTTTGTCAGACACTTTTGCACGTCACAGTTCTTGGCTGGAGGACTGAATTTGGTTAGATTTGTTCGTTTGTTTCTTTAACAGAATTTATATACCAGGTTACAAAAAAGATTTAACCATAAAATTATCAGTGTGTGTGTGTGTGTGTGTGTGTGTGTGTGTGTGTGTGTGATCATAATTTAAAATATATGGAAAATTAAAATCACAATAGAACAGACTAAAGCAAATTAAAACTCATACAAGTTTTCTAAACATCTGGGTAAGGTAAAGATAAAGGGACCTCTAACTGTTAGGTCCAGTCGCGGACGACTCTGGGGTTGCAGCGCTCATCTCGCTTTACTGGCCGAGGGAGCCGGCGTACAGCTTCCGGGTCATGTGGCCAGCATGGCTAAGCCGCTTCTGGCGAACCAGAGCAGCGCATGGAAATGCCGTTTACCTTCCCGCCGGAGAGGTACCTATTTATCTACTTGCACTTTGACGTGCTTTCGAACTGCTAGGTTGGCAGGAGCAGGGACCAAGCAACGGGAGCTCACCCCGTCGCGGGGATTTGAACCGCCAACCTTCTGATCGGCAAGCCCTAGGCTCTGTGGTTTAACCCACAGCGCCACCCCACGTCCCTCAAACATCTGGGTAGGCGTGTCTAAATAAGATGTTCAGCAGGTACCACAAAAAATACAGTGAAGGCGCATGCCTGATATCAATATGCAGGGAGTTCCAATGTGCTGCTGCCATTACACTAAAGGATCGAGTTTTTACCAATGTGTTGCAGGTATTATTTGACACTTGTAAAAATGTCAGCTCCACTGATTAAAGCAGTTGAGTAGACACATTTGGGGTAAGGGCATCTCATAAGTAAACTGATTCTGAGTTGTTAATGGCTTTATATGCAAGTGTTATATGCTGTTGGACGTTGTTGGGTTTTCTGTTTGTGCAGGTCTGGTAAAAGGTAAAAAGGTAAAGGACCCCTGGATGGTTAAGTCCAGTCAAAGGCAATTATGAGGCTGCGGCGCTCATCTCGCTTTCAGGCCAAGGGAGCCGGCGTTTGTCTATAGACAGCTTTTCCGGGTCATGTGGCTAGCATGACGAAACCACTTCTGGCGCATGGAGGACCGTGACGAGTGTCAGAGCACACAGAAATGCTGTTTACCTTTCCACCGCGGTGGTACTTATTTATCTATTTGTACTGGTGTGGTTTCGAACTGCTAGGTTGGCAGAAGTTGGGACAGAGCAACGGGAGCTCACTCTGTTGCAGGGATTCGAACCACTGACCTTCCGATCGGCAAGCCCAAGAGGCTCAGTGGTTTACACCACAGCACCACCTGTGTCCCAATCTGGTGCCAAAGGCTGACAGCAAAAGTGTTGTAGATTTCTCTTTCCTTTTTTTCCTCCTACATTTCCTTTTTCTTTTTAATTACCGCTAACTCCTTTTAATTTCAGTGTGGCCCGAGGTATAGTGTGCCTGTAATCCTAAATTGAAAAGCATACTATTTATTTCAACAACTTAAACATATTTCTTGCACTGTGCCCCTACCCCACACCTCATGAGGACTAGACACTTAACGTCCTCAAAAGTAAATTTCTTGTGGACCTCTTCAAGGGTGCCTCAAAATACGCTGCTGCTATCAACATGGGCTTGGGGCAAATCATGTTTCCAGTGTTGGGGTTGACTGCTTGGAGTATGCAACATGATCAGGAAGAATGCTTTCTGAGCAGATATGCATCCTACACAATGAGATCTGGGGCAGAAATGGATTTAAACTCCAGTTCCTCTGTTTTTCCAGATGAAGACCTCTGCTAATGGCTGAAGCCTCTGTTAATGGCTGAAGACCGTTGCATATCAGAATAAACAAGAATGCTTCAGTCTGGTAACCCCCCGCCGCCAGATGTTTTTAGACTACAACTCCCATCATTGCTGGCTGGTGCTGATGGGATTTGAAGTCCTGATCACATCTGGAGGCCACCAGATTAGCAAAGGCCAGAACAGACTTGATCTGACATGGAACCAAATTTTAGGTCTGGATCCCATTTTGAGCTGCATTGCATGATGTACTTCAGCGTAATACGTTTTTTTCTAATTAATTAGTTGGCTGTTGACTTTTCGCGGAAGTTGACTCGCTTTAACAGCTTAATAGATAGTTAATGAAACCTTTTGCCAAGGCACGTGTCTCAAAAGCCAACAATGGAAGTTGTTCTCCTGCTCAATTGGTTATGAGTGAGGAAAGTGTTTTTTTCTTATTGCTCTTGTGTCTGTTTACATAGCGTAGCTGAGAGGATTAAAATAAAATAAATAGAAAAAGATTAAGAGCATATTAGTAGGCACCAAAGACTTCAATTGTTTCTACGGAAGAAATGAAGGGATCGTATTCAACTGAGCTGTGCCAAAATTCTGTTTTTAAGGGCATGATCTGCCCATTGGACTGGGCTTCTGCATGGTACTTAGATGGACCTCAAAGGAGAGTTCATTCCTTTTACTAGGAAAGCCATAACTATTTCTGCATTTGAGGAACATTCCCCTCTCCCCGCCATGCTCACAGATCCCAAAAGACAAATATGTGATTCTAGCAGAATAAAACAGGAGTTGCCCATAGTCCTTGTGGGGAGCAATTAGCAGCATCTGGAATAAGTTAGCTTCTGTGGGCAATTCTGATAAAATGCTAGGTTGCTTGTGTGTGCTTTGACAACTGTTTCAGCTGGCAACTGCTGATCAGCATCTGGTTTGTTTGTTTTTTCATTCTCCCGTCAGGATTATGAGGGGTGGTTTCAATGTGCTAAGCTGGCAGTACACGGGCCAATGAAAAGCTGCAACAGTACCGCTCTGCCTGGCTTGCTGCCCTTGCCAAGCCTCTGAGCAAGCTGCAATCTGGCTTTTCCTCTGCCGTCTTGAAACCATGCCGAATCATTCCAAGCGGAAAAGATAATAATAATAATAATAATAATAATAATAATAATAATAATAATAATAATAATAATATAATTATAATTATCATACCCTTCCAAATTTCATGAGGGCAAATCAGGGCAACCCCCCCCCCAATCCTGCCGACCCCGTCACTCACCTGCAACAGGGTCATTCCCTCCCCCCTGTTTTTTTTTAATCCTGCACTCTGGTGTGAGCCAACTGACTCACACCACAGTACGGAACAAAAAACAAACAAACAACCACCCATCTTTTGGTCCCGTGCTGTGGGATCAGAAGCCAGGGTGGGGTGTCTTGCTTAAAATGGGACACTTGGAGGGTATGCAATATGTTAGAATCATAGAAATGTAAAGTTGGAAGGGACCACGGGGGTCAATCTAGTCCACCCCCCTGCAAAGCGGGAATCTTTCGCCCAACGTGGGACTCGAATCCACAGCCCTGGGATTAAGAGTCTCACACTCTAGCGACTGAGCTGTGTTACATGATATTTTTCTGTTTTGTCCCGCTCTCCAGATTGCACCTAGGCCATGGGTATTTCATTTCTTCACTGTCTGTTAAGAAGGATAGAAGAATTGGCAAGGCTGGATTGGAGCTGCGATGGGTGGGAAGTATAGATTATGGGGTCCTTCTGCACTTACTTCCGAAAAGCGGCTTTTGGCTACAGCTTAACTGCAGGCTGAAAATGTTGAACCATACGGAGATATGATTTTAGTTCTTGCTATGGTTGTGTTTTTGTCCGCTTCCTCGACTGTTTCAGGAAAGGCTGGATCGAAGACCAGAACAGAGGCAGATTCCGTCTCCGTGCCTTCAGTTGCTTGTGCAGCTTCCCTGCAGCCTTAGAGTGGCAGTAGCCTTATAATGTGAGGGTGTTACTACCGTAAGCACTATAAAGACCAAGGCACAAACCCACAGCATGGATTTACATAAAATGTGCATGTGCTGTGTGCATGCTGATTTTATGTGCCTGAGCGATTTAAGTTGGGGGGTTGGCTGGGATCTCACCGGCATGCTCTTTGCAATTTGCCCAGCAACTCTGCAAGCGGATAATTATTTTAAAAAATGTTTAGAAGAAAGTAGGGGAAAGGAGGTGAGATCTGGGGCCCAACACAACAGTTCTATGGGTCAGGGCTCCTGGGCTATCCCTTAGCAGCAGCTCTGTTTACAATCAAACCTCGGTTCTTGAACGGTTCTGTTTTTGAACGTTTCAGCTCCCGAACGCCTAAAACCCAGAAGTAAATGCTCTGGTTTTCAAACATTCCTCGGAACTCGAACATCCAAAGTGGCTTCTGCTTGAGTGCAAGAAGCTCTTGCAACCAATTGGAAGCCGTGCCTCCGTTGTCGAACGGTCCTGCAGAACAGATTACATTCGACAACCGAGGTTTGACTGTATTAGGCAAGGGAGGTTGCAACCAAAAACTGATAGCTTGAGAGAGCAGAGATTGGCTATCTCTGCCTCTTTATCTACATGTAAGTACAGTGGTACCTCAGAACTCGAACGTAATCCGTTCCAGAAGACCGTTCGACTTCCGAAATGTTTGAGTTCTGAGGCACAGCTTCCAATTGGCCGACAGCTAGGTTTTTGCACAGCAGAAGCCTTGTGTTCTGAGGAACTTTTGAAAACCAGAGCACTTACTTCCGAGTTTTCGGCGTCCGGGAGCCGAAACGTTCAAGAGCGGAGCCGTTCAAATTCCCAGGTACCACTGTATTGAATTTTTCTCCATTCATGGGCAAACTGCAATCCAGCCTTCCATGCAAACAATTGTTTGCAAATGTGTCTCTGTCACCTCTAGGAGTTTCAACCCAAATTGCATCTTGTAGTCCCATAGAAAACACCAAACTGGCACGAATTCTTTCTATTCAGAGCAAAGCCGAGCTACGGAAAGAGAATTATGGGCCTGGAGCCCCCAAGCAGCAATTCCCGCCTTGGTTTGTTAAGGCTGTTTGCATGAATATCTGATTAATAATTGGCCAGAGCGCGGGCAAATACATCTGTGCCTTTGCATAAGAATGCTCAGGGCTGGTTGGATATTAATGCTGGGCGTCTGGAATCCATCCTGCAAGTCTGACGCAGAGTACAAAAGAGCAACATTAATGTTTCCCGAAATACAGTGGTACCTCTGGTTATGAACTTAATCCGTTCTGGAGGTCCGTTCTTAACCGGAAACCGTTCTTAACCTGAGGTACCACTTTAGCTAATGGGGCCTCCCATTGCTGCCGCACGTGATTTCTGTTCTCACCCTGGGGCAAAGTTCTTAACCCGAGGTACTACTTCCGGGTTAGCGGAGTCTGTAACCCGTAGTGTTTGTAATCCAAGGTGTTTGTAACCCGAGGTACCACTGTGTACAAAAGACATAGGCAGTAGTGCTGGTCCATGGGTCGGGGGTGGGGTGGGGGTGGAATCCAGAACACCCAGTAGGGCAGTATCTTCATTGAACCAAATAAAATGGTGAGTAAATTCTCCAAGCAAAATACAGCGGTACCTCGGTTTACGAACTTAATCCATCCCAGAAGTCCGTTCTTAAACCAAAACCGTTCTTAAACCGAGGCACACTTTCCCTAATGAGGCCTCCCGCCACCGGTGCCCTTCCACCGTTTGGATTCTGTTCTTAGACCAAGGAGAAGTTCACAAACCGGGACACTACTTCCGGTTTTGCGGAGTTTGTAAACCGAATCGTTCTTAAGCAGGACTGTTCTTAAACCGAGGTACCACTGTAAAGGAGAGGAACGGAGGGAGTAATAGCTGCCCAAGATAATGGAACCTAAGAATCTAAAGTTGCTAATAGTCAACACATTCCATCAACTGGAAATATGTTTTGCCCTTAGCAGAGAACACCAGTTTCAACATTTCCAAAGTCAGCATCCCAGAGTTCAACAGCAACAATGGCTCTTTTTCTGAAAATGCAAAAGCCCCCAGTTTTTCAGATCTGCCTCTCTCACTGAACAGAATAAGCAGGTTGCTTGTAAGGCAGAGGACAGAAATTACAGAGAAAACATGGCTTAGGATGCCATTGTCCTGGCTTCTTTGCGTAATAGCCTGACATAGACAAATTAAGCAGGTGGCATTTTTTCCTGGCATGAGGATGAGGATGATTTTATTATTTGGACCCCGCCCATCAGACTGGGTTGCCCCAGCCACTCGGGGTGGCTTCCAGCAAAATAGAAAAACACAATGAGACACCCAACATTAAAAACTTCCCTAAACAGGGTTGCCTTCAGATATCTTCCATAAGTGAGATAGTTGTTTATCTCCTTGACATCTGATGTGAGGGTGTTTCATAGGGCGGGCGCCACTACCGAGAAGACTGTCTGCCTGTTTCTAAGTAACATCACTTATCGCAGTGAAGGAAATCTCCAGAGGGCCCTCGGAACTGGATCTCACTGTCCGGACTGAACAACGGGGCTGGAGAATGAAGGGATGGGGGAAAGTTTCAGGTGGTTAAATTGTGGATTACTAACTCAGCGATAGATTATCTCCAGAAGGTCCATGGCTCCATCCCCTGCATCTCCTGTTTGAAACCCTGGAGAGCTGCAGCTGGGCAGTACTGAGCTTAGATGCACCATCGGTCTGACTCTGCCCAATTTCCTACGTTAAAGGTAAAGGGTAAAGGGACCCCTGACCATTAGGTCCAGTCGTGTCCGACTCTGGGGTTGCGGCGCTCATCTCGCTTTATTGGCCGAGAGCCGGCGTACAGCTTCCAGGTCATGTGGCCAGCATGACAAAGCCGCTTCTGGTGAACCAGAGCAGCGCACGGAAACGCCTTTTACCTTCCCGCCAGAGCGGTACCTATTTATCTACTTGCACTTTGACGTGCTTTCGAACTGCTAGGTGGGCAGGAGCTGGGACCGAGCAACGGGAGCTCACCCCGTCGCGGGGATTCGAACCGCCCACCTTCTGATCAGCAAGCCCTAGGCTCTGTGGTTTAACCCACAGCACCACCTGGGTCCCCTATTTCCTACGTTAGGTTGCTATGAAAGGCACAGGCGAGTTTTTGGGAGTGGAGGGCGCTGGAAAAAAAACCACACACATGTGACTTTTCAAGAGCAGGTATTGCATTGCCTACTTTTGTACTCTGTTCAATATCGGGCACGCTCTCATTCCGCAGCACAGTAGCTCTCTGTTCAAGCACCTGGCCTCGTTCTGTGCCAGGGCAGGTTCCAGGATTTTCGAGTGCTGCTGGAGAGGTGGCACACCCAGCTTGGGGGTAGGAGTGGTTTCTGTTGCTCAACTCCCAGCCCTCAAGTTGATTTGGGAGTGGCGGCTCTCGGCACTCCGAGGGCACCCTTCAGTTCTCTGCGCGTCGCTGGCTGGTGCTGCATGCGGCTCGATGCTTGGGAAGGGTAAGCAAAGAGGGTGAAGAGAAGCTCTGTCCATTTTTTGGGGGGTGGGGAGAGAGAGGCTTACTGATAGGGGGAGAAGTTTCAGTCCCATGCCAATATAGAGACGAGCGCTTCAGGTTATAGTTTCAAAACCGTGAATGCACTTTCGCTGGCATAATCCTGCCTGGCTTTTCCGACACGAAACTTACTTGTTTGCCAACTGGCAGGTGTGTTTGCGGCGGGGTGGGGGAGCTGCTCAAAACTTTGCAGGTGAAGAAGTCATGGTTCATAGGTAAGTGTGTTCACCGAGAGGAAATGTTCCCAGTTCTGAATTGCTCCAGTAAGACGTGTTGTCGTTCTGAGGATGGTTTTATATATGTTGTAAAAACTAGGACATTTGCTCAGAATGGCCTCGAGTGCTTATATAACTAGGGTGGATTTCTTCCTTTCTTCCTTTCTCTTTAAAAAACATTAGGCTGCCTTTGCCAAGTGTAAGAATAGAAACGTTGCAGAGTCTTGCTGTGCAAACTCCTTTAGATTAAAGGGCCATTTCACACCGTATACAGGCAAGGAAGAGTCTGCACTTTCAAAAACTCAGAACTTCCTGACATACTTAGCTTTCTTGCATCAAGCCCAGACCATTGATCCATCAAGCTCATTATTATCTAAAATGACTGGCAGCTGTCTCTGGGGTTTCAGGCAGGGGACATTCCTAGCCTTACCTGGAGTTGCCACGGTTTAAATTTGGGGTTTTCTGCCGCTGGATTACAGCCCTTCCCATGAGAAGCACATCTGCTTGACATACATGTTTGCAGGCCGATATGCTTGTTGCTTTTCACCTTTTTGGGTGCCCACTTTTAGTAGCTATCTAAAATTGCAAAGTGCAAACCGGCCATACAGAGTTTTGTTTAATTTGCCACAAGCACAAATTTAGACAACAGACTGCTAATACTTGTCTTCTGGCGACCGGGTGCAAGTGCTGCTGTTTCCTATGCATTAGGGCGCTATTGCGGTGGTGTGTCAATTAAATTCTGAAGTCCAAAATAATGAAACAAGCATCTGTAGGCATGCAAGTGCTTAAATAGCTGCTTATTGAATTGCTGATCCAATTTTACAGAGGTACCATTGAAGCTGTTCTCTGTAATTCTATTACTGTCTGGTATGGCACAGCCTCTAAGCTGGATAAGAAGAGGCTCCAACGAGCAGTAAGAATTGCAGAGAGGGTAATTGGTGTTAGTTTGCCTCCAATAAAGACACTTTATGCTGCTCGAGCCAGGAAGAGAGCAGAGAGAATCGTTGCAGACCCTTCGCATCCTGGCCATTACCTGTTTGTTTTACTTCCATCCGGACGTCATTACAGGACTCTATACACAAAAACGTCTAGGCACAGGAATAGTTTTTTCCCTTGTGCCATCAAACTGTTGAATTTGTAGATGTGTGCGGAAGGGAGGTCAGTTGGTGGTATGGGGTTGCTTTGTTGTGCTGTTGTAATGTCAGGGGAATAGTGTTTGTATGAGGTACGTTTTTCTTTACATTGCAATGTAGTCGAAGCAAAATTCCAAGTATGATTGATACTTGGCCAATAAAATTATTCCTTATTCCTTATTATTGACTGATTTTTAAAAAATAATAAGTAAGAAAGGATGCTGCGAGCTCTGGTGTGGCCATGCCATCCTAGATGCTGCTGCATGTTTGCTACTCCATGTTTGCTACTGCCTGCCTTCCCTTCTGCTCCCTTAATAGCCATTGGGATGTGGGGTGGCTCTGGGCTGCAGGGCCCTAGCTTCGCCATTGCAGATTATTGATTGTAGCTGCTCTTTAATACTGCTTAATCCAGAGGTTGAAAACCTCTGGATTTTCAACCTTTTTGGAGTCCATGGCTCCCTTGACCAACTACATTCTTCCTGCGGCTCCCCTGTGGGGCTCAGGAGCCCAGTTGTGTCACCCCTTGCCTGCAGAGCTGGCAGCCCCTTGCCCCTTTTTGAGGCTGACTCAGTTTCTGGCAACCAACACCCTCTAACCAGCCCCTTAGGCACCTGGGAGGTTTGTAGCCAGGGCTGCTGCTGCAACAAACAGCCGTGCAACCCTTTGGGAGGCAGAGATGCGAGAGGGCATCAGAGGAGAGAGGGAAGGAAAGAAAGAGGGATGGAGGCCAGTGTTGTGTGCGGCACCCCTGACCATCAGGCATCCTGGTGGAAAACCACTGGCTTAATCACGGGAGTTTCTAAGTGTAAAGATTGCAAAAAGCACACCACGGATAAAATCGATTAACGTTAATCGCAGAAAAACAAAGAAAACTTCTTTGAAATGCCTGCTAAAATAAGATTTAGTATGGTTATGTTTGCAAAGGACTCTATTTTGTATCTGATTTTTCTCGTTTCTGGTCAGACAATGTTCCCTTACGACTATTAGATTTGGAACGGAACAGGGGGTGGCTGCGTTTTGACTTGCACAGCTTTCCTTACTTTCCCCCCCCTTTTAACCAGCACGATATGTGCTGTGTTACAGGACTTCACAGCGCTGTGTGGAGTGGGCGTCCCAACTGGAAACGGTGGGAGAATGAAAACTGATGGCAGGCACAGAAAATGAGGGATATTATTTATGGCAGAGGCTGGCCACATCAGTAGTGGGTGAGAACGTTAGGGTGGTGAATCCTGGCAGTGCTCATCAGCATGGAAGAGATTTCAGTATTATTGTTTTTAAGGCAGAAAGTTAACTTTGCAGTTGGTGAGAGTAGTTGTGGGCTGCAAGAGAGCAAAGTTTTCTTTGAGCAGTGTTTATGAAAGCTTAAGTGTTTCTACGAAGATGACTCAGAAATCGTGGTCTGTGCAGCTAGATGGTAATGCAATTTTTGCTGCTAGCTCAACTGCCTCTTCTATCCTGGTTCCTGGCCTTGTGACTCACTAATGCCAGCACATAGAATAGCATTGTTGTAACAATGGGAGTGTGCCTTATCTAGGAACGCAAGAAGCTGCCTTATTTACAGTAAATTGAATCAGATGTTTGGCCCATCTATCTCAAGGCTGTGTTCAGACGTGGGGTTTATTGCGTTAAGTTTTCCCTGTTTATAATGCAAGCTCTACATTTCCTGGTTTTCTAACATTCCTTTTACGCCGCCTTACCTGTTGCGTTGCGGGAAACTGGCTTTTGGGTTGACACGCTGCCATATTGCGTTATTTTTTTAAATGGTGGGGAAGAACTGTATGCAAGGATACCACCCCAGATTTCAACCGCTGAGTGGCAGAAGTGGGATCATGAAAACCGTGGGGAAATGGCAAGACAAAACACTTGCGATTTTCCAAGTTGATGAGGTCGCAAATGGGTTATTTAATGGAAAGAGGTGAGTGCAGAAATGAGTTCTAAAGCTCAGCTAGATTCCATTAGATTTCCAGAAGTGGCTTTCGAAATAAGTGCGAAATATCACATAAAAAGCTAAAATGATCAGGTAAGGAAAGGTTAAACCACAGAGCCTAGGGCTTGCCGATCAGAAGGTCAGCAATTCGAATCCCCGCGAGGGGGTGAGCTCCCGTTGCTCGGTCCCTGCTCCTGTCAAGCTAGCAGTTCGAAAGCACAAAGTGCAAGTAGATAAATAGACACCACACTGGCGGGAAGGTAAATGGCGTTTCCGTGCGCTGCTCTGGTTCGCCAGAAGTGGCTTAGTCATGCTGGCCACTTGACCTGGAAGCTGTACGCCGGCTCCCTCGGCCAGTAAAGCGAGATGAGCGCCGCAACCCCAGAGGAGTCTGCGACTGGACCTAATGGTCAGGGGTCCCTTTACCTTTACCTTTAAGGAAAGGCCTCATGTTGGGCAAAAGATCCTTGCATTGCATGGTCCATTCCATCTCTACAATTCTATGAATCTGCTTCTATGGGACCTTCTGCATGCAAAAAAATGCTCTACCCCTGAGCTATGGCCCTTTCCCAACATCCTTATTTGCAGAAACCCAAGTCTTAGACCTGAGCAGACAAGCTCCCTTTGACCCCTGCTACTCTTCTGCCTGCACGCAGCAAAACTTAGAGGAACCCTCTGGCCTCTTCTGAAACCAAAGTCTACATTTCCGTGTTGTAGGAAAAGGATGTGCTGCTCTTCTCTCAGCTAAAAAGCACACTCACCGCCTGTGCTTTTACATCGGGGCAGGGTGGGCAGGCCTGATGAGAGCAGCATTTGGCAAGTGGGGGGGGCTGTCTCTGCAATAAGTGCACTCAATCGTTGGGGGTGAGGGAAGTCGAAGCTGCAATTCTTGGTGCCGCATGTACATGACAGTGTTCAGTCAGGGGAAAATAGCAAAGATCATGTTCCCCGTTGCTGAAGAATCTTTGACTGTGTTAATATCCAAGGCAAACAGGGTGAGGAGCAAGCAGTCAGATTAATTTTTTCCCCATCTTTTTAAAATTGATTTTAACAATTTTAAGCACTTTACAATACCGTTAAATTTTCATTCCCCCCCCCCCCACTGGGGGAAGCAGGTTTCCATTCCCCTCTCTCACCGGGCAAGACAATAAACATTACACATTTAACGTAGTTAACATATTCAATATCATTGCTTAGGCCTGGCCCATTTTTGTGGGCCAGGTATTCTTGCTTTCCTCAAGTTCATATTTCGGTTGACTTCCTCAAGTCCCCCTCTGTTGAATTCATTATCTATCCTCTTTGTCGGTTTTCCAAATTCATAAACTTATCTATTTTTACATTCCTTATCCTTTTTCACAATAACATAAAACATAATCATTTTACTTAAACTAACTCCTTTTTTTCTATACCTCGGCACCTCATTACTTCTGATACTTTCCTAAACCCTTATCAAATTCCTTTGTTCAAACCTAATTTAACACTCCTAAATTTCTTTTTACACCCTTTCCTCCCTCCGGTCTCAAAATTTTTAGCTATTTTTCCCGCCTCTAACCTCCTAATTAAGATGCAACAAAACAAGCATCTTTATTAGTTGGGTTTGCGGCTAACACTGGTGTTGAACTGGCAACCAAAGTCATGAATCTAAGGATTCAGCTAGTGCACCACCACACAGCTCTGGTGAAAAGAGGGAACTGGTAGAAGAATGGCAGATGAAGTTAATGGACTATGCAGAACTGGATAAGATGACAGGAAGAATTCGAAACCGACAGGGCCAGGAATTCTTGAAGGATTGGACTAAATTTGAGATATATTTGGAAGACAATTGTACACAACAAATCACACTAGTAGGTTTGCAAGAAGTTTTGTAAGGTTGATTTTAAGAAATATTACAGAAACAATTTTTGGAAGATAATAATTGATTTTGGTTATTAAAAGTAATAGTGAAATATGAAATAGAAGAGGAAGTTAGGAAGAGTGAAAATCTTGAGAAGCGGTTGGTGGAAGTCAGAAAATTTGTATAAGATATGAATGTTAAATGTTTAAAAGAATGTATGCAAAAAATATTTAATAAAAAATTATATTAAAAGAAAAGAAAAGAGGGAAATGGAGGAGGAACCAAGTCCTGGAAGGCCAGAGTAGGTCAGGTGAGATTCCTTATCCCCTGTAGAAACTCCTGAGTCTGCCGGACTTGGTAGTCAAGTGGTCAGAAGGCCTCCTTCTGAGCAACACCTTGCCTTGTCCCAGCTTTGCTTCACTTAGTCCTTGACTGCACAGAAGTCATTTACAGATTAGCAGCTGTTAATTGCTGGGGAAAAGCAGATCCATGGCGCAATTTCAGAGATACACATTCCTGGTGCCCTGTCATAAATGCTTTCTTGGAAAGAGTAATTTACAGTAATGGTTTGAAATACCTGTAACTGAGCTGCCGTCACCAAATGACCAGAACCTTTTTATTGATTCGCTGTCTGAAGAAAATATCTTTTATTTGTTGTTCTTTTACTTTCTGACAGGATATGGCATTTTGGTCTCATGGGGATAGCCCATGTTACATTCTGGTAACTGAAGGCATTTTTTGTTGGGAAGCACACAGTAAATGTGTTCTCTACTGGAGACAACTTGAGCTTTATTTCATTCGTATATAGCATAAAGCTGATCTAAATGTCCATCTTTTTATCTGAAACAATGCTGTGCTCTTGTTCTGCATGGAAGGTGATCTAGCTTTCTATTTTATCTCTTTCCCCACCCCTCCATATTAGTATTTTATTTATTTAAATAATTTATACCCAGCTGCTCTTCAGCCCTAACATTTCCCAGAGCAATATACAGATTAATGATCTAAAAAGACATAGCACAAAAGAAAAGGAGTTGGTAGGGAGAAGGAGATAAGCAAGCTCTGGTACTAATTCTTCGTTGCGTAGTAGTATTGTTGGTTGCATAATACTATTATTAAAAATTCTGTCGGTGCAATGATTTCTTCTTGCAGAACAAGAAGAATATATATATATTCTTCTATATTGCAGAACAAGAATATATATATATATATATATATATATATATATATATATATATATATATATATTCTTCACTGCTAGATGTGACCCTTGTACTGGAGATAGAAGAGCTTGAACCTGGGACCTTCTGTGTGCAAAGTGCACACTCTTATCAGGGAACTTTGGGACTTCCCATATCTTCCTGTATACATAAAAATGTAAGGCTGTCGTCACGCTGCATGTGACGCACACGAAAACACTTGTGATCACAGGACTTCCTACTCTAGAGGCAAGAGTACCACACTGTAGAAGGTCTGCAACTTCTATCCATTATAGACTGGGAGTATTTCGGAAGAGAGCTCTTTCCAACTGGCCAAGTGGTGCTCCTGAGGTATTTGTGAATAGGAGATAGAGATTGCTTTGGAGACTTATCTCTCTGTTGTTGTTTTTAATTGCTTTTACTCTTTACGCAGCAACAGCCAGTTCTCCCTCTTATGCAGGCACTTTTCATGTACAGGAGATCTAATTGCAGACTTCGTGTCAGCTTTGTCCTCTCAGAAATGAACGTCATTTAATGCCCTTTTGGAGATGTATGTACAAAGCAATAAGCACAAAATTTTAGGCATTCTTATATGACGCAATCTTTTTTCTGAGTTCACAGGTTTAAATGAGAGACTTAAGTCACATCTACACCATAAAGCGCTCTAAATAGACATAGCTTTATCCAAAAAATCATAGTCTGTTAAGGGTTCTGACCTCACCAAGCTAGAATATCCAGGTTCCTTAAACTACAGTTTCCAGGATTCTCCTCAACGGTTAAAGTGGTATCAGAGTGCTTTAAATTTACGGAATACCGTGTTTCTCCTAAAATAAGACACTGTCTTATATTTCCCCCCCTCAAAAAAACACAGTATGGCTTATTTTCGGGGGATGTCTTATTTTAACCGCTCCGCGTCAGTACGCTGCATAGCCACACCTATCCAGGCCGTCTTAAGGGAGAGGCGCCGCGTCACTATGTCTTATTTTCGGGGTATGGTTTATATTTCACAAATGCATAGAAATCCTGCTACAGCTTATTTTATGGCTACGTCTTATTTTAGGAGAAACAGGGTAGATGTGACCTAAGGCAGGCTTCCAAACTTCCTGCCTTCCTGAGGCCTGTTTGACACTGACTTGTTTCGGGCGCGACTTTAATTACTAAACGGGACTGCCGGATCCTACTGCCACCCTGTAAGGACAGAAAGTGTCTAGCACACATGTCTGGGTGACTTGCAGCAGATTCACGAGGTTTTCTGACTCCCAACTGTGTTAAACATTAGCAGTAACAAAATGTCCCCATCCTCCTCTCAGGCTGCTGAAATGAAGAAAGCTGGCTTTTATTTTTTTGGCGGGAATGGGGGAAACTAGGAGCGGGGTTTTTTTACATAAGAGGCCCATGAAGTCATTTCTGTTATTGGAAAAGAAATCTTAAGCTGAGAAATGTGTTTAGATGTGCTGAATTTTAAGTGTGGTTCTCTCCCATCACTTCCCCCAACTTCGCACTTGGCTCATGATGATTCAAAGCTCTATTTAAAAACAAAAACCCTGATGTCTGACAGCCCAGGGAAACTTGTTTTCATCACATCTGGCTGACCACTATGTATTTATTAATGCATTTGTATGCTGCCTTTCTGCTGAGGCACCCGTAGTCTTTTACAATTGGAAACCACTAAAAAAAATTGAATGGTATGCAGTACAGAGTGACAGTCCTATCAGGGGATGGTGGCTCCCAAACTCTGTGAGCTGGGGTACCCTGGCCTCTGCAATCCCTCAGGGCACCCAAGCAATGTTTGAAATTCACCAGGTGTATTTTGCACCTGGCTATGTGGTCTATCAGCCCAGAGTGCTCACTGGAGGGACAGATCCCGAAGCTGAGGCTCCAATACTTTGGCCACCTCATGAGAAGAGAAGACTCCCTGGAAAAGGCCCTGATGTTGGGAAAGATGGAGGGCACAAGGAGAAGGGGACGACAGAGGACAAGATGGTTGGACAGTGTTCTCGAAGCTACCAACATGAGTCTGACCAAACTGCGGGAGGCAGTGGAAGACAGGAGTGCCTGGCGTGCTCTGGTCCATGGGGTCATGAAGAGTCGGACACGACTAAACGACAACAAATGTGGTCTAAACCACAGAGCCTAGGGCTTACCGATCAGAATGTCGGTGGTTCGAATCCCCGCGACGGGGTGAGCTTCCATTGCTTGGTCCCAGCTCCTGCCAACCTAGCAGTTCGAAAGCATGTCAAAGTGCCAGTAGATAAATAGGTACCGCTCCGGTGGGAAGGTAAACGGCGTTTCTATGCGCTGCTCTGGTTCTCCAGAAGTGGCTTAGTCATGCTGGCCACATGACCTGGAAGCTGTACGCCGGCTCTCTCGGCCAATAAAGCGAGATGAGCGCCGCAACCCCAGAGGAGTCTGCGACTGGACCTAATGGTCAGGGGTACCTTTACCTTTACCCTTATCAGCCACTTGTGACCAAGTGATGATGCCCGGGCACCAGGATGGTGGCTGATATCTCCACCATCTGGAGGTGCATGCCTGGAGATCCTTTGATCTTGACTGTTTTCTCACATTATCAACACACCCTAAAGAATCTAGCTGTGATATTTTATTTGCACAATCAGAACGAATTTCAGGAACCAAAAAGTTTTATTGAAAAATATGACTTTTGAGACATCTGCCCCCCACCAAATGGCAACTGGACATTCTGTTTTGGCGACTGTAACCCTGGTTTAGGGAGCCATTTGGTGCCTAGCTTATATATCTGAGTTTCTAACACTGCACCCAAGTCTTAAGCAGCCCAAGGGAAGATGGGGAAGGGGCTGCCGCCATGTTGGCTGCTGCTTGATGGGGCATATTCTGTGACTAGGCTGGTTCTTGGTGGACAGGCAAAAATGGGAGGGTTGGGACCTATGACCAGGTTCAGTTGTGTGGGTTCGCAAGTTGTACAAGCCCATCTTGTTCTTGTGGATTGCCGCAAGGGTGGATTGCCCACCCCTGAACTGAAAAATAGCTCTGCGAGGGGAGAAAACAGCCTTGCCCCCTGTTTTTCCTGTAAATGGTCCAAAACACAGAAACTTGGCCAGCCAGGTCTCTTCTCTCTGTGTGTCCCCTCATTCCCCCCCCCCACACACATTGACAGTCAACATTGTTGGAGTGTACAACCAGGTGTATGAAGGTCTTGCTTTCCTTCCACAGAAATGCTAATTGTGTATCTATATTAACAGTTCTTTTGTCCCACAGGTACACTGGCTTGTGGTGAAACAATGGAGCTATTTTTCTTGAGGTGGCATTATAGCGCCATCTTGTTTAATTGTGTTTTGGGTCCGAAGTTGTAAGCGCCAGATTCATTTATTTATTTCAGCCCAGTCAGTGCCCACAAAGCAAACTGGCGTTATTATGTGGTGCAAAAGTTCACTTTGCCCTCGGCGTACAATAGGCGTAATCAAGAGGGATCTCGACTGGCTCAGAGAAGTTCTGATTGTTTCGATAAAATCCCTGCAGGGACTGTGCACATTTATAAAGGCAATTTGGAAAGGTACATTTTCCAAGAACAGGACGGCCAGTGGTTTGTGGCCTTGTCCTTCTTGACATGTAACTTTTGAGTGTTTTTTGTTTTTGTTTTTGGTCTGTTTGTTTGTTTTGCCCCTGAGGTGCTGTTAGGCAGCTAAAACGTCACAGTAGTTAAAATGTAAACATAGACAACCAGGAATAGCAGTGCCAACATCACCAGATGGAGAATAAAAAGGGTGCCAGCTTCCTGAAGGTCATTAATAGGGCTGGGTGATATATTGATATATCCTCCAAAACTGGTTTGAAGTCCATATTGTGATATCAGTTTCATAATTTGTGACCTGGCGATGTATCATGGTGTGTGTGTGTGTGTGTGTGTGTGTGATGAAAAAAATCACAACGTGGGAAAAACTGTGATGCATCTACATGTTGTTGTTGTTTAGTCGTGTCCGACTCTTCGTGACCCCATGGACCAGAGCACGCCAGGCACTCCTGTCTTCCACTGCCTCCCGCAGTTTGGTCAGACTCATGTTGGTAGCTTCGAGAACACTGTCCAACCATCTCGTCCTCTGTTGTCCCCTTCTCCTTGTGCCCTCCATCTTTCCCAACATCAGGGTCTTTCCCAGGGAGTCTTCTCTTCTCATGAGGTGGCCAAAGTATTGGAGCCTCAGCTTCAGGATCTGTTCTTCCAGTGAGCACTCAGGACTGATTTCCTTCAGAATGGATAGGTTTGATCTTCTTGCAGTCCATGGGACTCTCAAGAGTCTCATGCATCTACATAGCTCCATCCTTATTTCAGACATTGCGATATATCGGTATATCGCGATGTTTAGCTGGTGATATATCACGATGTTGAAAACCAGTTATCGCCCAGCCCTAGTCATTAAAACATAGGAACTTGCCTTCTACAGAGTCAAATGGTTGCCCATCTAGCTCAGTATTACTGACACCGTCTTATCGGTGACTTTCCAAACAGGGATCTCTCCAAGCCCTACCTGGAGATGCCTGGATTTGAACCCATGCATTTAAAGCTGGTGCTCTACCACTGAGCAATGGCCCTTCAAGCAGAAGTGTAGCGTGGGCAGGGCGAGGGCTGTTGCCCCGGGCACAGTTTTCTGAGGGCGCATTTTGCTCCTCACGCTGCACCCTGCCAGCCCTGTGCTGTTTTGCCAGTCCGATCCCACATCCCAGCCTTGCAAAGCAGCATGGGGCTGGCGGGGTGTTAGGAGGACGCAGCAGGCATGTGGCCTTCCAAACGGTCCAATCAGACTGATTGGAAGGGCACATGCCTGCCCTGTTGTGCTTCCTCCTCATGTCGCCCTCTGCCCCACGGTGCGCCATGGAGACACGCTCCACCAGGGTTGAATAGAAATGAAGGCGGCATGCACAACCTTGTTTTACAAAGGTAAGGGACACTTGAGGAAACTGGGCCCTCGTTTTGAAAACCCGTGGTGGAGATTTCTTGATAGTTAGCCCCCCAAAAGAAGGATGGAAATTATGCAAACCGTTTTCCTCTGTCACTTCTTTGTCTATAACCAGGCAGGTATGGCAAGGGCAGAGCAATTCCTTCCATTTTTTTCAGGTGCTGCCATTTGACTGTCCAACAGGAGGCTTAGGTTACCGTTGCTAAGGCTTGTGGTCACGCTTTGATGGAAGGCTGCCCAACAGAAATAAAGGCGCAGTTTATATGTGCAATGGCAAAACTGGTTTAAACAGGGCCCAGCTCTTCTTTACTTTTGCAGCAGCCCCTGGCATGTGTGTGCGTGTGTGTGTGCTGCCTCGGATAGTGTGCCAAAGGAGTTGAAAGTTCATCCAGGAGAGATGATGTTTATAGGGCAAGCTGTTCATAACGTGCTGCATTTGTCAGAGGCTTTAGCGAAAGGGCTGGAAGTTAGGCTTGAGTGTTTTGCTTTCAATTAGGCTATCCCTAGCAGCCCAAAAGGGACCCAGGTGGCGCTGTGGGTTAAACCACAGAACCTAGGGCTTGCTGATCAGAAGGTTGGCGGTTCGAATCCCTGCGACGGGGTGAGCTCCTGTTGCTCAGTCCCTGCTCCTGCCCACCTAGCAGTTCGAAAGCACGTCAAAGTGCAAGTAGATAAATAGGAACCGCTCTGGCGGGAAGGTAAACGGCGTTTCTGTGCGCTGCTCTGGTTCGCCAGAAGCGGCTTTGTCATGCTGGCCACAAGCTGTACGCCAGCTCTCGGCCATTAAAGCAAGATGAGTGCCGCAACCCCAGAGTCGGACACGACTGGACCTAATGGTCAGGGGTCCCTTTACCTTTTTAGCACCCCAAAATTACAGAGCTGCTGTGTGCTGATAATCCAGAATAATGTATATGCAGGCGGAAGGAAAGGCACTGCTTAATTGTGCATTATTAAATCATGGAATTCACTCCTGCAGGAAGTAATGATGGTAAAGGTAAAAAGGTAAAAGACCCCTGGACGGTTAAGCCCAGTCAAAGGCGATTATGGGGCTGTGGTGCTCATCTTGCTTTCAGGCTGAGGGAGCCGGCATTTGTCAGCAGACAGCTTTCCGGGTCATATGGCCAGCAGGACTAAACCGCTTCTGGCGCAACAGAACACCGTGACGGAAGCCAGAGCGCACGGAAACGCCGTTTACCTTCCCACCGCAGCGGTACCTATTTATCTACTTGCACTGCTGTGCTTTCGAACTGCTAGGTTGGCAGGAGCTGGGGACAGAGCAACGGGAGCTTACTCCGTCACAGGGATTCGAACCACCGACCCTCTGATTGGCAAGCCCAAGAGGCTCAGTGGTTTGGACCACAGCGTCCCCCTTGTCCCAGTAAATGATGACCACCAACTTGGATGGCTTTAAAAGAGGATTGGGCTGATTTTTGGAGAAGGCTGTCAATGGGCACTAGCCACAATGGTTGTGGTCTACCTCCACTATCTTTGAATGCCAGCTGCCTGGAATCATGGATGAGGAGAGTGCTGGTGTGCTCACTTTCTGCTTGCAGGCTTCCCATAGGCTCTTGGTTGGGCGTTGTGAGAATAGAATCTGGGACTAGATGGGCCTTTGGCTTGACACAGCTGTCCTTTATATTCTCTGTCTAGTGTTTTTTTTAATATTATTAGATTTATATACCCCACTGTTGTAGCGTGGGTTAATGATTTCAGCAAGTGATTTCAGCTCTCTGACATAGCAGGCAGGAGACAGCTTCTTCATGTAACAACTGTTTATTCAGGCAAACAAGACTGAGGGAACTGAGGGTAGGGAAGCTACATTTATAGGGACAAAGGACTGACTAGGAAAAGATACATTTTGGAGGGAACAGTCTCAAGCAATCACACAGCTGCTATTTGGTGGGAACCAATAAGACAGAGGATCCAAATGCAGCAACTTGAATGCACCCAATAGTAACTGTTCCTTCTGGGACAGGAAGGCAGTTACTTTACCCTAATGTGATTACAGAAAATAGTAATGCAGATATGATAACACTTTGAAACCATACACAACACCCACCATTTACTCCAAGGACCTCCAAGTGTGGGGTCCACGGTTCTCCTCCCTCTGTTGTTCTCCTCCCTAAAATTATGTGAGGTAGGTTAGGCTGAGAGGCGGTGACTGGCCCTAGGTCACCCAGCGAGTTTCATGGCTGAGTGTGGATTTGAACCCTGGTCTCCCAGGTCCATAGTCCAACACTCTATCCACCCTGGCAATGAGTAGATTGATTGATTGATTGATTCTATTTCTGTGCCGCTTTTTATTCAAATAAATCCCAAAGTGGCTTACAAACAAATAGAACATCACAAATACAGCATAAATCGTATAGAATACTTAAAAAATCATCAGTAAAACAATCTCGCAAATAAAACCATTACCATCTATGTAACACTATTAACAAAACAACTAAAAAACTAAGCTAAACATCACAGTTACACCAAAAATCATATTATAGGATTCACAGAGTACGGCAGCATCCATATATATAAAACCATATTAAAACATTAACAAAATAGCAACAAAGCCCTGTTGAATTTGTACACATGCTCTCCCCTCCACCATGACTCAAACTTTCATTCTGTTCAATGCATCAAAATATACCTGAACATAATGCTCTCCAAGTCAGCAGAGAAAACATTTTTTTTTTTTTACATTCCACCCTCTACAAAAGTGTTTGAAATTCTGTGTTGTTGTTTTTTATGAGGGACCCGTGCAATAGAATGGTAGAGCTGGAAGGGACCCCAAGAGTCATCTAGTCCAACCCCTTGCAATGCAGGAATCTTTCACCCAACATGGGGCTCGAACCCACGGCCCTGAAATTAAGAGTCTCATGCTCTACCAACTGAGCTATCCTTGAGTGCCCCATGTCCAAAATGCTGTGCTTCTCCCCCACCCCATGTAAATTAATCTGAAACAATGACCCTGTCCTTTCATTATACATAGAGAACGTCCTCCATTTTCCAAGATGGACACCCATTTTGGAGCAATGGAAATAATCAATGGGTTTGACTCATATCACAGTAATCCCGATTGCAAATACAAAGAGGCAGTTCTCTTTAGAAGACCCAGGCCTGTTATGGAGTGATGCAGATGTATAATTTTCCCTGGCCTTCCTAAAAGGCAGAGGTAGAAGCATTTCTCTGCTCGGAATTAGGTCAAATAATTTTTGACTGTAGCTGAAAACCGGTGTGCATGTCTAAGGCCTTTTGTGGTTTGGGTTCCTGTAATTAATCTCTTTCTGTATTCCTCACCTTGTCTGCAAAGTGAAACTGATACTCTCTCTTGATGTATTAGCTACTTTAGAATTCAGAACAGGATTTTTTTTAAAATGTAAATATTGCACATAAAGAGCTTGTGGTTAGGATAGATTAAGTCACTCTGGACTTAATTATTTGTAAGGATTTTTATACTTTTGTTATTTTATTCTTGTTCTTCAGCCAAAATCACTACAAACAAGACCGCCACCTCCCCTCAGGCTTACAGTCTTAATGAAGACACAGCACTATAAAGGGGGATGGATTGTGAGGTAGTTGGGAAATAGTGGTCGGATGTGAGCTCGCACAAGGGATGTGTATGGCGGAGCAAAAGAACTACTGACAGATCTCAATATTAACTGGGGGAAAGGCTGCATAGCTCAGTGGATAGAGCCATCTGCTTTGTGTGCAGAAAATGCCAGGCTTAGTCCCCAGCATTTTCAGTAAAGCTAAGAATGACCCCTAGAGAGATGCTGCCGGACAGTGCGCACAATACTGGGCTAATGCACCAATGATCTGCCTTGAAATAAGGCAGCCACCCAGTTCTCCTGTGATTTCCAACAGATCTGCAGTGGTTTCTGATTCCCAGTTGTTTAAACCAGTGGTTCCCAATTAGCAAAGGACTGTGGGAACCCCTGTTTTTCAAAAGCCAAGCAATGGACCCCCAGGCCCCCATGCACATATGTGAAATTTTGTAAAATGGGGAGCACCCTGGAGAGTCCTAGTGGCTTGCGAGGAGACCCTCCCTGGAGGCTGAAGAGGACTGTATGGGCAGCATCTCCTCGCAAGCAAGGAGGACGCGCTGTTTTCAGATTCCTGGCACCACGCGTATGTGCAGTTGCATGCAAATAGATTGCGTGTAAACTGAGTTGCAAATAGACCTCGTATAAACTGAGTTGCCTCAGTTTGGTATCCAGAAATGTTGTGGATGAGGAGTCATCACAGAACGGTCGGAAAGTCTTATATATTTAAAGTTATTTGGTTTTATTGATTTCTGGTTAATTGGGCAGAATGTAACCTGAAACCCCAGGAGTGGGGAACTTGTGGCTCTCCATCTGTTGCTGCTGGGCTCCCAACTCCCACCAGTATGGCCAGCGGTCATGGATTATGGGAACTGGATTCCAACGACGTCTGTGGGGCTGCTGGTTCTTCGTCCCTGCTGCACCCCCCCCCCTGTTCCTCCACAAGTAAAAGGGACTAGACACTTGGCATTTTAAAACGAAAGCTTGAACAT
This sequence comes from Darevskia mixta, assembly GCA_034641385.1. Classification (NCBI taxonomy): domain Eukaryota; kingdom Metazoa; phylum Chordata; class Lepidosauria; order Squamata; family Lacertidae; genus Darevskia; species Darevskia mixta. The sequence continues at coordinate 4,735,148 of JAWWNH010000062.1, read as the reverse complement.
TCAGCGAGGAGCCTGTGATAATCTGTGATGAGATCTCTTCCCAATATCCAAAACCCTGCTTCACAACAGTTTGATGTTTCTTCCACGTTGCAGATATTTTGCCGTAGAAGGCAAGTCTCCCTATGACTTGAGCTTGGTGTCCGATATCAATGATGCTTTATTGACCTGATGGAGGTAGACAGGGCCAGCCCAAGACATTTTGGGACTTAAGGCAGATCCCAAAACAACACACACACACACACACACACACACACACACACACCTGCTAGGGAAGATTTGCATCAGGGACAAGGGGAGAAAGAAAGATCGACTTCTGTATGTGTTGTCCCAGTGGATCCTGCCACCCGAGGCCATCGCCTCACCTTGCCTCACGAGTGAGCCGGCCCTAGAGGCAGATCTTGGAGCCATATAGTTAGTAGCAGTGACATGGGATCGCCTACCATGGTCAAAGAAGGTTCTGCTTTGTGGTGTTTAGCATCCCAGCTTGATTTGTTTGTAGCTTTCTCCTCCAGTGGGTAGACCTGGTAGTCCCTGGAGTCGGGAATCGATGTCTGGAACTCAGAACTTCCTTCTAATTGTAACCCCCTCCCCAGTGTGTATTTTGGGTTACAAGAGCTTTAATGGAGATTTAATCTTATTCCACTTAAATGCTGCTCGCATTTGTATTTGCAAACTTTAACAAGCCTATTTTAAGACCTTGCTCTTTTCGTTTTTGTTTTCTAACAGGAGGAGTCTCGTATCCTTAGAGTTAAGGTTGTAGCTGGAATAGATCTAGCCAAAAAGGACATCTTTGGAGCCAGGTATGTACACTCCTCTTTTTTTATTGCTCCTGTGACAGCAAAATCTAAATTTCTGGGGCAATTGCCTCTTTTGTGTTGGCAGCATTAACTTTTCGAAAAGGACAGGAACTAGTAGTAAACTGGGAAAAGAACCCGTATCTGCTTCCTTTAATTTATGCCCTTCAATGCAATTTGATTGGTTCGCATTTTGCTTGGATTTATATGCCGTGCTGTTATGATGATGGGGGTGGGAGGTTTTTTTGGTGCTAAAATAATAATAATAAACCAACCAATTTGCCAATCGTTTGTATCCTACTCCCTTTCATTTCTTAAAAAGGCACCTAGATTGAGGCTTGGGTAATATGCATATTTATTATAACGATAATGGGGGGAGGAGAGTGGAGGATTCATGAACTACAGTATACTTGTGTAAAGTAGCAGCTAAGTATAGAAGCTTTGAACAAGGAAGCTCCTGTTCAAACCTCATTTGATTCATGTGACTTTCAGAAATCCTGAAGCTGTGTTGGCATGTCATAATAAACCATGGTTTATCATAACAGGAGTGAACCTAGCCTCCCCACGGGCTCATGCACTCTCTTTCCTCCTCTGACACAGCTTTCAGGAGTATTTCAAATGCTTTTGCTCCTGTTTTGGATTAACCACAGTTTGCAGTGTCAGGCAAACCCAACAAACCACAGTTAATCTTAACTGTAGTTTGTCTGAAACAAGCAGACTTCAAACCACAGTTTATGTGTCTGGCGAGTTTCATGAAGCGTGAATAAGATTAAAAACTGTTTAGGGTCTGGATGTAACATTAAGCCGTAGTTTATCAAAAACACAAGTGAAAGGTTCAAATTCTTTATGAGCAGGGAAGGAGGGAGAATGCACAAGTTGAGGGGCGCATAGACTTGTTCATGTCACCAAAACCCATAGCTGAGGGTGACACTGAAATTAAGCTATTGTCTTAATCCTACTTCCCTGTGTCCAATATGAGGATAGTACTTACAGAATTACTTTTATGGGGTTGTTAGGATTATACTAAAATAATATACGTGAAATGTTTCAAAATCAATATCATTGCCATTTAAAACTCTTTTAATTCTTGGTCAACTCTATTTGGTGTTAAAGAATGTGGTGTTGATGATGGAAGGACCTAGGTCAGGGGTCGGCAACCTTTAAGACAAAAAGAGCCACTTGGACCCGTTTCCGAAGGGAAAAAAAAACTGGGAGCCGCTTTTCGCGCCCTAGGCGAGGGGGCGGGGCCATGTGATGTCATTGCGCATGACTACGGTGCCCCGCCCCCTGCCGCCCCACGCCGCTGCGATTTAGGCAAGCGTCCATCAGGAGCCTCCTGCGAGATGGCAGCACGTCTGCCAGCGCTGGCCCACCTCAAATACAGCTGCACGGGCTTTGTCTGGGGCTCGCTGCCTCCTCTCCACACACACACACACACACACACACACACACACACACACACACACACCAGCTTTTGTGTGCGCGCGCGTTTCGCTCTCCCTCCCTCCCTCCGGCCCTAGACAGGCAGTGAGTGAGCGCAGCATGATAATGAGCTCTGTCAATTGCCCAGCCGGGAAGCGGGAGGAGGAGGAGGAGGAGGCGCTGCTCTCGCTCTCGGGCTCCGCGCTCGGCTCTGGTTTGCCGTCGACGCGCCCGTCGCAGCTCGCCAACTTCTCTTTCTCTCTGCAGCTCGCTCTCCCGCCGCCCCCCAACTACACACACCGACGCGACGGGAGGGAAAGGGGAGCGGGAGAAGACACGCCACCCCGGAGCCGCGGCAAAGGTGTAAAAGAGCCACATGCGGCTCCGGAGCCGCGGGTTGCAGACCCCTGACCTAGGTTTTTTGTGTTTTGGTTGGAATACTTGTGATGTTTTCATGCACTGTGTGTCACACTGCTCTAAAGACCAAAGCAATGGACCACAACAGTACCAATAACACCACTCCAACAGATCTTCGCCCCCATCTTTCAGCTCAGACACTGAGGTCCAGCGCCGAGGGCCTTCTGGCGGTTCCCTCATTGCGAGAAGTGAGGTTGCAAGGAACCAGGCAGGGGACCTTCTCGGTAGTGACTCCTGCCCTGTGGAACGCCCTCCCATCAGATGTCAAAGAGATAGAAGAGTTTGGATTTGATATATCCTGCTTTATCACTTCCCGAAGGAGTCTCAAAGCGGCTAACATTCTCCTTTCCCTTCCTCCCCCACAACAAACACTCTGTGAGGTGAGTGGGGCTGAGAGACTTCAAAGAAGTGTGACTAGCCCAAGGTCACCCAGCAGCTGCATGTGGAGGAGCGGAGGCGCGAACCCAGTTCCCCAGATTACGAGTCTACCGCTCTTAACCATTACACCACACTGGTTGTAATTATACAAACTTCCGTAGACACCTGAAGGTAGTCCATTAATATGTGATGTTCTTTTGTGTTTTTGCATGTTCTGTTGGAAGCTGCCCAGAGTGGTTAGGGCAACCCAGTGAGATGGATGGGGTACAAATTATTATTATTATGAAATGAGAAAACTACTGCAAAATGAGTAAATAATATACTCTGTTTTTAAAAAATTTAGTTGTATGCACCATGCTGTTAGGTTTACAGACTTTGCAAGTTCAGTGCGCCCCCCCCCTCTTGTATTCATGGCGCAGGAAGCTCCCCCTGGTGGTTGATGAAGATATAGGTAAAATGCTTAGGGGACTAAGTACATGTGGCAAATTTGCTCTCCAATTATTTCTTGCTCTCTAGGCATTTTCCCCCTTTGCCTCTCTTGCTCTGTTCCCGTTTGCATCATGCTTCTTAGATTGCAGTCTATCATTTTAAACGTTAAACCGACTTGAGCGCTTTGCCAGATCGGTGGGGTATAAATGCAGCAAGTACTTATATAAATGAATTTATATAAATACAGATGCATCAAACAATCTGGAACTTGCCTTAGTGGGGCCTTTTAATGCAAAAGCTGATCTTCCTACCAAAATGATAAAAGTTTCAGCACATCCTCTTGTTGTGCAAGCTTCCTGGGTGAGGTTCTAGTTTTGGACCCACAAGTTCCTTGTTTGAAATCTTCTTCCCCTAAAACCAAAGGCTGACTCTTCTGTTACGTTTCTTCCCCTGCCCCCATCTCTTTTAATGGCAGATTGTTCCATTTTGCATAATTACCAAAAACACTATTAATTAGGCAACCCAAGTGACTGCAAACGCTTTTTTTAAAAAAAATCACATAAAATCGTCTGGATATCTGTGGTGCACAATATGATGTTTTGTGTGTGTGGAGGAGGGTTTGGAGAACATGATCAGGCACGGTGATGAATCAGACCTTCGAAATAGCTAGGTATTTAAAATTGCAGCAATTTCAAGTCGTGAAGCAGCAGCTCGCTATTCCTTAATGTGCCTTCTCCAGAATGATTTCCACTTTGGGTCTGGATACCAAAGCACTAAAAGGACCCAGGTGGCGCTGTGGGTTAAACCACTGAGCCTAGGACTTGCTGATCAGAAGGTCAGCGGTTCGAATCCCTGCGACGGGGTGAGCTCCCGTTGCTCGGTCCCAGCTCCTGCCAACCTAGCAGTTCGAAAGCACATCAAAGTGCAAGTAGATAAATAGGAACCGCTCTGGTGGGAAGATAAACGGCATTTCCGTGCGCTGCTCTGGTTCGCCAGAAGCGGCTTTGTCATGCTGGCCACATGACCCGGAAGCTGTACGCCGACTCTCGGCCAATAAAGCGAGATGAGCGCCGCAACCCCAGAGTCGGACACGACTGGACCTAATGGTCAGGTGTTCCTTTACCTTTACCTTTACCAAAGCACAAAAGATACTAGGCACCGGGTATGAAGAGGGCACACCTTGTAACTCTCTTATAAAATTAGAACTTGGGCACATCCAAGCTGAATGTTGGAAGGTTCAGGAGAGACAAAAGCAGGTATGGTTAAACTATGGAATTCACTGCTTATAGTCATAGTGACGGCCAGCACTTTGGATGGTTTTAAAGGGATCTGGAGAAATTCATGGAGGAATTTATATAGGCTATTTATATGTTCTACTGACCGCTGTTGAAGACAGTATGTCTCTGTATCAGTGTTCGAAATTCACCAGATGCCAGGCGCATTTTGCACCTGGCTAGCGACCACTTGCGACCAAGTGGAGATGCCTGGGCGCCAGGATGGTGCATGACGTCTCCACCACCTGGAGGTGCATGTCTGGGGATCCTTGGATCTTGGTTGTTTCCACACAGTAATGCCACATCCCATAGAATTCTATCCATCTGCACAATCAGAATGAATTTCAGGAACCAAAAAGTTGTATTGAAAAATAAAAATTTCGAGCCGACTGGCCCCCAAACGGCAAATGGACCTTCCGTTTTGGTGACTGTAACCCTGGTTTAAGGAGCTACTTGGTGCCTGGTATGTATATCTGAGTTTCTAACACTGCCCTGTATTTCTGGAAATAGCACATTGGGTGACCGCGGTGGTACTCACGTGAACTTCTCATAGGCATCTTTTTGACCACTGTGAGAACAGGATGCTGGACTAGATGGGCCTCTGGCCTGATCCAGCACAGCTCTCATATTCTTAAAGTAGAGTGCAGTGGCAATGAGCAGAGGAATAGAGAGAGAAGAGAGTGCTGGGAAATGGTTTCTTCAGATTAAAGGCATCAGCCCGGTGCTTTTCAGGTCAAAACCATTATTCAGAGGCGATTAGGTGTATATAGTAGTGTCTCACAATAATTCTCCCTTTGCTGTCTGCAGGACTTTTTGGCAGATTTGGCTTTCATCACGCATCTTGTATCGCTGCTGAGCTTTTAAAATCCCGTCGGCTTTATTGCTGTCAGTCTGGAATATGCAACCTGAATTTAGTTTTCATGTTCCAGTCTAACGAAAGAGTGAGTCCACCACCTTCCATGCAACTGAGCTATGTTGCAGGCATAGCCTTCCTAATGTTTAGTCAAAATCCCCTTTCTTGTAACTGAGATCCATTGATTTGGATCCTGCCCTCTAGAGCAGCCTTCTGCAACCTGCAGATGTCTTGGACTGTGACTCCCATCAGACCTAGCCAACATGGCCAACGGTCAGGAATGATGGGAGTTGTAGTCCAAACCATCTGGACGGCACCACATTGAGGAAGACTGCTCTGGTTCCCCATCAGCTAAGTTCTATGGATCCCCTACTTTTGAAACTTTTGGTAGTTTTTGTTATGTGAATGGTGCCACTGACCCATAGGCGAGTCCCCCCAGACCATCAATTGGGAACCACTGATCTTTGTGACTGCCCTTCAATTGATGGGGGCTATCATATTCCCTCTTATGATTATCTCTTCTCCAGGATAAGCACATGCCTTCTCTGCTTCTCAGATCTCTCTTTGTATAAAAGCTTGTACATTTAAAATAGCTTGTGCCCTTTTTACTGGCGGGAAGATAGTAAATACCGTACATTTTACAATAAATAAATATTAATGGTGACAAAGTGGCTTGAGTTGAGCGGCATTGCTTTCAAGTCTACCAGCTGCTCATTAAATAATAATAATAATAATAATAATAATAATAATAATAATAATAAGCTTTATTGCAGTCCAATGACCCATAACATGGATTCAGAATAAAATACAGATTCATACAGACAACCCCCCAGGGAAGGAAGACCGAAGCGTTATTTGTTTAGTCATGGGTATGTTGATCTTTGATTCGTATGACTACTGAAAGAAACTTTGCCACAGCCACTGTGATATCATTAGACTTGTCGCCCAGAAGCTATTTGATATAGTAGGCTTCAGATTGACCTGGCCGATTTGCCAATAGTGCTTTAATCAATAGTTCCCTAGCTTGATCATATTGTCCACAATGCAATAAAATATGCCTCATGCAGTCGAGCACTCCTGAGAGCACACACAGATCCTATTTTGATAAGGGATACCTCTCAGTCTAGGGACCCAGGTGGTGCTGTGGGTTAAACCACTGAGCCTAGGGCTTGCTGATCAGAAGGTCGGCGGTTCGAATCCCTGCGATGGGGTGAGCTCCCGTTGCTCGGTCCCAGCTCCTGCCCACCTAGCAGTTCGAAAGCACGTCAAGTGCAAGTAGATAAATAGGAACCGCTCTGGCGGAAAGGTAAACGGCCTTTCCGTGCGCTGCTCTGGTTCGCCAGAAGCGGCTTAGTCATGCTGGCCACATGACCCGGAAGCTGTACACAGGCTTCCTTGGCCAGTAAAGCGAGATGAGTGCCGCAACCCCAGAGTTGGACACGACTGGACCTAATGGTCAGGGGTCCCTTTACCTCTCAGTCTGCCATTTAACACTTCTGATGGGAATACATTTAATCTGGCTTTGGTGAAAAGACACCAATAGGTTGGTACAGACAAATTTCTAAGATATGCGGGTGTCTGAAACTCGAACCCATAGTGAATTCCTACTGCTAATGGGCCACAGATAACATGAGATTGAGATTGGAGATCACTTTGTGACATGTCCCAGAGCCTTTGCCTCAGGGATTCAAGGGGCGGTATCATAGCCCAGATGGTACAGGAGAGAAGGTGGCATACCAACCGAAGTGGCTTTTCTAACCATAATTTTCACCCAGCTCATTAAAGGATCACAAGGTTTTAAGTGGGAGCAAGGTTTGTTCTTAAAACCAAGGAACACACTTTACAAGTTCATAACTGCTACAGGCCTTATGGAACTGGGTTAGCTTTGGCTGTAGCATCAAAGCTTGATGCACCTCATTAGATCTCCACATTTTAACCTTCCATGACTGGAATAAAAAGAAAGAGCAAACTGACTAGGAAGTTCAGAGGGTGACACTGGAGAGGTTTAGCAGGGCAACCCAAATGCCCTTTTAACATATGTAAAACCACCAATAGACAAAACAAGAAGTAATGTGAGAGGGAGTTTGGGCCTCTGTCCCTCTCTAGAAATCTGAGTTGACTTGTTACATTTGCGGTATCATTTTACCCACTAAAGGATGGAGATGCTTGCAAAGCTTGAAGGTGTTGGTTCATCAGAATGTGTGCCAATTGATCGAAATGTTCAGGCAGGTGCCTTGAGTAAAGTCGGTGCAAATCCTTTTAACAGATACCTTCCATGGAATGTCTCTTGATTGATTGTCTGCAAAACAATACTATTTACCAGAACAGTGCCATCTTAGTAGGAAACTGTGTCTTTCCCTTTTCGCCTGATCGAGTGCATCCTGCTCTCAGGCATGTTTACGTGGAATTAAGTCCCACTAAGTTTAATAGTGTTTCCTCCTGAGTGAAGAGGGGTTGGTGCCTTAGAATGGATTCTTTCCATGACAGGAATTCCCGTACAAGCCTGAGGTTCCCTACTTGCCTGTTAAAAATTAAGCCGCTTCCGTAGAAATGGGAGGAAGGTGGGAGAGTCTTGTTTTAATGTCTTTGGTGGCTGTCCTGAACTTCTGGTGAGTCTTTCACTGGTGCTCCACACCTAATAGCATCTTTTCTCTTTCACCATTGAAGAGACTCAAGGGCAGACCGGTCCCACACTGATCTATTTTGGCCAGTGGAACCTCATGCCACAATAAACCTGCTAGATGTGAAGCCAGGTGCTATGGGGTTCCTTCAGTGATTTTGGTACACTATCTGCTTCTGCGAGGAGGCAATGTGAGCTGGCCAGCAAACCCGATTGTGCCAGATTGTTGTGCCTTTCTTAACATCATGGAAGAACAGGTTCTCTGTTTTTTTTCTTCTGAACGTTGTCCTTGATGCCCTCTTTCACTTGATCATTCATTTTTGAAGCAGTTATGATTTTGAGCACATTTCAGTTGACGCAGCGAGGACAAAACGACTGTTTACTATGTTTTATGGAGGGTTGTTAAAACAGCCCGAATCAGGAACCCTTGTTTTACTTCCCTTCTCCTTGCCCTTGTGTCCTTGGAGGTGATTTGTTCGTGCGCAAGAGATACAGACTGCCTGACCCATGCGGAAGTTAAACCAAATGATTTCAATCCAGGCTCCTTTGTAGTTCAACCCTGTCGGATACGCACAGGACTCCCAACTTCTTCACCCTGAAGCAGTGCCTCTCTATCCACACAGCCCAAGCTCCATTCTGCACCAGTGTGGGGCTTGGTATCTGCAGCATCCTGGGGGTTTCTGTGCTATCTACTCCTGGGGGACCTGAGCAAGATTTTCAGTGGATTGGGTAAGATTTTCAGTGTTCCGATTAAAAACCTAAGAAATAGTCTGCTGAACCACACCAATGGCCCATTGGGTCCAGCGTTCTGTTTTCACAGTGGCCACCAAGATGCCTTTTGTTGCTAGCATAGAAATGAGTACAAGTGTGCTTTAATTGCAAAATGTAATTTAAAAGGCTTCACTTTTATTCGACTCTTCTTTGTTTGGAATCTGAGCTACTTTGGCCAAGCGTCCTAGACTTCTTTTTAAAGCTCAGATGATTCCATTGTCACCAGAGACAATGACTCAGAACGGGCTTTGTAGAGGTTTGGAATCGTATTTTGCATCTAAAATGCATCCGAAGTTATTGGAAGCAATCGTGAAACTGTGCGAACGCTTTAAAATTCTTGGTTTTTGTTTTGCAAGTTTGCTGCTGCGTCAGCGCTGTGTTAACATTAAGCCATGAGTAATACCGTTTTATGTGGACTTGGGTCAACACCAGGCAGGTCTGAACACCAAGGCATCTGCTCAGTTTTCAATTCCGCTGTAGTGTTTCTCACATAAAATTCTGGTATTTCTTGTCTGCTGTTGGATGGAGACAGGGCACTGGAAGCTCTTGAGGATGAGAGCAAGTTCCTTCTTCATGAATATGTGTAGGAGCAATGCTAAATTAGCAGGAGGTTCATAATAGGGTTCTCTGCAGCCCTGTTTGACTAACTCGCCAGGCTAAGGGTTAGCTAGGCCTGTTTCGGTTCCACTGGCAGTAGCCAATGGAGTGCCCTGCAGCTAGGTGAACCCGGGCCGGCCAGCCACAAAATCCCAATAATTCACAGGAGAGGAACCCAACCAGGGCTGCCTTGCTGTGCCGGCCTGAAGCCAACACTGTGAAAAAGTCTCTCACCTCCCACTGCTCCATGTCCCTTCAGCCTCTCTTAGGATTGCTGTAAGATAAGCCCAGCTCGTTGCTAGGCCCCATCTGCACTAAACATTTAAAGTGGCGCCATACCATTTTAAACAGTGATGGCTCCCTGCCCCAAGAAACAATCCTGGGAACCGAAATTCATTCAGGGTGGTGAGAATTGTAATGAGACCCCTGAGCAGCCATTTCAAGAGTTCCCTAAAAAACAGGCATGACAGCTCAATATTTGTTTCAAGGGGGCCGGGCCCCCTTCATCTACAGGTGGCGCTGTGGGCATTGTGTCATGCGTGTGATGTGTGAGTCAGGTCCAGTGATTCAGGTCCTCCAGAGAGCGCTCAGCCTCCTCCGTCGTGTGTGCAATGTGTGCCGTCTTGGGGACCACTTGGTGCCTCTGCTGGGAAACAACAACAACAACAACTTATTATTTATACCCTGCCCATCTGGCTGGGTTTCCCCAGCCGCTCTGGGCGGCTTCCAACAAAAGATTAAAAATACATTAAAACACCAGTCATTAGAAACTTCCCTAGACAGGGCTGCCTTCAGATGTCTTCTAAACGTCAGGTGGTTGTTTATTTCCTTGACATGTGATGGGAGGGTGTTCCACAGGGCAGGCGCCACAAAAGAGAGAGATGGCTAAACCACGCAGAGAATTGTAGTTTTATGAGAGAAATAGGGATCTCCTGCTACTATTCCCAGGATTCTTTGGGGAAGCCAGGGCTGTTTAACAGCATGATGCTGTTTTAAAGGGATAGTGTCATTAGGGGTCTCGAGAGAGATTCGTTGATCTTGATTGGCTGCTTTCATTTGCTTGTGAGAGAAATAGTTCTGCTTTTAAGTGATGCAAATAATCTTTGTGGTAGACATCTTAAAGGCACCTCTCCCTCTCTCTCTCCCTCCCTCCCTCCCTCCCTCTTAGTAGGATATGTGTGTTTCAATATGTTGTTTCCCACTTGCAGTTTTACCTGTATTGAAAATAAAAATAATAAAATATGCACTGTTGCATCTATTTTAGTCAATGTGTTTTGAGTAGACCAGTTGTCATCAACTGTATAGGCTTATTTGGAATTATTCCCTTCCCTAGATCAGGCGAGAGAGAGAGAACACACATAAACTTGCTTTTCCAAGGAAACGGGATAAAAGGGTGATACAGTATAATTAATCACATAGAGCTGAAAGAGGAATTTCCTCCTTCATCTCTCTGTACTTTTCAAGGGAGAAAAGGATGGCCACACTCACGAACTCACGGCCAAGAGAGCAGTGATTGGGAGAACTTGGGAGACTTCCTGGGTTCTAGGGGAAGACCTCAAGGCCACCAATGGTGCCTATGAAGTCCACGCTGGCAACCCTTGGAATAGATTAATCTGGTTCAGCTACTGAGGTTGAAATCTTAAATACGCCTCCTTGAGAGTAAAGTCCCACTGAGCTCGGCAGAACTAGGGTTCCAGGTAGATGGGCACAGGATGGTGCTGTAAACGTTGCAATTTCAGAGAGAGCAGCTTAACATCTATAGTAAATAGGAAACATCTCATGGAGAACTTAAGGGCATTTCGGGTTTGTAGTTTCCGCTGTTGCATGGGCAGTTGGTTCTAATTGTGCCATTCTGCAATGGGGCTGTGCAGGAGAAAGGTTGGGTTTCTCTTGCCTCCTTATGTCTCCAGCCCAGTTGGAATACTTTATAGGTTACACATGCAAATAATTCACCCTGAAGTCAACAAAAAGAGGTAGATCTCCTCCCTCCCATGACAAAACACAGATGGATGTTTAAGATATGGGAGGGTCAGGGTTTACAAGAGGATTCCTTTCCCGCAGAGTCCGGCAGCGGTGAATTTATAGCTTATACGTGCAGTTTGCTGTTCCTCTCTGCCGTCATCTTGGTGCAACTTTGAAAATGCATCCAGCAGTCCTGGTTTAGGTATTTGCTCGCCAGTGCCTTTGGAGTCCAGCCTGCCACTTTAAGCATTTGACTGTGGGGCCGGTAAGTATAATTTTCTAAGAGCCCTTCTAATTTTCTCAGCAAGACCAGTGAAATAGACCCATGAACATAAAGGAATGAATAGTAATGGGTAGCACTGCTTAGGTAGAAGTTCTACAGCAATTTTAGTCTAGAAGTCGTTCAGTGTACAGCATTTCATATGAAATGCATTTCTTTTCTACTTCAGTAAACTTGCATTGCTGCATAAGCCCAGTTTCATTGCTGTTTTATGAATTGTACCCAACTAAGAGATAATGTAGTTAAGTTACTCGTGTCCCTTAATTCCAGTGGGTCTACTCTGAGTAAGCCCAAATTGGATTCAATCTTGTGTATGTGTGTGTATCTGCTGATTAAAATGGACTTTACAATTTTTAGATTCAGGTAAGTGTCCGTGTTGGTCTGACGCAGACAAAATAATTAAAAAAATAATAATTGTCCAGTAGCACTTTAGAGACCAACTAAGTTTGCTCTGGGTATAAGCTTTCGGCTTAGTCATGCTGGCCACATGACCCGGAAGCTGTACACCGGCTCCCTCGGCCAGTAAAGCGAGATGAGCGCTGCAACCCCAGAGTCGTTCATTTCTTATTTCCTTAGTTTTAGATTCATTTCTTCACAGTTTGCATTTTGCACTCACAAAAAATAATCTGCATTTTGGTACTCAGTTCTAATATAGAGATTTGTGTAACAGACACATTTTTGCAAGCAATTTCCTTAGTGGAAGCGTATCGAATATATGTGAATTTTTATAAACAGTTCCTAATAGACACATTAATTGTTTGGAAAATTGCATTGCACGATTCGGAAAAGTTCCTATGTGGGAAGACGTCTGCATTTTGGTTTTCATATTCTGCGAAGTGTTAATTTGGTAGGCTTGCAGTGCAGGAATATGCAGCTGTCCCCATGCTACCTGCAAGGTTGGTTTTTCTTGGTTTCTTCTCCCTGCACCCACAGGCATTTCCAAGAGGACTCTCTGGAATGGGCAAGGGGGAAGGCTTGAAACCGGGAGGGGCAGAGTTGGCAGAAATTCAGACTGCCTCCCTCAATGTGCAAACAAGACTGCCTTCTTAAGCAAGGAACTATTTGGCAACCCCTGCCCCTCCCCCATTCTGATTACAGCTACACACCTAAGATGTTTATATTGTACATCTAAACACCATAACCACTAATGTGACAAACAGTGTACAGCGGTACCTCAGAAGTCGAACGGAATCCATTCCGGAAGTCCGTTCGACTTCCAAAACGTTCAGAAACCAAGGCCCGGCTTCCGATTGGCTGCAGGAAGCTCAAGTACCAAAGAACGTTCACGAACCGGAATACAGTGGTACCTCGGGTTAAGAACTTAATTCGTTCTGGAGGTCTGTTCTGCACCTGAAACTGTTCTTAACCTGAGGTACCACTTTAGCTAATGGGGTCTTTAGCTAATGGGGCACAATTTCTGTTCTCATCCTGAAGCAAAGTTCTTATCCCGAGGTTACTATTTCTGTATTAGCAGAGTCTGTAACCTGAAGCGTCTATAACCTGAAGCGTCTGTAACCCGAGGTACCATTGTACTCACTTCTGGGTTTTCAGCGTACGGGAGCCAAAACGTTTGACTCTGTGATGGCCTGGGATTCAGACTCAGACGCTGAACCTGAGGGATCCCAGCCTGCACAGGATTCCCTGCCAGCAGAGCCAGGGCTGGGGCCTGAGTCTGAAGGGGACTCACCTGTGCTAGATCCTCAGGTGCAGGCATTGGCTGAGTTTGATCTGGCTTCTGATGGGATGGAGGACTCATTGCCTGCAGGTGCTCCACTCCCCGCCCAGTCAGGGGAAGCTGAGGTTGCCTCTGGGTCCGGTAACCCTCCAGCTTCTCCTGAGCTGCAGAGGCTCAGGGCAGAGAGGCGAAGGGAACTAAGTTCCCGCAGGAGGAGTGCTCGCCTCCAAGCCAGGAGAGGCGAGTCACCTGAGGATCGGAGCCGCCCTATGCCTCGGGGCAGATAAAAGCCGGCCAGCCCCGGCCCCAAGTTGCAGGAGCAACATCGTTGCTGACGAGTTCCTGCTTGTTCCCTGTCCTGTTGTTCTGCCTGAGCTCCTGACTTGCCTTGGTTCCCTGTTTGTTCACCTGTTCCTGACTTCGCCGGACTCCCTGCCCTGTACCCTGCTCCAGTGAATTCGGACTGCCTTTACGTGTACCTCTGGCCTTGGACCGGACTTAGACTTCACCTTCTGGATACCCCACGGGACCAGCACAGACTCGTAAGGTGTTCGTCAGCCACTGTACTTTGGAGATGGTCCAGGTTTAGCGACAAGTTTATTGTGCACACAGTTGCAAACCTGTGCAAAGTTTCATTTACTCTGAAACATCATGTAACTAGCCCCACAATTAGGAGTAATTGGGGTGTCCCCCCCTTGAGCCGAGCAATTGGATAGTGATGTTCTTAACCTTTGGAATGATCCCCAGGTCCATTTCAACAAACTCATCACATTTCCCTGTATTTACTACTCGCTATCTGAAACCAGTTTCACGATGTTCAGATTGCAGGCCTTTCCCTTCCTTACTGCCCTGCTTCTGATTCTCTCTTGCGGTGCCGTAATGTGCCTCTTGTGTCACATGGCTCATCTCCCTGTGTGATAACAACAGATGAAATGGCAAGCATAACATGAAAACAAGTGATAGGGCCATGAAGATTGCTGCATATTGCTCTAAGGGTGTAACCCTGTTAGGTAATATTTTGACCAGCTCATTTGAGTCTTCAGATGCAACAATCTCTTAGGGCTAAACAACAAAGCCAAATTATAGGTTGCCTTAATTCAGGCATGGCCAAACTTGGCCCTCCAGATGTTTTGGGACTACAATTCCCATCATCCTTGACCACTGGTCCTGTTAGCTAGGGATGATGGGAGTTGTAGTCCCAAAACATCTGGAGGGCCAAGTTTGGCCATGCCTGCCTTAAATGCATTATGACACACACACACACCCTTGCAAACACATCTCCTCCTTGCCACGAACATTATATTGGTTGCAGATGTGTGATTTGACATTCTGCTCAGCATTGCCAATGTAGAAGAGGAAACTGAGCCATAGTAATGCTGCATTATGTATTATATGTGCTTTACTACTACTACTACAACCACCACCACCACAACAAAACAACAACAACAACAACAAATTTATTATTTATATGCCATCCATCTGGCTGGGTTGCCCCAGCCACTATGGGCGGCTCCCAACAAAATATTAAAAACAATAAAACAGAAAACACTAAAAACTCCTCTATACACGACTGCCTTCAGATGTCTTCTAAAAGTCAAGCATTAAATAAGTGGTTCTCAAAGGGGTCCCCCCCCCCGGACAGCTTGACAGTTCTCTGGAGGAATTGGTGGACCACAACTTTCTTCTTCTTCAGTGCTGCTTTCAAAAGCAGACCTGTATTATGAAATTCATGGGCACTAGGATAGCTCATTTGATAACGCCAAAAGTTGCAGGTTCAGTTCCTATATAGGACAGCTGCATAGTGTATTCTTGCATTGCAGAGGGTTGCACTACATGATCCGCAGGGTCCTTTCCAATTCTATGATCCACCTCTCTATGAACAGGCAGAAGAGTCCATTTAAGTTGGGGGGAAATGAGTATTGTTATAATAATTTATATACCTGCCTTTCGTTTTGAGAAGAAACACGAAGGTGGCTCACACACAAGTGAAAGCCAACATCAAATTAACAAGTATAAAGCAATTATAAAAATATAGCTACACGTAATTAAAATACATAGCAAAATGATTTCATCAAAACATCTACAATTAAAACGTATAATAAACAGGCTCGTTAAAATGTAGCTCTAGTGGTTAAAAACAGTTAAAAGAACAATTTAAACAGAAGGTTGAAGCCAGAAGATCAGGGAACGATTGTCTAAACAGGTGTGTCTTCAAGAGATGGCAGAATGCCAGTACTTATGGGGCAACTTGTATTTCAGCAGGGAGGGTGTTGCACAACAGCAGTGCGACTGGTGAAAAAGTCCATCTCTGTGTTGCCAACTTGAATAGTCGTCAGGCCATGGCAAAACTAACTAGGATCAATTTCTAAATTGCTATACTGCCCTTCATCCAAAGATCACAAGGCGGTTTAACATACAAAACATTTGTTATTCTTAATACCCTTTCTGGGCAGTAAATGGGAAGGGGGTCCTACGGGTAACCTAGTCCAGAGTTTAGGGCGCTGTGGGTTAAACCACAGAGCCTAGGGCTTGCTGATCAGAAGGTTGGCAGTTCGAATCCCTGCAATGGGGTGAGCTCCCGTTGCTCGGTCCCAGCTCCTGCCAACCTAGCAGTTCGAAAGCATGTCAAAATGCAAGTAGATAAATAGGAACCGCTCTGGCGGGAAGGTAAACGGCGTTTCCATGCGCTGCTCTGGTTCGCCAGAAGCGGCTTTGTCATGCTGGCCACATGACCCGGAAGCTGTATGCCAGCTCTCGGCCAATAAAGCGAGATGAGCGCCGCAACCCCAGAGTTGGACACGACTGGACCTAATGGTCAGGGGTCCCTTTACCTTTAACAAGGGACGCGGGTGGTGCTGTGGTGTAAACAACTGAGCCTCTTGGGCTTGCTGATCAGAAGGTTGGCGGTTTGAATCCCCGCAACGGGGTGAGCTCCCATTCCTCTGTCCCAGCTCCTGCCAACGTAGCAGTTCGAAAAGCACGTCAAAGTGCAAGTAGATAAATAGGTACTGCTCCGGCGGGAAGGTAAACGGCCTTTCCGTGCGCTGCTCTGGTTCGCCAGAAGCGGCTTAGTCATGCTGACCACATGACCCGGAAGCTGTACACCGGCTCCCTTGGCCAGTAAAGAGAGATGAGCGCCGTAACCCCAGAGTCGTCCGTGACTGGACCTAACGGTCAGGGGTCCCTTTACCGTTACCTTTATGCAAGTAACAAGACCTTAAAACTGGTTTAGTGGTTAATAGGCAGTCAGTGCATATATCACTTAGCACTGGTGTGATGATACACACTTAAACCTCACCACCAAGCCAAGGATGCCCAGCCCCAGCCCCTCAGCTCGTCTTCCCTTTCGCACTTTGCAGGCTGATTGCAGCAATCTGGGCTTGATGAGGCCTGTGACCCTCACCTGTCCTGAGCCTACTCCAGCTGAGGAATCATATACCTCCTCCCAGAGCTAGCAAGCCCCACCTGGCCAGCTAGAGGGTTGTGGGCCCTTCCTGCCTCAGTCCCCTAGTTCACTACTCCTGCTGCTCCCCGTGCCTCAGAACCCACCGTGTTTGGCGAGACAGGGACCCTCTGCTGTTCTGGTTCCTGTGCATTGACCTTCATCCCTTTGCCGTCCTCTCTCACCCTGTGAGTACTTCCTTTCCCACTCCCTGCTTGCCCTGGTGTGTCCCAGTCCCAGATCCATACCTTTTCAGGATCCTCTTCCTCAATTTCCTCTTCCCTGTGACACTGGCCATGCTGGCCGGGGCTGGTGGAAACAGAATCCTTCATCACCTGAAGGGGTGACACACTGCCTTCTCCTGCCTTTTCCTATGGTGGTAGATGCTCTGGCCTACTTGGCGCAGCTCCAAAGCTTCCACCTTTTTAATTCTACCAGCACTTGCACTTTCTTGGGTATTTCATCACTAAACCTTCTGACCTACCGGGTATCTAGTGTCCTGGATCGGAACATAAAGACACCCAAGGCAGATTTTTAATTGAGGCAATTTCGATTGCAAGGAAATAGGCCACTTTAAGATTTTCCTTTTTGTATGCGACATTCAAAATATATTCCATGGGGAAGATGTTTGGACACTTGACTTGTCAAGACAGAGACTGCAGTTTATAGTTGTTATGCAATTCTTCTTTTTACCGCAGTAAGGAGCAGAAACATCAAATCCTCAGACTGATATATGTGTGTGTGTGTGTGTGTGTGTGTGTGTGTGTTTTGTAAATGACTAAACACAGATTCTGATAGTGGGATGCTGTTTATGCAAGAGCAAGGAATAATACCCACTGGATTATTCGTAGCACAGTCAAATCGATTTTAGAATCAATGAGACTAAATAGGTTTAAAGTCAGGCTACATCAGCATAACTCACTTGTGAATTGGACTGCTTAGACCAATAATACACGCCACAGAAAAAATCTAATCCTTTTAACCCTGCGTGCGTGCATTGATACGTGGGGATTTGAACTCTTAACACAGCCAGTGAGATATATTTGCACTGAAACTAAAGTTCAGTGCACAGAGTTGACATTTTGGTGACACAGATTCTGATTGCTAGGTTGTTGTTGTTTAAAAAAAAGTGTTCATTGGTGACTAGAGGGCCAAGCCTGACATTATATAGTAAATCAGACATTGCACAGAAAACGTGTGTAACAATAATTAAATGTTGATGCTTAAAAATGAAAATAGCTGTCAGAGGCTGCAAACTTTTCTGGAAGATATTCGTATTTCTCTTTGTGGGTGGAAATGCAGTGTTTGAATTTTGCACTTCTGCAAAATCTGCTTGAAAGAGGCAAAATTGGGACGAGTGCACACACCATAAGCAGTAGTCCCACTTTCAGATTACATTCCATGAAGAAATAACTACCTGCCACTCAGTGTTTGAAATTAGCCAGGCGCTAGGCACATTTTGCACCTAGCTATTGGCCACTTGCAACCAGGTGGAGATGCCTGGGTGCTAGGATGGTGCATGACGTCTCCACCATCTGGAGGTGCATGCCTGGGGATCATTGGATCTTGACTATTTTCATATACATTCTGTGGAATTCTATCAGTTATAGTTTATCTGCACAATCAGAATGAATTTCAGAAACCAAATTGCTTTTTTCCGTGCAGGCTGAGCAGGAGCAGTGAACAAGGTCATAGTTAATTGTTGTCACTTTTCTTCACTTACCCCAACCCCCACTGCCTTGCTCACATTGTGAAGAATATTCTTACGTTATGACTGATCCGTGTCACCCTTAAGAAAAAGAGGTAGGAATAGACCAATATATATGTGGACTGTCCCTGGATAAAGTGTCTTTTCTTCTTTAAGTTTTTAAAGCTCTTACCTAGCTCATGGTTGTCATCTGAACTAGCCAGATGTTCAAAATTAATCGGTCAGTCCATCATTTTACAGGTAGGTAGCCATGTTGGTCTGCCATAGTCAAAACAAAATAAAAAATAAAAAAATTCCTTCCAGTAGCACTTTAGAGACCAACTAAGTTTGTTCTTGGCATGAGCTTTTGTGTGCATGCACACTTCAGATACACTGAAACAGAAGTCACCAGACCCTTACTATATAATCCCACCCTCTCACTATATATAAGGGTCTGGTGACTTCTGTATCTGAAGAAGTGTGCATGCACACGGAAGCTCATACCAAGAACAAACTTAGTTAGTCCATCCTTTGAAAAATAAGACTTTGGAGCTGTCTTGCCCCAAAATAGCAACTAGACTTTCCATTTTGGTGTCTGTAACAGCGGGTGGCGCTGTGGGTTAAACCACAGAGCCTAGGGCTTGCCGATCAGAAGGTCGGAGGTTCGAATCCCCGCGACGGGGTGAGCTCCCATTGCTTTGTCCCTGCTCCTGCCAACCTAGCAGTTCGAAAGCACGTCAAAGTGCAAGTAGATAAATAGGTACCGCTCCAGGGGGAAGGTAAACGGCGTTTCCGTGTGCTGCTCTGGTTCACCAGAAGCGGCTTAGTCATGCTGGCCACATGACCTGGAAGCTGTACGCCGGCTCCCTCGGCCAATAATGCGAGATGAGCGCCGCAACCCCAGAGTCGGTCAGGCGTCCCTTTACCTAACCTTGGTTTGAGGAGCCATTTGGAGCCTAGCTTTATATGTAGGATTTTCTAACACTGCTCTTGGCCTAATTTCAAAAGTTCTCTGCAAGTGATCAGCTCAGATCTCTGGCAAGACTGATCAACCCTCTCAACTTGGCAGAAAGACCAGAGGGTAGGGAGTTGGCCCCACCCACCAATAACTGCAGCTCCTCCCACTGACAGCATGCATCCCCCTATAATAAGGGAATTTGACCCTCAACAGAAAAAGTGATTTGTTTGTTTCACGCTCCTGCAAAGGGATTCCAGTTGAATGTTGGAAATGCCCCTTGCTTTGGCCTGCAATAGCCATGGGAGTCTATCCACTTTGCTGCGTGTTGTGATTTGTTTTTGCATTTTGGAAGCCTCCAAAATAGCCTTCCTATCAGAGGAAGATTTAGCAATAGGCGTGTCTTTGTAGTGTTCCTAGGAAATCCACAGAGCTAAAGGCAAGAGTGTGGCTCCATTTTTGGGATTTCAACATAACCGCTTCTATCTTCATGCACAAACTGGTTCAGCAGAGTTCACCCCGTCTCAGTTGGAGCATCTGGTGCACAAACGCTTCAAGGAGCCTGGGATTGCCACACGTATTCTGCTTTCCCCCTCTTTGTTATGATGTATGTTCATGCCATAGTTACCATGGGAGCTGGTGGGAGGGGGGGGGAGAATAAAGGCCTTTTCTTAATTGCTGAATGTTGCAGCTTTCCATGTGCGTTAGCTGACATCTCTGGTAATTGGATTTCACAGATATTGTCTCTCTCTCTCTTCCCACCCCGCATTCTGCTGTGGCTTTCTGTGTTTTGACTAATACTCTACTGCGGCATTGCCTAGCATCCAGAACGAGGCACGTTTTGGTTCTGTTCCCTCCCGCCTGGTTCTGTTATTGCTGCCAGTGTGCAAGGCTTTGTGAGTTTCCAGAAAGGACTGAGCAAGATTCAGCTTACAAGCCCCACCAACAGAAGGCTGCACAAGTTCTTCTGCTAGTGCAACAAGGCTTCTCCCCCCCCCAAAAAATAGGTTTGGGGTGTGTGTCAGGAGAATCACCGGGGCAGCACAGGGGGTGGGGCAGAGAGGGCAGATCATTCCATCAGGCAAGCAGAGACGCTTGCGCTGAAGAAATGACCTGCTTATATGCTGAATTCCTCCCACCGTGTTTTGTGGTTCTGCCTCCAGCACACAGCTGTTGCCTCTTAATAATAGAAAACTCTGGGAGTACAATATCGTGACTTGAAGAAAAATCCCACCAGGCTCTTTAAGGACCATTGTGTTCAGATGCCCACTAGAACAGCCTTCCTCTGTTGCATGGAGAACATACATCTTATCTTTGTAAGCTGAAGAAAACTTGGTGTGGAGGAAGACCCATTGTAAGCATTCAGGTTTCCCTCCATTCCTGAAACCTCTGGTTAATTGGTTTCCAGGCCCAATTCAAAGTGCTGGTTTTGACCTATAAAGCCTAAAGCAGCTCAGGACCTCAAGGATCACCTCTTTCCATATGAACCTACTCGGTCCCTGAGATCATCTTCTGAGGCCCTCCTTCATGTGCCTCCTCCTTGAAAGGTGCGGAGGGTGGCAACACAAGAACGGGGCCTTCTCTGCATTGGCTCCCCATCTGTGGAATGCTCTCCCCAGGGAAGTCCGCCTGGTGCCTTCATTATTCACCTTTAGGCACCTGGCAAAATCGTTCCTTTTTAAACCAGGCCTTTGGTTGATTTGTTCGGCATCCCATGCCCTTTTAAAATGTGGCTTCATTTTTTTGGGGGGGGGTGTTATTGCGTCGTTGTGTTTTATTTTGATTATGTATTTTGTGGTTTTATATTTTGATTGTGTTCTCTGAACCACTCAGACCTCCGGGTATAGGGTGGTATATAAAATCAATCAATCAATCAATCAATCAATCAATAATAAGTCTCCAGTTCCCACTGGAGCAGGGGCTAAATCCGTGCCACTGAAACTGGTGACCCCAGCCCTTGTGAGAAGCAAGCATGCTTCTCACAGAATCAACCCTCTGCAATGCAGGAATCTTTTGCCCAACGCAGGGCTCAAACCCACGACTCTGAGATTAAGAGTCTCATGCTCTACTGACTGAGCTATCGGCAGTCATCCAGGGAAAGGCAGTAGCTCAGTGCTGGAGCAACTGCCTTGGATATAAGAGGGCTCAGGTTCAATCCCTGGCATCTGCAGGTAGTAGGGATGGAAATGTTTTCTGTCTGAAACTCGAGACAGCCACCACCAGTCAGCAACCTTTTTCAGCCGTGGGCCGGTCCACCATCCCTCAGACCATGTGGTGGGCCGGACTATATTTTTTGGGGGAAATGAACGAATTCCTATGCCCCACAAATAATCCAGAGATGCATTTTGAATAAAAGGACACATTCTACTCATGTAAAAACACCAGGCAGGCCCCACAAATAACCCAGAGATGCATTTTAAATAAAAGGACACATTCTACTCATGTAAAAACACGCTGATTCCCAGACCGTCCGCGGGCCGGATTTAGAAGGCGATTGGGTCGCATCTGGCCCACAGGCCTTAGGTTGCCTACCCCTGCTGTAGACAGTACTGAACTCGATGATTCTGCGTTCTATATTAGGTGCAGGGAACCCTTGGCCCTCCAGCTGTTGCTGAACTACAACTCCCATAAGCCCCAGCAAGCATGGCCATGTACGATGGGAGTTGTAGTTCAACACCATCTGGAAGACCAAAGGTTCCCCGCACCTATTCTATAGCTTCAGCCTTGCCTCTGATTTCGCTAAGTGGATTTAGGCAGGTCTTAGTCTCTCGATGTCGCAAACAAAACACACACCCATTCCCAACTAGAGGGAAATAATTCTCTACCTTTCAGAGTCATCGTGAGGATTGTGACAGGGTAATGTTTTGTTTTATTTATTATGTTTTGACGGTGGCGTACACGGTCCATCCCTTTCCAATTGTATCCTGGCAGCAACCCTGAGAGACAAGTTAGGCTGAGTTAGGCTCCAAACGCCAGAGTAGGATTTGAACCCAGTCAAGTCCTGGTCCGGTGCTGCAACCACTACACCACACTGCCACCTGACACATAAAGCACTTTCAGCACACAAGAGGAGCTCTTCAAATGCCAAGCGCTTTTCCCTTTCCTGTCTTCCGTTTCTGAAGCAGGCAGGGCATTGTGAGCAGGGAATTGGAAGAGAATTTGTTTGAAAAATCAGTGCTGTACCTTGGAATGGTGGTAGAAGCAGCATAGGTGGAGTCTTTTTTGTGTGTGTGTGTGTGTGTATTCAAAGCTCCCTTGTCATACAGACAAGGTTTGCTGTCTTCCCTGTGAGTCATCATCCTAGCTCGCAGCTCCCTGAATTCCAGCTTAGCAGCGTGAGAGCAAGATTTCTAAGAGGGGGGTGGTGGTGGTGGAGAGGTGTGCCTTCGCTTTCCAGAACCTAAAGGGGGAAAGAGGGATAAATGCATATGCAGTACGCATAAGAAGGAAGTTGCTTTGGAAGAGGAAGTGCAGATTCAGGGCTCCAGAATCCAAATTGTATCCCTGTCCGCCTGCCTGCAGTGAGTGAAGAGGAAGGTAAGGACAAAAGAAACCCTTGTGATCTCTTTCCTCCTGTTGGAGAATTTGTCTTTGGCGTTTTTTCTTTCTGTGCGATCGCCTCCACCTTTGCCGCGACAGGCCCGTTGCTAAGATTCTGTGCCGAATCAGATGTGTGCCTCCCCCCCCCTCCGATTTGCACCACAGTGCTTTTCTTGTTTTGATCTGTACTTCAAACGTAATGCGAATAGATATATATATAAATGTAGTCAGGCCTTAACGGCAGCTGTAGAAGCCAGGGAATAGGGGGCAGTCGCTGTGTTGCATCTGAAGCTTCCAGATTTATTTATTTTTTAAAGGAGTTACTACAACACAGAGATGTTAGGTACTGGCTGCCGATTTATTCTTCCATTTCCCCCTGGCGGAAAAAAAAATCTCGTAAGAATTTCGCCCCAGCATTCTGTCTCCAACAGCCAAATATCCCTGGGAAGCTAGGTGGAGGCAGTCCATTCCCATGACGTCATTTTCAGCACCTGCTAATCCTAAATTAGGGTTATTCTGATGTTGCCGCTTTCCACTGGCAGGCCCTATCCTTTATTAGACCCCTGCCTTTAATTTTTTTAGTGTTATTTAATTTAAACAGCTCCACATAATGTTGGAGTGGCGTTGCATCATTCTTCCCTTGGTTTCCCCCCTGAAATCTACTACCTGCCAGTGTCATTGGATGACATTGTAATGAGAATTTTTTATTTTTTACAAGGTTTTTATTTTCCCTCTCCTCTTCACCCCACCCTTGTGGCCTCTAAACTAGGAAGGCTTTCTTTAGAAGGATGTTTTGATCCTCTGATCACCCCTAATCGACATTATCTACCTTTTCCAGGTTGTCTATAATATCCCTCTGCACACACTGTATTCTGACTGCGTCTGTGGCTTTAGATCTCTTTTAAATGTCCTTAAGATGCTTGCTTTGTTTTCTTTCCCTCGTCGTCGAGAACATTGGATTTAACCGTGTTTACTCCGAGTCGTAACGCGCCATCAAATCTAATGCGCACCTCAATTTTCAGAACCTTGAATCCCCCAAAAACTATTTGCTGGTGAATGTAAATGTGCCATCGAATCTAATGCACACCTTAATTTTCGCAGCATAATTGGGCCAAAAAAGGTGAGCATTAGATTTGAGTAAATAGAGTACCTTTCATTTACTTACTTACTTACTTACTTACTTACTTACTTACTTACTTACTGTGGCAGCCTGCCTGACATTGTCATTGAGCTTCCTACTATTGCCCCAAGGTCTCTCTGCTAGATATTGCAGATTCTAGTTTAGACGCCACCACTAAAATGAAGGTAGGTTTTTGGCCTTGCTGCCTATTGCGTGTCGAGGTCCCCCAACCACCCCTCAAATAACTCACGCCACAGACATAAATTTAGGTTTGGTTTTTGGCATAATTTTGGCCACAACTTTATTAAAATACAACATATGTGAGTGGTTGCTTAGGCATTGGTTCAGACTATCTGCCCACCAGAGGACAGAACTGACGACCGTCAGTATTGGGGAAAACACCCTGGAGAGAGAATAGGAGCCGGGGGTCGGGGGTCAGTGCTCAGCGACTCTCCCCAAGTGTGCTCCCAGGAGCTCATGTATGGCCCTGACCCCCGACCGGGGGATTCGGACAAGCATGTTTAGCCCCCGGATTCCTTTAACGGAATTCCCCATGCAGCAGCAGCACTGGAGAGGCAGCCACAGCCACACTTTTGCCCCTCCATTAACGAACACACACGAACCAATGCCTAACCGCCAACCTTACAAGTTGTGACTAATTGCTACGCAGTAGGCGAAAACCAGAAGGCACCAGCCAATCAGCCAACTGGAAAAATTCCTACCAGGCCCCTGCCTCAAGAGCAGACGACCCCATGACAGGCATAGCAAGGTCAACACAGAGGCCTAAATAAAAGGGAGAGGACGGGTGGGAGATCCGTTGCACGCAGCAAAGAGGCTTAGCTCAGGACGTGCCAAAGGTTTTATACCCCCATGGCTGTCCATCATAAATTGCAACAGTCACTTCTCCCCAACAACAACCCTGGACCCAATCATGGCTGTGGCCATCTATATACGAACCCGCCCAGCAACAGAGGGGTGAATTAGTTGGCCCCCACCGCAACACGTGCTCTCCATGAAGAAGAACACGCTTTACATTCTTTTTGCAAACAGTTGTTATCTAGTTTACATTCTTCTAGTTCAGGGGTCAGCAACCTTTTTCAGTCGTGGGCTGGCCCACCGTCCCTCAGACCATGTGGTGGGCTGGATTTTTTTAAAAAAAATTTTTTTGGGGGGGGGGGAATGAACGAATTCCTATGCCCCACAAATAACTCAGAGATGCATTTTAAATAAAAGCAGACATTCTACTCATGTAAAAACACGCTGATTCCCGGACCGTCCGCGGGCCAGATTGAGAAGGCGATTGGGCTGGATCCGGCCCACAGGCCTTAGGTTGCCTACCCCTGCTCTAGTTTGTATGAGTCCAGGAACATTTGTAGCCTTCGCTATAGTGAGTGCTTAAAGCAGATTTAAGCTGTAGTCCTAATTTTGGACCTTGTGAAGTGTTTTCTGCACTTTGAAGCCAGTATGGATTACCTGTGGTATGCCAGTACTGATGAGGTGTATAGCATATATACTGCAGCATATGATCTATCTATCTATCTATCTATCTATCTATCTATCTATCTATCTAGTATAGAAAACCTTGAACAGCTTAGAACCAGTGTACTTGTGCCATCTCCTTACTCCAGGTGCCCACTCGACCAATTCGATCTGCGGAACTGGCACTCTTACAGGTGTCACGGAATACTTGTTCCACACTTGAAGGAAACTGATATTTTAGTGGGGCAGCAGCTGCACTTTGGAACTCCCTGCCACTTGTCATCAGGCAGGCACCCTCACTGTGCTCTTTCTGGTGCCTGCTTTAAACACTCTTGTTTAGGCAAGCCTGCCCAGACATGCAGAAGTTACATGGGTTTTATCTCTTTTTAGTTATAATTGATTTTAATTCTTCTTTCGGATTGCTTATATTGGATTGCTGTGAACCCCCCCTGAGATGATATGATGAAGGGTGGGGTGGGGTTTGTGTGTGTGTGTGTTTTTTTTTTAACTGTTTTTTTACGATAATTTTAATGTTTTATTCTATATTGTTGTAAACACTTTGTTTTTGTTTTTTACAATCAAAAGGTTTCTAAATTGTTATCTAAAAATAACTATCTGCACACTTTAAAAAAAATTGTTACATAATTTTTATTAATTTTCAATTGCAGACATCCAATATTATATTAATCCATTTCCGTGCGCTCTGGTTTTCGTCACGGTGTCCCGTTGCGCCAGAAGCGGTTTAGTCATGCTGGCCATATGACCCAGAAAGCTGTCTGTGGACAAACGCTGGCTCCCTCGACCTGTAAAGGGAGATGAGCGCCGCAACCCCATAGTCGCCTTTGACTGGACTTAACTGTCCAGGGGACCTTTACCTTTACCTTATTGCATTTATATTCCACCTTTCCTCCAGGGAGTTGTAGGTGATGCATGTGGTTTTGCCCCTCCTCGTTTCATCCTCACAACAAACCCTATGAGGTAGCTTATTCCAAGAGACAGTGACGGGCCCCAGGGCACCAGTCTGTTTGATGGCCACATTAGGGATTTAAACCCTGGTCTCATAGGTCCTAGTTCCCACACTCTTAACTATTGTACACCTTTCAAGTTTGCAGCTTGTTGCTCTCGGCTTGAAGAAGGGGATGCTGACATGTTCATGGTTTATGTGGTAACCATGATTTGCAGACGGGACCTGGGTGGGTGGGTGTGTATGCTTTTTCCTCTTGCTTAGCAGCACACTTCATTTGTCAAACCCCAGTTTACAGTGATGTCCTGACCAACAAACTGTGACCTGAATAGCTCCTTCCAAGCCAGTATTGCAATTCAGGATCGTTCTGGTTTGGACCTTGCTGCGGATGGTTTTGACAAACAAGGAAGTGTCCTATCAAGGAGGAGGAAACTGCCAGCGGTATCTTATTCATGATCCTTCAAAGTATGTTTTGGAAGTTGGGAGATGTCTCCATGTAGCCATTATTTCTCAGAATGGGGTGGGCCTAGAGGAACGGGGCATACCAAGACAGTGTGTGTATGTCCACGCAAGTATTCACAGTTTCACATGTGAAAAGAGTTACACCCAGGATTTAGCAAATAATAGTGTCATTACTATGCTGTTGGTTGTGATGGTTGGTTGGTTGGTTGATTGATTGATTGACTGATTGATTGCAAATATGGTTTATAAATCTATTGAATACATAAATAGAAAACCGTGGGATTAAGAATCCCAGATTGTTGCAGGGCCAGTTAGTGTAGATTGAAAGTGAAATAGGATGGAAATGTGAAGTTGTTGGGTGTCAGGTGCAAGAGTCAGGTGGAACTGGAAGTTAGTTTTTGGATTAGTGTGTGGTCATATAAAAATAAACTTATCATGAAGTCATTCTGCACAACATGAGAACCAGATTTTTTGTGATGAAGCACATATCTTCTGGCATTTCCTCTCATTAAATACTAGATAGGCACCATCTCTGCTGCTGTTTTGGTGCTTACTGAAGACCTCCCTCTTCCAACAAGTCTTTTAAGTAGATATTTTCCCCGGTCTACCTTTGCACGGGATCTGTTTTTAGATGTTCAGTTGCTTGTATGTTTGGTGCCTTGGAGGAAAGGTGGAATATACATTAAAATAACAACAGATATATATATCATCATCATTCACAACTTACGGTTTTATTTATATCATGAGCTTTTTAGGTCAATTTTGTTTTTAAACCTCTGGCTGTTATTGATAATATTAATGTATATGTAAAGAGGTTTAAGGTACATACAAATCACGTTAAATAAATGAAACACGTAGTTTGCCCTCAGTAGTCCAAAGGTCACATCTTGGTGAACTAGATAAGTCCTGGATTTGTTTCATCACTGCTTGACTCATATCAGGGTCATGCAGGTGGGAAAGCCCCAGAGGTAGACTCCAGGAAAAATGCCAGGGTGAGGTTTTGCAAGATACAATCTGTAGCCAACCAAGCCAGAATCAAGACTCCAGGCTGCAGTCAGCTGAGCCTCATTCCATTTCTCCTGGCTCAACAGAAAAGGAAGAGGTCTGTTGGTAATTATACCTATTTACTAGGTTTATGATCCTCCTTTCAGTATAGGCACTCAATATGAATTGCATCTTAACATAATAGGTTATCGCCTAAGGGGCACGATAAGAAGGGGGGGGGGAGGAATGGGCTGGGAGGGATAGGTGCAAATTTGAGTTTGCTGCCTCTGGCACAGTTGCCGAACTGTGGACCACTAGTGGTCTGTGAGCTTTATTTGGGTGGTCTGTGGTTGAAGAGGAAAGATGGTGCCTCCATCATATTAAATATCCATATTGATTTCTTATTGTATTTTTATTGCTTCTCGTGTTTCTCATATTGCTTGTTAGTGCATCAACATTTGAATTCTATATATAAGAAACAAAAGCCACAACAAAAATACAATTCATTGTGAAACAACAGGAATAATAATAATAAAAATAATAGCAAATTTATATACCTCCCTGCATCCGAGGATGACAGTGTGGTTCACAAGATAAACATACAGGATAAAAGCACAAAATAAATAGTTAGAAACAAAACAAAACAAAACAACCCCTCTCTCCCATAAACACATGTTAATCAGCCAAAGGCCTGGCTGAAGAGGAATGTTTTCGCCTGTCGCCTAAAGATATATAATGTTTGAAATAACGTTTGTAAAACAAAACAAAACCCAGAAGCTTTTCTTTTGGGAATTATAGGGACAGAATTACCTCGACTGTATAGAAACTTATTCATGTATGCTGCTACAGCGGCAAGAATGTTACTTGCCCAAAAATGGAAAGAAGCAGAAGTCCCAGCAAAGGAAGAATGGATACAAAAATATGGATTATGCAGAAATGGTGAAACTTAACGGAAGAATAAGAAATCAAGATAAAAAAATTTTTTTAAATAAAAGAGTGGAAACGGTTTATTGAGTATTTACAGATAAATTATAAACAGATAAAAACATTGGCTGGATTATTGTAATAACCTGCAGTTTCATAAGAGTATATATTTAAAGAAGATGAATAAGGAACCGCAGAAAGAGGGGGAAGGAAGTCAAGTTTTGAAATGTCAAAATGATTGTAAAATTAGTGAAATTTATAAACTTGAAAAGTATAAATAAAACAATTCAAAAAGAAGAAGAAGAAGAAGAAGAAGAAGAAGAAGAAGAAGAAGAAGATACATAATGAAAACACCAGATGAAGCTCCCTGGTGGTTGTTCAAGACCCTTGGGTGATTTTCAGGGGAGAAAGTACGGGAACCACCTGCATAATAAAGGCACATATTGAGCAGATGGGACATCCTGTGATGGAAGGAGATCTGAGGAGAGAGGAGTCACATGGGAGATGGTCCCAGACAAGCTGATGGAGAGGGTTTCGCTATTTCATCTTCCCCAGTGAAAGAACCAGGTGGAGTAAGATCTCAGGTGGGCCCAGGCAGAGACATGTGGAGCAGGGCCAGGCAAGACGTCAGGAGCGGAGTCCAAGATTTAGGGAGAAAACAAAGATCTGGAGAAATAAGTGCAGCTGGGAGGAGTCCATTGGCACCACTTGAGAGGCTGCGTTGTGCAATTTTTGCTTTATTTTATTTATGCAACAAAATTTAAATAACTGTTTGCAGAAAAATAAAATCGCAAAGTGTACGTTAATGACCCCAATAAACATTGAAGTTAGGAAATGTTTAAAAATACAAAACGTAATTGAAACCAGCAGTTAAAATAAAATTGCAGATTAAAACATGTTGGAATTTACAAATATGGGTAGGCTTGCAGAAACAAACATTAAAAAACAAAAACAGGTGCTAAAAACAGTTTAGCAAAGATGTTTGCCTAAGGTCAATTGACAGGGGATACTCTAGTCTAGGGGCTGCCGAGCTAAAATATCTACCGGTAAGTGCAGAATGAATACTGCGTCAGGGTCATCAACAGACAGGTAGAAGGGGTGGGGAGGGTATGTTTGTTAAAGCAATTTAGTGTCCATCTAATTTCATTCACTCTTCAAGTGTTCTGCTTTTACTATTAAAACACAATTGACTGGTTTCAGTATGTTCTTCTCAGAAGTAGCCCCCTTCAGATAAATCAGGTTTTCTTCCTACTGAGAAAAAAATACCGTACATGCAATGTTGATGTCCACCACTGCCTTGATAGTGTGTTTCCCACGCCTTTGCTGCTGATCTGCTTCTCACCATTATGTTGTTACTGACTAATATACAGTCACCATCTTGGCCATTGGCATCCGAGATGCATGTGTTTTTAGGACACGCCCTATTCCTGAGAATGGGATTTGTTTTGATTGTTTTAATAACTGCATTTGAAATTGTTGTGACCTGCTCTGGTGACCTGTTGGTGAAGAAGGGTGGGTAACAGATTCAGTAGCAGTGGCTGTAGTAATAATAATCACAGCAAAAGCATAAAATACAAAACGAACTAATGAATACGACTATAAAATAAGTAATCACTTTACAGCTTCAGCAAGGTAAAATACCTGTAGACTGTAATTCATCCCAATGTTGTTGTTGTTTTTATATAAAAGTTGGCAAAATGGTGTGTGTGTGTGTGTGTGTGTGTGTGTGTGTGTGTGTGTATGTGTATACTGTATATTCCTGCGTATAAGACTACTTTTTAACCCAGGAAAATCTTCTCAAAAGTCGGGGGTCGTCTTATACGGCGGCTCGTATTTCTTATACGGCGAGTATATCCCAAACTCTATATTTTAACTGGAAAAGTTGGGGGTCGTCTTATACGCCCAGTCGTCTTATACGCCGGAAAATACGGTATATTTCTCGTGGAATTGTTGTGAAATTGCACATAGTTGCTTGCTGTTGTATTTTTGCATCTTGATTTTCCTCGGGTCTATGAAACGCTAAGGGAATTTTCAGGTACATCTTGGAGCATGGGTAGGCAAACTAAGGCCCGGGGACTGGATCCGACCCAATTGCCTTCTAAATCCGGCCCACAGATGTTCTGGGAATCAGCGTGTTTTTTCATAAGTAGAATGTGTCCTTTTATTTAAAATGCATCTCTGGGTTATTTGTTGGGGCATAGGAATTGTTCATTTCCACACACCCCTCCAAAATATAGTCCGGCCTCCCACAAGGTCTGAGGGACAGTGGACCGGCCCCCTGCTGAAAAAGTTTGCTGACCCCTGTCTTGGAGTAAGAGAGGCAGCACCTTTTGCTCTCTCCATGCTCTACTTAAAAAAAAAAAAGATAGCCATTGAGATTGCCAGATGGTTCAGATATTTGTTTGGTTGGTGGCTCCGCAGCACACTGATGTGGCGATGAACGAATTTGCCTAAAGTATCAACCCTTGTGAGGGTGGAATCCTTGTCAGATGGCAGTTATGTCAACGTTCTGGCTCTTTGAAACAACTTTCGAAATAGTGCTACCGGTAACTATTTTAGAGAGAGAAGAGGTAGACCAGTTCATGCTGCCGTTGAGAAATGGTTGTACTAATCTGACCTGTAAGATTTGCACATGTTAATGGTGGAATGTTATGTAGGACACTCTCACCATCGAGGCAGA
Source organism: Darevskia mixta (assembly GCA_034641385.1). Lineage (NCBI taxonomy): Eukaryota > Metazoa > Chordata > Lepidosauria > Squamata > Lacertidae > Darevskia > Darevskia mixta. The sequence continues at coordinate 4,703,439 of JAWWNH010000062.1, read as the reverse complement.
GTCTTAGGCAACAGGCACAACTAAGTATTGAAAAAAAAAAGACCTCCAGGTGATGTTGTACACGTTTGTGGAATCCGACACAAACTGCATTTGCTGTGCTGTGTTCCTTGTGGGGAGAGAGAAACATATTTCAAGTATCTTCTCCTTTCTAGGACTTTTGAGTCCTCCATTCCTCCAGGCAACATTGTCTGCTTTGATTAGGACGTAGACTCACCTTCTCCACTCACTGAGTTTCAACTTGTGTAGGTGGCAGTGGGATTGCTCCACATCTGATGCCTGCATGTTCAGCAGAAGGTTCTGTGTGCCTGCAGCTCCCGCTCATGCGGTGGAACCGTCTATGCTCATAAAGCTGTATATCCCTCTTTCAAGACGGTTGATTTAAACAGGTGGAAGATATAATGGTGGTGATGAATCATGTGTATGTTTGTGTGCATACATACACACAGGTATGTATTTAATGGGGTTGTTTTAGTATGCATGTTAATGCTTGTGCAATTAGCTTTTAAATTTAGAAACCACATAGAAACTAATTTAAATTATATAACTTAATTGTATATAAATTGATTTAATACTACTAATAGTAGACAGTTGTCGGGGACTGGCTGGATGAAGGGTGTTCACCCAGTGTTCAAAATTAGTCGGCCGCATTTTGCACCTGGCTGTTGGCCCCTCGTGACCAAGGGAAGGCGTCCGATACCTTCACCATCTGGAGGTTCATGCCTGGGGATCCTTGGATCTTATTTACTGTTTGGACAAAATATGCAACTTTTGCATTTTCTCTGTGTGGTAATTGGAGAATATATATATTTTAAGGAAGAATGCTGTGTCTTGCTAGAGAGTTAGAATTTTTAATTTTGTTTATGCTTGTATTTGGGCTTATGCGAATTTTATTTATTTTCCTTGTATGTGTATTCAGGTAGGTGGTTCCATTGGTTTGTTAAATGCTTGCTTTGTGACCCTCTGATGACTAAACACAAACAATTCCGGATCTATATGACTGTGAAGGAAGTAAAAACAGGATTACTGTTCACCGTGAATGATTAATTAAATGGTTGTGGTAGACAGGATATGTTCTGCCTCTTCCCACACAAAACTAATAATTTCACCTATCATTTAATATTCCCCAAGTGTTCAATTTCCAATATATATTTAGTTGCTAGTGTATCTGTTTAAAGCGATATGAGACTGTGATACTAAAGGGATGAGGATTTGGGGGGGGATGTTCTCTCCCCACCCCCCTTTTTCAAGTTATTCATGTAAGACTTTTCCTCTATATTAGATGTGGCAATATAGCATGTTAAGAAAAATTCCTCTGTTATGTGGACAGAGGGCCAGTCCTATCATTAGGCAGATTGAGGCAACTGCCTCAGGTGGCAGATGCCCAAGGGCAGCAGTAACAGCCTCGGGGCTTTTCCTCCTGAGCTCTCCATCATTCCCCTTCTGGGACCCCTATCCTGGCCTGCTGCCTTGGGCACAGTGGAAGATGCTATCATACCACCAATGCTGATGTACAGTTTTGACTGCCAGGCCAGTTTACACCTGTACATGGAATTGAGAACGGCCACCATCTTATCATTTGACTCAGGCAGCAAAATGTCTTGGGACTCAGGCGGCAGAATGAGATTTTTAAAAAATTCTCTTTCATATACTTTCTTATCTTAACCATTAAAATATTTATATAATTTTGACGTTTGTGAGTATTGAGAACGATTATTGGGGAGAAAAATTATCTTCATTTGAAATTAACATCCTGAATTAACTTACTAGCAGTTTAAAATTTTTCCATTACTACTACGATTTTATACAGTAATTTGAGCTTCTTGTGTGCATGTCAGCCTTTTTTCACAACATCGTTTAGATTTGTTAATTGTTCACAGGAGGAGCTTGCTTCGTCTTTTTTTTAGCTTTCTCTCCCATTTTTTCTCTTTCAAATGAATGTGGAAAATAACTATTGTAGAACAACCTGCCATATGGCGGATGGCCACTTTCTGTGTTTTAACTGTGTTAAGTGTAACCACTAGAGGGTAGCTGACCATTTCAGTTACATTAATTCACAAGTTTTTTTCCTCTTTGGAACCAAGCAACAGGTGGTCCGTCTGTTTAGGAGAAAATGCAAATGCTTGGGGAGACCTTCTGGTGTGTTGATGTTGTTCAAACGCTTGCAGATTTGTTAGTGCCGATGAATTTAAATTTATAGCATCGCAACTCTACATAATGTTTGCTCAGAAGCAAGCCCTACTTGGTTCAGTGGGTCTTATTTCTTAGTGAGCATGTGTAAGATTGTAGTGTAAAACAACAATTAATGAATGGAGTGACAGTAATGAATGGAAAAGAATTCTCATTCATTGGAAACACTTAACATTTATGTAGTTCATTTCAGGTATCTGCATTATCCCAGACCTCTAAGCCAAATTGCAGCATCCTATAGCAGCTGATGCAAACATATTTCAATAATGAGGTACGCGGGTGATGCTGTGGTCTAAACCACTGAGCCTCTTGGGCTTGCTGATCAGAAGGTTGGCGGTTCGAATCCCTGCGACGGAGTGAGTTCCTGTTGCTCTGTCCCAGCTCCTGCCAACCTAGCAGTTCGAAAGCATGCCAGTGCAAGTAGATAAATAGGTACCACTGTGGCAGGAAGGTAAACAGCGTTTCCGTGCGCTCTGGTTTCCATCACGGTGTCCTGTTGTGCCAGCAGTGGTTTAGTCATGCTGGCCACCTGACCTGGAAAGCTGTCTGTGGACAAACGCCGGCTCCCTCGGCCTGAAAGCTAGATGAGCGCCACAACCCCATAGTCGCCTTTGACTGGACTTAACCGTCCAGGGGTCCTTTACCTTTTACCTTTTTTATTTCAATAACGGCTTATTTACACATGGTTTGGCCATCATTAGTTAGTATAAAATGTGTGTGTGTGTGTGTGTTAAATTTTAAATAAAAATGAATGAAATTTCTTTCATCATGTGTTCTTTATGGAGATTCGGAACATTAATGGCAAGTTCTTCTTTTGCAGTGACCCGTATGTGAAACTTTCATTGTATGTAGCAGACGAAAACCGAGAACTTGCCCTGGTGCAGACAAAAACTATCAAAAAGGTAAGTGGTGATAATATATCCTTAACTGTTGGACAGCGTTCGAAACTAGCCAGGCACATTTTTCACCTGGCTGCCGGCTACTTGTGGCCAAGTGAAGACGCCTGGGTACCAGGATGATGCCTGACATCTCCACCGCCTGGAGGTGCATGCCTGGGGATCCTTGGACCGTGATTGTTTTCCCACACTAATACCATACCCTGTAGAATTCTATGTGTTATATTTCATGTGCAAAATCAGAATGAATTTCAGGAACCCAAATGCTTACAGATTTATACGATCTGAAGAGAAACAGCCTGAGCAGGAGCAGTGAACAAGGTTCACTGGAGGCGGTTGGAGGATGGATGGCGGCTAACAGATTGAGATTGAATCCTGACAAGACAGAAGTGCTGTTTTTGGGGGACAGGAGCTGGGCAGGTGTGGAGGACTCCCTGGTCCTGAATGGGGTAACTGTGCCCCTGAAGGACCAGGTGCACAGCCTGGGAGTCATTCTGGACTCACAGCTGTCCATGGAGGCGCAGGTTAATTCTGTATCCAGGGCAGCTGTCTACCAGCTCCATCTGGTATGCAGGCTGAGACCCTACCTGCCCACAGACTGTCTCGCCAGATTGGTGCATGCTCTGGTTATCTCTCGCTTGGATTACTGCAATGCACTCTACGTGGGGCTACCTTTGAAGGTGACCCGGAAACTTCAATTAATCCAGAATGCGGCAGCTAGACTGGTGACTGGGAGCAGCCGCCGAAACCATATAACACCGGTCTTGAAAGACCTACACTGGCTCCCAGTACGTTTCCGAGCACAATTCAAAGTGTTGGTGCTGACCTTTAAAGCCCTAAATGGCTTCGGTCCAGTATACCTGAAGGAGCATCTCCACCCCCATCGTTCAGCCCGGACACTGAGGTCCAGTGCCGAGGGCCTTCTGGCGGTTCCCTCACTACGAGAAGCCAAGTTACAGGGAACCAGGCAGAGGGCCTTCTCGGTAGTGGCACCCGCCCTGTGGAACGCCCTCCCTTCAGATGTCAAAGAGAACAACAACTACCAGACCTTTAGAAGACATCTGAAGGCAGCCCTGTTTAGGGAGGCTTTTAATGTTTAATAGATTATTGTATTTTAATGTTCTGTTGAAAGCCGCCCAGAGTGGCTGGGGAAACCCAGCCAGATGGGCGGGGTATAAATAATAAATTATTATTATTATTATTATTATTATTATTATTATTATTATTATTATACTTAATTGTTGTCGCTTGTCTTCACTTACCACACTCCACTGCCCAGATCACAGTTGTGAAAAGTATCCCTATGTAATGCCCATGTCACAAAATGCATAGCATAACACACATACACACATTTATGAGCCACCTTCAGGGGCTCGCTTAAGGGTTTTCCCCACTTGTTGCCTTAAGGGCAGGCTATACATTTTTAAAAAATGAATGAATATCGATTTTGGCCACAACTTTAAAAGGTTATCATCTGAAATACTTGGTGCAAAAAAGTGGTTTTCTGTGCCGATCATAAATGTATATTTGGCATTTTCACCAGCGATTCTGCTTCAGAGATCCAGATCTACTCCTCTACTTGCACACACTGACCATGTACCCTCTCGGTCTCTCCCACTCCCCAGTAACGTGTTGAAGAATTTTAATAATGAAATGTTTAACTGCCTTCATTAAGACATCTCTGCCCAGGTCACCAGCAATCTGCCTCCCACTGTGAAGTTCCTATTTATAGTTTACGTCTATTTCTGGCTCATCCCACTTCACATGCCCTCCCACACGAAGTTTGCTCAGCAAATGAATTTGAAGCCTTTTGACGACAATGTCTTTATTGCGGATGAAAGCTGTTGCTATGACATTTTTTCCTCTCTCTAGTTCTTTTTTATTTTCTGATATTCTTAACAAAGAATGTCACTTTTGTTTTAATTGCAGCGAAATGTCAGACCTTCAGCGTTTTCTAAAGCTCTTTAAGATTTGGTGTTACTAAATGTGGTTTCCCCTCCTCCTTCTTTCTTGCAGACACTGAATCCGAAGTGGAATGAAGAATTTTATTTTAGAGTAAGTGTTCTGTTTTTAAATGACAAGCTTATTTCCTGTGCAATCAGTTGGCATCTGGCTCTGTGCTGCTGGCAATGGAATGTTGAATTAGATGACCCATAATCTAATGATCCAGCAAAGCAACTCTTATTTTCTTAAACATGCTAAACCAAACGTTTTCAAAACATTTCTATCAATATGAGACATGGCCTTCTCTGGAAATGATTTTGTGATATACAATAGCGCTTTTAATTTGCAACGTGTTTTATCTTTTTCACAACATCCCTGCGAGGTGGTTCAACACTAGTTGTTATCCCCATTTCCATTCACAGGCTATTTTAAGCCAAGGGGAAAAGATTGAGGCAAATAAACATATAGAGGAAGCAAAGGGCTGTGAACAAAAAAGGCTGGAGGTGAGGGAGAGGAAGTGGGTTTAATTTGCAGGTTGTTGTTTATAGATTGTTGTTGTTGTTCAGACTCATGTTGGTAGCTTCGAGAACACTGTCCAACCATCTCATCCTCTGCCGCCCCCTTCTCCTTGTGCCCTCAATCTTTCCCAACATCAGGGTCTTTACCAGGGAGTCTTCTCTTCTCATGAGGTGGCCAAAGTATTGTTTATAGATAGGTTCAAGCTTTTTAAACGGTGAAGATTGCTGGACTAGTATTCCTGTTTGGTGGGACAAGAGTACTGAAGCTCAGGAATAAATCTATTGCATTGGATGAAGACTTTAAAACAGGGATGCAGAAACCTAAGGCACTGGGATATAGTTCCCATCATCCCTCTTGGCCTTGTTGTCAACGGTTGACGGGAGTTGCTGTCCATCATCTTGAGAGCCATAGGTTCCCAGCCCCTGCTTTCAACTCAATCCAAGCTTGTATCCATAGTCCAAGTACCATAACTTCCTGCTCCCGGTACAGTTGCGTCACAAGTGCTTGTGGCATGCTCAATGGCAGTGGGTGAATTTGCTTGAAGAATCCTTGTTGCGGCTGCAGGTGGGATGAAGTGCAAAGGATGACTTCCTACACCTACCAGAAATTAGCAGCAGTAGAGCAATGTCAGAGTATGGGGTTGCTGACTAGCTAGCCACACATTTCCATGCAGGTTTGGCTACTGGCATTGGTGAGGGGCTAGCCAATAAGCGTCTACACTCTTTCTGTCTGAGATTTCCTCTCTGCTTCCCGTATTTATTTCCAGTAAAGACATGAATTTTCTTTCTTACCTCTGATTTACCCTAGAGCAGAGCCATTGGTTCTAACGAATGAGCCACTTTACCAGTCAATGTGGTAGGGCTGGTTTTCAACATCGCAATATATTACCAGCTAAATATCGTGATATACCATTACATCATGATGTCTGAAATAAGGAACTATTTAGATGTGAACAGTAGGGCTGGGCCATATCTGGTTTTCAATTTTGTTGTTCAGTCGTGTCCGACTCTTCGTGACCCCATGGACCAGAGCACGCCAGGCACGCCTATCCTTCACTGCCTCTCGCAGTTTGGCCAAACTCATGTTAGTAGCTTCGAGAACACTGGCCAACCATCTCATCCTCTGTCGTCCCCTTCTCCTTGTGCCCTCCATCTTTCCCAACATCAGGGTCTTTTCTAGGGAGTCTTCTCTTCTCATGAGGTGGCCAAAGTACTGTAGCCTTAACCTCAGGATCTGTCCTTCTAGTGAGCATTCAGGGCTGAATTCTTTAAGAATGGATAGGTTTGATCTTCTTGCAGTCCATGGGACTCTCAAGAATCTCCTCCAGCACCATAATTCAAAAGCATTAATTCTTTGGCGATCAGCCTTCTTTATGGTCCAGCTCTCACTTCCGTACATTACTACTGGGAAAACCATAGCTTTAACTATACGGACCTTTGTCGGCAAGGTGATGTCTTTGCTTTTTAAGATGGTGTCTAGGTTTGTCATTGCTTTTCTCCCAAGAAGCAGGCGTCTTCTAATTTCGTGACTGCTGTCACCATCTGAATACCATGATACATTACCAGATAAACAATGTGATATACTAATATACCACCGTGTCTGAGATAAGGATGGAGCTATGTAGAGGCATTGGCTGGCTCCAGTTTTCCCCACATTGTGATTTTTGCATAGCGCGCGCACACACAAACACACACCACATCAATCACAATTCGCAGTATATTGCCAGTTCAAAAATTATAAAACCAGTATCATAGGGATACCAAGCACACAAAACCATGGGACCAACTTATGGTTCAGAGCATTGGTCCATCTGTTGCTGTGCTGTCTGCAATGACTGGTACTAGACTCTCCTGGGTCTCATAGAGTCTTCCTCACTCCTGTCTGTAGATGTTGGGTATTTAATTTGGGACTTGAGGCAAATTTGATTAACTCCCCTGGCATTTGGGTGTGCATCGTCTTTATTAGAGTGCCTTTTACTCATGCTGCTTCCTCGTTCTCATTAAACGAAACAGGAGGCAAGAGAGTTTTAAAAACCTAGTGTAGTTGTGGCCACAGTTTTGGCAAATGTGCCTCAGGCCCACTCCAAAACTTGGAAGAACGCCACTGTAATGTACATTGTGACACAGAAGTGTTCTGTACAAGGCTATACAGATGAGTCCAAGGGAGAAGTCGGATTTGAGCCCATATCTTTCTGACCAAGTGCACTTTATCCCATTTTTTTGGTTTTGTTTTAAATATTCTGCCATCTCACTTGTTCTACACCAAAGACAATCCCCTGTGTTGCAAAACAGAACACTCTGAACAGCAACAAGCAACATGTCTGCTAATAATATACTGACAATATTTTTATAACACTATACTGTTTCAAAATTCATAAACAGAAGACATATAATATGTGCTAATAAGAATCAAATAAATGTTCCATGAACAGGAATGGTAGGAGTGCCAAGTCACTGTCAAAGATCACTGAAATGGAGGCAGAATGCCTTTCCACAGTCAATATCCTACAAACGTGAGATGATGGGTGCTCCAAACATCGCAATAGGGTGCTCTGAGCACAGCACACTTTTAGTGATAGCTGATCCTTGGCCATTTGATCTACCTTTGAGGACTATTAATTTGTTCATTATCCTGGAAGAACTGTGCCGTCTGCTACTGGAATATTTATTTGATTCTTATTAGTTTGTGACTCCATGCACATATTATATATCTTCTGTTTAAAAATATCGCCAGTATCAAACTTGTTCTGGCTTATTCCAGCCTAGAAAACCTCTATACGAACATGGCCACATGGACAATTTCTCTCCTCCAGTTTAAGAGGTTCCTGTTTATTTATTCCTAGTTTAGTTTTGTTGCCGTACACATTTTACAAGTGCATTGCGGCCAGCCACTTATTCCTGTTTCACCTGTCCAGGTACTCGCCTGCTCCACCCTCACACATCCCTTTCCAGGGGTTGGTAGCACTGAAGTTTTGACAATCCAGTTAGTGGGGAGAGTGACTGATTGGGATGATGGAAGCAGTTCAACTGATTGCTTTAGTCAATAAAGGCAAGAAGGGAAGGACTAAGCCATGGGTAGGCAAACTAAGGTTCGGGGGCCGGATCCGGCCCAATCGCCTTCTAAATCCGGCCCGTGGACAGTCCGGGAATGGCGTGTTTTTACATGAGTAGAATGTGTCCTTTTATTTAAAATGCATCTCTGACTTATCTCTGGGGCATAGGAATTGGTTCATTTTCTCTCTCCAAAATATAGTCCCGCCTCCCACAAGGTCTGAGGGACAGTGGACCGGCCCCCTGCTGAAAAAGTTTGCTCACCCCTGAAGCAGTACAGTAGATGCCAGGATTAGATTAAGTGATTAGTGGACGTCAGCACCCAAACTGTACATGTGTTATAAATACGATAGGTAAATTTTGCATTTCCAAGTTCTAATCTTTACTACTTTGGAAATTCATTTTGAAAACACTGGCTTTAAGGGACTGGTCTTTACAGCCTAATCCTATAAAGTGCCACAATATGTAGGCAAAAAGGATTAATTTCACAGTTATGGATGGCCAAAGCCATACCAGAGAGGCAAATATATCAGGAATGAAACTGCAGAGCAGTTTGTATTTTTAAGGATCATTTTTAGAATTTGTTTTAAAGGTGCATTATTTTACACTTATTTTACATGATCCATGAAAAAACCCCACCACTCATTTGCAAAATACTTTCCCCAGGCTGGCTTCCTCAACAAGATGAAGGGAAAGTAGAAAACAATATTTTAAATGATTTCTCAGATTTAATATTGCAAGTGAGCGGGACATTCCTATTGTTAACCAGTTACTATAGAACGTTGTCTAAACTCTCGGATGTCTTTCATTAAAAAGAGAAAGGCAGAGAAAGAGAGAGAGAGAGAGAGAGGAAAGGAAAGGGAGGCAAGGTAAAATTTCAGCAGTTTAAATTTAATCTTTTGGAGCAGCTGCCTGTAAACACTGGGGCATTGTAGATTGTTAAAACTGTAGTATCTTTTTCAAATAGTGTCTGCGCAGTTGGACTTTTTTTGTTAGCATTTTGGAAACAATATTTTTAGCAGTTTCTCAGTTTGGAAAGGTCGTAAGTGGTTTTCAAGTTGATTTTTATAGCATGCTTAAACAGAGAAAATAGAGAAGGTTTTGTTTCTGCAGTCTTCCTTGCTGTCCCAGACACATTGATCTCTTCAATGTTCTCCATAAGGAAGAGTGGGGAGAAATGGCCCAAGCTTGTTTTGATTAGTAATGCACAGTCCCTAGGAACTGTCTTGGCACTGAACCCCACATGTCTGGTCCCGGCTTTTTCCATTCCAGTCACAACAAAGTTTAATACATAGGAATCTTTCTACCAGAACTTAGTCTGGTCATGTTATACTTCAGGTTTCTAATGCTGCAATCCTAAACACACTTACAGTTGATCACGGAGGGGCTTGCACCACAATCCTATTCATGTTGAGTTTTTGCACACTTAATTTGGGAATAAGTTCTACTAGACAGAGTAGGACTTAATTCCGAATAAATACGCATTCATCACGTAACACTTTCTATTGATGACACAGTGGCTCAGTTTGCACAATCAAATCCTTTGGTTCTGTTTTTGTTGTTCAGTCATTCAGTCGTGTCCGACTCTTCGTGACCCCATGGACCAGAGCACGCCAGGCACGCCTATCCTTCACTGCCTCTCGCAGTTTGGCCAAACTCATGTTAGTAGCTTCGAGAACACTGTCCCGCCATCTCATCCTCTGCCGTCCCCTTCTCCTTGTGCCCTCAACCTTTCCCAACATCAGGGTCTTTTCCAGGGAGTCTTCTCTTCTCATGAGGTGGCCAAAGTATTGGAGCCTCAGCTTCAGGATCTGTCCTTCCAGTGAGCACTCAGGGCTGATTTCTTTAAGAATGGATAGGTTTGATCTTCTTGCAGTCCATGGGACTCTCAAGAGTCTCCTCCAGCACCATAATTCAAAAGCATCCTTTGGTCCTGTTGATAACTGTTAATTGCTGCTTTGTATATCACTGCAGTTTCAAAACCTCGAGTGTTGCGGGGGTGAGTGGGGGAACATATATCAGCCCTGAATTCAGAGCCGTCTCAGTTTTAGACCTGGGTCTAAAGGAGGAGATCCCACCCCCTCCCCTTAAGATTTTATTAAAGCTTTTTTAGAATACAACAAGATGAAAGAAACTAATCTAAATAAAAACAAAAACAGAAAAAGAAAGAGGAAAGAAAATGCAGAGTCCTCCCTTAGAGGTAACTCTTAACCCTTGTCTCACACAGAAAGTGATGGCGCCTCCCATTGCTATTTTTCTAGGAAAATAGGTGCCTGAATTCACCATGAATGTTCCCTTGTTCTCTTATAATGGCAATGGTGCCCACTTGAGAGGTGCTGGAACTGAGTTCCTGTGAGTTCCAGTTGGGGAAAAAGAGCCCTGGACCCTCCTGACTCTCACCTGGGAACTTTCCTTCCATATCCCAGTTTCTAACCCTTACCTTGAACATACTGTTACAGCTGTTGTAAACAGCAACAGGGGCAGCAGGAATCATGAGAGAAGCGATGACCAGACTTCACGGTTTTCCCCATGTTGCAATTTATTTATTTTTTACATAGCACATGCACACATCGTGATTTGTGATATATTGCTGTGCCGAATATTATGAAACCGCTTCCAAGATGTGGACTTCAAACCGATTTTGGACGGTATATCTCCCTGCCCTTCCTGCCAGTATAGAAAATATAGAGCTTGGTGAAGCAGTGCACTCGTTATAAGGTTGCTTCCGAACTTTCATGGTGGAGTATACCAGGGATGGGGAACCTGTGACCCTTCAAATGTTGGACTCTCAGCTCATCAGCCCCAGTTAGTAATGGGAAGTGCCAGCATCTGATGCTTTGTGTGGGAGATGTTCCCTGTCTAACCAAGGGACTGTTGTTACAGCCTGGCTTTATGTTGTCTGTGTCAACATATGCATGCGGCTGTTTTTCTTTTAAATCAGGCTTCATCAAATCAGTGTTTCTCACATGAAGAGAAGCTCACCAGCCGGCTTTGCTGCATGTCCCTCCTCCACCTTGGAGTGAGGATAGGGGGTGGGATTAGTCATGGCTAACTTAATGCTAATCATTCGCATAGCAACCCTGTGTGCAGGTTTTTCAAAGGCTGGTTTTTCTGTCGTTGAGATTAGATACTGTATATCAGGGGTCAGCAACCTCCAGCCCATGGGCCGGATCCGGCCCATGGAGACCGTTTTACCGGCCCATGAACCACCCCTGAACCGAGCCGCCCGCGCAGATACTGGAAATCGCGTCTGCGCATGTCCAGAAGCCGAAAACTGCTTCTGCGCAGGCTTGTTTTTTGGCTTCTGGGCATGCACAGAAGCAATTTCCGGTGCCGTGGACATGCGCAGACGCTATTTCCGGCGTCGCGCTGCGCCAGCCCAGCCCAGCCCACGGATGATCTCCATGGGAGTGATCCGGCCCATGGCCGGTAAAGCTTGCCGACCCCTGAGATATATGATCACCAGAAATTTGTTTGCTGAAAATATGGCAGGCAGTAAGTGATTATCCCATTGGATAACCTGCAGTTGAAGTCTGTTCGACTTCCAAAATGTTTGGAAACCCAAGCGCGGCTTCTGATTGGCTGCAGGAAACTCCTGCAGCCAATCGGAAGCTGCGGAACCCATGGCAGACGTTCGGGTTCCAAAGAATGTTCGCAAACCGGAATACTCGCTTCCGGGTTTGCGGCGCTCGGGAGCCAAATCGTCCGAGTACCAAGGCATTCAGGATCCAAGGTACAACTGTATGTTCCTAGAGGGAAATGAAGTAGCCAGGTTGTGATCTGGAGATCATACCTGTTTCTTTAACAGATCCTCTTTTTCTCTCCTAAATTATAGGTGATATTTGGGGTGGGGGGCCGACTGATACAGTTGTGATGAGTCCTTAGCTCCGCATAAGCAATCAAAACACCCTATTTTCTGGTGCGTTTTCTTGGGTTCTGCTGGGCGATGGGGAGAAAGGTGGCGTTTGCTTGTCCCTAGACCTGGTTCTAGGCCTCTGGCTTGCCTTCTCTTTGCTCTGCCCTTGGAAAATTCAACTCTGTTTCCTCAAGTCACACCCAAGATTCATTTGAAAACAGTGTAAATGAAGAACATTGAATTAAGTAACTGCTAAATAACTGTTAGTCTGTTTCTAAACAGATAATTCCATTAAATTCTTTATTATATCTTGTAGGTAGATCCATCTAACCACAGACTACTCTTTGAAGTATTTGATGAAAACAGATTGGTAAGTGTTTGTTTATCTTTAGTGTACATTCAGTGGCTGCGCCATAACCGCACCCTTTTTTTTGCAGCCGACATAATGCGAAAGCGGTGTAATATTTATCGAATGGTTGCATGTAGGGATATGAATTGTGACCTTTTTTTAATGGATTGCAGGCTTATAAACAGTTTGGAGTTTCCTGTTGGAATCGCTGAAAGGCAGGAGTGGGGTCAGTCAGAAGTCTCCCACCTTCAGCTCTGCTTTTATTATAACGGACTGTTTTGTTTTTTAAACTGTTGGCTGCTGCTTCCTCAGAGATACATATATTAGTAGGAAAAGGAACATTTTAAAACTTTAAAAAATAATAATAACATGGAATGAAATTAATACATGCTACGTGGAACGGAACCCCAGTGCATTTGTTTAAAACCCATTGGAGTTGGTTAATAGGTGACTAGTAAATTATGTAGGCAAATAAATAAATGCATGAAAACAGCTTTGGGTGGTGATGGAAGGAACTGGGTATTTAGCCCTTTCTTTGCCCACTTTTCTGATTCACCATAGAGCCAAACGCGTATTTTGTGAGGGCGAAAGGACCCAACTCTGAGTAAGATGCGCGTGGCGGCGGCGCTGTGTCTTGATTGAAGGGAGTGTGGAAGACCTTGGGAAATGTGGGAGCTATGTTTGTACATCATATTTCATTACCTATGAGGACCTCCTAGATTAGGGATTGTGTATATATGAGAATAACTTCAGCACCAAACCGAGCTGTCATTTGTGTGTGTGTGTGTGTGTGTGTGTGTGTGTGTGTGTGTGTATCTATCTATCTATCTCAGGCCTTCCAAGTGCCCCTATTTTCCAGAGACAGTCCCGGATTTACAGAAGCCATCCCGGTTTCTAATTCAATTCCGGAATGTCCCACTTTTCCTTAGGACGTACCTATTTTTATTGAGGAAATTTTGGAGGGTGTGGAGTTTGCGACCCCCGCGCAAAGGAATTCAGTAACTTACACAACCATTAGAAGACATCTGAAGGCAGCCCTATATAGGGAAGTTTTTTAATGTTTGGTGTTTTATAATGTTTTTATATATTTTGGCAACCCGGTCAGATGGGTGGGGTAGAATAATAATAATAATAATAATTTATTATTTATACCCCGCCCATCTGGCCGGGTCTCCCCAGCCACTCTGGGCGGCTTCCAACAAACATTAAAATACATACACATGCCACAGATTAAAAACTTCCCTGAACAGGGCTGTCTTCAGGCATTTTCTAAATGTCAGATAGTTGTTAGTACCTTTGACTTCTGATGGGAGGGCGTTCCACAGGGCGGGCGCCACTACCGAGAAGGCCCTCTGCCTGGTTCCCTGTAGCTTTGCTTCTCGCAATGAGGGAACCGCCAGAAGGCCCTCGGCACTGGATCTCAGTGTCCGGGCTGAACGGTGGGGGTGGAGACAGAATAATAATAATAATAATAATAATAATAATGGAATAGGACGTCCCTATTTTCATCGGAGAAATGTTGGAGAGTATACTCTTATCTATCTATCTAATAGATATATGTCCTGTAGTCCAAAATGCTGGATTCCCAGAGATGCTCCAGACCAGGGGTCAGCAAACTTATCGCGCCTTGGGCCGGTTTCTGCAGCGCCGATCGCGCGGCAGGCTGGAGGGTGAGTGAGCGCATGCCCATACGCGTGCGCACACGCTATTTCCGGCGCACTTCCGGGTCGGAGCAGCACCGGAAAAAGCTTGTGCGCATGTGCACGGGCCTCCTCCGACCCGGATGTGCACCGGAAATAACGCATGCGCACAAGCAATTTCCGGTGCTCCTCCGACCCAGAAGTGGGCAGCCGCGCCAGTAAGAGCGGGCGGTGGGGGTCGCCGGGGGGCCGGATAAATGAGCCCCTTGGGCCGTATCCGGCCCCCGGGCCATAGTTTGGAGACCCCTGCTCCAGACGATGTGGCTGTTCTTTTTATTATTATTTTTGTGTAGCGAGTAATCATGGTGACTGTTCTTGTTGTCATCATTGGCAGAGTCCAGTTTTCCTAGTATAGATTATAATACTTACCCTCATCAATATTTATCATTTTAAGCTACTCCCTGTAATCGGGCTGCTCCCCCCTGCCTCCGCCCGTGTATGGGAAAACAAGTGCTTAGAAAACAGAAGCAGAGATGCCCAGGATATGGTTTTGACTCAACACCCACATGATTTTCCACAACTCTTGCTCCAAGGCTTTCTTTTTTAAAAGCAGGTTGTTCTGTTTACTTCTGCAATAAGACTCTTTGGTTTCATTGGCCCTGTTTCTAATTCGCACTGGAAGAGCATTGTCAGACTCTGCCTCAGCTTATAGTTCCTACCTTCTCCCCCCCCCCCCCCTCCGGCATTTATCAAAACCGCCATGTGTAGCAGAGCCGAATTCGGGCATTGTTTAATGTTGAGTCTGTTTGTTCTTCTGGAGCGTTTTGGCTCCTAACAAAGCAGAGCTCTATTCCATGTTGGCAATCTGAGCTAGTAATATTGCTAACGTTCTCCCTGGATGCTTGCCAGCGTGGGGCAGCGTTTCTGGACGGTGTTTTAAGTCAGATCAGTACAGCTCTTCACAAACACCCCTGCGCTCCACATCTCAGCTGCCTTCTCAGCCTCCCAAAAGCCGAAAAAGGAAGATTGTTGCTTGCTCCTGTCTGCTGCTTGAATTGTGTGTGTGTGTAAGAGTTTCTTCCTCCCCCAACCCCACAAACCGCCTCTCCTGGAAAACGCTGTGTATAGCTGGAGCGGGTTATTATAGTTCGTTTACAGTGGCAATATGATATCTGTGTCTACCACTCCAGCAAAAAAAATCTTGCTACTTAAATCACTTTTTAAGCATAAGGGGGAGAAAGTTATAGTTCCTAGCCATTCTTTAATATGTGTGTTAGTCAAATGACACTCGAAGGCTCCAGCCAGCTTTGAGCAAACGCAATCTCTGTGCGTACCTTCCTCTGGCCATTTTTGTGACTACCCGATCCGCCTGAGGACTTCAATGCAATATCAACCAAGTATAGGTGTGGGGGGGTCCTGGTTGGTGCTGCTGGTGCTCTGTGTCTCGCTTCCCCCCCCCCTTTTTTTTGGTCTGGTTTAGTACAAAAGGGTCCTGTGAATATGATGTACTTTTAGATTTATAGCAGAGCTTGAGTGTGTTTGCTGCCTCGGTCAGCTGTGAGAGATCTCCCGCTGGGGCCGCTCCTTTCTGATGGAAAAGGAGCAGCTGTGAAGGTGCTGTTTCAGGCTCTTGCTGGTATTAAAGAAGGAGAAAAAAAAAATAGCTGCTTGCATTGGAGAGGGGGAAATGGGTCATGTGATGCCAGCCACCCTACCCTATGTCACAGTGCGGAGGAGCGCTGATTGCTCTTATCCAATCATGCCTGGAATGTTGCTTGCCACTTGGGCTATTTCTGCTATCTGTCGCTATCAGTACAGCAGTGCTAACAGTTTGGCAGATGGGACACTTTTCCTCGGAGTTTATGTCTCCAGTTCTTAACTTCTGGCAGTGCCTGGACTCGTTGCCGTCTCCCCCCCTCTCCTCTCTCCCGAAACGATGGCCCATCGGCTGCGGTTTCATTTTGGCTCCGGGCGAAGCAACACCGCTCCCGAGTCGGAGATCTTAGACCACGAGAGAGAAGATGATGACTTTTTCATGTCATTCCACACTTTGCCGAGAAGAAACGGGCCTCACCCTTTCTCCAGGCGCAGGATGGATTACGGCGACGGCAGCAGCAGCAGGGATCTGCGGGAAGCCAGTTCATTGAAAAGGAGCACGTCCATGTTTATCCCCCAGCTTCTAAACAACATCGATGCGCGTCCGACAAGGAGCTCGTCCATGCAGATCTCCCTCCAGCGTAAGGCAGTAAACGGACATGCTGATGAGTGTGGGGGCCCAGAGTCCCCCCTGGAGGAGACAGGTAACTTTTCAGATCTAGGGGAGCATTATGAATCTCTGGTTGGAAGTCATTCTTCTCCAACTAGTCCGCAGGCGACTCCAGATAATTCTCCACCGAGGCAGACGGAGAACATGGGGCACGGGATTAATGGCGGGTCCTCTAATCATACAATATTTTGTACAATACCTTCCAGTAACTGGAATGAAGACAGCGCAGCCACGGCTCAAGACTGCGAAGCAAACCCTGCATCAGGGTTAAACATCAGCGGGGTGAGGATCCAGCACCGAGCTTCAAGTGTGGACGTTCCTCATGTTACGCTGATGCCCTTCGGTTCCGAGGCTCAGAATGCCTCTTCTCCCTCTGAACCCAGGCGCTGGTCTTTGCAGCACCTCCCCGACGGGTCCTCCAGTTCGGGGAAGAAATTGTTTGTTTTCCAGTTGCAGCAGTCTCAGTCGAACAATACAGAGGCAGGAGCAGATTACAATTTTGGTTTCACCGGAACAAAAGGGGATAGGCTGGTCAGGTACCCACGGATACGGCTGGAAAGGAGCACCTCGTACCCAGTTCAGCCCCATCCGGCACGAGTCAGCCCCACGGAGGAGGACGGCGTGAATCCGGCACTTCGTGGAAATTGCAGGGACGGCTCTGAAATATCTCAAAGCAGTTCAGTGGAGCGGGTTTCTCCAGGGCAAGGGTGCACCTTTAAAATCCGCCCTGATCAAAACTCCAGGCAGCAGCATTTCAGAATCCTTGTGACTCGTGGGACTAATGAGAGAGGCCAAGGTTCTGGACAGGAAAATCCTAATGCTCCTGTGGCAGCAAACTCCTCAGTAAGTAGGAACATTAATGTGCTGGTGATAACTTAAAATTTTCACTTATGGTGATAACTTAAATTTTCACAAATATGCTTTGCATATTTTGCATAATTGCTTACAACTCATAATTCTAGCAAGAACTATATTCCTCCAGAACAATCTCAGAGCATCTTCGGTTCATTAAGCTAAAATAGCTTTCAGCTATGACTGCATCCATTGCAATGTTTTGAGGTCTCCTAGCAACTCACACGTTACTTAAGTCAATGTTACGTCATCCAGGGTTACAATAGGATTTAGTTTTGCGAAAATCTGTAAGCCACTGTGCTATTGTTTATAAATAGTGCCCACTTCGTTTAAAAAAAAAAAGTTGCTCCTTGAAAAATAAATACAGCACACACACACACAGTAATCAGAGTAATTCTGTACTGCATGTATGAAGGAACCACAATTTTGTATTGGGGATTATAATATCTTTAAGTGAAACGCTTCACAGGGACTGTATTGCTTTCTGTCTAGTTATAACTTTGTAGTGGCAGAAGCGAGTTATAACTTTGTAGTGGCAGAAGCGAAACTGTTGTGAAACGCCAAGCACATTTGTGTGTTCCGCTCATTCCATTTGCGTTCTATCTTTTCCGCCATTAACTGTTAACAACGCGCTAGCGTTTTGATTTGAGGCAATGTACATCTTCGGAGGGATAAACGCGTTTACCTTTTACATGCCTAATGTGTCGAAGCCGAGCTTCAACCCAAATAATATCACGTAAGAGAACGACAAGTGAAAAAGTAAATAGCTGTGTCCAGTTATTGCACAGTGGCATCTAGAACAGCAAATACTATGTGCAAGAACACATGTGCAAGAACAGAACTTTAGCCGTTTCTTGCTTCCATCACCATATGGGCACCGTTCTCTCAGGCATACTTAAAATGTATTTCACCAAAGGAAAGCAGCGCCTGGCTATGGGAGGGCAATGTGATGACTGCTGCTTTAATAGCGAGAGCTGCAGCGCAGAAGATTCTTCATCCTAATTTTTCCTTCTTGGAATGTACATACATCTACATGTTGAGAAGGCTGAAGATGCCTAGCACAAACAAGCATTCCAAATGAAGAAATAAACTTGGTTGCTTTACAAACAATGCCGGCTTCCTTCTCTTTTAGGAATTGTGTGGTCCTATGTAGCACATGTAGAATTTTCTCTAGGTTTTTTTTTGGGGGGGGGAGGGAAGCGGTATCAGGAAGGGACCAGCGAACATTTTAATTTGGTTTGCTTTCTCCTGGGATTTTACTGCCCCTGCCAAATCCTCCAGGTTTTATCGTAGACATATCGAAATTGCATTAAAATGGTTATTACGGGCACTGAAGATTTTAAAGGGGAAAGGGCCCCTCTGCATTGATGCTTCTACAGTTGCAATAATTTTGAACGAGCAATCTAAAGCAGATATAGTGTAAAGTCTTAAGCGAGCTTTAGATATTCCGGAGGGTGACTGAGAGAGGCAAGGGCCGTGTTGGAATTAGGGACCAAATTCTGCTCTAACCCTTGAGCCTTTGAGTGGGGCGGATTTCATTATTTTATGTGTATTAATTCACAAGTGATGAGAGAGTGAGCTGGCCTGCAATCTCCACAGGATCGTGTAGCAGCCTTGTCAAAGAAATTTTAAAATGTTGAACTTCAGAGTGTGTATTAACATATATAATTATATATGTTGCATGTCCTTTGCTATTCTGAGAGTCGGAGGAGGCAGAGCACTTTTGAATTAAATAAATGTGTATGCCCTTTGATTTGAAAAAGCTGACAATAGAACCAGGGCAGAAGAATGCAGCTGGGGAAACTAAAATTGACAGCTTTTTGAAATACCAGCTTCATTCCTAGTGGATGTACATATGTACACATAGATAAATGAAAAAGGGTATCTAACGGCTGTATATCTTTCCCCATTTCAGGGAAATACTTGATGCTATACTGTATGTAAGTACAAAATAAAGGCTTACAAGAAGTCAGATATGCACATCTGCATCAGCTTAGCCTCTTCAGAACATAGACAATAATCGCATAGACAATAATTGCATACAATCAAAGATTGAAGTTTCCAGCGGACATTACCAATGATATAAGTATAAAAAAATCTAAATGGCAGATCTGTGTTAGATGAAACAACAACAAAAAATGCACAGCAATGTATGGACATTTTTGATTACCTGTGGATCCTGATTATTCAAAAATATTCACTGTATAGCAGACAGCACTGATTGTTCCTTCAGAAAGTATTATGGGTTTGCGCTGCAGAAATGGCAGATTGTACAACCCTCCGGGGGACTCATTTAACACAATTAAAGGCATCACTATGCTCTGTAGACCAGTCTATAATAGTTATTAGATTCAATAACGTGCTTGCCAAACAAACACTGTTAGCGGGCATGCCTTGATATTAGGTACAAATTGCCACCTTTCAGCAATTGGCATATAGAAACCATGTTGATGCATGTACACTTTGGACTCAATTGCATTATACATTGAAAACTGTGCCATTACCACTTTAAGCAGACATGGCTTCCCCCAAAGAATCCTGGGAACTGTAGTTTCTTAAGGGTAGTGAGAGGTGTCAGGAGAGCCTGCACAGAACTACAACTCTCAAGAGTGCTTTATCAATCAATCCCTCTTCCCAGGGAACTCTTGGAATGGTAGCTCTGTAACTCTCAGCACTACAGTTCCCAGGATTTTTTTTGGGGGGGTGGCTGTTCGTTTGTTTGTATCTTATTGTTATTCATAGAATCATAAAATTGGAAAAGTTGGAAGCACCTACATTGAAACTAATGATCATCTAGTAAGTTTGCAGAATTATATGCAAACTGCAACTAGGATATGAAATCCCCACTTCTAATTCTAAATTAGATGGGTGTGCAAATATGGGACACAACCTGTTGGATGCAACTTTTTCACATCTGATGCATGAGATTTCCCACCGACACACATTTTCATAAGTATGTTGAAGGGAGGACATTCTCCGCACTTGAATGTGATAGACCGGTAACTCCGTCTTTCCTACACAAGCGTTCCATTCTATACTTTGTGACTTTGGTTTGTTTTTAGTGTCTTAAAATGGTAAGCTGCCTTGGGTGCCTTGGCAGAGAGGCTCTATACAAAATGCAATAAACAAATAACGCTCAGGCGCATACACGGCACAAACCCGCACTTCCTTAACCCTAATACAGTCAAAGCCACGAGGAGAAATTCGGTATGGGCTTAATGGATTGACATTTTCCATTGTATATTAACATTCGGGCCCTTGAACTGAGGCAACGAGCACGGCCAGAGCATTCTTTAAGTAAGCATTTTCCAGATATTCATCTAAACTGCTGCTGTCCCTCATCCAAGTGGCTGTCTGCTTTTTTACTTAGCTTAGTTGCGCAAGAGAGCTGAGGGCTTAGAAATGAAAACTCTCTATATCGAATGCACTTAGCTGTGGACGCATGTGTGCTGTATATTCTGGAGGCTGAGAGCGGCTACTGTGCAGAAGCTCAGTTTAGACACTGAACCAGAGTGAGCTGTGGTAAGTCTTTCAAGTGGCCTGCCATCATCCCATTTGCTTCTGTTGCTTGACAATGGGAGGTAATGAAATTCGAAGGTTCCGCTTTTTGTTTTAAAGAAACCACAGCTTTCTTATTATATTAGAATTTGGGGGGCTAGTTTGTTGTAACTGTGGTTAGTTCAGACAAAGGAGGATCAAGCAATGGTTTCAGATTCTGGTTTGTTACCTAGCCCTCAGTTAATTTAAGGAGGGGAGAGTGTGAGGCTGCAGCTTGTTCTCTTATCATAACACGAAACCATTATTATGTGCTTTATTTATGAACTGACCATTAATAAATGTTAATTCAAAGGTGGGATGTTGTCTTTTTAAAAAACAAAAATCAAAATTGGAGCTTGAATTGATTAGTAAAAAAACCCCAACTTGATGGACTCTGTTGCTACTACTGCTAATAATTTTAACACTGTCTGGTCGCCACGTAAGATTGCTTAGTCAAGAAGCGATGCTTACGCAATTTTGTTTTCTGTTTACCATTCATGTTTTGTGTTTCCCATATTGCACCAGCTCAAAGAATGTTGGAGAGGGATGCCTTGACTGTTCTTCTAGCATTCCCCCACCGTGGTCCATTTTCTGCAGATTTTTGTCCTTCACACAGAGGTGGCTAGGCTAGGGCTGTGCCTTATCTCGTAGCGCAAGGAAACTTCCAGTAAGCTGCTTAAAGTGCAATGCCAGTAAGGAACAGCGTTGCGCTCGTATGCACCTATCCCATTTCAAGTGGATGTTAGCAGAAGGGGAGAGTCACTCCATTAGAAAGTCACCTCAATCTTATTTTGGGAAACCCTTTAAATCCGTGGTGGGAGAGGCCTCTGCGTTTAATCAAACCAAACCCGTAGAGAAGAATATATTTTATGAAAGCTGTTTAGGCAAAATAGCTTCCAATCTCTTCCCCGGTTCAGCTAGTTTGTGATTATTTGATTGATATAGGACCTGGGATTTGGTCTGAAGGCAGCAGCTGCTTCAAGGCTTATTTATCTGGAGTGAAAACATTCATGCGGGCGTCTGTAGTCCTATTGCTACTGAGTGTTTATGACCTTTCAAATATCTTCTCTTTTGGTCCGAAGAGCTTTCACACAGGCAGGATGCATTTCATTAAGAGTTATCATAAAACTAGAGAAGAAAATAGGAGCACGTTGACCTAATATTTAAGCGCAATGCCTAATTTGTAGATGCATGTGTTTGGAAGTCCCGTTCTGGATTCTGTTGGGCTGATCTTTTGCAAAGAGTCTCTTCTGTATTTGTCTCTGCTGATATTAAAAACTGGGTTATGCTGTATTTTGGTACACTGGATGGCATCTGTGTTCACGTCTGCTGTATCGGTCTAT
This sequence comes from Darevskia mixta, assembly GCA_034641385.1. Lineage (NCBI taxonomy): Eukaryota > Metazoa > Chordata > Lepidosauria > Squamata > Lacertidae > Darevskia > Darevskia mixta. The sequence goes on along the minus strand of JAWWNH010000062.1, from coordinate 4,681,000 downwards.
AAAAGCAGCTTGGGCGAGGAAATGCCGCTTATGTTTTCAGTGGACGAGGGTCTGTCTGAGAGAATTCCAGACACCCTTGGCAAATAAAAGATTCTAGAGCTAGAATTTCAGAGGAGCTGCTGACGAAGACGCAAACCCTTAGAGGGCTTTGGAACATGGGTCTAGCTTGGTCACAAAATGCCCTGTGTCTTTCCCTCATTCTCTCGGATTAATATCAAACTGTTAAATACCTATGCAAGGACTTTCTGGTGACAGCCATGGCTTGTCACGATTTGTATACCAGTGGTGGAGGGATGGCTGGTGCTGGGCTGCCCTTAGCAGCAGTTCTGTAGGAATCCTTTTGCAGCCACAGGCAAAGCTTAGCAGGTGGCCTGTCCCAATTTGCCTTGGAGCGATGACGCTAGGTTGCAAAATGAGAGTTCCCTGTCCCTACAAAGACATCACGTATTCCAAGCTTATGGTAGAGGCCTTAGTGGTTTCTCCTTCATTGCTAATTCCCCCCACCTCTTGTTTATTTAGTATTTGGTGACATACTGTTGTGGCAGTCTTCTTGCATTTTGACTCTTTCTTTTAAATAAAAGGTAATTTTAGGCAACAACCCTTTCCTCCTCCTTTTTTTGAAAAATTGAAACAAACAAAAAGTAAGGTCCATATATTTGTTCTTTCTGTATAACTTTTCAGGCATGAAAGCTCCTTTTGTTAGTAGGAAATATGAGCAAGTCATATTGCTGATAGGGACATTGAAATTAGCGGTTCTCACAGTTCCCTTGTGAAAGATTACTTGTTGATGATGGGTTTTTAGGAATGCCATGTATCTGCTTTTGCCTCTCAACTTAAGCTAGGTGTATAATGCTTCTATAAATCAAAGAGTCAACCCTGGCTTTTTAAAGCAAACATTCTGGGTTCAAGGTATACAGATTATACTGTATTTGGCATGTACTGGTTTAAATGTAGGTAATCAATCACATTAAGATACCGGATGCTCGACAGATATGAATTTGTTTATTTATTGAGGCAACCAAGCAAGTAATGAACTTCCATATTAACAGAAGTCAGCCCTTGAAAATAGCTTCTGAACCATCATGGACAAATGTGTGTTTTTGGATGTTTAGCCTGAAAGTGCATGCTACCTTGAATCTCAAATGCCTTGGCTCCTGAACAAATCTGCTCCTGAACGATCGAAACCCAGAAGTGAGTGTTCCGGTTTTCTAACTATTTTCGGAAGCCGAACGTCCGGTGCGGCTTCTGATTGGCTGCAGAACACTCCTGCAGCCAATCGGAAGCCACGCCTTGGTTTTTAAACAGTTCCGGGAGTCAAATGGACTCCCGGAATGCATTCTGTTCGAGAACCAAGGTACGGCTGTATATTTTGTGGTGGCCCTATTGACTTCATTCCCAAATCTGTTGAATTGCTGTCATGTAGTTGTAAAAGGGACCACATTGAAGCAAAATAGGTGGAGACATAAAGAAGGTCCGATTGGAAAAACCAAAAGTGATCTCTCTGACTAATGCATGTATTTAATTTTCAAGCAATTTCAGAGTGATGGGCTTTGAATAATGGAGATCTTTCTTCAATAGTTTGTTTGTTTCTGCTCTTCACGTAGCAACCTTTTAGTGAATCAGCTCATATAACACTGTAGCAATATCATGGCTGGACTGGACTTCTGGATAGTAGAAACTAATACTTCTGCTTTTTATTTTTGTTATTAAATTTCTATACCGCTCTTCATCTGAGGTTCACAGGGCAGTTTCCAATATTAAAACACAACATACATAACTTAGTAACAAACAAGCAAAATACTTCCCCGTGGTTATCGAACCTAGCCATATTTGGCATACCCCTATTTCCTGCGCTCTGTTATAAAATTGCAGAGCTGTGATACAGAAGGGAAGTTTCTCTTCATGTAGTAATACATGTTGTGACCTAGACGTACCATAGCGCATGGATAGAGGATGAGAAATTTGTAAGTTTTTTTGCTTGCAGATTTAAAGGGTTCCTAAATGGACAAATTGAGGGGAAAAACACAGTTCTGTAACTTCAAGTATCCATGGGATAGCTCAGTCGGTAGAGCATGAGACTCTTAACCTCAGGACCGCGGGTTTGAGCAAAAAGATTCCTGCATTGCGGGGGGTTGGACTAGATGACCCTCGTGGTCCCTTCCAGCCCTACAATTCTATGATTCTAAGTGTGTGGAAAAAGTTGAAACATGGCACTCCTGCTCACTTGTGCTTGTGGCCTTTTGGACACATGCTTGGGGTATTTCCAATCATTCTTTTTCAGGCTGAACCTCTTAAGTCTAGAAGGTAGCTGTGTGTGGCCTCTCTAGTACTGTCCTGTTTAACATAGTTTTATGATGTAGACGCGGGATACGGTAATAAGTGTGTGATGCTTTCTCACAGTGCTGCGGGTGATAGGCCAGCAACAACATGGGCAGGAGAACTAGCACTGACAAGAGTATGAATGTATGAAGCTGGCATATAGAGTCAATTCATCTAAGCTGCTCTGACTGGCATTGGGACTCTTAAGGTCTCAGGCAAAGGTATTTTCCAGCTGCTAATTGGAGATATTACACTCGTTATATGCAAGGCCGTGAGCTCTGCTACTGACCTACAGCAGCATGGGAGGGACGAAATGGAGAAGATGATGATTGCCAACAGCTTAGCAAGATTCAAGATGCCACCTTATTTCTTCTTATTTCAACTTTAAAACCAGCCTCCTTATTGTAGAATTGGAAAGTATCAAACATAAGGAATAATAATAATTAAAAAAATATTCCAAAGGTGAACTAGATTACTACAGGACAGTTACAGCATAAAGTCTACTGTGGGTAAACTGGTGGAAAGCATAATTAAAGAAGGAAGTGAAAGCATGAAGAAGAACAAGACTTGCTGAGAAGGAACCAGCATAGCTTCTAAAATGAAAAGTCCTGCCTGGATCAATATTTTGAAGTTCATTAATATAATTAATAAATATTTTGATCAGGGTGATCTGTAAGACCTAACAACAACAACAACAACCTGTTGTTGTTGTTGTTAATACCTGAGCCACTCTTATATAATTGGACCTACAAAAGCTTTGGTTAAGCCTCTCACCAAAGGCTTCTGAGTAAACTTAGCAATTGCCCGGTAAGGGGATAGACCATTTTGTAGACAACAGAAACCAGAGGGAATAAGTGAATGAACAATTCTCACAGTGGAAGTTGGCAAACAATACTATTCCTGAAGGATTTGTATGCGAATCATGGCGTTCAACTTGTTCATAAGTGAACTGGAGCCAGGTGAGCACTGCAGTAGCAGAGTTTGCAAATGGCATGCAGGCAATGACCGATTTACCATGTTTGATAGGTGCACGACTGTGCATGTGTGTATGTATCACGGTGACCCGGAAGTTGCCGGAAAAGGCGGCAGAACAGACTTATGTGCACTCTGCTGTCACCCACAATGACCCGAAATGCAGCTTCCACACAAATCAGGAGGTGCCTGTATAGCTGTCCAGGATGGGGAAAGAGTCCTAAAATAATTTATTTAAACTGGGGGAATAGGCAACAAAATGGCAAATGAAGTGTAAAGTGATGCCGTTGCGGGGGGGTGGGGTGGAATCCTAACTTCAAAATATACTAACAGGGTCTGAACTGGCAATGACTCTCCAGGAAAGAGGGATTGGGGATGCTGTGGATTACTCAGCGATAAATGTCAGTTCGGTATAAGGCAACTCTGAAAAAGCCAATAATGATAAGGATTGCTAGGAAACTAATTGAAAATAAAACGATCAGTATCACAATGCCTTGTTATAAATCTATGGTTCAGCTGCGTTCGGAGCAATGTGTGCAGTTCTGGTTACCATATCTGGAAAACAAAAAATAGGGTAGAGCAGGGAAAGACGCAGAAAAGCAGAATGATCGAGGTGTCTTTCCTGCGAAGAAAGTCTAAAGTATTTGGGGCTTTTGAGTTCCGAGAAAAGGTGACCTAGAAGGGCACATGATAAAGATAGGGGAAAGCTTTTCAACTCCTTTCTTACCATACGTATTAGAACCTGACCAATGAAACTTTATGGTGAGAGATTCTGGACAGATGAAAGGGGAGTATTTTTCCCACACGTAGCATAGTTAATTCGCAGAATTTGCTGCCACAAGATGTGGCGGTGGCTACTAGTTTGCATGGTTTTTACAATGCATGGAGGAAGAGTATATAAATGGCTAATAGCCACAAAATCTTAATAGAATGGCCAGGTGGCTGGGAGGCCACTCAGTGATTGGGAAGGTTATGGAGCCACAGTTGGAGACAGCAGGGCTTCTAGCTGTCTGTGCAATGAGACGTCTCTCTCTCTCTGTGTGTGTGGCCCAAAATGGCCAAGCTGTCTCTGTGCCTCGCGCTTCAATAAATCTGGCTACGTTGTTCATTCAGAAGCGTTTCAATGCAAGACTCAAGCGCAGCTTATGGACTCGTATCTCAGTAGCTACCTTGTAAAGCTCATTGCAGAGTTAAGTATGCAGCCATACAATGCCAAAGAAAGAGGTTTTTGCATTTTGTTTTGCTTGCAACGTGCCTGCTCTCCAACCTCTTGCAGCCTGATGCCATATCTTCATTAAGTTAAGAGTGTGAAACAAAACAAAGGAACAGAACAGATCTATTTATAAGGGTGTGTGTGTGTGTGTTTATGGGGAGGGGGGGTGGGGTGGAGAGAAGGGTTGGTTAAGCTAACCAAAAGTTTTCAGCGGCGTTGTCAAAAGAAAGCTGTTAGTTCAAGCGTTCCCCCCAGCTTTTGTGCTCTTGTATGCCTTTTTCTGGTATGTGTTCCTCTTGGACAGCAAGCTACAGCAGCCCTGTGCTGGCTAGGTGACATCAATCAGGATGCCTGTGTCTGACGCCAGCCAAAACAGATGTTGGAACAGGAGGAGGGATAAAAGAATTCAGTGTCCTCAATTTGTGCTGCCAGCTTCATTTTCCACGGGGCTGGTGTTATAAGGGGTAGCTGCTCTTGTACTACTATTTAGAATATTATTATTTCCCCCCCTGCACCAGGAGTAATGCAAAATATTAACAACCCTGATTTAATCGTATCCACTATAAATATCAAGTTACTCATGCACGATGATGAGTGTGCGCATGTATATAAGTATGCGTGTGTACATAGTGTTTGTGCGTGAGTGCATAATCTATGCACACATCTGAGTGGATGTCGGCAACAACGCTCCCCCTGTTGCATGCCTTGTTTGCATAGCTGTGGTAGGGCTGTAGCACACATTCAGGCAGCCTAGAATTCCAAGTGTGTCCTATCCTGTAATGACTGAGGTTTACCACACAATGTGCATGCCATCTGAGGAAGGGATATGGCCAGCTGCCCTGAATTAAACAGAAATCGGTAATATTGCATATGGAGCTGCCCATCGTAATTAGAAACTTGGGAATTTCTAATTCAATCTAGACCAGGATTGGGGAGCTGCTCTGGTACAATATTACTGATGTTGTTGGGCCACAACTTCTATAATCCCTGATTATAATTTAGGCTGGTGGGAGTTGGGTGGGGAGGGTCTAATGCAGGCACAGGCAAACTCGGCCCTCCAGATGTTTCGGGACTACAACTCCCATGATCCCTAGCTAACAGGACCAGTGGTCAGGGATGATGGGAATTGTAGTCCCAAAAATCTGGAGGGCCGAGTTTGCCTATGCCCTGGTCTAAGGGCATTTGGAGGACCACAGATTCCCAAATACTGTTCTGGACATCTGTAACTCTTGTGTGTTGAAAGTACGTGTGAATGGAGTTCCGTCTGCTTCCATTTCCATTTGCACATTCAGCGTGTGAAGGAGATCCTGGCTTGGTCAGGACCTCCCTTGTGGAGGAGCTCTATGTGTGTAGAGTAGTATTATGAAACCTTGGGTCCCCAGAGCTTGTTGGACTCTTGTCACTCATCATTCCCAGTGAATTTAGTCCATCGTCACAGGGGCTAGAAGTTGTAGTTTGACAGGGATCCCAGGCATCCTGGGACCCAATGTTGAAAAACACCGATGAACACACACCATCTGAGTATGCAACAGTGGGAGATGGGAGTTGGCAGGCTATTCTGCTTGCCCCCCCCCCCACTCATTCTTTCATTCTGTGTGTATTTGGGGTGGGTGACATCTGAATCTCCTTTATGTTCAGTTGCCCATGTGAATGATGCCTTCAGGTTCTTGAAACAGCCGGGTATCTAAGCTGCTTTATCTAATGCAGCTTTTTACTAACACAGGGTCTTTGGTGGGAAAAGTAAAATGAAAATAAAGCACAAATGAAAGCTGAACTTGATGGCCTGTATAAATTACACAAATAGAGTATATTCCCCAGTGTCTGCTTGTTTTGCGGGATTTATTCCTGATTGCTATTTTCTGATCATCTTCCTCCTCTATAATATCTATAAAATGCATTTTTGAATTGTAGTGACCAGAACTGTACACAGTGTTCAGTCACATCAGCATTATGATATTGGCAATTTCATTTTCTATCCCTTTTCTAATCAACCCTAGCATAGAATTCAATTTATTCATAGCTGGCACATCACACTACAATTTCAGTAGCCTTTACCTGAGCAGGCACAATGTCACTTTAAACCCCATTATATGGTTATATTTATTTTGACCCAGTACTTCACTTCCTTACATAGAGTCACATTTGCCATCCAATGCTCATTCATCCAGATTGGAGACATCCTTTTGGAAATCCCTGTTTGCTTTTACCAACCTGAACAATTTGGAGTTATCAGCAAACATGGCCACCTCACTACTCACTATTGACTCCAGGTAATTTATATACCCCTAGGTATATAACTACAAACCCCATCATCCTCAACCAGTTTGTTGTTGACTACAAACTCCATCATCCTCAACCAGTCGTCAGGAATGATGGGACTTTTAGTCTAGCAACACTATTGGAGAAGGCTGCTCTACAAGAAGCTTGTTTTAAGTATATGCAGAAGGGGTGGGTGGGTGTGAATCAAAGTGCACTCCAAAGAAAAGGCATAGAGGTATGTTCCAGAGAAAATAGTACTCTGTGTGTGTGTGTGTGTGTGTGTGTGTGTGTGTGTGTGTGCGTGTGTAAGTTTTGTGAGCTTGGAAAGTAATTCATTTCTTATTCCATATTGTATCATACCTCCATGCCGGATCAGAACCCAGTGATGGAAGTATCTTTCCAGGTGCTTACGGCATGGGTTGAGTTGAAAATAAGTATTAAGAAATATTGATTTATTGCATATGGTGAATAATTAAGACTTGGACGAGTTAATCAGTCGACACTAGTAATGCAACATGTCATGCAATGTGAAAACTCATTCATCTTAAAAATAAATATTGAGATTTCATCTTACTAGTAATGTAGGCTATAGCAGTTCTCCCACAGGGTAGCAAAGTGACTAATCTGTGATCAGAAATGTCTTGGTTGAATCTCCCCTCGGTTGCAAAGTTGCTAGGTGGCGTTAAGGAAGCCCTTCTCAAGAACACTTGCAATATGGAGATGATGCTGATAGATAAAACCTTACACACTTCTTGTGAAGATAATTCACTTTAAGTCCTTTAAAGTGTGCAAAATGATGCCTAACTTTCAACTCTTGCTATAGAGATACTGAATATAGTATTCGAAAGATTATTTTTTAAATTACATTTTGTTATCTGGTGGTGGTTTCCTTCCTTATTAGCCTCATTTTAAAACACGAACCTGCGTCTTGTAGGGGTGAACCTTGAATGTATGCATAGTTAATACCGTATTGTATTTCATTACTCTGGAGCACTTGTAAATTTCAACCAGCTTATAAATAGTGCAGTCACTTCACAAGAATAAATCTACTACCAGTGTTGCTGATCAAAAGTGTTTGAGCTATAAAATGTCAACTGTCTGATCTGAGACTATTTGTGCTTATACAATATCCTTCCACTTGAATAGCATGTACTAAATGTCTTGGTTTCTGAACGAGGAGATAAGGCGGCCAGTTCTATATGTGTGGCAGAATGAGGGTGGCAGGACAGACCGTACCAATTTAGACTGCAAATGGGAGATACCACTTCTGAATGCTGTTCCATTTAAAACAAAACACCCAACACCCTGCAAGTATCCAGTAAGGGCTCTATTAGAACCTTTCTCCCCAATTCACAGAAGGCATAGTTTTATTAGGACCAACCATTGTGTCACAAAATAGTGAGCAAGGTTTTGACTTCTTCATGATGTCAGGCTGGAGGCTACAGAAAACATGGTGGGGTGACAGGAAGTTAGGCCTTATCAGAGAGCACCAAAGTGCAAGAGTAGTGGATGCAAAATTTTAGATTATTCTCTGCTTATGCCAGGCATGTGCAAAATCTGTTTTGCGGGCCTAATATGGCGCGCTGGTCGGTTTAATCTGGCCCCTGTGTGGCAGTTTATTTCCCGGGGTAAAACCCTAAAAAACCCTCAACAGCTTCAATCCTAAAAAAAGGTCAACAAGTTTGGTCGGCCCTCACACGCGTTCACTTCATCAAATCTCGCCCTCTTTGAAAAAGGTTTGGACACCCCTGCCTTATGCGTACCAAGGGCTGCAGAGACAAAGAAGCCATGATGGCCCACCCTCTCATTCTTATTTCCACCCATGTTCCTTTTCCTGGGATCATGCTTGTTGCAAAGGCAGAGCACCTCTGTGAGTGGTTATTTGCAGAAAGAGAGTCAAGTCTTTGCCATTCTTTTTATTCAGCTTGGGTGGAATTTGCTGTTCGCGTGTTATTGATAGGCTTTTGCAATTATATATAAACTTTTGTTATGGAAATGTTCTCTGACCTCAAGGCAGAAACAGATTTTGTTTGTGTTGGATTATTTTAATTCTAGAATTATAACAAATGAATTATGCTCTCTGTTTCCGTAAACCAAAAAATGGGTGTTTCGCGGACATTGGTATCGCACACAACCATAACAAATAGAAGCAGCTATAAAACATGTCTGGTTGGTTGGCAAGCAATACAGTGGTACTTCGGGTTAAGAACTTATTCGTTCTGGAGGTCCATTATTAACCTGAAACTGTTCTTAACCTGAGGTACCACTTTAGCTAATGGGGCCTCCTGCTGCCGCCGCGCCGCCAAAACATGATTTCTGTTCTTATCCTGAAGCAAAGTTCTTAACCCGAGGTACAGTGGACCCTCGACTTACGAAGGTAATCCGTTCCGACAGGACCGTCGGATGTCGAAAACATCGTAAGTCGAGTCCCCATAGGAATGCATTGGGGAGAAAAAATTCGTAGGTCGAAAAAAACCCTATCTAAACTTCGTAACTCAAGAAAACCCTATCTAAAATGGCCGCGACTTCCTTTTGGAAGTCGAAAAAAATCGGAAGCGCGCGGCCGCTTTGATCCCTCGTAACTCGAAAAATACGGAAGTCGGGATACTCGTAAGTCGAGGGATCACTGTACTATTTCTGGGTTAGCAGAGTCTGTAACCTGAAGCGTCTGTAACCCAAGGTACCACTGTACTTGGAACCTTGCAAATGCTTTCAGATCACAGGCAATACCAACGGAAGACAGATCATCCAAACCACCGTTGCACTTCTAGAGATCAGCAGTATCATGGTTTATGAGAGTTGCCTAAATCTAGTGGATTTCAGGGACATATTTGGGCCCCAGACTTCCCGTGGCAGCCTGGATGGTGTTTTCATGCTGAGGACAACATACAGTTTTCACTGAGCTCAGTGAACACATTTGTGTGCATACGAGTTCGTGTGTGTGTGTGTGTGTGTGTGTGTGTGTGTGTGTAGTTTATATAGGACTTCTGCAGATTTCTCTTTGGGATGTGTAGGTGGACTAAAATCTTCTGCATCCTTCCCAAGAAGCTGAACTGAAAAGGTCCCTATTTCTTTGTCTAACCTTAAATAACAGTTCATTGGGAAACATTCTAGTTTCATTTAGGGACTGCAGTTCCAAACACACTTACCCAAATGTAAACCCCTGTGGACACAGTGCAGGTTACACTTCTTAGTAAGCAAGCATGCATCATCACTCTAGCCTCCAAATACTCAGTTTTCTTCGGTTATTGTTGAATTATTGCTTTCAGCCCACAGTGTCCTCTATAAAAATGATTAAGCCCTGCAATGTGTAAGATACTTATCTCATGTCACATACAAATGCATCACATACTGCATATTCCTGAAATGTATCATGTGGTGTTATAACCAGTTTTTTATGATAGGTTCTTCTTTAGCACTGTTAACCAATTAAAAACAAAAAAATCTTTTGTTGATTATGAGTATTGAGTTTTAGTCAGTTGATTCATGAATTGATTTGCAGACTTTCGCATACGGGTAAAAAATAGTTCTGATGCTAACTGCCCCCCTGCAATTTTTAAACCTATTGTATGCTTTGCATTTTGTATCTTTTGCGCATTTTAGAAGATGTTTGGCATTCAGTATTACCTCCTTCCTGGTCATTAGGCAGGTTTTATGTTGCCTGTGTTAGCTTCACACTGATTTCTACTTATTTTATGTTGATAGTATAGATATAATAACAGTTTTAATTGGACTGTATTCTGTGTGTTACAGATTTTAAATATTTTGTGAAATGCTCAGAGGTTGGTAGGCAGCAAAAGATGCCATCAATGTTTAAAATCTGACCAGTTTTTGCTAGATTGATTTTTGTTGTTGTTTAAACCCCACCCCACCCTTTTTAAGGTAACCAATTCATTAAAAAAAAACACCACTTTTGTAGCCCTGGTTACCCTCTTCTATTTCAGGCACCTACAAACATAGGGCTTTGTGTTGAAGCTTTTCAGCAGTAACATTGGTCCTGTGGTTCTGTTAACTCATTGCAAAATGATCACTCCTCAGTGGGAATTGTAGCTTGCAGAAATACTAGCCAATATATCCAACTGGGTGATAGAAACATTTAATGACTTTTCCAAACCGTCTCTGGTCATTTGATGATGTTGTGTTATGTGGTCATGTTACAGTGAATCTCAAAGCACCGTTGGGATTAACCGGTGATTCTATGTGCCTTGAACTCTTGACAGTGGCAAATGCCCAATTGTGTGGCATGTTAGAGGAGGATACGAAACAGAAGAAATTAGTCTTTAATCATTTGGAAAACAGGAGACCCTTTCTCTCTCAAGCATACTATTCTGTTTTAGTGCTCCCTAATTAGATTTTTTCTTTATGTATCTTGTGCCTTGAGGATTATAGCCAATTATCATTCATGGAAAAAGGGCATTTATGCCAGGCGGTGGGGAAATGTATATGCAAGAGTGTTGATGTTAGAAGCACCTGGTTGCAAATTATTTTAATAGAGCTGCCCTTGGCAGTATGGTTTGGACCTGGTTTGCAGATACAGTGGAACCTTGGTTCTCGAACGTCTTGGTACTCGAACATTTCGGCTCCTGAACGCCAAAAACCCGGAAGTAAGTGTTCTGGTTTTCAAACGTTTTTCGGAAGCCGAATGTCCAATGTGGTTGTCTGCTATTGTTTCCAGGGCGCCTGTGCCAATCGGAAGCCGCTTCTTGGTTTTCGAACGTTTCAGAAGTCGAATGGACTTCCAGAATGGATTACGTTTCAGAACCAAGGTACTACAGTGGTACCTCTGGTTGCGAACGGGATCTGTTCCGGAGCCCCGTTCGCAACCTGAAAGGTCCACAACCTGAAGCGTTGAATCTGGGCATGCGTGTGAGGTCATTTTGCACTTCTGCGCATGCGTGAATTGCCGATCCCGGAAGTAACCCGTTACGGTACTTCCGGGTTCGGCGCGTTCGTAGCCCGTGACGAACGCAACCCGCAGCTATCGTAATCAGAGGTATGGCTGTACTGCGTTCACACACACATATGGTGAGCTTGATTCTAATATATTGTATGCAAAATGACTTTAAATTCAAATTCATTTAGAGCAATTTAGAGGACACTATTTAGAGTAACAGCCCAATTCTAGGTTTAGGCTCCAATCCTCTACATCAGGCACCTCCAAACTTGGCCCTCCAGATATTTTGGGACTACAGTTCCCATCATCCCCGACCACTGGTCCTGTTAGCTAGGGATGATGGGAGTTGTAGTCCCAAAACATCTGGAAGGCCGAGTTTGGGGATGCCTGCTCTACATGCTTTCCATCATGGAACTAAAGGTAAAATAGATAGGGCACTCAGTTGATGTCCCAGTGACCAGACCCGGATTTGATTAGCTTCAGCCAAGCCTCGGTGTCAAATTGCCGTGCAAACATGGCCTAATTGAGGGATTCTTCCCTTCCCTTCACTGGAAACATGATATTTTGATTAATGCCTCTGGCCTTAGGAGGAGCATCTCCCATCCTTTATGTATGTTCATCTGGCTGCTGAGCTATGTTGGCATCTCAATGAGCTGAAACTTTATAACTGTTTGTGAGGTTTTGTTTTGTTTTAATCTTCTAATTCAGGGTTAGCCAACATGGTGCCCTGCAGATGATGATAGACACCCAACTGCTATGAGCCCCAGCCAAGATCGCCAGTGGTCCAGGATCATGAGAGTTCTAGTCCATCCCCATCTGGAGTGCATCCCATTGGCTACCTGTGCTCTTAATTTCTTAAGACATCATTTCAGTCCATATGAGAGGGATTCCTTAAGCATCTGTTGTCATCAGCCAAGTCTTTCCTTGGTGTAGGAGACTAGTGCTGGCGTATTTATTTATTTATATTTATATTATGCATTTTGTCTTCTCATTTTGTATTTTTATGTTGTGAACCACCCTGTAATCTTCAAGTGGATGGCAGTATACAAATAACAACAACAACAATAACAACAACAACTCCTCCTCTTGGCCAGTCACACAGTTCAGCTATGGTCTATTTCCTCATTAATCCAACTCTTCAGATTTCCCCTTTTAACTATAACTGATGCTGCTTCACATTTCTCTCTTTGAACATGGGCAAGTGCTTTTTCTTAAGGCAAAGTTTCATTCAGCCGCAACAGAAATGAATAGTTCTACAAACAGATGTTTTCTTGCTGGCTGGGTTGCTAATAACGCATGTTGAAGCTTATTGTTTCGTAACGTCTTTTTCAGTGTACTTGACAGACAAACAGAAAAAGGATTATGGAAATTAAAACACTTGACTGGCAAAGCCATGCTTCTCTGATAGTTTAACTGTGTGTAGATGTCTTACAGCATTTTCTGAGAGTGTTAAAAAGATACACCCATTGACTGCATTTGCATAGCCTAGTCTTCTCAGCAGTCTCTTTCTGCTTGAAAGCAGAAGAAAAGAAATTGCTCTCTAATTCCATAGTCAAGAGCATTTAAATGTGATCTGCAAACATTGGACTGGATAATGATGGAGTTAAGTGCCCTGTTTAGGGAAGTTTTTAATGACTGATGTTTTAATGTATTTTTAACTTCAGTTGGAAGCTGCCCAGAGTGGCTGGGGAAACCCAGCCGGATGGGCGGGGTAAAATTCATATTATTATTATTATTATTATTATTATTATTATTATTATTATTATTATTTCGGAGATGTGGGACAACATGCAAAGCAAAGCTCTAGCATCAACTGCATGCAACTCCTCCGTAAAAGAAATCTTCACGTTACAGTTCCAGCAGAAACTCTGAAATGACTGGCAGCAGTCTCTCCTGGATTTCAGACAGGAGTCGTTACTAGCTCTATAGGAGATGCCCAGGGTTCTACCTGGGACCTTTCACAGGAAAAACTATGTCCCTTCCCTTATCTAAAGGATGTGTGGCTCAGTTTGAAGCTTGCAGACAGGGCTCTCTGAACCTCTCAATCAGAACTAACAACAATCAGGTTTTACTTGCAGGTTTACTTGCAGTTTATGGGTCTTGTGCAAGAGGATATGAGATGCTCATTATCTGTGGAAAGAAGGTCTAGAAGTGACAGGAGAGTATAACTCGCTCAAAGCTTCCTTTGCCCCTTATTTTTTAATCTTTGAGCTTTGTTTGCTTACCCTTTGACCAAATAGGCAATTAAGGTTGTTTTTCATGAAGAGGACTGTAAATATATATTGCTTGTAACTTGAGGCCATTGGAAATTATACACGTAGGATGCCTATTAGGGATGTGGGTGGCGCTGTGGGTTAAACCACAGAGCCTAGGGCTTGCCGATCAGCACGTCGGCGGTTTGAATCCCCGCGACGGGGTGAGCTCCCGTTGCTCAGTCCCTGCTCCTGCCAACCTAGCAGTTCGAAAGCACATCAAAGTGCAAGTAGATAAATAGGTACCGCTGCAGCGGGAAGGTAAACGGCGTTTCCGTGTGCTGCTCTGGTTCACCAGAAGCGGCTTTGTCATGCTGGCCACATGACCTGGAAGCTGTACGCCGGCTCCCTCGGCCAATAATGCGAGATGAGCGCCGCAACCCCAGAGTCGTTCGCAACTGGACCTAACGGTCAGGGGTCCCTTTACCTATCTCCAGTAAAGGATCTCTAGGAGGAAAGTCAGGACAGTGTCTCTAATGGCTTTCAAACACATGCATAGGTACCATAATTTTCCACTAATGACTTTACATGTGTACCGCTCCCTCACCTGATATATTGGAGTCAGACTTATTGGGTGATCAAGCTCAGCATTTTCTACACCTATCGGTAGTGGCTCTCTGGCATTTTAGGCAAGGGGCTCTCCCAGCCCTATGTGGAGATGTCAGGAACCTGGGACCTCCTACCTTGAGATCTACTGCCAATCTGTCTTGTCCATACGACTGAACCTAATGGTCAGGGGTCCCTTTACCTTTACCTAGGATGCCTATTAACACTAATACAAAACACAAGCAAATATTCTACCTATTTAAGCTAAAACAAAGTTATTAAAAAATCCATGAAATATCCTGGAATTTTAGCTTACACAAATTAACGAAATCCCCTTTCGGATCACTAGCATCAATATTCCTTTGCTGCAGTTGCAACTAACATGATAAGATATATAATAATACTCATTGGGAGTGGTGGGGGAAGAGGAGACTCACCATTTGCTCTGTGTGATGTTTATGACTTATTTTCACTTCCCCATTTCCGTGTCAGTATGCTCATCATCCAGAATAGCATAGTGGTTGGTGCTAAGATTATAACTGAAGTGATCAAGGATCCAGTCTGTACACTCTGTTCGGCCTTGAAGCTCATTGGATGAAGCTGATCCAATCACTATGCTTTAGCCTAACCTACCTTGCAGGGTTGCTGTGAAACTAAAATGGGGGAGACAGCACATAGGGCAGGGTTGGGGAATGTGTGGTCCTCCAGAGGTGGTGGGGGGCGCGTCATGCTGGCTATCCTAAGGTAATCAGTACCGGCTAAATGGACAAATAGCCTGGCGCCATACAAGGCATCTTCCTACCCATTCTCCATGGCACGTTCCATGGCAGCATCGCTGTTCCCAGGCAATATCTGGGGCTCCACCCACGCTCCTCATCTCTGATGTTGGGGCTGCTGCCCTCTCATTACACACACCCCAGTTATTGCTTAAAGAATTCCACATTGGAGAGACAGGGAGAGAAGTTTTGGAAGCAGAATTAGTTATGCAAGAAATGTCATACAAGAATAAAACAAATAGAACCCAAATAGTGTAATTTTAGATTCTCTATTCGGACCTCGGCCTTGGCTTTTCGCCGGGATGGAGTCCCAGTCAGCGCCATGTGATGCAGAATTTTATTTATTTGGAACAGAATACAAACCCACATTTAGACGCCCAGTGCTTTGCGCTTTTCCAGCAAGCTGAATCGCATTTAGTACAGGCCTAATTGTCGGTGCTGGCTGCCGTGGCTGCGCTTCATGCTTATTTTCACTCGGCTGTGCCTATTTTGGGGGGCCCTATTCCCCTGGTCACAGTAGCTTTAACATGTCTTTTATTCTTGCCTTAATCCATGTGGGCCCAGTGTCTGGATGCTAGGCATTGCTAAAGCATGGTAGGGTATTACTCTCCACCAGGCATGCACAAGTGTACGTAATATCTTGGGAGCCAATGTTGCAGCGGCTCATAATTAACTGCCCTTAATGGGCAGAAATGATGCCAAGGGATTATGGTAATGAAGACTTTTCACATAATAGCTCCTAGTTGAGAGTGAGAGCAGACTCGTTCCAGGAGCGTTTTAGGGAATATTCAATCATTCGGCAACACAGCAAACTCTGTTAGTGCTGCTTAGATTGTCTTCAAAAGACTGTCAAGACTTTTTTTGTCTGTTTGTTGGTTTCTAATTCTGGTTTTCTCTCTCTCTCTCAAGTGCTCTCTCTTTGTCGCTAGGTTTGATTTGCTAGCAGAATTGGAGGTCCTGTTTTAAACATGTTTTTCATGTTTAAAGCTGAGCCACAGCTTAGGGAATGCTAAGCACTCTGTGGGTTTTGAAGACTGGAGGGCCAAAATGCCTCGATTGAAAACATTATGAGTCATGTGGCCATGTTAGAAGGGCCTCAGAGTTCTTCGCCTGGGAATCGCAGATAGTTGCCCTGATCTGCCTCATTCAACTCCCTGCCCAGAGGCAGCAGATGCTGTGCTGCAGGTCACATACAAATAAGTTGTTTTCTAGGATCTTTTCGTGATAAGCTCAAAGGAAAGATTCCGCAGTTCCCATTACTCCCTCAGCAGCCTGTTTCTCACAGGGAAGAGGATTGGATGGAAGACAAGTACACACTATCCTAGCTCTTTGGACTTGTAGAAATTTCAGGCGTATATGCTCCTAATTTATTCCCTGCCCTTCATCACGTCTCTGGGCTGCCTTACATAGAGTTGAAACGTCAACAAAACGCATAAAAACGAAAGCATTGAAACTTTACGTATAAAAGCAGCCGGCAGAATAAAAAACCAACATGAGCCAGAAATTAAAAAGAAGAAGAAAAGCAATGCTCAAAGGAGTTCTATCAATCAATCTCCTTTACTGGCATAGAAAAAGTGCACCATATACATGGATCAGAACACAACACAGTTAGCAAAACATAGTCAGAGATACTTTAGGATAAAACTGTCCAGACATCATGAGGTACGAAAAGGGCTCTTAGGATGTAATTTCATGCGTCACTCCAAAATCTTGCCACATTCTCCACAACCCTGGAAGAGTCAGTGCGATAAATCATTAAGGGGGCCAAATACTTATCGTATATTTTTGCATAAAATAGGCAATAAAATACAACGCGTGTGATGGATTTGACCTGTTTTGTGCCGTAAGGGCAGTATCTTTCAGAATATGGGATTTTCGAAAATCTACCTTGCAGGCGGTAAGACTTTAAATCTTGTGAGGGGAAAAGCTCTGCGTAGGTGGGGATCGTAGAGCTGGTGCAAATACGGAGTGTCCTGGCCAAACGAGGGTGGAATTCCCAACCCCAACAGGGAACAGGTTTTATTGGCTGCGCTGCAAAGGGTTTTGGAATTCAATCTCTAGGATTCTGCACTTGATTGTCTGGAATGATTCCAATTGTGGGAGAATGAGCAGCGACTCGAGTGATAGGCCACAGGTTCTGATTTTGCTTTCAATGGGAGCCAACCATTTGGAGTGGTGGGATTCTGCCAGCATGTGGAAAGTTAAAGAAGACGGATCAGACATGAAATGTAGGCAGAGCCAGAATTTTATAGCAGTGAGCCACACTTTGGTTTCCAGCAGCCCTTGTCCAGTTTCTAGACGCACGGCTGTGTATAGCACACAATTTGGCAGCCCCAGGATTTTGCACAGAAATTTGGATTGGATGCGTTCCAACGATTGGTTAACTTCACCAATCCGTAATGGAATGCCATACAGGAGTTTGGGGGCTACTTTGGTGTTAAAGACCTTTAGTGGCTCAGAGGAGTTTAAAGCCCGGGGTGGTGGTGGTAGAAGGCTTTTGCCTTGCATCAAGATAGGCACAAGGTGAGCCTCCCTCTGGGGGAGCAGTTCCTAGCCAGGGTGCCACCACCAAGGAGTCCCCTTTCCACTTCAGTCAGCCAAAGCACCTCACAAGGCAGGGTCACCCCCCGAAAAAAGGGCTTCTGTCTAAAATATTGATGTGCAGGCAGTTACATAAGAGAGTAGCAGACCACCGGGGGTTCTAAGCCCATGGCATCAAGGTCAAAACCAGCACTTTCAATTACTTAGCCTGGAAATGAACTGGGAGCCAATGCAGCAGGTGAACTAAGGCATGTGATTGCAATAGCCAGTCTCAGCCAACACCCTTTCAGCTGTTTTCCAGGCTAACTCCAGTTTTTGAGCCACCTTCAAAGACAGTCACATGTATAACACATGCCAGTAGTCTAATCTGGAGGTTACCACAGGCTTCCTTCCCACCCTAAATTAAGCTTTTGAAAGCATGGAAGAAAACCAAGCGTGGGTTTTTGTCCTGGGCACCGAGCATGTGATCAAAGACACCTTGTTCTTAAAACTTAACTAATGTCCTCTTTCCAAAGCCACTATTTTGTACCTAGAACTGTGGACATCATAGTTATAGTACAGCCGTGCCTTAGAAGTCGAACACAATCCGTTCCGGAATTCTGTTTAACTGCCAAAACGTTCGGAGACCAAAGCGCGGCTTCTGATTGGCTTCAGGAAGCTCCTGCAGCCAATTGGGAGCCACGCTGGACGTTCGGCTTCCAAAAGAACATTCGAAAACCAGAACACTCGCTTCCGGTTTTTGATCGTCCGGGAGCCGAAACATTTGGCAACTAAGCCATTCAAGATCCAAGGTACGACTGCATTTAAAAAGTAGATTTCACAAGCCTAAAGTCTTCTCACCTCTGTTGTAGAGGAGACTCTCCTGGAGGTTTGAGCATATAATTTCAGGTGGTGACTAGAGTGGATTAAAAACAACAACAACAACAACAACAACAACAACAGGGCTAAATGGACCAATTCTCTAATTTATTATAAGGTATACATTCTTATGATTTGTGCTAACCATGGTTGAAACCTCCACTGAGGGTTTGAGATTCTAAAAGTACCTCAGACATACTGTGCTCTCAAGCGCCTTGTCTCACATCCACCTGCTTTACTCAGCATTCATTTCCCATCTCCAGCAGCCTAGTTATCTCTCGCTTGTACTACTGCAATGCGTTCTACGTGGGGCTACCTTTGAAGGTGACCCGGAAACTACAACTAATCCAGAATGCGGCAGCTAGACTGGTGACTGGGAGTGGCCGCCGAGACCACATAACACCGGTCTTGAAAGACCTACTCTGGCTCCCAGTACGTTTCCGAGCACAATTCAAAGTGTTGGTGCTGACCTTTAAAGCCCTAAATGGCTTCGGTCCAGTATACCTGAAGGAGCGTCTCCACCCCCATCATTCAGCCCGGACACTGAGGTCCAGTGCCGAGGGCCTTCTGGCGGTTCCCTCACTACGAGAAGCCAAGTTACAGGGAACCAGGCAGAGGGCCTTCTCGGTAGTGGCACCCGCCCTGTGGAACGCCCTCCCTTCAGATGTCAAAGAGAACAACAACTACCAGACCTTTAGAAGACATCTGAAGGCAGCCCTGTTTAGGGAGGCTTTTAATGTTTAATAGATTATTGTATTTTAATGTTCTGTTGAAAGCCGCCCAGAGTGCGGGGTATAAATAATAAATTATTATTATTATTATTATTATTATTATTATTATTATTATTATTATTATTTTGGTAGAGCAGCGTCCCTGCCATTGGTTTGCAAATTCACATGTAACGGCAAACAGCAGCATATAAACTTTGGTTTACAAGCCAGCTTCAACTGTAGCTTGATAATCCTGATATGGCAGCTTCTCGCAAACCCTGGCCTGTGGGCTGTTGCAGATTTGAGCATCGAAGCACACCATGGTACGGGGCAGTATTTGGACGCAGCCAATCTATGTGAAGAGAACTCTTGAGTATTCAAATTTGCAATACAAATTGCAAAAATTAATTCCATTATTTATCCTAATAGTACCCACTGGAACAAGAGCAGTGTGGCATTATGCAAATCTAAATTCTGTTTTTGTTAGAAGCAGCGCTTTTAGTTTAGCATTCGGTTTACATTATCTAAATAATGGACAAGCTCCCTATTCAGCTAAATAAAGCAAATGCATTGCTTTAGGAATTTAATGAAATCTTGTCTCTGGAGCTATGTGTTTTGTGTGTGTATGTGCTCCTTAAGCTTGAAAACAGGGAAGCTTGATTAATGATACATTTCTGTCCCTGTAATAAATTATTTTGTTCTCTGTTGAGCTGTTAAATCCTCATAATTAGCTACTGCGCTTAAGCGCTATACTCACGGAAATCTTCAGATTATGCTTACTTAGCCCCTCCTCCCCCAGCCCAGTGCTCCTCCCTCCTTAGACAACGTGTAGAATTATTTTTAAGGAATTGAAAATGCTTATCTTTTGCTTTTCTGTCATACATTTGAGGCAACTCACTGTTGTTTTTTAAGTAGCTATTGTGGCTGGTTTTTGGGTCCTAGAAAGAAATACAGTGGAACCTCGGTTTTTGAGATCCTCGGAAGCTGAATGATTTGGAACCCGAACACTGAAAACCCGGAAGTAATTGCTTCTGTTTTCGAACGCGCCTTGGAATTCGAATGGCTTCCGAGGCACGTTTCTCAATTTCCCCCATTGAACTTGCTGACAGCCCATTGCGCCTCGGTTGTCGAACGTTTCGGAAGTCACACAGTCTTCCGCAACGGATTACGTTTGACAGCTGAAGTTCCACTGTATTTGGGTAGGAGAGCTAGGGGGAAATTCACATCTGGCAACCAATGCACCCCTTGGGTTTCAGATAGTACATGGGTAAAGGTAAAGGGACCCCTGACCATTAGGTCCAGTCGTGACCGACTCTGGGGTTGTGGCGACCATCTCGCTTTATTGGCCAAGAGCCGGCGTACAGCTTCCAGGTCATGTGGCCAGCATGACTAAGCTGCTTCTGGCGAACCAGAGCAGCACAAGGAAACGCCGTTTACCTTCCCGCTGCAGCGGTACCTATTTATCTACTTGCACTTTGATGTGCTTTCAAACTGCTAGGTTGGCAGGAGCTGGGACCGAGCAATGGGAGCTCACCCTGTCGCGGGGATTCAAACTGCCGACCTTTTGATCGGCAAGCCCTAGGCTCTGTGGTTTAACCCACACCGCCACCCGCGTCCCAGTACATGGGTAGACGAGTCTAAAAAGCCCGGGACACATATTTTCATGGCCCTCTAGCAGCTATGGTGGCTCATTTACCAGAAGTAATGCATTTAGCATTAACTCTGGAAGTGTATACTCAATTCTGACCAAACTAGAGCAAAATATATACATCAGAGATTGGGAAAGAGTAAAAAAAAAAAAAAAAAAAGCCCTTAAGAGAAGATGCCTATTTGGGAAGTAGATCAATGTGTGTGAATAAAGAGTTGATGTTATATTTAAGGTCCCCCACAGAAAATGGGTGCTCTTTTATTCTTTTTTCCAGTAGAAAGCTACACAGTACACAAGCCAGAAAGACGGTCAAAATCCTACTCATTTAGACGTCAGAGAGTGCTTTGCTTTCTGATTGACAGTGCCCACGTTTAAATTTAAAGCACTGGGGAAAATCCATTTTGGAAAATCTTTCTGACCCTGCATCACTGTTACACGGGAGTAGTCATTCTCCAATGTATTGTCTCCAATGCATTGTCTTGCATAGAAATCTTCGTGTTACACATTCTGAGTGAGCAAACCTTGTTTGAGAAAGCATTTCTCTCATTCTAAAAGATCCCCCCCCCCCCGAAGACATTTTAAGGTTCTCCAAAATCATGGCATGGTGGTGGGTTCCGCTCTCCCCATTTCTTCTGTGTCTCCCTTCTGTGTGACTCGTATCCTCTTACAGATACCATTGAGTCGATAGAAATCAATATCAGCCTTGCAATACTCTGTGCTTTGCAAATCCTTGACTGGGTAGGGATGGGATGGTTTCTGAAAGAATATCGCTTATCAGGTTTTCATAGCATGGAAGTGGATTTCTATGGCTGGAATGTTGCCACTCTAAATAAATAAATGTAAAAGTATACAGGAGAGCTAAACTGAAACCCTGCTTTGCCACTGATCTGATGTCGCCCAGTCCTTTATGCTTCTGATGAACTACAGGTAAGGTATTTGGGTACCGTCCACCTGCTCACTGTTTGACAGTGAACCATATTAACATCCAGCTGCTTTTAATTTAATTATTGTTATTTTTCATCAAGTTATTAGCATGCTGAGATGGCTCAGTCAGTAGAGTATGGTGCTCTTAATCTCAGGGTCGTGGGTTGAAGCCCCACATTGCATTGCAGGGGGTTGGACTAGATGACCCTTGGGGTCCCTTCCAACTCTGAAATTCTGTGGTTTTATTTTTCTGTCTGAATATGCAGGTGACAGGAAAAGCAATTGCCTCTCATTATTCTTGCAAGAGGTAGTTGGATAATGTATATGGAGTGTCTGGACACTAGACAGACGATGATTGCTTTTAATTGCAAGCTGACTTGTATGTTTTTTTTTATAAAAAAACAAACAAAACCCAACCAATTTATGAAATAGTACATTGCATTTCTTTTTCATTTGACACACTGGACCTATCTTGATTTTCTTATTCCTTTCCACTTTCCATTTCTATCTTTCTTAAACATGACTTAGCATGCATTGCTAGAGGCATAATACAATATTTGTTGACTGGTGATCTGATTTGCTATGGCAAAGAGCATATTGCATGTTGCGATAAACCTTTTCTCTCCGTTTCGTTCAAGTATAAAGATTATCTCATTTCCCCCACTCCTTTTTTTCTTGTGGGTGCAGAAATGATAGATACTCATGGCAATGTGTTCATGGTTATCCGTCTTATGTGTTTTTCTATATATTATTTCAGATAGATAGAAAGATAGATATGGGGAGTTGTTCAGGGCTGAAAAGCAGAGGGTTCTGCAGAATTGGAAACTATGACAGAGACCCTTGCAGAAATAAAAATAAAAAATAACCTGTTCTTGCAAATATAAATCAGGCAATCATAGGATTCTCACCTCTCTCCAGACATTGCCTGTAACAAGTAGTCACCTAAAGATCATACTGCTGGTTTTGACGCCTTATATGACTCAGGACCATATATATAAAGCCTGCCTTTCCTCATATGAACTCTGAGATCATGGCAGGCAGTTCACCTAGCTCACCGGCCTGGACCCGTGTGCCACGCAAACCACAGCATGACGACACCCTTACAATTTTATTACATAGTGTACTAAGATAACCCCATAACAACTTGGCTAAAGCCTAGTTGAGTTAGTACACACTCTCCCGCTTATTCTTTTTCTTGCCTCTTAGTGCATATATTTGTTACTGCTGCTGGCTGAGTTTCAGTTGCATTGTGATTGCTGATAAGCGCTTTTGCAGAACAGACCTGATCACGATATGCACACATGATCATTCCAAAGTAGCAGCAGGCAATGCAATGATAACGATCCTATATAGAGAAGGGGGCTATTCAAAAACGACAATTGCTGTCATTCACCCCAGGGCATTGCTCATATGACACTTGCCATGATAGGGGGCTGTCATGATTGAAATGCAGTGCAAATGATGAACGCAGTGACATTATTTCCAGGTCTTTCTATTCCCTGTAAGCAGCAAAAAACTGTTGGTAATGGCTTAGATATGAACAGCATGCTTTAAGGATATTTCTGGCCTCTGTCAGTAAAAAGCACAACAAAGGACTTCCTTTGGTGTCACAAATGAACATAACCACACATACTGCTGTTGATGCTTTCTGTTAAAATGGGCCTGGGTTTACCATATCTTTCCCTAGTGATACCAGCTGTGTCTTGTCAATGTTGCAATGAAAGAGAAATTACTATCCTAGAACAAAGTTCTCAAACGATTTCCTTTGGATGTTTCATAATTTTTGACCTGGCAATATATTGTGAATCATAATGTGTGTTAGGGCTGGGCGATAGATCGTCCAAAGCTGTTTCGAAGTCCCATCTTGTGATATCAGTTTCATAATTTTTGACCTGGCGATATATGTGTGTGGCTATGCAGAAGTCACGTGGGGGAAACCGTGAAGCCAGACAAAGTTTCTCCCGATTTCTGCAGCCCCTGTTAACTCTGCCAGCTCAGCTCTCCCCTGCCTCATGAAGGAGAAAGTAAACTAGTGAAGACAAATCAAAATCATGGGCACAAATGTGCCACATTTCTACTCAGTGTTGGGACATCTTGGCAGAAGAATTGCAAGGAGTTTTAAAAGCCCTCAGCATCTTACTCATGTCATAGTACATAACTTTAGACAACTTAGGGCAGTTGTGACTAAACAAGAAATTGAAAGAATCACAAGGGCAGGCGCCGGCAAAAATCACGATGTGGGAAAAACTTGAGAAGCCATCCAATGTCTCTACATAACTTCATCATTATTTCAGACATCATGATATAAAGCCAGGACATTGCAATGTTTACCTGTTGATATATAACGATATTGAAAACCAGATATTGCCCAGCCCTACTTGTGATCTTTTATTTAAAAGGGGATTGTTGTTGTTGTTTAGTCGTTTAGCCGTGTCCGACTCTTCGTGACCCCATGGACACTCCTGTCTTCCACTGCCTCCCGCAGTTTGGTCAAACTCATGTTAGTAGCTTCGAGAATGCTGTCCAACCATCTCGTCCTCTGTCGTCCCCTTCTCCTTGTGCCCTCAATCTTTCCCAACATCAGGGTCTTTTCCAGGGAGTCTTCTCTTCTCATGAAGTGGCCAAAGTATTGGAGCCTCAGCTTCAGGATCTGTCCTTCCAGTGAGCACTCAGGGCTGATTTCCTTCAGAATGGACTGATCTTCTTGCAGTCCATGGGACTCTCAAGAGTCTCCTCCAGCACCATAATTCAAAAGCATCAATTCTTCAGCGATCAGCCTTCTTTATGGATTAGAGCAGGGGCGGTCAACTCCTAAGAGACTGTGATCTACTCACAGAGTTAAAAACTGGCAGTGATCTACCCCCTTTTTTGGGTAAGTTGTTAAGCTTTTTTTTTAGGGAGGAAAGACCCATTTTTTTTAGCCAAAGTTGTTGAGCTTCTTTGGGGAGAGCCAGTGATCTACCAGTGATCTACCACAGATGTCCAGTGATCTACCGGACATGCCTCGATTAGAGAATAATACAGTGTAGTCCTTCTTGACTGACTCTCAATAAGATGGTGTAAGGAAGACGGCTGTCTTGTGAAAAGCAGTTATTGTGCGACCAGTTCCCTTTCACGTTGTTCCCTTGGCATGGATTCACCCCTTTTCAATCACTGTCCTGTTCAGCGCCTTGCCAAAACGATGGGTCTCGTCCTGCTTCAGACCTTACTGTTTACAAACAAAAGGACAGCAGAGGGTGAAATGCTTATTTTAAATATTCCAGCTAAAAATAACTTTGAGTAATTGGATAGCCCGTGTTAGTACAGTGGCCTACTGGCAAAATGTGGAGACGAGCGTAGCAACACAGCACAACAAAAAACCATGGCACTGGATGAAACAGAAAGTTGACAAGTTGGAAGTGAGTTCCTGCAATTAAAATATCTCTTCCTTTACAACGCAATTACTGTCGGAAACAGAAACTTGAAAAGTAAATGCACTGCGGTCTCGTGTGGTTGGGGTTTTTTAATTAAAAACACACACAGTACTAAGATAGGCCAGTGTTTGGGCTTTTGTTTCCTTCCCAGCAGTTGGCTGCAAGGCAACTGGGAAAGTCAGCTCTGGGGATGGAAAGACTCACAGAAACACATATCTTGGGTGTCTTTATACAGGCTTGCCACACTCTTTCTTGTAGACTTCTGGTTATCCAAATAAACCGTTTAATGAGATTAATGAGGCTGTAATATGGAAATTCCTCGTGTTAAATCCTTTAAAATCTTATTAATAAGTTGCTTGAAATAATTTCTTAAAAGGCTGTGGGTGAAGCGTTGTAAGGTAAAGGTAAAGGTACCCCTGACCATTAGGTCCAGTCGTGGATGACTCTGGGGTTGCTCATCTTGCTCTATAGGCCGAGGGAGCTGGCGTTTGTCCGCAGACAGCTTCCGGGTCATGTGGCCAGCATGACTAAGCCGCTTCTGGCGGACCAGAGCAGCGCACGGAAATGCCGTTTACCTTCCCGCAGGAGCAGTACCTATTTATCTACTTGCACTTGATGTGCTTTCGAACTGCTAGGTGGGCAGGAGCAGGGACCGAGTAACGGGACCTCACCCCGTCGCAGGGATTTGAACCGCCGACCTTCTGATCGGCAAGCCCTAGGCTTTGTGGTTTAGACCACAGCGCCACCCGCGTCCCCTGTGACGCATTGTAGCTCAAGTGTAAAATGTAGGTTAAATGGTTACACAGGTTACAACTGTGATATTGCACAGGAATCAGTTCTATTTGTAGATACAACAGCTCACAGGATCAGGCTGTACAATGATTGGATTACTCTGCACTATCCCTCCTGGTGTGTTTCCCTGTGGGTTTTTTTAGATTTAAAAGGGGAGGACGGAATAAAATAGCATTATGGTTTAAACACATTGCCACTTTTTGATGCATTATTATTATTATTATTAATCATGATTGTCTCTCCCCTCCTTCCATGGTTTCCCACCCAATAACATGTGTTCTCTGGGTGGCTCACAAATATTTAAAAACAAAATGCAAAGCTAAAAGAACACAATTGAAACAGTAAAAAAAAAAAAATAGCACGGCTCTCATGTGGAATTATTTTGTACGCTTTGGGGCATAATGAGTAATCCAGTTGTTAGCATACTGGGGGATGAAATAATAGCGAAAAGTGAATTTTGCTCAAATTATATAATCGCTGAACATTCAGGAGCAGCTCTGTTTCAACTGTGCTAAGACAAAAATGTCAGTGGAAACCCGATACTAAACCCACAAAGTGCAAATGAAAAATGTGCCTTTTGAGTAGAGACATGAAACCTGGCTTGTGGGTGGGGTGGAATAGAAAAAGTTTAATTAGAAACATTTCCCGTTTCTTTCCTTATCCTCTGGGCTTGATATGAACAGATAGGGAGATGGGGCTGAGTGGGAAATTATGGTATATTTTTCTCAAAATGATCGTTGAAATGGCATTAATTGAACGATAGGGATGCTGTGTATTCTGAGGTATTTCTCCCTTAGGACCTGCAACATAGTTTGGCAATTTTTTAAGCACACTCACAAAATTCTCTTTTCCCCACTTCTAAAGCTTTTGCTAGAATGATTAACTGTGTGATATCTGATCCCCCACCCCGTAGCCTCTTTCCTTGTGGCAGCAACAGGAGGTGTCTCTGCACAGCCTAATTTTCCCTTGATACCTGGTATATTGAAACAGCAGCATCCCAGGTGCCAGGGAACCTGGGAAACACAGTTTTCCAGACTGCCTGAGTGCTCAGTAGGACTGCAAGAGTTAACAGCTTGGGTTTATTTGAAAAATGGCCTTACGCCATAGATGCCCACTCAACCACTTCACTCTGTGGAACTGGTGCTTTTACAAGTGCCGAATAATGTAAAGCAAACGTCTTACAATGGACAGGGTTAGTAAGGAGTCTTCGGATATTGAATTATCCAGGGCACCCAATAGGGGCATCAGGCACTCTGGGAGTTACAGATCCCAGGACTCCTTGCACCATATCTCTTTTATTTATTTAACAAAATTTGCATACCACTTAATTTTAAAACTTCTAAGTGGTTTACTAAGAATATAAAACTTGCATTAAAATGGTCACTAAAAGTCAAAGCTTTAAAAAATCTCAATACAATCATACCTTGGTAGTAGAACGCCTTAGTTGTCGAACAAATCTGCTCCCAAACATGTTCTGGTTTGCGAACGTAAATGCTGTAACCAGATAATATGACCTTGGAGAGCTGTGATGGGTGTGTGTGTGTGTGTGTGTGTGTGTGTGTGTGCGTGCATGCATGCATGCATGTGTGGCTTTTTTTTTTGGTGTGTGTGTGTGTGTTGTGCTGTTTTTTTTCTTTTCTTTCTGGTTTTTACGGGATGGCATGCAATTTCGTTGCACTTGTATAGCGTTGTGCTTGTACTTGTGCAATGACAATAAATAAATTATCCATTATCTATTATGTCTGATGCGGCTTCCACGGCTTACGATTGGCTGCAGGAAGCCACGCCTTGGTTTCTGAACCATTTCGGACTCCCAGAATGGATTAAATTTGAGAACCAAGGTGTGACTGTATAAATAAAATCAGCGGCTTTAAATGCATATTATAATATAGAATCATAGAATTGTATAGTTGGAAAGGACCCCCAAGGATCATGTAGTCTAACCCTCTGCAATAAAATTTCAGATTAAAAAGCATGCCAGCTTTACACGTTTGGGTCAGCTTGCCTGAGCAAAACATTTTTAGCAGTGCTAAACAAGTGTGAAACAAAAATTCCAAACTGAAGGAGATCATCTTGGGGAAAGTATACTCAATTTTACAGTGCAATTGAGCTTTATTATCTGGTTAAATTGTACTTTGGACTAGGTACCGTCTTTCCCCCTTTTTAAGACACCGTCTTATAATTTTTTTTCCTCAAAAAAACACAGGGTGGCTTATTTTCGGGGGGATGTCTTATTTTTATTACGTCAGTATGGTACGGTACAGCCTCCCCCTGCGCGCTGAGCAGGCGGGGCAGAACTCCACAAGAGGCGCATTTCCTCTCCCCCCGCGCCTCTCGCTGATTCGCTGGCTCCCTGCGCACGGGGAACAGGCGGGGCAGGAAGAGGTGTCTCCCCCCCCCCGCGACTCTCCCTGCGCGCTAAGCAGGCGGGGCAGAACACCGCAAGAGGCGCGTCCCCCCCGTGCCTCTCACTGGTTCGCTGGCTCCCTGCGCATGCAGGAGGGGCTGAGGAGACGACGGGAACAATGGCGGCACCACGGCTTACTTTTGGGGTACGTCTTACTTCTCACAAAGGTAAAAAAAACCTGCCATGGCTTACTTTATGACTACGTATTAAAAAAGGGGAAACAGGGTAATAGTGACAGTGACATCATTAGCATTGCCCAATCCAAAGGGGAGAGATGCAGCAAATGACTTGCCCATGCAGTGTGCATCATCAGCAGTAACTGATAACTATAAACTCGAAATGCGCCCCAAATGTGCTCTTCCCAGGGGGTATACTCCACGAATATTTACAAACGCAATTTCCCCTCTTCCCTTGTAAACAACACCAGCTTTATTTGTATGTTTTCAGTATTTGTGTCCCACCTTTGCATAAAATATTCAAGGCAGCCCTGTCACCAAGTAAAATGATACACAATAAGTACCATCATAGATTCATGGAATTGTAGAGTTGGAAGGATCCCGAGGGTCATCTAGTCCAACCCCCTGCAATGCAGGAATCTCAGCGAAATCATCCAGGACAGATGGCCATCCAGCCTCCAAGGAAGGAGAGTTCACAACCTCCCGGGGGAGACCATTCCACTGTCAAAGGATCAATTATTGCTATAACTGTTTTTGAGGACGGACCTTTGTTGGGTTGTCGTGGGTAGATAAAGGAAAAGCAGAGGTCTTAATGAGTCTGTGTGCTTAAAACACAAAGCTTGAAGTTTGTTCTGTGGATTCTGTTGTTCGTTTACTAACGGCAGACTCTCACTCAGTGTAGGCAGATAGTATGCAGTCGTAGAACCCGAAATTAATTCTGTCGTTTAATTGCTGGGAACAAATGTGCTGGTGGTCCAGGTCAGTGACCTTAAAGTGTTGTTTCCTCACACAGGCAGAACCCTGTCTCGGGGAATTTCAACACCTCCCACCCAAGCCTGTAGTCTCACCTCCAGCCTCCAAGCCATATGCTGCTGTTATCTCCACTGGCCCACTGTAGTGACACAGAACAGAGAGGAATGCCAAGAGGACAGTGGCAGTGACATTTGCACAAGGAACACGTCTGTTGTCTCACTGCCAAGTCTCTAATTAATGGCTGCATTCAGTCCCTCGCTAGCCCTTCTCAGCTGAATGTATGGTCATTGCCTTGATTCGGGGCTTTCTCTCACAGAACAGCCGTTTCAGTCCAAAGCAAGAGGCAGGTCGTAATCTTAGTTAATCCTGCTGTTGGCGCCGTCTAATTGCTTTGCAGGGGAGGCCTTGGTTTTGCAACAGTTCCCAGTGTGAGGTTTTGTTGGGGAAGGGTGTGGGCAGGCTTTATAAGGCAATCCCAGTAGATTTCTGTGCTCTTCACGAGGTAGGGTCAACAGCCAGGGTGGTGGTGGGGGCTAGGCAGAATGGATTCCTGTTGCAAAATCTCCCCGTCAAAATGGTAAATTGCAGGGGAAATGACAGGAGGGAAGGGAGTGGTGTAGAAACGCTGGAACAACCCTGGCCCTGTATACCTGAAGGAGGGTCTTCACCCCAGACCCTAAATTCCAGCACCAAGGGCCTTCTGGCGGTTCCCTCACTGCGAGAAGTGTTACAGGGAACCAGGCAGAGGGCCTTTTCGGTAGTGGCACCCACCCTGTGGAACACCCTCCTGTCAGATGTCAAGGAAATAAACAACTATCTGACATTTAGAAGACATCTGAAGGCAACCTTGTATCGGGAAGTTTTTAATGTTTGACGTTTTATTGTGTTTTTTTTAATAGATTTTGCTGAAAGCCGCCCAGAGTTGACTGGGGCAACCCAGTCAGATGGACTGGGTTGTTGTTGTTAGGATAGGTTTCTGAAATTATTGCCTGTTGTTAGGCAATCCCCACTACTCTTAGCAGTGAAAGGAGTGGTACAGGAGAGAGGCAATGAGGGGTGCTGGGGTGCTGCCAGCAGAGGAGGCCTATCTGTCAAAATAGGAGTGGTGGGGGTGGATTGGTCACTTAATGTCACTTGGTTGACCAGGCTTGGTGACTCAACCCATAGTGTGGAACATGCCCTGTTCATTTTCACGTCTCCCACCAACCCCCAATGGACTGCCTCATACGCCGTGGCGGTGGGACCTTCTCCCATTGCGCACCCAGAAAGTTTGGCCATTGTGTGGTATAAAGTACCTGATGGTGAACGAGAAGAGTGTCAATGCCCCATCATGCTCCCTGGTCTCTTTACAGTCCCATTCCAAGGCCTTCTGAAGCCAGACCAAAAAAGTTCTTGGGGAAATCCCAAGCAACAGGAAACTGCCAAATCCTATAGCCCCTCAGACAGTGAATTGCACCCTTAAATCTCCCTTAATACAGGTGAAACTCGAAAAATTAGAATATCGTGGAAAAGTCCATTTATGTAAGCAACTGTTTTCATTAGCTACTGGAGTTTAATATATGAGATAGACTCATGACATGCAAAGCGAGATATGTCAAGCCTTTGTTTGTTATAATTGTGATGATTATGGCGTACAGCTGATGAAAACCCCAAAGTTGAAATTGTTAAGTTGGGGTTCTCATTAGCTGTACGCCATAATAATCACAATTATAACAAATAAAGGCTTGACATATCTCGCATGGCATGAGTCTATCTCATATATTAGTTTCACCTTTTAAGTTGAATTACTGAAAGAAATGACCCTTTCCACGATATTCTAATTTTTTGAGTTTCACCTGTATTTCATTCAGCATTGAAGACTGGGGTGGGCAGGGAGGGAATATCCATCTGTAGAACGCACTAGAAACACTGCAAAGATTCACACCTGCAATTTAATAACCATCACTGTAGTGTTAACATCTTGTTTCCATGTGGTGTATTCAAGTTAATTCATGTATTGGGAGACTACATGGAAGTAATAATAAGAAATAATAATGATAAAGGTATTGGAATGGAGTAACAATATATTCTAATTCTGATCACTTGAGTCCAGTCTGGTATTGCAATAACTCCCCCATGTTGTTGTTTTACTGAAACAAGGAGGCTGAACCGTATTTCTATGCCTATTCACTTCAGTAGCCATATTTCCACCTAAAGCAATTTGCACGCTCGTGAATAGCATGATTGTTAAGCTGACTGGTTAAAACGTTTGCTTTCCTTAGAGCAAGTAATGGCCTTTGAAGCCTGATGATATGGATCAGAGAAAAAGAGTCCCTCTCTTTTCTTTTCGTTTTGGAAGAGTTGCTTTGACTCTTAAGGTTGGAGCAAGTTCCTTTCCTGTTCATTGAAAGAGTCTCCTAATCGCCTAGTTTGAACCATGTCATGGTTCTAGGGACAAAAGTGAATGTTCGTGCTGGACAAGGAGACACACAGACATCCCCCCCCCCAATACCTCCTGAAATTCTTATTGCTCGGTACAAGTCAAAACTTGCTTTGTGTTGCCCACCTTTAGTCTCCCAACTTCCTTTGCCACTATAATGTTCCATAGTTGGCTGTCCTCACGGCCTGGTGACATAATGGGCACACCCTAGGCCTTTCTCCACCCAAGAGCAACCAGGCCATCCTTTCTCCCATTGTTACACTTACGCAGTAATACACCCCGCTGGTCTGGGTCAGGCAGCGAGTCTTGTGACATTCCTGGCCACGTTGCAAACCTGAAGACAAGTCCTCCCACAGTAGGACACATTGAATTTTTCAACTTTCAAATTCCAAAAATACAGGGTTCTGAAAAGTTGTAACACGACTTGGGATTTCAAAAGATATCCGGCTTAAATTAATAAATTTACTTTTGCTTGGTAAGTAAAATGTGTGTCAAAATCCATAGTAGAAATATTTGCTGTTGAATATGCTGGGTTTTATAATGGTTTGATTGAAATGTTGCATATTATTATGCTATACCTTTGGCTCTTAATTTTTTGTAAGTCGCTTAAAGACTTTTTTCTTTTGTAAAATAACTACAAATTATTATTAACAACAACAACAACAACAACACCTCAATCACAGCGGCAACAACACATTGTTGTTGTTGTTGTTGTTGTTGTTAATAATAATAATATCTCAATAGCAGCAGCAGTAGTAAAAACCCAAAGTCTAGAAGTATGTGGGTCGTGCTAACCTGTAAAAATCTACCAGATGTTTGGGGAATTTACTGAATGGATGTTAAAAAGGTATCACAGCATGCTTTTACAACTTCAAAGTTTCAGAACCATTTGGTTAGATAGGATTCGGGAAATGCAAGTCCAAAATATGTTTAGACACACAGAATTAGTTGAATGGATCTTAGTCACAGTTGTATAAATGGATGGATTTCATGCCTTGTTTAAATTGGGAGGATTTGTTGCTGTCCAAGAAATTAGCTAATGAATGACATTAAACATTGACTAATGAAGCTATAGCAAAGGCTGCCCATTCCAGTAACTTCTGTTTCTGCAGAACTTGCTCCAAGGTATAATTTGCATATTTCAAATAATCTTTCATGTTATCAGAATCTCCACATTTTTTTGTCTCCCTGTCCTTCAGTTTGATGGAATAAGCATTTCAAATGTCAGCCAGTTCACTTTCTGCCAGTAAGTGAATAATGGGCAGTTTCTAATTTGACATAATAATTAGGCATTTTAGAAGCCTACGGCTAATTTTGGTTTTTATCTTAAATGAAGCAGCAAGAGTACAGCGCATTTAGATCAGAAGTTTAAATTAATGTACCAGTTAGAATTTGGAAAGCATATTCAGTGTATTCCA
Organism: Darevskia mixta; assembly: GCA_034641385.1. Taxonomy (NCBI): domain Eukaryota; kingdom Metazoa; phylum Chordata; class Lepidosauria; order Squamata; family Lacertidae; genus Darevskia; species Darevskia mixta. The sequence goes on along the minus strand of JAWWNH010000062.1, from coordinate 4,647,710 downwards.
ACTACCATGGGGCACCAGGTAGAGAAGAAGCCAGCTTGTGCACTGTTTAAGGTTTTCCTTTTCATTTCCTTTTCATTTGTACCACACCATTAATATACTGTAAAAGATGATTTACAGAACAACAAAAAACAACACAGGACCTAGTTCAGTTCAACATTTGAAAATAGGAGAGACAATTGAATGGAAGGGAAAGTCCAGGGGCGTGGGGTATGATGCAGAAATGGGAAAATTGGAGAAAGAAATCCCCCACCTTTATATAGAGTTCATTTAATTTTTTTTGCAGTGGAAAAAGTGGACATTTGGGGGGAGGTTGGGGAAAAATAATGCCACCCCTAATTCATGAACTAATCTCTCTTTTAAACTGAAGGTTGGAATTATTTTAAGGCGAGGTTTGAAAATATTGCATTAGCTTTCACTTTACCCCTCCAAAATGCTACACCCCTGAAGACACAGTCTTCCATTGTCTCCCAAGATGGACAGATGCCAACAGGAACAATGCAATGCAATCTATAAGCATATTAAATACCTATACAGTGGTACCTTGGTTCCCAAACTTAATCCGTTCCAGAAGTCTGTCCAAAACCAAAGTGTTCTAAAACCAAGGCATGCTTTCCCATAGAAAGTAATGCAAAATGGATTACTCCAGACTTCTAAAAACAACCCCTAAAACAGTAATTTAACATGATTTTTATCTAACGAGACCATTGATCCATAAAATGGAGGCAATAATCAATGTACTGTACTATAAAATAAATAAGACAGTATTGTAGATGATAAAAATTAAAATTATTTTTTCTTACGTGCACTGATGATAGTCGTTTGGATGGAGGGCTTTTATCCATTTCTGAAGTCACACAATCAATCAGTAGCTGAACTGGGTTCCACACAGTCACAAAAACAAGTCACAAAAACGAAGTCACAATCCACAGTCACAAGTCAGTCCCATAAAACGAAGAACAAGTCATAGTCAAAAAAACGAAAAAGCAACACAAACAAAAATGCAATTTTTTTTAGCAAAAACAAAAGCTCCAAATATCACCTCTGTGCTGCGTGGGTGCTCGGGACTCAACAGCCGACAGATTCAACAGGAAGCCTCTGATTAGCAGTAGAAGACTCAATTAACAAACGGAACACACTCAACAGGAAGCGGAACATGTTCAGCTTCCAAGGCAATGTTCACAAACCGAAACACTGACTTCTGGGTTTTGCAGCGTTCTGTTTCCAAGTTGTCCGTAAACTAAGCTGTTCTAAAACCAAGGTACCACTGTATTCTTAGAGGTGCACTACTCTCAGGCTGTTGACTTCGGGTCGCCAGTCGCCTCTGGTATACTCTTTCTGTTGCTTGCTTAAAACATATTTGCTTAGGCAAGCCCTTCCAGACAGGTAGAAGTTACGTGTGTGTGTGTGTGTGTGTGTGTGTGTGTGTGTTTATGTGTGCTACTACTGCGGCCCGTGTTTTGTTAGCCCAAAAATGGAAAAAAAGTGAGTTCCCAACTAGAGATAGATAGATAGATAGATAGATAGATAGATAGATAGATAGATAGATAGATAGATAGATACTTTATTGTCATTGTACACAGTACAACGAAATTGAATGCCATCCCACATTTACAGCCACACATACACATTTACATATTTACAGCCACACATACACATACATACCATCCATCATGACTCCCCAAGAATGAAGAATGGCAACTTAAACTGATGGAATACACGCAGCTCACAGTTTTTAACTTATAGAATAAGAGAAAAAAAAGAATGTACGTTTAAAGAAGACTGGAAAATGTTTATTGAGTATATGGGTGACAATTGTGTTTATTTAAAAATGCTGGTAGCATTAAGATAAATTCAACAGTGTAAATAAGTTTTGATGGATGTAACAATGGATTACCGAATGGTTTAGTTCATGTAAAATATGCAGGGATGTATGGTATCCAAAATGAACCACGGAAAGAGAAGGGAAGTTATTGATTTAAGGTTGTCTAAATGAATACTTTGAAATGTAAATTAGAAAATTTAATAAAAATTATATTTACTGTATATACTCGTGTATAAGCCGACTTTTTCAGCACATTTTTAATGCTGAAAAAGCCCCCCTCGGCTTATACTCGAGTGAGGGTCCCCTTTCGGGCTGCTCCTTCCTCTTCCGCCGCCTTTGCCGCTGTCGGCTTATACTCGTGTCAATAAGTTTCCCCAGTTTTTTGTGATAAAATTAGGTGCCTCGGCTTATATTCAGGTTGGTTTATACTCGAGTGTGTGTGTGTGTTACATGTGTTTTAATCTGCTTTTAGCTATTCTTGGCTTTAATTCATCTTTTGAAAACTTGTATATACTTTTAACTGTTTCTCCCAATTTGCTTTTAACTCTGCTGATTCTAAAACATACTCCTGGTCCAGGATTTGTTTCAGGACATGGGAGGGCCATAGCTCAGTGATAGAGCATGTGCTTTGCATACCAGAAATCCCCATTTCAGCACATGGCATGCCTAGGTATGGTTGGCACATTCTCCTGTATGAAAACTTTGGTGTCAGTCAATGTAAATGATACCGAGATAGAAGGACCAATTGTCTAACACAGTATAAGGGATCTTCCTATCTTCCTAATATGTGCAGGTAATTAATCTTTGGACAGTAAGTCATTTATTGTCCTGGAGAAATTGGTCATCACTTTGCATGCATGGACCAGATCTTTCCATTGCAATGAACAGGGAGATCTCTACGTTGAGGAACACTTAGTGAGCATGAAGGCACTTATGTAGCTCTTAAAGGGGGCGTTAACTTTTCTTTCAGAAAGCATAACTTGCTTTTCCAGCAGGAAATAACATCACCATAGAGTGGCAAGTGCGAAAAAGGCTAAGTTGTTTTAACCACATCTGAGGTTCAGATGCACTTTTCGCTGACTTTGAAATGAAGAAAAACATTGCAGAGCTTTTGACTCTCAACTTTCATTTTTACCGACTATTAAATATCATGTGAGCCTGCGTGAGGACAGAAGCAACATTAGAAATAACTGGAATGCTTTTACTAACAGAAGACATAGACTCCGTAAGGGGAGGTGTTTTTTGGGGTATGCAGTTGATAATGTTCAAGGCTGCTACAGAAACTAGCATGATATAATGTCATCAGTTGGACTGATTTAATGAACAAATTATATCTTAATAATGATTTAATGTCTTTTCTGTTTCATTAACAGACCAGAGACGACTTCCTGGGTCAAGTGGATGTGCCACTTAATCATCTTCCGGTAAGATACTTTATTTATAACCTTCTCTACTTCATCCAAGCTCCTGGGACAATGGCTTAAACCAAGGATGGGGAATCTGTGACCCTCCAATTCCCATTGACCCCAAACCAACAGGGCCAACTGTCAAGGATTATGGGAGTTGGTAGTCCACGGTTCTTTAGCATTTAAAGCAGCCTTCCCCAGTGTTTTGCTGTCCAGCTGCTTTCTCCCATGACCATTGGCCATGCTAGCCGGCACTGACAGGAGTTACAGTCCAAAACACTTGAAGAACCCCACAAAGCCCTGGTTAAAAGCTTAGAGTTCAAGTGTGTTGAGTACAGTCGTACCTTGGATCCCAAACGCCTTGCAAGTCGAAGGTTTTGGCTCCCAAACGCAGCAAACCCGGAAGTGAATGTTCCGGTTTGCAAACGTTCTTTGGAACCCGAACGTCCGACGTGACTTCTGCAGCTTCCAATTGGCTACAGGAGCTTCCTGCAGCCAATCGGAAGCAATGCCTTTTTTTTACAAACGTTTTGGAAGTCGAACGGACGTCCGGAACGGATTCCGTTCGACTTCCAAGGTGCCACTGTATATAAAAAGAGTAAAAGAAGTATTACATGAGTTAAGTAATAGGAATTCTTATTCTATTGCTGGTATTGATCTCAGTTGTGTTTTTAGTGCCGAGTTTTACAAATGTACTAGACCTTCAACCTGGTAGGGTTGTCACTAACTGGATATTAGTGTCCTCTCCTGAATTGCACCAGAGCACAGCCAGCAGAAAACTTGTTAAACGTTCCTAATAAGCTCTAATGTTTTAACTCCATTTGTCAAACCGGTTGACAACCACAAAAGTGTTTCCAGAAAGGTTCCCTGCTGCTGCTCTAAAACTAAACCACTTGGGACCTAGTTAGAAGTAATACTGTTCCAAATGATTCAATAAAAAAATTTAGCTCTTTGCAATTTTCTATTCCTTGTGGAAAAACTACGTGCGATGCCACAGGGCTCTTTTGAAATAGCTGTTTCCATCTTACGTCAGTGGCATCAGCCCCCCATGCAGCTGCTATATGTAGGAAAGCAACATGGTTCCTGTTGAAAGCTTCTGTCTTTCTTTTTTTTAATTAAACCTAAAATAACAACATTGAATGTGCTTTGTCGTTGATAATGAGAAGTCCCTGTAACAGAAAACATCGCCTTTAAGAGCAGGAGAACAACACATTCCAGAAAGTTCGTTTAGTCTAACTTTTCTGCAAAACATACCGAGAAACCCCAAAGCATTGATGGGAAAAGGTCTTCAAAATACCGGGGGGGGGGGGAGAAATTGCAAACACCAAATTATAATGAGCCAGTGCACAATTATAGATCTCTTAAGCCTGATGCAGAATTCTTATAATGTTTCTGACCTAACCAGCCTAGGCACACCTGTTCCAACAGTTCCACAGCCTCCCTGGGATTTGTAGGTAGAAAACAGAGATAGCGTTGCATCGGCATATTACTGATACCTCAGTCCAACCTGCCAAATTTTACTAATTTATTTAGAATATTTATAAACCTCTTAATCAAAGAGCTGTCTCATCGGTGTACAAATGACTTTCTCCAGTGGTTTCCTGTAGATGTTAGAAAGCATAGGGGACAAGGTGGAAACCGGAAAACACATATGCCTAAGACCACGGGGCAGAATAGAAAATTCCCAGCACCACCTAATGAGACCATCTCTCCAAGCTGATCACTTAGTCATTATTAGCTGACATCCCATTGATTTCAATGGCGCTTGACAACGTCTTGGATGTAACCCAGTATTTAAACCAGAGTTTGCAACCCCTCTGGCTGTCTTTGGACATTTGTCCATGGTGTCATAGTGCCATGGACACACACCCTCCTCCCCCTCCCTATTGTGTGCTGGATCCATACAAAGATACAATAAGGAGCCTTGACTTAATGCAAGCCAGGATCGCTGTTCCAAAGCCAATAAACAGGGGAAGGGAAATCTGTGGTGCTTGTCGACAGGTTCATAAACTGTGGCATATGAAGCCATAGTGTAGGGATCACCAATCTGCAGGCACCTGGGTGGTGGCCCTTGAATTTTTATTTTGAGGGGAGGATTTTTTATTTATTTCAAGGGTAGGTCCTTCTTTGGAGGGGGTTTTCTGGATGTCTGTGTGATTGGAAAAGATGCACCTGGACAGACAGAAGGATAGATCCATGTGTGACTGAGAGAGATGACTGCTTGGGGTGAGTGTGTTCATGTGCTGTGTGTGCAAGAGACAGCGGCTGTGTGTCCACCTTCTATATTTTTCTGGTACTAGGGAATGCTCCCTGTTACTGGAGAGCATGGGCATTGCTCTCTGTGTGTGATCAATACTGTTGTGGTCACCACAATCGGAACCAGCAGGATGTGCCAGCATACATGACTTGTCGAGTGGTGGTGGTGAAGCAGCAATGACTGTACTGTCCCTAATTTTTTGTTATCGCCATGCCGCCAGTGATAGCCATTTTGTAGCTGGCAGCCGCAGCACTTTCTAGGCAAGCGTTCAAACATGGGCAGATGAACACCTGCAAACCCTGGTGCGAAAATAACCATGGTTAGAGTTAACCTTGGTGCAGATGTAAAGCTACATGATAGTTTACTGCGGAAAGTGAAAGGAGGGGAGGCTTCAAGAGGGAGCCTGTGGGTGCTATGTGTCTCCCAGAGTTGTTAATTCTATTGGGAACGTTATGTCATTTAGACAGGACCTTTTAAAGGCCGAAACCCATGGTCTATATTGCTGCACCTTCTGTTTTCGTAGTCGTGTATCAATGTTCACATCTATTACACCGAAATAAAAATGATGTAAAGCTTCCAGTTCTAGACCGTTGTTAGAGAGAGCAGAAATAGCGAATTCACAGCCTCTGCATGTTCTGTTCTCTTTTATATGCAAGACACATGCTTATGGACTTCACTGATGCACTCACCAAGAATAAGGAAGCGTTAAAAATGTGTTAGCAAGCAAACATTCAAGCCTAGAACAAGGAGAATCTTTTTAAGGCCCGTCTGCCCAGTGTCAGACAGTGGCATTGCTTTTTGAGACTCTTAACGCATTTTAGTCACTTGTCTGCTCCGTGGAAATTCTCCTTTTGCACAGCGAAACACTCTTGCTGAAAACTGTTCAGAACTGAAAAACAGACTGTGTTCCATCCTGACAAATAAGGGTTTTCACATCGAGCTGGCCTTTTAAAGAAAGCTAGCTAAATATTTAGCTCTGCAGGAGACTCGTGGGTAGAAATGCGTTGTGGATATATCACTTGGGAATGAGAACTGGGTGGAATGGCTGCTGAATGCTTCTGGAAGGCCAAATTGGGTAAATATATATTTTTGCATGACTTGGTTCCTGTTGTGAATGAGTGGAAGAGGGGACCGTCATAAATTTGATAAAATGGTCATGCTGTTAACTTGACAGGAAGCAGTAGAAATCCTTCTTCCTCCAGAAACACCAATTCACAGGCAGAAAATGGATACTAAAAAGACAGGGCACAGCAACTGATTTTCTCCTCTGCATCCATACCTATAAATGTCCACACAGCTCCCCACAGTCCTGGGAGCCACACAGCTTCAGAGTGCAAACCACAGCAGTGGGGTGTAACTGAATATTATATAGAATTTTTGAGGGGTGTGCGTGTTAATCGCTAACAGCTGTGCAATATCCATTTACGCATCCATAAATGACCACGTGGTGTGAGTTTTCTGACAAAACTACCAGTGCGCTAATCCCCCCCCCCCCAGTTTTGAGTTAGCATGTTATTTTGACTCAGTTAAGCAACACTGAAAAAAGCATGTGCTGTCAATTTTACATGCTGTTTAAATATGTGTTGTTGTTTTTCCACCACTTGCCCAGAGTACCTTAGCTGAAACATGTGATGCGGTAGGAATCATAAAAGCACACTTCATGTCATTTCTCTCCATACTGTGTACTTGGCGCTTGTCTGTCACCACATTGATGACTGTGTGGGCAGACAAGTTAAAATGGCCAGCGTAGCTGAAGAACATGGGTAGACAAACTAAGGCCCCGGGGGCCGGATCCGGCCCAATCGCCTTCTAAATCAGGCCCACGGATGGTCCGGGAATCAGTGCGATTTTACATGAGTAGAATGTGTGCTTTTATTTAAAATGCATTTCTGGGTTATTTGTGGGGCATAGAAATTCGTTCTCCCCCCCCCAAAAAAAATATAGTCTGGCCCCCCACAAGGTCTGAGGGACAGTGGACCGGCCCCCTGCTGAAAAAGTTTGCTGACCCCTGCTCAAGAATCTTGAAGCGAGTAGGTCAAGTGAGTGGGCAAGTGGCCAGCCCGGGTAGGCCTTCCCACAATCCCGCTGCCACAAATGGCTGCAGGGGAAGGGAATGAAAGTGAGTAAGTCTTTCTCCCCTTCGTCTGCCCCCTGCTGCTAAGAGAAGAAAGCCTGTATTTTAAAATGCAAACTTACTTCACTTGGTGGAGAGGAACTCACTTCTGCGGCAGCAACAGAGCGAGCACAGGGATGGGCAGTGGCAGGGGGTGGTTGTCAGATGAGTTTGTAAGGGGATGGGGATAGTTTTGGGGGGCAAGCTGTACAGAAAGAGGGGAGAGGGTTTGGGGGGCAAAGCTGTACGGGGAGGGTTTTTTTTGGCGAGTTGTAAAGAGAGGGTAAGGGACCAGGTGGCGCTGTGGGTTAAACCACAGGCTTGCTGATCAGAAGGTCAGCGGTTCGAATCCCTGCGACGGGGTGAGCTCCCGTTGCTCGGTCCCAGCTCCTGCCCACCTAGCAGTTCGAAAGCATGTTAAAGTGCAAGTAGATAAATAGGGACCGCTCCAGTGGAAGGTAAACGGCGTTTCCGTGCGCTGCTCTGGTTCGCCAGAAGCAGCTTTGTCATGCTGGCCACATGACCCGGAGGCTGCCTTCGGACAAACGCCAGCTCCCTCGGCCTATAGAGCGAGATGAGCACGCAACCCCAGAGTCGGACACGACTGGACCTGATGGTCAGGGGTTCCTTTACCTAAAGAGAGGGTAGTGGGTGGGTGGGCAGCAAGCAAGAGCGATAGCCCCTAATAAACATAGTATTCATACAAATGCAAGGTTTTCGCTGGAAATTGCTTTTAGTAGAATATTTGTAAGCATTTTTAGATTTGACAACTCAACTGTTGTAATAACCCTGTTGAGAGAGAGAAAACGAAGGCACCGAAAGCTGTTAACAAGTTAACTTTAGCAGATTTGAAGAGCTGTGTTCATAAATACACAGCATTCACAGGGCCGGCCGGCTGAAAATAGCGTACGCCTTTGATTTTAGATTTGACTGTTTTGCAATGCAAGTTTCCCAGTTTTGCTTGCATTGTATCCATCCATTATGTTACTGTTAGCAAACAATGCATTCCTTTTTTAAAAGGAAATTTTGTCCAGAAAAACAGCAGTGGAGAAGCTTGTGGAAAATGTTGTACCGCTCATCAGAGTTTGTAGCTTAAGGATTTTAGCCAAACGAGACTCTTTGAGATAACATTATTCTACTAGTAGAAGTTAGCCCGTTGACTAACGGGCTCTAGAGGAAGAGGAGGCAGCAGGCGGCAGAGCGGCTCGCGGGGCGCCGGCGCGCCCTGCTCCGGGCCCCCGCTTCTTCCTTCCTCCCTCCCTCCCTCCCTCTGTTCTTCCTTCCTTCCTCCCGGGCTGCAGGCTCGCGGCAGCAGCTCCTCTTCCTGGGGCAAAATCGCCCCTCTCGCAGCCCAGCCTCGGGCTCCCCGCAGGCGGCACGCTTTTGCCGGGCGCCGCTTTCTCCGGGGTTCTCCCCCAGTTCGCCTCGCCGGACTCCGCCGCCCGAGGCGCTGGGAAGCGCGAGGCGCGCGCAGAGCCGCCGAAGTCGCTGGCGGCGGCGGGAGCCGAGACGCGGAGGCGGCCGGCGGTGGGAGTGGCGCTTCACGCCGCTTCCCCTCCCTCTCCGGCCCCGACGCCGCCCCCCCGACCAGCAGAAACCTCAGGGCGGCCGGAGGAGGTGGAGGAGGCTCCGGTCAAGGCGGCGGTGCTGCCCTAAATGACACCGCGCGTGCGCCGCCGCTGACTTCCGGACACGCCCCCCTCTCCAATCCCTGCTCCAATCCCTGCTTTCCTGTGTGACATGCGCAGAACCCACTTCCGTGACACACGGAAAAGCAGGGACAATAGAAGATTATTATATAGGATTAAAAGGAAGAAAGTGAAACATATAGTAGTACTAGTGTATTAAGCCTGTTGCAAAAAACAGGCGCTAGCCGGAGGCGGATATATACTGTATATATGCCAGACTTCTTCTCTTCCCCCCTCCACACACCTCGCATCATCCAGTGCAAAAAAACGCTGCATCTCCCTCCCCAAACACATTAACCCTTTCCCCTCCCCACCCTCCTCTCCTCCCCATTAACCCTTTCCCCTCCCCACCCTCCCCATTAACCCTTTCCCCTCCCCACCCTCCCCATTAACCCTTTCCCCTCCCCACCCTCCTCTCCTCCCCATTAACCCTTTTTCCTCCCCACCCTCCTCTCCTTCCCATTAACCCTTTTCCCTCCCCAGCCTTCTCTCCCTCCCATTAACCCCTTTACCTCCCCACCCTCCTGGCCCCCCTTCTCCCTTTACACACACACACACACACACACACACACACACACACACACGGCTCTCTGGCGGGGGGGGAGCGGGCTCTCTCCTCCTTCTCCCTTTACACACACACACGGCTCTGGGGGGGGGGAAGCGGCCTCTCTCCTTCTGCCTTTATACACACACACACAAACACGGCTCTCTGGCCCCGGGGGGAGGCGGCCTCTCTCCTCCTTCTCCCTTTCCACACACACACACACCCGGGACGCCGTGTGAAGCGCAGCGGCGATGGCAATGGCGAGGCGCGTCTTCCACCTCCAGCCATGCGGTGAGCGCCTGCTTTTGCCGGAGCAACTTGCAGCTCCTCCCCGGAGCGCCTTTTGGAACTGCGCGCTCCGTCCTGTTTCTGGGGACAAACACTCCCAGCCATTTATTTAAAAAAAGAGGGCTGCCCCCCCCCCGGTTCTGCAACTTTGAGAAGACTTCCTCACCCCCTGAAAAAGCCCACAAAACCGTCTCCCTCCAGTTTGGATTCTGCACGGCTTGCTGTCGTGCTCTGCAAAGTTTTGCAAGCGAGAGAAGGAGGCGAGCTCGCTTTGCGCACGCAGAAGGGGAAGAAAAGGGGAAGCGGCCCTTTTTTGACAGGATGGAGGTGGCGGCGAAGCAGCAGCGCGCGGGGAGCGGCCGCCATTGCGGCTTCTGGCCCCGGAGCAGGAGGAGGCAGGAAGAGCGGACTGGCGGCGGCGAAGCAGCAGCGCGCGGGGAGCAGCCGCCATTGCGGCTTCTGGTTCGGAGGCTCGCGAAGCGCAAGCGCTTCGCTCGCGCTGCACTCCAACCAATCAGGCTCCTCCTCCTCTCTGCGTCCTCCAATCCGTGTGTCACTGGAACGCACGCGCAGTTGCGAATTCCTGTGACACACGGAAAGTACGTACGGACACAGGCTCTTTATTATATAGGATTGTGGTAATACATATTACTAATACTGCACCCAGGAATTTAATTCTGTCTATACTTATCTGTTTCCTGTACCACAGACATGGGTGAGTAAAATGTCAGCTTTAAACCATGGGCTATGAATCTGGTTTATTAATCTCATCGGAATCTGTTTTAAGCTAGGATCCTCTGTTTGAACATAATACTCAGTAACACTTAATTCAATAAAAGCGAAATTCAATTCTTCTCACAGCTCTGTTGGAGGAGGGGTGGGTGTGTTTGAGAGAGAGTATTTTGGCTATGCCCACTGGCATGTAACGCCTGATCACCTCACCCATTGTTGCTTACAGCCCTCGGGGGCAAAGCAGAAAGATTTATCTACCCATTCACTAGACTATGGTTTAGCATTTTGTGTGGACATGACCACTGTGGGCTTGTAAAGACGTCTTCCTTTCTGCAAGATCATACAAACTGATGTAGCCCTCCGCGTCTGGCTGCATATATGCCTGTCTGCTGGCATGAACTGAATGTTGATTAGGATTAATAAATAGCAGAATAGATGGAGGCTTTTCACTCCTTGGGGCTGCCAGGCAGCTGTTGTGCAAGAAGGGAGCTTGCTGTTTTGAGTTTTCTCAGCTGCTTTTCTTGGGATGCTACTGTTTACCTTTGAGTTAGCGTTCCCTAAGAGGTTGGTAGCCTCTGACAGGGTCCACGGGGAAAGGAGAAATCTCATTCCCATTGTTATACAGTATTTCCCTGTTAGGTTCCAGCCTACAGGGCTTTGTTAGTCATGTAAAATGTGCTTGCTTAGATCCATTTACAGAAATTCCCTCAAAGGTTTCCGTGGAGGCAAATGGCCATTCTCAGAGTGGATATATATTTTGGCAGGCGTGTTCAGGCCAGTACTACCGGTAGCTAGGGCCTGTGTGGCAGAAGAAATATTGTGTTCTGATCTCTGCGCATAATATGCGAGCGTGCAAATTTGGGTGGCATTTTTCTTCCTAGGCAAACCATCTTATTCTGTAATGGTTCTATCGTATTATTCTCCTTTGGGCTGGAATCAGCTGCTCGGTGCTTTGATACCGTAGAAAAATCTCTAGCGGACAACCGCAGTGTCAGATCAGGCCAGAGTCCAGGTCTTTCAAAAGGTTCCCCCATCTAGCAGTGAGTGGAAATGAAGAACAACCCCAGACTGTATTTTCACAGTTTCTGCTGCTGTGCTTGGTGTCCTGAGCAAGTTCATTTTCGTCTGGGATTTTAATACGTCTTCAGTGCAGCTGTTCTAGTCCATTTGCTCTCATAATGCAGGTTTTAAAGAAATGTCTGAGCAGTTTCATTCTTGGGTTAAGTATCTGCATTAAAAATTTACAGCGTAGTTGGAACCCTTCCAATATCCTCAATCAGCACACACCATTTTATTACTATAATTAATCATTTCTGTTAAATGTACAAAGTACTTTATAACACTTATCTCATTTATTCTTGCAACAACCTTGTGAGAGATGTTGTTGGCTTAGGGGGAAAAAGGGAATAATTTTGCAGGAAACATTTCTCTTTCTACCTAGCTCACCCTTCACCCCCTGCTTTTTTATGGCTCTTGATGGGCTGCCAAACATTATTTCCCTGTATTAAACAGATTCGCTGTTCTAGATTTCCGTATGTTGTCCAAAAGTTGGCAGTCATATGGGTGTGAATTTGCCATTAGCGTGTATTGATACATTATCGTGTATTGATAAATGTCAGCTGCTGTTTTGTTCTTTAAACAAGCCAAATGAGAATTTTCTTTTTGGCTCAATAAGCCCTATATTAAGCCATAATTATCAATAATGACGATGAAATTCTTTCCCAGACTTACCAAGGTGCTTCGCATGCATTATCTTTCATGTATAACCTTTACGAAAACACTGTAAGATCAGTATTACTATCCTCATATTTTACCCTGAATTATACGCTGCTCTGGTTCGCCAGAAGCAGCTTTGTCATGCTGGCCACATGACCCGGAGGCTGTCTTCGGACAAACGCCGGCTCCCTCGGCCTGTAGAGCGAGATGAGCACGCAACCCCAGAGTCGGACACGACTGGACCTGATGGTCAGGGGTCCCTTTACCTTTTTATACCACTTTTCCATCTTCCTACACTGGCTGGCAGCAACTCTCCAGGGTCTTAACTTCCTCAGACCTGTCTGGAAATACCAAGTATTGAAAACAAGATGTTCCACCAGCATCCTCTTCTGAGGAATAGTCTTGTAGGCTGTCATCACATCTCTCCCCTAAATATCTATTGATTTGTATTTGAATGTGTTTTCTATGGTGAGATACTGAAGGAACATGCAGAGTCGCATCAGTTTTAAAGATCACATCTTTGAGTTCTAATGCTAAAGCACTTGGGTGCCCATGGCAAATGCACTTAGATAAGACAGGGTTTCTGTGCACAAGTAGGGGTTTTAACACACTCAGCTGAATGCACATAGAATCTCCCTTCAGACCTGCCCTCTCAACGTGAGATCGACTGTAGTCTACCTCTAGTCTAGTTGGTGTGCTCAGGGATGTTTGGGGCAGGGCTCAAGGCAGACCCTCAATGCAGTCCCCATTCCCTGCCACCTAAGTAGGGCCATTGCCATTTGCATGTTCATAAATAGAAATCACCAGACAAGTATAAATTAAGATGCTATGTTGCTGAGAAGAAAATCTTTGTTTCCAGTTAAACAATATAAAAGTTCATATCAAGGTTGTAAGATTGATTAATAGTTATTTTAAAAAATGGTAATCTGAAGATGTTTTATTCAACCGAAGAAAAGGCTGTATTCTAGGACCGGCCCAAATTCTCTGTGGTTCAGCTACACAAACACAAATATTGTGGAGGTATCTTGATCTTGGTCGCCACATTAAGACCTTTAGCATTTTGTTAGCAACTCTACAATGAAATTCTGACCCCTGTTGCAGTGCATGCTTAGCACTAATATGTATTCTTTCCCCTTCAGAAATTGTCCATTTAATGCTTGCACAAAAACTTGATATTTCTGAGGAGGGGAACTGCTTCCATTAATGCAACCCTTAAAAAAAAATCCTATATTTTCAATCACAAAGTTCCGAGAGGGCAGTTTTTAATGCAAAAACCCAAACTATCAAATACTCAGTTTGGTCCTTCTGTGTATATATTTAATACGCCTGTTTTATCAAATCTATAACTGTCACCCCAGATGAATAAGAAATGTCTGCAAAATTTCCTCGACACATTTGGCTTTGGCTCCAGATTATCTTGATTCTGATCGATATGACTCCTTTATCAAATCTATAGTTATCACCCCAGATAAATAAGATATGTCTGCAGACTGTCCTCAGCAAATTTGGATATGGCTCCACGTTCCCTTGAGTCTGATAGATGGAGACATCTAGGAATTCAAGTCTGTCGTTTTAATCTTAGGACTGTTGACGATTGGAGAAAACGATGTGACCGCTTCATTTGGAACATAAGCTTATGGTAGGGCTAGGTGGGGGGAACTGTTGACAGTAAATACCCATGGAAACTTCATCTTTTTGGTTTGTGGAATGTCTCATAGAACAAGCCACGTGGGCTGTCTTAGACTTAGGAGCTAGCTCTGACTGCTAAACCAAAGAAAATTGTGCATGTCATTCTCAGCGCCTTCAGTTGTCATCATGCTTCTTGGCAATTTGCAAATGCGCGTTCTCAAAGTTGGTGATTGGAAAGCAGGCCTCTGCGTGTGACTTTGACCATTGCTTCATTGAGATTAGTAGTAAACAACTTTGTGCATCTGTAACTACTTCTGCTTCCTGTTTTTGTACACCACAGCATTGATTGTTGGGCTGAGCTATTAGCGGTGTTGAGAGCGACACCTGGTGGAAATGCTCAGCTGACAATACACAATGGTTGCAAGAGCGGCAGAGTTCTTTGGAATAATGTAATTTCTGTAGGTCTCCTGTTTACATTTTACTAGAGCATGCACTCATGCGCTCGTGAGCATTAATGGTTTGATTTTTGTCCCGATAGACTGAAGACCCAACCATGGAAAGGCCGTATACTTTTAAAGATTTCCTCCTCAGGCCAAGAAGGTGAGAATATGGACATATATTATAGATGAATAATATAAGAATAGTAAAACATAATATGTGTGTTGTACAATTTACAGTTTACGTGTAGATTGATAGATAGCTAAAACTAAGTGCTTTTCAAGTTCAACATGACATTATGTATTACTCTTTTTTTTTACTATTTCTTCTGTAGTCACAAATCTCGAGTAAAGGGATTTCTGAGGCTGAAGATGGCATATATGCCAAAAAACGGAGGGCAAGAAGAGGATGGTGATCAGAGGGAGGATTCTGAGGTAAACTGCTTTAAATACGAGGTTTCCAAATTTCTTTATTTCTCTGTAACTGTTGCATGTGTGATAGGCATTCTGCTTTACTGAACATATTGCTTAAAGGTATTCTTGTTATTATTTCTTTCATTTAATCGTCACCTTCCACACAAAAAGTCTCGCAGCGACTTTCAGATCCGTAAAACACCTAAAGCTTACAATTGTGTAAAAAAAAACACCCCATTAACACTGGGCTGAGGCCAAAGTTTCAATACAATAGTGAGGACCTCCAGCTACTCTAGATTCAAATAGTGGAGCCAAGTTTGTTTTGGTATCCAACGCAGGCTCCCGTCTACAGGACAGCAGCCAGACTCTGCAGCTATTAACAAAAATGAACTTTGATGGCCGAGCTCAATTTCAGTAATGGAAAATCGTTATAGTTTTAATCAGCAGTACAGTTCTGCAAGAAAGAAGGGAGACACTGTATTCTATCAAGCACTTTGGCCCTTGAAGAAGACGGGCAGAATTTCCTCATATCTAGATTTTGTTGCTAAGAGCTAATACATGATGCTCTGCTAAATCTTTGCTGCGATTTCTGTTCTTCCTTTTTTACTATTGGTTCTGTCTTATCATTATGTGCTTGCATTTTTAAGTATGATTCTGAGCTGCCCTGGGAACATGATTTGTTGGTGGTCATGCAGCAGCATATAAATTTTCAAAATGAACGCTGAAATGCATAAGCAAGCAGAGCAATTCCGCAGGTGTGGGCAAGAGAGATAGTTTCAGGAATGAAGCACCAAGTTCATGGGATCCTTTCAGCAGAATATGACGTGGTTTGCTACGGCAGGGAGAACGAAATGTGCAGGAAATCTTTTCATCTGACTACTCAATTATGCTACTTCAATCGCAGCTTACAATGCAACTGCTTTCTTGAAACTTTACTGCAGTGCTGGTGACCTGTGGCTTGAGTGGGTGGCAAAGCATTAGATGTTACTTGTAAGTTTGTCATTTGCTGCAAGCCAAAGAGCCCACGCTGTTAACACATCCAAAGTGTTTTATGAATCAGCCATGAGAGCTGGAACAGCTTCCTATTGAAATTGTATCTTTTCATGATATGAGTGAATCAGATACGAGCTATTTCAGTCTTTATTCCTAGTGATGACCTCGAGAACGAAGCATTGTTTTCAGTCCTAATTGAATAAATACCAATTCTGGGTTACGAAGCAAGCATAGAATTCCTTCCCATTTTGCTATGTCGCATTGCAGAACGGAGCTGTTCTTTGCAGCAATATTCCGGCAATATTGGGCAAACTAAAATAACTCTCTTACTCTCCAAAGTTTGACATTAAGTTTATCAAGGAAAGAAGTGCTTTGTGTTTTCGCTAAATCGCGGGGGGGGGGGGGGGGTCAGCCTCAACCATGCTTTTTCCATCGTTTGTATTTCACTAGTGAGATGTGCTTTCTGTAAGGCTGACTTTTGAAGGTGGTTAGGAGATGGGGGCTAGTTCAGGATGTTGCAGCCTGCCTCTTTTCTCGAGAAATGGCCCCTGTATAAAAATGCCACCTCTCTTCTTCCCCATCTGCACTATAACTGTCTATATGCTTCTAGGTCCAGTTCAAAGTGCAGTGGTACCTTGGTTGTTGATCTTAATCTGTTCCGGGAGTCTGTCCGACTCCCAGAACCGTTCGAAAACCAAGTCGCAGCTTCCGATTGGCTGCAGGAGCTTCCTGCACTCAATTGGAAGCCTCGTTGGAAGTTCGGCTTCCAAAAAACGTTCGCAAACCGGAACACTTCCTTCTGGGTTTGCGGTGTTTCGGGAGCCGATTTGTTCAGGAGCCAAGCCGTTTGACAACCAAGGTACCACTGTACAGCTGATTCCCTTTAAAGCCCTACACCATCTGCTCCTGGAGTGCGTTCTTCAACATATTCTCCCCCATTCTTTAGATCTTTATTTGGAGGTGATGCTCCTCAGTCTAGCTTTAATGGAAACAAGATATTTTGAGGGATGGAGTGAGTCCTTGTTGAGTGCATTGGGAGAACAGCTTACCATAAACAAATGCTTGCTGTGTCGGTGCTACCATACACCATATTTCGCTGCTACTATATTATGTGAAATTTTGACTACCGAAAGCCCTGTTGCTTCTCTTCTGTCATGCTAGAAAGTTGCATACACTCAAATAGGTTTTTTTTCAAATTAATTTGCATTTCCTCTCTCTCTCCCCCTTTCAAAGCATGGCTGGGAAGTGGTGGACTCCAATGATTCTCCGTCTCAACGCCAGGAGGAGTTACCGCCACCTCCCTTACCTCCTGGGTGGGAAGAAAAAGTGGACAACCTTGGGCGTACCTACTATGTCAACCATAATAACAGGACAACGCAGTGGCACCGGCCAAGTTTAATGTAAGTGCATGCCTTCATGCAGCATATAATTAACTTATGATACTGAACACCGCAAGATGTGCAGATGGTCAGTAACCCAAATGGCTTTCTAAAGTAGTAGGAAAAATTAATGGTGGGAAAGCCCATCAGTGGCTATTAACCATAATACAGACATACATAATTTTATTTATGTGCTGCTTCTCCACAGTTCAAACCATGCTCAAGGTGGCTTACAACGTGAACAAAATACATGTTGATGACAAAAGTAGTCATAAGCAGCAAATATAAACATTAAACACAAGCAAACTGAACAATACCCACATAAATCGCAAGTTCTAAAATAAAGATATAAAAAAACCAACAGCAACAATCTTCCCACAACAAAGAAGCCTCAGCAACGACTTAGCCCAAGAGTATGTTCAGCAGCCTCAGCTTTTGTAGCTGGAGTCAGTCCGGGCGCCTCCCTCCCAGGTCAGGTGGGAGAAGACCTGCAAGGCAGGGAGCAGGTCTTCCAGAACTAAAAGCCATAATAACTAAATGGAAACTCTGTATTCAGATTTGGTGGACAAACAACAGCAGAGGTCTTTAGCTTTCTTGTCATGATCATGGGTTTTCTGGAGGATTCTGACTCGTCACTGTTGGAAACAGGGCACTGGACTGAAGCTTAAAAAGTTTGTGCTTGTTCTCACCTGTAGAGCTGATGATCGATAGTTGAGGGGTGAAATATGAGACCCCTGAAGTAATATTTGTTGTTCAAGATAATGTAAAGGAAGGAGAAGCTAGCAATTTAAATGCCACACATTTCTGCTAGCTGTTTCATCTGCGTTTATCCCACCCTTCATTCATCAGGCAGCCTGCACTTGTGAGACTGATAGATAGATTCATCAAACAGTGCTGCAGTTTCAGTGAAGTAATGCAGACTGCTCTAGGAGGAAGCCTCATAATTGATGGTTTGTAAAATGTTTTGCGGTTGTCTAGAAACGGAAGTTCATAATTTCATAGTCACTACTTGCATAGACAATTTAAAATTCCAGGTCATTAGAAATAGTCATTATTTTACAGTGGAAGCTTAATAAGTCAATATATGAACAACTCTTTTGCCCATGGATGCAGATAATTCTCCTCTCTTCTTGAAAGAGAAATGAAACCTGGCCCTAGCTTGTTTTAAAACTGGTAACCATAGTTTCTCGGTGCAGATGAAACAGAAAACAATGGTTATTTAGAGACGCACTGATTTGATTGCTCACACTACAAAGGGCTGCCATGCATGGGCAAAAGGCTAGTTCATATATCAGTTCATCAGTCCAAGATGCGATCGTCCAAAATCGGCCTTTGTGGTGATAAAATTAAAGTACTTGTTGTATACAGTATCTGATAAAAGGGGCAGTTGTTTACAAAACCTCCTGCTGCACTTAGTGTAGATCTCCTTGATGATTCTGTTGCAACAGAATAACTAGGTGACTCTTTCAGATTTTTTTTAAAGTGTTTTTTTGGGGGGGAGCAGAGTGCTTAGATTTGCCATTAGTATATGTCTTAGGGTTAGTTTGCAGAGAAAAAAAATCCAGCTGAATTGACTTATGCTTGAATTAAAAAAAAATACTTAAAAAATAATATTACAGTAAAAGTTAACTTAGGTTAATGTCTTGTTTGACCTACTGCTATGAATGTTATTTTCCTGATGTCTTTTCACACCAGCTTTATTTGTACTGGCGATTGCCTCTTCCATTATTCCCGCTTCACCTTCATGAACCTAATTCACTGCTCAGTTTTCACACAATTATTAAGGCTTAATCTGATGCACTGGCTGCAATCCCAAACACGTTTAAAGATTAAATCCAGTTTTCCACCAGTGGGTTTTACTCCTGAGTAAGGATACATAGAATTTGATTGTTAATCCTGTTGACTCTAGTGCTCTAACACTGTGTGATTTAAAACACTGTTTAGAAATGAGTCCTATTGGAAATCAATGCAGTCGCCGCATAGCATATCTACATAGCATAGCATATCCACATTTACTGGGTGGAATTCAGCGCCGTGCTGGGGTGAACATTGCAATCCCTCTGTTCTCTCCCTGTAACCATTTTTGGGATTCTCAGACAGCACCCCCAAGCCTTCTAGACTGCAGGTTTGTTTCATTACTTTGAACCAAAGCCTATCATGAACATTGCTGAGTCTCTTTAGGCTGCAGTCCTGGGTACACTGAACTTCATGGGGCTTACTTCGGAGTAGACGTGTGTGGGATTGACATGTAAGACACACATCTTTAGCTTAAAGGCTGCTGTATCTTGAGGTCCCCTCTCAACATTTCAATGTAATTCCATGCAATACAGCCTGCCTAGCTTGTTCAGTGCTTCACTCTGCTGATTAGTCTTCCAAAGTTTTTCAGTACTGTGAAATTGAAGAATGAAGAGATGGTCCCTTCAGGACATGGGGACGTTTTCCTCCTGTAGTTATGTTTATAAAGTGGGATTTATCACATCTCATTATCTGATATTTCCCCCATGTGGGAGTTTCCTCCATTGTACAAAGACATTTTTGATTAGAGACTCAGCAGCTGATGCTGATTTTCGCAAGTTTTCCATCCATTTATAGAGCAGAGTAGCTCTGTCATAATTTGCTTGTAGACATTTTATGTGAATGTGTATCAATGCTGTTTGATTTATTGGATAAAGGGGAACGATATCCCTGGCACGACATTCTGTGCCAGTCTTTTAAAACAATCTCTCCAACCAGACCAAGGACTCTCATTTCCCCACGACTAGTCCAGCATATATTTCCCATGCTTCCCATTAATCCACCATAATGAAGTTTTAGAAGCTAAAATCTGTTTAGCCCTGGTCAGAAGAAAATAATTCACGAGTCTCACCTCTCCTACCTGACCAACAGCCATACACACTCATCTCCATAATTGCCCTTTCCCATGTCACCTTCCCATTGATTTTGGTTCCATCAAGGAGTCAATTGTCTATCCTCCTTGTAACCAAGATGAAAATAGACCAGTCTCGTAATAATTTGATACTTGACCTAACATCTTGCAAACCAATGCATGCCAATGAGAAACTTGTTCAGCTTAAGTTAGCTAGATGGAATTTTGCATTTGTTTTCCCCTGTATTCTGCTTATTTCTCACTCCTTCCATTCTCATTTTAATAAAATAAAATAAATCCTTTCTGATTCAAATCTTTGCGGTGGCCTGTTTGTGGCCGTGAGCTCAGTTGAGCCCTTGAGGTCTTCCTGTGGTGCTCATGAAGCTTCTGATCCCCTCCCCAAATTACTACCCCCTTGGTCTTGCAGTAGTGAGGGCGGTTTATACCCTTTTCACCCTTGATAATTACGTAGAGCTGAAGCAGGACGTTGAAAGAGTGATGCTCTTTCCCACTTGCTCTTTCAGCTTAAGCTAAGCCTTGGGATTCATGTAATTTTACTGGATCTGGGTTTTATGCACATCCCTTGGGAAAGTGCTTGCTCGTGCCTTTTCTCTTTAGGTGGGGGAGCAGCAATCCAGGGCGGGGGGGGGGAGAGAAGTGACTAAAGGAGATGGCATGCCCAACACTTGCTCAAATGTCCCTACAGCCCTTAAAAGGTTGGCAGCCCCTGGTCAGAGTCTTTTTTTTACCAGACGTGGAAAACAAAATGGTCTCATTAAGCTTAAGCGATGTCACAGTTAGTTTTCCCCACCCCCAATGTTTCACTGAATTATATACACATGTAATTTATGTAATCTTCTTACCTTGGTGATGGGAGTGCTTTACATGTTCACCGCTGAGAATATTTTTGAGCGTTTCTTAGAATTACCCTTCTAAAAATATGGAAAGCTTAACTTCAAATGCCATGCATAATTGAATGGGGGGGTATCAGCTGTACTGACATCAGGCATTAGTTTAACATCCAGTTGCGTTTCGCTTTTTGACAAGCAGCTACGCTTTCTTTCCACTGCGACATAAATATTGCAAGTTGCATGTTTGTTTTTCCTTTGGATTTATAGCCATAATTTCAGTCATGTACTCTCTAGCTCCAACCTCCCTTGTTGCATTGTCTTTGGATGCTGCAAGGAATCCTGATTTTGATAACTTATTTTGATAATCAGATTATTAAAATACCAGCTCCGTTTTTCAATAAGATGGGGAAGTTGATTTATTAAACTCAAAAGAGTTTTGTTTTCTGAATGTGAACAAGCGTGTTGGAATTTTAGGCTTCTTGGGTGTCAGTGCGGTGTAGTGGTTAAGAGCGGTAGACTCGTAATCCGGTGAACCGGGTTCGCATCCCCGCTCCTCCACATGCAGCTGCTGGGTAACCTTGGGCTAGTCACACTTCTCTGAAGTCTCTCAGCCCCACTCACCTCACAGAGTGTTTGTTGTGGGGGAGGAAGGGAAAGGAGAATTTTAGCCGCTTTGAGATTCCTTCGGGTGATAAAGCAGAATATCACATCCAAACTCTTCTTCTTCCTCCTCCTCCTCCTCCTCTTCTTCTTCTTCTTCTTCTTCTTCTTCTTCTTCTTCATATGAAGTGGTAAAGCTGATCTCCTTCCTCCTTCCAATACTTTTAACATACAGGAGCTAATTTCTGCTTAACCAGTCTAGTAGTGTCCATTGTCTTAGCAGCTTTCCAGGGTCTCAGGAAGAGGATCTTCCAAACCCTGTTCCACGAGGTCATTTAACTGGAGATTCCAGAACCTGGGAGTGCATGCTTGACAAAAACATTTTTCAAAGATTACGGTGCGGCTCCTTCTGAAATCTATGGCTCCTTTTCCTTGTTCAGGTGAAAAAGGAAGTAGTGTGGTGCTGGCATCTGACCCATTCCCCATAACTTGGAACAAGCTTGTCCAACCCTTTGATGCTTTAAGTTGTATTCAAAGAAACCAGCTGTAGCACACTTCAGCAGCCTTTTAGCTTGTGTTAGTGGTTGTAAGGATAAATAAATAGGAACTACTGGTAGTCGTTCCCCACTCTCACCCCAAAGCCAAGGAGAAAAGGGGGAATTCCCAGGCCAAGGACCCCTAGGTGATTTCCATTTCAGGTGCACAATCAATTCCTTATTAAAGGGATGGCAATGAATTAGATTTTCAGCAGAACAACTAAAAAGTCTCCTCTGACAGAAGAATGAGCAATGGAGCTTGGGGTATCCTCTCTCACAGATAGTTTTTCTCAGGTCATCATCACTACACAGTGAGGAGAACTGCACCAATGGGGTTATATCCAGTAATGTAAAGGTAAAGGGACCCCTGACCATTAGGTCCAGTCATGACCGACTCTGGGGTTGCGGCGCTCATCTCGCATTATTGGCTGAGGGAGCCGGCGTACAGTTTCCAGGTCATGTGGCCAGCATGACTAAACAGCTTCTGGCGAACCAGAGCAGCGCACGGAAATGCCATTTACCTTCCCGCTGCAGCGGTACCTATTTATCTACTTGCACTTTGACGTGCTTTCGAACTGCTAGGTTGGCAGGAGCAGGGACCAAGCAACAGGAGCTCACCCCGTCACGGGGATTCAAACCGCCGACCTTCTGATCGGCAAGCCCTAGGCTCTGGTTTAACCCACAGCGCCACCCTGGACTCTGTTCCTACTGCAAGAACTGAAATTTGTCTTTAATGAAGTTGACTGCTTGAGACTGGCTGCAGACTTGCTTTGGACTACAGAATGATCTCACTTTAATCTAGCTTGCAAGAGACCTAGGGATTCATCACTAGCTGTGATATGAGATGCATAGAGCAGTGTTTCCCAACCAGTGTGCCTCCAGATGTTTTGGGACTACAATTCCCATCATCCCTGACCACTGGTATTGCTAGCGAGGGATGATGGGAGTTGTAGTCCCAAAACATCTGGAGGCACACTGGTTGAGAAACACTGGCATAGAGTAGACTTTATAGGTCCCAAAATGTTGCTTTTAAATTTGGTGCTAATTTAAGTGTTGCTGCCACTTACAGTGCTCATACTTGCCTCCTCCAACCTAACTCATTACTCTTTTGTCAACCTAACATTTCAGGGATGTGGCATCCGAATCCGACAACAACATCAGGCAAATAAACCAAGAGGCGGCTCACCGGAGGTTTCGATCCCGGAGGCACATTAGCGAAGATTTGGATCCAGAGGTACCGCCCTTGGAGGGTGGAGAGGCACCTGAGGTATATGCAGGACTTAAAACTGGCTTTTCAGTTTGGCGCTCTATGTGATTTTACAGAAAGACTACTTGAAATGCCTTAGGAACTGAGGCTTCCAAACACAATGTGTGTTAAAGGCAAGATTAGAAAGGTACAGTGTTGGAGATTTATGAGGGGAAGACACACGTGCCTTCCCCCCATTGTGTGAAGGCTTGTGTTGTCCTTTGTTAGTATATTATTGTTTCCCAGTGACCTTCCTTAGTTAGTAAATGCAACTGAGCAATAGAACAGCTGAATAAGACTTGGATGTTCGTATAGGCCAGGCATAGGCAAACTCGGCCCTCCAGATGTTTTGGGACTACAATTCCCATCATCCCTGACCACTGGTGCTGTTAGCTAGGGATCATGGGAGTTGTAGTCCCAAAACATCTGGAGAGCCGAGTTTGCCTGAGAAAGCCATAGGCCAGTCTTTCTCAGCCTTGGTTAGCTTGGGATAATGGGAGTTGTAGTCCAACAACATCTGGGGACCCGAGGGTGAGAAAGGCTGGTATACATAGTGCATGTGTGTTTACATCTTTAATGTTTATTGAAATTCTCTGTACATTTACTGTGGTGGTGTAAGCCCTATTGAACTTGCTGGGATTTGCTTCTTGGTAAATATCCAGAGGATTCACAATGGCAGATTGTGGTTTTATTGTCTCAGTTTGATCCAGAAGGCACCTTAAATGTCCCACGTCTTCCACCAACACCCACCAACTGTCAAATATTCATTTAGCCCATAGTTTAATCTAGAAGATGGAAAGAGTGGGTGGGGGAAGGCACAACTGAGAAAACTATCGCCACTTTTGCTGAATGTTAATTAAACATTGTTTTTATTAGATCAAATAATGCTTGCAATTAAAATAATAATAATAATTGGCAGCGCTTTTGCAAAATTCAGCTTCCAGGCTGCTGGTTTCTGGCTATTGGAGTCCTCTTTCTTGACTTGATGTAAACTTGGGTCCTTGTGTGTAATCTGCCTTTTCCCTCAATACAGGTAGATAGCCGTGTTGGTCTGTCATAGTCAAAACAAAAATAAAAAAAATCCTTCCAGTAGCACCTTAGAGACCAACTAAGTTTGTTCTTGGTATGAGCTTTCGTGTGCATGCACACTTCTTCAGTGTATCTGAAGAAGTGTGCATGCACACGAAAGCTCATACCAAGAACAAACTTAGTTGGTCTCTAAGGTGCTACTGGAAGGATTTTTTTATTTTTGTTTTGTCCCTCAATAGTTTGATTTTGATAACTTGAATTCCTTTGAGGTGGGGGTTCACAATATAACCTTAAGGGTTTGGCCTCAAATCAGGAATACCTGGCAATTGTTCCAATGGGTACATAACATAAACAGCAAGGGAGCCTGGTGGGTGGACTCACAGCATGTTTTACAGTCACTAAATAATGTATTGCGTGGGAAACACCACCTCTGCGTCTTAAAAAAAAAAAAGTTGATGCTGCAATTATTCTCAGGTCAGTCAATAAAACACAAGCAAGGACCCCCACCCCCACCCCGCTGCCTGCGCTTACAGAGATGTGGAGGAACTTGCATGTCTTCTATAACTGCACTTCCTTTCCCTTTAGAAAACCCGGTGCTTCTGAAATTTCGCGATTGCACTTCCGCTACCTGCCTGCTTCACCCTCCCCATATCCATAGTACAGTATGTTAAGAGCAAAGCTGATTATCAAATACTAATCACATTTTTGGGAGACTTTTAAAGTACATATTGGTTCTCTTAAGTTCATTCGATAAGCAGCCCAGCTAAGACGGTGTACACGTTATGTGGAACGGTTGCGTACGGACGTATGGCAGGGAAGGTTGCCATTTTGCATATTCACCGTAGATTCTATCCTTTCGTTCAGCCCTGGGAAACCATTTCAGAAGAGGTTAATGCAAGCAGCGATTCCTTAAGCCTGTCCTTGCCACCCCCACCTTCATCGCCCATCTCTCGGACCAGTCCTCAGGAGCTGTCCGATGAACTGAACAGAAGACTTCAGATCACTCCAGATTCAAATGGGGAACAACTCTCTTCTATGATTGTAAGTAACCTCAGTATGTACGCTGCTATCTTATGTACACTGCCGTCCATTCTGACTGCTGAAATTCTTGCAAATGCTACCGTAGAAATGTTTTGCACTCGGAGATTAAGATAATCAGTTTTCCAAAGAGCTGCTGCCTTCTACTCAAGAGCACGCAAATGTGTGCGTTCTACTTTAATTAAAATTGGACCGCTTTACAATACAGCAGGGTTGCAGTACTCTGAATATTTACTGGGGTGCAAGTCCCATTGAATCAGTAAATGTGCTGTTCAGCTGCAATCCTTAGCATGCAAACTGAATATGGAAGCAAATCCTGCTGGATCTAATGGACTTCTGAGAAAACAGAAAATTTAGAATTGGACTATCGCAGTTGTCTTTTATTTATGTGTAACTTTCAGTATGTTTTTCTGATAAATTACTACAGGTATAGCCTGGACTTTGTTGGGTCAAGTATTCAGTGGATATAAATTGATAATATTTGATTGGGAACAATGTGCTAGCATGTTAGGAGTTTAGCATCCGTTCCCATAACTCAGCAGTTGCATTTAATGGTCAACGATGGATATTGGCAGGGCAACAGTATCAGTGACTGTGGATAAGGGTACTGCTAGGTTATCTATTTATTTAAAGGAAGCAATTTCAAATATTGCATATCACAGTTTAATGGGACACCTTATCAGCTTGCCTTTCATTGTTCAGGAGATAAGGAAGCTAAATATAGGAAGGTTTCATTTATGAATAACTTTGAAATATTCACCAGATATGCTTATTGGGTTCAGATACAAAGAAAAACTTGAATTACTTTAATACTGGTGCGTGATTAAGTCCTGTTGAAACGACCATTTCCGTACATGATTCTGTTAAGGGGCTGTTACAATATCAGAAGCAGTTAGCTGAAAGCACTTTCTCTCTATGAATATAACCGTTTCTGATATTGTACGCAGGCGAAATACTGTTGGGTTTGCATAATGCATTTCTTGCATGATCACTGTGGCTGTTGCAAGCTTGCCTCAGAGGTGTGAATCATTTACAAGCTGTTCTCCTAATCAAGTCAATTCTGTGTCCCATCAAATGGGGGCACCTGGATATGTGATAAACCTATCATGCATTTTTCTGTTCCTGCTGATCATGTGATCTGGTTCTCACATGAACCTAATAATCCTGTAAAAGTGGCTTAATCATTTTTGAGCAACAGACAACCCGGCTGAAATAACCCCATCCATAATAACATTCTCATGTAAGCTGGATAAGAAACCTTCTCCAAAACGTACTGACAAACCATAACCCATACACGTCTACCAAAGGAGTCTTGGTATGGAGATGTAACTCTACAGTTACACACGCATTGCAAAAGGTCTTTCCAATACCTCTTAGACTTTTCAGGGAGCGTCCTAGCATTGCTAGTCCCATCAATTTGCAAGCTTGGAACACCCTAAAGCACATTAAGAGGGGGCCACTCTGTCTTCCTCCCCACCCACCCTGTCTTCTGCTATGACAGGGAACAAGAGAAGAGGAGAACTATATGTGGCAGGAGCTGCTGCACTGAAACTCTCCAGCTCTGTGAACAATAATGAAGCAGACTGCCTTTGATAGGGAAAGCTGGCTTGGGGAATCGAGGCATCTAGAATGTTTCAGGCGGCGCCGATCCCTCGGCCAAGGGTTCTTGGCATCCGTCTGCCCCGGGAGACGATGGAGGAGCCAAGGGTGGAGAACCTTTATCGGCCCAAGGGTTGCATTTTCCTCTGGGCAGCCTTCCAGGGCTACATGCCGGTGGTGGGTGGGGACCAAAAGCAAAAAGTGGGAAGGGCAATACAGAGCTTAGACTAGCTCTATACATTGGGTGGCATTCCAGCCGTGGCAAAAACCAGAGATTTCTACTCCTGCACCTTTCCATCCAGAGAAGCAAGAGGTGTTGTCACAATGCAAGTTACCCAGGGAAAGGCACTCAAGGAGGACACAGAACAGGGCTGGTTGAAAGTCACAAGGGCCGGATGGAGAGGCTGCATTTGGCCCCCTGGCCCTGAGGTTCCCCACCCACAGCTCTCCAAGGCAGCCCTGCGAACCCCCAACCATTCCTTGTGATTTGGGATGCTGCTCCCCAAAGCACATCAGAGGTCTAAATACCAGGCCAGATGCCTGGCACCCTAGTTACAGTGGGAGCCTTGCAAGACATTAGGGTGTTCAAAGTACTGCGTGTCCATTGGTAATCTTCACACTGCCCTGTAAGGTACATGGATATTACACCGTTTTACTTTCTGATAGAGAGGAAGATGGAGATAAATAAAGCCCTCTCCTTAGAAGAGTCACCCAAGTATTTCCATATTTCCCCTCATCTTCTTCACTCATCACATTTTTGTTGAATAGCATCCAGAACAGATATCCCAACAAATGCTCTAGTTATCTTCCAGCCTCCCATTAGTCTCTCCCAACGCTATATTAATGTTGCTGGAATATTTTTCAGCTATACTTGATAGTCAGGAAAGTCAGCTTTCTTGAAGTTGGTCAGCAGAAGGGGGATTTCATTTCTGGTGATCAAACTGCAGAGGGTGGAAGAAAAGAGAATACTGTACAATATCAAAAAGTGTATCTAATTGATTTTGAGTCAAGGGGAAAATGCCAGTGTACATTTAATAATTCAGTGTGTCCTTTTTCCTTCAGCAGAGAGATCCTTCTGCAAGGTTAAGATCTTGCAGTGTGACTGATGCAGTTGCTGAACAATCCCATTTATCACTGGTAAGCAGGGTTTTCTTAATGGTTTTTTTCCTACCTCTCTTTTTTCTAATGTGGTTTTGTATTTTTGATTTGCGTGGGTCTGTGGCACCTTCTCTTGTGGAAATCATTTCAGCTGTGACCCCAGTTATATATTGACTGCTACAAACTTTCTTACACCCTCTTAAGAAGGGTAGGAATCCTAGATCCCGGAGAAGGGAGTGTTCTCAGTGCAGGTTGGAGAAGATGGAATGAAACTGTATGGTGTTGGCCAAGATACTTCTTGACCAGATGATCTGAACAGTTTTCAGGCATCCTGGGATTTAGCATGGATATTTCTCAAGAATGGATATGAGCAGGCATAGAACAGGCCACACAGCTGTATGGCTGTGGTACACATAATCTGTGGCAGGATGGGTGCCCTCATGCGCTAGATATGTGAAAGATACATTGAAGATGCATATGAAGGAGAGGCCACAGAAATAAAACTTAGAAACACCGGATTAATAATTTACAGGTCTACCCCTAACCACGCTTACTCAGAATATCACATAATTTAATGGGGTTTCCTTTCTAGTGAGTGTGTTTAGGGTTGCAATCTAAGGCTTACAGTCCTTTCTATGCTCACCTTGGGAGTAAGCCCTCTTGAACTCAGTGGGATTTACTTCTGAGTAAATGTAACTAGGATTGTGCATTGGATTTCTATTTTTTATGGAGACCTAATATTTATATATTAATCAGGCATCATAATGTTATGATCCATGTCATTAAGTGGGGTAATTTATGTATACATTGAAATTGCATGAGGGAAAAACAGGAAAAGGTGCCAAAATTTCCTGAAAATTTGTTTTTGGTTTGCTTTTCTTTGCATACTAACTGTTTTGCAGTTTTCCTGTTTCTGTTTAACCTCCTTTCCTTTCCAAGTAGTCTTCTTTCGGCTATAATCCAGAGAACTCTGTAACTTCTACTCAACATAAACATGCGTAGGATTATGTTGCATGTCCATGTCAGACATACCTAAAACAGCTCTCCGGGTTATGGCAAGTCACATGAAAATAACTAATCATAACACCACAGAACTTTTTCTAGCTTCTCTTCGTGTCAGAAAGAGCTGGTCTGCCTGAGAATACATTTGAGATAACTTTAACACTAGATCGTTATATGTAGCAGAATGCATGGACAAGGATGAATTCTCATAGTGGATTCTTTTTCTTTCAAATGTCAATTGAACCGAACACTGTCACAATGGAAGAAAACAGAAGTTTTAAAAATGTGGTCAAACCCCTCTGGAAAACCTTGCTGTTGCTTTTCTTCTCTTAGCGATTAAGCTCTCTTCTCTTCTTGCCCTGCCCACTGCACCACCGTTTGCAGACACTTGCCCTTCCCTTTCCTGGTGGGGCGGTATAATGAACTGAAGATCCATTTCTTCATATTCAGCTTGAATTAAGCCTTTGCTCTCACTGATGGGGGAAAAGAAACCTTTATTTAATCTTGAGATGTCTCAGATTCTTGGCTTAGATCATTTCTTTGTTTTCCTGCCTGGAGAAAAGGAATAGATTTAATTGCCCTACACTAGAGCAGTGTGCGACACATTGCCTTACTTGCTGCTTCAAGTACCCAAGTGTTTTGGGTGCAGGTGTTCACATAGCTATGCTTGTGTGACATCCAATAGTATAATATTGTTCTGGAGCTGCGGTCGAATTATGAAGTCATCTCTAGGTGGAAATGAAAACAGAAGTATTTTGGATGCAAGTGCTGGTCGTTTCAGGCCGACACCTCATATCTACTGTAATAAGTGACCGACATTTTCATTTCATTATCAGTGACTGATAGCTTCTTTGCTCACCTTTCAAGTTGATATGGTATTTCAAAATGGCTTTTGTTTCTTCCGGAAGAAATACACATCATCTGTGACCTCCGTTCCTGACCACCCCTTAATTGTAACAATTGTTATTTAACAGCCGAGCGTCCCATCTAGGAGAGTTCGTTCTTCAACTGTCACTGGAGGTGAAGAGTCAACGGTAATCATGCCTTTATCAAGCCAAATATATCCTCTTCCTATAAGCCCAGACTCTGTCCTGTTCTTTTCTCTTCTCCTGGCTTCTCTCCAGAATGTTAGCCTTTTAGGTCTTTTGTGGACTATTCATTTTTTCCCCCATCTGTGCATGTAAATCTGTGGCTGCAGGGTGTACAGATGCCAACTTTCCTTGTTGTGCCTCTTTTGTGAGATAGATCACCTTTTCCCAGCACTCACGGCGTAAATTGTGGGTGAACAGAAAACAGACTTCTTCCCCCCCAGTCCTTCAGTTTCTTATGCCGCCCATCTGACTGGGGTTGCCCCAGCTACTCTGGGCGGCTCCCAACAGAATATTAAAAACATGGTAAAACATCAAACATTAAAAACTTCCCTAAAAAGGGCTGCCTTCAGATGTCTTCTAAAAGTCAGATAGTTGTTAATAAAGTTGTTCCTTGACATCTGATGGGAGGGCGTTCGACAGGGTGGGTGCAGCTACCAAGAAGGCCCTCTACCTGGTTCCCTGTAAGCTCACTTCTCTCAGTGAGTGAATATTACACATATACAACCCTCACCTTTCAGCTACATAGACACCATACAGTAAAATTATAATATAATTTAATATAAACAACTGATACAGTTCAAATTATAAAGCCCCACATCAAAAAGAACCCACAATATGATAGGCACCATTTTTCCTACCCTTCTTGTACATCATTTTGGACCTGGCATTTGAAGTTTATTCCGACGTATTTTTATTTCTTGAAAGGCTGCTTCCCAGCTTCTTCTCTTACCAAAAGAGGAGGAGGAGGAGGAAAGAGAAATGTGTGTAGGTGCAGGAATTTATAAGAACTAGGAGCAGAGCATTTATCTCCGCGATTCCCAAAGGGGAAATACTTGCTGCAATTTTGACTTAATTTTATTGGAATGCCCACCTGTGAATTCTCTCCGTTTGGACCAGTGGAAATAGGGATGCCATTGGTGATGGGCATGGGAGACGGTTGAAACAAAACAAGTCAGAGGGAAAACACAGTGCAGGGTCCTTTGCCAGGTCCCTCCTCCATAACCCAAGTGACTGGAAAATTCCAGGGGGGGGGCAGGGAGGATATAAGCCCAACCAGTAAGCAGAAAGCATGAGTGACCACAACCAATTCCACCTACATACACTCTAAAGGTAAAAAGGAGCGGGTGGCACTGTGGTCTAAACCACCAAGCCTCTTGGGCTTGCCGATCGGAAGGTCGGCGGTTCGAATCCCCATGACAGGGTGAGCTCCCGTTAATCTGTCCCAGCTGCTGCCAACCTAGCAGTTCGAAAGCACGCCAGTGCAAGTAGATAAATCGGTACCTCTGTGGCAGGAAGGTAAATGGCATTTCCATGCGCTCTGGCACTCGTCACGGTGTTCCATTGCGCCAGAAGCGGTTTAGTCATGCTGGCCACATGACCTGGAAAGCTGTCTGTGAACAAAGGATGGTTCCATCGGCCTGAAAGCGGAGTGCAGCGTTGCACCCCATAGTCGAATTTGACTGGACTTAACCGTTCAGGGGTCCTTTACCTTTTTACATACACTCTGTATGGGCCTCAACAGCAGACTGGTTCCATGTTTGAAACGACTCACAGCATGAGGTCCTCAAAGCAATTTCACTTCTGCATGAATGTGGTGGTGAATGGACAGGCTTATATAGGAGGAAAAGGGAGCAGAGGTACTCCTACAGTGACTGCTAAGGAGCCACCTTTTAAATTGTCCACAATGCCCTGCAGTGAAATAGCATTAATTCAGGGTCTTGTGGGGCATTATAACAGCAGCTTCCAGCACTTACCAGAGTGCCAAAAAGGAGGTAGGTACAGCAATGCCATCATCAGTGGCTGCCCAAGAATCCATTGAATGTTCCAACTTGGTCCTCACAACTTTCTTATCTCTTTTTGGGCCATGGAGGCACATACTGTTTTTCAACTTGGCTACAAGTACTTTGGGCATTTTAAGCACAGTAGTTTTAATTAATACTCTTAGCATTGGCAGTGGTACTAATCTGAAAACAATACAAAAATCTATAAAGGACAGCAGAAGTTGACAGAGGCTCTAATTGTTGATTTTTTGGAGAAAGCTTTGTGTTAAAGATTATACCGGGCGGTCTAGAATATTGGCACTCATTCTTCAATCCATTGCCATTTCTTCACTGACTATTTCAGGTAGGGGGCTTACATTAATATAAAGTAGCTTGAAACAGAGAGGGAGGAGTAATGGCTAAAATGCATGAGAAGTGTTTTCTTGGAAATTAAAGCACGGCTTTATTGATTTTAATCTTTGCGGACCATAGGTTTAAAAATTGATATAGCCCAGAAAGGAAATCTAGTTACAGTACTTGAATAGCAAGAGATAACTTTTTATTCCTTGGCAATTGCATTATTCCCTGTCTCTCTTGACATTCATATTGAGCCTTATTAACTTTTCACATGGGCCACTTAAGCACTGCTAGGGAAAAAAAGAAATGCATCACACACCCCAGATTTTTTTTTTTAAATTGCTTGTGCTAATTTACATCTTTTTGATGCACATATAGAAATAGTTACTACAATTTATATATAAATACAATAATAAAGAGGAAGGCTGAGTGGCTGTTGGGTGTGCTGTCTGGGTGTTTTGTTTTGATGGGCAACTTCAAGACCCCTGCTCCACCTTCTTAGGAGTCTTCATCTGAATCCAGACTAGAACTGGACAAACCCCTCAAAGAGAGGACTGCCCAGAAGGAGGGGACTGCCCCATTGTGTAAGCGGAATATGCTTCGTTAGATACAGCCCACAACCTCCTAAATTATTTAGGGTTGTATCCAACCCACTTAGCAGCGTATTTTTTTTTCGCTGTCAGAATATTCCGCGCTAGTAGAAAGTTGTTCCACAAGAGAACGCATCAGCAGGTTGCTGGTAACTTTGACTGTGTGATGCATTCCACAATCCGGTTGCGCGACAAACTTCCGCTAGCAAAGCCGGCGTGTTGGATTCCCCTGTTGCACAACGTTAAGACTTACTCTTCTGCTAACAAAATATCCCTTTGGAGACAGGCCCCATCCATTTTTGCATGTTTAATACCCGGTATTAGTTTCCCCTCAACTTTAAATCAGTGGAGACATTTTTAGAGCAAAAGGATGTGCAGAAAAGGGAGAGTTTACCAAACTGTGATGCCAGCTGAGCATAAAGTATCTGTTAGCTCTTAAGAGGATTTTACACAAGACTGCTTGGTTTCTTTTATATATGTGTGTGTGTGTGTAGAGAGAGATATAGAGACTGCTGAGCAGCCCTTTTTGGCATTTCCATCTTTTTTCTCTCTAGTCAACATGGTAATTAATCATCATTCTCACAACATGCATTTTTTTAAAAAAGCACCACGTTTTTCAGAGCAGGAGTTACCTCTCACCTTCTTTAAGCAAAACAAAATTCAAAACAATTTTCAAATCTGTACCCACAATTCCATCTGAAACTGTTCCGGAGAACATATAAATGTTCATCAGTACCCACGACCAATTCTTGCTTCAGCTTCCTGAATGTGTGGTTTTATTTTTACTTCCACAGAAAGATCACAGACTTTAATCCACAGTAGGTTGTTACTGATGTATAGCCATTTCTTCCCCAACTGTGACCATCTCTGAAATTCTCACTCCATTTACAGTAAACCAAAAAACCACCTCGCCTTGGTAACAAGGGGAGCTTTTTCACTGTTTCTAGCTGCCATGGAGACATTCCTGGTGTTGTGGCCGGGGCTCTGATCCAGATCCCCACTGCTTACATTTGAGTAAGAAACCACAGGTGTAGCTTACCTGCTACATATTAAACGTAATGTATAGTTTGACCTTCGGTGACTGTATGGGTGTGTACAGATACATTCCTTTGTGAATATAGGGGGGAAGTTCATAAACAGTGAAACCTAAATTGTTTGCACTCTAGCCTGATTTGGCACACCTGGTGCTTGTTTAGTTTTCCTGTCTTGTGTTTCCTTTGTTGTATTGCAACCAGGGGATCTCCTATGAAACCTCAGAGACCAAAGTAGGGCTCAGCAGTTGTCAGCAGGTGATTAGTAGGTGGTTTGCAGTGTCAATATTTCTGCAAGCAGCAGAACAGATGCCTGCAAGAAGCCTTGGCCTTAAGAAGGAACATAGAAACCACTTGAGGACATAGGAAGTTGCTTTATGTGGACTGCTAGCAACTGTCTAGGGCGGTGATGGCTAACCTTGACACTCCAGGTGTTTTGGGACTACAACTCCCATCATCCCTAACCACTGATCCTGTTAGCTAGGGATGATGGGAGTTGTAGTTCCAAAACATCTGGGGTGTCAAGGTTAGCCATCACTGGTCTAGGGTTTCAGGTAGGAGACTTCCCCAACACTACCTAGAGATCCCAGGGGTTGAACCTTCTGCATGCAAAGCAGGTGATCTGCCACTGAGCCAGTGTGACTATAGTGATTAGAGTACCAAACTAAACCTGGGAAGACCCAAGTCCAAATAAGTTCACGGGGTGACTCTCAGTCTAACCCAGTGTTTCCCAAGCTTGAGTCTCCAGCTGTCATTGGACTACAACTCCCATCATCCCAAGCTAGCAGGACCAGTGGTCAGGGATGATGGGAATTGTAGTCCAAAAACAGACCCAGGTTTGGGAAACCCTGGCCTTAACCTATCTCAGAAGGCTGTTTTGAGAATAAAAAGTGGAGGCAGAGGAGCTTCATGGAAGTAAGACATAATAAAAACAAGAATACAATGCTCAAATATTTGTAAATCCCATATATTAAACAATGGATGGTGACATATCTGAAAGTCTGTTTCATTATTAACCAACGTATTTGGATTCAAGGCTGCACAGCCTGTGACCCAGCAAAACAAATATTGCCCACTTGCCACAAAGGGTTTGACAAACCTCTTGTTTCTGGTGACTTATTTCAGCTAGGGAAACAAACAGCTGTGCATTATTTGAAGGAATGCTGGTTAATGGGAGTAAAATGATTTTGTTCTCGGTGCTCCTGGCAGTAGTGTTTGATTCTGCTAAGTCTTTTTATACTCTTCCGCTCTTCCTGTTGCCTGTCTTTCACGAACAAACAGTATCTTCAGTGAGGATAAAGTAAAATGCGCTTCTCTCAAGCTGGACAATGTTTGTATCCCTCTTGATTTCAGCACACTGCAATTTTCTTGTCACTTTTGTGACCCATGGTCCAGAGGATGGAAACGATCCCTTGTGCCTTCTAAGAGGGAGGTGCTGTGCCGACACACACTTCCTGGTTGTACTGCTGCAAATGTTGTTTGTATGAATGACCCGCTGTCACATAGTAACACTATGGTAATTTCTTGCATAAACAGCCATCAGTGGCCTATGTACATACTACACCGGGCTTACCTTCGGGCTGGGAAGAGAGGAAAGATGCTAAGGGTCGTACTTACTATGTCAATCATAACAATCGAACCACAACCTGGACTCGTCCTATCATGCAGGTACGGAACTTGCTACCCAGAGAAAAGCAACAGAATGTTTATAGAGTGTATGGAGTCGTTTTCCATTCCGCGGCCGTGTCAAATTTCAGAATGACAGCTATGCGTGGGGGAGGACAGTTTCTGGGGAAGTAATTGGTTTTAGCTCAGGAGACATGCATTGACTAAGGAAGGATCTGCTCTGTTTGACGCAGCCCAATGCCAGTTTCAATATGCATCAAATCTGGGGGGTGCGCATCGTGACACATGTCCACCCTTCCTCCGCTTAAGAACATCTGCACTTGGGGGCGGGGGGGGGGCGGAACTGGGTCATTGCAAGACAGCGATGGGCTATTTTGTAACTAGGTGAAGAAGAGCAAAATTCTCTGTTCCTGCTTGCCTGAATGAAGCTGTGGTTGTCAACCTGCAGCAAGAGCACTCACGGTTTTTGCTTGTTGAAGACAAAAAGTTATCTGCATTTTAACAAAGTAGAACCCATCCCAAAGAATACAGTGGGTCTTCAGTGCAGCCCTTGCTTTCCTTGGAGCAATTTCTCCCCTTTCCCTCACAATGCTAACATAGCCTCCAACATTTCTCTGATGAAAACTGGGACGTCCTATTCTATTAGTAGTAGTAGTAGTAGTAGTAGTAGTAGTTTTGCTATTTATACCCCACCCCATGTGAGTGGGCTGCCCCAGCCACTCCTATATAGGGCTGCCTTCAGGTGGCTTGGGGGGTCGGATAACTCCATACCCTCCAACATTTCTCCAATGGAAATAGGGACATCCTAAGGAAAAGCGGGGAATTCCAGGCACAATTCAGAAACCGGGACAGCTTCTGTAAATCCAGGGCTGTTCCTGGAAAATAGGGACACTTGGAGGGTCTGTAAAAGGCTAACCGGTGTTCCCCATAAGCCCCCATTAAAGCTACAATTTGAAGTGGGTTTCAAATCCTGACTTAACTGTAACCACTGTTAACACCAGTGCCAATGAATTGCTTAAGCTGTATAAGTCTGCAGCCAAGAAAGCAAGTGAAATTGTACATGAGCTGACCATGGCCAGAAGATAACATTCGAAACCAGGCAGAAGCATGGAGCAGCAGTAAGCGGGTTATGTAAACAAGCAGGCGCAGAGAATAAGCAGTGATTTAGGTCAGTGTTTCCCAACCAGTGTGCCTCCAGATGTTTTGGGACTACAATTCCCATCATCCCTGACCACTGGTATTGCTAGCGAGGGATGATGGGAGTTGTAGTCCCAAAACATCTGGAGGCACACTGGTTGGGAAACACTGATTTAGGTAACTAATCCTTAACTAGCTGGTGGGAGTTGTACCACTGAGTGTTTTTCTAAGAGCTTGGTGCCATTCATACATCAGGAGACTGGTTCAAGCAAGAAGCTGTGAATGAGCCTCTGGGTGACTGTAGCAGCTGTCTGTTCCAACCGCGAAGAACCAGCCCTTTTTCATACCTACCACTCACTCATCTGCTCACCCTGCAACAGGTCCTGGGTGCTTTTTGCAATAGCAAAGAGGAACAAGGGAATTCTCTGCGACTTGTTCTTTTCTGCTACTCTTAGAGGTCAGGTGCTGTAGTGGAATGGGGAGGTGAAATGACTGCATCGAGAGAAGCCAATGTTGAACTTAACTTGAGCAAAAATATAATCTTGGGTTGCCAAAAGTTATCTCACTTAGGGAACCTTTTGGAAGCAAGCAGGCAAGCTACAGTAAATGTGGTAGATGAAGAAGCATTAGCCACTAGGACTTATGTGCCTGTTTCATACCAATAAATAAACTGGTCCTAGTGTTGTACTATATTAAAAAAAAAATTTAGGGAAAGTAGTAATGGGGAAACCTAGTGCGCACATTATGAAGGAAGGGGATTTTAGATCTTGTGCACACAAATTGTAGCCTTCCAAAACAGTGGCTAAGAGGGTTGGGCTTTTTTCTCCCTTCCTCACCCCC
The DNA here is from genome assembly GCA_034641385.1 of Darevskia mixta. Taxonomy (NCBI): domain Eukaryota; kingdom Metazoa; phylum Chordata; class Lepidosauria; order Squamata; family Lacertidae; genus Darevskia; species Darevskia mixta. Next base: position 4,609,995 of record JAWWNH010000062.1, on the reverse strand, counting down.
CATCGCCCCGTAATTTCTAAATGCCTCACCCACATTGGTTTGATATAATAGTTATAAAAGCCTTCACTCTTCAAAAAAAGGTACTCCTAAACATTTAGAATGCAATTGAAAAGCAGGATTTTGACAGCATGGCAGAAATTGTTCCAGGTGTGATCATCCCCCCCCCCCAGGCAGTGATGTTATTGCTGAAAAAGTTATTTAATAATTCACCGACCGGCACGGACGTTTGGAAATTGTTTGATCATGAAATGGCTTGTCTTTTGGCGAGGAAGGTCATAACATGTAGCTAACTTGTGTTTGCCTCTGAAATAGCTTGCTGAGGATGGTGCGACTGGGTCAACGTCAAACAGTAACAACCATCTAAGTGAGCCTCAGATCAGACGGCCTCGTAGCCTCAGTACTCCCACAGTAACATTATCTGCTCCACTTGAGGTGAGAAGCGCTGTCTCCAATTCTCAAGCCTTCCCTTCCTCCTGGATTCCCATTCTCTCTATCCTGTTGTTATTCTTTACTTTAACTTCCAGTTTTCCAGTCAACTTGTCTTTTGCAAAAACTCCTTTGTGCCTCAAAAAAATTGCGTTTGTGTCTTACAGGTTATTTTTCTCCTGTGTCTTCATTTTGTACATTTACACGTTGCTGTTCTCTCCAGTTCTTATGCTGAACAGTTAGTAGACATGCTCCTGTTTTTATTTCAAATCTTGTAGGGTCATCACTTAAGAAATATTCAAATTGTTTATTTTAATTTCCTTCTTTTTGTTGTTGTTTCAGTCAACAGAGCAAGGGCATGTAGATTGAGTTATGACCGTATCTTTTCAATTTGTCTCTTATTTTCTGTTTTGCATTTGAATATAAATCCTTTAGTTCAGTTTGTTCTATGAAGATGAGTTTTTGGTTGTAAAGTAGATATTGTTGTTCACTGCCAAACATTTAGCATAGCTACATTTTTGTGCTCAATGGTCAGAAAATCTAGGCACTTTTCAATGTGATATAATTCTATTCAGTCTCTGCATTGCTGAAAACATTTCTGGTGAAGGGAAGTAATTTCCCCGTTGAAATTAATTCTTTTGAGATAATACAAAGATACCCCTATATAATAATAAAAAGCAATATCTTTTGAAAAAACTCATTTGATGAACCACATGCAACCCCTCTCCCCATTCAGATTGGCCCAACTTTCAGATCTCCTGCTGCTTTCTGTTTTTGGACTTTCACATGCTGCTGCTTTTCTAAGAAGTAATTTATTTATTACACTTATTTCATCCATTTGATGAAGTATTTGCTCAAAAATCATAGGTGCACATCAGAAAAAAAATAGCCAGCTACAGAATCAAAGCAAGTGAATATATTTTGTATTCTTCATTTAGCCGATGGGGAAAATATTCATGCTTTCTGTATTGTAAGTGACAGCTGGGGAGGGGGGAAAACACTGCAAGTTAAGTTTTTAGCAACTGAGTGTGACAACTTTGCACGAATTAATAGTCACAGTGGATGAAACACTGAAAGGTTGAAATCAGAAGTAACAATATTTGCAATTACATGAAGTCAGATTCTCAGCGCTGCAACCCACTTTTGGGGCCTTATGGTGAACAGCAAGTAAGAAGTCAAGTAAATAAAGAAGGAAGGAAAGGGAGAGATGATTTTGGGCTCTGGAAAAATGGCCAGAATGAACTCCTCTCCTCAGTCTCGTCCCCGCTCCCTTCTTCCTTAAAGATAAAACGTTGCTTGTATTTTCCTTTTCATGCTGTGGTTTCTGAGCATTTAGTTAAAACTGTGGCGTTGTACTTGGTAAGAAAAGGTAGGCTGATGCTGTGGCACAGTGATGGCCAAACTTGGCCCTCCAGCTGTTTAGGGACTACAATTCCCATCATCCCTGACCCACTGGTCCTGTTAGCTAGGGATGATGGGAGTTGTAGTCCCAAAACAGCTGGAGGGCCAAGTTTGGCCATCACTGCTCTAGTGCATTGAAATACCTATGCTGCGGATTTTGGGGTGATGGGATTGCATTGTGGTGGGTGGTGGGAGTTTTGGGTTTCTCCTCACCCGCTTCCCGAAAGGGTATGCCGTGGGAGGTGAGATTCGGGGCTTGCACTGTCTTCTGCATCTGTCTCAGCCTAACCACAATAATAACTTTGTGTGTGTGTGTCTGTGCTTACGGCGCGTGCACCTGTTTAAAGTGCATTAGACAAGGAATAATGGCTGGTTTCCAGGCAAGGTAGTGATGGGGACGATTATGTGCTTTCTGTCCTTTTATCCCAGGTGAAGATCTCTGCGGTGTAGTGGTTAGTGCACTGGACTAGAACCTGGGAGACCCGGGTTCAAATCCCTACTCAGCGACATAAAAGTCCACTGGGGAACCTTGGGGCCAGTCTCTTAGCCTAACCCAGGGGTCGGCAAGGTTTACCTCGCCTGGGCCGGTTCACTCCAGCGGAGATCCCTCCGTGGGCCGGATCACACACGCGAGTGCGTGTGCCTGCGATTTCTGGCGTCTGCGCAGACACGATTTCCGGTGCCGCAGAAGCGAGTCCCCGCGCTGGTTTAGCACAGCACGCAGGGACTCGCCAAGCGGGCGGCTCGGTTTGGGGGCAGCTCGTGGGCCGGTTAAACGACCCCTGTGGGCCACTTGTGGCCCATGGGCCTTAGGTTGCTGACCCCTGGCCTAACCTACTGAACAGGGTGGTTGTGAGGATTAAATGGAGAGGCAGAGAAGAGTGCGTGCCACCGTCAGCTCCTTCGAAGTGGGATAGAAATGTAATAATGAATAAAAATATATTTTTTTAAACCTGGCATCTTTCACACTATAAGATGACCGCCTTGATTCTTACCGCTGCTTCTTCCCACAGGGACTGATCAAGGACTCTCCTGTGCGAAGAGCTGTGAAGGACACCCTTTCCAACCCGCAATCTCCGCAGCCTTCTCCCTACAATTCTCCAAAACCACAGCATAAGTTGACGCAAAGCTTCTTACCTCCTGGCTGGGAGATGCGAATAGCACCCAATGGCAGACCTTTCTTTATCGATCATAACACAAAGACCACTACATGGGTAAGAGGAATTCCAAATGTGTGCATCATCTTTGGGGGGGGGGGTTACAGAGGTTCACAGCAGAGACCAGAAAGCATGTGAAAGTTGGGGTGGAAGCGGCAGGGAGTGGGGAGATACCAAAATAAATTTCAGCAGAATTCAATGGAGGATAGTCTACAGGCTTCTTCTGCACTTGTTTCATTTTTGAACTATTTTTTCAGCCTGTAATTTTTTTTTTCCTGATAAGCTACTCCATGGAACTTTAAATATTATGTTCTCCTGCTTCTTAGCAGCAGCTTAGCGGACGCACATTATGCTTTAAAGCTTTTGCCCTATAACCCTATATTGTATGCTCTGTGCTGAAAATAGCCAGTTTCTTCAACTTCTCCAGTCAATTATTATTGTTGTTGCTAGGCCACAGTACTTGGCATTTTAGAATAATATTTTTTTTAAATTTTTTTTAAAAGACATGTCCTTTCCCTAAGGAGCTCACGGTGCATTCTGAGCTCATTTGCTTTCCTCTCTAGATGTCATCGTTTACATCCAGGGATAGCTCAGTTGGTAGAGCACAATACTCTTAAATCTCAGGGTCGTGGGTTCAAGCCCCACCTTGGGCAAAAGATTCCTGCGTTGCAGTGGGTTCGACTAGATGACCCTCTTGGTCCCTTCCAACTCTACAGTTCTATAATTCTTTTATCTCTGTGATCTCTGCACACACAACACCATCTTCAAAGCTGCTCTCTGTGTCCTGCCATGCTGCTTTCTGTTATTCTCTTATTGGCATAGAAAGCTGCCTTTATACCTTTTTTTTTTTTTAATTTTTATTTACACAACATTTACCTATATACAAGTCTTCACATCTTGATCCCTACTATTACTCCCACCTCCCTCCCTCCTTCCCTACCCCCCCAAAAAACACAACAAACTTAAAACACAACAAATACATAACATTAAAAACATTGACTTCCTGTCTAACACAAAAGCATAATCAAACGTTATAAAATGAATGTTTTCTTAATTATTATTTCTCTCGTACCTTTTTCCTAATACATTCCTTTATCTTTCTGCTCCTTTCCATTCCATTTCCAAATGGAAAGCTGTCTTTATACCAAGTCAGACCACTGGTCTAGCTAGCTAAGCATTGTAAATGCTCACTGACAGCAGCTCTCCCAACCCTCCTGCCTTACGTTCAGCCTCCCAGGCTGCTCCAGACACAGGAAATAAATAAAAAAGGTGCTACAATATCAGCCTGCATAACTGGCCATCTCCAGAATACTTGAGATGGAGTGAAACTGTATAGTGAAAAATAAACTGCAAACCTCTGCCCAGCTGCACACAACCCTGTAGGTTTTAATAGGCTGCAATCCTGTCTAGTCATAAATTCAGTGGGGCTTAGTGCCAGCTAAGTAGGTTTAGGGTTGCAGCCCTTAGAGATATACCGAAAGCCAGGTATGAGATTTCTAGCTATAAGGTTTGAACGAAGCCCATTACATTATTTAATAGGTTGCTTGAAAGTTCAGCATGCAATTTTCTAATCGGCTATAAGGAATGTTGTTTTAATGGGAAGGGGGAAGAAGCTAAAACAGCCGCAGAGTTACTGTTGAAAATGGTTTGCATCTGCTCATTTGAACTATGCATTCCTAAAGAAAACCTTCCCTTAAAATAGTTGTGTACGTGGTTTGCGTTAAGCCACAAATGCAATAGTGGGTTGCAAGGTTCAGTATACAAAGTGACTACTTCTTCTTGGAATCAAAGAATTAGTGAAGAAATGGCTTTGATAGGAGAGGCCCGAGTAAAGGTGTAAATATGAAATGGATGTGTGTGCAGATCCAAGCTATGGCGTTCTTACAGCAACTTACTTGTCATTACAGGAAGATCCGCGGCTGAAATTCCCAGTACACCTGCGTTCAAAAGCTGCTTTAAACCCTAACGACTTAGGTCCCCTTCCTGTAAGTATCCATCTTCACACGTTTGTACAGTTTGATCTAGACGCTTGCTGCATGTGTGGATAGATTTGTGTGCCGTGGCGGTTGTGTCTGTTGTTCCTGCTGCTTTACTGTGAACAAAAACGTGTCCCCCAGAGTCTTTCTAACAGCACTTTTGAAGTGTCCAGTCACTTGACTGCTTGGCTGCCATGCCTGCCCATTTAGCTGTGGCATATGAAAGGACAAACGTAGCCATCGCTGAAGGTTAAATCACTGCACGGTCTCTGGATTCCGGATGGTTGCTACCAAATCAAAAGCAGTTAGGCTTTAATGAGAGGGAAGACTTGCAAATATCAGCGTTAGGGAATATGACTCATTTCATAATACATTCTCAGCCTGCTAATGGAGATATGTATATATGTACATATTATTCTCCCCCCGTTCTTTCATAGGCCTTCACAAATCCAGCTTAATGGTTGGATTCTTTTCTGCAGCGTGAACGGAGAGTCTGCTTCGTGGCTTTAATTTACACGAGTAAATGACAACTTTGCATTTCAGACTGTCCTCTGAGAGGCAGACCATTTGTAGTGTTGTAGGAAGATGCCACTGGTTTGCATTCTAGTAATAAGAAACAAGAGAACCGGTTTTGTTGCTCTCTGTGGTCTTCCCTCACCCCAATACACATATTACGTTTACCTCCTGGGAAAAGCTGTGTTGTGTTCCATTTGTACATGCCCCTATTCTAAAGGCTAAGAATAAAACTATTCTAAGAAGCTGCCTTAACTCGGAGTCAGACTGTGGGTTTATCCTTAGCCCCATACCTCGGCTCCCGAACGCCTTGGGAGTCGAACATTCCGGCTCCCGAACGTTCGAGAACCGGAAGTGAGTGTTCCCGTTTTCTAACGTTCCTTTGGAAGCCGAATATCCGACGAGGCTTCTGATTGGCTGCAGGAGCTTCCTGCAGCCAATCGGAAGTCGAACGTTTCGGAAGTCGAACGGACTTCCGGAACAGATTCTGTTCGACTTCCGAGGTACGACTGTACTGTCAGTTCTGACTGCAAGCAGCCCTTCCACATCAGAAGCTTTTCTGAGCCCTGCTCCCTGAGAGTAGAGAAGCCAGGGGCCGAATCCGGAGCCTTCAGGTTGCAGCGCATGCCCTCTCTGTCTTTCTCAACTCTGGCAATGTTGACTGCAATGGAGACTTTGTTGTCGGGGACACCTCTGTCCAGACCTAGAATCCAACCATTCTCCAGGAATGAAAGCAGTTTCCGTTTGGCTTCGACATTCTCCCCGTCCGTTGGTTTAATGGGAAACAACCAGATCCACATATCACCATTCGGTATGCGCAGTCTGGTTCCCTTCCCTGGAATAGGTGGCATCCATTGTGTGCAAGAAAGCCATGCATTCCATGGCTCGGAATGCAAAACCGAACCTCAGAACAAATGTGTATATACCACGTGGAGCATTCTTTAAAGGGAGAAGAAGATAGGTTTGCCTGCTTGAAATAAGTGCACATTAGTACATCAATAAATATTAATTCTCCTGCTGATGTTGTTTTGTTTATTTGTTTATTTTTGTTCTTTAATTACAGCCTGGTTGGGAGGAAAGGATACATTTGGATGGAAGAACGTTTTATATAGACCATAGTAAGTAGGCACGCAGGTTCTACAGCGAGTAGATGAAGGGAGGTAATCAATATTGAAGTGAAAGCTTTGTAATTTTACTCTTCATTTAGGAAGCCAGGTGTTGATATGTGGCGACATTCATACCCGAGAATTAGTGCCTTCCTACGGTACTGTATAATTCACCAAAAGCTTGCTTTTAATTGGCTCATCAAGCTTTGTCCCTATTTGATCTTGTGAAGCATTAACATTTCTTCTTTGTGGTTGTTTTTGTTGAACTTCTTTGGATTTTTTATTTTATTTTTTGGTGTTGTGGATGGATCCCATGGCTTATATGCACTTATTAATAAACGAAAGCACACTCTAGGAATAGAAAATAAGATGAGAAAAAAATAATAATGATGTAGCCACGAGTCTGTCTATGTAGGCAGTGGAAGAAATTTTCAATAGAATCTTCCCCCCCACAAATTACTCAAAGAAGGTCTTGGGGCAACGCCAGTTCTGACCTTATTTTCTATTTGTGGCATGTTAATCTTGCACTCTCCCTGTTAATCTCTCTACACTTCTGTTCCTTGAAGTTCCAGTGTAAATGGTGTTTCATTGTAGACCCTGTCCTATTACAGCACCTCTGAACAAGTGTGTGGGTCTTTGTTGTGTTTTGACTATCAAGTGGCAACAGAAATAATTTGTTCTTCCGCTGGGAGTGTTTGTGATTTTTTTTCTTTATATCTTCATGAATACATATTGCTCATTAAATATCTTCTTGAGATAAAAAAAAAGGGGGGAAACAGAAGAAAATAGTATTGAACTTGTAAAATTAACTTTTGTAAAAATAATAATAATAATCAATGGGCCATTGTTGTGTTCTATGTTTTCCTTGGAACTCCATAGACTTAACCACTAGAAGTATCCGTAGTTGTATGATGCCAGGTTTTTATTCTCAATTAAACTGCTTGGGTAAAGTAGCTTACATATTTTGCAAGTGCATGAATAGCTTTTAAGTAGTATCATTGCTTTAGTATAAGGAATAGAATTCATACACTTCACCCATTTGTGTGTGGGGGGGGAGAACACCTGTATTTAACTAAGAAACTGAAGCTTAAAGTCACCAGTTACCCCTTAATTTTGTGTATCTTCCACCTGTGCCGGTATAATATGTCTTCAGTGTTTAAGCTTGTGGCACAGGGGTGGATACACTGCATCCTAAGCATTGATTTGTTGCCACTCTCAATCCTAAATACAGTGGTACCTCGGATTACAAACACTTCAGGTTACAGACTCTGCTAACCCAGAAGTAGTACCTCGGGTTAAGAAGTTTACTTCAGGATGAGAACAGAAATCACGTGGCAGCAGTGGGAGGCCCCATTAGCTAAAGTGGTACCTCAGGTTAAGAACAGTTTCAGGTTAAGAACGGACCTCCGGAACGAATTATGTTCTTAACCAGAGGTACCACTGTAGCTGCTTTTTGCTGCAGCCCCAGGAATAGATTTTAATTCTCCTGTCACAAGCATCAAAATCTGAGTACAGGGTGATGCAATTGTCGCTTACCGTTGCCAATGCTTTAAAACCAACTCACTCTCACGTTGAGCATAATATTCCTGCGTTGCCTGAGGTTAGACTACAGTCAATGATCTCTTTCAACTCTACAGTTCTATGATTCTATTATTCCTTATGGGTGTTGGAAGTTCTTAGGAGGCTACTTCATACCTATGTTCCGTTAAGTAAGCCACATGCATACACAGCTGTGCCATGGAATCATAGAATTTGTAGAGTTGGAAAGGGATCCCAAGGATCGTCTAGTCCAACCCCTTGCAATGCAAAGAATCTCAGCTAAAACATCCATGGCAGATGTCCATCCAACCTCTGCTTAAAAACCTCCAAGGAAGGAGAGTTCTGTACTGGCTGAAGCAAGAGTGTTGGCTCTGATGGCTGTGCTAGATAACCAGGCTGCTAGAACCAGGCTCCATAGTTTGTTCTGGGGCACACACACAGATGTACCCTGATACCATGAGCTACTCCTTAACACAGGCATGTCCAAAGTCCGTTTCGGGGGCCCCAATCCGGCCCCTGTGGCAGTTTATTTCCTGGGGTAAAACCCTAAAAAAAACCCTCAACAACTTCAATCCTAAAAAAAGGTCAACAACTTTGGTCGGCTCTTTGGTCGGCCCTCACGGCCCTTCACTTCATCAAATCTAGCCCCTTTGAAAAAAGTTTGGACACCACTGGCTTAACAGATGACCTTTTATTCTCAGACATTTCCAAATTCATTGAAACCATGAAGGGCTTTTAAGGCTCTTTCTCCTCCACAAAATTGTAGCTGCCAAACTTCCAAGATACATCTTTTTTAAAACAAACAAACAAGGATATTTATTTCAGTCACCCTCTTGCGTCCATCACGGTTTCAAGCAACTCTGCTTACTTTACCAATTGGCAAAGGGCAGAAATTGAGCCATTTGCTTCTCTGTGATAAAGTGGTCCTCAGTTTTTGAAAGGTCAAGCAGTGCAGAAAACGTTGCCGTGTTCGTATAGTGTATGCTTTTCCAACCACACCGTTGTGCAGTGATTTCTTTTGCAAATAAATTAAATATTACTGTTGGGAGCCGCCCAGAGTGGCTGGAGAAACCTAGCCAGATGGGCAGGGTATAAATAATAAAATTATTATTATTATTATTATTATTATTATTATTATTATTATTATTTTAAAAACATACATTTATGCTTAAAGAAGCCATATCAGTGAGCTCTATGGTCAAGTTATTTTAAGAGTTCTGCCATGATTCCCACCCCCTAATTTTGTGTGTTTGTGTGCTGCCAAAGGGTATATTGTTTTTGAGAGCCTAAAACTGCACTTGTGCTCTGTTACCACTTAACGTGTGTTAGATAGTAAAAGTTTGTAAATACATTCCCAAAGGCAATGCTTTCCTACTTATGACTACTATTGCTGCAGTTTTTGAACTTTAAAAGAGCCCCAAATAATTCCCAGGACTGTTAGCTCAGTCGGTAGAGCACGGGACTCTTAATCTCAGGGTCGTGAGTTTGAGCCCCGTGTTGGGCAAAAAGATTCCTGTATTACAGGGGGTTGGACTAGATGACTCTTGTGGTCCCTTCCAACTCTACAATTCTATGATCCCCCTAGTTCAGTATTCCCAATTGCTTGCTTGTATTCGGACCCTCATGTCAGGCTAGAAGGCCTCGAGCCTTAAGTTGCTTCATGAATAGAACAGGATGGCAAAAGGATATTAAGGAAAGCTTATCCACTCTTTTACACATAGGCTTGCAACATAAATCAGCCTCGTCAACACCGCACCCTGGCTTCGGTGTACCCCAAAACATACAAACACATTCCTTCCAAAGGGTTGCACAGACCTGTACACAGTCTTAATATGCGACACACACACCCCCCCAAATAAAAAACAGACACGGTCACCTTAGACACTGAGAGCACCCATATATAAATGAAGTCTCAGCATTTCAGAGTCTTGATTTAAAGTTTATATGGGCATGTGAGAACTTCAGACATACGAGTTGACCTTGCCATCATCCTAAATGGCACTTTTCCCTCCAGGATGGGGGGAGCCTAAGGACGTTGAGGAATGCTTCTCATATGCACAGTGGTCAGATTCCAGACTCAGGACAGACCACAAAATATAGTTGTGCTGAGAGAGAGAGAGAGAGAGAGAGAGAGAGAGAGAGAGAGAGAGAGAGATTTTATGCAATATATATAGATATAGATATAGATATAGATATAGATATCCCTCAAAGGGATTAAAAAACCTAAATTTTCTCTATGTGAGCAGGAGATGCCTTTATAACAGGCATCCCCAAACTGCGGCCCTCCAGATGTTTTGGCCTACAACTCCCATGATCCCTAGCTAACAGGACCAGTGGTCAGGGATGATGGGAATTGTAGTCCAAAACATCTGGAGGGCCTAAGTTTGGGGATGCCTGCTTTATAATTTATGCCATAGGTTCTGAAATGCCTTTCTTCTCCACAAAACTGTTTCCCAACACATACAGCCCTCTTGTCTTCATCTAGCTTTCTCCCCAACAGTGCATATACCCCAATAGCTGCCTGCTCCAGTTTTTCTTTTTTTCCCTCCCTCCCTCGCTCTCTCTCTCTCGCTCTCTCTCTCCACTAGGATTGTCTCCCATGCCCTATGGAATAGCAGGACAGCTTTAAAAAACGTGTAACTGAATTGATGTTTTAAGGGTTCTAATTAAGTCTACTCTGAATTTGACGAACAAACAAGACAAATTGAACAGGTTTAATTTCTAACCGTCTCCATTCTCTAGAGCTTTACCCATCCCACTCTTTTCCTCTAGCATTTCATTCCAGCCATCCGTCCTTACATTTATGAGCTAGTGGGATAGCCCTAATGTCTATCCCGGAAGTAGTTTTTAAATAAGTCCATTTGCATAAGTCCAATGCAAATCCATTTGCATTGTAAATTTAGTCAGGTGTTTGGAGCAGTTCATTAGTCTGCGTTTTTGCATATCTAATCTGAGCTGAACACAAATTATAAATCCCTGGAAAGAGGGGTTTATAACTTGTATATGTGATACTATAAAGTCTGTTAACTAATGAAGTGCTAGATTATAGATGTTATTTGCATTTTTGAATGGATGTTTCCCACTAAACAGTTGTGATGGGGGATTTAATGGATGGGGTGTACATAATTTCCCCCCTAACACTGCAGAATGTAGTTATAAAGAGATAGGCAAGAAGAGGAATGTTTTGTTTTGTTGTTTTAAATCTCAGTTTGGATGTAAAAAAGAATTCTAGAAGAGAACTCATGTTGTGGTTTCTCTTGTTAACTTACAGATAATAAAATTACCCAGTGGGAAGACCCCAGACTGCAGAATCCTGCTATTACTGGTCCAGTAAGTACTGAATGTAGAATTTTGTATAAATTTGAGTTGAGTCATATGTGATTGGCAGCTGGTACCCTGAGGATCATTGTGAGCAAAGTAGTCCCACTTGCTTTGAAGGAAAACTGCCCACCCACTTTTCTCTTGGCTTCTTTTTCATCATCTGTTCATCAGCCCCAAAATCATATCAATACCTATTCAGGGGGCTTGATTCCACTACACACAAGCAATTCTGCTAGTGCAACGAGCCTTTTCTTCCACTTCTCCAGTGCCCTCTGTGCTACCTGCAATTGGCTTTTAAGGGTGTTGGGAGTCCCCCCCCCCAGAACAGTGGGATGGGGTGGGGAGCAGAGGGAGAATTGTTCCATCTGGCAAGCTGCAGAGCTTTCACCGATGGAGCCATTGCCATTAAATTCGTCCTGGAGTTTCCAATGCCACCTTGGGGTTAGCAGGTGAAAAAGAGAGGTGGTGCTGTGCATGTCAGCTGCATACTGGTGGCACTCCAGATGAAATGACTGGATGACTCATTGCAGCAATTAATACAGATACTTAGAAGCATGGAGGACAAGATGGAACCTTGAGGCATCCCATTGGCCACGAAATGGAGCAAAAAGTCCCCTGGCACCATGTTGTGAAGCCCATTCCCCCCAGAAAGGACCATTTCCATCATAACACTACGCCTCCAGCCCAGAGAGGAGGCACAGATACCATAGTAAGTGGTATCAAACAGGGTTTTATTTTGCTTATTCAAAAGTGACTCAAAATCAAACTAGAAGCCAGACTGGAACACATCCAATAAATGGTATCATCCAAGACTGTCTATAGCAGGCATCCCCAAACTTCGGCCCTCCAGATGGTTTGGACTACAATTCCCATCATCCCTGACCACTGGTCCTGTTAGCTAGGGATCATGGGAGTTGTAGTCCAAAACATCTGGAGGGCCGCAGTTTGGGGATGCCTGGTCTATAGACTTGAGAGAGCTGCCACCTTCTCCAATCCCTTCCTCAGAAAGAGGTAGTTTAGATACTGGGTGAAAATTATCCAAACTAGAACTATAGAGTTGAAAAAGGACCCTGGTGGCCATCTTCCCGCTTAATGTAGGAGCCAACCATGCAGGGTGCAACTGCTCTGTCTGTGACAGGTGGCTGTCTAGCCTCTGCTTAAATACCTCCATCAAAGGAGAGCTTTCTGAAGTTGCCTGTTAAAGCAGGGTGGAACCTGGCTTTTCGAACAGTGGCCAACTTCATCAGGGCAATTGGGAACAAGCTTGCACTCAAAGATGCATTGGCAACCGCTGAGGTCTGGATGGAAAACCCAACTCTGCCTGATTTTAATAAACACGAAGAGCCAAGGATCCAGTTTGCAAGTGCTCAGATCCTCAGGCTACACGAGCTGGAAAGAATCCTCAATAACAGATGTCTGTAAAAGTGGACTGAACCTTCTGTTTATTTTATTCTAATTGCAATAATGTGCTCCCCACAGCCATTGTTCTTTGTTTCGTGTGTGTGTGTGTGTGTAACACGACCAGATGATATCCCAGCAGGATCTATCTGCTTCTAATAAGAGTATACAGATATATTGCACTGCCATGCCTAACTATATATAACAAATCCAGCAGTCAGAAACTTGCAGAGCTTAAACCAAGGGAACTGGTTTGTTATCCCAAGCTTTTGGGGGGTGGGGTGCAATTGTCTAGAAAGCATGAGACAGGATAACGGATTTTTTCAATTTGTGGCAACTGTTAATCTTGTAAGTAATCGTAATTTTTCTTTTTTCAAGACAAATGCTCTTTGGCAGTTAATCAGTTGCTTGTCTTGAACCCCTAAATAGTTAGAATGATTGTGTGGGCAAGAGGACCCTTAATACCTCCAGCTGGGCAAGCTTTTTTAAAGTATTATTTTCTGGTCAGGTTTCTAGTCCCTGTGTATATGGAATGTAGGATTGGTGAGAGCAGCCATTAGCTCAGAAAGATTTTGTTTTGGCCCTCTTCTGTTATGATTCTGCTTCTCTATATTGTCTTGCTTGCTGATTGATTTATGGAGTTTAATTGTAGTGGCATTGTGGGTTAAAACACAGAGCCTAGGGCTTGCCGATCAGAAGGTTGGCGGTTCGAATCCCCACGACGGGGTGAGCTCCCGTTGCTTGGTCCCTGCTCCTGCCAACCTAGCAGTTCGAAAGCACGTCAAAGTGCAAGTAGATAAATAGGTTCTGCTGCAGCGGGAAGGTAAATGGCGTTTCCGTGCGCTGCTCTGGTTCGCCAGAAGCGGCTTTGTCATGCTGGCCACATGATCCGGAAGCTGTACGCTGGCTCCCTCAGTCAATAATGCGAGGTGAGCGCCGCAACCCCAGAGTCGGTCACGACTGGACCTAATGGTCAGGGGTCCCTTTACCTTTACTCTATATTTTGTTGTAATGTGCTGTTCATTATTTTTTGGGCCTTTGGGCCGAAGAGCGGGATTTAAATAACAACATCCTCCCATCTTTCAGAGTCAACCTAAAACAGTTTTTAAAAAACAGACAAGGAATACTTCAAGGGTTGGGAAGAGTGGGTTATGTTTGTCCTTTTTTATTATTATTAAAGATGGGTTATGTTTGTCCTTGGCCTAGAAGCAATTTTGCTTGGGTGCTGCTGACAGGCTGGTTGTGACAGTTACCGAGACAATGGATGTGATCATTTTGGTACCACATAAATGTTGAATGATGATGATGATGATGATGATCAGGTCGACAAATGTGTGTAACTGGAACAGGTTTACTGATGGCACAGTGTCAGGCTACAGTTTCAAATCAGGCATAAAAAGAAAACAGTCGAAGTTATGACAGTAGAGATCTTCCAACGCTTACTGTAATTCAAACTCACAAAATCTGAAGGCGCCAACTTCCTCTTCGCATCTTTATCACACTATGGCTTCTCTGTAGAGTTCAATAATGTCTTAATTCCTCCCCCCAGGAAAACTAATCCATCCCGATTTTAAAAAAATAAGAAATTTTAACTTGGCGGACGTACAGCCATTTTATCCACGTGAATATCCTTTGTCGATATTCATTTTATATTTGGGGACCTGGCATTTCTCTTTTAAAATGCCGGATTGTAGAGTGTGGCGCTTTGGCGAGTAAACTTCCCCTTCCAAAAAGCGTTTCGTCTCCTGAGAAAACTGCGTTAGGAAGCAGATGGATGCTTCCAGCTTCAGCAGGCCTGGAAGGAGACTGTTTCATCTGTGCTTCCTTCTGTTCTTCTGGATCGATATCAGGCCAGCTTTTCCTTCCCCAATCCGAGACGATAAAACTCGTCTCCTAGTCCACAAGATGATTTTTAATCTTCGTTTAAAAAAATTATGCATTTCCAAGGCAGTAGGAAATGTGCTCGTAACCCACCATCACCCCTGCGCTATGAGTGAAGAAGGAGCATTTGACTAGATTTCTTAATTTGGCATGCCTGATAAATAGGACCGATTATTTTGGCATTAGAAAAAGTGGGATTTGGAATATTTGGTATATAGTGGTACCTTGGTTTATGAACGTAATCCGTTCTGGAAGTCCATTCTTAAACCGAAACCGTTCTTAAACCGAGGCGCGCTTTCCCTAATAAGGCCTCCCGCTGCCAGTGCCCTTCCACCGTTCGGATTCTGTTCTTAAACTGAGGTAAAATTCATAAACCGAATAGTTCGTAAACAGGGCTGTTCTTAAACCGAGGTACCACTGTATTTATAATGGGGTGACAAGAGAGAATCTGTGGGAAAGGCCCAAACTGGCCAGTGGTTTAAAAATAGATGCATATTCCTTCAAAAATCCGGGATGTAATCGTAAACACATATTCTAGGAAGCATCTAGTTGAATTCAGTAGGACTCCTGTTCCTGACACCTTTTTTTGACCACAGTTTCCATTCTTGACTACATGGCCAGCCAGAGAAGTTCCATTATGTTGGGGTAATGACTTGGAGCCCACCAGTGGGCTAGACCCTTATCTCCCTCACAGGCCAACTTTGACAGGAAGGCAGCACCATCCCCCTGTCAGTCATCCGAAATCATGATGCCATGTGGTTGTCAGCTATTAAAAGTTCAAAGGAGGCCACTGTAAATCACTCATCAGCACAGGTGTTTTTCATGTTTTCCATTAAACAGCAGCCTAACAGGTGCATGTCAGCATCACAGTTTGCACCCATGCATAGGGAATGTAAGGCCTTCACAAATTACCTCCAAAAGGGTGGGGGGAGCCACCCTCTTCTATATCCACACGTACAGATTCTGGACATCACTGTCCGTCTGGGCAACTCAGTTGCTAATCTTGCTTGAGTATTTTATTTCAGAAAAATCTGCTATAGGTTAGTGATCTGCAAACATGTTAGCAAGACATTTTGGGAGCAGAATTTTGTCCCACTTACTAACCCAGATGCCACACTCCCCTAATGTTGCCTTGACTAGTTACTTCAGGGCCGGACCACCCATGAGGCAAGGAAAAGTGGCTGCTTCAGGCAGCAGGATCCACAGGGGCAGCAGATCCAAGCTCCAAAGGATGCATTGCCTGCTGCCGCCATTGCCATTGCAGCGTGCTCCTTAGAGGCCAGGCCTGCCGCCTCCTCAGCACCTCCTCTGCAGCAACCTCTCAGTGAATGCTGCTGTAGGGAGGAAATTCTGGGGACTGCTGTTTGGGTCTCCAGGAGTCTGCACCTGCCTGGTATGATTCAAAGCAGCCCCCCCCCCAATTATTCCCACTTCAACCATTGGGTAAGGTCAATATGATTCTCCCCCCCCCCCCAAAAAAAAAGCTTGTTCCCAGAGTTGATATTCGCTCGCCTTTTTGTTCCTAATGTAGATTTTTTTCCCATCCCCCCTTGTTTCTGATGTAGATCTTTATTCACCCCTTCTTACCTGGCGGGGTGTTGCGCCATTTTATAGTTCGCCTCAGGTACCAAAATGTCTTGGGCCACACTTGTTCGTCTATGTCAGGGGTCAGCAAACTTTTTTCAGTGGGGGGCCGGTCCACTGTCCCTCAGACCTTGCAGGGGGCCAGACTATATTTTGGAAAAAAAAATGAACGAATTCCTATGCCCCACAAATAACCCAGAGATGCATTTTACATAAAAGCACACCTTCTACTCATGTAAAAACACCAGGCAGGCCCCACAAATAACCCAGAGATGCACTTTAAATAAAAGGACACATTCTACTCATGTAAAAACACGCTGATTCCCAGACCATCCACCGGATTGAGAAGGAGATTGGGCCGCATCCGGCCCCTGGGCCTTAGGTTGCCTACCCCTGGTCTATGTAGTGGATGAGAAGAGGAAGTTCCAAGACAAAAAATCCCCACTCAGCCACTGTCTCTCAGCGTGATCAATCTCACAGGATCCTCGTGAGGATAAAATTAGGGTGGCTGGAGAGCCTCGCATGTCGCTCTGCATTCCTTGCAGGAATAATGAGATAGAAACAATAACCACCACCACCACAACAACCACAAGCATGGGCTGCTTGGAGAGAAGCCATAGTTGTTGGCTAGCTTTGGGGTGAATGAATTGTGCAGGGCATGAAACAGTAGGGGCAAAGGAAGGAGGTGGAACATCTCCAAGGAACATCTTCTGTTGGTGCTTCTTGCTAACATATAGCACTTGCCTTTCTTCCAGGCTGTTCCTTATTCCAGAGAATTTAAGCAGAAATACGACTACTTCAGGAAGAAGTTAAAGAAACCAGTAAGTACGGTTGGAAATGATAGTCTTCCCAATACTCAAGCACACACCCACACACCCCCAATGCATCCCCCATAAGCATGACTTCGGGGGGGCACTTTCCCATTCGCCTCCGGTGGCAAAATGGGAGGGGCCAACCCTGGAAGCATTGCCTAACAATTAGCATTCTCAAGATGCTGTCCTGATCCAGCCCCGCAACTGTGCAATTTGGTGTGCAAGTAGATTTCCAAGTTTTCTTAAAGTGGAGTCTATAGCTCTGCGCATTACTCGTGTTGAGTACATTTTTGGTTGGGGAAACAATTGTTTAAATGAAAAATGAATTTATTTTTATTTTTTTTAATTATTTTATTATTATTATTATTTAAATCCAATTTTGTTGTACTTGTACAATGACAATAAAGATATAAAGAAAGAAAGATACCTGTGTGAAGTAGTTTCCCCCTCCATTGAAATGAATGGGGATGGTTTGTGAACTGGAGAGAGATGCACATCTGAGTTTATGAGCCTCCAAGGAATCATCGGGTAAGGTAGAAAAAGTGTAGTCCAAATTAAATGCTAACTACATTTAAGGTCCGTTGATTGTGGCAGAACTTTAAATGGGATATTGCCTATTATTTATATTTATGTGTTATATTTATCCTGGCTCTTTCCCAGTCCGGGACTCAAGGCAACTTACATAAATTGGTTGGAAGTTAGACCTCCATTGAAATCAGTGTTTAAGGTTAACATATTACCAATTTAAAAAAAATGTGATAATGATGTTGCTAAGGGGCTTTTAGAATATTAGATGCATATTTCCGGCACATGTTTACATATAGCAGGTGATGAACCCCCCCCCCACCGAAATCTTGTGATGAAGGGAGGTATATAAATTTAATAAATAAAAATAAACAAATAAAATCATACTAAGATATCAGTGGGCTTACGTTACTCAGTGGGTCTCACCCAGAATCTCTGGCCCAATCCAGTGCAGGGAATCAGAGTAGGCGCACACTGAAATACCATTTAGCTCAATTTGTGTGAATTGTACAACATTTAGCATCGTGGACTGAACTACCCTTGTTGCTCAAAGCTAACCCTGTTCCCAATTTTCAGCAAAAGATTCCTGGAACCTGTAAAAATACTTTTTTTTAATTCCTTTTACACTTTTCCCAGTCAATGTTATAACAAAAGACTATATTATCAATGTGTTTTCAAACCACCTCTAAATGGGCTGCGTTTGGCCACCATATATCATAGAAGAGGACACTGTGTCCAGTTTTACTCACTTAAGTGTTTTATCTCCTCTTAATGATACAAGCAGGGAATGATAAGTTAGATGCATTCAGCCCAGTGACTGAAATACGTCTCTCCCCCCAAAGGCTGATATACCAAACAGATTCGAGATGAAACTCCACAGAAATAACATTTTTGAAGAATCGTATAGAAGAATCATGTCAGTGAAGAGACCAGATGTGTTGAAAGCCAGGCTCTGGATAGAGTTTGAGTCGGAAAAGGGCCTTGACTATGGCGGTGTGGCCAGAGAATGGTTCTTCCTGTTGTCCAAAGAAATGTTCAATCCTTATTATGGCCTCTTTGAATATTCAGCAACGTAAGTTCATCATATACAAAGTGTTTTCCCTTTTATTGTCTTGTGATTCAATACACTCGAAGACCTGCCGGGGGGTTTGGTTTATCTTTTCTGTCTTTCAATGTGCATTTTTGTTTTTGTTCAGAAATAATTTGGCTATTGAGCCGAATATGAAGATGTATTGTACTATACTTTGAGCAGTTCGTTTTACCAAAGATTGCTGCACATGATCAATCTCCCTTGACTTCTCCTGTTTTTCCTTGCCTGGGTAAATTAAGTGGTCTGATCTCAATTTGCTGGAAAGATTTTCCTTCCCAGCCACACAGAATTAATGGGGGCTGGCTCCTTGCACTGGACCTCACTTTGTACAGATAACTTGCATCCTATGTGCATTTAACTTGTGTGCATTCAGCTTTATGCACTTGGCAAAAAGAAGTTAAAAATTTAAAGGGGGCAGAAAGGGGCGGGTGTCTGGAGAAAAAGACTTTGGGAATCCTACCTGCCATGGAGCTCTATGTTTTTAGACAACACAGGATTTTGGCTTTATGCCCTACTCATGGAATGTAACCCCAGCCTAAGTTGAGAGTCGCCATGAGTTGCTTCTACTGGATCAGGCACCCCCAAACTCAGCCCTCCAGATGTTTTGGGACTACAGTTCCCATCATCCCTGACCACTGGTCCTGTTAGCTAGGGATGATGGGAGTTGTAGTCCCAAAACATCTGGAGGGCCGTACTCTGTCTCAGTGTACTGAACCCATAAAGGGAAGTGATACAGGTATTGACGCTCTGCATGGCAAGTGTTTTCTGTAATCAATTATTCCATCTTTTAAACTCAACATGTATAAAATATCAGTACAGTTAACTGCACACAGCAGCGGGATCTTGCTTGTTTATCTCATTTGCACCAGAGAAGTGACTGCACACACAGTAAGCCAGTTGGTCTTTAAGGTGTCACACAATGCTCCTGTCTATTAGCTTGATGTGGGAGCAAGTATTTGAATAGCTTACATGTTCCCGGTGTGTGTATCAAATAAGGTACATCTCTGAAAGAATATTGTGCCGCTTGGCAAAAAGCGAAAGCCAGCCAGATGTGATGCCAGTTTCTTATATCCTTTCTTCTTCTTCTTCTTTTTTAAATTAAGGGACAACTATACTCTGCAGATCAATCCTAATTCAGGTCTTTGTAATGAAGACCATTTGTCTTACTTCACCTTTATTGGACGAGTTGCTGGACTGGCAGTGTTTCATGGGAAGCTTTTAGATGGTGAGTAATGTACAAGAATGTGACTGTAGAAGTAATTCATAACATGGATTAAATGCTATAATGCCCTCTCGCTGTTTTATGGCCATACCACTTAACACTGGCTTTTTCATGGAGCAAAATAAAATGAGCGATGTAAATAGTTCAGAGGTTCTGCTGAGTAGCAATATCTTTCCTCCATATAAACGCCTTGGGAAAAGCAAAGAATTTATTAAGGTAGTGCTGCAAAAGCAGCAGCTGTGTAAAATGCCCTACCAAAATGGTGTCGCCTTTACAAAAATCTGTTGTTTGTGTAACCTTATGTACCTTTTCCCTTTGGAAACTGCCATTGGTCTGGTTTGCACCTCTTAATAAGTCAAAATATGGCTTACTGAGATGGTGCACAGTTTGCAGCTCCTCAACGATCTTCTTAACCCATGGGTTGGCAAAGTAAGGCCCAGGGGCCGGATCTGGCCCAGTCGCCTTCTCAATCCGGCCCGTGGATGGTCCAGAAATCAGGGACCAAGTGCCTGTGTCCCATAGCTCTTGGCTTCACTTCAAGTTATCGGCTCGCTCAGTGGGCTGTTAATCCCTGCAAAATCTCCAGTGTTGAATATACTGCTTGAATATGCTGCTCCTTCAACTGACAATGATGGGTGTGTTGTTTTTTTCTCGACAGTCTGCTGTCATATTTTTGTCTTGCTTTTCTTTTTCCCCAGTTCCGTTGGCAGCTTTGCTATGCCTGCCTTGTCTAGATATTTGAAAACGCCCCTTTCTTTTATATATTGCTCTAGAGGGAGGCTACCGTTTTAAATTAAACCTTGTTACTTTGCCTGTGTGCAGGTTTCTTCATTAGGCCTTTCTACAAGATGATGCTGGGAAAGCCAATAACCCTGAAAGACATGGAGTCCGTGGTAAGTGGAACACTTGGAAAGCTTATTAGTGTTTTCATTTACGTGCGTTTCTCCTCCTCTGGGGAAATTGTTAAATGCCAATACTTCCTGGAAGCTTCACCGTTTGAGGCACAAGACTAGTATTATTGATGTTCAGGACAAATGTGCTCCTTAGCTTTTGTTCATTCTCTTTCTTCAGTGAGGTGTTCCCTTGCCTGACAAGGTAGCAATGTGAAGCCCTTAATGCAATTAAATTCAACAGGAAAAGATTTATGCAATATTTTTTTTTTGCTCGGTACTTTCGAATGTGCAAGCGCCCACTGTAAAAACCGCAGCCTTTCCAGACAAACCACAAGCCGCTGCAAAGATTTGCTCCTGGCTTACTGCCCATGATTTTTTTCTGGGCGAGACGGATCGTGATTCCTGGTTCACACCTAATGCCAAGCCAAACGATGACTTTGCTATTGGCATCGAAGCAGCAGCAGGACCACGGGAGGAGGCAAAGCAGCCACACGCTTAAGATCTGCTTTGGTTTTGCATTACATACCATGGCGATACACATGGGCTGGAGAGGCCTGGGTTCAAATCCTCACCCAGTGGTACTGAGAAGTCTTATTTGTCTGCCTATTGAGATGAAACCCAGCTTTTTGGGGGGGGGGGCGATTTAAATCCTACTTTTTAATCTTCTAAGCTGTCCAGAGTGCTGCTTTTGCACCAGAAAGTTGGACTACAAATGTGTCAATTAATAAATAAGCCATACCTTTTTGGGTGAAAGGCTAGGAGTGTGGGTATAGCTCTAACCACGTGGTTAGAGCATGCTACTGATAACAACAAGGTTGCAGGTTCGATCCCCCTATGAGACAGCTGCATTTACCTATATTGCAGGGGGGTGGGGTCCCTTCCAACTCTACAATTCTATGATTCTGTGTGTGCTTTTTGGCCCCCAATTCGGGGCCAGTGCTGAAAAGGCCCTGGCCCTAGTTGAGACCAATCTAACCTCCTTGAGGCTCGGGACCGCCAAAGTGTTGTTATTTATGGACCTTAAGGTCCTCCGCGGGACATACCAGGAGAGGCAGTCCTGTAGGTACGAGGGTTCTAGGCAGCATAGAGCTTTAAAGGTCAAAAACAGCACCTTAAACCTGATCCTGTACTCCACCGGGAGCCAGTGCATTAATTGACAATGGGCATAAAGTGAGTGTGCATTTGGGTATATATCTGAATGCGCACAGAGTGAGGATGCAACCTCTGTGTACTCTGTGGTGCTCACTTCCAATATGCATTCTAATGCCATTCCCCACCCACATTTTCGCGCAACTAGTTACCTTATTTATACGGAACATAAATCCAGGTCAAAAGGAAATGATGGACCATCTAGATCTTTGTACATACAATGCTTAAGGAAAACTGGTACATGCCTATAGAAGGCTGGTGCAATGTACCAAGTTAATTTATTTCGTACCCAAAATTATTCCTGCTGCTCTGTGGGACATCTTTGGGAGAAGAAAAGCCTAAGGAATAAACCCTACACAAATCCAGAGTGGAGTCCCAAAGACGGTTGGATGGTGTCCTGTACAACTGGCAACTCTTGCAGCCAAACTGGTGCCAAACGTCTTGCTCTGCGTTCCTCAGTGAGGCTGAGAGGGAGGTCTTGTCATCTGGGTAGCCCAGGACCTCCAGACACACTGCCCAGGCTTGCACCCCGGGGAGGTAATTTTGTTGCTGCTAACACAGCAAAACAACGTGTGAGGCTGCAGTTCTGAATTACCAGTCTTTGCGGCGGTCTGACTTCACTCCGGAGGCGTACTCCATTGTCTCTCGAGACAAACAGATCCCAACAACCCCAAAGAATGCACGCACAGAGCAGAAAGGCCCCTGATTCAAATATTAATGGATCAGGACAAAAAACAAAACAAAACAGTGAGTGGTGTATGCCAGTATTTTTATTCTTGCCGTGTTACATCATAAAGGTTTGTACTGAATTGTTTTCCTTGCATTGAAAGGAGGCTCTTTGATCCAGCAAAGGCTTTCATCAGTGGAACAGCGCGAGAGGCATTTTTTGCCTATTTCCCCCTCCTTCTGGCACTTTCCTCTCCGCCACTTCCTCCGCTGTTCCAAAGGGTCCTTTGGAGGTGGAAAAGGGGGCGGGGGTGGGGCACGGACTGCATGAAGCAAAAGCCAGCAAAAAGTGCCTCTCCCCCTGTTCCCTGATGGAAACCCCTGCTGAATCAAAGAGCTCTCCATCAACACACAGGGCACCACTGGATCCCTCCATACTATAAACCCTTTGCTGGCCATGCCAACTGTAAATTAAAAACAACACTGTGAATAATGGCAAACCAAGGCAGAATAAACACACATTTTAAAAACAATTACAAGGTATCAGAATAACTAATAGGATCAAAAAGATGTTTCTGCGCTAGCTGAGACATGCTGGAAGCTTCAGATTATCAATCCTGTCTCTCAGGAGTCTGTCTGTCAGCAGTGATTTGCAGCAGTCATATTTTCACTTGTTGTGAGACATTTCCAGAAACTGCAGTTATTTATTTTGTTATTTTTCTTACCCACTAATTGCTGTAAAGTCTTTTGCTGTCTTTTGGGAAAAAATGATTAATGGGAACCGCTACCATTACTTGTAGGACAGTGAATATTACAACTCCTTGAAATGGATCCTGGAAAACGACCCCACAGAGCTGGATCTCATGTTTTGCATAGATGAAGAAAACTTTGGGCAGGTATGTGAGAGTTGTTCCAATTGTTCTTTTGAGATGTTGGCTTGTGGTATGTATTCAGCATCGCATCATAAGTCATTGAAGAGCATGCCTCACCCCAGGGATGGAGAACCTGTGGCTGCCCAGATGTGTGACAATGGCCTTGATGTGTAAACTCGAGGCCGATAATAACAGTAGCAATTTCCCTGTGATTTCAAGAGAACATTTAAAAACTGCTAGCCAGAAGATACTTAACAATTCCTCAATGACCACCATGGCAGTTGGTTAAGACTGTTGATGGGCTGCCAAATGAGACAATGTGCAGTCCTTATTGGGGAAAGAAGTTAGGATTGCAACTGAGAGAAAATGCTTTAATCTTGGCGTCGGGGAATGGCAAAGCGTCGTCCAGATTTTCCAATGAAGGCCTTTTGTAGAAGACCAGAATGAATAGTGGGCGTGTGTAGCAAGTCAAATGGCTTTGCATTACACACTGCATTTTCCAAATAATGAATGTCTTCTAGTGCCTTCAAGATAGTGTCAGATTTTTTTCAAAGGGTTCCAAGAACCAAGCACAGCAATCTCAAAAATAAAAATAAAAAATGCTGCTTTTGGATGGAGTAGACTTTCGGATGGAGCAGAAATACAGCCAGTCCAAAGTATTGTTGGAGGCCCCTGTTGCCAGTGTGGGAACGATATTATATAGAAATGATGTGTCTGCATAGTGAGAATGACTTAATGGCGTCCCACGAGCTTCTGGTTGGCCACTGTGAGAACAGAAGCAGCTTAACTAGCTGAGCCATGGCCTGATCCAGCAGGGGATGTTCTTGCGTTCTTATGGCTGAAGCAACATACTTTGCTGTCTTGTGTCAAGAAAGGTTTAGGGCCCTTGATTCCTATACCCTTGTGTTCTGGCCCATACTGTGTGGTTGAGGTCTTGGTTTGTTCAGTTCACCAGGTTCTTGATAATGGAAATCTATTATTTTATATTTGACTTTCAATCGTTTAAAAGTTAAAACAGCAATTCTGAATATTTAAATCTGAGTTTCCCCCCATAATGATTCAGACAACCATAACATAACACAGCGCATTCGAAGTCTGTGTTTGCTTGCTTTTTGCTTTGGCTTCAACAGTTTCTCATTTTACTTTCTTACCACTGGGAGCTGAAAGCATTGCACAAAGGGATTCTTGTTGAGAGAAGCGATGTGCAATTTAGGAGACCAAAGTCATAACAACTTGTAAAGGTTTTGCAAAATTAGAACTGTGTTGTCGGGTGCAATAGTTGCAGCGGTGTACACAGTACCTGTAGTCTACAACTCATTCACTCCAGAGAAATTCAGCTGGCTTTAATGCAGCACTAATTTGAAGTAAATAGGTTGTGAATTGCAATCACATGCATGTCTTGGGCAGGTGCATTATAGGAGACCTAGTGAAATGTACCCTCAAAAGTGGCCTTAAAGATGGTTTGCCGCTACCTGAGCAGTCGCTTGCCACACCTTCTTCCCAATTACCGTATTTTTCCATGTATAGGTTTTCCCCCTAAAAAATAATGTCAAAAATTAGGGGGCATCTTATACACGGGGGCGTCTAATAGACAGAAAAATACGATAGCTTTACCCTCCTTTCTTTCTTTTCCATTGCCCTGGGAAGATGGACAGAGACACAAGATAATTGGAATCTGTCCTTGGCTCTCCTATGCCTTGTGTCGTCATCCTTTTCCCTTTCTGCTCTTTCACGAGTCTCATTTTTCCTCTCTTTGCTGCTCTCTCTCCTCCAGATAACAGTTCTGGGGCTTTGATTCTTGCTTGTGGTTTCTCCAGGCTAATTATTGCTAAGCATTTGCCCCATTAGGCTTTGCTTTCTTTCAGTCTGCTGATTTCTCTTTAATTATCTGGAAATTTTTGCACATCGTTTTTCTTTCATGTTTTTTAAGTGACTCTTGCATTGGGGGAGGGGGTGATAATAATGAATGAGTTAGGAGCAGTGCGCGGCATGGTGCTCAGGTTTATTCTAAGCTTTTTGCCATGTGGTGTTCCTCCTCTTCGCAGACAATGTTCTGGTAGCAAGTGTTCATACAGGCAGTACCCAAATATATTTTGGGGGTTATTATTTCTTTTAGAAACCAATCCATGTGTTCTTATCATTCTAATGCATTTGACATTCTGTTCTATCCATTTTGACCATGCATTTGGGTGTGCGGGAGAGCACCTCTTTTTTTGTGGTGGTGGGGTGCTAATTTTTTAAAATCAGATTTCCATCGAGCGTTTAAACTCCATACATTGCTGCCATGCAATCTCCATTCATTTCAAGAGGTTATAGTACTGCAGGCGTGACATCAGCGTGGCGTCGCAACTAGAGTGTTGGACTGAGACTTAGGAGACCCGTGTTCGAATCCCTGCTCTTCCATGCAGCTTGCATGGGCCAATCATTTTCTCTCAGCCTAACCTACCTCATTGGGGAGGGAGGATACAGTGTACCCCACCTTGAGCTCCTTGGAAGAAATGTGGGCTGTAAATATCACAACTAAATAATAAATAAAAGCAAATGTTATCCCAAAGCTGGGTAAGCCCTCGATTGTAGCTTTGCACAGGTGAGGCGGGCAATAAATAAATTGAGAGTGGATTTCCTCCACTCTCCTCCGTTTGTTTATTTATTTCCCCCCCATGCAAAACTACAATTGTGTAAGCAAAATAAGCATAAGATGTGAGTTACCTGTACTAGGATTCCAGCATCCAAACACCACTATAGATTAGCCAGTTTTGGAAAGGTTATAAGAGTGCCACCAATGGGTACCAGAAGTGACCCTAGTTTCCTACATATGTAGGACATACGTATCACAACAATAATATGAGCATGACATAACAATTCCCAACTGTTAATGTGATGGGTTGGACCCTTTATAAAAACACAATCTACCCAATGTTTCATGAGAGGGAGGGGTATTCCTTCTCCTGGCCATGACCAATATCAGATTATGATTCATCGTAGAGCACACTTCATGAATATATCCCCAGTTTTTAGGAGGACAGGAGTGCTTTGCTTCCACTATAGTTGAAAGGAGGCTCATCTGTTTCTCCCTTCACTTTTATCATGCTTGATCTAGTCTAAATGCTGGTCTGAATTTGTACCAGGCCGTCCAGGAATTGCAAATCATTGTGGGATTTTCCTGATTCGGCATTCTGCAGCTCGGAATAACTAGGTTACCAGCTTTAGATCACTCCTTTGTCCTTCATATAATGTAAACATTGCAAGAACTTCTCTAGTTTAATGTTCTCTTTTCTTCTATTCTACTTTGGAATTATTATGCTGAAGCAATGCGTATCCGAAAGGAAAATCAACACTAGCCTTGCAGGAAAGATATATGAGCAACAACTAATTTGGTTAATGGGTTTTCCCTTTAAAAGCGATATGGATTTTCTTTAAAAAAAAAAAAAATGTTGCTGGTAAAGAGTGCCAAGCATATTCCTCCATAAAAATTACTCCAAATCATTAAGTATATATTTCATCTTGGAAACATCCTTGAGGCTCATTTCATGCATTGCATGTATTTATTTATCTGATGATCGCAAGGTGGTTCACAACATAAAAATACAAAATGAGAACACAAAACATGTAATAAAAACAAGAACAAGAACAAACCACATAGAATGTTAATCAACCAAAGGCCTGGTTAAAGAGAAACGTTTTCGCCTGGCACGTAAAAATATGTAATGAAAGAGGCATTACATAGGGGACATTTTTCAGGCTGAGGACCCCATTCTTTCAAGGGCGACCTTCTGAGGGTGATCTGCAGGCAAGGTCAGGAGGAACAGATGCAACTCTTAACCTTTGTCCAGTAGGCTATACCTCAGCCATGCAAAAGGCTTCTTATCCACAAGCAACCAACACATATCGCCATCTTCTATGCAGGAAACCAAGAGGAATTTTCACAGTTGGACGGGCACATTCCAACTAGGTAGAATCTAGGGCTGGGCAATATCTAGTTTTCAATATCGCAATATATCACCAGCTAAACATTGCTATATATGGATATATCACAATGTCGGGAATGAGGATGGAGCCACGTAGAGGCATTGGCTGGCCTCACGGTTTTTCCCACATTGTGATTTTTGCATAGCGCGCACACACACACATCATGGTTTGCAATATATTGCCAGGTCAAAAATGATGAAACCAATATCACGATATGGACTTCAAACCGGTTTTGGACAATATATTGATATATCACCCAGCCCTAGTAGAAACACTTGAGGAGAGAGGAGAGCTAGTAATGGGTATAGCATGGGAAGAGTCTCAAGCCCCAGACTGAAAGGAGGGGGCTGTATTTGTCCACCAGGCCTGAGGTCCCCCATCCCTGCGTTACACAGTGGCAAACTCAGGTTTGCCATCCGATGCATAGTCCAGCATGTGAGCTGCAGTCCATCTCAGCTGCCTTTCAAACATTCACCTGTCTTATTCATATGTTTGCAAACACATTTTCCCATATGCATGCCTTCAAGCAGAGGTAGATAATATGGTGCCCTCCAAGGTGTTGTTGGATTTCCTGATGGGAACCCCCCCCCCCGGGCGTCTTCCCTCGAGTGCAGCACAGGATGTTCTGCAACTCTTCAGTCCCGGTGCGCAGCAGCGACACAGATCCGAAGACATGTGCATACTCAAACAGCAGAGTAAAGCTGGAAGCTGAGGTTGTGAGATGTGGCATATGAGTTTATTGAGTAATATATACAGGACAAAGCAATCATGGCGTCCCTCACACGTATTCTCCGAGAGAGAGAGAGAGAGAGAGAGAGAGAGAGAGAGAGAGAGAGTACAAAAGTACAATACAACGGAAGAGATAGGACTGGCTTCCGTTTCCCACACTTTCCAAGCATGGAATGTAAACGCAGACATGTAATGTAACAATCACACATCTAGCAACAGGAGAGAATGAAAATACTGACATTCCCATCAGCCCCAGCCAACATGACCGATGGTCAGGGATAACGGGAGCTGTAGTCCAACAACATCTGGAGGGCACCCCGTTGACTATCTGTGTGTTTTTATCTAAAATGTAATGTGCGAAATGGATCTCCCACTGCCTGCATTACATTATGTAAACATCTTGAACAGAGAATCTGTCTTTTCCTCCTTAGTGTTTGTTACTCTGCAAGGCTGCCAGGTGTATGTTGGTGGGAATAAATAGATATGGACCTGCCTTGTGTCTAGGAGCCTTTGACAGCAGGAGGCCTCACTAAATTGGGATTTATTTATTTATGGGATGCTCAAGCCGTTCTGCAAGAGCCAATTCCATGGGTACCGTTGATGCGTTTTATCCTGGGACCATTAGAGAGCAGCTGTGTCGAGTCTTCTGAAGAGATGCCAAACAGCACATGAAGAGGCACCCCGAAAGCTGCCTTCCAAGTCCCTGCTGAACACTATCAAATTCTTTATAACTGAGCAGATGACATGCCAATCTGCCTTCCCTTGAATTTGCTAACGGAATCGTGGTGCTGAATTCTGATTTATCCATTACTTCACATCCATTTGTCCTCCTCGAGGTCATATCCTTAAGCATAAAACATTTTGACCAACAAAACAGAACCCTCCATAGACATTAAAAATTCAGAGAGCTTGTTCATTAAAATGTAATAAATTGGTGCCTTGAAAGCTGTAGCAATATTTTTCTACAGACGTCTCCTTATAGCTAATGCATTTTTGTTTTCTTTTGTTTACAGACATATCAAGTCGACTTGAAGCCGAATGGATCAGAAATCACGGTCACAAATGAAAACAAAAGGGAATACATTGAGTATGTATGTGTGTGTGTGTCTATGTAACTCATTGTGGTGTTTAATAGCCGTAGCAGTTTAGCTGTTCAAACTGGACTTCCAAGATGACTTCACTAGAAGCCATTCCCAGAGTAAAACCCATTTTTTCTTTTAAAATAAAAAGCAACCAATGGGAGATGTATGGAGGAGCAGAAGAAAAGTTGAAGAAATTTTTTTTTGGGGGGGGGGTGGAATAGTGGCCAGGAAGCCGCAGTCCAGATTGAAGCCTTCCAAAATGGAAAAAGAATGAGCTGGAACTCAGCATAACATCTTGTTTGGTCCTTCCTCTGAAATACAGGCATATTAACTGAAGGGAGGCACCAAATTCCCAGCAGTTTTTTTAATGGAGAGATTAATCTTCTTTCAGCCAAATAATGGTAAAACAGACTACAATCTCCATAGGAACCGCAAGATTAACTTCATGCCATCACTGCATGGCATACCTCTTAATATGGAAAGGGCATATCTGAAGCACTTTGAAGCATGTGCGCAAAGCTATTTAAATGTCAGGCTGTAAAGTGAAACAGAGTTTCCTTTGAATTACTCTTTTATGCTCATCAGTAATTTTCCTCCTCCACTGCCATCTCATTGGTCTCCCAAAGGAAATCTGAGAAATTAATGAAGAGACACACATATTCATGAGCTCAGCAAATGATATCGGAGCTGCAGCTGAAATGGGAAGGATTGTGTTTGCCTCATTTGTTCTGTTTACATTTTTTCTTAGTTCGATGAAAGATTACTGGAGCTGTAAATGGGAAGGCAGAAAAGCATTAGGGTAGTTAAGATGTTTAAACGATCTCTCTTACTCCTCCTAATGAAAGTGCTTTCTCCCCCCCCCCCTGTCTTTGTGTACTGCAGCTTAGTCATCCAGTGGAGGTTTGTCAACAGGGTTCAGAAGCAAATGAATGCATTTCTGGAGGTAAGCTCCTTCAGTAAACCCCCTTCTGTTTTGCTGTGTAATCTGTATTTATTGGAGCAGGGCAGCCTGTATTTATTGGAGAAGGCACCAGACTTTGGTGGCCTTCAGATAAGCAGCAAAGTATGCCAGAGATACAGCACAGAAAGCAATCATGGCCACATTAAGACATGCTGAGGCCCTAAGCGATGTCAGGTTTAAGAGACCACGTAACACTACTCCCCAAAAGGTGTGTTATTCTAACACAGGGGTGGCCAACTCCCAAGAGGCTGCAATCTGCAGTGATCTACCCCTGTTGAGCTTTTTTAAGGGAGGGGGAAGGCCCCTTTTTTAGGGGTTCGGGTCAAAGTTGTTGGGAGCCAAAGTTGTTTGGCTTCTTTAAGGGGAGCCAGTGATCTACCACAGATGTCCAGTGATCTACTGGTAGATCACGATCTACCTGTGGGACGTGCCTGTAATCTAACAGAATGGACCACAAAAATACAAATAATATTTTTATTTATATATTTGCACATATACTGGTACAAAGGCGAGGATGCAACAGAAAGCAAACTACAAGTGTATCTTGCAAGAAGCCTACTTGCAAATTAAATATATTTATAAGAAAATGCCCGATGATTTTTTTTAGCATATGAAAACTATATTCTAGTCATTTCTACAGATGTATAAGCACAACATGGTAAAGAGTTGTGTAGCCATTCAATATATTTTTGTCACATTAGAACGATAATGTCTGTTTTCCCTGTTTCCTAGTTTTGTTTTACTTTACCAAAAGTAAAATTTGCATTCATTGCACTGCCCCCCACACCTCAGACATGTAACCCCCAGAAAAGGAGGGTTGCCCAGAAGCGAATCTGCCCCTCAGGCAGAAAAAAGGTACCCCACCCCTGCTTTATACAAAGAAATAAGTAAGCTGCTTAGGTCTTAGAGGAAACACAAAGTTTCTAACTTAAAAGCTGTTTGCTGTAGCTTTCGTCTTGAATGAATTGTTTTCTCATGTACCTGCAACTGAAAAACCTGAGACTCTGCCTTATTTAATGGAGTAACCTTGTCATTCATTCGGTATGTATTTGTGCTTTTCAGGGTTTCACAGAGCTCCTGCCTACTGACCTGATTAAGATTTTTGATGAAAATGAGCTGGAGGTTAGTTGCCTTTCATTCTTACAACAGCATCAGAAAGCTAGTTATATTATTTTTATTCGGTGCAAATAAATGAATGAATGTGGACAGAAACCCTGCAAGGATCCATCAGCAAGCCCTTGTCTTTATTATTAAGAATTTGTGGAGAAAATTCTTGATAATGCATGGGTGTGTTTTCAGAGGCTTCAGTCCAGCTACACATCAGTGTAAGTTAATTTTTCATGCTTTGTAAGAATCAAGACAATAGTATTTGATGTGTATGACTCCATATGTATCTTGCTGGTAGAAATTCTGCAAGAACTATGGCAGAAGGTGGCAGGGTGGGGATCTTCCGCATATATCTTGATAAGCCTGTTAAACCTATGGCAAATGCTTGTAGTGTAGCAGCTGATACCCATCTCTCAAAAACTTCATTCGTTCCTCCGCAGTTGCTAATGTGTGGCCTTGGCGATGTTGATGTCAATGACTGGAGACAGCACACCATCTACAAGAACGGATATTGTCCAAACCATCCTGTCATTCAGTGGTACTGGAAGGTAACACTGTAATTCTCAGTATAAACTGTTGCCTTCTTTCTTGATTCTGTCCTAACCAACTGTTGACCTCTGGTCACTTCTTAAAATGTGCATGACAGTTCGTGGAAAGACCTCTCTGCCTGTTTCTCAGATTGCACTATCAATGACAACATTGGGCTTTTTGGTTGTGCCCTCCGTAAGTTTCCACAACTGTCTTGTTTTATAGGCTGTTCTGCTTATGGATGCTGAGAAACGTATCCGGCTATTGCAATTTGTAACTGGGACGTCAAGAGTGCCTATGAATGGATTTGCTGAACTTTACGGTGAGTTAAACCAAATGCATCCTGATAGCTTTTGACAAGATATTCTGCAAAGATAGCAAACGCAAACCCTGAACAGCCAAGTTTATGCTTCCAATGACCTTTCTAAGCTTGTCGGCACCTCTTTTTTGCCAGAGTCTAGGTTGTTGCAGGGACGTGGGTAGTGCTGTGGGTTAAACCACAGAGCCCTAGGGCTTGCCGATCAGAAGGTTGGCGGTTTGAATCCCCGTGATGGGGTGAGCTCCCGTTGCTTGGTCCCTGCTCCTGCCAACCTAACAGTTCGAAAGCACGTCAAAGTGCAAGTAGATAAATAGGTACCGCTCCGACAGGAAGGTAAACGGCGTTTCCATGCACTGCTCTGGTTCGACAGAAGCGGCTTAGTCATGCTGGCCACATGACCTGGAAGCTGTATGCCGGCTCCCTCAGCCAATAAAGCGAGATGAGCACCACAACCCCAGAGTCGGTCATGATTGGACCTAATGGTCAGGGGTCCCTTTACCTTTACCTTTAGGTTGGTGCTGGTCACGACGGGATGAGCATTTTGCCACTTTGTGTGACACACACACACATATTGCAGTCAGGGGAAAACCTGTAACCCTGCCCAGCAAGAGTGCACACCTTCCTAGAGTCACTGGTGTGTAGACCATAACAGGCTGCAACATTTGCAAGGAGCATCTTTCACATTCATGTGCTTTTCACCCTTGATCCAGGTTCAAATGGTCCTCAGCTGTTTACAATAGAGCAATGGGGAAGCCCTGAGAAGTTACCCAGAGCTCATACATGGTAAGTCACAATCATTTACAGTGATGAAATCTGACATACTAGATCAGTGATGGCTAACCTTGACACCCCAGATGTTTTGGAACTACAACTCCCATCATCCCTAGCTAACAGGATCAGTGGTCAGGGATGATGGGAGTTGTAGTCCCAAAACATCTGGAGTGTCAAGGCTAGCCATGAAGCTACTTTTAGTTGTGTGTGAGGTTGGGGTTTTTTCTTCTTCTTACATTAGGCTTGCACATTAATTAACTATTACATTGATGAGTGCAAAAAGCAAATATGAATGATATTGCCATACAACCCTGGCTTCATCTGAGCTGATTCCTTGGGGGGTTCAGAAAGGAACCTAAGCCAAGCTGCCATCTGTGAGAGATGTGGCTTTGACTTTGACTTGCAAATATTCATGAAGTTCAGAAAGAAGAATGACAAGAAATTTCAAATATGTTGTTGGAGTTAAGAATCCCAAGGCATCCTTTAAAAAGCAACAATGAAAGTGCCATTTGTGTCCCACAAGTCCTTTTCCTTAGTGTTGCTACCTGAAAAATGCATGCAGATTTGAAATTAACAGAACAGTATAATGACACCTTCTCTCTCCCCTCTTCCTATTTCAGCTTTAATCGCCTTGACTTACCTCCGTATGACTCTTTTGAAGAATTGCGAGAAAAGCTTCTTATGGCTGTTGAAAACGCTCAAGGATTTGAAGGGGTGGATTAAGACGGCGCCTGTTCCTTATTATTACTACTATTGTTATTATTTTTGAAACAAAGATTCTGTTCACGGAGCAAGTTCTGTGTGCTCTTTTCGATTTGCCTGACAAGACATTCACAAGACCCAGAGGCAGAACAAGTTGCACGGTGGTTGGTTCATGGAGCAAACTCTTGTACAGTGCAGACGTCTAAATTGGAAGTAACTTTCTCTCACCTGTGGATAGTATTTCTGAAATTTCCATGGCAAGTTACCAACTGGTGGATGTGTACTCTTGACTACATTTCAGCAGGACTTGTTCTATTTATGTTGTGCCTCTAGGCAAAAGCCCTTAATAAATGTTTTACATACTTTCTAATGACAATGAATGGAATTAATCCTTTTACAGGTAGAGTATTACAGCTCATGTTTACTTTCTAAAAATGATTTAAGACATTTTCAAATTTTATTTCAATACAATTAAACAAAAAGAAGCATATACTGGGGGGGAAATGAGCCTACTTCTTTTCCTCATAATTTGTCTATAGACTTGATGCCTGTGGCATTCTAGTTTCGAAAGTACCTCTTTTCCCCCTGTTATTTTTGTGTTCAGCCTCCTGTCCCCCATCTTTTGGAATTCTAGGAGCAACGTTTTTATAAGGAATTTTCTGCAAATTGGAAGTATTATCAGAATATACCTAATGCCTTTTAATTACACGCATTGAGCTTTCACAGACTACAGAGAGAGAAACGGTGATTCGGATGTAAAGTATTTTATACAAATCAACAGAATATTTACAAGAGGATCGTAACACAGCATGCCAAATCTCTCATTCAATAAGGAAATTGTTTCATTATTCCTTAATAATATTGATATGTATTATATAGCTCTTTTGGTGATGGAGATGGCATTATTGTCTTGGGGGGTATGCTTAATCCTGCTGCTTACCTTTGTACAGTGACTGTTTAATTCTCTACTCTTTGCAATGGAGGCATTCTGAACTAATCCTGGCACAGCTTGATTTGGACAAAGGCTGTGAAGACCAGATCCACACAAACTCCTGTCTCTATACATTTGCTAATGGTCTCTAAATGAGGATTTATTTTTTCCCTTTTATTTTTAACTGCACCGATTCTAGAAGCACTTTATTGTACCACAATGGAGCTCATCTCTTTCTCCCTATCTTTTTTTTTTAATAATAATCATAAACATTAATGTGACACTATACCTTCTCACTGCCCCCTGTCTTTTTGGTGCAATAATTTTCAGTTGCGAATTTGGATGCAGCTGACAAAGTGAAACAAACCTACAGAGCTGAATCTGCAGGCACTAATTGTATTTTGAGGGACTGGGTGTTCGGGGGTTTTTTTTTTGTTTTATGTTTCTTCCCCTGACCAAGATTTATTTAATATATACAGTTATCTAGTCAGTTTTGTAATCTATGACATGTTGCATGATTAAACGATAATGCTTGACTTGTAACTGTTATGTACTAGATTAAAGGGGGAAAGAGCAGGTATGGTACCTGTGATCCACTTGAAAGGGAATGGTAGCAGAACTAATCGGATAAATCACATTGGCTGGTTTTAGTCAGCTCTGGCCCATCTTTGCCCACCCAAGTCAAAACTGGCAAATGAGCTGCTATCCAGCTAAGGGAGGAAGCCCTATTGAACACAGTGGGATTCGCTTCTGAGTAAGCATGCAATGAACTGAGCTACAGGTGAGGTGATCTTAAACGGATATCTGATGCAACTATAAAAGATGACAGCACTCTGTTTTTCTGTTCATCTGTCCTGTCTTCCTGCCTCTTCTCTCCCCTCCCCTCCATTTTATCTACTCCGTCTTTATCCTTTTCTTAAAACAAGAAAATGGGTAGATTTGTTTCTGGTGAAACCCAGCTTAGATCATAACCCACTTCTAACTCACAAGAGTGTAACGCTAATTGGCATTTCTCTCATGCATTCTGCCCCTTCAACTCCTGGATGACAATGTCACCAGAAAGATAGAAAATATTTTATTTTCATTTTCAACTATTTTTCTTTTTCAATTTTGTTTTTGGGTCCTTGCCTTTTATTTTGCTTTGTACTAGATTTCCAGCCATGTGCAAAATCAGTGGGGGGGTTTGTGGTTTTTTTTGGGGGGGGGGTGTCAAACTAAATTCTACTCAAGAGCAGACCCACTGAAATGAATGTATTCAAAGTTAGTCATGCCCATTATTACCTTTTCACTGTTGAGTATGGCTAACATTGAATATAACCCATAAAATCCGAGCTCTAGTTCTTGATACCATGAGGCAAACTTCAATAATAAACAATAATGGTAAATTTAAGCAGTTCCTTGCTCTGTTTGGGGGCTAAAACATAAGGAGACCACAATTTTGAAGTTCGGAACATAAACGTGGATCAGAAACCAGACACGGAATGTAAAGTATTTAATTGTTCTCTTGGCCAGGCTGCTAATAACTAATGACTGCCAATCTTTATATTTGGATCAAGATAGGGAACCTTTTTAAGTCTAGGGGCCTATTACCTAGCGGGCACCTCTCACAAGAGCCACATGTCATTGGTGGTGGGAAAATGGAAGTAATTCCTTTCTTTGTACAGTAACCACCAGTCCAGCCATTCTCACTTCTCTCCCTCCATCCAGACAAGTGTGTGTGTGTGATGGTAGCCCAGCAAGGACATGTAGGCTGTGTGTCAGGGACTGGCTGGATGAGGAGTGGTGGGGGCCTCCTGCCCAGGAGGAGAACAGGAAAGACGAGGACTTAGACCCCGGGTCCTGGTGGTGGGACAATAGGGAAGAGGCTGGGGAAAGGACGAGCTAAGAGGTGGTGGAAGCAGGAGGTTGGAGTCATCAAGCAGGGTCAAAAGAAGGAGGCCCTTACAGGACAGTCTCAGTCCTGCTGCCTCTCCTCCTCTCACACCCCGCTCTGGGAGAGTCCTACATGTTGCTGAGCAATGGACTAGACAAGCCCAGAGGAGGAGCTCATCCCCTACATTACAGACTCTTGTCACTCCAGAGTGAGAAGCTAGAGCGGAGCTCAGTTTGCAGCAGCAGCGTCTCAAGCTGAAGGAGTCCAGCCAGGGAGACCACATTGTGTTACTTTCTGTGAATGAAAAGTCAATGGCATTTCAAGCCCCCAGCCTTTTCCTAACCTGCAGGGGCCCATAACCTTCCTGACAACCCTCAAAACACTGTGGAGCGTCCCAAGGATGCAGGACAGAGAAGCCCAGTGGGCCACATTTTGCCTGAGGCTATTATCCCTTCCTAGCAGTTCGAAAGCACGTCAAAAGTGCAAGTAGATAAATAGGTACCACTCTGGCGGGAAGGTAAACGGTGTTTCTGTGCGCTGCTCTGGTTCGCCAGAAGCAGCTTAGTCATGCTGGCCACATGACCCAGAAGCTGTACGCCGGCTCCCTTGGCCAATAAAGCGAGATGAGCGCCGCAACCCCAGTCTGCCACGACTGGACCTAATGGTCAGGGGTCCCTTTACCTTTACCTATTACTCCTTTGACATAGAGGCAAGCCCACCCATCATGTTTAATGCGTGTCTCTTGTCAGGTAGGTTATCGGGACCTCGCTTCCTTTAAATTTTCCCCATCTCCATGGGCCCAGTTTTGATAAGGTGGGCCCACTGCTCTTGCCCCTAGTTTGGCCCTGTAGCAATATAGCATCTCACTCATTTGATCACATGATGTGAGGGGTTGAGGGATGTTGCTTCCAGTTGACAGAAAAGAGCAGGGAGGTGAAGGGAGAAAGCAAACCTCACAAATGTAAATAGCTTATAAAGTCAAAGGAACTATTTAAAATTAAACTACGGCACATGTTTTCAAATCAAGCGCTTAAAAAGGGGGGAGGGGGCAAATCACCCCTACACAGAAGGAACATTTTGGCACATAGGAAAATAGCAACTATCTAGCACGGTTATGATCAGGAGGGAGGGGAGTAGCTGAATTTGAATGCGAAATTATATCAACAAACAGGAGTTTGCTAGCATCCTTCCCGTTCTATTCCTTAACAAAGGATTATACAGTTACACAATCAAATTGTCAAGTGGGCTAAGTCATGCGCATATGCCCCCCAATAACACCCGGTACCCTACACCAGGGTCTTCTGGTATAAATTTGCAGAGTAACCTTCCAGGAGATGGGTGAAGGTGTTTTGTTTTTTTTCATTCCCGTAAGTTTAACAATGGCAAGCCACTTTGGAAATTAAATCTCTTCCAAATTGCTAATTCACTAATTCCTTAGCCACAGGGCTCCTCGCCTGTAAAATACGAGTATTAATTGGTTGCCTTTGGGAGCTGTACCAGCTACTTTGAGTTTTGTGTTAGAAACACTGACTCGGGTGTAGGCTTGTATTTGTAAATACAGTGGATTAGTCACACAGTGCAGTACGTAATTGACTCTGCTGTACACTCGCCCCCATTATTCTACACGTGCCTCTAATTAGTGGTTAAAAAAATAAAAAAGTAGATCCCAGAAGCCTGAGGTGTTCCTAGCCAGCTACTTTTGAGGAATGACCCTGGACCTTATGGTGTGGTTTGGAGAGAGTTACAAACAGAGCAAAGTGTTAGGATGCACTGCCATAAAGACAGGCTTTCTGATCTTGCTATAGACTGTTCCTCTGTGACCTTCCGTTATGT
This sequence comes from Darevskia mixta, assembly GCA_034641385.1. NCBI lineage: Eukaryota > Metazoa > Chordata > Lepidosauria > Squamata > Lacertidae > Darevskia > Darevskia mixta. The sequence goes on along the minus strand of JAWWNH010000062.1, from coordinate 4,571,659 downwards.
TTGCTCTTTTGTGCTTTCCAAACCTTTTGTTGTGCTTTTTAGTCACTTGTTTCACAGCAGCCCATTTCTGCCATTTTTGCTTGTTCGTCTGCATTATAAGCCTTCAGGCTGTTAATGGGAGAAAACTTATGGACATGGATTTTATTTTATTTTTATTCTGTGGCATGAGCGGAGTCTGAAACTTGAGCATATATAGATATGCCTGGCAACTGTAGCAGCTCTGGTTAAAATGGGTGTTTCAAAATGTTTTCAGATTAGTTCCATTGTCACTTTTGCCTGACCAAATCCAGAAAAAATGTTCCATTTCATGCGATGTCGAGCCAGTTTTGCAAACAAATCAAAATCCACCTACTTCTAGATTTCATCCCTATCGGTGCAAATATGCAGCTTATCTGACTTCCTGATTGTTACCTGCTTGGCCTCAGCTTCAGCCCCTGGCAACACTAGTTAAAAGCTCAGGTAGCAAGCAAAGGTGAGCAGATGCACTAAGTAATATAACATGAGATTGCTTCCACACCAGTCCCAGAATGTGCTACTGGCTATGACTAATCATCTGCTCGTGACCCTAGGCTCATAGCAGCATGGTGAAGGTAAATGCACAGCACACCTGTGGCCTCCTTCCCATATAAACTGGAGCTTCTGGTGTTTTGGGGCAGCACATTAAGAGAAAAGTAGTGTTGGAAAGAGGAGCCAATATGGAGAGCGGGCTGAGGACTAGGAGGAGCTGGGCCAGGTCCGGCATTAGAGAGTCCTGGGCAAATGGTCCTTTGGGGCGGGGGCCCTTTTCCTTGGTAAGTGGGCCCCCATGGGCTTACCTGGCCCCAGCGGCACTGCCCTGGGCAGCACAAGGAAGCTGCGTTGAGCTGCCATTTTAATTTCCCACAAGTGACACACAACAACGTTCTTCATATTCCTTACTTGCCCTTCAACCATAAGGTTTCAGGACAGGTTGCAACAGCGTAACATGCAGTTATAAAAAGCAAAACCATCCCAACCAAAATTGAGCAGGAGAGATGGGTCCTTCAAAACAAAACGCCTTAGAGGAGGTGCATTGTGGGAAATTTAGGAAGCCTAAAAAGAAAGGAGGCAGGCACAGCTATGGGCCGCCAGGTGCTGCCATAATCCCTGTTGGGAAACAATTCTTCTCGCTTATTTATCTTGCAGCCTGTTCCTGAAGTCTTTTTTCCCCCTTTTATGTTTTTGAGTTTCGTGTATTTGACCATTTGCTGACAAATCAGTAGAGGACGTTGCTGTGAAGGCTAATCACATGCCTCTTTGTCAGAGCCCATTCCTCACCTCCCCACCTCATCCCAATATAGCAAACCAACCTAAATGACCTGTTGGTTTTGTTTGTTGCCCTTTGCACTGTGGCGAGTGAGCATGACTGCAGGAATTCTATCTCAAAAGTCACTGTTTGTTAGCATTCCACCTGTGGAAGAACTTAAATCTGTACACGTTGGTGGAGAGATGAGTAGTACAGCCTACCCACCTCTGTTACTATACTTTAGTTTTCTGTGAGTAATATGAAAACAAACCAGGATTGTGGTGGTTTGAATGCTCAAATGCAGATGTAAAATTAAAGCTTTTTTTAAAAAAAAACAAACGGAACAAGTTTGCTTCTCTGAAATTCTGAGGGAGAACACTGGATGAAAGATGTTGCACTACGAATGAAGTGTACAAACCTGGTTGTTTCTAAAATCTGGATTATTCCCCAGCCAAATATATTATTTATTTTATTTAAGCAGTTTATATTCTGCTTATATTTTAAGCAGGGTGCAGGGATCGCTCGAAGTAGCTCACAACGTATCATAAACAAAGATCAAATACAAAATGCTAAGGGGGCGAGAATCCACATTATAAAACACCCCTAACTAGATAGGTGCCCTTGCCAACAACAGAATGAAGCACCCGAAAACCAGCTACAGTGGTACCTCGGTTTTCGAACATCTCCGTTGACGAACGTTTCAGAACTTGAACGCCATAAACCTGGAAGTAAATGCTTCGGTTTTCGAACGCGCCTCGGAAGTCAAACCAGAAACGCGGCTTCCGTATTTGAGTTTTCGGTTTTCGAACATTTCGGAACTCGAAGGGTCTTCCGGAACGGATTACCGTATATTTGAAAACCGAGGTACCTACCAAAAAGACAACGAAAAACCCCGTTTTAAAATACTGTAATTCGCAACCGAGCAAAAGAAAAGAAAAAACTCTTTCTGACCCACCATATGCCCAGTCAATGATGTAATTAAACAACCCAACCCAATTAAATTCCCAACCCCATAGTCAACCATAAGCATAGGTTAAACTGCAGCTAAAACTGCATTCCACTCAAGCACACATAATTAGCACATGCACAACAACCAACACAGAAACCCTACAATGTACTCGAAACTTTACTCCTCTAGCATGCAGTCCCGATAATTCTGCATTGCATCCTCATAAGCCCACGCATGAGACCCAGACAAACCTAGACAAATACTGACATACAAAGCAATACATCCCACCCTCTAAATAAAGCATTCATGCCAAGCAGTCCCCCTCATTCTGGAGGTGGGGGGTGGCATACAATATATAGCCAATAGCAGGGGTTCACATGGGGGCACGAGGAACAGAAACCACATTTTCCCAACTTTCTAACCGCCAGGCAATAACACATCATCTGTTTGCACCCCCCTAAAACAAAAGGACAGAACAGAAAACTATTAGATAAATGGGGTGCCTCATATAAATACCATTCACTGTCTTGGTTTCTCACCCGAGGGATCCGAAACTACCCCCAAGTAGCACTTACGGTGCTCTGCTTCACTTCAAATGGATGAGCTGCACCCAAGGGAGACACAACCAAAAAGGGTAACAGGGGGGCTGGAATGGACAGTTGCCGGGTGTGAGTGAGCTGGAAGCAGAGAGATGCTGCAAGATCTGAGGAGAGAGCGATGCCTTGCTGTGTGCTGGCTCTAAAGCTGTGACTAACATAGGAGCAAGATCTGTTGGGGCATTGATGCTGTGAGGCCCTCCATCTTGTGTTCAGGTTGTATATATGCACAAATAAACCCATATATCCTAAAGACACCACAGTTTCCACTGACCTTCCTTCCAAGTCTCAGATAAGCACTGGAACGCCTGGTGTCTCTCATTTTCAGAGGTTGGAGTGTAACAATATTTGCAGCACATACTCAAAAGAGGTTGCAGACACCTTCGGCTGCAACATTCAGTCTCCAGCTGTAAAACATATGGATAATAAATAAATATTATTATTATTATATTTATACCCCGCCCATCTAGCTGGGTTTCCCCAGCCACTCTGGGCAGCTTCCAACAAAAGATTAAAAATACATTAAAACATCAGTCATTAAAAACTTTCCTAAACAGGGCTGCCTTCAGAGGTTTTCTAAAAGGCATAGCTGTTTATTTCCTTGACATCTGATGAAATGGCGTTCCACAGGTGCCACTACCAAGAAGGCCCTCTGCTTGGTTCCCTGTAACTTGGCTTCTCGTAGTGAGGGAACCGCCAAAAGGTCCTTGGAGCTGGGCCACAGTGTCCAGGCAGAACAATGGGGGTGGAGACGCTCCTTCAGGTATATAGGACCAAGGCCGTTTAGGGCTTTAAATCTCAGCACCAACACTTTGAATTGTGCTCGGAAACGTACTGGAAGCCAATGTAGGTCTTTCAAGACCAGTGTTATGAGTCTAGTGAAACATTAAGCGGATAACACACCTGGATATGAAATTGGAGGTGAACCATTTTAGTGCCACATCGTATGCTGGATGGGCATAAGACCCAAATTCAAGCCAGTAAACTCCCACAGGGAGAGCAAGAGGAAATAAACCTGATAACAAAACTATGAGGAAGTTGCCGGTAGATATAAGGGGAATGAACAGCTCATCTTCTTAAACCACATTTGCTGGAGCAATAAGGACTATCAAGGGGGTGGGGGGTGTTATAATCTCTCCTATTTTATAAGAACAAACAACCTGCAATATCTGTGTACATTCAGTGAAAGGTGTGTTTCTTTAATTTTGGTAAACCAGCTTATTGGTATTATGATTAATAAAATTTCTACATCGCTTTCACCCGAGGTTCACGGTGCAGTTTACAATATTAAAACACAAAAATACCTAACATAGTAACAAACCAAACAATAACCCACCCACCCACAGTTTAAAAGGCCATAGTTAGTTAAATCAGCCAAAGGCCTGGGAGAAGAGGAGCGTTTTTGCCTGGCACCTAAAAATATGTAGTGAAGGTGCCAGGCTAGCCTCCCTAGGGAGAGCATTCCAGAAGTTGGAAGCCACCACCGCAGGAAAGTTCTGTTCTTGTGTTGCCACCCTGCAGACCTTTTGTGGAGGGGCGACACAAACAAGGGTCTCAGAGGATGATTTCAGGGTCCGGGTCAGTTCATATGGGGAGAGGCAATCCTTGAGAAGGTATTGCGATCCTGAGCCTTTTAAGGCTTTCTAGATCAAAACCAACACTTTGAACTGGGCCAGGAAACTGACTGGCAGCCAAGTGCAGTTGGCGTTATATGTTCAAACTGATGCCTCTGAATTCTGAGGGCCTTCTCGGTAGTGGCACCTGCCCTGTGGAACGCCCCCCCTTCAGATGTCAAAGAGAACAACAACTACCAGACCTTTAGAAGACATCTGAAGGCAGCCCTGTTTAGGGAGGCTTTTAATGTTTAATAGATTATTGTATTTTAATGTTCTGTTGGAAGCCGCCCAGAGTGGCTGGGGAAACCCAGCCAGATGGGCGGGGTATAAATAATAATAATAATAATAATAATAATAATAATAATAATAATAATAATAATAATATATTATTATTATTATTATTATTATTATTATTATTATTATTATTATTATTATTATTATTCTGCACCGGGATTGACTTTCAAGGGGAACAAGAGCAATTTCCCCCCTTCACTTTAACTTCTCTTGGCATTATGATTCACTGTAGTCAGGATTCTTGGCATTCACATTCTTGAAAAACCTTTCAAAGAGGACACTGTTGAGTTCTGAAACTATCTGTCAGCCTGAACGAAGACAACTTCCGAATGGTAAAAGCTTTCAAACATTCCAGAAGAAATTTGCTGTGTTTCCAAACCCATTAGATTGCTAGACTACTTCTGGACAGGGAGGATAATGAGCTCATCTGCCATAAGGAGCTTATAGATTTGTGCGTTAAAAAAATAAGCAAACCAGCAAATGGAAATGTATAAGTGAGCTATCCTAAAAACTTTGTTATAGAGTAGTCTATGGTCTCCCAAGACAGATGGATGACAACAAAGTAAATACGGTAACACACTGGATGATATTCAACACTCATTCTAATCAGAATAGACCCATTGAAGGTAATGGACATGATTATCTTAGGTTCATACATTTCAATGGTCTGCTCTGAGGAGGCCTTAGCTGAATATAATCCACAGTGAATATAATCCACACTTTCATAACTGGAATATCTTTGAAAACATGCTTCTATTTGATGCACAAACATAAATGCTGATTTGATTAAAGATCATGTTCCTTTTCCATTTTATTTTCTTAAGATTTACGAAGGGAATTACTGGCTATTGTTCACCTGATATAGATTTTTTTTTAATAAGTTATGGAAATAGACACATATTGTATTTTAAATTATATGGTTTGTTTCCTTGAAAGTTTAATATTTCAAACTAGAGATGTAAAATTTCTGGAAATTTTGAAGCCATGAGGGAAAAAAACGTTTCCCCCCCTGTTTTCCCCCCGGAAAAAATGGAAATTTTGGAGAAATTGAAAAAAAGTTCAGTGTGGAGTAGTTTTACAAATTGCGTGTAACGCAGTGTATAGAAATGTATTATGCTTTCTATAAAACAAGTAACCACCCCCCTTTCCCTCAAAAGCAACACAAAAAACAAGAAAACCATCAACATAAATAATAATCAGATTTGCTCCTTAGCACCAACAGCAAATAAAGTTAAGGTCCACCTCAATATTTAAGCTCCACGGACTTATAAAAAAATGCCTTTGGAAAAAAACAGGAAAAAAACCTGGGTTTTTTCCCAATTTTTCTGGGGGGTTTTCCAGGCCTTCCCATCTCTATTTCAAACACTACTCTTTTTAAAACATACTATTTGCAAATTTAAGAAAAATCACAGTGCAATCACACAAAATCAGCAGTAGTATCAACAAAGAAAATCTTAAATGTACAGTGATCAATCAACATAATCCTGCTTGATCTATGGCTGTATTCAGGTGTGCATTTCCAAACACTATATATATTCAGAAACAGTGCATTTCTAATAGCAACACAGAAAGGATTCACACCAAACACAATTTACACATAATGTAGACTTTACTTTTGCTTTATCCAGCAAATAAACCATCATTCCGGTGTACCCGAATCTTAAAAAAATCCAAAATGCTATTTCCATGGAGCTAATGTCGTTTATGAAGCAAACTAGACCTCATCAAAATTCAGATGTATGCGGTCTAGAAGTTACAGGGAACATCAAAATGTCTCTATTGTTGGAGCAATCCCAACCTCAGCTGTAAGGCAACTAATAGACCTCAAGTAGCAGCCCTAACTGCCATCCCATTGGTGGAGACAGAAGCACCATGATGGAACTGACATGCTACACACCAGCAAAGATCTTCCAACAGCAAAGCAGGGGGAATTGGGGTGGCAGAGATGCCACACCCAACACTCCTTTGTTTCCCTAATAAATCTGCAGAGATTATGAGACTCCTCCACACCACATCTTGTGGCTGGTGTTTTTAACGCCCTCCCATTGAATAGAATAGAATATGTTTTATTGTCATTGTCCCCTTCGGGGACAACGAAATTACTTGGCTGCTCCATCCACCCAGATAGGGCACTCCATGCAAAAACAAAACAAAACAAAAACAAAACAACTACAAAACACTGATTAAAACCATACAGTATGATACAACATAACAGGTAAGATTAGATGACTTTCAAAGTTCAGGCTTCCCATTCAAGGCCGAGATCGCTCTGGAGAAGAAGCTGTTCCTAAGACGGTTTGTTCTTGTCGTCATTGTCCTGTATCTCCGTCCCGATGGCAAGAGCTCAAAGAGACAGTGACCAGGATGCGATGGATCTTTTACTATGTCCAGTGCCTTTCTGTGGCACCTCATGGCGTAAATCTGCTCTAAGGTGGAGAGCGAGCAGCCAACAATGCTCTCTGCTGCCTTAACAACTCTGCACAACCCCATCCTGTCCTGGGTAGTACAGCTTCCGTACCACACACATAAGCCATAAGTGAGCACGCTCTCAATGGCACAGTGATAGAAGACAAGCAGCAGCTTTTGTGGAAGATGGTTTTTCCTTAGAATTTGACTACCCATTTCGGGGTAAAAAGGATGAACACATCCTGCAGAACTTTGCTGATAGCTACAACAGACCCTCCAAGTGTCCCTATTTCCCAGGGACGTCCATGATTTAGAGAAGCCGTCCCGGTGTCTGCTTTGATTTCCTTAGAATGTCCCTATTTTCACTGGAGAAATGTTGGAGGGTATGGAGTTATCCAATCCCCAAGCCATCTGAAGGCAATCTTGTATAGGGAAGTTTTTTAATTGTTTAATGTTTTATTATCTCTTTTATATATGTTGGAAGCTGCCCAGAGTGGCTGGGGCAACCCAGTAATGTGTGTGTGAGGGGGTTATAAATAGTAAAATTATCATGGGAATGGGACGTCCCAATTTTCGTTGGAGGGTATGCTACAATGGCTGAACATGAAGTCATAATCAGCTAAGGCCACTTTCACACCATATATCTAGAGCAGTGTTTCTCAACCAGTGTGCCTCCAGATGTTTTGGGACTACAATTCCCATCATCCCTGACCACTGGTATTGCTAGCGAGGGATGATGGGAGTTGTAGTCCCAAAACATCTGGAGGCACACTGGTTGAGAAACACTGATCTAGAGCACAGTTATGCCTTCCCCAAAGAATTCTGGGAGCTGCAGTTTGTTAAGGGCACCACTAGTTATTAGGAGCCCCCTATTCTCCTCACAGAGCTACAATTCCAGAGTGGTTTCACAATCAATACCTTTTCACAGGGAATTCCGGGAACCATAGCTCTCATATGAGGAATAGGGATCTGCATCACCCTGAACAAATTACTGCTCCCAGATTTCTTTGGGGGAAGCCAAGACTGTTTACGCAGGGATCAGCAAACTTTTTCAGCAGGGGGCCGGTCCACTATCCCTCAGACCTTGTGGGGGGCCGGACTACTGTATATTTTTTGGGGGGAGGGGGGGATGAAGGAATTCCTATGCCCCAGAAATAACCCAGAGATGCATTTTAAATAAAAGGACACATTCTACTCATATAAAAACACGCTGATTCCTGGACCATCCATGGGCCGGATTTAGAAAGCGGTTGGGCCGGATCTGGCCCCCAGGCCTTAGTTTGCCTACCCATGGTTTAAAGTGATGGTGTAAATAAGTAAACCCCCAGAAATCAATGGACTTTTCAATGGGTCTACTCTGAGTATGTTGTCCTTGATGCAGGAAATCCAGTTAACCAATCCGCATTCATTTTCATTGGTGTGACTAACAAAATATTTTATCACAAAATAACAATTGCCCCCAGCTAATTACTGACCACCACAGCAAAAAATCTTTAGATGTGGGATCCTTCCAGAACCTAGTCCTGATCCTCCCTTCGGCAAATTTGATGAAAACAGTTTAAGCGTGTGTTATCAGCAGCCAGAAAATGGTGGCTTCAAATTTAGGAAACTCTCTCGTCCTCTTTTCCCACCCCCTACCCCAGAGCCTCCAAAAGTGCAATTTTGTTGAGGGTTTCCAATATTTAATCAAGTTAATTGCTTAAAAGATGGGTGGTTAATTGAGGTATATCAAATTTTATCATTTAACCGAATAGGTCATTATACTAATGATCAAATAAAACATAATAAGAAAATCCATTTAGAACTGGCTTATTTCCTTCAGAGAGCATTCACGGTGCTGCTTGTGTTAAAATGAATGGGTCCAGTTAATATATTAAAAATCAATCTTATTATTTAATATCTGGAAGTGCCCAAGTTGTACTAGGAACTGGACGTTTTGAAAAAGGCTCCATACCTATTAAATAAATAAATGATGGTGGTGGCTGCTTTTATTAAAAGCATCTACATACCACCCTCCATTAAAAGAAACCCTAGGGCAGTATGGAAAGGAATATATATATATATATATATATATATATATATATATATATATATATATAGAAAAATACATTAACCTCCAGAGAAGTCATCCCAAAGCCTGGGTGCCATGGCGGAAAAGACCCAAGTCCTGGTTGATGCAAGACATACCTGTGCAAGAGGCAGTATAAGCAGGATGTATTGATCTGCAGATATTGGTAAACAAGCACATCTACAACGGGAGAATACATTGACTTGCAAATTACTTCACAGCCCTAAGCTACTAAAGTGGTGTAAAATAAAATACAAAACACAAAAGCTACAGTCTCAAATCAACTAAATGTAACTTTAAACCACACAAGCCTACTCTTTGTCTAGCAACCTAGCCAACACTTTGCTTGTAGTCTCTCTGTCTAAGTTCATCCCTAAAAGCTGAGCCATTTTGTTTTGTCTTGCCTAACATGATGAGACAAGATGCCTGTTATTTCTCTCCTCTACTCAGCCTATAAACAGTTCCTTCAAAGAAAAATCTGCTCCTGCATGAATAAAGCCTTTGAACTTTCAATTCAATTCATCCAAGCTGCACGCTCTCCTAACAACAATTTCTAGTCAATATTCCTTAAAATGACTGGGTCACACCAGGGAAATCCCTCTTGAACAAAAAAATACATTTGGTAGCTGTCTAAATAGAAAGACACTAGGCCTCATTTCAGCTGGTAACTGATTCCAGGACCCAGGCAATGTTTGGCAAAAAGGGCTCCCTTGAACACTGAAATCAGCATGCAGCCATTGAGAGATATTTCACACACTGCTTTCTAAGAGGTACACATTAAAGAAATAAGGTGTCTCCCTCAGTGTGTCCAGTAGCACTGCCAGAAATATGTATTTCCAAACCCGCCTGTTGTCCACTATGGTTTGCTGCAGCTCACTGGTAAGAGTAGAATCTGAGAGGAACTAGGTTTGCTGCCATGTTTGCAATGTGTGAAACGTAATCCTTATAGTTTGTACTTTTAAGATCCTTATAGTCAGTATTCTTATCTTTTATAATGCTGAGCTATTTCCTATGTGACACGGCCACGTGTTGAAGCTTAATCGTGCATTTTTCTTCTGCCTGCAAGCATCAGAAATTTCCACCTGGTCAGTTCCCTCCTCCTATTTCCCCCTCTGGCCCTCTATCACTTGTTAGATTAGCTGGAGGACATGCCCTAGCAATGAAATCAGTTTTTAAACAAATGACAGAACTTTGAACCTCATGCTGAAGTTAAAGAATAACAGCAAGGGAAGCCGGATCAATGGCTGGCAAATATTAGTTGTGGCTGAGCCACGGACATGTAACTTTGAAAAATGTCAGCCCTTCTCCTTGATGTCGCTACAATCCATCACCCATGTCATGCCCCCAAGGAAATGGCATCTTTGAAGTTACGGAAGCCCCAACCCTTTAAAAGCAAAAGGCACGGTGAAAACATACAAGATTAGGGAGATATACAAAAGGGCAGACATTTTGGTCTACAGAAATAAAAACAGAAAGTGCTAAGAAACCCTATTGGTGGAGATCCTCAAACCCAGAGTCAAAAGGTGGCCCTCGAGGGCTTTCCATCTGGCCCTTGGGACTGTTACAGGCCAGATCCACTCTCCCCAGGAAACAGCCTTCACTGGTCCTGTTCCACAGCTTCCTCAAGTGCTTTTGCCTGGCTGGAATTTCTGTGTGAACTGTGGTGCTTGCCTGGAGGGATAGATGTTGGTACAGCTTCTCTTCGGCTTCTGCGTGGCTGGTAGCTAGCCTGACTATACTGTTATGTCCATTGCCCACAGCCGGCATGTGTCCCCTGCCAGAAGGTTGCTCTTGGAAATCACCGTGGTTCCCCACCACTGCCTTAGAAATTAACTGGTTCACACTAGAGCACCACTCCAGGTCTCATCAACCCCAGCCAGCATGGTCCATCATCAGGGATGGTGGGAGATGGAGTCCCCAGACATCTGGAGGGGTGCAGGTTCTCCATCCATGTGTTATAGCCAACGCAGTGCCCTCCAGATGTTGTTGGACTCCCAGCAGCCTCAGCTAGCATGGTCAGGAATGATGGGATATGTAGTCAAACAACATCTGGAGGGCACCACTTTAGCTACCATACATTGACCCCCGTATATTGACGGTGACTGTTGTTGGGAATCACAAGTGGGACTAGCACCTGCCTGGCCATTGTGATAACAAGATGCTGAACCAGAACGGTCTGTGATCTATCAAGGCTCTTCTTGTGTCCTTACATTTGCCTCTCTCCCTTCCTCATCAAAGACCATCTTTCCCTAGAAGCCTTTGGAACCATGCCTAGTCCTCATGCCCAATGTTGTCACTGAGCCAAAGTGCATGTAATTTGAAATAACAACACACTCCTCCCCCTGCTTCCTCCCTTTCCTGTACAGTGGTACCTCGGGTTAAGAACTTGATTCGTTCCGGAGGTCCGTTCTTAACCTGAAACCGTTCTTAACCTGAGGCGTGCTTTCGCTAATGGGGCCTCCCGCTGCCGCCGCACCGCCAGCACGCAATTTCCGTTCTCATCCTGAGGTAAAGTTCTTAACCTGAGGTACTACTTCCGGGTTAGCGGAGTTTGTAACCCGAAGTGTTTGTAACCCGAGGTGTTTGTAACCCGAGGTACCACTGTATTTCTTCTCAGATTGTAAGATCCTAGAGCCAGGGACCTATCAGACCTGTTCTTCGCAAAATGCCACGTCCTCAGATATCTTAATGTAAATAACAATGATTCATGCTTTATTATCTAGACCAGTGGTGGCTAACATTGACACTCCAGATGTTTTGGAACTACAACTCCCATCATCCCTAGCTAACAGGACCAGTGGTCAGGGATGATGGGAGTTGTAGTCCCAAAACATCTGCAGTGCCAAGGTTAGCCATCACTGATTCTAGACAATATTTGCTATGCAGGGTGACAAAAAGATGAAACTAGCCCTTGAGCATCCCATCTATTGCCTACAACAGTCAGGAGTAGGCCTCAGGCATCCATGTCAGAAAAACTGAGATAAGTGATGAGGTAGATTCAAACAACTCAAATCAAGTAAATCTGTGCAAATTTCTTCTCATAAGAAAAGGGATGTGTGAATTGACTCTTTAAAAAACCCAGAAGCCTTAACATCTGTTTTGATTTTCCGAAAGATTGAAAGCCGGTATTAACATTTCCCAGCTTATCTGTGTCTCCCAATCGCTATCTCCTTCCATATTCACTTTCACAGAGATGGACCAAACCTTTTAGCTCCCCAAGGCAGATAATCTTGATGTTGCCCCGCAGGAGTAAAACTGCAGCTAAATAGTTTACCACTTCCTGCCTTTTGATTCCTAAAAACCTGCCTTCTAGGAGAGGCAAGCTCACTGTTCCATTTTCTTTTTATTCCAACATCACATGTAAATGGGTATTTGTCTCCTCTCTATAAAAGCTCCTCACCACCATCTTCATCTGCAGCAGCAGTTAACAGTCCAAGGGCCGCATTCCCTCATGGGGAATTTCCTGGCAGTGTATTTTTTTAAAAAAATAGTAGTGTTCTGAGAACTGACTTTACTCTCCCCATCTTATGTTTACTGCTAACTCCTCTCCCTCCCTCTCATTTGCATTGGGAGGAAATCCTGCTCATTGGCACTAGAGGGGAGGCTGCTCTTGGGCTCAGATCCTGCTTGCAGGTTTCCCACAGGCATCTGGCTGGCCCCTGTGAGAGCAGGATGCTGGCCTAGATGGGCCACTGGTCAGATTCAGCAAGCTCTTCTTCTGTTCTTAGTGTGTGGCGATTCCCACCCAATGCAAATGGTGGCTTCAGAGGAGGTTTCCTTCAGGACTGCTGGAGTGAAGGCAGACCTCTTCCTGCTCATAATTATCACAACTGCCAGCTGATGGGGATCTTTATTTGCAATAAAGGGGGGGGGAACCCTGCATGCTAAATGCAAGCAGGTACTTAACACCAGTTCTGGATTTGCAACCAGTGAAGCTTACTTTGAAAAAAAGGCATGCATGGGAATGAAGTCTTGTAGCGGTAATGATAGGCATTAGCAAAACAGAAGCGCCTCTGCATTCAACTCTAAGTGCATCTGACAAGTAGCATTTACATCGCAGCTAACACACCTTCCCTAGAATTAATGTCCATGGATTTGAGGGGGGGGTGGATGCAAAATGACCAGGAAATTTTACATCTTCGTTGCAAAAGCGATTGGAGAAGTTACCTCGTCATACTGAGGCAGAACATGAGAGCAACGACTCCCCATCGGGGATTAACAGCAAGTGCATCTGAAATAAATGAAAGGAAACATCCCTGTCCCCGGCGAAGCAACTCATCCAAAGCAATTTACTAACGCGGGAGGCAGAAGAGGGGAGGACTGTCACTGGATTTGAAAAATAGCTGAGCAGCTTTGACAGCAGGGGCTGTTATTTTTGAAGATTGCGGTGGATGGTGATTCTGATCAGCCTTCATAATTTGTCGTATTTAATAAGAATCTAAGTGTTTATCAGCGTGGCAGAATAATGAGGCTTTTATCACTTGTCTTAGCTTAAGTGCAGTCTTCCTAGGCACGCATGGGAGAGACAAAGAGAGAGAGAGAATTCTTTAACTAGAGACAGGTGATCTTCTTTTTCACAGGGTTGGTGTTACGGTGACAGGAATGAGTGTACAAACCACAGGAAGTGTGATTTTTGGGAATCGCAAGTGGGAAAAGAGCTGTTTCGTTCAGGTCCTGCGTCTAGGCTTCCCAGAGGCAAACTGTTTGGCCACTGCGGAGAACAGGATCCTGAACTAGGTGGGCTTTTGGTCTGATCCAGCAGAGCTTTTCTTATATTCTTTTTCTACTTTCAGCTCTCCTAAGAGCTCCAGTGAATGGATCCAGCCAGGGGCTGAGGGAAGGAGGCTTGCTTCCACACATCCATGCAGACCAATATTGTAAAGGGTCACATTGTAAGCTTTTGCATATAGTCTCAGCTCACTGAGAATCATCCTTTTGGGCCATGAGGCAGAGCACTACTCCATAGGGAGAAGCCAGTTCTGGTTGTTTATTGAAATTTGATTTATATTAGAGACTGGCACTCCTGGAAAGGGGTATGTGTAAAGCAAGCGGGGGAGAGTAGCAGTGTGAAGAAGTTTGGTGAACAACAGGACGAGAAGATGGCGATGGTCAGAATGTGGCATTTGGAATTAAGAAGATCAACCTCATCCACATTGTTTATTATAATTTAGCCTGCTTGCTGGCATATATCAGCGGCTGTGGAAATATTGGAAAGAATTTTGAAAAGCAATTGATGGAGGTGATCAGGGAAGCTCCGGCGTCTGAGGCATGGGAAGTCCATATAAAAAAAATTTATTATTATAATTAGGCATAATTGGAATGTTTCTTTTAATTGGGATTTGTATAATTTGGATTGTAATTTGAAATGTAATTGGGAATAATTTCAATGTGATTTGCTGTGATTTGTATTGGAAAATTCAATAAATAGATTATATATATAAAAAGAGAATCATCCTTTTGGGATGGAGAAGCAGAGAGCACACAACATGTGCTGTGGGCCTGAACCAGAGGACTCTGAAGAAATGGGGTTTGTATTCGACATAGCACTAAGTTTTTTTTTGTGCTGTGTAATGTCATCTGCTTGTACAACGCGACTCCTCCTGCTTTCCTGTCCTCGTGCACCCCCAAACTCTGTCCCTCAGCCCTTCAGAGCAGATTAGTGATGGTGCACGGCATTGCTGAGTGGGTTGATGAAGGAAAGTCCCATTGCGCAAGTGGAAGCCATTCTGCTCATGAATTTCCCTGGATTCCTAAACACCTGATGCCTGCACCCAGGAATCGAAATATTACTTTAGCCTAGCTCAGTGCCCCAATGTCCCAGCATTTGAAGCTGTAGAATCGAAGCAGTTTTCTCACCCTGGGTGGCCAATGACCCAGTTTCCTCCTTGGAATTTACGGCTATCCCTTCCAATGCCTGGGGAAGCTCAAAAGCCAGTTCAAGGAGATAGCCTCAAGTGACTAAGAAATATTATATAAATTATATTTATGTAAGTCTTATATAAATAAAAGCTCTTATATAAAAGTATTAATAATAGAGGTGCTCATTTTGCCAGCCAGTCCTGGTTTATTTGTTGGGCTGTTGTCATTGGTTTAAAAAAAACACACACAAAAATAAATAAACCATTGAGTTTCGTGGACTCTCAACACACTTCTCTTTGTGGCCTACTTGCAGCCTGCTGAGACCTCATTTTTATGCAATAGATCCAGGCGAGGCTCTGATATATAACCCACTGTGGAGAAAGAGCCTCAGGACATGAAGGACTAAACACACACTTACTGGAAAGTGCCTTCCCTTTTGACCAGTTGGACACATGTGGTAAGCAGGTTGATCTGGGGTAACCCAGTACCAGGCAGTAATTTGTGTGTGCGTGTATATATCTGTTTGTGTTACATGTTGCCTGCACTTTCGGTCTCTGTTTGAATAGGATTGTTTGGACAGCGCCGTCACAAAGGGCTGGAGTCTGATGAACGAGGGGTCACACTGTCCAGCCAACCCGTTATTTCGGGGCCTGGCATGATCTGCCCCATCGCTATCAGCCCCAAGCAAATAAAAGGGATTTCTTCATCTCTCTTTCATCACAGGGCATCGGCAACATTCAGAATAGTTGTGCAATTAAGATGCTCCAGAAATCTAACAGGGATAATGGGGAGCATTCAACTTGTGGTTTTATCTTCTTCACAGAACATTTGTTGAGGTTGTGTATAGGTGCACAGCAAATGTGTGGGGATGCTAACCATCCACAATCCTGCCTGCTCAGTCCTGAGACCCTGGTTCTGCACTGCGCCATTCCATCAAATGCAGCCTTCCCAAATGTGAGAAGGGCTTAGTGGCATGACTCTTTCTCTCCTAATTGCAACCCTCCTTCTGGGCTGTGAGATGACTGAGTGGGAAATAAAACTATCCACTTGCGTTGCGTACCAGAGCAGAAAAATGAGCTGGCCACATTTCTCAATATCACAGCCCCATGTGGATGAAGCCCCTTCCCCACAAAGCATTCGTTTTAGAAGCTTCCACAATGAAGGGAGGGATAGCAATGTTGGAATTAGCTCTGAATATCAACAGGGGACCATTTCGGTTAGGATGACATTTGAATGCGAACCTGCCTTAAAAACTCCGCGGTTCTCCAAGTGAATAATGTGCACACAAATGTTGCACTGCTGAAAATAATGTACCAAGATGCATTCAACTGAAGGGAATCGCTTGGCAAAATTGTGTATAAAATTGCATAAAAATGTAAATATTAGAAATGCACGCTAAAGTGTTGATTGGTTTTCATCAGATCCCCCCCCCCCAAAAAAATCTTAAATTGATGTGGAAATGTGGGGAACTGGACTGATGCTTGGGAACATGAACAACTGAAAGAAACCAAAGCCAACATATTCATTCATCACATGCATTGAAAACCCTGCATTTATACAAATTCCCCATTATATGAGCCTTTGTTTTCAGGTTACATTGGCAGTTCTGACTGTGTTTTCCCT
The DNA here is from genome assembly GCA_034641385.1 of Darevskia mixta. Lineage (NCBI taxonomy): Eukaryota > Metazoa > Chordata > Lepidosauria > Squamata > Lacertidae > Darevskia > Darevskia mixta. Next base: position 4,554,984 of record JAWWNH010000062.1, on the reverse strand, counting down.
TGGTTTTGAGTCAAGATTTGCTACTCCATCCTGAGATGTGCACTACAATCCAATGCATGTCTACTAGGAAGGCATTCCCATTGTGCTCAATAGGACCCACTTTTTTATACAGGTATTTAGGCTGCAATCCTGGGCTCCTTTGAGATGGGTTGTAAATCAAAATAATAATGTTAATACAGTGGTACTTCGGTTCTCAAACTTAATCCATTCCGGAAGTCCGTTCCAAAACCAAAGCGTTCCAAAACCAAGGCATGCTTTCCCATAGAAAGTAATGCAAAACGGATTAATCCACTTCAAACTGTTAAAAACAACCCCTAAAACAGCAAGTTAACATGAAATTTACTATCTGACGAGACCATTGATCCATAAAATGAAAGCAGTAATCAATGTACTGTACTATAAAATAAATAAGACTGTATTGTAGATGACAAAAATTCAAATTATTATTTTTTCTTACCTGAACTGATGATAGTCATTGTTTGGATTGGGGGGAGGGACTTTTATCCATTTCTGCAGTCACACAATCAATCAATCAGTAGCTGAACTGGTTCCACACATTCACAAAAACAAATTAACCGAAAAAGCTTCAAAAACGCAAAATAAATAGTAAAAACAAAAGCTCCAAACTTAATCTGTTCCGAAAGTCCATTTGACTTCTGAAATGTTAGAAAGCCAGGGCGCAGATCCGGTTGGTGCAGACACCCAACAATAGCCAACAGCTGTATCGGACATTCGGCTTCCAAAAAACGTTCAAAAACCGGAACACTTCCGAGTTTTCGGCGTTTGGGAACCAAGGCGTTTGAGAACCAAGGTACCACTGTAATGAATGAATGAATGAATGAATGAATGAACACAGTGGAATTTACTTCTAAGTAACATGCCATTGGACTGAACGATTCGTTCCCTAGTCATAGCTAAGATAATGCCCTTGATTCAAGTGCCAACATATAGAATAAAAAATGAATTATCTCATGCAAGTGATATTTCAAACAAGCCTGAATAGTAGTGGCTTGTAGCTGGATAATTAACAAAAGCAGCACATGAAGGCTGTTGAAAGTGGTTGCAATTGTATTTTATTTTTTACCAAAAACAAAAAAATATGAGATGAGAATCTAAATTACTTCTGCAGCTCTGAGGGGAAAAATACCCTACTTAATAATAAAAGCTTAAGTGAGAAATGATAGATGCTTTTGATTGCGAGGGGAAAGCAGCAGCAGCAGCGGAGTTAACGCCGTGCTCTTCTCTGAACCTAAGCGACCATTTTCTGTGAGTCATCAAGCTGGCAGATAAATTAGTAAAACTCCTTGAGAGAGACAGCCTCATCAATCGGAGGCCTTTTGGTTTGCTGCTCGTGCCTAGTTTTATATTGCGGTACAGATTAAGCGGCTGAAATGGTTGCGTCTGTATACAATGAGGAATGAAAGGCCTGATCATTTTATTCTTGAAAAGGGGGGGGGGGACACACACAAAAAATGGTTCAAGTCAGCAGGGAACAAAGAGACGACTGTCATAGGAGACAGGATGCCAAAGGAAGCGAGAAATAAGCAACCATAAGACAACTGTGCTCTGTTATACCTGGGAGTGCCTCTGAAGGCAGTTTGGAAACAAGTGGCAAGTTTGGGATATGGCTGCTAGGAGGCTGCTACACTGGGCGTCATGCTGGTCACATTGTGCCGGTCCTTTGCCAACTTGCCCTGGCTCCCAGCCTGCTTCCAGGGCCAGTTCAGAATGCTGGATTTGACCTTAATCACTTTTCTGGCTGTGCGTCAGAGTACCTGAAGGATTGTGCTGTGTTCACATGCACCTGCTCATACTTTGGAATCAACCCTGGAGACACTCCTCTGGGTTTCCCTGCCAACTGAGGAAGGGCAGCAAGTTATGGGTGGCACATCCTTCTTCGTGGTGGCACCCTGGTTTTGGAACGCTTAGGGAAGCTTGCCTGGCATTTCTTTCCGGCACCAGGTGAAGGCTTCCTCGCTCCAAAACCTTTAAACTCATTCCTAGTCTCAGCATGTGTGCACATTTTCTGCTTTTTGTTTATTTTTCTATATTTAGTTATTCTAAACTTACATAACAATAGCTTTGATTCCACAAGGTGTTTCCGTGGCCTCACCACACATTTCATAGAATCATAGTGCTTAGCAAGGTAGAGTCACAGAGTTGAAAGGGAACCCCGGGGGTCACCAGGAATCTCCCCCACTGCCCTCAAACCCTGGCCTACCTGGCAGCAAGTCAGGACGTCAAGTCTGGGGTCATTTCATTTGTCCAAATCCAAACCAAAGTCTTGCAGAGGTCCTGGAGACTTGCAGAGACCCAGCCCCTCAGCTCGGCTTCCCTTTCGCACTTTGCAGACTGATTGCAGCAATCTGGCCTTGATGAGGCCTGTGACCCTCACCTGTCCTGAGCCTACTCCAGCTGAGGAATCATATACCTCCTCCCAGAGCTAGCGAGCCCCACCTGGCCAGCTTGGAACTGGGGCTGTGGGCCCTTGCCCAAGGTGGCAAACAAAGAAAAGAAAATCAAGACAATACAAATTGAAAACAAAGCAATTTAACAACTACATCATCATATAATAATAATAATAATAATAATAATAATAATAATAATAATAATAATAATAATAATAATTTTTTATTTGTACCCCGCCCACCTGGCCGGGTCTCCCCAGCCACTCTGGGCGGCCTCCAACAGACATTAAAATACATTAAAATATCACAAGTTAAAAACTTCCCTAAATAGGGCTGCCTTGAGGTATTTTCTGAATGTCAGATAGTTGTTTATATTTTTGACCTCTGCTGGGAGGGCGTTCCACAGGGCGGGCGCCACTACCGAGAAGGCCCTCTGCCTGGTTCCCTGTAGCTTTGCTTCTCGCAATGAGGGAACCACCAGAAGGCCCTCGGCGCTGGATCTCAGTGTCCGGGCTGAACGGTGGGGGTGGAGACGCTCCTTCAGGTATACAGGACCGAGGCCGTTTAGGGCTTTAAAGGTCAGCACCAACACTTTGAATTGTGCTCAGAAACGTACTGGGAGCCAATGTAGTTTTCTCAGGACCGGTGTTATGTGGTCCCAGCGGCCACTCCCAGTCACCAGTCTAGCCGCCGCATTCTGGATTAATTGCAGTTTCCGGGTCACCTTCAAAGGTAGCCCCATGTAGAGCGCATTGCAGTAGTCCAAGCAGGAGATAACCAGAGCATGCACCACTCTGGTGAGACAGTCTGCGGGCAGGTAGGGTCTCAGCCTGCGTACCAGATGGAGCTGGTAGACAGCCGCCCTGGACACAGAATTAATCTGCGCCTTCATGGACAGCTGTGAGTCCAAAATGACTCCCAGGCTGCGCACCTGGTCCTTCAGGGGCACAGTTACCCCATTCAGGACCAGGGAGTCCCCCACACCCGCTCGCACCCTGTCCCCCAAAAACAGTACTTCTGTCTTGTCAGGATTCAACCTCAATCTGTTAGTCGCCATCCATCCTCCAACCGCCATCCATCATCAACAACATATTATAAGTAATATTTCTTTTAAATAATATAACTTATTATTATTTTTAAAAATTAAAAACATACTACAGTGTCCCCATCTTCAAGAGGCAGGGTGACTGCCGCTGGCTCAGAAGGATTCCTTGACATCAAAATGGATGCAATTTCCCTGAGGGAAGGAAGTTTAGGAGCCACAGGACAAAGGCAATTTAATTCATCTAGGCACAAGACAGGCATGTTACTGCCTCTCCTCACCAGCTGACAAATGGCTTTATCTGCTGGACATTAAGGTACTTCAGAAGGGTAGATTAGTTTTGTTCTCAAAAGAACAGCGGGGCTTCTTTCTGAGGGAACACGCATAGGATTGTAATTGGTTTGCAGCTTTCCTTTGTTTCTGGTTTTATTCCCTTCTGCTCAACACTGACATCGTCTCGTTCTGTTCCCTCTCTGATGCCTATTGTCTCAAACTTTATTAGTAAGGGTCGTCAGGGATTTGGTATGAATTGTCTTCACATTTTCATGCCTAGTACACGTTAAGTGCTCTGGAAGTAATGATGCATTGTTATGCTCTCTCAGCCACGCCAAAGATAGTTCAGGATTTTTATGCCTTTAGTAGTTTAAAGGCTTCTTCCATATGATATAATAGGAAGCCAAGATTATAGGTGATGCAGTCTGTACTAGATGTGATGTTCACAGGTCCCTGAAGCCACAATTATAGATGGTACAGCCTGTATGCAATAAAAAATTAACTGGTCCCTAAGCCTTATTATTCATGACTATCTTAAGTTCATTTCCTTTCAATGAGTCTTGTCAAAATAACTTTAGTTAACTGGGACATCAAGAAGAAAAAAGTCCATGCGGCCTAGTACAGGAAACTTGTGGCAGACCCTCCAAGTGTCCCTATTTTCCAGGGACAGTCCCAGATATACAAAGGCCGTCCCAGTTTCTGATTTGATCCCAGAATGTCCCACTTTTCCTTAGGACAGTGGTGGCTAACCTTGACACCCCAGATGTTTTGGAACTACAACTCCCATCATCCCTAGCTAACAGGATCAGTGGTCGGGGATGATGGGAGTTGTAGTCCCAAAACATCTGGAGTGTCAAGGTTAGCCATCACTGCCTTAGAATGTCCTTATCTTTATTGGAGAAATGTTGGAGGGTATGGAGTTATGTGATCTCCAAGCCAAGGAGATAAGTAACTACAGTGGTACCTCGGGTTACATACGCTTCAGGTTACATACGCTTCAGGTTACAGACTCCGCTAACCCAGAAATATTACCTCGGGTTAAGAACTTTGCTTCAGGATGAGAACAGAAATCGGGCAGCGGCGGCGCAGCGGCAGCGGGAGGCCCCATTAGCTAAAGTGGTGCTTCCGGTTAAGAACGTTTTCAGGTTAAGAAACGGACCTCCGGAACGAATTAAGTAACTAGAGGTACCACTGTATACAACCTTTAGAAGACATCTGAAGGCAGCCCTGTATAGGGAAGTTTTTAAATGTTTCATTATGCTTTTATATATGTTGGAAGCTGCCTAGAGTGTCTGCAACAACCCAGTCAGACAATGGGGTATAAATAATAATAATAATAATAATAATAATGGAGTAGGACATCCCTATTTTCATCAGACAAATGTTGAAGGATATGCTGTGTTTCTCCAGATGTTGTTGGACTCCAACTCCCATCAGTCCAAGTCAGCATGGCCAGTGGTTAGGGATGATAGGAGTTCGAGTCCAACAACATCTGGAAGGCCACAGGTTTTCATCTCTGGCTTAGTGTCTGGGAGAAATTAGCTCCACTGCAGAGCCAATTCCAGTCCTTTCATCTATGACAGAGAAGATCTCTGAGCAAAGCGCAGAGTCCCTCTCCAGTAACCAGAGCTGTAAGGCTCTGTAAGCCAGGCTGGAGAAAACTCAAAGGAAGCTTTTCTCCACATATCCTCTAAAGCAGGAATGGAGAAATCTATTCATTTTTGTTTCTCTCTATTGCTCATTTTCTCAGTCAGTTCACCACATGTCCATGATTTTGTGATTTATTTATTTTTTAAGTCCTTATGAAAAGCCATCACCATTTAAGTGTGCAATATACCTGAAGGAGTGTCTCCACCCCATCACTCAGCCCAGACACTGAGGTCCACCTCTGAGGGCCTTCTGGCGGTTCCCTCACTGCAAGAAGTGGAAGTTACAGGGAACCAGGCCTTCTTGGTAGTGGTGCCTGCCCTGTGGAACATCCTCTGACTTGTAGAAGAAGACATCTGAAGGCAGCCCTGCATAGAGAAGTTTTTAATGCTTGATGTTTTATGCTGTTTTTATATTTGGCTGGAAGCCGCCCTGAGAGGCTGGGAAAACTCAGTCAGATGGGTGGCATATAAATAATAAAGTAGTAGTTAAGTCTCCTAATACACACATTTTTGCAAGCAATTTCCCCTGAATATAATACATTGGTGTATCTTACTTTCACTAATTCAGTTACTTTCACTCTAATTGTGGTCCATAAATACCGGTTGCTCGAAACCATAGATGTGGTTGTGCTCAGATCTTGCTTATGAGCTTCCCATAGGCATCTGGTGGGCCACTGTGAAAACGGGATGGAGGACTAGATGGGCCACTGGCCTGGTCCGGCCTGGTCCGGCAGAACCTTCTTATATTCTTTTGATCACATGCAACTAAGCACAACCCATGCCATATGACTCTGGTGGGCCTGTGGCAGAGATGGGCAAGTCACCCTATCCTCAGTCCACGTCCGTTTTCAACTTGTTCATTTTGCACAAGTTGCACCGAAACAGAGCTCTTTATTCCTCAAAAAACTTGCTTCCTGCATTTCAAAAACCAGTTGGTGCAATGGAAAGTCCCCAGACTCTCTTGGTTTATGTTTGTTGAATGGGGTTTAAGAATAACCAACTCTTATCTGTGCAAGGGTTGATAACTAAGCATAACTTTGAAAGATTCCTTTCACCCTTGAAACCCCATGATGATACTTCAGCATCACTCTTTGTGACCTTTCTCTTCTGATTCATTCAATACCGCCAGAAACCCATCAGGCAGAAGTTTTGACTTGGCTTGGTATCCAAGCTTCTATATGTGGCCATCGCTGACCCCCTTCCTTTCCTGAGTCATGCGCATTCACATGTGAGTCCAAGCATTCGCCATTGACTGAGAGATAGTGGCTGCTGGCAAGCAGGCAAGTGAATTCATGGAATCCGGACTATTGTTTCAAAATTTACTTGGCACGACCTTCCAAAGAACTGGGTCAAGCTGGGAACACCTGACTTTTGCAACCCTAACTTTCGGGTTGGCAGCTGCATGCGATGTGGGAAATCCATACCCTTTGCAAAATTTTCATTGCACAAGTCTTCAAAAGTCTCATCTGTAGCAACAAGGTGGGCAAGCAACCAAAGGCGAGATGCCGTATCACCGTGAACTCACACAGGGGAATTATTAACACGGAAAATAAAGGGCACAGAACAAAAAGATCACCCATGACAAATCACCCAAACGAAGGTAAGTGTAAGTTAGGGATGTATCCACACCAAATAACCCCCTGGTTTCGATCCTGCTTCAAAAGTAGCACATTTGTTGCTGGTGAACAAGCTATTGTGAAGAAAAAAGCCATACAATATTTGTATTATATTGATGCTGCTCAACATCTCTTCTTCCCCTGGTCTGTTGCTCCTTCTCTGCTCTTTTTGCTCTTTGCTCTCAGTTCCTCAGCTGTTTCAAATCTATTTGGCTGCATAACTCTGTTATGCTGCATTCACACAACAGATTATTCCACTTTCCTGATGTTTCCCTATCTGTTAATTTCTGCATTGTATGTGTGCTTTCATGGGACATAAAGGCCACTTCTAGAAATACAGCAGACTAGACAGCAAGTTTAGCACTCATCTCTGTGTTATTTCCTTCCAGGAGGAAAAAAAAAATCTGTTTGCAAATAACACAATTGTCAGGAAACCAATAATAAGCCAGCCTATGAATGCTAAAAACATAGAAAAAAACAATCATTTAAAACACTTAAACATTAATAGAATTAAAACTATATACATATATAAAAGGGACCCAGGTGGCGCTGTGGGTTAAACCACAGAGCCTAGGGCTTGCTAATCAGAAGGTCGGCGGTTCGTATCCCTGTGACAGGGTGAGCTCCCGTTGCTCGGATCCCAGCTCCTGCCCACCTAGCAGTTCGAAAGCATGTCAAAGTGCAAGTAGATAAATAGGTACCGCTCCGGTGGGAAGGTAAACGGCGTTTCCGTGCGCTGCTCTGGTTCGCCAGAAGCGGCTTTGTCATGCTGGCCACATGACCTGGAAGTGGTACGCAGGCTCTCGGCCAATAAAGCGAGATGAGCGCCGCAACCGCAGAGTCGGACACGACTGGACCTAATGGTCAGGGGTCCCTTTACCTTTACCTTTACATATATAAAATCTGCTTAAAACATACAGATAATTTCAATAAAAACAGCACAGTACCAGCCCTTTCATCAAAAGCGGTCAGTTCCCCAAAGCCTGCTTGTTTACATGAACATAACCCACAGTAATGAAAGTATTATTAAATTTGTATACTGCCCTTCATCTGTAGATCTCAGGGTTTGCTACAGTGTGTTATCTTTTTTTTGAGTAACAAAGAACTCAAATAACATTGAAATTCATAAACCCTAGTCCGTCTATCTACACTATCTGTGTAGCGCTAGAATTGACTGTGGCACTATTTTAATGCCGGCCAAAGGCTGCAGAGCTATATCCCATTTGAAGGAAGCCCCATTGGACTCAGCAGGGTGTGTTCTCAAGTAAAGGTGACTAAGTTTGGGCTGCACATCCCATTCCAACCATGAAACGGGGATTCGGTTGTGACTAACATCCATGGATTTCAGTGGAATTTGAGCCTGGTCCTCACAAACAGCCCTTGGGATGGAAAAGACATGTTCCTTGATACTATCATTCCAGACTATAGGTGAAGGCTCAGATGGAAGCTCACTGTCAGTAACACTCCAAGCACATTTAGTAAATTAGTTATTTACAATAACTCTTTCCCCTATGTGCTTGCTTGCTTACTATATGGAGAGGTTTTTTTATATGGAGGAGTTTTCGTCATATTTGCCCCTACCTGCAGTCTACCCAGTGTGGTCCAGAAAACAGGTTTACTGTTTCATCTGCTGTGTTACAGAACAAGGCCTCTGGGATTATCTCTACCTTGTTCGTGGTTGCATTGAGATACTCTAACCCAGTGATGGTTAACCTTGACACCCCAGATGTTTTGGAACTACAACTCCCATCATCCCTAGCTAACAGGATCAGTGGTCAGGGATGATGGGAGTTGTAGTCCCAAAGCATCTGGAGTGTCAAGGTTAGCCATCACTGCTCTAACCTTTCTTCTTTCTTTTTCCAGTATTTTATTTAGGGGTTTTTTCAGATTTTGAAATTTACAAACAATTATCAAACAACCAACACAGAAAAAGAATTCAGAATACTCTAACCTTCAGAATACTCTAACCTTTTTTCAGTAGGTCTGGCGTAATCTAACAATTCCCTTCTCTTTGCCCCCGGTTCTGCTTTCTCACTACAACTCTGTCCCAAGCAAAGAGGATAAATAACTTATACTTATCCCCCCCTTCCCCCCCCCCCACTTGGCTTACTACGTCCAAGCAAACCACCCTCGGCCATGCAGAGGAACGAAAGCCGTCCCACATGGATCAATATTTTAATGTGACTTATCAGGCTGGGTTGTTTACTTAAAAACTCCGGATCCCATAAAGGCCAAGGGGGAGCCAGTTTGGGGAACAGATGCTCTGAATGCCTCTTCTAGTAAATGTATAGACAGAACAACAGCGTTCAGCATTTGAGAGAAAAGCAAAAACAGAGGAGCTTTAAAGCACAAGGCAAAAATAAGATCATGCTGCAATCCCACAGGACGGTAAGTGAAATCACTTTCGTGTGTTTCATTAAAAAGGAATGAGGGGTTCAAACTGATGGGTAGATAATTGGTTCCGAGAGGTACGCGCCATAAGTGGCAACTGCGATCATATCCTCAAATACTTTTCAAAGCTTTCCTCCCATAAATTGTGTTATTATGCTGACTGGAGGAAGAAAGACAGCTGATGCCAGCGGCCCACTTGCATGGGCCATGTTAACATCAGAGCTGTTACCCAGAATCATAGCTCTTCACCCGCAAGATGCAAAACCGCAAGTTGTAGCTTTCTCAGCAGACAGGCGAGAAGGCAGGGCGCTTTGTGAGTTTGCAGCAACTCCCCCACCAAGCTGGCTGCCAAATTTTAATATTTTAACTAACTCTGAATGTGCAATTTTTGGAAAGGAAGCATTACTGCTATTAGCTCCAGTGAGCCCTGAGAACAAAAGCTAGTTGCAAATTGACAAAATAATGATGCTAATAATAAGCATGATTGGATTTTTATCAGGGAGTATATTAGATTTATATAAACAACAGCTTTCTTCAAATCCTTTCCCCTACGTGGAGCGCAGTCAGCTACGCAATTGTTCCTCGTTGATATTTTCCTTTGCCGGGTTCAGCAATTGCTTTCACGTCGCTCCCACGCCATCCTTCAACCATGAAATCCACCAAAGGGGATGCCGGGGACGTAGGGGGCATTTGTTGCCATGGGGCTACCAGCAGGCCTCAGCAGCCCTCTCCTCCCTTCTGCTAGCAAGCAGCCGTCTTGTCACCTCCACGTCTAATAACCACGAGGTTTGGAAAGAATGACAAACCCTAGGAACCAATATTTCTCTGCTGTTCGTTTTCTGTTTCCCTCTGAGTAATTGCTATACTATGACGAGTCCTTGATAACACTGTGGGGAGGGTGGAAGTTGAGCTCTCCCTCATCCCCCCCAACTAGGCTTGCCACATTGCTGGACCATTTTTTCACCTCTCAAACTAGACGTTTGCCGAATTTTGCTTGTTCATCTTCAATTGCTTATAGGTGCAGAGGGGTGATTCTTACAAGTGGGAAGTGGAGACTTATCTCTTCACTCTACCACGAGTGGACTGGAGATTAGTTCTCTCACACACACCACACGCAACATGACTAGGAACCTTGGAAGGGAGTCTCCATTGGTGCTAATGGGGCTTTTTCTAAGGCTCCTTCCTATCTGTGTGGAGAAGGAGTGGGGGCAATCCAGTCAAGGTGGGGGTGCGTGGGAATGCAAGCTACCATTCCTCGCTCACTGACTTCTCCATAAGAAACATCTACCCATATGAAGTACTTTGAGACATTTAGGGTCAGACTCAGCTAATCGGTCCCAGTAGCAGAAGCCTGTGCAAGGATTTCTGCTAGTGCAACTGGGCTCCCCTCCCTTCTCTCTGTATCCCTCCAAATTGGGTTGGGGGAGAACCCTAGAATAGCATGCATCTGGAAGAGAGGTGAGCTAATTTTATCAGGCAAGCAGAAACTCTTGCACTGATAGAGCAATCTCCTTAGCGCTGCATTGAATTCTTCCCATAGTACAGTATCCTGTTAATGCATCCCATCACCAAGCAAGGATTTCCACTTCCACAGCGGGAATTTACTTCCTCTTCTGCCTCTGTGCATGACCTGAACTCTACCTGGATCTGCTCTGGAGGGTTGAGGGAAACTCTGGAACAGATTTAGGGTGCCTGTAGGAGGAGGAGGAGGAGGTGGAGGAGAGTGGGGAAACGTTCCATTGCACCAGCAAAAATATTTTCACTGGCAAAACAGCTTTCTTAGTGCTACCAAGGAATTTTCACAGTGAAAAGCAGGGTATAAATGCATTAAATCAAGAAATAAAATTAAATGCATCCTGTGCATGTAAGAGAACGTTTAGTTTGGCCCTCAATATAACTCACTCTTTCATACCTCCCACTTTTACCAGATTTACAGGGACTGTGTTTTCCCAGTGTGAGCGTTGTTTACTGGTGCAAACTGGAGCTCTACTCTAGCTCACTTGATAACAGTGCTTACTTGTGAAAATGCTGAATGGCCTCTTTGCAATGGTTTCCAAGCATTTATTTCTCAGGCCTCATCAGAGTTCCCTGAGAAGAGAGATAGCTTGTTAAAGCACTCTTGAGAATTGTAGCTCTATTCATGGAATACGCGCCTCCTAACAACCAAATCACCCTTAGCAGACTACAGTTCCCAGGATTCTTTGGGGGAAGCCAGGACTGTTTAAAGTGGTATGATACTGCTTTAAATGTATGGTGCAGATGAGGCCTTAGGAAAATCTCTGGAAAAATATCTTTCCACTTAGATTTGGCTGTCAAGCAATCGCTTCTGCCAAACCCCCCATCACTTGACGGGAATTCTGGATTCAGGCCACACCAGATACCCAGAAAGCCTCGCTATCCCATTGGGGATTTAACATGAAATCCAGTGTGTCTCTGCTCTGGGTTGCCTTTCACATCTGGAGGAGAGGCACATGTCTAAATTCAGTCATGTTGCTCTAATTTTGATCCCACTTCACTATTTACCTTTTCCTTTTAGTATGTCAGGTTTTATATTGTCCTTTCCATTCAGCTGCATTTATTCTCCAGTTTATCTCTCATCTCTGGTCCCACTATAATTGCCTCCTCTACCTGCGCAGTCCTCTGGTTCATTGTCACTAGTTAAAGCTAGTTAAACCTTTTCGTCTGTTCCATGCCCTTGACCTTTTCCTATCCTTTATCCTTTTCTGTGGAACTCTTTATACTCACGGATATTCATCAAACCGCTTATCTTCCACTTAAAAAAAAAAAGCCTCAAGACTAATTTATTGCAGCTATTGTGTGTGGTTTTTTTAAGGGCAGAGTTGTAGCTCAGTGGTGAAGCATCTGCTTTGCTTGCAGAACTTCCCAAATTTGATCCCCGACATCTGCATGTAGGGCTGGGGGGGGAACCCTCCCTAAAACCCAGGAGAGCCACTGGTTCTGTATAAGGCACACTGTTAGTGGTTCAGCAGTAAAACTGCTCACACATTTGCAAAGCTAAGCAGGATCCCATCAAGTTGGATGGGGGACTGCATGTTTAGATTCTTGCACTGTGGCGGCTGAGCTAGATGAATCTTGGTGTCCCTTCCAACTCTATGGTTCTACTTCCTGTGAGATAATATGCCTTCTCTTCCAATTCTTAGTTTTTGATTTTTCTTTTTAAATTTTATTTCTGTCTAAATTAGGTTGCAAGCCCATTGGGCTGGGCCTGTATTTTAATATATTCTCCACAATGCCTCATTTGTTTTTTTTAAGTCATTACAACAATAATTGTTCCTTCATAAGGTGGACCATGATTTACATCAGTGCTACTCAAAGTTCACAGACAGGTGCCTCTCCGTGAGCCATTGGCTGCTGGACCGTGGTGATTCCATCATAACCCAGGTTGGGTGGGACGCTTCAAGGACCACATATGGTACCTGGCACATTGGGGCTGGGGAATTGCTAACCCGCCACTTCGTAGTTTGAAAAGCACCGATTTGCATGACAACAATAGTCCCTTAATGAAATAGAAGGTTTGTGGTTGGGTGCACATTTAGGTGGCTGCGCAGACAGAAAGCTTAGCAGAGGAAAGACAATGCAAGGGCAGGCTCTCTAGACTGCAACTCTGAGCAGCAGAGAACAAGGCCAGAGGGAAGCTTTTCCTCTTAAGAACATAATTAAGAGCCTACTGGATCAGGCCAACGGCCCATCTAGTCCAGCGCCCTGTTCTGACAGTAGCCAGCCAACCAGATGTCTGTGGGAAACCACAAGCAGGATTCCTGCAGTTTGCGACAATAGATATCCAACTGCCTCCAGCTATGGAGGCAGAGCCAGGGCTTGCCCACCCATGAGGCAAGCTGAGGCGACTGCCTTGGGTGGCAGGATCCACAGGGGCAGCATTCCTCCAAGGAATGCATTGCCTGCTGCCGCAGTGGTGGCGATGGCTGTGTCACGCTCCCTTGAGGCCTGATCTGCAGCCTCTTCAGCAGACATTGCCCTATGCTGCCGCTGCAGCAGCCTTTCTGTGACTTACATAAATACGTTTACCATCTGTGGTGTGGTTGTCCACACAGCAAGCTGGGGAAGTCAACATTGGGGCTAAAACTAGCCATGATGGAGACAGCCACACTTATTGTTCCCTCTTCCTTCTCTTCCTTTGCAGCAGGCCCAGTACTCTCAGCCTGGTTCCAGTACTTACAAGTAGAGAGAGAAAATGTCTGATATGAGGTAGATAGTGGCCAGAGCCGTCCTTCCCATAGGGCTCGCTTAGTGGTGCGTCGCGCCAGGGCACCGGCCTTTCAGGGGCGCCCCAATGAGTGGGGGAGCTGCGTGGCTTTGCTGGCAGCCTCCCCTTTCCCTGCACGCCTGCCAGCTGCGCCCCGCCAAGCATAAGGCTGGTGGGCGTGCAGCTTGCCTCCCAAGCCTCTGCGGGAGGAGAGCAATCCCTGCAGAGGCTTAGGATGGAAGCTACGCCCCGCCAACTATATGGCGTGCGGGCGTGCAGTTCCCTTCCCAAGCCTCTGTGGGGATCGCTCTCCTCCCGCGGAGGCTTGGGAGGGAAGCTGCATACTCTGTCGGGATTGCTCTCCCACAGCGGCATAGTGGAGAGTTGTGCCCCCCCCCAATTGCTGGCAGTGCGCAGCTTCGCTCCGCCCCCACTATCTGTGGTAATTTGGGGCGCTGGGTGGATATTTGCACCCCGGCGCTGCATCCGCTAAAGACGGCCATGATAGTGGCAAGGGGAAGCAACAGAATGGTTATGGTCTGGCTCTCGGGGCCAGCTCTACTGTTAGGCAGGAGTGAGGAGGCTGCCTCAGGTGGCAGATGTTGTAGGTGTGGGGCAGCAGCAGAGAGATGTTGACGCTCATGCGGCCTACCCTGTGCCCTCTTAAGTTAGCCCTCCGTTACCCCATCCCCAGAGTTGAAGTAAGATTCCACAGTCTATTCTGGCTCCATAAATGGAATGAGGGTGCCATCTTGTCCTTCTCAGGCAACACAATGCTTTGGGCCAGCTGTGTGCACATTCTGACGTTAGCATCAGATCCCACTAGGCATGTGACTGGGACTGCCCCTATCATGTCTGGCCCCAGTTTTGGATGCAGCTCCGTGGGTCCACATGCCAGTCAGTTACATCCAGTGCTATCAACATACAAAGAGAACAGATTGTAGGAAGAAGCCACCTTGCACCAGTTCAGGCTATCTGTCCACTGAACCCAGTACTGCCTTCTCTGACAGGCAGGGGCCCTCCAGGTCATTAGCTATGTGATCATTTAACCAGATTTACCAAAGGGTAATAATAATAATAATAATAATAGTAGTAGTAGTAGTAGTAGTAGTAGTAGTAGTTGTTATTTATTTCCCAGCCACTCTTGGCAGCTTCCAACAGAATATTAAAATACAATTAAAAGCTTCCCTAAACATGGTCTTCTGTATGAATCTCCTCTCAACCCTCAAGCTACAGATTCACCCCCAGACCTTTGATTCTGACTTTTCCCCAGTACATACTATATTGGGTGGGGGGGGCAAAAGTTCCCCCCACCCAGTTACACAGAGAGGGAAATGTGTGGTTGGAGCTGAACCCTTGCTGGTGTTTGTAACGCAAAGGTTGTCCAGATTGCAAAGAATCATGTGTCTGCTCCCAAGTATCTTTGTTTCAGAAGCATTCCAACAAAAACCAGAAAAAGCTAAGTGCCCTTCCCGCTATGGAATTCTGCAGGCCAAACTTGCTGTATAATAGGGAAAAATTGGCTTTCACTTTCCCCAGCAAGTTTCTCACCTTGACAAGCTTTTCCATTTCATTTCTCGAAGGTTGACAATCGCCTCTCTTTTTATTGTTTTCCTTCATTAGGGAAGGAACAAAAAATGGGCACTTAGGAAAATGAAATGCCTGTTCCTTCTGAAAACTAATCATTTTTACAAAATAGCCTTACACCCACAGTGCCACTTTAATCAGGTTAGTTAAATCTTTCTCTCTTTCTCTTCAAAGGGGCTTTTGAAATTAGAGCGAAACACGATTCTGGTGGGGGTGAAGTAGAATGGGGGGGGGGAGTTCTGACACTGGTATACTTATCTCCAATCTTCCGACTTCCTTTTCTTTTCCTATCTGCAACAGCGTGCGTCAAGAACCAAGGCTTGACTTCTCCACAAAGCCGTGTCAAGAGAAACCCCCCACAATGCATCTGCGATTTTATGGATCGCAACCCACTTTGGTATTAAGACTCGAGAGTTCAACAAGCAAGCAGTTCCTTTATCTTCGAGAAAAAAGCAAGTTCTCTTCCAGGTAACATGAAAGATGATATTTGTATGCCACATGGTAATGCACAGTATTTTGCCCTGCCTCTTCCCTCCATCCCCCAAAATGGTGGCAAGGAAATGGAGCCAAAATTGTATATACTTCAGGTGCCCTAGGAGTTTGCTGCACCAGTTGAGTTTTCAGGGTGTGATGCCACAAACGATGCTATACACTCAACTCAATGCCACAGCTTAGGGCAGAGGTGCATGTGAAATAATCCTGAGTGCCAACTGCGTTTCTGCCACGCTATGTAGAACTAAGGAAGACTTCGAATCAGGCTGGTGCCCGGTGTAGGGTTTTAAATCAGCTAATAGTGTGTTGCTGTGACCAGTAAGGTCCTATTGGGTCAAGGTCACCAATCGCATCACCTGAATGGTTGGTAGGTCCCATTAGGTATGAACAAATCTGTCTTCATTTCTCTCTTTTTTTTAGTTTGCTACACTTCTACATCAGTTTGTGATGGAATTTCATCTGCCTCTCTCCAAATATACCCATTTATAGATGCCATTTCCCCCAATGCATTTTTTTTTTCAAACTTTAGGCACATTTTCATCTAATATTTCCATTTCAGAAGACATTATATGGTTGGAAAACTGTGTCACATAATTCGGAAAAGAGCAAATTCCAAAGGGAAGTGGCATTTCAGTTGACATATTGTTTCAGGAATCACTAATTAGGAAGGTTCACATTTCTCTCCCATCTCAGTACCTGACTCATCTTGCTTAGCCCCAGGCCCTCCGGGCTCCATTCTGGATCTGTCTCATTACCTACCCCAGCCTTTCTCAACCTTGGGTCCCCAGATGTTTTGGGACTACAACTCCCATCATCCCTGACCACTGGTCCTGCTAGCTGGGGATGATGGGAGTTGTAGTCCAACAACATCTGGGGACTCAAGGTTGAGAAAGGCTGACCTACCCATTTGGGTAGTTTAAAACAACAACAGCAACAACAGCAACAACAACAGTATTTGACATTCATACCCATGCGAGATTTGTGCTCTCCTTAATCTTCACTCAACCTACAGCTGTTTGGGAGCTGGGAATTTAAGGATATTTTCTTCAAAGTGCTTTCAAAGTATCACTAGTTCAGCCCACTACATCTCTCATTAAAGGACAACCCGTCAAAGGCAAGAGAGAGGGCAGGGGTGAATGTTGCCCTAAGGGAAATTAGCAACATGTATGGGATCTAAATCAGGGAGATAAATCCTGGGTAATCAACTTGATATCTATAGCAGGCTTCCTCAACCTTGGCCCTCCAGATGTTTTGAGACTACGATTCCCATCATCCCTGACCACTGGTCCTGCTAGCTAGGGATCATGGGAGTTGTAGGCCAAAAACATCTGGAGGGCCGAGGTTGAGGAAGCCTGGTCTAGAGCAAAAGAAAGACAGGAGCAGTCCACACTGCAGCATTTTCTTTCTATTGCTCAGTTGGAATATTATCTCTTTCTGAAGCATGATATGTTATAATTAGGTTGATATAATGGGAAATTATAGTGCAGGGTTGGTTGTTTCTTCCATTGTAAGTTCTATTACTCTAACTTCAGCAATAGCTGTAATTTAATGAGTAAGCTGTGGCTATTTTAGTTTACAACTAATATGTCATTAAAAAATATTTTAGGGAAAGTGAATGGGCCAGACCAGGATTCGAGAGTCTCCTTCTGCTTCATTTACCATGAGCTACTGGGCTGGGCTCAGCATGGCTAAATTGGTTCCAGCCAAACCACATTTATAGGTTGGAGTCAATTGGTTTATGAACTGTTGACAGTCTCGTTTGGCAAACAGCTTGCATTCACAATGGAAATGATTTCTACCTACAGTATTCCTCATGTTTACCTCTTTAAACGTATTCCCTTTCTCTGTTTTTTATTGTAGGTACCTGTGGTTATAATATCGGAAATCAAGAGCTGCACCTCTTCCCCCTCCTCAGTGCCTCTTTCCTGCTGGAGCTGTGGAGTGTGACAATGGTGTTTGTTTCCAATCTGTCAAACGCCATTATCACACTAAATAGCTACTGTTAGATGAGCCATCGGGTTCAGCAGAGGGAAGGAAAAGGAAGAGAATTATTGGAGCAATATATCCTCCCAGCAAAGCTGCAGGAATACAACAGTATCAAAATCACGACAACTGCTTGCTTTGCGGTGCCAAAATCTCATGCAGTAAATAATACGATCTGCTTTCCTAAAAGTACACATTGTGATCCCAGTTGCTTTGCAGAGATGTGCATGACTCATGTTTGTGTTCATGGGATGCAGAGATATTTCAGTGATCAAGCACAAGTGATTATGTACATTTATTCCTACATTATAACAAACGGCCTACACAACTGTCTTTCATTTTCGCTCCCCAAAGCAACATTATAAGTGTTTATTCCACTTATTAACAAGTTAGTAGTTATACCGTAGCTATTTTAGTCTTGAACAGGAGCTCCATTGTTGTATTGACGTTTGACAAATGAGCCTGAGAATGGAGGCATAATTCCATTTTTGGCTCTCAGCTGTGTGCAGCTCAGCTATGTATACAAGTCATCATTTAGTCAAATGCTGAGCGGTATTATTGCCATGTCGTTGGGGGGCTTGGCAGAAAAGCAACCACGATCCATGTCCATAATTGCTATATAAATATTCCATAGGTGTGTATATTTCACTGAAATCAATGTGAAGTATTTGAAGCACAATGCATAGACAACTTATGCCAGAAAGGGAGTCAGAGGTTACTACTACTTCCCTGCAAAGCATCCATCACCCTGATCTACTTTGTGATCCATGATGAAAGTAAAAACAGGGTGCTTCATACATTATGCAGCAGCAAAACCAGGTTTGCCACTGAGCGTACCCTAAACAGCACTTGCAGTCAATGTTAGCTCTGCGATTCATGTACCTGTATGATAAATGTGTACACTGCTGACATGTAGTCTTTCGATTTTCCTTTTTTAGATGGATGCTTAAAGGAAGGGTGGGGGGCTTGCGGTTGGGACTCATGGGGGTTGTTTTCCAGTAACATTTGAAGGACTACAGCTTCCCTGTCCCTAGTTTCAGACATCTTAGCTATACACCCAAAATATATACAGTATTGTGTGAATCAGTCCTCAGCGAAGATATCTAAATATTGGTGTGCATTCATTCTGAAATTCTGCCAAAGCAAACACATTCCAATCCTTCTTATTGCAGTGGTACCTCGGGTTACGAACTTAATTCGTTCCGGAGGTCCATTCTTAACCTGAAACCGTTCTTAACCTGAGGTACCACTTTAGCTAATGGGGCCTCCCGCCGCCGCCGCACGATTTCTGCTCTCATTCTGAGGTAAAGTTCTTAACCTGAGGTACTACTTCCGGGTTAGTGGAGTCTATAACCCAAAGTGTTTGTAACCCGAGGTACCACTGTATCTGTTATGACAATATCTAGCTATTGTAGGCTGTAGCTAGGCATCTCTCTCTCTCTCTCTCTCTCTCTCTCTCTCTCTCTCTCTCTCTCTCTTCCACCTCCAATATATTGGGAGCAGCTTCACTATGGTCTTCAGACAGGTACTGCGAAATCAAGGCAATGCTCATGGCCACACCAGCTTAGTTTAAAGCAGGCATCCCCAAACTCGGCCCTCCAGATGTTTTGGGACTACAACTCCCATCATCCCTAGCTAACAGGACCAGTGGTCAGGGATGATGGGAATTGTAGTCCCGAACCACCTGGAGGGCCGAGTTTGGAGATGCCTGGTTTAAAGATAAGGTACAGACACATCCCCTTAGCCTTCAAAGCATGAGAGGATGACCCCTAATGTCCATTCATTTTTCTCTCACTATCTCAGGGTTGGTCAACTGTGGTGGTGTGTGCAATTATCTGGTTCACCACAACATTTCCCCCTCAAGAAGCTTCCAGATAAACAGTTGTGAATCCAACAAAGCTCAGCTCACATGACAAGTTTACCATAGCTCTCAAGAACATGTTTAGGAAATAGGAATCCATACTGAAGATGAAGTTGAGCAGAACAAAAACAAAACAGGAGATCAGATTTCAAAGCAGGAGAAAGATGAGATATTTTTCACTAAGAAGGGGGGTAGTTTGAAGTCCTCCAACCCTGAGCTTGCCAGGACACCTGGAACAGACTAGGCAGTGCAGAAAGTGATGCTCCTATACTCGTCTATTGTAGGAGACAATCTTTATCATAAAACCAAAACACCTTTTCCCCCTGCAGCCCTCTCCCCTGATATTTATTCTAAGGGGTTAACCACTGCCACACCCCCCCCCCCCGAGCAGAATTCACAACATGGGGCGGCTGCAGCAGAAGATGAATAATCAAAAATTACTTTTCTAATTGTTCCTTTAATGGGTGCCTTTCACAAGTGGGTGGAGTACCATTGGTGGCTACCCTATTTCTAGGATCTGGGGGTTTCTTGGAAGATAGTCAAGGGTTCCTCTGGGCAAATCAGAGGCTGATCATAAAAACATTTTCATTACTGACTGTCTTTGGCAATGAGCAGTCACAGGGAAAATGGAGGCATTTGTGGTTTGCATGGGTAACAAGTAGGCTTAACAGACCTTTAATGAGCTTAAGTGTGCCCTAGAATTGTTGATGCAGAAAACACACACACACACACACACACACAGTATATATATTGGTACCGGTATATATATATAGAGAGAGAGACAGGAGAATTCCCGGATGGCCAAGATCCAAGTTTGTGGCAAGTACTGTTTGGTGAGGGAACCCCAGCAGATTTAAAGTCACAAAATATACAGCAAAGTAAAGCATGGAAATATAGGCTGTTAAACTTTTAAAACAGTTTCCAAGTGAGTTCCCCCAGCATAGGAAAAGACCTCACATTTGGCAAGTTTTTTTAAAAAGAAGAAGAAGAAGAAGAAGAAGAAGAAGAAGAAGAAGAAGAAGAAGAAGAAGAAGAAGAAGAAGAAGAAGAATATTTTTATTGTCATTGTCCCCTTCGGGGACAACGAAATTATTTGGCTGCTCCATCCACCCAGATAGGGCACTCCACTCAAAAACAAAACAACTACAAAAACACTGATTAAAACCATACACACTGATTAAAACCATACACACTAATTAAAACATAACTGGTAAGAGTAGATGACTTCAAAGTCCAGGCTTCCCATTCAAGGCTGCGATTGCTCTGGAGAAGAAGCTGTTTCTAAGACGGCTTGTTCTTGTTGTCATCGTCCTGTATCTCCGTCCCGATGGCAAAAGTTCAAATAGACGGTGACCAGGATGCGATGGATCTTTCGCTATGTCCAGTGCCTTTCTGTGGCACCTCATGGCATAAATCTGCTCTAAGGTGGAGAGCGAGCAGCCAACAATGCTCTCTGCTGCCTTAACAACTCTGTCCAACCCCATCCTGTCCTTAATAGTACAGCTTCCGTACCACACACATAAGCCATAAGTGAGCACACTCTCAATGGCACAGTGATAGAAGGCAAGCAGAAGGCAGAAGGCAAGCAGAAGGACTACTTACAAAATCTTCAAAACTCAGATTAATGTGCTTTTTGATGCCTGAGTCAGAAAATGTGCACAAGCAGAAAAACTTAGCTTTGTTACAAAATAGCAAAAATTCCTACATTATTGGCTGGTGAGAGTCATGTGGCTGAGCTAGAGCAATCAGCTCAGACCTCTTGACACTGCTGAGTTTCTAAGGTAGACTGGGAGGGGAAGCATTAGGCTTGATTGCTTATTTCCTCCCAAGGTTAAGAGGAAGTGACATGACAGGAAGCCTGGCAGGAAACTTAAGCTATGGTATTAACCCCTTCATGCATTAACTGGACTTAAGTATGTTGGTTATATGAGGCTGGTTATCCCACAAGAATAACCCTCCAAAACCCCTTGCAATTAACATTTATGGATGTGGGAAAAGTTCATCGACAGCAGAAGACTTTAGAAGCTTTGAAATAATGCATTTGCCAATTCAGATGTGACAAATAGCCACAGTGGTGGCTAATCCTCACGGGCAGGAGAAGAGATTCCTGCCTGTTCTCAGTCAGGCATTGTTCATGCAAAATTTACCACATGTATTCATTTTAATTATAGTTGCTGCGTATACTTTCCTTTATTTTGTACTTGAGACTCCAGGTCCGGCCACCAATAATACATTACTGTTGGCAGTTTTGTCAACACCCCACTGCCTCTCTCATGTGCAATTTCAGAAGTGTTGTTTCATTTAATTGACTTCCCTCAAGTCCTTCCCGAAAATGATCTCCACAGAGCCAATGCTTCTTCCCTTAAAAAAAAAATAATATAAAATAGATCTGGCCTTGAGCCTAGGATGAAAATCAGCACTGCCAGGAATGCCATCTGTCCTGCAGTTGCCTTTGCTGCACTTGGGGAGACTGGAGCCCTGTATATTTCCCCATAGCATGATGACAACAAATGAGAACTGGAATCTCAGAGCCTTATTCCTCAAGTAATACAGATGCCTAGAATAGATCTAACATGAGAAATACAGAAAACCCGCCCTTCTTATCTTTGATGCACGCTTACTCAGTGGTGAGTAAGCTACTCTTGGTCATCATGGTGGAGCGATTGAAGACATTAAAGCAAGAAACTGATTTCAAAGCCAAGAAAGAAGGCCAATTTTAAATCAAGTCCCCAATTTTCAAATCCACATATTTCCTAAACAGGCATGCATACTAATCGGTTACTATAACAACGGGAAGATGTCTACTTGTCATTCAGTAGAGTCTGTATATGTCGCCAAGGAAAATAACCCCCAAACTCCTGATCACGCACCCCGTGTACCTTTTACAACACGCAAACACAACACAAATGCTCACACATTAAGCATGGTCACGTACTAGAAGGCTTAGGTGCCGAGAAGTTTCCAGAAGCAGAGCTTGGTAGGTTACGGGGCAGAACTCTTTGGGTGACAAAGTCTGCAATTTGCAAAAATTTTAGAGTTTTGCACGATGTACCATGTCATATTTATAATCCTTACCCTCAAGAGTCTTTTTTTTATTTTTTTGTCCTGGTTCATTCTGGTACATGTTTAATTTGCTTTTTGTATATTTTTATATAGTTGTTTTAGTGGTTTCAGGTTGTATTTTTATTTCTACGGATATTGCTTGCATATTGTACATTGGCCGTTAGTCAGATGTGATTCCTGCGATGCAGGAAGTTGGACTTGATGACCCTTGGGAACATTGTACAACATTAAGGTGGGATCAACAAGCAGGTCAATGATCAGACCAATGAACAGATAAATACTCCCCCACCCCTCCATTTTTGTCATCTCTTCATTAATTTATTTACACTTTTTGTGTTAATTCAGTATCAGTGTTAATTATATTATTTTCTTACTGAATCTTATTATATATGTTCTTCTCTTCTCTTCTTCTCTTCTCTTCTCTTCTCTTCATATCTCTGCACATATCCATGTGTATGTATGGAAATATATTTCCTTTGGCACCCACCCACCCATTATTATTTTTAAATTTCGAAATGTATTGCATTATTTACATGATAATGATGGAAGTTTGGATTTAAAAATAAATAAAATAAAATTTCCTAGCTGCACACTGCTGAGGCATAGTAAAGGTAAAGGTACCCCTGACCGTTGGGTCCAGTCATGGACGACTCTGGGGTTGCAGCGCTCATCTTGCTCTATAGGCCGAGGGAGCCAGCGTACAGCTTCTGGGTCATGTGGCCAACATGACTAAGCAGCTTCTGGTGAAACCAGAGCAGCGCACAGAAACGCCGTTTACCTTCCCGCCGGAGCGGTACCTATTTATCTACTTGCACTTGACATGCTTTCGAACTGCTAGGTTGGCAGGAGCAGGGACCGAGCAACGGGAGTTCACCCCATCGCGGGGATTCAAACCGCTGACCTTCTGATCGGCAAGCCCTAGGCTCTGTGGTTTAGGCATACTCATTAATAATTTCTAGGTATGTAGAATAAACCTAAGTGCTGAAAACAGGATCCATCCAGTGTTTTGTGGCTCACATTGAACAACAAATGCTTTCTCCTACTTTTTTTGTCCTGGATTGTTTAGAACTACCCAGGTTCCAGGTACTAAATGCAAGCACCCTTAGTTGATTTTGCTCAGTAATTATTTTTTTCATTCAGCAGCGAACAGGCAGGTTGGGAGTAATATTTGCAAAACCAGTGAATATTCTCTTACTGTCACCTATAAGGCCCTCCAATCACAATAAATTGCACGCCCACATTATTGTATGTACAAGGAACAAAGTATCTAAAAGCTTTAATCACCGTAGCTACAGGTAATTTAGGGTGTGCTTTTAAAAAGGGCCCTTTCACAAAAGCTAATGGGAGGAACATCGAGACTGCAACCCCAGCAACCTTTCAGAGTTTGCAGAATGAGCTGAACGACGAGAGGTTGGTGTGGACTTGCATCATCAGGTGGGCATGTATTGCTGGATGTGTGTTGTGTGTGCCCAAACTCAAATTTCAACAGCAAAAACAAAAGGCTAAGAAGCAAGGAAACCCTGATTTTTTTTTAATTGGAGCTTTGCAAATTCTGAACGGGTGCTTCCAAATTTGGCCAATTTAGCAGGACACCATAATTGCTGTCCTGCTCTAAGCTGGGGATAGCCATTATGTTCCATAATGCTGCCATCTCATGTTTCAAAACAACAACTCGGTACATCCAAATAAAACATTTAACAAATGTGCCCGACAGTCACAACACATCCTGGAGGAAGCCTGCTATTGAGAGATACCTCTGTTGTTTTTAGCTGCATTCCAACCAGCCAATTCATAGGTGGGTAAGTGCATTTTCCTTCTTATTGTAGAGTTGGAAGGGGCCCCAAGGGTCATCTAATCCTACCCCCTGAAATGCAGGAATCTCAACTAAAGCATCTGTGACAGATGACCATCCAACCTCCATGAAATGAGAGTCCACCACCTCTCATGGGAGACCAACTGTCAAACAGCTCTTACTGTCAGAAAGTTCTTCCTGATGTTTAGTCGGAATCTCCTTTCTTGTTACTTGAAACCATTGGTTTAAGTCCTATTCTCCGGAGCAGGAGAAAACAAGCTTGTTCCCTCTTCCATGTGACAGCCCTTGAGATATTTGAAGATGGCTATCATATCTCTTTTCAGTTTCATCTTTTCTAGGCTAAACATACCCAGCTCCTTCAAACGTTCCTCATAAGGCTTGGTTTCCAGACCCTTGATCATCTTGGTTACCCTCCTCTGCACACGTTCTAGCTTGTCAACATCCTTCTTAAATGGTGGTGCCCAGAACTGGACACAGTGTTCCAGGTGTGGTCTGACCAAAGCAGAATAGAGCCCTAATATTGCTTCCATTGAACTTGCAGCACTGACGCTCTGCACTGTGTTTTAATTTTTTATTTCTTTAAAATGTGCACATACTGTACATACTCGCCACCCAATTTGGAATTGGAAGTGGTGTGTGATAATTGTAAAACCCATAAGATGGGCAATGATAACTAACACCTAAAAGTAGAATTGAATTGAATTGAATTGAATACTTGCTGTTGCCTGTCCCAAGTTTTCCAACATTCAGCTTGCTGGGGGAGCTGAATAATATTTCTGAGCTCTTATTATGTCTCGTATTGGAAACTGTACATATGTGCATGAAAGGTTGATTAAAAAAGGAAGGGGGGATCTTTTTTTTGTACATCTCCTATTGTTGTTGTTCAGTCGTTCAGTCGTGTCCGACTCTTCGTGACCCCATGGACCAGAGCACGCCAGGCACGCCTATCCTTCACTGCCTCTCGCAGTTTGGCCTATCTCCTATTATCCGTTCCAATTCTAGGGCTACGTCCTTCAATCTGCCGTTTGCTGCAGTTGCCCTTTGGCACGGAGACAAAAGTTTGCACAGAAGCAACCCTGCATTGTCCAGCGCCTTGACAGATTAGAGGAACATTTGGATAGGCTGACTAAAACGTTTGCAAGCCAGAATTGTCTAATTTTCTCTTTGGACTCAGAGAAAGCTATTGCAGCATTTCTGCTTTAAATAAATCATGTGTGCATGTAGTGCCAACTTTGGAGGCTTTAAAAGAGGATGAGACAAATTTGTAGAGGAGAAAGCTATCAATGGCTACTAGCCACAATGGCTGTGCTCTTGTCTCCATGGTAGGACGCTGTCATGCTTCCGAAGACCAGTTGCTGGAAATCACAGGAGGGGAGAGTTGCTCTTGTGCTCAGGTCCTGCTTGCAAGTTTCCCACAGGCATCTAGTTGGCCACTGTGAGAACAAGATGATGGACTAGATGGGCCATTGATCTGATCCATCAGGATGCTCTTATGGTGTTATGAATTTGTTCCGTTAAAAAAAAATGCACAGGAAAGGGCCAGAGAATCTGCTGCTTTGTCCTGTTTGTCTCCTTTCATCTCTGGCCCAGCAACATTTGCAAGTTTTTGAAGTACTACCCAGGTCTACAAATGCTACAGAGACAGTCGTATGATGAGTGTTTACTTGTTTATACACCACTGGCAATCATCCTTCCATCATACCATATTTGATCGTGGGCGGGGGGGGGGGGGACAACAACTGTCTGCCTCCAGCATCTAAAATACGGCCCTTTATCTCTGGCAACATTGCCCTTATGTACAGTCTTTGTCTTGCCATTTCATGCTTTTGCTTCCATCAAAGCTACTCCATGGGCTGAACTCTTTTTCTCATCTCCAGGTTTCTTCTTCTCTAGTTGTCTTTCCATCTATCCTGTCTTCTCTTTATCTGAAATTTCCCAGTCTCTCCCCTTTCTCATCCCTGTTTCTCCTTCACGCTCCCTGCTGGCTCTAATCTTTTGACTTATCTTGATTCCTTCCCATTTATCACTGTGGCACTTTATCACGGGAATGCTCTGCCTTATTTCATCCCCGAGATTTGTCCTGCTTCACTGCCATTGATTTTTAACCAAAATTAATTCACAGTCTTTCTTAACATTTTTTAACTGATTCCCCCCACTCCTTGATCTTGGCAATTTATCTGTGTTTTTTGTGGTTACCTTCTGCCTCTGTCCCTGTCCCTTGCATGGCCCATGTGGGCTTACCTTAGTTGGGGGGGGGGGAGGCATAGACTGCACTGCTCTATGTAGAGATCTAACCAGCTACACATACTTGAGACAGGTAGGTAGCCGTGTTGGTCTGCCATAGTCAAAACAAAATAAAAAATGCACACGAAAGCTCATACCAATAACAAACTTAGTTGGTCTCTAAGGTGCTACTGGAAGGATTTTTTTATTTTGTTTTGATATACTTGAGAAATATTTAAATGCTGTTGTTCTGTTCTGTTTAAAAGCATTTTTGTTGTACCAATAAGGTTGCAATGTTAAATGCAAAGGGATTGTGCTGCGGGAGACTTTCTCTAGTGTCAGAGGAAAAGGGAATATTAGTCAGCTGAGTAAATTTTCCCACCACGTATCTCCCAGAGATCCTCAGGGCAGTGGGATTGAATTGCTAACAATCCCACCTTGTCAGCATATAACATTTTTGCTCAGAGACATAGCTGTCAACCCTCCCTTTTTTGTGGGAAACTCCCTTATTCCAATGCCGTTTCCCGCCGCTATCCTGGATTGTTGATATCCCTTAAATTTCCCGGATTTCAAAGGAAGCAGCTCCTCTCCCTCCCTGCCGGCCAGGGAGGCTCCTCATCTGCGTTGCTCGGCTGCCAATAAGGAGTCTGAGACCAACTGGGGGCGGAGCCTGAATGCCTTGTGCAGCCAGACCCTCACGCCCAACCAGACAGCCAGCTTGCCTGCCGTCTACGCGCTCGCTCTTTCGTTCTCCCGTTCACGCGCAGCCTCTGGAGCGCAGGGTGGCGAGGCTACTTGGTGCCATTGCACCGCCCTCACAGCATCCCTTATTTTCAAATCCGAAAGTTTGAAAAAATCCCTTATTTTCTAATCCGAAAGTTGACAGCTATGCTCAGAGACCTGCTGTGGTTGCAGATTTGCTTCAAGGCCAAGGATTTCCTCCATGAAATCTGGGGTGTTAGGGATGGGGCAGTACCTTTGGTGGGGGACACTTCATGCTCCTCCATCCACAGTTGCTTCCTGCCCCCTTGCACCCAGCTCTCACCTGTGGCTCCTAGAAGCTAACAGGTGCCACATAAAACTTGTTCTGCATTTGAAAGAAACTGTGTTTTTCTTTTTCTTTTTGTGGGAGCCCCCAGACTTTGGAACTCCCTGCTGATTGACAAAAAAGTACCTTTGCTGTACACTTTTTGGTGCCTGCTAAAAAATGATTTGTTTAGGAAAGCCTATCCAAATATACAGCGTGCTGTTTTAATCTGGGTTTTAGCTTATGGTTGATTTTAATTACTTTTCAAAGTTTTACACAGTTGTTTTAAAGTGTGTTTTAAATGATAATTTCATTATAACTTTGATTTTTTTGGTTTTTGTTTACAATTGAGTGGCATATACGTTTAATGAAATAAAATAAATACTTTGTGGAGACTAGATAAAATAACATTGAACTAGGCAGATCCTTTTTTTAAAAAAGAAAAGAAAAAAAACATCCTTTTGTTTGGGGAATTTGTATGAAATTTATGTGACTCCCTCAAATGCCAAGACGTTCTGAACCAGGTTGATGAGCCCCCACAGCTGGTTTTTATTATTATTATCCTGCCTGAAAAATTAGCTATGGTGCTGCCTATTGCCATGGCAACTGATTGCAGCACTTGTCGATAAAGACACTTGCTAAGATTTTGATTAATGAATCAAACTTGTCCTGCAGCTGACCCATACCTCCCACCGAGGCTTCTTCTCTTAAAATTCTGTCCCAGCAAATTATCCTTTTCGGTTAGATGGCAACAGGGACCAGCTGAAAGGCACAAACAGGAATCTGAAACAGAAATTATTTGTGTATATTTTAGCACATCTGGCAGGGATAATTGGTGCACTGTGATGAATCCTATCTCAGTGCAGAGAGCTGGATTAGTGATCTTGAAGGTCCTTTCCAACCCCTGCATATAGCCATACAAAGCTCGTCTAACAAAAAAGAACCACATTGCCTCTATGCATAGGGTGCAAGGTCAACAGTGCATTTAGAGCTGCATGTGGAACAATATGCACATGGATTTTAAAAGGAGCTGATTGCTTAGAGCAGGGATGGGGAACCTAGTTTTGGTCTCAAATCACAACAGCAGGCTGGCCCTCAATTGAATTAATAATTATGATTAATTCCATTTTTATGAATTGATGCTCACATTACTTTAATGCATTTTGCAGGTCATATTTTGTTTCTGAACAAATGCGTTTGTAGCAAATTTTGAATGGAGATGTGCCAATACTGGGATCTCATAGAAACATATTGCACATGCTGCTTACTAGCTATCCTGTCGAGATGAGCTATTATGTCAGGTTTGAAGTTGGCACAACTTGCAGTAGCTATTTCAGAGCTGAAGACATAAGAAATAGGACCCGTTTCCTTTGAGGCGCATATGCATCCTACTGCCATCCCTAGTAAACAAGTTTTGGGCTCATGTACTAATTCAAGAACCTGCAAAACCTGTTTCAGATATGAGTGTGGGACAAAAAGATGAGCACATGCTCCACAGATAACATAATGCCTTTGTGGCACAACTCCATTAATACAACCCTCCAGACTTGTTTGACACATATTCAATAGGATGACATACTCATAGTATCATAGAATCATAGAAAGGACCACGTGGGTCCTCTAGCCCCAACTCTTTGAAATGCAGGACTCTTTTGCCCAACGTGGGGCTCAAACCCATAACCCTGAGATTAAGAGCCCCCTGCTGAGCTATCAAGAGAAGTCAATGCTTTCAAGGACATTTAAAGCAGAGGTGGGACTTTGTAGGCCAGAGCTTGATCAGATCCTAGCGTCATGGGCCAAATTTGACAGGTGGTAGAGTCAAAGCCTGCCTTCCCTTCCTAATGCACAGTTGGGAATGCGCTGTAAGTTTCCCTATTGTACACAGGTAGCTGCCGCTCCACTTGTCTCACACCTGACTTCACATGTGACGGGAAGGTGGGTTTGGTTTGGGGAAATGGCCTCACAGGCCAAATGTGAACCTCTGGTGGGTCAAGTTCAGCTGGTTAGAGCATGGTGCTGATGACACTAATTTTGGCCTGTGAGCTAGAGGTTCCTCACCCTTGGACTTCAAAGTTTCCTATGAACAGGAGCCAGGCCTTTAACAGGAAGAAACTGCTGATGAATTGGTTATCATTAACTGAGGAGGGGAGGGTGTTCCTAGAAATGGTTGGAACACTCCTTCACAGCATCAGGCGAATTATCAACATGTTCACAATGCTAAGTCTTGTTTCAGTAGGAATTTAATTGGAGGAAAAAAATGCATGGAGTATAACAAGCATTATTATTACTGTGCAAATAATTAGGAAACAAAACCATTATTCTAGTACAGTGGTATTGACCTGGAAACTGTCGGTGGGTGGGTGGGTGAAATATAGGAAATATCTTAATAGGGCTTCAGGTATAATGAAATGAATTACTCCTGCAGATCTACGTACTTTGAAATCCAATGAAAGAAAATGTTGTCAGATTGTAACATCCACTTACACACACACACACACACACACACACACACACAGTCTCATTTTGAACAGGCAGTCCCCACCCTTTCCTGCAAGGTTCAAGTCGAGTTTCAATCATGTTTAAAGGCACTAAACCACAGAATACGATTTGCTAGCCTGGGGGTGGGGATTCTTAGGGAAGGACACAGCACTGAGACCTTCAGTCTGATTAGCATGGCTCTTATTTCTTCGGTTATAAGTCTCACAAATACAGCAATAATTCTCTACTCTGCACCATGGAAGCCTTCTCTAACTACTGATCATACACACACACACACACACATATTTCTCTCTCTCTTTTTCTCACACACCTCTTCATAACAGCTACAGATTAGACAGTTAAAATCATCTAGCAGAGGAAACAGGATGTGTTGCTATACAAAAGTCAGCAGAAGGCTAAATTAGGGGTATGGTTAAAAGATAAAGGCATTGTGGGCTCCACACAGTCCCCAGGTCACCTGGTGAATGCCACTGTGTTGTTTTACATTATATCTTTGACATAACCTATAATATTGAAAACCAGTGCAAAAAAACCCAACAACCCAAATGTCTAAGGACCGCAGGTGAATCCCTCATATGCTTCATTGCATCCGGCACCTGTTATTCATGTCTGAGAAGCCAGCTTTCGGAAACTTCTAGAAACAGAAGTCCCTCATTTGAGTAAAAAGAGGCAGGCGAAGCAGGTTCACGCATTCCGGAGTGTGTAGCTTTTACCTCACGTGGGTTGAAACGTCCTACATATATTTATAGACTTACCTAGCAGCTGAGTTATATGGAAGAAATCTACTAAAAATGCAATTTTCCCAAAAGGCCTAAGTCCTGCACAACCTTCCAAAAAGAGAGATTGTGCAAATAACACCCCCACCCCCAGTCCATTTAGGCAGTCTATGCGAATGGTTATGCTTGGTATTGGGGGTGCTGATCTTTTCAAATGTTCACGTGTCCTAGACTATCCACTTTCTTCCTGCAGAATGTTGAACGCTCTCAGGGAGCCCCACTGCTGGAGTGTTCGGTTCCAGAAAGTACAGTGTGTATTTCTAGAGAGGTCCATTCTACAAAGATGAGAATGAGAAATGTCTCCTTTGGGAGGAAACAAGTTCCTATGTTCTCTTGGCACTCTGTGTGCTGACCGCTGTTTTCTTTACAGTACTTGAGGTTGGCAGTGCCTTGATTTTGGGGGCTGCTGGCTTCCTCTGCTTCTGACCACTGGCTTGAAGGGGTTTCAGTCCCAGCATCTCACAGTATTTATTACATAGGTGGAGGACCTTGAACTGTTCAATAAACGAGATGGAGCAGTTACCTTTGAAACCTTTGTACCTGAAGAAGACAGACAGACAGGATTGAAACTTTTTGGTTTCTAAGAGAAATAGGCTACACCTCAATTGCAAGACTTGCTAAAACATTCAACCCATATTCAACTAAAGTCATCTGTCATGGATGATTTAGCTGAGATTCCTGAATTGCAGGGGGTTGGACTAGATGACCCTCGGTGTCCCTTTCAGCTCTACAATTCTATGACTCTATGAAAACATCCAGCTTAACATCTAGCCTCAGTAAAATACAATGGCATGTAGTAAAGGAGATTACAACTGGCACCATCGTCTATAGCAGAGGTGGCTAACCTTTTTGGAGCGCCAAGGGCCACATTGACCCACGGTCAACCCTTGGAGGGCCGTATGTCAAAGTGGGAGTAGACAAAGCGCTAAAGTAGGCATGGCAAGTACTGAAGTTCTCAAGACAGCCATCCAAAAGACTTTAATCCAGTGGGAGAGATTTAAACATGACCTTCATTATTTCATTGAAATTAAAGGATTTCATGCACTTACACTTGATATATTGTGTCCTCTGCTTTTGAAAAGAAGGAAAGGTGAAAAAGAATCTCAGGATCCCACCCCCACTGTACTTTTGCAGAACTGCACAGACAACATGAGGGGTTGTTGCTCACATAACCACCAAGAATAGTTTGCCTTTCATTAAAAGCAGTATGTATTTATTTATACCTATCAGCGTTCAACTTTAAATAAATAACTTTACAGATATCTTACAAGAGCTAAACATTCATTTATTCATTCAATTTATATCCTGCCATTCCTTCATGAAGGAGCCCAGTTTGGGAAATCAAAAGTGCATTTGTAAAGCCCCCAGTTCAAACTGAATCATGCTGCAGAATCGCTGCTCGCTCCTTTCTAGAGTTCAACCCAAGTTAGAAAACCTCACCCTGATTATCTCCTTTTTCTTTTCTTCCTCTTTTTTTTTGGGGGGGGGGAGTTCAGGTACATTCACCTGACAGAATCAGGGGAAACAGCACAATGATATGAGGGAAACTGTACAAAATATTATCTTGTATCATGACTGAAGGTGCCATATAACCCTTTCAGGTTTTTTATGGTGTTAACAACTGCGAGGAATTCTCATTTCTGTTCAGCCTGCCTGCCTGCCTGCCTGCCTGGTTTTAATAAAAATGCTAACAGTTCCCCCCCGCCCCCCCCCCGTGTTTTATTTCCTTGGGTAGGACAGGCCTGTCATTTTGAACAGCCTTTACTGTATGCAGCTCACCCTAGGAAGTGTCAGTGACAAGGGATCTGCAAATGCCCATGCATGCCCATGGATTCCTCTACCTCCAACCTCAGCCCCAATTATAATAAACAACCTCTTAAACTTTAACATTTTAAAAGCAGTGAATACGCCTCCCTTCCATTCTCTTGGTGCCGAAAGAACACGGAACTGGAAAGGCTGCATCATCAAAAGTCGTGACTCCTGAGCATCTGTAATCCTGCACAGTGAAAAGCCACTTAGAAACACATCCTTATGCCAGACCATGATGGAACGTGTAATTCCACCCTGGAATTGGAAACGGCTCTTTGACTGATTGCGCAGATCTTAATGTTTTTCAAACATACCTTCAGCGTAATACATTTTATAGGCTCTGCTGCTTTTCTTGCATCTCCACATGTTTGGTGATGATCTTAGCAATGATGACACTGATGTGAAGCTATTACTGGTGCTGATTGAAAGCCTAAACCATTTTGTGACGCTCCCACCCAGAGCACATGAGTCTGTAACGCACAGCCACAATCCCCAAAAAGGCTACTTCAAGGGCTGGAAACGGGGCAGAAGAGGGTGACCAAATAGATCAAGGGGCTTGAGCAACACTCGCCTGTGAAAAATGGTTGCAATGTCTGGCTTCTTTATAGCTCAGAAAAAAAGGAGATTAAGGGAGAACACAGCAGAGGTGTACAAAATTAAGCACAGTACAGACAAAACGGATAGAGCGTTCTCCTCCTCCTCCTCCTCCTCCTCTCTCTGTCTCTCTCTCTCTCTCTCACACACACACACACAATGCTAGAACCCAATAGGGTCACCCAACAAAGCCAAATGTTGGGAGATTCAGGATGGACAAGAGGAATGACTTATTCACTCAGCACACAGTTAAATCTGTGGGCATCACTACCACAATATACAGTGATAGCCATCAGCCAGGTGATTAGGTACATTCCTGCATGGTGAGGTTATCAGTGGTCACTCGTCATGATGGCTGTGTATTATGTCATGATGGAGGCAGCATATGTACCTTAGAGATGGAGGAGGAACCCGCAGATTCCCAAGCAGACCCACCCACGCCAACCTATGTCGACCCTTTAGTCCCCTTTAGAATCTGCAGCCATGAGGTTCACACTATGAGGCAAACCAGCACTGCTTCTGTCTATTTTTAAAGTGTCCCCCTCCCCATTTTAAAAAGCTCCATCCGCTCAAAGCCTGGAGTGGCTGGTGTGCCACTTTCAATAGAATAAAGCAAGCCATCATAGAAGGGACAGGGCTTGATGGCGTTCCCTTGCTTGAGAGGAAATTCTACAGGGGGAAACATGGCTGCCTCCCCCAGTTTTTCCCACAGGGGCAGACATGTTTTGTCCTTTATGACAAACAGCTGAACGAAGATGTTTATCACCCCAGGCTTTTGCTATCTAGTATTTTTAAGCTGCTTCTAAGAGACCACCCCCAACTCACTTTTCTGAGTTGGTTGCTCCTTCTTCTACATAACTATTAGAAATAGGAGATACTGGTGCCAAAGGACCATCAGCGAGGCTCCTGGACTTTCATCACTAATAATTAGCCATAACCTGGCCCAACCCAGGCAAACGTCATTTGGTTTTCACGTTTATGGCCCCAACTCATATTACGTCATGGCAAGGAAGCCACATGGCAGCTTCCCACATGATAAAAGTAATGTCAGGATCCCAGACCATGTGAAAGGAACCTCCTGCCACTCAGTTTCCCGCAGGGGCAACACTGGTATGAAGAGAAACTGCACAGCAGTTGTTCCATGTATCTTGGGCTTCTGACATTAAATTTCAGGGCAAGCCCTACCGTTAGGTAGACTGAGGGAGTTGCCTTTGATGGCCACTGCAGGAGGCATGGATTGTGCAAGGTGCTGGAGGGCAGAGTTGTGTGTGCCATGCGCTGTGCCCTTAAACTAGTCTACTGCCCTCAAATGCAGTAGAACCTGCTGCCCTACTGATAGTGCTGTTGTTGTGTTTTTTTAATCAATTGCTGGCCCAGTTAACCACCATATATGGAACAGTGCAGGCAGTCTTGTCCGTCACCTCAGGGAGCAATATGTGTTGAGCCAAGACCTATAGGTTTTGTGAGATGGAGCCATGCTGCAGTGACTCCCATGTGAGAAGATGAGAGGCTATGGCTCCTCCAAAACCATATCAGAAACTCTCAGGCCCACATATTGATTTAGTCACCAAGCCACTGTAACCATGTTAAAAAGGGGGTGGCCAGAAACACCGGCCTTTTGTGTCTGTTTTTGTTTTTTTTGCAAAGGAAAATGTTATTCATTTCCAGCCTTTCACATTCAGCCCAAGTTTTGCTTTAGCACTTGCAAAGCTGTCTGCTGGCCACGCTCTTCCTTTCGTTTAGGCCTAGCAGAGTGGGCTTGATTAAATATTTGATTAACAAAGGCTAATTTCATTGGCTTAGATTCTCCCTTCCTCCAGAGGACTGAACGGGGATTCTTAAAAAGTTTGTGTGTATGAGAGAGACGCAGAGAGAGTAAAGTGTGCCCTCTACTGAGTTGGGAACTATATTGCAACCATTACTGTAACGAGAACATTGTGACGGGAAATTGACATTACTACCCATGTTTCTTCTAAAATAAGACACCGTCTTATATTTTTGTTCCCTCAAAAAAACACAGTATGGCTCATTTTCGGGGGATGTCTTATTTTAACCGCTCCGCGTTGGTACGCTGCATAGCCACGCCTATCCAGGCCGTCTTAAGGGAGAGGCGCCGCATCACTATGTCTTATTTTCGGGGTATGGCTTATATTTCACAAATGCGTAGAAATCCTGCTATGGCTTATTTTATGGCTATGTCTTATTTTAGGAGAAACAGGGTATTACGATTGCTATCATCTACTGTGAAGGCTGAAAGCGGGTTATAATAAAAATATAAAACTTGCAAACGTTCAAGTAAGCAACTGAGGTAGGAAACCACAAGTAGAA
The DNA here is from genome assembly GCA_034641385.1 of Darevskia mixta. Lineage (NCBI taxonomy): Eukaryota > Metazoa > Chordata > Lepidosauria > Squamata > Lacertidae > Darevskia > Darevskia mixta. The sequence continues at coordinate 4,519,325 of JAWWNH010000062.1, read as the reverse complement.
GGATTAACAGAGCAATCTTAGACTCAAATGGTGCCAGGCCAGGAGGAGGTATATGCTGCTCCTATGTGAGCAGGAAGGCCATCCTAGGACACTGTGCTGCCTGAGGTGAAGGTCAAGATGGTGCCTCCTCTTCATTCCATGTTCAGATGCCAACTGGTCTGGCAGGTTAATTCTTATTTCAAGACAGGAGACAGGATAGTGTTCTCCAGTGGGATGGGTTAGGGCCATAGCTGTCAACTTTTCCCCCTTTTTTGCGAGGAATCCCTATTCAATAAGGGAATTTCCCGCAAAAAAGGGGGGAAAGTTGACAGCTATGGTTAGGGCCCCAGGACAGGGAGCTGTGTGATATATGCAGCTCTGTTCACCAAAAGAGGGTGTGGGGCTCAGGAGCAACAGCCAGAGGCCTACCACAGCTGCTTCCCACCACCTGCTGCCTGAGGCAGCCATCTCACTCTGCCTAATGGTAGGGCCAGCCCTGGTCAGTGGAATGGATGGAAGGGGGGGAAATACAGAGAGAGGGTGGGCGTAAAAACAACAGAACTCCCTCAGTGTCTGCCTACCAATTCTGTGGAAAAGCATCCCTGTTGAGACATTTTTGCTTTGGCAAGCTTTGTTAGTGGGGTGAAAAGGTCTCTGCTTTAGGTGTTCATTTTGTTCTGTTTTTAAACCTATCCTCAACCATGTTTTCTCTGTACTATTTTAAACAGTATTTGCAGCTTTATTTTATGGCATGTTTATAAATAGCATTGAGACATATGGGGAAAGTGATTCACAAATTAATAAATAGTAATCAGGAACAGTGTTTGCAATGATGCCCACATGCCCGCCCACACAAGGAGGGAGCCAATAACAGAATAAACACACACACACACACACACACACACACACACACACACACCCCAGCACATATGCTTCCCCACCCTCAACATGGTCCTTCTTGCAACAAAGTTCAAGGGCCATTCAGGAAGGAAAATACTTTTCCACAAGCAGTCAAAAGGAGAGGCCAAGACATGCAACAAGGGCAACTATGGAAACACGCTGATTATCAGCAGCTACCTTTGGTGGCTCTGGTTTGGAAGCAGGAGATGGAGGTTTAACCTCCCCCACCCCCAGGAGGAGGTGGGGGAAATGGCCCCACTCACTTTTTGCATGCCTGGACAAAACACTCTATACTGCAAGTTCCACAGAGTGGTTGCCTACCCTCTCAGCCACATATCAGACATATGGGACATTTGCCTTCCCACAGCCCTAAGACTCAATCACTGACACAGGAAGACAAGGGATACAGGGGGAGCCAGGTGGATCTGTGGCGTTCAGGAGCCAAAACGATCGACTCACAAGGTGTTCAACTGTACGAACATGTAGTAGTTTTTGATTGCTATATATATGCAATTGTTTTAACAGGTTTTTTTAAAAAATATATGCGACATAGGAAATGAAATAAACAATAACATTTAAACCTGAGGAGTTTGCCAAAGCCAAAATCTCACTTGTATTTTTGCAATCCCTCTATTTAAATTTGAATGCATCCTCTGTTCAGTTTGGGACACAATTTGCATTCCTGTGATGTGAACAATTCTGCCATAAACTTCTTTAAAACACACACACACAACTGTGGCTAAAATATAGCTGAGGACCAACAGCATTCTTTCCAGTCAAGTAGTATCTTCCCAGAATTCTTTTCGCTGTCTTAGGAAAAGATTAATGGGATTTGACCATTGCAGGAAATATTGTGCAGAATATTAATCAGTACGATCTTCTGCAACACATATTGTATGCTCATTAAAAACGTATATCGTCAAAAGGAAGAAAATAAATGGTCATGAATTATTCAAAGTGCTTTGCCTTAATGCATTTTATAAACCTGTGAACTTACGTCAAGACATTAGAGTATCTTTTCCTCACACTCAAAATCTACCAAGTATACAAGGCAGATGAAAAAAAATGTAATGACCGCAAGAATTAAAAACATTCAACACCTGGGAAAAATATGCACTGGGATAGTGAATTAAAAAAAAAATTTTTTTAGAGAACTTCCAATTTCCTTGTTTACTTACTATTTTTTTAAAACAACAACAACAACAACAACAACAACAACAACTTATAACCTACTTAATTTTCATAATAAAGTTAAGTTGGCCAAAATGAAATCAAAATGTCACAACAGTATTGAAATATATCGCAACCCTCAATTTGAACACAAAGTCTATATAGTAGGAAGCCTGTCAATGGCTCCTAGTTACAATACCTCAGAGACATTAAGCCCCTCAATACTAGTTGCTGGGAATCACAGGTGGGCAGAGAGCTGTTGTGCTGTGGTTCTCAGTAAGCAAGACTGAGAAGGCCTTCTGTCTGAAGTCTTGGGCAGTTGCTGCATTAAGCAGGCCTGCCCTATCCATGAGACAAGGTGAGGCGACTGCCTCAGGCAGCAGGATCCACAGGGGTAGCAGATCTGGCTTTCAAGGAATGTACCTCTCAGTGCTGCTGTCGCCACGGTGGCAGCGACAGCTGCGGCACACTCATTGGAGGATGGATCTGTCGTCGTCCCAGCAGCCCTGCCCCCTGCAATGCTGCCTCTGCAGTGGCCTCTCAGCAAATAGGAAACACTGTTGGTCTCCACACACCCTTGTTCCTGATGTAGATCTTCACACACCCCTTCTCCCCTGGGGGGCATGTTGTGGCTTGCTCAGGTGCCAAAATGCCTTGGCCCAGCCCTGGCATTAAGTGAGTAATCCTCTCATAAGGAAGAGGTTGCACTAGCATCATAAAGGACTCAGGTCTTTGGCTGAATGGCTATCTTCCCTCCTCCTCCGTTGCTGTGTACTGTAGTTACGTGATGGAGTTATGTTATTCTGATAAGTGGTTGCTTTGTGGTTTTTATGTTATGGTTGTAATTACACATTGTTTTTTATTTTAAATGTATTTTTGTATCTTGCCCTGGGACCATTTGATGAGTAGCTGGCTAGAAATACAAATCCTAATAACTCACACTCGGGGCGTCTTACCCATAGAGGCTAGTGGTGTGGGGCGCCAGGGCGCCAAGTTCTGGAGGGCGCCAGGGAAGAGGCGGAGGCTGGACGCAGCGCCTCCCAGCATCAGCTCGCCGCCCCTGCCTGCCTCTGCCATGCTGCGCCGAAGCAGCGCTGCGCCCGGAGCCTCCATCTGCCGTGGCCACCGCGGCACGAAGTGGCCAGCTGAGCTGGGAGGCACTGCGGCCAGCCTCCGCCTCTTCCCCGCTGGAGGAGCCGCCCTCCAGCCGCTGCCCGCCTCTTCCAGCCCCGCAGGCAGTGCCACCCTCCCTTAAAAAAGGTGGGCAACTCTGGGAAATGGGGGGCGGGCGGAGGGAGCTTTGCACCACGGCGCTGGATATGCTTAAGATGGCCCTGCTAATACTAATAGCTCAATAAGAGACTTCGGGAGAGGGTTTTCACCCGCAGACTACCTGACCAAACTACAAATACCTAAGTATAGACACGCCTTCACTTTGGTCAGATTTAATGTGTTGCCCTCTGCCCTGTTACAAGGCAGGTACGAAGGCAAGCCTTATGAGTCACGTGTTTGCCCATGTGGCTCCCCGGAAGTGGAAACAAACCTGCATGTACTGCTGCATTGCAGGTTCTATGAGGATTTACGACTGACTTTCATGACCCCAGTCCTTCACAAGCTTAAAAATGAATCAGAACCCCAACGCCTGAGAGCCTTGGTAGAAGATAAGGTCTCCGAGACTACGATTAATGTTGCCAAATTCTGCGTTTCTGCTATTAGACGCAGGAAACAAGAGCTCTCCATTGACAATGCGCAGGCGAAGGCGAACGTTTAATTTTACTTAAGATTTTTAATTTTTAATTGTGTTGTTCGTCTTGTGTGTGCTTTGCTGTCCAGTTGCAGAGGTCGATTTGGTCTGTGACCGTTCAATAAAATTTGATTTGATTTGATATAAACAAATGAGCAAACAAGAGACCACATTAGTCTACCATTACTCTTTTAAAAAATGCAGAAGTACATGTTGAAGGCAAAAAAAATGGGAAGATCCTCTGTGGAATCATGTTGTTTTGCATTTCTGGTGGCTCCTAGTTTCTAACTACGTAGTTGATGGCAGCCTGTTGAATTTTCTTATCCACCCACCTCTGCTTTCACTTGCAAATTAGCATCGTGATTCTCAGTGATTTGCATGATATGGTACTCTGGGCAATTTGTATTTAAAGACAAAGCAGACCATTCTGAGTAGGCTGCATTACATCATTGCTTCAGTTTCCTTCCAGCAATGTAAACATTTCCTTTTTCTTTCCTAGTACATTATTTTATTCTCCCTGCACCCAGCTAGTTTTTCTTGAAGAAAATATTCATAGCCACTATGGATCATTTTAAAATATATTTCCTGTCTCCTTTCTTATTTAGAAGAATTTATCTTGAATACATCTTGTCCCGTTTTAATTTTTTACAGCCTGTATATAAATTGCTGAACCTAAGCAGACTCTTGGAAGCATATAGAAGATGCATAAACTTTGATGAAGTCTTTTAAGAGTAACCAAAGCAAGGAAAGGATGAAATGAATTTTCCCATGCAACTAGGGTTCTGAATCTTTAGCATAACATGCCAACTCTGTTTAAATTCATAAAAATGGTATTTTTAAAACCCCACCCACACAATTTGTTTTCATAGAATTCCAACAGATCATTTCTTGGTTTAATAGTTTGTTACCTTCACCCATCGCTTCCCCTTTAATGCTTCCCTTTTATCAAGGAAGCTCTTGATTCACCCTGTACTGGCTAACGCAGCAAAATTGCATAAATATGTGGGTAGAGCTGGGTTTGTGCATTCTGTGCCAGTGAGGTCTGCACTGATATTAACTTAAATATTGGGAGCTCTACATTGGTGAGCTCTGAAAATGGATTTGACCAAAATAATAATACTATGTCCTTTGGCTGCTGCTTCTCCCCCCCCCCCCCCGTTAGGAAGAATGATGGTTTGTTCCCAGATGGGTTAGGTGGAACATGATACTGTATGGGGGGGGGACAACCAAGAGTGTCTGCAGTGTGTTTATCACTCCCTCTCCCAGAAGCAAACCAATGAGCCTTTTCAAAAGGAAGGTTCCATTAACATTTTATCCACCAAAAGAAGACAGCAAGAAAGCCCTACTGAAATGCATTTTGCTTTTAAGAGCAGTGGCATAAAATGGATGCTGCATGCTGCAACCTTCTCTATTAAGTTTGCAACATCACAAGGCTGATACAACAATGGGGGGAAAACCAGGTCATTAAAAAATGGCGCTGCTTCACTCACCCTTTGGCCTGTGTTGCTATGCCAACGTCGGTTAGTTTCATTCCTACACCTACAAAATAAAACAGCAAGCCGGCATCACACAGGGGTATTTCAGGTATAGAAAAGCTTTATATATTAATGCAGTTTTTATTGGCTTCACTGCTGATTACAGATGCTATCCATCACACTCTCTGTATACACCATCACAAATATTTCATTTCTCCAAGGCAGGTTATTCATTCAGCACTGTCATTGAATACAGGTCTACTCTGAAGCATCTCTTCCTCTTAGGGCTTATCTACATCTCTTGCCCCACTACTGTGCCTCTTGATGAGCTGCCTCAGCTCAGGTAGACTGTTTGGATCCGACGCTCCACTCTTTGTTTGGCTCTGGTGTCCCAATAAAGATCTGCAGTGGGGATCCTGAACCCGCAAAGATCACAACTCACAGGGTGGAATGCAGTTGAGTATTTATTGATTGCATTTTTACTCTGCCCTTCCTCCAAGGAGATTAGACTTGGGGCGTGGTTCTTCGCCTTCCTCTTTTTGTGTGAGATACCTAGATGAGGGTAAGACACAAGGGAACGGGCCAAGACACAATGATCACTATGGCCAAGTGAGCTCCACAGAACTTCACCTCCTTCTGTTGCGATCACAGAAGTTGTCCCATGCATGGAATGATTTAATTCAGAGTGGTGCAATGTGTGGCTTGAGGGCCACACGCAGCCCTCGGCAACATTTGACATGCACAGCCCTCACAGTGCCTTCCTATAGCTGGGTAAGGAGGCGCTGGGCTTTGGGAAGGAGGCATGAGGGCTCTGACAGGGTCCTAGAGCCCTTCCTCTTCCTTCCCAAAGCCTAGTTAGCACTTTCCCAGCTTGGGGAAGAAGGTGGGAGGGCTATAGGACCCTCCCACCTCCTTCCCAAAGCCCAGCACCTCACTTAACTGGCTATGGGAAGGCAGTGCATGGACTGGGGATGTGCATCAAAGTTTGGCCTTGCTCCCCCACCCTCACACGACAAGGCAGTGTGCGGCTGTATTTTCCATGTTGAAGTACTCTGGTGGCCCACTTGGTATGAAAAGTTGGACTGTGCTGATTTGGTTGGTCACAAGTCATTGTGCCCAATGCACCTCGGTGAGGCCTCCTCACAGGCAGAGAGGCACTGAAATCCTGCAGTCCCAACATTGCATTGCTGAAACCTCTTTTTTGCCAAAATGTGACTAGTACAAGACACACTCAGTAATGCAGTTAGGTAATTTTAGACTGTGGATTTATCCATCTTAGAGCAGCCACAACACGGACTGCAGCTGAATGTGGACCAGTCATTGCATGTTGGGGGAATGTGGGCAGGCAAGTGGTTCCAGCCAAGCACAATCACTGCCAGCAGCTCCAACTCAGCAGTGCCACAGGTGAGAATGGCTCTGTGAGCACACAAAAGAGAGTGCAGGCATTCCCAGGCCAGCCCATTCACTGCCAGTAGCCATAGGAGAGCAGCTCAGTCAACAACTGAGGCAGAAGCTCCCAGCACAGCCCACTGTGCACAGCCCAATTGCTGCCTGCACCAGCAAAACCTATGCTGTGCTGGCAGAGGGCTTGCTTCCCTTGGGAGTACACCCAGCTGAGCTTGTGTGCCAAAGTCTGAACCGAACAATAAGACCTTGTGAAGAGTAACAGGTGAGCTGAAATGAACACTGTACATTTCTTTTTTGAAAAAGAATCTATAATGCTTTCTAGCCTCTTTTCAAACCGGTTACCAGCAGTGGAAAAAATGTAGGAATTTCTTGCTGCATTTGTTATATTAGTTGAATATAGCACCATTGTGGAAGCTGAATACTTGCCACAGCAGGTAGATAATTCATTTCTTTCCTCTGACAGTAGGTAACACATTCTGAATGAAAAGAGCTACAGCCTTGAGGAGGCTGGAGAAAAGGAAATATCCATAAATCTTTTGACAGGAGTTCCACTTTAGTCAGTGATGTACTGTACCTGCAGGCATCCAGCCTGAAGCAGCTACTGAAGGGGTGACCTGATCATGGGTTAGTCACACTTTCAGCTTACAAACCTCTACCCAACTTGGGCCCAGGGCAAGAGCCACAGGAAAAACCAGCTGAGCACCAACTGCAACAATAGACTGTGGGAGGGAGGGTTACCAAACTCTTTGTTCTTCCATGTGAACCCGACCAGGAAGGTGAAGTGTAGGTGGGTTCCCAGGAGGCAGGACACAGCAAAAACAGCAAGAACCTTTATTGAACTACATAACTGGGCAACAGGGGCAAAGCAACTGCTTATATACATTCCTGAAAGCCTGGGCCACTCCCACTCCCAACGTGATGGGCTGTCTAAACTTCCAAGCTGCAAATCACGACTCAGAGTTCAAGGGCCAATGGCAGAGGCCCAAATTCTGAAATGTTCTGTGATTGGACATCATGTATCGAATCAGAACACAGGAGCTCAGAATCCTTAGTCCAGACTCAATCTCAGGCAAACACAGACCACTGAATACATAACAGAAGGATGTCTAAGCTGGATACTCCAAGCTTAGACCACGGGGCTTAAGCAAACCATTTTTGTGTTTCTATACAAACAATTTAGAAACATTTTACCATTTTGAAACTAAGTTATATTGCCTGCCGTTTCTTGCTGCTGTATGGAAAACAACATGAATCTGACCTCTGAAGAGTTTGGAAATAATAATAATAATAATAATAATAATAATAATTTTTTATTTGTATCCCGCCCATCTGGCTGGCTCTCCCCAGCCACTCTGGGCGGCTTCCAACAGACACAAAATACATTAAAATCACAGGTTAAAAGCTTCCCTAAATAGGGCTGCCTTGAGGTATCTTCTAAATGTCAGATAGTTGTTCATCTCCTTAACCTCTGGTGGGAGGGCGTTCCACAGGGCGGGCGCCACTGCCGAGAAGGCCCTCTGCCTGGTTCCCTGTAGCTTTGCTTCTCGCAGTGAGGGAACCGCCAGAAGGCCCTCAGCGCTGGATCTCAGTGTCCGGGCTGAGCGGTGGGGGTGGAGACGCTCCTTCAGGTATACAGGACCGAGGCCGTTTAGGGCTTTAAAGGTCAGCACCAACACTTTGAATTGTGCTCGGAAACGTACTGGGAGCCAATGTAGTTCTCTCAGGACCGGTGTTATGTGGTCCCAGCGGCCACTCCCAGTCACCAGTCTAGCTGCCGCATTCTGGATTAGTTGCAGTTTCTGGGTCACCTTCAAAGGTAGCCCCACGTAGAGCGCATTGCAGTAGTCCAAGCGGGAGATAACCAGAGCATGCACCACTCTGGCGAGACAGTCCGCGGGCAGGTAGGGTCTCAGCCTGCGTACCAGATGGAGCTGGTAGACAGCCGCCCTGGACACAGAGTTAACCTGCACCTCCATGGACAGCTGTGAGTCCAAAATGACTTTTTTTAACTTGACAAACATGTGGTCTCTTTCTATGCTAAGGGAAGTGGGGAGCTTTGGAAGCAACTTACAAGGGGGTATTTAAAGGTTTAACAGCCTACATTTCCATGCTTTGCTGCATATTTTTTTAATTTTAAATCTCTGCCGGGTGTCTCACCAGAGAGTACTTGCCGCAAACCTGGATCTAGGCATTCAGGGAATTCTCCTTTCCATTTTACCAAATACAAAAAACAACATTGTTTAGAGTGGGTCACGTGATGTCTGACGTTTATAGAAGCTTCCAGGTTAAACTTAGTTACTGTTCTAAGTGCCACCCTCCACTGAGGGGGGGCCTCCTCCCCACCATACAGAACAGCAAAAAAACCCCCAAAAAAAACCAAACCCAAAAAACACACAAATGGAACATGCTCTGCTTCTGTGCTGGTCATAGAGCAGAGGAAGCTCCCTTCCTTTGTAGCTTCAGGCTAACAAAAACGGAATGTAGTACTCTATCCCTTCTTTGACGCCCAGATGGAATTTCAAGCTTTGGGAAGAATGCCTGAAGGTGGAAGAATTCACTTCCATGCTTGTGCACCTCTAATTTTCATCATACTACACAGTAGCAGCCCATGTGGTGGGTGGAGCTGCAGAGAGGCCTCCCCAACACCAGCCTTTCTGCAGCTTATTTGGACAGGGCTGGGCAGTGGCAAGGTCTGAGCTGCATGGATACACCAGTGGAGCAGATCTATCCCTCCCACCAGTGTGGCTATGCAACCCTACCACTGACATTCTACCCACCCATTGACGCCAATGTTGGGAGGATGGCATTACTGATACCGCAGATATGGGGACAGGGCTTTGTCTGTGAGATTAATGGTTTGCCTGACGTCAGCCAGTGAACCTCTGGCTGAAGTGAGGCTTGAACCAGGGACTTCATCGCTCACTCATCAGCTGCTACACTTCCATCAGTTTTACATCAAACGCGGCCATGCGGCGATGAGATGCTCACCTTGCATATCTGTTACAAGCAAGCTGCCGCTGGTTCTTTCATATACCCAGTGCTGAAAGGTGCAGCATTTCTGGCCAGCTTCCGAGTCTCTCCGCAGGAAGTTTATTTCTTTCCCATCCTTAATGGAGTATTTCACAAATTCTCCAATTAGCTCCTCTTCCACAGTGGCATAAGGGACGTTGTTCTTGGGCCGATGAACAAGGAAAATAGGAATGATTCTAAAATGAAAACCAGTAAATAAGACAATGTCACATTATAATCCTAGGCAGCGCTTAAGGCCGCGCTCATTAGTCCATGTAGGCTGCTTTATTTTTTCTGTATGGTCTCTCTTGAGACTGATGGCACATTATAAAATTCTGTCACTCCCACAGGAACTGCTGTAAGATTTTCAACACGTGTAACAGGAACACTAAGGGGTGTGGGGGGAGACCACATCAGAATTATAGTTAAAACAACACCTGTGTGTGGATTTTCCCTTAAAAAAAACACCTCTGCATGGAAATGGAACAGAACTTACCAGTCAACACATGAAAAACAGAAATGAACTAGATAAAGGCCATTCCACCCACCCCTAGTTCTTTTTTTTTTTTTTTTTTAAATAATTTTTATTGGTTTTACAGTAATTTAAGCACAATTCATTACATTTCGGTCAGGTTTCTTTGCCCCCCACCTCTCACCATGAGGGGCTATAATCTTACCCCCCCTCTCACAGAGGAATACCCAATCTTATTTCCCCTGACCTCAATACATTATCTACTGCGATCTAACCCTATTCCCGGGTAGACCATTCTTAAATTCTACATCATATCTCCAGTGACTTCCTCCGTACCTCCCCATTGGTTTCATTTTTCTAGACATATTTCCTTTTCAGGTTCATAATTCACAATACAAATCATTTACCTATCAATTAAAATCTTATTTAATTCAAACCTCAGCGTATACATCTATTCATCTATAAATGTCTCTTCTAATACCCCTTAATCTCCAGGCTCCCCACTTTCAGAGTTCCTCAACTAAATCATAACTCAAGCCGTGTCCGAAAATAGTCAAAAATCCAAATATAAAATCCATTCCCATGGTACCAGTCTGCACCCCTCACCCCTCACCCCGCCTTTCCAAAGTCCATGTCCAAGTGCTCGCCTGCACTTGGACTTCCTCTTCCTTTGGTCTCCTCAGCAAATCCTTCTCGTCTCTTACAAAAAGTTTCTTTTTTGTTGGTGCCTTCTTCTTCTTTTCCTTCTCCAGTGTAAGACTCTTACGTCGACTTTTCTGTCTTTGCTCCTGTGAAAATCTCATGCGCCGAGAAGTGTTTTTCCTACGACACGGTTTATCTTTAACCTTGGGGGGGATTGCTCCCCCTTCCATCTTATGTGCAGGTGGCATGACATCAGTCTTGTTTGCAACTCCTCTTATCCTCTCTGTCTCGGCTCGGAACTCCATCCTGATTTCCCATATCTTTTCAAGGACTTTCCTCCAGCCGCCAGTACACAAATCATCCGCCATGTTCTGGGACACAGCTTTCCAAAGTCACAAACAAAACCACGTCCAAGTTCAAAATCCAAGTTCAAAATCCAAGTCCAACAGTTCCGATTTAAGCCCTCTTTATATCCAATTTTTCAGCAGATTGCCCTCCAGACCAGGGGGATCAGAAGGTTTAAATCTCTGTTACAAAATTAAAGTTCCAATCATTTTTCAGCCGCATCGGTAACAAAGTTCCTGATTTAATGCCACAATAGCAAGGGACGGACTTCCGTAAATTACATCCCAAAGCTTTTCCAAATAAGTCCAAATTCTTTCAATTCCTTCTTAATTACTCACTTTTGAAACGTCCAATCTTGGTCTTTTGGAAGAATCGGCGCACTCAGGGGGGGGAAGGGCTCGCAGCTTCCACCCGACGGGCAATGGCGATCCGATGAGCTCCGTCGCCCCGCGTCGCTCTCGGCGACCCCTACTGGGGTCTACCGGGGAGTTGGGGCAACGTCCGAGCTTCTGCCGGATCCTGGGTCCCGGGACAAATCCTCCCGGGAGTTTTGGGGGCTGCGGCGCTGTCGCAGACTCCCCTTTAAGCCGGTCGGGTCGGGGAATGTCAAGAGCGACCTATCCCCCGACCTTCCTCCTCCGGCGCACCAACCGGAAGCCCCCACCCACCCCTAGTTCTTTGTAACATATAGTTTACAGCTTCAGAAAAGTAGTCTGTGATAACTTTGATTTAAAAAATAAAGAAACAGACTCAAGGAAGCAAAGTGTTTGGAGAGGTCAGGAGGGACACGTTTTTAGGAAGTGCTGGAACAGGATTCTTTAGCAAATTACCGCAGCATTTGTGAGCTGGGTTTCTGCTTGGAAAATCCTTCATAGATATGAGTACAGCTGCTGTGATGTGTAAATAAGAGCCCTAAAGCTATTCCATCATCGCCTCCAGAGCTCAGGCCCAGCACAGTGTGCTCAGATGTGCTGCTTGCATCTTCCCTTTACATTTTCCAGAGGCGACTTCTATTTTTAACTCTGCACTTTCACCTTGTTTGAACCAATAATGTTTTACTGCAGATCTAGAAATGAAGCAGCAGCCCTACTGAACAGACAGGGTCAATGCACACAACCAGGACAAACTCTCTCTCTCTTTGCATGATTGTTGGCATCGGTCTGTCTCAAGAGACAATGGAAGAATGCAGGGGTAACGTGAAACCGTTGGGAGAGTTACAGTGCCTGCTGTGTCTGTGGAGACCAATATGGGAACGACATGTTTTATTGCAGATGAGGCAGGTGAAGGTGTCTGGTTTTGCTGTTCCAGATGTAGCATGGTGTTTCTTCTCTCTGCACTCCTCCTAGCATTCTCCTCTGGCTGCTGCTGTGGATACACAGCCTGACTGCCTGCTTCCAGGAACTGCAGTCATCTGCAAGGGATTCCCACAGGGCAGGGTTGTTGTTGCCAGCCTTCGTGCCACATTTGTAGACATCTTTATAATGCAGAGTTGGTCTGCCAACAGGCCTGGTACCTGAACCCAGCTCCTCATAAAGCACATCCTGGGGGATCCTGCCATCTTACATTCTGTGGACATGACCAAGTCAGTGTAGCTGTTGCTGAGACAGAAGTGCAAACAATGCTGCAAATGTGGGCTTGGGAGAGCACATCTTTGTGTTATGAGACTCTGTCCTGCCACACATGACAGGTGCCTATCAAATTTATTTCAGGTTAACCTGCACAATGTATTACATGTCTCCCCCACTAAGATCCTTTTAAATGATTCAGATACATCTGAAGGAGGTATCTTATATCCTCGTGAAAGAGATGACAAATTTCAGGGATATGCAAGACTCATCCCCAATGTCATGCATGAACAAGAAGGAATTTCAGAGATCATTTCAGGAGGTGGCTATATATGACTATCCTACAGTGGAACAGCAAATCCTTTGAAAAAGATCTGAGGTCATGCTGGTGCAGCCATCCATTACAGCATTTAAACGGTGTTTCCTTACCAATGTGAAGTGTTGAGCTGGCGCCCCACAACAAATAATAATAATGATAACGGTAATAGTTTCCATTAACAGCAATCTGAGTGCTCAAAGTGCTTCAGATACATTGGGTTGTGTTCAGCGTTGCACTAAGGAGAATGTTCTGCTGACGCAAAGTTTTCTCTTGCACAATTGAATCTTCACCCCCATGCGCTCCCATCTGTTCTGGAGCTCCCCACCAACCCTCCAGAGCAGATTTGGGGATGACATAGGGCATGCACAGGTGGAGGATTGGGAGGGAGGGGAGACCCATTGCACTAGAGCTAATTTCTGTGCTAGCATAAATATTAGTTGAATGCCACCCATTGTTTGTTTCTTACATTATCAGTGTGCATGATGAAAAAAGGATAAGAGGACAACCCCCTGCCCTGAAGAGATTTCACCAGAGGTTTTCAACCTTTTTGAGTCCGTGGCTCCCTTGACCAACTACATTCTTAATGTGGCACCCCTATGGGGATCAGGAGCCTAGTTATGTCACCCCTTGCTTGCAAAGCTGGCAGCTTCTCATCCTTTTTTGAACACCCTCCCTTGTCCATTTCCAACAGCAAAGGCTGGTGAACTGGCTGGCTGGGCTCCCTCGGCCGCTTACTTGCTTACACCGAGGCCACCTCAGCTCCTGGCAACCAGCACCCCCTGACCAGCCCCAGAGGCACCAATTGCCTGCAGAGCTTGTAGCCAGGGCTGCTGCAACAAACAGCCACAGAAGCCTTTGGGAGGCAGAGATGCGAGAAGGCATCAGAGGGAGGGAGGGAAGGAAGGAAAGAAGGACAGAGGCCAGTATTGCCTGTGGCACGCCTGACTATCATTCAAGGCACCCCAGGGTGCCATGGCACACTGATTGAAAACCACTGGCTTACATAATCCAATATTCAAGGCAGAGGAAATAGAAGAAATAGAGGCTAATTCACTCTAATTCTCCTTCTTGTCCAACAGCATGCATGGAGCTAGGTGTGGATGTCATCCATCACAACATTGTTATGCTTGCAACACATGTTTTATTATTTTAAAAATGTTACTCACTCAGGCACCTCTCCAAAGCCCTCCAGAGGTTTTGTTTCCGCAGCATATATCTTGGCGTACTCTCTTGCTGTGTTCTGAACATAACATTCCTGTATAAAAGAGAATCCAGTGGCATGGCAAGAAAGGAAACAATTAACACGGTTTAACCGTGACCATAGTTTAAAAGCTGGGATGTCCCCACAGGCCTTGATTACAGAAGGGTACAGCAAGCACTTACCTGCAGTGCCAATTTGTAATTCTTTTTCATGAGTTCATCGTTGTTCCTGGTCCCATATGCAATGGCATTGTGCACTTTCAGAACACAGGGGTGGCCGGAGCCGAACACGGGAACTAAGCCTTGCATGACTTTGCTTCGGAAAGCCTTTCGGTGCACTCCTTCCCCAAAATGCAGCTCTTCGGTTATAATCCTCCCATGCAGGCTGTTGCCGAAATAACTATCACTGATGAAATCTTCCCTGAACATAAGCTGTAAGAATTCAATCTCTTCCAACCCTACAAATATATAAATATGCATAAAACCTCAACGAAGAAACTACATTCTGCTGAGTAAAAAGGTTTATGCGTATGCGCGCCAAAGAGAAAACAACTGGGGGCGGGGGGAGCAATCAAACTAGAGGAAGCAAAGGAAACAGAAAGAAGGCTCGGGGGGGGGAATGTAAGAGGGCTTCTGGGATTTTTCATGCCCTTCTTAATACTGCAGCATCACATAATTTTTGAAAAGCATTTCTGAAAGTGAGGGATACTATGTTTTTGATATACTGCAATATATTATATACCTCTGTAACCTTAATTATATTATTTTGCTATTTTGTTATTGTAACCTTTTTCTTTTTCCCTTTTCTTTTCTTCCTGTTTACTTTAATTCACTGTAATGTTTTCGATACAAATAAATGACAACTTTAGACTTGGGCAAATAATATTATGACAGGAGGTGTCCTACTCATGAGTAGAACCCTGGCAGAGACACATGCCCAACTGGCATGTTCCCTCCCTCCTGGGTGATCGTTCGGGAGCTTTATAAGCATTCTTCAGCCCGAACATCACAGCGACTGATGCCAAGAAACATCAGCACGCTTACAGATCCGCAGAGTTTGCTCAGCTTGCGTAACAGACCTCAGCAACTCAGCATTGTGGCTAATCTACTTTATTTACATATAAATACATGGAGAATTGCAACATGGCTCCCCCTCTCTCTAGCATTAGACAGCAAAGAGAAAGAACAACGGACAATAGTCCCACTTCACAGAACACAGTAAGACAAACATCCTGTCTTCGTCACTTCCCATTTCCCACTCTGTGGAATCAAAACACACAGTCATGTGATAGACAACAAACCCATGACTGCACACGGGGAATGAATCTCCAACACTTTATACTTGGGCAGAAGAGCAGCAATAAGCTCTGTGGTGAAGGTTGATGTGGAGCTTAAAGTATCTGTGATCATGCATGGAAGCGTCCAAGGCTTCAGGTCCTACAGTGGATCTTCGTTGTTGGAAATTCAGCCTTAACATGCTGTGGGGAAGGCTAATCCCTCCAAAGTTTGGCATGTGGTGATGTGATTGTTGTGTATTTGGGGTCAGGAAACTGGTGGGGAATTTATGGCCCTCCAAATGCTGACAGACCCTTCCACCCCGACCTGCATTCTTTACCATTTCTACAACTACCTGGGAGTCCCCTCTTAGCAATTCCATCCATGTATCAAATTCCAATAGCAAAGGCACACAAAGACGCATTTGCAGGCAATGAATGAAAAGCCATGCAACTGTTATAAAAGGGGACAGAACGATTAATCCTGCTTCTTGAAGCGTCAGAACAACTAACCATCCACCAGACTGAATAAGCTAAAGCTGATTAGCACAATATGTCCAGCAATGATGAAACCTGTTGGCAAAAGTGTTATCTATGTTTAGCACGGGCAAAGCAAAACACATGCTGGTGTGATTAGAGAAATAGCAACATATGGGGAAAGTATTTCTCGTCTCTTAATTCCTTGCCTTTCTCCTTGGGTAGTGTTACATGGCACAAGACTTTGCAAAGGCCACATGTTTGGGCACCGGGAATGCTTGTATCAAAACAGTTCATTGTTATGGTTCCTTTCTCTCAGCAGAGTCCCTGTGGGGCCACTTCAGCTGCTTCGGTTTCAATGGGGCTTTCTGACCCTGCAAGCTAAAGCAGCAACCTTCACCAAGCGAGTGAGGCAGACCCATGGAACCATAATGGTGGGAAACCTAGGTATAATGTTCCTCTTCAAGAAAAAAAGTCAAAAGCAGAATGTGGGCTAGGCTCTCAAGGAGTGGCTGATACGAGCAGCGTTGGGAAGCTCAGAATAAGGTGACACAGTGGCGATGGGAAGACTCTTCACATATACTCAGAGCCAGTGTGGTGTAGTGGTTAAGAGTGGTAGACTCGTAATCTAGTGAACCAGGTTCGCGTCTCCACTCCTCCACATGCAGCTGCTGGGTGACCTTGGGCTAGTCACACTTCTCTGAAGCCTCTCAGCCCCACTCACCTCACAGAGTGTTTGTTGTGGGGGAGGAAGGGAAAGGAGAATGTGAGCCACTTTGAGACTTCTTCGGGTAGTGATAAAGTGGGATATCCAAACTCTTCTTCTTCTTCTACAACAACATTATTGCTTCACATATTTCAGGGCAGACATAACAACCATTTCTGTCACTGCGTCCTAACAAGCCCTGGCTCAAATTAGTAACAGCTATGCAGAATATGCCCAAGTACAATTATGACTTGGCACAATTCTCCATAGGTGAGCAGGAAGAATTCCATATGGACTTACCTTCAACATCCTGAAGACTGCAAAGGTGTTCCAATACTGCAGAGAGAACAAAAACAACACAGGCAAGGTTTAGACAGTAAAATAGCACCTTTAATTATGCTTTGTCTTAAGAGACAGTATGTTAGAATTTACCTTCGGCGGTTAGGTTAAATTCTGCAGATGCTTTCCCATACATATTCTTCAAGCAGCAGTGATACAGCCCTTGGTCCTTTTTACCAGCTTGAACTATTGCCAGGGATACTGGAAAGTCGTCTCCTGCACTAGAAGAGATGTTAACATTTGAATGTTTGTGTTTTAATACATTTTCTGCTTAGTTTTTCAGAGGCTTGTGTGATCTCTTTGTCTTCCTTCCCCTCTCCCTCTCGTTCCCCACCCCCATTACTGGAATGTAGGGAAATATGGCCACTGTTATTAGTTATTGCTGCTGGAACAGTAGGCAAGTAAGTGGCTAGGAAGGAGTTATTATTCAGCTCAGATTTAAATCCAAGCTGGGAAAGAACATGGGAGTCATAATACTTGCCTTGATTTTAAGGCAAGCACTATGAGTTGCTGAGTCTCATACTTAGCAACATTTCTAACAAATATGGAGTGCCAAATTTGAGTCAGACCTAAAAGCAAACAAGCATGTAAATAAATGCACATGAATGACCCAATTCCATGTACACATCTGAAGTCACTTGACAGCTGTAGGGTACCACACTCACCCATACCATCCAACCAAACAGCATAGGTTTCATGTGTTTACAAAATGTGCAAAGGATTTTTTTATAGGAGCAACAATCCATAAATGTTTATTTCAAATATATCTACAGGATGCAGTACTTGGGTTATTTTTTAATACTGCTTTTATTGATTTTCATGGTACAGAAGATAAATTTTGAGAAAACAATTGTTACAACAGTAAACCACAAATAACTTGTCCTGATAAAATTACAGGCCATGTGCCGTACTTGTTGAATTTGTTACTTCTGTTGGCACTTGTTCCATGTGCTCTGTCAATGCTTAGAACGTGTGTTAGAATCCAGAAATCATTTAGGATTAAATCAATCAAGCCCTGCTTCCTTCATTGGTTCTACTGACTAACTGCACTATGGTACAATAATTTATTGTATCCACAAATTTTAGAGATAATCCACACACACACACACACACACACACACACACACAGTCCTCATCCACCCCTCATTATGTGCACTGCTGCTTGCAGGAGATTCCGACCAATAACTCCTCTTCCTGACAGCAGCACTCCCGTACCTATAGAACTGTGCACATGGCAAGGCTGTTTGTTGCTCAGCCTTTACCAAAGGTGTCATGGGCTTTGAAGACACTCGAACTCAGGACGCAAGGGAGAAACGTGCTAAGAGGAAGGCACGCTTGGCAAATCCACACCGTGATCAACTCTCGCCCGGAAACCAATGTCCCCACTGTGGAAAGATGTGTGGATCCAGAATTGGCCTCCACAGTCACTTACGGGCTCATGGTTAAAACAGTGTTTATGGAAGACAATCTTACTCGGCTACGAGTGATCGCCAAAGAAGAAGAAGAAGTGAATTAATGAATGAATTTATGTTACCCAGACAATCTGAAGGTTGTTGAAGTAATCCATTATTACAATATCTCTTCACTAGGTGCAGCTGTCATTTTTCTCCATCCCATGATACCATCAGAGCTTTGGTCATCAAAATAGGCACACTCCTGAACATGCACACTCCCCTCCACCCATCCAAACGGCATTGAAAAGCATGTATGTTTATTGCGTAGCTCTCCTTACCTTCTGTGTACTTGAGCAAGTAGCTTAGAGTCTTTAGTCCACGTAATGGTGGAGTCTTCATGAATTTCACTAAACTGGCAGCACAATTTGATATTTCCAGAGAGGTCAGGCAACAGTTCAGCTAGGATTTTCTTCACCAGCTTTGGTGCTTGAAGTAAAACACAATTCAGTAAGTGGCTTAAACACACAATAGAACCTCAGGACCAATTTAGACATTGCATGTCTGTTGACATGTCATTCCTGTAAGTTCATTGTTAAGTGTAAGAGTTTAAAAATAACAATGATGCATACACCTTGTAGATTGTGAACCATGTAGATTTCTTTTTCTCTCTTTCTCTTAAGGCTATGGGTTGATTGATGAAAAATCAATCAACCTATTCACTTTATCCTGGAGCAGCATTTCCCAAACTTGGGTCTCCAGCTGTTTTTGAACTACAAGTCCCATTAACCCTAGCTAGCAAGACCAGTTGTCAGGGATGATGGGAACTGTAGTTCAAAAGCAGCTGGACATCCAAGTTTGGGAAACACGAGTGAAGTGATTGTAGCAAGCAAATTAATATTCTTCCATAATATTGTTTATTTCTTTATAAATGTTTATTTAAACGTTCTAAGTCAGTGGTGGGTAACCTCTGAGCTTCCAGGTGTTTATTTATTTCCATTTATAAAATCTTTTTAAATATTAGGATGGTGTACAACAACAACTCCCATCGGTGCCAACCAGCATAACCAATAATCAAGGATGATGGGAGTCATAGTCTAGCAGTACCTGGAGAGCCTCTGGTTCCCTAACCCTGTTTTAAGTCCAAACCCTGGCCCTGAAGATGGGAACCACAGCTTCACACATATGTGCATGTGCCAAACTATCACTAGACCCGAGTCTAATTAAGCCGCACTATCCACAATCCAATTAAACCAGAGTGGTTTGATTTAAAACAATCCACCTCATTTAATTCTAAACCACATTTTTATATTTTATTTAATAAAAGGAAGGGCACATGAGATGTTAGTTATTAACTGATCGGATAAGGACTCACTGTTTTGTAGAGAAAACTAAGCATGTATGCAGTAGCTGATTTGTCACAATAACCATTTCAAGGGACTGAGATGTCATGCTTTACATATAATAGTTTCTACATTCAATCTCTGGCAGAGGTGCCAGCTTGTGAGGCCGATTAGGGGGGCAATGTCACACACACGACATCACACAGGTCTGGCGCAGGATGTCAGGAGCAGCCAGGGGCAGAGCTGAGCACAGCAACCGTGTGGCGTGGGGTAAAATGTTATGGTGGTGTAATGGGATTCTTATTTTGGGTTTCAAGACACGGATTATGGATATGATAAAGAGATATTAAGTATGGACAATATTAAAGCTATGCACTCAAGATTGAGGAGAGGCAGAAGGGAAGTATAGGATAGAAGCAGAATAAAAATAAGCCAAGGATGATATAAGTTAGTATAAGATAAAATGATTAAAGATGATGTAATTGACAATGAAGTTTGAAACTGTTTGGAAGATGTGATTTAAAATAAGAACCAATACGGGAGATGTGAGGAGGTCAGATGAAAATGTTAGCATAATTAAAAATGACCTGGCCTGGGAAGAAGGCCAGGCCCTGGCAAAGTTAAAGAAATAAATAAATGAGGTCAGGAATATTAATATTGGGTAACTCCTGTGAGAGGGGGGAAGGATAAGGGCTCCTCATGGTGAATGGGGGTGGCAATGAAAACCTGACTGTAATGAAATGTAAAATGCCTATAAAATTGAAAAACTAATAAAAACTATTTAAAAAAAAAAAAAAAGAGCTGAGCACAGCGACCATGGAGCTTCAATGGCCAGCAGCTCCTCCTTCATCTCCTCCTAGTGCTGCCACTGGCAGGAGTCTGCTTTGACCCTCCTTCCCCTTCATGGCAGGAGGAGGAGGAGAAGGAGCTGGCCACTGGATCCACACTGTGCTAGGCTCTGCATTTTGCCTCCTTGCTTATGGGACATTGGGGGACCTCGGCCCCTACCCCTAAAATATTGAGCGGGCCAACAAGGGCTTGTCCCCCTGGAGTTGGCACCCCTGATCTCTGGATCTCCATCTACAAAGCAACTCAGAAAGCAAAGTCAGGAAAGACCTGTGTCTGGAGCCTAGGAGACTGTCTGCCAAAGGACTGCTGATGTGTAAGGACAATTTAAAAAAATAAATCAGTTTCTAACGTACCTTTGCTGTCTTTTTTGCAAGGCAGTTTCCGTTGTTCCCTCTTATCTTCCTTGTGAGTTGGCACAGCCTCTGTTTTTGAGACTTTTTTGACACAGCTGGCATGGTTGCAAACATTTTCCTTTGCTTCAAGGCGCGGCTTCTTAATTTGTACCTTTGGTGCCATCTTCTTCTTTACGGTTTCTTGCTTACGCTTCACGTCCTCGGTGCTGTTGTGATGCGAGGGTGCCTTGCAGGGTTTGGAGGTTTCCTGCGACTTCATCTTCCCTTCTCCCGCAATTGCTTCTGAAGTGCATGGCTGAATTTTGACCTGTGGCAGCTGTTCCTGAGAATGATGACTGTTCTTGGAGGCACAAGGCAAGACGCTGACTAAGGCCCCTATTGCATGCTCTGATGAATTTAGGCTTTGCCTCTCACCATCTGTGAATGCTGTGGCTCGATTGTGACCTATAGATGGAACTACACACTCGTCTCCCACTAATCCCTCTTCAGACACACCAGCTTGCTCACCGGAAAGGACCACGAATGGATGCACAAAGTCTGTAATATCATGCCAAGAATACATCTGTTCTGAATTAATAAGTGCCCTCATGTAAGGCTCCACTTCCTCTAGGTTACATTCAGTGGACTTTTGAGTTTCTTTGGCACCCCTTTCACACGGGATTATTTTGGTCTGACTTTCTCTGCCTACATGCTGGTACTCATCCTGTTGTAGTTCACTGTTTTCATGCCAGGAATGTGTGTGTTCTGAATCAATTAGATTCCTCATATAAGGTTCTACTTCAGTTTCCTCAAGATCATGTGAAATAGACATTTGTCTTTCTCTCTCACACTGGACTGTTTGAGTGTTACTTTTCTCCACCACCCTTTCATACTGATTCTGCCAATGTTCATCCTTATCCTTCTTAACTCCAACTTGCATGGACTCAGTTTGCCTTAGGCTTTCAACTGCCTCTGGTGCATTTGTACCAAACTTTCCTGACACTAGTTCGTTTGTACTACAACCTTCGCAAATGCTTTCCTTTAGAATCTTACACTGAGCACAAACGATTAAATTGCCTACCATATGGCTTGCATTTTGATTATCCTGACCTGTACTGTGACACTCATTTCTGATAATACTTGAAGGCTGAACAGCGTTTAAAGCTGCTGATTTACAAGGTTCCAAAGGAGAACATGCAAAATCCAATCCTAACCCTAAATGGTCAGTAATGCTAGATTTTTTTCCTGATACTGTTTGATGAGAATCTGATGGTGGCATCACATATTTGCATTCTAGGGCAGTTTGCCCTATGCTTGTCCCAAAGTCCCTATTTTCTTCACTCATGTCATTTTCATTGTTCTTGTTTATTTCTAACAGAACTTCGGTGTAGAATCTAACTTTGTATGATGCTGTGAACACTGGTTCTGCTTTGTGCCCCTCTATTTTTTCATTGCCCTCAACAGCTTTAGGCTCAGTAGCTAAAACTGAACGCCGTTCTTCCGTGTGGTAGCTGCAATTCTGTGCCTCAGATACAGCTTGAACATCTTTACTATTATTGCCTCTCAAAACATGATAAATATCACAATTATTGTCACTTCGAGCTTTCATTTCTGACTCAGTTCCTTTCTCCTGAAATTTCTCTGCAATGCTTTTATCAACCGTTGTAATTGAAAAGTGTTCTTCAGTTCCAAATTGATCATTATTTTTGCCAGAGAAATTACTGGATGAATCCTCTTTCAGTGAAAGCTCAGCAAGATTAGCACACTCTTTTATTCTCGAGTGGCGCAGTGTAACATGAGACTCTTTAGTAGGCATCTCGTCAGCCTGCTTTGCTTTGGGGCCATCTGTACAATGAACAATCTGTTCAATACAAGACAATGGGCTGGGATAATTAGCAGGTAGGCCTGATAACATTTCTTGGCCATGTTCTAAAGGATCGTCTGGAGCTTCTGTAAGTTTGAATGGAGATTCTACTCCACAAGACTGGAAGCCACCATCAGTCATAATTGTTTCTTCCTGATAAGCAGACATATGAGCAGATCTATTATGATCGGGCTTTTCCTTTTGGATATTGCTGCTTAATGGATGAACAGATGGCTTTTCTGTTTCGTGTCCAAAGGCAGAGCACAGACACATGGCATCTGTTTCTGCAGGTAGTGCAAGAGAGCTGTTGTCCGTGGATGTACGGCTACATGCTCCATCTCTTTTTAGCGCACTGCAGTAATCAGTGTGGACTTTCATTACTCCTGCCAATTCTGTGACAAGCTGATTATCTTCTGTTAGATTTCCTGGCACATGCTGCCCAGTGCTTACATCCCTAGCAATGTTCAGCCCTTCAACCTCCTTGGCAGCATCAGTCCCAGCTGCTGAACTCTCAGCTTTGCTGCTTGCGCAAGTGAAGTCACAGCCCCAGTCGTCTCCCTCATAAAGGAGCATCTGTAACTGCTCGTGCATTGATGATAAATCACCATCTCTGACCTCAGGTTCTGCAGCTTCCAAGGCTCTCTGGGAATCTGCTTTGGACAGATATTCAGCGCAGGGAATATCATGGACTGCTTTTACCTTATTAGACTCATGGGGCTTCCCTCCATGTGCCTTTGCTCTTTCTGTCTGTATACTGGGCACAGCCAAAGGAGTCAGAATGTCACATAAGCCTTCTTGCTTAGAAGTGACACTGGGGTGACTTTGTGCACCAGGCGGCACATTGCGGCTTGCCATATCATCTGTGATTGTGAGATGAAGAGTTTGATCCCAGCACGGCTCCCTCTCATTATGAGTCCCATTGGGCACACAAAGGCCAGCAGAGTTTTCCAGCACTGCACTGCCCGTTGGAAATCCATTTTGGCCACTGACCTTTTCTGAAGCTGACTTTTCAGAAGCAGGGCTTTTTACAGGGGAAGATTTGAAAACAAATCTCTCGTCTAATACAGGCTCCGTTATAAATAGTTTCAGATTACCGCTGATTGCCACTGTGTTGTCAGAGTCAGCTTCTTGTTGCTGTACCTGGAAGAAATGGGGCGAGGAAAGGAATGAAGAAATAAGACATGTTTATGAAGGAAGAATTAAGCTATTCAATCAGAAAGCTCAGGTGGTACTGGGCCCCAAAATGATAATACAGTGGTACCTCGGTTTTTGAGTGTCTCAGAAGCTGAACGTTTCAGTTTTCGAACGCTGAAAACTCATAAGTAATTGCTTCTGTTTTCAAACGCACCTCAGAAGTTGAACGGCTTCCATGGCGTGTTTTTCAATTTTCTCAATGGAAACTGCAGACGGCCCCTTGCACCTTGGTTGTCGAATGTTTCAGAAGTCAAACGGTCTTTCGGAATGGATTACGTTCGACAACCAAGGTACCACTGTACTCTAATGTGCTACTAACCCCATGATTTATCAACACCCATATGGTACCTATTATCCATTCAGGTCAACACACTAAGGCTTGGTATGTATGAAGTCATGTAGGTTTAACAGGGTTAGCCTTGACTAGGGTACATGCATAGGGACTGCAAAAATAAGGCCTTTTCAGGCCAACATTTAGCATTTGAAAATCCTGTTGATTTCAATGGGGAAAATGTAAGCACACACTTTACCTTTCCACTGGAATCACTGAGACATAAAAAGGGTTTAACTTTTGCTAGTTCACGCACCTAGTTTAAAATCTATTACTTTAGCCCAAGCCATGCTGAAGTCAAATACTGTAAGTGACCAGGGATAACAAAATAAAAAAAAATTCATCCAGTAGCACCTTAGAGACCAACTAAGTTTGTTCTTGGTATGAGCTTTCGTGTGCATGCACACTTCTTCATTTTGTTTCGACTATGGCAGACCAACATGGCTACCTACCTGTAACTGACCAGGGATAGATCGATTAATAAACTTCTCATGCTTTCAAATGATAACTTCATGGAGAAACTCTGGACCAAGTTAATGAACTCACTCAACCTGATCTAGTGATTTATTGTGGGAATCCCATACCCAGAAGGAGAGGGAAGGTCTAAATCAGGTGTGGGGAAACCTCCCCACCCCCACAGATGTTGCTGAACTACAACTCCCATCAGCCTCAGCAAGCATGGCCAGGGGTGATGGGTGTTGTACAACATCTGCAGTGTCAAATGTTTCCCTCATCTGGTCTACATCTACAAAGCACTGCATGTGGAGAGCATTCCTTTCTTTTGTAGCGACAGGGGAAGCTCTGCTAGGTGGGGTCACATTTCTGCAAATCAGAATCAACCTGTAATGAGACTCTGGATGAGAGGAGTACTTGTGTGTGCGTTCATGAACCAAAGCACGGCACCTGTTCCTTTTCAACATTGCAGAAGGCAAATGCCCTTTGGGTTGTTAAAGGTGTATCCATAGAGCATGGGTGGGGAACTTGTAACCTTCCAAATTCCCTCAGTCCCAGTCAGCATAGCCAATGGTCAAGGATAATGGGAGCTGGAGTCTAACACCACCTGGAGAACCACAGGTTCCCCATACCTGCTCTATGGCATTCAGTAAAATGAATGAGCAAATGAAATGTCAATTGAATATAAAATAAAGCATTTAATGATCAGTAATTCCATTTAGCCACAAGAAGCTAATAGCTGCAGAACTCCATATGCAGGAACAACGCACTTCTTGGTATCCAGTGCTGAAATAACAAGGTAAGACCATCACCTTCAGATCAAGTTTATGAGTATATGGAAGCATATGCTTGGCCACTGGTAGAAAAAATACACTAGGCTAGTTTGAGATTGGTCTGGTTCAGCAAACCAGTCTTAGTTCTTAGTTCTTATATATACCACTGATTTATAGCTCTTACCAGAAGGGACTCCAGTCAAGAGTGGAACAGCTTTTTTAAACTTTTTTCAAACAGATATAAAACCATGGATCAATTTATAAAGATGATTACTTTTAATCAAATTAAGAGGATTTGGAAACCTGTAATCTAGACTTTGATTTACTGCAGTGATGATGATCCTATTCCTCTGGTTGCAATACACGTTCCCAAACCTCAGTGTTACCCACTAAAATATATTTTGGTACATTACTTCACTTGCATTCAATGAACATAAGCTTATTTTGAAGTCTTTTAATTCAGTACAATTTAGGGTGCAACTTTATGCACTCTTACGCGAAAGCAATTCTCACTAACTTAAATTGGGCTTACTTCTGAGCAGGAAAGTATAGGATTGCACTGCAAGTCAAGTGCTCCTATGACACCTTTTGCATTGACAGTCACCATTTCAATTTTTAAGATTAGCCTTCTGCAAAATGTCAGCTCCGTTTCTTGTTGCTTGATACACCCTCTACCTAAATTGTGCCTAACCTTTTACTAAAATACTTGCTGGGATTTTGCATCATATGATCGGTCTACCCTATATCACATGAGGTGGTAGTGTGAAAAATGAAAAGGGACAGCTGTCTCCAAGTTAGCAGAACTGCTAGATCAAACAGCAGATTGGTAATAGGTTCTATAATATATGCTGACCTCTGTGTTTCTGGCAGTGTCTACCTATATTACTTTAAAAAATGCTAAGTATCATAGTTTCAGTCAGCAAAGTTTCAAAATGTAGAGACAATGCCTTCAGAAGGCTGAGGTTTTGATGCCATCATGGTTCAGATGAAGAGCAGCAGTTCCTGAGTAAGCAGAAAGGATGTGGTCAGCAGAAACCATACATGCTAATCCACCTACCTGCTTCCCATGGTATCAAGAACATGCTTCTCCCCTAACCTCAGTTATATAACTGAGTTACATAACTCCTGCCATTATTATTCATCAATGTTATTGTTAAAGCTATGATAAAGAAGTAGTAAAATATCAATCCCTGAACACAGGTGGTAAATGTTGACAAGTGGCCCTGAGAAGCAAGAGTATGAACATATTCAAGGCAATCCTGAGGTTTGTAGAAGTGCAAAAAATCTTCAGCATAAAGAGGGCAACCCCCAACCCCATCAATTTAAAAAGGGACTGAACATGCCCAGCAGGCATGGAATATTTACTGCCAATTGTAAAAGGAAACTGGAAAATGGAATGCACTGCTTGGACGGCATGGCTGGCTAGCAGGATCTCTGAACAAAAGCAGACCATCAGGAAAGTGAGGATACACTGCATCATTAAAGAGGAAATCGAAAGGGAAAAGGCAGCATTTTGGGTCACTGTACAATCAACTGTATTATTTTCAAAATCTCTTTTATCGTGTCTAGCTGTGGCATTTACAAAAACAAGCTACTTTAGCAGTTAGGCCAGATTTCCACCATCTAGCAAGTGGGCAATTTTATACTAAATTGGCCAGAGTCTAAAAGGGCTGAGTGTGAAATATTTAGCTCTGGCATACCTTTATTTGGGGAAGTCAAATAAATGGTGGAGAAGATGCTCCACCAATTTATCATCACAAATACAATGCCTTAACTCGTAAGGCGTTTTTCTATACAGGTAGCTTGCACCTTATCCTTATTATACTTGTGCGATCGCAGTTATGTGTAGATGGGGTGGCTAGATAGATAGATAGATAGATAGATAGATAGATAGATAGATAGAGAATGGAGAAAACCCACCCTCCATTTACTTTTCTTTCTGCCCCCTACCACAGCTGCAATCACGGGCTTATTCAGCTTTGGGAAGTAGCTGCAAGGGCTCTGGCAGGATCCCAGAGCCCTTGCTCTTCCTTCCCAGAGCTGGGTAAGCAGGGGTGCCAACTCCTGGGAACTGAGCCCTCCAATATCCAAAAAAATCAGGGGGTGGAGAAGGCCAAG
The DNA here is from genome assembly GCA_034641385.1 of Darevskia mixta. NCBI lineage: Eukaryota > Metazoa > Chordata > Lepidosauria > Squamata > Lacertidae > Darevskia > Darevskia mixta. The sequence goes on along the minus strand of JAWWNH010000062.1, from coordinate 4,491,654 downwards.
CACAGAGCTGAGCACAGCATGGCTTCAGTGGCCAGCTTCTCCTCCTCCTCCTGCCGCGGAAGGGAAGAAGGGTTGAAGCAGCCCCTTGCTGGTGGCGGCAGCAGCATCAGGAGCTACCAGCAATTGAAGCCACCCTGCCGCCACATTTTGCTCCACCCCCTGGTTCCTCCCAACATCCTGATGTTGTGCATGCAATGTCACACACACACCCCATTGCCCTTGCATGTTGATGCCTCTGTGGACAAGCAGCCCTACTCCTTGTAGGAGGGGTGGTTCTATGGCTGCCTGGCTTTCAGAATTTTTGAATCTACACGTGGGCCCTTATGTAAGAAGCGAGTTACCTGACTTTGCCTCTGAGGGTATTACCGGTATTGAAACTGGAGGGCCTCCTATTAGAAGATACGGGAAATTCTGTTCTGCCATTCTCAACTTGTGAATTTGGTCTAATCTTGGTCTAATCAAGAAGTGAAATTAAGGTTCTCCACAGCTGATAGTTAAGTTGGAACTAAATGTTTCTTTTTCTTAAATGTTGTTACTGTTGCAGTTCAGTCATGCCTATGACTGTAGGAATCTCTGCCTAGTGAAGGAAAGGACTCTAAGGTAAAGAGAAAAAATCTTGTTATATTGAGCCTTTCTAGCTCAGAGTCGGACACGACTGGACCGAATGGTCAGGGGTCCCTTTACCTTAGCTCAGATGAAACCAGAGTTATTTATATAAACATTCTTAGTTTCAATAGGTTCAAATCTCTCATTTGCCTCTTTGTCCACCAGAAGGAATGTCCATGCTGCTACATCTGTATATTCAGTAACTAATCTGTATAGTCCTCCTCCTCCTAGCCAGTTATCACTAAGCAATCTCCTCTGCTGAGAATGAATCAAAAGGGATTTGTGCTTTTGCTCAGAGTCCAGAGGAAAACAGCCTATCCTGTTACAGCTTAATCACACTTGAAACCTGCCTTCTGAATTGAACATGCTTGCAGTATGACTTTTTCCCAACATTGAGGACAGCTTGTTGAAAACACACTGAGTTAATCTGGGAGACTGATCTATTGGGAAACTGAATTACTCAGTCTAATAACATCTTCATCTCATCAAAATAAGAAAAGGGGCACAGGAAGAGATTAGCTGATAGGATTTTCTGAAAGAATATTATGCCATGGTTGTGGAATTTAGCTCTCTAATATTCAGGATAAGTGAACTAGCCTATCTTACTGCTCTTTAAGCTGCACTGTGATTTTTTTGTTCCCTACGATTTTGTCAATGATGTCACAGTGCAACATCTGCTGTAGTGATGTCATGGACGCCCACAAAGGAAATCATGAAGGGTGGTGGCAATCTGATTAAAAGGCAGCAAGGGCAAATGAGCCTTGGACAGTGAGGGCGAAGAACAAAACTGTGCCAAAAAGCTACAGCCAGGAGCAAAAACAAAAGCAGTGCCAAGCATCATCAAGACAACATAAACATTCAGCAAGATAAATATATAAATAAATACTTTGTTCCTGGCATTCGGATGTCTCAAGAGACAATGGAGTGCGCTTCCGGGGGTGACATAAAACCTCTGTGTTAGCAGCACCTAAGTGACTTCCCCGGTGCACAAAGCCTGGGCAGTGTGTATGGAGGTCCTGGGCTGCCCAGACATCAGGACCCCTCTCTCGGCCTCACTGATGTGGTCCAAAGGAAAGCGGAGCAATGTTTGGCACCAGCTTGGCTGCAGGAGTTGCTGGAAGGAATAATACAAGGCACCATCCAACTGCCTTAGGGATGCTGCTCCAATACTTTTATCTTGCTATTTATTAATCTAGCAGTGGGCATTGATTCAGTTTAGAGGTTGGTCTGGTTTGCATGTATTGTGAAACCACAGTTTGTGTAAGCATATGACCCTTAAGCTCATGTACACCCCTCTCTCTTTCTGGCATTTCACACATTTCAGTGGCCTGCTTCCTTAAGATTTATGATATCTCCACTCAGTATTCAAGGAATTGCTTGGCTCAACTATTCACTCCTGTTTTAATTTTCAGCACACCACGTTCTTTTCCGACATGAGAACTACTCATTTAAAATCAGTAAGAGTCATCTCAGGAGGGACCTCACTCTTGCTAGGTTCCAATTAATGCCTTTTACATTTCTTGAAGGTAGATTGACCTTCAAGGTACTATATCCAGTGCTTTTTTTCGGGGGGGGGGGGGGGGTACTCAAGGGTACACAGTACCGGCATCTCTTTTTTTGTTGTTAAAAAGTGTGGCACTTACTGTAACAACTTCATGGTGAGTACCAGCACCTATTTTTCTAGAAAAAAACACTTCCTATATCTGCTACAGTGGGTAGGATGAGACCTACCCACTGTAGATAATAGGACCTGCCTATTATCAGTTTAATAGGCAGTTCATTGGCACAAGATATTAGAGGAAATATATCGCTGACCTGTTAAAAAAGAAAGTAGCAACTGATTTGTGTGTCAGAAGATAGAATTTTTATTTATTTATTTTACTTTTTAAGGTGGATATCAAGGTAAAAGAATTCCTGACTTCTTAGTGACAAGCCAAGGGAGCAAACCATACTTTCTAAGGCAAATGTGGAAGATACTGTTGAAGAAGTTTGATTATTTTGATAAGTTTTGTTTTTATTTTTGTATGTTTTATTATGGTTAATGGTTACTTACTAAAACTGGAAATTGGTATGATGGGATTGAACTGGACTTATAAATTATTCTACTCATTGATCCAACTGCAAGGCTTTGATAAAGTTGCCTTTTACTGATTTATGCTTAATTTTGTTTCATTTATCATCACATTTGTTGTCTCGTGTCCCTCTTCCCTGCTTTGCACTGTGATGACCCATGGTTATAAGCACTAAATGTGAACTGAGTGGCATTATTTTCCTATGGTAGCTTGAAATATCAGATGTAATATCCAAATATAAATGAGCACACTGCACGATGGCCCAAATTCAGGAGTGACGTGAATAGCAGTATGTGATACATGCTGGTAAGTTGGTATAACTTACACATCAAGGGTGTGGAAGGACAGCAGGTTGCAGAAAGTACATTAGCTGTGGGGAAAGAAGGTAAACAGAATTAACTTCTTATGACATAGCCATATGGAAATTCCCATTTCCATAGCTGGAAGGAGTTGGCGCTAGAGAGAACAGCTGGCTTCCCAGCTGCCTGACAAAAGGGTAATGCAGGGTGGGGAACAAAGAAGGGTCCTTGGTTTGGTGGTAGGGTGTATGATTTGCAGATGAAGAAAGATTGCAAGTAGACAGACTGTGAAAAATCTCTCCCCGAAGGCTTGGAGAGCTGCTGCCTGTACAGAAGAAGCAGTACAGTGGTCCCTCGACTTACGAAATACTCGACATCCGAATTTTTCGACTTACAAACGGAAAAAGTGGCCGCACACCTACGAATTTTTCGACATCCGAATGGAAATCGTTGCCGGTTTTAGATGCGGTTTTTTCGACTTACGAATTTTAGATGCGGTTTTTTCGACTTACGAATTTTTCCGAATATTTTTTCTCCCAATGCATTCCTATGGGAAATCGCTTTTTTCGACTTACGAACTTTTCGACCTACGAATGTCCATTCGGAAAGGATTAAATTCGTAAGTCGAGGGACCACTGTACTTATTTTTTCTTCAATTAAAAAAATATATTTTCTGGGTGCCTTACAAATAAAACAAAATATAGAACCAAAGAAACAATAAAAGCAATAAAAAGCAGCATACATAAAATGAGAATTAAAATGCCTTTGACGTGGTTCATTCTGAAGAGAGCTTTGCAAAACAGGACACCATCGCCATGAAGACTCTTTCTCCATTATCACCTGAGATGGCAGAGTTATTCCAATTAAGATATCTGAAGATTATTGTACTGTGCATGCGGGCTTATTTTAGAGAATGATACTTGGGTCTCAGACCATTTAAGACTTCAAAGGCAAGCACCGCCACCATTATTCTTTTTTTATACCTTCTCTTATAACTCTGGAACTTGTGGTAGCCCAGTTAGATTGATGGGCAGCAGTAGGTTAATGAAAGAAAAAGGAAGCACTGTTGCCCCCAATCCATAATTGACTGGTGAAATTCACTAATCACGGTACATGGTGATGGCAACAAATTTAGACAGACTTTTTTTAAAAAAATGATATAAAGTTATGGTTCTATAGCCATAATACTTCAATAGAATCCCCAGTGCCAAGAAGCAGTGTATATGTGAATACCAAATGTTGGGGTTAAACAACTGGGGAGAGCTGTTGCCTTCATGCCCTTCCAAGGAACATCTGGTTGGTCTCTGTTGGAAACTGAAACTGAATACTGAATAAGTCAGACATTTGGTCTAACCCCTTCCTGTCCTTCCCCTTATTGTATTTATAAAACCATTTAATGCAATGTAACCCAACGCCCACTACCACTGCTTTCTGCTGTGTCAGAGGGGCCAAGTCAGAAGGTAGAAGCATCGCAATCACAGCGGACAGTACTCAGTGAAACATTTTAAGAAGGGAATTGACCAACTGGAGCATGTCTAGAGGAAGGCGGCCAACCAAGATAGGGCAGGGTCCAGAAACCAAGTCCAAATAGGAGTGGTTGAAAACACTGGGTATGTTTAGTCTGGAGAAGAAAATATTACGGGGGGATGTTGTAAAGGTAAAGGGACCCCTGACCATTAGGTCCAGTCGTGTCCGACTCTGGGGTTGCGGCGCTCATCTCGCTTTATTGGCCGAGAACTGGCGTACAGCCTCCGGGTCATGTGGCCAGCATGACAAAGCTGCTTCTGGCGAACCAGAGCAGCACACGGAAACGCCGTTTACCTTCCCGCCAGAGCGGTACCTATTTATCTACTTGCACTTTGACGTGCTTTCGAACTGTTAGGTGGGCAGGAGCTGGGACCGAGCAACTGGAGATCACCCCATTGCGGGGATTCGAATCACCGACCTTCTGATCGGGAAGCCCTAGGCTCTGTGGTTTAACCCACAGCGCCACCTGGGTCCCTTTGATATTGAAGGGCTATCACATAGAAAATGGAGCAGATTTGTTCTGCATTGCTTCAGATAGCAGTATTAGAATGAATGTGGGGGAATTGCAAGGAAGTGGATTTCAGCTGAACATTATTAGTATTTTTTTAACGGTAAGACCTGTTTGACAGTGGAACAAAGTGCCTCAAGAAATTATGGGCTCTCCCTCTCTAGGGGTATTTAAGCAGAGAATGGGTGGCCATTCTCAGAGCTCATGCAGTTGCACTCTGCACTGCAGGTCATGAACTGAGCAGGATGCTTTGACTAGATGTCTTCCAGGTTCCCTCCCAACTCTTTGATTCTATGACTGAAGCTGTATGCTTCAGCAAGGGCAGAAAAAGTTAGGGAAACAAGCAAGGGAAAAGCAATAGTGATCAGGCAGGATGTAAGAACCTGGGGAAAGACTTGGAAATGGTCAGGGCAGACCAAGTCATAAGAGACCGAGGGAGAGACAAGCAGGTTCAAAGATACACTCAATGTGAAGCACACTCAAAGTGAAGCACAGCCAACAAGTTCTTTGCAGCAGCAACAACCTTTCCTTGATTTCTTTTATAGGAACTATTGTGAGTCCAAGGAAGCACAGAATCTCATGGGCAAAACTACAGGTTGCGTGGTCCAGTGCTTTCTTTTAAAAATTAAAGCTGCTTCAGGAAGTGGAAAATTCAGTGTGAAGGAAGAGGATGCTTAATCCTTTTTCTCCTGGTATTCCGCTGTTCAGAATACATACGCACACTTCTCCAAGCAAGCACAACCAATACTGGCATTATTAAAGTCTGGTTTGCTTCCATTTCAAAAAGTGCCCCAAATCTGAAGATTAAAAGATGGAAGCTACATGGTGTGCTTTGCAACTGAAATGAGATTTGAACTCATGCCTCCTTAGTTCAGATCTATCCATCCTTGCTGCAGCTGTGTTCAGTAATGCCTGGCAGACTGATGCAAAGTGCAAACAAGTGCGATTACAAATGACACTTCATCCAGATCAGAGAAAAGGTAAGAACTCAGGCCTCAGGGGTGTTCATGTGAGAGGGGAAGGTGAAAGCTTCACCCTAGCGATTGGCAACTGTATATAAAGCAAAGGCCCATTCTTGTAGCTTTCACACCCATCCCCGGTTTTCACCCTTGTCCAGTGTCAGCCAAACCCCCGTAGCTTAAATGCTCCTTAAAATAAAACGCTGCTTCTAATGGGACACCTGTCCTGGATTAGCTACAATAAATCAGTATCTGTATTTATTTCAGCTCCTCTGGGGAGATGGACGAGAAGCATTTTTTAAATAATTCAAGAGCTTGCTTGAGTGGCACTAAGTGTGAAAGGCAGGAGAAACCAGAAGAGACCTGACTCTATGGGCTTTGCAGGTCCCCAAGGGGCTGGTGTTTGGTATGATCTTGATCTCCAGCCTTTATGCTGCATTATGAAAATTAGTAAGTGTGAAAAAATCGGGGGTGACACCAGGAAAATATACATATGGGGCTGGGCATACGGATGGTGGGCAAAAAGGGCAAAGTACATTTTGGCAGTGAGGTGTTGTTGGTTTTTTGTTTTGTTTTTACAATTGCTTCATTTCTGAAAGAGAAATAAAGGTACAATATATATTCTATATTAATGCTCTTATCTCAAGTGCATTTTCCCCTCCTGACATGAGTCCTGGAAGTTAATGGAGTTATGTTGATGGAGTTAACTTCCAAGCACACTTCAGACTGCAAACTAAGTTTAAAATTCCAGTTTGTAACTGAGTTATACTTTGCATGTGGAAAGTGCTTTCTCTCTACAAAGATCCAGCAATGAGAACAAGCTACTCTTTCCGAGCTCTACCTAGAGATGCCATGGATTGAACCTGGGACCTTCTGCATGGACTCTGTCACTGAGCTACAGTTCTTCCCCACAGACCTCCTTTATGCTAAATCACAACGAGGACTAGCTAAATACAGAACACAGAGTGTCTCCAGAACAGTAAAAGAATAAAAAGGGGGGATAATGCACTCAACATTAATTTTAATAAAGTCAACGTTTGAGCTGATATGAACTGAATAGCTCCATCTGTTAACAAAAAGTATTGTTTCCGGAGCATGAATTTCATTTTAGGACACCAGAAAATAGTTACTGCATTTGCTTTGCAATAATCCCAGTTAGTGCCTATTTACACACAACCGTTGCTACCAAAATTGATTCGTGGTGAAACCTCCCCACTGTGTTCACATCAGATCACACACATAAACAGACAACTGATGTGTCTTGAAGACACATGATTGTCTTGAATACAATTTTCAAGGTTGCTGCAGGAAACTACAGTAGTAAATGTAAGAAAATGGGCTAGTTCACCCACTTAGTGTGGAAGATTTGCTGTCAAACCTAACAATGCTAGTCAGTATGTGAAGAGGTTAAGGACCACAGCACTCTTCTTCTGAGAGGGAGGAAGTAAAGCTAGTTTCCTTTTCCTTTCTCTCTCTCTTCACACTGCAAGCGACAGAGGCAGAAATGCCTCAACTTAGCTCTCTGCCTCAGACAAGTGTCTGAGGCTGCCTTTGCTGTATTTTTCTACCCAAGAACATTTATCTGCATATTCTTATTGTTGCATAAAAGATAATACATGACAGTGATATTGGATTAAGTAAGTAAAGCTATTTTAAACTTACTTCAGTGTGGTCTATTTTATTGCATGCGGGTAGAAGGGGGTGGCAAGCTGTCTCAAGCAGTTGGTGTGGAATGAAGGTTTAATATCCTATTCCTTGAATCAGGTAGTCATTCAAACAGATGAGTCTTTCAGTAGAAAATTGTTCTCTATAACAATGTTTCCCAACCAGTGTGCCTCCAGATGTTTTGGGACTACAATTCCCATCATCCCTGACCACTGGTATTGCTAGCGAGGGATGATGGGAGTTGTAGTCCCAAAACATCTGGAGGCACACTGGTTGAGAAACACTGCTTTATAAAACAGGACACACATCCACCTCTTCCACCACAGAGCAACGATTTCTGACTGCATGAACATGTGACATAGCCTTGTTCCACTCATTATTTCATTTCCTTAAAAGAGCAGTTCTCAATATCTATTTCTTGGCACACTTGTGGAAGCTGGGCATATACCCAACATGAGATTATCTCAAACAAATATGACTGAAACCACTTTTGAGTGAAGCAGAATAGAGTGGGATGCATATCCTTTTCAGTGAAAAAAAGGTGTGTGTGTGTGTTCATCCTTTTTCGCTTCCTTGCAACTCCCTCACATTGTGACCAGCAGAGACCAGCTGTATCTGGACAGGAATGCACCTCAAAGGATGTCTGAAAGCAGTCAAAATGAGTTTGCAGCAAGGTTGAGGAACACAGAATGACTAGTCTAACAATAACAAATGCTACATTTTATTGGGGTGTGTGTTCTTGTTCGTGTTCTTCTCTTGATTATGTATTTTGTGGTTTTATATTGTGGTTTTATCCTGTGAACCGCCCTGAGATCTGCAGGTATAGGGCAGTATACAATTTTAATTCATTCATTCATTCACTAATAATGTAAAGCCTTGCATAGTAAAATTCTTGATAAAAGATTTTGGGATTAATAAAGCAATAATTAAATTCTTTATGAATGTTCCGTCTGACAGCTGTTTATTCAGTTGCTCAAAATGATGTATTTGATTCCTTGAAGACAGCTGCCCTGGCTTCTGTCTTAACTGCTATCCCACTTTCTTTCATAATTAAAATTCTTCTTCCTCCCTTGTCCTCATCTAACCCTCTTCTCACTCCAGTCTTCACAGGGTCCCACTGAATTACTGAAGGCTGCCTTATTTGATTGGTTATATTGGAGACAGTCTGCCAGTCCTTAACTTGGTTCAATCTCAATTTTTCTTCCAAGGGGTTAATAAAAAATATTTGATATTTTCTCAACCCCCTAGAAAAATAAGGCCACTGTACAAGCTTTTCTTGAGATACCTGTGGAATCAATGGAGAAGCTGGGTCCATTTGGGCAAGTGGGACACAGTCCCACCAAACACAGTCTGCCCTCAGCCAGCCTCCACCTCCCTGCCTCCTTCCTTACAACCTGGGGTCATGGTCCTGGCTGTGGCCATCAGCTTTCTTCTCTCCCCCCCCCCCCCAGTTCTCAGTGTTGCTTTTGTGGAATTCAACAGAGCAGGACGGGGATGGAACCAGAATTAGTTGGCTTTGTCTACTACCGGTACTAGCCCCGATTCCATCTGCAACCAACTCTGGCTGCACCTGCTGTTGGACTTCTTGCCTCCCACTCAACCAATCCCAATGAGACCCAGCCTTCATGGCATGGTGTTAACCCATTGATTACCTTGGCAGGTGATAAATGCAATTATCAGAAAGCAACTGGGGCCAACCTGAGGACAAGAGGAACTGAAGCCATTGGTTGGGGACAGTGATGCTTTTAAAACTACACAGTGAATCAGCATGTGACCCAAGGTGCACTCCAAAATCATTTGCAAGTCACATGGGATCTCAAGAAACAGCTCTCACACTGTGCACAGCTCTATGCAATCCAAAAAATGATATCTGGTATATTCTGCAACATTATAAGGCATTTTAAGCATGCTCCTGGATCACATGATGTACATAACTGGGGTGACAAAGTTGTCTGATTTGGTTCTAAAAATGACAAACAGTGACCCGCTTTTAAATACCTTGGTACACTAAAGCCCTGTCCAGGCATTTGCAATGGGTACACTTGGTACACTAAATTCAAGCATTATTAAAATGTGTAAGCTACCACAGAGGGGTAGTGAGGACAAGTTCTTCAAATCAAAATGAGCAGGAAGTCTCAATGGATGTAAGAGACTGTAAGCTCACGAAAGGCAACAAAAGTGGACACAGAGGGGGCAAAGCCAGTGTGTTCATCCCCACTGCCTCCCCCATGGGACCTTACATGTCTTAATAATGCTTGTGATGGCTTATATTATAATATCAAAGGCTTCAGTTTTCAAATTAGAGATACATAACAATGAGCTGGCTGTGAAAATGCATCCACATGGTGGTTTACTCAGATGTGCAGTCTTCTCAAGCGTAAAGCTCAGGAAAAGCCTGCTTCTTTCCCATTTGTAACCAATAAGGCTGTGCACAGCACTGATTGGCTGGCGTTTGTGACATCCCCAAACTACTTCCCCACCCTCCTTTGAGCAGTTTTCCTAACAATGGTTGCTTTTTCAATAAAGCAGGAAATATTGCCTTTTTAAAAGAGAGAGGGGGGGGGAGAGGGAGAGGGAGGCAGCTTGCCTTAAGCACCAGAGTTGGAGCGTCAGGGAGAACTAAGCATTGGATTTAGAGCAAGTGCACTTGTTATTTGTGAGGCTGAGCCAAGCTCACTCCCAGGGCCAGCCAGTTCATGAGGCGGGTGAAGCAGCCACCTCAAGCGGCACCCCAGTGCTAGCTTCCGATGAGATCTCATGAAATCTCACGGAGTACACAAAATCTTGTGAGGGTTCTAGCAAGATTTCACCAGAACCCGCGATCACTGCCACTGCTGCACAACCTGGGTAAGGGTGGCAGCACATTTGCCTTTTGCCTCAGGCAGAGAAATGGGATGCATGACCCCTGCTCACGTCATAGCAGAAAACCCTACTGAGATAAGCCTGGATAGCTCAATTGGTTAAAGCATGGTGCTGATCATTTCAAGGTTGCAAGTTCAATCCCTGTATGGGACAGCTGCATACACCCGAATTACAGGGAGTTGGACTAGATGATCCTCAGGGTCCCTTCCAACTCTACAATTCTATGATACTATGATCTTTATTTGCAAGTATATCTGTACGCATCATTTCCTTGGGAGAAAGTATTGGAAAATACTTCAAAAAAGTTATTCAGTTTACCGTATTTTTCTGTGTATAAGACAATGCTTTTTGCTTTTAAAAATTAGGCAAAAATTGGGTGTAGTCTTATACACGGATAGTGAATGCAGAAGGGGGACGTGCGATTAATGGCAGCAGCAACCAGAGATTGGCAGTGGCGATTGGGCGGGTGATTGGTGGCTGTGGCAAGGCCTGCTGGCGATGGGCTGTGGCTGCGGCAATTGGGCAGGCGATTGGCGGCTTTGGCAAGTGGGTGTGTGGGCTGTTGGTGGAGGCGAGCGGGCAGACAACTGGCGGCAGCGGCGAGGTGTGCAATCAACAGTGGCTGTGGCAAGCGATCGGCAGTGGCGGGCAGCCGGGTGAGTGATTGGCAGAAGTGATGTCCTCCACACACAAACCCCCCAAAAGCTAAACAACTTAATTTCTTAATTTTGGGTTTAAAAAAATAGGGGTCGTCTTATACATGGGGGTGTCTTATACACGTAAAAATACGGTAATTGCTTTGGTATTATGCCTTTTGAAGCTGTGCCTACATGCACACACAAATGAATTCTCAGGGAACTTCAGTGGACTAACACTTATTATAAAAAGTTAAGGTACACAAATAGCCTATGTGGGTGTTTTGTTGTGTCCCAGAAACCTGTCCAATGGCCAGTTCCCTCTGCATTTCAGTGACACCAATGACCTTTGGCAAGTTTGAGAAATGGCACTTTGTCATGTTAGGCCTGTCATTAACATTACTGTGAACTGGCGACATAGAGTAGGTATATGGTTGATGCTCTCCCAGCAATGAAAATATGTTATGATTCTGAAGCATGCTAGTTTCAGAAGTGCTATCCAATGACTTACTTACAGCTAGCACCATTGGCTTTTAGGATCTGTGAACATGTGAAGTGCTCTTAAACGTTCAAAAGCATTTCTGTTTTTAGCTGCAGTTTTATGGGATTTAAGGTGGGCTGCATGTTTTAGACTGTATTTTTAGAGCTTATAGTTGCATCTTTTGATTTTAACAAAAAGAAATTTGTCAATTACTGTACATCTGTGCAGTGCACAAATGGAGATATTAAAAAGGCTGCATTTTTTGTGGCCTGAAAGTGGAAGCTGAAAGTTTGCTTCTGTCTCTTCAACAAGTTGACACTCGTTATTTTGTCCTTTGTTTCTTTGCCAGTGAGCCATATACTGTTGTAAGGATGTTCCGAACAATGACCCAGGTTGCACATCACATTAAATCATAGTTTAAAATATGCTTCTGCATACTCCTCAAAGTTCCAGGGATGCGCCTCCCTTGGTTTGCCATGTCTTCCAAGATTACGCTCCCAAAGAAAGCACAATCAGCAGCCAATAATTGTTCTTGGTTTATCACACACAGTATGTTTTGGGAAATCAAACCACAAGCCCCTGTTCAGATGACACAAAAGCCAGGCTTTTGTCAGTAGCACAGCAGGAGCCGGGGGCGTATGGGAACAGAGAACTTTTGAGCAGCGTGGACATTCACATTAAAGCAGAGTTTGTTTTTAAAAATTGTAAAGTTTAACTGAGCAGCTGTGGGAAGGAACAAAGAGATCTTAGTGACTGATTGTTATACAATTAATTGTTGTTATTGTTGATGTTGTTGTTGCTGCTGCTGTTATTTATTGAATTTATATACTGCCCTATACCTGGGGGGTCTCATTGTACTAGATCCACAATGGCTATGTTCACACTTCCCAAGTAAGACAGGGTTGTTGTCTTATTGACGTTTTTCAGGTATGAGCTAGTGCATGCTGCCAGTCACTCCCACTTCACTCCTCCTATGGCATGGGCAGGAAAACCAAACTATGAAATAACAGTTACCACATTTTTCTGTGTATAACACGCCCCCGTGTATAACACGACCCCTATTTTGGGGGACTCCAATTTTAGTAAATGGGGGGAGATGACCCAGAGTTGTTGAGTTTTTTTTTGAGGGGGGAATGCTAAATTTTGGGGAGGATTGCCCAGAGTTGTTGAGCTTTTTTGGGGGGGATTGCTAAATATCACTCACCCGCACTAGCGTCTCGTGTCTCACTAGTGCCTGCCCGCTCAACAACAGCAGCCGGCAATCGGGCACAGCGGCAGCCTATCCAAAACAGCCCTTGACGCAACAACCAATCACCCACCAAATCATTGCTGATAAGCTCCTGATTCAACCAATCGCACAACCCCCCTCTGCACTAACTGTGTATAAGACGACCGCAGATTTTAAAGATTATTTTAGAGTTAAAAAATCTCATCTTATACACGGAAAAGTACGGTCAATTTGGTTTCCCGTGATGACTGAACCTGGGACTGTAGCTTGCCTCTCCATAAGAAGCCAGGATCACGAGCCAGCCTTAAACCATGGTTTGTTGCTGGCTTACAAATCCTGGCTTGATAGGGAGAAATAAACCATGAGTGGTGTAGGAGAGCTGAAAACAATGCCAATATGTTTCACATCTGGCAACCAATGCACCCCTTTGGTTTCAGATAGTGCATGGGTAGACGAGCCTAAAAAGCCCAGGATACAAATTTTCATGGCCCTCTGGTGGCTAAGAAATAATGTATTTAGCATTAACTCTGGAAGTGTAAACTCGATTCTGATCAAACTAAGCCTCCTGATGTATACTGTTCTCTACGCACACACCATGCTGATGTCACACGCGCAAGCCCCGCTGTCACGGGGGCAAGGCAGGACATCTGGTGTGAAAAGAGGAGGAGATAAGAAATTACAGAAGAGGAGTAATTTCTAAGTTATGTTGTTGAGAGGAAAAACCTAAAATAAAAAGCATTCGCCACTTAAAGTCTCTGGACCAGTAGCTTGTGTCCAAAAAGAGGAGACTAAGGAATGTTACCTCCAAAGCCAATGTTGGTACTTAGCTGGAAGAAAGCTGAACTATGGAACTCCTTGCCACAAGGGCATTTCCAATGACTCTGGAGGTAACAGTACTTGGTCTCTTCATTATGTCATTAACTGCCTGCTGATTATGCCAAACTTCACCTTAATTCTGTATTTGCTCTGCCCCTCCATCATCAATTTGTGATTGGCAGGCCTCAGTAATTTTCTGCCCCCTCTGGTGGGCGCTGAGAGTAAAATGTCTTGAAGTACCACCACCACCGCTCTAGTTAAGATTTAAGAAATGAGACACTAGATTCGCTTATTAGGATTGCTTTTGAACCAGCTGCAGATGCTGAGCCTTTCGTACAAAACATTGTCTGCATCCATAGAAACAATTTCAGGATTTAGTCAGCTGCTGCAAAAGATTGTTATAGAAGTGCTCTCAAGTTCCAATTCTGATTGCAGGTCAGATATGTGAGTCAGTAGTTCTAAGGTTATATTAGCAGAGGCATGCGTGTTTTTTAAAAAATCTAAGTCTTGTGCTATACCTGACAAGTGGTGCAATTTCTTTCCAGCTGTTGTGAGACCATGGTGGATGACTAGTGCTCTGAATCAGAGTGCCGATCACTCACAAACTACAAATTCAGATGCAGGAAAAGGTCATCATTCTACTTGCCGCTAGTCAACATGGAATAGCAAGACCAGCACAAGGTAGGGAGGGGAATGGGTAATGCAAAGGTAGTTTAAACACCCACGGCAGGAATGTACCTTAACTTTGGTACATTGTTTTCAAGGACTGGCTTCCTAGATGATCCCAGAAACTGAACTCAAGCACCTAAGCATGCAACAAAAATGAATTAAGTTACTATAATCCAGATCAGCACCCTGGAAACCCCATGTAAGTCACGATGAGCCTGTTTAAATGAACAGCGGGCTAGATGTATAGTAAATAACTAGTAATAACTAGGTAACTTTGAGGAGATCAGTGCACATTTTAGGGTTAGGATAAGTGCACAATTGCACAGCAACCTCCATTCTGAAGTTGTTCCTAACTCCAAAAGTATTTTGAATTCCACCTGCCCATTTGCTTCTCCACACAGGGTTGAGAAACTTTGGCTAGCAGCGAAGAGAAATATACTGCTTGAATAAGGCGCATGGAACAGATTCAGTATCAGATTTCTCTCCCCAGCTGTCTACAAGTCCCATTAGTGCTACTCACTATTATCAAGACCTTCCCACACCTGCCCTCTCTCTATAATTAGGATGGCTTATGGTTTATCTGGGCCTTTTTCAAAACCAGATTTCCTTAACAGCAGTAGCTGTCAATCACATCGGCTTGAATGGTCAAGACTTTCAGGATCCACATTCTGTTAAGACAAGTAGTACTGAAGTACATTAAAGTCACTGGACAAATTTCTTTGCAAAAGGATAACAGTAATTTTCCTTACCATAAGTGCGGCATTTTCATTTGACATTTGGGTTCTCTCCGATAGGTCACTAATCCATTTGCTTTCCCAAGGGATGCCTTTTTCTCTTTCTTCACCATGAAATAAACTGATGTGGTTTGAAGCACTCGCTATATCCCACTTTTCTTGGTTTGAAATACTTTCTCCTTGTTGGTGAAGCAGTGCAGCAGAATCCAAACAACTTCTTTCCATTTGAAGTGTGTGAATTTCAGAGGTGTGCCGCTCTTTAGGATGCAACAAATTTAAAGTGTCTTTTGATGTCTTGATCCGATTGGCTTCAACTCTGGATTTACCTTCAGCTGGTTTCTTTCTCACCTTTGCTAACTGTTGTGAGTTTTTCCGAGAGTAGTATTTGTCTGCAACTCGTTTGGTTGCTGTCTCCAAAGAACCGCTCAAGTCACAAGAGGAAGACTTCATCGCTGAAATCCCGTTTTCTATACCTTGCGAACAGACAACAGAAACGTCCACAGCAGAGTGATTGCTGCTACTGTTTTCTTCCTCCATTCTAGGACAATCATTTTCAATTGCCAAGAGAGTTGCAGACAGCTTGTACTTCTCTTTGTCTTTCATACTGGAAGTTTTACTTTGCTGTTGCCCAACAGTGAGAGTCATTTCTGCTTGCAAGGTTGATGGACTGTATGCAGTGAGGTCGCTCCTGACAGCTACTTCTTTGGATTTTGACTGATGACCACAGAAGCCAATGGTGGCTTCCATAGGCACAGTGTTATCTGACACTTGAAACAGGCGAGGCATTTCACTAAGGAAGTAAGCACACCCATCACAATCACTCCCCGGGATTAACTCATCTTCCTCATCATCGCTTTCCAACAGGAATTTCAGCTTGCTTTCCCAGTTCTTGTACGTCTCCTCTGTCATCACGTCAGAACATTCAAAGTACTCGATGGAATCATCATCAGAAGACTCATCAACTGTAATAAAGTTTCTCTCCAAGCAGAACTCAATGTTATTGCTGGCATTTTTAGAGGAATCCCCTAAAAAGCAGATCTGATCTCCTAGAAGGACACTTGTTTGGTTCCCAGACAGTGTGCTGTTTTTCAGAGGTTTACTAAAGCTACCCTCTTCATGTGTCTTGGCATATTCAGTTGTCTGACAAGCAACTAAGACTCCAGCATTAAGGCAGCAGCTGTCTGTGTGATCAGTGATTTGACTTGCTGGTTGGAAATCCACATCATCTAGCTCGCCTTCAGTAGAGTCCCTAGATGCTTTAGTGCTCTCATAAATAAAGAGATCAGGCATATGATTGGACATGCCCCTAATGCTGTGATTATATTCTTTTAGATTGGATGCATTTTTAACTTTCATTTCGTCTCCTGAACTATGATTTTCCAATGGAGGACAAGTTTCACATTCCACTGTATGGAAAAACGTTTCTCCCATTTGCTCTGTAGATAAATCACTAAATTCTAGTGCTGGAGGTTCTGGTGAACCTAAATAGAAGCAGCATTCATGGAGCAAATACTGTTTTTCTGCTAAAGCTTCTTTATTTTCCATATCAACATCTGAAATTTTCTGCTGACATACTGCAACTTCATTTCCTCTGCATGTTTCTATATTCTCTTCAGAACTGCAAAGTACATTTTGATATGCTTCAGGCTGGTCATCAGAAGTCACTTTAAGAAAAGCTGAAGACTGAGTGGTTCCAAAACAGTTCTTAGCCACAATTTTGTAAACTCCAGCTTGTTGCTCTGTGCACCTGTGAATTTTAAAACACAAATATTAAATTTTAATATACAGTATAACGTCGCTACAGTATTAAATACTTAAAACTTTTTTTATTCAAATATCCTCAATGGAGAGGTATTCTTGATCTCAAAATGACAAAATGTTGGTTGGTCACTTAACAGAAAAACACACACTATAATGTTCAAGATAACTGGGGTCTAAGAGTCATGTAGTGTGAGGCAGCCACAGGACGGTTGCTTTGGGTGCCAAATTGTTAGGGGCACAAAATTTCAGCACCCAGGGCTGCCTTTGGTGAGGGAGATGGGGCAGGGATGGCTTTTCCATTCTCCTAGTGGCCCATCCTGATTGCTTTGTTTGTTATTATGTTATGGGGTGTGTGTGTGTGTGTGTGTTTATATTGCAAACTGCCTTGTAATCCTCGGACGAAGGGTTGTATATAAATGTAACAAATAATAATAACAATAATCTCTATCTGAAGTGCTTTACGTGATATCCTAGCCAAACTTTGGCTTAGCGAGACTGCATGAATGTGCATGCTGCTAGTCATTGCTCTACCGCAGTAGGTGTACATTTGCAGCCTTTGATTCATTCCTGAACATAGTCGAGAAATCAAGAAATGCTGAGGAAACAAATTACCTAAAGAGATGTAAGACCTGAGTCAAGTTATCCTCCAGTATTTCACAGCTAAAATTGTTCTTCTGTTGACTGATATCTTGCCCGTTCTTATACCAGGTTACCTCTGGTTTGGGGTTGCCTTGAAACACATGGAGGAGAAAACTGTTATTTCACACTGATAAGCAAATGTTTCTGAATGCAAGGAGCTTATAGACTAAATAAGCAGGAGCAACATCTTACATTTGAGCTACTGCATGACTAGAAAACTTTGGGGATGAATCTGTTGCTTGGTATGAGTTATGGACAGACAAGCATTGACATAAAAAGTCTGACATATTATATATTATTATTATTATTATTATTATTATTATTATTACCCCAACCATCTGGCTGGGTTTCCCCAGCCACCAAAGTATTATCATATACAGTTGCCATATGTCCTCTTTTTCCAGGACGTCTTCTTTTTCAGGGGTAAAATTTCTGCCAGGGTAGATTTTTTAAATTTGCCAAAATGTCTCTGGCTATACTTTCTGGGTGAGACATAGACATAAATGGTGGTTGAAGACTTGCTTTCCTCTTCTCTTCTCCTGCCCACCCCCCAACAATATATCACAGCTTCTATAGCCTACATATAGTAGGGGTATTTAAAATGAGAGTCATCATAGCATCCTCTCTTTTGCTCTTCAAAATATGGCAACCCTAACGTTAAAAAATAACGAGTATTGCCACCTGTGGCTTTTAAATTTTTATGTAGACCCATGTCACCATTGTGTCATCTGCTGGACCTGAACTTTGGTTTTAGGCTCCATACAGATATTGGAAACATAAGAGGTTTATTAAACTGGGTTACGTACAATTTTTCAGCAGAGCTCTAAATACAGGCCTGCAACAAAGTTTCTTCAAGTGACAAGAGGAAGAAAAGATTCTAGAGGTTGGGTTGTACTTAAGAGACCAGTGCACTGCTAATTTACTGTGCCTCAAGAAACACAATCACAGCTCTATGTAAAAAGCTCTCCAAGTTGTTTGAATCTGATTACTGAGCCATTTCCCAAGGCCATTTTGATACAATGAATTTGTGATTCTTTTGAAAAGTGGCCCTTTATTTTAATAATATACAGCACTTCTGAATTACAATTTCAACTAATACATGTATTTCAGTATTAGTCAAGGGTGCTTACCAGATATCTTGCAGGAGAACATGGTATCTCCATTTTCTGGCACTGACACAGATGACAAAGTTGATAAAAAATGAGGAGCGCTCTTATTAACAGATGATTCTGAGTCTGACATCATCCTTCGCCCCACTGATCTGAAAGAAAAATAAAAGTCTAAGAAGCATTATGTCTCTCTTTTAAGTGCCAGCTACAGCAATGAAGCGTTTTATCTTCTGTGGCAGGACATGAAATAAAGTGAAAGTGGCAAGCAATTTAGGGCAAAAATCTTGTTTGGCTTCAGCTGCCTGGGCTGCTAGGAGCAATGACTCACTGCTCAGTGACTGATATTCTTTTAGTCTCCATTTGTCAGTTGGGGCAAATGATAACACAAAAGCTTACATTACAGACTATCCCCTTTACCGTCTAGCACAGGCTTCCTCAAACTCGGCCCTCCATGATTTTGGCCTACAACTCCCATGATCCCTAGCTAGCAGGACCAGTGGTCAGGGATGATGGGAATTGTAGTCTCAAAACATCTGGAGGGCTGAGTTTGAGGAAGCCTGATCTAGCAGATCTAATGAAAATTCATTTGGTTCCCCCATTTCTCTGGAATGTAATGGTAAGCATTCATAACACCCAACATTTCACAGCCACGTACACCCCTATACTTGCAAAACAGGATCTACACAGGAGTGTCAGGCCTAATGAGCACAGCACTAATCTGTGTCAGGTCTTGCCCTCATGAAGCAGTTGCCAAGATTAAAGGTCCCCACCTCCTCACAGTTACCTATGTCTGCTCCTCTCCAGGGTTTTTTTCCTCCAAGCAATCAGAGACTGCACCTGCATGTCTGCCTTTGCTCCTCCCACTTCATGCCTCTCCTGGTTCTGGGAGAATAAGTGGGAGGGGAGCTTGTCAAGGCAGGAGAGGGAGACACCTGTGCCTCTTCACAAACCTCACTCATCTCCGCTTTGGGGAGAAGCATTCCTTCAGATAACCATGCAAGGCTTTGTACTTCCAAGATTAACAACTTGAATTCAGAGCCAGTGCAGATTTTAAGAAGCAAGTGTTATATGGTCTCCTAGGCATCAGACCCATCAAGACTCTGGTAGGTGCAATTAACATGGATATTTACAGGGAGTTAAGAGATGGTTGGACAGTGTTCTCGAAGCTACTACCGTAACATGAGTTTGACCAAACTGCAGGAGGCAGTGGAAGACAGGAGTGCCTGGCATGCTCTGGTCCATGGGGTCACGAAGAGTCGGACACGACTAAACAACTAAACAACTAAACAACAACAAAGTCCTTTTGTGCCTCACCTAACTGCATCCTACAGTGTGTTGCTCTCCAGCACCAACTATCCCTTGTAGGTATATTATATTGTTGTTGTCAATTAAATTTGTTGTAACAGGGCCAAGGGCCATGAAAGGAGCGGGCTACACAATGTGACTAAGTAGTAGTCCAGTGGCCCAAGATGACAGCTCTAGCATACGGCTGGATTGCAAACACAATTAAATAGGTCATAGAATCACAGAATTGGAAGGGACCACGAGGGTCATCTAGTCCAACCCCTTGCAATGAAGGAACCTTTTGCCTAACATGTGGCTTGAACCACAACCCTGAGATGAAGAGTTGCATGCTCTACCATCTGAGCTATCCTCAGGCTTTTGAGATAGATAGATCTCTCTATCTAAATAATTTTCACCCCACTTTTCAGTTGAAAAGACTGATACGGTAGAGCGACTTACAATACTATACTATTTTGTATAAAGAAACCTTGATTTAAGTGTTGCAGAAAGTGCCTGGGGAATAGAGAAAAATCTCAGCAGCAGTAAACAAGTATCTCCTATTTGTGTTCAGATGCTGATTAGTCCATTTTATGGTTGTTGTTGTTCAGTCGTTCAGTCGTGTCCGACTCTTCGTGACCCCATGGACCAGAGCACGCCAGGCACGCCTATCCTTCACTGCCTCTCGCAGTTTGGCCAAACTCATGTTAGTAGCTTCGAGAACACTGTCCAACCATCTCGTCCTCATTTTATGGTAGAGACCTATAATAAGACTTATTATGCAAATTAACAGCAACACTGACAGTGACAAACCCTTATTATTTTAAGCCAAGCGATAACTCTTTTAAAATAATAATTTAACGTTTGCTCCAGGGTAATTTTCCTAGACAAGAATGAACAAACAGGTAAATTAAGTGTATATGTGTAATTATTCTACTTTGCATGGAGATGTTTTTATACTTGATTGCCAAAGTCTGAGAGCTGTTTCCCTCGCCTTTTCCCTCTGCGGAAAACAAAAGGCAATCAAAGCAGCTACTTGAACTTAAATTGCTCCTGTCATTTTCTTCTTAGAGGCCTTTTTGGTTGTTATCTGATCTTTTAACATATCACACAACCTCTCAAAATACTAACAAGCGGGGTAGAGCAGTGAGAAAGAGGCAGCTGCTTTCATGCAAGGTCTGTAAGGGCTACTACCGGTACCACTGTTAAGGGACATTTTGCACCTGCGTGCTAGTTACTGTGAATCACAAGTTGGGGGAGCACATTTGCCCCCGGGTTGTGTTGTGGGGTTCCCATTTTTAAACGTGAGGCTAGGAGTGGCTGGCATAGATGGAAGCCAAGTAGGAGTGCGCTGGCAGGAGAATCTAGATTGCTTAAATTGGTGTGCCTGCACTACCCCTACCTCACATTTGCCTTGCCCCACACCATCCTGGTAAGTGGCAGTGTAGGAAGTATAGATGCATGGCATTGTGCAAGGTGCTCCTGGATCAACTCCTGAAAACTCTCTTCCCAGGTTTCCTTGGGAAGAGGGAATGATAATACGGTATCGGCCTGAATATAAGTCGCACTCCCCCCCCCCCCAATTCTGGCAGTGAAAAGTTAAAGTGTGGCTTATATTCGCGAACTTCCCTTTCTCCTGACGACTCCGGGGAGACATGGGAGCAGCGGGTGGACTGCGCACCTTTTCCCTGCGGTCCCGGGCTGCTCTCGGTGTGTGTGTGTGTGTGTGTGTGTGTGTGTGTGTGTGTGTGGTGCTTTGCTGACAACCTCTCCCCCCCCCAAGAACAGCCCAGGATTGTGGGGCAACGGCGCGCAGCCCGCCTGCTGCTCTCAAGCCTCCCCTGAGCTGCCAGAAATAAGGGGGAAGGAAGGAGGAGGCCGCCAGCAAAGCAGTGCGCCCCCGCCCCCCCCGGAAGCAGCCCAGGAGCACGAGGGAATGTCTTTTCTTTCCTCCCCCTCTTGAATTTTGAAGGTGCAGCTTATCTGCAGGTGCGGCTTATATTCGGGCCAATACAGTAGCTCTATATCAGTCTACCTACAAAGGTAGCTAACCCTTTTAGGCCCCAAGGTCACATTCACCCTCAGCTGACCCTGTGGGAGGGGCTGCTACATGTCAGTGGGAGGTGAGGGGAGTCAATGGGGGAAGTGACCTCACTCTTGAACATACATTCTCACATGCATGCACACACAGAAGACATACAGCCGCCCCTCCTCAGCTTGCCTGCACATGTTTATGTCCATTAAATGGACATAAATCTGACATCAGGAATCACAAGACAGAGAAACCAGTAGGAGAACACGTCAGTCTCCCAGGACATTCTATACAAGATCTCAAAGTAGCTGTCTTATTACAAAAGAATTTCAGAAATAGACTGGAAAGAGAAGTTGCAACTCATCACCAAACTTAAATCCATGGAGAGACCTGGTCTGAATAGAGACATTGGATTCTTATCTCATTATACATGATAAAGCTATTTTTAGCAATCTCATCCCTTGCTTTTTCCTGTAAGACCAATTGCAGTCGTAGTCAACAGGTTTACCACACCTATCAGCCAATCACCCATTCCCATCACCCTTCTGAGTAATACCCCTCCCCACCCTCTCACTATATATAAGGGTCTGGTGACTTCTGTTTCAGTGTATCTGAAGATGTGTGCATGCACGCGAAAGCTCATACCAATAACAAACTTTGTTGGTCTCTAAGGTGCTACTGGAAGGAATTTTTTTATTTTGTTTCGACTATGATAGACCAACACGGCTATCTACCTGTAACTAGAAGATGAGATAGATAGTGCCACTCCCTGGACTTGTAAGTAAGAAGGCAAACAGGTGGCGGCTGGCTGAGGACGGACTAAAGTTGGTGGGATGGTGTCCCATTTGCCCAAATGAATGAGCCTTTAGGAGAAATGGGCAAATGGTCAATTTGTCAAAATGGTTTCCCTCCCCTTTTCATTATTTTGCTGAATCAAAGAGTCTTCCATGAACATGAGGACACCGGCTGCATACAACCCATTATGTTCTTATAAGCAAGGACTGCTGCACCAGCATATCCTGACAATCTGTGGCATTCTGCTAGCTGATCATACACCATTGAAGGCTTTGTGCCTTTGCATTAGCATCAAGTCAATTGCATTCAACCAGCAATAGCCATTATCAGCGCATCTGGTTTAATGGCAGCAAGAAGCACACAAAGCGTTGAGTGGCACGCAAATGAAGAAGAAAAACCAAGACATAGCAGGTGTGATCTGATATCAGGAGCTGTAGCATTCTCCCAACAACACAGAGCCATGGTCTCATGTAACAGAATTATTGTGATGAGCAGGGGGGAAGCATAATGTGAAAGGATGTGAGATAAATAGCCACCTTAGAAAATATAATTTGAATTTATTAAGGCCTGCAAGAAATGCAGGTATGGCCTCCTCACTTAAGGGAGTAATTTCCTGAAGATAATAAAATGCAATGGTAGAATGAAGATGCTGAGCAATCAACCCAATTTAGATTTTGCAGGTGAAAATAAGTAAGGGGGGGAAGGTAATGCAGAATAAGGATATCATAAAGGAGCAAACTATACACATGTATGCATAATGAAACCCCAACTTTAAAAATGAAAGCAGCTGCAATTTTGAGTTGAGATACAGCAAAGTACAGAGGGAGATGGAAGAAATGAATCACTCTCAAAGAGAACAAAGGCGGATACAGGTTTGCATGAAATCTGCATATACTAATTTAGACATAATTACTATAATTATGTCTAAATTACTAATAATTCAAAATGTCATTATTTCTAAATTACTAATAACTGTAATTTTTAATAGAAATATGGTACATCTCACTTTAGTGAGGAAGAATTTGCCCAGGTGACCTTTGTGCCTGCTTACTCTGCTCTCTAGGCAGTAACTACTGATGGGCAACTTCAAGGCTCCTGCTGCTCTCCCTTCTTTTGGGTAGGGCTGGGCCATATCAGCTTTTCAACACTGCGGTGTATCGCCAGCCAAACATTGCGGTTTGGAGATATACCGCGATGTTGAAAAAACAAGATGCATTGGCCTCTGCCCGCGAAACACCGGGTGAAACTGACCCGGCTCTCACCTCAAGAGCTGAGGCAGTTTCACCCAGGCACTCATGGGCTAGGAAGATGCAGCTTGCTCACGCCGCTCAGCCGGGGATCAGGAAGGTTCACCCTCCCCAACTGAGACAGCCCTGGTGTTATCACCTCCCACTCGTGCAGCAGCACAGGGTCTTTGTTATGTACTGAGCTGAATCCTAGAACAATAGGATCCAAAATGCAGCAGTCTGATTGGTCCTAGAACAATAGGATCCAGAATGCAACAGTCTGATTGGTCCGCAGGAGCCACCCAATCCAGCTCCAGGTGGAAGTGAATCACCGACCTGATTGGCCTGCAAGAGCAGCCAATCAGGCTCCTGGATGAAGTGAATCCGCAACCTGATTGGCCTACAGGAGTAGCCCAGTATTAGCCAATGTCAGGGCTGGTCGGTTCCTCTTCATATTACAACACAGAAGCTTCTTGTTCTTTTATAATTTTATTAAGAATTCACAAACAGTACTTATAAATAGTGCTTAACTTCAACACTATCACTCCTCAAAGTCATTTAATTCAGATAACTTCTGAGCTCTGCTTCTCCCTGACCAGCAACTCTCAAAAAGGCAAACACGAGGCTCCTTTCGTTTTCCCGCTCTTTTCTTAACCTTCTGTCAGGGCTGGCTTATACCTCCCCTCCTCCGAGTTTGAGCCAAAACTTAACCCTTGCCTTTCCTGAACATTCTAACTCTACTCCCTGACATCACCCCCTCCCCTAAGCCCCCCTCCCTCCTCCTCGCTCTCCTCTGTTTCTGAAGGGCTGAACCCTATGAACTCATCTTCATCACTATCTGTCTCTTCGAAAATTTCTTGAAGATGCCAGTTATGGGGCTTAGGTTTGTGGGGATATTTCCAGTGAAACTCTCTCTGCAGTTCCGGGACATTTATTTTTTCTGCTGGTTCCCATGAATTCTCAGATGCATCTAACCCTTTCCATGCAACCAAATACTGTAATTTCCTCCTGCTTATCCTCGAATCTAATATCTCTTCCACTTCATTCTCCTCTTCCTCCATCATTGTGGGGAAAGGAGGTTGTTCCCTTGCCACTTGGTATTTATGAGCTGGTACAAACACTGACAATAAAGACCTATGAAATACAGGGTGTATTCTCATATTTTCAGGTAACTGAAGCTTGAAAGCGACTGGGTTAATTTGAGCTGTTACTTGGAAAGGCCCCAGTCTTCTTGGTTCTAGCTTTTTACACCTCCCTCGCAGTGGTAGTCCCTTGGTAGATAGCCATACCCAACTCCCTACTTGGATTTCTTCCCCAACCCGCCGGTGTCTGTCTGCAGTTATCTTGTAAGCCTCCTTAGCTTCTTCCAAATCCTCCTTCAATAATTCATGAATGCATCTCAACTCCTCTACCATTTGCTCTGCTGCTGGTACTGCTAACTGCTCCTCTTGTCCCGGGAATGCCCTTGGGTGCAAGCCATAGTTTGCCACAAATGGCGCTCTGCCCGTAGACACATGCAGTGCATTATTATACGCAAACTCTGCTAGACTCAGTCTCTCTATCCACCCGCTTTGCTGACAGCCTGTATAACACCTTAAATATTGTTGTAGGGTTGCATTCGTTCTTTCCGCTTCCCCATTGGTTTGTGGGTGTCTCGCCGACGTGAGGCTCAGCTCTACATCTAGCAACTGCATTAATCTCCTCCAAAATTGTGATGTAAATTGGGCCCCTCTATCTGAAATAATTTGTGATGGCATACCATGCAACCTAAAAATATTATCTAAAAACATCTTCGCGGTTTCCTGTGCTGTAGGAATTTTGGCACAGGGTATGAAATGCGCCATCTTGGTTAGCATGTCAACCACCACAAAGATCACTGTTTGTCTGTGCGATGCCGGTAGATCTGTTACAAAGTCCATAGACACCACCTCCCAAGGCCTTCCTGGTGTGGGCATAGGTTGCAACAACCCGGCAGGAGCTGCTCTGGGTGCTTTTGCTCGTTGACATACCTCACAAGCCCTTACATATTGTCTTACATCCTCCCTCAACTTCGGCCACCAGAACTGCCGTGTGATCTGATATAATGCTTTGTCTCTCCCAAAATGTCCTGCAGTCGGGTTGTCATGGTGTTGCCTCATTACTTTACCTCTTAATTCACCTTCAGGTACATATAGCGCCCCTCTCCTATACAACAATCCACCTTTTTCCTCAAAACCTTCCTCTTCCCCTCTACCTTGTCTCAGTTCCTCTATCTTCCTTTGTGCAAACTCATCTGTTACTGTCAACCGCTGGAATTCCCTGCCGTCCATTACTATGGCTGCACACTTCCACTGATCCGATTTCAACATTTCTTGCAACTTGGGAGTTGCTTCCTCTACCATATACTCAGGTTTGCGCGATAGCGCGTCTGCCCTAACATTCTGATGCCCAGGTACATACTCTATCCTAAAATTAAACCCAGCAAAAAACTCCGCCCACCTAATCTGTCTTTGATTTAGCTGTCTCGCAGTTCTCCAATATTCTAAATTCTTGTGATCCGTTTGTACCACCACCTGATGTGATGCCCCTTCCAAAAAATGCCTCCACACTTTAAAAGCTGCATACACAGCTAAAAGTTCTTTATCAAATATGGTGTAGTTCTGTTCTGATTGACTTAGTTTTCTTGAGTAGAATGCACAGGGTCTCCAGTCCCCTTCCTTGTCCCGTTGCAGCAGAATTGCTCCAATAGCCCTATCAGAGGCGTCAGTTTCTATCTTCATATGTCTACTTGTGTCTAGGTGCATAAGATACTTTTCTGAAGCAAACACCACCTTTAATTTATCAAAAGCCTCTTGAGCTTCCCCAGACCATCTGAACGGTCCCTTGCCTCTCAGACAATCTGTTAGTGGAATTGTGATTTTGGAGTAATTGCCTATGAACTTACGATAGTAATTGGCAAATCCCAAAAACCTCTGCAGATCTTTATTGGTTTTAGGTGCCTCCCATTCCACTACTGCCCGAACCTTACTAGGGTCCATGTGTACTCCTTCGTGAGAAATGCAATACCCAAGGAATTCTACCTTTTGAGTGTGGAATTTACACTTCTCTAACTTCACATATAACCTGTTGGCCCTCAACCTTTCTAACACCTGTGTAACATGTTTTACGTGTTCTTCGATACTTTCACTATATATTAAAAGATCATCTAAATAAGCAATACAGAACTGATCCTGTATACCTGTTAGGACGTGGTTGATGAAAGTTTGAAATACGCCTGAGCCATTTTGCAGACCAAACGGCATTACCAAGAATTCAAACATACCATACTTAGTACAAAAACTGGTTTTCCACTCATCCCCTTCTTGGATCCTTATCAGATTATATGCTCCTTGTAGATCAAGCTTGGTAAAGACCTTGGCTGACCTCAGTCTCTCTAAGAGGTCATCTATACGTGGCAGGGGGCACGCACGAGGCTTCATTTGGCTGTTAAGGATTCTGAAGTCACATACCAATCTCGGCGCCCTTTCCTCCCCTTTCTTTTTGACAAAAAAGACGGGAGCTCCCCCCGATGCTGTGGACTCTCTAATAAAACCTCTCTGCAAATTTTTTTGCAGGAACTCCCTCAGTGCTGCGGATTCTACTTCCGACATGGCATATATCTTACTAGGGGGCAATTGTGCGCCAGGGATTAGGTCTATCTTGCAATCATAAGGCCTATGTGGTGGAAGCTTATCTGCTTCTTTTTCACAAAAAACATCCCAGTAAGCAACATACTGTGAAGGGACCTCACTTTCATTCCCCATCAACTTCCCTTCCACCTCTGTTCCCATCACTTCCACCAAGGTTTCCCCCCTTTCCCCCAAACAATGTGTCATGCAATAGAACGAACCAAAAACCAAAGACCTTTGATTCCAAGCAATCACCGGATTGTGATGATTGAGCCAACTCATGCCCAGCACCATTGGGTGTCCAGCTAGTTTAGTCACATAAAAGGCCCTGGTCTCTGAGTGATGGGCCATGTCTATCCTCATTGGTGGAGTCTCATAAGCCACTTCTCCTGACAGTAGCGGTCTGCCATCAATTGTCTTCACTCGCAATGGAAACTTTAAAGGTAACAAGGCAATTCTGTGTTCCTGTACCAATTTCTGGTCTAGGAAGTCAGCTGATGCTCCTGAGTCCAACAGCGCCTCTACTTTGATCCTGTGTCCATTTGATAGCTGTAGTTGCACCTTCACCGTTAGTCCTGGGACAGGTGGTTCCGCGTGAGAGCCTTCTATTGCTCCACCCGGCTGCAGGCTCCCATTTCCAGCCGGGGATATTGGTTTCCCTGATGCAATTCCTTTGGGCAAGCCTCTCCTTCTGTGTCAGCTCCAGACAGAGACTCCCATCCTTTACGATTGCGACAATGTCGTGCCAGATGCCCTGGTCTTCCACAGACAAAGCAATGTCTTGGGTCTCTCCCCCTCCCTTCGTTTCCTCTTCTCATGGAAGCTGCAGTCATTGGGAGGGGTCTGGCCGCTCCTAACTCCATGGGTTCTGGCCTCTCTCGTCCAGGCAGGTTGCCAGCTCTGCTCTGCGTAATTTCTGTAATGGTGCTTTCCCGCCACCGCTGTTTCCATTGTTCCTTCTTTTCACTAGCCCTCCGTTCAACACGTAGACTTAATTGCAGGCATGTTCGGACCAGGGAGTCCAAGGAATCAGGTTCCGGCATTTGGGCCAGTTGGTCTAAAATCTCATTATTCAGTCCTTCCCTAAAAAGGGCTGCAACCATTGGGGAATTCAGGTCCCATTTTAATTTCTGCACCAGCAAACTGAAGTTAGACCAATAAACTCCCACAGTGTCCTTTCCTTGTTTCATTCTCAACAGCTGTCTAGCTGTGGCTGTTTCATGTGCAGGGTCTAAGAAAATTGTGTCTAAGTACCTCAGGAAAGTTTGTAGATTTCCCAGGGCTGCATCCCTCTGAGCTATCAGGGGTATAACACAGTCCTTAGCCCTCCCTTCTAGGAAACTGATTACATAGGCAACCTTCTCTTGCTCCGATTGAAATTCCTTATCCTTTATCTCTATGAGGTAAGAAATTTCTGTCTTGAAAGCCATGTATTCTGAGCTTTCTCCCTTGAAACTACGTGGATGTACAGTGAATGTTTTACTCACTTTATTTCCACATGTCGCTTGCAGCATGGTTCTGTGTTCTCCCAAGGCTGCTGACAGTATGTCAACTTGACTTTTCAACTGTAAATTCTGTTGCCATAAGTCCTGTAAGGTTAGCTGAATTGTTGGGGTTTCTCTTTGTCCACCTTGTGTTGCAGCTCCGTCCATTTTGTTTCTCCTTCTCTACTTAATGTGAAGAGGCACAGAGCAGAAGTTATTCTGTCAGGGCTGGTCGGTTCCTCTTCATATTACAACACAGAAGCTTCTTGTTCTTTTATAATTTTATTAAGAATTCACAAACAGTACTTATAAATAGTGCTTAACTTCAACACTATCACTCCTCAAAGTCATTTAATTCAGATAACTTCTGAGCTCTGCTTCTCCCTGACCAGCAACTCTCAAAAAGGCAAACACGAGGCTCCTTTCGTTTTCCCGCTCTTTTCTTAACCTTCTGTCAGGGCTGGCTTGTACCTCCCCTCCTCCGAGTTTGAGCCAAAACTTAACCCTTGCCTTTCCTGAACATTCTAACTCTACTCCCTGACAGCCAACCACGTGGGGCCCATTGTGTAAATAATGTATATATAGCAGACGTTTTGGAATGATTGATTCCTTGCTACTATGAGCTGAATAAAGAGCATGAAATTCACACTTGACTCTGAGTATATTTCAGTCTTTATCTTTATTTGGCCTGGTAAGCCCATCGAAAAGAGGGCTGTCCTCTGACAGACCTTCAAACAGAGGACTATCCTCTGTAATGAAGGTTACATGGATGTCCTATAGGAAGGAGAGTTTCCATTCAGCCCTTTTTACTGTCACCCCTTTCTGTTCAAAATGGTTTCCCCCCCTCTGTTCCCTCCAATGCCCCAGGATTCCAAATGCATCACTACCCTAAAAATATGTTTTAGGAATCCGGCAAGGAAGAGCACCTGTGCAGTGGCAATTTGAGCAAAAGGGGCAGCTGCAATATGGTTACACATTCACACATATGTGCTATTCTGCTCAGAAGAGTAGCTTTCTAAGACTGTTTTGTTTTGTTTTTTTAAACTACCGGTACCCAGTCAGGGCTCTGCTTCATGCCTTAGTTTCTATGCAGTGTATAGTTTTCCTTTGTGGTTTGCAGTTTTACAATTATGCAGATTTTTTTAGTATGGGGGTAAATAATATTTAAGAAAGCCACAGAGATGAAATAGTATGGTTTGTGCATTCATGCACCACAATAAGAATACCCACATCTGGCAGAATTTTGCAGTCTGGGAGCAATGAAGGAACTGGCACACACAGTTGCAAATAAAAGAGCAATCTCTTGTGGTGGTGCTTCATGCAACAGGAGAACGGCTAACGTCACATTTAAGAAGGGAAATGATAACAGTAACCCAGGCAACCATAACCCTCAGTAGAAGGGCACAGGGTCTGTAGTGATATGGCTATGGAGGAGCTTTAATCCATGCAGGTGGTGCAGAGGAAGCAGAGCTCACATGAATTCTAGAGCCTGGGAAATGAAGCAAAAAGGCACCATGCGTATTTGTCCCGGTTTGTGCCACCTGCTGTTTTAATCAAGCTCTGGCAGCTGCACCCAATCATTCAAACTTCCTTTTACACACACCATTCATGCTGGTGAGGGGTGCTTTGTACATATTATTGCTTCCCGTTGAGGTGAGCTTAGAAGAGAGCAGCCTGGCCCAAAGGCTGAGAAAAGCAAGCGTGTGTTGCTTGTTCTCCCTTTGATTGCACAGAAGCAGCAATTTGTACTATTCATATTGTGCATGTTGCTTTTCTTAAGTGCTCAGAGTGTCCTACTTTACAGAGGGCAGTCCTTCACTAGAAGGGCTCTCAGAGGGCATTCCTTCCTATCTGAAGGACTCTTTGGTCCAGGTCCAATTTCATGGTAACGAAACAGGAGGGGGGAAAGCAGGGGTATTGCAGGTGTACCTGCACAGCAAACCAAGTAAGCACACAGATAGCATCTAGTCATACCTTTCCCCACTGTGTTAAGATGTTTCGTATTTCTATTAAAATATAATATCCTGCTCTGAACAGGATTGTTCTCCCCTGTAAGGAGCGGGTCCACAGTTTGCGGATAATCCTGGATTCCACACTGTCACTTGATGCTCAAGTGACCTCTGTGGCTAGGAGTGATTATATATACCGTAGGGGCTACCCTTGAAGATGACATGGAAACTTCAATTGGACCAAAATGCAGCACTTCGATCGCTGGGTGGGGTACCCTTCAGATCTGATATAGCCTGCTTTGAAACAGTTGAACAGGATGCCAATTCATTTCCAGACCCAATTCAAGGTGCTCACATTACTGCTTAAAACCCTAAACAACTCAGGCCCCAAATACCTGAAAGCTTGCCACTGCCCTCAGACATTTGGTGGATGGTGGCCCAGGAAAGGGCTTTCACTGTGGCAGCCCCTAAGTTGTGGGAATTCCCACCGAAGTGCATCTGTCACCTTCATCATACACAGGTTTTGGAGAATGCTGAAAACACATCTGTTCACCCTGGCTTTTGACACTTGAGATGCATATTTTAGGATCCACCTTATTTTACTAATTTTATATTGTTTTAAACTGTTTTTTTAATATTGCATGATATTGTGTTTTGATATTAAAGTTGTATTTTAATAGTCATAAACCACCCTGGGACGCTGGGGTGAAGGGCAGGTTAAAAATTGTAATAACCACCACCACCACCACCTTGGGTGGGGATAGGTAATGTATTCCAACCCTCTGTTTCATATGCAGGAATCTTGCAATTGCAGCATCCCTGACAGATGGCTGACCAGCTTCTGCCTAAGGACCTCCCGCAAAGGAAAACCCACCACCTTCCAAGGCAATCTATTCCACTGGATCAGCAAGGCCTCGGTTCAAATCTTTGCTCAGCCATGAAGCTCACTGGGTGATTTTAAGCCACTCACTTCTCTCAGCCTCCCTTACTTCATAGGGATGGTGTGAGGACAAGATGGGAGAAACTCATATATGCCATTATGAACATAGAGAAAGGATGGGGAAAATATAAAAATGGAAGCATGTTCATACATATATCACCTAAGAGCATATAATATATATATATATACTGGGAAACACGTTTTGAAACTACAATTTCTCCTCTGATTTAAGACCAATAGTGACTAGCGATATGGTGTGAGTTGGGCTGAGCTGCTTCTTGACATCAGCCTTCTTGACATCACATGCTGCTGCTGCTTACTGAGAGGTAGAGGGGGGGGCAAGGCAGTGGCCACTTAGTGTGGTGTCGTATGGATGCAGTGGCAGAAGCAGCAGATTGGCTCTGCCACTGCACCTGTACCAAGTTATTGCTGTAGCAATACAGCATTGGGAAGACAAGTCAGCAATGCAGCCCCACTGGTTGCTACTGCTTAGGACTAATTCTGAAAACTATTTGAGCCAAACTAGGTGAAATACAGGAAACTCATGAGCAATCTCCTGATAGTTTTTAACTGAAACGAAGCTGCAGTAGGATATGAATTTAATTGTAATAGTGGGAGGCAGAGGTGCTTCCCCATGGACCAGTTCTCCAATCAAAATTGCCATTGCAACCAAATTTCAGTAAATAAATAAAGAAGTAGGAAAACTGCTCTCACTTTCTCCTTGTCTAATCTAGTTGGGTCTTAGCTCTGGACAGAAATGAGACATTTTAAGCACTGGTGATTTAATTATTTAAGTCAATGGTATTTTTTTCCAGCAAACTCTTGCAAAAAGTCTAAGTTTAATGTATTTCTCCTAACCTCCTTGATTGGTGGTAATAATTGTTGATTAATTTAGACAGGAAAAGCATTGCCTATGCAGATTTTAGTTTAAAGAGGAGCTAATGAAATCTAGTAAATCACAGACACATGCTGATCTTGCTTCCATCTATTTTTAAATGTTCATCACGTAACTGTATCCGACGTATTCAACATGTGCAGTTTCTTTGGTCTGCATTTTGGGTATGTAGTGTACACATTCTATATATTAGCCACACACTCACGTCAACAACTATCTATGATAATTCATTAGATATTTCATATAATGAGGTAGACATACTGTAAACTATTTTTCCAATGTGATTACAAACATCCATAACTACAGAGATAGTAGGCATTCTTTATGCACAGACCAGGTTTGCCAATTTTATTTCAGTGTTTATCTCCTAAAGATATTATTCGGCACTTAATTTGAATAAAAAGGTATGGGACATTATTTGAGGACACCCCCAAGTGCTACAAACGACAAGTATGAAAAGTTAGTAAAGCCTAGTAAGGTAAACAATTTACCAAAAGTAATATAATGAACAGCAATGCTGGTTAAACATGTGGTTAGGGAAATGTGAAAACAAAATAAATATGTAGCTATTTACACATCCTAAGAAAACGGAGAATGCAGATACAACTTTACAACAAGGCTATAAACTCTCCGCCAGCTACAACAGCAAATGTGCATACTTACATCGTAAGGCTCTCCTCGGAAGGGCTTGTGTGACATAGAAAGAAGGGTAGCTTGTTTCCCTCTGCTGTGGTGATATCCCAAGACAAAACCAAGTTGTAAGTAATTCCCACTTGTGGCAAGCGGGGCTGAAAATATCAGTGTTGTTTTGCTGGGTCTGATCATATCACAGCGATCTGTTAAGGGTGGGTTATTTCATCACAAGGCAGCAGGTGATTCTTCCCAGGAAGATCTTGGCGGGAGACTCTGGGCCTGGAGCTTCAGATCACATCTTCCCCCGTCAGGAATCAGGATACGTAAAAAAGAACCCCTGTGCTTTTTAATGGAAAGATAACACGGCATTAAGATTATTACGTTTTGGAGCTCAGTACCTCAGTTTTAGTTCATAGGCATGTTCTTAGTTACACATCTGCTTTCTCAAGTAGAAATTAAAAGCCATTAATCCCCTCAACATCTCTAGTTGCCTGGGAAAGAGTCAACGAGAGGAGATTTTTATTGAGACAGGTGGGAATAAATGGGAAATCCTATTAACTCAGGAAATTAACAAGACTTAACTGTTACCAGCGGAAGAGAGTGCACTTTTAAGCACTTGTATGGAAATCATTGTTAGTTCCTGGAGGGTAAAATGGGCACTGAAGACATTATATAAGTCAGGAGAATTTGCACACCTAAAATGAGACCATCAGAAATGTTTTGAATTCTCTTACATATGTGTATGAATGAGAGATGCATTTGTGTTTGTCTGTGTGAGGTGAGTGTGTGCAAGAGTGTGGTACAGTCACCTTGTGCGAATTCTGCCATCAGGATCAACTGCACATAGATGCTCCATGGTAAGCTTGAGGTTGACTGTATTCTCCTTAATGTTGTTTTATGTCATGTCCCCATGGCAGCCATGCTGTGCTATGTGAACCGCCCTGAGATCTTTTGATGAAGGGCGGTATATAAATTTAATAAATAAATTTTAAAAATGCCCTACATGGCATCAGTTTTGTGACTGGTGACCCCAGCACTTTCTCAAAATTCAAAATGTTTGCACTGGTCCAAAAACACAGATGACTCCTGGCCTACATAATGCCTCAAATAATCCTAGCTCTTGGCTAAGACAACATTTCCCAAAGCTCAACCAGGAGAATCCATTGGATTGCCTCCCACCACTCCTCTGCATCCAGCCAGTCCATGACAATTTATGCCTTCAATCCATCTTGCACTCCCTTCCCTTGGAGTATTTCTGACAATGGGATCTCACCCAGTAGTTTCCTAAGCTTTTTCAAATTGGCCTTCTTAAAGTCCAGAGAGCATCTCTGACTACTAAGCTTCCACTTGCCCCTGTATCATGAAACTCAAGAGGACATAATCACTTCCTCCCAAGGTTCCCAGAACTTCTACTTCATCAACCAGCTCCTCTGTGTTGGTGAGGACCAGGTCCAAGATAGATGACCCCCTTGTTGCTTCTTCCACCTTTTGGGAAATGAAATTGTCACCAAGGCAATGGAGAAATTTGTTGGACCTTACATTCTTGGCAGATTTCCAACAGATATTGGGGTAGCTGAAGTCCCCCGTGACTATATCTCTCATTTTTGAATGTTTGGCAATCTGCTCTACGAAGGCATCATCCAAGTCTTCAGTCTGGCTTGGAGGTCTATAGCAGACCCATAAGGTCACTGTTGTTTCCCTCTCCTACCATTTTTACTCCACACTCCATACTCCTTCCATGCTCCAGGTCATGGATCTCGTCACAAGTGTACACACCCTTTACATATAACGCTACACATCCTCCCTTCCTAATAGGTCTATTCCTTTCGAATAGGTTATATCCCTCAATTTCTACATTTCAGTCATGAGTCTCATCCAACCAGGTTTCAGTGATGCCTATTAGGTCGTACAGTATTTGCCATCCTGTTTTAAGAGCTCCAATTCATCTTGCTTGTTTCCCATGCTCTGTGTATTAGAATAGAGGCAACTGAAAGCATGAGTCATTCCCTCCAGCTTCCTTCTTGTAGTTTCTTGCCATTTAGCAGGTTTCTGGAGCACAACCTCAGTTTCCTGTGCATCAATGAAGCAATTATCCCCAGTACCAGGTGTACTGTTGTCTGCAATATTGCCTCCCTCCTCCTCAGGATTTAATGTGAAGTTCTCTTGATGTGACTGGTTGGAAGCCAAGGAGTGGTGGGAGGTGCCAACTGGGAAACTCCCAAGGGAAGAAGGCTCAGAGCCCAGGGATTAGTGGTAGGATTATGAGTGGTCAGAAGAAGAGGGAGCAGATTGGGAGGAACAGATGTTGGAAGCTGAATAGGTAACAGGGCTTAGTGAGCAGGAAGAGGCTGTAGTAGAGAGTAGTCCAGAATTAGAGGCAGAAGTGGAGGCAGAGATGAGGCAGGCTGCTGAAAAAGCCAGGGTGTCTCCCCCTCCTGCTGCAACCAACTCCCCTCCCCTCTGCACTATGAGGCAGGTTATGTGGATCAGTAGCCTCCTATGTTCCGATTGTAAAACACAGTTGAGCTTTAACAAAAGATATTCAACCGACTGAAATGGAATCTTAGCTTTTAATCAGAAATACAAAGAAATGTTGCCATTTAAACAGCTAGCATGATGTACAAATCTCATAAAAGAAAAGGAAATAAGT
The DNA here is from genome assembly GCA_034641385.1 of Darevskia mixta. Lineage (NCBI taxonomy): Eukaryota > Metazoa > Chordata > Lepidosauria > Squamata > Lacertidae > Darevskia > Darevskia mixta. The sequence continues at coordinate 4,455,552 of JAWWNH010000062.1, read as the reverse complement.
ATCCTGCCTCTGCTTGATTATTTTCCTCCTTAATCCTCTACACTAATCTATCACAATCAATAGGAAAACTTAATAAAAAAAAAAAATTCCTTCCAGTAGCACCTTAGAGACCAACTAAGTTTGTTCTTGGTATGAGCTTTCGTGTGCATGCACACTTCTTCAGATACACTGAAACAGAAGTCACCAGACCCTGATATATAGTGAGAGGGTGGGGAGGGGTATTACTCAGAGGGGTGGTGGAAATGGGTGAAAGGTTGATAGCTGTGGTAAACCTGTTGACGACTGTTAACGGCTGCAATTAGTCTTACAGGAAAAAGCAAGGGGTGAGAAGGTTAAAAAAGCCAACCAACACGGCTATCTACCTTTAATAGGAAAACTTGAAAGCCTAATTACCACCCCATTCACTTCCCAGAACAAGGAGTTTCAAATTACTCTGAGATCTGGTAGATGACACATTTGACCCTGCTCTGAAAAAAAGCCTCAGGGTTGCACAGAGTGTTTCCCTGCTGTTGCCCAACTACCGGTACCTGTAATACTCAGCTAAGCTGCATCCAATCAAAGATTATTATCATTTTTGGTAGATGCAATATTTTATTTTAAGGACATCCTTCTCTGCAGCTGCTAATTCATTAGTCTATTTAATATATTGATATACCACTCTTCATTATAAAAGTCTAAGGTGATGTCCAAAATACACTAAAACAACAATATGTTTAAATAGTAAATGCAGCAATTTACAGTGGAATTAAAATCTAGGTATTAAAAGCATCCAACCAAAGCGAAGCACATTTAAAATCCATTTAAAACAGTTTCTTAACTTCCCAAGTGAAATCAAGGTATCCCAGTACTGTAAGCCTACAGTTGTATGAATGAGCTACACATATGACTGCCATCCTCAAAGTCCCAGCACCTGATAACTGGACTTAGAATCTAGTTATCTTAATTCTTAACTCTTAAGAAGTCTTAACTATTCAAATACTAGGAGCATATTACTGGAGTCATCGTCTGTCTAATGTACCACTTCATTGCTCATACAATTGTGAACACTCAGTTGTGCAATAAAGCAGCTTATCTCAACAGTTTGTAAGATGCAAAAGCCAATGTCCACTTAATTAGTTATTTCCAAGGCTAAGTGCCAGTTGCTATGTTGCTGAACGTATATATAGCATGTGTCATAATATTTTAAAGATTTTAGCGCACATTAGTTCATGTTTTCATTGTTTGCATGCCAAAAATTCCTTGCCCAAGTGGAAAGTGCTCTGCTCATAGGTACTTCAGAACAGGAGAGGAAACATTTAAAAGAGGATGGCATTCCTAGAAGACAGTTTCCCGAAAACTTTCTATGCAAATTAGGGTAATCTGCATTGGAAAATTTTCAGCTTGCATCATAACATTTTCTGGCGCCATAAGGAGTGATCTAATTTAGCATGCTTATTTTACATGTATTCACTAAACAAAGCTTTTAAAAAGCACCCCATGATATTTTGTTTTTGTCCCAATGGAAATATTTAAGGGGGGGGAATAAAGCACACTTAATACTGTATGGTTTAAATGCCATGTTCTGTGGACATTTTTATTGGATTTGTTATTTAAAAAATTAAAGACAATAGGATGTACCCTCCCATCATACTGTTTAAATTTAAGGGGGAAATCCACAAGGTACTGAAAAGAGCTGACACACTAATAAATTTTAGTGCCCAAAGAAGTATGCTTGATTTGCTAATTCACACATTTGGTTGCTATAATCACCTGAAAAACATTAATTACAACTTTGAAACTGTCACGTTTGCCTAATATTGTACTTTTGGCATCAATCCAATGTTACTAATGAACTTCTGTTACCAGAATGAAACAGCAAATTATCAATGGGGGGGTGGGGTGGGGAGACACATCACTGCTCCTGCACAAGAAATGGCTTTTGGGCAACACTCTGTGCAGGCAGTGTATCTGAATTAACCATTAACCATTTCCTTACCGGTATTATGAATGTGTTCCCCAAATGCCCTTTCCCTCTGTCTGTCTGTGCAGCTTTCCCCTACCTGCTGCCCAGAGTCCTGGTATCTGTTATTTACCCCTCACAGAGCTACAGGTCCCAGCACCCTTAATAGATTACAGTTCCCAGGATTATTTGCAGCAAATCATGTGCTGTAACTCCATCAGAGAAGCTGCCAAAATCTGTGTGACAGTTTTGGGCTGGATGACACCTCAAGAGTCTCCTCCCAACCAAGTGATTCATGACTGCATTTCTGTGAATGGATTTTCCTGTGAGTGTAAGTTTCTCAGCACTCTCTTTTCAGTTAAGGAGAAAAGCTCATTGCTATTACTACATCACTCACTTCCAGAAATGATTTTAGAGAAGTGGGCATGTATTTTCTTCCCTCACCTTTCCTCTCCCCTAGTTGCAGATGAGGTCATCAAGCTGCATGCATGCAGAAACAGCTCTTCAAGAGAAAGGAAGGAAGAGGGTCGCAGGTGTCTCCCCTAGTGGGACAGCAGTATCCTGGGAAATGAAGGAAACCAGAAAGCAAGGGGGGAATGCTACAGCTGTCTCTATAAAGGGATAAATGGGGAACCAATACAACTTGATTTTCGAAAGATAGGGTATTTGGAACCGGGTGGAAGTGATAATAAAGGCAGGGCTATTTTTCTAGAACGCCTTCCTTGTTTTCTTACAATAGCAATGGCGCCCACCTGAGAGGTGCTGGAACTCAGTTCTCTGTGAACAAAAGGTCTGCAATGGTTCCTAGAGGTTTACAAAAGAGGGAAGTATCAGTGTTGTATGTAAGAACTAATGAAGTGCGGCAAAGGACTCACAGAAGTTCAGTCCAGTGTTTTTTTTAAAACTACTATAATGCTGCGCTGGGGCATATGAAATAATGAGAGAGTACTGCACCACCGAGCATAAGAAAAGTTAATTTCTTATGCAACTAAGTTAACTACACACACATCTAAGATAGCTGAACAGGACTCCAGGTCAGAAGGTTGGAACCAGGCCAGTCTTAAGACGCAGGACATCTAATATTAGAAATGAAGTACTGGGTAGAAGGAAAATCTGGAACAAGTTGTGAGAAAGTCGAGAGAGTAACAACCATATGATTAAAAAAAACACAACTAGATGGCAATCCAGGAGCCAACCAGACAAAAGCTTTTATCTGAGCTGAACAAGTCAGATGGAAGGAGAGCTGAGGCAAAAAGAGAACCTACTAAGAAACTGAGTGGTGTTTGTGTCCATTTTCAAGGAGGGCAATTTTGCAGGCTGTGAGGCTGTATGCTGGCATGGAAAGACATTGAGGAGGATAGAAGCAGGGCATTGAAATCCTACAAAGGGCAGCAGGGAGTGGAAGCATGAGGCTTCTATCCTATGCACTCAACTGGGAGCAAGTCCCACTGAACTCAAAGAACTTGCATCTGAGTAGGCAGGTGTTGAGGATCACAGCATTTAAGCGTATGAAGGAAAACCACCGAAGATAGCAAAAGAGGGTGCTGTGAAGTCTGCTTCATATATTGCATTTTAGTGGGCTACTTATTGCAGAGTTTTAGCAGGTCTGAATACAGGGTTTTTGTTAGGGAGGGCATGCCTTTTGTTTGGGGGGCAGGGCAGAACCTCAGTTTGCTATGTATTTTTATTGATTTTTAGGGGGGCAGCTGCCCCTTCCTATGGCTACACTCATGTCTTAATGTACAGTACTAAAACTGGGGCAAGTGTTATCTGTCTCACACCAGACTCCGCAGAATCTTGCTTCACAGAGTCTTGCCACATCCAAGAATGGCCCAAGGCATTTTAGAAAACAAGCAGGAAAGCACGGCACTCTGCAACATTTCATTGCACAGGTCCAAACCTATAATGCATTGCTTATTATTATTATTATTGTTGTTGTTGTTGTTGTTGTTGTTATTATTCCTACCACCAACAGGCACCTTGAGCTCCTTGCAGGAAAGGCGGGATGCTGCTAGAGAGATAGGTAAATGAAAATAAAATAATAATAAATATGCACGCATTAACCCGCACCCCTCAGCAAAGAAGCAGGAGGTCTGATTTTGGAGAGGGGCCACACAGGTGCCTCCCTCCCAAGCATGGCAAACACGAACTCCCCTCTGAGAGGGGCGGGAAAGGCGCGCGAAATTTCGGAGAGGCGGCGGCGGCGGCGGCGCGGCCTGCCCCGGTGTCGGCTGGCTTCCCCACAGCCTCGAGAGGGCGGGCGGCTGAGGAGAAGCGAGGCGAGGCTCCGGCGCGGGCTTCCTGCTACGACGGGGCGGGGATTTCCTGAGGCGCCTCGGAGTTTTCGCCTTGCTTCCCTTTCGCTTTTTACACGCAAAGTCCGAGGGAAAAAAGAAGTCTTTCTGAGGGGACGAGCCTCCTCCTCCACCGGCACCGGCGGCGACCCTTCGCTTCCCGAGCATGGCGGGGTCGCTGCCGCCGGCCGCCCCTCTGCCCATCCACCGCCTCGAGGAGCCGCTGCTGAGGAGGCTGAGCGGCTCTCTGGACCGGGCGGCTCCGGGCAGAGGCTGGAGGGACTTGGCGCAGCTGGCCGGCAGCCACCGCGGCGTGAAGCTGAGGTGAGGTTTAGGGGTGTGGAAAAGGCAGGCCTCTCTTTTTGCGAGGCTTTCGGGCGCCACAGGAGTCTTCGTCGACTGGGCTGAAACCCATTTGTGGGCGCGGTGGGTTGGGGAGGAGGAGGAGGAGGAGGAAGACGTCCCCCTAGCGATGCTGGATGAGGAGACTCGGCCGGGCAGGGCGAGAAAAATGCTTCTTCACTCACAGTTTAAACAGTGGAACTCGCTGCCACATGACGGCCGCCCGCTTGCATAGCTTTTAAGAGCGGGCTAGAGAAGGCTAAGCCATATGAAAGATAGCCGTGTTGGTCTGCCGTAGTAGAAACAAAATAAAATAAAAACTTTCAGTAGCACCTTAGAGACCAACTAAGTTTGTTATTGGTATGAGCTTTCGAAGCTCATAACAATAACAAACTTACCGGTAGTTGGTCTCTAAGGTGCTACTGGAAGGAATTTTTTTTATTTTGTTTCCCATATGAAAGAATCTTTCATATTTGGTGGACCTGTAAGAGGGTAAAAGAGTATTGGGAAATACTGTAATTTATAATGAATGAGGGCGGGGGGGTATTTAAAAGCACTTTCCTTTAAAAAAAAACCAGAGTCCTTTTTGTCAGGGATAATTCAGATGGAAATTCCCAGGTGTCAAAAAAGGTTATTTATGTATGCTACTACTGCGGCCCGTGTTTTGTTAGCCCCAGAATGGGAAAACAAGCGAGGTTCCAACCAAAGAAGAATGGCAACTTAAACTGATGGAATATGCACAGCTTGTAGACCTAACATATAGAATAAGAGAACCAGAAGAATATGTGTTTAAAGAAGATTGGAAATTTTTTTATGGAATATATGGGGGGAATTGTGTACACCTGAAAACGTTGGCAGCAATAAGATAAATTCAACAGTATAAATAAGTTTTGATGGCTGTAATAATGGAATTCTGAATGGTTTAGTTTATGTAAAACATGCAGGGATTTATGTTATGCAAAATGAACCATGGAAAGAGAAGAAGGGAAGCCATTGATATTTTAAGGTTGTTTAAATGAAAATTCTAAACTGTAAAACAGAAAATTTAATCAATATTATATATATATCAAAGAGAAGGCTAAACCAAAACAAAAAAGTGCCTGCACAATTTGCAAAGCTAAGTAGGGTCCGGTGCTCAAAAGGATATGTTTACATGATGCTCTTGAAATGACTGTTTTGCTCATAGCTGAATTAATGGGGGCGGGGGGGGGGTTGGAGAGCCGCCTTCCCCTAATCAAAATCAATACAAATCTGAGGTTCTGCCCTCAAAAGCCTCCACCCCCCACAAAAATCCTGGCTACACCCATAACTGAGTTCACTTCTATATGCTGCATCGTGACCCCCTCCCCCCCCCCCCGTTGTTGCACTGTATACTGTACACTGTAATTCTGCCAAATGCACACTTCTTCATTGACTCCTGAGACAGACGGATGCCAACCCAACAAAAATAATAGAATGGCTTTCAAGAGGTGGGACCAGGAGGAAGATCAGGCTCCCCCAAAGTTATCTCAAACCTCTTCACTGTTTCTATGGGCCCAAAGAAGTGATAATGGGGTGTGTGTGCTGGAGGGGGGGAATCTGCAATGGAAAGTTTCCTGGAAGGATTTACACCATGGTATGTGTTTCGCCATGGAAGACCTGTCCCTTTTAGGAATGCATGGTTTCATAAAATGAATGGGCAACTTGATGAATGGACAAAGCACAAATCAAATTAGGCAACTGGAAGGGATGCAACAGTGGCCGAATCTAAAATCAAAGTTGTAATTAATTTTTTTGGGGGGCAGCTATATATTTATCTGCCCAGCTGTTCAGGCATGCTAAAATGGGTATATTAATAATTTTCAGTACCTTTCCCCCTTTAATATTTAAATAGCACAAGAGAAGTGTGTGCTATTGAGCTGTCATGTCTTAACTTATTTCAAAGTACTCCAATAAAAATAATTTTCTGGTGGATCTTGGAAAAGCAGACAGTACTGTAAAAGTAGAACAATAGAAAACTTCAATGGAAAGTGAGGGGGGAAAGACCTGACAGTGCAGGTAGAACATAGCCATAGTGACTATCCTTTAGGCTTCCTTTAATGGGTTTTTGAATCAAGGCAGCATTTAAAGGATAACATATTGGACTCTATGTTTCTTCCCAAAGGAACCCATGATAAAAAATACAATCAGCTAAACACAATTATTGCATTTCATAGAATCATAGGATTGCAGAGTTGGAAGGGACCCCAAGAGTCATCCAGTCCAACCCCCTGCAATGCAGTGTATTTATTTCAACAATTTCATAGAATCGTAGAGTTGGAAGGGACTCTGAGGATCATCCAGCCCAGTGTTTCCCAAAGTGGATGATACCACCCCCTAGAGGGCACTGGGACGTTCCAGGGGGCGGTAGTAGCCTCTGGATGGCAGTTTTCCCACTTCAGTTTGTTCTGTTGTCCAAGATAGCCAAATTGTGAGCAACAGTATTCTGATACTGGGATATAGCTGGTATCATAACATTGCATGAATCCTTCATCAAAGTAATACACTCTCTAGAAATGAGGCTAATGATAAGCTGGAATATTATAGACAAAAGAGTTAAGTAAATATGGGGCTTAAGATATCACTGTAAATACAGAGTCATATTCTTGTTAAAAGGAACCAAGAAGTTGTATTGAGGAAGTGTTTGATATAAATAGCAGGGCAGTCTACATTCAGATATTTCACTCTAGTGCCAGAACCCATGTTTGAGGCATGTTCTAGGGGAGAACGGCTTTTAGTCCCATAATTAGTCATTGTCATATATCATAGTGGGACGTGGGTGGCGCTGTGGTCTAAACCACTGAGCCTCTTGGGCTTGCCAATCAGAAGGTTGTTGGTTTAAATCCCCATGGTGGGGTGAGCGCCCATCACTCTGCCAGATGAGCACTGCAACCCCATAGTCGCCTTTGACTGGACTTAACTGTCCAGGGGTCCTTTACCTTTTTTACCTTTCATAATTATATAAATATAAAAATATTTTCTTTTGTATATATTATGATTCTTTGCAGTTCCCTGGAATTGGAACAGTGTTCTCTCCAAGTACTGGAGCCTGAAGGAAGTCCGAGCTGGAGTCTTCTTCAACTAATGGGAGAGAGAGGCTGCACTGTGTTGGAGCTGACAGAATTGCTGCAGGCCTTAGAACACACTGAGGCACTTCAGTGTCTCAACCCCCCAAGTGAGTTTATGGTTCTGCTAAAACTGAGTTATGCTTTATGTTGAAAATTTGGAAAGTGGCTTGGCTCTGCTGGTTCAGAACTTGGAAGGCTTCCACCAACAGGCAAGAAAATATTGGAGGCTAAAATCATAACTGGGAGGGAAGGAAGGGTGAGTGGTCAGCTTTCTCCTCTCATTTCAGTTACCTGAAATGGAGCTATCAAAGTCCCTTCAGCTTTCTTCACCTCTTGGGAGGGAGACTTCAAAGATCTACATGTGCAGACTCAGAGTCAGGCTACCTTTATGCTAAGTGCAACATTTTCCAGACTGGTAGCCGCTTTAGTCTCTTGCAGCAAGAACAAATACAGTGGTACCTTAGTTTATGAACTTAATCCATTCCGGAAGTCTGTTCTTAAATCGAAACCGTTCTTAAACCAAGGCGCGCTTTCCCTAATGAGGCTTCCTGCCACCGGTGCCTTTCCACCATTTGGATTTCATTCTTAGACCGAGTAAAGTTCTCAAACCGGGACACTACTTCCGCTTTTGTGGAGTTCATAAACTGAATCGTTCGTAAACGACTGTTCTTAAACTGAGGTACCACGGTACAGTACTGGCAAATATATTATGGAAGAAGCTTTTGTGGACCACAGTCCACCTCACTAGATTTACTGTAACATATGTAACCTGGCAATCCATGACCCAGTGTACTTAGGGTATGCTAAAGACAAAATATAAAGCAGACTTTCAGAAGCCAGGGTTCTGATGCAGTGAGCTGCCACACAGGCAAATAAGTATTTAGGATGGGGTGGAATGACAGCTATATGAATCACATGAAAAGTAAAGGTAACAATGTTGGCCCATAAGAAAAATTACATGCATATCAGGGCAATACGTTTGTCAGGCCAACCACAGTATCATGAAATAGAGTTCTCCAGACCTCTTCATCATGCAAAACAAAAATGGTAAATAAGGCAGAGTGGGGGAGTTGACTGCTGGTAAAGCCATGAGTCTGTGTCTTGAAAGAGTCTTAATACAGAATGTGGTAGGAAGTACCGGTAGCATGCATGCAAATTAGGTTCTTTTAGTTGGCACCATATCAGTGTAGCATCTTTTCTTAAGGTGTTGAGTTGGCCTTGTATGCAGTGACAGCAGTGTGTACTGGACCTCTGGTGTGAGATTCAGTCACCTTTATTGGAGGTACTGTAGAAACCCCTTGTTTTAGTCCAAGGTTGCTGCAGGATGCATGATGGACAGAAGGACACGGAACATTGCTCATGTGAATTTTGGCTCCACAAAGCAGTCTTTCTCTCCCTCTCCCTTTTTAATAATATAATTATAATTCATTACTTAGAACTGTAAGGCCCCTCAAACTATTGAGATATTATTGCACCAACATTTTTGGACTCATTTAAGGTTTCTGTATAATTTACCATTTAAACACCTAGTATCATAGAAAACACCTCCTTGTTGTAAAGTAACCAATGCTAAGCTTTCTAAATATTACCGGTTGAGTCTTAAAACAAGTTAAACATTGTCACGTTATCAGAAACCAGACATTAAAATCCATTATCAATAACCAAACAAGAAAGAGAAATAAATAAAAAGGGGGTGGGGGGCAAAATCGCTTCCTTTCTTCTGTTAGATAACATAAAGAAAAATTCCCAAAAGGTTGCCGTTCATAAAATTTCTTACTTTATATATTTCTTGTTTCAAATTAGTTGTTCTGTATGTGACTTCACATGCCTATTGTTTATATTTGGAAACAGAGTCGGATTAGAGAGAGGGAGGATGTGTGTGTGTGTGTTTAGTAACACAAAAAATCAAATAGGATGTACAAATCAATCAAAGGCAAATAAAAATCAAAGGCAATCAAAGGCAAATAAAAAAAACTGTGACTGTGAATGAGTGAAGTACAGAGATTGTTTTCATCTTCATCTTCAATATTAAAAAGTAAATACAAACCGATGGGTCAGAATTTACATCTAAATGAAATCAGATCAAAAGCTATTTTAAAAGTAGAATTGGTTGGGGAAGAGGACAGTCTGAAACATGTCTAGACCAGGTAGAAGGAGAATCCATCAGTAGGGAGGCAAATGCCCCCTTCATAGCGATGCGTGAATCATGAATGGAATTTTATTTCACAACAGAACAACATAGGTGTGCCATGCTGGTTGATTACTTTAGCTATGTCAGTTCAAGCTATTCTGTATGGGGTTGCTTATCAGCCACAGACCATTAAGGTGAATGTGGCTATAATGTTGCCACTTTGCAGTAGTGCTGAATAAAAACAGGTATTCTCTGCTCCTTCTGAGAGTTCTATAACAGCAATCCCATCAAAATCCCATGCAAATGAGAACTATACTGCTTGCATATGTTGACATTGTAACCTTGACTATGTAGAGAGCAAATTGAATTTAATGACCATCTGCCAATGCAGTCTAAATGTAGTAAGTAAGTTTTATTTACGGCCATTGGCCCAACACATAAAAAACACAATTCCTACACAACGTATGATATTAAAAACCTTCGGCAGAGGGAGAAACCTTCTGCTCGTTACTAGATAAAAACACAGACTGTCCGCCTTCCTATTTTTGCATTGTGGCTCCTGGATTTGCGGGATTCTCCTGGCCATACCAAATCCCTTTTTAGTCTAAATGTAGAGATCAAAGTCTTCATTGTTGTGATTTTATTCACCTTTGTTGGCTTAAGGTCTTCGTTGACGCTGTGTTCTAAACCACTGAGCCTCTTGAGCTTGCCAATTGTAAGGTTGGCAGTCTGAATCCCTGTGACGGGGTGAGCTTCCGATGCTCTGTCCCAGCTTCTGCCAACCTAGCAGTTTGAAAATAAACCAGTGCAAGTAGATAAATAGGTACCGCTGCGGCGGGAAGGTAAATGGCCTTTCTGTGCGCTCTGGTATCCGTCACAGTGTTCCATTGCGGCAGAAGCAGTTTAGTCATGCTGACCACATGACCTGGAAAGCTGTCTGTGGACAAATGCTGGCTCCCTTGGCCTGAAGCAAGATGAGTGCCGCAGCCCATAGTTGCCTTTGACTGGACTTAGCCATCCAGTGGTCCTTTACCTTTTACCTTACCTAAAATATGGGCAATGTCCTCACAATATTTTAATGGCATGCATAGAGATAAGAACCTAGTTAACTAACCTCTAGCCACAATTCTTAAGTTCAAGCTAGTATGGCACGGCTCATACGTCATGTGAATCCATAGTTAATGTTTAATTGCAGTTTAATGCAAACAAGCAACAAACATGCTGCTTTAAAGTCTATGATTCTGGCCACACCAGAGGCTTGGGCTTGCTATGTCATCTGAACCCAGCCATGTGGTTTGTTTCTCTCTATAGAGATTCCCAAGTCAAGGTTTGTTATTGATTTACCACCCATGGTTTGCTTGGGAGTACCAAACTTCCAGCTTGGGGTCGGCTGACACAATGATACCAAAAGCCACTGAGATGTCAAACAAAAGAAGTAACAGGACTTTATTCTCAAATTGTCTTGCAAACAATTCACAATTATGTTAATAATAAAACATCAAGTGTAAATGGTTTAATCTTCCGCATTAAACATGGCTTGTCTTTTCTTTTTTTTACAGGTATAATGATAGTTGTAGAACCAGAATCTCAAGCTGTTCTGTCTGGCCAGACAGTGAAGCTAAGCTGCTGGGCAGCTGGTTATCCACTTCTTCATTATCAGTGGTTCAAAGAAAACAAAGCGGTAAATCAACTTATGAGGAAGCTCTGGGAATAACGGGAGTGTTGATAAGTAAACTATGAAGCAAAATGGTCTTTACTCTTAGCTGGTAAATAAAACTGCTAATATCATAATGCCATTTTGCAAACCAATGGTGAGACCATACTTGGAATGTTGTGTACAGCTCTGGTTGCTTCTGCTTCACCTCTAAAAGGATATTGTAGATCTAGAAAGGATTCAGAAAAGGGCACCCAAAATGGTCAGGGAATTAGAGCAACTCGCCTATAAACATTTGGCCTTTTTCTTTTTGAAAAAGCGAGGTTTATTCTATTACAAATGGTGTGGACAAATTGGAAATACTAGTACTCATGACCATGCAAAGAGGCTGAATATTGGAAGACCCAGGATAGCCAAAATAAAATAATTAATTGCACAGTGCATAATTAAAACTATGGCATTCCCTGAACAGGATGGAATTCCCTTCCACAGGCTATCAACTTGGATGGCTTGAAATTCTTGATGAATTCTTTGAGGAGAAGACTTTTTTTAGCTATGATTGCTATATTCTGCCTCTACTGGCTTGCTTCTGAATGTCAGTTGCTGGAATATCGTGAGGAGAGTGCTGTGGTATTCAGGTCCCACTTCCAAGCTTCCTATAGAGATCTGGTTGGCTACTTGGATAACAGAATGTTGGACTACATGGACCTTTGGCCTGATCCAGCAGGGCTCCTTTAATGTTCATATGTTAAGTTCAAACTATAATCATCTTTGATTATAGTTCTTGTATGAAAAAACAAGTACTATTGTGCTTTATCCTCCATCGTTGCAATTTGCATTTTGGGTTTATTTTGTTCCTAAATCAGGTTCCGCGTGGCAATATCCAAGAACTGGTGCTCAGCCAAGTAAGTGCAGAGGATGCTGGTTTTTACATATGCCGAGTAAACAGTGACTATACTTACCAGTTCAGCCAGTGGGCACAGCTAGATGTCTGCGCAATCCAAGGAGCTTGCCATGGTGAGTTAAGAAACATATGTTGTACAATAAATGCATTCTGCTGTGACGATGATGCTTTTGGGTCTTTGCGGCCAGTGGGTTATGGCTGCTTATGTGTTACTGTTTTTTCTTCTCTTGGTAATGATTGTGAAGAATGTCTCAGACTGGCGTAGAGCCACTGATGATGGAATTTTCCTCCTGCTCTATAGTTCCTGCTTCCAGAAAGTACAGGTGCTCTGTCCGTTGTTCTCCATGCCTCCGTCTTGAGAACAGGATTGTTCCCCCCTCTTTTTTCTCTTTTGTTTCAACTTGCAGCCACTTCCTATATGTAGTAGAATCAAATGGAAATGCTTTTCCTGAGGCTTACCACTTCACCTAGCAGGTGCAGAGGGTTAATGTTTCCCCTCGGATAAATGCCCTACATAATGAAAAGTCGCTCGTCACGAGTGTGGCCTTTGCCTGACATCTTAGCTTTCTTTGGGAGGGAGGTTTTTCCTCATTAGGGAAGCATTCAGACTTGCCACCTGCAGCCTGAGGTGATTCAGTCTATAAAAAGCATAGCCATTTGATTCCACTGGCTGCATAAATGGGCCCCGAGTTACAATTAAAGTGTATGTTCAGATCCCCTCCTACCCTTCAGTCTCTTTTGGTCTTCCCTAATCTAGGGTTTATTTAGCTGCTCAGTCAATGCAAGTCCCAAAGTCATTTTTGTGATATTTTGTGATAATCTCTACATGATTTATTGTTCTCCCCACCCCAGTCAGCCTCTGCTTGAGCAGGCAAGCACACATACAAATAGGACCATAGCTCAGTGGTTGGGACAACCCAGCCTGATGGGCGGGGTATAAAATTATTATTATTGCTATTAGTGGTAGAGCACCTGTTTTGAATGCAGAAGGTCTCAGATTCAATTTCTGGCATCTCCAGGTAGGGCTGAAGATGAGTCAATAGTATGGTACCATGATCTTCATGGAATGGTTGTGAGGCATAAAAATATGTATTCAGTATAGATATGTTCTCCTAAACTGAGAGAGGGAACATGCAGGTTCAACCCCCCCCCCAAAAAACCCACAGCCCTGAAAAACTACAAGTGAAACATTCACAAAATGATGGTTTGTTGTGGAGAGGGGTACTTTTTACTATTTCTGCTACTCAGTTAAGGACTTGGTGAGTATTCTTGCACTCAATAAAAACAGGACATTTAAAGCCATGATAGTGGAGTAGATAAAGTTGTTACAGTCAGCATTCAGTAGATGAATTTGACAATTTCAGTAGCCGAGGGAAATAATTGCATTTCCCCTCAACAAAACATAGCTCACTGAGTGCAGGGGAAATGTGATACCTTGCAACAGTACAAACTCGAGGGAGGATGTCTAGACTTTGCACAATGTATTATTTGTTATTCTCATATGCTACCTTTTCTTTAAGAAGCTCACGATGATGGTGTATTTGCTTCACAGCCTATGAAATAAGAGAGGGAGGGAGGGAGAGAGAGTTGCCTCAGACTACATAGTGAATTCTATAGCCAAGTGGGGATTTGAGGCGGAATTTTCCTTTTCCAAATGTTACAGACCTAGACACTGTGGGTGGTATTCAGCTAAGTTTTAATCAAATTAGACCAGGCTTCCTCAAACTCGGCCCTCCAGATGTTTTGAGGCTACAATTCCCATCATCCCTGACCACTGGTCCTGCTAGCTAGGGCTCATGGGAGTTGTAGGCCAAAAACATCTGGAGGGCCGAGTTTGAGGAAGCCTGAATTAGACCCACTGAGAATAATGGACCTAGCTTAGTCATGTTCATTAATTTCAGTGGGTCTACTCTGAGTAAAGCATAGCTGAATACCACCTTGTACCACAAGGAAAATTAAGAGTATATTTATTGCTACAAAAACTGATTGTCCGGAGAGGTCCTGAGAATCATGTTCTATGACCTTGTTTTGGTTTCACTAAAATTGCTTGAATCATCCACAGCCGTAATGAGCATTTTCTTCTGCCAGGTTCCCTTTTTCCACAGACACCAGACTACACTTCTGGTTTCATAAGGTTAAGCTACTTCCCAGTTTATAGTACACTACCCTGGAAAAGTTATGATTAATTATGCCAAACTGTTCCGTAATTCATTACGTGAAATTTTGATGGCGTTCCCGGCATCCAAAGGTCAATGAGACACCTTGAAACCGCACAGAGAAGAATGTATTATAAAGCAGTACATAATTGTAATTTAGGCAGAAAACTGCAGTAGTGTTTTGTGTGTAACATTATACCAGAGAAGTATGCATATGAGGAAAACAGTAATAACTACAGTGCAATTACAAGGGAGCAGGCCATGACCCTGGAATGAACCGTCCTACCCCAGCTGTTTATGTTATTGTCATCACTCCCCTAGCACTATGGTTTGTGCAAGAAATGCTCTTCAGTCTTTTCTGACTACCTAATCTTAAAAGAGGATTTCGTATTACTGTATTGTCAAACTGTTCTGACATTACACTGATTTTTGCATTTTTGCATGTTCAAATGAACTACAGTTAAGAAAAAATGGGAGTGCTATAAGACTCCCCCAGGAGGAGAGTTCAGATGCTATATGTTTCTCTCTTTGATTAAAAAAAATTACATTTACAATCTTTACAGACCATTTCTATTAACATTAAATGCCCTTCTGATAATTTAAATAGCTACATTTCCAGGGGCTCGTTTGAATTAATTGAAAAGAAGGTCTCGATGTCATATGGCACTTTCACAAGGGCTGTTTGGCTTTCTTAATTTTTATTATTATTAATTGAATTTATAGCTGAAGGAGCCCATAGAGACCAAAAGATTTGCAGTCATAACATTTCCCTTACTTAGGAGATCAGAGCATGGCTCTTCCTCAGTCCTTCATTTAATTCTTTCTCCTGTCCCCATTCTGTGTTCAACATTTGTGTCAAGGCATGATTAGCTGTTAAGCAGGGTTTGTAAAGCTGCATATAACCCTGATGCCACACTCCGGTTAATTGGTAACAGTAGAAGATTGGGAAAGAAGCATGTGTGCATACGGTTAAAAACACCTAAGAGATATGGAAATATTGTTCATGTTGCTTGTGAAAATTGGTTTAGTTGTGTGATGGGTTGTGTGAACTGACGTGGTACCGGTAGTAGTGAATAAGAGAATGATCAACAGGAATGCCTCTGGGAAAGAACAAATAATACCTTGGGTGGAACCCAGTTATCTGGACTACCTGGTTGTTGGACACATCTTGGAGAACAAAGTGGAATTTTCTGTTTTAAATATTTCCCGTTTCAAACTTATTTGTATCTTGTATATAACGGCTTCAAAAGATGTCTCTAAATATATCTCATGAAGCCATTACACGCACACAATACCTAGTAAATTATTTCAGTGTCTTCTATGAAAGCAGCCTTGTGTACGTGTAGAACACATCGATTGTTGGGCCCCCTTGAACACAGTCTGCCTGCTCTTCATGTCCTATAAAACGAGAGCATCTGGAGCAGTAGGAAGACCAGAGAGTTTCAATGCATGCAGTACATGATGATGTTGAACCTTTAATCCAAAGCCCTTGACAGGTTAGGTGGCAACTGCAGCATGTGTCTGGGTTGTCTAAACCTTTTAATCCATGCATGCTGACACATGATTGATTGACCACAACAACTGAGTTAAAAACTTCTGACAGATCCTGCTCTGCTTTAATGGTACAATGTATGCACTCCGTAGTGCCACACATTCAATGCATACCTAACATCTTGCTAGCTTATGTTTGTGCATTAGAAATATTTGGCCACAGAAACTTAGTTTTTGTTATGTTTTGTTTTGTTTTAAATACACTTAGGAACATACATTACGGTAATTAATTCCATGTTATTGTTGTTCATTTATTGCATTTATAGCCCACCTTTTTCTCCAAGGAGCTCAGGGTGGCCTTACATGGTTCTCCTCCCAATCAAGCACTTCTGATACCACTAAGGCGAGGTACCGTATATTTCGGCATATAAGACGACTGGGCGTATAAGACAACCCCCAACTTTTCCAGTTAAAATATAGAGTTTGGGATATACTCGCCGTATAAGAAATACGACCCGGCGTATAAGACAACCCCCGACTTTTGAGAAAATTTTCCTGGGTTAAAAAGTAGTCTTATACGCAGGAATATACAGTAAATCCCATTCCTGGGTCTGAAGTTCAACTCCTTCAATGTACTCCTGTAGAAATACACAAGCGACCTGTGAAGAAACAGGAAGACTGATGCTATTCCCTTACTGTCAGTGGAATTCAGCTGTGTAGAACGAGTCTGTGTGTGTGTTACACAGTTTATATTTGGCAATGCTTTAGCGTTAACAGGAAACAAAATGCAGGAACTCAATGTGAGTTTCTCAGAACGCCTTGGAGAAAGGGGAGGACGTCACTAACTTGAAATAACTTGCTGTGCAGGGTTGTGATCTTTACTTTTTTTAAAAAAAACCTTTTCAATTAGCTTATCTATTAAGGCAAGATATCCAATAGTTAATGCAGTTTGAAACCTAGGTTGTTGCTTTTGCTCTGTAGGGTAGCAAGAGGACCCTTCCGCTGTCTGCTGATTTCCTATGTGAGCCTCCTCCCCGCTCCCCCTGAACCCACCCTCACAATCTCTCTTCCACACTTGCTGTGGCAAATGGCTGTTGTTGGCATCCATCTGTCTCGAGAGACATTGGAGTGCATCTCCAGGGGTGAAGTCAAGCCGCTGTATTAGCAGCGGCAAAATGACCTCCTCAGGGCGCAAGCCTGGGCAGTGTGCATTTATATCCTACCCTTCCTCCCAAGGTGGCAAATGCACAAAAAAGTTATAACTGTGCTATTAAAAAACAAAATATATTTTAAACAATTAAAAGCATCTTTAAAAATGTGTTTTTAGAAAAGCAACTAGGAAGAGGTAAGTGGGTGTGCAAGGTGGTAAGCAGGGAAGCAATGAAACACTTCACAAATTTTGCAGCTCCCCTTTTTTGGGTCTGCTGCAAAAAAGAGGTAGTGCATGTTCCAAATCTGTTTAGTATCAAATCGTGAACGTTGTACTTTTAAGTTGCTTTTATATAAGCAAGGGTTTTTATTATTATAGAAAGTTGTATAAAATGTACATAAATGAACAAGGTGTCTATTTTTACCATCAGCTGCTAAAGAATCTCAAATTCCCTTTCTTAATCTTGCATTTAAGGAAACTGTCCGGATTTACCTGAAAAGAAAATACATATTTACATCCATCCACAGTGCCAAAACCTGCTAGTAGGGGAAACGTTGATTCTGCAGTGCGGAGCTATAGGAATCCCTATCCCACAATATCAGTGGTACAGAAATGGATCTCCACTGCCTAATGGGGATAAAAAGGTCTATACGGTGAGTCTTAACTCTTTGCCTTTGTTTGTTAGATTTATTGCCATAAGTAATAATTCCAGCATGGCAGGCAGGAGTTACACAGCAAATACTGTAGCCATATACGCAATACTATTACCATATAACTAAAAACATTAAAATCAGGAAAAAAATCAAACAGCAGCTATCCACATCTCAGGACCTGATAAATTCAGGTATTTCCAAATGCTTGCAGAAAAAGATGAATATTTGGTCTATGGAAGGCACGTTCAACTCTCTAGAGACTGCGATCTACTCCCAGTATAATAAAACTGGCAGTGATCTACCCATTGTCATTGCCAAGAGTTGTTGAGTTTTTTGGGGGGGAGCAGTGTTCAGAGTTGTTGAGCTTTTCGGGGGAAGGATTGCCCTGAATCGCTCATACAACAATATGCCATCCTTCCCACTTCAACTCTGCCACCGCGGAATGGAAAAAAAACCTTTCAAAGCGGTGACAGTGGCAATGGGACATAGCGCCAGGGGGCGGGGCGCAGAGCGATCGATCAGGAGCACACAGACGATCACTTATTTTAATACCGCGATCGACATGGAGCACCAACACGATCTACCTGTCGATCGCGGTTGACCGGTTGAACATGTCTGGTCTATGGCAACCAATGAGGGAAGCTGAATCTCCTGGAGGCGGGCATTCCGTAGCTGGTATGCCACAACCGAGAAGGCCCTGTGAAACCAGCAGGGTCCTCTTTGCAGACCTTAATTGCCAAGATGGCATTGAACCTAGTAGCACACCATCAGCAAGTGCAGTTTGCACAGAATGAGTTTTATGTGATTCTGGTAAGAAAAATCACTTAATACACTAGCAGCTGCATCCTGCACAAGCTGCAACCGCCAGACCATTTTCAAGGGCAGCCCCGTGTGGAACATTTTACTAAATTGACAATGAATCACGTGGTAGGTGCTTGTCTCCCGGCCATTTTGAGGACAGTGGATGCAAGTGAGGGGATATTTTGGGTGATGGCTGCTTGTTTGTGGAGCTCGCTTCCCTGAGAGGTCCTTTAGCTCCTTTCTGGTTGCCTTTTAGAAGGGACCAGCATGTTTTTATGTTGGTCTGCTTTTATAAGGAGATATATTTTATTGTTGTTAGGATTGGTTTTAATGGCTGTAAGCAAGAGTTTATGTGGGATGGCTGGTTCGGAATGTAATAGTTTTACTACTCTTTCCATTTTAATATTTTTAATTGTACATTTTAATGCTTTGTTTTTAAAATGTCTTTTTCATTTTTTCTGTACTCTGCTTAATAAAAAATACATCTGGAAAGGTGGCCTGGAAAATAAATAATGAATAAATCAGTGTTATCAAATTTAAATTTAAAGCCGCCTGGAAATAAATACCTTTAAAAGCATGATCTTGAAATTCTATATATAAATTAAGATGTTCTTTAACTTCCTCGTGCTCTTGTCATTAGCATGCTGATAATATCTGCTTGAATCTCTTTGGAGTACTGAACTCTGAAGCGAGTTTAATTGCATGTATCCTATTTCCTAAGGTATTAACTGGGTGGGTAGAGACAGCACACAAGGTCTTTAATAGTTCATAGTTACTTCAAATTTCATGCAGAGCTAGATGCAATCCTCCAACGCAGTGACCTATGCAAATATATTATTAGTTTCATGTAATGTTGGTAACAGTTTTCTTTTTGGACACTAAAGTCTTATTTTAGAAAACTCTTCTCTCCCTCTTAAAATTTATATAAGATGTGGATTTCCCCAAACCCTTTGCACCCCTGTAGTAGACTTAAGATAGCCCATGTATTAGGACAGGTAATGAAAGGAGGATTCAAAATCTGCAGATCTGAATCACCCCCCCCAATATAGCAAAACTTGTTTGTTTTAAAAAAAAAAACACTTGCAAAAAATAACATAGAACATGTGCCAGTTGTCTATGTTAAGGGATAAAACAAAGGTTTGCCACCTCAGTGCTTAGATTTCACAGCAGACAATTTGGGACTTTTAAGCAGAGTCTTCTAGAGTTTTGGGGTGTACAAAATGTTTTGTTAAGTCTTGATCTTAGTACTGATGGAATTATTGAGAATGCAGTTAAGTATATCCTACCAGATATCCTTCTAGGTCTCCTGCATAGACACCGAACACCAAGGTACATATTGGTGCCATGTATACAACCACCAAGACAATCAAGAAAGCAGGAAGATAAAAGTTGTTATAGGTAAGAAGCTTCTTTATTGGGTGTAATAAACAGAATCTGGTGTTGAGTGCTCATTAGTGAGCCTACTCAGTGACAAACTTTGCTGCCTCCATCGCATCCATACTTTGCTGTCCAGCTTTTCCTGGTAGAATGGGGTCTTTTACATTCTGGCCTGAAAAAAGGTGGTAGAACCAACAGTGGCTCACCGTGGCTTGTTTGCAAAGCATTTTGAGGATAAAATCGCTTTCATCTGCTGTTTCATATATTTATTTATTTATAAAAAAATACATACTGCTATTGATTTTTTTAAAAATCAGAGTGCTTTACAACATAAGAATGGCCTCCTGGATAAGGCCAATGACCCAACTAGTCCAGCATCCTATTCTCACAGTTGCCAACCAGTAACAACAATTGTATGTAAAACCGTACAATAAAAGCTACATATAAAGTTAAAGTAAGAAATCGGCTAGTTATTGTTGGCAGGCGTTCTCTTAACTGCCTGCATAAGCCTAACAGAATATTAAAGTTTTCCGCAGGTGTTTAAAAGTTCAGTGGAACCTGCTAGAACTCAACTGATAAGAGTATTCCTCAGTCCTTTACCAATGACCCTAAAGGCTTGGTTTCTTCTTGTCAAATCAACCTCACCAACTTAGGGAACAATTGATGATGCTCCAGCAGATTATCTCAGTGATCGAGCTGGAATGTAAAGGTTCAGATACCCTGGACGTAAGCTGTTCAGGGCTTTTTAAATTATCACAAGGACCTTGAATCTGATTTGATAATAGATGGGCAGCCAGTGCAGATGCTTTAACAATGCTGTCACATGTTGCTCTGTTGTGTTGGATGAGCTTCAGTTAGTAAGACTTAAGAAATTCACCCTAGATTCAGAAATTCTTAAGTCTCGTTTCCAGGCTCAGTTCAAAGTGCTGGCGTTGACCTATAAAGCCCGATACCCCAAGGACCGCTCTCCCGACAGGAACTGAACCAGACCCTGTAATCATTTGTCAGGTTCCCTTAACGGTTGCTCAAGAGTAAAGACCAAGTCCTTCTTGTCTTTCTATCATTTTATTGTGCAAAGTATGTACAGTGCAGAGCTAATCCTAAACATGACCGTCTAGTCGCTGACGGAATCCGGAGGTGCCCCCCTCCTGTTGTGGCGCCAACACCAGAGTCTCGGCACCCTGAAGTGCCGCCTCCTTCCTCCCCTGGTCCCTCTGCGTAAAGCCGGCGCCGGAAACGGTGTCTCCCCCTCCGAGTGGGTCTGCTGAGTGGTACTAGGTCTCTCGGCATCTTCCTGGAGAACTCTCACCCCCTGGCTCCCTCCTGGCAACTGCTCCTCCCCCGAGGAGGAGCTGGAAGACTCACTGGAAGACGGGTCCGTCGACAGCAAAGGCTGAGGCTGCCGGTAGCCACTCAGTGCCGGACTGGCAGGGGTGGGCATATCCCTGACATCATTATCTGATGCCCTTCTCCATGTGTCTCCTCTGCATGAGACCTGGAGGTTGGCAACATGAGAATGGCCAACATGAGAATGACCTGGCACCATCTTTAATTTTAGATGCCAAGCAAAATCCCTTTAATCTGGGCTTTTGGCCTTTGATTTGAAGGGTTTCAGGTATTTGCAGCTTCTTTCAATGGGGCAGGATCTGTAACACATGGGCTTTTTCTGCATAGTTGTATTTTTAGGTTTTATTGCTTTTTGGGGTTATACTTTGCTTTAGTGCTTGTATTGTGTTTGTAAGTCACTTTGGGTCACTTTTTCGAGGAAAGCAGCTAATAACAATGTAGATCAGTTCAGTACGTAAACATCAAGAACTACTAATGAGAAGTTGGATCAAATATGACTAGCATGACACTTTTTTCTGGGACATGTTGTGATACGTTGTGCACATCTCAAAACTTGACCCAAAGCAAATTAACATATGAAACCTTTCAGGCTCAACCTCTTAATGCTGAACACCACCATACCAGCCACTCTTGCAATTATAATAAAGATTTGTGGCATGACCCTCTTTCATTTACACAAGTTTATGACCTTGTCTAAATTGCTTAACCTCTGTGTTCCTCCAAGCTTACTCGTTTCTGAAATAGTTAGACTTGCCAGCAGCATCATGTGCATATGAGAAACTTGACACTTCAGATTAGCAGATAGGATCTCTACATCACTTAGTTTCTAAGTCTGCTGCCCACTACTGTATAACAAAAACTAATTTGAGTTCCTAAGACTTGTTCACATTCACGAAAAGTGTGTATGCCATTGGTGCCATTCTCCCTTCATGCTATTTTGACAAGAGTAGTCAAATTGGGACAGCCTAAAAAACTAATGTGCAGTTCACTGAATTAAAATAATTTTTCTCGTTTTTCTTTTCATTTAATGTTAACCACAAAAGGGGGCTTATAATTCAGTGTATTATGTGTCTGTATGTACTGTGCAGGCACAATTAACATAGGATATGACTCTTAGGAGGTGACATTAAGTGGTTATGAACAAGAACTTTAGTTCAAGATTGATCAGATGGATGCAAGTTTTTTATATGTCGCATGTTGTAACTTGCTGCCTGGCTATGCAATAGAGAATGTCAATAGGTAGACCAATGATGCATCTGCTACAGAATGGAGGTTGGGTTTTTTCTCCCCTGCAATGCATTTCTTGGCTGTCTTACTTACACTGGCCTGATGTTTTGTGAGAGGGTGATATATAAATATTTTTTAAAACAAATAAATGTACATTGGGTGGAGAGCCTGTGCCCCCCCCCCCCAGATATTTGTTGAGCAGTCAATACTATCTTCCCTGCCCATTGGCTATGCTTGCTGGGGTTGACAGGTGTTGGAATCCAAGAGCATTTGGGGGGGGGCTGTTCCCCAGGTATGATGTACATGTGCTTATTCTTCTGATTTCTTTCCATTTGTGGCATGCTGTGATCTCAACAGGATTATCTGTAGGGTACTATTGGATGACTTGTTTGACCTTGGACTGGAGGTTTTTGAGCACATTTTGGAAGTGATTAGTTACATGATTCCATGCAGGATTAATTTGGCAGCACGCTGTCTTGTGTACCAGTATATCAACACAAGGTTCAAAATTATGTATAGTAGCAACCGGACAGAACGATTGCCTTAACACTACATTGGATTCTCCCTTTTCTTTATAAAACATGATTGTCATAAATGCAATCAAGAACTTCATTTCAGTATTCTTTTTTTTTCTTAAATCTCAAGGTGGAAAAGCTATTGCAGTAGAATGCTCTGAAGGTGTTGTTGTTGTTCAGTCGTTCAGTCGTGTCCGACTCTTCGTGACCCCATGGACCAGAGCACGCCAGGCACGCCTATCCTTCACTGCCTCTCGCAGTTTGGCCAAACTCATGTTAGTAGCTTCGAGAACACTGTCCAACCATCTCATCTTCTGTCGTCCCCTTCTCCTTGTGCCCTCAATCTTTCCCAGCATCAGGGTCTTTTCTAGGGAGTCTTCTCTTCTCATGAGGTGGCCAAAGTACTGGAGCCTCAACTTCAGGATCTGTCCTTCTAGTGAGCACTCAGGGCTGATTTCTTTAAGAATGGATAGGTTTGATCTTCTTGCAGTCCATGGGACTCTCAAGAGTCTCCTCCAGCACCATAATTCAAAAGCATCAATTCTTCGGCGATCAGCCTTCTTTATGGTCCAGCTCTCACTTCCGTACATTACTACTGGGAAAACCATAGCTTTAACTATACGGACCTTTGTTGGCAAGGTGATGTCTTTGCTTTTTAAGATGCTGTCTAGGTTTGTCATTGCTTTTCTCCCAAGAAGCAGGCGTCTTTTAATTTCGTGACTGCTGTCACCATCTGCAGTGATCATGGAACCCAAGAAAGTGAAATCTCTCACTGCCTCCATTTCTTCCCCTTCTATTTGCCAGGAGGTGATGGGACCAGTGGCCAAGATCTTAGTTTTTTTGATGTTGAGCTTCAGACCATATTTTGCGCTCTCCTCTTTCACCCTCATTAAAAGGTTCTTTAATTCCTCCTCACTTTCTGCCATCAAGGTTGTATCATCAGCATATCTGAGGTTGTTGATATTTCTTCCGGCAATCTTAATTCCGGTTTGGGCTTCATCCAGTCCAGCCTTTCGCATGATGAATTCTGCATATAAGTTAAATAAGCAGGGAGACAATATACAGCCTTGTCGTACTCCTTTCCCAATTTTGAACCAATCAGTTATTCCATATCCAGTTCTAACTGTAGCTTCTTGTCCCACATAGAGGTTTCTCAGGAGATGGATGAGGTGATCAGGCACTCCCATTTCTTTAAGAACTTGCCATAGTTTGCTGTGGTCAACACAGTCAAAAGCTTTTGCGTAGTCAATGAAGCAGAAGTAAATGTTTTTCTGGAACTCTCTAGCTTTCTCCATAATCCAGCGCATGTTTGCAATTTGGTCTCTGGTTCCTCTGCCCCTTCGAAATCCAGCTTGCACTTCTGGGAGTTCTCGGTCCACATACTGCTTAAGCCTGCCTTGTAGAATTTTTAGCAGAACCTTGCTAGCGTGTGAAATGAGTGCAATTGTGCGGTAGTTGGAGCATTCTTTGGCACTGCCCTTCTTTGGGATTGGGATATAGACTGATCTTCTCCAATCCTCTGGCCACTGCTGAGTTTTCCAAACTTGCTGGCATATTGAGTGTAGCACCTTAACAGCATCATCTTTTAAAATTTTAAATAGTTCAGCTGGAATATCATCACTTCCACTGGCCTTGTTGTTAGCAAGGCTTTCTAAGGCCCATTTGACTTCACTCTCTAGGATGTCTGGCTCAAGGTCAGCAACCACACTACCTGGGGTGTATGAGACCTCCATATCTTTCTGGTATAATTCCTCTGTGTATTCTTGCCACCTCTTCTTGATGTCTTCTGCTTCTGTTAGGTCCTTTCCACTTTTGTTCTTAATTGTGGTAATCTTTGTACGAAATGTTCCTTTCATATCTCCAATTTTCTTGAACAGATCTCTGGTTTTTCCCATTCTGTTGTTTTCCTCTATTTCTTTGCATTGCTCGTTTAAAAAGGCCCTCTTGTCTCTCCTTGCTATTTTTTGGAAGTCTGCATTCAATTTCCTGTATCTTTCACTATTTCCCTCGCATTTTGCTTGCCTTCTCTCCCCCGCTATTTGTAAGGCCTCATTTGACAGCCACTTTGCTTTCTTGCATTTCTT
Organism: Darevskia mixta; assembly: GCA_034641385.1. NCBI lineage: Eukaryota > Metazoa > Chordata > Lepidosauria > Squamata > Lacertidae > Darevskia > Darevskia mixta. The sequence goes on along the minus strand of JAWWNH010000062.1, from coordinate 4,430,401 downwards.
TTTCATTGGGATGGTTTTCGTTGCTGCCTCCTGTATAATGTTACGAGCCTCCATCCACAGTTCTTCAGGCACTCTATCCACCAAATCTAAATCCTTAAACCTGTTCTTCACTTCAACTGTGTATTCATAAGGAATTTGATTTAGATTGTATCTTACTGGCCCAGTGGTTTTTCCTACTTTCTTCAGTTTAAGCTGGAATTTTGCTATAAGAAGCTGATGATCTGAGCCACAGTCAGCTCCAGGTCTTGTTTTTGCTGAGTGTATAGAGCTCCTCCATCTTTGGCTGCACAGAATATAATCAATCTGATTTCGGTGTTGCCCATCTGGTGATGTCCATGTGTAGAGTCGTCTCTTGTGTTGTTGGAAAAGAGTGTTTGTGATGACCAGCTTGTTCTCTTGACAGAACTCTATTAGCCTTTGCCCTGCTTCATTTTGAACTCCAAGGCCAAACTTGCCAGTTGTTCCTTTTATCTCTTGACTCCCTACTTTAGCATTCCAATCCCCTATAATGAGAAGAACATCCTTCCTTGGTGTCATTTCTATAAGGTGTTGTAAGTCTTCATAGAATTGGTCAACTTCAGTTTCTTCAGCACTGGTAGTTGGTGCATAAACTTGGATTACTGTGATGTTAAAAGGTCTGCCTTGGATGCGTATCGAGATCATTCTATCATTTTTGAGATTGCATCCCAGTACAGCTTTCGCCACTCTTTTGTTGACTATGAGGGCCACTCCATTTCTTTTACGGGATTCCTGCCCACAGTAGTAGATATGATAGTCATCCGAACTGAATTCGCCCATTCCCGTCCATTTTAGTTCACTGATGCCCAGGATGTCAATGTTTATTCTTGCCATCTCATTTTTTACCACATCCAGCTTACCAAGGTTCATGGTTCTTACATTCCAGGTTCCTATGCAATACTTTTCTTTACAGCATTGGACTTTCCTTTCGCTCTGAAGGTAAAGTCCTTTACCTTCCTTTACCTCTGAAGGTAAAGTCAGCCAAATGTTGTAGAGTTTATTGATGAATTCTGTATGCTGGGAATTCAGGAGATTATGGAATCTATTGCTAAAATAGAATTGTGCACTGTGTATATACAGAGCTGATGTAACATAATCTCATATTTATGCATGAGCTTCTCATTTCTACCTTACAACTTCCACTGCATATTTTTTCTTTCACTCTGAAGGTGGAGCTGCTTTATCTGTTTATCATGTTAAAGAGATCATCATGAAATCCTATCAGTAAACATTACTTTCTTTCCATCTCTGACTTCTTTAGATGTAGCAAACTCCTGCTCTTTAATCTCTGTTAACATGCTTCTCAAATACATATTTGTTACAGTTCTCTGTTTTCTTTTTCAGAGGACTTAAGTGGCCTTGGCGGGCCTGGTAAGTAAAACATACTTTTTAATTGTGCATAAGTAAAAACATAAAACAATCAAAAGCACTTAAAAGCTAAAGAGCACAAGACCAAACAACCAAATTTAGATTTGAGTTTGTCATTTCAAGACCACCTGTTCACGTGTATGTCAGCCATAGTTTGTTCATTCATAAGCCTTTCTAGAATATGGTTGGGAAAGTTGGTATAAAACTAAATCTGTTTCATTGCTTGAGTTAGCATGGAGTTAATGATGTAGCTTTGAGTGGCCTAATGTCAAATAGGTACGATGACACCCATCAGGTGTTTGGTAAATCTGTGGTATCAAATAATGACTCCATTAGGGATTGTGCCAAGCATTTTGTTCCCCAAAAGGTCATGTCAATCCTTCTCTGGCTAAAGGAGCACATGTCTGCTTTTTGCCAAGCACCACTGTAGATTCCAAAATACTCCATCACATTATATATTCGGTGGGTTACGTGCATAGGAATGGAATCATTAAGTGTATCTACATCATTAGGAATTATACATTGCTTGCATAGAATATTTTCTGTGCCTTGATACTGCAAGCAGTGCAGTAGTAGCAAAACATCCTTTTATATAGCATGGAGACAAGGGTTGGTTATCTCACATCTTTGTGTAGTTTATACCAACAGAGGCCTATTCTTTCTCTCCCATCTTCCCCAAGCAGAATCCCCTGTCTGTCACCAGTGCTATATTGCAAATTTATATCTTGCAACATGGTTGGACATAAGAGGATTGGATGGTGATGTACTGCATGTTTTCAGGATTGTAGCCTGCTTGGTTTTAAATTGTACTAGAAATTAGAATACTGTACATGAAAATTCTGTCAACCACCCTGAGATCTTCAGATGAAGGGGGGTTTACAAATGTAATCAATAGAATTTAAAAATCAACAAACCACATTGTGGATGAGAAAAATGATGTAAACATATTTAAAATGTAAATGACATGTAGGATCCAAGCTGAATAACTTTTTCGTTTGCAAAATATGTGGACAACAGAATGAACCTTTTCATTCTTTTTTTTTTTTTTTTTTTTAAAACAGATCTTAAAGAACCGTCGACTGAAAGGCAATTTGGTGAGTAATTAAATTCTTCTTTAGAAACATGGCTATAATCTAGAGCAGCCTTCCCTAGTCTAGTGCTTGCCAGATGTTTTGGACTATAACTCCCATAATATCTAACTCTGGCCATGCTAGATGGCTGGTCTAGAGAGGACTAGATTGAGGGAGGCTGATTTCTCAGTTCTCAGTACTTTGTACTCCACTTGGTTAACACTTTCACTTTTTTATTTGAAAGAAAATATGTACTTGGGATAGAAAGTTTTGTGAACCAAAAAAGAAAAAATCCTGTATGCTGTAATATTTCTTCTTGAATTCCCCTTTAGTACTGAGTGAGTGGTACAAAAAAAAAACCTAGACCTTCATGTCTAATCCTTAAAAAAAAAACCAACATATTTATTGGTTTTTAACAATCATAAATGATAACATACACTAAATACATAAACATAACACAGAACATAAAAAGTATAAACAACGAAAACATACATCATATTTTTACCTTTCTTCTTTTCTAATCATTGTAGGGTCACTTCCTCACATCTCCCCTATCTGCATTTCATTGTCATTCATCTTTAGTAAATTCCTTTCCATCTTTAAATATAATCTCCTGTTCTAACTTATCCTCTCTTCTTATATAAGTCTTAACATAAAATCATACATCTATATCACTTAATCCTAGTTTCTTTATCTGTAATCTCTCATTTCTTCCAACTTTTTTCTAGCTTTAAATCTTACAATAGTTTTTAAAATATAATTTGAATTGCTTCCAGTCTTCTTCCACCGCTTCCTCCCTCTGGTCACGTAGTTTCCCGGTCAGCTCGGCAAGCTCCATAAAGTCAATCATTTTCATCTGCCAGTCTTCTATCGTTGATAGCTCCTGTGTCTTCCAGTTCCTTGCAATCACAATCCTAGCTGCTGTTGTGGCATACATAAAAAAAGTTTTATCCTTCTTAGGGACTTCTTGGTTCACAATTCCAAGTAGAAAAGCTTCTGGTTTTTTAGTAAATGTGTTTTTCAACACTTTTTTCATTTCATTATATATCTTTTCCCAGAAGTCTTTAATCCTTGGGCATGTCCACCACATATGATAAAATGTCCCTTCCACTAATCCATATCTGTTGTACTCTTAACTAAAATCTATTAGCAGTGTGTGGTTTTTGTGGTAGTACATGAAGCATTAGGTCCTCCATGCTTTGGATTGCACACACCAATTTTATACTCTGTGTGGGAACTTGCTTAATAGTGGTAAATTCTTTTCCACAGATGTTATTAAATGACCAGTTAAAATAGTGTTGCCCCGCTGAGAAATACATGTGGGTCTTTTGTTGGTGCTTTCATAATTCTTTGAAAATTGGGAGAGAAAAAAAGACCTGTAAAATTGTGAGGAGTCTGAAATGGGGCTTAAATACATCAGTGGGTTTTCACTGCTTTGTTTTAATTGTAGAGCTCCTAATGGCTAAATTAAGCAATGTCTCTTCAGTTTCTTTGCAGGCAAGGTTAATTTCTTGCTTTGTTGCCCAACGTGAGATTTGGCTTCCTGTGGAGGGTGTTTGAACCCCTCCTGGGAAAGTTTCCACTGGAATTAGATTGTTTTCTTGGCATACAACTTTCTCGATAAAAGAGATTAAAGTATAGACCTGTACAACAAAAGGTCAGCTCATTCTGTTAGCACAGCAAAATGCAAACCATTTGCGTGATGACAGCATTTCCATGCTGCATGAGAAAGGTCATTGCGGTGGGGAAGTATATTACGCTTGCTGCTGGACTGCTTCAGTTAAGCTGTACAAATTTATCTCTTATGATGGAATGAAGTTGCCTAGACTTGCTGCTACTGATTGAGTATTAGTACCTCATCAGATTTTCTGGACTGGTCTATTGGTAAGTGGAACACTCAGCCTGGGCATTGATTCTACAGGGCCCATCCAGCAGCAACCTACCTGCTGGGCACCCAGAAAGCATGATTGACATTTTCAGTATTGGACAAGGCATTTAGGGCTCATCCACGCTTCCCCATGCTTTCTGGTCACAGGTACGTGCTTTAAAGCTCTGTATTCAAGCTCTTTTCTTTTTGTCCCGGCACTTTCCCCACGGAAACATGCTCTTTAATGCTGCACACAGATTACTCCTTGCTTATTCCACAGTCTTAACAGTTTATGCATCACTGTTTATGTAAGGTTATGTATCGTATCCAATGAGGTTAATCCAAAGCGTGATTGTTGCGGAATCTATGGATTGTCGTTTGCTCCGATTCAGCAGTAAGGAGCTTGTTTTTGCACAGAAAGCTCTGGGGCCAAGAAAAGTGTGGACTTGTGCCTAGAAATGTGGCACAAAAGGATAAGCCTGCCTTTGATCTGGAAGAAAGTTGACCAGAATGCCTGCAGGGCAACTGTGTTCCTTTCCCTTCTCCTCTGCCCCCCCTCCCCCTTAAGCGCTGATCAAAGATGATAGCTGCATGGTGGGGAGAGACAGCTGTTGTATTTACATGGTTTGGAGGCAGGGGGAGAGAGCACTAGGACACTGTGGGGAAAACGTTCCAACTTACTCTTCTCTAGTATATGATAGATAAATCCCTCCCTTTGTGCACCCTTCACCCAGAGACATATTTATGGGAGGACAATTGGGGCAAATGTCCAGGGTGGTTGATTTTAAGGGGTGGTCTTTGCAACACTAGCAGGACTCTGAGCTTTTATTTAAGAAAAGAAATTAAGTCCACAAGCCTACATGTTACTGGTAGCTTCTATCCCCCATCCCCCTGCAACTTCTGTGAAATGAGCTAGCCTAGCTTGACTGCCAATGAGTGAAGGCAGGGCTGTGAGTTGAAGGCCTTTGTGCAGGAGAGAAAGTGTAGCTGCCATGGCTAAATAGTTTCTCAGCGGCGGTGGGCTCAAATCTCTTCTTCCCAGGGGCAGTAGACTATACAAATACACCTCTGCCTCCACCATAAATGGTAGAGTGACATATGACATGATAGGGGGAGAAGATGTAGACCAGTATACCACAATCAGCGTAGAGATGGAACATAGGTAATTACACAGGCTGTGCACAGAACCATGGTTCCATTGGTGATTTCCCCCTTCAGCGCATCAGAAAAATGAGATATGGGACAGAAATTGCATGTTGAGGTTTTCTGTTCCTTTCAGGCAGGGGTAGGCAACCTTCGGCTCCCAGATGTTTTGGGACTACAACTCCCATCATCCCTGACCACTGGTCCTGTTAGCTAGGGATCATGGGAGTTGTAGTCCCAAAACATCTGGGAGCCGAAGGTTGCCTACCCCTGCCAGGGATAGTGCTGTAGAAAACTACATCATCTTACTGGTAAAGGTTTATATGGAATAGATGCAGGTTTTGAATTGTATATGACCAGGTCAGTGCACTGGAATCTACTCTACTGAATGTCTGCCAACATAGCTAAGAAAACTGAATTTGAAAACACAAGGGCTTTATACTTCCTAGGCAAAGTGGAGCTTAGAATTTGGAGTTTGTGTTGTAAGTTTCAGGAAGCAACGAAAGAACAAATGCATAACATTGTATTCAACTAACTTTTACTCAGAATTTAATGGCCATAACTAATTAGGTCAATTGATTTTAATAGGCATAAAGGTAAAGGGACCCCTGACCATTAGGTCCAGTTGCGGATGACTCTGGGGTTGCAGTGCTCATCTCGCTTTACTGGCCGAGGGAGCTGGCGTACAGCTTCCGGGTCATGTGGCCAGCATGACTAAGCCACTTCTGGCGAACCAGAGCAGCAAACGGAAACGCCTTTAATAGGCATACTTTGACTAAAAGTTAGTTTTGAATTCTCAAATTGAAGCAATTATTTTTGCTGTCTTCTGCTTACAAGAAGACAGGCAGTCTGCAGATTGTTTCACTAATTTACAGTTTCTCTTGGGATAAGAACAGCTCAAAGATATTTTGCTGTCAGTGTAAATAGGCCTGTATTAATGACTCTGTGTTGTACCAACCCATTAAACAAGTGGTCATTGAAACCTTGAGAGTGTGCAGTCATTTGTAACTGTCTCTCTAAAATGGCTTTCATTGTGATGGAGCTTGGCAGATTGTATTTCATCTATAAATGATCTGTTTATTTCTAAAGCGGCAAGTATAAACAGTAAATTAAGTCCAAGTTAAAGAGATCAGCTCATGATAGTTCCAGGAAAGCTGTCAAATCTTATTATGATAAATAAAGTATGTGGTTCTTTTAAAAAGCTTTTATTTCAAACTGACTAGATAAATATAAAGTGTTAAAGAAGCTATCAGTACCTAATATTCTCAGTTCTGATAACTTGGCAAACCATGGTAGAATATGTTTAACAATGGTGTAATATGCTGTCTGAATTGGTACACCATGGTTTGTGATTTGCCAAACCATTATTTGAAGTGGGTTGTAAACTACGGATTGTGCTACCTATGCTATGGCATAGTGTCTGAATTGACAATCCATTGCTTCACCTCCTGGAGCCATTACACCTAAAGATTTAAATCATGGTTTGCCTATACACTTGGAAGTTCAAGCCATGATTTGGGTAATAAACTATGGTTAGCAGAAGCAGTGACTATGGTGACATAGTTTAGACTCCTTGCCCTCCACCACTCTGGAATATCTCATTATAAGACATAACAAACTCTTACACCTTTTCAACATGGGGAGTACTCAACGTGAAAGAGATAATAATAATATTGACTATGGATCATCTCGTGGCCAAACTCTGAAAATTCTGTCCTGCAACAATCCTGTCATGTTTTTTGCTTTTGCTTTTGCAGCGGTAGACAAAGTAGCGCTGCTGATGGGAAACATGAGCTATTATAATCATCCTAAGCTCAAGGCTCCGTTAGTGGATGTTTATGAGCTGACCAACTTGCTGAGGCAACTGGACTTCAAAGTGGTTTCTTTGCTGGATCTTACTGAACCTGAGATGCGGAATGCGGTAGATGAGTTCTTACTGCTGCTGGACAAAGGAGTATATGGTAAGAACTAGTGGCATGACAGCCTGTCAAATTGATTGTCAGAATGTACCTTTTAAATATTTCCATTTCAAAATTACCTTGTCCTATGCTTTTAGTAGACCCAAGCCGCCCATTTATTATGTAACCATTATATGATTTTTGGTGCCTGAAAAACTGGAAAATGCAGCATCCATTAATTTTAGATGCACTCCAAGATAGATAGACAGATGTGTTAAGCTAGAACATTATTGAGGCCAAACATAAGAAGCTGCCATAAACTGTCTTAATAACACCAAATATTTATTTTCCATGAAAATTATTATTGTGGGGCCAAGCAGTGGTTTAAATTGGCAACAGGTGCCAGATGAAATTACTGCCACAAGGGGAAGTTATTGAATATTTATTGCTTTGCTTACTTACTTACTTAATTTCTATCCTGCCCTTCTTCCCAAAGCAGCCCATATTGAGAATTTCATATTGATCAGATGGCTGACGCTTGTCTCATTTTGTGCTGGCTGGACTGACATTCAGAATGCCTTCCGCCCTTTATACGCCTGAGCCAAAGGGTCACAATGACAGGAAGATTTATTGGAGCAGCAAAAGTGTCCGCAGACTTTCTGACGGCAGCATACTTTCCCATTCCCTTTTTTTAGTGCTAGCTTGCAGGGCACCTTTGGGTCAGTTTCAGCTATAGATTTACTGCTGGGCACTGATGACGTCTCAAGTCACAAACTACACCAAAATATGTTGACTTCAACTTTCTCTTTTATTGATGTCCTTTTCCATTGTAGCAAAATATTTTTAAGAGTTCCAGAAGATAGCCCAGCACAATCTGTACACTCTTTCCACATCTAAAATTCTACACATCCATCTAAACCACGTACACTAGGGCTGGGCGATAACCGGTTTTCAATATTGTGATATATCACCAGCTGAACATCACGATATATTGATATATCACGATATCTGAAATAAGGAAGGAACTACTACACAGAGGCAAACAGAACAATGTCCTGGCAACTGCTACTACTTAAGGGTCTAAAATGGATAAATTATATTATCAATCACCTCATAGCCACTTTCAGCAGCAGGCAAGCCAAAATGAATCCAAATGAGACTTTTGGTTTTGGATTTGGCTACCAAATTGCGGTAGTCAGGACAATCCAAAGTATGGTGATGAATCACAGTGAATACAAATAATCTGGGACTGCCAGCAGGCCTGCTAGGCAGCAGAAGTGGCAGCAGCCTGGCAGCGGCAGAATCAATGGCGGTGGGGGAGGGGTGGAAGCAGCGGCAGCCTGGCATCAGTGGCACAATAATCAGCAGCCTGCGAGGCCTTGCCATGACAGTTGTTGGCAGCAGAAGCAGCAGAAGCAGCCTGCAAGGCCTTGTCATGGTGGGGGCAGTAATGGTGGCCTGCAAGGCCTTGCGGCAGTGGCAAAAGCAGCGATGGCCTGCAAGGTCTTGTCATGGTGGTGGCCTTGAGGTGGCGGCAGGAGACAGTGGCAGAAGCAGAGGTGGCCTGCAAGGCCTCGCTGAGGCAGGCTGCCACAGCTTTTGCCATCACCTTCCACTACCGCCAGGAGGACTTGCAGTCCGCCACCACTTCTTGCCACCATGGCGAGGCCTTGCAAGCCCCACTGCTTGTGTCGCCATGAGGCTTCGCAGGCTGCCACTGCTATTGCCGCCACCTCCTGCCATCACCACGAGGCCTCACAGGCCACTGCCGCCACCTTGACAGCATACAGGTTTTTTTTTCTCTTTTGGTTCGCAAAACTTTCTATCCCAAGTACATCTTTTCTTTCAAATAAAAAAGTGCAAGTGTTAACGAAATGGAGTACATAGTACTGAAAAGTAATTAGCTCCAAATAGTGAGCTTTCTGATAGTCTGTCTTAATGCATGCTTGGTGCATTTCAGCAGTGTTGAAACAAATGCACTGGCTATTAGCTTCTAAGGTTGTTGACATTTGAAACCTTAGGCAACTTGCAACCAGGATACCCATGAAACTCCCTGCTGGATCTGGCCAAAGCCCATCCAGTCGAGCCTCACAGTGGCTAACCAGATGCCTATGGGAAGCCCACAAATAGGACCTGAGAGCAACACCTTTTCCCTACTTGCAGTTCTCAGCAGACCACCACTTCCCCTGGTAAAGGGAGTGCCCACCTTCTGGAATGCCCTCCCCTGGGGGGTGCTCAAGGGAGGTAGACAATAGTAACCTTTAAACACCTTCTTAAATCACTTATGTTTACTCAAGCTTTCCTGTATTCTCGACTGAATTAATTTTAATTATCTGCTTGTACACCGCTCAGTTTTGTGTGTGATATATAGTTTAGTGTTGTTTTTGCCTTGTTTCCCCAAACTAGTTTTAAGGAAATTTTACTTGTATTTTATTCTTGCATTTCTTTTGTTTTTATTTAACCCAGTTCTCTGTGTGTATGTAACACTTTTGCATTCAGCTCCGGGTCTATGCTGTAACAGTGGGGATGATGCTCATTCACTGTGCCAGAATGCCCTAGTTTTGCTTTTATAGCCCAAAGTAGGTCTGGTTCTTAGTTCTTTACAGTTTTTGAGTAGTGAACGAAAAGAGAATTGCCTCGAAGATTCGTTCTTTCCAGCTTTGTTGATACTACTCTATCTTTTTTCACATGATTGGATGCTTCCTGTTTTGGTTTTTTGCATTTTTGAGTAGTGTCCTTTGAATGTTTGTGGAACATGAAATAATACTTTATTGCAGGGGGGTTGGACTAGATGAGCCTCTGGGGTCCCTTCAAACTTTACAATTCCATGACTCTGATGGGATAGAGGAGTTTGGATTTGGATTTGATATCCCGCTTTATCACTACCCAAAGGAGTCTCAAAGCGGCTAACATTCTCCTTTCCCTTCCTCCCCCACAACGAACACTCTGTGAGGTGAGTGGGGCTGAGAGACTTCAGAGAAGTGTGACTAGCCCAAGGTCACCCAGCAGCTGCATGTGGAGGAGCGGGGAATCGAACCCGGTTCACTACAACCCCCATTAGTCCTGACCATTGGCCATGCTGGCTGGGGCTGATAGGAGTTGTACTTCAACAACATCTAAAGGATCATAGGTTCCCTGCCCCAAATTTTCTGCATTTTGGTGGGCTTACCTCCATACCCAGAAGGACTTGTCCTTGTAGATGCTCATAGTGTTCACCGTGATATTGCACCAGCTGGTTACTCCCAGAAAAGTGTCATTTGCAATGCAAAGTGCAAAACATAAATTCGCAGCTGCTGCTTTCCTCACTTCAGTGTGTTGCATAGTAAAAATATGCTGCTATATGTGTATTGCAGTGCACAAGGCTGTTGCTCACCTCATCCCAAGAATGGGGAGATTGGAGCACATTCAGCATCTGCTTGCAGCAAATCCACTGCCCCACTTATGGCAAGTGTGATTTTAAGACTATAGAAAACTGCCTTATTCTTGTTTTCTTTGCAACTTAATGTAATTGAATTAGTTTGCTTAATATAATAGCTAAAAGCTATTTTAACTATATGTGTTGTTTCTCCCCAGGGCTATTATATTATGCTGGCCATGGCTACGAAAACTATGGTAACAGTTTTATGGTTCCTATAGATGCCCCAAATCCCTATCGAGCTGCAAACTGTCTGTGTGTACAAAATATTCTCAAACGGATGCAAGAAAAGGATACTGGCCTCAATGTATTTTTACTGGATATGTGCAGGAAAAGGTATGTAATTGCTTTCATCACCTCCCTAGTAGATCAAGGCTCAAGAAGCCATGTTGACGCTAGAAAAACAGGCAAATGGAACAGCTGAGAGATTAGCTTTTATTAAATCAACCATCTGTATGCAAGTGTCAAAACCTTTCCGTTTTCTTCTCCAGGCTCGGGAGTTCAGAGCGAAAGCAAAATAATAGGGAATAAAATAAACTTGCTACATGGTCATGTTTGACTTGTTGGGTCAGTCTCTGGGGACAAAGGAGGGCATGATTCACAATCCAGATAACAGTGGTTCAGATAAAAATTCTTTTCTTTCCCACTCAGAAAAAACAGTGTTTTGATTACCACATGAAAGCAGAGTTGGGTAGCTTGTTCAAAATACTGAAAGCTCCTTTCTAACAGACGAAGCTGACATCCTATTGACTGGGAAGGTGGAGTGTCAGGCTGGCATTTCCCCGCTCTGAGATCTTGCCATTACAGTATTTCCCTGCTCTTCTTCCTCCCAGCTAGTAGGGAATATTACCTAGGAAGAGATAACAGCTTTTACTTCAAGCCCCTCCCATCTTTCCTTGGCTATTATTATTATTCATTTCATTTCTATACTGCTTTATATTTTTAAGAAAACATCTCCCAAGCAGTTTACAACACACTGAAACATCAAATAAAACATTACTGAAGAAAGTCAGGTATAAAGCATACATTCAAAGCAACTTAGTTAACAGGAAACTGAAATAGTATTTTAAAGATTTCAAAATAAAACATTGCTTCAGGCAGGCCTGAATCTTCAAAGTTCTGGACAGGCAGATTCCAGCTGCATTTCATGTCAGTGTAACATGTAGCTCTGTTCTAGGTGTTGTTCCAGCCAGTCATCTAGGCCAAAGCAAAGCATTTTTATAGAGTTTGTGCACCATTTTAGGTTTGGGAGCTTCGTAACAGCATCACCACCCTTGCCCTAACTCTAGAGAGGTTTCAGGGCAAAAAGCATGAGTGTGGGGTCCTTTTCTGCCAATGAGCATGGGCAAGTGTCAGGGAACTTGGATGCCTGTGGTGGGTGGTGCCCGAAGCGAAAGGCAGCTGAGCAGCAATTTATTTCTTTCGTACATTCCCACCAGGCAAAAACCAGAGGCAAGCAAGAGGCATTTATCACAGTTCAAGGATATATTCTAGCCAGGCAAAAGCACTCAAGGAGCAGGCAGAGCAGAGCCAGTGAGGGGGCAAGGCCTGGGCTACATTTGGCCCCTGGGCCTTAGGTTCCCCACCCCTGCCTTTAAAGACTAACAAAATTATTGTTGGATAAGATTCTGTGGGACAAAGCCCACTTCATTAAATGCATAAAGTGGTTACTCAAGCAGGCAAGGGTATATACCCTGGATACAGACAAGAAATGGAGGGGGGGGAAAGTAAATGTAAGAGAAGAGATGCATGACGGAAGTTGGAGTCAAACATTATTTGGAGAATAACAGGTTTCCTGTCCCTAATTTAGGACTGGGCTCTTAGAATAGAGGGGAGACTTTTATGCAACTGCAACCTGAGCAGCTCATGAATGTGGAAGGAAGCACTTTGCACTAATTCACCAAAGCAAATTTTGCTTAGTTCTCTGTTGCTCGATTTGTTAAAGGAAGTGATGGAATAAATGGCAGAATTTGGGAAGAGGGGGTTATATAGAATTTTCTATCTATATAATAATGTCATGGCTTTGGATATAAAAAACATTTTGTTTAATCCTCAAATTGCCCCAGATTCAGGCTGTTCTTCTGATTTTGTATTCTTACATTTATTAAAGGAATGAATATGATAATACCGTCCTCATCTTGGATGCTCTGAAGGTTACAGCTAACATTGTTTTTGGATACGCCACGTAAGGCTAATTATTTTACCTGCATATATTTTGTGTTTGTGTGTGTGTGTGTGTGTCTGTAAAAATGATTTAAGTCTGTATTGAACCTCATGATTTCATTTTTGGATCAACTTTCAACCTTGTGGGAGAGCATGTGTGTGCCTCTCCCACTTCAACACAACATAAACATGGTACATTCCTTTTGTTGGTTTATCTGAGTGCAGCATCTACCTGGCCACTGACCAAAAACCCATTTCAAAAGGCAGATTGGGGTGATAAAAGGAGATCGTGCATTCAGATAAATGTGATGTGCCTCATTCCACTAATTGGGGAGTTGAGAATTCTTACCTGATTTCAACACCAGTTTTACAGACAAAATAATAGGCCTTGCTCTGGTGTTATATTCAGGTAAGTGAAGTCATGGCACAGGTGGAACCTGGATCCAGGTCAAGCACCATCCACTGAAGCGGCTAATCCTGAGAACCCTTTTGTTGTTGATGCAGCTGTGTGTGTACCTGGCCCTGCATACAATGGGAAACTGATTGGCCCCAGATTCCCCCTTTGTGTGACAGAGTTCTCCATGTGTATGTCAGCATGCACAGCATTCTCATGTGTGCCAAATGTGCAGAGCAGCAGGGTGTGGGTATAGTGATCAGGTGTGGCAGGGGCAGGGCTGGCATGAGGAGGGTTGTCTCCTGAAACCCCCAAATATATATTTTCAGAACCTATGCTTTCTAAATCTCTCCAACAGCATTGAGAACTTGTGATTAGTAAGCACTGATACTTATGCAGTACAATTTGTAATATGTTTATTTGGATGTAAGGTCCTCTGGTTTCACTGTGGCTGATTTCCATGTAGGTGTGCAGAGGATTGCAGCCATAGATTGGGGTGATAAAAGTAGATTGTGCATTCAGATAAATGTGATGTGCCTCGTTCCACTGCAGGCTGGAAATATCACTTAAGCTTAAGGAATCAGATTTTCCAACCTGTAAAGATTTGCTTCCTAGCAAATTGCATCCTGGCGGTGCAAGCATTTGTGAGCAAACATTAATATTTATTAACATTTCTTGTAAAAATACACTTTATTTTTATACTTTATTGTGAAACGTGAACTGATTTTTTCAGAATCCTGTAAAGTGCTTTTTATTTTACTTTGACGTAGATACATTTTTGCCTTCTGTTGTGCTGCAGTTATACTTTCCCCACCCATCTTATGCCTCTGCTGTTGTTAATATGCATTTAAGGTGCCAAGGAGCAGAAGCTTTTGAAATTCAGCAGTCTGGCTTAGCCAATGGGATTTTCATGAAGTTCTTGAAGGAACGCTTGTTGGAGGACAAGAAAATTACTGTGCTGCTGGATGGTGTAGCAGAAGGTAAGGAAGCCCTATGAGAAGTATACCTGAGCCACTAGGGAAGTTTGCTTGATTGAGAAAAGTGTGGTGCAGTGGTTAGAGCAGGGGTGGGGAACCTGTGGCTCTCCAGATGTTGCTAGACTACAACTCCCATCCATCCCTGAAAATATGGCCATTGGCCAGTGATGATCAGAGTTGTAGTTCAGCAGCTTTATCTGAGTTTGGGGAGCTGAGTAGAGACTCTGGTTCAAATCCCCACAGAGCCACAAACTCACTGGGTGGCCTTAAGCCAATCACTATTTTTCAGCCTAATCTACTTCACAGGGCTGTTGTGCGGATAAAAGGGAGGGGACAGAAGAATGCTTGCAACTTTGAACTCCTGGATGGAAAGGCAGAATACAAAAGTAGTGCAGTGTAAAACATTTCCTTTGCACATTTGAGGCCTTCGGAGCAAACTGTGTGTTGTGCACAAATGCATGCAAAAGCTGTTTTGATGGGGGATGTGGTTTACAGCCAAAAAGCAGCCCTGAGAGGCTGTAATTTTTTAACAGAAGTTGAAAGCAGGGGTAAGGTATATGCACACCCATGCTTCACTCTTTCCTTTCAAACTCCTTTTTTGCCCCCAAATAGCAGCCCAAACTGCTTGTTCCTAGATGAGGATAAAGAACAACCAATGCACACCAACCATTGTAAATAACTGTTTTGGGACCGCTATGCCTGTTAGCTGAAATACAGCCTGATCCCCGTAACCCTTACTTCCTTGAGATGAGATGAATGGCCCGCCCCAGTGCACCCTGTGTTTCCTATGGGATCTAGTCAACAGAACCTGCCAGCA
Organism: Darevskia mixta; assembly: GCA_034641385.1. Taxonomy (NCBI): domain Eukaryota; kingdom Metazoa; phylum Chordata; class Lepidosauria; order Squamata; family Lacertidae; genus Darevskia; species Darevskia mixta. Next base: position 4,415,271 of record JAWWNH010000062.1, on the reverse strand, counting down.
GGGGATGGCTGGGAAGACAGCCTGCTGGCAAACAAGACAGGCACCTTTACCCCTCCCTGAGGAGCAGCCTGACAGGGCAGATAGAAAACAGCTGCTGGCTTCGAGAAGGCGTCAGAATTTCTTAGAACTTGGGAGATAAGGATGGGGGTGGATGGAGGGTGACTGGGCAAAAGGCAAGCAGGAAGAAAATGGTTGGGGGAGGCTGGAATGGCAGGTTGGCAACAGGGAGAAATGTCGACTGTGTTACAACCAATGCCCTGGGTGGGAAGCTGAGTGGAAGGAGGCTGGAGGGATCCGGAAGCCTAGTGAGCTGCAAACCATACCTGAAGAAAGGGAGTTCTCTTGAGTTCCTGAAGGGAGTGAATGCTGACACAGACCTCATTCAGAGAACTCCTTTGCCTCAATGCCCTGGGTGGTCCTGGAAGCGAAGCGCAAGAAGGTCCCCCTGCCCCCACTTCTGCTTTGGGGAAGGCAGAAGTGAAACTGTCAGACAAGGAGCTGCCAGATGGCAATAACTGGATGCCTAAGTGTTCTTGAGTGGGACCGCTGGTTGGCTATTGGAGAGCGACTGTATACAATCCTAATCCAGGGAGTCTGCCTTCACGCCAATCAAGACGTACTTCTGGCATTGCTGGGGGTGGGGTAACTATTGGGGTGTGCTGTAGCACTTAATCCCTAATAAAGCTGTGAAATGAATTGTGTCCATATGCAAAAGAAGAACAGGGCTGTGGGAATAGGGGTGTGTGTGTGTGGCTTTTTTATGTACCCCTGCCCTCGGAAGCACAACATATAACAATACTACTAACACATGGGGGTAGAAAGAGGGGATCAAATCAATTGTGCATGCTAGCTTTGTAGGCACAGAGCGATAGATGCATCCAAAATGGTGGCATTGTTTTTTAAAGGTATACTTTATCTCCTTTCACAGCCCCAGAGCGCTGCTTCCAGCCAGGATAGACAGAACTAGGCAAGATGAGCCATTCGTCGAAGGCAGTTCCTTATATAGTAACTTTTCTTTTTAAAGTTGCAGAAGCGATGTTCAAAAACTACTACCGCTGCAGAATTTCCTTATGAAAAAGGCGGTTATGTAACAACATTTTAAAAGCATATAGAGTACAAAGGTGGACAAAAATGCATTTTAAGGATGCTAATGATGTGGCTGAAAATAGATGGAGAACCCCAACTAAAAAAAAAGACAACCGTTGGAAAAGATTATCAGTCTAGCTTATCTGTAGTGTAAAACGATTGGAACATGTATTATTGTTAAGTAGAGTGCTGCAATTAAGAAACATGTCTGTTCCTGGGAAGGATTTCGTTGACTGGAGGATCAATGCCTATGCGTGTGGGAGGGAGAAGATGAAGAAACTTGCCACGCAGCTTAATAAATGTTTGGGTCATAATGAATGCTAAAAGAGCAGGGGAGGCATAGTTCTCATGGAGAGGAACTTGGACGGTATGTTCTGGACTGTAGTGAATTTTGAACAGCCAGGCTTGAATGCCCCCTTGAAATCAGGTTTGTCATGGAAACGCTGACACAACAATAACCATAGCAACATGGCGGCTCTTCTGGAATGTAGGTGCTTTAATTAGAATTTTCAGCAGCTTTGGTTCCCAGAAAATGATTTGCATCTTTTATTTTTAGATATGGGCAAGTGTCACCTTACCAAAGGCAAGCAGGCTTTGGAGATTCGCAGCAGCTTATCTGAGAAGAGAGCATTAACTGATCCTGTTCAGCAAACAGTAGCGTCGGCAGAGTCATTAGCGCGGAATCTGCAGTGGGCAAAAGCTCACGGTATGGGTGAAGATGCTGTTCAAGTTGATCTATAGCTCCTCATGTCCCAGGGTGTGGGTGCACAACCGCCTTATGTATATACTGAAATAACTTGGTTTACCTCCCTCAAATGGCGGTAGGTTATTTCCCTAGGTTATTTGTTCATTTACTTCATGGATAGCTAACCTTCAGTGGAAGACTTGAATACTGCACTAACCCTTGGCAAACTTTCCAGGGGCTGCATGCCACCAGTGGGTGTGGCCATCCCTACTCTTGCACTCACATGTGTGTACACACACATTCAGGGCACCTTCTCCAGCGTAGCCCCAAACCAGCAGATTAGCTGAAGAGCAGGGTTTATCATCACCCCCTCTCCGTTCATCAAATGATTATTCTAATAAGCACACAGAATCACAGAATCACAGAATCACAGAGTTGGAAGAGACCACAAGGGCCATCCAGTCCAACCCCCTGCCAAGCAGGAAACACCATCAAAGCATTCCTGACAGGTGGCTGTCAAGCCTCTGCTTAAAGACCTCCAAAGAAGGAGACTCCACCACACTCCTTGGCAGCAAATTCCATTGTCGAACAGCTCTTACTGTCAAGAAATTCTTCCTAATGTTTAGGTGGAATCTTCTTTCTTGTAGTTTGAATCCATTGCTTGTAGTTTGAATCCATTGCACAGTAGGGATGGTTTATATCCCCATCAAGGTTCTGGGCTGTGCAGAGAGTTCTACACATCTCTGTCCACCCCAACACCACCTCTGTTTTATCCCCCCCTTTTTTTGCTGCCACCAAAATCAGTGGAGCCTTGGTGGGGTGGGGCTATTTAATTTTTTTCTTAGGGGTCAAGCCAAACACATGATTACATTTGTATAGCCCCACCTTTTCATACATAACATCCACAATGGTTAACAACTATAAATCCCACAAAATAGCCAGTTCACAAAAAAGTCAGTCAGTATCATAATGATGAGGGGACAGTGACATCCCATAGCCCAGGGGTGGCTAACCCATAGCTCACAGGCACCCAGGTATATGAAGTGACCTTCCAGGCTTCATCTCCTTATCTGCTCAGCTAATGATACCTTGTAATTCATTTAATGTGTTGCTAGTAAAGTGAAGGAGCAAGATCCTCTCCAGTAAAGTTACTTACCATTTTAGTGCAATAGCAGAACTGTTGATAGATGTCAGGAGGAGTTGATCTGTGCAGAATGTATGAAGGAGTCTTGAAGATTGATTATAATCTGCTCCCATTAGTTTGTAGATCTCCTAGCTACTGAAATTAATCCTGTTATGTTCCAATATGGATAATGACTAAGTACAGCATGAGGAAAGATGCAATTTCCCCAACTAATTTTGAAGGAGAGCATCTGTGTATTACCACTAATCAAAATGTGTTTGTTTCCAGAACTTCCTGAAAGCATGTGCCTTCAGTTTGCCTGCGGTGTTCAAATTCAGCTGGGTTTCGCAGCAGAATTCTCCAATGTCCTGATTGTCTACACAAGCATAGTAAAGAAGCCTTCTGAAATCACTGTTTGCAAAGCTTATGTTACAGATTTCCCCCTCGTAAGTTGGCGTCAGGAGCTTGGTATGAGTTTATTCTTTACAGAATTATTAAAAAAACCCATGAAATTTGCACTTTGGCCAAAAACCACATCTTATATGATCTAGCGGCTAGAGGGTGGTGGTGGTTGTGGGTATATAGCTTTGAATCCTATAAGTTAATTTCTGCTTTTTAAAAAATTTCAACAGGACTTGGATGTGGACCCCAAAGGGGCAAACAAGGGGACTCCTGAGGAAACCGGAAGCTATTTGCTTTCAAAGGACTTGCCCAAACATTGTCTCTACACTCGAATAAGTTCTCTGCAGAAGCTAAAGGTCATTTCACATTACTTTTGTCTCACAAACTCATTCTGTTTGGCACTTTTACATCAGCTGCTGCATGAAACAGATTGCACGTTTTACAGGCCCACACCCATATTGGTAGCCTCCAGTTACTACTTGCCCTTTGAAATACCTCAGCATAAATGTATTATTTCCCTACGGATGCAGCTTTGCAGGTTAAGCCAGCAGAGAATTACCGTATTTTTCGCTCCATAAGACGCACTTTTTTCCTCCTAAAAAGTAAGGGGAAATGTCTGTGCGTTTTATGGAGCGAATGCGTGGTCCCTGGAGCTGAACTGCCCAGGGGCAAAAGCAGATCGTGCTTTTTTTTAAAAAAGAAGAAGAAGAAGGGGGTGTTGAAAGGAAGCCAGCTGAGCAGCTGCTCAGCAAACTATCGGGGAGAGAGATAAGGGAGAGAGATTCCAGCCCCGCCCCCTTGCAGAGGGATGCTGTTTCCCCAGCGACATGTGACTGGCTGATTAGATTATCTGTCTGGAAACTGTAGAAATGGCTTACTGAAGCTGCAGAACAGGGTTTTTTCCCTTTGCAAAGTAAGCTCAACAACTTTGAGCTGATCCTAAAAAAATGGGGCTTTTCTCCTTTGCAAAAAAAGCTGCAGAAATTTGAGCTGATCCTCAGAAAACTTGGGCTTTTCCCCTCTAAAAACTAGGTGCGTCCTATGGTCAGGTGCGCCTTATAGAGCGAAAAATACGGTATACGCCAAAGGCCTTCAGTCTCGGAAAGTTCTGAGTCTAGATTTCTGAATATGGCTTCATGGATATTGGGGAAGGGCAGCAGGCTGCAATAGGGGTTTTGTTTGTGTCAAGGCTGAGGTGGTGGTAGGATCACAACTGCTTTGCTTTCTTGCTGCACCACTAAGGTCCCTTCCAACTCAATTCCACGATTCGAAGCTATCAGAAACAAATCAGGGCTCCGATGACTGCTGTGGCCCCATTTGTGCTATACATTTAAAGCTGTATCACACCACTTTAAACCTTTGCGGCTTCCCCAAAGAATCCTGGGGGTTGTAGTTTGCTAGGGTCACAGATGATCGTTAGAATCCAGTTCCCCTCACAGAGCTGCAATTCCCAGTGTGGTTTTGTAGTCAGTCCCTCTTCCCAGAGAACTCTTGAGAACTGTAGCTTTGTGAGGGGGAAGAGGGATCTCCTAAAAAACTCTCGGCACCCTTAGCAAACTACAGTTCCCAGGAATTATGACTGTTTTGAAGTGGCACGGGACTGCTTTAAAGGCATAGTGCAGATAGGACACTACTGTGAGGTGGGAAATAGGGGATCAGGAGCCAAATCTGACTGGGCAATGAGAATGTACCGGTGAAGGAACTATTCTGATCAGTATAAAACTGCAGTATGTGGCATTGGAGTGAGGGTGGAATCTACATGATAAAGAACAGCTGGTGTCCCTTGGCTTATACATCATCCTAAATGATAAAGATATAGCAAGTGCTAAAATTGATTTATTTATTTTTTGAGGGGCAGACAAGCTCATCTTTTGCTTTTGTTTCCCACGAAATGCAGAAGTGCCATTGGTTCAGTCAGCATACAAAACTAATTATGTTAGTGAGAGTATTGGAGTTATCTGTGATGCAAACAGTAGCTTTTTTGCGTTTAATTTTTGCAAGTTCCATGTGGAAGGCAAACTCTTAACGTGGAAAGTAGAATGTCTTTAGCAGCCGGTGTTAACAGTTGCTTTTAAAATACAGTGTCTGTGTGCTGACAGCAAAAACGCTAGAAATAGGTTTCCAGCGTTCCCCCCCCCCCTTTTTGTCCTGTGAATTTGTGTGATTAGGAGACAAAAGCACTCTGATGGCAGTGAATGCTGCATTTGATGTGAATGCCTGCATTTCTTTCTTTGGGCATAACAGCTGCCGTTATTATGAAGATTAATAATGAATTTACTTTTTTTATTATTTCACAGGAAGACTTAACCTTCACAGTTTGCCTGCACTATGAATACGCAGGAGTAGATGATGTTGTGGATGAAAGGAAGGTGGTTAACATTGGCAAGCCCCTCATTGCGAGACTGCGCATTCATCAAGGATACAGAAAGAACAGTTGTTTCCACAGCTTCTGCGGGCCTGACGGGCCTTGTTTCGCCCACTCGCCTGGTGCGGAGGCAGCTGGATATAGCCCCTCTCATCACAATCACCGGCCACATTGTTATACAGCTTTCCCCCAGCAAAACCCTGCTCACTCAGGAAGTGTTTTGCAACCGGTGAGGTGCCAGTGCAATATGTCTCCAAACAGGTTGGTCGCATGGTCACCAACCTGGTCGTATCCATCCAATTCGAACCAAAGCAATGTACCTGTGGAGACGACGGATGAACTGGAATCTGATTTCTCAGGCAGCTTGAGGCTGTCTCATCAACAGTAGTCGAAACTTCTGTGTGGCAGTTAGCGGCAACATTCCTCAGGCAGCGATTTGCAGTGCTGCTTGTGTGTCTTGGATTTTGGGGAAAGGGCATTAATAGGTCTCACTGGGCGTCCCACTTGAGTTCTGTTGAATTATTTTGCCAGGATACATATGTACTTAGGAAATCTTCTTGGACCACAGGAAATTCCCAGTTACTGTATTTTTCCGAATAAGGAAACTGCAGGGCATGTTGCAATACAGTAAAAGGAAAGAGTCTGATTGACTTCAAGCCCAGCTATGTATCATGGGAGAGTATGTATATTCTCTTTTAACATGTTGAAAACAATCAGAACTGCAACAAAATGTTGCAGCGTGATGGCCTGCCTGTCCAGACTTCCAGCATTTCTAACACCACCCCCCAAACATTTTCCACCCTCTGCTCCCTAACAGTCAGCATTCCATGAGGCACTGACCACATATAGTCCTGTATTGGGTGGGGGGCTCACCCCCTTGGGGTTTTTACCTCTAGAATTTTTTTCTATACAAACTTTGGGGGTCTACTGATACTGTCCGCATAGTGCTGCGGCTTTGGCTACATAAGCAATGACATATCCTGAGCACTGAAAGTAGAGCAGTGGTTGCTAGACACTCCCTCCCCCCCCCCGCTCCACCCCTAGGGGATCACTTTGAAAATGCTGATGGTTTTGGTGAACTACGTAATGATTTTTCTGCCAATGATTTGTAGTTGTATTGTTTCTTTTATTTCTTCTGCAGGCAACCCCCGATTTGCACGGGGGTTGTGTTCCTGACACCCCCCGCCCGCCAACACGTCACCAGAGTTTGCATAAGGCATAAGCCCACCCCATTACACCCCTGATCTGCCCTCATATTCTGCGTAATTGAACATGTGCAAAATGGTCACTGCCTGTTGCTCTTTTTTGGTATTAACAACTTGCATTCAAGTTGCAATCAATACAATAAGAAATGAAATGCAAGGAAAATGCAATTAAAAAGCAATTTGCATATTTAATATGAACATGCCATGGACCACCTGAGTGAAGCTCATGGACCACTGGTGGCCTGCTAACCACAAGTGTGAGAACCTCCAGACACAGAGGGGATGATGTTTAGAGGATGGCAGGATACCGCTGGATATCTGGTGCTTTCCCTACATGTCTAGATCAGTGTTTCCCAACCAGTGTGCCTCCAGATGTTTTGGGACTACAACTCCCATCATCCCTCGCTAGCAATACCAGTGGTCAGGGATGATGGGAATTGTAGTCCCAAAACATCTGGAGGCACACTGGTTGGGAAACACTGGTCTAGATGAATGCATGGGAACTGGACGATGGACTGAATGGAATATTGCTCGCATCCATCAATGATACTTATTTCTGTCCTCTGGAAGTTCCCGAATCTTTCCTCCCACAACAAGCACTTACAAACAACCTTTGATTAAATAAAAGCACCTGCAGAATTTCTCTTAAGTCATTTGGGAACCAGTTGTGTTTTACATGATCGATGTCTGCAATCAGTTTAAAAGGGTAGTTTAAAAGAGATTTTTGTGTGAGATGATAAATGCACCCCAGCCTCTTTAACAGTCAACAAGAGTGAATCAGCTTTACAGGTACTCCTCTCATCTATACCGTCATTTTAAAAGGCCAGCATTATTATTATTTTGTTCATAATTATACGCAAGGCAATAAATTCCTTTTTTAAAGTATTTGTATATATGTACTATATTCAATAAGAATTTTTTAAAAAGTTCATTCCATTCTCTTATGTGACTAATGGGCCTGTGGTATGTTGTTTTTCCTGGTGGTTTTATGTATATTTGTTTTTAATTGGTTTGTGTATTTAAGTCATGGTTTATAATTTGACTTGTATACTGCTTGGGAGAATTTTTTTGAGCAAGTGGGTTCATACATTTTCTAAATAATTGTCAAAGGAATTTAAAGAGGTTTTGTATACCTGTCTTCCCTCCTTCCATGCCACTCTTCTCCTCTCATTGTGTTTGGGTCTGGGATATATCTTTCTGTCTTCCTGTGCTTGTAAGTGTAGTCATAAGAGGCTACACTGGCCAGCTTTAGCCATGCAAGAAGTGGGCTTCTGAAAGCGTTGGGCAGAGAAACAATGAAATGTGTCAAGCACTGCAGCCTCAGGGATGTTTATACATCATATCCCCTTACCTTGAACAGTGTTGTCTGATTACAGTTGGCCGAACCCCTCTCCTTGATTTTGTTCAAGGCCCCTATTTATAATTCCTATGGGGAAGAGGTTGTTGGGAGGGAGGAAGAGGCACTTGAAGAAGAGACTGGATGCTGGAACAATATTGGTTGTGGTCCAGGAATAGGACTTGCATGTCTGGTTGCTAAAACTTAGGATTCCAGCTTGCAATTCAGGGCAGTTCATGGGCACTGATGACTCGGGCAATAGGATGCAGATAGCATGTATATGTTGTTAGGCTTTCTAGCTTGTGGTTCAGAAAACCCAAGTGGTTTTATTAATAAGAGGAGGGAGATTAACAACGCAATCCTATGCAGATCTACTTGGAAGAAAGTCCTGTGGAGTTCATTTGAACTCCCAGGTAAATTATGTGCAGGTTTGCTGCTTGAGTTAATAAGAGATTTGTTGTTGATGGTAAGGGCAAGTTTTAAATTTTCCTTAGTTTGGTAGTTGTCACTTTCTGAACTGGCCCCCATGAAATACCTTTACATCTTCAGACTAACGTAATGATTGAATATTTCCAAAATGAGCTGGTCTAATGGGAGGCACTTTCAATGGCTCCTGTGCATTTCCACAGCCTCCTAAATTTCCACAGCAGAAATTGAGTGATCTGTTCCGTAAACCCAGGCAAACCATAGGTCCACCTAGATAAGTATTGTTTGCAGCAACTGGCAGCAGCCATCCAGGGTTTCAGACATAAATCTTGCCCGGCCATACTTGGAGGTGTCAGGGGTTGAATCAGACCTTTCATATGGACATTGTATATTCTAGCAGTGAATTATGACCCCTGAATTTGAGCAGGGATGAACTATACTGTGTGACGTATTTAGGTGATACATGCCTGATATCCAGGGCAAAACCTTGTGAGCTCCTCAGAAAAAAAGGGTTGTCTTTTCATTTAGATCAGGACAAACTTCTAGCTTTCATGCTTTTAGGTAGAAAGTAAAACCATTAATGAGCAGTGTATGTTTTGTGACAATGCAAAACTTAAGAGGCTGCTATGCAACTGGTCTGATAGCACTGCATCACCTGATGCAAGTTGGCGATGCTGTCCTTTGCTTTCAGAGCAAAAGAATGGCTCTTAGAAGCACTTCTACATCTCTAGTCACAATCAGTTCAAGAGGCCCACACACACACACTTGATTAGTGTGGAGCTTGCATTGCCATGGTAACTATTCTCTTCACATACTTTTTGGCACTTGGAAAAACTCATTGGTTTCTTCCCACGATCTAAGAGATTGGAGCACTGTTCAATGCCCTTACAAGATTAGGTCTGTAATGATGGAAACAAAGAGATTGCTTCTGTCACTACGGGCCTTAATCTTGCACTGCACTGAACTTCCTGCTCTAGTGAACCCTGCAAGCCCAATGGCCAATAAATATCTATTGCTTTTAGCCATAGGCCATTGCAAATGCAGTAAAAGACCTATTAGCACAGGCATAAAACATGAATTAAGTATACACTCTGCTTAAAATGCAATCAGCATTGAAACTTCCTGGGGTTAGATTTAGCTTGCTCAAATTAACAAGTCACTGACAGTTCATTGAAAGATTTTCACTTGGATTTTCTATGCAGCTTGATAGGATATGTACTCCTATGGGTTGGATAACAGTCAATGACTGTGTTGTGCACTGGTCACCCACTCCATTGCATGCAATATAAAAGAATGGTTTCTTTTCTAGGACAGGCATACAGTGGGCAGTGCAATGAATGTTATTGGCATCCATCTGTTTGGAAAGACAATGGCAGGAAGTCAAACCGCTGCGTTAGCAGCACCAAAGTGACTTCCCCAGGGCACATTTAGTCTCTGGCAAGACTAAAAACAAGCACACGAGCACCTCTGTGCCCTGGCTAACTTGGCTACACCATGCATGGATTTTCTATATCATCACCATATGCTATGTGCCCCAGCCTTCCTCAAGGTTAATGTGAACTGTAAAGGCCTCCAACCCTCCCCAGTTTCCCATCAGCTGCAAGCTTGACAAGTTTGCTATCTATGATTGAATCTGTGTTTTCCCTCCACAAAGCACTGTGTTTGCTTTGGGATTCAAGCTCCATCAGTATGGCACAGAGGATGACAACCATATAAATTTCCAGAGAGAGATGCAATCCTTGTAAGAGCAAGCTTATTATATTTTACTTGCACTAAGGCACCAGATGTTCTTGTGCATTGCCTTCCGTTCTGAGAAGGACGTGCATAGGTGATGGTAATGGGCGATTGCTTTTCTCTGTGTTCAAAGCAAAGGTTTCATCAGCTCCATAGAAGTATCTGTCAGCTAGCCAGTTATGAGTTATGGTCACAGCTGTTGTGCTATGGCCAGGAATATGGGAGGAGTCACCTTATTTTGTGATTGTAAATTGCTCTAAACTGTTTTTAGCATTGTGTTTTAACAAGGCAGGTGTTCTTGTTCTATATTTGTAAATTCATATTAGAAAAATACACAAAGGTTGCTTCCAGGCAACTTGTTTATTGAGCTTTCCTCCTGATTTGTTTGCAGGGAGATTAAGACAACGTTGGCTATTTAATAAGCATTAGATGATGTTGCATAAAGCAAGTGTTACTCACACCTTCCAGTGCTGTTCCCCTTTACTGTCCTTATCACAAAAAGTCTGATCTTTTGGGAACGTGGCTTTGTTGCACAAGACAGCGTGATCAACTATAATTGCATAAACTGGATTTGCCAGTTTGTGACTGGGCCCTCCTGCAAAATAGCAACTGTCTGGAAGTGGCCTCTCCATCAGAAGGAAGTCAGATCTGAGAAACACTGCCCCTGGCACTTTTCATCATTTAGGAAAGTAAGGAGTGAGGCACAGTCGTCTTTTTCTGAGCTGTAATTCTCAAACCACTCACTACTTTTGACTAGAATACTGTTTCCTCTCTAATACAGAATGGTTGTTTGGTAATTATAATGGTTCCAAATCTTTTTATAACTGCGCACTGTGCTGTTGCAACCACCCTGGGACCTCATGGTGAAGGGTGGGTAAGAAATATAAATAAAATAAAATAAATAATAAACAAAAACAAAGGGTAATTTAATTTAAAAATTAACAGCTCTTAAATGTGCATGAGCTCTCTGAACCCAGTAATCCACTGTCTTGAGTATCAAATGGGTGTGTGGGATCTGTCCATCTAAGTCACATGCGGGTTCCAAGAAAGGAATCTAGTGCCAGTTATGCGATCCATTCTGAAACTGACATCCAGTTCTTTTTGTTGTCCACTCTGTTTGGTATGGTTCATTTTAAAGGTTTTGTTTTATTTCACAATGTTTACTTGAAGATTAATATCCCATTTCTTTCATTTATTCTTTTGGGGTGGAAACTGATGTTGCTTAGAGAGCCAGCGAGTATTCTGTCTCCCTGTGTATAAACTAAAAGCAAATCTGTAACAAATAATCTGCATTTTCTATCCGGAAAATTAATTTCCATATTAAGTTTGGAGCTTGCAATGCACTGAAGTGGAAAGTAAAGAATGATGCACAAGATTTTTGACAGAACACTGCCTCCCAGTTTTATTGGTTTAATTTTTCCTAATGAATAAAACTGACACATATCCCAGCACCACCAGAAGGTATTTAGTGAAATTACAGAGCTCTAAATCGACATTAATACACATGTCAGTTTGTTAGCATATAAACTGAGTGAGTCCTGGAATTAAATTGTGAAGCCGGTGATCTGAGAGAAAAAACTTTTCTTCCCCATCCCACGTTGTAAAGGTTCTGTCATCTATAGTGTAAATTTGAAATATCCTTGCTAAGGACAGTTTTGCCGATGTTACTACAAAATTTTGGCTGAATTTGCATGTCACGCTTAACCATGTTCAGGGCGATGTGCAGGAGTGGGCTACAGTGAGACCCCGAATTGTGTATTCCCTTCTCCTCTGCCCGCATCACCCAGAAAAGTTCAGAAGCTCCTAAACCTACTTTTGATTAGCAGTAGTTAGTTATGTCTTCTGAAGTGGCAATCTGGTTAAAATTAACCATGGTTAGCATGAAACAAGCCAACTTCAAACCATGGTTTCTGGAGCTGGCTTGTTTGAACTAACCATGGTAAATGATTACTGTTCTGGACTTGGATGACAGATTAACTAAAATGGAAGTGAAATCTTCTGAACTCTTACGGGTTGCATGGAAGGAAGGGATGGGACTGAGGGAGCAGGTAAACCCAAGGCTCACTGCATCTCATTCCTGCTCGTGCACACCATGCTAAGACCATGCAATGTGGCACAGCCAAAGAAGATAAATGAGATCAGCATTGGGAGAATTAGATCAAAGTAATTTCCACATCAGCCTATCTTCTCTGCCAAGTGAATGAAATCCTGAGAGAGCAATCCTGACAAGTTAATTCTGATTTGATGGCTGAAGTAGAGCAGGACAATCAATAACAATAACAAAATGTAAGACTGCTAGTTAATCCTTAACATTTGGTATGTAAAGTATCTCTTAACTATTCATGAATGCTATGTACATGAATCAGAAGTGAGATGGTCCCTTCCCCAGAGGTCTTGCAATTTGCATTAGGTTGGTCAAGATCAGTAAGAGACAAAAAGAGTTCAGGAGAGTTATCTAGCAATACGGTAAAATGGTACTGGAGCATTGTTGCTTTAACATCTATTGATTGCCACAAATCAGATGTATGCAGAAAATGATAAATGTGGCTAGGTTTTATCTTGCCTTTCACTAGGTGGAAATGGTTTGCTTTGCTGAATTTGTCAATACTATCACACATCGTTAATGACTAAGAACGTGTTTTGTTTTAATTAGAAGTTTCTTATACTGTGCATCAAGAAATATTAAGATGTTTTATCATAATTAAGCAATAATAAATCAAAACAATACAACAAGAGCACATAAAAACACAAAAACCCTGAGTTAATTGGCCATATGTTTTTGAGATACTGATAACTCCCTTCCTCCTGGTTTTCTCAAATCTTTATAAACACTCTTCTATTCTTTCCACTGAAACCTCCCAGATCCATCAGATTTTTTTTCCACTTTGCATGACTTTTCTTTTATATAGGTAGGTAGCCGTGTTGGTCTGCCATAGTCGAAACAAAATAAAAAATAAAAACATTCCTTCCAGTAGCACCTTAGAGACCAACTAAGTTTGTTATTGGTATGTGCTTTCGTGTGCCATGCACACTTCTTCAGATACGAAAGCACATACCTAGAACAAACTTAGTTGGTCTTTAAGGTGCTACTGGAAGGAATGTTTTTATTTTTTATTTTCTTTCATACAGCCACTCTTCAAAAAATAATTAACACACGATGCAGCCAAAGCTAACCCTTTTATGCTCCATGGAATTCAAGGAAGATAATTAAATATGGGGGTGATGGGGGTGTCATCCAATGAAGCTGAATGGTGGGGGGCCATAGGACAGGCAAGAGGAAGTACAGTGCATTGTAAAACAATAGAATTTGGGGGTTGTTTTGAGGGGGGGTTGTAGCTGGGTGTTGTTTTTTGTGTCTTTATTTTAGATCTTGTGATTTATTTGGAAATCGTTCAATTTGTGCATTTTTTAATGTTTTATTTATTGTTTATGACTACTTTTGTTAAGTTGTAGTTAGGCTTTTTTCTCCCATGCTGTAAGCCGCCTTGAGCATGGTTTGAACTGTGGAAAGGCAACATGCAAATAAAATTATGCATTATATATAAAATTTGCTGCCACGTTGTGATGGCTACCAAGTTGGATGGCTTTAAAACGGGCAGCAACAACAGTGGCAAGAATTATATTAGCACAAGCTTGGAAGACAGAAGAAATACCGACGAAAGAACTATGGCAAGGGAAACCTATGCAGAACTGGCAAAATGACGGCTGTATATTAATTCCGGTGCCAGAGAAGCATGCTTCTGAATGATAAGTCTACGGAGCAACACTGCTATTGTTCTCATGACTGGGTGGCATCTATTTGGCCACTGCACTAAACAATACGCTGATCTGGATGGGTGTTAATTCTGATCCAACAGGGATCTCCTGGTAGGTGTACAGGAAAATAACATACCAATTCTGAGACACAAAGTACAAATGTGGTTGTTCCCAAACTTTTCCACTAGAGGGTACTCATTCCACATTAATTATACCAGAAAGTAAATATACGTTCTGAATTTTCAAATCTCTTGCACTTGCTCCCAAACCTTTGGTCCGTAAAACCTCATCAGGTGCCCCATGGGCACCTTAAATATCCATATTGATTTTTATTGTAGCTTATTGAGTCTTTCATTTCTTATAAGAAATATTGGGATGCGGGTGGCGATGTGGTCTAAACCACTGAGCCTCTTGGCGGTTTGAATCCGCACAATGAGGTGAGCTCCTGTTGCTCTGTCCCAGCTCCTGCTAACCTAGCAGTTTGAAAGCAAGTAGATAAATACTGTGGCAGGAAGGTAAAGGGCGTTTCCGTGCGCTCTGGTTTCCATCATTGTGTTCTGTTGCGCCAGAAGTGGTTTAGTCATGCTGGCCACATGACCTGGAAAGCTGTCTGTGGACAAATTGCAGTCGTTAACAGTCGTCAACAGGTTTACCACAGCTATCAGCCTATCACCCATTCCCACCACCCTTCTGAGTAATACCCCTCCCACCCTCTCACTATATATAAGGGTCTGGTGACTTCTGTTTCAGTGTATCTGAAGAAGTGTGCATGCACACGAAAGCTCATACCAAGAACAAACTTAGCTGGTCTCTAAGGTGCTACTGGAAGGAATTTTTTTATTTTTTATTTTGTTTTGACTATGGCAGACCAACACGGCTAGGTAAAGGTAAAGGGACCCCTGACCATTAGGTCCAGTCGTGTCCGACTCTGGGGTTGCGGCGCTCATCTTGCTTTATTGGCCGAGAGCTGGCGTACAGCTTCCGGGTCATGTGGCCAGCATGACAAAGCTGCTTCTGGCAAACCAGAGCAGCGCACGGAAACGCCGTTTACCTTCCCACCAGAGCGGTTCCTATTTATCTACTTGCACTTTGACGTGCTTTCGAACTGCTAGGTTGGCAGAAGCTGGGACCGAGCAACGGGAGCTCACCCCGCCGCAGGGATTCGAACCGCCGACCTTCTGATCAGCAAGCCCTAGGCTCAGTGGTTTAACCCACAGCGCCACACAGCTACCTACCTGTAATTTTGAGCCAGTGTGCAATTAATTAGCCAGCTCCTAGATGTCGCTGTTCTACACACTTGGAAAAAAACACTTCATCAGCTGTGATCTGTTCTATTATTTTCTTGGTTTAATTTCCCCTGCTTCTCCCCCCTCCTACCTCACAGAGGATAGAAATGGAATTATCTATTATTTACACACTATGAGCTTTTTAAAGAGTTTGGAGAGAAATATCCAATTAGTTTGCACAATGTCAGTCCAGCAGTTCCCGAAAGGCTGCAATCTATGATTTTCCTCTTCTTCTTTTCTGGGATGTGGTTAGATCCTTATTCAAATTAGGGGGGATTTATTCAAAATTAATCTTCACCAGGAGAAAACAGTGGTAGAGAATCATTGCCTCATGGCAATGTTTTCCTGTTTCGGGGACAAAAGGGAAAGCAAAGATAATAATAATTTAATAATAATTTATTATTTGTACCCCGCCCATCTGGCTGTACATAGTACATGAAGTACTATTGAGCAAACCACAGTTTCATGGGGCTTGCCCAACTTTTTCGCTATTCTAATCAACAATACCAGTGATCTTCAACTTGCCCAGGCCAGACACCTACCTCTGACTTCAAGCCTGGAATATGGGACCCACTTTCACATATCCACTTTTGATTTCTACATAATAGCACTAACAAGGCACATTATTCATCCTAAAATGGCAATTCACAGAGTTCATAGCGTTACCTTAGCACTGCTACTAAATGAAAATAAGTGGGGTCTTTCTGTTTTTAAAGAGCCAAGTGTCCCTGTTTTCCAGGGACAGTCCTAGATTTACAGAAGCCGTCCCTGCTTCTGATTTGACTCCAGAATTTCCTGCTTTTCCTTAGGACATCTGCGAAATGTTGGAGGGTATGGTTATGCAACCCGAACCAACCTTTAGAAGACATCTGAAGGCAACCCTGTATAACGAAGGTTTTTTAAATGTTTTACTATGTTTTTATATACAGTCGTACCTTGGTTGTTGAATGGAATCCATTCCGGAAGCCCGTTCGACTTCCGAAAACCAAGGCACGGCTTCAGATTGGCTGTTCGGTAGCCAAAACATTCAAGTCGCAAGGCGTTCGGGATCCAAGGTATGACTGTATGTTGGAAGGTGGCCAGAGTGGCTGGGGCAACCCAGTCAGATGGGTGGGGTATATATAATAAAATAATAATAATAATAATTAAATAGGACATCCCTATTTTCATCGGAGAAATGTTGGAGGCCTTGCTGCACACATATTGAACATGCGTAAATGGTCGTTGCCTGTATTGCTAACAACTTGCTCATAAATACAAAGAAAACAAAGGAGCTTGTGGTGGACTTCAGGAGAAAGAAGAACGATGTCCAACCACTTTTGATTGATGGAATCTGTGTGGAGAGGGTAACTGTTCAGATTTCTGGGCATTGAATTACAGGAGGATCTGTCCTGGAGTGCAAACATAAGGGGGCTTGTGAAGAAGGTGCAGCAGAGACTGTACTTCCTGAGAATTCTAAGGAAAAACCATCTTCCACAAAAGCTGCTGCTTGCCTTCTATCACTGTGCCATTGAGAGCGTGCTCACTTATGGCTTATGTGTGTGGTACGGAAGCTGTACTACCAAGGACAGGATGGGGTTGTGCAGAGTTGTTAAGGCAGCAGAGAGCATTGTTGGCTGCTCGCTCTCCACCTTAGAGCAGATTTATGCCATGAGGTGCCACAGAAAGGCACTGGACATAGTAAAAGACCCATCGCATCCTGGTCACCGTCTCTTTGAGCTCTTGCCATCGGGACGGAGATACAGGACGATGACGACAAGAACAAGCCGTCTTAGGAACAGCTTCTTCTCCAGAGCGATCTCGGCCTTGAATGGGAAGCCTGGACTTTGAAGTAATCTAATCTTACCTGTTATGTTTTATCATACTGTATGGTTTTAATCAGTGTTTTTGTAGTTGTTTTGTTTTTGCGTGGAGTGCCCTATCTGGGTGGATGGAGCAGCCAAGTAATTTCGTTCTCCCCGAAGGGGACAATGACCAAAAAAAAAATCTATAAATGTAAATTTTAAAATTAGAAAGTGCCTTGAGGACCCATATAGCAATGGAGACGAGGATAAATTTGACCTGAACAAAGGTTCCCCACTGCCACCCATATATTTCCAACTGGCAAAATCACCCGACGGTTTTAGCATCGTGTGGGCTTGGCTGTGGAGCGATGACATGCCATTAATATAAATGATACACTCAGCAACCTGTATGTAGAGTTCAATGCCAACCGTTTCCCTTTATGTTTCCATGCAGGTGAGCATACAGGGCTTAAATAGCTGATGACAGTGCCATCTGCAAAAGGCTAACGGCACGCTTATTAATCAGTACGAGCTGCTATTTAATCAGGCGTGTGTGCAATGAATTATTCAGCGGTGACCGGCATATCTTTAATACATATTAAGAGAAGCAAAACCGCACATCTGGTACAACAAAGAGATGTAGAGAAACTGGCATTTTCAAGTTTTCCTAAGCGGATGAGCCTGATTAGACAAGGCATTAATTGTGTGTGCACTTAACACTTGCCGAATTTGAGTCATATGTTCAAAGGCCAGGTAATTGTCCTAGAAGAGCTTGTTCCGGCAAAGTTTGATTGTAGCGTTAAAGCTATCGAAGGAATCAAACTGATACAATGTGAAGTTTGGGTGGTGGGGAGCAGCAGCGTGAAATCTCGTTTATAAAATTGCCACCACACTCCTGCACTCAGTTTCCCCCTCGGAAATTCGCCTTTGAGCACTGGTTTCGCAGTTTGAGGGTGTGGATTGCGCCCAATGTTATTCATTCCCCA
This sequence comes from Darevskia mixta, assembly GCA_034641385.1. Taxonomy (NCBI): domain Eukaryota; kingdom Metazoa; phylum Chordata; class Lepidosauria; order Squamata; family Lacertidae; genus Darevskia; species Darevskia mixta. The sequence continues at coordinate 4,397,097 of JAWWNH010000062.1, read as the reverse complement.
GAGTAGACCCATTGAAATTAATGGGCACAAGCAGTGCTTTTTTGGTTTAAAAAATGAGGTGCCAGTAGTCATACCATGAGAAAAGTGCCAAGGGTGCCGGCACAAAATGGCTGCCACAGGGAGCAAAGAAGAGGTGATAGTATTCTGTACTGATGAATACCAACCATCACAAAAAAAGCATCAAACATGACTAACAGAGGTCCATTAATACTTTGAGCAGAACGCATTTGGATACAACCCTATGTTTCACAAAGACAAACATTCCCAATCTTGGAATGTTGGAAGGTATGAAACAACAGAAGAAAATGTAATTTTGTGTGTGAGAGAGCTTTTTCTATAGGCCAGAGCTGGCTCCAACATTAGGTAAAATGAGTTGGCTGCCTCAGGCAGATAATTTTGGATGTTGCGAAAGGGAAACATATACAGTATACTTTTTCCTGCCAGGGAGGGGGAGAGCACTTGAGTGGTCTTTGGCTTTGACCAGCCGTGAGTGCTAGCCACCTTGACTTGTGGGTGGGCATCATTAGCTGCTTGATCTCAGGAAACAAAATGTCCTGGGACAGTCCTGAGTGGAGCTGGAATGTCTGTTCCCGGCACAATTAAATGCAGGGCCGGCTCTACTATTAGGCAGAGTGACCTCTTCAGCAGCAGATCCAACCCACTGGCTGTTCCTCCAAAGTCCCCAGCCAAGCACCTCTGTTGCAGACTAGAGTTGTGCACGTCACAAGGCCTGCTCTGCAACCCTTAAATGTGCCTGCTATCTTCAGGTTTCCTGGAGGATATTGTGCTACTTTCCTGTTAGCGGATTTGTAGTAAGATTCAGTTGTAAATTCAGTGTAGGAAGCTCAAGCCTGAGGAACTCCTGGCTAACTAAGATTGCACAGACACCCTCCTTACTAATCATCAGGTGTGTGACTAATAATTTCTTGCTCATTTCAAGGCAATCTTTGGTTTTGTGATATTGTTTTGCAATTTCATTTTCTGTGTGGTTTGATACCACATGGAAATGTCCACGATTAAGTAGTATATAAATGTCTTATCTGCCAGTACAATTGACTTCTGTACATGGATTTGAGGTGTGTGTGTTCTCTTTTCCTTAGCCTCTGGCAGCAAAATGCCTTGGGTCAGTCCAGTCTATCATTCTGCAACTCTTAAGAGGTTTGCTGTTAGCTATTACAGCAGGCTTCCTCAACCTCGGCCCTCCAGATGTTTTTGGCCTACAACTCCCATGACCCCTAGCTAGCAGGACCAGTGGTCAGGGATGATGGGAATTGTAGTCTCAAAACATCTGGAGGGCCAATGTTGAGGAAGCCTGTATTACAGTATATCAGAGTGCTGCCCTCTTGAGGCTGAATAATTTTGTTTTCAGGGACCAAGATCAGAACTCTAGAGCAGTAGTGTTCAAACTTCCTACATTGAGGGAACCCATGTACACATAAACTCATCTGCCAAGGGACCCTTGAATATATGTCACACAAATTCTGCTTATTCAGAGAATATTCTAGCATGTAGTTCCCAAATTCCCCCCTCCATGGGTCCACTCAAGAGATTGCCAAGGGTCATAGAATCATAGAATTGTAGAGTTGGGACCCTAAGGACCCCTGCAATGCAGGACTATGCAGCTGTCCCATACTGGGATCGAACCTGCAACCTTGGCATTATCACCACCATGCTCTAACCAAACGCGGCTGACCACTTAATGATTTTTCTGCCTATTATAGCAATTGCAATGCACCATGCTATATGATTTTAAACTGCATTTTTAATTGCTGCTTTTATTTGTTAAATGCTGTATTTTATTGTATTCCAAATAATTCAAATCTTAATGCAATAAAATGCAGCCTTAAGAAATAATGGCAGCAATTAAAATACAGTTAAAAATCAATATTATTAAGCTAATGGATGTGCCATATTGTCTTCACCACAAATCCACGGACATGTTGCAAACTACCTGAATGAAGATTGGCCCATGGACCGCAATTTGGGAAAATCTGTTCTAGTGTGCACATTCTGTTCAGAGCACTGGCCAACCCTTTTTGGTCTCTGCCACCGAAAATGTACTGGGAGTTCATCCTAAAAAGGATTGGTCATGTTTGTGATCCACTTTTCTGCTGTTATGAAACAGACTCCATAGAGTTCTTGGCTCTTCTCACACTTACGCACTGAACAGCTCTAGGTTGCTGCTTCATGTCTTCACACTTTATAGGGGGAGATCGGTAGTTAAGGGCAATCTTGTCTTTTTCCGAAATCTTAGAAAGTAATACAAAGCACATTAAAAATCATATTAAAGGCCTCTCACAAACAGTAGTGAATATATTGTATAAGTTTGTAAATAATAACACAGTGCTGATCGCTTTGGGGACATGCCCTAAGACAGCAATTAAGCTTCTAGTCTACTGCTGTTTTAATCAAAGTTTTAAAGGTGCTTGATAGAAATATTTTTGACTTCCAGGTAAAATTTAATGAAACATACAGGTTTGTTAGCCCACCAAAAATGCGGGGGCAGATGAGGTGAGGATTTTCTTTCTTTCTTTCTAAAATACAGCTTCGAGAAAGGTGCTGTCACTAATAAACTTATGTGTTTATCTGATACACTGAAATGGGAAAATTTAAGGGTTTGGTTGTCTAAAGAATCGTTTTAATTTAGAGTTCAAATGGACAACAATATGCCCATTTATTTCACCTTCCAAGAGGACTCCGTTCCCATGTTACCTTGGCCCTGGCTGCTACCCAAGTAGTAAAACGGAAAGGTAAAGGATCCCTAGATGGTTAAATCCAGTCGAATTCGATTATGGGGTGTGGCGCTCATCTCCACTTTCAGGCCAAGGGAGCCGGCATTCATCTTGTTATAAGAATTTAAGGTCTCAAATATATAAATTAAATGTTCATAAATGTACTAGGCAAACACATACATAAATATATAAACCACATGTCTGAAACAGTACAGGAAATCAGTCCTGAAACCATTTTGACTTTCCCAAATTGACCTCAAATGTTTCTCTGCAAGGAGGAAGGAAATGGGAAAAGCTCCCCATTGTCTCTTTGCTCACAAATCTTGTCTTAAGGGCGCACATTATCTGTGTATGAATAGGGTGAGCCTGTGACCTGGATTCAGGAACTGAGTATTTACCATCACAAAAGAATGGCCAGACTGCCCAAGTACTGTAATGCAATCAGTGACCATTATCAGGTCCTGGCAGACAGAATTTCTGCTGTAAACTGCCCCTTCAGTGATGTATGTATGATGTATTGGGGGGTGGTCCTGGGCTACAAGGTGGGCAATTTCAAAAGTCTATATAAGAGCTTGCACACCATTGTTCTGGGTTCCTCCTCCCTCCTGCATGTGGTGAGTGAGCACCCTGTTGCAACGGTTTAATAAAGATCAGGCTTACTAACCGCTTTGCTTCTCAATATTCTCTGGTTTGGCCTCTTGTTATTTTCTCCTACCAATAGGGAACCCACTTAAGGATGCTATACAGGCTCTTGGATACCCCATAAGGGAAAAAGGGCAATTTTGTTTACAGCAGTCTGCAGATAGCTTTTCTGGGTCATGTGGCCAGCATGACTAAACCGCTTCTGGTGCAATGGGACACCGTGTTGGACACAGAAACGCCGTTTACCTTCCCGCCGCAGCAGTACCTATTTATCTACTCATGGTGGTATGCTTTCGAACTGCTAGGTTGCCAGGAGCTGGGACAGAGCATCGGGAGCTCACCCCACCACGCTGATCTGAACTGCCAACCTCACCCAAGTATTCCTAAGGGTCGCATTGGGTCTGTCCGAGTCTCATAATAATTAGGTATTGATAGAGAAACAGCTTTGAGTAGAATATGGTTTTAATTCAGAGGTGGGGAACCAGAGACCCTTCAAACACCCATAATTTCCAGCCAGCATTTCCCTCTACTGCATGTGCAGTGACCGCCTTCTTGACCACTGGAACCACATTGATCTCACCCCCCCCTCAATGTGCCAGAGCCTGTCTTCACATGAAGAAAATATCCCTAATTCACTGAAGTTTTGACACCCACTGGCTCCAATTTGCAGATGCAAATTTGTGGTTAGCAAAGCAGTAAGCACATGCTTTTACATGTAGACAGTCCCAGGGTCTTCTCTATTAAGAAGGGTCAGGCGGCAGGAACGAACCCTCTCAGCCTGATCCCCTGGAAAGCTGCTAAATAAGACAATATTGGGCAAAATGGACAAATATGGTGACCTGATGCATGGGTGTAGCCAAGAGTTTTGTTAGAGGGGGCAGGCCTTTTTTTAAAAGCGTGCTCCAGAACCTGTTTGCTATGTATTTGTATTGCATTTTATTGATGGGGGGCAGCTGCTCCTCTGCCCCCCACCCCCCTACACCCATGGCCTGATGCTAGGAATTTTCCTTGGCTCCTAATGCATGGTATGCATGCAAATAAGCCCCCAAGAGAAAGAGAAAATGCACCTATAGAAAGAGGGGGGTGGGGAAATGGGCACTGCATTTATGCTATGGAAAAACAGGCAATGCAGTTCCCAGAACAAAAAAGGTGTTGACATGCAGATTAATTGCAAAAGCACCGAGAACTGCTGTGATGCATAGTTGATGGATGCTGCTGCTTTGTCAGTTAAGAAAACATATTTTCCAAGAATACAGATGCTTATCAGAGAAGTAGTCGAGACTCACTTGAGAATGGGCCAAGAAAATGAAGGTGAAATTGTTTCCTTGCCTCCATGGTGCAGAGTTGAAAAAATATCTGCGTACATTGGGGTTGGGGGTTCAAATCAAGGGTTTAAAATGTCTTCTGTGTTTATTGAGGCCACATGAATTATGCTCCCAAGCAAAGACATCCTTATGATTTTAACAATGGCACATTCGCTGTATAAAGCAAGATAAGAGTGAACCAAGATAAACCCTCCGCAGAAGCAGGTTGTTAGCAGCAAATGTGAGCATGCTTAATGTGAACACGCCAGTAAAATTAGAACCAGTGGTGGGCTACCTCACATATATTATTCTGCCCTTATTCCTCAGACTTCTTCATCAGGCCCAAACTAGAGATGAAGCAAAAACCTGCTTCCATCTTCTGCTCGGTCAGTGAGATCCCATCCCTATTCGCTCCCATACCAGATTATCTGTTATTTTACTCTTTACACTGGGCAGAGCCTTTTAAAAACAGGGCACAACGGCCCGCCCCAAACCCCTGAGAATATCAGTCTGAGGAAAATCCATCATTCTTTGTCCACCTGAATTATATATCCATGTTTGTTATGTATGTGGATGTGTGTGTATCTATCTCACCCACCTTCCAACCTAAGGTATAAAATATATAATTATTCAGATTTATGCTACACACGAATGGCACACACACATTTTAATTGAGTTTTTCCTCAAGGAAGGTGGGTGGGAGAGGGGGGGGGACCCTTTACTTTTGTTTCCTAGTCAGCCCAACTCCGGCCTGCTCAATCTAGTTTCCTGAGGAAGATTGCAAAACGCCACCAGCACCGCAATCTCTGCACATTGCAGCCTTTTTGCAGGTCCTTTTTTTTTCCCGACCCCAGGAGCCTCGCCTTTTCTTCCTTGCCTGTAATTAAAACATGCCAGGGGAGGGGGGAATGGCTTTTAACTCCTTTCTCCACAAGAGGGAATCCCTGATTTCTAAAGTGGGGGGTGGGAGAGAAGCTTCTAGAGACGAACCACCAATAAAGGCGAAAAAAAAACACAAATTCCTTCCTTCTCTTCCCCCCCTCGCCCCCGTTTTCTTCACACTCTGGTGACAAGTTTTAAATTGAATCCACAGGGGAGATCTCTTCCACCCACCTACCCAACCCCATCCATCCATCCCTTTTTCCAAGCCACAGAGGCATCCCCCACCCCCACCTTTCCCCCTCCTAGTCCCTGCAAGAGCCTCGCGCGCGCTCTCCCCCTCTGCCTGCCATTATGTGCAACCATCTTTTTTAAAGCCAGGCCTCTCTCTCTCGCTCTCTCTCTCCTCTCTGCAGGCTCCTCTTGGCAAAGGAGAGAGAGCAGTGAGCTCTTAAACATGTCTGCCTGAAAGCACCCCTTGCAGGAACAGCCCCTCCCCGGGTGGCAGCACACTGGCCTCTTGCCCAAGGCTACCAGCAGCAGCAGGTCTGTTTGCATGGGGGTGTGAGCAGTTTGCATGCGGTGCGGGGAGAGCCGGGGAGAGAGAGAGAGAGAGAGAGAAAGGAGAGAGGCGGTGGGTTTTTTGGTGGCGATGATGATGATGATGGTGCTGATTTCCCTTCCTTGCCTCTTCTCTTTCCCACCCTGGTGGGGCCTCTGCCTGATGCACCTCCCACGGGAGAACCCCTTTTTAAAAAAATACACAGGACATGCTATTTTAACACCCCCTCCCTCCCTCCAGCCTGGATATTTGCAGGAGCTCGCAAGGGAAGGAAAATCCAAAAGCAGCAGCAGCCTCTTGGTTCCTCTCCGGAGCTGCCGCTGCAGCGCCTACGCGACATGGAAAGGAGGAACCTGGCCGGGTGGTGGTGGAGAAGCGAGGCGAAGCTGCAGAGCACTTGCAGCAGCCGCCGCGCGGGAGAAGCTAGGGAAGGAAGCCGGGGCTTGCCAGGCAGGAAGGCCGCTGGAGCCTTTCTGCAGCCCGGGAGCTCGCCTGGGAACAGGCAAGGCGCCTGCTGCTGCTGCAGCCGCCGGAGATTAGGCCTCTGCCGCGCGCTCCAGACCCGGGAGAAGGGTTGCTGCCGGGGGCATCTTGGAGCTGGCCTGCATCGCCAAGCCTTGGGAGGGAGGCCTTCTCCTGGCTAAATTTCAAACGCCGTGGTGTGCTTTTTAAAAATAAATAAAGCGTGTGTGCTTAAACAGCCCCCCCACCATAAAGTGCTTTCTTTGTAGCCGGATATGGGGCCAAGCGATTTTCCTGGGGAGAGCCTTTCTTTGTGTGCGTTAAATGCATTAGGAGCCCATGTCCGCTCCCCCCCCCCCGCCCCGGCCCCATGGCACACAGCCCATAAGTGGGTATTTCTTGCGTGTGGAAAGAACCCGCAGGAGACTGCAGTACGATGGCCTCTTCCATTTATACCTTCTGGGCCTCTCTTGTTTTTCCAAAACTGGCGCAGCCGCCTCCTCTCTCCCGCGGTGCCCTTCCTGGGCCTCTTGGTGCAGCGCAGGCCTGCGCGCTTTTACTCAGGATTTCTGCAGTGGCGCTTACTCCCAGGTAATGGGCGCGTAACTTTCCAGCCCCAATTAGAGTGGAGCTGGATTGAAAAGAGGCCAGGAATTGTTGTCTAGCTGTCAGATGGGGCCACTGGGTGAGGTCCCTCACACCTTGAAGGCATCCTTTTGTAAACACGAACAAGAAAGGTTGCTATGTTGGTCCATGAAGGCGAGGAGGATTGGGGAGGTGCAGATCCACAGTTGAGCAATGTTTGGGTTGGATCCAACCCAAAAGTGTGCCACCCAATGAAGTTAATGCCCAGCTATGGATTTTAGAGTTCTTAGTAAACATGATTTTCTGGCAGCAATGGGTAGTAAATCTTACCCACTGAATGTTGCACCAGTATGGGAGAAGCGAAAGCTATGTTACTTGTTACTTGGGGATGGGTTTTCATTGTCCCTGTGTTGCCAAGATAACAAAAGGGCCTCACCTCTGTAGAACTATTGGTTAGCTGCTTTATACTAGGCTAGACTTATTTGCCCGTCTAGACCTGCCCAGTCTGCTCTCCAGCAAAAGCCTTTCACATCACCTGCTACCTAAACTGGAGATGCCAGGGACCTTCTGCATGCAAAATGTATGGTTTGCTACTGAGCTGTGGTTCTGCACCTAGGAACAATGGCAAGGGACTTTTGAGCGAGGGGTGGCGGCATGTGACAGAGTGTGGAAGGAGATGAGGAAGAGCGTGGTAGAGAAAATGTGGGTAGGACCTGATGGAGCCTGATGGTAGCCTGATGGAGCCTCGCTGCTGAACCTAGAAAGGAAAGGACACAGAGAGGGCTGGCTGAGGAGCCCAGTCCCTTTTCTAACATCTTGACCCCACCCCCGGCCAAAAGTCCATTGTCCACCTGGCCGGGGGCGGGTCTAAGGGTCAGCCTACGCCAGGTGGGCAGCTCCCGCCCAGGGGACCCCTGCTCGGTGTCGCAAACCCGCCCACCTGAGAAGGGAGGGCGGAAATTGTTGAGAAGAAAGTGGGGGTGGGTGATAGTGAGATGGTATCAGGAGGATGCTAGCATGATCAGGTCTTCTGGTGGTTGGGCAATGCAGAATTCCATATCTTCCCAGTATGGAAGCAGCCAAGCTGTTATAGTCTGAAACAGAAATAGGAGAGATTAATAATATAATTAATATAATATAATGAAGCTGTAATTGTGTCAGGATGGTGGAGACTCCTGTATTTGTTTGCTAGCAAACCAAGTCAATGGTAGTTGCTCTGTTTTAGGGTTGGCAATTATTAAGAAAATTTGAGCCTTCTACCCTGTCATGGATGGGGCACCAGTGACCCACCAGATGATGTTGGACTCCAACCTCATCATCCCTGCTCGTTGACCATTCTGGCTGGGAATGATGGGAATTGGAGTCCCAACAGTTCAGCTTCCCCATCCCTGATTGAATGAAATGGACTAATCCTTAAAAAAAGCCTATGCAAATACAAACAAAGAAACTGGTAAAAATGGTTTCGAATTACCCTCATGGGTAATTCAAGTGTTGTTGGTTTCCCATCTGCCCCAGTCAGAATGACCAATAGCAATGGATGGTGGGAGATGTAGTCCAGCAACATCTGGAGGAAATGATCAAACCTGCCCCCCCTCAGGTTGTTAAAGGCAGAGGTTGGAGCCTGTGTCCAGGGGACATGTGGAAAACCATGGTTTGGTGTTGCACTTTATGCCATAGCATCCCTCATTGGTCCATTAGGGTGAATGGGGCACTGCCTCCACCAACCTCAAGCCAGCCCACTCCTGCCTACCTGCCTGTTGTGATTTCTCCACCTTAGTCTCACTGTTGCCCTTGTAGACCTCAACAGGCAGGAGGATGAAGGCAGAACTAGAATAAGTTGGGTCTCTCTGCCTTTGGCTCCCTGCCTTCCACCCCACCAACCCCAGTGGACTCCAGCATCCATTTGCAAAGGATAGACTGCTCTTCATGAGGATGGAGATGTGGGTAGGTGAGGGAAAGGCCTTGCTCTTCAATCACCTTCTATTGAGAAAGGGGGGGGGGAGACCCTGTCTCCACAAGGCCAGGGTTTTACATATGTGTTGCTGTAACCATCAGGGCGGGTTGAACAGACCTATAATAAGCAGTGTTGGACCGGGGCAGAGGATTCCTTTCAGCCTCCCCAAATATTGCAAGGACGGGTTGGTTTCTGAGTCAGGAAGCCATGCTTTGAAGATGCCCTGGTGAGGAGGGCAGTAAGAGAAGCGATGGCTCTCATTAGAAGCATCTTATTCTCTTGGGGAGCCGCGATTTGGGGGAAGGGGGGGGACTCTGCTTGGCAGCAGCCACCCTCTTGCTCCTCTGTCCGAGAATCCTTTGTGCAGCAAAAGGAGATCCTGTGGGGATTTCTTTTTATTTTTATTGCGGTGTCTCTCTTTTGTTAGCTACAGAGACACACACACACACAGAGCTTTTCGGCCAGGTTTCTGGGGGAGGTAAGTTGTGGAGGAAGAAGAAAAGAGGAGGCAGGGGGGGAGTGATGCTGTTGTGGTGTTGTGTGCTTGTGTAGGGGGGGGGAGTGGGTCTGCGATTGAAAACAGGAGGGCACCCAGGGCAGAAATTGCCCTTGCACCAGAGAAGAAAACAACCCGAGTCCCTCTTATTTTCAGGGACTTGTTGGCAACTCAGGGAGGGTTGCCATAGCTTTTTATGTAGGGTGACCAGAACCGGCTGAAACTGGTTTGAGGCAGATCAGCTCCTGAACACAATGCAGTCATTGAGCTACTACAGTGGGAGAGCTTCCTCCCTCCATGGCAGCCAAAAGCAGAGAGGATATTGCAGAAAGATACCATCCCATAACAATATGTGAATGCACACTTTAGACACACAGCACTGGTATGTGGCTACTGTAATAGTCATAAAGGATTCTGTGTATCTGTGTACATATTTTCAGTAACTGAGATTACTTTTGGCTGGTTCATGCCTTTTTTTATCTCCTTTTTTTTGGTTTTCTTTTGCTGAAGTAATGGACAAGAACTGAGATTTATCACCCTTTTTGTAAAGGGGAAAAATAGTTTGCTTTGCTAGGTGGCACACTTGGGTATGTAGGTGTTGGGTTGTGGTGTTTTCATTTTTTTTCCAGCTGCACAAAATAAACAACAAAAAAATGGATTGGAAGATTTGTATTTCTATGCTTGTGAGTCAGGATTGCTGCTTTGCATGCTGTTTTGTATTTACAGGGTGCTGCTGCTGTCTTGCCGTTTCTTTTCAGGAAAGAAAATAGCATTATTAAGTCTATATGTCTCTGTGTGTGTTGTGTCACTGTTAAAGGCCAAGAGGAAGCCTGTGTGTTGTTGTAGAATTGCTCATGAAAGCATTTTCAAAAGAGGCTTAAAAGGCATTCTCTCTTCTTTCTCTCCTTGCAGGCCTATTGATTGGGGCTGCCTTTAACCCTTTCAGGTTTGCAGTGGCCATGCATCTGTGGTTGCATAGCTGATCATTGGCATTAAAAAAAAACCCCAAAACAAATATCTGCCACAGGCCCAAGGTACACAAGGTGAGCTATGGTATTATTTGACTATGATCACAATGGCATTGAGGAACATGTATGCAGAGCCTGAATGCAGTTTTGTGGTTGCACACCCAGGCACCTTGGTGGAAAAAAGCAGTGGTCCGAATTAGGGGAAGAAACGCAATTAAATTTGTCCAGATTTAATAGGATTAAAGCTATGGTTTATATTGATAGCCAGGCTAACAGTACTGCATTTGTTTGGTGTACAGTACCTTAAAGGCGGGAATTTTCTTTCCTCTGCTGATTCATAAGAGAACAGGCCCCTGTATGACAATCATAAATCATGGACCACATGGTAGAGGGGCTGTTTTGCATTACTGGCCCATTGAACTTTTATAATTTCCCATCTAATCATCAAAAAAGTGATGGTTTCTTATGCCCTTCCTCTTTTGGCCAAACTAAATAACCTTGTCTCTTTTCCTTCTCTCTCTTGTTTTTTTTGAGAGGTAAGGGAAAGGAGTTTTTGAGGCAGACATTGAGTGTGTGTACAAATGCTTACTAAATTGTATTGTAATGGAGGCTTCTGCAGTCCAACAGAGGGGATGCTTTTTTTAAAGGTTTTGTGTAGAACTCCAGTGGATTACTACTAGTAGCATGAATTACAATACTCGAGAATTAATTACATACAAATAGGAAACCGGATGGACAGTGCATCAGCTGGTAAGGAATGTCTCCTCCTGACTCAAAGCTTCAGAGCATTAGATAAATGGATAAGATTTGTTTTCCTTCCTTAAAAAATAACCGTGTGCTTGGATTAGAAGCAGGCATTTTGCTTCTTCTACTGTAGCTGGAGACTCAAGAGAAAGGGAGCGGGGGAGGTAGGAGAAAGCAGTCATGAATGTGGCAAAATGAAGAACAAAGGCTCTCAGAGATTATATTGGAGCACTAAACATTTCTTTGCCTTTGGGGATTCTGTGGCTAGAAAACTGTGACTTCCTAAAACAGGAAATCGTCAGGAACGCTGGAATTTTTACGTGCATTATGATGTTTCTAAAAATCCAGCCTGCCCTAGCTGGCAGCTGGTATTATAAATCTGCAGTCATGGAAAAAAAAGAAAACCGGGGGGGGGGGGTCGTGTGTGCGGAGAGAAGGAGCCCAAATAAAGATGGAGGATAAACAGTAGGATGAAAAAAATTGTTCTGATCTAGTTTGAAATTTAGGTTGTCCATTGTATTCAAGCGGAATAAAGTAGACAATCTTAAAAGCCTTGGGAGTATTTTGATTGGGTAAGTTCCATGGAGGCTGGTGACAGGCAAGGTTGGCTGCATTTAGAGGGTGACACAAGCATTAAGGAACCTCTTTATTTCCTGATTGTGCAGCAGATGACATAAGGTATTTAAGGAATAAATTGCAGTGTATTGAAAGTTGCATGTGGTCTCAAGCCTGCAGACATTTGATATGGAGGTGTGTTTTTTTTAATTAAAAAAACCACACACCAGGTATACTGTTTTGTGCGTCTCAGATCTGACAGGGCATTAAATAGCTTGCATGGCTGGGGGTGGGGAAAGGGACAACTGTGCTGTGATTCCATTTTTGTGTGTTGAATTTAATGTCAATATACATTGGTTCGGTGTTGGGCTGTAGATAATGCTGTTTTAGGCAGCACCAGCCCATGTAACATAATGGGGAGAATATGGATGGCTAGTCTGCATTGGGTCTTTCTCCTCCCTAGGGTCAGCTGAGATCCCTGGGGTTACATGAGATCACCTTTCTGCTTTGTAAGGTTTTTATAAAACTGTAAGTACTAACACTTCATTTTGTGGCAATGTTCTTACTGGATTTGCGTTTTGGAAGAGGCATTGCACTATGCATGGATATGTGTGTCTGTGTCGTGTGTGTGCTCTCTATTTTTTTCTTACTGCAAAGCATTTCTTCTTTCTTTTCAGTTACATTTTGTGCTGGAACTGTTTGCTGTAGCGCAAGAAACCCGAACAGATAATCGTTTATGATTCTTTGGATGTTTCTGTATAATATAGTCAAACATTCTGTTCTCTGAGAGATTTTTGAGGATTGGGGATTTTGTGTGTGTATGTGTGTGTTGTGCCACCCACCCACCCCCTGCAAATGTAGGCCATCCTTTTAAGCTGAAAATGCAGATTATTGTTTTTTGAGAGCTGGTCCTCTTAGGAGGAGCTCATGCTGGAATCTGCTTCGTAGCTGCTTCTGAATCAGTTAATGGCTTTTAGGTCTTCTCGGAAATAAAGCAATTTGCTTTGTCTTCACTGGAAGTGTCACCCTAGGTACACATAGGATATTGATTTGTCTGTGCAAGTGTGAAAACGTTGACACAAACATTTCCAGGGCCTACTTCTTCCCAGTTCACTGGGATTGCGTGTGGGTGTCGTGAACAATGAATTGCCAGTGCTATCCGTTCACCACTGCTGCAGCAGAGGAAATACTCCCCTCCCCCCCCCAAAAAACCCCCAACCCCGGTGTAAATAGAATACTATTCCTGGATCCAAATAATCCCATGAGTGTGACCAACTACTTTGACACATGTGTGGGAGTTTTCCCAATTTCCATTCCAGTAGGAACCCTACTCTGCCTAGGAGATGGTTCCTGATGGTCCCCTGACTTTCAGGGAGGAACCTGAGTTTAGAAGCCCTTAACATGGCCCAGGATATTAATAAATGGCGGAAGTAAATTATCCTTTGAGCGCTCCATCAATATGATATTCATGCCAGGGATGGGGGACCTGTGTCCCTACGGAAGTTGCTTGGACTGCAACATCCGTCATCCCTGATCCAGCGTAGTAGGCCTGATGTTGTAGTCCAACACCATTGGAAGAGTTGCAGATGTTGCTGGACTCCAACTCCCAGCGGCCTCACCCAGCATTGCTAGTGATGAGGGATGATGGGAGTTTATAATCCAACAGCATAGAATCGTGTAATTGTGGAGTTGGAAGGGACCCTGAGAGTTGTCTAATCCAGCTCCCTGCAAAGCAGGAATCTCAGCTAAAGCATCCATGACAGATGGCCGTTCAACCTCTGCTTAAAAACCTTCAATGAATGAGAGTCCACCACCTTTTGAGGGAGCCCATTCTACTGTCAAACAGCTCTTAGAAAGTTCTTCCTGATGTTTAACATCAGGAGGGTCACGGGTTCTCTATCCTTGTTGTTCGCCAGGGGTAGTCAAAGTGGTGCCCTCCAGATGCAGAGCTGGGTGCCCTCCAGATGCAGAACTTGTGCCCTCCAGATGCAGAACTTGACTACAACTCCCACCATCCCTTTCCATGGGCCACCCTGGCTGGGGCTGATGGGAGTTGCAGCCCAACAAAATGTGTAGGACACTGTTAGTTGCCCAGTGTGATGTTGTGTTTCATTTGTACCTTGTTTTTTATGTGCATTATACATCACCTTGGTATCCTTGTCTGAAGGGCAGCTGAGAAATATTTCTAAATAAATTCTTATTTTGTTTAAACTGGTAACATGCACTGACAATTTCTGCTAGAGGGTTGGTGCACATGCTTTGATTCTCTTCTTGAAGGTATCTGCACACAGCATGTACATCAGAGTTGACAACCTGAATGTGTGAAGCAGTTTGCACCTGTTTGCACCAGGTTATTGGTTCAAGGAAATATCCTAAATAGAGCTGGTGATGCTGAGAAGTGATCAAAAGCAATGCAGCACTGGGGTGTTGAACCCTCTTCGGTTTGAACATAGTGCATTATGGCTTTTCCTCCTCCATCTTTTTTCAGTTTTATTTTGCATTTCTTTAGATAACCAGCTTTGCTGATATGCAGAGCGGCGTCTTGTCCGTTTGTTTCTCTTGATGCTTCTATAATCACAACTGAAGCTAAAGATAGGCAAAATTTTCTGAAGTTTAAGAATCCCAGACCCAAGGGGCATGAACCTCAATGGAAGCTCTGCATAAAGACTTCTTCTTGTGCAGGAGCCTTCCCCCACCCCCATCCTCACCCACCACCCAAATTGGCTTGAGCAGTGGTGAGAGAACCCCCAGAATAGTACGTGGCGGTGGAGGGGAGCAGATCTTTCCATTTGCAGGCATGGAATGTTTGTAACAGCACAACGTTCAATCCCAACAAAGTGCTAGAATACTCCTGACACTCTCGTTGCCTGAAAGCCTTGAACATTTGATGTTGGCATCCAGGAAACTGAAAGATTTCTTTAGCTCTTTATTTGCAAGCATCTAAAAACCACCACCGAAACCCCAGAAATGGGTGCCTAGGAGTTGGGAGCATGCTTTGCAGTGTCACAGCCTCACAAGCCTTGGAGGTCAAGCCCCCCTGTGTATTTCCTCCTACATATTATGTTGTTCCTCTATAGTAGAAGGTTCCAGATGCTAAAAATATTGAAAGAGTCCTGCTGGGTCTGGCCAAAGGCCCATCTAAATCAGTGCTCTGAGAGCCAGTGTGGTGTGGTGGTTAAGAGTGGTAGACTCGTAATCTGGTGAACCGGGTTCGCGTCTCCGCTCCTCCACATGCAGCTGCTGGGTGACCTTGGGCTAGTCATGCTTCTTTGAAGTCTCTCAGCCTCACTCACCTCACAGTGTGTTTGTTGTGGGGGAGGAAGGGAAAGGAGATTGTTAGCTGCTTTGAGACTCCTTAAGGAGAGTGAAAGGCGGGATATCAAGTCCAAATTCTTCTTCTTCTTCTTCTTCTTCTTCTTCTTCTTCTTCTTCTTCTCCTCCTCCTCCTCCTCCTCCTCCTCCTCCTCCTCCTCCTCCTCCTCCTCCTCCTCCTCACAAGAGCCAACTGGATGCCCATGAGCAGAGACAGAGTCCAACAAGACTCTCTCTACCAAGCACATGGTATTCAGAGTCCTACTGCCTCCAAGAGTGGAGATGGAACATAGTAATCATGGCCACTGGCCACTGATAGCTTTATCTTCCACGAATTTGTCCAGGCTTTTAAAGCCATCAGAGTTGGTGGCCACCACTGCTTCTTAGGGCAGCATTTCCATACTTCTTCGCAGACAGTTTTTCTGGGTCATGTGGCCAGCATGTCTAAGCCGCTTCTGGCGCAACAGAATATCGAAACCAGAGCAGCACACGGAAACGCCGTTTACCTTCCCTCTGGAGCAGTACCTATTTATCTACTTGCACTTTTTGGCGTGCTTTCGAACTGCTAGTTTGGCAGGAGCTGGGACAGAGCAACGGGAGCTCATCCCGTCGCGGGGATTCGAACCGCCGACCTTCTGATCAGCAAGCCCAAGAGGCTCAGTGGTTTAAACCACAGTGCCACCAGCATCCCAGCTCTGCAATATTGTTTGCTCAGACCTGTACACAGCATTCCAAGTGTGGGCTCGCCTTATTATTATTATTATTATTATTATTATTATTATTATTATCTATACCATCCTTCATCTAGAGATCACAGAATGGTTTGCAGTATAAAAACACAAAAATACATACTTTTAACGACGAACAAAAACAATATCCCCCCGAGTATTATTATTTATTAAATTTCTATATTGACAACTGCATTCTCCATCTCTGTTCTCACGATTCTTCACATGGATCATAGAATCACAGAGTTGGAAGGGACCCTGAGGATCATTTAGCCCAACCCGTTGCAATGCAGGAATATGCAGCTGTCCCATACGGGGATCAAACCTGTGACCTTGGTGTTATTAGCAGCATGCTTCCCCTTTTCGCAGTTACGGCACATTGGACCTTTCTGTTTATTCCACGACTACTAAGCATACTCAGGTGTCTTTGGTGAGGACTTTATCATAAGCTTTGATATATAAATATATTCTTTTCTTTTTGGCTGGACTACAACTCCCATCACCCCATGCCTTTCATTGGCCATCCTGGATGGGGCTGAAGGCGTCTTTTGTCATCTGGAGGGCCACAGTTTCCTCGGCCCTGCTACAATCGTAAGAAGATCCTTTTAAAAAATAAATAAAAACATTTTAAACGTTATTTACAACATAGTCCACAACAACTCATACATACAAACCAACCCACCACCATTGACAATTTGATTATCAAAATTAAACTCCTATCCACTTACACAAAGAAAACATACCATAAAAATAAAAGACTTCCATTATCCTGTAAATGGCCTCCTTATTTACTTCTTGTATACTGTTTCTTTTATTTGTGATTATTACAATTTTGCCTAATTGGATCAAACCAAAGGTCTATCTCATTTAGCATTGTATTTCCAGCATGGTCTGCCAGTTCCCATCATCCCTGACCACTGGGCCTGCTAGCTAGGGAAGATGGGAGTTGTAGTCCAAAAACAGCTGGAGACCCTCCTCACTTGGTAACTTGGCTTGAGATGCTCAAAGTGCCCCTGCAGTCGTCTTCTCTTATTGGCTATGACGGATGATGGGGGAAATGAAGTCTCTTTATTGTGAAGTCTCTTTATTGCACTGCTTCTTGAACTTTTTTTCCTCTGGGCCGCACTTTCAGAATAAAAATTTGCTCGCACCACACCGAATTTTTATATTGATAAGAAATAACGCTGGGAAACGAAAAGAAGAAACAACTAGCAGTGCTTGATTCATAACACGGAACACAGCTACTTTACAGTATGTTTGCGGGACATCCAGAATGTATGAAACAACACAGAATCATTTCCCCAAAATAATTATAAACGAGCCTCTTACATATGGACTTGGATCATAAACTCAGTGAGAGGTGTGAGCTCGCTTTTGCTGGGTAATCTCATTTATATTAGGTCTAATTTGAGACAAACTCTCACCTCCTCATCGACACAAATGGGCCTTTCTCTTTTCTGATCTTCCATATTTGTCGGCGTCGAAAATTCCTGTGTTGTGGAGAACTTTCAAAGAATAGCCACTGCTCTTGAAGAGAGCAGTGGATACTGGTTCTAGTTGTATATCCATGCTGCATTGAAATGTTCAGATTGTTTCTTTGATCGTCCTTGAATCTTCCTGCCACACTTGCCATCCTCTCCTGCCACACCCTTTGAGAACCATTGCTCTGTTGGGACACATTCACATCATACATTTAAATTACATGGCTTTCCCCCAAGGAATTCTGGGAACTATAGTTAGCGAAGGGCGCTGTAAACCATAACTTTGGGAAGGGTGAGCTACAGTTCCCATGATTCTTTGGGGAGAAGCCGCATGCTTTAAATGTATGGTGTGCATGTGACCATGCATTTGTACATTTGGAGCATGCATAAAGCTACTTCCCCCTCCCCCAGTTTAATTGTTTTTCTGTTCATTTCGCTCAGTATCTGAATTATTTGAGAGACTCGTGCAACTTACTGACCAGAACTTGGCTGCCCCTGTATGTATTTATTTGGGGGGGGGAAGGGAAACTGTAGACCCCTTAATCAGAAAACTTTCTTGAGTGTTGAACATAATAAGATTATCAATGAAACACATATATTTTCAGCCAGATATAGATAACTTAATTATATGTCTGGGTAGGCTTGATGATAATGCATCACTGGTTAAGATTTAAGCCACAGTCGGTTTTATATAATGACAGTGTTGCTTTGACTGAGGATGTGAGTCACAGACTCCGAGACTGCAAGGCATGTTGAAGTCAGGCATCAGGCAGAGGCCCAAACAGCAATGTTGCCTTGGGTCCTGTCAAGGAAGAAGGCGGGGTATAAATAACTATATAATAGTGTTGAACCCTTGTAACTCCTCCCTTTTCCTGAATTCCTGCAGCATCTTTAAAAAGGCCCATGTCTTTCAGTAGTTAGTGGACTACAACACCCATCCCATCATCCCTGACCATTGGCCGTGCTGGCTTTTAGGTGATGGACTGTGGAGACCAATAATTTGTGGAGGGCATTGACTACTAGGCCACCTATACTTTAGGATCTGGAGATGCTTACTAAACCAAGTTCCATTGAGGGCCTAGCTATAGGCATCATCGTTTGGTCCATGTTTTGATGCAGGAGTTTACTTGGCGTCCCTGGAGCTTCTCACTGTCTCATTGGAGACTTTTGGATCTAGTTCCAGAGTTAAGTGTCTTGCTTCATGCCCAACACATGCAGAGAGCAGCTGTTACATGCAAGTGATAAATGGATAATTATTCAGGCAAATAATGGTGCAGGTTTGGCACAGACACAGAGTTTGGGAGTCATGATTCAGGAATCACGCAAGACATTCAGAACTGGACGGAAGCAGTGAAGATGTCTCAACAGCTTCCATGACTTGCTCACCAAGCTTTTAAAGACAAGGCATGGCGTGCTCACTCTAGAGACTCGCTCTCTTTGCAAAAATGTCAGGGTTGCAAAGTGTGTGCTTCAGGAGTGAGTCCTGATTGCAGAAATAGCACCTGGTTCTAGTCAGCAATGCTACACCCTTTTGTTTAGGCTCCTAATCAGTTGATGACGCTTCCCGAGTTGCCTTCTCTCTGGGTTGCCTGCAGACTTAGCCTCCACTGAGACTTTACGTTGGGGAGAGGAGTGGGCATCCCTGCTCCCCTTTCCAAAGTGGCTGAAGTTGAGGCACAATGAGCAGAGCCCCTTTTCCCATCAAATGTCCCACCCTCTGTTTCTTCCCATTACTGCCCTTGTGTCAGGGCTTGCAAACCCGGGGATGATAGTCGTATCCAAGATATACTACTGCAAGGTAGCCCTGATCCACTGTCCCTCTTCACACTGTCTCATTGGGAATAAAGACAGTTTCATCCTTTGAAGCAGAGTCCACAAGGCCAGCAGGAGATTGGGACAAGGGTTAACCACGTTGCATCCTGGAATTTCAGGGGAGGCAGGAAATGATGTAGACACGGGCTGAGTGAATGTCTGGTTGCAATCTGTCGAGGAGGATCATAAGCAGTTGTGTATATAAGGCTCTGCCTCACAGCTGGCTTTCGTAATTCTGTTCCTGAGGGAGAAGGTGGAGCTGGTCCAAGAAGGTTTGCAACAGACTTTGCTCCTATTCTTTCTCTGTGTGCAAGTTTGTGATTTGATCATCCTCAAGGGCGATTTCGAAAAGCATAGTTAAGGGGCATTGAGAAGAAGCCAAAAAGAATTGGGTTAAAGAGGCAGCCCTCTTTTCCAAGCCGCGTTTTGTCACGAAGCTATTGGACTTGAATCCATCAAACTACACAGTGCAGTGCGAACGCTGCAGTTTCCCAAATGAATTAACCAGGTTGTCAGCATTGGGCTATTGGCAATGAACGCAAGCAAATCTGGATTCCTAGGTAGATGGTCTCTCTATAGGATTGGACGGTGTTGTCCCCAGAATCTGCCAAGTGCGATTTGTCAAGAAGCCAGAATCTTAAATGCCTGCGGGGTTAAAGCATTGTGCAGATTGGAGAGGCTCCAGTTGCATCATACACAAACCAGAACAGAGATGCAAGGTTGAGGGCTAAACAACATGTGGCATTTATTTTATGAACGCGGTAAACATGCATTTTCTCTCTCTTGAAAGTAAATGGCAGCTATAGGCTGAGGAACACTTGGGCCTGTGCTGGGACTCTGTATCACCATACTCTGTTGAAAACCCTCACCCAAACCCCTCCATCTGAATGCTCCCATCGCTTCCTGGAGCATTTTAACAGAGATGGTATATATGCATTGTACCACACTGCTTTTTTAAAGGGACGCGGGTGGCGCTGTGGGTTAAACCACAGAGCCTAGGGCTTGCCGATCAGAAGGTCGGTGGTTTGAATCCCCGCGATGGGGTGAGCTCCCATTGCTCGGTCCTTGCTCCTGCCAACCTAGCAGTTCGAAAGCACATCAAAGTGCAAGTAGATCAATAGGTACTGCTCCAGGCGGGAAGGTAAACGGTGTTTCCATGCGCTGCTCTGGTTCGCCAGAAGCAGCTTAGTCATGCTGGCCACATGACCTGGAAGCTGTACGCTGGCTCCCTCGGCCAATAAAGTGAGATGAGCGCCGCATCCCCAGAGTCGGTCACGACTGGACCTAATGGTCAGGGGTCCCTTTACCCTTACCTTTACCACACTGCTTTAAATGGTTCTTCTTTTAAAAAAGAAAAAGGGAACTCTCGGACCACCCCATAAGTAATGCATTTTTGCTGTTGCCAGAACGTGCATTGATAGATTCACCTTTGTTCTGATGTACATGGGTCAGGGAAGGCGGCTGATGCAGGCATGTTGACTCCAGAAATGAGAGCGAATGGCTTTCATCTTCCATTCCTTGCATGCCAGAAGATTCCCGATTGGCCTTGACCTGCCCTCTGCATGTCTTTGACTGCAACTCCCAGCTGTGCTGGCAGCCAACGGATGGGTGTTGTAATCCGAAGCGTCTGTAGGCGTAAAGTTGGGAGAAGGCTGGTTTTGACCCGACTCAGATCTAGGCGCAATTTAAGATCGTTGCTCTTCCTCCTCATTGTTTAACACCACAGGTAGGTGTGTTCTGTAGTCACAACCCATTAGCAAGCGTATTACCGGCTGCAGAGATAGGCAAATGGAGACTGAAGAGAAAAGGAGGAAAATGCTAGTTAAATGCTCGCTTTGATCGTTTTCATAAAATATGCATTTGTGTGATATCAGCTCGGGCTGGCTTGTGGTTTTGGAGGAGAGCAATGGTACTTATGTAAGGTGGTGAAGAGGGATGCGTGTTCGATAAAATCTATTTCCCCCTTCCCTGCCCCTTGCCGCCTCCCCCAAAACTATACGGGCTGATTTACACAGCTCCCCTCCCATGTCAGCAAGTGAGCTGAATCAATCCTGGTTGAGTTACTGAGCTTGATTGTTTCCAGTGATTCACCAAGAAATCAGATTCAAGATGGCCAGGAGGGGTGGGGTGGGGTGAAATCACCAGGATGTGTTTTTGGAACTTCCCGACCTGGAATTGTTTTAATTCCTCTTTTAACTATTCTAAATGCTAAAAAAAAAATCCTTCCAGTAGCACCTTAGAGACCAACTAAGTTTGTTATTGGTATGAGCTTTCGTGTGCATGCACACTTCTTCAGATTCTAGATACTAAATGCTGTTTAACCGGCTTATTTCATTGCGATTTTCCCCCCATTGCAATTTTACTTATTAAATTTATGTCTTGCCCTTCTTCCCAAAGGAGCCCAGTGACAAAACATTAACAACAAACATCTTAAAGATAATTCCGGTACAGATGCAGTGCTGCGAAAGATCTCAGTTTAAAAGCTGGATGAAGTTTTAATTATGGACGCTTTAACGTTTTGGTGGAATTGTTTTATTGTGTATTTTAATTACAGATTATAGACCTGCTCGTGGGGTAGGAGAGTTGCAAAAAAACCCTCACATCTGGCAACCAGTGCACCCCTTTGGTTTCAGATAGTACTTGGGTAGAGGAGTCTTAAGAAGCCTGGGACACAAATTTTTCATGGCCCTCTAGTGGCTATGCTGGCTCTTTTACCAGAAGTAATGTACGGTATTTAGTGTTAACTCTGGAAATGTTTATTCAATTCTGTCCAAACTAAGCCTCCTAATGTGTATCGTGCTCTAGGAGGCTAAGTTTGGTCAGAATCGAGTGAAATATATTGACATTATTTTCAGCTCTCCTACCCCACTATGACAGCTTCCTAGGTTCCTATATATTGTGTGTTTTCTTTTTGGATGCTACAGTTGTCGGTTGGCCCAGAATTCCCTGAACCCTGTGTTCCTGGGTTTTTAAATCTCTTTCCTTGGAGAATTCTAGGACTGCCCACAACTAGGGACAATTGAAATGTTACTTACCTTCCAGCCAAAGGGTGTGATTTTTAAAAAGTACAGTGTTCCAACTCCTTGCAACATTTGGCATTTGCCTAGCCCCATGCTTTAATTATTTAGCTAACTCTTCAGGGCTTTCACCCTTGAATTATCTTGGAATCTGTGGAGCAACACTTTTAATGGAATTTGAATTTGGGATTGTTGTTTTAAAATAAAAAATAAAATAAAAGCCCCTCCAGGAATGGCTAGCTTGTGGCTGCTTAAAAGGATTTTATTTGATAGAGGAGTTTTTTTAAAAAAAGAAAGAAAAAGAAACTATTTTGTGCATCTTATACTGAGTTCATGCTTCAGCAAATGTAATTATGATAATCTAGCTTTTTGCAATAATCTCTGAAGAAGATAAGATGCATATCCATTTGCAGCAACTCAGCTGAGCGAAATCTTTTCAGTATTTCAAGATTAGTGACTGGTCTCAGCAGTTTGCCTAATTTAAAGGCAATAAATAAGAACCCATGAACTTTTGGAGGAAAGTGCCTTGGTTTGGGGAGGTTTGTATTGGAAAGATTTAGAAATTGGATATAGGGATAATAAGTGGACGCGGGTGGCGCTGTGGTCTAAACCACTGAGCCTAGGGCTTGCCGATCAGAAGGTCAGCGGTTCGAATCCCCGTGACGGGGTGAGCTCCCGTTGCTCAGTCCCTGCTCCTGCCCACCTAGCAGTTCGAAAGCACGTCAAAGTGCAAGTACAGTGGTCCCTCGACTTACGAATTTAATCCATTCCGAATGGACATTCGTAGGTCAAAAAGTCCGTAAGTCGAAAAAGCGATTTCCCATAGGAATGCATTGGGAGAAAAAATATTTGGAAAAAATCGTAAGTCGAGGAAACCGCATCTAAAATTCATAAGTCGAGGAAACCGCATCTAAAACCGGCAACGATTTCCATTCGGATGTCGAAAAATTCGTAGGCGTGCGGCCACTTTTTTCATTCGTAAGTCAAAAAATTCAGATGTCGAGTATTTCATAAGTCGAGGGACCACTGTAGATAAATAGGTACCGGTCCGGCAGGAAGGTAAACGGCTTTTCCATGCGCTGCTCTGGTTCGCCAGAAGCGGCTTAGTCATGCTGGAAGCTGTCTGCGGACAAACACTGGCTCCCTTGGCCTATAGAGCGAAATGCGTGCCGCAGCCCCAGAGTCAGGGGTACCTTTACCTTTAAGTGGATAAAAAGTGACTTGTTTGCTGTTAACAGGGCTTTTGAGTCATTGGTATGTGAATGCTACTCATCCCGGCATTTTATTTTGCCATGTGAATTATGACTTCAGGCAATTTGAATGCCTTTGGTATTCAGCTTATTTTACTACATACTTATGATAGATATAAAGAGATTCCATAGCTGGGTTTTTTGTTTTGTTTTGCTTTATCCTAGCCTCCTTGTGATGCTTCAACTGTATCAAAAGTGACTTTAGTGCACTCTCAGTTGGTTTTCCTTCGGCTCAGTAATGGATCACTGCATTAGGTCGATACAGAGGTGCTGTGGAATTAACATTGTAGGCCCAAACTGGAATTAGAATCACATTCTGTGCCTCCGCATTTCTAGAGTTGTTGAATTGCCTCCAGCGTTGACTTCCTGTTGGATGTTGGCTTCTGTGCTTTTTCTAGCTCTCTGTTAAATCCTCTTGATTTCTCGTGTATATTTTTGGGGCTATTGTGGGCATATTAGCACAGTAGTACATAGCTGTACCTGGGCGTCCGTAAGAGAGTTCTTAACACTCTTTGTACCCTGGCACTCTCTGGGAGTCAATAGAAAGACCAATTCAACTGGGATCTGTATCACTAGGATTAAATTCAGCCTTGAATAGCCACATGGATGGTTAGCTGCCAGCACCTGCTGAATATGGAAAAGTAGGACTCTGCTGTCTCTTGCGTAAAGGTCCAAGGCACAGATGTGGAATGACAGATACTATAGGTCAGGTATAGGGAGATAGTTATCTCTCCCACCCCCCACCCCCATGGGCAAAGCTTGAAAGGTGTGCAGAGTTGCCTACCTGTCAGTCACAGTGACATATCCTAGAGCAGGCATATCCAACTCCCAAGAGACCGTGATCTACTCCTAGTATATAAAAACTGGCAGTGATCTACCCATTGTCATTGGAGGGAGGAGGAGCGTGCATGGGGTGGGTGGATTGCCCAGAGTTGTTGAGCTTTTTTGGGGAGGATTGCACAGTGTTTTTTAGCTTCCCCCCCAACTTTTTGTACACGGTAAGGATCGTGTGATCTGCCAGGATCAGCTGGGGATATACCAGTAGATCATGATCTACTCGTTGGACATCCCTGCCCTAGAGGCCCGAGATTTGGAGAGCAAATGGCAGTTAACATGCCCACTCTGTAATTCTTGCCTTTCATTGGCTACTTCCAGACATGCTGCTATCCATGAACAGGAAGTTAGCCCATCCACAAGCTCGGTGTTGGTGCATGCAGCTTGAGCAGTTCTTGCTTTGCTCCTCCCTTCCTTGAAGGGAAGCCAAGAACAGACCTTGGTTTCCAATCATGGTTTGCCTTGAGAAGAGCAAACTACGAACACTGGTTTGCACATAACACTGTGGTCTGTTTCCCCTTTATAAGAAAGGAGCAAGGGGCTTGAGCTGTGTGCATAACCATCGATTATGGCCAGCTTTACGTGTGAATGAAGCCACTGGTGACTTGGGCTGCTGGTTCTGAAACGCAGTTTGGAGGTACATGGAAGACTTTTCTTGGAATTTCCGCCCTGTAGGCTATCATGTTTTTATATCCCACTGTATTTTTTGGGGCTATCCATCAAGAAGGAACAGCAAGGGGAAGATTTGGTACTTCTGTGAAATCATTTCCACCTTTTTTTTTCTTGTAGGCAGAAAGGCTGACCCTCTGTGAATGAATTCCTGGCTGTTCTTGAAGACGTATGTCTATTCAGTCATGTTTCCTTCTGTGTTCAGAACTGAAAATTGAATGCATTTTTTTATATTTAAGTGTTGCCCGTCATTCTTTGGGTTTTTTTTTCCTGATTAAGAGTTTTCCTTTTGATTTTTTTCTCTTGCATGGGTTGCCATTTATCTGGAGACCTGTGGGTGTGTCCCTTCTGTTAAAATTCACTTTTCCTCCCTAGCCCTGGGGAGGGTCTCTGCTTTGAGACAGTCCACCTGCAAAGTGGGGGGGGGGAGAGAAGCAGTTTCCCCATTAAATATCAAATCCCCCCCCCCCAAATCTACAACATTCTAACTTTATATTTCCTGGATATTCAGGTATTCAGAATTACCTGGATATTCAGATTCAGAATTGTTTATTTGTGTCTCATCACCAGACCACCACAAAGCTAGAACTTAACAAAAGAGTGCTTCGTATCTGTAATGAAATTAACAAAATCTAGAATGAATAATATTTTCACAAACCTAAATAAGATTGTATAAAAGTGTCAACACACCTAAAATATTGAATCTTCCTAGCAAAGAGGCAGCATTAAATCAGTGTGTATGGTGCTGGGCAGATAGAACTTTTTTTTAGCATAGGGAAGATAGGCTCCCCATGTTCCACTAGAACTTTAATGATGCCATATATGCTCTATACTCGGTGGAAAATGTGAATGGAATGTTTTGATAGAATTCCATAACATTTTCTTGATCCTCTGTGCCTGTTTTCTTCCATGTTACATCCAGAACTAATATGATAACTGAGATACAGTAGTACCTCGGGGTAAGAACTTAATTCGTTCTGGAGGTCCGTTCTTAACCTGAAACCATTCTTAACCTGAGGTACCACTTTAGCTAATGGGGCCTCCCACTGCCGCCGCACCGCCACTGCGCGATTTCTGTTCTCATCCTGAAGCAAAGTTCTTAAGCCGAGGTAATATTTCTGGGTTAGCAGAGTCTGTAACATGAAGCGTGTGTAACCTGAAGCGTCTGTAACCTGTGGATGAAATTGCCCTGGAGTTTTGGTAAATATCTAGCACTGACATACTTTGCTCGCCTCCTATCCCTAGGGATTTATTTATTTATTGAATTTATATACCACCCTATACCCGGAGGTCTCAGGGCAGTTCACATAAAAATATCACAGTACAGTGGTTCCTCACGTTACATACACTTCAGGTTACAGACTCTGCTAACCCAGAAATATTACCTTGGGTTAAGAACTTTGCTTCAGGATGAGAACAGAAAACGGGCAGCGGCGGCACAGCGGCAGCAGCGGGAGGCCCCATTAACTAAAGTGGTGCTTCAGGTTAAGAACGTTCTCAGGTTAAGAATGGACCTCCGGAACGAATTAAGTACGTAACCAGAGGTACCACTGTATATAAAATAAAAATAAAAGCAATGACCCAATAATACCCCCCCCAAAAGAGCCACATTTTAAAAGGGTATGGGATGTTGATCAGGTCAACCAAAGGCCTGATTACATTTTTGCCTGGCGCCTAAAGGTGTGTAATGAAAGCGCCAGGTGAACTTCCCTGAGGAGAGCATTCCACAGACGGAGCCACTGCAGAGAAGGCCCGTTCTCGTGCTGCCTCCCTCCGGACCTCTCGAGGAGGAGGAACACGAAGGAGGGCCTCAGAAGATGATATCAGGGTTCGGGTAGGTTCACATGGAAAGAGGCGGTTCTTGAGAAGAAAGGTTTCCCTTGCAATTTGCTTAAAAAGCAAAATTGTTTCCTTACTTGCAAGTGCTCAAAGTAATTAGAGATCCTTCAGAAAGTTTGTGTAACTTTCTTGGCAGAACCAAACATCTTTAATGGGCTTCATTTTCCACTGGTAAGGGTATTTTTGCATGTTGAAAATCACAGTACTGATAGGAAACATTTCTGTTCATTTTGTAGATTTGCTTCTAAGCCATTAACGTGACCATGGGAGATATGAAGACCCCGGACTTTGACGACCTCCTTGCGGCATTTGACATCCCAGATATGGTTGACCCTAAAGCTGCTATTGAGTCAGGACACGATGACCACGAAAGCCACATCAAGCAGAATGTGCATGCTGATGACGATTCTCACGCACCGTCGTCGTCCGATGTTGGCGTCAGTGTCATCGTGAAAAACGTGCGGACGATTGATTCCTCTGAAGGAGCGGAGAAGGAAGGTCACCCCTCTACAGGCAACGGCTTGCATAACGGGTTTTTAACTGTTTCGACTCTAGATGGTTACAATAAAGAAGACTGCAAATCTCACAAAGACGAGGGCTCCGTTTCGGAGACAACACTGAAAGAGTCTACCTTCAACCAATTTAGCCCTATCTCAAGTGCCGAAGAATTCGACGATGATGAAAAAATTGAGGTGGATGACCCCCCTGATAAGGAAGAGATGCGTGGGAACTTTAGAGCGAACGTACTGACGGGGTCCGTCTCCCAGCAGGATTATGAGAAATTAAAGGTACTTGGAGGGGAAAACCTGATGAAACCTGGAGTTGCAGGTTCCGGTAATGCCGATAAAAATAAACTTGTTAAAAGAGACTCAGAAACAAACTCTACGCCTTTGGGTATGTACGAACCCTTTAAAGCGAGAAAAATAGATGATAAGCTACATAAAGAAAATCCCGAAAAGGTACATGAAAACCGGGTACTTGATGGGAAAATAGGCACCGAGAAAGCGGAAGCAAACCTCACCAGTGTTTCACAGTCGAAAGCAAAGTCATCAGCAAAACTCTCCTCGTGTATTGCTGCCATCGCAGCACTTAGTGCTAAAAAAGCAGCAACAGACCCTGTTAAAGACCCACAGTCTACTTCAAGAGAGCCTTCTCCCTTGCCAAAAGATATGAATGAAAGCCCTAGGGCCATTGACAAATCACCTGAGTCTCAGAGTCTCATTGACTGTGCTAAGAAACCCTCCGTTAAGCAACCTGACAGTCCCAGGAGCGTATCAAGCGAAAACAGCAGCAAAGGGTCTCCGCCGTCACCCGCAGGCTCGACACCAGCAATCCCGAAAGTTCGCATCAAAACCATCAAGACGTCATCTGGCGAAATCAAGAGGACGGTTACGAGAGTGTTGCCAGAAATTGATTTGGACGGCTGTCGGAAAGCAGAACAAACGGCTTCCATGGTGGCGTCCATGACTTCGCTGCTCTCCTCCCCAACTTCTGCCGCAGTCCTTTCTTCTCCCCCTCGGGCACCCCTTCAGTCGACGGTTGTCACCAACGCCGTTGCGTCCGCAGAACTCGCTCCAAAGCAGGTCACCATTAAACCCGTGGCTACCGCTTTCCTTCCAGTGTCGGCTGTTAAGACAGCAGGATCCCAAGTTATCAACCTGAAGCTCGCGAACAACACGACGGTGAAAGCCACCGTGATATCTGCTGCTTCGGTGCAGAGTGCCAGCAGTGCCATTATCAAAGCTGCCAACGCCATACAGCAGCAGACTGTGGTGGTGCCAGCGTCTAGCCTTGCCAGCGCAAAACTCGTGCCAAAGACGGTCCATCTTGCCAACCTTAACCTACTGCCTCAAGGTGCTCAGGCCACCTCCGAACTCCGCCAGGTGCTCACCAAACCTCAGCAGCAGATCAAGCAGGCAATAATCTCTGCGGCGGCGGCTTCGCAGCCTTCGAAGAAGGTGTCTCGAGTCCAGGTGGTGTCGTCTTTGCAGAGCTCCGTGGTCGAAGCGTTCAACAAGGTGCTCAGCAGTGTTAACCCCGTCCCTGTTTACGTCCCGAACCTCAGCCCCCCCGCCAACGCGGGCATCGCTTTGCCCCCGCGTGGCTACAAGTGTTTGGAGTGCGGAGACTCCTTCGCCCTGGAAAGGAGCCTGACGCAGCACTACGACCGGAGGAGCGTGCGGATCGAGGTCACCTGCAACCACTGCACAAAGAACCTCGTTTTCTACAACAAGTGCAGCCTCCTCTCCCACGCCCGCGGGCATAAAGAGAAAGGGGTGGTGATGCAGTGCTCCCACTTGATTTTGAAACCCGTCCCGGCGGATCAAATGATAGCTTCTCCCACGAGCAACAGCTCCATCGCGTCGTCCGTCCTTCAAAGTTCCATCGGGATGGGCGCCCATACTGTTGCCAAGATACAGTCCAACATCACCGGAGCAGTCATATCGGCTCCTGCAAGCACGCCTGTCCCTCCAGCCATGCCCCTGGACGAAGACTCGCCAAAGCTATGCAGGCATAGCTTGAAGTGTCTGGAGTGCAACGAAGTTTTCCAGGACGAGACGTCTCTAGCAACGCACTTCCAGCAGGCTGCAGACTCAAGCGGACAAGTACAGTATCTTATATTTAAATTCCAATGTTCCTGGTACTATGCAAAGGAGGTTGAGATGTGCTCCCCCTCCGCTCCCCCACTTCTTTATAAATGTGTTTTTTTCCTTTGCATCGTTTTGGGGTTTTTTGGTCATAACTTTTATTTCTTTAAGTGGCAAAACATTGAGAAAAGTAAATTTAAAGTGGGCTGGAAGGAGGAATTGTTGGGAAGCAAAAAACGGCTTTTTTGAGAAGAAAAGTGCGCATAAGAATTCCTAAGTAGTCCTTAAGCTACTTAAACATAATAATGAGGCAAAGTTTTTCAACTATTAAGGGTTCCATAGCCTGACGCCTTCAGATGTTGTTGGACTATAACTCCCATCTGCTCCAGCCAGCATAGCCTATGGTGGGATGGGAGTTATAGTCCAAATTTGGAAGGCACCAAGTTGGGGGAGACTGCTATGAAAAGGTTTTCTGCATACTGTTGGAGAGCTCCCCATCAAACTTCAAAGGTTCCGGCTAAATGCTCAACTGTGCAGGAGGCCATTGAGGTTACTGGTGTGTTACTTTTCTGGGGTCTGGAAGCAGCATGGTTCCTGATAGAAAACTTTCAGTCCATATGTCTTTCTGCATGTAGCACTCTCATACGGACTTTGTTTTTCTAGCGGTGAGTGTGCGCATGCACGGACATGCGAGCACACATGATCTGTATCTATCCTGATCTGCTCCAGAAAATAATCTGGAGGCATCTAGAAAAGACTCTGGATTGTGTTGGGTTTCATCAGCCTCCCCCCCCCCCCCGGCAATCAGCTTAATTTGCATTTTCCAAAATGGTAGCAGAAACAAAACACAGTTATCCAAATTTTGCATTTTGGTTCTTTGGCCAAGTTATGCATACAAAAATTGCATAAACTAGGCTAAAATGTGCCTAAGATGTACATATATAACACCTATAAAATGCATTATATTTGCAAATTACTTTGCAAAAATCGTGTGTCACATAGAATTATATACAAAAATGTGGCTATTAAGAGGAATTCACACTAAGATGATGGACATAGGTGTATGTATATGTGTGCATATATACACACAGACAGACATTTTGCAAACTGATGTGGAGAACTGCAATTAGGACTGGAAAATGAGAAAGTGAAATTGAAAGGTTCATGTACATCCTTATGTACAATGGATTTTGTTGAATTGCTACCCTTTTAATAATTTGCCAGTTGACAGACACCATATTTGTTCACCCCCCCCCCCCGGTAGTTAAATTTGCTGCATAAAGTTTCCTTACCATATTGGGCGCTTGCTTTCTGAGCTCTGTTAATGTGTGAAGTCCATGGAAAGACATGCCCACCATGGTTTGGAAGCCTGTGTCAAAAATACCGCTGAAAAGTGGTGATTAATAGGTCTCATTTTCTGCTCCATGGTAGCCTGTGTGCTTAACACTGCTTTTCATATACAGTCAAACCTCGGTTGCCGAACGTAATCTGTTCTGGAAGCTCGTTCGGCTTCCGAAACGTTCAACAACTGAGTCTCAGCTTCCAATTGGTTGCAAGAGCTTCTTGCACTTAGCGGAAGCTGTGTCGGACGTTCGGCTTCTGAAAAACGTTCTAAAAACCGGAGCATTTACTTCCGGGTTTTCGCCGTTCGGGAGCCGAAACGTTCCAAAACGGAGCCGTCTGGGAGCCAAGGTTTGACTGTAGTTATTGGCCGTTAAAGATTTCTCGTTCTTCCCTGGTGTGGTGTGGGTATTTTACTGCAGCTGCAAAGATACGTAGCGAAGTATCAAAGTAAAGCACAGGCATGGTCTTTCCCCAAAAATACAGTTTTACAAAAAAAGGTTAGGAAGTTTTTAAAAAAGAACCGATCGAGCTAAAACAGGCCAGCTATTACGTATTAATATCTAAGTCCTTCCTAAGCATTGGTCGAGCTGTGATGCCATGGAATTTTGACAAGTATTTTAACTGCTCAAGTAAAATTTAGAAGAAAGAAGCCTTGGGGCAGAAAAGGCTGTATACTGTTGGATAGAAGGGGTGCAGAGAGTTTAGATGTTTGAGCCAGCATGAACTTCCGGTTTCCCTGTTTCTGCTCATGGGTATTCACTCTCCTTTCTGGTGCAGGGTGAAATGAAATGAAATTCTCTTAGGGATAGTTCCTCAGTATTCCCTCTTGTGCTGTTGGGTGTGGCGAGGCGAAGAGAAGTATAACATTGTTATCTGCAGAGTGGAGCAGCCCATTGCTTGGGAAAAGCAACTTTAGCAGCCATGCCAAACTCTGCGCATATGATCCTTTAGGGCTGATTCCACTCTTCAGGTACATGTCTGTGACAGATATTATAGCTAATAAGACCTTGCTGGCACACCCCCCCCGTCAAAACGGTCAGAAAGCTTCCAAGTCTTAGTATTTCTTCTAGTGTCCTTTATAAAATAACACAGTTCCTCTCAACATGTGTGCAACTTGGCCTGACGTTTATCCCCCAGTCCTATAGTTATTCTACCCTTCCTCCTCTCTCTGCGAGGGATGGCATCTCTAAGGAAACCTTTAGGATCTTTGCCTAATAAGAGAAATGAGGAGTGGTTTGGATGGAGTGCGGCTTGAACCCATAACCCTGAGATTAAGAGTCTCATTCTCTACCAACTGAGCTATGTATCCAAACAATCTTCAGGAGAATGATGTAGCTAAAATCACTGATGAACAAGCATAACCAATTAACATGGCTGTGCTTCAGCTGGTGAAACAATTTGTCCAGTTAACTGCAGTTAACACACCAGACTGGCATGGTAACTAGATCTGAAGCTCATCAGTGAGAAATCCATATTTTACATCATGTTTACTCATACAGTTACAGAGAGAGAGGTTCTAGTAAACAGCCTTTGCCTCATCTCCTGAGCCAAGATATCTACATATGAGTAGGGATGGGAGAGAAATATGATTCATTTCACATTTAAAAGCAAAGTTACATAATTTGCACTTCTGAAACCAATAAAATAACTGGAATGCTGCTATCCTTTGAAATCTACACTCTCCAAATTTTGCTCTGCAGTTCTCCAGCCAAGTAATATTTAGATAGATGTGTATAAACGGTCAGGGGTACCTTTACCTTTACCTTACCCCAGACCATTAGGTCCAGTTGCAGACGACTCTGGGGTTGCGTGCTCATCTTGATCTATAGACCGAGGGAGCCGGCGTTTGTCCGCAGACAGTTTGTCCGCAGACAGATTCGTGTGTGTGTGTGTGTGTTTTCAAAAGTTGTTTGTTCATTATCCAGAGCTCATGTTGGTCAGGACTTTTAGTCAGATCAGTGAGAGCCAGTGTGGTGTAGTGGTTAAGAGCGGTGGACTCGTAATCTGGTGAACCGGGTTCGTGTCCCCGCTCCTCCACATGCAGCTGCTGGGTGACCTTGGGCTAGCCACACTTCTTTGAAGTCTCTCAGCCCCACTCACCTCACAGAGTGTTTGTTGTGGGGGAGGAAAGGAAAGGAGAATGTCAGCCGCTTTGAGACTCCTTCGGGTAGTGATAATAATAATAATAATAATAATTTATTATTTGTACCCCGCCCATCTGACCAGGTCCCCCTAGCCACTCTGGGCGGCCTCCAACAAACACTAAAATACATTAAAATATTACAGATTAAAAACTTCCCTAAACAGGGCTGCCTTCAGGTGTTTTCTAAAGGTCATGTAGTTGTTGATCGTTTTGACCTCTGAAGGGAGGGCGTTCCACAGGGCGGGCGCCACTACCGAGAAGGCCCTCTGCCTGGTTCCCTGTAGCTTTGCTTCTCACAGTGAGGGAACCACCAGAAGGCCCTCGGCGCTGGATCTCAGTGTCCGGGCTGAACGGTGGGGGTGGAGACGCTCCTTCAGGTATACAGGACCGAGGCCGTTTAGGGCTTTAAAGGTCAGCACCAACACTTTGAATTGTGCTCGGAAACGTACTGGGAGCCAATGTAGATCTCTCAGGACCGGTGTTATGTGGTCATGGCGGCCACTCCCAGTCACCAGTCTAGCTGCCGCATTCTGGATCAATTGCAGTTTCCGGGTCACCTTCAAAGGTAGCCCCACGTAGAGCGCATTGCAGTAGTCCAAGCGGGAGATAACCAGAGCATGCACCACTCTGGCGAGACAGTCTGCGGACAGGTAGGGTCTCAGCCTGCGCCCCAGATGGAGTTGGTAGACAGCTGCCCTGGACACAGAATTAATCTGCACTTCCATGGACAGCTGTGAGTCTAAAATGACTCCCAGGCTGCGTACCTGGTCCTTCAGGGGCACAGTTATGCCATTCAGGACCAGTGAGTCCCCCGCACCCGTCTGCCCCCTGTCCCCCAAAAACAGTACTTCTGTCTTGTCAGGATTCAACCTCAATCTGTTAGCCGCCATCCATCCTCCAACCGCCTCCAGGCACTCACATAGGACCTTCATTGCCTTCACTGGTTCTGATTTGAAAGAGAGGTAGAGCTGGGTATCATCTGCATACTGATGAACACCCAGCCCAAACGCTCTGATGATCTTTCCCAGCGGCTTCATATAGATATTAAAAAGCATGGGGGAGAGGACGGAACCCTGAGGCACCCCACAAATGAGAGCCCAGGGGTCTGAACACTCATCCCCCACCACCACTTTCTGAACACGGCCCAGGAGGAAGGAGCGGAACCACTGTATAACAGTGCCCCCAGCTCCCAACCCCTCTAGACGGTCCAGAAGGATGTTATGGTCGATGGTGTCAAAGGCCGCTGAGAGGTCCAGCAGAACTAGGAAACAGCTCTCACCTTTGTCCCTAGCCCGCTGGAGATCATCGACCAGCGCGACCAAGGCAGTTTCAGTCCCATGATGAGGCCTGAATCCCGATTGGAAGGGATCCAAATGGTCCGCATCCTCCAGGCGTGCTTGGAGTTGTTCAGCAACCACCCGCTCAATCACCTTGCCCAAGAATGGTAGATTTGAGACTGGGCGATAGTTGGCCATAATGGCCGGGTCTAAAGATGGTTTTTTAAGAAGCGGTTTAATGATCGCCTCTTTCAGCGGGTCTGGGAAGACTCCCTCACAGAGGGAAGCATTCACCACCCCGCGGAGCCCATCGCCCAGCCCTTCCCGGCTAGTTTTTATTAGCCAGGATGGGCAAGGATCAAGAAGACAGGTGGTCGG
Organism: Darevskia mixta; assembly: GCA_034641385.1. Lineage (NCBI taxonomy): Eukaryota > Metazoa > Chordata > Lepidosauria > Squamata > Lacertidae > Darevskia > Darevskia mixta. The sequence continues at coordinate 4,362,542 of JAWWNH010000062.1, read as the reverse complement.
TTTCACTCGTCCAAGCAGCCTGTCCACATCCTCAGAGGTAACAGATTGGAATTGATCCCATGAAACATGACTAGACAGAGCTCTAGCACTCTCCCGCCCCGGCTCTGCTCCCACGGTGGAGTCTACCTCCTTCCGAATCTGAGCGACTTTATCTGCAAAAAACTTAGCAAAAGCATTGCAGGAGATCTTGGGGTCCCCACCAGACCCCGATGACGGAGGTGGTTCTGCTAGATTGCGAACCACCTGGAAGAGTCTCCTGCTGCTGTTTTCTGCAGATGCGATAGAAACGGTGAAGAAGGTCCTCTTCGCCGTCGCCATTGCCACTTGGTAGGCTCGAAGTTGAGCTCTAGCTCGTGTCCGGTCTGATTCAGAATGAGTTTTCTGCCACCGGCACTCTAGCCGTCTCAGCGACTGTTTCATCGCCCTCAGCTCTGGGGAGAACCACGGAGCTGCCCGGGCTCCATGCAATCGGAGAGGGCGCTTCGGAGCCAGACAGTCAATAGCCCTGGTTAACTCCACATTCCAGCGGGTTACCAGGGAATTAGCTGAAAGGCCATCAACATGGGATAAAACATCCCCTACCACACTCTGGGAGCCAATTGGATCCATTAAGTAGCGGGGGCGGACCATCCGAATTGGTCCCACCTCCCTGCAGAGGGGAAGGGTCGCGGAGAAGTTCAGTTGCACCAGGAAGTGATCTGACCATGGCACTTCTTTTGTTTCACTTTTACTTAGTGTCAGATCACTAACATCCATAGAGGTAAACACCAGGTCTAAGGCATGTCCACGGCTATGAGTTGGGCCAAACTTATTCAGGGACAGCCCCATGGAGGCCATGCTTTCCACGAAGTCCCGAGCGGCTCCTTTTAAGGTCGTGTCGGCATGGATGTTAAAATCCCCTAGGACAACCAAACTAGGTGTCTCCAGGAGAACATCCGCCACGACCTGAAGCAGCTCGGGCAGGGAATCCTTGGTGCAGCGGGGAGGTCGGTACACCAAAAGGAATCCTGTACTGCCCCTATTGCCCAACTTCCAGAACATGCACTCAGAAAACTCGGTCTTTCCAATAGGACGCCCGGTGCAAACTAATGACTTCCTAAAAATCACTGCAACCCCCCCTCCCCGCCCAGATGGTCTGGGCTGCTGTGCGTAAGAGAAACCTGGTGGACAAGCAGCGGCAAGGACTGGCCCATCTGCCTCATCCAACCAGGTCTCTGTCACACATGCCAGGTCAAATCCTCCATCCACAATCAGATCGTGGATGGCAGTTGTTTTGTTTATCATTGATATGGCATTACACAGCAACACTTTCAGGTCATGTGGGTATCCCTTGTTGATTCCAGTATCCGTCCGGTCAGGGCCAGACCCGGAGGTAGGGATAGTCCTCAAACAACGACTAAGCCTGCCTCCTCGGTAATGACGTGGTCTGGTCTTAGCGTAACTCCTCCTCCTGCCCGTGATCACTGGGATCGGTTGTCCCAGTGTAGCCCCCCTTGTGGAATCTGCTCCAGCCATTTTATTGGCTGGGACCCATTCCTAGGCAGCCCTGACCCCTCCCCTTAAAATCAAATTAAAACCCAATACAAATCAAACAAACAAACAAACATAAAACAATAAAAACACCAAAAAACAGTAAAAGTTACAAACATATAACAAAATTAAAGAAATTCCCACATCCGACTAGACATTTATCCCACATACCCGAGGCCTCCTTGCGGCCTTATAGCTGTGGTGGTGAGTATGGGGCCTGCCCCCGGGCCTAAGATGGAAGATGGCCTTCAGGGGGAGCAGTCCTTCCCAGCACTGACAGGCAGGGCAGCAGCAATGGTGTTCCAAGGCCTCCTTGCGGCCTTATAGCTGTGGTGGTGAGTATGGGGCCTGCCCCCGGGCCTAAGATGGAAGATGGCCTTCAGGGGGAGCAGTCCTTCCCAGCACTGACAGGCAGGGTAGCAGCAATGGTGTTCCAAGGCCTCCTTGCGGCCTTATAGCTGTGGTGGTATGGGGCCTGCCCCAGGCCTAAGATGGAAGATGGCCTTCAGGGGGAGCAGTCCTTCCCAGCATTTGATAAAGCGGGATATCAAATCCAAACTCTTCTTCTTCATCATCATCATTCTCTTGTGGGTTGTTTGGATCCATGCACAGTATATTACTCACTCACTCTCTCTTTGGACTATAAGGACAGTGTTTGTGTGCAATGCAATATTTGCATTGCATTAGTTTTGGTTTATGGGACAGCCTGTGATTCTAGATATACAGCTGACAATAAACATTAACTGCTTCCTGGAATTGACTGTATACTTTATTTAGGGGTTTGGCGTTTGGGGGCTCAAGAATTTGGGCTGCCTTTTTGTGCCTTTCTGTTGCCAGATTCCTAAGTCTGAAGAGTGGTTTGCTTTGCGAGTAGAAAGGCTAAGAGAAAATGTGTATGTTTCTGTCCTGAATATACTTTTGCCATCTTGCTTTCTAAAGTAGAAGAATCTACCCCAGCTGGAAAAAAAAGTTCCCCCAACCCTTTCCTGGCTCTATTGCAAACTGCGATCAAAGCAAGAGTTGGTCCCTACAGTGAGTATCTAGGCATTTCCAAAGCTGGCTAGCTAGCTGCTCCTGTTTAGAATGGAAATTTACCAGGGGATTAAGAGGCTGTGGAAGATGAAGTCTCTGCAGTGGAGCTGGATTATGATTTGAACTTCTAAGACCTCTTAAACGAACCAGCATGTGAGATAGCGGAGCCTTTTTGCAAGCCGTTCACCACCAGTAGACTATAAACTAGCCCCCGTTCTTCCTTCTAGAAATCCTATGTAATAATAGTTGCTAATCTTAATAAAAGCTAGAAAGCCAAATCAGAGCAAGGGCCATGCTGTCTGCCATCACTCTGAATGTACGAACACTGTTACAAATTTTGAGGAAGGGGAGAGCAGCAAAATGAACAAAACAGCGTGAATGGGTTGCAGGAGTGAAGCTTATTTGTAAAAGTAATACTGTACAGTATTTACCGCCCTTTGGAGCTTATCTCTTATATATTGGTAGCTTATGCCACTTTTGGAAATACAGAATTGGTCATAAATTGTGTAAGCTCAAAATGTTGATATCACCTTTTACTTTTCTTATTTGTTTGTTGGTTTGTTATTCATTGATATGAAAGCAGAACCACTAACACACACACACACGATTATATTTTAAATGTAGAATTCAGCAAGGAAACATTTCTGAAAGAAAGAGAATTTGCAGATCTTTAGTGCATGTTCAGCTTTAGGGTGGGAAAAGCAAGAAGCAAAATAAAATATTAGCTCAGATCCCAGCAAAAGAACTGGGTGGCTTCAGTTGCTGATGCACACCCCCATTCCCAGCAAAAGGCACATCTGGCCAATTCGGTGTAATGTAGATCGGGATGTGCATATATAGATGCAAATTGTCACTTGCAGGGCACACACTTAAATCTGAGCTTGTACACATCTTGTGTGATTTATGAATTGGTTATAATTTCAAGTGAGCTAGAAATCTCTCTCTTTTTAAAAAAAAACAAATAAATAAATAGCTAGCTTCTATGGCAAATTGTACTTGTGGAGCTGCGTGAAACCCCTTCCAGGTTGCTAGGTTACCCATGGATTAACTGCAGAACCTCATTTATCTCTTCTTTCCAAACTGAAAAGCCCAAGCACACGCAAAATGCTAACATTCTGGTTTGCACTACTTTAGGCCACAGGTAGGGCAGGGCTTGTATTTGTTGAATACTCCCTCAATCCCTGCATGTAATAATGAACTAGAATATCTGAGAGAAATGTGTGGCGCACGTCTCTCCGAATGCTAGTTCGTTGCATATAAGGCATATTCCCTCCCTCACCCCCCCCCCAGTTGGTGGTGCCTTCCAAAATTCGACTCCTGGAGGTCTGAAGTGGTTCAGTCCAGAACTGCAGAACCTCATAATTGCGAACTCAGGTGGTTAAGTGCTGACGGGATTGGGAACAAAATGATGCCACTAGGGAACAAAAGAGGAAGGTTGCAGCGTTGTAATGGGATTCCTGAGGTTTGCAGGTATATAAATTCTGGTGGACACCCCCCCCCCCTTTCCAGTGAAGACTGAGCATGCTCGGTAGTTGCAGAATGTCGGATATCAGTTGAAAGGAGTGCTTCTACTGCAACATTTTGCTGCTGTTCTTACATGTTCTATGTACTGGGTTTTAGGCGCTACAATGCTATGTGCATTGACTCAGAAGAAAGCCCCATTGTGTCTTGTGGGACTTCCTAAAGAGTAAGGCTGCACCAGCAACATACATTTAAACCAGTATCGTGCTACTCCAAGCAGTCATGGTGGGGTGATTTAGCAACCAGTCTTCCAGGGAGCTCTAGGAATTGTAGCTCTGTGCGGGGAAAGGGGAGGGTCTCTTCCAGCCACTCTCAAAGCCCGTAAAAAACAACACTCCCCAGGTAAGCCATGCCTATTCAAATGGGTATCTTACTGCTGTGTTGATGGGGCGCACACATGATTAGGATTATATTCCAAAGAGTCGAGTCTGGTATTTAGGGTTGGTGGGGAGGGGCAGATAAAAGACTAGACAATGCTGCATTTTTATATATATAGAAAAGACAGTGTTGACATTACATTCATTGCTGCTGTACTCTCTTGTTCTGTTTCTATACTGCTCTTTCTTCCAAGGTTCTTAGAGTTGGTGTGGACATAGTGTGCAGTCTCCAATCCCCAGGGAATTTCCGGACTCAAAGCTTGGGGAGATGGAACTGACCAATGGGGTTTGTGAGGGTTCATGAGCTGGACCAGACAGAACTGAATTCAAATCCCTGTCCAGCTGCATGGCTTCCTGGCTGGTCTTGAGCCAGTTGCTGTCTCTCAGCTTAACCAATATGCATAACACCACCCAGAGCTCTGGAGGAAGAGCAGTACGAAAACGAAATCAACATAGCCTGAAGATGCCTGGTTTAGATTTGTTGTGGAGGCCATGACACCCCCACCGGTCTTTGCAGCCCATCAGTAGACCTCATTTGCTGCAACTGTGGATCAGGGTTTTGAAATGATGATGAGTTATGAAAAACAGCTCATTCCTGTTGGGTTTTTCACCTTCCCTAAAGTTTCTGATTTCTTCCTGAACAAAAAGGGAGCCTTCCCCGCCGACTTGCCTCATGCCTTTCAATACAGTCGGTAAAGCACATGATGTTCCATTTACAACTTAAGCAAAAGAAGGCAAGGTTCCTCCTTCATGGAGCTTTAAGGGTTGCATCTAACAATTACTCTGCGCAAGCAAGTGGAGTGATTTCTGCTTGCGCAACATAGCTTTCTTTCCCTTTCCTCCGCCTGCACAACACCCCCATGCCCCACCCCTACTTTGGTGGTTCTCCCAACTGGCCTGAACAAATTATGAGGGCTGGGAACTAATGGAAAAGTTAACAAAATAGATCAGAACTCTACACAAGCCGAAAAAGGTCAACTTTTCTAAAGGTTGGCATCCGTTTGTTGAGCCCATTAAAGTTATGGAACATGATTGGCAGCTGCCCTCTTCTCATGGGTTACTTTGGAAAAACATTCTTGGATGATATGCTGACCAAAGACAATTGACTGGAATTATAATGTTATTTTTTGGAATACTCCCTCCTTTCTCCTCACATCCTTCCTTTCTTTTGTTTTCCTTCCTTGCTTTGATTTCTTTCTCTTTACTCTCTTCTTTATTGTTGTCATTATGCTTTTTAATGTATGAGAATATGAAAGCAAAGAAAGAGGAGGGAGGCTGGGAGAAGAGAGGGATGCTCTTGGGTGAGATCTGGGGGTGGGGAACACATCTTTGTATGAGACAACAGTTAAGATATATTCGTGAGAGGGGATCTTGAATTCTTCTTTCTATCGTTTTTCTTTTCTCTTTATTATTTTTTTGGTGTAGATTAGCTTGCCTCGTATTGTGAAAAAATGTTAACAAAACTTTATATAGAAAAGAAAATGAAAAGCAAAGGAAGGAGAACGTTCATAGCTCAAGCAGAATGACTTTGTTGGATGCAACCCTTAGGTTCTAATCTAATATTAGAAGAGAAGGAGAAAGAGTTGTGACAGTGAATGTGGTTAGCAGATGCAGTTACCTGTACTTTACAGCAGGCATGTCCAACAGGTAGATCGCGATCTACTGGTAGATCACTGGACATCTGTGGTAGATCACTGGCTCCCCACAAAGCTCAGCAACTTTGGCTCCCCTAAAAAAAGCTTTACATATTTGCCCTGAAGCTCCCAAAACATGGCTTTCCTTCCTAAAAAAAGCTCAACTTTGACCCGAACCCCCCAAAACATGGATGACTTTCCTTCCTAAAAAAAGCTCAACAACCTCGACCTGAACCCCCCAAAAGGGGGTAGATCACTGCCAGTTTTTAACTCTGTGAGTAGATCACAGTCTCTTGGAAGTTGGGCACCCCTGCTTTACAGGATATAATGTACCTGTCCTTTCTTAACCTGGACCTAAGAGAAGGAATTCAGTTTAAAGGAACAGTGGTGTAATGGGTCCTTATTGCTTTGTTCTTATCGTTTTTAACTGAAACACTCATAATGGTACTTTCTTTGTTGTTGTTGTTGTTGTTGTTGTTGTTTTGAATAGTGACTACCTTTATTAAATGTTAATGTGTGCCCAGGACAAAACAATTGGCTTATCATCTCATTTGTTTCCGGTTTATTGTGTAGAAGACGTGTAGTATATGTCAAATGCTGCTTCCCAACCTGTGCAGCTTTGCATCGCATCAGAGAATTCATCAGCACAAATCACCGTACACGTGTCCAGAGTGTGGTGCAATCTGTAGATCGGTACATTTCCAGACCCACGTCACAAAGAACTGCCTGCACTACACTCGAAGAGTTGGATTTCGGTCAGTATAATAAAAATACTTTTGAGACTGTGAAGTGGTATAAATGAAACCTGTTGTGCTCTTGAATAAGTTGTAGTCCAGTTGTGCTAGCTAAAAATTATCATGGAAGACATTTACGTGTTTTTTTTTTTAAAAATTAACTCATTGGATCAGTCTGATCAATACATTTACCTGGAAGTTTTATGTATGGCTTGTGTAAGAGCATGTTAAGAGTGGGTCGGAGGATAAATTCTTTCAGTCCATACTCTAAAGCAAACCGTAAACAATTCAGTGGTCCCTTACGGATCAGAATGCAGCTACGGTACCAATTGGATTGCACATTTCCCCAAATTTTGCAGTGATTAAACAGATTGAGAATATTCAAAATGCATTGATGTGTATATATGGGAGAATGCACACAAAAATATTTGTTAGGCGGGAAATGCATCGAGAAGCATAACAGAAATTTATATTTTACAAAAAGAATGCATATAAAATAAGCACAGTTTAAATGTTCTTTTCCCTTGACTTTCTAAAAAAGTCCAAAAAAAGGGGGAGGCAGAATTGACCTATGATGGAGCACATATGAAACTATAAGAGAATGGAAATAGACTTGTCCCCAGATAAATGTTGTTTTATCAAATGTTGATTGGTGCTACAATATGATGATGATGATAATAATGATGATGATGATGATTTAGGCCTTGTCAAGTTTTTGTTTACTTATCTGCTTTTAAACAATCAATAAAAATTAAAATATGTCTTCTTGCCACGAAATACCTAGCTTTCCCATCCTACAATACATACACCCCCCAAAAAATGATCTCTTCTGCCTATATAAAGTTTTGAAAAGCCGAAACTTTAGGGGAAATGGCATATTGTTACTGCCACATAATTATTCTAGTACATTTTTAAAAAATAGCTGAATCTACAGGAACATAGCAAGGGACCAAATTTTAAAAGCTTAGTCTTTAAACAAGTTTCACAATCTGTTATATGCATATTTCAGAATAATAATTATGGCATTTTGTGGTAGCTCATCCACTTGATGAGGATATTTTGAATTGACTCTCAACATGCTTCTAAGATCAAGTTCCATGAGTAAATTACAGATGGAAATGATATGTGGGAATAAGTTAGCCACATGATTTTTTTCCAGGGGCACTTTGGTTGAAATGTCCTGTTGTAGAAACGAAAACTTCAGCTGAGATTCCTTCTTTTACACAACTAATGCAGATGCAAAAACCTCCTTTCTTTGGCATCTGGCCACCCTAGCTGTACAGCATCCTCAGGTTTCAAATTTTGGAGATGACATTTTCATTAAAATTGGTAGGTTTGTTAAGGCACAGCTGCTCAAAGTATGCAGGCTACTTCGGCATGGCTCTGATCTATGCTTTTGTCCCACCTAGGAGTATCTTTGCGGCATATCAAAAAGGGAGAGAAAGTCACAGGGGGTTTTGTTTTATCTTTTGCTTCTTTCATCATGCGACTTTTCCTGCATGCAGAACAGAGCTGTCGGCTTCTTACCAACCTTGTACAGAGGAAGATAAAATCCTTGGTCTGGGCCACAGTCCTTTGTGCCCTGCACCCCAGGGTTGAGAATCTTTCAGTGATACAGTGGTACCTTGGTTCTCAAACTTAATCCGTTCTGGAAGTCCGTTCCAAAACCAAAGCATTCCAAAACCAAGGCGCGCTTTCGCATAGAAAGTAATGCAAAATGGATAAATGTGTTCTAGACTTTTAAAAATAACCCCTAAAACAGCAATTTAACATGAATTTTACTATCTAATGAGACCATTGAGTCATAAAATGAAAGCAATAAACAATGTACTGCAGTCACACAATCAATCAATCAGTACTTGAACTAGACTCCACACAGTCACAAAAACAAAACAAAAAAACCACAAAAACACAAAAGAAATAGCAAAAGCAGAGAGACCTCAGCGTAAAATTCAAAACGGAAGTGTGGCACTCAAATCAGAAGCATAACACTCAAAACGGAGGATGTTTGGCTTCCGGAAAAAGTTCGCAAACCAGAAAACTTACTTCCGGGTTTGCAGTGTTTGGGTTCCAAGTTGTTTGAGTACCAAGGCATTTGAGAACCAAGGTACCACTCTACTTGGAAAGAGTAGAGCATACTGGAGACATTTTGTATCCTTTATTTGTTCTGTGTGCAGTTATAGCTGTGTCCTTGGCCATTTTCTACACCCTGTAGAAGGATACTGGCACTTAGACCCTACAGTGTTGCGTTGCGTTGCACTCCACAACAGAAAACATTGACATAACTCTCCATCTCTTGCAGCTGTGTCCATTGCAATGTGGTATACTCTGACGTGGCGGCGCTCAAATCCCACATCCAAGGTTCTCACTGTGAAGTCTTCTACAAGTGTCCCATTTGTCCAATGGCATTCAAGTCGGCGCCCAGCACTCATTCCCACGCCTATACGCAGCACCCTGGGATCAAGATAGGGGAGCCCAAGTAAGCAGCTCTGACCTTTGCATCCTACTTGACTTAACCATTGACCTGCAATGCTACGGTTATCATGCTCAGAAATAAGTGTTGCGTGTCATGGCCAGAACTCCCCATATGCCATCAGAGAAGCGGGAAAAGTCTCGGCAAGAGCTGGTTCTCCTACTTTCCACCGTGTTTCTAAAATTAAAGGACAGGTGCAATATATAAATGGGACAAAAGAGCAGCATGTTCGATAGCATATGCTTAGAACCTCCTTTCATACCTCCCTGCTTAATTCAAAGAAGGTTATGAGTGAAATTGGTGAGAATGGATGAGCACCCTGCTCCTGTGTAACTGAAAAAGTTACACAGAGATCCATTTATTTTTAGCCTGTTGAAAAGGTCTTGCGTCAAAGCAAATTTTAGGCCACGTTTTCCCACACAGAGCCGACCTTTCAAATAGGGATTTTGCAGCGGTTGAAGCCTCGTTGTTTTCCTTTCCCCAGATTTCTTATATTCACTTCTGTACTTCCTTGCTGATAGTCTAGGGCAGTGATGGCCAAACTTGGCCCTCCAGCTGTTTTGCGACTACAGTTCCCATCATCCCTGACCACTGGTCCTGTTAGCTAGGGGTGATGGGAGTTGTAGTCCCAAAAGAGCTGGAGGGCCAAGTTTGGCCATCACTGGTCTTGGGGAACCTGTTTCAGCCCAAGGGCATGTCCCCAACTTTCCAGAGGCCACACGTCAATGGTAGGCAGGGCCAGAGGCAAAAGTGGGCGGCGCAATGGGTGCAACTTTGTACGACAGACCACTTACGCACACACAAACATATATGCACACATCTTCATTCTACATCCAGACAGGAAAAAGGCAGTTCACAGGCACAGTCTAACCAGGCAAAAGAATGTGAAGAGAGTGGAGCCAGGCAACAGCCCTTGAGGGCCCAGGAAGAGCCATGAGAGGCCGGAAGCCCCCCAAAAAACTGCAGTTTCCCGCTCCTTAAATAGGGGTATCTGTGCTCACTCCAGATGCAAATGGCTATTCCTCTCCCAAGGGAGCACTCTGTGTGAGAGAATGATAAGGGTCTTTAATAGAGAAATCTAAGCATCCCTGCCAGATTACATTTCCCAGGGTTTCTTAAGTGAGAACTGGTATGCAGCTGTTATAAATGCATAATGCAGATACAGCATCTACAATGCATCTTCATAGTAAAAGGAGGAAAGTGCAAAATGAGAATTTTAATTATTTTTGCCGTTCCTTTCAAACGTTCCTCCGGCTCCCCTTGACGTCCCTCCAATTCTTCAGCTGAATTTTGCTTCGGGTGAAAATTCAGTGTCAGTTCTAATGATAAGTGGCTGGTAATGCTTCCCTTATTAGGAGCAAGAGTCCTTTGTCTGCATTTATGGAAAGGCACTGAAACCACCAAGATGATTTACAGCCTCAAGGGGTCGTTTGAATGCCCATTGCCATGCAAGCACTACTTTCAGTTCTGCAAAGGTTGTTCTTATGAGCCTTAGAAATGAAAACGCCTCATTTCCACCGAGTGACCTACATATCTGGGCCTTTTTGGATATTGCTTCCGTGCATTGGGCTTATGTGTGGTTAGCTTCACCTACAATTTCACACTGCCCTGAGAGGCAATATGAGGTAGTGGTGGTGGTTGTTGTTTAGTCGTTTAGTCGTGTCCGACTCTTCGTGACCCCATCGACCAGAGCATGCCAGGCATTCTTGTTTTCCACTGCCTCCCGCAGTTTGGTCAGAGTGCTGGATTAGGACCTGGGAGACCAGGGTCCAAATCTCTACCCTGCTGGTTGACCTTGGCTCACTGGTTGACCTTGAGCCAGTCACTGTCTCAGCCATAATAATAATAATAATAATAATAATAATAATAATTTATATGCCACCCATCTGTCTGGGTTGCCCCAGCTACTCTGGGTGGCTCCCAACAAAAATTAGTAAAAACACAGCACAACATCACCCTAAAAACTTCCCTGAGCAGGGATTACTTCAGATGTCTTTTAAAAACCACATAGCTGTTTATCTGATTCACATCTGATGGGAGGGCGTTCCACAGGGCGGGCGCCACTACTGAAAAGGCCCTCTGCCTGGTTCCCTGTAACCTCACCTTTTGCAATGAGGGAACCGCCAGAAGGCCCTCGGAGCTGGACCTCAGTGTCCAGGCTGAGCGATGGGGGTGGACACACTCCTGCAGGTATACAGGGCTGAAGCCATTTAGGGCTTTAAAGGTCAGCACCAACACTTTGAATTGTGCTTGGAAACGAACTGGGAGCCAATGAGGGTCTTTCAGGACCGGTGTAATATGGTCTTGGCGGCTGCTCCCAGTCACCAGTCTAGCTGCCGCATTCTGGATTAGTTGCAGTTTCTGGGTCACCTTCAAAGATAGCCCCACGAAGAGCGCATGGCAGTAGTCCAACCGGAGATAGTCAGAGCATGCACCACTCTGGTGAGACAGTCTGCGGGCAGGTAGGGTCTCAGCCTGCGTACCAGATGGAGCTGGCAGACAGCTGCCCTGGACACAGAACTGACCTGTTGTCTCCATGAGTCCAGAATGAGCGAGTCCTGGTCCTTTAGGGACACAGTTACCCCATTCAGGACCAGGGAGTTCCCCACACCCGACCCCCCGTCTCCTCCAGAAACAATACTTCTGTCTTGTCTGATTCAACCTCGATCCTAACCTACCTCAAAGGGCTGTTGTAAGGATGGATTGGGAAGGAGAATTGTGTGCACCATCTTGCTCCTTGGAGGAAAGGTGGGATATAAATGTAGCAACCATAGTAGTAGCAATAATAATAAGGGCCCCGTGAAGAAAAAGGCTTTTTTCAGACATTTCCTCCATGCATCACAACTGCATCACCCCACTGCCCCTGACCTCCATACATTAGCTGGGATGTGTTTGTGGAAAGGTTGCCTGCCTACCTTCCACTGTGCATCCAGGATCACACCTTTGTGACCTCCTGGCTAATGCACAGCACTTCTGGGGCGAGGGTTGGGCTATCCCACATTTATACACGGGGGCGACTGTTACTGGTAATGCTTTCTATGTTTTTGCAGCTATTTGTAGTTGGATAATGTAAGTGTTAATGGTAGGATTACTGTGGCTTTTCATGTTTGTAAGCCCCTTTGTGGGATGGAAAATTGGGGTATGGTTTAAAAACCTATGATAATAATGCAGTCTTTTGGAATAAATGAAATGCCGCAACGGACTGACGTTATTTCTTCAACTGCCTTTATCTGTGTGTTTTTCTTTTAAAAGGATAATCTACAAATGCTCCATGTGCGACACAGTGTTTACCCTGCAGCCTTTGCTGTATCGCCACTTTGACCAACACATCGAAAACCAGAAAGTGTCTGTCTTCAAGTGTCCAGACTGTTCGCTTTTGTACGCACAGAAGCAACTCATGATGGATCATATCAAGGTGTGTGGGCTTTGTTTGGCAACCATAATGGGGAGCCACCAGAAGTAGATGAAAGTAGGTGCAATGATCTCTGGCAGGCAGGCAAGCCTGATAAGAAGTAATGACTCTGTGGCAGTTTTATGTACGTTTATTTACAAAAAAGACACAGCCAGAGCCCGGTTTCTCACCTGCTCGCATTTACGATAGTTGGTCAGTCTGAATTTTCGCCCCTCCCACAGCAGGAAGGATGCCAAACTCCCGTCTTTCCCCTCTTGCCCTTCCGTTGCCATATGATCTTATCCAGACGCCTAGAACGGGGACTAAGACACCGACTCATACCTTTGCTTATCTGCTGATTGCCTAGCAACACTCTGGCTGCCTTCCAACTCTTCCTCTTCTTGAGAGCTAACAGAGTCTTCCCCGGGAAGGGGAGTTGAAGTGCCCTTTCTTGACTCTGCCAGCCAGCTCTCATCTGCAGAGTCGGACCCTCATTCACTTAGTTCAATTTCTGAGTCTAACTCTTCCCCTGCGCTCAGGGTGTGGGGGCACGTTCCTGACACCAGGTTAGATGCCCTTGTAATCACAAGGGGAGCAGGCTTGCGAACGATAAAACTGTGAATGCGTGAAATGGCATTATATTCTAGGAACCAGATCACTAATCTGCTTAACCCAGTACTGTCCACTCAGGCTGGCAGCTGCTCTTCCTCAAGTCTCAGAGCAGAGGACTTTCCCAAATCTTTGAACTGAATAGATCACAGCCTGAACCTGGGACCTAATGCCAGGGGTGCAGAGTGATTCCCTCCAGATGTTGTTGTGCTGCAGCTTTCATCAGCCGCAACCAGTGTGGCCTGCAGTCATGGATGATGAGAGATGTCCCGGCCTCTGCGCTATAGTACTACTGAGTTGTGGCCGCTCCCTTAATCTGCATAGATTCTAAACTTTATGCAGATTACTATGAAGTTACAGAATCCACTTTCAGAGACCTTTTCTTTCTCTATATTATAGGTTAAAAGAAAACAAACCCCACAAGATTTTTCTGGAGTGGTGTTTTGAGGCTGACTACTACTTCTGGTAGTTTCATTCCTTTGAATTTTGGTATTTATAATGATACATATATATTTTATGCTAAGCCATTATGCAATCAGCTGACTTTTCCCACTTGCCTTCTGCTTTTAAGCTATTGGCTTTACCGCAGTGACTTTCAGCTTGTGTTCTGGGCAAACCCAGGGATTCCTCGGTGAGATTTTTATCCGTAGCAGACAACCTTGACAGAATATAAGGGGAAAGGCTAGGCTAGAACACTCCCCCCCCGACATGGCATCTCTCTCTGTGCAAGGTAATGGCGGGTAGGGGGAATTCAGACATGCAGTCCCCCATCTTTGAAGTGGTACAGTCCAGCTGTACCATGTGGTTTTTGCTGCCTCTGTACATTGGCCTATGGGTGCCATGGATTCGTGAAACTTAATCTACAAGTAACTGCATTTATTTTATTTTATTTATCACATATCTGCATTCCACTTTTCGTCTAAGTAGTTGAAAGTGGCTTTCGTAGTTCTCCTGTGTGGTGTAGTGGTTAAGAGCGGTAGTCTCGTAATCTGGTGAACTGGGTTCGCTTCCCCGCTCCTCCACATGCAGCTGCTGGGTGACCTTGGGCTAGTCACACTTCTCTGAAGTCTCTCAGCCTCACTCACCTCACAGTGTTTGCTGTGGGGGAGGAAGGGAAAGGAGAATGTTAGCCGCTTTGAGACTCCTTCGGGTAGTGATAAAGTGGGATATCAAATCCAAACTCTTCTTCTCCTCCTCCCCATTTTATCCTCACATCAACTCTGCGAGGCTGGCAGTGAGTGACTGGCCCAAGGTCACCCAGTGAGTTTTGTGGCAGAGTGGGGATTTGAACCCTGGGCTTCCCAGGTCCTAGTCCGACACGCTAACCACTACACCACACTGGCTTCTCCAGCCTTCCGTCTGCTGGTCATCGCACCTCTCTAGTCTCTCTAGATAACAAGTACCATCTTGCTTTGTTCTTTCTTTTTGAATTAGTCTATGCACGGGACGCTGAAAAGTGTCGAGGGGCCTCCGAACCTGGGTATCAGTTTGCCGCTGAGCACGAAGCCCACCACTCAGAACTTGGTCAGTCACAACAAGGAGGACCCCAAATCCGTCAACGGGACAGAAAAGACAGAGAAGAAGTCCCCCTCCCCTGTGAAGAAAGCAGAGCCCCAAAAAGCTCCCAATCCCGGCTGGACGTGTTGGGAATGTGATCGGCTGTTTACTCAGAGAGATGTTTACATATCCCACATGAGGAAAGAACACGGAAAGGTAAATTGCGGGTGTTGAGCGGAGAATTAGAAGATTAGATCTGGGCCGTTTTCAAGTTGTTGACGAGGCTGTTTAGCATGGAAAGAATTCGTCGCCGTTAGTCGCCCACCTTGCAACCAAACCAGCAGTGAGGTTTATTGATTACACTTGCCTGTTGCTGAAAAGTTATTATAAAAGATAATACCCCACACCTGGCAAAAAATTAAAAATAAATCCCTCACCATGGTCTCATAGTAAGGAAGTAGTGAAGCCCAGGACAAACCGACTGACGTCAATTCTGCATGCTGGGATGGGCTCTTCCTCTCTTGCTAAGCCAGGCCAGGCAGATTTGATTGCATTTTAAGTAACCAGCCATCACACAATTTCAGTGGGGGAAAAGGCCACTATTTAGTTTTATGTAAGCATAAATCCAGAGAATAAATAAGATCATGCACGCTAAAAGGCACAGGGTTATGGAGGGAAATAAAATACAAATCAACACAATAGATCAGCCTGGTTTACATTTCCTACAGCGCAGAAAGGAGATTCAACACTAGAAATTTTCACGAGTATGTTATTGCCTAGATCCATTAAATTTTAAGAGCTTTTCAAAGCGTTGCCCACCAACTTGGATGGCTTTGAAAGAGGGCTAGACAAATTCGTGGAAGAGAGGGCTATAGAAGACTACCAGCCACAATGACTGTGATCTCCCCTGCACAGTTGGAAGCACATTGCCCCTGACTGCCATTTCCTGGGAGTCACAGTGGGCAGAGGGCTGTTGTTGCTCAGGCCTTGCTCAAGCTTCTCCTAGGAATCTGGTTGGTCCCTGTGAGAGCAGGTTGTTAGCCTGGGTGAGCCATTGGCCTCATCCAGCAGGCTCTTCTTATGTTCTTAAAGCTGCTGCAATGAATTAACAGGACAGGCGTGCTCTGATTAGTCAGTCCTATTGAGCAGAATGAGTCTGATTATATTTTTATATATTTCGAATGGGAGTACAGCAAAAAGGGCTTGCAATAATTTACCTGGACCAGTGGTGTGGGGTGTGTGTGAAAGGCCCCCTGTTCTTACTCCTCACAGATTGCTTTTCTTTTAGTAACAACTAGCGGACCCGGCCACGCATTGCTGTGGTTTTTGAAATGTTTTTGTAATGCTTAGGTCTAATGTTGAGTTTAGGTTAGGTTAGATTATGTATAATATATACAGGCATGTAAAAAGGAGGGGTTCTGTGTCCAGGGGAACCCCAAAGGTGATCCAGCCCAACCCCAGGCAAGGCCACCTCAGTGCCAATCATTGTGGTGGGCGGAGTCATCCAACTGTCTCCCAGCTTCCTTCTTTCCTCCGTCCCTCCATTTTTCCTTCCTTCCTTCCCTGTTTCCTTCCTTCCTTCCTTTGTCCCTCCTTCCCTTTCTTGTCCTCCCTCCCTCCCTCCCTTTCTCTGTTCTTCGTTCACTATTTCCTTTCTTTTCTCTGTCCTCCCTCCCTTTCTCTGTTCTTCGTTCACTATTTCCTTCCTTCCTTCCTGTTAAATTCTTGGCTGCATCTTGGCCACATGTAAAAACCTATATTTGCTTTGTTTGCCATGAGTAATAAACCTTAAGTTTATTCTTTCAGTCACCAGTCTTACTAGACTGTTTCCTTGGTCACACCGCTGCAAAATATGTACCAAACTCCAAGCAGGGTGAGCAGGCAGCATGCTCAGTGTGCACAAAAAAGGCACCTCAGAAGAGGAATAGCAACAGAAGTGGAGAGAGGGAATATAATGGAGTGTCCTGAAAGAGCACTGGCTGGCTGGAACCCTGAGCAGGAACACTCCATACTGTAATATTTTGTTGCAAGTCCCACTTCTCTGAACTAATAACAGACTTATTGACTCCAACCTGCTTTTGGCTCCCCCCTGCCAACGAGGCTTTCAGAGTAGTAAAATTAAAAAGAAGGAAGAAATTTTAAAAGCTCATAATTTTTCATGGTTGATGTTCAGCACAGGCCCCTAGGCTTCAGTAAAACTAATAAAAACCATGTCAGTTTTGCTGCCTTGGGTAGAAGAAGAGAGAGACTTGAGAGAAAGCCGTATGGGAAATACCGCGAAAATGTAATAAGCTCAGAGGTGTTGGTAAAGACAGAAGAAAGCTCGTAATAAGCAGGCTCTCATGGGTCGGAGATGCTATAATGAAACACCCATGTAGCGGCTTTCAAAGATGGAAGCTGAAATAAAGCAGTGTGTGTGTGTGTGTGTGTGTGTGTGTGTGTGTGTGTGTGTGTGTGAATTGTTCCAGAGTAGGATAAATTCTCGGATACGGGCTGTTGGCCAAAATGTTTTGCTGCTTCTTGGGTCATTTATGTAGGTCATCATGCAGCAAGCCTTGTGCAGATCCACTTGCTGCTGTTTATCATTTGTGTTGCGAATGGCTACTAAAGCAACCTTACAGAGAGAGCTTAAGGGGTTGCCTAGCAACCTTGGGTTTGGCTTGGGCCTAGCAAGCTCGTCAGCCAGAGGCGAGGAATGCTACAGGTGGACTGGATAAGAGCATCACATAACTTGCTGGACACAGACCTCCTTCTACTGCGGTCCAGCAACCAGTTAGACCCTTCTGGAACTCACAGAGCAGTGCAAGAACTGCTCCCCGTTCTCAGCATCTCATACTCCAAGGCAGGCTTCTTCTCCTGCACATGGAGGTTCCATGTATCAGTCATGGCTAATAGCCTAGGGCTTGCCGATCAGAAGGTCGGCGGTTCAAATCCCCGCGACGAGATGAGCTCCCGTTGCTCGGTCCCAGCTCCTGCCCACCTAGCAGTTCGAAAGCACGTCAAAGTGCAAGTAGATAAATAGGTACCGCTGCAGCGGGAAGGTAAACGGCGTTTCTGTGCGCTGCTCTGGTTCGCCAGAAGCGGCTTTGTCATGCTGGCCACATGACCCGGAAGCTGTACGCCGGCTCCCTCGGCCAGTAATGCGAGATGAGCGCCGCAACCCTACAGTCAGACACGACTGGACCTAATGGTCAGGGGTCCCTTTACCCTTTAGTCCCCACTTATTTTGGATTGGGGGGGCGGACACAATGGTCCATAGGTCTTGTGAGTCAAATGACAGGTGTGTGAGCCACCTGTTCAGGAAGATCTGAGCACAGGGCATTGAAATAATGCACATGTATCCCTCCATATGCTGCTCTGCATTTAACAGCTGGCTTTTGTGTACGATGCCATTCCTCCTCTCGTTAGCTGATTTCCATTTTGCCTTGTTAATTCCCCCCCACTCGATTGACTTCTAGGGGGCTAGGCAGAGCAGCTGCAACTGGTAATTGCAAATCTGGGAAACCGCACAAGTAGGTCTTTCAAAGCATTGTGTTTGTAGAGCCAGCAGGCTACCTATACAGTGGTACCTTGGGTTAAGTACTTAATTCGTTCCGGAGGTCTGTTCTTAACCTGAAGCGTATTTAACCTGAAGCACCACTTTAGCAGGGACCCAGGTGGCGCTGTGGGTTAAACCACAGAGCCTAGGGCTTGCTGATCAGAAGATCGGCGGTTTGAATCCCTGCGAAGGGGTGAGCTCCCGTTGCTCGGTCCCAGCTCCTGCCAACCTAGCAGTTCGAAAGCACATCAAAGTGCAAGTAGATAAATAGGAACCGCTCTGGCGGGAAGGTAAACGGCGTTTCCGTGTGCTGCTCTGGTTCGCCAGAAGCAGCTTTGTCATGCTGGCCACATGACCCGGAAGCTGTACGCCGGCTCTCGGCCAATAAAGCGAGATGAGCGCCGCAACCCCAGAGTCGGACACGACTGGACCCAATGGTCAGGGGCCCCTTTACCTTTACCACTTTAGCTAATGGGACCTCCTGGTGCCGTTGCGCCGCCAGAGCACGATTTCTGTTCTTAGCGGATTTCTTAACCTGAAGCGTACTTAACCCAAGGTACCACTGTACTGGATCAGAATTAGTAAGGGGGAAGTGGCTTCCATTGCTTTCTGGAAATAATTCACTGTACACCACAGCCCTGCTCCCTCTGGTGGACACATTACATCATAACGGCACCCGGGGATGTGTCATGCTCGCGACATTGCTTTGTTTAAGGTAAAGTTTTAAGTTAACTGGCGCATATCATAATGTACCTCCTTTTTAAAAAAATGTTTTGACTTCCTTTCTTTAAAGCAAATGAAGAAGCATCCTTGCCGACAGTGCGACAAATCCTTCAGTTCCTCGCACAGCCTTTGCCGCCACAATCGTATCAAGCACAAAGGCATTAGGAAAGTTTATACCTGCTCGTAAGTTCTGCTTTTTAGAGTTCTGCGCTACTATGTTCATTATAATAATTCTTAGACCTTTTTTAAAACAACAACAACCACCACCTGCCCTTCTCTCATTGAGAGGCCAGGTGGCACATATGGAGACAATCTGCTCACATTTTGGCCTACTCTTTGGAGGAAATGAGTCTCCAGGTGGAGCCACACAGTGTTCTTCAACCTTTTGGTCCCCAAATGTCGTTGGACTACAATGCCCATCATTTTCAGCTAGTGTTGCCAGTTGTCGGGAATGATGGGAGCTGGAGTCCTGCAGCATGTGAGGGCCCAGAGTTGAAGAACAAGGTTCTACAGAACCCCGTACATGTCTGTCGTGTAAGACTGCCTGCCACAGAGGAGGGATAGCCGACACGGTGCCCTGCAGGTGTTCTGGACTACAAATCCCATCATCCCTGCCATCGGCCATGCTGACTGGGCCCCATAGGAGCCCAGAACATCTGGAGGACTCATTGTGGTCCCAAACGTCTGGTGGGCACTACATTATGTACCCTTTGTTGTAGAGGATTATGGGACAATTGCTAAAGTGCGTTCTCAGCACAAATATGGTAACAGTTAGGCTTACTGAAACCAGAAGTGTGTCCTGGAATGCACCCAGCTGTTTACTAAGGCAGCTTGTTGCTGGAGAAAATAGGTAGCAGCAGTCAAGCTGGTTTTTATGCAGCAAATAAGTTAAAATGTCCTGGGTGTATGTATGTGTAAGAGAGAGTGCTCCTATTGTTCTTCAGGGCACTGGGTTGAATCCAAGTAAAACGTGTGTGTGTGTTTATTAAAGATTTACTTGTGTTGCAAAACAAACAAAGGAAAGTACATATAGCATCTCCATTTTCGGCTCATGGTCTTTTCCACAGCTTGTTTACGTTCGCCAACCAAGTGCGATGTAATTCCATACATCCTAGAAGACCAATGGGTGCAAATGGAGATAGATAACATCGGGAAAAGCCCTCCTCTAGTGTACCCATTCCTCCAAAACAAACCAAGGAAAATTCCCACAATATTAACCAGGTTCAAGGAAAAGCAGGAAAACTGGCCCCATTCCCACTAATTGCCCCGGCCCACCACCCACTATTCCATCATGCTTCCCCAAACCTTCCAGTTAAAGACCTGGCAAGCTGAAGGCCTATATCGCCTCACCGACTTTTACAAAAGTAAATTATATTTTTGAGTACACCCATTGAAATCAATAATACATGAGTTAGCCATGTTCATTCATTTTAAGGGTGGGCACTTGAGCACCTGTGCAAACACTATTAGTACCAACTAGTTGATCCTAACTGTTGATGGTCTGCTATGCATTTTATTCATGCAGGCACTGTCCAGATTCAAGGCGTACTTTTACCAAGCGGTTGATGCTAGAAAAGCACATTCAGCTGATGCACGGCATTAAAGAGCCTGATGTGAAAGAGATGACAGAATCAAGCAATATAGGACAAAGTGCGGTAAAAGAAGACGCGAAGGTGAGCTCTTATTTTTATGCAAGTCCTGGTCTTTAAAAAGAAACATGGAATACCAGCTGAATAGACTTCTGTGTCCTCTCAACAAATCAGTGTTGGGAGACTTGAAGCTTCTTTTGTCTTTTGAGAAAAAAAGTGAAGAAAGCACCTCCAAACGTAAAAAGGGTTTTGTGGCCTATTTAAGGAGATTGGAAAGTGTTCAGGGTAGGATTGTGCCTTTTTATTCTCTGCATTGGGATTTATTTATTTATTTTTTTAGCCTGACCTGCAAATAGTTCTGGAATAACTTGGACATAGACCAGTACTGCATTCTTAAGAGCCAGACTGTGATTCCTGAACTGCATGCAATTCCCAAGCTGGGTTGGCTCATGTGCCTCAGAACTGGGTCAGGTGCAGAAAAATGAACAGCGTAGTCCCCTCCCTCATACGATCTCACGTTATGCTGAGTCATGCCCTTGGTCCATCTCTAGCCTAATATTTTCTGGCACTAGCTCTTCTAGGCCTGAGGTCAGTCCTGATCCTTGGGCATTGAACTGGGCAAAGCACATGTTCGATTTCTACGTTATAGGTTCTCCCTGAATTTCTCCCAACACAGTTAGTGCAGTGAATCTCTTCCCTTGCTTTTTCCCCTTCCTGCTCCCACATGGTGTCTAGGGTGGGAGGGTGGTTAAAAAAATAAATAAATGTATGCATTAGTGTTGGGCACAGGGCATTGCGGGTCTGAACTTGGCTGAATGAGATCTGAAGAATTGTTGGAAACAATGGGACACAAGAATGTGAGTTTGCAGCATGGGAGTACAATGCTCTGTTGAGCGGTTGGAGTTGGGGCTGGAAATGTTTCTTCATGTGATGCTATCAAAAGATGGAAAGTGGCTCCAGTGCCTAATAAACTGGAGCCACATCTGGTCTGAAGATACGCGAGACCAAGCACTTTTTTTTTCTAGAAAAAAAAGGGTGCCGTAACTGCTCCCTCACTGCCCCCCCCATGCCTTCCTCCCTCTTCCCCACCCCATGCACCCTGTGAGCCCTTCCCTCGCTCATGTCTTCCATCCTCAGACTGGTGGCCATGCTGACTCCTGATTCAGAATGTAGATTCTTACCCTTTAATCCACTAATTGCGTTGTCTCCTGCCTGCATGTGCAGTCTGACTTCCTTAGGCATCACAGTGTCAGGAAGTCCTACTCACAAGTAGAACCTTGGGAGAGACACATGCCCGACTGGCATGTTCCCTCTCTCCTGGTCGATCATTCGGGAGCTTCTAAAGCATTCCTTAGCCCGAACATCACAGCGACTGATGTCTCCTGGCATGAGCACACTTAGGGATCCACAGAGGTTTGCACAGTTGCGTAACAGACCTCAGCAACTCAGCATGTTGGCTAATCTACTTTATTTACATATAAATACACATGGAGCACTTCATCATGGCTCCCTTTGTCTCTAGCATCAGACAGCAAAGAGAAAGGACAAAGGGCAACAGTCCCACTTCAGGGAACACAGTAAGACAAACATCCTGTCTACGTCATAACCCATTCCTGTGGAATCAAAACACACACCATCATGTGATAGACAATAAACCCATGACTGCACACGGGGAATGAATCTCCAACACACAGACCCTTGCTATCTATCCTGGTCTTCACTTGTTTACCCATCTGTACTCCCAGGACTACAGGGAGGCCCTCCCTCTCAGCCACCCTGCCTCTTCTTCCTCCTCCTCCTCCTCCTCCTCCTCCTCCTCCTCACAGTGATCCCCTCACGCCACGGCCTGGCTTCCCAACTCTGCTGTCTCTCTCCCTCCTCACTTCCTCCAGCTCCGCAGGCCTCTCCGCCACCTCCTGCTAGAGCAGCCGGAGCGAGGAGGAAGAAGGGATGCCTTAGCTGTCCCTGGGTAGGCCTTGGCATCGCCCACAGCGGCCTTTGCCCACGTTGAGGAGCAATGGCATGGCCATGTCAGGGTTGGGGGGGTGAGGTGAGGGGGGAGGAGGAGGAGGAGGAGGAGAAAGGTCCTTTGTTTGGACCTTAGTTCGTGCCAGGACTCAGCACCAGGAGTTGTTGTTTGGGGGCTCTGGCTGGGGAAAGAACACCCTGGCGAGACCATTAGCCTGTTGACGCTAAGCAGGCCTGGAAGCCTTGGGTACCATATTGGAAGAAAGGGTGGCATGTGAATGGAAGTAGATAAATAACAGCCATTGTAAAACCTGTCCTCCGTGTCGGATACACCACTATGTTTTTGAAAGCCATCTAAAGTAGTAACCACCACCACCCCAAACACACACACACATGCACAAACTTTGGCAGAGAATTAAATTGTGCATTGTGTTAAGAAGTGCTTCCCAGTTGGCTGATTCTGAACATGATCCTTAGCTCATTATTTTTTTAAAAAAACTTATTTCTAGTGCAGAAGCAGTGAACGTTCATGAGAACAGCTACATGATCCTAGTTGGGGTTTGTTTGTTTTTTAAACCAATTTGTTCCAACTTCAGGTTCCCAGTCCGAAGCGTAAATTGGAAGAGCCTGTGCTAGAATTCCGGCCCCCTCGAGGCGCCATCACTCAGCCGCTGAAGAAGCTGAAGATCAACGTTTTCAAAGTTCACAAGTGCGCAGTCTGCGGCTTCACGACCGAGAACCTCCTCCAGTTCCACGAACATATTCCCCAGCACAAATCTGACGGCTCTTCGTACCAGTGCAGGGAATGTGGCCTCTGCTACACCTCCCACGTCTCCCTCTCCCGGCATCTCTTCATCGTGCACAAGCTGAAGGAGCCCCAGCCCGTCTCGAAACAGAATGGGTCGGGGGAAGACAGCCAACAGGAGAACAAGCCCAGCCGCGAGGAGGAGTCGCCGGACAGCGCCGTGTCCGACAGGAAGTGCAAAGTTTGTGCAAAGACCTTTGAAACAGAAGCGGCCTTAAACACTCACATGCGGACACATGGAATGGCCTTCATTAAATCCAAAAGAATGAGCTCGGCTGAAAAATGACCCGCCCGTCCCTTCCACCCCACACGCATATTCCAAAAGCGAGAGAAAGAAGAAGAAGGAGCCTTCTCTACTTCAGAACATGACTGACATTTCTTTCTTTCATTCATTCATTTTTGGTACAGAAAACCTGCCACACAATGGAGATAACAGCTCTTCCCACGCTGTTGCAATATATTCTGTACTGAAAACAATATCTTCTTCACCTCATCGCTAGAGAGAGAGATATATAGAGAAATATATATATACATAGATATATATAACCCCCTAAAGACTTTTTTTTTAAAAAAAAAGAAACACTCCACGTGAAATAAAGCAGTATTTGAGTTGAACAGAGTTTGTATATATTTAAACAGATAATTTTTATACTCTTTGTTATGTGTTGGTATTGGTATTTAGTGGGAAATCCTTGTTTTGTTTTGTTTTGTTTTGTTTTTCGGTTTTGGTCAGTTGTTTGTTTGTTTTTCCGGACAGCAAGTTCGTTTTTAAGCAGAGTTCTTCATACTGGGGCATTGCTTAGGTTTCCATTAAACCGCTTCATGGGGGTGGTCCCTTTTCTGATGTCACTAAAGCATCAAGGGAACACGCCCCGTCTTTTCCCATAACTCTCTGATCATGCTAGAGGTCACATGGAAGGGGCCATGATTCCCCCAGCTCTTTTCCATGTTACCATCACCCTTCCTGGAAACCGTGGTTAATGCTGGCGTGGTAAGGAGCTGTGCCATGTGTCATTGGACTGCCACACAATCTAGAGCTTCTGAAATTGCCAGCGTTGTGTGTGTGGAAACGTCGCACATTGTGGTGGCTCACACACCTCAGCATTGATGTCGCGAGGAAGCCTACGAATATATATATATATACCCAGGGGATGATTGACAAAACTGCACTAGAAAGCAAAAGTTAAAGAAGATAAATGAAAGGCAAGTAGCTTTTTTTGTTTGTCTGATTGCTTTGCAGTTACTGAATGGTCCGCTGGATTTATGCCCCCAAATAATGTATAACACATTTGTAGGTTCTTAACTAAATCAGGAGGATTTAGAATAATTTTATTATGGCCTCTTGCATAAACGTCATAGGTGCTTTTTTTTGGAAGATCTTCCCGTATTAATGTGAGAGGGCATTTCCGTGTGTAGAGAACGCACCGGCTACAGTACCCAGCTGCACAGTTTCCTGGCAGAAAAGCCCCCCTGAAATACGTAATGGGAGCTGCCCCAAAGCGCTATCCTTCCTTTTCATCAATGCTTACGTGTAAGGAATGTCCTGGAGGGTCTGTGCTGCTTGTGTTTTAAGTATCATGCTCTTTTGCTCTCCTCCACTGCACTTTTGAGAGAGGTCTTTGGACTCTTTCGAAAGCCCTGTTGAGGTGCTTCGGTATTTTGCTGCTTAGCTGCTCCCAGTTAATCTAATATGTAGAGTACTGTGAATTGAGTTTACAATGGTGGAGAGGCAGGGAGAAGGATTGTATGCAGTGTCATTTCTTAAACACTACATTGAAAAACCCATGAAATGATGTATTTTTTGTTTGGCGGAGAATACTGAAGCCTGGATGCTTGCATATAAGATGGTAGGCGGTGCCGGTTTTATGTCAGATCAGGTGCTTGGAGGCGTAGGATAAATTTATAACCCCCATCGAAAAGTAGGAAGATGCTTTCTAGCAGGTCAGAATATGCATCCATTTAGCCCAGTATTGTCTCCTCTTGTGTCGCAACAGCTTTACCAGGATCTCAGGCAGAAAAAGGGTCTTTTCTGTCAACTGCTACCTGATTCGCTTTAACTGAGGGTGCCAAGGATTTGCTTCCCTCTCCTACAGATTTTGTTTCCCTTGCTTATTGAAACATAGACTAGATCGGACACCAAAATGCACAACCAGGAATCTGGGACGCTTTCTAGAGCTGCCTTCCTCTTCCGGGTAGAGTTCTGCAAAGAGCGCTCAGTCCCCACTTTCCCATGCTCACCTGGGAAGTCTTAAAGCAAGGAGAAGGGATTTTGACAGGTGGTTAGGGGATGCGGGTGGCACTGTGGGTTAAACCACAGAGCCTAGGGCTTGCCAATCAGAAGGTCGGCGGTTCGAATCCCCGCAACGGGGTGAGCTCCCATTGTTCGGTCCCTGCTCCTGCCAACCTAGCAGTTCGAAAGCACGTCAAAGTGCAAGTAGATAAATAGCTTCCGCTACAGTGGGAAGGTAAACGGCGTTTCCGTGCGCTGCTCTGGTTCGCCAGAAGCGGCTTAGTCATGCTGGCCACATGACCCGGAAGCTGTACGCCGGCTCCCTCGGCCAGTAAAGCGAGATGAGCGCCACAACCCCAGAGTCATCCACAACTGGACTTAACTGTCAGGGGTCCCTTTACCTTTAGGGCAGCCCTCCTGCCCATCATATAATTGGCAGGGGGGGGGGGTTGTCCTGCCCACCTGCCAAAGCTGGCACAGTCCCATCAGTCTCAGCCAGCAAGGCCCAGCCCTGGGAGATGCTGAGAGTTGTAATGATCTGGACCACAGGGAAGGCTGCTCTAAAGATAGGGCTGGTCGTGTGACCACCACAAGACAGTGAGCCTTGCAAACCATGGTGTTCTTATAGCGGTTCCTGTTACGTGGTTTGGGAATAGCATGGACTGTGGGAACAAGAGGGATTTAGTGCAGCGCTGTGTGTGGGAAGCAGCAATGGTTCTGATTAACAGTTGCTGGAAACCGCAGGAGGGGAGAGAGCTCTTGTGCTCACCAGCCTTTGGTCGGCCGCTGTGAGAAGAGGATGCCGGGCTAAATGGGCCATTGGCCTGATCCAGCAGACTCTTCTTCAGTTCTTAGCGTATTCAGCCGTTCCTTTGCATAAACAGTATTCAGCAGTTGTTATAAACTGGTACCTGGCACAGAATCCTGTATCGTTTGAAATTCTCTTGTTTTACTCTTTTTAAAGCAAGTCTCTCGTTCGCAGAGGATGGCTGTTAAATTCTCAGAAGCCAAAGGACAGTATGAACAGGATTTCCAGTGGCTAGGCTCTAGCCACTACGAAATGGTGCTTCTGTGTATAGGGTGGTTCTTTGCCACTCCCTGTGATTAGGAGAGACATTTTAAATCATGCAAAGTATATGAGTATATGGAGATGTGGTTGATTTGCATAACTTACACAGGTGGCAGAATTCAGTTTTTGTTGATGCAGCGTATACATAGTGCAGGCCTGAATTTGTGTGAGCTACACTTGACCCTTCATAGCAAGCAATGGGACTTGCCTCTGGTGCTGTGTTTTAATCTGAGGCCTGAGTGATCTCTTAATGATTGGCGAGCTTCTGAGATAGGGTAGCCAAACAAACTATGATTGAGGAAGGGCACTGGGGTAATATGTGATGCCAACCACATCTGGGTGCAAACCAACCAAATGTTCGTAAGCTAGCAACTAACCATTGCTTCAGACTGTGTTTTGCTGGTAGAAGAAAAAAATAGAAAACCAAAATATTGTTAAGCTGCTGGGCAGGCTTCACACATAACACAATGCCATTGTTCAGGAAACCATGGTTTAGCATTATGTGCAAACCAGGCCAATGTTTTAATGTGTCTTTGAGGATGGTTCTGGTTTGCAGTGGTTTGTTTGTGCACTTAGGAATACATAGGAGTGAGTTGATTTCTAGTGTTTTCCTCTGAATTGGCCACCTAGTGAGTTTCAGCTTCACATGCCCTTCCTTCCTCACAGTCTCTTGGTCTCGCTCTCCAATTACTCGATTAAAGTTTTGAATTCTGAACTACACACTTACTGTTTTCAAGGTTGTTTGTCTTCTGGTTAACACAGACATAAGCCAAGCACCTCCAAGGCCCACTGGCTCATTTTTGTTGCTTTCAGCTTGTTTTAGCCTCTCGGTTTACATATATGAGGAGGAGATGCGTTCAGGTGCAAGCAATTGCAGAAATATGAACTGAGAGGTATGTTGCCAAGGTGATAGATGGAAAGGGTGCTATTTGAGCATTGTGAGTCTTTCAGGGTGCAATTTAAAATAGAGCGCCATCATATAATACCATTCTGCATCACATAAAGATGAAGGACCATGAAGCACTCTGAATAATGAAACTGTTCTAGTAGTTCGAATTTTGCAGGTAAAATGTAATTTATTTATTTTTTTAAATGTAAAAGAACGCCTGCTGTGTAATTCACACATCTCATAGATTTCTTAAAGGTTCTGGACAATAACAGCAATTATAAAATGTTTTGGAGTGTTTAGAGTGCTTCACATAAATTATCTCAGTAATCCTTACAACAACCTTGTAAGGTAGGTCAGTATTATTATTATTATCATCCCCACATTGCAGATGGCTGCATGTGCATGGACAGAGCTCATATTTAAGGCAAGATTTGAACTTAGGATTCCTCAGCTCATAGTCTTAACCCTCTGCACTAACATACGCTCTCGTCTACTCTGAATTGCACCCAAAGTCTCTTGGGACAAATAGTGTTAGCTCAGTGTTGTGCAGTTCCCAGATCGCCCAAGTTCTCTACCAAAATGTGTTATGTGGTGGAGTATTTGAGATGAATGGGGAAGCTGGTGGCGCGTGTTTAAAAAACACACACCACGTTTCTAGATCTCATGGTTATGGAGTTAGCAAGGATTTGAAGGCGGCTAGTTTCCAGCCTTGATGGCTTTGCTCTGTCCCCATGGTTGGAGCCAATAATGCTTCTGAATACCAGTTCCTAGAAACCACAGAAGGGGAGAGCACTCTTGTGCTTGAATCCTGCTGGCAGGTTTCCCACAGTCACCTGGTTGGCCACTGTGCGAACAGGAGGCTGGACTAGATGGGCCATTGGGCTGATCCATCAGGGATCCTCTTCTGAAGATCTTCTAGTTTTATTTTCAGCATGTAAGGCAGCTTTCTCCGTGCATTTGTCCATGCCACACACTCACATCCCCATGCGAGTTTTTAACAGACTATTGTGTGCCTCTTACAAAAAAAAAATCAGCCCTGAGATGCCTGCAAAGTATATATAAGTCAACTTGCGAAAAGTGCAGCTGGTGGCCACAAACCAGATGTCTGCAGTAATTAAATGTTCAAACCGCCGCCGGTGTATCCATTTTCTTCTGGGCTGGCAAATGCTCCGTACGGAGCCCTCATGTGCGAAAAGTGTCCCCTGGTTTGCGACAGAACGTGTGCCTGAGGTGCTCTGCGTACAAGCCAGCTGCACCACATTGTTGGATTTGTGTGGCTGTTAACAGGAGACGCCCCTCGGAGGCAGGTTAGCGATCTTGCACTATGTGCTGATACTTCCTCCTGTTAATTTAGCACCTTTTGATTTGCATTTCCTAAACACTGTCGATCTCCTGAAAGTATGGTGCTTTTGGAGGTGGGGAACACCTCAGAATGTACCTTCTATCGATAACTCGTGTTTTTATGGAAGTACAGAAGAGGTTCCATACTCTGCCCTTCTTAACACTATGTTGGATTTTGGTGGGTTGCTTTTATACCACATATGTATTCCCTGAACCCAATTTTGTACTTTTTTTAGAGAGAGAAAACACATTAAAAACAAAATGTTCAGTGTATGTATGTACGTATGTATGTATGTATATATATGTATATATAAATATATATATGTATGTATGTATAGGGGGAGAGAGAAAGAAAACTGCATGATTATACTGTAGTTAAACGTTCCATTCTTGAAAACCAAGGGAAGGCGTCGCTGCTCTCGGGAGTTATACATTTTGTCCATAGTTACTTGTATGAAGACACATGTTGTATGTAAATAAATGTGGGGTTCCCCCGCCCACCTCTCTTTTGCCCCTAAAGAATTGTGATATTCCGTTATTTATTGAGCAGAGGAAATACTGATCCACTGATGTCCAGAGATGGGGTAGTAGCTGTGTTAAGTCTTTTGCAGCAAAAAATATCCAAGAGCCTTGTGTGGCACCTTAATCATAAGTTGCCAGCTTGGAGCTTTCCAGATGTTTTGGCCTGCCATTCCCATCAGCCCCAGCTGGCGTAGTCTATACTGGCAGGGGGCTGATGGGAGTTAGAACCCATAGAACTGGAGAGTTTGAAGGGACCATGAGGGGCATGTAGTCCAACCCCCTGCAACTCAAGAAACCTTTTGCCCAACGCAAGACTCGAACTCACGACCCTGAGATTTAAGAGTCTCTACCGACTGAGCTGTAGGCCAAAACACTCAGTTGGCAAGAAGGCCGTGTTAGCCTTTAAGGTGCCTCCAGATTCCTTGCGACCTTCTAACGTTTCCCCCCCAGATATTCTGTCAGAAACAAAACGAGTTCTCAGTAGTTGAACATTATTTGTTCTTCGCTTTGTTGATGATGACCAGTGAATGCTTGTTGTTCCTTTTCTCCCTCTTTTTATACTCATCAAATATCGGGAGGTTATGGAGAACGTCTTGATTCTTTAAAAAATAAATAAAAAATTAACCCTGTAGCTGAATATGCAGGATCCTGTTACACTTCTGTCAGTGATGTATACTAGCTTATCACTGCCTTTTAAAACTTTTTTTAAAAAACTGTGTACCTCTTAAAGCCTCACGCTTGTCGATGTGCACTTTTTGACCTGTGTAACAAATGGGCAGTCACTATGCAGTGATGGTGTTTTATTTGGGGGGATATTTTTTTTTGTACAGAGTGAATGGAATAATAAAGGTTACCTTTTTATTACAAGACTCTTTCCATTGTTGTTGTTTTGTGTGTATTTTGTATGGCCTTCCCATTATCACAGTCTTCTAAGATAAAATGCTGTTCTAAACCAGAAGCTTTATCCCTGCCACCACAATCAAGTACATTTTAGGCAGTCAAATGTGTTCATTCAGATATATTCTTAAAGCTGGTCTGTACCTTTGTGTGTAATCCTATGTAGAATTTCCGGGAGTGTATACTTTCGTGATAGTTCTGAAATTGTGGTGAGAGAGCACCGTCGAAAGGTAACAATCACCTGCCTTGATCTCTGTAACAAATTGCAGCAGGTGATTTTAAAAAGCGCAGAGGAAGTAAGCAAGACATCCAAGCTGAGAAAACGTTGGGGCGCAGATAGCCCTTTTCACGCTATTTGTGCAATTTCCACAGCATTGCATCTGTTTTGCAAGGTGAATTGATCCTTTTTCAATTAAGACATGGTTGCCTTGCCTTCTCACCTAAGGCAAGTGGCTTGAGCCCCTAATATATACCGCCAGGCCTAAAGGAAGAAGTCTAGAGGTAAACGAGGTGTAGAAATGGCTTCTGGGTTCAAACTCCTCCTGCTGCTTTTACTACCTTTTGCTTCTGTTGCAATAAATATAACTCTTGGATGTTGGGAAGACGTCACAGAATTCCTTTCCGACCTGAATGCAGAAGAACCCAAAGCTTACGCCGTAAAGAGTAAGTCGAATTTTTTTAAAGTGTGCTTGCTTGAGTTTTCTTGGCCTGTTAATTTATTTGAAATCTGTATCTATCTCCCACCTGCTAGCTGGGATTCTTGATGTGGCTTACAAAGTATTTCAAATACGTATAATTAAAGCGGCAATCGGGATATTAGCTGTGGTGGTTGTTGTCCATTGGAAAGGTTAGGGTGAACAGCAGGAAGACCCAACAGTAAGTGCAGCCAGAGCCAATGATAGGCAGAACCAACTAATTTTAGTTTTGTCCCCCAATCTTCCAGCTGAATTCCACAAGTAAGCTGCCATCTCACCCCTCTTAGGAACCCTTTAGCCCAGGCAGGAATGCTTTCTGGGATCCAAGGCAAATTCTTAAAAGGGAAACACAGATAGCATCCTGGCTCATCCGTCACTCCCCAGAAACCAACTCCTTCTCATACAAAAATGTAGCCTGGACCGATGGGCTAGGTGTATGTGAGGCTGGACTAACCCTGAGACTCTGGCAAAAATGCACTC
The DNA here is from genome assembly GCA_034641385.1 of Darevskia mixta. Taxonomy (NCBI): domain Eukaryota; kingdom Metazoa; phylum Chordata; class Lepidosauria; order Squamata; family Lacertidae; genus Darevskia; species Darevskia mixta. The sequence goes on along the minus strand of JAWWNH010000062.1, from coordinate 4,330,998 downwards.
AAGACCGCACCAGCCAAATTTTATGAAGTTTATTAATAATAATAAAAAGTAAGGAAGAAGACAAGCAGAAGAGGCATAATGTTGCTTCAATAAAATTAGAAAAGGAACCTTTCAGTTTAAGTCTATCCAAATACATCTGCTTACAAACAGGCTTCTGGTCTACTCACGTGTAGCAGTCATTGGATGGGATTTGTGGGACAGGGACCATTTGGCCACAGTCCATTTTTAAGGGGTTTGGACCCAGGTGGGACTTGTCTGACAACAGACTAAGTCCTGACAGTCACCAATAATGTCATTTTAGGTAGACTGACACCTTTTGGAAGTTGGGGGGGGTGGCCATCATGGTCTTAATTACCACCAGAATTCGCCATCTCTTTGCCAGATGGGAGAATTTTACCAGCATTACTTTTTCATTGCAGCTGGGTAAGAATAATCACCCAGGTGATGCGTTTTCCTACACAACTATTAACTAGGCTGGGATATCAGTGGTTGTCTCCATCTCTCTGCCTGTGTGTTCAGGGAGAGGCATAACTTCTTCTCTAAGGCAGATGCAAAAGATCGGGGCCCTTTGCTACATCCCCAGGCTAATGCCAGCTTTGGGCAACCCATCCTTAACTACCATGTCCTAGGGTATCATAATGCAAGTATAAATAACCAAATTAGTAAAAAGTAGAACCATTCCAACCAAAGCATTTGGCAGAGAAACGGTGGGTGCAGGCAGCTGAACCTTCTCATTTCCCCCAAATGCCTCTGGCCCCCTTCCTTTCATTGCATCCTCCCTTTAGTCAGTTTATGGGTCGACCATGTGTACAGTACTTGCCCAGCATCCTTGCTTTGATTTTACAGTGTACGATTCTGTTGGGAAACCTGGCAGCAATGTCCTTGGTGGGAATGTGGACAGACTGGGATCTTATACTGAATGCATTTCTGCTGAGGCACCTTCTGGAAGATTCCGAGGGCAGTACTGCAAACTCCAAGTACAGCAGGTGTGTGACCTACTGCGCCACTTTGGGTTGGCTGAATGACTGTAGTAATACTGGTGCTTTTGCTGGAAGAGCAACTCCCAAAGGCCCTTTAGCAAAAAAAAGAAAGGGGGAAAAAGACTCCATGTGAAGACAGAGGTAAAATTGGTAACATTCTAAGGGTGAAGACAGAGGTAATATTCTAAGGTGAGGATAAGTTACCTTAAGGAAGTTCATAGGTGGAAAGTGTCCTATCTCCTCCTCTCCACACCCTGTACTCCTTAAAAGCTGCTCTGGGAGGTTGGGGCACATGCTGACTAATGTGGAATGAAGTGGGGGGGACTTCTAGGGGAGAGGGGGTAATCCAAAATTAGGCTGGAATCCTAAAATACATTAAGGAAGTTAACTGCAGTCATTGATAGCCACAGGGCACATGTGGCTGCTGGGGGGAAGAGGGGACAGCAAACTTTCCTTCCTTGACCTTAAGCTAACTTACTTTAAGCTCCAAATGCACAATTATTCTAGAATCTGACACGGTGCTCTTTAAAGTTTCAGCGAGGGGCTGGATTGTAGAATCTTGTACAAGGCAGTAGTTTTTTTTTAAAAAAATATCTTTGCTGTTTGTTAGAGCTCTGATAAATTAAAATCTTAAATAAGGTAAAGGTAAAGGGACCCCTGACCGTTAGGTCCAGTCGCGGACGACTCTGGGGTTGCGGCGCTCATCTCGCTTTATTGGCCGAGGGAGCCGGTGTACAGCTTCTGGGTCATGTGGCCAGCACGACCAAGCCGCTTCTGGTGAACCAGAGCAGCGCACGGAAACGCCGTTTACCTTCCCTCCGGAGCGGTACCTATTGATCTACTTGCACTTTGAGGTGCTTTCGAACTGCTAGGTGGGCAGGAGCAGGGACCAAGCAACGGGAGCTCACCCCGTCACGGGGATTCGAACCGCCTTCTGATCAGCAAGCCCTGGACTCTGTTGTTTAACCCACAGCGCCACCCGCTTCTCTACAAAATCTTAAATACCTAGTCTCAAATGACCACTCATACGTGAGCAAAGCACTGCCTTCTAGGCTCCAGGTTTATTCCGAGGATAAAAAGCTTGAGCCCGGCACTATGAGCTCAGGATACAAATGGAATTCATAGCTAACTGGCTAATCCTGTAACTTTTAATAATTACACAGATGGAAGGATTTCTAGCAGGCTTTCCTACTTTGACTTTGGCCCCTCAGACAGCTCATTTTGAGTGTCAGGGAAGAGCAGCAAATTGTTAGTTTTTTTAATTTACTGGGGTTGCATTTTTACTAGCAGGGAGTGGGCAAGGGGCACCATTTCTTATTGCACCACAGGCAGCAAAATGTCTTGGGCTGTACTTTTAAACCCCAGAGCAGATTTGTAACTGTCCCTGTCTGCATGACGGTGAGTCTTCTTGTCCCACTGATGTTCAGAATCTCAGTATTTTTCAGGTTTTGCCAGTTTGCCCTTGAAATCCATGCATCTTGGGTATCTACTTTATTTGCCTACTTTTGCCAGTATCCCTATTTTCTCTTAAACCTATTGCAACAAGAGAACTGAAAAGCATTCCACTTCTTAGGACAGAATTGACTACTACAATGGATTATGTGTCCCCAGTTCCTGCCATGAAGAAGAAATTACAACACTGGCCATGCTAGGTAAACGGACTGTGATTTTGTTGCTTGTTGCTGTATAACATCTTGCAGATGAAACTTCTGTCTGAAGATCCAATGTGTGTGGATTTATGACACGTGTCTTGAGTTCACACACTGTGTAAAACCATTGCTCATGCTTTTTAACATGAGTTTTATTATTTGCAGATTAAACAAAGAAAATGAAGGGGAAAATTATTAAAGAAAATAAAGAAAAAGAAATAATATATGAAGAATACTAATAGTAACCATGAACCACCATCCATTCACATCACAGACACATTAATGTCAGTACATGCAACTGGTAATTAAAACATAAAAGTTTGGAGAGAAACAAACCACGGGTCTGCATTCAGATGACATGACAAGCCAAGGATTATGGTTTGTTGCTCCTAGCGCAGCCCGAAGCAGAATAGTGCAAACTTTGTGCATCAGCATGATGTTCATAAACCATAGCCAAAACCTTGACTGTGGTTTAACATGACATTACAAACAGGCTAGTGTGTGTACCTAGATGGATCTACTTTTGCTTTCCTTCAAAGCGCCCATGTTTACTATCTAAAAATAAATAACACCCTATTCCCACAGATAACTGTCAGTTTGCATTTCTTAGTACAGAAAGTATTGCTCTGATGTGTAGAGATCTTTCCTGTTCTGCTTAGTTCAAGAGGGTTCTGGGAGGTTTCTTTCTATGTGAAAGAAACAAGCAGAAGGCTTCTGGTGTTTGGGTTATTCCTTCAGAGAAGCCGAGTACAGCTGGTTCTGTTATCTCTGTCAGGGTCATGCTGACTATATTATACCCAACCAAATAGGCAGGGTATAAATAAATTATTATTATTATTATTATTATTATTATTATTATTATTATTATTATTATTTATGATGCCAGAAGGAGCCTGGGTTTACTTTCTCTTTCTATCTCTTTGTTTTGGTGTGGTGTTCTATATCCTTAGTGTTAAGGTTTAGTCTTATTATAAGTTCTTGTAAGTTTAAGATAAGACTGCTGCAGCTGGATTTCTTATGGACAGTGCCAATCCTCAATGTATTGGATTTGTGACCATTATGCTCATTTGCCTTCAGTAGCAGCAGTGCTTTTTTTAAATAAATAAATAAATAAATAAATAAATAAATAAATAAATAAATAAATAAATAAATGTTTAAGGGTACTCTCATTTTCCTACTCATATTGAAATACTGCCCCTCAATGAGGCCAAACTTAGATTCACAAAATGTTTAGGGGTATGAGTACCCCTGCATCCCCCCATTAAAAAGCACTGAGTAAAGCTCTGCTGGATGAAATACAATTGCCTCTGGTCTATTTTTTGGGGAATCCTGCAATGTGCTTAAGTTGTTACTCCTATTTTTCTTCCTTCTCATTTTTCATTAGCCTCTTTGTTCTTTACAAAGAACAGGAAAAACAACATTATAAGTGCTTTTGAAAGGAAGAATGGATACTTTCATTTTTCTGGTTGCGCTATGCTAGTCTTCCCCATCCTGTAACCCTCCAACGGCTGAAGAACTCCATATCCCATCGTCTCTGACCCTTGGCCATGCTGGCTGGGGTCCAACAACATTTAGCAGACCTCAGGTTCTAAGACATAGGTCACTGTTGGTCACCTGCAATTTGGCCCTTAAAATGACCTCTCATGGGCTTATACCAACTCTGTTTCTTCCATATTTCTGCAAGGAAGGTGAAAAAACCAAGGGAATGCATGTGAGAGATTCATTTCCTAAGGCCACTGGAAGTTTATTATTTTTTGGAAAATGTGCAGTAAAACCTTTGTGCCGAATAGAAACACTTTCTATTCTCCGTTGAACAAGCTGGTAGAAATTGCAATCACAAAAGGCTCCATTGTCCTGACGGTGGAATTATTAATTTATTCTTCCTTGACAGGTGTATTTAAATTCAAGACCATCTCTTTCCTATTGCCTTTTCCATCTCTGTTCGCTGTGAATTCAACGGCCTCATTCCCGACTGTGGCCAGATGCGCTAAGAACCTTTTCCCTATTGATGTGTTTGTAGCGGTTTGTTTGTAAGTACTGAGGGCGGGCGTCTCAGCCCAGCCATGAAACTGACCCTGAACACCGTGCCTCCCAGGAGCGAGAGTCACTCTGCGGTAATGAACTTCTATTTCCCTCCCAGGTTTGTTAGCGTTTCCTTCATCATCTTGCCAATCATTGGAACCATTTACACCGCTGATGTATGGGAGAAGGCTAAGCGCAATGAATTGCCATCGGACGGTTTGCCTCCTGCAAATTACGGGAGCACATCTTTCGTTGCAAGAGATGCAAGCGAATCAAAAGCAGAGAGGAAACATAGTCATGAACCTGTATCAGCAGCGTTAACCGCATTTGATGGTTCGAAGCAAAGTAGGCATTGCATTATTATTAATGGTGATGTTGGTAATTATTTTTATGGTGCCTACTGTGAGCAGGAAGCACCACAGAGCTTGGGGAGGGCAGGTCTCCGTCCCGAGGAGTTTACAATCTATTTTGAGATAGTAGGAAAGGCAACAGAGAGAATCAAGGACAAGGAGGCGGGAGGAAGCCAGCCCTGAAATCTTCAACTCCCACAGGGTTCATTTGGGTTCAGGTTCAGGATAATTTTAGGATTAAAAATTCCATTTCAGGTTTCTATTTGGCAATCTATCCAAAACGAATTTTGAAACAAAATAAAAAAATTCCTTCCAGTAGCACCTTAGAGACCAACTAAGTTTGTTCTTGGTATGAGTTAGTTGGTCTCTAAGGTGCTACTGGAAGGAATTTTTTTATTTTGTTTTGACTATGGCAGACCAACACGGCTACGGACCTGTAACTAGAATTTTGAAAGGTATTGAGTTGTATTCTGTGTGGCACCAAGGAACCATCTCCATCTCTCTTCCACTCGCACTCCCCCCCCCAAAAAAAATCTGTTCTGAGTTTCTCCCCCAACCCTCCGGAGCAGAGAAGGGGGAAGTCCTGTTGGGCTAGCAATAATCCTTGCACAGGCTTCCCCTTTGCGGATGGATGTGACTCCAAGAACAGCCTATGAAGCTGGAAGAAAAGCACTGCTGTTTGTTTTGGAAGCTGTTTTTCCATTAATTATCCCCCATCATCTGCCAGTCTTAATATGCGATCCCATGCATGTCTTCTCAGAAGTAAGCCCCACAGAGTTAAATGCGTACATGCTTTCAAAAGAAGACTATTTCTTCACTCTACATGGCAGAACATGTATAATCTACACGGTATAATGAATTAATTTCTGCTGCTTTAATGTTCTTAGGTACCTTGGACTGCGTTCTGAAGTGTTTTACCTTGCAAAACCATCTCCCAGCCATTTGGCTGATGAAACCCCGTAAAGAAGTCTCCTTTGCTCTAAATGGTATCAGAGGGCTGAGTCTCTTGTGGGTAATTTCTGGGCATACAAGTCAAATGACAGCGTGGCAGAATTTAGGTATGAGCTGAAGTTACAAGGGCAGATATATTTCTGTTTTAAAGGAAACACAGTGTTCTCTTTATGAACTCACTACTCATTTCAACTGCTGTTTTATTCCATATTTGACACTCGGGATTGCAGTTCATGGGCTGTGACTTGCTGCTAAATAGCCCTGCCTTTGGGGGGTTTTTTTGACAGGGTGATCAGTTATATAGAGGCAATGAGATTTGTTCAATACAGAGTTGTAAAGAACAACGAGAGTCCTCACTTGATATAGAGTGCATTTCTATATCTTTTCATTCAGTGCATTTCACATCTTTCTTGGGTCCTTTAAGAATGATTGTAGAGAGGCTGAGCTGCTGTTTGAACTGGAAAGGACCTTTTCAGTGACCAAACCAAAACTTGGTGATTCTCTGCTTCAGAGAGATTCACCTGATGTTCTTCACCCACACTGTGGAAGACCTGTTTGCTTCTGAACTTTGGTTGATAGGATTTCACAGCTTTCCTCTATTTTTCCCTCCCTCCCTCCCTCCGTGTGTGTGTGTGTGTGTGTGTGTGTGTGTGTGTGTGTGTAATTTCAGAGGCAGGGAACCTGTGGCTCTCCAGATGTCCCCATCTATTGAAGCTGTTAGCCAGGGCTGATGGGAACTGGAGTACAGCAATATCTAGAAGCCTGTTAGTTCTCCTCACGTCTGAGATATAGTGTGTTTCTTTGTCTTTCTTCGCTGCCTTGGACATTTTGGAAATGTGAGATATAAATGTTGTACAGTGGTACCTCGGGTTACAGACGCTTCAGGTTACAGACGCTTCAGGTTACAGACTCCACTAACCCAGAAGTAGTACCTCGGGTTAAGAACTTTGCTTCAGGATGAGAACAGAAATCGCGCTCTGGCAGCAGCGGGAGGCCCCATTAGCTAAAGTGGTACCTCAGGTTAAGAACAGTTTCAAGTTAAGAATGGACTTCCAGATCAAATTAAGTTCTTAACCCGAGTTACCACTGTAAAAATAAGATTTGGAAGGGTTTCCGGAACATACATTCAGTAAAAGAAGGATTAAGGACACAGCAGTTAAGAACTTCGACAATAACTTCATTGTCTATCTTGAACAAGAACAAACTGACAACAGGACACTGCTGACTCAGTGTCCCAGATATATCTAAATCTAGTTCCATCTAGTGACACCAGACACATGCCAATTTTAATTCCAGCACCTCAGTCTTCAAGGAGGATAATCACACTACAGTGCGTTTTGTATCTTTTCTTCCTTGCCTTTGAATGGGCACAGGAGGTTGTGTGATTGTTTCCTGGGCTGCCCCAATTTCAATCCAATATCTCAATCTTCAAGACAGGCACACACACTCATCCCTTTTAGCTGGAGAGGAGGAACAGTTCTAACATTTCAAAACATCCTCTGTCTTCAACAGAGGCATAGGCAAACTTGGCCCTCCAGATGTTTTGGGACTACAACTCCCATCACCCCTAGCTAACAGGACCAGTGGTCAGGGATGATGGGAATTGTAGTCCCAAGACATCTGGAAGGCCGAGTTTGCCTATACCTGATCTAACAAATAGTTCCCATAAACTTCCAAGAGACATGAAAACATCAGTAGGGCACTGCATTTGCAAAGTCTAGCCTAACATAAAGTATGAATGCCATAGCCTGAACAGCATTCAAAGACCCATTATTTGAAGTGCTAATATTTTCAAGCAGTTTTGGAAATGTTTTAAGTGAGAGGAAGGGAACTTATTTTTTTTAAAAAAACAAATAGACACAATTGGACCTGATTTGTTCCATGTTTCTCTTCGTCTGCATAAAGAGATAAGCTTGAGTTAAGTAAATTTCCAAATATCTCCTGACTGTTTATCTCTCTCTCTCTCTCTCCCTTATATGTTACCACAGATAACGAGCTGGAATGGGAAGCTAAAGTGCTTAAAAACCCTGTTTACATATATTCTCTGAGTGGACCATTTTATTTAGGCGTTGACACATTTTTTCTCATCAGGTAAGTCAGGTGTTATTAGAAGTTTTTCTCCCTCTATTATTATTTTTAAATAAAAAATAACAATCTAACATCTCAGGGTGGTGAAACTTGCAAAGTCTATAAAGGTGGAACATGAGAATTATTCCCTGGTAATTATTTGAACAAGCATTGCACAACAACAGGTGGTTCCCCCCCCAAATGCAGGATCTGTAGGGCAATTCAACCTGTTGGCAGTCCATGCACCCTGCCTCTGCTGCCTCCTCTGCTGCTCACCTACTTGTTCCCCCCCTTGCCCCTGGGGGAGAAGGCACATGGCGGCAACAGAGGCCAACAAGCCCAGGGCAGACTCCATGGAGGGAAGGCAGATCTGCCACCCCTCCCATCTATCTGGAGCCTGCCATCTATTTTGCCTTGTGCCATAGGGATCACATGGGACTGCTGGTGAGCTCAGACAGCCAGGATTGGGTGGGATCCCTGATTGTTTGAACTGGCCCCTTCACCACAGACTGCTGTGATCACACAAACTGCGCCCCCTCCTTGTCCATGTTTCGTGATGTCTGAGGACATATATTTTTCAACAGGAATTTGAGTCTGTTGCTTATTAGGTTGTGATGTCTACTGTGTTTTCCCCCCTTCATTCTGGCTATTTAGTTTTGGGTATTACATCATTGTAACACTGTGTGTTTTCCTGTATTATTGCATTTGAGTTTATTTTTAATTTTGGGGGGCTTGTTTTTGTTCCTTTCACTTTGAAAGGAAACTGAAGGACAGGCATTTTAGAACAGGCAATTAAACCTCAGTTCTTTTTCTCCTCAGTGGCTTTTTGAGCTGCCAGTCCTTTTTGAACATGTTGAATCTCTCCGAAAAACGAATCACCTTTTGCCTCACAACAAAGTACCTGTGGCGCCGATTTTCCCGGTAACCGTTTTTGAGGGTTTGATCCATTTAGCAAAATGGGCAACAAAGAAAGTCATTTGTCGTTAGCTTTGCTGGTACCCAAGGTGATATTTGCCTTCGCTATTTAAGAGTTTGAGGGAGTTGTGAGTATATTAGCATATTAATGGCCTGGGCCACTGGTGGGGAACATTCTTCATCCTGAGGGTCCCATTTCCAAGGGTCACAGGGTGGAGCCAGAGGCAAACATGGGTGCAGCAATGAGTGTGACTCTTTCCTTTGTGCAGTATGATACATTCCAGTGATGCAGAAGTCTGCAGGTTTTTTTTTTTACATACGCACATACATGCATGCTACTCTCCATCATAGCACGCAACAGGCTTAATCACAGGACACAATCTAACTAGGCAAATTGAGTAGGGTTGGTAAATGAGCCAGTCCTAGGAAGAGAGGGTGTGGCCTGGGGAGAGACCCAAGGGCCATATAGAGAGGTCTGGCGGGCACTTGGCACTTGGGCCTGAAGCCTCTACCGTTGTCCAAAGATAGCACATGTGACACCCTGCAGATCTTGTTGGGCCAGAACTCCCATCAGCCAATGGTTGGGGGTGATGGAAGTTGCAATCCTAGTGGAAGGCATGACGTTGGATAATCGTGTCTTAAACATTGAACTTAAAAAATATTGGATTTTCCAATAGCAATGTAACATTCGCCTGAGAAGGAAAGTTAGATTAATGGTTTAAATGGAATGGTTCAGCTGCGAAGTACATTTTCTCCACTAGACCTGGCATAGCTCAGTCAGTAGAGCATGAGACTCTTTGTCTCAGGGTTGTGGGTTCAAGCCGCATGTTGGGCAAAAAGATTCCTGCATTGCGGGGGGCTGGACTAGATGACACTCATGGTCCCTTCCAACTCTACAATTACTGTATATGATTCTATGATTCCCAGGAAGTCTAGATGCAAGAAATATCCATCCTTCCTTCCTTCCTTCCTTCCTTCCTTCCTTCCTTCCTTCCTTCCTTCCTTTTAAAAAAGAGACATACAGTGGTACCTTGGTTCTCAAACGCCTTGGTACTCAAACAACTTGGAACCCAAACACTGCAAACTTGGAAGTAAGTTTTCCAGTTTGGGAACTTTTTTCAAAAGCCGAATGTGCTCCGTTTTGAGTGCCACACTTCCATTTTGAGTGTTACGCTGAGGTCTGTCTGTTTGCTATTTATTTTGCGTTTCAGTTTTTGCCGCTTCTTTTGTTTTGTTTTTGTGACTGTGCGGAACCCAGTTCAGCTATTGATTGATTGATTGTGTGACTGCAGTACATTGTTTATTGCTTTCATTTTATGGATCAATGGTCTCGTTAGATAGTAAAAATCATGTTAAATTGCTGTTTTAGGGGTTGTTTTTAAAAGTCTGGAACGGATTAATCCATTTTGCATTACTTTCTATGGGAAAGCGTGCCTTGGTTTTGGAACGCTTTGGTTTTGGAATGGACTTCCAGAACGAATTAAGTTTGAGATCCAAGGTACCACTGTACTATTAATCACTGCAGTTTGCTATTGAGCTGGGCTTGCAAAGGAATGCGGGGATGAAGTTTAAGGGAAGAGAGCCTTCTTTGCAAATGCAATCAGGTATGAATTTGTTTAACAAGGTGCTGAGAACTGTGTGGCTGCATGCAACCTGACCACATCTGCTCTTGTGTTTGGAGGCTTCAGCCACTCCATATATATTCCTTGTGCCTTTTAATCGGTTTGTACTCTGTCGCTCCTTGGGGGACGCTGTGGGAGCTCTCGAAACTCGAGGTTGATAACTGTAGAAGAACGTGGTGGGCCAACGTACTGTTGATCAACAACTTCATCGCTGGGCAAGAGTCAGTAAGTCTGTACGATGGAATATTTATTGGGGCATTGTGTCATAATATATATATTTTAAATAATATATTTTAAAAGTATACATTTGTCTTCCCATTCCCACCCCATTTTCAGTGTAACGGATGGACGTGGTACCTTGCAAATGATTTCCAGTTTTATTTCATAACACCTCTGCTGGTCTATATTTCCATGAGGTGAGTATTTCTTAGGCAATGAGCATCCACCATGAGGTTGACTTGTAATTTATTTATTCGATTTCTATACCGCTTTATATTTTTAAGGAAAACCTCAAAGCGGTTTGCAGCATATTAAAACATCAACAAAACAAACCAGAATCAAACATTTCTGAAGAAAGTCAAATGTAGAGTGTAAGTCAAAGCAACATAAATAACAGAAAACTAAAATATTATCTTAAAGATTCCTGAATAAAACATTACAAAGGAGGTCAACTATTTAACACAAACAAAGTTAACAAAAAAACCCATAAACATTTCCAAAAAAACCCCCACAACATTGCTAAGTGATGTGAAATATAAAATGCACATTTAAAACAGTAATGCCCTGGATGTCATTTTGGGGCATCTTGGGTTGTGGGGAAGGGAAGAATGGCAGTTTCCAGAAAAGCCTGCCCAGCCTTCTGCTGTTGCTGCCACCAGAGGGATCTAGACCCCTCCACCCCACATGGGAGGCACGGATCAGAGTCCTGTTCATCTGAGCCTTTTGGGCATGCCGATCAGAGGTTGGTGGTTCAAATCCCTGCGACGGAGTGAGCTCCCATTGCTCTGTCCCAGCTCCTGCCAACCTAGCAGTTCAAAAGCATACCAGTGCAAGTAGATAAGTAGGTACTGCTGCGGCGGGAAGGTAAATGGCGTTTCCATGCGCTCTGGTTTCCGTCACGGTGTCCCGTTGCGCCAGAAGCGGTTTAGTCATGCTGGCCACATGATTCGGAAAGCTGTCTGTGGACAAACACCGACTCCCTCGGCCTGAAAGTGAGATGAGTGCCGCAACCCCATAGTTGCCTTTGACTGGACTTAACCATCCAGGGGTCCTTTACCTTACCTTTTAGCATCTGTATCACTCTGTGAATTTGTTTTAGAACATGACAAAACTGTACCAAATGGGACCCGTTTGGTCTGTCGCTTTGTTTCTTCCAAACTGAATGTGTGAATTATTCTGCTTCCCCTTGGAAAACTAGTATCACTACAGTTATAACAGGGAAATACATGCCCTCTCAAGCAACTCTTTGGGTATAAAGGTTAGAGATTTTTCTTATTAAGTGTTTTATCATTTAAATGAATAAGATAAAGTTACACACACACACCCTAAAAAAGAGCCCATCTGTTGCTTATATTTCTGTTGTTTTGGCAGCAGCAAGCAAGGAATTATAATTTTGGGGACTTTGCTGTTCCTGACAACTTTTACAGTGACAGCCCTGCTGTCATCCTTCTACAGGCTTCCTGTTGCAAATCTTCGTGATATGAGGTAAGGTTCTTGAAACTGCCCCCTTCAATAATAGGTCACAATAATATGCTGGGAGAGATCCAAAGCGCAGTCAGGAATCTAATTAATCAAGAGAAAGTTGTTATGTCGTGTAGCGGTATTCCGTGACTTCCATCGGTGAGGATCAATAACTGGAGGCGAGCATCAGGTACAACATCTCTTTATTTCGGAACCAGGGAGAGACAGCCATAGGAATGGGGAAAACCGGGGTTTTTATAATAACAGCAGGCTAGTAGGGAGAAGATACATTTTGGCGGGAACCAATGGCACGGATTCCCTCCCCCGGAAACCAATCCGGCAGAGGATCCAAATCCTGCTCTCTGAACCATCAAATGATTGCCGTTCCCGCTATAACTCGTACATTCAAATAAGGTCTGTAATACAACACAATACTCTATATTAAAACATATTGACTGTGTTATTGCTTAATACACAACAAAAGTAATTCTGCATGTCCAAGGTTCTTGAATTTTTGGAAACAGAAGTTGGAATGGCACCCTGAGAAAAAAAAATTGCACTTAATAGAGATTTCATCTGACTGACTCACTTCATCTGCCTAATGTGTTTTTCTCCCAACTGATTTTTTAAAAAGGCAAAACCTGTGAATTTTGAGAAGCAAATAAACAGGTGGTGTTATCACACTTCCTTTCAGAGCAGAACACTTGGGTTATGCCACGTTTGTTAACAGCAGCAATATGCAGACTTGGTTCTCATATATTTTACGTCAGGAGAATCGTTCCGTCTGAGTCATTTGCCAAATGTTTTTAGTTGGGAATACTTATCTGTGAATGCTCCTTCTCTCCCTTCAAGCCTTGCGTATAATCTTTTTATAACCCGTTTCCAATATGCTTGCAGGAAAATGGCCACTGTGATGTATTTCACAGAGTATTACTCAAAACCTTACTGCCGATACGGTCCATTTCTTGTTGGCGTTCTTCTTGGGTTGTACATGAACCAGCAGCAAACCCCAGTCCTAAGGACCAAGGTAAATGGAGGGCGTGTTTAACAAACATTTGGGAACCTATCTGCACAACAAAATGTGTATTGATTTTAAACCATTTTAACTGCGGTGGCGTCCTCCAAAGAAATCTGGGACAGGTTTGGTGAGGTTTGTGTCGTATTCTAATATGACCAACAGTGCCATTCAGAATATCTGGAACTTTGGATCCCTCCTGAGAATGCAGTTTTTGTTGTTTTATTTCTGATCCTTTCCCCAAGTTTAACACCCGCCGACCCTTTAAAAAAAAGAAATTACAACAACCTGCTGGTCTGAACTGGCTAGCTCTTTTGTCAAAACCCATTAGGAAGATGGGACCATCCTCTCCCTTTTGTGTCCTGCATGCCACTTCCCCAGACCTAAATTTGTAAACTGTGGTTATTATGCAGGGCCCAGGAGGGTGCTTGGTTTTCCTATTCACCCAAGTGCCGTATTTTTCCGTCTATAAGACGCCCCCATGTATAAGACATGGGGACTATTTTTGGGGACTCAGATTTAAGAAAATGGGGGAAGATGTATCCATGTATAAGACGCCCCCTAATTTTTGACAATATTTTTTACGGGGAAAACCTAGTCTTATACACGGAAAAATATGGTATTTGGTGGCGGAAATATTCTATTCCTGGCAACCTTAAAAAAAAGGAAAGTCGCTTACTCCAGATCTGACAAAAGGACCAGAGTCAGGAGGAATTGTGCTAATGAACTAAGATGCAATCAAACGTCTCATTCTTGTGTTTCCGCAGGTGCAGGCTTCCATCGGATGGCTTTCTGCAACGTTTTCCATGTTTATGGTAGTTGCTTTGGCCTATACGTTACAAGACCCCCTCGACTACTCACCTGCCACAGCCATTTACCAAGCTACTCACCGGACGGTGTGGGCTATCGCTGTAGGGTGGATAATTTTTGCGTGTGAGGAAGGCTATGGAGGTACTCTATAGAGCAGGACTGGGGAAGCTCACACCCGGGCAGTGGGGCGAATGTGACTCTCAGAGCATTCCCATCTGGCCCTCAGGAGTGGGGATTTGAACCTTCATCTCCTAGGTCCCGATCCAATACTCTAACCACTACACCACAACTGGGTCTTTAAAAGTTTGTGATTTGCTCCCTTATAGGTTTCATCAATTGGATGCTTTCATGGGGCTTCTGGTCGGTGGTTGCCAAAATCAGCTACGCCTGCTACTTGGTCCACCCAATGTTGATTTTGTTGTATAATGGACTTCAAGAAACATCCATGCACTACTCGGACATGAATATGGTGAGTGATTAAGGATAGATGGATCTATCAATTTCGGTTCTCTCCAGGATCTTGATTTTCAAATTTTCAAATTCAGTTCCTTGCATTTCTGCAGCAATTTGAGATTTTTGTGTTTGTTGTTGGTTTTTTTTTTTTAACTCCTCTTGAAAATTTGCCAGCTTTTTAGTGCAAATTTCAAATTTTTGTGTGAAGTTTTGCCAAACACATTCTTTCAAAGCATTTCCCACAATCTAATACACTTTGGTATGTTATTTTCACTAATATATACAGTGGTACCCCGGGTTGTGCACTCAATTCGCTGAGTGAACAGTGTGCAACCCGGGCGGCAGTTTTGCGCATGCGCGAGAGCATGCGCGAGCGCGTGAGATCACGTGATCTCACACTTCTGCGCATGCTCGAACTGTGTAGAACGCTTCTGCGCATCCACGGACCGCGCGGACATGCGCAGAAGTGTCCGCGTGGCGAATTGTACTTCCAGGTTGCCGGCGTTCGCATCCCGAACGTACGCAACCCGGAGCGTACGCAACCCAGGGTATGACTGTACACTTTTATGCATATTTACCCTAGTATTTTTTATTTTATTTTTTGGAGCACATTACTTGGCTGCAGAACTGCATTACGATCATAGCAAAAATCAAAGCTCTGTCTCTCCCATAGCTTGCATTAGCCTGCATCCAGCCTAAGGCTATGCAGCTCCTGGAGAGGCTTCATTATCACATCTTTCTCTGGCTGTGCCTGGAAACAAAAGACCAAGAGTCAACTCCTTTTCAAAATGGAGATTTGAAATTGAATATCCTAATCACATAATCTAAGGCTCGGTTGTCATATTTCAAATCCGAACACAAAACTTGTTGACCCTTTTTTGCAAAACCTCATTTTTTTTTTTGAAGGTTTATGAACTATTTTTCTATGAAAGTCACCAAAATAACCACACTTCCGACATGGGTTGCCATACACCTGGGTTTCCCCGGACATTTAATCAATTTTTGGAAATTCCGCCTGGACCCAATTTCCGAAGTACGCATCCTGAATATGTCTTGGGAATTCTGGACGTATGGCAGCCCTATCTAAGGTTAAACACTCACGTGAGACCTAGCAGAGAACACCAGTTGATTAATTATCAACCTGTTAGAGCTCAGAGAGGTTCAGTATGTTTCAGTGGCATGTCCCAATGTTAAACCCTTTCAGCAAACCATTCTCCATTTCAGTGTGCAGTTGAACAATTATGCTTAACAGATCTGCCCTTATTTCCGTTTGCACTTATCTTTTTAGTTCTATCTGTTCCTTGGACACTGCCTGATGACATTCATGGTTGGGCTGGCATTGACGGTGATGGTTGAGATGCCTCTGCAAGCGTTAAGGCGGGCTGTGGTTTGCGTGTGCTGACAAGTGGTTCAACTGTGAAGGAGGAAGCAGGAAAGGTGTGATGTCGTTAACCCTCCCCACCATACCCTTTCCCTTTGAAGGAGAGGCTCTTTTGCTGTGCTCCAGAAGAACTGTATAGTGATGAAGATCTGAACGTTTGCACCCCAGGCTCTTCAGGAGTGATGTGGCTAGGGAATTTCAGAATCTGAAATAAATGGTCTTGCCAAGCCTCCCCTTTAGATGGCCAGTTTTGAAGCACACAGCTAACACCCCTCTTTTCTTCATTGCCGCTACTCCATGCTTTGCAACTACTGCATTCCTGCTGTGTTACAGTGAACAAACGGTTTAAAAGAAAAGAAATACTCTGAGCCCATGCAGTTCCGCATTTTAAATTCACTGAAATCAGTTGTTCCTAAACATTTTCGGGCCGCTGCCCCCTTGGCTCCATAAGCTCATCCCCAGTGCCCCCTGCCCTATAAAATGCACTATTCACAACAGCAGTTTGCACGACCCACTAAGGAATAAAAGAACACAATAAAATTCAAAACAGTAACAATTCATTTTATCCAAAATCCGATTAAAACTATTTAGCTTACTTATTTCAACAAACGAACACTATCCAGTGATGCCAACTTTTCAGAGTCTGATAGTCATTCACACCTCCAGTGACACCCCCCCCCACCTGCTTGCCTCTTAGTGCCCTCCCTTGTATGGGATATACATCCGGAAGACAAAAATGTATTGAGGAGTTAGTGATCTGACACGGTTACCCTTCCTGCCTCTGTTCCTTCCCACTCCCTCGCTCTTGTTAGGTTCTTTGATGGTGTGAGAACAATCTTTAGTGTCCTGAGAACATTGGGAGGAGGTGAAGCCCCCCACACAGCTGCCTTAATCAGTTGTGGAGGATAATGTTGGGTACCTTCTTTGATGTTGGACATTGTTTTGAGAAAGTGAGGCATTGGGAGGGGGTGGCTAATAGATGATCTGCAAGTAGCCGGTCTTGGAATCCACACAGGCTATCTATAAAATTGGACGGTTTGGGCAGAAGTTTCTTGAAAGCTCGTGCGTGGACTGATCGACCGCAGGGCCGTGCAAACTGAGGCTACCTGGGGGAGTCACTTCGCCGCTTCTTGAGGGCTTCCAAGTGGCAGATTGAAGCGCTTGCTTCGTATCCTATACATTGCCCGCTGTTTTAGAATAAAATATTTAATCTTCTCACTTGTGTATTTTGTACAGCTTCTGAATCTCATTTTAAAAGAACTACCTTGCCTTTGGCAAGACATCCCCCCCCCCGGTAATCCTAACACCCCTCACTAGGGGATGTTTCCCCCCACTTTAGAAACCCCCAATTTAAATCATAGCATGTATGATTTAAACCACAGAGCCTAGGGCTTGCCAATCAGAAGATCGGCGGTTCAAATCCCTGTGACGGGGTGAGCTCCCGTTGCTCGGTCCCTGCTCCTGCCAACCTAGCAGTTCGAAAGCACGTCAAAGTGCAAGTAGATAAATAGGTACCACTCCGGTGGGAAGGTAAACAGCATTTCCGTGTGCTGCTCTGGTTCACCAGAAGTGGCTTAGTCATGCTGGCCACATGACCCGGAAGCTGTCTGCGGACAAACACCGGCTCCCTCGGCCAAAAAAGCAAGATGAGTGCCGCAACCCCAGAGTCATCCACGACTGGACCTAATGGCCAGGGGTCCCTTTACCTTTACCTATGTATGTTTTGATGTATTTTTAATCTTTGTTAGAAGCCGCCCAGAGTGGCTGGGGAAGCCCAGCCAGATGGGTGGGGTACAAATAGTAAATTATTATAAATTATTATAGCACCCTCCTGGCTACAGGAATAAAACGGGAGTTTGCTCCTCATTACCTTATGCAAATAAACACATTGCCTTGGGAATAAATGGCATTTTGTATGTAGAACCTAGAATTGTAGAGTTGGAAGGGACCCTAAGGATCATTTAGTACAACCCCCTGCAATGCAGAAATATGCAGCTGTCTCATGGGGATTGAACTCATGTAGAAAAGGTTAATATATATTTTTAGAGTAAAAATATCATAATGGGCATCTTGTAACCAGGTACACACTTGGCTGGTCATCCCGACTAGAAACAAAAGACCAAGACTAAGAAAGAAAGGATGCTGTAGGGACTAGCACAGCCATAGGCAAACTCGGCCCTCCAGATGGTTTGGGACTACAATTCCCATCATCCCTGACCACTGGTCCTGTTAGCTAGGGATCATGGGAATTGTAGTCCCAAAACATCTGTAGGTCCGAGTTTGCCTATGCCTGGACTAGCATCAGCCCCAGAGGGCCCTTGTACACTCATCCTAACCCAGGTTCTGATGAGGGTTAGGCAACTTTGTAGAGGCTCCTAGACATTATGGTTGTATCTTTCTGAATAGCAGTTGCTGGAAACCGCAGGAGGGGAGTCTGCTCGTGTCCGGGTCCTGCTTTCGGGTTTCCTGCAGGCATCTGGTTGGCCACTGTGACAACAGGTTGCTCACGGGCTTGTTTGCTGCTGCTGCCCCCCTAATCACCTACCACTCTCTGGGTGGTCATTTTGGGGTTTGTGAGGCCCTGGACAAAGTTGCCCAATCCGCATCAGTCCTCTTCAGTTCTCCTTTCAAAGTTCTGTCGCCCATCCTAACTGGCTTTGGAAATATATACAGCTTAGTGCATATTTCAGCTTGTTTTCTATTTAAACACGTGTTGCTTTGGAGAAACAAATAAAAGCAAGTTTCTCAACTGCATTATTAAGCATTCCCTTCTCGCCTCCTCAGAGCCAAGCATTCCTGTGAAGGTCAAACTTTGCCCTTAGGTTTTTGCATGTGGGATCAACTGGGCACAATCTTCTCCCGTGTGTTTAGCCTGCATTGATTGGAGGTGTGAACAGGACAGCGTGAACTTCAGGCAGTGAGTTGTCAAGGAGGCAGAGTCCTGATTTCTAGCTTGGTGTTATCTTTTTCTCTGGCTGGGTGGAGTTTATATTGAGCAAAACAAAAGTCACTTTTACTTACATAGGAAGATGCAGCGGCTTCTATATCCCTTCTTTTGGTCAGCCAGTTATATGGCCAGTGCTGATTCAGATACTAACCCAATGGCCTGTGCTGCAGGTCTTTCGAATTTCAGCAGCAACCTGTGCGAGGCCAAAATTTGGCACACACACCCTTCCCTTTTGTTCCGCTCAGTTGTGTAGCTGTGCTGCCCTGCAGCGCCCCCTAGGCTTAGTGCTCAGTGTGGCAGAACTGGTTGTGCTGCCCCACACTTTCTCCTTCCTAAATCTGGATAATTCCCTATGCTCTGAAAATCCAAATAGGAGAGCTATGTGAACTGCCTTGGGAATTTCGGAAACACCACATGGACCAGGGGGGATTAAAGGCGGCACTAGGGGTTCACAATCTGCATTAAGACAAGGTATGGACAGGCTCTTCGTCTGAGCGGAACCCACAGCTGAAACTGTTTTCTTTTATTCTTCATAACTTCCCTATACCCTGCACTAATATTTCTGAAAAGCTGCTGGTTGCTTTCCTAAGAGCACTTCTGTATGGCATGCCATTGTCATGCTAAAACCCTGCTCGCAAAACCACAGCGAGGCTTCCACCCCTTTTGAAAGTGCTACCTTTCCTCCATTAAACGTCTGCCCTCCAGATGTCATTGAAGAAGAAGAAGAGTTTGGATTTGATATCCCACTTTATCACTACCCGAAGGAGTCTCAAAGCGGCTAACATTCTCCTTTCCCTTCTTCCCCCACAACAAACACTCTGTGAGGTGAGTGGGGCTGAGAGACTTCAGAGAAGTGTGACTAGCCCAAGGTCACCCAGCAGCTGCATTTGGAGGAGTGGAGACGCGAACCCAGTTCACCAGATTACAAGTCTACCACTCTTAACCACTACACCACACTGTAGTGACGTCTGGGGATGATGGGAGCTGGAATCTCAAAAAACCTCTGGAGGTCATTGCATTGGTATTTCCTGTTATTATATACGTATAGATTAAATATTCTGGAGAATAAAGTTCTTTTCTTAGCTGGAAACAAAATGCCCAACTCTGCTTTAAACGGCAGAATAATTTGGCTTCACTAAATGTTCTGCTCAGTTCTGGCTCCCCCAAAAACATGGTTGCTCATCTTTGCAAATGTCACCTGGATGGAGGAGGAATGCAAATGAGCTGCGCAGACAGAATCCAGTTTCATCCTGCGGCAAAGCAACTTCCCTTTGCTTTAGGTGGGCTTTCATAACAACTAATTGTGTGTCCAAATGTACATAACGTGAGCAGAGAGCCGTGAATTGCCCTTGCCCCATTATGGCTGGAAGCACAGTCCTCTCCATGGGGTTAGGCTACATGCACACACCACTCAACTCTCCATTAAAGTGGAAGCTTCTTTGGGGAGGGGCCATAGCTTAGTGGAAGAGCTTCCAATTTCCCTTCAGAAGGTCCCAGGTTCAATCGTCAGCATCTCCAGGTAAGGTTGGCAATGTCCCCAGTTCTCAGTCATATATAATGAAATGAAAATGATGTTTAAAATAATGTTTGTAAAAAAAAACCCCAGAAGCTCTTCTTTGGGGAATTATAGGGACAGAACTATCCAAACTGTATAGAAAGTTATTCATATATGCTACTATAGCGGCAAGAATGTTACTTGCTCCAAAATGGAAGGAAGCAGAAGTCCCAGCAAAGGAAGAATGGATACAAAAACTTATGGAATATGCAGCAATGGCGAAACTTTTTGTTGTTCAGTCGTGTCCGACTCTTCGTAACCCCATGGACCAGAGCACGCCAGGCACGTCTATCCTTCACTGCCTCTCGCAGTTTGGCCAAACTCATGTTAGTAGCTTCGAGAACACTGTCCAACCATCTCATCCTCTGTCGTCCCCTTCTCCTTGTGCCCTCAATCTTTCCCAACATCAGGGTCTTTTCTAGGGAGTCTTCTCTTCTCATGAGGTGGCCAAAGTACTGGAGCCTCAACTTCAGGATCTGTCCTTCTAGTGAACACTCAGGGCTGATTTCTTTAAGAATGGATAGGTTTGATCTTCTTGCAGTCCATGGGACTCTCAAGAGTCTCCTCCAGCACCATAATTCAAAAGCATCAATTCTTCGGAAACTTACCGGAAACTTCGGAAACTTACCGGAAGAATAAGAAATCGAGATTACAAACTTCTTATAAAAGAATGGAAATGGTTTATTGAATATTTACAAATGAATTGTAAACAGATAAGAACATTGGCAAGATTATTGTAATAACCTGTATTTTCATAAGAGTATATACAGTATTTTAAAGTAGATTAATAACTGAACAAGTTAAGCTAATTTGGATATGCAGAAGATATTAAAAATAAATTAAAGGAACCGCAGAAAGAGGGGGAAGGAAGTCAAGTTTTGAAATATCAAAATGATTGTAAAATCAGTGAAATGTATAAACCTGAAAAGTATAAATAATAATAATAAAAAAGTCCCCAGTTGGCTGCCAGTCAATGTGCATCAGGGGTAGGCATTGTGGTACCCAGCAAGCATGGCCAACGGTCAGGGATTATGGGAACTGGGAGTCCAACAACAGCTGGAAGGCACCACATTGGCAATCCCTGACTTAGGTAGCACTGAACTAGATGTGTCAATGGTCTGACTTCCTATAAGGCAAGGTTCTTATGTTCCTAGTTTGGTCAGGGGTCAGAATTTTGATATATTGACTCCAAGTCTGTGCATACTGTGGGAGATGAGTAGGAATGTGGATGAGGGAATATTGATTAATATTTCCTATCCCAGCTTGTGTTAACAAGCTCCAAACTAGCAGAGTTTCTCATCCCCAATTAAACGCAGCAAAACGTGGCGATTAAGTTCCTATGAACTTCTATAACAAGGCAGATCCTGGCATATAATTCCCCTGGTTCCCTCTTAAAAGTAAATACATGACACAATGCTTTTAAAAGTAAAAAAGGTTTTACTCACAGACATTCCAAGCTTTTACAAGTCTCAGAAGGCAGGCTAGCTTAGATTAAATGTATGTACATGTGGATACTCTCCTTAAGGGAGAAGGGTCCACCTGGGCCCTCTTGGCTGGAAGCCAAGAGTGCATCTCTTGAGATGTTGCATCTTCGAAGTCCTGATGGAGAAGAGAGAGGAGAATGGCAGCTGACCTGTGTGCTACAGGTAAGGCCACTCCCACCTCTGGTCACACAAGGAAATGATCTCAGTCCAGGCACAGGAAACTAGCTGGAGGACCAAGACCCCTTGTGTACACTCTAGGAATGTTGTGATTGACTGCACCAGTGTTATACATCCCACACATGCAAAGTAAATGCTTTACCACTGACCAATAACACTTCTCTGATCTGCTACCATCCTGCACACAATGTTACATATGCTGCTTTATATGCACATTGTAAGGCAGTGATCATAAGGTACGCAATCTTTGATACTGGTGAGGCTTTCGACTAAGGAGTTTGAAATTAGTCCCAGCATCCAGCATGTGTTCTCCACTATGTTTCTTCCCTCCGTTCACAGAATCCATGGCACTCTCTTTAATTCTTTGACGTGTGACTCAGCACCTGGAAACGGCAACTTTTAATTAAGGCTCAAGAGATCCATTTGACATGGGTGGAGATCAGATCAACTCTCCATCTAACATTGATGAGAATAACCTGTGTAAACGTTCCCTCCGGATCAAGGAATGGATGCTTCTGGGTAGATGTGCAGGTCTAGTTTCAAGAGCCAAAGGGCAGAGGGATGGAATTCCTCCTGGGATCCGATTCTCATTTGCAGTGCAATTCTAGAAGTAGCTAATGTTGCCTCACTACCTGGATGGATAACTTATTGCTGTCTGATAACTTTGTCTATGAATTACAACAAAACAAAGGTGGTGGCAGGAACAAGCCAGCAGTAAATCACACAGAGTAAGTGAAGTTAACTCTTTATTAGAAAAACAGGATCTGCATAGGGATGCCAGGCTTTAATAAGCACAGCAATTCATATTCAGTAGGTTTTGCCCCTATGAGACAGTTGCAGAGACATTGGAAGGTCCCTGCCTTCCACAGCTGCCTAAGTCCTCTCCTCTCCAGGGTTTTTCCCAAGCAATCTGAGACTGCACCAGCATGCATGTCTTTGCTCCTCCCACTTCATACCTCTCCTGTTCCTGGGAGATGAGGGGGGAAGGGTCACAGCAGGAAGGAGAGACACCTGTGCCTCTTCACCAGCCTGACTCCTCTCTGCCTCTTGGCCTTTCTTATCTCCCTCTCCTGCTTCAGCTTCTGCCTCTGATTCTGGACTTCTCTGCCACAGACTTCCCCCTCTCACAGCCCTGTTACCTCTTCAGCTTCTGACACCACCTCCTCCCAGTCTTCTCCCTCTGACCACTCATCATAGTCTCATCACCAATTCCCAGGCTCTGAACCTTCTTCCCTTGTGGATTCTCCAGCTGGTTCCTCCCATCATTCTTCTGGGTCCAACCAGTCCATGACAGATGGATAGGGCACTTTCAGTTGTTGTTGTTGTTGTTATCTCCCGCTTGGACTACTGCAATGCGCTCTACGTGGGGCTACCTTTGAAGGTGACCCGGAAACTGCAATTAATCCAGAATGCGGCAGCTAGACTGGTGACTGGGAGTGGCCGCCGGGACCACATAACACCGGTCCTGAGAGAACTACATTGGCTCCCAGTATGCTTCCGAGCACAAATCAAAGTGTTGGTGCTGACCTTTAAAGCCCTAAACAGCCTCGGTCCTGTATACCTGAAGGAGCGTCTCCACTCCCATTATTCAGCCCGGACACTGAGGTCCAGCGCTGAGGGCCTTCTGGCGGTTCCCTCACTGTGAGAAGCAAAGCTACAGGGAACCAGGCAGAGGGCCTTCTCGGTAGTGGTGCCCGCCCTGTGGAACGCCCTCCCAGTAGAGGTCAAAGAGATAAACAACTATCTGACATTCAGAAAATACCTGAAGGCAGCCCTGTTTAGGGAAGTTTTTAACTTGTGATATTTTAATGTATTTTAATATCTGTTGGAGGCCGCCCAGAGTGGCTGGGGGGACCCAGCCAGATGGGCGGGGTACAAATAATAAATTATTATTATTGTTGTTGTTGTTGTTCTTGTTCTTGTTGTTGTTGAGATGGGCTAGACCTAGACCCTTAATTCAGTGTCTTGGACACTGCGCCTTTGATTTTAGTATGTTTCAGTAAGGTTTAAGGTCTTAGTCTTTAATATGTTAAATACTGAACTGTTTTAATGTAGTATATTTTTAAGAAAATTTGATCTGTTTCTATTATTTTTCAAACCAGGTCAAAGTCACCTTGCTTTGTTTGTTTGTAAGCAAATCGATTTGTGCCTTTGGCATGCATAAACTAGCACATAAGCACATTTAAGTGTTGCTCCTTTAACAATGTAGAGCTCTGGGCTACTTATGATGTAATTGGGCCAGCACTGTTCCGTTAAGGGGGCAATGCACCAAAACCAGGTAAAGACAGCAAAATTACAATATCTGGTGTTGCTCCTACTTCACAACAGGGGCTCATTTTCAATTTGCAGATAAAAGAGCTGCCAATGTCTAAGCAACAATGGTAAAATGATTTGTGGGGCGGAAGAGCTCAACAAGAGTGGGTCATGAGACATAGCAAAACAGCCTGTATGGATGCAAACTGCCACTTTAGTGCAAAAGGAAACTGAGGTTGCAATCCTATGCACACTCATCTTGGGGAAAGCCCCAAGGAACTCAATGCATAGGGTTACACTGTTAAATGCTTGGAAAAGGATTGCAACAGCATCAGATCTAGGGGTGGAGGAGAAAATGCATTTGCATTTATGGGCAAAACCTATCTAGTGTGCACTTTCTGCGACAATTATGTCACAGGCTTTGAGATGAAAAGGAATGAGATGGGTAAGCTTATTTAAGCATCGTGTATCCATGCCAGTCAGAAGATAACCGAATTGCCTAGAATTAGCTTTATGTAAAATCCGTATAAGCAGTGGTTAGATCAGGGGTCGGCAAACTAAGGCCCGCAGGCCGGGTCAGGCCCAATTGCCTTCAGGATCCGGCCCATGGACTGTCCGTGGATTGGTGTGGGGATTCTGTTCGTTTGGCTGCGACATTTCCCCCCCTGCGCCATTCCATTTTTACCCCTCTCCCCCCCACACACCATGGTGGTGCCTCATCCCTCCTTCCTCCTGGCTTCTCCCCACCCTGCCTAGAGGAGGAAGGGGGTTGGGCTGAGCTGGCTGAGCACCATTTTAAGCAGCCCCACTCTGGAGCCAGCCCTTTCGCGCTGCTCATCTTCCCTCCACCGCCGCCCTGGTGTTCCTGTGGGCCAGAGAGCAGAGCGAACAAGACCCCTCTACCTACCCATGAGAAGCAGTGGCGGTGGCGGCAGCAGCCACAGGGAAGGTAAACACAGCGGCTGGGGGTGGGGTTGGGGGGTTGGGAGGAGGACTACTTGCCCCCCTCGCCTCTTCTTCCAGCTCCCACTCCCCGGTGTCGCTTCTCTGGCCCGCCACAAGGTCTGAGGGACAGTGGACTGGTCCGTGGCTTTAAAAATTTGCCGACCCCTGGGTTAGATGGTTATCTGTTATGTATGATCTAGTTGAGATTCCTGAATTTCAGGGGGTTGGACTTCCCTTCCAACTCTACGATTCTATGATTCAAGCTGTGTCCGAGTTATGGAAGCTGACTGATGTTTAGACTCCTCCTTCAAAGGAACAGACTTTTGAGAACAGTGAGAGGCTGAAGAAGAGAGAAAGGGTGGCATCAGAGCCGAGTCTTTTTTTTACAATCTCTGTAAATATGGTTTGAGACAATGAACTTATACTCCAAAGGCGAGGCAGTGCCAAATGAGAAAATGGAATATTTGAAGGCAGGAATCAAAGGTTATATTTAAAAGGAAAGGAAACTCCCATAAGGTCATGAAAAGGCCATTTTTGGTACCAACTTACTTTGTGACGTAAGTACTTGCCCAACTTTTCCATGTTGTTAAAGGTACAGAGTTTGCTCGCCTTTCCCATGTTGACAGGAGAGCTAATGAGACTACTTGCGGAGTAAGGTATTAATTAATCCCGATCCATTTACTGAGTATTTACTCATGCATACCTTAGCCTATCATGGGTCCCAAAATATGCTAGTTAAACAACAAAAACAAACCACCAGCGTTCGCTATGTGTCCTGGGATTTTGGAGTGCCAGTCGTATTTAGTTTAAAAAAGAATTTCCTACAATTTTCTGACCTTTTCATTCTGTTAATATTACTTCCCCTCTGAGCACCAAGAGTACACACTTAGATGCCAGACCAATAATGGGGCACTTAAAAAGCTACCTTGTTTAAAACCATTCACAAATATTGGGATATGCTTGGAGTGGATTTCGCTCTATTTGCATTTCAGATTGCTATTAAAAGGTTATCTGCCTTAAGCTCCCACAAGGCAAGTGGAAGGGATGAGAGGAGCAGAATACGGTTGCAAATGTCTTGCACTTTGAATACCAGTCCAGCTGCTTCAGAGACACACCATATGCAGACTGTAGTGAAAGCAAATAGAAGGTGAAATGTCTGGTCTCTCCCCACAACTGTTAACTTCTTCCGCTTCTACTTAGGAACAAAGGAATCTGTCCTATACTGAGACAGACTGGTTCATCCAGCTGTGTAAATGGCTCAGGAACCGCAATACCTCAAGGACCGTCTCTCCCCATATAAACCAACCTGGACTCTGTGATCATCCTCTGAGGCCCTTCTTCATGTACCTACTTCATGAATCATAGAATCATAGAATAGAATCATAGAATCATAGAGTTGGAAGAGACCACAAGGGCCATCCAGTCCAACCCCCTGCCAAGCAGGAACACCATCCAAGCATTCTTGACAGATGGCTGTCAAGCCTCTGCTTAAAGACCTCCAAAGAAGGCGACTCCACCACACTCCTTGGCAGCAAATTCCACTGTCGAACAGCTCTTACTGTCAGGAAGTTCTTCCTAATGTTTAGGTGGAATCTTCTTTCTTGTAGTTTGAATCCATTGCTCCGTGTCCGCTTCTCTGGAGCAGCAGAAAACAACCTTTCACCCTCCTCTATATGACATCCTTTTGTATATTTGAACATGGCTATCATATCACCCCTTAACCTTCTCTTCTCCAGGCTAAACATACCCAGCTCCTTAAGCCGTTCCTCATAAGGCATCGTTTCCAAGCCTTTGACCATTTTGGTTGCCCTCTTCTGGACACGTTCCAGCTTGTCAGTATCCTTCTTGAACTGTGGTGCCCAGAATTGGACACAGTATTCCAGGTGGGGTCTGACCAGAGCGGAATACAGTGGTACTATTACTTCCCTTGATCTAGATGCTATACTCCTATTGATGCAACCCAGAATTGCATTGGCTTTTTTAGCTGCTGCATCACACTGTTGACTCATGTCAAGTTTATGGTCTACCAAGACTCCTAGATCCTTTTCACATGTACTGCTCTCAAGCCAGGTGTCACCCATCCTGTATTTGTGCCTTTCATTTTTTTTGCCCAAGTGTAGTACTTTACATTTCTCCCTGTTAAAATTCATCCTGTTTGCCTTGGCCCAGTTCTCTAATCTGTTAAGGTCATTTTGAAGTGTGATCCTGTCCTCTGGGGTATTAGCCACCCCTCCCAGTTTGGTGTCATCTGCAAACTTGATCAGGATGCCCTGAGAGGCTCAGAGGGTGGCAACATGAGAATGGACCTTTGCTGCAGTTGTTCCCCATTTGTGGAATGCTCTCCCCAGGGAGCTTCACCTGGTGCCTTCATTGTACATCTTTAGGCACCAGGCAAAAAATATTCTTCTTTGACCAGGCCTCTGATCCCAGAGGCAGTACACAGCCATCATGATTAGTAGCCATTATTGCTGTTGTACTGTTGTTATTTAGGCAATCTTTCAGAGCATAGCCCTCAGAAGGCAGCTTACATCGCCATGAAAATAAAATAACAACAAACAGAA
Source organism: Darevskia mixta (assembly GCA_034641385.1). Classification (NCBI taxonomy): domain Eukaryota; kingdom Metazoa; phylum Chordata; class Lepidosauria; order Squamata; family Lacertidae; genus Darevskia; species Darevskia mixta. The sequence goes on along the minus strand of JAWWNH010000062.1, from coordinate 4,303,181 downwards.
AAAATCAACATTACAAATATGAAATACTTATGTTCAGGTGTTGTTGGAATACATCTCCAATCATCCTTAACCATCGGCTGTGCTGGCTCAGGCTGCTGGAAGCTGAGGTCCAACAACACCAGGAGAATATGAGGTTGGGGAAGATTGGCATAAATCGTGGATAGCCTTATAGAATAGTAGAAAATCAATCCTATTGAATCTGGAGTTATGATTTCCATGGACTTTGTAGTTATCCAGCAAATTACATTCAAAACTGCATTATAAAGGTAAAGGTAAACTGCATTATAACTTCTTGCCTGCTGGCGTGAGGAATAACAAGCTAAACCAATGTTTTGCATTGTAAGAATGAGCAAACTTCTGTTTTTTTAAAATAACTGCAGCTAGTGGCAATGTTAGGACCCAGACAGACTATGGTTAATCATAACTATGGTTTATTCAAACAAGTCAATTTCAAGTGATAGTTTATGAAGCTGACTCCACACACACACACACACACACACACACACACACACAGCACACCACACCAACCACAGCTAGGATTAACTATAACTTAGGTTTGGGACAACATGCTAAACTATGGTTAATCTAAAACTGGAGTGAAAGCATCCAGTCTCTTTCTTACAGTCACAGCAGATAAGGAATGGGGAGGGTGAACATGCTCAGGCAAGAGGGCATGAAGTAAGGTGGTGAGTTGGTGCTGATCTGAAGCAAGGCACGTTCAGGATCCTAGTTAGTGCTCTCCCAGAGATTCTTGATATGAGTTCAGGACCACGGCTAGCAACCTTGCCAGTAGGAGACAAGTTATCAGAGCCTGGGACAACTTGTAGCTTGACCAGGGAAGTTCTTCTGGAAACTCCCTCTTTCTCAATTGCTGCAGCAGGCTCTCTTACAGAGCCCACATCATGTTCTGCAGCCTCTTGCTCCTTCTTGGAGATGAAGGTTGGAACAGTGGTGACCTGGTTGGTGAACTCTTCCCAGGACCTTCCCATCCTTAGAGGTACATCACTTAGCATGTGCGGAGAGTGGCATTTCCCCAGGTTTTAGCAGATGGGATGAAGGGTCTTCCTCAGAACACAGTCTCCAAAGTCCATGATGCTGGGGAGGCTACGTTTGTTCTTCTAACACTAAATCGTGGCTTATTGTTCCATCCAAATGCAGCCTCATGTCTGCCACCTTAGGTAACCAGGTCTAAAACCACCAGACAGCCCAATGACCTGGTTTCTTTTGCTTCCTTTAGCATATGTTTGCTATACACATAGTGAGAGGGGAAAAAAATAAATGATTTTCGGTCGTAAATCACTAGCTGGACTAAATTGAACTTGGGAGTCATAAATGTGTGCCCGTAATGCAATTCTGTGGAAGCTTTCGCCGCATTTGCTAATGTTATAACTCCTGGGCTGCCTCTTTTGTATTCGCTGATTCCAATATTGTTAGACTTATAAAGATACACTTAACATATTAAGCAGAGTTGCGCTTGAAGCTCTGCGGTATAACTTGTAAGCCTGGCATGGCCATATTAGTAATTGGGGTCAATGGGGGAACGCATTTTCTGCTCCAAGTTACTGCCACTTTCTCCCACGTTAAAAATGCAGAGCAGCTCCTGAAGGAGGCAAATAATCCATAATTGGAGGACATTCTGTCTCAGGCTGTGCAGGCTGCTCAGCCCATTTATGCACCATTGCTGCTTTGAGGAATGAATGTTATCCTTCTTTGTATGCAAATAAAGAGCCAAGTGATTTACAGGGGGCATCTGTCATGTCCACAAGAACCCACATCTTTTCACTCTTGTTTTCCAAGATCCCTGAACTCCTGAAACCAGAATCCTGTACTCAGGGCTGGCCCTACAACTAAGCAGGCTGAATCAGCTGCCACTGGCAACAGATGGCGATAAACAAGAGAGTGATCCCTGCTGTACAAGTTCCGCAGCTTGCCCCATGCCCTTGGGTGAAGAGCTCTGTCCTGTTGCCAGTGCTGAAGTAAGATTCACTGCCAGCCCCCTTGGCTTTTGCACATGGGCTGCTAGAGGCACCACCTTCGCCGCAGGCAGCAAAATGCCTTGGGCTGGCCCAACCCACATCCCCAACATGGCTGGAGTGGATTGCAGAATCCGGCGCTGTGTTAGGCCCTGCCAAGCATGCCTCAAGGTGGCAATGATGTAGCAGCACAGCTGTTTCCAGAGTAGTACCTGCAGGAAAGCCATCAGGTCCTCCTGGGTCTGCTCCAGAAATGTTTCTGCCATGATTGGAACGCTGAAGTTCTGGCACAGATTTTGATTGGAAGACAATTCTGGAACACACCTACTGATTGGTTCACCCTCATTTGTTCAGTTTTCCTGATCAGGGATGGGGAACATGCAGCCATCCAGAGTGTGTTGGACTCTTCTCAGCTTCTGATTTGCTTTTCAACCTGAACTCCTGCTCTGTCCTATAACCTTGACTTGCTTCATGGGTTCTTGCTCCTGTTATTTCAGTCTGCTTCCGCCTTTTAACTCAGACTGCTGCCCACCCCCTGATGCAATTCACAGGAAGCTGGAACATAGGACGTAGGTCCTGAGTCATGCCCTTGGTCCTTCTGGCTCAGTACTGTCTGCACTGACTGGCAGCAGCTGTCCAGGACATTCAGAGGATATTCCCAGTCCTACCTGCAAATGCCAGAGCTTCGACCTTCTGCATGCAAAGCACATGTTTTACCCACTGAGCTGCAGTCCCTCCCCTAGGCAGGCCTTAGGACATGGCCAAACTGAGGCCATGTCCTCTTCCCCAGCCCTTCTTTGGTGACAGCTCAGTGGTTGAGCATCTGCTTTGCATGCAGAAGGTCCCAGAGTCAATCCCCGGCATCTCCAAGTAGGACTTGGAATGTCTTTGTTGTTCATCTCTTTCTCAGTCGAAAGATGCCATCCCTGTTCTGAACCAGCAATGTGGATGGATTCTTATCCTAACTAGCCTCGGGGGTGCAAAGGCATCAGAGCAATAAGACAAAGGTTAGGCCTGATGGGAAGGTAAGGAGAGGGGAAACACAGCAAAGGCAAAGCTAGAGGAGGCGTATGGGGAGGAAGGATGTAGAACACGCTTCCTCAACCTCGGCCCTCCAGATGTTTTTGGCCTACAACTCCCATGATCCCTAGCTAGCAGGGCCAGTGGTCAGGGATGATGGGAATTGTAGTCTCAAAACATCTGGAGGGCCGAGATTGAGGAAGCCTGATGTAGAAAGTCACGGTCCTCTGCAGTTTGTTGGGGAAGGGCACTGGGCATCAGCAACAGCCCATGCGCTATCACACAGTTCTCATCTGTGTCAATGGTGTTTGCCTACAGAGGATAGACCTGTGGCTTCACCTCCTTTATTCAAAGAAAATCTGGGGTATTATTATTATTTCTCTTATTCGCAACTTCGCCAGACACACAGCAGGCTGCGTGGTTCTCCAGCTGTCATGTGCTGAAACTCTGTCAGCCTCCTGGCTTCTTATCGATGCCTCATTAATTCCCCACATTAAATATCCAGAAACATAAGTGATGCATTGAGTATGTACAACGAGAGCAACTGATAATTGTGGGTTTTAAAAACATTTGACCTGGGAGGAAGCAAGGTCTACAAAAGTTAAAGCAGCCTGCTTGGGTCTCTCTTTGCTGCTTCTGTAAGCTTTACCACTAAAGACCCAAGCTCTGCAGATGCCCCTGCCTCTTTGCTCAATACCTATTAGAAACTGAACAGCTTTGGGGGCTGGAGATCACTTAAATCTGTCTCTGTCACAAATAGCGGCTCCATTCACAGCTTCTGCTATGAGGTGCTTCCAGTTTCAAATGAATCCATGGTTTGCACTTTTCTTGCAGTGCTCTGTGATGGCCGTGACTTCTGACACCATGTGCTGTCTTCAGCTGTTCATGTAGAAACCGAGTTAGTGGTTAAAAAGGCTTTATTTCAGGCGAGGCCTGGGCATAGATCAGTCACCAAATTCTCCAGGCATGTGACACCTCTGAGTCAGCTCTCCTGGAGCAGTTTCTCTTCAAGGGGGCAGACATTTAGTTGATGATACATACATTATACCTACCATCAACCGGGCACTGGACATCAGAATTAAGACAGCAGCTGTGCCCTCATCCTACTAATCTGAAGACAACGCAGAAAGGAGAGGGAGGGAGACCAGGTGGTAAGGGAAAGTGACATTTAGGAGTGATTTAGTAGTAGGATTAACGCCAAGTATCAAAAGGCAGGCGTGAATTAGAGAGAACACTCCAAAGGTTTATAAGAAATGGCAATATTGATTTAAGGGCAGGCAATAAGGCGCTACGGTAACACTGTATTTGATGTCCATCTTACACGGAGCCTTCTCAAGGGATATTTCTTTAATAGCAAAATGATGGCCGTCTGCTGCGTGTTTAACACTGCGAAGAGTAGAAAGGAATATTGAAACGAAGGACGGAGTAAATCAGAAGGAACTGCAAAAACAAGATAAAACAACATGACTGGAAACGGGCCCAGTGGAAACATAGAGAATAAATGCCACATAAAACAGAGGACACTTCGTCTCAAGTCAGTGCTCCAGCTATGGGCATGCCTTAGTCATCAAATGTCATAGCACTGTTGTTTCTTCAGGGTTCAGATGCGACTCTGCAGAACGACTCCCTTTCTTCTGGCACACAAGTCGAGAACAGATCGTCTTCTCACAATCAGATTAGGGTAGTCATATCCTAGTCCAGAGATCACCAGCAAGGCACCCGGTGGGGGGCAGTGGAAGTTCTTGAGATCTTCCCCTGGTACCCACAAAGTCTCTTAACCAGGAGATGGTGAGAGAGATGAAAACGACATAGAACTGAAGGTGGAAATGGGAGAGCGACACTCTATCCTACTTCCTCTTTCACCTCTATGTGCATTTTCAAGGCTCAGATTAATTATTTTATCCAAATCCCTTGGAAAAGTGATCCATCCAGAGTCCTGCTAGCCTCGTCTCTAATCCGCTTCATAATCCTGAGGTGGCATTGCATTCCTGTCTCTGCCTGTACATATCTGTTTGGAGCTAACAGGCAGCATTGCTTGGGAATACAGTAATAGGAAATGATTCTGGTGGCCCTTTTCTGAACTCCCCCCCCCAACTTTTCAATATTTTTTTTTGAGGTGAGGGGACTCTCAAGAGGTCACCCCCACACCATACATTTAAAGCACACATACTACTCTGTCAGGGCTCCCCCTCCCCAAGAATCCTGGAAACTAGTTCACCGAGAGTGCTGCCCTCACAGAGCTACAATTCCAGAGCTACCTTTAACAAACTACAGTTCCCAGGATCCTCTATGACTGTTAAAGGGGTATAAATGTGCTTTAAAATGTATGGTGTAGACGTGGCCTCAAATAATCTCTCCCTCCAAATCTGACAACCAAGCAAAAAATTCTGCTTTATTTATTTATTTGCTTACAGATACAGTATACATGCACCAGTTTGTGTCAACTAGTCCAATGTTTATTAAAAAGAAGAAGAATTAACCCACAGGGGTCTGTTTTCTTCCATTCAGTAGGCAACTCTTATTCCTCATTCAGAAAATATGGGCCAGTTGCTGTTCTAGCTGTTCAAGCAGCGACACACATCAGTGGAAATGCTGCACAAACGGTGGATAATAAAACACAGGCATCCACACTTGCTGAGAAGTTGGAGGAAATTGTATGGAGGTCAGGAGAAACCATTTCTTTGTGTTTCCAAGTTGGGAACAAAGTGCTCTTCCTCTGTAACGCAAGGCTTTTCGAAGACAGGCTGAACATGCTGCATCTTCGCAAATTGCTCTTACAATAATGAGAAGCTGAGTCAGACACCATGTACCTTGGACTAGTTTCCCAAACTTGTGAAAATGCTTGCACAAGAGTTTTACACAATGCTCCTACAGTTAAATTCAGCAGCCGTTCTCGTGTGGCCACATAAGCAGGCAGATGAAACTTGTGATTTAATATTCACTTTCACACACATCTCTTGAATGCTTCACGGGTCCCCAAAAAGGCAGGAAACCATTCCAGTAGCTCCTGGAATTTCTGTGTTAAAGTAAGTTGCCATGCAATAATGTACTGTAGCTGGAATGGACTAAATAGCTGCCAGTGTGGTGTAGTGGTTAAGAGCGGTAGACTCGTAATCTGGGGAACTGGGTTCGCGTCCCCTCTCCTCCACATGCAGCTGCTGGGTGACCTTGGGCTAGTCACACTTCTCTGAAATCTCTCAGCCCCACTCACCTCACAGAATGTTTGTTGTGGGGGAAGAAGGGAAAGGAGAATGTTAGCCGCTTTGAGACTCCTTCGGGTAGTGATAAAGCGGGATATCAAATCCAAACTCTTCTTCTCCTCTTCCTACGGATCTTGCTGGACTACAATTCCCGTCATCCCGTGCTAGATGATGGGGCTGATGGGAGTTGGAATCCAACACCTGGGAGATCGCAGGTTCCCCACTGCTGATCTAAACCCACCCAATGAAGTTAAAGCACCCGCTCGCCATCAGCTCCTCCACAAATCTGTTAGCCAAACTCCAGTGGGGGCCATATGATCTGCATAAAGTTTATTCCAGAGGAAGTGCAACAAAACAACTCTTGCAAGTGAGCCAAAGCACACAATGTAGTCGGTGTGTGTGTGAGCTTCAGACTGAGGGGGGATACATTTAACCCTTCACATTTCTCTGTCCAGGCATTGGGACTCTCAACAGCCAATACACCTCACCAGTTGCATTTTGCACCCGCCTTGAGTGGTTTTTTGTTTTTGTTTTTTTGCGTGGCTGGACCGTGTCCTTCTTGCTTGCATGGATGGAGCATAGAGAGGGTTGTGTGAATGTGGAGAATCGACCTGCTGGTGCAAAAGCGAAATTCACATTTATTGAAATGCACCCATTTTTTAGCCTTCGAACAGGGGGGGCGGGGGAATGGTTCTCCACCCTTGATGTAGGGAAGAGAATGAGGCCCAAACAGAAAACCCTCCAGGTTTCAGCTTCTAGTCATGCCTAGGGAGGTGAGCGTGCTTGAGGACTAGCACCTTGCATTTTATATTTGACATCCCACTATCAAACGCCTTCTCACTAACCCCGCCTCCTCCACTAGCGTCATTCATGCACGCAACGCTGATTCTGCATCTTCAATTCTAACACCGCATCCTTCTTAGCCCCGCCTCCAAATCCCAGCGATGGCTCAGCTTGCCACGACTCTTTACCGCTCGCTTACCTCCTCTAAGCCCCGCCCCTTTCTTTCCCCCTCTCGCCAATGAACGACGTCCACGGTTTAACAGACTCTCTCGAATGCTTAGCCGTCCCAAGTACCGCCTGACGCGAGCACACGAATCTGCTTCCCTCGAACCCGAGTCGAATTGGTTCAGCGCGGCGGCCCTGTATCGTGGCTGGTTTTTGTTTTGTTTTTTTAATAATAATAATAAAAAAACCTCAACTCTCCTCCCTCCCTGTGACAAAAGATCGGTGCTTTTCAGGCACTAGCGCGGCCGCCAAGACAGTAAACGGAAAGGGCCCCCTCTCCCCGCGCAGCTGCATTCTGGGAGATGTAGTTTCCTAGCTCTCCGCGGCTACATAGGGATCGCCGGCAGAGGGGAAAGCGGCGGGACTACAATTCCCAGAAGCCTGCGCGAAAAAGCGTGAGACCTGTGCCTTGTCCCACCTGGGCCAGCTGCTCTGGGGAATGTGAATGGTCTGCGGCGGCGGCGGCGGCGGCGGCGGCAGGGAGGAGGCTGCTGCTGTGAGTAGAGGTCTCGCGAGCCCCTCTCAGGTGGGGCTCATTTGGGGAAGGGGACTCTAGGGAAGGGGCTTCTTCCAGCAGAGCCTTGCCCACTCTTGCTTGGTGACCCTCCTTACCTGCTGGTAGGAGGAGGGGGGCACACACAAAAATAGGGGGTCTAAAGGGGGCGACGCTTCCCGAACTGATATGCCAGGTTGCAATTAAGTAGGCTTGCTTTTGGAACTCATTGGAGGCTGCGGGATCGCAGGGTTTTCAAAAACGAATTATTATTATTAATAATAATAATTAAATTTACCAGTCTCTTTATTTTGCAACCCAAAGTTGGTCCTTGGGCTCAGTCGGCAGAGCATGAAACTCTTAATCTCAGGGTCGTGGGTTCGAGTTCCACGTCGGGCAAAAGATTCCTGCATTGCAGCGGGGTTGGACCAGATGACCCTCGTGGTCCCCTTCCAACGCTGCTTTTCCATGATACACCCCAAGCGTACATGGGGGTGGAGTGTTGCTTTCCCCTGCTGCTTTGTTTTGGGCTGCCAGTTGGCTCTGACCCTCCAGCCTAATCGTATGGAGTCCGGACATCACCCTGCAACAAGGGGTGGGCAGGGAAGACTTTTGCAACTCGTAGACTCATAGGGGCCAGGAGGGTCATCTCGCCCAGCCCACTGCAGTGCAGGAATCTTTTGCCCAAGGTGGGTCTCGAATCCACGTCCCTGAGATTGAAAGTCTCATGCTCCCCTTTGCTCTCGGTCGTTTTTCATTTCCTTCTATAGGAACAGCTCTGCTGGATCAGGCCTGCAGCCCGTTTTCACAGTGTCCAGCCACACGCCTGTGGGAAACCATGAGCAGAACCATGAGCACATGAGTACTCTCTCTTCCTGTGGTTTCCAGTAGGTGCATTAATTCCTCCATCTGTGGAGGTGAAGCATAGCTATTGTGGCCAGTAGGAATTGATAGCCCTCTCCTCCATGGATTTTTTTCCAATCCTCTTTTAAAGCCATTCAAGTTTGTGGCATCCCTGCCTCTTGGGGGGGACACTGGAGGACATTGTTAATGCCACCCCCTCTCTTGCCACACACACTGCTACAAGGGTGTAAAGGCTGAAGAACACCTAGTGTGGTTCGAGAGGCATCGGATAGACACCCTTGAACTGCTAGTCTTGCAAACTTTTGATGTGTGAGCCCAAAGTGATTTCCGCTGCAGTTCTCTGCTGCTAAGCTAAAATGTTGGAAAGTATGTGCTAACTTCTCAGATTATAAAGCTAGGGGAGGCCAGAGCTTAGTGGTAGAGCGTGTGTGTTGCAGGCAGATGGTTTCTGGTTCAGTCCTTGGCATCTTCAGATAAAAGGAGCTTAAGTAACAGGTCTGGGGGAAACCTCTGTTGAGCTGCTGTCAGACTTGTTAATACTGTCCTAGGCTGACCAAGCATCTCCAGTTAATAATAATAATAATAATAATAATAATAATAATAATAATAATAATAATAATAATTTATTATTTATACCCCGCCCATCTGGCTGGGTCTCCCCAGCCACTCTGGGCGGCTTCAAAAGAACATTAAAATACAGTTAAGATACACCAAACCTGGGAAATTGAAATGAATCTGCATTTTGTGGTAAATGCAAGGTGTATTATTCTTTTGGAAGCAGATATTGTGTGATTTGTGAGGTTTTCATACATATATTATATCTGTCGAACAGTCTGAAGTTCTGGTCCCTTGGCGACCCTCCTGCCTTGCTGGCCTGGTGTCTTGTTAAGTAACATGAAATGCTTCTGCCAAAAAACCTAACACTTAAAGAAAATATAAAAAGGTAAAGGGACCCCTGGCCATTAGGTCCATAGTTGCTTCTAAAGGGGATGTGTAGTAGTTAAGAAACTAAGTTATGAATCGGGAAGCCCGTGGTTTGAATCTCGCCTCTGCCATTCTGGTGTCCTTACAGATGTGCCATACTACAGCTCCCAACAGCCATGCTTGCTGTGCCTGATGGGAGTTGTAGCCTGACACATATGGAAGGAAGGCACCAAGATGGTGAAGACTAGCATAGGTGGTCTACAGTATGAGGGCTAATGATACAAGATTCCCTGAAAGGTAAGTCAATAAGTATTGCAGCTAGATAATGCACGTGAAGCCCTTTGAGCAGTTGAAAGCAACAATTTATTAAAGTTGGCTAGGGGTGTATTTGAAGGCTGGGGAAGCTGTGGCCCTCCATGTTGCTGGACTACAACTCCCATCATCCCTGGCTGATGGGAGTTGGTGTCCAACAAGATCCGGAGGGCCAAAGGTTACATATTCTTGTCCTAAGTCTCCCCATATAATTGATACCAGAACAAGGGTTGCAGTTCAGTGTTCACTACAACCTAACCATACTTTTTGCCCACATCCTTTCAGTGAAAGATACACCTGGTAGAATTCACAGCTTTGCACTTCAACCTAGTTTAAGAAAAGGGGACACGGGTGGCGCTGTGGTCTAAGCCACTGAGCCTCTTGGGCTTGCCAATCTAAAGGTTGGTGGTTCAAATCCACATGACGGGGTGAGTTCCCGTGGCTCTGTCCCAGCTTCTGCCAACGTAGCAGTTCGAAAGCACATTAGTGCAAGTAGATAAATAGGTACCGCTGTGGTGAAAAGGTAAACAGCATTTCCATGTGCTCTGGCTTCCATCATGATGTTCTGTTGTGCCAGAAGCGGTTTAGTCATGCTGGCCACATCACCTGGAAAGCTGTCTGTGGACAAATGCCAGCTCTCCTGGCCTGAAAGCAAGATGAGCACCACACCTCATAGTTGCTTTTGACTGGACTTAACCGTCCAGGGGTCCTTTACCTTTACCTTACCTTACCTAGTTTAAGAATAACATTTCTCTCTCCTTCTCTCTTTCTGTTATTGGCTCCTCAGAAAACTGCAGCCATGGATATATTTGGTGACCTGCGGCGAATGAACAAGCGCCAGGTAAAAGAAAAGCACAACTAGAGCTGCCTGCAAGACCTCTCTCTCTCTATATATATTTAAAAACAGAAGGCCATCCAACCTCTGCTTAAAAACCTCTTTGGGAGGTTGTAGACTCTCCTTCTTTGGAGGTTTTGAAACAGAGGTTGGGTCTATCAGGGGTTCTGTAGTTGTGATTCCTGTCTTGCTGGGGGTTGGACTTGGGGGTTCATGATGTTTGGGTTATTCCTTCCAAGAAACTGAGTACAGCTGGCTTAAACTGGTTCTGTTATCTCTTCTGTCAGGGTCATGCTGAGTATAATAATAGGCCAGAAGGAGCCTGGGCTTCACTTCCTCTTTCAAGCTCTTTTCCTTCTGGTGGTGGTGTTCTGTATACAGTGTTAAGGTTTAGTCTTATTATAAGTTATTGTAAGTTTAAGATAAGTCTGCTGCAACTGGATTTCCTATGGACAGTGCCAATCCTCAATGTATTGGACTTGTGACCATTATACTCATTTGCCTTCAGTAGCAGTAAAGCTCTGCTGGATGAAATACAATTGCCTCTGGTCTATTTTCTGAGAATCCTGCAGCGTGTTTAAGTTGTTACACTGCTAACTACACCGGATCAATATTGAGTAGAATTCCATGGCAGGTTTCTCATTCTGGAAAACAAGAGCTGAAAAGGGTTTGTTTTTCTACTCTTCAAGAATTCCAGTTTCTTTCCTTTCATCCTCCATTTTTAAAATCGGTGGGGTTGTGTGTCTGTTTCTCCTCACAGCTGCCCCAAAGCGTCTTAGGAGCAAATAAATGCGACCCCCCCCCTCCCATCATACTGGATGCTGAGAGATAAAATAAGGAAGCCTGGAAGTGCTTGGGAGGAGAATGTTTTGATGGAGGAGAGTTGTGGCGTGTGTGTGTGTGTGCAAAGAGGATGTGGAACGCAGCTTTTTCTTTTTTTTACATTTCCGGTCTCTCTTCGGGTGGGTGGGTGACTGATGAAAGGATGATTCATCCAACCCAATTGGTGTCTTAAGAACGCAAGTCAAGTGGAGCTTCCTTTTTGAGGTTAAGCAGTTATGACACTTCTTCCGCTACCTGCCCAGCATATAATCCAATTGTACATTTCACTCCCCACGACTTGGCTGGAGCTTTTTGTCAGCTTTGTGGTGTCATGGGGAATGTGGGGGCGAGCCTCACACCGGCAAGAGCAGTTTGCACGACTGTTTCTCTGCGGGTCAAAATCTGCACAGATCCACTTGAGCACCTAGTCTAGGGAAGGGCTAACTTATAGGAACACCACGTCAGGCCGCTGCACCATTGAGCTTAGTATTACCTACACTGACCGGCAGCAGCTGACCAGAGTCTCCAGTAGGGACATTCCCAGCTTACCCTGGACATGTTAGGAATTGAACTAGACCGTTCCAAATACCGGTAATGTTTGTATTCGACTAAGCTATGCTTGGGACCCAGGTGGCACTGTGGGGTAAACCACAGAGCCTAGGGCTTGCTGATCAGAAGGTCGGCGGTTCGAATCCCTGCGACGGGGTGAGCTCCCGTTGCTCGGTCCCAGCTCCTGCCCACCTAGCAGTTCGAAAGCACATCAAAGTGCAAGTAGATAAATAGGAACCGCTCCAGCGGGAAGGTAAACGGCGTTTCTGTGTGCTGCTCTGGTTCGCCAGAAGCGGCTTTGTCATGCTGGCCACATGGCCCGGAAGCTGTACGCCGGCTCTCGGCCAATAAAGCGAGATGAGCGCCGCAACCCCAGAGTCGGACACGACTGGACCTAATGGTCAGGGGTCCCTTTACCTTTACCTAAGCTATGCTCAGGATAGAACCACTGAAACTGAATGGACCTCAGTTAGTCATCTCCATTAATTTCAGTGGACGGTATCTTAGAGGGTGCAACAGTTAATTTAACCCACAAGTAGGAATGAACATATAAGCAGCAAATAACACTAAATAAATGAAGATTTGAGACAGAAATGGGTGAAATAATAGAATATGCAACCGACAAAAGACTACCTAGAATGCCATGGAGAGATGGACTGGGAAGTCTGAGGATAAGGGATAAATGATAGATATTGTATGATGTATATATAAGTTGTAAAAATGCGTAAGCAACAAAAAACAACAATATCAATGGACGGTGTCAATATGAAGTACTTCTGCTAGTGCAAGGTTTTCTTCTTGTGCAACAGAACTTCCTCTTCCCTCCTCTCTTGGTGCCCTCACCAAATTTGCTCTGGAGGGTTGGGGTAACTTCCAGATCAGGTTTTTTAGGGGGTAGTGGTGGAGTATGGTCAGAGGAGAAGGGAAGGTTCAGTTGTTCAGCCCCGTCCTTGTGCTAACGGAACTAATTCATGCCACCCAATGAGTGGTTTTATATTGATTATTTAATTTCTATACCACTTAATATATTCAAAATATCTCTAAGCGGTGGTACCCAAAAAACTGAAGCAGCAACAGACATCTTGCAACAGACATCATAAACAAAATACAGTCATACCTTGTGTACGCTCCGTGTTGAGTACGTTCGGGATACCCACCGCAGCGACCCGGAAGTCCTCCGCAGAGCATGTGCGCAGGTGCGCAGAAACGTTCTGCACATTTCACGCATGCACAGAAGCGCTCAAATCGCGCTTCTTCTGGGTTTTTTTTTTTTGTGCGTTCGTGATACGTACGCCTGGGTTATGTAGCGTGACCCCGGAACGGATCGTGTGCATAACCCAGGGTTCCACTGTATTACAAAAGCACAGGGTTACATATAAAAATGTAACATTAATAAAAAGTTTTATCTATAAATCAATATCCATTCATTTTCCTTCTGACACACCCTCCCTTTCAGCCACCATGTTCTCACCCAGGGTCCAAACAAACTTTAGCTCAGCTGCTTTTTATTGTGTTGTGTTTCTCTCTCTCTCTGTGTGTGTTTTTTTTAAATAAATACTGTATTATTTAAACTTTTGTGAGCAGAGTACATATGTTTTTGGGTGATGACAATAAATCATGGAGGGCGAAGAAGAAAAAATGTTCTAGTTTATCTCCCCCCCCCCCAACCTCTGTCTTTAAACAATTTTACCTGTTCTGAAAGAAGCCAGGAAATGAGGCCATCCTTTGGGTTCCTTTTGAGCACTGCACAGCTGCCTTGTGCAGGCAGGTGAAACCTGAGTGCCCTACTTTCCCCTCTGCATTGATCTACTTTCCCCCTCTCTGGTGAGGGCGGCAGTGTTGTGGTCAGTGCACCCTCCTTCTCAGAAATCTGTTTTTGATTGCCCTGTTTTGTGCAACCCCACCAAGCCGCCTGTTATAAAGGCACGGTGCCCTGGGGAGCCTTCACCTCTGTCGAAGAAGCTCAACGTATGTCTGTTGAAGATAAAAAGATTCTACAGTGTTTACATCTCAGAATGTGCCCCCCACCCCACTTTCCTTCCTGGAAGCAAACAATCTCAACCGTTAATAGGTTTCTGCATTTGTTTGGCTCTCTCAAGACTAGCGGCTGCGGCCATTTATCTTTCCGTGCAGTATAATAATCTCTCCCCCTCCCCAAACTGTTGTGGTTACATTAAACATAGAAATGGGGGGGGGGTCACTGTGACTTGTAGAGCTGTAAAAGCACAAATGTGGGTTACTGGAGTCCAGTCTTTTCAGGAGATTCCCTTGCCTCCTTTCATGCTTGCTTCCTCGTTCCTTAAAAGTCTTTGGGCTCTGCCATTCACACCCAAGCTAGTTTTCCCAGCCCTTGAGCTGGAGCAATCTCTCTTAAGACCAGTGCATTCTGTGCTAGTGCAGCCTGTGCTGCTATAACATCACGAAATGAGAACCCTGCTGGCATCTGTTGGCTTGCTTGCTTGCTTAATCTCATGTTTTTGATCTGCTGTTTCCACTTATCAAAGCTCTTCCCCTCCTTACAGCTCTATTACCAAGTCTTAAATTTTGCCATGATTGTGTCTTCGGCGCTGATGATATGGAAAGGCCTTATTGTTATCACTGGGAGTGAGAGTCCTATCGTTGTAGTGCTCAGGTATGTTTATGTTAAATCAAATCTGTTGCTGGGATAGCGAGCAACCCATAGCTAATAATAATAATAATAATAATAATAATAATAATAATAATAATAATAATTTTATTTATACCCCGCCCTTCCCAGCCGAAACCGGACTCAGGGCGGCTAACACCGATAAAAATTACAATAAAATATAAAAGAAAGAAAAACCGTTAATTAAAATACAGGTTAAAATACAATTTAAAATTTAAATGCAGCTTCAATTATCGCCCAAAATCAAAACCATAAGGGGAGGGAAAAACATCAGACTGAGTCCAACCTGAAGGCCAGGCGGAACAGCTCTGTCTTGCAGGCCCTGCGGAAAGATGTCAAATCCTGCAGGGCCCTGGTCTCTTGTGACAGAACGTTCCACCAATTCGGGGCCAGTGCTGAAAAGGCCCTGGCCCTAGTTGAGACCAGTCTAACAACCTTGTGGCTCGGGACCTCCAAAATGTTGTTATTTGTGGACCTTAAGGTCCTCTGCGGGGCATACTAGGAGAGGCGGTCCCGTAGGTACGAGGGTCCTAGGCCACATAGGGCTTTAAAGGTCAAAACCAGCACCTTAAACCTGATCCTGTACTCCACCGGGAGTACAGGATTATGTTATGCCCCATTCCTCTCCTAAAATAGTACCTGCAGATCTTGGGAGGAGACCAGGATGTGTGGTTTCTGCAACTGTTGTCTGTCTGATGTATCTCCTTTGTTCGGTTTATTCAATCTGTGCATCCTATACCGCTAAAAAAAAGTCCCAAAATTATTTACAACCAAAGTAAAAAGTACAATAAAAATCACATAAGCTTGATTAAAAACAGATTTAGCCCCTGCCTATGGAATGCTCTCATTCAGTCAATCATTTTATTTGTACAGTGCCTTTCCAGAGTTAAAACCATGCTCAAGGCAGCTTGCCACATATAAAAAAATACATAACTGCAAACACAATAAAAGTTGTAAATAAATGGAACATCAAGGATGTACACAGCCAAACTGAGCAATTTGCACATGAATATTTTTTATTTATTTAAACAAAATAAATATGCAAAAAAATAACTCTCTCCCCCCCACCCCCCACACAACAAAAAACCCCAAACAACACTGCAGCCCAAGAGTCTGTTCAGCGGCCTCAGCTTTTGTAGCTGGAGTCAGTCCGGGCCCTCCCCTCCCTGGCCTGGTGGGAAAAGGCCTGCAAGGCAGGGAGCAGGTTGAGCAGGTCTTCCAAGTCTCACAGCCAAGGGAGGCCCGCCAGACACCAGCCCTTGTCGTCATTTCATTTCCAGGCAAATACATTTGAAATGGTTTAAAGGGATACAGTGCATCTTGGAATGTGAAATATGTCACCTGTCAAATATCAGGGTATCGCTTCAATAGCCTGTGAACATAACTGATTTTTCTTCAGTTGCCACTGTAATAGTGATTTTTTTAAAGAAGAAAACTAGTACCAAGCTTCCTCCCTGCCTCCCCGACAGAAGAATGATACCGACTCTTTAATTCCTGTTTCTCTTCTTTCCTTTATAGTGGCAGCATGGAGCCAGCTTTTCACAGAGGAGATCTGCTGTTCTTAACGAACTTCCGGGACGACCCCATCAGGGCCGGGGAAATAGTGGTTTTTAAAGTCGAAGGCAGAGATATTCCGATTGTACACAGAGTAATCAAAGTTCACGAAAAGTAATGGCAAAAACAATTCAGTGCTGTCACTGGTGTAGTCAAGTTGCTTGGCTGTTAGAATGTAGAATGCTTAGAAGGAATGGAGATTTGCATTTGAAGTGAAATGGGGAGGATGAACTGGGCAGGAAATACTTGGGCTAAATGAAGCTAAATGTACATTCCTTAATTTAAAAAAAAGGACGTATTTGGTGCATGTATGTATTGAATGAGTGCTGTCAATGCAGTCAGCCTCAGCTCTCCAAATTACTGGGCTTCGAAAGCACCTGCAGTACTTTCTTTCACTCTGCAGCTGTTCAGCCGCTTTTTAAAACATCAGCTCCATAAAGTGGTTTAGCACAGAGGACTGCAGACGAAGGGGTTCCTAGCTGTTGGGATGCTTTCCTTCACGGCGATCCACTTGCCTGGTTTGCACGTCATGCTAAGCCAAGCCATGGCTTAGTGCAAATGTCTGGGAAAGGAGGTCATGGCCTTTTTTGCTCATCCCCAGGCATTCTGCTGCCGCCCTGTTCTGAGCTAAGCCATGGTTTGGCTTAGTGTGTGGTTCAAACCCGGGCTTGTGCTCCAGACTAATCACAAGCTGCAACCAATGTTGGGAACATAGGAAGCTGTCTAACACCAAGTCAGACTATTGGTCCATCTAGCAGACTTAATGTACACTGACTAGCAGGGAGGTGCTGAGGGGTTCAGCCAGGGAGTTTGCCCCTATGGTTTGCACCACCAGACTGTTTGGATCACAGCTTCCCTCTGCCCCAGCCAGCATGGCCAATGCTGGGGGTTTGGGCTGGGTGTTCATCAGTATGCGGATGATACCCAGCTCTACCTCTCTTTCAAATCAGAACCAGTGAAGGCAGTGAAGGTCCTGTGTGAGTGCCTGGAGGAGGTTGGAGGATGGATGGCGGCTAACAGATTGAGGTTGAATCCTGACAAGACAGAAGTACTGTTTTTGGGGGACAGGGTGCGAGCGGGTGTGGGGGACTCCCTGGTCCTGAATGGGGTAACTGTGCCCCTGAAGGACCAGGTGCGCAGCCTGGGAGTCATTTTGGACTCACAGCTGTCCATGGAGGCACAGGTTAATTCTGTGTCCAGGGCGGCTGTCTACCAGCTCCATCTGGTACGCAGGCTGAGACCCTACCTGCCCGCAGACTGTCTTGCCAGAGTGGTGCATGCTCTAGTTATCTCCCGCTTGGACTACTGCAATGCGCTCTACGTGGGGCTACCTTTGAAGGTGACCCGGAAACTGCAATTAATCCAAAATGCGGCAGCTAGACTGGTGACTGGGAGTGGCCGCTGGGACCACATAACACTGGTCTTGAGAGATCTACACTGGCTCCCAGTACGTTTCCGAGCACAATTCAAAGTGTTGGTGTTGACCTTTAAAGCCCTAAACGGCCTCGGTCCTGTATACCTGAAGGAGCGTCTCCACCCCCACCGTTCAGCCCGGACACTGAGATCCAGCGCCGAGGGCCTTCTGGCGGTTCCCTCACTGCGAGAAGCAAAGCTACAGGGAACCAGGCAGAGGGCCTTCTCGGTAGTGGCGCCCACCCTGTGGAACGCCCTCCCATCAGAGATCAAAGCGATTAACAACTATATAACATTTAGGAAATACCTGAAGGCAGCCCTGTTTAGGGAAGTTTTTAATCTGTAACATGTTAATGTTTTGTTTTTTAATATTTGCTGGAAGCCGCCCAGAGTGGCTGGGGAGACCCAACCAGATGGGCGGGGTACAAATAATAAATTATTATTATATTATCAGGAATTATGGGAGTTGTGGTTAAAAATATATATATGGGCAGAACACAATCCCAGGCTTCTGCCTCTAGCCCAGAGAATGTAAGTCTGGTTGCTATTCCCTCAAAGCTTTTCTGAATTGAAACGACCTCTTTCTTAGACCCCACATTTCTTGTTACTTTCACATATGCAGGTGCCTGTTTTCCAGATCAAGAAACACTCTTATTTCTCTTTAATCACATTAGGGCAGGCATCTAGTAACTAACAGATAACTCTTTGTTTTGCCCAAAGTAAATTATTAACAGGCCGGGGAGAAATAGGTGCTTAGATCTGTCAGTAAGAGTCAGAAATGAAGGTCTCGATATTTATTAAAGGCAACGGGAAGGGCAGATCGGTACCTTATCCGTTCTGTTCCCTGTTTTGCAAACATTCTAATGGGCGGCTTCCAGATGTGGTGCCACAACGCGTTTGCTGTCTTGTTGCTTTTGCAGAGAAAACGGCAACATCAAATTTCTGACCAAGGGCGACAATAATGAAGTTGACGACAGAGGCTTGTACAAAGAAGGCCAGAACTGGCTGGAGAAGAAGGACGTTGTCGGCAGAGCACGAGGGTGAGTATGGCTGTAGGGTGCCCTGTGCGGTCCCTGAAATGAAGGGCAATAATAGGTGGGTGACTTTTTAAAGAGGGGTAGAACAAACCTCTTTAGCAGGGGTGGGAAGCCTTTTTCAGATCACTCCCTCCCACCGTTCCTTTCCAGACTACTACCTGGGGGCCATATACTGGTGGCAGGCAGGGCCCAGAAGCAAAAGCAGTCAGAGCAAAAAGTGTAATTTTTTATCATTGTATGAAGGGCTAGTTTCTACACCCTCACATGCCCCTCTCCCTCCTGCACCCAGTCAAGCATTATCAGCATTCACAGACTTATTTCAGCAAGGGGAAAATACTCAGGGAGAGCCAGTGTGGTGTAGTGGTTAAGAGCGGTAGTCTTGTAATCTGGTGAACCGGGTTCGCGTCTCCGCTCCTCCACATGCAGCTGCTGGGTGACCTTGGGCTAGTCACACTTCTCTGAAGTCTCTCTGCCTCACTCACCTCACAGAGTGTTTGTTGTGGGGGAGGAAGGGAAAGGAGATTGTTAGCCGCTTTGAGACTCCTTCGGGTAGTGATAAAGCGGGATATCAAATCCAAACTCCTCTTCTTCTTCTTCTTCTTCAGCAGGGCTGGTAAGGGGAGTAGCCCGGGGATTTTCCTGAGGGTCAGGTAGAAAGGCCTGTAGGGCTGCATTTTCCTTCCCACCCCTGCTGCAGAGGAATTCTGCGTAGAATCGTAGAGTTGGAATGGACCTCCTAGGGTCGTCTGGTCCAACCCCCTGCAATGCAGGGATCTCAGCTAAAGCATCCGTGGCAAATGGCCATCCAACCACTGCTTTAAAACCTCCAAGGAAGGAGAGCCCATCGCCTTCCAAGGGAGTCAGGCAGCTCTTACGGTCAGAGACTCCTTCCTGATGTTTAGTTGGAATCTCCTTTCTTGTAGCTTGAATCCATTGGTTCGAGTCCTACCCTCCAGGGCAGGAGAAAACAAGTTTTTGCTCCCTCTTCCATGTGACAGTCTTTTAAGATATTTGAAGATAGCTATCCTATCTCCTCCCACTCTCCCCTTTTCCAGGCATTAAATACATTCAAATGGACTGTTCATTTTCGGCCTTTATTTATTCTACTTTTATCAGTTTTAGCCGTCAGATTCTCAAACTTTACTAGCCAAAAGGGCTAGAAACCTTTTTCTCCTTTAACTGTGAATTCTGATATTTGAAGCTCCTGAGGCCTACTGTGCTTGCACCTGGTCTGGCTATTTAAAAAATAAAAATAATAAAAGCATAAAATGCTACATTATATCGGACTATTTGAAATGACTCTATGCTATTCTGTTTAACCTCCATGAATCAGGTTTTTGCCGTATGTTGGAATGGTGACCATAATCATGAACGACTATCCAAAATTTAAGGTAAGTAAAGGTTTAACTCTGAGGCCAATAACTTTTTCGGCAAAGAAGCGATTCTTTCGCCATCTAATCTGCAAACTTGCATTAACAGATTCCCTGGTATAGAGAAGATTGCGCTTGGAATATTTTATCAGGCCTACTTCCTTTTGCCAATAAAGGCTCATGTTTCAGATATGGGATAATTTTGGTCTGCACACAGTGGGTTCAATGCACTGGCAGGTTTATTTCATAAAATTTATACACCGCTTGATGGTAAATAAGAAAAACCAAATGCTGATGCAGCGGCAGCCAGTATCATTAAAGTGAATGGGAACTGTGCAAAACTACAAATTGTCTGTTGTGTAGCTCCCATTAATTTCAGTGGAGTTTGTGAAGCAGAGGTCCCTAGTCAATGTACAAAGCCTCAGTTCCCTGATTTTTTAAAAATATACTCAAGGAATTGTTCGCCTTATGCAGATATCATTACCGTTTCATATTTCTGAGGGCAGCATCTTGCTTTGCATCAAGGATCGCGTTGGAGAATTTTTGCGAGCGTGAGTATTCAAACAGAGCAGATTACTTTGGGTTAAAGGCAAATTGAAGGCTTGGGGTGTGTGGTTTTTGTTTTTTTTAAGGATTGCATCTGCCGCCAGCAGGCAGAATAGATCCCTAGAAACCACAAGTAGCCCTGCTTGAAACGTTGACTAAACTTGGATTGTAAAGACAGATAATAACTATGAAGGACTCTTAAGTGTACATGCAGTTTACCTAACAATGAAGTGAGTGGCAAGATGGCCATTCATTTTAAAAGTTCTATATTTATTTACTTTTTTAAATAAAAGGATCTTGCTGCCCGACAATTATTGTTTCTCAGAGCCGCTCATATTAATAAAATTGAATGACGGGTTGCGCCATCTGTCTTATGAACTGAAAAGACCATAAGGGGATAGGAGTTAATTCTTCAAGGCCAGAATGAATCAAGAGTGAGCTAAATTGAGGGATTTATAGGCAATTGTGGACGGGTTGATCTTCTCTTTCTGGAAAGCATTGTGGAGCTACATTTTCCTCATAACAAATTAATAGTTCAGGGTGTTTTTGTTTTTCCTGTTCTCAAACGCCACAGAGAAAACTAGCCATGTGTCACATTTACAAATAAGCTTCTTTCCTTTTTTCTTTTGCTCAACAGAATGTTTTTAAATTCCCGACAGTGTTGCTATAGGCAGTATTAAAATAAACCTTGTTTTTGTGTAGCTGTAGATATAATTTCCACACATAATTAATCATGCGCTAATACTGTGCGTTCTGTGACTCGGTTAGATTTCAGTTTTAATCATTATTTGAAACACACCAAGAGTCAAATATTAGATCTCTAATCAAGTAAGAATACATCTACATGCATAAGTACTGTATTTTCTGGCATATAAGACTACTTTTTAATCCAGGAAAATCTTCTCAAAAGTCGGGGGTTGTCTTATACGCCGGGTGTCGTCTTATAGGGCGGGTGCTGAAAAGCCGCGAGCTCGGAGGAGACGCCGCCATTGTCCCCGTTGCCTCCTCAGCCCCTCGCGTGCCCCCTCGCAGGGAGCCAGCGAGCGAGAGACGGAGGGAGGCGCACAAACAGACGCCTCTCACCCAGTCCTGGCCCGCCTGCTCCTGGCGCGCGTGCCCCACCCCCAAGACACAGGCGAGAGACGCGCTCCCCTCCCCTCACGGCCGCTCTCGCCTTCGCCGCCTCAGCCACTAGACAAGATGGGCGCTCATGGTGAAAAAGGCTGCCTCCAGTGTGCGTTGGAAGAGGGGTAGTCTTATACGGCGAGTATATCCCAAACTCTATATTTTAACTGGAAAAGTTGGGGGTCATCTTATACGCCCAGTCGTCTTATACGCCGGAAAATACATGTATATGCACTCTTATTCAGAGCCCCATGTGCCCTCCAATGGCGCTCAAAATTCCTGCTCTGTTCACTTCAGTCATGAGTGCAGCTTCACACACACATAGGAATGTACATGGAGTCCAGGTTTATACATAATTGGAAGCCATGGTTCATTTAACAAGCCATGAATGAAACACATTGCTTCTCCAAAGTTAGTCTGTTTCCATCTTCTTTGTAGTTTAGTGAGCATTTGGTAGTCAAATCACGTTTAAGGATGGGTTCACACATAACACCAAACCATAGTTTTTAAAAAACCAAAACCAAAACCAAGGTTCATGGTTTCAGTTTGTGGTTTGTTGGCAGTGAACAAACCATAGTTAAGCTTTGGGCAGGATTTGCACATAATGCCAAACCATGGTTTAATAAACCATGGTGTAGTAAACCATGGTTTAGTGTTATGTGTGAACCAGGCGAGAGTGAATTACTCCACTGGAAGGAATATTGGCCAATCGGGAATCCACGTTCGTTCACAGTGCAGACAATTGTGACCCATGCTTTGCTTTTCAGAAACTGGTGCCAGTACTTTATTGAAAGCTTATTTTGAAACAGTATCTGATTTCTGGCATCTGAGATGCAAAGAGTTATGTTAGATACCAAAGTAATCTATATGTTTTGTTTGCAGTACGCTCTCCTGGCTGTCATGGGCGCGTATGTCCTCCTGAAACGAGAATCATAAAAGACTGAACATGGAACTGCCTTGAGCAACACTTGAGCGTAGATATACAAAGAGAAACTAATATATTTGAACCGTCCCTGTGTCTGTACAAAATATTTCATGGTCCGCAGGCAATACTGTCCCAATGAATTTTCCTGTCCGTGCCACGATCTTAAAAACCTTTTTTTGTGTGCATAGGTCCTACTGGTTGCATCTGAACGAGCCTATAAGTGTTCTTACAACTGGATTACAAACAATGTCCACTGGTATTTTGTTTACAATATTGTTTTGAGTTTCTTCATGTTTTCACGGTTGCTTTTCAGCAAGGCATATAAATGGGCAGAATGACTAGGAGGGAAGTGGTGGTGGGGGGGTCAATATCATGGAAATTTCAGCGCTCAGGGTGGGGCAGGGGGCTGGTTTAACATTCCAAAACTAGGCCATCTAGGTGAAACAGATCTGCACTACGTGGATATGGTTGCTTGGAAGCATTTTAGACAGTAACTCAATGGCGTTTGAGTCTTGAGTTCCCTTTGGTTATATCTTCGCTAAGAAGCCCATTGATGCAGTTCCCCCTGTGCTGCTTCAACCCAGTGTTTCACTAGGTATTTTTTGTCAAGCCACACATAGTTCATTCTTGTAAGTCGGTTCACCAAGTATTCCAGCATCCTATCACAATTCTTCTGATAGTTCATTAAAAATTGTACCGCTGGACTGGGCTTGTCTGAGAAGAGCAGGTTGACAATCTTGGCTCTCAGTAGACAGGGAAGAGCCCCGTGCAGATTCATCGAGGTGGTTCTGCTCCTCCCTGGGTAGCACAGTCATCTGCATCATTTTGCCCATGAGAACTTGGACCACACACAAGATGCAGATGCATGTGAAAATTGTCACCAGTAACCAACCAGGAACATCCCTGTGTTTGAAGACACCCACACTGCCTTGTGTGAATTAGCAACAGATGCAGCTCACGTCTTGCAGTGTGTGATCCACGAGATCCTAAACCTCTGGAAGACGCATCAGGTCCACTCAAGCCTTCCGAGAAGCTGATGCGGCATCCCAGGATGTCAGTGTACATCATTGATCTCCCCTTCCCCCAGGAATAAAACACTGGGTGAGGAGGATGAATATACCTGCTTACTAAACAACCCAGAAACGGCACAATCTGAGCTACGTGTGGATTTTTGACATGCAGTTGTGCACATGTATACATCTTCTGCAGAATGGAGTGTCTTCTTGGGGTAAGGGAAAGGAATCCCATATTTTGGAGGACACTCCAAAGCCCAACTCTTGAAAAAAAACCTAGATTGGGACCAACCAAAATGTGGGGAACTTCTGGGTCATCTGGAACTCTTGGTTAGGCAAGATGTTACCCAAAACTAGGTGGTAGGATTGAGTTGGAAAGGAAAGGGAAAATGTTGTATCCATGAGGTAAAATAAAAGGCATTATCCAACCAAGTTTTTCTCTTATGGACCAATACTTTTGCTTTATAATGTGATGCTGAGGTACGAGTATTATGGATTGCTCCAAGATTCACTTGTAGAAATTAATAGACCTGCAGAAATGTAGCATAAAGAGCTTTCTTGTGGGTGATATTTTTTTTAAAGAAAGAATTAGGACCCATAAATGTTGGTCCGCATCTACCCTGCCAGCATAAACCTGTCCAACATTTGTGGCTTGTTCCAAATCTCTCCCAGAAAATGGCGTTTTGTATCGGTGCTCAGAATCTCCGCTTGTTCACACTTGTCCATGTTAAGAGCACTCCTCCTGCCCATTTTGGCTTTTTACAATCCCTTCATGGCCTTAGAGAAGTCACTTTAACAATGTGAATAATATTTGTGTGTGGGTTTTTTTATTAAAAAAAATCTTGAAAAATACTTTTGCCTTTCTGCATAATCATGGTTATAAATGTTGTCCGTTCCACGAATCTGCCTGCCTTTAAAAGGAAAAAAAGAAAAAGAAAAGAAAATTTACTGTTACGAAGATTTGTAACATCTGTGTGAAAGGACCTACAGAAAGGCGTTAAGTGAAAAGTGGAAGTTCAGCTGGGTCTTTGGGTTATGTGACATAATAAATGTGGTGCCCTGAAAACATCTCATTCATTTGTCTTATCATGCTATGCAATAATATCATTAAAGACTTGCTGTCTTGGTCTATGATTCACTGTGGTTATTTCCCCCCTACCCCCATTTCTGCTGGAGTCATCTCTGCTTAGCTCTTTATGGTTGATGATGATTATGATGATTCAAAAAGAAATCCAGTTACAGCCCCCTCCCCCCGGTCCCTTTCTGTACTTTTAGGACAGGGGTGGGAAAACAGTAGTGGAGGAATTGCTGTTGCACTTGGGTCTTGCTTGTGGACTCCCCTTGAGTACATGGTCGGCCACTGTGAGGCCAGAATCCTGGATGAGATGGGCCTTTGGTCTGGATCCAGTAGGGCTCCTCTTATCGTAGAATCATATATTTGTAGCGTTGGAAGGGACCCCAAGGGTCATCTAGTCCAACCCTGAGCAATGCATGAATCTCAGCCAAATCATCCATGACAGATGTGTTGGGATTTTTATCTATCCTGTGCTGCTCCAGCAGTACTGTTATGATAGTATGTTTGGTAGAAGTCACGTGAGTGCCTGAGTAAGAGAGTGGGAAAGGGAGTCTGCTTTATCTCTTCCTTCTGAGTAGTGTTATTGTGTTTAGTTTTACTTTTGCCAGTGTCGCAGTTCTGTACTGGTGTTCATAGAACACAGACGTGATTATGGAGTCTCTGTAAATAAGACTGTAAGTAAAGTGGCTTAGTTCTACAGATGAGTCTTTTTGCTGCTTGATGCTAGAAGACCTGTGTCCTCTTTTCGAGAGCTAAGAGTCGCAGATTACCGGTGCTCTGGTCTGATGGGGGATTCCAGCCAGAGAGGGCCACCGGGAGGACACTCAGGAGTCTTGGGGCATTTGCCGTCTGCCCCGAGTGTTTTTCCGACAAGATGGCTATCCAACCTCTGCTTAAGAACCTCCAAGGAAGGAGAGTGCACCACTTTCTGAGGGAGTTCATCCCAGTGTTGAGCATCTGTTCTTACTATCAGAAAGTTCTTTCTAATGTTGAGTCAGAATCTCCTTGGGGATGGCCTCAGAAATGGTCAAAAATCCAGAAGAACATGGTGGTTCTAGAAGCCCCCACCCAGCTTCCTTGACTGAGTCATCTACTATCAGGACTCTCCGTCTCTCTCTCATCGCAGGACCTTGGACAGTTCCGAGTTGGCAGTTTGCTGAGGTCATATAACCCTTCCCAGTTCACTCTCACTGTTTTCTTTGATGGTGTATGTAGCATTTATTTAATCATACCACGAGTTAGTCCATAAGCAGAGTTTTCTAGGTGATGGGCAACTTAAAAGTGCAGTCTATAACATCGGCAAACAATGGGCATGTCAGTTGGAAGTTAATGCAATAGCAGCAGAATAAAAAATAAAAAGACACATTAAGAGAGCGACAGAAATAGTATTTCAGGAGTTAACCTTTTATGTCATATATTTGTACATAATGCTGCACCTGAGTACATGTCCCAGTGGTCAGGGATGATGCAGCCCACCAATAACTGAATCCACCAATTCCCTATCCTTTGCATAGAAAGTAACAGATAGATAGTAATCTGTTTCTTCTGCCTGAACTATACTGTTGAAAGCTGAAGCATATACTGGCTTTTTAATACTTTCCTGCCTTCAAACAGAAGATTAAACAGAAGTTCTTGCTTGGCCAAAGTAAAAATAATAATTATTTTTTAAAAAAATTGAATAGGTGCCTTTCTTTCCCAGAGGCTGTTTCCTACTAGATGCATCTCTGAACATTTTTGAAAGGGGCAATCCTGGGTTGGGTAGTAAATTTTGGACAGAGCCAAGACTGCCCAAAGCGGGAGAAAACTCCAAGGTTATAACTTGGCTGACATTTACGGCTGCCGGCATAGCTTCAGTTCTTCACACCATCCACTGACAAACTCAAATTGATGAACGGCATTGGTAGTTTTAACTCTAATTTTTACTTCTGTGCTGATATCAGGATTGTGGTTGTCCAACAGGACTAATTTTAAATGGGTCCCATCAGCACAGTACCTGCCCCAGGAATTTGAAGGCCTTGTGTGACATATGTCTTGGGTAAAGAAATCGCGCGGGGGGAGGGATGGGAACTGTTAAAAAATAAAAATCTCTTGACGTTCTCCATGGAACGCTTGTGCCCCAGTAGCCCTGGACAACCAGCCTACACCTATTTTGTCACTTTCTACATGGCTGCCACCAAACAAGCGAGAGAATGGACATTACGTACCCCGCAAGTGTCCTGGAAATATCAGGACATCCTGTTCTTTTCCTGCGAGAACACAGCGACTGTTGTGGGCGCTGTGATCTCGTGGTTTTTGCTCCGAGATCAAGCCCTGGAAAAAATCTGAGGGCGGGGCGGGGCCATGATGATCTTGTGTGGTGCAAAACATATGTTTCGGGACATTGTGAGACTGCCCTGGAAAAAAAAGTGTGTCTTTGGGGCTCAGTGACTTTGCATAGGTCACACGACTTGTGCAGGAGCACAGACAGGAAGATGCACGTCCCGGTTTTGAGACTCAACATGCTGGAGGGGTGTGACGTTGGAACACATTGGTTCCTGAGACAAGGACAAATTCCACCTAAACATTAGAAAGAACTTCCTGACAGTAAGAGCTGTTCGACAGTGGAATTTGCTGCCAAGGAGTGTGGTGGGGACTCCTTCTTTGGAGGTCTTTAAGCAGAGGCTTGACAGCCACCTGTCAGGAATGCTTTGATGGTGTTTCCTGCTTGGCAGGGGGTTGGACTGGAGGGGCCTTGTGGTCCAACTCTATGATTCTATGAGATTTTAAGAAAGACTGGGAACCATTCATGTTATATCCACAGAATCAATGTAAAGATTCTGGGTTTGATTAAACCTGCATGGTTTGAGTAAACACTTGCAATTAACAAAACAAATGTGGGAAATAGAATGAGGATGTTAAAATGATAAGAGAATAATAATAATTATGTTAAAAAGTTTTAAAGAAAAATAACCAATAAGCTGGGAGAGATAATATGCCAAAAAACCAGAAGAGGAAGCTGAGGGAAGTCGGGGAGGGGAGGGGAAAATTGGGGAATGGTATATTTGCTATATGTTATAATATTTTGATGTCAAAAAATGTAAAATTTCAATAATTTTTTTTTAAAGGATTACATTGGTTCCTTCCAAATGGCCTTCTTCCAGCCCCCTGCCCACCTTTGGTATAAACTTAATTTCAGAAAGAGAGTTCTCAAGGAGAGCTGCCATTGCGAGGTGGGCAGGAGGGCATCCCTGTTGGTTTGGGCTTGGGGCTGGAAGCCACAGCTGCCAGGACCTGCTTGTTGCTGGGCAGTTTGGAATGTAGCAACTTTGGAGGACGTCCCAGCGTCCATATAAAGATCCCCACGTGGATCTTGGGTCACTCTTTTCAGAGCTTCGGATCTCCTGGACCGTCTGGAGCACAGTGGAGCGATCTTATCATTGTCTGGTTTAAATTTCTCTATTTCCCCCCTTCTTGCTAGTCCCCTCCAATCCCTTAATTACTTTAATCCCCCTTTTCCCTGTTTGATTTCCCACCCCACCCCACACCTGCCCTTGGGGAAGATTCTCCCTGTGCCTGTGAGCGCTGCCTGTGCGTAATTCTCCTTGGCTTGCCTTCCCAGTAGTGAGAGCCCCCATTAGGGGCTTTCCCTTGCACAAAGGTTTTCCCCCATTTCTCCTGTTTTATAATGGGGGTTAGTCAGGGCTGTTCCAGACTGGCTGGAATCACTTCATTAGTATTCCCGATGGTTGGCTTTATTTTGGGTGTGTAGAATAGTAAATAAAAAATAGAAATAATTTATTGTCACTGTACCTGTTGCTATTTCGAGTGTGCCTCCTAGCATTTTGACGTGATCACTGTTGTGGGCTGCTTCTTTCCCATTTTGTGTGGGCCCCATCATGAGACTAAGATTCTTAAGAGCAGAATCAGTGAGGCCTGTGAGGCCTGCACATATTATTCAAGCCTCAGCCTCCTACTGTTAGCTCTATGAAAATGTATCAGTTGGTTTGCAGGCTCAGTAGCTCAGTGTGCGTGTGTGTGCGTGTGCGTGTGCCTGAACGTCTGTGCTGCTGTTGCAAAATGTATCTCTTGAGGCAGACAGAGTGGAGCCACTGACTCTCTGTGCCTCATAGGACTATGAGCACTCTGTCTATGCTCTTTAGCTATGCTGTTTCTGAACAAAGTTAATTTCTTCAAGTATGTTTTGCCCTGATAGTGACAGTCGCAATTTTAGATGTCTCTTTTACTTAGATTCTTTACTGGGACTATTCTATTGCTGGGTAGGTAGTATAGAAATAGAAATACTTTATTGTCACTGTACCACATGTTTACAGTGAGACTGATAAGAGCCCTGCTCCCCCCCAATCTCTCAGTCCTTGCACACTCTGTGTGCTGTTGTTCTACCACCAATCCCCTAACGTCAGCTGCAATGTTTGTCTTTCATTCAGCAGCCTCTCGGCCCATGGGTTTAAAGAAAATGTTCTTTAACCTGTGGGTGCGGCTTGTCATGTTTCTATATCTCCTGCCCGAAGGCAGCCCATTTGGGATTTAATTTCCCTCCCCCCTAAGAACTTGGGATTTCTTGAGAGGGTGCTTCCCTCAAAGAGGGCAAGCAGGGGTACCTGGGCAGGCGGCGGGCCACCTCGAGGCTGTTATTTCACTGGAATAGGGCTTTGCCTTAATAGGCCTAGTGGTCCATGGAATACTGCAAATGGCTGGGCTGGGTAGCCATTACAGCCTTACTGGTCGGGGGGGCTTATTGTTCTATAAATAAATTTGAATAATCAAGGCTATTCGGACAGGATCTTATATGCCAAGGGTTTAATAGTTCAGCAGCTTGGTCTGTGATTGAATTGCTTGATTCCTTTTATATGCACGCAGCTAGAATGGCTCCAAAAGAAGGCTTCTGCGCAGACTTATTCCTCTATCCCAGCAAAGAGGGCTATTAGGGGCCATCCCAGTCACTTCATTCGCCCAATCCTAGTTGTACTGTGGGCCGTATTAAATCCTTCATAGCAATTTCGGCTGGTGTTTCAGAAGCGTTGTCCCACTTTGCATCCGGAATGGATGGTCTCCTTCAACGCTCTGCCCGTCAAACCAGTGCTCAAGCAGGGCCACCGCCTCCAGTGGGGGCTTCATCTCCTGCAACGTCAGCATCCAGCGTGGAGGGAGAGGAGCTCCCAGTAGCAGGGGTTTTAATTTCTGTTTCCCAAATTTCACGGAGTTCAGTTCCTTCCTCTCCGCGGGCCCTGGTGTGGGTGATGGGAGCATTAGCTCAGCGGGCAGCTAGGAGGAGGGGGCAGCAAAAGGCCCCCTCCCGGTTCGGGAGGTCTTCTCAATCCTTACCCGGGCCTTCTTCTGGGGTTGGTATCTCACCTGTTTCTTTTCCTCAGCCTCTCCCAGGTATTTTGCTGCAGGACCCTGCGCCTGAGTCCTTTGCGGAGGTCAGCCTACCAGTGCCAGCGAGAACGTCTTCAGGCGGAAAGTGTTGACACAAGAGACGTTCCTGAAAGCGGGCCAAAAGGAGCCTGGGAAACTCTTCTTCTTCAACGGCCTCGCCAAGGTACTTTGGTCCAAGGGGCGATTTGCCATGACGGGAGCACTTCTTGGTGGTGCAGCAGTAAAAAATGCTGGCATGCTTGCAAAGCTAAGCAGGCTCTGGTGCGGTTCAAATTGGATGGGAACCACTTGTTGCAATGCATGGGAGTTGGTCAATGTGACCCTCAGGATCCCTTCCAACTTGTCTGTTCCTTGATTCGTGACTCCTCTGGTAAATAGGTGCACATACCTTTCGCTGCTTGCTGTCTAGACAGGCACCCCCCCCTTTTGGGGGGAAGGGGGCCAACGATAGCAACCCAGAACATCCCTGAGGAGGAGATCAGTTCCCCAACTCAGGAGCCAGATGTATGGAGGAACGTGACTCACAGAAGTAGAATGCCCAGGGATCGCTCTGAGTGTTTAGAACTACAAAATCAATTTGAAGTGCTCTCAAATCTGGAAGATGAAGACCAGACTCCATTGGAAGATCTCTCCCTCATCACAGTTGATGAGGTATATGAAGACGAGCAGCATAGTCAGTCCTCCGGGAATGTGCAGGCGACCTTGGAAGGGACAGCACGTGTAAGAATCCCGACCAAGCCTAAGAGGAGACGTGTAGTGGTGATAGGGGATTCCCTACTGAGGGGTACCGAAGCAGTGATCTGTGGGCCTGACAAGTGTCTCGAGAGGTATGCTGTCTCCCCGGGGCCAAGATCCATGATGTTACAGAACGGCTGCAAGGAATAATAAAACCTACGGACAAAAACCCCTTTCTTTTAGTCCATGTGGGAACAAACGACACCGCAAGCCATAGCCTCCAGAAGATCAAAAGTGATTATGAGGCTCTGGGCAGGAAGCTGAAGCAATTAAATGCACAAATTGTCATCTCATCTGTCCTCCCAGTTGAACGCCGTGGCCCAGGAAGAGAGGGGAAAATAGGAGAAGTGAACAACTGGCTTCGCAAATGGTGCCGGCAGGAACGGTTTGGATTCTTAGATCACGGCCTGCAGTTTCTTGAAGATGGACTTCTGGCAAGTGATGGGCTGCACCTCACAAGGGTTGGGAGGAATGTTTTTGCCAACAATCTCAAAAACCTCATCAGGAGGGCTTTAAACTGACTTATGTGGGGGAGGGAGACAGTGGTCCTGAAGGTAGGAGTCTATCAAATGCTGAAGATGATCATCCAAAAGTCAAGGACCAAATGGAGCAAACAGCACACAGACCTAGTGGTGGGAGGAAAAAATCCTTAAGTAGGAGACTAGGGGGAATGATCAATGGTTTTCAATGTCTGTATACAAATGCACAGAGCATGGGAAATAAACAAGATGAACTTGAGCTCTTGATACAGCAAACTAAATACGACATAATAGGCATCACTGAAACCTGGTGGGATGAGTCTCATGATTGGAATGTAGTAATAGAGGGATACAATCTATTTCAGAGAAATAGACCAAACAGGAAAGGAGGAGGAGTGGCATTATATGTCAGGGATGTGTATACCTGTGAAGAGATCCATGATTTAAAACTTCAAAGCCAAATTGAGAGTATCTGGGTCAAAATTAAGGGAGAGAAAAATAACAGTGATCTCATTGTGGGAGTTTACTATAGATCCCCGGGCCAAACTGAGGACATAGATGATGCCTTCCTGGAACAGATGACCAAGCATTCAAAAGGAAATGAGATAGTAGTAATGGGGGATTTCAACTATCCTGATATTTGTTGGATGTCAAACTCAGCCAAGAGCATAAGGTCGAACAGATTCCTCACTGGCCTTGCAGACAACTTCATTGTCCAGAAAGTGGTAGAAGCAACAAGAGGATCAGCCATTTTAGATCTGGTCCTAACCAATAGTGATGACCTGGTTAGTGGGGTAGAAGTGGCAGGATCATTAGGTGGGAGTGATCATGCTCTTCTGGAGTTTATTATACATCAGAAAGGAGCAACCAAGCATACTAAGACTCAAATTCTAGACTTTAAGAAAGCCGACTTCAGAAAACTTAGGGAAATGCTGGATGTGATCCCATGGTCAGTAATACTAAAAGGGATGGGAGTTCATGATGGATGGGAGTTTGTTAAAAGGGAGATATTAAAAGCACAACTTCAAGCAGTACCAATGCGACGAAAACATGGAAGGTGCCTAAAGAAGCCAGGGTGGCTATCTAAAGAACTTTTAACTGAGTTAAGATTTAAAAGGGATATGTACAAGAAATGGAAAAAGGGGGAAACCACCAGAGAGGAATTCAAACAAATAGCCAGCACATGTAGAGACAAAGTCAGAAAAGCTAAAGCACAGAATGAACTCAGGCTTGCTAGAGAGGTTAAAAGCAATAAAAAGAGTTTTTATGGGTATGTCCGTAGCAAAAGGAAGAACAAGGAAACAGTGGGGTCACTTAGAGGAGAAGATGGTGAAATGCGAACAGGGGACGCAGAAAGGGCAGAACTCCTCAATACCTTCTTTGCCTCAGTCTTCTCCAAAAAAGAAAACAATGCCCGACCTGAAGAATATGGAGCAGATGATTCAGCAGGGGAAACACAGCCCAGAATAAGTAAGGAGGTAGTACAAGAACACTTGGCTAGTTTAGATGTATTCAAGTCTCCAGGGCCAGATGAACTACATCCCAGAGTATTAAAAGAACTGGCAGAGGTGATTTCAGAACCACTGGCAGTAATCTTTGAGAATTCCTGGAAAACAGGTGAAGTCCCAGCAGACTGGAGGAGGGCAAATGTTGTCCCTATTTTCAAAAAGGGGAAAAGAGAGGACCCAAACAATTACCGCCCAGTCAGCCTGACATCAATACCAGGAAAGATTCTAGAGCAGATCATTAAGCAAACGGTCTGTGAGCACCTAGAAAGGAACGCTGTGATCACTAAAAGTCAGCATGGGTTTCTGAAAAATAAGTCATGTCAGACTAATCTGATCTCATTTTTTGACAGAATTACAAGCCTGGTAGACAAAGGGAACACTGTGGATGTAGCCTATCTTGATTTCAGCAAGGCCTTTGACAAGGTGCCCCATGATATTCTTGTAAAGAAGCTGGTAAAATGCGGGCTAGACAATGCTACCATTCAGTGGATTTGTAACTGGCTGACTGACCGAACCCAAAGGGTGCTCATCAATGGCTCCTCTTCATCCTGGAGAGAAGTGACTAGTGGGGTGCCACAGGGTTCTGTCTTGGGCCCAGTCTTATTCAACATCTTTATCAATGACTTGGATGATGGGCTTGAGGGCATCCTGATCAAGTTTGCAGATGACACCAAATTGGGAGGGGTGGCTAATACCCCAGAGGACAGGATCACACTTCAAAATGACCTTAACAGATTAGAGAACTGGGCCAAGGCAAACAGGATGAATTTTAACAGGGAGAAATGTAAAGTACTACACTTGGGCAAAAAAAATGAAAGGCACAAATACAGGATGGGTGATACCTGGCTTGAGAGCAGTACAAGTGAAAAGGATCTAGGAGTCTTGGTAGACCACAAACTTGACATGAGTCAACAGTGTGATGCAGCAGCTAAAAAAGCCAATGCAATTCTGGGCTGCATCAATAGGAGTATAGCATCTAGATCAAGGGAAGTAATAGTACCACTGTATTCCGCTCTGGTCAGACCCCACCTGGAATACTGTGTCCAGTTCTGGGCACCACAGTTCAAGAAGGATATTGACAAGCTGGAACGTGTCCAGAGGAGGGCAACCAAAATGGTCAAAGGCCTGGAAATGATGCCTTATGAGGAACGGCTTAGGGAGCTGGGTATGTTTAGCCTGGAGAAGAGACGGTTAAGGGGTGATATGATAGCCATGTTCAAATATATAAAAGGATGTCATATAGAGGAGGGAGAAAGGTTGTTTTCTGCTGCTCCAGAGAAGCGGACACGGAGCAATGGATTCAAACTACAAGAAAGAAGATTCCACCTAAACATTAGGAAGAATTTCTTGACAGTAAGAGCTGTTCGACAATGGAATTTGCTGCCAAGGAGTGTGGTGGAGTCTCCTTCTTTGGAGGTCTTTAAGCAGAGGCTTGACAGCCACCTGTCAGGAATGCTTTGATGGTGTTTCCTGCTTGGCAGGGGGTTGGACTGGATGGCCCTTGTGGTCTCTTCCAACTCTGTGATTCTGTGATTCTGTGATTCTGCCCCCTGTCCAAGCAGGGCTGGGGCTGACAAGCAACGATCCTATACCTCTCGCCCATTCTCTCGTGAGATTATCTCAATCGATGCCTGGCTGGAAGGTTATACAGATTGGTCAGCTGTTTTGCACTTGTGGGAAGGGTCCCTCCCCAGATATTTGGATTCCCATGCCATTGGGGATTTGTCCCTAAGTGAGCCCCATGAGATTGCTGTCTGATCCATGATTTATTGGTCCTCACAGAAAAGGGCTCCTAAGCAGCGGGCTATCCGGTCGCCGCTTCCTAAGGCGAATCAGCGGTTTGCTGTTGGAGCTATAATAAAGGAAGGCCCTTTTGAGGGGGAAAGGGAGGAGGGCAGTAGCCTGCCCCCCCCCTCGGAGTGGTGCCTAAAAAGGCACCAGGGGAATTTCGCCTGATTCACAATTTATCACACCCCAGGGGCACGTCAGTGGATGACGTGACCCGCCCCCGAGCTTTGTTCAGTGCACCATGCCTCATTGGACGATGCGGTCAAAATGATTAGGAAATTTGGCCCGAATGCTCTATTAGCAAGTGTGATTTTTCTGGCCAATGGCAGTGACACAGGCGACTGCCCAGTGCTCATGCAGGCTTTTACTGCACTCACTGAGGAGCTGGGCATCCCTTTGGCATCGGACAAGACGGAGGGCCCGGCCACCCAGTTGGTTTATTTAGGCATTTTGCTGGACACTTCAAGTCTGCCGTATAAAATAAATAAATAAATAAATAAATAAATAAATAAATAAATAAATAATCACATTGAGGAAGGTTATCGAGGAGGTGCTTCCCCTCTCTAGGGCAACCTTGCGTCAGCTTCAATTGCTGTTGGGACACTTGAATTTCGCTTGTAGGGTGGGGGGCACCAGGGAGGCCCCTTTTGCTCCCGCCTGGCAAGACTCACTTCTGGCTTGCGGGCGCCTCACCACCGCACGCGTTTGCCCCAAGATGTGAAGGAGGACCTTCGGAACTGGTTGATATTCCTTCGGGAATTCAATGGGGTCTCACTGTGGCAGGACACTTTGAACCTCCGCAATGCTTCCAGGTTCACTCTGACGCTGCAGGTTCCTTAGGTGGGGCTGTATTGGCAGGGTCGCTGGTGTGCCATGCCTTGGCCGGCGGCCTGGCAGGGGGAGGCGATTACACGGGACTTGACTTTTCTCAAGTTTTTTCCCATTGCAGTGGCCGAGGAATTCAGGGACCGTCGCGTATGCTTCTGGATTGACAATCAGGCGGTGGTGAGCGTGCTGGCTAAGCAGTCATCATGTTCCCCCAGGGTATCTTCCCTGCTCAGGGCTTTTGTGCTCCAATGCTTGCGTGCTAATATTGTTTTTTCCGCACGCTTTGTTCCGGGCCTCTCTTATGATATTGCCGATGCTCTATCCCGTTTTCAGATGGCCTGGTTCAGATCCTTGGCTCCGGAAGCGCAAGAGCATCCGGAGAGCTTTCCAGACCATCTGTGGAGCCTTGGAGGCACTTAGCCATGCAGGGAGTAGCCTCTTCTGTTGCCCCATCCACCTTTGCCTCATATAAGAAAGCTTGGTCTGACTTTGCTGGTTTTCATGGTCTGCCCGGGGCGGGCCGGTTTGCCTCGCTCCGATGGCAGACATGGTGCTAGAGTACTTGACGCACCTTTTTGCAATAGGCCGCGCTCCCAGGACCATTAGGATCCAGGCAGCGGCTATTTCATTTTTGCCAAGCTTTTCTTTGAAAAGGACCCTTGTTCTACATTTTTCATTCGACAAGCACTGAAAGGTTGGGCCAGGATGGCCCAGACCCAGGCCAGGCGCCCGATCACTTTTGCTCCTTTATCAAAAATGTGGGCTATGCTTCGCGTGGTCTGCTGGTCACGCTTTGAGGCGCGCCTTTTCTCTGCCATTTTTTCATTGGCCTTCTATGGGGCACTGCGGGTTGGTGAGGTGGTCCTTGTGGTTTCCCAGCCCGCTGGTTCCAGGGGTTTATTGTGGAAGGATGTAGATCTCTCGCTTTCAGAGGTAGTCATCACCGTTCGTAATTCCAAGACCGACCAGCTGGGCCGGGGGGTTGTGATGCGGCTGCCCGCCACAGGGAGGCCGGGCCCTTGCCCGGTGAGGGACATTGCTCGGTATCTCGCCCTGCGCCCCGCTGGGAATGGCCCCTTTCTGGTCCATGAGGATGGCTTGCCATTGACCAGGCAGCAGGTTGCCAAAGTTATGCGCAAGGTCATTTCCGCATGCGGACGCTCACCAGCTGGTTATGCCCCGCATCCATTCAGAATTGGGGCCGTGACGTTGGCTGCACGATGGGGGCTGTCCACGGACAGAATTAAAGAACTGGGGCGGTGGAGGTCTGATGCTTACAAAAGATATGTGAGACGTTGATGTGGTTTTCATTTGTGTTGCTTTGTTCCCTAGGTCCTGCACCCGTGCGAGTTTGGATTGTCGGGCACAGCATCGTTTACTGGGCCGGCGTCAGAGCTCGGGAGGCAGGACTTGTGCCCAATTTCGGACTTCCACCTCATGTTTTAGTCTCTTGGTTGGGCAAGAGGGGTATGTTGTGGGAGGAGTTGTTGCCTGTAATTCTCAGTCGTGCCGCCGGGGAAGGTCCACCTGATGCCTTGGTGTTGCAATTGGGTGAAAATGATTTACCAACGACAAAATGCCATGTCCTTCGCCTCAAGATGCGACACGATTTGCAGAAAATTGCTGTTTTATTCCCACAGGTCAAATTGTTTTGGTCTCACTTGTTACAGCGGCAATCGTGGAGGGGTGCGCGCTCTCCTGTGGCCGTCAAGAGGGCCCGCAAGCGTACTAATAGTGCAGCCCTGGGGGTGGTTTATGAGTTGGGAGGGGCTGAGATCCCTCATCCCGCAATTACTTTTCAGGATGTTCCCTTGTTTCGCCCAGATGGCGTGCATCTTTCACCATGGGGCAATGATCTTTGGTTGGGGGCGATAGGGGGAGCCCTGTGGGCTTGGCTGGGATTGTGAGTGGTTTGGCGGTGAGCCGGTGGCTCGTGGCGGTTAGGCATTGGTTCTGTGGTATGGGTGGGCGTTTCCCACCAAGAAGTGATCTGGAAATGGGAATTCCGCAAAGGAATCCAGGGACTCAACATTGCTGTCCAAACCTGGTGGGTGCAGGGCCATGCAGGAGTCCCTGTGGACCCCT
Organism: Darevskia mixta; assembly: GCA_034641385.1. Classification (NCBI taxonomy): domain Eukaryota; kingdom Metazoa; phylum Chordata; class Lepidosauria; order Squamata; family Lacertidae; genus Darevskia; species Darevskia mixta. The sequence continues at coordinate 4,265,677 of JAWWNH010000062.1, read as the reverse complement.
GGGGAGGGGGAGTCGCTGATTTCACCAGGCTCCGTTAACTCTCCCCAGCTAATGGTTTCCCTTCGCTGACAAGTGGTCAGCTCTGTCCTGCTGCGACAGCTAGTCTTGCTGCTGACTAGGGTCAGCTCTGTCCCGGTGGACAGCGTGAACCAATGCCTACGCAACCACTCACGTGATTTGTATTCAATAAATGTGGCCAAAAATGCCCAAAAACCAAACCAAAAATTATGTCTCCCGTGTGAGTTCATTAGGGGGGATGACCGGTTGCCCTACGCACGCAATGGCTATTGAAACACATTAAACTCAGAACAGTTTCACATTGGGGATTTTTGGCTAGGCCCTCAAACCTTCCTTATGACCCTGCTAGATTGGGCCAATCCTCCTGTTCTCGCAGTAGCCAAGCAAGGCTTAAGTTCCCATAGAAGAAGAAGAAGAAGAAGAAGAAGAAGAAGAAGAAGAAGAAGAGTTTGGATTTGATATCCCTCTTTTTCACTACCTGAAGAAGTCTCAAAGCAGCTAACATTCTCCTTTCCCTTCCTCCCCACAACAAACACTCTGTGAGGTGAGTGGGGCTGAGAGACTTCAGAGAAGTGTGACTAGCCCAAGGTCACCCAGCAGCTGCATGTGGAGGAGCGGAGAATCAAACCCGGTTCACCAGATTACGAGTCTACCACTACACCACACTGGCTTCTCTTAGAAGCTTTGCAAGGGATGAAGGTAGGGAGAAAACCAGAGAAACTTGGCTGCACCACTGTGACCCTAGCAGCCAACAGCTGCCACTGGGTGTGGATAACTGGCTGCGACGGAAAAGATGGTATCACCCAAGCAGAAAAAGATATCCACTGCAGCCGCTCCTATCTATTGATTACAAGCCGATTGCTTTACGTGCCAAATCACTCTCCCGCGTTAATAGCAACGAGCTGCTATGTATTGTGTGCCTGTTCAGATGAATTAAAGCATAATCGTGGCTGCAGCAGAGGGGGAAGGAGAAGTACACAGAGCAGATAAGACAGTGTATACTTCTGACTCACCCTTCACGCAATTTATGTTTTCATATTTATTGCCGATTAGCCTTATTGCATTTTATGCTGAAAGAGACTGTCATCTCCCTGTGTGTAATAACTTCCAATGTTCCACGGAGATGTCCCACATCCTTTATAATACTAGCCAAACAATACTTGGTTTCCTTTTTTTGCATTTCCAGTGTGCAATCAAGTATCATCCTGGGAGTTGATATCATTTATATATTTATCATAGACCACATAAGGATATCAGAAGAGCCTGCTGGATCAGACCAATGGCCCATCTCATCCAGCATCTCAGTGGCCAACCAGATGCCTGCTGGGACCAGTTCTCCTGCACTGGGCAACGAGTCGAGTCAGGAGGGTGCTGCAGGCCCCCCTGCAACAATGACTTAGAATGGAAGGCGGTGTGTGTGTGTGTGTGTGTGTGTGTGTGTGTGTGTGTGTACATGTGGCATTGCACAGGGTACCATGGAAATTTGGAAGCCCAAAGTCCACCACTGGAGAAAGCTGCAAGAAGGACCCAACCCCAAGAACACTCGGCCCTCCTGTGATTTCCGGAAACGTATTCACAAGCAATCCTCCCCCTGACTGTGGAGGCAAAGGATTGCAATCATAACTAGTAGACATGGATAGCCGCACCCTCCACAAATTTGCCCAATCCTCTTTTAAAGTCGCACCATTTTGTGGACATCGCTATGGAAGGGAGTTCTGTTGTAGTTTAACCATGCGCTGCATGAAGAAGGACTTTCTGATACCTGTCTTGAACCTTCTGTCCATGAGTTTGAGTGTTATGAGGGGCAGCGGGGGCTTAATCCACTTTCTCCATACTTGCCTGAAAATGTCCAAATGTGGAGAACTGAATTTAAGATAGGAAAACTGAGAAATTGAGAGAAACCAAAACTGACACGTTTGCCCAGGCTTAGTTGAAACACAGAGAGCACCCACTATCTTTTCTTCCCAACAGGTTTTATGGCTGAATCCACATTCCGTAGAGTACTAAGCTTAGAACAGTGTCTTGTGAGCTGCCCTGGAACCTGTGCTATGTGGGTTGTAAACGATGAGAACCACTTTGTATATTTCCACAAATTTTCACCCGGCCCCCAAGAGAAACAAAGTTATTTTTTGACATTACATAATTCAGGGATGGAGAACTTGCTGCTGACTCCCAAATCCCACCAGCCCCAGAGAGCATAGCTTATGGGTCAGTGATGAGGGAAGTCAGAATCCAACCGTGTCATGAGGCCCAAAAGGTTCCTCACTTCAGGTGTAAAACGGATCCCAACCAGACCGTAAGTCAAAGAAATCCATGTCACGATTGGTCAACCGGTGCTGAGGAAACCACCACTGTAAACAATAGTCTTCCAAATAAAACAATAAAAAAAAACCTCCTCAGACTTTGCTGTACAGTATTTCCTTCTATCGATCCAGCTTTTTCGTTTTCCTCCTCAGCATCATGACTCAGAGCATGTTCTCCACATCCCCACTTTCTTGATACCACAAGTCGTCATCACCATCGCCGCCACTACCGCCATAGTTTGTGCTCCAAAGTCTTACGAGGTTCACAAATCATGTCTAAAACCTCATCTGGGAACCCAGCTGTCAAATGGTGAAGCCCATTTCTTTGACGTTTCTGCTAGCATTGAGTGACCTCTGCTGACTTGGCTAGCCGCTCTCTCTAGGTCATTAGGCTTTGTATTAGCAGAAAGGGTGAGTGATGGAGGAAGAACACAGTGGATGGTATGCCTATATTTTCTGGTCTCTAAGTTTAGGAAGACTGAAATCGTAGCAGGTCTCTCTACCGCTGCTGCCACCACCCCTCACCAGAATGCTGCAACATTTAAACTGAAGAAAACATTTCCTTTACTCTTGTCCCAAATTGGATGTAGCTCCATTCATGCGATGAGCAATTGCCAGGATGTGTGATCCAAGCCAGGAGCTGTCTCCAACTAAGTTCTACTCAGAGTAAGCCCACTGAAATGAATGGACATAAGTTAAGGTAAAGGTAAAGGGACCCCTGACCATTAGGTCCAGTCGTGTCCGACTCTGGGGTTGCGGCGCTCATCTCGCTTTATTGGCCGAGAGCCGGCGTACAGCTTCCGGGTCATGTGGCCAGCATGACTAAGCCGCTTCTGGCGAACCAGAGCAGCGCACGGAAACACCGTTTACCTTCCCGCCGGAGCGGTACCTATTTATCTACTTGCACTTTGACGTGCTTTCGAACTGCTAGGTGGGCAGGAGCTGGGACCGAGCAACGGGAGCTCACCCCGTCGCAGGGATTCGAACCGCCGACCTTCTGATCAGCAAGCCCTAGGCTCTGTGGTTTAACCCACAGCGCCACCTGGGTCCCCAGGACATAAGTTAGCCATGTTCATTAATTTTCAGTGAGTAGAACTAGCAATGGATACAGTTCCTAGATCCTAATGGGAGTTTGGAAACATTACCCTGTGGTCCTGCTGGGGTCCCAATTGATCCAGGGCCCCTGTGCCTGCGCTTTTCAACAGAAGGAAAGTTTCAATTTGCAATGATGGAAGGTTCAGGGCCTCTGATCCAGACCAGAATAGCACCAGGGGGAAAAGGCTTAAAGCCTCAACCCCTCCCCACAAGTCCCAATTCAGATTGGGGACTCCACACACACTATTTGCTTTTTAAAAATCCATTCACACGATTGCTAGCTGTGTCCATGCTGTCATGTCTAATTTGGCCCTTGCATTCAGGTATCATTGGGACGGAACAAGACCCAGTCTAGAGCCCAAGTCGTTCTTCAAAGGAACTGCTGCAGAGATCCTTCCCCTTCTGTGCATCATCTCGACACCCAATGGAACTCTTGCCCTCTGACGAAGTTATGGATAAAATCATGGCATGGAGCATCTTGATCCCAGCTCTCATCCATTGGAGTTTTTCTCAAATTGTTTTGCCAGCTCCATAGGGTTCTCTTTTTAATTGAAAAACACTTGTACTATTTACTCCTTTCTACATTTGTGCTTTCCGCTATTGCAGGAGTACCTTGGCGCTGCATCATCACCAATCCACAACCCTAGAAGAGACCCTTCAAACAGGTTTTTCATTCTGAGGAGTAACACAATGGAATGTTTCTGACATTTCTTGACTTACCACTGGATCCTTTTAGTCCCTGCCAAGCTTTTATGAAATTGGCGAATAAGGACCCAGAAGACCTCTTTGTGTGCGTCAGTTTTAGTAACCAGATAACTGGTTGCAGATAAGCATGACCAGCGAGCATTGCTCTTTTCCTTACAAACTTGTTTCCTCCACTTTGCCACTGTGTACATGTGTTTCTTCCTAAGGGGGCAAATAGCAGCTGCAGTGGGGAGGGGTAAGCAGGGAAACGGTGCTGTGAGGGGAAGGTTAGCCACCCTGCTCCTATGCCCTTGCCCTACTAATCTGGAAGCTCTTTGAAGCTGCTATTTGGAAAGGATTGAAGGAGACCCAGATACACTGAAAGAGGCTGGGCAGCCATCTCTTAGGGATGCTGTGTCTGCATCCTGAATTGCAGGTCCCATACTAAGCAAGGAGCGGGACAAGAATCTAGATCACTAGGTGACTGGATCACTTGTCACCAGAACAGTGGCGTAGTGTGTGTGTGTGTGTGTGTGTGTGTGTGTGTGTGTGTGCGTGCCACAGGGGCAGTTGCACAAAAATTGGTAGGGTGCACAAAATTTCAACATCCAGTGCTGCCGCAATACAGCCGTGCACTTCCTTCGCTGGGCTCCATTGAAAATGGCTTATTGGGAACCAGAAAGTGACCTCTCCAGACAACAGAATGACTTCCCTTTTCTTATCTCTGTGGCTGCGATCTCCTGGGTGATGCAGATGCCATTAGGCAGTTGAATGCGCATGCATACGTCTGTTCCCCTCCCTTCCACCTTCCCCTCCATGCTGCCCCAACTCTGGCAACCCACGCTATGCCACTGCACTTGGAAGAATGTCCAAGTTCCCTTCCAGTTCTATGATCACCATTGGCTCATCGAGTTTGGCCCTTAGCCCTTCTCTTTTCTCAGCGTTCATTTGTAGATCTTGATTCTAAGAAGCCTGTTTGAATGGGACAGATGATTCCTGCGACCCCATCCCAAAGCCCTCGCCCATTTGAAATACACTATCCAGAATGACACCACCAAGTCATCATGCACCACTTGCAACGAGGTGTCATCACACTCTATCTTTGCCATGCCTGCAGCGAGGTCTAACTCTAAGGAGGGGAGGTCCTTCACACAGTGCTTTAGAAAGCCACTCCCCCATGCCAAGCACCTCCCCCATATTTCAAAGGGGCTGTGGCTTGGGATGAGAGGGAAGGGGCTTGGGGAGAGCTGGGGGGGGCTATCTGGGGGGGATAGGCAGGGGTGAAGTGTAAAGGGAGGAGGGCTTGGTCAGGTGTGTGGTCAGGGCAATGGGGTAGGTGGGGTCTGCAAGCAGAGCAAACTGGGGGAGCCTCCATCTTAGGCTCAGGTTGTATATATGTGTAAATGAGCCATCTATCCTGAAGACAGCACAGTCTCTGCTGTTCCTCGTTCCAAGAAAACCAAACTCTGGGTAAGCACATTGAAACCCCTGGAATCACTCACTGGTCAGAGATTGAGGTGGCACGTAATTATATATATATATAAATATATATGGAGAGACAGCGAAAGAGCAGTAGAGCTTCTGGCCTTTTTACTATTGGAGATGTAAGCAATAATGTATTCTACTCTACTGCTCTTGAAGAGCAAACATAAACTCTATTGAGCTACCAGTAGTTCTATTTCCAGGCTGTTTGGCAATGATTTGCTGCCTGCTTAGCCCCCGCCCAAGACAAAATCTCTAATTATGGGCTTGACCAGATCTTCTTCTACAAGGCCACACACTTCTCGTGATCGCTAACAGCGGGAAAGTGTTTTGTTTCCTGAGTTTCAAGTCATAATCAGGCAAATGGAAGGGATGACGGGTGCCAGTACTCTCCTTGATGGAAAACCACTCTTCAAAACAAGCGCTGATTATGGAATAGCGTTGGCTTCCATAAACTCTTAATTTTCCTGAAGGCTTTTGCAAAACACATTTTTCTCTGCCCCTTTTATTTCATTTCATTCCTGTTTCCCGAATTCATACTCACCAATGACTCTTTCATTTTCTAGAAGTGTATACCCCCTGGGCTTATTTTCCTTCTTACTCTGTCGCTTTCAACCAATTTGCTCAATCTGCTCTTCTCAGTATTCACTATAATACGTAGTGCATATATACCAGTGGTGATCTCCTTTCTCCTAGTGCTTTTGCTCATGAAGCCAAAATGGCACCACACACACTGGAATTATCACCTGTTGGTCACCTTGAAATGCAGAGAGGCTTAGAAGACCAGCAGGGAAGAGGAATGGAATGGAGGAACTCTAACCAGCCTTGAACACCAGCACTCCACGCTGCAACATTTTGATGCAGGCCTACCCTCGGGACAAATTTCAGCTTTTTAATCCATCTTCAATCTGACTCCTATGGGAAAGGGCTGTCGCTCAGCGGCAGAGCATCTGTTTTGCATGCAGAAGGTCCCAAGTTAAATCCCTGGCATCTCCGGGCAGGACTGGGAGAGAGACTTTGGGATATTTTCAGCAGAACAAAAGGCTAAGGAGTGAAACCTACACAAATCCAGAGTGGAGTCTCAAACAGGTTTGGATGGCGCCTTGTGGAATTCTACTCCATATTGATCCAGAGCAGATTCCAACGTATAGTTAGCAGAGTAAAAACTTAAACACGTTGCGGGATTCCCCCCCCCCCCCCAAATAGACCAGAGGCAATTTCATCCAGCAGAGCTTTACTGCTTCTAAAGGCAAATTAGCATAATGGTCAAAAATCCAATATATTCAGGATTGGCACTGTCCATAAGAAATCCAGCTTACAATAACTTACAATAAGTCTAAACACTATATGCAGAACACCACACCAGAAGGAAAGGCTATAGTTCCTTCTAGTCAGCATGACCTTGACAGAAGAGGTAACAGAACCAGTTTAAGCCAGCTGTACTCAGTTTCTCTGAAGGAATAACGCAAACATCACAGACCTCTTCTGCTTGTTTCTTTCACACAGAGAAGCTTCCAGATCCCTCTTGAATTAATCAGAATAGAAAAGATCTCTACACATCAGACCAGTTTTTTCTGCACTAAGAAATGCAAACTGGCACCCCTTTTGACAACTCCTGCAGCCATGCTGGTGCCAAATGTATTGCTCTGCTTTCCTTTGGACTATAACAAGGCCAAGGTCTTGCTGTCTGGGCAGCCCAGGACACTGCCCAGACTTGCCTCCCGGGGAGGCCTCTTTGTTGCTGCTAAAGCCATGGTTTGACTTCACCAATGCCTTGGAACTCAAACGATCTGGAACCCAAACACTGCAAACCTGGAAGTGTTCTGGTTTGCAAACTTTTTTGGGAAGCCGAACGTGCTCCGTTTTGAGTGTTACGCTTCCGATTTGAGTGCCACACTTCCGTTTTGAGTGTTACACTGAGGTCTGTCTGTTTTTGCTATTTATTTTGTGGTTTTGTTTTTGTGGCTCTTTTTTGTTTTGTTTTTGTGACTGTGTGGAACCCAGTTCAGCTACTGAGGGCTTGCTTGTGTGACTGCAGTACATTGTTTATTGCTTTCATTTTATGGATCAATGGTCTCGTTAGATAGTAAAATTCATGTTAAAATTGATGTTTTAGGGGTTGTTTTTAAAAGTCTGGAACCGATTAATCCATTTTGCATTACTTTCTATGAGAAAGCACGCCTTGGTTTTGGAACGCTTTGGTTTTGGAATGGACTTCTGGAACGGATTAAGTTTGAGAACCAAGGTACCACTGTACCCACCAACTGTCTTCCAGAGATGAAACACATGTACTTTTCCTCTTTGTAAGAAAGCATTTGGTCAGAAACCTTTTGGGTTTTTTAAAGGACTGCTTTATATAATCTTTTATCTGTAGGAAAATGTAAAAGCTTCCCACATTGAGCTTCTTCTGAGCACGCCTGACTTCTGAGTAAACGCCTGCTTTGTTTTTGGCAGAGAGTTAGGCAAGGGAGGCTGCCACAGGTGTCATCTGTCTTAAGGTGTTGCTTGCCAAACTTGGAGCAAATCTCTACCAACTACCTCTTAAGAGATACCATCTGGCGCTTAGCCTTGCATAAGGCAGAAAACATCAGGTCCACTATTAATATTCCATTCATTCCCCAAGGCCTTAATTAGGTTCAGAATTTCCAATATGGCTTCTGTGCACTCACACATCCCAGCGGGACAGCAAAAAGGACTCTCTTTCCAAACTCTCAGCAAAGTTCTGTGATTTGCGATAAGAGTTGTGATAGGAAAGAAAATACGATAGCTTGTTTTCATTTATTTATTTGTATCTTATGGGGGGGAGGGGAAACCATGGACAAATAAAGTGAAAGAAATGAAAACAAACAAACAAACCAAAACTCGAAACTGTAATACAATATAATACATACAATATCAGTACATAAGTAATGATATTATTCCAGAGAGTATACAATTATTAACAACTTGTGATTTTTATAAATGCATTCCAAGTATCATTGTACTGACAACATTTCTTTGTCTCTCTCTGTGTATAGTGAATAAACTAAATGGTAAGAACTATTCTTTTTCCCCCTACTTCTTGGCATCCCACTGTGAGAGGGATAGGATTCCCTGAAGCCTTGACAATAGGCTCCTTGTTCCAGATAGAGTACTAGAAGCCTTCTTTCTTCAGCCTTATGGTGCAACTCTTGAAAAGAGCTTTCTAGATTTTCTAACCATTCTTCAATCCAGAGGTGCTCAGGGGGGTTACCAATAGCACCCCTATGAAACTTCAGAGTGCCCCATGTTTACCCCTTGGTCATGTGATGTTAGATATTTTATTTACAGCCATAGGCCCATACAAATAAAACACATAGATAACAACTTGTACAAGGTGGGTACGTCAGCCGCTATAACATAGCACACACCACAGTCATCCACAATGGTATTAAAAAATAAAACTAGATGAGAGTAGATGTGTATTTACAATAAAATGGGATAACATACTAAACTTTAACTAATTTGTAGTGATCCTTTGCGTCGCTTGTGGGAAAGAACAGCGACCAGGTACCTTGCCACTTGCAGGGTCATATGAGTATCCTTATCTTGCAGGATTTGGGCAAGGTGAAATTTTGTTGGGGTACCCTCTAATTTCTGTATTATCGATCCCAACAGATTTGCCCGTGGCACACTGAACAAGGGGCAAGCAAACATAATATGCTGGAGAGATTCCACTGACTCCTTGTCACATTCACATATACATGTGATGTTAAGAGTGGTTACCTTTTTCTCCCTTGAAAAGTACATAGAGTTGAAAGAGGAAGTTGAGAGAAGGACACTCTTTCCTACTTCCTCTTTCAACTCTATGTGCTTTTCGAGGCTTATGCTAAATCTACTGGATCTGACTTTTAGCCAATTCTCCTGGAGAAGTAAAGTGTATGTGCATGCACTTTCTCTATCCCCTAGGAGGGGTGGGGAGGAAAAAAAGGACCAGAGAGGGTTGTGCCCCAACACCCACTCAAAAATCCAAATGTGCCCACAGACCTTAAAATGTTAGTGTCCCTGGCAGGACAAGTGTTCTGGGTACACAAGACCACTGCCATGTGCATAACATGTTATCCTCACATACTGGTTCTGTGTCATGACCCCAATATTTTCAAACACTTACTGCAAATAAACATCATAAAAGAAAGTAGTTTCAGTTTTATATTCATCTGATTTTAATAAACTCCTCATAGAGAAGACACTATTATGTGGCAGAAATGTAAAGCAAGGAAATAAGAGTACAAATAATGACAATTTGATTATGGAAATTAATATCCATAAATGTCTTCCCGGTGCAGAAAACTCGGCTGTGTCACATTTCACCTAAAGCTAAGCAGGAAAAGCTTTGAAAATTAGAACTAACCATCAGTTAGTTGTACACAGATGTGACTGCAATTTATTCGCAAGATGGAGAAGTTGTCTCAAAGGAAAACAGCCGAGTCATTTAAAGTGAATTAGTGTGTTTGTTGCACCTGGATTCCCTTCTATATGCTTAGTAACACAGAATAAATTACTATGATGGAAAATACAGAATTATGGTGGTGTATCTATACAAACTGATTTTGCAATGTATAATTAAAGCACAGAAAAGAAGCTGTATGCATGCATTTATATTCAGGTTATACTCTGATTTCCAAACTACAAAATACAGGGAGACGCTGTATGTTCAGGATGCTTCTGCCCTGGTTTCAGCTCAGAGGCCCGTGTGCACAGAAGAAACAAACCTCTGTACGCAAGCAGATGTTGCAAGCCCAGTTCCTCTCCCAGTCTAGTTTTTGGGAACATTACAAAATTGGCGATAGTGCCAGCCAGCTGTTCAGAATGAGGCTCTGGGGAACAGGAGTTAGTCTTGCCTACTCAACCGCTAATCAGGCGATTGTTTCACCAGAATCCATTTACACAGCCCCATTGGGAGGAAAGCCTTTGAGTACTGCCTATGCGCTCCTGTTCACAAGATCTCTGTTAATGTTGCCATTTTAGAAGCCTTCCAGGAGCTGCCGCAATCTTTGATGTGGTTAAGGGGTTCCATGCTACGTTTCTTCTTCTTGACCAATCAGCTTAGAAGTACCCAAGCAAAATGTTGGTTATAGACCTAGTGAAGGAGGGTCCTCCCCACCCTGCCCAACAATTGCAATATTTGTCTATTTCAGTCATCTGATTATTCATTCATTCATTTATTTATTCATTCATCTATTTATTTATTGAAGAGCATTTGTAAACCGCTTAATTTTATTATAATTTCCTAAGTGGTGTACACACACACACACACACACACACACACACACACACACACCATTATTTAAAAATACAGCCTAAAACCAATAAAGCAGTGATATAAAAGCATCTTATCACAGAATCTTAGAGTTGGGTCATCTAGTCCAACCTCCTGCCATGCAGGAATCTCAGCTAAAGCATCCCTGACAGATGGCCATCCAACCTCTGTTTAAAAACCTCCAAGGAAGGAGAGTCCACCACCTCCTGAAGGAGTCTGTTCCACTGCCCAACAGCTCTTACTGTCAGAAAGTTTTTTCTGAATGTTTAGTCGGAATCTCCTTTTTTGTATCTTGAAGCCATTGGTCCTCCAGAGCAGGAGAAAACAAGCATGTTCCCTCTTCCAGGTGACAGCCCTTAAGATATTTGAAGATATCAAACATATAAAATAGGGTCTGATTCAGGTTAAGGGAAGCCTATTCATTTCCCCAGCACCACTTGCTTTCTGAAAAAATAAAATTAATAGAGTGATCGTTGGTTGGGGAAAGCGCACGTGGATTGCCCCATCAATAGTTCTAGTTACAGGTAGGTAGCCGTGTTGGTCTGCTGTAGTCGAAACAAAATAAAAAAATTCCTTCCAGTAGCACCTTAGAGACCAACTAAGTTTGTTATTGGTATGAGCTTTCATGAAAGCTCATACCAATAACAAACTTAGTTGGTCTCTAAGGTGCTACTGGAAGGAATTTTTTTTATTTTGTCCCATCAATAGTGTTCTTGTATTTGTATAAAGGAAATACACACCAAGAGCTCTGGCCAGAGATTTCAATACTAGGAATAAATCCTACTCGTGAGTTGTAGTTAAATAAAAGTATGTATTCTGTTAAGAATTACAGTCTTAAGCAGAGAATGTCAATTCAAATAAGACAAACAGTTTCAAGTTCACAATAATATGTGTAGCTTCAAATGAAAAATACAACTTCAAATTCAAAAATACAACTTCAAATTTAAAAGGTTTGTATTTGTATAAAAGCATAACAAAACATCAAACATTAAAAACTCCCCTGTCTTCTAAAAGTTAGATAGTTATTTATCCCCTTGACATCTGAAGGGAGGGCGTTCCACGGGCACCGATAGAGCAGTGTCTCTACTTTTTGCAGAACTACAAAGAACTGCAGCCGTGATGCAGAAAAGAATTCTGGTGCAGATTTAATAAGGGAAGCAACGTGCTAGCGAAGATACTGTCAGGATCCCCTGGAGCAAAGTTGTCTGTGTTTCTATGCAGAAGAAATGTGTTGGTGAGAGGCGGAGGGGAGCACAAAATGAAAGATGGGCTTTGAAAACTGGATAACATCAACAGACAGGGGCATATGGTGGGTGTCCGCAAAGGTGTTCCCCCGGTATCTCTCAAAGGCTCCAGGCGTAATAATGCACGCAGGATACAATAACAGAGTGCACGGGGCTTCATCAATCAGAGGCGGGAGTCTGAATATCCCTGGAGTTATCAGCACCTGTAATTCTCCAAATAAAGAGCCCCTTCCTCCTACTTTGATAAGGGAATGGCAGTCGGAGGCCTTATCAAGTCTCACCAACCAGAGGGGAAAACAAAGATTCCCACTTCATTTATGGACGAGGAGGGTCCTGAAATGGGGAGGGGGAGATGGAGTTTGCTTTAGACGAGGCAAAGCACGTTTCATTCCCATTGATAGCTTTTGTTTGTTTGTTTGTTTTGTGAATAGGGGAGATATGAATGAATGGCACAGGGCAGAGCAGCGAGAGGGAGGGCTTGTGCATTAATCAGAAAATATCAGGAGCTTGCAACAGGGCGCGTTTGATGTGCAAAAGGAAGAAGGGGAAGAGGCTGCCGTGAAATCTGGCTTCCACTCAGAACTGGTGCCAGGCCTGTAATAAATTATAAAAACATCACCACCGAGAAGACACAATCTTGGAGAAATTAAGCGCAAAAATTAAGCATAAAATTAACCAAGAGAGGAACTGTTGGAATGGGCAAGAAACTTGGGACTAGATGAAACAAAATTGCACCCTGGACATGTGCCCTGTAGTCTAGCTCTACCACTGCATGGTTGTACAGAAAATGGACTTATACGGAACTGAACCTCTGGTCTGTAAAGCTCAGCACTGTTTACCCTGCCTAGCAGTCTCTCTCTCTCCCCCCCCCCCCCAGTTTCTCAGACGGTGTTTCCTCATTCTGCCCCCGAAATCTCCACTTTGGGCTGCATCTGGGACATTATGTAGCATCCAAGCACTTTGTTGAGCTACGGGCATCCCCCCTACCATTCAGCCTACCATGAGAGGACAATATTGAGCAGCTGGCGGTGGGCTTGGTAAATGGGGAAACCTACATGCTTTCCCAGCAGGAAAGGCAAATGGGACCTGCAACACACTGTTGCAGTGTAAACTCCCTCCAATAGGAAAACTCCGTTTCAGTGAACTGTTCCCTCCAAACAGGATATCCCAATATCTCTCCCCCCCCCCTTTCCAGTTTCCCTTTTCTAAATGGCATGCAACATTCCAGGACAACTGAGCATACTCAGCCCTCATTGGACTGTTTTTTTTGGGGGGTGGGGGTGTCTCCGTAATATATATATATTTTAAATTGCTGTCAACTAGTTACTAGTTACTACTAGCAGGTGGCGCTGTGGTCTAAACCACTGAGCCTAGGGCTTGCCGATTAGAAGGTCAGTGGTTCAAATCCCCGCGATGGGGTGAGCTCCCGTTGCTCAGTCCCTGCTCCTGCCAACCTAGCAGTTCGAAAGCACGTCAAAGTGCAAGTAAGCACGTCAATGTGCCCGGGGCCATGGCTTCCCACACTACGCCACTGGTCTCCTCCCAGCGCTTATTGCTAAAATGAGAGTGGACAGAAGCCCTTAGCTTTCAATATCCCCTTACCTCCAGTGGGCGATTTCCCCTCAGAAATCAGAGAAATGCACCTGGCACATGTTCAGAGGAACACTTCCAATTTATTAGGAGTTTAAGCATCTCAGGACTGAAATCTAGTCTGGGGCTAAGCCTTGATATACCTCAGCTGGAATTATTATTATTATTATTATTATTATTATTATTATTAATAATAATATACCACCCTATACCGGGGGTCTCCTCCATCCTCAGGCTCTCTCTGACAGGACAGCCCCCCTCTGGTATTCTAGAGGTAAGAGCTTGCTTGTGCGAGTGGGGTACGACACTCTGCACTGTCTCAGAGACACCCTCTTCTTTAGGAGGACTTCACAAGGCTGTGCCTCGGGAGCTGAGAACGGAATCTAGGGCCGACCCTATCCCTCCTGGCATTATTCAGAATTGCTATCCCCCCCCCCCCCGCGCGTCTGCCATGGGGCTCTCATATTTCTGACGGGCGCTTTTTTCCAACAGGCAGAAGTTCTCCAGGTGCCGTTTTATCCATCCTTGAATCTGAGCGGTGGGGAAGACTGGTGGTGTCAGCCTGCCGTGCAGCTGCTGAAGCCACAGACGGGGCGGGGGAGAGTGGGGTGAGGGAACCTTCCCCCGGAGGGTAGCACTGAAGCAGTAATGACTGGACGGGTGGGCGTCAGAGGAAGGAGGAGCGCTCGGCTGCGCTTTCGCCGTCGAGCCAGCCAGCCAGTCAGGCGGGCGGAGAGGCGCTGCTCCGCTCCCGAGTTCCAGCAGCGCCCTCGAGGGGAGGCGTTAAGGGCTTGACCTTTCCTGCCACCTCGCCCAGCCTGCATATAAAGGCAGGTCCCGGCCGAGGAGGCAGAAGCAGCGCCGCGCTCAGTCTCCGCCGCTACTCGCCGCTGCCCTTGATCAAGCAGAGCGCGGAGCCGCCCCGTCGAGGCCAAACCCGGAACGCACCATGGCGCGCCCCGAGTTCCAGCTGCTGCCGAAGCCCCGCGGGCTCTTCTCCCTCCTGGGTCTCTTCGCCTTCGCGCTGCTGCTGGAGGGACGTGGCGGCCGCGCCGCGCCCTTGCAAGGCGGCGAGGGGGCGCCCCCGATGGCCAAGATCTACCCCCGGGGCAGCCACTGGGCAGTGGGTGAGTACGCACGAATTGCTGTGCGCCCACGGTCGCTAGATGTGTGTGTGTGTGTGTGTGTGTGTGTGTGTGGCGCGCGCTTTCTCTCCCTACCCCGACGCCGCGGTTGGCGCTTGACAGGGGAGCATCAGCCCCGAGGGAAAGTGAAAAGAGAGCGAGGTCTTTGCCGCGAAGAGCTTACAATTGTTGTTTCTGCAGGAGGGAGGGAGTGAGGGTTGACCGGAGGGAAGGAGAGTGAGCTTTAGAGGGACGGAGGGAGGGATCTCGTACTTTCCCCGCAACTTTGAAAAGCTGGCTTCCCGCTTGGAGAGCATCCATCCGTCCGTTATCATTTTCCTCCCAGCCAAGCTCGGTACCCATCCTGGCGACGCAGCGCCTTCCGTTTCCAGTGAGCATCCCCTCTAGCTTGCCCCGCTCCCGCGCCGCATCACGTTATCCCCTCCATCCTGTTCGTGTCAATCTATTCCGTGTGCAGACAGATGCGTTGCTGCCGATTTTTATTTTCATGTTTTGGAAAAGAAATTGCAACTTCACAAACAGGTCATTAATTTTTTGGGGGGGCGGGGACGGACGGACGGGGACCTTGCTACCCTGTAGTCATAACCGCCACTAGGTTCGATGGAGAAGAATTCCATCCCTTGGGTCTTTTCAATCCTGACAAGTAGGTCAGCAAAACATTGCAGTGTGGAGTGCATCTGTTCAATGTCCCAGCCAATCAGCTTGCCATGCCTTTTGTGGGGATATTCCATTCCTCCCCACTCCTTCATTTCCTGTTCCTCCACTGTATTCTGTGCCAAATGAGCATCTTTGGTCCTCAGTCGGCTGCTATTAGACACCCCCCCACTTGGGTTTTCCCCCCTCAAGCTTTTTTTTTTTTTGGAGGGGGGAAGGTTCTTGGGGTGGCCCCAGACTTGCTAAAATGTGCTGATGAACTGTGGATGGTGTTGCCATTTGGGCTACATAGGATTCTAAACTCAAGAGAACTGAGTTTTCTATTAAGATATAGGAGAGCTAAATGAAATCTCCACTGACAGAGAGAGTATAGCTCTGAATACCAGGTACTGAGGACAAACCAATCAGGGAGCACTGTTGCCCTCCATTCATATATCTGGCTGGCCAGCCACTGTTGGAAACAGGATGCGGGACTAGATACTGTAGATCCCTGGTCTAAGCTATCAGGGTTTTTCTCAGGCTATCATTGCACTGGCATCTGCTAGAGCTACTTTAGTTTCACAATATCCTAGTGTAAGAAGCAAAGGTTGTACTGGTACTAGATGAACAATAGGATCCCTGACAGGTTGGTCTCTACAGCTTCTTATAAAATTGATGTCTTGTCTCTCCTGCCATTATGAAGATAGGACACTGCCTTATACCCAATCAGAGCCCTGGTCCATTTAACCCAGTGCTGCCTACACTGATTGGCAGCTGCTTTTCATGTTTTCAGAGGTGGGTCCTCTGAGCTCTAGCTGGAAATGCTATGGATTGAACCTGGAATGTTCTGCTCTGCCATAGCCCTTCCCCATTATAACTAGCTTGCAAAATACTGCATTGATCTCTCTAAGCCTCCTCCCCTTTTATCTGTAGCATCCACACATCTGTACTGTGCACAGTCTGCCGCCTCTTTGCTTTTCCCCTTCAGATGGTTCATTCATGCTATTACATATTTCTTCCATGCTATTACATATTACATATTTCCATGCTATTACATATTTCTTCCATGCAGACAGTTCCAGCCTTCCATAACTGAGTGCATGGGTTTACAGAAGAGGGTGGTGTGTGTGTGTGTGTGTGTGTGTGAGAGAGAGAGAGAGAGAGAGAGAGAGAGAAAACCAGGAAATTGGTTCACATCTGTCAATCTGTGGCTTTTCTCTGTTTGAGAGTAATTCCCCCTCACGCCCATGATTGCATGACAAAATATCTAAGAGTGCTGAACAGTCCATGAAGACTGCCTGCAAGCACCTCTCTGCAGTTGTGGTGGCCCTGCTTGCCACCTGGTGTAATTTGGTGTGGTGTCTGTCACGACGCCCCTGTCATGCTGCTTCAAGCATAGGATCCGGTAAAGAGAGACTACCTATAAGTATAGTTGGCTGCAACCCCCTTAACATGGTGGTATCAACCTCCCGACGCCACCAGCAGCTATTGCAGTTGCAGGAGATGATACTGACGGCTTGGAGACAGGTGACAGTTTATTCCGGAGAGTAGAAATGATGTGATGGGAACACGGCTCATCCCAACAGAACTTTACATATGTAGTTCCAAGTAATATTGATTTAACTGGAACAAGCTCCAAGAGAGACTTTGCTTTTGAGCAGAGGGGTTGCTGGAGAACTGTAAATGCTTCACCCTTTCCCCACCAGCCATTGGAACCACCCTCCCCCACCACGCTGCTTTTCTCCTCCTGCTCTCTAGATATAGGTGTCTTTTTCAGGGACATTGTGGTGGGGGAAAGCAGCTTGGGGGAGGTCATCATTGGGCCCATCCACACTTTCGCTCATCCCGTGTTTGATCGTATTGTGTACTGATTAGTTGCCCAGGGTCCGAGAACTTTTCTTGTTCTGCAGCTGTGCCTTCTGAAAATTTGACCTTACCCACTGAACTGAAGCTCAGTTGAGCAAAATCTGCCTCTTGATTTTTTGTGCATCGGATAAGATACAAATCAGCAGGTAATATCGGATTTTCACACAGCACAGCAGAGGAACAATGAGGATAGCCCTCACACCTGGGAAAAATTAATCGGTGCACAGTATGATCAAAATACGCGTCAACCAAAAGTGTAGATGAGCCCAAAGGTGGCAAGGTGGCTGGCAGGAAAAGGGTTAAAGTCAGGAAAAGGTCTTTCATGTCTATTTTAGCCCATAATTTTTGCATGTTTTTGTAGGGCTTCAAAAGCCTGCGAACAAAGCCTGTTTGATCAGCAGGATAAAAGAAATGGGTGTGTACATTACACCGTGGTCACTGATGCTTCTATCATACCACCTTGAAAATCCACTCTTTTGTGCATGGATGTGTGCCTATCCAAAAGTCAGGAGCACTCACGTGGCTGAAAAATACAGAGTGTGAATTACACCTTTGATGGGGGTTTCTATTTGGAAGGATATATCACACACACACACACACACACACACACACACACACACACACACACTTTTCTGTTTCTCCTCCCCATCCCCATCAGCCCAGTGAAAAAGTCCCCAGTGAGTTTGCTTGCAAGGCATCTAGGTTCCTAGTGTTAATTTGCCAGCCAGTTGAGTTCCTTTTTATTGGAACATCTTTGATGCATATGTGTGCTAGAATTTTGCTGAGAGGGTGAAAGAGAAGAGACTACCATATTTCAGTCAAGGCAAAGGGTGCCTGTTTAGTCCCAGCATGAAACCCTCAATCTCCAAGACAGGAGTCACCTAACCAGAAACCTGTGAACGCATTTGAACTTTTGAGCAAGTGACATGGGCACAACCTTCTGTGGTGTCTTCTCTCCCCCTTCCTGAGAGAAAGAGAGAGAGAAAGTGTGTGTGTGTGTGTGTGTGTGTGTGTGTGTGTGTGTGCACCCACCCACCCACACTTCCTTTCCAAGGGATCTGGATAAAATAATTCACCTGAGCTTCGGAAAGCACATAGAGGTGAAAGAGGAAATGGGATAGAGTGTCACGCTTCCAACTTCCTCCTTCGGTTCTACGTACTTTTCACAGAGCAGAAGGTAACCTCTCTTGCCATTTCATGACCAAGAGGGCAGTGACATGGGAGTGAGGTTAAGAGGCTTTGTGGGCACCAGGGGGAAGATCCCAAGGGTGTCATTGTGCCCACGGGTGCCACCTTGGCAACTCCTGCCCTGGGATTTCAGTATAGCTGCGTGCTTCATTTAGCTCTTTTGGGCACAGACTTTAATATGGATTAGTTATCTCTGGCATCCTTTAACCACCATGCCCTATTAACTGTGGACATTCCCCATATTTCCTGTGCTTGGTTATGGGCAAAGTGGCAATTCTAATCTACTTAGAGATCTTGATTACAAAAACCAGTAACTCTCCTGGATTCATTACGGTATGTGATGTGATCTTGTGCTTATGCTATGCTTTGGGTGCATGACAACAAACACAACTGAGAAACAAATTAAGCTACAAATAATGTCTTCCTAGACTGGATTATCTGTGCCCAGAAGCACCCTAAATAATTTCACAATGGCTGCCATCATCACTCTGCTAATTTGGTACTCTTATGAGGGTACCAACTTTGATGCACATCTGCCTGATTCTGGCATTCCTTGCTGGACGATAGGATCACAGCATAAAGCAGATAGCTCAGTCCGTAGAGCATGAGACTCTTAATCTCAGGGTCGTGGCTTCGAGCCCCACATTGGGCAAAAGGATTTCTGCATTGCAGGGGGTTGGACTAGATGACTCTTGGGGGTCCCATCCCAATCTACATTTCTATGACTTTTGGCACCACTTTCATGGCATTTCGGTTCCTCTTGCAGGGCACTTCATGGGCAAAAAGAGCAGTGGAGATTTCCCTAATATATATGAAGAACGAAATGAGCCACCTTTCTCTTTGCTACCCGATAATGCCAAGCAACTGGGAGACTATCTGCACTGGGAGGAAACATTCAAGCAATTCCTCCGGCTTCTTGAGGGGAACGAAAACCAAAGTGCTCAGGTTCTTAGGGAAGAATCTCCGTTTCCTGTCAAGAGCACTTGGGAGGCAGAGGACAACAGCAGCCTCAAAGACGTAAGTGTAAACACTTGCCTTTATCTCTGTGTTGACAAAAGTCACTTAAATAATGTAGACGGAGTCCAGAGAGGAAAGAAATCCACTTTACTGAGGAAACTGAACAAAGTGTATAATTTGAGGAGGAACGAGCAGAGGGATTTTGTCTCTCTTAGTTCAGGCCTCGTAAGCAGCAGGGAAACATTCAGCCAAACACACAGAGGGAAAGTTCCCTGAGAACTGCACAGCCAATCAGAGCGTATGCTGCCTCAGTAAATGTCTGACTTACTGATATCAGAGTTAACCTTTGAGTTGCAAACTGAATGATGCTTGCTGCTGCACTTCTGACGCTTTCATTGACAATTTGAACATGGGAAGCTTTCTGTGTCAGTTCATTTCGTTTCGGTTTGTTTCCTTCAAACAAACATGCCAAACATGGTTCAGCAGAGGTGAAAATACATCTGAGAAGGTCAGCAAGTTGAGCCTCAAAACAGGAACATGTAGGGAGGTAAAGGTAAAGGGACCCCTGACCATCAGGTCCAGTCGTGTCCGACTCTGGGGTTGCGTGCTCATCTCGCTCTATAGGCCGAGGGAGCCGGCGTTTGTCCGAAGACAGCCTCCGGGTCATGTGGCCAGCATGACAAAGCTGCTTCTGGCGAACCAGAGCAGCGCACGGAAACACCGTTTACCTTCCCGCTGGAGCGGTCCCTATTTATCTACTTGCACTTTAACGTGCTTTCGAACTGCTAGGTGGGCAGGAGCTGGGACCAAGCAACGGGAGCTCACCCCGTCGCAGGGATTCGAACCGCTGACCTTCTGATCAGCAAGCCTGTGGTTTAACCCACAGCGCCACCTGGTCCCCTTGTAGGGAGGTACCTTATGCTAAATCAGACCATTGGTCCATCCAGCTCAGCACTGTCTCTGCTGACCAGCAGTGGGTTCCTAAGATTTCAAGCAGGATTTACTGACCCAGAGGTGCTGGGGACTGAACCTGGGAGCTTGTGCGTGCAAAAAAGATGCTCCGCCACTTAGCTACAACTGCACCCCAATAAAAACAAACAAACACATTTCAAGCATTACCTAGAATCCTAAATGGGGCTGAGAGGACCTCCCAGTCAACTATAATTGCACAACCTGAATTTGATGGTATGTAATTGAATCCCACCCTGAAATAGTGACAATCTGGAAGTGCCCTAGAAATGGCAGAAGACTGGATCTTGGAACTCTTGCCTGCGGAGCATATTCCTAACCTCCCAATTTACACAAAGCATTTTTTAGCTTGTTGAAACATAAATAACTTACTATCATGAGGTACTGGGAAGCTTGCTACACCAAGGGGGAAACAGCTCTCCCTTTCTGATTATTTTGATTTAATTTTCTAGAAAAACTGATTGATTTGTGCTTGGGGCTGCAGTAAATGAACTTTACCCATATTCTGACATGCTTCGGCCAGTGCCTTCATTATACACCTTTAGGTGCCAGGCGAAAATGTTCCTCTTTAACCAGGCCTTTGGCTGAGTGACATCCAATGCCCTTTTAAATATGTTGTGGAAGTGTGTGTGTTATTGTTGTTGTTGTTATTATTATTATTATGAAGCAGCTGTGTCAGGCAGCAGATGAGGAATGTAGGGCAGCAGTAGCAGTCCCTGGCTGTTCCTCCCGAGTTGCTTAGCTATCCCCATCTGTTGAATTATATTGATACACTGCTTATTATTATTATATTGATACACTGATTATATTGATATGATGCTTTCATTCAACCAAATCGCAAAGCGGCTTACAAGCAATAAATACAGTTGGACCTCGGGTTTCGAACGTAATCTGTTCTGGAAGACCGTTCGAGTTCCGAAACGTTCGAAAACCGAAAACGGAAGCCTCAGTACAGAAAACTCAATACGGAAGCCACATGGCATCTTCGATTTCTGAGGGGTATTCGAAAACCAAAGCATTTACTTCTGGGTTTACAGCATTCAAAAACTGAAATGTTCGTCAATGGAGACGTTCGAAAACTGAGGTACCACTGTAACAATAACAGAACAGAACACCGCAAATGCAACATAAACTAGACAGAGTAGTTAACAAACCATCACTCAAAACAATTACAATTCACCAGTAAAACAATTACAGTCTATAAAACACTATTAATCAAACGACTTTGAACAGATAAGCTAAACAGCACAACAAAAGTCATATTATAGGATTACTCAAAGTACTACAGTGGTCATAATCTATAAAACAAATGTTAACAACCTTTACAAAATAGCAACCGAAAGATAAGATAAGCACTGATTTATTTGTACACTCTTGCCATCCCCATGACTCATAATCTTCCACTCTGTTCAGTTCATTAAAAGACTCCATATACAGTGGGACCTCGACTTACGAGCGATTCGACTTACGTGTTTTTCGACTTACGAATGACTTCCAGGAGAAACAAAATGGCCGCCGCAACCGAATTTTTCGACTTACGAATGGAAGTCGTGGCTGCTTTGATAGGATTTTTTCGACTTATGAATTTTCGACTTACGATTTTTTTTCGCTCAATGCATTCCTGTGGGGATTTGACTTACGAATGTTTTCGACTTATGAAAATTGCGTCGGAACGCATTATCGTCGTAAGTCGAGGTCCCACTGTACACACTGCCCAAGCTTGAGCTCTGAGGAGGTCACTTCGGTGCTGCTAACGCAGTGGTTCGACTTCACCTCCAGGGGGCAACGCCATTGTCTCTTGAGACAGGTGGATGCCAACCACAATGATATCTGCTGCCACATGGTCTCTCTTGGTCCTCCTAATCTGTCCTGCTGCCTCGGGTCTGGTGGAGAATGCTCTCCTGTCACACCAGCGCTGACGTTAGTGGAGGCTGGCCTATATAGGGCAAATGGGCCAATATGCTGCCAGTCTGCCTTTGACCAACTCCTGTCCAACGGCAGCCTTACTTAGAAGCAGTGCCGGATTTACGTATAAGCTAAACAAGCTATAGCTTAGGGCCCCACTCTCTTGGGGACCCCCCAAAAAAGTTAAAGGAAAAAAAACTAGATGTACATTTTCAAAATATAAAAAACAAATAAAGGAACTTTTGTTATTGCCAAATGCTAATGTGTTTGCATTATTAAGTTTGTTATGAATAAAAAATCATTTTAAGTTAGAGCTTAATAATAATTTCACTATTAATATACTTCTTAATTGTATTTCACTATTAATATACTTAATTGTATATTAATTGTAAATACTTAATTCAACAATTACTTTGATAAAATACCTACCCTATATTCCGGCGTATAAGACGACTGGGCGTATAAGACGACCCCCAACTTTTCCAGTTAAAATATAGAGTTTGGGATGTACTCGCCATATAAGAAATACGACCTGGCGTATAATACGACCCCCAACTTTTGAGAAGATTTTCCTGGGTTAAAAAGTAGTCTTATACGCAGGAATATACAGTATTTTGTTATGTGGAAATGGCTTTAGATACCTATTAGGTCCATAAATTACCATATAGCATATATTCAACACCAAAAACAGCGACAATTAGTTGTTGACAAAGGACAGCTGGACATATAAAGGGCCCCATTACCTTCAGTAGCTTAGGGCCTCATCAAACCTAAATCCGGCCCTTGCTACAAGTAGTCAGTGGGTGGCTCTGGCGCTACCTGTTCTTGGTCTCCTGCCTTCCCCACCCCTACCAGTCCTAGTCTGCCCCACTGGCTGAGTGAAATGTTCAGCTGCCCACCCTGTCGGCTCCTGTTTGTGGAACCCCTTTACCTCCAGCAGTGAAACATCTTGGGCTGGACCTGGTTGAGGGACGTATGACCTCCGCACCCATCTCTGCAGTGGCTTTTGGCAAGATTGCCCTCTCACTGTTGTTATTCTTCCTCTCTGTGTCTTCATTAGATGATGGATTATCTGCTGCAAGCGATGGATAGAAAAGAGGCCTCTCCGAGTTGAAGCAACTGTCTCCGACCACCGAAGGCATAGAATAATATCATGGCGAAAGAGACTATTGGTTTCACAAGCATTTTATTGTATATGATAACTGATTTAAAAATAATAATATTATCTTTTGTGTTAAGCAAGATTTTTTTTCTCTCCCGGTGGCGTAAAAATAACCTGCTCACTTGTATTCCTAATAATGACAACACTCTTTGGCGGTGTTTATTTCCATCTGAGTAGCCTTTTCCCTCTTTTGAATGGCTTTGTTTGTACGACAGCTTTTGCCACCCTTGGCACCTTCCAGAACACCTGGAGGGCGCCGGGTTGGCAAACGCTGTTGTGCATAATTGTTGATGAAAGGTCTTCCAATTCTCTAACGGTAATTTGCCATTTCGTCTCTCTCCAATCGCGTCGTCTTTTGTGTTAACAATCATTCGATGTTTTTCAACATTCACAATAAACAAATACGTTTAAAAAAGGAAAGATTCCGAGGTTAGTGCTTTCATCTGTCTGAAACGCAGGTGATGCTGCAGTCTTGCTGAAGCGAAGCAGGTCGGTAAGGGCTTGAATTTCTGGGGGCCATTTTTGTAAGCTGCCCGGAGTTCCATGATGGAGGAAAGGTGGCATACAAAAATAAAGGAAACATATGTACGATAATAAACGCCCACCTATTTGTGTGTGTGTTTTGATGCATTTATCTTTAAAAGGCACAAACCGCCCTGTGAAATGGTACAGAGAAGTTTGAAATGAAATTTTAAAGTGACAAATGGATTATAAAACAAATGACGGCTAGATTTATAAAACGGCGGATAGATTTTTAAAACAAGAAAATTAAAAAGCATACCTCTCTCTGGAGGGCATTTTCAGTTTCACATATATGTCCATGGGGCAGTGACTGGTGAGGAATGAGACCATGTTGGGAAATAGCTTGGTGAAGGTGCCGGCCCAATGGGTGGCAGCTGTGAAAAGGGTAAATGAGAGCCAGAGTGGTGTAGTGGTTAAGAGTGGTAGACTCGTAATCTGGTGAACCGGGTTCGCGTCTCCGCTCCTCCACATGCAGCTGCTGGGTGATCTTGGGCTAGTCACACTTCTTTGAAGTCTCTGAGCCCCACCCACCTCAGAGTGTTTGTTGTGGGGGAGGAAGGGAAAGGAGAATGTTAGCCGCTTTGAGACTCCTTAAGGGGAGTGATAAAGCAGGATATCAAATCCAAACTCTTCTTCTTCTTCTAAATTCCATGCTAGGGACAATCAGGAAATGCATTGAAAACCAACGCTGTTATACAATCTATGATGCAACTGCGTCTGGAATACTGCGCATTGTTCTGGGTCACTTGACCTCAAAGAGGAAATTGTAGAATGGGGAAAGGGTTCAGAAAAGAACAACTGAAATGTCTGCCTGGATAGCTCAGTCGGCTAGAGCGTGATAATGTCTTGGCTGCAGGTTCGATCCCTGCATAGAAGGACAGCTGTATATTTCTGCATTGCAGGGGGTTGGACTAGAAAGAAAGTACTTCCTCACATAAGTGCAGGAGGGAGTGATGGGTTACAAACTGGGATGGCTTCAAATTGGGGTTAGACAAAGTCCTGAAGCAGAAGTCTATCACTGACTACTAACCCCAATGTTCCACCTTCACTGTAAGAGGCAAGATGCTGCTGAATACCACTTGACGGGAGTCACCAAATAGTGCTAATGTGCTTGCAGACTTCTCATAGGTATCTGGCTGGCTATGGTGGGAAGCTACAGGGTTGATCCAACAGGGCTTTTGTCCTTAGTCCTGGAGCCCACACAGAGGAGGCCTTCCCTTTTGCACATGCAGAACGTGCTTCTCCCAAAGAAGGAACACAGAGAAGCACAGACACACCCCCCCGCCACCTTTTAAAGGTAAAGGGACCCCTGACCATTAGGTCCAGTCATGACCGACTCTGGGGTTGCGGCGCTCATCTCGCGTTACTGGCCGAGGGAGCCGGCGTACAGCTTCCAGGTCATGTGGCCAGCATGACAAAGCCGCTTCTGGCGAACCAGAGCAGCGCACGGAAACGCCGTTTACCTTCCCACCTATTTATCTACTTGCACTTTGATGTGCTTTCGAACTGCTAGGTTGGCAGGAGCAGGGACCAAGCAACGGGAGCTCACCCCGTCGCGAGGATTTGAACCGCCGACCTTCTGATCGGCAAGCCCTAGGCTCTGTGGTTTAACCCACAGCGCCACCCGCGTCCCTTAGCCACCTTTTACATTATCTTATTTAGCACCTGATTTATACAACACATTTCATAAAACACAGCAACAGTGATGAAATGTAATAAAACAACCACCCAGTGAAAACTGTGTGCAATACCCTGGCTTGTGAATTTCCAGAACGGTTCAGTCTTGAAAACTGAAAGCTGAACTCAACGGTGCCATTGATTTGATCCGGCAAGGGAGCCCTTCTGTTCTCAAATCACTCCTCCTAGCAGAGAGCTCAGGTGGCGAGTGCTGACAGCGATGCAGTCAAAACGGAGCCCCCGAGAAATGGAAAAGATGGATTAGCACACTTGAGGGAACCCTCAGGTTTACAGAAGTCAGAAAATATTTTTCTTTAAAAATGGGGGGAAAGCCCAGTGAAGACTGAGGATACCTACTAGCGGCAGAATTTCTGGTATCAGCAGGTTAAAGAATCAGACACTGGAGAATGGAGAATGAAGTATCCTGGTATATATACTGCAACTTGTTTATACTGTTTGCTCTGCAAGGTGCTCCCAGTGCTGCTACCACATAACTTCTTGTCTGGAGAGATTGTTGTGCAACGCACGCACGCAGACACAAACATTTGTGGTACAAAGCGTTACACGGTTTTGGCAGGCTGGAAACAAAGCAGTATGCCCACCCAAAATGTTTGCAGGTGCAAATGATATTGCCAGTGGGATCGATCCCCAATAGCATAAGGAACACAAATAATTCATGCACGTGCGATAGAAAAGGATGTCTGGAGAAGCCCTGAGTCAACTTGATATTGCAAAGGTGTGTGCTTTTTTCTCTTTGAGAGAAATTGCGCCTCGCCAACAACTCTTCAAACATACAGAAGTGGGGAGGAAGATTTGTTGAGAGGCCTCTTGCTTTAGGAGTGCTAACAGTAAAACACTGTAATCAGATCAGGACTAATCCGCCAAGATAAGCAAATGTGAGTCACAATCCCGGAGACTAAGGGGAACTTTTAGAAGCAAGGCTGTAAACACTGTTGAGTCTAGAGTGCCTCTCTTGAGAACATGCTCAGAGCAGGAGAGTGTCATTTTGAAGTTGTTCAGGGTGGCCACTTACCCAACACACAGGGCCGGCGCTTCTATTAAGGCAAACTAGGCAGTTGCTTAGGGCGCCAAAATGGAGGGGGCGCTGGCCAGCCTGTCCGCCGCCGCCCAGTGCCGCCCCAACCAGCGGCGGAGCAAGCAACTTGGGGCGAAAACCGCAGTGGCGAGGGTGCCAAAATGGAGGGGGCGCTGGCCAGCCTGCCCCCCGCTGCCCGCCGCCGCCCCAACCAGTGGCGGAGCAAGCAAACCGCGGCGGCGAGTGGCGCCCTATCTATATCTATCTATCTATCTATCTATCTATCTATCTACCTATCTATCTATCTATCTATCATCTATCTATCTATATCTATCTATCTATCTATTTATCTATCTATCTATCTATCTATCTATCTATCTATCTATCTATCTATCTATCTATCATCTGTCTATCTATCTATCTATCTATCTATCTATCTATCTATCATCTATCTATCTATCTATCTATCATTGTCTATGTGGGCTAGACAATGCTACCATTCAGTGAATTTGTAACTGGCTGACTGACCGAACCCAAAGGGTGTTCATTAATGGATCCCCTTCATCCTGGAGAGAAGTGACTAGTGGGGTGCCACAGGGTTCTGTCTTGGGCCCAGTCTTATTCAACATCTTTATCAATGACTTGGATGATGGGCTTGAGGGCATCCTGATGAAGTTTGCAAATGACACCAAATTGGGAGGGGTGGCTAATACCCCAGAGGACAGGATCACACTTCAAAATGACCTTAGCTGATTAGAGAACTGGGCCAAGGCAAACAGGATTAATTTTAATAGGGAGAAATGTAAAGTACTACACTTGGGCAAAAAAAATGAAAGGCACAAATACAGGGTGGGTGACACCTGGCTTGAGAGCAGTACATGTGAAAAGGATCTAGGAGTCTTGGTAGACCATAAACTTGACATGAGTCAACAGTGTGATGCAGCAGCTAAAAAAGCCAATGCAGTTCTGGGCTGCATCAATAGGAGTATAGCATCTAGATCAAGGAAAGTAATAGTACCACTGTGTTCCGCTCTGGTCAGACCCCACCTGGAATACTGTGTCCAATTCTGGGCACCACAGTTCAAGAAGGATACTGACAAGCTGGAACGTGTCCAGAAGAGGGCAACCAAAATGGTCATAGGCTTGGAAACGATGCCTTATGAGGAACGGCTTAGGGAGCTGGGTATGTTTAGCCCGGAGAAGAGAAGGTTAAGGGGTGATATGATAGCCATGTTCAAATATATAAAAGGATGTCATATAGAGGAGGGAGAAAGGTTGTTTTCTGCTGCTCCAGAGAAGCGGACACGGAGCAATGGATTCAAACTACAAGAAAGAAGATTCCACCTAAACATTAGGAAGAATTTCTTGACAGTAAGAGCTGTTCGACAGTGGAATTTGCTGCCAAGGAGTGTGGTGGAGTCTCCTTCTTTGGAGGTCTTTAAGCAGAGGCTTGACAGCCACCTGTCAGGAATGCTTTGATGGTGTTTCCTGCTTGGCAGGGGGTTGGACTGGATGGCCCTTGTGGTCTTTTCCAACTCTATGATTCTATGATCTATCTATCTATCTATCTATCTATCTATCTATCTATCTATCTATCTATCTATCTATCTATCTATCTATCTATCTAATCTATCTATATCATCTTTTCACTACTTCACAGATTGCCCTTACTTCTACCTGCAAGGTAGACAGGACAAGGTAAGGAAAGGGTTAGTTTCACCCACCTCAGTTTCAGAAGGGAATGCACCTCCTCTGGTTTTTGTCTTTGCTTTAAATTCCTTCTTCCCTCCTTGATTTAAAACTTTGGCAAACACCCTTCATTAGTTCTGGTGAACTTCTCTTATATTCCACCAGGTGGCAATCTTGGCCAACGTATCCTCGCTGGAATATACATTTCGGAAAAGTCGTTTTGTGCACAAATCCGAATCATTAGCGATGATTTTGATGGCACAATACGAATCAAGGCAGCATGGCAGTAATAATAGTAAGAATAATGATCTCATAATCACAAGTCTAAAACTTCTGTTACCTGAGATATTTTTCAGGCCAGGGATTGGACCTGGGACCATCTGCTTTGCAGTCCATCATGGGGAACAGGACACTGAACTAGGTGTTAGGGGTCCTTTTGTGTCCTTAATATGGATTTAGCTCTCTTATTTACATGGCGCTGAAGCACAAAGAGACCCCATGGACTATGGTTTTGTTTTAAAGCATAACGCTCCATCATCAAAAGAGTAAGTTTGGAAGGTACATTTAATCATACAGACAGTTGTCTTAACAAAATAAAAAAAATCCTTCCAGTAGCACCTTAGAGACCAAAACTTAGTTGGTCTCTAAGGTGCTACTGGAAGGAATTTTTTTATTTTGTTTTGACTATGACAGACCAACACGGCTATCTACCTGTAACTAGACAGTTGTCTTGTTGACCTTGGGGAGTTCAGCTCAGATTAATGCCTTAAAGCTACTTTCCTCCTCTGAGTCTTTTCTCTTACTTATGGTTCTTAAGAGTTCATCATCTTTGTCTTTTTTCCATGCTCTGGATATATCTTTCCTGTGTGGGAAAATCCGGTGCGTACATGTGTTTGTGCGTGGAGAATTGCTGGCATCAATGTCCCTCCCCAGCGAATGTTTGGTTTTGCAAAAGTGTGCTTGAATGTTGATTCAGAGTTAAGACTTTTGACTGCCTATGTTCCTCTCGGGTTGCCTTGTCAAGGAGGCAGGTAGAGTCACAGTCAGTCACACAGCAACAGGGCACGTTGCCTATTCCATTGATTCCTGCGGCCTTCAGAAGGGTTTCTCGTGAGCAGGAACCACAACTGTCGTCCCCCCCCCAAATTGGAAAGCCTTAAAATGGAGAGACAACGTGACCCAGGCTTTAAAAGCCGCAGAGGGCTTTCAAGTGTGCCAGCAAAAGAAGAAAAAAAAGAAGCAACAGACACAGAAGAAGGAATAAACAAATTTAGGAGGGCGGGGGATACAATCTGGTCAAAGTTCAGTGCTATTAAGACCTATTGATTTCTGTCGAAAGAGAGCTCAGCCTGTACATAACTTTTCCTGAAGGAATTAATGGGTACACAACCATGACTTCAAAGTGCATTCAAAGCACACACACCCAAGGCATCCTGGGAACTGTAGTTCAATAAGAGTGCTGGGAGTGGTAGCTCCGTGAGGAGGAAACTAGAGTTCCCAGGAATATTTGGGTGGGGGAATGTGCTTTGAATGTGCTTTAAAGGTGTGGTGTGTGTTCGCAGATTGAGATGTGTTTTCGCTTCCGTTGGCCCATGCCCCTGGTCTCCTACATTTGTACAACGAGCAGCACGTCCCATAATTGGGAAATAATAAACTACCCCTGCAGCTACCCTATGAAAAACCTTGGATGCGACCCACCCAAAGGTTAAGAATTTGGAATTCCCATTGATCTCAACAAAAGAGATGAACGTGCTCAAAATTTTAGCCGCATA
Source organism: Darevskia mixta (assembly GCA_034641385.1). NCBI lineage: Eukaryota > Metazoa > Chordata > Lepidosauria > Squamata > Lacertidae > Darevskia > Darevskia mixta. The sequence continues at coordinate 4,235,462 of JAWWNH010000062.1, read as the reverse complement.
GTTTTCGTTATTCTTTCCCCACCCAAATACAGTTTTGTTCGGACGTCTTTCCGGAAATGTTCCTGTCTACCTCCCCGACTGCCAAATGTACAGCTTTACCTACGTGTAGCTGAGCAACAGCAGAAGCACCCTGTCACGTTTGGGAGGGATTAGCCAGGACAAATCTATCTACCGGTATATGGAAAATTTTAGGCCTCTGGAAACCTTGCAGGACTTTTCCTAATTCAATAGCTCTGTATCTCCGTAGCCAGAAGTGAGTCGTTCTCACACACCTAGAAATATACATTGCCCCTTCTGTCCCCCCCCCCCCGGTAACCCAATTTTTTCCTTTTCTGGTGCTGTCAGAGAATCAATCCCTGTTCAAGCTCGACACTTGAATACGCCACCACTCACACATCATACTAGTGAGCATTCAATAATATTTAAAATGAGAAACATTCTACTGATGGGTCACCCGGGTAGAGAAGGATAGAGAAATTAAACAGCCTTTTTGCCGGATGGCCAGTTTGAATTAGGATTTAGGGGAGATTGAAAGAAAGAAAGCCTACATTTTCAGCGAGTTTCATTTCTGATTATTTCCCATTGTCTCTTTACAGTCTTTGGCTTTCAACCGTTTTGTTCCGCTGTTAGCAGCGAATGTTTAAAATCTTGCCCTCGTTGCTTGAAGAGAGTTTTAAGTGAAAGAGGAAATAGGTGACTCAAGGGAGGAGTCCCGGGTTAAGAGCCTTAGCGAATTTAGAGCAAAGAAGTGGTTAAGGATCCAGATGATTTAATCCCGTTTTAAGAAAAGGTTTTACAGTGAGCAATTAGATGCTGGTTAAGGAATTAATCACTAATGGGTCATTAACTTTGACTGCCATTGTACAGTTAACAAGCTGAGGCAGGATTATTAGACTCAGCACCCAATTAAGGAGAAGATATTTACAAAAAAAAAGGGGAATAAAGAAAATAAATCCCCAACAAATAGGATCTTAAAACGCAACAGGACAATGTGTAAGAATCCACACGGATGTACTGGATAAAAATGCACGTAAAATCAAGAAAGGGGGAGAACTGGACATCGACGTTCCTCCCCAGCCTTCACATATTGAAATGAATTTATTCTGAATGGAAAGAAACATTTATTTATACATCTGTCAGCTCGGTGCAAGTGGTGTGTGTGTGTGTGTGTGTGTGTGTGTGAGAGAGAGAGAGAGAGAGAGAGAGAGAGAGAGAGAGAGAGAGAGGGAGAGTAGGGAGGAAAGCACTTGTTGGGTTTTTTATTATTATTCTGTATGTAAATGACTGTTCTCTTGGTGATGTCCAATGCCACTCTAGTAAAACTCTGCTTGCACAATGGCACCTCTCCTGGCCTATCTTCTCGCTCATGGTAGCCCTTGATGTGTATCCTAAAATCAGTTCTGAAGAGAGGCCCAACAGAGCCAACCTTCTGGATCAGATTGGGGGGCATGCAGAAAGCTGTGGGCATGGGTGGAGTCCTGTTCTGCTCACAGACAACTGTTCCACTTGAGTGGAATATCACTGGATATCCTCCTCTTGCATCAATGCACGAGTCCTACCTTCAGAGAACCTTTTGCACTCAAGAGAGCCAGTGTGGTGTAGTGGTTAAGAGTGGTAGACTCATAATCTGGGGAACCGGGTTCGCGTCTCCGCTCCTCCACATGCAGCTGCTGGGTGACCTTGGGCTAGTCACACTTCTTTGAAGTCTCTCAGCCCCACTCACCTCACAGAGTGTTTGTTGTGGGGGAGGAAGGGAAAGGAGAATGTTAGCCGCTTTGAGACTCCTTCGGGTAGTGATAAAGCGGGATATCAAATCCAAACTCCTCCTCCTCCTCCTCCTCCTCTTCTTCTTCTTCTTCTTCTTCTTCTTCTTCTTCTTCTTCTTCTTCAATGCAATCCTACACCTGTCTAGTCAGAAGTAAGTCCTGCTGACTTCCAGAGGGCTTACTCCCAGGTAAGGGTGTCCAGGATTGCAGCCTCAGCCTGCAAGTGGTTCTTGCCTCTTGCAGAGGGTTCTGGATTGCACTCCATTTATTCATGGTTCTAGACAAACATGTAGGGCTGCATCATCACATCTCAGATTGGGGTTGGATTTTGCAAAGGCAGATCAACAGCGAGGGGCAAGCTGTCTTTCAAGTAAGCTTGCTTGTCCTGCTCAGCGAGGCTGTGGTAAATTTTGAAGTGCGGGAGCTCATCATGGAGGCCCCAGTTGCCAACAGCCCAAAAGGCCAGTCCAAAAATGCAGGCAGCATCCGTTACTGTTGCCGTTTGTGACTGTTATCAATACATTGTGTTATTTGGGTATAGTTTTTTTTATTCTGTATGCTGTTGTTTCTGTAAGCTGGTTTCATAAACTGACTAGCAGAAATCCGATACGCCTCGAAATTATAATGTGGATCTACTTAATTTGCACCTTCGGAAACGGTTGGGCAAACCAAAACGCGACTATCTCTCGAAATTCGCACTTCCGTGGGTTTTGTGATGTGGTTTCCCAGCCAAATAATGTGTAAATAAATATGTAAATTAGGGGAAACTGCGAATAAAAATTTGTGTAGCATTGTTGTTGGTTGGCTGCAACAATTTCAGTCTGTGGTGACCTTCAGGGTGTGAGGTTGGGGCTTATATCTGATACCAGCACTGACAGGCATTGAGACTGTGCAGTAACAAACATGTTATGATTCTGTAGTTGGGAGCAAGTGGGCAAAGCTAGTTTTATACGCACACAATCCAAGGCCAAGGGCCTACTCTCATATAAAAGTGGTCTCCTCTCATGTGAAAGATGGGAGAGAAGTATTAGGTGGTCCAATAGCAGGGATGCACAGAATGGAAGGGCCAAGGGGTGTTGAATTTTGGCCTCCACTGAAATTTGAAGGACCAAAATTCACCCCTGGAGTGCATTATCCAATTCAGAGATGGGGAGAACATCTTGCATGCCTAGGATGTCCCACAATATTGTATGTGGGTTGCAATATTGTTGAGTACCGGGTATGTACTTAATTCATTCCGGAGGTCCGTTCTTAAACTGAAAACGTTCTTAACCTGAAGCACCACTTTAGCTAATGGGGCCTCCCACTGCCGCTGTGCCGCCGCTACCCGATTTCTGTTCTCATCCTGAAGCAAAGTTCTTAACCCGAGGTAATATTTCTGGGTTAGCAGAGTCTGTAACCTGAAGCGTCTGTAACCTGAAGCGTATGTAACCCGAGGTACCACTGTATATGAGGTCCCACCACAATGAGTGGGACCAACATTTGAGGGTAAGCTGGGGCTTGTAGCATAAATCTCATCTCTCCCGTATCTCCATACGTTGGTTTATTTATATATTAGGCCAAGGGAGGGACAATGTTTATGCTGAAACCCACCGTCCCTTAAAGACCAGATCCTGCGCTCAGGAGTGGCTCCCCTGAGTGCTTCTTGGTTATGCCGCAAGCCATCCAAACCCGCACTTTCGTTGTTTGCCGGCTGCTCTGGGCTTCTCGACTTGGTTACAAGAGAAAGGAGAAGGCCGAAGGGCTCGGAAGGAGGAGGAGGAGGAGGAGGAGGAGGAGAGAGAGGCTGTTTTCAAAATACAGTGATTCCCATTCTTCCCTGAGAAAGAAGGCTCTCAAGTCGGCAAATGGGAGCGCCATTGTTGGGACCCCCGCCCTCCCCATCAGCGAGGGATGTTGAGAAATAGCTGAGGTTAAAAAGCTCCCTGAAACGAAGCTGAACAAAAGATGACGAGCTTGTTTCTGACAGGCCCCTTAAAGATACGCACAGATTGTGAAAATATAATTAGAGGCCTGGCTTTGTCTGCCCACAATGAGTGGGAAATGTTGAAAGAAGCGGCCTCCTCACTCTTTATTGAACCACCCCCCCTCAGGAGACAATGAGGGGGCTTGTGAGCCTGCTCCTTCTCCTAATGAGAAACGTTAATTGCCACAATTTCCAGAGTGTGTAAAGCACCCTGTGCCCAAGGAAGCGGGTTGGAGGGGGGGGGGAGAGTCGAGAGGAGGGAGGGCCCCGGGAGGGAGTGTTTTATTTAAAAGCTTCTCAGCCCCATTAAATGTGGTAACAGAGATAATGGAAAATAAAATCGCTGTGTTTTCAAATTCTGCAGCTCCGACAATAGGAAAGAGTTAGCTGCAGATGTGCGATTGTCGGCTGATTCTCATCCTCAGAGCAAGTCGTCCTGGGAGGTGCCTCACATTTCTTTGCTGTGGCTCTGCGCTTGCTTGCAAGATGGACTTCCTAAATAAAAAAAAGTGGGAATGTGGTTTGTTTTAATTATCATGGAATTCACACTTTTGCAAGGCAGATGGTAAGTGCCCAGAATGCACATATTTGGTTAAAGCGTGCGTAAAAATGGACATGTTCGTGAAAGTAACACCCAAAGTCGCATTACATCAGGGGAAAATGTGTATATTGCAAAAATGTGTATATTAGGCAGGACCGCATAAGTTGTTGCTTCAGTTTTTTGGCGGTATCCTTAATACATTAAGCGATATAGAAATTACATAATCATACAAAAATACAATTTTTACATACAAAAATTAGGAAAAAAATCATACACACACAGAGAGACACACCACAAACTTATGTACCGGTAGAAATTTGGAGGACTGGATGTAAGATTGAAAAACTGAGAGAAACATAGATTTGCCCATATCTACCCTCCATGAATTTGTCAAATGCCCTTTAAATGTGGCCAATTATGAGGGGCATCCTTACCGTTGCACAGAGTGAGGCAACCGCCCTAGCCATTCATCATGAGACCACTCGCCATTCTCCCTTCTCGGGGGGGGGGGGAATCTGTGTGTGCCACAAGTACTGCTGCAAGTGGTGTCGAAGCCGCCATTTTGAATCCTCCGCAAAGCCCTGGAACCAGCATCGTTCTGGGGCATCGTAAGTGGGGAATGGCAACCCCTGTGGGTGGGAAGTAGAGAGACGGGTAATATGTTGGGAGAATTCTGCAGAGAGACCTTTATTTTCTGAGGAGGGAGGGGTGTGTGAGAAAAATAAAAATCTCAGAAACCTGGCTCAGCTCCACTTGGGCTCACAGGTTGTGGGCAACCTGGACTCTTGCCAACTCTTCTGGATCTCTCTTTGTTCTTGGTTTATGTTCCTGGGAATAGCAGGAAGGAATGGAGACAACCATTTGGTCGCAGCGCAGTTGGAGTAAGCAGGCTGTGAACTGTGTGCACCAAGATGCTCTCTTCCACTAGGCAGAGTGAGGCAGCCTCCTTTGGGTGGCAGATTTTGGGAAAAGAAAGGAACAAACTGGCTGTTTCAAAGTTCTCTCTTTTCCATTTCTCAGCTGCCTCAAGCGAGAGAGATAAAGGCTGTGGAACCCTCTAATATTCCATGGTACCTCCACAAAGTATATTTTACTCTTGGAACCATGTGTTCATAGAATCATAGAGTTGCAAGGGATCCCAAGTGTCATCTAGTCCAACCCCTGCTATGCAGGAATCTCCACACACACACACACACAGTTTGAAGGGATCCTGAGGATCACCTCAGGCCAAACTTGGCCCTCCAGATGTTTTGGGACTACAATTCCCATCACCCCTGACCACTGGTCCTGCTAGCTAGCAATAATGGGAGTTGTAGTCCCAAAACATCTGGAGGGCCAAGTTTGGCCATGCCTGACCTAATCCAACCCTCCGCTGCGCAGGAATATGCAGCTGTCCCTTACTGGGAGCGCACCCGCAACCTTGGTGTTATCAGCACCATGCTCGAGTCTAACCAACTAAAGCTACTATCTAGGCTGGTTCCCCATCCAATTTGAAACCACCCTGGACCCTGCTTAGCTTTGCAAATGTGCTAGCAGTTTTACTGCTGCCTCAATTGTCTTCAACACGAAGTTCCTGGTGCATTGTAGTAATATAGAAGAGATATTTTATTAACATGTAAACACCCCGTATATATACAATGTCCGTCAGCTGAATGGAACCTTCTTTAACTGAACAAGCTGATGGACAGCCTTGCTTTTAAGGTTCTATTCATCTTAAAGATACAGTAACATATATCAGCATGGGTGGGTGGGTACCAAGGAAGCTGAAGAACAGGAGGAGGAGGCCTGAAAACGGATCTGTGTGCAAGGGGGAGTTGAGAAAAGTAAGGAGGGTGGAGGAAAAAGGGGAGTGGAGCACCAGGGGCTACAAGAAAGAGGATGCAGTAGGGAGTATGGGAATGGCGTTGAAGATGAAAGCAGCATCATGAAAGGGCCTGAAAAATAGGAGCAGGGGGTGGCTTCATAACTGGACAGAAGTGGGAAAGGGTGCTTAGCAGCTGCAATGTGCGCAAAGAGGAGGATACAGGAGGTTTTCATGGGGTGGTTTGTGTGCAAAGGGCGGTGGGGGGGAGGTTGCACAAAAGGAGGGAGGGGAGGCCTGGGCCTGGAGGTGAAGGTGAAAACAGGGGTGCAAAGTGGAGCTGCAGAGATAAAGAAGAAAGAAGTGGCTTCAGAAATGGGGTTAGGAAGGTGAAAAGCTCAAAATAAATCCTTTGCATCAAGTCTCCCATGGCAGCTAGGAAGGACCACCTATTTCTTCAAGAATGACTGGTAGCATGTGCTGCCTAGGGCCCTGGCTTTACCAGCTGTGTCTTGGAGGAGTCCATTGGAGAGTTACTTGACGGTGCAAAACACCCTTGCAATTCCAAGAACATGCTCCTTGGTTGAGGCCAGGTAGTGTTCTTTGCATACTGGCCATGTGGCCTAGCGTGTGCCCCAGAGTCCTTTGCAGTGCCCCAGAATCCTTCCATGACAGATGTCAGTGTGGGAAGTGTTTCCTGAATGCAAGGAGCATGGAAACGATGGATCCGAGTCCATGCCATGGTATCTTATGCTATAAACATAGACCAGAAACAAGCTAACAGAGAATAAGTACTCTAGCAGAACCATTGAGGTGGTCCAAGCACATGAGCCAGACCTCATGATCAAGGCAGAAGCCAATGTCCCCTTCTCCCAGAGGCAAGCCAACTTTGCCCGGTGGGAGAGGGACAGAATGCATCCAGACCTCAAGTAGCAATTATCTGCTCATCTTCAAGGTCCACTCATTCATCCAGTTTCCCAAAGAGAACATGCCTTTGGCCCTTTTGCACAAGGGCGGGAAACAAAGTGCCTTCCATTGGCACTATTGGACTACAGCTCCCATCATCCTTGACCATTGGCTGGGGGCAGATGGGAGCTAGAGCCTAGCAGCATCTGCAGGCGCAGGGTTAGTTAAGCCTGCTATAGTACAAATGCATCACATGCAACATCCCTTATGTGACCACCGAGTCAAGGAGATAAGTAACTATACAAACTTTGGAAGACATCTGAAGGCAGCCCTGTATAGGGATTTTTTTTTTAAAAAAATGTTTAATTATATTTTTATATATGTTGGAAGCTGCCCAGAGTTGCTGGGGCAACCCAGTCAGATGGGTGGGGTATTATTATTATTATTATTATTATTATTATTATTATTATTATTATTGACATTTTAAAGTGAGGTTGATCAGAACAAATGACTGGCAGCAATTGCAGCAGATATGCTCTATGCTTATGATATTGTATTCTCTTGTTAATTACGCTGCTTTAAATGTGCATTTTATATTTGACTTCCTTTAGTAGTGTCTTCTTTTGAAATGTTTTAAGATTTATTTATTTTTGTTAACTTTGCTGCATTAAATGTGCACTCTGTAGCGGACCTCCTTCGCAATGGTTTATTTTGAAATCTTTAATATAACATTTTAGTTTCCAGGAGTAATCCTCCTGCTAGTTTGCTTTGGGTGTATACTTTATATTTGACTTTATTCAGTCATGTTTTCTCCTACATGGTTTTATTTGATGTTTTCGTGTGTTGTAAACCGCTTTGAGTCCCCCTCCTTTTAAATATAAAACAGTGTAGAAATGGAATGAATAATAATAATAATAATAATAATAATAATAATAATAATATGTGATGACCTGCTTGCTGATTTAGGTTACTAAAACCAAACCTTGATAGTTCAGAGGGCTGCTGCAAACCACAGGCAATAGATTTAGAATTAACAAACCATAAGCAATAGATACAGAATTAACAATCCCAATGTCCTGTCTGAAAATATGTGTGCTTTAATGTTACAAAATGTCCCTAGGAAGGATACAACATTTTCCTGCTTCTTCGTCACCTCTGCTGTAATCCAGCCAATGAGTCAGGGATATTCATTAAAAAAGAAGAAATACAACAATCAAAGCAAAGCTAGAACCAAGCCCTAAATCTTGTGCCAAAGGTGGGGAAGAACACAGATATTGCAGTGGCTAAATTGGAGGATTAAGAGGTTGGTTGGTGGGTAGGTAGGTGCAGAACGATTTCTGTTTAATGCTCAAGTCCCTTCTACAACACAGGATATAGTCTTAACAGCAATAGTCTTTGCTTATCTGTCCAGAACATAAGATCTAAGGGATGAGACCACTTTCCAAAGGGGAGCCTTTCTCACAAACCACGCAAGCCAGAGGTCTCCCTCCTCATATTGTCTGCCATGGTTTCCCAATGGACTGGATGTGCTCCTTCGCCTTCATCCTCAGCGCAGCAATGCTGGTGTTGCGGGGGTCCACCTCTTCCAGCGGGAATTTGTCCACAAAGTTTGTCCCGCACTGGTAAGGCGGTGGAGGCCCCATGGCTCCTAGGGGTTGCAAGGTGTGTCCCATGGGGGGAGAGTTTAGGAAAGGGGGAGGGGTGTAGCTGCTGGGGAGGCTCTGTGGGGAAGCCACAAATCCCGGCAAAGTCTGCAGGGGGCTGGTGTTGGGCATGGGCGGGTTCAGCCACGAGTCCAGGGGCAAGTTGCTGCCGATGGTCCCGATGGCAGAGGGCTGGGGTGAGCGGTTGAAGGAGAGGATGGGGGAATCCTGCAACTTCATGGATGTCACCTCCAGCTTCTCTTGACGCCTCCACTTGGCTCTCCGGTTCTGAAACCAAACCTAAAGGAAAAACGGAAAAACCACATAAATACAAAGCAGAAACACACCCTTCAACATTTCTCAGATGAAAATAAAGACATCCTATTCTACATCAGGAAGCTTCTGAGAGCCAGTGTGGTGTGGTGGTTAAGAGTGGTAGACTCGTAATCTGGTGAACCGGGTTCGCATCTCCGCTCCTCCACATGCAGCTGCTGGGTGACCTTGGGCTAGTCATACTTCTTTGAAGTCTCTCAGCCCCACTCACCTCACAGAGTGTTTGTTGTGGGGGAGGAAGGGAAAGGAGAATGTGAGCCGCTTTGAGACTCCTTCGGGTAGTGATAAAGTGGGATATCAAATCCAAACTCTTCCCCTCCTCCTCCTCCTCCCGCTTTTGATCTCTCGCACACAAAGACATCTTTACGGTTTTGCGTAAAATCCACACATGCTAATTTATAGGCATAGCTGCAGACTTGGAAACAATAAGCAGGAATCACCCAAGGAGTCCCGTCAGTACAAACCTGGTGCAAGAACTTCTGCTTGTGCAATGGGGCTTTCTCTCTCTCCTCCCTCTCACCCCCTGAATTTGGCTCTGGGGGGGATGGGGAGAACCCCAGAACAAGACACGGGTTGAGGACAGGAGGGGATCATTTCACCTGGCAAGCTGCAATGCTCATAGGATGTTCACCATAACAAATTACAACCCCTGTAATTTAAGCAGAAATATAATGCAGCTCAGGGATATGACTCGGGAAAGGCTGATGTGGTGAGCTGTGATGTGGTTGATTCAGTCAACCATGCAGGTGTTAAACTGTTGATGAGCCCCTCCTGCTCTCCCTCCTGCAGCTTTGTTAACCTGGACTTGGACCAGGCAGCCCTTGCAATAGAGGGGTCCTTCAGTGGGCAGCGAGGAGGATCAGGCACAGGAAACCAGAATTTATGAGGCACAAATCCTGGCTATGGTCCCCAATGGGGTCTGGGGAGCTCACTGCATCCCGCTGTGCCGCTCAAGCCCGTGTCTGCCAATTTGAAAGGCAGAGCGGGTGTGACCTGGGAGTGTGTCCCTGCCATGGACGAGCCTCCGTCTCCAGCATGATTTGTGGTTGGTTCCTCCATAATTCAGACAATTGGCATTAATCAAGAGGTGCTCCTGGACCGACATATGCTAATAGGCTGTAATCAGTCAGCTGCCAAAAGGACAGGGCTTGGCTCTTTGAAGGTATCTGAATGTTTTCTTTGAAGCTTGAGAATCCTTACAACGGCCGGGAAAGGAAGGTGTAGGATAAGGTGCTTTCCTATATAATGAAAAGGATGTGTGTAGCTGATGCTACGTTATTCTGTTTGTTACTTCGTAAAAGAGGGGGGAGGCTTTTGATTTATGCTCAACAAGGAATTTAACAAGGTTTTACTATGCTCTCCCCCCCCCCCCACGAGCAAGGCTGAATGGACTTTATTTAGAATTATTCCTGGACTGCTGTTGGAGGAATGCTGTGGGGAGGGGTAGAGAATGAACTGCTGATGAACAGCTGTGGTAAAGAGGCTGAATTTGAGAAAAGACCTTGCTTTTAACTGTGTGCCGAGGAAGAACTCCAGAGCGGAATTTTAATGGCAGAGTTTGGATATGCATTCTGTGAGCTGTTTATGGCTGCAGCTCATATCCAATCTGTAAACAGCGGAAGGAATGGAATGTGACCTTGTACCATCCAGATAAACATTGCAAAGAACTGAACAATGGAAGAGAGTAATTCACTCTCCCAGCACACCAGGCCTGGAACAACAATGTATATTGTGAAATGGATTATTTATTTATAAGATGTAACCGAGGTGCTGTTTGTAAGGTGAAAAAAGCTGGAAGAATGGTTTAACGGCAAGTGAAGGATGTCAACTGGACTGTAAATAAGAAATGATGTGGCTATGTGAGGAAATGATGATGATCATATGTTTGGAACAGCTGCGGGAAACGTGATTTTAAGAAATTGTATTAAGTTAATATAAATTGGTTTGATTTGTAATAATTTGGGAAATTAATTTTAAAAAAATTGAAAAGTATATATAAAGTGGGACACTTGGCCACCCCAGAGTCGGGTGTAGATCAAAATGCACATTCCATGCAATTTTCAATCATGAGTTTTCAGATATGTGAAAATATATCTCTTGTATATTAACTGAGACTTGTGAAACTGGCCTAGCTCATAAGTAAACAGCCAAATCACAGTAATTTGCCTTGAAGCCTAAATAATCACAAGGTGCTGCAGGACCTTGTTTTCATCTAAGTAAATGAGGTCACAAGGGTGCTTTAATTTTGCCTTCCATCTGCCTTTCACTGAAAGTCAACCAGCACTATTTGCTTGTCCAAGGAAAAAGAGCTTCTCTCTCATATACTTTCTGAGTTTAGACGCCGGCCAAAATCCTTTAAAACCCATACCAAGCCCTGAGCTCCCTTAGTTAATTCAAACTTGACGGGTTAAAAAAAAACACCCCTGCAGGCATTTTTGTCTCATGCTCCCCATCAAATAATTCCCCTTAGTCCATAAACTCAAATCTGCTCTCATTACCCACTAGAAGGGATAAAATTAGTGCTGGTTTTTGGAGGCTGCTTTTTTAAACACACACTTTTGGAAGCCCTCCCAGATTTTTTCCCTTCTTCTTTTTACAGATGACTAGTAAATATTTCAGGCTTCTCAAACATTTTCGTGATCCAGGGATTACAGATCATTCAGCTTTAATTAAGCCTGTGAAAAACCTCCCACTTACGATTAAGCGGGTGGGGTCGGAGAGAAATCCCCAACTTTCTTCTTTTCGGTGGGAACTGAAGTTTCTGAGAAGCAGCGAAGGTGGCGGATCGCGCATTCATGAGAACGCACCTCTTTGCAACACACTTTACAACTGGTGGGATCCAGCCAAGGTTAAGTGCCGTACTTTTAAGTCCTTGGTGGAAAAAACATATCTCCATATGTTTCCACCCACAATAGGATCTCGATGCAATAAGGAGGTAAATATTGCTCCTTGACCCTTCCCCTCAATTTCTATGAAGTGTGTGTATTGAGGGGCTCTTTCTTTCTCCGCAAAGTTCTCCAGCAATCATTCATAACCTCCTCTAAACAAATTAGGCTCTCACAATGCAATTCATTTAGAACACGGGTACCGCTACGAGCTTAGCTGGTTGCTGCACAGCAAATATATATGCTTTTGCTCCCCCATTAATTGCTGCTTGCGTCGTAGTTTGAACTTGCGCAGGACCCGGAACTCTGGGAAATCAGGGTTCTAAATCACACCAGGGGGGTGAGGTGAAAGTTTGCTCAAGTACAGCAAACTCTCCTTCTCCAGAACTTCAGTCCCCAACATGTGGGAGGCTGCGCCAATGAGAACATGGGAGAGCAAACAAGGGGCTCCCCCCTTCTCCCCCACAGAGCAGCTCCTTATGCATCACCACAAGAGAGGGAGGAAAGAAGACCCAGATCTCCATAAAAAGTGCACGTACCGCTTTAGATGCATAGATAACACATTTAGAAATAATCGCTGGGATTTCAATAGAAGTATATAATGCAATGCATCTCACCGCAGTGAGTGTGCCTACTCAGCCTGCTGTCTGGGGGCTAACTGTTGATGGGCAACTTCAAGACCCTTCTTGATCTCCCTTCCGATCTCCCTTTCAAACTGGGCTTGGACTGAACAGCCCTTCAGATAACAGGCTGCAAAGTTGGACACATGGGACAGGATTCAACTCAGTGGTTGCATGCACGGAATAAGGTCTGCTTGCTTGCACAAGTGGACATCCTGCTCTTCTGCTGTTATGTGTCCTCTTGCATGCTCCCTAAATCTGCTCCAGAGGGTTGGGATGGGGGGCAACCCAGAATAGCATGTGGGGCTAGAAGTCTCAGTGCTCAAGCAGACCTTGTTCCATGCACACATACCCCGCTTAGCACTAAGGAGGGGCAGGAAGGAAGAATACGCGAGAGTCCTATAGGCACCACAATGCATACATGGTGTTACTGCATGTAGATGGGGCTGAACCAACTATTAGGTAGATTGAAGTGACTTTTTTGCATGACAAATGCTAAGAGGTAGAGAGGGACTGTGAGATGTTGGAAGGCAGAGCTGTGTGTGACACACAGTGTTGTTGACATCCGTCTGTCTCAGGAGACAATGGAGTGCGCTTCCAGGGGTGAAGTCAAACTGCTGCATTAGCAGCACTCAAGTGACCTGTCCAGGGTGCAAGCTTGGGCAGTGTGTATGGAGGTCCTGGGCTGCCCAGAAGTCAGGATTCCCCTCTCAGCCTCGCTGATGGGGTCCAAAGGAAAGCAGAGCAATATGTTGGGCACCAGCTTGGCTGCAGGAGTTGCTGGAAGTGTGCCTTATTATTATTATTATTATTAGTAGTAGTAGTAGTAGTAGTAGTAGACCACCCCTCATCTGTAGATCTCAGGGTGGTTCAGGACATGGGGCTCCTACTTAGAAATGTGCTGTGAAGGACATTCTCTTGTCTACAGTGTTGCAGGAAGGGAACTGCCTGTCGCCTTGAGCCAAGGCAGAGTGAGTAGCTCCATGTGCACAAAAGGGATGGGTGCACATCAGTTCTACCTCCACTTCAGCCAATGGGGTGGCCCAATGGGCTTCAGTTTACACCAAAGCCCTGATGAAGCACTGCCACCTCTTACCCCAGACACTGGGTGCATGCCTTTAAGTCTATCGTGGAACGGGAAATGAGGTAGCTGTGGGCCTTCTCACCCACTAGCTTCCCAGTTCTGTTGCCTTTCCCCAGGTCTCCAGGTGCAGTGCTGGATTAAACCTTGAGGAGACCCCCTAGGCAGTCAAAATTTTGGGGTCCCCTGTTCTAGTGGGATAACATTCAACTAAGAAAGCCTGGTTCTAATTTTCTTTCAAGAGCAAATCAATGTTGTTTTGATCCGTTTGTCACGGGACCCTTAAAGGTTGCGGGGCCGACGGAAACCAAGAAAATGAACAAATAGATCTTGAAAAGCCGCCTCTCTGTGGGCATTGCTCGATGCAAAGGTGCCGATTACATAGGCTGTATTTCAAATGACATATTATTATTCCATATCCCAGACCAGTGGTGGACCTACATTTTTGGGGGTCCTGAAGCTTGAACTGTTATTTATGGGGACCCCTTTGCAACCAGCAACAAGGCCTGGGTAACCATAGTTATCTTCTTCAGTGGGGCTGTTCCACGACAGATGACCACTATTGACTTTGGGATTCACTCAAACATTGCAGGAAAGCTGGTTCTTGTTTAACGAATCCCTAACTTTAATGCAAAGGGTAGTAGCAAGAAGAACATGGAAAGAGGTGCCAATTACACATGCTATTTCTGGAGCATTCAAAGAATTTGAAAATTAAGCCTAATTGTCACATACTTGGGAAACTAATACCGGTACTAACCTAAGGTGCTTTTTTATTTTATTTTTACTATCGTTTATCCTTGCCTTTTCTGTTTCCCCCTCTCTTACCCCCAAATCTATGGCACCCTATAAATAAATAGGGAACTTCCAATAAGTTTAAAAACACATAATCAGTGAAAATGATATTTCAAATTGCATGATCTACCAAAACAACGACAAACCAACCAACACCTTTCTCTGTGCTGGACATTGCATGATTAGGAGGATTCTTAGCCAGAGTATCTGAAACTAGACACTAATAATTAGAGAGAGATTGCGGTCTGAAGTGCTAAAAAAAGGCAGATTAAGGAAAATCCTTTACTATGTATGCAAAGTCTGAAATTATATCCGGGGTGGGGGGTGGGGGACCCTTTTACTGGATTATCAAGGAAACGCTGCTTTTGACTGAGGTCTTCTAATGAAGATGAAAATCTGAGGATTAACTGTCCAAGATTTCACCATGTGGCTAGATGGAGAAGGAAGAGGAGGAAGAGAAGACCACCTGCCATTTTACCTGGACTCTCACTTCAGGTAGGTTGACCTTCATAGCCAGCTCTTCTCGGCTATAGACATCGGGATAGTGGGATTTCTCGAAGGCTCGCTCAAGTTCGTGCAGCTGGTAGGTGGTGAAGGTTGTCCGGTTCCTCCGGTGTTTCTTTTTGGGCTGGTCTTCATCAGACAGTTTGCCGTCGCTGTTGTTGCAAGTGGCCAGCTCTGGACTCAAGCACTCCTCCGAGCGTTTGGAGCAGTAGGGGTCTGGGAGGGGGGAAGAAGAAGAAGAAGAGGTTAGGCAACCCACCAACAAATTGAGCCGGACCTCATGGATTTAAGGCTGTAACCTTGTACACCTGGGAGTAAGTCCCATTGAAATCAGTAGAACTTACTTCTGAGTAGGCATGCATAGGATTGAGCAGCCAAGCTGATTCACACCAGCATGTCTACCTGGTGCTAAGCACATTTGAGTGAACGTAAGTATACCACTTCCAAATTTAATAAATCCAGACTTCTTGTCTTGATTTGTTTTAACTTTTTGAGCTGGTTTCACAGAGAACTAATAGAGATAGATGATAGATAGATGATTAGATAGAGATAGATAGATAGATGATAGATTATCTAGATAGATAGATAGATAGATAGATAGATAGATAGATAGATAGATGATTGATAGATAGATAGAGATGATAGATGATAGATAGATAGATAGATAGATAGATATAGATATAGATAGATAGAAGATAGATAGAGATGATAGATAGATGATGATGATAGATGATAGATAGATAGATAGATAGATAGATAGATAGATAGATAGATAGATAGATAGATGATAGATAGATATAGATACATCTCCTTTATCTTTTAAAATACTTCAAGTGTTTTACAAGAAAGAAAATATGTATTTCTATTAATCAGCACCATATAATCACATTACTTAATTAGTGATCTTGCTGTATCCTTCTGTGTGTTCCTCCATTCTGTTGCCTTCAGTTTTGACTTTATTTCAAAATAAAATCCAGCGTTAAAAGCAACATCGATATTGCTACTGTTTCTACCTTTTGCAGCCTTACCCTGGATCCTAAAACCTATTACATATATGCAAATACCATTGATTTCGTTGCTTTGAAGTCCGTTAGCTCTGATCTGGACTGGAGCAATCCTGTGCATGCCTGCTCAGAATAATGCTGAACTCAGCAGCTCTGTACCCAGCCAAGGATACATGGCCTTGGTCATTTATAAATTATTATGAGTTAATAATATTCTATCAAAATCTGAATGAATGGAAGCTGATCCACACGACTGCTCTGCGCAGCTTGATGCTTTCCTTCCCCTTCGCCCCAGCATTGTACTATTCCCCTGGTAAAACAGAGGCCATTCCGAACCATTCTCCAATGGCTGTTTTTGGACCATCGCTCATCTGCTTTGGAGAGGTCTGAGATTGCATCTTGCTGGCTTAGAGCAAAGTCTGCCTAAGCCAGCTTTCCCACTGCTCCCCATGGTGTTGAGCCAGATGCTCACAAGTGGGGCGTAATTCACATGACACAATGTAGCCTGGGGAAAGCGATTTGAATTTGATGTGCTGGTGAGACTAGAAGCGATGAGACCTAGCGTCCTGTTCTCACAGCAGCCAACCAGATGCCCACGAGAAGCTTGCAAGTAAGGCAGGAGTGCAGCAGCACTCTCCCCA
Organism: Darevskia mixta; assembly: GCA_034641385.1. Taxonomy (NCBI): domain Eukaryota; kingdom Metazoa; phylum Chordata; class Lepidosauria; order Squamata; family Lacertidae; genus Darevskia; species Darevskia mixta. Next base: position 4,218,979 of record JAWWNH010000062.1, on the reverse strand, counting down.
CTTGTGATTCCCAGGCAACTGGTATTCAAAGGCATATAATCTCTGGCTGTGGAGGGGAAACATAGCCGACAAGGCAAGTAGCCTTAGATAGCCTTGTCCTCCCTAAATTTGTCCAATCCCCTTTAAAGTCATGCAAGTTGGTGGACTTCGCTACATCTTTTGGAAGCACAATCCATACCTTAACTAGGCACTGAGTGAAGAAGAACTTTTAATGTGCCAAAATTTAGTTTCGTTGGATGTCCCCTAGTTCTAAGTAGAAAAACGTCTCTGCATCCACTTTCTTCACAATTCCTGCACAATTTTACACACCTTCATCATGCCCCAAGCTCTTCGTCATGAAGGGAGTTGCTCCAGCCCTGTGATCATTTTGCTTTGCCCCATTTCTGACTCTTTCCCAGCTCTACGAAACTCTTCTTGAGGTGTTGGGATCAGGACGGGACACGGTCTTCTAAGGGTGGTCACACCAGCTAAGCTCTTCCTAACATGAGCAGAGGTGGCAGCCCTCAGAGAGAGGAACTCCTGGATAAAATGGACAGCTCATAGGCGTATTGGTCCATTGGTTCTGTGCCATTTGATGGATCCATTTGGGAATAAGCTGCGCAAGCGTGGCAACCCCAGATGAGATATGAAAACGAGCTTGAAGAACCAGACAAGACCATGTTTCTCTGTCTCCTAAGCTCCAAGGCTATTCCCCCCCCCCCCAAAAAAATGGAAACAGCACCCTTAGCGCAGAAGCAAGTCCCACTGAAATAATCTGAGCACTTGCCTTCAAGAAGATGAGTGAGAATCCCTCCCTGGGAAATCTGGTCCCCAACATACGTACTTCAGTATAAAATGCCATTGTAATGGATGGTGCCTCCGCCGCATTAACAGCCCATGCAGGGAGCCTCACTAAGTTCAGTGGGACATGTGTCCAGTTTCAGTGCGCTTGCCTTAATTTGCCATGCTGTGCTCTGGGAAATGTTCTCTTCCCTTCCTTGCGTGCCAGAGTGCCTTTTCTAAAGTTGTACAATTTAAAGAACACCTGTGGCACTGTTTGCTTAAGCAGCCAAAGACACACTCAGTCGGATGCTCTTTTGAAAAGCATCACCATCACCTGGCATCTGCAGGCAGAGCTGGGAGATCTGGAAGAGATGCCTCTCGGAAGCCCTGGAGAGCGGCTGCCAGTCAGTGTAGACAAGACTGAGCTAGATGGACCCATGGTCTGACTCTGTGTAAGGCAGCTCCCTGTGTTTGGGATTTTTAAAGAGTGGGATTTTTAGAGGGCACTTGGCTGATCCTTATTATTGTGTCTGAGGCGTCTCACAAAGATGCCTGATCTTTAAAATGCTTTCCTCCTCTTCTTCCTCAGTTATCCCCTCCAACACTTAACAGATTTTAAAGGCGCCCATTTTAAAAAAATGCACCCATCGCTTAATAATATTTTTTATTATTTATATCCCACCCATCTGACTGGGTTTCCCCAGCCACTCAGAGAGGCTTCCAGCACATAATACATCAAACATAATAGGACATCAAACATATACTTATACTAATACTAATACTAATACTAATACTAATATTCGAACTTGCTTCCAAAGAATGGGGGGTTAATGCGGGGTCTTCTTCAGATTGAAGCAAAGGAACCACACACTTTAACTGATCCCAGCAGCTACAGGAGGACTGGGGTCCTCCAGTAAGAGGGAGACTATGATCTGACACCCGAATCCCCCCCAAAAGCCCTCGCACCCTGCCTTACCTCCGAAGTGTTCTTCCGCAGGCCCTTCCTGGCCCAGCCCAGGCTGCTCGGCTGGCATTTTGGAGAAGCAATCCCTGGGGCTACGCTTCTCTGCCTCCTTCATGGGCCTGCCTCCGCCACTGGCATCGTGGGCTTGGAAGGCACCCAAAAGGGGGTCTTCTTTGGTAAATCCCAGGATCGCTTCGATGCTGTGGAGCCTAGACGGGTTCCCTCCTCCGCTGGGGCTCCTCACCAAGTGCCCAGTCAGGGAGAAGCCGCCGTCGGTCATGTTCAGGAGGGAGCCTTGCTGCAGATGCATGGAGCTCTCCTGGTGGCCGGGCAAAGGGCTGGTGTGGGGAGGGGGGAGGGCGAGGGCGAGGAGGACAGCCCTCGATCCTCCCCTTCCAAGGACCCCCGGGGGCTCCCCTATGCCATGCGCGCTCCTTCCTTGCTCAGCCGTCCAACAAGAGCACGACGGAGGGACCCTTCTTCTTCTTCTTCTTCTTCTTCTTCTTCTTCTTCTTCTTCTTCTTCTTCTTCTTCTTCTTCTTCCGACGACGGCTGGCAGGATTTGAGAGGCTCCTCAGGCGACAAACTCCCGTCGGGATCTGCTTGTGTCAGAGGGCAGCAGCGGGCGAAGGCGGCTTGCGAGTCCTCGCTGAGCCTAAGCGGCTCTCGGCCCCAGCCGCCCTTCCCGTCTCCTTCCAAGCTGACGGGGCCGGGTCGTCCTCGGGCGGCCTGGGATCAGCGGCCAGGATTGGAGTGACCTTTCTCCGGGCAGAGTAAGGAGCTCGCCCGCGCAGCGACGCCACCCACCAGCCCTGCCTGGGAGAGGCGCGGCGGAGGCGCGTCCCGTCGGAGTCCCGCGGGCGCTGCTACTTGCGTGCGCTTCCGTGCGCTCCGTCTCCCGGGGGCTTTGTGCGACTTGGGGGCCGGAGGCACCTGAGTTAACGGGGGTGGGGGCTCTCCTTCGCCTCAGGCTCCTCCCCTCGACGGGAAGGGCGGCCCTTCGAGGAAACTGACCAGCGGGAAGGAAACAGCCAGAGAGAAACGCTCGCCGTCGAGGGAGGCTGAGGTGTGGACGCGGTTTTTTTTGGCTAGGGTAGGGTTTCGGGGAGGCCTCGACTTCCGACGGGCTAACTCCGGTTGAAGAGGAAAAGGGGTTTTATTTTTGCTTTAAAAAAACAAACCAGAAAATTGGAAGGACCAGGAGGGAGCAGAGAGAGGGAGGAGCAGGGAAAAGTTTCCAGGAGGAATTTTGGAGCTTGCAGACGCATGTCTTAAAAACAAGCGGGTTTTAAAAGAGGGACAAATTCATGGAGAGGAGCAGCGAGGGCTACTAGCCACGCTGACTGTGCTCTGTCCCAGAGACAGCGCTGCTTCTGAATAGCAGATCTGGTGCTCGGATCCTGCTCGAGGGTTTCCCGCAGACAACTCTGGTTGATCCCAGGATGCGGACCCAGATGGGCCGTTGGCCTGATCCAGCAGCGCTCGATGCACACACACAAACACACTTTTAGAAAATCTCCTCCTGCGAACGGGAAGTAGAGGATTTCTTTGTCAAGAAGGAGCGATCTAGGGGCCTAGGGGCCTCGCCTGAGAGTCTTGTCAGATTAGGATCTGAATGTGCGGCGGGGGGAGGAGGAATCGTGGAAGGGGCGCAGCTTCTTCCTAATCTTGAAAGACTTTCCAAGCAGCCCACCCTTGAAATCCGTGGAGTTTAACGAAAGGATGGAGGCGGTTTTGCGAGAAAGGCGCCTAATGGTTTAACTGGTTTCTCTCTCCCCCTCCCCCTCCCGCCCCTCGCAGACTGTTAATTAATTAAAGGCAATCAAAATTAGTTAATTGAAATAAATTGGGCAAGTCACAGAAAGGGCTATCGGACGAAGACAGCGATTTAAGGAGTCGTCCAGGTCAGGAGTGGACTGTGGGGTTTTAATTCGATTCCACCCCGTTTGCTTCGACGGAGTGTTTTTGGCTCATTGGTGTGGGTCTAAAGGACGAGGAACCGCTTGTTCTTTTCTTTTTCTTTTTCTTTTTCTTTTTCTTTTTCTTTTTCTTTTTCTTTTTCTTTTCTTAGGACCTCGTTCCCAGCGCGGGATTGAAAGATGTTATGCAGAGAGGACTCAGGGATATGATATCGTTCCGGGGGGAAACTCCGCTTTAAATCCTACTTAAAATGTAACCGCTTAATCCGCAGTTAAGGCATTAATCGATTTGCCGCTCCTATTAACCACTCCTTGTTTTTCCTTCCTGGCTTTAAATAAACGAAATAAACTTATTTTCTTGCGACTGCCCAACCAGCTGGATTTTGTTGCTGTTGTTCTGTCCCGTTTCTGGCCTTACATTTCTAGCGCTGATCCGATGTGCTTAAAAAAAAAGTTATGCAAACGGAGCTGTTTCTGCGGTGGGCGCTGCCGTCGATTAGGCTGAATGGCAGGATTCCAGACGCAGAAATGTCATTTGAACGGAGTCAGTCCTCTCTTACAACAAGTGTGGAGTCAAGAAGGCAGATAAATCTCTCCTGGGATTTATCAGCTGGGAGGGGAAACGCACTCTGCACATGCTCAGAATCACGCACGCCTTTATTACCGATGGTCCATTTCCTGACCTTTTGTTGTCGTCGTTATTGTTAGGCTTCAACTCACAAGTGTGTGCTTTTGGACCTTGGTTGAAATTAAGGATAAGGGCTGCCAACACCGATTCCTTCGGTTTCCTTCAGACTGAACCCCCCCCCCCCATTCCCATTCTCTTTATTCAATATTTCCAAAATGCAAAAACGTTGCAAATCAAGCATGTGGTGGCAGAAAGTGCATTGCAGGTAGAAAACAGGGAGCAAATAACAAGGACAATAAGAATATAAGACACACACACACACACACACACACACACACACACACACATATCTATCTATCAGGGATGAAGTAATAAAATAAAATTGCACAACTGGAATATATAAGCAGATAAACCCACAATTTATTAATCACATATTAATATAACAAATGCAAACTTATGTTTCGAAGGATCTGTTCACGAAAACAAAGATATGCAGCAGCTTCGGAAAGATGTTAAATTGTGCGAAGGTATGTGTTTGAATATCAATACAGTATATGGGGATGAATTTAGATTTTACTTTTTGGGGGTGGAATCAATGTGTGGAACAAGGGGAAGAGCAAATCTTAAAGAAAGAGACACTTAAACTTTAGAATCTGGCCAATGTTAGCTTTGAAGCCACTTTCTGCTATTACTACTACTACTACTACTACTACTACCACCATTACTACTAGTAGTCATAGTACCACCCTGCAATACTGAAGTTCAATTTGTAAACAAATGTTAAAATCACACACAGCTCTCTGCCCTGAGGAGTCTACAGTCTAAATTTTGCCTCTGAGGTGGGGATGGAAGACCTTAGAAACATGGGCACAGCCAGGATTTTTGTTAGGAAGTTGGCAGCTTTTTTCAGGAAATCAAAATTGTTGAGCTTTTCTTGGGAAATCATGGGTAAAAAAAATACCCCGTAAATAAGACATTGCAGGTGGCAGGCTTCTGCTGAGGGGTGGGGAGTGGGGAGAACCTCAGATAATTGAGTACTTTCAATGCTTTTCGATAATATTTGTGGATCTAGGGGGGCGGGCAGCTGCCCCCTGTCCCCCTTGGCTATTTAAAAATGAAGTTGAAACATAGGGATTATGGGACAGATGTAGGCAAACACATACTTCCGTTTCCACTCCGTTTTGAGACTGGAGACTGGGATCTTTAAATAGGCTTTATGGGAAAGTGGGCTTCTAAGGAGGAAAAGTATTTTGAAGATAAGCAGTGGAGGTACTTGGAGTGGTAAGATTCAGGGCCTCTCTTTCTCTGTGTTATTTGGGCAGTGTCTTCCTGTTGAAACCATTGATCAGCACATTGGTAGGCTGTTGTTCCAGAGGCCATCCGCTGTCCTGTGAAACTGCAATGCCCACTGCAATGCTGGTACCTCACCGACAGCCACTGTATCATTTTATCATCTTGCACAGTGCCTTAAGAAAACACAGCAGCCTGGATTGAGCTTGCAGCGTCCAGAGCAAACAGATGCAGGCAGGAGACAGCACCAGGTTCTTTGAGTTGCTGAGTTCTGGAGCTGCTGAGAAAATAATGGCAGCTCTGGTTTGGTTTAAGGCAGCTTCCTATGTTCTCATTTGAGAACAACACAAGAAGATCTGCATAAGGACTCAACTAAACACCTATTTCACTCTGGGCTCATCCCTTGATGGACCCTACATGTGAAGAAGCCATCACAGATCAGATGGCTGCTACATGTTACATTAAACACACATTTTGAAAAGTGTGTGTGGAATTTGCTGTCAAAGATGGTTTTTCAAAGGATGAACAAATGAAGCGCCATTATACAACGTATAACTTTATAACAAGGTATAAGTTTTAAAACATCATACATGATTATACTGACTATTTGTTCAACTAGCCAGGTCTACACTGACCGGCAGCTAAGTGAGACAGGGCCTTTTTAATTGTGGCACCTTAACTCTAGTCAGGAGAAGCCTAGGGCTTTTGGAGTTGGTGTTATCTTGTATGCTCAGGGAGTAGCACAGTTGGAATGCCTGTTAAAACGCCATAGTCCAAATGACAAGGCACTGTCACTAACAAAGTTCCGTGGGAAGACACATGCAATTTTAAGTGGCGCAACAATGACTCCCCTGCTGACTGCTTCGAGTGTGTTCTCTGCTGCCTCCACAATGCTGCTAACTTGTCCCCTTCCTGTTTCACCCAGTTCCCTTCTGTTTTGCCATCCCACAAAACACACACACACACACACACAAAATGGGCTTGATAAAAGGTAACCTTGCCTGGCAGCATTAGGGAGTGCAGGGCAAGGGGTAAAAAGAATTAACTCTGGGAAAACAAAAGACTATAAGCCCCTTAGCAGCATGCAGGCAAAAGCTTAGACTCGAGGAAACACAGCCAGTCGTGGTTTGCCCTGCCTCTCTGGTCTGGGTTGCAGGTTGGTCTACCTAGCTGCCTGCCACCAGCAACAGCCAAAGGAGCTGTGTTGCATCAGACCATCTAGTAAAGGTAAAGGGACCCCTGACCATTAGGTCCAGTCGCGAACGACTCTGGGGTTGCGGCGCTCATCTTGCTTTATTGGCTGAGGGAGCCGGTGTACAACTTCCAGGTTATGTGGCCAGCATGACTAAGCCGCTTCTGGCGAACCAGAGCAGCGCACGGAAATGCCGTTTACCTTCCTGCTGCAGAGGTACCTATTTATTTACATGCACTTTGACATGCTTTCACACTGCTACCGGTAGGTTGGCAGGAGCAGGGACCAAGCAACGGGAGCTCACCCCGTCGCGGGGATTCGAACCGCAGACCTTCTGATCAGCAAGCCCCAGGCTCTGTGGTTTAACCCATAGTGCCACCATCTAATAGTCCATTATTCTGTTTGGTCAGGCAGATGCCAGTGGAGAGCTTATTTTGAATGCAGGAGCCTTTCCTCGTTCTTTGTCCCAGATATACTACTTCTGGACACAGAAGTTCCATTGGCAAGAATGGCTAACAGTCATTCTGGTAGATTGAGGGCCACGCTAATGCTGATGGAGAGGCTGTGAACCTGCCTGCCCTGCTTAAATATAAAATGGAGGACGGGGTGCAAAAGAGGATGGAGGAGACACACACATCACCTTCCTTTACTGTGCTGGCCACATGACCCGGAAGCTGTACACTGGCTCCCTTGGCCAGTAAAGCGAGATGAGCACCGCAACCCCAGAGTCATCCGTGACTGGACCTAATGGTCAGGGCTATCTTTATCTTTACCTTTATGCAGAAAGCAGGGTTGAAAGTGAGTTTAATTAACTGTATCTCTATGGTTATCATTTTCTATTTGTGTAATTTTGTACCAAAACCAATAAAATATAAATAACCATTAAAAAAGAAAACCCAAACTAGAGCCTGAAGGCACTTTGGGATTAATAATAATAATAATAATAATAATAATAATAATAATATTTATATGCTGCCCATCTGACTGGATTGCCCATGCCACTCTGAGGAGCTTCCAGCAAAATCTTAAACCACAATAAAACATCAAACATTAAAAACTTCCCAATACAGGGCTGCCTTCAGATGTCTTCTAAAAGTCATATAGCTGTTTATTTCCTTGACATCTGATGGGAGGGCGTTCCACAGGGCTGGTGCCACTACCAAGAAGGCCCTCTGTCTGGTTCCCTGTAACATCACAATGAGGGAGCTGCCAGAATGATGGAGATGGAGATGCTCCTTCAGGTCAAAGCCATTTAGAGCTTCAAAGGTCAGCACCAACACTTTGAATTGAGTTTGGAAATGTACTGGAAGCCAACGTAGATCTCTTAGGACCAGTGTTATATGGTCTCAGTGGCATTTCCCGATCACCAGTCCAGATGCCACATTCTGGATTAGTTGTAGTTTCTGAGTCACCCTCAAAGGCAGTCCCACGTAGAGTGCATTGCAGTAGTCCAAGTGGGTGATAACCAGAGCTTGTACCACTCTGGTGAGACATCATGCAGGCTGGTAGGGGCTCAGCCAATATACTAAATGGAGCTGGTAGACAGCTGCCCTGGACACAGAATTGACCTGCGCCTCCATGGACAGCTATGGGTCCAAAATGACTCCCAGGCTGCGCACCTGGTCCTTCAGGAAGAGAAGAAGAGTTTGGATTTGATACCCTGCTTTATCACTACCCAAAGGAGTCTCAAAGTGGCTAACATTCTCCTTTCCCTTCCTCCCCCACAACAAACACTCTGTGAGGTGAGTGGGGCTGAGAGACTTCAAAGAAGTGTGACTAGCCCAAGGTCACCCAGCAGCTGCATGTGGAGGAGCGGAGATGCGAACCCGGTTCACCAGATTACGAGTCTACCGCTCTTAACCACTACACCACACTGGCTTTCTTCAGGGGCACAGTGACCCCATTCAGGACCAGGGATGAGGCTCAAAAGAGATGGGGAGGGGGCTGGGAGCGCTAGTATCCAGGGCAAAGTGGGGCAGAGCCCTTTCCGTGCTTTTACGACTGCTTTACTTAGCTGTTCACGGCATCTATGCAAGGGATGAGGATTGGAAGAAGACCAGAAGAAATTGACCAGAAGAAAGAGACCTCCTTGGCTCCTCCACCAAACTCCATCTTACCAGCCACCACTGTGAGAGGACACCCTGTGTTAATAAATGCACTGGAGCCCAGAAAGGAGGAAGAGTGTGAGGCTGCCAAGTCAACCTCTGTCTTTCATGAACGAACCACCACAACTTATTTGTCAAATGCACTTGTCTCCTCTCCCCACCCCCTTCATTTCTCCCATGGGGGTGTGGTTGTTGAGTTTCACACAGTAAAGCTACATTAATGCAATCCTTCTTTACTTGTTTTCCAATTAGCCTAATTGAATTCAGATTGCTTAAAAGTGGGCACCCGAGACGTTTATCTTGATGGGATGACGGCTCTGAGCTCCAGAGATCCTATTAGCTGTAAGAAGAATGAAAATCCAGGGTTGTGTTGTTGCTCCTTTGGCGGCGGCAGCAGGCAGCTCCCATGTGATGGGACACCAGTAAGACCACCTTCCTCCTCCTCCTCCTCCTCCTCCTCCTCCTCCTCCTCCTCCTCCTCTTCCTCCTCTTCTTCTTCTTCTTCTTCTTCTTCTTCTTCTTCTTCTTCTTCCTCGCTCTGCTTGCTTCCTTTGATATGGCAGCCATCTCTGACAGAGATACACCCGTGTGCACATATTACATATCCATGTGTGCAATAAAAGCCATGGCATTTTTCAGAGGGGCAAGTGGGGGCTAGGCCAGCACAGACTCTTCTGGATGCTATGCACTGCTGCTCTTCAGTGTGTGTGTGTGTGTGTGTGTGTGTGTGTTTGTAGAAGAACAAAATATCTACCTAAAATTTTAGACCCTAACTAAGGGAGTGGTTATGGGGGATTCAACACTACAAAATGTACATCTACATCACTTCTCTCATACAGTATGAATACCAAATAAACCACAGAGCCTAGGGCTTGCTGATCACAAGGTCGGTGGTTCGAATCCCTGCAATGGGGTGAGCTCCCGTTGCTCGGTCCCAGCTCCTGCCAACCTAGCAGTTCGAAAGCATGTCAAAGTGCAAGTAGATAAATAGGTTCTGCTCCGGCGGGAAGGTAAACGGTGTTTCCGTGTGCTGCTCTGGTTCACCAGAAGTGGCTTAGTCATGCTGGCCACATGACCCGGAAGCTGTACACTGGCTCCCTCGGCCAGTAACGCGAGATGAGCGCCGTAACCCCAGAGTCGGACACGACTGGACCTAATGGTCAGGGGTCCCTTTACCTTTACCTATAGCAATGCATTGCAACTTTGGCTTTAGTCTTTTCATTTGCAGACAGTGTTCTAAGTGTATTGTACTTTGTAAACTTTTTTAAAAAATAAATAAATAAGGGAGAGTCTGAGAGAAACAAAAGTGGGCTTTCCAATTTTACAGCTGGCCATTGTAGCTGTATAGCTGCTTGATCTGCAGATGTCAGCAGCCAGTTGTGTTTATTCCACAGGTCACTTAAAAAGCAGCTTGACATGCATGACTCGAGTAGGGGAAGGTTTCCCCATAGCTCAGGCATAGGCAAACTCGGCCCTCCAGATGTTTTGGGACTACAACTCCCATCATCCCTAGCTAACAGGACCAGTGGCCAGGGATGATGGGAATTGTAGTCTAAAAACATCTGGAGGGCCAAGTTTGCCTATGCCTGCCCTAGCTTCAATTCCATGTCAAGAAACACTTTACTGGGCTTTCTGCAATTCTGGGTAAAGTCAGCCGTTAAAGGCACAGAAGCAGCTCCTGTTTGATTTCTACTAAGCTGGAGCTTGACTGTTTCGCAGTGACTTTTATGATGTGGCCCTCAATGCATACCAATCACCATTCCCATGCTTGGGCCATGGACGTGTCACTCACTGAGTTCCTTGTCCGAGCAGAGATAGGAATGTGAGGTCCTTGTCTCCATTAGCACATTCTCCGTAATGTGTGTGTGTGGGGGGGGGGGTTGCACCTGTTCAATTTCAGCCGATCACATATTATTCGGAGGAAGAGTGCCTTCCATAAAAACGATGATGTCCTGTTTAGCACATCTTCATCAGTAAGAAGTGGGGCTGTATAGATAAAATATGACTTGATGAGTTTCAATATGATGAAGCAACATGGTTTAGACTGACCCTGAGGATATATTGATGATGAGACACTGGACAACAGTTCTCTCTCTCTCTCTCTCTCTCTCTCTCTCTCTCTCTCTCTCTCTCTCTCTCTCTCTCTCTCTCCTCCCCCTCCCCTCCCCTCCCCTCCCCTCCCCTCCCCTCCCCTCCCCTCTCCTCTCCTCTCCTCCTTGCAATGGTCCCTATAATTATATTTCAAACCTGTTAACTCCTATCAGCCTTAAATTTGATGGAATCTCATTAACCACTTGTTTGGTAATTCTGATGGTACTTTCTCCTTTGACCCCTTAAACCAGGAAAATGCTGATCCTATATGTGCTGACGAATTTAATTAGCTCCTCTAAACCACCAGATGCTTTCAATAAGATTTCCAAGATGTTCCTGTCACATTTTAATTCAAAGCTCAAGAGCTTTAGGTTTGTTTAGTGCCGTGTTTTTAGATAAGGTACTTTGCTCAGTAAAGTAATGCAAAAGGTTGGAGATCCATCGCCAATGGCCAGCTTGCAGTCGAAGTCCATGTGTGTTTAAAGGAATACAGAGCCAAAGCTAAGAATCATCTCAGACCAGAGCTAAGAATAATTCTGTGTCTGTAAAGAATCATTCCGAGTCTGCTTTGGCATATTGATTCTCTCCTTCTCATAAACAGAACTTTAATATTTCTTAATTAAGAAGACAGGGAGGAGGGAATATTAGCAATGGTAGCATGCCAGTGAGTTACACAAATGATGCTTGCTGAATTATTCACTCTCCTTATACCGGTAGGTGCAGGAACCATGTGCACTTTTGAATCTAGTCTGCAGAGTTTAGAACAGCTTTGTAGTGTTTAGAACAATGCCTAACCCAAGTATCCTTCAGATTCTTGTTTGTTTTATTTTGCAAGGTACTTGTTGGTATTTTGTAGGACATCAGCAAACCTGTGCAATAAGAATACAAGGAAGAAATGATGCTAAAAAAAAGAAACTGTGTAGAGTGGATTATTGTACATCTTATTACATGCCTATACAATTGATGGGAGTACCTGCTAGCAATCTCACGAGGTGGCACTCCTGCAGGTGCCCCCACAACCCTGCCACCTCAGCAGCTGCACAACCCTAGTAAGCAACACTTTGGCAGCAGGTGGCAAAATGGGCCAGGCTGCCCCTGGTTATTTGGGGTAAGGATGGGGAATCTGTAGTCTTCCAGCGTGGTCGATAGCCAATGGCGATGGAACATGGAACCTAATATTACAAATTGCCCATCCCTGATGTCATAAGAATAATAGAATTGTATAGTTGGAAGGGGCCATGTGGCTCATCTAGCCCAACCACCTGTAGTGCAGGATTATTTTGCCCTTGCGGGATTCGAACCCTCGACCCTGAGATTAAGAGTTTCCTACTCTACGGAGGTGCCTATTTTGCATGTAGAAGGTATCCGGTTCAATTTTCCTGGGACTAAGGAGGAGGAAGGTTGCAGGCAGTGGCAGCCCCTAGACTGGTTGCAGGCAGGTGGGGTCTCCCTGAGGGCAAATTGAGGTTGGCATTGCCATTGGCCCTAATAGAACAACCTTCACTGGGCATAAGGCACTCTCTTATGTTCAAGATGACCTAAGACGACAGGGCAGCCTCTGCCAACCTGGTGCCCCTAGGAGCCGACTCCTGGGGCCCATGGGGGCTTTGGCCCCGCAATAAAATTTCTGAGGGGGCTGGGTCCCTGCAAAGTTGATGGGCATTGCCATTCCAATGGTGTCATGTGATCGATTTATGCACGGCAGGGCTCACCTGGGCTCACCTGCACTATTTCATTCAAGTTGGCACTTCTGCTGGTGCCCTCCAAATGTTCTAGGAGACAACTCTCATCAGAACCACCCAGCATTGGCATGCGGCCCCTAGAAGATTACCCTGCAAGGAATGTGGCCCTCTGGAAAAAGCTTCTCCACCTGCGCTGTTATGGTATTGTTTAAAAAGAAGGGTTTTTTTTCCTGTGTGCTCTCCCTCTCTCTGCAAAAGGTCCATACCCACAACTTCATTTTCATGGGAAAATATTGCCCGGTGCTGCCATGAAGTGAATGATAAGATTTGTAAGGGATTAGTAAGGATTAGTCGATAATCAGAAACTCTTCCAGGCACCTAGTAGATTAGCAGGTCCTGCTTCTTTAATAAAAGAGTTTCAGGGATAATTATAGCATGATGCTACCTATTATAATAAATCTACTTGGCTGTGCGCACAACGGGGAAAACCCCTCTGCCCAATGCAGACAGGAATCAAGTGGCGCCGGTTTCTCATGTGTCTTTCAGACATATACCCAATGGCTTAATTGAGCAGGGATGAAGTGCCACCACTCTGTTCACAGAAGGGACAACGGCATCATCTCCAGGGGGTGCTATTTGCCAGTCCTCTGCATGCCAAACAAATAAGCTTTTGTCAAAGAGAAACTCACCAGATAAGCTCAACAAAGGAAAAGGTAGCTAAGGTTCTGTCTTGGATGCTTTAGCTGAGATTCCTGCATTGCAGGGGGTTGGACCAGATGACCTTCAGGGTGCCTTCAAACTCTACAATTCTATAATTCACCACTCAAGTACAGGGATTCTGAGTTGGCCACCATGGCAAATAGGATTCTGTACTGGATGTCTCCTGAGTCTGATCTAGGAGGGCTTTTATGTTCTGAAGCAGGTCACTTGTCCTTCCTTCCACCAGACTAGAAAGGCTTGAAGGTCTTCTGAAAGAGGCTTATGTCTGAACCATGTTGGATTTGTGAAATAAACTTACCCCCTCCTCCCCACACTTGTCCCTGCAGCCTCCACCTGATTTAGGCGGAGCAGCCATTTTCAACTTTTGCAAGTTGTTTTCTTGAAAAGCCGAGTAACAGCATATGGAAGGAACTGGACATGTCACTATTTTGCAGGAGGGATTCAGTTGCATACAGCTGAAGTTAGTGGGACGAGCTTCTGAATAGACATGCATAGGGGTTGTACTGTTGGCCCAAACTTTTCCTAGTGACTTGAGAATACAGAATATATTGCTATGTGTTTGTGGGTGCTAGGCCCCTCTAATCCCTGGGTTCAACAGGTGTTAAAATCTAATCAAGCCTTCTGATCCCTGTTAAAATATAAGCCAGGCTAGTTTCATGATGAGGTAATTGCCTGGGTGTTGGGCCATAAAGAGAACAAAGGAAAGGGGGCTCTGTGTGAGATGGCAAATGGGTGGGGCCCCTCACACAACTTGCAGATAGTGAGAAGGACAATAGCCAGTTTAGAGCTGAAAGTGGGTGTGATGTGACCTAGAAGAAAAGCGCCAAGCAGGGAGGGAGAGTGTCAGGCTTCAGGGAATCTGATCCCGCTCCCTCACGGCTGGCAGCCAGAAATGGGAAAACAAGACGTTCTTACCATGGTATTTTATTCAATATTCACAGAGATGTATGATGTCGCCTCTTAGATAATGGTGTTGCTCCGATTAAAGTCCCACCCCCTCTGTCTCTCCTATTATACATCATCCCTGTGTCAGCTGATCTGTGCTTTCTGCCTCTGAGCTTTCTGTTCTACTACTCTCAATGCACGCCTGGCCCTAGGGGGACGAGCCAGGAATTCTTTCTAAAGACACTGAGTCTGTCAGCTGTCTCTCCCCTGCTTCTTCCTGCTGCTCTCCCAATATTTCCCAGCTCCTCGCCTCTGAACTATGACCTTCTGCAAACCATTGTTCTCCTCTTCTCGGGAAAGTTCAGGAAGGGGGGGGTGCTATGTCAGATCTCTGCTCAACTCCAAGGCTGCAGCTAAGGGAGAAACAAGACACTTTTGGGGTGTTGATGTTGTGAACCCCTCCATTGCAAACTCAGGTTGTAGATATGTGCAAATAAACCATATATCATAAAGACACTACAGTCTCTGCTGTGCCTCATTTTAAAAAGGAAACACGAATCCTGGGTAAGTGCCTGGAACCCCTGGGATCTCACACCAGTCGGAGACTGGGGTGGCATGCAACAATGGGAAACAGTGTACATTTAATCTATAATAACAACAAAATGCCCCAAAGCAGTTGGTAGGAGGAAAAAGTTTTAATAACTACATTTCCCCCCTCCCATACCCAGTATAAGGAATATCAGAAATATTATTCTGGCATAAGAGATACAGTATGGAAAATCTGCACATGGGTCGAATGTAGAGGTATATGTTCCCTGTACTTAAAAACAAGTAATCTCTGTGCCTGGAGTTGCAATAAGAAAAAGAGCCACAGAGCTTTTTGCCCATACAGAGGCTGCTTTCAGATGGGAGTTACCCTGCCCCCACACTCTTAATACTGGTGCAACCAGCAAAACTAAGTCAAAAATCTGAGGAAACGTATTAGAAGGAAGAGGTGGCTAGGAATGGGGGAGAGATTCAGCTCAGTTCACATTTAAGCACTCCTGGAAATTTGGATGCGGCCTTAATATTTCATTTTGTATGCTAACACTTGACATAATTCTATTGAGCCTTCTGGATAAGTGCAAACATTCATGCAAGAAGTGGAAACCTCAATATCTGGGGGAACTCCAAAGTTGGATAGCTCATTCAGCAATACAGCAGCTCCGTTAGGGTTTTAGCTTTTTTATTATTAAGAGTAATAGATGAGAAAACTTTCTCTGCATTGGGCTGCTCTTAAATACCCAGGGGGTGAAAAGAAAAAGATAGCAGCCACATAATAAGCCTTAGCAAAATTATAGTCATATGGCTGAAAGTTGTAGCTGTCAGAAAAACCTTTTGTAGTTCTGTGTTTTGATGCATTCCGAGTTGGTTAAATAATACCGTATGTCCTGTATTAAAGTGGCAGTGACAAAACAGTTAATGTTATGGGGGGGGGACACTGGAGACTTTTTTCTTTTCTTTTTAAAAGAAAGGTTCTCTGCTTTCAAGGAAACATAAAACCTACGTTATATAGGGTGAGAGGAGGTTTGGAAGTTGTAAGTAGATTGGAAGTTTGTCCTTTTAAACTTATTCTGCCTTTACTCTATGACAGGGTTGCCATACGTCTGGTTTTCCCCGGACATGTCCGCGATTCCAAGGGCGAAATCACGATCTGGGGAGACTTTTTTTAAAAATTGGCAAAATGTCTGTGTTTTTGTAAACAGAACCAGGAAGTGTGTGCGCGAGTATCACTCCTTTCCCGATCTCTATGGACACACCTGCTCTTTGTACAAAGACTTGCTTTGCAAGCAGAGCCAAGGCGTGTGCATGCGAGGATCACTCTTAACCTTTTCCTGTCTCTATGGTGTACCCACATGGTGCATGCTGGGATGGGGCTCATCATCGAACGGCATGCTGGGATGGGGCATATGGAAGGGCAGCCCTACTCTATGACATCACTGCTCCCACTGGAATATAATAGGAATATCTTCTGCTCAGCAAAGTCCTCATGTAGACTAGAAACACCCCAAATCTAATACTTTTTTTATCTAGGAAAGTCTGCTCTAATAACCCAAGGTGTGAACTAGCGCACTTCTCTTCAATCCTGCAAAGCAAAATAATTTTAAGCAGTTGAAAATACTTCCATTCACACTCTTGCCACGTAATTCAGAACCTGACACCATGATGGCCGTTGGCAGGGACCCAAGTGAGCAGGTGTATTTGCAATTGCATGGATATTTACCTGCGACGTTGGGGTCCCTCTGCCTCTACCATCATATGTCAGCACACACACCCTTATTATTTACCAGATTTTTTCTTGGGGGGCGGGGGACACACACACATCTTTCCTCGTGGAGGGGTAGAGAGTGAGTAGCAGCCGCAGCCACAGCCTTCCCTTTCTATGGGGCATTTGTATACAGATCTTGTAAATGTCTCTATTTACATTACAGAACACTTCTCTCCAGCTGCCTGTTTAATATCAGTGAAGGTGGCTTGGGCCTTTTCTTTGATTTGATCCATGTCCATGTTCGGGATGTTCTGAAGCTGGCCGAGTATAGAATCCTTGTCTTCCTCCTCTACTTGATCTTCCGCCACCATTTTCTGGAGGTCTTCCGGCAAGCCCACATCGTCCCCAGCCATCTGGATCTGGTTCTCATCTAATTCACTCTGAGCAAGGAGGGAAAAGGGAACAGGAAAGGAATATAAGTAGAAGAAGTGATGAGCATGTTCTGCAGGAAGAACTTAAATTATCCCATCGAGTCAAATCTAAATCGTGCACCAACAAACACTTTCTGTAATGATTTTAAGTTCAGACAGGGGGGAAAATAGCAATTGCTATAACTCTTTTATCTCCTGTTTTCTCGTGTCTGGTTCTGTGTTCAAATCCCTTGCAGATGACCACAGTGCCTGGAGACAGATAGTCAGGCTGCGTATCTGCAGTAGTGATCAGAGGAGGAATGACTGCTGAGAGAAGAAACAGCATGCTAACAGCAAACCCGGATTCCTTCATCTGCCCCAGCTGCAATAAAACATGTCTCTCTTGTACGGATTACGTTCGAGAACTGTAGATGATTGATAGATGTAGATAGATAGATAGATAGATAGATAGATAGATAGATAGATGACAGATAGATAGATGATAGATGATTGATAGATAGATAGATAGATAGATGATAGATAGATAGATAGATAGATGATAGATAGATAGATAGATAGATAGATGATAGATAGATAGATGACAGATGATAGATAGATAGATAGATAGATAGATATAGATAGATAGAAGATAGATAGATAGATAGATAGATAGATAGATAGATAGATGATAGAGATAGATATAGATAGATGATAGATAGATAGATAGATAGATAGATATAGATAGATAGATAGATAGATAAATAGATAGATAGATGATAGATAGATAGATAGATGATAGATAGATAGATGATAGATAGATAGATGATAGAAAACACAGCAGCATTTTGTGTGTGGCCGACAAACGAGGCTTTGGAGACAGAGAGGATGTTGCTACTCTTGACCTGGGACACCTTGCTAACATCCTGATTCAACCTTGGCATTCAAAACAATGACACCCCAAGGCACCCTGATTTGACTTGTGACTTGGACTGCATGCAGAGCCGCTGCACACTGTTACATTTAACTTAAAGATATAAACAAGACCTTCAGGATAAGGATTTGTAGTGAGTCAACCACTGGCAGAAATGGGTGGAGGGAGAAATCCGTCACATGTGGCATGAACTGAGCCAGGATTTCCTGGCAGCAAACCCTTGCGTCCCGACTGTTACAGGAACACCGATTAGCCATAAGGACCCTGAGACATGGAGTTGTTCTGTTCAGCCCTTTGCCAAGTGAAAGCTGAAAGTGGGGGGACATATAGTTTAATTGCCAATGAAATGTCTTTCCCCCTTGAGCTCCAGGTCTAACGAATGGTGGTATGATGGCAGTGGCTCGTTCTGAACTCAGACGCTTTTAAGTCCTACGAAGCCACCTGCTTCACAGTGCTAAATTAGAAGCACCATGAGTCACTTTTTCTGACCAACTCTTTCATTCCAAGTCAGCCTTTACTGCCCATTCATACATATATATTTTTTCCACTACATCATATTCATGCCAGACGACATGCTTTTTTGTTACAGTCAGAAGGGTGAAATAATGAACAATAAAATTACCCAGAAATGTAAAATCTGGCCTACTCAATTGCCTTTTAATGTGCGTGCCAAAAGTGGACCTGTTCTCTCTTAAGAAAGCTAACAGGCATGGGTCACCTCCCTTTTCATTTGAAACATTCATTGTTTCACCACCTGCTCAACGGGAACATACTTTCGCACTATATAAACGAGGTTATATTCTCATAAGACACAGTTAATCATGGCAGTTATTCCAGAGTACAATAATGCAAGGACTGACCTGTTGGGTTCGGACAACAATACCTCTGGTCTAGCGTTCTCCTTTCAGCAGTAGCTACTAGCCAAACACCCCAAGAAAGTTACAAATTATTGTGAATCCTTCCACCCTAATCGCACCAAACTTGGAAAAGGGTCAGATGCTGAGCAGGAAACTCCATCTACTCTCATGGGTGGGTTGGTTGGTTTGCTTGTTTTATAACACCCCTCTACCACTTTTCGTCAAGCCAGTCCACAGTGATATAAAACAAATCATTAATAGCAATACAGGCCCTCCAAGTGTCCCTATTTTCCAGGGACAGTCCCGAACTTACAGACGCCATCCCAGTTTCTGATCTGATCCTGGAATGTCCCACTTTTCCTTAGGATGCCCTTATTTTCATTGGATAAATATTGGAGGGTATGGAGTTATGTGACCTCCTAACCAAGTAGATAAGTAACTGTACAACCTTTAGAAGACATCTGAAGGCAACCCTCTATAGTGATTTTGTTAATTTTTAATGCTTAATTATGTTTTCATTATGTTGGAAGCTGCCTGGGCAGGATATAAATAGTCTTCTTCTTCTTCTTCTTCTTCTTCTTCTTCTTCTTCTTCTTCTTCTTCTTCTTCTTCTTCTTCGTCTTCTTCTTCTTCTTCTCCTTCTTCTTCTTCTTCTTCCTAGACCCAGATGTGGATTCAGATGTATACCTTGTTACAATTCTGTGATCCATCTATTGTATGAAGCAATTACCTATGTATGTGCCGTTGCCTATACAATTGCCTCATTTATTTCAATGCAAACACCAAAGTATCAGGTGACACCCTCTTTCCTGAATATTGTGGTTCGCAAATGCTAAAGCAGAACAATGCACTGGACTTCTGTCTCGCAAGAATAAATATGTGAGTAAATAACTGGTTAAGTAGCTGGCCAACCCATTCTGCTCCTGAAGGGTTGTGCCTATTCATGCACTGTGTGCACACTCATTCATTCATTCATTCATTCATTCATTTGCTCCTACTTTTATTCAGATGCACGATCCCATCTTACATTCTGAAACACCTCCTGCTGACAGCATTGATGCTTATTCCTGTTGGCCTTTAGCTGCTGTCAGCGTTCGTTCTGGAGATTTAATGAAGCATTAATGCTTATCTTTGATGGGTAAACTGTGGTGTTGTTGTTTTTTTGGTGTTTTTAAAAAAACCAAATCCTGTACATAGAAAGCCTGGGTCCATCACAGCAAAAATCTAAACAAAATGGCTATTGTCTGAAGAAAGGACTAGTCCCATCAACAAGGCATTACAGTAAATATATAGGAAACAATGCCATAGGAAACACAGCAAGTCCTATGCAAACTTACTTTAGAGTTTGCCCATTGAGACTAACTTCTGAATTAGCCTGCATAGGACTGGGTTGCATCTAGGGATGGGCAGATCTGTCAATTTCAGTTTCTCTCAGCCTCTCATTTTTCCACTCTTGAGTTCAGCTTTCTACATTTCCACATCAATTTCCTTTTTTTTCTTTTTTTCTTTTTAAAAAAGTTATTATGAAAATTCATCAGCATTTGACTGCGAATTTCTCCTACTATAACCATTTTTGCATGCAATTTTGTCCAAGATACAGATTTGTGTAAAGCACTTCCCCTGAAACAATGCATCCTTATGTGTCATTTTCAATAACATATGCATTTCAATGCACAATTTGCTCTTGTTTATTCCTTTTTGTACACATCATTTGGCACTGCAAAATTCGGAAAAGTAAGAATTTAAGGGATGGTTGTGCTTCAGTTTGTATATTTTTTCATAAATTGGAAATCAGGTAGATTCACCTTTAAATATGAACCGAATCAAATTTCTCCCCACCCCACTCCTCTAGCTACCTGGCATCCTCTTTTGAATGTCTTTCAGTGACTGAACATCACTATTACCCATCCTCTGAAGATTCACATGAAAATTTCCAAGATTTTGTGTTTTGAACCCTTATTTTGGGGGCTGCCTCTTGGAAGAGTTCAGAACATGATAGTTGCATTTCTTTGAAGTCGCCTGTTGGAAGTCAAAAGTCCTTATGCATACCTTGCATTAATTTCTCTCGGCAATGGTTAAGAAAACCCTTTTCTTTTTTACTATTCTCACTTAAAATAAGAACCGGCAAATCTTTGATCAATTAACTCAGACATTGGCAACCTCCGGCCCATGAGCCGCCCGGTCACTGTGCCACCCGCTCGGCAAGTCCCCTGCGCGCTGTGCTAAAGCGGCGCAGTGCGGCGCAGGGACTTGCCAAATGGCGCCAGAAATGGCATCTGCACATGCGCAGATACCAGAAACCGCGTCTGTGCATGCCCAGATGCCGAAAATCACTTCTGAGCAGGCGCGATTTTCGGCGTCTGGGCATGCGCAGAAGCGATTTCCGGCGCCGGGGACATGCGCAGACACGGTTTCCAACATCGCGCTGCGCATGTCCGGCCCATGGGCGAGCTCCGTGGGATGGATCCGGCCCATGGCCGGATAACCTTGCCGACGCCTGAATTAACTGCAGGTGTAGATTCAATAAACAAACAAATGTAAATCTCATCATCATCATTAATAAAATTCCTATAATGCTTAAAAACCAAGGGCTGTAACCAGCAAAATCATCCCATTAGGGCAAGGAGTTCCACATGTAAAATGGGACCATGTCTCCCTGTGTGCCACTCAAATCTGTTCGGGGTTTAATCCTAACCCTCTGGAGTAGATGGGGTATGCACCGACAGACTCCATGGGGCATAGCCACAATCTGACAGAGGGAAGAAAAATGAAGGAGAGAAAGCAGAAGGACTCCAAGATGGAGATCAAGTGGTTTTTAACTTCAGAAGGCACATTTTCAAAGGCAGGTTTGCAGGCACCATTTAAAAATGAGTCAAGGGAGACCAGCATCAATCTGCTACAATCAGTGCCGGATTTACATATAAGCTAAACAAGCTATAGCTTAGGGCCCCACTCTTTTGGGGCTCCCCCCCCAAAAAAATGAAAGGAAAAAAACCCTGGATGTACATTTCCAAAATATAAAATAAAAAAGAAAATAAAACCTACATACAGCAACAATGTTTTGTGTTGTGTAGGCTCCTATGACGGGACCCAGGTGGTGCTGTGGGTTAAACCACAGAGCCTAGGGCTTGCTGATCAGAAGGTCGGCGGTTCGAATCCCTGCGACGGGGTGAGCTCCCATTGCTCGGTCCCTGCTCCTGCCCACCTAGTAGTTCGAAAGCACGTCAAAGTGCAAGTAGATAAATAGGAACCGCTCCAGCGGGAAGGTAAATGGCGTTTCCATGCGCTGCTCTGGTCTGCCAGAAGTGGCTTTGTCATGCTGGCCACATGACCCGGAAGCTGTCTGCAGACAAACGCCGGCTCCCTCAGCCAGTAATGCGAGATGAGCGCCGCAACCCCAGAGTCGGACACGACTGGACCTAATGGTCAGGGGTCCCTTTACCTTTACCTTTAGGCTCCTATGATGTAAGTAATGGCCTGCTCGCCTGCTCCCTAAAATATCACTGGTTTGCTCATTTCTATATATAAGGTGCCTACATTCTGCATGTGCAAATGGCTTTAGATACCTATTAGGTCCATAAATTACCATATAGCATATATTCAACACAAGAAAACAGCGACAATTTGTTGTTGACAAAGGACAGCTGGACATACAAAGGGCCCCATTACCTTCAGTAGCTTAGGGCCTAATCAAACCTAAATCCGGCCCTGGCTACAATGAAGCTCTTTCTGTAGCTCTTAGCTCTTTTTGTCATGCATCTTGACCACAATACATTTTTGAAAAGAACTGTTGTCAGAACCATATTGACCGGCCTGTGCTGCCTTCTCAGCACAAGGAATGTGGTTTGGGCCTTCAGTTAAAGATGTATCTTTTTCAGCAGGCAGTTAGAGGAGGAAGGACCTGATTATTGTTGCTGCTGTCAGTAATTATTCTTTAGTGGTTTGTTACGTGTTTCTAATGAACTGTGTTACTTTATGGGGCTTATCAATATAACTAAACAAACAAACCAAAACACATGAGGATAAAAGAATGCAGTGTAAATAAATGTCATTTCCCCTTCCTTCAGCAAGTTTCCATTGGAAGATGATCCATAAATAATACAAACAAACAAGTAGCAATTCATGCATCCAAACAAATGTAAATGGCTGTTGTTCAGACCTTTTCAGCAAAAGATTTTTCTACACGATTATGGGTGGTAAATAAACTAACCTCCACCACTAGGTGGCACTGCAGGTACTGAACTGCTGTTTCTTGCCTAACCATTCATTATGCTGACCTGGCTAACACATATAGGTCAATTAAATAGATTCAGTAAGAAATAAAATCCTCTTGGGCCTGTATAAAGTCTCATATCTCTTTTCCGAAGAGCCCTAAGTAGACCCACATCCAGTTATTTCACCCCCGACCTTCACCAAAAGGGAAATCTGTGATCCCCTCCATCAGGGGTTCTCAAACCTCCTGCCCCCAGAGCCCACAAGATGGCTGGAAATTACTTGGGTCCACCAGTCACGAAATGGTGACAGAAGGAGGCAGAGTTTGGCATAATCAGCTGACAATCTCATCCTTCTCTACCAATACCTATTCCACCTGTGGAAATTGCTACGTTCTTTGCCAGAGCATTTTGCATGTGGCAAGGAGTTCCATAGCTCTGCTTTCCTTGTGCTAAGGAGGTATTGTGATTCCACCTCCCCATTTTATTTGATTTTGCCATTTTTTTTTTTACTGATCCTGATGCTCTAAGTCAGTGTTTCCCAACCAGTGTGCCTCCAGATGTTTTGGGACTACAATTCCCATCATCCCTGACCACTGGTATTGCTAGCGAGGGATGATGGGAGTTGTAGTCCCAAAACATCTGGAGGCACACTGGTTGAGAAACACTGCTCTAAGTCAGGGATAGGCAACCTAAGGCCTGTGGGCCGGATGCGGCCCAATCGCCTTCTCAAGCCGGCCCACGGACAGTCCGGGAATCAGCGTGTTTTTACATGAGTAGAATGTGTCCTTTTATTTAAAATGCATCTCTGGGTTATTTGTGGGGCATAGGAATTCGTTCATCCCCCCCCCAAAAAATAGTCCAGCCCACCACATGGTCTGAGGGATAGTGGACCGGCTCACGGCTGAAAAAGGTTGCTGGTCCCTGCTCTAAGTGAAGAAGACTTCCTTACACCTACATGCCTTTCAAAGTACTAATACCCATCTCCTGTATTTTCTTATCCCATTTTCATTCAGCATGTGCACTATTCCCAACTCCAATACCACATCCACTGCCCTTTTCTTTTACATTCACTTCTTTGTCTTATAACACTTCCCCCTCCTTCTATCCCATTTCCTTCAGCACCTCCTTTGCCCCTTTCCCCTCAGAGGAGAGAGTCAGTGTGGTGTAGTGGTTAAGAGTGGTAGACTTGTAATCTGGTGAACGGGGTTTGAGTCCCCGCTCCTCCACATGCAGCTGCTGGGTGACCTTGGGCTAGTCACACTTCTCTGAAGCCTCTCAGCCCCACTCACCTCACAGAGTGTTTGCTGTGGGGGAGGAAGGGAAAGAAGAATGTTAGCCGCTTTGAGACTCCTTTGGGTAGTGATAAAGCGGGATATCAAATCCAAACTCTTCTTCAAACTTTCTTCCCTTCTCGCCTTGGGACATTGGTGCCTCCCAACCACATTGGTTTAACCAAGGCCTATAACAAGGTCAAGCAAGTGAGGGGTTACTGGTCAGACTGTGGTACTGAGACCCATCTGAAAATGGCTCAAGGCCGACTGATGAGTCCTGGCCCTCTGTTCAAGGAACATTGCCCTCATGTTTTTCAGGTTGTCTGCGTTCTTCCTTACCACAGAGAACTGTAGAGTTGGAAGAGTCACCGAGAGTCAACCCCTTGCAATGCAGGAATCTCAACCACATTGCACTGCAACAAAGAGGCACTGTTCCCTAGTGCCTTCATTCTGCAGTTCACAGTATTATAGCTGTGAAAAAGATCTAGGGGTCTTAGTAGACCACAAGCTTAACATGAGACAACGGTGTGATGAAGCAGCAAAAAGAAGCGAATGCTATTCTAGTCTGCATCAACAGAAGTATAGTGTCCTGATCAAGGGAAGTAATAGGCCCACTCTATCCTGACTTGGGGCTCCACAATTTAAGAAGGATATTGACAAGTTGGGATGCGTGCAGAAGAAGGGTGACCAAGGTGATCAAGGGTCTGGAATCCTAGCCTTACGAAGAACGTTCGAAGAAGCTGGGTATGTTTAGCCTGGGAAAGAGGATACTGAGAGGAGATATGATAACCATCATCAAATAGCTCAAGGGCTGTCACACGGAAGAGGGAACAAGCTTGTTTTCTCCTGCTCTGGAGGGTCAGACTCGAACCAAGGGATTCAAGTTACCCAGCCCTGGCCCACTTTCTGATGCAGCAGCAGAGGCAGCCTTGGGCATTGTTGTTTAGTCGTTTAGTCGTGTCCGACTCTTCGTGACCCCATGGACCAGAGCACGCCAGGCACTCCTGTCTTCCACTGCCTCCCGCAGTTTGGTCAGACTCATGTTGGTAGCTTCGAGAACATTGTCCAACCATCTTGTCCTCTGTCGTCCCCTTCTCCTTGTGCCCTCAATCCTTTCCCAACATCAGGGTCTTTTCCAGGGAGACTTCTCTTCTCATGAGGTGGCCAAAGTATTGGAGTCTCAGCTTCAGGATCTGTCAATCCAGTGAGCACTCAGGACTGATTTCCTTCAGAATGGATAGGTTTGATCTTCTTGCAGTCCATGGGACTCTCGAGAGTCTCCTCCAGCACCATAATTCTTGGGCATAGCTATGGGCAAACTGAGCAGATAGATGATTTTTTCTCCCTGTTTTATAACAAAGCTGAATGTTGGCTGATTCAAGACTGGCAATAGTAGGTACTTCTTCACACGGTGCATAGACTATGGAATTTGCTCCAGCAAGAGGTGGTGACTGCCACCGTCTTGAATGACTTTAAAATAGGATTAGATAAATTCATGGGGGATACAGTGATTGATAGCTGCTAGCCATTATGGCCACTGCTCATGGACTGCAGAGGTTGGGCAAACACCTGATGTACACACATTTGCTTGCAAAACAGCCATGTAGACCTGGGAGGACATTTAGCGGGGAGAGTCCATATATATATATATATATATATATATATATATATATATATATATAAAATCCTGCACTAAGTGACTTTCAATGCCCCTTTAGCATTCCAGCAATAGAGTTCCACTTATGAGCAAGCCATAGGACTCATGGATGAAAACATCTTTTCAATGACAAATCTACCCTGACAATCCTATTAATAGGATTAAGGTTCATTAAGGACATGTTTTGTCATATAAGTCTGCCCCAAATACCCTGGAGGTTTAAGTCTTGCATCGGAACCTGGGGCCTCTTACAGACTAAAATCTAAAGTACATCTTCTGAGAGCTACCTACATTTAAAAAAAACAACAACACCAGACATCACTTTAACCAGAGAGTACTATATCAGTTTTATACCAGACTGCCCATCAAAATATATATTTTACATTTACATTCCTGCCCGCCTTCAAAGAAATTCAAGGAAGTGTAATGGGGGCTATTCCATTTTATCCCCCCCCAAAAAAAAACTCTGAGAGGTAGGTTAGGCTGAGAGAGTTTCACGGCAAAACCTGAACCCAGGTTTCTCCAGAATCAATTGGATTCTGGTGCCAGATTCTTCTGTAGCCTGGTTCTATTCGATTTTCTTCAGAATCAGTGGCAGGAAGGTCATTACCCTTGAGCTGAATGTTTGCCAGTTTAAGTAAAAGTTGATATGCTGCCTTCACAGTCTGCACGGGAAATTCCCCTCTTTCGGAAGCTGAGGCATTGGCAAATGAGTAGAAGATATCTGATTCTGCCTGGATGAAGCAAGCAGGTTGAGGTGATCCAGATTTCCTCCATATTCTTTTACATTTTTTAAAAAGTGCATGTTCACTACATTCACGGAACTAACGTCACTTCTAATTTGGCCCTGAGTCGCAAAGTCTGACATGCAGTGAAGCAATCACACTATTTCTTCACCACAGTTCTGTTTTTGCACATAGTTAACACACATGTGGACCCAGGTGGCGCTGTGGGTTAAACCACAGAGCCCAGGGCTTGCTGATCAGAAGGTTGGCGGTTCGAATCCCTGCGATGGGGTGAGCTCCCGTTGCTTGGTCCCTGCTCCTGCCAACCTAGCAGTTCGAAAGCACGTCAAAGTGCAAGTAGATAAATAGGAACCGCTCTGGCGGGAAGGTAAACGGCGTTTCCGTGCACTGCTCTGGTTCGCCAGAAGCAGCTTTGTCATGCTGGCCACATGACCCGGAAGCTGTACGCCGGCTCTCGGCCAATAAAGTGAGATGAGCGCCGCAACCCCAGAGTCGGACACGGCTGGACCTAATGGTCAGGGGTTCCTTTACCTTTAACTAACACACATGTTGTCAGGAGCTCAAATCTGCAACAGGACTGAAAGTGATGTTTGGTTTTGTATTTGTTTAGGCCAAGCCTCCACAGAGAAGCCAACTTGCGAGGACGATTGGGGGGGGGGGGAGAGCAATGTCATGCACATGATGTCAGGATGTTGGGAGGAGCCAGGGCTCCGCAATTCACCTCCACACTTTTTGGACATTGAGGGGCCTGGCCCCCAGGGGTGGAGGAAGGGGGGTGCGGTGGGGATGGGCTGCCCCGGGTGTCACCACTGAGGGGGGAGGTGACAAAATGTCAGGGGAAACAAAATAAAAAAATTCCTTCCAGTAGCACCTTAGAGACCAACTAAGTTTGTTCTTGGTATGAGCTTTCATGTGCATGCACACTTCTTCAGATACACTGAAACAGAAGTCACCAGACCCTTATATATAGTGAGAGGGTGGAGAGGGGTATTACTCAGAAGGGTGATGGGAATGGGTGATTGGCTGATAGGTGAGGTAAATCTGTTGACAACTGTTAGCGACTGCAATTGGTCTTACAGGAAAAAGCAAGGGGTGAGATGGCTAAAAATAGCTTTATCATGTATAATGAGATAAGAATCCAATGTCTCCATTCAGACCAGGTCTCTCCATGGTTTTAAGTTTGGTAATAAGTTGCAATTCAGCAACTTCTCTTTCCAGACTATTTCTGAAATTCCTTTGCAATAAGACAGCTACTTTGAGATCTTGTATAGAATGTCCTGGGAGACTGAAGTGTTTTCCTACTGGTTTCTCTGTCTTGTGATTCCTGATGTCAGATTTATGTCCATTTATCCTTTGGCGTAGAGTTTGGCCTGTTTGTTCGATATAGAGAGCTGAAGGGCAGCACTCACTGTGGGGCCTGCAGCGCGCCCAAGCCACGCATCTCTCCTGGGAGTGAAGCGGTGGCTTGGGCGCCCGCAGGCTCCACGCTGCCCCAAACAGTCCGCCCGCCGCCTCCCCCTCAGCTGTAGGGCGGCTGAGCGGGAGGAGGCAGGAAGAATCCTTGGAGGCCCCACAGAGTGTCCTGCCCCAGCTGGCCCCACCCGTGGGCACAGGGCACGCGCGCCACCCTAGGCGCCCGATCAGCTTACTCTGCCGCTGCTGGCCCCCACCCCAAAAATATTCGGGGGCAGCCTCAGCCCCCAGGAATTGGCACCCCTGCTCTCCAAGCTGGTATCCTCCATATGTTTTGGACTATAACTTCCATCAGAAGGCTGCAAGCCGGGGAAGCCTGGTTTAAGCAACAAGAAAAGACCCGCCTTGTATTCTCAGATATTGTATTCCATTCTGCCACTGTTGTCCATTTGCATCGACTGCAAAGTAGGGTCTCAATTTAACGTTTTATTCTAAAGATATGCAAGTTTCCGCTTTAAAAACAGTGTATAAAGAATTTTTTAAAAAGCACCTAGCAACCATCAATATACACTTTAAAAAAGCACAAAAGAAACTTTGATCAGAGAAACATACCAAGTGCAAAAAGGGGGGGTGGGGAGGAGGAGAAAATGAATGAAGCCGGCAGGAGGGTCAAAGAGGAAGAGGGAAATATCTGGATTTGATCCTCACACTGCTGATTTTGTTACTGGGCTTCGTTGAAAGTGTCCCTTCATACCTTGGGACCAGTTTACAGGAAGGATATGCCCCATGGCCACTTCAGTCTGTGGAACTTGCACTTGTAGAAGTGCCATGTAATATTGGTTCCATCTTTTCCATGATTCAGTCTTCCACCTATGCTCTGAAACTCCCTGCTAATTGATCTGCCCTGGGGGCTTTACTAGAGATTTCTGCATTGCGGGATTTTGACTAGATGTCCCTTGGGGTCCCTTCCAACTCTACAAGCCAGTGTGGTGTAGTGGTTAAGAGTGGCAGACTTGTAATCTGGTGAACCGGGTTCGCATCTCTGCTCCTCCACATGCAGCTGCTGGGTGACCTTTGGCTAGTCACACTTCTCTGAAGTCTCTCAGCCCCACTCACCTCACAGAGTGTTTGTTGTGGGGGAGGAAGGGAAAGGAGAATGTGAGCCGCTTTGAGACTCATTTGGGTAGTGATAAAGCGGGATATCAAATCCAACTCTCCTTCTTCTTCTTCTTCTTCTTCTTCTTCTTCTTCTTCTTCTTCTTCTTCTTCTTCTTCTTCTTCTACAATTCTATGACACAGGTATATCAGGATGCACCCCATCCGATACATATATTTTCTCCTTCATACCAATTGTTTCAACCATTTTCTCCTGATGGGACTCTATGATGGGAAATAAACCAGTCTGAATCCAGCCTACGCCACCTTGCCCTGCTGTACAGTGAATCTGCAGTCCTGCCAACTGCTAAGCTGTATCCTAATGATGGTGACCCAGAGGCCACATGAAAAATGTGGCTTCAGAGACTGCATTTGAAGGCAAAGCTGTAGGTGCTCCCATGGGATCAGAGGCAACAAGGGAAAGTGGGAGGAGATGCTTTTAAAAAGCAGCAGGCTTTAGGGTGGTCGTGTTGAACAAATCAAGATTACAGGTGGCGATCCCGGAGAGATTCAGTCCAGTTCACCTTTTAATGTACTTTGCACTTCTTCAAACAATACGCAGCCAAAATGCAGCCGTAGTTCAAAATCTGCCCTTCTTCGAATTCTGTTTGTTTGTACAAACGCACGTACACAAGGGGAAATTGTGTGTTACAGTGCATACAATAATGTGTAGTAATGCATTCTATTAAGGGAAACGGATGCAAACTTGAGCTTGAGAGTGGGAAAAACGAGAAACCGAGAGAAACCAACATTGACAGATTTGCCCATCCCTACTTACAGACAGGGGGGTATATCGAAAAATGTGGGGGGCACATCACCACATAATCTGTAAGCTTTGTCCTTTGCCCTCATCAAGCACGTGCACACTTGGGTAAAAGCAGAATTCATTGAAGGGTTTGAAGAAATGTGCGCCGGTCATGTTTTGCGTCCTACTTGTCCGTTACTCTGTTTTAGCCTATAGAGCATGATTTGCAGTGGAAGTCGGATGCCAAAAGACTTCTCCGCCTCCATGCGCCCTGAGAAAAATGGTTCCCAACCCCCAAGGTCTGGCAAAGTGAACATTACGAGACCTGACAGCTCCTGGGAAGATTTTTTTCTTAACTTTTCTTTAAGTTGTGCCTTAACAAGGTCCCTGCGCATGGGCCCAAGTTTAACGCTTTCCCCCTGCTGTTCCATAGCCTCGGTGATTGTAACCCTAAGCAATTATGAATGAAGGACCCCAATGATTCAATAATTGGTTACCTGAGGACATTTCTGAATGTGTCAGATTCCCTGTGGATTGTTAATGTCATTACCAAAGCTTAATTTATACAGAAACTAAAAGGCTGCAGAGGAAACTTCCGAGCACTTAATTGGGCCATCACTTCAGATAAATACCTAATTCTATTATTATTATTATTATTATTATTATTATTATTATTATTATTATTAAAAAACCAAAACATGTGCAGGAAAAATATCAGTACCAACACTTAACACTGCTATCCTGACATGTAAAAGCTTGATTTTTTGGACAAGTACATCTTGAATTGGGACACGGGTGGCGCTGTGGGTTAAACCACAGAGCCTAGGGCTTGCCGATCAGAAGGTCGGCGGTTCGAATCCCTGCGACGGGGTGAGCTCCCGTTGCTTGGTCCCTGCTCCTGCCAACCTAGCAGTTCGAAAGCATGTCAAAGTGCAAGTAGATACATAGGTACCTCTGCAGCAGGAAGGTAAGCGGCGTTTCCGTGCGCTGCTCTGGTTCGCCAGAAGCGGCTTTGTCATGCTGGCCACATGTACGCCGGCTCCCTCGGCCAATAAAGCGAGGTGAGCGCCGCAACCCCAGAGTCGGTCACGACTGGACCTCATGGTCAGGGGTCCCTTTACCTTTACATCTTGAATTGGATTTTGGCTTCATCCTGTTGGTCACTAAGGTAGGAAACAAGGGGGAATAGACTGACACGGGTACAGCGTTATAATCTGGAACCAGAGCATTGGTGCTATGAAATGTTACAGGGTTTCAGCAAGAAGTTGCAGGACATGTACTGTTTGGAAACTAAGCAGTATGACTGCCCTGAAAGTTTTCAGGCACAAATAGTATTAAAAGTGGGGTCGCGTGTAACTGCCCCAATGCCATCATGAGCACAAACTATCATGAATGCACAAAAAACAAGATGTCTGGAGAGGCCTTCTTTTAGTTTTGGTGGCAACGATGGTTGGGCTTATCTGTCCTCGTTTCTTGGACTTCATTGTAACTCTAGCAATGTCACAAACGTATGACAAATGGGGATCTGCTCTTTTTGGTCTGCATATCTGGAAGACCAACCCCTTTTGATGCCTGTCAGGTGTAGAACCACCGAGCTGCGCAGAGAGATGTGATGAACAAAATCATAATGCTGGACATCCATTTTGGGGCCCCTGAAGCTTGAATTGTTATGGGGGGGCGGCCCTTCGCAACCAGCAACGAGCTCTGAGTAACCACTGTAATCTTCTTTAATGGGATTGTTTACAACATCTGTGCTGCTGACTCTCAACATTTAGGGTTGCTGAAATATATACAACAAAAAAATTAATCAATTTGAGTTGTGCAACTCAAATTGGGTCTACTAGACCCATTCCACCCCCACCCCCCAAAGCAATGTAGACTAAAGTCAGGGAAATATAGCCCTGCGAAGTGCTGAGCAATTTCTGATCCAGATTCCTGTTGCCCCTCAGAGAAGTATAATTCCCAGAGTTCCCTAAGCCAGTATGAGCCTGCAGTGTGGATATGCACGTTCACTGCGGTCAGAAGTAGGAAGATGAATTTGGTTTAATCCCCAATTAAACTAATGTATCCGTCTCCCTGATTCAAATGGCTCTGAATTTTGCTTGCATTGCCACTGGATTAAAACGGAGCATTACAACAGGAAAGGGAATTTCAAAGTGCACCACACTCATTTGGCTGAGTGGTTTGAGGAACGGAGCGTTTTAAACATTTGAAGAATGCCATGTTTTATATACGAATCGTTTAATTTTCCATTTCCTTCACCTAAGGGCAGCCCCAGTTTTCTTGCCCCAGGTAAATCAATTCCCTCTTTTGGCAATGCCTTAAATCAGGGGTGGGGAACATGTGGCTTTCCAGATGTTGATGGACTACTACAAATTCCATCCTCCCCCATCATTGGCCATGCAGGGCTGATGGCAATTGGAGTTCAGCATCTGGGGAGCCAAGGGTTCCCCACCCCTGCCTTAAAATGTTCAGGATGCCCATGTTCCTTCTACTATTCATATCAGTTAGTAAACTGATCAGTAAGAGGAAATTGTGATGTTCCATTTGCTCAGGTCCAAAATACACATGAGGCTAAATCTACCTTTGCCAATCTCCAGATGTTTTGGCCTACAACGTCCATCAGCCCCAGCTGTGCGCACACTTGGTTTTCAGATCTTTCCCACTCCCTCTCAACAGCCTGCCTGCTTTCTGCCTCAGTCCTCTCTGGGCTGTATTTGGAAATTCCCCCCTTAGATTCCCTCCGCAAAAAAAATATACTGTGCTTCTGCAAACCTTGGGGTTACCCTGGATCTGCCAGTGCCTCCCTGTTGCGCACAACTCTTGACAATTTGGCTCTATTTATTTTATTTTATTATGACATTTATGTACCACCTTTTCCTCCAAGGAACCTAGGGTGGTGTACTTGGTTCTCGCCCACCCCATTATCCTCACGCAACAACCCTGTGAGGTAGGCTGTTCTGAGAGACAGTGGCTGGCCCAAGGCCACCCAGTGATCTTCATGGCTGAGTGGAGATTCAAACCCAGGTCTCCCAAGTCCTGGTCCAACACTAACCATTGCACCACAATGATATGCCACTGTGCAATTCTTGACTTAATTCATGGCTCCTGCGCTTTCTCACCTCCTCTTTGTAACTGTTGTTTCTCACACAGACCTGCCAAGTGCACTCATCGAAGACTCACCACTTCAAGTGCCCATTCTGGGGACCACCCCACAGCTCTTAGGAAAGCTTTAAGTATTTCATACCCTCCAACATTCCTCTTATGAAAATAGGGACGTTCCATTCTGTCAGGGATCTGCCCACCCGCCAGTCCAGCTTTGAGTGCTTACAGGGAGCCGCAGCCTGTGTTAACGACAGATTAATCTTCGAGTGAATCTGGCAGCCCCTTTTCGGAGGAGGAGCAGTTAGTGTCTGGGAGCCAGGGAGTGCCAGGTGTCCAGGGAGTTGCTGGGAGACCTGGCACCACCCAGCAGACTCGCTCGGAGGGGGAGGTGTCAGTTCCGGCGCATATCTCACGTAGGAGGAGAAGGCGGCAATTTAGGATGCCAAGGTTTTGGTGTTGGCGCCAAAACAGAAGGGAGACACTTCCGGATTCTGCTAGTGACTGAGCAGACATGATAAACTGAACTCTGCACTGTAAATAGCTTTGCACTGAAATAAAAGACTTAAAGACAAGACGGCTTGGTGTTACTATTGAACAACCGATAAGAGAACCTCACACATTCCATAATGATAATTCTACTATTTATACCCCACACATCTTACTGGGTTGCCCCAGTCACTCTGGGCAGCTTCCAACATATATATAAAAAACATAATAAATCATTAAACATTAATAAAAACTTCCCTATACAGGATTGCTTTCAGATGGTTTGGGGGTTGGATAACTCCATACCCTCCAACATTTCTCCAGTGAAAATAGGGACATCCTAAGGAAAAGGGGGACATCCCAGGATTGATCAGAAACCAGGGCGGCTTCTCTATATCAGGGACGTCCCTGGAAAATAGGGACACATGGCGGGTCTGGTATCTGCAAACTCCTGGACTCAAAACAGTGGCGATAGGCCCATTTGCAGTGTAACCAGATAACAAACTCACAACGATATAGGCTACTTTGCTCCTTTTGGTCTGTAAACAAATGGATAGGGAACTGTAGCACTATGGCCACTGAACCAGCCCCACTGGCCTCCAAGCGTTCAGCAGGATATCTGGAAAGGAGAGGTTATGGGTGGGGTTCAAGTTGTGAGTGCCATCAGCAGAAGCCCTTGACCCCCATCTCTTTCCCCATGCCCCACCAAAATTGTCTTGGGGTGAGTCAGAGAATGCTTGGAACAGCGCACAGCAGAGAGGAAAGAGCAATCGTTTTGTCTGGAAACCGAAATGCTTGACCTGGCGGAATGATGACCTCAGCGCAACATTGAATTCCTACTTCTGTGTGTACAATTCTATGCGCATGGGCTCTCCATGTTGACCACACAAGGCTGCCACTCATGTTGATCTGCAGCTTTTGGAGTTAGTCCTAAAGAACATGCCCGCCTGGAACAACATTGCTATGAGATTGTGGCTGGGCTGGACCCCACCACACACAATTGATGGTTTGGTCAGATCCTGACCATGCATATCCTCTGCCAACCAGTGGCAAAGTGATAGATGCTGAAGTGCAAATGCCCTTCGTGACCATAGACACACCTCCTTAACCATGCCCCTTCTAAGACGACACAGCAAAAGTGAGCTTTCGGCTAACGCAGACAATAAACAATGTTTGAATACCAAGCTACCATTTTTCTCACCCCATTTCCCTCAATATGAACCCATCCAGACCCTTTGCTCTTCCCCTCAGGTTCTCCTCCAGGTGCCGCCCCCCCCCTCCGGCCAGGAAGTTTGAAGGATGGTGACAAGGTGAGGGCCTTTTCAGTTGTGGCTCCCCACTTGTGGAATGCTCTTCCCAGAAAGGTCTGCCTGGCGCCATCATTAACATCCATTTCGCATCATGTCAAAATCTCTCTTCTCCCCAGGCATTTGATGGATTGTGGTTATTTTTCTGTCGATCGGTGGTAAGTTTTAGCTGCTGAAGTTTTGCTGCTATTTTTACAGGGCCTGTTTTGTTGATTAGTGCATGGCTTTTATTGCAATACTCTTATTTGTGCTCTTAAAATGTTGTAAGTCAAGCATGAGACTCGTAATCTCAGGGTAATGGGTTTGAGTCCCAAATCGGGTGGAAGATTCCCGCGTTGCAGGGGGTTGGACTAGATGATCCTTGTGGTCCCTTCCAACTCTAGGATTCAAACTTCAGATTTCAAGCTTGTAGGCTCCTTATGTAGCAAGAGAAACCTCAGAGTAAGAACTGGAACCCACCAAATCTCACTGCTTGAACTGGGGCATGTGTGACAATATTCTCAGAATGTGAGCTGAACTACTAACACAGGATTTCTCTTGTAGCTTTATACTGCTGAACAGTAAACAAAATACAGATAGAAAGTCACACAGCCTCTCTCTCTATACTTAGAAACTAAGTCCAGCTGTTAAAACCTAATAACCAAGATTTAGCCATCCTGTCATTCAATTGCAGACTGTTGTCACGCAATGTTCTGGCCTGGTGATGAAAAACACTTCAGACTTATATAAGGCTTTAAACTTCGTGTTGAAAGGGCATTAGGCTCCCCAGGTAGCTTTGCCATTCACCTTACCTGCTTCCACTAACGTTCAGATACACACATTTTAAGACATTCCCGTTTGTATGTTAGTGGGTGGCAGAATGTTAGATCTGCATTAGACTTGGCTCAGGGGAGTGTTCATCTCTGTTATGACTGTGGAACTCCCTCCCACTGGAGACAGTTGTGTCGTGTCCCCCAGCCCCCGGCCCCAATAACAGCCTTTCAATGTCAGGTTAATACATATTCTTTCCCTCGGGCCTCTGGAACTGGTGTTTCTGCTGCCGAATTGTTGCTGTTTTTCAGGTGCGGTTTTATGGGTCTGTTCTGTTTTCTTTGATATGTTGCATTTTAACAAAAGTTTGGAGGATATACTGTGGATTTGGGGAGAGGGAAAGGGGGGGCAAAGGCAAGTGGAAGAGTGGAAGGCTACTTAAAGCTGCTCTTCCCTCCCTTCACCCCCAAGGCATCAGCAGCACTGAAGATCTCAGGTGGCCAGTTTATATACATTGCCAAAATGGGGCAGGGAATTTGCATTCAATTCGCATAGGTAAAGGTAAAGGGACCCCTGACCATTAGGTCCAGTCGTGACCGACTCTGGGGTTGGGCGCTCATCTCGCTTTATTAGCCGAGGGTCATGTGGCCAGCATGACTAAGCCGCTTCTGGCGAACCAGAGCAGCGCACGGAAACTCCGTTTACCTTCCCGCCAGAATGGTACCTATTTATCTACTTGCACTTTGACGTGCTTTTGAACTGCTAGGTGGGCAAGAGCAGGGACAGAACAATGGGAGCTCACCCCGTCGCAGGCATCTTTGAATGTATACACATGCAAATTTAGAAATAATTGCTATAATTTAAATAGCACTATAGTGGAAAAGACTAGTGGGAAATAAGGGGATCTGTGTGCCTGTACAACATGCTGCCAGGGTGCTCACTGCTGATGGGCAACTTCAGGGGCCCACCTGCTCTCCCTGAATAATGGTTCTTTATCTTTAGACCAGGCCTGGACTGAGCAGCCCTCCATCTTTGAACAGAGGACTGCCCTCTGAAAACTAGCCCTCTCTCCCTAAAAGGTGTCACTCGCTTCCTTTATATATCCCAGGAGCAGGGACACCGAAAAAGAAAAGAGCAGAGGGCATATTCAGGCTGTTGCTGAAAAAAGTCAAGGACTCTCTGGTAAATCAGGTTGGAGGGGACAACAATTCTACTTTTTCACGTGTGTGTGTGTGTGTGTGTGTGTGTAATAATATATACATATATATATAAACATTTATATATATACATTCTCTCTCTCACTCTCTCTCTCTCTCTACACACACACACACACACACACACACACACAAAGAAAAGTAGGCAAGAACACACACACACATATATATCTTTAGGTTAATATTTAAACAATCTATGTTGTTCCCTCTTGTACTGATTGCAGCCCCAACAAGGGACATTTTACATTTTGTTAAAAAATGATGGGCTACAGAGACAGAGGGCAGAGGGAAAACATCAAAACAAAAGTTGGCTTTAAAAAACAACAACAAAAACAGCCCAGACACATCTGGTCTTACCTTTGGGAGTCTGTACTTCTCTCGCAAATGGACCCTCAGGACGGCTCTCTCGGCCTTTTTTGTTGCAAAGGCTGCATCTCTTTCCATCCTGGGAACAGAAACGGGAGGTTTTGTAATCATGGATGGCTAAGAAATTGGCAAGGAAGGCCGCACCACCACTCACAAACACGCAGAAGAAGACATTGCGGAAAACCACACAAGTGCAAGATAAATATTCTAATAACATAATGAAGAAAATGATTACATTCACACCATGCACTTAAAGCACATCCTGGCAACACAACATCAAACCTTTGGCTACGTACAAGATACCAAGCAAACACATCCCCCTACAATCCCAAAGAATATTGTGAACTGTACTTTACTCCCAGCAACCAGCCCTCAACCATGAGTCCAAGGAGTCCTCCTCCTTAGTCTCGGGCTGCATTACACACTAACTCATTTCTAGCCGTAACCATTTGGGCCCAGGGTACCTCAAGGGCTGCCTAATCCCATATATCCCGGTCCAGTTTCTGAAATCATAGAATCATAGAGTTGGAAACACGAGGGTCATCTAAGTCCAACCCCCCTGCAATGCAGGAATCTTTTGCCCGACTTGGGGCTCGAACCCACAACCCTGAGATTAAGAGTCTCAGGCTGGCTGAGCTGCCTCAGACCTGGTCTTTGGAGGAGCCACTGTTATTGGGTCTCCCATGGCTTGGATCCACCAGAAGCCATGTGTTTAGTACTAGGAGCCCAGTTTTGTAGAACTCCCATCCAGAGGAGGTCCGATACACACACACACACACACACTGTATGTATATGTATATGTATATGTATATGTATATGTATATGTATATGTATATGTATATGTATATCCCAGCAGGCATTTTAACTGAAGTTTGATTTCATAGTTTTAACTGATTTTCATTTGCACTGCGTCTTTGAGACTATTGCATATAAATTGTATATAAATTGCATAAATAAATAAGCAAGAACATAAGCAGAGCTCTTCCAGGTCAGACCAGGGGCATCCTGTTCTCACAGTGGCCAGCAGCAGAGCGTGAAGGCAATAGCTCCCTCCAGCAACTAGTATTCAGTGAAATGAACATACAGCAGCTATACTAGTAGTTGGGCAGCATCTAAAGAGCTGTGCTGGACCAGACATTAGTTCCATCTACTGTAGCATCCTGCTTCCAACACTGGCCTTAAGATAGGCAAGATGAAGAATGGTATCTTTAGCACCTACTGTCTCTGAACATGGAAGTTCAGAGGAACATGTGCATTGATTTGGGCCTCTAGGAAGCACTTAGCTTAAAGCCAGGCTTCTAAAACTGGAAAGTGAAGGCCTTTGGGTGGGTGTGGAAGGAAGGCAAAGTTCAAGAGGAGGTTGGAATGGTGCCTTCCTCAATCGCCATCCAAGACACATGGGGTGGCTGAATGCCTTTTGGCGGAAGACCTCTACTGAGACACACTG
The DNA here is from genome assembly GCA_034641385.1 of Darevskia mixta. Taxonomy (NCBI): domain Eukaryota; kingdom Metazoa; phylum Chordata; class Lepidosauria; order Squamata; family Lacertidae; genus Darevskia; species Darevskia mixta. The sequence continues at coordinate 4,180,419 of JAWWNH010000062.1, read as the reverse complement.
GATATGTAGCAGTGGGCACCTCCATACTGCATGATCATCCTGGAGAGATATGCAAAGATGGGAGTTCAGAAGGAAGCTGCTACTTTGCAAATATGGCCTAATAGGCATTACTGAAACCTAGTGGGGGAGACTCATAACTGGAATGTAGAAACCGAGGGGCATAACCTATTCAAAAGGAATAGACCAGACAGAAAGAGAGGAGTAGTAGCATTATCTGTAAAGGGTGTGTATACATGTGAAGAGAACCATGACCTGGAGCATATAATAATAATAATAATAATAATAATAATAATAATAATAATAATAATTTATTTGTACCCCACCCATCTGGCCGGGTCTCCCCAGCCACTCTGGGCGGTTTCCAACAAATATCAAAATACATTAAAATATCACAGATTAAAAACTTCCCTAAACAGGGCTGCCTTCAGGTATTTTCTAAATGTTAGATAGTTATTTATCGCTTTGACCTCTGATGGGAGGGCGTTCCACAGGGCAGGCGCCACTACCGAGAAGGCCTTCTGTCTGGTTCCCTGTAGCTTTGCTTCTCGCAGTGAGGGAACTGCCAGAAGACCCTCGGCGCTGGATCTCAGTGTCCGGGCTGAACGGTGGGGGTGGAGACACTCCTTCAGGTATACAGGACCGAGGCCGTTTAGGGCTTTAAAGGTCAGCACCAACACTTTGAATTGTGCTCGGAAACGTACTGGGAGCCAATGTAGATCTCTCAGGACCAGTGTTATGTGGTCCCGGCGGCCACTCCGAGTCACCAGTCTAGCTGCCGCATTCTGGATTAATTGCAGTTTCCGGGTCACCTTCAAAGGTAGCCCCACGTAGAGCGCATTGCAGTAGTCCAAGCGAGAGATAACTAGAGCATGCACCACTCTGGCGAGACAGTCTGCGGGCTGCGGAAGGCAGATTGAGAGTATATGGGTAAAAATTGTAAGAGAGAGAAACAGCTGTGACCTTACAGTGTGTCTGCTATAAACCTCTAAGGTGAACAGAATATTTGGAAGATGCTTTCCTACAGCAGATTGCCAAACATTCAAAAAGGAGAGATATAGTAGTCATGGGAGACTTCAACTACCCCAATATTGGGGTATCTCTGCCAAGAATGTAAGGTCCAACAAATTCCTCTATTGCCTCGCTGACTATTTCCATAGCTGTCAACTTTCGGATTTGAAAATAAGGGATTTTTTCAAACTTTCGGATTTGAAAATAAGGGATGCCGCGAGGGCGGTGCAATGGCACCAAGTAGCCTCGCCACCCTGCGCTCCAGAGGCTGCGCGCGAACGGGTGAGCGAAAGAGCGAGCGCGTAGATGGCAGGCAGGCTGTCTGTCTGGTTGGGCGTGAGGGTCTGGCTGCACAAGGCATGCAAGCTCCGCCCCAAGTCGGTCTCAGACTCCTTATTGGCAGCCGAGCAACGCAGCTGAGGAGCCTCCCTGGCCGGCAGGGAGGGAGAGGAGCTGCTTCCTTTGAAATCCGGGAAATTTTAGGGATATCAACAATCCAGGATAGCAGCGGGAAACGGCATTGGAATAAGGGAGTTTCCCGCAAAAAACGGGAGGGTTGACAGCTATGACTATTTCATTTCCCAGAAAGTGGGAGGAGCAACAAGGGGATCTATCTTGGACCTGGTCCTCACCAACAGGAAGGAGTTGATCAATGAAGTAGAAGTACAGGGAACCTTGGGATGAAGTGATCTTGTTCTCTTGGGTTTTGTTATGCAGAGGCAAGGGAAAGTTAAGCGTAGTCGAACATGCACTCTGAACTTAAAGAAGGCCGGGTTCAATATGCTTAAAGAACTACCGAATGATATTGCGTGGTCAGAAATACTCAAAGAGAAGAGAGCCCAAGACAGATGGAAGTTTGTTAAAGGTGAAATATTGAAAGCACAAATGCAGACCATTCCCACAAGGAAGAAAAGTGGGAGGCATCTAAAGAAACCAGTGTGGCTGCATAAAGAGCTTACAGATGAACTGAGATTTAAGAAGGGCATGTATAAGAAATGGAAGAAAGGGGAAATGGCAAAGGAAGAGTGTACACACGTAGTCAACAGCTGTAGGGAGAAGGTCAGGCAGACCAAAGCTCAGAAGCTTACTGACAAGTTGGAACATGTGCGGAGGAGAGCGACAAAGATGATCAAGGGTCTAGGAAACAAGACATGTGAGGAACGGTTGAGGGAGTTGGGTATGTTTAGCATTGATAAGAGAAGACTGAGAGGCGATTTTCAAATATCTAAAGGGCTATCCCACGGAGCAAGCTTGTTTTTTCCTAATTCAAAGGGTAGGATCCAAACCAATGGCTTACAAGTTACAAGAAAGGAGACTTTGACTAAACACTAGGAATAACTTTCTGACAGTAGGAGCTGCTCAACAGTGAAACAGACTCCCTCGGAAGGTGGTGGACTCTCCTTCCTTGGACGTATTTAAGCAGAGAGTGTCATGGATGCTTTAGTTGAGATTCCTGCATTGCAGGGGGTTTGGACTTGATGACCCTCAGGGTCCCTTCAAACTCTACAATTCTATGATTCCCTCAAAGAATCCTGGGGACTGTAGTTTTTTGAGGATGCTGGGAATTATAGCTCTGTATGGTGGCGCTGTGGGTTAAACCACAGGCTTGCTGATCAGAAGGTCAGCGGTTCGAATCCCTGCGACGGGGTGAGCTCCCGTTGCTCGGTCCCAGCTCCTGCCCACCTAGCAGTTCGAAAGCACGTTAAAGTGCAAGTAGATAAATAGGTACCGCTCCGGCGGGAAGGTAAACGGCGTTTCCGTGCGCTGCTCTGGTTCGCCAGAAGCAGCTTTGTCATACTGGCCACATGACCCGGAGGCTGTCTTCGGACAAACGCCGGCTCCCTCGGCCTATAGAGCGAGATGAGCACGCAACCCCAGAGTCGGACACGACTGGACCTGATGGTCAGGGGTCCCTTTACCTTTACCTTTATGGGGCGAAACCATAATTCCCATGATTCTTGGGGGGGGAGCTGTGTGTTTTCAAGGTATGGTGTAGATCAGGCTTCCTCAACCTCAGTCCTCCAGATGTTTTGAGACTACAATTCCCAGCATCCTTGACCTGCTAGCTAGGGATCATGGGAGTTGTAGGCCAAAAACATCTGGAGGGCCGAGGTTGAGGAAACCTGGTGTAGATCATCATTTTGATTCCCCGTCCCCAGTGCTATCACTTTCATGGCTGAATAATGTTCATGATTATTTGGTTGTGGCCTTTATCTCACATTTGTCCTTTGCAGACTTCTATAATTTACAGTTTGGCATCACTGCTGCATTCTGAGCATCTGACAAAGTCGCAAATACAGGGAAACAGGGAAATGAGAGGGAAAACAGGAGGGTCACAAGGCATTTAATCCAGCCTGATCCACTGATTCAATGTGTGACCTTTGGCAAGTCATTTAACCTCTGTGAACTTCGGCCTATTCAGCTGTAAAACCGAGATATTACGGGGGGGGGGGAACGTTGCGCCCATTACCAAGTTCTCTTGATGACTAGGGCCTCTTCCAGATGACCTGGTTATTGAGCACTCATCCTGATTCGCTTGCACAAGGTTTGCGGGCGATGATGCCAGCTGCTTATTGAGCATTCATTCCGATTTGTTTGCGGGGAGGTTATACCATGTTGGATCAAGCAGGAGTCATCCCACACTTTGCTGGGCATACCCCTCCATCACCTTGCTTACCCCCAAAAGTCTGATTGGCAGGGATGGTGGACGGGTTTGTTGCGCAAGAGCTCCAAAACAACTTCAATGGCACTACCTGAATTTGCTGGTATGTTATTGAATCCCACCTGGAAATGGTGACAACCTGGAATTGCCCTCAATCACCCATTTCCATAGTGGCAGCTTTCCTCCCTTCTCTGTGTAAAAAGTTTCATTCCAGTCTTGAAATGCATGCAAATTCTGTTCTCTGCCAAGAAACACCTTTTAGCATTTAATGCAATTTGGCTTAAAAAGCAGTATTGAAAGGCGTCTTTCACCTATGCAAAGTTTCTATTTGTTCCAGGTTTTAAAGGAGGGAAGGGGGTTGACTCCTGTACACTCCCCCCCCCCAAGAACTGTCCAGCCTAAAGAAGTTGCATTTAAGATCCCATACGTTTAGAAGTCCACCTCACAAAAATGGCAACTTCTAAGTTTGCCTTAAATTCCATAGATCATTAACCTTTCACCCTTAATCATCTTAGATGTGGGTTTTGGGCAACCATTATGTAATTGATCATTAGCGAAATGATGCACTAGGGATTTGAAATTCAATTGTCTTTGGAGCTGTAATTGTGCTTGGCTTTAATGCTTTTATTACTGAACCGCTTTCATTTTCCTTTACACGAGTGGACAGGCAGATTATTGATATCACTGGTATATTTGACAGTGTTAACATTTCAAAGAGCTTTTCTACAACTTTAAAAACACCCAGCTTCATTTTAACAAGTAAGAACAGTTACTTGTGTGTGTATTTGAAAGTTTGGGCAGAGGAAGGACAAATAAAAAGACTTATGATTTTTAAATCAGTAGATTCTCCTCTAGGTAAAGAGAATTAAATTACAGCAGACTATACTTTCCATTTTTTGCATAATTGTAATGACTCATCGCCGGGGGGGGGGGGGAGAAGCCAGGGATTATTTTAAGCACATTATATTGCACTTTCAAAGGAAGGCTCGCATAACACTGAGCATTAATTCCCCATGTATTCATTTATTTTTAGGTGGGGGGGAATACAGCTTTCCCTCCCATTCATTTAGTCTACACAGAAATAAAATCAAAACTAACCAACCGAATGAGGCATTCTGTTGAACTGGTCAAAATGTTTCAGTGGATTGAGGGACCTTGTGACACACTAACCACAAAAAAATATGGTTCTGTTCATACAGCTATCATTATGGAGAAAACATATGGGACATCTCAAGTTGTTTCGCTTTCCCCCTCTCTTAGGAATCTGGAGGAAGGGAATTAAAATGCCCTGGTGTAATTCTCAAGAAGACAGTGGCATGAAAAATCAACAGAACTTCTTGAGAGTAAGAAGCCCAAAGACTTTACCCATGTACATCCCCTGTGGTTTTATTATCTTGTGAACAGACTGAGACAGAGTGGATCAGTTACAAGCTGATAATACAGGAATCCATACTCACTTTTCTTCTATCACTTGCTTTTGATATTCCTCATATTCTTCCCGGGTCATCCCTGCGGCTGCAGCTGGGTCAGCGGGTGCTGCTTCTTCCTTGGCTTCGTCACCCCCTCCACCAAGTCCCAAATTTTTCACTTGGTTGCTCAACATGCTTTTCATTAGGAAAGCCATGTTCTTCTTTTCTTTCCCCCCTCCAAAAAAACTAGCTCCCTTCCGAAATTTGAAAAATCAGCCAAGAGCAGAAAGACGCAACCTCGAAAGAAAAAAGAGTAAACTATTTGGCAAATGGAATTTCTACAGCCCTGCACACAGATCTTGAAGGGCACGGAGCTAGAGAAAACTCTACGCCGAAAACAGTTTGTCAGCCATAATCTGGATTAGCGCAGTGAACTCCTTAGTATCCAGAGGCAGATGGTTCAGATTACTCGGAGGAAAAAATCATTAGATGCAGCCACCTACTTTTTATATTAATACCTTAAGCCAATTGTCATTTTAAAAAAGAAAAACCACCAAAAAATTTGCCGACATTGAGACAATGTGAAGATTCCCCTTGTTTCAAGACCTTTGAGTGCAAGAGATGCCTCTGATTGATGGAAGATGCTTGGTTTAAATGGCGGAATCTGGTTGATTGCATGAGCATCCGGCAATTCGGGTCAGCAAACCATGGACCAGAGAGATTTGTGGAAGGAGGGAGGGGGGAATAGGATTCGTCATTAAACGAGAATCAATCCTTTTATCCATTAATATTGTTTTATCCCATTGGACACTCAATTTCAGCCTGGCCTGCTCTTTCAGATTCCTAAGTGGTTTGTGGTCAGCCATTGGAAACATTGTGCCAAACTTCTATGGAAATCTTTCTCTCTTTTCAAGACCAAATGGCCTGCCGGTCATTCATACTCCGGCATGTAGAATCAAGTACATAAGGAGGGAAATTAATGATGCATATAATTAGATGTGCATTATATTATTAGATGTCTGTTATGTTTTATAGTTGCATCCGAGATAAGTGGGTAGTATGTTACGAGCATATTTAGCAGGGACAGGGGAGTTTATTGATGGGATGCCAGTATTGTGTATACTTTGACATTGTTGCTTAGTATAGAACCATAGAATCATAGAATTGTAGAGCTGGAAGGGACCCCAAGGGTCATCTAGACCAACCCCCTGCAATGCAGGAGTCTCAGCTAAAGCATCCATGACAGATGGCCATCCAACCGCTGCTTAAAAACGTCCAAGGAAGGAGAGTTCACAACCTCCAGAGGAAGACCACTCCACTATCAAACAGCTCTTACTGTCAGAAAGTTATTCCTGATGTTTTCATTATGCATTATGTACTAGTGTGTATTATTTATTGCTTATTGTTCTGAATTGTAGTTATATAACCAGTGGTTTTTTGTGATAATAGTCCCTAGTATGGTAATGCTACCTCTTTTTTTGCTGCCTGTGGCAGCCATTTTGTCCTAACACAGTATTTTTATCAAGATACCAGTACCAACACTTCATATATATATTTTTACCCAAAAAAGGGCAAAGAATGAGAGAACTGTATACAACAACTGTTTTACTTTTTTGTATTGTCTGCCTATTACGTTGAAATACTGTATATTATTTATTAAGTTCTATGTTGTAAATTGCCCAGTGGTCTTTTGACGAATGATGCATATATAATTTTATTTGTACGCCACCTTTCCACAGTTCAAACCATGCTCAAGGCAACTTACAACATGAAAAAACACATAACCGCAACTCAACAAAAGTAGTTATAAACATCCTAAAATACACAACCAAACCTAACAATTCCCACAATTTCCAATGAGAAGATCTAAAATAAACACACACACACAAAAACAACAGCAACAACTCCCCCAACAACTTTTGTAGCTGGAGTCAGTCAGGGCTCCACCCTCCCAGGCCAGGTGGAAACGGCCTGCAATGTTGATAATAAATAATAAAATAAAACAATATGTAGAGATTAGCAAGTGTATATCACTGAGGTGGTAAACCTCTGAGCTCCACTAATTTCAGACTATGGTTTGCAGCTCATGTGACAGGGCCCTAATTTTTAAAATCACAAAATCCTGCCCAGAACACAGAAAACGGGATATCATGGAGGAGCAAATGTTATTTATGTGGAGTATTCAGTCTTTCATTCAAGGACTCCCACTTTATAGTCTGAAGTAAAAAAATAATAATGTAAAAAGGTAGTCTGAAGTGGTATAGTCCAGACACAACTTTATCCCTTTAACCAGAACCAAGCCTCTCTCAAATACATACTCAAATATACACAACTAGCTGGAAAGCCAAAGCTACGCAGAAGCTGCAAATAGTTTAGCACTTACCAGGATTAGTGTCACAAGGAGGGCTCAATAGACTGTCCTTGCATCCTATTTTTAGGCACCAATGTCTTTGATGGAGCACTTCTGAATCAAGCAAATGACAGTAACTTAATGGTGTTTGGAAATGCTTTGGAGCATTGGAGCCTAATTCACTGCAAATTTGTGTGTGGTGCATGGGGGAAACAGGCAAAAATAAATAGCACAGTTTTGTTGAGAACAAATCAACTGGCATCACGCCCAGTGTCCCTCCCTCCCCTGTGGTCATGACAGTTGCTGGTCAGACAACAAGAAGAAGAGGAGTTTGGATATTGATATCCTGCTTTATCACTACCGGAAGGAGTCTCAAAGTGGCTCACATTCTCCTTTCCCTTCCTTCCCCACAACAAACACTCTGTGAGGTGAGTGGGGCTGAGAGACTTCAGAGAAGTGTGACAAGCCCAAGGTCACCCAGCAGCTGCATGTGGAGGAGCGGAGACGCGAACCCGGTTCACCAGATTACGAGACTACCTCTCTTAACCACTACACCACACTGGCTCTCAAGGCCCAGATTTGTGCACTGACAACAGGTTGGTGGTGCCAAAGGAAAAGGGCCAGTTGCAAAGGAAACATTTTGATAATGCAGAATGAAAGAAACAAGGAAGAAGTGAAATGGTATAAGACAGGGATGGGGGTAGGCTGCGGGAGTTCCGTTATCATCAGCCACAACCAGCATGGCCAGTGATCAGGGATTATGAGAGATGTAGTAAGCAACATCTGGATGACCTCTGGTTCCCTATCCCTGATATAAAAGAGACAAGCCGAACAAATAAAGAGAAAGATTTGGAAGCACTGGGAGTAGTTACCATGTTGGCCTGAATATAAGCCACACCCATTTATAAGCCGCACATTTAAAAGTCAAGGGGGGGGGGGAGAAAAAAAGACAATACCCAAATATAAACCGCTCCCTTCCTCATTTTCTCCCTTCCCAGCCTTGGGGGAGAGGATGGGGGACTACGCATGGGGCGGGCACCGCTTTGCCGTGCTCCTGGCACTGTTTGCCCCACGGTCCTGGCTGCATACTGGATAATTTTTGTAAGGTCGCGAATATAAGTCATACTTTAACTTTTCACGGTCGGAATTTGGGGGGGGGGAGTGCGGCTTATATTCGGGCCAATATGGTAATACTACTACTATGCTCATAACACTGCTTCTTTCCATCTGTACATCTTTAAGGGGGTGGATACCTATGATTTGAGTACCCTGGTGGCGCTGTGGTCTAATCCACAGAACCTAGGGCTTGCCAATCAGAAGGTCGGCGGTTTGAATCCCCGCGACGGGGTGAGCTCCCATTGCTCGGTCCCAGCTCCTGCCCACCTAGCAGTTCAAAAGCATGTCAAAGTGCAAGTAGATAAATAGGTACTGCTCCGGCGGGAAGGTAAACGGCATTTCCGTGCGCTGCTCTGGTTCGCCAGAAGCGGCTTAGTCATACTGGCCACATGACCTGGAAGCTGTATGCCAGCTCCCTCGGCCAATAAAGCGAGATGAGCGCTGCATTCCCCGAGTCGTCCACGACTGGACCTAACGGTCAAAGTACCCCTGACTGTTAGGTCCAGTCGTGGGTGTACCTTTACCTTTACCTTTACTACTATACTCATAGAGAGCCAGTGTGGTGTAGTGGTTAAGAGCGGTAGTCTCGTCATCTGGTGAACCGGGTTCGCATCTCCGCTCCTCCACATGCAGCTGCTGGGTGACCTTGGGCTAGTCACACTTCTTTGAAGTCTCTCAGCCCCACTCACCTCACAGAGTGTTTGTTGTGGGGGAGGAAGGGAAAGGAGATTGTTAGCCGCTTTGAGACTCCTTCAGGTAGTGATAAAGCGGGATATCAAATCCAAACTCTTCTTCTTCTTCTTCTTCTTCTTCTTCATAATACTGTTTCTTTCCATCTGTACATCTTTAAGGGGGTGGATACCCATGATTTGAGTTAAATTTTAATGCATGTCTAACAGGGATTTCTCTTAAGGTTTTGCAGCACGGTCCACATAGCTTGGAGGAGCAGCGTTGTTATGTTGCAACATGCTCTTTTTGAGGAGTACTACAGAACTGTGTCAACCGTTTTTGGGTATATCTTTAATAACTGTTTGCATTATTTCCATGTGAATGGGCCTCCGAACAGAGCCACCCGTTTCATTGGACATATGGGAGGAGTCATTCTTGGCTAATCCCTTAATCCACCTTAGTACCTTTCTAATTAAAGGACACCCTACTCCTTAAAAATAGTACAGGATGTTCAGTAATCCAAGCTTATCACTTGTTAATCAGCAGACATGAACTTTCCTTTTGAAATAAGATAGCATCTTGGGCAAGGTTGTCCAAGATGGCTTTGATTTGCTTTATAATAAATTTAAAAATACTGATACGGCTTTCATATATTCTTTCAAAAAACAACCCACTAGCCCAATAAGCTTTGCCTGGAGAGGTTGGCATGTAGCATAATACTGAGCTAGACACACTAGCCCAAAGCAACTTTAAATGTACCCTGTTTCCCCTATTTTAAGACGTAGTCATAAAATAAGCCATAGCAGGATTTTTTCGCATTTGCGAAATATAAGCCGTACCCCAAAAATAAGCCATAGTTATAGGCGCAGTTCTGGAGGGCACCAAGGAAAATGCGGGGCTGGGCTTACGTAATAAAAATAAGACATCCCCTCAAAATAAGCCATAGTGCGTTTTCTTGAGGGGAAAAAAAATATAAGACGGTGTCTTAAAATAGGGGAAACACGGTATACCCCCCCCCCACACATTTATAGCTCCTATCAGCTCTGAATGCTGCCACTGAGGAAAGGCACCATTAATTTGCCAATCATTATTTTGAAAATTACTGGAATATCACCTCCTGGAAACCTATGATGGGCAGGGCTGGAAGCAGATGTGAGCAGAAATAGGTTTATCTTAGAGCACTAAGCTACATCCCAGACATGAGAAAGCCAGTTTTCTGCGCTCCCTCTCTCTCACACAGAATCATACAATCATGGAGTTGGAAAGGACCCCAAGGGTCGTCTAGTCCAAGCCCTACAATGTAAAAACCTCAACTAAAGCATCCATGACGGACGGCCATCCAACCTCTGCTAAAAACCTCCAAGGAAGGAGAGTCCACAACCTCCTGAGAGGAAACCATTCCATTGCTGAGCAGCTCTTCCTGTCAGAAAGTACTTCCTAAGGCCGAGTCAGAATCTCCTTTCTTGTAACTCGAAACCTTTCGTACAGGTCCAGAGCAGGCTTGCTCCATCTTCCATGTGACAGCCCTTAAGATATTTGAAGATGGCTATTGTATCTCCTCTCACGCACCGCAACGTCTCTCCATGCAGGCAAGAGACATTGGCTTTGTACACATTAGCGGCTTAGAAATGCACTGAAGTCGAAAATGATGTCTGGTTGGTATCTTACCACCGAGTAAAATTGCGAAAATGTATAAAACTAGTTCGAATCTGTGTTGGAAATGCAAAGGGGAGGAGGGTACCTTTTACCTTATGTGGTGGACTTGTGCACGGGTAAAAGCTTTCTGGGAAATGATATATAATGAATTAAAGAAAATGTTTAAAAACACATTTCTCAAACCAGTTGTGGGTGCAGACTAAATGGGAGCATGGACACAGTTGTGGTCAAGATTCCAAGGGCATCCCACCCATGTAGAAGGCCAGGCAGTGAGAAGCAGGGCTTGGTAAGAGTTGGTATAGAGGTATGGAGGCTGCATTCAGATTGCGATCCCCACCCACCCAGACTGGGTAATACTGAGGGGGAACTTGGGATATTTTACTTTGTATACAGATAGTCTTCATATTATAGGCTGAATCACTTTAAAACAATCACCGTAAGAATCTTGTTCCTCCTTCTTGCCACCAGCGCAGCTTTGCCAAATTACAAATGTCAACAAATCATTGCTAAAAATAGGTACTTTTATTCAAATTCATTTCCAATCTCCTTTAAGTGCTTGGATTTTGAGGACAACAGGACAGCTTTTTTTTTTTTTTTTTAAGCATACAGGAGTTGATGATACAAAGTTATCTTCAGCAGTGTTTCACCCGTAGAAGGTGGTCTGTACATAGTTAAGAACATTCTGCACTTGCTTGTTTAAATTTTACCCATCATCAGCATTATTACGTGTAACAGTGAATAACACAGCACCGGTTTGATGAAAAGTGCTTCTAAAACTGGATTCTTGCAGTCTAAAGGAATAGTATTTACACCAATTAGAAGTGCTAATACAAGTAGCCTTTTGGAAAATGTGCTTACATTTGACCACATGCCACAACAAAGAGGAGTATGGCTGAGAATTATGAAAAGTGGGAGTAAACCAGTTTAGAAGCAAACATGCCAGGTAGATGTGTAGAATTGGCAGGGATCACATAGCAAATCTCTTCTTTTTGCTAGCACGAAGTCAAGATGCACCAGTTTGGAACACCACCTTTGAAAAGGGGTGTGTTTTGGCAGCCTTCAACTCCCATTCAAGACATAGGTCAAAATGCTGCAGTTTTCAGAAAAGCATTGCTCTGGTATTAATTCCCCGGCTACAGGTTACTTCGAGACCCAGTTTTATCCCACCTGGACACAAGATAACAATACCACTGGTTGCTTCAATATTTTAATTCTCAAATTGAATGCATCACAGCTGGGAAGATTCACATTTTGTTGAAAGAAGATAAGAGATGTCGTCTACAAGCAGATTCTCGTTTCTCCAACTATATTTCAGAAAGAAACATCTCACTGAAATCAGTTCTTTCAGCATAAAAAGCATTGAAAAGTCTTTCTGCAGTAGAAGCTGTATCTTTCTTTGGTGCTGGTGGGAGCAAACCTTGAGCAGATGTTCCTTTTTTTAATTAAAAAAAAAAAAGAACAGTAGCTTTTATGTATTTCATTTAGTCAAAGGCACCTGTAAAAATACTTGCTGGTGTGAATCTGAGCAGGCTAATTTGCCCTCTTGTATGATTTTGGTTAGTTAAAAATGCTGCTGCTGCTGTTTTATTTGTCCTTATTTGCATATTATGAATTGAAGTTTTGAGCAGCAGGTCCTTCAACAAACAGTAAATAAAAGCCTGATGAGAAACACCTACAATTCAGCACATAATGCTACTGGTGTCATGGCAGGGAGGGAAGTGGGGAGACCACATTTGAGAAGGAGAAAACTATTGCATAGATTTGCTCGATTCTTCCAAGCTGACAAGGGCAATACGCCTTCAACATACGTAATACTGAACGTGGTACACCGTTGCTGCCTTTTGAAAAATGTTCAGGGTGGATTCCAATACTGTCCTTCCGTTTGCAGAACTCCTGTGAACAGAAGGGAGTTTTTGCTGGTTGCATATTTCCTCTGCAGTCCCCATTGCCTCCCGCCCCCCGCTCCAGATGGTTGTCAAATCCTCCGGCAAAGTCAGAGGTGGTGTGTTGGGTCACAGGACAAATGGGGAGGGGTATTTGGCAAAACTCACTCCCCTCACTCCTCCGTTCACAGGCCCAAAAACCTTTCCACAAGCAAAAGAACAGCATTGGATACAATTATTGAAGTCAAACATTGTTAAGAAATCCCGATTTAAATTCTATTAAAGGCCTACAATTTCCACGGCCATTTGAATACAACTTGGAAGGCAACAAGGGCAAATTGAAAGATGTAAACAAGGCAAGAGTAAATCTGTATTTTCAGCTGGGGCGTGGGAATTCCCATATAATGTGTTTACATGATAAGGCGGAGAGGCACCAAAAACTTTAAGCGGATTATAAACAACACCTGTACAGCAAAAGTAGGGATGATCAGCAATGGGCCAGTTTGTAAGAAAACGGTTAATGTGCACTCACAATGTTCCCAGGTGAAGGTATGCAATGTTTTGGAGAACATTCTAAAGAGTTCACTGCAGGATCGGCATGGTTTCCAACATTGCTCAGTGACTTTTTTTTAAAAAAGAAGACCACCACTATATCATATACAGGTACTCTGAACTCAGATAAATTTTAAAACGTCATGCAAGCTAAGGTCTCTTCCTTGAAGAGAGGTTAAAGAACACTTTTACAAAAGTATGGTCAGTTTCAGAAGAACTATACCAAAACATGCTTGAAAGGACTACAGTATTTGGCAGACTTGTTTTCTTCCGTTGTCGCCACACAAGAAAATCCCACCTAGTGTTGGTCCACTGAATCATTGTTCTAAAGACCTTTTGATTAAATGTCTCTGCTGGTCACCGTTATTGTGCATATTTTTGAAGGTGGGCTTGCAACATACCAGACTGATCTTGCCCAAGGTATGAATGCTAGTTTTGCAAACTCTTTCCATAAAACAGAAGGGGAATGCAATTTTAAGGTTTCCCAACCCCAAATAATTCTGATATGTAACAAATGTTTTACAGCAGCTCTTCCCGCCCCCCTGCCCACCCAAAATCAGATAATGTAATAATCAGTGCGAGCAGGAGCACAGTCCCAGTTCTCTGCCTGGGAAGTAGCTTGACAGTAGAATTAAGGGGCATATTCCAACATCTCCTGGAAACGCAAGGACAGAACTGGTCTCATTTCTTCCTCAGCGTCATTGTCAATTTTACATTTTATCTGGAATTCAGCGTATTCAGTAAACACTCAATAATTTAAAATATTGAAGCATTTTAAACACTAAAGTTTCCCTCATCTGCAACTCCTGTAACGATCTGCATGCGCACAGACTGGCCATCAAAAGAACTTCTTGGCTGCAGCTTCTTGTTGAGTCCTGCACACACACACACAAAAAGGGGAGAGCAATTAGAAAAACCAAACACAGGAAGCCCTTTGCTCATTTCAGCAAGGCAGTACCCTCTTTCAGATCTAGGAACTTCAGATCTAGAATTCAGAGCAGGAGTGCAAACATCAGCCAGAGTGGTACAGCACTAGTCTGAGCTCCCTCTTTTACGGGCTAAGACTAGAAGCCGAACAGGCATGAACCACCCCTCCAGCTGAATCTAAACCAACTGAGTCAACTCTTCAGACATGCAGGCCCAAGTGTGGTCAGGGCTAAGATGAGTTTTCAAAATCATTTCAGGTTCTTTTAAATAATAATAAGCTTTGTGGAAGTGTGGCCATTTTAACCTACTTTATTTTGCACTAACTTTTAGGGACAAACTAGCTACAGCTGTATGTAGTGACTCTGTTGTAGAACGTCCTTGAAAGTAGGAACTTTGAAGCAAAGAAGGGATGTGTGGTGGGTGGGGAAAGAGAACGGTGTTTAACTCTTCCTGTGCAAGTCATTTCCCCCCTGAAACACTCTGTCCTCCACAAGTTTGGAACTGGGGTTTTTACACCTCCCTCTCTGAAGTTACTGATGCCTGCTTAGGAGGGACTGTTTTGCACTTTTGAGCTACTGAATCAATTCTATTCTGGCACGACGCATGCAAAACGCATCCCAACTTACCTATACATGATGTAACCGATGAACAGTAAAGTCTGGACTGCTACAAATATAAAGAAGTGTGTTGTTGATAAACATGATGGGAACTGTGGCAACTCTGGACATTTAGGTTTTTCATTTGATGGCTAGAAAGCAAGAGGGAAGAGAACAATTTCTCAGCAAATGCAACATGCAGGAACATACTCAAACAGGCATTCTTTGTTTTTGTAGGGAAGGTTTTCCTTATGCTTCCGTGTAAGAGAGTGCAAGGAATACTTGTGAATGCAACAGAGTGTTGGTATATTCACAAGAGGTAACCAAGCCTACTGACCGGCAGAAATTTGGGGCATCACTCTAGAACTTCAGGTTCTGGAGGGCTCTTTGGCAAGACAATTTTCTCACCACCTCTTCATGACTATTGCTTCCAATGTTGCTGCTTTCCCTTCATCACTGTTACGTCCTTGCTGGCCACGAAAGAGACCCAATAGTCAAGTGAGCAGGTGGGTGATTGATAACCCTCCTGTTCATTGCTGCTGTCAGTTCCCTCTGGGCCAGGGGGAAAGGGCAAAAAAGCAGGCAGAGAGGCAGCAGCAGCAGCAGGGGCCAGGGCTTCTTGGCAGTGGGTCTCCTGCAGAGGGGTGAGCCTTGGTAGATGCTCTATCATGCCAACACCAAACACCATCCAAGAGTGGCAATATAGGTTTTTACAGGCAAATGTTGACATTTGGATTTTAGTCTTTAATCTCAAAATGACTCAAGACAGTCCTACTATCAGAAAACAATAAATAGCTTAAAATTACTTCAGAATAAAAGTTTAGTAATAAAACCAGTGAAGCCTCAAGTGTCTCATGCTATGCATATTCACTCTCTCTCATTCACACACACACACACACACAAGAAAGAGAGAGAGGGGGGGAGACACCCAAGAAGCATGCAAAAATGACTGTCCAGGGCACAGGGCACCAGGTGAAAAAAAGCAAATTTGCATCACCATCCCAAGCACGCTTACTTGGAAACCTAACTGAATGTCAATGGGAAGGAAGCATGTGCAGAATTTCACATGCCTAGCCCTGGTCTGACAGCCTCCTCTGGAGCCCTGGGGGGCTTCTGAGTGGCTCTGACGCTTTGGAGCCAATCAGCATTGTCACAGACCACCTTGGATCCAAGCATCTATGAGGTAGTGATCCTAGCCCAAGTCAAATGCCCAACCCTAGCACCTTGCCAGGCCTTAAAACACTCCCTTGGTAGCATGCAAGCAGACACAGTGCAGCAAACTGCCTCCACATTTGACAAGAGACAGCAGTACCATGTTCCTCTGGACTAGATGTTCGATGTCCCTCTTTACTACATGGAGATGCTCCTTGATGTCGTTGAAGTGCTGGGTTGTTTCATAGATTCCACCAGCAGAGGCAGGATGTTGACTACCACTGACAAGCCTCAGTGTTTCTCCCACAGAGTTCCTGGAAAGAGACAAAAAAAAACCAACCCCATTCTCAATAGTGATATTTCCCCTCCCAAACAGAGGTTCGCCCTCCTTCCCAAAGGAAGTAAGCTGCCCTAAGAGAGGATCAAAAGCTTCTCTAGCCTCCCTACAGCTGCAAAGCTAACAGAGGCAAACAACTCTCTTAGCATCATTTGTTTGGTCCACTACTTGTGAGGGCCAAGAAAAAGAGAGACAAGCTAAGAGCAAGCACTCTATTCAAACAGTCCCTTTGTGTACCTCAGCTGCTTATTCCCATGTATGGAGCCAAGATGCAGCAGATGGGAGTGAGCAGCCAAGGGTGAGATTCTACCACGGCCATTGCTGCTCCCCAATCCAAGGAAGGCGGGGTTAAAGGTCCCCTTTGCTTGTGCTGTGTTTAGACAGCACACCTCACTGGCTGCTCAAGATTGCCCAAGTCAAGCTGCAGTTTGAGTGTTTGCTGCTGTCCAGGGGTGCACACCTAGCTAGCCTTGTGTGATGTCTGAGTGTGGAGAGCCAATCGGACACCTGCCCCAAATCAAGGCATTTTAGAATAGGCATCAGGAAAGACCTCACACTAGCCAAACAGTTATATGCATTTCATAAGGGGTGGAGATCCTGTACATACCCAGATGTTGCTTAGAGTCCAGCTCCAAATCTGGCTCCCCGCACCCCAATTTTATTTGGCAAAATTATATCAGCTCTCTTCAGGTGTAGTCCTATACACGTCTGCCCAGAATTAAGTCCCACTGAGTTAAGTGGCACTTACTCCTAGGTAAGTAGGTTACAGCCTTGATCAGCAGCACAGTTGACTGGTTGGTATAAAAGTGCCCAAGTAAAGTAGAAGTAAAGTGACATAAAAAAATTTAACAAGTAAAACAAGTAAAAAAACCCACCACTCTTTATTAATGAATTCTAAAAAAAATTCTATTATTCTACTCTGCAGATGATGATGCAGCACGTGTTTCAGTGTCAGCCTTCGGCAACCTAGCTGTGTGCATTAAAATATTTTGTGGCTGTGTCACAAGGCTTACAACTTTGTTCCAAAGACTGATCTGAATCCAAGTCTCCCAAAGCTTTAAATAATGTCAAAACTCTAAGGAAGCTAAAATCTGTTTCAAGCAGCAGAATATGCTTTAGGGATAAGCAAAGATTTAAAGACATGGCCCATGATTACCTTTTATATGACAAATTTCATTTCCCGCATGCATCAATGCAATACACAGAATTATCTTGGAATAAATTCATTTTCTGCTCTTACAGAAAAGAAAATTAAAGCCACAAAAAGTGCAGATGCTGTAACTGGTGATATTAGACATCTAAACTGATTGGATAAGGGAGGCAGGCCTGTTTCTTAATCAATATGTTCATATAAGTTTCTTGTTGTGATGCCTCTTTCCAGTTGCAAAGAGGATTAGCATCTACAGCGACATATCATCATATGAATGATAATCCCTTTCATTGTTAACAGAATAATCAAAGTCTATGCCCCAAATTTGCTTCTATTAATTTACTTGAAACTTCACATTTGCTTGGACAAAAGATGATTTCGCAACAACTCTTTGTTCAGAGACTTACTCTGTAGCCTTTAGTAAAGCTCTTTATTCAGCCATATAATAACAGTGATTGCAACTTTACTTAAAAGTATAGAACCGATTCAAATCACTGCTTCGTGTAAACATTCAAACACACTGGAAAGCTCATCTTCATTTAAGTGTTGCTATGCGCTGAAGTTAAGCATAAATGCTTCATGTTTTAAGCAGGCATTGTTAAGATGCAATATTCACAGATATGAATGATTCATTGGTTACCAGTTGCATAAGATTTAAATTTGCAAAACATGGAGCTGAACTGCCTCCTGGATCCCAGAAACTTGTTTAAGACAAGAGTTGGGAACTGGCCCATCAGATGTTGCCGGAATCACAACTCCTATTAGCCCCAGACAACATAGCCAAGGGCCACAGGTTCCTCAACATTGGTTCAGGATTAGAATACTGTTTTGGGAAACCAAGGCTCAAAGCCATCAAAGTCACTGAATTAAAAATCTCTCTTGGCCTCATTTACCCCCTACAATTGTTTAAAAGAGAACTGTTTACATGCCACATGTGTATATTGTTCCAGAAAAATATAGACTGTTACATGTTTAGCAGGGAATTCCCAGGCTTAAGATAGGGTTTTTTAAAAAGATTATAATCAAGAAACTCATGTACTTGTCAGTTACCAGAAATGCAAATGTTACGGATCAAAAATCCCAGTAAACACTCGACACGGAGCACTTTATTTCAACAATGCTCTGTTCAAAAAGGGAAGCGGACCAATTTCTTCTACATAAGCCAGAAGTCTTTTCTAATGAAGCGATTAGGAAACATACAAATCTTGACATGAAAATTACAAGGACAGTAAAGTCTTTTCCCCTCTGGCGATGGCCACAAAGGCCAGCAAGCTGGGGGTTGGGGATACTGATTTGTTTTTGTTTTGTATCCGCAAGACATTCTTTAATCTCAAGCTGAAAATATTAAGATGATGTTACGCAAAAGCTTTCTTAATAAGTAGTCACTAAAAGGGCAGGCTTCTGATGTTAACAAGGAAATCTAATTTACTTGTCCGGCATAAAGATTTGCCAAGAATATTAAAATAAAAGCCGTCCCCAAGAAACAAGGGTGAAAATGGAAGTACATTCTATAATCTTTATTCTATAAAAGCTGACCTACTTAGGCACACTGAAGGAGCAGTCCTTGAACCATTAATAGTGATAAACGTTAACGGTTTAAAGCCGTTGCGCGAAGATTGCAAGAAAATTTCCTACAAGGTATACCCCTTCCTTGTTTTCAAACTGAACACAGGGGCGACACAAGCTCACAGGCATTCTGATGGGCAGAGCCCACCAAGGCAACTGTCAGGAAACAACTGCTTGGGTGGGCACTTACTCTGTGTGCAAGAACATGTGTCGATATTTGGTACATCTCCCTTTGGGAGTGAGAGGCAAGTGCTAGTTTCCTGGCAAAAGCTTTAGAAGAGGGGTAGCCAATGGGGTGTCCTCTAGGGTGCTCTAAACTACTAACTCCCATCATCCTTGACCATTAGCCATGCTATCGCTGCTTTAGAGTGCTCCATAGGTGGGACTGCATAGAGGGCACAAAGGCCACACTTTGCCCAGCAAGGTAGATTGCACTCATTCACACGGTCCTCTCAACTATCAGCCCTAAAACTCTCCTCTCGCACCAAAGGGCCTTATCACACAGCTACTCAAAACTCCACTGCCATAACTGTTGGTTTCGCAGGCCTACCACCTGGAACCCTCTCCCATTTTATCATCATAAAGTGACCTCAGTTTACCCAAACACATGCTATTTTAGGGGGAAATTCTACAACCTTACTGAAACATATTTGCTCACCTATTTGTCCCCTAGAAGTCTGTAAATACATTGGGTGCTGCATTGTGTAAAATGCTTAAGCAGTGAACAGAGGAAAAAAATGAATAGAAAGGAGCTGTACACAAATAAACAGAAGGTAACGAGGCT
The DNA here is from genome assembly GCA_034641385.1 of Darevskia mixta. Lineage (NCBI taxonomy): Eukaryota > Metazoa > Chordata > Lepidosauria > Squamata > Lacertidae > Darevskia > Darevskia mixta. Next base: position 4,160,602 of record JAWWNH010000062.1, on the reverse strand, counting down.
TCCTATTAGGCAGCTTTCCCAGTATAGTGCCATCCAAATGAGGTTAAACTACAACTCCCATCAGCCCCAGTCAGCATGGCCAATGGCCAGGGATGATGGGAGCTGTAGCCCACAAAACATCTGGAGGGCATCAGGTTGGCTGCTATTCCTTTAAATAAAAAAAGGAAACCTAGAAAAACATCCTAAACCCTCTAAGAGAATGCAGTGTTTTTACAGAAGATGTTTCTATTGCCCTGCTTTTCTGCAATTGGTTCAAAATTTCTCAATCCAGCTTGGGGGTGGGGGGCGAAGCTAGCCGGTCTGAATGGCAGAAATTCTATTTTCTGTTGTCTTCTTGCAATAATGTGGCAAGGCATTATATTGCAAAATAATATCACAATAATGGATCGGTGGAGGCAGGGTTTGCCTTCACGGCTTCTAAAATTAGAGCCAATTTTTTACCCTCTCGGTAGTGTGATAAATAAGTTAAAACTATTATTGTGTACATTTCGTTTTGTTGTAATTACTAATTTTCTTTGTTCCGCTATCGTTCATGGTTTCAATGATAAAGGCTAAGTGAACAAAGATAACACTTAGCTATTTCTCAAGGGCGTTATGATGAGCAAGGAAACCCCAAATCTCTTTGGTGTTGTCCTGTTGCACCAGAACAACACTTCTGTATATGCACCAGACAACAACATGAAACACAACTCAGAAACAAACTGGGGGTGCGTTACGTCCTCTTTTGTGCATGCGCTCTTACTTCATTTCGCTGACTTGTCTCAGGACCTCCTCTTGAGTCCTTACAACATTATCAAGCTCTTGTTGGGAGACCTTAAGGAAACACAGAAAGAGACACAAACCCAATACAGTTAGTGAAGAACAGCAAAGAAGGGGACCAGAGAGACATGCATGAACCGCATGCTTTGCTTGCCTGGCCTGGCTGTGCTGGGCCACCGCTTCCTCTTTTGGAAATCTCTTCTGTCACTGTAGAGACGTATCTCCTCTGCTCATCCAGAATCATGTCCAACTGCCTGTTGAGCTGCTTTATTTCAAGATGAATTCGATTCTGGCCTTCGAAGATTTGCCTAAGCTCACGATCACTCACAGTCTCGTAGAGATCATCCGCTTAATAAACAAATAAGAAACGAATTGAAAGGACATTCTAGGTATACGTTATCAAATGGTCACAGCCAGGCATTCACTGGTGCAATTATCACTATTATCACTTTCCCCTTCAAACATTTCCACAGCATTTTTCTACGGGCAAGCACTATATAAATGTTGCGTGCAGTTTTTACAACTTACATTATTTTATGCATGCAACTGCTCTGAAGTTCCCTAATTTAGCCCCGGTGAGCACAGATGAAGCTGAAGGAGACAAGGCTTAAGTGCAGCCAACTTTGTTCACAACAGAGCAGCAGATAAATCTGCAGTTGCCCACTTGCTGCATTTTGAAGAGCCTTTAATTTGACAAGAGCATGTTCAGAACATAGCACATCAAAGAAGAAAGTGCAATGGATGTTCACAGGGAATTAATGGGAGGAATTAATACCGGTACTTAACAATTGAATCCAATATATGCCAACTCAGAAGCAAGCACCACTGAGTTCAATGGGACTTACAGTGGTACCTCGGGTTAAGTATGCTTCAGGTTAAGTATGCTTCACGTTAAGAACTCCGCTAAGAACAGAAATCGTGCTCTGGCGGCGCAGTGGCAGGAGGAGGTCCCATTAGCTAAAGTGGTGCTTCAGGTTAAGTACGCTTCAGGTTAAGAACGGACCTCTGGAACGGATTAAGTACTTAACCCAAGGTACCACTGTACTCCCAGGCAGGCAGTACAGGATTGCAGCTTAAAATGAGATTTTCAAAACTTAAGGACAAGACAAAGACTTCTCCCACAAACCATCAGCAGAACGCAAAGTTTGTTCTTGGTTTCCATTCGTGGTTGGCTTGGAGAGAAGGAAGTCATGAACCCAGGTTTGGATGACTGAAGCTACACTTGCTTGCTTCCTGGCAGAAGCACTGTGCGAATGAAGTGACCATTATTGTAGCAGGGCGCACAACCATACCGCTCAATCATTAAAAATCATAGCTTATTTTTTATTATGGTTTAAGGAGATGTTACCATAGCAGATGTCCAACAGCAAATCAAGATGAATGCATCACAAGAAGGCAAATATTTGAAACCGAGTCATCCCTCTTCTCAATCACCTGGCCACTTACTAGGCTGCCCTTGCATGTCAGGATGCTCCTTCTGAAATTCCTCCTTCTTTTTATCCAGCTCTTGCTGGAAATGCTGAAACTCTTCTTGATATTTCTCTTTGTCCTTTTCAGGAATTTCTGCATCAGGGGGAGGCTATAAAACCAATTTTAAGAGAAATTTGTTTAGAAGGACATTCTGAATGTCTCCAGCAAATATCTTTGGCATTCTGCATCCAGACCTACCCCTACCATTAGCAGCCAGAAAAGTTAGCATTTGTTCACATGACTTTCTCCTAATGAACTAACAAATCCCTAATATACCACTTCCCTCTGGCCTGTTCTCACACACTAACAATCAAGCATGGAGCAATATTTTTAAAATCATGCTGACCATGTTGACAGATGGTACAATTCGAAGACCACACCCCTCCAACCTGCATCCAATCAGTTCAAAGAAACAGCCACATCCAGTTCTGCACTGCATTCTCACCCACATTGCTCTGGGCAAGCAATTTCATCCCAACCACACAGGATTTATAGCATTACAGCTGCTGAATTCAAGCAATCAGGGTTTTCCGGCATCCCAATGTGTGTTTTTGGTTAGGCCAAATTAAGACTCTGCAAAGTTTAAGGAAAGGACTTCCTAACCAGCGTGCCATCACCTACTACCTGGAGCCCATCAAATTCATGAATGTAATATTTAAATATTGATGTCAATGACAGCTCCTCAATCATTAAGGCTTCAGCGCATTCACCTTAAAGAACCAATGTGGAAGCGACTTTCAGCTAAATTACAGCAATTCTTTTCTCCTTACCCAAAGGTATCATTGACTGAAAGTAGAATTTAAGGTAATACATTAGAACTGAAGCACAATTTGGCAGATAGTTTGGAGAAGGGTGATGGCTGCCAAAACACCACTATACATAAAAAGAAGTGCCCCAGTTGCAAGCCAAACATTCATCTTTTGTTTCATTTAAAGACTCTTCACATGGTGAGAGTGAAGTATTATCCACTGCTGACACGAACGAGGAAAATCTCTTTTCTCCCAAAGCCCCTGTCACACAAATACATCGAGGGAAGTATTTTTTATTGCCCAAGGATGCCTACCGCGACTTTGCTAGGCTCTGTCAACTGGAAAGTCAGGAAGGACAAGACATCATGGTCATCTGGGTAAAAAAAAAATCCCAAACACAGCAAGTGATTAGCTCCAATTGTTCCAACACAGTAGAATGACATCCGTATAAAAGAAAGTTCATCTCTGCATCTGGTCCACTGCGTGACCAGCAGTACCAGACATTAAGATTGCCGAGATGCATCGACAGATATGCATTGCAAGGCTGACCGTCAGCATCTGGGGCCCCAGAGAGCTGACTGCGGCAGACTCCAGCGTCACGGCACTTTCTAAGAGAACTTTGGGCCTGTATTTCCTCAGACAATCTCCCTGCTCCTGAAGCTCTTGGTGGTGAGGATCTTAAAGGACATCACCGTGAGCCTCCATGAAGTTAAAACCAGCACCCTCCTAGACTGGGCACAGCGCTATACAGAAGCCTTCTTATTGGAGCCAATGCTCTTGATTCTATCCCTCGCCATCATGAAGAGAAACTCACAAAGGAGTCTCTGCTCAACCCCACCCACCAATAGCACTGGTATATACAAGTGCCATGAACCAGAAGCGATTCAACCAAAAGGAACGCATCTAGGGCAACGACGTGAACTTCTACAACCTTGTCTGTTTAATTCCTTTCTTCTGCAGACTTTCACAAAGCACATTAGCATCAGGTGCCAGTCATGGTTGCTGATTCTCTTGTTACTAAGCTGGCAGACACTTCACAATTTAGCAGTTATTAATTTACCCAAGGGAGAGGGGAAGAATCTTTGCTAAAAAGGAAGGAGAGAAGGTATGTCTTGAGTACTAAAAACCACCTGCAAGTCCACCAGTTGCTGCAGAGATCCCAAAGTATCCATTTGAAGGAAGCACCATGTTTTCCACTTTGGCACAAAACTCATAGTCTTCTTTGTCTGGAGTAAATCCATTGTTGATCAATATCTTTTAGAGAGAGAGAGAGAGAGAGAGAGAGAGAGAGAGAGAGAGAGAGAGAGAGATATGTAAGGATAGGAAGTTGCCTTATACAGTTTGGCCAATTCCCTGTCTAGCCCATATAGGTCTATTCCAACTGGCAGAAGCATTCTGAGGGTTTCCCGCCATTCTGCCACCTGAGATTTAGTAGAGATGCTAAATGTATGTCAATTACAGTGGAATTCCTCTGGTACCCACCCTCAAACATATGGTACTTCCAGTTATATGAGGAACTCATTGTGATGCTCAAGGCCAACTAGCTTGCTCCAACATCTTAATCTGTGTAAATTATGCAATAAGATTGTAATTTAAAACACTATTTAACTTTTCATTAATTAGGGGTACTATCTAATGTGTTATTTCAAGCCTGTAGGTGCAGCCTATTAGTTAAGAATTCAATTCTTTATACCAAAAGGCACAATCAATGATAACAATCCCTAGTTACCCTGCAGTCCTTACTATGAATGCAATCAATACAGTGCCACTTTTTCCCCAATGCTGCACCCAACTTCTGTTTAGCTTTGAGAGGGGGGAAATGTTGTTCTGCAAGACGAAACAGGCCAAACTATAAACAAATGGAATACAAACTCTGATAGTACAAACTACCTGGCCTCTCCTAACCCCAAAGACACAAACATCTTGCTTTCATTAATAATCTTTCCCAGTTTTTAAATCCCTAAGGAAGTATGCCTGCTCAGAAACTGCAACATTAAAATATGCACACACAGAAAAGTATAATGAGAGGAATATAATGTACAGAGTACATACAGTCAGTGACTTTTGGTAGTATGTGATCTTTGCTCGAACAGGGTAAGGTTTGTTACGAAAGTCTCTTTGACACGACGCCAAGGCTTGTGTGGAACCATCACTTTAAGAGGAAACAGACAAACTTAAAAACCAGAAATATGGTAGAATACACACAGGTGTGCAGAGTTGACACCATGACTAGAATAAAGTTCAAGCGATCTAATCAAGAAATGAAATACTTATCATAATTTCCATTAACGAACACTCTAAGAAGAAACCACAGGCAGCAAAAATCCCCTCTTTGCCAGGAACTGCAAGTGGTTTAAAAAACCTAGTTAAGACTCAGGGAAGCCTAGCTACTGTTAGCCATGATATGAAACCTGGCATCATCTTGATCTGTTTTTAGGCATGAGGTTAAAAAAAATAGTTCTATTCACCAAGGCCTTTGGAGCTCAACTCTGCATATTTTTAGTGGGGTGGAGTTGAATTGAATTTGCTCCTTTATTATTATCATTGTCTTTTAGGTTGTTTTTACCCTTGCTTTCATATCCGTTTTTAATGTTTCTCAGTTGCTTTGAGTTCATTTTTCCTATTCATTAATAGTAGTAATAAAAAATGACAATATCTGCATCAGTGCACATGGAACACTAAAACGCTTAAAAAGAAAAAACTGTATTTGGGGAATCCCAAATGCACATCCAGTTTTCGCTCATTTTAGAACATGCTGCAACCCTCTGTCACTGCACAGGATGAAAGCAAACAAACATAATTTACTTAAAGAATTTTCATCCTGGTTTATAAACCTTCCAAATATCTTTCCAACTTACTTTTGATGGTCATAATGGAGCTTGCCATTGTTGCCAACAATAATCACCGCTGGGTTGTTTTTCTGAGGGGGAAACACATATCAAGATAAAAGTCTCTCTCAAAAGTGGTTTTTAAGTCTAATCTGGAACTCATCTAACTTGAAAGGTGACGCTGCTCTGCAACGTACAGTAAAAAACTAGTACAAGGCTTCTGTGAAGTTTGGGGTTCTGGATCCTGCACTAGTAGTAATCTGAGACATTATCAGAGTTCAAGAACACATTGCAGCCAGGCAAAAAGCACTTGGGGTGTGAACCAGGGCCGGTGAGGGGCGTGGCCCTTTCAACTGTGTGGAGGGGGGGTATTGTTTTTGTTTGCTATTATTGTTGTATGGATTTTTGTGTTTTTATACTGTAAACTGCCCCATGCTCTTCAGATGAAGGGCAGTACAGAAATTTATTAAATAATAACACTTGATATAGACTATTCATATCTTATCAGAGAATAAACAATGCCAACTTGAAGCATTTTGGTATTCACGAGTAAGATTAACAGTAAAAGGCATTGTTCAGAAGTATGCAAAGAGCTAAGTAAAGCTGGACAGCTTAATATACAGTTGGAAAAAATCAAAGCCAAGGACTTTTAAGACTTGGTGCGATACCACTATCTCTAACAAAATAACTGAAATGTTAGAGAAGCAGCCAAAAAAAACCCTAACAAAACCTACCAATGAAATAGCTCTTTATATTGGGCCACACCTGTTCAGCAAGACTTGCCAACATGAAGAACTTTGGGTGGCTGAATGAGGCCCTTAAACTTTTAAGAAAAGCAACTAATTTTTACACAAAAGTCTCTAGACTTCATGCAAAAGGGGTGCTAATTCAGAGATTAAGAGAAGCTGCTCTTCCTTCTCTACCCCCACCACTTCATTCTTTACAGTTATGTTTGATTTATTTTTTTTACTAACAACTTCAGTGTTATTGCATTTTCACATAAGACATGGAAGGGAAGAAGTCAAACTCATGAAGAACAGGTCTAAGCAACATAATGTAGCTTGTCATGAGGGCTATATGGAACCTCTGTATTTCAAAGGCAGCATACCTCTGAGTATCAGTTCCTGAAAAGCAACAGTGAAAGAAAGCTACTGCCTTTTCCCCATCTATGGGCTTATCAGAACTATCTGATGACCAATGTAGAAAGCAAAGCCAGATGAAACAGAAACTTTGGCCTGATTCAGAAGGCACTTGCATCCATTCTAGCTCAATAGAGAATATGTACAAATGCATTCTCTTCCAATGTGTCCAAATGCAGAGCTACTCTTACATTATCCTGAAAGCATCTTGCACATACCCACTCTATCTGCATAGATGGGAGGGCATTATGCACTATAACAGTTTTCTCAGTGAACAAGTTCCCACTTTGGCTGTGGCAAACGAAAGGGTCAAGGTTTTGTTTTAAAAACACAACAATGCAATTACAAAAATAAAATAATAATAATAATAATAATAATAATAATAATAATAATAATAATAATAATAATAATAATTTTATCTTTGTCCCAACATGCTATCCACTCTAACAATATATGATGGGATACCATGTAAATAGTTAAATGATCTTCAAGGAACCCAAGCATTTATTACCTCCCAATCCTTTGAACAACTGTATTGATACAGATCTTCATAGGATCCTGTGCTAAGATTCTACTACTGGCAACAAGAGACAGTTTACGCACCTGCTCTGCAAAATATATTTTAGGTGGCAATTCTATGGCAAGTCATTAAATTCAGTAGGACTTGCTTCCAAGTGCGAACTGGCTGTAAATTCACATGTTCTGCATCAACTATCTTAAGAAATGGGCATCTAGAATCTACAGAACCTCATACAAAATAGGGCTACTATACACACTTATTAGAGAGCTTTATTTGCTGTGCATATTCTGTATGGCTTTCCACTAACCTTTGCATCATTGTCAAATGAGTCGAAGAAGATGCCAACTCCATTCCAGCTATCTGCTGCTCCGAAAACAGGACCGTCTAAGCCTTGTTCTTCTGTAAACCAGACTGCCTATTTAGAGAAATTCAAATCTAAATTTTAGGCCTCAGATTCATGCAACCGATTTGTCTGCAAATGCGACCATTCTACCTACCAGTCCATCAGCTCCTACTCGTCCTCTCCCTGTCACTCGGAAGGTCACTTCAATTTCCCAGTATTCAAATATAGACTTGCTTTTTGTCCATACTGATCCCCTCTGACTTTTTAATGATGGAGTTATTCTTATCTGATCAGCGCTGGGTATGGCATCTAAACGGAAAGTAAGAAACTGATTTTTAAAATCATCGAATGTTTCAAGAACTGCTGCAGAAAAACCACACCCCATTGGCAGAATTTATTTTTGACAACTGAAAATTGCATGTGTTTTACCCCACTCATATTCCAAACAGTGAAGGGCAGCCTACATGGTGCATTACCAGTGCCCATAGTTTATCCTCACAACCACCTGGTTAGACTGAGATGACTATGACCAAGCCAAGATTGAAATGGAGAATTATGACACTGATGATATTTAATGGTGAATGATCAAGTCAACACTACATTGTTGCAGTGGAACAAGAAAAGGAATACTTAAACATGGTGCTCCCTCAACACACTGCCTGTCTCAAAGCGTGTGTGCACTCAGTTGATGTTTGTAGTGGTGAATAAACTGAAGAACTGTGGCGATGCCATATTTTAATATTCTTCCATAATTCCTAAGCCCTGTGGGAGGAGAGCATGCCTTCCATTCACAGTGCCTTGTACAATGAACAAGGGCAACCACCACCTGATTGTAAAGCCTTTGATTAGATCATTTCAAAATACAGTCCTGCTGCTCTCATGGATACTGTCTTCGCATGTTGCAAATTTAAGACGTGGAAGGTTTTGCTCTTGTCAGAAAGTCTGAGAACACCTAGTTTGAAGTCAGGCACGCATACTGCAAGACTCTGGCCTCAATATTCAGAATCAGGGCCATATGTGAAGATGCGGGATGCTGGGCAAGTTTTAGAATTATGAAGTGGTAATGAAGTGGCATTACAAGTTAGGTCAGTTGACGAAGATAACCCTGTGCGTAAGGCATGCACATCTACATGTAAATACAAAAGTCAGAATTTTTTTTTTGGGGGGGGGGGAATAAGGCTCACATATTTGTTCGCCCTAATGACCCTTCTACCTCTCTGCTACACCACTGATTAAGAACATTTAGAAAACCTCATGAGACCGCTTATCACTGTGTCAGAGCAAATGATTTCTATAGAACTTAAAAAAGAGCAGATTCATTTCTTATCTGTCACTGAGGCAACATCCGGCAGACAAAAGGAACATGGCCAGTTTACTTCCACTCTGGAGACCCATCACTTTGTTTCAATACTTGTGGCCCAAAGTCACATAAGCCAAGAGAATCTAGACCCCATTGCAAAGCAAACTAGAAAGGTTTCAGCGTGGTGAATCAGAACAGTGCTGTGAAGATCCTAAATGAGGGCATTTGGGGCAATGACTGAGTATTTAAAAATAAAACAAAATCACAGCACACATGATCACAGTCGTGCTCTGTAAAAATACAACATGCACAAACATCCCTCCCCATTCCAATATTATATTCCACTATAGAAATAAGTACTTTGCAAAATATATTGCAATACACGAAGAAACTTGTATTAGCTGTAGAACCATGTCCCGTTCTGCCCAAGAAGGTTTCAAGAAAACAGTGTGCACATATTTTGTTTGTTTTCCCTAATTCATTAGTAACAAGGCTATTGTGTTAAGTCTGAGCATTTCTTTAGTGCTCATTCAATCAAATGATGGCAGTATCAGAAGTTACTTGCTTCATGTTTCAAAGTGTTGGTTTAATCAATGACAGAACAGTCAACATTAGAACAAATTGCAGGCAGTGAGGCTGGTAAATTAGAAATAAAGACAAAAAGACGCCGCAGCATAATACATGGATTAAGACCAAATTAATCAAAACTCTTATCAGACTAAAGTTTTTATTTTAATATATTTTATTAAAATGAAATAATTTTCAGAGGAGGGCAGAGAAACAGGTGCTGCTGGACACAGAAAAAATTATAAGCAGACCTCTCATTTCTGTCACTTGTGACACATCACCATAACTACACAATGGTTTCCCATATGGCATTTCTATAAATGCTTTGACTAAAACAGAGAAAGCAGGCAACCGCATGCGAAATTTCAGTTTAAAGTAATTTCACATGTTCAATAAAAAGAACATATTCATTCTTAAACAGTATATTTATACCATCCTTTTGGCACCTGCATCATGTACTGAGTTAGCAAACTAATGACAAGTCACACATTGAAATGTGAATTTACAACCTCAAGACCAAACACATGTTAGCTACGGAAAGTCACTGAGCTGGGATCAAGTTGCTAAAGTAGGCCGCTGACAGCAGATCCCAAGCTCATAATATGTTAATTAGGACCTAGTAAGGAATACCTGCCGCCCTCCAATCAGTAGTCACTATTACCAGCATGAATAAAAATTATTTTTGTCCATTAGACACACTTATATGAGAAAAATCATTTAAACTGTAGGTATCTCACTGCAATAAAATGGCACGGGGGGTAATGACCTGAACAAACAATGGACAGAAAGAGCACTTTGCTTGTCAGAACACATTTAAAGAAACCTATTACAGAGACATCTTCGTGGCTTACCTAAGCACCATATGGTGTGGTTTACCTCATGGGAATGAAAGATGCTACTAATCACCTACTGTGGAAAAGCAGCACGACAGTGTAAACACTTCTGTAATAAGAAATATGCTGCTCCATCAGCAAGCTATATATGCTAAAGTTCTCAAAGTAGAATGAACACATAATAGCATTCAGGAACAATAAAATATTACAACCTGTGCCTACATGCTATAAAATTGGGACAGAGGTTAATAAAATCATGTCACAGTATGAAGGAGTGCAGGAAATAAAGGCTTGTAGTTTTCTTGAGGAAAGTTAGAATGAGAGTTTCTGCTCAAGTCACATTCAACAAGTCTTTACTCTTGGTTACAAAGGATTGGGGGAAGGGGTGAGGAAAGGCCAATAAGCCAATAATATAAAACAAAAAGAGTAGGTGACAGGTATTCACCAGCTGAAAGATGAGGTGGCAATGGTGTGCCTGTGTCTGTAAATCCATGACTCCCTGCCCAAACCTTGTAATTCCTTTAAAGAGAAGCCAAATCACTTCTGTGTAGCACAGTAGTGTTGCTATATAAATGGGCAATAGCAGTGGCAGCAGGCAGACGTGTGTGCATGGTGCAGGATGGAAGGAGAAAAGGCATGCATCAGTGAATACTACTCTTTAAGGCAGGAGTGAGGAAGCTGTAGCCAGATGTTGCTGGATCTCAACTATCTTTCCTGACCATCGGCCATGCTGCCTAAAGATGGAAAGAGTTGTAGTCCAACATCTGCAGGACCACAGGTTTCCTGCATCCACTCCAATATGCAACAGGTTTGAAAACAGTGGCACCAGACCTTTCATCCTCATTGCATTCACATCATAGAAGGGGGATTCCATGCAGGCAAATGAGTGGGCTGGTAGAGAAGAGGTGGAATACACCATCCCTCCACAACCAGTATTAAAAAAACAACACTCCTTCTTCTGAAGAGCTGTACAGAATTTTAGCACTGTCCCACCTCTGTCTCAACCGGGTACTATATATATTTTTTAAATGTTGGTAATTTTGGATGGGCATAATTACAAGGCTCAAGTAGAAGGCGAATAAATACATCGCTCTGAGCAGCAAGCATTGCTTTCCTTATAGGCTCTACAGCAGGCATCCCCAAACTCGGCCCTCCAGCTGTTTTGGGACTACAACTCCCATCATCCCTAGCTAACAGGACCAGTGGTCAGGGATGATGGGAATTGTAGTCCCAAAACAGCTGGAGCGCCGAGTTTGGGGATGCCTGCTCTGCAGAGTGTGTGTGCCTACAGCAAGACTTAACCAAGCACTTAGGAGCACTCAGCTAACGCTTTACAAGTGATCTGTGTCCCCCCCCCCCCAATTTTCTCCCAAATATGCGCCCCTGCTAAGAAGTGCCTTGGCCAAACAGACTACGTTTCCATCTAGCTTTCAGCATTTTGTGCAACTATCTCAGCACCAAAGGTAGCAGACCACCCCCAACCTTTGGCCCACTTTCCCTACTGCTGATAAGGAAGCAGCAGCAGCACACGGGAAAACCCCCAAATACCTGGGATGAAGGGAGAACAACAAACCACCTCCAGCCATATGCCTTGCTTTCCCCATCGTGCGCATGTGGAAGCTTCTCCCACCTGTACTATTAAGGGCGAGGGGAGAAAGTCCAGAAGGGCCACGTGGCAGAGCTTACAGATAGGGAGGTCAGGGAGCAGACCTCAAAAGCCAGGGCGGCCTCTCTAGGGGTCGTCGTAATAAGTACATTTTTCTTTTGCTTTTTTTTGTGAAGGCGGAGAATCTGCTGGACCTGCGAACCCCAGGCGCGCGTAGACAAACAGCGCATACTCAGAAAGCGAGGCAGCCGCACTCTGCACGCGCTCAGAGGCCCCCTCGCCTTTGCTGTCTGCTTGCGGCGCTTCTGCTCCCCGGAGCCGAAACCCCGGGCCTGACATGAAGCCGTTGGGCCCCCGGCGCTCCCTCCCCTCCACCCGCGGAGCCCTGCCCGCCGGTACTTACTGCCCGTGTGCACCCAGAAAGGCACCGACCCGTCCCCCTGCACCAAGTGCGGCCCCTTGAAACTGTATTTGTACTCGAACCGCCGGTGAGGCGGCGCGGGGCCGGCAACTCCGGTGTCTATCTGGCCGGAGGCGTCTGTGGCGGGGAGGAGGCGGCCAACGAGGCAGAGCAGGGCTGCTACAAGAAACCTCCCAGCCGGGCTCCCCTTCTGCACCCACACCGCCGCCATCTTGGTCCCAGCTGCGCGCAGACCCGGCTCGGCCAACAGGGCGCTATCTGATTGGCCGAGGCTCCCGGGGGGTGGGCGGGTCCTGAGCTCGGCTAGCGAGGCGAAGAGCGCCGTGGCCGGGTGGGCGGCGCCTCGTTTTATCGCTCCCCGCCCCTTCCTGCGTACTAACCCAGCCAGCCCGGCCCACAAGACGAGACGAGGGGGGGGTGCGAGGGCGTTTTGGGCCCACGTGGTTTGAGCAGAGTCCCCGCCCACTCGCTACCCTCGCTTTAAAAGCCCAGCAACCGTCATCGCCTCATTATTTTGTGGCGCGCGCTTTTTTCTTACGTACGTCGTGTTCTCTCTCCGTCCCCAATACGTATCTGTGACATCTCCTATTTGTGGCAGAAGCAACTTAAGGGTCAAACCCTGATCCTAACATAACATAAGCACTCTATTATATACATGACAGTCAACTGCCTTTCACTTTTTCATGATGCCTTAGAATCGATCCTCAATAAAAAAATTGAGGGGTGATCAGTTAACGCAAGCAACATAGCGTTTTGCTATCCAAATTAATGACGTGAGGAGTTCATAGTGAAGTGCGTATAAATTGATTGTAAAATGACACATAGTCTGCAAAATACGTAGTTAATATTTTGCTTCCTCCCCCCCCCCTCCGGAAAGTTATCCCCAAAATTATCGCCAAGGCCTTTAAAAACTTCCGGATTTGTAGAACCACCCCCGCATCTGATAACAGTAGGCTACTGAGCTACGCTGCACTCACTCTCAGGGGTGGAATATTTTCCCTACCTGTGAAGTCAATTTTTTCAACTATCTCAGGAGCTCAGCCACCCAGTTCCATGTCTCATCCTGCTATGGTTCACTTTTGCAAAAAATAGAAAGAAAAAGGTTCAAACCAAAGGATTGAAAAATAGAAAGAAAAAGGTTCAAACCAAAGGATTGAACGTTTCCCTCCACATTAGGAATAACGAGTGTGATCTGCAGCAAAATGTTGCAGTGTGGAGTGCAGCATTCCTTGTCAGAGTTCCAGCCAGCCCTAACCCACCACTCCTTTTAAGGATATTTTCATCTCAATATCTTTTTTATACTTCTGCAAACCTTGGGAGTTTCCCCAAGCCTGGAAATACCTCCCTCTTGTGCATGGATCTTGCTGTTTTGGCGACACAAGAATCAGCACTCAGAAAATGAGTGATATTAGCATATCATTTTAGGAAATTTTTGAAGAAACATTGGTTAAAAGGATCATCGGCAACATGAAATCTAAATTCACCCAGGTATAAGGGCAAGGAGAGAAAAGTATCTAACAGGGCAATCCTATACCTGTCTACTTAGTAGTAGGCTGCCTTGAGTCCTATCAGGATAAAACGTGGGGTATTATTATTATTATTATTATTATTATTATTATTAATACCCAGTTATGTGGGTATAGGATTGCACCATTAAGCGCATCATCACACATTGAAGTGCTATTGTCCACCACAATGTTCTCATTCTCTGCCCTCCCACAATCTGTTATAGAATTAAGATTTATTGAAAAATGGGACATATTCACAGAAATAAAAACTTCCTGTTCTGAACCTGAAGGTCATCTCTGTGGCTGCTGGCTCCAATTCTAGAAAATAAATCCCAGACTTTCTTTCAGGAATTGTTTTAATCCTGATCAAGTAGGTTTTAATCAAGGGCTGCCTTCTGTCAGACAACAAAAGGGAAGATCCCAAAATGCAATCTGACATGTGGGTGGGTGGGAGGGATGACAGCCTCCTGCTGCGATGCTGTGTTTATTACACACCAAACGCTTTTGATACTATTCCCAGGGGAAATTCATTAGTAGCCTCTGGGCATATTGAGGTCCAGATAGAGCGAAGCAGATAGATTGTGATCCTTCAATTGAACATGACACATGATGCAAGATATCTTTGAACCACCATGTTTCTCAGAGAAGCAATAATCTAGTTGAAAGATATCTTGCATGATTTCCATTAATATTTGTAGCTCTTTATTTGGGTGTGTTTTTTCTCTCCAAACATTGTTGTCATGGAGTGTAATTTCTGTGCTGTCATTACCTTGCATGTTGAGAGCTGATATTATGTATTGTCAGGCTACATGAAGCTCACTGGGTAATAACAGTTCAGTTACCTATCCCTCAGCCTAGCCTACCCCACAGATTTGTTGTGAAAATATTATTAGAGGGACCTTGAGTTTCCTCAAGAAGGCAGGAGACAAAAATAATAAATAAATGTTCTGGCAGGTCTATGTGTCTTTATATAAGAAAAGCCCTGCGGGATCAAATCAATGGTCCGTATAGCTCAGTGTTATTTGTGTCTGTGTGGATATGTAACTATATTTATACTTATGTCACTTATTTCTTAAAATTTATATAGAAAACCTTAATACGCTTTACAAAAAGATTTAATTTTACAAAAAGATTAATACGCTTTACAAATTTCACCCCTGAAACAGAGGATGTGTCCTGGAAAAAGAGGACACATGGCAACCCTAAGATAGAAAGAAAGAAAGAAAGAAAGAAAGAAAGAAAGAAAGAAATTTAGCTTGTTTCAAATTCTGCAGCTAACTAATCAAATTAAGGCTGGAAGGCAGCCTAGACACACACACACAGAGAGAGAGAGAGAGACAGACAGACAGACAGACAGACAGACAGACAGACCCCTTGAAGGTACAAGGATAAAGAGTGATGGAAAGCAACAAAGGCCAGCCAGCCATGGCCAAGTGTCAGAGCAAACAATAAAGAGAAAGTAGCTGGCACTGGAAGGGAAGTGATTGGTCCAAGGCTTTAGAAAAGCTTCAGGACATTTTTTGGAAGTGTGGGCTTGTAAATGTGGGGCTGATTTTAAAACGGGTGAATAATTCCCTTGAAGAAGGAATTTCAGTAGGTGAAGCTCTCATGTTTCAGGGATGGGGGAAGGAGTACCCTTTGCATCACTAGTGGCGCTGGGGAAGATCTGGCTAGGAAATGTCCCATTTCTGCACCGCCTAAAGCAGGCGCGTCCAACAGGTAGATCTTGATCTACCGGTAGATCACTGGACGTCTGTGGTAGATCACTGGTAGATCACTGGCTCCTCCCAAAGAAGCTCAACAACTTTGGCTCCCCTAAAAATGCTCAACATTTTAGCCCTTCACCCCCCACAAAACAGGGCTTTCCTCCTGCCTCAGAAAAGCTCAACAACTCTGACTTGAACCCCTAAAAAACGGGGCTTTCCTCCTCCTTAAAAAAAGCTTAACAACTTTGACCTGAACCCCCCAAAAGGGGGTAGATCACGGCCAGTTTTTAACTCTGTGAGTAGATCGCAGTCTCTTCGGAGTTGACCACCCCTGGCCTAAAGGAATGGGAGTCATTCAGTCTGGCCCTAGAAACTCTAGCTCAGGGTTGCGGAACCTGTGGCACCGAGGTTGTTGGGACTCCATCAGCCCCAGCCAGCATAGCCAGAACATCTGGAGGGCCAGAGGTTCTCCATTCCTGCCTTAGCACATCTTTTTCGCACCTTGTGCAGTATTTATTCATGGAGCCTCTGCTCATTAGAACGGTGGTTGGCAACTCCACTTTTAAGACCTAGTGGCTAGAAATATTTTCACTGCTGTTGTTAGATCACTAGTAGGCTCTTTAAAATTCCAATTAGCTTTTCCACATTCAAAGTTGGCGATCCTTAACTCTTAACATTTAATTGTAGGATTAGCCTGCTTACTTTTGAATGGAGAGCCCCTGATATATTTCCAACAATAACATTTAACGAAACAGGGGATAGAAATAAAATGGTCTGAGTCACGTTTCTCCCGAAGCCTGTGTGATTTCTGCTGGTTCATAATACAAAACATTTGGAGAAGAAGTTGAAGGAGAAGAAGAAATTTTGAAATGGCTACTAGATTTTACCCTGGTGGTGGAATTTGCCTGATGCCATCTTTGTTGCCCTTCAGGCACTAGGCAAAGTCTGCTCAGTGGCTGGTAATGCTATATTTCTGATTAATATAAATTGTTTTTTACTTTTTGAAACTTGCTTTCATACCTATGTCTGTATGCCTCCTCAGTTAAGTAGAATTTGCTTAAATGGCTTTTAACAAGTTTCCCCCCTTTTAATTCTATGACTGTTTCATAGGTCTTTGGGGGATTTTGAAGACAACTATGAAGGTATTGTTTGCTCAAACATGTATCTACAACAGCCCACCTCTCCATGTGAGTTATTTCATTGCAGTATACTAAAGATGAACTGCCTTCTACTGTACAAAAGCATCTGACATATTCACCCAAAGGGGCTGCTTCCTCAGCATAGGTGGTTGGCTTCAAGCCTGCTTGAAGCATATCTTATCAACATGGTTGGAATCACAGAATTGGAAGGGAAATGGAGGTCATCTTGTTCAGGCTTCACCAGCTTGTGCTGGTTGGGGCTGATGAGAGTTATAGTCCAAAACACCTGGAAGGAATCAGGTTGGCAAAGGCGGATCTAGTTCCACCCTGCTCAGTGTGTGACCTGCAACGCAGGGTGAAAGTACAGCCGTACCTCCGTTTACGTAAACTTTGGGATACGTAAGCGGCAAACCCGGAAGTATACTTCTGGGTTTTTGCCGCGCGTGCATGCGCAGAAGCGGTCTCTCCGGTTGCGAAAACCTCGGGATCTGGCCGGACGTCCGGAACAGATCCCGTCCACAACTGGAGATACCACTGTACAGCATTCCTCCCATTTAGCCATTTTGACCCTTATGGATCTGTGAGATCAGTAGCGGTGAAAGGTGGGTGCGGCCCGCCCTGGGTGCCATCCCTGAGGGGAGATGACATCGCTGTGGGTAGCGCCCCCCCAAGACATGCGCCACCACTGGTGCACCCCTCTGGGATGTGTGCCGACGCCGCGCACCCCCCTGGGGCGCACGCTGGTGCCGAAGGCCAGCCCTGCCCCCGCGGGCCACTCCGGATGCTGGAGCAGCTAGCTCCGCCTCTGTGTGAGATGTGCCACGCACTGGATTTCTCAAGAAAATAATACTGACCATTCACTGAGCTGTGTTCAAAAGCAACATGTTTGCTCTGGAGATTCCTTCCAACTTCCTCTTTCCCAATCCCCATAACATAACTCCCACAATAAAATAGGTACTGGGATTCCAAAGGACCAGTAAAGACTGTTCATGTACGTGACAACAGCCACACGGATACTACTAGCCCGGAGATGGAAGGAAGAGACAACCCCGACCAGAGAAGAATGGCAAACCAAGTTGATGGACTATGCCGAATTGGCAAAATTAACTGGGAAGCTCAGAAATCAAGAAGACAAGAACTTTAAAAAAAGAATGGGAAAAGTTTATAATTTATATACGAGATCATTGTAAGCAGGTTAAAACATTGCATGGCAGGATTTTAACCACACTTGTAATGGAATGGAATGTATGGATAATTTAGAAAGACAAAAATGGGAGAAGTATTGATATGCAGTTGAAAATATTATCAATAGGACCCATGGAAGGGATGGGGGAGAGTCAGGAGATTCAGAGTAATCTCGATATTTGGATTCTGAATTGGTTTTTGTTGTATGTTTATATTTTTGAAAATCAAATAAAAAATTATTTACAAAAAACAAACAAACAAACAAAAAACTCCCACAATAAAATTATGCATTTTACATCCCAATTTTCAAAAATACATTCCCCACCACTGCCACCTTAATTTACAGATCTTCATCTTTGGTGGTATGATGGAGACTTGGTGTGTTCTCTTCAATACACAAGAGCAGATATCTTGATTTAGATCACAGCGTTAATTGCAGAAAACAAATGGACAATGAATCCAGTGCCATAATTAATTTACCCGATATTTACTTAGTTAATTTGTTCAGGGCAGATTAACTGTGGGTTGGAGAAGCTGAACAAGGAAAGTGAGTGACAGACGCAGTCTTGCGGTGGACGGCCTCTCATTGGGAAAGTTCATCTTCATTCTGAAAGAGACGCCTTCAGGGATCATGTATTCTGAATTCCCTGTGAATTTAGTGTCATCTTAGCTTGACCAGCTCTGGAAGAACATATTAACCTCCTCTTGTGATTTTTAGAAAACCATTCTAATTTAGCAAGTAATTAAGGGTCACATGTAGGATAAAGAGCTAGATAATCTTGGATTACGCACAGGAAGCTTTGTTTCCAAGGCAACCTCAGCGGAGGGGGGTGTTAATGCCGAGGTCAGTCAGTTAATGAACTGGGAATGGTGACTGCCTCCAAAACATGTTCGAGGCATGGAAATGGAAATAACAATTACATGACCATTTAACGATTTGATAATGGAAAACAAAAGATTACAAAGCTGGTTGCCACAGAGAAACATTGGTGACAGAAGTCCAAGGGGAGAGATCTGCTGAGCTAGGTCAAGGGAGGCTGAAACAAGTGACGCTGGGCAAAAGCTTTTATTTTTTTAACTCAAGTCGCTTCATTCGTCATCCACAGAATTTGTGACAGTCTCAGTATGTGAGCGGGAATTACCTGCGTAACTGTTTCCCAACCCCTTAACCTGTAGTGTTATTTCTTGTGTCTCCTAAGGATAGGCCTGTTGGCCAAGGTTGCTCTCAAGCAACTGGTTTTAGAACTAGAGTCCATTCACACTATACATTTAAAGACTATGATGCCACTTTAAACAGTCATGGCTTCCCCCAAAGAATTATGGGAGCTGTACTGGATGAATCCCAAGCCAGAATTAAGATTGCTGGAAGAAATATCAACAACCTCAGATATGCTGATGATACAACCTTGATGGCAGAAAGTGAGGAGGAATTAAAGAACCTTTTAATGAGGGTAAAAGAGGAGAGCGCAAAATATGGTCTGAAGCTCAACATCAAAAAAACTAAGATCATGGCCACTGGTCCCATCACCTCCTGGCAAATAGAAGGGGAAGAAATGGAGGCAGTGAGAGATTTCACTTTCTTGGGTTCCATGATCACTGCAGATGGTGACAGCAGTCACGAAATTAGAAGACGCCTACTTCTTGGGAGAAAAGCAATGACAAACCTAGACAGCATCTTAAAAAGCAGAGACATCACCTTGCTGACAAAGGTCCATATAGTTAAAGCTATGGTTTTCCCAGTAGTAATGTACGGAAGTGAGAGCTGGACCATAAAGAAGGCTGATTGCCGAAGAATTGATGCTTTTGAATTTTGGTGCTGGAGGAGACTCTTGAGAGTCCCATGGACTGCAAGAAGATCAAACCTATCCATTCTTAAAGAAATCAGCCCTGCGTGCTCACTAGAAGGACAGATCCTGACGTTGAGGCTCCAGTACTTTGGCCACCTCATGAGAAGAGAAGACTCCCTAAAAAAGACCCTGATGTTGGGAAAGATTGAGGGCACAAGGAGAAGGGGACGACAGAGGATGAGATGGTTGGACAGCGTTCTCGAAGCTACTACCGGTAACATGAGTTTGGCCAAACTGCGAGAGGCAGTGAAGGATAGGCGTGCCTGGCGTGCTCTGGTCCATGGGGTCACGAAGAGTCGGACACGACTGAACAACTGAACAACAACAAAAAAGTTTGATAATGATGATGGTGATGATGATGATACCCCACCCATCTGGCTGGGTTTCCCCGCCACTCTGTTAAGGGTGCTGAGAGTTGTTAGGAGACACCTATTCCTATCATAGAGCTACAATTCCCAGAGTGGGATAAAGAGCAAGCCCTCTTTCTAGGGAACTATGGGAACTGTAGCTCTTGAGATGGAAATAGGGGTCTCCGGGCAATTCTCTGCACTCCTAGCAAAGCACATCTCCCAGGAGCCTTTAGGGGAAGCCCAAAGAAATGGCATAATGGTGTTTTAAACCTATGGTGTGATGGGTGCCACTGTTGGCTTTCAAACCAGTCTAATCAAAAGGATCATGGGGTACAGCTTTTCCTGTGCTGTATTACATTAGTCTGCATATTTTAATTCCCCCACATACACATGTGCGTGAAACCTTTTCCTGACCCTGTACGTACAAAACTAGCATGCCAGGAGCAAGGACCTTTTTTTGCCCAGGGAGGTGTTTCCCTGTCCTGCCATAAGGGACCATTCAAACAGTGTCCACACACACAGAGAGAGCACATGCTACCTGCATACCTGTGTGTATATATTGTTCAGAAAAAGCTTTACCGTGTGATCCTGATTGTGTAAACTGGCCCTTGGACCTAACATCTTTGCTTTATCACAGATGGCTCTGGGCAAATAGACTTTCAGCTTCATCTGTAAAACTGACCTGCCTCACGGAGGTGTAAAGAGAATGACTGCAAAGCATTTAAAAACATAGCTAAATTGGAACTGAAACAATTGAATGAATGTGTGTGTGTGAGAGAGAATTTTTCCAGACCAAATGTTCCTAATTCTAATTGCTGACCAAAGGAAGGAAAAAAAATTCATATTATTCTAATTTAAAGGGTCTATCCCCACATTTGTAGATATTGTCAGAAAGCAGACTTGTTTTTAAGGGGGGGGAAGAGGTGTGAAAGTGTTGAATTTGGCAAGTTAATACATTCTGCATACTGTAATATTATTTTGACATTAATGCTGCAGGATGCATTAATATTTTGATGTGACTGTTTTTGAATACACCAATATTTTAAGGTTATTAAAAGAAGAAGTATCCGGGAAAGTAAAATCTCAACATTTGAGATTTTGACAGTGTTGGACTAAAAAAAAATAAAATCTAAAAAATCTGGATAAACTGTTTATTTCAATGTGGCTGGTCCCAGTAGAACAACGAAGCAGGTTCTTCGTCCTAAGTTATTTGCCTCCTACTGACAGCTTGTCTGGAAATACCTGTGTAGGCAGGACACAGGCAGTTTACATGGATGAGGACAGTGGAAGTTGCCACAGCTGAACACACCTTGAAAATGCCATGTAACCAAGTTTACCCCAATTCAGCACACAATGACCTATGGAGGCCCTGTGTCCCACTTTAAAGAGGACAGCATTCTGACAGTCCTCCATTGGAAGGCTCCCTCTATTTGAAGGGCTGTCCTGTCCACACCTGGTTTAAAGAAACATAAGAAGGGAGAGCAAGAGTCTTGAAATCAGCCATCAACATTTAGCTCTCAGACAGCAGACCACAGATCATCAGGCAATCGTCTTCTCCACTATGGTTAGATCACAGAATTGTAGATGTATTTCTATTTAAATGAGAGTACAGTGGTACCTCTGGTTAAGTACTTAATTCGTTCCGGAGGTCCGTTCTTAACCTGAAACTGTTCTTAACCTGAGGTACCACTTTAGCTAATGGGGCCTCCTGCTGCCGCTGCGCCGCCAGAACACAATTTCTGTTCTTATCCTGAAGCAAAGTTCTTAACCTGAAGCATTATTTCTGGGTTAGCGGAGTTCTTAACATGAAGCGTATGTAACCTGAGGTACCACTGTAGTTCTGTTTAAATGTGCATATAGAGATGTAAATTAAAAGGTAAAGGGACCCCTGACCATTAGGTCCAGTCGTGACCGACTCTGGGGTTGCAGTGCTCATCTCGCTTTATTGGCTGAGGGAGCCGACGTACAGCTTCCAGGTCATGTGGCCAGCATGACTAAGCCGCTTCTGGTGAACCAGAGCAGCACACGGAAACACCATTTACCTTCCCGCTGCAGCGGTACCTATTTATCTACTTGCACTTTGACATGCTTTCGAACTGCTAGGTTGGCAGGAGCAGGGACCAAGCAACGGGAGCTCACCCTGTCGCGGGGATTCGAACTGCCGACCTTCTGAGCCCACAGCGCCACCCACGTCCCTCCAAGATGTAAATTAGCATATGCTAATATTATGCAACCCAGCACCTGCACTTGGCATCTTTCGGCATCTCCTAGGCTTCTGCACTCTTAGCAGGGTGCATCACTGATCCCTGGCCTGGCCCCCCTTTTTATCTGTTATGCAACCTCATGCTTTGAGAATATCCTGGATCACGTTGCCAAGAAAGGGTTCCCTTTTCAGCACATTGCACAACTATGGAAAAGGTAAAGAAGCATAATAACTCAATTGGAGTAAGCGTTCTTGGGCAAATGACTTTCTCTTAGCCTCAATTACCCATGGAAAATGGGAACAATAAAAACTTACCTCATGAGACTGTTGTTGGGAGGCTAAATAAGACGTCAAAGTGACTAGATAGGTCTCTGCCTTGGACAGAATTATTTACTATTATTTATTCATTACACTTGTTAGTTGTTTTTTATCCAGAGGTCTCCAAACCATCGAAAAGCAAACATAAATACATTATACCAGTGGTTCCCAATGGGTGGTCTGCGGACCCCTGGGGGCCTGCATAACCCACCCAGGGGGTCCGTGGCACCATTCATGTAACAAAAACTGCCATAGATACAGGCGATGACCATTTTGTATGTGTCCAATTGACATGCAAACACCGGCATATGGGTCCTTTTAGACTCGGAATAGGATGGAATGGGGTGGAATAGGGGCAGAGCAGAATGGGGGTGTAACAGGATGGGCTTATGCACCCTCTGCTGGTGTGTGCAGGGGCCAGGTACAGAACCCCCACACAAAATGGTTGCTGCCTGTATATCAACATTTTCAGCCCCACCAGCAGCCCCACTCACCTCACAGAGTGTTTGTTGTGGGGGAGGAAGGGAAAGGAGAAAGTTAGCCGCTTTGAGACTCCTTAAGGGGAGTGATAAAGCGGGATATCAAATCCAAACTCTTCTTCTTCTCTCTTCTCCCTGCAAACCCTCAAAAAATCCACTTCAGGGGGTTGAAGGAGAAAATTCTGTTGCACACACAAAAGTCCTTGTGCCAGTGAAGCAGCAGCGCTGGATACAGCCCTGAAGGTAGAATCACAGACCAGCAGCCCGCAAGACACATCATGCTTATAAATGCAAAACGAGTACATTAGGATCCTAACATATCAGAGAATGTTTAACTGAATTGCAGTGAAGGGAAAGCCAGGCAGTGTTGCTCATCTAAGTATAATTTAATTATGTTACCCAGCACTTAAAGAGAGAACACTGACTCTTAAGTGAATTAATTTCATTTAATTGGACTATATTGCATGCCAGCATAATTCACTGGTGATTTCATCACATTGTCACGTATCCCCAATCTCCCATCCTTGTGAACAACCTAACATGTACATTACATTCGGGGAAAGGCAGACCCTGTGGCTTGTATATGCAACAATTTTCAAGAAAGTTGGTGAAGACTTTCCCGAATTCAAAGCCGTGGCTAAAATGGTCCCGAGGATAAAGCTGACCAAGTCAAAATCTCACAAGGTGTGATTTAAAGAGCATCCACAAAGGAAAAGGATGCTACCAAAATGTGATGCAAAAACAAACAAATAAAACCTATAAAAAGTGTGCAGAAAATGTATTTGTTGATAGTAACCAACTCCCCTCCCCCTCATTTTGAGCTATACATCATTCCTTCATGGGGATATTTTGCTCCCAAGTACTAATGCATACCCGTCCTCTACATTTTCTTCTGGCAGCTGCCTGACTAGAAGCACAGGCGAAAACAAGCAGTTGCTAGACAAAAGTATCGTGCAACTGCCAATCCACTGTGTGTCTCAGCTCAGCTCCTGCTGAACAAACAGTTTTAACTCCCTTATAATCTGCAATTGTGTCTCGCTCTGTTTATTGTCTCCACTTAGACTCTAATAAGAACAATAAAAAGGTGCACTTCGTTTCCGTCTGTAATCGTCCGATCTTTTTGTTTGGTTAATAAGCAATTGGTCCTGTAGTTTAGCTATTTGGTGATCAGATTATGTTATCGCAGGACTGCAAATTGAAATACAACAGTAACAGAACAATAGTACTGGAGAACATAAATGATTAGGCTTAAAGGCGGCTTTCATACCTCATAATTTATCTTCTCTGATTGGTTGCAAACAATGTTTTTACATGTGTTTTCAAAGGGGGGGAAGGTTTTCAAAAGCAGAATATCAAAATGACACTCACCTAGCAAAACAGGAAAATGATTACATGCTCTCTCTCTCCACCCCACCCCCCAATATTGGCTATTTTAAACCAAATTAGGCTGCAATCCTATACACACACCTGCAAGTCCATTGAACTCAATAGGACTTGCTTCAGAGTGAGCTGACAAGCACAGGACTGCATTATAGGTTTATGGTTGCCATATTTGTAGAGCTAGTTATTCTAACATGGGCAGGAGAGTTAATTCCACAGTTGCACTGGCAAAGCCTCATGGTCTTCCAGTCTTAGACCCAGAGACACCTGCACCAGTGGGTAAAAAGGTTGAAGTCTTCTCTGCTAGTGTCTGGGGGCTAAGAACCAGGTTGGATCAGTGTGGTCAGTGCTTTTTTTCTGGGGGGACGCAGGGGTACGTATACCCCTAAACATTTTGTGAATCTTTGTACTTTTGTCCATTTACTGTATTTATTTTCCCCGATTTGAACTATGAAATGGTGATTTTCTTGAGTAAAAATGAGAGTACCCCTAAACATTTTTTTTAAAGAAAAAAAGCACTGACTGTGGTACACACAAAACCTGCTCGTGGATAAGATCAGGCCAGATAAACCGAGGCTAGAAACAGGCGGATGTCTGCCAACCGAGAGTCAATGACTAGCAGGCAATAGGATAGTTGAGGAAGACTGCAGCAGGGACATCTTGCTTGTGCTCAGGATAATGCCCAGGCATTGGTGTGATTTGTAAGGTCTAAACCACTGTGGTCTAAACCACTGAGCCTCTTGGGCTTGTCGATCGAAAGGTCGGTGGTTCGAATTCCCACAACGGAGTGAGCTCCCGTTGCTCTGTCCCAGCTCCTGCCAACCTAGCAGTTCAAAAGCACGCCAGTGTAAGTAGATAAATAGGTACCGCTGCGGCAGGAAGGTAAACGGCGTTTCCGTGCGCTCTGGTTTCCGTCACGGTGTTCTGTTGCGCCAGAAGTGGTTTAGTCATGCTGGGCTGGCCACATGAAACGGAAAGCTGTCTGCAGACAAACGCCAGCTTCCTCAGCCTGAAAGCAAGATGAGCACCGCAACCCCATAGTTGCCCTTGACTGGACTTTACTGTCCAGGGATCCTTTACCTTTACCTCTACAGTGGTGGGGAACCTGGGATCCTTCAGGGGTTGTCGGCCTCCAACCTCCATCAATCCCAACCCCATGGCTTATATAAAGCTCCTACTTTATCACCACTTATGTCATTGCATGTTCCTGACTTTTGAACTCTCCTTGCCTTTCAGAGTCAATTCAAGGATTCATGCCAACTTCTAGGCTACTAGCATCAAGCTATTCTGTTTGTAAATGCAATTGCTCCTGTTTTCTGTTATTCAAATACCTGCCACAGGGAAGCTTGAGCAGACTGTGAGGGTAGGGAGAGGGAATTTTTGGCTCCCTATAAACCAGAGGCAGAGGACTTTATACCCGGGGTCCAAATGCAGCCCTCCAGATCTTGGGACTGTCACCTGGCCACTGCCCCTCCCCAGCCTTGCTTAGCTGGGATGTGTGCTTGAACTCTGATAATAATAATAACAATTCCCCATCCCTTACATAAATAAAAAGCACCACCCTTAAGCTTGCATTTGCATTTCAAGATAAGCTCCAATGGGTGGAGACGTTCTTTGAAATGCAAATAGCAGCTTCAGAGGGCTATTTCTTGCCAGGACCATGTCAGGGAAAGAAGGAGTTAAACTCTCCCTCCCTGCCCTGAGCAGAGGCTCTCCAGGCTTCCCTGTGCAGCTGCTATTTATGCAATGAAAAACATACACATCAATTGCATTTGCTGCAATTAATGCCAAGTCTAGTTGGTCCTGAGCCACAATGGAATGCAGGGAGACTCAGAGAAGGCGGGATGTTACCTGGAGCCAGGAAAAAGGCCAGGAGTCTTGGAGTGGGAGGAAGGATGAACTCTCCATGCAAATCCCAAGGCTGCTAGGACATCTGTTGTTCTCTGGGTGCCTTCAGGCAGCATCCCTCCTACTCGGAAAGGTATCCCTCTCATGACAAGGAAAGTCAACGATAGTAAAAATATCAGAATGCTTCGGCACAGAAACATTTACACTGTATGTAATTCCATCTGACGTATGTTTTCTTTCCTGGATCCTGATCAGATTACCCCACCTAGTGGTCTAAAATGTAACACAAACTGTCACTCCTTAATAAAACAAGTGAGGATTGTTGGCAGGGAAGGGAGATGGGAATTATAGAGTTGCAGTCAGAGCAACTCACTCAGACCGTCAAGGAGACAGATTTTATATGTTAAAAAATCCTTTTGAGCCTAATTGGATTCTGAAAAATACGTCTCCAAGAACATTTTTTAAAAAAAGATTATTTATCTGGACATAGGTTAAAGAACATGCCACTAAAAATTGCATGACTGAATAACAAAGACCTGCAGACAACAGCGCAGGCAATGTCTCTCCGATCACCACTGAGCTTTCTGGAGGCATCTTTCAAGATGGATGGCAACCACATTCCCACTCAGGAGGTCCACTACTTATGGCTCTTTATTAGTTGTACTGAACTATCTGGACTGGTGCCAGTCTGGCTTTGCTGTTGGAACAGCAAATAAAAGAACCAAGAAAAACCCACAACAGAAATGATCGGGAACAATCTGCACAAGTGCTACCAAAATGAATGGGAGCTTTTGTGCAAGTTCAAGTCATTTCAACGGGGAATGCCCAAAACTTATTCCATTTCTATATTATCAACTTTGTAACAATACCTGTAGCTTTTTATTAAGAACAAAGAAACTTTTGATTTTCTGTTAATGCTTAGATCGTGATCCATTCTGTTCCAAAACATATCTTAACTAACTTTAAAAGAGAGAGAGAGATAGTTCACTATAGAGTACATATTATTACACATTACATTTTTTAAAGCAGTAAACCTGTTGCACTGATTTCAGGAATGACTTTCTCCTTGTCACTCACCCTTTTAAATCAATTCTAATATTGATTGGGTGACCCACTACCTCTGGGTCAAAATGAACAACTGACTTTGTTCATGATTATTTCAAGCAGGATTTGAGCCAAGCCAGCTTGGACATCTTGCAGTCCCTTTGACCACTGGTGGCTGGAGAGTTTAGAATCTTATGAAGCAAGTGACCTGGAAGTGAACCGTGCAAAACCGTAGAAGCGCCCCGGGCTTTGAACTTTGGCTTTCAGAATGCATCCTTGAGAAATAACCCAAGTGACCCGCCATGTTCTCCTCTCCTTCTCTAGCTACCCTTCCAATACTGTATTTGAAAGATGAAAACAGATGAACTTTTTAAATACAATGGTCACATTCAGATGATAGCTTCCTGTGCTTTTGGTTAGGTGTTGTATTACGTGTCTTGGAGAACAGGAAGCGTCCCAGAGAATGGCAGACCTTGTACCGATACCTCAGTTATCCTGCTTGCTTTGTGAATTGGCACAATCTTTGAGTGGTGATCTTTCACAATAGGTCAAAACTGGGCACCTGAAAGTCCTGAAACAGCTTCTCAATCTAACTAAACACATAATCAGGTCAGTGGTTAACATTTTGAACTATAATCAACAATACTTTATTTCATTTCACTTACTTATTTATCTAGTTGCTAAAGTGGGGGGATATTTTAAAACGGCATTTTCCACCAGAACACCGAAGTGCTGCAGTCTACTGTACCATGTCCTTCTATTGTATATGCAGATGAATTATTAAATAAAAAACAAATCATAGCTCCACAAACAACACAATCAAGACTGACTTTACTGCCATTTAAATTATTTCTTGGTTTATTTAATGTATTTTTGATCATTTGTTGGAAGCCACCCAGAGTGACTAGGGAAACCCAACCGGATGGCCGAGGTATAAATTATTAATTATTATTATTACTACTACTACTACTACTACTGTATTATTTGTTTAACTTGATGAGAATGTTTATAACCTGCCAAATCATAGGAAATATCACAGTGATGTACAAGAAAGCCATCAAAACATTATAAACTCATAAAATGCAAAATGAATGACCAACATTGAATCATGATAATTCCTCTAAGGATGCTTGGCAAAACAAACATATTCTCAGCAGGCAACAGAATTTTAAAAATTGTAGGTGTCCGTCCCGCTGTAATAGGAATAGTGTTCCAAAGGAGTGGAAGTTTTAGTTCACGAAGAAACTGGATAAATACGAGAGAACACTGGGATAGTCAGAAGGACTTTTCCAGATCATGGGAGTGTATGAGGAGCACGGTGGTCCTTCAGAGATTTTGTTCCTAGGCATTTTAGAGCTTTATATACTGACAATAATTAATTGAACTGAGCTTGGAAATATACCGGCAGCCAGTTCAGACAAGTCAGCACTGCTTCATGTGGTTTTTATTGCTGCTTTGAGTGATTAGATATTGTTTTTCATGTATTTCCATCCTCCTAAGGCAGGGATGAGGAACCTCAGGCTGTTGGGTTGGGGTTAAAATGTGGCTTTCCTGGACCTCTCTGGCCTGAGGGATTCACACACCCTCCCCAGGCCAAACTTGCTTCCTCTTTGAGTGTTTTTGCATGGCTGGAAGGTGTTATTGAACTTTGATCATGCTTCTTGCTGCCTTGATGGTGGATCGAGAGGGAAGTGTGAGTGTGATGAAACTAACCTACGGAACAAAAGTAATGTTCACATTTACTGTGCTGTTCCCTTTTGCTTCTGGCCTGACCACCATTGGCATGTGGCCCTCAAAATGTTGCCCAGAAGGGAAAATGGCACTTGGGCTAAAAGGAGGGTCCTCTACCTTACCCTAGAGTAGCCCATTCCTGCTTTTCACAGCCAGCCAGCCAAGGAATTCCTTTTTTCTTTCATTGGTGGTTTGTGTGAGGGCTGTTTGGCGACTTCAAGCCTGTTGCTGCCTTCATTTGCTTTTGTAGTTACTGCATTAGATTAACCCCTATTTACATCAGTTAATTGCAATTTGTTCATTGGGAAGTTTCTGTCATGCCTGCCCACCCTCACCCCATTCTTCCCGACTGCAGTTAGGAGGATATCCTCAATTTTCATGACAATAAGAAAGGAAAGGAAAAGCATGAAATTCAAAGGAATCTGGAGACAACTAGCTTTCAGTTTTAGACTATGAATAGAGGAGGGTTACAAGTTACACAATAAACATTTAGCCAGACTCTGGCTGTTTGCCAGCATGGTTTCCTCTGCCAAGCCTCTGACATATAAGAAAGTGTTTTTTAAATGGGTATTTCTTCTAAGCAAAAGTCAAATCAATCTCGCTTTGTAGAGATTGATATAGATAAAAGCTATTTTACTAAAGTGGCCGGGACCTAATGCACTGATTACTATGTTTCTGGTTATTATGGCTTTGGAAGGGTAAAGGGATAGCCATAGAATGGACATTAGCTCAGTTGGTAGAGCATGAGACTCTTAATCTCACAGTCATGGGTTCGAGCCCCAGGTTGGGCAAAGGATTCCTGCATTGCAGGGGGTTGGCCCTCCAACTCTCCAATTCTACAAGTCTATTATTTATTCACTTACTTCCCTTAGAATAAAACACCTCAAGTGAGACTTACTTCTGAGGAGACATGTCCAGATGTATTCTTAGCCCACCTCACCTCAAGGGCTTGTGGGCATTTGGCAATATTCAGATGAAATCCTCAATAAAATGCAAGTCATAAAACCCAAGAATTCAAATGATCTGTTACTCTTGCTCAACTTTGGCTGTTGAAAGGCCAGCACAAAAAGAAACAGCTGCATACATTGGTACTTAATCCAAACATTTGACAAAATATTTTTTTATCGAGGGAAATTCTTATATTTGCTCCTTAAATTAAGGCTGCTACAAAAACAGTTTTGCACTGCAGTTAATTAGAGCAAGCTGTTAAAAAAAAAACACACTATCCCATTTTAATTTTTTTAAGTCTTGCAGCACTTCAGGAAAATGTGCTGGCTCATACTTCAGAGCAAGCCTTTCGCCATCAACAGATCTTTACCTCAGCCAGGGAATTTGAGAGGTTGCTAACATGTCACAAAGCTGCCTTATGGGGGTTAAGACTTACAGACCCCACACGCCAGAATAACACATGGGAGGGGGTCATGTATTAGGCTAGCCCTGCTCTTGCCATGCTGACACCCTCAGTCAGGACAAGAAGGAGCTCAACACACATTTTTATTATTTATTTACTTAACAAAATGTATATACCACTTTCCCAGCAATATGCCTACCAAAGAATATTTAAATCATAAGCAAACGATCCACAGTACCAGACCCTCCAAGTGTCCCTATTTTCCAGGGACAGTCCCAGATTTACAGAAGCCGTCCGTATTTCTCAATTGATCCTGGAATGTCCCACTTTTCTTTAGGATGTCCCTATTTTCATTGGAGAAATGCTGGAGAGTATGGAGTTACGCGACCCGTGAGCCAAGGAGATAAATAACTCTCCAACCTTCTGAAGGCATTTGAAGGCAGCCCTGTATAAGGAAGGGTTTTTTAAAAAAATGTTTAATGTTTTATTATGTTTTTATACATGTTGGAAGCTGCCCAGAATGGCTGGGGAAACCCAGTCAGATGGGTGGAGTAAAAGTAAAATAAAATAAAATAAAAATGGAATAGGAAGTCCCTATTTTCATCAGAGAAATGTACCAAATAAAGGTACAAGACTAAAGTGCTCCAAGCCATTTAGCCCCCTCTCGTCCTTCTTCCTATGCAACTTCTGTGATGCTTCTCTCAGAACTGTGGGAATCACAGGTCAAAACTGAAAAATAAGCTTCTAGCCCTTATGTCTGCAGAAAGAAAGCGAGAGCAAAGTGAAGGCAGCAACACAGAAGCGTCATTGTTGCTATTTCAGGTAAATCTCCTTCTTAAGGCTTTCGAGGAGAGCAAACAACGCCTTTGTGATTTCCTCCTGCGAGCAAAGATGGGAGGTTCAAAGTGTCTCTCCTGGATAAAGGGTGGCAGGGCAGCCCTTTACTCTGCCCTGCGTCTCTTGTCTGAAGTTGCCTCAAGTGCCATGCCTGACGTGCTCCTTCATGGAACAACAACATACAGCAAATAATCAAATCCGGCAAGTTTCATACACGGTTTTGAGGCTGTTGCTTGTCTTCGCCGTGTTGCACTTAAATCAAAACTGGTTGGGCCAGATCCCTTACCAAATCCAACTGCCCCAAAAGCGATGTCGTGAAAACATCTTCCCCTTCAAACAACCCCTGGTCGCCTTTCTTTCCTCACACAAATAAATAAACACACACACCCTCCTTGCTTTGCTTGGTCCCTCAAAAAGATTTCTGTCCTTTTTATATTTCCTCCCCTGCTTCGGTTAAACCCTCATTAACTCCACTCACGCTGTCTCGCTCTGTTTGCCAATGCTTAAGTAGCACTTTAATAAAAAATTAAAAATCCCCCACTCCTTCTTCTCCTTCTTCTTCCTTTTTTTTTTTTTTAAAGCAACCAATTAGCACCTCATCAGCTTCAATTAGAGGAGACAAAAGCAGTGTAAAGATAACTCAATGAGAGGGGGTGGCATAGCATCATGTAATCGCTTAAGACAGCATTGGCCATTCAGTACTCTAAGAGAGCGGGGCCTATTCACCCTTCTTTCTTCCCTTTTGGGGGAATTTAGGACTATTTTGCTGGGAAGACAGGCCTCCCAGAAGTCTCATAGTCCCTCATTCAGGGGCTACCTGTTTACAGCTCACAGAGCAGAAGGGCCTAAACAATCCTATATTGTACGCTCAGTGCTTCCTTAAACCTAGGCCTCCATAAAAGCCTGTTTTCAGTGGCCGGGACTACTAAGTTAAAGGCCGGCTTTATCCTCATTAAGTGTTCTCCTTGTACTGTCTTCTAATTACAGGGGAAGGGCAACAATGTATTTTTCCCCCCAATGAGAGTTCTTTGGAGCAGTTAATTTGGTGACTGTACTAAATGCCTTTAAACATTAATTAGTGTGGAAGGAACCCTAATTTCCTCCGCAGCTTTCCTGTCCATTTAACTCCCCCTTGTTTTCACATAGGCTTGGATGAGTCTCCATAATGAAATTACCTCATTAATGCCTTTATTCTCGCACAGTAACTCATTCAAGATCGCCCATTTAAGTTTTAATTTGACGCTGTCAAAAGCAAAAAAAAAAAAAAAAAAAAAAAAAGCCTTCATGGTTTGATTACTGCATTTTTTTTTAAAGAAAAAGCCTTTCGCCTGCCCAAATGAGTGGACAGATTTAAATTATTAAGATGGCAAGTAGTGAGTTATAATTGGATACAAGCAGCACTTCAGAGAATATTAAAAGCTTTCAAAGGCTGGCCTACGTAGTCTGTTGACTATTAACTGCATCCACCGAGTTACTGTGGGGTTTCTTCTACCCCAGAACGGACAGCAGCGCAGCACCTGAGCCTCTGTGAAGGAAATAGCTGGTCTTAATAAACAAAGCTTAAATAGGGTTGCAATAAAATCAACAAGCCCTGCGCTCCTTGATGATGAGTGCAGCGGACCTTCCTTTTGTCTTTCCCTGGCCTTATAATTTGCAACTCTCTGTTAACCTGAGGAGGCCTGAGACAAATGTAAACATGCGGTGACTTCCCTCAGAACCAACGGTGAATAATTCCTAGATTATTTAATCAAAAATGAGTATCATGTAGCCCCAATCCTATCCGAGAAGTAAACCTGACTGAGGTCTGACGGGGCTTACTTCTAAGTAAATGTGCATAGAACAGGAGCTTTACGCAAACACACATAATACTAGGTGATAATAATAAAGTATAAATGTTGTCACAGCATATAATCTGTGGAAATACTGGTTAGTTGCTTTGAGTGCTGGGACATGCACCAGGAAAAAAGGCCCATCGAGTGCTGAAATAATATATTTAGTATTCATGTAGTGCTTTCTGAATGATCAAAATCCTTACGACACCTCTGCGAGGTAGTTCAGCATTTTTCCCCTCACCTTTCAGGAAAGTTGAGAGAGAGAGAGAGAGAGAGAGAGAGAGAGAGAGAGAGAGCGCCTTGCTTTAATGGCACTTAGTGAATTTGTGGCAGAGGTGAGGATCAGCTCAGGACCAAACAAGATGTGGGCCTATTCCTGCCTTTCTCTAGGCTGGCCATATGTCTGGAATTTCCCAGACATGTCCAGGATTCAAACAGTGAAATTAGCATCTGGGGAATTTTTTTTTTAAATTAGCAAAATGTCCAGGTTTTCAGCAACAGAACTTTTGTGTCCAGATTTTTGCTTCTTGAAATATGGCAGCCCTACTTTATCCCTTGTGCATGTGATTAAAAAAAAAAATGGTGTGAATATAGAGAACTAAACTGGGACCATGGGAAAGGGAGAAGGAGCCCCCCCCCCCAAAAGTACAGATCTGAACTGGGACCATCTGAGATGGCTACTTCTAGAGCAGGGGTGTCAAACTCCGGCCCTCCAGATGTTTTGAGACTACAATTCCCATCATCCCTGACCACTGGTCCTGTTAGCTAGGGCTGATGGGAATTGTAGTTCCAAAACATCTGGAGGGCCGGAGTTTGACACCCCTGTTCTAGAGGGAAGAAAACTTCCATTTGCGCCGAAGGGAAATTCCCTCTCATTGCAAATAGGCAGCATGGAGGGTGGAAGACGACTGATCTGGCTTGTTCTCCCTCCCCACACCACCAGCTATTTAAGTTTTCTGGAAAAATCAAGTATGCAAGGGCTAACGTAGGGCTGCAATACGTCTGGAATTCCCCGGACATAGCCGGGATTTGGCTCTCATAAACAGCGCCTGGGCAGGAATTGCTGAAATGTCCGGGGAAATCCAGACATGATGGCAACCCATGTTGGAAGTGTAGATTCTCCACAAAAGGCATTCAAAGCAATATGCAATGATGCCTGAAAGCAGAAAAACACTGTGGCGTAGGATGTTTTTGATTCAGTGCTCTTCTGATGTATCTTAAAATATAACTGCTTTAGTTGTATTCTTTACAACTAAGGAAAACATAATGAAAAAGATACAGATTGATGTCATGCTCTTGTTTTTAATATAATGCCACACAAAGAAAATAAAAAGTCAAAGTGCTGAAGTTCCACTGTTATCAAAAGAGGCTTCGGAAGCCAGAATGAGCACCGTTATATAAAATGCATCCCAGAACTGAATGTGTTTTCTTTTCCCAGTTAGACTGAAAATCATATTTTCATTGCTAACCATCACAAATTCTAACAAGATTTATTAGCTTTACAAGCTTAGCAGTTTCCCACATCTTCATAATCCCATCAGCACTCTTTGGAAAAAGTCTGACGATTTCTAGAACCGAGCTTTCCCTTGCCTAGTGGCTCCAAATGGATTTGATGGCAGCCCTATGGAAAAGGAGATTATGTATCTTTAAAAAGAAAAATGCAACTCGTGTTTTTGTTTTATTTATTTAAAATGCTTCTGGGCTGCCTTTAAGAGTCAAAGCCCTCACAAAATGGCTTACAAATAAAGCATGCTACTTCCACAAAACATTAATAAAAGCCAGCCATAAAAACAACAAATACATCCAGCACAAACAAGCACAACCAAAACCATCAGCAGAAGAATTAACTCCGCCATGACCTCAGCCTCAACCTGTCATCTGCAATAATACTGGCCTACCTGACTTTCCCAGGTGTCATAGGAAGTAGTGGGGAGGGCACTGGTGTTCACAGGTACCACATTGGTGACCCTTGACCTATGGCCACATCTGGAGCTCAGCCTGAGGATGGGTCCTGTCCTGTTGTGCATTGCAGCTTCTTGGCTTGCATCAAAGCAGAAAGGGAGAGCTGGTTTAGCATAGTTGCTCAGGAGAGCATGAGCTCGCAGCTGCACTTTGCATCTTACAGCAGCCATGAGTTCCCTTGGCAGTCTTTAGTCAACTGCCATTCTCTGAGCCTTAGCCACTGTCAGTGCCGGATTTACGTATAAGCTAAACAAGCTATAGCTTAGGGCCCCACTCTCTTGGGGCCCCCAAAAAAATTTAAAGGAAAAAAATACCTGGATGTACATTTCCAAAATATAAGATATAAAAACAAATAAAATAAAACAAAACCTACATACAATAACAGTGTTTTGTGTTGCGCAGGCTCCTATGATGTAAATAATGGGCCCCGCCCGCTAGCCTGCTCCCTAAAATATCACTGGTTTTCTCATTTCTATATCAATTACTTTGATAAAATACGTATTTTGTTATGTGCAAATGGCTTTAGATACCTATTAGGTCCATAAATTACCATATAGCATATAGTCAACACAAAAAATAGTGACAATTTGTTGTTGACAAAGGACAGCTGGACTTATTGTATGGTTATTGTATGTAACCATCATTGTATGGTTTTAATCAGTGTGTATGGTTTTAATCAGTGTTTTTGTAGTTGTTTTGTCTTTGCGTGGAGTGCCCTATCTGGGTGGATGGAGCAGCCAAGTAATTTCGTTGTCCCCGAAGGGGACAATGACAATAAAATATATTCTATTCTATTCTTATAAAGGGCCCCATTACCTTCAGTAGCTTACTTAGGGCCTCATAAAACCTAAATCCGGCCTGGCCACTGTCCATATATAAGTGCTAAGTATCAAGGCAATTGGGGGGGATTATCCTTGCAGTTAAAGCTGACTGGAAGCAGAAGAATGGAGAATATGCAAAGAGAGGTACTGTGACCATGTACAGGCCAGCAGTGGTGGTGATGGGAGGAGGAATGGAGGTAAGACTTGGAGTGAGCAAATCTTTCCCCAGCTCTTCACTTGCAAGTGCATATGAAGCTCCTGGGCAAGGGAATAAAACCCTGAGCTCCTTCTTTCCCTTATCTGAGTCTGGGTTAAGGATAATGCTTAGAAATCTGCTTCCTTCCGTACAAGCAGCAAAAAGTGCACTGTTATGGTGTCTGGACATGTTCTAAATGCCATTGATGTGACCATTCATGGTTATGCATTCACTCTGAAAGGAATGAATTTGCAACTTGCTGATGCCATCTTGTGGACAAGGAAAGAAGACAACCAAGAAATTCTGGGGGAAAGAGACCTAAAACCTCTGCTTTACATTGGAATAAAATTCCAGGTGAACTTAATTTGGGACAGTTACAGGTAGGTAGCCGTGTTGGTCTGCCATAGTCGAAACAAAAGTTTGTTCTTGGTATGAGCTTTCGTGCGCATGCACACTTCTTCAGAAGAACAAACTTAGTTGGTCTCTAAGGTGCTACTGGAAGGAATTTTTTTTTTATTTTGTTGTAATTTGGGACATTTCCAACCATGCTATTTTAAACACTGAAAAGCATTTTGGGAGAAGGATTTGCTAAAAAATATGCCTATATTCACCTAGGACAGAACTGCCCAGATTGGCTTAACTCAGTGATGGCTAACCTTGACACTCCAGATGTTTTGGAACTACAACTCCCATCATCCCTAGCTAACAGGACCAGTGGTCAGGGATGATGGGAGTTGGCCATGTGATATAGGGCCAAACAAGCAAACCTGCAATATTCAAATCACAAGTAAAGCAGTCAATATATAACCCCATCCAAAGTATCAGGCCCTTACTGGCCCCACTTCTGATGGCCGAAATGGCTAAGTGCAAAATGGAACAAGTGTTGCTCCTTTCATTCCTCCACCCCTTATGCTTTTTCTAGCCGCAGGTTTGATGGTCCTGAAGAAAAACTAGCTCTAGCAAGATTTCTGACTGAATGCCTACTCAGTGAGCAATTCAATGCAGTGAAAGATACAAATGAAACCAAGATAAAACACCAGCTTGCAGCTTCGCTTGAAGTTACAGTGTGGAGAAAAGATTCACAGGGAAGTCCCCCCCCCCCACACCACCAGAGGTCACCAAAGAGTGGAGCCAAGTGCACTGTGGTGTTTTCCTTTCCTTTTTTCCTCATTCAAAAAAACAAAACAAAAAGAGGGCAACTGCGTTTGCTGTGGCTACACACTACACATTTCATCTGAACATGCAAACACAGATTCCTAAACATTTATGCATGTACAGCAAGGCGTCGTGCCAGAGCATGGGCCCTCACCTTGTGCACACAAAACATTGTTGGGAATAACTGTCTGTCAGAAACCTCAGCGTGAAACAGTTGTGTGTCCCCGGAAGGCCTTGGGTGCTGTGACTAAGCCTCTCTATGTGGCCCACAAGACTTTCCCATCTCTCCTCCCCAAGCCATGTCCCACATAGGCCCTGATCCACACCATTTTGAGTATTTTTGTCTGGTTGGAATGTTTCCATGACGTGTGACAATGCCATTTTATTTACCTGGGATATATAGGTAAAGGTAAAGGGACCCCTGACCAGTAGGTCCAGTCGTGTCCAACTCTGGGGTTGCGGCGCTCATCTCGCTCTATAGGCCGAGAGCCAGCGTACAGCTTCCGGGTCATGTGGCCAGCATGACTAAGCCACTTCTGGCGAACCAGAGCAGCGCACGGAAACGCCGTTTACCTTCCCGCCAGAGCGGTTCCTATTTATCTACTTGCACTTTGACGTGCTTTCAAACTGCTAGGTGGGCAGGAGCTGGGTCAGAGCAACGGGAGCTCACCCCGATTGCAGGGATTCGAACCGCCGACCTTCTGATCAGCAAGCCCTAGGATCTGTGGTTTAACCCACAGCACCACTATGTATGCATATATAAATGTCTGCTTTTTGCATGGATGAAATATCGCCTACTGTACAAAAGGAAGTCACACCTGTTGTCCTGCTCCTGATGCCCATCCAACTATGTTTCTAATGGTGATGGGGCAGAGTCTCCAAAGACAACCAGCGCCAGCATTTTGTATGCCACCTTTCCATAGTTAAAACCATGCTCAAAGCAGCTTACAACATGAAAATATTAACATAATCACAAACATAACAAAAGTAGCCATGAATAAATAAAACACATCAAAAAGTACACAACCAAACTAAATTTCTACATAAATCTAAAAGATCTAAAAAATATAGATACAAAAAGTATATCAATAACAACAACACCCCCCCCCCCCCACAACAACACCCCTAAACAATAGCCCAACTCAAGAGTCATAAGGTTCAGGCAAGTTTGTATGAGTGAAGTTACAGGTAGATAGCCGTGTTGGTCTGTCATAGTCAAAACAAAATAAAAAAATTCCTTCCAGTAGCACCTTAGAGACCAACTAAGTTTGTTCTTGGTATGAGCTGCCAGCCAGCCAGCCAAGCCATTGAAAAACCATTGTCAATCTGGTGCCCTTCAGATGTTTGGGGCTGCATCAGCCAGCATGACTTCAGGCTTAATA
Organism: Darevskia mixta; assembly: GCA_034641385.1. NCBI lineage: Eukaryota > Metazoa > Chordata > Lepidosauria > Squamata > Lacertidae > Darevskia > Darevskia mixta. Next base: position 4,121,793 of record JAWWNH010000062.1, on the reverse strand, counting down.
CTAGCACTTTCTGTCAGGCCCAGAAGCAAACAGGGAACTAGCACAGTTGATATAGCAATGCCGTACTATGCTCATAATCTCAAAGAGCGTTCAGCATTCTGACCACTGCATTCTGCACCAATTGCAGCCTCTGAACCATCTTTAAAGGCTACTCCATGTATAGAGTGATTGGAGTACCCAAGCCTGGAAGCAGCTATTGCTGTGCATGTGTTCCATATGCTGAGAAATTTGTTCCTAGTCCCATGCAGGCTACCTGGCCCAAGTATTCCCTCTAATTAAAAGAACCCTGGCATAATTGAGCATTTAGTTGAATAAGCAATTCACTTCTGAATAGCGCAAATATTTGGATACAAGTGTGTGGTCAGCAGACACTTCATTGATATCTCTGACAATGAAGGCCCCCGTGGGAACAAAATGGGTATAAAGGGGAGAGCAGCCATTTATGGGGAGGTGAGTCATTAAATAAAAAATGGCCACAAAGGGGATTTTTCTCCGCTCCTAATAAACAGATTATCTAGGCTGCCTTCTGAGCAAATGGGTCTGGCATGGAATCAGGATGGCCAATTTGGAGTCCCAACTCATTAACCTCTTTTCCTGAAAGGTTAAATTGGAATAAGGATAAACTTGCTGCGTTAGGAGAATAGAAGGATATTGTGGTGATCGCTGATGGGGCCTGTTCAGGTAGCTTTGATGCCAGGGGTTAGGAATGGTGCCCACACCTAGGGCATTATTTTGCCCGTGTGGGTGATAGGGGCAAACATGCAAAATGGCTTAGGCTACAAATGCCTGGCTTGCTGTACAGTATACAACCATTGTGGTATTTTTCTTGCGGGGAGAGACACCTTGGCCCAGAAAATGCCTGTGCTCCCAGTGTGGGATCATCTGCAGCCAAAATCACAAATGCATGATTACTAGAGTCACAAGCAGGGGGGTGTATGACATCACATCCTGTAAAATTTTGTGGCAGGAGGGGGAACAATAGAAAACTTAATCTTCTTCTTCCTGTCACTGTACACACTCTTTTTCTTTCCTACAATGGTACAGGTTGTCAGTGAATTCTCCTCCCAGAGAGTGCATACCACTATGAACTGGAAAATGGACTTCTGTGACTTTTAAGGGTTCTTGCCTGCCTGATTTTCATCACTGTACCTGTTGAATCCTGGCAAGTCTTTTCATGTGAGTAAACCTGTTTTAATCATGTATTTAATCATGTATTTAATCATGTAACACCGGTTCTGAGAGATCTACATTGGCTCCCAGTACGTTTCCGAGCACAATTCAAAGTGTTGGTGCTGACCTTTAAAGCCCTAAACGGCCTCGGTCCTATATACCTAAAGGAGCGTCTCCACCCCCACCGTTCAGCCCGGACACTGAGGTCCAGCGCCGAGGGCCTTCTGGCGGTTCCCTCACTGCGAGAAGCAAAGCTACAGGGAACCAGGCAGAGGGCCTTCTCGGTAGTGGCGCCCGCCCTGTGGAACGCCCTCCCATCAGAGGTCAAAGCGATAAGCAACTATCTGACATTTAGAAAATACCTGAAGGCAGCCCTGTTTAGGGAAGTTTTTAATCTGTGATATTTTAATGTATTTTGATATTTGTTGGAAGCCGCCCAAAGTGGCTGGGGAGACCCGGCCAGATGGGCGGGGTACAAATAATAAAGTATTATTATTATTATTATTATTATTATTATTATTATTATTATTATTATTTCTAGTGCTGCTATTGTATCCCACCTTACATGGGGTCATGACCCGGTAATGTGTTCTGACTTACTAGTTGAAGACCAGTGCCTTAGGGAGTGTGGCTGCCATTTATTATTATTATTATTGTTATTATTATTATTGTTATTATTATTATTTATTATTATTATTATTATTATTATTATTATTATTATTATCTGCTGTTTTGGCACAATGCTTCCTGGCAGAATTTGGCTACGAAATACTACTGGTTTGGGGCATTTTCATACATGAGGTTTCAGTTGCTTTTGGTAACATCCCTTATGCCATGTTAAAGTCTAAGGTGGATGTGGGGAGCTTTTGGCCCTCCAGATGTTGCTGAACTTCAAATCCCATCAGCCCCAGCAAGCATAGCCCATGGGTAGGGATGGTGGGAGCTGTCGTTCAGCAACATCTGGAGGGCCAAAGGTTCTCCACGCTTGAGATAGATATTGCATTTCCTTGTAGATGAGCCTCGCACTTCATTTGCTGCACATGTCTTTAATTTCCTCCACATTTTGATCAGCTCTTATGCTATCTGGGCTTCTACCTACATGCTCCCCAAGGTCGTTTTACTTGCAAACTAATGGATGGGAAATGCCAGACTTTTTCATATCCTCTAGAAGGCTGTTTCTTTTCCTTTTGATATATATTGGCCAGCAGCAGGAGAGCAACGAATCATCTTAGATATTACTCACCTATTTTCTCACAGGTCTTTCCATGCCTGCTTTGCATTCCTTCCCAGGGTCACATTCCGTCGCTGACAGATGTGCCATGTGTTTCCGGTTAGAATCAGAAATGCAGTGTTTCCACCCGCACCTGCTGTGTGTGACGTAACCTTGGCACTCCTGAGATTCTTTTTGAAGGTTTTCTGTGACACATGGAGGTGTCAATGTTGGCTGACCACAGGACTTTTCAAGGAGGAATTTTCTCTTGCAATCGACTCTTGAGTTCATCATTGGAGAGTCACAGGTGTAAATAATTTTGCCTTGAGTTTATCAAGTTAATGAATAGGATTAAGTTAGGTCCATTAATTTCAGCAGGTCTACTCTGAGTAAAACTTTCTTGAGCACTGCCCAAAACATTTATTTATAACCTTTCTAGTCTGCCTTTTTCACGAAAAATGTTTGAGGCGGCTTACAGTTACAAATATCAGGGTTGTGTGTTTGAGCCCCACGTTGGGCAAAAAGATTCTTGCATTGCAGGGGGTTGGACTAGATGATCCTTGAGGTCCCTTCCAACTCTACAATTCTTTGATTCTATGATATATAATAAAGCAACAATATGCTGCAGTGTTGAGTGCTGTTCCTCCAGAATATTCTGCCCCATTTGTCCTCTCACCCAGTTATTGTCCCCAGCCCTGTCAGTCAGTGTTCTGTAGCCACCAAGCATGCTTAGTCCTCATGGGGGACTTAGGGACTTCGTCAAACCATAGGACTCCCCTAAGCCTGGTGAGCGGATTAGAACAAGGAGCTATGGAGAACTGGTGCATTGTGCCCTAGTATGAAGACCAGCCTCTTAGAGTAGCTGAGTAACTGTATGTATATAATGTTTTCAGGAACAATGGGAGTGTCTCCCCCTCCCCTATTTCCCCTTGGTACTCCCTGTTCTTTAAATCTTATGAGAACCTGACCTTGTTGAGGGAGTTGGGTATGTTAAGCCTGGGAAAGAGGAGACTGAGAGGAGATATGATAGCCATCTTCAAATATCTAAAGGGCTGTCCCATGGAAGATGAGACAAGCTTGTTTTCTCCTGCTCTGGAGGGTAGGACCAGGACCAACAAATTCAAGTTACAAGAAAGGAGATTCTGACTAAACATCAGGGAGAACTTTCTGACAGTATGAGCTGTTCAACAGTGGAACAACTCCTTCAGAAGTTGGTGCATTGGGGTTTTTAGCAGAGGTTGGATAGCCGTTTGTCAATAATGTTTTAGTTGAGATTCCTGCATCACAGAAGGTTGGAGAAGATGATTCTTGAGGTCCATTCTAACTCTACAATTCTATGATACCATGATTCGAAGTTCTGATCCAGTACTCATAGCTTATGCTTCGTGTATGTTTCTTCCCCTGATACTATATTTCAAAATTACTGCAATGTTTTGGTTTTCTTAAAATGCCACAACCCTCTGAACCCCAGCAAAAGTCTGGAAATCCAGTCCAAATGAACAATCAAATGACATAGTTAACTAACGCACTATCTATAAAGTCTAATGATTCAAATATAGGATACCAATCTAGCCAACTTTAAGCACTTTTAAAACCCCATTAATTCATCCAAAGCAATCAATGGGACTTAACAATGGCTGGATGGTGCCCAAACACAGTGCATCAGTCAAGCTGTTTGCTTTGTGTGCCAAAGGCTGAGCAGTTTAAACGTTAAGCTGATAATGCATTACATATTCAGTGTCGTAATTTGCTGGAAATAAATTTAATTGCAAATAATCTCTTTAATATTGGGTGTACGTGTGTGATGGGGTGGTACAATTTTTACTGTGGAGACGCAGAAGTCAGGCTATCAGTATATGTGTGAAAAAGGCTTAGGTAGCTCAGTTCGTCCATCTTTCTTGCTATTTATCTGGTTCTGATATACAAATGCATTCCTGGCATCTTTGGCTGCTTTTTCTTTTTTAATCTGGATTTTAAGAATAACCTTCTTCCTGGGAGTCTTCCTTCCAGGAGTGGCATCAGTGACCAGACCCCACTGGACCTGCTCTTCCTCTCCACCACTGCAAATTGATTGCTTGTTAGTCCTCCTATTTCTTGGCATTCTAACTGGGACGGGGTGGGAGGTAGGGTTTCTTGTGAACAAACATTTTTGTGGACGTCACATGCCTGAAGATTTCCTTGAGAGCCAGTGTGATATAGTGGTTAAGAGCGGTAGACTCGTAATCTGGGGAACCGGGTTCGCGTCTCCGCTCTTCCACATACAGCTGCTGGGTGACCTTGGGCTAGTCACACTTCTCTGAAGTCTCTCAGCCCCACTCACCTCACAGAGTGTTTGTTGTGGGGGAGGAAGGGAAAAGAAGAATGTTAGCTGCTTTGAGACTCCTTAGGGTCGTGATAAAGCGGGATATCAAATCCAAACTCTTCTTCTTCTTTTGTTGTTAGATGTTTCTTATATATTTCTGTCAATACCCCTGAGGGACTTCCCAGTGTCACGGGCATAACTTTTTTATAAGTAACAGCCTGGGTGTCAGGGACCATGCAGAGGAGGGCGACAGTGAGGAGGAATGGGGGGAGCCTTCCACTCCCCCTGCTCCTGATCAGGATCCTGGAACTTCCCAGGAGCAGTGGGACAGTATAGATTTGGAACAGTGGTTTGCAGAGGGACATAGACAGACGCTGGGAAGAACTGAGTGGTGAACAGCTAGGAGAAGAACAACTGGGAGAGAAAGAGTTAACAGACTCTATGTTGCTGGAAAGCATCCATCTGCTCAGCCCCAAAGTCAAGGACAGCAGGTAAGGTGGCAGCACAGAAAGCATAGTGGTTGAGAGATAAGGTTGCAAGATGCGGAAGTGATGAGGGAGGAAGTGGGTGGAACCCTTAATTGGGAGCCCCTTCATTCGGAGGAATGGATTACTTGTTCTCTCGCTGTGATCATTAAAATCTCTAACTGGTAAGAGACTCATTTCTCTTTGTTCTGCATATCTACTGCCAGGGGGGCAGGGGAGGAAGTTGGGTCCCTGAAGCCTGACACTGGGGAAGGATTTTGTTGCAGAGCAACGCCTTGCATTCAGAAGGTCCTAGGTTCAGTCCCCAGCATCTCCAGATAGGGATGGGGGAATTGGAAACCCAGGAGATCCACTGCTAGTCATTTTAGACAGTGCTGAACTGGATGGACCCAATGGTCTGACTAGAAATAAAGCAGTTTCAATGGTCCATCTCTTTTATTGACTCTATACTGCTCTGTTGCACTTGGAATGGTTTTACTCGTTTTAGAATTCCAATGGTTTTATCTGTTTTTATAATTTTCTACTATATGGTTGTAACCTGTCCTGGGATGGGACTGTGAAGGGTAGGCAAGAAATCTTATGAATGAGTGAAACCTTTGGAGGGCGTCAGGTAGTGGAAGTCTGGAGCCAAAGGCAAGAGCTGAACTAAAGGATGCCTCCAGGATTCTTTGGAGCCAAATATTTGGTGGTAACCTTGGGACAAAAATGTCTCTGACAGTCTAAAAGCTAATCAGTTGCGGCAGAAATCTGCAAAGAGTTTTCACATGGCTTGGAAAGCAAAGGAGAAGAAGCCATTTTCTTTGTGAAATGCTTTCCATCTGTTGTTTGCTTTTTAAATAACCTAGATCTAATTCGCTGTGTGCAACATCAGCACTGCTTTCAAAAGGCAAATCACCAACACATGCTTCTCTCCATCACAACTTGGAACGCATATGGGTCGTGTCATGTGGCACATGACAGTTTCAGTGCTTGTGAAGAGGTGGAATCTGTTTTCATCAGAGGGCAATGTAAGGTGACAGCACATGACCATTTGCCAAATTGTCCCTCATTGCGGTAAGGATGGAACCTCTTGGTGAAACAATTATATTTGATTAAAACAAACAAACAAACAAACCCTTGAGGAAGCAAGAAAGTACAGTGGTACCTCGGGTTAAGTACTTAATTCGTTCCGGAGGTCCGTTCTTAACCTGAAGCGTACTTAACCCGAGGTACCATTGTAGTAAATATTCCCTGCACCACTCGGTAGAACGTTATAACCAACTTACCAATAGTTTGACTATGTTGTCTAGAATATTGCTACTAAATGTCCTTCTGAACAGGACAAACTCATTCCCCTTCAAGGTTCACAAAACAAAAAGAAATTGGCTCAGTCATGTGTATTGTTACTAAGTAAAAACAGTGTTATTTTCAGTTGTGGGGGAGAATGATACGAGGCAGGTCCAGTTAACTAGATATACAACTCACAACAACAAAAGGAATTCTCAGAGTAGCCCAGAACATCTGCTCTACAGGCATTTGACTTACCACGATGAGCAATGCAATCTGCTGTCTCATCGACCACCATGCACTAAAATGAAACACTGCCTCTCCTGGGATTGTTGTTAGCAATGTTCATGCTCTGGGCTTTCCAAAATGAAGAGTCATTGGATTTGATGGAATTGGTCTAGTAGCAGAATGGTCCACTCAGAACAAAAGGCTCTCAATGTGTAGAGCTGGTGAACAGAAACTAGCTACGCCGATAGAATCTTCTTATCAAAAGCAATTACTGAAGGAGGACAAAAACTGTGCCTGGGTTGTGGGCACAGGGACAAGTCAAACATTCTCAGTCCTGCAGTCACAACATTTCTAAGCACTGGCTGCTTCTCTTTGGATATCGCTAACCAAAATGTTTAAGGAGTCATGCGGTCCACCTTCCTCACTGGGAACTCTCCTGGTCTCCATTAGACAATGTTTTTTTTTTAAAAAATATCTTCATTAGAACTATGCTGTTGGAAGTCATCCAAGAGATCCTACAGTCCAGGATACAAGATAGCCAGATTATGGTCCAGGTATGGGATATTGTGCCCCCCAGAAAGGCTGCAATCTACTTTAAGGTAAATCGTGCCTGTGGAGCTGCTAAGCCAAATACAGTCCGATAGCTGTCCAATGGCAGGCCACCAATATAAACATTTTGCTTTATGGGACTATATGAGCAGCAATGGTTATAGGAAGGCTTTTAATTTATGGCAGGTGGAGGGCACATTTAGCTTGCTGGGTCAGAAGCATGCCCTATGCTTTTCTGGAAACGAACCCCACAACTTTCTGGGGCAGTGTTTTTCTTTACAGTTCAGCTTAAAACTTGCAACATGCCCACCCCCTTATAGGCCTGGTCCTATTTGATTAGTGTCCTTTACCGAGCTTTGTTTAAGTAAAGGCATAGTCTCCCTCCATCTCCATGCCTGTGACTTGTCAATGGAAGGAATTCTCCTAGTCCCCGTGTTCAACTCTGGGTTGTATTTCAAAGTAGCACCAAGTGACTTGCTTCACCGGCCCAAGGATTTCTGCATGTGTAATGGAACATTTCCCCCTCTCCTTCCTCGAAGTGTCCGCTTAAGTCATTGTAAAGGATCCCCAAATCTCTGAAGCAGATTTGGGGATGTCATGGGACATATGTGTGGGGAGGAAAGTTACATTGTGCAAGCAGAAATCCTTGTGATGTTACCACTATCTGTGTCCTAACCTTTATGGACAAAGTGAACACTTCCTGTCCCTCTTATGACATCCTTTCAAATACAGTGGTACCTCGTTTTTTGAACGTAAACTGTTCCGGAAGACCTTTCGAGTTCCGCAAGGTTTGAAAACTGAAGCGCAAAGGGCGGTCTGCAAATTTAATAGAGAAAATTGAGAAAAATAACATATACTGTACACTCAGTGGAAGCCGTTCAACTTCTGAGGCGTATTCGAAAATGGAAGCATTTACTTCCGGGTTTACGGCATTCAAAAACCGAAATGTTCATCAACGGAGACGTTCAAAAACCGAGATACCATTGTATTACATAATCGTAACATGCCTGTCCTTATTTTTCTCTCTAGGCTTACAGACCCACTTCCCTTTGTTAACGTTGTTGCTCTCCTATAAATCTTTCCTTATAGCTGTGGTGGCCAGAAGTGGAGAGGGGGAAGAGGAGAGAAATGCTCCATATTGGATTGATTTGCTTTAAAATATTTTTTTATCCTGCCTTTCTTTCTGGAAGAATTTAATATGGTAAGAATCAGATTTGACATATACAAAGATCACTTTTCCTCTAAGACTACTATCCTTTAATGTTGCACTTCTAATGTGAGAAGGTCACGCTGGGCAACTGCTAAACGCATTACATTAGGTTCCCTCGACGGGGGCGGGGGGGGGGAGCTTTGCATTTTAAGAAGCAGTTTGAATGCAAAGTGCTTCACGCACACAGAGCAAGCTCCTTTGAAGGAGAGCTCCCGGAGTCAAATGGCTTGCTCCTGAAGCAGAACTTACTTCCAGAGAGGAAGAAGAAGAAGAAGAAGAGTTTGGATTTGATATCCCGCTTTATCACTACCCGAAGGAGTCTCAAAGCGGCTAACATTCTCCTTTCCCTTCCTCCCCCACAACAAACACTCTGTGAGGTGAGTGGGGCTGAGAGACTTCAGAGAAGTGTGACTAGCCCAAGGTCACCCAGCAGCTGCATGTGGAGGAGCGGAGACGCGAACCCAGTTCCCCAGATTACAAGACTACCGCTCTTAACCACTACCTGGCTTCACTTAGGCTTTGACATTGGGGAACTCCCATGTGCAGTTGATGCCAGTAGGATTACCTTTTGCCCCACTTGCGAAAGAATAATTGGGAGTTCACTTTTAAGCTCCTGATAGTTTTTATGTGGCCATTTCTGCTTCTGCCCCACATGTATAAGAGCCCGTGCAATGTACTGGTTTAAGTGTTGGCCTAGGATCTGGGATACCATGCTTCAAATCCCCGCTCAGCCATGACGCTCACAGGGTGACCTCGGGCCAGTCACTGCCTCTCAAGGTCATTGTGAGTGTGAGGCTAAAATGGGATATAAATGTAATAAATGCACATGTACATCTGGTGTGGAGCAGGGAAGGGAACAGCCTCATGGGCCAAATTGGGAGCTGTGCCTGGACTACTTAGGCTGGAGCCCCCCCTCCCATTCAAATCAATGCTCCTCCCCTTGCAAATTTTCATCTTTGGTTTAGATCAACCCACCCTGAGCCCAGTCCTACTTATCCCAAGCCACACTGGTGAACGATCATGCAATTGAGTGCAGATTCCCTATAGGTGCAAGCCATTGAGATTGCTATTATAGAGCTAATGCATCAGTCAGCATTATGGAAGGCAGGAGTGAGTGGAGAACGAGCCTCTGTTTTTCCAGGGACTTTAGACGGAGGTGCACCTCCCTGAGCTCTGCAAGCCGTAACACATTGTATTCTCCCCTGATGGAGCCTGAAACTTGCGAACCAGTCCATCCAGTTTGGTGTGGGGCACTTGTCAGGTTCGCTTAACGGTTGCTCATGAGTAAAGACCAAGTCCTTCTTGTCTTTCAACTATTTTATTGTGCAAAATATGTACAGTGCGGAGCTAACCCTAAACATTACCGTCTAGTCGCTAGCGGAATCCGGAAGTGCCCCCCTCCTGTTGCGGCGCCAACACCAGAGTCTCGGCACTCTAAAGTGCCGCCTTCTCCTTCTGCGTAAAGCAGGCGCCGGAAACGGCGTCTCCCCCTCTGAGTGGGTCTGCTGAGTGGTGCTAGGTCTCGCTGCATCTTCCTGGAGACCTATCCCCACCTCCCGGTAACTGCTCCTCCCCCGAGGAGGAGCTGGCAGACTCACTGGGAGACGAGTCCGTCGACAACAAAGGCTGAGGCTGCTGGTAGCCACTCAGTGCCGGACTGGCAGGGGTGGGCACATCCCTGACAGCACTGGTGTGTACTTTGCATTTCCACACAGAACCAAGCGGTTATCTCCAAGAACCAAGCCCACCCCTCCCTTTGTAAACCTGGCATTTCATCTACAGAGCCCCACCTTTGATCCAGGGAACCTGGGTGCTGGCTTTCTGAAGCAGCCTTTCCCAAGCAGCCGCTCTCCAGATGTTGTTGGATTCCAGAATGACCAATGGTGAGGGATGCTGGGTCTTGTGGTCCAGAAGGGCACCAACTTGGGGAGAGATGGTATTAGGTGCCCATCAACTGTGGTTTGCCATTAGCCACATCCACAAAAATGACATACTTTTGTATTTGCTTTACGGCCAAACTACACCTAACATAATTATGGCCTGAGGATTTCGTTCACACAGTTGAAGGATGCCCCCCCCTCCCCACTTTGTATAGTCAGCCAGTAAAAACTGTAGCACCTGCTTGAGAAAAATAACTTATATATGTCAGCTTGTCACACTCACTGCCCTCCAGCAATGTGCAGTGTTTGTCTCTGCTGGCCTCTCTTAATAGACACCATTTCAAAAAGAAGTTGGAAAAGATACAAGGGAGTCAATACCAAAATAAGAAAAAATATCCTTCTTTAATTGCAAATACATTGCATAATCACGGTCACTTTTTATACTCTCTAGTACTTCATATAATCATCATAAATAATTGTGTGCTGCATAGCTTTCTAAATGTGTACAAAGGGACAAAGCTCTGTGTCTTTTATTATTGCAAAAAAAGGGAGGAAAGTAATAAAATTATGGGTCACGTTGTTAACCTCCAGTTGCTTCCGCTCGTTTACTGTGAAATATGATCTCAAAGAGAGATTGGCCACAAATCTACTGAGAATGAGTTTGCCCCAGATCCACTCATTACTGGGAGGCATGCATGGGGAAAATTCCTAGTGAACTGTCTGCACAGTTACAGACAGTCTCAGACAGGGATTGCGTTGAGATCTCGAGGGATTACTCAAAGGTTATAGAATATTATTTCTTCCTTTCTTCTGCGTATTTGTTCATGCCAATTGGGAAATCTTTAGCAAAAACCTTTCAATGTCTGCATCTCAGCTAATTTTTGGTTACTGCTAACTACTGCAGAAGCATACACACCAAGGGGCTAAGCTGGCATATGTGCAAATCCTATGCACTTTTAGCTAAAAGCAAGTCCCCTTGAACTCAGTGGCTTTTGCTACTATGTAAACATGCACAGGATCAGGCCGCCTTTCTACTGAAATCAATGGAGCTACTTTTAATAATGATGCTTAATCAGCAATACATAGAATCGTTGGAATTTTGGCCATTTAAAAACACATTCTAGGGAACTAGTATTTTTTTCTGTAGACACATTAAGCCTTTAAAAAGCAAAAAGCAAAACAAAACCATCTTTTGACAACACAGAATATTCTCATTACACTAAACGTTGTGAATGGTTTGATTATACTTTTCTTTTTGTAAAATAAGAATGGGCATGAGTCAGTCAAAGCCTGCACTTGGCTCACTCCCACTGAAAGCAATGGCACTTAAGGTCTGCTGGATCATGCCCACACTGCCTCTTCTTGCTATTCTGGTTTCATGCCTTAATTCTCCACCACCCCTTACTAAAAATCCAAGGAGCTAATCCAATGCTTTTAAGGGGGAAAAAGCCATCAAGTGAACTGAACTAGATTCATGAGATTTTCTGAAGTACCACTAGTGCTGTGAAAGCCCTAAATCAGGCATAAACTGAAAAAAATGAACCTATGCTGCCAATACTCGTGGTAGACCGGTATAACGTATGTTGTAACTTAAGCCAAGAAAGAATTTAACATATGAATTTGAATGTATGTACATATATCAAAACCTTGAGAGAGAATTTATTGAAGAAGCAAACTCAATGTTGTAGCCTAAGCCAAGAAAAGATTTAGCATATGAATTTGAACGTATGTAAATATATCAAAACCTTGAGAGAGAATTTACGGAAGAAGCCTGAAACTCTTCATGGGCAAAACAGGTGACAAACGCCGGCACCCTGTCTAATATTTGTGTGTAATATCTTCGACACCTCATCTGATCAAACTTACTTTTGACGAGATCTACAGGAGCCTGGCCAACGAAAACCTTAAAAACTGAGAAGTCTTTGAAAAGAAATTTTTTTTAAGGAGTTTTCTATTTGTGGCTTCTGATTTTGCATATATTTCTCTCAATCTTTGACTACCAATATAAGATTCAAGAACGTGAAATGGTTTGATAGTTTTCAGTGCACCGCTTATGTGTGGCTTACGTTATACCGGTCTAAATCAGGCATAAGCAAACTCGGCCCTCCAGATGTTCTGGGGCTACAACTCGCATCATCTCTAGCTAACAGGACCAGTGGTCAGGGATGATGGGAATTGTAGTCTCAAAACATCTGGAGGGCTGAGTTTGCCTATGCCTGCCCTTGAGCATCGCAGCTCTCAAATCAGACTTAGAATTGAGTAGGGGATGATTTCTTCCCCCATGAGCACTAAATTGGCATTGCATACAAGTTGCAGCCAGGGGGATATGGAAGGAGAACTGACTACATGACTGTTTGTATTTTACAAAAGATACATGGATTAGAAGTTTGATTACAGGCAATTTTATATTGCACCTAAAATGGGGATCATTCAAGGTCATTGCCTCGTGGCTGGAAAGTACAATTTATGAACTGGCTAATAACACTAATGGCCACTTTTCCGAACTTCACTGTTTTGCTAAGAAAAAGGAAACGTCACACATTTGTAGCTACCTCTTGACTGCAAATTATGCCACTGCACTTGGAATTACCAATGCGTTAGGATTTTTATTTTTTACTTTTTGCTCCAAAGCAGAATCTATTATCGAGTCCATGTTTAGACAGTTCTGGGGCTAGTTCTTGGGCTAACAAATAATACAGCTGGATTGTGTTACTACCAGTAAACGTCTCTGTAAAAAAGGGAACTGAGAACCTTTGGACAATAAAACATATAAAACTTTATACATTATCAGTGCATTTTTAAAATATTGTACAACCCTTTTTAACAGTGCAGTCTACAAATCATTTAAGCCGCAGAACTAGTACCTAAGGTAGCTTACAGGTCACTTGGCTGTAGAAAACTACCCTGGTGCAGTTGAAGACCCTTGCCTACTTTTGAGCACTCGTTGTTGCAGATGTAAAATTTCCTCCTTTATGCTAATGTTAGGCCATTGCGTGAATGCAGAAAGTCCCATTCCTTGCCTTGCACACCCTGTATCCTTGGTGCAACGAGAGGAAGGGAGTGCCATGGTGAAGATGAGAAGGTGAACAATTATTTACAACTCCACGTTGTACATGTCCTCACCTTCAACTCCCACCAGCATCATTATGCAGCATCAGGGAGTTGGGTGGCAAGGAAATGGGAGGCCAACAGCACAGCATAATTATTTGGGAGTGTCTCAACAGGTGGAGTACATCCAACTTGCTCCTTCAACTGAGCTCCTTTAAAACTGTCTACAATTTAAAGTCACAGATACAGCAGCTGCTCCCCTACTGGAAGACAAAGGAGAATGAAATGTGTTCTGAGATGTAGAAAAATTGAAGATATGTACATATAATCATGGTCAACCAGTATCCTGTCCAGCCTGTAGAAGAAAAAAGGACCAGGAGGAAGGCAGTGCAGGTGGATGTTCATAGCTATATTTGCACAATCCTCCCTCTAGATGTGAGCATAGTATGATATGGGAATCCTGGGTGACAGCCAAATTCCTGATGCCCCTGGCTCTCGAGAGTCGAGTTACACTATTAGCAGACTCATGGGATGCATCTGTTGTTAACAACCTAAGAGAGCAGTTGGATCGGAGCAAAGGTCTATTTAGGACAGCATTCCATTCCAAATAGTGGCTGACCAGATGGGTCTGGGATGCCCACAAGCAGGGCATGAATGTTATGGCACTGTTCCACTTGTGTTCTGCAGCAATAGCTATTCTGAAGCACACTTCCTCTGATATGGAAGGTAATATGTAGCCATCATAAACCGCTGAGCTGTAGCACTTCAGGCAGCAACCAGAAGTTCAAACATTTGAACGCTCCTTATCTTAAGAAACAAACAACTCCATGCAGACAAAAGATAGCATGCCAAGGAAAAGTGTAGAAAGGATCGTTCCTTTCTAACACATATGTCTTCTACCTACAATCAGGTATTGGTTTTTCGTATGCAGGTATGCAGTTCTCCACCTGCACATTCCAACAATGGATAACTTTCACTGAGTGCTGATCACCAAGTTGGCTCTTAATTTGGTCCTGCCTGCAGTGCTAAAGTAAGGGAGGGTGGTAACTTCAGTGAATCGTGTACATTGGCCCATTTCCATGGGGCTAAACTGGAATATGTGCAAGTACGCTGGCTTAAATGACTTGTGGACCACTGCCCTGCAAAGTTTTACTCTTTCCAGGTCACAAGCTCGATTTAATGATTGCCTTCTCCGTATGTTCGGGAGTCTTTTGACGCAGTCCTTTGTTTGTAATCTTCTCCGGATCCCAGATCCACTATGTCCTGATAGTTTGTAAATTCCTGAGGTAATGGAAACTCTTCAGTCGATGAATGAGTCCTGTGCCCAAACACCCGCTCTTGCAGCTCAGCGATATCATTTCTGATGTCCGCCATCATTAGCAACAGGAAGTCAAAAGAACCTGGTGGCCCCTAGAAATATTACAGGTGTGACAATTAGGTTACTAGTCCCTCATGTTCCTAATGACTTATAGTACGTCACAGCACCAGTTTCGGATAGATTATCAAAACAGAGGCAAGGAAACTAATGGAAATTGAAGTCTGGAAAAACAATCTGTACTTTAATCTTTTCCAAATGCAAATTTCAAATGAGAAATGAGAAATGCTTCAGTGTGTAAGATTCTGTTACCCTCACTATTGTGGGCACAGAGTTGGCTTTGTATAGGAACTGAGAGTGCCTGATATGAGACATTCATGTCTTCACCACTTATTTCATTAAAAGAAACGTCAACAATTGTTTAAAGGGAAGAGCACAGAAGGCACTTACTGGGACTGAAAAACAGACAGATGCTCACACCTTCATACTGCTAACCATTAAACAATATCCTCAGTCTGGAGCCCCATGTGTGCTTCAGAGTAGTTCCAAAGTATAAATGAAGACTGTTCCAACTGATTGCAGTTGGAGGGGCAAAGGGATACAGGTATGGGAGAGACTATTCCACCCATACAATTATCAGCAGCCCTGGAAGGCAGGGGTCAGTTTTTCATTGTTCCCACGCCCAATGCATTTGTCTGGATGCGGCAGTTGCGAGGTGCAGATTTTGGTCACTGTAGCTGTTAATATTAGTATATATAACAGTGATGTAGGAAAAAGAAATATATGAAGCAGTCCTTCATTTCATGCTGTTATGGGTGGTATCCAGCTAAACAGTTATGCTAGGACAAGCACTTTGGGCTTTCCTCTCCCCGTGCACCTCCTAAATTTGATCTGGGGGATTGGGAGCAATCCTGCAACAGATTTAGAAGCACACGAAGGGCTACACACAGAGAGAGGAGAGGGAGGGAAAGTTATGTTGTGTAGCTCAACGGGTTTATGCTAGTGGAACTGTTTAGTTGGATACCCCCTCTTTATGTTGTAACATAGAATTGAAGAGTTGGAGGGTCGTCTAGTCCAACTGGTAGTAAGTAAATAAACATTTGGAATTGGATAAATAAATAACATTGCATTGCAATTGGATAGGATACTTACCGGTGCTCCTTTTTCTCCTGGTGCCCCTCTGTCACCCTGTAACAAACATCATTTTCATTGATTAAAATGGAACCATAACTTGGAGACCTATTCCATCCTTCTAAAGCAACCTGCATCAAAATGCCCCTTTGACTCTGTAGAGACCTCATCTCACTTTCACCATGCAAAATCACTTATTGTGTTATCCTATGCACGTCTACTCAAAAGCTGTTCTCATCGAATTCAGTGTGTATATAGGCTAGTGTATAAAGGATGGTAGCATTAGAACAGATTAATTTAGGTGTCAATCAAGATGCATTTGTTTTCTCAGGCATATGAAACTGGTTGAGAAGTGGGTTGCTGCTTGATTGCAATGTAGTTTCTTTCATATTTTGATGTTTCATTTATGATACTTATTTTAAATTGGTGTCCCCACCCCACCCCTACTATGGATTTGTATATATACTGTATTGCTATCTAACAACCTGGAAATCTTTGAGTTGAAGGCCAGAAAACGAATAAACAAAAGTCTAAATAATCGTTCAAACCACGCATTAAGCGATCTGAAAAGTTACACTTGAAGCAAAGGTTAAGTGTTTGAACATCCTACTGAGTTCAATGGGACTTTCATTTCTGACTGAGTTCAGTAGGGCTCTCACACTACTAAGTGTGAAGCCTTGATTTCATTTACCATTTGTTACACATCAAAGTTAAGTATCATATTTCCAATCACAATTTTTAAATCTGTTTTAAGTATTCAAGTCAACAAATTGAACCAAGCTTTGATGATTATTCCAGAGCAGGGAAAAACTCTGAAACAACTTCTCCCCAAAAGCCAAATCCATCTGTATTGGGAATAGTTCCAATCAAATTTACCATAAAGTAAATGAACAATAGATTCATTTACACCCTAGATGTAGGCTAAAAATGGTTCCAATTAATATAACAGATGGACAATATTATGACAGCACGGAACCTTCAATTTCAAGACATGTCTAAGGAGATATGGCCCTGATTTGTGATAAAAGATAAACTGCAATGCTCAGTAGGATGGATTTGTGGCTCCATTACTGTATCAGGATTTGGGTCTGCAGCTGTCCTGAGCTTGGGAGATATCAGGGATATCAGGTGGAGATTCAGCCTGTGCATGACCATCAAACTGGTTAGGAAGGAACAACAGCAAAACAATCTATGTCAGCAGGCAGGCCATGTTGTACGCCCAATTCCTACAGAAGCTCCCTTGCAAGACACTCTCACACTACTCAGCCACAAGGGGGCTCTGCTTGTTGTTTCTTGGGATAGGCCAGCTTTATCGCTGCCTTCCTTCTACCTTCCAATTAGTTGGGAACTGGGTGCAACATTTCCTAAGACACATGGTAGAGGGGAAAGAATTGCTTGCTCACCTTTGCTCCATCTCTTCCTGGTGCTCCCGGAGGACCCTGAAAAACAAAACCACAGTCCTTATGAACATGCAACAGCACAACCAATACACTGCGTGCATTTATGAAATGGAGGTGCAATACTGACCACGGGGCCCCTTCTGCCCTGTTTAATATGGGACAGGTCTGGAGAGGGTCCCATAGGCCCCATTGCTCCTCTAGGGCCTGGCAGACCTGGAGGGCCAGGAGATCCAGGAAATCCAGGGCTCCCTTGCGGACCTGTGGAACCTGCAATAAAAGGGAGATGGTTAAGGCTGTCAGTGGGTTCATATATGTGGCTGGTGAATGGAGGCTGACTTGGGACAACAACGGGGAGGAGCAGCACCCCTACTTTAGCTTGTATCTCAATTGCTGGGAGATTAACCAGAAGCCCAAAGGTTTGCACCATCTGCCTTGTATCTTTGACCAAAATAAGATCAATTCAGCTCAAAGATTATTGTGCAATTACATTAAGAAAAAACAAAACACACAACAACCACATTATTGATTGATTGATTGATTGATTGATTGCATTTTCTCCAAGGAGCTCAAGGAGGCTTATATGTTTCTCCCTGCTCCCTTATATAATCCCCACAACAAGCCTGTGAGGTAGGCTAGGATGGGAGAGAGTAACTGGCCCAAGGTCACGCACCAAGCTTCATGGCTGAGTGAGGATATGAACCCTGGTCTCCCAGGTCCCAGTCCAACACTCTAACCACTATACCACACTGACTCTAATGATGTTGTGCTTTATTACATGGTATTAATAGTAGTACTTTAATGCTGGTTCTGAATGTGTTTTTATTACTTTGTATTTCACAATGATGTTTTTAAAATGTTGCGAGCTGCCTTGATTCCCAGCTTGCAGGGAAGGTGGGATAGTGATACAGTGGTACCTCGGGTTAAGTACGCTTCAGGTTAAGAACTCCGCTAAGAACAGAAACCGTGCTCTGGCGGCGCAGCGGCAGCAGGAGCTCCCATTAGCTAAAGTGGTGCTTCAGGTTAAGTATGCTTCGGGTTAAGAACGGACCTCCGGAACGGATTAAGTACTTAACCCGAGGTACTACTGTAAATGGAATAAATACTGTAGTTCTCTATGTCTCCTGCATAACTGCATATAAAGAGCACAAAGAGTGAGATCTGACAGGTTGAGCTTGGCAAGGAAAGTTGAGAAACCTTTCTATATTCCCAGTCCAGACATTCACTAATCACTAAACAAATATATAGCTTGGGAATGGAATATTTTCAGTTAGGAGAGGAGGTGTGGAAGAATCAAGCTTGCAGCACCTTGGACAGCTCCTGGGATGGGATAAACCAGATGGAACAAGGCATGCTTTGAGGCTCTTAACTGTGTGTGTGTGTGTGTGTGTGTGTGTGTCTGTCTGTACACTATATACACCATATATATATATGTGTGTGTGTGGATGCATGGTTGTTCCTTCTCTAAGCTCCTTGTATGCATGGTAGTATACAAATATGATAAACATAAAATTTAGTTTAACTACTTTACTGCTTTACCTGGAGGACCCTGATCACCTGGCTGTCCAGGAGGACCGGGTATTAATGTATTGGATGCAAGTACTTTTTCCCCTGTGATTGGTTTGCTAAGGTCAGCAGCATTATTTGGCAACAAAGCAACCTGCAAGAAATAAAGCACCATAAACCATTAGCCACACAGCATATTCAGTGACATCTAGTTGAGTTTTTGTTGCGTATGACTTGGAAGACAGCATAAAATGAACCCTCAGTCCATGACCCACCCAGCTACTAATTCCATCAGTCTATCCTCTGAAAGAACCATGGTGCTACACTTGGACTGGGGAGCTCACTGCTCTTTGATGGGTCGCTCAAGGCACAATCCTAACCCCTGGCCACTAGGGGTTGGATGAATTGGTGTAGCTGGCACTGCACCCACAGACTTGGAACTTGCACCTGTCATAGAGGAAGGCCGGGGTCAGGAAAAATGCCCCTTTTCTGAGCCAGTTCCTAGGCTGGAACAGAAAAGAGGCCCAGATCAGGTCTACTGGCATCATGTGATAACAGCATGGTAGGCACAGGAGCCTCTCTGTTGCAAACCATTCTTCTTAAAAACTTTCTGTGGGCAGATACTGGTGTCAGCTCCTTCCTGCCACTTGCGAAGGTGTACTGGGGCACTTTTCTCTGACAAAGCTTCTCTGTCGGTTTTGAGCTTCCTTCATGGCAGAGGTCAGTCGAGCCCAGCAGAGTTCTGGTCATGGCGGATCAGAGGCTTCATTTGCGCTGCCCCCTATTCTCTCTCCACCACCTTATCTACCTCACAGAGTTATTGTGAATGGGCAGCTTCAAGGAAGCAAAAAGGTACCCAAACATGAAGAAGTAGACAATAGTCTGGAATTAATAGCTTTACCTTTTGTACTTGGGTACATACGCTGCAACACAATATATATATATATCCTTCTCATGAAATATGAATGGTGTATGGTGTGTGTACAGTACATGTAAGTTTTTTTAAAAAAATAATCTCTGGCTGACATTTCAGAGTTCTTAAAGAGATGTATGTTATCCTACATATGAGCACTCTGGATAAAGAGAGAATGTATTTTGATTAAACATAGGCAAGCATAAAAACTAAAGTGAAAATTCACCCCTTAGTTTTTCCACAGGTACAGATTCTAGACTTATTCCTGGATTCAAATTCCGGCTGAATAGTAGTAGTAGTAATAGTAGTAGTAGTAATTACTGTCTGCTCTGACTTGCAGTCCCCGTCTCCAAAGTCTTCAGCAGAACTCTTATTCAACCTTGTTACAGCAGATTGCTTAAACCAGGGGCCTGAAACCTGCAGCCACCCAGAATCCTTTTTATTCCAGCCTCCATTATCCTCAGCCAATGCAGCCACTGATCAGGGATGATGGGAACAACAAACACTCTGTTGGATTAGACCAAACAGAGGTGCCAGAGACTGAACCTGGAATCTTCCGCATTCAAAGCACTGAGCTATGGTGTTTTCCCTCCCAAGGGCTCAGAATACTTACAGGATGAGAACATTTTCTCCCCCTGCTGAGTGTACACATATGCAATTTTAGTTTTATCGCCAACTCATTTATTTATCTCTAACAGATAAGACAGGCACTTTCATAAAGGACACGCAGGGGCAACAGATGCCAACCTGCAAATTCAACCTGGCCCTGAAGCTCATGCAATGTATGCTAAACCACCCACTCACTCCTGTCTGCTCTCTCTTCACTATCTCATGGTCAGAAGCATCTGCCCTGTGCTTTGATGATGAATATTATTATCTTAGTCAGACACAAGCATGCACTGATCTAATTTCTATTCCATTCCACTTTCTTGATTCAGGCTTGGAATCGCTCTTGAAAATGATCTCACTCCCAAGTCTCTCTTCATGCATGAATCTTTCTCCATAAAGAAACAAAATACCTCCCTGCAATATTTTCAAAGGGGACAATAGTCACGGAAATGAGATCTAATCCCCGCCATGGCCTGCATTACATGTTGTACTTTTGAAGAAGTTCCGTAAGGAAACCGTTGCTCAGTTGGCTTGGCGATGGATCGCCTGGGTCCAGGCTAACACTTATTTCTAATTAAATGCATACTTACATGTATCTGCACAAGCAACATGTGCAATGAGAGCTATTCCACACATGGGAATGCTTGCATGCCTGGATTGCCTGCTATTTATTTCTTTTGGCAAAGGGCTCTCTCTCTGACTAGTTTTGCAACTCTGTCGAGGGGGATGATGGGGAAGAAGGTTGTTTTTTTAAAAAATTGTATCTCTGAGGAATTATTTCCATTATATCTGCATAGAATCCCTGAGTGCTGCAGAGAATCCTGGGACACCATTTAGGGCAGGCACAGGCAAACTCGGCCCTCCAGATGTTTTGAGACTACAATTCCTATCATCCCTGACCACTGGTCCTGATAGCTAGGGATGATGGGAGTTGTAGTCCCAAAACATCTGGAGGGCCGAGTTTGCCTATGCCTGATTTAGGGCTTGCTTCACTTCTCCAGGTGTATCGGGATTTCTTCTGATATAATGTGAGCTGAGAACGGGACCTGGAAAACATACCAAGCACTCCACACTGCAGGGAGAGATCGGTGATTACAAGCAAGCTGTGTTCCAGGGAAATTTGCCTACCACTGCTGATATTCTATCCAACGAACTCCTAAAAAGGAGCTACTCTGGGCTCCTTTGGGAGGGAAGGGGTATAAATTTAGCAAATAAATACATACATACACAGTAAGCTTCTGAGAACTCCAGAACCATCATGTCCATCAGGCAGCAGCTGAGCTCAAATACCTCTCTATTATTTTGCAGCCCCATTTGCACTGTGCACACACCATTCACTGCAAGCTCTTTCTTATCTCCCCATACTGATCCAAACCCAGCACTGTAGTGTCATTCTGGTGCATTTTCTTGGGGGAAGGGAAATGGTGGCTTCTGGGACACCTAGAACACCCCAGAACATCTACTGCCACCCGAAAAGCCCCCCCAAAACATATTAGGAATCCCGCCCCGCTTGAAATCACTCCAAATTTCAGCTGCCTTTTGCCCCACCCTCCAAGATTCCAAGCCTAGAGTTTGAAGATTCACGCTTCAAGCTTAGCCTCACATCATGCTATCAGATTCCTGATGATATTGGCCAGGGTGAGTTTCTCTTGCATGAGATAAAACACAGTACAGTTCCCTTGCGGATTCTTCTTTTGAAGGTTTTACAGAATAAAATTGGCTCCATAGTCTTATACTAAAACAAAATAACAAAACCCTGGAAAAGGACTCTTTCTCTTCTGTCCTCTAGCTGAATAGCAAGATCCACCACACCTAAATTATTTTTCCAAACAATCCCATGCAAAACACACATGACAACCTCCAGAAAACTCATGTTTTCACATGTGTCTCGGTTATGGGTGATTTTTATTTTATTTTATAAAAAAGATAAATTACCTGGTGTTGGGAGAAAAATGATGGTGCGAAGCCAAGTGTAGATATCCCCCACCCCCGGCAATCTGTCACATTATATAGCTTTGGAAGGAATATTTGCCCATAAAATAATCTAGAACCGATTGTCATAAAGAAAACATAACATCCATGATCTTTCCTTTGAGGATTTAACCTCTCTTACGTTAGAAAATAGTGTGTGAAAAATATTTAACTTCATTATGTGTGATTCTATTAATGTACCCCCCCCCCCCAGTATGGTAAATACAAAATGTGATTGAACTGACTCTTGTAAAACTGGCCACTCAACTGGAAGGGACCGATAATCTGGTTCTAGGACTCATTGTCCTAAATTAAGATTATTCTTCTGAACTATCTTTTATGAAAACATCCCCAAGTGACTGTGTTTTTTTAAGCCTCCAAGGAACAAGAGTGCACCATTTCCCTAGAAGACAAGTTCACTTGCTGAATTTCTATATCTGGGTTTATTGTTCTGCAGCAAACCTATGAAATATCTTATTTAGAAACTTCATTCTGGCCAAGCCCATTATGTCTTTCTTCTCAACTCTTGTCAGCGGTGTAGCTTGCCGCTCAGGCGCACCTGGTGCGGTGCACACGTCCTGCAGCCAGGGGCGGGGTGAGCCGGCCATGGGGGTGGGGTGAGCCGGCCATGGGGGTGGGGTGAACTGGCCATGGGGGCGGGGCGCGCTGTATGGATCCTCTCCACCACCTCCCCCTCAACTGTAGGGCGGCTGAGGGAGAGGCGGAGGGAAGATGCAAGTCCCACATTGCCATTTCAGGCAGCGTAGAGCCTCCAGGGACCCAAGCCACCATGTCACTCCCAGGAGAGACGCATGGCTCGGGCACTCTGCAGGCCCCACGATCAGTGCCGGCCCCCGCCCTGTGCCAGTCGCGTTTCATTACGTTTGTTGACTGAACTAAAAAGAAGAAGAAGAAGAGTTTGGATTTGATATCCCGCTTTATCACTACCCGAAGGAGTCTCAAAGCGGCTAACATTCTCCTTTCCCTTCCTCCCCCACAACAAACACTCTGTGAGGTGAGTGGGGCTGAGAGACTTCAAAGAAATGTGACTAGACAAGGTCACCCAGCAGCTGCATGTGGAGGAGCGGAGACGCGAATCCGGTTCACCAGATTACAAGTCTACCACTCTTACCACTACAGCACACCAGGCTCTCAGTTTTTTTTAAAAAAAATTAAACTCATATTTTTGTCATTTTGTCACCCCCCTCAGTAATGACACCCGGGGCGGACCGCACCCCCCATTCCTCCGCCACTGACTCTTGTACCTTTTGTTTCAGTTGCAACACTGTCTGCTTGATTTGATAGAACTCTTTGCAAGAGGCACAGCAGGCCCCTGGTTTCACCACGTTATCAGCCTTCTCAGAAAACCCTGCAAAAAGGGGAAAAGAGAGAGAAAGCAAATAATTCCAATGCATTCCCCCCCCCCCCCCAAGAGGGAAGAAAACAAAGCAAGGAAGAGAAATGCCAAAGAAAGCTGTGCTGGGGTGATGAGCCTTTGAAGTTTTCCTTCCTGGCCGTTCCGTGAGAGGAAGAGGTGCCCTCGGTATTAACAACCTTTCCCAGTTGTGAATCACCATGAAGGGCTGCACAGATCCAGCATAAGCTCGCTGCAAGCAGTCTTAGCAGCAGCTGTTTCCAGTTAGCAGGTCTTAATGCCCTTTTGTAAAACTCTTTTTATATATTGTGGGTGGGGGGGAAGAGTGTTTACCTCTCTACTTTTATCTGAGTCTTTACTGTACGGGACCCACAGTGATTTATAATCCCCCTTCAAGGACCAATTTTTGTATGCTGTAAATTGTGCCAATATCTCATGCAGCGAGACCTTTTGCTTGCAATTTGCACAAAGCTGGCCTTTATCATCACTGGTTATGTTTGCTGTGCAATGGGATGCTTAATGGCAGAAAGGGTCAGAGCCACAATCACAAAAAGAAAAAGTAACCCTGAAATGTCTACTGGTACATTGCCGGAGCCACTGAAATGCAGAGAATAACAAGAGAATGCAAGAAGTATCAGAACAAGGTGCTCTTTACAGAGCTTTAAATCTTTAGGAAAGGCACAATATACTCAGTGCTTTTCTTCTGGAAAAAATGGTGCTGGTACTCACCATGAAGTTGTAAGTCCCACATTTTTAACCAGTGCTTTCCTCCTAGAAAAAAGGTGCTGGTGCTGTGTACCCCCAGCAAAAAGCACTGAATGTGCTTATTGATTCTTATTATCGGCACCTATCAGGTTGAGGCTAGAAGTAGATTGAGGCACGGGTGGGAGGACTCCCTGCGTGACGGGCAGGAGTCAGATACAGTCGGGTCCATTCCAATGCCTAATCCAATACCACTTATATTCTGTAACCAATAAAGTTGTGGCCTAAATTTGCCCAATAACATTAATCTAATATCTGTCTCCTTGTGTCTTATTCTTCAATGAGGGGGTGGTTTAGGGGTCTCGACACACAATTATCGGCACCAATCAGGTTGAGGCTAGAGGTAAATTGGGGCCAGGGTGGGAGGGGCTCTCCTTTGTTGGAGGTACAGTCGTACCTTGGATCTCGAACGCCTTGGCTCCCGAACAATCGAAACCTGGAAGTGAGTGTTCCGGTTTTCGAACATTCTTTTGGAAGCCGAATATCCGACGGGGCTTCTGGGGCTTCCGATTGGCTGCAGGAGCTTCCTGCAGCCAATCAGAAGCTCTGCTTTGGTTTCTGAATGTTTTGGCAATAGAATGGACTTCCGGAATGGATTCTGTTCGACGTCCAAGGCACGACTGTATTTTAACAGAAGCAGGACAACCATCTGCCAGGGATGCTACATATTTGCATCCTGAACTGCTCAGCCTGGATAGCTCAGTTGGTTAGAGCATGGTGCTGATAATAGCAAGGTTGCAGGTTTGATCCCCGTATGGGACAGCTGCATATTCCTGCATTGCAGGGGGTTGGACTACATGATCCTCAGGGTCCCTTCCAACTCTATGATTCAATGCAGGTCCTGCATTCAACAGGGATGATCTACAAGTTCTCTTCCCCACACCCACCTGATTTTATGAGGCTTTCTCAATAGTTTGCCCACCCCCCAACAAGCCGCAAGTTCCACACCCACTGTGTGTTGTTTATAGAGGCTACATTGAAATCCCTTGCCAGGGTCTGAGGCCCAGAACTAACTTGCACCCGCCTGTGCTGCTTGCACAGAAGAAGTACCGACACGCAGGAGCTGCTGGGAAATTTAAGGCACAGCAGCCTGTGACATTCACCAGAACCCTACAAAGGCATCAGTTAAGCCCCACAACTTGCACTGGCAGCAGCCGAGGTCATAACCCAAGGATGCGGTCTGCAAAAAGGTGAGAATCAGATAAAGGAGGGCAGAGGCCATAAAGCAGTTGTAGCTTCCTGGCCAGTAGCAAAATGTTTAGGACTGTTTTCACTTGGTTCCTGGCAGCAAAGGCTAAAGTTTGCAATGGGTGACCTGACGGATTGCAGGTATAGGGATCAGTTTAACTTCCACAACACATCTTTAGCAAAGGAGTTAACAGTAAGGGAGAGGCACTTCATCTGCCAAGGAAGACTACTTGCACCAACACCAGAGCAAGTCAAGTGGCATTTCCTGATCCCTATAAAAGCTTGAGGGAGAGGCTTACTTCCTGTTCTTAGCAAGTAGGACACTGTAGCCAGCAAGAACATGGTCCAATGAATATTTGCTTCTTGCACTCATAGAGGCTGTGGGAAGGATTCCTGCATTGCAAGAGGTTGGAATAGATGACCCTCGGGGTCCCTGGAAATTCTATGAGTCTATGAAACCACTGAACCCAGTAAGAGTCACACAGTCACAGGAGAAGTGGAGCCTGCCCCCCATCATTTAGGAAAGATGGACAAAACCACATCTTTTCCACACCTGCTAAGCTCTTCCATCTCCTGCGCGAGTACTGAACTTCAGCACACAACAGATGCAATGCAAATGCAAACTCTGTTCCCCCCAAAAGTTGAGTTGTTTTTCCAGACAGAGAGGGGCTGAAATAAGTCAATGCTCCTATGCTTTCTTCCACAGTGTTGAGTACTGGAAACTCTGTTTTAATAAAAACGGAAGCCGAGGCTCTCAAAGTTCTGTACCAAACTCTACAGAAGAAGTGTGAAGGACTGAGAGGCTTCTGAATTATTTGCCACCTCACTGACAGCGAAACCGGGCTCCCAGAATGCATTTCTCTTCCACATATGAAGCCGATGTCACAGACAAGCTGAACTATTCTTCCTTTGTGAAGTCAGCTGAAACTACCTAAGCGCCTTGTGTGTGTGTGTGTGCTATCATTACTGAAAATGTGGTCCTTTCTTGTCTGAAGTTAGACAATAAGAAAATGAGCCCAGCAGCAGCAGCAGTTCCTAAGATAATACTGTTTGATGGGGCAGTACATTTGCTTGAAGTTCTTAGGTGGGATTCACCTAGCCAGCCCCATCAGCAGAACCCCTGCACAAGGTCTTCCATTTGCATAGTGAGGATTTTGTGCTCCCATGCGCTTCCACAATGGGCCACTGAGCGGTCCTGAGAACGCAAATGGAAATGCTTGAGCAGATGAAACAATGCAAAGAGCACAATGTTGAATTCTACCCATTGTTTCCATGTTGAGTGCCTGCCTGCACTCCCCCCACCCCACAAGGCTTATGTTATCATCTGTCTTGTATTATCTGCCATTGGTTTTCATTTGATTATGTGGCTGTGCCGTGCCCTCTCTACAATATGCAATAGGATCTTCATGTCACAAAGATGGTCAATTTCTTTGGTGCCCCTCCCCATATTCAAACCTGCAGCTCAAATTCACAGACGGCTAAGGGCAGCAGACAGCTTTCATCCCTCTGGCGCTGTAAAATAAACACACACTAATTCATTTTCTCAATCCTGTGTGTTATCTTTGGAGATTGGGTGAGATACTGGTGTTGTGTGTTTTTTTAATTAAAAAAATCAGTATATTATTAACATTGTAAGAAAGAATTTATCAGACGATCTGCCTTGAAGACCTAAACTCCACTGCAATTTAAGCCAGCTATTTTGGAAAGGTTATTGCAATGTAAATGGTTTTTTTGTAGGCTGGCAATGGCGCACGAACTTCTATCTGCCACAAGATGGCATTCCTAAGCAGATTGTTTAAAACAGTAGACTTAAGAGTCAGAGGGAGAAAACCCTGTTATCATGTATGGTGGACTGGAATACTAGCTGGAAGCAACTCATACATTGTGACTGCAGACCATAGGTGAATACTGCTGTTTATTCCTGTGAATAAGGAATCTTAGCAGGTGTTGCCATTTAGCCAGTTTTCATGACAATTTATACCTGCTTAAAATATTTCTTCTGCATAGCTATTAAAGGTGCAGAAAGTCTGTCACCTGGTCACTCGGTTTTGCAAAGCTGGATTAAAAAAAGGAGGCTCAAGAAGAGTACTTTTGGCATCTTAGACATTCAAACATTATGGGAATCCTCTACCCTCAAAGTGTCTGTAAGGAACTGATTCTCTGCTTTTTTGTGACTTGCTGGACAAGAACAAGGCTTAGCTAGTCTCATTTTCTTACTGGGGAAGGGAAACTGAAGTCAGCCAAGAAAGGACCACATTTTCAGTAACGATAGCTGACACACCAGGGGCATAGATAGCTTCAGCTGACTTCACAAGGCAGAATAGTTCAGCTTGTCTATGACTTCAGCTTCATATGCAGAAGAGTAATGCATTCTGGGAACCCAGCTTCACCAGGAATGGCTGAGAGCCATGTGGGTCTGAGCTGGAACAACCAGCTCAGAACGTAATGGCAAGAGCTCTGAATCAACTGATCTGGAGGCAAAAATATGCAATTTTAATAGCACCTCCTTCTGAGCAAAGGTCTTTAGGCTTGGAGCTTTTGACTGATGTTATCAGTGCACAGTGTGCACAGTAAGATCCCTTTGGGCCAGAATAATTTAAGAAACAGCAATGTAATACCTTTCTCTCCTTTGGTGCATGTTTTCCCATCATCTTCACGGATGTACCCCTCATTACATTCACACCGATAGCTGCCAAGGGTATTGACACAGATGTGGGGGCAGAGAGGCTCGCTGCTTGTGGCACACTCATCGATATCTGAAAGGGGATGGATGCCGCAGTGGGTTAAAAAAAGGGGAAGGAACTATCAGAAATAAAGGTTTCCTAAAACCGTTGCATTAATTGCACTTGATTAGTGAGGGACTATTAGTGGAATTTGCTGCCAAGGAGTGTGGTGGAGTCTCCTTTTTTGGAGGTCTTTAAGCAGAGGCTTGACAGCCACCTGTCAGGAATGCTTTGCTAGTGTTTCCTGCTTGGCAGGGGGTTGGACTGGATGGCCCTTGTGGTCTCTTCCAACTCTATAATTCTATGATTCTATGATTCTATACTGCTCAGTGGAATTATGTGTTGCATGCAGCAGATTCCAAACTCTCAACCCCCAGCATCTGCAGTTCAAAGGTTCAGACAGCAGGTGATGAGAAATACCTCTAAGTTGCTGGACAGATAGTGACAGCCAGGTTGGACAAGAACCTGTGACCCTCTAGATCAGGGATGGAGAACATATGGTCCTCCAGATCAGTGTTGGACTCTGAACTTCCATCATCCCTCGCCATTGGCCATGTTGGTGGAGGTAGCATCTGAATTAATCTGAACTAACTATGTAAAGGTTTGGAAAGAAATCAAAAAAGCTCTGCAGATTTGGAGTAGAATGCAATTGTCATTGCTGAGTAAAATTTCAGTCATAAAAATGAATATACTCCCAAAGATGCTATTCCTATTTCAGACAGTACCTATCTGAAATTTTAAGGAATGGCAAAAAGATCTATCTAAGTTTATTTAGCGGGGGAGAAAACTCAGGATAAAACATAAAATGATGATTGACACTAAAGAGAGAGGTGGTTTTGACCTGCCTGACGTACAATTATATTTTGGCGCATCATGTTTATGTTGGTTGAAAGAATGGATTTCACTAAAGAACAGATACCTATTGGACTTGGAAGGGCATGACCTAAAATTCGGGTGGCATATGCGTCCCTGTGGTACGGGAAGGCCAAGATATATGAGAGTTTATCAAATTATTTAATTAGGAAAAACCTGTATAGGGTATGGGGAAAATACAAAAACTTATTAGAAAGGAAAACACCAATGTGGCTGTCACCAACAGAAGCCCTTGCAAGGAAAAATAATACTATACAGAAAAATTGGAGTACATATAGAGACTTGCTAACTGTCACTGGGGAGGAATATAAATTGAAAGAGTATGGAGAGATAAAAGATCAAGTGACAGATTGGTTAAGTTGCAAGAAAACGCAAGGAAAAGAAGAGATAAAAGGAACCATGGACGGAGAGGATGGTTAAGGAACGTTTTCTGGTTGTTGTTTTTGTTATTTCAAGATTGTTACTTTTTATTATTCCAGTGATTCTTTTCTTTTCACATTACAGTATTTTTGTATACATTTTGCTGATATTGAAATGTATCAGAAACGCAAATGAAAAATGTAACAGAAAATAATAATAATCTGAATTAACCAAATTTTGGAAGCACATACAAATCCGTATCTTTGAATTTATGGCAAGTAACCTTGAATTAATTTCAGGTGCAATCTTTTCCACCCACCTAAGCAATAGGGTTTCTCTCTGTTCTTGTGCCTTTCGCGGTCATACCGATAACCAGGGTAGCATGTGCATAAGACTCGTCCAAAGTTGTCTGTGCACTGTTGTTCACAAGGAGCTTCTGCGCAGACGTCATAATCTAACGAGAGAGAGATGTGCTTGTTATTAGCAGCTGTGCAACACTGCAAAAGTAATGGGAAATTAGTGTTTGTCCTTCAGTTACCAATGTAGTTGTATTCCCGTTACTAATCAAGAAAACGTAGGCCTCAATTTTTTTTTACACTGGATTGCTACGTTTGACAAAAGAACAGGCAAAGAAACAGATAACTCTGGAAGAAAAAGAAGATAAATGTAATTACACAATGTTGTTGTTTTTCTTTCGTCACCTTCAGGATATTTTTTGGGGTGGGGTGGGGGTGGGAACGCTCGAGAAAGTTCTCTGCGAATAAAAGTTGGTTAAAAGAAATATACTAAGCTAAGAACCGTAGATGGTTGTAACTGTTAGGCTGTGGAGAAGCTGCACACGGGTTAGTGAATGCATTGCACACCTCTCACAATGCTATTTCCAGAACCAAATTTAGTGGTTTACAGGATACAAGGACAATGTAGCATAAAGGCAGAACTAGATGCAACTGCAGATAGGTAGGATCAGCTGAAATAGGGGAGACACACTGTTCGAACATAGGAAGGTGCTTTATACCCTGCCAAACTAATGGTCCATCTGGCTCAATACAGTCATACTTCGGGTTGCGAATGTGATCTGTGCGGGAGGCACGTTCGCAACCCGCAGCATTCACAACTCGCAGTGCTGCGTCTGTGCACATGCGTGATGCGATTCGGCGCTTCTGCGCATGCGCGTGGTGTCATTTTGTGTTTCTGTGCATGCGCGAGCGCCGAAACCCGGAAGTAACCCATTCCAGTACTTCCGGGTTCAGTGCGAAGCACAACCCACAGTGCGCAACCAGCAGTGTTCGCAACCCAAGGTATGACTGTATTTTCTACATTGACTGGCAACAGCTCTTGGGGGTTTTGAGAGTAGATTTCAAGAGGCAGTGGCTCTTCAGGGTTCCACTGTCAGAGGCAGTCACAGATGAGCAGAGTGCTGTTGCATTCAGGTCCTGCTTTCGGTTGGCCGCTGTGCGAACAGGAGGCTGGACTTGATGGGCCACCCTTTGACCACGCAAGGTTCCTGATTGAGGGCAGGATTCCAAGGCCATGGAAATTCCCTCTTCAGACCCACATGAAGGTCATGGGTGGAACTGATATGGGGGTGGTGTTGTGGGTGGTGCAGATACCAGTGAGGGGGTAGCCAGGTGGGGTGCATTCCCACATGCCCCTTTAGGCATTCAGGAAGACCACCTGAAGAGGGTTAATGTTCTGCAAGTTTCCCTGCCTCAGCTCCAATTCACTGGCTGTTGCTAGCGGGCACAATCATGCTATGGTTTGTGTAATACTACAAGGCAGTTCAGAGGAGATATGGGGTTGCTGTGCTGCTTTCTATGGCCTCCACCATACATATTCAGCCATTTTGGGGGGGGGGTTCTCCAAGGAAAGAGGGTTTTTGCATCCTCCTTTCATTGGGCTAGACTGGAAAAGTAATACACCAGCTTGGAGGCATTGGCAGCTGCATCCATCCATGACCGGCATTTCAAGTGTGACATTTCTCTCTCGCATGGAACTAATCTCCATTTAAGAGGGAGAGAACATGTAAACCGTCACTCTGTGAACTACAGCACCAAATGTTTATTTTGCTTCATGCATCCAGAATCGACTTCGAGGCTTACAGTTCAAAGCTGACTGCAATTTTGCTGACTGTGTATGATGCAACGGAGCTCCACCGCAGCTCAGGCTTTTCGTTGCTAAATTGTTTACTTTAAGCACAACAACTTCTATCCCACCTATTTTTCAGAAGAAACTCAAGGCGATTTTTTTAAATAAAAAAACAAAACAAAACAAAAAAATGGCAACAGTTATAAAATACAGAACAATTCACAGTTTACATCGATAAATCAAAATATTACCGGCAGCATAAAACCCAAGGCCACAGTAACAACGGCAAAACAGCTATCAGAATTAAAATGTTAAAATAAAAAATGTTAGAACAAAAGGAAATATTAAGCCTAAGGCCCCTTTAAGCAATGAACAGCCATGTCTCCACTAGCCGTCAAAAGCAGTACAGTGATGGGGCCTGATGCCACATGTTTGCTAAAACGTTGCACACAGCAGGTACCACTGTAGAAAAGGCCCTGTCCCTGGACACCACCAAGCGTGCCTTGTGGTGTTATGGGATCTGAAGGAGGAGTTTGGAGACAATCAGAGCATGCAAGGAGAAGGTGGTCCTTGAGATACACAGGTCCCAAGCCATTAAGGGTTCTAAAGGTTAACACCAGCTCTATGAATTGAAGCTGGACACAATGGGCAGCCATGATGGACTCAAAATGCCTCTCAGTTGTCAGAATGCTCCTATCCCATTTGGAGCTCGATTTTGCAGAGCAAACGATTCCAAGTGTTTTCTCAGCATTGAGCCAAGATAGGTGAGTCACCGGTCGAGTTTGCTCACCTGCTAAGATTTTTATTCATAGTTTGGTTTTGCCCCAGTGCATTATCAGCTCTGTGTCTGGCTGCCAAGATTTCCAAGACTCTGAGCTGCTAAAGCAGCACATCTGCCAATAATAAATCAACCTGATAAAACCAAGGTGAATCCCTTTTGTTGACTGCAAGAGGCAAAAGAGTATGTTGAGTTGAGCATGTGCATCTGTCTTGGCAGCACAATGTTCATGCTACAAGATCAGCCCTTGATTGCCAAAGCAGAGTGCACACAGCCCATAAAACACTACTGTTCCAAATAACACACAGTAAGTGTAAAACTTTAATAAATGATAAACCACCGGCTGAGGGCTCATCTATGCAGTTTTTAAAAAGGTGGTGCAAAATTAACACCCCCATTCCTTTTAAAACCACATACTTGATTGTTTTAAAGCCCTGCCTTCTAAGAAGAGTTTTTGGATTTGATATCCTGCTTTATCACTACCCGAAGGAGTCTCAAAGCGGCTAACTTTCTCCTTTTCCTTCCTCCCCCACAACAAACACTCTGTGAGGTTAGTGGGGCTGAGAGACTTCAAAGAAGTGTGACTGGCCCAAGGTCACCCAGCAGCTGCATGTGGAGGAGCGGAGACGCGAACCCGGTTCCCCAGATTACGAGTCTACCGCTCTTAACCACTACACCACACTAGCTCTCTAAGGGCCTCCAAGGGGTAGGCCCAGGGGAGAAGTGAAGCGCAGAGTCAGAGAAGAGGAGAAGATGGTATTTAGGTGGCATATTTGGTCTGCTGGAGGGGCTTATGTCTGCTAGAGTCAATTGTTGTGATGTGCAAAAATATTAGAGTAAAACCCAAATACAAATCCATGCTTAGCCATCTTGGGCCAGTCACTTGGGCATGTAGAGAAACAAATATTTGAGCCCATATTTATTATAGTACAGGAAGACAGAACCACTGTAGTGATAAGTGTTAGAAAGTAAGAATAATTTAATAACGTACCTTCAGGAATGCATTGTCCAAGAACAAACTTATAACCCTTACAGCATTTTTTCCTAAAAAGACAAAAACAGACAAACTATCTATTAGACGGAATTAGTAAATTAAGATCACAATCATATCCATGTTTATTTGAACATACGTTCTACTGAATTCAATGGCCTTCCCCCCAAGCAAGTATGCATAGCTTATGACATTACCTGTATTACTTTCAGAAAGGCCCGTAATGCAAGCAGCAGCTTCAGCTAAAGCTACCGTACTTCATTATTGTAATGTTGTGTTGTTGTGTTGTGTTGTGTTGTACTATACAGTACAGTATTGCATTGTATTAAAACATTTATTCCCATTCCTCTGCTTCAAGGCCTGAGGTAGCTTACAACAATATTATGTAAACTGTTTAGGGGTTTGGATGATTAAATCATATATTTGTTGTTGTTAACCACCCCCCCCCAACAAAAAAAGCATAACCCTCAGAACAAAATACAAATGGGAGACATGAATGCAAATGCTGGTCTGAAACTACCACAGTAAAGTGGGAAAATGAGATGGTAGAATTCTGAAGCCATAAAATAGACTGTACTAGATTGACCGCAGGAGCAAATGAATGCTCCCTGGAAGGGAGGGGGGACTCCCATTCAAAACAACAGCAGCAGCAGCAGCAACAACAACAACAACCATCAGTGTGCCATAGAGAGAAATTATAGACCAGCCTGCTCACTGTTTATGCTACGTTTTCGCTAGTGCCAAATGTATTGCTCTGTTTTCCTTTGGACCCCATCAATGAGGCTGAGAGGGGGGCATTGTTGTCTGGGTGGCCCAGGACCTCCATACACATTGCCCAGGCTTGAGCCCTGGGGAGGTCACTTTGGTGCTGCTAATGCGGCAGTTGGACTTCACCCCCAGAGGCACACTCCATTGTCTCTTGAGACAGACGGATGCCAACAAAAAAATGTTTTGCAACTAAGATCCTTCTCCCGCTACTATTTGTACAGTCAGTGCTGGCTCCAGGTGTGAGGGGGCCGTGGGCCAGGTGTCCTCTGTTCATGAAACCCTCTTGTCTGTCAATGGGTCCAGGCAGGCTTACCATGCAGTGGGCAGCAGCAGTACTAGATGGCTGGGTTCTGCTACTGTTTTAATTTCCCACAATGCCCCAGCTTGTTCACTCCTTTGCGGAAGTGGGAAACTAACATGGCAGCCTCCAGAGGTACACCCTACGGCCCAGGACTGCTTGGAGTGGCATGTCAGAAATGAATAGGGAGCCCAAGGCAGCTGTCAGTTGTGAGTCCTAAGGCCATGGTATCTGCCGAAGCATGCAGGCTGCTGAAGCCAACCTTGTGTACATGCCTCTTTAGAAACAAGCTGCCCTAAACCTGTGCTCCACAGGAACGCTTAACTTGATAAAGGGTGTTTGAAAGCAGACTGATGGGAAAACAAAAGTTCAGCTACTGAGACTTGCAAAAGTTAATGTTGTCGTAACGACATTCATGATTTAAAGAGAGCAGAAAACAAGAGTTGACATTAATAACATATTTCAGTCTGCAGAGGGGTAGCATAACATGTGGTCCTGCTTATCTGGAAAGAGGTTCCTTTAGGTATGAGCAAGATTTAGAATTATCCTATGCTGCTTTGGTAGGGGAAGGGATAAAGGTCAGCAGTAGGGCACATGATTAGCCAGCCAGTTCCCCATTCCATTTCCAACAGATACTCATCGTTCTGTGACCAATGAGCATGTTCAGTCCTCTAATGACTGTTTTTTTGGGGGGGAGGGCAGTAGAAACCCTGGTGCCTAATCCCAGCAGTATTAAAATCTTGAATTTCCCCGTTGATTTCCATGGGAAGCTCTCACTTCTAGCTCTTGAGGACATTTTAAAATAACATCACAGCATGAACCATGAAATGACCAATCCGTACAATGAGATGGTTCTGTCTACCTGTTTTATACCCACATCTCTCTCTGTCCCTCTTCCTTTTCTGTTGATTCCTATTCCCCCTCCCTGCCAGTTTTCTGTTTCCCACCTCTTGACAGTTAGTCAGTATTCCATGGGCATGGAACACACTCACTTCTCATTAGAGTGTTTCTGTGGCCAACCCCTCCCCAGTTTTTTTTTTTTTATTTCTGAAAAATCTGAAGTTGCCCCAAGTCTGCTGATACCTCCCACATATTTGCAATTGTTGTCATTTTGGCTGCATGAGCAACAAATGGGGGCAGAACTGACTATCCCAACGGATGCTTATGATTTTTTAAAGTGTGTGTGTGTGTTCATTTTTGAGAATGGGGAAAAATAATAGGATGTACAAATCAATCAAAGGGGAAAAAACATAATTGAAAATGTGACTGTGTGAAGCACAGAGATTCGAAGAAGGCAAAGTTAGAGCTTTCTCTGTGGGTGGTTACTTGAGCTTTCAGGAGCTTTAAATAATAGGCAGCACAATCCTATGCAGGTCTGCTCAGAAGTAAGGCCCATTGAATTCAATGGAGCATAATCCCAGATAAATTGGTAAACCTTAGGATGCAATGCTAGCCACTCCTACTTTGGATTAAGCCCCATCAAGATCACTTTTGTGTGAACATGCACAGTATTTCACTGTTAATGCTTTATATTTCATAGCTCACTAGCAGTTCTCTCATGGTGGCCCTTTAATGGATGCCTTAGTGGGTATAAATCTTGCTTTCCTATGCAAGAGGAGATTCTAAATGCAGTGGAAACCTTCATCTTGTATATGTAAACCAAAAGTAACCTTTTCAGTCCAGCTTCTTCTTAAATTACACTTTAAGCGAATGACCTAGCTTTTTTCCCCTTTCAGAGTGTGGTTTCCAGAACATCTTGCAGATGTGGTTAGAGAAATCAGATGTCAAACTAAGGACTGCAAGTTTACCTTCTGCCCCTTAAACCGCAAGTCTTAAGACAGAGAGCTATAAAATTATACATGGTGTTGAGAAAGTGGATAGTGTTCCCCCCTGCCCCAAACTCATAATACTAGAACTTGGAGCCATCTAGCAAAACTTATTGGCAGACAATTCAGGACAAGCCAAAAGAGAATCATTCTTCAGACTACAACATAGCTAATTTATGGGATTTTTTCTGCTACGTGATGTGATGGCCACTAGCTTATAAAAAATTAAAACGGGATTAGAAAAATTAATAGAAGACAGACCTAAGACAGATAGGTCTCTCAATAAACATCCAAATACTCCAGGGCTGAGGAGGAATATTATGAGATGGCTATTGCCTTTATGTCCTGGTTGTGGACTTCCCAGAGGGCCTGGCTGGCCACCCTCAATGCTGGGCTTGAAGAATCATTGGTCTGATCCAGCAGGGTGCATGACTCCCAACCTGAGTAGCAGCTTTGACTCTGACCTAGACAGTGGTGGACGTACATTTTGGGTGCCCTGAAGCTGGAACTGCTATGGGGACCCTTTCAGAACTAGCAACAAGGTCTTGGTAACCACTGTTATCTTCTTCAATGGAGTTGTTCCATGACAGATCATCACACCTTTACAACATCTGTGCTACTGACTTTGGGATTGTTGAAATATATAGAACAAAAAAGTAATCAATCTGAGTCGTGCGACTCAAATTTGGTCTACTAGACCCATTTTTTTTTAAAGCAACATGGACTAAAGTCAGTCAGTTTGGTTTATTGTGGTTTATTTAGCAAGCAGCCGTTGCACACATAAAATAGTAACAACAGGAATACTGCTACCAATAATGGTTAACATTAGTAGAAATGGTTATTAGAAATGGTTATTTCTACTCCCCAACCCCTAGTGGACAAATCATTTCCCGTTCCCCCCTCAAGTTTTGTTACACGAATCTGTAAAGCCTAGATGTGTAAAGTTTAGATGTTCAAAAGGATATAGATCTCTCAACATCAGTCAGCAAAAAACAGGTCTTTGCAAGAGACGACCTTCCCTTCTGCGATCTTAGCAATGGGTGGATGTAAAGTCACTTCTGGGACCCCTTCCTAGATTAGGGGCCCTGAAGCTTAAGCTCCATTAGTTTCATAGTAGACCTAGATGAAATAGGGCTAAGCAGGGCAGAATAATCAGCAGGGAAAGAGGTGGACTAAGCAATGGTCCCTGGTGCTAAGCCTGAGGCAAAACATATCCAGCCCTCGATTCAGGTAGGTAGCCGTGTTGGTCTGACATAGTCTCTCTCATATATATATATATATATATATATATATATATATATATATATATATAATATATATAGATTTTATATATATATATATATATATATATATATATATATATATATATATATATATATATATATATATATTATATATATATAGTCCAGTAGCACTTTAGAGACCAACTAAGTTTGTTCTTGGTATAAGCTTTCATGTGCATGCACATTTCTTCAGATACATGCACACGAAAGCTTATACCAAGAACAAATTTAGTTGGTCTCTAAGGTGCTACTGGACAATTATTTTATTTTATTATATATATCCAGCCCTGCACAGGAATCCCCAGAGGCAACCACCACTGAGCACCTAAAGAGGCAACTGCTTCTTCATCTGGAGACCCCATGCTCCCCATTGCTGGATGACTGGTCCAGGCAATGAGCCAGGAAAGAGTTAAATGAGAGGAAATAGAGTACTAGACTTCAAGCCAGAAGACTGGCCCTTTAAGCTCTCAAACAGAGATGAAAAGACCCGATTTCCGCTTGGTTGAAGCAAGTTGTCCATTTGGCGTTCACTCAGAGGTTCTGCAACTCCAGCCTGAATTGCCCCATCAGCTTCTATTCGAGGTCTGAGTAGATGACTTGGGTTCCTCATACATAGCATCTCAGTTCACCAAAATGGCTTTTTAGAAATGTAACTTTTCGCACTGAGTATTAAGGATGTGTTCATATAACCATTTTGGGTTGATTAGCAGAGGGAAGATTGGTAGATTAGCTTCCCATAAATGCTATCCATTCCAGAAGGGGGGGGGGGACACACTTTTTTTTGCTTGGTTTGAATGATGAGCCTTACAGGTACAGTACTGTAGGGACTCTGGAATGTCTCCTCGAGAGTAATCAGCCAGACCACGTTGTCTGCTAAACTAATTGTCTTTATTTACAAATGTACACATCAGAGCTCCTAAGATTCATGACCGCTTGAGTCGGTCGCAGAGCCCGGGAGTGGCATTTCCCGACTCCGCCCCCAGCATATAAGTTTTGGAAAGCCGAAGTGCCTCCTCTTCTCTTTCCGCTTTGTACCCCTGCACACCTGCGGGCTGGCGCTGGGCTGATCCGTCAGACTCTCTGCCCCTCCCCTCGGTATTGCCAGGTCTCTGTTAGCATCTTCAACCTCCTGCAACGCAATGTCTGCCTGCAGTTCCCCTTCCCCGCCACTGTTGCTTTCCTGAGAACTGCTCTCTGACATGACTCCTTCCCCTCTCCAGCCGCCTTCCCCCCCCCCCGTCAGCTGATTTCTGGGCGAGGGCAGGTCCCTTACAAGTACCTTCCGTAAAGATGCTCTTGCTTTCCCAGAATGCCCCTCTTCCGCTGTCTCTTCCACATTAACAGCAAGCCGAAGCCAACATAAATAGCACAAGAGGCTTTAAGGCAATTTCCCACTAACTTCATAAATTCAGAGTTTCAGGCTTCCTCTAAAAGTCAGTGACGCAGGTGAACCTGCAAAGTGCCCAAAGGGCTACAAGCCTTGGCTGTAAGAACTGACCCTTTCAAATTAGCAACAGACTATCAAAACTATGTAAAAAGCAAAACTCTGGCCTACACGGTTTCAAAGATTAAGCTGAGTACAAATTCTTCTTAATGAATTTAGGATGTCTGGTGCTGTGGGGGATTGGAGGAAGTTTTGCCTTGTTTTGCAAACACTGGTCTTCATTAAACCTTCTTGTAAAATGCTGCTGTGAAGTTTTATCTTCAAGAAAAACAAAGGAAGGAGGAAGACCTTTCAAGGGTGCACCAAGAAAACTGTTTACTTCCTCCATCCCGCCTACGGTAACATGTAGCAGGATATCTCTGAGGAGTTTTTCATTAGATTAGTATCTCACAAGTTATCTGGGATCCAAGCTAAACTAGGCTACTGCTATATGTGAACATCAGAAAGGTTCAGACAATCAGAAATATATATATCTCCCAGGATGTTGTTTGTGACTTGTGGAAGTCAGTTGGTAGTTCACCACGCTTCGACCAGTGTGATGTCTCAACAGAGTATGTGGAGCCCCACCAGACAAAACTGAGTTTAGCTGCAGGTGGCACTGTGGTCTAAACCACCAAGCCTCTTGGGCTTGCCAATCAGAAGGTCGGTGGTTCGAATCCCCATGATGGGGTGAGCTCCTGTTGCTCTGTCCCAGCTCCTGCCAACCTAGCAGTTCGAAAGCACACCACTGCAAGTAGATAAATAGGTACCGCTGCGGCGGCAAGGTAAATGGTGTTTCCGTGCGCTCTAGTTTCCGTCACGGTGTTCTGTTGCACCAGAAGCGGTTTAGTTATGCTGGCCACATGACCCGGAAAGCTGTCTGTGGAAAAACGCTGGCTCCCTCGGCCTCAAAGTGAGGTAAGCGCAGCAAGTCCATAGTCGCCTTTGACTGGACTTAACCGTCTGGGGTCCTTTACCTTTACCTTAGCTGCACCACAGACATGATTTGCACCATGGAAAAGAAACCTCCAGGGAAGAGAGAGTGCAAAACCAAAGAGCTAGTGAAGTAATATTGGCTTTCTGTTCCTTCCAAGTGCCCATATTTTGAAGCTTTGGGGACTTTCTTGTCATTTCTAAATGCAGCAGGCACTACATCGTGCCTTGAATGTGTAAGAAGCTTGGATAGGTAATGTTTCCAGTACACAGAAAACAGTGGGGCTGCCTTGAAATGAATCTGACATATGTGAAATTCTAAAATGCAAGGCCTGAAGTGACCCATGGCAGTCTGCACGCCAGTTATGTTTCCCAGAAGCAATTTATCAAAATGGTTGACACCGAAGTGGATGATTAGCAGAGTTATTTTCCTGACAAAACCTATTGTCAGGCAAGAAGAACAAGGCTGACAGGCATTTTCTGAGCAAATTACACAACTATATTTTCATAACGGTTAGCAAACATGCTGTCATTGATCTGACAAAACATCAAACACAATGCCTGTTTTGTGGCTCTGAGCAACTGTGCATTTTAAACACCTCAAAACCTCTTCATATACTGGTAGCTACAGTTTTTAGGTGTATTCCTAAGATGTTTTAAATTGCGGGGCAGGCAAGGCCCCAAACCTCTAGATCATGGGTAGGCAAACTAAGGCATCAGCGTGTTTTTACATGAGTAGAATGTGTCCTTTTATTTAAAATGCATCTCTGGGTTATTTGTGGGACATAGGAATTCATTCATTCCTCCCCCCCCCAAAATAGTCCGGCCCCCTACAAGGTCTGAGATGTAAGTGCTCTGAACTCTCTCCGTAGTGGATTCGGGTGTATATATGTGTAAATTAAACCATATATCTTAAAGACGCTGCAGTCTCTGCTATGCCTAATTTCCAATGGAAACACAAACCCTGGGTGAGTGCCTGGAACCCCATGGAATCTTGTCACTGCTCGGCAAAGATTGCGGGTGGTGTGTAACATTATTTTAAATATGCACCCCGGAAATGTAAAATGTGAAAGTGATAGGTGCATGTCTGGAAACACGTATATTGCACAGGTATACTTGTAAGGAAGTCCAGAACAGTCCCTAGTGGCCACTGGACTGTGAACCAACAAGTGAAAACATGCCTTGGCTATTTTGTTTGGATACCAGATTACATCCAAAACACTCTTCTTATATGGTTAAGCCAAAATGTTGGAAGTGGAGAGAAGACATTTGCAAATATAGCTAGTATTCCTTTTTCAGTGGTTTTTTTGGGGTTGGGTGTCGATAGCACAAATCTGATTGACCGAAGGCATTATGACACCATCACATTTGCAATGTGAACCCTGATTGGGTGGATCAAGGAACAAGGAAGAACCTTGAGAAGAAGCAGATGAGGCTGTGAATAGCACAAAAATGCCAAGACGGACTTTTTGGCCACTCTTGAAAGCATAACTTTTGCCCCCAAAATTATGTTTAACTCTGCTTCTTATTTAGTCATTTATGGGTCCACTCCTTGGGTACCTTAAAGAGCAAATATCTATAACTGACAAACAGTATAAATATATTTGGTCATATGGATTTTGAGATCTGGATGTAATACTTTTGATCTTCTATAATTTTAGGTACAGCACATTGAATTCAGAATCCTATATAATAAAGAGCCTGTGTCCATACGTACCACTTTCCGTGTGTCACAGGAATTGGCAATTGCGCGTGCGTTCCTGTGACACACGGATTGGTTAGTACGGACCAATAGGCGCTCGCCCCCCTCCTGTTTGAGCTGCTGAAGTTTAGGCACGTTGTCTGTAACGGACATTCGGCGAGCGACCGTTTTGGCAGACAGTCGCTTGCCGTCCCGAGCGTATTTGCCGCCGTTAACGCCGCTTACCTTGGCTCTCGCTAAACGACCTTCCTGCTGCCTCCGGGTTTCTGATTGCTTCCCGATTAACAGTGTCGGGGAAGCAAAGCGGGGCAAACCGCTGTGGCGGCGGTGGCGCGTAGCGCCGCCGCCCGCAGCCCTCTGGCCGCCCGAGACTCCCGCAAACCACTGTGGCGGCGGTGGCGCGTACGCGCCGCCGCCCGCAGCCCTCTGTGCGCTACTCCTGCTGCCGGCTGCAGCACAGACCATTCCTGCTTGCTTCCCCAATAAGATCTTCGGGGAAGCAGCTCCGGCTTCCCCCAGCCTCCTCCTGCCCTTCCGTTGTTGGAGCGCAGCTTCCGTTGTTGGAAGCGGCTCCGGCGGCCCGAGCCGGGGGGGGAGGGGGAAAGCGGGATAGCCCGCCGCCCGCTCGGACTCCAGGGGACGCCCAGCCAGGCAGGCGGACCACGGCTGGGGCTCTCTCTTTTGTGAGAACTTAGTGGCGCTGCTGCTGTGAGGGGACGGAGACGGCGTTTCCCCCTCCCCTCCTCCCACGGGCTTCAGCTTGGATCGGCGCGCGATGCTCATGGACAACACGCCCGCCCCGACCCCCGCCGACGATGAGGAGATAGACTCGGTGACACCCCGCGCTGCCCCGGCCGCCCGGGGGGTCGTCACTCCCAGCGCCGACCCCATCTCCAGCCGCCGAAGCCAGCTTTCTTCCACCCCATTGTCAAGGGGGGTCGGGTAATCTCCGTCCGGGGGGGGGGGTGGAATTCACCCTTGCTGGGGCTCCGAACAGGCGGCCGAAATGGGGCGGGGGAGGCGGAGACACCGCGGGAGGGAATGCGGGGGGGGGGGGTCTTATTGTTTGTTTACCTCCTCGCGTCCGGCCCCTGGCGGGTCATCCTTCTTTCCCGGTGGCGGGTGCGCGCGTCTCCAACTTTCACACAAACACAGACACGCAGAGGCCGGCTGTCGTGCAGGATGGCTGTTGCCTGCACACCCCGACGTACTGTGTGTGTGTGTGTGTGTGTGTGTGTGTGTCTCGGGGTGTGTGTGTATGTGTGTGTGCATGTGCGCGCGCTAGAGCCCGTAATCTTTACGGGCTTAATTTACTAGTAATCTCATAATTGTTCAGTGAACTGCAGGTCACCAAAATGCTTATTTATCTGAACTCCACGCATAAAAATCCCACTGAGACATTTGCCTCCTTGCCAAAATCCTGTATGAACAAATAGCGACCATCTGTGTTTGGAATCATGTCAAGTAACCAGTAGCTGGTGGGAGTTCAGCAATAATTCATACAAGTATTTTTTAAAAACATTGCTGCTATTTGGTATGGCCTAATTGAATGCTGAGCCATTTTTTACTGTCTGTTTCTTGGGAGATATGTATCAAAGTTCTGAAATAAATGTCTGCTGTCAATCTACAGTCAACGGGCTGCATCCAAGTGTTTGTCCATTCATGGAAGGCACTTTGATCCAGTGGAGGCTTCCTTGAATGGAAGGAAGAGGTAGGTGACTTTTGCTTTTTCACCCATTTCCACTGCATCCCCGAAATGTACTCCGGAAGGTTGGAGCATGTGCCAGGACAGCAACGGAGACTGCAGGAGAAAGGGGAAATTTCTGAAAATCTCTTCTGTCCTCCTTCCATTCACAAAAGCCTCTGATGGATGAAAAAAACCTTCCATGGATGGAAGGACAGCATTAGAAAGAACCCAGTGTGTTACATTTCCACTATCATTTCCCACAATGGTCTTCTGTTATATAGCCAGAGCTGAAACTGAAATCCTTGGAGGTTCACAATGCAGGGGGGACAATGCAAATGTTCTTTCCACCACCTTCCAATTCTCAATTAGTCTCCATGCCAGTTTTCTTTCCAAGCTCGTAAATCGACTGCCTGGCTGATGGCACATTGTCAGCTATTTGTCTAAACAAAGGTGAGCCAAAATCCAATACTAATTGCTGCACATCTGTCCAGACTCTCATAGAATTCTTAAACTTCCATGACTCTTCATTTGCGACTCCAGTTTCACAGGAAAAATGCATGCTAGATAGAAAGCCATAAATTCCATTTCACTAATGAACAAAGTGCCAAAGGAGGAATTTGGAGCTCGTTAGTTGACTGTTGCTAGGTCAACCGAGTTAAACAGCAACAAGTCGCTGGTGGGTTGTTAGATTTGTTAAATCTACTCCACTCCAGTTCAATGCAGAATCTTTCATCAGCAAGATCACAAACGTGCTGCACAAGCAACAGCTAATAAACTGCCTTTCAAACACTAATAAAAATCAAACCACACAACACGTAGACACACATGAACACCTATTGTACACAGGCACACAGAAGAGAAGGGCGAGCCTGAGGAATGTATAAATGTACCAGGCAGAGTTGAAGCCTGGCAGTATCCCAAATAGATTCTAAGCTTTTTAACAAAGTCAAACAGCATTATATAAATTATTGGGAAATTATTTAGTGTTTGCAATATCGAAACATAGCATCACCCATATACAAGGACAGCAGGGAAAGGTCCCTGCCCCATTGGGAGACAACAGAGTCAGGGGAAATGAAGGAAGCAAGCAAAAGGATAATAGTATGTTATTATTTCAACTACATATATTTAGGCTTAGAGGTTGAAGCATTTTAGCAGCATTTTAGAGGTTGGATCACCTGCAAGTTTGCCAGTAACTTGCAGGAACAACCATGCACCCAAAGCAGGTAGGGCTTTATGCACACTCCATGCAGATCCCCAAGAGATTT
This sequence comes from Darevskia mixta, assembly GCA_034641385.1. Taxonomy (NCBI): domain Eukaryota; kingdom Metazoa; phylum Chordata; class Lepidosauria; order Squamata; family Lacertidae; genus Darevskia; species Darevskia mixta. The sequence goes on along the minus strand of JAWWNH010000062.1, from coordinate 4,077,280 downwards.
TTGAATAGCATGTACAGCATTTGCTGCCACTAGTCTAAATCATCTGAGCCTTGACAAATGCTGCTAAAATTTGGGTTGCCAATGACTTAATATCACAATCAGATACCTATGGAAAACCCAGAAGCAGGACCTGTGCACAACAGCAGCTGATTTTCAGAGGCGTACTACCTCTGACAAGTGGAGGTAGAACACAGCCTCTGTGACTAGCAGCCATTGAAAGCCCCACACTCTAGGATCTTGCCTATTCCTCCTTTAAAGCTGTCCAAGGTAGTAGGTACTGAAAAGTTTCACAAAATACTGTGCTTTTGAGTGCTTGGAAAATGTGACATCCCACAATAAAAGCAAAACTTTGATGGGATACATGAAATAGGTACACAGCAAATAAAAAACAAATGTGAAATTATTATTATTTTTTGCATGTGCATGCATCTCTGGGTTCTAATTTTTCTTTGCATGAATTTCAGGGAATTCTCCTTTGCAACTGCTTCAACTCCAGGTGGCAATGGTGTAACCAAGATCCATGCTTATCTGAAACAAACGTTCAAATGATCCTGAGCTCGTGTGGTTATGAATGAAGGATCTTGGCATTTCCCTGCAACATGATGCTCTTTTTAAACCGCAAGATGCCATTTAGAATCTACCTTCTCTCTCTCGAGACAGGCCAACAGACTCCCATGGACACTGTTTGCTTACTTACAGTCTGCTGAGGTTACGCTTCAGACCACAGACTGAAAAATGTAAAAAAAAAAAAAAAGGAGGTCATACTTTGCTTAATGTCTCATTCAGTGACAGATGTCAGATTTATTATAGACTTTTGAACATTAACATCACTGGAGGGAGACGTAATTAAGACGGATCTGACAACTTAACTTTAGATATGCTAGTTATGACAATGAATTCAGAGTATAGTATCAAAAAAGGACCGACTAAAAAATGCATCACTTTTCAAAAATTGTTTTAATTATTCAGATTGTTTCTGGAAATGCACTTGTTTTGTTGTTCTTGTTCACTTATGCCACACACACCCACCCTGCAAAATGTGAGAAACAAGAAAAAGAAAGGGGGAATAGAGTAGTATAGTGTTTTTAACATGCTTCTCATTTACATTCCCTTGGTAACCCTTACAATAACCCTGTAAAGCATGTCAGTCTGAAGGCACATGAGGCCACCAACTTGCTGAAGCGAAGGAAGTCTAGTGGCTTTGCTAAGTTCCTAGATTATGTGATCTCATGGGAACCACACTATTTCGCCTTAGGTTCCACAATGGCTGTGGTCTGAACCACTGAGCCTCTTGGGCTTGCCGATGAGAAGGTCGGCGGTTCGAATCCCCGCGACGGAGTGAGCTCCCACTGCTCTGTCCCAGCTCCTGCCAACCTAGCAGTTCGAAAGCACGCCAGTGCAAATACATAGGTACTGTTGTGGCGAGAAGGTAAACGGTGTTTCCGTGTGCTCTGGTTTCCGTCACAGTGTTCTGTTGCACCAGAAGCGGTTTAGTCATGCTGGCCACATGTCTGTGGACAAATGCCGGCTCCCTCGGCCAGAAGCGAGCTGAGCGCCACACCCCCTGGTTGCCTTTGACTGGACATAACCGTCCTTTACCTTTACCTTTTTTTGCTGACAGAGACTGATGGGAGTTGTAGTCTAAAATGCTTTAGTGGAGGTTCCTCCATTGCAGGGGGTTGGACTAGATGACCCTCAGGGTTCCTCCCAACTCTACAAGTCTATGATGTCTGGAGGGCAAAGGCTAATATATGTAGTCAGTGTGCCAATTACACAGGTCACTTTCTAGAGACCTCCTTTAAGTGGCAATGAAGGCTTTTTGCACAATCTCCAGGAGGAGTTAGAAGTGGAACTTGCAACAAAACTTTGCAGTGGGGAGTGCTCCTGTTCTGTGTTTTTAGGTATTCAACCATGCCTTTTTAGGTATTCCATTTCTCTTTCTCCCCAAGTTTTCTGTCTTCCAGCAGTCAAAGTCAGCATTCCATGCCACTGAGCATATTCTCTCCTCATTGGTATATTTCAGGAGGTTCCCCTCACCCACTTAGTGTTCTCTTTCTCTCTTTTTTGTATCTTGGGGGCTCACCTGACCACACTGATACTTCTCTCTTGTGTGTGGATTGTATGCTAAGTGTCTGCACTCAGACAATTAACATTACCGCGCAGTTTGGCTTTTTATTTCTTGGAACAACAGCTCATTGCGATACTGTAGAGCGAATTCTTGTGTGAAATGGTTCTGAGTTTTAAAAGCTGCTTGCTACGTGCTGCAGGAGACAGCCGTATTAAAAAGTAAATCAAAGTCTTACCGGGAATGCAGATCAGTTAAAAGTTCTCTGACTATGCCACATCACCACCATGCCAAAATAATTAAAGCACATCTGTTTGTTTTCATTTAATGGTGTCCGTGTATAGTTTCACATAGGAATGACTATCAGTTAGTAAGCTGGTGGCAGGAAGGACAAGAAGGCAGCATTGCTGTCAGCTTCAGATTCTGCTAAGTTTAGGGCAGGGCTTTCTGAAGTAAAAAAAGAAGCAGAAGCAGAGCCTCCCTCGTTGTTTGGGTCAGTAAGCAAGCCTTACCTGTAATAATAATAATAATAATTTTATTATTTTTACCCCGCCCATCTGGCCGAGTTTCCCCCGCCACTCTGGGCTACCTGGAAGCTATCACTTTCCCAATTGGTATTTCCTTGATAGTGTGGCTGGTTTTCCTGCAATACCTTCCCTTGAGTTTCTAGGTTCAGATCCTTGTGCTCCTTCAAAAGTCTCATAGAAGACAGAAGAGGTTCCCTCTTATCTCAGAGTGCAGGATCAGATGGGCCTAAGTTGCAGGACTGCAGATTTCAGTTGAACATTACGGACAGCAATGACCTTTAGGGTGAGGTGGTCTCCGTGTCCCTGGAGGTCTTCAAGCTGGGCAGCCTTCCACTGATGATGCTCTAGCTCTGTATTTCCAGCATCAAGCAGGATGTTGGACCAGGTGAGCCAGAAGACACCTCTCAACTACAAATGCTCCAAACAAGACTTGCAGACTGAGGTGTCTATGTTATTTGTTGCTACTCACACCCATTTCCTCTGAAATGATTACAATAGGATTTATGTCTGCGCTAATATAATGACTAGGATTCTGCCATCTATTGTTGCTAGGATTCTGCCTCGGCCCAGTATACCTGAAGGAGCGTCTCCACCCCCATTGTGCAGCCCGGACACTGAGGTCTAGCGCTGAGGGCCTTCTGGCAGTTCCCTCACTGTGAGAAGTGAATTTACAGGGAACCAGGCAGAGGGCCTTCTCGGTAGTGGCACCCGCCCTGTGGAACGCCCTCCCATCAAAACGTGTCCAGAGGAGGGCAACCAAAATGGTCAAAGGCCTGGAAACGATGCCTTATGAGGAACGGCTTAGAGATCTGGGTATGTTTAGCCTGGAGAAGAGAAGGTTAAGGGGTGATATGATAGCCATGTTCAAATATATAAAAGGATGTCATATAGAGGAGGGAGAAAGGTTGTTTTCTGCTGCTCCAGAGAAGAGGACACGGAGCAATGGATTCAAACTACAAGAAAGAAGATTCCACCTAAACATTAGGAAGAACTTCCTGACAGTAAGAGCTGTTCGACAGTGGAATTTGCTGCCAAGGAGTGTGGTGGAGTCTCCTTCTTTGGAGGTCTTTAAGCAGAGGCTTGACAGCCACCTGTCAGGAATGCTTTGATGGTGTTTCCTGCTTGGCAGGGGGTTGGACTGGATGGCCCTTGTGGTCTCTTCCAACTCTATGATTCTATGATTCTATGAAATGTCAAAGAAATAAACAACTATATGACAGTTACAGGTAGGTAGCCGTGTTAGTCTGTCATAGTCAAAACAAAGTAAAAAATAAAAAAATTCATTCCAGTAGCACCTTAGAAACCAACTAAGTTTGTTCTTGGTATGAGCTTTCATGTGCATGCACACTTCTTCAGATACCTATAACTATATGACATTTAGAAGACATCTGAAGGCAGTCCTGTTTAGGGAAGTTTTTAATGACTGGTGTTTTAATGTATTTTAAATCTTTGGTGGAAGCCACACAGAGTGGCTGGGGAAACCCAGCCAGATGGGCGGGGTAGAAATAAATTATTATTATTATTATTATTATTATTATTATTATTATTATTATTATTATTATTATTATTACCCTGGGTCTGGGACATGCAGAGTCTGGAGCACAAAGTCTGGTGCAGTCCAATGTGGAGAAACAAGCTATGAGACTACATGATTTTGAATACCTAACTAGAACATACCAAACCAATGAGGTCTGGGTTAGAATAGTTTTCTTTTTTTAAAAGAAAAAAAGCAAAGAAACCAGAAACATTTGCTAACATCAACAGGAGTAATTTGGACTGACTTTTTAATGTGAACCATTTAAGAGCTCCATAAATGAAGTAAAGAAAACATTTCATGTGTGGCTACTAATATATAAGTGGAGAGATCCAGATGCTGTTCTCCCTTTATATGCCTGCTCCATTGTTTTAAGGAAGGGCATTATTAAAGCTGAACAATTCTGAAATTAAGTGCAGTGGTTTAATAAGCTGGTTGAGAGGAGTAGGGAGAAAGGAAGGGCGGAAGAACAAACATGAGGGGTTTGAGTGAGCAAACGTTTCTTCTGCAGCCAAGCAAATGTTTATTACTCATGGGAATGATAGGAACATATGCTGCAGATAGAAAAGCCATTATGAACGTATCCCCCTATGAACAGCTCCCAATACTGATAACATCTTAAAAATAATATTTTAGGAAGATAATATTAATGGAGAATTATGGAGTGTTACTACACTGTAGTGACTGAGCCAAGGTTACATTTAGATGTGTTCAACCAGAGGTTGTTTGTTGCTAGGGATGATGCTACACATGCTGGAAACATGCTAAAGAAGAAAACATATTAATGGTTATCTTAAAAAAAAAGTATAATATTTGAATTAAAAACGAACTCTTTTGATAATGCGATGAAAGTTCCAACAGACGCCTGAGATACTTGGGTGCCTTAGGTAGAAAATGCAAACTGCAGCCTTTCCGCCAATTCACGCAGGGCCCAATCCACCAGACGTTTTCTGGCACAAGGATCACTGGAATACATACAAGGTGTTCAAGACCCATAGAGACAAGAGAGGGAATGACTTGTAACTCCGTTCACTGCTATAAAAAGCTGCCTGTACTGAGCTTTTGAATCCTGTACATGCAAGTTGAAAGCCTATCTACTGAGCCACCTTTGCCTCTTCATTGTAACAAGTGTTTTGTATGCATGCTGCCTTATCACGAGGTGGCTACTGTGGGATGTTTATAAGTCCAGTCAGATCAACAATTCATGTTTTGCTAGATAGACACATGACAGGAGTTGAAGCTCACACAGCTTTTCTGTAAACTTGCTAAAAAGAACTCCGCGAGAGACACTCCCACTGCGCCCTGACTCATCTCAAAACAAAGCCATTCTGTGCCTATTGCTACCTGCAGCACAAACGGCTTGTTGTGTGCAGTCGCCTCCATATGGTTGCGTTTCCAGCAGTGTGGGTGAATCTGGCTGAAGACTGCGGTTGACTGGTGGAGGTTTTAGTTACAGGTAGATAGCCATGTTGGTCTGCTGTAGTCGAAACAAAATCGATTACGACTATGCCATAGTCGTGTGCATGCATGGTATCTGAAGAAGTGTGCATGCACAAGAAAGCTCATACCAAGAACAAACTTAGTTGGTCTCTAAGATGCTACTGGAAGGATTTTTTTTATATTTTGGTGGAGGTTTTATAACTTTGGTTAGGTATTTACCGTATTTTTCCATGTATAAGACTAGGTTTCCCCCCTAAAAAATAATGTCAAAAATTAGTCTTATACTCTGGGCCATCTTCCCCCATTTTCTTAAATCTGAGTCTCCCCAAAATAGGGGGTGTCTTATACATGGGGGCGTCTTATAGACAGAAAAATGTGCTACCTAGAATTGTAGAGTTGGAAGGGACCCCCAGGGTCCAAGCCCTGCAGTGCAATTATCAGAATAATAATTAAATGTTAACAAGGTGGTTTTGGGGGGGGGGAATATGTTTCGCCACCATCATCGAGAGTATCCAGTCTGTTGTTTATTGACCCTGTGGCTCCAGGACAAGGGAATGGGAATCCATTCAAATAAAATAAATCCCAAGATTTGCTGTACTACTGGCATCTCTCGCTATAAAGGTTCCAGGAGTCAAGGAAGCAGGGCTGGGGGACCCATCACTTCCAGAAACCTTGGAAAGGTACAGCCAGACGGAGCAGACTGTGGGGCCAAGTGGACTCATAGGGTGATGTGACAAAAGGCTACTCTGTATGTCTGAAAGAGGCAGCGGCCTCTTTTGAAACAGCTTAAATGTGTAGCTTGCAATCGTGCAGTCACAGAGCAGGATGAGGTACAGTTCAAGAAAAAGCATTTTAGGCTGTGTAGGGGTCACACTGCGCTAGAGAAGAACTTCACCGTGTCTTCCTTTAGTGGCTAAAATGTGCAACCTCACTCTCCACACACTGCGTCTCAAAAGAAATGCTAATGTCATTGCAAGGCTCAGGAGTCAATCTAATGTACTATAAAAGCACTGGGTGCCTTTCTTCTGGCAGAGATGATTCAGCCAATTCAGAATACTCAGAAATCCTGAGTCAGTCCTCCTAAAAATATAACAAGACAACCACTTGGAAACAACAGGCCATTGTGTAATATATCAAGTATGTGTTAGATTCCTATAATTTGCTTCTCTGGCATTGGGGCGGTCAAGAAAAGATTACACTGGGGCATTTTTGTTAAGCTTTATTTCACAACCAGAGACTCTTTTAAAGGAAATTAAATAGAGATAATAGTTCCTGAGCGGCTAGAGCCAAACAGCCAAGACCGAAAGGTATTTACATTAGAGTGGCCACAAAACCATTGAGAGAATCTTACGCCAGGTTTGCCATTTGCCAAAACTAAAATTTCAACACCTGCTGTATTTTTGGTATCCTGCTCAAATTGTTCCAGAAAGCTAGCTGTTTATGCAACTGCACCAGCTAAGAAGTCACTGGTGTGTCAGGGCCCTATAAGGCTCAAACCAGTCACATGCTCTCAAAGACAGTAATCAGAAAAAGGTGCTTCTGAGCATATGCAAAGAGTTTATTCCATTCCCAGCAAGTAACACAATTGTTCAAGCTAAGACCACAACACATTTCTACTATTAGCCTCAAACTTGAATATATTACTAATTGTTTGCTCAAGCTGTTAACATGAACATGGTGCATATTAATTCATTTCAAACATTTCCGAGTCAGGCCATTGGTTCATCTAGTGCAGCACTGTCACACTGACTGATGGTGGGTCTTTAGTAGCCCCATAATCTGCTACTTGATCTTTTGCACTGGAATGAGCTAGGACTGAACTGATGGCATGCATTCTGCATGCAAAACATGTACAGTTGTACCTTGGTTCTCAAACGCCTTGGTACTCAAACAACTTGGAACCCAAACACTGCAAACCTGCAAGTAAGTGTTCTGGTTTGCGAACTTTTTCTGGAAACTGAAAGTGTTCCGTTTTGAGTGTTACGCTTCCGTTTTGAGTGCCACACTTCCGTTTTGAGTGTTATGCTGAGGTCTGTCTGTTTTTGCTATTTATTCTGCGTTTTTGTTTTTTGCGGCTTTTTTGTTTTGTTTTTGTGACTGTGCAGAACCCAGTTCAGCTACTGATTGATTGTGTGACTGCAGTACATTGTTTATTGCTTTCATTTTATGGATCAATGGTCTCATTATAGTAAAATTCATGTTAAATTGCTGTTTTAGGGGTTGTTTTGAAAAGTCTGGAACGGATTAATCCATTTTGCATTACTTTCTATGGGAAAGTGTGCCTTAGTATTGGAATGCTTTGGTTTTGGAACGGACTTCTGGAACGGATTAAGTTTGAGGACGAAGGTACCACTGTATTCTACCATGAAGCCACATTGCAAGAAAATTAGCTCTTAACATGGGGAAGAAGAAGAGAAGAGTTTGGATTTGATATCCTGCTTTATCGCTACCCGAAGGAGTCTCAAAGCGGCTAACATTCTCCTTTCCCTTCTTCCCCCACAACAAACACTCTGTGAGGTGAGTCGGGCTGAGAGACTTCAAAGAAGTGTGACTAGCCCAAGGTCACCCACCAGCTGCATATGGAGGAACAGAGATGCGAACCCGGTTCCCCAGATTATGAGTCTACTGCTCTTAACCACTACACCACACTGGGGAGGTTTAAGAGGCCTTAAAAACAAAAACACCCTTCTAATCCACTCTTCTTTCTGAAAAGCTCAGAGCTGCTCCAATGGGGCTCTTGTGTGGGGTTTCTCCAGCCACACACAACCCCAGACCAAGCCACGGCTTCTCTGTTGGCTGCATGACTTAACAAAACCATGCACATTTTAAAGGACGATAAATTTCCAGCTTGCAGATTCCTCGAAACACAAATCACAGTGACAGGATTTGGACCAGGGCTTATGCGCTTGGGGGGATGTGAAAGATATCTTGAACTTCAGCCGGCACTAAAATTAGTGATTCTCAGTCACGAGTGTGGAAGGATTTGGACTCCCTGCATTTGGGAGAGATCCGTGTTTTGGTTTGGCTGGACAAGGCATTTTTGAAGGGTTTGACAATGTCAGAATTAAAACAACCAGACAATTTGTCCAAGAAAATAACTATATGAAGTGCTTGAGATTTTTCAGATATTCTATCCAGTGCACAATGTCCTGAACATTCAAACAGATGAGATTTAAATTGAAAAGGAATGTTCCTGCAATTTTAAGAGACTCAGATGAAGCCTAATTCAGTGGATTGAAAGATATTTCAAATTGCAAGAAGGAAGTCTGAAGTACGATCTTGCTAATGGGCTACCAAGAGGCCTCAACGAAACCGCTTCAAAGCCTCAGTTAGCCTACTGTAAAATGGCAATAAAATATGAATTCTGAAGAAGCACAATTCTTAAAGTGCTGTATCACACTTTTCTCGCAGCCCACCTCCCGAATGTACAGATCCATCTTATTTATACTGAAATCTTGGTTATAAAGCTGCACTATTGCATTCTACTTACAAAGCAAGGAAGAGCAAGAGATACCCCACAGACAATGAGTGTTGACTTGGAGATTTGTGAGAAACAACGACCTGGGTGATTGCCATATTTGAGGCCGGAAAAGACCCCTCAGATTAGATCAGATTAGAGTGGCTGGGGAAGCCCAGGCAGATGGGTGGGGTATAAATAAGAAATTATTATTATTATTTACCGATTTCCCTCTTCCCTCAGGCTCTCTTTATTATTATTTTTTACTTTTTACTTTTCCTGTAGTATCTTGCATAGCTACTGTATATTCCTGTGTATAAGACTACTTTTTAACCCAGGAAAATCTTCACAACAGTCGGGGGTCGTCTTATACGCCGGGTCGTATTTCTTATACGGTGAGTATATCCCAAACTCTATACAGTATTTTAACTGGAAAAGTTGGGGGTCGTGTTATACGCCCAGTTGTCTTATACGCCGGAATATACGGTAGCTTGGTTGTTCCTTCCTGGGCTATTTGTTGAGCTGCAACAAATGGGTTTCATTCAACATAGGATTTCTCATTGTGCAACAGAAGTTTCTCCCCCTCTCATCCACCCGTGTGCCCTCTAAATTTGTTCAGGATTCTCTCCCCGCCCCCCCCCCAGCAGGTTTAGGAACCGTGCAGGTCACACACATGGGGGGGTGGCAGAAGGTGAAGACCACCCAGTTCCATGGGCAGAAATTACTGTGCCGGCACAATTATTTACTTGAATATCATCCAATATGTTTGCATGTGTGTGCATGCATGTGCCTATATGTATTTCAATCAAATCCTTCTGTGCCCTATTTTCTTATGCCCCCTTCTCTCACAACAAATCTAAATATATATATTACTAATCATTACTTTTTCCTAAGTATTGGGAAAGTTGGATGTGGGGATTTGAAGGGGAGGGGAGAGGTGAGGTGTAAAAATACTGGATTTGGTACTTACTGCCTTATAATGCAGCCACAACATTTCTGACAAGTATCTCTCAAAGCTAAATTTCAAAAATCTAAATTGGAAATATTTGGAACAAGTAAGACCTGCAATTGGAATGTTCCTGTTCTGGGTTCCAGTCCAGAATCTTTCATTCCATTTCCTCATACCTCCTAATGTTCCACATACAGATCCAACAGCATTCTGCGGCCACTGACCATTCCCAGGTCTCATTTGCTTTTGGGGAAGGGACATCTCTCATTATGCAAATACTAGGTTCAGATGAAGGGTTAAAATTCCTCTCCAATTGCCATTAATTATCAGCCATGGCTGATGCAATTTGCATTTTAAAACAAAAAGCAAAAGGAAGTACCTACATATTAGATGGAAATATGTGTTTAGTGTCGTGTCTAATCTGGCTTCAGCCTAAACTGTCTAAATAAAAAAGGAGCTTCACAGAGGATGGGGTTGGGATAAATAAAGATACCAGGCTGGATGGAGCTGGGGGGGAAATTGGAGTGGCCTTCAACATGAAGGCCAGTCCAATATGAAGCAAAAAAAACCCAATGAGGGGCACATACATACTACTTGGAAGAGTGGCCAGATGATCTGTGACATAGATATACTTACTGTTGCTATTCCATAGGTCACTGGGGTAAAGGATCAAGATAGCACAAAGGACTTCCAACCTCTCGGAATGCATTTTATGAGATTCTGAAGGAGATCAACTTTATGGAGCTGAACCCTTTTTCATTATATTTGGGCATATGGTCTCCTTTAAAGGAAGCTTTATGTAAGTCAGATTGCCCTTTCTTGTAAGACAGTGGGATATTATTCATTCAATGGTGTATTGTTCATTATTTGGCTTTGAGTGGATTGATCCATATGTTCAATTGTTTTTTTAAGGGTTCCCACTGCCTACATATTATTAAGTAATTTCTGATGGCTGGTTTTATTTTTAAGCTTCAGCAAAGGAATGGTCTGACTGGTACCTGCTGTATTTTTATTTACCCATTTGAATTCTTCTCTCTGCTCACATCTAAACTACAAATGTGGTTTTGTATCAGTTTAATGGTCAGGGCTTCCCTGCCCCAAGAATCCTGGGAACTACATTTTCGTGATAATTCTTGCAAAATTGAACTTCCCTGGACTCTCTCTGGAGAATTAATGACTAGTTAAGCCAGTTTAAGCCTGACTCTTCTTCTTTCTGAGCTCTTGGTAGCCTCGGTGGTCATGTACCCTCCTTCTATTTGAAGGGCTGTCAGAAGATAAGCATACCGGTATGTTTGACCAAGTCCTCAAAGGGCTGTCCAGTCTGTTTTAAAGATGAAGAATGATAAGAAGGAAGAACGGGTGCCCTGAAATTGCTTGCTTAACCATAAATAAGGCAGGCATTCACTTATCTGTTTAAAATATTTGTATAAGCCACATTTCTATTAAAATACTCACAGTGGTAGACAACTATAAAAAATCATCATGACATAATAATAACACAATTAAACCATTAGGTAGCTGTACCAGTATGAAGCAGTCTAAAATATAAACATAAGTAAACCAGAAAACCGATCAATACAGCAGCTACCAATTACCCACAAAAGCTCTGAGGAGTAAAAAGCTCTTTATTTGTCAACTTATTTTTTTCCACGGGCACTAATTGCTTGCAATCCTTTACTTGCAAAGGAGCAAAGGCCCAGTTCTGTCTCTTGGAAGTGTCAGGCTTCATCAACAGGAATCCCAGTATCTAGTGATAACCTGGGTAAACAGGCATTTTCTTAAAGCAATGACACAAAACCCTACCTAATGTAGAAATTCCTCTGGGCCATGCTTACTACATTAGCTGCACTGTACAGATACTGGTGTGAAGAGCAGAAGGGAAGCTGCAGCCCTCCAGAGATTGCTGGATTCCAGCTCCCATTAATCCCAGCCAGTATTGGCAAACGTTCGGGGATGATGGGAGATGGAGTCCAGCATGCGACATGGGTAGGTCTAGGAGCAAAAAGTGGGTGCACAGTATGCTATATTTCTACTGTGCAAAATCCAGAAGTTTCCATGCACACACATGCCTCCATTCTCCATTCAGGAAGCAAGAGGCATTACAGTCATACCTTGGGTTGCGCACGCTGCGGGTTGCGCGTTTTCAGGATGCGAACACGCCGAACCCGGAAGTACCGGAATGGGTTACTTCTGGCGCTCACGCATGCACAGAAGCGCTAAATCGTGCTTTGCGCATGCGCAGAAGCGCCGAATTGCATCAAGCGTGTGGGCTGCCGGTTGCGAACGTGCCTCCCGCACGGATTGCGTTCTCAACCCCAGCATCCACTGTATTACAGATCAAATGCACATTCTAGCGGGAAGGCTAACAGGCACTCTGCTCTCCTTCCTACCACTCTCTCACCTGCACCAAAGTTATCAGCTTATATTCACGGATTCAGGTGCGGATACTGGAACTCTGCAATTTATTTTCAAAACTCCTTTTCCAATGACCCACAAATAGGACCAAGCCAGAAGCGCACTGCTTCCTTTAGATATACAGTACTGAATTACAACTAGCCAGCTAGCATGGCTACTGGCCAAGGGTAGTGGGGGCTGCAGTCTGAAATATCTGGGCTGTAGTCCAAAATGTTTCGACAGGTTGGGAAAGGTTGCTCCAGGCAATACTGTTTTACGGTGTAGCCCTATGCAATTTAGTTGTGAAAGCCTCATCCATGAAATCGATGTCTGCATGCTTTCCACATTAAAATAGCCTGGGTCCTATTGCATGTTTTCCATCCATATGTTATACAAGTTTAAATACGCTAAATTATGACATCTGAAATGTGCCAAACTTTCTTGCGTAACAAGGCAAGGAACTGCAAGGTATCATCTAACGGGAGAATTTTGTTTACGTGAATAGCTTACCATGTGTGTAAGTTATGGCAACCAAACTGTCTATTCTGGCCAAGACCATCAATATTTAGAATGGTGTTTTGCTTTGTTTTTGGTTACTGCAGATTTCTTCTGAATTTCCTACCTATGTGTAGAATGTAATAAGTAAACTTTAACAAAGAAGGGACTGTTTTAATTGTTCAACATACTAAAGGAACTGTGGCAGTCACATTAATGATGGAAACCATCCCAATGTGGGTAAACAATGAAACCAGGTTATCAGTCAAATGCATTTTATGCCAATGCAGACAACAATATTCTGAACAAAATCAGTCTTTGATTATGCATGAACAATTTCCATTATACCAGGAAGGTGGATAATAATGAAGAGTAAAGCACAAACGTGCAGCCAAATAGGGGAGTCATTGTTTCAAAACCTTAAAGTACGGATTGTGTAGTCAACTGCTTCAGCATCAAGAGGCAAATGAAGAAGGACTGCTAGTAATGGGCAATGTTGTATAAAGTTAAACACTGTTTTTTAGTTAAGACCAGCCTACCGAGTATTTTTAATAGGGAATGTAGGTGAATTTTTGCACCGTGGAAAAAGTACATGAAGATAATTCTTCAGTTAAAAGAAAATGCAAGGAGTATTCATTCCCTGTATATTCTTTGCTCCCAGCTAAACCCTAGGGAAATTTTAACCTTTTCATGCCAACTGTATCTCATGAAACTCTGTGCTAACAAATGCAATTTACTACGGCAAAATATCTATGAGCAAGAGCAGCAAAGCATTTGAACAGTTTTAAGGCTACAAAGCCCATGGGTTATTGCATCTGTAAACAAAAACAAATATAATAATAAGCCAGGATGTACCACGGCTGGTCTGCATGTTGTACAAAAACTGGCACAATTCGCTGGATTGCATTTTGAACAGATTCTAAAATATTCTTGGTTTTAACCTCCAAATACAGAAGTTGAATGTTATAAAGCCCTTGAAAAGACTTGGTATATATGGATGTATAAATCTGAGCCAGTGAAATTTAAACACATTTTAAGACCCATTTCAGCCAGAAAGTTTCAACAAGGAAGTGCTGGATTGTGTGCATATTTAATATGGTTTCTTTCTCTTTTTTTAAATTTGGTTCCCCTCCCCCTCCCCCTCCGCTGTATTTTTACCACATTCACCCATTAAATCTCCTCTATACCCATAAGGGCTAGAAACTAATAAACAATAGAAGTTAAATTTCTCAGGAATCTAATTTGTGCTAATGAACTTTACGAAAAGCCCCAGGCAGGGAACCCCCCCCCCCCAGTATGGGATCATGCATACTCCCAGGTGGCCAAGTTTACAAAACTAGCAATTGAAGGTAGCGAAGTGTTGTTTCTCAGTATGCTAGCCAAATATCACCTCCTTGATAGAATAATATAGTGTGTATATTTTCATTATTTGATCACACTCAAAGCCTTTACAAATGTTACAGATCACTCATTGCACTCAGCAAACACCGCATACCTCAAGTTAAATTTCCCAGAAAATGGCTGATTTTAGCTGTGTGTATATTGCAGCTAACTATGAGGGAGGTATATATAAATAAATATATATTTTTTATATTGGAACTTTTATCTTTTGATACACCACCTCTGTTTGCAAATTGCATGCCATTTCGGAACATTTAAGTTACCTGCATGTTTCGTTACATAAACATCACTGCCAAGCTCCCTAGTATCCCTTACGACTAGATGCTGTGGTTAATTCCTTAGCGAACAGAATTATTGCTGCTGTTTATTTATATACTGCTTTTGGGCTCAAAGGCCCCTAAAGCTATAAACAGCATATTAATTCAACAAAAAATAATATAGTACACGATAGATCTACAAAAAAGATACAATAAAGCAAGCATAAATACAATACCTTTGTAGTGGCCTACATAACAAAGTTAACCATATTCCAGAAAGGGTTATACATAATAAACAAGAAATAATAATAAATGTATTTGTCGCTGTTTGGGGGGGGGGACAACAAAGCTAATTACAGCACCATAAAATAATAATAATAATAATAATAATAATAATAATAATAATAATAATAATTTATTATTTGTACCCCGCCCATCTGGCTGGGTCTCCCCAGCCACTCCCCAGCCAATACAAAACAGCTAAGATTAGTTAAAAACCAGATTAACAAGCAAAATGAAATGTGATTGCCAAATTCTAAAAAGTGTGCATACAATAATAGTAGTAAAATTACAAATCCTGCCCCACACCAACAAAAAATGTGCACCACAGCAAAGGCCAGAATCATACCAAGGCATGAACCAAAAAGCATGAGATTAGCCATTTCAATACTGACACTTCTGCTGAGGCAACATTTTAGAAAGCCAGCAGAGGTTTTAAACTAATGGTGAATTGTCTTTTACACAATCCCTTAGCTGTGGTTTCCCATCTCCACCACCTCCACTCTCCCCCCCCCCCCGACTATTTTCAACCTAACCGTTCTCTTAAAAAAAACTTGCTATACAATATTTCAGAATGGCTGACGTTCTATCGCCCTATGCTGGTCAGCACAGAATTTGATATGAGCATCGCACATGCTAGCAGCCAAAAAGAACATTTTGCGGTTACCAGGGATTAGTCGCAAGCATCCTCTTCAAATCAGTGCAAGGATTTTAGCAATGCAGACCTCCACTGATGGAAAAAGGTCTCTTGTCATTTCACACCGAGTCACATACTGAAATTCTGCACGGCAAAGAAATATTTGTTTTGTTTCTTAACCAAAAGACAAGATCCAATAAACAAAACAGCTGAAAATGGTTTTTTTTTACAACCCTGCCTACAAAAAATGTCCAGTGGCATAAATTTACAAACAGGTCTTTGTCATTGCATTCAGACAGCTACGGAAAAGGGCAGTAAAATGGTTGAGATCTCCCTCATTAAAACTGAGCAGTAAAATTTCATACTCAGCTCTTGTCCACGAAGAAATGTTTACAGTTTGCTGCCAAAAACCACAAAAGCCCCAAGGTTCTCCCCCCACACTTCATCTTAATTTTTATCCCCACAAGCCGTGGGGCTTAAGCTGTTAGCCCTCAGAACGTCTCCTTCTGAATAAACACTGAATAAACGAAACTTCAAATCACTGGCATTGCGGATTCTAGAAAAGGGGCCAAAATGCTTATCGGAAAGTCATAATGATGGCAACCACACAAACTTGTAACTCCATGTAAACTAATTTATTTTAACTCCGAGCACAGTAATTAAGAGTGCTGACAAGCAGCGTTGTACCATTTGCACTGCTACATTCCCCAGTGTTTATAGAGATACCCTGAGTAATCAGGCATTTTCTTAAAGCACTCACACAAAACCCTACCTAATGTAGAATCTCCTCTGCGTCATGCTTACCGTATTCACTGCACTGGTGTGAAGAGCGGAAAGGAAGCTGTAGCCTTCCAGAGGCTGCTGGACTCCAGGTCCCATCAATCCCAGCCAGTATGGCAAATGGTCGGGGATGATGGGAGATGTAGTCCAGCATGCAACAGTGGCCACAGCCCGGGAACGGCTTTGACTGGCCGGCTAAACCAGGTGAGGGTAGCTGATGGGTTTCAAGCTCTCAGTGAGTTAGGGACTTTCCCTGCATGTGAAGACAAGGCTTCAATGGACTGAGCATTCGCCACCCCACAAAGCCCATAACCCAGCCCTGCCTGGCTCGCTTTTATGAACCAGGACGGGCAAGGATCCAGGTGGCAGGTGGTCGACTTTCACTCGTCCAGGCAGCCTGTCCACATCCTCACCCTTGTTCTTACTGAGTCAGATCATCTATCTAGCCCAGGACTGCCTACTCTGACTGGTAGCAGATCTTCAAGGGTTTAGGCTGGGGCCTTTCCCAAACTCTCAACTGGAAATGTTGGTAATTGAGTCTGGGGCCTCCTACAAGAACAGCATGTGCCATAGCTATGCTTCTCAGATGTGTTAGGTAAGAGGGCAAAGTGAGGTACAGGAAGCAATTCAGGCAGCACAGTGTTCTCCTTCTGAGACAAGCTGCTCAAACTGAGGAAATGAAGTATGCTGCAGGAATTACATAAATGGTATGTTTTGGCTTCCCAGAGTTACCAGCCTCCAAGTTCTGATCAGAGACTCCTGTTGGCTGCCTCCAAGCATCCGACGTTCCTTCTTTTGATCATTATTCTAGAGGCATAGAAACCAAGGAACTGGTTCCTAGCATCCAAGAGTCCTGGCTCAACCCAAAATTTTAGAGTCCAGCAAAAAGAATCCAGTAATAAATCCAGCAATAGGGTCCAATAATAAAGAGATGGATGGATGGACTGAAAGGGTCTAGCAAAATCATTTAGTCCAAGTCACACCAATGTACAGAGAAAAACGTGCAATACAAGCCAATGATTTTTGTAATGCCCTCCATATGTTTGCTTGCCAAAAGAAGGGAGTTCATGTTCAGTTACTCAAAAGCTCGAAATGCTGCTTTAAAAAGCAACATTAAGTAATAAAAACCCTCCCTGCTTTTCCTACCACATAGGAACAGCCATGGTGGAGAGCAATTTTAGAACAAATTGGGGACCTCCCCTCCTTTGCCAAGAAAAATCATGGGGGAATGCAAACAATGGGCATAACTGCATCAAACAATGTGAAACTAAACAAAGCAGCCTTGCTTGGGGATGAGGGATTTCCAATGTGTGGCCCTTAAACCACAGAAACATTTATAACAAAACCCGACACCCAACAGGTAGTTGGAATCTCCTTTGCACAGCACATTTTCTAGTTTCAAGGTGGCATTTATTTTTTCTTTGGATTCTATAATAATAATAATGATGATGATGATGATGATGATGATAATAATAATAATAATAATAATAATAAATTGTTAGTCACTTTTCTCACTGAGTGACCCAAAGTAATTAAAAACAACCAAGAAATAACCCCCCCTAAAAACACAGCTGTAAAAGGCTGGTCTAACAGATCGTAACTAAAGATTCTAGTATCTTTAGATCATTTAGGTGCACTTCAAAGTCCTCCAGAATTCCAGGCCCCAAATCACTAAGCTATGGCAAGGCAAGGCAAAAATGAGTAGCTTGTGTCATCAGCACAGCTGGATTGTGAAGAAGATGCGTACCTGGGAAGATGAGTAACTCTAGGTGTCCATTAATTCCAGTTGATGTTCAATGGACGAGAGTGGCTCTTTCTCAGGTCAGAAATAACTAGATATACCGGTAGGTATAGAAAGCCAGGTAACTATACATAAGTATATCATACAATGAATGAAATGACTACGGAATGAAAAGTTGGTCTGATGGACTCAGCCACCTGTAAATTCAGTCATGGTGCCATTTCCTGCAATTTCAGGTTAAGCAAAAGACGGTAACACAGAGATACTTTTAGCTTTCACTCATTTAGTAATAAGGAGATGGAATAAAGAAACAAATGGCTGGTGTTTTCACGTGTTTATGAAAATCCTGGGGGAGGACACTGGATTGTATGTATATAATTTGTTAGAAATAATCTGCTGTTTTCCTGTACATTTGTGCACCACCTGTTGAGAATGTAGTCCTGCAAGTTATAGAAGGTTTAGCTTGGCAGAGATGAGGCAGAGTTTCAAAGGCAAGTATTATCTAGAATGGTCTGTGAATACTGGCACTCCTCCAGATCAGCTATTTTATTGAGCATCCATCCTGATTTGCAAACACAAAGTTTATGTGGACCTTAGAGTATACAGAGTCTTTATTGAGCAAATTTTTTCCCAACTCATATAGTCTCAGAATATTGTTTTATGGTTTTTTGTTTGTGGTTTTCTATTTGAGCTACGTGTTTTGTTATAATTGCAACAATCAATAGTACTGTTGTTGTTGTTGTTGTTTAAAAAAAATACTGAACATTCTTTCTGATTTGTCCACAGTGCAGTTATACAACGATGAGTTTTCATTCTGAATTTACTCAAGATTTGCTTGCAGGGTGTTTGTACGTCTTCCCATTAAATCATCCATTCATCCCACACATTTCAGCGCTTTCCCCAGTCACTTTCCTAACCACAAATATCCATTTATTAAATAAAAAAGTGGATTGTTATGCTAGGGAGACAGATTGCTTTAATCCACTTCAATTGCGCAAACTTAATTTTCCAATATGTGCTCAAATCCCCCCCCCCCCGGCAAAAATAGTGACAGCATCCTGGAATGTATTTTGTCCCTCATCTGTAATAAAAGACTCTGTGAAAAACCCTAGATACCAAGCCTAGTTTGATGCCCTGCCTTCAGTCATCATAGGAAATAGATTACTCACAGAAACTAATAAAGAAGCCTGCAGGAAGCTAAAGTGGTTAGGGCCGGGCAAGGGAGGGGAAAGAAGTCATTTGTTCTCCATGAATTTACTTTGATCCCCGTAAGAAATAAGATGCATTTCCATTTTAACCCCTCCCCATTTTAGTTAGATTGAAAAAAAAAAAAATGGGAAATTTTATTTTTCCGAATCTAGGTAAAGGTAAAGGGACCCCTGACCATCAGGTCCAGTCGTGTCCAACTCTGGGGTTGTGTGCTCATCTCGCTCTATAGGCTGAGGGAGCCGGCGTTTGTCCGAAGACAGCCTCCGGGTCATGTGGCCAGCATGACAAAGCTGCTTCTGGCGAACCAGAGCAGCGCACGGAAACGCCGTTTACCTTCCCGCTGGAGCGGTCCCTATTTATCTACTTGTACTTTAACGTGCTTTCGAACTGCTAGGTGGGCAGGAGCTGGGACCAAGCAACGGGAGCTCACCCCGTCGCAGGGATTCGAACCGCTGACCTTCTGATCAGCAAGCCTGTGGTTTAACCCACAGCGTGTTTGCTAAAAGATGAAAAGCGACTGAACAATCACGGCTGCAAAATGCTTCCTTGTTGAAGAGGAGCAAAATGTTTTACCGCCCAAGCTTGCACCACTCTTGAGCTGCAAAGCGGGGAAATCACATATTGAGTGTTCCACCACCCCAACAATCCCCCGACTCTGGAAAGCTACCGGTAGCATGTGAATGGCGAAAGTTCAAGCCTTACCCAGGTCAGTTTTGGATGTGCAGAACATTTTCATGTGGTGGTGGAGCCTTGAAGTTTGCGGATCCCCATGTATTCAGGAACAGCTGGACCATGTGATCAGGTTTTTTTACGGCAGGGTAAGGAATCACTTGGGCTTCTATCTCAAGTAGGGATGGGGAACCAGAGGTTGCTGTGCTCCAAGTCCCATCAGCCTAGCAAGCATGGTCAATGGTCAGGGATGATGAGAGCTGTAGTCTAACAACTTTGGAAGGCATCACAATGGATAGATACCCCAAGTATAGGTTCCAGGGCATGGCATAGGATGGTAATGAAAGAGAGAGCGCTTCTCTCCCTTCCCCTGAACTAGGAGGTAAGGAAAGGGGCAAAAATTTAAACCAGACACTTAGGTGCAAAGAAACAACTTGACCAAACATCAGGAAGAACTTTCTAACAGTAAGAGCTGTTCAAAAGTGAAATGAACTAGCAGAGGTTGGATGGCCATCTGTCATGGATACTTTAGTTGAGATTCCTGCATTGCAGTGGGTTGGACTAGAGGACCTTCAGGGTCCCTTCCAACCCTACAGTTCTATCATTCTATTATATTCTGTGGTGAATGCTAACAGCAATATTGTGCCTTCTCTGAACGTGTGCAACACCCTTTGCCAGTACATCCTGCTGCAGAAACGGAAAGGGCTGGACAGTGACGTGAGTGTTTTTGTTTTTGTTTTTAATAAGGAATGAAAGCCAAAACTAATAATGAATGCTAAAGGAATAGGTTTTTGTTTTGCAAATGGAAATCATGGTGTGTGGAGCTAAGAGCAAAGGAAGACCACAAGGCTACCTCCCTATCTGGACTTAAGATCGTTATGGATAAATTGAGAAAGTCTGGAATTGGTTCAAGTTCCAAATTAACTTTTCACTATTTTTAGGGAGATGTTACTTACATCTTTTCCACAGCAGCTTTGCAGCCACAAAGAGACAGAAATCATCATAAAAGGCAGATGTCTGGGCATTAGGCTACATAAAAATCTATTTTTATTAATCAGATCTATAGCACCTTTAATGGGCAATGTGCTTAAATTATATTTGTCCCACTAACATCATAAAGGCCACTTATACAGTCCAGGGTGGGTGGTGGTTGCAGCGGAAACTCCACTACACACCAGAGCAATGCCATCTTGTTTGCAGCTGTTTGCTTGCTCCCCTGGCTGCCACGGAGCATCTCGGATTCCCGTCAGACCCGATTTGAAATTTTGGCCAATCCGCTGCAGCCCGGGGGAGGGGGGACTTTGGGAGCGGGCCTGAGTTGCAGCAGTCTTCACTCAGGTCCACTCCCCACCCATATAAAGTAGTCAGTAGGGGGCTGAGAGGGATATACACCCAATGGGGATGCGGGTGGCGCTGTGGTCTGAACCACTGAGCCTCTTGGGCTTGCCGATCAGAAGGTCGGCAGTTCAAATCCTCATGATGGGGTGAGCTCCCGTTGCTCGGTCCCTGCTCCTGCCAACCTAGCAGTTCGAAAGCACGCCAGTGCAAGTAGATAAATAGGTACCGCTGCGATGGGAAGGTAAACAGTGTTTTCGTGTGCTCTGGTTTCTGTCACGGTGTTCCGTTGTGCCAGAAGCGGTTTAGTCATGCTGGCCACATGACTCAGAAAGCTGTCTGTGGACAACCGCTGGCTCCCTCAGTCTGAAAGCAAGATGAGCGCCATAACCCCATAGTCGCCTTTGACTGGACTTAACTGTCCAGGGGTCATTTACCTTTTTTTTTCCACCCAGTGCCTATGCCAAGGCTTTCTATATCTGAAATTAATAACGTTGTGGCCATTTGAATCCCAAAACTGTTGTGGTGTCCAGTTCTTCTTCCATTAAAGGCCTTGATCCCGGAGGTGAGGGCACTGTGACTGGGCATGCAAAAACCCCTTTGGATGTTTCTCTTATTTCAGTTTACTTACTTATATCAGTTTATAACACTGTAAATAGTAATACTTACACATCTGTACTCTTGATCCCCATACATCAGTGATTCTCAAAGGGAGGATTTATTGCATCTACCTTAAGCCCTTGGTCGCTTTTTTCTAGAGGAGCCTTGAAAGTGACATATAAATCAAATGACCGCTGCAAATTTTGTGTGAAAATCCAAATGCAAAAGCCAACCACATCAATGGATACAAAAAAATAATAATAATAACGATAAAATCTTAAGAAACATCTTAACTTGTCTGGCACAAATGGCTATTGTGAATTCTTTTGTCATTTCCTGTGGATTATCACTGAAAATATCCCATTTGAATGATGTGAGGTGCTATCAACCACGGGACTAGCCTCATCTGTTCTAAATAAAGAATTCTCTCTTGGCAGTAGAAACATTGTAAATGAAACAAAAGAGCCATCCTCCTTTAAAATAAAAAATAAAAAAATGAACCGATTGTGTTGGATAACGCTAACCACCGAGAGATCTCAGGCCCCTAGCAGGCAAACCAGATGCCAAATGCACTCAGGAGCTTACAGGAGGTATTCAATAAGGAGGAAGGAAATGAAGAACAATTAATATGGATGTTGGGAAGAACTTCCTAATTGCATGGTGCCTCACGGTGCCTTTTACCAGCTTTGGTTGGTAAGGCAGCTATGGCCCTTCCTGGGTTGTGATAGCCTGGCCACAATCTGGTACCCTCCAGATTGGATTTTTGCAGTGCACTCTGTGTGGGGACGCTCTTGAGGCAGACCCAGAAGCTGCAGCTAGTGCAAAAGGCAGTGGCTTGACTGCTTGATGGGGCAGAATATTTCCAATATATTGTTACAGAAATAGGGGGGAAATCCCCCTAAACCCTAAAAATTAATAAATGCTAGGATCTGGGGTCCTTTGTGATATGAAGGGAGAATATAAGCCACAAGGGGTTGCCTTACCCAAACCAGTCTGGCTGGCTGAGGGAAGACCAGAGCTGTTAGCATTATGATAGACAGCCATCGAAGGTCGTCTACAACTCCTTGTCCCAGGTGTGACCAGAGACTGGAGATTTGGAAGGTTGCCAGGGTAACTGCTCTGGGGGAGGGCAAGGGGCTTCTGGGAAGAAGAAAATGGCAGATCCACTTTGGTGAGCATGAAGGAAGGACTGCCTGCAATGCTCTGGGCCACGCTGGACCCCCTCCATGCAGGCGGAAGGTGTAAATAGGCGAATAAGCCCTATTTCTTAAAGCACGACAGCCTCCACCGTGTCTCATGTTCTCTGAAGGGACACAGACCCTTCATGCGCTCTGTGTGCCTGTGACCCCATGCGCTCTGGCCACTGCTTGGCAGAGAGAGGGGGCAGGAGGTGGGCTTTTGTAACAATATTGTGGCACTGCTTAAAAACTCGCACTGGTGGCCAATTAGCTACAAGGATACTTTCAATGTGCTGTGCTGGTGTTAGTACACCAATACCTATTCAGCATGGGACCAGGATACCTAAAAAATGACCTCATCCTCTATATACCTGCTCTTTTACCTCTGAGCTCATCCTCTCCTATTTATACAGTGTAGCCCATGAAAAGCTTACAGAAGATCACTAACGGTCCCACCCTCCATATGCCTCATTTCCTCCAGGACTCTCGTTTCCTCCACCACATAGTCCTGCTTCCACCCAAATTTGCTTCCTAGTTATTGGATTCATTCCAGTTTACCTTTACTCATATAATTATTCCAAATTATTATCTGCTCTGACTGCTTAATTTCCTTCATCTAGTTTAGCTTTGGGAGAGAAGAAAGTCCTTTGTTAACTCACACACAATATAAAAGTTATTAAACGTTTTCCCTATAGGGATCAGCGAAAGTTCTCAGAGTCCCCTTCTTATGCTTCTTTATTTTTAAGTCTAAACTGTGGTTCTTCAGATGCTGTTGGACTCCAACTCCCATCAGCCGAGCCGGCATGGCTGAATGTCAGGAATGATTGGTGCTGCAGACCCCACCAACATCTGGAGGGCACCAGGCTAGCCATCTCTTCTTTAAACCAAACTTGGACTGAACAAGCCTTCAAACAGAAGACACCTTCAGAAAGAGGACGGTCCTCTGACAGCCTTGAGAAGAGAGGAATGCCATCTGTAAAGCAGGATACATGGCTGCTTTATGGGAGCAGTGCCTTCCCACCAGCTTCCCGCCTGCCCATATTTGTTTGGACTGCGGCTTTGTATCATTTCTGCCTTTAACAGCTTCCTGTATGCCATGTGCCCATGTGTTGTCTTCATCTAGATCAGGGCTTCCCAAGCTTGGGTCTCCAGCTGTTTTTGATCTACAATTCCCACCATTCCTTTACCACTGGTCCTGCTAGCTAGGGATGGTGGGAGTTGCAGTTCAAAAACAGCTGGAGACCCAAGTTTGGGAAACCCTGATCTAGGCCTGCCACTCATCCAAAGTATCTCGAGACCAGTGTCCATTCCCTTCTGCGCTGTCTGGGGCCTTCCTTCCTCTTACCTCCCCTGCCATGCGGTTGATTTCACCCCAGTCCTGCACCTTAGCGATGCCTTCTGTTTTGTGAGGGCTCTGCCACACTTTCCTTTGCTTTCACACTATTTTTGATACCTGTTGTCACGAAGGTTAGAGGGCAACATCCCGAGCACCCATGACCCTTTCATCTGCAACAGCAGGCAGCATAGGAAATGTTCGAGTTGCTTGCGTGGCAGGAGCACAGCTGCATCGTGTCTTCAGGCAACGATAAAGCAGGAGTTGTGTTTTCATACCAGAATGTGTAAAGACCTCGTATCAGCAAGGACAAGAGAAAGTGAACTGCAAATAAGCATATTCCTCCCCTGCATTCCTCTGAAATGCTGATTAATGAAGTTTGCTGCCAGATATCTCCTCTTCACAATAACAACAACCTATCAGCAGTGACAAATAATGTAAAGGCCAAACTGGAAATGTGTGAATGCTTTTCACATACAGCAGCTCAGAAAAGAGTAAGATCAGGCCCGTAGACTGCAAGAGGAAGAGCAACAGAGGGTTTGTCCGCACTTCTGTTTGTTCCGGGCCTAGAAAGTGTGGATCCCAGTGGTTTTCCACAATTCCCAGAGTGCCATGTGAAAAGGGAGTGATTGCTAAACCATTCTGCAGAGCTACAATTGCTGAGTCTCTGCTGAGCTCTTAAAGGAAACTGGCAATTCTATTCTGCAGTTGAAAGATGCACGTGTAAATCCCCTCTCTGCTGAGTGTGATAATAGCTCCGTGGTACAGCAGATGGTTTGCATGCAGAAGGCATCAAGCTTAATTCCTGGCATGTCTTGCTAAAAAAAAACAAAGTAGAAGAGGTAACAGAATTTGGGGAGTCCTTTGCCTGAGACCTCGGAAAGCTGGGGCCAGTCAGAGCACATGGCCACACCATCCGAGGCTGATGTAAATTGCAGTACAAAAAAATTTGGAGGGCACTAGGTTGGGGAAGGCTGGTACAGAATATTGGACCAATGGTCTGACTCAGTCTAAGGCACTTTCTATGTTCATGCGACATGCTTCTTCAACATACAGCTACAGTTCAGCATATACCAGAATTCTACACAAGTTCTATTAAAATAAATGATGACCAGACCAGAACTTTTTTTGAACTGCGTTCTTGACCTCTGGAATCATTTAATATAATTTAACTTGCACGTGCTCATTGAATTGATGAGCCTTGTTTTATGGCAAGCCAATCAAGAAACAAAAGGAGAAGTTTTTCCCCAAATTCCCAAAGAGCATTAATCTAAACCTTAAAGCCCTACTACATTCCTCTCTATCTCTATTAAAAATAATTACCCAGTGGAATATACTCCAAATGAATGCATTCAGATTTTTTTCTGGAGGAAACCGTGACCTTTTACACCCCCTAGGAAAACATTTTTATGCTTGCTTCCAAGAAGTAGGCAAGAAATCAGCATAGCCAATAGAAATACTGTTTGTTGTTTTTTCATTTCATAACACATGGTTTTGTAATGTGTCCATTCTAATTTCACGAAGGTCCATTCAGGCTAATCACCAGTCCTTGAGAGCAGAGAGACTTAATTCATCATATATAAACTTACCTGCACATGTGTTAATGCTTATCTGACATTGTTAGCACAGCTATTCCCGTAAGGACTACAGGATGCAGGCAAACCATTTAATACTTCATCTAGAGATCCCATTCAGTAAATGGTACGTCTTCCATTTTTCTCAATGGCCACAAATCATGCCTGTATGCACCAGTAACAGACTTTTCCTACTGACAAGCATTTTCCTTTGGTAGGATAGCTCTATAAATGCAAAGTGATATACTTTATTCATTGAGATTCTCTTCCACCAAAGTCATTGAAGAAAACTCCTGATCCATGCATATGTGTTTCCATCAATGCAAGAAACCACTGAATTAGTGTGTTTGTGTGGAAATCTGAACTTTCTCGTTCTTAACAATCTGTACAGTGGCAGTATTCATATAAGAATTGCAGTCTGCAAATACCACAATTATAAAACAGACATTGTAAAGAATCTTTTACACGACGATTGTTGTTCGTTTCTACTAAGTGCTTTTCTTTTACAAAGAACATAGTAAATAAAAAGGACCCTGCCTTTCATTTATAATACATATTTTACTGTGTTGTTTCATGTATTTGCAAAATTTATATCCACTAACTATAAACCCATGCACACATTAAATACTGTGAATCATTAAAAGGCATTTAAAAAGAGCTCAAAGCATTTACTTGCAAAAACAATGTGGAATATCTCTCTTTACCACATTTGAAGATATTTATCTTTACCACATTTGAAGAATTCCTAATGCAAAGTTTCTGCTTTGTGGAATGGTTTACTAACCAACATCCACCCTGCCAAATAATAACAGGTTTTTTTTTTAAATAATAAATTTAAAAGTCTGCTTCCAAGGCAGATGTTCAAGGATAGACGTATGTCTCAGTCATCATGAAATGGTTATTAAAAGAAAAAAATACTGCTCCAAATGCATTTCTCATAGGAAAGTATTGTTTTCAGTGGAATTACCTGAATAAAGAGTTGGCATTCCATAATAAATGCCAGATTTTTAGAAAAGCATTGGTACATAGTTATAGCAAATATGAAAGGCAAAAGAAGAAAAGAGTTGTGTCCACTTTGTTTAGAAAGCAGCTTTGTTTAGTAAGCAGTATTTACTTTAATAAATGTTTATCTCTTACACTTCAAAAAATAAATAAATCTTGGTTTCCAGATTGCTTCACTTATTACTTAAAAATGTGACGCAAACGCAGCCATTTCTCCAAGGCAGCGAAAAGAGAGCGCTTGGAACTATGTTGAACAGGCCTGGTTCACAGGACACTGTAAACCCAACTATGTTTTACCTGGTCCATGTAAACACAGAGGCTCCTGGAAACAAGCTCACAGGAAACAAGCTTTGCACTTCCCTGGTCCTTTTTGTTCCCACTTCCCACTGAGGGAAGAGCTTAACCATACCCTCCAATGAGACACAGACAAAACCAGGACACTGTTATCCGGGTCTGCATTCCCACACGAGTCACGTGACCCGATTGCGAGATTGCAGCCCCGAAAAAGCCCCTTTCCCCTTAGGTCCCCCCCCGTACAGTTATTTGTACATGTGTGTACCCCAAGGTTCAGGGCCGGCCTACCCATAAGGCAAGGAGCATGGAAGATGACTGCCTTGGGTGGCAGTATCCAAAGGGGCAACAAATCCCAAGGTTTTATTCTCCCCTTTGTTCCTGATGTTGACTCACCCCTTCATCCCTGGTGGGGAGTGAGGGGGGGACACGCCATTTTGTGGTTTGCCTCAGGTGCCAAAATGTATTGGGTCAGCCCTGCCAGGGTTATACAGTGGAAGGTTGGGTTGCGGCCGTAATCCGTGACGGAGGCACGTCTGCAACCCGCAGTGTTCGTATCCCGCAGCACCACATCTGCGCACACGCATGATGCAATTTGGCGCTTCTGCGCATGCACGAAGCATGCTTTAGCGGTTCTGCGCATGCGTGAGTGCCGAAACCCGGAAGTAACCCGTTCCGGTACTTCCGGGTTCGGCGCAGAGCGCAACCCCAAAAAACATAACCCGCAGCGTTCGCAACCTGAGATATGACTGTATTCAGTATGCTGCTACTTGCCCCTTAGTGTACCAGTGGTGTAAGTTTGGCTATGTAAGCATAAGCACAGGACAACTCCAATAGGTACTGGTATATTGATACTAAACCCTTTCAACCCTGCCCCGAGTGTAATAAAACATAAGCTGCATGGCATTTTTGTAAATGATCTACTGCTACATTAACATATCAGATTCATGATCCAATGCAGCCCAGCAACAGAAATATTACTATACTACCTGTCATAACTAGAATTGTTAGTTGCAATGAAAGGGGTGACCTGAATATATATGGTTCACAATTTCCTGTTACCGCAAACCAACTTTGGCAATTCAGATCTCACTGCAATCTCGCCGCTTCTTTTCTTGCAATTAATCACATACGAACTGTACATTCTTTCCAGTCCACAACAATGGCTTTCCCGAGGGCTGTTTGGACAATGGTTTCAAATGAGCCATTTCTCTAAAGGGCAATTAGTGCAAACAGGCACTATTCCCAAAGTCCTGGGCCTCCAACGGTATCGTATCGCACCAATGTGCTTTTCAAGAAATCTGAGAAATGTCAAAATATGTAACTTCCTGCATCATTTTTATCTTGCTCTGCTTCATCTGGTTAAAGACGTTGTTGCTGATTAATAGATTTAATGATAAATGAACCACTTCGTAGCAAAAGACCTAAGCATATTTAGCTGAGAGAGAGAGAGAGAGGAAGGAAAAAGAAAGTACAGTAAAGCAGATTCAGCTTAGGCTATGGTAAAATACACAGAAAACAAACTTCTCTACTTAAGCCACCCTTGATAGGAACAATTAGCAACTTGAGCTTATGGCAGGAAACACGATCTTGATAGCATAGAGGGTGTAAATGGAATAGTATTTTAAAATATTCAGCTATAGATGTTAAAGTGAAACCAAAGCTCCAGCAATTAACAACATCTTATTCTTGAAATTTTTGTTGCAGGTGCCTGCATAAGTCACCTGCAGCAAGCTCCACAACCCAACAGCTACATATGGTGGACCAGGCTTTTGTCGTTTAGTCGTGTCCGACTCTTCGTGACCCCATGGACCAGAGCACACCAGGCACTCCTGTCTTCCACTGCCTCCCACAGTTTGATCATACTCATGTTGGTAGCTTCGAGAACACTGTCCAACCATCTTGTCCTCTGTCGTCCCCTTCTCCTTGTGCCCTCAGTCTTTCCCAACATCAGGGTCTTTTCCAGGGATTCTTCTCTTCTCATGAGGTGGCCAAAGTATTGGAGCCTCAGCTTCAGGATCTGTCCTTCCAGTGAGCACTCCGGGCTGATTTCCTTCAGAATGGATAGGTTTGATCTTCTTGCAGACTCTCAAGAGTCTCCTCCAGCACCATAATTCAAAAGCATCAATTCTTCGGCGATCAGCCTTCTTTATGGTCCAGCTCTCACTTCCGTACATTACTACTGGGAAAACCATAGCTTTAACTATACGGACCTTTGTCGGCAAAGTGATGTCTCTGCTTTTTAAGATGCTGTCTAGGTTTGTCATTACTTTTCTCCCAAGAAACAGGCAACTTCTAATTTTGTGAGCTCCATTTTTTGCTGACACAAGGACTGCCATGCACCATGATACATGATTGGAAGCAAAAGGTTTGCACGCAAGTGATTGGCATGTACTCTTTCAGCACTCTTTCTGAGCCCCACCCCCATTTCCATTTAGACATCAGTGGCAGCAACAAGTATAGCAGCAAGTGCCCCAAGGATTCCAATATTATTTCATGGTTTAGAGTATTTGATGAAAGGCAAACAAAATGAATGAAAACAAAATAAAAAAATTCCTTCCAGTAGCACCTTAGAGACCAACTAAGTTTGTTCTTGGTATGAGCTTTCGTGTGCATGCACACTTCTTCAGATACATGGTATCTGAAGATATGAGCTTTCGTGTGCATGCACACTTCTTCAGATACCTGGTATCTGAAGAAGTGTGCATGCACACGAAAGCTCATACCAAGAACAAACTTAGTTGGTCTCTAAGGTGCTACTAGAAGGAATTTTTTTATTTTGTTTTGACTATGACAGACCAACACGGCTATCTACCCGAAAATGAATGAAGTAAAACAGGCTTCGTCAACCTCGTCCCTCCAGATGTTTTTGGCCTACAACTCCCATGATCCCTAGCTAGCAAGACCAGTGGTCAGGGATGATGGGAAGTGTAGTCTCAAAACATCTGGAGGGCCGAGGTTGAGGAAGCCTGAAGTAAAACAGTTGATCAGGCTTCACCAAAATTAAAGGAAAACAGCCATATTTCTTACAGCCTTAAAAAACAGATGTTTTCAATTGCTGTCACTGGAGGTGACAGGTTGTCTCCATGGTAAGAAGTGAGAGAAGGGGAAGATATAGTCTTCCATATTATAGGGGAATGTATCCCATTTCTATTTCAATTATTGCTATTATTTCTAAATTTCCACTTATGCGGAAAATTAACACGTGCAAATTTTGTGCGGATTGTACAGTATCCCCTTTGGGCTTCTATTTTGGGGATGCATAAATCCCCATCAGCTAGAACTCAGATGCATCATGGACAAAGAAGAAAACGAAATGTGTGACACTGGGAATATAAGATGGCTGTAATATACCCAGGTTCAATGCATTTGCTCAAAAGTGGTAATGAAAATTGCCTAACTAAGTTACCTGTTACTTCAAAGAGCAATCTATTCTTTTGGACGCCTTCCCAAAAGAAAATTGTCATGCACCATAAAAAAGGCATTAGGCAACTGTGGCTTGAAGCCAGCTACTTTTGTGCTTTCATTTTTGCTTTTTATTAAAGCAGGAAAGTATATCTTTTATTACCTGTGCTGGAGTGCATGCAGGTAAAAATGATTGACAAGTAATCATTACACAGTGGTTCAGTTTGCACCTTGGCTAAGCTGCTCCACTGCCACCCATCACCAACATCCTTTGCTTCCTCCAATGTTTCATGTTGTGCCTGAATGAATGAAAGCTCACTCAAGCTTCAAAGAACATCATCACTATGTTTGTGTGTGTGTGTGTGTGTGTGTGTGTGTGTGTGTGTGTGTGTGTGTGTGTGTGTGTTAAGGATGTGTCTGTTCAGCTCTGCCAGCAGTCTACTGGGAATTTCTCACAAAAGCAGGCTCCCCCCTTGGAGGGGATTATGCACTGACTTTGAAGATGGTTTGCCAGCAATTATTCCCCTTAGGTCAAGACTTATTCCAGTTCTCTACAGCCGCTGACACAGTGTGGTGTATACTGTAAAGGGGAGGAGACTTGTTGTTGCTTTTTACCCAAAGGATCACAGGTAAACAACACAGCTGACACCAACTACTTTTAATGCATGTTGCAAATATATGATTGTCAATGTTTTTGGGGGCAACGGTGCAGCCTCACCGACTTCAGCAAGCTGGACTGCCCAGAACTGCACAATCTCATGCCAGTTTTCCTGACCCCCCCCCCAAACCCACCTTGCTTTCAGAGACTTAAAGTCTGTGCCAAGTCAGATTGCTTAGCAAAAAAGCTGGTTGCTGGGAACTGATTAGCAGGCTCCAGACTGAGGGCTGGGTCTGAGCAGAGTCAACAAGATAAAAAGCATAAACCTCTTGCTCTTACCCTTCAAGAAACTCTTCATAGCCCTGCTTCCCTTTACCTTTCCTTTTATCTACAGGCCAGCACAGACTAATTGCACTTTTTCCCACCCCTTCTACCCATGATGGCTCCCTGACCTGACTGTGATTAAGGAATGCATCTGATGTGTTTGCCCAAGGGAAACTTGATATTTTGCATGCTCACACCATGCTCACACCACAAAGCTGCCTTAGGCTGCTCATCTAGCCCAGCATTGTCTGCCCTGATCAGCAGCACCTCTCAAGGGTCTATGGCAGAGGTCTTCCACATCACCTCTTGCCTTTTAAGAGGAGCTGTGCCAGGGACAATCTTTGAGCAACGTATATGTTCTACACCACTGGGCTATATATGGTCCCCTCCCTAAAAGTACAGCCTCCAGCAAGGGGAGCCTCGTTGAATGGGCAGAATATCTGAGGAGCAGAGTCCTTCCTCATCGGTTGTCTCTACACGGGATGAACCCATCTATGCATGTACCTGATGAAGTAGAATGTAGTCCATAAAAGTTAAAGGTAAAGGGACCCCTGACCATTAGGTCCAGTCGTGTCCGACTCTGGGGTTGCGGCACTCATCTCGCTTTATTGGCCGAGAGCCGGCGTACAGCTTCTGGGTCATGTGGCCAGCATGCCAAAGCTGCTTCTAGCGAACCAGAGCAGCGCACGGAAACGCCGTTTACCTTCCCACTGGAGCGGTACCTATTTATCTACTTGCACTTCGTGCTTTCGAACTGCTAGGTGGGCAGGAGCTGGGACCGAGCAACGGGAGCTCACCCCTGTCGCAGGGATTCGAACTGCCGACCTTCTGATCAGCAAGCCCTAGGCTCTGTGGTTTAACCCACAGCGCCACCTGGGTCCCTCATAATAAAGTTAAGTCATAATAAATTGGTTAGTCTTCAAGGTGCCACAAGACTGTTTATTGATTTTGCAAAAGATGACTCATCCTTTCCCTACACACACGCACACACACACACACACACACACACACACACACATAGCTGAAGGGAGCAGAGAAGCTCTGTTTGCTTGTGTGAGAACAATAAAAATGTTTTTGGGGACAGAATGAGCAGCAAAAACAGAGCTAAGCTAAGAGCTGTTCCTGGAAGTCGGAAGCATTTTGGGAGCACAGGGACGTTTCTCTGGCTATATGATGTGGAACAGCAGATTTGCCCCTTGCAAGAGTTCTGCTGCCTGTCTCCACTTATTCTCATTTAGTATATCTGTAAATATACCCAAAATATTACAAAACACCACACGTACCCAGCAATTTCTCCTTCCAGAGGAAACCAAACCTTGGTAACTACTGCCATTGGAATTTCTCGCTGCTTGTGGAAGTTGGGAATGTGAAAAAAGTATGCAAGTGATCTCTTATGTCTAATGCTTTTTAAAAATTACTGTATCAGCCAGAGAGTGGTTAAAGTGTTCCCAGAAGTAATTAAATCATATCAAGTGATCTTGTGAATGTAACCATTGCTGTATTGGACAAATAATAACAGTGGGATTTGGCTGAAATGGTGCATTCCGTCCCTCTTAAGTGCCAAAAATAGGAAGACGGTTCATTAAGGACCTCAGAGGAAAAGCACAATGGACCTAAACTGCTGTGAAAATTCAGCTGGTGTGGACGTCACTCTCCCCCTTTCTAAGTATTCTTAGATATACTCTCTGCAACATGTACCTGGATATTAGACAACAACTATTAAAACAGAAGTTATATGTTAGGAAAGGGACTAGGAAATAAACATTGGCCAGCCAAACATTTTCACATGAGCTCTGAAAAGCATAACATCCGTGGTCAAAAATAGTAACAGAAGACATATAAATCTTCCATGGGAAGGAGACTACTGGGGAGATTTTACCACCTGGAATATAAGCATTTGGTTTCCTAAAATACACACCGCCTGTCAATGGCAGCAGTGCCCATAGTGTGAAGGTGTCAAAACCACCAGCAGCTGCTAATCTCGTTTAGAGAGGAAGGGAATTCTGCATATTCCCCAAAGCCTCTTTATGAAGCATATCAGGAAACAAGGCCCAGTGATTCAAGTCCCCCCTCCTTCTGACATCTATGTGCCATTCATAATGCAGATTCTTTTGATGGGATGATAATGATCCTGCAGCCCACAAGACAGGATTTCCCTGAACATTTTTTTAAAAATCCTGCCCTTCTGCAAATCTTCTCAGGGCAGCATACCATACCATAATACAAGACAACTCTTTAAGTATATAAAAGATAAACAACAGAATTAGATTTATTAGAACAGATAAAACCATCATCAAGACAATTTACATTCCACGCAAAAAGCAAATAAAAATGATTTTGCTGCCATCAAAACAACATTATTTTATTTTATTTAAGAGGGGATTCCACAGACAGGGGATGTACAGATGAAAAGTTCCTGTCCCTAAGTCACCTTCTGCCTGTTTTCAGAGGGTGGAGCAGATTTCGTGTGAACAGTGCAGAGTTTGGGAGGCTCGTGTGTGTGTGTGTGTGTGTGTGTGTGTGTGTGTGTGTGTTGTGAACTGCCTTGTGATTTTCAGATGAAGGGCGGTATACAAATTTAACAAATAATGATAAGTAATAAGCAATGGGTCCAACGGCTAAGAAGGCAGTTACTGCACATGCTGTAGAGGGAAATGAGAAGCAGAGGAGGCTCATCATTTACCTGGGAAGGTAGCCCATCTAGGAGAAAAGAAAGCGCTGATCCAAAATCTCTGCTGTTTTGAGGCTATACTCATTCATGAGAAAGGCTTCGGGAATAAACCCTTAAGAAGAATCTGTACCCGCTGCCTTGTGGGGCATCTTTGGAAGAAGAAAAGGCTAAGGAGGAATGCCGACACAAATCTGGACTGGAGTCCCTAAGGCGGTTGGATGGGGTCTTAAAGAGGAAGAAATAAGATATAGTTTTGCATAAAATGTGCATATACTCTACATATACGTATAGATGCATATATATGTATAGATGCATATTTAGAAACAAGTACTACAGTAAGGGACGCGGGTGGCGCTGTGGGTTAA
This sequence comes from Darevskia mixta, assembly GCA_034641385.1. Lineage (NCBI taxonomy): Eukaryota > Metazoa > Chordata > Lepidosauria > Squamata > Lacertidae > Darevskia > Darevskia mixta. Next base: position 4,042,770 of record JAWWNH010000062.1, on the reverse strand, counting down.
ACCACAGAGCCTAGGGTTTGCCGATCAGAAGGTCGGTGGTTCAAATCCCCACGACGGGGTTAGCTCCTGTTGCTCGGTCCCTGCTCCTGCCAACCTAGCAGTTCGAAAGCACGTCAAAGTGCAAGTAGATAAATAGTATCCCGCTCCAGCGGGAAGGTAAACGGCGTTTCCATGCTCTGCTCTGGTTCGTCATGCTGGCCACATGACTTGGAAGCTGTACGCCAGCTCCCTCGGCCAATAAAGCGAGATGAGCGGCGCAACCCCAGAGTCGATCACGACTGGACCTAATGGTCAGGGGTCCCTTTAGCTTTACCTTTACTACAGTAAGAGTCAACTGTTACGCTAGGCAGCTCCTGTATGTGGAAAGGTGTGTGATACAGTGGTACCTCAGATTACAAATGCTTCGGGTTACAAACACTTTGGGTTACGAACTCTGCTAACCCGGAAGTAGTAAACTCGGGTTGAGAACTTTGCCCCAGGATGAGAACGAAAATTGCGCAGCGGCGGCGCGGAGGCAGCAGCAGCAGACCCCATTGGCGAAAGCACGCCTCAGGTTAAGAACGGTTTCGGGTTAAGAACGGACCTCTGGAATGAATTAAGTTCGTAACCCGAGGTACCACTGTACAACAAATCAAATCTGTTAGAATTTACGGTGTCATAATTCCACCCCCCTCCACCCACCCATGCAGAAGGGGGAAGGCTTTTTCAGAAATGCAAATCAGGCAAGGGGGAAGAGAAGGGGAACCAAGTGCCTTATATACAGCACCCAGGCACAGAGTTCCAAATTTAAGAAAAGAAAACATACTTACTCAAAGTAAGAGCTCCCACAGCTACCGCAACTCAAGACCCTTTTGTGCACATCTGACATTCTTTCATTATTGTGTATGGTGTTAATTTCACTGCCTTCGTCTGGTTGTGACGTGGCCAAGTTTCGGTTGTCATAACTCAAAATCTCCCAAAACTTTATTGTGGTTACCAGTCTCAACATTAACATAGCATTTGGCACGTACGCTTCTTGTGGCTTTTTTGGAACTGGTTTGTTTGCCTCAGAAAATGCTTGGTTGATAAAAGAAACGTCCTATGATATCTATTGTGACATGGGAGAGGGGGAAAGAATGAACAACAAGACCACTGTGGTGGCACTCTAGAGACCTCACCGTCTAGGGAGGAGCCGGGGCATGTTAATCTGCAATGGATGGAACCTTAACACGTTTGCATATAAAACTGCAACTGCCGATAGGAACGTCCTATGATTCTATTCACCTTCACATGGATAGAGCAGGAGAGCCCAGGAGACGGAATAATTACAAGAAACCATGACAGCTTTAAAATAAATAAATAAATAAATAAATCATAGTAACGAAACATTATAAGGTATTTGCAAACATCCTATTTAATAAAGGTAAAAGGTAAAGGTAAAGGACCCCTGGACAGTTAAATCCAGTCAAAGGTGACTATGGGGTTGTGGAGCTCATCTCGCTTTCAGGCCGAGGGAGCTGGTGTTTGTCCACAGACAGCTTTCCGGGTCATGTGGCCAGCAAGACTAAACCGCTACTGGCGCAACAGAATACCGTGACAGAAACCAGAGCGCACGGAAACACCATTTACCTTCCTGCCACAGCAGTACCTATTTATCTACTTGCACTGGCGTGCTTCCGAACTGCTAGGTTGGCAGGAGTTGGGACAGAGCAACGGGAGCTCACTCCGTTGCGGGGATTCAAACCGCCAACCTTCTGATTGGCAAGCCCAAGAGGCTTAGTGGTTTAGACCACAGCGCCACCCGCGTCTATTTAATACATGAAGGGTGACTAATGCAAATTGTTTGTAATAAAGGTAAAGGTTTAGCTGCCTTGCGTAGGTTAGATACTAACTGTACAATTCAAAGTACCTGAATGCATAGTGCATTTATATGGCACTTTCCCCTAAGCCAGGCAGCCCCAAACTCGGCCCTCCAGATGTTTTGGGACTACAGTGGAACCCCGTGTTATGTACGCTGCAGGATGCGTACGTTCAGGATATGCACCACAGCAACACGGAAGTCCTCCCCGGAGTGCGCGCAACGCGCAGGTGCGCAGAAACGTTCTGCACACTTCGTGCATGCGCAGAAGCGCAAAAACCCGCGAACCTCCGGGTTTTTTATTTTTTTCTTGGTGCGTTCGTGTTATGCACGCCCGTGTTACGCACCGCGACCCGGAACGGATCGCATGCGTAACCCGGGGTTCCACTGTACAACTCCCATCATCCCTAGCTAACAGGACCAGTGGTCAGGGATGATGGGAATTGTAGTCCCAAAACACCTGGAGGGCCGAGTTTGGGGGTGCCCTGCCCTAAGCACTCAATTTGCTTCGCTTCCATTATTTCAGTAGTTTTTACAAGTACCCTGTAAGTTAGACCATTATTAATATTGTCAGCATATAAGATGAGGAGGAATGAGGCTGTCAAAGAGCTGCTTGCCTAAGACCACCCCATAAGTTCAAGGATCAGATGAGGTTTGAACCAGGGGCACCCCAACTCATAGCTCTTTCTCTTAACCATGATACAGTTTCAGAACCTATATTTTCAGCATCATGCTTTCCAGATGCGGCAATCAAATGCCAGAAGAGGCAAAATGTGGTTTGCAAAGGTGTTTGTTTTTGATCTGAGTGCACAACCCCGAAGGTGAGGCGTAACGGCTGCTGAACATCTGAATGCTTTCCAGACCCTCAGGTTTCTTAGTCCAGCATGGGAAGGCCAACTTCAGGCCCCTGGCGTTCTTCCTCCTGCTGCAAGAGGTCAGCACAAGAGGCCAGTACAAACTTCATCACTCATCTGCTAGGTAAGCCCTAGTGACTGATCAGGGGAACCATATTGCTTCAAAGCAACATCGGTCAGTGAAGCTCACAAGTAGAGGAAGGAAATAAAGCATTTGGCATCTTCAGAGAAGAATAAGATGATTTAAAGTAAGGTAACAATGCCCAGGAAAATAGGCAAGCTTGGGTGATCTAAGCAGAGGCGCACATAAATTTGAGGAGTCCCTCCAAGTTAATGACAGGTATAAGGCAATTGAAAGGGCCCAGTAGGTTTCAAATTGTTGCCATTGTCTGACAGCTTTTATCCTTTAGAGCCAAGCTAGAGAACAAAAGCCTATTTTTGGTAAATCGAAACCAGAAACAGCGGAGATTTTATGAGGGCTTTGACAAAATGTGGGATGGCAGGGTTCGGACATGGGGGAAGCTCCTGGTTTCTTGCCAAATTCTTACACAAGCTGCATTTCCGAATGCAGTGCATATAAAACCCTGTTATGTTAAGAGGCATTTATTAATACAAGTTATTGCTTGTATTAATACACATACACACAAGGCATAAGGCACATGCATTTAAAGTGCATCCAACCCTAAAGTGAATCCCAAAACTGAAAAGGTCAAAGATTCAGAAATGTACCAAATGGGGGCTGAAGGAGGGAGTACCCCCCTTTTTTGCTTTCATACGGGGACAGTGAGGAAAATGCTTCTACAGCTTACTGCATGACCTGGCTTCAGAAAGTGCACACCCAAACTCCACGTACTATTGATATCTAGAGCCTCTGCCACATGGTATTGCATTTGCCACATTTTCTCTTACTAGGAAAATGGTACCAGTAAAGATGGATAATTGACTTCCTGCCCAATGCAGGCATAGCACTGAACCTTCATTCAGCTTTATGCCTGAAAATCTAAACGAGGTAAAGTGTCAACCAAAACCAAGAACATGGAGCCATGCTTGAAAGTGGGTGTGCAGACCGTGTCGTGAATTAACTATACACCTATCACCAGCAAACCACAGATAAGGTAATTACCCTGCTTCTCCAGCTGCAGGTAGGTTTCACTGGTTTCTTCTTTTACAAGAAGCAGGGTTTAGCTTGACAAACTGAACCAGGGATGGGGAACTTAGAGCCCTCCAAATGCACTGGACTTCCAGCTTTCATCATCCCTGGCCTTGGGCCATGCTAACTGGGGCTGATGGGAGCTGGAATCCAACAACATTTGGAGGGCCGCATTCTCCATCCCTAAAGTACACCATGTATATTTGAGATACTAATCAGGGTTAAAGCTAACCATGGTTAAGCATTGCTTCTGTATTGTTCTTGATCATAAAAGGAATGAAGGATTGCTGACAGATTCGTTCTGACACATTTGTTAAAGGAGGTTAAGGAGAAGCATGAGACTAGCCCAAGGGCACCCAGTGAGCTTCAGTATCTATCAGCTGCAGCAGGATGGCCCCCTGCAGTGCGACCTTGTTGTCATTCACTCGCTCAAGGAAAATTAACAATTGGACGGTGGCCTAGTGATCAAGGTCCTTTAACAGTTGAGTATAAGTGGGAATTTTAGTAAATGTAGCTTATCTTTCCCTTATGCTTTGAAGGTGCAAACATCTGCACAGTGCAGAAAGATTGCCAAATTTTGAGGAGAATTTTATAGTTTCGTACTTTGGTCTTTGGATAAGACTAAAGATGCTAATGTTAACGGTGCTGACTTCAATGAAGGGATCTTTTTGGAAACTGCCATAATAGAGTCATAGGAGTTGTAAAGGACCATGAGGGTCATCTAGTTCAACTGCCTGCAATGGAGAAATCCTTTGCCCAATGTGGGGCTTAAACCCATGACCCTGAAATTAAGAGTCTCATGTTCCACCCAGCAAGGAATGCAGACTAGTGCTTTAGCCTCCCAACAAGTACGGTAAGTGAGGCTGACTGATACTGATTTCCTCCAAATCCAGACTGTGAGCTTCATTCATAGTTGAGTGGGGATTTCAATATGGGTTTGCCACATCCAAGCCTAGCACTCCAGCCATGGACATTATATTCACTCTCATTTGGCCAACAGGATATATCTTTCCATTCTGCATAAACTCATTGGTACTGTTTTGTATTCTTCAAATAACCTGGGCTTTTGTGTTTTTAAAGCATTCTAGCCTTTAAATATGAATGAATGAAAGCTAGCAATGCTTGCTAAAAAAATTTGGGCTTCACTGTTTCTCCTGGCTGCTTGCTACCTGTCCACAACTATAGAAGTCAGCATAAGATTGCTGGGATTCCTGCGCTTTAGCTGGGAATAGGTCCTGTTAAGTTCAACGGGGCTTACTTATAGTCAACACATACAGGATTGAACTATATATTACAGAAAAAGACGCAGATTAAATTAAACAAAGTTAGAGAAGATATGTGAAGCTGTTTGATCAGCACCTTTTATACAAGTTGCATGGTGCAGCTTTTTCGGAGCAAAATTTGGATCACCTGGACATGGAATTTTGTGTTTATTTTGCAAACTGTCCTGGAAATGCAGTGACTGGAACATAAAAAGGGACAAAGCCTTGACTCCGATAAGCAGCAAGTTGGGATCATTATGTAGGAAAGGGTCCCCCCCCCCGTTTCCATTATTTCCCTTGCACAGTCAGATTCCATATAGACTTCTGGAATCTCTCTGTTCAGTAGTTTGCCAGCTGGTATTTTGACAGCTGTCACCTTGGCCAATAAAGCGAGGGCTGAAGCTGGGGTAATCACTGCAGGAGGTTTATACTGTAGAGATCTATTCTTCATCCACAGTGTGGTAGAGACCACATGCGGTAGAACCACAAAAGTTATGGGGGGGGGAGAAGTTTAAAAGAAATGAAAGCTGATCCTAATTTGGAAGAGTTGCTTTGTACCTCCTCCCCCCACCAGCTTTTAATCCTCTGTGCCAGTATCCTATTGCCTAAGGTCTCCTGGGTGCAATCGTACTGACTTTGTGAGGAGCTTCAAGAATGCAGTTCTTCAAAACACACTTCAGCATATGAATTCAAAGAGCAGTTTCTTATTGCCTGGTGGCACCCTTGCTTTTCCAATACTGAATGTCAGGTCTGGCCATTTATAAAGCAGGGAATTTGCTTGCTTATGGCAGGTGCCAAGTCCTGTTATTCTGGCTTGCTGTGGAAGGCAATGAGTTTCTTCCTCTGGTATCAGATTTTCCCCAGCTCCAGAGTTATCCCTCATTATTCCTGATAGCCATATATACTTAGGAACATAAGGAAAACTCTGCTAAATCAGCCCTCTGATTAAAACCTCTGCTTAAAAACGTCCAAGGAAGGGGAGTCCACCACCTTCTGTGGGAGTCCATTCCACTGTCGAACAGCTCTTACTGTCAGAAAGCTCTCCCTGAACAATGCTTACAAACATAATAAAAACTATTCCGAACTATGAATTAAAAAACTATTTTTGTTGCAATTTATGTCTGCCCTTAGTTTGACTTTTACTTGTTCAGAGCAAAATAAAACTTAATTCAAGAATAAATACTGGAAGATAAGGAGAAAATGACACCATAAAATGACAGATTTATTTATTTTTCCTGAATTGTGTAATCTATTGATATAGATCTTAGTATAGATCTTGGACTGACTTTTTTTTTTTAAGTGAAGCCAAGCTAACTAGAATAACAAATAAAAGTGGGTGTAAAACAGATGACACAGTATACATTAGTTTATCCAATATTGTTAATCAACTCACAAAATGGTTTTCCACTGGGGAAGTCCATGTTTGAAATATGTTCTAATTTTTCAGAAGAGCATTTCAAACATCTTTAAACAATTAAGACGTGCAAACAGAACTTCCAAGATTTCCCTGTACCCCGAATGCTGAACCAGATTTTTCTTTTGCTTCTTGATACTGAGGTCGAAAGTAGAAGAACAAAACTATATATAACTTGAACTGCCTTTAATTTTTAATAAGTTGACTGATCCCTTTCTGAATAATCAATCAATCAATCAATCTCTTCTAACTTAAAGTGCATACCATCAGATAATCAATATTTGTGCCTTTCTGAGGATAATGAAAGTAATATAATGTAAAGGTAAAGGGACCCCTGACCATTAGGTCCAGTCGTGTCCGACTCTGGGGTTGCGGTGCTCATCTCGCTTTATTGGCCGAGAGCCGGCGTACAGCTTCCAGGTCATGTGGCCAGCATGACAAAGCCGCTTCTGGCGAACCAGAGCAGCGCACGAAAACGCCGTTTACCTTCCCGCCGGAGTGGTACCTATTTATCTACTTGCACTTTGACGTGCTTTCGAACTGCTAGGTGGGCAGGAGCTGGGACCGAGCAACGGGAGCTCACCCCGTCGCAGGGATTCGAACCGCCAACCTTCTGATCAGCAAGCCCTAGGCTCTGTGGTTTAAAGTTATTAATGTACCACTTAATAACTTTAGAAAAAGGTAAGAAAAAGTGTGCCCTTCAATTTTACTTGTCAATTTTACTTCAGTTTTACAAATCAATGTTGTGGCCTGCTTAATAGTTCACAGAGTTTTCGAATCCCAAGCAAACACACACACAAGGTCATCAAGACCCAGGTATGCTACGATGTATGAGTAAATGTGGGATTTTGGAAGCCTATCCAGTATGTACTGTGTCGAACAACATACATTCTTACTATGTATAGTGCTCTGAGTTCAAGCAAATGTACTCTAAATTTACATCAATATATCAATACTTCTTTAAAACAAAACAAAACCAATACTCTACTTGAAGAGGTGCTTTCTTGAGAGTTCACATGCTACAATTCCTTGCGTGCTTCACCCCCCCCAACTTTTAGAAAGTCGGACTATTGCTGTAATCTAATGTATGCTAGAAAAGACTGTTATGACATCCTATAACAAATTGCCTTCAAGTAAAGCAGTAAACATTCTTTACTCGTTTGTGATATGTACCATATGCTGGCCCAATCACACATTTTTTGTGGTCAGATAAGTATTTGCAAAAGTCATTCCCAACACCACGCAACAGAATAACAAGCAAAACTTTTACAGAGATAATGTATAGCATAGTGTCACTGAACAGATAAATGTTAAGCACTGATGGGCCAGTTTTATGGGCTGCTTCACTTGTTACTGAAATACTAGATACAAGGCTGTCTACCACATACATTCAATGGTCCCCATAATATGCAATAGGTCCTTTACTTAAGCTGTGCACATGACATAGGTAAAGGTAAAGGGACCCCTGACCATTAGGTCCAGTCGTGGACGACTCTGGGGTTGCGGTGCTCATCTCGCTTTATTGGCCAAGGAAGCTGGCGTACAGCTTCCGGGTCATGTGGCCAGCATGACTAAGCCGCTTCTGGTGAACCACAGCAGCGCACGGAAACGCCGTTTACCTTCCCGCCAGAGCTACACTTATTTATCTACTTGCACTTTGACGTGCTTTCGAACTGCTAGGTGGGCAGGAGCTGGGACCGAGCAATGGGAGCTCACCCGATTGCGGGGATTCGAACCGCTAACCTTCTGATCGGCAAGCCCTAGGCTTTGTGGTTTAGACACAGCGCCACAGTGCACATGACATAGGCAGCCACAATTGGTCTGAGTCCCTGGGGTTTATATTCATAGCCATGGCTTAGCCAGGCTTGGGCAGAGGAAATTGAGACAGGTTTGGTTCTTCCCTTCATTTTGCTGCTACACTACACCGAACTAAGCCATAGTATGGTTTAGAATGACATCTGAACCTGGGCAAATGGGTTTAGATCTCTTCATACTAGGCATGGGCTGTAATCAAGGTTTATGGCTTGTAGTTTGGTCCAGGAGAGCAAACCAATCAAGGAGGATCAAAATAGTCCTGATTTCTCTGTGAGTACCCATGCTCTCAAGTTTCTGTCTCTCCCCTTCCAAAAGGGGTACACTTTCTATTGCAAGCAACCTTCAAAAGCACATGAAGTTCAAATTCTAAACGTTTCAGAATTGGGGGGGGGGAATCATCAAAATAATTGTCAATAACAAAACAGTCAGCTGCAATAGTCAGCAAACTTGCAGCTAGCTTGCATTATGCATCAGCTTGCAGAAATGCTTTCTTTTTCCTCTAAAAGGTAATCAAAATAGAGGCAAGTGGCACCTCTGGGACATTCCATTATATGGGTGCTACAACAGAAAAGGCCATGAGTACAATAATATACATGTGAGTGCCTGCTAATTTCCTAAACATCTAATCTGCTGTCCCAGCTCTGATTTGCTTCATATAGGTGGATAGATCGACAAACCCTTCTTTGGGGACATTTTCATATTCACATTACATTTTTTAAGACATATCCAATGATGTTTGATGGATGCACTTTAAAAAAAAGTTATCTCTGCAAACACATGCATCATGCAGGTTCACTTTTTGGGCAGGCAAGGTTCATGTTTGCCATTTTTCCAGTATTGTTGTTGTTGTTAAGTCGTTTAGTCATGTCCGACTCTTCGTGACCCCATGGACCAGAGCACGCCAGGCACTCCTGTCTTCCACTGCCTCCCGCAGTTTGGTCAGACTCATGTTGGTAGCTTCAAGAACACTGTCCAACCATCTCGTCCTCTTTCGTCCCCTTCTCCTTGTGCCCTCCATCTTTCCCAACATCAGGGTCTTTTCCAGGGAGTCTGCTCTTCTCATGAGGTGGCCAAAGTATTGGAGCCTCAGCTTCAGGATCTGTCCTTCCAGTGAGCACTCCGGGCTGATTTCCTTCAGAATGGATAGGTTTGATCTTCTTGCAGACCATGGGACTCTCAAGAGTCTCCTCCAGCACCATAATTCAAAAGCATCAATTCTTTGGCGATCAGCCTTCTTTATGGTCCAGCTCTCACTTTCGTACATTACTACTGGTAAAACCATAGCTTTAACTATACGGACCTTTGTCGGCAAGGTGATGTCTCTGCTTTTTAAGATGCTGTCTAGGTTTGTCATTGCTTTTCTCCCAAGAAGCAGGCGTCTTCTAATGCAAAATTCACGACAATGTTTGATCCTACCGAGTAACAAGATAAAAATCAAGGATGGGGTGGTTGCAAAGGTCTTTTGTGACTGACACTGTATTTAAAAAAATACAGCATCATCCATAATTGTTTTACAGAGACGTTACTTGGATTATGAGAATCACCATCATCTCAAAAAGTTTTGCTTTAGGCTTTCCTCACCAATGCACCCATCCCATCATTGGATTCTCCACAAACTCTACATCATCTGTTTAGATTTTATGCTCTGCTGGACATACTTGTTATGTTTTATCTCCCAGATAGCGGATCAGCAATAAAGGTTTGCTTTTGTGTCAGATTTTCTTCTTTAAAACTTTGAAGAGGTCTTATTGCAGCAGGAGTTCGAATTCTCACATGGCTTTAATTCTTCTTTTGAAGGAAGGGAGAGAATGTGAAGTGGAACGAGAAATATAGTAGGACGACTGGAAAGTGTGTGATGCCTAAGAACCTGGCTAGCACTTTAGAAGGTGGTGCTAAGGGACACACTTACTCTGGGCTCCGAAAACAGATACGAAGTCCCAGGACATCAAAAACAAATGCAACAATAATTAAAAGCATTAAATAAAAAACAACAACAACTGTATCAACAAAACAAAAAAATCTAATTAGGTTTGTAAAAGACTAATTAATGACCACATGATTTCCTGGAAAGCAAACTGTCACAATGAAAAGGGATTTATTTAATCTTTTACGGTGAAATCCTTCATAATTCAAAGCACTGGAATTAACGTTGTAAGCCTCCAAGTTCAAATTAAGCCTTCTAAGTGGACTTTAATTGCACTTTGAGAAGTGCCTATGATTCCCTTTGCCACTATAAACAAGAGCCAAGAACTCCCTTCAAATTGCTACTGAGGTGTGTTGCAAACTGAGGTTCCGCTCAATAAAAAACCGCCTCGTGCTTCTTTTAATATCTTGTTCTCTTCAGAGCAGTAAAATGCAGGAGAGAATACAAAGGAGCCCAAATTTACAACACGGGAGCAGCTTTGCATTTTGCATGAATATCAAGTCATTGAAAATGAGTGATTTTCCCGCCCTTTATATTCATGGACTCCCCACCCCCTTTTTTTCTCGCCACTGCTTTAGTATTGATTGGGGAGGAAGTATGTGTCTGAGTCTGAAGTGAGCTTAAAAGCTGAATCCTAACCATGTCCACTCAGAATTCAAGCCCTGGGGAATTCAACAGAGCTTACTATCACATAAGAGGAGTTAGCATTGCAGCCTAAGGAACACAGCTATGGAGGCCTCACAAATGTGCCAACTCCATCCCTCTACCACAGGCCGTCTCAGGATATCTTCCCCCCTGTGGGCTGTGACATCCTCCCCAAGTGGCTTAGAAATGCTTTCCAAATATCTAAACACAAAACTATGAATGGGTTGACCAGTTTGTTTCTGGTCTCTGTCCCATTCACATATACTCACTCATAAATTCATCCAGTTCCATTTTCACCTTACTCTGAGATTTGCTTTGAAAATGATAATCATCATCATCATCATGCACCGGGGCGGGCGGGGAATGTATTTATATTTGTACTGAGGTGCTTGTTTCTGAAGGAATTTTCTATTTAAAAGTGCATTTTAAATGTATTCCAATTATTATTATTTTGTTGTTATTATTTTTGGGAGCAACAGACTGCACTGAAATATTCAGGAATAACGAAAGTCTGCGAAAAATTCAAGTTCTGATCTGCACTTAAGTCAAGGAGGTGCAGATCAGGTTGCCTCAGAATTTCCAGATTGAACTAATCAAGGATGCCAACATACCACCCTCTAAAAATGGATACCCTAAGCTCTGCTATGTATCAATGTGTAAATCAATTTAACTGAGAAAGATCAAAGGGACAGCAAATGGAGAAATTCCTTAAATATTCTGCAAAGGTACTTTCAAGTCACTTCTCTTTTTTTACCAGCTTTTTCGTCTTCTCTTAATTCTTTTCTTCTGCCCTGCCCCCTTTTAAAAGAAATTTGATACTGAATATATTGTTTTTGTTTTATTGCTTGCTCTTCATCCTAAGGTCGTAGGATGCATTACAATATTGTATGAGAATACCTTGTAAGCTGTTTCTGTATGTAGAAGGCTGGGAGGAAAGAAGGAATTAAATGTGAGTTGGACTTTCATCATTATTTTCCATTTCTTCTTCATCTTCTCTTAATCGTAATGCAAACTGTTCGAACCAAACAATAAAACTAAAACCAGGAGAAATGTTGATGTAAACAATGACTTTTCCAAGTTTTATGGAAAGCTAGCAGATTTTTTGTTGTTGCTGTTGTTAGCAGCAAAGATAGCAAGGGGGTGTCCATTAATAAAATAGGTGGGAGCATGAGACTCAACCTCAGGGTCATGGGTTTGAGTGTCACGTTGGGCAAGATTCCTGCATTGCCTTGGGCAAGATTCCTGGGGTTGGACTGGGTGACCCTCATGGTCCCTTCCAACTCTACACAGCTTGGATGCAAGGTTGCTGCCCAGTTCATCCAAACAAGGACAATTTGTCTTAGCTGCCCCTCCCCATGCAGTTCCCACTCCGTTCCCATAGGTTGCCCATTCTGCAGGAGTAGATTTTCAGATGGACAGTACGTTAGGCTGTGGAGGGAAGGGGTGACAGAAAACGCCCATCACATGAGCACGAACAATTTCCAGAAGGGAAGTTAAGATCCAGGCCAATATGCTTTCATTTTCAGCGCAAATGGCAAGACATATGAACCATCTTGTTCCATTTTAAACTGAGCATAGACTGCACAGTACCAGACAGTTGGAATTTTTTTTCCATAAAAGAAAACAAAAGATTAGATACAACCAATCATGTGGGTTTTTGGTTTTTTTCACACGTAATTAAATCTATCTTAGTTAATGTGCTCAGTTATATAAAACACAATGGAATGGAAAACAAAAGCATACAATGGTTGGGAGAAGACCACAGTTAATATTGTGTGTGTTTATATTTTGCTAGTCTCCTGAATGATATGCTGTCCTAAAGACTACCCAAGTAGACATTTGTGGTTTTCCTAGTTCGTGGGCAATTCTGTATAACACTTCAGATGCAAAGCCATAATGTGGGTATGGGGAATTATTTAACTACATGGGAGTCTAATTCTCTAAATTATTTTTAAGAGCCTGTCGAACCCTCGTCCCCAACCCAGCCCATACTCAAAATACCAACCATGTGTTGTGGTCTACTGGCTGCAAAGGAAGATTTTTCCTCTGCAGCCATGGCTTCAATTCAAGCCGTGACTGCAGCTGCAAAGGAAGAATTAGGAGCGCACTCTAAGAGCACTCTCCTGATCCTTCCTTTCCAGATGTAGCGACTGTTGAATTTAGCACCTTTTCCTGCTGTTACATGGGGACAGGAAAAAGTGCCAGATTCAAAAAGCGCAGTATCCTTTCAGAGGCTGGAAAGCGATAATCAGAGTGTTCCTTTTCAGTTTGTCCCTGTGGATTTACTAGTCTCACACCTTATGTCACATGACATCAAGGTGGGCGTAGCTTGAACCAAAGCATGCTGAGGACCACATGGGGAGGCTCTGTTGAGTGGTCGATAATCCACCCTATTTTAGCAGCCTGCCCAGGATTGCCAAAATGACTTCTGCTTTCTAAAACAGCATAAAATATTCAAGTATAATACTCCAATATCAGCACATTGTACAGGCTGCCTATACATTTCTGAGCCCCGTTCAGGGTGCTGGTTTTAACCTATAAAGCAGGGAGAGGAGAAAACATTTTTCAGCAAGAAGGCCACTATGTCTCACGAACAACCTTCTGGGAGCCACGTGGTCAGGGCCAGAGGCAACAGAGGGAACCGCCAGAAGGCTCTTGGTGCTGGACCTCAGTGTCCAGGCTGAATGATGGGGGTGGAGACACTCCTTCAGGTATATAGTAGGCCACATTCCAACCATGCGAAAGTCAGAGATTTCTACACACACCTCCATGCAGGCAAATTGCAACATCACAATTGAGGGATGCATTCCAGTTATGTGTCATGGACTAACTGGATGTGGGAGGCACCAGCTGGGGAACCCCCAAGGTTAGAATTCTTAAAACCAGGGGATTGGTGGTGGGACAACCATGAGTGGTCAGAGGGAGAAGAGGAAGACTGGGAGTTTGAGGTGTTGGAAGCTGAAGAGGTAACAGTGAATAGGAAAAGGCCGGGGCAGAGAGCAATCCAGAACCAGAGCCAGAAGTGTAGGTTGGAGAGGAGGGGGTTCTCCTCCTCCTGCTGTGACCAGCTCCCCTCCTGCCTGGTCCCCCAGAACATGCAGAGAAATGAAGTGTGTGGAGCAAGGAGAGACAAGACAATGGAGCCTCAGGCTGCTGGGGAAAAAACTAGGGGAGGAGCCTTAGAGAGCGGTGGGAAGGTGGGAGCCTTCAGTCCTTGCAACTACCTCAATGAGGCAAGACACTGTAATCACTAGGCTTGCACTGTTTTGGTTTGTCCGAATAAAGAGGTAACTTCACTGACACCAGTGTTCTTTGTTGCTGATCTACTCCTGAATCCGGCTCCTGACACTGCAGTACCAGGAGACGACCACTTTTCTGCTGAAGCTCTTTTTCTAAGCTGCCACCACCACCCATTTGCAGGGTTCAAGACTTATGTTTCCCCATGCCAACATGTGTATGGAACCACATGAAGGAGAAAGCAGCTGTGTGAGGATCTGCAGCAGAAGAAAGGAGATATGAAGGTTATGTACCTCCTTATCCTGCTCCTTCTCCGTTCCAAAATGCCCTCTCCTGAGCCAGCTTTTCCTTAACAGAAGTGGTCATCAGGCTCTGGAAGCTATGCCAGAGAAAACATTTTGAAGTACATAGCTCAAAACTCAGATTTCCCTACAGCACTACTGCATTCAGTGTCAAAAATTAGAGCATCTTCTGCCTCCCAAGATCAACAGAGAGCAGGCCAATGTTTCAGAATCTGAACATTCAAAGGAGGTGGTAATTTGCAAGGCAGGTAGATACAAGTAAGACAAGATCAAAATACACAAGCAACCCGCTGTTGTCGTTATCATGAGCGACAGTAACCGGCACCACAGTACAAAGTATTTAAGATTAAGAATGTAATCCCCCCCATCTTGTTGTTGTTTAGTCTTCTTAGTCGTGTTCGACTCTCCATGACCCCATGAACCAGAGCATGCCTTGGAAACTCTCACTTTCTTCTCGAAGCTTCTCCTTTTTTATGTCCATGGAGTTTTCTTGGCAAAATACTGGAGTGGTTTGCCAGTTCCTTCTCCACCTGCCATCTTAGCTTCACAGTCAAAAGTAAATTATAGAAACAGAATATAGAGAAGAAGAAGAAGAAGAAAAACTGGAGGAGAAACCCAAAATCAAAAACTCGGTCAGGGAGGCTGGCTGAAATAAATGAGTCTTCCAATGAACTATTTTTTAAATAAAGGAAGAGAACCAGCCCAATGATTACCAAGCTGTAATGAAATCCAGAGTTAATGAGCAACAGAGTAAAAGGCACAAAGAGAAGGAATAGTAGAGGAAATACAGAGTTCAAGAAGCAAAAAAGAATTGCGGAAATGTAAGAAACAGAGGGATAGGCTGGTGGGTGGGCTTGAGAGAAAATGGGGAAATTAAAGGGGGGAAATAGCACAGGAGCTAAAAAAATTACACACTTCCAAGTGAATAACATACACTTAAGCTGGATATGAAATGGAAGAGGTAACCATCATTTTTATATCTGTATCTATACAGGGAAATCCTTATCCTCTACAATAAAATAAAACTTTTTAAAAAATTCAGAACTGGAAGACGCCTGAATCTCTGCTTTGGGGATTAGAGATGCGCTGTATAATAAAAAGGGTTTTAATGCTGCCTCTAGAGCTGAAGAGCCCACATAATAAAAACCACTACACACTACAGGTCAATGGCTGAAAAAATAATAAAGAATGAATTGCCTCGCTTCTGCTGCAAAAGACTAGGTTTCAGGAAGGAGGTAATTAACCAGGGATCTCAAGAAGATTGGCAAGTGCCTGTACCTTAACCAAATGAATTTTCAGGCTGCCTCCTTCTCCCATTGTGTCTGTGTGTGCGAAAAGAATTAAAAAGTCAGAGCACTCTGGAGCGAAATAGAAAGGCTTTGACTGGAATAAATAGACCATGAGTCCAGCTACTAATGGAGCACCAAAGCATCCAAACAGAAAATATTTATTGCAATATGTATAATAATACTAGTATCATGTTGTAATATTGTTCATATGTGCAGAGAACTGTCAGAAAGTACTAAGGACAATTGTGAAACCCAGTAAGGAAACTAACTACCTTTAAAAAGTGTGGTTCTTTTTATTTTAGTAACTGCTTATGTTTGCAAAATGTAATTTCCCCAAAGGTCAAGCGAGGAAAACCAAGCGAACATTTTTTTTTAAACAAAATGTGGAGGAAGGTCCAAACTTCTCAACAACATGTTTTCTCGACGCAACTCTTATGCTTGTATGCACCCAGAAAGGAGATTCGAGCCCACTCATCTTTTAAAATCAGCCGGTGATATCATTCAATTACCCTCCTATCCAATTAGATAACAAGTTGATAGCAGAGATAACGTTTTCTGTCGTGACCCAGTTTACAAGGTACACTGGTTGCATGGTTTAAGAGCATGGCTTAAGAGCACAAAGCTGGATCAGACCAAATGCATATCTGCTAGTCCACCAACTGCTGGGAAGTTCTATCCAAGCCCACAGAACATGAGGGCAATAATAGACCTCTCTTGCTATGGTTTCCAAGAAACTATTTGTCAAATTTTCCCCTTTAAAGCCACTTCAGTTACTTTTCATCTAGAACCGTTAAGACCCACATCCATTTGGTTGCCTGCTGGTAGAAACAGGCTCCTGTGGGGTTTGGGATGATACTGAACTGCATTTAGGAAATCTTTTAATTTCAAAATTTCCCCAGTCCCAGCTAGAATTAGTGTAAAACACATGCAGGTGAATATGTAGAGGTATCCACACACTAGACTCCCTAGAAAAGACCCTGATGTTGGGAAAGATTGAGGGCACAAGGAGAAGGGGACGACAGAGGATGAGATGGTTGGACAGTGTTCTCGAAGCTACTAACATGAGTTTGGCCAAACTGCGAGAGGCAGTGAAGGATAGGCGTGCCTGGCGTGCTCTGGTCCATGGGGTCACGAAGAGTCGGACACGACTGAACGACTGAACAACAATCCACACACTTCTGTCGCTAGAAATCATGGTAATCAGCACACAATGAATCTGAGCCACTATTCAGGTGACTCAGATTTCTGATTTTTTTAGAAATTCTGCCGCTACCTAGGAAACAGACCCACTAAATCTAGCACAGCATTGGCTACACTGAGTTGCAGTGGCTCTCCAGGTTTCAGACAGGAGATCTTTCCAGCTCTGCCAGGAGGTGCCAGGGATTTTATTTCTTTGTTACCCAACCTTCACCCTAAGGTCCCACCTTAAGGATTGCACCTGATACCTTCTGAACGCAACACAGATACTCTAACGATTGAGCTACAGCTCTTCCTCAGCGCAAAAGCTGCCATGTCAATGAAGATCATGGGTAATAGTGATGGTGCATGTACTTTTATAAACCCATCTTAAATAAAAACAATTTTAAAGAACAACTAAGATCATTGGGTCCATCTGACTTAGTTTCAGATAGGGAGTTGCTCCCAGCCCTCCCTGGAGATAAAGTAAGATAAGATTTATTGTCATTGTATAAGTGCAAGTACAACGTTGTACAAGTGCAACGAAATTGAATGCCATCCCATAAAAACAAAACAAAAAACAGCACAAAAACCCACATTTTCAGCCACACATGCACATACGTACACACCCATCACAACTCTCCAAGGTCATATTATCTAGTTACAGCATTTAAGATGGTTATAGCTCTTGGATAGAAACTATCTTCAATCTATTTGGTTCTTGATCTAATTGTTCTATATCTCTTGCCTGAAGGCAGTGGTGCAAAAATACTATATCCCGGATGAGATGGATCCTGTAAAATATTGTTTACTTTTTTAAGGCAACGGGAACTGTATAGTTCTTCCAAAGATGGGAGAGGGTGACCAATAATCTTTCTACCACGAAGTAAGACCTTCCTTCTGCTTAAGCCTCAGTTTCAGATGTGATTTGTGATATACAATGATCATGTCGTCTTCATACAGAAAAACAGCTGCATGAAAATGGCCTCCACGTTACCTTTCCCTCCTAAAAATAAATCGAAACATGAGACATAGCTTCTAATAGAAGAACACGGGCTGCACAAAGTGCCCAGCGATGCATGCCCACCTCCAATACAAATAAAATGTATTTATCCTGCCAAGATTTTCCTGGATAATTGTCTCAAGATTTGTCTGGCCTGTTACGTCCGAAGGAAAGTTTCATTTCAGGCCCAACACGTTTCAGAACAATATTTTCTCTGGGGCACATTTTGAAGAGCAATTATCATCAAGTGCTTAAACCACTACGGTAACTCATGGAGCTAAAGTGGCTTATACACTTAATAAGAGTCACTGTTCAAAGTGTACCCTTGCGGAAGAAATGCTCTGAAATGCACCAGAGTGAAATAAATCTTCCTTCAAGCGCCTGGAGTTCCTTCGTCAGATGGTGCTTCCCTGGTTTAGTGGTCAGTTTTTCTGTTGCATCTGAGCCCACTTGATGTTCCTTTCTCCCTTCTGCTGTTGCTAACCCTGTTTCTCCTAAAATAAGACGTAGCCATAAAATAAGCCGTAGCAGCTAACGGAGCTTCTCCACTCCCCATCGTTCAGCCTGGGCACTGAGGTCTACCTCCAAGGGCCTCCTGGTGGTTCCCTCACTGCGAGAAGTGAAGTTACAGGGAACCAGGCAGAGGGCCTTCTCAGCAGTGGCGCCCTCCTTGTGAAACACCCTCCCATCAGATGTCAAGGAGATAAAGAACTACACAACATTTAGAAGACACCTGAAGGCAGCCCTGTATAGGGAAGTTTAAAATGTTTGATGTGTTATTATGTTGTTATATTTTGCTGAAAGCTACCCAGAGTGGCTGGGGAAACCCAGCCAGATGGGCAGGGAATAAATAATTAAATTTATTATTATTATTATTATTATTATTATTATTATTATTATTATTATTCATGCTGGTTATCATTGGGTCTATATGTACTAGGCTTCTATAGGAATTGAGGAGCACACTGGATCTTCCAGCCACTTGACAATTAAGTAAATGTAAGTAAGGAAAGATGGGAGTTATTACAACCCACTTGCTTAACTCTCAGATCCCTTTGTTATTAGGTAAAGCATCGCTGTCAGCTGCTCTCAGGGCAGGAAATGTTAGGTAATAGTACAAAGGGACTGGCAGAGAAGACACTGGGATATTAACTTTCATTTTCTATCCTTACATCTGCCATTGTAATGGTGCGCCTTCTGAGAGCAGGGATTTGCCTTTGATTTAGAGATAGGAACCACAAGATGCCTTTGCCTGGTTAGGCAAACTTGCCCCATCACTGCTTGGTATTATCTATACTGACCAGCAGTGGCTTTCCATGGTTAAGCTGAAGGCATCAAGGGTCAAGCCTGGGATTCTCTGCAAGCAAATCATAGGTTCTGTCACGGAGTTTTAGAAATACTGAGCTATCGATTGAATTGTCTGAAAGAGCACTATGCCTCTTCAATGCTCAAGTTAAGCAGGTCAATTGCCTGTCCTTGCCTGGAAGGGAGACCACCTGGGAACCCCACTTTAGGGATGGACAGATCGGTCCATTTCCAGTGCATGTCTATTCTCTCTTAACTATTCTCTCCTGTGGGGGACTCCCTGGTCCTGAATGGGGTAACTATGCCCCTGAAGGACCAGGTGCGCAGCCTGGGAGTCATTTTGGACTCACAGCTGTCCATGGAGGCGCAGGTTAATTCTGTATCCAGGGCGGCTGTCTACCAGCTCCATCTGGTACGCAGGCTGAGACCCTACCTGCCCGCAGACTGTCTCGCCAGAGTGGTGCATGCTCTGGTTATCTCCCGCTTGGACTACTGCAATGCGCTCTACGTGGGGCTACCTTTGAAGGTGACCCGGAAACTGCAATTAATCCAGAATGCGGCAGCTAGACTGGTGACTGGGAGTGGCCGCTGGGACCACATAACACCGGTCCTGAGAGAACTACATTGGCTCCCAGTACGTTTCCGAGCACAATTCAAAGTGTTGGTGCTGACCTTTAAAGCCCTAAACGGCCTCGGTCCTGTATACCTGAAGGAGCGTCTCCACCCCCACCGTTCAGCCCGGACACTGAGATCCAGCGCCGAAGGCCTTCTGGCAGTTCCCTCACTGTGAGAAGCAAAGCTACAGGGAACCAGGCAGAGGGCCTTCTTGGTAGTGGTGCCCGCCCTGTGGAAAGCCCTCCCATCAGAGGTCAGAGCGATAAACAACTATCTGACATTCAGAAAATACCTCAAGGCAGCCCTATTTAGGGAAGTTTTTAATTTGTGATATTTTAATGTATTTTGGGTGTCTGTTGGAGGCCGCCCAGAGTGGCTGGGGGGACCCGGCCAGATGGGCGGGGTATAAATAAAATTATTATTATTATTATTATTATTATTATTATTATTATTATTATTATTATTATTTCTGCATTAATCTGTATTATTGATTGACTGAATTTATATCCCACCCTTCCTCTCATACTAAGATACAAAAGTTTTTATCACAGTACATATTTTATCACAAAATAAGGTATATGAATACACAATTTATTGCAACACACACATTTCTAAACCTATTTTATCCTAAAATATGTTGCTTTATAAGTTTTGGTACAATTTTTGATCCAAAAATGGTATTGCAAAAACCAAAGGATAACTATATTCCAATTAGTTTGAGAGGTGCAAATTAAATCAGTTTGCTTGAAAATATGGACCAATGAAGTTTTGCTCCATCTGTAGCTTGAATACACTACTGTGATCGTTCAGGAGGAATGGAAGGATGTTTGTGGAGATGTGCACTTAAAACTGATCAAGTGAAGCTTCTCCCACAATTCAGATTAGTAGGGGGACATTACAGACATTACCTTAAGTTTTCCACCCATCATATACTCAATGGGAACTTCAGCCCTGACAAGCATCTTGCAGCAAGCACATTTCCTGCATTCACACTTTATATCTTCATATGTATACTTAAAGAACTCTACACGAAAATGCAATGAGTGAGATGACAGATCTAAAAGCACCCAACACTAAAGCTTGTTGAAAAATAAGTCATTAACTGTTGAGCTACAAATTATTATTATTATTATTATTATTATTATTATCATTATCATTATTATGGCAGCTTACAAAATCAAAAATACAAAATATAAAAATTAAACCCAAGAAATCAGTAAAAACAAACCTTTTCCAGCAGACACAGAATTAAACAATTTGTAATGATCCTCTTGCATGTTACTTACATAAGCATAACTAAATGATGTTTAAAGTCCATCTTAATTTTGACATTTTTCAATACACACTTTGAAAGTGATGTTTAATCATGCACATTGTTTTAAAATCCCCTCCCACAATGATGTGCGTGACTTTCATACATTACCTATTAAAAAAATGGTCATCTGCTTTCCATTTGGCAATTGATTTTTTTAATTTAAAGGGGATTTGATTTAATCATGCAAATACTATTGTTAGGGTGTGGAACTATTGTATTTTTACATTAAGTGACTATCAAAAGCTTTTCTCATTATAAATATTACGATTACATCATAAACTCTTCCAGTCCCTGTGTTCACTCAACAAAACTTTCCCCCTCGTCATAAAACGCAGGTGATTTAACCTCCACAGTACTGTTTCACTTACTTAACATAGCTATTCTAGTCTTCTTCTTTTTGTTCTCTACTGTATTATGAGGAGGGGGAGGGCTACTCATGCTCAAAAAAGTGCACAAGGTTGCATAACTGGGACATGCAGTGGAACAGAACCATGCATCTGTCCTTCTGACAATGGCCTTATTGTTGCTTACCTGGACAACTTGGGAAGGGCAGTGGTAGGGTCAGGGCTGCATGGATATACCAGCAGAAGAAACATTCTCTATCCACATTTAGGACCAGCATAAAGGTAAAGGTAAAGGGACCCCTGACCATTAGGTCCAGTCGTGACTGACTCTGGGGTTGCAAAGGACCAGCATAGATAACCTCTATTGGATTTATTACCCAACTTTCTTTTGCAACACTGAGAACATGATAACACTGAACCTTTTGTCAAGTCACCTATCCCATGGTGTTCAAACTCAAGCTTCCTAGATGAAGGACGACACGACAATCTCCATTATTATTTCATACCTCCTACTCTCGAGCATTCAAAGTAGGCTCAGAACTGAAGCCCTGGTGAAACTCATTCAAGTTAAGCACAAATATGTGCCTTCGTCAGGCCTAAGCAAGAGATTCCGCCACCTCTTCAGAGATTGCTTCTGCAAATAAGTTGGATTTTAGATACTGGATTTCTTGCCTGCCTTGACCCCAGTTGCTGCTGCATCATAAAGTCCAACCAGCAAAAGCTCTTGCCTACTCCTTATAGGAAGGTTTACACACTCTGCAGCAGAGTTCTTAAAAGCAAAAGGCTCTGTCTGGGAGACAGGGTGTGGCAGTCTTGAGTCAAATAAAAATCCACCAAAATTATTTCCATATCTTTTTTCTAATAACAATTAACCTTTATTTTAACCATACTTGAACCAACCAATTACCTAGAAGTAAGTTTCATCGCATTTAATGGGATTTAATACTAGGATGGAAAGTGCGCATAGGGTTGCAACCTTTAAAAACGTTTGAAATATTGAAAAGTAATTTAGAAAAGGCACGTAATGATAAAACTCCACCCTACACATTGTGTTTTTTCTTCGACAGACCCATGGAACTAGAGCAACCCTTACATCTGTATCATATTAAAGCACTTATTTATGGCTTATTTTAATCCATGCATTAGTTATGGGCATATGAGGTATTGCAACTGCACACACACACACACACACACACACACACACACACACACCTCATAATCTGTTAGGTTTTGTATTTTGAACTCCGATGGGAGTTGATAGATGCATGTTACTCTAGATTTACCTGATCTCAACACATCTAGGGGAGTCATATACCTATCTCCTAAGTTGTTTTACTTTAGATGTGCTTGCCTCAGAGGGTTCAAAGAGCAATATTTTTCCTGTTTGATACTTCCAGAAATACTTGTTTTCGCTCAAAGCATAATTCTGTAGAATCAGCACCACATTGTAACCTATCCATACATTAAGATAATCTGCTGAGGCTCTTCAGATACCATTGTCAGAGCTACAGTATCTAACAATACGTCTCAGAAGAGGTACCCCAACTTTGGAATGCCGTCCCTACAGAGGATCATTTGCCACCCACATTGCAATCCTTTCTATGTCAGGCTATAATGTTTTGTCCACCCAAGTCTTTTAATTTATGTATTTTTTATTATAAGGCTTTTTAAGTCAAGATATACCATACCAACCCTTGCCTCCTCACACCTCTTCTGAATATCTCAATATGCGCATATCTTAGTGTAATAAGCCAAGTTATGTATGTCTAAGCTGGGCCAATACAGAAACCTGCTTACAAAAGGTAGGGAAAGCTAGATGAGTGTGATAGAGAATAATCTCTCTTTTCAGCCACTATTATTACACTTTTCAGTTCTTTAGCTTCACACATAATTTCAAAACTAGGGAACTCCATGGAACCATTAAAATATTAGCCTTTTATTTTTGGATTTGTTTTCCGGACATTTCACTAGCATTTCTAGCCTAAATCATTTGGTTGTGGTGGTAGAGAGATTTTTGCTCCATGTCCATGCTGCCAGTTGGCAACCCAGGAGATCTGTTACAAGAACAAAGAAGATGAGAGCAGACTATGTTAATAGCATGAACATAATAACATTCCAAAGAATGCACAGGCCATCTGGATTTTAAATTTGCTTAAGTGAGCAACCTCGCAATGAACAATGAGTTTAAAACATGAGTGAAGTGTAAAACAGACACTACCTTTCAAATGCAAGGGTGTGGAAATTTAGGACATTTATCAGGGGATAACCAAAGGTAGGGAGAACACAACTATTTTGCCTTGGAGAGGGGTTCATTCATGGGTTCCTTGGAAGACAATCTCCAATTTCACACACACACACACACGTCTCTTTTTTGCTTTTGCTTTTTGAGGCTACTAGCTCCACACACAAGTGCAATGGTCAAATCACGAAGAATTCTTGCAAGCTTGCTTTAGCTGAACACATTATGCAGTGCTGTAAAATGTAGCATGATCATTCCAGGTGGCTTCTGATGTGATGCAGAAAGAAGATGGAGAAAATGCACTAGCTGAATCATGCCTCTTCCTTCTTTCATACTTAGGATAACAGGGTTTCAGTACTGTTAATAACTTCCAGAGGACTAGCTGGGCTAGCAAAAAAAGAGAACAAAATCTTGTACCACTTAAAGACTAGCAAATTAGCTGTTGTCGTAAGCTATCATTGACTCAGTTCCATGAAAGCTTATGTCATAATAAGTACAGTATGCTAGGGTTGTCTTCAACGAATGTTTACGCAGAGTAGACCCATTGAAATTAATGGCCCTGAGTCAGCCATTAATCTCAACGAGTCTGCCCCAGGTAAAACTTAGCTTAGTCTTCAAGGTACTCCAATATGATGACGATGAAGATAAAGTGTTTTTGTATCTTTAATAGTTGTACAGAAGAGAGGATTTTTCAGCATATGAAGTTTTTCTCACTTGCACTTGCTGCATAATGATTAAAACTATAGGAACTATGTACTCCTTAACCCCTTTCAATAGTTTTTGGAAAGGGAAAACTCTTTAGCACAGCTCATCTGTGAAGAAGTACTTGAGCTGCACCCGTACTGGGAACATAAACATATCCCTTCAAACATGATATGCACATTCATCTTTTGCACACAATATCTGAAGTATAGGAAAGGACTAATTGCTCACATATGTAACCTTCTGCTGCCCCTCAACTACCACACAAGACAGTTTCAGTCCTGTCTAAACACAATCTGGACAATCTAGATTGGATAATGTTGGGTTTGTTTGTTTATGCACTTTTATAACTTATATATATATATACAGCATACAATATTCATCATTATCTCTTATCCTCGGACTTCCCAGTCCATCTCTCCATGGCATTCTAGGTAGTCTTTTGTCAGCTACATGTTCTATTATTCCACCCATTTTCGTCTCAAATCTTCCTTTATTTAATGCTATCTGCTGCTCATATGTTCATTCCTACTTGTAGGTTAAACTGACTATTACATCCTCTGAGATGCTCTTCAAAACACTTCCACTCATCTCTTATCTGTGACTCATCCTCATTTCTTAGTTCCGCGGTCATAGCTACTATTGCCTATTCTATGAATTTATTCTGCCAAAATTCTTTTCATGGGTATCTCTTTTTCTTTCCATTTTTTCGCATATACCACTCCAGCTGCGGCGGTCGCATATAAAAAGAGATTGAATGTCTTTTTTGGGATATCATCACTTGTTAGGCCTAACAGAAATGCCTCAGATCTTTTGGGAAATGTGATCTTAAGGATTTTTTTAAAAAAAAATCTGCATGAATCATCTCCCAGAATTCTCTAGCATATTTACACAGCCACCACATATGGATCAGGGTTCCCTCTACCATGTGGCACTTCCAGCATAGATTTGACCCCTTTCTGTACATTTTCGCCAGTTTGCTGGGTGTCAAGTACCACCAATACATCATCTTTTGTAAGATTTCCTTAATAAGATAGCAGGCAGAGAAGTTCATAGTTATCCCCCATAGTTTTTCCCACACTGACATTTTTATATTATGGATAATCTAAATAATGTTCTACCTATCACCCCACTTTAGTTGTAAAGTGTAGAAGTTTATATGCATGAAACTATTATGTTTGCACACAAAACTATGATGCTTACTTATTTAAACATTCTATTGAATTCTCGGTTATATTTATATAGAAATATAGAAAGAAAAAGTAAAAATACAGAAAAAAAGCTAAATTAGAAATGGGTCACAGCTAGGACGGGGAAATGGTGCAGTACTGCCTAGCAATAATAACTGAAGTACACCCATTACAGAATATGTTTATCAGAGACTTATAAAGTAAGCATGAAAAAGAAAAAGAAAATATGCCACTTCCTATGTGTCTGTTAATCTATTAAGAGTTGAAAAGTAAATAACACATTATGAAAGCCTCATAAAATACAAACATTGGCATATAATATTGGAATTGAATGTCTATCCGTGTCCACATTTGTGTATGAGATAAAGTCATACCATACTGCATACAACCCCTTAGACACCTTCAATTTGTGTGAACTATTTTAGAGAAGAGGAATTTGCCAGACATTCAGAGCACCAGTAATCTAAATCATTCAAGTTAAACATTTCCCAAAATTTGGCAACTGAAGACTTGGCTGCTGTTAAGAGATGTGAAATACGTTCTTTATTTTGCAACTCTAGCTTTCAGCTTCCATTTATAAATTTTAAAGTGCTAAGTAAGAAGAAGAGGGAATATAGTATGCTTAGTTATTAAATAGATTTCAGTAAACACTTTAGTCGTCAAATCCCCAACTTTGAGACAATCCCACTACATGTGTTTATAGATGCCAACAAGGCACATACTCTACAAGTGTGTGGCTGATTAAAAAACAAAAACCTGCCATGGAATAAGGTACCAGCCATGAACAAACTTTCCTGAGTTTGAGCTGCTGAAGATTTATAAAGGGATTTGGTTCATAGTCCATTCCATTGCTCTTCATTTAACGGGTATTCCAATTTAGTTCCCACCAATAACTTTGACTCTGAATCAAGCCAAAAGAGGGTTTTAGTAGCAGTTCATGTATTAAAGACAGGAACCCCCTCACAAATTTGTAATTCCTTCAATTGTTTGTTCAAAAGGGGTAAACTACCTAATGGCAAAAAAACTATTATTGCGGAAAGGGAGGGTCTGACTTGTAGCACTCCAAATTTTGGGATTGACTGGACACCCCTTTACACAAATAATATAGGACTGTAGCAAATTAACAACCAATCATCAAATGCAATGGGGGTAGCCATGGCCTTCTGAACCCTCACCCACAGTTTTTGTCTCCTGTCGTATTTTGAATAAAGCAAAATAGTCTGGATTTACTCAGACCGTTGTTTATTCTATTTATTTGGACTTGTGAGGAAAGAAAAAAGGAGATTTAATTTTCCATTAAGCAGCAAGATATTCCAAGATTACTCAATTCTGTTCACATTTTTCTGAGAGAGATAAAAACCAGATGTATCTATTGATTCAGCCTCAAATATTGTGCACTTACAAGCACAAAGGGCTCCCTCTCTTAAATTTCAGTTTATTTGGTTTTAGGGCCCAGCCCCAGAAGAAAATAAAACTTACAAAGCTATTTACAATGTATTAGTATTTCTGATTAGCATCCTGGGCTGAGGCTGGCTGCGTACACACCATGCATTTAAAAGCACATGTTTACACCACATGTCTCTGTGCAAAGGATTTCTGGGAGCTGTGGTTTACCCTCCTACAAGCACACCTGCAATTCTCAGCACCCTTAGAAAACTATGGTTCCAAGGATTCTTTGGAGGAAGTAATGTGTTTTATGTGTATGAAGCAGGGTCAGCACGCCCATGGGACAGACTGGGGAATGCCGACTTGGGTGGCAGAACCCCAAGAGGCAGGGAGCTGGTGGAGGCAGTGGTGGCGGCAGTGGTGACCTCTAGCGAGATGTCGCAAGATTTCAGCAAGATCTTGCCAGAACCCACTGAAGCTGCTTCACAATGGCCACCATGCGACCCACATAAGGGAGGCTTCGGCAATGGGAGTAGGGAGACCTGGGTTCATCTGTGGGGATAAAATGGGGGTAGCCATGAGCTCCTTGGAAGAAAATGTAAATAAACACTTATTTTGTAAATTAGCTGTGCGTTATCTGTGTCAGGGTTGCACCAGATGAGCAGGAGTGGTGGCAAGCCCCCCTAGGCGAAGCGGCAACCACGGAAGAGTCCAGAGGAATGGAGGGATTCTTACCTAAAGAAGACTGGTGGCGACCCTCCTCAGAAGAGGAAGAAGCAGATGGGGAAGAGGGAAGGCCAGAACAGGAGGAGGAAGAAGTTGAGCCAGAATCAGGCCCTTGTGGAGAGGAGCCGGAGGGCCCCCTCCCCTCCTCCCATCTCAGCTGTAGAGCAGAGAGCTGAGAAACGGAGGGAGCAATTGGAGGCAGTTGCAGCTCGTAAAAGGCGTGGTGATGAGCTGGCTACTTAAGGAAGGCCGGCTGCTTCCCTCACCAGCACCTGCAACTGCTGTGCTGAAGCACGTGGTTGTGCCTGCTCATCCTGATCCTGATCCTGATCCTGATCACCTGACTCCGGCTGGTTCTTGACTTGGACTGCTCCTGACTTCGGCTTCTCTTGACCCCCGGTACTGACACCTGACTTCGGCTGGTTCCTGACTCGGACTGCTCTTGACTTCGGCTTCTCTTGACCCCCGGTACTGACACCTGACTTCGGCTGGTTCCTGACTTGGACTGCTCCTGACTTCGGCTTCTCTTGACCCCCGGTACTGACACCTGACTTCGGCTGGTTCCTGACTCGGACTGCTCTTGACTTCGGCTTCTCTTGACCCCCGGTACTGACACCTGACTTCGGCTGGTTCCTGACTCGGACTGCTCCTGACTTCGGCTTCTCTTGACCCCCGGTACTGACACCTGACCTCGGCTGGTTCCTGACTCGGACTGCTCCTGACTTCGGCTTCTCTTGACCCCGGTACTGATACCTGACTTCGGCACGCCATCCTGTTGGTGCCATAACAATCTGGACGAGTAACTTGAGGATTGTGAAAGCACTGCATTCCTTAAAATGCAGGGAGTTGTTAAAAGGCGCATGATGGGGTCCTGCTGCTGAAGCTGCAACAGGCGTTACACTCATAGAATCATAGAGTTGGAAGGAACCATGGGGGTCATCTAGCCCAACCCCCTGCAATGCAGGGATCTTTTGCCTGACATGGGGCTCAAACCCATGACCCTGAGAATGAGTTCGACAGACTGAGCTATCCACTAGCTGTCTGGATAGGAGGCTACTTGGAACTATGTGCAAGTTGCTCTGAACTTTTTGGAGAAAGTACAGGCTAAGCATGAAACAAACCATTGAAGCAGGCATGTTATCTTCAAGCAATCACGAACAACTCCAAAAGGTATGTATAATTCTTGCTTATTCAGCCATGATATGGAGCAAATTGACCTCTGATTGTAGAAGGCAATGGGGGATTTGGCTCCAATAGCTTTAATTAATTTACCTCCACAGAGCTTCTGTGTTAAAGGATATATATGTATTCTTTGCTGAGGGCAGCCAGAGGAATGCACTAGAGAATCCCCTCTTGTGAACTACCTCCTGCCAAATCCTTGCTGATATTTATTTTATCCCAGTCCCTGGGGTACGAGTTCTCAGATAAGACAAGGTTTCAATAAAAAAAAAGTTAGAAAGGCAGAGCCAAGGCTATAATTGTGGGATGCTTCTATGGGAAAGTACAGTTCTAACATGCCAAAAAACCATGCATAAATTAAAAAGATCATTGTCTCATTAAGAATATGAGGAACGTTGATATATGGAAAATTTAAAAAAAGATATGCATGTATGCTTTCAAACCGTGAAGGCACTGGAAATTCCTTTTAAAAGTAATGAAAAAGGAGGGATGTATTGGCGAGGAATGTTCAGTTTTAGACACATGTGAGATAGGAGAGATAAAAGTGCAATATTTCAGTGAAACATCTCTTCTTAAGGCATCACTCCTCCTGCAAAAGCAATTAAATATGCTGGAGTGTAATTCATGTTCACATTATTATTATTATTAATGACTAGCAGTATTATAAATTGTAAATCACCCCAAAACCCAGACACTGCACAAAACGTAAGATGAGTCAGGCCTGATCAGCTTATAATGCAATGAAGGCAAACAAGTGCCAAATATGAAATGGCTACTTCAGTTTAACTAGCCATTATTAACACAAGGAAGGGGCTCATTGTGGTGCCTTAAAAGCTTGCTGCATGGTATCTGTAGCCATAAGCAGAGGCAGAGACATGTCACCTCAGATCACATGGTTAAGCCCAGTCTTTCCCCTCCTCTGATTTCACAGCCAATACAGAGGGGTGGTATGGATGAACTTGGAGCTATAGACAACTGTATAGCCCCATAGTTAGGAGCCAGCCATTACAGCTTTAAGCAGCTGTTGGGACACCATCAGTGATCTGAATCCACCGAAGAAGAAGAAGAAGAAGAAGAAGAAGAAGAGGAGGAGGAGGAGTTTGGATTTGATATCCCGCTTTATCACTACCCGAAGGAGTCTCAAAGCGGCTAACATTCTCCTTTCCCTTCTTCCCCCACAACAAACACTCTGTGAGGTGAGTGAGGCTGAGAGACTTCAGAGAAGTGTGACTAGCCCAAGGTCACCCAGCAGCTGCATGTGGAGGAGCGGAGACGCGAACCCGGTTCACCAGATTGTGAGTCTACCGCTCTTAACCACTACACCACAACTGAAGAACAACTGAAGTGAAGAGAAGAAAGGAATAGATATCGCACATAAAAATCTACGCCAGGATTGTTTGTTGTTAAAATTGTTACCAAAATAAATATCCCACTGGTGCCTCTGTATCAACTGTATGGGCAGCTACTTCCTGTTTAGGAAGCAGACAAAAAAGCGAATCATTGGATACCCTCACATGGTTTCAATAAACATGACAAACCTTGTTGTGAGACACAAATGGGGAATGTAACAATATCCATGTGAATGATTTGTACAGAGGTGCCTATGATGAATCTTCTTCAGGCGTTCAGTCTGGAAACTTGTGGGCTGGCAGATGGGGGTGCACACGTTGACAGCATGAGACTCAATCTCAGGGTTGTTGGTTCAAGCCCCACGTTGTGTGAAGGATTCCTGCATTGGAGGGGGTTGGACTAGATGACCCTTGTGGTCATTTCCAACTCTACAAATCTGTGATATTGTGATTCTGTCGACTCTCATTGGGCATGCACACTCCACTATCAGACTTTGCATGTTTTACATGAAGGACTGAAGGGGGCCTTTGCCTGCAGCAATTACAGGCTTCCTCACAAATCAGGAACTCAGGGGTTTCTAATCACCAGGAGGTTTGTAAGCACATCCAGGAAAATGTGCTTGTAAGCCCCCTTCAGATCATCATGCTAAAGAAATAGAGTAATAGATCTGCAGCGATGTGCCAAGACCCTCAGCAATTCTCAAGTGGTCCATGGAGGAAAAGGTTTGCGAACCACTGTTCTGGAGCTTAGATCTAGGAACACCAACAGGACCAAACTGAAATAATATCAGGCATTCACCCCAAATCTTCATGAGGGTCAGGCAGGCTGAATGGTTCTGTTTACATTTAAAGAGGGATATCCAAAGTGCCATGCTTGAGAAGTCAATGAGTCACCAGAGAGGATAGCCTCTATCCAGTCTGAGCAACTATTATTATTTGGAGACATAATACACCTCTCACAAATATCCTAAATCTGACAGATCTTCCATCCTGAAGGTGCACCTATGCAAATTTATGAACTGTCCTGTTGACTTCAATGAGCTTCAGCTGTTCCATCTGGGCTGTGTGAGATTGCCTCACAACTGACTTGCAAACATATCTATGCATACCGCTTTTACCTATAATACGCAGCTGGCAGCTGTAACTGAAATATTTTTGCAGAGGCGAATGTGAAGGATTTCATAACCAAGAAAAAAACAAAAATTGGAACATTATTGTGCAATGCATGCTATTCTATTCCCCCCCCCCCCTTTGCAACTTGCCTTTTCTTGTGTACGCTGCTATCTGTGAGTTTGAATAACAAGATAGCATCTAGCCTTCTGTCGGCTCTTAAACCGAAAGAAGTTAGACTAGGGAGGAAAACACTGTACCTGGTTTTCCAAGCAGTGGTTAAACAGTGAGCATGAACTCCACTATTTAAATAGCAGCCTGATCCAATGTAAGACTACTTTGAATAAAGTCTCTCTGAATTCAGTGGGACTTGCTTCTGAATAAGTGTGCAGACAGTTGCCAACGAAGTCTGATAAAGTCCCCAGAATACAAATAATGGTCAACAAAGGGATTGTGTTTCCAGGTCCCCCCAACCTGCTGCCAAGTGGAGATTCGAGGCAATGCTGGGAGGTTTTTTGTAGGGCAGAAAGACTTGGTGGGCTATAGGTATGGACTGCAGCTGCCTATCCAGATGGAGAAGTCTGGATTTACGAAACGTGTGTCCTCTGAAAGGATGAATTAACAAGAGGTATAAAGGTTAATTCAATGAGGGAAAGTACCACTTAATAGTTCAGTCACTCTTTGGCTCAAGAAGAGCCAAAGAAAGTAAACCGCTAACACCCAGTGGTTAGCAGAAAGAAACCTCAGTAAACTGAGCGCTGATGACATGACTAAATCGTTTTACTGATGACCACCAGAGATAATACATTCCATGAGAAAAGATGAACCATAATATGCTGTTGGACCAGCCTCCCAATGGAATCAGCCTGAGATTATACATCTTCAAGAACCCACAGTAGATTGGATCAGTACATTGGTGACTGAGAATCTGTGCTTTCCAGAGCCAGGACTGATTAAAACAGTGCATTTGTCACAGATGTTTTGAGCTGTACACTGACATGCACAGTCGACTATGGACGCAAGGACTCTCTTTCTTTGCTAAGAGCATTATGTTTTGGATGTTTGTGGCTACAGACACTTAGTTAGAGCTTTTGTTGTATTTTGCTACATACCGTTAATGTTGAACACCTCTCGTAATGCCAATATCTTACATAATTGTCCTTTCTTTGGCTCATATTGTTGGCTTTTTAAAAACAACAACATGGCAGTAACCTGAAGAAGAAAGAAGTAATCTGAAGAAGTGGAGAATTTTGTGTTGTCAACAGGATCTTCTAGGGTCTCATTTGAGGGCCCCAGGTGCACCTGCTAGTATCTATGATTAATCCACATTTGTTTTCAATTCCCTACCTGACCCACAATGCCTGATAATGACTGTATATATCTTTTCTCCCTTTCCCAAACAAGTGGCTGATAAATACAGCAGCTTTCAGCACATTACATGGGAAATCTGATTATACAGGTATCTGTATCTTCTCAGTTGGGGTATGCAATAGCTTCAGGGACCATTCTGATCCAGAATTTGGCACTGGGGAACGGTTAAACACTCTATAAGAAACTGGCTGCCCTCTGCAGCTGCATTTTGGTAAAAAAAAAGAAAGAAAAAGGAAGGATTCTGATTGTGCTTTTCCTGCACAAAATGCAGTTTGGCTCAAAAAGGAACCAATGAAGAAAAACCCTATCAACATACCCTACTCCAGTCCCAACATTTAAAGAATCCCCTGATTGAAAATATGAAACTGCTGTTAGGAAACGTCTTTTGAAATTATAAAGATAAGTCATATGAATCTTCTGGATATGTCCACCACCTCATAAGTGCTCAGGTCTTTATGGCATTATTTATAAACAGCGCAGAATTGCTGAGTATGCAACTACAGAGCTCGAGACATTCTGCAAAGCCAGAATGTTGGGGTTGTTGGTTTTTTCCCCTTTTCTTTACTCACAATCTGTCCAAAAATAAAAAATAGTTCAAAGACCTTAGCTATGATTTACTACATGATTATTTAAAAAAAAATGCTAAAATAACTCTAAAGTCGTTGCTTGTGTTGATAGATTTGGACAAGATTGCTCCCTCTTAAGAGATCTGTGTCTCAGTAACAACAACAAAACAAAGCAGTCTTGGAAGATTAAATTCCAGCAGTCAACTTTTATATATCACTTTGTCTATATCACTTAATCCATACACCTCTATCATCCTCGTTGTGCCGCCCCCTCAACAGATCTTGATTGGAGAGAAATTTAGGGTATGAAAGCATTAATTAAATAAATAAATCATCCCTCATACTCACACAAAGGCAAGGTTTCCACATCTATTCTGTCAGCAATTACCTATTTGGCCACCCCCACCCCAACCCCCCAAAAAGAAAAAGAAAAAAAGGCCGCTCTACTAACTCTTAACCCTTGCGGTGCAATCCATAATTAGGGAAAAACAATTTCCCATTTGCCCACTGCTTGTCTCCACATCATACATCATTAACATGTGGAGAGGAAGCATATGTCTGAAAACGTATAGTAAATACATGTCCAACATCCTTAGTGGTAATCGCGGCTCCCTGGCATGTGCTTATCACGCTTTCAGATACGCATTCTTCCTCTCTCTGTTATGGTGGTTATTGCAGAGGCTATAAGTATAAATGTACAGTTTCTGTAACAAACAAGGTGGTCATCAGCCTCAGCAGTTGATCTAGCACGGTCTTTATCATTAATAAGCAAATGATTCATCAAAAGAGTGTTGTCTGGTTGGTTTCCTGGCATGCAGAACTTCAGGATAATTTATAAACACTCTGTATACAGTCTGTATTGCAAACTATATTGCTGCTCTCTGTGTTTAGAATTAATGTAGTGCTAGAGACATAGAGCCAAAATTGATATGAAGGACATTTTAATTTTTTTTTGCCTTGCTGTGCACATTAAGCTCACTATTGTCTCTGTTCACGGGTTTTTCAGAATTCGCATTGCATCAAATACTTGCAACACATGATTGACCAGATTTCACAGTGGTACAGAATAAATTAACGTGCACACACCACAGAAACTAATAGTGCTAACATCCCATTTACAACTGTAAACCCTGGTTAAGTGGGGAAGCCTTGAAGCAAACATTTGGATTTGATGACCTTGATAGCTCTTCTCCTATATTATATTGTGGTAAGTGTCAGCTTTCCATCAGCCTTAGTGATTTGCCGGGAGATTTTATTTGATAGGTTAGGACAGGAGTCGGCAACCTAAGGCCCATGGGCCACAAGCAGCCCACGGGGGTTGTTTAACCGGCCCACAAGCCGCCCCCAAACTGAGCTGCCCACTTGGCGAGTCCCCGCCTGCTACGCTAAAGCACCTCGCTTCCGCAGCGCCGGAAAACGCATCTGCGCAGACGCAGATACCGGAAATCGTGGGTGCACGATCCGGCCCATGGAGGGATCTCCGCTGGAGTGAACCGGCCCAGGCGAGGTAAACCTTGTCAACCCCTGGGTTAGGAGATAATGGTAGTCCTTTTTGTTGTATAAGCATGCATATGTGTGTGTATAAATCTCAAGCCTTCAGCTTGAAGAATAAGTTAGCTGTCTCTCAAATATTCCTATCAACTCTGCAGTTGGCAGTTTTCAGATAACAATCCATTTTCAGGGCATTGGGCTGGGGTTGAAATGTGACCCTTGCCATGTTTCCCACCCTCAAAGAACCTCTGATAACATCTGCTTTGCATGACCCCAGCAGCCATCCAGCTTCTTATGTAAACTAGCGGGGAAGAGGGAGGAATATTAAAATTATATGGCTATTTTCAGCCTTGTTATTCTATTTTGTGCAACTTTGTCAAAGTTCATTAAGACAAGACTCGGAGACTGCACTGGGCCCTTCAGGTGTTTATTTTGATTAAATTCTTTTTGATACTGGATTTCCTCACGCTGAACCTTGAAAAACACAAGGGTATTTACACTGGGGATCACTTGGTTCATTCCGTACATGCTTCTAAGGGTCTATAAAGTGTCTAGCATGTGGGTGACTCATTGCTCTGTCCTTTCCATCTGATTCCAGGAAAACCGTTGATGTTCTCAGTGCTTGGAGGTTACAAGGGATTTGATGAGCACTAATAAACTGAAGCTCAATCCAGACAACACTGAGATGGTTAAAAAAAGGGGGGGGGGAGTCTGATCCAGACCAACTGGTTTGGCCTGGCATAGCCATGTCCTTGATAAAAAAATCAGCTTTGTTGCTTCTGAATACTCCTGAACCCATCTTTGCAACTGGATGTCCACTGCTGCTTTTGCCCTGTTTCAGCTGATGTGTCAGCTATGTGCATTCCTCAAAAAGGCATAGTTGGCCATGATAATACATGCCTTAGTTGCATCCAGAATGGGTTACTTGAACATGTTCCACATGGCAATGACTTTGAGCAGTCTCTTAACCTGGAACGGATGCAACTTACATCTTTTGCTATGGAATCTGCCATCCTTTTCTCTCTTGTTTCTTCTACTCCTGGACTCACCTGACACCTCCTTTCGATATCTGTAGCAAGAGTAACAAGGAGGTGTCCCACAGTGGAAAACAAAGATTTTTGAATAGTCTGAGCTGCAACTAGTCTTTACAGATGATTACTTAGTGTCGTTTTCTTGTGCAACAGAAGCCAAATGGCAAAGGCAAGACACCTTTCCCCCAATGCTTGTCCCTTCCAACTAGGTAGAAGTCTACAGTACAAGAAACTTATTCCATCACTCCCACCCACTTCGGCTCAACCACAGTTATTTTTTTTCTGGAAATTTTACAGCAATGTACCATTTACATATTCCCACTGCGGAAATGGTTTGGGCGGGTTTGCAATGTAAGAAAACATTTCAAAAATCTACTTTGTGTCTCTGTGGATATGAAAAGTGCACTCCAAAATCACAACAACTATTTTTCTTTCCTACATGAGGAAGTAGTAGCTCAGTGATTTAGTACAACAGAGAATCAGTAGAAACAAACAATGTTTGGTAACTTTTTAAGTGATCCGCTCAGAAGAAATTGTGCGAGCGTGCAAGTAATGGGATGTCTCCATTGCAAGCGAGAGAAGCTAAGACACTTCCAAATATTCTTCGGTGAAAAGTAGTATTTGGGGATCCCAAAATATTCTCAAAAGTCCCTTCAAAGTTTACCTTTGTATGCATGTTTGTTTAGTGTAAACATCCATTCCAGCAGATTCTTTCAATACCATTCTTTTTCCTACTGGGCTTCTTCCTCAAAATGTAATAGTCACAAGCAGTTAGGGATCAAGTTGTGAGGTGAGCAAATGAAGCCAAATCAGAGCAAGGGCAATGCAGTACCCTCACTCAGAGTGGACAGGTTGAGGACAGAACCTTGCCTGAACACATGTGAGGATAGGGGAAAGTTGAGGCTCCAGTACTTTGGCCACCTCATGAGAAGAGAAGACTCCCTAGAAAAGACCCTGATGTTGGGAAAGGTTGAGGGCACAAGGAGAAGGGGACAACAGAGGATGAGATGGTTGGACAGTGTTCTCGAGGCTACTAACATGAGTTTGGCCAAACTGCAAGAGACAGTGAAGGATAGGCGTGCCTGGCGTGCTCTGGTCCATGGGGTCACGAAGAGTCGGACACGACTGAACGACTGAACAACAACTGTATTGGAGCCATTAACACTGTTGCCTGCATGGCTGTCCACTACCCAGATAATTCAGGCACTTCTTTTCTTGTGGCTCCAGCTCTTCTGCCTGAAAGAAAGGGAAATGCTTTGCCTCTGATCACAGCCGTCCTCCATTTCCACCCTGAAAGAACTATAGATCTATCCAAGCAGTACATTTGGTCATTCATGGGAATCTTTTGCAACCTGTGAAAAGGGCTCTGCAGTCAAGGGGTGTGTCTGTTGCTGGCTTAGCCATTACACTAAAACAGTCATTCCTAAATGGTTGGTTAGTACCCAGTCTTGGAGAGCGAGTCTTAAGCTTGCCATGCGCTGGTGCTATGGTTATGACACTGATCAACCATCTCCACCTAGAGATTGATATGAAAAATTGCACTCTTATGTTTTTCCTACAACCTTCAATACTTTAAGTTAC
Organism: Darevskia mixta; assembly: GCA_034641385.1. Lineage (NCBI taxonomy): Eukaryota > Metazoa > Chordata > Lepidosauria > Squamata > Lacertidae > Darevskia > Darevskia mixta. The sequence goes on along the minus strand of JAWWNH010000062.1, from coordinate 4,005,362 downwards.
GATGGTTAGATGACACAACTGTTGGACATGACAATCATTTCACTCATTCTTGCAAGGTCCCAGAGGATAACAACAGGTAACTTAGGTTTATGTAGGACACCATGCTGCTCACTTTCCAGTTTAATTCATATCTGAGGCTGCTCAAAGAGATCAAAGGTTGCAAAGATTCCTGCATTGCAGGGGGCTGGGCTAGATGACCCCCATGCTCCCTTCCAGCTTGACAATTCTTTGATTCTATGAAGTTGTCCATTCCAACTAGCTGGAAGTCCGCTCCACTTATCCGTGGGGCAGGGTTGCGGTCGGCCACGCGGCCCCTCACTCTCCTCCGGGGGCGGGGGACATTGTTCCGCATCACCCGGAGGAACCTGGCCCATGTCTTCTGCAGCCGGCCAATCAGCCGGCTGGGGGGGGCATGGCCAGGCCCCATTTAAACAAGGGCACGAGCCAAGGTTCGCCCTCTTGCCTCACTCCCACAATAACATTAACCTTATATTCGGTGTCTTTGTGTCTTTATTCATCTTTGAGGGGGTGGTAGCGGGGTCTCGACACGCAAGTCTGCAGCACAGGGAACATATCCTACCTCCCCTAAAGGCTTCCAGACTTGGTGATATTTCACTGTTTGGCCTTAGCTGAAACTTTGAATGTGAACTCAAATGAAGTCTAGAGAAAGTCCAAGCAGCCGTGGTCAGCAGGCCTCGAGATAAATCGCATTCAAGGCAGTCCCAGTCCACTGGCGACCCCTCTGTTAATGGAAGTGAGAACAGCGGCTTTCACCCATTTTTATTTCCTTTCAAAATGTTGATTTGGGTGGCAGGACAAGGGAGCCCCCACCCCACCCCTGCTCTTCTTATTTACTTATGTAATTTTTAGCCTAAATTACAGAGAAAGGTGTTGGAAAACCTGGAGAGAGAGAAAACTCTACTGGCAAGTTTACTGTTTGTGGTGTACTTTTAAGGGGGGGGGAATCTGATAAACCGTTGGTAGCAAGAAGAGAGAATCCCCATAAACAGGTCAGCACCATCTCCCAAAATGATGTAGGATTTTCACACACACACACTAGCAAAATACCCCAACCTATTTGCTGTGGTGTAACAGAGCTAGTGTGTGGTGTAGTGGTTAGAGCACTGGACTAAGGCCTGGGAAACCAGAATATGAAGCCTCACATGGCCACTTGGCCATGACCAGGTGACCTTGGGCCAGTCACTGCCTCTCTGCCTCACAGGGTTGTTGTGGATGTACGTTACCTTGAGCTCCTTGAAAAAAAGACAGGATAGGAAGTAAATAAATGGAGTGGTGGATTCTGGATGTCAGCTTAGGCTCAGAACTATTTAAGTGTGACATGTAAACAACAACCCTAGCTTCCTTGTTCATTAAAACCATTAAGGACAACATCAAAACCTCATCCAACAGCACAGCATTTGAAAGAGCCAATATTCATTATCGTGTCAGCTTTCATGTTTGTAATAGATTTCTTCACCATATCTCTCACGTTGCCAAATTCATATCATCAGGGCAGAAAGCAAACGCATGCTTTCTCTGAAGGAAGATAAGTGACCTATGGAGGTCAGGAAATATTATACACCAAAACAATCATGTTTATACATCTAACTAAAATTATACTGTATTTTCCAGTTGGTTGAGAAACAAAATAGACATGCACAGAATTACCACACGCAACAAACATCTGTTTGCGCTACAGTCAGACATATTGAGAGGATGGAGAACGGGAATTGGTCCAAGGACTAAGGCATTCAGTCTGGCTCCACTGAAGTCAAAATGAATTTGGGGCTTTTGTTCTGGGATGGAGGGGAGAATCTTTAATTCTGTCTTCAGACACCTGTTTAGGGCAACTTGTTCAGTATACATTTGATGGAGAGCATGTTATACCTTTCCAAAATGTGACTGCTTTGAACAAACATCAAAGAAATGAGTGTCCTTTGGCATTTATCTTTAACCAGTGATTTAGTGGTTGGACCACCCAGTGATCCAAAATGCACTTTCAGATGATTCATGAGACCCCAATGAAAACAACAGAGAAAGATCTGAATGTTTGTGTTTTTATTAGATAGTAGTAGTAGTGGTGGTAGTGGTAGTAAATTTCTATCAAACCCTTCCTCCCAAAGTAGACCTGGGCAGCAAACAACAAAAACATTCAGGCAATACAATTAAAAACAACATATTTAAGAATATTTAAAATCAATTTGAAACATCTAAAAACTTCACATACCATCACAGCTAATAATTTAAATGTTGCCAGCAACAGTATGTTTGTGCCCCCCCCAAATGCCTGGATAAACAAGAATATTTCTAAAGTTAATTATGAAGGAAACAAGGGAGCATTCCATAAATGGGGAGCCACCACATAGAAGGCCCTGACACACAGGTCAATGCCTATGGGGCAGCAGCCAGATGCAGTAACACTACCACCACCAGGGTCTTCCCTGCTGATAGTTTGGCCTGAGGTGGTTGACACTGGGAGAGTAAGTCATTAAGATTCTTGGGTCTTAAGCCATTTGGGGCTTTTTATGTGAATATTAACACACTGAATGGGCTCGGAGGCTCGCTGAGAGCCAACACAGTGCTTTCAGGACCAGTGACACATGATCAGGCTGCCACAACCTAGCATCCACATTTGGCATTAAATGCAGACTCCCGGCCATCTACAAGGTAGCCTCATGTAGAGTGCATTATAGTAGTCCAGTTAGGATGTCACCAGATCAAAAACAACTGAGATGAGGCCACCTGAGTTTAGGAGCAGCCATAGTTGGTGAACCAGCCCAAGCTGGGCAGGCACAGAAGCCACTTGAGATGCCAACGACAGGGAGGAATCCAGTATTCCCAGACTACAAACCTGTTCCTTCAGGTGCAACCCTTCCCAAAACAGATGGTCCACCTAGTTTCTGGACACAGGAACTGCCCACCCATAGCACCTCTGCCTTATCAGCTTTCATCCTCAGTTTTTTAGCCCCATCTTGCTATCCTGTCAAATTGTTTTAATTGATCTTATTACTGTATTTTCACTTTGCTGTAACCCACCCTAGGACCTTCACAACTGCAGGTAATAATACTATGCATGTGGATTTGAATCTGCATTGCAAAACTCACACACACACACCTTTGCAGGTAAGTGTCCCAAACATGTTATGCAAACATATGGGAAGGTAGAAAGGAGTGAAAATAAAAGCAAAAGCTTTCCCCACATCCCTAAGCAAATTAATACCTTCTCCAAAGCAAACAGTGATAACTCTTCACTAAGACTCAAATCCTTCTGCGTTCTGGTGCAGCTTTACTCAATCAAGGGAATAGGGAAGAGCTGCCAAACCACAGCGTTTCTGGGTTTGGGCATGCTTCATATCTTTGGGATCTCTATATCAGTCAAGACATTGATATCTATGCTGTTTTTCAAGTGTTTGTTTGGGGACTTACAGCACAATCCAAACATGTGGTGTTCCACTGGATTATGGCTCCACATCAAATTTTCTCTGTCTTGATCTAATTGGTTGGGGTGGGGGACAGTTAGGCCACTGCCTAAACCCCCCTCAAACATGGAAGCAACCCTGAGAGTATCCATTGTGCCTAGCAAACTCCTGGCTGCTGAGCTCTGGCTCTTTTGCTCTGACCCAGTGTAAGTCTCTTCTTTGTTGCTGGTGTTAACATTGGTGCAATTGTGGCAAAGGCACTCTTTGGCCCAGTGGCTCCATTATTTGTCTTCCTCTCAGTCTATGCATTCAGCAGGGAGCGATTCAGTTCCCTTGTGTGGGTTCTGCGTGTCATCTGTTTTTTCACTTCTCTGGAATTTCTGTCTTGCATCTCTCACTGCTTCTCTGACATCCCATCACAATTTGCCCTCAACCGAAGAGGCACATAATCTCAAGCTAAACTCTACAGAGACCTTCCCCAAATCAGTGCTCTCCAGAAGCTTTGGACTGCAATTCCCATCAGCCAGCACAATGGAGAAGGCTGCTCTGCAATATTCACTCCCTGCATGTTGTTTCTAAATAAGAGGGTTCCTCAAGCAGCGGTACTGATGGTTAACAGATTGCTTTCTCCTCTCAGTAAATCTGCAGAATTTTAAAGTCGTGTTACAAGCAGGCAACTACTTATTCCTCAGCAATTTGCTGTTTGATTTACAGTAAGTTGTTTTAATGCATTCTCCATCAAGGGCAATAACCTCTAAATTAAATGCTTCGTCAAATCACCGCGTAGGAAACAATGCTGCCATCTCTTCTCAAGCTACGGAAAGCAAACTTTATTTTCTTGCTAGGGAATTGTGGTGCAATCTGTTTAATGACTGGCCTAAATGGTGGAAATTACAGGGTCTTTAATGGAATCTTAAAGCCATTAACATTCCACCAAGATATTAGTGGAGCCACAAGGCTCTGTTTTGAAAATTATTTCAGTGGGATGGAAAAGGCATGCATGCATGCTGTATTGCAAGAGAACTCCAAATCTATGCTGTAATTTGTAAATCTCCCCCCTCCTTGAGAGGTCAGGTATAGGTTTTTGTATCTTCCATAGGACTGTTGAATTTCTCTTCCAGCAGAAAATTCAAGGGAGAGTTTGAGTGGTATCTAGGATGAAAAATAAAGAATTTCATTTATTTGGGGGCTGTTCACAACCATGATGATCACACAGCGACTTTGTTCTTTCCTGCACTTTGCTGTCCAGCAGGAAGACATAGTGGAAGAGTGGGAAGTTACCTGGCTGCCTGGGCAATGTGAGAATGCTTACCCGCCTTAACACTGCAAGAAAGGTAAGCTTCCCTACATTGGCTAGGCAGCCAGAGTACTTCTTCTTGTCTCCCAACACTGTCCTGCAGAACACAGTGCTGGAAAGAACAAAATACATCTGAGTGGTGTATTTAGACTAGAAAGGCAGAACAGAAATTCTCATTTATTTATTTATTAAAGTGTTTTCATTGAAGGTAAAGGGGGGATTTGGAGCAGTGCAAGGAGCAAAGTTCATTCCTCACCCCACTGCAAGCTGAGCCAAAAATGAAGGGTGCATGACTTCATGGCCAGCAAAGTTAAAAAGTTTTGTTTTACCTCCACCCTAAATTATCCCGTGCCAGGTTTGTCTCCTAGTTCCCTGAATGTATATTACCTACAAAGGCTAGGCTGTGTTATAAAGAACAGCTGTTGTTGCACTACCATAGGAAATCCTTGGAGTGGATCAGGCATCCATCTCCATTTCACTTGCTGTATCTGGAATTCCTCCTAGAACACCAGTTCATAGAATCAAAGAATCGTAGAATCGTAGAGTTGGAGGGGGACCCCTGAGAGTCAGCTAGTCCAAGGTGCCACACCTCACTCCTCTCCTTTCGGAACATACCTGTTCTGCGAAGCCTTAGGCTCAAGTCCTCATCCCTAATTGAAACAAAAAAAAAATCTAATTCTGTGCAGTTGTATTTGCTCCCTTGGGTTCCTTCTTACTCTTGTTTTGATGGTCATGAAAGGTTGCGGTGAAAGAAAAGATGTCACCATGAGGAGCACAGAAAGACAAAATTGGAGGGTTTCTGCATGCTACCAACAATGGTATTTGCATTTCTGGTGCTTGTAAATCAAACCCTCTTCTGGATTCCAAGGTTTGCACATGTTCTATATCACTGAGACATAAAACAAAACAGGGTTTGTGCTTTATATGTGCAGTATGGTAGCCACTTATACATTGCCGAAAAGAGGGTGGTGGGAGAGACAGAGAGTACCCATCACCAAAAAAAAAGGCCAAAGGGAGATAAGAGTAGTAGTTTCCAAGCACAATTCAAAGTGTTGGTGCTGACCTTTAAAGCCCTAAACGACCCCATCCCTGTATACCTGAAGTAGCATCTCCAATCCCATCATCCAGCCCAGATACTGAGGTCCACCTCTGAGGGCCTCCTGGTTATTCCCTCACTGCAAGAAGTGGAGTTACAGGGAACCAGGCAGAGGGCCTTCTCGGTAGTGGTGCCCTCCCTGTGGAACACCTTCCCATCAGATGTCAGACAGATAAATAACTACAGTGGTACCTCTGGTTACATACTTAATTCGTTCTGGAGGTCTGTTCTTAAAGCAAAGTTCTTAACCCGAGGTAATATTTCTGGGTTAGCAGAGTCTGTAACCTGAAGCGTATGTAACCCGAGGTACCACAGTATATGACTTTTAGAAGACTCCTGAAGGCAGCATTGTACAGTATTGGGAAGTTTTTAACATTTGATGCTTTGCTGTGTTTTTATCACGATGGAAGCCACCCAGAGTGGCTGGGGCAACTCAGCCAGATGGGCAGGATATAAGTAATAAATGATGATGATGATGATACAAAACTGATACGAAGGTAGCTGCTGTTCTAGAATCATTTGTTGTAACCAAGACATTTATGTGATTTGTGCAAAATACAAAAATATTGGTTATGTTTTAATGAAACTTTGCTGCTGTTTTTTTTTATTTTTTTTAGAAAGTTCTAGGAAATCAAGAATGAGAAGATGTTCTTGTGTTTTAGAATAATAAAGTGCTGTAATATTTCTGACTTTACTTCTGCCAAGATAGTGTCTTAGTGGCCTATTATAAACTAATGATTCTATCTTTGCATGCCAGTGACCTTTAAAATATATCAGGTCTGTGAAATTTGTAGATTGAAGATGATACTATATGTGCCTCTACGGTATCATATGCACAATGAATGTTACTGGCAATGAACAGCGGATATAATTTTGCCAATTTATTTGCAAGCTCAGCAGTTGGAATTAAGTAGCCCATCTGTCATACAGAATAGTGTACACAATACATTAAAAAAAAATTGGTTAAGCCTCCCCCCCCCCAAACACACACACATGACACACACACACCAACTGTACCAGTTTCTTAAATTATAAATTATCTGGGAAAGAACCACAGGTCAGGGACTGCTGTTTACTACAGTCATTGGGGGAAGGACAAGACATGACAGGTTCAAGTACTAGGAAAGCAGATTTAGATAGTATGTGTTTCCTGATCGTCAAACAGTCAGAATGGTTGGCCATTGAAATGCTGCCCAGAAGAGCTGTGGAATCTCTTTCCTGGGAGACTTTTAGGCAAAATGTAAATAAATAATTTATAAATAATTTATTTTCCGTTTAAAGTTACTCCAAATGTTGTTGTTGTTTTTTAAAAAAGGATATTTTAATATGAGAATGCTCTTTTTTTCACAAGCAGCTGCACCATGTTTCTCTTGTGACCTAATTCAGTCCTCGCTTTATTCTGTTTTCCTGCAAATGAATTGCAAGGCTGACTAGGAGATGTGTTACTTGCATTATTGGTTTGTTTTTAATTTTGCATTCCATTTTCTGCTATGCTATCTGTATTGATGAAAGGTGGCTTATAAATATTAATTAACAGATAAGGGAAATTAGGGGATATTATTATTTAAGGGGAAATATGCATTTTCATATAAGAAAGTAGACTTTCTTACTGCCTTCATTTCCAGAATGAGGTTGTTGGTTTTTTTTTGTTGTTTTTTAAGGTTCCTTTTTGTGACCTGGCCAAGCACCTCTGAGCAACTTAAAAAGTTTCCTTATACAAGGTCGAACCATTGGCCTGTCTAGTTCAATGTTGTCAACATTAGACTCATGGAATTGTAGAGCAGGAAGGGGCCCTGAGGATCATCTAGTCCAACCCCCTGCAGTGCAGGAATATGCATCTGTCCCACATGGGGATCGAACCTGTAACCTTGGCATTATCAGCTCCATGCTCTAACCAGTTGAGCTATCCAGGTAGCAACTCTCCAGGATTTCAGGCAGGGATCTTTCCCAGCCATACCTGGAGATACCAGGGTTTGAACCCACCTAGGACATGTAACACACAAAACAAGTGCTATATGACCCTTACGCACCTCTTTGAAAGAGGTGCATGGTCTTCAGAGTGTGAAATTTTAAAAGAAAACTGGATGCCCATCCGTTGAATTGCTTAAGAGGCATATGGCACTGATTTTTTAATTTATTTATTAATTCAAGTGTTTGTGGTGCTTCTGCTAAATTGGGTTTGGGTTATGCAGTGTGGCACTTCACCATGCTGATATTCAGTGTGGCAAAAGAGTCCGCTTGCGGTAGTCATGCTGCATTCACAGGCTGCTACTCCTGAGCAAGAGCTGAGAAACAAGTGGTGCAGCCCATGAATATCCTACCTGCCACCAGTAGGTGTTCACCAAGGTACAAAAGAATAGCTCCTTTTTCTTCTTCTTTTTTTTTTGTACTCTAGGTGCTTTTGCAATCCCCCTGTGCAAAGGCCTTCAGCAAACCATGCAAGCTACTGATATCCTTGGTATGCAGCTAGGTGTGAGAATTGCAGGCTCTGAGGACTTCTGTTTGAAGGCATACTCTCTTTGAAAGACTGTCCGGTTCAAATTTGGTTTAAAGCCTAAGAAAGGGGGAGCAGGGACTATCTGGACAGTAGAATGAGCAGGCACACAGGTCACCTGGGCACAGTTTTCTATTTAAGATACAGTTAATTATTTCTAAATATGCATCAAAACATATAAATAAATACCTGCGCATTTTATACATTGGCAGGATTCGGTAGCAGAGCAAAAGCTTGTGCTGCCAGGAAAGTCTTTGCCATCTCAGATTTATCTGCACAAATAGGGTGGGAGCTAAGAGAAGAAGTCACCAGTCAGATTTGCACAAGCCACCTCACTCCGAAAGGGAGGGGCATAGCTCAGCAGTAGTGAGCTCATGCTTTGCAAACAAAGCGTCCTTGATTCAGTCCCCAGCATCTCTAGCAGGGCTGGGGACAAGCCCTGCCTGAAATCTTCCCCAGCCAGACGTTGACTTCCAGGTGTTGATGGACAACAACTCCCATCATCCCTGACCACTGGACCCTTCTGGCTGGGGTTGATGGGCAACCTTCTGGAGCCACCTGCCAGTGGCAGGTGGGGCCAGCGGCAGAAGTAGGCGAAGCAATAAATGGGATTTTTTTTACGTTTGCACATTAGGCTAGTTTCTTCATTCCATCTAGGCAAAGAAGAAGCATAATCAGGGTATACTCCACACACAAAGAGTGGGGCAAAGCAGGGCTGGCGAGAGGACGGTCTCAGGAGAGCATGTGGCCTGGGGAAAGTCCCAAAGGTCAGACACAGAGGCCCAGAAGAAGAAGAAGAGTTTGGATTTGATATCCCGCTTTATCACTACCCAAAGGAGTCTCAAAGCGGCCAACATTCTCCTTTCCCTTCCTCCCCCACAACAAACACTCTGTGAGGTGAGTGGGGCTGAGAGACTTCAAAGAAGTGTGACTAGCCCAAGGTCACCCAGCAGCTGCATGTGGAGGAGCAGAGACACGAACCCGGTTCCCCAGATTATGAGTCTACCGCTCTTAACCACTACACCACACTGGCTCTCAAGAAGGCTACATCTGGCACCTGGGCCATAGGTTCCCCACTTAAGAGTTACATCTGTATAGCTCACAGAACAAAATAAACTGGGGGAGCAGTTCGGCATATCCTTTAGGGGGCTTCTGGCAATTTGCAATGGTGTAGAAACTTCCAAGGACGAACGGCGGCAAGAATGTTGCCCTTTGTGGTTCAGCAGCCCAGTTCCAGCTCTCTTGCAGCGACTTTCATCCTTTAGAAATGCACAGCACAGCAGTCTTTCAGTATATTGGACTTTGTGAGCAACTGCATTCCACAGAAGGTCCCCCCCCCCTTTTCCTTTTTTTACAGGAGACTTTATACAACTGTACTTTTCAGTTAGCACCCCAATTAGCGCCTGACAAAAGCTCAAGTGTATTTCTGCTGAATATACGGTCTTACCTTGATGTTATCGGGCTGAATATTTCCTTCTCATATTTGGAATCAAAGGTCTGAAATACTGTATCCCCCTACCGGCAAATGTTTTAATAATTAAGATAAGGACTCAGGCAATTTCCTGTATATGAACAAATATTAAATCCTGTTTTCAAAGATGCTGCAGATATTGTGGATTTCAGTGGCAGAGCAGAGGCCTTGTATGGAAAAGGTCACAGGCTGGGAAAGGCCTGAAACACAACAGTCTTTCCACATACAGTACTGAACTTTGTAAGAAACTGCATTCAACAGATGTATACATATACTAACACAGCTCTGTTCTGGAAAGCAAGTGGAAGCAATTTCTTTCTGCCATTAGTGTGCTATGCACAGATACCACACAACAGAAGCCTACCCATTTACTTTCAAGACGGTGGAGGGAGTCTTTTCCCATATCACAGAACCAATGGAAAACTTTTTAAAAATCCATTTCTTTTCACCAGATAAAATACTGTAGAAGAAAACCAGTCTCCAGGCTTAGGCAATACTGTTGCTTCCAATTATTCTGAAACTGTAGAAACTTATGCGAAGTGCTTCGGATACAGTTTCTAAGTAATCATACAACCACATCATGTAAGTATCAAGTAGGTCATGACTGCAGACAAGGGCTGAGGTTGAAACCAGGGTAATCCCAATTCACATTCTTGTTTACTAAATTATGCCAACTCTCTAGCTCTTAATTATCCCATACTAGTGAATTAAGCCCGTTAATAACGGGCTCCAGATACCCACGCGAGGGCTGAGACGACACCCACTGCCCAAGGGCGCTGGGCCCCAGCCCTCAATAGCAAGCGGCACGCTCACCCTGTCAGCGGAGAGGAGCCGCGGCTGAAGCGCCCCGGGGAAACACTCCCGCCTCCTTCCGGAGGCCGGCGCTCTGCACATGCTCCCGGGCATGCACGCCCTGTGAAGCCACTGGCCGCTCTCTGCGTCCAGTCTCTCTCTCCTCCCTCCGCGGTGGTCCCCTCATACCCTTCCCCTCTCTCACACACACACACACCTATCTTCCCCCTACTTCCCCTCTCCCCCCCTCGCGCCTCCTTCTCCTCCTCCCCCTCCCTCCTTCCCGCCCGGCACGTGTCCGCCCGGCAGAAGTGGAGGCTACGCGTCTGCAGCTGCCCAGCATCGCCGGGGGTGGCGGGGCGCCAGGTACCGGCAGCCCTCGAGGGGAGGCGCTCACGGCGTCCGGGAACTCCGCCCGGCCCCGACAGCCTGGCGCACGGTCTGGTAGGCATTGCTTGCAGCGCCAGCCGCCCGCCCTGCTGCTGGGAACGCCTCCGAGCCCCGGGAGGCTGCGCGCGGCGCGCTCCGGGATGCGGGAGCCGAGGGGGCGGCCGGGGGGGAGGGAAGGGGAACCCCCTCCTCTGCAGCGCAGGAGTGCTCTGTGCTGCAGCCGGCAACAGGAGTAGCGCACAGAGGGCTCCGCCCGGGCTCTCCTCGCCGCCGCTGCCGCTGCCCCGTAACCTCCTCCGCGTTCTTCTTGCCAGGGAGGGAAGCAGCAGCAGCAGCGTCGGCGGGTGAGCGAGCGAGGGAGTGTAAGGCGGCAGCTGGAGGCTCCGCTGGAGGTGCGCGTAGCCGGCGCTCCTCCGCGGGCCTCCTCCGCTTCCAGCGCCGCCAAGCCCCGTCGTGGGGTCGCGGTTGCCCGGCCATCGTGGAACGGCGGCCAGCAGCCGCCTTCTCCCCGCCAGCGCGTTAAGATGGCCGACAGGAGGAGGCTGCGGGCAGCAGCGCTTCGCGCCTCTGCCCCCGCTCCTATTGGTCTGCGTCCTCCAATCCCTTTGTCACTGGAACGCACGCGCAGTTGCGAATTCCTGTGACACACGGAAAGGTACGTCCCGACACAGGCTCTTTATTATATAGGATACCTCCTAACAAAAAGCTCTACTCTTCCTTTGTTTACTTCCATCCAGGGCCCAAGTTGTCAACAGCCCCAACCCATAGGGCAGGACTTACCCCTTGATTTGGTGTGAAGAGGCTGGTCTGGAGATTAAGAGGGGGTGTGAATTAGCCCTGGTGTCATGATCAAGCCATTATCTGGTGAAGTTTGGTCTAGCAGCGCCAGTCTCTCCCTTTAGGATGGAACGCCCCCAGAGATTTATGGAATCAAAGGGATTCCTGATCATTTTGGAGTATGCTTTTATACTTAAGTAGACTTTCCAATGCAAATAAAGGTTCAGTCACTGCCACTGGAAGTTAGGTCTCCCAGCTTTTGATAAATGATGCCACAGCATTCCTTGTTGTTGAGCGAATTAGTAAGGGGGGGGGCAGGGAAGGGAGTTATGTACTGAAATTCATATCTTAACAAATGAAGAATCTGAACCATCAGATCAGAAAGAGCTAAGCATAGCTATATCATCCGCTTTAAGTAGAAACACACTGCTCCTGTTAAAGAACCACAGTAGAACTAGCTGAAGGAACCTTGCTGTTGCACTTGGACCTGTAACAAGATTGTATCACGTCTTGCTTTTGCTGTTGCCTTTGGAAAACAAAAAGGGATCTTTTATTTTCACATCAGTTGCCAAAATGTATTACTACAAAAGTTTTGCCTGTTATTACTATATTATATGTCAGCATATAACCACAGGGTTTGGCTGGAAAATACATTCCTATTTAAAACAAAATTAATATTGAGTATTAATAAATGTTTTTCAATGAAGCAACATATCCATCATTAGCCATCTCTACAACATACTGCTGCCAGCATAGTGCAATATTTTATTTTGAACACTGAGAAACAGCATGCACGACATAACTAAGTGAAAAGCCAGGGTCTGTTTGTTTGCCTCCTTTATTCTTAAATCAGCATTAAGTGCCGGCTCGCCCATGAGGCAGGAGGAGGCAGCTGCCTCAAGTGGCACCCCCCGTAAGGGGCTACACACCCATTCCACTGTCCAGCTTTGCCACGGGTCTCCGTAGTCTCTAAGGGCAGAGAGGGAACAGCAGCAAACCTCTGCAGAATGCCAAGTCAGTGAGAGGGGAGGTGGTCATCTCTCCACCCATCCTGGCAGTGTGGCAGGGCTTTGCACCAGATTCTCCCTTCAGGAGAAACCCCGTCACTGAGCAGGGGTGGAGGAGATGCGCAGGGAGAAGCTGGTGCAAAGCCCCACCACCAGGTGGGAGGGGGGATGCAGAAAGCATCTCACCCTGCCTACCGGCCCGGGGGAGAAAACTCTGAAAGGGCTTCCTTATGGAATTTGCTGTGGGATGTGATACATAAGTAGCAGTAAAGTACAACATTCCTTGTTTTCCTAGAGTGGACATGCAAGGGGATGTTTGTACCAGCCAGTTGAAAACTTTCTGTTTCCTCCTGTGCTGGGACATACTTCCTCTTGCATGTGACTAGAGGTGGGCGTGACCTTACCTGTGCAGGTAACAATAGCACAAGGCATGCAGCTATCTTTCTCTTTTTGACTTCCTTTCTTTGATGGACCAAGCAGCTTTTTTAGCTAGAGATGATCAGCCAACAGAGGACAAAGGGAGTATCTCCATATGGGATAGACTCACATGTTATATATATCTGTAACTAAGTCTGCTTTCAGAGATCCAACTGTGAACTGATGATGTGAGTAAACTACTTTCATATATCTTAAATAAGATGGTGGCGTGTTTATTCTTTTAAGAGGGAATTAAAGGGATCTTAACAGGAATCTATATTGAGAAGCTTAATCAAGCTTGCAACCAGCTACCCGCTGTGTGTTTAAAGGGGAATGTTAAAACTCTGCTAAGTTATAGAACTTGTTAGTGCAAGTGAGGAAGGATATTAATAAACAATATATCCTCTCCTGCCTCCCCGAACATTCCCACATTTGCCTCCCCCATTGTAGGGGTGGTAGCAAGGCATTTTGCCTCAAGTGCCCAAATGCCTCGGGCTATCCCTGAGCATTGGCAACTCTGCTCATATGGCATTAAACTGCAGGTTCGAATTGCGTCTGCTTCCAAGTCCCATATTTACAGAGGGAATGGCCTTCTCATGGAAACGCAAATGAGCTGCTTTATGATAAAATGGGGGCTGTCTGTCTCACATGTCTATCCACCTCACCCCCAGCCGCTATGGGAACAAATAAGCAGGTCACAAGAAGTCAAAGCAATATATCCCACATCTTATCATTACCACAGGAGGGAAACACTTGCATAAAAAGGAGAAGGGAATTATCAGCCAAAGGCTAAATAAAGAGGACTCTGTGCGTATTTGCAACGAACAAGTTTAAGAACAAATCAAAACTTTGTAATACAAAACTGTAGAGATAAAATAAGTCTCCAACAATACCCAGCTTCTGTATTTAGGAAAGCTTGTTTGAAGAAAATGTCCTCCCTGATTAAGTTTTAACTGAGTCTTCTCCTTACAAACTGCAAGATTCTGGATTCAGAATGGTTGACTCAGAACTTTTTTCAGAGAGTTTAGCATTTGATAGAGAATGCCTTCTCTACCCCTCATATCATGCACTCCACCTGCCCCCAGTAAACTATTCACTTTTTTTGCATTTTGACGAAATTAATTCATTAAGCTTTGTGAAGTTTTGCAAATGATTTTGAAAAATTGTTAAGCTTTGTGAAGTTTTGCAAATGATTTTGAAAAATTGTTCATTTATTACTCGTTTTTGTTCGGCAAGATTTGTTGGAGCTGTCACTTCTTCTCTTGACTCTAATGATTAAGGCTACAATCCTAAACCCACTTACCTGACAGTAAGCCTCACTGAATTTAATGGATTATCTTCTGAGCGGACATGCTTAGGATTGCATTATAAATATCTGATTGGGGAGAAGGAGGAGGGATTTCATCTTGTCTCAACTTATGCATATTTACAGTACACGAGCTTCACGCGATGCAATTTTATTGTTGGTGTCGCTTTTAAAAATGTGTTTATCACCTTGGACTAATGTAGATTGCAATAGAAACATGTCTTAATAAATACAGAGCAGCCTCCCATTTCACACCCAGCAGTTCACACAAAGAACTGCTGCCCCCAAGGATTGCTACCATAAGGTTTCTGCCCAGCACTGTTACACATTCTTGTAGATGCTTGTCAGGTTCATGCCTTGATACAGACCAGAATTCCAGAATCCTCCGACCTAAGCCTAGATTGGTCCACCACAGGATTTAGAGAGAATTCTGGAAGGGAAAACGCCAGTATGTCTGCAACTGAGAAGAAGGAAAATACCCTGAAATGAACATCTTCCTTTAATAACCATAGCCTCAGTCCAGCTTCTTATTTCTAGGAGTCTCAGGCCTCTGAACTCCACAGCAAAATCTGCTGTATTCATTTACTCTTTGTAATATAGCCAGACCTCTGTTGATTTAAAGGTCAGCGTAGCTTGTTCTCTGCATTGTGTGTGTGTGTGTGTGTATCAGGTGTGAAAGAGGTATGTCTTCAGCATATGACGGACACCGCATAATGAATATGCCAGACGCAACTCTGTTGGGAGGGAATTCCACAACTTAAGGGCTGCCTCTCCCATCCCCCAAAATTTCTGAGTGGTGGAAGAGGACCCCCCTCTGCTTATCTTAAAACCCGAGAGGGTCTGTAGAGAAGGAGGTCGTCCTTCAGATATTGAGGCCCAAGTCATTTAGGGCTTTGCATTTTAATATGGACATCTTGAATTGGGCTGTCCTGTTCCTGCCCATGAAGGACACATGCACTTTCTCATGCATAAAGAAGCCAACAAACAAAAGGTGCAAACTCAGCAACAAGACCAGAGCAGGAATTAATCCAGACAGCCTTAAGACACCACAGATGCAGCAACGAACAACCCTACTCAGGAGAGGCGTTTCAAGGTTCCCTAACCACAGCTCAGAAACAAGGTCAGGGGTGAGGATTCTGTGATCAGGAGCAGAGACTGCACAAGAGCATGAGGTTTTCCCCAGCAACTGGCTCCACCTACCCACCATGTTTTTAAAGAGAGGTAGGGAAAGTCCAGCTACGTGCATTTATGCCTGTCTTGCTGAAAATCCCTGGCCTGGCCTGCTGCTGCCTCTTGATACGCACCTCAGAAAGACGACCTTGGCTTTCCTCCACTCCTGATAGCTCAGTCCATGCTGTGGAGCTCCCCTGCCCCTCCATCTGGCAGAGAAGTGGCCTCCCTGGCATTGGGTGGCCTTGCCTCTTCACCCTGAGCCAATGAAGGCAAGGGGGCTACAAAACTTCCAGAGGGAAAGCCTCAGTGGTGAGGCCTGGCTCCAAATCAGCAGCTTGAGCAGGAGAGCTCTGGTGCACACGGCCTCTTCCTCCCACTGTCCTCCTCATCAAAGTCCTCAGGGAGGGCTATGAGATGGCCCCAGAAATGAACTGGCAACTCATTCCTCCCACACCACGAGCAACACAAACCACAATCCCTGATTTAGCTTTATGTCCAAACTGGGGTTCATGATTTGTTACTGCTGACACAGAAGATATTTGGGATGCCAAGAACAAACTTTGGCTTCATGTCACGGTTTGTGTGGAGAGAAATAAAGCACAACCCTCAGTTCAGCAGTAACACTAAGCTGGGAATCATGGTTTGTTGCTCCTGCAAGGAGAGGAGTAAAGTAGGAGCCCATCTGCACCATTCATTGTAAACATGGTGAGAATCCTTTACAACTAGCGAGGGAGATCAAGGAAAAGCAAAGGCAGGTTTTTACTAATTTGGTAGCAACCTACCAAATTATTATTCTGGAGGCGCTCTTTCGAGAACTTCAGTTATGAAAAGCTTAATGTTACCATGAAACTGTAACATTACATTCCCTACACGCAATACAGAGTACAAACTAAAATGTCAAAAGTAGCAGCAGCAGTAAAGATATATGTGTTACGCAGATACCCGTAGCAAAAGCTCATCTTGCATGCGTGTGGCTAAAAGACTTGTTGTTTACACGCTACTTTATTTACTTAAGAACAAGTAGACCGCTTAAATATGTAGCACGAGGTAGATATGTATTCCATAAAAAGGTACTGCCAAAAAGCTTAACTATAATTTAACAGATGTTCTTTGGTACTCTTGTGAAAATAAAAGGCAGCCTTTCAATAACAAAATGCAAACTAAACCAAACCAGAACGTGAACTCAACTTACTTCAAGTTCTCAGGAAACATGCAGGGAGTCAGACCTCACCATTTACTCACAACCGTGCAAAGAGTCAACCACTAATTTTGACAGTTATTTTAATAAAAAAATCCCTTCGAAAACTACTATAGCACATGTTGGCTTGACTCAGATTCAGATCACAAAACAGCCAAGGATTTTGCTTCATGGCCTTGGAAGAGTTACACTGCATCGTCCTTGGCTCTTTATCTGTAAAGCATTGACAGAAATGAATTATTTCACAGGATCCCTGTGAGGTAGGTAGAATGTGAGCGTGCTGCCACCCACCTCTATGGATAGAGATTGTGATGATGTGGAAAGGCCCCATGTCATATTGTACAATAAGCCAAAATGAGACAATACAGAGCAATACTTTCAGATGTAATCACTCTGAAATTTCCTTGCACATGGTGATTTTTGGCTGCTATCCACAAACCACTAGAGCCAACAGAATGACTTAGCCCCAGCGAAATGTAGGTAGCTCGAACACAGACATGCAGGATCAAAATGGTTTCTAAGTTGCACTTTAGTGAGTATCATCATGAACAGTGTACTATCCAGTTTGTCAGCAATGTAAGCCTATTCATACCTCATTCAAGGGTTTTTTCCACAGCTATAAAAAGTATGGGTGTCATAAGCATTTGTGGAAAGGTGCACTTAAAAGTGAACAACCAATCTGAAATGCCCTAGATAGACAGACAGACAGACGAAGGTCTTCTGGCCAAAGCAACATGAGAGGCAGCAGTTGCAAGTTACCAGTCCCTGCAGCCACAGCAGGCGCTGTGATTCTCCAGTGGTTTGACTTCGCCCCTAAAGGCACTCTCCATTGTCTCTCGAGACAGACGGATGCCAACAATAATAAGTAGCACTGTTGTGTACTAGTGTTGAGGCTCTTTGCACTAGCACCTGTGCGTTTTCACAAAAAGGTCTTAAATCAGTCTATAGTCCAAATGTAATACTTCCTTCGTTGATTTCTCTCCCACATTAATAACATTCATTCACACATAGTATATAAATAATGTGAGAGAGAGACTTTTAAATATGTTTTTGTGCAGTTGACTCAGAGCTAATCCCACTGGAGCGATCACTATGATTCAAAGTACCTCCCATGCATTAAAAGCTTTATCTTCGGGGAAAGTGGATCAGGTTACGCAGAGGAGGTTAGTAATAAGATATCTTGCTTGGTCTTTATTTAGGAAAGCAAGTCCTCATCACCTGACCCTTTGCATTAATCTTTAGCACTTAAAATCTAGTTCACTATCATTCTAGTCATCCTTTGCAAAACTTGTTACAAAAAACCTTTCCCGCTCCCCTCGTTAACACAAGCTTTTCCAAATCTAGAGAAAAGAAATCAAAATAAGATGTTCCTTATTCTGCAAGCAGTTGCTAAAATTCAGCAAGTGCTATTATATATAATGCAATACCAATGAACAAGAAATCTGTCCTTACACTGCTGGGATGCTTCCCAGGAAAACATTGGCTACTTGTACACTAGGACCGTTAGGACTGTTGAGGCATTGCTTTTCCACAATCAGACATAAGGGAAATTAAAATGGTCGTTTGACACATAACGCTTGCTATATGTTCTATTTTCCAGGAATGCCCTTCTCTAGGGCCAAGAATCCTTATAAGTCTTATTCAGTAAAGGTCCCTTGCAATGTTGTTTAGTGGTTTCCTCCTTGCAGTTTCTGTCCCTTTTACCGGTATTACTTTAATGAATTGCTCTTTTCTTTACTTCCATGTTTTCTTTCATAGTGAAATGGTGCTGTTTCACTATAACAGAAAGAAAAGGAAAAATAATGACAGGAAAACCATCATTAACACACACCCTCCGAGGTACTGAAGCCAACTAATTAAATTAATGAACAACTCATCACTAACCCCACAGCAATCAATAGGAAGCAATAAAAAAGGCAGAATGTGTCAGAAGGACATTTTTAAATCAAAAGCACCATAGCACAGAACACAAGAGACACAATTACCCATCCCAGTTAACTCTGTTGTTGTTGTTGTTTTTAAAAATGTTTCTCCAATGCCATTTTCACTGACCTCGTTTATCCTGCAACTCCCCATGGGGAACAGAACTATTAGTACTTAGATAAACTGCTGCAAACCACTCTGAGCCAACTGATGGCATTGACAAAATTTTGCCACTGGGTTTTAATGATTCTGAGCGAGATTTATTATCTGTTTTATTTTGATAGCTGGCTTTTACTAATTAAACGTGGTGGTGGTGGTGGTGCTTTATGTAAGCCATCTTGAGATAATTTTACTCATAAAGGTCACAAAAAAATTAAAATAAAGTTAAATAGGGGGCAGCCTGATGAGACAGTATGTCCTGAAAACTCTTCATTGGCTGCCAGTGAACTACCAAGCCCAATTAAAGGTGATGGTACTTGCATAAAAAGCCCTAATCACCTTGGGACCCAAGTACCTGCCACAATTCACCCAATATCAATCATCTCAGGCCATATGATCAGCAGGATACGTCATGTTGGTGGTGCTACCTGTCACTGCTGCTCAGTTGGCATTGACTCATAACGGGGCCTTCTCTGTGGTGGCTCCATCCCTGGTCAGCTGTGTCTGTCCCCCTCATTGTTGAGCAATTGGGGGGGGGGGTTCCTGCTTACTCAGGTATCTGATGGCTGAAAGACCCTGCTGCTTGTAACCTTGAAATTAGGTATGAGGGTATGTGATTGTTTTTAAAGAGTTTTTACATGTTTGTAGATGTTTTTAAAGACGTTATTATTTTATTTGTAATTGTATTGTTTTAACATTTTGATGTTTGCTGCTCTGGGCTCCTTTGGGGTGAAGGGCAGGGTAGAAATTTAAACAGAAATTTAATTCCACTCTGCATATCATTTTTACATCAGTTTGTGGGTTTTTAAAAAGAAGTCTTTAATATGCGCATTTTTGCAAGGAATATCCCCTAATATATGGCTTTTTAATGTGCATTTCTCCCTAATGCATGCATTTATGTAGATACTATCTGGCTGGAGAACTGCAATGCAAAATTCAGAGAGGTGCTTATTTTGAAAGATAGCTGTGTTTTGGTTCACATATTGTTTCAGCAAGTGCAAATTGGATAGGTTCACATTAAAATATAAACTAAAGCAATTTCCCCCCGCATAACTAACCCTACAGCAGAAGAACATATGGAGCTGTAATTTCATTTTGCCACACAGATCCAGCTTTCTCTAAACACTGAACATCAACAGAGGCCAAAGGACTTAGCTTGGGAAAATGACAGACCCCTTCCAATGTTAATCACTGCTGTCTGCCTGGATTTAGTTAACAATTTTTATAAACAGCATGCAACCATTAAACCAGTCATACGTCTTCTCAGATGGCCTGCAGCAAATGTTTACATGTATAATGCAATCAGCTGCTCTTCAGGCACACGCTGCGTCTCAAAGAAACACATTATCCTCGAGCTTTAGCACCAAGAGTACACCACTTTTGACAGCCACATAACACGAGCCACAATCAGGACGTTTCTCACAATCCTTCTAGGGTCATCTCAGCAAAAGAGACGCACATGGCACTGCACTGTTGACAAAGCACCATCACAATACAAATGTGGTAAAAGTTTCACACACAGCCAGTGCAGCAAACAAGGAATTGCAATTTTTAAAAAAGATGCTACAGGATCATGGTTTCTGTTCATCTCCTATGTGGAAATCCTTTAAGCTTCTGACCACATCCCAATCAAATACAGATGCAGATATATATACACTTTCTGACAATGATTCAACTGCATAACAAATACATCTAAACTCTCTCAATGCTTAATGAACATTTTATTAACTTGTTTTACCTGGTCCCCAAAGCCCACCCATTATATAATAACGAAGTGATTTTCCTTTTCCATTCTTCTCTTAATTAGTGACCCTTCTTGGTTATGCAGAGCTTTTTCTTTTCATGGATCTCCCCCCCCCCCCATTTCATTGCAAAATAAAGTTTCGCGTTAAGTGAAATTTGTCATCCTTCTTTTACTATGTATCATTTTATCAGTGGAAGTTTCTTCCAAGTAAACACACATAGGGTTTGCTGCACAAATGCAAAAGTACTAAAACGCGGAGTGGGCTCCTCACGATCATTTCATAAGGCATGTCATAAGGGCAGGGGTAGCTAACCTTTAGCTGTCCAAATGTTGCTTCTCACAGTGCTGTCAAGCAAGGGAAATCCAGAGGGAGGAATTAACTCTCTATTGTCAAAAGTACACTTACAAGTTAGGAAAAGGCATGTCCATCAGTTCATCATCTCTCAGATACTCCCAGGTGGGCACCTAATGAGGCAGTTGCCACGACAGAAAGGCCACACCCCTGACCTTGGCTTAGGTATCTCTCCCACCTGAGCTGCACATAAGCAGGTGAAGACTACACCTGCATATAGCCTTCTGCTCCTGCGCTTCAGTCCTCTTTCGGACCAGGGAGACAGCGGGGCAGGAGAGGTGGGGGCAGGAGGAGGAGGAGGTGTGCAAGCCCTTGAGTCTCCACCCACTTGACCTCTCTCTCCCTCCTCCCGCACCTGTTCTTCACCCTCCAATCCTGCAGCTTCTCCTGCCTCTGACTCTCGTCTCCTGGCTGTTATAGGCTCCCCAGTTCACTGATCCCTTCTTCCAAGTGGGTTTCCAACCCACCTTCTCCCAGTGCCCACTCATCAGTATCCAGCCACCACTCCTCAGTGTCTAGCCAGTCCCTGGCATTGCTGGACTACAACTCCCATCTTCCTCAACCAACAGTGTCACTGATACGCAATTATGGATTTTGTAGTTCAGCAACATCTGGAGGCTCCACAGGCTCCACAACCCTTTAATAATGGGACTTGTGAATAAATCATTAGCCTGCATTGCTATGTGTTTTCACTCCTTAACGCTTTTGCTTTTTATTATTAAAATGTGTTGTTAAAATTATTAAAATATATTTAAAATTATTAAAATGTGTCATTGTTCCAAGGCACTGGAAATCTAACAGCATCCCTGCCAAATAAATTGAAGTATCCTTCCCCACAAGAAAGCAAGACTGCCCAACCAGAGAAGTCGCTTATAAGCTATGCATTCATTGTCACACAGTTCATTAAATCTTCTTGCATGTTGAACTTCAGAACTGCACAATTCTCTACAAACCAGTATGGTCATGACGCCTCTAGTTTCTGAGTCAGGGAGGGCCACATGCATCAGCCAAACAACTGCAGGTGGCAGGTGAGTTACAGAATTTTACATGCATATTCACTAAGCGCCATAAACTACTGCACCATATATGATATATATTTCTCCAGTACTAAAAGGCAAGATCGTTCATCTTGCAATCACTCAGGGCACATTCAGTTTTTCCACACAGTGATTGTAATGCACTTCCAAATTATCTTCAGTAATTACAGTAACTGCTTTGCTTCTGTAACATTTGCCTAGGCATTGCTGTAGACAGTGTAGAGGTTTCTCTGTGTTTTGCCCCAAGGCTGAGAAAGAAAGTAATGGTTAGCCCATATCTCCTTGCACCAACTGAGTAGTAACAGAGCATTTGAAAAGGCTATTCTACCAACCCATTTCTGCCCAGGAAGGAAGAAGTAATTCCTTTCTATCCCAGGGGGGGAAACCGTAAGCTACTACAGCTGGTTTTTCAGTGTCAAACCACGGCAGGTCATCAGGGCAATAAACCAGCACTAACCTTTAATGATGAACATACTCTAAAACTATGGTCCTCAGCACATCTACATCTATCTTGCACACTATGCAGGGTAAACCAAAATTTGCTGAGAGCTGCAGAAAATCTTGATTCCTTAGTTACGCGTATTATACGCATTTGCAAACACATCGTTATTGCATTCAGAGTTTACATTTTAGGTGCACACTAAAAAATTTTTTTAAATGTGTGAAGAGCTTCCACAGAAATAAGTTCATGTAAATCAGTGAGACTTGCAGCCAGATCCTAATCATGTCTAGACAGAAATAAATCACAGTGATTTTCAATGGGGCTTGCATCCTGGTGAATATTCTTAGGAGTGCAACCTTCCTTCCAAATAAGTTTGTTTAGGTCTGCAGCACAAGCCGTCACTATTTCTTAGAGATACCAAAGGGTTCCTGTATCAGCAATGACACTGGGGTTGTGTAAACACTCAGGGTAAAATCCCATAGGCTTTTCTACTGCAAGAACACCATTTCAGTACCAGAGCACAGAAACTTCAATAGGGCAGCTAGCAAGATTCAACAAACTCCAAAGACCTAATCTTGCTTATATTTAAGGATAAAGGGTAAAAAAAGAAGGGAGCGTACAGCAACATGCTATGATTGTTTATATCAACATTATCAAAACAGGACAAACAGCCGCCCTCCTTATTTTACCTTAGAAAGGGGATGTATACCTTTAGCATGCATTGCCTACTTCACAAACTCATTTAATTATTTTACTTAATGTGTTTCTCTGTAGCACCCGGGTTTTTGGTGCTCCTGTCGTAACCAGAAATACCGGTAATAAATAATGTGGTTTGAAAACCAGGGGAACAGGAGAGCAGTCTCCCTGTCCATCTTTGCAGAAACTTTTCCCCTATGCATGTGAGGGCATTACAAATTGTTGTCTATGGTTGCATGCTCAAATGCACGTGTCTATGGTTGTCTATGGTTGCATGCTCACAGCACTCCACTAAAGAGCAGCCTTCATGCCTATGCACACAAGCACCATTTAAAGTAATGCAAACAAGCTTGTTAGCATTGTATGCCTGCACTTGCAGAATCAAAAAAGGCATGACCGCAGCATCACAGTAAATTTGTGCAGGAATTTAAGCCATAAATAACAACCCCCTTATATAAGATTGCCTGGTATATTGTTTGTTACTGAGCTTATACTAGGTCCAATTATTAATTTCTAAGCAGAGTAGTTCTAGGATATACTCCAGATTTGAAGCAGTAAACATTGGCTTAAAGTGTGGAAACTCGTGTATGTAAACACGCACCAGACAAATGCCAGGGATCCAGAGCAATCAAGGCTTCTTCCTTGACACTCAACTCTTCCAAGCTGAGCAACTGGAAGTCTCAGGGTGCAAAGAGAGCCCTGCCCTGAGATGCTATCTCACAGAGAGAAAGAGCGGGCCAACCCACAAGCAAGGGAGATGTACAGAAGCATCAATGGCTGAGGAAACAGAACTTGCTGGCAGCTCAGGGGTAGGGAACTGGATCCAGCTGTCAGGACAGATTCCTAAACACGCACACATACCCTGTGGCCCCACAGCAGAACAATGCACCTGTCAACCACATGATGTCATTATGGTGTCTGGTGATAGACACCTGGCAAACAATGGGAGAGGGGCTCAGACCAGGGTACCAGACCAGGGTTTGGCACCCCAGGCGTCTGCCAAGGCCCACAGCCCAGAAGGGTCCTCCTGTCAACCCTTGAGGCCCATCAAGCTCTGCTGCTGCTACTTCTTCCTGTTGCTACCTGTTCACCTGTGTGTTCTCTCTCTCTCTCTCTCTCTCTCTCTCTCTCTCTCTCTGTGTGTGTGTGTGTGTGCACCTTTCCCTTTCTCTGGGCAGTGGCGTAGGAAGGAAAATGACACTCTGCACATGCTCAGGGGTGTGCTTTTAAACACCATGGTCTCCCAGTGCCTCTGTTCACAAGGCATCTTGTGAAGATCTATCTTTTTGCCCAGGCTTTCCCTAACCCAGAAGACTGAACTCTGCTATTTCTGATCCCCCATTCTTCTCTGTTTTACTGTTTTTATTTTACTGTTTTGTTTATTTTTAGTGTTACCCTTGCATACCACTTGACACTTTTATTCTTTTGTTAATGCTAAGCGATCAAATTAATATATTGATTTCAGCAGGAATATATTGATTTCATGCCCAACCTCAGCAGGCATTTTAACTGAATTCTGGTTGTGTGGTTTAACCTTTAACCTCATTGTACTATTGATTTCCTTGCACATCACACACAGAGACGCCTGTGATTAAGTGGTCTACAAACGAAACAGTAAAAATAAATGCTTTTTAATGAAGATATAAATAAAACAAGGAATAGTCCCAAGCCTCTGGGGCTCAGACACGTGGTGGGAGAAGAAGCATGGTTCCTGTGTGATAGATAGATTAGGGTTGCCATATTTCAAAATATGAAAACCCAGACACATAAGTTGAGCTTTTTCTTTGGCAAAGTTGATGAGCTTTTCTTGGGGGAGGGGCCAAATTTGAAGCTTCTGAGCTATTTTTAAGGAAATTTGCCCTCCAAAATCAACACTTCCAACATGGCTTGCCATATGCCCGGGTTTCCCGGACATTTTTACCAATTTGAACACATTTTCCCCGGACTCTATTTCCGATGGACAAATCCCGGATATGTCTAGGAATTCCCATTATATCTACATTAGGGCTGCCATACGTCCAGACATTACCGGGATTTCAAAGGTGAAATTGGCATGGGGGTGGGGATTTCTGAAAGGTGGCGCTTTGTCCTGGCATTTGTGTAAAAAAAAAACCCCTCAAGAACTTTGGGGGGGTTCCTCAAAAAAGATCAATAATTTCAGCGGTTTCCTTAAAAACCAGCGGTGTCCTGGTTTTTACTTTCTGAAATATGGCAACCCTAATAGATATATAATAATAAATGAATAAAAATCCTTCCAGTAGCACCTTAGAGACCAACTAAGTTTGTTATTGGTATGAGCTTTCGTGTGCATGCACACTTCTTCAGATACAGGTGCTACTGGAAAGAATTTTTTAATTTTTCCCCCCGAAACTAGATAGATATAGATATAGATAACACACACACACACGAATGAGAAGTATGGTGCCTGTGTGAGATATATATGTGTGTGTGTTGGGGAGTCGTTTCTTCAACTAGCCTCTGTCCTCGAACCCCCGACTCCGTTTTTCTCCTCGGCGCCTCAGGAACCCCAGCGCAAACGCGCGCGCAGCCCCGCTCGCTCCGCCCTCGCGGCGTTGCGGCAGGAGGCGAGCGGACGACCGGCGGCACGGACTGACCTGAAGCAGGTGGCGAGCTCCCCGCTGGGCTTCAGGCACGGGTACTTGGTGGTGGCCACTTTGCTCTCGGAACAGACCTCCCTGCGAGGCGGAGAACGAGAGAGAAAGAGAGAGACCGTGCTTAAATCGTCGCCTAAGAGACGTCCAAAGTCCAATTCCCTTCCCCTCTCCTCCGGGGGTTGCTTGGCGCTAGGCTTTGCCGTCGCGGAGGCGCACGAGCCCTGGAGCCGGGGCGCGGGAAAGGCCCTTCCCTCACACCCCGCCGCCGCCGCCCTCGCCCTTCAAGCAGCCGCAGTCCTCCACCCACCTGTCGCTCTCCTCGGGCTCCTCGCGGTAGGTCCACGCATGCCCGAGCGCCGCCAGCAGCAGCAGCCCCAGCAGCAGCCAGAGGCGCAGCACGCTGGGCGACGTCGGCGGCGGCCACAGCGCCAGCAGCAGAAGGCGCCTGGCACCTCCGCCGCCGCCCCGCAGCACCATCGGGCGGCCTCGCGGCTCCCCTGCGCAGCAGCGCCCGACCTCTCCGGCTGCGTGGCGCGCTCGAGGGCGCGCGGAGAGAGAGAGAGAAGGGAGGGAGGGAGGAGGCGGCGAGCGGTGCCCCCTGCGGCGGGAGCGAGTCAGCGGGGCCGGCGGCGTGACCAGCAGGAGGAGGGAAGAGACATGCAATGGACGGCGCTTGGCTAGGCGAGGAGGAGAGAAAAGAGGGATGGGGCGGTGGGGGCAGAGGGCGACCAGATGCTTCGGAGAGGCGATCTTGGGTTGCTTTGCCCGCCGAGGAAGCGGAGGGGGGGGGGGAAGCGGGAGAGACGGAGCCAGATGTCGCCGAGGGTGGCGACCCCAGGAAGTGTTGGGGGAGATCGGTTTTTTTCCCCGAAGCTCGTGGGGCAGGAGAGAGGAGGGGGAGGGGGGAGAGGACAGAGAAAGGGGTCGCCAGCTGGCGCACGGAGAGGCTGCCTGTCGGACGGGGGCTGGGTGCGTGGGTGGGGGTGTTTCCTTCCCAAAGCGACGCGAGAGGGAGGATTCCGGTGTTACAAGGTTTCTCTCCCCCCCCCCCCCAGTTCACCAGGAGATAGAAGATAATAAGAGGGACCGAGATCTGGAGGTGGAGGGGTGGCCCGCTGTTGCGCAGGGATCCGGGGAAGTTGGCTCTGGGGCAGCAGCAAGGGAGAAGCAGCTTCTCTTGCTGCTGGGAGGGGGGCGGAGACAAGTAGCCAGGCTCCTCAAAGATTAAGGATGAAAAGGAAGGATAGTCAGAGGTACAGCAAAGGAGCAGGATAGGAAGCGATCGAAAAGCCGTGGGACAAAACTTGGTTTCTGTCTAGCCAAGAGATTGGGGGGGGGGGGATGTAGGAACAGCATGTGCGCAAAGGGAGGAGGAGTATCCAGCTATGGCAGGATGTGGGACAGGGTTTTTTTTTGTTTTTTACAGCTACTACCCAACCTGCTGGTCAGGGATAGTCTGACATAACCATCTTTCCAGGAAGGAGCGGGAGGGGTTTTCCAAAGAAGGCCAGGCAGAAGGACTCAAAGAACCTGGAGGTGGATAGAAGGGAGAGCCAGCTATAACAGGAGGAGCATGTTCCAAGGCAGCCAGAAGATTAAGCCAAACATTTTGGAAAGGCGGGTGGGGTTGGGGGGGGGAACCTGGGCTAGATCAGTAACTATAGAGTCGAGAATAGCCAGGAGGCTTTGAATGGAGGCAGGTTGGGGGGTGGGGAGCCAGAGGTTGCAGATGGGCAAGTGGAAAGAACCATCCAGGGGTTAGGAGGATTGGGAGTGGGGGTGAACAGGAGAAATAGAAGTTGCGGAGCCGTGTGAGCAGATGGAGAGGTGCAAGAGGCTCGGTTGGTTGTGCAGTTAAATAATGTTACACCCCACCTCGCAGTGTGAAGTTCCAGGTGCGCTTACACAAGGTCCGTGTTTCCTTTTGGAAACGAGGCACAGTGGGGACTGTGGTGTCTTTAGGATATATGGCTTATTTACACACATATACAACCTGAGCCTACGATGGAGGGGTTCCCAACATTGCACTCCAAGAGCATCTTGCTTCTCCCATAGGTGCAGCCTAGGATCCAAGCAGGCATCAACATTGTCCTTGTCCCTCTCTCCAGCCTGCTGCTTTACTTCTACATTACATCACTCCTGCTGCAAACTATTCTAAATCACATTGCCTCTAGCTTTATCTGTGAAGTGAAAGGGGCCCTGCCTGTTTGCCCCCTCTCATTACCCCAGGCCATCACCTCATTGGGAGTTAGCCTTTCAACTTGTTGATTCCAGGGGATTAGCATGGTCCAGCACACAGCCTAATACAAAGGGTCTAGCTTAATGCACATAAGCCTGGGACCCAGATTTAACACTTAGCCTTAATTAAATTCTGACTCCATCTAAACCCAGAACTCTAGGGTGTCTAGCACCCACAAACTTATAAAAGCAAGTTTAGGCTCTGGACTTAATGGTCTGTACAGGGAACTCCCATCTTAAGAGAGTAGTGTGTTTTATTTCACTTCAAGGATGTTAAGCCAGCTCTGCTCCATTTGGGGGCTGTTGAGTGGGATTCTGGACTTCTGCCCAAAAGCCCTGCCCCGGGGGCACTGCCAGACATGGATTCAGTATCTGTCTGGTTCATGAAATCAAGGAGAAAACAGTTGTCGCATTGGAGTCTCCCAAGCTATTTCCCTGCAAGGATCTTAATCCCCATGAAGTTAGGAGCTAGAAATATCTCTTCTTGTGTGTTGTTTTTCATCCTCAATTCAAAATATTTTTTTAAAAAAAACACCTTTCTCTTAATCTGTTTCTCTGATCACTGACTTTGCAGTCCTGCTTATACAGGGAAAGATATTTAGCAGAGCCAGCCATTCCAAGAACTAATGCTGGTAGTTTTTTATGATGGAGTCCAGAGTCAACCTTTTCTTCTTTCCCCTTTCTGCCCGGTACTACGGTAGAGAGCATAGATCTCTGCGAACAAATGTAATTGCTTATGTCTGTTTGCACAGGAGAGGCACTAGAGAACCAGGATATCCCAGCAGTTCTCATCAGAACTGAGTTAGACATCATAACACCTTAGCAGCTACAAAGTATATAGTGAAAAATTGAATGTTTGGAATTCTCATTTGATCGTTAAATAAAGACTAGCTCAGAAATAGAGCATGTGCTTTTCATCCAAAAGGTCCCTGGTTAGATCCTTGGCACCTCCACTGCAAAAAAGATGTCAAACAGTAGGGCCGGATTAGGGAAATGTTTCTGCCTGAGAATTTGGGCAGCTGCTGCCAGACAGAGTTTGTTGTACTGGGTAAGGTGGATCAGTGGTTTTGCCCCAGTATAAAGCAGTTTTGCCTGTTTATACCAACTAGGTTTTATTCTTTTTCTCCTCTGTAATGTACAGTGATCCCTCGACTTCCGAATGACCCGACTTACGAGTTTTTCGAGTTACGAGGGATCAAAGTGGCTTCCGCTTCCGAATTTTTTCGACTTCCAATCGGAAGTCGCGGCCGTTTTAAATGCGGTTTCCTCGACTTGCAAAGGTTTTTTCGACCTACGAATGCGTTCTCCAACGCATTCCTATGGGGACTCGAGTTACGATGATTTCGACCTACGAAGATTCCGTCGGAACGGATTTTCTTCGTAAGTCGAGGGTCCACTGTATATTAAAAAAACAAAAACAGGTTGGCAGCAGCTGCATTAGATACACTTAGAAACAAGAGTCGGTATAGATTTTCTGCTACGTTCCACCTTCATTCCTTACTTTATGCATATGTACAACCTCTGTGTTGAACACTGGCCTCTTTTACCTCTCCCATCATGCTTCAGATAGACTGCCTGACATGGGCATCACCAGGATTTTTCTTAGGGTGGGGGGCAGGACTTTTGAGTGGGGGAGAACAAATGTGATTGGTCAGTTAAGTATTTCAATTGTTTCACTTGATCTGGGGGAGGACAGCTTCCCACCCCACCCCCACCCCTCCTTGGCTACGCCCATGCTGCCTGAATATTTTTTTATACTTAGAAGCTCCTAAACTCTTAAACTCAGCAGTCTGAATTATAAGGGGTATTACTAAACAATTGGGAGACAAGATCCTTGTTGATCTACTGCAAATCAGTCAGAGATCTGTTTTCTACCCACCCCTGGACTATGTATGGTACAAGCTTGCCTGAACATCTGACCAGCTGGTCCTCAAGGATCAATTCCAATACAACAGGGATGGGAGACCTGTGGTTTTCCAGATGTTGTCAGCCTGTAACTTCCATCATCCTTGACCACTGGCCGTGGTGGCTGGGGCTGATGGGAGAGGATCCAACAACATCTGGAGGGCCACAGATGTTGCAGGGCCCTGCCCTGTAGAAACCCTGTCCTTAAGAGTCTGTGGTCTTCAGCCTGAGCAGTGTGTTGCTGGCGTGGAGATTCTGCTAGTACTATTGCTGCCCTTTTCGAAGAGTCTGCCACGGGGGGGGGGTGCACAGTGTTCCCTCGTGAGTGGACGACCACAGGCAACCCTACTGCATTTGGGGTGAAGGGGCAGAGCTTCTAGGTCAGAAGATGTTGCTCCCAGGCAGGCTTTTATCTCCAAACACCTTTTAACAAAGGTAATTAAAGCAGGATGTTGAGCCTAGGAGGCTCTTGCTTCTCTGCCGTATACCCCCAGCACAATTTCTCAGGAAGGGCGTCTCAAGCCAGGAGTGATATTTCAGAGTGTATAAACATCCTATATTTAAAACATGTTCTATTTATCTATCTGTTAACAGCATTTATATACCACCTTTCTGCCAGGACATTCAAGGCAAAGCTTAAATTAAAAACAGCAGTGCTGCCTGGCAACCTCTTCGAACGAGTTTGGTGGATATGATCATGCCTACTATCCATACTCTGGGATGCAGGTGGCGCTGTGGTCTAAACCACAGAGCCTAGGGCTTGCCGATCAGAAGGTTGGCGGTTCGAATCCCCACGACAGGGTGAGCTCCCGTTGCTCGGTCCCAGCTCCTGCCAACCTAGCAGTTCGAAAGCACGTCAAAGTGCAAGTAGAT
Source organism: Darevskia mixta (assembly GCA_034641385.1). Lineage (NCBI taxonomy): Eukaryota > Metazoa > Chordata > Lepidosauria > Squamata > Lacertidae > Darevskia > Darevskia mixta. The sequence continues at coordinate 3,974,541 of JAWWNH010000062.1, read as the reverse complement.
AAATAGGTACCGCTCCGGCGGGAAGGTAAACGGCGTTTCCGTGCGCTGCTCTGGTTTGCCAGAAGTGGCTTAGTCATTCTGGCCATATTACTTGGAAGCTGTCTGCGGACAAACACCGGCTCCCTCAGCCAGTAAAGCGAGATGAGCGCCGCAACCCCCAGAGTCGTCCGTGACTGGACTTAATGGTCAGGGGTCCCTTTACCTTTACTATCCATACCCTACAATGCAAACACACTGATTGGGCACACTTTTGTGTTTGTATAAAGGGGGAGTGTCCTATACAGATGTATGTGCACAGGACACTTCCACGCAAACAGGAACCCTGATTGGTCAAGGGTAGAAACCCAAATGTAGAAGCCCTGTATTGTCTCAGTGCTGTCAGGCAAGAAATGTCCAGAGTGAGGAATGAACTCTTTTATTGTGAGAGGTACATTTACAAGTTAGGAAAATGCATGCCCATGCATCCTACATCTCTCAGGTACTCCTAGGTGTGCACCCAATGAGGAAGTGGCTGAAACAGAGAGATACACACCCCTCCACCTCAGCTTATGTATCTCCCCCACCTGAACTGAATGCAAGCAGGCGAAGACTATGCCTGCATGTAACCACCTGCTCCTCCCTCTTCAATCCTAGCCTGGTCCTGGGAGTCCATAGAGCAGGGAAGGTGGGGGCAGGAGGACAAGGTGTGGAAGCCCTGGACTCTACACCAGCCTGACCTATCTCTACCTCCTCCTGCACCTGTTCTCCAATCCTGCAGCTTCTCCTGCCTCTGACTCTTTTCTCCCAGCTGTTACAGGTTCTCCCAGTTCCCTTTTTCCAAGACAGTCTGCAACCCACTTTTCCCGGTGCCCACTCATCAGTATCCAGCCACCACTCAGCCGGTCCCCGACATATATATGTACATCCGTGTACAATATAGGCCCTCTTTCACACAAACACTGCATGTCTAGGGTGTGTGGCCAGTGGACCCATTGGTGTTGTGTTTGGATGAAACGCTTGTGAAAGGGTTTGCATGGGGGGGGGGGAGTAACCTGTACTAACATCTCCTACAGTGCTAGACCTCGCAGGATTGTTGTGAGCATAGATTGAGGAGGGATGAAGCTTGCACATTGCCTTGAGCTAAAAGGAAAAGTGGGGTTTAAATGTATAAATGAATAAAACAGCCCTGGTAAGCAGGAATGGAAGGACTTGTCAATTTTGGTTGCTTTTCATTTTTACAATCTTATATTAATTTCTGCAGCAGATAAGGGTGTTACCTTTTATGACTTGAATATTTGGTGATTAGAGAAAAAGTGCAGGTTTCTTAACTGTATGGAATTCTTTCTAACAGAAAAATAGCGGTAATTCAGTGCTAACCTTAAAGCAACAATAATATCAATAATAATAATAATAATAATACAGTGTAATTGCTCAGCCAGCCATTCTGTTTGCTTTTCTTTAATTAACAAAGGTCCTAATGTCTGCAAATGCTCTGTTTAATTAAGCACTCAAGGAGTCACCTTGGCTCCAGATGGATTATTAGAAGTAATCCTCAGAGTTGCAATATTTTTGTCTTAATCATAACCCTTTCTTCAGCAACAACCCCAACCAAGGTACATGATGTGATACAATGCAGTTGATTCCCACCCCACCCCTCTTTTTTTGCCGTTGGTAATCATATTACTAGCTAACGCACAAAAGATGTGGCTCTGATCTTGTTTTATCTCCTTTGTAATGAACGAACAGCCAAATCCATTAAGAGAACAGGGGCTACATCCTAAAAAGAACCACAATGCAGTCAAGGAAATATTAGAAGTTATGTTGCCCCAGGCAGAAATAATCTGGCACAAGTGTTTTCTGCTGTGAGGATGCTCTCCATTGAACTAAGGCAGCCTTAACTTTGACTTGAACAACGAAGCAGAAATAGAATGGGGGAAAGCTGCAAAAGAAATCTGGGAGCATTTTTAGATGGGAGCCAAAGAATTCAGCAGGGCATGTCAGCAATTCTCCCCGGAATTGTTTAAACAGAAATTGAACACAGCTCGGCTGGCTTGTGTATTTTCCTTCGTTAAGGGTGTGTGTGTGTGTTGTGCAGCATGCCACAATTGTAAACTATTCTGTATGCAGAAACATTTATTTATTTTAACTTGGCAGTGCAGGCTGTTCTTTGTGTTAATTTTAATACGCCGAATGGCTTTCGCAATCATCTTTGCTTACGTGCACAAATGAATCGTCCACATTACTAAGACGTATGACTGGCCCTAGACTCATCCTGTATGATAACGTTCATTCTCTGAGTGTGGATCGTTACACTGCCAAAACAGCATCACTCATTCACAAAAGGGAGGTAGCGGCAGATTCAGGGAAACTCCACAATTTACAATTTATATATATATGTTTAGTACTTTTGTAAATTGTGGGGTTTCCCTGAATCTGCCGCTACCTCCCTTTTGTGAATGAGTGATGCTGTTTTGGCTGGCACCCTTAACAGGAGCACTTCAAACTGCAACATTTTGTTGCAAGTCCCACTTGTCTAGGACTTCTAGCCACAGTAACTGAACAGAATATCCATGTTTAAAGACTCTGTACTTACAAGTGCCAGAACAAATAGCCAGGGATGACCGTCCTTGCTTCTGAGGAAGCTGACAGGCTGCTGCTGGGAACAGAATGCTGAACTAGATTCATCAAGGGAACTGATTTGTTCTTGTGACATTCATATATGAAGTTAAGTGCAGGATGTGCCCTAGTGGCTGGAATTCTACGTTGCATTATGACAAACGTTCTATGTGCACACACATTTCAGCTTGCCAGACAAAATCATAGACTCGTACAATTATAGAGTTGGAAGGGACCCCGAGGATCATCTAGTCCAACCCCCTGCAATGCAGGAATATGCAGCTGCCCCATATGGGGATCGAACCTACGATCTTGGTACAGTGGTACCTTGGTTCTCAAACTTAATCCGTTCCGGAAGCCCGTTCCAAAACCAAAGCGTTCCAAAACCAAGGCACACTTTCCCATAGAGAGTAATGCAAAATGGATTAATCTGTTCCAGATATTTAAAAACAACCCCTAAAACAGCAATTTCACATGAATTTTACTATCTAACGAGACCATTGATCCATAAAATGAAAGCAATAATCAATGTACTGTACTATAAAATAAATAAAATAGTATTGTAGATCAGGCATGTCCAACTTCAAGTAGGCTTCTTCCCCCGAGGGGGCAGGGGTGAACTGTTTGTTTGCTCAGTCTGCTGTCAAGGTGCTAAATGTTGATGGGTAGCATTAGAACCCTGATCATTTTTATTTTAAAGATCAGGCAGCTTTCAGGCCACAAAATGACACACACACCCCTCCATTTTTTGTTTTTTTTTCCTCCTCAAGGGGAAAGGACAGACTTAGAATGTCTCCCTATATACATAGTGCTGTTGCAAAAACAACAACAACCCCAAATCAAAACGCCACTTTCTGGGCTAGGTGGTAAAAGTATTAACCCTGGCTTTGTTGCTTGATATTTCTATATCGCCTTTCAGCGCTATCTGTGTTCCTAAAGAGGTTCAGATTAAATACATTCTGCCCTTAAACAGTGCCCAAATTACCCGTGTCTGAGTCAGCCACCACTCTGCCTCATGTTACGACTGCCTTTGAATGGGGAGTACCTGGTGTGTTCTTCCATTCCCCCTTTTTTAATTCGGAAGCACAGATACGCTCCTGAAAGGGCTTTAATTCTGAACTGCCTTTGTATAGTAAAGAACAGCGTTCTTAATACTACCCTGCCTCTAACGAGAGTCTCAGCTACTGAAAGGAAAGGCATGAGAGACGACTCTCACTGTTTCACACATAATTACAGCTCGCATCTTGGACTACCACCAAAAACGAAGATCGGTTGATTAAAAATGCCCCTTTGAAAAAAGCAAAAAGCTGCTGACTAAGGAGAGAATGTTAAGGAGGATTTCTGTACAAAAGCAATCCAGAAGACATCAAGCTTTTTGCCCCATGGGCATCTATGGTGGAGGGTGGTTTGGAAGACCCAGTTCTTACCCAGTGCAAAACAACCGCAGATAGAGTGAACTGTACGGCACTAGATAAGACTGTTTTATTTACATAGGAATCCTGTTTCGTTACAAGAGGTTCTGAGCTGAAGAACGTGAGAGCCTTCAAAGCGTCCTGCTGCCTATCAGTCACCCTGAAAGGATCAGAGCTGTTCGTGCTTCATCACTCTTGACCTCTTTGATGAGGCTCAGGTCATCCTTCTAAGCGTGGGAGAAGGAAGATAAACAGTCCCTGGGGCTGTATAAACATATTATTCCTCCGTGCACACTTTCCATGCACAACCCAGAAACGAATACCTGGGCTTTCCCCCTCCCTCCACCAACTGCACCTACAGACCCTAACCTAAAACATCGAATATCCCACATAATCCATCCCTTGCCAGGCCTTCCTTCCCCTCTGTGCAACATCGTCTTTGTGATCAATCCATAAGGAATGCAGTCATTTAGGGTGTTTCCCTCCTGGGAGCCATTGTTCATTGAAAAAGTATGTCACCCCATACAAACTTTCACGAATGTACAAAAACTTAAGCAATGCCTGTTGGAGATGTGAAGAGGTAGGAAATATGTACCATATTTGGTGGAAATGTAATAAAATTGAGACCTTTTGGGATGAAATACATCTGGAGCTAGAAACTATCTTTAAAACTAAATTTCCCAAAACCCCAGAAGCCTACCTCTTAGGGATAACAACCCCTGACATACCAAATAAAATGAGAGATTTCTTTTTATATGCCTCTACAGCGGCAAGAACTTTGGTGGCGGCACATTGGAAAAGTGACATGTTACCTAGCAAAAAAGACTGGCTATACAAAATATTAGACTACAGCGAATTGGCGTACCTTTCGGAAAAAATTAAAGATAACCCGAGGGAAAAATATGTAGAGGAATGGAGCAAATTTCTGCATTATGTAAAAGAACAGTGTAACATCAATACGACGCTTGTATCAGATTAATTCCCATCTAATTATGGAAAAATATTGTGAATAACTAAATATAGGAAGTTGAATGAATGACATATAATTATATAAATATGGATGTCAGTGTTGGATACCTTTTTGTTTGATTCTTATTTGACTTAATGGAGAGAAGCTTAGGGAAGTCTTCTATGAATATGATAATATACATTGAAATTTTTCTTTAGTATTGTATGGAAAGGATATATACAATCTTGATTATGTAAGAATTTTAATTGTTTATTTGTTGGTATGTATTTTTGTTTGGTTGTTCATTAGTATGGATTTGTTAGTTTGTTAGTATGTATGGTTGATGGTGAAGTGATTGTGATATGTGTTTGTGGCAAAAATTCAATAAAAAACAAATTAAAAAAGAAAAAAGAAAAAGTGGAGGGCCAGTACAGTCGCAGAGAGAGACACAAATGAATACAGGCGACTCCCCATTTACACGGGGGTTACGTTCTGAGGCATTGCAAGTTTAAGTGAAATCGCATATATTGGGAACACCATTGAAAAAGATGGTGGACACCACAATTGCTCGCTCCAAACTTCCTTGCTCAAACTCCAACTCTCCACAGGCCCCAAAGGTGCAAGGGCTCCTGGGATTGCACTTGCAAAGGCCTGGGGGATTGCTAGGAGCTGTTTTCATGCCATTTTTAAGGGTGGTTTTTTGCCCCTTTGCGTGCCGCATCCGGGTTTGCAGTGACGCACATGTGTGTGCATGCTTTGAACATGTGTACATGGGGAGTTGCCTGTATACAGTTGAGGAAAAGTTGCTTCAGCAAATTGATCTGGCAAAGCAATTAAACACTATAGCCCTGAAAGGAATAAACTGATCTCTTTAAAAAAGAAAAGAAAACAAGTAAAAAAAATCAGAAAAAGATGGAGGGCAGCAGCTACTACCTCTGGCATCAGATAATGCCTGCCTTTAAGTGGGGCAGAGTGGGAGGAGCAGAATCCACTGGGATGTTCTCCCGCTTCATTGTGATTAATTTTAATTGCAAAAGGCTCAGTAATGTTCTTTTTCACCTTTCCTCCCTTCCAACAAGGCCTTGTGCAGGAGAACCTCCGGGTGGATTTATTCAGCTCTGTGTTAGCTGGTGTGGAAAAAGTGTCATTTGAATTTTTTGACTGAGGGACCAAAATATATTGAGCTAGCGCTGTTCTAATGTTGGTCTTTTTATCTGCAGCCCTGCTCACTGTGGGCTTAATCCTTCTGAAGCGAAGCGCAGCCTTAATGGTGTGCCTGTAGGACTGCAGTCTGTCAAAACAAACAGGAGCAAACCATTCTCTTCTTTTTCATACTTTTACTTGGTTACTGGCCTGGGTTCTCTGCAGTGAATTATTGAGGTTAAGAACACTTAAGAATAGTGGTTTGGATGATTGGGGGGCTTGGAAACTGAGTGAGACCAACTTTATTATTATTATTATTATTTAAAAAAGATTAAACATGTTCTGTTCCAATAAGCACTGAAGACTTCAGAGTTATTGAATTTAAGTCAGGAAACATTCAGAGATGAGAGAGATGTTTTTCTAGATTAGACAATGAACCACATCTTTGAAAATCCATTTTCACCCCCTTTATCTTATTTATTTATTTGAAAATATATTATCTGCTCTTTTGTAAAATACTATATAGCAGGGTGGCTTGCAACACATAAAATACAATAAAACCAGTCTATAAATATCTATAAAACACAATTTAAAACACCAATAAAACATCAGTACATACTGGTTGGTTTAAAGGGAGATATATATATTGTGAAGGCTGGTCCAAATAGTGCGATTTTCGAAAGACAACAAAAGAGGGCCGGGATGGTTGGGTTACTGCCGAATCTCTACTGGCAGGGAGTTCCACAGGTCAGGAGCTGCCACACTCAAGAATTAGCCCCTAGTAAAGGCCAACTGAATCTCATGGAAGTGGGTTGCCACCAGAAGTGCCCCATCAAAGGGATCAAGTAGCAACTCGGAAAGCAGAGCAGCTCTCCCAGCAGCAGAGTAGCATGTTGCTAGTGATCTCTGTGGCCAGGAGCTGGTTGAAAGCACTCCTGGCCACAGAGATCACTTGAGTCTCAACCTCTGGCTAGTTCACCAGCCCCAGCCCCTTTTGCAGAGAAATGACTCTGCCCCTGTAATCCCTTGCTCTGCTAACCGAACCAACCCTCCCTGGCTTGATTTTACCAGCCAAGCAATGTGAATAAAGAACAGTCTTTCATCCAAAAGCCTGTACATCATCAAACCCTCTTCAAACCTGCATTGAAAGCACACCAGACTTGCGATACTCTTTTCAGTATCCCCAGAACTTTGGCAGAATCAGAAGGCAGATTGGTGGCTGTTGAGGAAGTTACAATTCTCTTTATCTCAATTCAAGGTCATTTATTATTATTATTATTATTATTATTATTATTATTATTATTATTATTTTGCTTAGGGTCACCAGCCAAGCTTAGCCCAGGGCATTGCCCTAGAATGTATCAAATTGTATGGTAATCACAAGACTGAATGCCCGACCTACTGAAAGCGCTCGTTCCATACATAGCTAATCCTGCAGGATGGGAAAAGAGGACTGATACCAGTTTCATTTGGCAGCAGTGCAGAGAGGCAATGGGTGTGAAAGCTGCTTTGGAATTTGTGCTGCCTGCCCATGTGCTTGCCCTTTTTGCCCTTGCACTGCCTTCTTAACCCGGGCATTTGTAATTAAACAGATATTTTCAAAAGCACCAAGATGCTCTCTTCCAAAGGAAAAGGATAGTGGAGTGGTGTGGAGGTCACCTTGACCTCCCTGTTCCTTGGGGAAAGGAGAGCACGCAACACAATGCAAGCACAATCTATCCAGAGTTAAATTCTTTAAAGGGGCTTTTCTCATTTAAATCAATGGGGCATAAAAGTCCTTAATTTTGTCCTGCATTAATGGTGCAAAAACCATTTGCAAAACAGTCTCAACGGTGTAGGGTAGGATGGAAGCTGCCAAACGTACACAGAGTGCCAGTTATTCAGCAATAAATAAGCACAACCAGCTCTCATGTAACTAACTTCATGGGCACGAGCATCCAGAGATTCGATCCTGTGCACACACGGAAATTAACCACCCCAAACAAAATGGGATTTCTGTGTCAACTTGCACGATGGTGTGCTCCACCTCAGTGAATATAGTTGCTATAGATTATGCTTATATAATATATCTCTTTGTACAATATACCACTTTGATGCCCTGGGCTCCTGCAGGAGGAAGGTTGGGATATAAATGGAATAAATAACTTTATTGCACTCTCCTATTTTCTGTCTCTCTCTTTTACCCTATTATACACATTTGAATAATGTGTTTCATATGCTTCCAATCTGGTTTTCTTAATGCTGGCCATTGATTTGAATAATAATAATAATAATAATAATAATAATAATAATAAGTTCAACACTGCTCATATGCCTATTGCAGGAGTCAGCAAACTTTTTCAGCAGGGGGCCGGTCCACTGTCCCTCAGACCTTGTGGGGGGCCAGGCTATATTTTGAAAAAAATAATGAACAAATTCCTATGCCCCGCAAATAAAACAGAGATGCATTTTAAATAAAAGTGCACATTCTACTCATGTAAAAACACACTGATTCCTGGACCATCCGTGGGCCGGATTTAGAAGGCGATTGGGCCGGATCTGGCCCCTGGGCCTGAGTTTGCCTACCCATGGCCTATATATATGCGCACTGAAGTGCTACTCTTCTAAAAGCTTCTTAAATACAAAAAAAACTGGAAAAATCCCTCCCTTTTACCGATTCAATAATGCCTGTGGCTGCCCTACATCAGCTCTGCCTTGTAGTTTTACAGAAAACCACTTCATCTTTCCTCCCCCGCATCCCTGGCCCTGCTTGTGAATGCATTACACAGCTTTAAGTAAGCTACAAAGCCAATAAATACTTTTGTGACACCCCGAGGACTAACAAGTTTATTACGGTGTAGGCTGTCGTGGACTGCGGGCCACAAAAGCTTGGGCCATAATCAATTTGTTAGTCTTTTTAAGTTGCTGCAAGACTCGTGTTTTTTGCTGCAGGAGACAGCTGGCTCTCTGGGCGCTGCCACAAGAGCAAGCAGCAAGTCAACAGTCCCTTAGGGTTGCTTGTCGCTCTGGCAGGGCATCTTTGTCAGGTGTACAAGAGGCATTCAGCAGGTGCCACCATCCCTGGCAGGGAAGTACTGTACAGCTAAGCTCCAGCTGTTGCATTTCTGCCAGTAGAATCTACAGGATCACCGCCAAGACAAACTAAGCAGAACAAGCTGGCAGCGCAGTTTGTCCCTTTTACCAGTCCTCTCTCCTCTTTGCATCTTAACTGGCAACGACCACAAAAGCCTGGGGGGCATTCTAATACCAAACGTTGACCTTTCCCTCCCTGTTTTCCCAGGCTCACACAACTTGGACTTGAGCATTCACGCATTTCTGGGAAGAGTGCATCTGAGGCTGTTGGATACCTATTGAATAGCTATTTTGTACTATTAAGAAGTCTGGCAAGTATTAACCACCAGCCTCGTTGTGGTTGCCAAACACGGTGTTCCTCCCACAGTGGTGCCGCGCAAAAGCTTGAGCTGTCCTGCCCACCCACCCACCCACCCACAAAAATTATGCTTGTAAACCAAAAGAAGCATAAATCACTTAATTCAACTCATTGAATGAAGATCTAAGAACAAAGAGAAATCCCCAAATCATTGGGCTTGGTACAGTCATTGATTCTTCCTAGCATTTCACAACTGAGAACAGAATTATAGAGTTGTAGAGTGAGAGATTTCACTTTCTTGGGTTCCATGATCACTGCAGACGGTGACAGCAGTCACGAAATTAGAAGACGCCTGCTTCTTGGGAGAAAAGCAATGACAAACCTAGACAGCATCTTAAAAAGCAAAGACATCACCTTGCCGACAAAGGTCCGTATAGTTAAAGCTATGGTTTTCCCAGTAGTAATGTACGGAAGTGAGAGCTGGACCATAAAGAAGGTTGATCGCCGAAGAATTGATGCTTTTGAATTATGGTGCTGGAGGAGACTCTTGAGAGTCCCATGGACTGCAAGAAGATCAAACCTAGCCATTCTTAAGGAAATCAGGCCTGAGTGCTCACTGGAAGGACAGATCCTGAAGCTGAGGCTCCAGTACTTTGGCCACCTCATGAGAAGAGAAGACTCCCTAGAAAAGACCCTGATGTTGAGAAAGGTTGAGGGCACAAGGAGAAGGGGACGGCAGAGGTTGAGATGGTTGGACAGTGTTCTCGAAGCTACTAACATGAGTTTGGCCAAACTGTGAGAGGCAGTGAAGGATAGGCGTGCCTGGCATGCTCTGGTCCATGGGGTCACGAAGAGTCGGACATGACTGAACGACTGAACAACAGCAACAAAAGAGCTGGAAAGGACCCCCAAGGGCCATCTAGTCCAACCTCCTGCCCACAGCCATCCCTAGGTTGGCTTGAACCACCAACCTTCTGGTTAATAGCCAGATGCACTCACCCATGGCACCAATAGGGACACACTTCTTTGTGTTTAGTGCCACTGTAATCTCATGAGCAAGACATAAAGGTGTTGGTCATCCCCCTTCTTGGTATCTGTTACTCAGAAGATGCAGGATTTATTTCACCATTTGCCAGGATAGGCCCATCCTTTCTTTACGATGTTCTTGAAATGTCACTATCACCACCACTGTCTAGAACTTCATCCCATCGTTCCCATTTATCAGTCATCCAATAACAAAAGGTTTCTGGGCGACGTGCAAAACAAAACAATATCACAGTCCCAAGGAAACAAGAATCAGCGCAACAGCAAATGAAACAACCACAAAAGCAAAGCAACGGTTCCAAGGGAGAAAACTGGAAAGTAAAACATCACAGAAACAATCAACTAATACGGAAAGCCAATGGAATTGATTCCAGAGAGCGAAAACAACCCTGTTTAAGCCGCAGCATAATGAAACAATAAAATAAAAATTGATTAAGCCTGTGGAATTATTTATTGGATTGGTTGGGTTTGTTTCTGTACATTTTTTAATTTGACATTTAAATAGATTTTGTCTATGTTTTTTGCTGCAGAAGACAGCTGGCTCTCTGGGCGCTGCCACAAGAGCAAGCAGCAAGTCAACAGTCCCTTAGGGTTGCTTGTCGCTCTGGCAGGGCATCTTTGTCAGGTGTCACTTTGAGACATTGTTTCAAGAGATTAAAAAATGTGCTGAATAATAATATATAAATATATTTAAAAGATTACATTTATGTTCCATCTTTAATCCAAGGAGCTGAAACTGGCATACACACTTCTCCCTCTCTCTGCTTAATCTAAACAACAATACTGTGAGCTAAGTTAAACTGAGAAGATGGTGAGTGGTCCAAGGTCAATCCGTAGGCTTCATAACGGGGGATTTGAACCCTGGTCTCCCAGGTCCTAGTCCAACACTCTAACCACTGCACCACACTGTGGCGTGCAGTAAAGCAAACTGGGAGCATAGCAGAAGCAGACCTCATGCCCACCCTATGCATGCTCGTTTATTTATTTATTATTAAATTTAGATCCTTCCTTTCCTCTCAAAGGAGCCCACAGCAGCAAGTTCACTAGACTTCCTACATGCACAACACCTCTGCTTTCCATGTGCAATTAGGAACCCTGCAGAAGTTACTATTGGGCTTCATTTTTACCAAACAACAGAGGAAACCCTCAAATAAAACCTAATGGTGCATGTCTTGGCACAACTGTGCAGTTGGCCTCAACTGCCTTGACTTGCTCAGTCTCATTTCAAAGCAAGGTTTCCAAGTGTTTTCCTGGAAAACATTCATTGTCAGGGCAGAAGCTATTTATAATCTGACAAACCATGTTTCTGGACGAATGACATCAAAAGTGGCCGATTGCCATAGGAGCAAACAGGTTTCTGAACTACACATCGCAAAGACCATACAAAAGGAATGTTGTGCTTGACAAATTGTCCATTTCCGTAAACCCACACAATGGCTTGCAGGCAGGCTGGTGGGAGGCATAGATCAAGAAACAGCTGCAGAGAAATTTGCACGTAGACCCCTTTGAAAGAAACCTCTGTGGGGGCCCTATGCTCTCGTCTACCTCAGTGGCCTCAGAGGTCTGACACTCATCGTCAACCCCAAGGTACTCAGTTCCTGTTTACCTGTTGCATCTCATCACGCCACCTCATTGAACCAGCGTGGTATAATGATTTGTTGGCATCCATCTGTCTCAAAAGACAATGGAGTGCACCTCCAGGAGCGATGTCAAACTGCTGGAGAATCACAGCACCTGCTGTGGCTGCAGAGACCGGTAATTCATAACTTCTGCTTCCTGTACTGTTTCTGCTACAATAGTAGCACCAAAGTGACCTCCCTGGGGTGCAAGCCTGGGCTGTGTATATGTATGTCCTGGGCTTCCAGAACATGCAGAGAAATGAAGAGGGTGTAGCAGGAGAGCGAGATTCCCTGGTTTCTTCAGCAGCCTGCCTCCACTCTGCCTCTTTACCCTCTTCTGCTTCTGCCTTTGATTCTGGACTGCTCTCTGCCACATGCTCTTCCTGCTCACAAAACCCTCCTATCTCTTCAGCTTCTAACACCTCCTCCTCCCACTCATTGTCGTCCTCCACCAATCCCCTGGCTCTGAGCCTTCTTCTGGGGGTTCCTTTGTGGGTTCTCCAGCTGGTCCCTTCCACTCCTCCTATGCATCCAACCAGTCCATGATATTAGGAGTAAATTGGCTTTCTGAATTTAATGTGTGATCGTTTTATCACTTTTGTCTGTTAATGGGGTGTGCATGTCAATGCAATGTGGTAGGTCAGGCTGTGATGACAGTGACTTGAACAAAGCCACCCATGGAGCTTTGTGGCTGAGCCACTGAGTGACTGAATCTTGGGATAGACTCCAATAGTTTATTCCTGCTTTTTGGATCAGAGGTCTAAAATATTTGTCTGATAAATATATGATGGAGGGGGTCCTCCTCCAACGACCAGTTGTACAGAACTGTTTTGTATTTCCTCTACTTCAGAGTTCACTCAGTGATGGATATTTCTATAGTAACAAACAGCTGTTGTCTTCTAAATAAAAAGGGGAAACCAATTAAGCTGATTTGCAGCTCCTGGCTTCAGTTCCCTTCTTACTACAGAGGCACAGTTGACTTTTGTGGCACCCCTAAGCAATGAAGGGCAGAGGAAGGAAGCAGGTGACACTGTGGTCTAAACCACTGAGCCTCTTGGGCTTGCCGTTCGGAAGGTCGGCGGTTCGAATCCCCGTGATGGAGTGAGTTCCCATTGCTCTGTCCCAGCTCCTGCCAACCTAGCAGTTCGAAAGCACATCAGTGCAAGTAGATAAATAGGTACTGCTGTGGTGGGAAGGTAAATGGCATTTCCATGCGCTCTGGCTTTGTCACGGTGTTCCGTTGAGCCAGAAACAGTTTAGTCATGCGGGCCACATGACCCGGAAAGCTGTCTGTGGACAAACACTGGCTCCCTTGGCCTGAAAGCGAGATGAGAGCCGCTACTCCATAGTCGCCTTTGACTGGACTTAGCCGTCCATGGGTCCTTTACCTTTTTGACCTTTTTACACCTAAGAATCCTCTGTTAGGTGACTTATGCAAAAAAGCCAAGCCACACATTCCTTTTTAATATTTTGCTTTCCAACTCTAATTGGTATGAATGAATGAATGAATGAATCTTTATCTGCGTCAGCCATCGACCATAGCAATAAAACAACAATACAACTTACAAAGAATGTATATGAATGGGAAGCTTCACAATTACCCATACTAGTCCTAAATGTCCCCCTCAAAATGTTTCTTCATCTCCCTACACATCCACTGTAGTTTCTTTGCTGAGCAACAACATTCAGAACTCAGTGAAGTGGGAGGCCTGCCAACCAGAGGTGTACATCCAAAGCCAGGTCCAGTCCTAGACTCAGGCAAACAGCCACCCATGTGGTCAGATAGTCCAGGGGTCAGGTAATCTGATGAACATGGGAAGCAGCAAAGGAGGGCCAGGAACTACAAGCGTTGTTTCCAGCATCTGACTGCTGCTGGAAGCTGTGCTCAAGCCGGCTGAAGCCAGCTGCTTCTCATCAGTGCCTTCTCCTCTATGTCCTTCAAGGCTGTTCAGCAGGTGAAGCTGACTCCTGGCCCATGACAGTAATGAATTGGCAGCTTCACAATGATCCATACTACAGTAGTCCTAAATATTCCCACCCCCACCAAGTTTATTCATCTTTCTACACATCATGCATTCTCCCCTGTATATCATGCAGTTTCATCAATTATTGTTGACTATTGATTGTGACAAAGATATTTCCACCTTAATCAATGGAATTACATTTGGTTCTCAAACACCTTGGTACTCAAATGCCTTGGTTCCCAAATGCTGAAAACCCAGAAGTAAGTGTTCCAGTTTTCGAACGTTTTTCAGAAGCCGAACATCCAATGTGGCTGTCGACTATTGTTTCTGTAATGCCTGCACCAATAAAAACCACGCCTTGGTTTTCAAACATTTCGGAACAGATTAAGTTTGAGAACCAAGGTACCACTGTACTTGGCACTTTTGTTTTTGCTATTTATTTTGTCTGGGACGCGGGTGGCGCTGTGGGATAAACCACAGAGCCTAGGGCTTGCCGATCAGAAGGTTGGCGGTTCGAATCCCCGCGACGGGGTGAGCTCCCGTTGCTGGAGAAAAATTCATGGATTGCAAATTTTGAAAAGATATCTATGGTTTGCTTTGATTTTGTTTCGTGAAGAATGAATTAGAGAAGTTCAAATGTGAACTAAATCAAATTTGGGATCACCTTCAAATGTGAACTAAATCAAATTTGGGACGCGGGTGGCGCTGTGGCCTAAACCACTGAGCCTAGGGCTTGCAGATCGGAAGGTCGGCGGTTCGAATCCCCGCGACAGGGTGAGCTCCCGTTGCTCGGTCCCTGCTCCTGCCAACCTAGCAGTTCGAAAGCATGTCAAAATGCAAGTAGATAAATAGGTACCGCTCCGGCGGGAAGGTAAACGGCGTTTCCATGCGCTGCTCTGGTTTGCCAGAAGTGGCTTAGTCATGCTGGCCACATAACCCGGAAGCTGTACGCCGGCTCCCTCGGCCAATAAAGTGAGATGAGCACCACAACCCCAGAGTCGCCCGCGACTGGACCTAATGGCCAGGGGTCCCTTTACCTTTACCTTTAAATCAAATTTATCCCCCTTCTTTACTCCTGTTGAGCAAACCACTAGCAAAACTCCCACTTAGAATTTGACCAGAGTGAATTTACACCTTTGTTACTCTTTGCTTGACAGGTTGTCTGAAAACCAAGGAGGTACTTCTAGAAGTGTGGAAAGATAACGTGTTTCGGATGACCTGAAGGCACTGCATTTGTACATAACTAAAGACTCTACTTTTATGAAACGCATTTATGTCAGTTGGTCACATTTCCTGTGATTTATTAAAAAAAAAAAAGTTAGGTGGCAAAATGCTCACATAGTCATGCTATGGTTATAGAAAAATGTTAACCCTCCTTATAAGGCATGGGATGCTTTTTCACCCTCTACAGTTGCTTGCACAGCAATTTGGATGGGAGAAACCTAAGTGGTTTTTTTTTAAAAAAAAAGCTGTTTATAGGTCTACTGGTTTAGCAGCATGAGAATCCATATACAATGTAAAATAAACTGTTTTTGTTTGTTGCAAAGGTCAGATCAGCTCCAAATGTTATGCAATGTTGCGCATAGGGCTGTTCCAATATTTGTCCACAAATATTTCTAAGTTCTCTGGAAGGTGCTTTCTCAGAGGAGCTACAATGTTCACTGCATACTTTTACTTTTTTTAAAAAGCTGTGCACAGTTTGGACCTCCCCTGAGCTGGCACTGTTGTTTTACCTAGCCATCTTCCTTGCTTGAGTGATCCCAGGCAACCAGGGATCCTGTAATAAACGCAATATCTGGTTATGTCAAAAAACCAAATCTGCTTGCCTACAAGGAACACGATAAAATTCATGGTCAGATCAGGAAGCATCGCCCTTACTCTTCACGGGTGTCAAGGATCAAGCCATCCACAACGCTTCTTGAAAATAACCCAAACCAAGGGTTGTTGTTATTAATATTACAAATAATATTGCAAATCAGTGCATCTACTGGGATGGTGTTTCACATTGGCCCACAGAGCGAAACACATTAGGCACTGATGCAAGTAAGGATGTAATTCCATGATGATGTACTTGTGCGGCAGTGAAGGATTGCACCATTCGAATCCACATACAGGTAACTCCCCATATACACGGGGGTTACGTTCCGAGGCTCCGTGTGTTTAAGTGAAATCGTGTATATTGGAAACACCACTGAAAAAGCCTGCAAACACCAAAATCGCTCCCTCCATGCCTCCTTGCTCAAACTCCAGTTCTCCAACTCCTCCCTGCGTCATGCTGGCCACATTGTTGTTGATGGGGTTCTGCCCTTGTTGGGCAGCCCCAGCCAATCAGAACTCTGTGTGGGTGTGGCACAGCCAATCGGCACCCTCTCTTTCACCCCATCACCAGATCACCCACCCCATCCGCCCTCTTTTCATGCCTTGCTCTGATATGAGCTTGCTATGGACAATTGTCGGTCGCCATATTGTTGGGGCCAGGTAGGAATTTTCCCACTTGGCAAATGGGCACTGGCCATTTGTTTTTCGCCTACCTAGTAGCAATCGTCACAACTTTTGTGAGGTTAGGCATTGGGTAAGCCTTTGTTTGCATGGAGGGGAGGTTGTGGCCTTCACTTGCCCCTCCTCAGTAAGGGTACCCTGTTAAAGGGATCCGGAGTGTGAATCCTGTCCGAATCCTGGACGTGGGCTAGGGCCATGTCACATCCCCTACAGGGACCCTTTGGGGTGCCTCTATTTGATGTATATCATAGGGTGCCCCTATTGGTGGTTTACCCTTCAGTGGATTCCCTGCAGATGGGCAGAAGTCAAGCTATAGCCTGGCTTCACCCCAATGCCTAAGCCAAACTACTCACATCTGTAAGCAATAAAGTTGTGGCCTATTTGAACCATTAAAGCAAAATACTTCACATCTGTGTGCTTTATTGTTGTCCTGGGAACTTTGTGGCTCTGGTGCCTTGGCACGCAAGGGCTCCTGGGATTACACTTGCAAAAGCTCATGGGATTGCTAGGTGCTGCTTTTCTGCTGCTTTCATCCTTTATGCGCTCTTTCAGGGCAGTGAGGCATGCAACCGTGGTCGTGCACAGTGCCGGATTTACGTATAAGCTAAACAAGCTATAGCTTAGGGCGCCACTCTCTTGGGGCCCCCCAAAAAATTTAAAGGGAGAAGAAACCTGGATGTACATTTCCAAAATATAAGATAAAAAACAAATAAAATAAAACCTACACACAGCAACAGTGTTTTGTGTTGTGTAGGCTCCTATGATGTAAGTAATGGGCCCCACCTGCTAGCCTGCTCCCTAAAATATCACTGGTTTGCTCATTTCTATATACAGTGGTACCTTGGTTCTCAAACTCAATCTGTTCCAGAAGTCCGTTCCAAAACCAAAGTGTTCCAAAACCAAGGCGCACTTTCCCATAGAAAGTAATGCAAAATGGATTAATCTGACCCAGATATTTAAAAACAACCCCTAAAACAGTAATTTCACATGAATTTTACTATCTAACGAGACCATTGATCCAGAAAATGAAAGCAACAAACAATGTACTGCACTAATGGCTTTAGATACCTCTTAGGTCCATAAATTACCATATAGCATATATTCAACACAAAAAACTGCAACAATTTGTTGTTGACAAAGGACAGCTGGACGTATAAAGGGCCCCATTACCTTCAGTAGCTTAGGGCCTCATCCAACCTAAATCCAGCCCTGATCGTGCACATATTGAACATGCGTGGAATGGTCATTGCCGGTAAGCAACTCTGTCGAGAGGAAAACCAGGAAACATCTTTCTATGGGGCTAAACCCTTTGGTCTACTGCATCTAAGCCAGCATTGTCTCCAAAACTTAGCAGTGGGAGCACACTGAATGTGGAATCAGGTCTTCCTTCGAGTGCCCCCCTCCTGCCGCCCTCAAAACTAGTAACAAATGAGTTGTCACATAGCCAATCAGATCTTAACTTTTCTGTTGAAATCAATCACATTTAAAAGTGCTCAACTTTGACTGGATTGTGCCTATTGTGTTACCACAATAATAAGATATTTAATCTACACAGAGTATTATACTTCATTGTCAGTCATTATGCAGCACAGTTTCCTCTGAACCCACCAGAAGCGTTCAGGTTGACTTGAAGCCAAGTCCCTTTTCGAGACAAAAGCAGGCATTATGTACATTGTTTCAGTTCAAAGGCAACCTTCCCTGTTTAGGGAGCTAACGATCGCGCTTCAAACGTTTTGAAGTTTAACTTACCTCAAACATGTTAAGCTTAACTGACAGCTTCCTCTGCAAACAATCAGTTCAATTGCTTCCCCCTGACCTAGCATTTGGTGGTTCGTGTTAAAAATGGGTCACAGAATCATACCACTGTTGGAACCACATGCAGAGTGTGAATGGATCGTTTCTACCAGGCTTCCCCAAACTCGGCCCTCCAGATGTGTTTGGCCTCCAACTCCCATGATCCCTAGCTAGCAAGACCTGTGGTCAGGGATGATGGGAATTGTAGTCTCAAAACATCTGGAGGGCCGAGTTTGAAGAAGCCTGGTTTCTACATTGCAGTGTAAGATAGCAGACAAGGTTTGTAAAGATGGCGATAGAGACATGGAGATTCACATACGCTACTGAAAAAAGTTATCAACAAAACTGAGCTCATAACGGAGTAGGCAGAATTGGACAAGATGACGGGGAGAATCCGCGAACAGCAGGACCAGAAGTTCATCAAAGACTGGGCTAAATTTACAGACTATTTAAAGGAAAATTGTATTCAATTGAATACGTTGGTAGGATTGCAAGAGGCTTTGTAGAGTAAGGAAGAAATATTGTTAGTACGAAGATATAGTGATTAATTTTAGAAAATAGTAATATAAAACAATGATTGACTTTGGAAATATAGATATAAGGAATAGATATTAGAATATCATAAGGAAGGTTTGACGGAGGTCACGGCCATAAAAAGCCAAAACAGTATAAGATGTGAAGATAAATGTGCGAATTTGTTATTGTATTTATATAAAACCAATAAAAATGATTATTAATAAACAAACAAAACTGAGCTCATTTCCCACAATGCCCTGTTTTAGGGGGAGCATCTTGCCGTCGCAAACACAAGAGAGAAAACACAGAAGTACAGGTGGACGTTTTCACCACTCTCTGCATGTCCCTTGGAAAAATCTCCAAAAGCAGGGCAGTTTTCATTTTGCCTTGACCCAGCTGTTTGCACACAGTCCACAACAGCTAACTAGGTTACGTCGCAGCCCAGGTATGAGATTCCCATTCAAAGTTCCTGACAAGTGCAGCTGTCTGTGCTTGTAGGAAAACGTCTCCCTAGCCCATTATGGGGACTTGATACCGTTGTATCATGCTACACTACACATCAGATCTAATTTTTTTTATTGCCAGAAAACGCTCTGCTGCAGCACGTGGTTCAATTATTTTCATGTCAAAGCATGACTTAATCGATTTCGTTTATGCTTATAGAAAATATGAGCTGTCTCTGTGCCCAGGGGAGCAAATCAAAACCTTAGAATGAAGCGACAGCGCTATATTTCAACAGATACCATATTAAAGCAGAGTTATATGGGCCTTTGGAGAGTGGAAGGGTCTTGCTATGATAAATGATCAGCCTTTTTAAACTGTCTGTTTCTAGAATCATTCCACCACTCATATGACTGCACTGTTCTTTGTCTCATTTAATTTTGACAGGAAATATTTTGGGTCAGCTATGTGTAGTTTATAAGGCCTCTTCAGACTTGGTCCTTTGGAGGGAAACTGTTTATACAGTGCTAGAGCATTATTATCTCTGACGATAGCAACTCAATGGGGGGGGAAAGAAGGCTAAAAGCATTGCTTTTTTCTAAAAAATAAATAAATGTTTAGGGGTACTCTCATTTTGACTCAAGAAAATCACCATTTTATAGTTCAAATTGGGAAAAATAAATACAGTAAATGGACAAAAGTACAAAGATTCACAAAATATTTAGGGGTATGCATACCCCTGCATCCCCCCAGAAAAAAGCACTGGCTAAAAGTATTCTCTCTCGTAGTGTAGGGACACAGAGCTTGTGGCCCTCTAGATGGATAGCTCAGTTGGTACAGCCTGAGGCTCTTAATCTCAGGGTTGGGGGTTCAAGTCCCGCCCAGAGCAAAATATTCCTGGGTGGAATCTACACACATATTAAAAAAAGTTCTGAAAATGCTTTTCTTTAAAAAAAAAATACATTGAGTTTTCCATAAGGTTCACCATCGCCATCTAGTGTCACATTGCATATTGCACTTAAAGCACACTTAAAACATTTTATATGCAGCTGTATAACTGAGTCCCTGCATTGCAGGGGGATGGACTAGATGACTAGATGACCCTCAGGATCCCTTCCAACTCTACAATTCTATTATTCTATGCTGTTCAGCTATGGCCACATTCGTGCCACTATAATGTCACTTTGAACAGTCATGGCTTGCCCCAAAGAATTCTGGGAGCTACAGAATTCAATTCCTGTATTACAATTCCCAGAGTTCTCTATGAAGAGGAACTGATTGTTAAACCATGCTGGGAATTGTAGCTCCAGGAGTGGAATAGGGGTCTCCTTATCATTCTCAACACCCTTAGCTAACTATAGCTGCCATAATTCTTTGGAGGAAGCCATGATAGTGCTTTAAATGTATGGTGTGAAAGTGGCCTACAGCTCCCATTCAACCTGATGACTGGCCTTGGGCTGGTGGGAGTTAACTGTTGGTGTTCTCTGCCCTCTTGTGTGGTGTTTAACTTCAGATCATGTTTGTTGTTGTTGTTTAGTTATTTAGTCGTGTCCGACTCTTCATGACCCTATGGACCAGAGCACGCCAGGCACTCCTGTCTTCCACTGCCTCCCGCAGTTTGGCCAGACTCATGTTGGTAGCTTCGAGAACACTGTCCAACCATCTCATCTTCTGTCGTCCCCTTCTCCTTGTGCCCTCAACCTTTCCCAACATCAGGGTCTTTTCTAGGGAGTCTTCTCTTCTCATGAGGTGGCCAAAGTACTGGAGCCTCAACTTCAGGATCTGTCCTTCCAATGAGCACTCAGGGCTGATTTCCTTCAGAATGGATAGGTTTGGTCTTCTTGCAGTCCATGGGACTCTCAAGAGTCTCCTCCAGCACCATAATTCAAAAGCATCAATTCTTCGGCGATCAGCCTTCTTTATGGTCCAGCTCTCACTTCCGTACATTACTACTGGAAAAACCATAGCTTTAACTATGTGGAAGTTAGTGTGGCGTAGTTGTTGGACTAGGACCTGCCAGGCTTCAAATCTCTCCATCAGCCACAAAGCTCATTGGGTGTCCTTGGGCCTGTCACTCACTCTCAGCCTAACCTACCTCACAGGGTTGTTGTGAAGGTAAAATGGAGAGGGAGGGAAACCATGTATTCCACCTCGAGCTCCTTAGAGGAAAGCTGGGATACAAACCAACCAACCAACCAAACAAAAAATATACATGGTAAAGAAATTGAAGGATGTTGGGGTATTGCAGGTTGGGGTACAAATGTGTTTTGGGTTTGTGTGTTGATGAGATCTCAGCTTTTAAAAAAAGAGCTCCACAAGGCACATGAACACACCTAGGTGCTGGACTGAGCAGGGGAACCATTTGTGCACATGCTTCCCCATCTAAGTTATGGATGCACATGCAGAATCCTGCATGAGGCGAACCTTCCTAGGGAAGAGCCATTTGACGGTGGAGCAGGCGTCTATGGTTCTATGATTCCACATGCATGTTGTCACTATGAATGAGGCATGAGATGGCAAAGTGGTATGAATGAGGTAAACTGAGAACCTATTATGCATGGTTTGATCGGCAGGAATGGATTGCAGATTTTGGCATTTGGTATACAAACACACACACACTTACACGTGTCATATCACACACACGTGCACACGCACACGGACATCATTTTCCTATTTCCACCCTTACAAACTCAAGCCCAAGCAAAATTTATTGTCTTTTTCACCAGAATTAGCAAAGTCCACTAGATGGCAGCACACCCTAAAATACTCATTGCCAGCCTCTTCCCTGTCATATTGACTCAGCCCCATGCCCCCCACCATAATTGTACTATAGAGCAAGCAAGACTAGGAAATGCCAATTCTATAAATTGCCTATCCACTTGGTCGGAATTATACATATGAACTATGAAAACAGACTATTTTCTGCCTGAGAAGGTTGTAATATGCAGTGGTTGTTTTTTTCTGGGGGTACGCAGGGGTGCCCCTAAACATTTTATATATTTTTTTAAGAAAAAAGCACTGGTGATATGTGAGAGTGAGCAATTCCTCCCAGATTTAACTCAACCTTTCATTATCTACTCTGATCTTTCTTTCTGGAACCTTGTCTGACCAATACCAACCTACTTTACAGGGTTGTTGTTAGGGTTACTGAGATGTGTGTACACACACACACACACACACAGAGAGAGAGAGAGAGAGAGAGAGAGAGAGAGAGAGAGAGAGAGAGAGAGAGTAGTACCTTGGTTTAAGAACAGCTTACGGTAGTTTATGAACAGCGTTCTTGGATTAAGAACGCTGCAAACCCGGAAGTAGGTGTTTTGGTTTGTGAACTTTGCCTTGGAAGCAGAATATGTTTCGCTTCCTGTTGAGTGTGTCCCATTTGTAAATTATAAACCCTTCACAGAATTCTAAGAATTGTAATCAAGGCGTAACAGGCAAACATCTCTATGGTCTGTTTTGTTCTGTAAAAACGCTCCACTCTTTAGGCATGCGATCTCCAGGGAAGTGGGTTGGTTGTACAAGAGTGTTTAATCTGCTTTAACCTGAAAGCTTTATGAGTCCTGCCAGAAATTAGGCATATAAATACCTTAAATGAAATGAAATGAATGCATTTGCTGGTATGTGATCGAATCCCATCTGAAAATAGCGGAAGTCTGAAAACACGCCCTCAGTGTACAGTATTTGAGCCCGCTTCGTTCTGCTGCGGCTGACTAAACTGCAAGGGACACAAAGCTATTTCTGGAATGAAATAACAGGTGAGAATTAGTCACTTCCACCCCACCACTGGCGATAAACAAGCGATGCTTATGAACTCATGCTGCCCTAGGCAAGCCGAGTCATGAAGCCTAACTAGAAGATAAACTGGTAGCTCCCACTTCTGACCCAGAGTGTCTGGTTTCCTTCTTTATTCTCATAACATCCCCTGAAATAAACTAGCCAAAACCAAGGCAGCTGGACTATTTTGAGCTTATGAAAGGGAGAGAGCGTCCAGAAATAGTGTCAAATAGATATTGCAGCTCCTTCTCCTTGCGTCTCGTTTTATAGGCTTTGCTGGTGAGATTTCTAAAATGGCCGCCTCTCGCATATGAGAAAGCTGGCTTATATCAACTTAGACCATTGTTCCGTCTAGCTCAGTGCTGTCTGCATTAACTGATAGTGGAACTCCACCCAGGGTTTCAAACAAGAGTCTTTCCCAACCTGGAAATGCTGGGGATTTTGTTCGAGACCTTCTGTGTGCAAAAGTACTTGCTCTGTCAGTTTTTCCACAAGCCTGTGTATATTTGCTGAGCCACCTTGACAGCCTCCTGGAGAATCTCATCTTTAAAAGTTGGCTTTTTTAAGAAACAGAGGCCAACATTTCAGCAGGACTGGAACATTCCATTATTTTTGTCTTGAGAAAAAAGGAGGAACCACTTTTTTGTGCAGGAAAACTGTTTCCTTCGAGGACAGGAAAACAAAAGTAACTTGAAGGCCAGAAAACATAGCTTCTGTATTTATTCAAGACAATTGTAAGACAGTTATCACCTTTTAGTCAACCCTTATAATGATTTTTTAAAAAACCTAAAAGCACAAGAACCAAAACAGGACTGATAGTAGCTGCATATGAACCAACATCAAACATAAGGGATGATTCACACTTGTGTTTAGGATTTGCTTTAGTCAGGTGCTACTGGGCATCTATTATATAAAGTGCATGATGCCAGTGGTAAAGGTAAAGGTAAAGGACCCCTGGACGGTTAAGTCCAATCAAAGACAACTATGGGGTTGCAGCGCTCATCTTGCTTTCAGGCCGAGGGAGCTGGTGTTTGTCCACAGACAGCTTTCCGGGTCATGTGGCCAGCATGATTAAACCGCTTCTGGTGCAGTGGGACACCGTGACGGAAACCAGAGCGCACGGAAACACCATTTACCTTCCCGCTGGTGTGCTTTCGAACTGCTAGGTTGGCAGAAGCTGGGGCAGAGCAATGGGAGCTCACTCAGTCGTGGGGATTCGAACTGCTGACCTTCTGAACTACAAGCCCAAGAGGCTTGGTGGTTTAGACCACAATAGTGTCACTCGCGTCCCTAATAATATATTATCAGTGGTACATATATTATGGAGAAAGTCAGCCATTTCAATGTACAGTGGTACCTCGGGTTAAGAATTTAATTCGTTTTGGAGGTACGTTCTTAACCTGAAACTGTTCTTAACCTGAGGTACCACTTTAGCTAATGGGGCCTCCTGCTGCCGCCGAGCCGCCGCTGCGTGATTTCTGTTCTCATCCTGAAGCAAAGTTGTTAACCCGAGGTACTATTTCTGGGTTAGCGGAGTCTGTAACCTGAAGCGTCTGTAACCTGAAGCATCTGTAACCCGAGGTACCACTGTACACGTGTGACATTCACAGCTGCTGCATCGTAAGTTACAACTTACTGAGTAGATGATACTGACTCCAGTGTTGATGAATAAAATAAACAAAAGTTGCGTAACTGTATACTGGAAATGCCAGGGCATGGACGAATTTTGTGTGTGTGGTAGGAATGCAAAGAAGCAAAACAGTTATAAGGGAGAAACAAATAATGCAAAAACAACACAAGAAGAGGTTGGTGGATCAGGCCAATGGCCCATCTAGTCTAGCATCCTGTTCTCACAGTGGCTGACTGGATGCCTGCAGAAAGCATGCAAGCAAGCAGGATACGACCACAACAGTCCTCTCCCCTCCTGCGGTTTCCTGCAACTGGTATTTGAAAGCATAATGGCTCTGGCAGTGGAGGCAGAACAAAAGAGACAAATAGAGAGGATTCTAGGGTATTATATTTTGCCGCAGCCCATGTTTTTCTTGTTGGATTACATGGCTGGCCTATTTAAACAGAAACATGCAAAAATTGGCTTCGGATACAATAGCTGCCCCTAGGATCATATAAGCAGAAAAATGATGGTTGTCAATAATACCATCTCCTTATGATCAGTCAGAGAAAACGTGGGAATTTCCCTAGATGGCCAAACATGTTGGATTTAAAGGAAGAAGATGACAACGATATGACTTCATAATATACCGGAGCTCTTTTACTGAATATTGCAAGAAAAAATGGAGTCCACTATATTCAAATTATGTTTTGGAAATGTTTTGGATATATTCCACTGCAGACTTTCTTAAGTTTGGATTCTGATATTAGTTTGTTGGTGGGGGGCGCGTATATATATTCTTATGTTTGCTTGTTACTAAGGGCTTAATAGCACTTACATTTGCATAGTTATATGTAAGCTTTGTGCTAAGGCTTGGGGTTTGGGGGTTTGTGGATTTTGGCTGTTTCTTCTCTGCATGTTCACTTTCTAGTTCATAAATAAAATTTATGAGAGAAGGGGAAGATGGAAGAGGAGGAGGGTGTAATTCATATTTTTCCCAATTACACATTTTTGCAAGCAATTTCCTCTAATACAAAGCATTTATATATGCTCATTTCACTAATATGAATTTTTATGCGCTCCTTCCTCTGATGCATTTTTCTACGTATCAATTGGCTGGAAAATTGCATCGCAAAATTCAGAGAAGTGCAGATTTCAAAGGATGGCTGTGTTTTGCTTCATGTATTGTTTAGGAAAGTGTGAATTGGTTAAGTTCAACTTTAAACGAGAACCAAAGTGATTTTCTCCACTTCTTTAATTCAAAATGAACTCTATTGGTCTGGGGTGTACAAGTTCCAGCTATACAATGCTTGGAGAATGCCGCTTAATTTATTTCATAACATAACAGAGTGTCTCATACCTTATATCCCAACCAGTCCCTGAACTCTGATCAGCAGGTCCGTTCCATATGATGAAGAAATCAGGCCATTACCTTTTTTTTTAAAGATAATTTTTATTAGATTTTGCACAAAATTAAACACAAATATATTACAAATTGCCATTTCTCCATCTGATTTAACATATTATTTTCTTTCTCTTTTTCTCCCAGATGTTCTTAAGACCCAAATAAAGAAAGACATAAATACAAACAACCAAGCCCACCTCCTCCCACCACCCCTCTCTCCTAACCCTCCCCCACACAAAACAACATCAACAAATCTACCATTCAAAACAACCCCTACCCCTTATACCTTATTAACAATGACTTCCCCCCTACCTTCTGTTGTTATTTTTATATACCTTTTTTATTTATTTACATGATTTATATATTCTTTATATAATACATCATATTATACCTTAATTTCTTTAGAAATCAGGCCATTACCATGGAGGGACACACCTTTTGGGAAACCCTCCTCTTCTACATCAGAAAGGCACTATCCCTGTTCCAATTTTGGTGCCTTTCAAAGACCTTCCAGTGGAGACTTTTGTATCTGTATTGGATCTGAAATTATTTTCATTGCTGTTGTCGTTTTACTGTTAATCGCTTTGAGATGTTTCCGTGGGGAGCGATTCCGAAAAAGCAACACAAATAAATAAACAAAACCATTTTATTTAACAGCCATGGGTACATGAATGGATGTAAATCACCCCATAATCTCTACCTGTTAAAAAGTCAAAACTGGAACCTGGAGCTTCAGCTTTTTGTATAAAAAGGATCTGAGGGCATCCAACATTCCGACTTTCCAATAATAACATACTGTTGCGGTCAAGCTTTCTTTTCATTTCGTTTTTTTGGATCTCATCTATATTGGCTTTTATCCTATAAGAGGATGTGGGGGAAACGTTCAGAGAGGTTCCCACAGTCCTCTGAAAGCAGAAACATCTGTTGAAGTGATGAACAGCTTGTCTCCTGATCCCGGCAGCAAGAATGACGGCGGCTGACCAGGTTTGTACTTAACCAATAAAGAGGATCACTGATCAGTGAAAACGTTGGAAGCAATAACTGAACAGCTTTTCCATGACTGCATATAAGCTCTGTTTTTTTCTTAGTTGTACACAGCAAAAGCAGTGATGATAGGCAAGAGACAGTGGGCCAGTTCACATGTATCGAGGTCTGCATGCAAATATTTTGGGAGAGGAGAGAGACCACAAACAGGCTCACAGCCAAGCAATGTTCACATGGAGGCACTTTCCCCCCACCCCTGAAAACCAGCAAAATCGGTATAACCTTAGAGCTTAAAGCAGATATGATGACTAAGGGCCCTGTTTTTTCTGTCTACCTATGTGCTCCGTTCATATTTAAAGCAAGGGATGGGGAGGTCTAATTTTAACACCCCAAGGGATGAACGGGTTAGCATGCCCTGAAAACTCTCCCCTGCCTGCCGCTCTGTGGTTGGTTGGTTGGTTGCTCAATGTATTTTTCTTCCAGCCTGACTTGGTGGGAAAACTGTTAAGAGGAGGAAGGGGGGGGTCTAGCTCCTGACCCCCACATGCCCTTTCTGATATTAAAATTAGCCTCCCTATCGTTCATTTTATATGTTAACAGAGCAGGCACATGAGCAGCAAACATGGCCTCTGTCACCTCCCATTGCCTTCTTAGTAGTCAATAAGGGTTTCTGTCAGTTGCAGAAATCACAAGGACTATGTGCCCAGCTCATAGATGGAAATACATCTAGGGTCCTTCTTTTAATTACTAAAAAAAAATGGTTAAGGGAAGACATGGGATAGGACAGTGGCTTATAAAATTAAGCAAGGCTTGGCAAAATGGAGAAAGCAACATTTTCTCCCTCTCCCATAATGCTAGAACTTGTGGGACTAACTTCAGGGATTCAAGTCTCACACCATGAGGAACATAGGAAGCTGCCTTATACTGAGCCAGAGCATTATACTGAGTATTGTCCACACTGACTGGGTGGCATCCCCAGACCTGCCTGGAGCTGCCAGGACCTGAACCAGGGAAATTTGCACTTAAATGCTGGTGCATTTTCACGATGGCTTCCTGTTTTTTTAAAAAATGTATGAACTGATGTGGAAATGTGGAGAACTGAATATTGGAAAAATGTGTAAGGGAGAGAAACTGAACCCAGTAGGAGAGCACTTCAATCTCCCAGGACACTCTATACAAGATCTCAAAGTAGCTGTCTTATTGCAAAGGAATTTCAGAAATAGACTGGAAAGAGAAGTTGCTGAATTGCAACTCATTACCAAGCTTAAAACCATGGAGAGACCTGGTCTGAACAAAGACATTGGATTCTTATCTCATTATACATGACAAAGCTTTTTTAACCTTCTCACCCCTTGCTTTTTCCTGTAAGACTAATTGCAGTCGTTAACAGTCATCAACAGGTTTACCACAGCTATCAGCCTTTCACCCATTCCCACCACCCCTCTGAGTAATACCCCTCCCCACCCTCTCACTATATATAAGGGTCTGGTGACTTCTGTTTCAGTGTATCTGAAGAAGTGTGCATGCACACGAAAGCTCATACCAAGAACAAACTTAGTTGGTCTCTAAGGTGCTACTGGAAGAAAAAAAAAAATTATTTTGTTTTGACTATGACAGACCAACACGGCTATCTACCTGTAACTGAAATGGATAGAATTACCCATCCCTGCTTTCAGTAGAGGGGAAGAGCTGGAGGGCTCAGGAGGAACAGCCAATGCTACCCTCAACACCTGCCCCCTGAGATGGTCACTTCACTCGGCCTAATGGTAGAACCGGCCTTAAAGGTATAGTCTAAGGCAGTGTTTCCCAACCTTGTTTTTGGACTACAATTCCCACCGTCCCTGACCGCTGGTCTTGCTAGCTGGGGATGATGGGAGTTGTAATCAAAAAACAGCTAGAGACCCAAGGTTGGGAAACACTGCTCTAAGACATAGCAAAGTAGAATATAAATATTTTAAAATTTAAAACTAATTACACCTTTTAAAAAAACACAGCAAATTGAACTGTTCTGGGGTCCCCTTTATCCAGAGTTCTGACATTCTAATTTAAAACACCTCCAAATCGAAGTGGCATATTTCTCTAGTTCATTCAGGCAGCGGATCGGGTGTTGTGCTCATGAGGAGTTAAAAGGAGACCACCATATCTGCTTCACCTGCGACCTGAACGTAATCAATCATACATACCCAGAGAGGAAAGGCCAGTGCATTGACCCATTACAATACCTAGGGCCCTTCAAGTATTTTACATGGGAAATCCTGCTGAAATGAACTCTTTAGGAAAAAGCGGGATATTTGGTGACCAGATTCCCCTGCAAGCAGAGATCCCTAGCATTCATTTCCTCTTCTATGGTGGTGCTTCTATAAAAGGGCATCCCAAAATAAAATGGTAAACAAAAACGGGAGGAGAAGGACTCCTAAAAACGCACAAGAGAGGGGGAAAGAAATTGCTCTTATTCTGCACTGGCATCAAACCACGCTGTAGGCAAGCTCCCATCCAGTAGCGTAGGAAGGGCAGGGCGTAGGGGGCGGTGCGGCCCGGGTTCCAGGGGAGGGGGGTGACACTTGGTGGCCCCTCCCGCCGAGCCCCGCCACCCGGCACCCCGTCCGTGTGGACGAACGGGGCAGCCCCACGAGCCGGCGCTCACTCAGTCGCCACGGGAGCAGCAGCGCCGGCCCAGATGGAGTTGGACCGCGCATGCCCGGAAATTCCAGGATTTTCGGGCATGCACAGTCCGTCCTGATGCATGCGTCGTGACGTCACAACACATGCGTCAGGACGCCCCACCCCCAGGGGGGTGCCGCAATGCCGCAACGCCCCGGGCAGCCAAGAGGCTTCCTACGCCTCTGCTCCCATCTTCCACATGTGTAGATTTTGGCGGATTTCATTAAAAAAAGCTCAAAAATGCAAAAAGATAAAAGCTCAAAAATGACAACAACAAAGCTCACCTTTTGTGTCCGAATTTTCACTTTCTGAAATATGGCAGTCCTACTTCAATTCCTTACGTTTCTGATGTATTTAAAATAGAAGGTATAATTGTGACTCTATATTGCAGATCAAATTATCACCCAGCTAGTAACAGCAGCCAATATTTTACTAGCATGTGCAGGGGTTTTTTTTGGGGGGGGGGATATGCCAATTCTGATACATTAAACCCACATCTAGGAACAAAGGTTTCTGTTTCTGTTCCCACTACCCAGAAGCAGAGTTTGAGGGAGGAAGCCTTCTTCCCTTTCACTGCCTTAGAGAAAAAAATTCATTGCCTCCACTGCCTGAGACAATTGTCTCATTTTGCCTCATGAAAAAGCCAGCCCTGGTCTTATATTTTGCCTCAGGCAGCAAAATATATTTAACTGGCCCTGACTCTCAAAGTACATTTATGAGAATTCAGAGTTACTGCGTCATGATCTATAGGCTGCAATATAATGTGTTGAACTTTGCTGGCCTGGTTGTCTTGTGAAATCTAATGTTTTCTCTGTTACCTGAAAATAAATTCCTTTTCCTTTTAGAAGGAATGTAGGGTCTCTTGATGCAACTTTAACTTGGGTAGCATCACAGCCATTTCTGGTAGGTCCAATGAATCTTAAGCAAGAACATCACTGGAAAAGCATGATGAATGGTGGGGTTTTCTTTCTTTACTTCTGCTGTTACCCCAACCAAGATAGGCTTGCCCTACATCTGGAATGACCTGGACATAGCCGGGATTTGGCCATCGGCAACAGCGTTCGGATGGAAAACACTGCAATGTCCATGAAAATCCAGACATATGGCGACCCGTGTCAGATGTGTAGATTTTGGCGAATTTCCTTCAAAAAAGCTTGCCCGGATTTTTACTTTTTGAAATATGGCAACCCTAAGCCAAGGGCAAAGGAGAGTTCTGGTCATGGCCCTTCTACCCAGAGTGTAAGAAAGGGGGCTTCCTTCCCTTTCTATTCCTTGCCAGTTTGTCAGTAGTGCCAGTCGGGGAGTAGAATTGGTGCTGCCTATGACCTCTTCTTTTACAAGACAGCAGCTCAGTAAGGAAGCCATTAAAAATATACAGTATTATGTATGTTTAGGGTTCCACATTTTCATGCACCATGCCACTGCCCCTTGGCAAGCAAGCTAAGTCCCATTGTTCCTGTGGAATGTAATCTACTGAGAGCAGTCAAGTACAACATTCCTTGTTTTCCTAAAGTGGACATGCAAGGGAATGTTTGGTCCAGCCAGTCAAAACCTCCTGTTCCTCCTGGCCTGGAGCATCCTTCCTTGCATGTGACTAATGGGTGGGCGTGACCTTTCCAGACTTGGTAAAAGGACAAGGCATGCTGCCTCTCTCTCTCTTTTCCTTTTGTCCTGCGAACTTCCTGGAATGAACTGCTGGCTGCCAGCCAAGCAGTCCCCCAGGTCATCTTCCTTAT
The DNA here is from genome assembly GCA_034641385.1 of Darevskia mixta. Lineage (NCBI taxonomy): Eukaryota > Metazoa > Chordata > Lepidosauria > Squamata > Lacertidae > Darevskia > Darevskia mixta. The sequence continues at coordinate 3,943,026 of JAWWNH010000062.1, read as the reverse complement.
GAGATAAAGCTGTTAGTGTAAGTTTGTAACTTTAAGCCTTAAGCCTGCCTTCAGGGATCACACTGTGCTCTGCCTGATCATGAGTAAACTTATGAATAAGACTGTGGTTTCTTTATTCTTTTAGGAGGGATTCAAGGGGTCTTACCAGGAAAATATTAGAACACATTTCAATCTGGACAAGCAAGATTGAATTGCGTATTGTCTTAAGAAACTCACACAAGTTTGCAACTCATTTTATGCTGTGTAAAGGGGAATGCACTCTGCTAAGTAAAGGAACTTGCTAGCGCAAGTTAGGAAGGATATTAATAAGCAATATATCCTCTCCTGCCACCCTGAACATTCCCACAGTTCCTCCCATAATAGCAAGCATTCCCTCCATGCATTCAAGGTGCATTCAGTTGTATTCATCCCCATCCACTTCTCAAGTGGTGCAGCCAAGAAACTGGCTTACCTCCCTCTTCTGCTGTCCAACACTGACAAGCATAACAGAGTCACAAGGAGCAGTCTCGCTCAGTGCTGTGATGCAGTTAATTTGCTACATACGCTTTTTCTTCTGGTCCCTTAGCTGATCAATATTCTCGATGTTGGCGAGGAAAGAGGCAAACGTAGAGAGGGATTAGAGGAGCAACTCAAGTGCTGCCAAATGAGGGCAAACAAGAAACACTCAAACCCCTTTGGTGGGCGCCCGTAATAATGAAATGGAAATTCTACAGCCTGCGTTGCACAAAGACCGGAACAGTTAATTATTGCTCAGAGGTTCAATGGGATGAGAAATGAAAAGTGTTCAGTGCATTAAAAGTGCAACATTCTTTGAAGCTAAGAAGAGGCTCAAAGAGCACCTGGGAATGAGAAGCCTTTGGAAAATCACACATAGGATGCTCCCAGCTCCATAGAAGGGTGAAATTGCAAGGGGATGGTGGTGGGAACAATGAGAACCATCATAATTAGTGTTCATATAACTAAACGTCATATATTTCAGCTCAGGGACAAATTATGGGAAGGGCTACAGCCCAGTGGGAGAGCATCTGTTTTGCATGCAGAAGGTCCCAGGTTCAATCCTTGGCATCTCCAGGTAGAGCTTGGAGAGAGCCCTGGAGAGAGTTGCTGCCAGGCATTGTAAAGGTAAAGGATCCCTGGATGGTTAAGTCCAGTCAAAGGTGACTATGGAGTGTGGCGCTCATCTTGCTTTCAGGCCGAGGGAGCCGGCGTTTGCCCACAGACAGCTTTCCAGGTTATGTGACCGCACGGAAATGCCGTTTACCTTCCCGCAGGAGCAGTACCTATTTATCTACTTGCACTGGTGTGCTTTTGAACTGCTAGGTTGGCAGGAGCTGGGGCAGAGCAACGGGAACTCACCCTGTCGCTGGGAATTGAACCACTGACCTTCCGATCGACAAGCCCAAGAGGCTTGGTGGTTTAGACGGGGAATGTGCAGGAGAAATGATTTCGTGGAGATATGGAGGGTGTTTGTAGAATTTGTCGAACCATTTGTCAAACCATCGCAAGAGGTGCTGAAACTTTGGGAGGTTGGATAGCTACAATGGAATGGTCTTGGTGGTGGGGTGCACATTTTTATTCTTATTTATTTATGATTATTACTTTGTCAAAATAAAATAATACTAATACTAATACTAATGCTAATGCTAATGCTAATACTAATAAAAGAAAGACAAACAAAGAAGGATCCTGAACATCAGAGACTGGGGGCTCATGTCTGAGGCAATGGATGGGTGGCACTTCTTTGTCACAAACGACAAAGGGAAGGGCATTCCACAGCACAGGGCAATGGTAGAAAATCCTGCTTTCTGATCACTGCCCTTTGATATTCTGTAGGGTGCTGCACCATGAGTTGAATTTCCCCAATTGATCTCAGTGATCCTACAGAGCTATTAAACAAGGCAGGTGGTCTTTCAGGTACAGTTTCACTCAAAATTAAGTGAGCCAACGTTTTTCAGAGGAGAATTTCCTGAGGGGAAAAAACAACTCCAGTATTGGAGATTTTTGCCTCCTTCCCCTTGGAATATTGGGCAAATACCCCTCCCATTTTACCACCCACAAATAGCGTGGGCAATCTGGCGAGGCCACTTCTGCTCAGCTCTAATCTGAAACAGGGCCCTCCTTGCCGGCAACTCATAGCTACTCTTAGAGAAGGGTCATAGCTCTGTTGTAGAGCATTTGCTTTGCATGCACAAGGTCCCAGGCATCTCCAGATAGGACTGTGAGAGATCCCTGCCTAAAACTCTGGAGACCTGCTGCCAGTCAGTGTGGCCAATACTGAGCTAGATGGACCAAAGGGTCTGACTGAGGAGAAAGCAGCTTCCTATAACCCGATGTTCTCAATCTCAACATATGGACTGAGGGAAACCTGCGTTCATTCCAGCCCAGTAGTATCAACTCTGACTGCCAGCAGTACTGTGCGTGCAAATTATGTTCCCCACCAGTGAATTAAGGTTCCCTCAATGCCAGTTGATCTCTCCCTCTTTCTCTAATAACGCAACAAATGAACGACAACAGAAGTGTTCTGCACAGCGCCGCAAGTTTCCCTGGTACAGAAATCTCTTCCCATCTCTGTGTCGCGATCCAAGTTTCCTATGCTTGATGAATACCAGAATCCTCTCCCCACCCACCCAAACATCTTGGGGTCCATTTTAAAAAAGGGTGAGAAAAGGGACACGTTTCTCATTTGACCTTGAATTCCTTCTTCGTCTGAGCCTTCCCCTTTCAGAAAACTGCACGTCCTGCTTTATTATTAACAGAACAAAGTTCAGAGCGAAAGGGGGGAGACAAGGAAATTTGATGGATGACAGCAAGAGGACTGTGTCTAAACACATAATAACTTCAAGCTAAGATGTGGCCAGAAATTAGAAAGAGAAGGCAGGAAATGGAAAGATGCATATTCCATTCTCTTTCCACATGCCTTAGGTTTTCTATCAAACTTTGGAGAGTCATTGGTTTTGTTCTCACGGTGCAGTTGTGGAGGCCTTACTGACAATGCTTGTGAGAAATAATTGCACAGGTTGAATTCACAAAAGGCCCAATTCTGCACCCAGGGTCACATGTAATCCTGGTAAGAGAACCTACATTGGCTCCCAGTACGTTTCCGAGCACAATTCAAAGTGTTGGTGCTGACCTTTAAAGCCCTAAACGACCTCGGTCCAGTATACCTGAAGGAGTGTCTCCACCCCCATCGTTCTGCCCGGACACTGAGGTCCAGTGCCGAGGGCCTTCTCGGTAGTGGCACCCACCCTGTGGAACACCCTCCCACCAGCTGTCAAAGAGAAAAACAACTACCAGACTTTTAGAAGACATCTGAAGGCAGCCCTGTTTAGGGAAGCTTTTAATGTTTAATAGATTATTGTATTTTAAAATTCTGTTGGAAGCCGCCCAGAGTGGCTGGGGAAACCCAGCCAGATGGGTGGGGTATAAATAAATTATTATTATTATTATTATTATTATTATTATTATTATTATTATTATTAGAGAAGGGATTGGTGCATAAAACACTATTTCCTGACATAGTTTGGTTGCACTGGTTTGGAGTGTTGTTTCCTACACTGAACAGGATTCATAATTAAGAATGTCAGGCATGGGGTAAGGATAAATTTGGACATTTGAATTTCTTCAAGCAATTTGGAGAGCTTCCTTGAGAATATGTAATCTTCCAATTAATTTCAGGCTTAACTCTGTAATGTGTGCATTATCAACCAAATATTTGGCACGTGACCCCTTAAAGAGAAACCGTTATGACCCAGGAGGCTGGTTCCTAGTAAGCTGACTCAGATGTGTGGCTTGGCTGGAGAAGTTGTTCCTATGCCATGCAAGCTCACAGGCCTCATCGGTAATAAAGTTTGTTTTACCGCTAACTCAGTTCCTAGTGAGTTCCTACATGAAGGGCAGAACACATCACAAACTCCACTTATTTGCCAACCCTCATGCCTCTGAATCAAAAGGGAGATCCAAAGTTTAAAAATGTGGATTGCCATGCATCTTAGATTGACCATGGAATTCTGAAGCACACTTAAGTCCAGTTCATTGGACCAAGGATGAGAATTGTGCCTGTATGTTCCCTCCTCTCTTTTCTCACACACCCTAATATAATACTTGTGTTTGCTTAACCACAGTTTCCTGTTACATCCAAACCAGGAGACTGTGGTTTGTACTTCAAACTGTGTACTTCAAACCACAGTGGGTGACTATTTTTTTGGTTTTCTCTGCTGTTGTTAACTGCCTCTGTTTGGAGATTGGTGAATTTAATGTTTGTTTTGTAGGTTTGGTTGTTCCATAATTTATTTGGTCTTGTACTCAACCCCGGTATCAGTATCAGTGAAGGGTAGGCTATAAATCATTTCAATAGCAAACCAACCACAGTTTGATCTTGGTTTGAACATCGGGATCATAGTCAAAATGTAAATCAAAGTTCCCCAGTACTATCCACTCTGGCTGGCAACAACTCTCCAGTACCTCCATCACCTGATCCTTTTAGCTAGAGTTGCCAGGGATTGAATCTGGGGATTTTCTGCATTCAACATGTATGCCCTCCTACTCAGCTGTGGCCTTTCGCCTAGCTGTGGTGGTAAGGCGGCAGTAGGGGAGAGAGTGAAGGGGTTGGAATCTGCAGTCAAACAGGAGATTCCAGTGCTTGTCTGCTCTCAAATCTTCCCAGTAATCCAATACTGAAAACAAATGCAATTAAATGGCAACTGCATCACCTCAAGTTCCTCTGGACCAATTTGTAAATACCATGAAGAAATAAAGACACACAAAAACAATGGTTGAATATTGGGCAAATATTGTATTCAAAGCAGGGATCACCAAGCTGATTTACAAACAGGAGAAATAGCTATGGACACCCCATGTCCCATAACCAAGCAGACACCACAACTTATCCTCTTGGCTACAACAGAATGCTTCCTGCAAGAAGTTCAGCCTGGAAGGGGAAAGTACACATTAAGAATCTCTGATCCAGGGAAAATCTGGGTACCGTTCAATATAAAGCATCGCAGAGGATAACTTTGCGGAGCACATTTGCTTCACCGCTCATTCTGTGTTAACCCGAAAGCTCGCACCTTGGCTTTCAAAATACAGCTGGTCCAAACACAAAGGTCTCGTCTTGCTTGCTCAGCGTTTTTCTGTTGTTCAACTGTGTTCTCAGGCAAACAACTGCATTCTACGCATACAAACCATTCCCTATTATGCATGAAGTATATGCCAAATTTCCTAAACAACTTGGTTCTACTGAAGCAGCTGAAAGGGGAGGAAAACATGCTTTTGAGAAGTTAGGAATGCTAAGGTTTTGAGAAGCTTGATCATCTGCAGTCTTCTCTGGTTGGGTTCTTACTTATTTCAAAAAGAAGAGAGGAAAGAACACAATAGTTTTATTCAGTGCTGTCCAGCTCCATACCAAATACCTTTAAAATGTTTTTAAACTCCCTTAGGTTCAGATTATGCAAAGTGTATAAAACCACCGCAGCATTTTGATGGGGTTCAATGCAAACATTTAACACTGATAAAAATTTAAACGGTAACCACATGCTGAGGGAGAGATCCCTATAACTTTCCAAACTGAAACCAAATGCTTCGTTCAAACAGTGCATATGCCCTCCAACATTTCAGATAAAAATAGGGGTGGGGGAGATTTGAAACTCCCCCCCCCAACCTCCTCTGCACCCTGAAACACACTGCTGAATCTTCTGCTCTGTGGTCCAGTTCAGACAAAACAATCTTGGCCCCCCAAAACATGGGTTTGTCAGACCAAGAAGAAGCCTGACTTGCCTCACAGTTTCATTGGGAGGATAAACTTTGGGAAGACGAGAACTACATATGCCTTATTGAGCTCCTTATGTACACTGCAGAGAAGATGCATCTACTCCCTGCTCAAAAATGCAACACTGGCAAGATTAACTAATCCCACAGGGCAAAAATAGGACAAAAGAGGGATGTTGATTGACTGATAAAACAGGAAAGATCCCTAACAGTCAGAGACATTTAGAGCATATGCTACTATCTGGATCACACATACACACACACACACAATTTTGAGTCCAAGAACACAAAACGACAATAGACATCATTAACACCTCAGAAGGTCTTGCTGCAGCTGGGTCCTTGGATTCAAGCAGAAATCAAGCATGGCTCTCACTCTCTGGCTTCTGCCTGCTTCCTGCTTCTAGTCCAGCTGTCTCTCACACACAATCTGGCCAGGTGAGCGAGGGGCCCCACCCATTTGCCCTTTGGCAGAAAGCTATACTAACAATCCATATTTAGCAGCCATTATGGACCTTGCCTAGGGATGCGGGCAGCGCTGTGGGTTAAACCACAGAGCCTAGGGCTTGCTGATCAGAAGGCCGGCGGTTCGAATCCCCGCAACAGGGTGAGCTCCCATTGCTCGGTCCCTGCTCCTGTCAACCTAGCAGTTTGAAAGTACGCCAAAAAAGTGCAAGTAGATAAATAGGTACCGCTCTGGCGGGAAGGTAAACGGCGTTTCCATGCGCTGCTCTGGTTCACCAGAAGCGGCTTAGTCATGCTGGCCACATGACCCGGAAGCTGTACCCCTGGATCCCTCAGCCAGTAAAGCGAGATGAGCGCGCAACCCTAGAGTCATCCGCAACTGGACCTAATGGTTAGGGGTCCCTTTACCTTTATGGACCTTGATTCAGGTAGGTAGCTGTGTTGGTCTGACTGGTCTGACACAGTAGAAATATATATATAGTCTAGTAGCACCTTAGAGACCAACTAAGTTTGTTCTTGGTATGAGCTTTCGTGTGCATGCACACTTCTTCAGATACCTTATGGACCTTGCCTGGCTAATTCAGCAATGGGATCCTCCATTAGATTTTAAACTTGTTGGATCCAGGAATTAAAAGGGACCAGGCACCATGCACCCTAACTTGCCCCCAAACTCACAACAATAATCTGCAGAGTCAGTAGACAGATGGGTAAATCAACAGGCTTGGCACAGCAGCCTCAAGCCTTCCTCTGCTCCAGCATTCCCATGGACCTTGGGGTAGGTCCATAAATTACTAACTTTTAAGAAAGGGGTTGGCTCGTGGTCCCCAACGAGGGACTGTTTCTAAATTCTGAATTATCACTCCACACCTCATCAATATGCCTGGATCCAACCTCATTTTCACTGGCCTTCACCTAGTCCTGTTCAGGGGGTTGTGGGAAAACGAGAGACACATTGAAGTGTCATTAGCATCCTTGCCCAACCAACCAAATTTCAAACCACAGATCTCAACGCAGAGGTTATGAACGTAAAAAGTAAAAAATCCAACACGTACTCCACCCCCTCTGGCTGCAGTTCTAAAGTATTCCGAGTATATTCTCCAATAACTTCATGCGCCTTTGAAATTTACCAGACTTCATCTCATATTCTGCATGCAACTTGAATTCCTCTCCTAGATGTTTCAACACAACGGATGCAGTATCTTTGGTCTAAACAGGATAAAATATGTGATCTCCCAGAAGAAAAGTTCACTTCTAGAACCAGCAGGCTTCCGTTTATTTACACAGAGAGCAGCTTTTCCTAGCCTGGTGCCCTTCAGGTGTTTTCGCTGGGACTGATGGGATTTGTAGTACAAACATGTGCACCAGGTTGCAGAAGGTTGGCCATGGGGAAGATGTGTTATGCTACCCTGCTGCAAGCCCATCCTAGCTAACTGATCCTAATCTACTGATGCTGGCAGGGAGACAGCGTCTGTACTTACCCCTAGGATGTCAGTGTTACGGAAATTACAGGGTGGGCACATCTTTAAAGTTGTTAAATGTTACAGATATTATGCATAAATGTATCCTTTTGACTTGACAGCTCAGGGAAGTCACCTAGCTTTAAAAATCATATAAAATCAACTCCTCATGGGCCAAACTAGGCCCTGTGCTGAGCCCAAATAGATCCACAGGCCTGAGTTCCTCCGCCACTAAAATGCGTGAAGCGAAACTGCCCTTTGAAATGCACACTTCTTCATATGTTGTGATGCAGAACCAAAATACACACACACACACAAGTTTAAATTAGGGGCCAGTTTGCGGGGTGGGCGGGTGTATTTTTAAGTTAAAAGAATGTACCAAAATGCATTATATCAGAAGAAATTGTTTGCAGCAATGTGTAGATTAGGCAAAATTGCACACAAGAATGTTGTACATTAAAATAAACCCATTTTTGGCTGCAGGTCACTAGGCATCTGAACTTGCTCCAAGAACATTGATTCCCCCCTCTAATTATGTAATGAAATGATTACAGAATTCAGTGGCCTTTATGAGAAACATGCCATTCTCTTTTGCCCTGGTTTCAAGAGCATTGTGTTGACAATGCGCGCCAGTGGTTTTCTGGTAAGGTAATTCTAAACAAATGTATAAACCGCAGATATCTCTCTCACACACAAACACACTCTTAAGCAATCCACTTGTGGGCACAAATAAACAGTGGCTGCTTCTTATTTTTTTTTGTATATATATTTTTATTAAATTTTCTGTTTCCCAATTTAAAATACTCATTTAAACATCCTTAAAATATCAATGACTTCCCTTCTTCTCTTTCCATGGTTCATTTTGCATATCATAAATCACTGCATATTTTACAAAAACTAAACCATTAGTATTCCATTATTGCATCCATCAAAACTTATTTACACTGCTGAATGTATCTTAATGCTGCCAACGTTTTCAAGTGTACACAATTTCTCCCCATATATTCAATAAACGTTTTCCAATCTTCTCTAAATGTATGTTCTTCTTGTTCTCTTATTCTATATGTTATGTCTGCAAGCTGCACAAATTCTGTCAGCTTAAGTTGCATTTTTCTTTAGTAGGGACCTCGCTCAGTGCTTCTACCCTTTTAGACAGGAACCTTATAAAAAAAAAAATCAATGTGATAATACTTACCTAAGAACTTGCCATCCAAGTTGCCAAGGAGGATAGTTTAAGAGCGGACTGGCTACTTCCCACACCAAGGGCCAGTCTTATAATTGCAGTGACAGGGTATGGTGACAGATCCCAGGGATGGGGGGAGTTGCCCCCCCAGCCATTTCTTTTGAGCCAGTGCCCCAGACCCTCCAAGTGTCCCTATTTTCCAGGGACATCCCTGATTTAGAGAAGCCGTCCTGGTTTCTGATTTGATCCCAGAATGTCCCCCTTTTCCTTAGGACGTCCCTATTTTCATTGGAGAAATGTTGGAGGGTATGGAGTTATCTGACCCCCGAGCCATCTGAAGGCAATCCTGTAGGGAAGTTTTTATTAATGTTTAATGTTTTATTATGTTTTTATATATGTTGGAAGCTGCCCAGAGTGGCTGGGGCAACCCAGTATGATGTGTGAGATATAAATAGTAAAATGATCGTTATGGAATGGGACGTCCCTATTCTCATCGGATAAATGTTGGAGGGTATGGTGCCCCAACAGCAATGATGACAATGATCATTTATGGCCCACGCTTTACCAACTGGTCCCCAAATGAACTACAAAACCATCACAATCAAAGCAAGTGCAATGTACAATTAAAATAATAAGCTAGAAACCACCACACACCAACAAAAATGACATTGCTGATTGCTCAGCCATCATACCATATCTCAGTGGTTTTCAACCAGTGTGCAGTGGCACCCTGGGGTGCCTTGAATGATGGTCAGGGGTGCCATGGGCAACACTGGCCTCTGACCCGCTTTCCTCCCCGCCCCCCTCCTCTGATGCTGTCTCACATCTCTGCCTCCCAAAGGCTTGCACAACGTTTTGTTGCAGCAGCCCTGACTATAAGCTCTATAGGCAAATTGTGCCTTTGGTCAGGGGGTGCTGGTTGCCAGGAGCTGAGGTGGCCTCGGAGTAAGCAAGCAAGCAGGTGAGGGAGTCCAGCCAGCCAGTCCACCAACCCCTTGCTGTTGGAAATGGACAGACAAGTCCTGGGCCCCTGTGGGGCAGTGTGAAGAGCAACCTCTCTTTGGGGCAGGAGGGCAGCTCAGAGACCAGGGGCGGCAGCAGTAGCTGCCCAGAAGACTCCCAAGGAGAGCAGAGAGGAGAGGAGGCTGAGGGAACACTCCACAAGGGTGGGGGTTCGAAAACGGGTGAGAGGCTGCCAGCTCTGCAGGCAAAGGGTGACATAACTGGGCTCCTGAGCCCCACAAGGGTGCCACAGAAAGAATGTAGTTGGTCAAGGGAGCCGTTGACTCAAAAAGGTTGAAAACCTCTGTCGTATCTCATCCTCCCTTCAAATAGGCTGCAAGCCTCCAAATACAGCTGTGTTGTTATTAAGTTCCTTCAGTAAGGTTTTAGGACAGGGGTCAGCAAACTTTTTCAGCAGGGGGCCGGTCCACTGTCCCTTAGACTTTGTGGGGGGGGCAGACCATATTTTGAAAAAAAATATGAACGAATTCCTATGCCCCACAAATAACCCAGAGATGCATTTTAAATAAAAGCACACATTCTACTCATGTAAAAACACGCTGATTCCCAGACCGTCCGCGGGCCGGATTGAGAAGGCGATTGGGCCGCATCTGGCCCCCGGGCCTTAGTTTGGGGACCCCTGTTTTAGGACCTATAATGGTTGAGGCTAAGTTGGCAGCGCTTGCTTGTCGGTGGCCTGGACTTCCTGTCTGTCTGTCTGTCTCACCTAGTTGCTTTCTCCTGCACACACTGTCACCGGGAACAGAGGCAGATTCAGGGCAGTGAGAGCGGTGCAGCTGCTTGGGGGCATGCAGCCAAGGAGGGTGCCTTCTCAAAGCCTGGTAAGCAGTTGCCCAGGAAGGAGTCGTGAAGGCTCTGACAGGGTCCTCAAAGCCGGACAAGCACTTACTGGGCTTTGAGAAAGAGGTGGGAGGCCCCTGCCAGAACCTCGCACCTCTTCCTGAACCCCGGCTTAAGCTGGCGCTGTGACAGCTGAGGGGGAAGGCGTCAAATGTTGGCCTTGCAAAAAAGTGGCTGCTGACCAAGCAAGCAGAGAAGAAGAACAGATGTTGTAGGTTGTGAACTTCAGTAGGTATCAGGTGTGTGCATGCTTAGCTGCACTCACCTGACGTTTACAGGAACCCGCATGCAAATAAGAGTCATGTAATTGGCACCAGACAGACAGACAGACAGACATCAGAAGGCCTGTCGCCCTCTGGCACTGTGGAACTCCATCCCGCTGTTCTTTCCATTCATGGCCCTCTGCAGTTTGCTTAAAAACGGCGTTGGCTTGAGCACTGGAATTCAATCTCTCATTGTGATTTTTTTGCAAAAAATTATTTTCACAATGGGACCTTGTTTCCAGAATGGACAGACAGGACTTTGGGGCAGTTTTGTCAGTAGGACTGGCTGGGCTCCCAAGGAAAGGAGCCAGACACATTCCCATTCCCCCATCCCAACACCGCACAAACACTGTCGAGCAAAAGATCACCATTTCCTCTTGCAAAGTAAGGCGATTTCCCCCCCCCAGAATAATAATTTTAAAATCACATTGGATTTGATACTCCAAGTAACCTCACTGCCATCGCCCTGCCACCACTCATCTGCCCTGGTTTCTTCAGATCATCACCTTCGGTTGGGGTGGCTGCGGAGAAAGCAAGTTCTGGCTCCCTCTTCATGTGGTGGCATAGCAGCATGGGAAATTGCATGCTGTGGCTGAGCTTAGCCAATTGGAGTCTTTGCATATCTGTGTGGGTTGTGCAGTTCAAAACAGTTCATGTTAAAACGCTACTGCTGCTGAATTTTACTTTCCAGCTTTCCTTTTTATAAAACACAATAGTAACTGGATTTTGCACAAAAAGATCACCTGAGTTCAAAACACAGGGTTATGCTGCCCCCAGCTCACAGTTGGTTGGCAGCTGTAGCTACTTAGTAAGGAAGGGAAACGCGACAGAATCCTGCGTAAAAAGAAGAAGAAAGCAATAACTTGCTGCAAGCAGCTTAATCATTCCTTTGGCAATCCGGCAACTGACCCAAAATCAACCCCGTTAGGATGGAGTATATTGAATGCTCCCTGCTGTTGGGAATGGAAACATGCAGTGGAGAGTCATTAAAGCTGAATAAACTGACCCAAAGTTCAACAAGCATGCAATCTGAAGGACTAGAGATAAGGAGCTGGAACAACTCAGAGGAAACAAGGACATCAGGCAGCAGACAGAGCGCAGGCAGCAAGACACTTCGGGAAGGAAGACTCGGCGTACGCAGGAGCAAGTTCTATTGAGCATAGTGGGTCATACTCCTAGATAAACATGCATAAGATCACACTGTTAGTTTCCCAGAAACAGAAATATCTGACACTTTCATTCATTGAGCATTAAGTCAATAGATTTGATTTGATTTGATTTGATTTATTATAATTCCACGCCACTTTAAATTCAAAGGAATCCCAAAGCAGCTTACAAACAATAAATAATAATAACATCATAGAACATCACAAGTACAGGGAGCCAGTGTGGTGTAGTGGTTAAGAGCGGTAGTCTCGTAATCTGGTGAACCGGGTTCGCGTCTCCACTCCTCCACATGCAGCTGCTGGGTGACCTTGGGCTAGTCACACTTCTCTGAAGTCTCTCAGCCCCACTCACCTCACAGAATGTTTGTTGTGGGGGAGGAAGGGAAAGGAGAATGTGAGCCGCTTTGAGACTCCTTAGAGTAGTGATAAAGCGGGATATCAAATTCAAACTGTTCTTCTTCTTCTTCTTCTACAGCATAAATCATCTGGAACAATTAACAAATCATCAACAGAACAATTGCAGCCTATAAAACACTGTCAACAAAGCAGCAACGCTCAACAACTTTGCCTCCCACAACAATATTAACATTAACAAAAATAGGAAACACAAATTAAACTAAGCCCTGTTAAATTTTCCACAGCCCCATTACTCATTTACTTTCACTCTGTTCAGTTTATTAAAATACACATACACATAATGCCTGATTTGATTTATTATATTTCTAATTTCAATATTCAGTGTTCTTCAGTATTTCAGTCATGGTCACTGCTGGACAGAGAAGCATTAGGAGCATTCCAGTATTCAAACAGCACCATCTTTTGGTTCTCTCTGTAATATCATCTACCGGTATTTAATTTTGAGAGAGGCAAGACAAGTATAGTATTTTCAAGAACAGCTGCACCAGGAATCATCTCCCCCTGTCTACCTGATTTAATTTATTTCAGGGATGCGGGACCTGCAGACTTCCAGATGTTGGATGCTAGCTCCTATCATCCCTATTGCCCAAGGCTGCTGGAAATCATGGTACCACAAACATCTGGGGAACTACGGGTTCTCCATCCCTGACTTATTTCATAGGAGCCTCCTCTGCGGCATAATGGTTGGAGCAAAACCTGGGAAATATCATATATTTAACTTCAGAGTGGCAAGGCTAGTGGAAAGGCTGGTTTCAAATCCCCATTTAACCATGAAGCTCACTGCATCCACTCACCCTTTCACAGCCTTAACTGTGGGTTGTCGTATGGATAAATTGGGAGGAAGCATGTGTACAAAACCAGAGCTCCTTGGCGGAAAGGTGGTATTAAAATGCAACCCCTTTCTGCCCTTGCCTCACAGGAAGAACCTATGAAGTAGCCTTACATTCCCCTAGTTCACATGTAACAGTAAACCATGGTTTTTAAAACTTCAATCCACTTTCCTCCTCCTTACGGAGGTACTCTCAAAGAGGCCAATAGTCAGAATTAAGGCAACAATTATCCATATAACTGAAGTTATAAAATATAGAATACAGCAGTTGCAATAAAAAGTAGAAAACTTGTCAATAAATACTATTTAACACTTAAACAGCAACAGAATTAGCAGTCTAGTGATATGGGAACAAGCTCCAACAAGCTCCCAGTCTTCCTCCCACACAACCATGAAGAGGATTCTGCCAAATTTAGTTTTCATTTTTAAAGGATTGTGGCTCAGTGTTATACTCAAACCAGGGCTTCTGAATGAAAGCAAACTCTGGCTAGTTTAATAAGCCAGCTCCACCGCGCACCCCATGCTCTGTTCTCTCCTACTCACACATTCCCTGCCAATGTATATAAGAACTGTCGACTGTTTAAAGTTCCTTTCTAATAATAAATCAGTCAGTAGTAGGTGCTTGTTTGGAGCCATCCTTTTGTCTGATTTTAATCTCCTTTGGACGCCAATAATAGTTGCTGGCTTGCCCCTGCTGAGCATCTGAACCCTTCTGTACTCTCAGAAGGAATCAGCGACACAAGCCAAAGCTGGGGATTTCTTAGGCAAAGGTAAACAGGAAAGGATCTTGTTCTTTTAATTGAACTAATCTAATTAAGGAACAGCAAGGGACATTAGGGCATTGCCAAAAAAAATCAGCAGAAGGCATATTCTCTCTCCCTCCTCTGTTAACCCTTCAGTTATCTGCTAAGCACTACAAACAGATTCAGTAGCAAGGATTCCTTTACAGTGCGCACATACAGTGGTACCTTGGTTTACGAACTTAATCCGTTCTGAAAGTCCGTTCTTAAACCAAAGTGTTATTATACTAAGGCGTGCTTTTCCATAGCAGCGGGGGACTCAATTTACAAATGGAACACACTCAACAGGAAGCAGAACATGTTCTGCTTCCAAGACAAAGTTCACAAACCAAAACACCTACTTCCAGGTTTGCAGCGTTCTTAATCCAAGTTGTTCATAAACTAAGCTGTTCTTAAACCAAGGTACTACTGTACTACAAATAATCTAGAGAATTCTTATAAAATCTAGAATAGGGGCTGAAACGGCCGGAGTTGCATGCCACCCCAGTCTCCAAGCAGTGTGAGATTCCAGGTGTTCCAGGTCTTTACCCAAGGTCCACCTTTTCTTTTGGAAATAAGGCACAGCGGAGACTGTGGTGTCTTTATTATATATAGTTTATTTACACCTATATACAACCTGAGCCTATGATGGAGGGCTTCACAGCATTAACACCCCAGGTCGGTCTTGTTTGTCTCATAGTCCCAGCCTTGGATTTGAGCCATGCCTTTCCCCCTGCCTTTTCCAGCCCGCAGCTTTTGAAATCATATTCTAAATCACATTACACACATTTTCCAACTCTAAACTTTGGCTTTTGCCCATGACAAAATGAGTGGGGCCCTTCCTCAGAGCTGGAGGAGGGGCCCCACTCATTTGCAGTCCAGCACAGAGCCCTCTCTCCTTGGCTTTCTTAATGGCTCGTCGCCTTTCCTTTGTTTTCTCAATGGCTCATCTCCCAGGCGATTACCTCATGAGGAAGTCGACCTGGCTTATTTTCTTTAGCCTTGCTGGATCTAGGGGTTCAGGAGGCTTGATTAAATTCTAACACTTACTAAGTCTAGGGATTTATAAATGTCTAGCACCCACAAACTCATAACAACATTCATAATTAGTGAGTGCTCTTCTTTGTTTGTTGGTTTAAAAATAATGACAAACTGCCTAATCAAAAATCTGCTGTGCATAATAAAAATTTAAATAAAATGCAGCTAAGATTTATTTTTTTAAAAAAACCAAATGGACATTAAATATACATTAAAACACAAGTAAAATCAGTGGGGGGAAAGTAAAATGAATCTAGGCAATTGAATTATATTTCTGGGCTGGCTTCCTTGGTGTTTTTTTAAAAGGTTTTCTGCAGGTGACTGAAACAACATAGTGAGGGCTCCTCTTGCCTAGTGTCAATAGGCAGGGAGTTCCCAAGCACAATGTCTGGCACACTAAAAGACTGGCTCCCTACAAACGCAGAAGAGACACCTGAAGGCAGGCTTATTTAGGGAGGTTTTTAATGTTTGATGTTTTATCATGTTTTTAATATTCTGTTGGGAGCCGCCCAGAGTGGCTGGGAAAACCCAACCAAATGGGTGGGGTATAATAATAATAATAATAATAATAATTATTATTATTATTATTATTAGACACTTGTGAGTTCTTGGAGGCACATGGAGTGCCTGCTGATATATTAACTATTTAGTCTTTCATTTAGTCATTCATCCATTTATTTATTAACCCATGCTAATGCTGTGTGTGACCCTATTGGGTCATTAATGACCTTGTGGCAGGTGCCTGCGTTCTGATAGCCTCCCATTGGGATGTCTACAATGCATTATACATGGGATTGCCTTTGAAAACAGACCTGAAACTCCATCTGCATGGGCTTCTGGTCCATTTCTGGGGGCCAATTAAAAGTGCTTGTATTAACCTTTAAAGCCCGAAATTGTTTGGGGCCAGGTTATCTGAAAGATCACCTTTTCATGTATATCCATGCCCAGACCTTGAGGTCTTTATTGGAAGCCCTTTTCTAGGTTCCCTTGACTAAAGAGATGAGTTGGGTGGATATTAAGGAGAAGGCCTTTTTGGCAAGGGTGCCCAAGCTGTGGGAGATTTGGCAAACAGCAAGCTCAAAGGGAGCCATGTTTGGGGGGGGGGGGCATGCACCTTTACTGTAGTCAACTATGCCAGGACTATCATCCACTTTCTTTGGAAGTTTCTCCAGAGGATGATGTCATGGAGATGATACCAGGAAAATGACTTCCCTTTGCCAAGGAATCACAAATGCTGGTGATGCTGAGAAGCAACCATGGGATAAGACTATTGTACTCATGCCTTCATTCCGAGCTTCCTATAAGCATCTCATTGGCTACCAGGGGAAACAAGATGCATCTTCAGGGTTCTTCTTTCATTCTTAACTACACTCAAAAGCAGATTCTTTGAAGATTGTTCTGTCTGTCCAGAGCATAATAGACCATTGGTATCCTCTTTGACCTAGTTAAAACATACTGTTCTTAAAGAAATAAGAGGCACATATGCGAGCAGATGTTTTCTCTATATGCATTTGCTTCAGACCTGCACAGATGTAGCTTGAAAGTGCCTGCACAAATCTAATATTTAACCACCTGTAGGATACATGCTTTCTGCTGCTGGTTTGTGGGACATCCTTTGTCTGATGAGACATGGTTTGGGATAGGACACACAAGCAGCCTAATGCATGCATTGAGACACTATCCTCTTCCTATAACGTGTCGTTATTGAAATATGTGCGATGACATTGTCATATCACGTGTACCCCTGCCCCCGCCCGGCATCCCCTTACCAGCTGCCACAGGCAGAAAGGATGACAACACATCATGTATGTTCATTACAGGGTCAAAAGGGTGAACTCAGCATGAGGTTGCCATCTCAAGCAACGAGCCAACATTTGTCATCATGCCTAAGAGCCCAATTACTCATTACATTAAACTGCATGCAAATGCTTGGAGGCTGTCATTCAAAGTGTGATGAAAAGAGGGTGCTGCTTAACCCTGTCCCTTCCAACAATTTGTCCACTCAAAATTACGCCCTGGTCAGAGGTAAATGGAATGCAAAAGAACCCTTAAGTATTGATTGTGACACGTTCAAAGCTTAACATATTACAGTAAGGATACCAGCTGTGGTAAACTTAATATTGCCACTAAGGGTCACTGTTGTCCAACATTTGCAGATTGCCTTCTTGTGCCAATCAAGGCTGGGCAAGTTATTTGGTGGTGAAGTTCAGGATACATCAACAATAAGTATCAGGACATCATTTTGCAGGCATTAAGGGCAGTTCTCAGTTGCACGTGATTAATATCATTTGCATATTAGTTTCAGGGGAAGGACTCAGTGAGGTCTACGATAGATAGAACTTGTGGTACAATCTTCTGTTGGCCAGAGAGCTTTTGCTAGTTGCACCAGAATACTCTGAGGCATAACTAGGCTGTGCCTCTAACAACCTACTGCTCCCACCTAGTGAACAGCATTTAATCTCACCCTTTAGCTTAAGAAGTACCACCCCTTAGCTCCCAGGTTCTCCATTCTCTCAAGTGGAGGACCAAGGAATCTATCAACACTAGACTCTGGTCCTGTGAGGGTAAAGTGGTGGAGGCGTCCAGAATGGAGGTTTCATTTCCTCCCAAAGAGCACCTCAAATCCTCTCACAGTACATAGCTTCATAGCAGAGCATGTGCTTTGCATTTAGAAGGTGTCAGCTTCAATCCCTCAGTATCCTCAGTTGTGTGTGTGTGGTTTTTTTAAGGGTCAGTGTCAGGGCTGACATGGGCACAGGTCAGAAAGTTCAATTTTTGTTGTTGTTGTTCAAGAAAACTGCAAACAGGAAGAAGCCTAAGGCAAGACCAGCTTCCCCTTCCCCCTAAGTTCCTTCCTCCTTGCCCATGTAGGCATAAGCTATGGCGGGAGGGAACCCTTGCTCATTGTTCTGCCACTTTCACAACTCTTTTTGTGTGACCTTGGAGATAAGTGGAGAGGGGAGCCTAACACAGCAGGACAAGCAAGCTCCTGGGGAGCTTCATGTGCTGAGTCAGAATTGCTTTCTGCCTTTGGCTCTTCCCTCTCACTCGTGCCTGTTGTTTCTTCAGAGGCTCACCACTCCTCCCCCTCTTCATCTTCTCACCTGTCCTCAGTTTCCCACCACCACTGCTCCGAACCTTCCTCTTCTGAGGCTTCCCTAGGGGGCTCACCACCCGGTGTCTCCCACCCCTCCTCATCATCCAGCCAGTCCCTGACCACCGGGTAGCAGCTAGGAGTCACTTGGAAGCCACTACCATTCAACAATACTGAGTTAGGTGGACAAATAGTCTAGCCTGATATAAGGCCGCTTCCTTGCATGCTGGATAGCGATGTAGTGGCAGATCCAGAAGTTCAGGGTCCCATCATGATATTCTAACAGAGGCATTGCAGTAATCAATGCAGATCTCTGTGTGCTGCCTTTCAGCTAGTTCTACTATTTTCTGTGCAGAAATATTAAATGGTCCCTACACCTCTGATTCTGGAGCACCCAGCTTGGAAATCACCAGCTATGAGAAATATTTCTACTTCCATATCAGGGACCCTTCTGACATCTTACACTTGTGTTGCTAAGGAAGTCAGAGGTTTAATTCCATGCATCTCCCCAGAGGCATGAGCTGGCAGGTGGTGGTGGGGATTTACAATAACAAACAGCACCCTTGCTCACGCCCCCTTTGTTGGAGTTGCTGCTGACCTTGAAGCCCCCACTGCAGCCGCTGCTACTTGACCCATCATCAAGCCCCAGATTCCAGCACAAGAGAAGGCAGATGTTGCAGAAGCCGGAATGATGCACAGTTAATGTCCATCATCGCCACACTTTTCCGAATCTCCTCGGCATGCAGGATATAAGGTTACGGTTGGCATCCTTTCTTACAGTCTTTGGAATCCGAGGGGCACAGTTCACAGAGATATTTGTCTATAATCTCTGCCACCACTCTCACACTCGAGATGCCAAACGGCATACTTCTCTTACCCCTCTCCGCACACCACACTTTTTTTAAAAAAAGAAAAAATTATTCCATAGCCCAGGATCATAAGACTGGAGTGTGAGCAGCTTCGGTGACATATAAACCGGCATGTTCCACATGTGTCAGTGGGCAGCAGGCTCTGTGGATCGGGTTTCCTCCACACCCTGAAGCAATTTCAAGTGCCAGGCATAGCTGCCCCAAGGTTCACCCCAACAGCCAGCATTGTTTTGTCTCGGCTGGAGAATGGACCAGCTGTGCTAAACACCTGTTGGCCGAAAGCTCACTGGCCCATCTCACGAAGAGGTTGAACATCCTTGTGGCATTGCAGTTCCCCCAGGGCCTTGCACTGTCAGGATCTGACGGAGGCAATGCTGCTTCCTTGATCTGCAGCATCACCAGCATGTGTTAGGTCAGGGACAGGGAACCTGCGGTCCTCCAGATGTTGCTACAACTTTGTACAATGGACAACGACTTCCATCGGCCATACTGGCTGGGGTGATGGGAGCTCAACAATATCTGGAGGCCCACAGGACTCCAAGGTCATGGGAGTCCACAATACACCTGTTCACATCCCAGAGGCATCTGGCAAGCCACTCTAAGATACAGAGTGCTGAATGTAATGGACCCTCCAATTTGCAGAGAATAAGGCTCTCAATAGCTACTAGTCACAGTGGCTATGTTCTACCTTCACTATTCGTGGAATACCAATTCTTGGGAATCACTAGTGGGGAAAGGTGCTGTTGAACTCAGGTCCTGCTTGCAGAAATCCCATATGGCAACTGTAGGAATGTGATGCTGGAATAAATGAGTCTTTGGCCTGTTCCAGTAGTGTGTGTGTGTGTGTGTGTGTGTGATTTTTATAAAAGTTTTTCATAAAACAATAAGATATAGAAAATCAATGGAAAAAAACAGCTACAAAAAGGACAACTAGAATAAGTAGAATGTGGAGTCCTCTCTTGAAGGTAGTTCTTAACCCTGACCACCCACAGAAGGTAGTTAAGTAGCCCCTCCTCCCAGCTCTCACCTGGGATCCTTCTGTTCCCATCGTAGCCTCTCACCTTGGGAGATCAACATCTCCCTGCCTCCCACCCAGAGTCCTCCACCAGCCACCTACCACCCCCATGAGTAAACAATCCTTGGACCTGCTTAATAAAAACCCTGAGTAGAAGATGCCAAAGAAAAAAGAAAAGAAAAGAATTTTTTATTTTCCACCCGCCGGTTACTAAAAAAAAGATCTGATCCTATAAATATATAAGATATATCATATACACACACACACACACACACACACACACACACACACACACAGTCAAACCTTGGATCCCGAACACAGCAAACCTGGAAGTGAGTGTTCCAGTTTGCGAACGTTCTTTGGAACCTGAACATTCGACAGTGCTTCCACGGCTTCCGATTGGCTTCAGGAGCTTCCTGCAGCCAATTGGAAGCTGCGCCTTGGTTTCCAAACGTTCCGTTCGACTTCCAAGGTATGACTGTATTGTATAAATATATAGGATCAGATTGTAAATCTACTACTTTGGACTTTCACATGTTGGCAGACATGGCTTGCTGGTGTGTGAAGGATGCAAAACAGGGAGTCGGAAGGCCTGAACCTTGGGACAATTTGGTTTCCAAGGAGGAGCACCAAATATTTGTCATAAAAAAATTACAAGGGAATTGTGTGGGAAGGGACAGGAATTTATTACAGCATTTATAGTTAAGTACTGCATCCCTTCCCCTGCTACCCCTCCTCCCCAAATGACTGATCAGGCAGGCAACATTCTTTGCATAAGAAGAGCCTGCTGGATCAGGCCAATGGCCCGTCTAGTCCAGCACCCTGTTCTCATGGTGGCCAGCTAGATTCCTCTGTGAAACATGGAAGCAGGACCTGAGTACAAAAGCACTCTCCCCTCCTGTGGTTTCCAGCAACTGGTATTCAGAAGTATTACTGCCTCTGGCCATGGCATATGGAGCAAAAGTGCGATGGGAGGGGGTCTCCTGCAACACAACTGCCCTCCCTCCAGTTCGTGCTGGTATCACCAGTTGTTGAGATTCAAGGTGCAACTAGTGGAGTCTAGTCCATTAACGTCAATGGGGCACTGTCCCTGAGCCGGCCCACCTATGACATGGGGTGAAGCACCTGCCTCAGGCGGCAGAATTGCAAGAGGCGGCACCCCACCCACCCTCCACTTCTGCTGCCTACAGGGAGGCACTCCAGCATGCAGCATTGCAGCTTACCTTCCCCATCCGCAGGCGGGAAAGCAGAGAGAGTGGCAACACTTTGAGGAGCTCCCCGGCTCCCGGCAAGTTCGGCAAGAGTCGGAGCGTTCCTGTATGCCAGTTGGCACTCAGCTCTCCCCTGGGAAGAAGCCAGTTTGCAACACTCTGGTCAATGCCCAGGCTCCTGCTGAGTTTGGCAAGAACCAGGGCGTGGCGTTGGTGGAAGTGCGGCACTGCGGTGGGCCGGGAGGCAACAATTCCCAATTCACCTCGGGTGGTGAAAAGGAATGGGCTGCATTCCTTCAGTCTGCTGCCCTCAGTCTGCTGCCTTCAGTCTGCCTGCCTTCTTATTTACAAACAGTCCAGGGAGGTGAATCTCAGCATTTGTGCCTTGTCAAACCCACCAGGGATGAGAATGGGGATAAAACAAGACTTAGTTGGCTCTCCCTGTCAATGGCTCTGGCTCCACCTACTGTTGGTTGAAAGCCTCTATGGGTGAAACTACTACTGGGTGAAAGTTAACTTGGTGCCTGTTCGAACATTCATCAGGATGCATGATCTGCGGTACCTCAGCTATGCAAAGCAGGTGAGATCACTCATCTGAAAGTGCTACCTGGTCAAAATTTCCTTGTTCATCTAACGTACCCCAGAAGGCACAGTGAGAAACCTTTCCCTCAGGCTAACTTGGCACATGAGGGACTGTCTAGCAGCTGTGGAAGACAGAAAACTGGGGTTTATAAGTCTTGTTCAGAAGTGTTGCTCACATGTGAGGAAGGGGCCTCGTGGCAACTAGCCCATTGTGGGATGGGCAAATCTATCAAATCTTCTTTCTCTCATTCCCCCATTTTTCCAATCTTGAGTTCAGTTCACCACATTTCCACACACAGAGATATATACAGTGCTTTTTTTCTTAGGGGTACTCTCATTTTGACTCAAGAAAATCACCATTTTATAGTTCAAATCGGGGAAAATAAATACAGTAAATACAACAAAACTGACCAATCACTGTGCTAGATTCCAACTCCTACTTCACACATTAAACACTCGCTTCCATCTGAGACTCAGGAAACACCGTGACAGGAAATGAGGCCGCCATCAGGGGTAGCAATGGAACTGATGGTTCACCGTGCTAGAGAAGAAACTAAAAACATTTAAATGTTTAGTTTCTTCTCCCATTAGATTCACAAAAATATTTAGGGATATGAGTACCCCCGTGTACCCCCAGAAAAAAGCACTTGAGGTAGATAGATATAGATAGATGATAGATAGATAGATAGATAGATAGATAGATAGATAGATAGATAGATGATAGATAGATAGATGATTGATAGATAGATAGATAGATAGATAGATAGATAGATAGATATAGATCTGCAGGGCTGGATTAACCATTAAGCAAAATAAGCATGCATTTAGGGCATCAAGGGAAGGGAAGCACCACAGAAATTTTCCATTGCCAGATATACCATATATTTATACTACTACTACTAATAATAATAATAAAATAGTAATAATAGAGATTAATGATATAGGATTTATTGTTGTTTATATTTTGAATTAGATATATATAGGGACACCAAAATCTTTTAAGTGTTTGTGGCCTCTAAAAATCTTACTCTGGCCCTGTGTAGTGTGTGTGTGTGTGTGTGTGTGTGTGTCTCCTCATGAAAATTCACCAGCAGCAATTTAGCACAAAGTTATCCTAATGTACACATTTTTGCATACAACGTATATCTGTAGTGCAGTATTTATTCGGGAAATAAGCCATGAAGCACGAGGGATGTGGAGCAGCGGAAGTCAATTTTGTGCTGAAGGCAATGGTCTATGGGGTTGGTATCAAAGCATGGTTTTTTGGCTTGAAGAGTTGACAAGGGAGGTGGTGGTGGAAGAGGAGATTGGCTGTGGAGGCAATTCAGGTGGGAAGATATTTGAAGCCACCCTGGGCAGAAAGAAAGGAGGAGCTGAGTGGAGCGCAAGGAGTCTCGATGAAAAATGCTTTGTCCATCCACATCTAATCTTGCCCCTTTCTAAAATTTGTTTATTGGTGTTTTTGCAAATCTACCAAAGAGTAATAAAAAGGGGGGGAGGGTTAAGGAGTTTTCTCAGGATTGTGGAAGGCGTGTGTGCTATGTCCCATTGATGTGGTGGCACTCAACCTTCTTCTGACAGGAAATGCTCTGCATGAGGAGGGAACAGAACAAAAATGGGGGGTCGAGGAGGGTCCCAGCAGGGAGTGAATGAGAAATGTCCCTATTGTCATCTGAGGAAAACAGGAGGGTATGCAACGCAATGCTTCTACTCTCGTGTTCTGCATGGTACAGTCCTATAAGGACTGTGCTACACGGCAGTTGAAATAGTTCTCGCTTGCTCTCAATGACACTAGAGAAGGGAAGCTCCATGTTCAAAAATAACGTCTGGAAATCAGAGGAATGTTGTTAGCATTCACAAGGTGACACACTCACGCAAAGAATTCCAGCCCTCTTTCTCCAAATGTAATTTGAGCCGGCCTGATAAACAGCAACCACAAGTCAATAGTGGGTTACTATTTACCACCAAGTTCATGCACGGCGGTCACTAAGGGCTGGTTGTTTTATAAGGACATGTTGTTGAAGAATGAGTCAGTCACCCACCGGCGAAGTCACTGGTACGAATTGAATGAGAAATGCCTATTTCATGCCCATTTGTTTGGAAGGCAATCTGAAAGCACTGCATGTCTATATATTTAACATTCACATTGTATTTCAGCTGAGACGGTCAAAGCAGATTGAAATCAAGGCCTTTTTTTGAACCGGAACTCACCGGAACTCAGTTCTGGCACCATTGCCATTGTTGTAAGAATTTTAAGGTCATATATATATATATATATATATAATAAATGTTCATAAGTGTTCCAAGCAAACAAAGCCACATGTCTGAAGACAGGCCACAGGCCTGTCTCCATTTTGACTCCCAGCTGACCAGTATTTCTCTGCAAGGAGGAAGACAATAGGAAAAGCTTCCCAATTCTCTTTGGGACTTATACCTCCACACCTCCCTGTAAATACAGTCTGGCAAGTATTCAGGAACTATTTACCATCTCAAAGGAATGGCCAGGCTGCTGACAAAAGGCAATCAAATAAGGCATTATCAGGTAGCCTGGCAGGTAGGGGGGAAACAAACTTCTCAGATCTCTGTTTAAAATCTGTTGGAGGCTGCCCTTTTTGTGATGCATGTATGATGTATTGGGGGGGGTGTCTTAAACTCCAGCGTGGGGAATTTCAAATTTCTATATAGAGCAGGCAGGCCTTTGTTCTGGGTTCCTTCTTTTTCTCCTGTGTGAGAGGACCCTGTTGCAACAGAATAATATAGTCTTTGCTTCTCAATCTTCTCTGGTTGGCCTCTGTAATTTACTCCTACCGATGGAGAATCTGCAAAGGGCTCTTGTGTACCCCATAAGGGAATATGAGCAGATTTTTGTTTATTTCACCATTATACGAAAACATGGTGAATTCATGGTGAATTCCGGCCCCTCTTTTTCTAGAACAGTAGCACTGGTTGAAATATGGTAAAAACTAGAACTGGAAAAGGTAGCTGTTTTCCAGAAATAAACAGCCTCACATCCACCAGGCACGTCCCTCTTCCCATTGCACAAGCCGGCAAACAAACCAGGAAGTCATAGAGTCATAGAATCATAGAGTTGGAAGAGACCACAAGGGCCATCCAGTCCTACCCCCTGCCAAGCAGGAAATACCATCAAAGCATTCCTGACAGGTGGCTGTCAAGCCTCTGCTTAAAGACCTCCAAAGAAGGAGACTCCACCACACTCCTTGGCAGCAAAATCCACTGTTGAATAGCTCTTACTGTCAGGAAGTTCTTTCTAATGTTTAGGTGGAATCTTCTTTCTTGTAGTTTGAATCCATTGCTCCGTGTCCTCTTCTCAGGAGCAGCAGAAAACAACTTTTCTCCCTCCTCTAGATGACATCCTTTTATATATTTGAACATGGCTATCATATCACCCCTTAACCTTCCCCTCTCCAGGCTAAACATACCCAGCTCCCTAAGCCGTTCCTCATAAGGCATTGTTTCCAGGCCTTTGACCATTTTGGTTGCCCTCCTCTGGACACGTTCCAGCTTGTCAGTATCCTTCTTGAACTGTGGTGCCCAGAAATGGACACAGTATTCCAGGTGAGGTCTGACCAGAGCGGAATACAGTGGTACTATTACTTCCCTTGATCTAGATGCTATACTCCTATTGATGCAGCCCAGAATTGCATTGGCTTTTTTAGCTGCTGCATCACACTGTTGACTCATGTCGAGTTTGTGGTCTACCAAGACTCCTAGATCCTTTTCACATGTACTGCTCACATGTATCATTTCCTGTTACATCTGAGCTGGGGAACTACGGCTAACAGCTTTAGAACAAGCCAGGGTGTTAAGCTAACTTTAAACCCTAGTTTTATATACTGGTTTGCTCCAGAAATGGGAGTGCCTGATCACCTCATCCGTCTCCTGAGAAATCTCTATGTGGGACAAGAAGCTACAGTTAGAACTGGATATGGAATAACTGATTGGTTCAAAATTGGGAAAGGAGTACGACAAGGCTGTATATTGTCACCCTGCTTATTTAACTTATATGCAGAATTCATCATGCGAAAGGCTGGACTGGATGAATCCCAAACCGGAATTAAGATTGCTGGAAGAAATATAAACAACCTCAGATATGCTGATGATACAACCTTGATGGCAGAAAGTGAGGAGGAATTAAAGAACCTTTTAATGAGGGTGAAAGAGGAGAGCGCAAAATATGGTCTGAAGCTCAACATCAAAAAAACTAAGATCATGGCCACTGGTCCCATCACCTCCTGGCAAATAGAAGGGGAAGAAATGGAGGCAGTGAGAGATTTCACTTTCTTGGGTTCCATGATCACTGCAGATGGTGACAGCAGTCACGAAATTAGAAGACGCCTGCTTCTTGGGAGAAAAGCAATGACAAACCTAGACAGCATCTTAAAAAGCAAAGACATCACCTTGCCAACAAAGGTCCGTATAGTTAAAGCTATGGTTTTCCCAGTAGTAATGTACGGAAGTGAGAGCTGGACCATAAAGAAGGCTGATCGCCGAAGAATTGATGCTTTTGAATTATGGTGCTGGAGGAGACTCTTGAGAGTCCCATGGACTGCAAGAAGATCAAACCTATCCATTCTTAAAGAAATCAACCCTGAGTGCTCATTAGAAGGACAGATCCTGAAGTTGAGGCTCCAGTACTTTGGCCACCTCATGAGAAGAGAAGACTCCCTAGAAAAGACCCTGATGTTGGGAAGTATTGAGGGCACAAGGAGAAGGGGACGACAGAAGATGAGATGGTTGGACAGTGTTCTCGAGGCTACTGGCATGAGTTTGGCCAGACTGCGAGAGGCAGTGAGGGATAGGCGTGCCTGGCGTGCTCTGGTCCATGGGGTCACAAAGAGTCGGACACGACTGAACGACTGAACAACAACATTGCTCCAAAGAGATTCCCTATGCAATCAATGTAGCTCTCCTTTTCAGATTTTCAGAGTATGGGGAATCCGAAACTAGTCTGGCTGGCTCAACAGCTGCTTCTACTAGATTCTGAACCTCACTGGATGCAGAATCACAGGCCTGGAAGGGGCCCACACCTATCCAGAATGACACCCCCCACAAGCCTAGAACAGTATTGTGTATTCTAGGGTTTCAGACCAGAGATATTCCCAGAGTATGCTACCTGCAGATGTCAGGGGTTGAACCTGGGAGCTTCTGCAGGCAATGCAGTTGCTCTCTGCCTCTGAGCTAGAGTCCACCTCTCAGCCTGAGCAAGGATGCTTGTTGCAGAAAAGCAGGCCGTTAACAGGTAACTCACAAGAAGAGGAGGCTGTTGACCTCTCAAATGCGGGTAAGCTCCCGCCGCACAGCCACCTTGTAAGTAAACACCAGGCACTCGACTCCACCTATTACTATTGCTGGCCAAACATTCATGACTCATTCTTCCATGTAGCATCAGAGACGTGGCCTAGGAGAGCAAAACAAACAGGTGCTGGATATGACATTCCAGTGCAATCTCCGACATGGGCCAGGTGAGTTATATGACCATGTTATTTACGATTCCCTAAACACAAGGGATGTGGGGTGGAGTTCAACTCTGCTTGTACCTAAAGGAGAAATGACCTAATTTGCAAATTTCTAAACAACACATGAACCATCCTTCAAAATCCTCTGAATTTTGCAGGGCACTGTGCATGAAAACGCATTACATCACTGAAAATAGCATTCAAAAATGCATTGTATCAGGGGGAAATAGATTTGCGAAAATGGGTATGTTAGGCAAAGTTGCCTATAAAAATGTGCAATTCACACTTACACGCTGATGGGTTTTTATGAGGACAATTATTATTTTTATTTTAAAAAAGCAAACTGATGTGGAGAACTGATGTTGAGAACTGAACATAAAACTTGAAAAATGAAAAAATGAGAAAATGACAGAAACTGAAACTTACAGATCCACCCATCCTAGTGAGAGATTTGGGTTTTAGAACTTCTCCCTCCTTCAACTTTCTCCCTTTAAAATCTGTTGTTTGGAGAAGCCCCAACTGAACACATTGCCTTACAGGGGTCATTTCAACATGACCCAAACCTACACCATGTCACTTCCCATTAGAGGGCTCTTTTCCATTGAGCTACCAGCTAGCTTCTGAGGGTAAACCCCTGAAATGCTTCCTCCTGTTTGCAGAATGTCCTTGGGCAATCTCCGTAAGGGGGAAATGCTCCTTTTGCTGTCATGGAGCTTGACCCTTTCCCTTGGGGACACCTTCAGCCTACCAGCCTATGCAGCTGGCTGCGTGTTGGGTGACTGGAATGACATGTCATCGTTATGTCTCCAAGTGCCAGAGTTTTCTTCAAAAAGGCAAAAATAGCCAGGAGTGAGAATCCATTTTTCAAAATTTCAGAATTCTTTGCCGCAGCGTTTTCCTTGTAGCTAGGATCGCTCAGCTTTTCTTCAAGCTAAATGCAGGCATTTGCTCGGGAGGTATTGCGACTCAGCCTCCTCATTTTAGGCAGCATGTGCTGATTCAGAGACTCTATTTGAAGAAGACTTTTTCTTTTAAATTTCTCTTTCCCGCCCTCATGCCTCTCAAAGTATGTTTATCCATCTCTGGTAATTTCTTCTGCCCTTCCCCTTTCACGTTTGTCTCTCTACCCCACCCAGCCACCAAACGGCTGAATTCTTTCATTCCTCCTCTCTGGTCTGAGAGCCAGTGTGGTGTAGTGGTTAACAGCGGTAGACTCGTAATCTGGTGAACCGGGTTCGCGTCCCCGCTCCTCCACATGCAGCTGCTGGGTGACCTTGGGCTAGTCACACTTCTTTGAAGTCTCTCAGCCCCACTCACCTCACAGAGTGTTTGTTGTGGGGGAGGAAGGGAAAGGAGAATGTTAGCCGCTTTGAGACTCCTTCGGGTAGTGATAAAGCGGGATATCAAATCCATACTCTTCTTCCTTTCACTTCTTCCTCCTATAACAGCTTTCCTCCCTTCTCACCTTCATTCAATTCCTACTTTGCTTTTATAACAACAACCTTTTGCCTCACTTTATAATTCCTCCCCCTGCCCTCCTCCAACCCTTTCCCTTCAGAGGATCTTCCTATTTCCCCTTTGTTACTGTTTTCATTTAAAGCAATTTACAAACCAAAAACTTATACCTTGGCCACTAATAATGAACCAAAGGTCATAGTCATTACTGCAAATTTATTATGTTTTCTTTGTGGTACACAGACGACATTAGATAACTTAAGAGGCACTTCCTGGAGGAAAGATGGTTGGATGTTGTGCAACAAATGAGTAACGCTTTGATTTTCTTCTAGAAACCAAAATATATGATCTGCTGGAAAGGCCCTAAGTTAGAGATTGGCTATCATACTGGTTGTGACTGGCCTCTTCCTTTTTTCTTTGGTGTTTTAAGAAAGTCATGAGTGATTAGCAGGTGACTTGCTAGGAGACTCAGTCAGTTCCAATTAGAGGAAGCTTTGTAGAAACCTCAGCCCCGAGAAGGGAGCAAAGTCTCACAGCTAATTTGTTATCTTGCATCTAAACAGCATCACAAGGAAGGTACAAAAAGAAAAATAGGTACGTGACGCTGAGTCCATTTCAAAGTTTCACTTCTCTATGCAGATTCTGAAAATGATCTAGGGAACTGAAATGGCTGAAGAAGGCATGTGTCTGTCTCTGTGTGATGTTGGGAGAGGCACATATCTGACCAAGATCCTTGGAATATGAGCATATAAAAAGAGTCCTGCTGGATTAACCAGAGCAGAACAGCACTCCCCGCACCATGGCTTCCAGCATCTCATATTCAGAAGCTTTACTACATCTGTTTTATAAATGACTTTTATTGGTTCTACATATACAGTGGTACCTCAGGTTAAGTACGCTTCAGGTTAAGAACTCCGCTAAGAACAGAAATCGTGCTCTGGTGGCGCAGCGGCAGCAGGTGGTCCCATTAGCTAAAGTGGTGCTTCAGGTTAAGTACGCTTCAGGTTAAGAACGGACCTCCGGAACGAATTAAGTACTTAACCCGAGGTACCACTGTAATTACATTAAGTAACATCATACCCTCTTATTTCATCTCTTTGGCTCAACTGAGCCTAACGACTTCCCTCCCTCCCGTCTGATGGTTTCCAAAATTAAACTTTACATCTTTACATTTCTCTTCATTTTCTATCCTTGTTATATCATTACCTAAAATATTATATTACCTGAATTGGTAGCAATTTCATCTTACAGATCTTCAGATAACCCTGCTAATGATGTTATTTGCTTACAGTTGTCTTTCAAATATAATATAAATTTGTTCCAGTCCTTTTGGAATACTTGGTCTCGCTGGTTCCGGATTCTTCCCGTCAGTTTTGCCAGTTCTGCAAAGTCCATCAGCTTCATCTGCCACTCTTCTTTTGTTGGTAACTCCTGTTGTTTCCATCTTTGGGCTAACAAAATTCTTGCCACAGTTGTTGCATATAAGAACAATTTTTTTATCTTGTCTTGGTATCTCTCTACCCACTATACCCAATAAAAAAGCTTCTGGTTCAGAAGCATTACTGCCTCTGACTGTGAAGGCAGAGCATAGCATAGCCATCCAGGCTAGTAGCCATTGATAGCCTTTTCCTTCATGTTGAACCCTTGTTTAAAGCCATCTAAGTTGGCAGCTGTCAGATTTGCTTAACAGTTGCTCATGAGTAAAGACCAAGTCCGCCTTGTCTTTCAACTATTTTATTGTGCAAAGTATGTACAGTGCGGAGCTATCCTAAAACATGACCACCTAGTCGCTGGCGGAATCCGGAAGTGCCCCCCTCCTGTTGCAGTGCCAACACCAGAGTCTCGGCACCCTCCTTACTCCCCTGACCCCTCTGCGTAAAGCAGGTGCCAGAAACGGTGTCTCCCCCTCAGAGTGGGTCTGCTGAGTGGTGCTGGGTCTCTCTGCATCATCCTGGAGACCCCTTCCCACTTGGCTCCTCCCCAGTAACTCCTCCTCCCCCGGGGAGGAGCTGGCAGACTCACTGGGAGACGTGTCCGTCAACAACAGAGGCTGAGGCTGCCGGTACCCACTCAGTGCCGGACTGGCAGGGGAGGGCACATCCCTGACAGCAGCCATCACTTCCTCCTGTGGCAGTGAGTTCCATAGTTCCAACATTCAGCCTCAATGGATGTTTGTGATTTCTGTTAGGAGAGAGGGAGAAAAACTTATCTCTATCTACTTTCTCCAAGCAATGCATAGTTTTATAAACTTCTGCCATGTCACCTGTGCTTCTGTATAGCTCACCTTTCCAGAATGACAAAAGGGTTGTTTGCAAGGGTTTCATCTGCATATATTGTGTGTACACAGATGCTCTGGAGAGCCAGTGTGGTGTAGTGGTTAAGAGCGGTAGACTCGTAATCTGGTGAACCGGGTTTGCTTCCCTGCTCCTCCACATGCAGCTGCTGGGTGACCTTGGGCTAGTCACACTTCTCTGAAGTCTCTCAGCCCCACTCACCTCACAGAGTGTTTGTTGTGGGGGAGGAAGGGAAAGGAGAATGTTAGCTGCTTTGAGACTCCTTCGGGTAGTGATAAAGCGGGATATCAAATCCAAACTCCTCTTCCTCTTCTTCTTCTTCTTCTTCTTCTTCTTCTTCTTCTCTCTTCACATATAATCAATGCACTCAGGTTAGTCATCTCCCTCTCTTCTGAAATTCAACGAATACCTAAAGAGGGCTTTTGTCTTTCAAACATGAAGATAGGTACCGGGGAACAATCTGATTCAGTTTGCATTTAAAGGTGAACCTATTGCACTTTCTGAAACAATACGAGAATGGAAATGGAGCTGTCCTTTGAAATGTACACTTCTCTGAATTTTGCAATGAGTTCTCCAGTCAAGTGAAGTACACACAAATGCACACAGTTGGGTAAAGCACCCATAAAAATGCACATTTTGGTGAAAATAACCTGCAAAATAATATTATTTTACAGAGAAATGCTTTTGCAAAATGTGTATCTTAGGAAAATGTGTATATAAGAATGTGTTTACTGCCCTGTGGTCTTCAGATGAAGGATGGTATATAAATTTAATAATTAAGAATAATGATATATCGGGAGAAATTGGCACTAAAATGGTGATGAATTCTAATGAGGACTGGAAAAAAATTCCACACAACTGATATACCGTAGAAATGTGAAAAACTGAACTTAAAATGGAAAAAACATAATGAGGAACTAAAATGAGCAGATTGGCCCATGTCTACATGGAAGACAGACAATTCTGAACATTTATAAGCCCTTGGCAAGATATTTTCTAAGAACACGGCAGCAAAAAGCTGCCTGGGAGGGCAGAGGAAAGGAAGCAAAATATATGCTTATTTTAAAAAGACCTATTCAAAGGACATAAAAATCTGTTCTCAAACACTCTAGAGTGGTACAACCAGATCCCTACCCTGAGAGCTTATCCTGAGGTGAACGTTGGTCATGTATGATTGCCACAACATCCTGTCTCCAAATAACACTTTTCGTTTCAAGAAAACCATCTCAGGATCCCTGATGAGGACAGCAGCAAAATAAGAATAGCTACCAAAGACTGGTTTACAGCAGAAACCTGTCACAATTAACCCTCCTTAATAAGTGAAGGGCTGACATAAAAGGAAGGGATGGATACTGGGCAACGCACATTTGCATGTTGTTGTGTCAGGTACAGGAAGTTAAAGTCCAACAAAGTTTATTTACAAAATTAAAGATTGTACCATTGTTGTTGAATGCTTCTTTGATGCTGAGTAATCTCTGACTGTTTCAACACACCCACATTTCCTGTCCTCTCTCACTATGAATCCACACTGTTTTTACATATCAGCAGTTGTGGAAGATTTCTTCTCCCTGCTTGGCACATAACCAAGCACTTTTCACAGCATTTGATGGGGAAAGTTCTTCACATACTTCTGATTATCATTGATTTGGTGGAGAAACCCCCCCTCCCCACCAAACCCTAGAAATTAATAAATTTGATTATTTGAAGAATTGAAGGGAGGATCAGAAGTCAGTGAAAAATTATAGGCTAAGATTTTTTTCCCAAGCCAGGGCCTGGGAGAAAGGCATTAACACAACCAAATGGTTGATAGTCCACCTGAGAGGAATTATGGGCCTCAGCAGACAGAGGTTGCCATGGTAATGAGCTGTATGTTTGAAGTGACACGAAAAGAGAGTGTTTAGAGCAAAGTGTACTGAGGAGAAGAAGGGGAGAAGAAAGACTGGGCTCCATTTTGGGCAGGCTGGCTGAAGGCAGGCTGGGAGAGATGCCATGCTGTGAGATCTGGACTCCCTCCATGCAGACTGAAGGTGTAAAGAGGTGAATAAACCCTATTTCTTAAAGCTATGAGAGTTTCTGCTGTGTCTCAATTCTCCAAAGGAACGTAGACCTTGAGTGAGTGCCTGGAACCCCTGAAATGTTGCTACCGCTCAGCAGAGACGGAGGGGTGGGCACCTGACTTTTGTAACATTATTATATCTTCAAGTACCTTCACACATTGCAGCCGGTGCGGGGAACCTTTGGAAATTTGTAATTCCAGATGTTACTGAATTACAACGCCCCCCCCCCAATCTCTGGGCATTGGCCATGCTTGCTGGGGCTGATGGGAGCTGTAGTTCAGGGACAAAGGTCCCGTGCTCTTTGGCAATTAGGCTTCCTGATGCATGGTGGGGAAATACGGCTCTGTGTGCTGCTCCCAACATCACCCTCCCCACTGGAGCTCCACACATTGAACCCTCTGAAGATCCGCACATTGAGTGGAAAGTCTGAAAGAGAAACTTATGTGTGTTCACTGAACTACCAAAATGTGCAAAGGCTCCTCCACACGGTACCAGCTGCTATGAGGACAAACAGCAAGAGGTGGCCATAATGCTCAGTGATACATATCTGGCTGGAAGCTGTTGAGAACAGAATAATTGGCAGAACACCTTCTGGGTTGCCTGGATGTGTGTCTGCTCCTCCCATCACAACACTCGGCTAGGAGTGTTAGATGGTGGGGTGGGTGGGTTAGAGAACAAGGGCAGCCCAACACAGCAAATGATGTCCATTTCAAGGCCCGTACTACTAGAAGCAGCTTGCCAGGTGGTGAGGAGGTTGGCACACTGCAAATGCATTGTTGTGAATGTTCAGTTGGCTCCGCTGGTGTGTTAGGAACCTGCTGACCTCCCTGCCCATCTTGACCCTCCCTCCCGTGGTAAACAACAGTGACCTCACCTGCTGGGAAGCTAACACATCAGCTCCACCCCACCCAGCTCTCACCCAAGGCCATCCAAGTTATTTCAGTACCCAAGACAGAAAATCCCACACGTGCCTCATCCTCTTCCTTGGCAGAATAATCATCATTGTCAACATCACCTGATTTGCTTGCCCCAAGTCGGCTGCCTGACTTTCTGCCTAATGGTAGGGCCGGCCATGCTGGAGAAGGGCTTCTACAAATGATCCCAACTTACGGGGAGGTTCATACGGGTGTTTGGCACTGGTATCAAATAGACTTCTTGTTTGTACTTGGCAGTATTAACTGGGGCAGTATACTGTTGGATTGAAAATGCTCTTCATTCATGTAACATGCATGAAGGTAAAGGGACCCCTGACCATTAGGTCCAGTCGTGTCCGACTCTGGGGTTGCAGCGCTCATCTTGCTTTATTGGCCGAGAGCTGGCGTACAGCTTCCAGGTCATGTGGCCAGCATGACTAAGTCGCTTCTGGCAAACCAGAGCAGCGCACGGAAACGCCGTTTACCTTCCCGCCAGAGCGGTTCCTATTTATCTACTTGCACTTTGACATGCTTTCGAACTGCTAGGTGGGCAGGAGCTGGGACCAACCAACGGGAGCTCACCCCGTTGCAGGGATTCGAACCGCTGACCTTCTGATCAGCAAGCCCTAGGCTCTGTGGTTTAATCCACAGCGCCACCTGGGTCCCTCCGTAACATGCATACTCGTGTTTGTTTTATGAGCTCTAGATGTCTGTTAACAACATCCTTAAGGGATGGAACAAAACACGTGCAACTTAGTGTAAAGCTGACCTTTTGCAACCTGCTGGTGTGGGAGATGTCAGGGAACTTTTCCTGAACCCAGCAATGCAACACAAACACCTTAATTTGCTCCTGTGGAAATAAAAGGGGGGAGTGGAGGGGTGAAATCAGCATTCACTGGAGGAAACAAAGCACCATGAGATGCCAGAGGGTGGGGGAACTGAACCGCAATTTCCATGAGCAAACAATCTGCTCAAAGCCTGAATATATATGTATCTATGAGATCACCTCCTCTGCTGCATTCCATGATATCATAACAGGTGAAATGCTCAGCCTTTTCAGTTCCTCAAAAGGACATCTGCAGATGTGGTTGACAAATTCTTTCATTGGGGGGGGGGGAGAAGGGATGGAATAAGAGAGATGAGTCATGCTGCTAGTTTAAGATGGTGGTGGTGGGGCAAAACATTTGGACCCTTGAGCTCTTTTTTAAAATTAAAATAAATCCTATGCACGACTCCTCGTTGATTTCAATGGGGCTTTCTCCCAGGTAAATGGGTACAAATTCTTTGCAAACCTCCCTGGGAGTAACTTCCATTGAAGCCTATCTTTGATGGGCTTCAGGGCCGGCCCAGCCATTGGGCAGGTTGAGGCTACCGCCTCAGGTGGCAGAAGGCCCTGAGGTGGCACCCCATAGGTTTCCTACCCCCTCCAGAGAGATCCTTCCCGAAATTTGCTCCAAGGCCAGCACCGCTTCTCCACCAGCGGTGGAGGCAGCAGAGTGGGCGCTGCCTGTGGTGGCAGCAGTGGCAGCGAAAGGGGGCACTTCCTGTTTCCCCTTTCAAGTGGTGAAACAGGACACACTGCCACTGACAGTCTGTCTTTAGAAGTGATGTGCCTCCATGTGCCTTCTCTGAGCATGGGCTTTCCTTTTCTCACATCCCTCTGAATGTGTGGGTGTTGGCAACGTGAAGGCAGACTTGTGGACTGGACAAATGCCTCCCCCTGTCATGATGTAGAGGCAACCCAATAAGAAGCCCTGAATTGTGATTGTTGCATTTTCCTTCAAAGCATTGACAGAGATGGGTCGTACCTCTGGTCTGAGACTCCGATGTGGGAATAAGTTTGTACAAAGTGAGGCAGTGGCTGTTAAATAAGTTAGTTTTCATATATTGTTTTGCTTATCAATGGTACCGTTTTGACGTCCTTTTTTAAGACTTTATGCTTGTATGCATATATGCTTATAACATAACTGAATTTGAATTCTGAATATTAATATTGATTAGTTGGTAACAGTATAATTGATGCTGTGCATATGTCCACACCTGCACCTCACATTTAAAACAGTATCATGCCACTTTAAACAGTCATGGCTTCCCCCAAAGAATCTTGGGAACTGTAGTTTGCTAAGGCTGGTGTGTGTTGCTAGGAGACCCCATTCTACTTACAGAGCTACAATTTACAGAGTGGTTTAACAATCAATCCTTCTTCCTATGGGAATTGTAGCTCCATGAGAACAAGAATCTCCTAACTACTCTCAGCACCCTTAACAAACTACATTTCCCAGAATTCTTTGGGGGGAAACCATAGCTGTTTAAAGTGGTTTTATAGTGCTTTAAATGTACAGATGTCACCTAAGTTTGATCCTGGACAACTTCTCACAATGCCTTTCAGTGGAGTTAGTTCGCACTCAGCTATGAGTCATCAGTTAAGTGAAAATGCATTTGCGGCGGAGCCTTGAAGCCTTTTTGCCATCACCTGACAAAACAGTTCAGTCTCTTGCCACACTTCTTCCATACACTAAACTTCCTCTTTTATACCACAATGAATTAGCATAATTCTAGGCTAGAACTCAGAATCAGGAAGTAAAGCACATTCCCCCCGCCCCTGAGCCATGCCGCTTCGATCTACAGGTGGGAGACTCCATGTTAGAATGCTCTCCCACAAATTAAACTCCCCACATGTAGAAAAACAGCATATCAGGAAGGATAGGCTGAAATCCTCTCCCTGCCATGCTATATTTCTAGGTGCAGAGGGGTGGATCGTGGGTGAGCATCTAAACATGTGATTCCCCACCTGTAGCCTGTTAGTACCGTCCATGAAAAAAGTGACAACTTAATGCTGTTTAAACTATGGGGTGGGGCCGCTGGTTGTCTATGCACCTATTGTTTGTGGTGGATGCCAGCATCCCAATCCCTTGACCACATGTTTCCTCGTGATACTGTGCATGATAGTTAATCGCTGGGGTTTTTTTTTTCTGTTTCTGGAAATAATTTACATGCTCAACAATGGGCAGTGCATAGCAAAGCGGTGCAACCTCCTTTATGGCTTCCGAAACTCGATTTCCCTAGCAAATTTTTTAAAGCTAGATTCATGTTCCGAACTGATAAAGGAATGTGCTTCAAGCCATTATTGCAAAGTTAGCTGTGGGATGCAAGTATGAGGCTGTAGCTGATAAAATACACCCCTTAGTAGAGACTGAGCAAGGTTGGGGGACTTCAGGCCCCCAAGTCTCTCCCTCTGACCCACGGGAGTCTCCTTAGGCCACACCCCCTTACTAGCCACAGCACTGTTTAGCACCCTCCTGGAGCACTTCCGCCATGGACTTTGGTCGTGTTGGGGTTTTTTGCCTGGCTGGTGGACAAAGAGGGGTGTGTGAGTGTGTCTCTGTGTGTGGGAGAAACTAGAGTGACATTTATAACATGCTCTCCAACATCCCTCAGATAAAAATAGGGACATTTCTCACTCCCCTCCAACTGACCCTCCTTGACCCCCATTTTTTTTAATTGATGCATTTTCCAAAATTTATTATATACATCTTACAGTCCTTTTTTAATCATCTCGTATCACATCTTAAGACTTCCCCATCCATCCCTCCTCGACATCCTAGTTGAACTTTGTTAATCCTTTCGTTCAACCCAATTACATTCTCCATAAATTCCTAGTTGTTGTTTACTACGGCACATACCGTATTTTTCGCCCCATAGGGCACATTGGACCATAGGGCGCACCTCGATTTTAGAGGAGGAAACCAGGAATAAAATATTTTTCTGGTTTTCCTCCTCTAAAAGGCTGGGAGCGGCGGCGGAGGGATGCTGCTAGTTCTTCCCTGCCAACCC
Organism: Darevskia mixta; assembly: GCA_034641385.1. NCBI lineage: Eukaryota > Metazoa > Chordata > Lepidosauria > Squamata > Lacertidae > Darevskia > Darevskia mixta. The sequence goes on along the minus strand of JAWWNH010000062.1, from coordinate 3,905,001 downwards.
CGATCGCAAAAACAAGCCTGCTTTGGCGAACGGGGTTGGCGGGGAGCAACCAGCAGCATCCCTCCGCTGCCGCCGCTGCCCCCGCCTCCGTCTCCGCCGCGTTCAGCGAGAAACGGGGAGCAGCGGAGGAATGTGGCGGGGGGGGGGAGAGAGGAAGATCAGCCCAGGCTACTCTTCTTCTCCCCCCCCCCACGCCGCCGCCGAAGCTGGCGGGGGGGGGGGAGAGGAAGAGCATCCTGGGCTGCTCTTCCTCCCCCCCCCCCAAGCCGCCGCCGAAGCCACTGACAGCGCGCTCCGCTTTTGCTAACCGACCGATGCATTTTTAAATGGCACATCTAGTAGGGAAATACTGCATTAAAACGAAGATGCTAACAAAAATTGCACACGTATGCATTATATTGGGGAAATGACTTGGAAAAAATCTGTATATACGTTAGTCAAAACTGCATACAAAAAATGTCTTTATTCGGAGAAATTGAGATTTATTTATTTTATTATTTATTATTATTGTTACTAAAGCAGATTGCTGCAAAACGCGGAGAATTGAATTTAAGATTGCAAAACTGAGAAACTGAGAGAAATGAAATTGACAGATCCTTCCAAATCAGTGGCCTGGCATGTGCCATAGCTCAGCGATAGAGCAGGTGCTTGGCATGCAGAAGTTTCCAGTTTACGACCTGGCATCTCCCAACGATCAGGCAGCAGGTGATGATGGGAAAGAGAGTTGCTGCCAGCCAGAGTGGGCTAGAAGGACAAAGAACTGATATGTTCTGCTTCTTGAGTCCCCATGTACCCTGGGTTTTTTAAAATTATTATTACTATTATTTAAAACCGCTTTAAGCTCCAGAGAAAGGAAGCCTTCTTTGAGGCAAAGCTGAGAAAGTGCAAACTAATTTGAAATGCGCTGTCTCCTGTTCACATTTCAGCGCCTTTGCTCTCATCATAGTGTCTATTTTTAGACTAGAATGAGTCATTCTGTGTTTTCTTGACTCCCTTCCTCCCTGCTGCTGAAGATACGGAGCTGGCTGGCGGTGACCTCACGATGAGGGAATTAACCCTTTTTTTCCCTTTGCCCGACACAGGCAGGTGTAAATGTTATTGCATTTTTCTCCCGTTAGGCAACCCTCGGCGAGAGCTCTCTGTTTCTGCTTGCAACTATAAACCTGTTTTGCGTGGAGTTGCTTTGCACACCTGACTCCACCTTGGGACATTGGTTCATCAGTTTCTCCATGTCATTTTCTCTGTTTCCCCCCAACAACAGACTTCCTTCCATTGGGCAAGTCTCTCATCACACACCATGTCTAGACTTCTAAATCAGACTCCCACAACTTGGTGTGGCGCTGCACTCCTGATGTCGGGGGGTGCGGCTGATGTTACTTGTGGTCCAAAACATCTAGCAGAGCTACCAGGCTGGGGAATGGCACCCTAGACAGGAATAGGTCAATGAAATACGCTTGTACTCTGCTCTCCTTCCTCAGATCTCAGGGACAAACTATATGCTGCATTAATCACATTCTTAGTTCTTAACTGCCATATTTTTCTTTCCCAAATTGCCATCATGGGGGGCAGAGGGAGGTAATCTGGATTGGGAGCCTGGGGTAAATAGGAGGCTACACAACACAAAACATTGTTGCTGTATGTAGGTTTTATTTTATATGTTTTTTATCTTATATTTTGGAAATGTACATCCAGGTTTTTTTCCCCTTAATTTTTTTTAAAGAGTGGGGCCCTAAGCTATAGCTTGTTTAAAAGGTAAAGGGACCCCTAACCATTAGGTCCAGTCGTAACCGACTCTGGGGTTGCGGCACTCATCTCGCATTATTGGCCGAGGGAGCCGGCATACAGCTTCCGGGTCATGTGGCCAGCATGACAAAGCTGCTTCTGGCGAACCAGAGCAGCGCACGGAGACGGCGTTTACCTTCCCGCCGGAGCGGTACCTATTTATCTACTTGCACTTTGACGTGCTTTCGAACTGCTAGGTTGGCAGGAGCAGGGACTGAGCAATGGGAGCTCACCCCGTCGCGGGGATTCGAACTGCCGACCTTCTGATCGGCAAGCCCTAGGCTCTGTGGTTTAACCCACAGCGCCACCCGCGTCCTATAGCTTGTTTAGCTTATACGTAAATCCAGCACTGGGTGTAGGTCACCCACAAGTGCAACCAAGGCTGTCTCAGGGCTGATCCAAACTTTTCTTTTGTCCCGCTCTTTCCAGACACAAGTACGCACCGTGTCTGAGTGTGTTTCATTTTGCCCTGGAGCACATGTCAGCTTGGGTTTTTTGCAGAATGCCATTGGATCCAACTGAACTTTAAAGAGCGGGTTTTCGTGAGCAAAGCTCAAGAGCAAAATAATAACATTAATAATAATAATAATAATAATAATAATAATAATAATAATGTTGGGGGCACTTGAAAACTGAGCTTTAAAGCATGGACTGTGCCTGGAAAGAGCAGAGCAAAGGTAAGTGCGGATAAACCCTCAGTTCCAAAACTGGGTCAGAAGGTAGACTTAGGTAAATCCAGATCTGAATCACCCAGAAGAACCTGCTAACTGAGTCACCAACACACAATCACCTTGTTCAAAAATTGTGTCATAACATAAACATAACATAAATCTTTAATACGGTCAAGGACCAGCAAAAAAATTGTGTCCAACAGATGCATAGATAGCTCGATAGTGGTAGTTTTTATTTCTGCTTATTTCAAGTCTCTCTGAACCAATAACAGTATGTATGTGCACTGCAATGTATAAATAGGGCTCTGTGCATATTTCTGCAATAGCAGGAATATTATTGTTTTTGTGAAAGCAATTAAAATACCAAGTGTCGGCAATTGAGGGAAACATTGCTGAATTAACAAGCAAACAAAAGACGGACAAGCTGGCGCAGTAATAGAAATAAGTGTTTCTGACAGCTGTTTAAAATGAGACAAAATAGTCTTTCCACAGTGCCCCATTCTAAATAGAGATGCACAAGATTCTGACTCTTTATCCCCTCCTCCCATGATCACAATTATGTTCCTGCGGGAATGCTTTTTGACAAATACCGGTAAATGTTTTCCAAAAAACGGACCTGGTTTATTTTTCGTTAACAGTGTGAGGGCATGTATGCATAAACTGTTATCAGCCTTCCAGTTTCCTGAATTCCTGCTGGAAGACAAAGAGAGATGAATCCAAGGGATATTGGGTCCGTAATGAGTGGGATTGGGAAGATTTGATTATCCTTAGTTTATTGTGTCATGCACTGCTGGGGCAGGTCAGGAGTACCGTTGAGCAGGGAGAGAGAACTCTGTCAATTTCTGTCCCACTTTTTTCCAGTCTTCACACCGGTTCACCAAATATCTGATCAGCTTAGACATTTTTTAAAGTTCTCATGAAGAATTATCAGCATCGTAGTGTACATTTCTCCTGATATATGTGTTTTTGTCTGTAGTTTTATTGAATATGCACATTTTTGCAAGCAGTTTCCCTTGCTATAAAGTCGTTCTGTATGCTTTGTTTGCTAAAAATATTTTTTTTTGTACACTTTTGTTGTTGTTGTTCAAGAACCACATTGCAAAATTCAGAGAAGTGCAAATGTCAAAGGGCAGCTGTGTGTCAGTTTGTGTAACGTTTTGGGATGTAGAAATTATGCATTAAAAATGAGGCAAGCTGATTTTCTGTTGCCCTGCCTCTCCGATTCCTTTGGTTCACAAAGTCAGCAGCTGGGCCTCCCCTGGCCCAGATCCAGCCCTCTGAAGGAGACTGATCAGCCATCGAGAAGCAAAATGTGTGTGGCAAAATCAACATTTGTGGCAACAGAACTTGTGGCAGGTCACGTCAAGGGATGGGGGAAGTAGAGGTTCAACTTCTCACATAACCAAGAAAACTAGCTGCTGTTTCTGGTTTGCTTTGGTTCACAATATGACTTGCAAATTTCAGAGAGGTGTGTGTGTGTGTGTGTTGAAAAAAGTTGAACCAGTTAAACTAGTTTTCTTGGTTGTGCCTTGGGAGGGGAGAGAATGCATGCAACATTTTACAAGCAGAACAGTTTTACTGTATTATGATCGTCTATAGGGATCTTTCTCAACAATTGCTTGCATAGCATTTTTTAGTCTTGAAAATGGTCGGACGTCATCCTTTGTCCAGGCATTGGCTGGGTGGGAGTTGTGAAATCCCCTGGCACCGAGCCATAAAGATTATCCTTTCCTCCCCCTTATATGGCTATCCTGCTGCACATAAGCAGAGTGAAGGTTGGCTAATAGGTTTCGCTGGCTGCTAATGGAAAGCTGCACATATAAATGATTTCATTCCAAGTCTGTTATCAGACTTGAGCGGTGCTAGTTACAGTATGTGGGGGCGGGAGGGGGAGCTCTGAATCAAGGCAGCCCCTTCCCTCTCCACAGGAAATGGTGGGTGCTGCAACACAAAGTGGTTTGCTGGTACCCGGTGTGCGTGAGGGTTTGCAACAGAGGGTGAGGTTCAGAGGGTGAACAGAGCCCGGTGTGCCAGTCCATGCTTTACTGTTGACACCGCCAGCCCTGAGTCGCTTGGCAAGGCTGGCAGGGCAGTGTGAGAAGGATGTAGCAGCCATGCGCCCTTCAATCCCAGCCTTGGCACATGGCTGTCGTATCCTTCTCACACCGCCCTGCCAGCCCTGAGCCACATGCAATGCTAGTGAATCATTTGCCCAGTGAATCATTCAGATCAGATCTCAGCCTCACAAAGCAGAGCAGGGCTGGCACGGCAGAGTGGCAGTGCCCCCCCCCGCAAAATTTGCCAGGAGTCATCAATCCGGCAGGCCCCCTCCATGCTATGCCCCTGCTGCAGGGTGCAGTTGGGGGCGGGGGTCAGGGAAACAAACACTTGTAAGCATCTTCAGAAGACAGCCTATGGGGAGTGTTCTACATATGCCACAATTCTGAGAGAGCAGAAGAAATGCATAGAATGTGTGGCACTGGATGCAGGTTTAATGTATTCAAGCTTATGTAAAGGTAAAGGTAAAGGGACCCCTGACTATTAGGTCCTGTCGTGGACGACTCTGTGGTTGCGGCGCTCATCTCGCATTATTGGCCGAGGGAGCCGACGTACAACTTCCAGGTCACGTAGCCAGCATGACTAAGCCGCTTCTGGCGAACCAGAGCAGCGCACGGAAACGCCGTTTACCTTCCCGCCAGAGCGGTACCTATTTATCTACTTGCACTTTGATGTGCTTTCGAACTGCTAGGTGGGCAGGAGCAGGGACCGAGCAACGGGAGCTCACCCCGTCGCGGGGATACGAACCGCCGACCTTCTGATCGGCAAGCCCTAGGCTCTGTGGTTTAACCCACAGCGCCACCTGCATCCCTAGATTCAAGCCTATGTATGTCTACTGAAAAGTAGGGCCCACTGTCAGTCGCATTCCTTGAGGTCTCAAATTTCAGTGGCACCCTGTGCGACATCAACATCTGGTGCCCCTGCACCTTTTTCCTTCTGTTTGACTTCATAGTTGCGGTGCCTATTGCGGTGCCCCAGAAGCTAGGCATCAGGTGTGACCGAACTGGTTGTACTCCCCTAAATCCGCCTTTGCCGCTGGCTTCATGAGACCTACTGCTAGATAACTGTGTCTATGCAGTCTCAGGATTTCAGCAACCCCTACCCCTTTTTAAAAGAACCTAAGTTTCTAGCTCTTATAGGTATGAAGTCTTGTCTCAAAGTGCAAATGCCTTGTGAAATCATTGAAGCCAGAGGAGGAGGAGAAGGTGGGCAGGATTTCTAGTGGCCAGGTGTGTCTTATATACCCTGCATGGACACCAGTTTTCTCGAATAGCAAAACCAGCATGCATTATGTAAAATGCAGAGTAAATTTATTTGGAAATTGAAAAAACCCTTATGCAATTTCCATAATTTATACAGATCAAGGGGTTTTGATTTTTCTTGCCATGTAATTCAGATTCCCTTTACACAATTTTTGCAAAACTTTCAATTAATTCACCATAGTATTTATCTATTTATTTACCGGCACCAGGCCTGCCTTCCCACACAAATAAATAAATAAAGACCAGCTCACAAACAGGTGAGCAACCATCGACAAGAATAATATAGCAAAAAGAGGAGGAAGAAGAGAAGAAGCCATTATTTTAAAAGAATGTTAAATGTTTATTGAACACACAAAACAACATCACTCCTGACTTGACATGTCAGCGAGACATATCCTTAGACCCTGGGAGAAAAAACAAATGCCTGTCCTAGTAACTTCTGATTGGATGATGAAGAGAAGTGGATGGAAGACCCGCCCCCTCTCTTTGATTGCTTAGTCATTGTTCCCTAATTGCCTTCAGGTGTTGAATCAAAACAATCAGTACTTATGACGCAAGCCTCTAAGATAAAGACACAGACTAAGATATTGGACAATCTTGCCACGCTCCATTACTTAACTATATATCGAGATAAAACCTTTCTACTCTTACTTTTTAGCTTTGTACTTATTCGGGGGGGGGGGTTGGAAACAAATAAAAGAGGGGGAGCAGTGGTAGTGACCAAATCCTCAAGCAAATTAGTATTTCAGAAAAGCCTGATGAGCTACATTTACTTCACAGCTCATCGAAAAGCAGGCAGCGATGGTAGGGTTGCCATATTTCAAACAGTGAAAATCCAAACTGTTGCTGAGCTTTCTTGGCAAGTTTGCAAAGAAAAAATGGAGGTTTTAGAGCAGGGGTCAGCAACCTTTTTCAGCCGTGGGCCGGTCCACCATCCCTCAGACCATTTGGGGGGCCAGTCTATATTTTTTTGGGGGGGGGGAGAATGAACAAATTCCTATGCCCCACAAATAACCCAGAGATGCATTTTAAATAAAAGCACACATTCTACTCATGTAAAAACACCAGGCAGGCCCCACGAATAACCCAGAGATGCGTTTTAAATAAAAGGACACATTCTACTCATGTAAAAACACGCTGATTCCCAGACCGTCCGCGGGCCAGATTGAGAAGGCGATTGGGCTGCATTCGGCCCACGGGCCTTAGGTTGCCTACCCTTGTTTTAGAGCTATTTTTAAGGGAAATCAGCAAAAATGACATTGCCGACATGCGTTGCCGTATGTGGGTTGCCATGCAGTATTCCGGTTTTCTCCGGGAAATTCTGGGCATAGGGCAACCTGGGGTCATGCATACCTCACAGCTTTCATAGTAAGCAGTGGGTTTTCATGTGCAGAAAATTATAGTATTTGAGAAGTGGGCTAAAAATATACACTTTTAGAACCACTGAAATGAACATAGGAACCTAAATAGAGCCCTGCTGGATCAGGCCAATGTCTAGGTCAGAATCCTGTTCTCACAGTGGCCAACCAGATATCTGTGGGAAGCCCCTGAGCAGGACTTCTGTGCAACAACCCTCTCGCTGCTCGTGATTCCCATCAACTGATATGCTGAGGCATACTGAGGCATTTGATAGTGGAGGTATAATATAGCCATCATTGCTAGTAACCAATGATAGCCTTATCATATCTAGAATGGTCTGAATCTCTTTTAAAGCCATTACAAAAGTGGAGGCAGGCAGTGGCTCTGCACGGACCACTTGAAAATTGCTGAGGTCTTGGCAGACCACTTAATTAAATCTATATTTCCTGCCTGTTGTAGCTGTGCTAGATGCTGTATGGTTTTTTACTTTTTGGGGGAAGTCTACGTACACAGCATTTACCCGCATCCTTATGCTTATTGACAGTTCCAAAGAACTCTAAAAAGGTTTAAAAGGTAAAGGGACCCCTGACCATTAGGTCCAGTTGTGGACAACTCTGGGGTAGCGGTGCTCATCTCGCTTTACTGGCCGATGGAGCCGGCGTACAGCTTCTGGGTTATGTGGCCAGCATGACTAAGCCGCTTCTGGTGAACCAGAGCAGCGCACGGAAATGCTGTTTACCTTCCCGCCGGAGCGGTACCTATTTATCTACTTGTACTTTTATGTGCTTTCAAACTGCTAGGTTGGCAGGAGCAGGGACCGAGCAATGGGAGCTTACCCCATCGCGGGGATTTGAACCGCCAACCTTCTGATCAGCAAGCCCTAGGCTCTGTGGTTTAACCCACAGCACCACCCGCATCCCTCTAAAAAGGTTTAGACAGGGCTTATCCTTGCAGAAGCCATGCTAGTTCTTCTTCAGCGAGGCTTGTTCTTCTAGATGCTTGGTGATCCTATATATAACAAAGCTTTACCCCAGCTTTCCTGGAACATATGTTAAGCTAACTGGCTCATAATTTTTAAAAATGGTGCTCCACTGGCCACTTTTCAGTCATAAGAACGTAAGAAGATTCTGCTGGATCATCTGGTCCAACATCCAGTTCTCACAGTGACCAACCAGATGGCTCTTGGAAATCCATTAGTCCTCGAGTATGGAGTCCTCCAGTATGGAGCAAGTTACATAGCTTTGTTAGCAAATCAGCAATTTCACATTTGAGTTTTTTTAATGGGTGGATCCCATCAGCACACAGTCATTTGTTTGTGTTCATTTTGTCAATAAGGTTCAGAATGGCTCTTGTCGTCACTATTTGCCTCTCTTCCTCAGATTCCCTTCCGGAGAAAGTCAGCTCAGACACAGGGACCTGCTCTACATCTTCTGCAATGAAGACAGAAGCAGAGAGTTAATTCAGCTTCTTTACCATCATATAATATAAGTCAAAGAGAAGATGCAAACAACAGCTTCAAAAAGGCCCTGAAAGTCCCTTCTCGAGGCAGTGGAGAAGGGACTTTCCAGTTCATTTTGAAGCTTTTCTCTTCTTTTTTTGTCTTCCTTCATACATGTCTCACTCTTTGAGCTTCCCAGTTCATTTTAAAGCACCCCATCCCCCTCTTGCAGAGAAGTGTTTCTAGCGGAAACAATTGAGAAATCTGGGTGTAGAAATAGCATTCAACATATGTTGAAAAATATTCTTAGTGTTTTTACATGTTCCTGGCTGAGCCCAGGTGAACCTATATAACTCCTCCCTCCCCCATTTCTGTATCTGAAACGTACCTTTGAGCGGAGTCAGTTAGGATGCACATCTACACAGACCTGCATTCATATACCTTGTTCGGCGAGGAACTACCGGTATGCACATTGCTAAGAACATTAAGACCAACAACAAGATGTTTAGAACTTCGGGTGCCAAGGGAGTTAAAGGTGTGCTAAAGGAGGAGAATGAGGTTGCAGAGCAGTTGAATGAATTCTTGGCCTCTAACTTCACAACAGAAGATTTAGGGCAGACCCCACAGCAACGTTTACAGGAAGAGAGTCCAAGGGACTCCGTGGTGACGAGAGATGAAGTTCTAGGCCTAATCGCCTGGTCTGGAGGGCACTTGGGATCTCAAAGAACTCAACTGTGAAACTGATGTTCTGCTATTAAAAATATGGATCTTGTCCTTCAGATCAGTCTCCATACCTGAGGACTGGGAAGCAGCTCATGTAACACCATCTTTTAAAAAAAGGATCGGGGGGGGGGGATCCTGGAAATTACAGGCTAGTTAGATTAATGTCTATCTTGGGAAAACTGGTGGAACGTATTTTAAAGGTAATAGTGTGTGTGTGTGTGTGTGTGTGTATGTAATATATATATATATATATATATATATATATATATATATATATATATATATATATCACATTTATATACTACCATGTCATTTTTTAAAAATCAAAGTGGTTTACAGCATGAAACCGTACAATAAAAACTATATTTAAAAGAAAAGTGCAGAAAATGGCCAGAGAACAGCTTTTCTCCCTCTCATAACACTAAAACTCATGGGCAGCTGGTTGGCAGCTGGTTGGCCACCGTGAGAACAGGATGCCAAACTGGATGAGCTACTGGCCTGATCCAGCAGTCTCTGCTTACAGGATGCTGCCTGTTCATAGCACTGCTCCAAAAGTTCGAGAAAGCACCAGTCTCCTAGGTGATGGGTAGGAGAGAGCAAAGAGGCTGGATTCAGTTCCCACAACACACAAACACGCCCTTTCACCCAGATTTTGCTGCTGTGCAATTGCCTGTGTTCTTCTAACCACTTGCATTAGGACTATGAGACCAGACCCTTAGCAGTTTACTTAAGATGGGTCTCTTCTATTTCCGGTGTGGCTGTTGTCTTTGAACACTACATGCACATGAAGAGCAGGAGAGATGGGCCTTTTGAAGGGTAAAGGCCCTTCCGAACTCTCACCGAAACATGGTGGATTTAAGGATAAGTGAGCACATGTAAACTGCCACACACACACACCTCAAAAAGAAAAGTAAAAGAGCAGTGGATTTCCTTTTGCCAAATATTTGCAGACAAGATAATCAAGGAGGAGAAAGGAATGGAATTTAAGTTCCTTCTATAAAGAAAAAAAATGTTTGGGTGTGTAAAAGTTGTCAACATTAAATGGTCAGAATTAAACATTTGATCCTTGCGCAAAAATGCGTGAGAAAATGGGGAGAGCAGCACGTTCATAATTGCCAGCGTGCAGTTTCCTTCCCCTAGTGATGAAACGAAACCGACCTCGTTTATTTTGCTAAAATAAATAGCACATTTACACTTTCACACCCGAGTAAAAAAAAAACACCACAGCAGCGTTTTGCAGTCGGCAGCAGGAATTACGTTGGCCGCCGACTGCCCGCCCCGATCACCCCACCCCGATCTGCCAGCCCTACGGTAGTGCCACCCCCTCTCAGGTCCCAAAACGGGCTCCAACACGCCCAGCCCCCTCCCGCCTCCGCTGCCCCCTCCCCCTCCGCCAACTTGCCCCCGCATGCCCGGGCATCCCGGCCTCTGATTGGCTCTCCGTGGAAAGCCTCGTCGAAGGGGGCGGGGCTTCGCGATCACGTCACCGGGGAAACCCCCGGCACCTTCTCTTTGACTGGGCGCGCCGGGACAAGAACCTGGCAGAAGGCGGGAGAGAGCGAGCAGAGAGCATCGTCCGTCCCTTCGCGACTCCTGGCGCTGCTCCGAAGGCCCGTCGGATAAAAACACCTCCCGCTGGATCTCGCTGCGCCGGAGATGATGCCGAGCAAAACGCCGCGCAAAAGCGCGCCGCGCAACCCCGCGCCCCCAGGTAGGTAGCCGGACGGGCTTCGGCGTCCCGCTTCGGCGCCTCGTCTGCGCGCCGCCGCCTCGGGCACAGGCTTCCCGCCGGCCTGAGAGGCGGGAGCCCGTCGAGGCACCGGATCAGTTTAGCCGTCTTCTTGAGGTGAGCGGCAATCGATCGGCTGGAGGCGCCTCTGTAGTGGATCGCAGAGTCCGAAGGGACCCCCGAGCCCGTGTAGTCCACCTCACCCGACGCCACCCACCTTTGATTTCGGATCTTCAATCTTGTTGAGCAGTGGCCTTTTCAGTCCTGGGGTTCAACTCAAGGAGCCACTCTAAATGCACCCCTTCTCTCCCATCTCTCCCATTTTCCAAGGCCCTGACGGCATAGCTACAACCCCGCTTAGGTCAAGGTCGTCAAAAACAGTCAGAATTCTTTAGGCAGGTCAGTGATAGAAGCCCATGATCTGTGCGGCTCCCCTCCCCCTTGTATTTGCAACAATCACTTGCCCAGATCCAACAGTCCCCTGAAGGGTTGCCTTTACTCTGCCTGTTCAGGCATTGCCATTCACTTCCACCACCACCAAGCAGCCTTCTGATGCCCTCCCAGCGCCTTGAACTACAACTCCCACCAGCCCCAGCATGGCCAGAGCTTATGAAAGCAGTTGGGGAAGGGCTGCAAAGGGAAGCTGATCCCACCAGAAGCTTTGCATGACCGTGGGGATCTGCCCTATAGCTGAGGGGTTTGCCCATCTGATCCACTATCTGCTGTCAAGGATCTCAGGCAGAGAGAGGTTTTCCTCATCACCTGAAATCCTTTTAACTGGAGAGGCCAGAGATTAAACAGGGGGGCGTCTGCTTACAATGCATGTGCACTGCAATAGCTCTACACCTGTAGCTGATGTTTACAGGTGCTCTGATTCCCTGAATAATTTGAATATTCACAAAGCCAAGGGTGAGGGTGCTCTGTCCTGCCTCCAACTGCTATCCCACTGTGTTTAAAAAAGTGGGTGGGTGGGGGGAGTTCTGTTCCAAAATAGGGGACAAAGCTGGGCTGTCGTTTTGAAATTCAGATTTGCAATTCTCTGTAGTCAGCATTGAAAAAACGCCTGATGTACGGTCCTATTTACTAGCTCTGCATTCTTAAGCACACCATGGCCAAACAAACGCTTGTAGGTATTCTGGGTCTGAAGCACTTTCATTGATAGGAGCAACTGAATGTTCACTTTCCATTGCCTTGCATTGAAGTGAATGGGGGATCCAGCATGTGCAAGGATTATACAAACTACAGAGGCATCCCTGGTTTGGGTCAATATCTCTTGTTTTATGATTATGACATATAATTTGAAACGGCACCAGGCTTATAACGCTAGAAGACTTCGATGAACAGCTTCGAAGTTGTTGTTTTGTTACAATCGAGCTCTAGATAAATTTTATTAAATGAGTAAATGATTAGCCGAAGTCAGCGCCGGAGACTAACAACGTGCTCATATTTTTTGCAGACTCGGAGGCGGTACGGGAATGCGCTTTGCAGCTACGCAGGATGGGGGACAAGTGGAACCTCCGCCAGAAGATCCTCAACCTGATTTCAAAGCTTTTCTGCCCTGAAACGTGAGAGCGCTTTGAGTAAAAGGAAAGGAAATGGAGGAAATCAAAGAGAATTTCAGAAGACCCGACTTTTACGTGTGTGGAGTCGTAAAATGAGACTTCCGTAAGGCAGAGGAGATGAAACGTTTCCTGTGCATTTCTGCGGCCTGTTTCCTGTGGAGAAAAAAAGGCTCCTGTGATATGATTTCTTCAGAAAACGTTCGTGAAAGTTTGCTTGCAAATGGAAGGAACTGGAGAGGAGAGAACTGGAATTTACTGTTTACCAGCGATGCTGGACTGTGAAGGGCACTGGGAAAGGAAGGAATCTGGGAGGGGTACCCCAACCCAGAATTCAACGTTCTGATTTCCATAGGTCTCGGATTCATTCACTCAGCTGTTATACTGTATTGAAAATTTATGGGATTTCATGCATACCAGCGAGCAACATTCCACCGCCACCCCGCTCTTAAACTCTGGACAGTGCAAATCAGTTTATCAGCTCCTTGTAATTCCCATTTCCTAGGAATTGGAATCCCAGGCAAAACTAAACTAGGGAAAGGAGTATTTTGCTTGTGTGTTTGTTACAGCGAAATGAATGTAAGCTGTTACATAGAATCATAGAAACGTATAGTTCTATAATCAGTTATTACGTTCATTTTTTTTAATGTATTACACTGCAATGCTATCAATTTGCAATGCTAAAGCCAGTAGATCTGCAGTGCCAATGTACCAATATTAGTCCTCCAGGTAGGACGTTGTATGATTACTTATTTTTGTTGCAACTAGAATGGATTACTTTTGGGTTATCAGCTGGAACCAAATATTTCAGGTGAATGTTCAAAGCAAGGCTGTTTGTAAAACAGAACCCTTTCAATAGAAGTTACAGTATTCTTAAGATGAGTTGTACAACTTTAGCTAGCAGTTAACAGAATACAACTTCCCATTTATAACAAATGTGACAAATTCCCTTACAGTGTTAGGCTTAAACGGAGGAAGCTGAAGAAAGAAAGGAGCAAATGAAGAGTTACATTTCAGAGGAAAAATATGACTACTTTTTCTTTTACACTAAGAAAACCAACCATATTATTCAAAATGTGTCAGGAAGATGAAATGTTACAGCTGCTTTTCAAATGGGGGAGAGCTAACAAAGAGAGCTTTAACCCAATCTAGAGATGGATGCGATATCAGGTGTGCCAGCAGGGATTTCATTCATACTCAGAGTTTCCCTTTCATTACAGTGGGAGAAGTTGATTTGTGCGTTCAGAAAAATCCTAGCTACCAGCATGAAAATGAACCCAAAAGGTTTTTAAGTCTGAATGTGCTGCAGTTGCCCAGTTTGGAGTTCTGACATTAAACAAACCGCAGGATTTAAGTCGCCAACATTTTTATTTCACGTTCCACCTGGCAGGTTAATGAAATGCACTTGAGCCCTGGTTAAAAGGCACATTACAACTATGGCTCAGATACAATACATTTCTAGCATCCTCCTGCCAAAACAAGTGCAAATTCTTCAGTAATTTCATTAAGACACTATATTTCAAAGCCAGGACATTAGCTTTGATCCCCATCAGACTGCCTTCCATAAAAGTGTAAACAGCTAAAATAGTTGACCTCAATGAAAAGCTGGCAAATCTTTTTCTGTTAGTGAAGTGTCATTTCAACAAATTTTGATTTTCTAAGATTGCTTTCATCTAGTACATGTTGCCAGATTCTGGCTGAGTTAAGCGTTCAGGCAAACAAATAACTGTGGAAGTATGAAGTGTCATTTCAAACATATGGTAGAAGACTTTATTTATTCTGTGTGTTGTTGTTTTTTTGCAATGGTGAATCCCTCTCCCCTTTGTATAATGTTTTGATGCTGGTGTATGTGTTTATGTCAGAAAGATTGTTTACAGCAAAATAGCTTGTTCAAAGTGTTTAAGGGTCGTATTCGCAAGCAACCTGGTTCATGCTTCTTCCTTCTTTGCAAACAAGTTTCATCCGTTGCCTTCTTGTTTTCATTTCTACAAATATTTGTGCTGACATCTTGCTGAGTTAATAAACTTGATGTGTGTGTTGTTGTTTTTTGTAAAAATAAATAAATAAATAAATGCTTTGGAATATAATTTCTGTGGAATTTGAATATATATACATTATGTCTCTATTGCAGTTGACAATAAAGCTGTAACAGCTGTATTATTATTACCGGTATCTCTGTTGTTGTTGTTATTTGCCCTCCCCACATACATGTCCCAACATGGTGTACAAAATATAATTAAAAACAGCTTTAAAACTCCAGTTAAAAATAGTACAAAAATATCAGGAGATGCATTTAAAACACTGTAAAGTAGACAACCCTATAGATAAGCTTAAGGAGGGTGAAAGCAAATTGCCAATATTCCATCACAATTTAGGGCAGAGGGGGCTGGAATAGGAGGAGGGAGTTGCAGCTCTGGGTCTTTTTTATTTTTAGACCTGGAGCAACAGTGCCATCTTCCAGATCCTCCTTGATAGACTCTCCTTGCTCTGGCAAGTGAATGAGGTGATAACAAGGGTTTCAAGTTTTACTATGGTTTGTTTCAGAAACAAACCAAAGTAAGTACCGTCATATTGGTAATTTTAGACTTTGAACTAACTGGTTTTACTTGGGATGGCCTCTTTGGATAGTAATGTGTATTCACCTACTACAAATTGTTTTTCTGGGGTAGGAGGCCCCTTTAAATGACCATGAGTATTCCCTTCAAAATGTAGCAAGGCAGCCTGGTTGCCTTGAGGGGAGGGAAAGGTTTTTGCTCATTCTGCCAAGTGGGGCCCTGGACCTCCACCTTAAAGTCTTGGATCAAGTGCATCACTGCCCTCTTCTGTAAAGTACTATGCAGAATGATATGGCCATAATGTCAGTCAATCAACTGGATTGGCATTCCATCTTTGTAACTAGGACTAGTAGAGATGGAGGCAAATTCTGAATCGGCCAGAATCAATGGCTTTCCATTGAAGCTGACTGGCTCCAGGAACTTACCCGAGATTCCTGGCTGCAGCGTAGAAACAGCATACTAAACAAAATCTTAGAGCATGTGCAGAGAAGCTTTCAGATTTCATTCCCGATTCCATCACCCTCCTTGCGTTTTTGACAATTACAGCGGTACCTCGGGTTAAGAACTTAATTCGTTCTGGAGGTCCGTTCTTAACTTGAAACTGTTCTTAACCTGAGGTACCACTTTAGCTAATGGGGCCTGCCGCTGCTGCCCGATTTCTGTTCTCATCCTGAAGCAAAGTTCTTAATCTGAGGTACTATTTCTGGGTTAGCAGAGTCTGTAACCTGAGGCGTCTGTAACCTAAAGCATCTGTAACCCAAGGTACCACTGTAGCTGCAATGCAAAGAGGTGGGGGAATGCAAAGATTGTGGGTTTTATTCCTGGGTCTCTCAGCAACCCTAAAGCTTAAGGCATGACTCATGCCTCCTTCAGTCTTAAAGAAGAAGGTCATTGACCCTGGCAGTCACTATTCAGCAAGCAGTGTAGTCTGGAATTACCAGTTTCCTTGTATACCTGTAAGGTAAAGTTGTGCCTGAGTCGGCTTCACCTGTTTCTTTGGCACACCTGCATGTTTGTCATCACCCTGCCGAAGACCTTTCCACTGTGCCTCAGGGCGGATGCAATCGTGTTGTTTATCAGAGACCATTTTATCTATCAAGGCGGGTGAAAATAGGAGGGTAGATGTTGTTAAGATTGCCTGCTGTAAACCACACCCTTTTCCAGGCAATGCAAATATCTCCTATTGCTATAACAAGCCAAGGGACCCAATTCAAGGTGCTCACATTAAGGGTTAAAGCCCTTAATGACCCAGTCCCCAAATATCTGAGAGGCTGCTTCCTTAGGCTCTCTTGGGCAGTGGCGCATCGTGGGTTGCCAGTGCCCAGGGCAAGGAAAGTATTGCACCCCTTAACTGGTGCCTCCATGCAGCGCTGCTGCCGCCAGACAGAGCTATAGAGCAAGGGTGGGAGATGCACACACACTTTCTCAGGCTGGGGGACCGCCGCAAGTCTCGCCATCCGCCCACCACCCCCAGCGGTAGGGGATGCTGAACACCTGTCCATCGCCTGACATCACATAGCATCAAATTCAGAAAAGGTAAAGGCATGGCTGTAAAGGAATGATCCGGAGTGCGCATTAAGCCTCAGGAAAAGCTTGAATTCAGTGCCATTTAAGTTCCACATCTTATTCAGTTGCACTTATTCTGGCAGGGACTGAATACATTTGGGAGCAATCAGGAGTTCCTGGGTGTATATTATACAGGGTTGTTTTGTACGAGGGTTGTAAATTTTTTGCCTAAGTCTAGCAAACTGTACGTAGTTGGACCACTGTTCCCCCTCTTGCCAAGCGGCCGAATCCTACTGTTTATCAGTTTAAATCCAAGCCTCCATCTTCTCAACTGGCTAGTGGCTTGCATGTCAAGCCGGAGGAAAACAATTCGTCACTCAGCACTTTCAATCTACACAGCTCCCTGAAGCAAACACCTGACCAGGAAGCAGGACTTAATTTTCCCGCCAGATAAAAATATCTGGCTGCTTCAGGAACCTTTGGACTTTTTGAGCAAGCTTGTGCCTGGCACAATTCAGGCTCAAGCACTTAATTTGCCCAGCAGAGAAGTGGCACGTTGCTCCTTTAAAGGGCAAACAGCTTTGGGAGTTCCCTAGCTCCCCACAAAGGCAGAACGATCAGGATGATCCAGGCAACACGGAGAACTTTTTTGAAACTCCATTCATTTGATGGGGAGAGTTAAGCCATGTTTGCTGATGGTTAAAGTTCTCCCATAGAAATAAACAGGACTTACAGTAGAATCCTATACATGGGACGTGGGTGACGCTGTGGTCTAAACCACTGAGCCTCTTTAGTGACGATGTGGTCTAAACCACTGAGCTTGCTGATCAGAAGGTCGGAGGTTTGAATTCCCATGACGGAGGGAGCTCCTATTGCTCTGTCCCAGCTCCTGCCAACCTAGCAGTTCGAAAGCACGCCGAAAAGTGCAAGGTACAGCTGTGGAGGGAAGGTAAATGGCATATCCATGCACTCTGGCTTCCGCCACGGTGTTCCATTGCACCAGAAGCAGTTTAGTCATGCTGGCCACATGACCCAGAAAGCTGTCTGTGGACAAACGCCGGCTTCCTTGGCCTGAAAGCGAGATGAGCACCGCAACCCCATAGTCGCCTTTGACTGGACTTAACAGTCCAGGGGTCCTGTACCTTTTACCTTTTTAACAATCCTATGCATGTTTACAGAGAGGAAGATTCCACAGTGGGGTGTAAGGACACATTGTGCTCCTTCTGGGGTAGTTTGTCCACCTTTGGTCCCCACCCTCAACACAGCTCTCACTCAGCTGTGACTCCTAGAAGCTGTCAGCATGCAATAGCGGCCACATCCCAGGAACGGCTTCCACTGGCCAGCTAAACCAGGTGAGGGTAGCTGATGGGTGTCAAACTCTCAGTGACTTAGGGAATTCACCTGCATGCAAAGACAGGCTCCAGGAGATTGAGTGGACAAGACTAGTAGTGGGTCCAACCATCCAGAAGGCGGTTTCTGCACGTGCTGTAGAGGGAAGTGAGGGGCAAATGGGGCTTGTCAACCTGGAAAGGGAGCCCATCTAAAAGAAGGAAAACTCTGGTGCTAAACCTCTGCTGCCTTGAGGGATATCTTTGGGAGGAGAAAAGACAAAGGAGGAAACTCTACACAGATCCCGAGTGGAGTCCCTAAGATGGTTAGATGGCGCCTTGTACGCCTCCTTCCGGCAACTCCTGGAGCCAAGCTGGTGCCAAACATATTGATCTGCTTTCCTTTGGACCACATCAGTGAGGCTGAGATGGGGGTCTTGTAATCTGGGCAGCACAGGACCTCCATACACACTGCCCAGGCTTGTGTCCTGAGGAGTGCTGCTAACGCAGCAGTTTAACTTCACCCCTAGAGGCACACCCCAGTGTCTCTCAAGACAGACAGATGCAAACAACAGATCCTATCATGTTCAATTGAGTTCATTTCCAGTAAATTGTGTACAGACATGCAACTGTGCTTAGATCGTGCGCCTCTGCCCTGCATACCCCCAACCCACATTTTTTGTCAAGTCAGTGGCAACACAGTTAGAACTGGCCAAATGCTTGAGATCTAGGCAATCTTGCCTAGATTTTTAACTTCTCAATTGTTGAATTTATACCCATATTAGAACACGAAGTGGCATTACTTGGGGGATCCAGCAAATTCTCCATTTAGGCACTAAGCAGCCTTGTGTAACTTCAGAGGATCCAGACATATAAGTTGAAGATGCAGCTTCATGTTCTTCCACTACAGATTATGCCCTGGGACCATTTCTAAAAAATGTTTCCAAAATACTATTTGGTGAAAGATCAGATCTTAAAACTAAATGTTTTAAGCCAAGCACCTATGTTTAGAAAGACTCTTTTGGAGAGGACAGGATGATAGGAATCGCACTGACCCTAACATAGATTTTAGCAAACTGTGTTCTCGATGTGATTCATGTTTACAAGAACAAACATTCCTGTTTAGTACGAGCTTTGCCTCATTTCAGATGTTCTCCATATGCTAATGGACGTGATGCTTCGACCTGGTTGGTGCTCTCCTGATCCTTGCAGCCAATAGGACTGTCAGTTCCAAAACACCGGGTGCTTCCTCCTATCTGGTTTCTGTTAGTCCAAGCAGCCAATAGGAACTGACGAGGGACTGTTGTGGTTTTGTGGCTTTTGCTACACCGGAGTCTTGCAATGCACATGGTAAAGTCTGCCTCTTTCCATATGGGGAGTGGCTTTAATGATTTACATGTATAGCAGGCAGGGTGAGGCAAAAGGGTAGGTAATTGTAACTGAGAGTTAAAACTGACAGTTAAAACTGATAGTTAAAACTGACAGTTAAAACTGACAATTTGAGCTTGTATTTTCTTAAATGGTGGCTCCCAGAGCCGAACACAATACCCCAGGATTTTGTCTAACCTATGCAGAAGTATAGTGTCCTTGATCAGAATAATATTAGCCTTTTTTGCTGCTGCATCACACTGTTCTCTCATGTTAATCTTATGGTCTACTAAGACCACCATATCCTTTTCACATGTATTACTAGCAAGCCAGATGTCCCCCAGCATATATTTGTGCAGTTGGTTCTTCCTGCCCAAGTGCAGAACCTGGCATTGGTCCCTGTTGAAATACTTTTTTATTTTATTTTTTTACTTTTGGCCCAGTTCTCCAATCTATTAAGGTCATCTTGAATCCTGATTCTGTCTTCCATGGCATTAGCTATAGTTCCTATGTTCTGTGTGCCTAAAGGAGAAAACCCAAACAAACCCCTCCATATATAAAAAGTTAAATATCAGACATGGGTTCTGGCTGACCTTTGCTTCTGATATGTTTCCTCTGTAAGCAGGATGGCAGAAAAAGGAAAACAAAGGCTCCTCAAAAGAGGACACAGATTTGCATAAAAACTGTTTGTGCTACTTATCTGTATAGATGATAGTTTAGAATTATTATTTTTTTGTAATTTAAATAACAGTAAAGGGGAAAACTGTGACCAGGTGTCAGGCGTGGAGTATCCTCTCCTCCCCCGGTAGCCTCAGAGTAATGAAGAACAAACAGTTCGTATTTTATGGCTTTTTATTTAGTCATCTGGTTGCAAGACAAAAGATCCAGGTCTCCATGCATAGGAGACATTGGCTATTCTGAGTCCCTCCTCTTCCGTCTCCCACAACATCCTGGAGACCTATGGGAAGTCACAGGAGTCACATCCCTTAGCATCCTCTGTTCTCGAATGCGAAGGGACCTGCGAGCCTTTGGACTAGAAGGGTCTCCCATACTCTCCAGGGAGGTCTCTGCTGTCTGCTCTCTAACTTCCCCCTCCTCCTCCTCCACTATCACGTAACTAGGCAATTCCTCATTCAGCTGTACATTATCCCTGTCTCCCTCTCCTTCTGAAACTGCTGGAGGAAGGGAGGGCGAAACTTCCCACTCCTCCTCTTCTTCTGAGAGGAGCCGATCAGACCAAGGACTCGTTTCCCATTCCTCCTGTTCAGTCCAGTCCCTGACACTAGGTATCCTGTGTGCTTGCCCAGTTTCCTATCCAAGTTGACATGCAATTCTCCCTATTTATTTATTTTTTAATATATTTTTAAAGCAGACTTGGACTGGACAGAAGTCCAAGTGGAGAACACTTTCAAATACAGTAGAGGACTGCCCTCTGACAGTGCATCAAGTATAGAGAAGTGTCTTCTTTAAAGAAGGACATACGGCTACTCTAGTGTAGAGATGGGTTTTCCCTTGGGAGGGGCTTTCAAACATGTACCACTGCCGGTCTGAAGTGGTACAGTTCAAGAATACTTTCCCCATTCAACCTTTAGACTGGGGCAGGGTAAAATGTGGTGGCATCTCGTGAACAGAATGAGTCAAAAAACTAGAACTTGACGGTTTCCTCTTCTTACCTTCCTTAACGGGAAAAGGAAACTGAAATTAACACAACCACAAATGACATTTCAGCTGATTCAAAGAGGAGATGATTCAAAGAGGGAGAATCAAAGATTTTAAAAGTGTGTTTTAAAAGTCAAAGAATTGTGACTTTTAAAACACACACGAAAACCTGTGTCTTTCCCAAAGGCAATGTCAGAAACAACACTGAACCTGAACACAGATTTGTAAAATAATAATAATAATAATAATAATAATAATAATAATAATGGTAGTGACTGTCATTTTGGTTTTTCTTAAACAACTGAACTTGTTTCAGCTCAGTCCTGAAAGAATAGAAGCAAAAATTGCCCCCATAGCTGGATTTAAGACTCCAATAAGAAGCAGCATCTTCCACCAATATATCTATGCCTTTGAACACTATCAAATCCAAAAACAGCAACATCTGCACTCCAGATTTGCACAGCTGGATGTACTCTTCTAAGCCATCTGCAGATGATTGCATTCTTCCTGTAAAAATAGTACAAAATCTTTGAAGCTCAGAAGTTTAGACAGAGACCCCCCTTTGAGCAGAAATGAGCCCAAGCTATGAGCATGCAATTGATCCACATTATCCCAAGTCCTTTGTGGTTACCAGAATCCCTGGGAATAAATACGTTAATATAGGTTGTTCAGATGGAGTAATGCATGAACATAATATTGTAATAAACTACTCCAATATCTTTCTTATTTCCTATTATGTGTGGGTTAGGTGGGTGTTAAATGGATGTTACAATGGTCTAGATTTTCTCATTTTATGTGTTTGAATATTTTCATCATTCTGGATTATTATTCTATGTTTTGCATTCTCCACCAGAAAGAAAAATAGCAAGACGTAACAGTGAGAACCTAGCCATTGCTCCTTCCATGCTAACTTTCTACATGAAATGAATTTATGCAGCTACTGCATGGAGAATCTTTACGGTCATGGGAGTGAGCATTCTATTTCACAACATGAGAATACAAAATACAAAATAAAACAAAAACAAACCAATAACGGCCCCTCCCACAAAACATGGGTTGAACCTAACCATAGTTAGTTTGGAGCTCAGACAAACTGCTGAATTGTGGTTAACCACAAGTGGAAGCTTCCAACTCAGTGACTTCGCTGTGTAGGGGGCTAAGTTGGGGAGCATGCAAGCCCAAGGCCTGTAGCGGTTCATGCATGTCACACTAAACCATGGTTTATTTTGATGGATGAATGTATTCATTGTCTGTTTAACTAACCTCAGTGACAGTAAGCAAGGAGAAGGTGCCTCTGCTTGTCTTGCCCTCTCTCTTTTGGTACCTGCATAGGTTGGCTTCAGAGGAAGAGGGCTAGGGAAGGGACAGGGGCGAAAGTGACCAAGTGGAGGTGGACTCATTTGCGGGGAAGTCCACTTGGGTCTTGCCTAGGGCTTGCCGATCAGAAGGTCAGCGGTTCGAATCCGCGCGACGGGGTGACAATAAATTTCCTTGCCACTTATCAGAATAAGATTGGGCGCATAGACTACTATGAGGTACTTTGGTGTGACCTCAACAATCTCTCCAGCCTATAAGGCAAACAACACATTACAGACTTACAGCACATTTAAAATTACATCTCAACACATATAAAGAACAAATACCTACAGAAATAGTAAGCGTCATGTTTATTTTCAAAAAACCACTAAAAAAATGGGGTGAGGGGGAAGAGAAGGATTTGCTGAGATGCCGATTTACATAAACGGGGCAAAGCAAGTTTTGGAAAATGTACTCTATTTCCTATTATTGCACTTCTCTTATTACAACAAGGCATTTTAAAAATGTTCGCAACATGAATGATATATTTATATAAATAATGGTGCCAATATACAATATCATACAATCGTGTGTTACACTTAAAAAACAACAACACACAAACATCCCACACAAATGTAGATAAAAATTGTGGTCTGCCCCCCCCCCCCCAGAAAATAGATGAGGTGATAAACCTGTGTCTAGATGGGACTGTTTCAGATCATAGGTGGGGGAGGGGAAATCACACTGCCAAATGCCCCAAAAACCTCTGTACATAGAAAAATAAGATGCCAGAGAGATGACTAGGCTAGCACACGCTTCTTGCTTGACACCTACATTTCTATCTGCAGGGAATATTTTTGTATGGAAGAGTGGTCAGTCATGCGACCTTCCCAGCTGCAGTTTAAAATGGTAGAATCCAGAAACAGTTTTGCTATCTCATTTGTTGCTTTGTGTGACCAGGCCTGTGATTTTGGTTTCTTACATCTTTCACCTTTATTTTCATGTACTGTACAAATCAATTTTGTTATCTTTGTAAAAGATGGAAGATTTGTAACATCTGATTAATTATTTCCTTGTGAAACTGATTCATCAGAAGGCAGGTTTCCTATGACATGAAGAATGTGTATTCCACACAGCTTCTGAGAAATTATGAAATACTCATTTCAGCTTGCTTGAATTGAAAAGAAAAAAAACCATCCAGAGATTTTTACGATCCATCAAAAAGTATTATTATGACATCGAGTTAAAAGCTCAACATTAACAAGTCATTTATATCTAGAACAAGTTAAACGGATCAGCATAGAAATTTAATTAATCATAACTTTTAAATTGCAGTCAGCATTTTATTACATAATCCTCTTGTTTAGTGTAGGCATTTATATAACAGACAGGAAATGCAAGATGGTATGTAAACAGTTTGACTATTTTCTGAATAATGCTCTTGAAATCATAACCCCAAAGAAAAGTTTCCAAAATTAGAAGATATTATGCCTCAATTTCTGGATGAACATCAAATTCCTGTTGGTGAAACCTCATATGTAACACCTTCCTAATTTAAATGCACATCTATTATGGAGGAGGTGTTTGAAGAAACCTTAAGAACTGAGGTGGGGGAAAGTGACAATTCTGAGAAGAGAAGAAGATAACTGCAATGGTTTAGCCATTTGGAAAATATCAATAGTGTAAAGATCTGTATATTGTAGCCAGCTCTCCTAGGTTCCATCTCTTTGGCATCTCCTCTGCTTTACATCCTGCCATCGGGACGGAGATACAGGACAATGAAGGTGAGAACAAGCCGTCTCAGGAACAGCTTCTTCTCCAGAGCAATTTCGGCCTTGAATGGAAAGTCTGGACTTTGAAGTCATTTTATTTTACTTTGTATTGTATTGCATTGTACTGTACTGTTTTAATTAGTGTTTTGTAGTTATTTTAAATTTATGTGGAGTGCCTTATCTGAGTGGATAGAGCAACCAAGTAATTTCGTTGTTCCCGCAAGGGGACAATGACAATAAATATTATCTTATCTTATCATTGTCAAGGAAATGGAAGGCAGGCACCTGATTGGAGCAGAAGGTGGTGTCAAGAGATTGGGGTTACTCAATGGGGCCTGGGAGCTACAAGAAGATGACCGAAGGACATAGGAGACTGAAGAGAGGCAATAGGAAGAGCTGCAATATTTCTACAACATCCTTGCTAATGCAACTTGCTGCCTCTTTGCTAGTCATCACATATGTATGCCAGACCATAATAAGGGACCAGATCCCTGATATGCTTTCTATACATATAGGGATGGTACCAATGTTCACCAAGCAGTGTGTAAGATTTACAACTTGCACAGAGCTCTTCTGAGGCTGGCTGGGTTTCATTTTGTTTCAAGGGGAATGAAATTAAGCTCTACTCAAAAGTCTATTTTCCACCTCAAGAGTTGTAACGGAGAAAACATGCAAGATTCGAATGCATCGCCTGCCTGATGCCGTTCTGGCAAACGTTATGTATTCAGATGAATACATAAAATAAAATCACACAGAGTAAGGCCGGAATGGCCTGAGACAGACTCTCTCTCCCACCACAAATACTGAAGATGTTTGTATTTTTAAAAGAAAGAATGAAGCATTGTCTCCTTCTGGAATTTTGATACTATATCCCCTGACATTGACACATCAATTTAAGGCAATCCCTGACGCTAACACAGCAATTTAAAGAGCAAACTATTATTTAATAAATTTGATCTCCAATATTATTTATATGCCGTCTTTCAGGGCAAAGGCTTCCCCAAACTAATTTCTCAAGGAAATTTTGTTGACACCTGTGTATTTTTCAACCGCACCTGCTATCTATACATTAAAGACTATCTCAGTCTCCCATCTTTGATCAAAATTATCTGCCAGAATGACTTGTGCTTTGACTATGGATTAAATATTCAGCATCAGTGCATGTGATGCTCTGAGGAGTGCTTGTTTTTTTTTAGAGAATTGCAAACTACACATCTGTTATAAAAATTCATGGGTGGTGGAGGGGGGACCCCAACAACTGGTGGACATGAATAGGGTGCCTATCCCCAGTTCAATGAACCCCGGTGAGCACTGTTATGCAGTGACAGATACAACTACATTTCCTATATATGTAGAAGGCTGCCTCCACATGTGGATCTCACTTGCTCGACTGGGGAAACGAGATTGAAGTGCCTTCACAGTATCTGTAGCAACAAATGCAGCAATTGTGCTTATAGATGTATAGAAAACCACTTAAAACCAACGCTTCAGAACAGAAGCAGCAGAAAATACAGTCACTCAGAACTTACAGGTGAATTTACACCCCCAATGCAAACTCTTTTTCGTCTTTTGTTTCCTTCTGATTATCCAAACTCTTGGGGTCTATCCTTCTGGTGACTTCACCCCAGAAAGTACTTGTTAATACAATTCTTTTCTGCTTTATTTAAAAAATGTGATTATATGGAACATGGGATGAGTAACAGTTTTTGGTAGCCTGGGGGCCACTTTCCTTTCTGGGCCGCCTTTCTGGGGGCCACATGCCAAGTCCTGGGCAATGCAGAGGCGAAAGTGGGGTTGTTATCCAAGCAAACAAAAGTTGTTATTAGCATTCAAGGACTCATTCCAGCCAGGCAAAAACATTCCAGTTAGGGCCAGTAGGGGAGGGTTGCTGGGGATGGGTTGTGGCCTGAGGAGACTCCCAAGGGCCAGACAGAGAGGCTCTGAGGGCCACATATAGGGCTGAGTTTTCCCATCCTTGATAAGGAGGAAATTTACCATGGTGAGAGTTCCAATTCTTCCGAAAACCAGGCCATCTACTTTCTAGCTATCTAATTAGAGGCCAATAGGTTTGAAAACTAGGATCATAAGCTCTGAATACTGAAAGAATACAATTTATGGTGTGTTCTTCTAGAAAACCACCATTTGTTTGGAACATTTTTCCCCTAGACATATTGCTTTCTGTGGCTTTCTCCAGTGTGAATTGAGTTATAGTGGCTTAATCCTAAGAGTTGAATGCATTCATGTAAGTATTCAGATTCCCCCTACCCCATCTAAGAATTCTCATCTCTATGGTGAATAAAACCCCAACATTTGTAGTTCTGGTTTTAACCCAGTTGTTCTTTGCTTTTTCATTGTTTGTCTTTATGTTGTTGTTTTTGAAAACTCTATAAATGCATCTTTAAAAATAAAAATGCTTGTTCCAAGCCATTTTGAGGAGGAACACTCAAAGAAACACCATTTAGAAGAACAGGGAGATTGTCTCAGACATTCTCCCATTTTTAATAGACAAATGCTTGACCCACAAGTCAGCTGAAATCAAAACAACATGGTACAGCTACAAAATCCCTGTTGCCACAAAAAACAGGGCAGGTTTCATCTGTTTGGGTGTTATTTGACTAAGTTTTAGTCAGAGTACGCCCACTAACATAAACATACCTAAATTAAGCCCAGTCATTTCAGTGGGCCTACTCTTGAGGAAAACTTAGTTGAATACCACCACCCCCTAGCTTGCTAAGTGTAAAAATACCCAGGACAGACACACAATTCACCATCTTGACTTTTTAAAACATTACCCAAACTTGCTAAAGTACTGTATGCTTTCCCAATAAATAGTTTACCAGTTATAAAAGTCGTGTTGTGTGTTGTTCATTGAGCACTGAGTGAAACTCCAGCAGCTTAGCAAGGAAAGTGAGGCAGAGATTGTCACGTAAGCTTGAGATGCCTTCGTGGCTTGCGGCTCCCGTATGAACATATGGAACTTCCTCATACCAAAACCAGATTGTTGGTCCATATAGCCCCAGCACTGCTTGCTCTGACTGGCAGCAACTCCCCAGGGTCCCAGGCACAGTTGTCCAGAGACTGTGGCACCCAAAATCCTTGGAACTGCAAATGCCAGCAACTGAATCTGGAAGCTAAACTACGTGTTTCACTTAATTCCTTACACACAAATGCCATGTCTTTCTTTAGACATGGAACCCAAGATGATGCGATTGCCAGGTGATCATGTACCCAAGCAGTCCCCAGACCCAAGACCTGCTTAGCTGCAGCATGACAGTAGCTTCATGTGCATTGAGACCGTATCCTGGTATTTCCTCAGAGAGCCACAGGCTGTCTCCCTAGAGAGTTGAGAACCATTTTTTCCAAGTAAGAGTTGGGTGGAGCCAAAGGGGACATCCAAATCCTTTAACCGTAGCAGGAAGAAACCAGATACAAATCGTATTGCAAATTGTACTCTGCCAAGCTTTCCCATGCAACCTCTGCAAAGTACCATTTATTGCACCATCTATGAAGTGAATCCAAAGTGCAGTAATTAATTGATAAAATGATAGGTTTGTTTCGCAGTCAAGCAACCTGACTTTCACCCATAGTCCACCCAGACGTGTGAGCTTGGTTGGGGGTTGTCCAGGCAGTGCTGCAGCTGCACTCTGCACGTGCCCCGTGGCAGTCTTTTTCACTTCGTGTAATCCCAGGCAGATTGGAGCTTGCGTTGAAAACAGATTCAAAGACTGATTTCAAAAGCTTTGCTTCGGTGCAGCTCCAAACAGCTGACTGATGAGCTGGTCTTGAGGATGACAGAAAGGAGATTCAGATCAACAGAAGTCCATGCAGCCAATAATAATAATACTGGGGTTAGTGGTGGAGGAGGAAATGAGGCCATTTATAAAACACTGGTGCATTTGCTGGGATACGTTCCTGGCTCACGTATCTTGATGTTCCTTGGCTGATTTGAGCAGTCTGACACAGAACAACGCCACTGAATCAACAAGGCTCAGCTCTTGCAATGTGTTTGCAATGGTTCCATCGCACACAACCTGGGAGGGTGTGCCACAAAGGTAAGTTTAGGTTAACAAGTTTCAATGCCCATCATACTGGAGGCTGATGCTTTCTGATAAGCAACTGGACAGGTCCCTCCGGGACAGATTTAATGATGTTCCAAGCATCGTAATGCATGAGTCCAAGTAAGGATTTCCC
The DNA here is from genome assembly GCA_034641385.1 of Darevskia mixta. NCBI lineage: Eukaryota > Metazoa > Chordata > Lepidosauria > Squamata > Lacertidae > Darevskia > Darevskia mixta. The sequence goes on along the minus strand of JAWWNH010000062.1, from coordinate 3,876,745 downwards.
GCCAATGGCCAGGATTTCATCGCCAGCTTCCAGTTTTCCTGCTTGTTCTGCAGCGCCACCTGTTGGGGGAAAAATATGAAAGTCAGGACCAAAGAGCTGAAGAACCTTACATTCAAACACAATTCGGTTTTGATTTCCAAGACTCAGTAAAATTCCGTTGCAATTCACCCAATAGCAGAAGTTCACTGTGGTTCCTGGGACTATATTGGACTTCAGTTTCTGGCCATCATTCCTAAAACACTTCTAAAGTTGCAAAGTGTGCTTCAGTCCACATCCACAGGGAACTTCCAACTCTTTTATCCCCAGTTTCCAAAGCAGGAACTGCGTCTTAAAGACAGGGACTTGCCTAAGGCCAGGCAGGGAAAAGGGAGACAACGTTCAAGCTGGAGATGAATGAAAAATGTCCCGAGGGCAGCAAAGAAGCCCAGCCAGGATGGAGCGAGTAACTGAAAGGGAAGGAGGATCAAAACTTCCAGCCTGTTCCTGCTTGAACGAATCAACCTGCTTTGAGTTTGGTGCAGCCCTGCTTTGAGGTGAGTCAAACCTGAAACGGCTTGCACCCACCTCACTCCTCCTCCCTGCCAGCCACCACCCCCTTCTCCAAGGAAGAAAATCCAGAAACAGGTTTAAAGAGACCAGTTATCTTGGCCCCCATGCCACCCTGGCGTCTCCCACCCCCAGGCAAGTTGCAGTAGACAGGGGGGGTGCTTTCTTTTCATTTATATTTTTAGCAGAGACATCACCTTGCCAACAAAGGTCCGTATAGTTAAAGCTATGGTTTACCCAGTAGTGATGTACGGAAGTGAGAGCTGGACCATAAAGAAGGCTGATCGCCAAAGAATTGATGCTTTTGAATTATGGTGCTGGAGGAGACTCTTGAGAGTCCCATGGACTGCAAGAAGACCAAACCTATCCATTCTGAAGGAAATCAGCCCTGAGTGCTCACTGGAAGGACAGATCCTGAAGCTGAGGCTCCAATACTTTGGCCACCTCATGAGAAGAGAAGACTCCCTGGAAAAGACCCTGATGTTGGGAAAGATGGAGGGCACAAGGAGAAGGGGACGACAGAGGATGAGATGGTTGGACAGTGTTCTCGAAGCTACCAACATGAGTCTGACCAAACTGCAGGAGGCAGTGGAAGACAGGAGTGCCTGGCGTGCTCTGGTCCATGGGGTCACGAAGAGTCGGACACGACTAAACAACAACAGAGTGGTGAGGATTGCTGCCAAGCACCGGTTGAGGGTACAACTGCCCACTGTTTGTTTTTTGCAGGTAGTACAGATAATTCCACACCTCATTTGTTTACACCGCCTTTCTCTGACTTAGCTGCTAATTTCCATGGACTATGTTATATCACTTAATTTCACAGAATCATAGAATTGTATGGGAAGGGACACTGAGGGCAAACTAGTCCAACGCCCTGCAATGCAGGAATCTCAACCAAAGCAACCATGACAGATGGCCATCCAACCTCTGCTCAAAAAGCTCCAAGGAAGGAGAGTCCACAACATCCCAAGGGAGTCTGTTCCACTCTTTTGCTGCATCTGATTGACGAAGAAATCAGATGCATGCCTACTCTACATTTGACTTCAGTGGGATTTACTCCCAAGTAAGTTTGTATGGGATTGCTGCACATGTCAGTTTGGCTGTCTGTCTGGAAACAAAAGCGGAGCCTCAGAGCAACCGTACTCAGCTGATTGCTGAAGGTATTGTTACTCCCCTCTGAAAAGAGAGGCAAGACTACGCCTACAGAAAAGAAAACAGAAACTTTGGAAAGCGGTGTTTCAAAGTACCTTTAAAAATCCTCTTGATGAGCAAAGGTCTGTCTCCTGAGATTGAAGCTTTCCCCCCATCCAGGCTGAATCCCAAGCCAGCAGAAGTCTTCAGAAGTTCGACACAAATGGTTTCGCCCAGCTCTCCATTTGTACCTTTGGGGTGGAGGGAAACATGTAAAGAACATTAACTCTGCTTTGTTCTAATGTCCAAGTTTTGGGTTGCCACCAGGACAGGGAGGTCATGCCAAAAGGGAATGCATGAGGTAGTCTTTAACAAAGCAGCGCAAGTCTCCTTATTTCCCAGCCCCTTGGGAGGCATAAAAGATCATTCACAGTCTCTCATACCCTGTGTTATTTCCATTCCTTGGAATTGCGAAACCTTTGGACACAACGTTGGGATTCTTTCTGGCTATTGGCATGGAGCTCCAGCTATTTTGCTGGAATGGTTTGATCTTGGATTGCAAGAATGTGTGTAAATCCAAATACTTTTGTCTCTGGGAGCGAGGCTCCAAAATGCTCATATTCACTACATTATTTGCAAACCGGCAACTGAGAGGCCTGATCTGATTTCCAGTTGGTCTAAGTGGAAACCGACTAGTTGAGTTCCACATGGGTTTGACTAGGCCTGCCTGGAACTCCTAAGCACCTATCTACCTGACTGTGAGAACATCTTAAAATGTGGTTTGGGTTTCAAAGAGTCCAAATTAAAACCCAAGTTTTTCACTTGCTCCATCCAAGTTCATAAATGCGGACAGTTAGAATCTGAGTTGCATGGGCCCCACCCCACCCCCAAACCCATTGGTTCTTCTTTGGGGTGAATTCATCCAGTTACTGTGCAACTGGCTCCAGGTTTTGGAGGGCCCTTGGGTAGACACCCCTTGTCGCCCACCACGGCTCTTCCTCCCCCCCCCCAGTCCTCTGTGTTTTTATTACTACTAGCTGCTTGCTTGTCAGGCAGACAGCCAATAACAGACCCTCCAAGTGTCCCCATTTTCCAGAGACAGTCCCAGATTTACAGAAGTCATCCTGGCTTCTGATCTGATCCCAGAATGTCCGCTTTCCCTTGGGTTGTCCCTATTTTCATCGAAGAGATGTTGGGGGATATGGAGCTATCTGACCCCTGAGCCATGGAGATAAGTAACCACAGAACATTTAGAGGACATCTGAGGGCAGCCCTGTATAGGGAAGGCTTAAAAAAAATATGCTTCATTATGTTTTTGTATATGCCGGAAGCCGCCCAGAGTGGTTGGGGCAACCCAGTCAGATGGGTGAATTACAAATAATAATATTATTATAATTATTATTAATATAAAAGGAAGTATGGATGATCCCTAAGAGGTAAGCCAGGCATAGGCAAACTCGGCCCTCCAGATGTTTTGGGACTACAACTCCCATCATCCCTCACTAACAGGACCAGTGGCCATGAATGATGGGAATTTTAGTCTCAAAACACCTGGAAGGCCGAGTTTGCCTATGCCTGAGTTAAGCGAAGAGGCCAGCAGTTGGCATTGGTGGAGAGAAACATCAGATCCAGGTGACTCTCATCACTGGACTCCTGCAATGGATCCTTTGGTGACCATGCTGAGTCCTGGTGCCAACCCTACATTGAACCAACAGCGTACCTGTTGCTCTTCCCACTGTTGCAGTTACTAAGGATTTCCTGCCAGGCGTTGACGTTTCAGACCCGGCAGGAGAAAGCTTTTCTCCGCCTCTCTCCTTCTTGATGACGACGACGGCGTATTTGTGGAGCCTGGCCTGGTGAAGAGCGTTGAGCACATCCCCGTGCACAGAACCCGCGAGACAGATGCCGTTGATGGAAAGAATGTGGTCCCCTCGGCAGATGATTCCTTCCTGGGATGCCACCCCCTTTGAGAAAACCCGGTGGACCTTCAAGAAGATAATATTGGGGTGAAGGTCATCAGCCAAGTAAAAGAACTGTAAGTTGTTTAACACAGCAACTGATTGATTTGATAGAATGAGTTAAACACAAATAAATATGGACGGGGCTTCAGCAGAGGTGCCTTTTGGAGCTATTGGGAGGAAGTGTGAATTTAATAAACTGAATCTAATACTCTTTAGTAAGAAAAGCCAACCGCAGCATTTTCTTTTTCATCTCCTACATCGAGCTCAAACTTGCTAAACAAATATACAATTAATTCTCAGTCCTCACTGTTTAAAATCTCCCAAATTAATAGCTGAATATGTAGCTAATAATCTACGGTACTTAGTCAAGGCTGGCAGTCCAGGTTACTGCATTTAATTCCAAGTATATGTAGACATCTCTGAAACAAGTAATGGTGTTTTTTAAAACTTGCCAGTGGTGGTGGAATCTGACTAAAGGTAAATCTAGTCTAGCATTGTGTCTCCAATGGTGGCAGGCAATGTGTCTCTGGGTAGATCACAAACAAGCCATAATAGAGATAATCCTCCCCATCGCTGTGGAACACGGAGGCTACTTAATGAATTTATTTTTCGTGGCACGCTAGAAGACGTTTTCTCATGGTGCATTGGCATGCCCCAAAACAGGGAATCACTTGGTTCCTTCCAGCTCTACGATTCCGTGTTGAGATTCCTGCATTGCAGGGGGTTGGGCTAGATGACCCTTGGTGTCCCTTCCCCAACTCTTACAATTTTATGATTCTGTTGGAATCATTAAAAAAAATCAGTGGGAGCTGATAGGGCCCTGATCCTCCAGATGTGTGGTTTAAGGCTACCCCTGGCATTCCTCTTTGGCAGCATTGTGTGTGCATCAGGGTTTATTTGGCACCCGGGCCCATTTCCCTCTCTGATCACATTAGCAGATGGTACTCAGAAATGATGCAAGCAGCCGTTCACAACAGGGCTTTATGGCTGCTAAATGAGCACTTGATCTGATTTCCAGCTGGCTTTGCAACCCACTTATGAGAAAAGATGCAGTCACCACTTACGATGATTGATTTCTGCTCCAGGTCTACTCCTCCAGCAACGCTAAATCCCAGGCCAGACCCTTCCTCTTTATTCAAGACTACAAAGAGAATGTCTTCTTTGCTCTGACAAAAAGACAAAAGAAGAAAAACACCCTAAAGTTAAAAGCTCGGGAGAAATATTTGCAAACGTGATGAGAAAAGACCCATGTTTATAGAAGTTCTTCCTGGGTGATATTTTTCTTTTCTTTTTTTGAATTAAGACTTTAAAGGGTTTTTTTTAAAAAAAAAAAATTGAAAATAGCTATAATTTCAAAATACTAAAGGAGTTCTGGAAAGACTGGGAAAGACATTCTGAGTTTATTTATGCTGCAAGGAAATCACAAAAAGTCAACTAAACCAGGATTCGGTTTGAGCTATGCCTTCTCAGGGGTTAACCCTAGAACCAAATTTAATGCCATGGCCCAGCCATGTTTTAACAATAAAGTAAAATGTGCAACGGGCCCTTCCAATGGCTTCCAGCCTTAATATTATGAAGATATTTTACTACTGCCAATTTTATTTGTTGCCTTATCTTTTAAAAACCATTACAATTTCATAGCTGTGTTTCGTTTTAATTGTTCCACAGCTATTGGGTTGTATCCAATGGTGGCTTTGCCACAGCCCAGGAGCACGGAACCGCCGGGCCACAGAGCCATTTCCTGGACTTATCCCTCACTGGTGACAATCCAAACATGACCACAAAAGTGCCATCCTTGGAAGCCTCTTTTGAATGGTAGCTGAAAAGAGCATTGCGAGCACTCGAGGAGACTGGGAATGAGAAGAAAAGAGGTGCTCTGCCACATCTTTGCACAGATGCAAAGATGTGGCAGATATCTCAATCTGCCTAATGGTAGGGTTGGCCATGTAAGAGGAAGCAGGAGATGGCTGGTTCTTTCTGATCACCTGGTTTCCTGGCAAGGGAAATTCTGCTCAGAGATTTCCAACCCCTTTGACTGGAAGGTTACGCACTTCCTCCTGGGACTGGCTTAAGCCTGTTGGTACAGCAAGAATGGGGCCAATCACCGATTCCAGAGAGGTCCCAGTTTGAGTTTACAGGACGTGGCAGGACAGTAGGCCCCCAGCAAGTGGTATCTGCCTAACTGCGCCAACAGAGCTTTAGATGAATTTAGAAGTTGACGATCATCCTACTGTAGACTAAGCGCCAGTGCTACACATTGCATAATGTTTTCCAGCCTTTGTGCCACTTTGGACTTAAGAGCAGATGTGAGAAAGTATGCAGACACAGACCGTGTTCCAAGAAGCATTTCAGTTTCATAAATATTTGAGTTCTTGGATTTTACAAACCGGCATGAATAAATAATCTCTCTAAAGATTCCATGTGAAAACACTTAAAAGTGCATTTGATTACTTTTGGCTGGGAACAAAACCCAGTCTTCGTATTTCTGCAAAACTCGCCAAACCCACCTGGCTCAGCGCAACTCGTGGGACTAACAAGCTCTAACCAGGTACCGGAATAGAAGAAAGGAGTTCTGGGAGGTCTCCTTCTCCCAGGACTCCTCTTACCTGGACCTACAGCCCAGATCAGGGGCCTGAAGCCTACACAAGGGATACAGACTTGGAGGCAGATGGAAGTTGGGGCTGGGCAGGGCAGACCACAATTGTGGTTGTTTTCAAAAGCTTGTGTACTCAGTTGAAAAAACAGAGTCTGTGCAACCATTATTGAGGTATTAAAGGCACCAGCAAGCAGAATTCTATGCAGCTTTATGCAAAGGTCTTGTGAAATTCTACCTCTGCAAATTACCAGGCCTGGAAAATTGCTAGTAGTCCAGTTATTTTCCTGATGTGGTAACTTAATATCTTACCAAGTTGGGTAAGGCGATTAGGCAAAGTGAGGTGGCCATCCTCAGACGGGTGATTTGGGGTGACTTGAAATGGTGGCAAACCCCTTAGTTAGTTAGTTATTATTGTAGCAAGTGCAGTAATCTGGAGACATTACCTTACAAAAGACATTGGGGGTGAGAGTTTGGAGATGATCCCCTGTAGAATGGTATGAAGGGGTGAAGCCTGGTTAGCTCAGCAGAAAATGGCCGCTTACCCCTTTCATGGGTAGGCAGCAGCTGCGACCCCTCATTTTTGGCCACCATCCCAGGCAGCAATATTACATATGCCTGGCTGGCCATTTGACTGGGGATTTCCATGGGCTGGCCAGTCAGTGGGACTAGTCTGCCTGCCAAAAGGAAATTTAAACTGGCCAATCAGAGGCCCCACCTGGCGGGCAGTGCCTTGCTGGCTGACTGGGCATGGGCTGCTCTCATAAAAGCCAGATGTACTAGACCCATTCAGTGCAGCTGGCAGAAGAACAAACCCTCCTTCCCTTCCTTATCATCTATTAGATTCCAGGTCAATAATTTATCATGTATCAGGTACGCCAACTCCTAAGGGCCGAGGCAGTTTTGCTCCTCTACCCCCTGGCTCCCAATGGCATTGCGTAACATCGCGCATGGGTCCCCTCAATCCTCTTAAGAGGATGTCACCTCTGTCATGTATCCTAATGTGTTTTAACTTTGCTTGTTCCTTACATTCTCTCTGTTTAGCCAGGATTTGATCCCTTGTGTTTCACAACCTTGTTATGGTTGTCAATGGCTGGGAAGGGATTTCATTGGCCGGTCTAGAGGTTTTGCCTTTTCTCATAGCAAATCGTCACAACCTTTGGCAGTTAAGGCATTGGGGGGAACCCTAGTCTTCACGTTTTGGGGTGAAGCGGTACATCACCATGTCCAGAACCAGTGGCATACTCAGGGTACCCCATTAAAAGGGTCTCAGTGGAAGTCTCTGTCTGGAAGCCAAGCGTAGGCCAGTTGGGCCATAGAGCTTCCAGCAGCAACCTTAGGACGGCCACCTCAGTAGATCGACGTCTTGGGGAGGCCATAATCCTTGGCACAGCCCTGAATAAGTTTCAGCCCTCCAGCAAAAGGCTGGAACAGATATACACCCAATGCCTGAGCCAAAATTCCACCTACCTCTGTAATCAATAAAGTTGTGGCCATTTTGAACCCAGATGGTTATCTGCTTGGTTCTGTTTTAACACACCTTACGGGGGAGGGTGGAGCTGCGACTGGGACCACAACTAGCATCTGTTGTAATTTCTACTGAATAAAACCTCCATGTTAACTATTAACTCTGCATATTGGACCCAGACGTATTACACTTATTATTGCATGTTTACTGCCAGGGAGAGGAGGAGGTGCTTGTGGGATTTTCTGCCTCAGATGCCAAAGTAACGTGGCTGGCCTTGGGTAGCATGCAACTCAACTTTCAGTGGTGGTGGTGGTTGTAGCCTCATTTGATGCCTCAGGCAGCAAAATGTCTTGAGCCAGCCCTGTTAGCAAGGGACTGGCTTTCAGCCGAATTCACATCACTTGCAACCTCCCTGTTTCTTCACTCAAAATCCCCCACTAACTGTTCTTCTGATGTTAAGAGTCCCACATCAAGGCTCTATTACATACACTCCTATGTAAAACATAGCTAGGCACTGAGATTCCGCTCTCTGGGTGAATTCATTTTTTTTATTAAAAAAAAAGCCCTTGTGAGCCAGATGTTTGGTGGTTTAGGATCAAAAACTTGCAGCCCAACAAGAGCTACTGGAGGATTCAAAGCTTTGCCCAAGTGTAGCGGTGCATATAATGCGAGCACTGATGGATCCCCTACATGGATTTCTAGAGCAGCCCTTTTAAATATGGGATTGTTAAATATTTCAAATGTTAAGAGTGGGAAGAAAGAAGATGCCCTTCTAATAAACCAAAGGAATTTATAGCAGGCATATTAAATCGGCAAAATTCTGAGCTAGTCGCAGAGTCGTTAATGGTACAAGATGGTCGGTAAGAATGAGGAAAATATCAGTTCTTCAGTTTCCAATCTGAGTCTTTCGTGGCTCGTATGAATGTTGCAAAAAAACTGATTATCACCCAGTGCATAAGAAGGAGGCATCAGCACACTCAGGGCAACGCCAAAGTTTGAAGGACTGGGTGGGGGGATCCTAAGTGAGGGGAACTTAAGGGGAGAGGGAACCCAAGAAAACAACTTGTAACGGGGCACAAAATGTTCTCTCTCTCTCTCTCTCTCTCTCTCTCACACACACACACACACAAATCCCTGCCAACCAGATGGGAGGGGCAATGAAACAGAGATAGCACAGTTGGTTAGATCGTGGTGTTGATAACACCAAGGTTGCAGGTTCAATCCCCCTAAGGGACAGCTGCATATTCCTGCACTTCAGAAGGCTGGACTAGATGATCCTTAGGATCCCTTCCACTTCTATGATACTATGCATATGTGCATGAAAACTGGGTGTGAGGGGAATGGAAAGGAGTCATTGAAACCCCTCAACAGGAGCATGTCACGCTGCAACATTTTATTGAAAGACCTCACTTGTTTCTTCTCTTTGTGAAGTTCAGGGGTGAGTGTGGATCTTTGGCCAAATTGATGCATGCAAAAGAAGAGGATGTTTGCATTTCCTTTTGTACATCGTTGCTATTTGTACATCGTTGTTATTAAACGATTGAAAATTCAGGAATTAAAAACTATTAGAACGTATTAAATTCACAAGAATAACATGTGAATGTTTAAAATGTTAAATTCACAATAACATGCGGCATGTTGTTTTCACCACTGCATGCATTCATATGCACATATTGCACTAGTATGTGTGTTTTTGTACCCCTTACTTGGCTTTGGTTTGCACTGCATTGCAAAATTCAGAGAGGAGCAAATTTTCGAAAGATTACTCTGTTTCAGTTCATTAGAAAGTGCAAATTAGGTAAGTTTCTCTTTAAATTCAAATTGAATCAAATGCCCACTATTTCCCTAATATTAGCATAAGGAATATGGTGGTCAGGGTGACAAAGCAGCACCTACTGGGAACAGGAGGCAGGCAAAACTGACCATGGACCCAGAGTCACTGACTAGCCACAAGGAGCTTGGCTGATCAGCTGTGCAATAGTAGCAGGGCCCCTCTTGTGGAAATGTTGCTCCAAATTGGCTACTGGGATCTTGGGAGCCTTTTAAAAAATATTTTTTAATCCTCCAGAATCTATCTGGTGCTGAAACACCAACAAATTACCTCTTTTGCTTCCTATGCAATATTTAAAAATATATATGAAAGATCTCAGCCTGCCTTTAAGCAATTCTAACCTTTTCCACAAGTAAGTTAAAAATATTGGCCATTTTGATCTTGTGCAGGCTTACCTCGGCTTGTGCTTTGGCCTCTCGGAGTAAAGAAAGAAGGTCGCATTTTGTCGTCACTGAAGAAAGAACCGACTGCAATTTCTGCTGATCCAGAGTGGAGACCAAGAGTTGATCCAAGCTAAAATATGCAAGTGCAAAAAAGGGTGTTCTGGATGAGACTGTGTAATGGTGTAACAGAAACAGAAATTTCTATTCTTAAAGGAGGAAACGGCCAGGAGTTAAGACATTTGCATTGTCCTGCAAAATCTGGTTCGGCGGAGCAATACCGAGTCAGACTACTGTTCCTCCTAGCTAAGTATTTTCTACACCAACTGGCAGCAGCGGTCCAGAGTTTCAGAGAGGAATCTTCTCCCGGTCCTGCTTGGAGGTGCCGGGAATTGAACTCGGGACCTGCTGCATGCAAAGCCTGTGCTCTGCCCCTGTGCTACAGCAATTCCTCAATATGGAGTTGTGACAGGGAAGGAGACGTGGTGAGCTAAGGGAGAGGGAGAAACAGGAGGAGACGCACTGGGGCTGCAGTGGAGAACAAAATAGCAACAGAATGTAATCAGGGCAGTAGGTACGCTGTGATTCTGCAAGAGAGCTGAAAAGGAGCAGAATGTGGTATGTGGTGCAGAGGACAGCTTCTAACAAATCTTTGCATTCATTATTATTAATGAATAATTTTTTGCATTATAATAATAATTGCATTATTTTTTTAAGTATCCAAGTTTCTAATTCTTACAGCTTCAAATACATGTTTGGAAACGTGTGGGCAAGGCCTTGTAAAGTTTAAGAAGCTGAATAGGGTTTGTAGGACTGGTGTGGAGGGGCTGCCCCCCTCGTCTTTCACTATGCTTAGCAAAACCAGTCTAGATTATGCAAAATAGTTTCAGAATAAATTTGGGGAAACAAGAGGAAGTACGCAAAGCTTTCTGCTGCGCGTAAGTTGCTCACTGTTGCAGAATCCAGCATTCCGTGGCACAAAATCAGATAACCTGGAGGCAAGATTTTTATGCTTTTGTGCAGAGCCTGTAGCCCACAATAAAGAGTTGCTTCCAGATAGGTGTTTATTATGGAATTAGTGCTCCCCATACTCTAGGGTACAATCCACACAAAATGCCAGTCCATTCCACCACCACCCCTTTAATCTGGATTTACCCTTTCCAGAAAGAATCCTATAAGCTTGTTGCCAATGTCCATTTACCTACAGTCGTACCTCGGTCTAAGAACAGTCCTGTTAACGAACGATTCGGGCAACTCACTCCGCAAAACCGGAAGTAGGTGTTCCGGCTAGCGAACGTTGCCCCGGAAGAAGAACGGAAGCCAACTGGTGGAAGGGCACCGGCGGCGGGAAGCCTCATTGGGGAAGCGCGCCTTGGTTTAAGAACAGTTTCGGTGTAAGAACGGACTTCTGGAACGAATTATGTTCGTAAACGGAGGTACCACTGTATTTGCAAATTCACCCCCCCCCCCAAAAAAAATCCAGAAGCACCCTACATCTTGTGACTTCTGGGAATGCTTTGCTGTGTGGCTTTCAGGCTCTGGAACCTGACCCACTCACGATATAAAACAAGTGCAATGGAAACAAGGCCACTAACCTGATCGACCAGCTCTTCCCCGAGTGCGTCTTGTTCGGGTCAGCGTCGTGTTGTAGCACTTCGTCATCGGATGCTGACCCAGGAGTGCCGCAGCTGCTGTTCCAGGGACTGCTTTCCTTCGAATGCTGCCTGCTTGCTGAAACAAGACTGGAAAGCCCCGGGCATTCATTCAGACTGGATTCGGTTTCAATGGGAAGGCCAAGAGGTCTCGCTGCAGGGGCAACTTCCAGTTCCGTTTTGAAATGAGAAGGTGCAGATTCCACGGAGAAGTCCTCGCTGCACAGCTTGTCGAGGTCAGGCATGCTCAACGCCCGCAGTTCCCGGATCTTAGAGCGGGACAAGGGTGCATGCCTGATGTGCCCACCTGAAGCCCTGCTTCTTCGGACGGTGGGGGTAGATGGTGGCAAACAATTTGGACCTCCCAAAGCACCGCACCTTTCGCCCTTTTCTAAGTGATGAGCATCATCTTTGCTGCTCTCAGAGGGATTCTGCGGCAGTTGCATTAATGCCGCACTGGTTGATGATTTTGTCATCTGCGCGGGGGCCGGGGTTTCGCTTTCACAATAGGAACTCAAACTACGTCTCAGCGCCTGGACAGGGTCATTGATGTTGCTAGCCGAAACTGCAGAAGTACCGCCTGACAGCCTTCTACCGATAGGAAGCTTTGAGCCGAGTGAGGTGGAGTGTATGTCTATCGCTTTGACCAGAGGCCTATCAAAATTGGCAAGGTTCTCAAACGATTTAATTCTCTGTTTCACGGAAAAAGAGGAAATGGGATCGTGTGGCCAGTTGAGCTCATAATAGTAATAATTCCTCCTGCAGGTTTTCAATTTGTCCGCGATTCTACTGCTACTATTGGTCGAAGGCAATTCTTGACTGTTTGATTTGGGGGCACTGTGAGGCGTCTCTATTCCATCTTTCGTGCCGTTCATTAGACTGAGGTGGACAATTTTTAGCATGCCCAACTCTGGATGGGGGTACTTTTCTCCCGAAACGTTGCTCAGGATATCCTGGACACAATGTGTCGGTGAATCCATAACATGGCTGTCCTCCCTCAAATGGTTTGATAGTTGGGCAGGCACTGAGTAGGTCCTCGTCACAGGCTTCAATGCATTGTGCATGTTTTCTTCCTCAACGGTGCTCTGCCTAATGTTCTGAACATTGCTTTCTGGTTGGCTGGCCAACCTAGTGTGTCCTTCCGCCTTCTCCAGAGGCAACTCGGGAATCAATGAGGATGGTGGGAAGGAACTAGAAGACAGTCTCACCTCAATGAAAGTCCGCTGAATTTCCTGGCCTGGTTGGGGTTGCTGGGCAGGGGAACAAAGGCGGCTCAAAGACTCTTTTTTAAAAGGCTCAGGGTTATCCAATCCCAACGGCTTGATTTCACACCCATCACGATTCAACAAACTTGTACCCAGTCCATGGTTTTCTGTCCTGTTACTCAAGACAGTCGTTTCAGAATCTGTATTTATTTGGGAAGGGTTTTCTCTTATGTGGTGTTCATCCGATGTACCTCTCGTGTCATTATTCAGAACCACTTGATCTGTGACCTCTGCATCTTTTTCCTCCGCAGGATTCTCTGCCGTTCCAGAATCGCCAAGTTCCAAACAGCTAATGGGTTTATCTTTCTTGGCTTTGACGCTGCTCCTGTCGCCGTTTGACAAAGGTAGAGGCGATTCTGGCTTGTTTTCCTCATCCTGTTGAAGAATCCTGGAGCCCATCGAAAGGCTCCTGCTGGGTGGTTCCAAATGTGTGGCCAAGTTATGGAGCGATGTGCCTTTCTTTGGGAGAAGCCTGGGTGACGACTGGAAGGGAAGGGATGCTTTCTTCGGATCAGGGCTGCCGGTTTTTGCAAGAGCAGCACTTGGGGGATCCGACTGAGTCTTGGACTTGCTTTTAATGATAAGACCCTTTAACTTTGGCCCTGGCTTGTTCCGTTGGTTATTTGAAAGAGTTTCTGCTATACTCTTCTGGGGAATCCCTCTAGTTTCATGATGCAGTTTTTTGGAAGAGGATGGACTATGTGGAACTACTGTGCTCACTTTGCACTGGCCAGAACTTTGGATTTTGACATTTGGGCATTTTGAGGCATTTGCCTTTTCACTCTTTCCTGGCAGTTCATGAGCAGCAGCGGCCTTACTCAGATCTTTCGATTTTGTCAAAAGGGGAGATTTGGGACTGTTTACTGTTCTCTGTGACGTACAGTTCACAGAATGGCTGTCTGGTTTGTTCAAGTGGCCTGAGTCACTGGTTCCTTTCTTCGCCGGAGCAGAATTGCAACCAAACGTATGCCTGCTATCATCTGCTGCTAAATCGTTTTCTGTATGCAATGGCTCCTTTTTATTGGGCTGGTCTTTGTCAAGCAGATTGCAGTCCCAGCCATTTATAGTTTTCGTCATGCACAAATGCATGTCTTGGGCATCTCGTCTGGAAGCCTCACATGCCCCCGCAAGCCTTTCTTTGCTTTCCATGCTTATTCTTTCTCCTCTCCTTAAGGGGCCATTGTCATGGAAAGAGCAAACTGCACCACTGTGATCTAACCTATCAATCCCAGATGGAGAAACCTGAGAAGGAGAAGGAAAGGCTGTGGATGGAGCCACCTGTTCTGCACCGAAGTGCCTTGGAGAATGTGGCTTTTCTAATAAGGCTGTCCCACTGGATTCTTCCAGCGAACCAATTTCTGCCTTGATTTCAGTCTGTAAAACAACATTTGAAGGACTGCATTCTGGCGGATGCCGAAGTACTTTGGGGGTAGGTGGGACCAGCTGTTCCTGAGGAAACTGTTGCTGCTCACTACTCAGACAGCAAAGTTCAACTCGCTCCTCGTCTGACTCAACTGCCTTATGGGTCTCCAAGGGATTGTCACAAGCAGGCTGCGAGGGGGAAGCTCTGGGAGTTTCAGCTACAGATTCTGTGTCTGAACTGGAATCTTCGGCGGTAGCATACATAGATTTGGGGGCTGTGTTCACTTTGCTCTCCATTCCACCCAGGGTGTCTTTGTTTAAACTGCTGAAATTCCTGGAATAGTTACTCAAACGGGTTTGGTTCACAGTGAAAATCTTGCTCGTGTTAATGGAATCCAAGACAGAAAACCCCAAGATTTCTTGTGTGTTAGTTGCATCATTCAGAATCCTACCTGGAAGGTCATTCTTAATTATATCTGCTCCAGAATCTTCTGCCCTCCCATCCGCATCTTCCCTGGCACACCTGTCCTTGATGAATGAACACGTAGCATCTTTTTCATCCGAGGAAGGTGTTTTGCCCAGGAAGTCATCCATGTCTCTCAATGGTACCACAGTGCTGTCCTGAGCATAGCTGGTTTCAAAGGAATCTGCTGATGTTGCATTGGTCTTTGCATCAGACGGCAATGCTGCCCCTTCTGCCACGTAATTGGGGTTGCCCCCGTGCAAAGGTTCTTGGTGGTTTGCAAAGCTCTTCTCTTCTTCGATCGTAAGAATATTGCTTGGATTTCTCTGAACTGCTTCGTCCGCCTCCGAAGATACAAGGAGATTTGCACATCGGTTCGTAGCTGCATAAAGAAGGAAGCAAAGAACCAATTTTACCTTCTAAAGTAGGCAATACAGTGGTACCTCAGGCTACATACGCCTCAGGTTACATACGCTTCAGGTTAAGAACTCTGCTAACCCAGAAATAATGCTTCAGGTTAAGAACTTTGCTTCAGGATAAGAACAGAAATTGTGCTCTGGTGGCGCAGCGGCAGCGGGAGGCCCCATTAGCTAAAGTGGTGCTTCAGGTTAAGAACAGTTTCAGGTTAAGAACGGACCTCCGGAACGAATTAAGTACTTAACCAGAGGTACCACTGTATTGCAAACCGTACACAAGTGTCTGGTTTTTATTTTTAAGGATCTAGCCAAAGTCCAGTGATGGATAGGAATCTTTCAATCAATTATCACCATGCTCCCAGATAGTGATAATATAATCCAACCAACAGTAAATACTTACATAATATGTTACAAAGTGCTAAAAGTATATTTCACAAGACATCTGTTATCTCTCAGTAGTCCTTACAACATCCCTATAAGGCAGGCCATTTGAGGAGGAGGATGCTTAAAGCCAAGTTAAGATCTGAACGGGGTCATCCAGTTAATAGTCCGGGCTCTTTTCTTGCACTAATTCTATTTCTTTGTTTCCCGGTTTTTATTTTCTGCCTTAAGTCTCTTAACACTTGCAGTTCAACCCTCCAGCACAACAAAACCCCTCTCTGTTTTAACCATGCATCCTGTTGAAGTCTGAAAGGCGCTATGAATAGTATTTTCATATTCCGGAGGGATAGGATTGCAGGCTTGACCCTGTGAAGCGGGCCAGCAAGCTTTCGTTACATTGAGCCAGCATCTGTTCCTCTCTAACCCAGTTGCCATCTTGGAAGGAATGTTAGGAAATCTTGGCCTGATGTGAGGAAACTTAGAACTCATAGAGGCACCTCTGGAGTGCCTCTGAACCAGGTGCAATGTCTTATGGGACTGCGTGTAGGATTTCAGGGCTAAATATCGAGGAATTCCCTATGGTCACTATGAACAGCAAGCAGCTTGTGTTCCGCTCCAGTTGAAGCACTGCCTAAACACCCCGTGCACCATTATTATTATTATTTTTAAAAAGCATTTGTTTTACATTTGTAAATAAAAACTCTCTTCCTTTAATTCACATGTAGCTGATTGTGCAAATACGTTTGACCAGTGAATGCATTTTGCCACTGATAAGCACGAAGCACGAGGTGTTATGGAGACTCTGTCTGTGGTTTCTAATTTGTGATGGCTCTTCCACACATCCCTTGAGGTAATTCTGATTTATCATAGTCTTTAGTTGCAAATTAATTTTATCTGAATGTTGCTTTCATTATTATATTTAAAACGTTACCTACTGTAACTTTCCTACTGTAACATCTAAGCCTAAAATGCATTACAGATTATCCTTCTGGTGCCATACAAAGAACTTTATATTTTTCAGCCTTTTTTAAAAAAAGAAAAATTATATTGCTTGTATCGAATGTTAGCCATACCCAAGGTAGTCCCACTGAAGTAAAGTGTCCGATTAACTCAGATCCATTAATTTCAGTGGGTCTACTCTGCGTAAAACTGAGTTGGCTACAACGTGTGGTTTCAGCGCTGCTTTAAAGCACTGTTCTTGAGTTTTGGATTGTATTTTTATTCTGTCCTGTCACATTTCATCCGTTTACTTGTAAAGCACCCTGGATGATGATGTTAAAGGGCAGTATAGAAACCCACAAGCAAACAAACAAACAAACAGATTTAAACAAAAAAAAGAAAATAGTTTCATTTTGCGAAATGGCTATTGTGGGCACGCTACAAAGGTCAGTCTCTGAATGGCAAATCACTGGGGAGAAATAGCGGGAGGGGGCTATTGTCCTCATGCCCCTACCCCAACCCTGTGGGCTTCCTGGAGGCTTCGGATTGGCCACTCCTGGAAACAGGATTCCTGGACTAGATCAGGGGCGTACCCAGGATCAAAACTAGGGGGGGGGGGAGCCATGGTCGTTCAGGTTTGCTTTGAACGGACGCTGATCATTTTGCTTCTGGGGGGGGCAGCTGCCTTCTAGGGGGGGCAGCTGCCCCCCCTGGGTACGCCCATGGACTAGATAGATCTTTGGTCCAATCCTCCAGGGCTCTTCTTATGTTCTTGGTGAATATATATCACTCAGGGGAGCAGCATCTGACTCTCGCAGTGCAATCCTATGCAAGTTTACTCAGAAGCAAGTCCCACTATGCCCAGTGGGCCTTACTTTCAGGAAAGTAAGTCTCAGGATTGCAGCCTTAGTGTAAATTTTGTTGCTGTAAAATAGTGGAAGTTAACATTTGAGACTGGGAGACACACCGTAAGGCAATTTATTTAGCCCTCAATCTAGACTGACACTGTGATAAGAATGAAACGGTTGGAGCTGTCCTCTCCCTGATTTGGGTCTTTCCACCCCACCCCAGCTATTAGGTAAAGGTAAAGGGACCCCTGACCATTAGGTCCAGTCACAGACGACTCTGGGGTTGCGGTGCTCATCTTGCTTTATTGGCTGAGGGAGCCGGCGTATAGCTTCCGGGTCATGTGGCCAGCATGACTAAGCCGCTTCTGGCGAACCAGAGCAGTGCACGGAAACGCCGTTTACCTCCCCGCCGGAGCTGTATCTATTTATCTACTTGCACTTTGATGTGCTTTCGAACTGCTAGGAGGGCAGGAGCTGGGACCGAGCAACGGGAGCTCACCCCGTCGCGGGGATTCGAACCGTCGACCTTCTGATCGGCAAGCCCTAGGCTTAACCCGCAGCGCCACCCATGTCCCAGCTATTATCTACTTTTAAAAAAATAATTATTGAGCAGCTGGTAATGTCATGTTGTTTATTTCATAAAATTTACAGATTGCTTGACTGTAAGGAAAAAACATCAAAGCGTTTTCTCTGCATCTCCCTGTGTAACAGTAAAGGGATGCTTTGGTTTATACTTCTTTTTTAAAACTCCCTTTCCTTCCTTACCTAGATTATATATATATATATATACATATATATATATATATATATATATATATATATATATATATATAATATAACTGCACAGATTTACTGATCGCCTGCCCCAGCTAAAGCTCACAGTACCAAAAGGGAAGCAAACCTCTTACCAGCAACAGCTTTCTGGATGTCCAGTGTGATGGATGTGGGGAGACCTCGTACATATTGGCAGACTTCCTCGTAAGAGAACCCATGGATCGGGACTCCATTGATGGCAAGGATCTCATCTCCTGGAACCAGCTTCCCCATAGACGCCTGTTAAAATTGCAGTTAGGGGTGCTATCAGAGGAAACAATTCAGAGGGCAGAATAAAGCTATTTATTACTATGGTTTAGCACAGGGGCAGCCAAAATGGTGCCTTCTCTATGTTGTTGGACTACAACTCCCATCAGCTCATCAACATGGCCAATGGTCAGAGATGATGGAACTTGCAGCCCAAGAACTTCTGAAGGGCACTATGTTGTCTACCCCTGGTTTATTGTTACACCTGAATGCAGCCAATAACTACCTTGCTAGATCAAGACTGTAGAACTCAACTATTCCGGCATGTTGTGTCCAACAGCCAGATGTCTTGGAGAAGCTGAAAAGTCAGGCAGGAAGATAATGGAACTGTCCCTATTACTTGACCCCACCATCTGGAACTCAAGAGATAGGCTGGCTGTGAACACAGAATATTCCAAGTTATCATGGCTATGTTGGCATCCGTCTGTCTTGGGAGACAATGGTGTGCGCCTCCAGGGGACAAGTCAAACCACGGTGTTAGCAGCACCGAAGTGACTTTCCACAGTGCCCAAGCCTGGGCAGTGTGTATGGAGGTCCTGGGCTGCCCGGATGACAAGACCTCTTGGCCTTGCTGATGTGGTCCAAAGGAAAGCAGAGCAGGTTTGGCATGGCTAATAGCATAGATAAACTTATCATTCACAAATTTGCCTTTTTATTTTTACTAATGCCACCTATGCCATCAGATGCCTCTGTTTCTTGTTTTGATGAGTTACTGTTGGCTTCCAAAAGGGGGCCCTCTTCATAATAATTTGAAAACCACAAGCCTAGGTAAAAGAGATGAATAAATAATCACGAGCTAAATTTTTTAAACTTAAATGGCAGTCCAGTTGTTCTTCCCTCTCAAGGAGCTGCGGGCCTTTTAAAATTTAATACTTTCTGCTTCTAAACGACTTGCTCTCTATATGGCTCCAATCACTCATTCCGCAAAACTGGCAGAGCGGCAATGATCACTGCTGCAATTACAAAAATGGATTGGTTCGGAACAGTGTATTTCCCCCATTGACTCTTTATTTTAAGTCAACTAGGATAGGTATGCGCTGCCAAGACCTCCCATTAATAACAGCATCTTTTTGCAGGGGTTGAAGAAACTGGAAGACTCACAAAATTAACGCTGCCCATGAATATAACTCTTTAATAGCATCACCCTATATATGTTGATTCAAAAGGAAGCCCTGCTGAGTTCAATGCTCAATAAGACTTAACTGCACCCTCAATTTCCTTGCATATGCTGAGCTTCCTTCAGTACTGATATCCTATCAGGAAATGCAAAAAGCAGGGAAAATTCAAAGCAAGTACCCTTTCAGCTGCTCCTCCTGGCCTCAATCCTGTTATCACGACACGCAAGGGGATGGCATGGATTTCCAGGTCAAGGCCAAACGATTCATTTTCATTCCGAGTTAAGGTGACTGCTTCAGGGTGGCTCTGCCCAAGAGGACTCTCCTGTGCTTCGCTCTTCCGGAGATGTGGAAGCATCCTCCCGCTAGCTCTGTTGGAAGCGCTGTGCTCCTCGTTCTTCTGCCGTGGGATGCCATGGTATTCGATGCTCATCAGGCTTTTGACTCGAGTGACGGCTTTGTGCTCCAGCTTAGGGGATCTCTTGGATTCCAGCTGCGCATCCCGAAACTCCTTCAAGCCCAGGTGACCCGGGTGAAGCTCAGGCACGTTCGTGTAATCAAATGATTTGACCGTGAGGAAAGGGGAGTCTGCTGCGTGCTCGGCAGTGCTGTCTGACGAATCCCGAAAGCCAGCGACAGCTGAATCGTTGTGCAAATTTGTCCCTGGTTCTCTCTCCGGGTTTGTAGCGCCACCTTTGACAGGAGAAGTTGCAATGGCAAGCTCACAGTTGCCCTCTGCCTTCCTCTGGCCTTTAGGCCTTGGTCCCCTTTGTAGCCGAGCGCCGTCTTGTTTGGAAAGCTCATCCTCGTCGCTTGCGTCACCGTCATAGAAAGCAAGTCTCCGCTGCCTCTGGAAGGAGGTACGCGGACCTTTGGGGCTATCGCTGAAGCTAACGTGCCGGGTAGCATTCTCCCTTTGCTTGTTGAAGGGACCAGGTGAGTTGTTTCCACTACTCGGTGAATCGCATATGCCCGATTCTTTGGTAGCTAGGGAAGAATGCATGGAATTATGATTTTGCAACTTAATGACTTAAAAAAAAACAACCACCAGAAAATTGGCGGTAGCCAACCAACAAGTCCCATCAGTGCAAGAACTTTTGATAGTGTAGCAAGACTTCCCCCTCCCACCCCACCATGTGCTCCCCAAATCTGCTCCGGGATGTCAGGGATTGTTCTGAGGAGGGTTGCACTGAGGAGAAATGGTGGGAGCCTCCCCCTTCCCCTGATCCTGAATCTTTCCCGGAGCAGGAGGACAGTATAGATTTGGAACAGTGGTTTGCAGAGGGGCATAGTTCAGAAGGCAGAAGCTGGGAAATTCTGGATGGGGAACAGCTAGGAGAGGAAACACTGGGATAGAGAGGGTTAACAGATTCACTGTCTCATAGAATCATAGAATCATAGAATCATAGAATCATAGAGTTGGAAGAGACCACAAGGGCCATCCAGTCCAACCCCCTGCCAAGCAGGAAACACCATCAAAGCATTCCTGACAGGTGGCTGTCAAGCCTCTGCTTAAAGACATCCAAAGAAGGAGACTCCACCACACTCCTTGGCAGCAAATTCCACTGTTGAACAGCTCTTACTGTCAAGAAATTCTTCCTAATGTTTAGGTGGAATCTTCTTTCTTGTAGTTTGAATCCATTGCTCCGTGTCCGCTTCTCTGGAGTAGCAGAAAACAACCTTTCTCCCTCCTCTATATGACATCCTTTTATATATTTGAACATGGCTATCATATCACCCCTTAACCTTCTCTTCTCCGGGCTAAACATACCCAGCTCCCTAAGCCGTTCCTCATAAGGCATCGTTTCCAGGCCTTTGACCATTTTGGTTGCCCTCCTCTGGACACGTTCCAGCTTGTCAATATCCTTCTTGAACTGTGGTGCCCAGAAATGGACACAGTATTCCAGGTGAGGTCTGACCAGAGCGGAATACAGTGGTACTATTACTTCTCTGGAAAGCATTCCTCGGCTCTCCCCAAGGTCAAGAAGAGCTCAGAAAGTGGCAGAACAGAAAGCACACAAAGCACAGAGGGGACAAGCTCAGATTACAGACGTGGGAGTGTCGTAGATATAGGGATGTAAGGGGGTGGGATCCTTAATTGGGAGCACCACCATTCTAGGAGATGGGTTCTTTGTTCTCTCACTGTGATTGTTAACGTTTCTAACTGGTAAGAAGACTCCTTTTCCTTTGTTCTGCTTATCTACTGCCACGGGGGGGGGGGGGGGGGAGGGAGAGCTGATTCCCAGAGGGTTGGGGAAACAGATTTAGGGGTTGCAAGGGAAAGAAGGTGAGAAGTCCTGTTGCATAAGCACAAATCCTCATGCTGATGGGAGATGTTGCTTTGCTCAACTTTGGATACACCCGGATATCCTCATCATC
Source organism: Darevskia mixta (assembly GCA_034641385.1). Lineage (NCBI taxonomy): Eukaryota > Metazoa > Chordata > Lepidosauria > Squamata > Lacertidae > Darevskia > Darevskia mixta. Next base: position 3,854,935 of record JAWWNH010000062.1, on the reverse strand, counting down.
TTCCAAGCCAGAAACTCAAGACAATGCATAAAAAGGCAGGAACAAAGGAAATAACAGTCAAGCATCTTTCAATTTCCATATATTGTCAACTTTGGCTTACCTGGAATACCAGGAGAAGGAAAACATTCATCTAAGGAGCTGCTCCCACTCTTTGGCCGGAGTGGCTCCTCATCGCTAGAGCCAGTTATTGTAGTCTCTGAAAGTGACAGCTGGCTTGCTCCGTCTTGTAAGAAGTATTGGGAAAACTCTGTTTCAGAATTGATGGATCCCTGCTGAAATAAAGCCCGGGGGGGGGGCAGGATGGTCAACTAGAGCAGTGGCATTTTTATTTTTTGAAATTATCAAAACAACAGTTTGCAACAAGAATATCTATAGACAATAAAAACCACAAACATTTAAAAGTCAGAGAAAACCAGCTAACCGCTATGGAAAGATGTTTTCTTCGTTGCCTGCATTAGCTGGGCAGCACGTAAAAGTTTTCGTCAGGCTTTTAAAGATTAAAACAGGCTTCCCATGGGCAACTGGTTGGCCACTGTGGGAACAGTATTCTGGTCTGGATTAGCCTTTGGTGTGATGCAACAGGCTTCTTCTTATATTAATACACAACTTGTTCCATTGTCAAACTACGTTTGCTACAATCCTCTGTGCTCTGGCACACTGTTACCCGGTGTGAAATGAGGGTGGAAAAATACATATTTGCTCTCTTCTATGATGGCTCCCCTTCCCACAACAGCTTCAAGGGTAGAGCTGCAGCACATGACTTCCCCCAAAGGATCCTGGGAACAAGAGTTTGTCAACAGTGAAAGGAATTGTAGCTCTGTGAGGAGTAAACTACAATCCCCAGGATTCTTTGGGGGAAGACATGGGCTTTTGATGTATGGTGTGTTGGAGGTCAACGTATGTTTGAGGGGCTGGGCTTTTGGGTTGTGGGAGGTTGGTGAAGATGTTTTAACCATTTTATATTTTTAGCCACTTCCCCAGGATGCTCACAAATGTGGGTATATGTGTGAGGAAGCTCCAGGATTTCCCCCAAGCAATATAACGGTCCATTGAAGTTCACACTCAAAACACAAATCGTATTGTTGAATTTTAATTCTTTTACCCGGCTCCCTGGCTCCAAGAAACGCTTCATTGTCCAACTCAAGGGCGAGGAGGCTTCTGTCTGCTTGGACTTCACACTAGGCGATGGGCTTTTGGGCAGATTCCCTGTTAAATACAATTTGGTTAGACAGTGAAGATTTCAGATTGGGAAACTATTTGCACATAAGCCATTATTATCAATCTAATTGGAGTCTGTGCATGGGGGGGGGGTAAGGCGAGGTTTTCAATATCTTGGGGGTCAATATGTCAATGTACAACATGTGACTGTTCAGGACCCTAGAGTAAGGAGCCCCACTCCTTGAGAAGTAACATCTAACAAACCATATTCAATATTTAGAAGAAGTGAGAATCTAATAGCCAATCTTTTGAGATACTGTGTTGTGGCAAAGAAGTCTCTGGCATGGCCCAGCTACAACTGGTACACCAACAATTCTCCTTGCTTTGCCTAATTGTTTTTAGTTTCTGTTTTTTGTCTATGGTTTTGTCATCATCCTATATAAAAATTAAGGAGGATTTATGCCTTAGAATGATAAAGAGCATTTTTGTGGTGCTTTTCATCCCATGTAAAAGCACAGAAATGGAAGAGGGCCTGTTTTAATCCTACTTGATCTACCTTTACCCAGAGCCCCTGGGAAAGTGGACTATTTTCCTGTATGTGGGAGAGGAAGGTGACCTGAGGAGGAAGGAGAGCTAACCAGAGAGGGCAGTGCCCATGGCACTCTCTCAAAAATCCAAGTGCACCCTAGATAAAGAAATTGGGAGATAATCTACAATGAAATGAAGAAAATGTTTAAATATTCTTTCAAAAAAAAATCCAGAAGGTTTTTTGCTGGGCATACCGCCAGAAAACATTAAGGGAAAAGACAGGGTACTTTACCTCTATGCAACAGGAACAGCAAGGTTACTGGTGGCAAAAAACTGGAAAAGTATAGAAATTCCAACAAAAACAGAATGGCTTATAAAATTGATAGAATACCATAATGCAATTAAGATAATGGGAGTTATTGGAGAAGTATCAAAAGATAAATTAGAAAAAGAATGGAATGCCTTTGGGGAATACATCCAGAACTATGTAGAAAAATCAGAGCTCCTATCGATATAGAGCAAGTTGCAGGAAAACAATAGCAGAATGAGAAAAAGAAAAAGGGAGAACGTAAAATTTTGATTTGGATAATAAAAATCTATTTACAGTATAGATATAAAAAAAGGATGGAAAGTTGAAGATATTGCGACTGAGAAGACTGGAAGTTGTGCACAGGGTGGGGGGAGGTGGGACGGGGTAATGGTGGAGGGTGAAGGACAAGTATGTATGCATATGAATGTACATATATATATGAACTTGTATGTATGAGCAATAAATAAAATTTTATAAAAAATGAAAAAAAAAAACAAAAAAAAAACAAAAATTCAAGTGCACCCATAGGTCCAAAAACGTTAGCGACCTCTGGAGTTAATAACAGACCGATAGGATGCAGTGTTAAAAGCAAATGAGCTCGTACCTGTGGTGTGAGGGGAAGAAGCATCCTTGCTTTCTCTCTGAGTGGTGCGGGCAATGGCTTCATCCATTTCTTGTTCAGAAACCTAATGCGAAGTTGAAAAAAGTACACTAAAGTTTATACAGCAAAGGATGCTCACTTCAAGGTTTCTGGTTCTTGATTATTTATTATACATATTTTTATATCTAAATGCAACCCCAGCCAATAATCTGTCTGCTATGTTGAAATTGAAGTTTCCAAGTAATCTCCAAGGGCAGCCGCACATACAGCTGATTGCAATAATCCAACCGGGAAGTTATCAGAGTATGGAGTACAATTGCTTTGTCCAAAAGGCACCACAACTGGCAAACCAGTCAAAGCTGGAAAAAGGTGCTCCTAGCCACAGAGGCCACCTGAGCCTCGGGTTGAAACCAGGAGCACTCCCAAACTGCAAATCTGCTCCTTCCAGAGGAATGCAACCCCATTCAGGGCAGGCTACTTCCTCACCTCCTGGATGTGAGAATTAATTTTGGACACCTATGTCTCTTCAGGATTCAGCTTCAGTTTACCGGCCCATATCCAACCCAACACGACCTCCAAACATAGTCTAAACACCTCAACTGCCTCTCCTGATTCAGATGGAACAGAGAGGTAGAGCTGGGTGTCATCTGCATATTGATATACCTAAAGGAGCATCTCTGACCCCATCTTTCAGCCCAGATGCCGAGTTCCAGCTCCAAGGCTCCTCAGTGGTTCTCTCATTGTGAGAACTGAAGTTCCAGGGAACCAGGCAGAGGGCCTTCTCGGTAGTGGCGCCCGTCCTGTGGAACACCCTCCCACCAGATGTCAAAGAGATAACCAATTATGACCTTCCGTAGATATCTGAAGGCAGCCCTGTATTGGGAAGTTTTTAATGTCTGGTGTATCACGTGTGGTTTTTATATTCTGTTGGAAACTGCTCAGAGTGGTTGGGGCAACCCAGTCAGATGGGTGGATGATAAATAACGAAGGGGGCAATATGGAACCCTGAGCCACATGACAGGACAACACCCACATCCCTGGAGGTTGAAGCAGAACCACTGAAGCACAGAGCCCCTAACCCCCACCTCCAGAAGGATGCTACGGCCCACAGTAGCAACAGCTATTGAGAAATCAAGGAGAATGAGCAGGATTGCAGCCCCCCTCCCCATTTCTCTCCCTCATGTTGATAAATGTCACACAAAAAAGTGGCCAAGGCAGTTTCAGTGCCATAACCAGGCCTGAAGCCATACATGCAAATGATCAGTTTCCTCCATGCCAGAAGCTGGGCTGCAACCACTTTCTCAAGAGCCTTGCCCAGAAAGGGGATATTTGCAACTGGGGCCAAAGTCATTTAACACTCCTGCTTCTAGGGTGGTCTTCTTGTGAAGGGGATACACCACTGCTTCCTTCAAGGCAGATGGTACCTCCCCCTTCTTCAGTGAGGCATTACTCCCTCCCTGGACCCACCCAGCCAACTCCCTATGGCTTGTTCTAAGAAGCCCATATGCGCAAGGGGTCAAGGGGTCACTGTGCTTCTTCAAGCAGCTTGTCCATATCCGTCTGGCTGTAGATTATTTTGTATGCTCTGAGATACACATTAATAAAATCCATACTTATTTTTAAAAGCCAAAATGAAATTGGTGGTCTGTGGGTTTGTTTTTTAACTGCCCACCCAAGCCTCAGATACTTTTACTCCCAATAAACAATATACTGTACAGCGTTTGGATTTAAATGTGGGAGCTGGAAAGGAACTGAAATGCATAATCAACTTTTGTGGTTTGTAATGCCAGTGGAAATCAAATGCATCTTTCGGGAATTAAAATTAGGCACGTAGGTGGGTCAGAAATCAGAACTTCGTTGAATAGAGAAGAACAGAATTAACCCCAAAGCAAACTCAGCAGTTTAAATGAAGTTTTAATGTCACATTCACTCAGAGTAATGAAGAAAGGGAGAAAAATATATTTTGTGGTAATGGTTTTGGAAGGACATAAAACCCCTGAATACCAGGTAATATGGTAACAAAAACATTATGTGTGATGGAATGTGGATTAGCTATAAAAACATGGCTATTTAAAGAAGGATGCCTTTTGTATATGCATATGCATGTATCATCATCATTAATATGCGCTGAGAGCCTTTTGGGCTTAAAGAGCAGGGTATAAATGCTTTAAACAAGCAAAAATTAAAATAAACAATGTTTTCATGTAAAACTAGACAAGTTCAACAGAAGTGAAACCTAAAAAGCTGTGAAGTGCAAGTTGCAAAATAATGGAAAAATGTCCACTCCAAAACACAAGGCACTCTCTGAAATATGAAGGACTTTACTTACCACCTACAGAAGTGAGCTTTGTGGAATTTCCTGGGGAAGGATGTTCTCTTATATCAGGGGGTGGGGAACCTTTGGCTCATAGGCCAAACTTGGCAAGCCAGGACATTTTGGGGAACCATGCCCACTCGCCCCAGGTATGACATTGGACAGAACACCAGGTGGATAGCGGATAATGGCAGAACTTTAAAGGAACAAACAAGAACTTAAAGGGAGCTCTGGATTATCCCTTTGCTGGAGCAAAGCATGCTTCCATCAACTGCTGGGAGGTGGGAGAGCACCTTGCTCATTTAAGGAAAAGCAGTTTGTATTCAATGGAAACTGCTTCTCCCTCCCAGCCTTTCTTTTGGGAGAATAGCAAACCTGTCCTATTCTGGTACACCAATTAAAACAAATTCCTCCAAGAAGTAGGGTATATGAGTAGGAAATATGGACACCTTTTGCTCCTGAGGAGGATCACTGGTCAAAACACACTAGGCAATAGCTGTGCCAGCCTAAGGCCTGCTACGCCTTTGCTTTTCACAACTTAAGTGCCAACACCAAAAAGGCCCTTCTCCATCCTATCTTATAGGACAGAGATAGGATACAGGATGGAGAAGGGCCGTATAGGAAGGAGAGGACATGCGAGCAAATCTGCTCTCTGAAATATGCAGGGCTAGAAAGGTGATAACTAGCACTTTTATTCTGGGGTTGTGAGATAGGTTCAAATCCACTGGATGGAAACTTGTAGCAGCAACACTCCCATTGATTTTAAAGGGGGTCACAAAAAAACCCTCTAAACTGGAACTGCTGGGAATTAAGCTTAATGACACATTTGGATGGAGATGCATGGATGCCCTGTTGCACCCATAAAGTATTTCTACATGTGCACCTATTTCAGACATTTGAGGATAATAAAGGTGTGGGGCAGTAATGGCCCAGGCTGCATGTGTCCTTACCTTTGGGTTGGGATGGCGGCTAATGATAAGGCTAACTGGGCCAGGGCCGCATTCGCTCAAAATGGCATACGCTTCGCTCAGAGCCGCATGGCGCAAACTGACCGAATCTGCTTCCAGGATCTGATCCCCACGGCTAAGGGAACAAACACATGCAGTTTAACGTGCCAGCTGATGAGATGAGGCGTGGGCATTCTGACAGGGTGCAAACACACATCAACTGCTGAGTCCAGGAATAGCTTTTATCCTAAATCAGATGCCTGGTCCTATGTAGCATTGTTTGTTTGCTCATGCATTCATTTGTGAAATTCTTTACCCTGCTTTTCTCAAGGCAGCTTGTTCTGCGCCTAATCAATTAAGCACATATTGGGAGTTCAAGGTGATTCACATCCAAAGACTGGCTGAGCACATATCAATCTGTCTAGGCCAGGGGTCAGCAACCTTTTTCAGCCGTGGGCCGGTCCACCGTCCGTCAGACCATGTGGGGGGCCGGACTATTGTTTTTTAGGGGGGGGGAATGAACGAATTCCTATGCCCCACAAATAATCCAGAGATGCATTTTAAATAAAAGCACACATTCTATTCATGTAAAAACACCAGGCAGGCCCCACAAATCCCCCAAATGCATTTTAAATAAAAGGACACATTCTTCTAATGTAAAAACATGCTGATTCCCGGACCATCCGCGGCCCGGATTGAGAAGGCGATTGGACCGGATCCAGCCCCCGGGCCTTAGTTTGCCTACCCATGGTCTAGGCCTTAAGATTGGCCATAGAGGCCCTGCTTTTAGGCCTTTCAGCAGAGCCAATTAAACAGGAGGTGAAGCCTTTTCAGTGGTATCCCTGTACCTATGGAACTCCCTCAGGTCTTTATTTTATTTATTTTTACTTAGCAAGATTTATGTACTTGCTTAATCAAAACATATAACTAAGCAGTTTACATAAAATAGTATGACATGTTCATTTTTAAAAAGCTGTGATGAAAGTAGCCTATACCTTGTAAACACCGGATAGAATAAAATTAGAAAAACAGACGGTTTAAAAACAAACAAACACAATAAAATTACATATCTGAGCAGGCTTGCCTAAACAGAAAGATGTTTAGCATATGCTGAAAGCAGTACAAGAAAGGTGCCTGCCTAATATTAATAGGCAGGGAGTTCCAGTGAATGGATGCTGTCACACTAAAAGATTGGTTTCTCTCAAGTGTGCAACGAACACTGTGTGCCACATGTACAAGGGTCAGTTCCACAGACTGAAGTGGTCAAGTGGGCACATATGGAGTTGGACAATTCTTCAAGGAAAGAATTGGCCCCAGGCTTTAATATCTTTTCATTTCAATCTGCTTTTAGTTAAAGATGTTGAGCTACATTTTAAATTATGGCTGCTTTCCCTTTTTATATCCTATAAAATTCTTTCATTTGTTTTATCTGGACTGCTGGTGCAGACTAGGGTGAGTTTTCTGCTGTGGTTTTAGTTTTACATGTGTGTGTGTGTGTTTGGGCTCCGAAAAGTGGAATTAAAAAAAAGAGGTGCGGGGGAACTAAAATAAATAAAAAGCAAAACAAATTATATCAATAACCCCAACAACAGCCCTGTAAGGCAGGTCAATATGATTATTCCCATATTGGAAATGGGTGGGGAGGATTGCCTGGCCAGCTGATGCATTCATGGCAGAGATGCAGAGATGAGTTGGGTCTCAAAAAAAGAAAATTCAAAACGAGGATTTCTACAATGTGATTCTCCTAAGCCCTTGAAGGTTTGGGTCCAGCTCAACCCATTGTTTTGATTCACACACAAACACACAACCTATTGTGATTCCTTACTGTCCTCTCTCTTGTTTTCTCAAACGTATCTGGCAATTAAGACTCGGTGTGAAGTTACCATTAGATCACAGCTGTATGAAATCACCATGCACGAAATGCCCAGGGCCACCGGGAGCCACAGGCAATGCAGATTCTATGGCTCCCAACATGAGAAACATCAGGTGTGCATGCTTATAACAGTGTCTAAAACTTAACAGGCAGGCTGGTGAAAGCCTTCCTCACCACCGCCAAATAAAGTTTATCAGAACCCAGGGTGCCATATCATCACTTAGACCAGGTGAGGTGCATGGAGGCCGCTAGGCGCCTTTGTATTCCCAATGGTATCACTGGAAACCAATTTTTCAAACCAAATATATAGGCATTACATTGGGAAAACCAAAACAACCACACCCATATTGACAGTACACTGACATCAGCATAACAGTATTTGTGGTTGACTAACCTTAACCTTCCTTCCATCTTCGCCACTGATCCTGGGGCCAGGCTGTGGATATAAATTCCTGGAAGGCTGTTCTCCAGTGTGAGACAGCAAACACCAATGCCCAGCCCAACACCTGGTTCTGAAACAAAGAGCAAAGATTGAGCAATGTCATTACTGCACTTTTTATTGCAATAATCACAATGGGCACCGGCAATTATTACGGTCTGTTCTTTATAGGCTACTTATAATAATAATAATAATAATAATAATAATAATAATAATAATAATAATAATAATAAATTTATTTATGCCACGCCCATCTGGCTGGGTTTCCCCAGCCACTCTGGGCGGCTTCCAACAGAATGTTAAAATACAATAATCTATTAAACATTAAAAGCTTCCCTAAACAGGGCTGCCTTCAGATGTCTTCTAAAAGTCTGGTAGTTGTTTTTCTCTTTGACATCTGGTGGGATGGCATTCCACAGGGCGGGTGCCACTACCGAGAAGGCCCTCTGCCTGGTTCCCTGTAACTTGGCTACTTATAAGAATATGCATATGTTAATTTTTTAAAAAATGATCAGGGGGTGCAAAAACCTTGCCTTAACAGGTCACTGGGTGCTTCCAGATGACCTGGGTGCTTCCAGATTTGTTTGCAAGGGAGAATAGGTAAGTTAGCTATTTAATGAGCATATACACCGACTTTTTTGCAGGTAAGTGAGATGATGTTTTTCAGTGATTGTCCCATCACTTTTCTTATTGCAAATGGTCTGGTCTGTTCAAGGAAGCAGGTTGGATGCGTGAGACTTCCCAATCAGTTATAATGGTGCAACCTGAATTTGCTGGCATGTGATTGAATTTCCCGTGAAAGCAGCAACAGTTTGGAAGCACCCTACTAATCCTACTAGTTGAATAAAGTCTATTATCCTGGATTTTCCCACAGAATAGGCCTTCTGGAAGCTTGGGGGGGGCGGGAATGAGAGAATTTCACAGAGGTCTATTTAAACATTTGACTTTATGTTCATTCCTTCTCCCCCAACCCCCATCTGTGCTTATGCCCAAGAGCAAATTTAAATAATAGAAAGCCCATTACAAAGTATTTCCATGTCAGTTTCCAATGTGAACATGTAGAGTCCTTACTCCCAAGCTTTTAATAATTGAATGTAGTTTCTCAATGCAAAAAATGTCACTGCTTCCAGTGAAAATTCTTGACAAAAGTTGACTAGGGGGTTACATGAACTATAAATTTAAACCAGATTTGAACTGTTTTCATTCGCATGGCTTGTTTGTTTGTTTATTGGATCGGTACCTTTATTTTTTTTTTGAGGATTTCCCAAAGCAGCTCAGTACATTTATAAAAGGTTATCATTCTATAAGAACGATCTCTTTAAGAAATGAAACTCACAAAGGGACCCATGAGGATGAGGAGTTGGAAAGGGAGGACAAGAGAAAAGGGAAACAGGGTGAAAACCAGGATTTTAGCAACTCAAAACCAAGACAAAATAAACACAAACAAATAAGGGGGGGGGACATTTCACACATGAATAGTGTTTACTTCCTCTAAGCGTGGGGGTGAAGAGACAAGTCTGAAGCAAGCATGTGATGGTGCCCTTCAGCAGAGTTCCCTCCCATAGGTCAGCTTGTGGTAGGGGTTGGATTAGTTCAGCTGGTACAACACAGAAACAACTCACACAGCAAGGTGTAGCTGCAATGTTAGCTTTCTGGCAGCAGGGGTCGCTGCCACTAACCGGGAGGGAGAAGGGGCATACTGACAGCGAGGTCAGAGGTTTGCGGGTGCAATGGCAGAAGCACTGCGTTGGTTCTGCTGGTGCACCCGCACAGCCCCAAACTTCCAATAGGGGGCAGCAACACTGCTTCTGGGATGTTAGCATTGAGTTTCCACTCCCCAGGTGAGCTGCTGCTTCTGGTACAGCAGCAAGTATATGATGCTATTTCTGCCTGTCTCCCTTGGCTCCCCCACAGAAGGTTATTAATCTTTCACCATTGATGTGGTATGGGAAAGGTCAATGCAGCTGAATGAGGTTGCATCTCCGTCTCCCTTGCTCTCCTGGCTCTTTCCACAGAAGAGCATTTGGTGGGTTCTCCCTGCCCCAATTCAGGGGCGTCATCAAAATGCGAGCCTGCACTTTCACTTAATCCAAGGCTTTACCCTTTACAGAGGGTAAAGCATGTGACTGAAGAAGAAAATCTGTTGCCAATGACACGTTTGCGATGGATGAGTTTGTTAAATTTGGCCTCTCTCTGTTTCTCATTTTTCCAGTCGTAACTTCAGTTCTCCACACCGCCACAGCAGTTTGCGATCCGAACTGCAGCAGAACGGAGACTGCGCTGATTGTGACGAATACAGGTCAGAACGGAAACAGCTGTCTTCTTACATCCCAGCTGAGAATGTGCTCAGAGGCACTGGCTCTGGTTGGTAGATCTCAAGGTTATAGTAAAAAAATCAAGCTAGATTGAAGAGTTTGGATTTGATATCCCGCTTTATCACAACCCGAAGGAGTCTCAAAGCGGCTAACATTCTCCTTTCCCTTCCTCCCCCACAACAAACACTCTGTGAGGTGAGTGGGGCTGAGAGACTTCAGAGAAGTGTGACTAGCCCAAGGTCACCCAGCAGCTGCATGTGGAGGAGCGGAGACGCGAACCCGGTTCCCCAGATTACGAGTCCACCGCTCTTAACCACTACACCACACTGGCTCAAACTTTAAGTCCGCCTACTTCTTCTCTAAAGTAGGCACAGTATCATTACCGTTTTTTGGTTCCCCACCCTCCAAAAAAGCCCCATTTCTGTGATCTCCCACAACCCTTTGTAAATAGTAGTCAAAGTTTCCTCAAACCTTTATTGAGAGTCACTTCCATGACGATCCTGTCCTTGGGACCAGGCCCCTTACGATTTGCAGGGGCAACATCTCCGTCTTCGCAGCTGGGCAAAGGAGGTCCTGCACTGGCAGTAGAGCTTGGGGAGCTGGAACGGCTCAGTAACGTAGGTGTTGGACATGGGGTAAGGCTTGGGCTGCGAAGCCTGGTTCGTACTGTGAGGGTCACCACACCCTTCTTGAGTTGCTAAAGAAGCAACAGCACAGTTTGTTATGTTTACCATTATGTTTATTATTATAAATATATTTATTCCCCATTTTTCTTTCATCATGGAACTTAAGGTGGCATTGTTATCCCCTGATAAAAACCAAGGCCTAGGACACACATCTAAGTTAATGTTGTCACCGTGATAGGGAAACATAAAAACATTATGTGAGAATCTAAGAAGAGCCCTGCAGGATCAAGCCAGTGGCCTATCTAGTCCAGGATCCTGTTTTCCCAGTGGCTCAGGGGAAACATGGCTCCTTGCTCATATAAGCCACCATGTGAAGAAGAAGAGTTTGGATTTGATACCCCGCTTTATCACTACCCTAAGGAGTCTCAAAGTGGCTAACATTCTCTTTTCCCTTCCTCCCCCACAACAAACACTCTGTGAGGTGAGTGGGGCTGAGAGGCTTCAGAGAAGTGTGACTAGCCCAAGGTCACCCAGCAGCTGCATGTGAGGAGACACAAACCCGGTTCACCAGATTATGAGTCCACCGCTCTTAACCACTACACCACACTGGCTCCCATGTGATGAAACTGAGATCCAGACACGTAAAGGGCAGCCACGGAAATAGAATATTTCGGGCAGAACCCATGTTTCCGCTCCAGCACATCATCTGCTACTGTTGGAAGGTCCTGTCTGAAGTTATGTTACCTTAAACGTTTGAATGGCTTCCTGGTGAGTCAGTCCTTGCAAGGACTCTCCATTAACTTCTAGGAGTTCATCTCCTGGAAAGGCAAAACAGGTGTTAATATGCAGACAGAAGACGAAATGCTTATCCTGAGAAATATGAGCAGGCTCCCTGGTGTGTTTTTTGTTTATTGCCATAGAGTTGGAAGGGTTCCCAAGGGTCATCTAGTCCAACCCCCTGCAATGCAGGAATCCTGCCCACAGCTGTCCCTTGGCGGGCTCAAACCACCACAGCCTTCTGGCTTACAGCCAAACTCAATGACACCACTTTTTCTTTTCTTTTTTAAAAGAAAAATGACTGCTTTCCACTCGTCTTCTCTTTAACAATGTAACATTTCTTATGAATACACTAGTAGCCAAAATTGTGGAAACCTTTTGGGGAAAGTGTACAGTGGTACCTCTGGATACGCACACCTCTGGTTGCGTATCCTTCAGGTTACAAATGCGGCAAACCCAGAAGTATTTTTATGGGTTTTGCTGCGCATGCATGCGCAGAAACGCTTTGCCGCGCCGTGCACGGAACATGCACCTCCAGTTGCGAATTATTCCGGAGCTCCGGAACGGATCCCGTGCGCAACCGGAGGTACCACTGTATTTCTGAGGTTTGATGGCTCATAGCACCTGATTGGCTCTCGAAACACTCATGCTCATTGGCTACATTCAAATGAAGGAAAGCTACGGCATATCAACCAAAGCAAGTTGTGCTTCCTTTTTCTGTTTATTTGGCTATAACTTTCTATAGAATACAGATAATCGAACAAACTTTGTTGCATTACATTCTTCATTAAATTACCTTTCCATGTATATACAATTAAATGGTATTGCTCCAAATGACAGTAGTATTATGAGCCATCAAGCCTCAGAAATCAAACCTTTCCAAAAGGTTTCCACTATTTTGGCCACTGGTGTATATTAATAGCTTTTTATATCTCTATCTTTGTAATAATAGTAGTAGTAGTAGTAGTAATAATAATAATAATAATAATAATAATAATTTATTATTTGTACCCCGCCCATCTGGCCGGGTCTTCCCAGTAACTTGCTTAGAGGTTTCGTTGTAATGGCAAGCCAGCATATACATATCTTTAAAAATAAATAAATAAATATTTCCCACCCCACTTTCATTTCAAAGTATTTCAGATTCCCCCCCCCCCTCACCTGCCTTGCCAACCACTCCAGAAGCATGGGAGGCGAGGGAGGCAGGCAATGTACCGCCCGATTGCAAATGTGCAGTGCGCAGCTTCCGTTCGCCACCACTCCTGGCCAAGAACTGGTGTGGTGGTAAAGGGACATGCGCTTCATGCTCGCAGCACAGATGGATCCTGAGTTTCTCCCCTCCTGTTCCCATGCTTGGCTGAGGGAAGAGACGGGACAATGGCAAAACACACCGCAACCCTCCTCTCCCTGCAGTCGGGGGGCGGAGGAAGGGGAGTGGTGGGGGCAGTGTGCCCCAGGTGTCATCACTGAGGGGGGTGCCATTTGGCGTGCCACCCGCCCGTGACTCCCAAGCCTACCCCGAGCTGTCGGGGGAAGGGACGGAGCTGCGCCACCTTACCAGCGGCCTCCCCCCTTTCCCTTTCGTTGTGACAGCTCGGGGGAGGCTTGGGAGTCGTGGGCGGGTGGTGTGCCGTTGCTCCCCACTCCCGGGCTGCTTCCTGGGGGGGGGGGAGCCTCCCCTGAGCTGTCAAAAGGAAGAGGGAAGGGAGGAAGGCTGCTGGCAAAGCGACGCAGCTCCTCCCCGCCGCCCAGGAAGCATCTCGCCCCCTGGTATGCTTGCCCCGCCCCCATGGCCCCGCTCCCGGGTCAACAGCATGTGCGCCGCCCCTTCACAAGCTGAACCGGCAGAAATCTCTTCTCTTGCGCTGCAAATACCTTCTTTCAGCCGGCCGTCAGCGGCTGCAGCCCCATTTGGGAAAATGGTCTTCACAAAGATGCCCATGCGTCCCCGGGCAGAATCCTGCCCTCCCACAATGCTGAATCCAAGTCCCTGCAGAGTATGGGGAGGAAGAGGGTGGAGAGGAGTGGAAAACTGAAATGTTAATTCATCTTAACCTTACGAGAATAAGCGGAGACAAGATTATCTAGGTCGAGCATGAAAATTGTAATGGTGTAAAATAGGAGATGTGAGATTTACCACTTTTTTTTAAGAAAAAGAAAACATTTTAACTGATATTTTCAAGATGCATATAATACAGAGCACATACAACAAAACAATGAACAAACAACCACCAAAACCAAACCTGGAGCAACAATATACCAACTCAATTGTCAGAAATTATATTTAAGTCCAAGCAGTTTAAATGTGCTGGCTATTAGTACTAATATGTGGGCCTAAATCATTCCAGTGTGACCCATGAGTTTGCGGTGGCCCTATTAAAGGCACTTGCCTTTAAAATAGCACCTGCATTTTCAAATTGGTGCAATTGGTATTCCCAGAAGCTACATTTAAGGGCATAGATAAAGGTAAATTAGTGTTAAGATGGGAATATAATTTGTAACTCGGAATTCTATTAGTACGCATAAGACTGACAGACACAAAAGATGTTCCCATTTGCACATAATCTTACCTTGCCCTGCCCCTTCATCAGGACGATGTTGGAAATAATAGATGGCTGGGTGAGTCGCCACGGGTATTCCACCTGCGCAGCACTTAAGGAGCGGGTAGATTTCTTAACAATATGGTATTCCTGGGCAAATGAAACAACCACAATATTTAGAAATAAGCCCAAACTGGTGCGTTGCATTTGCTGTTCCCCAAAGAGGCTTTCTTTCTTTCTTTCTTTTAGTGTTTGCTGTTCCACGTCCCAAACATTTGGCAATTCTATGTCTAGTCTTTACTTTGAATTCACTGATTTGTGCGTCTTCAGAATTTTTTTTCTGGCGAGATGAAGTACCTGGGAGCCCTTGCAGGGAGATATCAACCCAATACATGTCTCCAAAACTCTCCCTTCTCTCCTCAGCTGGATATACACCTGAAGACAAGTCAGGTGTCCCTGTGTTCTCTCTCCTCTCCACCACCTCACTAGTGAATGTGTGCAAAGTTTTCTTGTCTTTTTTTTGGGGGGGGGGAGTGTCACCTTTTTTACTTAACCCGCAACAATGAACCATGCTAAAACTGTGACTAAGGGTGTGGGGGGGGGGGATTCCTTGGTCATTTAAAGACAGTAAACTGTGCAACCCCTCACCTGTCTGGTTCCTGTGTCCAAATGCTGTGGGAGAGAATGTTTTCTCCCTCCCCGGGAATATTTCATGGCTATTTCATAATTCAAATCTCCATTTTCCACTGTCAACTCGTCATCTTCGCCTACGGATTCTAAACGCGTTGCCGCCCCTGAGGGACAACCCAGAGATGCCGTTTATTACACACATTTCAAAGCATCTTTTAACATCTGTCAGTTGTGATGGGATCAGGTACACTGCTTTTAACATTCTGTATGCACATTCGGAAGTGATTGATGGGTAAATTTCCTAAATCATGTAAACAAATGATGATAAATTTTATCTTCATCTATAGATATATATATATAGACACACACACATCCAAGTGGGTAGCAATAATTTATCCCAGTAGTCAGAGATGCAAACCACCATTCTCAAAACACTTTCAGAGCAGAGTCTTAACACTAAGACCCTGGCATGTTTAAAGGGTCGCAGTCAAAATTAGTATCAAATAACAAAGTATGCTGCGTACAGCTTAAAAGATTCAGGACTAATCTCATATTATGAGTTTCAGTCTGGCAAAAGCAGTTTATTCTTAAAGTCAGCACTATCTCTCCAGGGTGTTAGGCAGAGTTTTTGTTCATCACTTATTTATTACCTGGTTATCCTTTTAGCTGAAGGTGATGAGGATTGAACCTGGGACATTCTGCATGTGACACATGTGCTCTGTCCCTGAGCCATGCTCCCTCCCCCAATGGAAATTACAGTTGGTGGAGGAGGCCAGAGCATTGCCTTATGGGTTAGCTCAGTTGGTTAGAGCATGGTGCTGATAATGCCAAGGTCACCGGTTTGAACCCCGTATGGGTGCATATTCCTGCATTGCAGGGACTTGGGCTAGATGATCCATGGGGTCTCTTTCAGCTCTATGATTCTATGAGAGCCTTTCTTAACTACGTACTCTAACATCTTTTATTCACCCACTCGAATGAAACCAACTGTACCTTGGGATCTGCTCCTGTACTTCAATATCCCACCTCCCAGAGTTGGACTCTGGCAGTTTTCTTTGGATCCCTCTGCACCAGTAGGATCTGCAGGGTTATCTGGATCTGTCAGATCTGGCTCCTGAAAACAGAAGGAAAAAGAATCCAGTTAAGTCCTTGGGACAGGTCATCATTTCCACAGCTGGGTTAGCCATTATCCCAATGAAGCTAAAAAATAGGCAAAGTCGAATCTATTGCTGTGGCAAAGTTATGCAGAGGTTTCTAACCATCTACTTGTTTTTGTCCTGGCACAGGGCTTCTGCAGTTTAGAACGCAGGAACCCACTGCAAGGTGACGGAAACAGCCGCGTTCCTTCCCAAATTATAGATACTGGGAGCTTCATCAGGAATGAGGAGTAACATAATCTCTGTACTTCAGTTGTACGTCGAGTCAAGGTGAGGTATTAAGCAACAATCGAAATTATTGGTATGTGGCGCTGTGACTGCACTTCTGTAGCTCGGTCTCTGTGTATGGTTATAATGTGTGTGAAAGAGTAAAAAAGAAAAACCAGCAGTGCACTTAATCCTCATCCACAGCCTCAACTCATGTTTTAGACCAGGCCTCCCCCCAAAAAGCTCAACAACTCTGGTCAATCCAATGGGTAGTTTACTGCCAGTGTATTTATAGTGGGAGTAGATCGCAGTCTCTTGTAAATTGGACATCCCTGTTTTAGATCATATGTGGCTACGCCCCAAGAACCCTTACATCTTTGGCTCATTCACAGGTTCCTTTCTACAGGCAGGATAGCTGCTATACCTTAAACAGAGCCATGCACCCAGGGTGGGGAACCTTTGGCCCTCCAGATGTTGCTGAACTACTGCTCTCGTTAACCCTGGAAATTATAGTTCAACAACACCTGGAAAGCCAAAGATTCCCCACTCCTGCCGTGTGCTATAGGCCTTGGCCCCTTTGCTGCCTTCCTCTGGACCTATTCCAGTTCATCCATTTCCTTCTTAAAATGTGCTCTCGCTCCTCTGTAACTGTTAGAAAGCAGAAACTGTCTAGGGGTTCTGCTAAACTCCCAGAGCAGCCAAAGGAAATTCTGCCTGATGATGGCTTCATATATTCATTCCTCCTGCGTGGGAAATGGATTAATTACTTTGTACTGCATTAAGAGTGGCATAAGTGATCTTCCTACACTGTGAAAACTGTGACGATGATCATGTTATGGGCCTGTGGCAGGAATAAACTATGCTCCACAAATTACAATGTTATCTGCTGTTTCCTACATTGATTTTGTTGTATTTAAGTTAGATCTTTATGCTATCCTTCAGTTAAACATTTCCAGTTTGATTCTAATTTGATCTCAGTTGGTGGGAAGGCCCTTACAAGAAGGGAATACTTCTGTTTAGATTATTATGGCATGGGGATCTTCAATATGATGCAGTGGAACCACAAAAGCCTCAGATACAGGCAGTGCTGGATTTACATATAAGCTAAACAAGCTATAGCTTAGGGCCCAACTCTCTTGGGGCCCCCAAAAAAATTTAAAGGAAAAAAAACTGGATGTACATTTCCAAAATAAGATAAAAAACAAATAAAATAAAACCTACATACAGCAACAGTGTTTTGTGTTGTGTAGGCTCCTATGATGTAAGTAATGGCCTGCTCACCTGCTCCCTAAAATATCACTGGTTTGCTCATTTCTATATATAGGGTACTTACATTCTGCATGGACTGGTTGGATGGCAACAAGTGCAAATGGCTTTAGATACCGATTAGGTCCATAAATTACCATATAGCATCTATTCAACACAAAAAAACCAGTGACAATTTGTTGTTGACGAAGGACAGCTGGACATATAAAGGGCCCCATTACCTTCAGTAGCTTAGGGCCTCATCAAACCTAAATCCGGCCCTGGATACAGGCTAAATTGCACGTTGTCCCATGTTCAATCTCTGGCATCTCCAGGTAGAGCCCTGGAGAGCTGTTGCCAGTCACTACAGACAGTATTGAGTTTGATGGACCAATGGTCTGACTTAGCATAAGGTGGCTTCCTAGGTTTAACCACTGTGGTGGGGAGGGAGCAAACTGACAAGGGGCAATGGCACTGGAGAAGAGGTTGTTTAACCATTTCCCCACATACACACTATGTTCCTGGTTGAAATCTCTTCCTTCAGAGTGAGCTGCTGATACACTTTCAGGGCAAAAAAAAAAAAGGAATGATCAAAATACATAAATATACAATAAGCACAGTTTCAAATTATTTATATTAAGAAAAATACAAATACATAAATACGCAATACAGTGGAACCTTGGTTCTCAAACAGCTTAGTTAACCAACAAATCGGAACCTGAACGCCGAAAACCCGAAAGTAAGTGCTCTGGATTTGGAACGTTTTTTGGAACCCCAATGTCCGATGTGGTTGTCGGCTATTGTTTCCAGGGCGCCTGCACCAACCGGAAGCCGCGCTTTGGTTTTCGAACATTTCAGAAGTCTAACGGACTTCTGGAACGGATTATAGAATAGAATAGAATATATTTATTGTCATTGTCCCCTCTGGGACAATGAAATTACTTGGCTGCTCCATCCACCCAGATAGGGCACTCCACACAAAAACAAAACAACTACAAAAACACTGATTAAAACCATACAATATGATACAACATAACAGGTAAGATTAGATGACTTTCAAAGTCCAGGCTTCCCATTCAAGGCCGAGATCGCTCTGGAGAAGAAGCTGTTTCTAAGACGGCTTGTTCTTGTTGTCATCGTCCTGTATCTCCGTCCCGATGGCAAAAGCTCAAAGAGACGGTGACCAGGATGCGATGGATCTTTTACTATGTCTAGTGCCTTTCTGTGGCACCTCATGGCATAAATCTGCTCTAAGGTGGAGAGAGAGCAGCCAACAATGCTCTCTGCTGCCTTAACAACTCTGCACAACCCCATCCTGTCCTGGGTAGTACAGCTTCCGTACCACACACATAAGCCATAAGTGAGCACCAAGAACCAAGGTACCACTGGATCTATATCTCCAAGAACCCTATGAAGCTAAGATAAGAGAAAATCACTAGGCAGCACAATACAAACTCCCAACCAACATAAAAGCACACAACCACTACAACCACCTACCACCTCATACAATATATCTGCCAGCCAACAACAACAGAATCATACCACACGTAACACACCCCAACTCATGGCAAATAACCAAAACACTGGTGGAAGACACAAACAAACAGCAGCATCACCCTTGTGTTGGCTCTGGAGGTGACCATGAACTCAGTCACTGGGGGGGAAACACCTAGCAGGTCCACTTTCCTCCTCTACTTCAGCATTGCAGATGTAGCTGGTCCCAGTCATCTGCCTCTGGAGTGGAACAGTAGTCTGGACTGCAAAATGGGCTGCCTCCTACTGGCTGATCACTTTCAGCAGAAAGCTTCAAGGCTCCCACTAGAGACATGGAATTGCCATGCTTCGTTCATTCATTGTTTACAGAGCATCCACATGCTACCATCATCCTCTCATCGTCCAGTTGAATTTTCTGGGTGTTATCTTTTATCGGATAACAAAAACTCAACATTTTCCAAAAGAAAATAATAGCAGCGAAATCTCCACAGATGCAGATGCCTTTAGCATTTCTCCTCCAAAAAAAATTCAAAGGGTGGATAGCGAACCTATCACAGCTCAGGACACATTCAGTATAACATTATAACATTTTAATCTTTTAACTATCACTAAAATACTTTTTCTGATTATATATTTTTTGAAAGAAAGAAAGAAGGAAAGAAAGATTAAAAAACAAATTCTTTTTCAGTCACTGCTATTAACCCTGTTGCTAAAATGGCAGTGAACAAAAATGTGTTGTTTTTTAAAACACACCTCAGCACTATTGTAGTATAGTGTCATAGCACCACAATAAATTACTATTATAACTCTGTGGTGTTCTAGTGCTACACCTTTCTTTTGTTACATATAAATATTTTAGTGTTAATTTAAAATATTGATTTTTAAAAAGTAAATAAATGGGGGTCATAAATGGCACCCATCTGAAGGCTTATAGCACATGTGTGCAGAATTTCAAGTGCCCCCCACCTACAAGCTCTATGTCATGCCCATAGGTGTGAGTGGAATAAGGCAGGGTGCACAGTTATCTATTTTATTTATTAAATTTGTATCCCATACATCCTCCCAAAGAAGCCCAGGGTGGCAAACCCATAAGAGATCTAAAAACAATTGCGGTATAGATTCAGTCTAGGAAACATCTCTCTATAAAAGGCTGGTTGGAAGAGGAAGCTCTTCAGCAGTTGCCAAAAGGACAACAGAGACAATACCTGTCTAATGTACAAACTGAGGGATTTCTGCAACACTAATGACCTGATCCCTACAATGTGTGGAAAGGACAGTGGCGGATTGGGTACATAAGGGGTTAGATAATCTGTCAGGTATCCTGTCCCCAAACTGCATAAGGCTTTATACACCAAAACCAGCACATTGAACTTAGTCCGGTAGATGCTAAATACTCTGAATTACGTTCTGAAGTATAATGCTTATTTATTTTAAAGCATTCTAGGCCCACTTAATTTCCCAATGGAACTCAAACTGGCTTAACCAATCAGATCGCCACAGAATAAACACCAATAGCAACCCACCCCCCAAATTAAACCCAATCAGAACATACAGTACATGTAAGAAGCAAAACAAAACTCACAAATTCCAAAGCACTAGTCAGAAACTCTCAACAACAAAAAGATCATTCAATCCAAAGGCCCTTTTCAAAAAGCCAGGTCTTCATCAACCGCCTGAAGAAATATGATAGCGCCTGACTCAATTCACTCATTGGGACACATAGGGCAGAAGATGGGAAGACAAACCAGTAGGTGGAGCCAGAACCAACAGCAGGTAGTAAAAGGTAAAGGGACCCCTGACCATTAGGTCCAGTCGTGTCCGACTCTGGGGTTGCGGCGCTCATCTCGCATTATTGGCCGAGGGAGCCGGCGTACAGCTTCCAGGTCATGTGGCCAGCATGACTAAGCCGCTTCTGGCGAACCAGAGCAGCGCACGGAAACGCCGTTTACCTTCCCGCCAGAGCGGTACCTATTTATCTACTTGCACTTTGACGTGCTTTCGAACTGCTAGGTGGGCAGGAGCTGGGACGGGAGCTCACCCCGTCGCAGGGATTTGAACCGCTGACCTTCTGATCAGCAAGCCCTAGGCTCTGTGGTTTAACCCACAGCGCCACCTGGGTAGAGTTATAACTAATTATAGTTTTATTCGCCATCTTCCTCCCTGTTGAGTTCTACAAGGACGACCCTGAGATTAAGGAGGCGGAATCAGAGGCAGTGCCGCCCACTGGATTGAAGGTCAGTAAGAAGTCAGGAAGGCGAGGACTGGCTGAAAGCAGAGGTTGATGAAGCAGCGCCTCATTTGAAACAATGGACCAGTTCCAATGCATGACTACTTTTTCCTCTTTGTCTTCTACAAAAGACACACAAAACATCTCATACAGGTATTTTACAATGTTCTAATTGACGTGCTGGGTTATTTGCTTTGTTCCCAATCTCCATAAAATGAATTATTATCAGGCACAAAAGTAAGGTAATGTATCTGTGATAAAACACTATGTGCTTGTGAAAAAAAAGTCAGGGGCATGAAGTTTATTGTACACACTGAAGCTTTTCTACTTTCTAAAAGACCCAGATTTCTTCCTGCTTGGAAAATAAACAGAAACTCTACCCATTAAGCTTGTACAAATTTCTCATGGGCCCCAGTTTGTAATCCTTGGCTACAGAAAGGAGCTGTGGTGCCACAGTTCAATGAAAACGCAACTCTTGTCTTATTCTCCCAGCCACACATGAATGTAATCTTTTTACAGACTGCCCCTCTGCCAAAACAGTAACCATGCCATTCTGGGTTCCCTTGCTTTCCAGGAAGTGCCGCTTATTCCGCTCTGAATTCATATTGCTAATTGAAAACAGTGTTTCCCAAACTGCATTCCGGAAAATTCAAGCTGCCAAGGAAACCCCAATCAGGGGTTCCTGAAAGAAAAGTTCAGTAACTGTGGACACACTGTTTGAAAGGACCATTTTGCATCCCTACTGACCATTCCCTTCAATGTGTGTCTGCAGAGTGTTCTAGCACACATGTAATGCTAAGCCAGACTATGGCCTCGTGCAATCAGTTCCTGCACTGCTGTTAGCAAAGCCATGGTTTGGCTTAGCACACCATCCAAACCGTGAGCCATGACCAATGTTCTTGATCTACAAGGTCTGCCATTTGAAGGACTGTCAGAAGACAGCCCTCTTCCTTAAAGCATCCTTTATTTCGGGGATGGAGAACATGTGGTTCTCCAGGTGTTGTTGGACTACAATTCCCATCATTGCTGGCCATGCTGGCTGGGGCCGGTGGGAGTCTGGAGGGCCACAAGTTCCCTAACCCTGCTCTGTCTGAACAGGGATGTCCTGTTTAAGTCAGATTTAAACCTAAGGATCCATAAGAAAAGAGAGCAGGGCTCCTGAATTTGCTTCTCAAAAGTTAGCACCCAAAGAACCAACTGAGGAGGCAGACAGATCACCTAGTCTTGTCTTCCCCATTATTGTGAGATGTATTATATTTCTGTTTAAATTACAGCAATTGTTTCTAAATTTGCATCTATACATCAAAATTAGAATACGGAATATTTATGCAAATCTTGTCCTCTTTTCTGGTGAGGCAAAGTGGCCGCCCTATCAAGGGAAGCCCTGCTGTAAGCAAAATGATCTCAGCAGGGTAAAGGAGTGAGGCCTTTAAAAGCTACAGTAATGTGTGACTATGGCCCCCGGTTTGAGTGTTGATTACTAATTCTGGGGGGCAGAACAGAATGTGGAGTTTGTGGCACAAAATGGCATCAAACCAGAACTTTGGCACCAGTTTGCAGTCAATCAGACAAGGTTGGGTTTGTGGGTATACCTACGGTCCCCAGTTTGAGTGTCAGTGACTTACTTTGGGGGGGGGCACAAAATATGGGTTTTGTGGCACAAAACTAGCACAAAACTTTGGTGCCTCTTTGGAGACCATCGGACAAGACTGGATTTTTTGGCATTAACTTGTGATCCCGATTTGCTGTATCAATTCCTCAGTTTGGGGGGGCGGCATGAAACGCAGGGTTCACGGCACAAAACTAGCACTAAACTTTGGCGTCAGTTGGGGGGAGCATCTGAAATTTCGGGGTCTCGTGTTAGTGAAGCTGCCTTTACAGCGTTGCCTATTTACGCTGTGGATTCCCTTTGAAGAAAGTGCATCAACTGTTTTCATTTTGATGAGGTTTTAATCTTCCATAAGGAGGTAGTATTTTTTTTTTTTTTTAAGGCTATTATGTTTCTAAAGAAATACGATTCTGGAGGCTGAATCAATGTTATTGCGAATCTAAGACAGCTGATCTGTTTGCTTGCTTCTTTTCCTCCTCCCTTTGGAGTATTTCCAGTAATGATCTCAAAGGTGGAACCAGCTTATTCCTATCACCCAGTTGTGCCACTAGGCAGAAAAACATATCTCAAAGCTCATTGTTCCATGGGTCACCAACTCTGTTTGCATGTAGGAGGTCTCAGGAAATACAGGCCTCTAAGCTGCCTCTTAACAGCTCTTAGCAAGAATCTTTTAAAGTTCGGATTTGTTTACTTAGCATTTCCCCCTATTCAGAAAACCACAAGGGCAGTTCCAGCGATTGAACATTAATCTTGCTTCCTAATCTTTTCTTCTGACAGACTTGCAAATAAAAGGTTCCCATCACTTTCCTTTCTAAACAGGGGATGCCATGTTTATCATTTGTCCTCAAGTAGAGATGCAAAAACAAACATACAGGCATCTTATATTATCTTACAGTATCATCCCTTTCGTCATTTCCCCCAATCTCTGGCATGCAGATCTACCACCGATTATTTTTTTTAAGGCTCTTGTGTTAACACACATCTCTGTTGGGTACCTTGGTGTGTGAACCTGCCACCCACCTTTCCCTTTAAACACACCTCCTAAAGAGGAGGGGCATCTTTCCATAGAGAGAAACCAGGCAATGCCCTTGAACGTTCTTGAATTAAATTTTAATATGGCACGTTCACATATGAGGGTTCCCAAAAGACATGCGTGAAACACTTAGGGGTCATTCAGACTTCCTTCTGTTCCATGTTTCTAGGCATAGGTTTGGGCTTTAAAGCTCCATGTCTGAGGATTTTTATTTTTGGTCCCGGTGCTTTCCCTGGGAAAACCTGCATAAAAACTGGGGAAAACTGTCTGCAGACAAATGCTGGCTCCCTCGCCCTGTAAAGCGAGACAAGCGCCACAACACCAGAGTCATCTGCAACTGGACTTAACTGTCAGGGGTCCTTTACCTTTACCTTTTTGGGGCGCGGGTGGCGCTGTGGTCTAAACCACTGAGCCTCTTAGGCTTGCCAATCAGAAGGTTGGTGGTTCGAATCCCCGCGACAGGGTGAACTCCCGTTGCTCGGTCCCAGCTCTTGCCAACCTAGCAGTTCGAAAGCATGCCCAAAAGTGCAAGTAGATAAATAGGTACCACTCTGGCAGGAAGGTAAACGACGTTTTCGTGCGCTGCTCTGGTTTCAGTGTTCCGTTGCACCAGAAGCGGCTTAGTCATGCTGGCCACATGACCCGGAAAAACTGTCTGCAGACAAACGCCGGCTCCCTCGGCCTGTAACGCGAGATGAGCACCGCAACCCCAGAGTTGTCTGCAACTGGACTTAACCATCAGTGGTCCTTTACCTTTACCTTTTTTACAGCTGAATCGGAGCACATGGAAACCGGGTTTTCCATGGATATCTGCTCCAATTCAGCAGTAAAACGCAGGTTTTCCCAGGGAAAGCACCAGGCCAACAAGCAAAAACAAAAAAAACCGCTTCGACACAGAGCTTTAAATTGCAGACCTGTGCCTGGACAGCACATGCAAGAGGAAGTCTGGCTGAGCCCTTCCTTACACACGGCAGTAATTCCAATGGCATGAACCCACAAAGGTTGGAAGCAAATAACACCAACACACACACACACACACACACACACACACACACACACACACCCCTTTGCAAGTTCCAGTCTCATCTATGCTCATGCATTCCTAACTTTGACATGAAATGGTGAAGTCTATTCAAGCACCTTCAGGAAACTTGCTAGAGCCTTCCTCTGTTGCCGTCTCTCCTTTCCCTTTCCCTCCCAAGGGCCTGGTTACCTGTCCTCATATCCCCAAATGAAAAGTAATACTATTTGCATCCCTTTCTACATTTGAACCTCTAGGCCAAAGGTTTCCCCACCCCTGCTTTAGAGGCTGCAATCCCCACTTGCAGCTCTCCATTTAATTCATGCCAAGGCATCAATGTGTAGCTCTCAGCTTCATTCTTGCCCAGACAGGACTCTGGCATATGTGACACTAAACCTTATTCAATTTTTTAAAAGGATTTTTATTTATACAGCCAAGAAAGACGAACAATGCCAGAGGAAATAGTCCTATGTAAACTAACCGCATATAGCTTTAGCACTGAGGACATCCCTTTCATGCTATCAAAGACAACAAAAAATATGAAAGAACCACTCCCAAGATATTTTTCTGCCTGCCTTTTGCACTGTTCGCGCCATGATGCGCTCAGAGGAAAAACCTGCAATGTAGCACATTACTTTCCAAAGTATTTGATCTAAAGGCCCATTTTCAAATTATGTAGATCATGCTTTTTGAAGCACAGCATGTTTAAAATACATTTTTAACAGAGCCCAGTAGGGTTCAAATTGCAGTCAGCTGCAGTGTTTTTGCAGGAAAGCAAAGTGCAGATGCGATGGAGCCACATGTCAAGTGAAATGTTATTATATTAACAACAGCTAGATTGCAGAGTAACATGAGTGTTCATTTTGTTTTAATATCTTGTTTCAAAATAATATATTTCCACTAAAATTGATTGGTATATCCATGTGGCCTAAAAAGAAGGAACGGAATATTTGAAGCAACAGCACACAACCCGCCCGTCGCTCCCAAGCCTCCCCCGGCGTCGGTTTGGGGAGATAGTGCTGGAAGGTGGTAGCGTCAGCAGGTGGGTGCGCAGTGCGCTCGGAACCAAGCGCCGGCGCTGGCTTGGGGAGCGGGGCGTCAAGCGGCGGCCGCCCCCTGTTCAGGGCAGTAGAGCTGGGAGGCAGGCCGCACCCGCAAATAAGCCTTGAATTTTAAATGTGCAGCTTATTTGTGGGTGCATCTTATATTCGGGCCAATACGGTGTTTAGCCTATTTCCATGGTGCGATTTTGCTAAACTCTAGGGTTGTCTGAGGAGCTCGTTCTTTGCAAATCTTGGTGCAAACTATGCCGATCCTCAACTCCCGGACTAATGTGCAGATCAGGAAGCCACTACCCTTTGGATTTCATGCTCTTCCAAATGTTTGAATGCAGTTCTCAAGAGACACGCACTTGGTGGAGAGAGAACGCATTTTGGAAATGTGCCTTTTGCGAGAAAGTAGTATTTAAATATGTGTTTATTACAACAACAAAACTTATGAAGGTTTTCATAAAACTCATATAGATAGATATAGATATAGATATAGATATATAATTTTCATATATATAAGGGTCTGGTGACTTCTGTTTCAGTGTATCTGAAGAAGTGTACATGCACATGAAAGCTTATACCAAGAACAAACTTAGTTGGTCTCTAAGGTGCTACTGGACAATTATATATATATATATATCAACTGTGTCAGACCAACACAGCTACCTACCTGAATTCATAAAACTCAGATCAATACAAAAGCGGAACAACACAGACTTAGAATCATAGAATCATAGAGTTGGAAGGGACCACAAGGGTCATCTAGTCCAACCCCCTGCAATGCAAGAATTTTCTGCCCAACATGGGGCTCAAACCCACAACCCTGAGATGAAGAGTCTCATGCTCTACCAGCTGAGCTATCTCAGCTTGGCTTGTAAATGAACACATGCAAAAACCGACACAGGATGGAAATAGACTGAGATCTCCACCCCTACCAAAAAACATAAGCGGTTTATGGGCCACTCCTCACACAAGAAATGACATTTAAACTTTAACCAAGGATATCTAGTTTCTGTTACTAAAAGCAGGGGCATTGCATCTCTGCAGGCCCACGTGAACTCCACGTTCAACATTCATAACACTGACAGGCGAGGAGAATTCGCTGCATAAATTTATATAGGAAAACCTAGCTTTTCAAGACTACGAGAACAGCTGCAAGGGAACTTCTAACATCGTGGGTGTAGACATCCTAGCATCAAACATTTGGCTCAGTTTGCATAATTAGGCAGTGTGGCTGAACCTGTAGTAGCACGAAAAAACAGAGGAGGAATAAAGTGACTACCATCGCTATTCTGGGAGACTGTTCACTAATGCTAAGCTATGGTTTGGCTTAGTGTGATGAACAAACCAGGTCAACGTCTGGGAGAAATTTCTTTATCTGCTAATTTAATTTATACCTTACCCTCCCATCAAAACAGGCCCCCAAAATGGCTAACAAACTGATAAAACCCAAAGCATGTAATCTTTAAAATGTCAAGATACGAAACATATCAGAAGAGTTGTTCCATATGTACATGTTTTTATATATCACATGCCCCGGGACAAGGTCTGGGCCAGGACATTAGCACTCCATTTCAGCTGTCCCCTAGGCAGGAACATCAACGAAAAGAGCGAAAGGGTTAGGAATTTTAAAAGCTTAACAACGGAGGAAAAGGTCCAGTATGGCAGTGAAACTGTACACAAATCTCAGCAGAAAATGTCATTTTTACATCCTTCCTTCCGTAACCTATCTGTAGCACTTTAGAACTTCAGTTTTAAAAACACACAAATATCACATTCACATGAATCATCATGGTTATTTATTATCATTAAACTCACTAGCCAAGGCTAAAGGGGAAGAGACAACTTAACACAAATATGAGAACATTATAGATCATTTCAGCTGTCTCAGTCCTGCAATAAAATTTTTAATGTGTTCCCATCCTTCATCTTTCCAGCCCAGATTTTATTGGTTTGGATTATTTTTTGTGTAGGTTTCAATGCTGTACCAGTCTGTACCTTTTGCCTTTGTAATAAAGAAGCACTTTCCTTTTTAAACTGCAGCTATGAAACTCTGTTGCTACAATAGGCAAATAGGTTAAATAAGCTGGTAGAGTAATAATATCTCTGTTAAACTTCTGTCTGCCTCCAGAGCAAATTTGCTGCTCTGTAAACCTTCCTGGAGTTGAAACCGACTACAACATGGCTTAAAATGATTGGATCAAACAGAGGGAAGATCCACACCATACATTTAAAGACCATCCAATGCACATTTAAAGCACACCCCCCCAAACCCTGGGAACTGCAGTACTGGGAATTGTAGGTCTGTGAGAAAAGTCAAATGCTTAAAATATCCTTTAGATTTCCTCCAATGTATGTTGTAGCCATGCCCAGAGTCTTCCTCTAAAACTCAGCGCTCCTGAAGGAAGTCTGCACATCCAATTTGCAGATGTGTGTCATTTCATGCTACCTCCTTCCATGGGTAAGAGAGAAGTTCCAGGGCAACCTTCACAGGGTCAGTTTCCTTGTTATGACAGGAGACTTGTGGGGCTTCTCAGAGCTGTCTAGTTCCCATTGGGACTGGCGAGGCAGAAGGCAGGTTGCCCAGTAAGCAGAGGCAGAACCAATGACACTTGGAGCCAACTAAGTCTAGTTTTGTTCCCGCCCTCATCCCTGCTGAGTTCTACAATGGCAACACTAAGACTAAGGAGGTGGTGTTAGGGGCAATGGCAGTTGGACTCAACTACTTTGGGTTTTTACCCTCAACCTCCTCCCTTCTGACTTCTACAAGGGCAATGCTGAGATTAAGGAGGAGGAGGAAGGCAGTCTCGACCAGTTGCAAGCAAGAAGGCAGGCGGGTGGGGAATGACTGAAAGCAGACGGAGGTTGGTGGAGCATTTTGCCAGTCACCTAATGGACCAGCCTCTATTGATTTGCACATGTGTGAGCACCACCAGTCCATTTTTGGGGAATTGGGGAGGGCTGGAGTTCCTCCTTCCCCGTCTTGCTTTCTCTGCCATCAGCAAGATTTTAGCTTTGTAGAAAGGACTACCCACATCAGTTGAATTTATAGGTGTCATTGTTTCATCCTTGTTAACGTTCACTTAATTAAGTGTGATCTACTTATAAAATTAGACCAAAGGGGGGGACTACCTTGGGCCTTTCCTTTTCCTTTTTCTCATGTTGTATCATTTATTTAATTGTAAGCTTTCAAGGCAGGCCCGTGGTGGCTTCTTCCTTTAAATAATTGTGTACAGCACGTAGTTATTGAAGGCACTTTTAAAATAAACAACGTGTCCTAGGAAATAACATATTATTACGTTGTAAGGAGTGTTATAGTTTGTCTTGTCACAACGTCATCTGGGAATGTAGAAGCCAAGACCAGTTTTCTGCCTGGAAGGGGATGTTCCAAGAGAGATGCCTTGAAGGGCTTTGGAAGTTTGTTCAATTGCTTCCAAACGAGGCAGGATATTAAAGCAACTTTTAACCAGAGTTTCATATCCAGGCTTGTTTAGAAGCCATTAACCGTAGTTGTGCTGGGCTCACACATAATAGTAGGCTGTGGTTAAGAGTTGAAGAAAAGGTCCACCTGTTCATGCAAGATGTTTGTGCATATTCTGACTTACTAAGCAGATAAACTAAGGCCAATGTACTAGAAGATGCAAAGATCACCAGTGTCGAAGCCAACGATTTTTCAACATCAACTTCGTTGGACCGGTCATGTGCGGATGCCTGATTATCGTCTTCCAAAGCAACTACTCTATTCCAAACTTAAAAATGGAAAGTGTAATGCTGGTGGTCAACAAAAGAGGTTCAAAGACTCTCTCAAAGCAAATCTAAAAAAATGTAGTATAAACACTAACAATTGGGAAACACTGGCCTGCGAGTGCTCCCATTGGAGAACAGCCTTTACCAAAGGTGCCATGGGTTCTGAAGACGCTCGAACTCAGGATGAAAGGGAGAAATGTGCTAAGAGGAAGGCACACTTGGCAAACCCTCACCATGATCAACTCCCACCTAGAAACCTATGTCCCCACTGTGGAAGGACGTGTGGATCCAGAATTGACCTCCACAGTCACTTACGGACTCACTGCTAAAACCCTGTTTTGGAAGACAATCTTAATCGCCAAAGAAGAAGACTATGTGTGGACATGGCCTTCAAGTCAGCTGGCTATTACTATTAGTACTACTACTACTACTACTACTACTACTACTACTACATTATTATTAAGTTCCAATGGGCATCAGCCACCATGGCATACAGCCCTCAGCTGGATTGGGGCCATTGCTCATTTGTAACTGAACTTATCAAAGGCCAGAACATTAATCCTTGCAGAGAATCCTGCTCTTTC
The DNA here is from genome assembly GCA_034641385.1 of Darevskia mixta. NCBI lineage: Eukaryota > Metazoa > Chordata > Lepidosauria > Squamata > Lacertidae > Darevskia > Darevskia mixta. Next base: position 3,824,504 of record JAWWNH010000062.1, on the reverse strand, counting down.
TCTCTCACATACCCCTTCTCCGGCAGCTTTCCCAATGGCTGCTGCTCTCCATTGCAGAAGAGTTTCCAAAACTGTACAAGACGCCCTTTTAGGCAGGGTGTGGGAGCCCTATGCTCCACTACAGAGCGGCCCTACTGAATAGCCAGTAGGATAGGCATTTGGGTGGGTGGGGGGAATGCAATGAATCAGCGTTATCACAAATGAGCAAATAAAGAGTTCATTCAGGTTTTGTGTGTGTGTATAACTTAAACAGGTCTCTCTCTCTCTTTTTGTACAATGTAAAGCAAAACAGAGCCAAAGATTTTGCAACACTGTAAAACTTCCAGAAACCAAATTCCCTCCTTAAAAACAGATGGTTATTATTTACAAGGGGTGTTAGATTACACACATATATTGGCTATTTCAGCACCTGCAGGAAACAGACTTCTTGTGCCTTTTGCAGCCCTCACCACTGCAAGGAACGAAAAGGGGGCTTGTTGTTTTTCATGGGGTGTTTTCCCATCAGACATTACTTTTACTGGGTTCAAGCCATAGTACTGGTTAATCCATATGGTTAGTATCAACTGGGAATAACTTTTTTTGCATTTTTTTTTAAATAAGCCCATCTTGTTTATAAAGTTATGCTATATACGTTGTGCTTAGAAATATTTTTAGCCTGATATCTGGATCTATCCCTAAGTCGAATTAATTAACAAAGCAACGGTGTGGCAAAGCCCACAAACCAAGAAGGCAGCTGCTTCGACTCAAGAAGAGAAAGTAGGAAGAAACAGATCCAGGAGGAGAGGACGGGTGCAAAAGCATGTATGCCCCAATAATAATAATAACAACAATAATGTATTACTTATACCCCAACCATCCAAATGGGTTGCCCCAGCAATAAAATGAGTGTGTGTGTAGCATAGTTGGCACTGGAACATTCATCCTGATTTGCTCGCACAAAGCTTGCATGGTGGTTAGATTATGTCTGGTCTTTACTGAGCATTTGTTCTGACTGGTTTGCAGGGAGGTTATATGACAATGAGCATTCATCCCACATTTATCGCGATTTGCTTGCAGGGTGTTTATGCATGTTCCTGCTAATCGTTTGTTCTTTTCAGTGCATTTCCCCATCACTCTCCAAACTGCAAAAAGACATTCTTAAAACATATATATATATATTTACACGTAGGGCGCGAGAACACTTTAATCCACTGGGCAAAACTAAAGTTCTGGTATGCACTTGAATCCCCCCTGCAAAGTACCGACAGTCCGTACACACCTGCTGTCTGCACAACTCAATAGACTAATGTTTGTGAGGAGTCAATAGGGCAGAATGGGCAGCGCATAAATCAGGATCTACTAGGAAGTGACTGGGTGATTTGCAGTAGGTTGACAAAGCTTTATGACTCTCAGTTGGTCAATAATAGCAACAACGAAAAGGACACACACACACACACACACACACTTAATTAAGCTGCTAAATTGAAGCTTTAGAGTCAGGGGTTGGAAATGACCACCAACTTCCCTTATGACTCTATGTTTCTAAGATGTCAGTCCTAGTTTGATACCTTGATGTTATGATGATAAGACTAACTTACTGGGAAGGGAAGTTGTTGCATTATGACACATTTCCAAAGCGGTAGCCATAGTTGCTGAAGGTGGCAGTCAACTTGCTAACCAAGCTAAGTTCAAAGCAGCATATCCAAAGCCACACTTACGGGTTCCAGGACTTCTGGCACCAGAGTCTTTCCTTTGTCCTCCTCCACCTCCTCCTCCTCTGGCTCTTCGTTTTCTTTATTGTCAGTCCAGGGAGCCGCATCTTGAGCAGAGCAAGTGCTGATTAAGTCTGGCAAACTTGTAGATGGGTAACTGAGAAAATCCTCTTCTGCCCCTTCCTGTGAGGAGGAGGAGGAAAGGAAGAAGAACACTTGCCATTACACCCTTGCACATACAAGCTTAGTACAACAACCCTGCAAAGTTAGTGATGTGGTAGTATTGAATGATATTTTGTGGGTAAGGGGAGGTTGCAATGGTACATACTGGTGAAGACAGCTGCCTTGAGACTCCCAGGAGTGATCTAATCATATAATCCAGTGTTCCCCAACCTTGGGCCTCCAGCTGTTTTCGGACTACAATTCCCATCATCCCTGACCACTGGTCTTGCTAGCGAGGGATGATGGGAGTTGTAGTCCAAAAACAGCTGGAGGCCCAAGGTTGGGGAACACTAATATAATCCACACAAGCAATGAATGCAAGAACATAGCCTATTTCCATGAGCACAACACCCTTCAAAAATGTACGCCTCCATTTTTGTTTTTACATTAGTCATCCAATGGTTCTATTACCTCCCTGGTTTCCTGCTTCTTTAATGGTTGTGTGTGTGTGTGTGTGTGTGAGTGTGTGTGTGTGTGAGAGAGAGAGAGAGTTAGTTTGAAGCTCTTTTGGTATTAAGCAGTATATAAATGTATGAAATACATACATTTTAAAACTTAGTATTTGTATAGCTTTCGCTACAGTTGGTTAGAGCATGGTGCTGATAACACCAAGGTTGCAGGTTCGATCTTCGTATGGAACAGCTGCATATTCCTACATTACAGGGGGTTGGGCTACATGATCCTCAGGATTCTATGATCCTCATAGCCTTTCTTGTCTTGTCTTACTGTAAGCTTGTAGAATTCATTGCTTTCAGTTGTGCATACTCTTAGGAAATCATGCTGAGGACTGTGGGCATCATCCATTATCCTCAAACCATGGATAATTAGAGTACTACTCCACTCTGAGAATTGTAGCTGTGTGAGAGGGATAACTACTCTCACACCTTTAGCAAACTACAGATCCCATGATTCTTTGGGGGAAGCCATGACTGCTTAAAGTGGTATAACACAGCATTAAATGCATATAGTACAGATGTGGTCCTAGTCAACCAAAGAGCTGAATCTGCAGTCAGGCTGGATTTCTTGGCCGGAAACAGACAATGGTTTTGAAAAGAGCTGAAATCAATGAGACACAGGCACTGTGCCTGTGGTATACATTTCTTTTGTTCCATTTTGCATGATGCTTTAAGAGGGAGGGGGAAAAAGATAAGAGGCCATAATGTGTTCATTGGAATAATTTGCACTAACATGTTTGTAAGCTGATGACGGCAGCATGAAATGGCAAGTCACATGCGTGGAGCAGCCATTACTATCCAACACAATAGACCAGCCTTCCCCAACCTGGGGCTTTCTAGATGGTTTGGACCAATTCCCATCAGCTCCAGGCAGCATGGCCAATGATGGCAGCTGTATTCCAAAACATATGGAGTTAAGGAAGCAGGTCAGAGGAGACTGCCACATCACAATGCTCCTCCATCCTCCATCACAATGCTGATTCCTATTCACCCATTGAGTTGCATCAAATGTTGACTAGTCAAGTGAAGTGTATGCATGCGTGAAGCAGCCCTTCACATCTCTCCTGAAAATGAACACAGCACAACCTGCAGTTCACCTGAAGCAGATTCTGGCAGGGTTTTCTCCTAGGAGAATTCATGTCAGTCGTAGAAATTCTGGTGTGGCGTGACTGGAGAAAGGACTTCAGGAAGGTGTAGGCCAAAATCCAGCTCTTGAAATGCAGCCCAACTCAAACGCAAACACACCAACCTACATTCTGAATGGTTCTACCGACAAGGTGAGGGATACACTGCGGAGCTGCTGCCAAACTGGCTGATACTAAATAACTCCAACTGAAAGGTTGCAGAAGTCACCGTAAGCTAGCGACTCTTGAGTCTTGTCAGTGGACTTGGCGGGTGTGTCTTTTGCTCATGGTACAGGGTTTTAAATTTTGGACATAGCTGCAAGAGGCAACGTTGCAATTCATGGTCACATTCCAGCCAAGGAATGTGTGATCTGGGCAAGGAGGGTGGCCTGGGGAAAGTTGGATAGAGAAGGCCAGACAGAGAGGTCTCAAGGGCCGCATTTGAGGTTTCTCATACATACTCTAGCATGTAGTGGAAGCATGAGAGAAGAGTTAAGCATTGGAAGGTGGTCACCGGGTTAATAAACAATCCCTATTAAACTTTGTTAAATGGCATGTGATAGCCAGAAAAAATATTTGCCAAATTTTGGAAAAGTAATAGAAACACAAATAGAAAGATTTGGGAACTATTAGAAATAGTTACACTGACAACGCTTCTGAGAAATATAGATTAACAATGAGGTAAGTGTGAGAAGGTGGGATTTAATGACACAATACATATATTAAAGGAAGACTAGAAATAAAATTGATGGTGAATGAGTCTATGATGTTATTCAATGAAATACCAGTAGTTAAGATATGAGAAACTGGGCTTTTAATAGATCAAAATGAATTCATTTGTTTTCCCATATTGTTCTATGTATTGATGGAAACAATTAGATGCATATTTTGCACTTTAACCATTACAACATTTCATGCTGTCAAATAACATGGGGTGACAATGGTTTGAACACATATTCTCTTCCTCCTAAACAAACGTCTCAGGAAGCAGAAAATTTGTTCCAAGGCCACTTTGAACACACATTAGAACCTATAACACACCCATATAGCTCAACCAATAGCCATTGTGGGACCTCTTCTCCATTAATTTAATAAAACAAACTAAGCTAATTGCTATTGTCCATTGTTGCAATGGCAAATTCCCCAGGTTATTGACTCACTGGGTAAAGATGTACCTTCTTCTGTCAGTCCTGAATTTTCCCAACCGTTTTTCAAAAGCCATCTAAGCTAGTGGCTACAGTCACGTATTGCAGGAGTAGATCTTCTGTGCACACCTAAACGTACTGAATCCATTTAATGGACTATGACCTACCCTGCTTGCAACTACCAGGTACACCAGGCCTTCGGCCGACCGAAGAAGAGCAACAGCATCTTGATGGGAGAGGCCAACCAAAGAGTGGCCATTGATCATGAGCAGTTCATCGCCAACTTTCAGTCTACCATCTCTAAGGAAAGAGAAAAAGGACAACAAACACTTTTCAGTTTCATGGGGAATGTTTCTAGGTTCTGAAGTGTCAAGAAAGTTATTATTCTGTAGGCGAACATTATATTCTGATGCTACTGCTCAAGGAACAACAGGAGGTAATAATAATAATAATAATAATTTTATTATTTTTACCCCGCCCATCTGGCCGAGTTTCCCCCGCCACTCTGGGCGGCTTCCAGTCAAATATTAAAACAATACAGCATTAAATATTAAAAACTTCCCTAAACAGGGCTGCCTTCAGATGTCTTTTAAAAATAGGATAGCTGCTTATTTCCTTGACATCCGCTGGAAGGGCGTTCCACAGGGAGGGCGCCACTACCGAGAAGGCCCTCTGCCTGGTTCCCTGTAACCTCACTTCTCGCAATGAGGGAACCGCCAGAAGGCCCCCGGCGCTGGATCTCAGTGTCCGGGCTGAACGATGGGGGTGGAGACGCTCCTTCAGGTATACAGGACCGAGGCCGTTTAGGGCTTTAAAGGTCAGCACCAACACTTTGAATTGTGCTCGGAAACGTACTGGGAGCCAATGTAGTTCTCTCAGGACCGGTGTTATGTGGTCCCAGCGGCCACTCCCAGTCACCAGTCTAGCTGCCGCATTCTGGATTAATTGCAGTTTCCGGGTCACCTTCAAAGGTAGCCCCACGTAGAGCGCATTGCAGTAGTCCAAGCGGGAGATAACCAGAGCATGCACCACTCTGGCGAGACAGTCCGCGGGCAGGTAGGGTCTCAGCCTGCGTACCAGATGGAGCTGGTAGACAGCCGTCCTGGACACAGAATTAATCTGCGCCTCCATGGACAGCTGTGAGTCCAAAATGACTCCCAGGCTGCGCACCTGGTCCTTCAGGGGCACAGTTACCCCATTCAGGGCCAGGGAGTCCCCCACACCCGCCCGCACCCTGTCCCCCAAAAACAGTACTTCTGTCTTGTCAGGATTCAACCTCAATCTGTTAGCCGCCATCCATCCTCCAACCGCCTCCAGGCACTCACACAGGACCTTCACCGCCTTCACTGGTTCTGATTTGAAAGAGAGGTAGAGCTGGGTGTCATCTGCATACTGATGAACACCCAGTCCAAACCCCCTGATGATCTCTCCCAGCGGCTGCATATAGATGTTAAAAAGCATGGGGGAGAGGACGGAACCCTGAGGCACCCCGCAAGTGAGAGCCCAGGGGTCCGAACACTCATCCCCCACCACCACTTTCTGGACACGGCCCAGGAGGAAGGAGCGGAACCACTGTATAACAGTGCCCCCAGCTCCCAGTCCCTCTAGACGGTCCAGAAGGATGTTATGGTCGATGGTATCAAAGGCCGCTGAGAGATCCAGCAGAACTAGGAAACAGCTCTCACCTTTGTCCCTAGCCCGCCGGAGATCATCAACCAGCGCGACCAAGGCAGTTTCAGTCCCATGATGAGGTCTGAATCCCGATTGGAAGGGATCCAAATGGTCCGCATCCTCCAGGCGTGCTTGGAGTTGTTCAGCAACCACCCGCTCGATCACCTTGCCCAAGAATGGTAGATTTGAGACTGGACGATAGTTGGCCATAATGGCCGGGTCTAAAGATGTTTTTTTAAGAAGCGGTTTAATGACCGCCTCTTTCAGCAGGTCTGGGAATACTCCCTCGCCAAGGGAAGCATTCACCACCCTGCGAAGCCCATCGCCCAGCCCTTCCTGGCTCGATTTTATTAGCCAGGATGGGCAAGGATCAAGAAGACAGGTGGTCGGTTTCACTCGTCCAAGCAGCCTGTCCACATCCTCGGAAGTAACAGATTGGAATTGATCCCATAAAACATGACTAGACAGGGCTCTAGCACTCTCCCGCCCCGGCCCTGCTCCCACGGTGGAGTCTACCTCCTTCCGAATCTGAGCGACTTTATCTGCAAAAAACTTTGCAAAAGCATTGCAGGAGATCTTGGGGTCCCTACCAGACCCCGATGACGGAGGTGGTTCTGCTAAATTGCGAACCACCTGAAAGAGTCTCCTGCTGCTGTTTTCTGCAGATGCAATGGAAACGGTGAAGAAGGTCCTCTTCGCCGTCGCCATTGCCACTTGGTAGGCTCGAAGTTGAGCTCTAGCCCGTGTCCGGTCTGATTCAGAATGAGTTTTCCGCCACCGGCGCTCTAGCCGTCTCAGCAACTGTTTCATCACCCTCAGCTCCGGGGAAAACCACGGGGCTGTCCGGGCTCCATGCAATCGGAGAGGGCGCTTCGGAGCCAGACAGTCAATTGCCCTGGTTAACTCCACATTCCAGCGGGCCACCAGGGAATCGGCTGAAAGGCCATCAACATGGGATAAAACATCCCCTACCACTCTCTGGAAGCCAATTGGATCCATTAAGTGGCGGGGGCACCACGTCATTTGGGCAAAAGTGTTGTGCGTTTTTAAAAATAATATATATAAATGGGTCGCCACACACACCCCTTGCCCAGTCAAAGAAAGCAAGAATAAATGTCGGCGCTTCCTTTTCCCCATCCTCCTACGTTCAGTGGGGAAGTTTCAAGTCGAATATAGGCGGCACCGCCTGCATTTTGTTAATAATGAATATTCAAGTCACTCCACATTTACTTAACACCTTCTCTGGAGCGTCTCGGAGCACTTTATAGACACTAACGATATCACTAGTAAGTAGGTCAGCTTTAATATTAAATTTTCCGTGGAGCAGTTAACTCGCTCACTTGCTGTGGAGTAGTTAGCTCCGCATGCTCCCTTTCCTGTAGTACAACTGCCCAGCACCAAATCCATCTCCCCAGGTAGGAACAGGTAAGAAGACTGGCAGACTTCTGCCAGCCTCTTTTTCAAGGGATGGACTAGTACCCTGCCAAGGCTTATGTGTAGAGTACCTGACCTACTTTCTCACTGTGGCGAGGGAATCCTATAACATGCTACAACAGTAAGGTTGCCAGAAAAAAAGCTCAGAAACAAAGAACACCCTAAAGCAGGGATGGGGAATCACTGGCTGGCCAGATGGTGTTGGACTCCAACTCCCATCCGTCCCAGACAGCATGACCAATGGTTAGGGATGGAGAATGGAGGTACTCTTCATGAAAAGGACGTACACATGTGCATTTTACGCTGGACCGAAAAACCTCCAAGTACCCTTTTCTTCCACCTGCATAAGAAATGCCATCCCATAAAGGACGACGGGATCTAATTATATGACTGTTTACATTCCAGGTTCAGGAACCTATCGCAGATTTTTGAAACACATGTGAGTTGCACACATCTTACTACCCTGGTGGCTTGCAGATGTCCAAATAAGTCTTGCTCAAATTGCTTCAGTCTCCGAGATCTCTGGTTTTCCGGGTGGTAGAACTGGAACAGCAAGAAACTCAAGGGTGCTCTGGGCAATTTATTTACTAACATGAGGCACACCACGGGCAGGAGGGTGCTCTCAAAAGGGTGAGGGCAAAGGGAGTACTCTCTTTGGGGTTGTTGCTTCAGGGGCAGAGCACAAACTTACAGGGACTTATTCTATCAAGCCTCATATCAAGATTTCTGGTTGGTTGCAGCTTCTGCTGTAGAAACTAAAAACCCTGATATGAGACTTGAAAGAATCTAGACAGAGCAAGGTGCTAGATGGGTGTCCTGGAAGAGCTCTAGTTGGGCCTCTAGAAGTTGCCCTTAGTATGAGGAAGGCTTGAGAAATATTTTTAGTGGTGAGATTTAGTGGGAGTGGCTGTGTGGGGAAACAACTGTTGCAACAGCATCAATTTATTATTTTACTTTTTCTCTTTTGCTTTGGATTTGAATTTTAAGTTGCTTTGAGGGGCCAATCCTTGCTGAAAAGTGGGGAATAATTTTTTAAAAAAACTAATTTGGCAGCTGCCCACTGCTTTCATTAACTTAAACCTTTGTGTTACACCCAAACGATGGGATAAGTCAGATGTGCATGATGTGACAACAGAACAAATCGTACCTGTGAGCAGAGCCTCCTTCTTCCACCCGTGCAATAATGATGGCGTGAGGAGAACGCTTCGATCCTCGGCCTCCGGTGATCTGGATTCCCAGCCCATCTGTTCCCTTCATCATGGTCATCTTCCATATCCGGCAACCTTCTCGCTGGGAGAGGAATTTTCAGAGAGTTCTTTCATTTTTATTTAGGAGAACACACTTTCCAGCTGCATCTTAAAATTTCTCACTCTGGCTGAGAGATCTAGCAGACCAGATCAGCGTGTGCAAACTGGGCTTTTGTTTTGTTGGAAAGGGGAAGGCAAGAGGCCGCAGACCTTTTGCTTCTCCTTCGCCAGCAAAGGAAACCTGGGCGCTTGAGATATTACAGGTCGGAGTTAAAGCATATTGTTTTGGCAGAGAATACTCGGTTTTTGCACATGCCTATCTCCTAAATATCAAAATGCAGCCATGTTATGTCCCATTTTACAGTAAACATCATGGAAGTGCATATATTCAAGTTAATATTCAGCTGTGTATTTTGTATTAACTGAAGTAAGTACAGGCAACTCCCAATTTACGTGTGTCTAATCGATGTGCAACCACGCTGAACCCAGAAGTGACTTTAAAAATGGTAATAAGTGCCCTAAAAGAGCAAAAAAGGGCAATTTACAGTAAAAGATATTGACAGGTGGGGCCTACCAACTCACCAAGGGATATTACAGCTCCCTCGCTGAATTTTCAACTTGGAAAAAAACGGTATGTCTCAAGACGTTTGGAAGAACTTTCTTTTGGTAAGAGTTGTTCAATAGTGGTATGGATTCAAATTACAAGGGAGGAGATTCAGACTAAATATCAGAAAGAACTTTCTGACAGTAAGAGTTGTTGGACAGTGGAACAGACTCTCTCAGGTGGTTGTGGACTCTCCTTCCTCGGAGGGTTTTAAGCAGAGGTTGGGTGGCCATCTGTCTTGGATGCTTTAGCTGAGATTCCTGCATTGCAGAGGGTTTGATTAGATGACCCTCAGGACTCCTTCCAATGTTACAATTCTATGAATCTATGATTCTAAGATTGCTGGTCTGCAGAAATATAGGAAAAAGTATGCAGGCAATATTATTCCTAATTGCTCACTAAGAGGTAATACCATGAACTACTTTGAGCATATCTGGGTACCTATATTTATGTCCTGCCTTTCCTTGCCCCTTTAGGCTCCTGCACCCCAAGACCCTCAGCTAACTGGCCTGATATCTACTGGGACAAAACATGCACACTTCCATTCCTGGTATCAAATATTTCTTTGCTCTCGCACTGCACAAAAGTGCAGAAACGGTGATAGCGATTTATCTGGAGGCAAGGTGTACTGGGAGGCTGTTGGGTAGAAAATCCAGCTCGATTTTCAGATGCGAGCTGACATCTGGGGGTTAAAAGGGCGACACTCCACACACACACACACCCCGTACTTGGCAGAGACTTTGCTGCAAAAGGTGAAGAGCTTGTGGTAAGAGTGAGATGGTTGTCTTTTGGCACGTCTTCCTTGTCAGCAGCACTCAGCAGACAGGGCAGTGGGCCCCAAGCACTTAGCCAGGCATCGTTTTAAGTGAAAGAGAGGAGCATTTGCCATAATTGAACATAACAGTTTGCAGAAGAAGAAGATGTTATTCTAGTGCTATAAGGTTCTTTCTTTCTTTCTTTTAAAAAAAGGGATTCCCATGATACACTGAAACTCAGGTGCTTATTAAACTGCAGTATTTTACCATTCTGTACTCATTTATTCAATCCCACCCTCACCCCCACTCCATATTCATGCGCTTCATTATATCAAACACAAACCAACAGAATCACAGCTTATAAGGACACAACAGAGTGCTTTCTATCAGATCAGACTATTCGCCTAATATTGTCTGCTCTGACCGGCAGCATCTTTCCAGGAACTCAGGCAGAGAAAGATCCATCGCACAATCATAGGAGGCTGGTGCTTATTTAGCTGAACTCCGATGGGCAGACCACCTTCACCCTTCATCGTTCCCCATCCTGATGAACCTACGCAAGCCAAACCAATGAGGGCACTTCCCCGCAAGAAAGGTGTATCCAGAGCAAATCTTTCCTGGTGATTTAAGCGACAGAACTGCACACCTTCATTTATGAGTGTGGCCAACCCTTGGCAATGGCACTACAAGTGGCACAGGCAATGGGAGCCTGAAACAGTCCCTGCCTTGAGCTATGAGTGGGGCCCCAGACTAGGCGGCTGTCGTTCTCCTCTCCGGCATGATGGTGCTGTCTGCTACTTGACTCAGGAAACTAGAGGCAATACCGTACCAAGGTAATTCAGCAGTAGTGTGTGGCAGAGCCAACACAAAACACCATTGGCCGCCATTACCTTGGGGCAAGTTAAACACACACCTTACATTTAATAGTTGCAGTGGGTCATATAGAACTGCAGGCAACATTCTGAGCCTTAAGCAAAAAATCATGATCGATAGCAGATTAATAGATCCAGAGTAGTACACAGATAGTTAGTAGATCGCTAGATGTGAGTGTTCTTGTTCCTTCCAGTCCCACAAACCCCTGGAATCCCTTTCATTTTTGTTTCTCCCTCCATCAGCAATGGTCTCCCCAGATGTGGTCACCTTCCTTCTTGTCACTTGGTCCTTCCACAAAGCGGTACCTTCCAGTTGTTTTGAGCTACAACACCCATCAGCCCCAGCCGTTACGGCCAAAGTTAAAAATATCTAGAGGACATCAGCTTGGGAAAGGCTCTCTTCCCCAACTATTCCAGTTGCAGATGCCCATTGGCTGCCCTAAAATGCTTAACTTTAGGTAGATCATGCCCTATGGTATATATTTTTTCTTACATGTGACTTTCTTTTCCCTGAACAGGCCTTCTTTTTGGATATCATAAAGGGATCTAGCTAAAATTTGCATTTAAAAGAAATGTAAATCTCCATGTGCGTACACTACAAAAACAATTAAACTGTGTTCAAAGTGGCAAGAATTTCATTTTCTGTCTCATTATGTGTGAAAATGGGTTATCTGTGTTATATAACAGACCCCGAGTGAGAATAACATTTGTTAATTTCATGCTACTCCCAAGAGTTATCTGCCTACGTCAGGAAACTGCATTGACCGTCAGAAATATACATCTATCTTTGGAGCCCATCTACAGATTGAATTGCAAGTGCCTGTGATACAGCTGCTAAGGGGTTATGTCTGGCCAGGACTAAGCAGCAAAGCTTGAATCGCACTTGGCTCAAGGCAGCGCCATTGAACCCCTTGATTTCATAAGCACCAAATTCCATCATTAATAAAACAAAAAGGAACGCTATTTGTTCTCCTGAGTAAAAACACTGCCTGTGCAAGAAACATTCTGTTATCAGAAATTCAATACCTTTGGGCTTAAAAACTGCATTCGTACGCACACACACACACACACACCATGCACAGTTATCTTAAATTTGAAGAAAACATTGTCAAAAACAATGTCAGTCTCCAAATTTTATTTTCTCTTTCACCTATTGTTTTGTTTTCTGCAGCATCTTTTTTTTTTACCTTATTATTTTGTAAGCTACTTTGAAAATGCCTTGACTTGTAAAGTGGGTTCATAATTTAATTGAGTGAATTGGGGCTTCTGGTGAAAGTCCGTTAACGCTCACGACATCATGAAAACTGTACTATACACTGCAGAGGAGGAAGGGTGAAATCAACAGGTTTGGGGGCAGGAATCCAGTTTCCAATAACGGCCACATTTGGATATCTCAGTAAGACAAGACATGAACAAATCCTGTTTGCTCCTGCCATCATACAATCAAGGGGCAGAAGGGGGAGGAAATCCAGCTCTGACTGAGCTGCTCAGCCAAGCCGTGACCCCTGTTTATGGGTAGCTGCCAGACCTTAATGAAGACTAGCCAGCCCAGGTCCACCAGTCAAGCCACACCCCCTAGCCTGCCTGTGATTGGTCAATTTAAACGGGCAGGCTTCCCAAGGGCCCATGTGGCAGTTGGAGGAAGGTGAAGTCCTCCAATGGTCACGCGAGGCTGTATGACTGCCCAGAGCAGCTGAGCTGCACCAACTCACAGGAGCTGCCAACTCACAGGATCATTTTTCTTATCCAAAATGATAAAACTATGGTTATCGCCTTCTAATCAAGGCAGGTTATGCAGCTATGGTTTACAGCTGGCTTAATAACGGGTCTTCGTCAGAAGCTGCTAACCATTGTTTCCCAGCTTGGAGAGACTCCTGGCTTGTGTGCTTGCCTGTACAAATGGAAGTGCTGAGCAGCTGCATGCAGAGAAACGAATCTCATCTTGGATTATTATGATGAGATGCAATAATCTGAGTGTAGGACCAGAACTATCTTTAGCCAGAGTGGTGCAGTTACCCAAGGTGGCATAGGGTGGGGGACAGGGAGTTGTGGCAAGATGGTGGAGGACAGAGCTGTATTATAACATGCAGCCTGCCCCGTGTGCTCAGTTAGCCTGCTGCCCTCAGGTGTAGTGGTAGATGCTGCCCTATCACCAAGTTCAGAGGCCAACTGTAGTTGCCTGTGCGGTTCGCTCTTGAACTTGCAGCAGGGGAGACGGCCATCTTGTTTTTCACCTCAGGCAGCAAAATTTCTTGGACCTGCCCTCGCTGAATATGGCCGCTCTGTAATTCCCTCCAGCCCAGAAGCAAGAAAGCCAGACAACTACAGCATTAAAAAAAATAAAAATCTAGAATCTTTGAAGTGAACGACTGTTATTAGACTTCAAGCCTCCAGGCCAGGCCTGTCTTCATTTTTACCTGAAAGTGCTTTAAAAAATAGTAAATGTGATTATTATGAAGCAAGCTGTTACCATAGAATATAACAGGAATTGATTTTTTTTAATAAAAGCAGCAAATAAATGCAGAGGAAGGCCTGGGAAAGCTGGGATCACTGAGCATTACGGTATACATTCTTAAAGGCTTATATTTATTGATTATTTTTACATTAATATATATTCCTTTAGTAGGAGCTGCACATTTTCAACCACAAACTAGCCTTAGGTATTTTCGCACCTAAAATAAAAAAATTATGCTCCTGTTTTGGAGTTGCTGCTGTTGTTTTTAATGGTACACAAGAAAATAGAAACTGAAGGCAGAAAAAATGTGCCCCCTCTGGAATCCCTGCGCAAAGAGACTGTTTTGTACGGACCTGTGGAGTATCAGACCACTGGTCCATCTAAGTCCAGTCTACTCTGATGGGCAGCAGCTCTCCACAGTCTCAGGTAGGATTGCTTCCCAGCATCCACTGTCTGAGATCTTTCAAGTCAGGGATGGGAGCCTGTGGCTTTCCAGGTGTTTTGGCCTCCGATCCCCACCAGCTGTTCAGAGGAAAGTGGAGGTTGGACTTCAGTACCTCCTGAAGGCCCACAAGTTCTCCACACCTGCTTCAACTGGAAAGCGTGTTCTCCTTCAGGGAGAGCATGTGTTGCGGTGGGGGCCAGCAAGTCACCCCTCCTGAGTTGGACGGGATCGCTTAGATGGCCAGAGCTACTATTGGGTCCAGCGTGTTGTTGGGGAGATTGCTATGTTGCAATTTATTGATGGACAGCCCAAGGGGTATAAATGTCTTGGCACGCCCTGTGTTATTCCTCTTGCTGCGTGCAACGGATCTCCCGCCCTTCCCCCCTTTTTTCGTTTTAGGCCTCTGCGTTGACCTTGCTATGCCTGTCATGGGGTCATCTGCTCTTGAGGCAGGGGCCTGGTAGGAATTTTTCCAGTTGCCTGATTGGCTGGTGCCTTCTGGTTTTCGCCTACTGCGTAGCAAATAGGCACAACTTGTAAGGTTGGCGGTTAGGCATTGGTTTGTGTGTGTTCGTTACTGGAGGGGCAAAAGTGTGGCTGCGTCTGCCCCTCCAATGCTGCTGCTGCGTGGGGAATTCCATTCAAGGAATCCAGGGGCTCGCCATGCTTTTGTCCGAATCCCCCGGTCGGGGGTCAGGGCCACGCAAGAGCTCCTGGGAGCATTTGGGGAGAGTCATTGGGTCAGACCCCCGGCTCCTATCCTCTCCCCAAAGTGTTTTCCCAATACTGACGGTCGTCAGTTCTGTCCCCTGTGGCGCAGATAGTCTAAACCAATGCCTATGCAACCACTCACATAGTTTGTATTTAATAAAGTTGTGGCCAAAATTATGCCAAAACCAAAACCAAAATTGACTGTCTGTTGTGTGAGTTATTCTGAGGGGTGATCTGGGGACCTCGACACGCAACTACTGGAGATTGAACCTGGAGCTTATGGCGCGGAAAGCATCGCCACTGAGCTATGGGCCATCCCTTTCATGTTGTTGCTTCATGGTTAGGCTGTCCCTACCAGGTGCACAGGAAAGAGCTGTTCTCCTCCTTGCGTATATGTAACAGAGGATGGCCTGCAGGCACATGGTGCCATTGCACTACTGAAGCTAAGGAGGCCTGGTCTTATAAGCGACCTGGATGGGAAGCCATCTGGGAGCCATATGTGAGCTGCTCTGCAGATCAAGAGCAGGATATTTCTATTTATCATAGAAGCAACTCTGCTTAACACAAGGTCCGCAGTTTCCTCTAGGCTTGATTTCAGCACTAAGCTGGGAAACGCGGGTGTGAAATATCTTCACAGTTCATCGGGGGCACCAAAAATACAAACACCTAATAAGCCTGTAGTCTCCCAGTTGGTTCCCCATGGCGGGCAATTTCCTCACACGATAAAGAGGCAATGATCTGTGAAAGTGGATTAGGTGATAAATAATTGCTCCGTTTCAAATCTTCAGGTTAATCGGGTGCATCTGCAATTATCTGGTGAACTGTGTTCATGTGTGAATTCAGCCTTTAAATGGGTTTCTAAGACGTCCAGGATCAAACTGTCAGTCAGTCATTCCAGCATTTAGGAATAAGAAAATTAATCCATCACGGCCAAAATATGACAGTTTTGAATCCTTGGGGAAAGTCTTAAAAAGAAAATAGGCTATTAAATAACACACAAACCCAGCAAAGCTTCCATTTTTCTTTCTTCCCTTTTATTGATCCCCTAAATTTTTTTTCTAAAACTGGTGTTAAAATGAATTCCTTAATGCAACGGTGTACTATTTCAATACATTTTTATGGATTGAACCCTGAGCACCAAACAACAGAAGGGGGCTTTGATAATAATACCTTATTGTTAAAATTATTACAAGCAAGCATGAAAGAGAGACCGCTAGAACAAATGGCAAAGTCTCCACTGTCAAATCTCAGGGCAATCTCCCATCAACAAAGAGTAAGGGCCAATTCACACAATACATTCTTAGGTGTGTACTTACGACAATTGAAGTGCACAACCTATAAAAGTAAGGTGTGAACACAGTGAGCATGCATCATTCAAGTGCACTCAGAAGCGAGTGGCACAGATTGAGTGTTTTTTGTACGCTTCTGTCCTTGCAGACATCATGTGAGCAGCTTGGTTCTTTCGAGAAAGTGGAAGGTGACTTCATTAGGGAAGGCTGCTTCACATTCTAAGATCCCACTTCATAGAATCATAGAATTGTGGGACTGGAAGGGTGATTTCCTCTCACACCACAGAGCCAAGAAAGAAATTCAAGGTGGGGTAGGAAGGTAGTTAAAGTACCAAAAAAAAAAAATTTATGGAAAGAAGGAATAAAATTTACAGCATGCAATGCTTTGAAAGAAAATGTGATGAAAATGATGTATAGATGGTATATCACACCAGTGAAATTAGCTAAAATGTATAAAATAAGTAATAAATGTTGGAAATGTAAGGAAAAAGAAGGAACTTTTTATCATTTGTGGTGGGAATGTAAGAAAGTGAAAAGCTTATGGGAAATGATATATAATGAGATGAAAAAGATGTTGAAATATACATTTATAAAAAAAAAACAGAAGCATTTTACTTGGTATTGTAGGCGAGGACATTAGTAGACAAGATAATAAATTGTTTTTATATGCGACAACGGCTGCAAGAATATTATTGGCACAGAAATGGAAGCAAGAAGAATTACCGACGAAAGAGGAGTGGCAGATGAAATTAATGGACTATGCAGAATTGGATAAAATGACAGGGAGAATTCGAAACCGGCGGGACCAGAAGTTCTTAGAAGATTGGAGAAAATATTTGAAAATCAACTGTAAACAATTGACTACGCTTGTAGGACTGCAAGAAGTTTTGTAAGGAGGACTATATGAAATATTGCAGGGGAAAATTATGAAAAGGACTATTAGTTATGGACTATTAAAAGTAATAGTGAAAATAATGAAATGCAGGAGTAAGTGATGAAGATTGAAAACCATTAGATGGAGTTGATGGAAGTCCTAGGCTTATAGCACGCAGCCACAAAGCCCACCTGGTAACCTTGGGCCAATCACGGTATCTCCCAGGGCCAAAGAGAGGGTTAAAAAAAAAGGAAGGGAAAACTCCCTGAGCAACCTGGAGGATACAAATGGTACTCTAAAGATCAGAGATGGGGACCAGAGATGGTCTGGGGTGGTGGGAGTTGTTGTCCAACAACAACTGCAGAGCCAATGGTCACCCGCATCCTTGATGTCGATATTCAGGTGTGTTTATCTCTCTTTAGCATCCTTCACAGAATCCAGGGTTTAGGATTTAACATTGAGAAAGGTTTCAGGACTAAGATGTTGTGTGAGCTCGGGGGGGGGGGGTTCTTTTTTTTAAAAAAAAAAGCTCAATCCAGCTGGTGGTGTTTCTAAATGACTCTTAAAAACAAAGGGTGATTGCATTAGTTCAGGTGCTTGCAATGGCTTGATAGAATGTTTAAAGACTTTGCCAAGGAAATTATGTCAGCAGCTAGGCTGCTGATATAGATGGTTCCCTGGAGCTCATTTCTGTTCGCAGGCAGCAATAACACAAGTTTTTCAGCTCATCATCTGCAAGGCCTATTTCGTGCCTCTGCATTCTGCAGCCCTTTAATCACCGAGACTCGCCAGGCTTCATGTCCCCAGCAGGTTCCCCCTCTCCTGTTATGCATGGAAAGCAAATAACCTCCGCTTGCTTTCATTGAGGGAACGAAATAATGGGGGAAACAGTTTGAAGTCAGAACTCCAATAAAACGCCGGGCAGGTCCAGATAGCTCTAATTGAGGGAATGTGAATCAACTCCATCAGTATTTCTGATCTCTACAACTCTACAATGTAGGGGACTGCAGCCTATGCTGACCCCCTTACTTGTAGGAAAGGGGTGTGGGCTGGGCAGGGTCCCAAGGACCAAGCAAGAGAAGCATAATAATAATAATAATAATAATAATAATAATAATAATAATTTATTTTTACCCCGCCCATCTGGCCGAGTTTCCTCAGCCACTGAGGAAAGCATAGATGACTGCATATGGCCCGTAGGCTTGAAGTTCCCCATCTCTGATTTGGGATGCTTCACATGCCTTCACATGGAGTGGTTGCTGTTGCTGGGATACCGATTCCTTGCAAAGGGCTGCATAAATTTCAGCCAGGGGCCACACTTGGCCTCGGTTGCCCACCTTCTGCAGTTAATGTCTAGTTATGGCTCAGGACCGCAATACCTCAAGGACAGCCTCTCTCCATATGAAACTACCTGGACCCTGAGATCATCCTCTGAGGCCCTTCTTCGTGTGCCTCCCCCATGAAAAGTCTGGAGGGTGGCCACATGAGAAAGGGCCTTTTCTGCAGTGGCTCCCTGCTTGTGGAATGCTGACGCCTTCATTATAATAATAATAATAATAATAATAATAATAATAATAATAATAATAATAAACTTTTATTTATATCCCGCCCTTCCCAGCCAAAACCGGGCTCAGGGCGGCTAACAATCATCAAACCACATAACCATTGAGCAGACAGTTAAAAATACAGATATAATATACACTTTAAAAACTTAAAAATTTAGAATTTTAAAAGTTGCACTCAAATTAACCCAAAAGCCAGACGGAACAGCTCCGTTTTACAAGCCCTGCGGAAGGGTGCCAACTCTTGCAGGGCCCTCGTTTCTTGTGGCAGATCATTCCACCATATCGGGGCCAGAACCGAAAAAGCCCTGGCCCTGGTGGCTGCCAACCTGACCTCCTTATGACCTGGGATCTCCAGAAAGTTATTATTTGATGACCTCAGGGTCCTACCCGGGGCATACCAGGAGAGACGGTTCTGGACGGGGTATACCAGGAGAGACAGTCCCTTATATATTATATATTTTTAGGTGACAGAAGAAGGCTTTCCTCTTTAACTAAGCCTTTGGATGATTAACATCCAACGCCCTTTTAAATATGTTGTGGGAGGTGGGGATTATTGGTTGGTTTTTGTTCTTATTTTTATTATGTACTTTGTGTTTTCTTTATACAGTCATACCTTGGTTCTTGAACGCCTTGTGACTCGAACGGTTTGGCTCCCAAACGCTGCAGACCCGGAAGTAAGTGTTTCGGTTTGCGAACTTTTTTCGGAAGCTGAACGTCCGACGTGGCTTCCGAGGCTTCCGATTGAGCCAATTGGAAGCCGCCCTTTGGTTTTTGAAAGTCAAATGGACTTCCAGAACGGATTCCATTCAAGAACCAAGGCTGTAGTGTAATTTTATGCTGTGGACCGTCCTGAGATCTACAGGTATATGGCGGTATACACATGTAATAAATAATAGTAATAATACAGTAGAGACTGAAGGTAAGAAGGTCATAATGTAAGCTTTGCACTCTGTAGACAATCTACCTGAACCAGAACTCCAACGGAAACTGCTTTGTTATTGAACCACCTATGCTTCTGGTTTTTTTTGTTTTCAATTAAGGTGACACCAGCAGCAAGAAAAATGGGAAATTAGAAAACTCCTTACCTGCAGCGACAGTTCACTTGAGGTTAGGTCTAGAATCCCTCCGTCTGAAAGGCGGGAGCGGTATTGCCCTGCTGGAAACGGTGAGTCAGCTTTTTGAAGTCGATCTTCCAGTTTGCTTTCTGTGCTGGATCCCCCGGGGTGCAACCCGTCCATTTCCATAAGGGTGCAATGTCCATTTCCCTGCTCAGTCTTGGAGCTGCCTTTGCCGCCTTTGTTGCCTTTGCCTTCCTTGCCCCCAGGAGGAGTTCTGGTGATGACGCCAAACTTTCTAGTCCTTTTGCCATTTTGTGCTGTCTTCCCGCTGGGCTCCGAGGTAGGCCTGGCTTTGGGTTCGTTGCTGCTGTTGCTGTTGTTGCCGTTCGACGGAGGAAGAGGGGCCTTGCGCTTGATGCGACGCAACATGATCAGGTAGATGAAGCCGCCATTCCAGCACTGGTCAGCAAGGTAGCTGCAAGAAATGAAGGAGATGCACAGATTAAAAACACCCCGTTGCAAAATGCTGTGGGTTAAGCTCTCATCCAAGTCTTTTATGTTAGAGGGAATGTCAACAGAGGTTCATATTTCCTTATGTGGTGAGAATGTAAGCCTGTGCAATTATTTTGGGAAATGGTCTTTGAAGAAGTCTCTTCTATTACAAGACAATAATAATAATAATAATAATAATAATAATAATAATAATAATAAATTTTTATTTATACCCCGCCCTTCCCAGCCAAGACCGGGCTCAGAGCGGCTAACACCCATAAAATCACAACAAAACATACAAAACAATCAATTAAAATGCAAGTTAAAATACGATTTAAAATTTAAAATGCAGCCTCATCTTTAAGTAGCCCACCAATCAAACAGGGTTAAACTAAAACCAACCCAAAGGCCAGGCGGAACAGCTCTGTCTTGCAGGCCCTGCGGAAAGATGCCAGATCCCGCAGGGCCCTCGTCACTTCAGACAGACCGTTCCACCAGGTTGGGGCCAGTACTGAGAAGGCCCTGGCCCTAGTTGCGACCAGCCTAGCATCCTTATGGCTCGGGACCTCCAACATGTTATTGTTTGAGGACCTTAAGGTCCTACATGGGCATACCAGGAGAGGCGGTCCCTTAGATACGAGGGTCCTAGGCCGCATAGGGCTTTAAAGGTCAAAACCAGCACCTTAAACCTGATCCTGTACTCCACCGGGAGCCAGTGCAGCTGGTAGAGCACTGGGTGAATGTGGTCCCGCGGCAAAGACCCCGTAAGGAGCCTCGCCGCAGCATTCTGCACCCGCTGGAGTTTCTGGGTCAGCTTCAAGGGCAGCCCCGCGTAGAGCGAGTTACAGTAGTCAAGTCTGGAGGTGACCGTCGCGTGGGTCACTGTGGCCAGATCAGGGCGAGAGAGGTAGGGGGCCAACTGCCTAATATGGCGGAGATGGAAAAATGCCACCTTTGCTGTGCCTGCAACCTGTGCCTCCATGGAAAGGGAGGCGTCAAAGGTTACACCCAGACTCTTGACAGAAGGCGCTGGCATTAATTGAGCCCCTGCAAGAGATGGGAGTTGGCCCCCCAACCCCATGTCGTCCCGACCCAGCCAGAGAACCTCTGTCTTCGAAGGATTTAACTTCAACCGGCTCCCACACATCCATCCAAGATGATACAACCTGATCCAAGGCCTGCTTTATTAAATCTGTTTATAGATGACCATAATAATTTACTGCTTAAGCACCAACTAACCTTTTCCACATCTGCAGCTAAAAATATATTTACACAATATTGGAAAACAGCTACTAACATACATATTGTAATGTTCTATGGCAGGCATAGGCAAACTCCGGCCCGCCAGATGTTTGGGACTACAATTCCCATCATCCCTAGCTAACAGGACCAGTGGTCAGGGATGATGGGAACTGTAGTCCCAAACATCTGGAGGGCCGGAGTTTGCCTATGCCTGTTCTATGGCATTGGCTGAGATGCTCTACTGTCATGGAATGTAAATCGGAAAGACAAAAATCATGGGCTCAAACTAAGGGTGCTGGGAGTGAGGTTTACAGCAAGCCTTGGAAAACTAACACTGCAGCACTTTTTGAAGACAGCACAATGAAGCTCGTATATTAAATCTCACCTCCAGTCATTAGATGCCTGGGTGCCAACTGGTTTATCATAATGCTTTTCTGTCTTATAACCTCAGCTGCTTCGTCAATAAAATGAGATAGTAATAATACAGGCCTATCTTACAGGGTTGTTTGCAAAGCTAATGTTTGTGAAGCACTTTGAGCTCTTAGGGGAAATGTTGTGCAAAATCTAAATATAATTTCTAAGACTTATTTGCCTAATTGGGGAAGTAGGTTCCTATAACTGTGATTATCTGCTCAGAGAACCTGAGGCTTGTGTAAAATGTTGAATTCTCTGGCTACCTGCAGACTCCCCAATATGCACATTCCATTTGCTCAGCCCATGGTAATCCAGGTTTTAAGAGTTCTGCAAATAACATCAGAGACGTGCTCCTGCATGCAAGCAATTTCTATGAAAGATTTAAACATGTTGACACCACGGAACAAATGAGAACCCCTGAACAGCATTAAGTAGGACTTCAGGCAAAGAAAAGCCCAGCAGATCTTAACAGGCAGGAGGAAGCCAAGGTGTTGAAAGAGAATGGGTGGTATGGCCCTTGTGAAGAGCCCATACATCAGGCATGGGAAACCTTTGGCCCTCCAGGTACTGCTGAACTACAACTCCCATCAGCGTCAGCAAGCATGGTCAAAGCTGATAGGAGTTGTAGTTCAACAATATGGAGGGCCAATAGTTTCCCGCCCCTGCTAGTTGCAGTGCTAAAGCAATAGGAACATGCAACGCTGTGTTATAGGCCCCATCTGCACTATATGTTTAAAGCAGTAAAGGTAAAGGGACCCCTGACCGTTAGGTCCAGTCGCGGATGACTCTGGGGTTGCGGCGCTCATATCGTTTTACTGGCCGAAGGAGCCGGCGTACAGCTTCCAGGTCATGTGGCCAGCATGACTAAGCCGCTTCTGGCGAACCAAAGCAGCGCACGGAAACGCCGTTTACCTTCCCGCCTGAGCGATACCTATTTATCTACTTGGACTTTGACGTGCTTTTGAACTGCTAGGTTGGCAGGAGCAGGGACCGAGCAATGGGAGCTCACCCCGTCGCGGGGATTCGAACCGCCAACCTTCTGATCAGCAAGCCCTAGGTTGTGGTTTAACCCACAGCGCCACCCGCGTCCCCCTTAAAGCAGTACCGTACCACTTTAAATAGTTACGACTTCACCCAAAGAATCATGGGAAGTGTAGTGCTGAAAGATGTTAGGAGATCTTCTATTCTGCTGACAGAACTTCAGTTCCCAGAGTTCCCTGGGAAGAGGGATTGATTGTTCCCACTCGAGAAATTGAAACTTGTAACTTTATACATCCAAAGCAGGCATTCTAGCCCAGAACTATGGCTCCTCCACTAAAATGGCATTTGTTTGTTTTTCTTACAAATCAAGCCGTATATAAAATGCATCTTCTATCTATCTATCTATCTATCTATCTATCTATCATCTATCTATCTATCTATCTATCTATCTATCTATCTACCTACCTACCTACCTACCTACCTACCTATCTAATTTCTATACTGCCCTGCACTTGAGGATCACAGGGCAGTTTAGAATATAAAAATACATAAGACAGCTACAAACAAAAACAATTCCCCCCCCCAAACATACAGTTAAATAGACCATAGATTGTTTAATTAGCCAAAAACCTGGGAGAAGAGGAATGTTTTTGCCTGGCACCAAAAGATATGCAATGAAGGTGGCCAGGCGTGTCTCCCTGGGGAGAGCATTCCACAAGCGGGGAGCCAATGCAGAAAAGACCCAGTCTTGTGCAACCACCCTGAAATCCCCAGCAACCAGCATTCTGAGACATCTAGCCTCCAGCAGTGCAGGTGGAACCACATTGTGGCTATTATCTTCCAGGAGAAGGATGCTTCTCCACACTGCTTTCAGGTGCCCCTTCACATCCCATTGACTTTTCCCGCCTGGTCGGGGCAAGAGACGGAGTTCCACACATCCAACTCTCAGGGCAGCGGCTGAGACTGGATGCCGCAGCGTCATGCAAACAGCGGCTGGATTCAATAAAGTCTCTGTTCCGTTCTGGCAGCCAGGAAGCCAAACAGGACCCCAAACCCCACTTTTGGCAGCTTGTAAAGTGCTTGAAACCAGCCAAGCTTTCAATGAATCTGGCCTCAGAGTATTCAGAGGGTTTTGTGTTTTATTTTTCAGTGTTTAAAATCCAAATACCATAAGGATTTCAGTTGGGGTTATACGGGAATTTGCTACTCTGTATATGTTCCTCTCATTATTAACTTGGAAGCCCCGGGCTCTCATGGAAAGCTATTTATTTTTCAGTGCTGCTTTCATATTTCAAGACGGGTTTTTTTGTTTTTGGGGGGTGGGGAAGAAAAGAAATATTATTGCTAACCAGATTTCAGTTGAGCTGAGATATTGAAAACAGAAACTGCAATCATCACTGCTGTAGAACTGGAATATTCACTACAGTTGGCGATGGGTGGACTCAGTTGGGTAGGGTGGATTCAATTAAAACCCTTGACATTAAGAAGCTGGTAACTGATTCCACTTAACCAACCAGTTCTTAGTACTTCTGAGTCACTATGCTAAATCATTATACCACAGATTCTCGTAACATTTCTGCAGTTGGTCTCATTAGTACAGTATTTCAACAGTACTCAGGTGGTTCTCTGAATGTAGCTGGGATGGGATTGGGCACATGTAGCCTTCAGCCCCAACCCCAAAGAGAGAAGGGAAACCCCAAACCACCCAATAAGGGCTTAGCATGCTCAATGTCACAGATGGGTTGGCTGAAGAAGAAGAGGAGGAGGAGGAGGAGGAGTTTGGATTTGATATCCCGCTTTATCACTACCCCAAGGAGTCTCAAAGCGGCTAACATTCTCCTTTCCCTTCCTCCCCCACAACAAACACTCTGTGAGGTGAGTGAGGCTGAGAGACTTCAGAGAAGTGGGACTAGCCCAAGGTCACCCAGCAGCTGCATGTGGAGGAGCGGAGACATGAACCCGGTTCACCAGATTACAAGTCTACCACTCTTAACCACTACACCACACTGGCTCTGTAGAGGAATGGGGGGGAACCAGCTGGGGAACCCCCAGGGGAAGAAGGCTCAGAGCCCAGGGATTGGTGCTGGGACAAAAAAGAGGGCATCAAGGGAGAAGACTGGGGAGAGGAAGTGTTGGAAGCTGAAGAGGTAACAAGACTTAGTGAGCTGGGAGAGTCTGTGGCAGAGAGAAGTCCAGAAGCAGAGGCAAAAGCTGAAGCAGGAGAAGAGGGAGGGCAAGAGGCAGAGATGAATCCATCCTACTCCCTTGATCTCTAATTTTCAGCTGCTTGAGGAACTACTCTGGGACTAAACTTGTCCATGTAGCATCATACCTTATAGATGGATTTATATCTTCCACCCCAGCCCTAAAATAGGCCATGCCAAGCCCTGGATTGGATGTAAGTAAGCAGGAAGATAGTCTCGTGTGTGTGTGTACTATAGGTTGGAGGGGCAGTTCCCCTGCTTGCCCTAATGCACTTGTGTCTGCTAGTCCTTTCACACAAAAATCAATTTCTGGTTTCTGTTCTCCCCGCCCCCATCTTTCTTCAGTTTAATTTGCGGGGGAGACTCATTGGTCTTGTCAAACAACTGAGAGTCAGAAATCCTTGGTGATCTACTGTGATCACCCAGAGTTCTACCGGTCTACCTTTCATCTACCTCTTCCTTAAGGGGACTGTGAACAGCCTAGATCGCCTCCTCACCATGACATCATCAGTAATGGCCCTTGAGCTTGAACAAAGCATACAGATGGTGCCCTGTGACTGCAAGGAGAGTCATACTCTGAGCTCATCCTTCACCCCACTATTAGTAAGCACATTAGATCTGTCATAGTTCAGGTAAGGCAGGATAATTGGCCTGAGTGGTATTCTGCTGCTGCTGCTGCTGCTCCTTCCACCCACCCACAGCTCCAAACCACATCAGATGCAACAAATGCAGAGCTCACATCCTGCACCCTCTTGCTAGGCTTTAGGGAGGCAACGTGACCATATTTGAGGCTCTGCTACCCAGAGTGTTTCTGTATTGTGGTATCCGAGGAGAGCTATGCAAGCCATCTAATTCATGGTGCAACATGAAGCAACTGGCTCGGAATAGCATGGAGTCTTTGACAGCCATGTATGGAGCTGACTGGAAACACAGATCAAACATGATATTCAAACTCTGCATTTACTGAAGTATCCTGCAGGGAGGGAGAGCAGGGCCCTGAGCTCAGTTCCAAAAACAGCGCTGCCCATCCCCTTGGAAGCTGCCCTTATATGCATCCAACACCATCCCTTGGCTGATACAATCTATGTGTACTTTCGTCGAAAGTAGGGTGGTCAAACAAGAAAAAAATTACTGGGTGTTCGATGACACCCATCCTTCCCCTGTGGATGTTTTGCAAAGGGTGGAGGGAGGGACATAGTGGCAGACCCAAGTAATTTTGCCCCAAAGAACTGTAAAAATATAATGGCAGGCATGTAATTAATTCTCCAGTGTCCCTTCACACCGCTTGTGTCATAGGGCTTGTATTTCAATCACATGCACCAGGTCCCATCAAAACTTCAGTGACACATTGGGCTAGAACGTGCTTCACAAAGCAATTATTGTACAGCACAATGCTAGGCTGTCACTGCCTCTCCTCCACTCCACCCCCATCAGGCAGATGAGCCCCCTCAATATTCAGGGGGCATTCAGCTTCGCCCCGGCTCCTTGCGGCATTGCGCAATTTCAGAGTGTCATATGGCGTCATGTGCATGATGTCAGGGCATCGTATGACATCACGCAGCATCAACACAGGCCCCCTCAATCCTCTTAAGAAGATGGCGCCTCTGCCTTAGTGCAATTTTATAGGCTATGCAGGATTGAAATAAACGCACTGACATGCGCAATCAGAAAGGGAGGTTTCTGTTATGGTACATCAGGCTATTTGTACCATTCCCTTTATTAACGATGCTCCTGCTATGAACGTTGTTGGTTATGCAGCCAGAACGGCACTGGCCTTGCTCAAGATGGAAGAATCAGCAGGCTCAGCGGAATCCCCTAGTTTGCAGGAGTAAAGAAATAAAACATTTTGGGAACTCCCCCAAATCAGCATGAAGACGACAGAATGCTGATGAATTCCCCTTGCATCATCAAAAGGGGGGACAAAAGAGGAAACAGATGTGCGTAAAATTTATATGCATATGTAGAAACTAACAAATAATTGCTATAATTTAAACAGAAATACGATATAACTCACCTCTCCCTATTTATGATTCTGTAACTTTAACCTGCATTCAGAACAGAGAAGAGTTTGGATTTGGATTTGATATCCCGCTTTATCACTACCCGAAGGAGTCTCAAAGCTGCTAACATTCTCCTTTCCCTTCCTCCCCCACAACAAACACTCTGTGAGGTGAGTGGGGCTGAGAGACTTCAAAGAAGTGTGACTAGCCCAAGGTCACCCAGCAGCTGCATGTGGAGGAGCGGGGATGCGAACCCGGTTCCCCAGATTACGAGTCTACCGCTCTTAACCACTACACCACGCTGGCTCTCAGAGTCATTCAAAGGACTCCTTCAAACAGAGGACTCCCCTCCATAAAATCAGACACAGGCCCAACCTATCAAGGAGTTACTTTTCAGCAGAGAGAGAGTCAGCCTTGGTAAGGAAGACCCTCGTCTCCTTGATCAGTCACACTCCTTGGCATCTTCAACTCAACTCTTAGCTAAGGCGTCCATTGTGATGGTAGCACACAGTGCGGTTTATTAATGAGGACATCTGTCTCCCACCCATGGCACTACAGTTAACATAAGGCCTCTGAAGATCAAGCCCTGAAAGGAAGATCTCATCAGACAAACTGGGACATATTCAGAAGGCAAAAAAGTTATATTAAGCTCCCGTTTGGGGGCATTGTGCCACAACGCGAACATCAATCAGTTCGACTCGCCAACCCTCCCCGTTCCCTTTAAAAAATCACTGCACAGACCAGACTGCCACTGTTGCACATCTCTCAGCTGCACTCATTTAATTGAAGGCTTTCAGGGTGGCTTCAAATAGTAATTTCAGTTGTCAGGCAGCTAAGTGGTTTAATTAGTCATTTAATGTAATAAATTCTTGCCTCCTCTTTCAGTTGCCATATGGCTGGAAACAAGAAAAAGGTATCATAAACCTGTAACCTGCACTCCACACCTCTTCAATTAAAACAACCCGCATCTCCACAGCAGACACCGATCTACTCTGCAAACCCCAAATCAGTTTTTGATTTGAAACGCCCCGCCCCCCCGCATCAAGCTATGGGAAAGGCGGTTCCGAGACTTCACCGAGAATTGAAGAATCCTGGCCCCTCAGGTAATTCCAATCCCCATGTCTCTACATCTTCTCAGAGAGAGAAATTGTAAAAGCTGCTGAAAGTTAGCTGTAGTAAGGGGCCAACTAGATGGGGCCTGGGAGACTAATTAAAATGTAATAATTAGCAGCCCTGTGCAGCTGTCAGAAAGATCAGGGAAGTGGCAACCCCTTTCTTCCCTTGCCCTCTCCCCAGTCTAAGTGACCCACCAACTCGCTTATAGAAGAAAAGGGGGGGGGGAGAAGTGTGTCTTCTTCTACAGTGCTTTCAATTGAGGATCTCATCCAGTCTGCAATTTAGAGAAGGCACAGGAGCATACAGTATTTCTCTTCCCTCTCTCTTGCCCTGTTTCACTCACATTTGTGCATGCCTTTTAGGATGCAGGGCCGGCCCGAGCATTAGGCAGAGTGAGGCGGCTGCCTAAAGTGGCCGTAAAATGTTGGAGGATAGAACCATGTGAGCGACGTGACTGCTCTGTGCCCCCCCTCTAAACTAGCCCCCAGTCCTTAAGTGAAGGACTGGGTCAAAGCAGTGGCATAGCAACGGGGGGCCGCTCCCGGTGCCACATCTCCGGGGGTGACAAGGCATGGCGGGTTGCCGGCGGTGGCACTCCTGCGCCATGCGGACAGTGCCGGGACCCTCTGCTTGCGGCTGTAGCTACGACGGAGGGATCCCACCGCCATCCGTGCAGCGCTGGGGTGGCGACGGCGGCAGAACACTGTGTGCAGCACATGTGCGGCGGCGCTACATACGATGCATACGCATCCGTTGTACGTGGCGACGCTGCGCATGCATGCTGCATAGCGACGCCCCACCCCGGGTGCACGTCGTGTTAGTCGCTCCGGGTGCCCAAGCGGCTTCCTACGCCACTGGGTCAAAGTAGGAGTCAACTGCCAGTTAGGTTACTTTCAGGACATGAATGAGAGGGGATGACCTCTGCCTCAGGCAGCAAAATGAATTGGGCAGACCCTGAAGTGATTCATCGTACACCACCAAATAACTGTAACTGTGACCCAACTGGACGGAGCTGTGTACAAGGTAGGCATGCCAAAGCCGTACATCCTTTCACTTTTAAAAAAGAACCACCGTAAGGGGATTGCTTTACATAGCCTCACAGCATTGGTACAGAACATGGAATGAGAAACTTTGGGTCTTTAGATATTTCTGGGCTACAACTCCCATCAGCTCCAGCCATGATCAGAGATGATGGGAGCTGTAGTCCAACAACATATTTGGGGGGGGGGGTGTCCTAGGTTCCCTATCCTTGTTAGAGAATATGCAGCAATAGGGACACAGGATAACAGCATGGTGTTCTGCAAGGTTGGGGTTCGGTGTTATGTGGAAGAACATAACCACAGCAAGCATGGACAGCATCTTTCCTGGCAGCTGGGTGAGAGAAGGAGAAACCCATGTCTGTCTCCAAAAGGTGTATTGCGGGTGACAAATCTGCTAACATTTCTCCTTCCCATTGTTTCCTCCGATTTCTCACGGCAAAGAGGTTACGCCACATCCCTGAAATCCACAACAGTCCAATGGCTTAAAGGGTTTCATGGCACCTCCAAGACTAGTAACCGTATTGCGCCATGAGCTTTCATTAAATAGTCAGAGTACATTTCATCAGGTACACAAGGAAGTGGGTTCTAATCCGTGAAAGCTTAGTCTACAATAAAACTGTTAAGCCTCAAAGGTGCCACAGAACTCCTTGTTGTTCTTGCCACAATAGGCTAAAACAGCTGCTCCTCTGAAACCTGCCTGTGGCTGTAAGTAAGTTCCCATTCCCCACCATGTTTTTACTCTCAACATCCAAGTTCTTTTCGCATTTAGAGAAGAGTAGCGGAGGACAAAAGACACAGGCTTGTTCCATCATGTTATATTGACTGCAATGAACACACAACCTGATATTTCGCAAGCGACTCCTCCAAGCTCCTGTAGTAGCCACTGTCGGAGGCTGTGTGCCAGTTGCTGGAGACCACAGAAGGAGAGAGGGCTGTTGTGTTCAGGCCCTGCTTGTGGGTTTCCCATGGGCATCTGGTTGACCACTGTGAGAACAGGATGCTAGACTAGACAGGCCTCTGGGTTGATCCAGCAAGGCTCTTCTGATGTTCTTATCTCCTTATGTTTTCAGGTGATGAGTCAAATCAAATATTATTTATTGCATTAGCCATATGGCCATAGCACACAATGAAAAACCAGGCGGAAACCCGCCACAACGTACACAAAATACAACAGATACACCCTGCACCCTTTGCACAAATACATCTAAAAACTTTAAGTATAAAATCATACTGAGTGAAACAAATAAAACAAGAAGCAGTAACGGGGCATGTCGACAGTGGCTATGTCAGGAAGTTACATAGGTCTAGGTCTAGGGCAAGTTAGCCGAAGAGGTGGCCCTGAGTTTCAGTGCCTGTAAAATGTAGATAGCCACACCACGTGTGACCAGAGGGTTGGCGTCTACCAATAAGTATTTCATGCGGTCGTCATCCTGGGCGATGGTTGGCGGGATTAGGAGGAAAAGCCTGGGTCTAACTGTAACATATAGAGGGCAGTAAAAGAAAAAATGGATAAAGTCCTCTATCTTTCCCTTGTTGCATGGGCAGAGGTGATGAGTCAAGCTGCTTCCAGGATCAGGTGCATTGCTGTTCTGGGGAAAGTAGAAGCCCTGATCCGTAGATCTCCTGTCCCTTCTACATATGTATTTAACACTATTAAAAAAGACTTTGCTTACAGGGCAGCTGGGCAAAGTGAAGTACATGCAAGACCCAAACCAACCTCCACTTTCATTTGACCAGAGACACACAAATGTATTGCCTCAAGAAAAATCTTGCCATGACCCCACAGAGCTAAGGCGCCCACCAACTTAATTTGACCAGAAGAAAAGTACCAGCCCCACTAAATCCTCTTAGTACCCCATAACCTGACCGCATGAACCAGAAATTTTGTTTTGTTTTGCTTCCTTCTCTGAAATTTGACCTAAATTTGCATTAGATATGCATGTGTTCACATATGCAAATCAAATGCAAAATCTGGGTCTGTGCCTCAAGCCTTTTATGTACCTGCCCAGGGCCCAGTCCCACAACCCCTTTTGGCAACCAGGGTTTTCAGTGACATACAGCAAATGTGGATTGCAGTGCCGGTTGGTCAGCAGCTGCAGCACATGCAAGCAGTGCTCAAGGTCGCCACAGGATGACTTAAAAAAATGCCCGCCACAGATTGTGAGGTTACCTCAAGCATTGGGGTCGTTGCTAAGTGGGCAAGCTGGAGTGTGTGCTTTGATCATCCTGACTACAACACAGTTGGCAGCAGTCTTCATAAATCCCCAAACATCTAATTCTGCCATGAAAAGGCCCCAAGATTAAAAAAATGGTGTAGACTGAAAAGTGCCGAACCAATAACTAAAAATAGCTACTCCCCACCCCTGCAATTGTTTGCACAGGTTTAAATTTGCACTGGGGTGCAAAGGAGACATAGAGAAGGTGCCCTTCTTATCGCTTCCAACTGTTGCCAAAGGACAAAAGCAATAAGAGGAAAAACAACCAACAAACAGAGGAGCATCCTTCTGTTAAGCATCACGCTATCTCGTTTCTGCCACACAGGCTGAGTGCTAATTGATGCTTGTCGCTGGCTGTAAATCAACATGCCTGCTTTGCTGGAACCCCTTTTGGATTTCCAAATTGGAGCCGAAGGATGTTTACTTATAACGACATTTTGGCAGTTAATTCAATCTGTCAATTTCTGTTTCGTAGGGTTTGCAAGGACTCGGCAAAGCAGGCAACACCTGTTTCCACAGATAATACACGCACGCTCCAAAAGACAAATCAGCAGCTAATACTTTAGCCTCTGCAATAATTACTTTTAATGAATGAGTCATAGTACAGAGCAGCAGACAAACACTGCTCCTGCTTAGCCGTGCAGGCTAGATGCCTTCCAACATCTACAAAGGAGGACGTTAATGTTGCGTTTCCAAAACAGAAACCCTAATCAGCCTTTGTTAAGGAAAGCTGGGTGTCTCGCAAATCACTCCCAAGATCATAGCCATACAATCAGCTCAAAGCATGCTGCTGCCACTAGCTGCCCTTGCAGGATAGTCCTGGAAGTCCCAATTCAAGGATAATAATCCAGTTCACGTGTAACGGATGACGAAGGTAGCCTTGCTACAACCTTGGGGAGGACAGCATCATAGTGTATCCATGGTTTGTAGCTACAAAAACTAAATAGAATCCCATGTCCAAAAGGAAGATATCACTGGATACTAGATACTGGAGACAGACGATAGGGGAAGGACTTGATAACATCATAAACTTTCTAGAGGCAACTAGAAACTCTATGATAATAAACATCTATAGCGTTTTGCAGCAACACCATACTGCAAAGAAGTGGGTAATCAGCAGTTTGAAAAATCAAGGATATTGCAGGCTAACCAGCCTCATATAAGCAACATGCTGAAGTTTAGATTATGCATGCAGGGGTTAATACCATAGAGTAAGCTGTCCTGCCGGGCTTAGTTATGTCTAGTTCTCCTCACCTTGGGAGAAACTAGGTAATCAAGACTTTATTCTTCTCTAGTTTATATGTGAGCTTTGGTGTGTGTCAGCAGCTCTGAGCTGCTCCTTCCAGCCACATGGCTCTCACAAGCCATTCTTGAGCTCCTATACTAATAATTTAGGAACTGTCACTACTTTGTGACTAAGCTACATTTTACTACCTGTGCAACTTTCTAAAGCACATGAATCTGACCTTTGGAGAGTTTGTAAGTAAATCACTTTTTAACTTACCAAAAGTGTGGTCCTTTTCCTATGCTTGGCGAAGAGGGAAACTTTTTAAGGGGTCATTTTGGAACTCACTTGGGGAGAGGCATATTTTGAAAGTGTGTAAGAGCCTATATTTCCACCCTTTATTTTACTGCATATTTTGTGATTTTAAATCTCTGCTGGGCTTCTCTCACCAAAGAGTGATTGCCCCAAACCAGGATTTTGGTATCTAGGGAATTATTTTTTTCTCTATACTGTATATATTTTTTTGCACCTACAAATATCAGGATAGATTTACAGGTGCTCCTAATAGCAATGTCTTCTGTTGGTGAAGTATACTTTCCTCCCCAATTTTTTTTCCTTCTCCCTTATTATACGTGCAAATCTACTCATTTTGCAACAGTGGAAGAATACTAATCGTTCCACCAAGTATTAAGTGGATTGTGTTTCATTGCAGCCATGATTTTCTGATTTCTATGGTAATTTCTCCTTGTGCAAATATTTACATACCCTGGGCTTTGGCTATCATGGCCCTAATCAATCGAGGGTTTTCTTAATTAAATCTGCCAGACCAAAGTGAGAGCGGCTTTTATGGAATGGGCATTTGCTCTTAAGAACAAACCATCATCTTATTTCCACTACGGCAACATCAAACAACCCACTGAAACACTTTCTGTCCCTTTAATTTATGTTTGGATTTGATCAGGCTCCTTACCCCATTACTAGTCCCACAGAGCAATTCAATCCCGGGTTTTCTTCCATTTCCTCTTCACTAGTTTTGTAAACAATGTTTCTGTGGGTTGGAAGCTGTTGGGTTTTTTCTTTAAACTCCCAAAGCTGTTGCATTCATATGAATTGAGAATGAGTCAGTTGTTGGCTACTTTAATAACATGCTGGCATCAACGAAGCGCCACAGAAGAAGACAAAAGCCACTGAATGAACTACCTTCATTTCTGACTTGCCGAGTCAGCCATGCCTTGATATGGGCTGGAACAAAGCTCCCAACAGAATAATCCAATATGTTAACACCTCAATGTGCTGGAGGGTATGCATGCCTAAGTTACAGTAGACTATTGGGGCCTTTCTATGCTACAGTGGTACCTCAGTTTTCGAACGTCTCCGTTGACGAATGTTTCGGAACTCGAACGCCCTAAACCTGGAAGTAAATGCTTCCATTTTTGAATGCGCCTCGGAAATCGAACGGCTTCCACTGAGTGTATATGCTATTTTTCTCAATTGTCTCTATTAAATTTGCAGACCGCCCTTTGTGCCTTGGTTTTCAAATGTTTCGGAACTCGAACGGTCTTCTGGAATGGATTATGTTCGGAAACCGAGGTACCACTATACTTTCATTTAACACCTAGCCTCACTGGTAGCAAACTTTCCCAGCAAGGGTGGCACTTAGTGCCACTCAGGTGTGTAGCATAATACAGTATATCTATGGTGCCTTAAACACCTTTGTGGGGTTTACCTCTAGCCTACCGAACCAGGAAACAGCCAAAGATGGGAGGGGCAAACAGGACATGCAGACCCCCCCCCCAATCCAAGGCATAAACCTGTTTGTCCCTGGCAAGACCTTTGTGGGACCCTTTCCATAGGCTGGCCACCCATGACTTACCTTATTTTATTGGCTCACTGAGCAGATGCACCACAACAGTTCCAATATGGTTGGGTTGCCCTAAGTGACAATGACAGTTCTGCTCAGAAGACCACATTGCGATAACCAGTAAGTACGTCTGAGGGACTAAATATATAGGCACACTGAAATACACAAGCAATATTTTATTTTATTTTTTGTGAGCTGGGCTTTGATTGTCACATCTCTTCAAATCAAATGTTCGTCCTAGTAACAACAGCCCACATTCCCAGGCAGCGACGGCTGCTTCAGACTGCTGGCTTTTCTAAAACACGGGCTTCATCTGCCTGTGTGTTTCATCAGCTACCTAAAGTGGTCAGATGTTGTTGTTCAGTCGTTCAGTCGTGTCCGACTCTTCGTGACCCCATGGACCAAGGCACGCCAGGCACACCTATCCTGGCGTGGTCAGATAGCAGTCACCAAATTAGTCAGAGTTCTTAAGTTTAAAAGCCCTGGGTTACGACATCTATAATCTTGACAAAACACGCCGACACACAGCTCCAGTCCAGCCTGCAAGGCCTTGACACCAGCACAATCTAGGTCTCGGCAACAGCAGCACGGAAGGGCCCTTGTGCATTGTTAAAAATTAAAACTAGCTTGCATTTTTAAAGTGGCAGGGATGTGGTAGCCGCAAAGTCCTTTCACTGCACTTGCAACTCCTGTCTCAACTGAAGAGACTTCTTATCACACGACTGCTACACCAAAGATGATGTATTTGAGGCCAAGATGGGCCTGCAAGGAAAAATGGGAGAATCTGTCCATTTTGCTTCTCAGTTTTTATTTTTTCCAATGTTAAATTCAGTTTTCCGCATTTTTTCCACGAATCTCCTCGTGAAGATTCATCAGTAATTTTCTCCTGATATACCGGTACATGTTTTTGTATGCAATTTTTCCTCCATGTTCTGTTTACGGAATTCTTAGGGCCATTTCCGTGGTCCCTGATGGAAGCAGAATACAAAACTTAAGTGGGTTTCTTGGTCAGAACCAGCAGGTCCCTGCCCCGCTGCCCACACACCCACCAAAAAATCAGGTCTGAATGCCTGCCTTCTTCAGTTCTGTTCCCTCTTGCTCAGGGGATGGCAGAAGGCAGATCTGGATGTGCTTTGCAGTAGATCAACAAGGGTTTCTGATGGCTAGTTGTTCAACAAAAATGACTCCTTTCCCACCCTAAATTATACTGCTGAAATGAAGAAAGTTTAGGGCAGTGATGAGAAAACTGTGGCTTTCCAGATGTTGCTGGACTCCATTTCCTATAATCCCCAGCCAGCATGGCCAATTGTCAGGGATGATGGGAAGTGTGGTCTGATAACTTCTGGAACTTCACACACTCCCTATTCTTGGCTTGGGTAGACAGGAGTGGAATTGTGATTGCAGACCACAGTTTGGGAACCCCCTGCCCTAAAGAACTTAGGCCTCAAATATCTGAAAGACCTCTTTCTTCCCTACAGACCCTCTCAGGTGTTAATATCAGCAGATGGGGCCATCTTGGTAGTTCCGCCATCCTCAGAAGCTCAAGGTGGCAGCGGCCTAGGAGAGGACATTCTCTCTGGCAGTCCCTAAGCTGTGGAACTCCTTCCACAAAGAGATGTGTCAGGCACCTTCATTTTACAGTTTCCATCAGCTGCTGAAAGTGCACCTCTTAACCCTGGCCTTTGACAACTGAGAGGCATATTTTTAGGACACACCGCACTCTCGTGATAGTAATTTATTTTAAACTGTTTTTAATGATGTGTTAAAATTTGTTGTAACCTGCCCCAGGACCTGAGGGTAAGGTGAAAGGCAGGTAATAAATTAAAATAATAATAATTAATAGCTGCCTACATGGCGCTGCTAGGGCACTCTAAGAAACAAAATAACCAGAGCAGTTATGAAATTAGTGATGAAAATCAGTGCAGTTTTGAAAGGTTCAGTCCACCGACTTCATCCAAATTGAAATCTCATTGTATCATTAATCATTGTTTAATAAGTGTTAAAGATGGTCTATTGTAATTAATTGATGTAGTAATTACTGTGGTTTTTTCTGATGTTATTGTCAAACTTTAAATGAAGCATTTTAAATTAAAAAAAGAAAAAAGAAATCTGATTGTATCCAAACATAGACAAAGACCTGCCGCTCTATCTCAAGAACGATCGCACAAAATTAGGTTTAAATCAATGCAGTTTTGAAAGCCATCATTTGCCATCTTGATTCAAAGTGGTGTCACATTGCCTCCAAACATAGATGAAAACCTGCTCCTTGATCTCAGGAACCATTAGGACTTCCCTGTTTTCACCGGAGAAATGTCCTTATTTTCATCGGAGAAATCTCAGGAGGGTGTGTCATGGTTACAGTTAAAAGGTGTCAAAAAGCATAGCAAGCAAACAAACAACTTTCCAAAGTATGTGGAAGATTATTACATTTAAAGCATTTAAAGAAGATGAGGCAGGAGTTTCTAACCACCATACCTCATGAGCATGAGCAAACGAAGGATATTTTGAACCTAACAGTCATCAGTATGAAGTGATCCTATGTGATTTTGAAGTAGGCCTCATGGGGCTTTGTGCCATTTGAGATCAACATTGGCCTCAGCCTGTTTCATCAGATTCAGCTCTGATGGAGTAAGCTCTTGCCATGATAGCTCACGCCACTCATAAACCACAGCACTTTTTGTCTGTTTGAATTATACAGTTCTCGCTTAAGGGCTGTACAACCGAATCCCAAGCACAAGGCAGCAGGGGAGTGATCTGACTCACAGGTAAGATGGGGAAAGGGGCTGAATTATTCAGGCAGGAGTGTCTGGGAGCTGCACAGAAGAACATGCCAAAGCAAATAGTGTGCTAATCCCTAAGGATGCATGCTTCCTTTAAGATGAGAGGTTTGGGCAAATTCCTACACGGAAATAGGAATCTGCTTATAGGTCTTTCATCATGTGTAAATGAGATCTTAAAGGTGCGAGGTAAGCAAAGAGGAATAATAAAAATTACAAAATCTCTAAGCAAGGCAAAGCATAACTAAGAAATGTCTTCCCTGCGCAGCTTTCATTCTGTGCCATGGCTCACCAGTAAAAATTACCTTATTTTGTGATTTCGGGTTTGAAGTGCATTAGAATTGATTTGAGAGCTCTAAAGCATACTGAAGTGCATTTTGTGGGTATGCCTGTTGCTGTTTTTTAATTTCTTTCACTGCAAGGAGACGTTTGGTAAAAGAAAGGGCTAAGGATGGGAAAAGATGTTCATGAAAACCTTCATCGGCCTCAACAGACAAATAGTCACCTTTTCCCACTGCCCAGAGTAGGTTTTGTTAGCCCTCAGTGATGCCATCACATTCATTATGTGATCCCCAACTGGCTGGAGAGAAAACCCCTAAACAAAAGGGTGGTGGTACTGAAACAGTAGCAGCAGCAGCAAGGTAGGGGGTATAACAGCAGTGAGTCATTTTGAAAAAGAAAAAAGTGAACATTCACACATGCACAACATTTTTTCCCAGGAAATATTTTGTCCTCAACCTGAAAGCACTGCTTTCAATCCCAAAACTGGGTTGGCAGCGAAGAAAATGAAACCCATGTAATAATAAGAACTGGGGAGATGGGCTTAGCAGTTGCCTCCATTTTACCCATGGCTAATTTGGCCTGTGGAGAAGACAGCCTGGCACAACGTAAGTTCATTGGTGTCCCTTTTCTTTTTCAGATCATATTTTCCTCCATGCATGCTCTGCTCAACATCCGGGGCCTTGTTCTGGATGCCATAGTTGCTTGAGAAGTGAGTACTTGGAGCAGGGCCTTTTCTGTGGTGGCTCCCATGCTGTGTAATGCTCGGCAAGGCCCTGACACTATGCTCTTTTAGGCAATTAGTTAAAACATGCCTGTCCAAAATAGCATTTGACTGAATGTTTTTCTTTCCACTGGTAGTGTTTTATGGTCCGTTGTTTGATTTAAATTTCATGATTCTTACGAAATGTGTATGAAATTGGTTGGTTTTTATGTTA
The DNA here is from genome assembly GCA_034641385.1 of Darevskia mixta. Classification (NCBI taxonomy): domain Eukaryota; kingdom Metazoa; phylum Chordata; class Lepidosauria; order Squamata; family Lacertidae; genus Darevskia; species Darevskia mixta. The sequence goes on along the minus strand of JAWWNH010000062.1, from coordinate 3,786,102 downwards.
TTATGCTATTACCTTGAGTTCTACCTACCCAGCACTCTCCAATACAAAAATTTAAGAGCCTCAAGTCAATATATTCTTCGGTTAGAAAAAGAAAGAGGAAATGCCTATATCATCACACAACCCAGTACAGTGATATGACAAATAACCCAGTATGGCTGAGGATTAATTTTGGCTTCCCACAAAGCCTAGCTATTCATAACCAGCAGTAAAGGACTGAGATTTCACAAGTCACTAATGTGGTAATGCACACCCTTCAACATCTTCCTGATGAAAATAGCCACATGTGTTTGATTTGACACAAGAAAGTAGCAAGAAGCATGAAAAAAAGAGTCTCTGTGAGTTTTCCCATTTCATACAATCAATTACATTGGACACATCTTTTAAAGTTCATATTTCTCTGCCAACTAGGCTCTCATAGATGGGCATCTGAAAATAATATTTGCTCTTTGCTGCACTGGATCATGTGCGCTGGACCACATGTGTGTACTTCGGCATGTGTCTTCATACAGTTCCTATGATTCTTCTGCCTCAAAAACAGAAGAATCATGGGAACTTGGCAGAGCATAAGTACACTGGTATGCGCATGGACCCAAACCAGATCTCATATCATATGTGCAGTAACAACATGCATGCACCCCATTGTATATGCACTACTCCAGATGGCCAACCATCTGAATCAGATCTTAGAATATGTTTGTTCGGCAAGTTTGAGCCCCACAAGGCGCAAACGGCTTCTGCTGAAACGACAGTAGTCTCTCATCAATACGTAAAGTTGGCAGGGTTAAAAGCAGGAAAGACCAAAAGAAAATGTAAGAGCATGCTCCCTCCATTCTCAGAGACCATCTCCCACATTTCTGCTTTGTTGCTAAAGCACATGTGCAGATTGCACCCAAGTGAGAAAAGAGTTGCCGTGCAGAGGACCGGTCCTTGCGATATCAGGACTCACTCTGCAGAGCCTAGTCAGCAATGCAGGATAGGAATTAAAGCCCAGGAAGCAGGTCAGATCCAGCTAATCAAGGGAATAGGGCACAGGGCCAAACAGGGAAAATAGGACAGGTACATTAGACAGGTGAGATAATTGATGGATCTGGAAAGGTAGCAGAGATCTCCAAGCCATTTCAATTAATTGCTCAGAACAAAGAGAGCATTGAGGTCAAAATGCTGCTGTTGACCTATAAAGCCCTACATGGCTTGGGACCACAGTACCTAAAGGGATGCCTCTTCCCATATGTGCCTACCCATGTCCCAGGATAACCAAGAGGAGGCCCTTCCACAAGTGCCCCCTCCATCCAAAGTATGGGGAGTGGTAGTTGGAGAGGGAGCCTTTTCAGTGGTGTCCCCCTACCCCAAGCTGTAGAATGCTCCCAGAGCCGGCCCAGCCGTTAGGCAGGGGGAGACTGCTGCTTCAGGTGGCAGAAACCCCCTAGGCAGCATGTTCACAGGTGCCCCGCCTGCCTCCACCGCTGGCAGAGAAGTGCTGCCAACAGCGGCACTGATTCTGAGCAAGATCGTGTCCGTTTTGGGTGAGAACTCACCCCAAATCAGTGCAATCTTCCCAAAACTTTGTGACTGGTGTGGCAGGTCACAAAGAAGTGGCAGAGCAGGTGGCAGCAGCCCTTCCTGACACAAGATGCCCCTGAACCCTCTCCCTCTTCAGAGCTTACCTGGCACCCGCAGTAGCATCTTTGGTACCGGCCAAAGATGTTTCTGCTCACCTGGACCTCTTAACATCTTCAAATATTTTTAAAAGGTAATTACTTATTACTATTTTAGTCTGTGTTCTGACAGTGTTTACGCATATTATTTGACATTACCGTAGCCCTTCATGCCCTTGTATTTTTCTTGTGTACTAAGCAGATGCGAGGAACCTTTGGGCTGAATGTTGCTGAACTACGACTCCCATCATCCGTAACCACTGGCCATGCTGGCTGGGACTTATATGAGTTGAAGTTCAGCAACATCTGGAGGGTCAAAGGTTTCCCACGCCCAGAGGACTAGCAACTAAGAAACGTAATTCAAAAATAAACCCAGGAAGTTATCTAGAGATGTACGGTGAGCATTAGATGCTGCACCAAAGCAAATGCCATTCCCAGCTAGGATGCCTCAAACAACAGGGAGACAGAGCCTGATTCCCCAGAGATTAGGGATTCAGACCCATGGCACCAGACAAGGTGTTGCCTACTGAATATTTAGAACATGTGGTTCAAAGGTATGCTAAAGACTGTGGCCTATTTAGACAGGCACTGATTTCTTGCAAGGCTAAACACAGACACATTCTTCACCAGCCAGGATTGGTCCCATTCATTGGTCCCATTCACCAGCCAGGATTGGTCCCAACGGAGGCAGCAGAGCCATGAATGTAGTCCTGTTCTGTATGCGGCTATGCTCCCACGCACATAAATGAATGCGATGGCCTGATTACATAAAAGCTCTGTGGGGCTCTGGATCACAGGGGCATTTGGTGGTCATTTATATCGTATGGTGAGAAGGGAAGGGATGCCCATTCCACCTTGCTGAAGGGAAGGGTGAGAAGGGAAGGGATGCCCATTCCACCCACTTCCTTTTTATAAAATGTCCTATACCAGGACATAAATGCTATTCCCTGGACACAGAATTCATGGCATCCTTAAAATTCCCTCCCGTGGATAAACGCCTGTCCTTATTGGTTTCAAAAAGCAGATTCTTAATTTAAAGACCCAGCTGACAGGCATTATTGATTAAGAAGACCACAGGAAGCTATTGTCATTTCCTTAAGAGCAGTGTGCACAGTTTTTGCAAGGGCTTCCATAATCTGGGCTGATGGCACGTTTAAAAACCCACAGGACGATCATCCACAGACCTTTAAAAAGATTTCCAGGGCTTCTGCATTTGTGGCAGGCGCTACCCTAGATTCCACCGAATTTTGGGGGTGCACAATGGCTGCCAAGATGGTGGCAGGCCATACCTAGTGGTTAAGACATTGGGAGGTGGATTCTCAGTCAAAAATAAACCTAGCTACCGTGCCTTTTGTTGGAGGCCAATTATTCAGAGAAAAGACCCTGAAAGACATCCTGACAGAGTCTAGGGATAAAATGAAAGCACCTGTGACACAGAAGCTGGAAAGGAAGCATACTAGATGATACTCTCCATACAAATTCTCCCATTCTTATAACCCGCAGACCTCTGCTCCACCATATAACCAAACCTTTAACCAGCCCTTTCGAGCATTCAACAACACCGAATATTCAAAGGATGCCAATGTGATCAGAGGTACTTGAGAGAGACACCATTCTGCAATGAAAACCCTACTCCCACATCTGTGTATCTGAAGAAGTGTGCATGCACACGAAAGCTCATACCAAAAACAAACTTAGTTGGCCTCTAAGGTGCTACTGGAAGGAATTTTTTTATTTTTTATTTTGTTTTGACTATGGCAGACCAACACGGCTACCTACCTGTAACTGCTCCCACATACAGCTTAAGGGAGCCAAAAACCACCTGCCGTCCTAGACCAGATCAAAGCCAAAACTCAGTCACCCAGTGCAGATATCTTACTGGCTCCCTCAAACCACAGTTTGCAAAACTGGTAGCCAACCTTGGGAACACAAGCTTGGTCCTACTCTCACACCCTGCCCTCATTTGCCTTATCCATAGTTTAGCATTGCACATGCACTAAAGCTAACCGTGGCTAACACAAAACATAAGCAGCATTCTGGCATTCGTCTGAACCTGTAAGCTGTAAAACTGGGGAGGGGGACACAACACACCAGCACACGACAGCTCTAGGTATATGGGCTGCTTTTCAGATCTTCCTGTGATTGTGGAATAGGTCTGAAAAATATTTTAAGCATGTTTGACTGAATGTATTAGGAAACCCTCCCTGTAATCAGGAATCCTGATCAGATCCTGGGAAGACTGGGAATCCCAATAAGATCTGAAGAGCAGCCCATGCACCTGAGGATATTGGAGGTTAAGTTTTGGGTTTTAAAGCTCAAAATTGAACTCCCTTCCTGCTTTAAAAACTGCTCCACCTTTAAAAGTATGTAAAGCGTAGCTAAAACCCAGGGGTTCCTAGGACTTCATTGCAGTAAGTTTAACAATTCAACCAGACAAAAGCAAGAACAGCTGTTTGCTGCATTTTTTTCTCTTCCCAAAATTGCTCTGTTCCTTGGCAGGGCTTGCATTGTTTTGAGGTCAGCCTCGTTCATTATGTCTGAAGAAGAGATACGCAGCCTGGTTCTATATGTCTTTACTGACAAAGCGTGTTCTCCTTATTGGAGAGCACGTGTTGCGGTGGGGGCCTTCCAGACACCCCTTTGTAGCTGGGCGGGTTAGTTTGGATGGCCACTAATTTGATTGGGTCTCTGGCTGTTACTGGGGATTTTTATATGTTGCAATTTGGTTGATGGACAGCCAGAGCTGATAAATTGCCCTGCACGTGGTTCTAGAGCCTTCTTGGCTGCGTGCCCCATCAACCTCAGTGGGACTTGCACCCTAACACGTGTACTTAATACTGCAGCCTTCAAAAAGAGAAGCTTATTTTACTTCCTGGAGACTATTGTCAATGCATCTAAGACTGTATTATCTGTGCAAAAAAGGGGAAAAGCTCAGGAGCCTGTGAAATTGTGGATATTTTTAGGTTATATGCCAAGGGTACGAGGCAAGGTACAGAATCAAGCCTGCAGTCCTTGTCCACCTCTTCTGGACTCCACTACTGACTGTTCTACAGCTTAGTAGACTTGGGGTTGCATCCTCAGTCTGCCACATATGCCAGTAGATTTATTATGCCTGGACTATGATGCCTAATTATTAAGACTTTTTTTAAAAAAAAAAAGATGTGCAGTTCTGCAAGGTATTTATTCTAAGTGCAGCTTTACAAGGAAAGGACCAAGTTCAGTAAACCTATTCTACTTCAGTTGCAGTGATAGATGAATACACTGTTGTTCAGAAGCACAGCATGGTACTTTTCAACCCTGCGTGTCCAGACGTTGTGGGGCTAAGCAACTTAGAAAAAGAAGAAGATTTTGGATTTGATATCCCGCTTTATCACTACCCGAAGGAGTCTCAAAGCGGCTCACATTCTCCTTTCCCTTCCTCCCCCACAACAAACACTCAATGAGGTGAGTGAGGCTGAGAGACTTCAGAGAAGTGTGACTAGCCCAATGTCACCCAGCAGCTGCATGTGGAGGAGTGGAGATGCGAACCCAGTGAGATGCGAAACCAGTTCACCAGATTATGAGTCCACCGCTCTTAACCACGACACCACACTGGCTCAGTGGTCAGGGATGATGGGAGTTATATGCAATCGCGAACACCAGTTAGGAACCAAACAGTTCACTCCCAGACCTTATTTTCACAACCAAGGATACTGCTGGGCATTGAGCGCAGCTTTGTTCAATTGCAGAATACTTCCCTTAAGATAGTTATTTCATTACTTCCAAGTTTCACTGCTTCAACACTGAACAGTAAGTCCTTTTCACAGCCAGTGAAATCAACTGATTTCCAATATGATAAAACCCCAAACTATCTCTGTGCTGGGCTGGTGCTTAAGGCACTGGATGGTTGCCAGTTTGTCCACCGCATTTAAAAGACAGATTAATGCTGTTACATATTGTAGTTGCATAACTATGTTTCCAGATTTCAGCTGTAGCCACCCAGAACAATGCAATGATGAGAAATGAAGAGAAGAAAAAAATAATGGTATTTTCAAATATGAATAAGGATAAGAACAGAAGAAGCAACTCACTCTCTCTCTCTCTCTCTCTCTCTCTCTCTCTCACACACACACACACACACACAAAAGTTTAGGGGGTAACATGTCAACCATCTTGCAGACTTTGCCAGCAGAGGAATAAATATCTTCTTAATGCATAGAATACAATGCCAAACTTTTGGCAAATAAAGCTAGCAGGCAAAGGGAAAGAAACAGGGAGATTCTCATAGTCCGGGAAGCTTACAGGAACTATTTACAAGTTGCAACAAATCTGAAACTCAGCAAGGTTTGCATATCCCGACTTCTCCTTACCTGCTGGAAAATCCTGCTCTGTCAACCAGCACCGCCTGAAATCCAGCTGCGTTAGAGAGGAAAGAGCCCTTCTTCATTTATCCTCATTATTCCACCTGCCATTTTACAAGTTTACTTGCTGCGAGGAGGAATGTGAAGCACGCCAGGGTCCTGCCCCAGACTTCCTGTTGATGCTCCATGCTCCAAGTGTGCCCCACATCTGATTTCGCCTCTGCGTCCTCCACCCTCTTCTCCTCCACCTCCTTTGGCATAAGCATGCCCCGCCCAATCCACGCCGAGCATTTCTCATTTAAGAATGCTTCCAGCTAAATGGCGCTCGTAAGAGTTATCTATTGCTTTGGCTGGGCTGCAAGATGAGGCATTTGTTTCCAACTATTTTTTGGCATGGGCGCAGCAGACGTCAAATAAAAGGAGGGAAATGCAAACGTTGTCAAGAACTATTGGGAAAGGGAGATAAAACAAACACCTGTAGACCACCAGATGTAGACATTAGTTGGTGTCACTCCCCCATATCAGATTTGCTGTTGGGATGTCACATGCCAAAACAAAATGGCCCTTCACATAGGAAGCCAGCAGCTCAGTTCTGTGCACAGTTACGCAAAATTAAGTCCCAGTTTGTTCAGCTGGGCTTAGTCGCAGGAAAGTGGACTCTGTATTGTAATCAAAATGGCAGACAGAAGAGTTCTAGCCTAGTGTCCTCCATGATATGCTGGTTTTCTATGTGCAGGTAGGTTTTACTTTTATTTTAAATATGGAAGAGTATTTAATCATGCTAACTTCACCAGCAGTCTGCAACAGTACAGGCCAGTTTTCCTCCTCAGTGACAAGGCTTAAAGGAACTAAAATTTTACAATACAGTAATGTCCTAATGGGATGCAGGTGGCGCTGTGGGTTAAACCACAGAGCCTAGGGCTTGCCGATCAGAAGGTTGGCAGTTCGAATCCCCGCGACGGGGTGAGCTCCCGTTGCTCGGTCCCTGTTCCTGCCAACTTAGCAGTTCGAAAGCACGTCAAAGTGCAAGTAGATAAATAGGTTCCGCTCCGGCGGGAAGGTAAATGGCGTTTCCATGCGCTGCTCTGGTTCACCAGAAGCGGCTTAGTCATGCTGGCCACATGACCTGGAAGCTATACGCCGGCTCCCTCGGCCAATAAAGCAAGATGAGCGCTGCAACCCCAGAGTCGGTCACGACTGGACCTAATGGTCAGGGGCCCTTTTACCTTTTAATGTCCTAATACCTGCAGCCTCCTTTTAAGCTCTGTAAAAAATCTATGTCCTCTCTTCTTCCAATGCCCCTCTTTTTGAGCATCAAATGCTATTTCTTCCACAGTGTTTCATGTCATAGCTGCTGCAAAAGCTGCTTCCCCATCCCACATGCTCTCCTAGGTTAAGCATTATGAGAATGAACCTCAATGTGTTTAGGGCTCAGACACTCCCCCTCTGCTCCTTCAACACAGCTCCAAGCAGAGATCAGAAGCTTCCACTTCTATGTTAGAACGAGTGACATGAAAGCAAGATGTCATCAGCAAACAATAACTAAAGTTAGAGAAGGAAAACATGGAAAGTTCATTTTGAAAAGGAACTAGTTCAAGCTCGACAGGTCCAAAAAGGAACCAATACCAGTTCACATCCATCCCTTCACACAATGAACTAGTTTGGTGAACCTTCAGTTCACAGTTCAATCCAAATTCATCCCAATGATCCTTGGCCATTTTTTCCAGCATTCAGAATGTTGCAAGCTGCTGTGCTGAAGTATAAAATATACTTAAGAAAACTAAGAACACATCAACATATAGAGAGAATCTATTTCTCCAGACAATCATTATCTTTAAGCCCAAAGGCCCAAAGAGTCTAAAAAGTAAGAAACACATCTAACAGAACGAACTTGAATCTGAACTAGAAAAATCTATCCCAAAATGAACTCAATTCACATTCCGTGTTCCCGGCAATTATGGGAAATACTTTCACGTGTAGCTCAGAGATGTGTCAAGTAATTCAGCAGACTTAGTTAAACTGATGTAGTTCGTTCCAAGCACTGATAGAAACACAGCAAATCTCAGGAAGATGGGTGTTGCTTAAGCAAAGCTTGGCTGGAACAGGAAGTGCCTGATACTTCTTCATCTCCAGAAGGATCAACAGCCAAGCCTGGATCAGTCCAAGACCTGAAGGTACTTCCCTGAAAAGCTGCCACCTGCAGCTCAGTGGTTCACCCCATGGGGCAACTGCACTTGGATCCATCCATTCCTGGCATGAAAATTGGCCATGATGGTTTAGTAGGAAAGAGTTACTCTGGCCTCTACAACTTTGGCACCGACACTTTGAGTGGGGACCATGTTCAAGTTAATCCTGGAATCAGGAATGTGCTGGGATTGACCCCTTGATCTCAACAGTCTTTTTCAAGTTTCCCAAGGGAATTAACATCAAGTTACTACTAGATCTTCCAGCTGTGATTTTCAAATCAGCGGCCACTGGCTACATGGTAAGTTAGAAATCAACCAGCTGAAGAGGAGCAGCTTTTATCTCTTTTTCACAACGTAGTATGACTCAAAAGCAGCAGCAAAAATTTCCAGACAGATACTGAGCACTGGAAAAGCACTGAGCCGATGCCAGTAAAACATTAAATTTACATTCATCACTCACTAGAAGGCTCTTGATTAAGCGAATATTTTTGCAGTTGAAAACCTCCACCTGCATCAACTTGCATGATTGTATGTAAACAGGAAATATTTTTCATGCTATCCTTGCAAACCTTCTAATCAAATTAGTGAAGCTTCTGCCTTCTTTGCATCTGCCATTCACCCACACGAACCTTCTGAAAACGCAGAGGGTTGACTTGTTCCGATAATGAAAGTTGCACAGATAGCAACTCCCGTGAATGAATAGCTAGCTGAACACATCTGTCCACAGCGATCAGCACACACAACCACACACCCGCATGCACACAGAAGCAAATCAAATGCCTTCATCCTTATTCATGTTTTGTTTCCACATCAGTCGTGAACTCTGTTATGAATTAGAAAATACTTGGTGGTGTATTTTTTTTTTGTATTTTAAAGATGAAATGCAGGTTAGACTTGTTGGTGTGACTTCTGCTTCTTCAAACAGTAATCCAGAATCAAGTGGCAAATATTTTAGGTTATAAAGCCCCATTTCACACAGTATTTTTTTTTTAATGAGTTGCAGCAAATCAGCCAGGCCAGAAAATAAAGAACTTGTTTCATATACGCTTTGTGCTGCCATAACTGTATACAGTGGTACCTTGGTTCTCGATCTTAATCCATTACAGGAGTCCGTTCAACTCCCGAAATCATTCGAAAACCAAAGCGCGGCTTCCGATTGGCTGCAGGAGCTTCCTGCACTCAAGTGGCAGCCGCGTCGGACGTCCGGCTCCCGAAAAATGTTTGCAAACCAGAACACTTGCTTCTGGGTTTGCGGTGTTTGGAAGCCGATTTGTTCGGCGGCTAAGCCATTCAAGAACCAAGGTACCACTGCATACAAATAGCACCCAAAATTAAAGAAGAGATTATGTGAGATTTTACAACTATGGCCAAGTTGACAAATTTCTTCAGATATTGAGAAAGACGACAGAAATTTCTTGGGTGAAGCAATTTATTGACAGTTTATTACCAATTCTTATCATTATTTAAATTTAATATGAGCTATAGGTTCACAGAATTCTTATCATTATTTAAATTTAATATGAGCTATAGGTTCACAGAATTTGGTTGATCTCCAGTCACTAACTGCTTCTCATATTTTTGTGCTTAACTCTCATGTGACCCCGCTTTTCCTGTTCCCCATGAGTTCTTTCCCAATATATCCATGTTTTCTTGGATATGCCTTGCCTTGACGTAAGGGGAAACATCTTTCCTGACTGCAGGCTAGTTCTGTCTGTAAACAAGATACCACAATCAGGTCAAAAAGGACACATAACTATCTTTCCTACAGAAGTCTTTGCTGAACTTAAATCATTCCCTTTGTTTCTGGTGTTCCGTTTGGGACTGACATTGCTTATTTTGCAAAATGGCACAAGCCATGCACACAGTAGGCTTAGGAGAATCCCCCAGTTTGCAGGAGTACAGAAAAAATATTTCTGGGAGCAGCTCAGGGAGGGCTAAGCATGCTCAATGGCCACAAGATGCTGAATGATTGTTGGAGCAGGGCAGATGGAAAAGCAGAGGAGAGGGGAATGAAATACAGTGGACACTCAGGTTGTGAACGTGATCCGTGCAGGAGGCACATTCGCAACCCGCAGCGCTGCTTCTGCGCATGTGCCGAAACCCGGAAGTAACCTGTTCCGGTACTTCCGGGTTTGGCGCGAGCACAACCTGAAAAAACATAACCCGCAGCGTTCGCAACATGACGTATGACTGTACAGTGGTACCTCGGGTTACAGACGCTTCAGGTTACAGACGCTTTAGGTTACAGACTCTGCTAACCCAGAAATAGTACCTCGGGTTAGTTAAGAACTTTGCTTCAGGATGAGAACAGAAATCGTGCGGTGGCGGCATGGTGGCAGCGGGAGGCCCCATTAGCTAAAGTGGTACCTCAGGTTAAGAACAGTTTCAGGTTAAGAACAGACCTCCAGAACGAATTAAGTTCTGAACCCGAGGTACCGCTGTAGAGTGACTGGGACCCTGAACAAGGAACACTCCACGATGCAACATTTTGTTGCAGCACCGACTAGTTCAACTCTAAATTGTCCCTGAATATGGAGGCTGAATTTGCCTCTAATGTTAGACCTACGGAATTACAGCAATTGCAACTAGACTTATTCTAGAGAAATCTACCTAATCCTTCCCCTACCTGTAAAATCTACCAGAACTTGAAGCAAAGAGTTGAATAAATCAATTACCCAGTGTGTGAATCAACAGACTACTTTCATGAATATGTCCCTAAAATATTATTATTATTATTATTATTATTATTATTAATAAAAATTTGTATACCATCCTATACCCATCGGTCTCAGGGTGGTTCACAACACAAAGTTACAGTATAAAAAGCACAAAACACATAATAAAAATAATCAGAGCACAAAATAAATAATCAAAATAATCAAAACATAAAGACAGTAAATGTGGCTTCTTACTCAGTGAGCTAAAACCAGACATCCCTGCAAAATGCAGGCTGGTTGATGAACTAGATCAGAAGTACCAAGAGCCCAGAGGTTTGGGGCAGGGAGCTCGCTGTCCTCCAGGAGGGATCAGAAACATATCTCCAAGGATGGTCAGGTTCTTTCTGAGTATATACCATTCAACACAGGGGTAGTGAATGCAATGCACTTCCAGGTGTTGTTGGACTCCAACTCCCATCAGCCCCAGCCAGCATGGCCAATGGCCAGGGAAGATAGAAGCTAAAGTCTAACAATGGTTGCAGGGCACCACCTTGGCTACCTCTGATCTATGCTCACTGAGCCAAAGACTGTAGCATTCAAGCGCTGGTGGTCTCTAACAACCTGAAAACTTTCATTTAAACTGGCAAGTGAAAACTGTGAGCAACTACTACACCTTGGTTAAAATTGGGTAGGGCCACCAGGAACCAGATAAAACTGTTCTTGGGGCCACCAGTTGCCACGCCTGGCCTAAATATCTGAAGACACCCAAGCAATCTTCATTTTCTAATCTGCAGAAAAAGAAGCTAAATTCTTTGCAACAAATAATGAACTGATGTTCACTGTATATAGCACTTTAGTGGTTCCGTCAGTTTTACCTACAGGCTCTCCTCCCTTTACCTACAGATTTCTCAGCCTGCTATAGCTCTCAAATATCGGCCGGTTTTGACAGCTGCACGGCCCCTTGTTGTCTTGTTTAGCTTCATTTCCCACAACCTTCTCTAACAATGAGCTGCGTGTGATTTCCGTCCGTCCCAACCAGCATGTGAGCCTGCTGAACTGGTCGTGACCTCGGGAACAAAATAGGCCTCCTTGCCAAACAACAAGGAACTGCTGAAACAAGCGCGATTCAGGGCTGAATTCTAGCATGAAAAGTGCAGCAGTGTCACACCAGAGCTCTGCTGTGCAGGCTGGTAGCCATGGGTTGAGTCAGGACATCCTGTGCAGAATGCGGATCCCTGAAATGTTATGTTTTACAAATCACATACTGTATTAGGAACGCAGGAAGGTGGAGTGAGGGTCCTGGGTCCACCTAGTAGCCTAATGCCGTCTACCCTGACTGGCAGCAGCTCTCCAGGATTTCTTGTAAGAGCCTCTCCCTGCACTACTTGGAGATGGTCAGAGAATGAACTTGGGTCCTTCTGAGTGCAAGGTAGAGGCTCTTTTACTGATTCCATAGTGTCATTAGGTGATTTGTCTAGCCGCTGTTAAGAAAGCCTAGATACTAGAATTAACATCACTGCCCCTGCTCCCCCTAGAGTTTCCCTAGGGAGAGATCACTAGGAGGGGCCCTTTATATGTCCAGCTGTCCTTTGTCAACAACAAATTGTCACTGTTTTATGTGTTGAATATATGCTATATGGTAATTTATGGACCTAATAGGTATCTAAACTTCTAAAGCCATTGTCTTTTATCAAAGTAATTGATCTAGAAATGAGCAAACCAGTGATGTTTTAGGGAGCAGGCTAGCAGGCGGGGCCCATTACTTACATCATAAGAGCCTACACAACACAAAACACTATTGCTGTATGTAGGTTTTATTTTATTTGTATTTATCTTATATTTTGGAAATGTACATCCAGTTGTTTTTTCCCTTTAAATTTTTGGGGCCACCCCAAGAGATTGGGGCCCTAAGCTATAGCTTGTTTAAAGGTAAAGGGACCCCTGACCGTTAGGTCCAGTTGCAGACGACTCTGGGGTTGCGGCGCTCATCTCGCTCTAAGCCGCTTCTGGAGAACCAGAGCAGCGCACCGAAATGCCGTTTACCTTCCCGCCGGAGCGGTACCTATTTATCTACTTGCACTTTGATGTGCTTTCAAACTGCTAGGTTGGCAGAAGCTGGGACCGAGCAACGGGAGCTCACCCCGTTGCGGGGATTCGAACCACCGGCCTTCTGATCAGCAAGCCCTAGGCTCAGTGGTTTAGACCACAGCGCCACCCGTGTCCCATTTAGCTTATACGTAAATCTGGCACTGACCAGGAGGGTAACTGGGCTCTGACTTTAAGAACCATCAATGAAGAAGTGGTTTTTTAATTTTATTTTTAATGGAAGATGCAAAGAAATCTCCAGAGCAAGAAATGCAATGTGTAGCAATTCAATATGGGGGTGAAGGGGAGAATCATTCCAATGCAAGTGGAATTTAAATAAAGCTGTATGAGCAGCAGGGAAAGGGCGGCACAATAGTTGAATCTCCTGAAAAGACAGGGGACTAATGACAAGAGGTACAGATTTAATGCCAAGTTTGCTGCGAGGTTTTGGGAAACGGTAAGGGAGAAAACAAAGCCAGCCGGCCGGCCGGCCAAACTTCAGTCCATGAAGGAACGCAGCCTAGAAACAAACAAACAAATAAATAAATAAAACCCAAAGATTTAATTAACTGCCTTAATTGGACAGGGAGGAAGAACAGCGCCTGTCAACTTTACATATGCTACAACGGCAGGAGACCCTTTTAGCATAAGCCAGAACACCTAGAGAGTTATTAGAGACCGAGTGCCTTTCATGTTACTCAGTAAAAAAAAAAAGTTCAGACGCCTATTTGTGAGATCAACACAAGGAGATGGACACTGAATTTTTGAATTAAGGGGAAATTTAATTATTTCAGCCATACTGAGCTGCGCTGAACAGAGCTCTTATAAAGATCTCTCCTTGAGGGGTTTTAACAATTAGCAACGGTTGGCATATCTGGGATCGAACGAGAAAGTACCGTAAATGGATACAGAGATCTTTTTGTTCTCCTGCTCACATAAATACTAGCACACCGAAATAATGAGGTCGCCCGATGTTAAAAATAATTAACATAAAAACATTGGTTGCCAGTTTCATCAGGGGCACTTTTTTTAATTGATCAAAAGTCTTTTAGGCTCCAATCCTGTACCCCCTTACCTGAGAGTAAGTCCCAATTAACTCAATGGAGCTTGCTGTTGAGTAATGTGCATAGAACTGCACTATGCATTGTGGTAACAGATAAATCATCGCTGCAGCTCTACATGATAATATTGATTATAAATTTTAATTGATTCTCCATTGACTGTTTACTAGTAGGATTATGTGAAACCATGTTGTAAGCCGCCTTAAATGCTTCTTCTGAAATAAAAAAAAAGGCAGCATACAATTTTTCCAATTAAGTTCTACCCAGCATAGTCCTATTGGAATTAATAGGCCTAACCTAACCATGTTTACTTATTTCAGTGAATCTACACTTAACTGAATATAAATTTTAAAAAATGTTCTAATGGCAGGATTATATATAATACAATATTTATTGAATGTAAGTCTTAATAAGAAATAGTCTTTTTTAAAGCCATTGTACCAAAAGGTAAGAATTCAAGTTGCCTGGACATGCTCAGTGGCCACAGAATGCTGACTGTTGTGCGGGTGGGGGGAATGGAATGGAGTATCTTAGGAAAGGGCAGAACCCAAAACAGGTGCACTCCACACTGCAACATTTTGATCCCAACATTGTATCCAATATTTTAAACATGTAAATCTACAATTGTAAATGAGAATGTGATTGGTATTTTGCAAATCCCATGCATAAGCACATTTTTTTTAAAGGTAAAGGACCCCTGGACAGTTAAGTCCACTCAAAGGCTACTATGGGGTTGCAATGCTCATCTCACTTTCAGGCCGAGGGAGCCGACGCTTGTCCATGGACAGCTTTCCAGGTCATGTGGCCAGCATGACTAAACCGCTTCTGGCGCAACAGGACACCATGATGGAAACCAGAGCGCACGGAAACGCCAGTTACCTTCCCGCCGCAGCGGTACCTATTTATTTATTTGCACTGGTGTGCTTTCGAACTGCTAGGTTGGCAGGAGCTGGGACAGAGCAGCAGGAGCTCACTCCGTCGCGGGGATTCGAACCGCCGACCTTCCTCCAACACATTGAGGTGAAAAACGGGGGACACCGTCTTCCAGGGCCGCACTCCTGCATGAATCACGCGACTTGCGTGAGATCGTGCCCCACCCAAAAAGCACATTTTCAGGGTGAAATCACACAAGATCGCGGTGCCCAAAATGGCTGCTGTGTTCTTGCGTTCTTGACGGCGTTCCGAGGTGAACTGTGCTACTCAGATTGAAGCTTCAAGGTCTCAGGCAAAGAAAGGTCCCTTTTAAAGTGAAGGTGCTGCTGCATATCCAACCTGGGGCATTCTACATGCAGAGCACGTGCTCTGTCACCTCCCCTAATCCAGCAAGTGCGTTCAGAGCCAAACTAGGACTAGTTGCTGTGCGATGTGTGAAATGCCCCCACAGGCCCTTTGCCAAAACCCATTTATCTTCTCCCCATCTTAATGAAACAGGAAGAACGATGCTTTCTCAGATCCGTACTAATTGGCTTTCTAATTCTCATGAATGGGATGCTTCACATAGTTAAAAAGGAAGCTAACGTTAGCCTGCCTGCCAGCCTGCCTGCCTGCAGGCAGTCTCGAAGAGCTTAGCGAAATGCGAGTTGTAATAGCTAGGTATTCACACTACAACTTTCAAAGCAACCACAAATACTCTCTCTTGGCCACTTAAGTTTGCCTAGGAAACCAGTCAGACAATAGTATTTCATTAAAGCAGATGCATTCTTATCCTGCTTTTCTGAACTTCTTCCCTTTTAAGGTTAATAACTCTCCCCTCGGGGTAAAAGGGTGGGCAAGTCCATTAGCAATGTTTGTGCAATCAGCTGGGTACACTGAACACTTGATGGTGTGCAAACATTTATTACTTAATTCCCACAAGCCTCCTGGAAAAAAACAGGTCCATGGAACTATCCTGCACAGGAAGCTGCCTTAGGTTGTCATCCAGACTTGCCCTTGTCCTGCTGCCCTTCCCTTGAGGAGACCCGATCTTTACCGCTGAATCACAGCAAACATCAATGAGATTTCTCCAGATGGACGATTGCTCCGATTTGATTTATCGCTAAAGAGTGGGTTTTCTGGGGGGAAGCTGTGGGGCAAGGGCAAAACTGCCCAGACCCATGTCTCGAAAGCATGGGACAAGCGGAAAACTGGATGAAAGACACAGAAAATGAAGTCATCTGCACACTCCTTATAGACATACTGTATATTCCTGCGTATAAGACTACTTTTTAACTCAGGAAAATCTTCTCAAAAGTCAGGAGTCGTCTTATACGCCGGGTCGTATTTCTTATACGGCGAGTATATCCCAAACTCTATATTTTAACTGGAAAAGTTGGGGGCGTCTTATATGCCCAGTCGTCTTATACGCCGGAATATACGGTACATTGCCCTAATCCAAGACAGAAACATTCAATCCATTGAATGGGGTTTAAACTTGGGTGGGTGGTGTTTTATTTGGAGGGTGCGGTTGTTTTAAATTGTTGTTAAATGCTATATGTTAATTTGTATTTTTGTATTTGTGGGCTGGAGTATGGTTTAGGGGCTTTTGTTGGGGAGTGTATTGTTTATCAGTGTGCATACATTAGGATTGCTAATTGTTTCAATTATTTTTATTGTGTTTTTTATTATGTGTTTTGCAGTTTGATTATTTTTATTATGTATTTTCTACTTCGAATATTATAACTTTGAACCTCCCTGACACTTATGGGTATAGGGCGGCATAATAATAATAATAATAATAATAATAATAATAATAATTCCAATTGTCACATCCACACCATACATTTAAAGAACACAGCTTCCACTGAAAAATCCCTGGAACTGTAGTTTATCAACAGAGCCACAAGTCCCATCACCGTTAACAAACAAGAGTTCTTAGGATTCTTGGAGGATCATGTGTTTTAAACGTTCTTTATATGTATGGTTTGGATGTGACCATCGGGGTCACTTCACAAGAACAGCAATGAGCAGCTAAAAGTGATGTGGCTCTGTGATGCTTTGCATGCAAAAGGTGCTACGTTCGAGCCCTGGCATCTCCAGGGAGGTCCCAGAGGGAAACTGAGTCAACCCTCGAGAGGCATTGCCAGGCAGTGTAGACCGGGCTGAGCTAGATACACCAATGATTTGACACAGTATAAGGCAGCTTCTTTGTTGTTGTTTAGTCGTTTAGTCATGTCCGACTCTTCGTGACCCCATGGACCACAGCACGCCAGGCACTCCTGTCTTCCACTGCCTCCTGCAGTTTGGTCAGACTCATGTTGGTAGCTTCGAGAACATTGTCCAACCATCTCGTCCTCTGTCGTCCCCTTCTCCTTGTGCCCTCAATCTTTCCCAACATCAGGGTCTTTCCCAGGGAGTCTTCTCTTCTCATGAGGTGGCCAAAGTATTGGAGCCTCAGCTTCAGGATCTGTCCTTCCAGTGAGCACTCAGGGCTGATTTCCTTCAGAATGGATAGGTTTGATCTTCTTGCAGTCCATGAGACTCTCAAGAGTCTGCTCCAGCACCATAATTCAAAAGCATCAATTCTTCGGCGGTCAGCCTTCTTTATGGCCCAGCTCTCCCTGCACCGTTTACCCATCTTGTCTGCCAAGCTATTTAACAAGCTGTTGGAAGATGTCACCAGGAGATCTGGGACGAGATGCCACCAGTATGTGGGTGGCACCCAGCTTCCTCTCTCTGAACCATGTGAATGAGAAGTGGTTGAGGTGCTAGATCAGTGCCTAGAGGCAGAGACGGGGAGGATCAACATATTGGGTCAACATATTGAAATGCAATCCAGACAAAGCAGAGGTGTTAAGTTCTCAAATCTGAAAGATGGGGAGGCACCCTGCCCTGGACCAGGTTGCAGTCCCCTGGAAGGAGCAGGTGCATAGCTTTGGGTTATACCTGCATCCAACATTGCCACTAGCTCAGGTGGGCCTATTTCCAGCTTAGTCTCGTTCACAAACTGCAGCCTTATTGGGACAGAGATGACTGGGTAGGAACTCATTGTACTCATGCTCTGGTAACCTCTAGACTGCTGCAATGTGCTCCACCTGGGACTTTCCTTGAAAACTGCTTAGAAGCTTCAACTGATGCAGAGTGCAGCAGCCAAGTCATTGTTGGGAAAGGCTGAAAGAGCACAAATAACATCTGTTTAGCTTTGGAGCCCAACTCAAGGTTTTCACATTAGTGTTTGAAGCCCGACTTGGACCCCAAATATCTGAAATGGAGTTTCCCTTTCTATAGAACAGCTTGGGAATTAAGATCAATGGAGTACAGTCTCACCCCTCTCAAGAGATTCAGGGGGCGGTGGCTTGGGAGAGTCTTCTCAGTGATGGCCCAAGGAATGTGGCATTTCCTCCCCAGAGAGGTGCATCTGGGACGGTTCCTTTCAGTTACTGAAGATACACCTCTTGCTCCTGACCTTTGGAAACTGAAGAATTGATTGTGGTGCCCTCCCTGAAATGTGTTGTATGAAATTCTTGTTTTGGGGGGTTGTGGGTGACGTTAGTGTTGTTCGTTTTAATTGGATTGTGTTTTGAGACCCCCTGCTGAAGAGCAGGTAAGAAATACATCACCACCATCTGCTCCACCTGGGAACAAACTAGAAGTAAAGGCAGGTATGTAAGGAGGGTTATTCCATTATCAGAATGGCAAGAGAGATGAATGATTTAGCGCAGCCAAGTTCTGGGTAGAAAAAGGGTGCAGCAATGGAAGATCAGGGTGACTAAGTTTGCAGGAATCATGGTGAGAGGTGACCAAAGTTTTTTGCCAAGTTCAACATTCTGCAGTACTGCAACGGGAGAATTGACAAGACTTGACAATGGGAAGTGAAGCAGAAAGAGGAGTTAAATTTAAAGTCAAGGCTCCATGCCTATAGTAGCAGTAGGCGAAAGGTTGTGGCTCAGTGGTAGAGCACATGCATTCAGGAAGTCCCAGGTTCAATCTCCAACATCTCCAGGTAAGGGCTGAGAATGTCCCTCCCTTGTCTGAAACCTGGAGAGCTGCTGCCAGTCAGTGTAGACAATACTGAGCTAGATGCACCAATGGTCTGACTCAGTATACAGCATCTTCCTGTGTTCCCAGTAAGTGATTTTTAACAAGCCTGAACTAACTGGTAGATATCCAGAAGGTTGACTGGAAGAATATCCCTCATCTGAGTACGTTTAGATTTTAGCATTTCTTTGTGCTAGGAATCTGCAAACATTTAATCTACCAAGTGGTACAACGTGCGTGTGAGTCATGTTACCAAAGTGATACAATACCTCCCAACAATGAGAAACCACCCTGCAAGGTGCCTTAATGCAGCAAACAGGCTCTAACTTGTGGTGCAGGGAAAGTCACATTACTCGCTCCTGAAAGCTCTAATTTATTGGGAGGATACTAGCTTGTTTCTTCTGCCAGCCACGAAAAATCAAAGCTGCTGGCTGTTAATTACCTGTATTTCCTGAAAGAGGAACAACCAAGAACTCAGAAAAAGCTGCCCATCCCATGTGTGCCTAGCAATTCTAAAGTTGTTGGCCGAGATTTCTCATAGGGTGGGCAACCACCTCTGAGGATTTCCTCCATTTACAAAAAAAAGGGTCAAGCTTCATTCCACTCTGAGCAAGTGAATGGAATATTAAAATAACCCTGGGTAGGAACTCAAGTACTCCAGGACCGACAAGTAATTAAGCCAGGCTGTCTTTGCAAGTGCTGAGAACACATCAATCAACTTGCTTTTGACAAACATTTGCAGGACGATGAGAGAAGGTTTGTATATGTATGTGTTTGTTTGTATGTGTGCATGCATAGCCTCCTAATTAAAACCGAACCTACGCTACAAGCAATGCATTGTTTATTTACTTCTGTGCCAGCAATTAACATAAAAAGTTCTCTGGATAGTTCACTAATAGAAGGCAAATCTGTGGAGTGTAAAAAAAGAAGAAAGAAAATAAAATATAACACAGCCATGAGATCCTACACAGCTACGACATGATCAGAACAAAACTAGCAACAGAGAACAAAAATAGTCTGCAGAACTTTTAAAAAGCAATAAACGAAAGAGCCGGGGGGGGGTCTTCATCTGGCACAAAAAGGGCCACAATTTTAGAATCATAGAATTGTAGAGTTGGAAATAAGCATTAGGGTCATCTAGTCCAGCATGAATCTTTTTGCCCAGTGTGGGGCTTGAACCAATAACCCTGAGATTAAGAGTCTCGTGCTCTATTAACTGAGCTATGCTGGAGGTGCTTGGTGAGCCACTCAGGAGTGTGGTCATGCCCCTCTTCTCCATAGTAGCCACTTGCATCATCACATTTGGTTGGGGGAACTTAGAGAAGGGCCTATGGAAATGATCTTAGTGGTAGGCCTTAGTGGAAGACCTTCAGGCAGCCTGGCTCCAAGCCTTAAAAGGGCTTCTAAGGTTCATGCAAGCAGAAACAAGTATCAGCCAAATGAATGAATCAGTAAAGGCAACTTTCCCAGATCCATAGGGCGGCATTCCGCTTTACTCAGAGCAGACCCACTCAAATTAATGGGCCTCACTTGGTCATGTTCATTAACCTCAGCTGAACACCACCCATGTGGAATACACTCCTGATTCCTTGGAGTGTAGTCTCCCCATTGGCCTAGGACACTTTGGAATTTCCTTCTCGGGTAACCAGGAGGGGAGTGCACACAACTCTTCACTACACAGGAACATAGGAAGTGGCATTGTACTGAGTCAGACCATTTATCCATCTAGCTGAGTATTATCAACACTGAATGGCAGAGTACACCCATTGAAATTAATGGGTCTAATCTTAGTAGGACGGTAGGGCAAGGGCCATAGGTTCTCCATTGTCTCAAGACAGGGTTGTCTCCCATGCCTATCAGCAGATGTCAGGGATTGAACCTACTCAAATTAAACTCATTAGTTTCAATGGGTGTGCTCTCAGTAAAATCTTAGTGGGAGATAACACCATGCACTGAATTCAACGACATTATTTGCAAATTAACCAACCAATTTCCATGTGCATATGTGACAACTGGATGATCTGTCTCTGTATTCACACACGAGGGTGGCTGATACCACCAATAAGTAACATTCAATACCAAGATGAAGGTCTACCAGGCATACGTATTAAGCACGCTGCTTTATGGAAGTGAGTCATGGGCAGCTTACAACCATCAGGAGTGACATCTTCCACATGCATTGCGTCAGGAGGATTTTGGGTATCAAATGGCAGGGCAGAGTTTCCAACAAAGATGTGCTCTCCCAAGCTCACATTCCCAGCATGTCCGCACTCCTGCCTCAGCTGGCTTAGACATGTCCATAGAATGGAAGCACCAGGTCCATTGGCAAACCAACTCTGTCTGACAGAGATGTCTGCAAACGGGACATGAAGGCTGTCAACAACCACCCTGCCATGTGGGAATCTCTTGCAGACGACCCACAGTGCCTGGAGACAGGCAGTCAAGTAATGTATCCACAGCAGTGACCAGAGGAGGAATGACCACTGGGAAGAGGGCAAAGAGAAGAGACGCCTTGGTGCATCTGCAGCAGCACAACCGGATGCCTTCATCTGCCCCAGCTGCAACAAAACATCTCTCTCCTGTATCGGTCTCTGCAGCCACAGCAGGCGCTGCAACCTTCCAACAGTATGACTTCACCCCGAAAGCTCATTACTTTATTATCTTCTGAGACAGACGGATGCCAACAATGTGACAACTGGATGATCTGTCTCTGCATTCACACACGAGGGTGGCTGAGGCAGAGATGCTGCTCCAAGTGCACATCTACTGTCTATCCTTGAAATTTGGGACGTATTATGGAAAAGGATAGGAACATAAGAAGCTCCCTTATACTGGCTTTGACAATTGGTTCATTTAGCTCAGTACTGTCTGCACTGACTGGCAGTGGCTCTCCAGGGTTTCATTTTCCTGGAAGTGCCGGGGATTGAACCTGGGACCTTCTGCATGCAGAACAGATGCTCTAACACTGAGCTACACCCCTTCATCCCAACCAGCCCTTTGCATTACGTTCTCAGAATCAAAACCTTATGTCTGCAATCGTTGTGACACCACTAGCAGTATTATCTCCAGCCCGGCTAAAGCCGCCTCACTTTCCTGCAGCAACTTTTACAGACTTAGCAAAGCGGCCACACTTTATTAGAGGCAGCCAATGGATCACACAGACTTTCAATCTGCACAGAACTCATATTGGAATGGATGTTTGGGGTAGGAAACGTAAACAGGAAGAGAGATGTTTCTGAGAGAGGGAATGGCGTTAGATAAGATGGTAACACAGCGAGCTCTGAAGCAGAAATAGTTTTGCTGGAGCTGTGCCACGTATTTAAGTTCTCAAGTTAACACAGAAGCCTTTTAGGTCCTTACTTGTGTCACGAATCATAGAACTGCAGGGCTGGAAGGGATGCTAAAGATCATATGGTCCAACCCACTGCAATGCAGCTGTCTCAAATGGGGATCGAACCTGCAACCTTAGTGTTATCAGCGCCAGGCTCTAACCAACTGAGCTATCTGTCCCCTCAGGTGGAGAAAGCACGAAGGGGAAGCAAACAGACTGAGGAGAAGGACACACTCTGAGCGCTGCCCCATCACTGCACCACCGCCCATGTCAGCTGCTCAGAGCTTCAGTTGTAGCTTCATTTTTATTATTTGTAGATTTATATACTGCTTAATGTGAGACGGATGGGTGTCTCCTCGGAAGTAAGCATCCACAAAACGCAGTCTGCTAAACTAATCACTTTATTTCATAACATTGATAATCCAGACCTTGCGATTATGCATCCGACCCCTCGGAGTCAGATCCTTCTAGTACGGATTTGCGGCTCCGCCCCCAGCATAGGAGCTTCGGAAAGCCTAGTCTCCGCCTCTCCTTTTTCCGCTTCCGCGCCCTTGACCTGGGCAGCCCTACGGCTCCCCCTTCCCTTTCGCTTTCACCTTCCCCGCTAGTGGTGTCTGATGCTCCGGTAGGCTCTCTAAGCCTCAACTCCTCCTCGGTCTCCATATTCTGATCCCTTCCCATTGGCTGTGCTAGCGCTCTGGTGGAGCTTTCCTCCCATTGCTGCACTACCTGCTCTGGCGTCAGCAGGGGCTGTGCCTGTTCCTGATCCCAGACCCTCAATAACTCTTCGGGCGTCAGCGGAGCCCTATCTAGGTCAGCTGTCTCCTCTGGCACCGCTTCGGAAACCGGCCAGCCCCTGACATCCATCCCCCCTTCCAAGCCCCCCTTCCCCTCCTGAAAAGGCACACCTGGTTGGGGCAGATTGGTTTCGGAGTCCCTTGCTAGATCTCCCAGCTCCCCCCAAGACTCGTCTGCTGTGTCAGGGGAGGAAGGGAAACCTAAGAATATTGTGGTGTCGCCACTGGACGATGAGGCAAACAGGTCTTCCCAATCCTCCCTGGCCATGGGTGGAGAAAGGGGTTCTGCACTCTCGGTCCCTTCTCCTACCATTGGGTACCCTTCACTCCCCCCTGATGGTGGGAAACCCCAGAAGTCCCCTTCCTCCGAGTCTGTGGGCTGAAACACGTCTCTCAGTTGCCAACGGTATGGTTTGGGCTTGTGCGGGAATAGTTCGTGAAATTCCCACACCAGATGCTCCTTGGTGACTTCCTCTGCCGGGATCCATGCATTTTCCGACGCTGGCTCCCCCTCCCACGCTACCAAATACTGCAGTTCATCCCCTTGCCACCTGGAGTCCAAAATCTCGGTGGCCTCGTTGAAGAGGTCCGGTTCCACCATCGGTAACCCCTGCGACCCCTGCTGGTAGCCCTGTTGGTACCTGTGAGGTTCCCTGTACTTGGACAGGAGAGACCTGTGGAACACCGGGTGAATCCTCATGTCGTCCGTCAGTCGCAGTTTGAAAGCCACGGGGTTGATCTGCTCCACTACCTCAAAAGGCCCCAGTCTACGTTGCTGCAGCTTCTTGCACCTGCCGCGAATGGGCAGCCCTTGTGTGGACAACCATACCATATCTCCCACCTGGATGTCCTCCCCCTCCCTGCGGTGCCGGTCCGCTGCCGTCTTGTAGGCTGCTTTAGCCCGCTCCAAATTGTCACTGAGCAATTGGTGCAATGCTTCCAACTCCTCAGCGAAATTCTGTGCAGCGGGCACGTCTCCATCCCCCTGTTCCCCCTCCCTTCCCGGAAAGGCCCTGGGGTGGCTGCCGTAGATCGCCTGGAACGGGGACATGCCTGCCGAGGAGTGTTGAGCATTGTTGTACGAAAACTCTGCAAGGGCGAGTTTGTCACTCCAGTCGCTGTGTTGCTGGGAAGCATAACAGCGCAGATACTGCTGCAGTATGGAATTAACACGCTCCGATTGACCGTTAGTTTGAGGATGGCGTGCTGAAGATAGACACACCTGCACCTTCAAGATCTGCATGAGCTTGCGCCAGAAACGGGAGGTAAATTGGGCGCCGCGATCCGAAATTACTCTCACTGGCATACCATGCAGCTTGAACACGTGCTGCATAAACAACCGGGCCGTCTCCTCCGCCGACACCACTTTGGGGCAGGCAATGAAGTGAGCCATCTTGGTCAGGAGATCCACTACGACTAGTACAGCCGTGTTGCCCTTGGACTTGGGGAGATCCGTGACAAAGTCCAGCGAAACCGCTTCCCAGGGCTTGCTTGGGGTGGGAAGCGGTTCCAGTAGTCCTGCTGGTACCCTTCTCTCCCCCTTGGCCCTTTGGCAGACCTCGCACCCCCTGACGTAGTCCTTAACGTCCTGCCTGACCTTTGGCCACCAGAATTCTCTAGTGACCAGTATCATGGTTTTGAATTGCCCAAAGTGCCCTGCTGTGGGGTTGTCATGAAGCTGTCTGAGAATTTTGGCCCTCATATCCTCCCCTGGCACATACAGTGCCCCCTTGTACACCAGTAGCCCCTCCTTTTCCTCAAACCCTCCTGCCCTGGGATTCCCCTCCTTGAGTTCCCTCAGTTTGTTCTGGGCAAAGGCGTCCGCCTGTGTGAGGCGCACCAGTTCTTCCCTACCACCCAATGTCGCCCCACACCGCCACTGTTCAGGCTTGAAGATGGCCCTTGCCACCGGAGGTCCTTCATCTTCCATGTATTCTGGCTTCCTGGATAGGGCGTCCGCCCTGCTGTTCTGCTCGCCAGGAACATACTGGATGTGGAAATTGAATTCCGCAAAAAACTCTGCCCATCGCATTTGGCGCTGGTTGAGCACTCTAGCCGTGCGCCAGTACTCCAGGTTCTTGTGATCAGTGTGAACCTGGATTTGGTGTTGCGCCCCCACCAAGAAGTGGCGCCAGTGTTTGAATGCTGCGACCACTGCCAACAGTTCTTTGTCCCAAATGGCGTAATGGGCCTCAGACCGGCTCAACTTCCTGGAATAGAACGCACAGGGCCGCCATTCCTTTGCTGGATCTTGCTGCAGTAGTATCGCTCCTATGGCTCGATCTGATGCATCTGTCTCTATTCTGATGGGCTTGCTGGGGTTCACATGCAGCAACTGCTCCTCTGAGGCGAAGACTTTCTTGAGTGTTTCAAAGGCTTGTTGCGCCTCGTCCGTCCACTTAAACTTCTTCTTGCCTCTCAAGCAGTCCGTAATTGGTGCTGTCATGTCTGCGAACGCCCTTACGAACTTGCGATAAAAATTTGCGAAGCCGACGAAGCGCTGCACGTCCTTCTTGGTCTTGGGGCTTTTCCATTGCAGGATCGCCTCCACCTTATTGGTATCCATGGCTATTCCTGTATCTGAGAGTCGGTAGCCTAGGAAGTCCACCTCCGTGGTGTGGAACCGGCACTTCTCCAGCTTGACCGCTAATTGGTGTTCCTGGAGTCTCTGCAGTACTTCCTTTACGTGGTGCACGTGCTCCTCTGGGTTCTGAGAGTACACCAGCACGTCATCTAAATAGACCACTGCCTGTTTGTACAGCAGGGGTCCCAACACGTGATGCATGAACGCTTGGAAGCATTGACTACCTCCCTGGAGGCCGAAGGGCATCACGAGGAACTCATAAGCACCCAGGGGTGTGAACATGGTTGTTTTCCACTCATCGCCTTCTCTGATCCTGATTAGGTTGTACGCACCCCTCAGGTCCAGCTTGGTGAAGATCCTGCCCTTGCGTACCGCCGCCAGCAGGTCGTCGATCTTCGGCATGGGGTAGGAGACAGGGAGGGTCAGGGAGTTGAGAATCCGATAGTCACAAATCAATCTCCGTTGGGGGGTGTCCTTTTTGTCCACCCAGAACACTGGGCTGCCCCCTACAGCCTTGCTTTCCCTGATGAACCCTCTGGCCAGGTTTTTGTCAATGAAGTCCTTCAGATCTGCCATCTCCTGCTCCGACATTGAATAAAGCTTGCCCGGTGGCAGCTGAGCTCCTGGCACCAGGTCGATTCGGCAGTCGTAGGGGCGGTGGGGGGGTAGCTTGTCTGCTTCCCTTTCGTTAAACACCTGTTGAAACTCCGCATATTGCGCAGGGAGGGTGACTTCCCCTGCTTGCATCACGGCAGCCTTTGCCTGCTCCTTGGGATTGAGCTGCTGCAAGCAATTCTCCATGCAATACGCAGAACCAAACACTAGAGAGCGCTGATGCCAGCTCACTACTGGGTCATGTCTGTCCAGCCACCCCATCCCCAGTATTAAGGGGGGGCCTGCTAACGTGGTGACGTGGAAAGCAATAACTTCAGAGTGCCTTCCCATCCCCATCCGCATAGGTGGAGCGCTTTGCGTGACCGCCCCTCCTTTTAATTCCCTCCCATCAATGGTGGTGACTTGCAAGGGGACAGGCAAAGGCAGGAGGTGAAGCTGGTGCTGCCGTGCAAAGTCTATATCCAGGAAATCAGCCGATGCTCCCGAATCTACCAGGGCGGGAACTTGCATGGTGAAGCCATTGGGTAGCTCCAGTGTGACTTCCATCACGATGCCTGGCTTGGGAGGGTTGGGGAGGGTGTGCTCTGGCGGGCTGGGGGGGGGGCGTCTCTGGTGCGTTGCTGGGGGGACCTTTTACTGCTCCTGAGCCGGGCTGGCCGTCCCCGTGACTTGCCAGCCGGCATTCCCGTTTCCCTGCCTCGGCGTCTGCTCCTCCCCTTCTCCTGTTACAGCCCCCGTCATGCCTTGCCACACCTTTTTCTTATTACACGCTTTTGCGAGGTGTCCTATTTGGTGACACACATAGCATTTTCTGGGCGCCTTCCCGCCTTGCGTGTCACTCCCCTTGGCAACCGTTGCGTTTGAAATAGGGCGCGCGCGCGCTCCTCCCAATTCCATGGGCGTTTCTTCCGGGAGATGCGTCTGCGCGCCAGCCGGTCTCTCTGTTGGTGTGGGAATGCGGAAGTTGAACCACCTTCCCGCCTTCCCCTCCTTCCTGCTTTTGTCTCTGAGTTCCAGTCTAATGCCGATTGCCATCGCTGCTTCGGTGAGGCTTTTCATGTCATTGTAGGGACCCCCCCTCGCCAAAGAGTCTTTTACTTCGTCGGCCAGACCTAACTTAAAGAGCGCTATCATTTGAGGCGTATTGATTTCCCATCCCAGACGATGGGTTAACGACAAAAACTTTGCCTGGTACTCGCGCACCGTCATATTCCCTTGCCTCAAAAGCAAAAGTTCCTGCGCTTCCAATTCCTGTTCCGAACTGCTCGTATAAACAGCGTCCATCGCTTTAAAGAACTCCTTTACTCTCTGAAGCGCTGGGTCCTTTGCCATAATCAGTGGCCTCACCCAATCTCGAGCATGTAATTCAAAATGCGAAATTACAAATCCGACCTGCTCTTCCTCATTTTTAAATGAGTCTTTTTGTAGTTCCAGGGCATATAGCATGTCCGTTCTAAAACCTATGTACTGTTCTGGTCTGCCCTGAAACCTGCTTGTTAGCATGGTGATTCGCCTGCCCGCCTGCGCACTCCTGCCCTGCTCAGCGTGGATCCTTGCCTCCTCCAACCTGGCTTGACTAATTCGGTACAGTACCTCTAGCTCACGAGCTCTATCTTCCCAGGTAGGGGCACCTCCACCGCCGGCTCCTTGGGCAGCTAACGCTGCGGCTTCTTCCGCGCTGCTCATGCTGGTTGTGCTTTACTTCTGAGGAGGTGACGAAGACTAGAAGGATGCTGTGAGACGGATGGGTGTCTCCTCGGAAGTAAGCATCCACAAAACGCAGTCTGCTAAACTAATCACTTTATTTCATAACATTGATAATCCAGACCTTGCGATTATGCATCCGACCCCTCGGAGTCAGATCCTTCTAGTACGGATTTGCGGCTCCGCCCCCAGCATAGGAGCTTCGGAAAGCCTAGTCTCCGCCTCTCCTTTTTCCGCTTCCGCGCCCTTGACCTGGGCAGCCCTACGGCTCCCCCTTCCCTTTCGCTTTCACCTTCCCCGCTAGTGGTGTCTGATGCTCCGGTAGGCTCTCTAAGCCTCAACTCCTCCTCGGTCTCCATATTCTGATCCCTTCCCATTGGCTGTGCTAGCGCTCTGGTGGAGCTTTCCTCCCATTGCTGCACTACCTGCTCTGGCGTCAGCAGGGGCTGTGCCTGTTCCTGATCCCAGACCCTCAATAACTCTTCGGGCGTCAGCGGAGCCCTATCTAGGTCAGCTGTCTCCTCTGGCACCGCTTCGGAAACCGGCCAGCCCCTGACACTTAATGACAACGGTTTCTGCAGCAGGGAACCTTTTCTGTTTGTGGAAGCTCCACGGGTGACTTGGAATCCAGATTTCCAGATGTCTAAGTGGGAACTAAGTGGGACGCGGGTGGCGCTGTGGGTTAAACCACAGAGCCTAGGGCTTGCCGATCAGAAGGTCGGCGGTTCGAATCCCTGCGACGGGGTGAGCTCCCGTTGCTCGGTCCCAGCTCCTGCCAACCTAGCAGTTTGAAAGCACGTCAAAGTGCAAGTAGATAAATAGGTACCGCTCCGGCGGGAAGGTAAACGGCGTTTCCGTGCGCTGCTCTGGTTTGCCAGAAGCGGCTTAGTCATGCTGGCCACATGACCCGGAAGTTGTCTGCGGACAAACGCCGGCTCCCTCGGCCTATAGAGCGAGATGAGCGCTGCAGCCCAGAGTCGTCCGTGACTGGACCTAATGGTCAGGGGGGTCCCTTTACCTTTACCTTTACCTTTAAGTGGGAAGGACAAAGGTCCAACTTTAAGCTGCTCTTTCTCTTGACTTGTCCAAAGACCTGCTCAGTAATGAGCCAAGGTAAGCATAGGTTTACAGTGTCGTGTGTGTGTGTGTGTGTGTGTGTGTGTGTGTGTGTGTGTGACAATCCCCACCTCCAGATGAATTATAAACCCCCGATTCCTAGTTTTCATTTTAAAAAGGACTAAGTTTTAAGCATGTGTAGAATGTAAGATATGAGGCAAAATGTACAGGTACTATTCTTCTCATTTCTTTGGTGAGAAACTACCCTGCTACAACCTTTTCATGTTTTATTTCTCACTCACCGGACCCTGGAAAAATTGTTGGAGAGGCCCATGACTGCAAGAGTTCCCTGCGATAGATGGAATGGGTGAAAATTTGTATGGCCATTGACAGTCAAAGAGAAAGAACCATTATTTACCTCAAAGTGAAGGAGTGGCAAAGCAGGGATGTGACTCCTAATTGAAAGGTTGTTTGCAGTTTAATTTTCACGCACAAACAGCATCCCACCCTTTTCTTCACAAAGAAGCAATCAAGGAAATCTGACTAGTGACAGATTTCAGAAGACAACAATGCCTAGTTGTTGACTGTCACTTTTTCCTTTCAACATGTTGGCAAATACTAGCTTTTGATTTAGGGATTAAATTATCATTTATTTTTTTAGTTGGGGATTTTATTATTACTTTAAAGACCAAGGAAAGTAGGTCAGGGGAATTTACCTCCTAACCTAATAAGCTGCAATCCTCCTTGGAAATCTTAAGAAGCGAGACGGGGAGGGAGGGACACTCTTTCAAACAGCGGAAACTGGAAAATAAAAACCCAAGCAAAATTGCCTGAACTTGCGTAGAAAAACTGAGATAAAAATTTTCTGCTTCCTAATCCAAAACTCACTATCAATTCTTTTTCACGGGCCTTGCCTAAATGACACTTTGCATTAAAACTTTTCATCTGGGACCTTCAGGGGGGAATCTTGCCAAGAGGAGGATATGAAGCTAGCCAAGAAGGGACATTGACGAATCAGTCTTGGAACAGGAAGCAGAACCTTACAGAATGTACAGCAGTGCATAGGATCACCACTGGAACATTGGAAGCTGTGAAACAGACCATTGGCTCAGCTCTGTAGCTGGCAGTGGGGGGATAATGTCTCAGAGCCTCCAAGTGTCCCCATTTTCCAGGGACAGCCCTGGATTTACAGAAACCATCCCGGTTTCCGATTGGATCCAGTAATGTCCTGCTTTTCCTTAGGACGTCCCTATTTTCATCAGTGAACTGTTGGAGGGTATGGAGTTATCCGATCTCCTGAGTCATCTGAAGGCAGCCCTGTATGGGGAAGGGTGGTTTTTTTTTTAATGTTTAATGTTTTATTATGTTTTAATATATGTTGGAAGGCACCCAGAGTGGCTGGAGCAACCCAGTCAGATGGGCAGGGTTTAAATAATAAAATTATTATTACTACTACTACTAAGACTACGACTACTATTGAATAGAACACCCCTATTTTCATCGGAGAAATGTTGGAGGGTATGCAGTCCATTCCAAATACCTAAGCGCTTTATTTATTTACTTAACTTACTACAATCGTACCTTGGATCCCGAACGCCTTGCGAGTTGAAAGTTTTGGCTCCTGAACGCCGCCACCCCGGAAGTGAGTGTTCCGGTTTGCGAACGTTCTTTGGAACCCGACCGTCCAATGTGGCTTCCGCGGCTTCCGTTTGGCTGCAGGAGCTTCCTGCAGCCAATCGGAAGCCACGCCTTGGTTTCCGAAAGTTTTGGAAGTCGAACGGACTTCTGGAACGGATTCCGTTTGACTTCCAAGGTATGACTAAAACCCCATAAGGTAGCTTAGGCCAAGAGATGGCCACTGGCCCAAGGTCACCCAATGAGCTTTATGTCTGAGTGAGGATGTGAATCCTAGTCTCCTAGGTTCTAGTCCAGACATTTGCAACCTCTGGCCCATGGGCCGGATGCGGCTGACGAAGGCTGTTTTACCGGCCCACGAGGCGCCCGCCAACCGAGCTGCCCGCTCGGCAAGCCCCCCACGCGCAGCGTGGCGACTTTGCCGAGTGGCTCCGAAAATCGCATCTGCGCATGTCCAGACACTGAAAATCGCATCTGCGCAGGTGTGGTTTTCGGCGTCTGGGCATGCACAGAAGCGATTTTCGGCGCCACGGACATGCGCAGATGTGATTTCCGGCATCGCACTGCGCATGTCCGGCCCACGGACGCTCTCTGTAGGCTTGATCCGGCCCATGGCCGGATAACCTTGCCGACGCCTGTTCTAGTCTGACACTCCAGTCGTTCCTCCACAGTCGTTCTTGACATCTTTCACAGTTTTATCCTGTAGCGTAGGTTCTTGGTGGATAAGCCTTATGGGGGGAACACAAAACCTCTGGTGGCCACACAGAAAGACGAGCCTCTTGGGGCAACCTGTTTTGGTGCTTTAAAGGTCTGCTCGTCCTCCTTCGTTCCCTTTCACGGTTTTATAGGCAAAGCCTCTTCTCTGGCTCCTTCTTCTTTTGAAGTCTCCAAAATGGAAAGCAGATGGTCTGTAAGTGCTCTCTTGCCAGTGCTTGGAGATGTGCCCTGGACTAAGCTGAAGAATATACAGTTGGAAATATTCTTGATAGTACAAAGGAGGAGGAGGAGAGAGAGGCTTGATCACTTTGTTGTGCAGGAAAGGTAAGTCTGCCAGCGCAAAACACCAGAAAGGTGACATTTGGCAGAGTGTTGGTCTTTCTTCCATGGTGTTTTTTACAAAGCTAATTCTTTGTGATCCTCCATGGGCAAGAGAGAATTGAGGATCAGAGGCACCAGCTGCAAAAACCCAGTGGGGAAACAGGAAAGCTTTTAAATTTATCCTAAAAGTCAATAATGAGGGAGACAGGCAGGCACGCCTCACCACATCTGCCACTGAAAAGGCCCTGTTGACTCCATCTGGGCAGCCTCCAGTAGCATCACCTGCTGAGGAAGATGCTCTTTCAGGTACTCTAGTCCCAAGCCATTTAGGACCATTTATTTACTAGTAAAAGGTAAAGGGACCCCTGACCATTAGGTCCATGTCCGACTCTGGGGTTGCGGCGCTCATCTCGTGTTACTGGCCGAGGGAGCAGCCATCCAGCTTCCGGGTCATGTGGCCAGCATGACTAAGCCGCTTCTGGCAAACCAGAGCAGCGCACAGAAACGCCGTTTACCTTCCCACTGGAGCGGTACCTATTTATCTACTTGCACTTTGACGTGCTTTCGAACTGCTAGGTGGGCAGGAGCTGGGACCGAGCAACAGGAGCTCACCCCGTCGCAGGGATTCGAACCGTCGACCTTTCGATCAGCAAGCCCTAGGCTCTGTGGTTTAACCCACAGCACCACCCGCGTCCCTTTATTTACTAGTACTAGTACAGTTTTTTTACTAGTAAAGGTAAAGGTAAAGGGAACCCTGACCATTTGGTCCAGTCGTGTCTGACTCTGGGGTTGCGGCGCTCATCTCACTTTATTGGCCAAGAGCCGGCGTACAGCTTCCAGGTCATGTGGCCAGCATGACAAAGCCGCTTCTGGTGAACCAGAGCAGCGCACGGAAACGCCATTTACCTTCCCGCCAGAGCGGTTCCTATTTATCTACTTGCACTTTGACATGCTTTCAAACTGCTAGGTGGGCAGGAGCTGGGACCGAGCAACGGGAGCTCACCCCGTCGCAGGGATTCGAACTGCCGACCTTCTGATCAGCAAGCCCTAGGCTCTGTGGTTTAACCCACAGCGCCACCTGGGTCCCTTATTTACTAGTACTAACACCCAATAGGTCAGGCATGTCCAAAGCCTGTTCCGGGGGCCTAATCCAGCCCGCCAGTCGATTTAATCCAGCCCCTGTGGCAGTTTATTTCCTGGGGTAAAATCCTAAAAAATTTCAATCCAAAAAAAAGCTCAACAACTTGAACTGTAAAAAAAGTTCAACAACTTCAATCCTAAGAAACGGTTAACAACTTTGGGCAGCCCTCACGCATGTTCACTTCATCAAATCGGCCCTCTTTTTAAAAAAGTTTGGGCACCCCTAACCAACGCTGATGTGTGTAAATTGAGGACTGAGTCCTTGCTGGCTATTAGCCATGATAGGTAAAGTGGAACCTCCCTGGCCAGAAGCAGTATACCTCAGAATACCATTGCTGAGGATAAGACAACAAAGGAAAGCTACTTTCTTCAGTGGCTGCGTGTCAGCATCGAAAAGTTGGCTTCCCTCAGGAATAGCGTGCTGGGTTTGATGAGCCCTGTCTGATCTAGCAAGACAGTTCTTAAGTTTTTGCATTCAATTCTGGCTGGATTGTGTCCTATGTATTTAACATACCTGTTAAGAAGGGATTATTATTATTTCCCGGCCAAGTATTAAAAGCATTCCTACAGCAATCAGACCAGAGATCATTATTTTTTTTCTCCCACACACAAGCAATCTGTTTCTCATCTGCCCCAAAGTGTGCTGGCGCTACCTTTAAGTCAGCCTTGTCTACAATTGCTAAAGCAAGACGTGAACGAAAGCCCAGTTATAAATACACTTGACTGCAAAGCTCTGGCAATGACACAGCCTTGACCTAATAGCACGTCTTCCATGGGTGATTGTCACCCTAGGCTTTGCAATATGAAAGCAAGATCGTTTCCATTTGAAAAACAAGAAAGCTGAGGCTCAAAAGAAAGCATGTCTCCGACACATTTCTAATAGTTCCAGGTATTTTTATTCCACTTTTCCACTTTTCTTTTTAATGGTCAAAGTGGCTAACAATGCTTATAGAAGTTTAAAACATCCTGGTGGTACAGTCATACCTCTGGATACGAATGCTGCATGTTGCATTCGTCACGGGTTACAAACCCGCCGGACCTGGAAGTACCAGAACGGGTTACTTCCAGGTTCGGCGGTTCGCGCATGCGCAGACGCGCAAAATGACATTGTGTGCATAAGTGCCGAATCGCGTCACGCACATGCGTAGACGCGGCGCTTCAGGTTGCGCGCTGCTCCTGTTGCGAACGGGCCTCCGGAACGGATCCCGTTTGCAACCAGAGGTATGACTGTACTGGTAAGCTACTGAACCCATTTAATGTCATTAAGAAAAAGACCTTTATCCCAAGTCAAGCCCTAGGAGACAGAGTTGAACCTCCTGATGAACACTCCCACCTGCCTGCCAATACTATACTCTACAAACTGTTCCATTCAAATCAGGCTTCAGCCTCATATCCACTATTATGAACTTGTCTATCAAGCTCCCCAAACCTCAAGGCTAATGTTTACTTGTGAAATTTCAGCTTTTACAGACTTAGGAAGTGTCTTTGAAGTGTTTCCTTCTTCTTTTTTTAACATCCTCTGTTCAGAGATAACCATTTAAATTTTTTCAGTCTGTTGCTTACAGCATTTCCAGGATTCAGAGGCCAAGGTGTATTTACACATTCAGAGAGCACTAATTAAGCATGCGCCCCTTTTTGTAATGGAAAGCGAGTGTGCGCGCATCAGATGCAAATACATTGCAGCAGCATGAAATTGAGAAGCGCAGGAGCTCCCCTAAGGGTGAAAGCGAAGGCAAGTGTTCCTACCTAGCAATTGCGAATTCCACACTCGGTGCTATATTCTCGAGTGGCTCACAAAACAAGACCCATCATTGACTTTCGACTAGAATGAAATTTTCGCCCCACCTACGAAAAGAATTAAGCTCATCTGCATCGTGCCAAGATTCCTATGGTGAACTTTGTGGCCTGTTTTGGAGGAAACAGTGAGCAATTGTTTTGGGAAGACCACCAAACCAACGGAGCTCAGCATTCAGGGAATAAAGGGCAGCAGAGAACCTAACTCATAGCCTCACCCACCAGGAATTCCCACAACCCAACTGGCACTAATTAGATCTACGCCTGGCAGACCCAGCTCTGTTTGGGCACAAAAAACAAGAGAATATATTTCACTGAGCCAATGGTTGTGGCCAGTCTGCATTTTCCCACAGATTTCCACTTGTACGTGAACCTCTCAGCGTTATCCGCAACAGACAGTTTAATACCTCAGAGTTCTCTTGCCTGGCAATTTTCTAGCTACTGACTTTTCTCTAAAGACTTCATACACCTGATGAAGTGGACTCCAGTCTATAAAAGCATATGCCAGAATAAATCTGTTAGTCTTTTAAGTGCCATAAGACTCTTTAGTTGCTTTCGCTGCAACAGACTAACATTCTGCAACAGGCTAACACAGGCATCTCCAACCTGCGGCCCTCCAGGTGTTTAATAATAATAATAATAATAATAATAATAATAATAATAATAATAATAATAATTTATTTGTACCCCGCCCATCTGGCTGGGTCTCCCCAGCCACTCTGGGCGGCTTCCAACGAAAATAAAAAATACATTAAAATATCACATATTAAAAGCTTCCTTAAACAGGGCTGCCTTCAGATGCCTTCTGAATGTCAGGTGGTTGTTTATCTCTTTGACATCTGAAGGGAGGGCGTTCCACAGGGCGGGCGCCACTACCGAGAAGGCCCTCTGCCTGGTTCCCTGTAGCTTTGCTTCTCGCAGTGAGGGAACCGCCAGAAGGGCCTCGGCGCTGGATCTCAGTGTCTGGGCAGAACGATGGGGGTGGAGACGCTCCTTCAGGTATCAGGTATACAGGACTGAGGCCGTTTAGGGCTTTAAAGGTCAGCACCAACACTTTGAATTGTTCTCAGAAACTTACTGGGAACCAATGTAGATCTTTTGGTCTACAACGCCCATGATCCCTAGCTAACAGGACCAGTGGTCAGGGATGATGGGAATTGTAGTCCAAAACATCTGGAGCGCCGAAGGTTGGGGGTGCCTGGGCTAACAGATGGGGAGGTGGCAATCATGACAAGCACACCTCCTTCCTGCTAAAGACTGCACTGTTCTGAAACACTCTGTAAAGCGGGCCTATTGCTCTTGGGCAAAAGAAGCGTACAGTAATGTGTAAATTATGCAAAATGCACATCAACATTCATGCAATATTTTGTTTTATGCTTTTTTTAATAAAAAATGAAAATTAATGTTGGAAATGGGACAGACTGCACTTACGGCTGGAAAAATGAGAACCTGAGAGCAACCAACATTGACAGGTTTGTGTCAAGAGACGTCCTACTCACGAGTAGAGTCCTTAATTTGACAATGTTAAAGGGTAAATTCTTTTACTATGATTTTATACCTGATGTTTGCAAATGTATAAGAATGGCAGGCTACTGCCGGGACTTATTACTTGTGCTATGGCCAAATGGCTAACGCAATAAATTTTGATTTGATTTGAAATTCTGTGAGTATATAGCTGAAATTTCCACAGCAGGTGAACTGTATTCCACAACCAAAATGTGCAACGTTATACCAATGTCAGATCCCAGCTTTGCCATCTTCAAGGGAGCTTCTATCTCAAGATGGGTGTTGGGAGAACGAAACACCACGTACCAATGGATGTTTTTAAAAAGCTCTCTCATATCTAATGCGAAGTAAAAAAAGATTGCAGCAGCATTACACAAGTCCATTATTGCAGCCTCAATATAGCAACATCAATTAGCACAGCCTTTCATCTCAACCAATTAAAAAAAGGAGGGGATTAAAAAAAAAAACCCACAAAAAAATGTTCCCTCCAGCATACTGGGGGATGATTCAGAACCATTGATTCGCATATACATTTTCATAAACTGTGACAGAATGTTGATACTCTCATTACAGATTTCTGGAGCATCACAGGGTACTCATTCAACATGGCAAGCACTTGCTTGGGCCAAATCCCAGACTCTGCCGCGCAGAAAAAGCAGCTGTCACACCTGAGCAGCTAATAGTGAGGTTTAATGCTATTGTGTTATTTGCGGCTGACACCCTGCAGCCAACTCCTGCCACCAGACTGCCAATTTGGATGACACTCCAATAGAAGAACATTTGGCACTTGATTATGACGGAAAATATGATGGGCACCGCATTGCTAGGGATGCCAATTTCCTTATTCACAGCACCGTAGCAAGAAAGCCCCACCACCACATTTCTAATCTCTGCAATTATGATTACCATAGCTGTTAATCTAATTTCTATACCGCTTTTCATCCAAAGATCAAAGGGTGGTTTACAATAGCACAAAAATGCGTAACAGAATAACCAATCAAACAATATCTCCCCCTCCCCAGACAGAACCATAGAATTGTAGAGCTGAAGGGATCCCAAGGGTCATCTAGTCCAATCCCCTGCAATGCAGGAATTTCAACACACAGCCCCCCAAACAATTTGAATCCATACCAGACCCTGCTTAGCTTTGCAAATGTGCTAGCAGGTTTATTGCTGCACCAGGTTAAGTGGCAGTTTAAAAGGCCAAAGATTGTTTAACTAGTTAAAGGTCTCGTGCATGCATGTGTCTTCTCTGCTTTCCTATGCTAGATTACAGCAGACTGAATGTGTGAACCGTGCAAACAAAATAATAATATAATACAGTCATACCTCATGTTGCGAACGCTGCGGGTTACGCGGTTTCGGGTTGAGCTCCGCACCGAACCCGGAAGTACCGGAACGGGTTACTTCCGGGTTTTGGCGCTTGCGCATGCGCAGAATCACTAAATCGCGCTTTGCGCATGCACAGAAGTGCCGGATCGTGGCGTTGCAGGTTGCGGATGCTGCGGATTGCGAACGCGCCTCCCACACGGCTCGCGTTCGCAACCCGAGTGTCCACTGTAATTATTTATTTCTTGTACCTCACCCATCTGACTGGGTTGCCCCAGCCACTCTGGTCAGCTTCCAACAAAAATACAGGGAAAACAGTAACGACAAAAACCATTAAAAGCTTCCCAAAACAGGGCTGCCTTCAGGTGTCTATGAAAAATTATATAATGTAGTTGTTTAACTCTTTGACATCCGATGGGATACCCACAAGCCAGCCCATCTTGAGGGTCTCCTGACAGCAGGAAAGGTCCCAAAAGTCCTGCTATTGATGTTTCAGGATTAAAATTGTCCAGCTTTTGTGTGTGTGTTGTTGCCTAAGTTCCAATGAAAACAGGGCAAAGGTGTTAAGAGTCCAGGCCCTGCGATGCACTGCACCATAACTGCACTGAAAAGTCATCTAGGTTTGCCAGTGTGGGGCTATGGTAGGTGTGAGTTTGAATTTGGGCAGGTTAAAGGGTAAAGGGACCCCTGACCATTAGGTCCAGACGTGTCCGACTCTAGGGTTGTGGCGCTCATCTCGCTTTATTGGCCGAGAGCCGGCGTACAGCTTCTAGGTCATGTGACCAGAGCAGCACATGGAAACGCCGTTTACCTTCCCTGCCAGAGCGGTTCCTATTTATCTACTTGCACTTTGACGTGCTTTCGAACTGCTAGGTGGGTAGGAGCTGGGACCGAGCAACGGGAGCTCACCCCATTGCAGGGATTCGAACCGCCGACCTTCTGATCAGCAAGCCCTAGGCTCTGTGGTTTAACCCACAGCACCACCTGGGTCCCTTTGGGCAGGTTATTAAGGAGAAATAAGCCACAAGGAAACAGAAGAAGCAGGTTTGCAAGCAAAGTTTAGATGACATCATTGGGGGGGGGACTTTGTTCAGTAATCCATTTACCTTACTCACGCAGACCAGCAATGCAAGTGTTAACACAGCAGCAAGCCTTTTAATGAAGCCACTATGTTGCAGGCTCTGTTAAATGAGAAAAAACTGCCTCCCTCCAACTTTCCACAGGAAAGCATATACTTATGAATATTGCAATACTGTGGTTAATGCATTCAGTTGGGATAAACCAAGCATATTCTGCATGCCAATGGGCTTTAGGAAACAGAACCTGACATCACAATGTTTCACACATACAGCTATTTTAGAGACTTCAGACTTTAACCAATATTTCCTCCCTTACTATCGAAGTTCAGATTGGGTCACTGCTTGGGACTGCTTGCATGGAAGGAAACTAAATGGGTAAAGCGGACCAGGGTATGCTGGCAAATCCCCATGGACCTTTCTGCCTGGAAATCTTGTCATGCGATTGTGTGAGCACATGCACCCACAGACATGCAACAGATCCAAACTATGCGCATCCACACTCGAAGCCAAAAGGCCCCATTTCTTCCTCTTGCCTGCTGAATCTTGCCCCTTACTCTCTTGGCTCCTTGAGCTTCTACTTATTCGCTGCACAAAAATCTCCACAGAACGTGACTTGGCTGCACACTTCTGCTCTCAGAGATCTGTTACTCTTATATACATCGGTATCTCATTACAGAGCTGTAAAACCTCCTCCAGCCAAACATAATATCGAGTCTCTGCACATCAGATGTCGATCTCTCTGAAAACGAGGAATTTGGCAGACGCTCCCTGTAGCAAAACAAAACGTCCTCTCTTTGTGCGATTCCTGAATGCAGCCATCACCCATTCACAAATATTGTGACTGTAGCAGCCATTTATCACAGCCACTTAGGCTGGAGACAGATGACAGTTGTTACGGCGGCAGTGGCACAAGAGAAGCATCCTCATTGCATGATAGCGCAAACTCAAGACTCTTCCAAAAAAAACACCACCACCATTGCCAAACCTCTTTAACCGACAACAAAAATGGGACAAAAGAAATGAGGGTCTATATCAGGAGCAACAGCGACTCTCTCATACCTCTTTGGATGCACGCACAAACCATGGTCTCTCTCAAGCTTTAAAATATCACTAACCTAGGGCTCAAGACAGACTATAGAGTTTTCTACGGGAGTTGAAGGTAGCATGATGAAACCATCACAATGCACATGTATTCAACTGGAACCTGCATAGGTAGATCATCCCACCCAACTCAGTACTGCCTACTCCTGTTTCCCTAACACGGTGCTCATGAGCACCACAACACCCCCTTTATTTTATGTATATATTTTATTTAAGGCATTTATATGCTGCCTAATTACTTGCAGTTCCAAATGAATTACACCCTTTTAGGAGCCTGTTGATGCCCCCTGCTGCTCCCAATTTTTAATTTTCTTTTAAACTGAGATGTGAGGGGTAAACTGCGCTTCCCAGAATTCTTGGGTGGAGGGGCTTTAGATGTATGGCGTACACATAGCCTATAACTTCTTGCTATAAACGTTTATCGTTTTTCAATAAGCAAAAAAGCACACTGCACATTATAAAATTGTTGTAGATTGCCTTGCACTGGGAAAGGCAGAACTGCATGCTGGGATGGCAAAAAAAAAAAAAAAAAAGCTCTGCACAGAC
The DNA here is from genome assembly GCA_034641385.1 of Darevskia mixta. Lineage (NCBI taxonomy): Eukaryota > Metazoa > Chordata > Lepidosauria > Squamata > Lacertidae > Darevskia > Darevskia mixta. The sequence continues at coordinate 3,745,910 of JAWWNH010000062.1, read as the reverse complement.
AGAAAGCTAGCAGGTGATGCAGAATCCTGAGCCAGAAACCAGTTCCTTGGATGTCTATTTTTCCAAGAAAAGAGGCAAGGGGATCATACACCTGGTCACATAATCCTCCGCCTTAAGGAGGGAGCCAGGGCATACCTAGAAATTAGATTTGTGCAATTGAAGTGGTTTAAAGTGCTCTGCTGTTCTATTGCATCAATCCATTAATAAACTGACTTTTTGCAGTTAGGAAAGTGACAGGGAAATGCGTTGAAAAGTGTGGGGTAAACAGGAAGATGAATAAGCAAGCAAATCAGGACAACTGCTCATTGTTGTATAACCTCCCCACAAACATTTTGGAATAAACACAAAATAAAGACTAGATATTGTCTGGTTTTTGTGCAAGTGAATCAGGATAGATGCTCAGCAAATGGGTCGTCTGCAGAAGTCTTAAGTGCTGGAATCTAGGAATAGTGATCTGGAAGGAGGCAGTGTAAAATTGACACTGAATTTCTCCTTGCCCAGATCTTACTCAACTGCAGTCCATAGCTGTCCTTTAAAAGCAGCTGGACTTCTTTAAAGCTTGCATGATCTTACTAGAGAAAATTGAATTTGCAGCTGTGAAGCAACATTTGGAGCATCTAACAGCTGCTTCTGGAAAACAACCGCAACACCCAGTAAGAATGCATATGGGGGCTTCTTTTGAAGTTACCCCACCGAGAATAACTTCAGATAACGCATTGGCTGCCCCACACTTTCGACTTCAGAGCAGGGTAAAGAGTTTCACAGCTTCCTACCCCAACAGCTTTTTGGAATAACTAACCATTCTGAAGGATTGAATCGGCTGGGTTTTAAGGTGCTCTTGGGGGCTTCTCTATCTTATTTGTAGGAAATTGAGTTTAGAAAAAGAGGCAGGGCGGACTTTTTATTACCTTTAACAAATTCCCCCCACTCCCTTTTCCTTTTACTGATTTTCATAGGACGTTTTCCAAGGCACTTTGAAGTTGCTGGCTACAGACCACTGGGAGTTAGCTCAGGAATGTTTCCCAGCCAAAATACATCCAATTGAAAAACCAGGATCTTCGTATGTGGCTGCAAGTACTTACTACAGCAGTGATGGCTAACCTTGACACTCCAGATGTTTTGGGACTACAACTCCCATCATCCCTGACCACTGGTCCTACTAGATAGGGATGATGAGAGTTGTAGTTCCAAAACATCTGGAGTGTCAAGGTTAGCCATCACTGTACTACAGACACACACAAACAGGATTTATTTACTTCCTACAAGTGGCATGTGGCAGAGATTTAAGAAAACTTCTAAACCAGGACGGAAGGGGTGTCCAGACATATAAGAAACCATGATGGCGATATTCCTTTCAGGAATAAGCTCACCTTTCTGCAGTGCACTCAAGACTTGGCACACACTCAGGCTTCAGCACCGACACCTGCAGGACTGGGAGAAACCAGATTCTACCACATGGAGAAGAGGAGCTGGTCCCTGAAACCTTTGAACAGTCCTATTTTGGGTCCTGATATTTCCTTATTTGCGACACACAGAGTCCTGATCAAATCATCATGGACTTGAAGCACCTTCCTATGGTGGCATCTTTCTGTGTATTTGTCTAATTTATGAAACACACACAAGAGATGTGGTGGCAGCTTTCTTTTAAAAGACCTCTAATCCAGTTACCATCATAGCTTGTGGCAGTGAATTTCATGAGGTCGATTATGCATAAGGACACAAGAAGAGTCTGCTGGATCAGGCCAATGGCCCATCTAGTCCAGCATCCTGTTCTCCCAGTAGACAACCAGATGCCTGTGCGAAACAGTCAGGACCTGGGTCCAGGAGAACTTTCCAGAAACAAGTATTCAGAAGCATTACTGCCTCTCTGAACACAGAGCATAGTCATCATGGCTAGTAGCTACAGATGGCTACCACCCCCATCGTTCTGCCCGGACACTAAGGTCCAGCGCCGAGGGCCTTCTGGCGGTTCCCTCACTGTGAGAAGGGAAGTTACAAGGAACCAGGCAAGGGCCTTCTCGGTAGTGGCACCTGTCCTGTGGAACGCCCTTCCATCGGATGTCAAAGAAATAAATGACTATCTGACTTTTAGAAGACATCTGAAGCCAGCCCAGTTTAGGGAAGCTTTTAATATTTGATGAATTATTGTATTTTAATATTTTGCTGGAAGCCACCCAGAGTGGCTGGGGAAATCCAGCCAGATGGGTGGGGTATAAATAAATCATTTATTATTATTATTATTATTATTATTATTATTATTATTATTATTATTACTTTCTTTCAGGCTGAGGACCACAGTGACCCTCTGGAGACTATGAACACAGAATCACAGTGATACACTTTGGGCTTTTCAAAGAAAGAGAGTAAGAATAAATAAAGTTTTAAATGGAATGTTTTCGGAGGGGCCTAAGGGAGCACAACACCCTCTCAGCATCATGACATCCCAGTGGGGAACCCACGGGGGCTGTATTCTTTCATATATTAAAAAGACAAACTTGGAGCACACAAAATATCTTGGGTGGCAGATATGGTCCACAGGCCACAGGTTGGCTACCCCCCACCATAAGGTGAGATCAAACCTGGCATGAGGAGACAACAGGGCTTTTCCTTCCCCTTGTGCAACAGGGCTTCTCCTTCCTCTCCTCCCCACTGCAGCCTCCCATGAGCCTACAAAATTTGCTCCAGAGGGTCGTGGGACCTTCTGGAGCAGATCTGCAAGGGTGCACCAGGGACATAAGGAGGGAGAAAAGTTTTGTTGTGCAAGCGGATTTCCATTGTACAAGCGGGTGGGTGTCATGGGATGCCGCCCACTGCAAATCTGTTAAAGAAACATCCATGTACTGTATTAGCCCGAATATAAGCCTCACTTTTTCCCCCCAATTCCGACTCTGAAAAGTTAAAGTGCGGCTTATATTTGGAACCGAGCGCCGGCACAGGCTTGGGGAGCGGGGCACCGAGTGCTGGCGCTGAGTGCCCCCCATTGAAATCTGTAGTGCCGGGAGACGGGCGGGAACTGCAAATAAGCCTTGAATTTTAAAGGTGCGGATTATTTGCAGGTGAGACTTATAGTCGGGCCAATATGGTAATTTTGTTCTGCCTTCACTATTTTTTCAGGCTGATGCTAATCATGTAAAGAAGTATATAATAACACTGAATAATATTAGGAACTCCAAACCTCCTTGTGTCCTTTTCCAGCTCTACGGTATCATTTCTGAGATGTTGGGTTCCTAGTGACCATATCAGGAGGAACTCTGAAGCAGCTCTAATGATGCCGCAGTTTAAAGGGCAAGATTCCAAAGGAGTTTAGCCCACCTCTGAACCAATGGCGAAAACCATTTCAGCTCACTTAATCACACTTATCTCGGGGTCACTGGCCGATGGCACTGAAACCAGGAAGTTGTAACTTTCTAAATAAATATTTGTACTAAAAGAGCACAGAAGAATGTCTAAAAGAGCACAGAAGGATCTTGGGAGAGTGTGCGGCTTTCTCCTGCCAGATACATGGCATGCATAAGAAAAGCAACTCAATGAGAGTTGGCCTGAGGTTCTCTGTTTCATTCATACACTGAGAAGGCAGTACTCCTTCCACATTTCTGCGCAATGACTGTCGCCCTGGCACTGGGTGATAGAGGGTCTTTAATTTGTCCCCCTCCCTTATCAGCCAGACAGAGGCCTAAGCAAAGCACAAATTTCATCTAGCACAAATTGCCCATCATTAAAGATGGATGATTAGTGCTTAACTTCCACTCCACTTACTGCCAAGCTCAACACAGCTCCAAGGGAGGAAGGAGAGCAACGATGTGCCTGGACCAGCCAATTTAACTCAATTTGCTACCAACAGACGCACAAGGCGGGGTTCACTGCCTGCATTGCATTCTTCGGTTTGCCACTGCAAGAGGGGAGTTAAAGGTGCAGAAAACCAACAGCTCTTGTCATCAGATCTCTGTTGCGTTAATTTGTGCTACTTGGGGTCCTCTGAGTTGATTTTGGGGCGCATCAGTGGTCAGAAGGAAAAGAAGCAGAACTTTCAATCTACAAATGCTTCCCCTTAAACCTTGTCTTTAAAAGTCACTACATGCCACAGGCGAGTGGCTATCTGCAAGCCTGAGTCATGGGAACATGGGAAGCGGCCTTAGACCAAGTCAAACTACAGTGGTACCTCTAGATACGGACTCGATCCATTCTGAGGTGCCGTTCGCACCCTGAAAAGTCCGTAACTAGAGCGCCGCTTCTGCACACGCGCACAGCGCGTTAGAACGATTCTGCGTGAGCGGCAAAATCCGAGTTCGCAAGCCGAAAAGACACAACATGAACCTAACACAACACAAGGTATGACTGTATTGGTCCATCCAGCTCAGTAATGCCTATTCTGGGAATGGGGAACTTTTTTCTTCCTCACCTAATATTTCCAGATATTATTCTTATTCTTATTCTTATGTAGTACCGCGACCCCACCCATCTGACTGGGTTGTTCCAGCCACTCTGTACAGCTTCCAACATACGTATATAAAAACATAATAAAACATTAAACCTTAAAAAGCTTCCCTGTACAGGTCTGCCTTCAGATGTCTTCTCAAAGTTATATAGTTACTCACCTCCTTGACATCTGATGCGAGAGCATTCCACAGGGTGGGCGGCGCCACCAAGAAGGCCCTCTGCCTGGTTGTCTTAAGAAGTTGTCTTTCCCGGCAAAGGATGCTAGGACATCCAAGTCCTTTAGGCCAGGAATGGAGAATCTTAGTGTGCTCAATTATGGCCCTCTAGGCCTCTCTGTCTGGGTTTGAGACTCTCCACAGGCCACACACCCTCCCAGTCCACACCTGTCACCAACCCTGCTTTGCACCCTCCTTAAGTGCTTCTGCCAGACTGGAATATGACCTGCAACTAGGGCTGGGTGATATCTGGTTTCCAAAACTGCAATATGTCACCAGCTATATATCATTATGTGTAAAATATATCATGATGTGTAAAATAAGGATGGAACTATGCAGAGGCGAACAGTAGGGATGGGCGATATCTGTCACCAGTTAAACATCTCAATATACTGATCTATCACAATGTCTGCATGTGAGAGTGAGATATCACAGATCAAACACACCATTTGGAGAACTTGTAAAACAACACTTGAAGTCAGCTGCCTGTAATCTAAGTGTTGCGTAACCAATGAAATGAACTGGTGTACATTGATGAATGGGTAAGGCTATAGATCAGTGGGGAAAGCAGTGTTCAATGCTGGCATAGAAGCATAGGAAGATGCCAAGTCCTTCTAGCACAGAATTGTCTCTACAGTGACTGGCAGTGGCTCTTCAGAGTATCAGGCAGGGGTCTCTTCCAGCCCTACCTAAAAATGCCAGTGATTGAACCTGCAACCTTCTTCATGCAAAGCAGATTCTCCACTGCTGACACATGACCCACCCCCAAGAGCAAGAGGCTCTCTCTGCTACATGTGAACCAGTCCTGGAAATCAGACCAGACCGAGAAATGTTAAAAGTTATCTTGCAGTTTTTGTTCTGCACATTTACAAGGTGCAAAAACCTGGCGAATTTATATTTTGAACCTGCAAAATAAGATGGCAAGCGCACAGCCAAACTGTGGGAAAGCACAGTGGCATTTTAACACAGTTTGTCTTGCTGGGCATAATGGAGCATTTCAAAACTAATTGAAACCACAATTAAAGCCATACAGGGAGCCAATGGCAGAAACAGGATTACTGAAAATTATTTCCTGGCTCACAGCACCTGCTCAATATACCAGACCTCACCACTTTAAGAAACACACACACACACACACACACACACACAGAGAGAGAGAGAGAGAGAGAGAGAGAGAACTAAGTCTTATTTCAAGCTACGATGTTGAGTTTTATTGCGTGTTTTTGCTAATAAAGAGTTAACTCCAACTTTGAATGGTGTGATTTACTGCCATCTTGCTCTTTGACAATAGGCGAAGAACACTTCTACAATTCCCTACATTGTGGGTGAGGAATACGTGACTCTCCATATGTTGCTGGACTTCATCCCAGGCTGATGGGAGTCGCAGCCCTAACAACATCTGGCGGGACGCGGGTTCCCCATTCCTGCCCCACATCATGTTCAACCAAGAAGACATGTTACAAATGCAACTGAATGCTGCTGAAAATGGGGTCAGCAGAGCACATGTTTCTCATGCCCAAGGCCCCAGGCTCAATCTCTACGTCTCAGGTGGACCTCTGCTGGCCACACCTTGGAGAGCTGCTATAGGAATGCAATTCAAGCCACCTGGCTGAAGCCAAGCAGGAAATCTGGGCAAAATCACCTGGGGAACCCCATGTCTGCTGCCTTGAGTTCCATGGTGGAAGGAAGGTGGGAAATAAACAATAAAATATTACTGGGAATAAACGAGAAAGTTATTTAACTCTGCATAAGGCACTTTATGTATTCGTGTGAATTTTGCGAGGAGACCCAAAAGACCCCAAAAGACCTGCAGACCTGCTCTTTGCTGAGCAGGGAGTCAAAGATGGAGTTCTGCCATGTGCAACAGGGATGTGCACTTGAGAGATAAAGAGGAATGGGGCAGGGGGGTGCATAGAAAGTGCCAACAGAGAGAGAGTAGAATAACACCACCGACTAGGTCTAAGGCCATCATCCTCTGTCTTTTAATGTCCTTTCAAAAAAGGGAATCCTTTATTAATACATATTTGATGAGATACTATTGACCGGTGCACAACAGAGATAGATGCTAATTGGTCTTCTTGCAATGTGTTTACTTATTCATTCATTCACAAGAATGGCATGCACACCGATATAATTTGGGCATTTGTCTTTGCCAAGACCATTCCAAAAATAAAGGCTCCGAGTGTGGAAAGTCATTTGCCAAAAGCTGCTGCCATGGGAAAGACGCGGTTGAGCAATCTAATATTTAACAGTCCCAGCTGCCTTTTATTTCAAAGCCATATTTTAGTTATTAGTATCATTTGCAATCTTTCCCGCCCACCCGCCCCCTCTCACAGTCCCAGGACCCTGCCAAAATGCAGTACTAAGCAGATATTTTGCATGCGCATTTTTTAAAAAGTTTATTTCAACCGCACCTATTATCTGTAAATACAAGGTGATCCCTTAAAATGTATAACCTGCAAACTCCACACAAATCAAAAGTCTGGTTTAAAAAGACCTCCCTGCAAGAACTTTTATCCCATCTATCTGTGTGTGTGTGTGTGTGTGTGTGTGTGTGTGTGAGTTTGTGTGTGTGTGTGTACATATGACATCTCAACTTGCAATACACATTTGATTAGAGCAATTGCTTACAATTCAGCACAAAGTATCCTTTTTCTATATTTTAAAAAAAACTTTCCTATTTCTCCTTGCTATACAGAATTATTTTGGGACTAGGTTGTTGTTGTTGTTTTTACTTTTCATGCTGGCACATAGGATGCCTTAACATTTTGCTGATTTCGATTCTGAAACATTTTCCTCCCGATGAAGTGTTTAGCGGCTTTGGACAGAACTCTGTTTGCCTCGGGCCAGAACATAATCTCAGGCGAAATCGTAAACAATGTTTTGCCCAGAACCCCATCCAGTTTTGCATTGGAGCTTAAACCTCCAAAAGCAAAACCACACTGGAAATCAAAGCACCGATAAATTGGTGTTAGTCCTAGATTAGCTGGGTTTCCTCCCCACGCTCTCCCCCACCCATACACTGTTAAGCCGGGGCTGTTATCGGCTTGTTGCACTGTCTCTGCTGACTTTTCACCTTGCCGCTGCTGAATGCAGTCGGAGTTCTAATATACCTTCCAGATTTAATCAAGACAGATTAATTCTGATTGCAAACAGAAGTCGCAACAGGAGGAAAAACCGCAAAGGATAAGCAGCAGCACCGGTAAGTATACCTGCGGCATTATGTGGCAAGGAAAGTTAACCTGAGCAACCTTCTGAAGAGCCCGATTTAAAAATAACAAGCTGCAAATGGAGCTTTCACAAGATATACTTCAAGCCATAAAGCAAAAATTATGTTTCATCAGCACCTTTAAAAAGAAAACAGAAGAAAGCACAGCTGGCGTTTGAACTGGCGTTTTTGCTACATAACTTTTCAGCCTCTGGATACATTCAACCAAGCCCTTTTCTGGAGCGGACCCAAACACACGCCTGTTTATTTGCAATTCTTATGGTATGTTACACATACCTCTTTTCCTTCTAAATCCCCTTCATGGATTCTCCTCCTCCTCCTCCTCTTCCGTGATAAGCCTCGTCTTCCCTGGAATTCCTGTAAGAAGCAGCTGGCGTCTCTCTCTGGGTTAATCCACGAGCGGGTGGTTTAGCAATCCCATGAGTCTGTTAATTAGTTTAATCGCTTGCTGGCACCCAAGACGAGAGGCCACTTGAACAGTCGAGGAGGGAGGGCGGTCCAGCTGCGGCTGCTACCGCTGTGTCCGCCTCTGCCCAAGAAGCACTCCCCCTCCAAAAAAACAACAACCCGGGCTTGTTTACCCTAAAAAAACAGAAAGCAGCAGCAGCAAACCCTTCTGGAGCAGTTCCTTTACATGAGTTTCCAGAAGGCTGAGAGAGCTTACTGCCCTCCTCTTCACTGCCTCTGGCTTACAGGAGCATGAATAGTCTTCCGCGCATTCCTGATGCTGTGTCAGTTGCAATGTGCTCAGCTGTCAAAGCTGCCCAAATCGGACCTCCCCAAAAATATGCATGAAAACCCCCCACCAAAACTCAAAACCCACAGAAACACAAGGGGCAGCATCTGAGAGCCTTCAGGTTAGCCAGGCAGGTGAATCTAACATTATTAGTTGGTGGGACGAACAGGGACGACAGCATTCAAAGCGAAACAGAAAGAGAGGGGGGGTTTCAGCTGCACAGCGAAGCCCACTGATCTTCTACGCTGCGAAAATAAAAACAAAATCCAATCTTACCCTGCCACTAACCGGTTATTTCAGGCATGATCAACTCTCTGCTCCCCTCCCTGCCATGGAGAGTCTTGGAGTTAACCTACGGGGCGAGAAGTCAGGAAACGGGTTGAAAGGGACCCTGGAATTCAATTGTAGTAAAATACGTCCCTCCCTCAACCCCGCTGGCTCAGAGAGCCTGATCTGACTGTACAGCTCAAGCATTTCCTTTCCACCTTCTTTCGCACAGGGTTCCTCCCCCTCCGTACAGGCTAACTTCAATCAGCGAGGTCCTTCCCCGGGGAGAAGCGCAGCCCCCTTTCCCCACACATTCAAGCGTCCAGCTGCAAAGCGATTAGGAAGCATGACCCAGGCAGCTAAGCTGTTTATATCACTTCTCTGGAGGGCTTCCTGTCTTGAATTAATGGGAGCACTAAGTTGGCAAAAAAAGGGGGGCAGTTGTTGGTGGTACTCTCAAACAGGGAGAGGGAAATTCTCCTGCATTTTTTGAGGGACAGCCATCTGGTCACTGGGGGCAAAACAACCTGAACATCAAAGGTTTGTGATGGATAAACTCGGACAGGAAGGGGGAAAAAGGTTTCCCCACTCTTGCATGAAGAGCCAACGAAGGCTGCAAACCATCACACCATTTGCTCAAAAGTAGCCCCACTGCCTTTCACAGGAGGATGAGCCCAAAGGAAGTGGTTTGAGGACTGCAGCCAAAGAGCGCTTGTCTAAAACCACCAGCAACTGTAAAGAATTTCTGCATTAAAGCTCTCACGTTTTCTCTAGGTGAACATGGATTCCGCAGGTGGGTGGCTGTTAAGTACTGAGACACAAAGTCATGTTTCTGACCTCTTGTGGTCATTCAAGACCCTTCCCCAGGCAATTCTTATCACAGGTGTTCCTGGCATGCTGTTTTGTTAAATCTGCCAATATTTTTTCTGTGTTTGAGGGTTCTTACCGTGGTTTATGCTGCAAAACATGCTCTGGCCTTTTGGCAAAGGGTGGGATATACATTTCTTAATACAAATTCCATTATTAAACAAAGAATAAAAAATTCCTTCCAGTAGCACCTTAGAGACCAACTAAGTTTGTTATTGGTATGAGTTGGTCTCTAAGGTGCAACTTAGTTGGTCTCTAAGGTGCTGCTGGAAGGAATTTTTTTTTTCAACTACGGCAGACCAACATGGCTACCTAAAGGTAAAGGGACCCCTGACCATTAGGTCCAGTCGTGTCCGACTCTGGGGTTGCGGCGCTCATCTCGCTTTATTGGCCAAGAGCTGGCGTACAGCTTCCGGGTCATGTGGCCAGCAAGACTAAGCCGCTTCTGGCGAACCAGAGCAGCACACGGAAACGCCGTTTACCTTCCCGCCAGAGCGGTTCCTATTTATCTACTTGCACTTTGACGTGCTTTCGAACTGCTAGGTGGGCAGGAGCAGGGACCAAGCAACGGGAGCTCACCCCGTAGCAGGGGTTCGAACCGCCGACTTTCCAATCAGCAAGCCCTAGGCTCTGTGGTTTAACCCACAGCGCCACCTGGGTCCCTACATGGCTACCTACCTGTAACTAAACAAAGAATGTAAGCATTAGCCCTCCCTCCCCACCCCTTGCTATTTGGCAAGCCTCCCTCAAATATCTGACATGGCTCATTTTTTAAGTTACCTGAAAATTCAAGGGAGGGGCTCACAACATCCCTGACAAAGGAAGAGCCCCACTTCCTCCCCCAGCCACATTCCTGTTCAGCCCTGCTTGGCTTGACGTGGTGGTAGCTATTCTACTCCCTTGCTGATGTCTCGCTCCCCAGCCGCCAACTCAAGTCCGCCTTAAAATTATGCACAATAGGATCTGATGATTCTGTCAGTGAACCAATTGTTTTCCCAAGTATATCAGCCTACGTTCCATGCTATTGTACATGAAACTTAAAACCCCTTCATAGAGGGAGGAAGAGTTTCTCCCTTTCTTCTGCCATTATGTCAGGTGCCAGCATCCATCTATCTCAGGAGACAATGGAAGAGTGTGCATTTGGGGGTGAAGTCAAACTGTTGGAAGGTTGCAGCGACTGCTGTGGCTGGGGAAACTGATACAGGAGAGACATGTTTCGTTGCAGCTGGGGCAGATGAAGGCATCTGGTTGTGCTGCTGCAGATGCACCATGGCGTTTATTCTCTCTGTGCTCCTCCCAGCGTCACAGGTATGGATACACGACTTGACTGCTAAAACTGGGAAGACAAACCATCCAACAACCTTCCAATGAAAGCAGAGGCACTTATTTTACAACATGAGGCAAAACAGCAGCTCTTCATAGCATGGAAATGAGTAAGTGGCCTCAGAAAGGTGTTTCCCAGGGAGCCCTGATGCAGCTAGAGAATCCTCCTTCAAATCAAACTTCTCCCTACAGTTAAATACCACAAATGCTCAGCGTTGTGCCAATCTACCATTAACCACGGTCCATCATTCAAAACTCAGTGTACGGTAGCCAGGTTGACTGAGTTCGTATCTGAGCAAAACAGCTGGTGCTCCGGCAGCCAAACAGACATATTTTGGTAGATATGCTCCTTTACAGAGTACACACCAGCAACTGCCACATACAGCAAGAAAACAGGTACCATATCTATTAAATCAGCGCAGCTAGAGGAGATAATAAAGGTGCATTTCAGCGTTTTGAAAACCATTAGAGCAGTGATGACTAACCTTGACACCCCAGATGTTTTGGAACTACAACTCCCATCATCCCTAGCTAACAGGATCAGTGGTCAGGGATGATGGGAGTTGTAGTCCCAAAACATCTGGAGTGTCAAGGTTAGCCATCACTGCATTAGAGACTAATGAGCATATATGCACAAGCCCAGGATGATCCCAGCAGCCCACCATTCATTCTTCAAATGCCAGAGATTCCAGTCCCACCCACCTCCAAACCCTTGGTTGCAGCCATGGGTGGGAAGACTGTGTCCGTAATAAAGACCATCGACTCTCTGGCTGCCAGCTTCAAGCAACTACTGTGATGGCACACTTGGGCTTCACATAAATATGGTAATGCAATCTATCGCCACACAAAAAACTTACTTTACTAGCCCATGCCCCCCCCCCGTATAACCAGGGTTGCTGGTCCCCCCACTCACTCTGTGTTTATGAATCATATTATTATTATTATTATTATTATTATTATTATTATTATTTACTTATACCCCGCCCATCTGGCCGGGCCTCCCCTGCCACTCTGGGAGGCTTCCAACAGGATATTAAAAACACAATAAAACACCAGACATTAAAAATTTCCCTAAACAGGGCTGCCTTCAGATATCTTCTAAAAGTCAAATACAGTAGTTGTTTATTTCTTTGACATCTGGTGGGAGGGCATTCCACAGGGTGGGCGCCACTACCGAGAAGGCCCTGTGCCTGCCCAATGGAAACAGCCAACTGTGTGTGCAACTATATAGCAAAACTGGCCAATATTTGAATTTTGCACCAATATTATGATATGAGCATTAGAAGCCGAATGTCTGAATGTCAGGAGTGACCAAGACTAGAACTTCCACGTCGCATGAGCACGATCCATGGGTTGGCTACACATTGGCTACCACAAACCGCAGGAACAGAGCCATTCTTGAGACAGTTGGGTCACCTTGTTCCAAATCTGTTAAAGCCACCCCTTTCTATTTCCTGCCACATAAGATAAACTAGAGACCCATTCACATCAACATTTTGCAATGTTTATCCTAGTACATGAAGCCCATTTTCCATAACCACTCTCCACTGCCTGGGTTTCCACATGGTTTTGATTACTGAGATAACTTGAACCAAACAAAATATTTTGACATTTGACAGGATTTCAAATTTGAAACTCCTGATTTCATATTTGATGACTTTAACCTTACCAACAGTCTCTTTTATCATTCAGGTGTGTGCATGCAATAACAGCCTTCCCCAAACTGGTGTGCACCACATGTCTTGCATGTCCTATAACTCCCAAGCAGCATGGCCAATGGTTAGAGATTAATAGAGTCCTGGTTCAAAACATTTGGAAGGCAACAGGTTGGGGAAGCCTAAGCCAAGAGGAGTCAACGTAGTGCCTTCTAGATGATGTTGGACTACAATTCCCATAAACCCCAACCAACAAGGGCAATGGTAATGGATGATGGGAATTGTACTCCAACAACATCTAGAGGCTGCCATATTGGCTACCCCTGGATGAAGCTGTCAATTATCAGATGCTTCCAGAATTCCAGCGATAGTTAAAAATTACTAAAAAATATCATAGCTTGCTAGCTATCAGATACCAAATTGTATTGTGTGTCAGCTATTAAATACTGCCAAATATAACTAATTAATTACTATGCGATAACCAACAAAGACTTCAAATATCATGGGATTGAAAAGATTGGTGTTAAATTTCAAATTTTCGACATCCAGATTTGTAGCGAAAAAATTTCAGGAGAATTAAAGGGGGGGATTCATTTCGGCTCTTCAGCTGATCACGCAACTCTCTTGACACATGGAGATATGGTATGCTCTCAGCCCATCATTATTTAAACATGGAAATGGAGCACAAGAAACCTGCTCGCTTGCATCAGGCCTGACAGAGCGCTGCATTTTATTTCCCATTTAGAGCAGTCCCTCGATAGCCATATGAATCAGAAAACTTTAATTCAAGGAAAATATAAATAAGCTTGAGAACTGGAATGTGTCATGGAGGGGAAGGAGGGGGGGCGTGATGTACAAAACATTCCCACAGTGCAACATAAATAATGCATTGTTGTGTGTGCATTCTTTGAAAGATCTAATGCCAATAAAAGGCTGAAGAGAAACAGACACACAGTAACACTTCCGTTTATCTGGACCTCACTACACAGAGTATGTGACCCATGTGCTCCGATGGGAAGGAACCATAGCTCCATCTTGCAGCACATACATGAAGAAGGTCCTGGTTCAATCAGAGGGATCTCGCCTTAAAATAAGGTTACCAGGCGTCCCCGTTTCCCAGGGACAGTCCCCGGATTTACAAATCAGTCCCCTGACAAAATCCATTGAAATTGAAAAGTGTCCCCGGATTCATTGAAAAAAATCTGAAAGAGTCCCCGGATTCATTGAAAAAACCTTACCTTAAAAGCAATCTCAAGCACCAGGGTTGGAAAAGACCCCTGCCTGAAATCACACAGAGAGGTCAACAGCTGCTGTAGTTATAATGCTGGAACTCATGCAGATAACCTATACCATGAATCCATCTAAATCAGTATTGTCTACCCACCAGGGTTTCCCAAATTTCAGTCTCCAGCTGCTGATGGATTACAACTCCCATCATGCCTAGCTAGCAGGACCAGTGGTCAGGGATGATGGGAACTGCAGTCCAAAAACAGATGAAGACCCAACCCAAGTTTGGGAAACCCTGGTTTTACACTGACTGGCATAAGGAGATAAGGAGAGCCTTTTAGCTGGATCAGGCCAACGACACATCTAGTCCATCACCCTGCTCTCACAGTGGCCAAAAAGATGCATATGGGAAGCCCAAAAGCATTGACAGCACCCGACTCACCTGTGACCCCTGGTAACTGGTATTCAGAGATATGCTGAGCTAACAATCAGACTCCATATAAAGCAGGTTCAAATCTACTTTGCCCCTATTTGATTTAGGAAGTTGGGCTTTAGATTTGGGGGTTTTATGTGTAGTGGTCCTAAGCGGGCTGAGGTACATGATGTGCAGGCTTGGGAAAGGGCTTTTTCAGTGGTGGCTCCTTGCATGTGGAAATCTCTCCCTGCTGAGGTCCGCCTGGCCTGATCTCTATAGCTCCAGGCAGTTGGCCAAGATGCATCCTTTTCAGAGGGCATTTGGAAGAGGAGAGACCCAGCTGCAGCTACTGTTATTGTCATTCAATGATCTATTGTTGTGGGTTTACAACTGACTGTATCTCTTAATGGATTTTACGTATTCTTATTTATGTCAGCGGTTCGAATCCCCGTGACGGGGCGAGTTCCCGTTGCTTGGTCCCTGCTCCTGCCAACCTAGCAGTTCGAAAGCACATCAAAGTGCAAGTAGATAAATAGGTACCACTGCAGTGGGAAGGTAAACAGCGTTTCCGTGCGCTGCTCTGGTTCGCCAGAAGCGGCTTAGTTATGCTGGCCACATGACCTGGAAGCTGTAGGCCAGCTCCCTCTGCCAATAAAGTGAGATGAGTGCCGCAACCCCAGAGTCGGTCACGACTGGGCCTAATGGTCAGGGGTCCCTTTACCTTTTAGCAGTATTTACATGTATTTATTTGTAAACCATCCCGTGGCCTGTGGAAAGGGTGGTATTTAAACCATCTAAATAAATAAAAAAAACCATCAGTTTTACAGCTCTGTATTGTTCAGGTGCAGCACACGGGAGCCCATAAGATGACTTAAACTTGCAATGCTAGGGAGTAATTGGGAATAAGTGTCACTGAATTTGGTGAGGCTTCTGAGAAAGCATATGATAAGATTGCACAGTAACACTCTTGATAAAACCTCCATCCCGCTGGCATCTGCGTGGGTTGTTTTGTACTGTTCCTTTGAACTTGCCCACCTGGGTTTCTGGCGATGATGCTACAGGAGCTGAAGAAGAGGAGGATGGATCAGGGAGGGACCATTTGGAAGGAGTGTGTGTGTGCTTGTTTTTACACTGAACAAAATGGGTTGTAGCAGAATGGGGAAGAAAGAGATGTTAGAGCACGAAAGGTCACTCTGGTAAAAGACTTTTCTTGCAGCTTCATAAAAACATTCCGCCTTCCCACTCCTGGCTATGCTAATCTGCTGCGTCTGTCAAGTATCATAAACTCAGACAGTTCAGACATCTACTGTGAAAAAATGTTGCCGGAAGAATCAAGCAGAGTTTCGAATGGCACCCAGGAAATGGACGCGAACGAGCTCAATGCTCAGCACAAAAAGACAAATGTAACAAGTGTCCAAGAAGACCCAAGTTGACTTGATTCCCAACATGCTTATTTACAAAGTTTGTATACCTTGAGGAGAAGTTATATTTGAAATGTGTTGGGAATAAAGTTCATGTACTCAGCTGGTCTGTTTCCACGGTTCCCATTCTGAGAACCACAGCTCTGAGAAGGGAATACACTGTAGTGGTTTCCTAACAACTCTCAACACCCTTCACAAACTACAGTTCCCAGGATTCTCCATGAATGTTGAAGTGGTTTAAAAGAGCTTTAAATGCAAGGTGTGGAAGTGGCCTAAGTCCTGTGAGGACCTGTTTAGCCTGGGGAAAGAAAATTAAGGTGAGGCATGATAGCTGCCTTCAAATATCTGAAAGGCCCTCATGCAGAAGATGGACCAAACTTGCTCTCCGTTGGTCCAGAGGGCGGGAAGAAAGACAATAGGCAGAGACTACTGGGAAAAAGATTTCAGCAAAAGCTCCTAATGGCAAGAGCTTTCTGACAGTGGTACATCCTGCCTAGGAGGCAGCGGACTCTCCTTTGCTGGAGATATTTAAGTAGAGTCTGGACAACCATTTGTCAGGGATGATGATGTAGCTGCACCCTGCAATGTGGATCCGGCCTTGAGCAGGGCACTGGGCTGGATGACTCCCAAAGGTCCTTTTATAAGTGGGTTATAAACCCTTTAAATAAAAATAAAATGGCCACGTATTATAAATAACATGGATGAACATATATGGTACAGGCCTGCTTTGGGCAGGGCAATGAGCATTCTAAGAGAAGACTTCAGGGTCACCCAATTAAACTTATTTATAGTCAGTGCAGATGTACAGAAAAAGAAAGTGCTTATTTATTATCTAATGGGATTCATTACCCTTAGAAGTGGTGATGGCCGCTATTTAAATGACTTATATAAAGGACAAATTTGTGGAGGAAATATTAGTTTACTAGCTAACGGGAACAGTTTACTAGCTAACGGGAATGAGATTCCAGGGGCGTCTCGCTGACCATAGGGGGGGAAACTGCCGGTCTACTTGGATCCTTGGCATGATCAGTAATGGAATTCTCGTGACATTTTCATTCAGAGGCGGTAAACGGGAGTCATTAAATAGCCACATCTGAAGTTTCTCTGCACAGATGTTTGCATCACTTGAAAACAACTCAGTAAAACTCAGGCTTCTGTTTATACGTACCGTAATTGCCCTGTGTTAATATTGAGGGCTGATTCCCACACAATGTACGAGCATGTATATGCCTGCGGTGCATTTGTTAGTGTCTGACCATGAAAGGCGCATTTTGAATGCAGAAGATGTGCATGCACATTAGGGAACCTTTAGCCCAGGGATGGAGAAACTGTTGATCTCCAGATGTTGTTGGGTTACATCTCCGCCATCACCCCTAACCATTGGCCATGATTCCTGCATTGCAGGGGGTGGGACTAGTTGGCCCTCGGGGTCCCTTCCAACTCCACAATTCTATGATTCTTTCTCCCATGTTTTATAAAGTGGAACGGACACCATATGGGATGGAATCCAAGCCATATAGAATGGACACCAACCATTACTCAGCCAAACAGGTTTACACACACAACCCCAATAAACATTACCTTAAAATAAGCAGCTCTTGCTTTCTTCTTCTTTCTTGCTACGTAAAATACTCATTTGCTTCCAAAGCGAAGACAGTGTTTCTTCAACGCTCAATTTGTCCCCGATATTATTTGTGCAACTGTTTTGTTCGGCCAAAGGCTGTACGTTGGATGTTTTCTTCCCTTGTCTGGCACAAAGGTTAGCATTACAGAAAATAACCTAAGGACATGTATAATCCAGAGAGATTTCAGCACAAAAACTATTTTTAACTCTGGTTCTGTTTAATGTTCAGAGTAACACAAGAAGCACGTATAACCAGAGGGGACAGTGTTATCAAAAGGTTGTGTTTCCTTTCTCTTCACAAAAATAAAAGCAGCAATTTATGAACCTCCTCAGAGCACACAAACATACTACTCTCTGCATTAGATTCCTCAACACTAAAATTTGCTTTAATTTGAGCGAGTTTATACATACAGTCTGGCAAGCACATGACTTTCCTTTCCTTAATGGTATCCCAAATAGGCTTCTGGTCATTGGTGGTAAGACGGCATGTGAGAAAAGGCTGCCTCTCATAGTTTCTCTTTTTCTTTAAAGGCTGCTTCACACAGGTGCCTTTTGGTCAGTTTCCAAACACAACTCAAAGTGTTGGTTTTAAGCATTAAAGCCTCCAGTGGTTTGAGGCGGGAGTCAGGACCAGCCCTACTGTTAGAGAAGAGTGTGGCAACTGCCTTTCTGCCAGCCATTTTCCTCTGTTGGAGGACAACAGGTGTGTGTGTGTGTGTGTGTGTGTGTGTGTGTGTGTGTGTGTCACACAACCTGTCCTCTCTCCAAACCAGCCTCTGGTGCAATGGAAGACACTTTACTGCCGCCAATGTTGATGTCAGTAAGACTCAACTCCCAGTCAATTTATCATACGTACATGGAAAGCAGGTGCACCATCTTGATCTTCACCTCAAGTAGCAAAATGTCCTGGGCTGGCCCTGACCTAAAAGAAGCATCTCTTTCCTCAATAACCTTCACACTGCCCCCTTCTGAGTCTCCCTCCCACTTGAAGTTAACAGCTGACAGGCCATTCATACTTGTGGCATCATGCATCCAGAGTTCCCTCCCCAGCGAAGTTCACCTGGTGTCTTCTCTTCCCTTTCCCTTACTTTCAGCACTTGTGGGAGACTTTAAATTTCCCCAGGACTTTGCCCGCCCCAATGATTATATTCCTCTATTTCCACCCCCCACCCATAAGCCACTCAAAGAAGTCTTCCTACAGCCACCTGGATTGGGCAGGGCAGGGGCAGAATCAGGGCTGTGCAGCAGTCACACTGGCAAGAGAACCAAATTGGCCCCACCAACCTTGCTGCCACCTTGGCCCACCCTAGCTGACCTACCAAGGTGAGCTGCAGCAATGTCAGTGTTGGGGGGGCAGATGGGATAGAAAAGCAACCTACTTCATATATAGATGTAGGGACGCGGGTAGCGCTGTGATCTAAACCACTCAGCCTCTTGGGCTTGCTGATCAGAAGGTCGGCAGTTCGAATCCCCATGACGGGCTCCCGTTGCTCTGTCCCAGCTGCTGCCAACCTAGCAGTTCGAAAGCACGCCCATGCAAGTAGATAAATAAGTACTGCTGTGGCAGGAAGGTAAGCGGTGTTTCCGTGCGCTCTGGTTTCCGTCACGGTGTTCCGTTGCGCCAGAAGCGGTTTAGTCATGCTGGCCACATGACCCAGAAAGCTGTCTGTGGACAAACACTGGCTCCCTCAGCCTGAAAGTGAGATGAGCGCCGCAACCCCAGAGTCGCCTTTGACTGGACTTAACCGTCCAGCGGTCCTTTACCTTTACCTTTTTTAGACGTAGAGCTATACGAAGCTGATTGCTATACTATCTCATCCAGGCAATTTCCACTGCATTTTCATGCACCAGCAAACACAAGTCCAAAACGTGCCATACGCCTGCCACTTATTAATGTTTCAAGAATCCCGGCTTAAATCATAGATGAGGATTTTCTTCCTGGATTTTCCCTTGATCACTTTCTCCAGTCAGGAGTCTGGGCATTCTTTCAGACGTCGAATTTAATGTTGCGAGCACAGATGGCGTCTCCATTAACTCCCCCCCCCCCCGAGACCTTTCTTCACCCTTTCCAACTTCACTGCCGTCTTCATCGGGAACCTGCCCTATCCCTTTTTCACAGGCAATGACACAAAACTAGGTTCTTGGGTCCAAAGCTGTAGGCCAGGCCCGTGTAATTCTGCTAAAGTAATCAAAAAGATACACAGTTGGGGTTTATTTTCATGGGCTCAGTGTATTAGGCACTACCAGATGATAGCCAGTGTGGTGTAGTGGTTAAGAGTGGTAGACTCGTAATCTGGTGGACCAGGTTCGCGTCTCCGCTCCTCCACATGCAGCTGCTGGGTGACCTTGGGCTAGTCACACTTCCCTGAAATCTCTCAGCCCCACTCACCTCACAGGGTGTTTGTTGTGGGGGAGGAAGGGAAAGGAGAATGTTAGCCACTTTGAGACTCCATCGGGTAGTGATAAAGCGGGATATCAAATCCAAACTCTTCTTCTTCAAACTCTAGCGCTGACCAGTCATTGATTTTCTGATTTTTGCTGCAGGTGAAATGGCCAAATACCTTCTAAGCACTGTGGACTTATTCATACATAGGAGTCAACTCCTAGGGGCCGAGGTCCCTTCAACCCCCCCCCCCATAAAATATTTGAGGTGGCCGGACACCCCCGAAAGTTGGTGGAAAGTTCTCTGTGTTGGGTTACAACTGAGCCAATTCACCCATGAAAGTTCCCACATAGTGCTGCTGTCGCACATATTCCAGCCCAAAGCCTTTGCATTGTTTTCATTTATCTTGCTGTCCAGACCCTTTTTCATTCTTAGTTCCACAGCTTTACAAAAGGGCCTCTTCGAAACTTGCGCAGAACGACACTCCAGAATAGTTGCTTAAACAAAATATAAAAATATAACCAAATAGGATAACGTTTCATCCGCACTAATACATTTTCCTTTGTCGCCGTGCTTATTTTTTCATGAGAAGAGAGTGCGGCAGAGAGTTTAAGCTCTGGGCTTCTCAGCCACTTGGGCTCTGCAGAATAAACCGGCGTGGGCAGAAGTTTTATAAATATCGTGAGCATCTTTTGTTTGGAAGCCTCTCTTTCAAAACAGAAAACTGGCGGCTCCAGCAGCACTTGGCTTTGAAGCCTGAAATGACAGCAGACATAAAGCACAGTATCTTGAAGCCAAATGTGATATGTACATTGGCTGGAGCAACAAATGTGCAAGGGGGTTCATTTCACAATGTATGCGCAAGAAGCATAAAATGAGACACAGATCAGGGCCAAAGGGGAACTTCTTAGCACTGTGGAAAAATACATTCCCAGCTACTCCAGTGAGTAGATCATTTGCAAACCTACTTTTATTTATATGTATCTCCTATCTAGAGCCACTAAATATGGTAGGCTTTTAAAAATGAAATTTAATTTGCTATAGGGAGCCAGCATGCACAAAACCCCACAAAAACCCCCACAGCTAGTTCTACACATCTGAGGCTGCTTTGGATTTGCATTTCTTGAATAGCAGCCTCTGCTGATCATAATTCCACATGGCAAACCACTTTCGAAAGTGATGGGAGTTTTGAAAACCCTTATAAGGGTCTACTGTGCAAATAAGGATCTACTGTGCAAAAAGTTTGTATACACATTTTTCTCCATTAAATGAAGCACCTTGCATGCTGTGCCATCAAAGTCCTGAGTTATCAACTAGCCAGTCAGGCTTGGGTCGACAGAGCATGGTGCCCTGAATGCTGTCAGTTAAGCAAGCTAGACTGGGCCTCCCAAGACAGGGATGGAGAAACCCATGTTCTTCCAGATGTTGCAGGACTACAATTCCCATCATCCTTAACCCTTGGCCATAGTGGCTGGGGATAATGCGGGTTGGAGTCCAGAGGACCACAGACTCTCTGGAATACTGTGTCCAGTTCTGGGCTGTTGACAAGCTGGAACGTGTGCAGAGGAGGGCAACCAAGATGATCAAGGGTCTGGAAACCAAGCCTTATGAGGAACGGTTGAGGGAGCTGGTATGTTTAGCCTTGATAAGAGGAGACTGAGAGGAGATAAGATGGCCATCCTGAAATATCTAAAGGGCTGTCACAGGGAAGATGGCACAAGCTTGTTTTTGCCTGCTCTGGTGCCTAGGACCTGAACTGATGGATTCAAGTTACAAGGAAGGTGATTCCAACTAAACAACAGGAAGAAATGTTTGAAAATAAGTGCTGTTCGACAGTGGAACGGACTGCCTCAGGAGGTTGTGAACTCCCTTAGAGGTTTTTAAGCAGAGGTTGGATGGCCATCTGTCATGGATGCTTTGGTTGAGATTCCTGCACTACAGGGGGGTGAACTAGATGACCCTCAGTATCCCTTCCAATTCTCAACCATCATTGTCCTGGTCTGCTTTGTGAGCAAATAGTGGCTATCCACACCAGGGGGAGAATGGGACAAGAATAATAGAATCCCGGAATTGGAAGTGGTCCAAGGGTCATCTAATCCAACCCCTTGAAATGCAGGAATCTCAATGCGCAGTCCCCCATCCAATTTGAAACCATACCGGACCCTGCTTAGCAAATGTGCTAGCAGTTTCTTTTTTGCTGCACCACTCGCTTCACATGTCTGAGCTGCCCACAGCCATGCCTCTTAGGCAATGTGCAGTGAACGATGCCAATTTAAAACAGCAGCAGGATCCAGTTTTCCACACATCTTTATTTAACACACAGGGCGCATTTTGCATTAGAAAAAACCCTCGTTGATTCTGAAGATCTCGCCCTCTAAATACCTGCGTGCTTTGGCATCAATATAAATCCGTTTTATTGTCTCTTTCTCCACAGCATAAGTAGCGAGTGATTGAATTCCACGGACCTGTAACTGCATTAGCCAGTTCTATCTGAATGAAGAATTTATGATTCAGAGCTTCCTGCTTTCCGATACCTCATGCTTATTTCCTTAACACACAACACTCCACTTGAGCAAGAGGAGACGTGTACAAAGGGGTCTGCAGGTGTGTGTTGTCGTCCCCAAAAGCTGGAAGTCCCAGTTCTGGAGCCAGGGCCTGTCCAAAGCCCAAAGCAGGTTATCTCAAAAGCACCACCAGCCATCTATTCTGGAAGTTGGACAGAGGATCAAAGGGCTGGATTCCATCACACTTCCAAACAGATGGGCTGTGCGATTGATGGCTGATGTAGTTCCTGGACTGGGGCTCTCTGCCTGGGGAAATACACACACACACTGTTCACATGCACATTTCTTCCTGTTGGATCAGGACAATGGTAAATAAGGTCCAGGGTGCAAATTTGTTCCTTGTCGATAGGGCATCTGCCCCACTCTCTCTTGCCTCTGCTCACTTCTTTATTCAAATGTGCACAACTGAACTAAAACATTAAAAAGAATATGAACCAAGCTGGGTGGGAATCTGGGACAAACTAGTAAAGGTAAAGGTAAAGGGACCCCTGACCATTAGGTCCAGTCGTGTCCGACTCTGGGGTTGCGGCGCTCATCTCGCTTTATTGGCCGAGAGCCGGCGTACAGCTTCCAGGTCATGTGGCCAGCATGACTAAGCCGCTTCTGGCGAACCAGAGCAGCGCACGGAAACGCCATTTACCTTCCCGCCAGAGCGGTTCCTATTTATCTACTTGCACTTTGACATGCTTTCGAACTGCTAGCTTGGCAGGAGCAGGGACCAAGCAACGGGAGCTCAGCCCGCTGCAGGGATTCGAACCGCCAACCTTCTGATCGGCAAGCCCTAGGCTCTGTGGTTTAACCCACAGCGCCACCTGGGTCCCTTGGGACAAACTAGTAAATGAGTTAAATACAAAGTGTGGGATTCAACTAACGGAAGACCACACAAGGAGTTCTGTTAGCACAAAAGGGCTCCCCCGTGTACCCCCTGAAATCGGCTCTGAGGGTAACCCAAAGAAAAGTGTATAGCAGGAAGAGAGATTGTTTTATCTGGCTGAAATACAGTGGTACCTCGGTTTTCAAACGTAATCTGCTCCGGAAGACCATTCGGGTTCTGAAACGTTTGAAAACCGAAAACTCAACAGCTGACAGCTAGGCCTCAGGATCTTGCACTCAGCAGAAGCCGTGTGGCATGTTCGACTTCTGAGGCATGTTCGAAAACCGAAGCATTTACTTCGAAAACAGATGTACCACTGTACTTGCACTGATGGACTGACTGTCTGCTATGTTGAATTTCTCCCATATATGTTTTCATTACTTTTAAAAGTACAGAAGAACCCTACAATGCAGCAGCAAGAAAGCCTATTCAGGATTGGAACCTTTCACCTCTGAAACCTCTATTGGCACTAGTGACAACTTCTCTTCTGGGGAAATAGCAACTCCCAGGGGAAGATTTTAACTCGAACCACAAATCACCACCCGGAGGAAAAGGGTGAACCTTGCCCCGCCTCCCATATAACAGACTCAATTCTGCTATCCTCCTGCCCCCAGGCTGATCTTTTTAAAGTAATAACAAAACCTGGAATGCTTCCATGCATTTAACATATCATAAACTTTTGGCCCTCCACCAGAAATGCTTGGGCAGCACAACCATAAATGCAGCAGTTCTGCAGTTATGTACACATTAGCGGCTTAAAACACAAGGTCATCTATCCCTGCTGTGCAGCTGAATGTTGAGGTACACGCCTGGGAAGTCTTCACCCAGTGTCCATTTATCCGCTTGGTTTCTCCATCCCTGTGACAACGCCCAAACTCCTATTTGTGAAGTGGTCATCTGCACATGTGCAAGAAACTGTCTCAAATGGACACACCTCAGCTTAACGGTGAAGTGACTGTGGCTTACCTTTTCGAATCAGATGGAAGCTGGTTTGAGGGGAAACAAATCAAGCAAGAAACTAAAGGATGGCTCTGCATTAGGGGTAATGTCGTGTATCCACGAAAAGTCACATGTACACAGCCTGTCATTCGCACCGCCCAGAAATGCTGTTGTAAACTTAATCTGGAGTAATACTTTTCAGACCCATTTCCCAGGGATGCAAAAAAAAACAACAACAAACAAACCCAAGTACACCCACCCACAATCTCATCCAAGCTCATTTCAGTGCAGGAGGATGTGGGCATGGAACAGTCCCCCTCAGCTAAAGGCAAAGGAAATGCATTTGTAGCTGGCATGCCTACTGGTGTACAGTCGTACCTCAGAAGTCGAACAGAACCCGTTCTGGAAGTCTGCTCGGCTTCCAAAGCGTTCGGAAACCAAGGCACAGCTTCCGATTGGCTGCAGGAAGCTCCTGCAGCCAATCGGAAGCCGCAGAAGCCGCGTCAGACGTTTGGGTTCCAAAGAACGTTCACAAACCGGAACACTCACTTCCGTGTTTGCGGCATTCGGGAGCCAAAATGTTCGACTCACAAGGCGTTCGACTTCCAAGGTACGCCTGTATTTACTTCTTGCTTCTCCCCATCTCTGTTCCAGGATGCAGCAGCAACTCAGTCATGCGGATATCAGGTGAGGAATGCAGCCCCAGAACACTGCTACTGCCCACATGGGCATCAAAGCATGCACAGTGTTTCAGATCATGGTGGCAAAATCATGCCAGCAGCTACCAAGACTCAAGTTGGGAGATATTCGATTTGTGAACTGCATGTTGCATGGCCACTCCAGTCTTGGACTGACTCTGCCCATCCAAGGTGACTATTAGGACCTCCTGGACAGGAAGAAGAGTTTGGATTTGATATCCCGCTTTATCACTACCCGAAGGAGTCTCAAAGCGGCTCACATTCTCCTTTCCCTTCCTCCCCCACAACAAACACTCTGTGAGGTGAGTGGGGCTGAGAGACTTCAAAGAAGTGTGACTAGCCCAAGGTCACCCAGCAGCTGCATGTGGAGGAGCAGAGACACGAACCCGGTTCCCCAGATTATGAGTCTACCGCTCTTAACCACTACACCACACTGGAAGGACTAGACAGTGGCTTCCTGTTCTTGTTAAGGTTCACTTGGCCTTCCTGAGTTCTGCCATGTGTCCCTGTATCCTTTGGTTTGTATTCAGTTCTGACCTGCCTCTTTGTGTGTTCCTTTATTATTAATTTTCCAAATTTGTGCATTGATTGCTTCAGGCTATGAAGCAAAGTGGTGTACATGAACATAAAAATGAGACAAAATACAAAAAGCAATAATAATGCAAGTTCTAAAAACAACTATTATTCCTAAAAGCAAAGTATAAGAATAATAAAACGATTTCTAGGCTGAGTTATGCACCAGACCTTTAAAGAACATTCAGTGCACGACTCCCCCACCCAAAGAATCATGTGAACTGTAGTTTGCTAAGGAGCTGGGAACTGTAGGGGTAAACTACAGCTCCCATATTTTGCGGTGTGGGGGGGTGTTGTGCTTTATAGGTCTAGTGTGTACGCAGCCCTGGAGATATAAAATTATCGTTGTTCCTGCCTCCTCATTGGTCTGCAGTCTTAACGTGATCTCCTAGTTCAGGCATCCCCAAACTGTGGCCCGCCAGATGTTTTGGCCTACAACTCCCATGATCCCTAGCTAACATGACCAGTGGTCAGGGATGATGGGAATTGTAGTCCAAAACATCTGGAGGACCGAAGTTTGGGGATGCCTGGCCTAGTTCCTAGCTCCAGGACTGCCTCAAACTGTTGCCTGTAGCCAAACAATGACAAAATGTCAAAAGTCTTGCAACTTCTCCCTATTAAGCAAACATTTCAAAACAAGCAAAAAATATGGCAAAAAAGGGACTGAACATAAAACGTCACTTGCCATATTCTCAGCGCATCTGCAGCAAAGCAATCCCAACCCGATCTCATTTTCCTGCAGACAAAATATGAAGCCACCAGACCAGATCAAATTGCAGCCTTGAAGTCTGTGCCTTATGCCTTTTTAGCCATAGAATCTGCACAATGAATCTTTAAGGGACGCCACTAGAGGGAGATATCGTCACAGAGACTGCCAGCATATTAAAATCAGACTGCTGCAAATATTGCCGAGACGAAGTATGTGTGCTTATGTGTGTAGGGGAAGACGACAGTTCATTCATCCTCAAATCTGCATGCAAAAAATCCAAGATCTGCTCCCCACACCACACATCAGAAACTCCTATCAGATACCCTGGTTTCTCTTCAGATCATATATAAATTCAGATTTGATATTCACGTTTTAAGTTATGAGTGAAGCTCTAGCGTAGGAAGTAGAAATCAGCTTTTGAAGATTCTTTCTGAAGGCACAACATTAGTAACAGCACATCTAGCCATTTTTTTTTGCGTAATTCAACCATCAAATGCCTTTGTTGCCACTATAGTAAACGTTCCCTGGAACCATGCTTTCTGCTATTCACTTAATATAAATTTAGCATCAACAGTTGCTGCAAGCCAGTGCACGCAATACTGTCCTAGATGGACCAACAGTCTAACTCAGTATAAGGCAGTTTCCTATGTTACCCAGCTGGTAATGCTCAGGAGTATTCACCGCATACGGCTTCAATCACCACATTGCAAGTCTCTAGCATGCACAAATTTGTCGAGCCAGTTCAATGCATTTAAATAAGGCATGCTAGTTATTTTCCTGTAACCCCCTAGCATCTGGAAAACTAAGAATTGAAGAGGGGTTCCCAAGTACGTGGAAAGATTTGTACAGTATTTGGAAGTGAGCGCACATAAAATTCTCAATTAGGGTGCAAGGAAGCATTATTTGCACAGTGTGCGATGTTTTGGTAATGTTTGTGTAGCCACCAACCTATTTCTCTGCCTCAAAAGGGGCAAAAATGTCACTTATTTTGACACGGATCACCTGAAAGAATCCAATAGGCTAAGAAATGCAGAAACTGGTTCAGGAAGAAAAGCCCTCACTCCAATTCTCTGATTTGCAAAATATGACAGATTACAAAATTTATGTAACATTTAATTTAAACTCTAGTTCAGACCATTGGTCGGTCAGAGGTCTTTAAGATTCCAGGCATTTGGGAACTTTGCCCACACCAACTTGTCTCAAGAATAACCTCTCTCTCCTGGGGGAAAAAAACTGCATTAGATCGTAGATCATGCTGTGGGGTGATGTTTGCCCAGGACTCTTGGACCTCACCATCAATCACTGCAAACTGATGCAATGTCCACCCTACAAAACGCCTAATTTTCCCAGTGGTTGCACATTGCAGAGGAGTGGGGCTGGATTGACAGTAACAAGCAGCCTGCCATTACCATGACTTATAATAAATAATAATAATAATAATTTATTATTTGTACCCCGCCCATCTGGCCGGGTCCCCCCAGCCACTCTGGGCGGCCTCCAACAGATATTAAAATACACTAAAACATCACAGGTTAAAAACTTCCCTAAACAGGGCTGCCTTGAGGTATTTTCTGAATGTCAGATAGTTGTTTATCTCTTTGACCTCTGCTGGGAGAGCGTTCCATAGGGCGGGCGCCACTACTGAGAAGGCCCTCTTCCTGGTTCCCTATAGCTTTGCTTCTTGCAGTGAGGGAACCACCAGAAGGCCCTCGGCGCTGGATCTCAGTGTCCGGGCTGAACGATGGGGGTGGAGACGCTCCTTCAGGTATACAGGACCGAGGCAGTTTAGGGTGGAAACTTTTCTCACGGTGGAAACTCTTTTATTAGTTGAGATTCCTGCATTGCAGGGTGCTGGACTAGTTGCCCCTTGGGGTGTCTTCCAACTCTATAGTACTAAGGTAGGTACTACGATTCTATAAGAGTTTGAAAAGCACTCAGCTAGAGTCCTATTCAGGCACTATCCTCTCCTTCCTCTCCACTATCGCATGGTCTAGCCTGCAATTTCCGTTGCATCCCTGAATGACACTGAACCTATCTATGGGCTTCAAATTGGTGTGTAGTGTGGAATAGCTTACTGAAACCATCTCGGCATTTCCAGTTAACAAGGAGAAACTATGGGGCTATACTGGCTATGGGGCAGGGGCAGCAGCATTGTGACTTTGGGGTGGATCCCTTCCCGTTTCCTTTGCACACTTCTATTTGTAGAATATTTCAGACATTCCACTTACTGGGGACCCTAGTTTTAATTCTTTGCCACTCAGAAAGCTTCAAAAGGAACCCTGATCTCCTAGCAAAATGTGTCAAATATCCAACACATGACATTTCTTGGAATAAGCCTTAGAAATGGAATTAGCTGCTTTTCCTGTTTTTGAAAGAAGAAAACAAGGGCGCTCAGTTAGAAACCCTGGCAAACCGAAATGTATAAATCCACCTTTTCCATGTGTGTTTTTGGTGCAAATATTTCATAAAGAATTATGGTGCATGGAGTATATGACAGGTTTATTTATTTGCTTTAGTCTACCTCTTTGGCTTGCGTACTGAAATTCCATGGCTAATCATAAATTCTCTGTTGAATTAAGAATATCAGAAGAGCCCTGCTGGGTTAGACGAGGCGTTGCATCTATTCCTGCATTGTTTTTGCAAGTTGTCTAAGTCAAATGCCTCTAAAACGTTAACAAGCAAGGTATGGGCACGATGCCCTGGACAGCTACTGTTGCTTGTCTCCAGTATTAAGCATCACTGCATCCTCATTCCAGGTTTTTTTTAAGCATCTGAAGAAAGGACAACGGTGTGGCCTTTTGTCTGAAGTTATGCATGAGCGTAAAACAGTGGTTCACAAATGTGTGGCGTGCCACACTGGAGTAGCAAGAAGATTCAAGGACAGTCAAAGAAACATTTAAACATTTCAGTGTAGTATAGTATCAAAATAATTTGTTTTTATTTACCGAAGGTGGATAGGTATCTTTTCATAACGACAGAAAGAGCATCAAGGGCAATCCTGTTTGTGATCCAGAATCGCCATTCAGACAAAGCGCTGGAGAAGACTTGTTTATAATTGTGTTTTGGGAATGATTCATGTTCTTATGCATTGCTTTATACTTTCTGGATGTCCCGTGAGCATATTATAAAGTACTTGTGTTTTGTGCTATAAATCAAGCACTGCTGGGAGTTGTTTCTTTTTGTTTTCCAATTCTTATGAATAAAAAATTTGGTGTGGTGCGAGCAAATTTTTATTTTCAAAGTGTGGCCCAGAGGGAAAAAAGTTTGAGAACCACTGGCGTAAACGGTCTATTGTGTTGTGGGTGGAGGGGGTCATTTTCAAAGGAGAAAAAGGAGACGAGACACAACTCACTAGGACAGCACATCCTTTGCACATGTAAGGTCTTGAGTTCAATCCTTGCTAACTCCAGTTAAAAGGGTCAGGGAGCAGTTGATGAGAAAGCCCTCTCCCTGGGACTGTGGAGAACAGCTGCCGGTGTTAGAAACTGAGATATGAAAGCTAGGAGCTAAATGGCATCTTAAACCTAGGTTATGGGTGTTACAACTGTGTGTCTAGGCACGCTTTTTTATAGTAAGAATACAAAGCTGAAACCGAATGAACTGCAGCTAAAATCTTATGTTCATTTTTCTCATGGTCTGGTCCTCATCTGAAGACTGCAAAAACAAAGTCATACTTCCCCTGCCCACCCCCCTAATATTCTCAAGAGGGCCTCTTCTCCAGTCTTCAGAGAGTGGCTGGAAGTCAGGAGGCAGGAAAAGGTCCTCCTTTCCTTCCACTCTGCAGTTTTAATCTGAAATCTTAGGCGCAGTACTGCACCCAGAGCTCAGAAACTGCTCGCGCTAATGAAGTTCCCTGTCGCAAAACATGCCTAGAACAATGAGAATTTCGAACACTGCCAGTAAGAGTGGGCAATACTGGGCTAGATGGAGAAATAGTCTGGCCTGCTGTAAGGCAGTTTCCTATGTACTGGGGTAGAGGAGGAACCTGCACGAACATATTTGAAGTATACAACCTTCCTCTCCCCGTGCTTACACTGTAGAAGTTTATAGCACAATCCCAGGACATCAGTCTGTGGCTAGGAGATCTGCTGCCAGTCAGTGTAGACAATGCAGGGGTTTCCCCACTTAACGAGCATTCGACTTGCACGCAATCACATAGACGTGTAGCAGCAGTAAATAATTACCATATTTTTCCGTGTATAAGACTAGTTTCCCCCCCTAAAAAATAATGTCAAAAATTAGGGGGCGTCTTATACACTGATACATCTCTTCCCATTTTCTTAAGTCTGAGTCCCCCAAAATAGGGGGCGTCTTATACATGGGGGCGTCTTATAGACGGAAAAATACGGTATATAATAGTGGGGAAACTGCAAAAAAAAAAATGGTGAGAAAAGAGCAGGAAAACAGCTAGCAATCCCAGGGGCCTTTGCAGCTGCAATCCCATAAGCCTTTGAGGCCTGTTGAGAGCTGAGAAAGGAGGACGTTTAATGGCTTTTTAGGTGGCGTTCCCCACTATATGCGATTTCACGTTTACGCACGGTACCCGGGAACGTAACCCCCAAGTTAAGTGGGGAGATGCCTGTACACATGAACATATATTTATTGATTTAACACAGGTGCCTCAGAGGATCTTATGCAGAGGCAGTGCCATACGAGCAAAGAAGGTAGAGAAATTACTGAGTCACCATGTATGTTAGGACAGCAACCTCCTACAGAAAAATCTAAGCAGCGTATGTCTATTTCTATGGAGTGCAGAACTTAATGAGCTGTGCTCCCACAGATGCTTGTCTTTAAAGGAGGGCACTATTTTATTTTATTTTATTTTAAAAGGTGAAGGGCATTGAAGAGGAGCAGGGCACTGGATGTGACATTCCCTTGCAACGCACACCTGTTAAGAAGGAAGGTGAAATTAAGTCCGAGTAGCACGTGTCAGTGCTCTAAGCCCAGAGGGAAGTGTCAGATCAAATGAGGAGAATGCAAAGCTCTTTAACAGAAAGGAAAAAAAGACTTACTCCTAAAGTACTTTGACACGCACAGGCTGCTCTTTTCTCTTCAGATCTGCTTCCTCTTTCGGTCAGGTTTCCCCCGAAACTCCCCCAGACCCTCTGCAGCATTTATTCCTATATTTGTATTATTCGGTGGTATTCGTGGGCAGCCTCAAGAAAGCCCCCGGCCATTGCATGCAGGCCCGGCACAATGGGGCAAGGCATGTTCCCTAATCCAGCCCCCCCCCCCCCCCCGATGCTAGAGCCACTGGGGGGAACATCCCTGAAAGGGCCCCAAACCATCTCGGCTGCTTTGGGGACCTTGATAGTTTTGTGAGCACATCCTTGACTCTTTGCAAGCATATGGACAGCTGCCTTCCCTTTCCACAAGCAATTTCTCCCTGAGCGTCTTTGGCGATGCAGCCGCTATTTAAAATCCCACCAAGGGAAGTTTCCTATTCCTGCCCAGTCCTTATTGGGCTCAACACTAAGACAGCACAGCAATCTGCGGAAAGCCAATAGGATTCAGTACTCTGTCCTTGCCAAATGCCCAACTCCTACCGGAGACCTGAAGGAGTATTAGCACACAGAACTGCATCTGAAGTTTCCCCCACCCAACGCCAGCACCGATTGTTCATCTAGCTCCAAAACAGTGAATACTACAAGGCAGTGGGGTGAGTGGCGGCGGTGATGACTCCTTCTTTCTCTTTCCTCAAGACATCTGCAAGCAGACTTTGGAAGCACTTCCAGCTGTATCCCCACTTATGCTAACGAAACCCACATTTGGGATCCCTGGTGGTGGCAGTGGAATATTTGCGGTTCCTGCCTTGTTTATCAAAACATACCAGATGCACTACTATATTAGCATGGGATTGTGCATGGATGGAAAATGGGTCATTTACGACCGCTACCTAGTTAGAGAGATGGTTTAAACCAGGCATACCCAAACTGTGGCCCTCCAGATGTTTTGGCCTACAACTCCCATGATCCCTAGCTAACAGGACCAGTGGTCAGGGATGATGGGAACTGTAGTCCAAAACATCTGGAGGGCCGAAGTTTGGGGACGCCTGGTTTAAAAACAACGATTTTGCACGCCAACCGAGTTTATTTAAACCTCCTACCTTGCACCGCTGATATCGACTCCGACCATCAATTGTCCATTCAGCGAAAGGACCTCATCTCGCAAGCGAACTTTTCCACATTTCCCTGCGGGGCTGTTTTTCTTTAAGTCGGTGACCCAGATGCTTCCAACATCCAGCACAGGACCCTTATGCCCCTTCCTCTTCTTCCCCACTCTCCTCTTTTCACCATAGTCCCCCAGAGCAGGGATGTTCCCAAAACTTAGGCCGAGCGCCTCTGTCTTTCCTGGATCCTTGGTCAGGTACAGTGTGCAGATCTCCATATCCACAAAACAAGTACCATGTTGCAGTTTGCCCTCCTCTATTGGGAAGTTGAGCTGGATGTACTCCCTCAGCTTCTTAATAGCAGAGTGGCAAAGCCTGTGTTCTGGCTCCTCCACCTCCTCCTTCAGATGGTTTTGAAGCCACCGGTAGAGGATAGGAAGAAACAGCACCGCGTTCTCCGGAGTGATGGGCATTGTGGCCACGGCAGGGTCCCATTATGTGATGAACTTGTTCCTGGATTGGGTCGTCGAGATTTGATCAGCGCACCTTTCGGGATCAAGGTAGCTCTGCGCTTCATCAGCAGCCATACTGAGGGAAACCAAAAGGGCACGCACAGAGGGAGCCCAAAGTAAAGTAATAGGAATGAAAAAGTTCTCTCTTTTCTGACGGTTTAGCCAAAGATAACAGAGCAGGCTTTTTAATTAAAAAGAATGAACACCATTGCTCTGGAGAATTCTGCAAGAAGAGGAAGGAAGCAGAGGTTTGGCTCTTTCCACAGCTGTCCGCACAGAAATCGCTCGGGCACTCGCTGCTCCACCAGCAGCGACCATAATTGCTCCTCCACATTCATCAACACCTGCTTGACCTAGAAAGGGGGAAACAACATAGTTAAAACCATAATTCTCACTCTCAAATAAAGGATTTGAGAGCTGTCTGCAATGCTCATTAATGAGAAAGCTTTCCTTAACGTTATTCTCTTTTCTCGTTAATTCTATAATCTGTTTTTCTATTCATTTGTGTGTGTTTTTAAATACACTCGTGGGTTATCAGTCATGTTCTAGAAAGACTGCAGAAGAGGAGGAATACAAAGAAATGTTTGTAAATGCACATGTCCTCCTGCAACACTTGGAGATTGTATGTACGTGTTTGAATCTAGTTTTTACGTCTACGTCGAAAAGAGTTTCCAAGATTCTGACAAGCTCTAGCATGGCCATGACATGGAACACAATGAACAATGGAACACAAATTGAATGTGCATACACATACAGGCCTTCATGATCTTGTTTATCATAACATGTCTGTTTAACCCAGTGTTTTTCAACCTTTTTTGGGCAAAGGCACACTTGTTTCATGAAAAAAATCACGAGGCACACCACCATTAGAAAATGTTAAAAAATTTAACTCTGTGCCTATATTGACTATATATAAAGTAATTCTCTTGAATAGGAATCAAATAAACACAAAGAAAGTATTTTATAATTACTTTATTATGAAATAGTAAGTAAACAGAAATATGAAAAATTATAAAATACTTTATTCAGTATTTTTCAATTTTTCCCACGGCACACCAGGCAACATCTCGCGGCACACTAGTATGCCACGGAACAGTGGTTGAAAAACACTGGTTTAACCTACACATTCTGCCAAAGTATGACCCTCCAAATTTGCCTTCCTTATTTTTGCTCTGGGTTGCAATGAATGCAGCCACAGGTTCGTCTTCTTTGTTATCACCCCTGGAATTACTGGTGGGATCCGCCTTTAAGGAATCCATGGATGGACATTTGTGCCTGGAGACAGACAGACAGGCCGCGTATCCACAGCAGTGACCAGAGGAGGAATGGCAGCTGGGTGGAGCGCAGAGAGAAGAAACGCCATGGTGCATCTGTAACAGCGAAACCAGACGCCTTCATCTGCCCCAGCTGCAACAAAACATCTCTCTCCTGTATCTGTCTCTATAGCCACAGCAGGCTCTGTAACTCTCCAATGTTTTGACTTCACCCCCAAAGGCGGATTCTTCCATCGTCTCTCGAGACAGATGGATGCCAACAATATTATCTTGTGAAAGAAATATGAATTGTAGACACATTTTTCTTTGTCATAGCTACTTTGTCCATTCCCCACAACATTCACAAGCTTAACCTCAGAACTGACTGCTCTTGCAACTGTGCTTAGCTTAGGGCCAGTCCTGGAGACGGAGCGAGGCAGCCGCCTCAAGAAGCAGGTGATGCATGATGAGGAACAGCAGCAAGGTGTGGGGAGACAGCTGTCAATGCCACCGCACCTGTTCTGTATCTCCCAAGTTAGCCTTTCCCCCTCAGATACAATGGAGCATGTGGAATTAGGGGTGGAGGAGGGATATCTTATCATCTACAGCAAAATGTCTCGGGCTAGCCCTGATGGTGCTCTTCCCTCCTCTCCACACTTGTCCTCCAGATTCAGCTGATCCCTACAACTGCTCTTTTTGTGACTTCTGAGCAGTTGGGATGCTATGCATACACACACACACACACACACACACACAACCCCTAAACCACCTAAGCAGCAGAACCAATTGCAGGTTGTGTACGTGCTTATTTCATACATCAAAGTCACAGCTCTTGCAGCCAATTGGTAGGCAGAATTCCAACCCGGCAGCCCGCATTCAGCTGTATGCAACAAAAATGTCCTGATTGCACAACAGAACTTCCATTCTCTATGCTCTTCCCAGGAGCCTCTGCCCCAGTCTGCTCCAGAGGTTTGGTGGAAGCCCCATAGTAGATTTGGGATGTCCGGGGGGGCGGGGTTTACAGGAAGGGAACAGTCGACTGAGAAAGTGAAAGTCCTTGCACTAACGAGACCCATTATTGTTTTCTCTTTCTTTGAATAATTTTGGCAAAAAAATAAAATAATATCTACAATTTCCATGCAAATCTATATTTTCTATCTTTCTTTTCACTTCATATTATCCTCAAATAGCTGAATGAGGAAAATGTCCTAACAGTTTCAACAAATACCCTTGACCTTGTAAATAGAGATACAGAGGAGTCTTTGAATTGGCACCAAGTCTAGCGCTGAAAGGAGAAGAATAACATCTAAAAGGCGGGCGTACATGAAGAAGAACAATGCACCGCTAATATTTCTCAAGATTACTTTACTGAACCAGTCCCAGATCATTTTGGGATATCCTGATTACATGCAAAGTTTTGTTTCATCCTCTCTAACAAATTGAGCTCTTCCTTCCTTTTACGTCCCTCCCAGCGGAGTATCGAAAGCGTCCTCAGTACCAATTTCCTGGCTTACAGAAAGAGAATTTTTTTAAGTAATTACAATGCCCATTGCTGACTCTTCAAGATCTGATTTATTTGCATACATTCTTCAGATACTATTTTTGAAAGACTGTGTATCAGACACATCATAAGCCCAGCCCATTTTGACATTTTTTAAAATGTGTTGTTCATCTTCCTCAAAAGGGCAGGCTGTGGTTTAGCTAATGCCAGAGCTTCTAGAACAGGGGTCAGCAACCTTTTTCAGCCGTGGGCCGGTCCACCGTCCCTCAGACCATGTGGTGGGCTATATTTGGGGGGGGGGCGGGAGAGGGATGAACGAATTCCTATGCCCCACAAATAACCCAGAGATGCATTTTAAATAAAAGGACACATTCTACTCATGTAAAAACACGCTGATTCCCAGACCGTCCGCGGGCCGGATTGAGAAGGCGATTGGGCCGCATCCGGCCCACGGGCCTTAGGTTGCCTACCCCTGTTCTAGAAGGCCAAACCAGATGAGACACCATTCACGCAATATAGACATTACATGAAAAGGCTTCTTAAACTCAATTGGTGGTGCAAGGACAGCTAATCTGGACAGGGACCCTGGGATGGAAAGTGAAGAGGCTTTGATTTTTTGCCCTCTGCTGCAGTCCCAATGTGGAGTCAGCCTTCCATGCTATTTACATCGGGGGAAACCACCCATTGAAGCAGATGGCAGCTCCCCCAGGCACATGTCACCCCAGGCATTCACTAGATTGGGACCACAGTAGAAAGTTAAGGCTTGTGACCTCGTGCATACCTGGTTCCCAAGTCAGATCAGCTGTCCCACCTATGGTTAGATGTAGATGTGGTTCTTCAGAACACTGAACAGCTGAAGACCTCTTTGTGAAGACCTCTTTGGAACCACAATACAATATTTGCATTTACTCCATCATAACAGATTTGCTAATTTCATCAAAGGAAGAATAGCATTTGCATGTGACCACCCTTAGAACTTAACATGAGGAATCTGGAAATATTAGGGATCAAAAAAGTTCTGGCACATCTGCAAATGTGCTCAATACTTTTCCCAAGCCCTTTCTGTGGGAAAAGTTCACAATAATAAAGTTGCTTAGGAAACAAACAAACAAACAAAAACCCAACCCTTACGGATTTCTTCCAAGGTCTCATGAATTCTAATTTCAAAACATACATCAAGGACTTAAGTTTCTGGTAATTTTTTTCGGTCTGAATTTTACGTATGACAAAAATCTGAATACAAAAATAGGAACACAAGGGAACGAATCAGCATGGCAAAATCACTGTGGGGGTTTTATTTTGCAACTGCTATAAATTGCACAATTCTCAGACTAGGCGGGTCATTCAAACACACCTAAGAGATGGCTCATTAGGGAACTTGCCTTTACATGAGAATATCTGCAGCTCATAAAACATAAAGGATTCCCTTTTTTCTAGACTAACAGAACTTTACATAGGATCATGGACACTTTTCAGTGAGGGAATCAAGAAAACACCTGTGGAGGCATAGAATACACTGGTTTTAAATCAGGACGTGGAAATGGAAGGGCTGCAGATTGTTTTGTTTTAATTTTGTTTGCACTGTATTTTGTGGCAATGCTGGGGCAATTGAGTGTGCTGGCAATTTTAAGGATTTGGGGTGTTTTAACACGTGTGCTTTTTGTGGCGCTCAATTGCTGCTTAGTTGTGTAGTATAGTCTGCCACTTTGTGAAGGTATTTGCTTTAAAATCAGGATATAAATATACTAAGTAGATGTCTAAATTAAATCTAGGTAAAGGTAAAGGGACCCCTGACCATTAGGTCCAGTCGTGACGCCGAAACGCCGTTTACCTTCCTGCCGGAGCGGTCCCTATTTATCTACTTGCACTTTTGACATGCTTTTGAACTGCTAGGTTGGCAGGAGCTGGGACTGAGCAACGGGAGCTCATCCCGTTGCAGGGATTCGAACCGCCAACCTTCTGATCAGCAAGCCCTAAGCTCTGTGGTTTAACCCACAGCGCCACCCGCACCCCAAATTAAATCTAGCTTATTATAAATTACATCAACGTCAACCCAGTCCTTGCAGACATCCGAAATGCCTGAAGACAGTCAGGCTGTGCATCCACAGCAGAGATCAGAGGAAAAATGACCACTGGGGAGCACAGAGAGAAGAAACGCCATGGTGCATCTGCAGCAGCACAACCAGATGCCTTCATCTGCCCCAGCTGCAACAAAGCATGTCTTTCCTGTATCAGTCCCTACAGCCACAGGCGCCGCAACCTTCCAATGGTTCATCTTCACTCCCAAAAGGCACACTCCTCCATCGTCTCCCAAGAAAGGAGGTATGCCAACAAAGGATTCAATACATTTTATTATTATTTTTTATACATAAAATATCTATAGATGCAATAAACTAGAATTCCACATCAGGTAATTGCATGCCTTGAACACCATCACTATTACTTGCTTTTCCAAAACCGACTTCCCTTCCTATTCATATCTAGGATACTGACTATAAACTTGGGGTCTCTTACGGAACTCTACAATTCTATGATCCTTCTTTTTTATACAGTGGAACCTCGGTTGTCGAACGCTTCAGAAGTCAAACGTTTCGGTTTCGAGCGGCCACAACCCAGAAGTGAATGCTTCCATTTTTGAACAAAGGCAAATGGCTTCCGGGGCACGTTTCTCCTTTTTTTCCCCCAATTGATTTTGCCAGCGGGCAATTGCGCCTCAGTTGTTGAACGTTTCGGAAGTTGAACGGTTTTCCGGAACGGATTACATTTAACAACAGAGGTTCCACTGTAGTACTTCCAAAACACACACACACACACACACACACACACATACAATCTAAGAACCCTAGAGGTGGTGTAGTAGATTTTGAAGTGCAGAAGTTTGTTCTCATAGCTCCCAGTGTCACTCTCCCAATGAGACTCAAATAATACCTCCATTCTCTCTCTCTTATACACACAAATACTCTGGAAAACAGCAGTGCCTAGCATAATACCCAGTCCATTAGGACCAGCATGACTGCAATCCTTAAACAAAGTTTCCTGGGCATAAGCTCCATTGAACTTGGGGGCATTTACTCCTAACTACATAGGTTCTGTCTGTAAAACACACTGAGTTTGAACAAAAGATCTTCAGCCAGCTGAAATAAAGCCTTTAGCTTTTAATTAGAAGTGCAAACCACCTTGCGAAGAAGAAGCATTACTATTTATAGGAACCCTGTCCAAGAGCAGAAAGCAAAGTATGCAGGCTTTGCCTTATTATTTTTTCTCATTCTTGCCTCTATGCTGCTCTGTCACAAACAATAGTGAAACTTTAAAGCCTCTTTATCGTCTCATTCACTTGCCAGTACACTGGGCTCTGGCAGATGATGTCATTGTTCCCGCTCTGAAAAAAGCCCCAGAGCTGTACTCCCTTGCAATTTCCCCTCTATGGGGGGGGGGGGATTTCAGTCTGAGGTCTGCACTCCTTCACATGAGATCTTCTGGGGCCACACGCAGGTGGCGGCCATGGCTGCAGGGGGGTGGCATCGGTGGGATAACAGACGTGACTCTTACTTCTCTAGAGCTGGCTACATTCCAGATATACAAATATCAGAGGTTTCTACATACACACCTAAACCTCAGTCCAGGCAAGCAAGACGCATTTGCAACAGTTCAACGACACTTTCCTAGGAAGACTGGATGCTGACTTTTGCAGAGTCAGGTCATTGGTCTCAGTAGGGCTGAGCTCAGTAGGGCTGGGCGGTATATTGACATATCGTCCAAAATCAATTTCAAGTGCATATTGTGATATTGGTTTCATTTCTTTTCTTTTTTTTACTTGGGGGGATCTACACACAGGAAAACCCCCACTATAAATAAGTCAGAAATTAAATCGCCATAACAAAAGGAAAAAACTCTATGTAAAAATAGCACAGGGGTTTTTTTTTTTCCTCTGGCGCCACCTGGTGTTGCATGTTTATAATGCATTCAAAGCGTTGTTTTTTGACTAATGTAGCTGAGTCCCTGGCAATATATTGCAAATAAGGGATGCGGGTGGCGCTGTGGTCTAAACCACTCAGCCTCTTGGGCTTGCTGATCAGAAGGTCAGCAGTTCGAATCTGCACAACAGGGTGAGTGCCCGTTGTTCTGTCCCAGCTCCTGCCAACCTAGCAGTTCAAAAGCACGCCAGTGCAAGTAGATAAATAGGTACCGCTGTGGTGGGAAAGTAAACAGCATTTCCATGCGCTCTGGTTTCTGTCATGGTATTCCATTGCACCACAAGCGGTTTAGTCATGCTGGCCACATGACCTGGAAAGCTGGCCACATGACCTGGAAAACGCCGGCTCCATCGGCCTCAAAGCGAGATGAGTGCTGCAACCCCACAGTCGCCTTTGGCTGGACTTAACCGTCCAGGGGTCCTTGACCTTTACTGCAGATCATGATGTATGCAAAAATCGTAATGTGGGGAAAACCGTGAAGACAGACAATGCCTCTACATAGTTCCATCCTTATTTCAAACATATATCGGTATACCATGATGTTTAGCTGGTGATATATCACGATGTTGAAAACCAGATATTGCCCAGCCCTAATGCTGACTAGAACCATTTCCATGGATTTTAAAAGCGTCATGCCGTATCGTAAGGTGCTGTCACAAGTTCACCTCAAGATTTGCCATGTGGGCCTGAGGGGGGGGGGGTATTTGATCTCCGAATGTGTGGAACTAGCTGCACAGAGCCTGGCACCCCAGCCGCTGCACTCAATCAACAGCTCTCTTAAACTCTGGGAAGACAAAAGACTAGTAAAAATTATTACCAGCTGCAACGAGATGGACTTCCAACATAAATACTTCCAAAATCTATTAGTGTAATTACCCTCAATTTGATCCGATCATCACAAGGCTGGAAAGAGTTTTCTAGCGATTGGATGTAAGGGTTCATCAGCATCAATGCCCAACAAGGCTTTCAGAGGAAAGGCTGGACTTAAAGATATTATCTTTATTGACGATTTCCAGTGCATTGTCCCCCCTGCGCCCATGTGAGGAGAAGAAGAAGAAGAGTTTGGATTTGATATCCCGCTTTATCACTACCTGAAGGAGTCTCAAAGCGGCTAACATTCTCCTTTCCCTTCCTCCCCACAACAAATACTCTGTGAGGTGAGTGGGGCTGAGAGACTTCAGAGAAGTGTGACTAGCCCAAGGTCACCCAGCAGCTGCATGTGGAGGAGCGGAGACGCAAACCCGGTTCCCCAGATTACGAGTCTTCCGCTCTTAACCACTACACCATGCTGGCACAAGTTAATAAAAATATTCATCATGCTGCACATTCCTTTCAGCCTAATACTGTGGTCCACTGAACACAGCAAACAGTGCTGCATTCATGGCATATACCGGTAGCAGCCTTTGCCAACCTAGTAAGGTAAAGGGACCCCTGACCATTAGGTCCAGTCGTGTCCGACTCTGGGGTTGCGGCGCTCATCTCGCTTTATTGGCCGAGAGCCGGCGTACAGCTTCCAGGTCATGTGGCCAGCATGACCAAGCTGCTTCTGGCGAACCAGAGCAGCGCACGGAAACGCCGTTTACCTTCCCGCCGGAGCGGTTCCTATTTATCTACTTGCACTTTGACGTGCTTTCGAACGGCTAGGTGGGCAGGAGCTGGGATCGAGCAACGGGAACTCACCCCGTCGCGGGGATTCGAACCGCCGACCTTCTGATCAGCAAGCCCTAGGCTCTGTGGTTTAACCCACAGCGCCACCTGGGTCCCTGGGCCAACCTGGTACCATCCATGTTTTGGGCTACAACTCCCATCAGCGCATGGTTGGAGCACTACTAGCCTGGTCTTGGGTAAAGACCAACAGCAGCTCTACCACTATACAAATTTATCATTAAAAGAAAGCAGAAATGAATTCCCATATGCATGTCTGGGTTGAAGTGGAATCGTGGGTCTGGAAAGACTGAAGACTACGGCATGTCTAATGCACACAGGAGCAGAAGCTGCTCCGTTCTTTTAGATGGGAAAGCACAAAATAAATAGGGAAAGGGCTGTAGCTCACTGGTAGATCGTCCGCTTTGCATGCAGAAGGTCCCAGGTTCAATTTGCAGCACCCCCAGGTAGGGCTGGGAATGCTTCCGGTCTGAAACGTGAGAGAGGCACCGTCAGAACACTAAATTAGATGCCGCAATGGTCTGAACTCTGTGTAAAGGCCGCTTCCCTACGTACCTACTGTTGTGTATTGATTCAAAGGTTATATCTGTATTACTATTGTCTGTAAAGTAACTGCATTCCTGTTCCAGAAGGAACAGCTACTATTGGTTCATTCAAGCTGCTGCATTTGGATCCTCAGCTTTATTGGTTCCCACCAAAAAGCTGCTGTGTGATTGCTTGAGATTGTTCCCTCCAAAATGTATCTTTTCCTTGCCAGTCCCTGTCCCTATAAATGTAGCTTCCCTACCCTCAGTTCCCTCAGTCTTGTCTTGTTGCCTGAATAAAGAAGTTGTTACACGAAGACGCTGTCTCCTGCCTGACTGTCAGAGAGCTGAAATCACTTGCTGAAATCATTAACCCACGCTACAACACCTACATTCACAGATCCTGCCACTAATCAAAAGCTCATGGAGAATAAAAAGCTTCTGTGGCAGATGCAAGGTTTCAGGTGCTAAGGGAAGACATTAATATGTTGCTTTCAGGTCCAAACCATGTTCTTTACTTTGCAAATACGTGAATTGGTTGATGAACTGCCGAGAGAGTTTGGACAAGCAAGCAGTTGTGTGTGCGGCATTACTCTGCTCATTTGCACACGAGCTTTTCCTAGCACATGCCCCAAATGCCTCTGATTTGTTGTTGCGTGGCTGTATGGTTTCTCTTAAAGGCTAACCTTAAGGAACCCACAAAGAGTAGGCTTCCCATTCCAGGAGCGAAGGGGTGAGGCTATTACTGCCTTCACACCCAGATTTCAGCGCTGTTTACTCTCCTGGTTTTCAAATCCATGCGTCACCTTTAATGAACTTAGGGTGTGAGCTTTGTTGGGTGGAATGCAAATTCACTTATCCTCCTGGAAACCTTTCCACCCATTTCTGTGGGGAGTCAGAATTCCTCAAGCTGCTTTCACAAAGAGGCACTTAAATAGGCTTGCGCTGATCTATTTAAATGAGTAGATTAAAACCAAAGGAAGCTTTAGTTGATCAATCAATGAAGGGGAACTTTAATAGGTTAGGGCAGAGGGTTAGCAGGGCACATTTTTAACGCAGTTTTGTTGAATAAAGATTGCCTTTCCTTTCAACAGTAGATTGTGTCCATATTTATTAAGCTTTTCTCTCCAAAATCTCAAAAATGAATCTATACTGAGATGCTGGTGAAAAGTAAATCTATTCAAATGTAATTTAATCAGGGGACGAATAATCAACTAAGGTTGCAAACCTACGTACACTGACATGGGAGTAAGCCACATTGAACTCAGTTGAGCTTACCTCTGAGCAGACATATCAAGGCTTTCACTCTAAATACATTTTATTTTATTTATTTATCACATTAATAACCCACCCTTCCTCCAAGGAGCCCAAGGTGGCACACATACTTCTTTGGCCAAACTTTTTGCATTTTCTGTAGCCCTGTTGAGGTGTTACTGCCCTGAACAAGGAATGTCAATGCATGTAGGGGTTGTGGGGCCATGCACAATGCCCTAGCCCCACAAGTCCTGCATTGAGCAGGTAGGTCTGAAAAGAAGAGATACTTCTATGTTCAGCCACGTGAGCTTAGAAGCCTCTCCATGGTCCATGCATTACCAGAGTTCCTGACGGTGAATCTTCCAAGCACATTCAGCCAAATGCATCCACCCTTCAGATCTTCCCACTCAGAAAGGGAGGCATGGAGTGGAGCAAGCAGGGATGGTGCAAAAGGGCTTGTCAAGTATAATTATTTAATTGACACTGAAATGGGGAATGCCTAAATGTGTGTTACTGAAGGTTTTAATGTGGGGAAATTCCACTTAAGTATACTAAGTGGTCTCTGAACTCATTGATGGGTTGATAATTTACTGTTGTTCTCTGCTAGCTAGCACAGGAATGTTTAACCGGGTGGTGGCTGAGTCTTTGCTCTCGGGGTCTGTGGAAGTAAGGACGTGTAAATGACCCTCTCTAGTGAGACAGGCAAAATGGAGACTGTAAGGAGAGACACAGCTCAGATTTTAGATCTGTTTCGAATATTTCGTATTTTATAAGAAGCGGAGCCTGTGCTGGAATTGCACATGATCTTATGGATATTTTGGATATACCATTTGCTGTTTTTGTTCTGTTTTGAAGAAAGTTGTGGAAGTGAAGCTTTAATTAAACTGATGAGCTTTGACAATGTTTTATTTCCAAAAGGTGTCTGTTTTTATGCATCCAGTCGCTTCAGGTTATGCAATATTAGTATCTGCAATAGCGTTTGCATTTCTTGTTCAGGCCTAAACACCTGAGCAGGCCTCTGGTCTGTGTGACATTACACTAAAGTACATAATACACACTCAAAAACCAACATGATTTTGAACCCTTAGAAGGAGCACAGCTACTATTTTCTAGTTCAGGAAGGCATACAGTGAAGCCAAACAGACCATATACTGTGTTCATCATTTTCCTGCCTTGGAAAGAGGTGCTCACCATATTTATAAGTTCCAAGGGTGCTTTGAAACCCAGTCATTTTTTAAAAATAGTTTACCACCCCCTCTCCAGGTTTATGAGAATATAACAAGCCAAAACACCTTAGTTAATTATGTCAGGCCTTAAATTCTACTCTCCAAGTCCATATTTTTAGAGCCAACATAGGAAAAGCTCAGCAGCAGATCACAGAT
This sequence comes from Darevskia mixta, assembly GCA_034641385.1. NCBI lineage: Eukaryota > Metazoa > Chordata > Lepidosauria > Squamata > Lacertidae > Darevskia > Darevskia mixta. Next base: position 3,701,580 of record JAWWNH010000062.1, on the reverse strand, counting down.
CCATTTAGTCCAGCATCCTGTTCCCAAGAGTTGCAAGTCAGATGCTTCTAGGAAGCTCATGAGCAGGGCAAAAGCCATTGCTTGCCCTCAACAAATAGGATTCGGGGGTATACTGCTCCTGGACATGGAAGTTCCATTTAGCTACTGTACTCAAGTTGCTGCTGATACACGTCTACACTATTAGCTCTGACCCCAATAGTCATCCTTTTGGAAACCAGTGAAGGAATTCTGTATGGCTAAGTTCATGCTCATGTGTGCCGAAGTAGGAATGGGCTTTAAATCTTTGGTTTTCATCTTGCCTTTTATTCTTGGATTTGGTGTTACATTATCAACGACATGCGGTTTTAATTATGTACATGCAGCCAGAGGCCTATATTCAGCAAATGCATAATTAGAAATCCTAGTAAGAAACAAGAAAAACACAGACAGCTTACAATGTTGTCCCGGCAGATATGACAGGACCTCTCCTTCCTTTCCTCCTCTGCAACCCCACACAAACACCCAGTCTGTTCCAGAGGGTTCCCTTACTTTCTATAATAGGCAAAAGGTAAAGGACCCCTGGACAGTTAAGTCCAGTCAAAGGCAACCATGGGGTGCGGCGCTCATCTCGCTTTCAGGCCGAGGGAGCCGGTGTTTGTCCACAGACAGCTTCCCGGGTCATGTGGCCAGCATGACTAAACTGCTTCTGGCACAACGAAACACCATAACGGAAACCAGAGTGCACGGAAACACTGTTTACTTTCCCACCGCAGCGGTACCTATTTATCTACTTGCACTGGCATGCTTTCGAACTGCTAGGTTGGCAGGATCTGGGACAGAGCAACAGGAGCTCACTCAGTTGCGGGGATTCGAACCGGCAACCTTCTGATTGGAAAGCCCAAGAGGCTCAGTGGTTTAGACCATAGCGCCATCCGCATATTAGGGGTACACAGGGAGCTGCGGGAGAGAGGAGGGGAAAGGTAAACATCACTTATGTGAGCCAAAGTCTGTTCTGCAGGTAGGCCAACCCTGTTGAATGCCACCCTATACTAGGTGTGGGAACTGGATCTGCACTTTTTAAAAAAATCCACACCAAAAACCGTATTTAAATGTGTACTTACAATTTTTTTTGCACACGTTTTCTCTCAAATCACACATTTCAAAATTTTCCAACCCCTTCCAAATCATATGTAGCTGGAAGGAGGGGAGAACCATGATTTATACATGCAGACTTTGCAGTCAACACAGTATGGACAGTATTATTATCATTATTAATGCACGTATTTCATACAGTAGTACCAAGAACTCAGGTATGAAATGACCTGGAAGAAGCAGGAGGAAAGTACTCCACCCATGCTCAGAGACAGGATTTTCTTTATTGTTGCTTCTTTCACGTTCCAGGTAATTTCAAAAACAGGAGTCTGGTAAGCCCCGGTTCAAATTAAGCCCTGGAAGCAGCCCTTTGATAATGCGCAGTCGGCTGCAAAGCTTTGATAAGGAAACAGCCTTCAGTTTCATGTATTATATTAAGTAGGCTCTTGCCACAGTTTTTTTGGGGGGGGAGGGGGAGAGAGAAGGCGAATTTTTTAAAAAAAGATACTTTGGAATGGTCTTTTATTATAAACGGTTTAGCACCAGAGTTAATCAAAAATCAAGAGCTCCCCGATTATCTCTGCATTTACCATCCCTCCGGACTCTTTAAAATTCTGGAAGGAAACTTTTAATGTCACAGAGTCTTTTGGAGTTGCTTCTCTGCCAGCAGCCTCATTCCCCGCCCCCCCGGCCCCCCCAACAAGTCACAAAATTCTACTCATACATTTACAATTCCATCTCTTCCCTGCACCCCACCCCCAGAAAAAAAAATCTGTTCATTTAACATTAAAAATTAATTCAACTTCTTCAGACCTCACAAAGAAATTAGGGCGCAAACGAGGCTTTGAAAAGTGTCAGGAGGGAAGGATAAAAATATTGCTGGGTCTGGGGGAAATGCAACTAGCGGAGAGAAGGGGGGGGGGAGGAGAAGGGCGTCGTTTAGCCTCAATTTTCATTTTGGTTTATGTCCCTATTGTTACTCAAAAAATCCACTTCCTCTTGGTTTCTGTGCAAAATTTTCTCTCTCTCTCCTTTGAAAATGCCGTCAAGTCTTTTGGGATCATCTTCTTAATTCTGAAGTGCCTTTTTATTTTTCCCCTCTCTTTTCCCTTATTTTTTTTACACCAGCATAAAGAACCACTTCCATATGTTCCTTCCCCCCCCCCGCCCCACCCTAAGCCTTTCTAGGTTTATAAATTTTATCTGTTAAATATTTACCCATGAAAAATTGTTTGAAACTGACGCGGGCCAAAAGGCTTCACAAAAGCAGCCATGCAGAGTTTTATCTCCCCTCCCCCTTATTCTTTTCCAGGAGAGAGGCTGCCTAGATGAGGCCGTTTTTCATATGTGCCCAATTTCTTCCTGTTATGTATTTTAAAACCTGGCCTTCACAAGCAGCAGTAGGGCATTTATCAATCAGGAATTTGGGAGCAGCGAGGGCAATATGTCAGCTCCAGAAGTGGCGTAGCCAATGCGGTGTTCTCCACATGTTGTTGGACTACAACTCCCATCATCCCTCTCCACTGGCCATGTTGGCTGGGCATGATGGGAGCTGGAGCCCAACAACATGTGGAATATACCGTCAGGGCTGGAGTCAGACGCAGGTCAGCACAAAAGACGCAGGGCTCTGTTGTCAGTGAAGTTAGCTCTTCATTCAAGCAAACAGCATCGCTACAACTCAGCAACCCTTCCCAGTAGGTCTTGCCTCTATGGGGCAGTTGCTAGGACTGAAGATTCCACCCTTTCCCGGATGTTTCCCAAGCAGTCTCAAACTGCATCTGTGCACGTCTGGTTCTGCCCTCCTCATTATCCTGTGCATTCTTGGAAACCAGGGCGGGAGGAGAACAAAATAGGGAGAGCCCCCAAATTCTTCAGCAGCCTCTTGATCACCACCCCTCCTCTGCTTCAGCCTCAGAGTCTGAACTGCTCCCTGTCACAGGTTCTTCCTGCTCACTAAACCCTGTTGCCTCTTTACCCTTTGGCACCTCCTCCCAATCTTCTCCCTCTGACCTCTTCTCAGTGTCCCACCACCAATCCCCTGGCTCTGAGCCTTCCTCCTCTGGGGTTTCCCTTGGGGCTTCCCTGGCTGGTGCCTCCAATCACTCCTCTTTGTCCAGTCCGTCCCTGACACCTCCTGCCATTAATGTCGCTGCAGCTTACCTGGATGGGGTGGCAGCGTCATGGCGAGGAGAACGGCGGTTCCACCTCACAACATAGGTCACCACTGCAACCATTTGCTCTAAATGTCTGTGCCCTTGTATGCACTTTGGATGAAACTTTGGCAGAACTCCTCACTGGAGCATGGGGAAGGGTCATCAAGGTGAACAGGAGAATCCTTGTCATTGAACTAATTCTTATGGCTTTCAATTGGTTTTTTTTTTAATACTACTTGACCTGAATGTGGCTTTAATTTGTTTAATTTAACATTATTTATTCACACAGTCTGCATTAATTGGGCTGTTTCTGCGTGCCAGTTTAAGCTTCCCTTGGGAAGGAAATCCAGAATATAAGCAATAAATTAAACAAGGTGGCAAAATCCTAAAGCAGAAGAATAGATGAAACCAAATTGAAAGCTGAGAAATGAGGTGTTTGAATGCTCCTTTATGAGAGGAAAGGGACACAGGTGGCACTGTGGACTAAACCACTGAGCCTCTTGGGCTTGCCAATCGGAAGGTCGGCGGTTCGAATCCCCGCGACGGGGTGAGCTCCCATTGCTCTGTCCCAGCTCCTGCAAACCTAGCAGTTCAAAAGCATACCAGTGCAAGTAGATAAATAGGTATCACTGCAGCGGGAAGGTAAACTGTGTTTCCATGTGCTCTGGCTTCCATCACGGTGTTCCATTGTGCCAGAAGCGGTTTAGTCATGCTGGCCACATGACCCAGAAAGCTGCCTGTGGACAAACGCTGGCTCCCTTGGCCTGAAAGCAAGATGAGCGCTGCAACCCCATAGTAGCCTTTGACTGGACGTAACTGTCCAGGGGTCCTTTACCTTATGAGAGGAATGAGACCCAAGCAGAAAACCAAGTCGTTCATAGACAGTGGCTTATCCAGCGCATGGGATTTCATGTCATTGTGAACACACATATATGGAGTTGCAACAACATGGTAAAAATTTCCCAGTCCATGTAGTGAGCTGCTGTATGCAGCTCCTCTCTAGAGGAACTCCTCTCTCGATAGTATTATTTATAGTTAGAGATTGCCGTGGTAATTAAGGTTGGATAAGATATCTCAGAATTCTCCACAGGCTAGAATCCTATCTGCATTCCAGTGCTGAAATTAGCTTGCATTCAACAACACTTTCACAGTCCATCCCTCCAATGCGCCAGTCAACACTGAGCATGGAAAGTAGAAAGCAAATTACTTCCAGTCCAAGTCGCTTTTCAGTAGTTACTCAATTAATTCCATGGTGTTGTTTTTTCATGAAATTACTCCTATAGCACCTACTACAATCTATCTCAAAGCAGTGTACAGATTAAAATGATGAAATAAACAATAGAACATTAAAATCACAATAACTGACAATGCAAGGCGCAACAGTAATTGAATCCTGACGTTGAGCACCCGAAAGAGCCTGAATACACATGTGTTGTTGGTGTTGCTGTTTTAAAAAAAATCAATGTTGGTGTTTGCTGGAGTTTTGAGAAGAGGCAATTTTATAGGAAGAGGGGCCACCACGGAGAAGGCCCTCCCCTTGGTTGCTGCTAACTGCAGGTTGTGATAGGTTTTTGGTAGCCAAACCACCCCTTTAGGAACAGTGGAATAGACTCCTAAGATAGGACACTCCAGAGAGTAATCTTGCCACCAACCTCAAAGGAAACCCCATACAGAGCACATTACAGTAATCCCATCTAGAGATTACCAGTGCATGGGTCACAGTGGTCAGGCTATCCCTTATACAGCTCCTTCTTCTTTATTATCATTGCCTTTTGACAGGAAAAGTGTTGGTTTACTAAGCCTAATCAAAGACCTACAAATCAGCGTCCCTCATTAGTCTGATCCCAAGAGGGGAGAAGCCTTGCCTTCTTGACTTTGCTTCCTTAAGAAGCTTGTTGTGTTCACACATATCATTACCACCCAAAGCCGCCAAGAGAGGATAAATCCTATTACAGAGAGACCCCCCTCTCTCCAATTATCTAACATCATGCGATGCTACCCTTTGGCAAATGCCCACAAGGCAGCTGGGCTCTTTCAAGATGAGAGGAAGGGTTGGAGTAACACACAAACGCCGATACAGTATCGTATGTGTTTAAAATTAGACAGCTTCTCAAAGCACAGGCTGTAAGTGTCTGGATATGTGCAGATATTCCTTCCAGATGTTCCAAACTACCCACACAAGCGGTCACTTCCCCAGGACCACTCCCCAACACCCCACACCAACACCTTGGGGTGGGGGTGGGGGTGGATGGATGTTGCAATCAAGTTAGAAAAAGTAATTATAATAATAAAAAGGCCCTTGAGTTTGAAATGTGCTTTATTAAATAATGGAGGGGTACAGGCACAGCAGAGCAGAGAGCCGGTTGATGGATGAGAAGAGGATTATTTCAAACCAGCCAAGAAGATCTGAATGGTAAACATTCTCTAAATGTTAACTTCGAGATCCAAGCCTGCTGGGATCATGAGGTGGGGGCAGAATCTAGCCTTTCAACGTGTTAGAAACTACTAAAACTAAAACACAACACTGCTTACAAGTTTTACAGGATTTCAGCATTTATCCTGTTCTTCCGCGAAGATTCACAGAGCCAAAGCAAGGCCAGATTGGGGGACCAAATCTTTTTTATTTCCCTGTTCTGCGAGTCTGACAACACAAACACAAATACAGTGCAATCCTAAATGTGGCTTATGGCAGCCTGTTGCCTTCTTCGACATTTCCATTTCCATTAAAATAATGATTTTTAAAAATTGGCACTCCTTTTGGCTGTAAATGTATACTTCAAAGTACATGGGCATTGCCCTGGGTAATACCTCAGAACCCAGGAGGAGTATTGAGTAAGACAGGTGTTGCCAGGATTTGGGGGGTCTGTTGGCATCTTTGCAAGCCGGACAAACTGTTGTGAGCACCTTACAGACACACACACACACAGAGAGAGAGAGAGAGAGAGAGAGAGAGAGGGAGGGAGGGAGCAAGCTATTCTATTTACTACAATAGAATACTTCTTCCTGGCTTAATTTCAGCAGGGGTGGGGGGCGGGGGGGGTGGACCCCTGAGTGCATTGGTGGGGTTGCCATATTTTGAAGAGCAAAAAAGATGCCACATTTGCAGACTTCTACTTTCATAGAATCATAGAATCATAGAGTTGGAAGAGACCACAAGGGCCATCCAGTCCAACCCCCTGCCAAGCAGGAAACACCATCAAAGCATTCCTGACAGGTGGCTGTCAAGCCTCTGCTTAAAGACCTCCAAAGAAGGAGACTCCACCACACTCCTTGGCAGCAAATTCCACTGTCGAACAGCTCTTACTGTCTTACTTTGAACTCTCATTTTACATACCCATGGGAAAAAAGAGGACATGTCCTGGAAAAAGAGGACCTATGGCAACCCTAGGACCCCTGAGTGCATGGGCACCCCTGGAATAAGATTTGTGGAGTTAAAAGGAGAGACCTGCTTAGCTTCTTTTCCCTTTCCATGACTGGTAAATGTAGAATAAATTAAGAACGAAAGACAGATCATGGGCATCTGCTTCATTTAAAGAGGTCACATCCTTCCTCAAGGCAGAACATGAGTTGTTTTGGGGCAGATTCTCCCCCCCCCTTTAAATTAAGCACAGCCCTGGCAGGTCAAAAGTGATCGTTATCTGAACCACCACCTGAGCCTCTTCTCCCAAACAATGGAAAAAGTCCTTGCTACAATTTATTTTCAAGCCATGGCAAATCACTGCTAATGAATTCTGTTATTAAGCGGGGCTTTCTAAGCCATGCCTCCCATTTCCAGTCCTGCAAGGAATCGCAAGAGAAGTGGATACACTTGTCGAAATGTTGGGAGAATGTGGCTTTTCTCTCTACTGAATTCCACAGGAGATATAGAATACATACAGGAAACTCACAGACGGGAGGGGAGAAAGTCTTTGATGGCAAATAGAATTCCTGTCCATCTTTTGAGACGATGTACAGCTGCCCGGTAGAGATAAAATGGACAGAATATTGGATTTAGCAAAGCGAAGTTTTTCACATCCTATCGATGGTATCCGATTGCATCCCTCTGTTGGCGGTAACACAGAGAGAGTTATATGGCCATTTTGGCAGAAAAACAAAAGTCCCAAGATGCATTTTGTACTTAGAATGTATGTAGGAAGGAAATGAGGTCAGGTCATTTGTAGTTTGGTCCAACAAAAAAAAAAAGAGTTTCATAGCCTGGCTGCAAATCCTAACAAAGCTATCTTCCTCCGAAGATTTAAAATCTTTTCTTATTTGCTGAGAATGTCACCTCCAAAGAATGGAATCCTCTTGTGAGCTCATCATAGAGAATAGCAAAGTAGTCTCTGAAGGTTCCCAGGGATAACGTCCAATCCAGCATTTCCCCCAATATTTAAACTACAAAGTGGGCAGCTGTGGTTTCACATGTGCATCGGAACAATAAAAACAAAACGCTTTGATAGCAACAGCTGCACAAAAATTCAACCAGTGTCCTGATTGTGCTCCCAGTACGTTTCCGAGCACAATTCAAAGTGTTGGTGCTGACCTTTAAAGCCCTAAACGGCCTCGGTCCTGTATACCTGAAGGAGCGTCTCCACCCCCACCGCTCAGCCCGGACACTGAGATCCAGCGCCGAGGGCCTTCTGGTGGTTCCCTTACTGCGAGAAGCAAAGCTACAGGGAACCAGGCAGAGGGCCTTCTCGGTAGTGGCGCCCGCCCTGTGGAACACCCTCCCATCCCATGTCAAAGAGATAAATAACTACCTGACATTTAGAAAACACCTGAAGGCAGCCCTGTTTAGGGAAGTTTTTAATGTGTGATATTTTAATGTATTTTAGTGTTTGTTGGAAGCCGCCCAGAGTGGCTGGGGGGACCCGGCCAGATGGGCGGGGTACAAATAATAAATTATTATTATTATTTAGAATCTATCTGCAGGGAAATGTGCTCTGTGGGGAACTGGCTTCAGGCAATAGACCAGCCTTCCTCAACCTCGGCCCTCCAGATGTTTTTGGCCTACAACTCCCATGATCTCTAGCCAGCAGGACCAGTGGTCAGGGATGATGGGAATTGTAGTCTCAAAACATCTGGAGGGCTGAGGTCGAGGAAGCCGCAATAGACCAAATCTGCATTACAAACGGGACATGAAGGCTGGCAACACCAACCCTGTGTGGGAATCCCATGCAGATGACCAGAGTGCTTAGAAACAGACAGTCAGGTTGTGCATCCACAGCAGTGACCAGAGGAGGAATGACCGCTGGGAAGAGCGCAGAGAGAAATGCCATGGTGCATATGCAACAGCACAACCGGACGCCTTCATCTGCCCCAGCTGCAACAAAACATGTCTCTCCTGTATCAGTCTCTGCAGCCGCTATAACTCTCCAACTGCTTGACTTTACCCCCAAAGACACACACTTCCATTGTCTCCTGAGACAGACAGATGCCAACAATATGGAGTCATCGATGTATGTGGTGCTTTGCAAATAAAGGAGAGGGGAAATCCCCTTCGTGGTCAGAGATGTCCTCTGTACCTATATGCCCCCTTCCCTAGAGGATGGGAAGGTGGAGTCTTAGTCATTACAAAGTGCGAGCCGCCATCTTAATTAACCAAAGTGCCCTGGAGTGATGCTGTATCAGGGGGAATTGCCGTGGGAAATTTAAATGGCAGTCCTGGCCAGCATCAACACTGCAGTTACTGCCGTTTGATGGCACCAGCACAGAGAGGGCACTCTACCAAAGGCCCCCTCAAATTGAGGCAAACCCTGAAATCCATCTGCCACTTATACGCACTGTCAAAGCAGAGGAACCACCAGACGAAGACTAAAGAGGATGCAGATTTGCATAACATTAGCATCCACATGTACTAATTTATATGGAAAGCTGCAAAGCTGGACTCTCCTTCCTTGGAGGTTTTTAAACAGAGGCTGGACGGCCATTTGTCATGGATGCTTCAGCTGAGATTCCTGCAATGCAAGGGGGTTGGACTAGATGACTCTCGGGGTCCCTCCCAACTCTACAATTCTATGACTTTGAAGTCAGAATTACTTTGAATAGAACTAGCACACATCTCACAATTCCAGGGGAGGACTGTAACCAGGTGATCTGTGTGCCCTTCCACCCATAGAATCATCGAGTTGGAAGGGACCCTGAGGATCATCTAGTCCAACCCCCTGCAATGCAGGAATATACAGCTGTCCTATATGGGGATCGATCCTGCAACCATGGTGTTATCAGCTCCACGCTCTAACCAACAGAGCTATCCAGGCTATATAGGTAGCTCCAAGGCCCCTTCTCTTTCTCCTTGTAATTCTTTTTCTTTCTTTCTTTTTGTAGCCCTTTTTAAATTTTTAATAATGTTCTTATTTATTTTCATGCTACAGAAGATAAAGAAAACAATGGTTTCTCCTTGTGATTCTCTATCTCTAGACCAGACTTGGCCCAGGCAACCTTTCAAGCAGAGGGCTGCCCACTATAAAGTAGGGCACACAGCTACCCGATATTGTTGGACTCCAGCTCCCATCATCCCTGGCCACTGGCCACACTGTGTAGAGCTGATGGGAGTTGTAGTCCAACCACATCCACGTGGCTAACTCTGACCTAGAGTCATAACCTTGCTCTTCCTGCATGAAAGAGGTGTGCCTAGGAGGCCTCAAGTATTGTTTGGAATAAATCTGTGCATGTGTTTTGTGTGTGTGTGTGTTTGTGTGAACGAACCTATGATGTTTATGCTTATAGTGCAAAGAAAAAAAACCACCCCCAAAAACTCCCCCCTCTTTTAAATTGTGGCAGAAGAGTGCCATCTGCTTCTTGCTCTGGCCCACTTTTTGGCATGCTCCCGACAGCTGTTTCGAGGAAAAACTTAGTCCCGGCGCACAGGAGCTGTGCCCCCAAAGGGCTGGCCTAGAGGAGGATGTACATAATTTGATTTGAAGGCAAGGTGCTGCTCAGCAGAGCAGGAAATTAGGAACGCTATTTTTAAATTTGGAGAACTTTAACAAAACGGTGAGAATATTTCCTTCCCTCTCCCCCATGGGATTAGAGAGATTTAGGAGTTGCCGGAGTGTCGTTTTGATAAAACTAAACGGCTTTCAAAGGCCCCAGAGCAACTCTGGCCACTGCCGGAAGATCACCGAGTTCTCAAGAGGGAGGGGAAAACTTATTAAGTGATCTTTTGAATCACTGACTGCCAACCTGTGTGCCATGAACAATTCAGCCATCCCGTTGGATGTGTTCAGCACCCTGTCCCTCGCATGGCCCAGTGCCGGGAGTCTACACATAGGGCAGCCACGTGTCTCCTGCTTTATAAGTTCTCTGTTCGAAGGGATGTCCTAGTCAAGTGCAGAACAAAGGCAGAGAACTGTAAGAATAAGGGGGGGGGTTGGAAGACTGGGAACATGTCACAGTTTGGTCACTCCTTCTCATGTGGCGAGGAGTGGTAAGAATTATGCTTACCAATGATTTAGTTTTCATCTGCTCCTAACTGCACCTGATAAATAATGACAGGTGGAATATATAGGAGGTAGGAGGGGGTCGGACATACTACAAAACCTGAGCAGTATCAGTTTGCCTTAAAAAAAGCAAAGTTTCTTTGTTCCTTAAAAACAGCTTTCTTTTTTTAAATACAATTTGGAAGAAAAAGAAAAGAACGGATAAGTTTTGCATCCTCATTCTAACAGAAACATTTACCGAAGGTTTTTTTTCCTTTTGTTAAAGTATTACATAGGAGAAATATGGGGGAGTTATTAAGGAAAGGCTATAATCTCTCCTCATACCAGCTTCTTGATCCTTCAGTTACCATTTAGTAGACAGCTTAATATTTTTTAAAATACTGTATTCTGTGACCAGAATGCATTATACAGCGTAAGGACATTTTCCCATTTCCTTAGCACAGAATTTTTTTATTTTATTTTTATTTTAGTGGCCCCAAGAATATCCAACCCTGAATGCAAGTAACAGTTCCACTGATGAAGGACAATGAGGATCCCCTCTCAAAAGCGGCAGAGACAGAAGCATCCCATGGCAAGATCAGCTGTTCCCAAAACACCCTGCAAATGCACATTTCTGCTTCTGTGATGCAGATGTCTTGCCCTTGAGTGTCAACCTTACTTGGCATAAGAATCTGTGAGAGGCACGGAGGAAAATGTCAAATTCGACTTAAAACGCAACAGCACGTTTCTATTTTTCCTTCCCAAATGAATTTTGGTCACGGAAAGGTCACCCCACCCATCAATGACATTTCTGCCTGCTTAGCACTCTGCAGCATATGCTTAAGGGCTTCTTACAATACAACAGATGACCAAAAAGAAATAAATCCAAGCCCGTTAAGGCATGTGTAACTTTGCTACGGCTAGAGAGCAAGACAAGCCGAAGCAGAAGTTTTTGCTTTCACTCCTGTCAAAAACCATCTCAACGACCTAATCTGACTCGGGAGAACTCAGACCTAAAGATGGGAACGCCATGCAAGTAGAGTTGGCAGAGAATTCTGACAAAAATGGAAATGGGAGTGGAAATTGCCAGTGTTCCTTTATTTGTCCCCTGGCCAGAGCGGAAATCTGTGTGTCTAGTTACTCAGAAAGGTGCTTAGGGGACAAGGGTTTAAGGGAGAAACCCACCCCAGGAGTGGCAGACAGAATCCTAGTGTTTGGGTGAGAAAACAGGAAGCCACTCCCCGACAGGGGGAGTTGGGGTAGGAAACATGAAGTTCAGGCAATAACTGAAAGCAAAATAGGAAACAGGAAGGCCTTAATATCAGAATGACATAATTCCCTTAGTCACCTCGCATATCTGAATCAACAGCTGTTCCAGGTTTGCTTGCTGAGAAGGGGATGTGAATAAAATGAAAAACACAGTGGTTCAGTATATTTTGTTAAGTATTATTATTATTATGAGGGAGTTGCAGCAAGCAGAGCCTTTAGGCACCTTGTTTCAACCTGGGTGGTTTCCCCGATGAAAGCTTCAACATCACCCAGTCCCATCCCCCCGCTCTCCCCACACACCCCACTATATTTGCCATCTACCGGTAATCCGGGACTCTAAAGCTTGCACACAGTTTTCTGCATTTCAGTTGCCCCAATGAAGGCATTGCTGCAATACAGACTTTGGGATTTTTCTCATGCTGTGGGTCTTCAGTGGCTTAAGACAAAATGTGGAACATGGGCAATAAAGTGTCTTTGTACAATAACCTTTCTAAATCGTCGATACGGTACCTGGTCAGTGTAACACAGTCAGGTTTCACAGTGAATGTGGTTGGCTGTTGAACTTGGATCTGGAACAAGCTCCATTCGTTTTCCCATGAGGAAGATGAGCTGGTCACATTTACTCCCGAAATAATGACCTGGACCCAGATTATATTACTGTCTTTTATTTAATGAGAGAACTCAGAAACTACTTGGAGAACGAAAGTTCTCCAAGTGTTGTGCAAACATGACAATTGGAGAAAAGCTCACCTAAAATTCACAGTGATACACGCACACATACACACACACACACACACATACACACACACACAAAATACACACAAAAATACACACCCATCACAATTAAAAAAATAAATATAAAACCTACATCAAAATAAAACTAAATTATAATACTGGGTAGCCTTGTCAAAAGGGGGGGAAATGTTATGGAGGCATCAAAAACAATATAGCCTAATATCAATAGGCAGGGAGTTCCACAGCACAAATGCTGCCACACTAAAGGACCGACTTCTCACAGGATGTGGAATGAACATCATGTGACAGTTGTGAAAGTGAAAGTTCCACAGATCGAAGTGATCAAATAGACACATATAGAGCATTTGAAAAAGGACAAGAGCTCCACAGTGAGGAGGAGGAAGGGGAGGCACAGAACTAGGGATTACTCCTCATGCCACCCCCTCTGAAACAATAAAGGGCTGACTTCTAATATACCTCCAACTACATTATTCTACCAGTGGGGAAATTTCAGGTCAAAAAGCTGAAGATTCAGCCTAGTTCTGGACAATAGGTATTGAAAGGAAATTAAGAGGCAAAACTTGGGCAACTTACTTCTACTTTTTTTGGGGTGGGGAGAACAGTGCAGAAGGAGAGCTGAAACACCGTATATACCATTCCACATTTTCTTCATGGAACCTACACATATAGGATTGAAAGGTGTCCTGGACAAGGCAGCCAACTTCTGTTCCAACTTGGCTACTCCTAAATGTCTGACAACTGCAGTTTCCACGAGTTCTCCTCCCCCATTCGTCTTGGAAAGCTTGACTTATCGGAAACAACTTCTGTGCATAATGGTCCTTCTGTCAGCCTCAGTACACTGACTTTCTACTGAGTGGGAAAGGCAGTGCCATCAAAACCCACAGACTCCAAGGAAGACCCTGTCTAAAGACTTTGCGGACAGAAGCATGGAAAAAGCTTGTACACAGGTACAGGTCTGGAGCAAGCAGTCGGACAGGTTCCAGGGGTTCAAAAGAGCCCCTCACCAACCTGACCTAGCTAGGCTGCTGCTCCCCACCCTGCCCCAGACTGACATTTTAGCAGAAGGTGAGCAATGGTGCCACTTCTGAATGGGAGCTAAGCTCAATTGCACAGATGCCTCTCTGTGTGTGTGCGGTTGGAGGATGGATGGCGGCTAACAGATTGAGGTTGAATCCTGACAAGACAAAAGTGCTGTTTTTGGGGGACAGGAGGCGGGCAGGTGTGGAGGACTCCCTGGTCCTGAATGGGGTAACTGTGCCCCTGAAGGACCAGGTGCGCAGCCTGGGAGTCATTTTGGACTCACAGCTGTCCATGGAGGTGCAGGTTAATTCTGTATCCAGGGCAGCTGTCTACCAGCTCCATCTGGTACGCAGAGTGGTGCATGCTCTGGTTATCTCTCGCTTGGAGTACTGCAATGCGCTCTACGTGGGGCTACCTTTGAAGGTGACCTGGAAACTACAACTAATCCAGAATGCGGCAGCTAGACTGGTGACTGGGAGCGGCCGCCGAGACCACATAACACCGGTCTTGAAAGACCTACACTGGCTCCCAGTACGTTTCCGAGCACAATTCAAAGTGTTGGTGCTGACCTTTAAAGCCCTAAATGGCTTTGGTCCAGTATACCTGAAGGAGCGTCTCCACCCCCATCGGTCAGCCCGGACACTGAGGTCCAGTGCCGAGGGCCTTCTGGCGATTCCCTCACTGCGTGAAGCTAAGTTACAGGGAACCAGGCAGAGGGCCTTCTCGGTAGTGGCACCCGCCCTGTGGAACGCCCTCCCTTCAGATGTCAAAGAGAACAACAATTACCAGACCTTTAGAAGACATCTGAAGGCAGCCCTGTTTAGGGAGGCTTTTAATGTTTTATAGATTATTGTATTTTAATGCTCTGTTGAAAGCCGCCCAGAGTGGCTGGGGAAACCCAGCCAGATGGGCGGGGTATAAATAATAAATAATAATAATAATAATAATAATTATTATTATTATTATTATTATTATTATGTGTGTGTGTGTGTGTGCCCATTGGCAGTGCTGTACAGAAGACCCCCTGAAGTCTAGTGCCAGCTCTGCATAGGTGAAATGCAAAAACAGGGAAAAGAGCCAGCCAACAAATGCTAGGGACTAACTTGGCAAATATCACTCAGTGACCCGAGAGGGTGGCAAATACAGATGCAAAACCTCCAGATCGTTTTGTATGCTCCACTTCATTAAATAGCCCGAAGTTCTAGAGCACATCTGTTTTACAGAATATAATTACTTGCAAGGAACAGGGCTCTAGAAACTTAGTGTTTTTGCAATACCTATTTATACAGGTAGACCAGATGGGAAGTGGAGCAGGTGATGTTCGTCCTAAAGCAGCATCGATCACTGAAAGCAGCAGCAAACCCTCCGCATGGCTGCTTCTCGCTACCGAGAAGCAAATGACCTTCAAAAAGTCGGGCTGCAGGTATCCACATAACTAGCGACCCGTGAAGCTGCGTTCAGCCCACGCTGCAGTTTTACAGTCCCAGGCAGACAAAAAAACATCATCCCAACTTTACGAAGACACTTATTACTACTTAAAATGCATGCATGCTTTAAGAACTCAAACACAAATTGAGCAATCAAATGAAAATGCCCCACCCCAAAAAGCCAAGAAATCAAATTACAGCAAGAGAAATGAATCGTAAACTCACTATCACTACAACATTGGAAACAAAAACAAACAGCTTACTGGTCCAAAGGAAAACGCTCTCAGTCAGCCAACTTTAAATTATCTGATTAATAAAAAGTATAAAGGTGCAAATCAGAGGTCCAAAGGAGAGCAGTTTTCTTTCTTTTCCCCCCATAATTTTTTAATTTGGTTTTACATATTTAAATTTACAATCATGCCACAACTCATCCAAAAGTACAAGATTCCCACAAATCTCTGGACTTCCCCCTTCCTGGGTTCCGTTATTAAACCTTTTTCTACTGCAACCTTTTTTTTAATAATCCAAATTTTTATAACTCCATTGTATCCATAGTTGTTGATTCATTACAAGTGTTATTGCAGCCCTGCTAACGTTTTTAACTGTTTGCAGTGGTCTCCAAGATAAATTATAAATTCTCCCCATTCCTTATTAAAGTTTTGGTCTTCCTGGTTCTTGATCCTTTCCGGTCAATTTTGCCATTTCGGCATAGTCGATCAAACCAGTTTTCGTGCAGAAAGGCCCACTGTTCAATCCCTGGCATCTCCCATTCAAAGGACCTCAGGTAGCAGGTGATGGCAAAGATATCTAGCTGAGACAGTGGTTCTCAAAGGATGTGGCATTGCCACACTGGTGTGGGAGGAGGGGATGGCAAGCATGGCAGGAAGAGTCAAGGACGATCAAAGAAACATTTAAACAGTAGAGTACAGTACAGTACAGTACAGCAGGGATGTCCAACAGGTAGATCATGATCCACTGGTAGATCGCGGGGGGTCCGTGGTAGATCGCCCCCCCCCAAAAAAAACAAGTTTGGCTTCCCAAACAAAGTTCAACAACTTTGGCCCCCTAAAAAAAGTTCAACAGGTTTGGTAGATCATTGCCAGTTTTTTTTATAGTGGGAGTAGATCTGTCTCTTGAAAGTTGGACATGCCTGCATCTATCTATCTATCTATCTATCTATCTATCTAGATCTATCTATCTATCTATCTATCTATCTATCTATTTGCAGAATATGGACAGGCGTTGTTTCAAAATGAGAGCAGGAGCATCAAGAGATACTGCAAGCTCGCTCTTCTCATTGAGTTTGTATACATACTTAAGGTACATTTGTAAGAGGCTCGTTTATCATTATACTTTGGGAATGATTCATGTTCTTGTGTAGCTGCATTGTTTTATATTTTCTGGATGTCCCGTGATCATATTATAAAGTAGTTGTATTCTGAAAGTGTGGCCCAGAGTAAGAAGTTTGAGAACCACTGGCCTGAGACCTTAGAGTTTCTGACCTAATAGAGAGGTAGGTTTTCTGCAACGTATCTACAAAAGGGGTCTGGAGCACAGCTGGAGCACAGCTTCCTCTGCCAACCCCAAAGGATAGGGAGGAACATAGGAATATATTGGGGTGGGGGAAGGTGGCCCTTTAAGCCGTCATGGACTTCGGGCTCTCAAATTTCAGTGGCACCCTGTGCAACACTGAAACTCCTGTCTGATCTCTGACCCCAATATTGATTGATGATAAAATTCTGCATGCCCCCGCCTCTCGCACTCCGTTCTATGGCATTGTTTTGACGCCCTCTGCAGGGCGGCACCCAGTGCAAGCAAACTTATCGTGCCACCCTAAAACCACCTCTGCCTTTAAGGCCCCCCCACCTACCACCCTCTGGTGTCCCTTATGCATGCGGACAAGCAAGAGACATTATCAGAGTTGGAAGAACACATGCCAGCCAGTCAGAAAGCACTTTAAGGTGGCATGGAGCAGGGTCAGTCAGAGAATGACCTGATAAAAGGAACTGGGGGCAACCTTCAGCCCGCCAACTTGAGGTTCACAATCTCCGGCTTGGTGGGTCACAAATCGCAGAGGACAAAAGCTTAACTCTTAAAAGAGAGGATGGGGCACAACAGTGACAAATATCTTGCTCTCTTTTGCCACCTCACCCTCAACAACAACCACAACCCCTTAATTGCGTAGTTTTTGCAGTAGGTTCAGAAGGGCAAATCTTCCTTGTCCGCCTCAAATCAAGGGGGCAAATTTGAGTTCCAATGCCAATTTGACCTCCTGTCGAAAGACTGTCAGAAAGGAGGGACATGTTCTCTCCAATGTGCAAGCCCAGCCGCTGATGACTGAATATATTTATGTATCAAAGACCAACGCTTTGAACTCTTAAACCAAGGGAGACACTGGGGCAAGATTCCAAAGCAATGGAATCATAAGGCGGCTGGTGAGCAGCTGAAGTAAGCCAGTCGCTATGCTGCGACAGACGTCTCCATCCCCAAGACGATTTAAGATCCACCTCTAGCACAATCTGCATGAGACGCAGGTTGCATCTCTTGCCAACTCCAGACCAAGCTGCACTTTAACGCTGTTTGCTTTAAAGTTCAATAATAAAGTTACAGATTTCAATCCAGGCCTCAGAGAGGCGACCTGCTGGTTTGTGCAAGTCCCCAAATGAGGCTGAGCAGCATTAAAAGGTCAGAGCACAGTCAGCAAACAAACCCCACACTTCCCAGTGGTTGGATGGTTTATGCATGCATGTATTTGAGAAGTCTTAACCTGCTCAAGTCTTCTCCGTGAACTTTAAGAAGTGCAACACAGTAAAGGGAGTAGATATATATTTCCAGGGACGGAAGAAGTTTTGCTGCCTCAAGCAGCTTCAGAAGAGTCTCTTTCATTCCATAGGATCTCATTGGCCTAACCTACCTCACAGGGTTGTTGTTTTGAGGAGGAAAACCATATACACCATCTTGAGATCCTTGGAAGACGAAGGTGGTACATAAATGTAAATAAATAATAATAACAACATAGTAGGGATAGGCAACTGTTTACGCCCTCCCTGCCCCAGCTTTCTCACCCTCACCTGGTCCTTCCACATTGCCCTTACTTAAAAAATCATAACACAAAATGCAAAACTTTCAAGAGGCACTTATGAAGCACCGAGCTAATGCCTTTCCCTGGAGTGCAGAGCTTGGCTTGCTTACTTGAGTCAGCCAGGCCTTTTCCTTCTGCTGGTAC
The DNA here is from genome assembly GCA_034641385.1 of Darevskia mixta. Classification (NCBI taxonomy): domain Eukaryota; kingdom Metazoa; phylum Chordata; class Lepidosauria; order Squamata; family Lacertidae; genus Darevskia; species Darevskia mixta. The sequence continues at coordinate 3,683,258 of JAWWNH010000062.1, read as the reverse complement.
CTTCTATATCAGGCTTCCTCAAACTCGGCCCTCCAGATGTTTTGAGACTACAATTCCCAGGGGCGTAGCAAGGGGGGACGGGCCGCCCCGGGTTCCACCCCAGAGGGGGGTGACACTTTTAAAAAAAAAAATAATAAAAAATTTTAAAAACATTTTTTTTATTTTAACTTCATTGAAAAAAAGAGATAATAGACACACACACAACCCCCCACACATCACAAAGTGGCACCATCAGAGGGGGGTGACGCTTTTTTATTTTTATCATTTTATTATTATTATTATTTATTTTAACTTTATTGGAAAAAAAGAGATAATAGACACATACACACAAAACCCCCACACCTCACAAAGTGGCACCATCAGAGGGGGGGTGACACTTTTTTTTTTTTTTACATTATTATTATTTTTATTATTTTAACTTTATTGAAAAAAAAGAGATAATACACACACACACACACACACAGGGGGGTGACACTTTTTAAATTTTTTTTTAAAAAATTAAATTAAAGTGGTGGGGGGTGACAAAAAAAATTCCGCCCCGGGTACCACCTGGGCTTGCTACGCCTCTGACAATTCCCATCATCCCTGACCACTGGTCCTGCTAGCTAGGGATCATGGGAGTTGTAGGCCAAAAACATCCAGAGGGCCGAGTTTGAGGAAGCCTGTATATGCTATAGATGGGTTTTGATACAGATGTATGAGCTGCCAACAATGGAAGCTGCCGCCTCCGAAAAGGGAGATTTCATTGATAGGATTTTCATGCTTTCCAAATAAGTCATTTTGTAATAGGCAGCCTCTCCCCACCCACACACCAATTGCACAATGACGGCTCCATATAATTGAAAACAACAGCACAGAAGTGCTTTACAGAGCAATAAGAGCAAATGAGGAAGACAGGCCCTTGCCCCGGGGGTGGAGACAACACCGGGGGGTGGGGGGTGACATAGGGTTGTACAAACAAAGTTTCGTTTCAGGAATGCATATGCAGATGGATGGAGAACGGGAAAGGTTTTTAAGTTAAACAGCCCAGCCAGGCAAAGGTTCTTGGGATTCCCACCCCCAAATTAGCCCATGATGGTGGTCAGCCATAGGGAACAGGATGAAACCATCCAGAGTTCAGGATAGGTGGCTGCATGCCTCCTATGGGCATTTGCTGCATGCCAGCAAACCAATGCCTCTCTTTGCGTTTCTTAGCAGGGTGTAGTCTGGGAAATGAGCAGCGCAAAATCTCAAAGCAGCAATCAGTTTAACTCCAACTCTGCTTTAAGCTTGTAATTAGCTATCGCAGGCTGTAATTTTGAAGAGAAGGAACGACACACCACATCACACGGAAAGAGGCCTGCGCTTGTGTGGTTCCGTTCGAGCTTTTTATAACACCACGCCAGGCGCTGCCAAGGGAGATCACTTTTGAACAAACGTAACATTTTGGAAAATATTGTTATTCCACACACACACACACACACACACACACACACCTAGTACTATGTTTGCAAAATGTTTAGGTACATAGAAAACAACAACAATCATTCGAAAACAAATCGGCATTACTAGAATGGAAACTACAGTGGTACCTCGGTTTTCAAACATCTCAGTTGACAAACATTTCGGTTTTCAAACGTCGTAAACCCAGAAGTAAATGCTTCGGTTTTTGAACACGCCTCGGAAGTTGAACATGCCACACGGCTTCCACTGAGTGCAAGATCCTGAGGCCTAGCTGTTGGCTGTTGAGTTTTCGGTTTTCCAACGTTTCAGAACTCGAAAGGACTTCCGGAATGGATTACGTGTGAAAACCGAGGTACCACTATCTATACGTTCACAAACTCTGTTTGAAAAGTGCACACAATTATACTCTTTGCCTTCACAATCATCCTTGTGAGGGAGGAAAGTAGGTTGGCGAGCAAAAGAGAGGCAGGAATGCAAGAGTCTCCCTGGATCAGCCCAAAGCCCCATCGAGTTCAGCATCCTTTCCTTGCCGTGCCCAAACAGATGCCCACGGAAAGCCCACAAGCACAACCTGAACGCAGCCTCTTCCCTGCCTGCTATTAGCAGCAGTTGGCATGCAGAGGCAGGATGCCTCCAACAGCAGAGGAAAAGCACGACCATGGAAACAAGAACCTATTGACAGCTGCACTCTCTGTATACATATCAAGTCCATCAATCCAAGCTGGTGGGCATCACGGTGTCCCGGATGAATTCCACAGGCAGGGAGACATTTATCCAAGGGCACACAATAAAGCCCATGACACAGGTGGGTCTCAAACCCAGGACACAAGCAATTTGTGAACCCTAACCCTATTGCCAGGGACCCAGGTGGCGCTGTGTGTTAAACCACAGAGCCTAGGGCTTGCTGATCAGAAGGTCGGCAGTTCAAATCCCTGCGACGGGGTGAGCTCCCGTTGCTCGGTCCCAGCTCCTGCCCACCTAGCAGTTTGAAAGCACGTCAAAGTACAAGTAGATAAATAGGTACCGCTCCAGCGGGAAGGTAAACGGCGTTTCCGTGTGCTGCTCTGGTTCGCCAGAAGCAGCTTTGTTATGCTGGCCACATGACCCGGAAGGTGTCTGCGGACAAACGCCGGCTCCCTCGGCCTATAGAGCGAGATGAGCGAGCAACCCCAGAGTCGGACACGACTGGACCTAATGGTCAGGGGTCCCTTTAACCCTATTGCCAGCCAGGTCAAATCGAACGATTCAGTTTTTACACCAGGTTCACACAAGCAGGGAATATAAATTTTAAAAAATACCTAGCTTCCCCTCGCTTGTTTTTCATCCCTAACACATAGCCCCACTTAGTGCACACCAGCAAAAATGTAATGTAATGTGTGAATTGGCCCCACTATTCATACACCTGCTAAGAGCGTGTACATGATTTTGGAGTGTGAGAAGAGTTTTCTAAATGGTCGCCAAAAACTCAAGCAGTTGCTGCAGTACAGGAGGATGCTTTTCTGTCCCCTTGCCAAGGTTTTTTTTTTCTTTTTAAGCCCCATAAATATACATCTCGCATGGACAAGAAGCCTAGCCAGACATCATTAATTTTTATGAAGTTCCACTGCCCTGTTTGAAAGAGACCTAATTAAAGAAGGCAGATGCTGCCCAGTGATTTTAAAGCAAAAAATAAAAAAAAATCCCCCCAAAAGCACACTTATAGAGCGAGGGGTGAATGCTACTTCCTCAAAGTTCAAAAACTAGAAGATTAGGTGTCCCGTTAATAACCATGGACTTTTTATTTAAAAACAACCATGCACATTACAGTTCCTAAATGATCTCTCTCCAGCGCCCAGAAGCTTTTGATGAAAAGCTGCATTAGGTCACCCTGCAAATCAGTTCCAGGAAATGGGGTAGGGGGATGAGAGAAGTTGTTTAGGTTGAAGTTCCAAGGGGGGGGGGGGAATCCTACATAGATGCTACTATATAACTTCATTTAGGAGTTTGTGTTTAATGAACGTTGCCACTCTCTTAACAAGGGCAGAAGTGCTTCTAGCCTTGTGCAGTTAAATTGGACCCTCTGTAGCAATATCTTACTAAATGGATCGTTGGACTAGGACTAGGGAGAGCACTGTCAAAATCCCATCTCGGCCTTTAAATCTCCACATTCCTGGGGCTGTATAAAGAATCACATCCTTTTGCCTATCCTGTTAGGCTGGGACCTTCAAGTATCCTGGCAGCCCCATTCTGCACCTGCCAAAGTGTCCAGACTGCCTTGAAAAGGCAGCCCCATTTAGGGAGCACTGCAGTGGTCTAGCCTTGCTATAAAGCAGGGTGCGCATCACAGAAGCCGTAATCTTTGTTCACCTTTAGAAGGCAGATTAAAGCTTACCTGTCCCGGCAGGTGTTCTGAAAGTGCCTCAGGTTTTATTGCTGCTGCTGATAGCAATTTTTATTTTGAGAATTTATGCTTTCATGCTGTTTGTAATTTTATACGTGACTGTGCATTACTTTGCAGCACAGCAGTTAACAATTGCAGTAATATGATTTATTTATTTTTTTAACTTGTTTTCATACGGCCAGTGGGAACTGGCAAAAGCAAGAAAGGACATCTCTTTTCCTTTGAGGACTGTACCAGGGAAATACGGAAGGCAGGGATGGATGAACTGACTTTTTCCTTTAGAGTTCACCAGCAGCAATCTGTAGAAAATTGGCACTTGGTGGAGGTGGGAAGGATTGAGCCCTATGTCTAGGCCAGTCTTCACCAACCTAGGAGCCTCCAGATGTTATAGACCACAACTCATAGGAGCATAGAAAGCTGCTTTAGCACAGTTGGTTAGAGCGTGGTGCTCCTAATGCCAAAGTTGCAGATTCGATCCCTGTAAGGGACAGCTGCATATTCCTGCATTGAGGGGCTGGATTAGATGATTCTCAGGGTCCCTTCCAACTCTTATGATTCCATTGGTCCCAGGGCCGGATTTAGGTTTGATGAGGCCCTAAGCTACTGAAGGTAATGGGGCCCTTTATATGTCCAGCTGTCCTTTGTCAACAACAAATTGTCGCTGTTTTTTTATGTTGAATATATGCTAATTTATGGACCTAATAGGTTTCTAAAGCCATTTGCACATAACAAAATATGTATTTTATCAAAGTAATTGTTGTACTGAAATATAATTAAGAAGTTGTTTTTTATCTTATGTTTTGGAAATGTACATTCAGTTTTTTTCCCCTTTACATTGGTTTCCAGATGGGAGTTGATCACGATGTGGCTCTGCCAAGCGTGCCTTCCTCTTAGCGCGTTTCTCCCTTGCATCCTGAGTTCGAGTGTCTTCAAAGCCCATGACACCTTTGGTAAAGGCTGTTCTCCAACTGGAGCGCTCGCAGGCAAGTGTTTCCCAGTTGTTGGTGTTTATACTACATTTTTTTAAGATTTGCCTTTAAACCTCTTTTGTTGACCACCAGCATTACGCTTTCCATTGTTAAGTTCGGAATAGAGTAGTTGCTTTGGAAGACGATAACCAGGCATCCGCACAACATGACCAGTCCAACAAAGTTGATGTTGAAGAATCATTGCTTCGACACTGGTGATCTTTGCTTCTTCCAGTACACCCACTCACCACGACAAGGTGATGATCCAGCGAGTGAGCCTTACACTTGTATATCACTTGACACTAAAACAAAAAAAGTCTCAAAACTATCTGAAATTTTATATATCCTATATAATAAAGTGCCTGTGTCCGTGCGTACTTTCCGTGTGTCAGTGGAATTCGGAACTGCGCATGCGCCCCACTGACACAGGGATTGGAGGGCAGAGACGCGCGCACCAATCAGGGCCGGCCGAACGCTGGGCGCGCGCGAAGCAGGCAAGCAGACGGTTGAGCTGCTTGCTGCTGCTGCTCCTCCCGCCGCACTCAGGGAACAGCAGCAAGCCAAGCCCAGGCCAGCAGCTGCTGCCGGGAGCCCGTCGGATGCAGCAGGCGGTGAGGGGAGGCGGAGAGCGGCGCCCGGGAGAGGGAGCCCCTGAGCGGAGCGCAGAGCGCGCCTCCGTCGTCCCCCTTAGCAGCAGGCAGGCAGACAACTGGTGGAGGAGGAGGAGAACGCATTTGTCTCTCTTCCTCGCTCCTCTTTTTTCTTCTTCTTTCCCCTCCCGTCCAGTCCCGTCCCTTCCCTCCCTCTCCCTTTGCTTCCTTTTTCTTCTGCCTTCCTTGCTCGCTCTTCTTCCTGCCTTCTCCTTTTGCAGCGCGCGCACACACACACACACGCCGCCTCCCTCTCCAAAAAAGGGCGCAGCGCCTGAAGGGGGTCAAAGCCAACCCTTCGGCTGCTGGCTGGCCAGCTGTTTTCACTTCTTCCTCCCACTTAATGGTGGTTACCGAGATCCAAGGCCCTCTTCTTTTTTTTCCTCCCTCTCTCGCTTTCGCTGCTCTCTTTCTCTCTCTCCCTCCCCTCTCTCTTTCGTCCCTGCTTTTCACGTTTGCTTTCCAGACTGGCTTGGCTGCATGGCTTGGGGTGGTCTAGGGGTGCAGGGGGTGGGTGGCTTGACTGCATGGCTTGGGGGTGGTCTAGGGGTGCAGGGGGGGTGGCTTGGTTGAATGGCTTGGGGTGGTCTAGGGGTGAAGGGGTGGGTGGCTTGGGGTGGTCTAGGGGTGCAGGGGGTGGGTGGCTTGACTGCATGGCTTGGGGGTGGTCTAGGGATGCAAGGGGTGGGTGGCTTGGTTGCATGGCTTGGGGGTGGTCTAGGGGTGCAGGGGGCGGGTGGCTTGACTGCATGGCTTGGGGTGGTCTAGGGGTGCAGGGGGGTGGCTTGGTTCCATGGCTTGGGGGTGGTCTAGGGGTGCAGGGGGCGGGTGGCTTGGTTGCATGGCTTGGGGTGGTCTAGGGGTGCAGGGGGTGGGTGGCTTGGTTGCACGGCTTGGGGGTGGTCTAGGGATGCAAGGGGTGGGTGGCTTGGTTGCATGTCTAGGGGTGCAGGGGGCGGGTGGCTTGGTTGCATGACTTGGGGTGGTCTAGGGGTGCAGGGGGCGGGTGGCTTGGTTGCATGGCTTGGGGGTGGTTTAGGGATGCAAGGGGTGGGTGGCTTGGTTGCATGGCTTGGGGGTGATCTAGGGGTGCAGGGGGCGGGTGGCTTGGTTGCATGGCTTGGGGGTGGTCTAGGGATGCAAGGGGTGGGTCACTTGGTTGCATGGCTTGGGGGTGGTCTAGGGGTGCAGGGGGTGGGTGGCTTGGTTGACCACATATGTTCTAGGTGTGTGTGTGTGTGTGTGTGTGTGTGTGTGTGTGAGAGAGAGAGAGAGAGAGAGAGAGAGAAAGAGAGAGAGAGAGAGGCGCACTATGTGTGGAAATGTGGGAAGTAGGGGGGGAGATAGGTGTGGGGGGAGATAGGTGTGTGTGTGTGTGTGTGTGTGTGTGTGTGTGTGTGTGAGAGAGAGAGAGAGAGAGAGAGAGAGAGAGAGAGAGACGAACTATGTGTGGAGATGTGGGAAGTAGGGGGGGAATAGGGGGATGCAGCGTTTTTGCACGTGGGGATGCGAGGGGGGGGAGAGAAGAAGTCTGGCATCTCACATATAATCTAGCGCCCGTTATTAACGGGCTAAATTCACTAGTATTATATATATAATAATATTCAATAAAACATAATATAAGCAAGTTAAAACAATACTACTAGTACTATAAAACACACACAGGAAAATCTGGATGAAGTATCTAGAACAATATTGCGAAGGCTGCCCAGATGCATGGGACTGCAGCCTTAATCATTTTAAGCAATCTGAGTGGTGTTAGCAAGGAGGCAAAGCTCCAAATTAAAAAAGGCATTAGAAAAATGGAGAAGAAGCACGATAATTTAGTGCTGTAAGCGTGTCAAGTTAGGTTGGGTCAATACAAACAAAACGTAGTACAGAATGTTGCATCACTGTAACAGCAAGGTGGAGCAACAGTTTTCCTAGATTGCGCCAGGGCTGTCCTATCCTGAAATCTTAGCGTCGGCGGTCATTATCTGACTCACAGACATAAAATGCCCCATCCTAATTCAGTTAAAATCCATCAGAACTGCTGAACATACAACAAAAAAGTGTCTAGACACACAATTCTATCCCCCCAATAAAGGATTTGGACATATATTTTTTAATTTAAAAAAAGTTTAGAAGTCACTTAGGCTGCAATCCTGTACACTAACCTGGGACTAAGTTCGAATTGCATTCAGTGGGACCAGTGCCAGATTTACATATAAGCTAAACAAGCTATAGTTTAGGGCCCCACTCTCTTGGGGGCCCCAAAACAATTTAAAGGAAAAAAACTGGATGTACATTTCCAAAATATAAGATAAAAAACAAGTGAAATAAAACCTACATACAGCAACAGTGTTTTGTGTTGTGTAGGCTCCTATGATGTAAGTAATGGGCCCCACCTGCCAGCCTGCTCCCTAAAATATCACTGGTTTGCTCATTTCTATATATAGGGTGCCTACATTCTGCATGGACTGGTTGCAAGGCAACATGTGCAAATGGCTTTAGATACCTATTAGGTCCATAAATTACCATATAGCATATATTCAACACACACAAAAGCGACAATGTTGTTGTTGACAAATGACAGCTGGACATATAAAGGGCCCCCATTACCTTCAGTAGCTTAGGGCCTCATCAAGCCTAAATCTGGCCCTGAGTGGGACTTGCTTCTAAGTAGACACACACACGATTTCCCCACTAACCTTTTCCAGCAATTAAATATAATGATCACAGGTGGTCCAGCAGTGTCACAGAGCACAGTGAAAAATGTAATCTTGGATCCCTAGCTGGAAGCCACAATGCAATAAAGTGATTTTCTTTATGGAAACTTTAATTAATCTGCCAGTAAGCATGCAGAGAACCTTTAAGCACCATAGCTTGGTGGAAGCTTAATTAACTCTCTTCCAGAGCATAATAGTTCAGCGACTAGCACATCATTCTGCATTCATGGGCTGAAACAAGCATATGGACCTGCACGTTTCTCTCTTCCCCTCACAACAGGGAGGTAAGCTTGTCAGATTTAATACAGGTTTTTTTCACTTGCAAAAAGAAAAAAGGGACAGGGCAGCTATTCCGAGGTCCTAGAACACAGACAGAAACAAACAAAATAACCTTTTGCAAGATGCCGGGTAATTAGTAAAAAGCAGAAGACATTCAATAAATGTACTTATCAAAAGGAAGTCTCAGAAACTGATTGTCCACAGTTAAATCCTTCCACAGCAGACAATTTCTCAAAATGAAAAAAAGACTTCAAAACAAAACAGGGGGGATTTCAGCAAGAGGGAAATCTGCTTTTAAGAACAGGTTTGCCTCAAGGTGCCCTTGACTGGGGAAGAGGGAAGAAAAATGGAGGTTTACTTCTCAGATGAGACTGGAAACAGTGCTGAATTTGATTTTTGTATTTAAATGGTTTGCAATAAATGTTCTGCATACAGCCCAAACAATAGGAAGGCTTTTCAGATGACTATATGCAAAATATTGGAGAACTTAGCTTACCACACTGGAGCTACCGGGGGGGGGGGGGAGAGAGAGAGAGAGAAATCCGGTCAAAATTATCATTATCATTAATTTATTGTGTTGCCTGCTCTTCACCTTGAAGGTGGGTGACTACACTTTAAAATACAATAAAAAACAGGTGAAAAACTGCAATCACAAGAATAGGACGTGCACAAAGTAAGTATCTCAAGTACAGTATCAAAGGGCTGGGTAAAGAGGGGCATTTTCAGCATATAATAAAAGCTGTATAGTGTTGGCAGTTCTGCAGGAAGGAAGTTCCACAGCACAGAAGATGCCACAGAGAAATGCGTTGGGTTACTAGATCTTTGCCAATTCCTGTGTGTGTGCCGACAATCTATGTTTACTAAAACAATTTGGATTTAAACCTGAAAGACTCTGTTCAAGAGCTCAAGACAGTTAGTATTTATTTTTGTTCTTATTTAGCTTTTATATTTGGGGAATACGGGTTGTTAAGGGAAGGGCAGAACCTCTGGCGGGAGAGACATTGTGCTCCTTCTGGGGTAGTTTGTCCACCTTTGGTCCCCACCATGGACTCAGTTCTCACCTATGCCTCCTAGAAGCTGTCAGCATGTGACAGTGGCCACATCCCAGGAAACGGCATTGACTGGCCGGCTAAACCAGGTGAGGGGAGCCGATGGGTCTTAAACCCCTGGCGAGTTAAGAGATTTCTCCTGCATGTGAAGAAGGCTCCAGCGGATTGAGCTGACGAGACCAACAGTGCGTCCAACGGTCAAGAAGGCAGTTACTGCATGTGTTGTAGAAGGAAGTGAGGAGCAGATGGGCTTTGTCAACCTCGGAAGGGAGCCTATCTAGAAGAAGGAAAACTCTGATCCTAAACCTCCACTGCTTTGTGAGAAGAAAAGGCTCAAGAGTAAACCCTACAGAAATCCAGAGTGGAGTCCCTAAGACGGTTGGATTGTGTATTGTATGCCTCCTTCCATCAACTCCTGCAGCCAAGCTGGTGCCAAACATATTGCTTTTGATTCCACCAGTGATGTCTTGTCATCTGGGCAGCCCAGGACCTCCATACACACTGCCCAGGCTCGCACCCTGGGGGGGCTACTTTAGTGCTATTAACACAGTAGATTAACTGGAGACGCACTCCATAGAATCATAGAGTTGGAAGAGACCACAAGGGCCATCCAGTCCAACCCCCTGCCAAGCAGGAACACCATCAAAGCATTCTTGACAGATGGCTGTCAAGCCTCTGCTTAAAGACCTCCAAAGAAGGAGACTCCACCACACTCCTTGGCAGCAAATTCCACTGTCGAACAGCTCTTACTGTCAGGAAGTTCTTCCTAATGTTTAGGTGGAATCTTCTTTCTTGTAGTTTGAATCCATTGCTCCGTGTCCTCTTCTCAGGAGCAGCAGAAAACAACTTTTCTCCCTCCTCTATATGACATCCTTTTATATATTTGAACATGGCTATCATATCACCCCTTAACCTTCTCTTCTCCAGGCTAAACATACCCAGCTCCCTAAGCCGTTCCTCATAAGGCATCGTTTCCAAGTCTCTCAAGGCAGACAGATGCCAACAAGTTTTTATATTTATTGGTAAATCATCCAACATTTTTTATCCTAGACTTAAGTTTGTATGGATGGGGCTACTGGGTGCATAAGGTCCCAAGTATCTCTAGCAAGGAGCTGGGAAAGGCTTTGCCCTGGAATCCTGCAGAGCCACTGCCAATCTGTGAAGGCTGGGGTGGCTCTTACTCCCTGGAACCATTATCTTAGTGGAAAGAGCCAGTTCTCATGAAGCTACTCTCCGCCCCCCTCCCTCGGATGAGGCACACAGAGAGGGGCTTCTGATCAAGACTGCAGGGTCCAAGCTGGTTTGTGCGGAGAGAGGCAGAACTTAATTTATTCTGATTAATTGCTGAGCTTGTGGCATCATGTGCTACCTGCAGGAGATGTGATGAATGAAACAATTGGGATTGACTTTTGTCACTCTTCAAAAACAGGTTTTTAAAAAAATCAAAAGTAACAGGTTTTTACAGAGATGGTTAAATAATGAGGAACAGAATCCACTACAACATGTCAACGTCTGGGCATCAATATTTGGCTTCCATTTAGCACAGAGTTTCCTCTCTTTGTTCTTCATAGTCTTTTTATTATTGTAAAATTTGCTGTATACACACACACAATAAAGAGCTGTTTGAGTTGGCTTAAATCGGTCGTATAAAAATGTTTGAGTGTATTGTTTTTAGAACAGTGATTTTTATTTTAATCCACATGCTTCAAAAGTAAGTTCCCAGCATTGCTGAACTATTCTGTATATGGACAATTTGGCACAGACGCTAGACCAGAACTATGAGCAGCTTCACAAAACACTTAATAAAATCCTGTTTTTTCTGTGTGCAAATAAAATGACATCATATCATCATATACCAGATAAACTCTGGTGACATTTGAAACTGGTTTATACTGTATCAGACCACTGGTCCATCATTATTTTTATTTTTTTATACTTATTCAAAAATATACAAAAATACATATCCATTACAAAGTTTCATTTTATAATATACTGAGATAAAACAGCTAGTCTATAAGAGAACACAATCAGGAAGGAAGAAAATACAAGGAAAGGAGAAACATAAAGAAAAAGAAAAAAATTAAAAAAGACTTCTGATTCTCTGTCCTGCAGCTACATATGATATCCATACATTCAGATCCAACCATTTTATCTTCTATAAACAGTGGTTTTTTTTCCAGTCTTCAAATCCAGATATTACAAGATCATTTTCTCTTTCGTGCAAAAAGTACCTAAGAAATTTCCAGTCCTTAACAAATGTCAGCAACGATTTCCCGCCCTCTAATTAAACATGTTAACTTTGCCATCTCAGTCCAATAATGGTGGGTAGGGTTGTGAGGTCGCTGGTCGATCTCAGACAATACCGTCTGTTCTATTCCCAGCTTGTTTCATAGAACCCCTGCACTGGAACTGAACCACGAATCATCTCTGCACAAAGCATTTGCCATTCCACTGGGCTATACTGTTCCTTCCACCCGAAACAAACGGCTGGGGACTACCTATTAAACCTTTATCAGGAAGGGCTGAAACTCAGCAGAACAGCAAGTACTTTGCATGCAGAAGATCCCAGGTTCAATACCCAGCACCTGCAGTTAAGGATGGGAAGGTCCTTTGCTTGAAACCCTTGGGAGTTGCTGCTAGCCAGTGCAGACAATACAGTGGTTCTCAAACACCTTGGTATTCAAACAACTTGGAACCCCAAAACTGCAAACCTGGAAGTAAGTGTTCCAGTTTGCGAACTTTTTTCGGAAGCCAAACGTGCTCCGTTTTGAGTGCCACACTTCCGTTTTTTGTGGCTTTTTTGTTTTGTTTCTGTGACTGTGCGGAACCCAGTTCAGCTACTGATTGATTGTGTGACTGCAGTACATTGCTTATTGCTTTCATTTTATGGATCAATGGTCTCGTTAGATAGTAAAATTCATGTTAAATTGCTGTTTTAGGGGTTGTTTTCAAAAGTCTGGAGCGGATTAATCCATTTTTGCATTACTTTCTATGGGAAAGCACGCCTTGGTTTTGGAACGCTTTGGTTTTGGAATGGACTTCCGGAACGGATTAAGTTTGACAACCAAGGTACCGCTGTACTGAGATAGATGGACCAATGGTGTGACTCGGCACAAGGCAACTTGTACCGCTCCTTGCCCCAAGAGACACAGCTTTCGAGAAATTACCTTGTTGAAATGGAGAGCGTGTAAAACCATTGCTCTTGAAGGTGTATTTCTTTCAAAACACGATGGGCATTTTTATTCAATTTCGTAACAATTTCTCCACGTTACATCACCCTCTCTCTTCGCCTTTTATTTACACCTTTGCACAAAGTTACAGAGAGAGGCGAGGAGGTTAGAAACAGCCAATCTTTCTATAAATACACATATAGAATGGATACCATATGTGCCCAGAGGGCTTGCTACACTTGCCTTCATCACTCAACTTAAACACACACTGGAGGGATCCCAAGAGGGGGGGAAATGTTTAACTGGTGGTCTACTGAATTTCCTGCGCACATACACACAAACCCCGCCAGGCTTTCTTGGCACCAACTAACCCCCCAATTAGCAATCCCATTTGGCTAGAAAGCCCAGTCAAAAATAGGCAGGGTGGGAAAGGTTGAGGAGTGTCGCAGCTTCAAACGCAAACCATTGCTTATTTGTGCGTTGATTTCCTGAAGAGAATTACATGTTCTTGAAAACAATGAAACCAGATAAGGCTGGGAGGTGGGGGAGAAAAGGAAAAAAGGAGAAAAGGAGAGCAAAAAGCACCAAAGAACAAAAGATATTATTGGCTTATAAAAGCAGCTGTGAATAGTTTGTCAACAGTTTGCAAAGCTGCACACACTACGGTTAGCATGAAGTTGTCCCGTTGAAATGAATGGATGCGTGCCGGGCAAGAACAGGGAATTTGGGTTCCTGGGAAACTAAATTCTGAGCCAGAACGTTAGACCACAAAGTACCCCACAATTAAAAAAAAAAAGAAGATATCCAAACCACCAATTCTTATGAAGCACAGAAGTATTCAATGCTAGCCAAGCCGCACAAATGAGAAGTCAGTTCCTCCCCTGAACCACAAAAAACCCAACACAGAACAAGCAAGAAAGCACCTTCACTACTATAGCTATTGGAAGAACATTGGAAGCTGGCTTAGATGAAACATGAAAAGCCAGTTTAGTCACACAGTGTTTCTCAAACTTGGGTGGCTAGCTGTTGCAGGACTACAACTCCCATCAACCCTAGCTAGCAGGAGCAGGGATCAGGGATGATGGGAGTTGTAGTCCAACAACAGCCAGATGAATTTCAAGACATCTCTGCCCTCAAACTAGCAGCTAGACACAGGCGCGTAGGAAGGGGAGCGTAGGGGGCGGGTTGCCCCGGGTGCCACTCTGGGAGGGGTGACAAGATGACCCCCCAGCTGTAGAGCAGCCGAGGGTGCACACAGTCTGTATAGCCATCGCACGCGAGCAGCAGCCCGTACGGAGTGCATGTGCAGCATTGCGTACGGACTGCATGTGTGGCATTCCGTACGGATGCCGCACATGCACAGTTGCGCCACCCCGGGTTATGTACGGGTTGCGCCACCCTGGGTGCCGGAGAGGGTTTCTCCGCCACTGGCTAGACATTCCGTTTTGTCGACTGTAACCCTGGTTTAAGAAGTCATTAGGTGACTAGCTTACTTGTAACAAGGCACCCTTGCAAAATGTTATTTGGGGGGAGCCCTATTTAACTGACATGTCGATATGTTTTTTCACATGGGGTGGGGTCTTTGGGCCAAAAAGCAGTATATAAATAAACTAGCTGCACAACTGTGGATAAAGACATCTACTCTGGAGAAGCAAGAGCAGAGGCAGCGGTCTGAGGACTACCAGCTGATGTATGGAATTCTTTTATGCCAGTATATCATGTCAAAGTCCCCTTGAAAGTCAACGTGACTTTCAAACTCTTAATTCCGGATACGCGTTAAATGCATCACAACAGGCACTGCATAATTTCGGCATACCTCCTGGATAGGTTTATGATGAGCAACGGAGACAGGCAGCTATATCAGTAACAAAGGCAGCTTATTTAATCAGAGCAAAAGAGAGAAAAAAATTATTAAGCTTTCAACAAGGCATTAATAATTCATACCAGCAAAACAGAAGAACGCCGAGTTAAGGTGGAAGTCAGCTGGCTGGGAAGCCCGACACTTAAAAAGACACAAAACTAACATGATATTTGAACAGCGTAGTTGCTCATCTATAATTACCGGATTCGCATTTACACCAGGAGACTCAGATTGTAGTATTCAGTTAACAGCCAGTCTCACTCACACTTCGGGGGGGGGGAGGTGGTGATATTTTAATAAATATTCCAGCGAGCTTATCTAGCGATGACAAATGCTATCTCGGCTGATTGATACTTCGTTCCCCAAGCACAGAAGAAAAAGCACTTTACGTTCACTACTTTTGTGATCTCCATGCCTGCCTGGGGCACCCAGCTCCTTCATCAACCCATTCATTATCGTGCTTTTCAAAAAGCCCTCCCCGCCCGCCCCCTCTCAAAACCAACACAGAAAGAGAGAAATATGGAGCAACCTAAATCCTTCTGACACATTACTTTCTTTTGGCACATACCCACAAACGGAAAGCATGAATGGGGCGAAGGAGACTTGAAAATATTATTATGCGTGCCCCAGTTATCCAGGCAGCGAGGACCCCGGGGACTTCGCGCAAACTCAGCTTCTGTTCCCTCTGAATGAGGTCACTGGAAGCTTGTGGTGTTTTCGTGATTTTTCCGTGGTTTTATTTACGCGCATTTAGAGGTGAGCAGGCGGCGTAGAACTCCCATCACTTCTGTTCCACATCTGTTATTATGGCAGGTTGCTGAGTAGTGTTATATGCATATGTTGAACCCTCATCTGCATCCTGCACAGAGCAGGGGGTTAGACTACGTGGCCTCTAAGATTCCTCCCAACAACTGGGACTGAAGCCCTTTTGCACGATCAGCTGCAGGAGGAGCAATGCCATCTGTTCTTTGGTAGTTGGTGAATCCCGACAGAAGTACTGTTTCTGCTGGACAGAGGGCAGGCAGGTGTGGGGGACTCCCTGGTCTTGAATGGAGTAGCTTGTGTCCCTAAAAGACCAGGCTGGAGGTCATTTTGGACTCACAGCTGTCCATGGAGGCACAGGTTCGTTCTGCATCCAAGGAGGCTGTCTACCAGCTCCATCTGGTACGCCAGCTGAGACCCTGGCTTGCCAGAGTGGTTCATGCTCTGGTTATCTCTCATTTGAAGGCATAGAACTGCAATGCGTTCTATGTGGGGCTACCTTTGAAGGCGACTTGGAAACTACAACTAATTCAGAATGTCGCTGCCAGGCTGACAACTGGGAGTGGCTGCCGAGACCATATAACACCGGTCCTAAAAGGTTTACATTGGCTCCCAAGTACATTTCTGAGCACAATTCAAAGCATTGGTGCTCACCTTTAAAGCCCTGTATACCTGAAGGAGCGTCTCCACCCCCATCGTTCAGCCCGGACACTGAAATCCAGATCCGAGGGCCTTCTGGCGGTTCCCTCAGTGCGAGAAGTGAGGCTACCGGGAACCAAGCAGGGGGCCTTCTCGGTAGTGCTGCCCACCCTGTGGAATGTCCTCCCATCAGATGTCAAAGAGATAAATAACTATAGAACGTTTGTAAGATATCTGTAGGCAACCCTGTATAGGGAAGCTTTTAATGTTTGATGTTCTATTGTTTCTATATCTGATGGAAGTCACCCAGAGTGGCTGGGGCAATCCAGTCAGATGCATGAGGTACAAATAATAAAATTGTTGTTGTTGTTAAAGATGCAAGTTATTTTATGTTAAAAGCAGTTGTCTCAGTACAATCTGGAAGTCAAAACCCCTCACAGAGTTAGTGTCCCATAGTTAGCATCTCACGGCATGGAGTGGAAAACAGGTTTTTAAAAACCCTAATGCCAGGAATGCTAACTCTCTTAAAAAAAGATATAGTTCAGACTAAACAGACTCTTTACAGCGTCCTATTTGTCCAGTAGCCAGGACAGCCTTGGGGGAAACTGCAAAACTAAACAGTTTAGATCTTTTGTGTTTAGTGCCATTATCAGCTCCTAAAGCTGCTTTACATAAAAGGGGTCAGTTAGTTCACAGGAATTCTTAATAGTTTATGGGGCTAATTTTAAAAATACCTGTGGCATGGAAAACCACCTGACGCATACAAAGAGCTGTTCTCTGCAGACTGGGCACAGATTAATCTTTTAAATCCTTTTAATCCAAGCCGCAAAAGCCCATATTGGTGACGCGTCCACAACAAAGCCTTGCTTTCAAACTCAGGGCAGCAGCAGTTTGTGCCACTTCCAGCTACTCAATAGGTTTAAATTTTCTGCATGGGCCTGCATATTTCCAATGGGTTTAAAAATGGGTCCCCAACAGGTTCATAGTTCTGAATTGCAGGGCATGGGATACAGTATCAATGCATTCCATTTAATGTAAACTATCACAGTTGATTGAAATAGATTAAACTTTGCCAAAGCACCTCAAATGCTGACTTTGAATAGTGGTGTTGCATAGGTAAAGAAGGCACCACAGATTGGTAATCACAGATAGAATTTTCCTAATTTTTCCATGATCTCATTTCACACATTCATCAAATGTCTACGTGCATTCACTCCAGCCCTAGTTGTTAGAGGGAGACAGACGTCTGCCTTCCCTACTAGTAAAGTTCTTAACTAACAGATAATACTAAGCTCATGTCTGCCTCCCCAACTAATTTATTTTTTAAAGGACTTGCAGAGCTAACAGCTGGAGCAAACTGCAGGTAGAGGACTTGTAGGCTAGTACAGTAAATTATTACTTCTGCAATCACCAGTGTTTGCCATTCATGAAAATGGAACAGAGGAATGCAAACTACTTCAGAAACCAATTCTGCCATGAGAAAAGGAAAATGCATCTCTTCCAGCAAGACTGATCACCGTTTGATGGAGATGGGTATGCCAGCAAAGAGATAAATGAATTTTTAAAACAGGCTGTGGGGAGCATGGGTGAATTTAAAGGCTAACTAATTTGATTGTGTGATATAGAGAGCATTTGGTGATCAATTGATTTGCTATTCATTTACTCCACCTTCTGCTTTAGGTGATTTACTATACATATTATATACAGTATACAAAAAAAGAACACCTTGAGAACGTAACCAATTTGTTACGGCATAACTTTTCCAACTGAAATGCATGGAAGCATTCCCCTTAGTTGGCATGTGTAAGGCTTACTAGGCTTGGGACATGGGAAGCTGTCTTAATACCAAGTCACACCACTGGTCCATCTAGATCAGTATTGTCTACACTGACTGGCAGCATTTCCAATGGGGTCTCTCCCAGGCTGGATCTAGACACATCAAAAAAACGTTCCGAAAAACGTGTTGTAAAGCTCACAGTGGGAAATCACGTTGCCAAAGGATCAAACTCTATAGCACCATCTGGTGTCAGAGTGTTATAATGCATTTAAAACACTTCTTTTAAAAAAAGCCGAATCCCCAGTCTTAGAATCATAGTCATAGAGTTGGAAGGGACCACAAGCTCCTGCAATGCAGGAATCTCAACTAAAGCACAGAGGCAACCCAATCTCTGCTTAAAAACCTCCAAGGAAGGAGAGTCCACAACCTCCTGAGGGAGACTGTTCCGCTGTCAAACAGCTTTTTCTGTCACAAAGTTCATCCTGATGTTTAGTCAGAATCTTGTAACTCGAACCCATTGGGTTCAAGTCCAACCCTTCAGAGCAGGAGAAAGCAAGCCTGCTCCATGTGACAGCCCTTAAGATATTTGAAGATGGCCGCCATATCTCCTCTCAGTCTCCTCCTTTCCAGGCTAAGCAAACCCAACTCCCTTAACTGTTCCTCATAAGGCTTTGTTTCCAGACCCTTGATCATCTTGGCCACCCTCCTCTGCACACCTTCCAGCTTGTCAATATCCTTCTTAAATTATGATGCCCAGAACTGGACACAGTGTTCCAGGTGTGGTCTGACCAAGGCAGAATAAAGTGGGACTATTACCTAGACATCTATTGATGGTAGCCTAGAATAGAATTTGTTTTTTTGCTGCTGCATCACACTGTTGACTCATGTTAAACCTTACCTGGAAATGCTGGGGTTGAACCTGGGAACTTCTACAAGCAAGGTGGATGCTATGACAGTGAGCTGTTGTCCCACCCCTATATACGACTACCAGGTTCAGAGGGAGCGTCCCTCTGAATTACCAGTCACTGCAGAAGAGCAGCAAGAGGGGGCAATTGGTTTGTGGACCTTCCCATAGACATCTGGAAAACAGGATGCTGGAAAAGATGCCCCTTTGGTCCGGTCCAACAGGGCTTGTAACCCCACCCACCTTGTTTCTCATTCATGCATATAGGTATAGAGGGTGGATTGTTAGAGGGGGTCAAATGGCAATTAAATGCAGAACAAACACAGTCTGTGACAATGCAAATCCTGAGATAAGCAGACAACTTGAGATAATTCACAACAACCGTATTCAGTGATAAAACAATCACCCTAGCAGTCTTATTGTCTATTTAGGGCAAGTACAAGGCAAAGAACCCAAACACTAGAACAGTGTTTCCCGAACTCAGGTCTCCCATCTGCTTTTGGACTACAACTCCCATCCTCCCTTGCCAGCAGGACCAATGATCAGGGATGACAGTCTGTAAGAAGGAATTGCAGCTTATGGCGCACATGCACATCCCATTTTGTCTCCGATTAGCAGGTTTCTGTCTTGTTCACAAAAGCCTGCCATCCCTGTTTGCCCAGAGGCACCAGCAGGCGAAAAGAGCTACATACACAACAGGAGAAGCCTCTCACATTTAAGTTCCATTTGCTGTCAGAAGCACTGTCTGTCTCCAACTTCAGAAAAGCCTAGCCAGAGAGACTTTTAATCCAAGCCTTTAGCCTTGTGATAAGGAGGCTGGTCTCCACCAGTGATTTAACCCTTCTTCCATTATTGAGTAGGCAAAGAAGGGAAGTCTGTTTGTATTTGGGGAGGTGGGAGTGGCTGGGGGATAGTCTGTTCGATGTGCACCACCGTAGGCAGGTAGCACAAAAAGTCAGACTGTTGAGAGCCGTTTAATCCTTAGACAGGAAGATAAAAAGTTGGCTTAGACTGTATGATACTGTGCAGATTTCAGACTGGAAGGTTTAGCGCCGTCTGTTCTTTATAAAGAATCTGCGAGGGAGATACTCCAGAAAAAAGGAAAAAAGCCACAAGTGACAAGGAACAGAATGAAAGGAGCAGATGACTTTCTTACTTAAAAACCCTTACAACAAAGGGAACAGCACAAACACGGAATTCCTTCGCATCTCTTGACTTCTTGCTTCCATTTGATTTACAATTAAGACCAGTATGCTATTCTGGAAAGAAGTTAAAGGGGTCTAGAATTTGGCAGGAGTCCAGGGTGGGCAAAACAGCGCCTGTCCTGTTTGGGATCTGAAGCTCTGAAGCCCTTAAAGTTAGAGCCACGTGAGCATGCTCAGAAGAGTGAAGATGCAGAGACCACAGATGCTTTAAGGAAACAATGGCCAAGGCAATTCCAAATTCAAAACAGCAACGCTCACTTTTGGTGCACAAATCGAACAGAGAATGCTGATTTTCTTAAAAGCAGGTGACAATTCATGATCTCCAGGACAAGCCTATTGTTTGTTACTACTGGCCAAACCTGCCAGTCAGGACTGGTCATGTCTTCCTTTTGGTAGGGAAATTGCTGGCTCAGAACAGCCAGGAAATACCTGGATAGTCCTTGAGTGCTATGAAAGGGAGAAACCATCAGGGTAGGAGACATATTCCTCCCCTCTCCAACCACTATGGATGATGATTTAGAAGAACCTCCTGCAACCTGATGCCCTCCAGATCTTGCTGGCCTAGAATTCCCATCAGCCCCAGCCAAACATGTCCAATAACCAAGGATGATGGGAGCTGGTGTTGGCACCCATCTGTCTCAAGGGACAATGGAGTGCGCCTCCAGAGGGGAAGTCAAACAGCTGCATTAGCAGCACCAAAGGGACCTTCCACGGTGCACAAAGTGTGTGGGGAGGTCCTGGGCTCCCCAGACAGCAACCCCCCCACCTTCTCAGCCTCTTTGATGTGGTCCAAAGAAAGCAGAGCAATACATCTGGCACCAGCTTGTCTGCAGGAGTTGCTGAAAGGAGGCATACAAGGCGCCATCCAACCATCTTAGGGACTCCACTCTTTCCTTGGTACATATACAAACAGAACCTCCAGCATCTTCTAAACGCGAGAGCTTAAGTAACATGCAAAACACTTCTCAGCGTCATCTCATGTTTCAAACAATGCTACACTCCTACCTATTTCCAGCCTACAGATACATGCAATGTGATGAATCAGCAAGATTTCAGCTCCACACCACTCTCTCCAGCATAAGGTCAATATGACTTCTTCCCCAATTTGAGATTATTAATTATTTTGGACAGATCCCTAAAATGCTGAAGTAGTTACTTTGCCCTGCTGTGTACTAGAGTATTCCATCTGCCTTCATGCTGAGAGAGCTAAAAATTAGCCTAATCACATTTCACATGGATGTTCTTTAGTATTATTAGTCATCTGAAGTAGACTTTGTAAAACATGAAGAAAGCACTGCCTAAAAGTGGTGGGATAGCATTATGCTATTGGATAGTCTAAGTACTCAGAGTAACAAGACCTCCTGGTCAAGATCACATGAAGCATTGTGTTAGGCAAAATATTCTCTTAACCTGATAACATAGATATCTTTTACATATAATAAAAATGTAAGAGTGCCGTCACACATTCCTTCCACCCCCCACCCCACCTCATTGAAGAATCTGCAACACTTCATCACAATCCTGGATTTCCATGAAGTCCAGGTAGGGGAGTATGAGAAGGGGGAGACACAGAGGGAAAAGGTGGTGCTTAAATCAATGGGAGAGTTCAGTCACACAATGTATTTCACTTCTGGTGCCATGTGTGGTTTTCAGCATGAAGTTCCAGATTCAAAAGAAGTCATTGAAAACAGGTATTTTATTAACAAGCTAACATCCATATAAATACAACATCCATCAACCGCACTAAACTTTATTAGAGAACACACTATAGAGATTAAAAACAACAACACAATAACCCTTCACTGTCCCTCCCCTCCCCTCCCCTTCAGTCTCATTCTCAGTTTGGACTTTGGAAGACTGAAGCAGAGCACAGAAGCTATACGAAGACACTAAACGAAGCTAAACGAAGACACTAACGTAATGCACAATTTGCAATTGATACCTTGCTAAAGAAGTGATTTACTGTTGTTCAGTCTCTTCATTTAGCAGCAAATCACTTCTTTAGCAAGGTATCAACTGCAAATTGTGCATTATGTTAATTTCTGAACCTCATCTTCTTTAACTAGGCATCAGAACTGCTAAACCCAGGTCACAAATGTGCAGAAACTCCTCTGCACAGAGGGTTGCTATGTCATTAATAATACATCTTGCAAGCTTTCTGCCTAATTTTTCCCACCAAGTTCAAGGTTCTGTGCCAAGATCACTCTCTGGAAAGCAGAAACAAGTG
This sequence comes from Darevskia mixta, assembly GCA_034641385.1. Classification (NCBI taxonomy): domain Eukaryota; kingdom Metazoa; phylum Chordata; class Lepidosauria; order Squamata; family Lacertidae; genus Darevskia; species Darevskia mixta. Next base: position 3,661,236 of record JAWWNH010000062.1, on the reverse strand, counting down.
ACACCGCAAGCTTCCTCTGTCCTATTTAACTTGAAAGCTCTGCTTTACAGCACGGGAGAAGTAACATTCTTCAATGACAAAGCAATCATCTTCGTTAGCACGCAAGTGCAACCACAACACACACACACCACAAACCGCAAACCATTTCTACTCAGCACCATCATGGGTAGCCGACATGATGTCCTCCTGTTGGACTACAACTCCCATCAGCCCTGACCATTAGCCATGCTGTGCTGCATGCAGAAGATCCAAGGTTCAAACCCCACCCCCACCCCCGGCTGAACCTCAGTCCGAACAGTCTGCTGCTGCAAATCAGAGCAGACAATACCAACCTGGATGGATGGGTGGGTGAAGCATAGTATGACCTTCTTGTGTTTGGATAGGAGAGAGACAGATGCAGAACAAGTGCCATGAGAAAGAAGAAGAGAAGAAGAAGAGAAGAAGAAGAAGAAGAGTTTGGATTTGATATCCCGCTTTATCACTACCCAAAGGAGTTTCAAAGTGGCTCACATTCTCCTTTCCCTTCCTCCCCCACAACAAACACTCTGTGAGGTGAGAGAATTCAAAGAAGTGTGACTAGCCCAAGGTCACCCAGCAGCTGCATGTGGAGGAGCGGGGATGCGAACCCGGTTCCCCAGATTACGAGTCTACCGCTCTTAACCACTACACCACACTACACCACATTTGTCAATGCATGTGAAGCACAGTGACTCTCTGTCATGATACACATGTGAATAGTTTAGAACTGAATGTTTACATTTCCTAAGAACACAAGAGCCGCCATACTGCACCAGACCAAAGACCGATCTAGGCCAGAATCATATTCTCACAGCGGGTGACAAGATGTCTATTGAGAAGCCTGTAAACAGGACCTGAATGCAATAGTCACTGTGATTTGCACCTAACACTTGATTCCTCTGAAGGTGTCAGCTACCTAAATAAACTTTCTGATCCATGTAGACTATGCACTAACACATACAGATTACTTGTTGTGTGATTCTGTATGACTATTTCCCACAAGCTTGAACTCTTGGGAGGGAAGGACTGGGAAGCCCACCTTACCATTCCAGAAAGTCCCACTCAACACTCTAGAACTTGCGTTCAAATAACTGCAATGCCAATTGTCAAAGTCAGTACCAAGAAACACAGTTAAGTACCGGTAGGTATTTTTAACAGCAGCTTTCTCAGCTGGCTATGGAGAATATGTAGCACGGCAAAAACACAGGACCTTTTAAGACTCAAAACTGCTTTCAGGTTGAGTTTGTGCTGTCGGGCACCAGCACAGAAAGGGATTGTATCTTCATCCATCCGTGAAGAAGCGAAATACAGACACAAACACACATACGCACAAATCACTGGAGGCCCCAACTATGATCAAATACAACCAGACATCCTCCATATGTGAAATCTCTTAAGTATTAGGTCATGAAGCAAACCCATGAATGTGGTCAACTGTTATTAAACAATTATGCAAATGTACTAGGGTGAGTTGCAAGGGAGGGGGGGAGGAGGAGGAGAAGGAGGAGAAGGAGAAGGAGAAGGAGAAGGAGAAGGAGAAGGAGAAGAAGGAGAAGGAGAAGGAGAAGAAGGAGAGTTTGGATTTGATATCCCGCTTTATCACTACCCGAAGGAGTCTCAAAGCAGCTCACATTCTCCTTTCCCTTCCTCCCCCACAACAAACACTCTGTGAGGTGAGTGGGGCTGAGAGACTTCAGAGAAGTGTGATTAGCCCAAGGTCACCCAGCAGCTGCATGTGGAAGAGCGGAGACACGAACCCGGTTCCCCAGATTACGAGTCTACCGCTCTTAACCACTACACCACACTGGCTCTACAACCACTACAGACACACTGGAGTTGAGGAACGCCTAGTAAGCCGTATCTTCTGTTTGTCACTGTGAATGACTAGTAAGAGTTTACTTTAGTTCTCCACATGCCATTACAATTAAGCACAGGGCTACAAGAGAACAGACACCACAGGCCTACGAAAAGGCCCCAACTGCATGAAGAAGGTTGTAGGATGCCTATTGGGTCACATGCAAGTTATCCACTTTCCCTTAACTTTGTTTTTTTGTCTCATGGTTGAGCTTTTCCATTTCAGACTGCAGGTGGGAGTTGGGGTTTACATTCTCTGAAGACTTCTCCAGATTTACTCATTTTCTAACTCTTCCCTATATGTATAAAAATATCACATCAAGGCAATAGCCAGCCTGGAAAAATTATCTCCGGTGGCAATTCTCAACATGTAGGAAAATATTTACGCGAATCAGTGTTTTTTTAAACACGCAAAAAAGATCCTCACCTGCAGAAGAACAAGCTCAACATGACCATTGTGCTGAACCTGTTGTATGTCAGCCCACTAATGTAGCTAATTGCAATGTAGTCGAAGCAAAATTCCAAGTACGATTGGTACTTGGCCAATAAATTATTCCTTATTCCTTAATGTCTGCGTATTTGCACTCCCAGTTTCAGTTGACAGGTGCAATAAGAAGAATCTAACAAGGGAAATGTAGCTTTCCAAGTTTTGCATCACCGAGTCTCTTCTAGCTACCAAAGACAATGAAAGCGAAAGGACTCAGAGGCAAGGGAAGTACTTGGCTTTAAAGAAGTGGATCCAAAGCCATCTCTCGAGTCTTGTTGAACAAACGCATGGCAGAAACTAGTTCACAAGCTTGAATTGGGGGACCTTGAGCTTGTTTTGCTTTTAAGCAGCCATCCAAGCTTAAAGGACTCAGGAGACATCTTTGTGAACCTGGCCTAGAAACTACTTGCAACTGGGCAAACCATTTTGAGAAAGTGCATTTAACATTTTTTTCATAGGACGCATTGGCTTTCAGACACCCCAAGTGCCCCTATTTTCCAGGGACAGTCCTGGATTTACAGAAGCCATCCCGGTTTCTGATTTGATCCCGGAATGTCCCACTTTTCCTTTGGACGTCCCTATTTTCATCGGAGAAATGTTGGAGGGTATTGAGTTATGCCAGGCATCCCCAAACTCGGCTCTCCAGATGTTTTGGGACTACAATTCCCATCATCCCTGACCACTGGTCCTGTTAGCTAGGGATGATGGGAGTTGTAGTCCCAAAACATCTGGAGTGCCGAGTTTGGGGATGCCTGAGTTATGCGAACCCCGAGCCAAGGAGCTTTGGGCCTACCCTGCAGGTGGGGCTGCGAACATTGCCAGTCTGAAACCCTGGGTAGCTGCTGCCAGTCAGTGCAGGCAATTCTGAGCTAGATGGAGCACTAGTCCGATTCTGTATAACACAGCTGCTTATGTTCCTTTGTAAAGATTGCCTACCATCATTCCCTTTTCACACAAAGATACACAGGTAAACAATGCTTATGAATGGAAGCCAGGCCAATTCAATGGTTCCTTTTAGGTAGACACAGAGACTTTCAAGGCCTGAACTTCATACATCGAATTCAAAATGCACACAATCTTTCTGCAATGCACTGAATTGGATTTCTAGGTTTCAAGGTCAGCTTCCCTCGCTTTAGTTTTGAATGTGGTGCCTTTTATTAGTTTTGTTTGCTCTTTTTTCCTCTTAAGCTTACAGCACTGCATAGCAAGCCCTGTCGAGTGATGTATCTTAATGACACACTGAACTACATTTTACCCATGAAAAAAGCTGCCAGATGTTTCATGCTGTCCGATTTTATTAGGTCGCTGCACAAAGAAGAGTAAAAGGTAATTCCTTTTGAAAACAAAAAAACACAACCACTAACCCATTTTCAATTTGGTAACATTTTTCCTCCCCAGATTCTAGTCCAATGCAGTAGAGTTGACAATATTGATTACAATTAAAAATAACAATAAAGCCAGGAGGAATTAAAGACAAGCTTTCGAGATCAGAAATTTCTGCTCGGTGATATTTATGACAGCACCAGAAATCTTTTCTGAGTGTGGGTAACCAGGAACTAAGGGACTGGTGTTAAAAAAAGAACCATGATTGGATGGTATAACCTCCTGTGCCATAAATGATGGAACTCCATGTGGAATCTGTTACTTGGATTCTCAACAATCTCAACATTCATTTACAAACAAAAGGGGTCGGGATGAAGCAGGTTTTTGGCCTTGATGTCTACAGAGACAAGTATGAATGACTCAAAAATTCAGAGGAGTAGAACATTTCTGCCATGCATTCTGATCTATTATAACTCCTAATCATGAGCCCCTCCCCTCCCCCAGCCTGCATCTTCTCCACCCATACATAGTCTTCCCATTTCTCCCATGGAGGAGCAGGAGGGGAATCTCAGCTACCGGTACCACACTGGGGTAAAGGTAAAGGACCCCTGACCATTAGGTCCAGTCGTGACCGACTCTGGGGTTGTGGTGCTCATCTCGCATTATTGGCCGAGGGAGCCGGCATACAGTTTCCAGGTCATGTGGCCAGCATGACTAAGCCGCTTCTGGCGAACCAGAGCAGCGCACGGAAATGCCGTTTACCTTCCCGCCGGAGCGGTACCTATTTATCTACTTGCACTTTGACATGCTTTCGAACTGCTAGGTGGGCAGGAGCTGGGACTGAGCAACGGGAGCTCACCCTGTCGCGGGGATTCAAACCGCCAATCTTCTGATCGGCAAGCCCTAGGCTCTGTGGTTTAACCCACAGCGCCACCCGCGTGCCACACCACACTGGGGAGGGAATCTCAATTCACATTGGGCTGCTTTTATTATAAGGAAGAAAATGTACACGCATACCATTGGCTTGCAGCGTTTCTTTCGCACCTACAATTTGGGTCGCAGGAGACGGACTTTTGGCGTCAAATATAAGCTGCTCTGGAATCTGCTTCAGTCACTTTCTTCCCTATCCGAGTTTCAAGCCTACTTTGCCTTTCTCCCAACACAGCATGCAACCATTTGTAAAACAAATTATTTTTGCATCAATATTTATAACAGAGGAGAAAAACATACCTGTACAGGACTGCAGACTCTAGATAAGAGCAACAACCAATAGCACAAATTAGCAGCCAACAATGAATACTTTCTTAAAGCAGCACTTTAGTGGGTTCAAGAAATGCTGTCCTCGACAATAATAAATTCTCTAATTACCCAAATAAAAGCTGCACAATTTGGGTCATCCTGTCATTCTTCTTGTTTCTAGAGATTTGTGGCTTTGGGAGTTCTTGAGCAATGTGCCGTTTAACAAAAGCCAATAGGTCCGTCTATGACTAACTGTGAGTTAATGAAAAGAAGGCTTGGGGGCGCAGTAGACAGGGCTGCTACACCAGGCATAGCCAATAGGGTGCCGTCCAAATGTGGTTGGACTCCAACTCCCAACAGCCCCAGCCCCCATGGCCAATGATCAGGGATGATGGGAGCTGTGGTTCAGCAGTAGGTCAGAGTCTGCCACTAAAGTAGAACTGCCAACACTCAACCATTCACAAGAGATTAAAGTGGTACCTTGGTTCTCAAACGCCTTGGTACTCAAACAACTTGGAACCCAAACACTGCAAACACAGTAGTAAGTGTTCCCTTTTGCAAACTTTTTTCGGAAGTTGAATGTGCTCCGTTTTGAGTGTTACGCTTCCAATTTGAGTGCCACACTTCCATTTTGAGTGTTACGCTGAGGTCTGTCTGTTTTTGCTATTTATTCTGCGTTTTTGTGGCTCTTTTTTGTTTTGTTTTTTTGTGACTGTGTGGAAGCCAGTTCAGCTACTGATTGATTGATTGTGTGACTGCAGCACATTGTTTATTGCTTTCATTTTATGGATCAATGGTCTCATTAGATAGTAAAATTCATGTTAAATTGCTGTTTTAGGGGTTGTTTTTAAAAGTCTGGAACAGATTAATCCATTTTGCATTACTTTCTATGGGGAAGCGTGCCTTGGTTTTGGAACGCTTTGGTTTTGGAATCAGGGGAAGAATCATAGAATTGTAGAGCTGTGAGGGACCACGAGGGTCATCTAACCCCTGCAGCACAAGAATCAGTTGCCCAAAGTGGGGCTCGAAACTACAGTACAACCAAGTTTAAGAGTCTCATTTTAAGAATTATCGGGACAGAAGTTTCAAACAAGACAATTAGGCTGTTTATGATTGTAGGATCCTCTATGCACAAAAATAGAAAGTTCCCACCAAAGAAGAATGGATAAGTAAAATGATGCACTATGCAGAATTGGCAAAGTTAACAGATAAAATAAGAGAACCTAACGGTAATTGTTTTGTGGAAGAATGGAAGACTTCCCCCCCCCCCCCGACTACTTAAAGAACTACTACAGCATGATGAATTCACGAACAGGGTTTGAACTATGAACAACAGAAGGAATTAGAGATTATTTTATTGTTGCTAAGGTATAAGAGATAAAAAATAAGGTCCAGCAAAGAAGGAGAAATAAAAAACGCCATGGAAAATGGAGTGGGAAGTCGACAAAACGAAAGAAAAATCCATTACGTATTGGAGTGTATATCTGAAACTTTTGAAAACTTAATAAATTATAACTGAAAAAAAGAATCATTTAAAGAAGTTTCCATACACTCATCCTGACTACATAATCAGAGAAGAGTGTCTGATCTGTCTCCCAAGATCACAGCACAGGAATGAAGGCTTTCTCTATTTCTACCTAGTATGGGAATAGCTCCCAAGCGAAGACCAGCTCTCCTCTAGGGAGAAAAGCAAAAGAGAGAAACAACTCTTTTACCCAAAAGAGACAGACAATTGGACATGAGCCTGACATCAGAACTATCAACGTTCAGAAAGCATTGGGAGAGGACTTCAGTCTCTCAGGACACTCTGGTGCTGACCTGATTTTGTAACAAAAGGTTTCAAAGGGAGACTTCAGAGCAAAACTGCTGAACTGGAACTTATCCTCAAGTTTTATTCTATTCATTTAGTTCTTGATAGGATCTTCTCTCCCACTCCAGGTGTCAAATTAGCATAGCAAAGGTAGGAAGATTGCATTATCTAAAATTCTTGCACTGCTCACATCTTGTATGTATTCTGTTTGAGTTTTGCATGTAAGTGTCACAGGCCTACTTGCATTTCATGACCTTTGGGCTTCAGTGATTTACCGGTACTTTCCTCTTCTCCCTGTGCCAAACTCTGTATTTTTCGATAATGGGAGATAAAGGCTAGATAGAGATATTTCTCTGCCAACTAAAAATACCAGTTCATACATTTGATAAAGAGGCTCATTGCCACAATATACCTGCTAGTATTTAAAAAGCCACACAACATCCATACCTACCAAAGTCCATAAATTATTATTATTGTTACAGGGAAGAAGGCCTTCTCGGTAGTGGCACCTGCCCCTTGGAATGCCCTCCAGTCAGATGTCAAAGAGAAGACTAATTATAGGACCTTCCAAAGACATCTGAAGGCAGCCATGTATCAGGAAGCTTTTACTGTCTGATGTGTCCAGTGTTCTGTCTAATGTGTCTAGTGTTCTTATATTTTGTTGGAAACTGCCCAGAGTGGCTGGAGCAACCCATTCTGGCAGCGTACAAACAAATTATTATTATTATTATTTAAAGCACATGGCTTTCCCCAAAGAATCCCGGTAGTTTGTTAAGGAGGAAGGGAATTGAAGCTCTGTGAGGAGCAAACCACAGTCCCCTGGACTCTTTGGGGGAAGCCCTGAGTTTGAAATGTATGATGTGCCTGAATTGTCACTTTCCCAAGAACCCAAACTTTGATCCATCCTCAACCACCATCTCCACAGAGCCTCCTCTTGTAATGATACCTTTAGGGGCAATTGTGGAACTGTTTATTTACTGCATCAATATTACTTTAAAATTTGAATATAGAACTGAGAAGCCCAGTCTGTAAAACAGGTCCTGTTAAAGGCCTGGGTGGTGAACAAAAAGTTATTCAGCTGGTGCAGAAAGGACCATGGGTTGTAGTAGCCAGTGCTGATCCTGCTCATGAGAAGACCCACTGAAATTATTAGGCATGGCTAAGTTACATGCTTCCATTTCAGTGTGTCTATTCCGAGTAAAATTTCACTGGCTAGGACCCCATGAAGGCAGTGCCAAGTGAACCATTCTGGGAAGGCTATACTCTGACAGTATTCCCCTCCTCAGCTGTTGGGAAATCAGCCGACAGAACTTTTAAATAGAATCACAGAATTGTAGAGTTGGGAAGGGACCCTGTGAGTCATCTAGTCCAACCCCTTGCATGTGCATGCATCTCTAACAAAGCATCCATTTTAAACCAAGAAACCAACTTAAAATAGAATAAAAACCAATGACTATCTCGGCGCGGGGCTGTTTCAGAAACCAAATAACCCACGCAAATTAAAATAACCTATGCAAATGAACCCAGAGCAAGGATCTCTACCTGGGAAAGGCTGCCATTTACACGGCTCGCTCCTCTAGAAGGCGCTCCGCCGCGGTGTCCAGCAGCCCATGGAACGCAACCGCTTCCTCACGTGCAAACGAGCCAGCGACTTTTCCAAAGCTTAGCCGGCTCTGAGCATAGAGGAGGCCGCTCAGCTTCTCGCGGAACAAGTCAGCTCCTCCTGCACCCCACCCACCTGACCCACCCACCCATTCCTTTGCGGTCCGGCTCTCTTGACAAACCTCAGCAGCTGAAGTTCTCTGCTGGGCGACCTCGTGGTTTTCCTCGGCTGGGCGGGGAGCCGAAGGGACGGGCCCTGGACTGGGAGGCGCCCAGCCCTCCAGAACTTTTAACCAGCCTGGACTGGGGCAGTTTCCCCTCCTAACACCTGCTGCTTGTTCAACATCTAACCCAGAGCCTCCCTAACTTCTGGGGGCCGCCAACCCCCCCTCCCTTCCGCTCCATGGTTCCATAACCACCTCTCCAGTGCCTGCTACCCTACCCTAACACAAACCATTATTCAGAACAGTGGTGACACAACGAAATTCTAAACAGTACCAAGTCATTGCACATTTATTCAAAATCCAGTTAAATCTTGGTTTAATTCAGTCAACAAAACTGGTGGGCCGGTGAGAGCAGTTTTTCAACGTCATTTGCACCTCCAGCGATACTCGGCCGCCCCCTTGACTCTTATTAGCCCCCCCCCCTCAGGTTATCCCACCGCCTCCCAGGAGGCGATACACCGCCCACTTTGGAAACCACGGGTCTAGTTTGCTGAAGTGGGCTCGCAAGCTTCCTCGCAATTTTGGGGCAGTGGGTTGGTCCTAATCAAAGTATTATTGCCCAGCTGTGGATTTTTGGGGGGGGCGGGGGGAGTTCCTTACGGGCCAAGGCGGGTTCCTGTGCTCTTCACGTTTCTCCAGCTAGTGCTCCTTCTGAGGAAGAAAACCACATGCATACAAGCGGAGCGGAGCCCAAACCTGCAATTCCTATAAACCGCCTTGATTTGGGAAGCACGTCTGGAATCAGAGCTGGGCTTCTCTGCCTTCCCGCAAGGGGGATGCCCGGGAGGACAGTCTTCGAAAAAATAGTAGACCCAGGGTGTTGACCTGGATTTCAGCGGATAACAACTCGAAGAGTATTTTGTTTAAATAATAATGATTGGGAGGGCAGACTTAGTTCAGCCTCCGCTCCCCCAACAGTGGGAAAAGATGACTTAGGGCTAGCACAACTTTCCCCCCACGTTCACACAGGTAGGCATGGAACACTCCCCTCTTCGGAAAGCAGAGGGGCAAAACCCAAACAGGGGGGCGGAGTGGAAAGAGATGGAGCTTGCATTTACTTTGAGGGTCTATCGTAAGGGTCTTCCCCCCACCCCCGCCCAGGCTGCCCTCCTAGCCCCATCCGTCCCGGGGGTTGCCTCCTCCTGAGCTCCCCAGGCAGAGCCGCCTCGACACCCTCCAGAACCCCCACACGTAACCACCACAAACGTTTTCACAGCCCCCCCCCCATTCTCCCCCGTCCCTAGAAGCTCCAGCCCTGTCCGCCTCGCTCTCCGCAAGCCGCCCTCTCACCTGCCGCTGCTGCTGCTGGTCCAGCGGCAGCCTGTGATTCTCGCAGTTCAAAGTAGGGAGGTGAAAGGCGGGTTTTGGTTTTTTTTCAAGCAAAGATCCGAGTCCTCCCGCTAGTGTTGTTCTCAATTTAGCTGCACCGCTTGCAACCATTGGGGGAAGAACCGTGGAAACCGCCCGCCTCCCTTCTCTGCGATAGGCGGAACGGCTGGGAGGAGAAGCTGTGATTCGTAGCTCCAAGAGCCCCCCACTCCCTCGCCGCGCTTTGCTTTTTTGGTAAGGGGATGAGGGGCGGGGGAGGAAACCCCGCTCTTCCCTTCTCCCCTTTGCATCCAGCGTTCATTCAAAGATGAGGAGCGCCCCGCCCCCTTCGTTTGCATGGGGCGGAGCCCTTCCGAGGCGGAGGAGGGAGAGGAGTCCCCATTGGCTGGGGGCGTTCCTCTCCGAGTGACGCGTCAGGGCCGGTGTTCCCCCGCCGCCGCCGCCGCGCTCTGTACCCACTGAATGAATATATGAATGAATGATGAGTGGCTGCTGCATCACACATATTCTGAAAGTCTCCTCCGAGATTGCAGCGAGGGGAAGGCGACAGAGATTTCCTCACTCTCCCTTGCTGCTGCTGGAAAGTTGCGGAGCAGGGAGTGTGGAGACTGTGAGACTCCCTCTCCGGGAGGCCACGTCTGTTTTCCCTGATGTGACAGCTGCTTCACCACCAAGGCAAAGAGCCAAGAAACTGTGAAGAGAGACGTGGACTTTTCTCTCTCATTTTCCCCCTCCTTAAAAAAAAAAAATTGCAACATGCAAGCACAGCGGGATCAAGCTGTGAACAGCTTAGGGCTTTAATTCCATCACTTAGTATGCAGGGAATAATTGATGGCACTCACCTCTTTTGAAGGATGACATTGTCACACAGGTATTATTAAATCCGCGGCACATCCCTGCGGGAACTGCAGGCACTTGGAGGCAATGGGGGGCTCCAGTTCCCCTGCCTGGGCCTCTGCCAGGCCTGGTCTCGCTTGCAGCTGGGTCACCCCCTCCTCTCCACTAGGCTGCCTGCCAAAAATACTTCTGGGTGTGCGCTGTGAGGGTTTGGTATTGATTGGAAACAGGAAGGCTCAGACTTTGTCATTACCAGCCTGGCTTAATTAATTCAACAGGCTGAACCTCCCTGATCCGGATCTGCCACTATACCAAGGGTGTAAGGGTCAGAGGGCATCTCCTTGCATGAACAGTGGGTGGCATCCCTGCTTCTCCCCCCACCCCACTTTGAAGCTTTCTCCTAGGGCCAGCCTTGACATCAGAGCAAAATGAAGTAGCTGCTTATGCAGCAGGTTCTATATAGGGCACAGTTTTCTTGCCTCCAATTTCTATCTCTCCGAGTCATTTCTTTAAAACATACCAGCGTGGTCCAGAGCAGAATCCACCCATCAATCCGTACGGCTTTTCACTTCGGGTTCGAAAACATCTGAGGCTTGACATAGTCATGTTCAGAGCCTCCAAGGGGGTTGTGCCATTCTCTGAGCAGTTTCTCAGCAGTACAAAGATGCTTATGAGTTGTCTGGAAGCAGCTGGCAGGCAGAAACGTACCAGAGAGGAGGCCTCAGAGATCACAGGCTGGAGGAGGCAGGTGAGTCAGTGAACAGCCCAAACCCAAATGCCTGGTAGCTTTTAATGTGCTTTGAAGTTACTTAATCTTAATTGGTTTTAAATAATAATTTGGTTTTAGTGGGGGGGGGTTAAAAGAAAAAATCTCTAATTTTAAATAAATTGGGGGGGAGAGTACCTGGCGCTTCTCTTTTATACCAATATTTTGAATGTATTGGCTGGCTCCAGGAAGCCAAGAGCATGCTCACTTTTTGCTGAGCAATTTGTGCTGAATGCTGCCTCCACACTTTTTATTATATCACCACAATTTTAAAAGGGTTAGATGTTTCCTTTTTTTCCAAGGCTGACTTAAAAACTAAAGATATTTATATTTTCCCCATAACCTTGCAAGAACCACCATATATATATATATATATATATATATATATATATATATATATAGGAGAGAACTGGCATCTGAATGGTACAGCAAAACTTTAAAATGTTGGCCTTGTTGTTTGTGTCTGCTTCCAGCAACATTATGTCTTAGGCCTGCAATGCTCCCCCCCTTCAATTAATGCTAAGAAGCTTAATAAAACGTTTTGGACCATGGGTACCATGTTGCCTCAAACAACCTTAAATATAGCTTTAGAACCATACTTCAAAGTATCTTATTTGGGTTCTTCTCAAGTCTCTCTTCTCAGTGCTATAATGTGAGGGTTGTGGTCCCTTTAATCCTTGGTGTTAATCCAAAGATAAGTTACCTGCAATAAGATGTTTTCAATTACTAGTATTAAATGATGATCCCTGTAGATGATGGCAATGTACATCCACTGAGCAAGTATTGGGATCAGAATACATGCTTCCCAACCCAGCCTTGGAGGCATCTGGCCTAGAAATTCCAGACTAGCAAGGCGATCCATGTAGGTTTATATTTTCTTATCAATTACAAACAACTTCAGGTGAATTTACGTAGCTATTTTAAAAACTGATGTAAGTTAGTGGTGCTGAATTTAAAAAGAACGAAACTCCCATAGTGCAGCATTTAGAAGACTGGAAACACACAGGTAATTAGCTAAAGCAGGATAGACGAAAGCATGGCAAAGGTGAGATCTAATAATATGTTTCTAGGCTTATGAAAGTTATGGTAATGTTACAGGTGGGTGACTGTGGCGCTTCAAAGCACCTTTCCATTTCCAAAGGAAGCAGAAGCTAGATATTTAGGAAGAATTGTTCTTTTGGCTCCATTTCTAATGTTGACAGCTATTACTGACTCTCTTGCTAGGTTTGTGAATAATAAAACCATCTACTGAATTTCTAATAATGTCTTGGAAGCAAATTATAGTTGCCTCATTATGGCAGTTTTGCCACTGGCACAAAGAGGAGCAAGATCTGGCTCTGTATTCCTGAATTCAACGCTGCAATAGCTTCAGCCTACCTCCCGCACTCATTGAAAAGTTGGCAATTTTCATCTGAAAGTGTTAAGCCACTCTCTGCACAAAGAGAAAATTGATTCTCGCACACTGCATAATACAGTAGGAATGCTGAGACGAGGAAAGCAAAGCTTCATTCGGGTTATTTAGATATTGTGCCAAGCAAAGATATGTCTCTTTCTTCCTCTGCTCTTGTACAGCCTGCTAGTTCTTATTGAACAGGCCTGCATTGAGTTACACAAAAAGACCATAGTGAAAGATACCTGAAGCTACACCAACCTGCAAGACGGGAGGCTGAAAGGGGACAGCCTAGATTACAGTGGTGGCTAACCTTGGCACTCCAGGTGTTTTGGAACTACAACTCCCATCATCCCTAGCTAACAGGACCAGTGGTCAGGGATGATGGGAGTTGTAGTCCCAAAACATCTGGAGTGCCAAGGTTAGCCACTACTGGCCTAGAACATCTGGATTTGGCTATCGAAGAGCGTTTTGAAGCTAGCTAGGAAAAGTTGTTGTCAGAGACTGATTGGAGGCAGAGGAATGGTGGGAGGAACCAGCTGGGTATCCCCCAATAAAAGAAAGGAGAAGAAGACTGGGAGGAGGAGATGTCAGAAACTGAAGGAGTGACAGAGCTTAGTGAGCTGAAAGAGTCTGTAGCAGAGAGAAGTCCAGAATCAGAAGCGGGAGGGGAGGGGAGGGAGGCCCAGAGGCAGAGATGAGTCAGGCTGGTCAAAAGGGATAGGTGAGGCCCCCTCCTGCTGCAACAACCTCCCTTCTCCCCTGGTCTCCCAGAATCAGAAGAGGTATTAAGAGGGCAGAGGAGAAATCAGTGTCATGCAGACGCAGTCTCAGATTGTTTGGGGGGGAAACCCTGGAGAGGCATCTGAGGGAAGGCCGTGCCCCTTAGTCTTTGCAAGTGCTTCATAGGGGCAAGAGGAGTTGCTGTGCTCATGAGGCCTGACACTCCTGTGTGGATCCTGTGTTTACTAATAAAGTGTTCACTCCACTTACTTGGTGTGATTTACTGCTGGCTCACTCCTGTCAGTTGCTAAGAGGTTCCTGTATGGAAAGAAACAAGTGTTAAGTCACTGCAGCAGGTCAAGCCTTAAATGAAATGGTGCTCCAGGCAAGGAGCATCTTCAGCAGCCCCCCTCCACATTTGTTCAGCTTCAAATACCTTACTTCTTTGCATTTGTAGCCCATTTCAAGGCAGATGTATGCATGATGTGCCCCAGCTGTGCAAGACAATAAATGGGTGTGCATCCACCAACTAATCAGAGGCGCCCACTCACCAGTGCCCCATTTGTTGAGTGGGCACTGATACTGCAAATTCTTTCCCACAGATAAAAAGCAAACTTCAACAAAATGCTGGACACATAGGGCTGTGTTGCCAAGCTTTGCAAGTGGAAGTCGTTTTGCACAATTTATTTCAGCTGTTGAGTGGATGGTTGAACGGAGAACGGTGGGGGCTGATAGTATGGAAGGATCTGAAAGCAAGAAGCTTCTAGGCACAGAAACTCTCACAAAGTACATTAAACATTTAGAAGAGAGCTGTGTAATTCAGACTTTTGGAATTGCAGCAAACAGGTCCTAGTCTTGTTGATATATTCAGTAAAATCCAGTGATAAAGCTTGCCTCAGGGCTCGCTGCACTTCTGCTTGTCCATTGCTGAGAAAGCATGGGTCAAGCGGTTTCCCACTTGCACTGTGGTTTCTAGGCATAGGTCTGAGCAGTTTCGCCATTGGCCTGCCGCTTCTTCCTGGAAAACACACTCTTTAGCACTAAATCGGAACAAACAGCCCTCTGCGGATTGCTGTTTGCTCCGATTCAGTGCTAAACTCTGGGTTTCCCCAGGTGAAAGTGACTGGACAAACAGAGGTGTGGGCAAGCCCTTAGACCCAGTGTATTACTTGAAATAGCAGGTGGGTGCTGCATTTTTCCTCAAGGGAAAAAAACTCCCTGCACACAGAAAGCCAGCATGTCTAGGAGGCCGATTTGAGCTAGCCTTCTCCCTGGCATGCTTTTTTCCACTACATTCAGGATGAGAGAACATGAAAGCATGCAAGCTTCCACCTGCAACCTTAAGGGCTAGGGTGCATTCCAAGAAAAGCTTCACTGTGATTCTGCTAAATACTGTATGCAAACTGGGCCTAGGGACCACAGAGCTTGCTTATATTTGTTTGATGAGAGATTTAGGAGTCATGATCTCCTTTTCCTGCACACAGTCAACACCTTCCCTTTTTCGCTGCAAGCTCTTGTTTCCTTCTCATGTAGGTCAACTGTATACCTCTACAAAACAAGGATTAAATTCCTCACCTATAGCAGGAAAAGCCACACCTATCCAGCCACACCTATACAGTTGTGACAGCTTTGCAGCAAATTATTTTTTAAGATTATTAGGGAGAGCAAAGCATAGTTCTTTATTTAATACACCAGGAAAGCTATAGAGTTACTGAAGTCATAAAACTTTTTTTTTTTTTTAAGGTCTGGATATGAATGTTTGATGTGTGGGTTGCTGGATGAAGACACACTGCTGGCATGGACTTTAATGTATTGCTACTTGCAAAGTTAGCATCTTAGTTGAAAGAACTTGATTTGCTTGTTTTGCTTTGTTACTGGCAAAATAGAAAGTGTGAAAACACCCTTAGCTGTGGAACTGGTGTGAGAGGAGAAGCAGGTTTATAATTTGTTACCATTTTCAATGGATTGATCTCCTTGGGAGAATGACACAGCCAAGGACATAGTTTTTCATTACTGGATACTCTTTCAGATCAGAGCTAGGACTTTCCAGCGTTCTCCAGTGATCCAGATATTGCCACATGTAAACAAAAACATTGGCACAGTGTTTGAATGTTTATTTAGATACGTTTAGTTCACTCTTGTTCTGGAAATTTCACTATGTGCATTACAATTTGTGTTCAAGTGCAGTGAAAAATTCACACACCCATCCACAGTATATAAGGAAAATGTTACCATACAGAAGTTCATTTCCACCCACAAGCTCAGTATAGATGTCCATCATCATAGAAGCCACTTGGACAAATGGAATTCCTTCCTAGATCAATGTGCACATCTGAATTACCTGCTCAGTGGAGTCATCACTGAATCCACAGAGTTTGCATTGTATAGGCAAGATTAGGTAAAGGGACCCCTGACCATTGGGTCCAGTCGTGGACGACTCTGGGGTTGCAGTGCTCATTTCGCTTTACTGGTCGAGGGAGCCGGCGTACAGCTTCCAGGTCATGTGGCCAGCATGACTAAGCCGCTTCTGGTGAACCAGAGCAGCGCACAGAAATGCCGTTTACCTTCCTGCCAGAGCGGTACCTATTTATCTACTTGCACTTTGATGTGCTTTCGAACTGCTAGGTGGGCTGGGACCAAACAATGGGAGCTCACCCCGTCACGGGGATTCGAACCGCCGACCTTTTGATTGGCAAGCCCTAGGCTCTGTGGTTTAACCCACAGCACAACCCGCGTCCCATAGGCAAGATTAGGATCCCCCAAAAGCTAAATTTACAGCCTATAGGAGTGGATTTCACACTTTCTACCTACTGGTGTGTTTGTATCCTGCAACTGATTTAAGTGTTGGCATTTTGTGAATGTGCATGTATATTTTACTTGTAACTGTTTGGGGAGGTAACTGCCTGAAAAATCCACACAGATTGTTAAATGAAGAGTCCTAAGGCTCTCCAGAACAGTGTCAAACAGCCCTTCTAAAAATATGTATTAATATGCTTATCAACCTACTAAAAAATTCTTTGTATGTTTCCTGTGTTCTGTCTTCACACACATATTTAATCTTTACACAGATTTACAGTTCCCTTGATACTGAAAGATGTATGATGGAGAGCCAATGTGGATAACCATTAAGGACCACTTAAGTCTAAATTATAATGAATCATGGAAAGCCGATGTGTCATCTGGTGCAAAGACAGGGGGAACGTGCCAGGCTACCATCTTCGAAATCTGTAACTCCTTGGAAGTTTAAAAAATAAATGGTCCTGGAATATCTTCACTGGAAGTTGATCTTCAGTTTACCTAATGATTTATCAATTGGTCTCAAAATCTGAATGGTCTACTGTAGCGATAACTTACCCTCAAAAATATGTTTAGCAGCAATTTATAGATTTGTCCCTTGGGGCAAGATTCAGCTAAGTTGTTGCATGCACAGAATGAGGTCTTGTTCTGGAAGGATGGGAGAATCCCCATAACAGGTTTAATAATAATTTATTATTTATACCCCGCCCATCTGGCTGGGTTTCCCCAGCCACTCTGGGCGGCTTCCAACAGAACATTAAAATACAATAATCTATTAAACATTAAAAGCCTCCCTAAACAGGGCTGCCTTCAGATGTCTTCTAAAGATCTGGTAGTTGTTGTTCTCTTTGACATCTGAAGGGAGGGTGTTCCACAGGACGGGTGCCACTACCGAGAAGGCCCTCTGCCTGGTTCCCTGTAACTTGGCTTCTCATAGTGAGGGAACCGCCAGAAGGCCCTCGGCACTGGACCTCACTGTCCGGGCAGAACGATGGGGGTGGAGACGCTCCTTCAGGTATACTGGACCGAAGCCATTTAGGGCTTTAAAGATCAGCACCAACACTTTGAATTGTGCTCGGAAATGTACTGGGAGCCAGTGTAGGTCTTTCAAGACCGGTGTTATGTGGTCTTGGCGGCCGCTCCCAGTCACCAGTCTAGCTGCCGCATTTAAGGGGACATTGGGGGCACACGGGCAGAAGAGGGTGGGGAAGTCTAGTGGACCTTGTTCTGTGCGCTACGTTGGCAATCAAGTTTCCTACCACTCTGGAATGAAGAGAACCAGGGGGTCATCCAATGATGACATAGTGCAAGATTCAGGATAGGCAAGGTCAAAGTACTTGCTCCCACAGCATGCAGATTAAATTACAGAAATCACTGTCACAAGGGAAAGTGATAGCAACCAACTTTCGAGAGAGTTAAAAGGGGAGAAATGCATGAAGGATAAAGCTATAGAGTTAGCACTCTTGCACTTTTGTGTACTATGTAAACCAGTTCCATAGAAATTGGTAGAACTTGTCGTTGTCGTCCGTCTGTCCCCCGAGAAAACACCCTTAGACTGATGGTCTATCTTTATTGAGAGGCAGAGAACCAAAGGTTCTCCTCATCTGTAACTCCTGTGCAAAATGCACTGTCCAAATGAGTAATAAGGGAATTTGGCCCAAAAAGAGACTTGCCTGCTTCTTGCTCCCTTAACTGTCAAGAAATCAAACACAGCAATATTCCCATTTGGATGTTTCCGGCCATTTCCATTTCTGAGAGATGTAATGTGAGAATCAGCAATCCAAATGCAATTCCCTTTGCATGCAGAACCCTCTGCATCGCGGCATGTAAAGCAACAGGAGCAGTTGGAAATTAAATACTTGGATGTTGTTTGATAGAGATAGCAGCCTATTTTTGCTCTCTGTGATAGCAACATTCACTCTTTTGCTGCTGTAGCAGGAATATTTACATTCTGCTGTGAAGGAAGGCTGCTCATTCACAGAACTGGCACAGCAGATTTATGCATGCATTCTTTACAATAAATATCCGGTGCTTTTAAAGGCACCTGCTGAGTTTAAGTAATCTTTCTCCTGAGTTAATGTGCAGATCTTTTATAAGCATACAAACCTAGGTTGGCAAGCCAGAATGTCAGCATGCTTTATCAATGCTGCATTTAACTTACATACTCTGCCAGAGGAAATTAAATAAAACACATACATACACTTACTTACAGATCGGCAATGTTTTTGAGAAACCATTGTTCTTCGCTATCTGCAGTAGATAAACAGCATGATCCTATGTTATCACCAGAGCCACAAAACAGCCAAGGGGCATTAGCACAATTCAGAAAATACTGTGACACAACTAAATATCATCGGAAGCAATGGAATGGGAAGGGATTTAGGAGGTCCCAGATTCAATCCCCAGCATCTCCAGCAGGACTGTGAATGTCTCACCGATTTCAAAGCGACTTTGTTGCAACCACCATTTGTTGGCGCTGTGGTCCTGTGACTTCATGTTGGATTCGCTCCAGTTGAAATACACATTCTGGAAAGGTTTCTGAAGCATCCATAGGGCTTTTCTTCAGACCTACCATTTTTACTCACACCCACTGGCTTCTGCAGTTGCCATGTGCTGACAATCAAGTGGAGCTGTTTTATTTTTATTTATTTATTGCATAACATTTATGATTGTAAAAAAAAAAAGCGCCCTCAAAGTGGTTTACAAAAAAGGCAATAAAATCAAGAAACATTTGCAACTCTATTTTAAAACAAATACCGAAACACATTTAAAAATTACCGCAACTTTTCAAACAGGTGCCGGAAGGAATACAGTGAAGGCACTTACTTAATCTCAATAGACAGGGAGTTCCAAAGCGGAAGCGCTTTCCTTGTTATTTTGTTTTCCTCTTCCTTCCAGGTTATCAACTTGTGTGCATTCAGAATGTCTCCCTTCTTTTTATATTTTCTTTTTTCTTGCTACACACGTTTCATGCAGCTTAACCAGCATCTTGAGTCGAACAAAACACACACACACACACACACCAGAGGAACGGAGGAAGCTTTTGCACATGGTATTTTGTCAACATGTTTTATCAGAGCAAGTGGTATAATTCATAACGTAGCAAAACGCAAATAGACAGCAGACGTTATTATGAAAGGAAACAAGTAAATATAAATGATTGGCCTTAAGAAAAAAAAATCTAAGAAATGCATTTCAGTGTAAATAGAATGTTAGGCAGCAATTTATTGTTGGGAGGTGATGTTTAGAGGATGTAAAGTTGTTATTTTTTTAATGGTGGAGCTGTTACTTCTGCCCGAGATGAGGCACAGGTGTATTGTAGGAAGCATGAAAAATTCAGAAGACTGACGAATCACATCAATCAGCTGAAGTCCTGGTGGACTCAGAAAAAGAAACTGACCTACAAAATGGAAGAATGATACTACTCTTATAGACTCCATTTTCCCCACATTCCCTGCCTACCAATAAAATCTCTGACAAATTTAGTGCAACTCCCATTAGCTAGACAGGTTGTTCAGAATTTCATTGTATCTGAAAAAAGGAAACTCTTGCCTAGCAGAACTCATACCATGTTGCATTAATATCCATTACTATCCAAATTGCCACGTTTTTATTACCTTCATAATTCCTAGTTAGCTGAACTCCCTGAGTGTCTTCCAGGTAGATGTTTATTAGCATTGCTCTTCGTTAATAGCACTCCATTTATGCAAATGTCTGATGATCCAACTGCTTTTGTTGTGTCACAACAATGCAATCAAGGTGAAGCAATACTCTGCTGCACTTAAAACATCTGCTAATTGAAAAAAATTATATACTACAGCACTCAGAAACAGTGGTGTTCAAATGGCTAGTTGCAGGAGTCAGCATGTTGAGAATCTCTGCTTTCGCTTAACAAACTGATGGATGGGGAAGGAGAATTCCTAAGCCCTCTTAAGAGAAGATACACTTCACTTGTTTGGCAAGTTACACATCAGACCTTGGTCCCATGGGCTAGCTAGGGTGAAGAATGTGCATGGAAGCAGAAGCTGACTAAGCAATGCCAAAAAATGTAAATGTATGCAAAAGGTGCATGATGTATTTTGTGTTGTAGAATCCAGCTTTTTCTGAAAAATAGGGTGGTATTCAACTAAGTTTTACTCAGAAAAGACCTACTGAAATTCACAAACATGACCAAGTTAGGTCCATTAATTTCAGCATGTCTACCCTGAGTAAAACTTGAACACCACCCTGTTTTTTTTTCCTTTCTAAACCCATAAACCCAGCCCTACAAGGTAAAGGTAAATGTAAAGGACCCCTGGATGGTTAAGTCCAGTCAAAGGTGACTATGGGGTTGCGGCGCTCATCTCGCTTTCGGGCCAAAGGAGCTGGTATTTGTCCACAGACATTTTCCAGGTCATGTGGCCAGCAGGACCAAACCACTTGTGGCGCAGGGTGGACCGTGACGAGTGCCAGAGCGCACGGAAACGCCGTTTACCTTCCTGCCACAGTGGTACCTATTTATCTACTTGCACTGGCATGCTTTTGAACTGCTAGGTTGGCAGGGGCTGGGACAGAGCAACGGGAGCTCACTCCGTTGCAGGAATTCGAACCAACAACCTTCTGATCAGCAAGCCCAAGAGGCTCAGTGGTTTAGACCACAGTGCTACCCGTGTCCTCCAGCCCTACAAACTAGCTGTTCAGCCAGTAGATGTGATAAGGCAACTAAGTTGATACAGCAGAGAAAGCAGGCAAGGTGATTACGTTCATACCTACAAGCAAGCACAATCCTCACTTATAAGTACACATTTCAAGGGTTCAAAATGTTTTAATTATCTAAAAGATTGTCTCATCCTGGCTTAGATACTCAATTGATTACCGTTCTCTGCAGAAAAGGGCCTCTTGCAAATACTCTCTTACCAAGAAGTCAGTTCCACACAATATAGGAATCAGGTATTTAGCGTCATGGCACCTACCCCTTGGAATTCCCCCATTAAAACATTAGACAGGCACCATCTCAGTTGTCTTTTCAGGCCTGTTGATGGCCTTCCTCTTTCAACAAGCCTTTTAATTAGAGATCTTTCCCAGTCTGCACCTGTATTGGAATTGTTTTTAGAGAGTTGACTGCTTGCGTGTTTGCAGTCTTTGGAAGGAAGTGCAGGTTATAAATTTAATAAATAAATACATGATTTTACTTTTATTCCTTTTTAACAATTTTAGAATACATTCCCTGGGGGAGGGGGGCTCCAAAACAATACGCAAATATTAAAATACATCAAGTCCGGTCAAAACAAGTAAAATCATATTCTTTAACAGAAAATCGCAGTTAAGATTAGCCAGTTTCAAAGGCTACTAAGGGAAAGTCTTGGGCTGCCTTTGAAAAGACCATACAATTACTTGAGGGGAGGGCATTCCAAAGCACAGGGGCCACAATGGAAAAGCCCCTGCTTCACCTAAGATAGCTTCCAACTGAGGAATTCAAACAAGGGCCTCACTAGCAGATCTTTAGTACAAGGAGGCATCCTACAAAAGAGAAGCCCTAACAAAAATGCAGTGATTCCTGCTATGCATTGCAGGGGGTTGGACTAGATGACCCTTGGCTCCCTTCCAACTCTATGACTCTACGATTCCATCAGGATCAAAAGGCAGAGACAAGGAGGAGTGCACAAAGCTTTCACTAATCCAAATCACCCCCTACAAAGGGCTCTCCTTGCCACAGGGTTAAAATGTGTGGTTTTTGGCCCTTTAGTTGTTGTTGAACTACAAATTCCATCATCCCTGGCCACTGGCTATGCTCGCTGCGGCTCATGGGAGTTGTAGTTGAACAATAGTTGGAAGGCCAAAGATCCATCCCCCACACCTGTTCTAGCTGGTAGCTACTGGAGAAGAGATACGGCAGAAGGGGAAAGGGTTAAGCATCCTCTCCCCTCACCCACCCACCCCTTTTTCTATGCATCTACAAAAGTGGCTTTTCCAGTTGTACACATCTTGGTATATAATATCTAACTTATCCCATAGTCAGATACATGTATTTTATCATCCTACTTCACACATCAGGAAGATTGTGTGCAGATCATCAGTCTGCTGAGATATTTACAAGATGAAATTTGCAAAAGGCACTGCCATTTCCATGTTACAAAAATGCACTGGCTCAATTTCATGAGGGTGGGGGTCTCTCTCTCTCTCTCTCTCTCTCTCTCTCTGTGTGTGTGTGTGTGTGTTTTAGAAAACAGCCCCACTACAATGGTTCCCATTCTGTGAACCAGTTTTAGAAGAAAAAAGACCAAATTCTCTCTGTGTGCCCCATAAGCAAAATATATGCAAACCAATGCAGAAAATGATGATCATACTACCTACACATTTCCAATTGGGGAAAATGAAGAGGCAGTTAAAAAATAGAAAGAAATAAGTAACAAGTGACAAAGATCTCTTTCTCCTCCGGAGTCTGGCATATTCAATGTAGACTCAGCTGATACACTTGTGGCTTGCTAATGTTAATTTCTGTTCCTCCACAAACCCTAAAGATTTTTCAGACATACTTCTTTTGTTGCCAGTTCTAACAAATGTATCAGGCCTGTTTGGGTTTGCATGTTTTTCAAAATAAAGGAGGCAAAACAGCAGTAGTAACTAACTTCGTATTTGCCAGAGGGAAATACGAATTTCCTATTTTGCTGTAAGGTTGTATTTGAAAGTGTTCAAAAGGTTATCATGCACAGGGACAGACGTTTTCATCAACGCATATTTGTTTGGTGTGCGGTTGTTGTTGCTTTTTGCGTTTACTTCTGAGGACCTCAGAGTGATGCAGGTGGAAGCTATCCCATATTAATCTCATAATATGCATCTGTGGCTGGCCAAGAGGTTTACCAATGGTCGCCCAATATGCTTCTTGATGATAGAATTCAAGTTTCCCAGTCCATGCATATCACTTCTGTCCACTATTACCAGTGGTGGGAAATCTGTAGCCCACCAGACAATCCAGGACTCTTAACGCCAATCAGCACCAGCCATCATGGTCAGAGATGATGGAAGATACTTTACTAAACTGCTCGTTTATATGTACCTGTCCCCTTACAAAAAGTCAGCTTTATCAAGCCAAGATATATTTTCCTGCTAAAAAATAGTTGTGGTTTGAAGGCTCATTTTCTGTTTTCATTTTCATAATGCAAAATTATGAGTTGTGTATCTCACGTCTCCAGTGCCTCGTGAAGAGGTGATGTACTTGTTAATGTCAATGTAACCATTTTACACTGACGTAAGCAGTCATTGCCTGCAAAGCTCTCCTCCGCTAAGTGCTTAGTCTCCTGAATTTTTCATGCTGGTACAATCCATCTATGACTATAAAGGCTCACAAAAAGATTTATCGCGTTAAAAAAGAAAAGTTAGCCATTTCCCCTACTGATTTCCTTCTGTATTATCTCAGTTAAACCATGCAGCAGATTGTGACCTACTTATAACATTCATTTCACATTACGTTAAAAACCCGCTAAGTGTATTATTTTGCTTCTGCTAATCAGGAGACGGGCCAAGGACCAACGTAAAAGAGACACCACTCTTGAACATGGGCACCACTCGGAGGTTTCTGAGATACTGCCAAATGTTTTCCAAGTTTTTTCTCTACTCCCATAAGGACTAGAATCTTGGTGCCTCCCCCCTCCCCCCCTTAAACTTGTTTCTTAAGAGTCAGGTTTTTCTTGCTAGGTAGAAAAATTGATGCGGGTGGCGCTGTGGGTTAAACCACAGAGCCTAGGGCTTGCCGATCAGAAGGTCGGCGGTTCGAATCCCCGCGACGGGGTGAGTTCCCGTTGCTTGGTCCCTGCTCCTGCCATCCTAGCAGTTTGAAAGCACGTCAAAGTGCAGGTAGATAAATAGGTACCGCTCCGGCAGGAAGGTAAATGGCGTTTCCGTGAGCTGCTCTGGTTCGCCAGAAGCTTAAGTCATGCTGGCCACATGACCCGGAAGCTGTACACCGGCGCCCTCGGCCAATAAAGCAAGATGAGCGCCGCAACCCCAGAGTCGTCTGCGACTGGACCTAATGGTCAGGGGTTCCTTTACCTTTACAAAAATTGACACAGAATACACAGAATCACCTGCTGTTGCAAGGACCTTCTGCATGCAAAGCAGACGCCCTGCCAGGGTGCTAAGGCTGCCTTTTTAAGGCCTGGTGTGATAGTCTGTGGTGTGCATCTATCTCATGTCCTACTAGACTCATTTGTGGTTACCTAAGAGGTGGGTACAGCCAGCAGTAAACTAATCCACAGGTAAGACTATCAATGGCTAACTAGTCATGATAGTCATATGCTTTCTTCAGGATCAGAGGCAGCATGCCTTACACTACAGGTTGCTGAGAAGGCAGTATTACCTCATTCTACTGCTGAGCTTCCCAAGAGGCCATCTGGTTGG
The DNA here is from genome assembly GCA_034641385.1 of Darevskia mixta. NCBI lineage: Eukaryota > Metazoa > Chordata > Lepidosauria > Squamata > Lacertidae > Darevskia > Darevskia mixta. The sequence goes on along the minus strand of JAWWNH010000062.1, from coordinate 3,636,462 downwards.
CCACTGTGGAAAAGAGGATGCTGAACTACAAAGGCCATTTCTTATGTCCTGGTGTGTCCCTTGCCTGTCCTGCTTCCTTGCTACCTCGCTAGACCCCAAGGAGAAGAGACATGTTAACTATTAGTCACTTGCTCACATTTGTGAAAGAGCAAATGGCAATACGTGCGGGAGACATACGTGGTGACATACAGTACTCATTTCCTCCTGACTGTAGTATCCCATGGAAAGGTGTAGGTACAAAACAACAACAGATACATTCAAACCACTTCCTGTAGACAACGGAACATTATTGCATCTGCAGACCTCTAAGTTTAGCTCTAGCCTCCTGAGAAAAAAAGGTGCATAATCTCTTATTCAGTGACCTACATTGTAGTGGGTTTTCAAGCCTTAATCTATTCAGTGAGCAGGTGTCTAAAGGGGGTGGGGGGAAAACACTGAATGTTCATCAGGCAATAAACCTCTACCGTTGCAAATTTGTGCAATATGCAGAATCCAGTTTGGGCATATAAAATATAATATAAAAATGTAAGTCAATTCTTTCCTTAAGCCTTAGCACAAGAGACAAGAGTTTCCTATCACAGCAATTGTCACAATATTCCCATGAATGGAGTCATTGTTAGAGATAACACACCAAGACTGAGAGATTGCAAGTGGTCAAGGCCATCCATCTAGTTAATTCATAAACTTAGAAAGTTGAGGTAATCTTAATCTGTTTTAGTATTTTAACTTCTGTATGTTTCATAATATGGTTATGAATTTTCCTCAGTTATATTGTTTTATCATTTTGCGAATCGCTTTGAGGTTTTTCACAATCAAGCGATGCACAAATTTCATGAAACATTTTTTGTTGTTGCTGTTGTCATCCATCTAAATAAATATCAGAGCAGACAGGTGGACCTGCAAATCAGCCCTCAATACTCTGGCTGCTAAATTCCCATCAATTTACTGCTGGGTAGACAACATGGTGCCTTCCAGACGTTGAGACTACAACTCCCATCATGCCGGCTGAGGCCAATGGAATTCAACATGAGGCAGCAATCATGTTGACTACTCTTGCTTTATCATACGGGTTGGAATTGATTTTAAAATTCCTCAACTGGTACAACATTTACTTTTAAGGCAGTCCTCTTTTTCTGAATTAAAACTAAAGGCACATTTTTTTCTTTTACTCAGGGTTTGTTAAGAGCAAGAATCCCTACTCACATTCAGAGTAGCCTCCCTCTGTTTCTCTGCAAGAGCTGATATGCTGGGTTTGCTTCTTCTGAGTGCAGGCAAATTATGCTATATGTAGGCAGGCAAATCATACCTGATGCTGTATTAACAGTTCCCAGCAGAGCCATATGGGAAAGAGGCAATGCAGGAACAATGTATCATAGAGGCACAGCAGGCAACCAACTCTGGGGTCTTGGAAGCTCACAGGAGTCTTTTATTATTCAAATTTATTAGGGCACACTGTTCTCTGGTAGCGTATTATGAAAGCTTAAGCCCTAAACACTGGGACCAGGTTATCCAAGGAACTGCCTGCACTTATACCTATCTTCTCATTGTACTTGAGGTCTAGCTATGGTACACCAGTAGGGCTGGGCAATATATCAATATATCATTCAAAACCGGTTTGAAGTCCGTATCGTGTTATTGGTTTCATAATTTTTGACCGGGCAATATATTGAAAATCATGATGTGCTCGTGTGTGTGCGCGCGCACTATGCAAAAATAAAGATGTGGGGAAAACCGCGAAGGCAGCCAATGCCTCTACATAACTCCATCCTTATTTCAAACATTGTGATATTGCAATGTTTAGCGGTGATATTATCACCTGGTTTTCAACATCTTATCACTCAGCCCTATCTACCAGTGAAAGCTGTTAGGTTGGCGAGTACTAGGGCAGGGACCTTTTTGTGAAGACTGTTTGACCAGTATCTCTGGAATGCCATCCTTAAAAAAAATCATATCAATCTCTGGGCAGGGCACAAGAATTCGCTTAAAATACAAACCTTCAATTTTTTAAAATTCTAGTCTATATTTATGCTTATTAATACATGAAAACTTTCAAGCGTTCAACGTGCTTCACATGTATCATCTAGTTTACTGAGCTAGTGCCTTCACCTACACAGCATTTGCATGAATCATGTTGATCACCCTGCAAGCATCTTCTGTGATGCTATGTTTTGCTTGTAGCACAAACTGCATAGCTTTCATAGGTGGTGGGTGGGTTAGGAATGGTTGTTATGTGAACCAAGTGGCCAAGACAAATAGGTATATGGTTCATTTCAACTCTGATATTTTCCCTCACACTAACTTTATCAAGGAACAGATTAAAAAACAAAACACAAAGGGGAAAATATAGCAAGGTGTCACTCTTCCGGCTGTGATTTATTCACAGTGAAATGGTCTCCCAGAAAAGAAAATGTGCTACCCTCCCAGGCTCCATTTGCACCTTGCTTACCATCAGGCATGTGATGAATGCAGGGAGCGATGCTTATTCTAGCAGATGTGATAAAGGCCAGGGCTTTCTGGTGCCTGACATTTTGCAAGACTATGTGGGAAAACAACCCCATGGGCAGTCTCAATAAGGATAATGTTGTCAACACATACTATCAGGACTTTTCCCCGCCATCACGCCTTGGCACATTTCCTGAAATCTTTAAGTACCCTTGGCACTTAAAGAGAAAGGCGTTTCAAAGATTTTGGCAGCGTTCCTGGACTCCAAAGACAGTGCAATGAAGAATGCAAAGCAGAACTCAAAACCTGCCAATCACAGTAATGCCAAGCACTTATCACACACTTCTAAACTTTCATCCATCGTACTGACCACAGTCTGAAAAACCACTAAAGGCAGAAACTCCCATAAACTATTCTTAGCTTTCCCAAATGAACTGTTTCTCTCAAGGCTTGCTTCAGATATGTCAGCATTCATAAGCAATTGGTTATTTCATCGCCATCTTATAATGAATTTCAGAATGTGAACTCTGCCATGAGACCTAGTGTCTACCTCAGATGTATGTAACTGCAAGAGGAACAGTTTTCTGGCCCACATGGTTGGAAAGATAAGCTTTAGAAAGCAAACAGTATGCCTCCTAAGTGTTGCAACACTAGGAATCAGCACACAGCTTCCAGAAGCCACAGTGTACAACTTTCCCTGCCAGTATTCCATGTGATTGGTATTTTCTTCTAATCCAGCATTCCACTAACATAGTGTTTCACACATTTTTAAGATGGTTCCTTAGAATTAATGCCAAACCATGGATTCTGATTGGCTGCCAAACCAGGATTTAAAGCTACAATGCAACATTGAGTTGCAAACCAATTTGGGCAATTATGGTTTTACATTAAATTCCAAACAACCCAGAATTTCAGAGGCGTGTAGCACCTGAAGATTTTCAGGTAAGACAAGAGAGGTGGAAAACTGCACAAATCATGTTTTATCTGTTTGGAACATAAATCATTATTTGGATAGTTAGTATAGTTTCTTTATCATTTGGATTATGTCTGAAACAATACTTTGTCCTAACTAACTCTCCATAAATCTTGTTATCAAAAATGAGAACTCAAAGGCATTGTGTGTCTAGTTCTGCCACATAAATGAGTTCGTTCGTGTGTGTGTGTTTAAATCATTTAAGTTTAGATACCCACAATACACAAAGATGTCAAATCTGTAACCCCACTTCCACAGATATCTCACAGAATTTGTACAATGGAAAGAAGGGCTGGGGGGAAATCCTAGAGATGATTGTGATCTAATCCCTCTCAGGAGGGCAGGGAGAGAAGATACTTTTCTTCTTCTCATGTCCCAGTATCGGCAGAAGCAAAAGAAACTTTATTATGTGCCAATCACAAGATCACTCCAGATCTTTCCTTCAACATTGCTAAACCATAGAGGCCTGCAAAAAAATATCAGAATAGAGAGCAAACTTTTGCCTTCATCTTCATCTCTAGTTTGGACTGCTAGGCCTTGGAGTTCCCTAACCTACTGGTTTTGGGGGACTTCAACGTCCATGCTGATGCTGCCCCCTCCTCACAGGCTCTGGACCTGGTGTCCTCCATGGCAACACTAGGGCTCTCCCAGTATGTTTCGGGCCCCACACATCAAGCAGGCCACATGCTAGATTTCATCTTTGGCGCAGGTATAGATGTGACCATGTCCTCCCTTGTGGAGATGCCATGGTCTGATCACTACAAAAGCTCATACAAGCAGACATGAGCATCACACTACTTATAGGCTTTCCTGGTGGTGAGAAAATCCGTCCTCAAGTGTACTAATCAGAATTCACAGTTACATCATACATCATGGTGCTTTTCACAATTAGGAACACAAAATGCAAAATTACATGCTTGCTCTGTTTCAGGCACTTTCAAGATAATCATTTATTTACTGTAGGTAAAAAGCTAGTATACAGATTGGGGATCCCTTTAAATTTCAACTACAGTTAAACGCCATCTAGTAATTTCTGCTTTCAATGTTAACCAAAAATTTCTACATACCTGCTCCACTATTAGTGTGTTCTGTTATTTAAAACAAAAAGGTCAGTCTTTTATTTGTTCAATGCATAATATTTACATTGTGAATGGAGCTAGAACAAGCAATGGTAAAGAGGTAATAAACTTTAAAAAGCCAGTTTATATATTTTACAATAATGTGCTGATCAGCATAATTGTATATAAAAATTAAAACATAGTAGAGCTTCCTACTACAGAAGTCGTAATTGGTTGAACTGTAGTAATTACCTGCTAACAATTTACATGCAACACTTGTTAAGATTGACAACTGATTTTTTTTAAGTGTTAAGTTGATTAATGGCATGAGACACAATTTTAACTTGTGTACAAACAGAAATTGAAGTCTGCAACCAAGAACTGTACTTATCACAAGCCTTTGCCAAAAAGGGGGGGGATGATAAAATGTTCTCATCATACAAATGTTATAAAGGCAACATACAAGAAGAATGTACCTGGATGGCACAAACTCCATAGAAGGAAAGGTCAGGTACGCACACATGCACACCCTTTTTTATAAGAGGCCCATCTTTCCACCAAGAGGCAGTGGCTGAGAGCAAATGATAGAAAGCCAGATGCACAACTAATTCAAATTTGGAAATTTACTAAAATGTGCTTGAGTGTTAATATACAATTCTATATACAGACCACACTGGAATGTATCCCACCCCTTTGCAAAACAACCACTTTTTGATACTAGCCCTAGGATTCAGTTATTTTTAAAGTAAACAAACAAAAACTCAATAAAGAGTTACATGAACAGCAAAATGCAGGAGATAGCTGAACTATTTATTGAGTCAATCTGGGGATATTTCTGCTTTATAAATTGTTTGAGCACTTCCACATGTATGTCTAGGAAGAAAGGGGCAATCTACTAGGTTCTGTTGTGGCACCAATCACCACTCCATTTCAGTAGGATTCTGTGTGAGGTTCCAAAATATCCCTCAGTGATGTAACGGAACTGCACTCCCAAAAGGCTCACTTCGGGTGGTTCCAACATGCCTTTGTGATTTTAGCCAAGGATAAAATGCTGCACTTTGCTGAGGCAGATGATACAGTTGGATCAACTTGAAACCAGATGCTTGATTCCCTCTTGGGAAGTGCTTTCTGCATGAAACCATCCCAGTGGAAGAAAGAGGGGTACAATAAAAACCTAGACACAGTAACTTAGATCTGATACAAAACAGAATGTCAATGTGGCAGTCAAGCATGTTGAAGAGCAGGAAGCTCTCTTGAACCAGCAGAATCCTGTAGTAGACACACACACACACACACGGAGAAACAGAACACACCACCTACCGTTCCCATGAACAAAAGCTTGAACAAGAGCTGATTTTCATCATATGAAGAGAGGTACAGGATGACAGAAAACATGAATCGTCAATAGAAGATAAACTGATTGACATGAAATGGGGAAAAGAACACTTGAGCAGTCTGATTGCAGTCATTTTGTGAAGGCTGCTACTACAGCCCACAGGACCTCATTTGTGTTGGCCTTCATACATTCGACTTCAGGGTCTAAATCCAGGAGCTGCCGCACTCTCTTTGTGGCTAGGTCATACTGCTCATCCAAAAGGGGGGCAAAAGCGTTCTCAAGGACATCTGATGCATGGGCTAAGTAAATGAGAGCCAGCAAGCGCTTGTCCATGCGGTGGGGGTCATTCACCCATCTGTCAAGAACAGCTTCTTGAACTTTCTTGATGAGGCGCTGCTTAATGTTGTTGTTGGTGAGAGGGTGTGTGGTCATGTCAAAGAGGAGAAAGTTCTGTTTCTCTGTAGTCAAAACCCCCTTTTCCACCAGGTTTTTGGCTAATCGTTCACGTACGTTTCGTAACTGGTAGTGCAATTTTAATGGATTCCATGTCTCACCTAAAATAAGGCAAAAGAACAAACAACCGCCTGAATGCTTTGCTGGTATTCTGTTGGTTAGCAAGGGTAAATGAGACAAACAGGACACATTAACACAGCAACAGAAGCAAAAATGCAGTATTGTCACGTTAGGTATAGAAAGAATGCTTCACTTAATGACCAGCTGCAAAAGTGATCCACAGAGCAGCTTGCAAATACCCGGTAATACTTTGGTTGAGGAGTTCCATGCTTGCAAACCAGCTAACAAGGAATGACTCCCTAAACTATTCCCCAAATAACCCTCAAAAATTTCCCCATGGATGAAATAATTTTTCCAGAAGTTTGTCACCTATTCTAATGTCAAGAAAAACTTTCTGCACAAGGCAGAATTTGTACCATGTCTGCTTACAGTGAGCTGTGTTGAGACAAATATGGTGACCATCTAAAGGGGGGGGGGGAATCAAAGCTACTATTTGGAATATTCACCAAATACTAAAAAGTTTTATTATGAAGGTTGAAGAAAACTGTGAAGGGCAGTTGCCTGTTTATCAAAACTAGAATGAAAAACAAAATGGAAAAACAACAGTCTCCTATCATTCGACATACTTGCTAGCTTCTGAAATAAACTGGTATCTGTCTTATTGGAGTGCATTGAGGATAGAAACTTCATTTCAATTAAACTTTGAAGTTTATTCTATGCATGTTTTTGAAGTGTATGGGGTGTTAAGGGATGGCTAATACCTCTGCTGGAGGATATACCATGCTCCTTTTGGGGCAGTTTGTCTACCTCTGCTCCCCACCCCAAACTCAGCTCTCACCTGTGGCTCCTAGAAGTTGACAGCATGCAACAGTGGCCACACCCCGGGAAACGGCTTTGACCAGCCAACTAAACCAGATCAAGGTACTCGATGGGTCTCAAACCCTTGGTGAGCTAGGGACTTCCCCTGCATGCGAAGACATGCTTTGGCAGATTGAGCAGATGAGACCAACAGTGGGTCCAATGGTCAAGAAGGCAGTAGGGCTGGGCAATATCTGATGAAAACACCGCAATATATCACCGGCTAAATATCATGGTATCTCGATATATCACAATACATATCTACAGCGGCATACATATCTACAGTGGCAGAGGTCCCGCCATACCTCCCCGTGGTGGTGGAGGGTGCGCCACACTTCCCAGCAGCCGCCGAGGGCCTTGACAAGGCTCCCTGCGGTGGTGGAGGGAGAGAGCAAAGCTGGAGACACCATGCATGCAATTGTTTTGCAGAGTATCTGTAAAGTATCCTTCAGCTGAGCTACCCCCTGGAAAGCTGTTCCTTTTGTTCACCTGGTATACTGTCTTGTAGAAACACTTATCAAAATGTTATTTTAAAACTGGTATGGTGATTTATTGCACAGCCCTAAAAGGCATTTACTGCACATGCTGTAGAGGGAACTGAGGAACAGATGGGCCTGGGAGAAAGAGAACTCTGATCCTAAACCTTTACTGTCTTGCAATTATATTCATTCATGAAAAAGGCTTCAGAAGTAAACCCCAAAGAAAAATCTGTACTTGCTGCCTTGCAGGACATCTTTAAGAAAAGAAAAGGCTAAGAAATAAACACTTTACAAATCCGGAGTGAGTCCCTAAGACAGTTGGGGGCGCCTTGTGTGCTCCCTTCCAGCAACTTCTGCAGTCAGGCTGCTGCCAAACATATTGCTCTGTTTTCCTTTGGACCACATCAGCAAGGGCAAGAGGGAGTCTTGCCATCTGGGGAGCCCAGGACCTCCATATACATTGCCCAGGCTTGTGTCCTGGAGACGTTATTTTGGTACTGCTAATGCAACAGAAACAATGCAGGAGGCAGTAGTTACGAGTTACCAATCTCTGCATCCACAGCAGGTGCTGTGATTCTCCAATGGTTTGTCTTCACCCTCAGAGGCGCACTCCATTGTCTATCGAGGTAAAAGGGTGCCAACAATAAAATTTCATTTCTATTAAGTGACACTACCTGCACCTGCTAAAATAGACACTATAGAAAAAGTCACTGACCAAATGAAAACCTCCAACCAAATTAGTCTCATGAACAAAATATTTCTAAAATGCCCCCCAATATACTGTGTGCTATAAGAGAAGGCATAGGGCATGCATTGGCTCAAGGTGTTGTGAACCCTAAGACAAGCAATGAAGGAAATGCATATTTGCTCCAGCAAAAATAAAGTGAACATTTAAAAGATTGTTTGTTATCCATTTTGATTTTCCACAGTAGCTTGGCGACACCTTGTGACCAAACCTCCTAACTACAAGGAACTCTGAACAAGCAATTCAGACAACTATTTTGCGTTCAGAAATTGTAACTCTTTGGAGATTTGTGTAAATGTTTTACAGGACTCACTTTCTTATGATATGCAGAAGCAATGGTACATAAAGCTATCAGGATATTTTATCAAATATCCTATTAGTTTGCTTTAAGACTGAACATGTTTACCCAACGTGTCACCCCTGTTAACAGTACCAGCACCCTGTGGAATATGAGGGGAGGTGGCATGCCGAGAAGAATTTCTCTGTGATGGCCTAGAGGCTGTGGAATGTCTCCTCCTCCTGTATGAGGTATAGTGCAGTATGCTTTCTGTCAGCTGGTTAAAGCATACCTCTATGCCTTTGGGGATGATGGACTGAGATTTAAGTGAATGTTGTCCTTTCTGCTGTACTCTTAGTGCTGTTACAGTTTTAATTAAAGTTCTTTTATATTGTAATTTTTTTTTTTGTAACCCATTCCGGGACTGTTGGCGAATGATGGGCTATAAATAAATAAAAAACATTCTGCAAAAGCATCACAGTGTTATTATGAAAGGCCATTATTGCCCACTGCAAGAACCAGTCCCACCCTGAGGCTGAAGTCTGCTGACGTTGCTGGCCCAAGAGGGTCAAACCATGTCAGAAAGCAGACGGACTTTGAAAAGGAAACCAACCCAAGAAGTTGCTGCCAGCGTGCTGATGCTAGGAAGGGACAACATGCAACTGAATGAGAGTCCAAGTTTAGTTCCTATCAAGACGGTAAGCCCATACCTGGTCTGTACCACTTCAGACTGTGGGTATGCCTACTCTATACCTGTACATAAATCAATTCCTGCTCAGAAAGATAGCATGTCAGGGAGAAGACTGGGCTAGAATCCTTCCCCCTGATATTCTACATTTATACATGGAGGGGATTGCAGGGAGAACATTCAATCATGAGATCCCTCACCACTGTCTAAAGTGGTACAGAGCAAAATTTATTTATTCTTTGAGTGAGAACTTCAGTGGGAACTAGGGTGACATTTCCATTTGCAGAAATGCTTCTAGCATAATGATTTGGGGGTTTGTCACACATAAAGGAATGCAAGTATGGAAATATGATTCAAAGTTCTGCACAAAGGCATTGCAGGTTTTAAAACTAAAAGCACAACACACCCACAGAGTACATTTGGAAATGTATAGAGCCTAGTGTTCAGTAGAAACCACCAGGGAACTGCAAATGGTTTCCAGGAGTCAGGGGTAGGGGACCTCGTACCAATCCCTGCCTCTCTTTTTGTTCCCAGGCAGCTTCTCTGCCCCACCCCCACCCCAAATTCCCACACAAATATCAGTGCCTCTTCTTCTTTTCTGGCTCTCTTCTATTCACATCTCCAAATACTCTATTTTGGAACCAGAATTGTGCAAAGTGCATAAAAATAGGGTTCTCCCTAAGTGCTTACAAGCATTCTCTCACTGATCTCAACTAGACTATTTTGCTAGCATTACCTACAATTGTATTAACCCCATTTTATGGTTGGAAGGGCTCAGGAAGCAAATTATTTACGAATTACCTTCTGCATATATCTCAAGGTGATATACAAAATAAAAAAGTAACTAAAACAGTTAAAACAGCACAAAATTTTTCCGTCTACAAGACGCCCCTATGTATAAGACGCCCCCTATTTTTGAGGACTCAGATTTAAGAAAATGTGGGGAGATGGCCCAGAGTTTAAGACGCCCCCTAATTTTTGGCATTATTTTTTAGGGGGGGAAACCTAGTCTTATACACAGAAAAATACGGTAACTGCTAGACAACAGTTCATGTCTGAATTCAGATTTCAACAAGAGGCTCATTCAGTGTTCACCTCACCTCTCTGAACGACTATTACAATGTCAGCTGCACTGCTAAAATTACTTAATTTAAGAAATGAACTTCAAGAACAGAATCTGAATCTCTTGAAAACCGTAAACATTGCCTCTGTCAGAAAAGCTCCAGGTTTCTCTCATTTTCATTAGTCTCTCTGTTCTTCCTCTCTACTGCTGAACAGCCAAAGCAGGAGGGAACACAGGAATGTGTCACTGAGATATAAATATGCTATCCTAAACTCATTCACCAGGGAGTAAGTCCCACTGAATTCACTGGAATTCACTTTACTACATGAACATTACTACTAATCAACATGCTGCAGGCATAGGATATTTAATGAAGATGGAAGAATAGTAGTATAAAAATAACAAAGAGTGGGAAATAAGAGTCAAGTACATACATACCGTGATCTAGGAAGTCAAAATACAAAAGGCGCAATTCATCAGACAAAACTTGTGTGTTAAGATTTCATGAAGTAATTAACACTGACCAAATCTCCCCTACCCTCCCACTGCTGAATCTAAACCTGGTGATCCTGTATGCTGCTAGACAGCAGCTTAATTCTACTCCAGAGATAGCGAGAGCATTAACTACTGTATTTCCTTCCACCAATCCAACACTGCCATCCCCAAATTTATTCGACGGAACACTGGTGTTTTAAATTTGACCTTCATAGCATCCAAAGTTGTTACTCATAATTTGGACAGAAGGCATCACTTGATAAGGAACTTATCAAGCCCTATGTTTGAAAACTCGCTCCTTAAAACCAGTGACGCATGTCAGACCAAAAGTTTGTTAAACATTAAAAAAATGTTAATTTCCAAAGATTTATCTTACCACTAAGCAGCTCTATCCAGTTCTGCACTGTTTCAGGAGGCTGTGTCTCCTTAATGTGCTTCAGAGCTTCATCAAGTAGAACATCCCCTGTAGGAGCATCTGATTTGCAGATCACCTGATAGGAAATATAAGAGTTCACTCCATCACCTCAAACTTTTGCTTTTAACTCTTTAAGCACCAAGTGGAGAAAAAGTGTGCCCCAGCACTACTTTTTATATCTTGAGGCTCAGTGTTGGAATATTCCCACTTCTTGAACCAATGTCATTGGTTTTCAGAAACCAAACCAAGTATCTTGCTTTTGAAAAGGAAAACATCTGAATCCATGGGAAGGCAATGCTCCATATATACCACCCCATTCAAGTCAACCAGAAAATAAAAGTCCCGAACCATTCCCTTTAGGTACATTAGCATCCTTATTTATTTAGGCAAATAGTTACTTCATGAAGAACACATTATATTAATGGCATATTACTTTCTGTTGCAACCTGAAACCACAGTATACAGGGCATATGGAGGAGAGGCCTACAAAAGTCACATTTACCTCAAACAATGCCCAGAATAAATAAATACAGAGAGATAAGAGAGCTCTCCAATTTAAGCACTAGACTTTCCAAAGCTGCTGCAAAAGGAAAAAACAGTGCCAATGGAGAGACATAAGACAGCTACACACACAATATCCAGGCAACAAATGAAAAACCAACTGAATAGATTCATTGTATTTTTACTGTTATTTTTATTCATAATTAGAATGCTCTGAGCTAGGATTATCAACCTCTATAAGTTACCACTGTCACCCTTTTTCACCATGATGTTCTAGTTCCCTAAAAGGCTGTAGGTGATGCAGATATGAACCCATATCACCTCCCTTGACAGGAGAAAAATAATAATCTCCCTGCCACCCTAAAGTCCCTGGCATACAGACAGCAAAGTCATGGAGATTTGTCTGGAATGTCTTCTGTTCCCTGGCCCCCTGTATATAATACTTAAGAGAGGCCAATCTGTCAATAAACAATAATCCATTCCTAAACATATGCTTTGTGGTCATAGAGATAATTAGCATGCTTCACAGAAGCAATAATTCCAATAAAAGCCACATTAAATGTGTGTTAATAATTTTTTTATGATGAAATAATTCCTTTAACAGACATTTTATTTGACAACAATCAAGCTCACTATAAATTTATATTATGGAAGACAGCAACAAAAAATGTCAAAATACTAAATTTAATAGACGTCATTATTTGGAGCCTATAAATGCTAATTCTCTCATTAGATCTGTGCTCTCACTGCTTGAGCTCCAATTCTTCTGGGAAGCCAGTATCTGGCTATTAAGGCCTGGCTAATGAATGTTTATTAAGTCCTTCACAACACTGAGGGAAATTTATACCATCAGATGGAAGAACACATCAGGCAGAATACATAGAATAAAAGCCAGTCAGAGGTTCAATAGAAACTTGGTTTCTAAAGAATGGCCTAAGCATAAAACATAGGAAGATAATCCAACTAAAACATGCTCAGTGCAGACCCACTGAAATTAGTGGACGTTAATTGTCCATTGATTTGAACAGATGTATTCGGCATATGACTAACACTGGATGCCACCCAAACTCTTGTAGTACCAACTTTAACATACCTAGATACATATTATTTATTCGGCATATGTGGTCCAATAATATGCACTATACTAATATACTATGAATGAGCAACTCCACTGATTAGCACAAAATTAAAATATGATGGCTGAAGCTTTTTAAAAGCATAATATATCATTTTAAGCAAATGTCTTCTCTTCATGGTGACCCCAATTTAGTACAAGGTTACGGCATGTTAGTACTTATTTTGGAAAAAGCTTTCAGTACCTACAAACAATAAAAAAATAATTTGGAAACCAAAGAGGTTATACAGGCAACCCCCCCCCCCCAATTTACCTGGGGGTTATGTTCTGAGGCACCACATCCATGTGTGATATCGCGTATACCGGTAATTGAGGTACCCATTGGAAAAGCCTGCAAACACCCTCTAAACCTCTGAAAACCCTAGAAAACCCCTTTAAAAAACCAGCACATGGCTGGTGACATTGGTAGTTGCAGGTGTGCTCGCTGACGCTGCTGCCCAGATCTCCTTCTCCCAGATCTTGATGGCACGGGTGCTGGACAAATTCCTGCCAAACTTGTGTGCCATAGCACACACACTCATGTCTTCTTCCAAACAGTCCAGCACTTTCAATTTCTGCTCTAGTGTGGAACCAGTCACTGCTGCTTGGGTTTTGAGTTTGTCAGCACCTGAGGAAGATGATGATGCCTCAAAACACCTCTCCCCAAAAGCTCAAAAAAATCCTGACTTAAAAAAGCTCCCCCCAAAACCCACAAAAGAACAACAACCTTATTAAAAAACAACAACCCTCAAATACATTCACCACACACTCCTCCTCCCAAAACTCCTCCAAATTCATGACAATTGCTCTCTCACAACCTCCTTCCTTAAACTCCAACTCGCCACAATTATGGCCAATAAAAAACATAGCTTTTAGGTCTGACACTCCTTAAAATCACCTATGTAAAATATTCTAGAAATAGTCAAGTAAGCTATTATATAACCTTGGTATTTCAAGGAACATTCCTGCATTTCTGGCACACCAAGGAATCTTGGAAACTCTATGGGGAAGGGAGCAGATCCATTTCAAGATAATCATAACTAAATGCAGCTGAACATAAGCAGTAACTGTCTACTTACACAAAGACTCAATTCTAAACAGCGAGGTAGTGTGGAAACCTTTCAAAACATGCTTTTTAAAAAAGGTAAGCAAAAGATAATATTGACAGGGCAGACTGCCCATACAACAGCATTTTTTCATCACAAGATCCCCTCAGAAAAAAATTAATTGCCTTCACATAATGCCAACAAAATCAACCGCAAAGAGCAACATAGACTGATTCATCTCCATCGTAGGCCCTGGATTCAGCAAATTGCATAAGCACTACATGTTTAATATTAGATATGTGGCTTAAGGAACTTAAAATTGATTAGATACAAGCGTTCTTGCCATCTCTTTACAAATACTGAAATGAGTATATAAAAGGCTTGGTACAGTTTGAAGAATTGTATGGGATATAATTTTTAAGACCTACATGTCACCTACATGTCATTTTACCCTCCGATTCTTACCTTTCTAGTTAACAAACTTTTGCGTCTCATTCCAAATGCCTCCAGCTGAAGACGGCCTCTCAGTGCTAGTTCAATTAACATGCAGCCACGCAGCCCAGAGGAAATGCAGTCATTCCAAAATGATGTATAACCCTGATGGGAAAGAAGTCTCCGTAAGTTTTCTTTTATCCATGTAAAAATAAATGATATTCATTATAACACTTACAGACAAAAAGAAGAAAAAGAAATATGCCCTCTTCACATGCTCCAAAATAGCTGAAAAATTTAAGAATAAACTAAATACTGAAGAACATATCCAAGCTTTTTTTTTCCTTTTTTGACTTCTAAAGTATAGTGAAAACAGCTTTCTAACAAACTTTCATGATATGTGATTCACCTTTACAGAGATTTTGAACTTTACTCCAAAATGTTAAAATATTGATTTCTTCCAACTTAGGCAGTCTAGTTTGAATGAAGTGGGTCTATTTTCTAAGAGATGGAAAACAGACTTTTATTTTCATTCACATGTAATTCCAAGTCAAACCATGGCTTAGCCCTGTGAAGCGTGGCAGTAGGAGTGCAGCGGCTGAAAGCTTTGCTCCGAGAATCCAGTTTTGTTTCTTTGTGCTAAGTCATGGTTTGGCCGAGAGTTACATGTGACCTGGACCAGTGTCTTGAATGATTATAAGACATCTCAAAATATACTTGTTTCAAATGGTTCCTTTTACCAGGTTTAGGATTATGCATTGCAGGGGTTGGACCAGATGACCCCTGGGGGCCCTTTCTACTCTACAATTCTATGGTAAATAGTTACAGGAATCACAAGTTCAGTAAAAACAAAGAAGCTTCGAAACAGGTATACTTCTTGCTTCACCAGAATTTGCAGAGTTAAAGCCACAAAACTTCACATGCTGAAATACTTTATTCTGGTTGAAGGAAACTTAAACCAATAAAATAAACACTATCAAACTAGCTCTAACATTATGCTTACAATGCTGGCCAAGGAATTTTTTAACACATCTTTTCCTCTTTCCACAAAAGAACATTTTATCATTTCAAAATACCTCCTTTTCAAACCAAAACATACTCTGCATACTCTAATTTCTAATTACAACAAAAAGCTGAATCTTTTACCTAAATCCACAGGTACAACAAACCTCTATGCTCAATTAAGACTCTGCACATCTGACTCTAAATTAAGACCGGTCAGAAAGCTCTATGTTGGAAGTTTAAAACAAAGAAAGATGTTTATACCTGAAGTAGAGGCAATCATAATGACAAAAACTCAAGTATTAATGAAAAAGCTCGTTAAGTCACAGTAGAATCCAACGTACCGCTAAGACAATTATCTCGTCAATGTAAGGATTTCTGCTTGTGCAACTACCCCATGTACACCCTAAATCTGTTCTGGGGGCTCCCCTAACCCTCCACAGAAGAGGTGCAAAGGGAGATTTATTTCCTACTGATTTTACAATACAAAACTGCAGTGTGAACTGAGAGGCATATACTTGTACAAGCTCCACAACTTTTGGAATATGGACTAAAAGAAAGTATGCATTTAGTAAGCAATCCTAAACTCCTTGGGAGAACAGCTGAGAGGCTATCAGATGTTGTGGACCACCACTTTCACCAACAGAGAGAGAGGTCAGCAACAGAGAGAGAGGTCAGCAGTGTTCAAAACTCCCATTGTTCTAGGCACATTTCTAGACAAGGAATTTCATTAGCACGAGCAGTTTCTGAGCTCTGGGAGCAGTACTGCACCTATGATTTCAGATTAAAACTGCAGTGTGGAAGGAAAGGAGGACCTTTTTCTGCCTCCCCACTTCCAGCTACTCTCTGAAGACTGGAGAAGAGGCCCTCTTAAGAATATTATGGGGGTGGGCAGGGAAAAATACTAGACCATGTGAAAAATGAACTTATTTTAGCTGCAGTTCATTCATTTTCAGCTTTGTACTGTTATGAAAAAAGTGTGCCTACATATTTTGTTGTTGCATCCATAACCTAGGTTTAAGGTGCCATTTAGCTCCTAGCTTTCATATCTCAGTTTCTGGCACTGTCTGCAAGTGCTCTGCCAGGTCTGCCACTGTCCCACAGACGACTGACCTGAAAATGGGGCATTCCAGGGTGCAGTGTCAGGGAAGCCCTTGGATCCACTGAATCCAAAGTCCCCTCATTTCCCAGACACAACCCTGCTGTAGTTGTTATCTCTCTCACTAAAGTCAATGGTGGAGCAGGAAGGGAAATTTTTAAAGAGCCATGACAGGGGGTGGAATCCATCCTCTATCTTTTGCCCTGGCTGGCATGAGCTATCAGGGCGGCTTAGGAAGTAGTGGCTCTTTGCCACAGAATCTTCTCACCACATTAGGACTGTCTTAACTAGGAGAATTCAGTATGTTAGGAATGAAATCACAACCAGCAGAATTACATGAAATGCAAAATTAGCTGCCTGCATCATAGTCTTAATTTTCATGAAGACAACCTATAAATGATGAGAAAGGAAATGTCACAGCCCAGGAAGTAAGCAAAATAAAAGTGAATCTTAATCTGAGGAACAGTCACCAACTCAAATATTTCAGTTTAAATACTTCAGTTTAAATAATACTGAAGGAACTTTTGAGCTATCGCCGAGTGACCACTTAGTAATGCCTTGAGTCAGGGGCGTAGGAAGTGGGGGCGGGGGGGGGCGCCCCAGGTTCCATCATGGAGGGGGTGACAAATTATCAAGGAACAATTACTGCCCTACTAGGGTGGTTCATAAAAAACTTTTCTTTTTTTGAAAATGCCTGCTCCAAAGGTCTTATCTTACTACACTAGGGATTATATAGCTATATATGAAATTTCATGCATATCAGTTAATATCTTGACCCTCCTCCACGAAAATAGCTGTTTACTTGGCTGTTTTCCTGTCATGAAGGCTGAAATTTCAATTCAGTGGAGCACTTACTGTTCCCAATCCTAACCCTGCGGAAAGCCATCTAATTAGACTTTAATTTGATTTTGACATGTTTTTAGGAGGTAATTTAATTATTGTTTGATTTTATATCAATGTTATGTATCTGATGTTAGCCGCCCTGAGCCCGACTTCGGCTGGGGAGGGCGGGATATAAATAAAAGTTTATTATTCCTTTGTAAGAAAATATGAAATAACATAAAACCATTTTTTCAGGCAAAAAAAAGAAAGAAATCAATGTGTGTGTGTGGGGGGGGGGTTGACAAGAACATTTCCGCACCGGGTACCACCTGACCTTCCCACGCCTCTGCATGAGTTTCATGGTGGAAGAAAGTTGAGATATAATGTAAGAAAATACCGGTAAATATATATATTTATACAGCACACTAAATTAAGTGTACTTTGGTTTTATTTATTAAATGTAGGTCAAATGCATGCACTAAGGCTACAACCTGATGCACACTTACTGAGAATAAAGCCCCACTGAGCTCACTGGAGTTCATTTTTGACACAAATGCCTGGTTCACACGTCACACTAACCCAAACCATTACATAGCACAAACATGCAAGCACTCAGGCTTCCAGGAAGGATAACACAGATGCTTTGCTTCTCCTCAATCGTTTTGCTGCTGTACTATGCTTAGTTACAGTATAGTTTAGTGTGTCATCCGAACCTGGGTTTGTGGTTTAGCTCTCTTGACTTACCATGAGTCATAAACTAAGACTCAGACTACACAGACATGCTTCATTTGCAAAAAATAAGGCAAATACAAATTATGGAAGTTACAGGTAGGTAGCCATGTTGGTCTGCCATAGTCAAAACAAAATAAAAAATAAAAAAATTCCTTCCAGTAGCACCTTAGAGACCAACTATGTTTGTTCTTGGTATAAGCTTTCGTGTATCTGAAGAAGTGTGCATGCACATGAAAGCTCATACCAAGAACAAACTTAGTTGGTCTCTAATGTGCTACTGGAAGGAATTTTATTATTTTTTATTTTGTTTTAAATTATGGAAGCAAAGTGTATCTGAGTAACAAGTTGAAGAACAACTTTCAAGCTCCCAACTTGAGTCAAAACTACACTAAAATTATTCAAATACTAAAACTTCTCTCTCACTCACTCACACACACAATCATGATTTTTCTTCCCTCAGGCCTCCCACTGTCATATCTATTCAGCACTTTGCTGTGAAAATAATACCCCTCTCTTCCCTCACTCTGAGATGCAATTCCTCTCCTCCACTGGCTTCCTGTCCAAATCACATATGCTTTACAAGCTCCTTCAAAACCCTTCATGCCCCCACTCTGCCCATCCTTATCTCTGTGTGTTTATTTCCCAACACATCCCTGCCTGTGACCTTCACTCACCCAGATCCACCGCCCTCAGCATCCAAAGGTCTCCTGCTCCCTGAAATGACTCTGTCCAGTTTTCTTTGCTGCCTCTTGTCTCAAACTGCCTTCCAGAAAGAATTTCTCTGTGCAGCCACCTTTATCTCCTTTAAATCCTTCTCCAAAACCCATCATTTCTAGCAAGCCTTTGGATAAGCGCATTAAGATCAACAATGAAACCCAGTTTGTTTTGCTATGGCCTGATGCTTATTGGTATGTGGCAACACAGAGGTAAACATTTTCACTTCGGGCACCAGTATTGTAGAATGAGCTCCCTGCTGAAAAACAAAAGGCCCCATCAGTGGTATTGGCATTCCACAGAGTACTGAAGACACACTTGTTTAAACAAGCATTCCCCTGATCTCCTGACTTGAACCTCCGGCTTTGTTTTAATTTTTGTTTTAACTCTTCAAGGGACTTATTTTAGTGTACATTTAAATTGTGGGTGTTTATTTTACTGTTTTGATAAAAATGTTTTATTGTGTATTTTATTTATGTGCACAGATATTTTTTGCAATTGATTTTATACTTGTAACTTTGACAATTGAGCAATATATAATTCATCATCGTCACACACACCCTTGCCCCAGTCCTGGATGCCCTACTATAACTAATCCAAATCATGTGCAACTAAAGTAATCATATATTCTTCCTCTATTGTATCCTGTGTATACTTCCTTACCCTTGGGGTAAGGAAGGACCTGTCACAATTATTTTGTATGCACACAGATGGCACTATAAATAATAAGGTAAGTTAGCAACCCCCACCACCCTGCAATATTGTAGCGTTTGTCCCTCTTTCAGCTGAAAACAGAGAGTTATCTAAGAAACACCTTACTCTGAGGGAAGCGGATATCTAGTTTTCAGAAAGACACCCCCTAACTTGTCTTATCCATTTCATTAGTTTTAATCCAACGCCTACAAATTTGGTGTTTGAAGAACACATTAGGGATGCAAAGTAGTAACACTCCTGTCATCTTTGGGACATTGTCCTTCTTACAAAGGTTGTGCTACTTTCTTCTCCAAAACAATTCTCTCCCCATACCATTATAACAAGAACAAGCAAAATACTTTGCTTTATGTATTTTCACTATTCATTCTTTTGACAATGGAAGCCAAATAAAAAGGTTGTGTATAATAGCAAGAAGATCAATGCAATTCTTTCATACCCTTGATGTGTCAATGAATGATGAGTCTATGAATCTGATGTTATGCTATGGTTTATAGTAGTTGCTGCAGTTAAGAGATACTGCAGAGATATATTTCTTGCTGGAAAGAGAAAAACTGGTTCAATCTTCATGGGGTCAGCGCAGACGAACACATTATAGCACATTACAATGACCAGGAACTGCAAAAAGGTTTCCTCCTTCTGCTCAGGAGCAGAAGGAATTTATGGTTGTGACCTGTAAGGAAATCTTTGCATTGCTAAGCTGTGACTTTTTGTATTCCAGGAAAATTTATCTCCGCACCAAGTCTCTGTGTCTAAGGTTTCGTGCACATTATTCATCATCAGCTTTGTTAAAGCTTTGCTTTCAACAATAAACAAATTAAAGCAATTAAAAAGCATATATACAATCAAACCAGAAATGTAATAGTATCCTTGATGTTATAAAGGCATTTGTGTTATTCAAAAGTCAGTTTTACTTTTAATAGAGATACTAACAAAACAGAAGGCTTTCTTACATTTTACTTTGCTTTGACATTCCTTAGGGTCATTTTATTCCAGCAGGAAGGGATTGCTTCTTGTTATTATTATACTGTTCACTATTGGTACAGCTGCAACATTTAGCCAAGTGTTAATGAACCAAAGAGTTCCTATGTGAGCAGCAGAAAAGAATACCCTTCACTGTGCATCTCTCATGTGCTCCAAAGAATGCCATCAGTTTCCTGCAAAATGTAAATTCACTTTCACTAGGATGAGGACCTGATGCCTACAAAGTGCCACAACTGGTGTGTCATTGTACCATCTTTTAAGAAATAATAGACCAGCAGTTTTTCAAAGACGATGGAAAGCTTGCCTTCAAAAATCCCCATGGTGTTACTGGACTTTATCCAACAGAAATTAGTATTACAAGCCTACAGTACATCAGCCAGACTGGGGACTGGGATAACCCACTGCTGAAGATGCAACTCATTGGAGATTATTTAGTTCATATAATTTGGAAAAGCTTAATTTCAATCACAAGATAGCATGGGCACGGCATAAAGAATGTGCTTGGCTCAAGCTGTAGGTTTATCTTTGTTTAGCTCATATTGGGCTATTTACCTATGATTTAGGGCAGGCCATAAATATTAGGAGCGAGGAGCTTAGGGCAACTGAAAGATAGTTAACAGAAGGTTGCCTCTTAGCCATGAAGCTTAAAGGGCGTAGCTCAGCAGAAGACCTACATATTTTATCTATACCTCTTAAGTCTCACTTTTTAACACACACTCTCTGAACACACCCCTTTGTGGCTTTCCTCAATTACAAGAAATCTGAAAAAAACAGAAGATTAATGAGGATACATTGCATAAGATATTACAGAAACAAATAAAAATGAATTTATAAATATCAAGATGCTATGGGTGCCTGATGTGAACTGTACGCATATATTTGCACTGTCAAAATAGTCTGCAAATAAGTAATAACAAATGACAATAAAGCTTGACTTTATATCACAAAATAAGTATTTGTTCCAAAATTTGGAAGTGACTACAAAGGACTGACAACTATTATCTGATATTCATCAGAACAAACAGTACTGTACTTTGAGGACTGGACTACAATCATTATTCTTAATTGAAACTCAAGAATACACCAACCACAACAATCTTGCTTATTAGAGAAGTTTGCAATGGCTGGATCCAGTCATCAAATTATGCTTTGACAACTGGAAACACCTCCTTAGCCTTGCATATGCCTCCTTCCCACAGTTTAGATAACCCAACCTAAAAACTCTAATCTAAACTCTAATGAGCCTGTAACATGCTTTTCAGTATAACTTAATAGAAACTACAGCAGAAACCCCCAAAAGCCTGGAGATGAAGTATAGGGTAACATACAGCGGCCAAGCTACAAGTGGATGACTTTTCCGAAGATTAAGGAACTCTGGGAAAGAGTGCATCCGAGCATGATCCTTTATGTAAGCCCATGCAAATACACTGGGGTCAAAATAGAAGCCAACAACTATAATGAAAAAGACAGTAAGTTTTATTCGACACATAAATATTTTTTTTTACCCACACATAAAAGCATTCCCTTTCTTGGCCAAATGTACCCATAATGTAAACCAGAGCTCCATTACTTTGCAAAATTCTGAACTAGCACCTTACAACCTGTAGCACAGGTTTACAAACTTTTCCTCTACTAGATATCCTAAAGAGAGTATCTTGCTCAAGATAGTACTACAACACTCACTCAACGCTCGGATACCCCCTGCCGATGTAGACAGATTCCTCCGAGCTGGAAGGCCCAACACTTGCTCCCTTGACCTGTGCCCGTCCTGGCTGATTAGAGCATGTCCAGACGAGGTGTGGGCCCTCCTGGGTGAGATTATCAACTTGTCCCTTGGCACGGGGACTTTCCCAGGGGAGTTGAAGGAAGCAGTGGTGAGTCCGCTCTTTAAAAAAACATCTCTAGATCCTTTAGATCTATCCAATTACCGCCCGGTTTCGAATCTTCCGTACCTGGGTAAGGTAACTGAGAGAGCGGTTGCTGAACAGCTTAGTGTATTTCTGGAGGAAACATCAGCTCTGGATCCATTTCAGTCCGGCTTTCGCCCTGGTTATGGGACCGAGACGGCTTTGGTCGCGCTAACAGATGATCTCCGTAGACAGCTGGATTGAGGTGGGTCAGGACTGCTGATTCTTTTAGATTTGTCAGCAGCCTTCGACATGGCCGATCATAAACTTTTGGACCACCGCCCTGCCGACGTGGGGATTCAGGGCACAGTTTGACAATGGCTGCGCTCCTTTATCTCAGGTCGGGGACAGAGAGTGGCGCTAGGGAAGGAGTTGTCGCCACGGCACTCCTTGGTGTGTGGAGTCCCGCAGGGTGCAATCCTTTCCCCGATGCTTTTCAACATCTTTATGCGCCCCCTTGCCCAGATTGTCCGGAGCTTTGGGCTGGGCTGTCATCAATATGCTGATGACACCCAGCTTTATCTGTTGATGGACGGCCGCCCTGACACACTGACCAGGTGTTTGGAAGCTGTGGCTGGATGGATGCGTGGGAGCCGGTTGAAGTTAAATCCTTCGAAGACAGAGGTCCTCTAGTCTAGTCTAGCTGGGTCGGGACGACATGGGGTTGGGGGGCCAACTCCCATCTCTTGCGGGGCCCCAATTAGTGCCAGCGCCTTCTGTCAAGAGTTTGGGTGTAACCTTCGACACCACCCTTTCCATGGAGGTGCAGGTTGCAGCCACAGCAAAGGTGGCATTTTTCCATCCTTTTTCGCCCTGATCTGGCCAGTGATCCATGCGATGGTCACCTCCAGGCTTGATTATTGTAACTCGCTCTACACGGGGCTGCCCTTGAGGCTGACCCAGAAACTCCAGCGGGTGCAGAATGCCGCAGCGAGGCTCCTTACAGGGTCCTTGCCGCGGGACCACATTCATCCAGTGCTTTACCAGCTGCACTGGCTCCCGGTGGAGTACAGGATCAGGTTTAAGGTGCTGGTTTTGACTTTTAAAGCCCTATGAGGCCTAGGACCCTCGTACCTATGGGACCGCCTCTCCTGGTATGCCCCGCAGAGGACCTTAAGGTCCACAAATAACAACATTTTGGAGGTCCCAAGCCACAAGGTTGTTAGACTGGTCTCAACTAGGGCCAGGGCCTTTTCAGTACTGGCCCCAACTTGGTGGAACGCTCTGTCACAAGAGACCAGGGCCCTGCGGGATTTGACATCTTTCCGCAGGGCCTGCAAGACAAAGCTGTTCCTCCTGGCTTTCGGGTTGGACTCAAGTCTGATGTTTCCTCCCCTTATGGTTTTGATTATGGGCGATAAATGAAACTGCATTTAAATTTTAAATTGTATTTTAACCTGTATTTTAATCAACGGTTTTTCTTTCTTTTATATTTTATTGTAATTTTATTGGTGTTAGCCGCCCTGAGCCCGGTTTCAGCTGGGAAGGGCGGGGTATAAATAAAACTTATTATTATTATTATTAATAATAATAATAAGCCTGTAGTATGTGAACCAACCCATTCCGCCTATCCAAGTTTGTTTCTTAAATGATGTAAAATGTTTATAAGCATACCCTATGAGTCATGTGTTTTTCTGGAAAAGAAGTACAGTACATTTTAACTTTGTGAAAGGTGTTTTTTTAAAATTCCTAAATAGCCATATGAACTGCAGCTGGAACACTATATGAAATTCTCAGATGACTGTTATGGTCCAGTTCTTTGAATTTACTGCACTAGCAAGTAGGTGCTTAGAATGCGGCATACCAACTATGCCAGTACTCAGTTCCAAAACATAAATGTTAAAAAACCAGCTATTAACAGTATTCCAGTCTGAGAAAGTCCAGCTAGACAGACCTCTGCTCTTAAGAAACTTGATGCCCCAAAGCCAACTCCTACTGAGGGGTTTTCATGCAACTTTGCTGTTTCTCCTGCCCCATCAAGCCCTTCTGTCAAATCCAAAAGCTTTTCACCAGGACATCCTCCTCCAGTTTTGCTGACACCCCCACCTTCCCTAAGCTCCATTTAAATCTCATCTTAAAACCGTTAGCTGCCTCAGTTTCAGTCATACCTGAAAAGTTATACTAGAAACACTTAGCATAAAACTATGAGCACTCAACTAGCATGTCCCAGTACATAAATTGGGTAGAAGGCGGTGGCTGATGCCCACCTTCAAATTCTATTCCATCTTCATACCCTGTTCTCGCAAGATTCTTCTTCTTCTGTCTTTCTTCTATCTGATTTATTGCCATATATTACAGTTTAAGAATTGGACTGAAAGCAGCAGTGGGGGACGAGGTGGGAGGAAGGGGTTGCCTTGCAGGCAACATGGCATGCTGGGGAGTGTGTGTCTTCTATTTCCCTGCTGGCTTTCTGGCATTTTTTTTTTAAACTTTCATTCTAACACTTGTGTCTTGTTAGTTTTATTTTGTTTTTAGGGTGGCCCTGAAAGGCAGCATGCAACGCCCTGGGCAAAACCACTATTCACTGTGTGTGTGTGTGTGTGTGTGTGTGTGTAGGGAGCTGTGTCAAGAGACGCCGGCCTACCTTAACTCCTAACCACATACACAACACAACACAACCACACACAGCTCTGTGTGTGTGTGTAGGGAGCTGTGTCAAGAGATGCCAGCCTACCTTAACCCCTAACCACATACACAACATAACCACACACAGCTGTGTGTGTGTGTGTAGGGAGCTGTGTCAAGAGACGCCGGCCTACTTTAACTCCTAACCACATACACAACACAACCACACACAGCT
This sequence comes from Darevskia mixta, assembly GCA_034641385.1. Classification (NCBI taxonomy): domain Eukaryota; kingdom Metazoa; phylum Chordata; class Lepidosauria; order Squamata; family Lacertidae; genus Darevskia; species Darevskia mixta. Next base: position 3,611,256 of record JAWWNH010000062.1, on the reverse strand, counting down.
CTCTCTCTCTCTGTGTGTGTGTGTGTGTGTGTGTAGGGAGCTGTGTCGAGATGCCAGCCTACCTTAACCCCTAACCACATACACAACATAACCACACACAGCTCTGTGTGTGTGTGTGTGTAGGGAGCTGTGTCAAGAGACGCCGGCCTACTTTAACCCCTAACCACATACACAACACAACACAACCACACACAGCCAAGAAGCCCCTCCCCCTCAGACATCCACCAAACCCCGTAGCAACCTCCAGGCCCCTCGACCGACACCACCCCTCACTTTGGCCTCACAATCGCGCCCCTTAGCCCCACATACACAAGGGCAACCCTGGGGGGGGAGGCCTTTCATGCCCCCTCCTCACTTTACAGACACCCCACCGCCCCCGAGCAGAGACACCCCACCCCACCCCACCCCACCTTCCCGGGCCCACCCCGCCACCTTTCCCCGCTCGCCGGGCTGCGGGCCCCGCACCTCTCGGTCCTTGAGGCCCAGCAGCAGCACTTCCTCCATGAGCGTGAGGCGCGTTTCCTTGGAGTCGCCCTTCTCGTCGTCGCCCTGCTCGTCCCGCCGGCCTTCTTCCTCCGCGCCTCCTCCGCCACCCCCGCCGCCGCCGCCCCCGGACGCCCGCTCTTTGTCGGCCGCGGCGGCGCTGCGAGAGGCCTCGGTCCGGCGCTGCACTAGGCCCGAGTTTCGCTGGGTCAGGGAAGTCATGGCGGCGGCGGGGGCCCCCGGGAGGGCCCTGCTAGGAAGGCTGGGGCTGCGGCCTCCCTGCCGCTCTCGCTCGCTCTCTCCGCTTCCCCCACTCCTGGCGGGAGCTGGGGCGGCCCGAAGCGCTCAGGGAGGGGAAAGGGAGGGAAGGGCGCGGGGGAGAAGGAGCTGGGCCAGCCTGGCTCCCCCTGCGGCACCGGCGGCGGCGGCGGCAGGAGCACCTTCTCCTCCAATATGGCGGCGCGGGCTGACGCGCCAGCAGCTATAGCGGCGGCGGAGGATGTGGCAGGAGGAGGAGGAGGAGGAGGAGGAGGAAGACGACTCTGGAGGCGCCGGAAAGAGAAAGATGGGGGGCGGGGGCGGAGAGGAAGTTTAGTCGGTTAGTCAGTCGGCGGCTCAAAGGCGGCGGAGGTAAACTCTGAGGTAAACTCTTCCCCCCGCCAGCCCTCAGGAAGCGTGAGCGTGTTTTTGTTTCTGTATCTTCTGTTGGAGTCCTTTTTAAAACTTTTTTTAATGGTGAGGAGCGCCTTATTCCCTTTAAACCTCCTTTGGGAGGTTTTGTGAAGGAAAGCGAATATGCTCTCTCTCTTTTTGGACGAACGTGAACACACACATGCCCAGGACATTTTGGCACCTGAGGCAGACCCCAAAATGGCGCCCCCAGGGGTGAGGGAAGATCTACATCAGGGGGAAGAGCGAGCTACATCGGGATCTGCGGATCCTGCCGCCTGAGGCGGTTGCCTCATTTTACCTCATGGGTGGGCTGGCCCTGAATGAATATTGTCATGGAGATCTGCTGCCCCTGAGGATCCTGCCGCCTGAGGCAGTCGCCACCCCTTGCCTCCTGGGTGGGCTGGCCCTGCACACACCACATTGCTCAAGGGGCACAACTCAATTCACTGCATAAAAAATGCCTCTTGAGCATATAATGCACACCCCTGAGAGTTTGGGCATCCTGTATTGTTCTCGTCCTGGACCTCGCTTTTGTGATCATGTTGCTTCAGCCCCAGTGTTGTGATTGACGGTCGAGGGGCCTGTTTTGATGTGATTTGCATCAAATTTTTATTGTGCTGGTCTCCTCCACATGTTTATTGTGGGTTGAGTTTTATGGAATGCCTTTGGATTTCCTTGTTCCAGGATTGCACTGTTTAGGGGTGAGCAGTGAGGTGGCCAAGTTTGCTAACACAGGGTCCTTATTTCCTTTTGAGGCACAGCAGAGACTGGGGTGTCTTTATGATATATAGATTATTTATACAACCTGAGCCTATGATGGAGGGATTTCCCAGCACTACACTCCCAAGAGGATCATTCTTCTCCCATAGGTGCAGTCATCAGCCATCATACTCTTGCCTCTCTCTACTATCTTTACTATCTCTTTACTATCTCCATTACATCACTCCTCCTACTCTATGCTTCCAGGCTACATTGTTTCTATCCTCTCTGCTATAAGCTGTAGAGCAGGGGTGTCAAACTCAAATTCATCGGGGGCCGCATCAGCAGTTTGGTCACCCTCAAAGGGCCGGTTGTATCTGTAGGACCATAGTGCGCACGTTGTTTTTAGAGGAGGAAAACAAGAAAAAAAATATTGTTCTGGTTTTCCTCCTCTAAAAGGCTGGGAGGGGTGGCGGAGGGATGCTGCTGGTTCTTCCCCGCCAGCCCCGATCGCAAAAACAAGCCTGCTTTGGCGAACGGGGTTGGCGGGTGAGAGAGAGTGAAAGAAAGAGGGAGAAGGAAGAAAGGGATGAGAGAGAGAGAGAAGGAAGGAAGCAAGGAGAGAGAGAGAGAGAGAGAGAGAAGGAAGGACAGACAGACAGACAGACAGAAAGAAAGAAAGAAAGAAAGAAAGACAGAAGGGGTGAGAGAGAGAGTGAAAGAAAGAGGGAGAAGGAAGGAAGGGGTCAGAAGGAAGGAAGGAAGGAAGGAAGGAAGGAAGGAAGGAAGGAAGGAAGGAAAGAAAGACACACAGACAGAAAGAAAGACAGAAGGGGTGAGTGAGTGAGTGAGTGAGTCAGAGAGAGAGAGAGAGAGAGAGAGAAGGGGTGGCCGTGCGTCGCCCCTTCTCCGCTCCGTGCAACGTCTCCCTCCCCCTCGCCACCGACGTTTCCAAAAGCAGGCTTTTGCAAGTGTCGGTGGCGACGGGCGACAGCGGAGATGCTTCACAGAGCGGGGAAGGGGCGGCGCGCGCTGCCCCTTCTCCGCTCCGTGCAACGTCTCCCTCCCCCTCGCCACCGACGTTTCCAAAAGCAGGCTTTTGCAAGTGTCGGTGGCGACGGGCGACAGCGGAGATGCTTCACAGAGCGGGGAAGGGGCGGCGCGCGCCGCCCCTTCTCCGCTCCGTGCAACGTCTCCCTCCCCCTCGCCACCGACGCTTGCAAAAGCGTCACCCGGCGACACCCGGCAAGGCAAAAATGGTGCGGGGGGCTTCCCCGACGCGGCAGAAAGCCGCGCGGGGCACCCCCGAGGCGGCAAAAAGCCGCGCTGGGCCAAAACGGCCCGGGAAAAAAAAAAACTTTGCCGGGTTCTCCCGGCAAGGCAAAAATGGTGCGGGGGATTGCCCACCGCCAATCAGCGCGCGCTCACGGGCCACATGACGAGGTCTCGCGGGCCGCATTTGGCCCGCGGGCCTTGTCCTTGACACCTGTGCTGTAGAGGGAGGGGCCCTACTCAATCGGTGTCTTAACTCCTAGTTCCTTTGATGTCTAATGGTCCATTACCCCAAGTGATCACCTCATGCAGGTTATTCCTGGCTTTACAGTATTAGGTTTTGATATTTGCTGATTCCAGAGGATTAGATGCACCTACTACACAGCTGAAATATGCACAGGTCAAGCACAGTTTTAACACTTTAAGTCTTAGTTAAATTCTAACATTAGCTTGATCTGGGAATTTTAGGGGAAGTCTAGCACCCACAACTCCTGAAAGTGTGTGTGTGTGTGTGTGTGTGTGTGTGTGTGTGTGGAGAGAGAGAGAGAGAGAGAGAGAGAGAGAGAGAGAGAGAGAGAGAAGAAATGCAGGCAATCACACAGCTGTCTTGTAAGAAGCTGTCAAAAGAGAGATTATGCTGGTCTTTGTATCTGAAGAAGTGTGCATGCACACGAAAGTTCATACCAGTAACAAACTTAGTTGGTCTCTAAGGTGCTACTGGAAGGATTTTTTTTATTTTGTATGGTTAGTTACTAACTGAGCAACCCTAACCACGCAGATGCTTCCCTGGCTACCAAGGCAAATCTCACCTCCTACCGTAGTCTGAGACACCTTTGTTTATGTCAGCAGTCTATTCATGTTAGTGTTGCAGTGTTAGAGTAGTTAACTCATACATCTATTTTTATTAGCTTTTTCTTCTTCAGAGAAGCTGTGTTACACGGCTCCAACCTTTAAAAAGGTATTTTAAGTATGCACCTCCATTGAAGTCTTTCTGTGATCTATAAGCAAAAAAAGTGCATCAGGGAACTGTATACCATGTAAGTGTCTATACGTATCAGCACATGGAGTTTCTAATATTAACAAGTGCCATCAGCCAGCCATGTTCTCTTCTAAGGTACTCCACACTATTTCTCCCTCCAGCAGACATTCAGCATTTTGTAGCCACTGAGAATTGCCTCATTTTCTTTCCTAAATATTCCTAAATAATTATTCTCTCTTTTTTATTTCTCTTTCTTTCTCCTTTTCTTCTGGATCTATGTTTTTATTTTACTTAGATTAATGTTTTAGTCTGGATAAAAATATTTGATAATCTTCTTTATATTTCTCTTTATAAACTGTAATAAAAATTTTCAAAGAAAAGAATAGAATCCTATACAGCACCAAAGGCAGCCTTAAGTGCTTGAGTGCCTGTTCTTTTTATTTAAGCTGGAAATGTTGCAGCACATCCTTAGACACTCTGCTTCAGGTACCATAGAAAATATACCCTGCTGTGTTTATGATAGAAAACTGGAATTATTGGGCCGGATAGCTGTCAAAAACATGGGGTATCAGCTCAGTCACTGTGTGACTGCTATTATCCAAAAAAATACTCTTAGGACCAGTTTACATTGCTCCATAAATGTGATATCCTTAACCATGCATATACTGTACATACTTTAGGGAACTGTGATTGACTGAAGTGCCTTGTTGAATGTACACTTAATAGCACACATAGTTTTGCCTTTGCGTAGGTGAAATGGCCCTGCCGTTTTTGCGATGGAAGTCTAATGTTATAAAAAGAGAGTGCATGAATATGTCAGTAGAGTATATCTTGTCTTTATTGCACTTGAACACAATGCCTTCACTGTGTTTTCCTATTAATATGCATAAATAATAGTCCAGAACTCTAGAGTGCAGATGGCACAAACAAAATGCTCCTGTAAAAGTAGAAGTTTTCACATAAAGTGATTAAGCATGAAGAATAAATTGCTAATCAGAAAATGGCAGTGTTGGGGAGCCAGTTTCAAGCTGAATGAACCTATATTTATGAAATGACAGGCAGCAATGGCAATTCCAAAGAAGGCATATAATTATACACTCATTAACATGCATTAGTATGATTTCAATCAAACAGTGCAAAATTACAGTGAACCAGAGGAGGGTTTAATGCCCAGCACAAAAAAACCTCTTAAAGCACATTCACATGTACCGGTACCTTTTCAAGGAGTACCCCCCACATGAACAGTAAAGTACTTAATAACTCTAAGCATTTATAAAGCACACTTTAGGGGTCCAAACACTTTCTTACCTCATCTCTGTAATTCTTAAAATAAATCTGCAAGGTAAGCCGGCATTATCCCCATGTTGCAAATGGAAGACTAAAGCAGAGACAAAATTGTGACTTGCCGAAGATCACTTACCGTAGTTTACTGTTGAGAAAATTGACTGGCATCTTACAGATACCTGGGGCAGAAATCCTTGTGACCTGCTGCAAATATCTCTGCAGCAAATATATTTAACAGCGTTTTATTTATTATTTAAAACAGTTTTATCCCACACTTTATTCAAAAAGGTTCCTAGAGCAGCTCATACTCTAAAAACCACAACAAACAAGGAAAATAGGTATTGGCTGAGGAAGGAAAAAAGCAAGCTCAGGTTCTTAAAATTAGTACCGGTAGTTCTTAAAATTACAGTGTGTTACCAGATATAAACCCATTATCTTATGTACATATTCATGGACCTTCTAATCTGGCGACCATTACTGGTGATGATTGCACACCGCAGATGTTACTGCAATTGAGTCTTGCTTAATTGGGAAAATTACCCTAAAACATAAATCAATAATTATCTTGATAATCTTTCTTATGTGGAGGAACCAACAATGTTCACACAAACTAATGTGATTGAAATATTTACACAACATGATAATCCATTGCTGATAATAGGAATGAGCCTAATAGCAGCATGACATGGTTTTTTGGGTGTGTGCATGTGTGGTGTCTATGTCAGAAACAAAACAATCAACATACCAAGATGGACATAAAAGCAAAATTTAAGGGTATTAGTATTAGCCATTAGTATTAACAGGGCATGTATATCACATCCATCATCACATACACCGTCATCACAATGCGTGTTTATGACATATTCAGTGTTCATAGTCCAGACATACAGTCTAATTTCCACTTCTTAAACATATTAGCCAAGCCAATATATCCCTTCAAAACAAGATTTGAGAAAGGGGAATTGGGAGGGGGGCTGGAGGGGCTCGCATTTAATATATGAAAGTAAAGGAACTCAGCATTATTTTGTCTGAACCATGACAGGAATAAAATGGCTAAGCTTCCCCTGCCCATGTTCTGCTGTCCTGATGAAAATTGGGGAAAGGAGCTTTGCCTGCTATTAGGTTTTACAAAACAGATGCAGTTTGAACACATGTTTAGCATCAATCACAGTTCAGCTATTAGATGGGATGCCCAGCACTTACACAGTCTCCCCCACCTAACTTTTTTTTTTTTTGAGCATGTGATCCTGAAAACTGTTTACTTGGGAGAAGATACTGAACTCAGCAGGACTGAGTTAAAAAGCATTGTCCTGCCACCCTCCCAGGATACTGAAAACAGGATAAAACCCCTCCCAGACTAGATCACACTGACAGGTGCAAGAAAATGCAATATGCAATTCTTGCTGCTTTCAGCTGGAAGGTTTACATGCAGTTTCACACTGGTGATACGTATGAAACAGTAATACACTATGACTGCAGTGTGACCTGTTGGGATACAGAACAAAATATTTAATCCCATTTAGAGGGGAGAATTTGCCCTCTAAATTAACACTTAAATAGGCTTCAATTCAGTCATACCTATCCATTGGGTGGAGGACAATGTATTTACCCAACATTCCATTTGAAAAGCAAATCTGAATTTTAAAACCTAGCAGAAGATTCATGATTTAATTCAGATTAACATAATCAGATTAACATAATTACCAGCAGTTCCTGGACAAATAGAATTTGAACACTCTTTTATCTACATATTGCATAGATCAAAGTGACTCTCAACTTCAAACACAATTTATCCTTTGAAGTTAGCCCGTGAAGTATGTGCTTATAATATGGATATACCTGTTAAGAGATAACTGGTTTCTGCATTGCTGTCTCCCCCCTTCCCCACTGCACCACTGTAACAGAACTTTTAGGGGTCCTGCTTCAACCTCTGCATTCATGAAGGTCTTGGTCTCTCCCCTTTTCTCTCACCCACACATCTATGAAAATATCCAGAATCACAGACAGCAAAACTCAGCACATGAAAGTTAAAAAAGCACCTCCACAAAATTGCAGCTTGCTGCATAGTTCCCAGGGTATGGTCTGAAAGCACATGAGGTACTACATTGCTGGTGTGGGTCTGGTTATTTATTGCAATTCTATCCAACCTTTTCTCCAAGCTCAAAGATGGTGTACAAGCTTCTCCCTTTATACATTTTATTCTCACAACCACCCACTGGTGGAGGAAGAGGAGTGTGCGAGGGGAGCGCATCACGGCTGCCCCCCCGCACTGGGCGCCACGCCCCCAGGACGCATGCCACGCCCCTGGGACATGCGCCACCCCGCCCCCACCTGCTCTCCGCCCTGCCCCCCGCCACTGCAACCACCCTGTGAAGTAGGTCAGGGTGTGCGTGTGCAGCAATGTCAGGCCAATGTGGGAGCATGATCTGAAAACTCCCCTTTCAGTTGCCAAATGCATGCCCTAAATCATGGGTCGGCAAACTAAGGCCCGTGGGCCGGATCAGGCCCAACTGTCTTCTAGATTTGGCCCGCGGACGGTCCCAGAATCGCCGTGTGGATTGCCAGCGCGCATGTTCCATCCCTCTCCCTCACACGGCAGCACTTTTCTCCTCAGGGATGGAGCAGTCTTGGCACCGTCGACGGCAGGAGCCGCCTCGCCGCCTCAGCAGGGTGGCGCTGTGAAGGGGTTGTGTGACGCCGGCTGCTGCTGCTTTTTCCTCCTGCTCCTCCTCCCTCTCGGTCCGCCCTTCCTTCCTTCCCTGCGCCTCTTTTCTGCACCGCTTCCATGCGCACTTTCTTCATCGCCGCCTGCCTACCTGCCTCCCTTCCTTCCTTTCTCCCATGGTGTTCAAGCGGGTTGTTGTGGTGGCCGCGGCCGCCGCTTGCAGGTTGGTGAGTGGCTCTGTCTTCTCCGCGGTGCCTCTCTGGAAGCAGCAGCAGCAGCAGCAGGTGGTGGGTAAAAGCTCTGGCGACACCCCAGTTCCCCTACCTCCATCCGCGGCTCCTCTGCCGGGGTGCTGCTTCTGTCTTCGCCAGCCAACGCAGCCTCCTACCCTGCCACAGTGCCTGGCTGGCTGGAGAAGCCCAGGTGCGGCTATTGGGACGACAACTGTGACAGGTAAAGCCAGGCATAGGCAAACTTGACCCTCCAGATGTTTTGGGACTACAACTCCCATGATCCCTAGCTAACAGGAACAGTGGTCAGGGACGATGGGAGTTGTAGTCTCAAAACACCTGGAGGGCTGAGTTTGCCTATGCCTGGGTAAAGCAAAGCATCTTCAGGCCTCTGCTGGCGGGCGAAAATTGTTTATTTTTTTCCCTTCGAAATATAGTCCGGCCCCCCACAACGTCTGAGGGACAGTGGACCGGCCCCCTGCTGAAAATGTTTGCTGACCCCTGCCCTAAATGCAAGAGATAGGGATAAATATGTAATAAAATAAATATTTTGCAACTAAATCTATAAATTGACTAGGTTTTTAGGTAGTATCCTGGCCTTAAGAGTTCATGCACCCTGGGGTGCTAGGGCACACTTTCCCATTGTGACAATTGCTGGGAAGTACTATTGTCAGTAACATCTTCAAAATAAAAAGTTAAAAAGGAGCTTGAGAACGGAATCTAGCAAGTAATATCAGCGCCATCTGATGATATGATCTCTCTCCAAAAGAAGGCTGTGTGCTTCCATTGTTATTTGTTGAAGTACGTCAATTATGGGTACACAAAAAGTCTTCTGCAGCCCAGCCAAACAAATCGGTACATTTTCATCACCCTTTTCCATTCCATGAAGGCATTCATGAGATAAGGAAATCTCTAGCACAGCAGTTCAAACTTTCCCCCATGCACTACTTGAAAATTCCCCAGGGTCAAGGCAGACAACTCAATGCTTTTTCTGCCTGTTATAGCAACTGTAATGCACTGTGGCAGCTCGTACATGCTGTTGGTTTTTATATTTCTATTCCTTTTATTTCCTATGTTGTATTTTATTGCATTACAATTTGCATGCCATAGAACTAACATTGGAAGTGTCCTTCACATGGACCACCTCAATGAAGCTTGCAGGCCATTAGTGGTCTGTGGACCACAATTTGGGAACCCCTGCTCTAGCAAATGAGCCCTAAAAAGAATGGCAATTTTTCTCCTAAGCTTATTGCACGGTAAAATCTCTGGAAAGAAGCACCAATTGCTACTTTTAGGTAGCAACTGAGATTTGCTTGAAATTCTCCCATCTTTGTGGATATATAATTCTTAAGTTATGAGGCTGCTAATTTTGTATTGGCTTTGTGCCTTCAAGTACACCGGGGAGAAGGGATCCAACAGAATGTGGCAACAAAACAGAAAGGCACTGGGTGGGAAAATCCTAGCAAATGCTGACTACAGGCAGGCACTGTGCCCAAGCCAAGACAGAGCTTCCTGTCCTTAAAATAAGGTCTGCCTTCTGAAGAGCTACTGTTAAAAAGTTTGCAAGCCTTCAAGTATCCCTCCTCTTCCCTGCAAATCTTTAAGAGGAAAAGCTACTTCAGACATGAAACACAAGAACAGGAAGCAGAAACACAGCTGGCTTGTGCTTCCTGTTCCTTTTTCCATCTCTATTGCATTTGAGCTTTGTTTCCCCATGCATATGACATGGGAGTAGGCTGTGCAACTCCTTAGGACATAGCGGAAAACTGCCTTCAAATGGGGCAAGGGAGCAGGAATCACAAGACCAAACATCTTCCAAAGTCCTATCAGTCCAAGAAACCCAAGTACATGTGCCTGCTAATTGTACTTCAGCTTGTTGCTGTTGCCTATATATTTATACCCCACCTTTCCCCTGTGACAGGACTCAAGGCTGCTTACATATGAAAATGGGAACCACCAAAAACATAGGTTGTTTAGGTTTAGTTTCCTGCCATGTGATGTAGACTCAGAAGAGGTTACAATAAATATATATATTCCAAACTAAGCTAATCCACCTCAGCTTTTACAAAATCAGCTCTTAATTTAATTCATCTTAATATAACAGGAGTCTAGTGAGTTAGGTCTTATAACACCGAGTACTTAAAGTGACCTTTATTTCCAAATCCACATTTCTATTGATGAGTTGGGGGTGCCCAATTTCCCTAAATTCCTGGATTTAGTAAATGTTAGAATTTAATGAATCTTTGGAGTTAAATGAAGTTAGACTCTTAATACCTGGACCCAGCTTCCTGTGTTCATGAGATCCCCATAGCAGAAAACAAAGACAGGGAGTTGATATAAACAAAGCAGAGACTTGTGTGACAGCCAGCAAATGGGAAGAGCCCTGTCCTGAGCCAGTTACAGGCACAGTAGAGTTTAGAATGTCAGTGGTGGTGCTGTGATCTAGAGAGAAAAAGTAGCTGTCTGTTGAATGCAGCAAGCTACAAAGTCAAAGCCATGGCTGGCCAATTGAAAAGTCCTGCTGGTTGGGAGCAAACACCTCAACAGAAAAACCTCCCAACACACACCTTTTCATCAGAAAGGGAGGGTACTAGCAGCCCCATTGCTGAGCAGGGGCTGCAGGAACTTTTCCTCCCCTGATGTAAAGAGGTGGGGGACATGCTTCCAGTGCCCCCCCCCAGCCTTCCTTCAAATAGTAGGTCCAGATTGCTGCAAAGCTGCTGGGATGGTCCCCACTCACTTCTGTAGCTTCCAATTTGGAGGCTTTGGTCTCATTTTTGCTCATGATCCTGTTGGTGTGGCTAGTAGGACAGCGGCACAAGACACATTATAAATATTCTGGAGCAAGCTAAAAGACATACTTATTTGTCCAGTCATTTGGGACTTAAAAGGATTTGAAGCAGATGTCTGCTAAGCTGATTACTGTGGCTGTGTTGAAAAGTTATTTTCAATTGTTGTGGCTTTTAAACATCGTTTCATAGTACTGTGTGCATTAGCTGCTCTGTGCTCCTGTTCAGAGGAAGGGCAGAGTACAAAAATGAAATAATAAATCATGGCTGCCTGGCGGCAGGGCCACATGTGACTGTAGAGTAACTGTTGAGGGCTGTAGATCAGGGGACCTGGCCTGCCAGCAAAGATCAAATTGTGGTCCAACATCTGGAAGGCTACAGGCTCCCCATCCCTGCTGTACATGGCAGTGGGTTACATGCATTCAGAGGTATGACTACGTAGAAGGCAAGTTTTGTATGGATCTGCGCTTCTGCTGTTAATTATCAGGAATCCTGAAACCAACTGTAAGGTTACTGCTTCCATTAGTACTGCAAAACACTAGAGCCAGGGTTCCCCCAACTTGTGTCTCTAGCTGTTTTTGAACTACAACTCCCATCATCCCTAGTTATCAGGACCAGTGGGTGAGGGTGATGGGAATTGTAGTCCAAAAACTGCTGGAGACCCAAGTTTGGGAAACAATGGACTAGACTATGCAAACAGCTTAATTGTTGAGATTGACAAAGACACTTTTCAAGTTAAAATAGTAAAAGTACACTTTATTAAACAAATACATTTGTCCAAATAGTCCATTAAAGTAAACAGGAAGGTTTTTTTTTCCTTTAGTACTGTTAATGCTAAGCTTGTATTCAGTGTAAAACTGGGAGGTATAAAACAGAATACCAGAAAATTCAGTATAGTGAATTAAATATGTTTCCATCCACAGTGGTGTGTTCTGATCATATATCAATACCATACTCATTAGAGTGGAGCAGTTCCATAAGCCATTATAAAAATCCCTCCGTATCCATGAGAGTTTCCTATATACACAATACTTGACAGCTTAAATATAAATACATTTCCATGACCAATATATTACAACTGTTTAGCTGTCAAAGGAAATGCTTTAAAACAAAAACAACCTTTCCATCGTTAGTGTTTTTCACCCAAAGTGAACTCAAAATCATAATCAAGTAGCTATAAAATGTACAGCCTGTACTAATTGGAGAGAAACTCCTGTATAAATGCTAAATAAATTTGAAGAAACAAAAGTGTGCAATGCTAGCTTTCGGAAGGCTCATATACAAATAGAATTATTGTGTTTTAAGAATACTGAAAGCTCAAGGAGCTTACAGTCGCAAAATGCATAAGGCAACAGATTCTGAGGTTTCCATTTGGCATTCATCTATACTGGGGTAGCTCGTAAGTGGCTCTCCAGATGTTGTCTACAACTCCCATCATCCACAGCTTAGGCTGATGAGATTTGGAGTCCAATGACATCTGGAGAGCCACAGCCTAGCTACCCTGATTTACACCAATTCATTATCCACTCTTGGAAGTCTAATCTTAGCTCCCAAAACAATTTAAAAAACAAGCAGGTATAGCACACTGGGATATACTCCAAGGCAATGCTTTAAAATTGTACCTAGAATCTCATTGGGCTAGTACAATAACCACTTGTGCACTGTCATATCCATGAAGCTCCAGCCCTCCAAGGAGGAAGGGTTATTAAGAGCCAATTCTATATTGTGGGCTACTTCTGGATTTATGTACATTTAAGACTTTACCCTCTTGACTTCTCAAAGCCTCTATTTCAGAGTTGAATTATCTGCTTGGTATAGGCAGACAAAACTTAAGCAGTTTTCATATGGCTTTTATAACTGAGGTACTGTTGTGACAACATCCAGCAATTCAACTCCAATGCATAAACTTTACATTCATAGCTAGCTTTAATGTCACGTTTATATAAAATAGTAGTACTGGATGGCAAATCCAGTTTCAAAGCTGAATTTGGCTCTTTAGTTGCCTTTCCTAAAGTAAGGACTTGAGATTCAGTGCAAGCTACTGGCGCTAGTGAGGAAGATCAACATGAGCACCCTATGCAATCTGGAAGAAAAAGTCTGGCTTATTGCCATCTTTTTAAGTTCTACCCCATCCTGTACTTGGTAGTGTGTGTTCCAGACGTCACGCACCAAGGCAGCAGGATAATAACATGATGGAAACAAAAGACTGGCACAAGAGATTGTTATCTTAAGTTACTGAAAACTAAGACACTTATTAAGATACAACAGTGAACTATTATTCTGCAGATCATGGATGATCAGAACTAGTAGGATGAATGAGAGAAACACCTAGTATTTCTCTAGTTGGGAGTTTTTAAAAGGCAGGTATGAACCTGTCAAGTTCATTAAAAACAAAACAAAAACAAAACATGGCACCTGATTCTTCTTAGAAACGCCGGGGGGTGTCTTTCAAACAGGCACATGTTTTTCTATGCATTATAAGATGTGCCTGGAAGACACTCTTACCTGGCTAGGACATTTTTAAATTCTGGTGGATATTTCTGAGACCACCACCCCTTTATGTTCCAACAAGAAGTTTATTATGATTTTGAGAGTGCCCCAACACCTTAACTCTTTCCATGATTGAGCAACTAATTTGTATTTTACTTTATTTTTCAACTGGGCCCTATGCAACACAGCTATGTATCTCCCTTGCTTATGGAAAGAACTAATTAAAATGCTTGATCAAAGCTCATGTAGAAAATATTGCGGGTGCTCAAGTGAGGAAATCTTCATATGCTAAAAGCTTCATCGGGCAGAAGGGAAAGCCACTGCCAGGAAACCAATTTTATGTTTGGAGAGAAGTGTGCCAGTACTTTCATTTCTGTTTGTGAGCATAAGCCTCACATCAAACATCCCCTAAATCAACATACTCATCCTCTCTCCTAGCCAAGTCCTCACCTTCCAAATCTTTCCAGGTGCTCGTAGGTAAAACTGGCTTGAGGGAATGTCTTTGAAGCCCAGCAAATGGAAATAAAGAAGACAGGCGAGCGGGATTTCTCTGGAAGGGAGACTCTGCTGCAGCACCCTCCTCTGAGAGAATCTGGCTGCGTTCTTCATCCATTGTCTTCTGCAAACCTTGCACATCCTCTATCACATCCAAGATTTTCGTTGCAGTGGCAACTGTCCCACCACTAGGCAGCTGAGCTTCAGGGATCCATCGCAAATATCTCTGTGCCCACACTTTGATTTCTGGTCCTTCTAAGCGTGGCAGCAGGATTCCATGGAGATCAGCAGGTTTGGAGTGCCAACTCTCATAAAATTCTCTGGAGGTATTCTGCAGTTCGTCAGCAGATGTTATCAGCCTGCTGATCCTTTTGCCAAGGAGGTTTTTTATTAACTGGTCCGTTTCTTCCTTAAAAAACCCTCTTTTGGGGGACGGTTTTGTTTGTGTCAATGGTAAGGAAAGCTGCCGTTGATGCTTTTTGTAAAAAAAGAAAGACAAATGTAGGCAATAGTTTAGTTTAAGACAGATTTAAGTTGCATTTTAACAGCTATCATAGTCTAAATCTTACCAGTGTTTTGGTAAAAAAATAGCTAAGCAGCTATAACACAACACATTACTCAGTCAAGTCAGAAAGTTGCTGAGAATATCAACCATCTCTTCTCAACTGAGATAGTGTTTTGAGAGAGGAGTGAAATTAGAATTAACTTTAGTCAACCAACAAAAACATTTAATGTGCAAGTCAAGACACTGCTCCTCCTCAGAAAACAGGATAATTGGCCACAACATTTTTTTACAAGTTATTGAAAAACTGCCTAAATCTGCTCAGCAAAACAGTTGCAGATTTTAGATGCATACCAGTCAGGCAACTCACTAAGCCCCCTGTTGCAGTTCAAAAAAGGATTACATCCTTTCCCATCAAATTGTGAAAGAATTCACCTAGCGTGCTTAAGACTGCAAATCCTTTAGTGGTTCTCAAATGAAAAATTATTTGAGGGCACATACAAAATATACTGATGTATACTTTTTAATTAAATAACTGTTTGCATTTTAAGTTTTTTTGTTATGGGTTAATTTCAAAGTTAATCCAAAAGACCAGAAAATGACATTATGTGATGCAGTAATCATATGTTAACACTATTTTACTTAGCTTTATATGGTTAATTCATAGCAATCAATTAAGGCAGCAAATCATGGCAATGATTGAAGTATCTGACGCTGAAAATAATGCAGCAAGTTAAGCTGTAAACCTTGGTTTTGATATTGGCACTGAGAAAACTATTTGCAGAAATCCACAGGTTCTACCTTAACTAAACAGTGGGTGACTTAAGTCATCAGCCACTGTTTATTTACGCAAGGCAGAAAAATGATATAGAGTTTTGAGGATAAGAGTTGGACACCTTACCTTGAATCGTGTAGGTTTTTTCTGACTCTTATCTTGTTTTGGCTTCTCAGCATAAAGAGGATTATTCAGCAAGGCTTGTGCCTCAGGTTCAAACTGCACAGACCAGTCCCAAACTTGATGGTAACTAAGTTTGATGCCTGCTGTATTAAGGCTTCCTCCATACTATCAAAGATAAACAGCCGAGAATTAGAATCTTGATGAATATATTTCTAATAAGCATCAGTTCACACTAGCTCTTTACTGCAAGTAACATCTTTACTTCAGCAATTTCAGCTCCCTCAACCACCTCTCTGGTCTGCGTAGAGTTAGTAGGATTTGAACATGTTTCTCAACATGGCATTGTATAACTTCACTTTTACCAAGCTAGCCGCACAGAACATTCACTTGATCCAGGGCATGGTCTGAAGACATATGAAATTGTCATGGGTTATCTAAAGTTAAGCAGCTCTGGTCAGTCTGGATGGGAGACTACTTGGGAATCCCATGCTACCTCAAATACTGTGAGGAGGGAAAGGGTGGATACATACAAAATATGTAATTTCTTCAGCCATTGGGTTTTAAAGGCTTCAGTGGTAATATTGCACTCAAGTATAACCTTCCTCCAAAGAAGGACCCAGTTAGATCATAATTCTTTTGAAACTGTGGTAGAGGAACAACTTTCAAGGTATCTTGCTCACATCCATCCTTGAGAAGTGACACTCAGGATTCCTATAGCTCATGAAAGCACTGAAGGAGAGAATTGGGGGGGTCCCCCTCTGGGTAGGATAGAAGGTAGTTTGCTTCAATCATACTGATGTCTGTGCAATACAAGACAGATACTACACCATGTCTGTACAGACTCCAAAATTTTAGTTCTCTTTCTGATATGAAGAGTAACCTTCATGGCTGGAAAGAGTTGAAAGTATGTGAGCAATGTCTGGCGAGGTATCAGAAGCCAGAGAAGGGGTGAAAAGGTTTCCAGCAGAAAGAGGCAGTGATTCAACACGCTGCACAACTTTATATACCATTGTTAGAATGGGTTATACACAGAAACAAACAAACACATTAGCATTTGTACGTTATAAAAACAAGGCTTTTATTGGCACTTGATTGTACTGCTGTCATAAATCCAAAGAGAATTCAGCTGCACTAAGACAACCCATCTGTAATTCCCCACAGCCCCCAGTGTTCATACCGTGGTAGTGTCTCTTTGATGCGGAGAATTGAAGAAGAAGGTGCTAAATATTGGTATGTACAGACTATCCGACAAGACAGTTAGGTAAGTCTCTGTAAATTCAAAGGCTAGTGAATACTGTTGAACCAACTGCCATACACAATCCAAGAACAACAAGAAAACTGGTGCCTAAAAGGAAAAGAAAACCCGAGACATTATGCGATAGATTACGTGGGGTATTTGATGCATTGAGTTCACCAAGACTGAACCTACCCAAGGGGGTATTCCATTTGATGCACTTTCCTCATTGACCTTTGTCAACTTAAGTATGGCTGGTGGGGATGAGAAGGAGTATTTTTTAAATTGTGGGTCTTTGCTTGGCCCAGTCTCATACCCATTTCTGAAGGGTTTCTAAAGGCCATGTTACATAGGCAGGCTCCTTATTTAGGGCTCTTAAGGTACAGAGTTCCACTATACTGTACTATCATTTTGCTAAAGTCCAAATTAAGTTACATCAAAAACATACTAAGTTGTCACAGTTGAATAGCTGAATGCAGTATTTCCATTATGGTTCTCAGCCTTTCCCCTTTAATACCATCCTAGAGGATATGGTTTTGCTCAAAGACTTCAAGAATTTCATTTTGTCATACCTCCTCTCTCTCAGTTTGCCACAGATGGTTACACCGATCCAGGAAAGCATGTCCTCCCATGATCCATTCTTTTTGAATAAGACTCTCAAATCCCAGCTTAGATCTGCAGTGTGCATCCATCATAACTTGAACCAGGGAGGAGATTACACAGCACAGGTCAGAAGCATTCTCTTCTGAAGAGTAAAAAGAAATGGAAGCATTTGAGACGCAACAAATCCTTTTATAAACACTTGAAGGAACTATATAAATTGCATAAACTAACAGTTCCTACTTAAAACTTGGTGCCTACAATAAAGGATTGGCCACTGCAGGGTTCTTGACAAATGGGGTTTACTGAAATCCCTCCCCAACTCTGCACCTTTCTATTAAGACACCTTTTACAACAATACTGTACTCAAAATATCCACAACTGGAACTGAAATTCTGGGTACGACTGGAGGCTGGAAGACATGCGGTAAAGTGGTGCTGCACTACCCCACACACCAGCTGTTAGGCGAGGAGGCTGAGCAACGTAAACCAAGCCCTGCTGGACCTCCAGTCTCTTTTCCACCTTCACTGAAGTCCAATTATGGCTCCGGGAGGGGTCTCCTCACGAGCCACATGGACTCTCCAGCTCTCTCCATCCATTTCCCGGTATGAATTAAATTATTTATTCCCCATCACTGCCCATATATATGGTTGCACACGAGTTGATTGTGCAAAAGTGGAAGGATGTCTCTATTGCTTTCTCAGAAATACAGTACTTTGGCTATTTTTACTTCATAGTCCTTTGGGTGAAATTTCATATTTACTAGTACGTAGAACAAATTTCAGATGTTTCCCTTTCATTCTTGATTATGTCAACTAGGGATATAGATTCCCAAAGCAGCACACAGAAACTATATCACAGTGGTCAAGGCAAACCCCACCACCACAGATCACAGTAAGATTTCATAACACAAAGCTGAAGAACCTCGTACAATGTACTAAATGCTGCATGTGGAAAGAACACGACTGTGCAGGATGCAGGATTGAAGAAGCAAGTTTGAAAAGATTGCATAATGTTTTCACCAAAGAGAAAGCTACTTCAAAGTAGCCAGTTTTGAGCTTGCTGAGTGTAGGGGTGGGTGAATTAGTCCATTTCTGGCCTGTGTCAGTTTTCCATGTGTTCATTCATAAGTCTGTTCTAGCCTGTTCGTGCAATTATCCAATGTTTAAGTGTGCCAAATATGTATTTAAATACATATTTTATCTCAATACATGCATTTCTAAACATGTTTTATCCCAAAGTGGGCATTTTACTGCGATCTTTAAGCCAATAGCTGTTGCAAAATTCAGAGAAGAGTGATAATTATGTTGATGCACTTAATTGTTGGGGAGTTGGGTTTGCTTAAAAATGCAGACAAGATTAATGTTCCCAGCCCTAGCTGAATGGCACAATTACCAATTAGCCACAGTGCTAAATGCCAGCCTTCCTAATCTACCCATCTGTAGGCTAGCCAACAGTACTCTACTCACAGGTGGAGAAAAATGGGACAGCAGAAAACAGGGTCTTCACTGAAAGAAGGAAAATAAGGAGATGAGACAGAAGGAAGATGCAGGTGTCCAGCCAAAATAAATCTCAAACTAATATGCTAAAGTGATTTCCAACTAAGCCCACATTTCAGGATGTAAGGAGGTTACTTAGTAAAAAGCCACAGTAAAGACCCCATAGGCATGCATACATCTATCCAAGATTTACAGACCCAACTTCTGCAAGGGTGCTTATTCTGTTTCCTCTAAAACTAGTTACACCAATGATTTTCAACCAGTGTGCCGTGGCACCCTAGGGTGTCTTGAATGATGGTCAGGGGTGCTGCAGGCAACACTGGTCTCTGTCCCTCTTTCCTTTCCTCCCTCCTCTGGTGCCCTCTTGCATCTCTGCCTCCCAAAGGCTTGTGTGGCCGTTTGTTACAGCAGCCCTGGCTACAAGCTTCCTAGGTGAATGATGCCTCTGGGAGGCAACTCTCTGGGGCAGGGAGGGCAGCTCAGAGACCAAGGGCAGCAGCAGCGGCTGCCCAGAGACTCTCATGGAGAGGGAAGAGGAGAGAAGGATGAGGAAACACTCCACTACGGAGGGTATTTGAAAAAGGGTGAGAGACTGCCAGTCCTGCAGGCAAGGAATGACATAACTGGGCTCCTGAGCCCCACAGGAGAAGCCATGGACTCAAAGGAAGCCATGGACTCAAAAAGGTTGAAAACCTCTGAGTTACACTATCAGGAAATGAAGCATCAAACCAATGAAAGAGTCCAGTGACCACTTACAGAGAAGACTTATCCCATTTCTTCAGGGTATGACATATATACCTCAAATTCTTGGTACAAAAATCTTCCAGGGAAGAACTGATAAAATATGAGGAAACGAAGGCAAATAGTGTTTTCCCCATAAACCATAATTTCACTCAACATGGTTTGTAGAGCTAGAGCAAACTTGGATCCCTAAGAAGTACCATTTTACTTATCCAGGGGCTGTAGGTGGACTTTTCAGTTGAAAAGACTGGCCAGTAACAGTGGGGCAGCACTGCTCACCTGCCTCCCATATACTGAGCGTCACTGCTGGTTCCTGAAATGGAGAGGAGAAAAATGCTCAGCACAGTTGAGGAGCCAATCCAATACTCCTGCCACCACACTGTGCTGAGCTCCTTCACCTTGCAGCTCTCCCTCTCAGGAACTGGCAGCAACACTATGTTCAGGAGGCAGTGGAGCAATGTTGCTCTGCCTGCACAGCTCTCACCACCTGCCACGAGGCTGAAAACTGCAGACTCTGTAGAACAATAGGACCCTCATCTCACGAACTATGCTGCATGGAAAACCACCTTTGAAACTGAAAAGTAAAAAATCCTACAGGGATTTTTGCATGCAAGCTCTTTAGGACAGTTCAAGGAGTGCATGTTTAGTCAAAACATAAACCTTACTGAGTTGAATGGTAACTCCAACGCAAATGATTATAGGATTGCACTAAGGCATTTAGTGAATCAAAGCTTGCTCTTTGAAATCTTAGTTGCTTAATAAATAAGACCCATTCTAGCAAGACTCTAGGAAAATAGTTGGCAAAGACCATGAATGGTAGATACGTGTTAGTGGAAAACACTTCTGCATGTGTGACCTTAGGCACACAAATTTTCAGACTTTTCTACCTAGTGCAGCCCCTCCCACACCGCTTTAAAATGCACCTTTGGGGGTTATGGCACAAAAGAGATAGGGGTATCAGTGAGAATCAACCACCTTGCCTCACAAAAGCACTTTTCAATAGCCCAAAGCCATCTCTGAAAACAACCAATGACCTCTTGGTCACTTACCAGAGTTTCTATCACGCCATGGAAGCATGCAATTCCTCCCTACCATTAATTCTTCCCTTTTGTCTAAACTAGACTTGAGATATACTGCCACAGACATTATGCACAGTCAACATTAATAGGAGTTAGGGTTGTGGTTTGAATTATTTGTCACGAGACCTATGAATTAGCAGTTGTTCCACCTGACTGCAGCAAAGGGGAGGAAAGGCAGCAGGCCATCTACAATCCCTTGGCTTTGAGTAACTGCCAAAGCCCTTCCTTACACAGAACCATCTCCTTCAGTAGCCATCCCACCTGGCCAGACATTTAATGCAACTAAGAAATACTGCCAGAGTTTGTTCTCCATTTTTATCCCATCTCTTTTGCATCAAGTATATTATAAGCCAGCAGGTAGGGACTGTTTTCTTAACCTTGTACAATATCCAGAAATCCTAGGAGTTTAATATATAATCTAACCGTCAAAACAACTGAACCAACTTCTAGAAAAGATTACCAAACATATAAGCAAACTTGTAATGCACTGTGTTGTAAAGCTTTATACAAAGTGTATCATCCCAAGTGTGAAATGCACTCTTCTCCCACAAGGATCTGCAAAATCAGCACCTGCACTGTGGAAGTTAAGCAGTTTGCATGCCCGTCCTTCAGTTCTCTGCTTTGGCTTGATTGTGCTCCAAGCATACTGCAGAGTAAGGCTCAAAAGCCCTCGCTTACGATCTTCTGAATACATTTAACATATGAAGTGTACTTAGCTATAGACCTTATTCAACTCTTCCTCTTTTAATAATCCCCTTGCCAGCCAAGGCTATGTGTCAGGTGTCAACTAGAGAAGGGATTGTAACAGCAGCATAGCTACTGTCCAACCCTACAACTTGTAATAATTCCAGGGCAACTCTAAATATAGAATGCAGTTCATGAAACTCAACTCCTTCACATATATTTGAGAACTACTCTACAATTCAGCTACTTAGAAGCAGAGCAGCTATGTGGAAGGCACACTGGAAAGAAGGGTGTACACAACTTACCTATAAGGAGAACGTTTGTATTCTCTGTTTCTAGCAAATCAATAATCTCTACTGCTTTTCCCAGAAATCTCCTAGAACATGAATACAATGCTTTAGCACAACGGACAAGCATCTCCCACTTCTGCACCCATTTTGGCTGATTCCAGACACAATAAACAGGCCCTATAGTTGATTTTTCTCACCACAATGGAACAGAATTAAACATTTTTAAAGAGGAATAAAAGGGCATTTTTCTATTTTTCTAACATCCTAAAATGGGCCACAGACTTACATACCTGACTGGTATATCAGTACCCCTTATTTCATACACTAAACCAATAACCTCATTCTCCTGTTGAATTGGCCTGACTTAATCAATCCTCTTTTATAGCTTAGTGAAACAAGCTGTGTTCACAACAGATACTATTTTTAACATTGATACAGTTAGTATTTTAGCCAAACACTCCTGTATTATTTAGGTTTTGGCAATATATGTGTAAATTCTATCCAGACACACTTTCCAAAAATAACAATTCTTTATATTTGATGTAGTTTTATTAGATGTTACTAACATTTTGTTTGCTAATAGTAAACACATTACTAACATTATTAAAGAAGATGCAGTGCATTTGGTGCATATGAGTTATCAAACCTTTTCATTGAGTTGGCTATTTTGTGGAATGTAGTCTTGTTTTTCTTTGATAACGGAGGGGGAGAAATCTAACCTGTCTCCTTCAAAGGAAACATTGGGTATAAATCCTTCCTTTGAGCACCCCTCACTCTTTCATTTGGGAAGCTCACATCACTTTGCTGCCCAATTCTAGCCTTGCTGATTCAAGCGATAATGATTTTGAGTTTCTTAGCTCTGCATCAATAATCAATATTTTAGATTTGTAATGCTAGTATTTTACAAGGTTTTTATGCTTTCTTTCCTGTGATAAGTAAAGGAAATGTGTTTGTTATGTGCCTGAAGACTCATCCTTGAAAACTAAAATTATGTGTTCTAATATGAAAGGAGACCAACTCTGACCCTGAATGCTGCTGTAGAGGGAATTGAGGTGGAAAAATTAACTGTCAAACTCAACATCTGCTACATGAACGGAACAAAATTATCACATTAACTTAAATGGAAGGCCTTCATTATGATATGAAGTCCATAAAGCCATGGTGTTATTGTTTGATCTTATACAGGTGATTACATCTTGGAGCTAATTTAGATTTAAGTTTGGCATTGCTAGCTTATTACGTCATTAACTTTTTAAGAGGCACTACAGTTGAAGCAGGGTTTCACCAACCTTACGATTTCTAGCCAATTTGTACTCTCCAATAATGAAAACCATTTCACATCAGTATCCCAGAAGTCTGTACTGTTATCTGTAAAAAGAAGAGAAATTGTTTTTAGTTATTTCTGGTGGCAACTCAAGTACTTTACATCAATAGAACAGAAGATTTCAAAAGGGTCAATGATATTTGAGATATGTATTGACTGTAACGTTTACACCTGCTGGAAAAAACATGAAGCAGAGAAGTACCGGTAAGTCATCAGTACGATAGAGCAGCTCAAACGAATAGGTAGTAGAGCATTGGAACCAAATGTCTGACACTTGACAGCAAGTGGAAAGTTATCACAGAAACTCCTTGAACTCAAAGGGATAGGATTGAACAAGGAAAGAACAGAATGAAAAAACATACGGTGGTCAGTAGTATCAGAAGCAAAAGATAGGTCTAAGGGTAGTGAAGTTAGATGTGGCTCTCTTTTGTAAAGTGCTATTTTGCTATGGTTCTTAGTGCTGTAGAACTGTTGATCCCTGGCTTTAGACATACTACATGAGTTCACACATTTGCAAACAGCTAACTCCTCTCAGCACTTCCTTCATGTATCAGAAAAGCAACATACAAGTTTAATTTCAAATGGGGACTTCAACCAGTGTGGTGGTTACTGGAGAAAAAGTAATTTTTTTTGCTTTAGCAAGTCTAGATAGGATATTCTTCTATAGTGCCCTCAATATAGTTTCCACTTACCTATTAGAAACAGCTGTTTAAATCTGGTGTATGCAATTTGGATCTCTTGCAGAGATGGAAGACTACTTGACAGGACATCAACTTTCATGGCTTCATAAGGAGGGTTATCAAGTGTCTTATACATTCTGAAGAACACATTAAAACTTATGATTTAAATGGCTTAATAGTGACTTTTAAAATTAAAAAGCAAGGAAGTTTACAATCCAATTTCTTACATGTCAATATGCATGTCAGTTTCCTAGGGTTCAGAGTATAGGATCAGCTATGGCATGAGTGGCAAAGACAGTAAGCAAGAACACAGTTTTTATGCAATTACTTCGGTAAAAACAACAACACGGTCTTCTTGATTGTTTTTTTTCACTCTAGAACTGGGGTAAAGAACCTGTGGCCCTCAATAAGATGTTGTGCTACAACTTCCATCACTCTTGACCATCAGCCATGCTGGCTGGGGCTGATGGGTGGTTGTACTCCAACAGTACCTGGAGGGCCACAAGTTACCTATTTCAGTTCTAGATAGGAGGAACAATGCTAGATTTACTTGAGCTCTTGGAGCCTTTGCTGTATCTCCCAGTTATATTGTTAAAACTGTACCTCTAATTTTTATAATGGCACTGGTGTTTTATGTTTATAATCTTCCTCCTCCAAAAGCTCCAGGGATGCTTACAGAACCAATGGTGAAGACAAAGTGATACAGGCATTGTTTGTTTATTTAGACCTGCTCTTCCAGACAAGCCCTATAGCTGCTGGCAGTCAGATGCTCCCTGCTCTTTGGGAATTTCATCACTGTGCTTTAGGTTAGCAATTGGACTGGGTTTTTTTTGTCCAGGATGCATAGAAGAATGTATAAACAACAACATTAACAGCCATCTATGACAATCACTTGTATTGCATAAGTCAGTCAACATTAGGGGGGGAAACCTGCAGTTCACATCACCCTTCTGGTAATAGCACAATGAACATAGTCATAGCCAAATGTTTGTAACATGCATATAAAGTAGGAGTGAAATAAAGCCTGATGAGAAGATCCTCACCGACACTTAAAAATGGAAGAAGCTACTGACCCCTCTAAGAAGATTTTCTGTGTTTGTAGAGCGTTGTCATCTTGTTCTTTGGGCAGAGTAGACATTTTGAGGAGAGCAGCAGCATTGTGGCAAGACCAACACCAAATCTGCAACACACGTTTATTCTCATCAGTAAATATTACCCAAGGGGCATTCATTTTGTTATAAAGTAATTGCATCATACAACAGTATGTCAAGAGTGAATATTAGATCACTACAGCATTTCTGCATTACATTTAGTTTTCTTAAGGACTGCCAATAATAAACTGCAATCATTTTTAAACATGAGTTAGGTTAGATGATCGGATAACCTCTAGCTCACGTGCTTTCTGCCTACTCATTTTCATGTTTGTACAAGACATAGGTTCAATCAGTCTCCAAGTCTGGTTTGAGGGAAACCACTTTTTTTTTACATTACTCAAGTAGGAGTGCGCAAAGCCCGAGGCTCCACTTCCAGTTCTCCAAACCATGGAAGATTCTCTGACTTCACTCACAGAATGTATAGAAATTTCATTCTGAATGCTGTGATGCCAACATTTATCCTTATTTGAATAGATAGAAATTAACATCACATAAATTACATGTCCCAATGTTCACAGGAGTACAAAACTGCCTTTCTTGCTCAGCTTCTGTTCTTAAACTGCACTCATTTGATATATTACTCAGATTCTTCAGCTGTGCCACAACAAGTCCTAAACACACCCTGTGTAAAGTTCACTTCATTCCCATACATGTCTTCCATTAATTCTTGACTACGAATATACTCACTGGAATTCCTCTTCCTTGATATTGCAAAAGGTTCTCTTCAGAGACAGACATGGGAACAACGAAGTATGCCGGCAACCTGAAAACGTTAATTAAAAGTCAACAGCAATTTGCACTTATGATGTGGAACACCACAGGAACTGTACAGTTTTTTAAAAGTTCTCAAAATAGGAACCAGAGGCAAACAATATTTGGAGGGCACCATGTTTCACATTCCACTATAGAGTTTGTATCCAGAGACAAGCTATCTAATGGCTTTCCCCATTCCTCCAGGTGATACACCCCCTGTATGTATGTCGTCCTTTAAAACAACATGCTCCAGCTTGCCTCCTAGGTTTCTAGCATTAGAATATAAACATTTATACACCTTTTCTCCTCAAATGTCACCTGCACTTACTTATGGAACTTTGGTCTATATCAATTGCTATCACCTCTCCCTGCACTTCCAATGCCTACTGCAACCCCTCTCCCTATTGGACCAACATTCTCATCCCTGAGATTTAGGCTGAACCTGATGCTCCTCAACTCCCTTTTGGCTTTCCTTCATGAATCAGTTTACAATCTATTCTGCCACCTTTTTTATTTTAGGTACCAACCAGTCTGGTTCCATTCTGGCTCAAGTGGATTATCAGCCCTTTTGTGCACATCTAGCTTGTCCAAAACGTCCCTCAGTCCAAACACTTCCTACAAACATTATTGCCTAATCCACACATTGAGGGCACTTAGCTGTGTTTGTCTTGCTAGCCCTGTGTATGGAATAAGTAGCATAAGCTATCTTGCAGGTTCTAGCTTTCAAGCTCCTACCTAGGAACCTGAGTTTTGCTTCTAGGACTGCATAACTACGGTACATTGCTAACTATTCGCCCAAGGCATGATGGATAACAGCAACAACCGGGGGAAATGAAGACATAACAGCTTACAAGGACAGGAAGAAACACCACGGACAGATTAACTGCTACACACAGGAAGAACAAGGATATAGTTTGAGTTTCTCAATTGTAGTTTTATAAATCATTTAACGTGTCAACACAAATAGAAGTTATTAATATTACAATTGTTGTATAAGGATTATTATGACCAGAATGTAATGGAAATTAGTAAGATTTTGGAATGCAGAAATAAAGCAAATAAGCCGTCAATTCTAGCACACCTTATCTAAATTATATAATTCAGTATTTGAACTATTGGTATTAATAATTGTATTATAAATTGGTATTGTTATAATGAGGCTATTATTGGATTGTAATTGAAAACTAATAAACACTACCATAAAAAAGGAAATGCTATATTTATGAGAACCTCTGTTTGAATAACCTAATCATTGTTAACAACTGCAAACACCTTGAGAATAAATTCCCAAAGACTGCTATTCAAATTAATCTGTTCACAGCTTTAGAGAACAGAAATAAAAGAAATCAGTTTACATTTGTTAATTTGTTCAATAGCAATAGTATGTGAGCTATGCTTACTTTTTAGAAACAGTGTAGCCTTCATTGGCACTCACTGCTTTGAATTTCAGGTTTCCTTTGGTCCGTTCCAGTTCCTGACGCCAGTCTTTAATAGAATCAAACATCACCGTTTGATTCTTTTTTTCTGTCAAAATATAATTTGTTAGTTCTAACCAATCTAATATAAGAACATACATTTTGGGTGTTTTTAGCAAGAAACTAGAAAGTTTAGCTCAACTCAACTCAACACCTTTATTGGCCAGGGCCTCTTTTCCTTCCTTTACTCCATGGAAGTGCTCTTCCCCAGCAGTACAAAAATGTCCATCTATTCTCAATTGCTCCATCCCGGGCACCCTAAGTGGCTACTTCTGAAAGTTTAGCTATAGGACTGGCTGAATTTAGTTTTATGATTTCAATGTAGAAATTAGCATTTCAACATGTTTACACAAAGCTATTGATTCAACCCAGAGACTACACCCGTAACCCAAAGCGAGAAACTTTCACACAAACTTGGCAGCTTAAAGTGAAATTGCTGTTTCTACATGCTCAACCCTTTCCCCTCTTTGAATTGCTTTCAATATCCTCAAACTGCTTTTTGAACTCAGGTGAGTTTCAGGAATAGCTTGGAGTGCCACAAAAGAGGCATCCTAAAAAGGAAACTGCCAAAAATTCAGGTGCAAATGTGCCCATTTGCAACATGGTCTGTAAAAGCATCACAAGCATCAGTACTCCCTCATAACCTAACATTTTCTTGAATGCAAGTTTAAAAATGAAGGATTTTAAGCACATACAGAATATGCTATTTAAAGCAGTAGTCTCAATTCATACCAATACATCCCCAATACAGATTTTCCACATAAATCTAATTAGCTGGTTATAAACTTTTGATGATTTTCCATAAAGAGCAGTGGAAGTACAAAATACAGAGTCAAACAATTCTAGGTGCAGCTGTAAGTACATCAATGCCAGTTATGAGAAATAAACACACATTTAAAAATTGCACTATACCAAGTCACTCTAGCCATAAGAATTAAATGCAAACACACAGCTATCGGATGTCAGACACTAGTATACCAGCAGTCTGGAAAGTGACTGCATAACTGTATCTCATTGTTTCCTACACCCAAATAATCCCAGTGTAAGAAAGAGTATATATAGTATCATTCATGAAGTGCAAGGTGTTTATTTTGCCATAAACACACCAATGAGGGAGCTGCTTTGCCTTTGCACAGTGGGACACTAGTAATGTTAATGAAGACCAATCATAGGGACACTCAAATCATGCAGGGAATATTTCTACGAAAAGGGAGAAGCTGCCCTTAGAATACCAACCGATTAAAAAAAATTCTCCTTCCTTCTCATTCACAATGTTTTTACAGACAGGAAGTATATACCAAGGGGCCCACTGGATTAAAATATTGCTAGGGCTTAGCCAAAATGAGCATTTAACAGGAAGCTGCAAATCACCATAAATAACTTTGTTTTTTCATTTTGGGAGTGGTCTGAAAAACAGGCCAAGATATTCACCCATTCATAGCAAGGGTGGGAAGTACGGCCCTTTCTGCTTCATCTTTCTGACAGTATCATGGAATCCACTCTGGCTAGGAAGAAAACTGGCGCCAGAGCTACAGCTTAATAAATACAGAATGTTTTAAAGGTAAATTAAGGTAGGTATGGAGTATGTTTTCAATTCCAATATATTCATTCTTCAGTCTTGGAATAAACGGTGGGCAAAGACTTAACATACTGCCAAGTTATCACACAGGCAGAATAATGTTTTGGTATAGTTTTCACTTGCGTTGCAGTTACATACAACATAGGGAGTGCTTACTGTGCACTGGTACAGAGTACTGTATGGATGCCCTAGTACCTTCCTGGATTTTACCTAAAGGTGTTTGGATATGAAATTGAAGATCTTTGTTGCCGTTTATCTTTATCCCCTGGTTAGTTTCACCTCAATACAGTGAAGTTACACTGCTTCTACCACTTGATTAAAACTCTCTCTCTCTCCATTTATATCATTTCAGCAGCTAGAAGTAGCAGAAAAGTTTTTCCCAGTTATTCTCAGGCTAAACACAGCTGCTTTTAGTTTTATTTACCAGATAAGGAATCCAAGCATACAGAAATGAAGCCTGCTGATTTCCTTCTCATAAGAAGAAGAGGAGGAGTTTGGATTTGATATCCCGCTTTATCACTACCCGAAGGAGTCTCAAAGCGGCTAACATTCTCCTTTCCCTTCCTCCCCACAACAAACACTCTGTGAGGTGAGTGGGGCTGAGAGACTTCAAATAAGTTGACTAGCCCAAGGTCACCCAGCAGCTGCATGTGGAGGAGCGGAGACACGAACCCGGTTCACCAGATTACGAGTCCACCGCTCTTAACCACTACACCACACTGGCTCAAAACACTTTGACAAAAAAATTCAGACATGCAGCCTTTCTACCAAATCCTTTTTGCAGCAAGAGAGAATTCAGCACAAAGTGTTGAAGAGACTTATACAGACATCCACTGAAGTTCCTATCTTTGATTCCATACAGTTGGGCATTTTATCACGTATCATGATTCATAGTAAAATCACTTACTACTTAGATGACCAAGCTACTGCCATTGAAATGAATGGGAAATGAAACCACCAAACACCTACACAAGTTGGGGTGGTTTTATCCCCATTAACTTCTCAAATTTAGTAAGGAAAATAATTTGACATTTGCCAGTATCATAAATTCCACTTCTGCAGGAGTAGTTATACCACCTGAAGAACAAACTTGCTTCAACAGATAATCCCCAATTATATTGAGAACCAAACCAAGTAGATATATGCTTACCTGGATTACTTGGTGCAGCTGATGCATAAGAGAACAGAAATAAGCGTTTAAATAGCTTAGGAATCTGTGTTTGAAGAATTATGCCACTGACGATCTAAGAAAGGATCAACAAATCAACACATTTATAAACCAGAACAAGGATTAGCCAGAAAGGAAGGCTGGTCACTTACCAAGAATCTCCATCTTTGTTTGGCGCAAATGAGGCATCCAGAAAAGAATGAGTTAAACCCTGCTTCTACTCAGGAAGGCAAGAAACATGCTACTAGCTCTCACCTTTCTGTGTTTGAGGCAAAGGAAGCATCCAGAAAGGAATGGAGTGTGTTTAAGTTACCCTGATCCTAGGAAGGGAGAACAGACTGGCTGGTTTGTCCAATCAAGACGAGGGCAAAACATGCTGAAGCAACCATCTGACAAAGGATACCGCTTTGGAAGGTGAAGAAATGGTGAAGAAATTAGAATGAAGGATACCAAGAGGGAATTTTAAGCCTAAAGAGATGGTTGATCTAGTTGTGATATATACAGTCTTACATTTTCTTATAGAAATGTTTAGATAGCTTTTTACTGACAAGGCTACCAGTTTGGAGAACCTGCAGACTGTATATATCACAACTAGATCAACCATCTCTTTAGGCTTAAAATTAATACTTAAGGTTACAATGCTGAGCTCTTAAGTGGTTGAAAAGAGACTCTGTTGGATGAAGGCAAAAAACAAACAAACTGGGGATAAGCCTAAAGAACAGGATATACCGTGTTTCTCACAATATAAAACATACCTAAAATATAAGCCATAGCAGGATTTTCAAGGGGTCATAAAATATAAGCCATACCCCGAAAATAAGACATACCCCGAGCCAGCGGGACCCAGCACGCCGGCCGCGGCAGGAGGAGGAGGCGGCCTGCCGGGTCAGTGCCCAGAACCGGCTACTGCTGCTGCAGCGCTGCGCCGCACGGAGCGAGACCGCTGAGCGCTCCAGCCAGCGGGACCCAGCACGCTAGCCGCGGCAGGAGGAAGAGGAGGCGGCCTGTCGGGTCAGCGCCCAGAAGCGGCTGCTGCTACAGCGCCGCGCCGCACAGAGCGAGACCGCCAAGTGCCCTGAGCCAGCGGGACCCTGCTGCTGAAGCGCCGACAAAGCACCCAGCAGCGCCATGCAGAACGCCCCGAGCCAGCGGGACCCAGCAGTGCTCTGTAGCACTTTGAATCCTCCTCCTCCTGCCACGGCTCGGAGCGCTCCACGCGGTGCTGCTGGCCGCTTTGTTGGCGCTTCAGCAGCAGCAGCAGCCAGTTCCGGGCGCCGAGCCGCGGCAGGAAGAGGAGGATTCAAAGTGCTACAGAGCACTGCTGGGTCCCGCTGGCTCGGGGTGCTTGGCGGTCTCGCTCCGTGCGGCACTGCTGGGCGCCGACCTGGCAAGCCTCCTCCTCTTTCTGCTGCGGCTCGGCGCCCGGAACTGGCTGTTGCTACTGTTGCTTGCCAGGTCGGCGCCCAGCAGTGCCGCACGGAGCAAGACCGCCAAGCACCCCGAGCCAGCGGGACCCAGCAGTGCTCTGTAGCACTTTGAATCCTCCTCCTCCTGCCGCGGCTCGGAGCGCTCCACGCGGCGCTGCTGGCCGCTTTGTCGGTGCTTCAGCAGCAGCAGCAACAGCCAGTTCCGGGCGCCGAGCCGTGGCAGGAAGAGGAGGAGGCTTGCCAGGTCGGCGCCCAGCAGTGCCGCACGGAGCGAGACCGCTGAGCGCCCCAGCCAGCGGACCCTGCTGCTGAAGCGCCAACAAAGTGCCCAGCAGTGCAGCGCGGAGCGCCCTGAGCCTCCGGGAGTCAGCAGGAGGAGGAGCCCGGAACCATAAAGTACCGGTACTTAATAAAAAAATAAGACACCCCCCGAAAATAAGCCATAGGCTTATTTTCTTGAGTAAAATAAATATAAGACGGTGTCTTATTTTATGAGAAACACGGTAGCACAAAGGGCTAGGGACCCTCCAGCCCACGTGCCAGATTTTACCAAGACTCCCCATTTTCCCCAAACCACATTGATCTGCCCTACACCTGATGTCATATGAAACATTAGGTGTGGTGCAGGTAGAGATGTGTCCAGTACAACGGCATGAAAGCAAAACATTAACAACCCCACGCATCAGCTGGTGGCAGGGAACTTCAATCCTCCTTGGCTTGACTATGCATGCAAATTCCCTGTGGGCAACTTGCTTGCACAGCTAATCCCTGCAGAAAGCAGGATAGAATTTAGGGTGGTTAATCCTGCTTAGTTACTACCTCCCCCTACCTCCATGGGCCAATGTTGACAGTTGAGTGGAACCACCCACTTGTCAATCGCCCTATGTCATTATGACAATGACTGACAGGAAGGCGTGAGAGATTTTAAAAAGGGCAAGTCACATGTTTTTCACATTCCTGGGTAACAAGAGGTCTGAACCCATTCCTTTCTAGATGTATCCTTCGTTCCAAACAGAGAAAGGTTGTGAGAAGTTAAAGGTTCAAGACTCCCACACATTTTCAAGCTATATTAAGGTCACTTTTCAAACTTAAAGGCAGTGCAGTCTAAACCCTTATACTATTGCAATGCTCTCCATACACCCATGAGTATGGACAACTCCCTGTAGGGGACCAACTCCATAAACAATGTACCAAATGTAGAACTATATGATGTGACATAGGCCGAGGCTATATTATCTTGGATGGGTGGACAGATGAAGCCAGTATCAATTTGTGTGTCATTAATAAGTGTATACACTTCTGCAATGTTCAGCACTGGATGTAAAAATGACTTAAGTAATTCTAGCTTCTGCACTCAATGTATAAACAGAGCCACAGCCAAACTATGGCCTTGCCACTGAGGAGGTGCTGCATGCATGAACACTAACTCCTCTCCATTCTATTTCCTGGTTTGCCGAAAGGCCATCCAAATCAAGCAAGCTATGTTCACCATGAACCAGGAGCTGGGGGAAGGAAATGGAGCAAGCCTGCGGCTCTTTATCCCAACATCTGAACAATGGCTAGGCTGCAATGTCAAAGCAGTTCAGACAAACCGAAGGAAAGGAGCTTCACTATTATGTAGACTGCACTTTTAATGCTACTGCGAGCTGTACATATTATAGATACAACCAGTCACCTGAGGGCTTTTGTGTGAATACAGAACATGCAAACACCGCATGCCATTTTCCTGTGATTTCCAAATCCTCAGTGGCAATTCTGAAGTAATAAGTTTTAAAGTTTTAAGGAGTGACTAATTTGGGATGCTCCCGCTTTCTCTAAATGTGTCAATTTTTCATTCAAATACATGAAAGCTTACTGCTGCCATTAGAAACAAGACGGCCCGTATGTCCACACACAGTATCTGTCAGTGTGTGATGAATGTACAGTGATCCCTCGACTTACGAATGCCCCGACTTCCGTATTTTTCGAGTTACGAGGGATCAAAGCGGCCGCCGCTTCCGAATTTTTTCGACTTCCGATCGGAAGCCGCGGCCGCTTTAGACAGGGTTTTTTTCGACTTGCGAAGGTTTTTTCAAGTTACGAATGCGTTCTCCAACGCATTCCTATGGGGACTCGACTTACGATTTTTTCTAGTTCCGGCGCTCCCGTCGGAACGGATTACATTCGTAAGTCGAGGGTCCACTGTATCAATGCTGGATTGGTATAAAAGCACTAGCTGAATATTCCTTTTACTGTTTTTCTTTATAGTTACATATTTCTTTTAATAGTACTATTTTAATATTTCTATTCATTTCT
The DNA here is from genome assembly GCA_034641385.1 of Darevskia mixta. NCBI lineage: Eukaryota > Metazoa > Chordata > Lepidosauria > Squamata > Lacertidae > Darevskia > Darevskia mixta. The sequence goes on along the minus strand of JAWWNH010000062.1, from coordinate 3,577,816 downwards.
GGCTGCAAAGGAGGGTAAAATCTTTGAGCAATTCCAGCCACTGGGTTGGTTCATGCATCACATTAAACTGTAGTTAAAACAATAGTTGAACATGAAAAGTTCTCTCTGTGTTCCTTTCCCCAATTCTCCTGTGCCACTGGAAAACAAGCCAGAATCTGGCTTGTTCCAACATCTGAACCCAGATTCATGCTTTTCTTTATTACAAACCATCTACAAGCAGTAAACAATTAACAAACCTTGGGTACTGCTCATTGTTTGAAAACCACAAACTCAGGTTTCAAATGTCATGACAACTCTGACTTGCTTCCAGGTTTCATGAAAGCAATAGGAGAGAAATTTTCAGAAGGGTGTATCAAGATGCTGCACATCCACATTAAAACTTTGTAAATGCCCGACGGAAAAAGCTTAGTCACTCTATTCATTAAAGTTTTGTCATAGCTACTCCCAAATGTTTTTGTTCTAAAGAAAGGGAATTGAGGCTAGTTACCCGTTTTACTTCTTCCTCCTTGGTGTATCGCAAGCAGAAGTGAAACACTCTGAGATCTTTGCAGTAGATTATCATCGTCTCTGGGTATCTTCTCAGTTGACCATTCAGGGGTTTCTTTTTCTCATCATAAACTTTAAGGGGGGGAAATAGTTTTAACATTTCTCCATGCAGTGAGTTAGAACAGGGAACAAGGAAATCTACCCCTTCTCTATCGTGAACAATTCTATCAATAATTCTAGATTAGTGACCACCACGGGAGCTGAAAAGAAACACACATTCATCCTGATATAAGGAATGGAAAACTATCTTGCTAACGAGGCTATTTGAGAGTTAAATGTTGGAATACATGCCTCATAGCAAGTGATCTTAACATATTATATAAGATTTACAAATTAAAACTCAAACAAGTGGCACCAAAACTGAACTTTAGATTAGGATCACCAAGTGAAATAAATTGTTTAGTTGACACTAAATAGTCACAAGAAGTTGTCAGCCTACCTCCATAAAGCTGGTCCACACACTGAAGAGTGATGTCATTTTCCCCAATGATTTTATTATTAAATTGTGATTCCTGAAAAAAGAAAAGTGTTTTGTGTGTTCCTTAACAGACACAAGTCTTTTCATTTACTCTGTATTGTAAGTACAGTATAAGGTACGTTCATAATAACAGGACTGGAAGACTAGGGTTCACTCTCAACTATGAAGCTCAGTGTGTGACCTTGAGGCAGTCACTATCACTCAGTCTAATCAACTCACTTGTGGCTACGAGTTTTGAAGTTTCTTTTTCCTATTTCCAAAGCCTCAGTCTTCTGAGAGTGCCAACAAACCTCCATTACTCTCCACTGATGCTTAAAAATGTCTAATTTTAATGTCACATCCCTGTCATTGTGCAATCTAATCTTACCTAAGAACAAATCACTTTACTACAGAGACTGCTTTGACATCGCTACAGATTTGAAGCTGTGGATAATTTGATTGTTCACCAGCAACTTGTCCATCCTAAAAGAACTAGATACACATTTAATATTTGAAGACAATTGTTAAGCCTCATTTTTACCTCCAGTATTCTAAAAGCTACATGTTTAGGGAAACCTCTACCTTAAGACTCCAACCTAAATGGGCCAGAGTGGTGTTTCACAAAATATTCAAATATAGCATGCAGAGCCAGGCAGCCAGCCATCCCTGGCCACTGTTGGATGAAGCAAAATATCTAACCCCCGTCTCATTTCAGGTCTCTAATTCTGAGGTATTGCTTTGGGCCTCTCTGGAAAACAACCTTTGCTAGGAGAAAGACAGGGAGTATTACTCTTGATGCTCTTGGACATCTCAGTGGCTTTCAATATCAGCGACTACAGTATCCTCCTGAACTTCCTTACAAGATTCAGGGTACCATTTGTAATGGTTCTGCTTACTGGAAGGTAGGTTTGAGAAGGTGGTACTAGGAGACTGTTCCTTCTCAAGCAAGTTATTCTGTAGGATTCCTTGGGATTCAATATTTTCCGCTGTGGTATTTGGCATTTACATTAAACTGCTGGGAGAGCTTATCAGGTGATATCAGAGTAAGTCAACATATTCCAATTACAGCATGCTCCATTTCTCGTTTTCAGTAAACCAAGGTAAAGTCCATGAATCTGTGCCTGCAATCAGTGATTGACTGAATGAGAGTGAGAATGCTTAAACTGTTTTATATGGATTATGATTTTTTTATTTATTTTTTAGGTGAGGGAGCAGCTCAACAGACTATGGATGCAACTCATTCTGGATCTGATCACCCTTCCTTATTAGGTCAGATTTGTCTTGGGGCACTACTAAAATCAACTTTATTCCTGGATTCTCAGGTTTCAGCTGTAGCCCAGAGTGTCCTTATCAGTTCAACTAGTACATCAACTACTGGAAACTAGAGATCTGGCTACTATCATTCTTGCTTCAACAGTTTCTAGACTGGACTCTAAATGCATTTTATCGTAGCCTGCCACCATATAATGAAGAGGATACACTCACAAGATAGCTTAAGGTTAACTTAGATTCCTTACATCATCCTCCAAAGCAGATTCTTCACCAAGGAATGAAACCTTGAAATTTGTGCATACAAGTTTCCCATAGGTGCCACGGTTTGATCCATTATCTTGTGTGTACTTCAAAACCATATTTGCCTCGCAAAGCAGCAGTTCACCTGATGGAAATCAACATGTTTCTTAGCACAGTGTAGTGAACTACTGAGTGAACTACTCAGGTTCTGTAATGCAAAGCTTCTCTAACAAATTACAAATGAAGTTGTCACATGTAACTTCACTGCAGGAAAGAGTACTTGAAGAATTACAGATGTGAAATATTTAAATCAACGACTGCTGTTGAGTATTATTGGTCTAAATTACAGAGCTCCTATTGTTCATTAAATCCACTTTCAATATTCTAAGTATGCTTTGTATTACATGGCTAGGAAATGCAAGTTACCTGCACTGCAGAAACAGAAGGATGGATGCTAAAGCCCATTAACACCTGGAGCCTTTAAAGCAAACTTGTTCTACATATAGCCATTTCCCACTACCTTCCCATACTCATTTACCTGTAGCCCTCCAGATGAGGAACCTGTGGCCCTCTAGAAATTGATTTCAATCATCTCTGACCACTGACCACAGGGTGCTGGGAATTGTAGTCCTATAACTTCTGGAGGCCCACAAGTTACCCATATCTACCCTTAGCTGAATGGCCAGGTAGTCTTCAACTTCCTTCACATTTGGGACCCACCTTTAACCCCTCTAAACCTTTTACCCACAAGGGTGGCCAGATGCAAGAAAACAGGGTTCCTACACCTAATAGCTCCATAGAGGGGAACATTGGCAGATGCAGCTCACCATACAGGAACAAGACAGTAGTCTTCATTCTATACATCTTTTAAAGTTGCTATTCCTTCTCCCCCACCCTTGTTTATTTTCTCCTAAAAGTGCTCAGATGCTGCAATTTCTATAGCAGCCATGTGGGGGTTCTTTTGGACATTGCAGTAATATGGTGACCATGTGCAATAACCTTCCAGCACACACAAGGCCTCCACATTCCCTCACACCTTCTTTCTCTCTTCTGAAGTAGGAAGGGAATAATCACAACCTTGAGAAGTACTTAAGAGATAGGGAAGTGAGAAGGGTGTCACACACACTCTTGCTTGTTGAACTATGAACTTCTCCAGGCTGAGAGCTGGACCACACCTGCCTATCTCAGCCTTGAAAAGTATAGAGAGAGGAGTAAAAGTGCACAGTGTGCTGCTCCTTCCCACTTTCTTTCTCAGTTCTATGAGCATTGGATACTCAGGTGCTTGCTTCAGTTCACTTCAAGCAGGAAGAAGGAAAAGCACCTTGTAAAAACACTGAAGATGACAGAAAAAAGTAAGTGGGAGTAGCAGCCAGACCAAATGCAAGGAGGTGGTGGGGAGGAGAGTGAAGCAACCCAAGAGAGAAAAATGAAAGGGTGGGTCATATTGTGTGCCCCTCTTCAGCTGAGTTTCTGCTCTCTATGGCTGTGTTCTCTCTCTCGCTCTCTCTTTGGCAAGATACAAACTGAGAGAGAGACTTTGCCTTATATGAAACAAGAATGTTTGGTACTACAGGACTTTTCTTTGATCTGTCTAGAGACAGAACGGCAGTTTGAGAGCTGTTTCTCTCGTACATGTTTGTTATGTCCTTTTATTTGTTTAATCCAGGCGTCGGCAACGTTATCCGGCCGTGGGCCGGATCGATCCCACGGAGCTCGTCCATGGGCCGGACATGTGCAGCGCGATACCGGAAATCGCGCCTGCGCATGTCTCCCGGCACCGGAAATCGCTTCTGCGCATGCCCAGATGCCTGCGCAGAAGCGATTTTCGGTGTCTGGCCGAGTCACCGCGCCAGTTTAGCGCAGCGTGTGGGGGACTTGCCAAGCGGGCGGCTCGGTGACCGGGCAGCTCATGGGTCGTATGAACTGGCTTCATGGGCCAGAGGTTGCCGATGCCTGGTTTAATCAGTAGAAATAAATTACGTATGCTACAAAACCTCCACAGCTTTGTTTCCGTTACTCTGCTACATTTGAAATGCTCACATGAGCAAATGTGAGTCCACAGCACCAGGACCTATTCCTCGGGAATGCTGTGTTGCTGTTCCTGTGTTCCTGTGATCGAAAGGTCCGAGAAGGCGCTCCTGTCACCCAGCCCATGCTGGCACAGCTGATAATGCGGGCTGAACATGGGTGTATGGAAAATGGTCATGTCTACCATGGCAGTCATTTTATGATGGCACCCAAGGCGCTTTCTCACAATTCCAAATATGTCGATGGGTCCAAAAACAGTGGCAACCTCTGTTGTAGACTATCAACCATTCTGCAAAGCTTCCAGACTGTTCTTTCTTGGCAACAGTTTGCATTGGCACAGGAGTTTTCTCAGCCACAAAGCTTTAAACTTTCCCAGCCCTGACATCATTCATCAAAGGCTCACAGTTCCTCTTAGTAGCAAAGTAAACATCGAGCCAGTCTTCCTCATCCCTTAAAAAAGGAAGGCGTTTGAGAGAGACAGTACTGCTGTGAACCTAATAGTTACTGTCAACTTTCACCATCTGTTATAGAAATTGTGGAGGCATTCTACAAAAAAATAAAAATGCAGTTGGACAAATCTTGACGCATGTCCTTTATCTCAGGTCTTCTAGGCAGGTTATGTGTATAACATTGATAAGATTCTACAGCATTGTCTATATGTTACCTGGCAACAAATTTGGCTCTACTTCCCTTCCTGTGGCTTCCCTCACATATACCTCCTAGAAGAAAAGACATTGCATTAGTCCAAATCAGAAGTAAAAAGCTCTGTTTCAAATGCTTTCCAACATATATTGCTTTAGGAGGGTTCAAAGTACCATATTGTTAGGCAAATAAAGTTATACTGTAACTAGAAATTGGCCAAGCAAGCAGCTAGTCCAGCAAAGGGTTCACAGATTTTCTTTACACATATATATATACACACAAACACAAGAAAGCAACTGTATAAGTTGCTATTATAAGATAACAAGAAAACTATTATTCTCTTGTTGATTGCTACTGAAACTATGGAGAAATTTGAGTTCCTATTTTGACAGACAAGTAGCTGTTTAGTTTTTGTTGGGATATTCTAACTGAAACTGAAACTCTGGCCATCTAATACAGTGATCCCTCGACTTACGAGTAACCTGACTTCCGTATTTTTCGAGTTACGAGGGATCAAAGCGGCCGCGCGGCTACGAATTTTTCCGACTTCCAAAAGGAAGTCGCGGCCGTTTTTGATAGGATTTCCTCGACATCCGAAGTTTAGATGGGGTTTTTTTCGACCTACGATTTTTTTCTCCCCAATGCATTCCTATGGGGACTCGACTTACGATTTTTTCGACATCCGACGGTCCCGTCGGAACAGATTACCTTCGTAAGTCGAGGGCCCACTGTATTAGCTGAAAGACAACTTGAATGTCTGCCCCCATTTGGTTCCAAGGCTGCAGAATTCAACGCAACACACTGTCCTCCTGCCCTTGTCCTAAGTTACACAAGCCACTCAAAAAGGAAGACCATTACCACATTGCCTCTTCCCAACTCCTGGCCACACCTGCCATCTACAGAAATGTTGTACTTTGAGGGCTCAAATACCTTGCTATTCATAATTAACAGTATCTTTACTTTTCTTGTTCAAACAGCAAAATATGTTGTGTAAAGTTTATATCAATATATACATGCAACTTATTTTAAGATTTGCATCAGCTAGCCATCATTCACTATTTTCCTAATGGCTTAAAAAACAACTTAGCACTTTAATTAGTTGCCCTTTACTTCTCCAGGTACCTATCTGTGCTTTCTCCTCCACTGGGGAAAAAACAATCAGCTATGATAGCTTCCTTTCACATTAGTTACATCATGGATCACTATTCCCAGCTGCTGGCTTCACCAGTAACAAATAAGCCAGGAGTGCCCAGATCCTGTTCCACAACCTGTTTCAGCTAGGAGAATATCTCAGTCTATGTTTGTTGCATAAACAAACTAGTGCCAAGATAAAAAAAATACCGTTAACACTCAACAGTGTTCTTTACTTCCTAGCAAGTAAGGCAAATGTCAAGAACATAGCAGCTCCAATATTTATTAATTTTTTTAACATAGCTTTTATTCATTTTCATATTTGAACTGTTTGACATGGTTGCATTGAAATATATCTTTGTCTACATTAGTGCTTATGGCATGCAACGATTACATAAATTTATTAAAAAATAGCACTCACACACAACTTTGTTAATATATTCAGAAATCAAAACAAAATAAAAAATTTCCTTCCAGTAGCACCTTAGAGACCAACTAAGTTTGTTCTTGGAATGAGCTTTCGTGTGCATGCACACGCTATCTACCTATATCTATCTACACGGCTATCTACCTATATTCAGAAATGTTCATCTAAGTATACATATACCAAAATTAGTACAGATATGACAGATATGAAATGTATAGTAGCGCTTATTGCTTAGACTGCTGACTGTAAGTGAATGTTTTTGTATCAACAACAATTAGAAATTATATGAAGCGGGAGAAGGAAAAAATTAAAATATGTACTTCATGAATGCCAGGCTGTGCTGCAAGCTATGGGCACTGTTCTACCATATTGTGTGTGTTATCAATAAAGTCACATCAGACGGCATAAAATTTCATAGAATCTTAAGAGTTGGAAGGGACCCCAACCCCCTGCAATGCAAGAATCTCAGCTAAAGCATCCATGACAGATGGCCATCCAACCTCCGTTTATAACCTGTTTAAAAACCTCCAAGGTTTGGCCTCTTGCTACTTTTTAATTTGTGTCAGTTTTTTCAATAATGCCATTTGCCAAATTGCATTGTAGCATTGGCCCATAGTCGATTGTAAATGATTAAATGATTTCCATGCCCTGGCAATAGTTATTCTTGCAGCAGTTAATAGATGTGCTATACAAATATTATGACCAAATACTGGAAGCTTTTCCTAGCTATTGGAATTTATAATCTTTTCAAGAAAGTTTCCTGAAGTTGTTGGGGGGTATGAAAGAAGATTACTTTCGTTTTAATAGCTCCAGCAATAAGGACAACTGCATTCCCAATTGCTTCCTTAAAGGAAGCAAATAAATAAATAATCTAAAATTTCAGAGGGTTTTAAGTTAGTTCAGCTAATATACTGCCTCAGTATTAGTTGCTTAGGCAAAGGGAGGGGGGAAAACAACGAGCTAAGGCCACTGACTTAATGACCTACTTGAGCCTCTCCCAAAAGTACTTGGCTGGCTTCTCTATCGGAAACATGGTGCATGATAACATTGGTCCAAGCTGGATTGCTAGTGGCAATCCATCATAGTGTGACCCATTTCTAGTATCTTACCTAAAAGAGAAGGTAAATATTTATTTTTCCACCAGCAATTCACCTTGTTTTACTAAGATAAAAACTATCTTGATAGTTTTTAAGATACTGAAAAAGCCAACATTAACATCAGTCTACTGTTGAACCTAAAACAGTAGACCGATGTGGAAAATCTTATTTTCTTCTTGGCCAAATGCAACACTTTTCTACTTCACAGAAAATCTGCAAATTAGCTTGTACTAGGAAATGCCCATACTGGACAAGATAAAAAAAAGAAGGGAAGGGCAAGGAACTAGGATGTTACAACCCTTAAATATGATTTCTCATTTACCTTCTGAAATCATGGGACTATTAGTCAGAATGCTGCCTATATAGTTAATATATTTATTTCGGAAACTGTTTTCCTGATTATTTTATTTAATGGTTCTGCAGTATTCAAAGCTTCTTGCCAAATTCCAAGTCTCACACAGACCAAGGACATCTGCATCATGTGCACTAAGCAGCAAGTTGGAACAATACCAATAAACGTCATTAAATGAACAGATAGCCTCTGGTTGTTTGTGGAGATCTAGAACACCTTATCTGTCTGGATGTAAAGTGGTGAAGGATAAATAGTCACTGAAACAGCACTCCCCACCTGAATATTTTGGCTGCCAAAGTATCACTCAAATGTTAAAGTAATCCCAGCTAAGCTCTGGGAGCAAAAGGGTTTGTAGGGTCAGCTAGAGTATTTCATGTTTGAAGAGCTGTAGCTGTACCAGAAAAGTATAGCTATTTACTAGTGTTAATTTACGCATATCATGTTAAAGCATATACTGTATATAAACTAGTAAGTTTAGAGGCAAGGACTTGAGTAATGTAACTGAACAGCCTAAGCTCAAGAATGGGGCAAAAATATTTTGGACACTCTTCAGGCATGAAAGGTACCGGTAGCATGAAAATTAAACATGTGATTTGAAAACACTTAAATCTTTTAACATATTCTTGATCCCTGAACTAAAAGGTGCATTGATAAAAGCTTCAAAGAAAAACAGGATGCAGGTTGCTAAGACTAAAATGATTCAGAGTTGGACAGCTGAAACAATAAGTTGCACAATATTGAGATGTGCAGCTGCATAAAGAGCGAGTGTGCAGTCTCTAGATGTTCGTAAGTCAGCTTTGCACATTGTGAAGTTATTCATCCCAATAGTCAGGAGCTGATTAAAAAACAGCCAAGGCAACAAAAAGACAATAACTCTGAATGCATATTCGATTAGGCAACAGAATATTTGATCAGGTAACTGTAATCCATATTTGGAAGTGCATAAATTCTTTAAATATATAAATATACATCTGGATTCCAAGTTCCCCTTTCTGAAAACAGCTCCTATTCCAAGTGCATTTAACAAGTGGCTAGCAAATCCAATTTACACATCTTCTTGGCTGTACCAAACAGACTACAAGTACTGGTAGGGGCAGAAAGAAATGTATTGCAGATTTAAAGTTTCACCATTTACCAATCCTTACAAAGATATACTGCAGGGTTGTTGTAAAGCACTCTCTCCTATCCAAAGCTGCTTCAAACCCGTAATATAAAAAACTTTACATGCTTTGAAATTTATAGTAGTAGGATTTTATTTTAAATGGTTTCATTCTCATTAAGAAGAAAGTGAGAAGGAACAGAGCTCTTTGCGGCTACCTCTTGCAGAGTTATTTTGGTTGGGGTGGACTCATTGGTAACAAATCCTAAAGCTACTTTAAAATATTGGATTTCTCCATTATTTTTATGGGCAGCTCTCACCTCTGCCCCTGGAAACATTTTAAAATAGCTTCACTATGAAGCAGGAAGTGGCCTATGCAGTCGGATTTTTTCTTGATACTTCATAGCTAGAGTCTCTTACTTCTTTTCCATACACTAACTTCCATCCCCCTCCAACCTGGTTTTCTGTATCCCCTTCCCCTCCTGCCCCCCAACAGCCAAGAAGCATTCTGTACTCAGAATTTGCATATTCCTTATTAGGATGCTTGGAGGATTCCTATCCTTGGAGTTTTTGCTGAGGATGCTTAATTCTTCGGCAACCCTTGGAGTTGCCTAGAGTCTATAATTCCCTGGGGGTGGGATGCTACTGCTTTGTCTACATAAATATAGACATTCTACTTGGAGATCATTAATAGAATACAAGATAAACCATGACAGGCACCACATGCTGGTGTCAATATTGTCCAGCATCATCGGCTTCTCTTTACCTGGCAAGGAGGATCTAACTGGTTTTTAAAACATTTTGGTACTCTGCAAACACGCAAACACACACACACACACACACACACACACACACACACACACAGAGAGAGAGAGAGAGAGAGAGAGAGAGAATCCTTGACATTATCCAAGCTGTGAAGCAGCAGGAAATCAGCCAAATATAGATGCAGCAAAGACTAAACTTTGCATAGCAGTGAGCTGTTTATTGTGGGAAAATGTGAGAGTTTACAGTTAACAGTATCCATCCAGGGATGTGCAATTCCCTAAACTTAGTTTATCTTTCATAGATGAAATAACACTACTTCACAAGTAGCTGAGATTCAACACACAACACTAAGTTCAAAACCACAGTACTTTTATCATAAGCTTAACCGGTCTTTCTGCAACTAGAATTATAAAACACAAGAAATGCAAAACTGATGAAACATATCCTTTCACCCACCATTTCACTTGGTTAATGCCAACCAGGTGTTTAGCTAATAATGGAAACTATCTTGAATATGTAACCCTGGCTATCAGTAATCCCTGGTAATGCCATTGGTTTTAACCATAATTAATGTTGGTGGGGAGCAAACTGAAGCTGTACTCTACAGGAGTGGAATCGTGTGATCTCATAGCACATCCATGTTTCCTTAGCCATAGTAATGAGACAGGCCAAGTTTATATCCATACTACCCAACGAGTTGTCCCTAACAAGACAATGAAATAAAGAAGCTTAAACCCAATTTCAAGCACTGAAAACTGAAACTTAAGACAGGTTGAGAACATTTATAACAGAGAAGCAATGCAAATTTCCTTTGAAAGGTTGCACAGACATTTCACAAAACAAGTTACACTGTATTTGGCTTAGAACAAGGAGCCCTGGGTTGAGTAGTCTGCTCAACCATGAAGCTCACTGGGTGGCCTTGGGCTAGGATCACTCTCAGCCTAAAAAATGGTATCAATATTGTAGAGAAAATAAAATGAGAGCAGGAGAAACCGTATGTGCCTTCATGGAAATAGTATATAATCTTAAAATGTACCCAAGGTCAATGAAGCTGCCATATTGCTTGCAGTGCTCCACAGTTAACTCCATTAGAAACTAACAAAAAATGTGTCCTGACAAGAGTTGTCTGACAACATACTTATCCCAGGGATTTTCCCCAAACACCACCTTGCTCCCATTTAATGAATGCAACTTAACCTTGGAATTTTTCCTGCAGTACATACAAAACTGAAAATCGATGTTTTTCCCCAGGATAACTTTGAGCTCATCTGAGGCTTAGGATACTTTTGTGCATGGTATCTCTGAAGGACCTGACCCCCCAAAAAGACAATACACTAGATAATAGGCAACTTTATCCAAATTTGTTTCCTATTTAGTCTTTGTTCTAGTATAAATTAACATGGAGATAACTTTAAACCAACAAACCCAAACACCAAATGTTAGTAGTGCTGCACAATGATAATTGTATTTTTATAACAATTATTTGGGATATTCAAATCATTTTTAATGTCCTTCAGTTAACGCCAAAGCAGAATGAAACTATAAACAAGTAGAACCAGTATGGAACTGGCCTGAAGGGCAAGTTCAAGTATCTGCTTTCATTACTTTGGAAAGTAAAGAAAGCATTGTTTCTGCTTTCTTCCCCCTGTCAAATTGGAAGCATGGCAGCATTTCTTTTAGAAGTAGCTTCTTACAAGATCTTCCATAACTGTAGACTCCACAATCATGCTGTTCAGAAGTCATGCTTCATTACCGATGAAGCAAAGTTATTTCTGTTGAATAATTTACACCCTAGTTTTCCAAGAAACAAGGGATATTTTCCTGACCATTATTCAGCTTCACCACACTTGGTACACAACAGCACCATATGGAACTTTACATACCTGTCACAGGTCATTCATTAGCTGTTAAATTTGGAATACAAGATTAACTGGCACCTGCTTAATGTGGGAGATTATCAGCCAAACCTAACAAATAGTAAAGGTAAAGGGACCCCTGACCATTAGGTCCAGTCGTGTCCGACTCTGGGGTTGCGGTGCTCATCTCGCTTTATTGGCCGAGAGCCTCCGAGTACAGCTTCCGGGTCATGTGGCCAGCATGACAAAGCCGCTTCTGGCGAACCAGAGCAGCGCACGGAAACGCCGTTTATCTTCCCGCCAGAGCGGTTCCTATTTATCTACTTGCACTTTGATGTGCTTTCGAACTGCTAGGTGGCAGGAGCTGGGACCGAGCAACGGGAGCTCACCCCATCGCAGGGATTCGAACCGCCGACCTTCTGATCAGCAAGCCCTAGGCTCTGTGGTTTAACCCACAGCGCCACCTGGGTCCTCAACCTAACAAATGAGAAGGGGCAAATACCAGAGACCATAGAAATACAATGGTAGAGAGGGCTCTGTGGAGAGGAAGGGGCATTTACTCTCTCTTCTCTCTATTCCTTTGACCAGCATTGGATGCAGTCATGCCTCAGCTTGCTCCAGCTTTAGGTACATGCCTGAGGCTGGTTATACTGTAAATATAAGTATTTTGCCTGCATACTTTTTTCCATTGCCTTTGCATATTATAAATCTTATTCTTACACTTACCGGTACTTTACAAGTTGTTGTCTGATTCTTTTTTAAGTGGGGTAATAAAGGGAGAACCAGCTTCATGGCTAGACTTGCTCAAAACAAGGTTTTACAGCCCAATTCCCACATGCTTCAATTTTGCTGCTAAGGATGGGACTTTTGCAATTAATATATCCTCTCCTACCTGTTAAAACCCACCTCACGCTTAACACTCTCAGTCACCCAGAAAATGTGCAAATGTTTTCCTATGCATAGAGTCAAAACAGTTAGCTCACTGCCTACCTAATCAGGAAGCAGCAATATGCACAAAATTCTAATTCTCCCTTCACAAAGGTAATCTAGAAGACGTACAAGTCACAGGCTTGCAGTTACCACACATTGCACCTAAATTTATATCCTATACCTGCCATGAGCCTTTGAGCAAAAATACATACAGCCTCTGTCTGAGAAGAGATAGAAAATCCTACAGTGCACTTACATCAGCAGGCATTATCTGAAACCATCTATTCCCCTATTACTCTTTGATTTCATATGCTGTAGTTAATAGTTTGCTGCAGGATATGTATGAACAGGAGATGTAGGGGATGTTGAAGCAGCACCTCTTCTATCACAGCATTCCCACAAGACAAATTGCCCTCCAATACCCTGCCAAAGACAACCACCTCTTCTCAATTTACTAAACTCCCTCAGCACACCTGTTTGCCTCCTCAGGCATTTAAAAGAAAGCAGGAAATGCCATATTTCAACACTCCACACTCACACCATTCTTCATTGGCTCTGTAATACACTTACAAATATCAGCTTTTGGGGGCAGTGGGCACATTTGGGAACCTGAAAAATCCTCCGGCATTGCAACAACAGGAAGAGCATCTCCCTTCAAGAATGGGGGCGGGACTGGGACTTTTGAATTTTAAATCCAAATTCCAGCAGAGGAAGAGCACTGTAGCAGAGGAAGAGCACTCCCATCAGAGGTGCACACCTTTTCTATATATTCCCCTTACAGTAACTAATGGCTGCTATTTTGCTATGGCAAAAAGAAAATAGGTATTTTTACGACGATGGCAAAGCCTGGCCAACTTCCTCTTGACAGTGGAAATAGAAAGCCCACTGAGTGCTTTGCATTATACAAGGGTTCCTTCCCCACCTACTTTTGTCACAGCAACAGGTGCTTTACTGTAACTACAAATCAATATACTACATGCATATAGAGGTCCTTTCCTCACAATGTTACTTTACCCTGCACTCAACTCAGATTTAAGGAGCTTGGAGGGAGCAAGTCAGGAAACATTAATTAAGGAACAAATGCAAGACTATCCCATGCAGGCTTGAGTCATACCACTTCACAAAAGTTATACTGTTCTGACATACCTTGGCAGCATTCAGAAAATACAAACTTAAAATTGAACTTATTTCATCCCAAGTATATAAAGGCTAACATCTTTTAAAACAAAGCATTACAGGGACTCTATAGCCTATGTATCAACAAAGCAAAATTATTTGGACAGTAAGGCTACAACCCTTTAAGCAGCCTTACCTGGAAGTAGGTTTCAATGAGCTCAGTGGAGCTTGGTACTGAGTAAACACATAGCTAGGGAGGGCCTTACTTCGACCACAGTAGGAAAGCTGGTATCAGGCTAATGGTTAAATACGAAGCTTCAACAAGGGCACTTCACCAGCCCAATGTATTTTTTTACCCATTATTATTCGAGGACTACACTTGTTTTTGTTGGAAGCACACCAACATGAGCATAGACATGACCAGCTACAATCAAGATGTAAATAATTTCATGGTTTCAATGCTTTTGGTTTTGTGCAGTCCTTGGATTAAAAAAAAAATATCAAAACCTCCAGTAACTTGATTAACAAAAAACTAAATTTAACCTTATTCTTCTCTTTCCCTGTTTTCTCCTCCTCCCACTGCTGTTACCTTCTCCCCCCCACTCCCCATCAAGTAAGCTTTTAAGCTCCTGCGGCAGGGACTTTCACTGTACGAAGCACCACACACAAGCGACAGATTCTCCTTGCACACTTGGTGACTGCCCCACCCTTCTCCCCTCAACGCAAAACAGTGGGGGGGGGGTGAGAGAGTGAAAGCGCACCACTGACCGAACTTCACAGCAGGCACACTAACCTACAAACAGGAAAAAGCAATATATTGTTATCCTAAAAAGCAAAAGTCTCGCGGCGTCACGAAAACAAGGTCTATCGTGGTTACACTTCTGCGGAAACCACGTCCTGCTGATAAACGCCAAGGTCGCGGGTTCGATCCCCAAATGGGCCACGTGCCTATTCCTGCGTTGCAGGGGGTTGGGCTAGATGACCCTTGGGGTGGGGATGGGGAACCCTTCCAACGCTATCGTTCTACGGCTTTTTTTCTTTTTTAACTTCACTTGTGAGGGGCAGATACTCCCCAAATAAAGCGGGGACCACCGACCCAACTTCGCAGCGCACGGAGGAAGCAACTCTTCTAAGAGACCTGAAGATCATGGGTTTCGAGACCCAAGTTTGAGAAACAAAACGCTGGTCTAAGCTTTTGTGGAATAAATAAGGAGGTCTGTTAAAAGTAATAATAGCGGAAAATAAGCATTTAAAATATAGTAATAGTGTTATTAAAAGTGCACTTTGTCAGGAACAGACCCCCCTATAAGGTAGATAGGTAGGTGTGTGTTTGTGTGTGTGTGTGTGTGTGTGTGTGTGTGTGGATAGCCCTGGAGGACCCCATTCCCACGCCGGCCCACCTCGCCCCCTTCTCCCCCCGATTCCCAACTCCCTCCTCCTCGTCCCGCGCGCCGCCAGCCAGCCAGCCCCAACCGCGCGCGCGCCCTCCCTTCCTCTCAGACCAACCGCCTCGCCTGGTCTCCTCAGTACCCGACCTACCTCCGGGCTGATGTAGGAGACGAAGGAGGGCTTGGCCGGCCTGGCCCCCGCGCCGCCCCCCGCGCCCAGCATGTCTGGCCCCCGCGAACTCCCGGCGGCGGCGCTGCCAGGGCTCCGGCCGGTGCCGGCGGGCGGGGGTGGCGACTGCGGCGGAGTCGGCAGCTCCTCCCAGGAGGTCTCCGCGGCGTCGTCGTCCTCCTCCAGCGCCGCCCTGCTTCGCCTCACGTAGTTAATCCCTCCCATCGCAGCGAGCGGCAGGAGCCCAACAGTCCCGGCGGCGCACGTGAGCCTCTCTTCCTCCCCCCTATTAATGCACGAGCTCCTCCCAGCCATCCGCGCCGCCATTGGGCCGGCAGGAGGTCGATCCCAGGCAGAGGTCCCGCCTACTCGCCCGCCCTTTCTCGCTCGTTTTGCAGGGAATGGTCGTTCCCGTAAAAAGGGGTGGGGGAAACGTCTCATGGGACCAATCACATCATTTATTAGATAAATTAATTAATAAATAAAATCCGAGGGCTGAACGACAGATACGTTACCCAATCAGCAAATGACTCACGGAACTGCTTAAAAGGAGAGGTGATTTCCTCGTGTGTGTCCCCCCCCCCCCCGCGGAACTCTGAGCGTTTGGCTGTATTGACTGTAGTGCTGCCGCATCCGAATCTTGTTTTTCATAATGGAAATTTAAGTTGCAAGGTTTGTAAAGTTGTGTGCAACGGTATAAAATTTTCAGGAACCCCCCCCCCCAAAAATCAGATGCAACGTGTCTGTTTTAAATTGTAATGGGAAATGTTAGGATCCTTCTGCCTTGGTCAGACCACACTGAAGTACTGTGACCAGTTCTGGGCGCTACAAATTATGAAGGATATTGACAAGGTGGAACGTATGCAGAGGAAGACAGCCAAAATGATCGAGGGTCTGGAAACCAAGCCTTATGAGGAATGTTTGAAGGAGCTGAGCATGTTTAGCTTGGAAAAGAAGAGACTGAGAGGAGATATGATAGCCATCTTCAAATATCTGAAGGGCTGTCACATAGAGGATGGAGCAAACTTTAGTTGAGATTTCTGCATCGCAGGGGGTTGGACTAGATGACCCTCGTGGTGCCTTCCTTTTTTTGGCTGGCCAACCAATATCTATGGGAAGCCCCTAATCATAATGTGAGTGCAAAAGCATTCTTGCCACTTGGAACCCCAGCAGGGGAGGAAGAACAGCCTTTTGTTGCCCTTCAGGGTGCAATAAGGATGCAAATCAAAGCAATAAGAACCCCCCACCCACCCACCTACATTCCTGTTTAATGATATGTATACTGTACTGCTCTTCCATACAAGTATTTCCAGGGTTGTTTGCAATAACTAATAAACACTTTACAATAATAAAAATTCACAGCTTTAAAAAAGCACAGCAGAAATTTTAACAATAGGTTTAAATGCTGAGGAAATAATCATGTTCACCCCACCCCACCTGGCTGCTGTAAAGTGCCAGTTGAAAAAGTGATGTAAAGCACTCAGAAGGGGGCCTCTAAGAGTTTAATGCTGTAAGTGGGCAGGTTGGTAATGGCAGATGCTCATTCAACTACCCAGGTTGTAAGGCTCTTGGGCTGCAACTGCCATCAGCTGAGCTTCCAGCTAGTATGGCCAATGATTATGGGAAGTTGTAGTTCAACAGAACCTCAAAGATCAAAGTTTCTCCATCCCTAATTTAGGGGGTTAATGGTAAGTAAATCAATTCTGCTTGGAATAAGAAGTCTTCTAGTCCAGGTGAGATGTGTTTGCAACACCTGGTCCCAATTAATAGCTCAGCAGCTGATTAATTTTGAATTAATTGCCCCAGCTGTTTAGAATGTTGTTTGGGAGACTTGCAGCTGTTTGGGAGTGGATAGGATGTGTAAGATGTTTTCACTTTTAATTAGAAATACAAAGATTGAATGTCACCCTGTTGGCAAAGAGCCTTTGTAAAACAAATTATCAATTTTTGCAAAAGAACGAAAGTTTGCTACCACAACCTTCTCTCCCTTTCTCTCTCCTTACTTCTCTTCTTCCCCAACCTTATGCAGTCTATAACAATGTCTCTCATTGATGGCCAGATGGTGGGAATTGTAGTTCAACAACATCTGGAGGAACAAAGGTTTTCCAAACCTGCTTTATATACTTACTCTAGCAGGGATTTTGTATGCTAGACATTGGAAAAGTAAAAAAGAAACCAACCAAGAAAGGGCCAATTAGGAAGTTATGGGAACAGGAAGGAATAATTAAAGTAAGAGCAATCATGGGGGAAAACAGAACACATATAACAAAAGTTTTAAATAATTTGGTCACTTGAGTGATTTAATGATGCCCAATATATTAAGGAAAAGTTAGGTGTTTCAGGTAGTTGATTAAATGGTATTATCAAACATGATACTGCCTGTCTCTGCTGGGTTTTTTATGTTGTTCTGGCAGTACAAACAATGGTACAGGATTTGTTGGGAGGAGACAATTGTGTTGGATAACAACCTGACCCTAAGTAGCACTAGGAAGAATAACAGAAACCATAAATCTTAAACTGAGTCATGAGTACCAAGACCTCAGTCCTGGAATGTGTGCAGTAATACACCCGATTGTATGCAAAATGTCTTTTCCCCCCAACAGGTAAAGCTTTTGCATCACAGAACATGACCACCTGATAAGACTTGCATCATAGTGCCTCTTACCAAGCAGTAAATAATAGCATTGTAGTATTATCAGATGTCTAGCCTTTGTTTCCTGAAAAGCAGCCATTATGTCTGAAATTGACTTATTCATTAAAATGGCAAGTAAGGCAATCAAAGTTTTACTCAGGTAGGATTACTTAAAACAGATGAGGTCTTGTTACTGGAGAAATTTCTCCAGCAATTAAAAAATGTTTATTACCTTGAAAATTTTGTTCTCATTCTATTGGAATTTGGAAACAGTGTACTTAAGACTTAGGCTACGATCCTGTACCCTTACCAGGTGAACCCTGTAATAACATCTCCTCTAGAATATACAAAGTACAGAATAGTCTCCATTTGGCAGGAAGATGCAGTAGTTAACACCTTGATAGTCCACCACCCAACCTCCAAAAGGTTTCAGTCTTCCCACCTGGATCAGAAATAATTTCAACAATTACTGCCAAACTGTCCTTTGTCCTCCAAAGTCCCTCAGCTGACCATCTATTCTGCAACACGAGACCAGAAGTGCTATTGGCGGGGGCGGGGGGGGCGGGGCGTGTTTGACAGAGTAAAAACAAGCTACATTGGGCTCAGGGGACAGCCAGGTAGGCTGGGTGCTTTCAGTTTCCCCTCCTAAGTATTTGCCTCGGATTCCCAAAAATGCTCCCACCTGGGGGTAGAGGGAACCCAAGCTGGTGTGGTGATAACCTACTTAAGTGCCTCTGGCACAACTGGCCTACCCATACTGGTAGTCATGGGAAGGAATACAAGGCCCAATAAGCACAATGGGACTTTCTCCCAAATTGTCATGTAGAAGACTGCACTGTTAATTATTGCTCGGGTTACCAATGCTGTCTTAAAAGATGGGCCAATGTTTAGCATACTCTGTTAAAAATAAACAGAACTTTGGCCTAAAATCCAAATGCTGCACATAAAAAACACCACAACCTGCATGTATTATTATAGTGCACAAATGTTGGAAAAATCATTTAAAAATGTTCCTCCTCTGTCACAATGCTGAAGAAGCAGCACACAGGATAATGTGAAGGCCCAAAAGAGAAATGTGAAGACATGGAAATATATGACCACAGGTTTTTTAAAGGTTTTTTTTGGGGGGGGAGTAGCAACATGCTATGTGGCCTAAGATAGCAAAATGCCCCATGACTAGAAAAGGTGTGCTCTTCTAAAAGCATCCCAGTCCCCTTACACTCAGATCACAACCAGCAGCATTTGAAGTCTCTATGCTACCAAAACTGACTATATCCAGGTGCTCACAACAATCTGCTGGCCAATATGATGCATCAAATCTTAAATGAGAATAAAATTTAATTTAGGTATAGTCATAATGGTTCAAAAGATTCAGCTTTGATACTTCCCCCTTTGTACAATATACTGCACTTACGTGTCTGTTAATGTTAAGAATTTAGAACAAATACAGCCTGAAGGATTTGCAACTATCAAAAATTGAAGAGCACCAGAACATGGCAGTCTCTGATTAAATCAGTCAACCATTTACAATTTCCTATTTCTCAATAAATTTTAGGAACACCGGGCAACATAAATATCACGCGGGCTTCTACTTAGTGCAACCTCCCCTATTGTCTGGTCTGAAGGGTCCCCCTCAACCCTACAGAATCATATTTTGTAAGTTGGAAGGGACCTCAAGGGCCATCTAGTTCAACCCCCTGCAATGCAGGAATCTCAACGAAAGCATCCATTACAGATGGCCATCCAACCTCTGCTAAAAAACCTCCAAAGAAGGCAAGTCCACCACCTCACATTGGAGTATGTTCCACTGTTGAACAGTGCCTACTGTCAAAGTTCTTCCTGATGTTTAGTCAGAATCTCCTTTCTTGTAACTGGTTCGGATGGATGAATCTGGAGCAGATTTAGGGGGGAGGAAGGGAGGCAATCTATTCTATTGGCGGATGGACACTGCTGGTTGCCAATGTTAAATCTATGTGCTAAAAACTAGCATAATCCACTCAGAAAGACAAAGCAAAGTGTATGTTCCCAGTGTATAATGAACGTTAAGTCATTTAATAGATTTTAGTTTTATTTGCAGATTCCACTGTAGTGTTGTAACAAATCACATCTGTGTACCAGAGCATACATCAACAGCCAGATGTAGACCTGAATTACAGCACTGCTATAATATTTAGTTGTTTGAAGGAGACATAAGCATACACTATGGCCACAAATAATTTTCTGCTATTTTCTTTTACAACCTTCAAATTTCCAGAAATATTGGTATCTACGTTCAGGTTGTAGACTTAAAATGAAAGTTACTGAATAATTTGGTAAGGAAATAGCAAAAGGAGCAATCTCACAGGCACTGATATAGCAAATAATTAGTTTAATTCAGAGCTACCATACTGATAAGCTCTCTGAAAACAAGTAGCCAGCTCTTTCCCAAAGGGAAAAATGCCCTCTTAATGTTTTCGGCAAAATTTCAGAAATTTATTTTTTGGCCTTGCTATATCAAAGTCAATCATACAAAGACCTAGGCATGAAACCTAAATTGATACTTCTTTAAAGCCCTTCTATTAAAAACAAAGTCATGCAATTTTTAAAATCAATTATGCAGTTGCTAAAATTGCAGCAAATCCAAACTGTGTATTGTTCAGCATTTATACTGCTAATGCATAACTAACAACAAACCTGATTAGAGTAACACAAATCTGTCTTAAGTACACCATTATATCACTAAAGAGACAAATGCCATGGATTTGGCAGAAACATTTAATTGAAAGCACTTAAATAGCAGGATAGGTTTGTGTTAACGCTTCACATTTAGGAGAAATAATATTGCAGACCCACTTTACAAAAAGTGTTCTATAAAATATTAAGTGAAGGACTGTATTTTCCATTTTCTAATACAAAGCAACTTACAGCTTGTGTAAATGGTAACTTAAAATTCTAAATAAAAGAGCAAAATACACAAAGCAACTGAAGCACAAAACACTGTATTAAATACAGTGGAATTTAAGTATACATTGTACTACTTAACGTAAAGAAGAGAAAACAAGAATCATACATTAGAAGTTAGAAACTAAACAATGAGGGGTCTGCTAGAAGTCAGAATAGTTTCCATTTGTGATCTCTTTCTACCATAATTAGTCTGCACATCCTAAAAACAAATGGTGTGAATGCCACACAAAAAGTATTTTTTCTAACTTTTTTGGATGTATTTAACAGACATTGAGAAAAAAATCTGAGAACAAATGGCCTCTGTTAACACCAAACACAGTTTTCTTTTCTTTTTTAAAAGTTATCATAATCTTTCTTGTCTTTCTTCCCCTCAGCTTCAAAGCCATCAACTCCATCACTGTCCCTTCTCCTTTTACGATTGTTGTGAATATTGAAGCGCTGGTTCATCTGGGGCAAGGGATCCATTCCTAAAACTTTGTGTATTTGACGGAATGCAAGGAGTCTCAATGCGAACTGTGGAGGAGGAAAAAGGTTATCAGAATTATTTATACTTCTAAAAATAGATGCATGTTCATTTTAGTAAGACACTTTCAAGACCATACATATGAGTATTAAAAACTCTTCTATATATACCATACAGCTTTACCAAATTTTAGTTAATGATATAGCTTCTGAAAATACATCATGAAATAGAAAAGGGGGAGGGGGAATCATATTAACATATTCCTCTCTCTCTCTCTCTCACACACACACACAGAGAGAGAGAGGGGGGGGAATATGTTAATATGATTCCCCCTCCCCCTTTTCTATTTCATGATGTATTTTTGTGTATGTTCTTCAGTGTAAGTTGCCTGGAGACCTGTTAAGTGCCTAGTACATTTAATGCAAAATTAAAATTGAAAATTGAAATTAAAACTACAGCATATAGGAAGCAAATTAATTTTTCAGATCAGGTTCTTTTTCCCCCTTTTTTGAAGTTTGTGTATCAGATATTCACTATATTTAACTATTTTATGAGAACTTTTAATTACCTGTGCACTTGAAGTAATGTCTTCTCGTTGCTGATCTGTCATTAAAGCAAGTGTATCAAAAGGATCTTTTTCACAGGGATCCAAAAGGCCAGGACCACCTATAAATAAAAAAAGAAACTATTTCCTTTTTTCCTAAATTCATGCAGATAGCAGTATTTCATTATTCCTATACTGTAACAAAATATTGTGTAAAGTAGACAAACCAATCAGTTTAACACAGTATTTCAAGTGTGGACTATGACTGCTACTTGCCTTTAAGGATAATTCCTGAAGATATACACTCAAACACTCTTCTTAAGGCATCTCCCGGGCTTTGTGGTCCAGTAGCGCTGCTAATTGCCTTCTCTACTAATAATTCCATTGCCTAAATAAAACAAAGAGATATAACGATAAGCCACTATCCACACTTTAATTTAAAACACGAAATGTAGAATGCCATCAGCTGGTAAGTAGCACATGATAACTTTATGAGCAATGGCTGTCTGTTAACACAGTCTTAAAACTCTGCAGCTCAGAAAATATAAGCAAGTTTAAACCAATACAGCAACTGTTGACACCTGCAGAAAGTCTTTTAATAAAAAAGAGTTCCCTATATCAATTCATGCTGCCATGTTTCTCTCAGTGGAGGCCACGATAGAGTCTAGTGTTGTTGTTTTTTCATTAAAAATGTGCTTAACCTATAAATGAACCAAGGAAATGAATGCAGGCTACAATCAGATGCAATCTTGCATCCCTAAGATGCAATCCTAAGACTTCTGCACATACCAGGGGCCTTGGGAGTAGCTCAGTGGTTACGCTAAATAATGATCATATCCAAGGCTTGCAAGAATCTGTGGAGCCCTATCAGTAACATGGGCTGGATTCAACTACCCCAGTGTGCTAGTGGACGCCAGCACAGGGAATCCCATTAATACAACAGTGCTTTCCCTCCATAATCTGCTCTGCAGGGTCAAGAGAACCCCCAGAAGATCAAATGGCTGTGGAGAAGGAGATCGTTCCATCTGGACACCTGAAATGCTTGTTGCTGACAGAATGGTTGTCATAGCACAACACTGAATTCCACACGTGAAGGGCTCTGTAGATGCAGAGCTTACAGGGACAACTTCTGTGGAACCCACACTCCTTGCAAATTTTCATAAATAAAAGGAATGCAAGTCATTAGAAAGATCCGGCTTCCCTCAAATTCTTTAAAATAAATACTTATTTTGTGTACTATTTTGTAATTGCCCCTGAAGGACAGCATTAGCAATTTAAAATATGTGGGCATATCCAATAGTTGTGTAAGCAAAGGGGAGCTTGCTTAACCAACTTGTTTAATAACTTACAAGCATTTCTATACTGCCAAAATTAAGAACAAAATATAAAATTATTATTATTATTAGTGCAAAATCAATACAGCAAATCCTGGGTGAACAGGTAAGTTTTAAGCAGGCACCTAAATGACAATACTGTAGGCACCTGCCTGATGTTCATTGGGAGCGCATTCAAAAAGTGCAGATACTGCCATACTAAAGACTGACAGATGATGAACCACAGGAGCATATAGCAGTGCTAAGAGTGTCTCGTGTGAAAATCCAAGTGACTAGGTTTGGGGTACACAAGGTATCATATTTCCCCCCCCCCCTCTTGCTGAATGTCCCAAAAACTGCATCTAGAGGGTCAAGGACTCTCCATGAAAAGTGGGGGCACTAGAGGGAGGAATCACCCTAAATCAGGCAGAAATATTTTGTGTCAGTGGGATATCTGCATAAAAAAGGGAAATATGCTTCTATAGCCCAAATGCCTTTAAAAGACAGAATCAAAATGAATGCAAATACAGATTTATGTAATCAACATGTGTCTTGCACAAGGAGCTCTTTGGATTGAAGTTATGAGGCATCACAACTGCCAGCAAATAAATGCAGCTGCTTAAGTATAAAATTCCAAAGTTGCAAGGATATTCAAAGGAATTTCATGCATAATTCTGAGAACACAGAGAATCAGCAATTAAATGTTTGTTTTCAAATCATTTTTATTGATAATTTAATATTTCTTGTAAATCACTTGTAAGTTTCACAACAATCAAATGGTATGTAAATCTTGTTTAAAGCCCTTCGCGGCCTAGGACCCTCATACCTACGGGACTGTCTCTCCTGGTATCCCCCACCGAGGACCTTAAGGTCCATAAATAGCAACATTCTAAAGGTCCTGGGCCCTAAGGAAGTTAGATTAGCCTCAACCAGAGCCAGGGCCTTTTCAACACTGGCTCCAACCTGGTGGAATGCCCTGTCTCATGAGACCAGGGCCCTGCAGGATCTGATTTCTTTCCGCAGGGCCTATAAGACAGATTTGTTCTGCCTGGCCTTTGGCCTGGATCCAACTTGATCCCCTCCCCCTCTTTCCTTTTCCTTCTGTGATGGAACTCCTATTTGTGGACTTCTCTGGCTTTTTCTGGCCCACGTAGGACCAATTTGGATAGTTGGCCTTGGTGAAGATTTGACGCTTTCTTCCCCAACAGTTTTTTATTTGAGTTTCTACTGAAATGAGGCTGCACTTTAATGTTGTATTTTAATTCTGTTTTTAAGTTGTATTTTAATCAATTGTTTTTATGCCTGGTGTTAGCCGCCCTGAGCCCGGTCTTGGCTGGGGAGGGCAGGGTATAAAAAAAATTTATTATTATTATTATTATTATTTAAAAAATGAGAACGAGACCTTCTGGTTCAGAAGCTCTCTCTCATGTTAGCCTTATATCATGGTTATTTAAAGGAAAATGTATTTCAAAATGTTTTGCTTTGTCCTGATGTTATGGATACCCTCACTTCTGAAACAAATGGATGCCTTCAAATAAATTAAGTATAGAGCATTTGAAGGAAATGAGCACCAGAAATCTCTATTGTCATTTTGGTGTCTGTTGAATATTTCCCTCTTTCAACAAGCCTACAAAGCAGATTATTGTCCTAGTCAGTATCTGTACTGGTTTTGCAACTGTTTTTATGTATGCAATTGTTTTATTGCATTGTGAAATAACTTAAGAGATGCTTCATAGGAAACTATTCATAAATGAAATAAACAAAAAGGAAGTACTTACCCAGCTTGGAAAGTCAGACCAAGTGGGAACTCTCTGACAGAGATCACGAAGAATACGTATGATAATGACACACGACTGCAGACCATTAGCTCTAGCCTTGAGGGCAATACAAAATCAAGTTAATCAATCCCAGCGCCAATAGAAAATAGGCCTCTTAGAGAAGCTAAAACACCACTGTTCAATGGAAGCTCAGACACAGAAAAGAAACAAGCCACATGAAACATTCCAGGAGCTGCCATTTACAGAAGCATTTTATGCCAAGGTTAGTAATTGAGAAGTCAAGGTGCACAGGCTATACAAGACTAATATCCCTTGAATTCCTGCACACTTTGGTTCATTTGTACAGAAAATACAATTACCTTCCTATAATAGAAATACAGGAGTAAAGAGCTAACAAGTAGAGAGACTGAAAGGCTATGGGAATCTGTTTGGTTTCTTTGTCGTACCTTTGCTGGAGTGCAAAGTCACCGAACCAAATAGTTTCTCACCTTTCATTCCCTACACTTAATAAGCTTCAAGAAATAAAGGGTAAAAGTCTTACATCTAACACACAAAGCTTTAAACACACATTCTGTTATTTAAAGCAAAGTTACTCTGCAGCCTTATGGAACACATTACCAATACAAAACATACGATTTCCCCAAGCGAGTCAAGCTTTCAACTTCGCTATCTCGGTGGCCAGAAAAACAAGTTGACGTCAAATTGGCAAGAACGGCATAAAGCGGTTCTTCTATACAGATCTTCCAAGATGAATTAATTTCCCCCATGTCATTTAATTTTATATATGAGTACACATAATAGATATATATACACATATTTACTATGGGCAACCTTTAGTTTTTCCGCATAGTTTAACATCCAACCGAACAACTGAACTACTCTCTCTCATAAGGCTACAAGAAGAAAGTAAAATGATGTTCCGAACCTGGAACCACTTAGCGTGGCGTAGAGCAGCCAGAGCGTCAAGGCATTTTTGCCTGTCCAAGACGTCCGGTGGGTCTTTCACCATACCCGAGGTTACATCTAAAATGGATTGAATTGGCAAAATGCAGTGAGGAATGGGTGTTTGACCAGGTGAGCAAGACACTTCCTTAAATTAGCTTCCATGTCACACGTGCCATTTATATTGCAATCCCTATCTCCAATGTATTCATATTCAGTAATAATAATCCCTTAATCTGTATGTGGTCATTGAGCCCAATACGAAAGGTATCAAGAGCATAATACAAGGTTCGCTCTCAATCTTATTTTTTTATGTCCATCTATTTGTGAAAAAAAATCCTCTGGAAAAATAAATTTCCCCTAAAATTAAAATGTTGAAGGAAGAATGGTTGGACACAGTGCACCAGCACAGGAAACACAAGACAGAAGGAACACAAAAATCCACTTGAATGAAGCAAAAGTAACAACAAACTGTGAGCAAAATCTATTGTGAAGTTCTTCTGTGTGGGCCCCACTGAATTGAATGGGCATTTCTGTTAAGTTCCCATCCATTTTAATGGTGCTTGTGCAGAACAACTTCCCAGTGGATTGTGCCCTGTGTTTGTTGGGACAACTTAAAATGGCCGCATGCTACCTTAGACTTAGTCCTAGTTAATGGGTCAAAATTCTTCCTGAACAGTCAAGACCCATGATGTACTAGGATACCTCACATTAAGGTAAGGTAAAACTATACTTATAGAAACAATCCATTTTTTTGTTTTGTTTTATGGAGTCTGAAGGAATGTGAAATACTTTGTAAAATTCAAGTCAAGAGCACCTGTACATTTTTGTATTTCTTAAACCCTCTAGGCGCCTATTGCACCAAGGTGCATGCCGTGTATATCCATCCCAATTTCATCCAGGGGTATACCAGAAGAAAACAAGAGAGGCCTTAAGAGAAGGAAGTAGAGGAAAAATCAAAACCAGGAAAAGCAGAAGCAACAGCAGTGTGATAGAAAGAACAACACTGCATCTGGTAAATTCTTATTTTCTAAACAAGGATTTTGTGTCAGTTATAATTACTTTTTCTAAATATAACTGCCTGCTGAGCAGCCAAGAGTATTTCTAGTTAGTTTTTAATCTTCTGCCAATACAAAATTGCTGTTAAAATAAATGTTGAATGCAACCAGACTTTGCCTGGATTATTCAGCAAATGGGACATTAAAATGTAGTCTAATTTAAGCAAACATACTCATAACAGCAAATCAAAGACTCATGGAACACACCAACTAGGAAAAGAACGTAAACCAAGATATTAACAGATTTGGCTTGAAGGTCAGCCATCAATGAAGAGAAACAGGTCAGGAGAATGCAAGCCAGAATTTATATAAATGACACTTCCGCTGTGCACAGAATTATTTCAGTTTCATTTAGTATGCTATGCCTGAATTGTACACCTCTCATAAGAAATTCGTTTGTTTATGCTTATATGAATATTTTACCAGTGGGATATACAAGTCTTAAACATTTTAGCAATGGGATTTATGCCATTTTTACATGGTGAATTTTATGGGCTATACAGATACAGTGAAGTGAAGAATGAGTCACATTAGTGAGAGATTTCAAAGCAAATGAAAGAAGACATTATGATTATAGATGTATCAAGTGAAAGGACAGAAAATTTAAGGGAAAAGCGTCAACTGAGGCCAAAGTCAGCAGTACGATTTGATAATTGACACATTTAAAGTTCAGTTCATAGTTCTGACAAAATAGGGAGAGTTTATTCTATTTTATATAGCTTGTGGGAGCAAGCTGTTTCATAAAAACTATACTCTCCTAAAAATACTTGCAAGAAAATAGCATTAATGACTCAGTTTAATTATCACTGAAGTCCTGGATTATTATTATTATTTAAATAATGGTACCGGTATTAAAACACTTGTATTTTGAAGCACTACTTTAAAAAAATAATAATGATGCAATGATCCAAAGACCCATATACAATTGACAGGCAAGATTATGGGTGATCCAGCTCTACTAAGATTGAGATTTGTCATTGACCTCAGTGGGAGATAGAGTGTACCCATTGTGAATCAACCTTGAAGCCATCAGAAGATGCTGAAGCAGCTATAGAAATTGAGAACATATCTGGGCTGGATATCCATTAAAAAGAATTTCCTATATGTGGATTTTTGCATAAAGACTCCAAGTGGATTAACCCCTTAAAAACTAGTCCTGAAATTAAATGAATCAGAATTCAAGTGTGCCCTGTTAGCTTCAACCATAGCTTTTTTTTTTAAAGTGCAGATTATTTTTCTTGTATTCCAAAAATAAGGGGTTAATCTTCAGTAAGACATGCTGTGTCCACACTATTTCGTTATTAAAAAGTTAACAGGTATGACATGCGCTTTCAATTCCAGGTGTGAATTAAGTATTACCCAGTCAACTGTTTCAAAGCTAGTGTGAACACTGCTTAATTCTAGAGAAGAGAGAGACAAAGACAAGAAGAGGAAAAAAAGAGACAAAACACAAAAGTAACAGTTAATGCTAGGACTATGCAACCAAACCCCCTCAAAAATATGGCAGGTGTGACATTGAGCTTTAGAAAACCTTGGTCAAAAATCCTTCCGATGTCTTGGCAGCAATCCCTGACAGGATTCAATTGTCTCTGCTAGAAGGCTTTGGACCGGGGCTAATAAGCTAAGGATAAAAAACATAAACATATACACTTTGCTGAAGAAACACATTCCGCAGCATGGGTTACAGAATCTTTATATCCGGAGTAAATTCTGTAAATTTAACTGTTAAGTGCACAAAACTGTAAAGAAAAAAATCCTATATGGTTAACAGTTTTGTGTTTACCTTCTCGTTCCCCTTCAGTTTGCAACTGAATAGGATTACATAAGATGTTATTCAACCAGCAAATGAAATACATCTACTTAAAATTGGGTTCTTCCAGCAAAGCCTTCCTTGCCACCTGAATTCAACTCCCAAAAGCCAGCTAGATTCCATCAACCAAGTTAAGACACCGAGCATTAAGAGCTGCAGTTAAGAGTATACCATATTTTTTTTGCAGCACATGAACAACGATCTTTATAAAAGTCTTGTTTACTGCAATTTGCAGTTAAACCACATATTTCAGAGGTAAACTTTTTTACATATTCATTTTAAGCTGCTCAGTGTCTTGAAGAAATGATTCAAAAATTTTAAAAGCTTTGCTTTCCTCTATTAATATTATCAAACTTAGTATTATCAAACTTAGAATGGCAACACTAATTAATGTTTGGGTCAGACAAAAAAAATGGAGCTTTATTTTCTTTTGAAGTCAGATCATGAAATTAACTGGCACAGTGAAATGGCATCAAGATCGTGTTCAAAATAGTTGTGCAATTTTCTATCCATGTTTTCCTCTTTTTTTTGCCAAATCTTTACAGGTTGCATATAACCGAATGTGATGTCTGACATTCATTCTGTTGTTTGGTAAAGATGAATAAATAAACTGAACTCAGGGCAATCAAGCAAAGTTATCTGTGATTATTTCAGAATTTAAAAGCCAATGGTATTATGTAAATTTAAGCAGTGTTTTAAAAACCAGGAAGAAAAATCCTATGTACATTAATATTCAAGCTTTGTTTTCTTTAAAATAAGCTTTTTGAGAAAGCTTGCTTCTAGAATAATTATACTTTTAAAAGCTAACATAAGCAATTATTCAAATATTGAAAGCATAATGCTAAGAATTCATTCCACAGCTGTATGTACACAAGCACACTCACTCTACACTAACAAGAACTTAAACAGAGCCTTACTACCTATGCTTAGGGATTATCAGCCAGCAATACCACTGTGCCTGCAAAAAGTTTATTTTGACCAACACAAGACAAAAGAAAACAAAGTTCATTTTATCTGACCTCTAAACAGAGCCAACATATTGCAGACATTAAATTATCATGCTTGCTGGCTTAAAAACATTTGTAGCTTTCAAAGAATTATAGAAGAGACCCTAAAGCAACACTGCTGGCACCAGTAGGATCGCACAGGTCATTAAATACATACTGAGTTTTAAAGTTCCAACATCTACTTAACTGAACTCAGCTATCACTCTTTACTATAAACACACTGCATATGTACTGCTTAATTAAGACACTCCAACCTCAATATTAGGAGCTCTTTGTCTTGCACTCCAGTCCAGAAACCAACCTCAAAAAACTGGGAAAAAATACACATCTTGCTCCAAGCAAAGCCAGAATCGCTTTGAACTTAAAGATTAACTACATATAAGTGCCATATAAGTGAAGGCTAAGACTGATCCAGTTTTAAACATACAATATAATTTCCTGGTGTAGTTTCTCCCTTAGGGAGGAAGCCTTCTTGATTATCAACTTGCAGGTATTTGAGTCATAGAACATTTACTTTTTCCACAGAAAGACAGGTTTGCACATTTAAAAAACACCTACATTTTCCAGAAATCTGAGGTTGTTGGTTGCAGTGAGTAAGTCTAAAATAGGTTTTGGAAATACACACAAGACTGCTTGATTTATGAATTGCCATTAAGTGTGTATCACATGCCAGCATGTTGCCTTCCAGGATTTAATGCAATTTATGACAGAATGAATAAGCCAATTAAAATAGAGCATTTTTTAACAGATTCCGAACCTCCATCCCTCATGTTCTCTTCCCGAATCACTGGTGATGTCAACGTGATGGTCACTTGCATTTTAGGTTCCACACAGGAATTCAAAATGATGGATGCTTCTTGTCCTGCACACTTTATTTCATATTTCTCAGGACTTATTACCTAAAGAATGCAAATAAGAAGCTAAATGTTTTCACACAAAAAAGGACTAGTCCAAAATACCTGGAGGTTCATCACAAGTTGCTTGGGAGTACCTTGACTAAATGATGAATTCATACATTAAAGGAAAGTAAGGTGTGAGAGAGAACTGGCTTACTTGAGTCTGTAACAAATTTACAGTATCCTGGAGGGAAGGAGCAGGTGGCCATTATGAGGTTAAGGCCTTCCCACTGTATATTGGAAGGTTTTAGGACGGAGGAGAAAGAAAGAATAAAGTTCTGCTTCCCCACTGTGCAGAATCCACCCTGCCCCCTGGATGAATATAGCAAAAGTGGGCTAACATTCCTTTCAGGGTAACCTGGGGGTGTGCCCATTACAGTGGTGAGCGGACCCAGAGAGAAAAATGGGTCGAGTAACAGGTGCATTTTTTACCTAACTAGCAGGCTTGTTTCTACATGTACTTTTCACACCACTCTCCATCCTCCTTCCAGGCAAGCAAGAGGCACTAGCAGAGCTCAAAGGCACATTCCAACTAATCTAGAATGCAGCAGCTGGAATAGTGACTGGCTGCCGAGACCATATAACACCGGTCCTGAAAGACCTACATTGGCTCCCAGTACGTTCCCGAGCGTAATTAAAAGTATTGGTGCTGATCATTAAAGCCCTCGGGCCCAGTATACCTGAAGAAGCGTCTCCACCCCCATCGTTCAGCCCAGACACTGAGGTCCAGCCCTGAGGGACTTCTGGTGGTTTCCTCACTGCGAGAAGTGAGGTTACAGGGAACCAGGCAGAGGGCCTTCTTGGTGGTGGCGCCCGCCCTGTGGAACACCCTCCCACCAGATGTAAAGGAAATAAACAACTATCTGGCTTTTAGAAGACATCTGAAGGCAGCCCTGTTTAGGGAAGTTTTTAATGTTTGATGTTTCATCGTGTTTTTAATATTCTGTTGGGAGCCGCCCAGAGTGGCTGGGAAAACCCAGCCAGATGGGCAGGGTATAAATAATAAATTTTTATTATTATTACCCTCAAGGGGTGTGAGAAGTAGGGCTAGTGAGGCATGTGGCCCAGGGGAGAGTCCTCAGAGCCAGAGAGGCCTGGAGGGCTTCCTTCAGCCCCCAGGCCTGAGGTCCCTGCACCTGCTATACAATAAAATGCTCATGTTTGGGGTTGGCAGTCAATCTCCTACCAGAGTTCTTTAGCACTATATATAACACAATGTGGAGCTTTAAGGAGACTGGGAAGGGAGGTGTTCTTTTCTTTCCATCTTCCCCAGCCTACAAGGCTCTTATTCCAGCCTGCCTACAGCCCTGAAGAGGATAGGAGCACTCCTATTACAGGATGGCGGTGCAGCTATGTATTGCAGGCTGAGCACCTATGTCTGTATTTAGAAAATAGCTCATTACTAGTCCACCTAAAAGGTAAAGGTAAAGGGACCCCTGACCATTAGATCCAGTTGCGGACGACTCTGGGGTTGCAGCGCTCATCTCGCTTTACTGGCTGGGGGAGCCGGCATACAGCTTCCGGGTCATGTGGCCAGAATGACTAAGCTGCTTCTGGCAAACCAGAACAGCGCACGGAAATGCCGTTTACCTTCCCGCCGGAGCCATACCTATTGACCTACTTGCACTTTGACGTGCTTTCGAACTGCTAGGTGGGCAGGAGCAGGGACCGAGCAACAGGAGCTCACCCCGTCGGGGGGATTCGAACCACCGACCTTCTGATCGGCAAGCCCTAGGCTCTGTGGTTTAGAGCACAGCGCCACCTGCATCCACCTACTTCAAAGTAAATTAGGATGTAGAGGAAATTTGACTGGCAGGGCCCCAGTTCAATCTTTTATGAAAAATACCAAATGTACTCAAGACCATACATACGGCAAGTTGCTTGGGCAGATTTTCAGCAATGCGACTCAGCAATGTCTTAGTAGGTTTCTCAGCACACAGCAAGACAAGGTTGACATTTCGGTCTCCTCGGAGCAGCAAACCCTTAGCCAACACTCCCACACGTAAGACTCCTTTCAAAGCCCTGCACAAAAATGAAGACTTGGTGAGAAGCAGGTATTTCGAGGGCCAAAGCACTCAAAGAAAACAAGTCTAATGCAGGGAGAGCCCTTCATGTGCCACATACTACCCTAGACCCCCATGAGGGCGGTGTGCATTCTGTCATTCTCTACATACATCATAGTGTACATTTTAACTCTATGCGGAAATCACTAAGTTTTTGGGGGGGAATCCAGACAGCAAAGAGGTGCAATGAAAAGTTTGGCATTTCTCACACTGGGTGGAGTTCTGGGCTAGTCCTTCTCTACCATCAGCAAGAGGATAAAAGCCTCAGCCAAGGAAAAGTAGTCTGAAGTACTGCTAAGAATCTATTGCACAGCTGAAGGACTTTTTCATATGAACAAAGTGCAGTTGCTGTTGAAGGAATGCAGTTCCTAGTTGCTTCTGGAGAATGCCTGCTAAGCAAACAACTTTCATTGGCAAAAAATGAGGGATCCATTATTCTGATAACAGAATCCAGTATTTCTGGGCGCAGAAGTTTAAGAAGTTGGCATGAAGTAGGGCAAATGCTCCATTTTGTCTTAGTCTCTCTCCAAGCACAATGATTGCAAGCAACAATGGCAATAAAACATACCTGTCTTTACCGCCCTCTTTTTTATCATCTCCTTCCTTGCTCTTGTTTTTTTCATTGTCAGTCATATTATCAGATACAAGTTTCAGTGCACGCTCAGTGATAGAAACTATTTTCTGTACTGCCTGGAGTTCCTCCTCAGTTGGATAGATAGCAGCATGTTTGGTCATTACGTAACGGTCATCTGAAGAATCTGGTCGACGAAGAGGCTGCATACAGAAAGTGGATTTTAAAAATCAGATACATTTTATGTTTTCCTGCTTTTTGTCCTTTGCTATATTATTAAAATTATCAAGTTTTCCGCCTCAAAGTGCATTAAGAGAACTCACATAAAGAAAATGAGATCTTTAAAAAATGTAAATTAGGAATTGGTTGGCATCAAAACCACCCAACAGGGCTAAAGGCTCTCCCTGCTCAGGAAAATAAATGGGGTGATACAGACCAAGACTTAGGAAGGCTTTCAAGTTTTACTATTATTTGTTACAGTTTACATCAAATTCAAAAGATATGTAAAAATACAGGAATCTGAATCTCAACTGGTCACACTGTAAGACATGGGTAGGCAACCTAAGGACCGGGGGCCGGATCTGGCCCAATTGCCTTCTAAATCCAGCCCGTGGAGTAGAATGTGTGCTTTTATTTAAAATGCATCTCTGGGTTATTTGTGAGGCATAAGAATTCGTTCTCCCCCCCCCTTCAAAATATAGTCCGGCCCCCCACAAGGTCTGAGGGACAGTGGACTGCTGAAACAGTTTGCTGACCCCTACTGTAAGAGAATCCTTATTCAGTTATCTTGTCTGAGTTTAAAAACTAAGATGGGGCGAATAAAGGCAAGAGTTTGATTCTCTTTTTAGGTTCGAAACTCCTTGTAATCACTAATTGGGGGGGGGGCACTTCTTGACACTGTAAACTATGGTCCTGCGCCGCAAGGGACCAAATACCATAAATAAAGAAATGGAAATGGAAGCAAAAGACTGCATTCACATATGTTATTCCTTCCTTTTTTGATGGGGCTCAGATTAAGACTTGATGGTGGAATAAGTGTCCTGATAATGCATGTAATATGATGGTGCCATCATGATGGCTCTAGATTTCACAGTTGGTTAACAGAAGCCAATGCTTAGCTACTAAGCCTAGGAATAATTTGCACACCCGATTGACTTACTAGGTTCCCCCCACCCCCAGTCTGTGGCACCAAATACATCAGGAGGAGAGAGACAGTGCAAACATTACTCACAGCTGGTCCCTGGGGCTGTGGTGGCATTCCTGGTCTAACACCAAGTAGTCCAAGAGGTCCTGGAGGTCCATGAGGATATCCTCCATCAGGTATTCTGTGGCGGTCATCCCAATGATGCTGCTCTTCTTCCATCCTCCTCCAGTACATGTCTTCCTCATAGCGTCTAAGTATATGAATTAAATCACATATGCTTTCAATTGATGCAGAAATACCTTCTATTGACGATATGTTAAATAATTCAGGTCCCGCCAAAATTAATTTTTGGAACTTCAAATATTAAACAAGATATTGGATGCTGCAGGTTCAATATTTCTGTATTCGCTACAGAATTCAGAGTAGGATCTGGACTACACCCATAAAAAGCCATTCTTACTCTTTATAAATATTTTCTATGCCTGCTGTCAATTATTTATTTAAAGGTAAAATTAATCCAGGTTTTCCAAGGCAAGCATTCATAGGAATATAGTTACATAGAATGGAAACTAATTCAGGTTTACAAAATGTACACTGGTCGCTATTAAAGTCTACATGTTACCTCATTTCCATTCTCCACCGTTCCTCCTCTTCACGTCTTCTCCAATATTCTTCTTTCTGCATCTGCTTCCTCATCTTTTCTTCTTGGATCTTCCTTGCCCGGATGCTCGGCTTCACTTCTACTTGCAAGTCTGGGTTTACTTTTTTCTGTTGTAGAGAAGGAGGATTTTCATTTTATTTTCTTGTAAGATTTATTCTCTGTGGTCAGATCCAATTATTTTCACCAAGACAAAGCAAAAACTGCAATGCAGTCAGAGACACAATCCTTCATATTAAATAACATTATGAGGAGCAAACACTAAGCTATAGTATCATCCCTCCTCATATAATGCTTTCACTTGCAATACATATAAGTAGCTTAATATGTTGAGCAAACACTATATGGCTAGCATAGTTCAGCTGAGGGAGGGAACAGTTGGTGCTCAAAATAGATGTACTACCTGCTTAGGTTTCATACTAGAAGAGACCAAGTAAAACTCAATCACCATCAAATTTACTGAAAGAGACAGTCAGAACTAGACCATTTACGCTGCTACAATCAACTCACCTTATACTGTAATCTATGCCGCCTTCCTTTTAAATGCATCTCCTTGGCATTAGGATCATTAAAACTGCATTCACAAAGTTTGCAATGGAAACGAATAACCTTCCCTTCATCATTCCGTACCTTAAAAATAAAGAAAAAGCACTATAAAAATGGTGATTTAACACAACTTGGTTTTATAAAGAAACTGAACTAATTTTTGTCAAATTTTCACACAAAGACATGTTCTGGCATAAGATCTATGCAATAGTGGCAACAGAGAACCTGTATTAACCAGCCATAAGCAGACTTCCATTAGGTTAAAGAAAAAACACATTTGACCCAAATATCTATTCTTACCTTTGCTATTGTCTGTTATCAAAGTTGAATTACCTATTTTCCAAGTTAATTATTGTGTTCCAGATCAAATGCAAAGCTTTCTGTTTCTCATAGCCAACAAAGCACTTCTACCCATGTGAGCGCCTCTTTCAGAAAATCTAGATCTATCCTGCGCCCCTGAACTAGTTCATATAGCAAATGCCTCTGCTAGAGCCACAGCAGCTAAAACACCTCCTTAAGTAAAAGTTGTTGAGCTTTTTTTTAGGATTTTACCCCAGGACATATACTGCCACGGGGGCCAGATTAAATCGAACGGATTAGGCCCCCAAAATGGAATTTGGACATGCGTGTAATATGCCATATCACTTTCCTTTTTTACAAGACACAGCCATCTTACTACATGTCCCAATGATTGCCATCTTACTATACATCCTACTACCTGTTCCTTTGGAGCTGGAACTCTGAACGGTCAGTTTTGAAGGACACCCCATATCCTCAGTGATCAGAATTGTTAAGACAGTCTCAGTATTCACACTCTAGTTTACCTGAAGACAAAGGCTGTAATAGCAGCAATGCTATTAGTGCTCCACTGCAAATTCTTTCATAGACAAAATAGCCAAGTAGCTACCTCACACAGAGACATGAAGCTAATTTAATTATCAGCATGATTTCACATTTCTGAGCCATATAACACATTAATCTAACACATTAATTCAGCAGTTTTGTTTAATTGTATTTAATGAACATAGTTTTTGAATGAATACCTCTTCAACATAGTCATGACCCACTGGTTGGACCTCACTTTGCAAAGCAGCAAGAGCTGTAGATGTTACCGATTCAGCAGACATATCTGACTTAATTTCCTGTGTTTGCACTGCAGCAATAGAAGGAGTAGTTTTGATATTTTCTACTGCTTTTAATTCATCCACTTTGCTTCCTGTTGTCTGTAGCTTGTTACCACCTAATATGAAATATTTCACAAGTAAACATTAATTTTCATTACATTTTCAAGTCACATTTCTTGCCACAACCAAGGGGAGGCAAGCCTACAGTTTAAAAACCTGGATATTCTGTAAATAATAAACAAGGAGGCAAACAAACAAACCATAGCACAATACTGTAGTATTTTTCTCAAGGAACAGGTAACATAAATGCTCAACAGTTAAAATAAATAAAATACAAGTTCAAATAAACTGTATGGTTTGTTTTAATAACAGTGCGGCCCGGTGCATTCAAGAGGAAAGGATAATTGGGTGCAAGACATGAACATGCTGAGCATTGACCAAAGAAGGGCCAATCAACAAAACATCTATGACAGCTATTGAAAATGCACTGTTCAGACAACATTAGGAGTTGTGTTCCATGGTAACCCCATGTTCAGTATTCTTATCTCTAATAAAAGGTGTGTTGGAGCAGAGGAAGTGTTGATACAATACTTTCCTAAACAATCTGAGTAGCAATTTGTGTGCATGAGACCAACATTGCCATGGGAGAAACAGTGCTTAGAATGAACTTGCCACTAAAATACTTCAGTACTTACCAACGAAGTTAATTTTGGGTGTGGATATTTTCTTTACAGCAACATTAGCTGGAACTATTGTTGCTTTGTTGTTGGATGTTGTGCTAAGTAGCACATTGGCAGAAGGAGTCAGAATTTTCACTGCCAAAGATGAAACAGAAGAATTCACAGTGCTGCTGTTAGTTGCAATGTTTGAAGAGACAGCAGTTGGTTTGGGAGCAGATGTTGCAGACGTAGCCTGGGTCACGACGTTTGGTTCAGTTGAAGGAATGGGTTTGCCAAGTTTAGTATGAAGCTTAACCACCTAGAACCACCAATGAAGAAAGTTATAAACAGAATCTAACAAAATTGTTCAACGTCTATTTAGAATCCTGTCTGTACTTCTAAGAGCATGAAAGTATAAGTTTAAAGGAACCTTCAAAAGAATTCACAATAAACATTACTTTTCATAAGGGGAAACTTAATGCAGCCTAATACACATATGAAATACTGCATGAAACTGCACCCCAGTCACACCCACCAGCCCCAAAACTCATGTACTTCCAACTGTTCCTCTGCAAGAGGTACTAACTTTAAGTGCCTTTTACATTTGGCACCATTCTGACACTGGCTCTGTTGTCACCTTCAGAGACACCAAAAGAGGCTCTGCATAAAGATCTGATTGTGTTCATGTTGGTAGCTAGTACAGTGGTACCTCTGATTACGTACTTAATTCGTTCCGCAGGTCCATTCTTAACCTGAAGCACCACTTTAGCTAATGGGGCCTCCCACTGCAGCTGCGCCGCCACTGCCCAATTTCTGTTCTCATCCTGAAGCAAAGTTCTTAACCCGAGGTAATATTTCTGGGTTAGCAGAGTCTGTAACCTGAAGCATATGTAACCCGAGGTACCACTGTACATGGGACACTATGTAGAGATGTGTGTTTGCAGGTTCTTTAATGTGTTGTAGCTCAGTTGGTTAGAGTGGTGCTGATAATGCCAAGGTTGCAGGTTTTGATCCCTGTAGGGGACAGCTGCATATTCCCACATTGCAGGGGGTTGGACTAATTGATCCTCAAGTTCCTTCCAACTCTATGATTCAGATCAGAGAGACTTATTCTCTTCTCTCTCCCTCGCTCCAAATGCAAGCCTTATTCCGATAGGCTCAATTCAGGAGCTCCAACTGGAACCAATCCCTGCCTAAGGTGGGGCTCACGGTTACTGCTGAATGAAGCCCTGGCTTTAATTAAAGCCATATCTGTAAAGGACAAATTGAGAGCACAATTCATTCATTTGAGGCTGGAATTACCTAAAGGCGTACTGTGTCAGGTAATTGAAAGGTGGGCAGTCCCACCCTCCTATCAAATGTGATGAATCTTGCCTGCCTGTCAGATCATTCATTTTGTCCAGGGTGGGACACTGACTGAGATCTAGGGGTGTAAAACCTGAGAAATGGGAGGGCAGAGGACGGAAAGGCTTACTTTTTGATGTTTCGCTCCACGAATATGAGCAGCATAGGCATCAGCTCCTGTGCAAGACACATCGCAGAGTTCACAACGCAGCTGGTTCTGAGTCCCACGAGCAGATGAACTATTGCTGGTTGTGTTCTGTGATGCTTTCAATGCTGCTTCTTTCTTTTTATGTTTCTGTCCCTCCAAATGTTCTTTGTAAGTCTGTTTAAATCACCACATGAATAACAAGACACATTAGTTCATTTATCGTATTATTCTGTTCATTAAAAAGCAAAGTGCAAGAGATAACCAACATGAAGTTGATTTGCTGCTGAAATGTATCCAGAAAATACTTTCCTCCACATAATTATACAGTCGTACCTTGGAAGTCGAATGGAATCCATTCTAGAAGTCCGTTCTACTTCCAAAACGTTCGAAAACCAAAGTGCAGCTTCCAATTGGCTGCAGGAAGCTCCTGCAGCCAATTGGAAGCTGTGGAAGCCCCATCGGACATTTGGCTTCCAAAAATAGTTCGCAAACCGGAACAGTCACTTCCGGGTTTGCGACGTTCAGGAGCTAAAACATT
Source organism: Darevskia mixta (assembly GCA_034641385.1). Taxonomy (NCBI): domain Eukaryota; kingdom Metazoa; phylum Chordata; class Lepidosauria; order Squamata; family Lacertidae; genus Darevskia; species Darevskia mixta. Next base: position 3,538,120 of record JAWWNH010000062.1, on the reverse strand, counting down.
CAGGAACTAAGCTGTTCAACTTCCAAGGTACGACTGTAGCTGGCAACAGAGTTTGGCTTGGCAATTTAGAAAACCCAAGTAAAATATCATAAAAGATGCATCTAGATTTACAGTTCATTAAACAAGGGCATACCATTTAATTCTGTTCAGCTGAAGAGATGGTTATCTTTCTCTAAATGTCCTTTCTATTACATTCAACCATTTCCATAACAGGCAAACAGCAAAATCACAAACGCTTTACGAAGAAAAACTTTTAAGCGTTAGAACTCAAATGGTTAATAATGTATTTGGTCTCAGGAAGGAGCAAGTCCCAGAATGTTAGACGTTACACAAAACAAAGAATATCCTCCCCAAACCCATGTAACTAGTTCCATGTGCTGCAAGATATTTTGGACATATGCTTCCTAGAGTATCTGCATTGTGAAACACTTTTGAAACCATGAGGAGTTTCAAAATGTCATTTGTTTTATTATCATGTTGGGTGTGTAAATTGAGCATGAGCTCAAGCCACAGAGTAGCTCTTCAGAGCCTAGCCAGTGTTTTGAAGGCAAACACTGTTTGTACCTAACAAAACTACCTTCAGTCACATTACAATTACAATTGTAATATTTTAAACTGAAATAACTCTGAAGCCAAAAACTTATTGACCCTTCCCTGAATATTTGGCATATACGAATTGTTTCATTTTACTAAGCAATTAAGTTCATAATCAGAAAGCAGCAATACCTGTGGTCCAGCACAGCTGATCTTACAAACATCACAATAGTGGATCTGGGGTGGTTTGGGAGGCTGTTTTGGTTTCAACTGTTTATTTTGGAATGGTGCCTTTTTAGTGAAGGTGGTCCCTGTCCAGGCGGCTGTCGCAGCAGCAGCAGCAGCTGCTGCCGCCGCCTGTTTCTGCTGCTGCTGCTGCTGTTGATAGTAAGATGATGCAGCTGAATATACTGCAGCCTCATAGCCAGAATATGATGTACCTTTAAATGATCAAAAAAAGTTGTAAGTTATAAGCACATTAAAGTTTGAAAATATAAATGTAATAAATGCACAGTGCACACCAGAGTATCCCTTAATTAAGGAGGATTTCAGCATTAACATAGATGCACAAAACTTGTACTTAAAAGTAAAACCAATATTCTCAATCTGTATATCCAAGCAATGCTACAAAGCCAGAAAAGAGGAGTTTATTTCAAGTTACAAAAAAAAAAAAAATTCCTAGTGGAGCAATGCCAACATCCACAGACATATAGCAAACCTGTACAATCACTCCAACATAGATATGTAATGCATCACCTCGTGCCTGAAAAGGTTGAAGATGCCTGCTCTACACCAACAGTCTGCTATCAACACTCTTTTTCACCCGTTCTAAAGAGTCTGAATTTGTAATCCTACAATTACCTCAGAGTAAGTCCAACTGCCCATAGTTGACTTACTTCTGAGTAAACCTGCACACAATCAGCACATTTGACAAAGCAAAAGTTCCCCAAAAGTAATTGAAGTACAGAACCAGTCTTTGAAAAATCTAGACATGTTCAGCACAGCATTTCTACCTTTGATCTTACAAAGGCATCTAAATAGTCAGTTCTAGCCTCCAATACCCTTTCTTCAAGCAATACTCACCAGAATAAGTAACTGCTGTTGTACTGTATGTAGCACTTTGGGTATACGAGGGAACAACGGTAGCTGCTGCTGCAACTGGTTGCACAGTGGAAGATACAGGATATATGGAGAAAGTAGTAGTAGCTGGGCTTGGAGTGGCTGGTTTTATGGCTGTCACTTGTCGAGTTTGCTGGGCTTGAGTATACTGAGTTGCTCCTTGGCTATAGCCGGCTTTTGGAGCTAATTAAGACAAAAGAGCAAAATTACATGAATATTTAAATAATCATGTAACAATTGTAATTTAAAAATCAATTTCATTTAATTTTTCACTTTATCTTATTATTGAATAAGGCAGACAAAATGGGAATAAATCTCACCCTACACTTTAAGCTCTGCACTTGGAACTTCTATTATAAAATTACTATTATCACTATACTAATGGGATTGGCACCGTTTCTTAAAGCTTTCAGTGCAACAACGCTTAAACTAACATGTTTACCTCCACATTCTTTGAACACACGTAATAGTGGCTAAACCGAAGACAGTGATAAAAAAGCTAATTTAAATGTATGCTTATTCCACATTCCTATCTAATATTTTATCCACCGATATGAACTTGGTGCAGCCACAAGACTGATTTGTATGAAAAAAAATTCCCACCAACATCTGGTTTAATGAAAAGAGGTGATTAGCTCCCAGTTAGGATGGGGCTCCAATATAAAACACACCATACAGATATGTCCCAGAAAATAAACTAATTTGAGTTATATCAAAAAACTTTATAGTTAAAAGCAGTTAACTCCCCCCCCCCATTACTCTGCAACCATTTAAAGCATCCGACTATGCTCCTTTCCTATTTCCTTCACACATAGCTGTTTGCTCCCCATCTGAGTAGACTAGAGGTAAAACAGTGCCAAGTCACATGAGGCTACATATGCACAGCAGCATACATTAGAGTGACACTCTCAAAAGCTTTGACCTTTATTTGTGGCAGTCACAAAAAAGGTTGTTCTCCAATGACTTAAAAGTTCAGAATAGCCAAATGTTGTACCTAGCAAGCAGACCCTCCAAGTCCTAAGAAGATAAAACATGTGATGCAGTCATGTTAGAATCTTTCTTTGAATAAAGTAGTTAAATGAGCATTTAGAAGCTAGAGGATTGTAAGATTCGCATATCTGGGCCCTAACTGCTTTACAAACAATAAGTTAACCACCGAACAGTTAACCATTGAAAACCAAGCTACTAACAAACTATTTTAATTATTAGATTCTGAGCATCTGCAGATGGTAACACATTTGTGACTATATCACAACAAGAAAGCTAGAGTTCTCTTTAAAGCATGCAACTCACCTGTTTGGTAATACGATTCAGCCACAGAAGGCTGTGGCTGGGCAGCAGCTGCCACTGCAGCTGCAGTGGCTGTGGGTTGTTGATAGTATTGCTTGCTGTCATAAGCTACAGCTGGGGCAGTAGATCTAACATATGAATAGGTGTCCTTAAGAAACACGGGAGTGGGGGAGAACACACATGGACATTAGTTTTTCCATTAAATATATGGACTATTACTGAATTATTTTGATTATTCTAATTAATCAGACTTTAAAATAGTAGAAACATTCAACAGAATTGACAAGCTACATTTTTGAGGATCAAACTATGTATTTTTTGCATAAAATTGCTAGATTAAATGAAGTTTGTTATGGACATCTTGCATTAAAGAAACAAATGCCAGTGTCCTGTTAAGCAGCCTTTCCCCCTACATTTTTTTAAAATGCTGTATCACCATCACTTTACCCACAAGACACCAAGAACAAACCTCTACATTAGGTTGGAGAACCTCCAGTGTTGCAGGCCAAATTTATCTCATAAAGAGTTTTCCCCAGACTGCACCCACCTTTCCCATACCAGGTGCCATATGTGACATCAGGTGTGGAGCAGATAGAGATGCTGATAAGATTGTTGTGAAACTGAGCTCTCTTTGGGGGATTCACTCACACAGCTGACCCCTGCAGAAAGCAGTTTTGTCAGCCCTATACTTGGTGCTGGGGCTGCAGGTCCCAAGCACCTGGCAACCAGCTGGCTATCAGGTGCTTAGAAAGCACTGGACAAACCCACCTGTCCATCATCTGACAGCATAATTCCATTTGGTGACTGAAGGGTCAAATTCGGCCTGCAGGGGTGTGGACAGAAAGCAATCTGGCCCACTGGGACAAAAAGATTCTCTGCTCCTGCTCTACATTAAGAAGCGTTTTCAGTCTTCAAATAGACAGTATGTTGTGCTCCACTGGGAAATGAAAATGTTTGCTAACACAGCCATACATATTTCCACACAGGTGACTTCACACACTGTGTTGCCGGAATGGTGATATTGAAATCTCAGGGTAGTATTCAGTTAAATAAACTTGTGGGCTCAAGCCTCCCTCATTACTCAACGATTTAGAAAAGGTACTCTATGCCTACTCAAAGGCACTCCTATTTTATACGTTCTATGGTATGGCTCAGCACTGGAATTCAAAAAAGGATTTGCAGTTGATATCCACTGCCCTCATCATATGGTTTAATTTTGAGAAATCCTTGGTTTACCTTTTTTTAAAAAAGTTTGTAATCCTCACTTTTGGAGAAGGGTTAAAAAAAAAAAACTTACAGTATTGCTTAAACATACATACACAGCCTTTCCCTTGTACAATAAATCACATTAAATGATTGACAACTATTATTCTCATAGCTCCACATTTTTCCAGACATAACCATATGCAGATACAACAAATACAGCAATGTTCAAATACCAAAAATAAAGTAACTTACAATTGCCTTTTATCTCAGGTTTTGTATAATAATCTACTAATATCTAATGTTGTAGCCTGCAGGCATATACAGTGCTAAATAATTAAAAGTTCTGCAGCATGCTGATGAAGTGGTTATGTTACAGTTAATAATTTGCTAGGAATGTTCAGTGGCTAATAATTACTAAAATTATTGTTACTTTCCACATTAAGTAGTTTTACATATTTCTTCCCCCAGGTGTTATAGTGCTATCCTCAGTTTTTAAAAAAATATATTTGACTATGTGATTATCAAGCTAAAGGGGAAAAAAGAGAGCTTCCTGTACTGTCTTACCAAACATATGGGTGCATGGAAGTACCACTGAAGGCATCAACAACAGCAGTAGCACAGAAAGTCCCCCAACAGGCCATTCCAGGGGCAGATGGAGCTGAGCCAGTGCAGGATGTGCTGGATCTTAACCCAGCCCCCCTGTTGTCACTAGATTGATTTGTGCTTGATCACTGAACCAACTTCAGGCTGGCACAGCGATTTGCCTGTCCCCTGGCCTCCTGCCAGCATGAGTGACAGGGCTGAAGATGTGGCGTTAGATCTGCTACCTTATTACATTTCACCGCTACTCAGTCAGGGTCTGTTCTGTGAATTACTGACCTAAAGTACATAACAGTTATACATGCACATTCTTACTCTATATTTAACATATTCTATCGCCCATCATGTTTTAAAAGGTAAAAGACTCAATTTCACAAGTATTATTGTCTACCCATTAAGTACACTTACCTGGTAATTTTGTGTAGTGACTGGAGGTGGCGGCGGGGGAGCTTCTTGTTGTCTCTGTGTATAACCATAGTCTGTTGCTGTATGTGCTGTTGGGTAACCTCCATAGGCTGCCGCTGTTGCAGCAGCTGCAACAGCCACTGGAGCAGGCCTTGCCACTGCAACCGTTGCTGCTGCTGGGGCATAGGCAGCAGTAACTGTGTGTGCAGCTACAGGAGCCTGATGGACAGTGTAGCTTGCAACTGTAGTTGGATGGGAATAGGCTACACCTGAAGCTGGCTGCTGGCTGTAATAGAAAGACAAACACAAGAAATATGATGATGTTGTAATGAAGTCAGATGCTTAACAGCAAAGCTGCTTAAATTGTCCAAGTTTAAGGGTAGCTAAAAAAAGGCTAAACTAAGTCTGAAACACAAGCACAGTGACCAAGAGTTTAAATAAGTCTTAGAATTCCTATTTCTCAAAACCTTTCAAAGGGGCCTTTCACTTTTATGGTCTTGGAAAAGCTCTGTTGGGCATACAAAATTCCTGGCAAACGTCACAAGGTTAGCGAAATCGGCACTGAACATTAATGTTACTCTAAAGCAAATCCTATGCATGTATACTCATCAGATGTAAATCTCACGGAGTTAATTGCCGGGAAAGTGCACAGGATTGCATCCTTAACCAATGAACCATTTTTAACAAAATATAATTTTGAGAGGATGTTTTTTGATGTAAAATAAACTTACATAAACCAGAAGTGGAGAACCTCCAACTCACAGGCCAAACCTGCCCTACCAGGGCTCCCCATTTGGTTCCGATGTAGTTTTGGGCAAGCCACACGTCTGAAATCCTTTTGCAAGCAACCTTACAGTGCTCTTTGAACCCCTGATGTTTGAAAGTTTAGAGAGGGCTGTTTACAAAAGGGCTTTCAAATTGCCCACACTGTGCTTTAAAGTCCTAAAACCAGGGCTTCAAACCAGCATAACCTAATGACAGTGTGACATCAGTTGATTTGACAGGCAGGGAGATACTGGCTAGAAATGCCTACCCACACCTGCTTTAAAAATATGTATACATCAGAGTCAGGTACTTGGTTTTATAGCTATAGTACATCTAAGAAAAGTACGATTTCACATCCCCATATAAAACAGCTAGTGTAGATTAAATGCTTCCAAACACTGCAGTGCAATAAAACCAAAGAAACACAAGTCAGACATGGATTCCTAGAATGCTCCCAGGAAATGGAAAGCTTCAAAAAAGCACACCTGAAAATGTATTTGCAGCTAATTTCCTGCATGGGAAAGTGTTTTCATCTCCTACACTAACACATACAGAGAAAATTCATGTAAGCACCATATTCATGTAATTATAAACATTTAGATCACTGGTAAGCAACCTTGATAACTGTGTTGGCCACATTTGGTTGAGGGCCATGTACAAATTAACCCTCCCCCGCACACAGATAGAGGGTGGGGAAGGATATGTGATGGAAAGAGATCCCGTCATGTGTCTCCCATGCTCCCCAGCCGACTGGCACTGAATATCATGCTTCCTCCACCCCCAGCCCATCAAACAGCTGTTTAGCATGCTGTGGGAAGAACAACTGCAACTGAAGGAAGACCCACTGGAAGTCATCCCTGTGCATCTTCTTATCCATGTAAACTGGGTTCCCTGCAGCCTGACAAACAGCTCTTTGACAGGCTGAAAAGAACATGTGGCAGGAGCTGATTCCCAGGATAGAAGGCTAGGAATTTCGTAACAGGCCACTTTAAGGCAGTGCATTGTCAACTTGCAGGCAGGGACCGTTTTCATTCTTGTACAGCATTTAGTAATTTTAGATGCGCTATTTTGTATTACAAGCATAGCAATGTTGAGTGCATTTGAATTCCTTCCCACTCACATTTCCGACCATCCCATTATCCAGCATCCTGGGTCCACCAAACATCTTATTTTAATTTGGCTGTTTAGGGGTGAGGGGCAGAATGGGGTGAGCACTCTAGTGTCAAAGCCAGCTACGTTAAAAAATTGTTTTTCTCCACTGATTTCTAGAGGCAGCTCTTACTGTTCTGATGACATTTAAATAGGCTGTTTGGGGGGGCCCTTAGGTGATCCTTTTTTGTAGTTTTGGGGTTAATCAGAGACATGTGTTTGGTTACTCCTACCTCATGCATGTGTGGAGCAATTGCGACTATATAACCTCAAACATTAAAAAACAAACTGGTATAAGTGTATATATGATATGATAGTATAATTAGAAAAAAGGAAGATTCAGCTGAATCTACAGAGAAAGTAAGAAAATAATAATAAACACACCTTTTATGAAAACAATCGTTCTGGCAACCTTCAATGACAACTCTTATCTTGCAAGAATTGTCCAAGAAAATACCCCAAAAGGAAAGTTATTTTGAAAATGCCATCTTTGAAGAAATGCTTCAAAGTAGCAACATAATTATGCATACACCCTTCCCATAAAATGCTTAAATATAATGCAAAACGTAAGTAGGCTCATAGAATGCCTAAAAAGTGGTGTTAGGGCAAGTGAAGCCAACATTTTCATTATTTTGAGAAGGCAGGGAAATGTCATTCATTATAATGATTAAGCAGCAAATCAAAAGTATATATACCATTTAGAAATATTTGAAATGTTTCATGTGAAGAAAATGTATTTTGTTATGGCACAGAATGAACAGCCTTAACATTATTCATTCTAAGGCTGGTATAGTTCTGTTACCACATTTACTTTAGCAAACCTGTTCCCCTTGCGTCTGCCACAACCCGCAGAGCCAGTGATCGAGTTTGCAAGATTTTACAAATTGTAGGATTTGACCTCCTACCTCCTGGGTAGAGAAGCCTCCCTCAACCTTGTATTCTGAGGCACATTGGCAAGAACTAGTAATTTCTGCTAATCCCCTTTAAGCAGAAACTGTGTGCAAAAGGAGACAATGTTAAAATAGTGTCTCAAATAAACAGCCAATTCTTCCCTTCTCTTTGGTCTGAATAATTTCTCATGACAACAGATCTATGCATAGCCTGTTCCTTGTTGACTCCATTCTTCTCCTAATCCCCCCACATACATAATTTAGTACTGGATCAACATTTTTAGAGATTCTTTTCATCTGTGATCATGCCTAGGAAGTTGTATGTTTTCCCCCCTTTTCTAATGGGAATCAGTAGTTCTGCCATTTTTATTAGCAATAAGCTATCACTGTCACAGAAACATTTTGTATCACTATAATACCAAGGTAATTCATAGTTTAAAAAAAAATTCTGATGCTCTTCTTTATAGCTGTATTAAAGCATGCCTAAACTCTAAGGAAGTTTTGACAGAATGGAGGCAACTGTTGTGTTCTAATCACTATTTCTGCATATGGAGTAATTCCATCCTCTACCTAAAACTTTGCTGTATCTTTGCTGTATTTGAAGCTCTTCCAAAGAAGTATTCTAATTAATTGTGATGAAGTTAAGATCGCTTATAAGAAAAATAAGTAAATTTATATTCCTTCAGCGAGAAGCCCGGGCTGCTCTTCTTCTCCCCCCCATGCCGCCGCCGACAGCGCACTCCGCTTTTGTGAGCTGAGTGCGCTGGCGGGGGGCGCGCGCGGGGCGGAGCCTTCGCTCCATAGGACGCACAGACATTTTCCCTTCCTTTTTAGGAGGGGAAAAGGTCTTATGGAGCGAAAAATGCGGTATATATTGTGCACTGTGGCGTCTGCGCAGACACGATTTCTGGCGCCACGGAAGCAAGTCCCCGTGCTGTGCTGGTTTAGTGCAGAGCGCGGGGACTCGCCAAGTGGGCAGCTCGGCTCGTGGGCCAGTTAAATGACCCCCGTGGGCCGCTTGTGGCCCATGGGCCTTAGGTTGGCGACCCCTGCTATAGTCAACAAAATGCAAGAAATGACCAGGAAATTTCTGAGAAGTGGCAACAATATTATTTCCAGTAATTATAGAACTGAAAAATCTATTTGGGCTTTCGACAATTCAGAGTTGTACTTCTTCAAATGGAACACTGGAAAGGCAGATTTGTCAAGTCTGCAAGTACAACTGTTACACTGTGGCTATGGAGAATCCCATCACGTTAGAATTCTTACACAGGGAACAGAATACCCATGCAATATTATTAAGACTCAAGACCAAATAATGGAGAAGTCTGTAAAATATATTTCTGCTGTACTATGTAAAATGCCAAATCAAGAGAAATAAACTGAAGGTTGGCTACAGACCTTTCAAAAATGTTATTTCCAACAATATGGACAAGATCTCAAGCACCATGCAGAATACATGCACATGCACATTTCCCCATTTCCAAAAGCCATTCTAATTTCAGGAAACCACTTCTCAAGGAGGAAGCATCCCTAGCCCTCTCCCCAGATTTGAATAGCTTTGCACATGCAGTTCTTTGGATCTCAGCCTCTGTTTATTTCAGGAATATACACTTTTAAGACTGAGTGCCATGAAATATGCAAGTGTTTACTGTGAAATAAGCAACTGATTTAAGTTAATAAAATACAGTTCCAATTGTTAAAACCTAAGAGGTGTAGCAATTTCCTTTCACATATGACCTAGCAGCTGTAAATGATATTCATTTGAAGCAAGAGAATAATTAGACCCGGCATCCCCAACCTGCAGACCTCCAGATGTTTTGGACTACAGTTCCCATCATCCCTGACCACTGGTCCTGTTAGCTAGGGATCATGGGAGTTGTAGGCCAAAACATCTGGAGGGCCACAGGTTGGGGGTGCCTGGATTAGACAATTGCCATCAATTGACAAGTTTTCAAGTTCAAGGTTTACCTCTAAGACATACTAATTATACAAGAGGTGACAAAGTTGGTGAAGTAAATTTATATACTGTATAAAGCAGTGCTGTCATTACAGTTATCTCCACTATGCTAAAATCTAACAAAAATACACATTATTTTAAATTGGAGGTATTTCCACAGCAAACAAAACGATTTAACAAAATGGCCCAATTCTTACAGAGGAGGTAGACTGTCTTCCAGACGTAATAAATGTTCCTTTCACTGTGGATAATTTCAGCTAAGCAAGGCACTGTATGTGCATGTTATTTTGAAGTTATGTAATTAAGAAGTTAAGAAATTTATCATCTCTTTCAAAATCATTCCATTTCAAGTTTCATTTGGTAACACCTGTTCCTGAAATTATGAAAAATAATTGCACAACCACACCATACTGAACACTAACTTAGTTTAAGAGTTTCCCCAAAATAGTGTATGTATTTATAGTTTTTAGAGCTAAGTCATCACAAAGCAACATACAGTACATCTTTTACAAAAATGTAAAATACACGAGGCACATAATATACTATGAGAAAGCTGCTCTGAATCACACAAGCCATGAATTCTCAAAGTCTGCACTGAGGGGGCCTAAATGAAACACTGTCAGTTCAAAATAATGAGTAGGTCATTGTTTTTGTAAACTTTATATTGTAAACCACCCTATGATCTTTGGATGGAGGGTGGCATAGAAATTTAATAAATAATAACAAACTTCCATTTTTTTTTGCAGCAGGGCACAAATATTCAGCTGGGGTTGGATTCTAACATTCATTCAGGAAGTTCCAGGAATGAAAGTTTCCTACACCCTCTATATTTGAAGCTACCTTTTCGAGGCTTTGGAGAGGCGGGAACAGGAACCTCTTCTTCCATTAACTTCCTTAACTTATTTTAGGATCCAAAGCCCTGGATGATAAGCCATCAGTCCTTACAGCCTGCCTATATTTCATACTTTATCTTATTTATTTTGAATATTAAAAATTAAGTCTAAGATACCACAGAACTCTGCAATAGGTTTCGGAAGCCAAATATTTAAGGGAGGCAGGTGCAATAACCAATCCGTTTAGAGGATACTGAATGCATACAGAACACAAAAGTCAGTATGTAGTGGGAGAAATATAGTTGGAAAATACAGGTTTTCCAAGGCCTGGCTGGGGAGAGTAAGGGAAAGAGTTGCAGGTTGCAGAACCGAAAGAAATAAAACGCGTTTAAAGCTACAACCCTGTGCCTGTTTGCTGGAAAGCAAAACTCACTGAACAGTCTGGGGATACCTAAATATAGAATTGTAGAGCTGCAAGGGATCCCGAGGGTCATCTAGTCCGACCCTCTGCAATGCAGGAACCTCAACTAGATGATCCACGACAGATGGCCCTCCAACCTCTGCTTAAGAGCCTCCAAGGAAAGCAAATGAATCCTTCCAGCAGAGTCTGTTCCACTGCCGTACAGCTCTCGCTACCAGTCTTCTTCATTAGCATGCGCAGGATGAGGCTGGAAGGGCGGAGAGGAGAGGCGGCGGCAGAAGAACCAGGCTGGAGGGGAGGAGGCGGACCCAGCCCTACACTAGGACGGGGAGCCCTTACCAATGCACGACCCGAGGCAGGCCTGACGCCGCCGGCTCCGCCCCCCGTCGCGGCTCACAACACGCATCAACACCTCCGCAAAAGCATGCACACGCGCCGGCGTTTGCGCGCATCTCCTCTCCAAGGTCTCCCCGGACGGAGCCCGCTGCGCCAGGGAAGAAGGGGGGGACGGGGAAACACCTCCCCCGCCTGCCCGCCCCGCGGCGCCAGCCTCCCCATTACCTGTACTGGGCAGCAGCCCCGGTGTGGGTGAACCCGAAGTAGTTGCCGGTGGCCATTTTGGCATCTTCCCCCAGCCGGCTGGGCACTGCAGCAGCGACATGGAGGGGAGGGGGGGGGAGAAAAAGAGAGAGGGGCCTTGTCAAAAACCAGCACACCTGAGGCGATAGGCCGCCTCGCCGCCGCCCCTCCATCCCGCCCTCCGACCGGCTCGCCAAAGCGGCCGTTACTCACCATAGGTGAAAGAGACTACCGGGCATATGGGAATCATGAGTCCGGGCTGACAGAAATGGCGGCGGTGGAAACACACTCTCTACCTCCGGCGCTCGCCCCGCTCCGAGGACGACGCCGCTACTGCTGCTGCTGCTCCGGGTTCACTGATTCCGACGTCGCCGCACCACCGTCGCAGGCAGGCAAGCGCGCAGATCGCTGGCTCGTCTGGCTCTCCCCTCCCACACGCCGCCCGCCGACCGACTCACTGACCGACCTACGAGGATTCAACGGGCGAACTGAGGAGCCAGGCCTCTCCGTGGCGCATGCGCGGCACTTGCTAGGTTGTAAAACAGGGAAAGGGGCGGCGGGAAATGTAGTTCTTCTCCTCCACCCCACCCCCACCCCCGCCGTCCTTCTTGGGTTTCTCTTGGTCGCCGCGAGGCAGGAACGTGACGCGAGCGGAGACTTTCGGCGCGTGCGCACTGGGCGTGCGGAGGCTGTCGGGAAACGTAGTTTTCTGGCCAGGGCGCGGTTTCTTCTCCATTCCAGTGCGTTTTCCTTACCCGGCCTTTTACGAAGCGGAGTGTATAGTGTTGTGTTTTCCACCAAGGAGTACTGTTAGTAAAATCACATGGAGACACTCCAGACTTGTTTGCGGCTCCTCTGCACAAAAGAAACTTGACCCAAAAGTGCTCATGATGAGAAGCCCACAATCCAGTGCAGAATTAGCGTTGTTTAAAGCCATTGATATCAGCGGGTTAAGTAAGCATATCGTACTTCTGCTGAATTTTTGCAATACAAGGGGTGGGGAAAACATGAGGGAGGAGGCGGAGGACTAAAATTGTGTTTCTCAGATACATTGCATATGATTAATAAATTTAATTTTTATTGGTATATCTCATAATATTATGGCTATTACACTGTTATTGCATGGCAATATCCAACTCCCCACTTGAGTTGCACATCAGTATTCCTTTGCAGCCTCTCCAGGGATAATAATTGTGCCATTGTTACCAAGCTGCTGTGTGGGATTCAAGGACCTTTCTTCAAGCTGACAGTTCTGTTCTTTTTCCAGCTTTCAAATCATAATGCGGTTTCTCCTTACGCCCCCACTGCTGAGTCATTAGTGGTGTACAACAATAATCTGCCATCTTCTAGTCAGCATCAGCCTGGAGCCAGAACACTGTAGGGCAGGGGAACCCCATTACCAGGCCCAGTACAGGGAGCAAGGAGAGTACAGATTCAGACATTTCCATGTTTTAACTGGTTCATATAAGCTCCAGAAATTCTACACTTAACCCACAGAGTAGAGACAGTGGTGATTTAGAGCAGAAGTCTAGATCAGGATGATCCGTGCATGTCTGATATCACAAAGCCTCCAACCCTGAACCTACTCAGGAGAAGGAAACAAACTAGTGTGTGCTCTGGATTTTGTTGTTGTTGTTTAGTCGTGTCTGACTCTTCGTGACCCCATGGACCAGAGCACGCCAGGCACTCCTGTCTTCCACTGCCTCCCGCAGTTTGGTCAAACTCATGTTAGTAGCTTCAAGAACACTGTCCAACCAACTCGTCCTCTGTCGTCTCCTTCTTCTTGTGCCCTCAATCTTTCCCAACATCAGGGTAGGGTGCAATAAAAGGAAGCAGGTGGTGGAACAGCAAAGGCAGCTATAAAACTGCTCAATTTGGCACTTAATATTGCAACACCTCATTTTTCTCAGTTCCTTGTGACTCTCTGTGAATATGATTTCCTAGCGATTGTATATTGTCACCATGCTGCTGGACAGCTCTTTGGCCCTGCTTCTAAGATGGGAAATCTTAGAAGTGTGCATGCACACTGGAAGGAATTTTTTATTTTTTATTTTGTTTTGACTATGGCAGACCAACACGGCTACCTACCTGTAACTTTAACCGTTGTATGTTATATTTAACCGTTGTATGTATATTTATAACAACCGTTGTATGTTATAAATCAGTGATGTGATTTTTTTCTCAGTTTTATCGTGTTATTTTTTTGAGGGTTCTTAAAATGAATTTAATAAATTGAATCTTCGATTTTTATTTTTATTTTATTTAAGGTGGTTGATGCTGCACGCATTTCAACGTTCCACGCGCCGTCACTCACGCTAACTTCACGCCGGTGTGCGTGCGCCCTCACGCGGTCTTTTGGAGTGGGCGGGCCGCCGAAACTCACGTCACTTCCGCTTTTTCAGCGGCGTGGGGCGGGGATAAAAAAGGCAAGCCGAGAGGAAGGCAGTGAGAGCAGCGGGCTGTGAGTGGAACGTGAGTGCCGCTTTTTCCGTTACTCCTCGCGCGCGCTCCCCACCCCTCTTCTCGTGGCTCTTTTTGCGGGGGGGGGGGGCACGTTCGAATGGAACTCTCGGCCCTCGCTGTCGCCTGTGCGCGCGGCGCGGCGGTTGGAGCCGCCATGTTGGGCTCCTCGGGACCCGAGTCCCTGAAATGAGAGGCGGCGGCGGCGGCGACGTTCGCCCCTGAGAAGCGAGGGAGCCATGGGGCAAATAACGGCTCCTTATCGGTGCGGGTCTTGTTCGGACTCCCCATTCCCTAATTCTAAAGGGGTGGGGGGAAACATGAGGGAGGAGGCGGAGGCGCAGCAGCCCAGAGGCTGCCATGTTGGGGAAGGGAGGGGGCAGAGAAAGCATCCGAGGGAGGGAGAAAATGGCGGCTGGGAACCGCCCCCCATCTCTACTGGGCCTGGGGGGATTCCCACCTCACCGCCTTGGCCCAGGTCCCCCTTCCTCTCAGCTTCATCTACATGGCTGTCTTAAAGGCGCCGTCTCTGGTCCTCCATACTGTGGTGTCGTCTTCGTGGTCTCGTCTTTCTCTCTCTCTCTCCCCGTCTTCATCTTGGTTGGTTACGGGTCCTCGGTAGGCAGAGGACGATACGGCCGTGGGTTCGAGCCCCACGCTGGACAAAAAGGTTCCTGCATTGCAGGGGGTTGGACTAGATGATCCTTGGTTCCCCTGCGACCAAACGGTTCTGATTTTCTGGCAAATTGCTCCCCTCCCGCATTTCCTCCCCATGGGTGTTACTGGGGCCTCGCGCTGCACTTTGTCCATTGGCTCAAATGAAGGAACACCCCCCCCCCCGAACAAAACCATGGCGCCTTCTAGGATACCAGGGCACCAACAGTGACGTGCTCTCTGCATTTTGAGTGACCCGCCATCTGCTTTTTCCTGTGTTGAAGCCTCACCTTCCTGTTTAATCCTCTGCCTCCTGAGTGGCCATTTTGTCCGTTGGGTGTCCCATGTGGCACAGGACTTGAGGCACCATTGGGTGGCAGCAAGAAGCTCAGCAAATAAATTGCAGAGCCAAGCCTGCCCTCTGGTCTGTTGCTCCCAATTTGGAGCAGTACCAGAACATGGGGTGTGGGATGGCACACTGCATATTGATGTATTGCTTTAACCATGGACTTAGTCACATTTTAGCCTATTCCAAGTTCTTTTTTCTTCTACATTTACACATGCAGCTGCACTACATCATCTGTTAGCTTCATCTCCTCTTTATTCTTCAGACTTACCTGCACACAGGTCTGTACGCTCATCTTGCCATCTCCTCTCTCCTCCCAATTTCCCTTTCCTTTTGCTCTTTTGAAAATCTTGGCTCTTGGTGAATTAAGTGGTAACAGCACATAAAGTTCTCACTGTACCTTCACAGTCCATACAGTGAGAGAATCTCATACAGTATGGCTGTAGCACATGCCTCTGAATCCAGAAAGACGAGATGTAACACAGGCATGGTACTTACACAGACATTCTGTCATGTGGGTGGGCCTCAGGTGTTCCCTCAAAGAAATTGAGGCCACAAATATGGGAATTTTTATTTTCTCCAGGAGGATTGAAGTAGTCAGGGAGGAGTTGCAGTTGGCCCATGGGTAAGCTAGTGTGAAAGCCTGTAGTGGTGCAACATAGGTGGGCAGATTTCTTCCTAAACCAGAGGTATTTATGAATGATAGGGCTGTGCTATCCTAGACATTGGTGGTAACAATGGCACCCCACCGGGATCGTTGGGAGGGCGGTGTGCGCCCCCCACACTCCTCTTCCTCCGCCAGTGCCCCCAGGACTCCTCCCTTGTAATATCCAGGGATCTACCTGTCTTCTTTATACTGCCCTCCTTGTCTTTATTTCTAGCGTTTGTCTCTTCCTGTTTTTTAATCCATTTTAATTGCCTTGATATGGTTTTCCCATTTGCATTGAAACTGCTGGGCTCTGGCTATTTTACTACTTTCTATTCCATCTGCCATTTCCCATGTTTCTTATATTTCACTCAGATTTATACCACAATAAGTTTGTGATGGAAGAAAGGTTGGATATAATAAACATTCTAAATAAATAAATGGCTTTCCCCTTAATTGCCTTAGTGAAGCACCCGAAGCCTGCTTGTTTAATTTTTTTGAGAAGTTAAACATGTAATTGGTGTGGTGTGGTCAAGCAAATATACTTATCTGGAGAAAAGCTGTATGATCTCTGATGAAGCTGCATACTTAACTGCTTTGTTTTTTTCTCCCATGTGTTATCTTTTGGAGCTGGAATCGGAAGCCACGCCTTGCCTAGAGAGAGAGAGCCAGAGGTTCTGTAAAGGGTTAAGTGGGAAGAATTCCTGATAACTAATATATGTAGGGCAACATAAGATGATTTCTGCTGGATCAGACCAAAGGCTCATCCAGCCCAGTATCCTGTTATCCCAGTGGACAACTAGATGCCTGTTGGAAAACTGCAAGCAGCACCTGATGCACTTGTGATGAATTTCCTAGCAGTTCAGAGGCATCTTGCCTCCAGCAGTAGAGTTAGAACACAGCCATCTTGTTTCATTCTGAAACTGGAATAGCAAATTGGTATCTCACAGAACATATCCATCTGTTCTGTCAAGCCACTTGCAAATTATCATTTAGATTTTGTAGAACATTTTTTCAGCTTCACTCTCTTTGTTCTCTTCTAAAACATACATTTTTACTTACTGCTGTCTCTTCCTTCCTACGTTGTTTCAGAAGGTCTAAAGTAACCTGATCCCTACTGTTCCTCCATGCAATTCCTATCCATCTCTCTGCCTTTGCTCTAACAGAAGAATAAGTTCAGCTCTATCAGACTATAACAATATATATGCTTCAAACAACAGTTGGATAGGATTGCAATGTGTTAATAGTATTGATTTAAGATAAATTAACATCCTATATGGGTCTCATTCACTGTCTCATAAGCAAAGAGGACATCAGTTAACCCTATTTAAAATCAAAGCTACCTTACAACCAAGCATTTTGTGTTTCTTTCCATAGTCACTTATTTACAGTACTGTATTATGTATCCCTACCGCCACTTTTCCCCAGTGGTAAGCCCAATGCCAAGATACGGCTTGTATCCCAATTCTTAAATATTACTTTGAAGCCCATTTAATTTCAGTGAAACTTCAGAGCAGTTGTATGTGAAATGACAATGATGGAGGAGATTGCTTGATGGGAGGGGGTGTGAAATTGTAACAATCACTTAGTGTAGGAAGCTTTTTTTTAAAAAAAAAAAATACATTTCTTCCTAGAATGCCGAAATCAAAAGAACTTGTGTCTTCAAGCTCATCTGCCAGTGATTCGGACAGTGAAGTTGACAAAAAGGTGATTCATTCTCTCTCTCTCTCTCTCTCTCTCTCTCTCTCTCTCTCTCTCCACAAAATATTGAGCAAGAATAAAACAGTGGAATAAGCCACCCAGAAACTAATTTTAGCATTTATGCTTTCCACCTATACAAAGAAGTGCATAAATGGCTTGAGACTTGCATATATGCCTAAAAAAGCCATAATGGTATAAAATAAATAGATCTGCAGAGGAGCCAATATTACAAATCTACTTTCCTTGTTCTTAAAAAGATAATTAAAATGCACTTCTCTTTAATTGAATCAGTCTTTTGGGGGGCATACTTGTGCTACTCATGATTTTTTTTATTTCATTTTTAAGTTATGGAATATTTGGATCAGAATGGATATCTTGATCAGTACTTGTTCATTTTTTATTTTTTGTTCTGTTTGTATTTTTTAAATACATCAACCTATTTTAAGGCAATGACCCTTTAAGACCTTTCATTTCAAGTATACCCACAATTCAGGGCACATTTCTTTTTCAAGTTCCACTTATACTGGTATTTAGGACCTAGTTAGGCATGTAGAAGATTGCAGAGCTCTCTTGTAGCTGAATGCTTTTTTTAGCAAGCGTAGTCAGTAAAGTGGGGGAAGAATGAATCTCAGGGAATTTTTTTTTTATACTTAGGGGGTAAGTACTAGTCCAGTTGCAGTTTCTCATTTTAAAGAACTTTACCATCCGCATATTTACCAATTTGTGGTGCTTTACCCACTTGCCGATGAGGGGGAATGGAGAAGCGTAACTGGTATAGAAGTGTTTACCACTAAATTTTGGAAAGAATGGATCCCTCTAGCTTGCAGATAAATAATCAACATCATAGCTTGGTCCTGAAATGTCATCTCTGAACAGGATTCCATCCCGCCCATGGCCTGATTCTTCTCTCAGCTTGTTGGCTGTACTTGGAGAATTTAACAAAGGTGTTTTTGTTAAACTAGTAGAATGTAAGTGCACCAGGCTATGCATTCAAAGCCCCTCGCTCCGCCCCAGGCCACAGAATCCACTGTCCCTCAGACCTTGTGGGGGGCCGGACTATATATTTTTTTAAAAAATGATTGGATTCCTATGCCCCACAAATAACCCAGAGATGCATTTTAAATAAAAGCACACATTCTACTAAAGTAAAAACACCAGGCAGGCCCCACAAATAACCCAGAGATGCATTTTAAATAAAAGGACACATTCTACTCATGTAAAAACACGCTGATTCCTGGACCGTCCACAGGCCGGATTTAGAAGGTGATTGGGCCTGATCTGGCCCCCGGGCCTTCGTTTGCCTACCCATGATTAAATATTTTTAAGCAGTTCCCTAAGTACCTGTAACTAATATTTTTTGGTTAGTGGCCCATTTTTTTGGGATTTGAGGTATTCAGGATTGGCAGCATAGATCAGGGCGGGGTCAAAATAGTTTGGGGAACTTTTGAGCACAAATGTATTGGGATCTTGGTTTGGCCTTTCTCACAGAAGATTGGACAGAAAGGGCAACATTTTTGAGCTGTGGTTTCAAGTGCTGTTAAGTCTGATATTGCCTGCCCTCAATCTTTTATACATTATGTTGTAGAAAGTTGCATACATTATTTTGCAACATTATTTTGCATCTCTTTGATCCAGATACAAATAACACTTCTATTGAGGGGAAGTGCCTATTATTTACCAACACAGTTTGCCAAACATTAAGGGAATTCCTTGATTTCCACAGTTTCTGGTGGAGATGGAAAGATCTAGAGTGAGATATTGGAGTAAACAAACTCAGGAAGTTCCTCAATACAAAGCAAAGCCAGTTGACCCCATTCATGACTGTTCTGAGAGTTTGCTGCAGTTTCACATTGATTTTATCTGGCGTTCTGTATACGCAACTTTAATGTGGTTATATTTTAAGTATGCAGTGATGCAAATAAGGCTTCTTTTACCTTTTAAGGCCTGCATTAAACCTTGATAGAAAAAGATTTAGTTTCCCACAATGAGAAAAATGTAGCTTTTACTTAGTAAAATTGTTCCTTGTAAGTATTGTGTCTTCCCTGTGAACATGGGTACTTTTTTGTTAAATGGTTTTCTGGGGCTTTCTCTGATCAAATACACGTTTGAACACTCTTCCTACACTGTTATGGGGGAGGGAGAAGAGACATATTTGTGTAAACTTGAAACTACTACTTCTCCAGTAGGCTCTTAATTCACTTTGATTTTTAAATGTCAAGGTGAAAAGGAAAAAACAAGCAGTGCCTGAAAAGCCTGTGAAGAAACAGAAGACTGGTGAAAGCTCCAAAGGTGCTGCCTCCTCCAAGCAAAGTAGCAACAGAGATGAGAATATGTTTCAGGTAACGTGGCTCTTACTTTGAGTAGTTGGTGGGATCCCCAGTTCTTGTGTTGCGGGTTGTACTTGAATTTTACAAAGTGGAAGACCTGTCATCATCAGGAAAATAAATAAAGCCAGTGTTCTGTTTTCATAACTTTGCAAGATTGGAATCCTTAAGACGACAGTGAGCGAAACCCATTTACAAGCATCTAGAACACAAGCACTGGCAAACAGATTTAGTTGTAGCTTTCCTAAACTGCTATTTTTTGTTATATTTGTATACTGACCTTCATCCAAAGAAAAACTATATGGACTCAGAAGCTTTATGTTTTTGCAGAAATTGTTTTCCCACTACTAGTCAGTGTCAGTAACACAAAGGGAGTGGCGTGAAGTAGGAGAGCTAGAGAAGTAAATTTGATTTTGTTTAGGATCAGTCAGCAGTGTAGGGTCAGGAAGGAAGCTGAACTTCCCCAAGCAACAGTATTTTCCTATCTGTGGGTTTGGTGGCCTTGCTTGCTGGGAGCTACTGGACTAAAAGATGGGAGCAATTTTAATTTCACTGGCACAGATATGTCAAATCATCTTAGTTTGTCTATGAATGACATGAGTAGAAAGCACATTAAATTCTGTTTCACTGAGGAACTAGTCCATGCCCGTGCAATAATCACACAAAGAAAAACTATATTGAACTTTAATCCGAAAGGAAGTGTTGTTCAAGTGGCTGAAAAATTGTACTTGAATGGTACTTCTGATTTGCTGCCAAATAAATGAAGATTACTGGAGCCCAGATGGTCTGTGTTATGTTTAACAGTTTGTATATCTGTAGTGTGATCCGATATTTGTTTATGCAGCAAACGTGAAGGGTTGAAGAGTGTTCTTAATTAAAGGTATGCAGATTAGAAAGCTTGCTTTTGTAATTAGCAATTTAATTATCCATTCTTGTACTACTTTGGACAGCTAATTGGTAAGCAGTATCATGGTTAAGAGCATGAGTTAGGAACTTTTTGCTTCAGATTACAGTACAACTAGGAACTTGTTGGGTGACCTTAAGCAAATTACTGTTATAATATTTTGCATGGGAGTTTTTTCCCCATTGGTTCTACATGTTTACTCTGAGAGTGGAAAGTAATTTAAGTGTCTGGAGGTGCTGGTGAAGATGGCAGATAAGGAGCAGAGAGGGGGGGGTGTAGAGAAGTGGAGGTAGTGGGCTAGGTGTAGGAAATTTTGCCTATGGGCAGGAACTGTGTGTTTCAAAGTCCTGTTCAGTGGTCATGAGCCATTTACATGGGA
Source organism: Darevskia mixta (assembly GCA_034641385.1). NCBI lineage: Eukaryota > Metazoa > Chordata > Lepidosauria > Squamata > Lacertidae > Darevskia > Darevskia mixta. Next base: position 3,516,955 of record JAWWNH010000062.1, on the reverse strand, counting down.
TTGGGATGTTGCTGCATGCAGAAAAGGGAAGATTATAACAAGTGAGGAGGCCTGAGCTAGCGGAACTTAGTTGTGTATGTTGAAACTCTTAAGCACATAGGAGTCAACATTTAAAAACATCTCAGATGTTACTTCTTGCATTGCAAAATATATTAAGATTATACTATTGATAGCCAAGGTACATCCAATATGTTCTTGACATCTTCAGTGGTAGAGATTTTGGTAATCCTTTGAAACACAACAGATACAGAAGCTATTGAATCCTGCAAATATGTGTGGCATTTTTTGGGGTCAGTTTAGTAATTTTAGAATTATAGGAAGGTGCTTTTACATCTCGGTGCACTTGGTGTAATCCTTGACCAAAACTGTTGCATCATTATCCACCATATTTTTTTAAAAAAATATGGTTCACTGTACTTCTTTTTGAGCTAGGCTTCTGAGAGTATCAGCTGCTATCAATTTTTATATCTAGCATTCTGCAGGCTGCAGTTTCCTGCTTTAATGCTTTCAGAATGTTTTTTTCTCTTGATGGTGCAACCTGAACACTAATCTTGAAACTGTTTGCGTATGGGTTTGGTGCCCTAAACTAAATATAGGCCTCTAGTTGGAGCCTAGCACATTTTCACTGTACAGTTGTACCTCGTTTTGAGTCCGTCCCGTTTAGGATCCATTTCATTGAACGTCCGCGGCAAACCCGGAAGTACCAGAACGGGTTACTTCCAGGTTTGCTGCACGCGCAGAAGCAGTAAATTGCGCATGCGCAGAGTGGCGCTTTGTCAAGCGTCCCTTTCGTTGAGCGTACGGGGCTCTGGAACGGATCCCGGACACAAAAGGAGGTACGACTACTTTGTTTACAACAGCATATTCTAATAATGTAATGTATATGTTTTTCCTTTTTTCATACCTTGCTGTTCTTGGTGAAATGGAAATCAACTTGGTTGCCTTTCATTTAAGGTTACTTCCAGATGCTAATCATAATCTCAGTCTATATGCATAAATTTGAAGACCAAAATTTACTGATCTTGTGTGTACCTACCCTATTTCTGAATTTGAATGTGAATTCATATTTCTGAAACCCCGAGGCTAGGATGATTATTCCGTCCTCATTAGTGAAGAGCTGAAAGTGACTGAGTAGATTCCCCTTGGGTTTTTTTTATATTCCTTGACAATATTTCTATAAAAAGCACGCTTCTGAGAAAAAGGAAATAGATCAGTTTAGTTTAGAAATAACTTCTGCAGAAAGATTTGGCTTCTCCTGTCTCTTTGAGCTGTCATTACTTGTTAGTTATAAGAGATTTCACTGAGAAGAAACACTTGATCCCATAATCTCTAAAATAAACTCTAGTCTTACTTTGTATTATACAAAAGACCTTAATAGTGCTTGAAGAACTGTATCACATGTGTTTGGTGAAATAATGATTTACTTCTCTAATTTGTTGGCAGATTGGTAAAATGAGATATGTCAGTGTTCGTGATTTTAAAGGTAAAGTCCTAATTGATATTAGAGAATACTGGATGGATCAAGAAGGTGAAATGAAACCTGGCAGAAAAGGTAATTCTTATGTTGTCTGCATGGTGACTACAGTTTTTGATAATACGTTATGCACTATAATGGGTTCTTGGGCCCCATACCAAAACATCTAAGTCAGGGTAACTAGGTGTAGTAGCAATAATAATAATAATAATAATAATAATAATATAATATATTATTTATACCCCGCCCATCTGGCTGGGTTTCCCCAGCCACTCTGGGCGGCTCCCAACAGAATAATAAAGGATTAGGAGTACATTCTTCCACATCATTAATACTACTTAGATATACCAGACACAACATAGCAAGACACATCTACCTAAATTCCCTGTTCTACACAGCTACTAAAGGCATGCCATACAGATTCTGTCCTTTTTCACATTCAGTCACACTATATTTAACTAGTTTGTGTGAAGTGGCCAATCTGAATGCAACCAAACATTCCTTTGTTTCCCTGCTCTTGGTTTGCCTACCCTCAAAGTAGATACAGACAGGTTGGACATAGAGCAATTTGGAGGTTGCTGTTTCTCTGGCCCCAGCAGTTCTAGGGCCCATTCAGGTTTGCTAGGGATCTAACTAAGATCTCATTTTGCACACATTCCCTTCCATCCCCACCCATTGAGGTTTGGCATTGCATATAACTCGAAGTTCTCAAAGTGAATTTTGAGCTGCATTCAGTTTTGTTTTGTTTTGATCCTGTTGATAAAAATCCTAGGTGATGCCAGGCCTGAGCAGGTGAGGCAGGAAAGAACATCATGCAGTCTTGTAGATCCTTAAACTCTGTGCAAGACGTTCAGCTGATCTGTGCTCTAACTATGCCTACTGAAATACAAAAAGAAATAAATGATTCTGTTCTTAGAATGTAAATAAATGGGTAGGCTGACTTACATAGTCTGTCCTGTATGCCCTTCCTGGTCATACTGTTTGCACTCTGTGTGGTTTCCATTCAAAGAGCAGGAAACAAGTAGGTCAAAAGGAGACAAAGTTCCTTGAATAACTATAGCTGTTTGTTTGGATTGTGCTGTCAGTGCTGGTCCTACTAATCTTTCAGTCTGTTGTTTGGATGGTACAGTACTTGTGTGTTGAATCAGCATGTCAGAACCCCTCCAGCTTTTAAGGCCTTTGAGGCATAGGTATGTATCTGCTTTAATATTCTGTGGCTGTTAATATCTAGGCACTTTTAAACTGGGCTGAGAAACTGCAAGTAACATTTTGATGATGAGTGTTTGAAGTCTTAACTACAACAAGCTCTGCTGTGTATAATGTTACAAGTGAGCCATGTCAAGAGTGACTTTCAGGTACCGGTAACTTGTTTCTCTGGTCTTGAGTAAATACTTGGCTTGGTAGAATTCCTGAAGAGGGATTATCTACTTTGTACTGCATAAATTTTGGCTTGGATGATAGAGGCGCTGATTGCCCTTCACCCCTCAACTCTTCTGAGATCCTACCTTTCAAGTTTCTTGTCCTCAAATCTGCATTTTTTAAATACAAAAGTTGAGGTTCTCTTGAAACATCTCTGCATTGTAAATTCTGCAGTTGTGTGAGTGTGTTTATAGCATAAGTGTGAATCTGTAATAACCTCCAAGGATTTGTTTTGGTTTACTTTAGGTATCTCTCTAAATCCAGAACAGTGGAGCCAGTTGAAGGAACAGATTACTGATATTGATGAAGCAGTAAGAAAACTGTAAAGATGAGCCATGCAGAAACTCTACTGTTATAGGTTTAAGTAGTCTTTTTACATTGGCATTCATTTTCTAAACTATTTGTTTTCCAAGCTATTGTATATTTGGATTGCAAAACAATTTGTAAGATGAGCGCTTTTTTTAATGTGCATTAAAAGTGTATTCTGGGTGAAGTTACAAATGTGTATACTTTTATTAAACAGGTGTTATGTTCTCACATCATGGTGTAAAATAAAACACATTCAATTAATACTCTGAGTAAGTTACAGTTGTCGGTGGCCTTCTTGACTGAAATATTCTAACATGAGGGAGATTCCTTGTTTGCTTTGATAACAAGAAACAAAAGTAACCCACTGTAGGCTTAAACTTTTTTGAGTTTACTTTCCCAGTTAATTTAATCTACTGTGTTGCTTTGAAGATATAATCAATTCCTGTACTTCTAGTGTACTTTAGGAATTCGGCCCATGTTTCCAGAAATCAGTTTTCTTTTGCAGTGGTCTGGCTTTAGTTTCTCTGTAACAGTGGTGTCCCCTATCTTTTGTGGCCGTGGTAAAACTGTCAGTTTGTATTTATTTTAACATGAGGCAATGCAGAATTTAACTTTAAGTTTGTTTTTCCATGCTCTCCCTGTGGAGAGGACTAGTTTAAGCAGCGGTTAGATGGCCATTTATCATGGATGCTTTAGTTAAGATTTCTGCATTTCAGGGGGTTGAACTAGATGACCCTCAGGGTCCCTTCCAACTCTACAATTCTGTGATTCTATATTAACACAGAAATGCTATATTTTCTTCTGTGCCATTGGTATGTGGCTGCAGTGTTAGAAACTCGAGATATAAAAGCTAAGTCCCAAATGGCTCCTGAAACCAAGACTTCAGTTGCCACCATCATTTGAAAAAAATATCAGGCAATTATCAGTAGGGACATGGGTGGCGCTGTGATCTAAACCACTAAGTCTCTTGGGCTTGCCGATCAGATTGTTGGCGGTTTGAATCAGCACAACGGGGTGAGCACCTGTCACTGTCCCAGCTCCTGCCAACCTAGCAGTTCAAAAGCACGCCAGTGCAAATAAATAGGTACCGCTGCAGCAGGAAGGTAAACGGCGTTTCCATGCGCTCTGGTTTCCATCACGGTGTTCCGTTGTGCCAGAAGCAGGCTGGCCACATGACCCGGAAAGCTGTCTGTGCAGAAACGCCAGCTCCCTCGGCCTTAAATTGAGATGAGCGCCGCAACCCCATAGTTGCCTTTGACTGCACTTAACCGTCCAGCAGTCCTTTACCTTTACCCTTTTACCTAATTATCATTTAAACATCTGGCTAGTTCATGAGCTAGGTTAAGAGCTTTAAGAACTTAAAAAAGAGAAGACATTTTATCCAGGGGCAGTCCACATGTATATTGGCCTATTCCTGTCCCTTTTTCTTAATGGCGACACAGACCATTCATAATGTAAGACTTCTTCACAACTGAGCAGGGCAGTGGGGTGGGGTAAGTGAAGACAAGCTACAACCATTGTAAGTAACATTGTTTACTGCCTCTCCTCAGGCTGCCCAGAAAAAGCATTTTGGTTCCTGAAATTCATTCTGATTGTGCAGATAAAATATAGCCGATAGAATTCTACAGGATGTGGTATTGTGTGGAAACAGTCAAGTTGCAATGATCCCCAGGCATGCACCTCCAGACAGCGGAGATGTCAGGCGCTCTCCTGGCACCCGCACATCTTCACTTGGCGCCTGGCTAATTTCAAACCGTGGCTGGTGTATTAGGACTCAATGCTTTAACTGCCTTTTTGTCCTCTGAGAAGGAAGAGGACCCCTCACTCCTTTCTAACATGAAAACTGAGCACATGTTGCTGGTGCACTGTTTCTCTGCCCCCTATTGCCCTGAAAGAAGAATAGCAAGTGGATTATAGCAATTTTATTTCTTTAAAAAAAAAATTAAACAGCAGGTATACAACTGCTAATGTGCCCAGAATTAGAGTGTGATGTAGCAATCTTTTAGCCAAAAAGGTTGCTTTCTGTCCATATTCAAAGACTGAACCTCACCTGGACCCTGCAAAGCTTTGCTCTTTGGTTTGCCAGTTTCTTTGGTTCTGTGTCTACACTCCCTAAGTCCATAGGTTCCCCACTCTTGATGAGCTGAATACTGTTCTATACAGAAAAAACAGTTGCTGGCATTCTGTAATGCCCTAGGGCAGGCACCCCCAAACTCGGCCCTCCAGATGTTTTGGGACTACAACACCCACCATCCCTAGCTAACAGGACCAGTGGTCAGGGATGATGGAAACTAGTCTCAAAACATCTGGAGGGCCGAGTTTGGGGGTGCCTACCCTAGGGTGACCAAGAAACAGAATCAAGATAATGCCTATTATAGTAGGGGCAGGCTTGGATCTTAATAGCTGAGATCAACAGAAAGAACTAAACACTCCCAATATAGCTAACCTGTCACAGGTTTTTTCTTTTAATACATTCATTTTCTGTGATAGATCACTCCTTTAGGAAAGAATAAAGTGCCACACTTGGGAACAAGTTAGTGGTAAGGTCTTCCACAAACACAACTGGATGGCATTGGGGGGGTAGCCCTGCAATTTTATCACATCACTTGGTCACAAAGCTCACATTATGTGCATATTTAAATGTTTCTATTAAGGGTTTGAAAGGAGGCTTTACAGTGGGAAATTCCTGAAGTCTTTGGCAACGGGGCCAAACTGACAAAATTGATCCAAGGTTTCATGGGCAAAATTTCATTCCGCATATACCACATTATCTTTCAACATGCATAGCAGAGGCTGCACTAAGGCAGCAGTCCTATGATTGCCACCAAACACATCTTATTAAATTCAAGCCTTTACATATAGAGTTGGGCTATTTTGTTTGTGTAATTCATAAAAATTAAGATTTTCAATACAGAACTTTGATTTGCAGAGTCGTATATGCCAATAGCTGGAGCTCATCATGGCAGCTTCCACAGCGAGCACAACTGGTGCCAGACTTTGAGAGACCCTTAGCATGGTGCTTTTCATGCACCAGCCTTTTCCCCAAACTAGGACAGATCCTATCTCTGCTGGTGTTGCTGCTTTGGTGGTTGGCAACATTGCCACTAACTTCCCTCCACTCAGGGCCCAGACACTTTTGAATAAGAGCTAAGCTTAACATCTAAGCATAATGCAGTGCTTTGCCCCATAGATCTATGAAATTGGCAGTCTATAGTCTTACCAAGTGCTTTTTTTCAGGGGGTAGTCAAGGGTATGCAGTACTGGCACCTCTTTTTTTTTTTTTTTTTTTTTTTTTTTAAGTGTGGCACTGTAACAACCTCATGGTGAGTACCGGCACCTCTTTGTCTAGAAAAAAGCACTGGTCCTACCTGGACTTTAGCTCTATAAATTGGTAAATTTCATAGATCTGTGGGCTGGGACATGACATTTTGGAAATGAAAAAGAAAAGGAAATACATGTTTAGCCTAATTATTTTCCACATTTGGTGACTGCTAATCTGGCAAAGAAACTTGAAAGCCTCACGATTGTTCCATTTGCTTGCCAGAGCAGCCATAGGGACTATCAGTGACCCTGCTGCTCCAAGCTAATGGCATCATTGCTCCTGTTCTGAAAAAAGTTCTTGAGCTGTGCTTCCCTGCATTCCTTTTGCAACTTTAATAAGTTTCTTTGGGTATAGCTTCTGTCGTATCCCAACAGTGACACATGCAGCATCGGAATAATCTCTGAACTGAGGACTCCAGGTGACTTATCTGTGTGACATTTCTGTGTTTTTTTTTGTTCTTTCTTGGTTACTTGTCCTTTGTTCATCACTTCTCAAATGAGGTAGGTAGCTTTTGTTTAGTCGTTTAGTGTCATGTCCGACTCTTCGTGACCTCATGGACCAGAACATGCCAGGCACTCCTGTCTTCCACTGCCTCCCGCAGTTTGGTCAGACTCATGTTGGTGGCTTCGAGAACACTCTGTTGGTGCATCAGGGTCTTTTCCAGGGAGTCGAGTCTTCTCATGAGGTGGCCAAAGTATTGGAGCCTCAGGCGGCTTTAGAGGGATGTAAATAACCAGGCTGGCCACTAGATGGTAGACTTGCTCTTCACACTAATTCTTAATGTAGCAGCAGTTGTGGAACACAACTAAGCTCCATGTTCCTTAGTGAAAGCCCGTCCTTAATTTCCTGGCCCTTGTCCCCCCACCTTTTAAAAAGAACTTCGTAGTGATGCAGAAGCACAGTTTTGTAAGGGGAATTACCTAAAATTTGGCACTATTTCAGTTCTGGTCTAGTGGGAGACATGATGATGGTTGGAGAGGAAGGGTGGTGGGGGCAGGAAAATACATCAGGGCTCATCATCTTTTATGTTAGCCATGCTGGCTCCAGGATTTGGGCATGACATACTCATTCTGCCTCCTGGAAGAGACAGGGCACGCAAAGAGAATCCTTTCACATGGCTCCTGGCCTCTGAGTTCATTGTGTAATAAGAATGATGGCATTGTTTGGATGCTTTGCTAGTTTAGGTGCTTAGTAAAACGTGATCTGGAGATGATCCTGAACAAAATGCCAAATGTTATTCAATATAAATTGAATAAATGATAATAGTATTAATATGCAGCAATGTGCAAGGACTTTTGGCTGCACAACAGAACTTCTCTTCCCCCCCCAAAAAAACATGTTCTTGGTTTTCCCCAACCTTCAGGAGCAGATTTGTTTTTTTTGGGGGGGGGTGCAGGGGAGTTGTGCAAGGAGAGAGAGAAGAAGTTCCATTGCACAAGCAGAAATCCTTGTGCCGGTGGAAGTTGGCTACTGCCCCATGTCTGTTCAGCTCAGAACTTACATCACCTCTATTGAAAAGAATCAATTCTGCCAGAAATGATTGACCCTCTCCACCATAGCCTCTACAATGGAGAATTATTCTTGTTCACTTAATTATGTTCCTAAGGCAATGTTCTGAGTGTAGTCAGGAATGTTTTGAAATTATATATAATGATTAAGCTTTCTTTCCTTTCCTTGCAGCTTAGGTGGAGATTAGAGGGTCATAAGGTTAAACATATGGAATGGATTGCGGTAATATTAAAGTGCATAGCTTTGCTGAAGGGCACAGAGTAAGAATACTGAGACTGTTAGTGATGGGAAAGTACAATAAGTTTCCCCACTTTGATTTGGATATGGCTGAATATTATCAGGGTCAAAGTTTCCAATGACCTGTTTCCTGAACCTGATTAGTTGTAACTTCTGCTTAAAATCAACACACCAGCCTTAATGCATACAGGAACATAAGACGAGCTATCCTGCTACAACACACCAGAAACCTATTTAAGCATCCTGCTTCTCACAGCAGTCAACCAAATGTCTTGGCCACAAGCCATGGCAGATGGGAGCAAAACCCTCCCTAGGTGGTGTTTCCCAGCAGCTGATATTGAAAGACACGTGCTGCCTCTAATCCCAGAGGTAGCATGTAACCATTGTGACCAGTAGCCTTATCTGCTATGAAATGTTTTAAAGCTGTTTCAGTTGCTGGCCATCAACACTACATCTTGGTGGAATCTACACACATATAAAAAGTGCGGTGAAAATGCTTTTTAAAAAAACGTTTTGAAAAATACATTGAATTTTGCATAGCTCACTTTCGTCATCTAGTGTCACATTTGTATATTGCACTTTACAACCAATTTAAAACGTTGCAGCTGTATAGCTGAGTCCGTTGTTACAGCATGAGCCAGTAAATCTAGAATGGACCAAATTCAGTCTTGCAAATTCTGCTGAATATTTCCAGCAGACCCCTTAATCGCTAGAATTTTTAAGTGGTGTATGTAAGAATTTCAAAAAGCATACAATGGATAAAATCAAATAAAATCAATCTTTGTTAGATTGCTGGAATTCCCATTGTCCACCAACACATGTCAAATCTGCAAAGCAAATGTGGATGTTCAGAATCTGAACAGTTGAGGCACATTGTTACATGCACATAGAGCAGCTGATGATGAGGAAGGGCCCCGATCGAAGGCATTGTGACCAACACATTTTTTCAATATGTGTGTGGGGTGTCATTCAGCCCCTCCTTGTGTTTCCAAAGCGTTTGCTAGATTACACTTATTTGGGAATTAAATCTGGAATGAGCAACAGCTAGAATGTGTAAGAATAAAAATTACCTGCCCTCAGAGGAGCCCAGTCCACATGTTTGTGCATGAGTCACTAAAGTAAGCATTCATCCTGGTTGGAAAGAAAAGCTCAGAGCACTTACTCATGCAGAAATGCAATGGAAAACCTCCTGCAACGGTGGGTGGGCAAACTTGCTGGGTCCCTGCTTCAGGAGTGACTGGGCATTGATTGGAAGGAGGTGAGGCCAGAGCAGGGAATTATTCAGAGATGCAGCCAGTGGTTAATTCCACAGCATCTGCATTGCAGATGTGAGACTGAGTGATCCATTCTTACCCAGCACAAAGCTGTGAAACAACAGCTTACCAGCAGCAAGTGCTGAGTGTAACTTGGCAGGGGCAGAATTACAAATCATTCAGAGTTGCATCCGACAGCCTCTTCAGCAGTAAGGGTGCTATAGGCTATTCTTCTTGGCCAAATAGTTGTCTTATAGGAGGCTGTTTTATACCATGTCAGGCCATTCATCCATCCAGTTAGCACAGTATTCTCTGCTCTGACTGGTTGCAGCTTCCCCAGAGTCTCAGGGAAAGAAAGATCTTTCACACACAAGAGAGGATGCAAAACAGCTGTATGAAAAATATATTTGCCATCACCTGCTGCTTGTTTTGCTTTCAGATGGCGATACCAGAGACAGAACCAGTGATCAATGGGCCCTGCTTTGATGATCCCCCATAACGTACCCCAACACAAAGTTTGGAGAATTTACTATGGTGTGTGCTGAATGTAACTGAATTGCTTCCAAGGACGGCCTGAGGCATGTTAACATCCTAAATGTTGAAACATGTTTTCCTTGCTTATAGAGGGGAATAATCCCAAGCAGCTGTTTTGCTAGCAAGCACTGCTGACATCCCATTGCAAGAGCTTGTTGCCCCTGCAATGATTGCTCTGTTGAGAAATGTAATTATTTTTATTTTAAGGTTTCCAGACTGTGAAAGCTGATGCTATCTGAGCTGCTTTCTCTATCATCAAGGGGTGAGCCTTCCAGCCCTCGACCTCCTGTTGTTAATACCATGAATTCTGTTTAAAAACAAAATAATCCACAAACTCAGCACACGGGGCTATTTTGATATTTTGAAAATGAAACCCCCCTGCGCAGTCACTTGATTCTTTTCCAGCCACTTTTTTTTTCTTCCAAAGGATTGGTTTTTTGTTTTTAGGCTTTCACTCTGGTGGCCAAAACCATTGTTTGTTCATCTTTTGGCAGCCGCAGGTGCTATGCTGAATGCCTTGAAAATGACTGTAATTACTGAGCATTGTTTAAGTAAAATCAGATAAAATCCGCATTGGATCTAGGCTGTAGGATTATCTGCCAATTTTTTTTTCCCTTTTTGACCCAGGAACATGAATCATGTGAACTTGTTTCCTCAATCGCATCAGCATGTAATTATATATAATCGCCACGAAGAATTCCTGACTGGGTCCTGGGGTCTTCTGAGGGCTGGGAAAGCATTTGTGAAAGGTTTCTCGTGTCATTAGTGAATGAATTTCTCACTTGGATGGCTTAACTATGAAGTCTCAGCAGACCCCAGTGTTGTTTGTGATCCAGTAAATCATGCACCTTTTGGAGCATCTCGGCAAGTTGCGCGCCTGGTTGACGCTGTCTGCCTGTCTCTTGATTCCTATTTTTACCCAAGGTCAAAGGGGGTTTTCATCTGTGCCAATGGCTATGTTGACTTATGCTTTTCGCAGTGGGATATCTGAAGATTAGCCTTCAAATCTGGAGTCTCCCATTCAGAACGAGACAGCAGAGACAAGACCTATAAGCCGGCAGAATATGGAACAAATCTCCTGACTGAACAGAGGGGAGGGGGAAAGCTGCCCTCACAAAGTCTTTCTAACCTACCAAATGGGTGTTGAAGGAGAGGCATGTGTGGGCTGCATGGGGGATCAATAAAGCAAAAGGTGATGATAAGAAAGATGGGGGAGCAGATCTTACTTGAGTGCAGATGTGGGGAGTGCATGGTCCTGCCAGATGGTGCTGGATTACGACTCCCATCAGGGGGCAGGTCCCCCTTCACCTCTGAAAACCTGACCTTTAGAGCAACAATTTTAAGGAGAACAGTCTGTGGGGATGATAAGTTAAATTTTGTCTGACAAAATATCTAAATAATTATTTTAGCTGTGTAATGTATTTTATTCTGCTTTATATATTTTATCTTTTGTAACGGCTTCAGCTAAACAAATAAATAATATTTGTTGTATGTAATTCCCTTCGTCCTTGATCACTGACCATGCTGACTGGGGTTGATGGGAGCCTAAGAATGTCTGGGTTGCCACAGGTACCCCATTCCTGCTTTATAGTGTTTTTAAAATTTGAAATCCCGAATCATTTCCTGTTTCAGCCAGATCCAAAACACCCACATTTTGGCATCCAGCCTCTTGTTTCCCACTGTGGCCTTGTGTGAAAAGCCCATGAGGAAAGAGAGTTGTTCCCCAGCCAGGGTGTCATGGCGCTGTCAGGAAAAGAATGTCGAGAGTGAGGAATTAACTTGTTATTTCCAAAGGTACACTTACAAGACAGGAAAAGGCATGTCCATCAGTCCTGCTCCTGGGTATGCACCCAATCAGGCAGTTCCATGCAACAGAGAGGCCCCACCCCCAACCTCGGCTTACGTATCTTTCCCACCCGAACTGCATGCAAGTAGGTGAAGACTATGCCTACGTGCAACCTGCTTCTGCTCCTCCCGCTTCAGTCTGCTTCTGGTCCTGGGAGACTGTCGAGCAGGAGAGGTGGGGGCAGGAGGAGGAGGTGTGCAAGTCCTTGACTCTACCCCAGCCTGACATATCTCTCCTTCCTCTTGCACCTGTTCTTCACTTTCCAATGCTGCAGCTTCTCCTGCCTCTGAATCTTGTCTCCCAGCTGTTACACGTTCCCCTAGTTCACTGATCCCCTTTTCTAAGCCAGTCTCCAGCCCCACTTCTCCTATTGCCCATTCATCAGAATCCAGCCACCCCTCCTCAGTGTCCAGCCAGCTGCTGACAGTGGGAATTGAGGGGCAAACTACCTATGGCTATTTAAACAAGGGATTTATTTCAAGTTCACATTAGCAGGGCTGGTGCATTACATTGCCTCTGATGCAGAGTGACTCTGCAGCTCGCACCCTCTTTGTGGTGGAGGCATCCCACTTTTCTGACTGGCACCCTTCCTCCTCCTCCTCCTTCTCTTCTTCCTCCCTGATTACTAGCAGTTTCTGTGTCACCCCTCCTCCTCCTTCTTAGTGCCTTCCTCTGAGGAAAGGCCAAGGGGGTCCTTCCTCGGAGTGATAATTTCTGGATGCAATAGCTGAAAGGAAAGCTGTTTAGCTGTAGTTGGGGGAGGGGAATAAGTTACTTTAACCTTGAGAAGAGCAGCCCGGCTGCAGCACACAACCTCATTTTGGCCTCAAAGATCTTCTGCCTTTTGCCTCCCCAACTCTGCATCTTTTGAATTTGCTAGCCATGTTGCATTGGTGTGAGCCACTTTGGGAAGCAATCATTGCCTGAAAAGCCAGATAAAATGATTGCAAAACAAAGGAAAATAGACAAAGTTACTTCTTTGCAAACCTTCTCTCCCTGTTAACATTTTAATTTTTGCTTGACTCAGTGTATTGGAGGATGCTTCGTTTTCCTTCCTTACTGGGAAATGCCTCCTCTAAGACTTAAGTTGACTTAGGAAAGTGGAATCATAGAAGCATAGAGTTGGAAGTAACCACAAGGGTCATTTAGTTCAACTCCCTGCAATGCAGGAATCTCAATTTAAGCATCCATGACAGATGGCCATCTAACCTCTGCTTAAAAACCTCCAAGGAAGGAGAGTCCACCACCTCCCGAGGGACTCCATTCCACTGTCAAACAGCTCTTAATGTCAGAAAGTTCTTCCTGATGTTTAGTCGGAATCTCCTTTCTTGTAGCTTGAAGCCATTGGTTTGGGTCCTACCCTCTGGAACAGGAGAAAACAATCTTGCTCCATCTTCCATGTGGAGCTAACATTTAGTGAAAAAACATAAAGGGGAAGGGGCACCTGCCTTCCCAGCAGGCATTCTTTGCATGATATGTTTGCAGCAGACTGCCTTGTCATCTCTCATTCTGCACCTGCATCTGCAGCCTTCTCTTCGTTGTGGCTGTTCCTAAGTGCAGAGCGATTTCCAGTGTCCCCTAACAGGGATGCAATAGCCTGGGGGATTCTCCAGGTGCAGCTCATCCCTGAACAGCAATGCCGGCTGCCTGCATCTGAGCAGAATGTGGCTCACAGAGAAGGCAAGACTCTGCCAAAAATGCCATTACTATACGTTTTTAGTACCGTGGACTTCTTCCCCTGCCCCCTTGTCCGGACAAGCCGGCCCCAATTCCTTGGTTGTTTTGGTTTATGTGGCCTTTTGTCAAAAACAGATTTGCCAGGGAGCCAAGGATATGTAACGTGTTTATTACTACAGCATAAAAAGGGGCCAAACAGATGGAAAGATGAATTCTGGCTACCGCAGACAATGCGACCTGGGAGACGATTGCTGAAACACAGCTAAAGACAGGATTGTTGTGAACTGTTCCAAATCCACTTGTTCTGGCCCATTATTCTGTCTGCTTGTGGAATTGTCTTCTCTGGGTTTGTAGATGTTGGCAGGGCTGTGTCTTGCTACATTTCTCAGTAGTAGTACTTCATGGCAGAACGCTTCATTCCTCCACTGCAGAGTTCCAGCTGTCTTCACTGCCAGTTTGCAGCGTTTGGATTCAGTCGGCAGCATCTAGACTAAGTGAGTTGCACGTAGTTCCATTTTGAAATTAAGTGAAGTCATGACTAACATGTCCCATCAATTTCAAATGACCTACGTTCAGCTAAGCAGACTGAAGCTAATCCAGTAATATTAGCCCTGGGATGAGGATTGCCAAAGCTTGAAGTTCAAGTGATCATTGGGGGAGAGAATTCAGGGCTTCCAAGTGGTGTGTGTTCACTTTTTTTAAAAGGGTACATGCTGCACTTTGGCTTTAGCAGCGGTGGTGGCTTCTTCTGGTTTTTATTTGTAATCTTCAAGTTTGTTTTGCAGCAGCAGCAACAGAGTTCTGCTCTTGGCAGCCATTAATAACTCCAAAATGAGTCAGGTGCAATGTCGGTTTTAGGGTGGTAAATTGTGGTAGTAGCAGTGACATTCTTATCTCCTGGGTAAGACCTGTTCTCTTAATTCGTGCTTTTCAGCTACCTAGAGGGCAGGTTCTGACGCCATTGCATCCTCAAGCAACCATTCAGCAGTGCTGTTCCAACTTGCAAATAAGCTTATTGCACCAGACCAGTGGGCAGCTTTGACTCATTAGAAGCCTGCTGTGATGCTTTTATGAAGCACTTTGAGGATAAAGTGGTTGGATTTGCATAGAATTAGATACCACAGTTATACTAAATCCTCATATATCTCCAGAGCACTGTCTGGTCTGGTTGCTTTGGTTCAGTTGCAGTTATTACAGTTTGAGGATGTGGACAAGTTGCTTGCAGGAGTTTGGGCAACCACCTGTTTTTCCACTCATCGTCCATCCAAGGGGGATTGCCTGGTCAGCCCAGGGAGTGGTTAATGCCTATTTGTCTTGGCCCTTAAAAAGACAGTGGTACACCCTCTTCTTAAGAGGACCCCTCTGGAGCCAGAAGAATTAAATAACTACCACCCAGTCACAAATATTCCCTTTTGGGGCAAGATGCTTAAGAGGGTGCTGGTGGTCCAACTGCAGGTGTGCCTGGAAGGAAAAGAATTGTCTAGATTTATTTTAATCTGGCTTCATTCCCATGTTTGGAAGTGGAATGACCCTGGTTGCCTTGGTTAATTAGCTTTATCAAGCAAGAGACAGGGGGATGCTACCCTCCTCAGTCTCCTTGACCTCTCAGCGGCTGATAGTGGAGTCTACAGATATTAGTGTATTGAAGCCTTACAGAAGAAGCAAGTTGTTACCATATGGCTGAAAGCAGAAGAGGATGAAGCCAGGCAGTCCTCCTGCAGAGATCATTCCACAACTGAAGTACCAGCAATGGCCTGTAAAACGGATTAAAGCTTCAACTTTAAGGGGACAGATATGAGTTTAATTATTCCTGGTCAATGTTACTAATTCTATGCAAGCGGTTGTTGTGGGTGTTTCTGATTTTCAGGATCTGAAGCATATGCCTGAATAGCACTGCACTGTATTGTTTCCAAAGCTAGCCTGCCTCCAGGAAGAGGAATAGGTTGGAGGTTCTTACAGGATGGGGAGAAGGAGAACTGTACGAATCTTAAATATTGCAGTACAGTGTAGCTAGGCCTTTTACTTGCAGCGAACACTAACTCCCTCCGCATTTTGAATTCAGCTCGTCAACTCATCTTTGTCTCAAGTCACATAATACAAATACTTCTCTCTAACACACCAACCTCTGGGAAAACATTTGGATGAATGTTATTAATCCCTCTGGTGCCCAAGATGTCTAGGAGATGTCTACAAAACAGCATGCAAATAGCAGTTGGAATGGGTAGAATGAGACGTTTTCGTCCAAATAACAACGGAAGCCTGTCACGCACCTAAATAAACAGGCATGCATGCCAATGAACACACTCATTTACGGGGATGAGTGTTAGTGGTGGAGGTTGGAGGCATGCTCTACCAGGATTTGGGGGATAAAATCTTCTTTGGCTCATAAGCCAAAAACATTGCTTTGCTAGGTTCACACGCCAGACGTGGGGCATTTTTATATGTACCCAGTAAAATATAAAATAAAATAAAAAGATGGTGACATGAGGTCAAATTGTTCCAGAATCCAGACATTGGAGAAGAGGAAAAGGGGATGGGGATCAACAGCCTAAACTGATACTGATCAAGATCATTTTCAGTTTATCCAGAAGGGAATATTTTTCCAAGCATATTGCTTAAAGGCAGCCTGCTTCGCCACCTGAGGCGAAACAGGAATTGGCTGCCCGCTGCCTGGCTGTTGCATCCTGCCCATCCTACTTCCACAGCTGGAATGCCTCCCTCTTGCTGAACTCGGCGAGAGAGGGGCATTTCAGTGGCAGTGCTGCCTCTTGTGCTTCTGCTGCCTGAGGCAGCTGCCTCACCCCGCCACATGGGTGAGCTGGCTCGGATGTTGCTTTTCACTTTGGAAATCAGCAGAAACACAAAGGTGAATAAATTGCTGAGAGAGCTCTTCATGAAAAAATTCCCCAATCTCACAGCCTCAGGCTGAAATGTCGGTAGCATTGGCCATGTTGATGCAGGTTGCCATAGATTAGGCTGAGTAAAGTGTGAAGGTCTCTTAGGCTGCATTCACACAACAACCTGAAAGCTATTGTTGCCAATGAGCACCCACATTCATCTCCTATCTCACAATTATTCTCTTGGTCAAGCAGGGTGTGCACGTTTCTGTAGTGTTTAAGAAACTTGACTGACCAGAGACCACAACAAATTCAGACATCGCCAGCATTTGGCATCCAAAAATGGCGTCCGGGAAGCTTTTCGGCAGCTTTGAATCTCTGAATCACAGCTTCCTCTGTGCTTCCTCCTAGGACTGTTTCTCTACCTGAAGAAGTCAACCTCAACATAACAAATAAGCTGAAAATGGACATCTTCAGTTAATCACTAAAACTGTGAATGCAATTCATATGAATTCTACACTCTTAGAAGGTCTCTAGATAACTGCATATGATGCAGTTGTACTGATTTAATTTTCACACTCTTGGTGCTAGGGAGAGAAAGATCTGTCACTTTCTGTTTTATCTGTCTCTCATTTTTGCAGCCTTAAATTCACTTCTCCGTATTTTGTGGCAATATGCATTTTTTAAAAAAATCCTTATGAAAATGCACCAACATTTTATTAACACATTTTATATGCAGGTTTGACTAATTTTTGCAAGCAACTTCCCCCAATTTTGTATGCTATTTTCATTAGTATCTTAATATGTGCACTTCTGTAAACATTGTTTAGAGAACTTCACCACAAAATTCAGGTAAGTGCGGATTTTAAGTGTAGCCATGTTTTGGTGAGCATATTGCTTTTGAAAGTGTGAATTTGATAGCTTTGGCTTTAAACATGCATTGTGCACTGAAATGAATTTCTCATCCAGCCCTAGTTAACGACTTATGCAAACACTCTTAATCTCACTGATTTCAGAAACTTCTAAATTGTGTAGGATAAAGAGCTACGTCCACACATAGAACACATACTATGAACAAATCACTGTTTGCTGTACTGAACTTCATATATAATATTCAACACACACCCGTTTAATCTTGGCTACCATAATATTACAGCCAAGCAAACAGATTGAACTCTGGTAGGGCTGCCTGCATGAGGTATTAGGCGAGTTAAAAACCCTTGGAGACAAATTTAAAAATCATCAATTATGTTAAACACTCTCCCATTTTTAGGCATACGTGCAAGGAAGTGTGATGCATTCAAGCAGCTGTGGCCTGAGTTAAGGACTCCCCCGTCCGCCCCCCCCCCAATCGCTCACTATGTAACACCTGCACTTTAAACACTTTCCCCCTCCTGTGGATCTTTACTTCCAGACTTATAGTCCCCTAGTTGGATGTTCTGGGCTGCATTTGCTAGCTGCTACTGACTCTACATATTTATATGCTCCAAATCCTTTTAAGTCTGACTGCAGCTTTGCTGAAATCTTGCAGAGTCTAAATTGAAAACTTGGAAGCTTTACTCTGCAAGCTGGCTATTTCACTGCAGAAATCAAACACAGGGGGCTTTTGCCCTGATTCATATCATACTAATCTTGAAATATGTTTTCTTAGGCTTGCTTTCCTTGAGCAGGGGTTTTTTTACTTTTGAACTGACCTCTGTATTTGTCTCTTTAATAAACATTTCTCCTGTACTAATAGCTCCATGCAATGAACATCTTCACTTGTTGGATTTCTGCATATCAAACCTCTGTTAAAGGTCAGGCAATTCCTACACCCCCCCCCCCAATCTACTGCCATTTGGCAACTCAGACTTCAACTCAGATATCATTAAATAGAGCACTGGTTTTAACTTCCTTGTATGAACTCTGGTGTATATAAATAGTGTATAAATGAAATTGTGACTTCATATCAGTCGCATTGCTTGGTAGGATGATAGTCTTTTACATTTTCAGGTACCCCTGCTGTCAGAACCCAGAACATGAAATGACCTTAGTTTTGAAATGGGCCAGCAATGCTAGACAATTCTTCAAAAAGATTTTCAATTGTGCATCTGAAATATTCACAATGAATTTTGCTAAGAAATAAAAAGAAGAAGAAGGTGCAATATGAGATCCTTGGAACTATTCCCACTCGACCATGAAGCTCACTGGGTGACTGTCACTGCCTCTGCGCCAAAAACCTTGCTTTTAAAAAATGGGTCTAGTAGACCCAATTTGAGTTGCACAACTAAAATTGATTTAAAATAAATAAATAAATAAAATGTTGCAAAGGTTGTTGTAAGCAACGCCATGGAAGAAGATAATAGTGGTAACCCAGACATCATTGCTGGTTGTGAAGGAGCCCTCACAACAGTTCAGGCTTCAGGGCCACCATAAAGTAGGTCCGTCACTGTATGCCACCTTGAGCTCCTTGGAGAAAAAGGTGGGATACAAATGCAACAAACAAACATACCGCTAGATTTTGCAGCAGAAAATCAAGATTGCACGAGTTCTGTGAGAACCCGTGTTGCATTTAGCATGTTAAAATCCCATTCAACTTTGAAGATCACAAGCCAACCTTAGGCCAGTCATTACCTTGTGGCCTATCCTACCTCACAAGGCACTTGTGAGGTAGATAAGATGGAGGGTGGGAAACCCTCCGTATCAATGTTATCAAAGTTATAAATGTTCTGTTGTGGAGTAAGCCAAAATGTGAAATGAGGTGACCATGTGCTATCAGAAAGATTAAAATCCCACATGAATCATGTACTAGTCGTCTCCTCCTTGCATTATATCTTATCTGAATAAACATTTCCTGTTCTGCTGGAGTTCTCAGACTTTTCGGGAGGTCTCTAACAATTCATTCTGGATAGTGTACACAGAAGGGGAGATTTATGATTATTGTGGATGCAAGGTTGGAGATCGCTTTAACCTCAATTAAACAATAGGTACAGTAAATAGCATAACAAAAGGGGAAGACCTCCAAATAATATTTGGAACCAGGCAAGAATGAAATGAAGTGCAGTTCTGCATACATACATACAATAAAATGATAAGATGTGAGACTGCCTTGAGGGCCTTTGGTGTGTTTTTTTCTTCCAAATTTTCATTATAATTCACATTTCATTGAATATAACCACACATTCAATCATTAACTTCCCTTCCCCCCTTCCATGGTTTTATTTATTTATTCTAATTCCTCCTTTTATTTAAAAAAATTCCCTTCCCTCTATAGTTTTAATTATTTAAACTGCTGAATTTAAATTAGCCCTGCTAACACTTTATCCTGCTTGACATACTGGTAACCCTTCAGATATTCTGCAAACATTTCCCACTCTTCCTTAAAAACTCCATCTCCCTGATTTCTTATTCTATTAGTTAAATTTGCCAATTCTATATATTTCATTGATTTTATCTGCCACTCCTCCTTTCTTGGAATCATTCTCCCTTTCCATTTCTGAGCATATACTATTCGGGCTGCTGTAATTGCATAAAGAAATAAATTATTTTGGTCTGTAGGGACTTCCATTCCTAATATTCCTAATAAGAAGGTTTCTGGTCTTTTAATAAAAGTTAATTATATATCATCTCCCAGAATTCCTTCACATTTTTACATGTACACTACATATGGTAAAAAGTACCCTCCATTACTTGACACTTTCAACAAGTACCTGACTCTGATTTATACATTTTTGCTAATTTACTCGGCGTAAAGTATATATCAGCTGCCTCGAGGGCCTTTGTAAGGCCATGTGGAAGGATCTAAATAATAATAATAATAATTGACATACTCAGCCATCCTGAGTATGTTCATGGTGCATTCCTGCACCTCTGTTTTCTAGAAAAATAGCACTGGTTAAAACTGGTTCTCTGTGTTGTTCGCATGCATTTATTTAGAAGCATGCATTTATTTAGAAGCATCGTAAAAGATACGAAAGACAGAAATGACGGTTCTATCATACCACTATCAACATTCTGACAACATTTGGTTTGCCTACAGCTAGCCCTAGCTAGCAAGCGAAAACAGATGTGATCAGTGGTGTCTGCTCTATTAGAAGCTTCAACCAGCTTCTACCTGCCTGCCTTATTACAGCTAATCTAGTGAACAGCACTGCTTATCAGTTTAATAATAATATTCCTCCTTAGTCTCAATATTGCTCTTGTAATACTCAGTGTGGAAGAGGATGGGGGCAAACTTGAATTAGGGGCCAAACTTGAATTTAGATGGTTTTGTGGGCCATTTGCTCTGGGTTCCATTTACTATGTAGAGATATCCAGAGCCTCTTCAGGCTTCTTGGGAGTCATCTCAGGACAGAGACAGTATTCCTATTTAATCTGAGCTTGGAGCCACCCCTAGTTACTTTTCTTTTTGTGTAGACCTTAAGGAGTGAGAGAAGTAGTCTTTTCTTGAGTACACTTCTAGGAACATATGTTGCAATGTTCCCTTGAAGCCCATGTGGTAATGGGCTGCAACCACAGGAGAAAAAATGTCACTATTCATCCCTGATGGACCCATTCTTTAGCTGATTGGTGTTGTTGGAATCTCTCTCTCAGAGCAAAGTTTAATAGATGCTTCACGGCACAGTAGGAAACACCTTTAGTCTTGTTGACAGCGATCTGAAGAAGAGGCTGCAATGAAAATGCCAGTGCAGTTTTAAACAGTAGTGATGTGAAACAGCTTCTTGGTAACACAAACTAATGAAAAACACATTAGGCTGATGTGAGCCGTTTCCAAAGGGCAAACCTGGACAATCCACCCACCGCAGGGAAAGCATTTAATATGAAACTTGACAAGAATAGATAGCCAACTGCATATCCTACACTTCAAAAAGAAAGATTGCCCTTTGAAACCAGGGGAGAGTGGCTTGGAATGCAGACTGAGCTTCTCTCTCTCTCCTCTTATCTCTAAATAGCTTTGAACCCACATGGAAGTCACTTGAGGATACCCTTTTAAGGAATAATTGTTGGCTTAGGCTTTATGAATATGTTAAACTGAATAATTTATTTAAAGGGAATAGCAGCAAAGGCAGTGACTCATCTGAAAATGTTCTTTGCTGCCAAATGGATTGTTGAAGCAACACTAAAAATAGTTAATACTTAATTCTGTCTTAGGCCACTAACTTGAAATCTCCATTATTAATTAAAAGATGCACAAGGATGCAGGAGACAAGAGGTTCCTGGCAAATGAAATGAAATGTTCCTTCAGTGCCATGCTTGTTCAGCTGGTAGTCCACATTATCTCTTATATGGGTATGTTTTAATTTTAGGGTCTGATTATAAGGCCATCAATCATATGGTAGCTATGGGGAAAGCAGCCAATCAGAGCTTGCTGTACACTGGCCAGAGAATGTAATCAGGGCACATTTTCCGTTTCTGATAGGTTTGTTAAAGCAAAAGAGGACTAAGCCTCCTCAGAATAATAATAATAATAATAATAATAATAATAATAATAATAATAATAATAATAATAATAATTTATTATTTTTACCCCGCCCATCTGGCCGAGTTTCCTCAGCCACTCTGGGCGGCTTCCAATCAAATGTTAAAACAATACAGCATTAAATATTAAAAACTTCCCTAAACAGGGCTGCCTTCAGATGTCTTTTAAAAATAGGATAGCTGCTTATTTCCTTGACATCTGCTGGAAGGGCGTTCCACAGGGAGGGCGCCACTACTGAGAAGGCCCTCACTTCTCGCAATGTAACCTCACTTCTCGCAATGAGGGAACCACCAGAAGGCCCTCGGCGCTGGATCTCAGTGTCCGGGCTGAACGATGGGGGTGGAGACGCTCCTTCAGGTATACAGGACCGAGGCCTGAGGCATGAGAAAAAACCTGGAAAACTAATGAATGCCATCTTGAATTCCATGGAAGGAAGATGGGATATTAATGTACTAAGTCAACTGAGTAATATTTGAGAGTTGTAAGCCTAAACTCTTTACAAAAATGAACCATCATCCTACCATGTTTCGTGACGGCTAGTCCTATAGTTTTGGAGATATTACCAGCTTTACTGAGATATTATAGTCCCATTGGAACTATGGAACTCCACAATAAACATACAGACTTGGAAGTGTCTCCTATTGATTCTCGTGGCTTTTGCTGCCAACCCAAATGTACTTTGGATCAAAGCCTTAATGATTCAAGTGCTACCTGTGTCTGCACTAATGATACCTTTCCAATGTCCAGGCCTCAGATGCGGCGGCAACTAAGACAGGATTGACTTGTGGTCGTCTGGTAATAAGGAAAGGAAATGCGAGTAATGTGGAATCCTGCTCCCATAAAATATTCTGCCCAGTTTTATAAATCCAGGAAGTTTGGCTACTTCAAGTAAGTTTTGGAGAAGCACCAGTCAGGCTTTGAATGCCCAAAGTGAACCCAGAGTCCAGACTGTGGTGTGTGCAACTTGTTATAACTTGCTTTCTGTCACTTCCTGCACTTTGACACCCCCCCCCCAAGCTTTGAAATCCATTTCTGACTCTGCCACAAGGAAGGAAGTAAAGCCATTTATTGCTTCTCTGCAGCTATTTCTACTGAACAAATAAGGTTGCCACCCGGTTGGTGTTCTCTCTCTCTCTCTTTTAATTAAGCTGGGTTGGAGCCTTTTATTCTTTATCTCCACTGCCATTTATTTAGGTCCTTGCTCCATTCCTGTTTCAACCCCTGTGGGTTCAATATATTCCTACCTCTTCTTATGTATTACATTTCATTCCTATCCTGCTCCACGCCAGAGATTCTGAGCAACATGCAAAAATATTTACAATATTACATGTTATTAAAAAATAACAAAAGACTGGGACTTTACTATTCACAGTGTTCTTTTTGAGAGGGTGTGCCATCTCTTCCACAGGGCTGACCCAAGATTTCTAAGGATGGCTGAGTATGTCAATTTTGGTTTCTCTCTAGTTTCTCATTTCCCCACTATTAAGTTTAGTTTGTGATGTTTCTATATCAGTGTGCATTTTTAAAAGAAGCCTTCAAGAAAATTTGTCAGCAAATTTCTCCTAAAATTGCACGTTTATATGCAATTTTTCAGCAATAGGCCTATATGCATTTTTATAAACACTTTAGTACATGTAGTTTTGTACACATTAACCTCCGCTGCCTTGTGGCATAGCTTTGAGAGAAGGAAAGGCTAAGAAGTAAACCCTACACAAATCCAGAGTGGAGTCCCCAAGATGGTTGGGGCAACTCCTGCAACCAAGTTGGTGCCAAATGTATTGTTCTGCTTTCCTTTGGACTACATTAGTAAGGCGGAGAGGTGGGTCCTGGGTAGCCCAGGATCACCATACACACTGCCCAGGCTTTCACCCCAGGGAGGTCACTTTGGTGTTGCTGATGTAGTACTTTTACTTCACCCCCAGAGGCATACTCCACTGTCTCTCAAAACAGAAGGATGAGACCAACAACTTCACTGGAGAACTGCACTGCAAAATTCAGAGAAGTATGGCCGCGTTTCAATTCATATATTGTTTTCGAAGTTGCAGATTAAGTTCACCTTCAAATATAAACTGAATTGAATTTCTCTTCATTCTCTACTATGTTCTACCTATATCTTTATACATAAACAGATACAGTGGACCCTCGACTTACGAATGTAATCTGTTCCGACGGGACCGTCAGAAGTCAAAAAAATCGTAAGTCGAGTTCCCATAGGAATGCGTTGGAGAACTCATTCGTAGCTCAAAAAAACCTTCGGAACTCGAAAAAACCCTATCTAAAACGGCCGCGGCTTCCGATCGGAAGTCGAAAAAATTCGGAAGCAGCGGCTGCTTTGATCCCTCGTAACTCGAAAAACTCGTAAGTCGGTTCTTTCGTAAGTCGAGGGATCACTGTATTACAGAATGCTCTGGATCCCAATCTAGTACAGAGCGAAGGGTGCTCTTAAGACTACTTATGCGAATAGGGTTAAGTACATTTAATGTTGTGCTGCATTGTGGCTAGTGCTCACTGAAAAATGCCCCCCCTTCTCCATGCTACTTGTAAGTGGCAAAATTGGAGAGAGAAAGAATTTTGCCAAATATTCTCTGTGGAGAGGTGGAATTCTGACAGGTGAGAATCCTCTGAAAACAGATATTTTGGCTCACTTACCCACATTGAATGAAACTCTATAGTTAGCTTATATTGTTGGATGAAGAGAGGAAGAGTGGAAGGCATAGGGGCCAAGCCAATTGCTTCTTTCAACAATATATCTAATGGGATCCACAGTTGGACTCAGCATTCTTGACTCCACATGTGGGTGATGAAGTTGGGAGATACATTCTTCCAAATATTATCCAGGGGAGCCTGGAATTCTCCAACAGTTTGGTGGGGTAGGGAGCCTTAACAAGGAAATTACTAGATAATTTATCCAAATACTATTTTCTGAGACATTGTTGCTCAGCCCTGATAGTGGCCTGTAATTACCAATATCCATTTACTTATTAATGATTAAAATAATCTATTTCTCACTTTTATTCCCTTAAGTGTAGTTGAGGTGGCATACAATAACTACAGTACACAAAATACAAAATCATAAATGAGGCTGTAAACCCCACTTATTTGGCAATAACTCACACTGAATTCAGTGGGATTTCTTCTGAGTAATTGCAGCCTGTGTCCAGTGCTCTCTCCAGAGGAAAGTGACCCTGAAAAGCATTTTTCACTGCTTGGGGAGGCATACAAAACAATGCATTCATTGAGAACTTTTCCTTAATATATATGCTAAATCCAAAACAGTGTTACTGATCTCTACTCTGGGAATCCCAACCCTGACCCTTCTGGATGAGCCAAAAGTCAAACACTTTTAACAGGCCTTCTTCTCACATCTCTCTGTTTTCTGACACATTTCTAAGCCATGCCTTGGCCAGTCTGCATTCTGGTGTTAGGTATGGAGACAGATATGAATGTCAGCAATGCCTGGAATTTTCAGACATTCCTATGCTAATTTTCCGCCCACTCTGCTGAGCCACATTGTCCACCTGGGAGTTACTGGTAAATGCTGTGCTGTGCTATAAACATGTGCTGCATATACTGTATGGTGGTGGGCTTCAAAGACATCTGAACAAGATCAGACCAAAAAAGCCACCACACTGTTATTGACACATGAACAGGATGATACAATGACTAAAGATGACACTGAGATCAACTAGTGAAAGAATAGAGCCTGCATAATTGTTGCCAGCAGCCAGCCTAATTTCTCCCTGGTGTTTTGGCCCCTTGTAAATTCCAGCTTTGCCAATGCGGACCTTTTAGTTGTGAATTTGTAATATAATACTTTGGCATTCTCACCTTCTCCTTATAATTGCCCAGTCTGAGTACTGTGATAACAGTAGAGGTCACAAGACAGAATTCAGGGTCTGAACCATGCAAATGTAATCCCTTGTAGTTTTCTCATTCACTGTCTCCAGGCTTGCATGTGTACTTCCATTCAGTCAATGGCACAGAGTCTTACATGTTTCTTTGTCCCATTCTGGTAGACATCCCCATCACATTCACTCAGGTCCATCGTTCTGCAAACCTATTACCTACTTGGTTCCATTGCTTCAATCAACACACCGATTCTTGGCCTTATCAATGTTCCAATGATTCTTGGCCTTGACAACTTTCTAAGTCTTAACCTGTCCATACTACCTACATGTCAACACAGCTCCTCCACTCTGTACATCCTGTCTTTGCCCAGCCAAACTGGCTCTTCACTTCTGTCAAAGAAGATGGCCAGTTTGTGAACATTCTGTTATTCGGAGCTTCAGTCTTTCAGCAGTTAGCATGACAACATGACATCGCAGCCGCTTACTTGCAGTGCTTGTACCATGGCCATCTTCACTACAAACCTCCTTAGCATATTACAATATGCATTTCTGTATCTAAGAAGACTTTTACTATATTTCTGTCACAATCTATATCTGCTTAAATATAACCAGTTGCTTACATGGCAGCTAGATGGCACCAGTTGCTATAATACTTTCTTTTTAATTTTTGTTTTAATCAGTGTTTGTTTGGAGAGCTTTCCTGCTCATCTTTCTCAGCTATTCCTTTCGCCCAAGGCAATAGCTTTAGAGTGAAATGAAGACCATGAGTTTGAGATTATTACTCAGAAACTTAAAGGAAATTTGTTTTCTTATCAGTTTATCACCGATGCAGGATGAATTATAATTGAAAAAGAAAAGTGAAAGACTATCGTCATTTTGTTTTTAAAAATGAACATTTCCAGCTGTGGTATCTGTCATGGCTTGACTGTTCCAGCTTCAACAGATGGTGAATAAAAACCTATGAACATATTTTAATAGCTCATTTTATAGTATTTTATGAAGCAATCTTATGCTCCTTGGAAAGGTGGAGGGGCTGTGAGATGCCATGGGGCTCCCTTTCTGTGGTCATAGACCTCATCACTACAGCTGTATAATTTTTATGTTGTGAACTGCCCTGAGATCTATGGATGAGGGGTGGTATACAAATGTATTTAATGATGATGATGATGATGATGTAAATAATGAGTTCCCATTACTCTTCTGCAACTGGAGCTGCAACGGTGATAGGGGCTGAAAAGGGAGATGTTTGGGATATGGTGGGATCATAGAATCATAGAATTTTAATGTTGGAAGGGACCCGAAGGGACACTATTCAACCCCCTGCAATGCAGGAATCTCAACTAAAACATCTATGACAAGTGACCATCCAACCTCTGCTTAAAAACTTCCAGGTAAGGAGAGGCCACAGCCTCCCAAGGGAGTCCATCCTACTGTGGATCAAATGGATCTTGGATTGGTAGGATCCAAAGCCCTCTTGTTCCCCTCATAAGCTCTCACACCAACTGAAAAAAATATTCTTGGAGCTGGCATGCTTAATTCCCCCCTCATTGAAGTTGATGGGAGGAAAATTAGGAAGCACCCATCCCCTGCAGGAAAAAAAAGGAACAAGGTGCTGCCATCCTTCTATCATGGCTGGCGCAGACTAGTAGGGATTAGAAATTGATGGTTTCTCTGCCGAGGAACAACCTCCCCTCCAATCTCATTAAGATTGCTCTGCCCTTGTATCTTCTAGCTGAGTGTTTTGGTAAGTTGGTTGCAACAGTGGCTAATAAAATCACTCAAACAAAGAAGCAAGCAAACAAATAAATGTTGCAGTTATGGTTCAGGGGATATATTTCTTTTAAACATACCAGTTCCAAATACAAGGGGTGATATTTGAACTATGTTTTACTCAGGGAAGATGCATGGAAACTAACAGTCTCTACTCTAAGTAAAACTTATATCATTCCACATAATTATGCAAGTGTTTCCAGGGTGTAGCTGCAGGGGAGGGGCATAACTTCTGATTATGAAGATGAATTTGAAAGTATTTGATTGATGGCTGGTGACATTCAAGATCAAGGCCTTCTCTAAGTTCCCCTAGCCTCTCCTCACCATTAGAATAAATTGTGCAAAATAAACAAATGATGTCCATTTTTTCAGTTTCTGCAGGTGGCAGACTTCAGCTTTGCTTGAGATCGAAGTTGCTGGATATTTCTTCCCCTTTACACAGAGTGTATAGCCCTGACTGTAGACATCTGTCAACAAAAGCATCCACCAAGCTGGGCCTCCTAGCTGAGCACATGCTATTTATTTATTACATTTGTGTTTCCACACCACCTACCTCCAAGAAGTTCAGGGTGGCATTTGAGCCTGATGAATGTGAAGTAGCTTCAGCTGAGAGAGAGAAACCCAGTGATTTGCCCAAGGCCACCCAGTGAGCTTCTTAGCTGCGTTTCCCAGGTCCAAGCTCAACACTTAACCATCACACCACACTAGAAGAAGCTAGATCTACAATTAATTTTTAATTGGCCTCTTCAACATCTGGTGACATCACATGGAAAATTTAAACATAAGCAAAACCCACAGAGAAGAACAATAGTTTCAGGAATGTGAAGAGGCATTCTCTTGTCTATGAAGAGATGTTTTCCGTTTCTAAAGCTCCTCTACCTGACTTTTCTTTTCACCTAGTTTGTAACAAATGGAGCAGAACATCCCTTCCTGAACACTTCAGGAGCAAAAACAAATGGGCCAACTTGAAAAAGTCAGAAAGAAAGGTGGTTATTCAGCCCTGACTACCTCTCAAGAGAGCCCAGGAGACACACAGTAAAGCTGTACAGCTAGTTGCACAGAGCAGAGCTTTGGAGCTCAAGCATGAAATTGCACCCTCCAGTTGCCAAGCCTCATTTACTTTTCTCTTTGGTTTCCAGCAAGGGTTTCTCTGAGTAACCAACCACTATACTGCTTCAGCAAAAAGAGGGAGAGAAAGAAAGGGGTGGTAGAAGTAATGAATTTACTCACTTATAAGCTGATGCACAATCTAGTTCAGGGATTGGGACCCTCTGGCTTGCCAGATGACTCACAGCCTGACCATTGGCATGATGGGAGCTGGAGTCCAGCAACATCTGCAGGGCCACAGGGTCCCCATCCCTCATCTAATTAATACTAAAGTGGTTTGCTGGAACCTATTTAGTGCCTGGTGAAACAGGGTAGCCATGGGTGGAATCCAGCATACCACTTCTCAATCACACCTCCAACTTCTTTCATTGGCCAACAGGCAGAAACGTCCAGGCTGCAATTAGAAGGATATCTCCCCAAAACGTTATGCTTCATAACTTTCTTTCTAGAGTTTAGTTTAGTTTTTAAATGAAAGTTCAGAGTCACTCCTGAAAAACTGTTCCAGATGCCCACTGAAATGGCATGGGAGGGGGCATGGAGGCTTCTTAGGGAGGGTCAATTCTCCAAAATCAGAGAAGCACCTTATGTGAATTGCTTTTCAGGGGACTGGAGTGGGGAGGAAGCAGCAAGCGAGTTCTATTTTGTCAGCTTCTTTCAGCTCATCGTTGTCGGAATCCAATGCAAAGAAAATCATAAATATTTTTTAAAAATCACTACTATAAAAACTACCAATATTTGAAATCCAGCCTAAATAAGAGACTTACAATGTTTTTTTTCATCCTGATGATGGTGCACAGAAAGAAGAAGGGCCTTGAACAGAGCCTCACTGTACAACAAATTGAAAACTTGAAAACAAGTACATTTAAGACTTAGAAATTAAGTTGCATACTTCGCATTGTCTCCTTTTAAACAAAAACAAGTTGCATGGGCATGCAACCTCTTTTGTGTGTAAAGTACTTTAATTTGGAAATTTTAAGGGTTTAATGCTGTCTGTTATGGAAAAGAAAACAATTAATAATGCGGAGGTAGCATGGAATGCTTATTTCTCACACATGTGGGTCAGGGTTTGTGTTGAGTAATTCTTCGCCAAGTTGGTTAATCACTGTGTTATGCAAGGAATTTCTGTATCCTAACCAAAACAAGCCAGGGATTCTCTTTAGCCGCATCATAAAATTGTTATGACGTCTCTCGGAGTAGAAAAAGGATACACACATATACACAGTCTTTGTCCGTAAAAGATTCCTGTCTCTCATTTGGTTTTTTTTTATGTTATTGGCAAATGCGGCTGGAGCAGTGGAACAAAAGCAAATACTGTCTTTGTATTTTCAACACAGACAAAGGGTGGATTCTTCCATTTTGAAACATGTCACAACAGGCTACTTTGAGTTGTTCTTGAGCCTTGACCAAGGCTTTTGTTGCTTCCCTTCAGTGGTTGAAACTAGCAGACAAAAATGGTAGTGATTATTTAAAATAAGGGGGCGGTGGTAGAAGAAACTTGGGACTTGCTCTGTTGTGTTTCCTTCCCTTCAAAACTCAGATTGGCCCCATTTAGTTGGATTCTAGCAGTCTGAAGCGTCACAATCCTAGAGCAATTGCTCCATCTGATGTTTGTTTAGAGAACATTGGGGGGGGGGGCAAAAAGTGCATGTGGGGATGTATTCACAAGAAATATTCAGTGAAATTGACAAGGCAAAATAATCTCATTTAAAAATTGTGATCTCTACCTAGAACAATCTTAAATAGCTAGGCTAAGAAAGAACTACAGCTGTGTCTGGCCCAAGACAAGGCAGGGCATATAGTAGTATCCGGATACCCTAGGCCAGCCATGTTATTTTGGCACTTGAGACAGAAAATCTCCCCCTGCCTGGCAGAAAAAATACAACACAATCAGTTTAAAAATACAATAATAAGTTTCAAGGTCTAAGTCCTTTCAAGGTGTCCAAAATCAGCTGCCCACTCTGCTGAAAACCTTCTATGCCGCCAAGCTTATGCAGGCAATAGTATCTTTCTGTTAAAGTTAGTTGATCTCTGATTTTAATTTTTTTACATGGTTGCTGTAAACCACTTTGTTTATTTAAAAAAATAGTAGCATACACATATTTTAATAAACAATTTAAAAAGACATAGTGAGTTCGGTACAGTGTAAAAAAAAATGTTACCTACCCCTGCTGAGGTAAGGTCACACTGCACCCACAAATTTAGATGTTTACTGTGATACATTCCCTGCCTTTCTGTTTGACTGAGAGCTATAAACACAACAATAATTTCCTTTAAGAAATGCTATGGCAATGTCACATGTAAAACATTTGATTTTTCACACTCTAGAGGTTTATGTAGCCATAAATCGAAAGGCTGTTGCATGAAAAGATTGTCTATTGTGATGCCATCTCCTTTTTGTTCAGATTACATTAAGATTTATTCATAATGAATGAATTCATAATGATTTATGAATAAAGCAACTGCAAAAAAGACCTTTAAATTAGTGTCTCATCAAAATAATTAGATTTATTGTTCATGAATGACACTGAACTGGAGTTCGATTTAAAACAAACTCCTGTTACCCTTTCCACAGATATATGTTCTATTATTCATGGGCCTGGTCTGACTCTTCAAATCTATTTATAATTTATTTAAAAAATTGGACACTGCCATTTCTTTTAACTCTTCATAGTCTCTTGACATATGTGGACACTTTATATCAGCACATCAATTAGGTAAACCTCATTTCTTCCAGGCAATGCAAAGCAAATAAGACTTGGTGTAGCTGCAAACTTTTGTTCTGCATCAATTTATCATGATTTGTGGTGTTCAGATAATGAGCTGAAGAAGTCTGCATCCTGCACTATAAGGAATGCGTCTCCTGTATATGTCAGTAAACAGTATGATACTCTTTAGTCCTATTCAACATGATATCAAGGAAGATATGTTCTGCTTTCAGACAGATGCAATAGTTAATTAGAAGCTTTGTGCTCCTATAGTCTGGATATTGTTGCCTGCTTGAACAAACTCTTTAAAAATCCTCATTATTTCTCTCTGAGTTATATCATACCTGCACTGGAAAATATTGACACTTAGTGGCTGAGAGAAAAGTGTCTGCATGGTGAGGGCAAAGACACCCACCGTCTGTGCACGTCTGAGTGTGCAGTTGTGCATGCACAGACCAGGGTTAAAAAAAGAAGACATTTTGAACATTGGGTAGATCCTCCCACTTTTGTTGTGCTTCCCAGTGGCATGCAGCCATATTATGTGCTCCATGAGCAGCAATGTGTTTGAAAACAACAACCCCAAACCAAAACACCATTCAGTACAGTGCTGCCTTGCAAATATAAGGGGCTGCGATGTGGATCCAGCCTTAGTTCTCTGAGAGAACTTACATTTTAAGAAATAGATGGTTGGAGGGTGGGGAGGGTTGGAATTACATTTACAAAAGTGGATTTGCTGGAGATTTACCAGGCTTCAATAAGCTGGCGGTGGGGAAAGTCTAAGAGAAGAAGGGATAAGCAGATTTAGCAAGTGCACTAAAAGGAAACAGTACTTCCTCGAAGTGATTCTCAGCACTGTTTTGAAGCTGTTTACTTCCTATTTTGATACCTACAGCAACAGCGTCCAGGCTAGTCTCTGATTGGCCTTGGGCTCTGTTTTGTTTATACCAGCTTCCCATCAGGAAGCAATCATGATAAACTCTGTGACTCTGTGCTGGATGGTTTTTCCACACTGTGTTATTGCTTTTAACTGATAATGATGGGAACACGGTGCTCTATTCTTGTACTGATTTATTAGGAAGGCTAGGCTGAGCTACCTTTTTTTCTGCAGTGTAAGTGCTTTTTTCCGCTAGAAGAATAAGATACAGAAAAACACTAAACATTTTGCAGCTGGAAGCTATCTCGTGATCAATTTGCCCTCCTGCTTGAAAATGCTGCTATGCCTGAGGTTCTTTTTCCTCTGAAGCACACACCAATAAAATGTGGCATACTGAGCAACACAGAAAGTTCAGTCTAGCTCAAGTAAAATGAGCCAAGTCGCCCTATGAATGCACTAATATTTCAGTGACGGACAGCACCGGCTCTGCCATTGGACTGACTGGACATTACTGGTTTGATTGAGGTCTTTCTTTCAGAGGCCAGTTCTAGCTTTTGCTGAAATCTCTTGCAACTTGGTTTAGAAGGGCTTGCAACTGGTAAGGTAAAGTGAAGGCATGGCCAGTAAGAAGCAGGGTGAATGGAAACTGCAGAACACTCTCGAGTCACTACATGATTACCACATGAGAGTCTGGTGGGGATTCCCAGGCTGCTTTTGGAGGTGGAGTTTCATTACAATAGTTTTACTGGTTATAATGCTAGCACATCTGTTGTGATTTCCAATGTACTTTATACACTGCAGTACCTGCTGCATGATGGAGTTATGGAACTGTGGCGTTTTGATGGATCTACTGCCATGTCTTGCTAAATTTTAAATGGTGGGGGGAAACTGCATGCTGGGGTGCCACCTCAAATGTTGTCACGTGAAACTACAATGCAAAACTCCTTTGATTTTCTGAGTTAAAGGGGTGAGAAACAGCCCCCCCCGGAAACAACACAGAAGTGCACCAAACTTCCACTAGATTTTCAGAAGTGACTTTTAAATTGTGTGAAAGATCACATGAAACAGAGACAGGTAAGGAACTGTAAGGAAAACATAATAAAGTGATGTCTGAAATGAAGCCTCACTTGGCACAGCAGATGAGATTATGAGGAAAGAGGCAGCAGAAAGTGTCTCCCACCAAGCTGGAATACATACTGAGAACAAATGTGGCAATGCCTGTGTTTGATCCATTGAAACGGGCAGGGCAACCTGTGGCCCATGGCCTAATTTCAAAAGTCTTCTGCAAGTGGTTGTTAAGTGCAGACCTCTGACAAGCAATTCCGACTCTGGCAACCTGCAAGACAGGGAGAGGTGGTGGGGAAGAGGAGGGAGACTTTGGTCCCACCCACCAGCACTTTCCTTCTTTTTATCTGTCTGGGGGCAGGGGCTGATTCAGGGGAGGGGGGAGAACTGTTACGAGAGGGGTTTGTGCCTGTGACACTCACTCAAAAACTGAAATGTGCCCACATTGCTGAAATGGTTGCTGACATTGGCTATTGAAACTCACAAAGTCCCTTAAAAACACACACACACACACACACACACACACACACACACAACCTAATAAGCACACCTGCATATATTAACCCCATGGAAACTGCTGGAGAACATTGCCAAATTATCATTATACAACATCCCTACTTGCAACCCCTGAATCTGTCCTCCCTTTAGTTGCCATGTGGTGGTGGCAGCTGGTAAATGTGTAAGCCCAGTTCCTCCCTACCTCCTCAGCTGTTTCCTAGTATTGGCAGCTAGATATTGGCAGCAGCTCAATGGACCAAAGTTGTAAGTTTTCTGCCCTACTGACAATCGGTTTCCCCAGAATATCTCAATAAGTTGGGACATGACTCAAATTAAAGACAATTTTGGAACAATGTCTGGTTATATTGCTTGTTTTCAAGCTTGTATAACAGGCCAGTGGTAGAATCAGAAGCCTTAAAAAAATGTCATGATGCACCCAATTGAGCAGAATTGGATGTAGCAACAGTGGTAAATTTTAAGGAGAGAGGTCTGGTGCAGATGTAACTTTCTGTGGCGTTAGATTGTGCTTTGTGGAAACAGACTTTTTACTGCTGCTGTGAGTCACTGTGGAGGAAACAGCTGTGGAACACCTGATCTAACAAGCAAAATTTCAAAGATGCTGAACCACCTGACTGTGGAATAAAGACTGATTGTACAAAAACTGTTGGCGAACCCTTGCATTCCCCAAAAGAGCAATTCAGTGGTGTTAAATGTTTCTAGTACTTTAAGACGATAGGGTTTTTGGTGTGTCTGTGTGTGTTATCTGAAAGGAGCTTTTTGATTTGCTAGATTATATTTATGTCCTAATTTGGAATCTTTCAAACACCCTTGTGTTTTAAGAGCCTGGAAAAAACCGCAATGAATATATTTGGTCCAGGATTTGTTACTTTATTAAAGCATTCATTGGTGATTTACAGGAAATTATGTCACCTTGCTCATAGTTGCCCTTAGAGAATCAAGTCTCTAGGGACCTGAATGTGCTTTTAAGCACACCCTCAGATGTGCTGAAGCAGCTATTGGAAGTCAGTGGAGGCTAGAAGAGTCACTTAGGGCAGGGAGTGAATTCTGCCTCCTAAACACCTTGGCTATAGGGGAGGTGTTATGGGGGTGGTCCAGCTGCTGTGCTGCTGGCAATATAAGAAGAGTTAGGGCTTTAAACAGATGATACTTTATTTCCAAGCAATAACTTTTCAGTTATTCCACAGGCCCCCTCTAGTAATTCTTCCACCGGTCCTGTGCTCACTCTCCAGTCCCTGCTGCTGCCCTCTTCCGGGTCTCCCACACCTGCCTCATTCTGACAACTCGGCATAGGGCACTCTTCACCCTTGCTGTCACTCCCCGCTCCCCAAGAAAGCCTCTTCCAGTTAATCCTCGCCCTCAGTGCCAATCTCCTTTGCCCACAAGGCATCCCAGCATCCCCTGCCTGCTCTGGCACCCTCTGCTGTGCCCTTTGTGTTTGACTGATCCATGACACAACTCAACCAGTTCTACGATTCTATGAAATGTGGTTAATTAATTTTACTTGAATTTGTTGGTATGTGACAAAATCCCACCTGAAAATGACAACTGTCTGGAAGCACCCTTGGCTTTCAGATTTTAAAGCAGCGGCAACTTGAAGTCTAACCGGGTGGTAAAAAAATCGATGGCAGCTTTGCCACTCACTCATCCACTCCATGCACCATCTGAAAAACAACACCACAGTTGTTATCAGGCTGACTGTGGCAGATGAGAATGTGCTTTTAGTGGATGTCTGAAGGCAACTTGGATGCTTACATGCCCATAAGGAAAAATGGAATCCCTTACCACTGAAAAATATTTGATCATGTTGTTTGGGCTAAAATGACCACCCAGATATTGCTGCAGACCCACAAAAAGCCAGATTAGACAGATACAGCTAGTATTATGTCATAAAACTGCCAGATTTGGATTCTGGTGGACCACAAAAGCATTCCACATAAACCAACCAATATTCAGCTGCTTTTAAGTCTGACTGTTTCAAAGCTATTCAGGATATGAAGCCATAAAGGATAACCAGCACTATGTAAATAAAGACGTGTGTGGTCATTGTATTTAGAGGTACTTTCAAACATCAGATAATCGGCCTCAGTACAAGAGCCTGGGTTTATTTGATGTATTTATTTATTTGCATTTCTATCCTGCCCTATTCTGAAGGCTCAGGGTGGGTGCAAGCAACTATAAAAGATTAGGAGGATAAAAATAACATTCTAAATGTATAGCCCATAACATTGCAAAAATGTTAAAATTCTGGCTAAATAAATAAATCCCTTAGCAACAGCCTAACCCTGGACACAAAACAATTTCCCTGGCAAAGAGGTCTTGTGATAGGTATGGGGAACCTGTGGCCTTCCATATATTGTTAGACGCTCCAGCCACCATGGTGAGAGAAAATGCAAGCTGTAGTCCAACAACATCTGGAAGGCCACAGGTTCCACAACTCTGTCTTACAGCAATCATCAAGTCCCTCAGGCTTGGACTTTAGTAGGTCTCCAAGGGAACCTCTTCTATGAGGTTAGACACCAGGAAGTGTCCAAGGGAACCTCTTCTATGAGCTTAGACACCAGGAAGAATGCCATTTCAGTGGTGGCAATCCATCTGTGCAACCTGTCCCTGGCAGATGCATAAGGCCCCAACATTGTTATCTTTTAGACACCAGGCTTAAGAGAGTTTTATATTCTCTAAAGATGACTGTGGATGACCTGTGGTTCAGCAACTTTTATCTAAATGGATTTTTACAGGACTTTATTCATTTGTTTATTTAAGGAATTTAGACCCTGCTTTTCACTATATTCCTCAGTTCTTAGTCAATCTCCTCTTACTCAGTACTTCAGCCCAAACAGGCTCTCTGATGAAGACAATTTTCTTCCGGCAGGCTTTTTATTAACACCAGTATTTTAAGCTAAATTTTGATGTTTAAATTATCTGCTATACAGTGGTACCTCGGGTTAAGTACGCTTCAGGTTAAGTACACTTCAGGTTAAGAACTCCGCTAAGAACAGAAATCGTGCTTTGGCGGCGCAGCAGCAGGAGGAGGTCCCATTAGCTAAAGTGGTGTTCAGGTTAAGTACGCTTCAGGTTAAGAACGGACCTCCGGAACAAATTAAGTACTTAACCCGAGGTACCACTGTACTGCTCTTTTTAAAATTTAATTGTATATTTATTGAAGGTTGGCTAATTTGTTGTGTTGAGTTTTTCCACTTTTTTTCTAAGGCTGCTAGTTTTAGTATTGGAATGGTATTTCATTATACTGTTCATTATACTGTTTTGTTTCAATGTTTTATACATTTTTTAAAAAAAACATGCAAGGGTGCTTTGAAAGGTAGGATAGAAATGCATTAAATAAATAAATAAATAAATTTTGTTAGCTCTGTGAAGTAGATAGATGTGCTACGAATTATACAAATGAACGAATATATTATTTGATTTAGTGTAAGACAGTTTCCCATGTTTCTGTGAATAATATAGCTCTTCTTTCCTCTGCTAGTTAATAAATACTAGTACTTGGCTTACCACAGGAATGTCTGCTATTTTTACAAGACAGTAAGATTAACTCACACAATCCTTACCAGTATGCCACAAGCAGGTAACAAAAGGAAAGGAGGCACAGCACAGTCCTAGCAAGCAGATAGTGCCAGATGTCTCACACTGCCAAGCCTCATGCTGTAAGAGAAGAAGAGGAAACCAGAGAAGAACATCAGACAGACTGCGGGTAGAAGTAATTCTACATCTAAGAAAAACCAACAGAGTGAAGGAAAACCAATATAGGGATGGGTTTA
Organism: Darevskia mixta; assembly: GCA_034641385.1. Lineage (NCBI taxonomy): Eukaryota > Metazoa > Chordata > Lepidosauria > Squamata > Lacertidae > Darevskia > Darevskia mixta. The sequence continues at coordinate 3,479,419 of JAWWNH010000062.1, read as the reverse complement.
CACATGGATGTTCATCATATGATAGTGGTTTTCATTAGATGATCTGATTTGCTTGCACAAAACTTATGTGGAGGTTAGGCTATATCCTGTCTTTACTGATCATTCATTCTGATTTGTTTGTGGGGATGTTATGCAACAATGAGCATTCATCCTGATTTTCTTATGTGGTGTTTATAACGGGATAGTTCAGTCGGGAGAACATGAGACTTTTAATCTCACGGTCGTGGGTTTGAGCCCCACATTGGGTGCAAGATTCCTGCATTGCAGAGGGTTGTACTAGATGACCTTTGTGGTTCTTTCCAACTCTACAATTCTGATTCTCTGATCTTCCCATTAATCATCCAGTCCATTAATCATTCAGTCATCCCACATTTCCTATGCATTTTCCTGTCACCTTCCTAACAGCAAAAAATATTTTTTAAATAAAAAGTGGATTTGTTGTGGTAGGACAACAGCAATCTTTAAAGTATTGTGCAAACCTAAGTTTCTGGTATATGACTGATTCCCTCCCACAAAATACTGACAGACATAACCAGTATGCAGCTTCATATAAAGGTTTGCATGTGCAAATTAGTCATTAGAATCTTCTAGCACCACAGGCACAACTTTCATATCCTCTCATGCTCAATGCTTTACAATGGGGTGGGTGGGGTCAGTGCATACTTTGATCTGCTGTCAATCAAATGCAGAGAAATCATATGAAATAAAACATTCCATCGCTTGCCCTTTAGTACAACATGGCCATATCAAGATACATCTAGGGGAAAATGTGATCCCAAATGTTTTACAGGCTTAATTTCAGATCATGCAAAGAGTCACTTCTTCCTTCATCTTACTCAGACTAAACATTTTAATAACAAGCCACATAAAAATCCAATTACAGATTTTCAGCAAAGGAAGGGCAGTTTACAATGTCATACTCACACCTTATAAAGACACATATTAGATTTTCTTAGCTTGCTCGCACTGTGGCTCATATTTATTCAGGCGCAAACAAGCGAACAAATGTTTGTCCTTTTTTAAAAAAGCTGACAAAGTGAATGACTTTAAATGTATTTCTCTGTTAGCAGTTTTATATCTTCTTAATTGAGCAAAGATCATTTGAAAACTTAAGGCAGCTGAGAGAACAGTTTTGCAACTGAAAGAACAAGATTAGACTGTAGTTCCTGTGCAGCTTGTGGCACAATTTTCTGCAATTTTTTTATATATATATACATATATAAAATATATACATATATTATATGTATTATATACATTATATATATATATATATATATATATATATATATATATATATATATATATAAACTTTTCACTGCGTAGGTCTCGAAGCAAATGAACACGAACATACCCTCCAACATTTCTCTGATGAAAATAGAGACGTCCCATTCCATAGTGATATTTATACTATTTATACCACACACATCTTACTGGGTTGCCCCAGCCACTCTGGGCACCTTCCAACATATATAAAAATACAATAAAACATTAAATGTTTAAAAAACCTTCCCTATACAGGATTGTTTTCAGACGCCTGGGGGACAGATAACTCCATACCCGCCAACATTTCTCCAATGAAAATAGGGACATCCTGAGGAAAAGCAGGACATTCCAGGATCAGATCAGAAACGGGGGTAGCTTCTCTAAATCAGGGACATCCCTGGAAAATAGGGACACTTAGAGGGTCTGCAGGAACTGTATCGAGCATGCTGAAGAGTGTCCAAGAAATGGAATGGAGTTATGATGATGAAAGGGGGTGGTGATGCTAGTCAGAGTAGGTTCAAATCTCAGTGGCTCCCATTATGTCCAATATAAGACAAAGTAAATGGTCTGTATTCAGCATGACTAGGGGAGGGGGGGAAAGCTGCCTCCTCTCAGAAAAACAGGAGCCAACAAGTGCAGAGCTTTAACTGTTCCAACCCTCTCCCAAAGTTATCTCCTTTAAGTACACTTCACTCCTATGTAAGTAAAGGATATTAATTCCTGTAGGAAGCATTAAAGTGATATACTTGGTATTGCCAATGCGCTGAGAGCAAACCCTCAGGAATAACCACATGGTGTGTGGAGTCGGCACACTGCATGTTCTCCCCTTCCGGCAAAAGACTTTCTAATGAAAAAGCCTTCTTTCTATTACTACCTGCTGATAATAATTATGAGCATTTTCCTTGCTACCAGAGTGACTTTGACACATGTATAAGGCACCTTTCCAATCTGACCCAGGGCAGTATTCAAGTAAATAATTGCGTAAGTAGAAAGTATTCTGTTCAGGCCTGGGCCGAGCTTGTCTGAGGCCCAGAGCGGGAGTCTTGTTAGAATGAAGTTCTAAACTCAAAAACGTAGCCGGTCCCTAGTGCGGTGCCTCGGCTGGCTTAGCCCTCCAAGGTCCAGGGCAAGGTCCACCTGGCTGCTGCCCCCCCACCCCCAACCATGGGCCTGCTTCTGCTTCCACAACAAGACTTCCACCCCCCTTTTCTCCGCTTGCCTGTCCCCAGATGTGTTTTGGAGGGTTGGGGGGACCCCATAACAGATGTAGTGAGTGTGCAGGGGGGGCGGGAAAGTCCCACTGTGCAAGTGGAAATTGTTCTGTTCATGCAACACTGCCCCAAGCAATTGCAGCTTGCTTCCACATATGTGAGATTCCAAACATCTGAAAAAACAGCAGGTCTTTGTGAGTCACCAACTTTTGGTATGCTTTCCCCCAACAATGACTGGCCTTCCTTCTTATTGCTTGCCCTCATACCCTGAATACTCTACTTTTAATTCTGCTGCTGTTTGTTATTGTGAATCACTTCATACAGCAAAACAGTGATTCTATTTCTCTGAAAAAGGTAGTTATTGGGGAAATCATTTGCAAGTCATACTGTAGACTTGGCAACTTGCCAGCAATCCATTATGAAGTGATCACCGTCTGTTTAATGGGAAATCCCAGTTCTTATTCCCTATGGGTTTTTTGGTAGGTCTGAAGTATATCTTTGTGGTTAGGGGGAAAAGACATTTACTAAGGAAGCAATGTGTTATGACCTCAGGCAGTGTGCCAAGTGCAATAAAAACTCACTTTTACATGTCATTTACGCATTCAGAAAGATTTAGAGAGACTCTGCTGCATATCTCTTCATACAGTTGCCAAACTTCTGTAGGCTCTTATCCTCAACTATAATGAGGCAACATTTAACACTTCTCTGTGGACCAAAAGTCAGTTTTTTTCCATCTAAGTTTTCCATTGTGTATTTTCCCTTAAAACACTGCTGCTCTTTGGTATCTTAGGGTGCAGAGTTAGCAGAAGGAAAACCCCTCCCAAACTGATTATGTATAACTGTTGACTGTATATGGAACAGTTTAATCCACCAGCAGTAATATCCACAGCAAGCAGATAAGCAGGTACTTTTGTATCGTCCATGCTGCCAACTCAGTTTACTCAGTCATGGGGACAGTGAATTAATTTACAAATGTGGCAAACTACTGCTGCAGATGCTGTTTCATAAAACCTCTTACATTAACTACACCTGTGTGGAGCCTGAGTTGAGGTAGCGAGGAAAGGGCTGCTCTGGAAAGTGGAACAACAACAGGTATAGCTTCGCTAAACAAAGGGAAATGGAAGAGGCACCAAAACATAGTTAGGAAAGAGGGAGGAAGTCTGACTTGGTAGATATCCTGAGGGTAAATCTCTTTGGTCATATAAATGCATCACTACTTTTAACTTGGATTTTGTTATTTCTCTTATACATACTGTGATGTATGAATTCAGAAAAATGTATGAATGCCTGTTCCGGGTGAGTTGAAGTGAATTGAAGGAACATTCCAGACTCTTGTTTGCGTACACACGCGCGAAACCCTGTCTGTGGTGCCCACCCCTTTTCCCAAGAAAGAGACATGAGACCAGAGTATGGGATTAAATTGGCCACAACTTTATTGAACCTCAGAAGTGGGAAACTTGGCACAGGCCTTGGCAGGCAACCCTCTCAGCCCATGGCTGAGGATATGCAGGATGAGGAGGTGCAGTGGGAGGGGACTGCAAAGCGCACACTTACACAGCATGCCCTCCCACCAACCTCGGTCCGGGAGTTCGACCTACATGCCGCCGCTCTAGGGCCGAAAACTCCCGGTGTACCCTTTAACGGGCCCTGCCGCGCCGCCGCATGGGCTGGGAGCATGCCAGCATCCCACCCAACCAGATGATAGACTAAAGACTACCTTGCCAAGGCCTAAAACCGCCAAAGTTGTGACGAAATGCTGCGGGGAGGGCGAAACCTGCCAATGCAGGGAAATTCCGTCCCGGTTCCGAATACGGCAACCATCATAAGACCACAGCAGCGCCCGCAGAGCTGTAACGCAAAGTGTTAAGCTGTAAGAAAAGCATTGTTAGCTTGATGACCACTGCCTTCAGACGGAACTGTATGGAGAGAAGAAATATTATTAATTTTAGGGAGGGAGGGTGGGTGAACCTGGAAAGGAAAAGAACCAAAGAGGGCTGGCTGTGGAGCTCAGACCCTTTTCAAGCCCTTGACCCCACCCCCGGCCGACTGTCCTTTGTCCACCTGGCCGGGGGCGGGTCAAAGGCGCAGCCTACGCAGGTGGGCAGCTCCCGCCCAGGGGACCCCCGCTCGGTGCCGCAAACCCCGCCCACCTGAGAAGGGAGGGCGGAAATTCTGGACTATCAAATTCACATTGGAATAGGACCCTTAAACAAAAAATGGATATAAATGTTCTGGGATTTACAAGGCAGAAGTGTTGCTGCCTTGTTGCTGAGATCAAAATAGGACATTTAAAAGCACAAACTGGAGGAAAGAGAAAGCATGGCTCCTCCTCCCCATTCCTTCCCCAGGCCTCTCATTGCACAACAAATGAGGTATGAATAGGTGACAGCAGCAGGTTGGAAAAGAACAATCCTGACTTTCTGCTCGAATTGGAGATTTAAAAGTTGTTCATATTGGAGCTGTACAGAGGCAACCCTGCAATTCAGGGAGTGGGGTTTTCTGCTAGGCCTCTAAGGCAAGCTTTTGGTAACCAGGAAGCAGCTTCCCAAGGCCCAGCCTCCATATTCTGAGGAGAAATTAGTAATGAATAAATTAGTAATGAATAAATAAATTCTGAGGAGAAAATAGAAGTAAATAAATAATAAGTATGAGGGAGGTTTGCCTTGATCTTTAGACAGGAGTCGCTCCAAAGCTTCGTGAACTGGATTGTAAACCTGTGATTTTAAAAAGGGCTGGGTCAGTTATTGGACCTAGGGCACTTATTAACTGTTCAGTATGTGAAGTAGGATGGATTCTTATCAGTTCGAGGATGGAGCCAGGATAATTTTGGTCAGAGGATCAAAGTGGGTTATAAGGCTCCGTGCAAAAAAATTACACCACACCACCCTCCTCAGATCTGAAGGTATCTCAGCAAGATACCTGATGCCAAGCTGGAGACAAACTATCAAACGGGAAGCCAACATCTCTTACAGTTGGTAACCCGGTTCTTCACACAGATTATGAACCAGGGTTTGGGGTTTGTTTGTTTTTTTCCTTCCAAGGGAAACAGAGAAGCTCCTTTGATAGCGAAGGATCACAAAAAGCAGCACTGCTGAATTCAACTTCCCAGTGTTTCTAAGAGTGAAGAAACACCTCAGTCTCAGGCCTGCTGCAGTGGACATCTTTCCCTCTTCTTTCTTTCTTTCTTTCTTTCTTTCTTTCTTTCTTTCTTTCTTTCTTTCTTTCTTTCTGTATGTCTTAATTCAATGTGTTTCTAAGTGTGAAGAAACACCTCAGTCTCAGGCCTGCTGCAGCAGACGTCTTTCCCTCCTTTTCTTCCTTCTTAATTCAGTTTTGTGACATCTGTCTTTCCTTAGCTTCCTCTTTTCCATCAGACTCCCGTAAATTAGTTTTCTGAGAAAGTTCTGGGTGTAAGGGTGTGTAGGTTTCTAGATTTTTAATGGTTCTCATTTTTATATGTAGACCGCCTTGATTTCTGTCAGGGAAAAAGGTGGAGCATAAGTAAATAAAAAAATAAAAAATAATGATAATAATATTTGTATTGATAAAGAAAGAAAAGTTAGGACTCTTCTTCTCAAGGCTTTACAGTTCTAGAGGATTTCAGGCTGAGGAACTGCACTTGTTTATAGAACTGAAGCTCCCTTCTCTTTATCCATTCCCCATGTTTCTGAGGGGGACAGAGAACAGGAGCTCTCATTATGGTGACAATAACATTTTGTTGTGATTATTTGTATGCTTTTAATAGAGCATATTTAGATAGATAGTTTTAATTCTAGTTTAATTGTTTTTAATTACTCAATTTTCTATGTTTTCAGCGGTTCTTACTTTTATCTGTAAGCTGCCTTGAATCCTGTCAGGAAAAAAGGCGGGGTATAAATAAATAATAATAATATAATAACATTATGGTAATATAGAGACAAAACAAAAGTACACTGCTATTTAAACAGGTTGTAGTGTAGCACAACTGCAATGAAAAGCGTTTAGTACAGTAAATTAGCACCCAACTCATAAATATGCTTTTTTTTAAATGACAGGGGTTTTCTGTCGATTAAGCAGTATGTGAATTCTGTTAAGTAAATAAAAGAAACACCTTTCTTTTAGTGTTCGCAGTCACTGAAATATTGCCTCACAAATTGCTCCCATTGTTTATTTATGAAAGAGAAAATTCTGCTAAGCGATATGCAAAGAATGATACAAAATCAAATAGATACAACTTAAATGGAAAAAAAGGATTGGAGAAGATAGAGGTGGGCCAGGCAGGGTTTATGTATATTCACTTGATATAATAACCATGCAGAAGAGCCATGGAGGAGACTTGTGGGGGTGAGGAGCTGAATGAAAGTTGATTCCAGTCACTGCATCAGAGAGGGGACTTCTCTGCCATTCTGTCACAGATAGCTGCCAGGTGGAACAACAAAATCTGGGAACTTGTTTTGGGGAAGGAGGAGCACACCAGGGAACTACACATTTTGGCTTGTCCAACTAACCAGCCATTATTTATGCCAACCTGCCAACCTTTATCAATTCCTCTCCAGATGGTGGGTCTCTCTTAGGGTACATCCAGACGTGTTTATTGTGGGATTGGTGCTCTTTGTACATGGTAGGGTTTTTTTTTTTGTAGTGTTGAAATGGCATCATAATTGAAATGCCAACCATATCCTCCCTCCCCACAATTTAATTAGGATTTATTCTTTCCAGCAAAAATCAATACCTTTGTTGCCCTGGGTTTCAGGGCTGACTGAAAATTATTCTCTGATGGGTGACAGATCATCAAGTAGACCATAGTATTTAGAAATATCACCTGTATGATATACCCATACCACATTCCCCATTGTAGCTGCTGCTGGTGGGTTGCAGATTTGCAACATGATGGTGGTGATCAGTTCTAGATCCATCACAATGGCAATGCTCTTGACAGCATCTCCATGACAGGGCTATGTAATGTGTTGTGGCTCTCGGTCAATGAGAGCTGTTTCAAATAACATTTCATGCTGAATTATACTTTCCCTGATTATCATGACTTTTCTTTGCGTGCATGGAAAATACTCCGCTTAACAGTGTAGGATTTTAATGACCATCTGTTGTTTTTTTAATGTGTGTATTTTAGTGTTACATTTGGCACATGAAGTTCTAAAATGGCTGGGAGGAGGTGTTTGGAAAAGTTCAGTCCATATTTGTACAACTGCCACTGTTTAATGAACATCTTTAGCAACAGGGCAGTTTCAAAGTCTGAGATGGTATACTATTGTAAAAAACAGTACAAATCCATTAAAAACTGTCCAGTGGTGAAATTCTAGCAATATAAAGTTGTTTGGATGCTTTTATGTGTAGCTAATTTCATTAATATTGGTAAAATGGCCAATAGTTCTGAAGATTTACCCTTTGTCTTTTTGCAGAACAAGCACAACACAACAGTTAATATACAGTATTCATCTTGATGCTAGTGTAGGTGAGTAACTTCCAGCTTGCCAAGCCTCTTTGAATGCCATGTGGCAGTTATTTTAAATAAATAAACTATCAACCCCCAGAGCAAATCTGTAAAACAGCCCTCCGCATTTCTCTCTCCCCCTCAGCACTGCCTGAAATGGCTTGAGAAATGGGGGAAATAATTATAGGCAGAAATACTGAGCAGTGACAAGGAATTAAAAAGAGATGTTAGAACAAGGACTTCAGCTGGGATTCCTTAGGCCCAATTTAAACATTTGCATAGTGGCATAGTTGCTGCTGAAAATCATTTCTTTGTGGTCAGAGCTCCATGCAGCTGAAGAATGTTTGAATCCACTTCCTGTGCAGGACGACTGATCACATGGGAGGTAGACCCACAACCATCTGGAGCCCTGAGCATGGGTGAGTGATATTTAGCAGCAACTATGCTGTTGCACAAAAGTTTGAACCGGGTCTGAATTTTCTGCTGCTTCTTCCAACTCAGGGTTGGCTTGGGGTTGGGAATAGATATTTTGATGTTGCCAAGCGTGTAGTAGCCACCCTGGAACTTCTTTTTTGAAGGGCAGAATATGAATCTTAATTGGTTAATTAATACAGTGCAAAACTGAGATTTTAAGATAGCAGTAGCAAGGCTTAGCAGAACTTCACAGATATGTAGGATTGCCAGTTTGCAATCCAGAGATTGAGGATACACGGAACAATTGTACTAATGAAATGGCACAAGTGTCTCCTGGGATTCCCCCCCCCCCCATGGCTGCTTACTTGCCACTTGTCCTTGTGCAGTAGCAAGGGCAAAGTATGGCATGCAGCAGACAGAGAAGGATAGATCCAAGAAATGAGCTTCACCTCTCATTTCACTGGTACAAATGCATTAATCTCTGGGTTGCAAACTATGTATGCGGGAGGCAACTGTGGGTACTTCTAATCATAGGTTGAATAGAGCCTCTTGGAATCTGGCAAATAACGCTTTGGACATGATAGTCTATAATATCTGAAACACAACTCAAGCATTTCCCATAACTATATTAGAGGGAGACATGCAAAACTCCCCATGCCAGCACATCTCTTGGAAGGTGGAGATGTGTGTTTTAATCATATGGGGATGTGGGAGAACAGAAACACATGAACTTTCTGTTCCTTCCTGCAAGAGAATGAAGCAGCATTTGACTCTTCCCCCCCCAGTAAACCACAGAGGGACTGTCAAGTTAGCCATTGATAAAGAGTCTACTTGGTCCAGCATGGTTCTCTTCCTCAGTTCTTGCTGAGGATGTAGGAGACTGTACATACTCGGTGAGTTCTCAGACATGGACACCTCCTCTTGCTTGTGTTTTCCTCTTTCTATCCGTCCCTTGAGTCTCTGACATGAAACTGTAAGGGGTGAGGGAATGGTTGGAACATCTGACTGTGAACATAAACCCATAGTCATTTCCTCCTGCTGAAGCCCACCATTGACTCTTTTCTGGAAAACATGGTTGCTATGATCTAGATTGTCATAGAACAGCCAAGGCTTTTGGTTGACTGCTGTTGCCATGATTCATAGTAATAGCCTGAAGGAGAATGACACTCTGTCCATTACGAAAACCCTGAATGAATTGCCAGCTACCCATAAAGTGCTTGAGCCAGGGGTTCATAATTACTTTCATTAGTGAATATATAATTTGTTACAATTTTTGCGTAATCATGTTCCAGAGCCATATTTGCCAAACCTAAATCTTATAAAATGTGTATTAATATAAATATTAATGTAGAGGTTTGTCTCAAACTATCACATTTTCCCGTTTGTGAAGCACAAACATCTCTATTTTATTTGAAATAATATATAATAATATAAATAATATATATATATTGACTTTCTTAGTAAAGTAAATAATTGACCAGCACAAAGTATAAGGTCATAGTCTTCAAACTCAGATGGGCGAATATGCTAATTTTCTTTCTCTTTCTTTCTAATTTCTCCAATCCTCAATTCAAATCTGTTGTTGTTTTGGAAAGTGTGAATTAGGTATTTTTGCCTTTAAATACAAACTTAATTGAATTGCTCCTCCTTCCCTACTTATGACTAGTTATTAAAGTACAAATTAACATGGCCACAGATTTTGATTCCTGATCCTCTGTTGTTTTGTGGATAGCAGGGCTGTACGAAATACTGCTGATTGTGGGCTGCAGATCAGTAATGAACATATAATTATTTGTGCCAGACAGAGGTTCAAGAACACTGTCAGCACTAACTTGAGACTGATTTCCTTTTCTAATACAGAGGAACAGAAGAAGCTGACTATGATGCTTATCTAGGTGGAGCCTGTGGTGAGTGTTTTTCAGTTTCTTTATCGCTTTTGTTAACACACTTTATTTTCCTGTTAGAAACATTATTTTTGGAGAGAGAAAACTTTGCTGGCCACTTTTCTGTTTGTGTGCTGAGTCACTCAATCATACACACCCTAAGAACACTTATTTGGAAGTAAATTCTGTTGAATTTAATCACCCTTACATCTTCTATGCATCCACAGACTCTGCTATAATTTCCATCTCCTCCTGAACCTACTACAGTATTTATTGTACCTCCTTTATCTCTCTCTCTGTCTTTCTTTCTTTGCTGCAATCACATTGACACATTCCTGAAATCTTGTTGGTGTTTGCATCAGCTTCAGCCAAACTAAGCCTCAATGCATTCCACCAGAATTTCATATAAACCTAAGTACCAGCTATATTGTATAAAGAAGACAGGATGGTATGTATAAGCAATAACACACAGCACAGCAGGATGAAACCTACCCTAGAAGTCTTATATACATACTGCTCTGGTAACATCAGCATATACCACCCAAGGGGTGCAGCAGGATGCCATTTGCAACCTGAAGAAGGAAGCAAAAGATTGTCCCTGACTTCCCATGGAGATGCAGTTTGAGGTCAGTGTACATGCTACTCTATATACACTTAACTGGCAGAAAGCCCCGTAGTATTCATAGAGGCTTCCAAGTAAACATGCACATAAGGACAAGGGCAGCATTCTGCAGGCTACAAGTTTTGATTTGGCTACCAGGGAGACCAAAATATGTGGATCACTGTTTGAAAGAGGAATCTATGGTCTATCAGTGGTTATTAACATTAGTAGATAAATGGAGCCTCCACCCTCAGGTGTCCACTGTGAACAATTTGCAAAACACATTGAAGATAAAATAGCTTAAATCCATGCTACCTTGGAACCCATATATAAAGTTATGGATGCCCTCATGGTTCCCATGTACCATAATGCATTTCAATTTATGCAGCCTGAGGAGGGCCTGGCATAATGGGTGGGAGGGGTTCTTAATGTCTCACATAGGGAGGGTGTAGTTCCAGTAGTCTTAAAGGTTCCTTAATAAATAGCTTATACGTAGTAAGATCTTTACTAAAGAAATATACCCTGTGTCTCACTGATTTGAATAACTATCAGACAGTTATAAAATCTACAATTTGGAAGGAAAGTATTATAGTGTGTAGTGGGGATACTGATATAGTGGTCCTTTTACTTTTCCAAAAACTGTTTTGTATTCCTTCCTATGGTGGCATCCACTATGCTCTTCTCAATTTCTTTGTGGTGGCTGACACTCCCTCAACCCTTGGTTTCAGATCACATAACAGCAATATTGGAGCAACTTCATTAGTACTCTCTTTGTTTAATAATTTCAAACTACTTGCATTGACCTTAAAAGCTGTTAAAAGTTGGGGGCCTAGGTTTCTCAACCCCCGCCCCTTTGTTGGAAGAGTATCTGTTCATAGGACAGAACCCTCTGTTTTCCTTAGGTATGATGTCTGGGAATTTGGGTTGCAGCCTTATCAGTAGTGGCTCTCAGTTGTGAAATTTCTTATTCAATGAAAAGTGACTGCCCCACTTTGTCTGTCTTCAGGTGGCTAGTTAGAGTATTCTTATTTATGTGAAACTTACTATAGTATCTTAAATGTCTGGCTTACTGCTTTTTTACTTTCTGTTGCCAATACCACTACTGGTTAAAATGTGGCTCTCATATTTTGTTTTGTTCTATGTTTTTAACAATCATTGATTAGAGTAAAAATGTTTTAAATAAGTGGGGACGGATAAAACAATTCTAAATAAATATTCATTGAGCCTTATTTTTTTTTAATTTTTATTTATTTATTTATTTATTTATTTATTTAGTGTAATACATTTGTTACCTGCTGTTCAGACTACATTTTCACAAGATGCCTTACAATATCTGACAAAGCCAGCTAAAAGCACATGTAATATTCCAATAACAGATCATAAAATAATAAGCAGGAAACAATAAAATCACACATCCATTTCAGCAATACATTCAACACAGAAATTAAAATAGGCTGCCAAGAACATGGAAGATGAAATTTCAAGAACAGTAATCCTATCCCAATTCACACAAGGTTTTAGCTATTTTGCATTGCTTTGCTTTCTCTTGGTTTCATATGGTTTGTTTTCCATAACATCTTTTCCTTCATTCAGGTTTTTTTTTTTGGGGGGGGGGGAAGAGTAGACAAAGGCAACTTCTATCCTTTCTCAAAAATGTTAGACATTATTTCAATGCAAATGCTGAGTCAAATACTCTTATTTCTCAGGTTGGATTATCTTTGTGTTAAAACAAAAACAAACAGTACAATCCTAGTTATGTTTTATCTTTTGTATGTTTTCCTCAAAAACTAGGGAGGTATTATTATTGCAGACGATTTAAAAACATTGCATTTAAAAAGCGGGCTCCAGTTTAATTTGAGAACAGAAAGTGATCGGTATTATAAGCTTAATGTTTATAGGAAAGAATGTTTTTTCTTTTGGGTTCCCCCCCTCAATGTTTGAAACGTTAAGTTCAAAGAGAAGTTTCACTAGTGCCTGCTTGAATTTCTGCATTTTAGGTCAGTAGATTTCAGTAAGTCTGTTGAGGCTCTTGACTAATGTACAGGCTCAACCCTGCATTAAGGGAAGGAATTACAAGTTGTAAATAGTTTGATAGTGAAATCTGAGCAAAGGGCCAATGTCAGCATTATATAGGTAATCTGTCCATTAACTTTTAGTACTTCAACATACAAGGGATAGCAAATACCTGTACACATGATGGTTTAATTATGTAAGGGAAAGTAAAAAAGTTATGTTATTTCATGTCAGTAGGACAGGCACAACAGGGAAACAAAAGATCCATGATGAAACTTATTCCCATTTACCGGTAAGTGTTAATAAAATAATTACGAGTTCAGAAACTTTGCTAAACCCAAAACTTTGCTATGTCTTGCAGATAAGAAGGGTGGGATACACATGAAACAAATAAATGCAGTGTGCTTTTAACATTAATTCCTGATAAGATTTAAACACTTGTTTATAGAAATGTACACAGGCATATATGAAAGGAATAGGTCCAAGGAATAAAATGATTTTGAGATAACCAGTCTAACTGCCTCCAGGGTTGTAGCCTGATGACTGTTGATCTTCTGTTTCCCCTCTGGAACATAAATGTTCTGATTTAAGGTGGTTTTTTTTTTTTTTCCTCATGATGAAAGGAAGGTTCTAATGAATACAAGAAAGGTTTTTGCCTTTCTGCTTCACAGCATTATTTGTATAAATGTCACATCCTTGCCAGGAAAACGATCTGGCCACCATAAGTAGAAAACATGGGTGTTTCTTCTTCTTTCTTTTAATGGTACGTTGTGTCCACAAATGCCATTCTTTTGCTAGCTGGAAACAGACTACATATGGCTTTGTCGTCATTGGAGGAAACAGCAGTGTGCTGTGGGACTTAATAAACGGTTTTCATTGATTTAGTTTTGTCCATCTAACAGCTGCCTTCCAGCCCTGTACCCCTTACCCACGTCAGTGCTGCCGTCAGTCCAATTTTAAAAGGAAGATAAAGATATCTTTTTTGAGGGTGAGTGTTTAGTTCCAGGAGATGAGTGTATACATAGGATTTCATCCAGTTAAAATGATGGCTTCACCTTGGCCATGAATGGCCCTTTTACTAAAATGTAGGTGCTGATCACAGAAACTTAACAAAACTAGCAAAAAGGGCATATTAGAAAAATATATATTTTGTGCCATATAACTTGCTATAACTTACCAAATTGTGTCTTCTTCAATAGTGATGTCTTTTGGCATTTACATTGTGTTTATTGCACCTTGTATAAATGAATAAACAAGGATTTTTTACAGTGATTGTTATTGGCATACATTCCAATTCTCAGTACTGTTTTTGGCAAAGACTCCCTGAATGCGACATGGTGGTTTGCACAGTGTGCTGTACAAAGGGCACAATAGTGTATTTTTACTAAAGCACTCTGTCATAGTTTGAATATACCTAACTTTAGGTAAAAGAGAATGAAGTGAAGTGTATGACCATCTCAGACCAGGAATGGGCCATTACCAAAATTGTAATTAGGGGGAATTTCATTTACATCTACTTTGCTAGCCATAGTCAAAACAAAATAAAAAAATTCCTTCCAGTAGCACCATTTTTTTTATTTAATTTTTTTTATTTTTTATTTTTATTTTTTGTTTTGTTTTGACTATGACAGACCAACACGGCTATCTACCTGTAACTTTGCTAGCCATAAAATGCTATACAAATGTCTAGAATGAGCACTCACACCTTCCTTTGTGGGCATCCTTTGTGGGACCATGCGCAGCACCTCTGGCCACATGGGACTCACCAGGTGGTTGGGCTGACCCGCCTCCCTGTGCTAGTCATTGGGGGTTCCTGCCAAACCCCAGTTAACCTATCAGCACTGTTGGGAGGCGGGGCCAGTTGTATAAATAGGAGGCGGAGCAAAAAACATTTTGATATAAAAACTTTCAAGCTAACCTGAAGAGATACTATTTTAGACCTTATAAATGAGAAAAACTGATAATAACAAGAAACAGGCTTGGATGAAAACTATGAGAAGTTTTAATTTATTATTTGAATAGCCTAGCTCTCTGTCTCCCTAACACAGCTACCACTGAGTCTGTTTGCATAAGTGGAAATCATGTTTGTTCCCATTTAAAAAATGGCCAGAAGATCAAGCAAAATGCTGAAGTACATCATTTCTGGATCAAGAAAGACGGCAACACATACTAGGGAAATGACAAAGTTAGAGTCCAGATGCTAGGCAATCCAATTTAATGGAGAAGTAGGAAGGACAGCAGTAGCTTGGCTGACCTAGGGGCAGTAAGGGTGGCAAAGGAATGGAGCTCTGCTCTTTCCTTCTGATTAATTTCTCAGAACTAGGAGTGTAGAGTGTTGGAGCTTTATGGAACCCCATTCCTTTATGGAAATGACAATGGAACAGTTTTTTGTTTTTTTGTTTTTACTTTCTTCACTGTTTGACCATATCTGAACCCCAGAGAAGTCTGTATGCAGATTCACCCTAGGTAAATAAAATGACCACTATCAGAATTTGCTTAAAATGATAAGAATAGAGAACAAAGTTGTTTGGAAATATTTTCAAGAGTAGATTTATATAAAAAACCTCATCTGGATTTCCTATAATAGGGCAGAGACTATCAGTGTACAAAAATGAAACCATTTGTAGCTGTTTGCCTTTTCTCTTACAATCTCAGCAGGTTCATGCTTTGAGCTGTTTCCTCTTGGAATCTAACTTCTCGAGTGTTTCTCACAACTATTGCTAAATTTAGACATAACTTTGAAATAAAAATAAAACGAAGGAATACTATGTGTTTGCTCTCTCTGGCTATTTTATCATAACTGACATCTAGAACCATTAACTGGTTTTCTTTTTGGAAAATTATTGGGCACTTGTCTGTCTGGCTATATATTGCACAGTAGAAGAAATTACAATTGGGTGAATTCTGCCAGTATAT
Organism: Darevskia mixta; assembly: GCA_034641385.1. Taxonomy (NCBI): domain Eukaryota; kingdom Metazoa; phylum Chordata; class Lepidosauria; order Squamata; family Lacertidae; genus Darevskia; species Darevskia mixta. Next base: position 3,463,690 of record JAWWNH010000062.1, on the reverse strand, counting down.
AGAGCATAAATGTTATTGAGCATAATTGTACAATTCATATGAAAGGAATTCCAGCTGGATTTTGTTGAGGCTCAAAACGCAGTTGATCTAAAGACAGAAATTCACCAATGTATTAAAAACTTAAGAATAACTCATTTTCTTACTTATTTTGGCCTTACTGGATTTTGGGGGGGGGTTGGTAGGGGTAACTGCTTAGTTTTTGGGAAGGGATCAGTGCTATGTTCTTACATTCTCTTTAAATAGCTCCTCCTTCCATCAATAGTCATTAGGATGTACAAAGGGATAAATAGGAAGCAGGGCCCTTCCATCAGCTCTGCTGTATTTGGCCCTCCTCTTCTCTGTACTGTTTCCATTTTATCTGGCCATTATAAGAACACTATGTAAGACTAACTGTTTATCCACACTTCCTATTGTCCACTGCTTTTAACCCATGGAAAACCGCTCTTTAGTGGTACTTCACTATTGAAATAGTGGTGAGCTTATGAAGCTAAGAGTCAAACTACATGTTATACTATGTATAGTTAGGAAACATGTCAGGGCTTTTTCTTTCTGCAATTGCATCAAACCTGCAATGTGCAGGGAGGTACTTCCCAGCTGAGATCCTATGGACTGCATCTAGAAAAAGCTCCCAAAGGTTCTTAGGTAAGTATGGTCAATAGTATCCCACATACACTTTAGTTGCAAGCAGCATGTACACAAGGGTGAAAAGAATCTAAGCCACTGCTTGACCTGTTACAGTATCCTTGCTTCACTGTGCTGACCTTGAGAGATACCGGGGGCATGATTCCACTTCACATGATTGAACTCCGTGTATACACAGCTTCCAGGGATTCAAATGGGGTATGTACATGTGGATCTGCCAGACTAATTAATAACCATCAGTTCACATCAAGCTTCCATGCTGGCCTATGTAAAATATTGCTGGGGCAGGAACATGATCCTTGTGAAGTAAGTCATTATTAACTTCATTTTATAGATTGGAAGCTGGGTGTGAACAGCAGTTATTCAACCAAGTCCATATAACTTAGTCTGTGGCAGATTTGAAATGTAAATGCGGGTCTCCTAACTCTAAGCCCAATGCTGTATCTATTGGACCACTCTAGCTCATGTCTATGAGAGTCAAAATGGTGCTAGAGCTAAGGAAGGCCCTTAATTATTGTTAAATATTAGAGTCTAATGCAAGCTCTTCTATGAGCATTTTTCATAGCCACAGGAATTATTAAGGCACAGGGTTTCAAAATGTCAGATGTAGTTCATTGAGAGGATCACATATATTCACAACCTCTCTTTCCAACAAACTGTGATTGTCTTGTGGTTATGTGTTAAACGGTCAAACTAATACCAAGATTGCTACGAAACACCCCTTGGAAAATATACATAGTGTATGCTCTGACACATGATGACTGGCTTTTAAAATTTTATTGCCTCATTTAGTTTACATATTTGAACGGTTTGAAAATAATCATTATAAATGTAAATTTTATCATTTCACCACGCCATGGGGTAAAACCTGCTGTTTTTTTTAATAGATTTGGGGCCTCTACTTGAATGTTTGTGTTGGTGGAAAACCAAGTTGAATATGAAATACATGTTTTGCTAAAACCCATTTGAAACCACTTTAGCCTTGTTTACATACCACAGTTCAAAGTACTGTACAACCAGATTTCCATGGAAATGAGAATATATGGTTCATTATAACTTATCATTGGAAGTACCTAAGGAATTTCAATATGGTGTGGTCTAGCAGGGTGGGAGTTGCTAAAAACTGGGTGAGTATGACATAAATAGATGAGCTCATTCCTGTTATGGAGAAGTGTGGTTCAACTTAAACTCTGCACTTGCCCCAGAACTAGGTGCCTGTTTTGGCTTTGGTCTGAGCAATGAGTGTGGTGCTGCTGAAGAAGAATCAGAGTGATTTAAGCCACTCTTCTCCCATAACAGCAGTCTTTAGATGTAAGTACCAGCCCAATTATTTTATTTATTTGTTTAAATCATTATCAGTAGATCTTGAAGCAGTTACTATATAAAAAAATCAAGTACATAAATATACAATAAATCTCAACAATTTAAAGGAGGGGTAGAAATCCAAGTACATATACCTGTACATACAGCACAATATCTATATTTATAACAATAATTGTATCAATATAAATTTCTATGTATCACTTGTTAAACATAAATCAAGGTCTCAAGCATTTTATACACACAAATACACTCATAATCTCTTTCATCAACTACTCTCACCCACATATATGGCCATTATACATTTCCCAGTGTTTTCTTTACCTCCTTTTTTCTTACATATCCTTTCATAATAACATCCAATAACCACCAAACATACCGATAATAATAGCAGCCAGCAACCAATAAGAATAAAAGTTTTCACACTTCAGAAACATCAGTAAAACCAACCCACGTCTACCAAATGAATGTCATGCCCTGTCCCACTCACTTTCAGCTACAGGAAGGAGCTGTTCTATATTAATGCAGGCTTCCACCCAAATAATAATAATAATAATAATAATTTTTATTTATACCCCGCCCTCCCCAGCCGAAACCGGGCTCAGGGCGGCTAACATCAGTAAAAATTACAATAAAGTATAAAAAGAAAAACCATTAATTAAAATACAGGTGTATTTTAATGGTGTGTGTGTGTCTGTGTGTCTGTGTGTCTGTACACCTCCAAAAATGTTAAACAACCAAATAATAACATACATGGTACTCCACTAACCTCACCAACTCAAGGCTAGCAACAAACACTAATAGTCCTATTCTTCATAATTAGACAAATTCAAGGAGGATAAGGCTATCAACAGCTACTAGCCATGATAGCTATATGGGGCAGTATATTTCTGAATTTCAGTAGTGGGAATCACAAATAGGGAAAGTGTTGTTGTGCTTATGTCCCACTTATGAACTTCCCATGGGCTTGACTATTGTGAGAACAGGATGCTGCAGTAGATGGGCTGATCCAGTGCGGCTTTTTTCGTGTTTCTTATGTTTGTGGTTAGAATTTACTTCTGAATCACCTGTTCGTTTCCCAGGTCAGGGAACATCTTTAAATAAAATACGGGACCAAGAGAATAAAATCAAGTCCAGCTCCCAGTTAGGGACCCGGTTTATTAACTACTATTGCAGTAAGACAGAGCTCAACTTAACGTGGTTGTTCTAGCCATGGTCTGACCAGCAGAGGCTGATCTTTGCTGGCAAGCAGCTGGAAGATGGTCACACCCTGTCACGTTCCCCCAAATTCCCTATGTCATCTTGCTTGTGGCATATCTCTAGTTCTGGTGTAATGTGAATATAGGATTGCTCTATCTATCATTTTTTATTCTTAAAGTGGTCAGTACTAATTCATAAATATAAATAAAAGGCAGAAATGTGAATACCGAGTATTTGGAATAGATACATTTCCTGCTACTGTTATGTATTGGACAGAAGCAAAAACAGGAGATGACCCTTCACTTAACACTAGCATTAACATCAATCTGATAAAATAAAAATACAACAGTGATGCTTGGGGGGGGGGAAACCCATTTGCTTAACAATCTGATTCCTGCCATGGATCACTTTTTAAGAGAATGGAATGTGGAGATAATTTTTGCATTTTGAATAACCCTGTTCCAGTAACCTGTTTTCCGCCCTCTAGCATTCCTATTGGAACGCTATATGATTAAGCCTGGAGTTCAACCTGACCCTCTTGTAGTCAAACAAAACATTGACCCCATATATAAACACAACATTCCCCAAGCAGACTGGCTGACCCAACTTATAGCCAACTTGGAGATAATGCAGATGTTACAATAATGCTAACTTTGGCTAACACAGAAATAATGAAGGGTATCTTAAAGACTAATAAATATATTATTCCATAAGCTAGGGATGACCAACATAGTGCCTTCCATATGTTGTAGAACTCTAACTCCCATCAGCCCCAGCAAGCGTGGGGCTGAGAGATTTTGGGAGTTATAGTCTAATTACATTTGGAGGACACCACATTGGCTATCTTTGGCAATCAGAGTGACCTCACTGACCTAGTTCAACTATAGCCCCTTTCCCTCTTTATGAATAATTCTGTTTGTTTTTAACTACTCTTAATACTATATGTATACTCGGAAGTAAGCCCCTGTGAGGTCAGTGGAACTTGCTTTCAGGATTGCAGCCTCACTTTTGCATATTACAGAATGGTTTGCTAAAAGTTGATAACTCAGACTGAATCACTAATCTGTGAAAGTTTACAGCATAATGAATGTGTTAGTCTTTAAGCTCTTTATTGTTTTTGCTTCCACAAACTAACATAGTCACCTCTCCAGAAATAATGGCGGACCCAACTGAAATGGAAAGTCACATGAATGGGGCTGACCTTCTGTTATAGACAGCAGCATCCTCTCCTGATCAGGGGCCAAGCTATTGTGCTGCAGTAGCTGATCATGCATAAGGGTTTTCAAGCAATACAGAAGGGACCACACCACATGCATATGTGCTGGGACTGCTGAGAACTACCTGAGAATTCAGATTTGCTGAGCAAAGACCAGTGAGTGAAGTTAATTGAATAATGCTGGTCCATTTCAAAATGGTAAAGGGAACTCATTATTTCTTTGTTTAGAAATATTTATATACTACTAAACATTATCAGATATCATAGTGGTGTTCAGCAATAACATACAACAAATGAAAACAGATTAAAACAGTTTTCCAAATAGGAATTTGATATTGCCCATGTGTCAATTCATCTTTCTTGGAAAACCTGTAGAAATATGAGAGATGTTAAACAAAATATGTACCAAGTTGGATACTAGCTTCAATAAGCAGTGTGTTCCACAAGGTAGGTGCCACTGTGCTGAAGGCGCTACTCTGAGTCACCTTGCAGTTCCCTCAGCATTGCTGTTATGTGTTGATGGGTAGCAACCCCTGCCATAAGACATACTGCTGAATTTTGCAGATACTGACGCTTCCAGACCAAACATAAGGGCAGCCTCACATAGAGTGCACTGCAATAATCCAGGGCACAGGTCACTATAACCATGCTATCCCTGTCCAGGAATAATAATAATAATAATAATAATAATAATAATAATAATAATTTATTATTTATACCCCGCCCATCTGGCTGGGTTTCCCCAGCCACTCTGGGCGGCTTCCAACAGAACATTAAAATGCAGTAATCTATTAAACATTAAAAGCCTCCCTAAACAGGAATTGCCATTGTTGGCACAATAGGGGAAGCTGGTAAAAAGCACTCCTAGCTATTGTGACCACTTGAGCCTTCAATGACAATGATGGATCGAGGAGCACTCCCAGACTCTTTACCTGTTCCTTCAGAGGTAGTACAACCCCATCCAGAACACGTAACTGACCTGCACTCTGAACAGTAGTAGAAACTCTCATCCACAGGGCCTCCATCTTACCAGGTTTCAGCTTCACAGTCCACTATTGTTTCTAGGCATGCAAAGCCACATATGATACAGATGTCACAGAGAAATAGAGTCAGGTGTCATAATATAGATGATATTTTGCTCGAAATCTCCTAATGACTGCACCCAACAGTGTTATATAGAAGCTAAACAGTATGGGGGACAAGATGGTACACAATAAGACCCCATGGCATAGTAGCTGGGGGGCTATTAGGTGGTCCCCTGTTACTACTTCCTGAAAACCACACTGGATGGTTGGCATCCATCTGTCTTTGGAGACAATGGAGGAGTGCACCTTCACAGGTGAAATCAAACTGTTGGAAGATTACATTGCCTGCTGGATAAACAAATGAAACTACTGAGGAACAGTGACCCAAGTTCCCATCTTGCAGAGGTGGTTCAGGAGAATATCATGGCATCAAAAGATGGAGTTGCATACACTCTATGCCTCTTTCAATAAAGGTTATCATCCATCAGGCTAACCAAGGCTGTTTCAGTCCCAAAGTCAGGTCAGAACCCAAACTGGAATGGTTCTAGATCAAGAATGCTTGTAGTTGTTCCATCATGACTCTCAATCACCTTAGCAAAGTAGAATCCTTCAATTCTCACCAGAGGATTACAGAAGTAGCAATAACTGCTCCTGTGTTACCTTTGCAAACTTGAATCCTAGTCAGGTCCATGTGATTAAGGGAAAGAAGAGTCCTTTTAATAAAATCACAATTTTATTTGCTGGTGTTATTAGTTCTTGCATGCCAATTTTTTTTTTAAAAAAAGCCTAATTTTTGTGCTTTTGGGGGCATCAGCAGATTCCACTAGGTTTATGAGGGAGCTTATTTTTCCCACTTAATACTTTGCATAGTTGGCCATGCACATTGTAGCGGGTGGGAAGGGGGTTCATTTTCTTTGGAAGCAATAGGAATGGGCACTGCTGGAGGCTGAATACTCTGTGTGATTGCTCAATCTGGTAGGGCAAATCCTATTTTTTTATATTGTAGGTATGCAGCTTTCCCAGTCTTTGTCTTATATACTGGTAGTTTGTATTGGATTTGAAATTGTATTTGTATATGAAATAGTTTTCATATATATTTATATTGTTGATGTTTTTATTGTTTCATTGCTTCATGATTTATAGGATGTGATTCATAAATTGAATTAAATAAATAGATGGATAAAAGGTAAAGGACCCCTGGCAGTTATGTCCAGTCGCGAACGACTCTGGGGTTGCGGTGCTCATCTCGCTTTACTGGCCGAGGGAGCCGACGTTTGTCCGCAGACAGTTTTTACGGGTCATGTGGCCAGCATGACTAAGCTGCTTCTGGCGAAACCAGAGCAGCACACAAAATGCAGTTTACCTCCCCTCCGAGCGGTACCTATTTATCTACTTGCACTTTGATGTGCTTTCAAATTGCTAGGTTTGCAGAAGCTGGGACCGAGCAACGGGAGCTCACCCCATTGCAGGGATTTGAACCACCAACCTTCCGATTGGCAAGCCCTAGGCTCAGTGGTTTAGACCACAGCGATACATAAAAATAGATGTACATGATAGGATTGCCATCTTTTTTCCTTTCCCTGCTTGTGTGTCTTTAACAACCTTCAGATACACAGAAATAAAGAATTTGCTGCTTTCCCCACCAGTTTCCATACCAAAACATGCTTCAATTATTAAATTTTGGTATCAGACTGCTGTTAAAGATGCTGCAGTGAGTATGTTTCCAGTAGCAAGCAGACTTGGAACTGCCCTGTATCAGGAGTGGCTTGGTGGCAAACAAGGCTTCTGAAGCTGTTCTGCTCTGCAGCAACTAAGGAAGCTCAGGATGGTGCATAAGCAGCTGTCCCACAGTGTACATAGGACCAAGGAAGGACGGCAAGGAAGCTGCTGCAGCAACCTGCAACACCTGTGTCATGATTGTCTTCCTGACAGAGAGTGTAAAACTACACCTGCAGCAAATGGAAGCCAGTTGCCTTTGCTGGAAGAGAAGGTAGTACAGTGACTTGTTGGAAGAGAAGGTACAGTGACTTGAGTGTGCTTTCAGCAAAATAAGGAAATTATCGCTACACTGGAATGGACAGTCCTGCAAGTGGGGTGCCCCTAGCAGGGAAGGAATGTGACACAAAAAAGCTGGACTGTCAGGAGCCATGTTGTATCTCTGGAGTTGAAAACTTGATTCCATGACCTCACCTCAGACACTGATTTTCTGTCAGAAAAGCAAGAGCAGCAGTTGCAGACCTCAGAGCACACCAATGTGGCAGTGGAAGGTACAGTACACAGAATGATGTCTGCTGCTCCACAGAGAAGGATAAGATGTGTGGTGGCGGCAGGTGATATCCTTCGGAGGGGGTGGAGGTAGCAGTGTGTGGAGAAATGACTTGTGGTTTCAGTTGTCTCAATACTAATGCCCAGAGTATGAGAAACAAGCAAGATGAATTTCAGCTCTTAATACAGGATGACGAATAATAGGCATTACTGATGGGATGAGACTCATGAATGGAATGCAGAAATTAAGGGGTATAACCTATTCAAAAGGAATAGATGGAACAGGAACGGAGGAGTAGCAGCATTATAGGTAAATTATGTTTACACTTGTGAAGAGATTCCTAACTTGGAGCATGGAAGGCAGATGGAGAGTATAAGGATAAAAATTGTAGGAGAGGGAAACAAAATGACCTTTCTTTGGGTGCCTGCTATAGACCTCTAAGACATACTGAGATGATGCCTTCCTACAGCAGATTACCAAACATTCAAAATGGAGAGATATAGTAGTCATGGGGGATTTAAGCTATCCTGATATCTGTTGGAACTCAAACTCTACCAAGAATGTAAGTAAAGTCCAACAAATTCCTCCATTGCCTTGCTGACAATTTCATTTCCCAGAAGGTGGTAGAAGCAACAAGGGTGTCATCTGTCTTGGACCTGGTCCTCACCAGCAATGAATAACCAATGAATGAAGTAAAAGTACTGGGAACCTTGGGAGGAAATGTCCTGGGCCCGCTGTTGTTCACAATCTTTATAAACAACCTGGATGAAGGTATTGAGGGGATGCTCATCAAATTTGCATATGACTTCTGGGAGGGGTAGCCAATGCCACAGAAAACAATCAGGATTCAAGATAACCTTAACAGATTGGAGGACTAGGCCCAAACTGACAAAATGAATTTCAGTAGGGACAAATGCAGTGCTTTTTTTTTTTCTAGAAAAAGAGGTGCAGGAACTCCTGCCTTTTTTGGACAGACAACCCTAAGTTGTTGAGCTTCTTTCAGGAAGACCATCCACAGCCGCTTTCAGCACCATAGGGAGGAACACAACACTAAAGAGGTGCCAGAACTCAGTTCTGGTGAGTTCTGTCTGAAAAAACTCCCTGGACAAATGTAAGGTTCTGCACTTAGGGAGGAATAACCAGCTACACAAATACAAGATGGGGGACACCTGGCTTGCCAGTAGTACATGCGAAAAGGATCTAGGGGTCTTAGTAGACCACAAGCTTAACATGAGTCAACAGTGTGATGCAGCAGCAAAAAATGCTAATGCTGTTCTAGGCTGCATCAACATAAGTATAGTGCCCAGATCAAGGGAAGTAATAGTACCACTCTATTCTGCATTGGTCAGACCACACCTGGAGTACCGTGTCCAGTTCTGGGCATCACAATTTAAGAAGGATATTGACAAGCTAAAGGCTCATCTAGTCCAATATCCTGTTCTCACAGCAGCCGAACAAACACAGCATTTTTTTAAATCCTAAAGAAAAACAGTAAGACCTTTTCAGTTTAGTTAGGTATTAAATATTTGTAAAATGTCAAAACCTAAATATCCACAGTATCTTTACAGGGAGGAAAGATGGGGAGAGAAGCAGAACTTGGCCACACCCCATTGACATCTTCATAGCCTCATCAGGTCTAGTGAGCACCAGTTACTGCTGGCTTAATTATTGGGCAGTACTGTATGTTTGTCTCCTGCCAACCTAGCAGTTCGAAAGCACGTCAAAGTGCAAGTAGATAAATAGGTACCGCTGCAGCGGGAAGGTAAACGGCGTTTCCGTGCTCTGTTCTGGTTCGCCAGAAGCGGCTTAGTCATGCTGGCCACATGACCTGGAAGCTGTACGCTGGCTCCCTCGGCCAATAATGCGAGATGAGCAACCCCAGAGTCAGTCATGACTGGACCTAATGGTCAGGGGTTCATTTACCTTTTTACTGTATGTTTGTATTGTGCAGAACAGATCCACAGAAATACAGTACATTGTGGGAAGCTACGACTGCCCTGCATTTGTTCCTGTGATGTTTACGTGAAAAAGACACAGAGCCATCTCACGCATTACAGGGTAGAAATGAGTGCACGCTACTTCAGGGGGTAGCCAACATGGTCTCCAGATGTTGTGGACTATAATTATTACCATTGGTCATGCTGGCTGGGACCAGTGTTCGAAACTCCCATTGTTCTAGGTACATTTTTCAACAAGGAATTTAATTAGAGTGAGCAGTTTCTGAGCTTTGGGCACAGTACTGCGCCTAAGATTTCAGATTAAAACTGCAGAGTAAAAGGAAAGGAGGACCTTTTTCTGCCTTCCCACTTCCAGCCACCCTCTGAAGACTGAAGAAAAGAGCCTCTTAAGAATATTAGGGGGTGGGCAGGGAAAGGACTGGACTATGTGAAAAATGAACATAATACTTTAGCTGCAGTTCATTCATTTTCAGCTTTGCATTCTTACAAAAAAGCGTGCCTAGACATTCCATTGTTGCGTCCATAATCTAGGTTTAAGGTGCCATTTAGCTCCAAGCTTTCGTATCTCAGTTTCTACCGGTAACACTGGCTGGGACTGATGAGTGTTGCAGTCCAAAGCACTGGACTACATCGTTACTGGGACCTTCTGGTGAAACTTGAGTTAGTTATGCTGTGTACCTGCTTCTACCGTAATGAGTGTAGTAGCCTTTACACAACTGTGTTTATATTCTCTTTCATAAGCATTGGTTACTTGGGCTACATGTCTCCAAATTATATTTCTAGGTCAACTGTGGTCCTTTAATTCTTCATAGGAGATGAATACCAAGTAGCAAAGGAGGGGGAGAGTTAATGATTATGTATAGGACACGATGAGTCAGTGCAAAAACACAGAACTTCTGGGTGGGTGGCCGGCCTTAGACACTCAAGTATCTTTTGGGATCAATTTGGCCTAATATGTGCATTACACAGATCATTCCTTTACTTTTCTAGTGGAACAAATAGAGAAAACAGCAGAGAGAAAAGGGATCCTTATAGGTCGTCTTCTTCATTCTGTTACAACCCAAGTGGTTTTCTGTAACTGGGAACAGGCTTTAATGATACATATACAAATATATGTACATATACACATATACAGTACATTGTTTTATACAATGTTAAATGAGATTTCCACTTTAATTTTAAAATAATCCTAATGTTTAAATTACATATACTTTGGATAATCCTATCACTCATCTTTCCAAATCCATAATGCAGATTGGAAATAGGCTTCAACTGAGTTGACAAATACTGTACAAAGTCTAAATTCTAAACTCCAAAACTTCTTGGCACATTCCTGCCATTCTAAAGAAAAGTGGAGGGTTTTCAAAGTGTGATGTCCATCTTGTTTCTCAATATTGAATGATGAACCATTTGGGGAGTGAAAGAGGCTAAATATTATTAGAAACACATTGAATAATTTCATAAGAATCTGGCTTATGCTCAGACCCATTTGTCTATCTGGTGCAGTAACTGTCTACACAAATTAGAAGTGGCTCTCCAGGGTTTCAAAAAGAGCATCATTGCCAGACCTACCTGGAGATCCTGGGAAGTTCTGCATGCAATGCAGTTGCTCTTCAAGTAAGCTTTGGCCATTCCCCAGGCATAAAGGTACCCAAAAATGCTTAGTAGGGCAATAAGTAGCAAATTATAAGTTATTTACTAGTGATAATATCTTCTACATGTCATTATTTTCTCATAGAACTTTCCTTGGGTCTGCTCCAGGTCTGCTGTTCAAATACTAACTTTTTGCTCTGAAATTTGGTTTTGCCATATGTGTTGTGTACATTATAAGTTCCTTCTTTGAATATGTTTGCATACGTTTGGCTGCTTAGAGATCCATGAGAGGCAAAACCTCATTGTTATTATCAATGAATAACACTTTTCTGTGCTTGAAGAGATCCTGATAAACTTTCTGAACTTTGTATGCCATGCAACACTTAAAGGCATTGAATACATGACAGAATAAAAGGGGGCCAGAACTTGTCTGCAAGAACTCAACAACATGCTGTTCTGACCCAACAAGGCATTTTGTTATTTGTTATATTGCCCCCTAGTTTCTGCATTTAGAACTCCTTTAAATTTCCCTTTGTAATCTTGATATATTAGCAACCAATCAAATCTTTCTAGCTATTACTGTGTTGATTTGTTGTTTTCCTATGTAGTTTATTTAATCCTCTTTAGATTAGTTTTACTCAGTGGGAATGCTACCTTTGGGCCTTATTCTCTAACACTTGGGAGTTGCAACCTGGAGAGTCTGGACTTGTATTTTCTTTTCACCTTATCCATACAATCTCTTATCTCAGTCTGAGTCAACCATCCATTCATCCTTGTACAGTGAAGCATTTGTGCATCTGCATTTATAAGTTGTTTACATTTACAAGGTTGAAGATTTAAAAACGGTGGATAATATTCAGAGAAAACTCTGCAAAGTGGTATTTTGAGACATCTCCGTTTTCTCAGGAAATATCATTGAGAGATGTTGGGTTGGCTCTGTACTCCTTGGTTTTGAACGGCAGCACTGAATCTTGTGAGCACCTATTGAAGACAGTTGTGAGCTGGCTAGAGAATGTGGATTTAACTCAGAAAATGTATGAGGGTTGCTAACATTTTGGGGGGGGGAATTTCTGAACATTTAAGAGATGCCTAACATGAATACATATGTATAGTAAATGAAGCTTTCCCTATAACTTTCATTCCAAGCTAGGAAAAGCTTCACTTGCTTAATATCTTCTTACCAATTAGTTGTTAAAGTTATAAGTAGGTTCACCCGATGCAAAGTGACAGCTGCAGCTTCTCATGTAGGAGTGAAAGTCTTCACCTATTGAAATTCCCCTTTTCTACACAATGATTGTTGGTACTCTTTTATGTCTGGTTGTTCCAGGCATATAGAAAACTTTATCAGACGAACTGTTGACAGCTCTACTTTCTGCTAAAGTGCTTTAATTGTTGTCTATCGGTAAAATCTTATCCTTTCTGTTAAGCTGTTTAGTCCTTGGTCTTGAAGAAAGTATTTCTAAATACCAATTGCAGTGTATTTCAGCTATGTTACTTGGGCAGCTCAAAAAAGAACTAGCTTTTAACTTACCTAGAAGAAGAAGAAGAAAGTGGAGCTTGTGTGAATACATTATTTTGTATGAAAATGCAGGCACACTTTCTCTGCTTTTGACCACAATATAAATCAGCGTAGAAAACAATGTAGATCTTGGCATTCAGGTCATGTTGGTTTTGAATTATGAATATATACTGGGGTTGGGAATTACAAAAGCTGCTTGTGTGGTAATTTTTCCCCTCAGTTCATCTCCAAGAATACTTTGAGCTGCCTCATGTCCTACATTCTGTATCATTCCCCTTGGCATAGATAACTGGGGTTTCCCACTGAGCAGCAAAACCATAATTATTACTAAGATTACTTCAGTGAATGTCATATATAATATATATATAGTGGCACTTCTGTTTTTTGGTCACGCTGAAGTTCAATGTAGCTTGAAGTAGAGGAGAAACAGAATTTCCTGTAATGGCTCACTATTTCCCCCCTAGATAGAAAGGAAGCAGACCCTGGAGTTGATACCACCTGAGGTAGCTACCGTATGTGTGGTAAGGAAGAAAACCCATGGCCTGTCAGGAGCACACAGCCTCCTTCATAGACACCCATGAAGCCCAATTGCTGGGATGATCCCTTGCGCCACCTCCTGCATTTAAAGTTTGAGAGAATAATTTAGTATTATGTTTGTGCCTCAGAAGGATAGCACAGTATTCTGTTCCCTCTCCAGCTCCAAGCTCAATAAGAAAGCTGGGGCCAGTCTTTGACACAGTAAGTGTAGCATTTGCCATGGGAAACTGTGGATACCTGGTAATGCTTTTTTCAAAGTGGCTTTTTGGGGGAGCTGAGTTAGCAAGTTCTGAATTAGGAAGTCCTTGGTCAAATCTTACCTCAGCTACAAATTCTAGATGGCCTTAGGCAAACTACCATTATTTCAGCCTCTGCTTCCCGCCAGTAATATAGGAACAATAATACCAAGCTACTACTACCTTGCAAAGGTTTGTCTGGATGTGAAAAACTTTGAACAGTAAAAATGTACCATGATTCTACTTTCTTTGGGCTGTTTTTTCCCCCAGTAAGCAAACAAAATATATACAAACAAAATTAAGTATGCAGCAGTTATATAATCACTATTTGCTTTATAGTTTTGTTCTGGGGGCAAGTATACAGAAATCATGGATTTAAATGGTACATTTCAATAAATTAATAAGTTTATCAATGCATTCAATACTGGCTTATTTTTACATTTGTTTGTAAAATACTAACTTCCACTATGAAAGTGTCCTTATTTTGTCCTTTAGTCCCACACTTTTGGGTAAGATTTTCTAATAGCAATTTCCCAAACTTTGTCATACCATTTTGCCACAATGATACCTTTCAAAGTCTTTCAAAATCTGGCTATAATTTAAACCACAGAGCCTAGGGCTTGCCGATCAGAAGGTCGGTGGTTCGAATCCCCGCGACAGGGTGAGCTCCCATTGCTCGGTCCCTGCTCCTGCCAACCTAGCAGTTCGAAAGCACGTCAAAGTGCAAGTAGATAAATAGGTACCGCTCCAGTGGGAAGGTAAATGGCGTTTCCGTGCGCTGCTCTGGTTCGCCAGAAGCGGCTTAGTCATGCTGGCCACATGACCCGGAAGCTGTACGCCGCCTCCCTCGGCCAATAAAGCGAGATGAGCGCCGCAATCCCAGAGTCGTCTGTGACTGGACCTAATGGTCAGGGGTCCCTTTACCTTTACTCCAGCAGCCACCATCAAATATCCACATAATGTTTTGTTTGTTATATCTAGATTATTTCCTATAAATAAACTTAATAAGGCCAATTCCAGTGTTTGTTTAATTTTCTGTCCAACTAATATGGAAATTTTGTGAAATATTTTATCCCAAAATTTGGCCATGCCTTAACCATATAGCCCCTACAACACATGGCAGAGCTTGATATGTGTATGTGATTCAATGGAGTGAGATACTATTTTTACATAATTTTTGTTGCAATTTCATGAAATTGGGCCATGGTAAATCTGTATTGGAATTTATTGCAAAAACAGGTCTGTTGTTCATCCTGTATGTCTAAATGCCCAATCCATTTCCTATAACCTTTTAAGACTGTGCAGTGATTCCATATCTTCCTGGATAAGAAGTTTATAAAGTTCTTTTTTGCTCTAGCAAAACTTTTTGAAATGTATTCAGGTTTCTATTCCCTTGATATTTTGTATGTTGTTGACTTATAAAGCTTTCTGTTTGGTAGCACATAAGCCATGTAATGCCTGTGTCTCTAAATCGGTTCCTCCGCATGTGATTCTACTTGTTTTTCAATTCTGGATGTAAGACAGTGTGAGAGCTTCTAAATCATGGACGGGGAACCTGTGGCCCTTTAGATGTTTTTGGACTACAACTTGCACCATCTTTGACTATTGGGGATGGTGGCGGAGGCTGATGGGAGTTCAAGTTCAACAACACCTGGAGGGCCGCAGCTTCCCCATCCCTTTTCTAAATGGACGTATGTGTGTTTGTGTTTGTGTGTATGTGTGTTTGTAAATATACATGCTGGAACAGGCTAGGATATTCAGTCTAGTATTTTGTTTCCAACAGCAACCATCATAGGCCTCTGGAAGCTCACCAACAGGGCATTAAGGTTATGGCCATTCCCTATGAACATTAGCATCTGGTATTCAGAGGTATACTGCTTCTGATCATGGAGGATCCACCTGGCTATCATGAATAAATGAACACATTAAGACAAATTTATGCTATGTATAGCACAAGTCTGAATTCCTGCTATGCAAATTTTTTGATCTGTAAACAGAAGGGGTGAACAGAAAGAAGCTTAGTAGGTGCACTCAGTTCCAGTGATCACTGCCAGCTTCATAGCTATTATTCCCGGAACTGCTTTCCCCCGACATAATTTCCAGGGATGAAACCACATTATTGGCAAATGGGAATTTACACTGTCTGCCACGTTACTTCCAGACATAATGCATTCTAAAGTCCAATCCACAGCCTGGTTAAATTTTAAAAACTGTCTTTCCCCCTTTTTAAGACACCGTCTTATAATTTTTTTCCCTCAAAAAAACGCAGGGTGGCTTATTTTCGGGGGATGTCTTATTTTTATTACGTCAGTATGGTACGGTACAGCCTCCCCCTGCGCGCTGAGCAGATGGGGCAGTACTCCGCAAGAGGCGCGTTCCCCCCCCCCCCGCGCACCTCTCGCTGGTTCGCTGGCTCCCTGCGCACGGGGAACAGGCAGGGCAGGAAGAGGCGTCTCCCCCCCGCCTCTCTCTGCGTGCTAAGCAGGCGGGGCAGAACTCCGCAAGAGGCGCGTTTCCCCCCCGTGCCTCTCACTGGTTCGCTGGCTCCCTGCGCACACAGGAGGGGCTGAGGAGGCGATGGGAACAATGGCGGCACCACGGCTTACTTTTGGGGTACGTCTTACTTCTCACAAAGGTAAAAAAACCCTGCCATGGCTTACTTTATGACTACGTATTAAAAAAGGGGAAACAGGGAAGTTGAATTCAGTCTTGTTGAAATCAACCATGTTGGAAATTGCACAGCTAGTAAGGAAGAATCTGAGCAGTGCCAAAAAGGTTTTACACCTGTGCAAGAGGATGGAAGTTGGTGGAAAGAAGTTACCACATTGCAAGCAGTGTCATGCAGAGCACCACATTGCATCCCCAAGCCCAGGATGCAGGTGCTCTGCATGGCACTGTGTCACTAGATCTGAGAGTCCTGATCATCTCTTGATTGAGTCCATAGTGCAGAAAGTCCATATGTATGTGTATCTCCTGGCAATTTTTCAATAATTCCTGTTGAGCCAGGCATGGAGTAGTCGAAATACATTGTTTCTGCAAACTTTAAATTAGTTGTGAGGATATTTGGTTTGTTTTAAATGTTTTTACAATTATAATACCGTGTTTTATTGCTCTGTTGTTTGCTGCCCTCGACTTCTTTGGGAGGAAGGGCAAGATAAAGGTCTTAATATACATAGTATGTAGTAGTTGAAATATATTTCCAGGTCTGACAGCCTGCTTCCACATACCAAAGGTTTGATATATAATTATGCAAGTATGTTGCTTCATTTTTGCAATAGGGAAGAAGGGGGAATATGTATCTGCGTGTGTTTGCATGAGAAAGAACTTTAAACCATAGATGTGTGGGCAGAGAACACCCACCTTGAAATTTTGAGACATAACTTTTCCAAAAACAAATGTTTGAAGCAATTTAAAAACATTGTATTTTTAAGCGAGCAACACTTGAATATTTTCCAGAGCTCTGAGTCACTTGGCCATCCTATTCACACCTTGTTCACCCTGGACCAGCATAAGTTCAAACAAATATGCAGAAAAATGAACTTTTACCATATCTTTTGACTATATCTAGTTACCTCATACTGAAACTTCTAATTCAGCTTACTCTGGTCTTCTTCCTAAGATTATATATTTTTTTACAGGTACTAGTATTGAATTTGGGGCATGCAAAGCATGTAGGAGCATACCTAGCCGTCAGCCAGGTTGCCCCCTCCCCCAGGTTGCAGGTCCAGTAGGGCAGACTAATTGTACCGCTGCTTGGCACACCCTGACAAAAGAGCTGAGGGGGGAGTTGTGTGGCACTTCCATGCCGCAAGAAGCTAGCTCACCACATTCCTGAACACTGGGAATACCAGGACTTGGGAAGGGGAAGGGAGTGGAGCTGGAATCAAAGCTCCCAGGATGATGGAGCACATAGGCAGAGCTGCCTTGCAAAGGTGCAGAAAGGGGCTCCATGTGGGAGCATATTTGCATTGAAGCACAAGGATTGGTGGGGGATCCTATAGAAAAGGATGATTTGGAAAGGGATTTGCAGTGTCCTAAAAGAGGAGGAGGAGGATATGGGGAAGTGGGGAGATGAGGGAAACTGTTGACTTGGAATGGGATTGCTCCTCACTGTTGAGGTATAGGAAAAGCAAGACCTTGCCCACACTTGTCCCCTTAGTGGTTTGTCTCCTCATGACTGGAAAGTGTGTGTGTGTGTGTGTGTGTGTAAGTAAACATCTGCAACAAGTGTGAGAGGTTACTATGCGGCTCCTTGCCATGGGTACAAGTGTGGGGGCACTTGCTGAGACAGCTCCTTGCTAGATATGCCTCTGAAAGCATGTACTCAATCAGTCATCCACATACAGAGCAATCAAAATATTGTTTACGAATTACTGTTTTTCAGTTGGCATTTATACACACATAAAGAGGAAGAGAACTGTCCTAAATGCTTCAGACAGGGAGTTTCATATGCAGTGTAGAGAAAAAACACCTCTCTCACAGCATGCCTTATTGAATCAGCCCACAAAAGCAAATAGGCCTACAAAAATTATTACTAACCTGCTTACAAAAATGGTCAACTGTTTATGCAGAGGTATGTTTTATTTTATTCACTGGGACTAATCCCTGAACAGAGGGGAGTGCACCACCAGGCCAGTCACTGCCAACTGCATTGCAGCTGGGCACTAGAAGAACAAGAATGGGAGGAAGCCAGCCAGCCAGCCAGGTAACCTATATCAAACATTTATCTACACCTGCATAAAGTCACTGTCACTTAATGCTACCAGGTGAATGCTGATCCTAGTTATAAATGCTGCAAACTAACCTAATCAGCTTTCTAACTCACAGTGTTTGGTGCATTTGAGTTTCATAGTTAGCTAAGCTTTGTCCTTTGCCACCCTATTTCAAATATGGACATACTGTACTTCATTAGAGGAGATAGTGGCTAAAGGACATAGCTTTGGGAGCATAGTAGGGGTTGCAGAGAGAGTCACACATTGACGAATTTCCTTTGTGCGATGGTTTGTTTCTAAGCTCCCCCCTCCAAGTGTCTAAAGTGACATGGGTACATGCAATATCCACAATTTCTGTGGTTTTTACTTATTAATTATTAATTTCATAGAAATTTATACAGAGCTTGATTGTTAAAAACCCCCACCTCAAAGCAGTTTACAAAAAGATAAAACAAGAAAAAAAATCACAACTGTACTTTAGAACATACAAAGGTTAAAATACTAAAACAGATTAAAAATTTTGATGGGAGGAATCATGGAAATTTAAGGTATGATTTATACAGAAGTATTTTCATATACTTGTATCACATGACTGTATCAGGCATCTTGTGTACTCATAGTTGCATCTCACCACATATAGGAGAATTATGGATTCATCGGTCTTTGTCTAAAAATTCTGGCTTTGAATCGTATTTATATTCTTTGATCCCTTAGGATTGCACAGGCTAGTGATAGATTATATAATTCCAATAAACAAAACTGGCTGATAATTAAGTTGAGGCACAATGTACATGCCTCTCTTTCTCTCGCCTGGGAAATAGCAGATGGGAAATCACAGCATCTATGAAGAATAGCTCATGAACAGCACAGTGGGACTGTTCTGTCCTCCCCTTGAAGATTCTGGGCCTCACATCTGGCCCTAGTATGGAGTGAAGTGTGCTCTCGCCATACTTCTGCTTAAACAAACAGTTGTCTTTGGCAAAAATTATAACTGTTCAGCCTCTTTTATATGTCTGGGGTTCCTATTGTGGTGGATTTCCTATTATCTATACACCAGTCCCAATCCTAAATGATCTTGCAAGACAGGGATATGCATTTCTCCCCGTACTACCCAGATGGCTTTGGAGTTTATTAGCAGCATTTTACAAGCAGTTTATGTCTCTTAACTAGTGCATGGGAGGAATGTTAAAAGCTATCTGTCCTGCAAGATCAACTCTAGTGGTTCATTTCCTTGGCTTCCTAAAATGGCATGATAGTTTAGTTACTTTTTGAAGAAACCTCATTGTAGAATCATAGACTGTAAAGTTGAAAGGGATTCCAAGGGTCATCTAGTCCAATGCCCTGCAATGCAGGAATCTCAGCTAAAGCATTCATGACAGATGACCATCCAACCTCTGCTTAAAACCCCCCAATGAATATAATACAACCTCCTAAGGGAGTCCATTTCACTGTCAAACAGCTCTTAGCATGGTGTTTAGTTGGAATCTCCTTCCTTGTAACTTGAATCCATTGGTTTGGGTTCTATCCTCTGGATCAGTAGAAAACTAGTTTGCTCTATCTTCCTTAGGACAGCCATTCAGGTGTTTGGATATGGCTGTTGTATTTCCTCTTGGTCTTCTCTTCTCTAGGCTAAATATACTTAACTCCCTCAACTACTCCTCATAAGGCTTGATTTTCAGACCTTTAACACCTTGATCACCCTTCTCTGCAAATGTTCCAGCTTGTTAATATCCTTGTTAAACTGTTCTGCCCAGAACTGGACACAGTACTCCAGGTGCGATCTGACCAAGGCAGAATAGAGCAGCACTATTACTTCCCTTGATCAGGACATTATACTCCTGTTGATACTCATTATAGTTATGACATTGCTTATTAATTTATTGCCTATTTAGGATTTCTGCAACCAAAAATCCTTGTCAATGTAATTAGTTTAGCGGAACATCAGAGAATTATTGTTCTGAAAGCAGAGATAACAAAAACTATAAAAAGCAAGATATTTACACAATACTATAGAACTTGAATGGTACAAGGTTGCTTGTGTCTGCAGTATTGTGGCAGTATTATCTTTTTACTTTTGCCTTCCATTCCCATCAACTTATTAAATATTTGTCCTAGGAAAGGTAGAAAGAGTTTTCTCTTTGTAAGTTTCCCCCACAGTCTTGGAATCCCACAGATGGAATGAATGGAATTCTCCTACTCAGAAATGTAAAAAGTAAAAATAAAAATCAGACTCTGCTGAGACTGTTTTAGCAGAACGTTGTATGGAGCTTTGTATTACTGGAGAGTGAATGATAAAATAATTAAAAACACTGTCGCCCCAGAAACTCAAATAACTATGAAAATAGCACATTCCTGCTGATCAGAACAGTGGAGAATGCGTTGGTGAAGATCTGCTTGACATGAGCTTGTCTGGCAGTTTTTTGGTAACTACATATTTCTAATGCTCTGTTTTTTGGACTTTCATTTATACCACTTTTTAATGTGAGGAAGGAAAGCTCCCTATGTACGCATGTTAATCACCAAATATCATTGTTGAATACTGTGAGTGTAGATCCATGTATAAAACTATATTAAGAACTATGCACTACCATGTATTGAGGATGTGGGCTCTTCCACAGAGATGTAATATGTGTATGCTATAGTGCTCCTCAAATGCAGTCAGATTCACAGCAGACAGGTATGCAGGTTTTCCAGAGCCCATGCTATTTCACAAGAAGTAATGGATTTCTTTAACCCTTCAGCATTCTCAATTAGTGCTTCCTAGAGACTAGGGAATCTAATTTAAGTGAAATTTGTCTTCATACTTTGGCTAGATAGCTAATATCAGCACATTGTTTTGTTGTTTTTATTTTGATTATGTACTTTGTGGTTTTATATTCTGAGTTTATCCTGTGAATCGCCCTGAGACCTGATTGATAAACTTTATTCTTAAAGTGCATAGTCATTTGGTCACAGTGGGACTTGAAAACTCCAGAGGCGCCTTTCCCACAATGGGAGTATCCTCCAGACCATTCAAAAGAACTACCAGTAGACTACTAGATGATGCATTACAAACTGCGAAATGAGCCTTCTTTTCAGCCCAAATTGCCATATGGGAGGCACAGTTATGTGCACTTGCTAGTGTTCAGTTCAGAGCAAGACTTGCTCTTTTTCATCCAACTTACTTCATAGTTTGAAGCTCCTAGAATACCAAGTAGCCACTCATGCTACACAATACTGAAGAGAACTTCAGGAGTTATTGTGTCAAATTATAATCCTACCAACAGCTGCAGCAGCAACAAGACAATAGCACCCACCCCATAATTTTAGAATAGGTTTCCATTTAGTATCTTCCTGAATGTTTTGTTTTAATTGCTGAATACATAGCATTTTATATGTAGATAGAAATTGCTCCCTTTAAGTCAACACATCATAGTACATAGTGGTTGATTGAGGCTGAACATTCCGTTTTGTGGGTGTGCTATGATTAAGACTTTTAACGTGTTTTAGATAGATTGCGATTCCATTTTAGAAATGAATTCAACTATGGGTGGTAGATGGTAGATGTAGTTTCTGCTTATTTGAAATGTTGACACTTTTATTTACTTTGTGCCCTAATCCCCCACATAAATGAGTGAAATGGATGATCTGAGGGTCACTGGCTCATATTTCCTGTCCTAATGATAGTAAAACATGCTGAGAGCAATGCGGAGGAACTGAAAATGAATGTGAAGGCATGTGAAATATGGTAAGGGTCGTGAGACAAGACAATAACTTTCATAGCTAAAAAATAGTACTTCACTTGGTGTAATCACGGGAGAAAACGAAGATTGCCCTCCAAAGGAGATGCAAGGACTCAAATGTCTTCCTAAATAAGAAAAGAAACTACATCAGAAAGAATCTTATTGGATCTATAAGTTTGGGTCGCTAGCTTCTAAAGGTCTTAATCTTCATATTGATTATACCGGTAGCTCCTTTTTGTAATCGAGTTCTATATGTATCGGCCTTCCTAGATATATTTATACCTTTAAGTACTTAATATCCCAGATGTAGTAGTATTGTGTTAGTGTACTGCCCCTTTAAATGGTTTCTTGGTTTTTTGTATTTAATCCCGAGTAACCTTCAGTTTGTATTAGCCTTTGCCAGAGTGATGAACGTTAGAGTTGCTGGAGCTTTGTAGCCATGGTTAAATTTTCTTATTCTGCATTCCTAAATAAGATGGCGTGATGAAATACAAGGCATTGCCTCCATAGCAAAAAACAGAACTGAATGGGAGACAGAATGGTTCAGGAGATTGTGCTTAATATCCCTGCTGTAACCTAACAAGCTACTAATTAAGGTCCATGTCTGCACATATAAATTACAATTTCTGCACATATAAATGAAAATTAAAATCACTGGTCTAAACAAAACCATGGGTTAGTGCAAATGTATAGGCACCTTGGAAGGAAATAGCAGCCACTTTTTTACTTCCTTGCTATTTTGCTGCCTCACTATGCTGAGCTAAGCAATAGTTTGGGTTCATATGTTGTTTGAACCTCGGCTCATGGTTTAACTCTCCTGGACAAGCCACAAATTGTAAACCTTCATTACAGCTCATGGTTTGTCTGGTGAGAACTTTCCTCTTCCAGACGTATTTGTGAAAGAGGGTAAATGTGCATTTGGAATCCTGCAGGGGAAGTGAATTTTGATCAGAAAACCAACTTCTAATCCAGTTTTAAAGCACCCCAACTTTTTTTAATGAGAGAAATTTCACAAGCAATGAGAGAAGAAACTGAAACTTTCTGATGCAAGAGCAACACTGTTCATGTCCTCAAGATCTTAAAATTCAGAATGGGGAATGCATCTTATGGAAATCATGTTGGTAAACCACAAATAGATTGTCTTGACAAAAAATTTTTTTAATTAAAATAATGGTCTGTAGGCAAACTGTGGGAAGAGCCCCAGTACAGAAAGGAAATGTACAGTATCTGGTTCATCACAAGGACTGGTAGCTGCATTTTGTAAATAACACAGAATGTAGAATATGATTATATTTGTCTTAATTTCTTGTAAAATTTAATGCTGGTGATGTTTCATAATATGATCAATTCCATTAAACTGAACTACACCAAAGATGCTCACTAACCACATTCTTTTAGTTAATTTCATCCCTGCTTTGTTGAGTCACCTACTTCTGATCATCACATTTAGATGTTGGAGGTTAATTGCATTGTACTCAAGTGGATAATAAGCCAGAGAAAACCAAACTATAGCTTAATGTCATCCTTAATTAAAAAAATTGTTATATTTGATAATAAAGTAAGTGATATTAAGTACATTTTAATACAGCATTTAATCTTAGGTTATGGTATGTACTTAATGCATCTACTCATATTAAATTTCCTGCTTCTGGGAACAACTTGCAGTCACCAGGACTTTAGAAATGGCAGGTAAGTATTCTTGTATTCATGGCTTAATGCCCCTGAGGGGTGATTCTTAGAGCTACAAACTGCCTTGTGCAGCTTTTTTTCTTTTTTAACTCCCTCAAAGAATATCTAGTTACAGAGTGCTGTGCTGGGAGTACCTGGGGAAATAGTAAAAGGAAACACAGCTGGGAGCCACTGTGGTTTGACTTCACTCCAGATACTTTGAAAATATGCTGGCAAAAACATGATTTTAAGTAAAACTGTTTCCTTTGGTAACATACCCAGAACTGCAGGTTTTACATTTTTGTGCTTTGTGTGTATAGGCCAAGGGTGGGGGAAGGACTTGTATAAAGATGCCATATATATGGATGGAACTAGGATAGCATTGTAGAAAGAGGGTAAGAAAGACCACAAATGCTGCAGTGGAGTGAGTTTTGGTAACTCAGATTTGCTGCTCAAATTGTGCTGTGGATAGAAGGCAGAAACACTGGAGGGAGGGAGGGAGAACCTGTTTAGAATATGTTGTTATTATTATTTTTAGAAATTAAACAAAACTTGCCCCTTCTTCCATGCAAAAATCTGATGGTGTTTTTACGAAATACACTTAAAAGTATAATGTGCTAGGGATGGGAGAGAAAATAAGTTTTGAATGTGAATGTACTTTCCAAAACAATATACTAACCAAAACACAGCTATCCTTTAAAATTCACATTTCTCCAAATTTTATGATGCAGTTTCCCAAACAAATAATGTTTATAAAAATGCACATATAAAGGGAAATGTACATAAGATGCATCTGCCAGAAAAAAATAACACATGAGGTCACAACCTTGCTAAAGCTAATCAGATCTAGTTTTGTTTAATAGATGGGTGACTGCCTTGGTGGTATCCTGTCTTGGATTCCTTGGTGGAAATAAGATGGAATATAAATGCAAGAAAATAAATAAATGCCTTGGAACACTTCTTAATTCAGGTACTATGATTGCAAACAAAATCCACAAATACAGTGGGCATTTTACTCTTGAATTTAGTAGGCACAGCTCCTGCCATAATTTTCACAAGCAGAGCTCAGAAAACAGTGGCCATCTTGGGAAGAGGATTACGCATCCATTCTTATTGAGATGGTGCACACAGCAATGTATTCAAAAACTTGCATAGTATACATTAAAGGTAAAGGGACCCCTGACCATTAGGTCCAGTCGTGTCCGACTCTGGGGTTGCAGCGCTCATCTCGCTTTATTGGCCGAGAGCCGGCGTACAGCTTCCAGGTCATGTGGCCAGCATGACAAAGCCGCTTCTGGCGAACCAGAGCAGCGCACGGAAACGCCGTTTACCTTCCCGCCGGAGCGGTTCCTATTTATCTACTTGCACTTTGACGTGCTTTCGAACTGCTAGGTGGGCAGGAGCTGGGACCGAGCAACAGGATATAGTATACATTATACAGTATATATTAATTCCTGAATTCAAAGTGATATAGCAGCATATGTGAATTATGCTTTCTCCATTTTTCTGCAGAAGTTTATAAAGTAGTTGTATAAGCATATATGCAATTAGTTGTTTGAATGTGAGATGCGTATGAGCCCCTGGAAGAGTGCTCCTGCACTTGGGACTTGCTTGCAGGCTTCCCATAGGTATCGAGTTGGCCATTGGGAGAACAGGAAGCTGGACTAGACTTAATGGGTCAGTAGCCTCATCCAGAAGGCTCTTCTTAGGTTCTTACAGTTTCATCAAGAAGTGGACAATCTGAACCACAAAACTGGTCAGGAGCATAACCTATTTTCACTGGTGCAGAAGCTGCTTCCTAAACACCACGACCATTTATGATTTCTACCCTGCCCATCTGAGTGTGTTGCCCCAGCCCCTCTGGGTGGCTTCCAGCATAATAAAAACACAGCAAAACATCAAACATAAAAAAACTTCCCAACTCAGGGCTGCCTTAAGATGACTTCAGAAAGTCAGGTAGTTGTTTATCTCCTTGACATCTGATGGGAGGGGATTCAACACGGTGGGTGCCACTACTGAGAAGGCCTTCTGCCTGATTCCCTGATTCACTTATTGCAGTGAGGGAACTGCCAGAAGGAGCTGAACAATGGGGGCGGAGACACTCCTTCAGGTATACAGGGCCGAGGCTGTGTAGGGCTTTAAAGGTCAGCACCAACACTTTGAATTGTGCTCAGAAACATACTGGGAGCCAATGTAGATCTTTTAGGACCAGTGTTGTATGATTCCAGCAGCCACTCCCAGTCACTAGTCTGGCAGCCGCATTCTGGATTAGTTGTAGTTTTGGAGTCACCTTCAAAGGTAGACCCATGTAGAGCACATTGCAGTAGTCTAAGCAGGAAATAACCAGAGCATGTACCACTCTGGCAAGAGTGGGATTTCAGCCGGCGGTACCAGATGGAGCTAGTAGACAGCCATCCTGGATGCACATCTTGTATATGTTATCCTTCAAGGTTTTATTTTGGCTTTCAAAAAGGTCCTGCACAAGACTGTAGTCATTAACTCATCTCCATGAAAAGTAATAAACATTTCAACAAGGCATCATTTTGCTTTGAGCGTGAACAAGTGGAAGTTTGGAAGAATAGAATTTGCACACTAACAACATTTCTGCCTCAATCTGATTTAAAGTGCACTAAGTTAATAGTGAAATATAATCCTTTTTTATTGTCTGCTTTTCCAAACAGCATTCCAGCATTTTTTCAAAACTCCACCTACTTGCTTTAATTTGTTAGTCTCACAGCAAGCTAATTTAGCTGATACCTTCTGCTAAATTAGCATAGTATCTACAGCAGCAGTTTATGAACATCACATAGAATGAGAACCTGCTGAATACCTCTTGCTAAAATTGGTGTGTCCTTTGTCTCCTTATCTAGAATCTCTTCCATCAAACATTCTTTAATTTTCATAAACCTGAATTGTGATCATGGTTTCCTTCAAAAGGCTTTTAGTTTGGTGAAGTTACAGCAGGTGTTGGGCTCTTTCAAACTCCCTTTTCCAACTACAAAGCAAACTGGCCGGGATTGGTAGAATGAAGCTGGTATGGAGACCTCTACTGGTCACACTGCATAGAAATAGTTGTAGAGATGTTCTAGGACTTTTTTTGGCTTTCACTTGTCAGCTTTGCTATTTTAACTTACAGATTCAGGGTCAAATGTATTGTTATGTTATGACATATCTTCATAACATTTGCGCATCATACTCTGTACAGGAATAAACAGTACACACAAATCATGTAACGAAACCCCAACAACTTTTTTTAAAAAAGAAAAGCCACAAAAAGAGGGGACAGTTTAGAGCAGAGAATTGGATGGTGCTTAACCCCTTTCTTGTCTGTTGCTTCTGTGCTCCAAATTGTCTCCCCCAGTCACCTTTCCCCTGCTACAACCCTAAGAAGAATTCCTTTGAAGTAAGTCTCATTGAAATAAATAGTTGTTTCCCCAAATAAACATGCTTAGAAAAAGCCAAAGGTGATGCAAAACAGAAAATAGATATATATTATTTGTTTTGAAGATTTGCAATATGCTAGAGGCTTTCCATTTTTACGTGTTTTAATGTTTGCAAGTATTGGAACAGGAAGACGTGGGAGTTAAGGTTATTTCTGGACTGTAAATACATATTTAAGTTATGAATTGTTATAAAGGGCAAATTTTCACACGGGTGTGTGGGGATTTGCTTCCATAATTCTATTATTGTCAACCAAAATCAAGCTGGCTCACATGTCTAGCTCCCCAAACCATTTGTTTTTCTACAATACCTTCTGAGAATGAATGTCTAATTATACTGATTTAATTTTAATAATAAAAATATTTGCCATTAAACATCAATATTCTAAACTCATAGAATATGATGCAGTTATGAATATATTTTTTCTTTCTTTCTCTGCATTCCCAAACAGTATAAACTTATTTTGTTTCCTTGTTGCATATTTGATACTATCTTTCTTGTCTAACAGAGTTATACAAACTCTCTCCACTTATGTCTGGCTGTGGGGGGTAGGGTTGGAGGGGAAGTACCCCTTCGCTCAGCTCTGGCATGTCCTTATCTAACCGAAACAGCATCAGCCCCGCAAAACAGGGAGGTATCATAAACTTTGGAAGGACCCCAAAGTTTACAGAAGTGCAGAAATCTTTAGTGGAGTTTCATTGAAATTCTAGTCATTCACCATGAGTTCTAACAATTTATTATTGCTTGAACAGATTTATTTTATTATTTTTCAGCAATAACACTTTCATCATGAGCATTTTTTTGCTTTCTTGGGTTTCTAAAGCATCAGAGCCAAATATCTTAAATTGCCCAAAGGTTATAGAGTGGTATTGTCTGGTTTTGGCAGCTGAACATAAAAGAGATATAACAATAATGATAAAATGTTTGGTGCACCAAAATGCAGCATTTGGCACCTGAACTACACTGTAGGAATTTTCCGTAGCCCCCAGCTGTCTTACCAAAACTCTTTTTGCTTTCCTCAAAATTCCATTGAAATTTTACTTGAGCAAGGACTTAAACCTTTTGCCTTCAGATATTGCTGTTGGTGAAATTTGATTCTGATGGTAACTGAGTTAAGAACAGTGAGACTTATTGTTGAGGCAAAATTAAGAGATCCAGAGAAAGATGAACTGGGAAAATGTCAGGCTCCTAGGAGGTTCCACCAGGGCTGGTGCTGGTTGCCCAAACCCTCCCCCATTGTTATGAGAGTGGCCAAAGCAGTTTGAAGCAAAGCACCAGCTGAGGCTGAAACCACTCACCATCTTAATTTTTCCAGAATGCCCCTGGGCACTGCTAAGTCAGATCTCAGAGGCATTTTATGGAAAAGGAGATGGTGGATGATTGCACAGTTGGTCTCCGATGTTCACTACTTCTAAACCTGGGATGAAAGTCCCTCCCTCATTTTCCTGGGACTGTTTGTCCTCCATGAAGGGACTAATTTCCTCCCCAGGGTGTGTGTGTGTGTGTGTGTGTGTGTGTGTGTGTGATAGAGAGAATGAGAGAGAGGGGTTTTTTTTTGGGGGGAGGGAGTTGGATGACTTGCCAAGATAGCTTTTTCTTTTTCTCTCTTTTCACACCTTAAAAACAGCCTTACATTATCTCCATGGTGTTGTTTGTTTGTTTATAAAAATATTTATATACCCACATTCATTAAAAATATGAAGGTGTTTACAATAATTTTACATAAAGCCATACAACAAAAACCATATAAAAAGTTAAACTCAGAAATCAACTAACTATTATGGAAAGATTTATTCGCAATTTCCTGTTTAAGCCTGATAGCATAGAAAAGTTTTCAGCAGGTGTTTAAATGTTGAAACAGAAGGCATCTGCTGAATCTCTATTGGCAAAGTATTCCACAGGACTGGGCCAACTACACTGAAGGCTTGTTTTCTTCTTGTTGTTAAGAAGAAGGGGACGCAAGTGACGCTGCAGTCTAAACCACTGAGCCTTTTTGGTTTGCTGATCAGAAGGTCGGTGGTACGAATCACTGTGACGGAGTGATATCCTGTTGCTCTGTCCCAGCTCCTGCCAACCTAGCAGTTCAAAAGCTCGCCAGTGCAAGTAGATAAATAGGTACTGCTGTGGCGGGAAGGTAAGCAGCGTTTCCATGCGCTCTGACTTCAGTCATGGTGTTCCATTGTGCCAGAAGTGGTTTAGTCATGCTGGCCACATGACCCGGAAAGCTGTCTGTGGACAAACGCCAGCTCCCTCGACCTGAAAACGAGATTAGTGCTGCAACCCCATAGTTGCCTTTGACTGGACTTAACCGTCCACAGGTCCTTTACCTTTACCTTTTACCTTGTTAAATGAGCCTTGCCATCTCTGGGAATGACCAACAACACTCCCATAAGTGAGCTCAGTGACTGAGCTAGGATATAAGGGTTCAGGCAGACCATGAGGTATTCTTGTCCAAGAAACATAGCTAGACCACAAAGCACCCTGTGGCCTACAATTGGCTGCAGTGCCTAATATTTTTAAAGTACAAAAAATAAAAACCTCTCAGCTATCTTGTTGTTTAAAACTAAGGTAAGCCAACCTACTTGCCCAAAAACTTTGCGGAAATTTCCTTGCCTCCAGTCTTTGGGAACATTTTTTTTTTCACCCCTCACTCTGTAAATGGCTGAATAAAGCTGGGTCAAAAGGTTCAGGCCTACTCTAGAAAATGGGGGGGGGCAGGAATCCTTGCCCACTGTTGCCTGGTAAATTTACTGCAGGGACACTAGGATGATAAAGGGGTTTCCCAGTTGGGCGTTTGCCCAGGACCCTCTCAAACTGGTGCTAACCTTGTCGACAAAACACATTATCGTTTAGCTGAGACTTGAAGCCCAACCTGGCAAATAATCCCTTAAAAAGTCATAAACATTAAGCGTATTTATGTCATAGCATTAAGCTTGGTCAGGTTTGAACCGTCTTGTATTGTAGTATAAGAGACATCTTGTTTGCTTTTATTTACTTTCTTAGTAGTAAATGCATTTTGGTTAACCACAATGGCAAACTTAGTCAAGGCATTTATGTCAACAAATCCTTCTTCTCAACAAAGTAACATTCTTAGTTTCTAGGGCAGCAGACTGGATTCTAAGTAATAAGGTGTTTATAAGTCATGCTGTAAATCTGGGGTTATAAACATGTCTACTTTTCTATTAAACCTGCTGCTGTGTTTGAGGCACAATATGCTCTCTTTTAAATTTTATGGTGGCAAGCATGTTGGTTTTCCAGTTCTGATTGCTGTTGATTTAGCAGTTGCCAAACTCTCCTGCCAAGCTCTTGACCTAAGTCATGCTCCCTGGTGATGTCATATTGCATCTTAGAATGTAATAATTGATGGTACCTGCTGGGAGCCAGTAAGAGGTTTCTCACATTCTCCCCCTTCACCACCCTTCTTCCCCGTAGTCCTTTTTGTTGCAGGCAGTTTTCGGAATAACATTAAGAAATGGGTACATTTTTCACTGCTGACTTCTAATTAGTCATTTTCCAAAGTAAATACACACTGTGCAACAAAAGTTCAAATCTGGAAAGGTTTTATAGGCACATTCCTTTGAATTCTCTATTTTCACACATCCCAAAACTCTGGTAACAGTGGAACAGTTCCTAGAATCTTACTCACCCACTAATTCTTAATCTGTTTATTACTACTGAGCAATCTGCTATTGCAAACTTCATCCTTTCACAGATTATGGTGAAATTCCTTGTCACATCAGAAAGGTCAACTCATTTGCATAAGAACAGCAGGATGGGTCAGGTAAATTGCAGCCCACAACTTATTTTCTCTGCACCTGTGAAATCAGCAAAAAAAATAAAAACATATCCCTAAAAAGACTGCTATAATATGGTTGTGACCTTAAATGCAGTTTTTAAAGGTCCATTTGGAAGGTGATGGAAGGATAAACACACATTCTTTTTTGATGTTGTTGAATAATTGCTATTGGTTTTAAAGATACAAGATAGAGAAAAGTAACAACAACCTGGTTCCTCTCAGTCGAGAACAGAAATGCCATAGCCTGTCAAAATGTTTGCAAAATGCAAAAACATATAGTCAGAAATAAATAAGAAACAAAGCAAGGAAAAGTTGTCAAAGGTAAAGGTAAAGGGACCCCTGACCATTAGGTCCAGTCATGGACGACTCTGGGGTTGCGGCGCCCATCTCGCTTTATTGGCCGAGGGAGCCGGCGTACAGCTTCCGGGTCATGTGGCCAGCATGACTAAGCCGCTTCTGTCGAACCAGAGCAGTGCACAGAAACGCCGTTTACCTTCCCGCCAGAGCGGTACCTATTTATCTACTTGCACTTTGACGTGCTTTCGAACTGCTAGGTTGGCAGGAGCAGGGACTGAGCAACGGGAGCTCACCCCGTCGTGGGGATTCGAACCGCCAACCTTCTGATTGGCAAGCCCTAGGCTCTGTGGTTTAGACCACAGCACCACCCGCATCCCCTGTCAAAGCTAGGACTACGTAAAAAACAAAATGTTATAAACTTGGAGTATAAGAAGTCAGTGACCTTACATCAAGGGAGAAAGGACAATCCAGAACTCACTAAACAAAATAGTGATAATGTGGACCAAGGTGCCTTTCTGGTCTGTATTGACAAGGAACAGGGTGTTATCTGTGAAACTATTGCAGAAATGTTATTGCATGCCTCATAAACCATTTTTCTGTTGGGAATGTGCTAAAGTTCAAAACATTTGGAATTATGTATTTTGTGAAATTATAGTGATCTCTGGATGCAGTTTCTTGCCAACTCCTTAGCTAGCTGCTCCCTCCCCTCCTCTCGGCCGGACCAGGGCCAGATCTAAAGAAAAGGAGCTGCTGCCGCTGCCCCCCAGTCCCAAAGGCCAGTCCAGGTTCGCTTTCCTCAATGAGGAAACTGTAGTGGGGGTGCCTGGTTGCGCCCCCTAAAAAAAAAACTGCCTGGGGCAACGGCCCCCACGCTATGCCACTGTCTGTTTATAAGAACCTATTAGGAATGTAGGGTTTCAGCCTAAACTTATTCTTTGAACATAAAAATGCATTAAAAGGAGGACCATCCACTTCCTCCGACTCCAAGTAAACCTAAGAACATAAAACCTGCTGGATCAGGACAATGGCCCACCTAGTGCAATGGAGTCTAAATATTCCCAAATCCTTGTTGGGTCCACTTTGCAGATTTGTTAAGGTTGGAATAAAAAGAAGCAAACTCAATACAAATGTTGCTGTTTGGATATAAAATCTGCCTACCCATCGCTTAATTTTTACTTTAAAAAAAAAACTTTTTGGGCATCTATTAGCCAGAAGTTTTGAACCTTTGCCCTCATACTCAAGATACCACTGTTTTATATAGAATACATTAACCATTGTTTGGTCTGTCTCTAGGGAGTTCACCTCACACCACTTCTGTTCAATTTCTCTGTAAAGGTTTGCTGAGCCAGTTCGTTTATAGGTGCATAAATTGCTTTCAGCATAGCATTCCTTGAAGTTTCCTTGCTTTTAATTATCCATTTTTCTTTTAAACATATCCCACACATCACAGCCTTCATTGCCTCCTGTTGAGTGTTGGAACTAATTCCTTATATATCATTTTATTTGAAATAATGTTTCCTTAATATGCTCCTTTGCAATTTGGTTTGAGAGAAGAGAGGGTTTAAAGACCATGAAGGTGATGTATCATACTTGTTCCTCAGCAGCCAACCAACCTCTGCCAGAGCATAGTCCATGATTTTAATCAACCCCAATGAGGAGGTTTGGACCATAGGTAGCAGGGAAAACATGACAAGGATGAAATCCAGCCAAGACACTGACCCATATTGAGAAGAGTAAAACAAGAAGCTTCTGTCAGTTTGCTCCATACATCTCTCATAGCACAGACATGAAAAAGATGTAACAGTTGAAATGTGAAAGGTCATGAAACTTAAATTAGAGCTTAACACTATGGCCACACCTTCAAATTTAGCTGTGCCAGATGCGACATCCTGGGACCCAAACCAACTATTCACTGTATGTAAAGGTAAAGGGACCCCTGACTCTTAGGTCCAGTCGTGGACGACTCTGGGGTTGCAGTGCTCATCTCGCTTTATTGGCCGAGGGAGCTGGCGTACAGCTTTCAGGTCATGTGGCCAGCATGACTAAGCCACTTCTGGCAAACCAGAGAAGCGCACGGAAACACTGTTTACCTTCGCACCGGAGTGGTACCTATTTATCTACTTGCACTTTGATGTGCTTTCAAACTGCTAGGTTGGCAGGAGCAGGGACCAAGCAACGGGAGCTCACCCCATCGTGGGGATTTGAACCGCCGACCTTCTGATTGGCAAGCCCTAGGCTCTGTGGTTTAGACCACAGTGCCACCAGTGTCCCTAATTCACTGTATGTAAAGGTAAGGGACCCCTGTCCGTTAGGTCCAGTTGCGGATGACTCTGAGGTTGCGGCATTCACTGTATGTAGGATGACTCTGGGGTTGCATTTCACTGTATGTAGGATACCATAAATGTTATCCCTGAATATACAAGGCCTTGATTCCTTACATTACGCCTTGACTCACATGGTCAAGACTGCTTCCTCCACCTAATGGAATGTCTCCTGCTGGTGATATCTCAACTGCATGTAGTGATCCATGAGTGTAGCAGTGGGTATAAAATGTTCCACTGTGCCCGTGGTTCCATTAGCTGAGGCAAGCATTGCATGAACTATCCAGAATCTAGATGCAATGAAATTTCTGCTTTCCGAAAGCCTTTTGCATAGATTCTTTGAAGTTCAGCTGGTAGGAATCTGGGGTCAAAGACTTTTAACTCCTACCTCTAGTGTATAAACAATGGAATTCACTTCCATAAGAGTCAGTGATGACCAGCAACCTAGTTGGGTTTAAAAAAAAATTAGATGCAGGGTAAGCCTATCAATGACTAGTAGCCATGGTGACTATAATCTACTTTAACTATCAGAAACAGTATGCTTTTGAATACCAGTTGCTGGGAATCACAGGTAGGGACAGTGCTGTTGTGTTTGGGTTCTGCTTGTGGGCTTCTCATGGGCATTTGGTTGGTCAGTGTGAGAATAAAGCCTTTGACCTGATTACAGAGCTGCTCTTACCTTCTCTGACATGTTGCCCCAACCCTTTAACTAAGCACTCATTGTCCTCTGCCCTGGCTTACCCAGCCTTTACTTTCCACTGTTCCCAACCAGAATGTTTTTTGGGGTGGGGGTTGCTTTTGACAGGCTCTGGACCGCTTTTATACCTTGCCATGGATGCTACTAATATATGTCAGTCTGAACTTAATTGCTAGATGTAAAAGGATATGTTTTCTCTGCTCCTAAAACTGAGCTAAGATTTTGCTCCATTCAGAAACAGCTAGGAGGAAGAATTTACTTTTACACCAAGAATATGTTTGCTCACTTTTCCACCTCTTGTATCTTGCTGTAGGCATTTTGCAGTCATCACGGAGTGACATGATAAATAAAATGTTTTGTTTCATTCAAAGATGGCCATGTGGCATCAGTCCAAGTTACATAACCTGAGAGGACAGCTGCAGTTGCAAAATTGACACGGGAATGTGTCATAGGGAGGTTCTGAATATTTAATATTTTCCCCCTAAAAGCAAATAATGGAACAGTTTATTTCGGTAAAATGTTCCTTTTAAAACAACTTGATTATGTACAAGGAAAAAAAATAGTACCTGCCCAACCCATTGAATGGTGAGAACAGAACAGGCACCAAGGCAGTTGGCATTCCTGAACAGGCCCACAAAGTATGGAAGGGAAATGCCATGCCACCCCCAACAGGGTTGGGTGCCCAAATTATTTTGAATGCTAATAGCTATACTGTTACCAGCTTTTTCTTTTTTTAAATACCATTACTGTTAGTGTTAGTCATTTGAATACGGCAACACTGTTAATCAGATTAAATGCTGTGAGTTATCGGTTAGTGCATTGCTATATACCTATACACTATAAAGTGTATATACCTTTCCTCCCCCTTATCACCCTTGGTCACACCAGTGCTTAGAGTGAGGACTTTAATTTAATTTTCTTTTTCTTCCCATGGAAAGCTGGTCTGGCATGTGCATTTACATTTACATTCCCTAGGACTACATTTCTCAGCATTGCATTTCATTCCCTGCACCCTGAGATTGGCACAGGTATATCAGAAAGTTAGGACTGCAGCATCTCTGAGGAGAGGGAGAGAATTGTCAGAAGGTGGGCAATTGGGCATGCAGGGGAGATTTTTGAATGGTCCTGATTGGCAGGCATGGTGTTGCTGCAGTATGTAGGGCTAGATGACACCGACAACAGGGGAAGGAGACTGGAACACAATATAAAAAGCCAGGACCAACCAAACTTTTATGCTTTTATAACTTTGTAAAACACCCAGAGGAGTCGTTGATGTGCAGTATAGAAATGTTGTAAATAAATCAGCATTGCCAATCAAAAGAATACAAAAATTACCCAGAGAATCCTACATTGCAAACATAATCATTGCCTTTTGGTACTGTGTTGACTTTGATTACAGTACTTGCTAACAGGCTACCATGACTCCATTTACCTGTATTTCATCCAAAGTGACTGTTTCATTCTGTTCACCGTCAGTCATATTATTTTCAATACCCCTCTCCTAGCTTCCTCCAACTTTGTGCCAAAACTCGTCATAAGTATTTCTCCTAACTAAAGAGCCAAGATGAGTGTAATATTCCAGGTGTGGTCTGAACAAAACTTTGTAGTGAGGGATTATCACCTCTTTGCTCCATTACTTGATGTCTCCAGGACCAATAACCTTTCTGACTGCTGCAGCATCAGTACAAAGTCATGTCAGATTTGCAATCCTATGTCACCTCATAAGTTCTTTAAAATTATTTTAATCATCAGTATTCTTTCTATTCCCAGCCAAGTAAATACAAGACTGGAGTGTATTTTTTGCATTACCTACTTTGCGTTTTTTTATATCTGAATCTTAATATATAATGCTAGCAAGTCTTCTAGCGTGACTTGAGCTTATGATTTTTTTTCACCGGTCCTTCTCCAAGTTTCCCTTCTTAATGAAGTGAGATGGGTGTTTACTAGAGAGAGGGCCTTGTTGGTAGTGATGCCCTGTTGTGGAAAGTTCTCCTAGGGAAGCTTGTTACATTAGGATCTTTTATTTCCCCACACTCATATTAATTGAGCTTTAGTGCATTTTAGTTCTTTGAACTTTTATTGGGTTTTCATGCTGTTTTTATTGATCTTGTGCTGCTTTGATACTGTTGATCAGCTTTTTGTATTGCTTGCTTTTGCTTGCTTGTATTTAAATCTTACTGGGCTGGGGTGCAAAAAAGGCTTGGGTTGGGTATCAAAAGCAAACATCAGAAAAATAGTGTGGATAAATATCAGCAAAATAAGGTAAAGGGACCCCTGACCATTATGTCCAGTCGTGACCAACTCTGGGGTTGCGGCGCTCATCTCGCATTATTGGCTGAGGGAGCCGGCGTACAGCTTCCAGGTCATGTGGCCAGCATGACAAAGCCGCTTCTGGCGAAACCAGAGCAGCGCACAGAAACGCCGTTTACCTTCCCGCTGCAGCGATACCTATTTATCTACTTGCACTTTGACGTGCTTCCGAACTGCTAGGTTGGCAGGAGCAGGGACTGAGCAACAGGAGCTCACCCCATCGCGGGGATTCGAACCGCCGACCTTCTGATCGGCAAGCCCTAGGCTCTGTGGTTTAACCCACAGCGCCACCCACGTCCCATCAGCAAAATAGTAAAGCAATAAATTGTGTCATGTAGGTGTTGTGCAAATAGCAGGCAAAGGAAAGCCTGAGCAGCCTGGGGAACATGGCAAGGGCAGGTTCGGGAATTACCCCTTCCTCTCAAGGGTGCATATTTAGCTGATATTTACATAGCAAGAAAGTATATATTAATTGCATTCACACAATTAAGTAAATAAGCATTAACAATATGTCCAATTTAGTTCTAAGATTTTACTTCATTCCATGAAGTTTTTCCAAATTTTCCTTAAAACTGAGCCACAGAGGCCACACAAGCAGGTAGTTCAAAATAGTAATGTAGTACTAACAGGATTCAATCTTATGGGTATGGGAAAGCCTGAACAAAAAGATATATTTTTGTTCAACATCTGAAACAGCTGATGAATGATGCTTCACATATGGAAGAGGGAAAGGCATTCCAGAACCCGAGCAATAGCAGAAAAATGCCTGTTTTGGTGTCACTCCCCAGTGATAAACTGTAGGTGTAGTACTTAGCTTCAGAAAAGTGCTCGGCCTTGGAATTCCAGTGAGATCCTGTTCCACAATTAGAAAATCAGGTATCTATGAGAATATCCTCTTGTTTATATCTAACTAGCTAATCCTAGTGTATATGAAGCCTATTTATACTAAATTCACATTTTAACTCTGACTAGATTGGCAGAATTTTATTCTGCTAACTGTGTGTAATGGTAACACTCCCTCACTTGCCCCAGAACACCCCACTATAGACACTTTTCACTTAGAACTCCAGTTGACCATTCATGAACTTCCCCAATCCAGTATATTTGGGTTTCACTCTGTGACTCTTCCAGCTAGAATGCTGCAATTATCAAGTACCAGGGTCGTGTTAAGTGCTGCATTCCAAGAGGATTATCACCTCTCTGACCTCGTTTGCTCTGGCAGACTTATGGAGAAGTTGCTGCTAACCTCTGGGGGAAAGGAGTATGGCGTATCTGGCTCTTATGCTTCAGTTATTTGGCCTGTGTGTTTTTTAGATCAGAAAAGTCAAGCTTGTTCTGTCAGTGCTATAGCTGTTCTCTCTGTGCACAACCAATTGTTCACAACACAGATTTCCTGTAAAATTAGAGGATTCCAGCTTATATATTTATCATTTATTTATTTTAGGTACTTATACTCTGCACTTTCATAAAAAGTATATCAGGGCAGCATGCAACATACAAGATTATAATAAAATCAATAAAAAATACCATCAAACACATCAATAAAAGATCAGTAAATACTAGCTGGTTACACTAGTACCCCCCCCCCCATACAGTATGTAGCAAAGGCCTGTCTAAACAATACAGTTTCAGAAGACATCTAAAAGATGGCAGGGATTATGTCCCATCAGAGGATCTCTGTGATTGAGATACAACACAAGGGATCAGATGGTCCTTAAAGTAAAGTTACACGCCACCACAATCTCTGAGCGGTGTGAGATTCCAGGGGTACCAGATGTGCTAGCCAGGGTCTGAGTTTCCTTTTGGACCATGAGGCAGAGCAGAGACTGGTGTCTTTATTATATATAGTTTATTTATACATATATACAACCTGAGCCTACTGTGGGAAGGTTCCCAGCATTACACTCCAAGAAGGTCTATTGCTTCTCTCATAGGTGCAGCAGCAGCTCTTCTGTTGCTCTCATGGCTGTAACACTAGATCCAAAAACTGCCCACACACATTCTGCTTTGCCCCCCTTGGCATCTATCCTGCTTGACAACCGCTTGCGAAACGCAACTATTTCCCCTTCCACCTACCACATTGCCCACTGCTATTCTGGCCCTCTCTCCTGAAACTCTGGCCTTTTGTGTCTGCTAACTATCTCTCACCTCAGGGAGCAGTTTTCCCTGTTTGCTGTGTGACCCAGAGAGTCTGTTAATGACCTTCTTAATGGGTCACCACCCATTTCTTTGTGCTCTTTTAATGGTCCATCTCTCCAGGCAATTGCTTCATCAGGAAGGCAGCCTGTTTTATATTTCAACATGCTAAATTTTATGTTTGGCATGCCAAAATTAGAAGGGGATCCGGAATTAGAAGGGGAGACCAGGCACTCCACAAACTTACAACAGCACTTTGGCCCCAAGTTATTTAGGTCTTTGTGAGTTAACACATATACCTTGAACCTGGCTTGGAAGCAAATTGGTCTCTCTCAGCAGCAGCTGAGTAACATGTTGCCAGTAGCCTGTTACTGTGTAAGGAGTCTGGCTGCTGCATTCTGCACTAGCTCTATTCCTCCATTACATCTGAGTCAGGTGAGGTTGCACAAGCCCTGGACTGCTGCCTGGATACATTCGTGGGATAGATGAGGGAAAATAAGCTGAAGTTGAATCCTGGCAGAAGCAGGCCTTGTGGGTGGGTAGTTGACATGTCCAGAAAATAGGCCAATTGTCTGCTCATTCCCTCTGAAGGATAAGGTATAAGATCTAGGAGTACTCGATCCATTTTTGTCACTAGAGGCCCAAGTGAACTCTGCGGCCAGGAATGCTTTCTACCATCTACAGCTGGTATACCAGCTGGGACCATTCCTGTACCACAGTGGTCCTTGCATTTGTAACCTCAAGATATGATTGCTGTAACACACTTTATATAGGACTGCTCTTGTAGCTGTTCCAGAAGCTATAGTTGTGTATCATCAGCATACTGGTGATATTTTGCTCCAAAACTAACTAATGACCTCTCCCAACAGCTTCATACAGTCATTGAATAGCATTGACCTGTGGCATCTTGTAGTATAAACTCCAGGGTGCCGAATAACACTCTCCCAATGCTAATTTCTGGACATGACCCTGTAGGTAGGAATGGAACCACTACAGCACAGTGCCACTGAGACACATTCTGCAGAACTGGTGCAGAAGGATACCATGGTCAAGGGTATTGAAATCTGCTGAGAGATTGAGAAGAAGGAACAAGGTTGCACCCCTCTGCCCTTTTTCATAAAGATTATACTTCTAGACAACCAAGGCTGATTTGGTCCCCAACCAATGCCTGAACCCAGACTGGAATGGATCCAAATGATCAGTCTCAACCAGGAATTCCTTCAATCACATCCCCCAGAAAGGATTTGTGACCAAGCAATACCGGTAGTTGTTTGAATCCATTGCTTCCAGGACTGGATTTTCCAGTAGAGGCTGTACTACTGCCTCCTGTAAGGTGGCAGGGACCACCCACTCATGCAATAAAGCACCCACTCAATCAGTCTCCACCAGCCCAATTTCACCAGCCACAATAAACTGGGATTGAGAAGGCACACAGAAATTAAGTGCTAGAGAGCCTCAAGTGTTGGCAAAAGAGGGCATAGCTTCGTGGTATAGCACAGACTTTGCATGTAGAAACTTCCATGTCCAATTCCTGACTGTAATTGTTATGGTTATTATTTTTAAGAACTATTTCAGCCCTTCAGCAATACACATGTCTGCAATAACTTCAGCATGTTCCAACAATGGTATTGCTAGGAATGAAACTATTTGCATTAGCAGAAATTCAGCTAAATGAATAAATCATGTAATCTAACAATTTCCCACAGTCAAGATCATGAATTTGAAACTGGAGAGTGTGTTCTCCAACACCAGATAAAGTAACTGGGATCATTCTATCCGGGCTGTATGCTTAATCCTGGATCAGCTTCCATATTGATCAGCAGCATCTTTGTCTTGTATGGATTGACATTCAGCTTCTTAGCCTATTCAATTGATCACTGATTGCAGACACTGGCTTTAGTCATACATCACATTAAACCACAGTTTTAAATAGACTATGGGTTGATGCGAATGCTCAAAAGTTCCTGCAGCTCCCTTGTTCCTGCTGGTGCTGCATCACAGACAAGACAAGCCAGATTCATGTCACCCAAACCTGGATTTGTGGTTCATTTCCCGCAAACAAACCACAAGTGGTAACCAAGGCTTATTCTTGGGTTATTAAGGTAACCAACGTTTATTCTTAGGCCGGGAAAGCAAACCATGAGCCTGCATTTGGACAAAGATTGGCTAGTTTCATCTGTGCTGCAACAGGAGTAGGGAGGCATGCCCTGGGAACTTTTGAGCACTGTGCACTGGTAGACTGCTTGTTCATATCGAACAGCAGTTTGTTTTGAACTATGGTTTAATGTTACATGCAAACTAGGCTACTGATTCAGAACCTCTACTGCCTCCCTGGCCATAGCTATATTATACCTGAAGGAGCGTCTCCACCTCCATTATCCAGCCTGAACACTGAGGTCCAGCTCACTGCGAGACATAAAGCTACAGGGAACCAGACAGAGGGCCTTCTCAGTAGTAGAACACCCTCCCATCAGATGTCAAACAGATAAACATCAATTTGACATTTAGAAGACACCTGAAGGCAGCCCTGTATAGGGAAGTTTTTCATGGTTAATGTTTTATTGTGTTTATAATATTTTGTTGGGAGCCACCCAGAGAGGCCAGGGCAACCCAGTCAGATGGGTAGCATATAATTATTATTATTATTATTATTATTATTATTATTATTATTATTATTATTAACACTGGGTATCACCTGCAGGTTGATGACAACCCAGCCCCATACTCCAGATGACATATCCCAGTGGTGTCATGTAGATTGTAAACAACATGTGTGATAAGTGTGTTCCACTTTCCACCCCACATTTACTCCTAGAGGTTGTGCTGCTGCTTCACCCTTCCCCTTTCCTGTTAATTTACTGAAGTGAGAGGAGAGAGGTGAGGTACTGCTTTTTGGAGTCAAAGGAGGGAGAATGAGAATTTAGCCCTAAGCCGTACTTGGTTGCTTGCCTATGGGCCAAAACAGTGGCAGTGTGGTTGCTCGCTGCCTCTTTCCAATCTTTTGTTTGGTCACCTGCTACTCAGCCAGACAAGACAGAGCTCTGAGCCAGCAGCAGGTGAAGGGGAGAAGGGCAAGAGGTGCATGTGGGTTTGCTAGTTTTCATCCACCTGAGTTTCTAACAACCACCTTTTCCTTGAGAAATGGGTACTCTGAAAGGCCTTTCACCAACAGATTGTGAGATCTATTATTTGGGTTGTTGTTTTTTGTTTTGTTTTTTTGTTTGAAAAATGATGTTTTTCTGTGGTTGGTTGGATTTTTTTTATCAAGCTGACTAAAAGGAGAATGTGGGTGGGGCAGGGAGTTTCTAAGTTAATTGTGGACTTTTCCATAATTTTTTTTCACATTGGGAACAAACCTCCTTTTTTGTTCTGCTGTGCCCCATTTTTGGATGTTTGCATTCTTCTCCATGGGCAGAGGGATATTTGCTGAAGAATTAAGTACAATGAAAACTTTTGATGAAATTTATTTACAAATGGGTGCCTATTGGATTTGCATGAGTAATATAATGTGTGTGTATGTGCACACGCACACATGTGCAAGCACACACCTAGAACCGTTTGGTAGCTTTTTAAAATGCTGTATTTAAGTTATTCTGATTCTGAGTGCTGTGAATTGGCACCAAATTGTTGGACATTAAATTTATTATTGCAGTTACTGTCAGGGAGGGGGATAAGCAAAGACTTAAGAGAATAATATTTTTGTTTGACTAGAAATGGGTTGGCAAAACAGAAACAAATAGTCTTACCTGTTTGACCCACTTTTGATCTCTGTCTCTTCAAACTGGGTGTAGTAGCGTTCGGAAAGATAATCTGTCTTTGTTTTTGATGTGGCAAGAAACATTCACCTTCTACAGTGTTTGTTCTTGTTGCTGTTTTGCATTATTCTTTCTTGAATTATGAGCATATAAAAATAAAAGCAAGGGTAATGAAAATATCTATAGGCAAGAATGGATTTGAGGAGTCTGAACTTGTTCACATATTTGTAGACTTGCAGTACATTACCAGTTTGTACAAATATCTACTTATAAAAGGACATATTTAAATCAAATTACAGAACCAATCCAACAGTATTTTTAATATGCTTTGTGCTTGAATGATCCATGCAATCAATAGTCTATTTAGACCTGTTTTGTTCTTTGCAATTTTTCTTTAAATTTCTTTGCAGAAGCCTTCCAAGAGGCTTGTTGGGCCTTTGTTCTCTCAACCACCCAGTGTGTGTACCCATTAGCAGGAAACTAAGGAGGACACAGCAAAACTGTTCAAGGATATTCCATGTTCCATTTCCTTTTCTGTATTTCTGCACTGCTTTCAGCTCCATCCCAGGCAGAGTACTCTATAACTAACTGATTCTATGAACAAGAAGTCAGCCACCTTGCAATAGAGAGAAGGAACCAGCAGAGGGAGGAACATTGGGGACTTCAGCCTATCAATTGTTGAACACACCCACTCTTTAGAGCAGTGTTTCCCAACCAGTGTGCCTCCAGATGTTTTGGGACTACAACTCCCATCATCCCTCGCTAGCAATACCAGTGGTCAGGGATGATGGGAATTGTAGTCCCAAAACATCTGGAGGCACACTGGTTGGGAAACACTGCTTTAGAGTAGCACATTTAAGCTGTGAATGGAGTGAAGTGGAATTAATTGTGTGAAGCTTGTGATCTGCCACACATTGCTTAAGAAGCAAAGGTATTTTCCACATTAGACAGGAGTTCAAACTCAAGTAACTGAATGTGGTTTTGCAGTACATATGCCAAGAAATGTTACAAATTATCTACAAGGCTGTTTACAGAATTAAACAACTTTATAGATAAATTGTAACACCTATTTTGGATGATCTGCACTGGCAGCCTGCATGTTGCTAGGCCTGATTCAAGGTACTGATACAAATAGAAGC
This sequence comes from Darevskia mixta, assembly GCA_034641385.1. Classification (NCBI taxonomy): domain Eukaryota; kingdom Metazoa; phylum Chordata; class Lepidosauria; order Squamata; family Lacertidae; genus Darevskia; species Darevskia mixta. The sequence goes on along the minus strand of JAWWNH010000062.1, from coordinate 3,420,184 downwards.
CCCTCAAAGTGTTTATTTGATGGGGTTCCCCTCCCCATACAACCCCTGGGGTCATTAGGAGCCCCTGTTTGTGGTCCCACCAATGGGTGTAGCTTGTTGTGTAGTGACCTGAGCAGGGCCTTCTACAAACATAAGATGAGCATGCTGAATGATGCCAATGGTCCATCTAGTCCAAGTGTGGTCCCAATTATGGAATGGCAAGGGAGGCTCACTGTTATTACTAATCTGCTGACTGGTGATGAAAGCAAGCCAGCTTGGATCATTTATGCTACTTGTTGGTCCTGCTAGCTAAGGATGATGGGAATTGTAGTCTAAAAACAACTGGAGACCCAAGTTTGGGAAACCCTACACTAGGGTATTAACCTCTTCATGCATTAATTAGACTTGAGCATGTTTGTTATATGAGGCTGGTTATCCCACACTACTGAGACATATGTATCAGTTTAAACATAAATATGCTAAGAAAATGTTTATATAGTTCATTTAAACAGACATACTGTATAATAAGTGTCACCATAGTGGGTGGGAGGAGACTATGACCAGGTGACCTGCTCAGTTTGTTGCTCTGTCTTTTTTCCTAGCTGGACTGGAACTAGAGTTGATGGGGTTGTTTTACTAGCCTGTGGATTACTAATGAATGGGATGGGTTTTACATTTATTTTTTTGCAACGATGTTCATTTTATGATGTTATTTTTCATTGCTGTATGTTGCTTTGTTGTAGAACTGTTTTAAAATGAGGACAAGCAAATTCCTCAGGCTTATTTAATCCCCACAGGGAATATAATACAAGGTGTTGTATGTTTTCTTTTCCTCCATGGGAAGGAGCAGTCTAGATTTTGAGTGGAGAAGTGGCTGGCAGGAAGAAAGTTGACCCCCCATTCTTTACCTGTCATATTTCTACTCCCAATTTCAGTGCCTAGTTCTTTGCTAATAACCCCCCTAAACACCAAGGGAAAGTTACACAGAATTCCAGGTAAAGTATAGTTTGGCCCTAAATAGAGTGTTTTAACTCAGGCTAACTCTAGAAAATCCTGAGCCCAACCCTGTGGGAAGAGATGAGTTGGATGTTTTATTCCATTGATCTGATGAGTTATTTTCCAGAAAGAGCTCTGAGCTCTTAAACATATGGACTTCTTGTTAGGATCACTTGACACCTCCTGGTCTTTCCTCCTTGGGGCGTAAACAGTTCTAAATGACCTGTCATTTTGCAAAATCTCATGTACCACAGCAAATGCAAACACTTTACATTTATGGAAGGTTTCAGCTACAATAATATTTACCTTTTACATTTTGTTCTATCTATAAATCCTTTTTACGGCAGGTTTTAAAAAATAAGTAAATGTTATATGACATTTTTATTACCTATTTATTTAATATCTCAAATTAAATGTCCTACTGCTGCAATTTGGAGGTTATGAAAATGTTGAGAGAATGACACTCTGCTAGTTCTGCAGATCTCAGTCCACCCACTTGGAAAAAGTCACTTTTGAAAAATGCAATTTATGCTACTCAGGAGCAAATGGTTTGGGGATCGTAGCCTAAAACACCACATAAAGTAATACATTACCACAACAGTGTACCACAACTGCTTTGCTCTGACATTGTGCTAGTGAGGATTGCACATTCTGCTCCATGCTAATCTTATCAGGAAGCAATGTAAAGCAGTTCTTTCTAGAGACAGATTCCACCGGAGCGCCATTTTCTTGACTGCATACTTCATCTTTTCGTGTCATTAAAAATTAATATGGTGTGTGTGTGTTTTTGACCTTTTCCTTCAGTTTCAAATATGTCTCAATGCAAGCACAGATTCTGCTGTCCTATGTTGCAAATGCATTATAAGAGCTTATATCTGAAATCTAAACATGCAGGCTTGTGATAACAGCTATTTTACAAATAAGTTCCAAAAACTTACTGGCCTACATGATTTTTTGCTAGCATGCCTGCCTATCTCCACATCTAAAATGTAAGTCATATTAGTTATCTCAGCAGCCCCAAAGTGTGAAGTACCAACCCTCTACCAATTTTCAAAAAACCCTTGCCTGGTTAAGAAGACATTCTTAGAGCAGACAAGTAAACAAGTGTCTTTTTACAAGGCTGGCCAACAGAAATGGCCCCAGAGCGCAAAAATGCATTTATGTAGCTATGTAGCAAAGTATTATCTAGTCCCTCCCCCTGCTACACTTTTATGATACCACAACAATCTAACTGGCAGTATGTCAGCTTGTCTTATCTTGTCTTTATTCTCATTATGCCTGAAGTAGAGGAGCCTTGGGTGGGGTTGAAAATTTCAAGGATTTTCAAATTTATTGAAGCAGCACAAATCAAAAGACATGCTTTTATAGATAACATACATTGTTCCATGAACATGCATGGGGTGGGATGAGCATTTTCCCTGACCTACGTGCATATATGTGACAGTCAAAGAAGAACATACAGATGTATAATATGCACAAAGATCAGGAAGCCTTTTTTAAAAATCCAGTTTCTGTCTAAAGAAGGTTCACCATTGTTGTTGTTTAGTCATTTAGTCTTGTCCGACTCTTCGTGACCCCATGGACGAGAGCACGCCAGGCACTCCTGTCTTCCACTGCCTCCTGCAGTTTGGTCAGACTCATGTTGGTAGCTTCGAGAACACTGTCCAACCATCTTGTCCTCTGTCGTCCCCTTCTCCTTGTGCCCTCCATCTTTCCCAACATCAGGGTCTTTTCCAGGGAGTCTTCTCTTCTCATGAGGTCTTTGTCCATGGGGTTTTCTTGGCAGGGATACTGGAGTGGCTTGCTGGTTCCTCCTCCAGGTGGAACACGTTTGGTCCAAACTCTCCACTATGACCTATCCATCTTGACCTGTCCATAGCTTCCCTGAGTTATTCAAGCCCCTTCGCCACGACAAGGCAGTGATCTATGAAGGGGAGGTTCACCATATCTTTAAGCAAAAATGGATACTGTGAGCTGATACAGAAATGTTCTTCAATATTAAATCATGTTTTATAATTCAGTCGACTGGAAGTTCTCCATGTGCCATGTTGACATTCACTTTTTACTAAATGCAGGATTGATGTAAGAAAAAAAGTTGGCTTAAAAATAGTACATGCAGCAGCTAGCACCGTTACTTTGTTTTTGTTTTGATGAGACATTTTACCTGAGGGCAAGGCAACACCTACACTTTGAAGCAAGATACTGGCCTGGTTTGCACAACACTTTAAACCACAGTTAGGTTTAACTCAGCCCAATCCACTTTGGTCCCTGGTCTTAAAAAGCAAGCCTAGAGTGCATGGCTAGGGTGATGTAATCAGTTTCCAGGAGCCATTTTCTTTGTGAGATTTTGTGGGTGAGCTATGAGTTTGTTTGAGCCTTGGATGAGAGCCAGAGTGAAATCCTGGATAAGAGCCAGGAGGCTGAGAGGAGAAGTGTGTCAGAATGTGAAGGAACTGATACTGGTCTATATTCATAAGTGATTTTGTATTCATGAAACATTTGTATATGTTACTATATATTTATGTAACTTTTGTTGTCTAAGTTGTCTGTTGTTATTGCTTTAGTTTTCTGTACACAGCTAAGAGAGATTTTGTTATATATTAAGCAGTATAGAAATTGTCTAAATAAATATAAAATAGTGGCTATTTTGCTTCTTCCCAATTTCTGCTGCACTGTTGCGAGCTAAGGCATTGTGTTATGTCAGAACCCAGTCTTGTGGTTTGTCTCTCCCCAAACAAACCTTGAGCTATAACCAAGATTTGCTATTGGCTTACTGCTCACCATTTGTTTGAAAGAGAGGAATCACGAACCTGGCTTTGAATGTAGCACTTAACCAAACAATGACTTTGCTCCTTGTAATATGGCAGCAGGAGCAGGGCAAAAGTGACCACACCAGCATGCTGTGTGTTCATCTTTAAACTATAGTTAGCCTTAACTATGGTTTAAAGTGTCCTGCAAAGAAGATCACTGTTTCTATATGTCATATTTCCCCCAATGACCCCCATTTTTTATTGTTCAGATTAAGTCGGGGGGATCAAATGTCAGAAACTATGAATTCCAACCAATCTAATGAGTGACCAGTTTTTGTGAAAGTATTTCATGCGGGCAAATAATATTTAGATGGCCCTCTGAGACTTCTGCATGCATTTTGAAATTTCTAAGTGTCAATTTTATATTATTTATGCCGCTTTGAGTTTTTAAAAATTGTTGAATAAATTAATCCGCTTCATTAAGCCCCCCACCCCCACTTCTGTGCTTTAACTTGGCTGCATATTATTTCTTCTTTTTTCTGCAGTGACTCCTAATTATATATGGCAGCACCATATATAATTTCTAAATACTTAAAGAGCAACAAAATCCTCATTATGAATGGTTTCAGGGCTGCAGAAGGTGATAAGATAATAATGAGGTCTGTAACCACTTTAAAGAGAGTAAGAGCTGGGGCCACGTTCTGCCCTCAGTTACTCCAAATAACTGCATTGACGTCATTAGTAAGTAATTGAGGTCGGAATTTAGCCTACAGAGCTTAAGGTCATTAATCCTGGTGATTTTAAGTAAATTGCTGTGAGAAGAACGTTGTTTATAGCTATGTAACTGTGAAGTGTGAGGCCTGCTTTTGCATATGCAATATAAAACAAATTTGGAGCCAACTTCACATATTTGAAGGAAAATAAGCTTACTTTCCACAGAATGGACAAGTATAGGATGGAAGGCACACAAGGGAGTATATTTTTCATAAAAATATTTAGACTTAATTGAGAAAATAATTGAAAACACTGATTATATATTAATCTTTTGGTGTATAAATTTTAGTTTATGTACAGATGATGAATACAGTTTTATTCTGTCTAGGTGCCCAGAAAAAGGAGATTCTGTCCATTATGAACTCTTGTTTCTCACAAAGTAGTACAAATATTTATTAAATGTTGGGTATGCCTGCTGTGTTTTCCTCTGAAACAAACACCCTAATAGCATGTCAGAAAAGGTTTGATAACTTTGGACTCACCAGCTTTTCCTTCAAACCTTGTCTTGTTTATTTGCTAACTCATGATTTGGGACTCCTCCCAATAAAATCATTGTCTGAACTGGCAGTGACAGGCCAGAACAGAGATTGTGGGGTTTTGGTGCACAGCTCATTGAAAGCATTTATCCAGTGTGTGGTAGCTGTGAAAAAAACATATTCCATGTTAGGGATCATTAAGATTCAAAAATAAAAATGCTGATTAGAGATGAAAGGAGCTGTCAATGTCAGTTCTCTCTGGTTCTCATTTATGCAGTCTTAAGTTCAGTTCACATTTCTGCAGTGGTCTGCAATTTTTAAAAATCCTCATTAAAATTATTCAGCATTTTAATGTGAATATATACTGTATGCAGTTTTGACTAATGTGTTTAATTTTTGCATGTCATTTTTACTGATATAATGCATTTTTGTATAGTATTTTCATAAATACATTCATTCTTATGAACACTTACTCCTAATATATGCATTTTTAAAACACTGTTTCATGGGAGAACTGTATTGCAAAATTCAGATAACTGCAAATTCCAACTAGACAGTGTGAGGCAAAGAGATGCTGATGGGGGAGTGGTGTTGAGAGAACAGAGACCTGTGTGACACATGGTCTGCACTCTGCCTGCTAAAACAGCTTGATGCCCTTAGGTACAGTAGAGGACTATGTCTTGTAGCAAGTGTTGACATAAGATTCAGCTGTGTGTCCCATCAACTTCTACATGTGGAATGAGAGGGGTGTTGTCTTTGCCTTAGGTGGGGAAAATATATTGGGCTAGCCCTACACAAAGTTAACTAAGGAATTCACAACCACAAGATGTGACGGTCACCAACTCTGATGGTTTTAAAACAGGATTAGACCAATTCAAGGAGGCGAATGCTGACACTAGCTACTAATTTGCTATATGTAGGACCATAAATAGCATGCCTCTGAATATCAGTTGCTGATGGAGAACAGTGGGAGAAGCATATTGCTATCATGTCCTCATTCTGTGCTTCTTGGAAGCCTCTGGGAAACAGGATGCTGGACTTGAAAGGTCTTTGGTATGATCCAGCATGGCTGTTCTTAGTACTACAACCCAACCTAACCTTGCCTATAGTGTGATGCGATTTGAGTGTATCTTAGGTGAGGGTAAACAGTCTTTTACCCATTTGATGATGTGGTTGATAGTGTTGTCCTATCCCCATTTATATGCCATTTGAAGAAATACAGTGCAGAAGTACTTTGAAGTAATTTCCATGCCACCTGTGTACTTCTGAAAACAGTAGCACCAGCATAGTCAAGGTCACATACAGTGTTGGAATCCATGGAGCTGCTCAGGTTAGAACTTCATTAAGAGTTAATTTGACAGACCTCCTAGGCATCTAGCTAGGATTGATTCCCCTACTTCACCATTGCAGCATGTAGCCTATAGTAGGACTAGGCTTTGTTGGACCCACGCTGGCTGGGGTGGAGGTGGATGGGATTTGGAGTCCAACATCTGGAGGGTCACAGGTCCTCCAGTCCTGAGACAGAAGTCAGCCTCTCTGTAGTTTAGTATTATCTTTGTAGCATACTCCCTAGAATTAATCTCTACACAACACCGTCACACAGCACAGTTGCTCCACTTTTTTTTCTTTTAAAAAGTTGTCATGATTAGATGTTGCTGTTCTGCCTTCACTTGAAGGAAACAGTCTGTTAATTCATAGGTTGGTTTGTTGTACTTCTTCCAGTTTTCTCACATACATAATACAGGAAAGGCATGATCTGGCTCTATGTAAGAGAGACTTGTAGCTCACACAAATTTGACATATCACAAGTCAATCCAAGTCCATGTGAACCAGAACCATACTCTTCAAATATATTTGATTACATATTCATTGTGTCACAAAATTAATACCCAATAGTGGACCTTACAAAAGCTAAAACTAATTTACTTCCCAAAATTCTTGTCAGAATTATCTACTGCCAGATTATATGGCAGAACCTTTAAACCAAAAAAAGTATTTGCTGGTGAATGTAAATATGCCATTGAATCTAATGCGCACCTTAATTTTCACAATGTAATTAGGCCAAAAAAGGTGAGCATTAGATTTGGGTAAATACGGTATACTGAGGAAGTGATATGTCATATAAATATGAATATATTCATCCAGTGATGTGAGGATTTCAAATATTATTTTGTAGGGCATGTCAACAGAACCATCTAGAATTACTTTATGATGAACTCTTCATTTATGGTATTTAATGTGAAAAGAGGTGCATCTGTTTTCCTTAACCAGATGATGAATGCTATGATTACAATATAATGGTTTGTGAACATCTCCATACATGGCCCTAGTTTCAAATGTGTAATAACATTCAAATGAAGGCATATTTGCTTTATAATAGCTTTATAACAGCTTAATGCTTCTAGCAAAACTTTACTTAATGCATATGCAAGGATTACACTAAGGATTACACACAGTACACTAACTAAATGAATCCCAAGCATGTAGACATTAGAAAATATAAACAGCAGTTTTCTAGGTTTCTCAATTTACCTAGAAAAGGGATGGAGAACCTGTGGCCCTCCAGATGTTGTTGGATTACAACTCCCATCATCCCTGGACATTGCCCATCCTGGCTGTGGCTGATGGGAGTTGGAGTCAAAAGACATCTGGTGAGCTACAGGTTCTCAATTCCTTACATTCTAAACTATGGGCTTTAGTAAGATTTCCTTTGATGAATCCATATTCCACACCACCCAGGGCTGCTTCTTCTTCTTCTTTTTTCTTTTTTTAGAAAAAGAGGTGCGGGAACTTATTGACCTTTTTTAGGGGGGAACACCCACCCAATGGTGGAGGTTGAGGGGGAAGACTTCTTCACTTGCTCACCCCACCGCCGCAGGGAAGAAATAAAAACTTTTGCCTCAGACCACTGTTGCAGTTGTGCCACCGTAATCACCCTGCTGCCTGCCGCCTCCACAGTGCAGCCCCGAGCACCCTGACGCCTCTGTCGAGCAGCCCCGAGCGTTGTGCAGGGGGATGGCACCACAACACAACAGAGCTGCTGGGACGAACCAAAGAGGTGCCAGAACTCAGTTCCGGTGAGTTCCAGCTGAAAAAAAAGCCCTGCCACCAACCCTTTTATAACATAAGAGACAAGACAAGACGGTAATCAGTCTGAGCCTTAGCAGCTGACAATTGCAAGAACCAGATGCTGAGCTGTAGAATTTATTTTTCCAGGAGGGTCATGTAGGTCTTTGATTTCTTTCATAGCTAGCCTGTCAGAAATTGTTTTATCTGGCCCCTAGGTTGATTCCCACCAGAACAATAAAGCATTTGTACGCGATAGACTGACGTCGTAATCATAGTTACTGGGAAGTAACTCCGCTAGAGTCAGTGGGAAATTATATTGAAGTAAATACATTTGGGTGGGGACAATGATAATCACTTTCCCCTATGTATTGTAAGCCAGTAAGCTAAACTAAAGGTTTGCACTGTCTTTGTGTAAAGTGTCATTGAAGAATAAAAGTTGTTATGTCAGGACATGATATGCCAGTCTTGTTTTTTAGTGCAGAAATATTGGACTGTGAAGCGTTGTGTGGATACTACTTATTTTTTATCTGAATGCAACTTGCAATCTGTTGTTTATGGAACTACAAATGTTATCTTGCCTAGGCAGAGTTAACATCTGTTTGTGATGGAGAAGGCCATCCAAATCTCAGTGAGCAGCAAGGAAAAGACATGAACAGCTCTGATAGTCTTTGCCCACATCACTGGCAGCTCCAGTGTCAGCTCCAGGCTTTGTATGCCCTTGGGTAAGATGCCCCCAGTGCCCCAGTGCTCCTCATGGATGATTCCACTACCCATTCATTTGCCTTCTCCAGATCCCAACCCAAACAATTGCTCAGAGGAAGAGTGCATGACATGTGAAGAGTGCTACTTTGTTTTCTCAGTCTTGTCACTACTTGCATGTTCAGAAAGGGCAGTGAACATGGAGGTACAGCAAGGAAACTCTGAAAGTCAACAGTAGGCCCCCAACAACAGTGTGGGCCTTCACAGATGCCCTTCAATGCTTACTTTTGAGGACACTCTGGGAATTTAAAATTTTCTGTGCAAAAAGGCTATTTTGTCTTTGTATTTCTAGTACTGCATGAAATATAAATCTTCAGCATACATTATGATCCAGATACAATACTTTTAATATTAAACAAAATACTTTCAAACAATGAATTTCAAACACTCCTACAACTCAGGTGCAGGTGTGTAGCTTGGGGGTACTTCTGGACCCATGTCTGTCACTTAAGGCTCAAGTGGGTTTGGTGGTGCAAATAGTTTTACAGCTGTTTCTGCTGGTGTCTAACCTCTGTGTTGAAGTTGTGGGAACCCCTAGGCTAGATTATTGCAATGCATTATACATAGGGAGATATTTGAAGGCAGTTTGGAAACTGCAGTTGGTGCAGAATTGAGTGAACAGATTACTGAGTGTGGTAGGATGGTTTGAGCAGGTAACACTGATCTTGGCATGACTGTATTGACTACCAGTAGTTCCCAGGTTCAATTAAAAGTGCTGGTTTTGACCTATAAACCTTTATGTAGCTCAGGCCCCCACACCTCAAACTGCTCACCCCCCACGAACCAACCCAGACCCTGAGCTCATCATCTGAGGCCCTTCTATTTGCGCTCCTTTCGAGGGAGGTGATGTGAATGATTGTGGAGGCATAGTCTAGTTTGCACTATGCATTCTAGTTTTATTCTAGACTATGGGCATTATCTGTTTTTAGGCACCCTACAAAAACAGGCTTTGGTCCCTCAATTTTTTTTTGAGGAGCTGGGGTACTTAAGTATATTTGTGGCTTCTTCTGCTCATCTATTTAGTGGATTTGGTTGAATTGGCTGCTACATTTTATATATATTATGGAATAGCATTTTAGGTTTTTATTTTTGGTTTTATTTTTGGTTTTAATAATAATAATAATAATAATAATAATAATAATAATAATAATAATAATAATTTATTATTTATACCCCGCCCATCTGGCTGGGTTTCCCCAGCCACTCTGGGCGGCTTTCAACAGAACATTAATGTTTGGTTTTACCGTGTTGGTTGCTTTGAGTAACTTTTGTGAAAGAACCAACAAACTCACATGAAGTGAAGGCCCTCAACAGTACGTTCAACAATGCATCAAAAATTTAAAGCACAGGACATTTAAAGAAACTTTTATCTTTATGAAACTGACAAATTATACTCTATTGCACAAGCTACAATTTATTCTAATACCCCATAATCTTAATTGGCCAGTCACCAAACACTAAAAATTGCCTTAAACGTTGAGTCAAACACCCTTTTTTCACAGAGTCACAAACTGGCTGATTCCTTCCAAAGGATTAGCAAAAATGATACATTACATTTAAAAGAATATTACGGATGAAAATAAATAATGTAGGATTTGTCATTTTTAATAAAGGTCCATATGCAACTAAATTAGTGCACTAGGGGAAACCTGTGCAAGGATTCCCACTAGTGCAATAGGCATAGTGCCATCCCCAAATCTTCTGCGAAGGGTTAGGTTTTATTATATTTTTGTTTAAATTACAGTAATTATTTCATAAATTTTGCTACTTCTGATTCTGGTTGTTTTGCCAGCTTCTGTCCCTTTGGGACACAGATAACTTGACTCTATTCTGGTAACTTCCAGATGGGATTATTGTAAATGTGTGCTGTGTGGAGTTGCACTTGAAGATTACCTGGAAGTGTCAAGTGGTCCAAAATTCAGGGGCCAGGTCACTGGCAACAGTTCCATTTAGAGCTCATATAGCCCCAGTTCTGAAACAGCAACACTAGTTGCAGGTTCATTTCTGCGCCAAATTCAAGGTGCTCACTTGGGTGTTTAAGGCCCCAAATTTCTAAACTGTAAATGATTGAAAGCTCTGTTTTGATTTTACATTCAGTAGGTTTACATCCTGGCCCCATGTTTTATTATTTTTCATTAACGGTTGTTTTTCTGTTTTGGTACTTGCTTAGAGAAATAATACTGATATCCTTAAATAAAGAAATGAAAATTATTTTTTCATTATGTGTCCCAGAAGGAATCCCAGGTTTGCAGGCTCTGGACATCCCCGCCCCGCACCACCTCACCATCCACATACAGCATGGGCACCATCCTTCCCTACAGCAACTGTGAAAAAATGATCCAATAATACCAGATTATAACAAAGTTATGAAGTACTATATCCTCATCATTTTTGAAATGTTTTGATAATTGCAGGTCTTTGCAGTTGCCTCACTCCAGAAATATTTACCTGTAGGAGTAGGCAGTGAACATGGCTTATGTGCAGATTTCCTCACTGAACCCGAGGTTAGCATTGGTTTGTACATCACAGTAAGCCGAAATATAGTATAAAAGGACCCACAAATGGACAGGTTCTCAGGGAGGAGCTTGCAGCCACTTGATTTCTTCTTTGTCTTTTTTACTCCTACGCCAGACTGAACTGCACCAAAGCTTGGCTTAGCACATTGTCCAAACCTGGGCTCTCTTTTTGTTAACCACAAGCTGTAGCTAAGGTTTACCATGATATGCCAATGAAGCCACTGTCAGCTTTGACAGTACTGATATCTGCTGAGATGGATATCACTCTTTTCAGCACTATCTACCAAGCAGGTGTCACTTCCAGCAGTCTTTTGGGTACATAGGGCACAATCAGGGATGGGATCAACAAACAGCTTATATCTTCATTCTGTCAGGACATATGTTTTATCTGATAAAATGTTTTTTGTACTGTTTCTTAGGATATAGAATAATAAAAAAAGAAAAAGTAATCTGGATCTTGACCTGGAAAGCACATTTGCCCTAAGCAAGACAAAGCTTATGTACGTTATCTCTTCAACTTCCAAACAACCCTCCTTATTTTCCTTATCCTCAGTCTCCTAGGACTTTGGGCTCTGCAATGGATAGAGAGCAGCTGGCTCTTATCTGCTGGACTGTGGGTCTTCTATTTCCCTTTTTGGTGCTGAACTGCTAGGCAATGGAGGGAAAGAGAAAATCCAGGCATTCTCAGCTGGGCTCTCTCAAGATACTGGTTTTAGGAATTCTCCCTTTTAACGTTTTCTCTCTCAAGGGTTTCACCCTGATAAATTTCTCTCTTGATGATCCAGTTAACACAAACATTAAATTTATTATTTGAGATATCAGATACAGTTAAACTTAAAGCAACAAAATTCATGGCAAAGTTTGGTGGATTTTACCGGGTAGCAACAGAGCTCACCCTGCTAACTTCCTTTCCCCTTCTTCCCCCGTCATTCTCTGCCATATCACTCAGGAGGCCAAGAATTCCAGCAAATAATAATAATAATAATAATAATAATAATAATAATAATAATACCCCACCCATCTGGCTGGGTTTCCCCAGCCACTCTGGGCAGCTTCCAGCACATATGAAAACATAATAAATGTCAAACATTAAAAACTTCCTGATGCAGGGCTGCCTTCAGATGTCTTCCTAAAGTTGTGTAGTTCTTTATCTCCTTGACATTTGATGGAAGGGTGTTCCACAGGGAGGATGTGACTGCTGAGAAGGCCTTCTGCCAGGTTCCCTGTAACTTCACTTCTCTGTAACTTCAGAATGACCATTTAATATGCAAGGGAAATGTTTGTAGGGACCAATAACATAGAAGTCGGGGGGAGGATGGAAGAAATGATGTGGGTAGTTAAATAAAATTTATTTTTATTCAGAGTGAATTTTACTTTTTATAATGGTTGCCAAGGTTAGTTGATTTGCTTAGATTGTTTTAAATCTATCATTCTCAGTTATTAGAAAGGTGCCCCTAATGAACCAGGCTGATTTAAAAAAAATATGAATACAAGTATTTACAAAAAATACTGTTAAGCACCATCTTACAATATGCATTTCTTCTTTGCTCTCATATAAGAGGGGATGCTTTTGGAAGAAGGAACTTCCAGAGAAATGAGATTTGTTCTGTTTCTTCTAATGAGAGCTGCCTAAAGCCAGTTTTTAGCAGGTGCCAAAAAGAGTATATCAAGCATGTCTTCCTGATATCAGTAGGCAGGGAGTTCAAAAGTGTGGGTGGTGCCACACAAAAAGTCATTAGTTATATGCAGGTTTTTTTTCTGGGGGTACGCAGGGGTACGCATACCCTTAAACATTTTGTGACTCAAACAGGAGAAGAAACAAATTTTTTAAGTTTCTTCTCTACCATGGTGAATTGTCAGTTCCGTTGCTACCCCTGATGGCGGCCTCATTTCCTGTCACAGTGTTTCCTGAGTCTTAGACGGAAGTGAGCATTTAATGTGTGAAGTAGGAGTTGGAATCTAGCACAGTGATTGGTCAGTTTCGTTGTTACCACCTCCAATGGTGGCCTCATTTCCTTTCCCGGTGATTTTCTTGAGTCCAAACAAGAGTACCCCTAAACATTTTTTAGAAAAAAAGCACTGGTTATATGTGTGTGTATATAATGAGTATATTGGATCTGAGTAGGGTTTTAAAGTTACTTGTATGATTCTTAGCTGGCTGTTGAAGTTATAGGTGCCTCCTTGAGCTTTTTTCAATGGAGAGCATAAATATTTTAAATATATAATAATTGTTATTCTGTGAGGTTTCTCAGTGTATAATTGGAACACTGAAATATTTAAGAATGGATTTAGTAGCTGTAAAGCACCTTAACTTTTATATCCTCTTTTTACATGTGGCATGTGTAAACATCAGGAATGGTGGGATGAAACAATCCTTGCTATTTAAAAAAGTTTTGGATGGGCAGAAAAGGTTTTTTTTTTAACCCTTCCTTATGCATGAATAGGGTGTCTGGAAGTATGTCTGGAATGTTTCAACCTTGTGTGTTGTTTCCATATGTTTATGTAAGGGGAAGAAAGTGACATTGTACCAGGTGTAAATTGAGGCAGCCATTAGATAAGTTTGCATAGTGGCTTTGGGAGTTCATTCTAAACCACAGAGACTAGAAAGCAGTTTTCTTAAGTATGTCTTGCTGTATAATAAAAATGTAAGAATGTCATTGTACAACCCACACTGGAGAATTTCTACTGCCTCATCACAATCCTGGATTTGCATGAAGTCAGGGTGGGGGAGGGGAGAAAAAGAGAAGAGAGGTCATAGCATGGGAACAAGAAGGGTCACTGAAAGTGGGAAAGTGGTGGTTTAGAACAATGACAGAAGAAGGAGTGAAGTGGGGGGTGGAGGGACAGGGAAGAAGTGGTGATTTTAAATAATGGCAGAGGTCTGACTACAGCAAGGAGGAAGTTAGGAAGGGCTCTGAAGAAGTTAGGAAGGGCTTTTTGGTGATAGCTTTTTTTTTTTGTATCCATCACTGCTATTTCTCCTTTTTAAAACTGTTGAAAACAAAACAAAACAAAACCCATCAGTGTCCTTCCAGCCCTGCTTTATGCAAGTTTCTGCTGTCGCTTTCCCCCTTTGGTGCTGCTTCCTTCTCATTGCACTCAAATGTCTCCTCCTTCCAATCCTCAAGTGCCTCACGGAAGGGAGATAAAGGATGTGGAGCCCTCTAATATTGCATAGTACCAGGGCTTTTTTCAGCCGGAACTCACAGGAACTTAGTTCTGGCAACTCTCAGGTGAGCGCCACTGCCATGATAAAAGAACAGGGGAGGTGTTCATAGTGAGTTTCGACACCTATTTTTCTAGAAAATGCATCTACTGAGCACCCCCACCCACCGCCCGGACCAGCTCCTCCTCCTCCTCCTCATTGCAACCTGTTTGTTCATCTGCCTCTTGCTTGGGCAAGGAGGGTCATTAAATGTCCCTGCATGGTTGTTTATTGGCTCTCTTCCTGGCATGCAAGCAAGTGTTAGAAATGATAAGGATGAGCATCAGTAACTGGTGATAATGAAGCCAAAGAGCAAGATTTGTTCCTGTGGGTGGCAGGGGTGTCCCATAGAAAATGTCTTGCCCAAGGGCCCTCCAAAACATGAAGCCAGCAATGAGTAGTGGGTTAAATATTCCTGGCATTCCTGGATTTTTTTGTTTTTGTTTTGTTTTGTTCATGGGTGCTATTTTTAAATCTGGTAGCATTTTAAGTATTATGTAGAAGCATGCAACAGTTTTACATTTTTCTCATGGATTGCTTGTTCAGCTTGTGGGAAAAAAATATAATGTGCTGTGGTTTTGAGGGATGAATCCAATGTCACAGGGGCCCTGCACACACACTTAGAGATGAATTGTGTCTGGGCACTATTCCATATTTAAAGATATATAGCAGGAGATTAAATTTCTGTTTGACCTTTTTGCATTAGGTATGAAATATTATCATACATTAGAGCTAATTGCAGCCTTTTAAGATGGGAAAACAAGGAACACAAGGAACAACAGTTTGAAGTTAAGGAAGACATTGGGCTATGGCCAAGGGGAAAATAATGAAAATCAAATGCCCTTGGATGTGATTGAAGCAGTAACATGACCAATTTATACCATTGATCATCAGATCTCCTTACATTTCTAATTTAGCAGTGGTGCTGGGGTGCAACTTGAGGGGTGACATTTACACCAGAAAAGTAGCATAGGGTCAATATACTGCTGTGATTTTTTTTAAAAATGAGTCCTCAGTAACTGTAAAGTAAAAATTGGAACAATTGGGGAAGAGTTGATTGCTCCCAAGTTGTGCAGCCCCAGTAAAGATGGGGCTAACCAATTCTCCCTTCCCCAAACAGTATGTGAACCAAAATGCAGCTATTTGTTGAAATTGACACTTCTACAGATTGTGTGATATAGTTTTCCCACCAAAGGTGTATAAAAATGTGTTTAATAACTAGAAATTGTGCAAAGAAATGCATGTATTACTAGAAACGACATAGAAAATGCATTATATTAAGGGAAATAGCTTGCAAAAAGTGTAGCAGCTTCAGGAGGGAACAATTTTGAACATAAGAGTGGCAGCACAAGCAAAGCAGCAGCACAGTCAGGTAAATTCCAGGACCCATGGGCCCCAGAGGACTTAATGGGACTGAAACAGGCTG
Organism: Darevskia mixta; assembly: GCA_034641385.1. Classification (NCBI taxonomy): domain Eukaryota; kingdom Metazoa; phylum Chordata; class Lepidosauria; order Squamata; family Lacertidae; genus Darevskia; species Darevskia mixta. Next base: position 3,404,234 of record JAWWNH010000062.1, on the reverse strand, counting down.
CCAGCATCTCTATTTCTTTTAAAAACATTTTACTAGGGTGTTGAGCCAGAGCCAGTCTTATGCAGCAAATATTAAGCAACTGTATGAACCATCCATATTTGCATTCCTTTGTTGTCCTAGCTGGAGAAATAGGAAATTCTGGAAAACCATCCATTCTCTGGAGCTCCTGGCTAAATGGCTTGTTTGAGGCCACATGACAAAATGGTTGATAAAGTCAGAATTCAAATGAGCATTCTTCGCTACAAGTCCTTTGCTTAGTCCTATGATAAACGTTAAGTATAGTTTTATTCAAATATGCTATTCATTTTGATATGGGACATGAACAAATTGAAAGATGTAGCAGAAAGCTATTTAATGACCTAAGAAAAAGTTTCCCAGATATACAAGAAATCTGTCATTTCATATCATGCATAGGAAGCCAACACACACACACACACACACAAAACACACACACATATATAGGTTGGGAGTGTGAACTCAGAATTGCTTTAGTTCTGTAGTAAGTATACAGTTTTGCTTTAGACCATCACAGATTTATCTCAGCACTAACATCTGCTTCTCCCAGAGCTGTAGCTTGAATTCCAAGTTTTCAAGTTTGAGTAGTGTAATCTTAAAATTATAGTTGACAAATACTGTTTGGAAATCACTGACAAATACTGAATGGAAAAAATTATGCACAGATTTTACAGCTGGGATGAATTTAGTGAAGTAGGTTTGAGGTGACCTGTCAAATTCTACCCGTGGTCCCAAGACAGCATATCCTTCCTATATCAAAAGTATATTTGACAGATACTTGTCCAGCCCTTTCATGAAAGTCTTCAAGAAAAGAGATTATACAAAATGTACTTGTAAAGTTGGAAAAATGGCAACTGGGTTGCAGGATGCTTTAGCCACAGATTTCCATCCTACTACACATTTCCATCCAATTGCCATTTTGTGTGAGTGTCCCAATTGAATCCACGAGGGGAAAGCTCAGGTCTTTCATATTGCAAAGAATAGCCTGCAGCCTCTTGCTGCCTTTTGGCAGAACTTATTCATCTCATTGCTCTAGTATTGAGTGTCAGGTTGTTATTTTGTCAAATAGCAGCATTGCTTGGAGAAGAGGAAAAGAAAGAGGCAGCTATTTTTAATTAACAGCATAAGAAGAGCACTGCTGAGTTAGACAAAAGGCCCATCCAATCCAGCGCCCTGTTCTCACAGTGACCAACTACAGATGCCTATAAGAAGTCCACAAGCAGGAACTAAGTGCAATAGCACTCTTCCCACATAATTTCCAGCAAATAGTACTCAGGGGTAAAAAGGGTAAAGGACCCCTGGATGACTAAGTCCAGTCAAAGGTGACTATGGAGTTGTGGTGCTCATCTTTCAGGCCGAGGGAGTCGGCGTTTGTCCACAGACAGCTTTCCGGGTCATATGGCCAGCATGACTAAACCGCTTCTGGCACAGCAGAACACCATGGCAGAAACCAGAGCACACGGAAATGCCGTTTACCTTCCCACCGCAGCCATACCTATTTATCTACTTGCACTGGCATGCTTTCAAACTGCTAGGTTTGCAGGAGCTGGGACAGAGCAATGGGAGCTCACCCCATCACAGGGATTCGAACTGCCGACCTTCTGATCAGCAAGCCCAAGAGGCTCAGTGATTTAGACCACAGCGCCACCCGTGTCCCTTTATTCAGAGGCATACTGCCTCTAACAGTATGGAGGTAGAGTATAGCTATCATGGCTAATGGTCATTAACAGCCACATCTTCCATGAATTGTTTGTTATAACTGTCCAAATTGGTGATTATCACTATATTTAGCAGGAGCAAATTCCATAGCTTAACTATGCACTGTTTGAAGAAGTAGTTTCTTTTGTCTGTCTTGAATCTGCCAACACTCAGCTTTATTGGATAGTCCCAGAGTTGTAGAATCATGAGAGGGTTAACAACTTTTCTCTATCCACTTTCTCCACATGGTGCATAATTTTACACAACTCTATCACGCCACTTCTTTCTTGCTTTTCTAAACTAAAAAGACACAAAGGTTGTAACCTTTCCTCTTATGGGAGTTACTCCAACCTCTTGATCATTTTGGCTGCCTTTTCTTAACCTCTTCCACTTCCACAATATCCTTGTATATGTGAAGCAATCAGAACTATGCTCATTATTTTCAAGTGTAGTCTCACTATGAATTTGTATACTGGCAAGATGACATAGGTGTTTTTACTTTTGATTCCTTTCCTAATAATCCCTAACATGGAATTCACATTTTACACAGACTAGGTCGGCATCTTCATTGAGCTGTCCACTACACTCAATGTCTGATCAGTCACTACTACTTTGAAAAATATTAGCATATACAGTATGTGAAATTTGGATATTTTGACCCAATATCTATTACTTTATACTTGCATACATTGAACTGCATTTGCTATTTTTCTGCTCATTTACCCACTTCGGATAGATCAATTTAGAGTGCACAAGTTTTAACTAACTTGAACAAATTTTGTATCATCAGAAAACTTTACTTCCTCACTGCTCACCCCTAACTGTAGTCCATTTATGAACAAGTTAAAAAAAAACCCAAGTCCAAATACTGATCCTGTTGAGTATAAGGAACTTTGCATGCCTCCAGTCAGTAGAGGACAGGGTTGCAACTAACAGATAGCCAGGGAAAATGTACTTTGTGGTTTCCTACTAAACACCTAAGCTTCTCCCCTTCCTTCTGCTCTCTTTCTCTCACTCTCCCCTGCGCTAGGCAGCCAGCCATGAAACCTCCACTCACAATTTAGACATAGAATCCCAAGCCGTTCTTGTGAATATGGAGGGCATGATCTGCTATTTCAAAGTCACCCTTATTCAACTAAGAGATTGCCCAGTGCTAGAGAAGGAAGAACTTTGAGATCAGGCAGCTTTCAGCTGGCCCAATATGTGTCTTCATACTTCTCAGAGAATCCAAGGTGGATGCTTTTCAGCAAAGTAACATACTCAGGACCTGGGCCAAAGGTTCTCCATCTCTGTGCTTAAGCTACACACTTCCTTGATTCAGACTTGGTTAGCGTATGACCTGTCAATGTAAGGCCGATGAGCAGTGTGTTGTTAAAGCAACATTTTCCAATGTGTGCTGTGAAAACTTTTTCAGCTATATGTAGGTCTTCTCTGCAGCTTTTATTCAGAATTGTGTGCCTCAACCATCAGAAGTTTGGATATGCTGTACTAGTCTAAATTGCCTTTGACTAAAGAATGTCACAATAGCGTGCATTCTGCAACTTTATAGCGTGCATGGTCTCCACATTCTCATTACAAGCTTTGGATCATGTTTCATGAATTCATGGTCTGCAATTTGTTTATGCTTCCCCAAGACAAACATGGTAAGATAAAGCAAATGTTCTGCTTCTGTAGTGTAGGTTGCATTGCTCTAAGAAAATGTAAGCAAGAAATTCATTTTGGAGTTTTTCCCATGTTACTGATATTTCGTGTTGAGTATAAAGAGAAAAGACAGCATTGTGGGAAACAACAGAGAAAGAGAATGTAAATAATGAGTTGTGTTTCAAGGAAAGGTACATGTGAGACAGGCTGCACGTACCTTTGGAGAAAGAATAAGGACATATTTGTTGTGTTACTCCTACACACTCTGTGGGTTTACACAGATGTAAGTACATCAGTAATGTGACCTTCCAGACCTGATACCCCATTGCCTTAAGCCCCTACAGAGTAATGGAACATGCCACCGGAGGAGAAATATACACTGTTGCATTCACTGTGCACAGATAAAATGAAAGCAGAAAGTCAAAGACTGCAGGGAGTGTGAGCTACTGGCAGTAAGCCACAGAAAGGACAAAGTTTAGTATAAACCTAGGTATTCTTAATGCTAATATTTTCATGCTTTAAGGCTATCAAAAGCAAGTGTCAAATTGCAAAGGTGCAAAAATATGTAATATTACATAGAAGATAATTTATCCCAATTCATTAGGAGTCAGAAATGGATTTGTTCATCAATATTTTAAAATGGCTGCAGTCCAGTACAGACTGACTTGAAAATAAGCTTCGTTTAGTTTAAAGAAATTTACATATGTATAGGATCTGATTGTTGAGCTGCAACCCTATGCAAAGTTGCCTTAGGAGTAAGATTCCAGGCAAAGCAATCTACTGAGGTTGGAGCATGGAGGGGCAGTCTGGCAGAATAACCACCACTTCCAAGTCCTGCCGGACTCAGGCCAGGTAGGAGAAAAAGTATGGATAGCTTTTAGCCCCCCACCCTTTCCTTGCTAATTTCTTTATTTCTTTATAAATAAATAAAATCCAATTGGTTTTAATGAGGATGAAATTAACCATCACAGCCCAACAGTGGGCATAGTTCCCTGTTCCAGGGACATATCAAGGAGCAGATTTGGGTGGAGGGAGAGGAGACTGCAGGGGGAAGTAAGCAAGGAGAAACACCCATTTCCTGCAAAATTCAGCATCTGGCAGCCCATCTTAATACTCCAAGCATTGATTACATTCCAACACCCACTAGATCCAGGAATTCAGGGGAGTCAAGGCACCCAAAAACTCATAGCAGTATCAAGACAACAGTCCTCACTAGTCTGTTGCATTTTCTTTGGTACAGTACTGCTACAGAAAGTCCATTTGTACTATGATAAGCCAACACCTGCTTGACTGATTGGACTTGGAAATGATTGACCTAACGGTCTCAAGAAAACAATACACAGAGAAGGAGGATAGTGTGATATTGTAGTGCTTAAAATTTTTTATTTAGTTTATGTGTGAACAATAAACTATTTTAAGCAAATATATAAAAAAGTAGCACCTTAGAGACCAACTAAGCTTGTTCTTGGTATAAGCTTTCGTGTGCATGCACACTTCTTCAGATGCACTGAAACAGAAGTCACCAGACCCTTATATATAGTTTTTAAGCACTACAATAAAGCCCCATTATATGGAAGTCTTTTGGTGTTCTTTTTCTATTTTACATAAAGTCAAAGCTTCTTGTTGCTAGACATTTTGTATTTTGGGTTGTGATAGCAAATACAAAATATATATGCAGCCATGTGTGAATTAACATTTTGCCCTTTTAAAATGCATCATATGCAGAGTTGGTCCCAGTTTCACATAACTTCTGACTGATGTGCTGCCTGATGCTCCCCCCCCCCAAAAAAACACATAGGTGCACACACTCCTAGTGAGCTTGTTGCCAGCAGTCATGGGCAGCAGCTGTGATGGCACTGCATTCTGTGGCAGGTGGCTGTGAGCAGCCTACCATTTTACATTTATCCTGCTACATCAAGGCACTGAGGGAGGTTTAAAATAGCGAATGGCTTGTAGTCACCTCCTGCAGTGTAAAAACAAGCCAAGGGGGATACGTGGGTGGGCTGGTGTAAGCATTGTCTGCAGAGGGACCATTGTAGACCCTGCTGTTCATCCTTGTCACCACTGCTTCTTCATCCATGCTCACTGAACATGTGAGCAGTGGCAAAAATGAGAAGATGTTTGTACATACTAAACATGGATGGAATAGAGCAAATGAATGGCAGTGAGAGCCGCCGGGGGGTGGGGGGCGGAGAGACACACTGAAGCCATCTTACCCAGGGGTCCTCCAAAATGTGGTGTCAGTACTGGTATATTGAGCTGGTATCAGTATGTGTGGGTGCTAAGCAAGTGCCTGAGAATGCCAGGCACTGATGTTGGCCCTGATCATGTGGATGGGACCCCAATCCTTTCTTGCTTGTATGTATTTCCTGTAACAAATGTGGAATGATAGTTTAACCAGCACATAGCTGCTGAGTAGGCACTTATGTGCATATGGTTCTCATTAAAGGTTATATGCATGATGGGCCTAAGTTCATTTCCACAGCCTGCTGCATGCAGAACCTAAAAGACTGAGCCATATGTGAACTGACCCTGTCTTCAATTAAATTCTTAAGAAGTTTTATGCCCTTTCCCCCATATAACATTTTTAAATGCTTTTTAAATTTCATGGCAACTCTTGGAAAACACAGAGGTCAACTAGTCTATAAACTTGACTGCCGTTAGCATCCAGCACAACTTTTTAATGAAAAAGAGAGGGAACATTTATGTTTATGAAGCACACAGAGTCCTACACATCTTAGCAAAGCTGCAGTCAGTTTAGTAGTAACCTTGTGATTTTTTAGACATGGAATTAGTGTAATAGGAGTTTTCATTTACACTAATAGCAGGCAGAATGCTATTGAACTTTGGCAGGAGTACACTGGCCTCAAGCTAGAGGAGAACGGGGGACTTGTCACGTCTTACTCATGCAATTGACTATCAGATCTTGGAAGAATCTCTCAGATTATGTGGTCAGCTCCCAAAATTCAGCATAGTAGTAATTTATGACAAACACAGTGGTCCAATTCAGATATATAAAGAAGCCTGCTCTGTCCTATGACTAGGGAATTGGGGAATACACTTTACTTCCTTGGTTAATATTAAGTCTGAACCAGCTTTAGCTACTGTTACCATTAACAAGTAATTGATGGTGTGGTGGGACTTGCCTGGTCTCTGGTCAGTTGTGTCACTACTGCTTACTGGAAGGAGCGTCTCCACCCCCCATCACTTAGCCTGGAGGTCCTCCTCCAAGGGTCTTCTGGCAGTTACCTCACTGTGAGAAGTGAAGTTACAGGGAACCAGGCAGAGAGGGCCTTCTCAACAGTGGCACCCTCCCCGTGGAAAGCCCTCCCATCAGATGTCAAGGAAATAAATAACTACAGAACTTTTAGAAGACATCCGAAGGCCAACCTGTATCATAAAGTTTTCAATGTTTGACATTTTACTATGTTTTTATATGTGCTGTAAGCCACACAGAGTGGCTGGGGAAACCCAGGCAGATGGACGGGCTATACATAATAAAATTATTATTATTATTATTATTATTATTATTATTATTATTATTATGGCAGGTGGTGGTGGTGAGGTTGGTGCGGTGCAAATACCCCACCATGCCATTTGCTTTTGCCACAGGAATTTCACAATGGGGCACCTGACTTATGAAGAGTTCCACTTTATACACTAACATATTCTGCTTTTTTGTTTAGAATACTTAAATTTTGCTTTATAGCCCTGTGAGGCTGTCAAAGTGGCAGGCAGAGTAATCCTAACCTGAGAGGAACAGGGCAGTAGACCCACTGTTGCAGCCAAGGCTCTTCCAGCTCATGCCATTCTGGGTGGAAAGTGAGTGGCAGGGTAGTTGTTGTTTTTCCTTTCAGTTTTTGTTACACCATTTCTAGGTTGGCATAGGTAAGGAACACCAAGGAGCCAGTGTGGTGTAGTGGTTAAGAGCGGTAGACTCGTAATCTGGGGAACTGCGTTCGTGCCTCTGCTCCTCCACATGCAGCTGCTGGGTGACCTTGGGCTAGTCACACTTCTTTGAAGTCTCTCAGCCCAACTCACCTCACAGAGTGTTTGTTGTGGGGGAGGAAGGGAAAGGAGAATGTTAGCTGCTTTGAGACTCCTTTGAGTAGTGATAAAGCGGGATATCAAATCCAAATTCTTCTCTCCTCTGGCAGAAAAAAACCCTATGTACCACCCTAACACACATACCCTGTTACCAACAACCTGGGGGGGATAGGATTGTTCTATTACAAAAGATTCATTAAAATAAAAGCATATTCAAATATAGGACCTATTCAGATATCAATTTATGGGTTTTCCTCAGATCACCGTTTGCTCTGATTCAGTGTTAAATAAGGGAAAGTGCTGGGGCAAAAAAAAGCACTCGACACTTTAAAGCACGGACCTGTGCCTAGAAACACAGCACAAAAGGAAGTCTAGATGAACCTTTAGTCTTCTCAAATTAATAAGTATGCTATAAAACAGAGCTTATGACACAGTTAAATGTGTATTTGCACAGTCACATTCAGTTATTTCCTTTAATGAATCTCTTCTTTGGGATTAGACTTTTCATCTCTCGACAAATAGTAACATGAAAATCCAATCCCACAAATCCAATTTTCATACTCTGCAAAATGTTTAGCCTTGCAATGTTTAGCCTTTACATTAGTTCTCAACTGAACTCTAGGCTCCTGTCTGCAGTGCCAAGGCAACTTATACAAATCTTTTCTAAATTTCCCTTTTGAATGATGCACACATTTCACCATGCAATTTCAAGCTAAAGTTGACACTATTATTTTGTTAATGTGAATTTTGGCAGGACAGCAGTGTGGATCCTTTTGTGTCAAGAAATAAAGGAAAGCTGTAATTTTTAAAGTGGTCCTCAAGAGATTCTGGCAGCATTGTTAGCTTGCTTCTTTTCAGGTAAAGCTATAAAAGAATATTTGGAGTTGAGCCTGGAGGAGTCACTCATTTACTTCTTGGCAGCCACTTTTGGTGGCAGAGAAATACAAAGTACAGTAGTATTCTTACTACTTTTTCTTTCTTGGTTTGCTATTGTTCCCCTGATCAAAATGCTCAGGAAGATCTTGAGATACAGAATGAAATCAATGAAGCATCCGAAAGAGGAAAAGTTGTAGTAATAGGTGACTTCAGCTACTCTCACATAACTTGACTACATTTGTGTTTCAGTCATAACAAAATGGTGAATTCTCTAAATGATTGTGCTTTGGAATAGTTGTCCAACCAGCCAGAGGGTCTGTGGCCCTCGATTTAATCTTAAGAGATACCCAGAACCTGGAGTGACATGCAAGTGTTGTTGAACCAATTGGGAGCAGTGGCCATTGTGCTATTAACATAAATGCAAATGGCCAATTGCCAAGAAAACCCAACATGGTCACACTTGACTTCAAAAGAGGAAACTTCCCCAAAATGAAAACATTTGTGAAGAGGAGGTTGAAAGGCAAAGTCAAGAGGGTCAAATCTCTCCAAAATGCTTGGGAGTCATTTTAAAGCACAATAATTAGAAGCTCAACTGGAGTGTATACCACATTTCATAAAAGGTATCACTAGGGTCAAGAGGATGCCAGTGTGGCTAATGAGCAGTCAGTAAGGCTTTTGATGAAGTCTCCCATGATATTTTTGCAGAGAAGCTGGTAAAATATGGACTGAGCAAGGTAACTTTAGGTAGATTTGTAGCTGGTTGACTGACCAAATCCAAAGAGTGCTCATTAATAGTTCCTCGTCATCCTGGGAAAAAGTGGGCCTGTTCTTGTTCAACATCTTTATAAATGTCTTGGATGAAGAAATTGAGGGGATGCTCATCAAATTTGCAGATGACACCAAACTGGGAGGGGTATCTAATGTCACAGAAGACAGAATCAGACTTCAAAATGACTTTAACTGATTGCAGAACTGGGCCTAAACAGAATGAATTTCAAGAGGGGCAAATGTCAGGTTCTACACTTAGGCAGGAATAACCAGCTGAACAAATAAAAGATGGGGGACACCTGGCTTCTCAGTAGTACATGTGAACAGGGTCTGTAAAAAGACCACAAGCTAAACATGAATCAACAGCAGTGAAAAAACGTAAAGGTGTTTTAGGCTGCATCAGCAGAAGTCTAGACTCCTGATCAACAGAAGTCATACTACTGCTCTATTCTACTTTGTTCAGACCACACTTGGAGTACTGTGTCCAGTTCTGGGAACCACAATTTAAGAAGGATATTGACAACGTGGAGCGTGTGCAGAAGAGGGCAACTAAGATTATCAAGGATCTGGAAACCAAGCCTTATGAGGACCACTTGAGAGAGCTGGGTATGTTTAGCCTGGAAAAGAGGAGAATGAGAGGAAATATGATAGCCATCTTCAGAGATGTAAAGGACTGTCACATGGAAGATGGAGCAAGCTTGTTTTCTCCTGCTCGGGAGGCTAGTACTTGAACCAATGGATTAAAAAAAACAAATAAATAAAAATCCTTCCAGTAGCACCTTAGAGACCAACTACTGGAAGGAATTTTTTTATTTTGTTTTGACTATGGCAGACCAACACGGCTACCTACCTGTAACTAGAACAATGGATTCAAAGAAAGGAGATTCCGACTAAGGATCTGGAAGAACTTTCTGTCAGTAAGAGCTGTTTGACAGTGGAATGGACTCCCTTGGGAAGTTCTGTACTCTCTGTCCTTGGAGGTTTGTAAGCAGAGGATGGCCATCTGTCATGGATGCTTTGGTTGAGATTCTTGCATTGCAGGGTTGGACCAGATGACCATCAGGGACTCTTGTAACTCTACAATTCTATTATTCTATGAACTCTTGTATTGAATACAGTTAGTGGGTCTGTAGCCACATAATAAATAAATTATTGATTGAATTCCACCCTTTGAAAGGATTCAAAGGGAATAGGTGTCAGTGGAAAAGTCATGTGGACCCTGAAGGCTAAAAAATGTATAAACACAAGTGTGCTGGTCCCAAGGGATATCCGATAGGCGAGGTCTAGTCCAGTCCAAGGTCAGTCCAAGCCAGAAGTCACGAAGCCGAAGTCACGAAGCCGAGGTCAGGAAGCCGAGGTCAGGAAGCCGAAGTAACAAAGCTGAGGTCAGGAAGCCGAGGTCAGGAAGCCGAGGTCAGGAAGCCGAAGTAACCAAGCTGAGGTCAGGAACGCAGGAACCAGGAACAGGAACTAGGCAGCACCGATGTTGCTCCTGCGACTTGGGACTGGGACTGGCCGGCTTTATCTGTCCCGAGGCGAAGGGCGGCTCCGATCCCCAGGTGACTCGCCTCTCCTGGCTTGGAGGCGAGCACTCCTCCTGCGAGAACTTAGCTCCCTTCGCCTCTCTGCCCTTAGCCTTTGCAGCTCAGGAGAAGCTGGAGGGTTATCGGACCCAGAGGCAACCTCAGCTTCCCCTGACTGGGTGGGGAGTGGAGCACCTGTAGGCAGTAAGTCCTCCATCCCATTAGGAGCCAGATCAACCTCAGCCGAAGCCTGCACCTGAGGATCCAGCACAGGTGAGTCCCCTTGAGATTCAGGCCCCAGCCCTGGCTCTGCTGTTTCTGAGGGCAGTGAATCCTGTGCAGGCTGGGATCCCTCAGGTTCAGCATCTGAATCTGACTCCCAGGTCATCACACCATCCCCCCTCCCAGGCCCCCCCCTCAACCGAGGGGCTGGACCAGGCTTGCAGGGGTAAGCCGCATGGAAATCACGGAGGCAGACAGGTGCGTGGATGTTCTCCGCTGGTTCCCACGACCGATCCTCGGGCCCATACCCCTTCCAGTCGATGAGGTATTGGAGCTTCCCCCTGCGGTATCGGGAGTCGAGAATGTGCTCCACCTCATACTCGGGCTCCCCCTGAACCAAAACTGGCTGCGGTCGTGGATGGTCTGGGTGGAACTCGTCGGGCGGGGCAACCGGACTGAGTAGGGACCGGTGGAATACTGGGTGGACCTTCAGGGTCGCAGGTAACCGGAGACGGAAGGCCACAGGTGAGACCCGGTCCACGATCGGAAATGGGCCGGTGAAGCGGGCATCCAGCTTCCGCGAAGGCCGAGAGGGGTGCAGGTGACGGGTAGAGAGCCAGACCAGGTCTCCGACATGGAGTTCTGGCCCCTCCTGACGGTGACGGTCGGCCTGGGCCTTATACGCGTCCTTGGCCTGGCTCAGTTGCTCCGTCAGAAGCTGCTGTTGTGACTGGAGCTCTTGTAGCCAGTCTGTCACTGCGGGAACTGCGGATGGCGGCAGCACGCTTGGAAATAACCGTGGGTGGTACCCATAGTTTGCCTGGAACGGGGTCTGTTGGGTGGAAGCGTGCACTGCGTTGTTATACGCGAACTCGGCCAACGCCAGGTGGTCGACCCAGTCGTCCTGGTGGAAGCTGCAGTAGCATCGGAGGTACTGTTCCAACACCGCGTTTGCCCGTTCGGTCTGTCCATCTGTCTGTGGATGGTAGGCCGAAGATAGGCAGACCTCTGTCCCGAGAGCCTGATGAAGAGCGCGCCAGAAGCGGGAGGTGAACTGGGCACCACGATCGGAGATCAAACGTTCCGAGAGGCCATGTAAGCGGAAGACGTTTTGTAGGTACAGTTGCGCCGTCTCCTTGGCTGAGGGTACAGACGGGCACGGGGCGCAGTGCACCATTTTAGTGAAGTGGTCTGTGAATACCAGGAGGCAGGTACACTGACGGGATGGGGGTAAGTCTACCACGAAATCCAAAGAAACCGTGTGCCATGGACGAGGGGGAACTGGCAGTGGCTGTAGCAGTCCCGCAGGTCTCCCGGTCGATCCCTTGGCTCGCCGGCAGACCTCGCACCCCCCAATGTACCGTGCCACGTCGGCCTTCAAGCGGGGCCACCAGAACTCCCGGCTGACCAGGTGGGTGGTCCGATACCTTCCAAAGTGGCCGGCTGCCGGGACGTCGTGTGACATTCGGAGAACCTCGGCCCGCAACGGCCCTGGTGGGATGTACAACCGACCACGGTGCATCAGCAAACCCTGGTGCACAACCAGTTCCGGGTATCGAGGACATGATCCACTGGCCAATTCCTGGATCCGTTCCTGAGCCCACGTGTCGACCCGTTGCTGCCTCCGCACTCGGTCCCGCAGCGACTCAGTCTCATGAACAGCCAGGAAGGCCGCTGGTGGGATGATCGTTGTTGGGGCCGCCTGCTGCACCGTCTCTGCAATGTCCTCCGGTTTCCGGGACAGCGCATCCGCCTTCTGGTTTTGGGAGCTGGGGATGTAGCGGATCCGGAACTGGAACCGGGAGAAGAACAGTGCCCACCGGATCTGCCGCTGGTTCAGCCTGCGGGTGGTCTGGAGGTACTCCAGATTCCGGTGGTCGGTTCTCACTTCCACTGGGTGTCGTGCCCCCTCAAGATGATGGCGCCAGACCTCAAAGGCCACCTTGATGGCCAGTAGTTCCCGCTCCCACACGGTATAGTTACGCTCCGCCGGAAGGAGCTGCCGAGAGTAGTAGGCGCAGGGTAACAGTGGCGCATCAGGTCCATGTTGCTGGGACAGGACAGCACCGAGAGCTGTACTGGAGGCGTCCGTCTCCACCACGAAGGGACGAGAGGGATCAGGATGCTGCAAAATTGGCGCCTTCTGGAAACAGGCTTTCAATCCCTGGAATGCCACCTCAGCCTCCTCATCCCAGGCGAAGGGCGTCTTGGGGCGTAGCAGTCGGGTCAATGGGGTGGTGCGATGAGCATAGTCCGCAATGAATGTCCGGTAATAGTTGGCGAACCCCAAAAACCGCTGTAGGTCCTTGCGGTTACGTGGCGCCGCCCACTCTCGAACCGCAGACACCTTCCCGGGGTCCATCTGCACGCCGTCCGGGGAGAGTCGGTGTCCAAGGAAGTCCACTGACCGCTGGTGGAACTCGCACTTGCTGAGCTTAGCATACAGGTGGTGCTCCCGCAAGCGCTGCAACACGGACCGGACATGACTCTCGTGGCGAGCCGGGTCCCGGGAATAAATCAAAATGTCATCTAGGTACACCACCACGTACTTGTCTAGCAAGTCCTGGAACACGTGGTTGATGTACCGTTGGAACACGGCGGGCGCGTTGCATAATCCGAATGGCATGACCAGGTACTCGAACTGCCCATAACGGGTCCCGAATGCTGTCTTCCACTCGTCCCCGGCACGGATTCGAATCAAGTTGTAGGCCCCCCGGAGGTCTAGTTTGGTGAATATCTGCGCCCCCTGCACCCGTTCCAGCAGCTCCGCAATAAGGGGCAAGGGATACCGGTCTGGGATGGTAATCTTATTCAGGGCTCGGTAATCATGGCAGAGGCGAAGTTCCCCACACTTCTTCTTAACGAAGAGCACTGGAGCGGCCGTGGGAGAGGTAGAGGGCCTAATGAACCCGCGTTCCAGGTTCTTGTGAAGAAAGTCCTGCAGGGCTTCACGCTCCGGCTCTGAAAGAGAGTACAGGCGACTCACCGGCAGGGGCGCCCCGGGCTGGAGGTCTATGCCGCAGTCGAAGGACCGATGAGGAGGCAGCCGGTCTGCTCCCCGTTCCTCGAACACATCTACATAGTCCCGGTACACGGCGGGGAGCGTTGACGCAGCCTCTCCCATGGAAGCGGCCGATAGCATCTCGGACTGAGCATTCGAACCCGAGTCTGGGAAGCGTACAGTTCGATTGACCCAATCGATCTGAACATTGTGAGACTCCAGCCAGTCCATCCCAAGCACCAGCGGAAACCGGGGCATGGTGGCAATGTCCAGGGTACGCACCTCCCGGTGCTGCTGGTGGCACAGGACCAAGGGCTGGGTCTCCCGAGTAACAGCGCCCGACCGCAGGAGCCGTCCGTCAATTGCCTCCACCTGTACCGGTTCTAGCTTGTTCTGGAGCGGCACCCGGTGCTGAGCCGCGAAGGCAGAGTCCATATAGGAGCGGGTTGCCCCCGAGTCCACTAGAGCGTGGGTGAGGATCCAGGGCCCGCCCGGGGGGTACAGACGCACCGGGATCATGAGGTGTTGCAATTCCACTGGTGGGGGCCCTTCATGCGACGCTTGGGACCCCAGATAGCCTGGGCCATTGGCTACTGGGGTTGGCGGTTTCCCTGCGGCTTGGCGTTTCTCGGGGCAGGTTCGGGCGTAGTGTCCACTCCCCCCGCAATAGAGACACAGGTTCCCCTCCCGACGCCGTGTCTTCTCCGAAGGAGAGAGGCGAGGCCGTGCTGCCCCGAGCTGCATTGGCTCCTCCAGTGACTCGGCTCTGGCCGTGGAACTGCTGGGAAGTACTGGAGTCGGGGGCCCAGAGTGCCGACGGCCCCGGGCCTGGCGACGGTCCTCCAACCGATCGTCTATCTGTAGACTCCGTTGGATGAGGGCCTCCAGCGTGGTGGGGCGATCCAAGGTGGCCAGCTGGTCCAGTATCTCATCCGAAAGTCCCTCGAGATACTGGTCCCGGAGTGCGGAATCGTTCCAGGTCAAGTCCTGCGCCAACAGCCGAAATTCCGTGGCATAGGCGGCCACTGTGGACTTGCCCTGTTTCAACCGCCGAATTGCCCGATTGGCTTGACTCGCCTTCTGTGGGTTGGCGAACGCGGTTTCCAAATGGTTGCAAAACCCCGTATAGTCTGTCAGCAAGGGGGAGTCTTGCCGTAGCAGCGGCAACGCCCACTTGGCTGCCTGGTCCCTCAGCAAGCTGATCAGGAAGTGCACCTTGGTGCGGTCGTCGGGGAAATCCCGGGCTCGCCCCTGGATATACAGTTTGGCCTGGGCGAGAAACATGGGAAAGCTGGCCGGGGACCCATCAAATTTCTCTGGCAGGGCCACTGGGTACTTGCCTGGAGCTGGGGCGCCGGCACCAGGAGCCGGCAAGGCGTCCAAACGCTGCTGAAGTGCTGTAACCGCATTGCTTAGCTGCTGCACTGTGTGGGTCAAGACCTGGTTCTCCTGGGCCAATGCTACCAGCGCCGCCGCTTGGTCAGTCATGACGACAGGTTCCTCCCGAACGCACCCCAACGAAGGGGGAGTGCGGGTGTGGCAGGAGCAAACTGTGCTGGTCCCAAGGGATATCCGATAGGCGAGGTCTAGTCCAGTCCAAGGTCAGTCCAAGCCAGAAGTCACGAAGCCGAAGTCACGAAGCCGAGGTCAGGAAGCCGAGGTCAGGAAGCCGAAGTAACAAAGCTGAGGTCAGGAAGCCGAGGTCAGGAAGCCGAGGTCAGGAAGCCGAAGTAACCAAGCTGAGGTCAGGAACGCAGGAACCAGTAACAGGAACTAGGCAGCACCGATGTTGCTCCTGCGACTTGGGACTGGGACTGGCCGGCTTTATCTGTCCCGAGGCGAAGGGCGGCTCCGATCCCCAGGTGACTCGCCTCTCCTGGCTTGGAGGCGAGCACTCCTCCTGCGAGAACTTAGCTCCCTTCGCCTCTCTGCCCTTAGCCTTTGCAGCTCAGGAGAAGCTGGAGGGTTATCGGACCCAGAGGCAACCTCAGCTTCCCCTGACTGGGTGGGGAGTGGAGCACCTGTAGGCAGTAAGTCCTCCATCCCATTAGGAGCCAGATCAACCTCAGCCGAAGCCTGCACCTGAGGATCCAGCACAGGTGAGTCCCCTTGAGATTCAGGCCCCAGCCCTGGCTCTGCTGTTTCTGAGGGCAGTGAATCCTGTGCAGGCTGGGATCCCTCAGGTTCAGCATCTGAATCTGACTCCCAGGTCATCACAACAAGTTTAGATATTTGTGTTTCTTTAAACTGGTACTGGGGGGGACCATTTCTCTATAGCCATCAACTTGGGTGGCTTTAAAAAAGAATTGGACAAATTTATTTAGGACAGAGCTGTCTTCTACCTCCACTGTCACAGGTAGAATGCCTCTGAATACCAGTTGCTGGAAATCACAAGCAGGGAGAGCACTGTTGCATTCCAGTTCTGCTTCTGGGTTTCCCATAGGCATCTGGTTGGCCACTGAGAACAGGATTCTGGATTAGGTGGGCCTTTAGATGTCTTCCCTGTGTTTTTATGGAAATGCAGACACCTAGAATGACTGGAGACATTTGTAGAATGAAATCAAGGACAGCCCTATTCAGCCACCTCAGGGCAACAAAAAACATGTACCCAGCCCAATAGAATTTTGCTGAAATTTTATGTCCACTTTGATAATTTTTGAATGCAGTTTCTTTGCTCATTAATTGGCAGAGAAGGGGAGAAATGGGAGAATTTTTCTGAATAGCACTAAATTTCAGTTTCTGAAGTATATTTGTTGTGTTCATCTGACTTCCAGAAAACCAACTGGGACCAAGATACACACACACACACACACACACACACACGTTGGCTGCAATTCAGCTTCTTGATGATTCCTGATGAGCGATATTTTTTGCCTGTAATTAACATTGATTTTTTTGTGGTGCTATTTTCCTTGGTAAGTGTGCCTTTGTTGCCAGTCAGCTTAAATACAAGAGCATCAGTTTAACTAGGCAGTGAATAGTATTGTTCCATTGTGCTTTTAAAATTGCTTATATTAAATAACGCTTCATGTAAATTTAGTGATATTAATGTACTATTCAGTGACAGACAATGTTAAATGTTGTTCAGCAAGTATCAGAAACAGTTTTTGTTTCCATTTGCTGGTGGAAACAACAGGCATTCCCCAAGCCCCCATATTTGGAAGGATTTGCTAATTTTTTGGAACCATCACATATGGAATATGTCATGTGTAATTTTTAACTGGATCCTGTGGAAGTAAATCAATCCAAAAATGTCAGAGTTGGACCAATTCCTACATTTTTGTACTGAAGATACAATACTTCCAAAATAGAGAAGGCTTGAAGAGTAGGTTTGGTTTCTTTGGAATAATTGTTTTAATAATGAAACAGACTATTGCAGTCCCATGACACTTGAACCGAAATTCTCTGGTGAAAGGATTTTTTTTACATTTGATGTATTCATCTTCAATATTTTTCTTACAAGTTATGAAAAGAAAAAAATATATAATATATGTTACGCAATCACATTTTCGGTAAAAAATATAGTGGTCTTAATTAAACACTGCAGTGTGCTTTTAGATCACAAATTTACAATGATCATAACAAAACTTTCTTTATGCTAATATAGACGGGAGTAAAGTCTTTTGGAAGGGGACTGTTAATATAGGATAAAGCAAGGATAAAGTCCAGTGGAAGAGAAGTACAGTGTGACGACTTGCTCCTGCCCCTTCTCAGTGTTCTATAATACCTTTTAGTTGTACAGTGTTTCAGAGTGAAAATATTGTAAAGTGGAATTTCTGAGGACCAGTTTACTGAAATAAGTGATGTCCATCTTTACCAATAAATTGCACCCATGGAAGTCTACCCCGTTGCACACATTTGCACAATCCCCAAATAATTGTGGGTGAAGTTATTGCTTTTTGGCACTGCAACCCACCATGACTACACTGTCCTTAAACTTACTTCTTTCTTGTGTGTGTGCAGATACCATCAAAGAAAAACACTCGGTATGTGTGGATATTGTGCACATGTGCTCTTAGCTATGGCCACCGTGCCAACATCTACTCTGTATCTTAAAATCTACATCTTTATTCTGCCTTCCTATGGTTTCCCACTATACCTCTATCACTAAAGTAGATGGTTTTTACAATAATGGCAATGGAGGCAAAACAAAAACAAAAAAGGCAAGCAGGAATGGGATCTTGAAGCTCTTTAAGAAAAATAATTTTGTAATATATCTGTTTTTTATTAAATAGTAATATTGATTTCATATGTATATTTGTTTGGCAAAAACTGTTTCTATTTTCCGTGTTTCAGTTCTGATGAGTTAAAAACAGGTCTGAAGCTAAAACAAGTCCTATGTCCAAGATTACAACTGCATGGTTCATATATTACCTTCACATTGTCCATTCATGTTTCCAAATTACTTTGGGAAGGATATTGCCCAGGGATCAAAAGTTAGTGTATGTTGCCTGCTGTAATGGAAGTAAATGAGTTGTGGGAGCACTAAAGGAAAGAATGTAGCATGGTAGGGAATGTTCTAATTCCGTGAGTTCAACATTCTGCTGGTTTCCAAAGGGTGGAGTGCATTCTTGTTGATCACTCAGCAGGATTTGTGATCTGTCTGCAGGATTATTTTCCCCCCAATGTTTCATTTGTTCCTCAGACAGGTTTTTTTGTTTTTTGTTAATACTATGTTGATACAGTTTGGAGTGTAACAGATCAGCTGCCAGTGAAACCAACTCAGCTAACATTATTTTCTTGTTACCGTCATTCTGTATTCAACAGAGAATTTCTGTGCTTGAGAGAGTGCGGTAAAAAGAAGCATCAATGTGTGGTGATGCTGATAGACCAGAATCTGAAAACCATTATCTTTGAAATAGAGAGGCACAGAAGAAGACTTTTAATGTTCCCTTTCTAGGGTGGCCACTTTGCCATTGCTGAGAAAGAGGAAATGCAACACACACACATATAAATAAAAAAAGGATACAGATTTGCCTAACATTGACATATGCTAATTTATATAGTTGTAAATTTAGAAATAATTACTATAATTTAAATGGAAATACAGTGTATCTTACAATAATAATAATAATAATAATTAATAATAATAATAATATTTTATTTGTATACCGCCTTTCTATCTTACGATACTCAAGGCGGTTTACAAGCAGAAGAAACAAATTTTTTTTCACAACAATCCAATGCAATACAAAAATATGATAATACAAAACTTAAAAATAAACAAACTACATCAAAAAGTAACGTTCAACAATCATTAGAGTAATATAAAACTATACCAACATATAAAAGTTAAACAGAAATCCACTCAACATTTACAACAAACAATTTCTAAACTAATCAATAAAACTATAGTGGCTAAGACAGTGACATGGGGCCTTGTGTGTCTATTCAGTCTGCTGTCCAAGTGCTAATTGTTGATGGGCAGCCTCAGTGCTCCTCCTTGTTCTTTCTTTTTGCATTTCTTTTATATTTTAAGTGCAATTGGACCACATAGCCCTTCAGAGAACTGTCCTCTGTAAAGTAGTGCTTTCTTACACAAATGCTTTTGAATCATTCCAATGGTAAGAAAGGTATATAAGTTGGCAAACATTGCATTGGAATTTGTTCTTCACATAGATATTTTAAATATCCTTGAGCAGGAGCCAGCCCAAATCTTGTATCCTCCCCATGAGTCTTTCCTCAAAAATCCACATGAATAACCAGCTCTGGAACAATGTTTTCCAGCTGCATGCCTTCATAGGCATTCCGTTCAAGTCAAACCTCATATTCCAGTTAGTTCTGAGTATTTGGATTCAGTCATTCATTCCCACTGTCGGACAAGCAAGTCTCAAACTGGGATTTTCTGACTATAGCAGTAACCAGCCTGCCCAGCCTGCCAAGATTAGTTCAGAATTCAGTGTGTTCATTCAACATTCGTTGTTTAAAAAGGGTCTGCAAATCTGGTTTTAAAATAAGCTCTGGGAATGACCGTTCCCCACATCAAATGGGGTGCGCATTTTGCGTGGTCGCGCGTAGCCTCCTGGGATCACGGTGCAGCCCCTGGCAGTTGGGTCTGGCACCACCTTCCCAGGCTGGATACCTGTGGTCTCCACCTGCTCCAGCAGCCACCCAATCCCGGCTGGAGAGGTGTTGCCGGGGGGATTGGCCAGGTAGAAGGAGGGAATATACAGTACCGGTACACACAATAGAAGTTGAGTCATACCTTTTAAAGTCCATTCAAATCACATTCCCAACCCCCCAGCAAAGAATTTGGGGCATAGTAGTTAGGGGGTTCATGAGAATTATAACTCTGCAAGGAGTTTGCAGAATTCTTTGAGGGGAAGAATGTGCTTTGAAGGTATAATGTGTATGCAGCCTAAGTTTGAATAAGATACTCGTGGCTTTTGAAAGTTGCATGCCTTAGATTAGTTCGCCTTTGCATATTGGTTTTGTGTAATCAATGAGACATTACTGAGATTACTCTAGAGCAGGCACGTCCAACTCCCTGTATAAAAACACTGGCCGCTTCTAAACCGCTTCTGGCGCGACGGGACACCGTGACAAATGCCAGAGTGCACGGAAACACTGTTTAGCTTTCCACCACAGCGGTACCTATTTATGTACTTTCACTAGTATGCTTTCGAACTGCTAGGTTGGCAGAAGCTGGAACAAAGCGACAGAAGCTCACCACCTTTAAATAGTAAAAACACCAAAGGGAGAAATATCAAGTGTATAGAATCTGTATTATAGAGAGGGAGAGAAGCTTAGCCCCAGACAAACTTAATATGCAAACTGCAAAATGGAGATACGAGTTAGGAAAACAAGGATAGTTAGAGTATCCCTGCAACCCAGCTTTGGTCACTGAAAGGCACATATTGATTAACAAAGAAATAACAGTGTTTTGTGTCCCAGCTCCAAGACGAGGAATATAATTTGCAACAGTTTCCCATGACCTTATACATGAAGGAAGGTTAAGATCATTGCCATGGTCATGACCCCAGGATCATGTGGGTGGCATATGTCCTCTCCCAAAGGGTATGAAGTCTTTAGTAACCAAATGAGCTACAAGAGTCATTCAGTTCATCCAATTGCTAGGAGAAATAATAACACCATTTTTTTAATGTGACAATTTGGTGCAAAAGGGGGAAAAACTGGTTCTATGCTCTTGTTTCATAAGATGATGTGTTGGGCTCCGAGTCCAAGAACTAATTGAAGGAAACACCAAACACATTTGTTTTCCCACTGGCAGCAACAAACAAACAAACAAACAAACAAACAAACAAACCAATAATGGGGAACTACCGGTATGTAGACCTCTGAAATACCTTATGCTCAGCAATGGCAACTAGCATAACAATATTTTTGTTTACTGAAGTAGTGGCTTTATATTTATTATCTTGCAAAGGTAAAACATAATGAAATGGTAGGATCCACTTCTATACAGAAACAGGTGTGTTTCTGAGAAGGCTATTTCTTATGACCTGGACACAGGCAGGCTGGTAATGCTGTTCTCCTTTCATAGAGTGACCCCATCCAAATTTTGATGCTGAAGATGTGCCAGCTCACTATCTCAAAGATCATTTTGATACCTTAATTATTTTTTTTTCACATTACCAAAGAGAAGTGTGGAAATGCCAACAGGATTCACTGACGTAAATTACATTGATGGGAATATTGTGCTTGTTTACTCTGTCAAAGGAAAGGATGGTTCTTAAAAGTTTCATGACATCAAAGATGAGGCAGAGGAAGCCATTACAACTACTCAATCATGTGTATTCCTTTTCCAACACTGTTTATAAAGGAACTTGGGCAGTTCCTCTGTTTAACTGTTGTGCTAACAACTGAGGACATTCCTAGCATTGCCCATATAATCTATTTAGTTCAATACTGAAATTTTCATACCACAGTTCTGAAACAAGTTCTCCTATCTACTGAAATTCACACTTCTTCAAAATTTGTGATGCAGTTCTCCAACAAAAAATGTGTACAGAAATGTGTGTGTTAATGGAAAATGTGCATAAAAATTAATATATTATTGAAAACAGCATACAAAGAGCATTCTATCAGGAAAATTGCTTGTAAAGGTGTTTGTATTAGCCCAAACTACCGGTACACAAAAATGTGTACCGGTACATTGAGATAAATTTGCACTAAAATACTGATGAATTCTCACAAGGCCTTTTGATTTTAAAAGCCTGCAAACTGCTACAGGAATGTGAAGAACTGAATTTGAAACCGGGGAAAAATGAGAAACAGATATTGACAGATTTGTCCATCCCTACATGATGCACCATGTGGTTAATGAACCAATCCTGGCATCAGGATTTGAATTCAGCTGGACATGAAAATTAATTGACTTGAGTGCTAAAACTAAATATATGAGCATCCCAAGTAAATATATTCCACAAATTTAACTTCCTTTATAAATATAGCAGCCAGGTGGGGGGGGGGAGGGATGAAGCAGGAAGAAAAAGCTGGAATAGCTTTCCCATACGCAGCCCAAGGCAAAGTGAATTGTCTTGGCCTCAGCACCTGATAGTTCTATACCTGCTATTTGCACTGGAAAGAAAACTCACATCCACACCAATGGAGCTTTCCTTCCATTGCAGATAGGTGTGGGACTCCAATCTAGATCAGGACTGCAAGAAGAGAGTGGGTTAAAGCCTACCATCAGGATCCTGATCTGTCTTCTCCTTTCCCTGTTACCGGTATTTACTCTTTTAAACAGTCATTCGTGCAATTGCTACCGGTAATTCTGTGAATAGTGTCTCCTTTAGTGTGATGGTAATCCATATCCTTGTGATGTGTTGTTACTATATCATAGTTCATTTGAAACTGGCACTGGTGTAGCATTAAAGGTGGGTGATAATCTTTGCTGTGAAGAGAAGGCAGAAGGTAGTAGCATGAAAAGGCGGTACAAAACCATGTATGAATTTGGGAGTGGGGTGCTTTTATATTTTGCTTATAGCAAAGCAAATCTTGTTACTCAGCCAGTTTGCCCTGCCTGACACTCCTGAGATTGATGGCAGTGGAATTCCTGTGTTTATATGGGAACTATTTAATTGAGAGTTTCTGCCATGCCTTCCTGTTTTCAGAATGTAACCCAGATTTCAGCTTCCTAATCAAAAGAAATATGGCATTGTGCCATAGACACATCCAGTTGTACTTCCAATAATTAGCTTTAGCTGTGTTTGCAATCTGTTTTGTCTATAAGGAATTCTTTCTTCCTAGAGCAATAATTATTTTAATCAAAGAAATATACATAATTGGGTTTTTAAAACATACCATACACTTTCAGTATCTTTGTTTCTTGAAATCTCTTTATTTAACAAAACTTATATATTGTCATGAAGGGAAAAAATGAGGCAGATGAAATTCAAGGGAGAGCACTAGAGCATTCAGGTTCTTTGGAAAGTTGTCAGTCCCTGATTTGGAAATTAGTTGAGTAAGGGAAGGTCATATTGTATCATCTGCAGTGTTTTCATTTGAAAGGTGGTGGCACTTTGACGTGCTTTTGAACTGCTAGGTTGGCAGGAGCAGGGACCGAGCAATGGGAGCTCACCCCGTGAGAATCCTGTGGGGATTCGAACCACCGATCTTCTGATCGGCAAGCCCTAGGCTCTGTGGTTTAACCCACAGCGGCACCCATTTCCCTTTCTGTTGCACTAATCTAACCTTAAAGGTTACATTAGCCTAGAGGTTACCAGAGCACCAGAGTTCATTTTTACTCAGAAAACCCATGTCCCCAGTCTCTGCACTCCCTTCTGCTTTAGCCTTTCCTCCCAATGTAACTTTACTGACATCATCCCTGCTTCCTTCCTTATCCCAAACTTTTGTCTGCTTTCCTTGAGTAGTCTTCCTATTGCAGCATTAGGAAGACTGGAGAAGAGAATGAAAGGAAAGCTTTGGGAGAATAGTAGCACTGAATATAATTAGCATTGTTTTTAATTTATTAATCACCTTCTATACAAACATCTCAATACAATGTATTTTTATTTTAATTTAAAAAGATTTATAAATAGCTCACAGTATAAAATATCAAAGCAGTATAAAGAAAACACCACATTGAACCTGGTCTCGTAGCACAGAGGCAGCCAGTGCAGCTGCTTCAACAAAGGTATAATATATAAACTGAACATGGATAAAAGTGTGAGTGCATATTTGGCTTTTAATTTTTTTATCTCTCCCTGCTCTTTCATAAAAACATATTCATGCTTGATATTCAAATCTCCTTTAAGCCTGCTGAAAATTGCAAATTACAAAGTATTTGGCAACCAGATCCTCTGAAGATCTCACACTGGCAGCTCTAATTTGAGAAGCTAGTCATGGCAATTTCATGCTCAAATTAGCAATGCAGTATTTTGTGTACATTTTTTGCATGGTTCATTTCATACCTTTTAAACTGTCGGCAGTCAGTTATTTCTTCCACCGGTGCATTTATTCTTGCTACAAGCCATAAAGCTATGAGATAATCCACCTTTAACTTTGGCCTGTGTTGATGTATTTTGTGCACCTCAGGTGAACCCTTTTCAAATGGTAGCTGGATTAATGTAGGGGTGTAATATGTATATGTACTCACTGACACCAGTTTTCCAGCCCTTGACACCAGAAGTCACATCTGTGAATATCCATTCTAAAGCACTGAAGTCTGTAGCAGTACTGTGGACAGCTGCATGGACATAAGTCCATTTAAAATATTTTGATTCAAATAACATCTGACACTTGCATGAAATACAAATGGTACTGGTTGCCAAACTCTCAGAGGTGGAGGGGCTTTTTGTAGAGCAAGACACTGTCTGGATGCTGCCCAGTAATTCACTATTTGTCCAAGGTGACAGAATCTGTACACCATGCAAATTTGTCATACATCTGCTCTTGCACTGATTTATGACAGCCCTGCGACACACTGGCAAATCTGCTTAAGCCCTGTAATATATAATTTTAAACCCGACAAATTATTACATAAAAGCTGCTCAGCCAAATCCATAGCTCATACAAATCAGTTACTTGAATTCTGCTGATTTTCTATCTTTTGTGAAAGCTTCCATTGAACTTAATGGGAGTGAAGAAGAATCTCATTTCAGCTGTGCCAGTGCAGTAGGGAAAGTCCATTGGATTGGATTGGTTTAAATTCCAGACATTCAACTTAACCCAGTTATGGCCTGGGCTATTACATTGCTCAATTTAGGCCATTTTGTACAATTTACCCTATATTTATATTACACTTGTACCATTTTTTAAAAGGTGTGGTCTGTGAGTGTATTTTCAACATAATGTCAGCAGTTACTGCATTTTAGTATGCCATCCCAATCCAATGAGGAGAATCTTGTGCAGCTGATGTGGATATGCATGGCAATGCTAATTTGTTTACCAATAAACTTAATGGATGCATTTCACACTATAATAGTGTCCACATCCAGAATTACTAGTCAGGTATAACAATGCAGCTAGAATTGAATTGCAGCTAATTATGGCGCTGTGGGTTAAACCACAGAGCCTAGGGCTTGCTGATCAGAAGGTTGGCGGTTCGAATCCCTGCGACGGGGTGAGCTCCCATTGCTCGGTCCCAGCTCCTGCCCACCTAGCAGTTTGAAAGCACATCAAAGTGCAAGTAGATAAAGAGGAACCGCTCTGGCGGGGAAGGTAAACGGTGTTTCCGTGCGCTGCTCTGGTTCGCCAGAAGCGGCTTTGTCATGCTGGCCACATGACCTAGAAGCTGTACGCCGGCTCTCAGCCAATAAAGCGAGATGAGCGCCGCAACCCCAGATTCGGACACGGCTGGACCTAATGGTCAGGGGTCCCTTTACCTTTACCTTTATGTTATAATAGTTTGGGATGCAATCCTGTGCATGTTTACTTTGGAATAATCTTATTGAATTCCAGGTGGATTACTTCTGAATATACATATAGGAGTGCACTGTAGAATAGATTATAATGGCTTGTAGTTATTGGCTGTTATTTCTTTATCAGTCACATTATTTTTGGCATTATTACCTGATCCAGTTTATCTGGAAAAGATGGCAATGGGAATCTGATCCATATCTCTTCTGTAACACCTTAAGGAACAACACCCCCCATTTAACAACAATGTGCAATGGTTAGGAATATGTCCATGTCTCCTTTTTTGTCACAGAAAATATCAGTGGATATATAGTTAGTGGTAGGCTCATTTTAAAATAGTTCAGGTTCTCATCACATTGATTAGTTGGTTGGTAAAATGAAGCTTCTGGTTTTTTTTTGAGGGGGCAGACAAATTAACCAAAGCAGAGTCCCTAAACACTGCTTGTCAAAACGTATTGTTCAACAAGAAATTCCCACTGGCAACAAAAGAAATCTGTATCCAGGACAGCTGCAGAAAACATAAAGAGGGAAACAGACTGAGTTCTCAGCAGTAGCACTACATCACTGCTTTGCTTGTTTGGTCTTTGTGGTTTAATTTTTAGAGAGTTCATATCTCTCCTAGCCTTAATGCCGTTCAACATTCCTTTACATGTTTACTTGGAATCAAGTCATTTTTTACTGCAATAGAATTATATGGGCCTAAGGTTTAAGCCTCTGTGATTGGTTTAGCTGCATGCTTTAAAAACATTCCTAAAGTCTTTTTTCTTTTTCTTTTCATGAGACTTGTGTGTGCTTGAAACATTTTGTTTAAATTGGAACAAGTCGCTTGCAAGGCTTTGGCCTGAATATCCTTTGCCTTCTGTGTGGCATAAAAGTTGCTCAGCATTGTATTTTGCCATGTGTACCCTTTCCATTCGTAAGGTAAAATTTGCTAAGTGGTAGCTGGAGCCTGTTGGGCCTTTTGAGGAAGAGAGTTAGGGTCAGCTGATGGAGCCTGTGGTAGATGTAGCCATCTCTCACCTCCCATTTTTGCCTACTTATCTTTTAACAGCAGCTTGATATGCAGAAATTAAATGGGTGAAGCTTTATCAATGGTGAGGAACAGTTTCCAGTTTGACCTTTTGCATGTATATTTATGATTAAAGCAATCTACTCTTTGCTGTAGTAATGGAGAACTTGCAATCTGGAGGCCTCTGAGTTTGGCCTACCAAGTTGTTTTAGTCAAACCATACCCACTTTTCCTACCCCTGATGCCAGATGAACTCAGATGTTAGACAGTTCAGTTCAAACGAAATTCAAGATACAAATAAAGCTGTGATCTTGCTATCCATTATGCACAATAATATTGTGCTATTGGTTGTTCCCCATGCTGACAAGCTGATAACGACAAGAAACAAAGCCTTTCATGTCATCAGCCCAGTATTGTGGAATGCTCTGCCATTTCAATTTTTTAATACAACTTTTGTTACTCACCTCTATTCCTTTCAAAAAAAAAAGCATACAAACAAGACAGACAATAAAGAAATAAAGAACTAGGTGAAGCACATTATTGCAGTTAGAATAATATAAACAGAAGGTTCAGTACACTTTTGCACACATCATTTATGTGAAGGGACTTTTTGGAAGAGTCACATATTGATAAGGTAGCCTTGCCACATAGAGGTTTGTGGTATTGGGGGCTTATGCAGCACACTATTTTTATTTCATCTCCTTATATGAAAATATTATCAGGATAAATTAGGTTCCAAATGCTGTCATGAGATACAAATCAACTGCAATTTCTATATGGCCATCCTATTGGGCTATAAATCTATCCCCCCCACCACCTCAAATGAGATCATAATGATGCAAAGTATGAAAAGGATGTTTCTATTTAGCAAAAAGTCATTTATAGACTGTACTGTATTAGAAAGAATCCTACAAATGAAAGAAGAAAGTAAATGAAGGACATGGCGCCTTACTGAATTTTTTTTGCATAGATTTACAAGTTGCTCTAAGTCCCCAGCGGGATGGATTTTTCACTATAAACCTGCCTTGGATACACAGATCTGCACAGTGTAAAGAGCAGTTGAACTGACATCTTTCCGCAACAAAGAAGCCTCTGATATCAACCCTCCCCCCATGTATCTGGTTTTTAAACTCCAGTGTTAACAGCATTTTTGTACATGTCTAAATGTTTTATTAATTTATTTATTTAAAATATTTACAAGCAGCCCTTTCGTTTTTTTTAAAAACCAAACATCTCAGGACAGCAGTCATACTCGTAAAACACAGAGATATTACAATACAAGAATAGCAACAGCTGAAGAACCGACCTTGAAGAATGTAACGTTGGAGCTTTTTAGCCATTGTTTAGCCAATTTCCGTGATTGTCTGTTTGCTTTTGGATACATCTAGAGTTGTCTACAATATTAAAAACTAAAGAATTGTAAAAAGCTGGAAAGTAAACAAGTCTTCACTTGGGTGTTGAAAAAACAACACCAGGTAGGCTTCCATTTGGAGGGAATTTTATATACTGTACATATGCATACCCCTCCAACATTTTTCCAATGAAAATAGGGATGTCCTATTCCATGATGATGATGATGATGATTTTATTATTTATACCCCAAAAATCTCACTGGGTTGCCCGTCACTCTGAGCAGCTTCCAACATATATAAAAGCATAATAAAATAGTAAACATTAAAAAAACTTCCCTATACAGGGCTGCCTTCAGATGTCTTCTAAAGGTTGTATAGTTAGTTATCTCCTTGACTCAGGGGTTGCATAACTCCATACCCTCCAATATTTCTCCAGTGAAAATAGGGACATTCTAAGGAAAAGCGGGACATACCAGGATCAAATCAGAAACCAGTACAGCTTCTGTAAATCCGTGACTCTCCTTGGAAAATAGGGACACTTGGAGTGTCTGTATATGGGCTACTACTATTGAGCTGTTTAGGGAGGGACTTGATGGGTAGGTGTCTGTAGATCAGGGAGGCACAAACATGCCTATATTCAATCCTTTGCACATGCAACTGTGCAAATGATAGATGTTTTCTGTGTGCTTCAAGTGCCCGCAGCTGCCTTCCATTTCCCTTGCACCCCAGGATCCACCAAACTTAACAGGAGAAGGGGAGAGGGGACAGCAGTAAAGGTAGTGGTGAGTGTTCCAATTCTTTGGCAGATTACCCATTTTCACCAAGAAACAGGCTGGGGGCACAGCTTCCAGCACTCCTGGTAGGAACATGGTTTGCATCATTTTCTGCAGAGCACAAGGCCTTTGAGGCTAGAAGTGGTCACTGTAGTGGAGCTGAATCACCTGCCACTGCTACCTTGGCTTCTTGCTCCAGTTAAGCTTGGGGGCTTTGGGTGGTTCGGGGAAGCAGGAAGTAGTGGCTGAGAAGGCAGCTGAACAGTTGAGGTGTAGTTCAATGGGTCGTACTTGCTGTCTTCACAGCATGCTGCGAGCAGGGCCCTGTTCAACCTAGACCTACTCATAAATAATCAAACAAGGATGCTTGTTTTGAAGAACCCTACTGCAACAGCCCTATTGAAGATGAGCATGATATTTGGACACATACCCAGGTCCAATGTCATTTAAGGTTTTAAAGAAGAGCTTCAGCACTTTGAATTTTTCCTGGAAACTGACTTAGAGCCACCACCACCACAAGCAAGACAGTGCTCTCTTCAATGGGTCCCTGTTAGTCCAAAGTACAACTGCTAGGTAACTAACTGAAAATTAATTAAACCTCCTGAAGGATGAGATTTTCCCGTTTCAAATCCTCTCTCAATAGCTTAAATCCTTTCTCTACTTTAACTAAATAGAAGAAACCCCAAAGGTATTTTTCTTCTTTCCTCTGTTTGTTATTCATCATTTCTATTCAGATAATTTGAGATCTGACCCTACGGTTGCTATTTTTACTTTACCACCTTCCAGTAATTCATTAAGCAATATTATCACTAACATCTATCAAATAAGGATAGCATTTTTCATCATAGGAATTGGTTGGGCTGTGTATTGTTGTGTTTGACCAAAGGTTTTATTTCTTTTTCTTACTTGTGGATTTTCGGAGGAATTTTAAGGAGGTATTATCCCCACCCCATCATTTTCTGATTGCTCTGTGAGCAGAATGGAGTAGTTAGTAAGCCTGTGGACTTTAATCGGCACTTTACCGTTAGTCAATTTGTTTCTTTTCCATAGTGAGTGATGCAGGGCTATAAAGCTTGCTTCTGTGACGAAAGTAAGAAGCACTTCTCCTCCCACCCTTTCTCTGTATGTCTTTAGGAGCAATGTCCTGATGGATGGGGCTGCACAAATACAGCCTGGACCATTGGAGAAGATAATCAGAATAATAAATCCCCGCATAAATAACTCTTCCCCATATCTGTGATGCTACCAAATGTTTGGGCTGCCCTGTACAGGAGCCAACTAGAGGTGATTGTACAGTAAATGAGTAAGTGCTATTGACATTCTGAAACACGTTCTTTTAGCAACACAGCTTGCAGTTTGTTTTTAAAATTAGTGTAGGAATTACAATTCAATGAATAATAAAAACAAAAACTGACAACAATGTGAGTGTTTGTATGTATACAGCTGTCTTCTTCCCTCTGGGATCATAGGATTCTGTTGTTGATGCCAATTCTGCTAGAGCATGTTCTAAGATGGACATAGTCTAGACTCCCTATTTTTTTCTAGTCATATTTTAGCGGATGGGCAGGGCAGCCAGATTCTTCTCAGAGCTCTAGCTAGCTATTGAAGGTAAAGCTAGAGGCTCAAATGGTGAATATTCTAATGGTGGTTTTTTGCATACTGAACACAAGCAGCACTCAAACAAATGAACACACACACACACACACATGTTGCTGTTTTTGTTTGTTCTTAACATTTTGCTTTCTTGACAGCACCAGGGCACAATAATGTTGTTTTTTTTAAAGTAATTTTCTGATATAGGCAAAGTATTTCAGTGTTTCTATCCGTCTCAGCCCTGCCCTGGAGGTGCCCATGCTTCTAAATGTCTTTCAGTTCTCAGTCTCTGACTGCAGAGAGGATTATTAATGAAGCCTTTAAGATATTTATTCTTGCGTGGTGACATACCTACCTACCTATAAACATTTAAGGAATGGCAGGCGTTCTGGGAAGAAATTTCTGAGTCGCTGCACCATAGCTTGAATCTCAAATACATTTCCAAAGTGAATTGGCATTTTAACACAGTGGACTATTTACTGACTGTTGAAAGAATCCACCTCTGCCTAAGGATCATCAGTTTGATTTATATTTGGCTTGCTGCCCTGTTTTCTGGAAGAGGGTTTTTTCTGTCTGCACTCTGCAGGAATGAAGAGATTAACCAATCAAGCATTTTTAAGTGTTTCAATATAATCAATTAATTTACTAAATTTTGCATTCTTAGGTTTTTTTGGGTAATAATATTTTATTGAAAGGATTTCAACTGTAAATAAATAAAGTGATAAAAAGAAAAAGAGAAGAAAAACCCAAAAGCACAAAAATGTGTAGAAAAATATATATGAATATATACAAAAAATATCCTAATCCATACATTCTAACCCATATATATTATTATCCTAATACATTTGTAAATATTAATAGCCTACTACCTTTTGTACAAACTCATTCCAAATATTGTCATATTTATCCAAGCAAAGTCTACGTCTGTAAGCAGTCCGTTCGTAAGTTGTGAGTGTTATCATATTGGTGATCCATTTATTAAAGGGGATTATATATTTATTCTTCCAGTTTATCAATATCAGTCTTTTGGCTACCATTGGGGTACATAGAATCAATTTTCATTGTTAACTTCCACACAACAGGTATATAGCTCAGAAGACTTAGTTTTAAGATTTTCTGCATGACCCTGAAAGCTAGGAATTTGTTCTCATCTTTGCCATAGAAAGGTAGTATACAGTATAAATAAATTCCTGCACAAGTTCTAAGGAAGCAGTTGAGCTGCTGGAGGCAAACAGAAGCA
Source organism: Darevskia mixta (assembly GCA_034641385.1). Classification (NCBI taxonomy): domain Eukaryota; kingdom Metazoa; phylum Chordata; class Lepidosauria; order Squamata; family Lacertidae; genus Darevskia; species Darevskia mixta. Next base: position 3,372,653 of record JAWWNH010000062.1, on the reverse strand, counting down.
GCTGAGAGGCTGACTGCTAGTGTTAGGATTCAAGTCTGCAGTGGTTTCCTGAAGTGCCTACCTGAGAGATATCAGACAGGGAGTTAACATCTTCAGCATCTCCAAGCTCAGGTTAAAGGAATGTACAAAGCATCCTTCCTGTCAGATCAGAGTAAAGGTTCAGCTACAAGGGAAACATACCCTGGTGTCTGCTATCAGAGAGGAGAGCAAGAGCCACTGGAAGGTTGCGCCAAGGATGGCTGTTTGCTTGAAAAGGGGGAAATGTATCACTACCACCCCAAAAGGGCACAGATTTGTCAAAATTTGGACACATGCCCCTTAAGGGAAGTATTCTCTGGTCCCATCCCTCAGCCCAAAGACTGCTGGGTTGTATGTGTGCATCAGTGAGTGTGGGGTCTTTTATATGATTCCAAGCCACCTTCAGAATCATTTGACTGGAATGCAGAATATCAATCTTCAGAATAAATAACAGACAAGCCAGATGCTTTTGAGAAATCTGCAAGCAGAGCAGTAGCCCATACTTCTTGTTGCTTTGTGTTGCTCCCCCCACCCATCCCATTGACTAATTTTCAGAAACATATTGCTTCATATTAGGCATTGATTGACCTCTTCACTCCCATAAATCTGTGTAACAGTGGCCATTACAACGTAAGGCTCCAGCTAAATTAAGAAGATTAGAGTGGATACAATCTCTCCTAGCCATCCTCCTTGAGTTGACAGGCTAGATTAGGCAATTAATATTCACTGACACAGAAGTTCTATATCATGGTTGTCCAGAAGTCTATACAACAAAGAGATTTGCTCTTGCAAGCTTGCATTTGCCTTTCTTCTTCTCTGCCTTTGCCTTGCCCCATACGTGACTGCACAGAGGCTGATAGCTCCTGATACAGACAGTCATTACTGGAGATACTGGAACTTGAATAGGAATCTTGAGATCTTTGAATTATCTTTTATTTGTTTGTTTAAAGCATTTATATCCCATGTTTACTCCAGAGAGCTCAAAGCAGCTAACAAAAATAAAACCATAAATTAAATTGTAAAGGATGCTTTTAATTATTAACACTAAGGTGGCAGCATGAAATAACAAAAAATACAGCAACTTTTTTTCCTATAAGAAAACTCTCAAGAGTTCACTTTGCTCATTTTGCATGCATTTAAGGTTTGATTATAGTGTCTCTTAATTATAACCATGTCTACTCAGAGGCAAGCCCTATTGAATTCAATGGTGCTTCCTTCCTTTGGCGATCACTCATGGCTGAGTAAGATTGTCTTCCATTAACACGGTCTTAATAGTGTGGTGACTGTGGAGGCCAATTCTGAATCCACACGTCCTTCCACAGTGGGGACATTTCCCCCATCTCTCTCTCAACAGAGGTCATAATACAGGGCGACCCAAGAAGTTTCTGTGCCAAGACTGGGCCTAAACCCCAATTGAAAGGGATCTAGAAAATCTGTTTCCTCCAAGAGCACCTGGATCTGATTGACGACCACCCACTTTAGAACCTTTCCCAGGAAAGGGAGGTGAGCAACTGAATGGTAGCTAGTTAAGATTTTCCAAATTCAGGGTTTCTTGAGGAGTGGTTTTACCACTGCCTTCTTCAGGCAGGCAGGGACCACCTCCTCTCGTAAAGAGGCATTAACCACCTCCCTGGCTCAGCTAGCTGTCCCTTCCCTGCTGGTTTTTATCAGCCAAGAGCGGCAAATGTCCAGAGCACAAGTGGTCATCCTGACGGATCCAAGCACATATTTGAGCCTTACTAACTGAAACTCATCCAACACGACTAGACAGTGCTCTGGACACCCAAGATTTATCTACCTATTTAAACCCCACTTTTCTTGTTATAAAATGTTTATAATTATGAATAGTCCATTCCACTAATACCAACCAGTGTAGTATAAAACAGGGATAACCAATGTGACCCTTCCTCCTGACTTGGATTCCAGCAATATCTGGGGGGCAAGTTATCCAACCATTGTATAAAAGTCAGCATATTTGAATGGGTGTGGATTTCTTGGGTGGTGGTAATAATAATAATAATAATAATAATAATAATAATAATAATAATAATTTATTAGTTATACCCCACCCATCTGGCTGGGTTTCCCCAGCCACTCTGGGCGGCTTCCAACAGAATATTAAAATACAATAGTCTATTAAAAGCTTCCCTAAACAGGGCTGCCTTCAGATGTCTTCTAAAAGTCTGGTAGTTGTTTTTCTCTTTGACATCTGGTGGGAGGGCGTTCCACAGGGCGGGTGCCACTACCGAGAAGGCCCTCTGCCTGGTTCCCTTTAACTTGGCTTCTCGCAGCGAGGGAACCGCCAGAAGGCCCTCGGCACTGGACCTCAGTGTCCGGGCAGAACAATGGGTAGAAAAGTGGCTGTCTGAAAGATCTCCCCAGCCATTTAAAATAAGTTTTCCTATTGTACCAATTGCATATTGTATAGCAAGGATTATCTTAACATATCACAAGAACACGCTGTTAGGTGAATGTATAGGTTCATCTCTTTAATGGAAGCCTTTTGTTATAATGTGGGAATATGACAATCTGTACTACCTGAAACGTTTACAAGAAAATGTACACACTTAATAGTCAATAGACACCAATATTTTGAATGAGAAACTCGTAAAAGAAATAAAAATACATCACACAGAGGTTACGTATATCCACAGTCATGAATTCTGTCTCTACAGAAATGCAATAAATAAAATCACATCATATGCAAATAGTTCTACTTACAACAGTACAATATACTGTGCAGCTTTCCATTCATTTTTACCCAAACCAATATTACACTTCTAGATTATCCAGTTTATTTTTCTACAATCATAACATTGCTCACAATAAAAGGGGAGGCAGAGACAAAGTTAAACCTCCACAATCTCTATCCTGAGTCTTTTTAGTTTTGCACATACTTTGCAGAAGGAAACCAAATCTATCCTATGACAAAAATTTAGCTTAGTTTTCTGCTCAAATGGACAGTAAGGTCTGTTAACGTCTCACAAATGATTTTACAAAACAAAAAATTTAAGCCAGTATTGTTATTAGGAAAAAAGTAGATATGCTTCAAACTTAACCTCTGAGCAGCTGTTTTGAAAGAGATTCTAAAATCCAAACAGACATCTATTGCAAGAGCAGTTGTTCAGTACGGTCCATGTTGGCCTACCTATATACATAGTGTGAATACTAGCCATATAAGATTATGCTTTTCTTTTGTGTTTCGTTAGGTCTTGCAGTTAAGGTGGTATGATGAACAAATGCAGTTTCAGTGGCTTTTAAAATACATTCTGAGGGCTGCAATTCTCATTCCCAAAAACACTCTGACTGAAACATGGCAAGGATTTGTGCACCTGTCAACTTACGAGGAAGGCACATTATGTCAAGCTGCTCCCAATTAGAGATTGACAAGCTCTCTGAGACTATCTCTGTTTAGCTCTGGAATTTTCCAAGGTTTCCTGGGGAAAAAAGGGAAACCCCGATAACAGTTTCCTGAATCAAACCAAGAGATCAGAAAAATGTCACCCAATTCTTCAAACACATTCCTTGCATCCCTCATTGTTTCTGGCAGAGAACGAATAGCAGCAGCAACAAGCAAGAGAGGTAAAAAGGTTGATGGTATAGCATGTGATGGACTATGGAAAGTGTTGTTCTTTGAAGGGGCCATGCAATTTCCGATGATTAAAGTGAAAGGGGGTACTGCATTTTGGGGATGGGGAAAACTCTGAAGGATGTGCAGGGGTTGCAATAGATATGGGCAGCGGGAGCTTGGAAGTCTATTCACTCTTGGATTTTGCTCTGGGCAGGAGAGGAAGTTTGACCATGTAAAAAACACCCTTCTCCTTTTGTGGTGAATTTTCTTGGTCCCCAAAGTTTGATTCTGTGTGTTGCTCATGAGAACTCTGCTAACATAATTACTCCAAATCCTACACCCCATCTGACTTCGAGCATACACTTTTTTCACACATTGGTGACGCACCTGTGAGAGAAAATAGTGTGGGTAAACATCAGATTATGCACTTGGATTTTCTTCTTTGTTTTCTTTGGTAGCAGTAGCTGCTGTTTGGCTTTCCAAATCTCTTTTCATATACCGGTATGGAGAAGTAGACAAAAGGAATGTAGTGGTTTGATCCATGGAAATCAAAGCAGAGTCCAGAGGTACAAATGTGAATCATGTGAGCTTATGAACTTGGCTTCTCTTAACTGAGACCACTGCGAGCCATGGCTCTTGGAATGCCACTGAAATTGGAATGTTTAGTCTGACTCTTCTCCTGTTGAAGTCAGAAACAAAATTCTAATTCCAGCTATCAGTGTCAATCTCCCTAAGCATTTAATAGCAAAGGAATTTTTTTATTTTCTTATTTGTTTAGGAACTGCAGTTCTGCTAAGAATGGCACACAAAGCAGTGTACAATACTAAAAATTAAAAGTAAAATTATTATGGTCATGTTTACGATCTTATAAACCATTATAAACTGTTGGCACAACATTGTCGCAGATATGGAAAGGAAATGTTATAACACCCTGTAGCCCCTAATAGCTTCTTCTATAATACCCTCCATTGGTTTCTGTAAGTAATTTGAGAACTTCATTGTTCAGCAGAACAGGTAATTCAGAAAACATAATATTCTAGCATATACAAGTTGTATTCTATTCTGAATGATATAAAATAAACTTTTAAAATCTGCTGTCTTTATGACGTATTCACTAAAGGAAGTAGTAAGACATTAAAATATATGAGTTAATGAAACTCTCCATGATTTGGAATGATTCTATGTCTTTGTGTATTCCAGCTTAGATTTTTTAAATTTTCTCCTTAGAAATTCCCTACTAGATACATTTCCGTTACTTGCTCAATAATCTTTTAGGAGATGTACGCTCTGGAAACACTAAGCAAGTGTTGTTCTTGTTTTTACTCTATTACAGCACATAGTAAATCCCCATAATAAAAGCACTGTAGCTTAGTATATGAATCTCAACAGTATCAAAGTCACCAGAATATTTTAGCCTTTGATTTACATGAATATTAGTAGCTACTGTAAATTTACAGTGTAAAAGTTGAAAGGAGCACCTTTCAAAAATTCTTTACATGCTATAAATGTTTGTGTGCACCAGAAAGAAAGTGTTTAGGAAGAAATAGTTTTGTATTGAAAAAACAAGGTATCTACACAGCAGTTCATTTCAGAAAACCTCATTTTGACTTTGTTTTCAAGATCAAATGCAATGAATCTTTGTGTAAAGCTAAGCTGCTTCAGAATTTCTGTAGCCTTGTTCTTTAAGCTAAATTCAGAGATTCTCCCTTTAACCCCTTCATTCTAGCCTAGAAAAAAATAGTCTTCGGAGGCAATAACATTCCAAAACAGTCTTATTTGGAAACAATATGTCTGACAGTTCACTAATGTAGGAGTAATGTGGTTCTTTGGATGATGCTTATGCCAATTTTCTACTAACACAAAAATAGAAAAGAGGAAATTGATAAGCCAATTCTTTTTACTGGTGCAACTTGTTGGCCAACATGAAAGTCTGAATATCCTAAAGGGCTGTATTGCATTGGAAAACATGACACACCCACCAACAGCTGTTGGTTCAATAAAATGTGCATCCAACCTTCTTTACTGTCTTTCTTTCAGTTGGCTCAGTGTTAGTACTTAGATTCTTGTACAGTCTTTAAATTAAATTCCAGCACATCCTTCTGTGTACTCTTTGTAGATTTTGGCAACAATCCACTGCAGTTATGCGCTGCTTGATTTTAAACTGGACAAAGCAATTGAAATTATGCATACCTATTGGCCTATTTATTGTGTATGCTTTATGCATGTATGATTCATTTTAGTGAAGAATGTTTTGGTAGTGTTTTAATTTTATTATTCCCTTGAAAAGTCTGAAACCTAAGAATAGTATTAGCACTGGAGAACCAGCTGGAAAGCTCAAGGAATTGTAAAAAAAAAAAAAAAAAAAGCATACACTGACTTAGGAAAAGAGCAGAAGATTGCTGAAAAAAACTGACAGTGGTTTTCAGACTATGTTCCAAGGAACTCTCGTGTCCCCTGGAAGTTATCAGGGCATCCTCAGTAAGAGGGTAAGCAAATATTGACAAGCTTCCCTGAAATACAGCTAGACCTCCATCTTCCCCTGCAATGTGCAGCCACAGGAAAAGTTTGGATGTATTGTAGCTCTTAAGTTACACACTCCACTATTTATGTAGGGTAGCTGTGAGACCGAATAGGAGTCACCAGTGTCTGCATGAGGCTGAATGCATACTCTAAAACATGCACCAGAATCATCTACAATGTTCAGGGGCCAGTGAGGTGGTACACCATAAAGAGAAAAGAATAGCCACTTCTGCTGGATGGCAGACAAGGACACACAGACACCCTTGCCAGCAGGAGACATGAAACAGTGGTAGAAGCAGGAAGTAGCACCTTACAGGTGTGGGGCTGCTGGGAATGACCAGGAGTGTCCAGAACTCATGCTGCTTCTCTTGTAACCACTAGCTGGTTCTATTGGGAACCATGTAGGAGCTCCTTGACAGATGAATCAGTATAGATAGATCTCTGAAGACTGACATTAGAAAGAAAAAAACCGATTTAATAGTATTTTTAAACCAACATAGGTAAGAGGGATTGCTGTTGTTAAAACCTTCATATTCATGTACCCTTCCAATAAAATAGAAGGTTATATTATTCCTTTTAGAGAAACCTGGGATTATTAGCATGAAGTCTCTCAACCCCTATATTGGGATGGGGAATCTCTGGCCTTCCAGATGTTATTGGAGTCCTAATCTTATTAGTTCTAACCAAGGTGAGCGGCCAGGATTGGTAGAAGCTTTGGTTCAGCAACATCTGGAGGACCACAGCTTCCCCAGCTCTGTTCTATATCATCAAAGGAATCTTGCCACTGAATGAGAATTCCATGACTGGGGAAAGAAAGAAGGGAAAGGGGTGGACTGGCCCAATATGCAAAAGTCAAATATACTACTTTTATTTACATATAAGAAGATCTGTGCTCTTTATTATTCACACTTTTAAAAAAGAAAAGAAAAATAGCTCTTCAAATGTGCTCTCACTTTGCCATTCCAAGGTGAAATAAAACAACCTCAAATAGACATTTTTTCTTAATAGAAAAATATGATAAGAATACCTAAAAAATAACATGTTAGCCAGATGTCACTTTTTATACAACAAAAAAGTTTGGAGTTGCCTTTACTGTACAAAAACACTCTAATACTTAATATTTACATAGTTTGAGACTCAGGTCTCAAAGGTGGCCATGGGGTTTTTGCTTCCAGCTGAAGAATTTGAAGCAGGGATGATATATTGCATCCTCACTCTGTACTCATTTTTCTCAGAAGTAAGTACCACAGGTTTCAATGGAACATGCTGCTGAGTAATGGCCTGATTATTTTTTAAAGCTGTATTAAAGGTAAAGGGACCCCTGACCATTAGGTCCAGTCGCGGATGACTCTGGGGTTGCGGCGCTCATCTCACTTTACTGGCTGAGGGAGCCGGCATACAGCTTCCGGGTCATGTGGCCAGCATGACTAAGCCGCTTCTGGAGAACCAGAGCAGCACACGGAAATGGCATTTACCTTCCCGCCAGAGCGGTACCTATTTATCTACTTGAACTTTGTGCTTTCGAACTGCTAGGTTGGCAGGAGCAGGGACCGTGCAACGGGAGCTCACCCCGTCGCGGGGATTCGAACTGCCGACCTTCTGTTCGGCAAGCCCTAGGCTCTGCGGTTTAACCCACAGCGCTACCCGCAGCCCTAAAGCTGTATTATTCAGTTCCTAAGATGTTCTTATCTGCGCAGCTGTCACGCCCACACATCTACACAAATCAATATTCTTGCCTTACGCACCTCTTCCCATTTTAGCAGTGGGAACCAGAAGGCTAAGGAAGCAGAAGGGCAACCTGGTGGAGAGAAAAACAGAGGAGCCAGAACTTCTGAACTTCTAGCTGTTTTGTATTTTTGTGTGTACATATCTCTATGTACATAAAGAAATCAGCCAAAGGTGCTTTGTCTGAGGCAAGGATCTCATTTCCTGTTATTGGCCTAGTCTACACATAAAGCAGGATGAGATAGGAATGAGCTGACAGATTGGACTATACTACTTCAGAATGCAGGTAAGGGAAATTATATTTTTGAATGCTTCCCTGTGTAAAAAACAATATTTATGCAGAAACCTAGCATGGCTGTGAAAGGAAGCCTAGAATTTTCTCCATTTTACATGTTGCCCCCTCTTGCTCAGTTATTGGAAAGGATTCAAGTAATGAATCACATCAACAGAAGCCCTACGCAAGAGCTTCTGCTTGTGCAACAGGGCTTTCCTTTCCTTCTTCTCCTGCATGCCCCATATCCCCTGAAACTGGCACAGGGGCGGGAGAGCCCCTAGAGTGCATGGGGGAGGAAAGTGGGGACTGTTGCATCTGGCAAGCCACAATGCTTGCCCTTTTGGAACAATCGCCTTAGTGCTACATTCAGTTCCTTCCTTTGTGTGTGGCTTTTTTTTTTAATAACTTGGAGTACAGTATTCAGAAATGGCACCCCCTCTCAACTCATCTGTATTCTGAAGTTGTAAGACCACTCTACCACCTCAGGGTTCTTTTACCTAGTGTCACGTTATGTGCAGATCATGCCTGCCTCTTTTCTGGAAATGATTCGTGTTTATTTTACACAAGAAACACCCAACAGATTAAAAAGCAGGGGACATGTAACCAGTGATCTCTATGACAGGATCACTGCAGAATCCATATACAGGTCATGAAAATGATACAGTGGAGGGAGCTTTCTTGAAACAAAAATGCCATGTAAATGGAAGTTCTCTTAAACCCAAACATCCCCAGGAACACAGGCAAGCAGTTGTCCTGTTTAGACCAATACACAACATATTTGCAAAGGAATCCTTTCACAGGGAATGCTATTGGAATGATATCCAAAACTAATTTGTTGTGTAAGTAGCTCCTTAGAACCAAATACTATCTTTCCACTGCTTTGGGATTTCTTATGTTCTATAAAGACGCTTCTGCTCCTTTCCCATAAATTGTATTGTTTTGTACTACCTCACACTTCTTTTGCTCAATTCTAATCTCCAATATTCAGCGCTGAACAATAATAAAAAGCAGCACCTGTGTCTCTGAAACCACATTCCTTTTATAATCTGGTATGAGGTACAGCTAACGAAGGTCCGCTGAATGAACCTTCACATTTCCAAGAAACAAAATGGCTGACCAGAGCGACTTGTCTTGGATACACACCAAGTGTCAAGACTCAAAACCATCTTGGTGGGTGGGGGGTGGGGAGAACACACTCATTCTTTTGTCATTTTCTTTTCCACAAGATAAAAAGGCCACGTGGATTAATGTGGCTAGTAAATCATTCCTGAGTTTCTGAAAGAAATTAAGACAGAGTTACTCTACTTTTAAAATGCTGAGTCCTTAATAAGCTTCTTCTTTTCTGTTGCTGTCTTTGGTAGTGTCCATTTGTCTACAGATTTCCTCCACACACAAAAACCAGTTTGTTTCTCCTTCCTTCATGCAGCAGAAAAGTGAGACCTTATAGAGTCCTCTCGTAATTGCCAGTGCTTGCCGATGTTATATTCTTCCAGTTGACTTCGCCTCTCAATAGTTATTTTGTATTTTTTTCTGCATAAAAGAAATGGGTAGCACAGGGTAAGAAAACCTCCTTCAGTTTAGGATAATTAGGAATATAACTCCCTTCACAAAAGAATGTCTGTGAAGGACAAATGTGTTCCTAATGATAAATGAGATGAATGAACACCATTGCCAAAAGATTAAAGAGGTGTGCCTTGAAGCATTTTTGCCTGGTCTCAAAGTTAAGTTATATTCAAAGATTTCAGACAAATTGAATGTTCTTCCACAGATCTGAAACTAAGTGAGCAGGAAGTCAGTATAAAGTGCAACAGATGCTTTGAAGTTAGGGCTGCAAATAGTGAAACCATTTAGTAGTTAGTTCTCTCAGGGGTTTTTTTTTTGTTTTTTTTTTTTTTAAAGAACTGCTTCAAGATTACAGCATATGGCTTCATATTGTTCAATGGAATAGATTGTTTGCCACCTCACACTGTTAAATATAATTTGTGTTCTGTATTTGTGTTCTTCAGTGAAATCGGGACTACCCCATTGAAGTCCGCTCACAATTCAGCAAAATCTAAATACTCAAACATATCTAATTTGCTAATTAATTGTTATTCTGACTAAATTCTTACATGTGTTACTGCCAAAAAAAATTATAGACCTCTTTTACGAGTAATAAACACTGAATGTATCTTACACTAACAGAATAATAATACAATTGCAACTATAATAAAACAGAGTGCAATACAAAACTGCTCATAAAGTTCACAACATTAAAAAATCAGCAATATTAAGTACCCATCCACTCCTCAAAATAAATAAAGCACATAAATTAACCACAATCTGCCCCACAGATGATTCAACAAACCATAGCTTGTTTCTCTCATGATTGATTTGCTTTCCAGCTGCTCTTCCCTTGTGTCACTGCAGTTTGGTGAACATCTAGGGTGGGGTGGCCAAACAAACCATGTTTAAAGAATGGTGTTGGGCTCACATGCAACACTAAGCCATAGTTAAACGAAGGATCATAAGCCAATAAGCCATGGCTTCAGATCATCGTTTGCTGGCAGTAAAAATACCATAGTTAAGCTGCTAGACAGATGTCACAAATACTAAGCCAGGCTTCCTCAACCTCGGCCCTCCAGATGTTTTGAGACTACAATTCCCATCATCCCTGACCACTGGTCCTACTAGCTAGGGATCATGGGAGTTGAAGGCCAAAAACATCTGGAGGGCCGAGGTTGTGGAAGCCTGTACTAAGCCATGGGTTAATAAGCCATAGTTTAATAGAGGCAGTTCCTCCACTACATGTGTGTCTACATTTGCTTGGAGAAATGTGACCTAGGCTACACTCTGACATACCTGAAAGAAATTTTGGTGAGTGATCACGGGAATCACTGGGGCAATTTCTGCATTCAGCTTGGTTCAAACTTATATTATTGTTTAGGGAGTTGTGCACCTTCAGGGTAGCTAGGAGTGATCATGTGAAGGAGCCAAAGTGCAGATGGACTCCTGAAGGCCTTTCTCTGCAAGCTGGGATAAAAAGCAGGTGGCCACAAGAGAAAGGGCTCTGTCAGCAGTGGCCCCTTGCTTGTAGAATGTGCTCCCCGAAAAGCTCGCCTGCCATTTACTTTCATGCTGTTTTGCAACAAGATAAAGACCTTTTTATTCTCATGAGCCTTTTAATTCTTATTGTTTTAAGCTGTGATTATGTTCCGCTGATATGATTCTCTCTCATGCTCATTGGCTTAATAATGAACTGCATTTTGTATTTTGCAGTTATTATTTGGTGTATATTACAGCAACAGTTTTGTTACACAGGAAAATAAAGTATGAATTTCTGATACCCTTTTCCTATCCTTTTCTTCAAAACAATAAGGAACATTCTTTTCAATTATACAAATTATAAAATGTAGGCAATATTTCCCCCCAAAACAGAACCAACCTGAAAAAGTAGAAAGCCATCAACAATCCTGCTCCTAGCAAGGCACCCACAACAATTCCTGTAACTGCTGACTCTCCTAGACCACCTGCTTGAAAAATTAAAAAAGAAATAACCAATAGCAAATCACAAAGAAATATATTCAAGCTCACAGAATGACTGAATAAATGATCAATGTAATATTAGAAACAAATCTATTCAAAATCCATTTTGAAAAGTGCCAAAAGAGACTTTTCTATAGTACCAACTGCTTTTATGATCTTCCTTTATGTTTACCTTGGAGCTTATTGTTGTCACACTCTGAAGTGCTGCTGATTTATTTCAATTATTTCTAAGCCACCTTTCAAGACTATAAAAGGCGGCTTACATTAAAACAAAGATACAGTTTCCATTAAAAACAAACATTGAAATATACCATTCAAATCACAATAAATCAGTCAGCTAATAAATTTCAATAAACGCTAACAGAAATCCCAAAGTTTAAAATGAAACATTTTGTCAAAAAGCCAAGGAAAACAGGTGAGTTTTAAAAACTTTCTATAACAGCTGAACTGAAAGAGTTGAACTGATCCTTTTAAAGGGAAGGCATGTATTTTCTCTCCAACAGGCCTTGAGGGCACTGCGCAATGGTAATTCTCAGTCAATAATGAATTACCTTAGGATGGGTTGCAATACAACTTTTTACATCCGTATGCTGTTTTTTTTTTGCTGTGATTTTCGTGTGTGTGTGTGTTTTGAAATGGTTCATCCATGCAATTCAAATCTTCTCAAATTTACAAAAATCTGCCTTCTTTTATATTGATGCTGGGAGATAGGGAGCGAGCCAACAACATGACTACCACCTTGGCTGCATTGTGGGACCTGCTCCTTGGTCAACTACGGTAGCAAATGCCAGCTGGCCATGGATAGGTGGAAAGGGAGTGAAGCTAGGTGGTGAATCATTTGCCTTGCATACAAAAGGTCCCAGCCTCAATCCCAGGCATTTCCACCTAGGACTGGGTAAGACTCTGGAGAACTACTGCCAGTCAGTGTAGACAGTATTGCGCTAGGTGGAGCAAAGTTCTGACTTGCTCTAAGGAATTCAATCCATCTGGTGCACTTCTGGACTATAAATTCTGGCTCCTATCCTTGTGGGGATGGGGTGGGGAGTTCTTAAATTGCCCTCACACTCTCCCCAATTCTTGGATGTTTCTTCTGCTTGCTTACTTTGTTATGGGCTAATTGCCGGTCACTGGGTGATAGTGCCAGGAAGAAATTTTACCTGCATTCCTAATCAACCATTTGGTTCCAGGCTTTTTTTTTCTTTTTTTTTGGCCTTCCTCCTAACAAGGATATTTTCTTCCACAGTGCTTTCAGTCTCTTGCATCAATAATTGTATCACAACTTACTCTACCACTGGGGTACTGGGCAGGGAACATAGTTTGAGAGCAGGTATGAGTGATTTCCCTGAATGCCTTCCTTGGGAGAGCCCTTAAGGGCTCTGGGGGTAATGTCTCGCTTCTGGACCTTTTTGGGTACCTTGGCACCATTTACATTCTATGGTTGGTCACAGCAGGTAGGAAGAGAAGTCTGCAGTGAAGAAGCTGACTTTCCTCTCGACATCAGTTAGGCTATAAGGCAGGCTGCCAGAATGCTTTGGTTCCCTTGGCTATTCTATGCCAAACGTTTCAAAGCTTAATAAATTTTGGGCCTGATTCAATCTTGTGCCTGTTCAGCATTTACACTCACCTCATGACAGCTTCATTTCAACTGCATCTCTGTATCTACTCCCATTTACTCCTTTATCCCACCTAGTTCCATCTGCAGCACCACTATTCTCTTCCGGGGGTTTCAGAAAGGTTATTTATTTATTTATTTAATATCCCACCTTTCCTCCAAGGAGCTCAAGGTGGTGCACATAGCTCTCCTACTCCCTGTTTTATCTTTATAACAACCCTGTGAGGTAGTCGGGCTGAGATACAGTGACTGGCCCAAGGTCACCCAGTGAGTTTCTTTGCTGAGTGGGGATTGGAAACCTGGTATCCCAGGTCCGACACTCTAACCACTAAACCACATTGGCTCTCTGCTTTGCAACCTTTTGCTTGGGAAATCTTGATGCTATTGCCAATATACAAAACTGTTTGCACATAGCGACTTTGCCAGTGTTCCAATCTTCCCATTTTGAAAGAAACTATCCCATGAACATTAGCTATACGTAAACTGAGCCTCAGTAAATTTCCTCTGCTCAGGTTGTTCTTTGTAGTATTGATATTGATACAGAAGTGTATCTGAGAACAAGCGCAATTCCTTAACATGGACTGCTGTCTGTTGCAGATTTGGAAAGGAGAAGTTAACCTCAGTAAACTTACATGATTTGCAGGGTGTGTTGCTTGGGTGTTCCAAACCTCGGCTGTCATCTGTTCTTGCTTTGAGTTTCCAGGGGTAATTTACATTTGGAAGCATTTCAAGCCGTCCATGCTTTCCATAATAGTTCCAAATAACCTGTGAAGAAAATAGATATATAGCAAAATGACAATCTATTTCCAACCAGCTTCTGGAAGTAGGGAGAAAACTGGGGGATTTCCCCAGTATAACATACACTTTTCAGAATCGCATCCAAAAATCCATCAATTGAAAGACATAATTGCTGGAGCCATACATTTTTTTTATCATAAGTCCCTCCTTGCCCCATTCTGAAATTTGGAGGGACTAAATGTCCAGCACATAAACTTTTGTTTACTTCACCGAATGGTGTGTGAATTATTGCTGTCATTTGTGTGTAGCTGCCAGAGCTCTTTGGGCTATGTGCTTGGCTCTTGTTCTCCACCACCACACCTCTATTTTTGTGGTCCCAAACTACTCTGTTTTTCTTTAAAATGTATGTTTACTTCATTTTAGGTTCATTTTATTTATCATATTCTAGACACCAAATTATCAGATAAAGATTTACTGGTCAAGCCTAAATTGGTTTGGCTGCATTCTACTTAGAAACGAAGGTTTTCATGACCAATGGGAATGAACCTTCCAAATAAACTAATATGACCACCAGCACCATCAAACAGAGGTCAGCATTATAAATTAGGATAAGACAATCCCAGCAAAATGAATGATGTCAACAAACACAAAATGGAAAGAAGCCGGAATGTGACATGAGTGAGGCTTCCAAAGGGAAACAGAAAGGATGTACTAAATATACAAAAAAGTCTAATCATGCAATTGCTGGATTTCCTGTCACAGAGGAGAGCTGCACATGAATATATGTAGAGACTGGGGTCAATATTATCCTTCCCATGTGCACTTCCTCTCCACTCCAAGGTTTTGGGTTAACAGGCTGTGTCCTTCAGCCTTTCCTCAGATGACTTCTGGACCTGTAATCGTCTTTATAGTTCTTTTCTAACATCTTCCATGTTATCAGTCAGTCAGGTCTTTGTGGATGGCCAAGGCAGCACAATATTACACACACAAATCAATCAAAAGCACCATAACAGCAGTACAAACAGTCTGGTTGACACCAGATCAAACCAATTCACTGTCCTTACATTTAACAGGTTTATATGTATAATTTCCCAGCTAATCTTAGCAGTTTATGCAGCAAATGACATTACAGGCACTATACTTTATAAGCCATTATTTCCATTTTACCAACATTCTTCTTGAAATGTATGATATCTAACTAGCTGTGGCTGCTGACCACTGAGGCTGGTGGGGTGAAGGACTGAGCAGAGGGCAGGGCAGCTAACAGCGGATGGGGCTGGGGTAGGCAAAGCCAAAGGTCACCGTAGGCCAGCCGTATGTGACACAGAGATGCAGGCAGGCAATCAGGCAGGCACGCATGCAGATACATGCAGGCAGTTTAATTGGTGGTGAGAAACAGCAAGGTTTGGGTCTGGGAGGGGAAATACACAGGTTAAGGAATGGAGGGGAAAGAAAGAGGGACTAGTGCTAGGCATTCTGATTTTTAGTTCACTGTGACATTCTGATTTTTATAGGATTGCAGTTTAAGGCATTTATATTTTTGAGGCTGAAGTTCTATGTGTTTAACGAGGAGGAAGCTCAACTAAACAGCAGATTTTATGTCTGAATGAATATGCATGGGATTGTTCTGTATAAGGCAAATAGTTTGATTTTATACACTCACTAGCTACAAGTGATCCATGTTATATCATTAAAGGTTAAAGCAGTAGAATAAGTTTAGTGCTGATAAGAAATTAAGAGCTGAATATATTTCTGTTTTACCCTGGGGAATTTGCTTCCCATGGCTTCAAAATTTCCAGAAAATTTCACTTCTCTGCTGCCTCATATTTAGTTTTTTGTTCGCTGCAACTAAAACCTTCTGAACAATGCCACTGTCTGGGAAATTATCCACATCTGATATATATATCTGGATTTTCACTTTAGCATGTAATATTATTGGTTGAATGCTGTCTTTAATTTCTACAGATGAAGACCATGACATTTGTAAACCAAGGACCCTGTATTGCTGTTATGCAATTGTAGTGTTTATTTCACAGTACCAATACTCAAGGCACTCTCCTTTGGCCTCAATGTATCTCCTGCTTTTGATGACCAGCCTAGCTAACCAAGGTCATGTTTTCATTTTCTTCGAAAATGTATGCAGTCTCCCACATTCATTAAGGTCTTGAATTCAAGGGTCTAGGTTGCACATACCATATCATATTTTTTCAGGCTGATGATGATCCAGTAATAATCCTGTAAGAAAATGTGTGTGTGTGTGTGTGTGTGTGTGTGTGTGTGTGTGTGTGTGTGTGTGTTTTAATGGCAGTTTGTTCCAATCCCTGCACATCAAGCTTTCTTATAAGGTTCTGCTGAAGGGTTAGTAAGAAGGACTTGTAACAGTGATCAGTCTAAATTCTTTCCTTAATTGGTTTAGTAGAAATGGAGACTGCAAGAGACATAATATGTCTTGCCCACGGTAGAGTCAATAAACATTTTGCCACCGAATTCTTGTTCCAGCCTAGCATTTAGCATTATTTCAGCACTTACCTGCTGCATTCCAGTTTCTGGATCAGTCATTGCAATCACAGAAAAATCTCCATATCTTTCTCCATTGGCATCTATGGATACTGGCCCTGCAATGCCTAGAGAGTGGCAGGTGAGAAATTTAAAAATTAATGAGTTGACAGCACATAATACTTCCAAGAAAAGCAAATGGCAGAATTATTAGAGACTGATATGGCAGGAAACCTCATCAGTCTTCCAGTACTTCTGTTGGCATTCCAAAAGAAATTGTAATTTTACCTCTGGGGCTGCATTCCTAACATTCCTTCTCTCTCTCTCTCTCTCTCTCTCTCTCTCTCTCACACACACACACACACACACACACACACACAGAGCCTGCGGGGCATAAGTCCTATTCCAGAACCCCTATTTTGCTGATTTTTAAAAAGCCATTAAGGGGCAAAATAATTTTACACGGGAAAGTCTAGGCCCTGGAATATTTGAGGAAGCTAATAGTTTAATGCATCTACTTGTCTGAAGTCAAAAGGCAAGCAAAAAGTCCTAATACATTCATCCTTTGAGATGGCATAGCATATTTTGAGAAAGAGTAGTAACTATGAGGCTAGAAATCCTTAACAGCATGTTACATGGTTCTTCCTGCTATCCTTCTATCCTCACAGCAACTCTGTGAAGTAGGTTGAGTGACAGAAACTGGCTTAAGGTCTCTTCAGTCTAAATCCAGCACTACTCACTGCACTACAATGGCTATCTTCATAAGCAGTCCCATGTTTACTGCACTGGTATAATACATGGAAAATGCATATGGTACTAGAATAATCCTTAATTTTTAAAAGTAAAATCAATATTACTGATTTATTTAGGATAATGATATCCTGCTTTGTAGCCCCGAAAGGCTCTCAAATTAAGTTAAAAAAAGGTTCTTACAATAAAAATCACATTCAAGCTGAGTATCAGGAACAGAAATAACATCATCCTTGGGCTTCTTTGGTGCAGCCCTTCAATTTCTGCCTATTATAATTTTCTATCATTCTTATTTATTTCATTTGTAAATCACTTCCCATAAAACATTCCAAAGTGATCTATACAATAAAAAGATAGCTAAAAACAATTTCATGTTCAGTACAGACACAGACTGGGATTTAAAAAAATATCCTCTTAAAAGATTTGTTGGATAAGGGAAGGGCTTCAATAGGCACCAAAATGATAACATAGATACTGCCAATCTGTTATGTGGTGGGAGGGAGATCCGAAGGGTAGGTGCAACCACACTAAAGGCCTGATTCCAACATCATGCAGAATGGCCCTCCTGAGGAAATGGCATCTGAAGGAGGCCCACCCCTGCAGAGTGCAGTGATTGGCTGCGTATATAAGGCATGAGACAGCAGAGCCCACTGATGCAAGAGAGCAGCTGAACTCTCTTAACCCATGATGGAGACAACTCCTTCCCCTGCTGGTAGTTGGCTAACCCATCACTATTTGTTACTGTCTTTTGATCAACTGAGGTTTGGATTATGTGGATTATTGTTGGACCTCAATGTGTTGAGCTCCTGGATCAGTAAGGTAAAAGGTAAATGACCCCTGGACGGTTAAGTTCACTCAAAGGCGGCTATGGGGTTGAGGTGCTCTTCTCGCTTTCAGGCTGAGGGAACCAATGTTTGTCCACAGACAGCTTTCCAGGTCATGTGGCCAGCATGACTAAACCGCTTTTGGCGCAACGGAACACCGTGACGGAAACCAGAGCACACAAAAATGCCGTTTATCTTTCCGCCACAGCAGTACCTATTTATCTACTTGCACTGCTTTCGAACTGCTAGGTTGGCAGGAGCTGGGACAGAGCAATAGGAGCTCACCCTGTTGTGGGGATTCGAACCGCCGACCTTCTGATCAGCAAGCCCAAGAGGCTCAGTGGTTTAGACCACAGTGCCACCCGCCACCTGGATCAGTATAAAGACTTGGACAGAATAAATTTCTTGTCCTTTCCAACCCAATGCCTCTCCATTACTGCGAGAAAGAAAAACTCACTGAAGCCGAGAAAGTGGTCCATTATGTTTTTCATAGCTGTTCCAATTTCAGAACTCATTGTTGGGTTCTTATCTAAAGGAAATATTTCCTTTCAGTTTAAGTACTTCCACTGGAAATTGTGGTAATCTTACACTGTAAGAAATGACAGATGTATCTGGCAAGAGCAGCTTGGTCTTACCAGTAAGGTCCAGCTGACCTTACAAAGTTTAATGCATGGGTGTGTGTTCTGGAGTTTGAACATATTCATAGATTCTAAGATTGGCAGGATGCGGGTGGGGCAGAAGGGCCCAAAAGGTTTGGCACTGAAAACCCTGACCACTTTGGCATGCACAATCTAAAATAGCAAATGGAGACCTTGAAACATTTCTGAACGCACACACGAAAAGCTGTTCAAAATCTAATACAGCAAAGAAAAGGAAGGGGGACTTGGCATTTTTGCATTTTTATTAAACCCAGCTTTTCAGTTATAAAAGCTTAATGGAAAAGATGAAGCAATGTAAGGAAGTATGCTAATATATGCACATGAAAGAGTCAAATGGCTGCAATCTTCAAAAAGATTGGAGCCAAGAACCTTAATGATGACAGCTAAACTATTATTAAGGTTTTCTTTGTATATGAAATTACTGACAGTGATGCTATAAAAATGTAGACAACAGGGGGCTATTTAATATAGTTGCTTAATATCTAGTGTGCAGGCATGCTATCTATACACCCTGTTTAAACATGTCACAGTCTCCATTTTTGTCTATGTTGTCCCTGTTAATACGTATGTGTAGATAACCAGAGGTAGGGAGAACCTTCCAAATACAACATGTGAGGCATAAGGTGGTATGTAAAGGAGTGATAAAAAGCTGTCACTGAGCATGTAGATGAAAACCATTATCTTCTTACCTCCTTATTACAAGTTGCCACTTCTTTTTTGTAACAATAATTATCTACTAGGAATCCTTAATTTATATCTCATCCTTTCAAGGAACCACATTATTCATGGCTCTATTCGCTTTCCTCTTTTTTATTGCTGGAAACAGTATAACAACACAACACAACAAGGGTGGGCGGCTTTTCCACACTGAGCCCCTCATTCCAGCAGTGGGTGTGCCAAAGCAAAAAAGGGAATGGTAACCCCACACGTGTGTGTGTGTGTGCGCACGCGCGCATGCACACACACACACAGCACTGTAATTTGCATTGGAGAGAAATGTCTCATTCACACCAATAGGAGTCCCCAACCACGCAAATAGGAGGCACTCTGAACCTAATCTGGATCAGGACCCTCCATTCTCACATTGGCATTAATTTGCTTCAACTGAACCTTTTTTTGTGAAAACAAATTGCAAGCAAGAGCTCCCCAAGTCAGATCGGGACCACAGCAGGGAGCAAAGGTTTATAACCATTCTATAGCGCTATGCCAGAGTTCTCATCCAGATTAGACTCTCAGCCCCTGAAATTTGCTGCTCTTCTCCATCCTCCCATGCTGGCACGGATGACATGGAAAAGGCATAAGGAGAGGTGCTGGAGGCCAGGTAAGAAATCTCCAAGGGTCATATCCAGCCATGACTCCAAGGGTCATATCCAGCCATTTCTCAGAAAATAACTTTTTAACAACCAGTGGGGAATGGATGCTCCATCATTTTTCATTTCATGGCATGGTATCAGCAGGAGGTGGCAGATTTTAATTTTAAGAAGCTAGATGGTACAACCGAAAAGTTACAGATTTTCCCAAGACTGGACAAAGAAAATCACATCAAACACTTGATTATTCCTACCTTCATATGTCCTATTCCATGTCTGATGGACAATCTTTTCTCCATCTTTCTTAGTGAAGCCATTCTTCAAAACTTCCCGTAAAGCCAGAACATAGAGGATAATAGCAT
Organism: Darevskia mixta; assembly: GCA_034641385.1. Lineage (NCBI taxonomy): Eukaryota > Metazoa > Chordata > Lepidosauria > Squamata > Lacertidae > Darevskia > Darevskia mixta. The sequence continues at coordinate 3,352,269 of JAWWNH010000062.1, read as the reverse complement.
CATGGAATCCTTCCACAAACATGTTAACCTAAGGACAAAGCAAAGCTTTATTATTATACTGGACCATAGCAAAGGGGATGTTTGCAACATTCAGCAAAATCCCACAATTTGTACAAACTGATTAAGATCAGTCAATTAAATAGAAAAAATCCCAAGTAAACTTAGTATGTCTCAGAAAGTGGTTAAAAATATATCCCAGCATTTCTCCTTATTGATGAAAATCAACATTCAAACTGTGGAACCAAAAAGAATGTCATTCTTCAGAAAATTTTAAATGGGCTATGTACTTTTTCAAGATTATTGTGTTTAAGTCATATATGCCAAGGGTAGCAAGCCTGTGCCCCATGGGCAACATCCTTACCCAATTGTTTTTTTGTGCGGCCCCAATGTTTTTGTTTTAGGTATTTTTTTTTAAAAAAGATACTGTGTATGTGTGTTTATGTGCATAAAACTTGGCTGGGGGCAGCAGGGTGAATTTCAGACTGCCTCTAGCAATTAGTTATCAACAAAGATCAGGCAGACATGCACTGGGGTAGCCAACATGGTACCTGCCAAAAGTTGTTGGATTACAGCTCCCATTGATCTCAGCATACATGACTAGCATTCAAGGATAATGGAAATTGTAGTTCATGTTGGGTACCCTTGCTTTATACAAATCTGAGATCTTAAAACTCTCCACTGGCCTCACTCTGAGTCTACAACAATTACCCTACTTGAGTTATATGTTTATACACATAATCCTTTAAATCATCCATAACTTTACCTGGAAGTAAGTCCCACTGAACGTATCTACTTCTGAGTAGGCATGCATCGCACTGTAACTCTGCTTTATCTTGTTAGGGTAGTGGTAAAATAATCTGTCATTGCTCAAACCACGAATAGCAGAAATGCTTCAGTGCCTGCTTTACAAAGCACCTTCATTGGCTATGGAAATACTGTCTCCCTGTTGTAATTGTAGAAGTTTTTTTCAGACTGTGCTGGTTATTTTGTTTGTCTAATGATTGCTCTCACCCAGCTCTAAGCCTCCCTTACACATCTGTGAACTCTGGACTTTGCTCAACAGACTCCTTGTCTGTTGGAATATGAACCAGCAGCATGTTTTCTAAAGCAGTAAAACAATAAATAAAAGTTCCCCATCTTTTGTGGCCCTTTCAGTAAATGGCATGAGCTAAATGAAATGTCACTTTCCACTACAAATCTCCAAAACAAATAAATGGATTTGTGTTTTATAGCAGTACTGTCAGTATTGTCCTGCAAGGAATCCAACTGTGAGTGCACTCTCTCAGGGTTGCATTTACTATGCTTGGCCTTTTGGGCAAGCTCCTGTGGATTCAGAAAAGATGTAAGCAGCCCCTTCAAACTGGCAGGATTTGTCTCCAATAGCAAGCTCGTGATATCACTTTTCACTGTGTATTGATTTTTGTCTTTTTCTTTCGTTCCTCCAATATGTTTGAAGTACACATTGAAAATTCAAGTTCAATATAGCTTTGAAACAAAAGTCAATGTGAAGTAAGAAAATTCAGGCGTGAAGAACAGGATCAAAAGCAAAACAAAATAAAAAATTAAATAAATCCTTCCAGTAGCACCTTAGAAACCAACTAAGTCTCTAAAAAAGTAAGTAAGACTCTAAAAGCAAGACTAATCAAAAGTAGTGGAAAGACACTTTAAGAATCTGTACTATTTTAGGAGTGCAATGAAGCTGGTTCAAACGGAGTAATATCATTGATCCATCCAGCTCAATACTGCCTACATTGACTGGCTCTGACTCTCAAGGGTTTCAGGCAGGGGTCTTTCCCAGCCCTACCTAGAAATGCAAGGGTTTGGAGCTGCATACTTTCTGCATGTAAGTGTGTATTCTACCACTGAGCTACACCCCTTCCCTTTGAGAGTAATCCAAAAGAGGGCTGAATTGCACATTTACTACCGGTAAGTGTTTACAGGAGAACACCTTAAAGGAAATTTGCTAATTTCAGGAGCTATATACTCACAATACTTCATAGAATAGAATAAAAAAAAACTATACAATAATCTAACAGATGGTTTATAAGACTGTTAAGGCAGCAGTTATGTTCAACCAATAACACCAGATTGAAAATCCAAGATTCCATTTCGTTGATGCAGCAATGATGTGACATTCAAAGAGTAGGAACAGACAGAACTGTAGCATACCAATTGGGGACATGTGGAATCTCAGCCATGTGAGGCAGGAGAAAGGCTCCATCTTGCCCCTGGTCTCATTATCTTTCCATTGGCCATATGAACAATATGTGAAGACCTCTCTCTATGTGGAAGGCAGATGGAGGCAATGTGGAAAGTTTCCCCTCCTTTCCATTTCAGGTAATGTTTGCTGGAGGGGCAGGACAATTAAGTGGCAGAGAGTGACAGAGCACAGGAACGACCCCCACATCTACAGTCCCATCACTCATTATGACTGGGACAGAAAGTGTGGGGCCAGCCTATCGCTCTCAGCTATCATGCTTGGTTCAGGCCAGTATCATTAAGTGGTAGCAAGTTCCCATGACTTAGCCACATTTTGGGGCAGAACAGGGAGCTCTGCACCAACAGCTACACAGATGTCACTTTACAGGCAGAGGCTGGCAAGGCTGGCGAGAGGGACACCTCTGCCCAATCCAATCCCACCCTCCCCCAGCTGGTGGTTTGGATTCCAATCTGAGCCAGAAAAGGGCCTGAACAAACTGGTACTGATGGAGGATATAAAGGATCTGTGTGTGTATTGATGAAAGAGAATGTGCATTCCTGTATGGGAGAACAAGTAAAAGCGCACTGTAAAGACTGATTACTTTAAAGTTAACCTTGAGACTCCTAGAGCCAAACTGGACACGAAATGCAACTTTGTACCTAACTTGCAATATCGAGAAAAATCCTCCTACTGAAGCTGGTATATGCTTTGGGAGGAACCCCAAAGAGATGTACCGGTAGCAGCAGAGGTAAATGGCTAATAGGAGAAACAGTGTCAAAAGCGGCATAAGCAGGAGGGCAGAGGACATAAAAAGTTCTTTGGAGAAGTTGGGAGACAGGGTTGCCTACTCCTAAACAAGGGTTATCTATGTAAGAGTAGTTCTGATGCCTGAAGGCATTGCTACCATTGCTTATCAGAGAAGCCCATAAGGCAAAATAATAATAAAATCAGACAAGCTGCCACTTACACAAATCAGGAAGATGAAATAGTCCCTGGAAGTGAGCCACCTAGCTACCAGGATTTGGTAGTGCCAGATGTTTTCATGAGCTCCTTCATGGCAACTAGATGGTATGCAGAATTAAGAGGGGGATGGGGTTATGATATTAACTGTCCACTCCCCAGGTCTCAGATATTTACTTAGCTAACAAGCAGGAACAGTGTTATCTTTTGGCACAAGGTTGGCAATTACATCACTGGAATTCTAGCATTTCACTTTCCAGACATTATGGGTAGCTTTCAAATGCAAAACAGTCGCCTGCTCACTAGGGTGGAAAACCTGAAGGTAGACTGTACAACTTCAGGCAGCCGGAGGGGGCTCATGACTACTCTTCCATGAGGGGGGAACGAAGAATATAAAATAGGGGGGTTCTAGCTTAACCTTCCTGGTATGCATTATGAAAAAGATGCCTGCGCAAAGAAAATTGGCATGAATGGAAGAAGGCTAAACCAGAATTTAGTTCCCTGATATTTAGTTTTCTACTTGAAGAGGGGATTGTGTGGAGAAGCATTCAATCATGTGAGCCCCAACCTGCAATCTGAAATAATACAGAACTCCAGACACAGGTTTGCCATCTCAGTGAAAACTAGAAGATGGCGGTGCTATGATGTCTAAAAAAAATATGGCCTAGATTTTGGGCAACAAACACTTATTTAACTTTTGTTTTATAGCACAAGAGTTAAGTGCAGATAAAATAAATGGTATTCAGAGAACTCGAAAAGAGTGCAGTTCATTACAAAATTTCACAACTTCAGCAGACTGTGAACACTTAAAATGATTTTGCAATATTTGTCCATGTTGATGAGCCCTTATCTCTTCCTAAGGTCAATGGCATTTCCTTTAGTCCATTCTAAAGATTTCCAAAGGGTGATATGAGGTCACCGTGCTTAGTACTGGCAACAGGAGCAAGGAGAAAGCGTGCAAACCTGCAGCCTATACACATGCTCACTGCACATAGAGGTGGGGGGGGGGAGTCTTTTGCTTGAGACCCTGGAGAGCTGATGCCAGAAGAAGGCATGCAACGTGCCATCCAACCGTCTCAGGAACTTCACTCCAGATTTGTGTAGGGTTTGCTTCTTAGCCTTTTCTTCTCCCAATGATTTCCGGGAAGGCAGTTGATGTTTAGGATCAGAGTTTTCCTTCTCCTAAAATGGTCTAACTTCCCAGGTTGATGAGCCCCATCTACCCCTCACTTCCCTCTACAACAGCATGTGCAGAAACCACATTGTATTAGAATGCTTATATTCATAAGGCTTTGGAAAAGTGCTTATTAAGGACTTGCCACCTATTTTTTAGTGAATTGTCATACATTACAGGTACGTAAGGTGCTGAGATTTCCTTAAGCATTTGGTGTCTTAAATTCCGTAAAGGAACAGCAGCAGCTCAAGGAAATTTGTTCCCTGAGGCAGAACAGCAAATGGCACTTGCCCTCCACTTGGTCTCAGTCAAAGTCCACAGTACTCAAGCTTGGCCAAGTTATTTTGGCACCTGAGACTGAAGATCTCACACCAGCCTTTTTCCTGGGAGTTAAAATACAACAAAAATAAACTAAGTAACTAGCAATTCTGTCTTTTTGTGACACCTAAAACCAGCTGCCTGAGGTGGCTGCCTCATCTACCTGTAATACCATAATAGGTACCTTGGGCATTTTATCTGACACAGAAAGGTGGGCTAGAAATATTTTAATTTTAATAAATAAATGTTCATTTGAAGTGTAAACATGCCTTAAGAGTTATGCTTCATTTGAATAGTTACCTTGTTTTTGTAGCTTTAGGAGGAAAAATCATTTGCTTCGATTCATTTCTGGTTGCTCCCCACCCTTACATTTCAAAGTTGAAAATTTACTGATTTTGGAACAGCCACAGCCTGTCCTTTTGATGCAGTATAAATCTATCCTGCCCCTGATCTGTGCAAGAGCGCTACAGTAAAAAAAAGGGGGATATATACCACAGTGACAAATAGCTTACAAACAAGGAAGCAAATTCCTTTATCTGTAAACAGTAGATCTTATTAGGGTTCCCAATTGTATCTTTTTTATTACCACACTGTTTTTGAAGTGATTGACCAGAAAATAAATGGCTGTAAACTCCTGGCAATGTTTACTTGTAAACTTACAATAAATCCCATAAATATTACCCCCCCACACACACACATACATCACCAATGGTTCCTCTTATTGTCTTCCTACTATTGAAAAACAAATTGCCACTTCATTAGATTTAGGATCCGATACGAAGCCAAGGTTTGTTTTTTAAAAAATGGATTTAAATAGGCTTTGAATCAAGCTCTAGGAGAGACAGACCCTTTGGCTCTGCATCAGACATCCCATTCCTTCCAGAATTAAGCTGACATCACTTTTTGTTACAAAGAGCAAAAGAAAGCCAGGTTGGTTCTATTTATCTTTACTCTATTTGTTCTCTGAGTGGCCAGCCATACTCAGCAAGGTTCACAAGCAGGGCACACTGGCAGTATTTGTCTCTTGATAATCCCAAACACTTGTCAACCAGATAGATGATGAAAAGGTGGTTATGTTAGGCTAACACAGGGTTGGGGGTCAGAAGAGGAGCCTGCTGGATCAGGCCAATAGCCCATCTAGTCCAGCATCCTGTTCTCACAGTGGCCAACTAGATGCCTGTGGGAAAGCCACAAGCAGAACCTGAGCACATGAGCGCCCACTCCACACCTACAATTAACTTTCATTGTTATCTGGTGTTCAAAAGAGGCATTGACTCCTATTGTTATAGGAATTCTAAGGTCTTATATATATAAAATAAATGTTCACAAATGTACAAGGCAAACACATACATAAGTATATAAACCACGTGTCTGAAATAGCACTGGAGAACAATCCTGAAGCCATTTTGACTCTCCCAAATTGACCTAAAATATTTCTCTGCAAGGAGGAAGAAAATGGGAAAAGCTTTCCAATTGTCTTTGGACTGTAGGGACTTACACCTCTCTGTATATACAGTCTTGCAAGTATCTGTTAAGCTGAGCACACTATTAAGATGCGTAAGAGATTCAGGAACTAAGTATTTACCATCTCAAAGGAATGGCCAGGCTACCCAGAAAAGGCAATCAGATAAGGCATTATCAGGTATCCTGGCAGACAGGAGAGAAGCAACACACTCAATTTTTTGCTGGGTACCACCTCTTTCTGTCATGTATGTACCTGTATGATGTTTTGGAGGGTGGTGTCATAAGAGGTCACCCTACCCTCCTACACTGTACCCCATGAACAGAGAGGGGACCCTGGCTTCCTGGACTTCAACCACCACAACTCTTGACATCAGGGAAGCCATTTCAAGGAAATAGAACCTTTTCCTTACCTATGTGTGACCTACAGGAGACCCCAGATTAAGATCAATTTCCCTCTCCACTCCCCTCTGCATGCATATCTCCGACACTTATCACTTCCCTGTAAGCAAACTATCAGATCTGCATAAGCCCAGAAGATAGACGATCTACAAGCCGATCTACATAAGCCGCAGGATGACTCCCTTGTCAGGAAACCTTTTGTTATCCAGAAATGTGTGTTTGGGAGGGGTCGAGGAGGGATGACCAGGTGTGGAAAATTCTCAAGTAACCTCCTCTGACCATCCCAAGTTATGATGTAGCCGTGATGTATGTATGATGTATAGGGGGTTGGTCTTGAGACAAGTGGGGGGGGGAATTTCAAAGTCTATATAGGAGCTGGCACGCCATTGTTCTGGGTTCTTCTTCGCATCGTACCTGTTACGTTGGGGGGAACCTCTGTTGCAACAGATTCAATAAATGGGAAGCTGTGCTTTGCTTTTGATAACTCTGGTGTAGTCTCTGTCTGTGGCACAAGGGGAAAAGCTCTAAAATTCCAGCTCTTCCCAGGGAGAAAAATCCGGACTCCCCCTTGGGAAAACCGGACCCAACTTTATGCCTTTCCTAGTGAATTTTGCTTATATCAGTGGTATTGAGCTACAGGGTAGGCAATTTCAAAAGTCTATATAAGAGCTTGCACACCAATGTTCTGGGTTCCTCTCCTCCCTCCCTGTGTGGAGTAAGCAGAGGACCTTGTTGCAACAGTTTAATAAAGATCATGCTTACTAGCTGCTCTGCTTCTCAATATTCTCTGGTTGGCCTCTGTTATTTTCTCCTACTGATAGAGAACCTACATAAGGACTCTATATGGGCTCTTGGATACCCCATAAGGGAAAAAGGAGCAGTTTTTTCTTATAACATTATTATTACATGTTTATTGCTCCCTGTTAAAATGAAGCTTGTATTTAACTTGTACTGGATTATTGTGTTTTGAGTGTGCATGTTCACTTTTATTTGGATACCCCATGTGTTCAAAACAGTGTGCAGTTTGATTTTAAAAAAACAAAACAGTGTGCAGTGTACACAGCCTTTAGACCCTTGGGAGAAAGGCAGATTATCTATGTAATACATAAAAAATATGGCCAGTGAGCAAACAGAGAATGCTAAACATTCAAATTAAATCAAAGGCTGTGCTTTGAGTGGGCTAAAATCCACACACACAGGCATACACAAAAGGCTGCTACTAGAGTCATTCAATCTCAACTAAACTACACAGTCCGGAACTCAACGCAACTCAACCCTCATGCATCAGAATGGAATGCGGTATCCCTGTTCTCTAATAGGCCACTTTGCTATACTCGCTGTGGCTTGTGTCTTCTCAAAGCTTCCTCATTGGGTACGCACCATTCTGTCATTGGCTGGCACTTATAGGGCTACTGCCATGCATACAAAGGCTTCATGGTCTCAGCTGGAAGGTGTGTGTGGTAATTTGAGCTGTAGTCCAGCACCACCCAGAGGGTCACAGGTTCTGCATCCCGGCTAAAAGATTATTTCTGGTTGAAGACACACAGTGAGCTTCGTGGCCCCACAGGGTTTTGAACACAAGCTTTCTTGCTTCTGTCTATCCACTAGACTATACTGGTGGTAACAGCTAGTAATAGTTCTCCTACCTCTCTTTGACTACAAAACCCCTTACTATGTCACCAAAATTAGCTTTCTGCATGATTCATTCATCGGTTAGCACAAATCCACTTGCCAGCTAGCTTGGAAAACACCAGCTACAGAATTTATGCCATGGGGTATGTCCACCCCAAGTTAAATGTGTACCGACATGGTCCTGAAACCAATACACACTTCGGATTCTCTGCACATCTTTTTTTTTTAAAAAACCCACAAGGGTCTGTGGCAGATCTTAGAGACACTGCACTTTTAGCAACTGGTATCTCTCATATCAGCAATAAGTCTGTGCAATAAAAACCACAGAAAAGTTAAAATAGACATCAATTAAACAACGTGGAAGGATGTATTCTTAATTGCCTGCATAGGCCTGGTGGAATAAAGAAGTTTTCAGAAGATGTTTAAAAGTTGGCACAGCAGGCCCATGTGTGTGTATTTCTACTGTTGTGAATTTTAGAAAATTGGAAACAACTGGGGTTTTTTAGGTTAGTTTTCTCTGTTTTCATTTTTTGTGTTCTTGTGTAGTTACTTTTTTTTGCATCTGTTTTTGTATTGAATGGAAATAAGAGTATATATATATATTCTTATTTCTGTATTATACTGTATTATAATTAAATCATTTTGATCTGTATTTAACCATTACTAAGTTTATATAACTTTATTTAAAAACAAACAAAATACACCACTATGGCCAATGGACAAGGACACTTTAAGAGTCACTGCCATTGCAGAAATCACACATACGACACCCAGATGAAGTCACTAGTTCATACAAATGCCTCATCCATTCAGCCCCTGTGGTGGCACACTCCCAATGTTTATTACACTGGAGCTGTCTTCTCTGCAAACTTGTTCTAAGAACCCCAAAAGTCAGAAAATATGCACTGATTAAAATAGATCTGACAACAGAGGTGCTTCAAGTCTCTCAAAACTAGGGATGGAGGAAAATTTCATCCTGCATTTTTAAGTGAACTGACCTAATTCACACCTCCTAGATTAATACATAGATTGGAACATGCCCTGAATTTTGCAATGGAGCTCTAAAAACATACCAAAACCAATAAAAAATGTGTAATTAAGGCAAAAGTAACTTTAGACATGCATGAACCAAGATAAAAAATGTTTCTGATACTTATGGGATAACATATGCATTTAAATATTTAAATATTTATCTAGTTACAGATAGGTAGTTGTGTTGGTCTGCCGTAGTCAAAACAAAATAAAAAAAAATCCTTCCAGTAGCACCTTAGAGACCAACTACCGTAAGTTTGTTATTGGTATGAGCTTTTGTGTGTATGCACACTTCTTCAGATACTTCAGATACTCTAAGGTGCTACTAAGGGATGCGGGTGGCGCTGTGGGTTAAACCACAGAGCCTAGGGCTTGCCGATCAGAAGGTCGGCGGTTCGAATCCCCGCGACGGGGTGAGCTCCCGTTGCTCAGTCCCTGCTCCTGCCAACCTAGCAGTGCAAAAGCACGTCAAAGTGCAAGTAGATAAATAGGTACCACTCCGGTAGGAAGGTAAACGGCGTTTCCGTGCGCTGCTGTGGTTCGCCAGAAGCGGCTTAGTCATGCTGGCCACATGACCTGGAAGCTGTACGCCGGCTCCCTCGGCCAATAATGCGAGATGAGCGCCGTAATCCCAGAGTCGGTCACAACTGGACCTAATGGTCAGGGGTCCCTTTACCTTTTAAGGTGCTACTGGAAGGAATTTTTTTATTTTGTTTTAAATATTTATCTCAGTGTTTCCCAACCAGTGTGCCTCCAGATGTTTTGGGACTACAATTCCCATCATCCCTGACCACTGGTATTGCTAGCGAGGGATGATGGGAGTTGTAGTCCCAAAACATCTGGAGGCACACTGGTTGAGAAACACTGATTTATCTTCATACTTAAAAATAAAAATCACATCCTATATAATAAAGAGCCTGTGTCCGTCCGTACTTTCCGTGTGTCAGTGGAAATCGCAAGTGGGCATGCGCTCCACTGACACACGGATTGGAGGACGCAGAGACTTCGGGCGGCCAGGGATTGGAGCGGGCGGAGAGGGGGGCGTGTCCGAGAGGACGGCCGTGCGCAGGCGCAGCGTCATTTGGGTCAGTGCTGCCGCCTCGCACGGAGCTGGCCGCCTCCGCTGCTGCCTCTCCCGCCGTCGCTCTTTCCTCAACTGGGCGAGGGGGAGACCCTCCGTGTTGCTCGCCTCCGGCCTCCCTCCGCCTGCCCCGCTGAGGAGGGAGGCTCCGCTAGGCCCGAAGCCCCGGCCTCTCCCCCCGCCAACGCCGCTGCCTCCGCTAGGGCCGAAGCCCCGGCCTCTCCCCCCGCCAACGCCGCTGCCTCTGCTAGGGCTGAAGCCCCGGCCTCTCCCCCCGCCAACGCCGCTGCCTCTCCCCCCGGCCGCGCTCTCACCGTAGGTGACACGCGGGCTATTGCAGGGTGGCAGGAGCGGATCCAGGCGGCAGCTCGCCCTGGCGCTGCTCCTCCTGCAGAGGGGCGGCGAGGCGGAAAGCGCGGGGGAAGCGGCGCGGAGCGCCTCGGATCCCGGCCGCTGCCGCTAGATCTCGCTGCCGGCGGCGGCCGCTAGCTCTCGCTGCCGCTGGCGGCAATCAGGGCCTGCCCCCCGAGCGGGCTTCACGGGCGGCGGCTTCGGCGAGGCTGCAGCTGCTGATCTTGGCCTGGGCCATGGCGGGCCCTGAGAGCCAAGACGCCGCTGCCGCCCAGTGCTTCTTCCCCGCCCGCGCCGCGGCGCCGCATCCTCGGCCAGGCCTGGCCCGGCCCCCGGGGAGGAGGGCGAGCGAGCGCGCAGGAAGGGAGGAGCGGGGCGGGCTCCCACATCCCCGCCCACACAGGCCGCGGGGGGAGGCAAGAGGGAAGGCGACGCCTCCCTCTAGAGCCTGTTTTAAACGGGCTAAATTCACTAGTTTATGTATAATCAAGGCAAAACTGCCTTATGAATGAACACATGTGAAACTGACCTTAAATCAAATCAGACAGATCTGTCCATTCCTATTCAAAACACACAGGCATAGCTTTCTTGTGTTTTATTCTTTCAGTTTGAGGCTGTATTGCAAGAACTTCGAATTCAGATAATCAAAGTTTATATTTTGTTTTTGGGTACACAGAAAATAGTACTATAAAGTCTTATAGTACCACGGGACCAAAATAATGGGTTGAAAGTGCATAGGATGTTCCATTACTGGATATGTTCAATTGTGCCAGAAGCAGTTTAGTCCTGCTGGCCACATGACCTGGAAAGCTGTCTGTGGACAAACGCCGGCTCCCTCAGCCTGAAAGTGGAGATGAGTGCCGCACCCCATAGTCACCTTTGACTGGACTTAACTGTCCAGGGCCAGTGGCAGAGTTAGCTGCATGGGCGCCCGGAGAAGTGGCCGTGCCGTGCACCCGGGGAGGGCGAGCTGTGCGGGGGGTGACGGTGTGATCCGCCGCACACGGGGGCAGCGGGGCGAGCCCCCGCGGTGTGACTTTGTCGCCCCCCTCAAGGATGACAGCCAGAGCGAACTGCCCCCACCGTCCCTCTTCCTACGACCCTGTCAATGGGTCCTCTACCTTTACCTTTTTTAAACCTGGGGACTGCTTCTTTATTAGCTTCTTGGAGAAAGAATAGAATGCACATATACTCAAACTAGTTTGGAAAGCTTTCAGTAAATGGGGACTAAATGTAAGGCTTGGAGTTTTAATATTGCTGGTTTCAGGACGGGGAATTCTGGTGTGTTTTAACAAGTGCTGTTTTAAATTGTTAAAGTGTATTTTTAATTGTTAGTTTCGTTTAACCAACACTAAGACTTTGGGGAAGGACTGGGTGTGACTGCAAATATATCCAGGGAACACCAAGTTAACATAGATTAATTACATAACCCTGCCCAAATTAATAAACTCAATTTTGTTAGGAGCCCAGGGTGAGGGCATTTTCTCTCTCTCCCAACATTCAAAGCCACAAAAACAAGGTAGGATCTAGCCCTGCAAATATGTGCAATTTAAAGATGTTGCCTTAAAAAATGATTAGACACGGTCACGGAGGATAGCTCAATCAACAGCTATGAGTCATGGTGGCTAAATGAAACCTCTGTGTTCAGAGGAAATGTATCTCTAAATACCAATTGCCAGGGGGAACAGCAGTAGCAGCAGCAGCAGCAGCAGACAGACCTCCTACTTTTGTGTTCCGTAGCAGATTTTGACCTGTCACAATGGAAAACAGTATGCTGGACTAGATGAGCTTTTGGTCTGATATGCAGCAGGGCACTTCTTATATCATGGATGGGTGGCCTTCTAGATGTTGTTGCATTGTAACTCCCATTGGCCATGCTAACTAGGACTGATGAGAGTTGGTGTCCAACAACAACTGGAGATCCACAGGCTCTCCATCCTTGTCTTGTCTTAAATTGTTGTGTGCAGCTACCATTGGGCACTACAAACACCACTGCAATGTTTGCTGAGAGCTCACAACTGTGCAGGCTTAACTTTTCATTATGTACCTTTTCAGCTTCTTTTCATTATATACCATTTCAACTTCTTAAAAAACAACCACCAACCACACACCACAACTCCAGAATTTTGAAAGTCACTGTTATTATATATTTGAATGAAGCAGAATTAAGGAACAAATTAGATTTCATATTAAATACATCTTTGCATTTAACACACAAGCTTTTTAATGCAAAACTGCTGGTGTGGTGTGTAAGGGTGTATTGTGGAGAGGTAGGGTTTAACTCTTTCTTCCCCTAATATGATCCTAACAAAAGTCTATCAATGGGAGATTCTCTCTCATTGCAGACAGTGGCCTCAGAAGAGAGATTGTCAACCGCATGAAGGGCGGAAAGGTTTAACAATTCCCCCGGCTCCTGCAACCCCAATAATTATCAGCTTCTACTAGCTGCATTTTAGAACACTTACATTCTAAATGCATTTAACATCTAGTTTGGCCCTAAATTTTGGGTGTCAGAAATGGTAGCAGTCAGAGGTTAATGTATTGGGGTAGGTACAGAATTTGTACTGGGAGCATGAAGGCATTCATATAACACAGTACAATGTTCCTCCAAACTTAACGTTCCTAAATATATAAGTTTAGTCATAGCTGTAAAGGTTCACAGTGCTCAGAAGGTCTCATTGCCCTCAGGAGATTTCTCATTGGGACAGACGTTTTTAGCATCTAATGGAAACAGAAAGCTCAAAACACACAGCTTTTCATTACAGAGAACCAAACCACAGTATGGACTCAAATATCAATGCAGGTTCCTTCATTTGGGGTACAACATGTCCAGCACTGAGGGCTACACTTGAAGGATACCGCACATGAGAGAACCGATTCTACTTTGTATATTTTTCTTTCACATGTTGCATTGCTTGTACATAATCTTTCCTACGCCCTCCCTTTTCAAAACGTTTAACTTTAAACATGAACAATACATGAGTCCATAATAGGAGTCCATAATAGGACTCCATCAAAACAAATTGGGCCTTTCCACATCATATTTTTTTGACTTACCTTAAACAGAAAGGCTGCAGGCTTAGGATGCAATCCACATTTCATTCAAGCTAATGGCCACAGATTTTAATAAGAGTTGGACCCCATGCCACAAAAATATGCCTCAAGTAGGATCCATTTGTTGCCGTCTACTGAATGTTATCTATTTTGTGCCATAGCATTTGCAGTTCCTTAAGAAGATTCCACAATAAGTTCAACGGTGTTGATATACACACATTTCTTTTTGGCATGTAGATGTGCTACTTAATAATGCCCCTCTAGGCCAAAAGTAAGCATAGCAAGAGCTATGTGGCTCCTACCAGAAGCAACAGTCTTGCATCTCCTCTTTCCCCTCCCAGCCTCTGTAATGTCTAGTACTACAGAATACATGACCCGATATTACTTACTGTTCCCATATCCACAAGTGGCAGACAGTGCAGTGGAGTGCAAGTGTGGAAACTCACAGCACAATGATGTACTGCTACACTTAATACTAAGAATTAACAGAGGAAGACTACACAATGAATTGCTGCTTTTGGTGATGAGTGCGTGGCTCCTATAACTTCCAGTTCTGGCAGGATTTAAAGCTGACTGTTACCATGTCTTTGCTCTACATTGCTTTGTGGTTGTTTTTGATCCTGCCACTAACCTGCTATTGCTGGTGTATACATTTTGTATTTTCTTATTTTATTGTTGGCTTCATTTTGATTTTGTAAACCACTGTGAATCTCTTTGATTAGCAATGCAGAAATATTTTATGAAAGAAAAAAACTGGCATTGGCACAGCTTTAATGCCCTGGGTTTAAAAGTTGATTAGGTCTGCAGAATGTGAATCCATCAAAACTGCCTTGCGAAAACGTACTATAAATCCTTCAGTTACAACTTAACCTACACCCTAGCCATATGTTACCATAAAATTAATTCCAAGCCTCAACAATACCTTACAGCAAGGATGGTTAGACCTTAGAGCAGTGGTTACTAGCCATGGTGGCTATGATCTGCCTCCTTGGTCGGAGGCAATAATGCTTCTAAATATTAAGTTACTGGAAACTACAAGACAGGAAAGTGCTCTTGTGTTTGGGTTTTGATTGTGGGTTGTGCCAGCAGGAACAGGATGCTGGACAAGATGGGCCATTGACCTGATCCAACAGGCTCTTGTTATGTTCCTATGGGGAACCTGTAGCCCTCTAGATGCTGTTGGATACTTCCATCATCCGTGACCATTGACCATGTAGGCTGGGGCTGATGGGATTTGTAGTCCAGGAGGGCTGCAGGTAGTTCCTCATCCCTGCTTTATAACAATATGCTGAATATACTACCAGGTTACTTTTCTTCCTGTCCTACTTGATCTAAATGTCTTCAAGTATTGCATTCAAAGGAAAAGATGTCTATGTTCTAACACTCCAGCTGGGGATAATATGCTGAAAACCAATAAATGGACCTAAGGATTAGGTTGCTAAACTACTAAACATAACATTGAATGGGCCTGGACTGGGTAGATGTAGTCTGTTTCAAAATGTCCACATAAACAAGGGACAAAAATGCATTGGGGCATAAGGAAAAATAAGAGTGTAATTTTATTCATTGTCAGTAAACATCAGATATCTTGGGTTTAATCCTTTCAACAAATATAGTAGGAAAGCTCTTGCTGACTTTGGTAGCTATACAGTCATTCCACAAACTTCTCATTAATAGTGGATTGATTCTGCAGCAAAACATAACCTGCCATGTGAATTCGGTTTTTCTTGCCACTGAAAGCAAATCTGTGGTTTGCTTTTATTCTTTCAAAGACAATTAGCAAAGCACTCCAGATACTGAATAGTTCTATTCATTTGTACAAATTATTCCTTGGCAGCAGCCTATTTATTTCCTCTCCTTTCTCTCCTGATGCATTTAAAAGAGGACACAAAAGCCTGCCTGTCATTAATCCTACTTGGCTGGTTTGGAAAAAGACAAGTGGTGCACACACCACTGAACATGTAACATTTTTGCTTTCTTTTAAAGAGATTTTTAGGAAGTGCTTAGCAATCTTCCATCACCTCCACTCTCTGTGACTGTATAGTCCCAATTAATGGATATTGTGTTTTTTTTTGAGGGGGGGGGATGCCTGTGTGTGCATGAGAGAGAGAGAGAAGTTAGGGGAATTGGAAGACAGATAAGTGGGAGTAATTGGCATGGAAATTATGGATCAGCTGACAAGCATTCCAATTTCTGCTGCCTCCCATGTAGCTTTTTAAAGATAATCAACACAATGCTAAATTGTTGCTTCAGAGGACTGGCAGTGCCTTCAACTCTCATTGACAAATGTTGTCTAACTGACCTGCTCATTAGAGAGAGAGAGAGAGAGAGAGAGAGAGAGAGAGAGAATATCTGATCAAAATAATTCATTTAATGCACTGGTGCACATTCTTTCAACAAGAAAAGTTATAAATCAAATAAGGCCTGCTCTTCATTCTCTCCGACATTAGTGTTGAGGAAATGCCTCTTAGAGTGGCAAAACTCTGATCCCACCAAACAATGCAACCCCGCTCTAGCCAACCAACCTTGCTGGAATGTTTGTTAAATTAGTTAATTTTCCCCTTGCTTTTAAATGAGAAGAAAAAACAAGCCATGGGTGGCCTTGCTAACCTCAAAAGGCCAAATAGCCAAGGTTATAAAATCATCCCAGCTCAGAATACTGGATCTTAAATAAAAGCAGCATTTATTAAATTCTACCCCCAAACCAGTAACAGAGGTAGCATTAATAATTTTGAAAAGCAAAGCCTAAGCCAATTTCCTGTAAGAGTGCAGAATCATTTAATAAAAATGGACTGTGCCTGAACTTTAACTGAAAAACAATTTTTAGTAAACTAGGTATGTCAGGATCTATTTTTACTCTGGGGTTGTCCTTACTTTTTACAGGCATAGTAACACTATAATGGGTACAAGCCTGATCACACACTCATTTTCTTATGCATATTCAAATCATACCCCTCTTCAGCACTCATAAATTATGATATAAATGTTTTTTTTAAATTGAAATTGTGGTTTTATAGCATGAAGAATGGACAAACTATTCATTTGTTGCAAGACACTTGTTCTCCAGCCAGTAAGGGCAATTTGTGTGTATGTTTTGGGGTGGGGGATTCACACGTCTTCCACCAGCTACTGCTTCCTTTGTAGCCAAATTGCACTTTGCTAGCAATAGATATGTGCACCTTTCCTAACATCCAACCAACTGCAGGTGTGCCTGGAGGAAGAAGATTATCTGGACCCATTTCATTCTGGCTTCAGACCCAGTTCCAGCACTGAAACATGGATGAGTACCCCAATTGATGACCTTTTATCTTTAAGTGGCTTTTGACAGAACTGTCTGTGATGTTCTTCTGAAGCTACTCAGAGGAGCTGGAGGCAGTGTGTTGCAGCGGTTCTACTCTTACCTATAGAGAGCAGCACTGGGGAACTTTTTCTCAACCCCATGGATATTAGGCTGTAAGGTTCCTCAAGGGTCTATTCCGTCCCTTGTGCTATGAAACCACTGAAAGCTGTCATCTGGGGATTTGCAGCACAATATCATCAGTATGCTGATGGCATGCAACTCTACCTCTCCATGCCATATAAATCAGCAAAAGCTGTACCAGCTACTAGACAAGTGGGGCTGGAGCTGTTGGTGGGCTGGATGGGAGCCAATAAACCGAGGTTGAAACTGATTAAGAGGGAGGTGCTGTGGGCAGGCAGTTCTCATGTTAGGGAATTAGGCAGGCAGCCTGCTCTGGGGATGGTTACACATCTGAAGGAGCAGGTGTGCAGTCTCCTTGATGCCAATCTGTCACTAGAGGCCCAAATGGCTTCTGTGGCAAGGGATGCTTATGCTCCACTACAGCTGGCTAGTTTGCTGCAGCACTTCCATTTGGACTACTTCAATGCACTCTAAATGGGGCTACCCTTGAAGATGGTCTGAAAGATGCAGCTGGTGCAGAATGTGGTTGCCAGGATAGTGACTGGGGCAGTACAGTTGGACCATTCATCAGTATCCCAATGTGTCCTGTTTCAGGCCAGGTCCCAGCTAGAGAGGGTCCACAAGGCCCACAAGCAGTCCAGGAACTGGGCAAACAACTAGCAGTAAAGACAAGGGCACAGGCCAAGAACAAGAGGCAGTACACAGCCTGGCCACACAGAGATAGGTGTTCAGGCCAGGTGTGTAGTTGATAGAAAAACAGCTCTTCCACCCAGGTACTTTTGAACTGGAGCTGCTGGAACCACACCAGGGTCCTGCTGAATTCCACCAGTTATCAGAGAGAGGTTTCCTCATGGGGAGGACCTTGTCTCCGAAGGAGTCTTTTCCTGAATTATGGCAGGAATTATGGAGCAGGTTTCCACATGTCATTTAAGGAGCTGTTGCTCATGTGGGCTTTGGGGGCCATTCAGCCTCAGCTTCTTAGACAACACTCCCTGGCTGTCTGGTTCAAAAGCCCTGATTCTGAGGTGCTTTTCAAATGTATTTTACATTGTTTTAAATTCTGTGTTGTTTTACATTGTGATGTTGTATGACTGCTCTGGGCTTCTTCAGGGAAAAGGTATGGATAAAAATCTAACAAACAACAGTATCTCAAAGAAACAAAAATCAAAATTAAATGTATGTCATTTGATTCTTAAAAGGTTGTAGTTTCTGTTAACTAAGAAAAACAGAACCAGCTTCTGCTCTTGGTAAAATTGTACAGTGTCTTTTGGATAAGAAAACAAACAGTGGGATACTTACATTTGATGAGAGCATGGCATTATTGAAGCTTGTATACATACACCCTATCTAATCCATGGATTAAAATCTCTTATGGGTGCCCTGTTATGTAAAGTTCAGTAATAGTAATCTAGAGGGAACCAGATTTATGCAGCTTCTTAAGATACTGTTCACCTTCCTCTACAAAACAATAGACTATTGAGAAGAAATTTCATATGCTCGGGGCCAGATTCTGTAAGCTTTAAGTATGCAGGACATGCCAACTTGGGAACAAACTGTTGTGCTATAGATTTGCGTAGTTTTGGTGTTTACTTTTAACAATAGTTATCTCAGGGCTTAAGGCTGGAGTCATGAAATGACAGTTTGTAATTTTACCACCAGCTAAGGAATATGTGGGTGAGGCTAGACCTGGCTCCTGCCAAGTCATCATGCTTCTGAATTAGTAAATTCAGCAAACATAACCTCACATACCTGGGAGTAAGCTTCACTGAATTCAGAGGGACTTACTTCTGAGTAGGCATGCTTAGAATTCTAGCTTTATGTAAATTTCCAGGATCACAAGAGGAAAATAATATATTAAGAAACTTTCATCAGACTCAGAAGACATCCTTTTTTCTTATCTCTATGGGATTTTAGAAAGGCAAAGCAAATATCCTTTATTAGGCATAACAGACCACATGTTATCAATCAGACACTGTATACAAATTGTATTTTAGAAAGGCTATATTACCACCTGTCAGGTAATTGGGAATAGGCAGGCGCCAGCAGAATAACCGAATTACGGTATAGTTTCAGGAGGCCTGTCTTTCATCTTTCCTCCTAGTTTGGCTTGTTGAGTCAATACAGTCCAAAGTTAAAGTGCATTTATGATGGCAGCTTACTACCATTGGAATTGTCCCCCCATTGCATGTTTTGCTATTAGCAGTAGTTTGAGGTTACATTTTACTGTGTGATTTAAGAGAACATACTGCTATTTCCACTGTGTTGCTTTAAAGACTGCAGATGGCTCTCGAGAACTGTTAACAACTCTCTGTCCTTCTGAGCAGAGTTCCTATTCAAGGCCAAGGTTGTATTCTTTTGCACCAAGGCAGAATGAAGAACAGTAAATCAACTCTTTATGCTTTTGTTAGCAGGACTTGAGATAACACACACACACACACACACACACACACACACGAACAAATGCAGCAGCTTTCATTGACAATGGCTTAGTCTCAACATCTTTCCTGTTATGCTGTTATCAGAATGGGAAATAAAATACAAGTGTGCTTATTTATTGTGAGACACTTGAAATCACACGGTCACCTAATATTAGAGGGCCATAACAAAGCTGATTGTTTCAGGTGAGAATACTGTCTAGAGTTCATATTTTTGGGGTTTCCCCATCAGGCACCAATTCAGGGTTTTGTTCAATTCTGCTTTTTAAAAAGCTATGTTAAAAAAAAAAATCCTACAACACGTGTTTAAATAATTCAAGTTTATATTAATATTACTCCATATGTGGCCAGATGGGCGGGGTATAAATAATAAATTATTATTATTATTATTATCCATACTGATTTACTGACAAGACAGCAATGGGAGAGGGACAGTACAAGAAAACCAATGCAAGAGGATATCTGTATAGCTCACTTTAAGGACCCTGGAAACAGATTATCAACTACATTTGCAGATGCGGTCTACCTTACAGTTGCTTTATACCAACACAGTGTTCCAATTCTGAAAGAAGTACAGTTGAGAGAAACATTGTTACCTGTTCAGTGTTAAGATTTGCTCGCACAGGAAATTCCAGTTTGATGAGAGACTAATCCTATATAATAAAGAGCCTGTGTCGGGACGTACTACTTTCCGTGTGTCACAGGAATTCGCAACTGCGCGTGCGCGTTCCAGTGACACCGCTTGGCGGCGGGGGCGCGTAGCGCCCCTGCCCGCAGCCGACCAATAGGCGCTTGGCGGCGGGGGCGCGTAGCGCCCCTGCCCGCAGCCCTCTGACACAGACCAATAGGCGCTTGGCGGCCCTGCCCGCAGCCCTCTGACACAGGCTCTTGCGTTCCAGTGACACCGCTTGGCGGCGGGGGCGCGTAGCGCCCCTGCCCGCAGCACGCGCTGGCGGGGAGAAGGCGGCCGCTGGGCTGCTTCCTAGGCAGACTGACCGGCTGCCGGGGCGCTGCTGCTATCGCTGCCGTTCTCCCTCCTCTTCTCCTCTTGGCTGCTCCCTCCTCCTCCTCCCCGGCCCCTCCTCCGAGAAGGAGCCCGTCCTCCGACTTCCCGGGAACAGAGGGGAGCGCGGCTGGCGAGCGAGGGGAAGGAGAGGTGGCTCCCAGCTTGGAAGGCGCACGTGCGGCACAACCAACTCCTTCACGGCCAGTGCAGGCCGAGCGCGCGCCAGGAAGGAGGCGGAGTGGGACGTCGCGGGCCCCAGAACCGCCCCCAACCGTGATGCGCCCCCGCCCTCCCTCCTGCCTGGCTCTTCTCCTGCGCGGCCGGAGCCGCCGAGGGAGCTGAGCGCGCACGGCGGGGCCGGCCTCCGAGGGGGCTTCCGGGGTTGGGGGGCTCCCCGGTTTCCCCGCGCTCAGCCTCCTCCCTCCGCGGCGGCAGGAGAGCAGCCGCGGCTGTGCCCCCCGCCCCGCAAGGCGCCCGCGTGTGCTGCCGGGCTAGCGCCCGGGCCCGCCTCGCGCTGCCGCCCGGTCGCCGGGGATGGGGGGGAGGTGTGAAGGGGGGAGGGAGAGAGAGAGCTGAGCTATTTGTGTGGGGGAAAGTGCGTGTGTGTGTGTGTATGTGTGTGTGTGTGTGAGAGAGAGGTGTGGGGGGAGGGAGAGAAGAGGAGACCCGGCAATAAACGGGGGGAGGAGGGCGGGGGCCTCCACCTCTTCCCGCCGCCACCGCAGGGCTCAGAGTCGCAGCCTCGAGGGGGGCCAGGAGGGTGGGGAGGTAAAGGGGTTAATGGGAGGGAGAGAAGGCTGGGGAGGGAAAAGGGTTAATGGGAAGGAGAGGAGGGTGGGGAGGGAAAAGGATTAATGGGGAGGAGAGGAGGGTGGGGAGGGGAAAGGGTTAATGGGGAGGGAGGGGAAAGGGTTAATGGGGAGGAGAGGAGGGTGGGGAGGGGAAAGAGTTAATGGGGAGGGGAAAGGGTTAATGGGGATATCCGCCTCCGTCTAGCGCCTGTTTTTTGCAACAGGCTTAATATACTAGTAATAATATATTGGCCAACTGGCTGTAACTGAGGAAGACTGACTTCTATTTAGAAAGCTCTACTACTCTCCTCAGGAAGACATCCTTGGACTTTCTTAGAATACAATATTTCAGACAGATTCAACCTAACAGAGATCCTAAGTACACTTACTTGCAACAAGTACATTTCATTGAAATCAGCTGCATCTGTTAGATATGAACCAAGGAGGAATCCAGATCTTCCCCCATCCCTTCCTTCGTGTGACTTCAGACCATGGCCTCGGATAAGGACACTTGAGGAATCTGCTTGCTTCACAGCTGAAGCAAATTGGCTTGATGTGCTCCTCCTAGACTAACTCGTGGATCAGAACAAAGCATTTCTGCTACCAAGACTGTGTTCAAAAGATCCCTGTGATCAGGTGTGGGGGGAGATGGTTACCTGCAACAGTACACAGTTGTGGAGGCAGATATGCTTAGAGTGGTTACTTTGACTGTTCTTTGAAAAGGGATTAAAATGTTAAAGGCAGCTCTTCAACCACTTTTCAAATATGCAAGTAGGTTGAATAAGATGTTCGTGTTTAAACACAAACTTTAATATGTTTTTTAGTTTCAAAAATTCACTAATGCAATGTAAAGTACAGGATGGATTCAATAGCTAACACATGTGCAACAAAAACAGATTAAGAAGTAGACTGATCAGCCATCTCTACCCTGGGACCCTAATGCTGCTATGGTATATTGTTATTCATATTTCAATGCCAACATTCTAATATAAATTTCCAGTACAGTTCTTGGGAGGTATGTAGATGGCCTTAAATTAGGTTTATTACTTGTGGAACTCCAAAGTGCAACTTCCCTGTCTCCTCTCCCTTTTCAATGCTATGACTGAACTCCTACGTTCTCTCTTAGGTGATGATCACAACATATTTTTAAAGCACATTGACTCCCCCCCCAATGTTCCTGGGAACTGTAGTTTGTTTAGGGTGCTGGGATTTGTTGTTTGGGGGGGGACTACGGTTCGCAGGATTACCGGTATTTTAGGGTAAACCATGTGCTTTAAGTTTGCATTAAATGTATGGTGTCAATGTGACACCATACTGAGGTTGCTAACACTTGTAGCAGTTTGGCATTAAATGCTAGGACAGCTACCATTCAAAGCAACATTTTCAGACATCTTAGCAAAATATAGCATTATACACCTCTCCTGAATGGCCTATCATGTTCTCACACAGACCATGTTCTGTATAGCTCCCGGCCTGGGCGGTGGGGCGGGGCAGAAGCTTCCTCCCCCTTTGGTTCAAAAAAGAAAAGAAACCTTCACAAGTCCTAAGAAGTTTAATTACAGTGGGGCTTTAAACCCAAATCTGTATAAAACAGATTTCAAAGTCTGCTACTAAAAATGATTTGCATTTGGGGGGCATTAGAAATTACTAGATGTACTGTGTCCCATTAACCTTTTGTGGACGGGCATACAAAATGGATTTTAGTTCCAAATGATTGCTTCCACTATCTACAACTACAAGGAGTTGGTAGACTTTCAATGAGGGCTGTGCCACATCTGACACAGAACTTTTATTCCTAACAGAGCTCCATAGAGGGTGTTCTCATGGGGAAAAAGAAGGTGAAACAGCCGAGATTACAGTTCAGTGCCTCTGAACAGGCGAAACTCTGGTGGGGTGTTTTTTAAAAAAAACAACAAAAACAAAATCCTCTGACATCCTGCCTGTCAAATGCTGCATTCAGCAGCTGTAATATAAAGCCAGAGTAGAGAATGGAAATTGCTGTAGTGGAAAAGTCTTGCACTAATACCAATGGGCAACTGCCTGGATTTAACACGGAATATTTGAAATCACTTGCCGAAAGTGTCTCTGGAACATCTAAGAATCCTTCAGTCACTGACATACAATGGAATATTTATCAAGGAACTTGGCATTTCTTAAAGGGTTAATTAAAGAACTTTACATGTGTCCCCATTGTTATGTTTCATTATGTTCCATGCCTAAAATCTTCACAAGATAAAAAACTTCTGGGGTTTTCAGGAAGTAATTTCTCCCCTACAGAAAAGGGTGGTATCTAACTGATGCCCTGTGTTGACAGAAGGCATCTGGAAGTGAACAGAGAGGAGGGCAATTTAATATCAATATAATCTACCCTGGGGGTCTTAGGGGGCAGATTTTAAGGGACTGCAGGGGCAAAGCAGAAAATTCCCTCCCTCCCTTTTCTGCTCTGAATACATTCCATTAGCAAAGGGGCACCAATTGGATGCCACCCAAACAGTATACATTTCATTTCATTTTACTTTAAATGCTAAGGAAAATTGCAACGAAGTTATAATTTAAAAGCAGAAAACGGTGACAACGGATGTTACTGCTAACATCCAACCATTGTTTTGGACCGACCATTTTGAATCTTTAACCTGGAATTAACTTCCTCTTAATCACATTGCACTATCTACAAACAGCTGTTACTTAACACTCCAGGAACCTAATCATTATTCATCTCCTGTAAAGATAGGCCTCACCCATGGATGGAGAACAACATTTTTTGCTCAAGCGCGGTTCATAACTGAAGCTGCAGAGGAGCTACACCCTAGCAGCAAGCAGGATAGCCAGGAAAGTACTTACAGCAATAGCCACAGATGGGCCACAGAGCCAAGCAGGCAAGCATAATTGCCTAGAGATTTTTTTAAACTAAATGACTCATAAATGGAATAAAATAAATGAATAAAGGAGAGATGTTTGGTGTCAGAACCTGGGACAGCGATTGTGGGAGCTGGAACCAAGGGAAGGCAAATGATCAGTGCCAAGGACGGGGAGCAGGCAATCCAGTATGACCTGAACTCTCATGAGGGCAAATATACCGGTACGTAGGCAGGGCGGTCTGTGCCATAGGCCCCACCTCCCTGGAGGAAATCAGTACTCAATTAAAGAGATGCTTTCTTTATGCAACCTGTTTTTGACTGAAGTGGTGTTTTCTGCTGCCTCAGGGACTGGTATGCCGGTGTGTGTGTGTGCGTGTGTGTGTGTGTGTGCGCGCGCAGCAGAATGCTCAGAGCTGAGATAAGTTCTGGGGTGGAGTCTTTGGTATCAAGTGATACAGGCAAGAAACCATGATTGGGAGCCAGAGGATAAAAGAAGAAAAGTCCCTGGGGATTAGGGATATACAGCTGTGCCTTCTCTTCATCTCAGGAAGCCTCCACCAGAAGAACTGCCTCAGTGGCTGCTTCCTGAAATGTTCCAGATACAGGGTCATCCTTGGGTTTGTTATTATTATTTAGTTAATTAAATTTATATACCACCCTTTAGCCGAGGATCACAGGGCGGTTTACAGTATAAACCTCCTCTGTTACGTCCTCCCCTGATGCAGCACTAACTGTGTCTCTGTCTGGATCCAAGACCACGACAGCAGTATTAGATACTCCAATGCTGATATTTCCGGGTTCAGAATAGTTGTGAGTGCAAAAGAGCTCTTTTCAGGATATTTTGATAAACCGTAAGATGTTTCTGTAACAAAATTAAGGAAGTAAAATGCAAATCTCACAAGCTGCATCTGAGAAACCCTGTTCCTCCCCCTTCACTCTTGATAGGTTCCACATTTTCCCATTGTACCTTTGCATGAGCAGACATAAATGCATCTAAAATGCACTTTGATTAATATAAAGAGAGAGAAAGAGATGCAGAGACCATCAAGAAGAAAAAAGTTACAATGGCAAAACAAGACTTCTCAAATTTGGTCTGAGAGCCTGTTCAAGTCAAGAGAGCAGATAAAGTTCATTCAGGTACTTTGCAATAGAACCCAGCTACAACTATAGAGAAAGGAGTGAGAAAAGGTCTCAAGTAGGGGAAGGGATTCATGGCATGGTTTATGTTCCCCAGTATCATCCATCAACACATGTTGGAAAGAATGCGGTTTGTTGATTGACTGCAATAAATTATTTGATAAGGTGAGGACAGGACAAGGAGCTAGAGGATAACTTCATTCTCTGCTGGAATGGCTTTTGAAGATAACTCAGGGAAACCTGGAGCTAAATGGAAAACTAAGGAAGTCCTGACGCAGAAAAACAGTAAGGGTTACAGAATCAGTTTCTTCACCACATCATCCCTTAAAAGCCTCATGATGAGCAAGACAGATGAAGATGAAAGGAACTCTGTTCCAGATGACTGTGAACAAACAGAAAGAGCAATTTTCACTTGCAAGTGGGGTTGCTTTTTTTAAGGCTACCAGGAAAAGTGTTCTGAAAAGTATCTGAACACTCCGACAATTTGGTCCAATTCAGAAAAGGCCACTTTGTCACCTCTGATTTAATTAGGAGGGTGTTTTTATGATGCCAAAAGCTCTAGCCTCATAATCGGGCACTTACGTAATCATCATCATGGATTCCTTGTTTCTGTACAGAACTTTTCACCTCCATGGCAAACTTCTCAAATTCAGGTTTCACTGTCCTCAGTAGTGTGACTGTCTGGAGGGATGAGTATGCTTGCTTTGCTTCAAGGTCGTATTTGTCTCCTCTCTTCCATGAGCCATTACCTAAGGGAGAAATAAAAATATTTACAATTCCAAGCCAGTTACCATAAAGAGCTCGTTTCCCCCCTTTCCTCCTGCTGTATTCCCCATTTGTTGCTGGGGGTAGCCAGAGATTTAAAGGATGTTGTCCTGCTAACGAAGGCGCACAATCCACCAAACTTAAACACTTTTAAATCACACTTATTACCTATGAGAGCATGAAACACATTATCAAATCTCTCCTCTCCCATTGAAATTAAATGTGGATGGATTGTACCCTGCGTGATTCATTAATGCAGATTTTTAAAACAAAAGGCTATACACTGTACTACAGAAAAAGGAAGCATGCTGTTTTGGAGGGTGAGATGTGTGGCAAAAGTCTGACATTCTTTACAGGAAGTTCAGGATAAAAATGAAATGAAAACAAGCATAGCTCTTGGGACCTAAGAAAGGGAAACACAGAAACATTTCCCTTTTTGGGGGGGTCCCAAGAGATATGCTTGTTTTTATTTCATTTGTTCAGCAATAACATTGTACACTGGCAATGCAGACATCAGAGTGCCACAACACAACTGCTATAATCTCCCTGGAAACCTAATTTTTACAACTGGAAATTTACACTAATGAATAAGAAAAAAGAATCAAAAAGAATTTAAGAGCGGAAAAGAAAAAAGAAAAAGATGACTAGAGGAGTGAGGTGGGTGGGGAGTGTGTCTGTTTATTGTGGTGGTTATATTTAGCAATTGGATGATTGTGTCTTTTAAAAATTATTTCTTGTTGCTCTTATAATATAAGTCACCTTGAGGCTTTGCTGCTTGGTGATGAATTGAACAAATAATCCACATCATTCCTCTACCTCCAGTCTAGCAGGATTCTATGAGGATGTTTGGATGAGCGTACCTTTGATTAATCAGTTGAGAAATGAATGAGCCCCTCAGTGTAAATCAGCAAACAAACCAGGACACATTCAGCTAACCATAGTTTCCTTATTTGAAATGGAAAACTATGGTTAAACAGCTTCAGAACAAGCCAGGCCTTTGAAATCACAGACTCGTAGAATGAGAAGTAATCTTTGAGGTCATGAAGATCAACCCCATGCTCATTATCTTGCCTGAGCAGCCAGAGGCTGCACCAACATGTGTGGATCAAACTTCCCATGTGATAATGTGGTTGTCCGATGGGGACACATGTTCAAATTGGCTTGGCATATGAAACATACTGGTGGTTCCAGACAAGTTACTGTCTCTCAACATAAGCTATCTCACAGGACTCAAATCCAACTCTGAACTCCTCGAAGGCAGAGGAGAAAACAAATTAAAAAATAAAGGCTATCAGTTTTTCATACATATCATAGAATTGTAGAGTTGGAAGGTACCCAAAGGCCATCTAGTCCAACCCTTGCAATGGAGGAATCTCAACTAAAGCATCCATGACGGATGACCATCCAACCTCTGCTTAAAAACCTCTAATGAAATAGTCCATTGCCTTTCGAGAGAGTCCATTCCACTGTTGAACAGAAAGTTCAACTGTCAGAAAGTTCCTCCTGGTGATTAGTGGGAATCTCCTTTCTTGTAACTTGAATTCATTGGTTTGGGTCCTAAGCTCTGGAGCAGTAGAAAACCATCTTGCTTCATCTTTCACATGACAGCTCTTGAGATATTTGAAGATGGCTATCATATCTCCTCCCAGTCTTAGCTCTTTTTTGCGTCACCAATTTCTCTTTATATACTGAACTTTTAACCCCCCCCTTTTAATTTCATAATCCAAGTGGATACTAACTTAAAGACTAAAGTGATCTTTAAAAAATGTTGCTTTGTTTATAAAAGCCTTGAACCCACCAGAGGAAAGAAACCATATTACCATATGATGAACTGTTGAAGAGTTCAATACTGAAGAAAGCATAGTCTCCATTGGTCATTCCTTGCCGATGTACAGCCAACATGATGTTCCTTATTGCGTCACTGCTGGCACACATGATCACAACTGGTGAAAAGAAATGGAAAACACAGATAAGAAACTATTCCTCAAACTACTGGAAACAGATTGTCAAATTTATGTACAGCTGGAGATAAGGACATAAAATGTCCTCCAGTTGCTTTTCAAAATCTTGGATATAACAGCCAGCAACAAGGCTAGGGGTTTCAAAGGAAAATATAGCAACCAATGGACAAATTTCACTGCCACTCTGCAGAAGCCCAGCTCCTAATTCTGCTAGGCTTATTTGAAGATACCACCCGTGATGGCCTATTATTGTCAGGCTTTTCATTGACATAATGTTTGTGGGGTTTTTAAACATCACTTTCATCATCCACATTTTAAATATTTCATGCAATGGCATATTATTTTTTATTTGTTGGAGGGAAGACTTAAATAGTTGGAACATTTAACTACATAGTTAGGGGGCAATCCAATTAAAGTTAAGCATTTTAAAATACCATTATAAGTATATGTTAGGATATTTCATGGAAAGCATTTAAAAATACTTCGCTTTGGCTGGATCATACCCATGATGTTTAATAATGTGCAGAAAAGGAAGAGTGCTGTGATTCTTAAGACTTAGGGTGGTAGTCAACTACGATTTACTCAGAGTACACCCTCTGAAATTAATGGACATAACTTAGTCATGCTCATTAATTTCAGTGACTTAAAGGTAGTTGTGTACTCTTTCCTGGGGATTGTGAACGGCATTCCTAGATCATAATGCTACAACCGTCTCCTTTAATCCAGCACTTTCCAACTTGGTTCCCTCCAGATGTTTTGGAAAACATAGCACTTGGCTGGGGGCTGATGGCACTTGTAGTCTGACAGGCACCAGGCTGGGGAATGCTGCTTTAATCTGAATAACCAAGATCAGTGATAACAAGTCCTGTCATTCTGTAGAATGATTGAGTTACAGAAATTAAATTGCTAAAACTTCACCAGATCTAAATCAAGAGAACTGGAACATCTTCAAAAACATGTGACATGGTAAGAAAAGTATTTTAGATTGTGCGAGAAAACCTGTCTGCTTTAAACCTAAAACAAAGATCAAAACTGAAATCTTATCTGTGCTGAAACTAAAACCTAAAATGGCTACACATGGAAAAGAACTGTCAAATTAATTAATGAAAATTGGCTTCATAAATTATACTTTGATTAAGTGAGTCTCTGCATTTACTGAATCACTAATCAGAGCAGTCAGTCTGCAGCAAAGGCCACAGCTGAGTTGGGCAAGCAGAAGTCTGTTCATCAACAAAGAGGCAGACAAGGCAAGGCATGGAGGTAAAGAGGAAGCAAATGATATGCTCATGGACCAGAAGGAATTTACAGGCATTCTGCTACCATAGCAGTAAGTAATGATAGGGAATCTATGGCACTCCAGATAATGTTGGACTACAACTCCCATCATATCTGACCATTGGCTTAATGCTTGATAGGGCTGATGGGAGCTGGATTCCAGCACCATCTAGAGCACAACAGGTTCTGGTACAGAAGGCAAACTGCTCAGATTGAGGGTCAGTCTGAAGCCTCACAGGACAAAGTGAAACCACACAGGTCCATTGTGCTTGCTAATAACTGCCGAGTTGATAGATGCAGTATCTCAACTTGGAAAGATGCATTGGCTATGCAGTTTCATGGGATCACAGCAGTCAAGAATGGCTTTGTAGGTCATCTAGTCCAATCTCCTGCCTGGTGCAAGCCCGTAGTTTAATCTCCTAACAAACTGCCATAGCAGTGAAGAGAGTTTGGCACTTGGGACTGACTGCCAGCTTCAGATGCACACATACAACTTATACAAGCAAAATCCAGTGCATGCATGGATCACTTTCTAGCTACAAACAAGTTGTGCTGGATTTCCTTCAAAAATACCCACTCAGTTCTAACCTATATATATTTAATCTGCCATTAAGTAAGCAGAATCAAAGTCATTCCTCAAGTATCAATTAGCAAAATTGACCCAAAGCACTGAATAATTCAAGTACTGATAAATCATGCTCAACAAACCACAGAAGAGCTACATGTTCTCATCTGATAAGTCATTATGTTATAGGTAGAGAGTGTATACTATTTATTTTTGGTCATTTATAGAAGACCCCGATAACGAGGACACCCAGTGAGGAAAGAGGACCAAGGCCCCAGTCACCATCCTCCAGTGTCTTGTGATTGGCATGTCCTGTTACCACAGTCACAGGTCCAGACTCATGCCCCTATTTTGCCTTTGGGTTGGTAACTAGGGGCCTTTTCAGGGAGCAGCACTGGGCCAATATCTGCCAGTTGCTGATCCTTAACATGGGATTTACTTGCTGCTTCACCCCTTTGGGAGTTTTAATTGTGGTTGTTTGTTGGTTTTAACATGCTGTGAGTAGTCTACAGAAAACAGCTGGACAGGCAGCATAAAAGTATAGCTAATAATGTATAAATGTGATTTGCAAAGCTTACTTAGTCCTATATTCAAGACAACGTTGTATAATAAAAGATAGTGCTTATCTATTTCTTACTGACATATAAATGAGATAGTTAATGTGTGTACCGGTAGTTAACTGAGGCTCAGTCTACACATGACAGCAGATTATTTCTGTAAACTGCAGTGTCTGCCCCAAAACATATATACAGTGCATAGTGGGAGTAAAGGTCCTATTTTTAAAGCAAAGGGGCATGTGGTGGTCCTGGTGGGGCACTAATTTTTCCCCCATATGTGGTTAATCTTCCTTCAGTCTGTGTCTCTGGCTTTTCTCCAATATCAGAAATGAACTGGGGGTGGGGTGAGCACTTGGGGCCGGGAGATGCCATGATAGGGGTGCATAACAGCTTACTGTACAAAGAAAAGAGACATATTTACCCACCATTAAAATATGGCCCCTGGAAGGCTGCCCAAGAGGCCATGTAATGCCATCAGGGTGACAAAGGTTCCCCCACCCCTGGAGGATGGGGAAATAAGCAGCAGTCACATGGAATGTTTTGTTTCCTTCATTTGTTCAGTCTAAAAACCAACCCCCACTTCAGTCCTTGTAAGTGACTGGGGAAGACCCAGATGTATCTCCCAATACTTACAGCTCAAGCCCTGGATTTTGTAATTAATTGTATCCACCATTGTCCACCCAAAATGTATATCACTAAAGATCACACTAAGAAATGATTATTAAATCCATTTATTGTAACTAAGTTTTCAACAGCAAGAACAACAACAAAATGTTTTCCAAGCTGTTTGTCTCCCAGTTGCTTGATTTTCTAAATTGATGAGCGTATTGCTGAACAAATGTGAGAGTCAGGAATCCATGTGCTCCCCTGATGGTTCCTTCCACAAAATGCCTTTGTTATTTATGCAATACTCAACGGGATCTCTCTAAGGTTGAGGGGGAAGAGACTCTATATTCAGCATGGCCAAAAGAAAACATCTCTCACACTCTTAACATAGGCAGAGTCACTATAAAAGAATGAAAGGTTAAGCATCAGATTTGTTGCTGTCCATCCAACATTTCCTTTTGGGTACACTCATGGGGTTTTTGCATTCTTAAAATGAAAGACCTTGAAAAAGAGGATGATTGCTAAGGAACTATTATTATATAGTACAACAACAACAGGGGATGATTAAATCAAAGAGGAGGGGTCCTTGGCTTGAATAAAAAGTTGAATTTATTCACTTTCCACAAAATACGATGGCTCAGTTTGCATGTAACGGTAAGCTATGGTTAATGGTTTACTGTAAATATTCCTTTCTGGACTGTTAAAAGTAATCTCTGCTCACACATGCAGGAAACAAACCATAATCCCTAGCTGAGAGTTATGTCTGATCCAGGGATTGTACTACAATGTGCAAACATGGCTCTTGTCTGATGGTGAAACTAGAAATGTGCTGGGAATTCCTTTTTGCTCTTGATATACAAGGCAGAGGTGGGTTGACATTTGCAGGAGCTACAAGAGGGAATTGGAAGAGGTGCTTAACCCTGCCCTGACCTCACTCTGCAACTTCTTGTTGTGTCTGCTTTCCCCCACTTCCTAGGAAAGCATGTCTTGGATGTCCTGCTTGAGGTAGAGATGATAAGAATAAAGCTGGAAGGAGCAGGGAAAAGTTAAACACCCCCACTGCTCCACATCTCCCACTTCTCTACTGTATATGCCCCTCTCTCATGTTTGGACATCAAACACACAGCTGAAAATCCCATGTTTACTCTCAAATGTTTAGTTCCACCTTGAGCTAGCAATTTACAGTACACAGTGCACTTTTAAAATACCAAAAGAAAGAAGACAGTTTGTCTAATATAAGTAGACTTTGAAAGAAGTAACCCTAGTCACTTTCATATGAAGCAAGCCAATACCAGCTTTATAATCCAATGCAAGTGTCTGTCTGCCCCAATAAAGTATGTGTGAAGGTTTATAATTAATCAAGAAGCCATTTGAACAAGATTCTAATGCAGACATAGCTCCTGCTTAGTCTATCCGCACAAGTGGAAAGCTTTCATTCAGACACTCAGGATTTTTTGTGGTGTGCTGGTGATGCAGAGAAACATTTCAACAGCCCTTGACATCTCTTTTCCATAGCCTACTCCACTCCCCAAATGTTACAAGAGGGTGTTTTATCTCAATTTATCTGCATCCTGCACCTGCAAGCTGATTTTTCTAGAGTGACAATGCAGCAAACTTCTTTCTGCTGTACAACAGCGTAAAGTTACAATATGTAAATGTTCAACTGTTGCTTTATAAATGAGAAGAGAGATGTGTACATGATCAGGAATAACTATGAGCCAATGCAATTTTAATACATATCCCAAGGCAGTTCAGAAGTCAGGCTTTGTAGTGTCTCTTGTGTAACAAATGACAAGCAAATGCAATGAACAACCCAGAGGTATCAATCTGAAGTTTCAGTGGAGTATATCTCAATCCCCATTCATTGTAAATCTGACTCCTGTGCTTCCTGCTACCCCTGCTGAACTCAAGAAGTCCAAAAGCCAACAGGGTATGACCTACCAGAGAACAACTTCCTACTCAGAATAAAAACAGGAAACACCACAGAAGATTAGACTCTGCTGCTATTGAGAGTAGTTGGCCCGAAAGCTCCAAACAAGAACTATTTGTAACTGACAGAAAAACAATAAAGAGAAGCACAGAAAATGTTATATCTTTAATACAATGTATTCTCCAAAATTGTATAACCTGCCCATATAGATTCTACATAGGCAGGTAATGAAATGTTGGATGAGTCAGCTTTTGAAGGAAATGCAAGAGGAAATCCTGGCCCAGTTCCTTCACTGGCAAATCTAAACAAAGAAACAGAAAATGGAAATGAGAGAGGCTGGCATAGACAGGAACATTACTTTTGAGAAAGTTGCACAGGAAGTCAGGAAACAGAACTCTGGCATTAACTCATTCTTGCTATATTATCTGGGGCATTTCTTTTGACAGGATTCACTTTCCTATTTTATTTTTTCATAAAAGGCCTGCTGAAACATATAACCTCAAGTTTATTCCCTTCTCCCCTTATCTTACATTCCCAAGACAACGACTGCTTCTACAGTCATCTACTGTTTCTACAGTCACGTGCATCTCACAGCAACTGCTTGGGTCACGATTCTTAGCAATCACACCATGCATGCTAGCCTGTCACACACACAGTCCAGGTGCTATTAGCTGGAACTACAAGCACACATGCATACATGTTTTAGAAAGCCTTAATAAGCTTTGCGAATACAAATCACAATAAGACTAGTCAAATGAACATTGGGTCATGCTGCATCCCAGGGGATCCTGTTTTCTCCTTTTGAATACAGCCCACACTCAATCAGACTTAGTGTGCTAGGATCATATGAAGTGCTCCACATCAACAAAAATGCAATCCTTTCTAAATGATCCATTCCAAGCAATTCCTGCTCAGTTGCTTTCACAAACAGGACAGGAGAAAATGACCTAGTAGAAAACCAAACTCTAAAGGAGACTCAATCTTTCAAGAGCCTTATATGCCTACATTAACTGGGCAGAGGTGAGAACTGAACGTCCTCATTACCTCAAACTCAAAAGCTAAGGCACTGTACTAGATCTATGTATGCATATATCTGTACAAAATAATCCAGAAAAGTCTGCAGCACATTCAGACTCTACAATCCAGCTGCACCCATGATTCCCACTGTTCATATCTGACTCAGTCATTCACAGAGTGGGTGGAAAGGCATTCTTATTTCATACCACTTTCCATTATGTATGGACACAAGAGAAAGTGTGTAGCAAATCTCTTAATAGCATATGAAAAGCAGCAAAATATTTGAGTTTTAGCCAACTACGGCAAACTGAAGAGTAGGTCCACTGGACTAATTTTAGTCTGTTGATTTCAATAGGTCTAATCTGACCTAGTTGGGTATAACCCTTTTGTTTTTAACTTGTTGTAAGGGTTTGTTGTTGTTGTTGGCTTTTGCCCTGAAAGGAGGGGGTATACATTTATTACATAAATAAGACCAGATCTAAGAATACTTGTGTGGAGGAAAGAGTGAGGAGTTGGGTTACGTGTCACTCCATTCAGAAGATGCCTTGTTTAAACAAATTCTTGATGTCCTATCAAGAAATTCTTGTTTATTCCTATCCATTCCTGATCCACCAATAGCAGCCTGCATTATCCCCTATTGACCATCTGCCAATGTGCCTGCTTAGGAAATTCCATTTTCCCAGTGCATCTATTGCAGTAAGAGGTGCTAGGCATACTGTGCTTTCCAGAAGGTTATGGACACCTACTGGATAGTGCTTGCGGCATCATTAATGATAATACATTCTTTTTGTGTCTTCATCATTTCTGAATATGTTTTT
The DNA here is from genome assembly GCA_034641385.1 of Darevskia mixta. Taxonomy (NCBI): domain Eukaryota; kingdom Metazoa; phylum Chordata; class Lepidosauria; order Squamata; family Lacertidae; genus Darevskia; species Darevskia mixta. The sequence goes on along the minus strand of JAWWNH010000062.1, from coordinate 3,317,462 downwards.
AAAACTGTTATTTAAAACTAGCCTTTAGTTGTTTTATACTTTATATGTTTTCAGAGGTTGAGTGTTCCCATGTGTACCAATGCTGTCCTAGCAAGCATGCTGCCCTTCAATATGGAAAAAGCTGGTGAACAGCTGCATACCGGTAGTTATCACCTCTGCCATAATTTCCACGAACCCTCTGCCATTTTAACATATAGTTCTGCAGCAGTTGAGCACACAGGCCCCAAATGTATATTTTTGTGCGCTCCCAACCTCAATACAAGTCAATTGACAAGTTTTAATGGATTTGAATGCTGTTGTTAACTTTAATATATGCAAAGGAGAGGTTCCCCATTGATCAAGGTGGCAACCCTGGGAAAAGGAACAATAAAGCTGTAGCAGGGAGTGTAATGGAAAGAGTAGCTGAATCCTCCCAGGAACTGGGTGTATTTGACTGGGATGTGGTAGACTTCAATTCAAGTTACATCCCTGGTCTATGGCATGTTGCTCCCCCTTGGCCCCTTTTCCCTTCTGTGAAATGGGAATAATAGTAGCCTACATCTGAGGGCCATTGTCAGGATAGGTCAAACTGAACCCGGGACAAAGCACCCTGCCAATAAGATGATAACCTCTTTACTGAGCATTCATTCAGATTGTGTTTGCAGAGAGGTGTGATAACTGTCTCAAAACAAGTGCTAGCCAGTTTCCAGTGCCTTTCCCCTTCACTTTCCATATCGCAAAAAGCCGGCTCTCTGGGAAAAGCGAGTTTGTTAAGCAGGCCCTCCCAAGCAACAATAATCGGGCAACCTGAATGTGTCTGTTTGTGACTGAATCCCACTGAAACAGCGATAGTCTGGATGCGCTCCCCTTCCCCATTTCTTTTAAAGCGAATATAGCTCCAAGCTGGAAATAGTGAAGAGGTGCTGCCAGACACAGATGCCGAATAACGCAAAAGCGTTATTTGAATGGATCCCAATATGCTAGTGCATTCGGGCACAACCTCGCGCGGATCGCCGGGCGCAGATTCTCCGGAAGAGCGGCTGCCTCGGGCCAATTCTCCGCTTTCCCCTAGGTAGCTGCACCAAGCAGTGCGGAAAGAGGAGCGTCGCAGGATCCTTCCCGAGGGCCCTGCTAGGATGCCCCTCCGGAGTTGCGCGCTGCTCCTTCCGCACTGTAGTCCAGGCGTTGCGCTCGCCCACCCCCAGCCGGAGGAGCCTCGTTTGGCTCTGGGTAACGGCAGCTCCCCCGGAGGTCGATCCCCGCCTCGGCCCGCGCGCTGCCTCACCTTTCTCGCCGCCCTGGATGGCGCGCACCACGTCCTCGGCGTACTTGCCGCTCTCGTCGAAGGCGAAGTCGTCCATGTGGAAGCCCGCGTCGCGGAAGACCACATGGACGCCCTCGGCGGCGAAGAAGCAGCTGCGCTGCTCCTTGTCTTCGTGGTAGACCAGCAGCACCCGGTTCCAGTTGTGGTGGCGGAAGAGCGCCAGGAACATCTCGCCCATCTTGGCGTAGCCCGGCGACACCCGGGTCAGGTGCGAGTACTCGCCCGTCTTGGTGCCGAAGCCCGCGGCCAAGGCGCCGGCCGAGATCATGGGCAGGTTCCAGTGCGAGGCCAGGCGCGCCACGGGCGCGGCCGCGTACTCGCACACGGGGCCCAGCAGCAGGTCCGGCCACTGGCCGCTCAAGGCGACCATATCCACCAGGCTGAACAACGCCCCGTTGCCGCAATCCGAGTCGTTGTAGAAGAGCCGGAACTTGTAGCCCGCCGGCAGGAGCGTCCCGTTCGCCTCCAGGCGCCGCACCGCGTACTCGACGGCCGGCTTGACCCGCGCCAGGGAAAACAGGTACGCGTTGTCCTTGGGGAGAAGCACGAGCACCCGCAGCGCTTTCTCCTCCTCCTCCTCCTCCTCTGCGCCCGGGCGGCTGCTGCTGCCGCCGGCGAGGAGCAGCCAAGCCATCAGGCTGCAAGAAAAGCAGCCAAGGAAGAAAAAGGACGGCATGGTTGCGATGCAAAAGAAAAAAGAACTTGGAGAGGGGTGGAAAAGCACTCCTGAATGCCTTCTGCACGGGAACTACGTCCCCAAAGATGCAGGAAGAGCACGCGCCAGAAAAAACACCCAAGCAAGCCCTGCAAAGTTTGTATGGATCCAACAACAAGGAGCGCCTCGTCTTTTCTCTCTCTCTCCCCCTCTCGTCTTGATGCCTAGTAGGGAATGTGTTGCTTTTTCTTTTTAAAAAAGGGGGGGATGTTTTGCAACTCAACTACAACTCTCCCGCGACTTATCCCTGATGCTGCGATGGTGGCGGGGGCGCCAAGAGCATCTTCTTATTCTTCTCCCCTTTCTTCTTCTTCCTCCTCCCCCTCCTCCCCCGTCCCCCGTCTCTCTGCCTCCTGAGTGATCTCGGTGGACCTCCGTTGCTCCTCCTGGTCTCATAGCCTCTGTTTAAATAGGGTGGCAGCAGCCCGCGCGCCTGGTCGCCACACACATGGCGCGGCGAGGCCGGGTTTGAGCTGGAGGTGGGGGGTGCGTGGGAGGAGACCGCCATTAACGCCCCTTGCCTGCCGGTGGCCCCTCCCCCTGCTCTGCTCCGTCCCGCCCCTTGGCCGCAGCTCGCGCCTCCGGACGCCCTCTCGGGCTTCCGCCACTTTGTTCTGGGCTGCTGAAACGAGGACGACCCGGTGGGCAAACGGCGAGGAAAGTGAGCCGCAATTTCCCCTCCTTTTTCCAAGAGAGAGGGGTGGGTGGGTGGTGCTGCATGCCTGCGTGTCCCGAGGGTTCGCAGATCGAGGGTGCTGCAAACCTGTGCATGGAAGTCCAAGCGGCTGCCCCGAACCCAGTACGACTTCACTTGAAATGCATGAAATTGGAAAGGTCCGTTGCAGAGTTTCAAGGGGTGCTGCTTTGCACAGCGGCATGGATGCAATTAGGTGCAGGGCAGCAAAGAGGGGGCGGACTTCCCTAGGCTTAAAAGCTGCATTGTATGCAGATGTTCGGATTGCAATGAAGTCTGTCTCTCTCTCTCATCAGTCCTCCCACTTTGAACTATCGCCTGCTTAGCAGATCAGCGGTACTGGTTGCTAGCTTGTTTACGAGCCGAGCAAAAACAGTAGGCGTGTAGTCGGGGAATGCGTGTGTCTCTTCAGGGGAACAAACGGCCAGCACACAATGCTGGCTAGGGTGTCCCCAAGGAGTAGGTAGAGTACCTCATCATCCTGGGAAGGACTAGGACTCCGGAGCTATAGTCGCAGTTCGTAGCTGTAGCCTACACATTTAAAGAGAGTCTCTGCTTCCTGCCACCCTCCAGCTCCCCCATGAGGACTAGAAACTTACTCTTCTTTAATCTTTGTATGAATGTTTTTGGATGTAAAGACTTTCACATTTCTGTTATTTGCATACAAGGAAGTCCTGTGTTAATTTGCCACCTGTTTCTTTCTTTGGTGATCACTCCTAGCCGAGTAAGATTGCCTTCCATGAACACAGTTTTAACAGCAAGTGACCATGGAGGCCAATTCTGGATCCACACGTCCTTCCACCGTGGGGACATAGGTTTCCGGGCAGGAGTTGATCACGGTGAGGGTTTGCCAAATGTACCTTCTTCTTAGCACATTTCTCACTTTCATCCTGAGTTCCAGCATCTTCAAAGTCCATGACACTTGGTACAGGCTGTTCTCGAATTGGAGCACTTGCAGGCCAGTATCTCCCAATTGTCGGTGTTTATGCTACATTTTTAAAAAGATTTTCCTTGAGAGAGTCTTTAAACCTCTTTTGTTGACCAGCATTACACTTTCCATCCCCCCCCCCCCCCGTGGCTAGACCACTGAGAAAAGGATTCCGGACTACAGTACATGGGACTTTGGCCTGATCCAGCAGGGCTGTTACGTTCTTCACTTCAGTGAGAAGGACATGTAAGTAAGGTATGCTTTAGAAACATTTCCGCACATGATAATAATTAATTTTATTTCGTTAGAATATTTATACTTCCTATTAGAAGTTCAAATATCCCTTCATCCTATTAGATTTCAGGGAAGTGTACATGAAATCATATACAGTGCAACACAAAAATAAAGATCAATATATATTTAAAGTGCTATCACTTTGTAGATTTATCATGTCTTGTGATATATGGGGTTTCCTCCGCCTGCTCACATGCAATGAGGAGTCACTATCCTGACTTTTTGCCGGCAGTGCTGATTTGCCACCTGCAACAAAGACCAAGGAGTCAAGCACAAACTAAGTGATTTAATTGAAAGCTGCCTCAGTTGCAAGCTATACCTCACTGTAAATGAGGTCGCTGCGTTAAGGAAGGCATGGCTGTAACAAGAATCCCCTCTATTTCCAATGTTCAGGCTAAGTGTCAAGTATACCGCACTACATTTTGTTGCAAATCCCACATGTTATGGACTAATTGAATGATTCTAAATTTTATAAGAGGAGCTGGAAGGATAATATATATTCTGCTTTTTGGATCTGACAGGGAAAATCCAGCAAGATAATTCAGTCCCTACAGAAAGCACACACATAGTGCTTCTTTCCAATATGCATCTCTGTGTAGCAAATCTAGTCCATGGAGAAGGTTCGTGTGCAAGAGAAGTCTGAGCAGCTCCACAATTTACAGAGCAAACAGTTTCCTGCTATAAAGAAACATGACTGCTGAGTGGCATTTTTGACATTTTCGGTATTTATTGTGTATGAATGACATTTTCAGCGTTTATTTTCGGCAAGTTTCTAATTAAAAGCAGCATGAAAGTGAGTCTCCAAGTGTTTCCTTTCCCAGTTGAAAGAGCTTGTGTTTTATTTTTAAATCAGCATTTTCCATGAAGGAAAAAAAAACATTTGGTTTTGAGTACCGGTACACATAGAATGATGTTCTCTAAGCAACAATTCTCAAACTGTATTCTATTATAATTTATGGAAAACATGGGGGAATGTGTTGCTGGCTTCAGTAGGATATTACCAGTAATTAAGTTGTTGCAGTGTCACCTTTCCAATATGCACAAAATGCCCAAAGCACTTCACAAAAATGAAAAATGATGGGAGTCCATTGAAATCAACAGAGGTACTCCTGAGTAAGTTGTTTGACTACTGGTACATAATTAAGGCTGTAGCAATCCAAGTCCCTTGTAGCTGGGAGTAAGCCCAATTGAACTGAATGGGATTTACTCAGTAAGATACAGGATTGTACTTTTGAAACATTCACTAAGAAGGAATGCTTCATAAAAATCACCATATGGTGATTTGCCAGTTTCTGATAAGGCAGAACAATGTGCAACACAGCCATTTACCAGTTATATTGAAGTCAGTTATGTGTTGCAGTGGAAATCTCTGCAGTTCCTTGTGCCAGCATTACACAGACTGATTTATTTATTTATTTTGTTAGTAGTCAAAAATTCTAGGTTCTTTTACAGATATCTTCTTGCAATGGCCCAAGAATCCCTGCAGAAATTATTTCATTTATTCCCTTATTTTAGATGGTAGAGGGTTTTCAGAAAATAATCAGCTCTGGAAAAACTTTGTGGACAGGGCAGGTGGCAGGAAAGGGAATTACTACAGCTTGCTACTGTAGCGATTCAGCCTCACCTCTAAGAAATCTACAGAAACAGAAAACTGCACCCTCCCAGAGCTTACAGCGTTCCAGATTCTATGCTTATTTGGTCATTTGAATTCACACCAATTTTAAAAAGCCCTTAATATAGGCTTCCTCAGACTTGGCCCTCCAGATGTTTTGAGACTACAATTCCCATCATCCCTGACCACTGGTCCTGCTAGCTAGGGATCATGGGAGTTGTAGGCCAAAAACATCTGGAGGGCCGAGTTTGAGGAAGCCTGAGTTAACATTATCGGTCCTGAGAACATGGACAGACTTTGAAGTAAGGCCATCCACAGGGGTGCCATAATGGCTGCTTAAAGCAGCGAGATCAGGCATGTCTAATTGTGTCACAGAGGAAGTCCTGAAGGAGGCTGTGGTGAGGCCCTTATTAAAAGGTGCCTCTCCTTGTCCCCGACAGAACTAATAACTATTGCCCTATATCCAGCCTTGTAAACCTTAGTAAGGTGAACATGTGATGCAGCTCCAGGATTTGCTGAGCCAAACATTATTTGGATCCATTTCCAGACTGGTTTTAGGTCTGGTCTGGGAACTGCCTAGGTTGCCTTGGGTGACCTGGGTTGAGTGATGGACTGGGGAAGTGTTACTGCATTAGAAACTGTTCATTGTACTTGCATTTACATATTTCTAAGTGGTGTACATAAAATGTTAAGAAATGTTCAAAGAACAAGAACAATTAAAATTCATAGAAACAGAAAATGACTTTCAATAGAAGAGCAGGATACAAATACATTGTCACATTATGGATTATACGAGCTCAATGTGGTTGTTGGAAAAGCTACATACAAATATCAAACCAAGCCAAAGGTAACTGCATCAATGACAGTCAAAACTAGGGGCAGTATACAGCAGAGCTTTCCAAACGTTTCATGTTGAGGATACACTTTTTAGACATGCATCATTCTGCCACCATAACCAGTTCTGTCATGTCTGGATAAGCTTGTTTGTTGGTCCTCATCCAGCTCATACCTTCATTCCCACATATCCTCAGAGAATCCTGATAAGAAAGGATTTCAAAAGAAACATTGCCTTTTTAAGACCTGCATATTGATTACTATATTGACGACACCATACTCCTGGCTTCCAAATGATATTTCCCAGCATTTGCCTGTAGGTATTAAAAAGTACCAGGGACAAGATGGCACTGGGAGATACTCTGCAAGTCAGAGCCCATGGGAGAGAGTAGCAGACACTTGGTGCTACTTTCTGGTAGCTAGCTACTGCAAAGTAAAGGTAAAGGGACCCCTGACCATTAGGTCCAGTCGCAAATGACTCTGGGGTTGCGGCGCTCATCTCACTATATTGGTGAAGGGGGCCGACATTTGTCCGCAGACAGTTTTTCGGGTCATGTGGCCAGCATGACTAAGCTGCTTCTGGCGAAACCAGAGCAGCGCACGGAAATGCCGTTTACCTTCCCTCCGGAGCGGTACCTATTTATCTACTTGCACTTGGGTTGGGTATCAAAAGCAAACATCAGAAAAATAGTGTGGATAAATATCAGCAAAATAAGGTAAAGGGACCCCTGACCATTAGGTCCAGTCGTGACCGACTCTGGGGTTGCGGCGCTCATCTCGCATTATTGGCCGAGGGAGCCGGCGTACAGCTTCCAGGTCGTGGCCAGCATGACTAAGCTGCTTCTGGCGAATCAGAGCAGCGCACGGAAATGCCTTTTACCTTCCCAGCAGAGCGGTATCTACTTGCACTTTGACATGCTTTCAAACTTCTAGTATCCCCCCAAATTAAAGTAAACTGGCAGTCTAGGAAGATTAGATGGTTCTGTTGTATCAAATACCTCTGGGGGGTCTTTGAATATTAGCATGGTCACACTCCTGCCCAGTTCCACACAAGGATCATCAGCCAGGCAGTCCAGTCATTAACCTCACTCTGAATTAGTGTTTCCCAACGGGGGCTGTGGGATTAGCAGGGTGCCGAGACAAGCAGGTGGCAGATAGGTGCTGGACGTGTAAAAGACTATCAAGACTTTGAAAAGCTGGTGTCACCAGACTGAGTTCATCAATTTTGTTGAATTAATTAAACTAAATCATTTTTAATGGCTTTGGAATAAATGTGCAATGAATTGCTACTGATAGCTATAGATTTCTCCTTCAGGCTTAATTTTTTTCTTGTTTTATTACAAGCTGTGAAGACATAATGTATAGTTATTAGGCCTGAATTCCAATCAAAATCAAGATTCAGCTGAAAACCAGAATTGCAGCTCCAAATCAAATACTGAACATGTTATTATTTCCTTGTATGTAGAACATAATGAAATACCAGCAGAGTGACAATCAAATATTTGGGGAAACAAGATATAAAATAAGATGCAGAAGGGCAAAGGTCAAGAGAACTTCACAGGAATTACATTTCCATGTTTATTACTACAAATTATTTCAAAATGATCTAGGAATTTGCCATTAAAACAATACCCTAAACCTTCTAAATACATTATCAGGTGGGAGTTTATTGTGCAATCAGTGCTGCTCATGCATGCATTATTATTATTTTGGCAGCATCTGCACAACAGCAATGCTATCAAAATTCCAGCCCATGCTTTTTTATTTTTTTAATCTGGAATTCCCCTTTATGCAAAAATAAATAAAATAAAATAAAATCCAGTAAATTAAAATAACCTGTTATATATCTACTATAGGAACTGCTGATGTGTAAACTTGTTAGCATTTTTATGTTTATTTTTGATGGGCAGTTTGTCACATGTGTGGTAAAGTTTCAGCACCCCCACTTCCATTTGCTCCTTCCTTGAGCACAGCCCTAGCTATTTTGTTTCTGAAAGCACAAACAATAGGAACACACCTCTCTTTAACAACCTGCACAGGCTGTAGGCATGCTCAACAACTGATTAGGATGAGCTTTTCTCCCAAGATGTCCATCTATTTACATGGGAGAGACTACGTTAGAGACTGTCTTCTTGTGCTAGAGTGATAAACAAGATAAACCAGGCATGTCCAACAGGTAGATTGTGATCTACTGGTAGATCACTGACTCCCCCCAAAGAAGCTCAGCAACTTTGGCTCCCCTAAAAAAAGTTCTACATCTTTGCCTTGAAGCCCCCCAAACAGGGCTTTCCTTCCTTAAAAAAAAGCTCAACTTTGATCCAAACTCCCCAAAACATGGATGGCTTTCCTTCCTTAAAAAAGCTCAACAGCCTCAAGCTGAACTCCCCCAAAGGGGGTAGATCACTGCCAGTTTTTAACTCTGTGAGTAGATCGCAGTCTCTTGGGAGTTGGCCACTCCTGATCTAAACCATTAGAACCAAAACTATAAAATAATCAACAAGCCCAGTGCACATACTGCAACTGCAAGTAAACTGACAATGGGGAGGGACAAAAACAAACACCTGTGGATATGTTTCATCAAGATCTGCCCAGTAGTGTGGATGGCAAGCAGTAGAACCGCAATATATAAGACTGGGGGGGGGGGGGACACCAAGGAATACATAGAAGCTAGCATGCACACAGAAAAAAACAGATCTTGTTCAGAAAAAGACACTTCACCACCAAATTGGCATCCTGAGAATGTGAACTTTGGTGGGTCCAAGTAAAGTCCATCATAAGGCAATATAGCCACACAACCGCTTTTCTATGAGCCTGTTTTTGGAACTCTATGCACATGTAATGTGGCCAGGATCACAAACACATGGTGAATGAATGGCACAACAGCTTCACCAGAAGTGAATCTACTCTGCCCACATTGTCAACATAGCAATTTGGTCATGGAAACTGAAGTTTCAGTGAAATGTCCCTTACGCAATAGTTGCAGCAAGATCAACATGGGGAGTTAAATGGGGAGATGCTGAGTGGCAAATTTCAATTTTCATTTGTATTAATACAAATTTACATTTGTTTTCAGCATTTTGTTTTGAAAAATACAAACTATGAAACCTAGCCATAACAGAGAACACCACCCAGAAATTCCATGTAGAATTAACAAGTGAGACTAGCAACAACAACAAAGTTACAGCAGGGGCAGGGTTTATTGGATTATTGTTATTCTTTTAATTTGTGCAAACGGCAGAGTCCCCCCAAACATGCTGATATCTTCTTGTTTCTCCCTGGCATCTCTGACTGTACTGGGGAACTGAGTTTGCCATTAGGAGTGATGGGATATAATACAAAATTACAAATCATCAGTACCACACAATTATCTGTTATTTACCTGGAAGAGCAGCACTCAGGTTAAATCCCCCTGTGTATGCCACCAAATGATGTAAAGTGGCCAATCATGGGTTTGGCTTGGCAAAAGACCTTGCAGGGTACTGACACCTGTCCTAAATTCAGTCTTGTGGTGGTTCAGATTCACCCTAGGATCAGGCTGCCTGTGTTCAACAAATATCATGACTTAAAAGGAAATAGCATGGGTTGTTTTTGTTCTTCATTTGTTTCCAGTTTTTTTAAAAAATGAAAGGGAAATACTCTCTGCTTGACACAGTCATTAAATGTCGAAGGCAGGGAACATTTTCACAGCAGAGGCTTTCATGAATCCACATACAGTAGGTTTGTTTTCCCAGGATGTGCATTTGCATTACAAATGCCTTTTTTGCTTTCTCTACTGTATTAGCCACCATAAGAGCTGCAAATGTGATTTAAATGTCTGTTACCAAGGGGATCATATGAACACCTTTTCTCATATCCATAGTTTGGAAAAACCTGGACAAAAGACACACATAGACAAAAGTTTTATTGAAATAGCTTAGAATTATTTTTTTATTTTTAAAACAAATTTCTCATCAGATGCTAAAGTATAATAATTCATAAACTACTTTTTCTGGACTAGTTCTGTTGACTTCAGTGGGCCCATTCCAGAACATATATCCAACATATATCAAAGATGATAAAAGATACGGAAACCAAGCCTTATGAGAATGGTTGAAGAAGTTGGGTATGTTTAGCATGGGAAAGAGGAGTGTGAGAGGAGGTATGATAGCTATCTGCAAATATTTAAAGGGTTGTCACAAGCTCTGGAGGGTAGGACCCAAACCAATGGATTCAAGTTAACAGAAAGGAGATTCCGACTAAACATCAGGAAGAACTTTCTGACAGTAAGAACTGTTCAACAGTAGAACGGTGTGGACTCTCCTTCCTTGGAGGTTTGAAAGCAGAGGTTCAATGTTATATATGATCTAGTCGATATTCCTGCAGGGGGTTGGACTAGATCACTGTTGGGGTCCCTTCCAACTCTACAATTTTATGATATAGTAAAAACGGACATCAACTACTGAGAAGCAGAACATTGCAATCTGGTCCTTGATATTTTGATATCAAGGGGGAAACTGGCATGGGATGTGTCCTGAATGCTTTATTTTATTCCTAAATTTTGCAGCTTTCTCCAACTCATGTTGGCAAGTGATTTGCAAATCTCTCCCGAGATGAAAAGAAATTTGCTGAAAGCAGAGCTCCCCCTAGAGGCTGATGAGAAGGAAGGCCAAAATGGAGAGCAATATTAAATTGTTACTTCTTTTTTCACATGATTGCACACATTTCCTCCCCTTTTATATGTTCTAATCTAGATCAGGGATGGGGAAGCTATAGCCCTCCAGATGTTGCTGGATTTCAATTCTCACCATCCCTATTGGCTATGCTGGCTGGAGTTGGTGAGAGTAGAAGCCAAGCAACATCTGGAGGGTCCACAGGTTTTCCCATCTCTCATCTTTATAATAACAGAAAAGTCATACTTCAGAAACATTTGAGCTGCAGTATTTAAGGGGCCCTTCTTGCATCTTGCATCTTTCCAGTGATAACAGCGGCCCCACTTTTAGAATTCCCTGCCCCCAGAATTTACCTTCAGTGCTGAGTTTCAGATATCAGCTCAAGACATCTATTCCCCCAGACCCTGACACTATACTGGGGCCTGTCAGCATGATTATTTGCTGCAGCCATTGGTATTTGCTAGGGATTCTTATATTGTTGGTGTTAAAGCTTGTTGTTTTATGGAATGTTAAAGACAACTGTTTTATATTGCATTGTTGTTATAATGTTGCAAACTGCCCTGTGGCCTTTGATTCTTTATTTTCTATTTAAAAATTCGATTATGTTAATAATAATGATGATATTCCTCAATTAAGAAACCAAAACACAGCCATCATTCATCAGCCAAAACAGAGCCATCCTTCACACTTCTCTGAATTTTGCCATGCAGTTCTCCCACCTTGTCTCACACAGAAGGGGGTGGACCCTCCCAGCTCTCACCTGGGAGCTTCTCTTTCTTCTCCCAGTCTCCCACCCTGGGAGATCTTCCCTTCCCTGCCTCTCACACAGGCTCTTTCACCAACCATCCATCCCCTTCCTGTGTGTACCCTCATTAACGCAGAGTAGAGGACAAAAGATGCAGGGTTCTGCATGTGTTTTACACAACAGTACACTAGAAAGAGGGACGTGGGTGGCGTTGTGGTCTAAACCACAGAGCCTAGGGCTTGATGATCAGAAGGTCGGCGGTTCAAATCCCCGCAATGGGGCGAGCTTCCGTTGCTCGGTCCCTGCTCCTGCCAACCTAGCAGTTCGAAAGCATGTAAAAGTGCAAGTAGATAAATAGGTACCGCTCTGGCGGGAAGGTAAACGGCTTCCGTACGCTGCTCTGGTTCGCCAGAAGCGGCTTAGTCATGCTGGCCACATGACCCGGAAGCTGCCAGCTCCCTCGGCCAATAAAGCGAGATAAGCGCCGCAACCCCAGAGTCGTCCGCGACTGGACCTAATGGTCTTTAAAAAAAAAAAAAAAAACTTTATTAATTTTATCCACATAAACACAAATAATACACACAAACAAACAAACAAAAATAAACTTACAAAATCTATAAACTTCCTTTCCTATTTTCCTTTACATTTTGGTTTGACTTCCTCCTGTCTATCCCTCTATGTTTCATTTATATTTCTATTATTTCAATTGGCAATTTCATTTTCCCTTTTAACATTATATTTCAATATTCTAATTTTCTTTTCTTATATTGATTTAATTCTTATTCTATTTTTACTTCTCAAATTTTCTATATTCATACTATGTTTATACTGTTCTTAACTTTCATAAAATAGATTCTTAAACTTACTCTACTTCTCATACACTAAATTCAGCTATCTAACTTCAATTAATTTCAATTTAACTTTCAAACTTCATACTCATCATAAACCTTCTACACAATCTTATAACTAATCAATTAATATTTTACTATTGTAAATTTAATCTGTAAACTACTATAGCTTCGACATTATTTCATTTTCACATTTTATATTTCTTAAGATAATCTTTAAATTTTCTCCAATCTTCTTCCACTGCTTCTTCCCTCTGGTCGCGGAGTCTCCCGGTCAGTTCAGCGAGCTCCATATAGTCCATCAATTTCATCTGCCATTCTTCCAAGGTCGGTAAGTCCTTTGTCTTCCAATATTTTGCAATCAATATTCTTGCTGCTGTTGTGGCATACATAAAAAAAGTGTGATCTTCCTTCGGTATCTCTTGGTTTACCATTCCAAGCAAGAAGGCCTCTGGTTTCTTCACAAATCTGTTTTTAAACACTCTTTTCAATTCATTGTATATCATTTCCCAGAAGGCCTTCAACCTTGGGCAAGTCCACCACATGTGATAAAATGTTCCTTCCGTGTTCTCACACTTCCAACATTTATTGTCCTGCAAATGATAGATTTTGGCAAGCTTTACTGGGGTCAAGTACCATCTGTATATCATCTTCATAATGTTTTCTCTTAACAAATTGCAAGCAGTAAATTTTATTCCTGTTCTCCATAGTCTTTCCCAGTCTGCCATCATAATGTTGTGTCCAACATCTTTAGCCCAGTCTATCATTGCGGATTTCACAAATTCATCTTGTGTATGCCATTCAAGCAGCAAATTGTACATTCTAGACAAATTTTTAATTTTTGGTTCTAATAATTCCGTTTCCAATTTGGACTTTTCCAATTGAAAGCCAATCTTTTTGTCCATCTTGTAAAGTTCATTGATTTGATGGTATTGTAACCAATTCTTAACCTTTTCTCTCAATTGCTCATAGGGTTTCAACCTGACCTGCTCACCTTCTTGTATTAAAATTTCTGAATATTTCGGCCAATTTTCTTCCATATTTATCTTCTTGTGGGCCTTAGCTTCTAATGGAGAAATCCATCTGGGCGTTTTCCTTTCTAATAATTCTTTGTATTTCATCCAGACTCTATATAGAGCCTTTCTGATTATGTGTGTCTTGAAGCCTTGGTGGGCTTTGATCTTATCATACCATAAATATGCATGCCATCCAAATTTATTGTTGTGTCCTTCCAGGTCTAATACATCTGTATTTTCCAATAGGAACCAGTCTTTCAGCCAGCAGAAGGCCGCTCCGCGACTGGACCTAATGGTCAGGGGTACCTTTACCTTACACTAGAAGTACAGTGCTATATGGCATAGCAGGAGTAGTTCATGTTTCTAAACATTCAGGTCGTCATTAAAGTACTTCAGTCCCAATGCTCTGATTTTCCTGGCAAAAGGTGATCCTGCACTAGCATGGAACAGCCAGCAAGGGGCAGGAGAGAGTACATGCTGCTCAGCTATCACAAAGGCATTATCAACTGAAACGTGGAAGAACTACAGCACTAGTGGGTACAGATGTAGGGATGTCCTCCTGGCTAAGGAGAGCCACAGGCAGCTCTCTGCCTTGATCCACAATTTGTTTTATTCATTCCATTATATGCTGCCCAATGGCCAAAGTGGCTTTTAAGCACTTTAGGAGCATAAAACTAATGACCCCAAAATAACAATGAATATACCGATAATTAAAACGCACCGTGAAATAATTCTATCAGTACATTAAAGTAAGCACCCACAATTAAAGTGTGCAACAAAAGAAGCCCGTTAAACATTAAACCAGTTAAAACAGCAATTAAAAGCAGGAGCTTCAGATAAGGAGATCAGAAGAATGTTTGTCTAAACAGGCGCGTCTTCAATAATTCCTATGCAATGTTGGCACAGTGGTTTCGGATGTGATGTGCATGCGTTTCGTTTGCAACACCAGAGTAACAATTGATGTAAACAGCCAGAATTGTTCACTTAAATAGAAGACAGGAGAAGAAACAGCAGACAAGAGAAAGATGGTGGATACCACTACAAGCTGCACTGCTTTGTGTCATTTTTGCAGTACAAGCCTTTCTCAGAAAGAGCCTTAAGTATGACAGTCTGGCTAAGCAAAACACAGTAAGTGGGATATAAAAATTGAGTGCTTTGATCAACTCGTTTTTGATCTCTCTCCACCTGTAAAGTCTCTGTGCAGAATCAGGCTGTTGCCCCCAAACTGGCAGACTAGAAATGTGAAGACTGTACAGATGCCATATTAAGAGTTAATCCAAACCAAATGTTTCAGTGCACGTTTGAGGTTCAGATCATGAGTCTCAGATCGTGAGTAACACATATGAGACTGTGTGAAACCTGTTTTCTGTTTATCCTGGGTGGAAAAACTGGGATCCATTATTAGTCTGAGACCATCCCCAAACTTTTTGTTGGCATCCGTCTGTCTCAAGAGACAATGGAGTGGGCCTCTGGGGGTAAAGTCAAACTGCTGAAGAATCGCAGCTCCTGCTGTAGCTGCAGAGACCAGTAACTCATAACTTCTGCCTCCCATGTTCGCAGCACCAAAGTGGCCTCCCTGGGGTGCAAGCCTGGGCAGTGTGTATGGGGCTCTTGGGCTGCCCAGACAACAAGATCCCACCCCACCCCGTTCTCAGCCACACTCATGTGGTCCAAAGGAAAGTAGAGCTGGAAGGAGGCGTACAAGACACCATCCAACCATCTTAGAGACTTTACTCCAGATTTATGTAGGGTCTACCCCTTAGCTTTTTCTTCTCCCGAAAATATCCTGTAAGGCAGTGGGTAACCCCCCACAAACCACATGAATTTTATTTCCCCCCAAGAGCAGCAGTGCCTCTCATCAGCTAATTATGTCTCCTTGGAAATATGGTAGGACTTTCTTAGTAATCAATCAAAACGATCATATGAATTTCAAATATATATATAAAATAAAAAAATTGTCCAGTAGCACCGTAGAGACCAACTAAGTTTGTTCTTGGTATAAGCTTCCGTGTGCATGCACACTTCTTCAGATATTGAATTTCAGTTAGGCCACTGGACTTCTCCACATACACGCTTGACCACAGCATGGTCTGAACTATGGAGTCATTCCCTAACTAGTGCCCCCAGGATTGTGGCCTTAGTTGCAAAATAGTTGGTTGCCACATTTCCCTGCAATGGGCTCCATTATGGACATAGTGTGTGAATACGAAAGAGGCTCACATCATCAAATAAAACACAGAAGCTCAAAGCAGTGAGGGTGGAACAAAGGTAGACCAAATACTGTTGACTCAAGTAAGAGGAAAAACCTAAGAGAATCCGCTTGCTGATGCTCCGAGACGTTTTACATTGGTGCTTAAGAATCCCAGTTTTCCATTTTCCTTTTAGCCTTGGCATTGATTGAGATGTCCACATGGAGAAATGGCGATTAATAGTGCGATTTGTCCCCACTCCTAGCTGTCCCTCTCTGCTAGACGCTGCAACCCCTTCTCAATCAAAAACCAAAGAAAACAGAGGAGTACTCGCTAGAGAAAGTAGTCCTGATCCTTAACCAGGCCTGCTGTTCCTGGGCAAGCTCAGAAGCATTATTTCCTGTTGAGCAACACCGGGCCTTGAGCTTCCTCTACTTCCTGAACGGAACTGGGTGCCACAGGAAACTACAAATTCCACGTTGCTCAGCAGGAAATGATGCCCCAGAGTGACTTGATTCACGTGGAATTGGTTAGGCGATGGCAGCAGAGCCAGTGAAAGTCTTGTCGCGCGCCCAGATTTCTGCTGATTTTTCAGGCAGCATACCCAGCAAAACAGATCTTGAAATCATGCGGCCAGCTTCAGAGCAGTAGTCCAAGAAGGTGACCACACAAGAAATTGTTTAAAAGGCTGCACTGTTGAAAAAGCATTCTGTGTGCCCACACTGCACAAACAGGCTTGAACTTTTTGCTTTATCCTGAGGATTGAGACACAACAATCCAATTGCTGTGAGCTGAAAAAGCACACTGGGTACTGGCATGCAAATGGCCAATGCAGGCATCCTGCTTTGCCCAAGAGTTCCCACGTCTGAAAAAATGTAGACATTTATCAAGCTCCGTGTCCTCAGGCAGCCTCAACAGATGTGCCATTCTGTAGAAGGTTTAATTTTGAAAAAAGAAAAAAAAAAGTCTTGCTGAAATCCAGGCCAGAGTGAAAACAAACTTCATCTCCAAACACAATTTGTGGTGTTTGTCACGGAACCCCCTAATGTCATATACGCGAATGGAAAATGAAGCAGAACTATAAATACAGAAGGCATTGCTTAGCAATCCACTGTAAATTTTTTACATTACCTTAAAAGCAAACAGATGTTTTCCAATAAACAATTGTTTTCTTCCCATTTGCTTTCTTTTACTGTTCGCTCCTTAATTTAAAATGTTATTGCGGGGTGGTGGGAGGAAGAGTTCCTAAGGGTTTCTAGTCAGAGTACCAAATAAATTAAAATAAAAAATGTGGAGATGAGGTACTACAGTGGAAGGAAGTGGAGGGCGAAGAATTTACAGCTTGTTCACCTCACGAGAGAACTGTGGAATATAGCGCTATTGCCAAGTAGGGAGGGTTATGCCTTTTTAACTGGAACAACTCGTGCTGGCAGAAGGGCATCAGCTTGCGAGTTTCACAGAGTTCTCACTACATGCAGTTCACAGCCTGACATTTCACTTGCTACCAATGCTGGGGTGCGAGGGCACATTTATTTACTTATGGCATTTATATCCTGCCTTTCTACTGCAGAACCTAAAGCAGCATGTGTGCTTTCCTGAGGTGGTCTTCTATTTAGGCACTGACTAGACTTGGGCTTGCTTTACTTCAGCAGCACCCACTCAAGAGTCACGTAGGTGGGAAGTTTTTAATGACTGATGTTTTAATGTATTTTTAATCTTTTGTTGGAAGGGGTATAAATATTATTATTATTATTATTATTATTATTATTATTATTATTACTCTTGAGAGAGGAACACGGCCAACTGTAGCCTTGAGGTGACTCCTCAGCAAACCTGTTCAGTGGTGGGCCCCTCCTCATGTAGCCTGTTTTACAGACAACCCCCCTCTCTCTGAAGGGCTATCAGAGGGCAGCACTCTATTTAAAGGAACCCTATATTTGAAGCCATAGGCTTCATCACTATGGATATAGATATTTCTATGTAAATATAGATAAAAAAGGTAAAGGACCCCTGACAGTTAAGTACAGTCATGGACGTTTCTAGGGTTGTGGCACTCATCTCGCTTTACTGGCCGAGGGAGCCGGCGTTTGTCTGCAGACAGCTTCTGGGTCATGTGACCAACATGAGTAAGCCGCTTCTGGCGAAACCAGAGCAGCGCACGGAAATGCCGTTTACCTTCCCGCCGGAGCGGTACCTATTTATCTACTTGCACTTTGACGTGCTTTCGAACTGCTAGGTGGGCAGGAGCTGGGACCGAGCAACGGGAGCTCACCCCGTCATGGGGATTTGAACCGCTGGCCTTCTGATCGGCAAGCCCAAGAGGCTCAGTGGTTTGGACCACAGCGCCACCCATGCTACACATATAAATACACATATAAATGAGCACATGCAGATTTTATGCAAACCCATGCCCTTTCTCTTTTTTTGGTTATGTGTTTTCTCTCTTTTTTGGACATCCTACCCAGTGATGAAGCCAAGACAGCAATTTTTAATAGATCTAAGGCAGAAACCTGGTGTTGTTTTTTGCAAGCATGGGAGCAGGAGCCAATTCTCGTGGTTAACTAGCAACCTTCTTGGCATTGTGCTTATCCTTTCTCGCTGACTGCATTGCCAGTTTTAACTTGGGTACTAGGACAATAAATCTTGCAACTTTAATAGATAGCTGTGTGGGCTCAGGCCACAGAGCCAGGTCGTTAATTTCCCTCTTTTGGCTTTAGGTTTTCTTCAGATGTTGGCAGTTTTGGAAGCAAGGGTAGCAAAGCATGGTGAATGGCATTTCATTATATACGACATCTACTTTTGGCATGCAGCTGAGCTGTAGGATGTCACCAGGCTCCCTTTAACTCTCTGCTGGCACACAGAACAAGCCCCAGTTATCAGTGCCCATTACACAAGCATGCTTCACATTAGCTAACTTTCCTGAAATCTCTGTTGAGAATATTTCCAATAGGGAGCCTTGTGATCTCCAGTCACATGGAGTGATTTGGGGAGCAGGGGGTTTGCAGGTTTCCAACAATAAGAATTTATTGTGGGCCAAAGTTCTGATCCTGGAAGTGGCAAAAAGCCTAATCAAATTTGGACGGTACTTGGTGCCCGCCTCTCTGCTCTTTCACCCATTCTTCCAATGTCAGCTAAGCCTTCCTGTGGAGAAATACCAGCAAAACGTTGCCAGCATAACTCTTGAAGTTCAGAGACTTTCCCACATTCTTATTTTTGAGAGTATAGGTCAATCATTTCTCCACCAAGCAGATGCAAAGGAGTGGCATAAGGATAAGAATTTTGGATGGTATTTAAATTTCTGCCATCTTTCTTGTTTGTTTGTTTGCTTGCTTGCATGCTTGTTCCTTCATCGTGAAAGGAAGGTTGCTGGAGTTCACTTCGTTGTCTCAGTGCAATTACATAGATGGGATCGGCACCTTTCAGGGCAGCCCTGAAGAACATTCCAGAGAGCTCTAGAAAGTGTAAAGAGTTTAGGTCCAACCTTCAAGAAGCTCTGCATTGCACCAGCACCCTAAAGAATCACCAGGAAAAAAGGACAGAAGGGACCACAGATGTGCATAAAATTTGCACGATAGTTTAGATGTAATTTAGAAATACTTGCTATAATGTTAAGAGAAATACAGTACATCTCGACATAATGGCAAAGGCTGCCCAAATGACCTGTGGACCTGCTCAATCTGCTCCAGTTGCAACTTCAAGGCCCTTCTTGCTCTTCCTTCTCAGGGTTCTTTATCTTTCAACTGGACCTGGAATTAACCCTTCAAACAGAGGACTGATCTCTGTAAAGTAAGGTATATGGCCACCCTACCACATAGCAGATCTGGGTGGCGCTGTGGTCTAAACCACAGAGCCCAGGGCTTGCCGATCAGAAGGTTGGCGGTTCGAATCCCCGTGACGGGGTGAGCTCCCGTTGCTCGGTCCCTGCTCCTGCCCACCTAGCAGTTCGAAAGCACATCAAAGTGCAAGTAGATAAATAGGAACTGCTCCGGTGGGAAGGTAAACGGTGTTTCCGTGCGGTGCTCTGGTTCACCAGAAGCGGCTTAGTCATGCTGGCCACATGACCTGGAAGCTGTCTGCAGACAAACACCGACTCCCTTGGCCAGTAAAGCGAGATGAGCGCCACAATCCCAGAATTGTCCGCAACTGGACTTAACGGTCAGGGGTCCCTTTACCTTTACCACATAGCAGCAGTCTCTGAACCAGTGGTTGCCACTGCTTCTTGCAAAGTCCCTTTTTAGACACTGCTCCCAACAGCATCATGAAACATAATCACCAATACAGTATTTCAGCAGAAGCTATAGATAAAAAAAATGCCTCTGCTTTCTACCTTTAAGAAGTTTTAAGAAAAGTATCTCAGACAGTTGTCTCAGAATCCCACCAAGTTTCCTAGATAGGTAGCTGGACTTAAGAGACACCAGAAGAGGAGAAATGAGAAGGTGATTTGTGATTCCTTAGACCATGGGTAGGCAAAATAAGGCCCGGGGGCTGGATCCGGCCCAATCATCTTCTAAATCCAGCTGGCGGACAGTCCAGGAATCAGCATGTTTTTACATGAGTAAAATGTGTCCTTTTATTTAAAATGCATCTTAGTTTCACTTAGTTTCAAATGTCTTAGTTTCACATGATTTCTCTAAAATTGGTAAGCACATTTGAGAGAACCATTTGACAAAGACAACCAGCCACGTGACATCTTGTAACTTGGAAAAAACATGCAGCGTGTATTTGGGAGAAACTATGTTTCTAATGCGTACTGGATCTGCCCATAACAGGCAATCTAATCCTAGGCATGTTTACTCAGAAGTAAGTCCTTGATGTATTTTCCAGAGCCCCTTTTCCAGAAATCTTACTAGACTACTTTTAATGCTTCAAAACCAAAGGAAATACAAGTCTCCAGTTAAACTTTTATAACACTAGGTAGACGTAGGCCATGGTATAAGAAGTCTTGCAAAATTCCCAGCTAGTTCTTGGGTTTGAAAATCCAGTTTGAGATCAAGAAACTTCACTTACGAATTTCCTGATGAGGTCTCACTCTTCGCGCCACAGAATAAAATGTTAATTGAAAACATTAAAACCCACTTTATGTCCTAGCTAGAAGAAGTGGTTTTCCTGGGATGGTTTAGGCATAACTTGGGTTCAAAAGAAAATGGCATATACCCAAGGCTTCAAAGCTAGATACATCATACTGATTTTAATAGTGACGTCTTACCCCATTTGTAGAAGGTCTCATACACCCCCATTTCAAGCTCCTGGCATTAGTCTGGCTCACCAGCTTCCATTTTTCACACTGTTATTTCCTTGGATTGTATTTTCCTGGCTACTTTCTTTACTGCCTGTTTTAAGAAGAATGTGAACTCAGTAACATTCTAATTCCAGCCAGTCTTTCCAACCACAATTTTAAAGTAAATTTAACATAAGACTTGATGGAAATAGATACAGCTCAATATTTACACCAGTCTGCACCCACTTAGGATTTGACCCAAGACATTTCACCTATACAAAACTCACTATCCTTTCTGTGCTTGGCAGCTGTGGTTTCTACAAGACAAACCGATGCTCGTCGTCCCCGTCCCCCCCCCCCCGTGCCACTCACAGGGCAGAGAGTGTAAATACCAAAGCCATGCATAGAAATTGGCACAGATGGAGTTTTGTATGACAAACTAATAAACAGAATCCATTTTTGTCCCATGTTACTAAGCAAAATCAATTCACACTACATTCACAGTTTTTTTTCCTGTTCCTTTTTTTGTTTTTTTACACATTGATGATATTTTTTGGTCAAATTATAAAGGGAATCAATGAAACCAGGAGGGCTGCAATCCTAAGCACATTTTCCTGGGAGAATGTGAACTCTGTGGGACTTGCTTCTAATACCTAGGATTAGATTGAATGTTATGGGCAGATTCAGAATGCATTAGAATGTATTAAGTTTCCCTCCATATGCAAATAAACTGCTAAAGCAGGGATGATTCTCATTGGTATCACAGTGGGGGAGAAAGTGTTAACCCCCTCCTTTTACCCCCTCCCCCATGGTCCCAAACCTGCTCAGGCTGCCCCATAGCTGCTATTTACATTTTTAAAGTGCCATTTTAATTGCAATCACAAAATGAACACCACATCTGGTTTGCCTTTTTTTTTAAAAGATTTTTATTAACAATATACAATATACAATTTGTGCATAACATCACATTCATACAACTATTACTTACATTTTCTAAAAAATAACTTATCCATAATTATAAATCTTAAACAATACAAACATTATTTTCCTCCTCCATTCAAAGAAAATAATAAAAGTAAGAGAAAAGAAAAAAAAGAGAAAAAGAAAAAAGGACAATCAAGAGAAGACAAGAAAAAGAGTAAAAGGCAACAATTACCAGAATGGTCATGAAAGAAAAAAGGCGTCAAGGTATACGATCAAGGGTATACGATAGCTGCGCTCCCCTGCTAGAACCTCCAAACAAGCTAAAGTTCCATCTAGTTTGCCTTTAGCAAACCTGATTGGCAGAGGTTTTCCAAGCTCGTGTTATTTATTTTTATCTATTTGTTGCATTTATATCCCACCTTCTTCAAGGAGCTCAAGGTGGCGTACATGGCTCTCTCCCTCCTCATTTAATCCCCACAACAATCCTGTGAGGTAGGTTCGGCTGAGGGGAAGTAACTGGCCCAAGGTCACTCAGAGAGCTTCATGGCTGAGCGGGGATTCAAACCCAGGGCTCTGGCATCTTGGAAGGGCCACCCAACTCTGGGTCTCTTTTAATTCCTCCCCACCCCCATGCACTACAGTGCTCTGAGCAGAACCAAGCAATCGAGTTTAGCTGCTTTTTTTTGCGGGTGGCGCTGTGGGTTAAACCACAGAGCCTAGGGCTTGCCGATCAGAAGGTCGACGGTTCGAATCCCTGTGACGGGGTGAGCTCCCGTTGTTCGGTCCCAGCTCCTGCCCACCTAGCAGTTTGAAAGCATGTCAAAGTGCAAGTAGATAAATAGGTACCGCTGCAGCGGGAAGGTAAACAGCGTTTCCGTGCGCTGCTCTGGTTCACCAGAAGCGGCTTAGTCATGCTGGCCACATGACCTGGAAGCTGTATGCCGGCTCCCTCGGCCAATAAAGCGAGATGAGCGCCGCAACTCCAGAGTCGTCCGCAACTGGACCTAATGGTCAGGGGTCCCTTTACCTTTAATTTCCCACAATGCCCTGACATATAGCCTTTGTGAGCCATCGTGGGAAATTTAAATGGCAGCCCTTAGCTACAGAACAATGTCACTGGCTGTGAGCAGTAGCAAAAAGCTTGCTAAGGCTCTCCTATTAAGAATGAATTTTGCCCAACTCTCTCTCTCTCTAATCTGGACTTGGCTCTGGTTGGCCTACAATGCCACTTTGTATTGGATCCGTGCCAATAAATAGTTTCATGTGAATTTCCAGTGCAATAGGATTGCAAAACGCAACAACAAAATCATAATGGAAAAAGGTTAAATGAATCTAAACAGAATCAAGGTCACAAAGGATTATATTCTGAAATGTGTAACTTTACTGCCCTCTCCTGGCTATATTTATTACATAATGTTAATAATGTACACCTTTCCAGAATCTACCAGTTGTTGCAGAGTTTTTCATTTCTCCTTTAAATCACTTTGTTTCCTGTTTGTTTTTTACTAAATATTTTCTAGTTTTAGAATCTCATCTATGGTTCTAGTATTGTATCATACAAAGTGATATAATTATTTTTTATAAACAAAATGGCAAGAATCCTACAAAGATTAGCTTATTTTTCACATCTCTTTTATATGTTAACTTGCTAATGTACATTTGTGAATCATCATGCTTGAACTGAACAGTGGAAAATCTACTTATTTATTTAAAGCACTTTTACTCACCTCTTCAATCAAAAAGGCTCCCGAGGGTGACTTACAAGATCAATAGTAAGATAAGTCCCTGCCCTCATTGTTAACAATCTAAAAGACATGACACACAAGGAAAAGGGTGGGGAGGGAGGAAGACAAACAAACAAAAGCAAAGTCAGGCACCAGTTCATACAACACATACACAGAGACAACTTTGAATATATTAGACACTTTGGTTTCTCCATCAGAAAGCAAGAAAAATCACTCACATACCCAAAAGGAAAAATTAAGGCTAGAATCCTATTATTATTATTATTATTATTATTATTATTATTATTATTATTATTATTGCTGCTGCTGCTGCTGCTGCTGCTGTTATCATCCGTCTGTCTCAAGAGACAATGGAGTGCACCTCTGAGGATGCTATCTAACTGTTAGCAGCATGTAAGTGATGTCCTGGGGCATGGTGGTTCTGGACTGCCCAGATGACAAGACCCCCACTCTTAGCCTCACTGATGTGGTCCAAAGGAAAGCAGAGCATTATGTTTGGCACCAACTTGGCTGCAGGAGTTACCAGAAGGAGGCATACAAGGCACCATCCAGCTGTTTTAGGGATTTCACTCTGGATTTGTGTAGGGCAGGCATCCCCAAACTGCGGCCCTCCAGATGTTTTGGCCTACAACTCCCATGATCCCTAGCTAACAGGACCAGTGGTCAGGGATGATGGGAATTGTAGTCCAAAACATCTGGAGGGCCGAAGTTTGGGGATGCCTGGTGTAGGGTTTACTCCTTTGCCTTTTCTTCTCCCAAAGATAAGAGCAGCGGAGGTTTAGGATCAGAGTTTTCCTTCTACTAGATGGGCCACCTTCCCAGGTTGACAAGCCTCAACTGCCCCCCAGTTGCCTCTATAGCATGGGTAGGCAAACTAAGGCCTGGGGGCCAGATCAGGCCCAAACGCCTTCTAAATCCTGCTTGCGGACGGTTCAGGAATCAGCGTGTTTTTACATGAGTAGAATGTGTCCTTTTATTTAAAATGCATCTCTGGGTTATTTGTGGGGCATAGGAATTTTTCATTCATTTCCCCCCCCCCCCAAAATATAGTCCGGCCCCCCACAAGGTCTGAGGGACAGTGGACCGGCCCCCTGCTGAAAACGTTTGCTGACCCCTGCTCTACAGCATGTGCAGAAACCACCTTCCAAACTATGGGGGCCCACTATTGGTCTGTTCTGCTCAATCTGCCAGAGCCTGTCTTTGCACACATAATTTCTTTTTAATTTTCCATGATTTATTTTTTTATTAAATCTGCAAAATTAATTTATTTAAAAAGAAACAAAATACAATGAGTCATAATGGACTATTTTGAAAAGTGTTTTTTATATAGATAGCATAGTATATAAACTTTGTTTTAAATACTATGAACTGGATTTAATTAATGAAGAGACTTAATTGAAGTGTTTATGATTAGCTAATACAGCTACCGGTAATTACTTACCGGTAAGTTAAAACGGGGAGGTATAAGTGTCTGATAGAATTGTAGTGTTTCGTATACTGCTTTTTTCAGTATTTTGTTTGTTACTATGGTATGCATTCTTGTGTTTTTATATTGTAAATCATCCTGTGATCCTTGGATGAAGGGCGGTATAGAAATTTAATAAAATAAATAAATATTATCTTGCTTTTTGTTTTCATATTGTTGCAAACTGCTGTGAATGATACAGCAATATATATATTGGACTGCAGCTGCCATGAGCCCCAGCCACTATTTCTTTAATTTTTATATCCAGCCACTCTACGCAGGGCCTGTGCTATCATTGGACCAATGTGACAGACTTCAGAGGGGCTCAGTACTGACCTTTGAAAGGATACGTTTTTATACAGATTAGTTTTCGTTACATCTGTATAAATCTTATATTTTATTTTTATTTTATATTAAGTTTTATCATTTTTGAAGTAATTCATAGCATATCCGTATGTATGAAAAAGACCTTACAGTTGGTTGGGAATCTATATAACATGTACATAGGCTATACCTAAAAAGTGAAAATCCATTTAATTTTAAAAATAAATTTAGCAGTTTCAAGTGCTTTTGATTTTTTCTAACATACACCCGTTTTGTTTTGTTTTTAAAATTGAAGTTAGCAATTTTGGGGAGGGGAGGGTGATGCATTTTTTTTCTGTCTGGGGCGCAAAGAACAGCCTGGCACCGGCACTGACTCCACCTGACCTCCGATTTCTGAAATGGGATCCCTTGAGAAAGCGATCGAGCGGGCGCGCTCAACGGCCAAGCCGCGTCCACGCTCTCTGGCCTCTCCGAGCAAACAGCTTCCGCTTTCGCTCCCGGGGATCGCCATCCTCCGCGCTCCGCCCCGCGACCCGGCCTGGGCGGGCCTGGGGAGCACGTTTTGCGGCGCGTTGCATCAGCTGCCGGGGCCTGCGCGACAGAAGCCAGCCCCGTTGAGTTCGCTGGCTGTCGCTGCCATTGGGCTCCTCGCCGCCGCGGAGGGAAGAACCGGCTCAGCCTGTGCAAGGAAGGAAGATGGAGACGGCAGCAGAAGAACAGGTAAGGGGGCACCAGTTTGCGCCCAACCTCCATGGCGAGGCTGGCTGGAGGCAGCACCCGCCCTCGGTACCTCCAGACTGAAAGAAAAGGAGGCCTCGCCTTGGGCTCTTTCTCTCTCGCTTTCAAAGAAGCTTCTCCGGGGAGTCCCGGCTGGGTTTGTAACGTGAGGAGGCTTGCTTGCGCGCACGGTCACTTTTACGCAGCGCCCTTTGCTGTGAAATCTTTGGCGTGTCGCCCCTTTTCATATTATAACTGACCCCAGCACCCCAACACGTAGAAACGAAATCATTTGCCCCCTGCTTTCCTCGCACCCACCCCTTGCTGGAATACAGGGCCCTTCCTAGCAAGGATCTGACACCCGCCTGTAATGTGTGAAGCGCCATACACGTGGGCAGTATAGTGTTACGTGGACTCTCGGGAAGTTGCCATGCAAATGTCAGCGAGGATGTTGTAGTTCGAAACCCAACATTAGTCACAGCTGCCGCCACTCCACCCTTATTCCTGAATCAAGCTGGGTGCTTGTATTTTAATTATTCTCTCCATTAAAAAACAAAACCTGCTTGGTATTCCACCTACTGTACTTGGTATTCCTACAAGGAGCTCGGAGTGTTGTGTATAGATGGGGGGGTCATTCAATAAAGAATGGTAGTTGCTGTTTCGTTTTCTCTTACAGGTAGGGCAGCCCTTCCCGTAAAGCAAGTGGGTTCTAGGAACAAAAAAAGTTGCCTCATACAGAGTCAGGCCATTGGTTCATCTAGCTTAGTACTGTTGACACAGGCTGGCAGCAATTCTGAGTTTCAAATGAGGGGAATTCCTAGCTCTGTTTGGAAATTCTGGGAATTGAACCAGGGACATTGTGCAGACACAGCAGGTGCTCTTCCTCGCTACGGACCTTTAAATGCCTCTTTTTTTAAAAAAAAGAGAGGAAGTGCTTTTCATTAATTTCAAACAAACTGGACTGTTTCTTTTTAAAATCCTTGCCACTCTCCTTATTTTTGTGGCGTCCAGTTTTCTTGTTTTACTTTAGTTTTGTGAACTGTCCTGAGATCTATCCCACAGAGCAATCTGGGGATCTGATAAATCAGTCAAAAAATAGTCACAAGCTGCATCTTGATGTACAAAGGCAATATGCTCATCTGCTCACCAGGTGCTTGAGGATAAGTCTGCCTCCATCTTGGTGTTTCTGGGTTGCTTGGCTGCTCCTGGGCATAGAATGCCAGGCTAGATGGTCTCCTGCTGCCCAAGTTTATTAGGAAGTGTGAATACAGAACACTTCACCACGGTGGCAGCTTTTGATTAATCCATCTGCAGCTCCAAACTGGGGGTATAAAAGAGTAATAAAAATGGATTGAAGTACAACAGGCCTGTGTTAAAAGCCCCCTCAGTACATTCACTCATTGGCAGTGGTTGTCAACTTTTAGAGACAAGGAAGGACTCATGCCCTGTTTGTGCACCAGCCAGGAGTGCCAATGGGCTACAGGCACAAATTGTTTTGGGATTCCTGCTTTTAACTTGGCAGAATTGGATCACCAAGTGAGTAGTCCTCAACACTTTCAGGTTTGGCAATGCAAGGTCCCTGAGTAACAGTTTGTGCATTGGCAGTGCTGTGCTTTCTGAGGAAAGAACGGCTGCGTTTCTGCCCTTTTCTTCAAAGAGAAGCTTGCAGGCCAAGGAGTGCAATGCCAAAGGGAGCCTCCCATCTTGACAGCTGCGTAGCTAAGCATTTTGACTCACCCAAAGTAGGAGTTGGTTTATTATTATTCTTAGTATTATTATTATTAATCTTTCTTTTAGCTTAATAAGAGGATTGTTAATAACAGAAATGGATTCGAGATTCCGGTGCAGCTAAAATGTTCAATTATCCTGAGTGTATTCATACTCAAGTTACAGAAATTCCTCTGCTGTTCTTATCATTTCTAAACAGAATATTGATTTTTCTAGCAGGATTAAGGATGACACTTTTTGAAACAAGTGCCTTGGTGGTTTTCTTTTATTCTTCTAGATCGTTGCTGGGGAAGAGAAGAAGAAAGAACCAGGAAAGAAGAAGAACAAGGAGGGAACTGGTGATGGTGGGTGCTTAGAGGTAAGCCTCTACTTCATGTTTCACAATGGTGGGCAACTGGTGCTCCTCTAGATGTTGTTTGACTACAGCTCCCATTATTCCTGACCGTTGACTGTGGTTCCTGGGGCTGATGAGAGCCCAGCAACTTCCCACCTCTGTACTTAAACTGTTTACACCCTGACCTGTAGCATATTTACTTGGGAAGTAAAAATTGCCGCCGCGCAATTTCTGTTCTCATCCTAAAGCAAAGTTCTTAACCCGAGGTACTATTTCTGGGTTAGCGGAGTCTGTAACCTGAAGCGTCTGTAACCCGAGGTACCACTGTAGTTTCCACAAAACTCCTTTTTCTCCACCTTTCCTTTTTGCATACAGCTGAGTCAGTTGCCTGAATACATCAACCCGCGACTAGAAATGTATCATAAGCTGAAAGCAGAACATGATGCGCTTATGGCAGAACGAGCTGCTAAAGAAAGCCAGCCCATTAAAGTTACCTTACCTGACGGCAAGCAAGTTGATGCTGAATCCTGGAAGACAACGCCATACCAAATTGCCTGTGGAATCAGGTGAGCTTCCCCTTGGAGTGCAGCATTTCTTATTTGGGTATTTAATCCTTAATAGTGTGCTAACCACCCTCTCCTCTGCTTTTGTTGTTCTTTCTTTCTCTAAAATTGTATTCAATATTTTCAAAAGTGATTTATTATAGGAATAAGCTTATTGTGAAGATGCTTGCGTCAATGAGGTATATTAAAGTGATTATACACACACACACATATGTTGGCAGTAGTTCTGTGCTGCTTGCTGTGGGTAACTGTTAGTCGCTGGACAATAATTTTGAATTAAACTCAGGAAATTCTATATCTTACAATAATCTTCTCTTGAGCAAAAGAGCTTGATCCACTAAACACACACACACACTGATAATCAGGTTTTTATATCTTGAAAAATAATCTTTGAATAGTCCTGGTAGGATTAGGAAGTTGGTTCATTGCTTATGGGAGTGCACATTCGGAGAAGTGATCAGTTGTAACTCATGTGCTATTTAAGTATATCTGTTGTTTCTTGCTGTATACAAACAGCTTGTTATAACTATTTTGCCCTTTTAGTCAAGGTTTGGCTGACAACACTGTTATTGCTCGAGTGGACAAAATGGTTTGGGATCTAGATCGTCCTTTGGAGGGAGACTGCTCCTTGGAACTGCTAAAGTTTGATGATGATGAAGCAAAAGCGGTAATCTACTATTTATAAACTGCCCATTAAGGAAGGAAGGCTTTAAAACAGAATACCTGGATTGGGTTTAATTTTTAGGAATAATTTCTTCAACTTCTGAGGCAATTGATGTTTCAGTTGATGAGCATTCTGCACTCACCATATAGTTTTCTAAATCTTGCACTGAGCAGCAACCTCTTGGGCCCTGTCATCACCTGCTGTTCAGTTCCTCTGAGCTTTAAAACCATTTTCATTGTTCTGAGAAGTAGGTTTTGTTTGCAAAATAGTTTTGAGGGCATGTGTAAAGGGACTCTCCAGAGTTTGACAGTTGTCCAAATTATATTGAAACGTATGGCCTAGTGGTTAGTGTTGGACTTTGACCGAGGAGACCAGTCCCCACTCAGCCATGAAGCTTGCTGGGTGACTTTGGGCCACTCACTGACTCTCAGCCTAACCTACCTTACAAGGTTGTTGTAGTGATTAAATGAGGAAGTGGAGAACAAAGAGTTCCACCTTGAGCTCTTTGGAGAAAAGATGGGATATAAAATGAATGATATTGGGGTGATCGCTCAGAGCAGATGTATTGAAATCAATGGACTAAAATTTACATCACTTGAGTCTTTTCAATATGACTAGTGTTGGATATTTCATTTTTTTTAATTGGGAAATCACTCTTTATTAAGATAGAGATTAGCACAGAGTTTAGTGTTTTTGGAAGAATTAATTAAGCCAAGTAATACAAAAAGGGGAGCGGAAGATTTAAATATTTACGCATTGTAACGCTTGGACTATTGTGGACAAGGAAGATGTCAGATGATGGCAGCCCAGGAGTCTGAGCTCCCTCTCTTTCTTCCCCTCTTGCTAGGTGTATTGGCACTCAAGTGCCCACATAATGGGTGAAGCCATGGAAAAAGTATATGGTGGCTGCTTGTGTTATGGCCCGCCGATAGAGAATGGGTTTTATTATGACATGTTCCTTGAAGATGGGTAAGTTTTTGCTCTTGTTAAAGTGAAAGTGTCTGGATTGTTCTATATTGTAGCCTAGCCTAGATGAAAGAAAACACAAATCCCCCTGGAACATGGATTGAATAAGTCTGTGAATTTAAATCGTTTTCTGTTTTCCTTCGTGATGATGTCGGAATGACTGGTAGTGTACATTCTCTGACTCTTTGGTTCCTGTTTGCCTAGAGGCCAACCTTCTTGGTATGGCAAATTGTGTTTTTGTGATGGAACATGTGGGAATGTAAGAGAGGGATTAGAGCTCAAGAAAACAACCTGCACATCTTTATTAAAAAAATAAAATATTTGTCCACTCTAGGGGTGTCTCTAGCAATGACTTTCCTGGTCTAGAGGCATTATGCAAGAAAATTATGAAAGAGAAGCAACCCTTTGAGCGACTGGAAATTAAGAAGGAAACCTTGCTTGAAATGTTTAAGGTAAGATTTCAGAGCGTATGGTTCATGTCGTCTGTAACGTATCACGTCTACAACAGCGTTAGCTGTGTGTTCTTTTGCAATTTTTTATCTGGTTATTTAAATGCAGATTATTAGTTTACCCACATCTTATGGCCTTGATGGATGGCAGATTCCATTTCAGCAATCTTAGGTAGAAAATTCTTTTTTTCACTAAGCTATTGCCAAATACACCCCCTTCCATTGTGCTGTGGATCCTCTTTTCAAATCAACTGCTTATTGCAGTATTGAATGGTTCAGTTGGGATAATGCTTTGAAACAGCTGAGAGATACACAGATACTGTTTTTACTAGATTACTACAAAGATTTAAGATGGCAATATGCTACAGAAATCTCAGAATCCTAATCATTCTTCCTTGAACTTCTCTGCTTCTCACTAGTTTACTAATCTCACAATCCAGTATTGGTTTGTGTAAGTCTTATGGTATGAACATATAGGTAGCTTCAATGAACCATTTTTTTTTTTTGCTCAATGTATTATGAATCTTGCCATCACTAGGCTGGGAATTATGTGCAACTATTGGCTCGTGAGGTTCTGCAGAGTCCTTGCTTCCATTTCTGTTAAGGTCAGACAGAATGGAGATTTCAACTAAGGCTGAAGATTTGCTGAATATTGGATCGTGCAGTTGTAGAGCAACCCATATTTTCCTTGAGACATCTTTTAAGATGGTTTGATTTTATGAGACAGAACTAAAATTCTTAGATGTTCGTAGAATGCTTTTTTGTTTTTACGATTCCCTTTAGTATGCTTTGGCAATATATTATAGGCATATGTGGAGATGCAGTTTGGATCTTAACAGTGGCATAGAATTAACTTCCACTCTTCTGTTTTTCTCAAAGTACAATAAGTTCAAGTGTCGGATCTTGAATGAAAAAGTCAACACTCCAACTACTACTGTATACAGGTAAATGAATACAAAAACCAGCCAAACCCAGAGCTCCTACCGGTATAGTGTAACTATTCGGGAGTCTGATTATTATCCTTGTGTGGTTTTAGGTGTGGCCCTTTGATCGATCTTTGCAGAGGACCTCATGTCAGACATACTGGTAAAATAAAGGCATTAAAAATACATAAGGTAAGAAATACTGTATAGTACAATTAAAGTAAGAGTGTAGACATCTCAGGGCAAATCCTCAGGGGCAGGATCTTCTGGGAGTGTGTTGGGGTTTTAAAATCAGATCAAAAATCAATTTCATTAATGAAGAATTAATTCATTATAGTGGCTTTCAGCCAATGTAGAGCCTCTACAATTCATGCCCCTTCTCCTATACTGCAGTGCAGATAGGAAGACAAGAAACCTATATACCAGTTTAACTTATCTGAATTGTTTTTTAAATTGCTTTGAGGTTTTTTCAAGCAGTGTATAAATTCTATGAAGTAAATCAATTAATTAATTAATATTAAGGTGTTTTTTTTTAAAGGTGCCATGTTCTCATGCTAGCTATTGAACTCAGTAGACTGAAAGAAAATACGCTGGCCCCATTTAAGTTAGCATATTTCATATGGCAATAAAGGATTTGTAGGTCCCACTGACTTCAGTGAGATTTTATAGCCCTTCTGCTTCTTTGGTTTTTGACCGTCCTCTTGTCTTTGTGTATTGTGGCCATAGTTGTCAAATGATGGGGCTGCTTTTTTGGGGATGCAGCTTTAGAATGTGCAACTATTTGTTTACATTACTTTTTAATATCCTCATCTTCCCCTCCCACTGGGTTTCTCAAGCACAAGAAACTTTAAATTCTCTGAGAACGTAAGAAGTATGCAGCTTCAAAACACAGGTCATATACATAGCGAAGCCTTCCTGAGTAAAGTTTAGAGTTGCTGTTAATAAGCTCTGCAACATCCCTTTGTGGTATTAAACTGTTTCTGTGATTCCAGAATTCCTCTACATATTGGGAAGGGAAGTCTGATATGGAAAGCCTGCAGAGGATTTATGGAATTTCATTCCCAGATCCAAAAATGCTAAAAGAATGGGAGAAGTTCCAAGAGGAGGCGAAAAACAGAGATCACAGAAAAATTGGGCGGGTAAGATTAACATCGGTAGCATGGATTTGAGCTGGTCATATGAGGAGAGTAAAATTGCTCCTTAATGTTTTAGATGTAATAAAATAAATGGTATATTTAATTCTGTAGGCATTATTTCAAAATACTTTTAAAGTATGTATTTATTACTTAAGATGCTGAATATTTAGATGTAGGCAAGCATTAACTTTTAGCGTTTGTTTACTGTACAGACGGCAACCATTTTAGGCACATCCAATTGACGTGTGGGCCCTTTTGGACCCAGAAGTGGGTGGAACAGGAGATGGAAAGGGACAGAGCATCCTTATGAACACTGTGTGATGCACAGAGGGGCTGGAAACGGAACCCCCACGTGAAATGGTTGCTGCCTGTATTGCAGGGATGGGGGACTTCTGGGCCGTGGCTTACCAAGCCTTTGAATTGGGCCCACAGCACTCTCCCTATGCCACAGTCCCGCATCGACTCACTTCACTTCCCCACTGTGTTCTGCTCCCTCCATGAATGCAGCAAAGTGACCATGGACAAACAGAAGGATTTCATTCTTGGCCGGCTACTCTGATGAAGTCCACTATCCCTGCTTTGACAGCCCGTTCTCTTCCTGCATTTCGCTTTTCTGAGCTTGGCTGCCTTGCTGTGCTTTGTGAAAGGGGAGCCCCCTTCTTAGCGCACAGAGCTGCCTGTCTTCCATTAAGGCCAGCTCACTGCCTTCCCTCATGAAAGACTCGCCTCTAAAACCTGGTGGAGGCAAATGGAACATGGGGTGAAAAACTAAGTATCCAATGGCAAATGCCACAAAACCATTAAACATTTTTTCATTCCTCATAGCTTCTCTGAATGTTCCTTTTCTTTTTCTTCACACTGTGGTGGAATAAAATGTCTTCCTACTTATTTTCCGCCTCTTCTGGAGAACGTTCACATTTTCTTAGAGAAGCTATGAATGTTTTGAAGGCCTGGCTCCTTTTGTGTGATGTTATAAAGTGATGATTCATTTCGATGTTGCCTAAGAACCTCCGTCACAACTTTAGCACAGGGTGCAAACTGCTTTTTGATTTCTCTCCCTAGGATCAAGAACTGTTTTTCTTCCATGAACTCAGTCCTGGGAGCTGTTTTTTCTTACCAAAAGGAGCATACATCTATAATATGCTGATAGCATTTATTAGGGTAAGTTTGAGACACATGTCCAGTTCATCTTTGCCAGCCGCCGCCTGTGATCTCTTGGAACAGTGACTTGCCTTTGCACAGAGGCAACACAAAGGAGAACATCGCACTGACTGCTTCCAAAGCTCCTATGCGGAGTCCGTTTCATATGAGCCATATAATACAAGTGCTGCTTGCCAGTAGGCCTGCCCTGCCCCACATGTTTCCAGAGCAGACCTTCATAGCTTCCGACTTGCGTCACAGCCTGCCAGACATGTGCAGTGACCTGGCAGTAGCTCAGTAAGTTAACCCTTGTGCTGCCTTCGCGAAAAACAACAACACACAACAACAGCCCAGGTTTATCAAGCTTTAGCAGGGTCACTTTGTAGCTGGTGGCAGCATTTGGCTTTGCGGTCACAAGTTGTGAAAGCCTGTATGAAAGCCAAGTATAACAGCAGAAACGGAGTACAGCCAATCAGCATCTTGTATTACTCACAAGTTATTATCTGTACAAGTCACTCATAGCTTTAATGTGTTGCTATTGATTTTGGGGCCTGTCTGGCAACTAGACTATCAGTTCATGGTTTTGTTGATCTGATCATTAAAAGAAGTGGGTTGCTATGAGTTACAGTCCTTGGCAAGGTCCATAATGTTTGCTTCAGATTTGGTGTTACGTAGTCATAGATGTAGGGATGCGGGTGGCGCTGTGGTCTAAACCACTGAGCCTCTTGGGCTTGCCGATCAGAAGGTCGGTGGTTTGTATCCTTGCAACGGGGTGAGCTCCCATTGCTCGGTCCCAGCTCCTGCCAACCCAGCAGTTCAAAAGCATGCCAAAAAAGTGCAAGTAGATAAATAGGTACCGCTCCGGCGGGAAGGTAAACGGCATTTCCGTGCGCTGCTCTGGTTTCGCCAGAAGCAGCTTAGTCATGCTGGCCACATGACCCAAAAAACTGTCTGCAGACAAATGTCGGCTCCCTCGGCCAATAAAGCGAGATGAGCACCGCAACCCCAGAGTCGTTCGCGACTGGACTTAACAGTCAGGGGTCCCTTTACCTTTACCTTTTTAGTCATAGATGTGTGTGGTGCTGACCCTCTGGCATCAAGAGGCACATTGCAACTGTGATATCCTCTTTCTTTGTGGAACACACTTTTTCTCTAGCCCCTATACCCCATTATTATTATTATTATTATTGTTGTTGTTGTTGTTGTGGGGGGAGCAGGCTAATAGGCCTAGTTTGTTGATCTGCCATGAAGAGTGCTTTGCTCAATTTTGACACAGATTTGACATCTCTGTAGGCATTTGAATCACCGACCGGACTTTCTCAGTCTGCCTCCTCTTAGGTGTTTCTGATTTTTAACCCTTTTCTTTTTTCCAGAGTGAATACCGAAAGCGAGGATTCCAGGAAGTTGTGTCACCAAACGTCTACAACAGCAAACTTTGGGTGACGTCAGGGCACTGGCAGCATTACAGTGACAACATGTTTTCCTTTGAGGTGGAAAAAGAGATCTTTGCTCTGAAGCCGATGAACTGCCCTGGACATTGGTACTGGCTTAGTGGGGGACTGCTTTGAGATTACTTCACTTTCTTTCCCTTTCCTAGTAAACTCTTGGGTGGTGCTTGGCCGCCGTCGAAATATCTTTGCCAGGGTGGATAAAAATCAATGATTATTTTTTTTTAAAAAAAAAATCTGATTTAAAAAAAAATTAAATCTGATTTTAAAAAAAAATTTAAATCTGATGTTTTTAAAAATTTAAATTGGATTCTTAAAATAAAATGCTCTTGGAGGAAAAAATCTTTCTAAATATAGTTTTCTATTTAAGTTACATTATAGTCCAAAGGCTATAATGGAAATAAGGATTTGTTTTTAAATTTTTCATGTTTGCTAAAACTCAGTCTAAGTTTTTGTTTTTAAATTGTTTAACCACATCATTTAACAAACATGGATACGTATGCTATAATGTTATTGTTTTAGTTAAATAAATTGTTATTAAGGAAATGATTATTTTTCTCCTTCCAACAAAGTACGGCAGAAAAGTTGTCCAAATATAAACAGTTAACTTATTAAACCTCACAATAATTTCACAGTTATCTGTCTATGTATTTCTAATAGTATCACCAAATCAGTAATTTTTGATATAACTGTAAAAACTACTGTGAAAATTTATTATTCCAAAAGTGAAACCTTCCTCTGGTTGTAAGTATTAAGACGACACCAGCAAGAATGAGTCTTTCTGTAGAAAATGATTTAAAATCAAGTCTTACTGACTAGTGATTTAAATCAAATCCGCCCTGATCCTTGCACAGTTAAATGTGCTATTTATGCTATGTGACCTTGGGCTGTAGAGGAAAAGATTCTGTGTCTTCATATGACAAAGAGCCAAAAAATAGCAATGGATCATTTTGCGGTAATCACCGCTACTGTTAACAATATTTTGCTCCTTCAGCTTCACTTACCTAGATTCCTACCTGAATCTTCCATGGAAGTGCTGTTGCTTCTCCATAATAATCTCTGTGCCTCAGGCCTATGCTGGAGACCATGGCTGTGACTCCTAGTTTTCCCCTTGTAAGCCCCTTTCCCCTGCTCCTTTGCATTCTACCTCTTTTCAATTTCCAGTTGAACCCCCTTGAGCTAAAAAAGGACCAGTTGTGACTTGTGATTCAAAACGTTTCAGAATAATCAATCGGTGATTATACTTTGCCTTTATCTATCCAGCCAGTGCGCTGTGCCAATCGTTTGGGATTCCTTTTGCAGTCAGCAGAGTCATTAGAATATTTTGGGATAGTATATTTTGGAGCAAGAGTAATATACAATGTAAACTAAATCTGCTGCATCTGAGGTTGTCAGCCTCTGTTGTTCAAGGCAGCCTTTGAAAGGCATTCTCATAGCAGAGCTGATTTCCAACGCTTGCCCTGTTTCCTCCAGCCTCATGTTTGATCACCGGCCCAGATCCTGGAGGGAGCTGCCGCTGCGACTGGCTGACTTTGGCGTTCTCCACCGCAACGAGCTGTCAGGGACGCTGACAGGCCTCACCAGGGTGAGGCGCTTCCAGCAGGATGACGCTCACATATTCTGTGCCATGGAACAGGTACAATATGACACGCAGTTGTGGGCGGGAAATGGCCTCATAAAAACGCCGGGGCTTTGACTGCATCCCTCTTTGTTCCGTGTGCAGATTGAAGGGGAGATAAAGAGCTGTCTGGAGTTCTTGCATGCTGTATATGACGTGTTCGGCTTCTCCTTCAAACTCAATCTCTCCACCCGCCCTGAAAAATACCTTGGAGACATTGAAGTGTGGAATCAAGCTGAAAAGGTAGCCGATACCTCCTTGACCAGGAGCTGTTTTTTTTAAAGCCTATTTAAGTGACTGCAAGAACTAAGGGGTGTTTTAGATAACTGGACAGGCTTCAGGTATTTGTTAATGGAATTTATGTTTTAATTTCCCGATCGGGGGGGACTAAGGTAGCAAATGCTCCATGCCTATTTACGTTCAAACCACTTTGTGAGAAAGAGAGAACAGCAAATTAATTATGCAATGCAAAGCCACTAACCTGTATATCCTCTTCCGTTAGCAACTTGAAAATAGCCTGAATGAATTTGGTGAGAAGTGGGTACTGAACCCTGGGGACGGAGCTTTCTATGGGCCAAAGGTTAGTAAATTTGAAAACTTGCCTCACTTCCCGGCATCCGGTCACTTTTGATACTTATTCCACAAGCACCGATGGTGGATAAATTGTCCATCAGAGTTTATTTAGTTCTTAATCCCCACATGTCTGTACATACTTGTGGGAGGCAGGCAAGTTAAATGCTGCTTAAGGATGGGTCAGTTCTCTCTGCACTGTATAAGCAGAATGATACGTAATTATTTTTCAGGCTACTTGGAATATAATGGACCTGGTTCATTCCTACTCTGGCGAACTTCCTTGCAGGGTAGAGAGTCCATATCCACTTCACCATACAGAAGGCAGCCTTTACAGTGTGTGAACTAGGCTGTGAGATAAGGCTAGGCCCAGATACATTATTCCTTTGGGCCAGGGGAAGCCATCCCAGCCTAATTATGTTTATTTAGCAAAAAAGAGTTTGTAATTGGCCAGGTGTTCACTTAGAAAAATGATCAACGAACTTGAGAATCAAGATGTGATGGGGGACAGAAAGTGGCCTTGCAAGCTAACCTCACATTAGTTGCCAGCCGGTCCGATAGCCCATTTGGCCACCAGGATGCTTCACTGTTCCCCCAGTTGGCAACCATGCTAAGGGGGGGAGGCTGAGGGTGAGAGCAGATGCAAGGTCACCTTAGCATCGCGCTGCTCTTCCACCAATGAGGAACCTGGCGCAAACCTGTGGAGCTCATGAAAGACTAGGAGAAAGTGAGCCCAAGTGGTCCATGGTTAAAAGAAGGTGGGATGAGAAAATGGGATTTGCTTTAAAGTGTTGCTGAACCTAAGAACTCAATTAACATTTGCCTCATTTCCTCACACTCCTCCCATAACCCAAAAGATTGACATTCAGATTAAAGACGCCATTGGCCGGTACCATCAGTGTGCTACAATCCAGTTGGATTTCCAGCTGCCAATAAGATTCAATCTCACCTATGTGAGGTGAGTGTGCCGTGTACTTCCTTTGGCTACAAAGCGTTTCCTGTTTTATGAGGGCTTGTGTCTTGACGGAAGCCAATTTTTATCTTCTAGTCATGATGGCACTGACAAGAAACGGCCAGTGATTATCCACCGTGCTATCCTGGGATCTGTGGAGAGGATGATTGCTATCCTGACAGAAAACTATGGAGGCAAATGGTACTGAATATATCTTTCTCTCTCTGGTTTTGCCCAGTTTGTCCAAATTTAGCTCATCCAGTGAAGCAGGCACAGTTCAAACCAACTCTGCTTGTTCCAGGCTCTGTTCTGCCTGGTCATCGTATTTTTTAAAATGTTCATTGGCATTTGACCAGCTCTGTGAAATCCTATGAGTGTTCAATATTTTGCCTGAGCATGTGAATAGGAGGCCGGTGTTTACATACAAGCCCCCCCCCCCACCGCTGCACACCTGGTTTCCAACCTTCCCTGGGTTCCTGATGGCGTGGAGGATACTAGTCATGGTCAAGTGAATGTGTGAGGAACCCCCTGAAAGCTGGAAACTGGGAAGGGAAGGATGTGCAAGGATGTTGGCTTGCATGTGCCCCCCTCATTGCATATGCCCTTAAATCTCTCAAGCACTTCTACTAGGTGTGGGCACCATGGGAAGAGTGGAAGAGAGAGTAAAGGAAAAATAAGTGATTCCTTGGGGAAATGCATTGAGAGAAGTGTCTGTGGATATGTGGATAAAGAAAGAAGTCTGCCTCAGCGAAAAGGCATGGCAGAAAAATTGCTGAGTTTGTCACCCCAAGGAGCTTAGGAAAGGTTATTAAAATTGTTAAAGTAATTTCTGTGAGGAATACAGTAAGCCTGTAACTTATGCGCGTTTAAATTGTGTGCATTCAATAATGCGCATGTGTGGCATTAAAAAAGAAAATAAAAGGCTGGCGTTCCAGGAAAAAGGAATGGAAAAATGGAACCCAATGAGTTTTGACTGCACACAGTTTTTGCTTAACTGCAATCTCAAGAATGTAACCCCTTCATAGAGAAGCCAGTGTGGTGTAGTGGTTAAGGGCAGTGGACTCATAATCTGGTGAACCGAGTTCACGTCTCCGCTCCTCCACATGCAGCTGCTGGGTGACCTTGGGCTAGTCACACTTCTTTGAAGTCTCTCAGCCCCACTCACCTCACAGAGTGTTTGTTGTGGGGGAGGAAGGGAAAGGAGAATGTGAGTCGCTTTGAGACTCCTTCGGCTAGTGATAAAGCAGGATATCAAATCCAAACTCCTCCTCCTCTTCATCATCATCATCATCATCATCATCATCATCATCATATGTTGCAGGTTTACTTGATTCAAGTAAGTTTATTAAGTCAAGAATGAGTTCTGGGCTCACAGACTCCCCCTGGCACTTCTTTCATGATTGTTGAAATCGCGATTTCTTGTCATGTCAAAACTGGGAATCCCATTTCAATTTAGGCTTACTAGGGTATGAAACAAGGATCTGGTCTGATCTGAATTAGGACATTTCCTGTAACAGTGTAATTTAGGTGCTTCATGGTCATTTTCCAATGAACTCTCGTTAAGTGATAGGATTGCGGAAGCTCGTTAGCTGGTACCGCCAGCCCTTGTTTGCTGTTCTGAGTGCAGTGTTGTCTCCCAAGTGGTATATTGATGTCTTCTGTTAATCCCTCTACTTTTGTTTCCTCCTTGCACAAGGCCGCTCTGGTTATCTCCTCAGCAGGTGATGGTGGTGCCAGTTGGACCAACACTTGATGAATATGCACAAAAGGTAGGGGCTTAATTTATTTAGTCTCAGATTTCCAGTCAAGTCCTACAAGCTAAAGCACCTGCCATTGCTTGATGTTTTCACACTGGGCTGTTTGTAAGGCAATTCTACACATTTTGGCCAAGATCCGTGGTTTGCGCATGCACAGTTTGGAGTCTTTTTCTTCTGATGGAAGCATTTTTGTGCAGACGGTAGGTATTGCTCAACTTGGTTTGTTGTATTTCTATGCTGCTTTCCATTCAGATGAATCCCCAAATGGCTTAGTACAGCATAAATCACATAATATAATTATCAAATCGCCAGTAAAAAATTGCATTTTACGAAACACTATTAACCAACCAGCAACTAAAAAATAGACATCACCTTTACAGCCTACAGGAATGCCATTCCCTTGCCTATCTTTTGTTGTATGTACATGTAATGTATATATTGTGGGAAGCAGTGTGCAGGTGTGGGATTCCTGTGTTTGTGATTGTGTGTAAATGTGCCCGAGCACTAAGCAAACCCTACTTTCACATTTCTAAAAATATTTCTACACCTGTTATAAATTTGTCACCGTCTTTAATATATATATGCCGCAAATGCATTGATTTATAGTGCCTAACTTGTATACATTCCATTGTAAACTCTGTTGCTTCTTAAGCTTTCTCCTGGTGGAAGAACACTTGGCATATATATATATTTGCTCCTGCTCAATTTTTTCAGTGTTTTTAATTATGTTTTATGGATATTTATGGACTGGGGTTTTTTTGGGTTTGTTTTTTTTACATTTTGTATGTTGTAAGCTGCCTCTGTACTTAGTACCTTATTTATTTAAATAAATGAAGGCTAGACCTAATTCTCTGGGAATTTAGCCTACCCATAACCTAAATACTTTTCCCTTGCTGTTGTCTCCAAGGTGAAGCAGCAGTTCCACGATGCTGGCTTAATGGCAGACGTTGATGTGGACGCTGGTTCCACCCTGAACAAGAAGATAAGACATGCTCAGCTTGCACAGTACAACTTCATTTTGGGTAAAAACATCACCTTTTTGTATGTGGTAGGACTCCATTGGGACAATGTCCTTCAGAGGCTACTAGCACGGGGTCGTTATATAATTGTTAGCTTGTAAAGTTTGCTGCCTTTGCAAATAGACAGCAAGAGGAGTATTCCCTTTGGAGCTTGCCTGTGCTGCCTTGTTAGCCACAGCTAGTGCTGTCTCCATTCTGATTTATGTCATATTTATAGCCACCTCTTGGGGAAATCTTTGGCCCAAGTCTTCTTTTGTAGCAGAATGGCTCAGAAACATCTGTCTCGGTAATTTGTTCTGCTTCTTTACCAGCATTGTAAAAAGGTAAGAGTTCTAGGACACGTTTTGTTCTCTGTGTAAAAAGCAGGAGGGAAATGCAGCAAACATGCTTGGTGTATGCATGCAACATTCACTACTTATCACATCCCAATAACAGGGGCCTGATTCTCTTCCCTCCAGCTGCCCCTTACTTAAATTTCAAAGGAGAAAGGGAGCATAGACTTGCCACTCATATTTGACATGGTCTGCACATATTTTGCATTAGTGCACATTCTTGTCCTCAAATGCAATTGGGGTATAAGTCACTTGCTCTTCTCCCACTATTAAATGTGTGTCCTACAGTTGCAGTGTCTCTGTATGCTTGTTTTTATTATTATTGTTTTACATCTTAAGTGCACCTGTGGGCTAGATTGCAGCCATCGTGACAGAAATTCAGAGGAGCCAAAAGAATGCAGAAATAGTTGGAGCGTTTGTTCAGCATCCTCCAAAATGCAACGTCCCAGAATATCTCTGATTATACGCTCGTCCAGCTGTCCTTGGAAAGTGCCCAAGAAAGTTTTCTGTCATCTTGACAAATTGTTCCATTGCAGGACTTCTGCTGATAGTTAGTGAGGTTTAGTGTAAATCAATTCAGTAGCAGCTTTCTAATATCTTTTTTAAAAAATATGTGACCATCGTCAACATACTTATTTCTTAAACTCTATTCTTTCAGGCTATACAAACATATCGAGTTCCTTTTATTGTATGGATTTCCCTGTTACACTGCCATTTGATTCTTCTCTGAATCCTTCCCAGTTTATCTGTATTCTGTTGCCCAAAGCACTAAACGATGCTGCAGGTGTTCTGAGTTATTAATACTGAGCAGAGTAGCATACAGGCGTCTCACCACTTACGGAGGGGTTAACGTTCTTGGGTACCGTGCACATACATGAAACTGCTTATAGTGAGGAACACCATCTAAAAAGTCTGTAAACGCCCTCTAAACCTCTGGAAAAATCCACCAAACTCGACCACAGTTGCTCCCTCCAAGCCTCCTTCCTTAAACTCTTAACTCTCCACAGGCCTCAAAGGTCAGTGCAAAGTCTCATGGGATTGCAGTTGCAAAGGCTTCTGGGACTGCTAGCTGTTTCTCTGCCATTTTGCAGTTTCCCCGCTCTTTTGGGGACTTTTTACCCTTTTCGTGCCTTTTTCGTAGTTTAAATTAATACACGGTCGAATGTGCGGAAATGGGGAGTCACATGTAATTCCTTCATTTGGTTCTTGAGTATTAAGTACTGTAGTATATAATTGGTTGACTCTCCCCCCACACACATACTTTTCAATGGTCAACAGTAACAAGATCTCCTTTGTAACCTGCTTGTCTCTTTTCTGTCTTTTAGTTGTTGGTGAAAAGGAAAAGGCTAGTGGGACAGTGAACATCCGCACCAGAGACAACAAAGTGCATGGCGAACGCACCGTGGCTGAGACGGTGGAGAGGCTGCTGCAGCTGAAGGACTCGCGCTGCAAAAACGCTGAAGAAGAATTTTAGTCAAGCCCTCCTTTTCCACATTTTTCCCCCTTCCCCTTGAGCAGTTAACCTTTCTGGATTTAGCAATGTTTGCTCTGTACTGTATTTGATAAGAGATCTTTGTCAAAAGAACCAAAGCACCCACTTGCTTTCGTATGTTCAGAAATTAAGTTGTAAGTCCATTTTGTATAAATGTGGGCAATTGCCTTGATTAGCCTCTGCAAGCTCCAAGTCTGTGGAGCTTGAAGAAGCTAAAACTGAAAGGGACAATGGAACAATTAATCAGGGATTAAAACGCCACTGGTAGCAACCCTCTGATAATTTATCCTCTTCGTGAAATAAATTTGTATTTCAGCAAGGTTGTTTTAAAATGGTGTGTTTCTTGAAGCTTTGCAGCCCTGTTAATTATTCTGTTTCATTTAAGACATCACAGAAAACATCAAAGTGGCCAAATCTCTCTTTTTTTTAACTTGAATCTGTGTCGTACTAATGACTAGGTTTAAAATAAGGCTGGTATGTGAGGCTCAGTCTGTAGTTCTAAAAGTTGAAATATTAATATTTGATTCCTCCTGTTTGGCAGCAATTATAGTAATTTATTGTTTATGCTGCACCTATATTGTATTGTTTGTGATACAAAAATTAAGAGGCATGGCCCTGTTTGCAGACATGCAGCTTAGCAAAACACAACACACGAGGCAGAAAGAAATGGGGAGGAAGTAGGAGTATGCATCACATGTCACTGGGAAGTAAATGGAACACACATGAATGAAAAGCAAAAGGTGACAAATTAGAGAAAATTTCTATCGAACCTGATAATGCAAATGCACTTTGGACAGCGTTTTAAGTGCATTTTGTAAATGCTCCTCTTAGTGTCAATTAGCCAATTTGAGGATTATAGGTTTTCTGACTTTAAACACTAATGCTACTTAAAAGATGATAAGCCCCATTGAACCAGTGGAATGTAATCATGCTGCGAGTTGGTTTCAGGGCCCTGGTCTGTAATTATTGATGCAAGGTCACGAAAAAGTATTACGACCTTAAAACTTTCTCCTGTAGTTGAACTTTATTCAACAAGAAGAGATTCCTGCAGCTCTTCTTCCCTAAAATTGCTGAAGCTGCTTCATACACATCCTTTTACTAGCGTTATCTTGGCATATAGTACAAGCTATAAAGTAGTTTATCCCTGAGTTATAGCCCTACTGCACAATCTCAACAGAACCAGTGGGCTTTTCCGAAACAAAATGTTTCAGTGAGGGAGCTTAAAAATGCAGTATTTTGTCTCATTCACTTGCAACTGAGCTGGTAGAAGGGATGATGTAATAAATACAATCAATAGTTGCGATTCCTGTTTACGTAGTATCCAAAGCATGTTTTTTTCACATATGCTAACCCTTGTAAATGGGATGCGGGTGGTGATGTGGTT
This sequence comes from Darevskia mixta, assembly GCA_034641385.1. Classification (NCBI taxonomy): domain Eukaryota; kingdom Metazoa; phylum Chordata; class Lepidosauria; order Squamata; family Lacertidae; genus Darevskia; species Darevskia mixta. Next base: position 3,272,767 of record JAWWNH010000062.1, on the reverse strand, counting down.
TAAATCGCAGAGCCTAGGGCTTGCCGATCAGAAGGTCGGTGGTTCGAATCCCCGCGACAGGGTGAGCTCCCGTTGTTCGGTTCCCAGCTTCTGCCCACCTAGCAGTTCGAAAGCATGTCAAGTGCAAGTAAAATAAATAGATTCCGCTCCGGCGGGAAGGTAAACGGCGTTTCCGTGCGCTGCTCTGGTTCGCCAGAAGCGGCTTAGTCATGCTGGCCACATGACCCGGAAGCTGTATGCCGGCTCCCTCGGCCTATAGAGCGAGATGAGCGCCGCAACCCCAGAGTCGTCCGCAACTGGATCTAATGGTCAAGGGTACCTTTACCTTTACCTTTAACCCTTGTAAGGTAGGCCTGTTTTGTCCTCATTACAGAACCAGGACTAAGGCTGAGAGAATATGAATATGCAGGCACTTCACAAAACCGCGTGCTAGTAGACTTGTGTAGTCTGTAAGGCAGATAACTTGAGCAACTGGAGCACGCCAGGAAAAATCAATTTCTGCATCTGAGGGGTTGTGGATGGACAGCCAGATGACTTGGCATTCTTCCCTGAGAAGTGTTGATAAGATTGATTACCGGTAGGAGAAGAAAACCAGTTGTTGTCAACACATTCCTCGGGATGGGTGGGTGTCTTTAGATGTAGACACAATTTCAATATATCGCCTAACACAGCATAAATCTCTGCAGTTTTCATTTAAGTGAGGCAGCTGACAACTGGCTTTGATATACAAGGCATCTGCACCTCATTTGAAAGTTTTGGTACCTTTGGGGTTGCCTTCAAGGTCATTTAGAGGTGGCGCATTGCTGGATAGTGCTGATCTGTAATAATCCAAGCCCAGTTTCTCAACAGCAGCTGTGTGCTGTGTGGCAATAACTCCTAAATCAAACTGCAGCTCACCCAACTGGCTCCAGCTTATGAAATACAGGTGCCGGAAGGAAAGCTAGTATCTTTCTGCTTCACATCATTTGCGTTCTGGACTAGATTCCATGAGAGTTGAGAAGAGACAAAACATGCATCCAATGCTGTTGGGGCTGTGTATGAGATTTTAAACCTAGCTTGCCCTTCACTTACTTTTCTGGCCAACAGATGGCGGCACAAGTCCAGCAGGGGGAAAAATGGAGAGGGAAACAACTGATTGCAAGCAAAAGGCTTAACTGATTTCAAGCAAATAGGATCCTTAGTTACTGGTATAATGGGCTTCCCATAGCTGCTTCTGGCGGTTCCCTCACTGTGAGAAGTGAAGTTACAAGGAACCAGGCAGAGGGCCTTCTCGGTAGTGGCACCCTCCGTTGAACGCCCTCCCATCAGATGTCAAGGAGATAAATAACTACAACTTTTAGAAGACATCTGAAAGCAGCCCTGTATCGGGAGGTTTTTAATGTTTGATGTTTCATTGTGTTTTTATATGTGTTGGAAGTTGTCCAGAGTGCCAGCTGGGTGGCAATAATAAGAATAACAATTAATAAATAGTAGTGTGTGTCCTCCTTGCTTGCGTCAAGCTCAAGCCCATGTGCGTTAAACCAAGGGGTGGTCTCAGCATATCCGTCTCGATGCCATTACAAAACACAACCACAGTATACAAAACACTTGTAATAAAAGAGGCAACTTTGGCCATGAGAGGATGTCCCTCTCCAGCAGCCAGCATGTGTGTGGGAGCCCAGCAGATCTGCCTTTCCTAGAAACAGACTCCAGGCACTTCAGGTACACTCAAACGTGAGCAGCTTTATTTAAGTACAGTTGACAGGGCGCTCTGCTCACTCCTCTGCCTCCAGACCCACATCGGCTTCCTCCCTCGCACTCACCTTTGCAGGAAATTCTCGCTTCAATTACTTTGTCAATTGCAATTACTAGGTGAGCTCACTTTGTGTATGTAGTTCGTTTGTTCCTCCTGACCCGAGAACTATCTGCACAGGGTAAGCTCACCTAGCCTTTGCTTTGTGCTATAATTTACAGATGAACTCATTTCCACCGACTTGGATATTTTGTTCTCAATTATCAAGGCTGAGCCAAGACACTGCACTGTCTGAAGCAAAGGACAAGATGCCCCCCTGCTGCATGAGATTATTAATCTCAGGGTTATGGATTCGAGGCCCCTGTTGGGTGAAAGATTCCTGCATTGCAGGGGGCTGGACTAGATGACCCTGACGGTCCCTCCCAACTCTACAATTCTATGATTGAGTAGAGTGATTGCAGTAATTTAGAGACATTTCCTTATGAGAAGCGGGGGTGGGTGGGTGTTTAGAGATGATTCCTGGAGAATAGAGTGAGGGGGATGAGCCTGACTAGGTGAAGGTGTTGTTGCTGTTACTGCTTTTAAATAAAAATACGGGCCACATCCACACCCTACATTTAAAGCTCCACGATGCCACTTTAAACAGCCATGGCTTCCCCCAAAGAACTGGGTGCTGTAGTTCGTTAAGGGTCCTGAGAGTTGCTAGGAGACCCCCCCCCCATTCTCCCCCCAGAGCTACAATATCCAGAATTCCATGTGAAGAGGGATTCATGGTTAAACCACTTTGGGAATCAGATGAAACAGGCTGGCAAGGGAAGGGTTAGGTTCCCCCCCTTCACCTTCCAAAACACTTTTCCTCCAGCAGGAAAAGGTGCCATGGGGCATCAGGTCTGCAAGTGCAATGTAACAGGTCATTTGCCCATAAGGAAAGATGCTGAGAGGGACCCAGAGTGGGATGCTTGCTTGAGCAAAACACCCTCTTCGAATAGACAGATTTGTCCTAGCCTTGCACTTTGCAAGGGGAGAGAATGAACAATCCTCAATTGGAAAGCAAGGGCGGATAATAATAACAGTTAACATCGCCAGCTGCACCTAAACAATATAACATTTCGAGAAGCACCAATTGTTCCTTTTTTGTTCAGCCGGGTGAAGAAGTTGACTCCAGGGAAACGCAGCAGGCTGGAGAGTCCGACTGATGCTATTGATTCTGTGCACAATAAAAACAGCAGAAGCGCTTTGAAGCTCCTTGCAGAGTTCAACACCCATGAAGTCTTAGAATGGCACACAGCCTGGTAGATGGTGCTGGTCGGCGCTCATGGTGCATGTGAACACCAATGACATGGGGAAGTGTGGCTGTGAGGTCCTGGAGGACAGTTTTAGGTTGCTCGGTAGGATGCTGAAAGCCAGGACTTCCAAGGTAGCGTTGTTGGAAATGCTTCCAGTTCCACATTAGACAGGAAAAGCTTTGTACATGCATAGAAATGAGGATGATGCCGGGAGGAGAAGTTTGAATTCGTTAGGCACTCACTGAGGAACACTTTGGACATCTGTACAGCTGTCTCTTTTAAAAATCATCTTTGGGGTTTGTTTTGGTAGTGGCTGTATTTGCTCCTTTTTTCTTTTCTTTTAATCACATTGGCTTACCTTAGCAGGCTTCCTCAAACTCGGCCCACCAGATGTTTTTGGCCTACAACTCCCATGATCCCTAGCTAGCAGGACTAGTGGTCAGGGATGATGGGAGTTGTAGTCTCAAAACATCTGGAGGGCCGAGTTTGAGGAAGCCTACCTTACAGGGTTCTTGGCAGCTAGGTAACACATGCTTAGAACCCCTGAAAGCATTGTATGCCAGGCCAGGGGCTGGCAGAGCAAGGAGGAAGAGGAACAAGGTGTGTGTGTGTGTGTGTGTGTGTGTGTGTGTGTGTGTGTGTGTGTGTGCAGAATGGGGAGGGGATGATCCCCAGTGGGTTAGAATAGTAGAATTGTAGAGTTGGTAGGGACCTGAAGAGTCATCTAGTCCAACCCGTTGCAATTCAGGGATCTCAGGTTGTGGGGGGCCTGTTGCCAAGGGGAAGAGAATCAGCAGCTAGTGATGGGGAAGGAGAGAGGCAAGTACCTGCTCATTCCCTGCCCATGCTTCCACCCCAGCAGGCTCATCCCCTCTCATCCCACCAGTCCCACCAGCTCCTTCCAAGGAGAGGAAGCGTGACAGTGTCTCTTTGTACTCAGAGGAAAAGAGAGTTCAGCATCCCACAGGGGGAAGGGCAGTTCTCAGAGGTGCATCTCCTTGATCCACACAGGCAGAAGAAGACACCGCAATCGGTAAGGCTGAGAGAGCTCCTGAGAGAACGCCCCTCCCTCAGTCCCCTTGGTATTTAGGGCTGAGACAGACAGAGGCACAAGGTCAAGGTCAGTTCAACTTTCCTAAAATTAGAGCATAGCTTGGCAGTCAAGGTAGTAGAAGACCTTGTAGAAGGGAGCCAGTGTGGTGTAGTGGTTAAGAGCGGTGGACTCGTAATCTGGGGAACCGGGTTCGCATCCCCGCTCCTCCACATGCAGCTGCTGGGTGACCTTAGGCTAGTCACACTTCTTTGAAGTCTCTCAGCCCCACTCACCTCACAGGGTGTTTGTTGTGGGGGAGGAAGGGAAAGGAGAATGTTAGCCGCTTTGAGATTCCTTCGGGTAGTGATAAAGCGGGATATCAAATCCAAATTCCTCCTCCTCCTCCTCCTCTTCTTCTTCTTCTTGCATTGTTCAGCAAAGAACCAAAGCTTAGCTATGTGTATTGTCCAAAGTGCCTTGAGGTGCTAACGTACCAAAGTTTTCTCTCGTTAAAAATGAATAGGAAAAGCCTCGCTATCGGCCGCTCGATTCCTGGAGGACAGGACACTACATAAATGTGAAATATTATTATACAGATTTGTGTACCACCTTACTAGATAGCTTTAGGGAATCGGGTCTTCTCAACGCAGGAATGCACAAGGGCTCAACTCCACCGGCTGGCATCCATGCCACTTTCTGCACACGGCAGCCTTCACGTGACGGTGTCATTCAAAGTGGCCATCTATCTGCATCTTGTCTGAGCACATCAAACCTCGGTCTCACGCACACAGATGCCCTTTCATGCAAAAACCCAATTACATCTCTTTCCAGCATCAAAGAAGCAGATATACTTTTTATTCTCACGAGGGGTTATAAAACATTCTGTATTTTACAAACTGAAGCCGCTTTGGAAAAATACATCACGTAACTCTCGAAAAAGCAATATGGCAGGCATTGCACAGCAACGCCTTGCCCAAAGCATAATTTCCAGAGCAGGTGTAGATTTAGAAATACATCTGTCAGCCCATTCTACAGAAGTTTTTAGGCACCATGCAAGTTTTAGCACCATGGTGGTATAATAGCACCATATTTAAAGACCAAAACAAAAATTGCTCAAGTCCCTTAGAGGTATATGTGTCGATTAAGCTGCTGTATAAAGGTAAAAAGAACATGACAAACCTCACCCTGGACAGGATTTCCAATGATCTCCAGGTAAGGTAGGTTTGTTTTGATGCCTTTATTTTTCAAACTTCCCTTTGAGGCTTAATCTCCCCACATGGAACTGCAGAATTAACAAGGTGGCAATTTATGGAAAATAACTGGGTTCATAGATTTACTGGGATTATGATGACAACTCTTTAGTATCTTGGGGCACTTCTGGCATGGCACCAAAAGCAATTTTTGGTGTTTGTTTTTTTTTAAAGAGAAGTGGAAAAGCAGAGGGAAGGAGGCTGGAAAGAGGGAAATAAACAGTGAAGGTGAAAAGCATATAATGCAGAACAGACAATACAATAAGTGAATCCGACGTTGCATATCAGGACAAAAGGTACAGGTGATCTTTGGATTTGGAGACGGTTCAAATCCACTGCATTATAGTTCCATGGCAGGAGTGGCAGTGTAGCTCTCTAGCAGGAGTGGGGAAAGTGTGGCCCTTCAGGCAATTGTGGCTCATCTGCTGGGGCAGAGCTGCATTGCTAGCATCCTGGTCCCTGCACAGCCCTGCCCTCTTTGCTGCCATGCCCCTCTCCCACTTGGTAAGCCACAGCGCCACCACTGGTGGGAAGCTAGCATTGCAGCTCCACCCCACTAGGCTTTGGCTTTTTGGCTTTGGACTACAACTCCCATCAGTCCTGACCTTTGGCCATGCTGGCTGGGGCAGGCGCCCAGCGGCCTCTGGGATGCTACAGCTTCCCTACCCTCTGCTGGATCACGTTCTTCCGTTTCACATTCTGATTTAGCAGTCCTAGTTCTCAGTCATGCAGCTTCAGGCATGGGTCACTTTTTGAGGTCCTGTTGCGTTAGCATCCCCGGGTATCTTGCAAGTGGCGCAACACTGATTCCTCACCGATGGCACGGAACATTTCCCAAGATCCCTCACTCTCACGCAGAAATTCGCCGACAGCCTGTCCTTGCCGCAAGGCAAACCTGTAGTGAAAAAACACACCCACACACATTCATAAAAGGAAATGGCAGTAGTTATCGGTGCCTACAGAGTTAGGGCAACACCATAGGACATCAGAGAGAGGCAGAAGGAAAGAAATTGACAGTATAACCATATGTTTGCTTACTTGGAAGTAAGTTCCATAGTGTTCACTGGTGCTTCTCATCCTAGGAGGTGTGCTTAGTGTTGCAGTCTATTGTAAGTGTGCTGTTAATCACCGAAAGCACTGGTGGTGAACTTCCGGCACTCTATTATTTTTATTTTTTATTGAATTTATATACCGCCCTATACATGGGGGTCTCAGGGTAGTTCACAGAATAAAATCAAGATATAAAACCACAAAATACCTAATAAAGAGAAAAACAGCAACCCAATACACGCCCAATCTGAAAGAACGTCAATTCAGGTTTTCAGTGGATTGCTGTTTGCTCCAATTCAGCTTTAAAGAGTGGATTTTTGTGGGGAAAGCTCTGGAGGGGATGGGGGGAAGGATGTTCAGATACTGAGCTTCAAACCAGGGAAAGCGGCTGAAAGGTAAGGGTGGCTAAGCCCTGAGTGTAAGACAGCTTCATATGTTCACATAGTCAATTTCATAGAGTCCACACAAGAAATAAACATGAAATAGTGCAATGGTGGAAGAATTCAACATCCTGCATATCTTTTATTTGTTATTATGGATGAGATGGTTTCTCACATATCATTTCCTTCTTGGTTGTGTGGTTCACTCTGCCAGTCTCCTTGAATTCTGGTTTAACTTGGATAATTTCTGTAATCATCTACCAGAACTGGAACTGCAGAGTTTGCTGCAGCTTTTCAGCTTCTGCAGTGTGTTTGCATCCTCCCTCTGTGCTACTTAGGCACCTGTGTGCTTTGCTAGAACAATGCAAAAAGGTAATCTTGATGCGACTGTATGAATGACAGCATTGACAGCAATCTTTTTGTGTGGTGTTTTACCAATGTGCACATGCGTTCTACAGAAAAAAACCCGAAGCACCCCACCCCCATAGAAATTGTGATACAATTATATGTACCATAAAACAAAGCATGCTTCTTTTTGTAGAGTTTACTTTGGTAAGGCATTACATAAGGAAAAAGAAGCAAGAGCCTTAGTCATCAGATGTAGAAAAATGAGGGAGATCAACATATGGACTTACGTATGTCCCACATATCTAAAAATACAATAAGTATGGAGCATATGTCAGCATTATCTGAGCATTCATGCATACCATATGCCTATACAAAAATGAGCAATATTTTCCATAAAGTCATTGCAGAGTTTTTCTTGACTTCTTCCCTTCTGCATATTTGCCCTGATCCAGCTCTAGGAAGCTGCCTTTCACAGAGCCTACCTCTACCTCTAGCCTTATCTAAACCAGGGTTTCCCAAATTTGGCTCTCCAGCTGTTTTTGGACTACAGTTCCCATCATCCCTGACCACTGGTCCTGCTAGCTAGGGATGATGGGAGTTGTAGTCCAACAACAGCTGGGGACCCCGGTTTGGGAAACCCTGGTCTAAACTGTCAGGCAGTGACTCCAGGGTTTCAGCCAGGAGTTTTTCTCAGCCCCACCGGAAGAAAACAGGGATTGAACCAAGGACCTTCTGCATAAAGATCATGTGTCCTGCCACTCAGCTAAGGCACACTTCTCCTGGAAGACTTCCATTCCTGTCTGACTAGTTGCATCAGATGGTGGATAGAAGATTCACAGTCATGTTATGCATGCATCCGCTGAAAGCATTGGGGTGAAGACAGATAACATTTCCACCAAGTCAAATGTGCCAATGAATACCTGATTCATGCCTGCAGTTTTTTTTTATCCAGAAAGCCATGCATCTGAAGAAACCCCCCGCTTTCAGTAAGAACACCATCATTCCGCAGCTCTAATTATTATTCCCCATTAGTCTGCAGCATAACCCTGTGTCAGTGCCACAATAGAGCAGTGGCAGGCATTTAAATTTAAAATCAGTTTCGGTCCGGAGACAAGGGGACAGCCCTTCTGCGCCCTTCTGAACCTCTCTTGGGGATTGAAACTGATATACGGTCGACGTGCGCCTAGCTATTGTTCAGTGGTGTTGACCCAGGTCTTAAGATGCAGTCCTCGGGAAAATTGTCAGCTAAACAGGGACTGAGCAAATGAAGCAGCAGCTGGCTCCACACTGATTTCTGAAGGAAGGCAGCTCCTTTGTACTTGCTGCTGTTGAGAGACACCCACCTCTGCTCCCAACGCATTCTCGCAGGTTGCATTTCCGAGAACCTGCAGGCTTGGACTTCTGCTCACAGAGGCTCTGGCCATGAGCGGTGCTGTCCACGTTGACACACTTCACCACTCTTTGCTGAATGCCTCCTCCGCATGAAACAGAACACTGGAAGACATTTTGCATTACTGCTGTGGTTGTTATTTTACCATGAGGTCCCAGGGGAGGTTGCAGCAATAAATGTACCATTATTATTTTGTTTGTTCAATTTATATGTATCAAAAGATCCCCAGGCAATGTACATCATTAAGAACACATCTTATGGAGAGGATTCCCAGTTTTTATATCAGGATCATATTTCCAAAAGATAAACTCCCTGCTTAGGAAATGCCTTTGGGACTCAACAACACCGAGATTATCCTGGCGGAGAATGCAGTTACAAATTTAAAAAAAGGCGGTTTCAGAATTCCAAACTTGGACTATATCATTATGCTTATTTATTGTCATGTATTAAATACTGGAAACTCACTGTTGGTAATAATTTTCTGACGTGGGCACCTTAGGAATATGCATATACAGCAGCTTTGGTGGGCTGGACAATACTAGGATCAAAATACTTGAAATCTCAGGTGTCTCTAGAAACAACTAAGTCAGTTAGAAAGGTATGTAACATATTGTCTAATAAAAATAAATTTGACCCATACTCACATGCCAAACTCCCCTTGTAGGGAAATCCTATACTGTATTAAAAATTACTGGAAGGATGGCAATATGGAAAAACTGGATGGGGGCAAGTGTTTTGACTCGGGACCAACTGAAAGATGAGGAATTTTACAGATATACTGTTTTAAGACAAAAATATCATCTATCAGATGGGGCCCAGTGGCAGTTATACAACCTTAAAATATCAATGACTTCCCTTCTTCTCTTTCTGTGGTTCATTTTACATAGCATAAATCCCTGCAGCTTTTATGTAAACCAAACCATTCAGTAATCCATTATTACTTCCATCAAAACTTATTTATACTGTTGAAATTATCTTAATGCTGCCAGCGTTTTCAAGTGTACACAATTTCCCCCCATATATTCAATAAACATTTTCCAATCTTCTTTAAATGAATGTTCTTCTTGTTCTCTTGTTCTACACGTTAGATCCGCAAACTGCACATATTCCATCAGTTTAAGTTGCCTACAAAAAAAATACTCCTTGTGCCCTCAATCTTTCCCAACATCAGGGTCTTTTCCAGGGAGTCTTCTCTTCTCATGAGGTGGCCAAAGTATTGGAGCCTCAGCTTCAGGATCTGTCCTTCCAGTGAGCACTCCAGGCTGATTTCCTTCAGAATTGATAGGTTTGATCTTCTTGCAGTCCATGGGACTCTCAAGAGTCTCCTCTAGCACTATAATTCAAAAGCATCAAATCTTTGGCGATCAGCCTTCTTTATGGTCCAGCTCTCACTTCCATACATCACTACTGGGAAAACCATAGCTTTAACTATACGGACCTTTGTCGGCAAGGTGGTGGCCCTAATTAGCAGTTAATAACTCAGCCTAATAGCTTGCCGTAGAGGCAACGTACCTCCTTCCAGGGCTCCACCCGCCACTCGTAGCAGGGCTCTGCGTTACAGCTGACGTTCAGCTGCGGCTTGCGTCCTGCAACCTGGCAGTGAAACGGCCTCAGGGTTCTGTTGCTACGAACATCGAGGCAAAGGACACTGCGGGTCTTGAAACCGCCTCCGCAGATGGAGGAGCACTGCAGAAAGAAGGACAAGAAGGAGATGGTCTCTGCAGTGTCACAGAGCCCTGGCAGGGATCTGAAGGCAACTGCACTACAGGCCTAGTGTGATGGAGGAAGTGCAGGGAAACCTAGGTCCAAATCCAGTAGCAACTGTTGGGGCAGGGCAGGGTGGGTCCGCTTTCCTGGTTTCCCAATGCTGGGGTCGCTGCTGCTGCTTACCGAAAGGGTGAGGTAGCAGAGAGGGCAGCGCAGTGCTGGCACAATGGTGGGCACCTCTCAATAACAGGCAGTGTTAGGAAGCCAGGTAAGCAGTGCAGCCCTTCCCATGAGAAATATTCAAAATCCCCAATTGGCATGAAGTTGCATGAAGTTCCCCAAGTGAACTTGGGCCGGTTACCATCTCACAGGCTGCTTCCGGACAGGCAACTTCTAGCAATATCCAGCCATTGCTCTTCTACTGTAAGCGACAAGGGAATCTGCAATGGGTTTCCCACACTATCAGGAGTAAGGTAAAAGATAAAGGACCCCTGGACTGTTAAGTCTGGTCAAAGATGACTATGGGGTTGCAGTGCTCATCTCGCTTTCAGGCCAAAGGAGCCGGCGTTTGTCCACAGACAGCTTTCCGGGTCATGTGGCCAGCAGGACTAAACTGCTTCTGGTGCAACGGGACACCATGACGGAAACCAGAGTGCACGGAAACGCCGTTTACCTTCCCACCGCAGTGGTACCTATTTATCTACTTGCGCTGGTGATAAATAAAATAAAACAATAAACATCCATAAAAACGGCAAAAGTAGTTTCTTTCCCCAATAGGTTTTATCTTAAACAATTGCAGACGCAATAGACTACGATTGCAGTAGTCATTGTATCACCACCCTGTTCATTGTTTTATTATTTCATATGAAAGGCAACTTCCTCTAAAAAAATGTTTTGGCCAATATCTCCCTTCCCGTTGGATTTTTATCCAGCCGCTACCTCTGTGAGACTGAAAAAGGAAAGTATTATACTGGGCCCAAAACTTAGATCAAGGACCAAGGAAGTGAAACTTTTTAGTTCTTTCAACAACACTGATCTTGCCTCAGCAAGTAGACTACCTAAGTTTCCACACTTAATATTCCTGGCTTGTCATAATCAGATAGTGCCTTTGACCAGCTTCCTGGAATAATAATAATAAGCAATGTTTTCTGATGAGAAAAACAGCTGCAATTTGAATAATCAAGAAAATTGTATTTTTTATACAATTTTTTTGGCTTGTAAGAAATGTGAGTCCATTTAAAAATAATTGGTATGATAGGGGTTGCTTTTACAGAAAAGCATCTGTATCAAAATTAGCTGTGTAATTGGATTCATGATCCTGAAATCCAATCTTTTTTGATTAAGCCTCCCTTTCCACTTTCTTCCTTAATGATATAAGCATCAATCACGTTGGCCCTGAAACGCTGGGCTTTGTCTGGGATAAAGCAAGGCTGCAATATGGATTTGCACAAAATTACTTGCTGGTTTTTGGTAATGCTTTTAGGAAAGAGCACCACACAACCAGGTACTTTTCAGCAATTTTGGTCCTCTGAATCAGAGTCGGAGAGCTTGCCACCTTGCAGCCCCTTCCAGTTCTAAAAGCCAGATAGCTAACATCATAATAATTTTTAAAGACCCTGTAAATTGGAAAGACTCGTTTCCAAAGCGCCATTACTTTGCTCCAGTCCTCTGCTTTCCACTGGGCACATGGGCGGAGGTAACACCTCCTTGCCGGATCAGGCTTTCTCATGTGCCGGCAATCAGATTCATTCTTGGTGCTGCATTCCACCACTCTCCAAAAAGCCCCCACACCACACGTGGTGGAGCACTGCAAAAACAAAACAGAGATAAAGGGCTTTTGAGACGTGATGTTTTTAATCGCATTGCTGAGATGCAAATCTAGCACTTCATCTGCAGCCCAGGAAAGCAGAGAGTAAATGGGAAAAGAAGCTCATTTCATTGCACCCACCAGCTGCTTCTGGCACATACCACAAAATAAGACACATAACTAAAAGCTGGCAGCCAAAGAATTGGCTGGCTGGTGCAAAACAGTCAATATGAGAAAAATTGCAGGCGAGCGATCATAGCTCCCGTCAAGCATGGCCAATGACTAGGGATCATGGGAGTTGTAGTTCAGCAACATCAGAAGGGCAAAGGGTTCCCCACACCTGAAGTAGAGCAGCTCATTTATGCCTTGGGATTTAATCGCTACTGTATGAAACCACGGCCTCCTCACATTTCTATCAGTTCAACTCAGTTCAACCACATCTTGATTGAATGATAAAATGGGCCTGCAGAGGCCCAAATGATAATGATGATGGTGATAGTAATAGTAATAGTAATAATAATTTATTACTTATACCCCGCCCATCTGGCTGGGTTTCACCAGCCACTCTGGGTGGCTTCCACCAAAATATTAAAAATACAATAAAACATCAAACATTAAAAACTTCCCTAAACAGGGCTGCCTTCAGGTGTCTTCTAAAAGTCAGATAGTTGTTTATTTCCTTGACTTCTGATGGGAGGGTGTTCCACAGGGTGGGCACCACTACCAAGAAGGCCCTCTGCCTTTAAAGGCTGGTTTATAGATACTGTGCGTAGATAATTGCTTTCATTAGGAATGCAGCTGAAATAATGATAAAGGCGGCAGCGAAGTGACTCTAGTCAACAGAATGAAATCTCAAGACTCACCTCACTCCAGTTCCCCACCAACCAGGAGGCATCATTGGGTGAGTATCTGGACTCCATTGGATGTTCTGGCTCAGAGTCATTCAACAAAATTCTCCTGGAAGCTTCATCCCAGGTCTTTGGCTTGTCCGTATCCTGCAGAAATGGACCTTCTGTGGCATAAGTAGATGCCTCATCCACAGAGGATGTTGGTTTTGTTCTATTTGCAGACTTGTCTCTTGAAGTATCATTTAGCATCGCTGGTTGTACTGTGACAGGATCTGCTGTTGTATTTGCAGGTGTATTTATTTGAACATTAAGGCCTCCGAGACCTATTGTTGTCATGGAAATTCCTACCTCTGCTACCGGAGTAACGGAAATGTGTCTAAAACTGTCTGCATGATAATCTGTCGGCAAGTTGCTTGATGTATTACCATCAGTGTTGGTAGTAGGAGAACTTATCGTTGGCCATTTGCTCTGGGCTTTATTTTTTGTTTCTCCATCTGTACTGGATTCTTCCGTTAAATACCTGGGGGTTTTAGCCGAAGACATGGGATTAGTGGTAAAGGAGTCCCTGTTTATAAAGCCAATGTCTGAAGAATTGTATGGTTTTATGGGGGATATGTTCCCCACATTTGTAGAATTCAAAACACCTGAATTATTTGTAACAGGCCCGAAAGTACTATTTTGCAGTAAGGTGCTGTCACTAAATACGTAGGTATAATTTTTAGGAATGTTTGACTCACTGGAATTACTTAGTAATATTTTTACATCCAAGTTTTCTTTTTGGGAAGAGTTTGCAATGCTTAAGGATGTAGGCATCAAAGTAACATTTCTGGGCTCAAGTCCTCTTGTTGTTGTAAGGATTCTTGGGCTTGGTTTGGTAGTTGGCCAGTTGACCCCAGGGCCTTTTCTGGGATCTGTTCCAGTTCTCCTGATTATCTTTCCACCATGCAGTTTGAAATTAGGTATCAGCAATCGTCTGGAGTATGGACACTGCTGGAGGCCGCACAGAGCTTTAGAATGGGGTCTCTTTGAAATATCACATGGTTCTCCATTGTTCTTGGGGCAGGTGACGTTACGAGTCCGTATACCTCCACCACAGGTCACCGTACACTGCAAAATAAATAACATTTCTTCAGATATCTCACCCAATTATCACCTTGTACACTTGCATACTTGCACAAACCCAGCCGGTCCTGACACCAGTAAGCAGAGTTCAGTGCCTTTATTTGGTCTTGTGTCTGCAACCCTTGGAGAAAGGGCCACAGTTTTGGACCGGAGAAAGACTATGCTTGACCTTTAGAGAGAATAACAATTGAAGAGCTCTTTTGGACTTTTTGTGTGGAAAAAAGTATGAAGGAATAAGGTGCCTGGGATTGAAGAATAATTTTTATTTACTTAATTGGTAGGTGGAGAACTGGAAGTCTTCCTTATTTCTATCTTTTATCTTTATTCTTATTTTTATTTCATATGATTTCTAGCTTTCTCCCGTCTTCTGTTAACTCTGCCTATACTCACGTTTTGTTCTGGGGTTTTTGTGATGTCCTCTACTCAGTTAATGAGGGTCCACACAGGAAGGTGATGGACAGATGATGAAGGACCCTTCGTGAAAGGCAGGGAAAGGAAGATCTCCCAGGGTGGGAGGCTGGGAGAAGAACGGGAAGCTCCCAGGTGAGAGCTGGGAGGGTCCACCCCTTTTTGTGGGGGGCAAGCGTTAAGATGCACCTCTGATAGAGGACTTTGTTATTTTTTATTCTTCCGCTTTTTCTGTGTTGTCTTTCTTTCTTGTGTGTTTGTTATATTATGTTTTCTCTCCCCTCCTCTTTTTATTTAGATTAGTTTGGCTTTTATTGTATTGCATGTTGAAAAGTTTCAATAAAAGAAATTTAAAAAGAGAGAAAAGTGCCACAGTCTCAGACAGCTCCACATGCGGACCGCAATGAGCCAATATCTGTCTTTTCATTAGATAAAGGTAAAGGTACCCCTGACCATTAGGTCCAGTCACGGATGACTCTGGGGTTGCGACACTCATCTTGCTCTATAGGCCGAGGAAGCCGGTGTTTGTCCACAGACAGCTTCCGGGTCATGTGGCCAGCATGACTAAGCCGCTTCTGGCAAACCAGAGCAGCGCACGGAAATGCCGTTTACCTTCCCGCCGGAGTGGTACCTATTTATCTACTTGCACTGGCGTTTTTTCAAACTGCTAGGTTGGCAGGAGCTGGGACAGAGCAACGGGAGCTCACCCCGTCGCGGGGATTCGAACCGCCGACCTTCTGATCGGCAAGCCCTAGGCTCTGTGGTTTAGACCACAGCACCACCCGCGTCCCTTTCATTAGCCACATTGAAAAACAAAACATTGCATAATGAAGCAGGATTTTAACTTGCCCAACAACCCCTATGATCTTTGGTGTTCATTTTGCTATCTTGTCTATGCTGCTCAGGCGGGGGATGGGGCAGGTCGCACTACTTTTTAGCAGACACAAACTGTCGCTTCATATGCAAACCTGCCCCACAGACAACTGGGACTCTGCTCTGTTGAAAGCAGAGTACAGTAATTCATACAGGCTTTATGCTTCATCAACAAAATTAGCTGAAATCAAACCCATGTTTAATTTAATTAACAGTAGTGTCACGTTTTCATTTAGACCGAAAGCAGAGGGAGTTGATGGGGCATACAAAATGGGCAACAGAGGAATTTTGGTACACAAATCCAATCTCACTCTTCAGTTAATTCTTTGCAGGAGGGCGGGAGAAAACAGCTTGAAGGAACTGAGGGCAGAAGCAACACACCTGCTATGCACCTGCTAGTAACTAACCACAGCAAAATCAAACCAAGATTTTGTAATGATGGGAGCCTGCAAAACCTGACATTCCACAGTCAAGGGGAAGTAAACGGGTCTTATAACCACAGAGTTTTAATTTTACTTATTTATTTATTCTATAGGGCAGAAGGCAACAGAAAGTCTTCCATTAACCACAACTTCCAAGACTTTCTGTGAATCCGTTCAGAAAGTTACATCTCATCTTAATGAGTCAAGATAATGAGCAAGCCTTTTACTCACCCCTCACTTTGCTGGTTTAACAGCAGTTTTCCCCTCCAAACTGGGAAACTGCAGCTAGCTGCTTGGGAGCAAACCAAGATATCAAATCAACTTCAAAACACGGTGTAATATCCTGGATTGTTCCAGAGAGGGTAACCACAGTTTCCTGGTTTAGAGGAAATGGGAAACAATGGTTAATGGAAGACTTTGTGGCTTGTTTGTTCATCCCGCTGTACAAGGGCAATAGATAAATAGGTCTTTTCATGGGCCATGAAAATGGTCTTGAAGGCAGACAATGCATTCCTTTTGCTGAAGCTGCGTCAAGAATGAGGAGTCACTGGGATATGTACGCTGCTCTGAGCTCTTTAAGAAAAGACCAAGGTTTGAGCATGTAACACATACAACTACAGTGTGCCGTGAATGTACCTCAGTCCAATTGCTTACTGTCCAGTCTGATGGGCACAGGACATCTCTGTTACATGAAAGGTAAGTCTTTGGTTTTAGCAGATGTTTGCACTTCTCAACAGGCAAAGCTTGCTCATCCAATCCCACTGCCTGGATGCAAAGGACGGTCCGTTTCTTCTCTCCTCTTGGGCCACAGGTGGTTGAACACTTCTGCCATTCTCCTGCCCACCATCTTCAGAGCAAGCCAAAAAGAATTGGGGAACATCAAAAAGGGCATGCATGCTAAACCAGAGAATGAACGTTAGTAATACAAAGGAAACTTTGAGAAGAGTATATCACTTAAATGTTATGTTCCAGGCTTGCAACTTTTCCTCCTCTGGGTTATGGGAAACTGCTTCAAGGCAAACTCATATCAGCTCAGCAGAAGTACAGGCAACCCCAATTTGTGCAGGATCACAATTGCGCACATATCGGTCGCACCTAAAACATTAGTTGCCTGTATTTCATTATTGTCTATCATGCACATAGCATATTTTATTTGCGACGTCCTATCGTGTTCACACTCACAATAACCACACCTGGAAACAGACCCCTATTATACCCATTTTAGAGATGGGAGCAAAGATCTAATTACAGAGAGTTACAGTGTCCAGCTGGCCTCCACTAGGAGTCAGGCGTTTAGCATCACAGGTCCCATGATATGGAACACTCTTCCTGTAGAGGCATCCTTACTTTTGACTTTTGGGCCTCTCTAGAAGAACTTCTTATGCCAACAAGCCTTTGCAGCTGTTTCAATTAATTAGCCAGCCACTTTAATGATGACCTGAATTGTTTTTAAGGATGCTGTATGCTTAATAGTTGTACACCACCTTGAGGTTACCCAATGTGGTGGTATAGAAATATTTCCTATAAACAAACCCAAGAACCAACATTAGAAGGTCATTGCAACTATTATACATCCATCTGATCGCTGCAGATCTGCAAGAGAGGGTCTCCTGTAGATACCATCGCACCAGGAAGTCTGTGATATACAATGTAGGGTCTTTAGCATGGTGGCATCTACCCTTTGGAACTCCCCTCCACCCCGTTATGTATCAAACAAGCTCCCGTGATTACTTCTGCATGGGATGGTTGCTATTCAGAATGTAGGTTGTATGCCTCCTCTAGCACATTCTGAAAATGGCATGCAAAGCACAACCCAGTGTGTGTGTTTGCACCAATTTGGTAGTGCAAGACTTCAGGACTACTTCAGTTAGAAAGGCAGGCTACAGTCCTCATCCTATATGACAGAAGAACCGCTTTGAAGAGGACCTGGAGTCTGATTAATTGGGAGCAGGTGCCCAGTTATCTTTTCTGTTTCTGTGCTTCTATTTTAAAAAAAAACCCTTCAGACAAAAGAAAACCAATGTTTAGAAACTTATGTATTAACAAACTCTCTGTCCCACTTGGACAAAAAAATTCTGAATGATGGACAGCTGGCCATGGGAAACAAAACGTGGTCCTTTGCACACTTGTTTAATTACTGTAGTCTACACCTTTGACATTTTCTAGGAAGCCTACATAATCCTCCCCATATATTAACTTGGAGCTGGTAAGCCCTTTAATCCCCACTGACTGCACATCTGCTGTTGCCAATTACATGTCCAGGGGATAGGAGTGGCATTGCTGGAAAACGGTGACAGTGCTGGCCTTCGTCTGAAATCTTAGATTTCCGCTTATTTGTTCAAAAGCAAACACCTTTGGGAAATTACATATTGATCTCCCCAGCCCACAGCATTGCTAAATATCAATGCACAGCAAAGGGGAAGAAGTAATTTCTTAATAAATCAACAAAGACGGGGGCATCTTAGATTATGTTTTCTGCCAAGTGATTAGAGACACTGGAGAATGCCATTAGAAATGGAAACAGGAGTGGAAATTACCACAATTTCTGTGTTCATCACAGATCAGGAAAGGAAATCAGATTAATAATAATAATAATAATAATAATAATAATAATAATAATAAAGTGGTACCTCAGGTTAAGAACTTAATTCGTTCTTAACCTGAAACTGTTCTTAACCTGAGGTACCACTTTAGCTAATGGGGCCTCCCGCTGCCACTGTGCCACCGCCGCATGATTTCTGTTCTCATCCTGAAGCAAAGCTCTTAACCCAAGGTACTATTTCTGGGTTAGCCGAGTCTGTAACCTGAAACGTCTGTAACCTGAAGCGTCTGTAACCCGAGGTACCACTGTACTACCGGTACTACTACTACTACTACTAGTAGTAGTAGTAGTAATAATAATAATAATAATAATAGCAGCAGCAGTATTTGCTATTGTTGGGGGGATTTTTAGTCTGTGAATAGTATGTATATAATTACATTACTTTCTTAGTGGGGATAGATGGCGGGAAAGCTCACTGCCTGTTCCAAAGGGGTATCCCCTTAAGGTATATTGGGAAATGATGCTTCATGTCCAGCTTGGGGGCTGAAGGGCTACAGCACCCCCTGCCACTGGAGTCTGCTGGAAGTGGTTTGTTCTATGGGGGACGCCTATGGTCAACCACAACTGTCTATCAACCAGCAGGTAGGTTGGTTGATTATGGGATATACATGCCCAATGCCTACGCCAAACCTATTTTGTCTGTAATCCATATGGTTGTGACCTAATTTGAACCCAACACATCTCTCCTGGTATTCGTTTGCTGCCTGTGCATCCCACCATGGGCCCACAAATGTTACACTTCAGATCCCAAATGGAGCCAGTGAAATGGAACTGTGTTGCCACACAAGCCCCATTCACTGAAAATTGTGGGTCAAAAGATCCAGTGGGCTGAGACTTACTTGATTTAATTTAGTGGGGCTTACTTCTGAGCAAACATGTAGTTTCCTTGGTGACTCTAGCACTCAAATTTCACCTCTTTTTAATCAAAGCACAAAATTCCTCTGAGCCTCTGGCTTACACTCAGATATTAAGAGAGGCCATTAGTTATCAAATCAGATTATGCTGTCAGCTGGCTTCCTGGTAATTAGACCTGAGGAATCATTGCATTGTTTAATTCAGATACTTTACAAAATTATTTACATGGGCTGTCATGTCATTCAAAGACATCGCCCTGCTGAGATGTTACTGCTTATTATTGTTGGCATCCATATATTTCGGGAGAAGATGGAAGAGTGTGCCATTGAGGGTAAAGTCAAGACATTGGAGAGTTACAGCACCTGCTGTAGAGACCAATACAGGAGAGACATGTTTTATTGCAGCTGGGGGAGATGAAGGTGTCCGGTTTTATTGGTGCATATGCACCAGTGAGTTTTTTCTCTCTACGCTCCTTCCACCGGTCATTTCTCTTCTGATCACACTGGTATGCATAGCTACTAAGGAGGCATGAAAAGTGGCAATTTCCCTAACTGATGACCAGCGTTTCAACTGCAAAATCAGCGGGATATGTCATAAAATCAATTGCTGACAGATGCAAAGTAAGGTTAGTTAGGAGGAATGTTCTCAGCTAAAGACGCCATTTCTGGGCTCAACATTATGCAAAAGTTCAAAACATGCCACCTGCTAGCATTGTTAAATGTTGATTTCTTGGGTGATTCCCAAACCCAAAACAATGGATTTCAGGTAAAAGGTAAAGGGACCCCTGACCATTAGGTCCAGTCACGGACGACTCTGGGGTTGCGGTGCTCATCTCGCTTTACTGGCCAAGGGAGCCGGCGTACAGCTTCCGGGTCATGTGGCCAGCATGACTAAGCCGCTTCTGGCAAACCAGAGCAGCGCACGGAAACGCCGTTTACCTTCCCGCCGGAGCGGTACCTATTTATCTACTTGCACTTTGACGTGCTTTCGAACTGCTAGGTGGGCAGGAGCTGGGACCGAGCAATGAGAGCTCACCCCGTCACGGGGATTCGAACCGCTGACCTTCTGATCGGCAAGCTCTAGGCTCTGTGGTTTAACCCACAGCGCCACCTGCGTCCCGTAGATTTCAGGTAGCAACCCTATATTCAATGACCTGGGTAGTAAGCACCATAAGCACCATAAGCATTGAATTCAATGGGATTTGCGAAATGATGCTAAATGCTCTTGCAGCTGTTGTTTCGTAATTGCTGGTAGCAGGGGGCAAGGAGAGGAATTCTCATTCACACCCACTCATGGAAATCTCCTCTGAGCTCCAGGAGGAAAGTGTTCATTTTGGTTACAGCTGAGGCTGATAGCACACTGAGACTAAAAGTAGTGATGGAGGTGTGATTTTCATTAGGACCACAGCAGGGGAAGGAGGAAAGTGTTGTTGTTTTTAAAGTCCCCATGCACCATTGTCCCAATTAAAGTCCCCCCATACCTCCTACGGGCAATTAAAAAGTAAAAGGCAACAGCAAACCACATATTTAGTGTCCCTTCTAATATGGCCCACATTTAGGTAGGTTCATCACATCAGTCAAGCATTTAAAACAGCTGCCATGTGTCTTCAGGAGTTGGCCTTTTCGTAAACTCACATATGCCATATCTTCTCTGGAATCATTAGATATTATTGCTATCAAGATGCACACCAAAATGGAAACCTGTCGCATGACTCACTTTGCCAATCAGAACCTTCAATGTTCAAACATGCTGTAAATAACAGAGCAGGCGCAGAGGGTTTGTCGAGCGACCAGTGTTGTCAAAACTGCCCATCACTGTGCACTGAAAGACCTTTTTTCCCCTTACTGTGTTTCCTAAGGGAAAGAGGACCGTTGATGCTTCTCTCCTCAGCGAAAGCATCACAGCTTCCCCAAACACAACCTGTTAACCTCTCAGCTGGCTGACGCCACCTCTCCTGCCCAGGCTAGTGAGATAGGTCAGGTGTAAGTCAACAGGTGTAAGTCCTTGTAGACACCTGGGGAATTATGACAGAAGATGAATAATACCAAGCACTTAAATGCTGCCTTTTCTGGGTGTTCCCTTACAGCTGCTCCTTAAGGTAGGCTGCGTTGCAGAAACGGAACGGGAGCTGAGAGATGGTGGTTTGCTTTACAGCAGAGGTGGGGACCTGTGAGCATCCAGACATGGTTGGGCTCCAACTTCCATCACCCCACAAGCTAGTATGGCCAATGGTCAGGAATGATGGAGCCCAGTCTCTGGAGAGCCATATGTTCTTCCATCCCTGCCTTAGAGGGCTGTCCACCTAGCAAGCCTGTCGCTGAAATGAAATTGGGACAGAGGATGCTGGCTGACGTATTGTTCTCTTATTCACTATACTATTACCAGTTTAATATTATTCATTTCTTAAGCTGTTTTATCAGTTCTTTTTAAAATGTGTCCTTTCTTCTATCATCTGTCTACCTATCACAATGTTGTTTGGCCTACATTTCTGCTGTTTATTGCCATCTTTACCCATGAGTATATTCCCCTAAATTACAAACACACACACACACACACACACACACACACACACACACGCACCCTACCTTGGTGGACAGTCCCTTTCCATGCATTTCTTTTGTTTCCCATTGGGCTGCGTTTCGAGATCACAAAACAGGTTTTTCACCACACCTCTCCCCTTCCTCACACAGTGGGCCGTCTGCTGTTGGAAACCTATGAGAAAGGAAGGGCACGTGCTGCATTCAGAGGCAATGCCTGGCTTCGAAGAGGGGAGCCATCACAGAATTTTAGAGTTGGGTTGCTGGTCATCCAGTCTGGCTCCCTTGCTCACTGCGGGATCTACAATGCAGGATGCAACCACAGCATCTCCGGCAGCCTCGGGCTGTTCTCTGATCAGATCCATGACCCTCAGAAACACCAAGCAATGCCCAATTTTCAGTGTACTCATGAACCAGGCAAGCAGCTAATCGTTTATTCATTAATTTATCTGAGAGCAGAAAACCACGACTTGTCTTAATCAGCTGTCCAAACTAACATGACATTAAGCAATTTCCTTTAGGGTAGTTAAGCAATTATCCTTATGAAATGACTAGATTAGTACATCAATAAAATGGAACTGAACAGCTCAGGAATTGCAGATCTGAATGATGGCTGCATCCACAGCCCCCCCCCCGAAACATTTTGACAAATTTGGACATTTGCTACATAGCCTACAGAAGCCTGAAAATCTTAGGTTCAGGATGTCATTTCCCCTTCTTCCCAAAGTCTCTGCATTTTTAACAACTACACAACAGACAGAAATTCAGCAGGGGGAGCTTTCTAAAGCACCATGTCAGGAAAAGCTGTCCTGGTAGAATTTTGTCCCATCCTGCACAGAGCCTCTGTCAATAAAAAAAGATGTCAGCTCTAAGGCAGTGCTCACTTCTATCTATCACAGGGGTGGGGAACTGATGGTACTCCAGATGTTGTTGGATTTAAACTACAATCAGCATGCATGAGTAATGGTCAGGGAGGATGGGAACTGTAGTCCAACATCTGGAAGGGTCTTAAAAATATGGTTTGGGGTGTGAGGAATTCAAATCTGCTATTTTTGTCACAGGGCAATATTTGGCTTGGTTTGATGAAGAGGCACATAAACAGCTTTTGGAAAACCAAATAATTTTAATTTTACCATTTGAAAATGTTAGGCAATGCTAAATGAATGGATGGATGGATAAATACAAGTACTTGGTAATTATTTTTAATGATTTCTCTACATTTTACTTACCAAGCTAAACCAAATTATATTAATTTAACCAAAATGCCTTTTGAATTCCCAAGTCATGTGACAACTAGTTAGCACCCCTCTTTTTTCTGGAATTTTAAAGTTGAAAAATTCAGCACGTCCCAGGGCAGATGGCTCATGGTATGCGTTAATGAAACTCCTTTTGCCAGCATCTGAGCAACTCATTTGTTCCATGAACACGCTGTTAAGATAATTAACACCAAAGCAGCTAGCAGAGAGAGGAAGATGGCAGCAGCACTAATGTTGCTTACCTCTCCCACAAGTCACACTGCAACTTGTCCAGCTTCCATATCGCCAAAAATACTCTGGCTCTTCCACATCATTCTCAGAGCTCCAGCCTTTACGGACAGTATACTCATATTTCACTCCAGGGTTATTTTCCTGAAAAAGGAGCTGAAAAGAAACAACGGTCAATTTTGGTCACAAAATAGTTCCAAGCAAACAAATGGAGAAAGCAAGAAAGCTTAGGCATGTTCTAAAGCACCTTCCAGGTATTGCTAGGATGCATCTTCCATCATACCTAACTAGGGATGGAAGAAGGCATCATTTTTGGCCATGGACTGGCTGGATGCAAAGGAGTGGCGGGAGGTACCAGCCACGGAACCCTTCGGGGAAGAGGGAAGAAGGCTCCGAGTCAGGGGGTTGGTGGTGGGATGACAACGAGTGGTCAGAGGGAGAAGGAACAGACTGAGAGGAGGTGACAGCAGCAGGAAGAAGAAGAGTTTGGATTTGATATCCCGCTTTATCACTACCCGAAGGAGTCTCAAAGCGGCTAACATTCTCCTTTCCCTTCCTCCCCCACAACAAACACTCTGTGAGGTGAGTGGGGCTGAGAGACTTCAGAGAAGTGTGTCTAGCCCAAGGTCACCCATCAGCTGCATGTGGAGGAGTGGGGACGCGAACCCGGTTCACCAGATTACAAGTCTACTGCTCTTAACCACTACACCACACTGGCTCTCAGGAAAGGTGGCAGGGTTTAATGAACAGGAAGAGGCTGTGGCTGAGAGCAGTTCAGACTCTGACTCAGGAGACTGAGGGGAGGGTGGCCAAAAGGCAGTGGAGACAGGCTGCTGAACAAACCAGGGAATCTCCCCCTCCTGCTGTGACCAGCTCCCCTTCCCCCTGGTCTCCTAGAACTCAAATGGGCAAAGCAGAGGGTGGTTGAGCGTAGACGCCGTCTGAGACTGCATGGGAAAGATCCTGCAGAGGAGGAGTCCTAGCAAGAAAAGCTAATGATATTCTAGGCTGCATCAACAGAAAGAAGTCTAGTGTCCAGATCAAGGGAAGTAATAGTACCGCTCTATTCTGCCTTGATCAGACCACACATGGAGCACTGTGTCCAATTCTGGCCACCACAATTTAAGAAGGATGTTGGCAAGCTGGAGTGTGTGCAGAGGAGGGCAAGATGATCAAGGGTCTGGAAATCAAGCCTTAGAATTTCTCCTCCCTCCCTGACCCCTGTTGTCTGGGGCTGATGAGAACAGGGGTCCAATAACGTTTAGAGGGCACAGATATGGAAAAGCCGCCCAGTCCAAACCTCCCAGCAATTTTCCAAAGCCACTTGCACATATGACATGTTCCCCTACTTGTAGCCACAATGATTCATTCGTGGGTCCAGCGGCAGTGAGGTTTTCCAGGTCGCCTTTTCTCCCATATTGAAATATTGTTCCGGCCACTTTGTAGTCTCCGTTCCATTGGATAATAAACCCTCCATTTAGGTAATACTTTCCCGGGTCCTCACTCCGCAGCGCAAGGAAATTCCCAGCTTCTGCCACTTCCAGCACCTTGATGTTCCTTGCGCCTTTTGGAATCAGGCCAATATCAACATACCCTATGGGGGAAGAAGCAACATTCACCAGTTTTAACAACAGAATATTAATGCACTGTGCCTAGGTCACATTTATGCCATACAGTTAGAGCACATTTAACACACATTGCAAGTTTTCACCCCAAACCCTCACAGAGGGTTTACCCCTCACAGAGCCACAATTAGCAGCACACTTAACGAACTACAGTTTAATTCCAAATTACTGCCCTTGGACAAATCTGATGTGAACATTCCATAACAGCACATTAACCACACATGTCCCATTGAGTTTGGTAGGTCTGGTTCCCAGGTAAGCAGCTACAGGTTTGCAGCATAATTGGGTACTTCTTATCTTGCCTAGTCAGGTTTAATATTTTGAACAAATTATCGCTGAAAAGGCCTCTGAAACAATTGAGTCTAATTTTTCCACTATCACTTAAATGTCTTAGTTGATTAATTGCATGAATATCCGTTAATTAATTAAAGCAGCATAAATTTAATCCCACCCACTTTCCTTTCCTCCCCCCTCCCCTCCAAGTCCCCCACCCCACCCCCGGCAACCTCTTGCTTGAGGTGATGAGCCTCTGGGTATCAACCAGCTCATTTTCTTTTCTGCACAGCAATGCACTTTTCAGGTGGTTTTTATAAATAATGCATGAGTATGAAATCTGCATATGAATGAAGAAAATAGTTCTGAAGGAAAAGACACTCTGTGGGGTGTGTGTGTTGGAGGTCTAGAAATGCAACCATGTTGCATTGGGCCCCATCCTGAAAGTGGAATTCCTGTGTGACTTCCCCTTCCTCCCTGTTGGAGATTCATTCCCCGTGTCTGCAGTCATGGGATTGTTATCTATCACATGACGGTATATGTTTTCATTCCACAGAGTGGGAAGTGACGGAGACAGGATGTTTGTGTTACTGTGTTCCGTGAAGTGGGACTATTGTCCTTTGTTCTTTCTCTTTGCTGTCTGATGCTAAAGAGAGAGGGAGCCATGTTGCAGTGCTCCCTGTGTGTTTATATGTAAATAAAGTAGATTAGCCAAAACGCTGGGTTGCTGAGTTCGGTTATGCATGCTGCGAAGACTGTAGATCCCTAAGTGTGCTGATGCTTCTTGGTATCAGTCGCTGTGAATCAAATCATTCTTTATTATAGTCAGCGACCAGCACAAGTCGCTGTGATGTTTGGGCAGAAGAAAGCTTTTGAAGCTCCCGAACGATCGACAAGGAGGGAGAGAACATGCCAGTCGGGCATGTGTCTCTGCCAGGATCTTACATGAGAGTAGGACGCTCCTGCCAACCCCCTCCTTTGCGTGGCCCCGGGCACTGGCAACCCATGCTACGCCACTGATAACCAGTACTTACCCAGCTACTGCTGCTACCCCAGAACATTGTGGGAAATGGCCACCTCAGCCAGACCCACTTCACTGCCTCCGCAAGCTGACTCCCGTCTGTGACCCACTCCCCATACCAGCCTAGTGTTGAAGTGAGAATCAGTTGCCATTCCTGTACATGGAAGGGCAGGGGCATCTTGTCCTTTGCCTGAGATGGCAAAATGTCTTGGCTCAGCGCTGTTAATCATGGGCTGTACCAGAGGGATTAACTAGGCACAGCTTTTTTGAAACGTTTCTCAATTCCTTCTTCCAAGTTATTTATAAAGACGTTGAACAACAACGGGCCCAGGACAGAACCCTGCAGCACCCCACTTGTCACTTTTTCCCAGGATGATGAGGAACCATTAAGTGAGCACTTGTTGGGTTTGGTCAGTCAACCAGCTACAAGAGTTATTTGCCCAGCCCACATTTTACCAGCACCACCGCAAGAATATCATGGGGGACTTTGTCAAAAGCCCAAGTGAAATCAAGATACATGATGTCCTCAGCAGAAAGCCTTTCCTGCAGGATTCAGCTGATTAGAAAGTAGAGAAAAATGTGCTCCTCCAGCAGTTTTTTAAAATGAAAGGATTATCAAAGAGGAGCAGATGTACTTAATTTTGCAGGCAGCTTTAGATCAATGATTTATTTCCTTTATTACCTTATCACCACATTCCGACAGAATAGCCTTTCAGACCTACATTTGCAATGGGTGGGAGCCTGCACACATACCTTTGGCTCAGAGATTTCTCTTCAATATGGCCAAGGTCTTTAAAGCCTAAGTACAGCCTCTGACTGTGATCGCAACATGGATTCACACAGCAAGGCTGGATCTGCAGAACTTTAAAGCTGCTGGAAACTCACAGATAAAACAAGGTGTCCAGCATGATAGAATTGAAATCATTAACATTCGGCTCTCCTTTCCATGTAACCACAGGCAAGAATAAAAGTCTAACATAATCTTAGAAAATTAAACAAAAGATAGAGATATGCTTCTGATTTGGACGAAAAGCTTTCCCCTATAGTGCCACTTTTCAAAGGTTTCTGCTCTCGCTCTCTCTTCCCCTGCTCCAAGGTCTTGCAAGGAAAAAACCTGAAAGTTATTGTAAAGATACAAAAGAAACTTTTCACAAGGTAAAAAAATAAATAAACCGTGGTGTTGTAGAGATGAAGAGATTTATCGTGGCGTTAGCTTTTGCGGACTAGTGTCTGCTTCTCAAAATAGTCTGCCAATGCTTATGCCGCAATAAATCCGCTTGCAGCGCAGTCCAAGGAACACAGGAAGAGGCCTTAATACTAAGTCACAGAAGGAGGTTCATCAAGCTGAGTCTCATCTGTAATGACTGGCATTGGCTCTCCAGGGTTTCAGACAGATCTCTCTCTTCCCCACCTTCTTGGAGATGCCAGAGATTGAACCTGGGAACTTCAGTATGCAAAGCAGGTACTCTACCTGTCAGCCACAGCCGTCCTCCCTGAGCTATGACCCCTGCTATGCATGACTGCTAAGAATTAACGCACAAGGGGGTGAATTCTCAGGTGAATGGGTATAAGATAGCAGCTGGAGCCTGGTGCCAAAGGCTGCAATTTTTGCTGTAATAGATTGACATGGCTACCCCTCTGGAAATTATACCTACATACTCAAAGAGGCTGAGTCATGCAGTCCAGTCCTGTGCAACCTGGCAATCATATTTATCATCCTATTGATCCAAGTGGATTCAATAAGCCCTCCTTAATAAAGGAGATATTGCATTCAGTATTGCTTCATATTCCCCCAATTCCTTCTACAGGTTCGTTTTCTCTCCTTTGGTGACAGAGTACTAGTGTCTCAGAGTATGTTTTTTTTAGCAAGTGTCATTGCTCATTGAAATTGCTGCAGAAAAACACTGCAGGGGGGAAAAGCATTATTCACCTGCTCCTTCACTTTGGTTGAATGCTATCTTCACAGTCTGGCAAGAGGATCCATCTCCCAGGCAAACTCCGCATTGATCTTCTGTGGCATTGGAATCCATCTCATAATCACAACCGATGGTCTGAAGGAAGACACATTTTTTTTTTCAGAATACAGGTTGCATGCAATACGGGATCAGCACTAACCAATCAGCAAATGCCTGCCAGAGACTATTTCTCTATTTGCATCATTCCCATGTCTTAAGGTGTGTCCATGTGGCGGGTATTTTCTGAAGCTCAAAGCGGCTAACATCAATAAAATTACAATAAAATATAAAAGAAAGAAAAAAGAGGATTTCTTCCCTGCTCAGCTGTAACAACCATATTTTTCTGCCCCAGCTACACGGATAATGTGAGGGGATGCAAAAGGAGCCACAAACAGAAGAAAAGAAAAAGGGTGGTAAACTACTGCTCTATGCTATCTCTCCGTATCTCCACCTGTATTCTGAATGCATTTTCATTTCCAGCTGTAACATTTCCATATCTGTACATCTTGATGATATCAAACTGCACTTGTGGCAGGTTGAATGACTATCAGTAGGGAACACGTTTAACATTCATTTTGACACTTGACAAAACGTCCTTTTGTTCCCTGGAGCTCAGCAACTGGCTCTGCCCATTAAAACACTGACACTTCTTAATCGCCAGTTCTGCAGCAGACACCAAAGGGCAATTTTCGTGGACCTCAAAGTCACTGGTATAACTACTTGCAACTTCTTAATCAGCTGGCATCGTGTGAGGCAGCCGACAGACGCCATCTTGGAAGACTATTAAATATATGTGAAAACTAAGAACCACCTTGTGGAACTATAAATATGGACAAATTCATGCACACATACACACAAATCTGTGTTATGGGCTTATGTGTCCCAAGTGTTTCCATGTGCTTAACAATGTCCCTGATACTGTTGGCTGGGAAATGCAAGTGGTTCGTATTTATTGATTAATCGGTTCTTGTAAGAACATAGAATGAGCCTGCTGGATCAGGCCAATGGCCCTCTAGTGCAGTATTCTGTTCTCACAGTGGGCAGTCAGATGTCTGTGGGAAACCATGACCAGAGCACAGGAGCATTCTCCCTTCCTGTGGCTTCCAGCGACTGTTATTCAGAAGCATGACTTTCTCTGACCGTGGAGACAGAGCATAGATATCATGTCTAGCAGCCAGTGATAGTGTTATCCTCCATTAATTTGCCCGACCCTCTTTTAAAGCCATCCAGTTTAACTTGGATTAATAGTTTATGTGGCTTATTGACTCACCCAAATATCAAATTCATTTATTTCAAGGGACCTTGAGCAAGCTGCTATCGAAATTCTATTAGAACAAAAACACTTTTGGCTTCTTGAACATTTTTTCAAAGCACAACGCCCCAGAACGGTGCAAAACAGAACAAAATTAGTGTTGCCCTATGAAGAGCCTTCCAAAGAGATGTGTCAGGGCATCTTCATTGGGGGGGGGGGAACAGATTGGAACCTTTTCTTCTTGTGACTTGGAACAGTCATCATCTGTAGCGATGAGTGAATTTTCAAAGGTCATAGTGGCTCAGCAGTGACAATTGATAAAAAGACTCGCTTAGCTGGGCCATTATCAAAGCTGTTGCCTGGGATCATATGAGAATAGTTCTTTTCATGCCCAGCCTAGGAATATTTTGTAACTACTGTTGCTGAAGGCCAATTTCCACCAAATCTAGCCCCTGATGGATTTCCGGGATAAGGAAAAGCGGACTGACCATGCAGTGCTGTTACTGCTCAAGGCAGTTCACACTGAAAACTTGTAAACAGACCCAATTGTTTATTACAGTAGTGGTTATTTCTCAAATTCCGGACCAACAGGAAACACTTTTCACATCAATATCATGTTCTCTTGACTCAGCCTTTTGGTTGAGTGGATATTTGTCCTCCTGTTGTGTTGTTGTGCACTGCTGTTCTGTGGTGCCATTTTGTTATGTTGTTATTGGTTGCTTTGTGGTGTTATTTTATTATTTTAATACAAAATTGTACTTGATTTAATTGTGACATCTTTGTAACTCACTCTGGGACCATTTGGGGAAGGGCCGGCTATAAGTACAAATAGTAAACAAACAAGTAATCTGGGATACGCAGGGTAAACTACTGTAATGCTGCCTTTGTAGATTATTTGGATACTCCAGTTAATTCAGAATACAGTCCCAATATCAACCCCATATCCATGAGCCCCCAACCCCCTTCCCCATTCTAACCAGCCCCCAACTCCTAGGCCCTTCTTGCCAACCCTCAAAACAGGAAATATTAGTTTTGAGGATATAGCTTGTTAAAATGATCCCAAACGTAAAGAACAGCACAGGGATTTAAGACAATGACTCTGATAGCCCTTTGAGGCCTGAAAATCTGTAGTCCCATGAAGTGTTCAAAGAAGGAAACATACCCAATACCTTACACATGCCATTAACACAGACGTCTCTGCTGTTGTTTCCTTCAAAGCAAGGCGTACCGTCAATGACAGCGTCAAGCATTTTCTCTGAAAAGTGGTTGTTCGTAGGACGGCATTGTAGCTCACAAGGATTAGCTGAAGGGAAACCCCCAAAGTTATATCAGCTACTATAGACACACACAACTGCAAGGTTGTAGTGCAAGTATAAAACAAAAAGTTAAAAGTGAGTACCATGGCAACAGGTGATGATAGTAAGACACTGCCTCCCATTAAGAGACATTTGCGGCAGAAATCTGAGAGCAGCATGTGCTAGAGGGATCATTGCTACAATCATCCTGCCTGGGCCAGAGCTCAGGGGCAGAGCATGCAGAAGGTCGCAAGTTCAATCCCAGGCACATCAAGTGTCATGGACTGGCTCAATGCAGAGGAGTGGTGGAGGCACCAGCGGGGAATCCCCAGGGTGAAAAGGCTCAGAGACAGGGGATTGGGGGTGAGATGATGTCAAGTACCGGAGTTCCCCTCTCCCTCCTGGTAGCTCACCAATAAGAATTAACGAGTATCTGGTAGATTTATAGTCTTTTTATTACAGTATCAGGTTGCGAATACAGATCAGCATCTCTCTGCAAGGATCGGAGTCGCTCACTCTGACTCCTCCCCCCACTTCTGCAGCAAGAAGCACACCAACAGGAAGTCCCTCCCCTCTTGCTTCTCCTTTGTTCTCTGACACGCTCATATTTCCTAGTTTGGGGGGAGGGAGGGAGTTCCCACCCACTCTCGATTGATGTACTGCCCAGCTGCCTCCCTCCCTCCTGTTGCTTAGCTACTATCTCAAAGTTGGGCAGTTCCTGTCTCAACTGTGCAACCTCGGAATCTGCCTGTCTCTCTGCTTCACAGGGCTCTGGAAACGGAGCGGGGAAATATTCCCTCTCCTCTTCTGTTAGAAGCTGATCTTCCTGCCATTGCATACCCCCATCTTCTGATTCAGACCAGCCCCTGACAGATGACAATGTGTGGTCAGAGGGAGAAGAGGGAGCAGACTGGGATGAGGAGGTGTCGGAAGCAGAAGAAGTGACAGGGCTTAGTGAGCAGGAAGAGACTGTGGCAGAGGGCAGTCCAGACTCAGAGGGAGGTCAAGAGACAGGGTGGAGGCAGGCTGCTGAAGAATCCAGGGACTCTCCCTCTCCTGCTGCGACCAGCTCCCCTCTCCACTGGTCTCCCAGAACATACAGAGGAATGAAGAGGGCAGAGCAAAGAGAGAGAAGACGATGGAGCCTTAGTCTGCTGGGGAAGGAACAGGGGAAGGAGCCTTAGCAAGAGATGGGAAGGTGGGGACCTTCAGACCTTGCAACTGCCTCATTGGGGCAAGACCTACTGGGAAGGGTTGCTGTGCTCACTAGGCTCGCACTGTATTGGTGTCTTTGCATAAAGAATTAACTTCACTGACACTAGTTTTTTTTTTTTTTTTTTAATTGCTGACCTACTCCTGAATCCGGCTCCTGACTTTGGGGTAGGGCTGGGAGAAAACCCTGCCTGAAACTCTGGAGTCACTGCCAGGGCTCACCCAAGCTTACCTTTGCTCCACAGTTCTAGGAGCAGGTCTGAGCTTTCCAGGTCTCTGTGTGAGTGCTTTTCTTTTTGCCCTGGCACTTCCCCTGAGAAAACCCGGTCTTTACTGCTGAATCGGAGCAAATGGCAACCCACAGAAAACCCAAATTGCTGTTTGTTTTGATTCGGTGTTGAAGAGCAGGTTTTCCTGGGGAAAGCAGTGGGGCAGGAAAGAAAAGTGCTTGGACACAAAAAGAAATTATGAATAGGGAAAGTGCGGACCTGTGTGGGGCAAAAGGTAAGCTTGGATGAGCCCCACACCAACCACTTTAGATAAAGAAGGCATCGTGCCAGCTTCCAAAATGGCCATAAGAGCTTGCCATATTTACAGACTTCTGTAAACGCCTTCAGAAACGATCCCCTCCTGTTCATTCCCAGCAGTGTACTTATTAAATGAAAATGTGTGGCATTTACAATGCGTATGAGGTTTATTTTTGCGGCAATCAAACATAGAAAAGAAAGTGGTGGGAGGACAATTACTGACGGGAGCAGACTAAACAATTAAAAAACTGCTGCCTGTTTACCCCACTTTGAAGAGCAGCGCTGGAAATCACTGAAGAGAGCAGGAAACAAACTGGACTTTTTTGTGTCAACGGGCTGGGCGTGTTTTAGATCAGCCTCCACACTAGTCAATAGACAATTATATGGATTTAGCATGCTGGCATTATGCCCTTGCTTCCTTCAGGAATTGCAGAGAAGGTTACCTGGTACTCCAGGCTTTGACTGGGCTTAGCTTTACTTGTCATGATAATTAGCTTTAATTATCATGATAATTAGCTTTAATTATAATTCTTTAAACATTGCACATATTTGAATGAATCAACACCTGCAAATGAGTAATCCTTCAACATTCCTCCTGTGAAAGTAGCAAACTTTCAGATACAAGAACGTCCTCAAAAAAAATACTCCCCCCCCAGTTTCTCCGCAAGGCGTTAAATATTTATTTATTTTTAAGAAGGGGAGGCTAGGCCTGTAATATAAAATATTGGGACATTTCTTCTCCGATAAGTAAGTACTTTTTAACAAAGTGTCAGCAGTTGCAATACAGAAGTTAGAGCAGCATGGCAATATTTGTAATGTAATTAAATCCAGCAATTTCTTTCGCTATCCAATGCTAGTACAAAGTGAAGCTAATCACTTAATCGGACACTTAAATGTTGGGATGTATGCAAAGTATTCAGTGATCATAGGGCAGGGGTGATCAACCTTTTTAGGTGTGTGGACACATTTGGAATTTTGAGTGACTGCTGCAGGATACTTGAATCTCAGAATTAACAGAGCAATAGTTTCGCTCTCTTTCTACATTCAGAGAACCTTTTCAATTTACTTATTTGCTAAGGAACGCATACGAATTCACTGTGGAACCCTGGTGCTTTGCAGAGTACTCTGGAATAAGTTCTGGGATGCATGCACTAATAGTGCTTTCAGTGTATAGTGTGGACTTGAGAGACAATAGTAATCTCTTTTCATTTAAATGGTGATCTAATGCTACACAGATGCACATAGCAAGTCTTCCTTATCTGTGCAGATCAGAACCAGATTAACAACTCTTAAAAGCCGGAGTCCGAAGAACTCTGTGCAGTTCCCCATCGTGTATCAAACGAAAGAAAAATTAGGCCTAGGAAAAGACATCTCAAGGCAGCCCAGGGAAGTTTTTAACATTTGATGTTTTACTATCAAAATCAAAATGATTTACAGTCAAAATCCAAACGTAAAAACTTTACCAGATGACGTGAAAAATTCATTATCAATAATGGGTATTAAAAAATTTATTTTCTTCATTTATTTCCAAAAAATTTGCAGACCGCTTTTTACCATAGGTTTTCACAAAGTGGTCCACACTACAATCTGCAAAGCAACCCATCAGTCAAAATAATACAGTGCTTAAAACAAAAGTGAAACCCGCAGGTAAAAAGCAAAAGTTCAATAAACAGGCGTTGTGCAACTTATTTAACCTTACCTGTGTTGTACACCGGAATCCACTGGTAGAACTTATTTTTGTAGGCAACCGTATCAAATTCACTGCACTGCATTTGACGGAAGTTTGGTGAGGCTCTGGGGCACAGCTTGATGTTACACATGCGATAGCGCTTCCTCTCGCCTGTGCAGTACTTCCCTCCAAACTGTGGCCTGGAAGCGACAAAAGGGGGTCCAAAAACAAGAATGTATTTATTACATTTATACCCTGCCTTTTCTTCAAGGAGCTCACAGTGGCATACATAGGTTCCCTCCTCATATTTAATCTTCATAACAACCCTGCGAGGTAGATTAAGCTAAGAGGGTTGTGTGTGGATCTAAACCTGGGCCTTCCATGTGCGAGTCTGACACTCAAGTTTGCAGATGACACCAAATTGGGAGGGGTGGCTACCGGTAATACCCCAGAGGACAGGATCACACTTCAAAATGACCTTAACAGATTAGAGAACTGGGCCAAGGCAAACAGGATGAATTTTAACAGGGAGAAATGTAAAGTACTACACTTGGGCAAAAAAAATGAAAGGCACAAATACAGGATGGGTGACACCTGGCTTGAGAGCAGTACATGTGAAAAGGATCTAGGAGTCTTGGTAGACCATAAACTTGACATGAGTCAACAGTGTGATGCAGCAGCTAAAAAAGCCAATGCAATTCTGGGCTGCATCAATAGGAGTATAGCATCTAGATCAAGGGAAGTAATAGTACCACTGTATTCCGCTTTGGTCAGACCCCACCTGGAATACTGTGTCCAATTCTGGGCACCACAGTTCAAGAAGGATACTGACAAGCTGGAACGTGTCCAGAAGAGGGCAACCAAAATGGTCAAAGGCTTGGAAACGATGCCTTATGAGGAACGGCTTAGGGAGCTGGGTATGTTTAGCCTGGAGAAGAGAAGGTTAAGGGGTGATATGATAGCCATGTTCAAATATATAAAAGGATGTCATATAGAGGAGGGAGAAAGGTTGTTTTCTGCTGCTCCAGAGAAGCGGACACGGAGCAATGGATTCAAACTACAAGAAAGAAGATTTCACCTAAACATTAGGAAGAACTTCCTGACAGTAAGAGCTGTTCGACAGTGGAATTTGCTGCCAAGGAGTGTGGTGGAGTCTCCTTCTTTGGAGGTCTTTAAGCAGAGGCTTGACAGCCATCTGTCAAGAATGCTTTGATGGTGTTCCTGCTTGGCAGGGGGTTGGACTGGATGGCCCTTGTGGTCTCTTCCAACTCTATGATTCTATGATTCTAATCCAGGGATGGTGAACCTAGGGCCTTCCAGACACATTTTCAGAAAATCCACACATGCCCAACGTAGATCCTCTTGCAAAGTTTGAAGTCTGCCTACCCTTGCTTTAGATATAATAATTAATAATAATAATAATAATAACAATAATAATAATTTTAATAATAATTTATTATTTATACCCCTCCCATCCAGCTGGGTTTCCCCAGCCACTCTGGGCAGCTGCCAACAGATTAAAAACAGAATAAAGCATCACACATTAAAAACTTCCCTAAACAGGGCTGCCTTCAGATGTCTTCTAAAAGTCTGATAGTTGTTTACCTATATACTCGGGTATAAGCCGACCCGAACATAAGCCGAGGCACCCAATTTTACCACAAAAAACCTGGGAAAGCTTCATAGGAGCCACTGCCTGCCTCACTCGAGTATAAGCCGAGGGCGGCTTTTTCAGCACAAAAAATGTGCTGAAAAACTAGGCTTATACTCGAGTATATAGGGTATTTCCTTGACGTCTGATGGGAGGGCATTCCACAGGGTGGGTGCCACCACTGAGAAAGCCCTATATCCAAGCTGTTTAGGTTTCAAGATTTTGAAACATCAAACGTTAAGCAAACCGCCAGGCGTGAGACTTACTCTGGGCTAGTGCATTGTCTCTCCGCAGTCTGGATTCCAGCCCCACAGGTCCGTGTGCAGTGTGACCACGATGACCACAAACCCCATGCACCGTTCACTGCTTCGGGGCTCTTGCCTACGGTTATGCATTCCCCCGTGAAGCACCACTAGACAATAAAGCAGCAAACACAACAGGTCAGGGGAAAAACCCCAAACACACTATTGACACTGCAACACATCTCTTTCATAGTACAGTAGCTTGCTGGAGACTGGTGTTAAGAGAGAGATCACCTTTTGTGACTTTCAGTGAACATTGTAGGCATTTCTAAGTCAGGGTACCAGCTGTATATATGAAGCAGGAGAATCTCTTAAGTCTAGACTTTTTCTTTTCTTTTCTGCAAAGCCAGCGTGGAGGGACCCATTTCAGACTGAGGCTGGGTGCAGAGGGGAAAGGTTTAACTCTGTGCCTCACTACCAAATTCCCAATGTACGATGAGTCACCCTGCCAGAGCTGTTTTGAATTGCACAGGGAAGGCATACAGGAACTTGCATTGTGCTTCTAAGTCTCCCCCTCCACAGTCAATAGCAGCTTGGGAGGTGGTGAGAGGAGATTTGCATTGGGAAATTGGCACAGGAGCAAAAGGTTAAACCCTTCCCCTGTGCAGAGTGCTTACCTGTCAACTTTACAAAGAACAGTCCTCTGTATGGAGAAGTCTTGTATGTGAAATGTTGTCTAGTCCAAATTGGGCTTAAGGGCACCATGGGAAGGGAAGTGGGAGATCATAAATGGTTTGCTCCACGATATCAGACTCACACAGAGTCACCTACCATGTTTCTCCTAAAATAAGACATTGTCTTATATTTTTTTCCCCTCAAAAAAAACACAGTATGGCTTATTTTCGGGGGATGTCTTATTTTAACCGCTCCGCGTCGGTACGCTGCATAGCCACGCCTATCCAGGCCGTCTTAAGGGAGAGGCGCCGTGTCACTATGTCCTATTTTCGGGGTATGTCTTATTTTCGGGGTATGTCTTATTTTCGGGGTATGGCTTATATTTCACAAATGCGTAGAAATCCTGCTACGGCTTATTTTATGGCTACGTCTTATTTTAGGAGAAACAGGATAGTTACAGCCTTCCTTACTATGGTGGAATGTATTGTATTTCTATTTAAATTACAGCAATTATGTCCAAGTTATACATATACTTTATTAGCACGTGCAAATTTGATTAAAAAATTGGGTCCCCCTTTGTGGCGGTATGTGATGCAACTCCAATGGCTGTTTTTTGAGGAAGAAAAATCTGGAGGTCTTTGATGTCACATGTACCTCGCCCTTCTTCAGACGTTTTCATTAGGCAAAATGATGTTAAAGTCTTTTGCAAAACAAAACAAAATCACATAGTCCTACAGTTCAGGGTAAGACAGAAGTTGGCCCATTTAAAAAACCAGTATGCATGTCTTAAATAATAAATTATTATTATTATTATTAACATATACATGTACAATGAAAGCATAACTAGATCCTGAGAATACTCTGCCACAGTTTAATCCAGGTTTGAGAAAAACAACTGTTTGCTGGGTTTCAGTGCAACAGCAAACTGTGTTTCTGGTTTGGTGTTATGTCTGAATCACTCCATAGAAATGACATGCCATCAGTCCCGAGCCATAAGCCTGCTTAGAGACACTGAGCAGGCTTGGGTATTCTGAAGAAGCAGGGAGCTTGTTATGGTAATGAGTCCGTGAATTGGGGAAGGTGATGGGAACTGCCAATCGTGCACCTGGAAACACAGGACACATTTCAGAATAATGAACTATCCCAACTACTGGGATGTTGCTAGGTTAGAGACTCAGCTCTGCTTTGCTCAGAGGAAGGTCATCTAGCTGTCAGTGCTATGGAGAAACACCAAAAGTATATCTTTCATTTGATCTGCAGGAGCTAGGCATGCAAACTCCCTGATGCTGAAGAAGCTGTCATTGATTTGAAAAGAAGGCAATTTCCTTGCCTTCCATATTGGGGATATAAATGCAGTTGTAAGATGATAACTTAATGAAAAAAGCATCTGATATGGTTAGCCTTTCAGAGTGAAAGGCAACGATAAGAATGGGACCGAATGCAAAATGTAGCAAATGAAAGATATTTTATAAGGATGCCACTTTGTTTTGCATTGTGTTCTTGCAGCATAAAGAAAATCGGGTACCAAGTCATAATTTCCCATTCTGGTCTCTCCTTGCGACAGATACCTTATTTTCACCGCATCTCGTTCCATCTGCCGCAGCATCCAGTTTCGACCGGCAGGAACCTTTCACAAAGCACCACAATGTCTGGCAAATATTCTGCAACGACAACCTCAAATGTTGTAAAGAAAAAACAATTGAGACTTTAGGGAATTGTGGGTTTTTTTGTGTTTTTTGAGAGGGCTATTTCAGCATGGGTTGTCTTTAAGAGGCTTGATTTCATGCCCGCAGGCATAGCCAATGTGGTGCTCTCCAGATGTTGTGGATGGCAACTCCTATCAGCCCCAGCAAGCATCACCAATAGCCAAGGATGATGGGAGTTGTAGTCTACAACATCTGGAGGACACCAGGCTGGCTACAGCAAGTGGGAAGAATTGTGGAAAATAATGAGATCCAGTGGAATAACCTTGAGTAAGGTTTTACTTACTCATCAACTACCTAACTAAATTCTGCAGAATGCAGCTGAATTTTAACTTCATTATTACCTAGCCTTAGGCTCTCAACCCTCGTTGTCTATCATGCTTCCTAAATCAGTATAATTATTACTTAAACCACAGCACTTTACCCTACTCCCAGTAGTCAAAACTCTGCAGTTAGTTCTAGTCATGGAAGACAGGAAATGGATAAACCTCATTTCCTGTCAAGCACCAGCTACTACCCCCTGGGACACTGGGGACCCACACAGACACTTGCATTTCATTGGTTTTGAAGGAGAAAGCAAACCTTTTTTTGCCCAATTAACCCTCTCAAAAACGGGATGGGATGAGTCAGAAGTCTAGCATTAGTGCCCATTAGTTTTTTGGAGAAATGAAAAATAAGTATCATTTTTGTGAAACATTTGCCAAGAATATGAATTTCCACATTTGGTAGATTTTGGAGCTGTGAGGTGACACTGCTCTCAACTACTCTTTGTATAAAAAGCACAGTTACGCCAATGGAACTCATGCCTATTGGGAATGAGGTAAACAGCAAAGAGCTACTAGCACTTATTTTTCTGAAAAGTGTATCGTCAAGGGCTCAAAACTATATATGATTCTTCCCCCCTTTCCCCTATGGTATTATGAGTTGTATATTTTTCTTTAATGTAAGTCACTCAGAGACATTCAGGTGACAAGTGACTTATAAGTTTAATAAACAACAACAACTCATCCACTATGCACACAAAGTCAGTTAAGGAAATTATATGCTTTAAAGCATAGGAAATGCAATGGAAGAATTAGAATAAAGAGCAACAGAATAAAGTAGGAAGCATACAGTATAAGCAGAGTTTTTCAAATTTTCTACCTTCAGGGCATACAGTATTTTTCACACTGACCCGTTTGCCACAATAATACATTCAAGCATCTGCCATGAAACTCACATCCTCTGCACATTGCAGGGGATTCTGGGATATTGGAGCTATGGGAATACATAAGTTAGACATGTCTATAGTTGGATTCGCCCCTCACCCCACGGTGCACACTAGAAGCTTTACTGTTTTCCTCTTGCTGGTGTGCAGTTTTAATTCATTGCCAAATATTCCGGGAAGCTGAAGAACAGAAATGCAAAACAAATCACGCAGGGGGTCCTTGTCAGATATATAGAAATCAATATAGAAAGGGCTCCCTGTTAAGAGAGTTTGAAAGCCAATATTCTAAAGCAAATTTCTACGCAATTTGATGTTCGTAGTCCAGTAAGACAAATACGGAAACACAGACAGGAAAACCCAACTGCACATTGAAGTCTGCCCTCCTAAGTCACAGCTGAAATCCACAGTGACTCTGCATGGAGCTCCCTCATCTTCCTCAGTCTTCCACCCCACTTATGAACAATGCCAATGCTCCTCTGCACTGTGAGGATGACTAGCAATCAAGGTTCATTGTTAGTATAAAGGTAAAGGGACCCCTGACCATTAGGTCCAGTTGTGACTGACTCTGGGGTTGCGGCGCTCATCTCGCTTTATTGGCCGAGAGCCGGCGTACAGCTTCCGGGTCATGTGGCCAGCATGACTAAGCCGCTTCTGGTGAACCAGAGCAGCGCACGGAAACGCCGTTTACCTTCCCGCCGGAGCGGTACCTATTTCTCTACTTGCACTTTGACGTGCTTTCGAACTGCTAGGTGGGCAGGAGCAGGGACCGAGCAATGGGAGCTCACCCCGTCGCGGAGATTCAAACCACCGACCTTCTAATCGGCAAGCCCTAGGCTCTGTGGTTTAACCCACAGTGCCACCAGCGTCCCTATTGTTAGTATACAAAGCCCTAAACAACTTGGGATCGTGTTATCTCAGGGATCGCTTTACCCTGTATGTTCCTGCCTGATCACTTCCTAGTGATATCAGGCAAATGCCAACTGGGTTAAGCTTCAGTCACTTGCTTAAGGCTTTTTTCCTTTTGTTCCCTGAAGTGCGACCCTAGCTATTTATATTGTTTTCATGTCAAATGTAGTTTTACATTGTACACTGCTCTGACTTCTTTAAAAAAAGTTAAGCAGTGTATAAACTAGTGTAATTAAATAATGATCCATTTCATATCTTATTTTGGGACATTCATGTTCCTTTTGCTGTCCATTCATTGCCTTCAATTTGGCCCCAGTGCTCATGAGTTTCCCACCTCCCCTCCAATTCATTTTGCTGCTGTTTGCATTAGCAGTAGAACTGATTTCAGCAGCCTTTTCCTGGTGGTCGCCATTTTCTTTCCCTGATACCCGGAAGTTCTGCAGCTCTGGAACGTTCTTGGAGAGCAGGGATGGCAGCTGCTACAAGAAACCTTGCCCCCCAAATAATGCCCTGGGTCAACACACCATTCAGGGCATCTGGGGAAAGAAAAAGATTGAAGTCAGCCGCACTTCCACGGGGAAAACGGGACCATTTGGTTCAATTCTTCATTTGTTACTCTAACAATGACAAAGTCATCATGCTCAGAGCCAAGGACAATTTGAAGAATATACTTTTCACAGTTAGGAGAAGCCAAACAATTTCACCGCAATTGGGGTTCAGCTTTGGTATAGACCCCACTAGTCTGCTATGTATATAACCCAACAGTTTATCAAGCCTTGAAGAGACTGGTAAATCATGTGTCGTCACTCAAATGATGTCATACATGTGGGCATTGATTGAAAGCCCACCTGCCCCACTGCACTTTATCTGACTCTAGATTGTACAAATATAAAAAACCTCATGCTGGCAGCAATCTTTGGAACCTATGTGGGCATGGGGAATGGGGTGGGAGGAATTACACATATAACTGCGGGCATCTTTTACGTTTCCACTGTAGGCACATGCATGGCAGGATGAGAAAACCATGCGTCAGTTTTACAACACCTTGCCCAATTAAGCGTTTTCATAGCTGCAATAGAAACATCATTGGCTGTAGAATTACTCCTTCCCTTCCCTCTCAGCTGAGCACATATCTTTCTAGGATTGTGCCTGCTGTGTCTTGTGGGTTTAGTAACCATGGAGAAAGCCTGGTAGATGATCTCCTCTAGAATTTTGCTGATCTGACTCCACTGCCAGTTATAGCCATCTGACAGATTGTGTGTTGCTGTGAGTCTATATCAAATGAGTACACAGCACAA
The DNA here is from genome assembly GCA_034641385.1 of Darevskia mixta. Lineage (NCBI taxonomy): Eukaryota > Metazoa > Chordata > Lepidosauria > Squamata > Lacertidae > Darevskia > Darevskia mixta. The sequence goes on along the minus strand of JAWWNH010000062.1, from coordinate 3,231,122 downwards.
ACCTAGTCCCACGATTGAGCTACAGAGACCAAACTTAGTACTAGTTTTGCCTGGATGAGATTCCCTTTGGTCTACCGTGCAGGAGAAAGTAAGGTTTCTATTAAATGCCTTGTCACTATCTAAGAGTCTGGTATTTTAAGAGCAAGAGCTCTCACAATCAAAGGGAGACAAATACACCCTCCTACATGCTGAAATAGCAAATATAAAGAAGAAGAAGAAGAAGAAGAAGAAGAAGAAGAAGAAGAAGAAGAGTTTGGATTTGATATCCCGCTTTATCACTACCTGAAGGAGTCTCATAGCGGCTAACATTCTCCTTTCCCTTCCTCCCCCACAACAAACACTCTGTGAGGTGAGTGGGGCTGAGAGACTTCAAAGAAGTGTGACTAGCCCAAGGTCACCCAGCAGCTGCATGTGGAGGAGTGGGGAATCAAACCCGGTTCACCAGATTACGAGTCCACCGCTCTTGACCACTACACCAAACTGGCTTCAGGCAATGCTAGGGCATTGCCTGAAGACACATGGCACAACTCTAATGAAGCAGAACAGGACGAGGTCTGGCCAAGTGCCTGTGGAAGACCACCTACAAACCCCTGGATGTGTCTGTGCTCAATTCCAGCATGAAGGGAAGGTAGGATATAAATGGAATAAAAAACACTGGAAATGGTTCTCCTTCCATTCCATGAAAACAGTGGTGAGGAACCTGTGGCACCTGTCCTAATTTCATGTGGCCCTCTGGACACTAAGGTCCTGCACTTGCCCTCCAGACCACCTTTTTGGGAATCACTTCCTCTTCCATTGTGTGTGGGGGAGGGGAGAGAAAGAGAGAGGAGCAGGAAGAAGAAAGAGAAGGGAGTGAGAGATACATGAGGTGGGACTGAGAGAAAGAGAGTGCTATGCAATCCTTCAAAGCTAAAAACTCTTTTGTCTCTGGCCCCACTCATTGCCAGCATGTCAACAACAACAACAACAACAACAACAAGAAGATCAACCCTGCTACACTGAAGAGACCTAGAAAGCTGCTAGTACCAGTGACATCGTGGGCACCATCAAACAGTAGAGATGGTGAATAGAGATGCAACACAAAAAGATAGAGCGCAAAGTACATTCAGAGCATGGTGAGCGTCTTTTTAAGTATCCTTGTATCTGTAGTATACCGGTACTGGCAAATTGAACTGTGGCATGTCTCCCCCTTGCAAGTTGTTAAGTATAATGGTTTAATTGTACATGGACATGGAAATGACTCTGTATATGCCTGCATGTGTATTGCTAACTGGGAAACTCCATTAAAGCATTGTAAAGCTCTCTGAGTGCCTAACGGGTTGATAATTAACTGAGAATGCAGCTGCTACTCTGTCACAAGGTGTTTAACTTTAGATCACATGAGTAGGGTATTCAGTTGCAAATCTCCATTTTGGGTGTGCAAGTTGAGTTCTCTCTCTGAAAGCCACAGAGGGCAAAGGATGCGATAATGGCTTCTCTCCAGGAGAACATACTGTACTCTTAGGCTGGAATATAGGGTATGAGAGAGACAGAGCTTTGTTTTTAGCTTCTGATCATAGTTCTTTTATGTTTGTATGAAGCTGAATCTATGCCTGGACAAGCATATGATTTATACAACTATCTGGATGTAACATTGATTGTTTTGTGTCTGTTTTGGAACAAGTTCTTTTAGCAAAGCTTTGAAATCATATTTTGGGTCTGGACAATTTTTATCCCAAGCGGATACTGTTTTTCTTCATCCTATTGCAACAAGCTGCACAATATTAATATCTGCAATACAGGTTGTTGTCACCACCTCCTTCCTCCTCCATTTCTCCATTAGGTTCAGACGATTAATGTTGCCACCTTGAAATGAAATGTGGGGTGTTGGGAGAGAAGCAACACTGAACTTACATCCACTTGATCGCAGAATGTTGCATTGGGCCCATATTGCAACTGGCATTGGTGGTGCACGTCATAAATCACTCCAGGTGCAATGAAAGGTGGCTTTAGATCTTTCTTCTTGGGTACATCATCCAGGCAGAAGCCCCATCCTCGGCTAAATATGAGGTGTGAGATTAAGTATTAACATTTGTGGAGGTTTTTAAAAACAACAACAACAACAACAACAACAACAACAACAACAACAATACTGACACTTGCTTCTCATGGTGTGGCAATTGTGGTGAAGGACACAATTGTGTCCTCCCTTACCCCAATGGTGGAAGGATGGGAAAACAGGAAAGTGAGTTGAGAGGACTCCCCGCAGACAAGACTGCCAGTGCTGGCTATATTAGGATATTTTCACAGAAGCACTATGTGCAACTGTGTGTAGGAGGCAAAAATACTGTCCTATTCATTGCTGTTCAAGACACCAGCTTGATCACAGTATCCTGTTTTGCTCACTAAATTTCCAGGAGGAACATGATCAGCTAAACCGCTAACAAGATGATTCAGAAAAATGACGACAATCAATAGTTTGAGATGAATGGCATATAAAAAAAGAAAGCTGAAGAATATGGGCATATTTTAGCTCAGAGAAAAGGCGATCGGCAGTCTTCATACGCCCAGGGAAGAACAAAATGCTGTAAGAAACCTAAGAGGGCTGCTGAAAATAGCATCTCCATATCAAGTTCTCTCTCCTCCACTCAAGGCTTCATGCAGAGGGACCGTAGATCTGTAGTTCCCATGCAGAAGATGACTGTCCAGTCACCATAATCTCCAGTTACATAGCAGAAGCAGATGGGTGGGAGTAGAGACACCCGCCTGACACCGCAGTTACTGCTGCTTATCTGGGTGGGATGCTGGCGAAGTTGGAGCCATGAGGTTGCACCAGTGGAACTGCCACCGCCAATCTTATGCTCCTGGCAGGGCAGATGCACACAAGCCCCAAGGGCAATGGGGATGCACAAATGTTTTTCTTTTGGAACCTTTTCTATACATCTTTGAAATACACTAAAATAAAACGGACTTCCTTGTGTTGCCTTTGCCTTATATGCTCCCCCAGTAATAATGCATTTAGCAATAAGAAACATTAATGTTACCCCAGGATTCTAACAGAATTTACTTCCAAAGATTTATTATTTTTCTTTATTTTAGAACTCTGCAAGTACTGGAGCCCATCAGTTAATAGTTTGTTACAGATTTTGGGGGCGTTATATCTTTACCTTATTATTAGCAAGACTCTGAATAAACTTTCTAACTTCATCCTCTGAAACCGGGGGATATGTGGTGGTTGGTATCTTTTACCAGGAAAAATTACAGGTAAACACACCTGATCACTGAACCCTCACCAGAATAATCGTATATATGGTTAAAATGCTCTTCCCACGGCTTCTCAGCATTTTGGCTAATAACAAGTGTCGTGTCCAAAGATCCATCTTCATCTGTCAGCAAGTCCTGCACTGCAGGGGGTTGGACTAGATGACCCTTGAGGTATCTTCCAACTCTACAATTCTATAATCTACATCAGGGGTAGGCAACCTAAGGCACGGGGGCTGGATGCAGCCCAATCGCCTTCTCAATCCGGCCCACGGACGGTCCAGGAATCAGCATGCTTTTACATGAGTGGAATGTGTGCTTTTATTTAAAATGCATCTCTGGGTTATTTGTGGGGCATAGGAATTCGTTCATTTCCCCCCAAAAAATATAGTCCGGCCCACCACATGGTCTGAGGGATGGTGGACCGGCCCATGGCTGAAAAAGGTTGCTGACCCCTGATCTACATCAATTTACTAGTGTAATAAATTGGGGCACCTAGTCACAAGGTAACCTATCTCCTGTTATCTCTTATGCTTGCTTTGCAATCAATGGTTGTGCTTATGATGATGGTCAGATGTCACAATAAACTATGGAAGCAAGGTACAGTGAGTCTCAGGTTGCTGTGCTCTCCTCTCCTTCTCCAGTAGAGCAATGAGGAGGAGTTTGGAAGCTTCTCGCTTCCCCTTTCCATTAACAACAGCTTGTCATGCTATTTGATCCCAAGGCTTACCACAGCTTGCTGTTATCATGCTAAACTATGGTTTAGCATGATGCCCGAACTCATCCAATGTAATGGAGTTTTTAAAAAAATAGCTGCAATTTCCTCAAAGGCAATGGCGATAAGGATTTTGTTTAATGCGTTCCATTTCCCTGTAGCAAAACTGTCATATTGACTCACTCTAGGAAGCGTGTGACATATTCCTTGCTGCATCTGGACCACGTGAGAGGACTGGGGTCATACTGCAGCTGCCGGGACATGATGTATGGTCGCCTTCCCACTGGCTCACAGTCATTTTCCTTTCCATCATGCTGAATACCAAAACTGGGAGGGAAACAAATCCAGGTGCAAGATACTGTCAGGGAAGCTTCAAAAAACCAGAATATCTTATCTACAAATAACCTCAAGTACTGCAGAAAATATGCTGGGGAATTGCTTCTGGTTATCAGGTAGTGTAAAGTCTGTTATCTGACTGGCCTGGGTGAAGGTTCGTAGCAGAATATTCCAAAAGATGAATAGCGCTGTGAAAGAAGTCAGTATTTTTATGCTATATTTCTGTGCATTCTGAAAAGTTGGTTTCATTAAGTCCTGCCTTCCAGTCACCAATTGTGGGTGGCATCTAGCCAAAATAAAAGTGGCTAGGATTTGGGATGAAAGGCACCAATAGGGTCAGCCCGGGACATTTGTCTCACCTCCCCCGCTGCTCCCATTAGCTGCACTGCAAAAATCTGAGGGCTCCAATAAGCCCTGGCAACATCATAGACAAATAATTTTGCTGACAAATGACAAGATAGTGTGTCATGTTCCTCCAGTGGTTCATCTCGTGCAATGGGCAATCTTCCTCCTCTGTAGGGGCACCCCATCTGTGTCGCTGTTCCGGCATAGTCCACTTAGCTCTGTCGAGAAATTCCACATTTTGTCCTGTAGCTCGTAGGGTGTTTAGGTGGGCCTCAAATTGCTGCACCTTCACTTTCAGCAAGGCAACCAGTTTACACTTGCTAGGGGTGTACTGGTGCATGTTCTCCAGCAGGAAAACAGAGGTGGCACAGGTGTTGCGGGTCACTGCAGCAGCTTCCTCACCTTCCATGTCTCTTGGTCCTGCACACTGTGAGAAAGTCCTCCGGGCCTCCCCCTCAAACTCCCCCACTAAATGCCCTCACAAATGTCCCTGTTTACGAGTCCTGGTTACTAGCTCCTGGTCATGAGCTCCCAGAAGCTGCAATCAGCTAAGTATAACTGCTGCTGGCTGCTAACGTATCTGTCCTCTAACAGATGAGAATGGGCAGGGGGCTTAAAAGGAATGGCCAAGGAGCTGTCACTGCTGCTCCAAAACATCTACCACCTAAGGTCACTTTGCCTAATGGTAGGGCTGGCCCTGGTCATAGGGGATGTCAAAAGAGACACCTCTTGGGTTATGCACAGCTGCAGGAAACTCAAGAATGATTCTGTATGTAGCCCAGCATACATGCCCAGCGTTGCAAGGAATCTTGGGATGAAGCTATCAAACTGCATAGTGCTTTCCTGGCAAACCTGAAATAAGATTGCCCAGGAGCTTGTTTGCGTTGCTTGTGCAATTGGGCCAGATATGGATGCCAACCGTTGTGGTGACATCACTCTGCCTTCATGGCAAGGGGGGTGGGGGTGGAGCCTGTGGCCCTCCAGTGATTGTTATTGGATTTCAACTTCTATCAGCCCGTCAGAGAAAGATACTCACAAATGCCTTAGTGCCAAAGTTAAATATTGACTCAGTTGATGCTGAAAGAAGTACAAAGTTAGGTTGGAAGTGAATGCAATTATTGGCTGTTAATTTTTGTTTGTCCTTGCTTGCATCTTTACTTGATTTTTTTTTAAGTGCATGAATGGAACAGTGCAAACAACAAATTGCTTATCAATGCTAACAAATCCGTTTCCAAGAAGGTATTTTCTGAATTACAACCAGACCATGCAGACATTGGAATGATTCAAGAAACACAAAGAAGAGCCCATCCAAGCATCTTCTGGAAGATTTAAAGCTAGGCAGGTCACTAGCCTTTTTTACTTTGAGAGATATACGAAAAGTATTGGAGTGTTGGCCAAATTGCACAGGTAGAAGTAAAACACTCTTCTGGCGAAATGTTTATTTTATCAACATAAAAATCTCGAAACATATATGAGTGCCTGCATTTAAGTTTCTGCTGTTTGTTTTGACTCATTATTCTGACCTTAGAACCCCTTGCTACAATCATCACCAAGTTCTGTTACTTCCTCCTCAGAATGTAAGAGCTTTAGAAGCAATTTCAGTTCTGGTTAATCATGTGACCTGCTGCTCACTAGACTCCCAGAGTTTTCATACCTGTGTCCAAGTTCATGTGCAATTGTGAATGCCAAAGGCAGGCCAGAGTCTTCATTGATATTACAGCTCCGATGAGGCTGGCACATTCCAGAGAGATGGGACAAGCCTAAGGTTTCGCATGGACGATTCATGCCAGCACAAATGTCCTTTCTGGGAGCAAAGCAAAATACGTGAAATAAAAAACTTTGTTAGCATGATCCTGTGCATGTTCAGTCTCGGAAGCAGGGATGGGTGAATCTGAATGTTTCAGTTCCTCATCTCTCCACTGTTCCGTTCAGTTCTCCACATCGGTTTGTGAATATTTTTTAAAGCCCTCATAAAAACTCATCAACATTTTGTGCAATTTCCCCCTTAATGTACGCATTTGTCAAGCAATCTACCCTTCTATAATGCAATTGTCTGTGTTATTTTCACTAACGTATGCATTCTTACACACACTTTCACCTAGCACAAGCATTTTGTACACAGTACTTGACAGGAGAACTGCAATACAAAATCTGGAGAAGTGCAGACTTTGAAGAAGGGTTGCGGTCAGTTCTCATAATGTTTTGGAAATGCAAGGTGAACTGAATTCTTCCCCCATCCCTGCTCGTAAGTTGCACCATTTTCAGGCCCTGAGAAGCAATAAACACTGACATAGACTACACAAGAAAGCTTATTACACATCCGAAGCAGAAATATTGTCTCATCTTAAGGGGAGAAGCAGACTCCCCTTGTCCATTAAACAACCCCTTGTCCATTAAACAAATTGCAACGGAGCAAAGCCTGAAACTCCTCTCCCAATGTCCCTTAAACACACACACTTTTCTCTGCCACAAATTCTTTCTTTCCTTCCTGCAAGGCTAGAAAGGCACATAGATTGTTTCTGGGCGATCTTTCATTGAGCATTCATCCTGATTTGTTTGCACAAAGTTGACAATCGATTTGAATATTCATTCTGAATTGTTTGCAGAGAGGTTATACCAGGCAATTATCCCACACTTTTCAGTGCATTTTCTTGTCACTTTGTGTTTGGGCTAAGCTGTGCAAGAGAGCCACATCAGCTTTAATTGTGCAACCTGAATTTGCCAGTATGCGATCGAATCCCTCCCACAAAACTTCAACATAGATCAAGAGCTTTTGTTAGAATACACAAAGGGACATTTCCCCCTCAGTCCTGTCTGACTATAACCCAGGAAAAGATGATTGCTTCCTTTTCAAAACTTTGAAAACTATTTCCAGAGGCCAATAATGTGCTACAAAAGGCCATCCTGTGTATATATAAAACCTGAGAAAACCCAACACCCCCATTGATTGGTGACATGAAGAAGGATGATTTGCTTTTGCATGTTATGTCACTGAAATTTATTTTAGGTTCTATATCAAGCATATCAAGCTAGTTGGACAACTTCACCATTCTTTTATTTATCATGCAACTTCCTATTTATCCATTCACTTATCTAAAGCCTTAAACTCAAAAGCCTAAAGTTGACTTCTGGTTTCTTCCATGTTTGCTAAAGAATGATTAAGAAAGCCATTTGTGCACACAAATGAACCCAGAACATATAACCGAATGTATAACCGAGTATATTAAATATACAAATGAAGCTAATATTAATAACGGCATGGGTGTTCACATTTATTCAACATGCAATGAACAAACTCTAAACCAGGGACTCAGCTCTACAGCTGCAATAAAACGTTTTAAGTGTGTTTTAAGTGCAATATACTGTACAATGTGACTCTAGATGGTCAATGGTGAGCCTTATGGAAAATTCAATGCATTTTCAGAATGGTTTTTATATGTGTGTAGATTCCACCCAGGGTTTCCCAAACTTGGGTCTCCAGCAGTTTTTGGACTACAACTCCCATCATTCCTAGCTAGCAGGACCAGTGGTCAGGGATGATGGGAATTGTAGTTCAAAAGCTGCTGGAGACCCAAGTTTGGAAACATTGGGTGGGGAACCTGTGGCCCTCCAGATGTTGCTGGACTCCAGCTTCCATCATTCCTGACCACTGGCTATGCTGGCTGGGGCTGATGCCCAACAACATCTGGAATGATACAGGTTCCCCATCCCTGATTTAAACACACTTCCTCCTTCTCTTTCTGTGTTTGTTCAAATGCCTTATGTTCCTACTGCTAGTTCAGTATGTGGTCCAGTTTGATCTTTCTTTTAATTCTGAGCACTGCCACTTTTTACCGTAACTTGTGTTCAGATGCTGAATCATAATTCTCTAAATGAGAAATGCAAGCAGCACACTGTCTAAAAAGTAAAATAAAACCCGGGCAAACAAGGTCACAGATTTCTGATCATTATGGCAGTATTCACAAGCATGCAATTATCGTTAACGAGTGCTGTTCTTGGGAAAGCAATGAAGGGCTTGTGATTTTTAGCAAGCAGAAAATAGCAGTAAGGACCAAAAATATTTGCTTTTGTGTTTTGTTCTGTTTGGAAAGGGCTTTGTGTGTTTCCAAAAGTGTTTGTGCTTCGTTCTGTTTAGTTTCGCTCATAAAAATGCTTCTGAGTACGATTTAGCGTGATTAGCATTATGAGTAGCTTATTATGTGAGCAGTTAATTAGAACAAATGGGAATGTTGGGGGTTGAATGAAAGCATCAGCATTGTGATTGTACTAGTGGCTTTAAAAATGTGTGCTTAGATGGCTATAAAGATGGATACGTTCATGGAATTAAAGGCTATCAATGGCTACTAGCCATGGTGGCTACCTCCACTGTTCGAAGAAGTATGTCTCTAAATACCAGGGAATCACAAACGAAGAGAGCAATGTTATGCTCAGGACATCTGGTTGCCTACTGCAAGAACAGGATGATGGGCTTTGGCCTGATCCAGCAGGCTCTTCGTATGTTCTTTGTGTGGTGTTTCTGGTTGTCCTGCAGCTGACTAGATTAGGCCATAGATTAGGCTCTTAACACTTAGTTTATAGTTAACACTTATAGTGATTTTGAGCGTTCAAAGCACTTCACATGCATTATCTTGCTGGGGTCCTAACAACAACCCTGTAAGATAGATTACTGCTTTTATTGGTGCTGACCTTTAAAGCCCTAAATGGCCCTCGGCCCTGTATACCTGAAGGTGCGTCTCCACCTCTGTCGTTCAGCCTAGACACTGAGACCCCGTACCAAGGGCTGATATCCAGCACCAGCACTATAAGAAGTGAGGTTACAAGGAACCAGGCAGAGGGACTTCTCGGTGGTGGTGCCCACCCTGTGGAACGCCCTATCATCAGATGTCAAGGAGAGAAGTAACTATACAACCTTTAGAAGACATCTATCATGTTTCTTGTCTTATTAGGTTTTTGTATATGCTGGAAGCCGCCCAGAGTGGCACCTTCCCCACCACAACCTCACAATACCTATCTGAAGAAGTGTGCATGCACACGAAAGCTCATACCAAGAACAAACTTAGTTGGTCTCTAAGGTGCTACTGGGAAGGATTTTTTTTATTTTTTATTTTGTTTCGACTACGGCAGACCAACACTACCTACCCGTAACTCACAATGCCTATGATAGCAGTGTCTCAAACCAGGCAGTGAGAGATTTCACTTTCTTGGGTTCCATGATCACTGCAGATGGTGACAGCAGTCACGAAATTAGAAGATGCCTGCTTCTTGGGAGAAAAGCAATGACAAATCTAGACAGCATCTTAAAAAGCAAAGACATCACCTTGCCAACATAGGTCCGTATAGTTAAAGCTATGGTTTTCCCAGTAGTAATGTATGGAAGTGAGAGCTGGACCATAAAGAAGGCTGATCGCCGAAGAATTGATGCTTTTGAATTATGGTGCTGGAGGAGACTCTTGAGAGTCCCATGGACTGCAAGAAGATCAAACCTCTCCATTCTTAAAGAAATCAGCCCTGAGTGCTCACTAGAAGGACAGATCCTGAGGTTAAGGCTCCAGTACTTTGGCCACTTTGGCCACCTCATGAGAAGAGAAGACTCCCTAGAAAAGACCCTGATGTTGCGAAAGATTGAGGGCACAAGGAGAAGGGGACGACAGAAGATGAGATGGCTGGACAGTGTTCTCGAAGCTACTAACATGAGTTTGGCCAAACTGCGAGAGGCAGTGAAGGATAGGCGTGCCTGGCGTGCTCTGGTCCATGGGGTCACGAAGAGTCAGACACGACTGAATGACTGAACAACAACAACAACAACAACAACAACATAGAAAGGACTCTATGAACTGAAAACAGAGACACTATGTCTACCTTTGTTAGCCATGAAAAACGGTTTTAAAAATGGGGGCTTTTTCGATACAGAGATGAGTCTCTTATTCATTATGCTGCACCAGCTTTCAGATTCAGGGCCCAATTAAGCACAGGGTCAGTTATATGAGGCGTTGCTAACTGTTGGTGTCACTAGGCAAGGAAAAGCATCATTTGCGTTTACAACAAGCACCAAAATGTCTTGGATCAGCCTTATTAACTGCAGGCCTGAGGCAGTTAATTCCTTTCTACAGAAGGAATTATTTTTCCATGTAAAATACCCCCACATCAATTTTGCACTCAAATGAGAACAGCACATTTTCTCCCTCCACTGTCGAAGGCAGTATGCTTCTGAATACCAGTTGCTGGAAACCACAGGAGAGCAGAGTCCTGCTTGCCGGCTTCCCAGAGGCACCTGGTTGGCCACTGTGAGAACAGGATGCTGGTCTTTTAATCCGCACAACAACTCTTGTGAGGAAACTTGGGTTGACAGCCAGTGACTGGCCCAAGTGGGCCCAAGTGGGGATTTGAACCCTGGCCTCCCAGGTCCCAGTCCAACACTTTAGCCACTATACCACACTGACTCTCATGTGCACTCATGTCTCCTTTTCACTAGAGAGAAAGGAAGCAAAGGACAGGAAAGAAACAGAAGACCAAATGAAACTGAACTCCTAACTGGCATAAAGCCAGAACGACAACAGAATGAAGCGATGTAACATGTAGAACTAATAGGACCTTAGATATCTTGTCTTAGATTACCTGTTCCCAGCCTGGCACCCTTCAAATGACATGGTCTGCACTTCCATCAGCCTCAGCCAGCATGGCCAATGGTCAGAGGTTATGGGTGTTGTAACATTTGAAGAGTGCCAGGTAAGGGAAAGCTGGCTTACGTCCTATGGTGCGCCTCCATTCATGAAAGTGCATTGATTTCTCTCAACTCTTCCCCCCACCTGGATGCCACGTGTCATATTCCACACCATTCCCAAAAGTCCCCCAACCCCAGGCACACATATTCAGGAGGAGGAGGAAGCCGAGAATCCCTTTCCTGTGAATGTGAACTCTATTCCCTTCATGGGAGTAAAATTAGAATCCAAGCCACTGCTATCTGCTTCCCGCTTCTGGATGGTGAGAAAGTCCTGGAGATGAGTAGGGAGGGAGTGGTACCCAGTCGAGTTTCCTAGTCATTCTGGGCCATTTCCCTGTAATTTCCTTAACGAAAGAGATACTTCCTGGGCTATTAATCTCCCAAAGTCACTGGGCCAGCCCAATATATTTTGTTGCCTGAGGGGAAAAACAAGATGGTGCCCTCCCATAACATGAGCAGAAGCCAACTGGGTAGACAGCATCCTCTGCTGTAACTAAGGGCAACAGGCTAGCAGCTTAGTGGCGAAGGAGATGCTGCACGGCACACAAAGTTGTGTCCTCCACCATCTCATCACCACCCCAGCAACTGCCACCTGAGGCAGATTCCTCACTCTACCTAATGATAGGACTGGCCTTTATTAACCCTTGACTCGTCTAACTTCCAAGCCTATAAAAAAATAATTCTACGGTGGACATTTAAGCCTTGCTGAGAATCTTACCCTGTTACTGAAATTTATTTGGTCTCCTCTCTTACTGAAGTAATAATAGTTTAAAAAAACAAAATCAAACATGGTGTCTCTGGCACAGTATCCTCTTACCTGGTAAGAAGGACCGCCACATCATGATGCAGTGGGTTGGCATCAGTTTTGGGGTTGATACTCTTTTGCCATTTACAAAAGCTGGCTAAGGTCTTGTCTGCGTGGTGAACAATTTTCAGCCCTTGCTAAAGAGAGAGAAATAAAAATATATATAATTATACTGCTGGAACACTAATAGCATCTACATTAATTATCAAGCTCAGTAAGGTAATTTAGATGTAACAAATGGTCCTTTTGAGTAAAGCGAGAGATGTAATTATGATAGCTGTTTACTGAGTCCAGAAAGTTGAGATAAAACTGTGTCATTTGGAAAAAAATGGAAAAAGAATACCCAAAAAAATACAAAACAGAGCAAAACAGCACATTAAGAGGCCTTCACAACTCTTAAAACACACACACACCAGAAGAGCTTAAATAAGTTATCACACAAAAATGTTTCCCTTTGTTTTCTGTTTTGAAACAACTGTTATCCCTAAATCAGAGAAAAATTGAAGCACAATTCTAGGGTTAAGAAAGATGCAATGTTCTTAGCAGCTACGCAACCTTGTGGCACAATTTTTCAGAATGCCTTCGAACATGCTGAGAACAATGTAGAGCCAATTTGGAAACATTGTTCCCTAATCAATCCAAATCTTTCCGCTCCAGGGTCAAATTTCAGAGAAAAACAAACACATACATATTTTTAAGCTACAACTCCAATAATCCCTGACCATTGGCCATGAGGCTAGGGCTGATGGGATTTATAGTTCAATAACATCTTGAGGACCACAAGTTCTCAATCATGGAATAGGGAATCACCTTGAAAGTCATGTAAAAAGCACTGATTTATTGATTTATTGATTTATAGTAGTTACCTCATCATCATCATTGAAAGAGAAGCAGTTCACTACACTTAATACAATTACACAACATTTAAAATATATAAATTTATAATTAAATTATCATCATCATTGTCATCATGATCACTGATTTAGTAATCACCTTCCAAACGACCATCTCAAGGCAATATACACTAAAGATAATTTTTAAAAAGACAAATACACAAAAGCAGCAGTACAGTAGACACTCATGGTAAAGACCTGTTGGAACATAGATAAGCAATAAAACACACAACAGAACAACTTTCCCCAGCACTGGTGGCACCCCACTATGCTACATGTCCAGTGGCCTTCCAGAACACCAGTGCCGCCACTGAAAAAGCCTGCTTTTGTCTGGCTTCCTTCCCCTTCTCTGAAGTCTATAAAAAACTTTATTCCTTAAGAAGAAAGTCAATGAAATGCATAATTGGGGGTCTTACCTCCTCTTCCTCCAGAAGAATCAGTCGAACCAGCACAATATGAATTGCATTGCCAATGCTTGGATCATGGAACAAGCCAGACACCTGGGCAAAGCCAGACAATATAAAGTTTATTAATTCATTTTCTGCAGCAATATCCCCACCCCCACCACCCCGATGATGATGATGATGATGATGATCTACCGGTATTTCCATAGCACCATCAGAGATATGTCTGTCACTGCACAGAGTAAGAAAATATAGGTCCTTGCCTATATATAGTATGATAGCAGACCAGCTTTAAGGTCTTATTGGTGGTGGTAACGAAGTCCTAAAGAACTTGTGACCAGGTGCTTGAGGGACTGCCTCATTCCATACATACTTGTGGGCAGGGTTCGAAATTAGCAGGGTGCCAGGCACGTTTCGCGCCTAAAGATGATCCATCTGCGAGCACATCAAAAAGTCTGGGTGCCATTTTTTGCACCTGGCTCACACTCAAGGATTACTGAAATGTATTTGCTTTGAAGCCTCGAAGTATATGTTAAGGACAGGCAATACCGGTATGTTAAGGAGTTTAACAATAAAGAGTGGAGTGTTTTGAAAACCGAAGTATGGTACCAATATTTTTATTGTGAACACCAAATTAAACATGTATTAATGATTTCTACTAAAAATGTGATCTTGACAATGCGTCACTTATGTGAATTGCATATTAATTCATACTTATCAAAATAATAAATAAAAAGTGTTGCCACCCCCCCCCCAGTGGCGACTAGACATTCTGCTTTGGCGCCCACAACCCAGGTCCCAGAAGCCATTTGGCTCCTAGTTTTTCTACCCCAATTTCTAACACTGCTTGTGGAATGTACTGTGTTTTTTAGGAGAGGCACTTTTGACCATGCCACATATTACTGAGGTCCACCCAGTGACCACTTGGATCAGACGAACATCCGACAGACTATGCTAGGGATTGTTCCCCTGTCCCAGAATTAGCCTCTGCAGAAGCTGGATGGAACAAACCTTTCGTGGCTCACCGCTTCCCCCAATGCCCTCTGGAATATTCGCCTACACTTGATTCAGTCAGAATTACAATAAATTCTGGAATCTACTGCAGAGGGCAGTGCAGCCGTATGAATAAGCGTTCTAGCATTATCAGTCTCAATGGCAGAAATCAAGGGGGAGCTTGCAGCAGCCTGTTCTCAATTGTTTAACCCAGGCATGTGCAACCTGTGGCCCTCCTGATATAGAATCATAGAATTGTAGAGTTGGAAGGGGCCCTGAGGATCATCTTGTCCTATGCAGGATTATGCAGCTGTCCCATACAGGGATCGAACCTGCAACCTTGGCGTTATCAGCAACATGCTCTAACGGACTCCAGTTCCCATCAGCCCCCAGGCAGCATCCAGTGGTCAGGGGTGATGGGTGTTGTAGTTCAACCATACCTGGAAGGTCACAGGTTCCTCACCCCTGCTTTAATTGCTGACTTTATTTAAAAGATTTTTAATTTTTTTAAAGCTGCTTTTTGCCCTCACAAGATAGCCTCCAACACACTAAAACACAATTCATACACAATCAAAATCGAAACATATCAGAATGCCATTAATTATATTTGGAAGTGCAGCTGAGCTTTGATTCTGCCTTATTCGTTTCTTTTGTGACAAGGAAGTCCTAACCATGAGTTATGACATTTTGTTAGCATTCATGCATTACATTGAAAAGGGATTAATTACTAACAGCTCTTGGCTGCGTTCCTGTCAGAGCTAGTTCAGGCAATCTTCACTTCATGTGAGACAGGGATAGTCAAGGTAAAGTAATCCATTAGACAAGTGGGACATTTGTCCATTGAAGGAAAGTACCAGTGACAGGACACATTAACAGGGTTTTCAGATCCTGCCCACCAACTTGCTCACAACTGGAGATAACACAAGTTATCAGCTTGGCACTCTTATATCTGAACCAGTCCATAAATTGGGCTTCAATAATCTTTGCCACAAGCCTGTGATGCTTTGAAAGCATATGCTCTACTGCTGAGCTATAGTCCCCTCCCCACAAAAAAGATATAGTGCCAGCCAGAAGGGAGATCATTCCACAGATATTTTTTTTGGGGGGGGGGCGAGGCATTATGGGGGGGAAAAACCCTCTCCCTTGTGGCAATCCTCCAAATTTCATTTAGAGAGAGCCCTTGAAGGACAGCCTCCCTCAATAACCTGAGGACATGGGTAGATATACATATGGGAAGGAGCATTCTTTTAGCTCAGCTTTTCCCAACCTGATTGGGACCCCAATACATAAAGCAACCTTCCTGAAATATACTTGGAGTCATGTGTGAATTTTATGCTCTTTATTCAGCTCATAGTAGCAATGAATGAATCTTTCCCCAAAACGTCTGCTATATATACATTATTTACATAATGGGCCCCACGTGATTGGCTAATTCCGGGCTACTCCTGTAGGCCAATCAGGTTGTGGATTCACTTCATCCAGGAGCCTGATTGGCTGCTCTTGCAGGCCAATCAGGTCGCTGATTCACTTCCACCTGGAGCTGGACTGGGTGGCTCCTGTGGACCAATCAGACTGCTGCATTCTGGATCCTATTGTTCTAGGACCAATCAGACTGGTGCATTTTGGATCCTATTGTTCTAGGATTCAGCTCAGTACATAACACTTCCCCAGCTACAACTCCCACCATCCCTGACTGTCAGCTATGAAGGCTGGGGGTGATGGGAACTGGAATCCAACAACATTGGGAACGTAACATCTGCTTTAGAGATATCAGGGTCCCAAGCCATATGATGCTTTATTGTTAAAACCAGTCCTTTGAGTTGGGTCCAGAAGCCACCAAATGCAAGAAAGGACCAGGGCTATGTGCTCATAATGTGTGGACCCTGGTAACACCCTCGCTTCCGCATTCTGTATATTACATACCATGTTTATGATAGTGAGGATATAGGATTCCACATTTTCACTTCCGTGGTATTCAATCATCTTGCTGTCAGCAACCACCAACGTCTCCACCCATCGTTCTTTGCTGACAGAACGGCGGGAGATGGCTTTCCCCGTCACCCGGTTCCTCTCCCATTTCTCCCTGCGAAGCTCTTGCTGTTGGAAAAAGCTCAAAGTTTCTGAAAATGGAAGACAAAATGCATTGAGCTTCTTTCCCATGTAGGCATACTGTTATGTTACAGAAAGAAACTGGCACGTTTCCCCTTCTCTTGGAGAAAACGAGCTCAAAACAATACACGGAGTGCTTTCTGGGAATGCCTGGCATTTCAGAGCAGACAACTGGCATTTGTGTTTTAGAAAGGACTTTCAAAATGCTGGGGTATCTTCTCATCAACCAGGGATAGGGAATCTTTGGCCCTCTATATATTGTTGGACTCCAGTGCCCATCCATCCCACCCTGCTTGGCCAATCATCAGGAATTATGGGAGTTGTAGTCCAACAACATCTGGAGGGCTACAGGTTCTCCATCCCTACTATGAATATTTGAGCACAAAACCTGTCCAAAAACAGAAAAATACCAAAATATCATTCCAAAATGTGAAACTGAAGAGCTGTCTATCTATTCAGCATCTGCTGGAAACTTGGACAAGATTTCTGTCTTTTCTGTCTGAAAATGCACCAGGAACCACAGGTTGCCTCTAGATTCAATTTAAGAACTACTCAAATTGTGGCTTGAGAGCTGGGAAAGTGCATTGCCCCACAGTGGAAGCCCTTGCTGGAGCAATACCTGCTTTAGACAGTGATTGCTCCTGTTATTATCCTGTAAATCACAGCCTCCGGAAAGGCCTGTAGATTTTTCCCCCAATTCTGAAATCACATGCTTAAAACAGCCTCTGTGGTTTCAATAGGGGCTTATTTTTAAAAGCACACATACGTACACATACCAACCTCATCCACAACATTTAGATGTAATTGATAGCAATCATATTTTGCACTAGGAACAGCTTTGACTTAGCACGTATAAGCTGTAGAACAAAAAGTCCCTGTGATCAGTCATAATAAGATTTCTACTGGCAACTTGTAACCATGTAATGGTTTAATGATCTTTAATGTCAATTCTGCCCAATCAAATATTTCATTTTGTACCCTTTTTTCTCATTAGTGTTGCGTATTCTTAAAAAGAATAACATACCGTAATTTGCAAAGTAACATAAATTGAATCTTTCATTCCAAAGACAATATAATCATGACGTAACTGCTGGAAAGCAACATTAAGCCATGGTTTTTTTTCATAGAATCACAGAATTGTTGTGTGTCCATATGTCATCTAGTCTACCCTCTCAACTTGATACAGGAAATCCAGAGCTATATAATCTAAAACAAACAACTGTTTCCCACCACCTTGGCCCACACCAATAGCTAGTGTTTTGTGGTCACTCCACATTCTCAGGTATAGTGTGTGTGTGGCCTGTCTCTTTAAGATTAATGCCTGGTCTGCAATGGAAACTCCCCTCCCTGCTCTGGGTGTGGTTCCCTCTACAGCTGAGTGGGAGCTAGTTGGAACCTTAGTCTTGCCCACTGGATGCTATGCTGAGTTCTTGATCTGTTTTTCACAAATAAATACTACCACTGAAGCTTTGCCACCTCCTTAGTATTATAGCAGACCCATTGGAAGGTTTGGGAGTACCCTTCCCAAACCCAAGGGATGCAACATGGTGTCAGAAGTGGGCCTACAGTTTCAGTAAGCCAGAAGTATTTCTAACAGAAAGTCTGCAGCTGCTGCTGGAAGCTGCAAGATGAACACCTTCAAGCCTACTTCTGAGCTACACTAGTGTTGTTGTAGAGGTTTTCTACCCTTTAGCATGCCTTTTCTAAAAAAAAAAAAAAAATCTATTTCTGCAAACCTTAGAGTTCTCCCAAGCCTCGTTTTCAGAAAAGTATCTGGGGTTTCTTTTTTCTTTTTCTAAACAAAGGATGGTGTACTTCATGGAGGGAGCTGTAATCAGTAGCATTAGTTTTTTTTTTTATGAACTTGCTTCCCATCAGAGAGGGAAAGTTTTGCATATGTGGAGAAACATTATAGCCTACTGACAACTTTTTAAAAGCACAGGCTGTCTCCATTCAAAAAGGAGAAGTACTTTATTCAGAGAGCCTTTCTCCCCTGGTTGGAAGAAGGGGAGAAAGAACTTTGTACTTGTTCCTTGGCAATTCAGCTAACGTAACAAAATGTCTGAACTGGACAAGAGGGCCTTGGGGTCTCTTCAAGTTAATTACACTGAGGCTGAGTCCAAATCACAGCTGACTCCACCGCTGGTGTTTGAAGCTGAGTACACATGACATAAGCCACAATCTATAGGTATCCTCTAGCTTCTTCAGAAATTCTGTTGGATGCTCTTTCCCTCAAACCAGCTTCCTTCTGATTTGAAAAAGGAAGCCACAGTCAAGCTGAGATGTATACATTTCAGGCAGCTGTTGCACATGCCACACACATGACACTTTCAGTGACTTGGCATTTGATGGTGGGGGGAAGAAATCAAGTGGTGGGCATCGGGCGAAGAGATCCTTGCCCATTGGTCTGCACAGCAACATGAGAATAAGGGAGACGACCTCGCTTTGTTTCAAACCACTAATGTGAACATAGATACAGAACTACCTGTGAGACTGAGAGCAAAGCCGATTCTCCCAATTTCTGCTGCTCTTGGCCTACTGACACTTACTCTCTTACGCCCCATTAATCTCAGAATTGGGGCACTGGAATCTTGTGACTTACGGGTAATTTCCCTAAGGCAAAAGAACCCATGGAAGTTGCAGCCAGTGTGCTTTATTTTCAAAGCGACTTCTTGCTGACAGAGTCATCAGCAATGCCAAGAGGACAGGTCATGCTGTCATAGTAACTCATAAATAAATGCTTAATAATGAGCATCATTGACTGAGAAATGCAGGAGGTAAATAAACAGACTCTTTTTTTTATAGAGTATGCAATAGTGTTTAACTTTTAATATTGTTTTAATAATTAAAAAAAACCTGAGTGCTTTAAACTCACAGTAAACTCCATCTAGCATAATTTTGTTCTATTTACTTCCCTAAAATCCTTTGTTAGGGAGGATGGCTATGTGCCTCACTTTACACAGGACTGTTCTCTGTTTGGAAATAGTTTAAACTGTCCAATTTAACAATAAATAACCCTAGCAAGGAAAATCAGGGGCCTTTACAGTAGCCCAACAACGGCATTTGGACAGAAAACTGAACTGGCATGCAGCCCAACTTGTCACAGTCTTCTCTTCATTGTGGTGAAATGTACGGTATTCTATTCCTATATATACTATAGCAATCAATTTCTAAATTTGTATCTATACATATAAATTGGCATATTCAAGTTCCATGCAAATTGGAGTCCTATTTGGTCCTCTTTTCTTGAAGAATTTTATTTCGAAGGGGGGGGGGCAACACATAAGTGCCCACTGTATGTGAAGGACTGAGGTTTAGTGACACCATAGCTGGCCAGCCAAAACCATCACAGGGTCTCAGGACTCTGTGCTGCCCAGCCTCTATGTGACATCAGAAGAACATCAGAAGAGCCTGCTGGATCAGGCCAAGGGTTCATCTAGTCCAGCATTTTGTTCTCACAGTTCTCGACCAGACGCTTGTGAGAAACCTGCAAGTGGGACATGAGTGCAAAGGCACTTTGCACACCCGTGACTCCCAGAAACTGGTATTCAGATGCACACTGCCTCTGACCGTAGGGGTAGAAAACAGCCATCATAGCAGTTGATAGCCTTGCCCTCCATGAATCTGTCTAACTCTCTTTTCAAGCCATCCAAGATGGTGGCCTTCACTGCCTCCTGGGAGAGTTTAACAATACACTGTATGGGAAAGCCTACTTCCTTTTGTCTGTCCTGATTCTTCCAACATTCAGTTTGGAACAATGTCCACATAACTCTAAACTTATGAGAAAGGGAGACAAACTTCTATTGCCTTTATCCATACCACGCATAATATTTTTATGCCTCTTTTTATGTATCCTCTTACTCAAATCAAATCAAATCATGTTGAACTATGAACTATGTTGAATTCCTTCCACTGTTACCTTACGCCACCATTAGGTTACTGAGACTTACTCCCGATCAGGTAGGCACAGGACCGAAACTTAAATATCCTGAACAACTACCACCAGCATCTAAGATTTTCTGTGCTCCTGGCAAAATATTTTTAATTTTTTGGTCCATGATTGTCAAACCGTTTAGCCTGGAGCAGAGCCTCTGAAGCTCTTGGAAATACTACGTAGGAGGTATCCTGATGACTACAGCCTTTGGCTTCAGGGCTGGGATCATTTGCCAAATGCTAAATGTTAAGCCTGGGGGTGTTTTTAAGTCTGCTGAAAGCTTCTAACACTCCAGACGGCCACCTCTTTCCCACATGACCACCCATTTGCCATATTTTGCAGCAAGGGTCACCGGGAGTTATTTAGAATCCAAATCATTTTAACATATTGCCCAATGAGTCAGTGCTCTGAGATCCATTGTCTACAATGGTTTCCAACTGCCACATGGTTTTCCATACAGCATAGAGCTGAACTGAGACTGTGTGACCGAGGGCCAAATCTGAAAACACAAATTGCACATATCTCAGGGCTTATACAATGCAGTCAGCTGCGCATGTGGTAGCTATTGTATATCAGCATTGTAATCAAGCAGCCATCTGGTGATGAAGGGGAACTGTTCATATTCCTTTAATAAGGAAGTTGATTTTTTAAAAAATAAAAATAAGGGCACTTTAGTTTTATCTGCAAGGCGGCTGCCTTCAGGCCTGCTTGCGATCGCTCTTCCAAATTGGAGGGGGCGGGAATCATAGTTTTATGGTAGTGATTTCTACAGATCCCCCCCAGCCTTTCCCCCTGGTTTCTCACATTTAATAAATAAATTAAATAAATTAAAATTAATTAATTAAGCTAAGTTAAAGGTCCATATAGTTAAAGCTATGGTTTTCCCAGTAGTAATGTACAGAAGTGAGAGCTGGACCATAAAGAAGGCTGATCGCCGAAGAATTGATGCTTTTGAATTATGGTGCTGGAGGAGACTCTTGAGAGTCCCATGGACTGCAAGAAGATCAAACCTATCCATTCTTAAAGAAATCAGCCCTGAGTGCTCATTAGAAGGACAGATCCTGAAGTTGAGGCTCCAGTACTTTGGCCACCTCATGAGAAGAGAAGACTCCCTAGAAAAGACCCTGATGTTGGGAAAGATTGAGGGCACAAGGAGAAGGGGATGACAGAGGATGAGATGGTTGGACAGTGTTCTCGAAGCTACCAACATGAGTCTGACCAAACTGCGAGAGGCAGTGAAGGAGAGGCGTGCCTGGCGTGCTCTGGTCCATGGGGTCATGAAGAGTCGGACACGACTGAACGACTGAACAACAACAAAGTGTACTAAAGGGCTGAATGCAACCCTCTGTGCATCTCTGTTTGGCCCTTGGGACTGGTCTCTGTCTGCTCACACCCCTCCCCAGCCCCGTAGAGCTCCCCTCTTGAGTGCTTTTGACTGCCTTTGCCATTGAACTCTGATAATGCTTCTTGCTTGCCCAGATGGAGAACACAAAGGGGAATGTGATGCCCTCCTCCAACATTTCTGATGAAAATAGGGATGTCCTATTCCATAACAACAATAGTAATAATTTTATTATTTAAACCCTGCCCATCTGACTGGGTTTCCCCAGCCACTCTGGGCGGCTTGCAACATATATAAAAACATAACAAAACATTAAAAAAAAAAATTTAAAATAACTTCCCTATATACAGGGCTGCCTTCAGATGTCTTTCAAAGGTTGTATAGTTACTTATCTCCTTAGTTTGGAAGTCACATAACTCTATACCCTCCAACATTTCTCCGGTGAAAATAGGGACGTCATAAGGAAATAGGGACATTCCAGGATCAAAACAGAAACTGGAATGGCTTCTGTAAATCTGGGACTGTCCCTGGAAAATAGGGACACTGCACTGTGTGTAGGTACTATGCTTACTATAGAAAGGTAAGAGCGCAGCACCGCGTCAGCTGCCATTTGTTAAGGGTAGTTTGTGTAGTTTCTTAAGGCTGCTGAGTGTTGTTAAAAAGGTAAAGGGACCCCTGACCATTAGGTCCAGTCGAGGATGACTCTGGGGTTGCAGCGCTCATCTCGCTTTACTGGCTGAGGGAGCCGGCGTACAGCTTCCGGGTCATGTGGCCAGCATGACTAAGCAGCTTCTGGCAAACCAGAGCAGCACACGGAAACGCCGTTGACCTTCCCTATTTATCTATTTGCACTTTGACGTGCTTTTGAACTGCTAGGTTGGCAGGAGCAGGGGCCGAACAACGGGAGCTCACCCCATCGCGGGGATTCGAACCGCCGACCTTCTGATCGGCAAGCCCTAGGCTCTGTGGTTTAACCCACAGTGCCACCCGCATCCCATTGTTGTTAGGAAACCCTTAATAAACTATACTTCATATCCCAGGATTCTTTGGTGGAAGCCATGACTCTTAAAGTGGTATAAGAGTGTTTTCAAATTTATAATGCTGAAGTGACCAGATGTATCGGCAGACTCATGAGAACCCCCAAATTGTGCAACGGTATGTATAGACAAACAAACAAACAAATGGAGGAAGACAAAGGGGTCAGAGATTACTGACTGGCTAATAGGTTTTGGTGGGGGGTGGGAGGACACAGCAAACCAGTGTACGGAATGGATGGAGAGGTTGGGATCCTGCCCGCACTGCAACATTTGGTGCCTTTTCTACTTATCACAGCGTGCATGAATTTATCTCTGTGTAGCCTGACAAAATTGATGAGGCTTTTCATAGCTTGCAGTCCACTTCCTAAAATGCTTCCATGGCTGCAAATCTGGGCTTTAAAACAAAGAAGCACACACACATACAGAACAGCAGCACTGCCATGTAGACACATCGCCGTCAAAAGGCATTTGGGAAGGAAAACTCTTGGATTGTTGAGCAGCCTAGTGAGGCGAACACAACACTAGGCAACTTTATAAGCGAACAGGGCATAGTTGTATTCAAGGCAGTCTCAGAGAGTGTGCAACCATCTCCTCTCAAACCCGAAATGTTATTCTGGAAACCAGTTTGGAAGAGAAAACCAGTGGGCAGAAGTGCCCCTGTCTTGGGATACAACGCCATGTGTGCAACATATGGAACGAAGCTGAATCACTGGACTTTGGTGCAGAGATAACAACAGATGGGAGAGAGCGGCCACTGGCTCTTTTGGAACAGGATTCCGGAATGACTGCCTCTCCAGCTGCCACAGAAAAGAAGCCCTTTTTGTAATGTACTCATCTACAAAAGCAATCCCTGCAGCTCTATGGATAACTTCATTAGTTTCCCTCCTCCTTCATTTCTGCAGGAGTTTACAGTTGCCCGGGTGTAGGGGGGCGTCCCATTGCTCTGGCTTCTGCTAGTGTGCAGTGCAACACCTTAGTTGAATCTGGCCCAATATTTTTAGTATCACAGTAGCAGAAGCACATTTCATTCCTGCAGTCAGGTGGTGCAGTAAGGGAGTTTAAAATGGCAAACGGCGCATGCTCAGGCAATTATGACACACACACACACACAGTTTAGCAACCCACTTATCTTTTGCTTTAATATATCAGGAACATAGGCACAGCTGAAAGAGTGGAATGGCCAGCGAGCAAGGTAAGATTGGAAGAACATATTGAAGGTAAAACACCACCAAGTTAAATATATATTTCATGCAGAGGGGGCATTCAGCATGTTGTTCTTACGGTGGCTAACTACATGTCTATGGAAAGCCCAAAGGCAGAACCTAAGAACAACAGAATTCATGATTCCCAGCAACTGACATTCAGAGACATATTGCCTCCAGTAAAGTAATGTATTCTGGGTTGTCTATTAGGGAAGCAAAATGGTTATTTAACTAGCTTCTGCATTCCCCTCCTCCTGTGTTATTATGCAAACCATTCTGCAGAGTTCCTTTATATAAGCCAGCATGATGTGATATAATAATAATAATGATTATTACGATCACTTACAAGCTGCCCTTCAGTATGAAAGTTCCAGGGTGCTGTACGATCAATCGTACAATTATTATAAAAAGCTTAAAAAAGAAGATAAAAGCACAGAAACAGCAGCTAAAAACCTAACGAAATCCAGCAGAGTGATACCATGAAAGCAAAATAAGTTCTAAAACCTGCCGAGAAATATCTGAGCTCATCTGAGGACATTGAAAAGCTGGAATGTGTGCAGAGGAGGGCAACCAAAACAATCAAGGGTCTGGAAACCAAGCCTTATGAGGAACGGTTGAGGGAGGTGGGTATGTTTAGCCTGGAAAAGAGGACACTGAGAGGAGATAAGATAGCCATCTTCAAATATCTCAAGGGTTGTCTCATGGAAGATGGCTAGGACCTGAACCAATGGATTCAGGAAGAACTTTCTGTCAGTAAGAGCTGTTAGACAATGGAACGGGCTTCCTCAGGAGGTTGTGGGTTCTCCTTCCTTGGAGGTTTTTAAGCAGAGGTTGGATGGCCATCTGTCATGGATGCTTGAGATTCCTGCATTGCAGGGGGTTGGACTACAAGACCTTTGGGGTCCCTTCCAACTCTATGATTCTATGAAAGCACTCCTATACCACTTTAAGAGTCATGGCTTCCCCCAAAGAATGCTGGGAACTGAAGTTTGTTAAGGTTGCTGACGTCACAAATCCACAGTTCCCAGCACCTTGAACAAACTACAATTCCCAGCATTCTCCAGGGTGGTTAAAGTGGTATAAGAGTGGTTTGGATGCATGTTGTGGATGTGACAGGAGTTTGTGGCAAATCTTTCACTCACTGCAACAGGAGTAACAAGCAGTGCCTGTCACATCTGGCTGTCATAAGTGTGTGAGCTTTGCAAAAACAACAACAACACACACACACACACCACAGAATGCTGTCTTATACAGACTTTTCTTTTGCCATTTTTCTGACTTTCAAACAGTAAGGGAGAAATGATCGGGAAAGATAATACTTGCAAGGAAGAATAATTAAAGTCATTTCAATATTGTTCCAGCGAAAGCTGAAATTGTATAGGGAGCTCATATGCTTATTGTAACCATTTTTCACGAAGATGACAGAGCTTCTGCGCAGCTAATCAAACTCGTAATCTTGCAAAGAAAACAACAATGATGAAAATGCATCCCAAATGCCGGCACTTCTAATTTCCAACATGCTATCTTCTTAATTTCAAGGAACATATTGCTTTCTTCTCACACAATGTGATAATGATGGTGGTGATGGCTGAATGGAGTAGAAAATATTGTGAACTGTACACTCATTAATTTCCCAGAGACCTGCAATCAGGTTCCTTTTTAACGACTCGCACAACACCTTCTCCCACTGCCTAGAGTGGGGGGAGGGGGACACACCTTTGGGTTCCTTAGATAGATTGAACATGTGCAGAGGGAACAGCATCAGGGTAGCAGACTCATACAATGTGTTTCTATGCCTGAAATGAACCCTTAACACATACCAGACATTCAAATAAGAGATCACCACATCCCACATATTCATGCTACCTGAAAAAGCCAGCATTGCATGCCCAGTCTTCTCTGGTTTTGGGGTCCTCCATGCCTAGTACCTTTCCCTAAAAAAAAATTTGGACTCCTGGCTTACTCCTGAACACTTCCTCTTGGTTCATCCTTTATCCCTGGCTTGTTCCTTGCTCCTGCCTTGGCCCTTTGTGTGCTCGACTGCTGACTTGTCCCCCAGCTTCAGGCTCACTTCAGTGTGCAGCCAATTGCCCAACCCAGATGCTGCTCTGAGCACAGATGCTCCTGCAGAAGCACATGGGATGACCTCTCCAAACAATGTGCTTCAGCTATCAGAAATTTAAGAGATATGGATGTTGGTGTATTGATACTCTAGGGCAGGAGAGGGAACCTATTTCAGCTGAGGGCCAGGTTCCCTTCCGGGCAACCTTCCAGGGGCCAGATGCCAAAGTGGGTGGCATTCTGCCTGATAGTCACCACCATGCCCCTTCTAAGATTATACAATAACCGTATCATTATACAATCATGTGATAATAAGGGATAGATTGTACAATTAATGAACATCTGCATGTGCTTCCTTTCAGCGAGAGCTCCAAATATATGGGTAAATATATTCTTTTGGAGTGACTAAGTTGTGTTTTCCATGAAGTCCCCATGACATTCCATCGTACATAACAGAACTTTCACACCATTCGCTTGAAACGTAAATGTGTTTCAGTTTTCCGACCTGCTTAGCTTTGGCTAAGCATGTTTTCCCTTTCATGCTGATTGAGCGACTCTAAGACAGTGGAGACAGGGGCCCTGCGGGGACCTTGCTGCAGAAACAGTCAAAGGTCTTTGACCCCCAGATCACTTCACCACTGGTTGTAGAGCTCTGGGACTTGACCCCATTCCTGTTGAATGAAAAGGTTTCTGCAAACATTCCTAGAATTTGGACTGGGATAAAGATATACAGTTACTGATTATCCTCCTTACAGATGATGACCATCTCTTTTCCTTCCAAGTGAGACTCGGCAGACCAGTTTGCCATTTTTAATGTTTATCTTGGCAAGATAATTTTTTTTAAAAAAGAAGGAAGTGTAGCCCAACTACAGTGAGTGACAAAACTTCCATTTCCCCAGGCAATTAGGGCGAAACAGCTGGCCTTCGCTAATTTTGTCCATGACTAATTCAGAAGGAATTTGACCCAAAGGAGCTGGGGAGTCTTAACTAGGGGAGGGTGGAAATGATTTGAAAAAAGAATTGCGTGTCCTGTCTGCTGCAGATTTGGCCCAATGCCAATTTCAGGACAACTAGGATGAAGAGTGGTTTTTATTAGATCACGTACAAGGAGGAAAATAACAAGAAAGTATTTCATAAATCGGAGGCAGGATTTGCAGTGGGTCCCTCTGAGCCCCCTAGGCCTAGGATGGTAGGGTGTGTGGACTGGTTGCCCTCGTTTGTGAGAGGTTGTGAGGTATCTGCACTACAAATTTAAATCTGTTTCAAACCTGGTTTAAGATATGTGGTGGCGTAATAGCTAAGCATATGAGCCCAACCCAGAGCTCCTCTCCACAGACTTTGGTTCCTTCAAGGCATGGGAAAGGAACACCCCCTCAAAAATCTGTGCCCAGTCCCACGGGCCCCTCTGACACCCCCCCTCATGCTACACCCCTGAACTAAAGTGCAACCTTTGCCTTTCCATTAGAATTCCAAACCATCTTGCAGAGCAGTGTAACCATTTAAACTGCAAACATGGAACAGGAACCTCTATTAAAGAGGAGGATTGTGGCTTGATTGTTTTCCCCATTCTCTGACAGCCCTCTTTGCTTATTTCTCACACAATTACACCCAGCAGCCTCAATCCAGCAGATGACATCATTGCTCTTGCTGGGGGGGGGGGATGTCTTAGAGCTGCACTCCTTCTCTACTGTGCCACTTTGTCTTTTGAGATTGAGTGTAATGATCTCTGGCAGGCAAGCAAGCCTCAATAAGAATTAATGACTCTCCGGCAATTTTATGTATGTTTATTTACAAAAAGACACATCCAGAGCCCGGCTTCTCGCCTGCTCGCATTTACGTTTGTTGGTCTGTCTGAAGTTTCGCCCTTCCCACAGCAGGAAGGATGCCAGACTCCCGCCTTTCCCTTCTTGCCCTTCCGCCGCCTTTTGATTTTATCCAAACGCCTAGAACAGGGACTGAGAGGCTGACCTCCCCCCTACTCCCCACTGACTCGACACAGACTCAGACCTCTGCTTATCTGCTGGTTGCCTAGCAATGCTCTGGCTGCCTTCCAACTCCTCCTCTTCTTGAGAGCTAATAGAGTCTTCCCTGGGAAGGGGGTCGAGCTTCCCTCTCTCAATTCTGTCAGCCAGTTCTCATCTGCAGAGTCGGACCCTTGTTCACTTAGTTCAATCTCTGAGTCTAACTCATCCCTTGCGCTCTGGGAGGCCACGTTCCTGACATTGAGGTGCTCAAGACAGAGGAAGGAAGCAGGGAGGAAAAGGTCATGTGATGCTACCTGGACCCTGAGATCATCTCAGACATCCCCACTCCATCGATGGGGTACACCCTGGAAAGCTAAGCACTTTCAGAACTGTGTAAATGCATAGGGCATGAACCACTCAAGTGTGAACGCAGTACCTGCATGCAGATTAAGAGCTATCTCCCGCCTTGACTGACCAGCAGACTGCTGAGCCATTAAGTGGGGATCATGGGGTCTGTGCACTCCAAGCCTTCCCTCTCACCAAGATACCAGGAGATTTGAATTTCAAGGTTGAGCAACCTACTGTATACTGAGTGAAGAGACAAGAGAGGACTGTGCAGGGGCAGAGGGTGAGGATGGAGACAATTTTTAACCTGTAAGTGATGCTGGTGAATTTTCTGCCTTTGAATTCATTTGTGTAACAGACCTCCCTGATAGATAGATCTGGGACATTTAAGAGGCCTGAGATTTACAAGTTTCATTGTTCGGTTTTGCACATCCCCATCATTAACAAAAACAAACAAACCACAAAGATAACTTCTGCTGGCTTCCAGCTCTATACTTGAACTCTCCATTCACTTCCCCATTAAAAAAGAAATTGCATAATGGTTATAGACACCATAATATGGAATGAACCAGAAAACCCAGAATTTTGACACTTTGCCTTACCTAAGCACTTGGCAAAGGGCATGTTGTTGCTCTTCCTACATTGTGTAGGCCTAGTAGTAATTTTTGTAGACAACTCATCAGGGTAGGTTTGGACCACCTGAATATGAATCAGCCCACTTAACACATGAAGAATGCTTCTTGATGATAATAACTTCTTTTCTAATAGTTTGTGTAAAGTACTCATTTTCGCACACAAGGGGGACTGGAGCTTTGTGATTTTCCCTTCTTCAATGATAGAGTGCCTGCATTTGAATAAATGACCTCAAATACAGGAGCATAATATCCTAACGGCACAGACAATATCTAGTGTGTTGAACTGTGCATACCACTCTTCCACTTTCCCCAGCCAAGTTTTTAAGGTTCAATATTTCTTAATCAGTAGGCATATTTTTGCCACTTGGGCATTTAGCTTTCAAGTAACTGACTCAATTTCTCATATCATTTTCATGAGCAAGGGAGAAAGCAAACCACAGTCTAGCATATTCTAATGAAGTTGCACAAGTTTTGGTTAAAAAAAATATAATAATAATTTAGGTAACTTTTTATGAATCTCATTTCCTATGCTTTAGCAATTCTGAAAATGTCCATTCAAAGCAGGCCCCAGTAACCATGAAAACTAGATAATTATCTCAGGAAATGTAAGATGAACTTTTCAGAATGTGAGCAAAAGGGCATCAAAAGCTAATGGTTCATGAGCTGCCGAGCCCATCCTGCACAGAAAAACCTAGTGTTTCAGACATTGCTTTATGCGTGCTTGTTATTGTTTATCTCCAGTTATTTTAGAAAAAGACAGACTATCCTGTCATGCATGATCATCTCCTGTTTTTTCTTTAGCTTGCATACAGACCTACCCCTTTCTTAAAGCATTTCCAGGGAGGGGATTTGGGGCACATCAGGCATGCTAATTCAGCATGTTAGGAATTCCCTGAATTTTAATTCAGAATGTCTGGAACCCCACAGCAGGTGATTACGATTCTGTTGATATTTATCCAGAGCACAAATGGCATAGCCCACAATGGTGTCATGCAGGGTTGGGGAACCTTTTGGGGATTGCTGAAAGCATTGCTGGGTGGGGCCAGAACGACATACAATCACACGACACCGCCTTGACATATGCACAGACACTCAATCCCGGACACAGAAAGCTTATTTCCTATGGAGACACGTGGACACCATATATTAGGTTAATGGGCAAAATTTAGGCCACAACTTCATTGGTTACAGAATGTGAGCTGTATTGGCTTAGGCATTGGAATTGAACCAACTATATCTGACTCCTGCCCGCCTGCAGGATGTCTCACAAGGGTTAACCACCAGTAGGGTGAGCCCTGTTGTACATCAACTCGGAGCTCCCCCCAGAGCTGGAACAAGCCGGAACAAGAAGGGAGATCCCCCGGCCACGCGGCTGCTTAAAAGGGGTAAGCCACGCCCCCAGCCAACTGGATTGGCTGGCCAGGGGCCGTGACGCGGCCAGGGACTCTCTGATGATGCGGTGCTTTGCCCAGCCCCTGCTGTGTGCAGAGGCCACGTGGCCTGACCACAACACCGCCCCACAGGGAAGTGGAGTGGCCTTCTAGCGCATTTTATATCTATATAAGGGATGGGACGACAACTTCTGCCATATCTGAACACTGGCCATTCTGGGCAGGGTTTGGTGGGAACTGGAGTCTCCGACATCAGGAAGGCCACAGGGTCCCCAGTCCTGATCTACACTAACTAATCTAAAACCTCCTTAACCGTCAAAGCCTCATAAAACTGAACTCTTTGACTCCTCACATCTGTTGCCAAACTATCACCCCCAGGATTCTCTGAGGGAAACTATGACTGGTTTCAAGATGGTCCTGATTTTTTAAAAATATGAGTGTTTTTGCCTAATGCTTCATGAAACAGCCATGGGGACAAGTTTATCTCCAGATAAGATATTTTGGATTCGATTATTGAACGAAAAGGCATTAAAATAAAAAGATTTGAATGTGTACCATTCACTCCACAAGTCTGTTCCTCCTTCAAACAGGTCCCTCGTCGTTTCCGCAAAGCTTTCTGAAAGACATTTGCCCTGTAGACTACATGGGCGTAAGGGCCTTCTCCTGACTGATATTTCTTCACCGGTTCAATGAAGTAGTCTCCATCAGGCAGCTGGAAGTATCCAGCCTGAGAAGGGAGAGAGAGAAAGAGAGAGAGAGAATACATAGAACCATTACATTACATTATTTATTATCCACCCTTCACCGAATGCTCCCAACGATGTGAAAATACAATACTTTTTTTTGCCACCTTTTGTTTCACACAGAAAGGTGGGTGGGAATTTTGGCAAATAGACAGACGAGAAAGCATAACCTTACCTTGTGGAGGAAACGTCACTTGGGTTAAAACAAAAAAAGTTGCCTAGCAACTGGCAAGAGTTTCTGAGGAGTGTGGCGGCACGGCCACCTCTGCCCCAAAACACATACTGTCATCAGTGAAAAAGGTGAGTAAGGGGGTGAGCCCCTGCTGAAGCCCCCACTTTTGGACAAAGAAGTTATTCTGTGAACAAAAAGGAACTTCCATCTTGGCTCTAGGAGAACTAGCAGGACTTCTGATGTTCACTCTTTGGGGCTGTATTCTCATATAAATATTGCACTTTGTTGCAAATCTAAGTTGGAGTGTACCTGTGTGATACTTTACCCTTTTAGCAAGAATATAACACATATTAATTTCCATACCCTTTATGCCTGGCATAGCCAGTGTAATGAACTATAACTCCAATCACCCTTAACCATTCACCATGCTAGCTGGGGTTGATAGCAGATGTAGACCAAAAGACCTGTGCTAACCCCCATACATTATGGCGTATTAGTGCTGAGCTGCCTTATTAATTACCCCTTTTGCTGCCTGAATCATTCACCATTCAGCCAAAATTTTGCACACCACCTACAGGAAGACATATTTGGTGTGAAGGCAAAGTAGGAACAAAATGTGGATAATATTTTTTTACAAAATCACCAGCTTTTTGACATGTGAAGCAATTCTAACATACCACTGACAGATGTCAGGATGGACCAAATACACTGAACCAGCAGTTAAAACACCATGTGTGAACTGTTTCTTATGTCATTTATGTTGAATCATAACTAGTTTTACCTCCTTGCCCCTAGAGTTTACCTCATGAATTTCACCTTTTTTACCCTTATTTGCATGACTCTGAGATCTAAAAAACTAACAATTGCAGTTCTTCCAATCTTATCAACCATTCCTATGCTAGGATGAGTCACAGCGGTGGCAAGACTCTCCTGTTCCAGGCCCATGTTGTACAGTTTTCTATAAAAACATCAGGGAAATCACTTTTCCACTAGTCTGCTGACATGCTATTGCTACAGTCCCCCTCCCAACCCAATCCAACCCCAACCCTTGAATAAAGATATTAAGACGCAAAAGGGCAATTCAATTCTTCCTAAGCACATTAAAGTAATAAAAATGCATGACACAGCTTTCAAAATGCCAGCTGCTATTGTTGCCCCGGTTGTCTAGAGTTCAGCTGGAGTTCTTTTCAGGGGGAGCTGGGCTAGGCTGGGCTTGGGGGCAGTTCCACTCTCACAGCATGCAAAACATCTCACATTTTCATCCTGGCAAAAGTCGGCCTGAGATAAGCCCAGCTGCAGGGAGAAAAAGCGCATCTAGCAAATCACGCCTCTTTATGATCTGGTAATTTCCCTGTGGGAAATTAAAATGTGCAGATGCCAATTTACAAAGAATGACGGTGATTTAAATGGAGATATTCTATATCTCACCATGGTGGGGAAGACTGTGACCAGCTGTGTGTGTGTGTCACTTCTAGCTTAGAGGTTAGAAGTGTGTGTTGGGCACAACGCCCGGACATGATGCTGTTGCATGGGGCATCTGGGCATCACCTGGCAGCTTGGTTCCCGTGGCCGGGGGCTCCTCCTCCTCTTCCTGCCACTGCTACAGGCCAAGGGCTGCTTCCTCTCCATAGCAGGAGGAAGAGGAGGAGCCACGCCACCACGTTCCCAGCTCATGCAACCGCAGTGAGCCACTGTGGCCACACTTCTGGAAGCCGCCACCGTACTTCCGGAAGCACATTTCTGACGCCAGTTTCCTGAAGTACACCGGCACTGGCAGCCTAGCAGGTCTGCCGGCAGCTTGGCAGTCCTTGCGGTGCCGGCAGCAGCCTGGCAGGCCTCACGCAGGTGGACTGGCAGGCATTGCAGCAGTGGCAACACAAGCTGCCCATCAATTTTAGGGGGGCTGAAGTCACCTCAATCCCTATGAGTTGCGGCCCCTGTGTGTGCACATATCTGGAACCACTGTAGGTGCTTCTTTGTCACTAAAGAAGAAGACGAAGAAGAGTTTGGATTTGATATCCTGCTTTATCACTACCCAAAGGAGTCTCAAAGCGGCTAACATTCTCCTTTCCCTTCCTCCCCCACAACAAACACTCTGTGAGGTGAGTGGGGCTGAGAGACTTCAAAGAAGTGTGACTAGTCCAAGGTCACCCAGCAGCTGCATGTGGAGGAGCGGAGACGCGAACCCGGTTCACCAGATTACAAGTCTACCGCTCATGACCACTACACCACACTGGCTCTCTAAAGACTTAACTAAAGACTTAACTATGAGGCATGTGTCTTTCTTGGCTGGGGCAGGGGCAGGATACCCATCCCTATCCCTTGTGGCTGGTTTCCCCATTTAAATGCTCCACCAGGTTATTACTGTCTTTCCCATTGTGCTCTGAAACCAGAAGCAAATCCATCTGGAGGGCAATGCGGGGTTTGCAGAGGAGAATCAGCAGGCACAGAAAAGGTGAACTGCACCTCCTTTGCACTCACAGATACTTCCTTAGAACAAGTGCTGCACCCTGTATTTGAACTATTCCTGCACACATGGGATTGTAAACATCTGCTTGCTAAGTTGTTCTGCCCTGTGTTAAGCAGGAAAAAAACACTTATACCCCGTGATAGCAGCTACCTATCCTTTTCCTTTTTGTGTGCCAATTCCCTACCCCCACCTCCCCGGCTCACTAAAGTTGTTTGTACAATTTGTGCAGACACGTTCCCACTTCACCGAGGCATCCGTTGACTCTGCGTACGGCTCTTATGATGTATTCATTAGCTACTGTACTGTCCCCCAGGATCTCTGCAGCCTGAAATGTGAGAGTTGGCATGGAACGGATGAGTGTTTTAATTATTTGCCTACTCAAGCATTTACTAACCCTGCTACTTCAGGGCAGGCTGTACTGCAGACATTTCCTTGACTTTACAACAACCATCACGTTGCATTTTTACAGGTTGTTATGACTCTGTACAATGTGTCCTCTTGTTAACAATTAGGAACCTCAGAACATAATAAAACTAAAAAAGAAGTTGCAGGTTTGATTGACATGGCAAGCTTGACAGAATCCAAACTAGCAAGGGAAAAGGAGAAACGAAAACAACCACTGATTAATTTTTCAAACTTTTTTTTGAAGTGAAAGAAGTGTACAAGTTACATTAACACATCTAAATGATCAGATTATAATTTCATTTATCAAATTTATATCCCATCCTTCCTCCCCAAGGAGCCAAGGGTGGCAAGAATAAAGACACATACATGCCCCAGTTCAGTTTTCACCATGTGTCAGGGGTCAGCAATAAATCACACTGTGTCAGTGAAGTTAACTCCCTCCTCTCCCGCTTCCACTTCTAATTCTGGTTCCTGACTTCTCTCTGCCACATACCCTTCTCACTAAACCCTGTTACCGCTTCAGTTTCCGACATCTCCTCCCCCCAGTGTGCTCCCTCTTCTCCCTCTGACCACTCATCATTGTCCCACCACCAATTCCCTGGGGGTTCCCCACTGGTGCCTCCCTTCACTCCTCTGCATCCAGCCTGTCCATGACATCAGGGCCAGCTCAGATTAGAATCTCAATTGTTTGTTTGCTTTTGTTTATTGAGGTATAGCTGTATTGCGATATCATAAAATATCAAGGCGGCTACACAAAATGAGGCCAGGGACCATGTGCAGTCCCCAGGCTGCCCACCTGTGTCCTAGATCCAGCCTTGTTACTAGATTCTCAGGTAATGGATGTGCCATTCATCTCCTCATAGAAAGAAACAGCCTAGGTTTTGCATTGCTTTGATCACCTGTAGACTACTGGAGTGCATTGGGTGTGGGGCCTTTGAAAACAGTTTTGAAACCTCAGTAAGACTTTCTGGGTTTCTTGAGGGGCCCAATCCACCTAAAGTTAAGTCCCACTGATTTCAACAGGGAAAGCAAATGCTTAAGTCTCTTTAAGGACTTGACGTCACTTAAAGTTGGCAAAGTCAGGACCACTGTCCTCTTCCCACTTCTAATAATATTTATTTTCGAAAAAGGAAAAGGAAAAAACCCAAAGTGTCCCATGATTCCATTTGTCCCTCCCCCTCGCTTACTGTTCCTTTGTGCATGTGTACTGCTAATTAATATGTACAGATGTGCATTTAGAAGTCATTAGTGTAATTTAAATAGAATTAAAATCGCATCCTAGCGGGGAAGATTGTGTCTGCTGCCGAGGTGTGAACTGCTGATTGGCAACTCCCAGGCCCTTGCTCTCCCTTCTTACAACTCTTTATCTTTAAACGGGACTGGGCAGCCCTTCAAACAGAGAACTGTAAAGTAAGCCATTTTAGCCAGAGTGCAGAAGGAGTTGCCCAGATGGTTACAGGGTGGTTTCTGCTTCCTTCTACACTTGCTCAGTCTCAGTTGACATAACTGGTACACTCTTAAGGGATGCAATTTTTGGGACATTTAATTATATTTCTGCAAAGAAGCACCATTTGTATTTTCTGCTTCAGTTGCCAAAAAAATAGTTTTGGGCGACGAGTAAAGTTAGGGAGGAAGAAATATTTCTCTGTCGCTATCCATCATCCTGCCAGTCACAAATTTAATCGCTGGGCTTGTGAGAAAAGGGATTGTTTCTGACTTTATGATTGCAGTTTGCTCCATTTCCCAGGTGCTGGAAAGAAACAGCTGCACAATCTGCTGCGCTTTCCATAAGAATGTTACGGGCACAGTGACAGCACAAGGCTGGAGCTACATACAGCTTGCCTCTCCTGATTATCACCAAGGAGGAAAAAGGGAGGCGAGCCGGTATACGAAACCAATAACTTCACAAACTGCGGAGCCTGCTTTTGCCAGAAGGGCCAGCTGCAGAGTTTTAGATCACTCTGCATTAAAGGAAACATTGTACAGCACATTATGTTGTGCACGTTGTACCCTAACACTTAGGGCCATACTAGATGTGATGTTAATTGCATGAATGAAATTAATGAGCATGCTTTTTATTCTATAAATAGCAGCCAGGGAAGGCCTGGTCAGCCCTGGACTCATCGGTGGTACGGAGGGGACTTGATGATGATGATGATGATGATGAAGAGTTTGGATTTGATATCCCGCTTTATCACTACCCGAAGGAGTCTCAAAGCGGCTAACATTCTCCTTTCCCTTCCTCCCCCACAACAAACACTCTGTGAGGTGAGTGGGGCTGAGAGACATCAAAGAAGTGTGACCAGCCCAAGGTCACCCAGCAGCTGCATGTGGAGGAGTGGGGACACGAACCCGGTTCCCCAGATTACGAGTCCACCGCTCTGAACCACTACACCACACTGGCTCTCCTTTGGTTATCCTGTAGTTCA
Organism: Darevskia mixta; assembly: GCA_034641385.1. Taxonomy (NCBI): domain Eukaryota; kingdom Metazoa; phylum Chordata; class Lepidosauria; order Squamata; family Lacertidae; genus Darevskia; species Darevskia mixta. Next base: position 3,194,431 of record JAWWNH010000062.1, on the reverse strand, counting down.
CTGGTAGTTCATCTGTCTGGCATCCATAAGGTCCCAGATTCAATCCCCAGCATCTCCAGGTGAGGCTGGGAGAGTCCTCTGTCCAAAATCCCGATCAGTAAAAATATTGAACTAGATGGATCAAAGTTCTGACTTGGTATGAGCACATTCCCAGGTTTCCTATATTCCAGAGCGGTGAGAACTTCCAGAGGCAGCATTTACCTGAGATTTCAGAAGGAAGAGATCAGTGTAGGCTTATGGTGTTTCCTCCATAGGTGGAGGCACAGCTTTGTTACCACAAAATCCCAGAAACCAGCACAGGTACGCTGTTCTAAGCACACCCAGCCCAAGGAGGACAATAGCTCAGTCAGTCACACCATTGGTCCATCTAGCTCAGTATTGTCCACACAGACTGGCACCAGCTCCAGGGTTTCAGGCAGTGTTCTTTCCCAACTCTACATGGAGATGCCAGAGACTGAACCTGGGACCTTCCGCATGCAAGGTGGATTCCCTCCTTCTGAGTGATGGCCCTTCCTCCAGGCATCAAAATGTCTTGCGCATTTTGGGTGAGCACTTGTGATGTGCTGAGTGGTGAGACCTGTTGGCAGCCGTTCCGCATGACGTAGGAGATTGCACAGTCAGTGCAGAAATCCATTGTGCTCGGAAAAGGAAGGTTGACAAAGCACCCTCCTAGCTCTTTGTGCTTTGGGGAAATGTTGTGGATGGCAAGGCCAATGAAATTGTTGGAGACAAGGACAAACGCCAATTTTGGCAAGCTACAGGGGTCGTTAAGGGTTTGACGAATTGGGCAGATTTTTTGAGTTACCGGTATATGCAAGTGCCTCAGTGGAATAACCAAACAGCTTTCTAATCAGTGTTGAAGCTTACCTGCAGCTGCTGATAGAGCCCATGTTATTCAGGCAAGTGAAGCTATTTCCATAAGAATTACAGCTCTACATGGGCCATCATTTTAACAAAAGCATTTTTTCCATTTTGTATGAACTCTTGCTCTTTGTTCAGTTCTTTATTAGAATCTCCAATAAATCATCGTCAACCAGAGAGTGTCCATTCCCCCACCCCCACCCCAATTTGGGGGATATAATTCTGCTGTTCCTTCTGCAGCTCAAAGTTTTTTGTCACTCCTAGGCAAGGCAGGTTATCTTCATGTCACAGACTAATTTGGGAGCAATCTTCAGGTTCAACAGAATGCTAGCCTTGCTGGGAACAGCACACAAATCAAACTGCCCAGGCTGTTTAAGGCAAGACAAACAGCACCCCCAATGAATGATGCCAATCTAAAGAAACAGGTTGGCTTGGTCTACTGTGAACATCATTGCTGGAGATTTCAACCATGCTGAACTTAAAACTGTGTTCATTGGAAAGGTTTATCTGAATATAAAATATGGTTACAGCTCCCACATTTGAACTAAACCGACCATAGGTCTTTGTTCCTGTACCAGCATACATCCCTTCAGGAAACGGGCCGGGCTCTCAGTATAACAAGGACTGTTAAAATCAGGAAACGGGCTCTCCCTATAACAAGGACTGTTAAAATCTGGCATGAATGTGTACTCACCAGCTGAAGGACTGTTTCAAGGGAAACAATTGAAATATTTTTGAGCATTCAAATCTATGCTATATTAATCGCTGCACAAGTAATGTTTTGTATTGTTTTTATGGGAAAGCATCCAATTTCATTGTATTGTATTTGTACAATGACAATAAAGAAATCTTATCTTATCTTATCTTATCATCTTATCTTATCTTATCTTATCTTATCTTATCTTATCTTATCATCCTATCTTATTTCTGAGCCACTTCCAAGTTAAAAGCAGGGATACAAGGAGGGATTGTTGCTTAGGCAAATGTCAAGGAGAGCAAGGAAGGAACATGCTACAGATGTATAAAATTATGCATAGTGTAATAGAGAAAGTGAAGTTCTCCCTCCCTCTGTCATAATAGTAAAACACAGGACCCAACCTGTGGTAGACAATTCAGGATAGACAAAAAAAGAAGAAAAAATACACACAGTGCATGGTTACAATATGACATTTCCTCCCATGGGAGGTCATAATGGCCACCAACCTAGACAACTTTTAAAAGGGTTTAGACAATTCATGGAGGATAAGGATATCAGTGGCTACACATTACCTCCAGTATCACAGACAGAATTCCTCTGAATTACCAGTTGCTGGGAAATACGTTCAAGAGAGTGCTACTGTACTCTTGTTCTCCTTGTAGCCATCCCAAAGGCACCTAGTTGGCCACTAAGAGAACAGAAGCCAAACTAGATAAACCTTTGGTCTGGTCCAACAGCATATTTCTTACATTATGGTGATGGGACCTGAAAGTGTTTATCTTCAGTAGGATCCCCTGGCATAAGAGCAATGAGTAGGGTCGGTCAAGTAAGCTTCTGGAGATAAACAGGGCGCTCTTCTGATGTTGACCTACAGCATATCCACAGAGGCCAAGGCTAATAGTTCAAGTCAGACCCACCTAGGGTAGAGCACAGAACCTCCCCAGGTGAACTTACACTCCATAGAGCCACTTTTATGATGTTATTTACAATACATGTACACAACAGAACAGTAGGAGATGGATGTGGAGGTGTCATGGGGCACTTTGTGTTCCCCCCCCCCTCTCTCTTGCAAATAAGTATTATTAGAAGCAAGGAAAGGACCTTATAGCTGATTCCGTCAACTTTAAGCACTGTCAAGTCCTGTTGATTTTAATGAGGGAGTTAAGCTTCTGCTTTCCCATTGAAATCAGTTGGACCTAAAAGTAATTGACTTCAGCTGAATTGGACCGAAGGTTCCTTGAGATATCTGTCTTGGGACATTTTCTAGAACAAAATCCAAGACTCTACTCAGAGATACATACCACCAGGAATGATGGGTGGAGTTGGACTGTCATAACTATTCTGGCTTATATCCCAGGAAAAGCAGCTGGTGAAGACATAGGGTGACAGCCAACTTTCAGTCCATTGATCTGAATGGGTCAATTCTGAGTATAACTGATGTTGGATATCACCCGTACAATACAATTGTTCAGCTTAACTGCCCTGTGTCTCAAGCCACACAGTAAACCAGATTACACTGAATTCTTAGCTGCTTACACTTCCAGTTTCTTAAGAGTTCTTGAATTGCAACAGAGGATTATATTCTCTGCTACATTTAGAAACAGCTCTAATTTATACATTTTTATCTTTTCAAGGTTGCATCTCATGTAAAAAGATTTAGGTGGTTTGCATATTGTGAGATCAATGGTTCCTTTGTCTATTTCTGAAAGGCTTGTGATGAGGAATTTTCCCTCTTGTTTTGTCCTAATCATATTCTAAACATGGGGAATTGGGTGGAGAAAGAACCAATCTGAAGTTATGAATATCCATAGAGGGTGGGGAAAGGAATTTTATATGCCCTAGAAGTTGTCCTTGGCTTTGTGAGCAAGTAAATGATATTTTCCTTTTATGAAAGTCACTTTTGTTCTCCTATGTACTGGGACAAGATTAATCCAGCTAGTATGAAAGGATATACAAGAATTCATTTGGGGTTTAAAATTAGGGGTGTGCATCAGCCACAAAATTGGATTTGTATCTGAATCTGCAGCTTTGGGAAACACCCTGATTTCTTTCAGATCCACTCTGTGCCTTTCTAATTCAACTCTTTGTTTGAGACCAGATTAAAAAGGTAAAGGGACCCTTGACCATTAGGTCCAGTTGTGACCGACTCTGGGGTTGTGGCACTCATCTTGCTTTATTGGCCGAGGGAGCCGGCGTACAACTTCCGGGTCATGTGGCCAGCATGACTAAGCCACTTCTGGCAAACCACAGCAGCGCACGGAAACACTGTTTACCTTCCTGCTGCAGCGGTACCTATTTATCTACTTGCACTTTGATGTGCTTTCGAACTGCTAGGTTGGCAGGAGCTGGGACTGAACAATGGGAGCTCACCCCATCACGGGGATTCGAACCACCGACCTTCTGATCGGCAAGCCCTAGGATCTGTGGTTTAACCCACAGTGCCACCTGTGTCCCTCATTGAGACCAGATTAGGCCTGTTAAAAAACAAAGCTGTCCCTCCCCCACCCCCCACCATCGCTATAATGGAATATTTTGAAATGGCTACAAATTGTAGTCAGATGCACCCAATACTTTTTTTTTTTTCACAGAGTACCTCTAAAGTTTGATTTTTTAAAAACAAAGGAAAAGTCAACAACTTTTTCATTTTCTGAAAGAATTGGTTGAAATTCACAGGTATGATCTGACTTGGAAACATGACAGCTTTCCCCCAATCAGCCCAATTCACCTCCTAATTTGTGATACTGTACATGCATAGCCAATGCACACTCTTAGTAATATTGCTTTCTGGGAGTAATAATTATTTGATGATTTGTGGCATGCATCTGTCTGTTTCATAAGAGGCACATGATATTTGAAAACATAGTGAGATAACCGCAAAATTAATCATGGGGTTTACAGGGGAAATAAGGATATGCAAGATGGAAGAAGTGTAGAAGAACACTCATTTGACACAGCCTCATCTAACCTCCCTGCAAACAAATCAGAATGAGTGCTCGAGGAATAGCTGGTGTCATCTCACTTCCTTGCAAACCAATCAGGATGAATGCTAAATAAACAGGTCATCTGGAAGCAGCCACTGTATCTCAACCTAGCGTGCCTCACTGGTGAGAGGATGAAACAAAATAACCCCATGCAGTTCTTTTTTGGGGAAGGGAAAGGATACAAATTAAAAAGAAAGACAAGACAGTCACTGCAAGGTTGTTATCTACCTGTCCTTGTAAGCCATTTCCTTTGGGGAAATCTGACAGGGGAATTAAGACACACTGTGTGATCCTTTGACCCCCTGCAAAGAAAGATGTCAATCAGGAATGCAAAAAGACTGTTATTTGTTCTCGCCTACTCCAAGTCTTCCCAAAGATCAGCAGAACAGTATCCTCCTGAGCACATCAACAGCACAATGACTGTGACAGTGACTCCTCATAAATGAAATGATCCTTTCCCTTGCCTCTTAAAAGGCCATTCCTTCCTAAACTGATGCAGTGATTTAGGCCCAGTTGCTGCTGAGTCCGATGGTGTAAAAATGATGGTACTGCTAATTATTCAGTTTGCTCAGAATGTAGCAATGTTTCTTGAGTTTATTTCTTAAACTCAAGAGTGTGGGTAATGAATATGTCATATAAAGCAAACTTGTGTGCCACTTTAATAATAATAAAAAACCACAGGAAACTTTTAAATTGAAAATGAAGGTATTTCATTTCTGTGAAATGTAATAATGTAGGTTCCTGTTTCCTCCCCAAATAGGTTTCATTGCAGCATCAAACAGCTGATTAGGTTTCAAATAGAATTGAAGCAAGATCTTACCGCAAGGTGGAATTACACGTCCGCTTCAGAGCATGTCAAGCGCCTATGATTAATGCATCCTAGTAAATTGCTTACAAGATGGTTTGCAGCTTAAACAAGAACGTGATGCTACTCAGTTCTGTCCTCTCCTCAGCCTAAACCAAATTAAAAGACACAGTCTTTATAAGCAAGGCACTCTGTGAAGTCTCAAGTATTCTCCGTTTAAATCCCTTAAGCCTTTCCTGGTAGTCTCCTGGTCTTCGTTTGAAGCATAGATGGGAGGGAACCTGCGGCCCTCCAGTTATGGTTGGACTGCAACTTCGCTCACCCCTTTTTGTTAGGTGGTGTTGTGGGATGGCAGAGGCATCACTCGGCCCTGACGAGGGAATCCTGGCATCAGAGCCCCTTCCTGATTGGTGGTGTGGGCGTAAGCCCATGCCACCTATCAGGAGCTGGATCTTGGTCTGCATCCCAGTTTTGGTGAATGGGAATGCAGGCCTGGATGCGGGTTAGGCAAGGGGACGGAGCTGATGGACGGAGAAGGCATCCCTTGCGTCCACTCCCTGCCCATTTAAACATGTCCGTGTGCCCAGGTGGGGCCTGGGCCGAAGGCACTCCCCCAGATAGCAGTCCCTGCAGGGGGCACCCTATTTGATATAAGTCTTAGGAACCCCCGCCTGGATTGACCTATGTGTCACTTCCGGTGGGTGGGCCGGAAGTATTTGATTGCCACATGCCCAAGCCAAACCTCTTTCATCTGTATTCAGTAAAGTTGTGGTCTTTATTTATCTGGGGTTGGGGTCTGGGGAGCACGATACCTTGACCCGCAACTCTGACCATTGCGAATGCTGGCTGGGGGCTGATGGGTGTTTGAGTCCAGAGCACACTGAAAACATCAGGTTGGGGAGAGCTACCATATTCTGCCGTTTCCTTTTCGTGTAATAATCCAACATTTCTTTCATTATTTTGTGTGAGAACTCCTTGTGGGCATGGGACTGGGGGCAAGCACATATTCATAACAAACACATGTCTAGCAAAAGGTCCTAAACTTCTTGGTAAGGGTGTGAGTGAACATATGTGTTACGGATATACATTTGGGTTCAGATACATGCATTGTAACAGTGTCTGTTGGTTTACGCCAGGCATAGGCAACCTTGGCTCTCCAGATGTTTTGGAACTACAACTCCCATGATCCCTAGCTAACAGGCCCAGTGGTCAGGGATGATGGGAATTGTAGTCCCAAAACATCTGGAGAGCCAAGGTTGCCTATGCCTGGTTTACGCTTAGGCCAATAACCTTTAACATCTAGTTTATTGCACAGCAATTATTTCGTTTATGAGCTGATGGCCACATCCTGTATAACCTTGCCCTCACAAAATGCCTTCCAGGAAGCACAATGTAAATCTTGGTTGGTGGGGCAAACGGGGAAGCTAGCCATGACACATCTCTATGAACGAAACCATTACTGCTGGGCGACTGACTGAGAAAATGAGCCCTGGAAAAATCACAGTGTTCTTAAACCAGAAAAAACATATTTACTGCAAGCAATTCAGTAATTGCTATTCCTGCAGAGTTAGCACTTTGGGCAATCAGCTACAGAGGCATAAGCAACTGGATATGATGCTAGAAGGAGGAAGAGCAAGACGGAGGGACAAAGGCTGCATCAGAATCCTGAGTGCCAGGAAGCAGAAGACCCGCAATCCTTCCCAGTGGCTCACCAGAGCTTATATAGCAACACCCATCCATGTTGTCCCAGAGTGGGCTACAGCAACTTAAAAATAAAATATTTTTAATCAGTTTTAAAAAATATTGTTCTTCTGTTCATGACAATTATATAGTGAAGTGGGTCGTGTCATGTTACATTCCAGATGTGAATAAATTAACTTTTAATCTCTTACAGAACTGCTCCTGCGGTTTAACCAACGCCTAAAACAGGAGTCTACCATCCTAAACCTCCTTCTCAGTTGTCCTAATGTCTGCGCGTTCCCTCTTTTTCCCCAGAGTTTGCTTTTATTTAAAGGGGAAACAACATATTTACTAACAATAAAGGGCACACTTGGAGATAACTTGTGGATTTGGAAACTAGCTGATGGTGGTTTGTGGTTTTTTTTTAATGCTTGGTACTTTTAGTTCCAGGGTTGCATTTGTGTTCCCTTTAAATACTTTTACTGTTTTATCAGAGTCAGAACATTTTGTTCAGGTGGTCTTGCCCTTAATTTTGGCATTCTAGGTTGAGTCTGTTTGAGAGCTAGTGTGGTGTAGTGGTTAAGAGCGGTAGACTCGTAATCTGGTGAACCGGGTTCGTGTCTCCGCTCCTCCACATGCAGCTGCTGGGTGACCTTGGGCCAGTCACACTTCTTTGAAGTCTCTCAGCCCCACTCACCTCACAGAGTGTTTGTTGTGGGGGAGGAAGGGAAAGGAGAATGTGAGCCGCTTTGAGATTCCTTCGGGTAGTGATAAAGCGGGATATCAAATCCAAACTCTTCTTCTTCTTCTTCTTCTTAATTAGATCTGCTCTCTGCTGTTTCACTTTGCTGACTGTTTTGCTGTAGTTTGAATGTTGTTAGCCTCCTTGAGCACTACTTTGGTAAGTAGAAAGGCAGGATAGAAAATAAATAATAAAGATAAAGCTTGAGGCAGACAGTAAATTTGCCTAAGATGAAGGCAGGCTGCAGTTATCTTTCACACACGTACTGTGTAAAGCAGTCGTTCGCCACTGCTGCCAGTAAAATGCATTCAGTCACCCAAAGGATGCTGTGTTATCCAGGGACTTAACACATTGCTGTTCTCTGCCCTAAGCAAGCCTTAGCCTCACCTTGTTTCATACAGCTTTCCCTTTCCTTGCCCTCTTTCCTTCACTCCCAACCGGCATGACATGAGCCAGGTCTGAAAACCTGGTGGTAAAGGCAGGAAGGTAAATTTTGTACAAAATATACATCCCCAAAGGACTGAAGCAGGTTAGTGAAGCTATATGTTACTGGAGAAAGCAAGAAAGCCCTGAACATTCTGAAGTTCTTCTGGGATTTCAGGGGAATGCAATTACAGGCTGAATAACTGGCAATCTGCTCTGCAGGACAGCCGTGCTCAAAAGACAGAACCTTGACAAGTTATTTTGACATGCAGCCTTCTGAAATGAAGTCCCAGCAGATCTCAGCTTGACAGCTCATCCTTCTTGGGCAAAGTTAGAGCAATGATATGTTCACATCTAAACACACACACACGTGCGCGCGCGCACACACACACACGCACACACACACACACACACACACACACACACCACCCGAAAAGAAAAGATATCCTGGAAAAAATGGCCTTAAGTCAGAACTCAATGACAAGTCTCAGGGTTTAAAATGAGACATTTCAAGATGAGACATACTGAACTGCTCCTGTCCAATGTCTCTTCACAGGGGGTGAAAGGTGTCTCCAAAAAAATTTACACATCACTTGGGAAGACAGGTGAACAAATGCCAGTGCACTGGAATAAGCAAAGATCACCAGTGTCGAAGCAATGATTCTTCAACATCAACTTTGTTGGGCGGATGCCTGATTTTCGTCTTCCAAAGCAACTACTCTATTCTAAACTTAAAAATGGAAAGCATAATGCTGGTGGTCAACAAAAGAGGTTCAAAGACTCTCAAGGCAAATCTAAAAAAAAGTAGTATAAACACTGACAACTGGGAAACACTGGCCTGCAAGCGCTCCAATTGGAGAACAGCCTTTACCAAAGATGTCATGGGTTCTGAAGATGCTCGAACTCAGGATGAAAGGGAGAAACGTGCAAAGAGGAAGGAACATTTGGCAAACACTCACCATGGAAAATTATGTCCTCACTGTGGAAGGACGTGTGGATCCAGAATTGACCTCCACAGTCACTTACGGACTCACTGTTAAAACTGTGTTTATGGAAGACAATCTTACTCGGCTACGAGTGATCACCAAAGAAGAAGAGAGGAAGGTTTGAGTTTGCACAGTGGTATACCGGTAAATGGACTTATGATTATGCATTGATTTCCACAGGGAGTTAATTTCCATAGGCAGCTGCCTGTTGAGACTCAGGATAAAATGCAGACAGAAACATGGTCACAGCCTCTCTTAGGCTACATTCTCATTTAAAGAAATTGCAATTTATTTTTTCATTTTCATTTTTTGTTTTTAAACTTAGGACACAAAGGCCTGTCAGGAAATGAAAGGCAGCACATGAAATTAAGAGCAAACAAGTTATGCAAATTAGCTGTTCTGCAACGTGATGGTTCCACGTCATTAACAAAAAGTGTTTGATGAAGTGGAGAGTACCCAAAACAAAAACAGCAACAAAAAACCCCAGCCTGTGATTATACTTGGAAAGAGAGCAATTTGAATTAATGCTTTTATTGTGTGCAAGCTGTTCTTCTCAGCTCTTAAGCATGCTAAGTTATAATACAGTCACAACTGTATTCATAAGTAGGTCCCCGTCTCCCCCCCAGTTGGTACAAAACCTACAACAAAGAACAGGGTTACGGTTAGGGAATAATTCTGTCTGATGTTGTAGAGGCAGTGCACAAGAACAGATGAGATCTCCTGGATCATCTAGTCCAGCATCCTGTTCTCACAGTGGCCAATGAGATGCCCCAATGGGAAGCAGAACATGAGTTTCACGGCACTCTCCCCTATTTGTGCTCCCCAGAAACTCTTCTCTTACTTCATCGTTTTTAATCGGAGATGCCAGGAATTGAACTTACGACCTTCTGCACACAAAGCATGCACTTTTGCACTCAGCTATGGCCCTTCCCTTAACCGTCCACTTATAGTCCGAACTGATCCAGCCCGGCAACGGACGCAGCATCACACAATGCTGAAGATGGCGGCTCGTTCCTGAACTGGTTCTTCCCCAGTGGCTGCTGAGTCAGCGGCTTCCTCCAGTTCCCTTAGCGTGCGTTATTTCTGCTCTGACCCTTTTGAGGACAGCTCATGAACCGTGACTAACGATGCCACTTCATGCGTTGGCTCCTTCATCTGCATAAATGGCCGTGAAAGGCCAGGACCGTGCTTGTAAACAAATGCCTTCCCTTAGCACTGGCATGGTTTCCAACCTTGCTTTCCCACGGTCCCTGCATTTGGTGTGCTTGACTTGCTGGGCCTCCCAGCGCTTGGTCTTCTTTGTCTCCAGCAAAGACATGCACCGGAAGGGCATTGCTTCAGTTTCGCACACGGCGAAACTCTGCTTTCCGTTTCTTTTTACACTATATTCTTTGTTGCTAATCTCAGCAGGCATGTCTTGCTTTCCCTTCATTAACTGCAGGTGCACATGGGGGTGTTCTTGGTGGAAAGGCACCCACTTAGTGTGGGTAGGGGAGACTTGCCTCTTCACTCCCCGGCCACCTTCAGAAGAGAAATCAGCCTTCCCGATTTCAAGAAACCGTATTTCCCACCTCTGTTATAATAATATAATAATAATTTATTATTTATACCCCGCCCATCTGGCTGGGTTTCCCCAGCCACTCTGGGCGGCTTTCAACAGAGCATTAAAATACAATAATCTGTTCCAGTTGGGGGTGGGAGAAATGAATGCAGAATCACAGAATTGTAAGTTGGAAAGGATCCAGAGGTTTATCTAGGCCACGTCCCTGCAATGCAGGGATCCTGCCCACAGCTATCCCTGGGTAGGCTTGAACTGCCAGCCTTCTGGTTAACAGCCAGACACACTGATCCACTGTGCCAGAAACACCCCCTTCCCACATGCTGCCTGCACAGTAAGAATCCCTCCCCCAAATGCCTAAAGTCAATTAAGGACAAACAAGCTACATATCAGTCAAGAGGTGGCGAACCTTTCTTCTGCCAGGGGATGTAATTCCCTTAGATATAATCTGTCTAGAGCCATGTGCCCAGTGGTGGGTACCAGAAGTGGGTGGAGCATCTCTTTTCTCTTTCTTTCTGCTGTCTGCTTTTCTTCACCTGTCTTTTACCTCTCCCCCTCCCAATTCCCTTCCCTTCATGTTTTAAGCAAACATCTAGTCTCTACTTGGCGGGGGGCGGGGTTATGGAGGGAAATGATGAGAAGTTTGGGGCTGGAATTATCAATAGTGGATCAACACAGGAATCCAGCCATTACACTGGCCTAGAAGTGGAGATGAAGCCTCACTGGGTGATCTTTTAAAATGGAGCACCCCAGTAGGGCTGGGCGATACATCAATATATCATCCAAAACTGGTTTGAAGTCCATATCGTGATATCAGTTTTATAATTTTTTGACCTGGCAATAAATTGTGGATCGTGATGTGTGTGATTGTGTGCTATGCAAAAATCACAGTGTGGGAAACACCGTGAAGCCAGCCAATGCTTCTCTCAATTCCCGCAGCCCCTGTTAACTCTGCTGCCTCAGATCTCCCATGCCTCCTACAGGGTGCAGCAAATCACAAGAGGAGACGCCAACAAAAATCATGATGGGGGGAAAAACCGTGAAGCCAACCAATGCCTCCATCCTTATTCCAGACACTGTGATATATTGGTATATTGCGATGTTTAGCTGGTGATCTACCGCGATGCTGAAAGCCAGATATAGCTCAGCCCTAGTACCCAGTTCAAGGGCCTGATCTGGCCGACGATGCAAATTACACTGGCACCCCAAGAGCTCACCCATTTTTGCAATGACAACAAAGGGAAATCAAGTAGACAGGGCACTAGGGACCAATAGGGATACCAATCACCCCTCGCTTGTCCTCAGAGGGATCGTTTGATGAGTGGCAAGAGGGCAGTGACCCCACTCCACAGCTGATCATGCATGGATCTTCTCTATGTGGGGAAGGCTTATGTCAGACTCAGGTCTGCGTGGGTGAGCTGGGGATCTGTGTGCCTTCCTGTGTGCGCGCACATTGAGAGTGTGTGTCTAGTTTATGGTCCCCAGTGGATTTTTCATGACTGAATATGGCCCTCGAGAAGATTAGGCACCTCTTGGTTATTTTACAGCAAAGTGTCAACGCACCAAACAGAAATCCCTGGCAATAAATAACTCCTATCACCCCCAGTCAGATAATCAGTGATCAGGGATTATGGGAGTGATAATCCAAAACATCCACAGGGCACCAACTTGGGAAGGCTGGAGTGAATCATCCTTTGAAATCCCTGCCTTACATGTTCCTAAAACGTATTTATGTTTCATCTCCATAAGAACACCATGCTCAGTGTTCTTCGCTCATCTAAACACCCAAGACAGCTCAGAATTTATAAGCAAAGGATTCCAGACAGCTGAGCTATCCAGCTGCCCAAAAGGCTATTGGAAAAGGAACCAGGAAGAACACATGGTTCTATTTCTCTGGGACTTGAGCTTCTCTTATCTCTCCCTCTTTCCTCCCATTCCATGGAACCTGGATGGCTTCCAAAGGTCCATTCGTATAATCACTTATATTTTTAATGCAAAAGCAAACATTACAGCAGCAACAAAGTATAGACAAGCACATACTTCTCTGCTGTATGGTATCCACTTCTGAACTCCCTGGACAATGACTCTCAAATCACACCCCTGTCCTTACACTACAGAAAAATACTCAGGATTTGATTATTTCATATGCCACCTGTGAGACCATAAAAAATTGTCCTCAAAGCAATTGAAGACACACAGTGACCTATGAATTAACCAAGATAGTTGGCAAGGAGGCCATGTACATAAAGATAACCTGGATTTTTTTGGGGGGGGGGGTTGGGAAGGATTGTTTCAGATTCAGAATGAGACCCTGGACGCCTGCATTAGAGCTATGTGGGAGTCATAGAAACTGTCAGCATTTACTGTTGCCATAGTCTTCCCTTCAATCAGTGAGATGCTCAACACACCTGTCATTGCTGAGAGGAAGGGGGGGTATATAAATGTGACAGGATGATTAGAGACTTCCTGTCTATGAAGGGAGGAAAGGCTTAGAGAGCAACAGATCGACACAAAGATTTCTCAATAAATCAAAAAGGTGGGAGGGGGCTGTACTGAAAACTGTGCTGTTTATCCCATGCTGAGATGGAAACTGCATACAAATTACTATCACGTTACTTTTGCACCAGGTTACTGCATCGCAAGCTAACCTTCCAGCTCACTCACTCACTCACTCTCTCTCTCTCTCTCTCCATAATTGAAAACACTCCAAAAGGAATCCTTTTTGTTAAGGAACGCTTGGGTGTTCATTTGTTCCCCACATTGTCTTCAAGAAGCTAAAAAAAAGGAGGGCAAAAAAATATACTGATTGTTGCATACACTTATCCATGCTGTGGTCTAAACCACTGAGTCTCTTGGGCTTGCTGATCGGAGGTCGGCGGTTCGAATTCCCGCAACGGAGTGAGCTCCCGTTGCTCTGTCCCAGCTCCTGCCAACCTAGCAGTTCGAAAGCACGTCAAAGTACAAGTAGATAAATAGGTACCACTGTGGCGGGAAGGTAAACAGCGTTTCCGTGCGTTCTGGCACTCATTACAGTGTTCCATTGCACCACAAGCGGTTTCGTCATGCTGGCCACATGACCCGGAAAGCTGTCTGTGGACAAATGCCGGCTCCCTCGGCCTGAAAGCGAGATGAGCGCCGCACCCCATGGTTGCCTTTGACTGGACTTAACCGTCCAGGGGTCCTTTACCTTTACCTTTATATATAGTTTATAAATAGTTACTAGAATTTAAACAGAAATACAACACATTATAGTGGGGGCAACTGTGGTCAGAGGAACTATGTGCCCACTTGCTCAGACTGCTGTTCAGCCACTAACTGTTGGTGGGTAACTTCAAGGGCTCTCTCACTCTCCTCTCTTACAGTCCAGAGGGAGTTTTTCCAATGATGATGATGATCAAAAACTGATGTGAAAATGTGGGAAACTGAACGAAAAACTGGAAAAGTGAGAAACTAAAACTGTCAGATTCACCCATCCCTAGTGCCAGGTTTATCTTTTCTTCTTCTCTCTGCCTAACCAGGAACCTGTGTTTTTTGCTTACGGCATGGGACAGTTCTGAGTAACAGCCAGGCTTTATGTTTTGAAAAAATGCAGATCAGTCACTGCTCCCTTATCCCAGTGTCTGAGATGTTACCTGATACCTGCAGCACATAGCTGAGATTTAGTCAGGCTGCAAACTCCAAATTGGAGCTGAGTATAGAAGCTATCAAAGCAGTGCACAATAAGGGGAGAATTTGATAAGATACAAACTCTAAAAACAATATAAACCACTCGTAAAAACTCTATAAGCAATAAAACCATTTCTACCATTATACAATTAATGTTCCATAAATTGACTAGATCACACTTCAGGTAATGCTTTGTCATTGTACGGTTATTATAACTAGGCTATTTGAGGGGGGCATTTCTTACACACCCTGCTTTGTGTAAAATATTACCTGAGGAACTTGGAAGCTTGCCATTATTTTGTGAAAATCTGTTTGGTCAAATTAAAGGTCTTGCCTAACTGTAGAATTTGGAGTCTACCTTTGTTTTTTATACATATAAAACTCTGTCAGTTTGTTTTTATTGTGTACATAGAAGGAGCGAAAATATTAGAATTCCTCTGGCTTTAGGTCCAGCATTGGTTGAGACATGCGGACTTCCAAAACTGTTGGACAAGCCAGGAGAGGAATTTGTAGAGTACAGGGAGAAAAGTTTGAGATGTATAGATTTTGAATGTTGGCAGGTATACATTTGGCAACAGAGCTGTGAGAAAGGGAATTGCTGGCAGGAACTCTGCATTTCTATAGCATGAGGTACAAAGAACTTCAGAATCAGGAATGGGTTACAATGACAAATAGATCATATTTGTGATTGAGGGGGGGGGAGAACCAAAAGTGGGGGGGGGGGGTCTCTGTACTGTGCTTGCCCTGGCAAGTGTTGAAGGTTTCTGTCATTCCATGCTTTTGGCAGCAATTGAACAGCTTGCCATGCCAAGCATTTTCTTACTGAATTTGTAAACTGATCCTTGATGATAATGTTTCCACTGTGCAGCTAATGAAAGGAGAGTTCCCTCTCTATGCAGACAGCAAAATGGGCAACATACAAGTCAGTTATTCATGGCTATCCTTTGGATTATGTTACTCATTCAATTCATTGATACGGGAGCATTTGGGCAGCCTAGTTAGTCCACCATGACTTTGCTAATTTTCTCCACTTTGCAGCCAGTCTCTTCTTACTCTTATTTCATCCATTCAGTTATTCCCAAAGTGGATAGATCCTGTACCCATGTGAAGGAATGACATGGACCATGAATAGAATCATAGGAATTGCAATTCCCATATAGACAATGGAATCAGGGGTCTACTGGAGAAAAGCCAGTGTGGATTTAGAATGGAGAGATCACAGTTCAAATCTTTGCTCAGATATAAAGGACTGACCTCGGGTCAGTCATGTTTCCTCAGCATAAAGGCCTTGTAGGATTGTTGTTTGGATAAACGGGGAAAGGAGCTATGTGCAACCTGCTGAACCAGAAATGGACAAATCTATCAATTTCAGTTGTCTGTGCTTCTCTCTCTCTCTCTTTCAATATTAAGTGCAGTTCTCCACATTTCCACAGCAATTCATGATTATTACTATTTTTCAATCCTCATGAATATGAGTCAGCATGTTAGTGAGTGCTAGAAACCCTGAAAAGCAACACTTCACATTGCAAAATTTTGCTGCAGGTCTCACTTGTTTTATAATGACAGATTGGTAACAATATTCCACTAAGATTTCCCTGTTCTCTCTTCCAAATGAAACCGATGTTGCAAAGGCTGCCATAAGCTTTATCTGTTTGTTGGCTTGCTTGTTTATTAAATTTATATCCCATCCTCCTTCTCAAAGGAGCCCAGGGCAGCTTCCTTCCTCTCTAAGGGTGGGGGAACATGAAATTATATTATTGTTGTATTCAGTGGCGCTTATGCTTTCCTTATTTTCGTGATTGTCTTTGTATTCTACTAAGCTACATTTCTATCAGTGACTGAAAGGCGCAATATTCCGAGAGGCGGAGAATGTGACCTTTGCCACAGAGAATGAATCACTTTTCCAGTGTTTATCCATCTGTGAAAATGGAGAGCGATTAGCCTTTAGAAGGAAACATCTCCAACAACAGCATCAGGTTTCACAACAAACTGCCTTTAGAAGAGCTGAAAGTAGCATTCAGTATTTTTATGCAGAAATAAGATGCATCGTGTCAGTGCCGGATTTATGTATAAGCTAAACAAGCTATAGCTTAGGGCCCCATTCTCTTGGGGGGGGGGCTCAAAAAAAAATTAAAGAGAAAAGAACTGGATGTACAGTTCCAAAATATAAGATAAAAAAACAAATAAAATAAAACCTACACACAGCAACAGTGTTTTCTGTTGTGTAGGCTCCTATGATGTAAGTAATGGGCCCCACGCTGCTCCCTAAAATATAACTGGTTTGCTCATTATGAGTCTTTGTAAATTGTGTTTCTAAAGGAACTTTCGTTATTGCCAAATGCCAATGTGTTTGCATTATTAAGTTTGTTATGAATAAAAAAATCATTTTAAGTTAGAATTTAATAATTATTTCACTATTAATATACTTCTTCT
The DNA here is from genome assembly GCA_034641385.1 of Darevskia mixta. Taxonomy (NCBI): domain Eukaryota; kingdom Metazoa; phylum Chordata; class Lepidosauria; order Squamata; family Lacertidae; genus Darevskia; species Darevskia mixta. The sequence continues at coordinate 3,177,599 of JAWWNH010000062.1, read as the reverse complement.
TAATTGTTTTTCACTATTAATATACTTCTTATTTGTATTTCAGTTCAACAATTACTTTGATAAAATACATATTTTGTTATGTGCAAATGGCTTTAGGTCCATAAATTACCATATAACATATTCAACACAAAAAGCAGCGACAATATGTTGTTGACAAAGGACAGCTGGAAATATAAAGGGCCCCATTACCTTCAGTAGTTTGGGCCTCATCAAACCTAAATCCGGCCCTGATCCTGTTCAGTGGTTTCCTCCCCCTTAAGTCTGTAAGGCTGCAGGTCTAATTGCACAAGTAACACACACAAATACACACTCATTAACACTAAAAATCTTATTGTAAGTGGCTTGTTGTCTGCAATTGCCTGGCACAGAAGGCAAGTATTAACTTGAAAACAGCCTCACACTGGCTATTTTTCCAAGACACTATTACTGTAGCGCTTTGGTGTACATTGTTTTGCTAAGTAGAAAAACATATATTTATTTTTTTTAAAAAAATTGAAACGCTATTTACCAAAGAAGTCAAACAAACAAAACAGCAGTTGTTCATTTACTAGAACCATGTATTTGATGAGCTCTCACATCCTCTCTCTGAATTGAATTCTTGGGTACACAAGTTACAGACATATTCATTATATGCCTATGCCACCCCACCCAACTGAGTTCTGTGGGCGGTTTGCAGTCCTTTAGAAATAATACAAAATGCGGCATGTGCCCAACATATAACTAGCAAGGGCAAGCACTAAGGCTTAAATCTCTGCCCCCCTTGACTATGTAAATATTCCTATAGTCACATCTGCACAGCACATGTAAGGAAATCGTATTTTAAATTGTCCATATAGTTTTCATTATTCTTTCATGTGCTGAAATGAAAGCCTTTCATTTGTATCTATACCAGGCCTGCTGCAATCGACTTTGTTTCTGAACAGTCAAAATATATTTCGCAGGCCTGTAATGTTTCCAAGGAAGGAATTTTCATTCCGCACTGATGGGGTGGGAGCAGCGGGGTGTCCCACACATGTTTACATTGGCCTAGCTGGATCTGCAGTCGTAAGAGGGCCGGGAGGATTGAGGACATACTCAGGGCATGAATTCTGCAGACTACTGCAAGCCTGCTAATGCCTTCTCTTTCGTTTTGTGATTAGGGGGCCTGGCCAAAAATCCAATACTTGTTCGAGTCCTTTTTAATAATTATGTCTTCTACCTTCCTGCCATCTTGGTTGTTAATCCCTTTTGTCCCTCTTAAAAGAAAAATACACATGAATCTGAATGATAACAAAATAAACTAGTTTACTGTCAGATTCATTGAGTACATACTTAGGTTACAAAAGATATAAACTATATATTAGATATTAGTGAGTCCTAAAAAGACTCCATCAGAGCATTTACTACCTAACACTTCTATCAGCAGCAGCCTAACCGACCAACGGACCAAACTAACTGTCACCTCCTCTCTTAGAATGTTGGATTTGACTGACATATCCCACAAATCCGAGGGGGCTATTCGTGTCCCACATGTGGATTTCCCATAGGCTGGGAGCAGGGGAAACCTTTCAGTCTGGTGGGCCTGATCTTTATCTTCCCCGCAACCCAGCGGACCAACTTTGATAGGCTGGAAGGACTAACCACCTGTCAATCATCTGATGTCAGGTGATGGGTACGATCCCAGTCCTACGTCAAAGTTGGCCCACAGGTGTGGTAGGGAGACAGTGAAGCAGCACTGAGCAGGACTGAACTCTCTGCAGGATTCTTAACAGGTGAGGGTGGGGAGTAAATCCTGCCGCTTTGTCTGTATGTGGCTGTTACCTGGGGAGAGCTGGCAGGCACAGCCAATGCAGAACTGAACCCTCTGCCTGTCAGCTGACATCACTTATCCATCGGCATGATGTCACCTGATTCACAGGTGGGCATGGTTTGGGGAAATGGACTTATGGATGGAATTTGACCCCCAAGGACCCTTATTGTCTTAATTCTCATGTTTATCATGTACCGTGCAACTGTTATGCAAACATCATTTACTATGCAATTGCTCAAGCCTTGCACGGCTTCTTTCATGGCATGTAGGGAGAGTTGTGAACTTCCTTCAGGGTAAATTAGTCATATCAGTTCATGAGCAGCTCAAGCCACAGAGGTCCTTAATCCATATAAAATTAGCCAGCTTTGTCACATGAATTAAAACAATTAACCCGCAAAGAGATCTGAATGTTGATCTTGCCTTCCACACCCTGAAGATTAGCTCTTGAATTTGGACCGGAAGCTTTTGGTTTGTGAATACCTGAAATTACCAACAGCAATAAATATTTCATGGTAAATCTGTCACTTACTAGTTCATTGCAAGTGCTGATTGCTGCCTTCCCAGTCCTGAAATCTGGCTGCAAGACTGTCCCAGTCAGGTGGCACGAAGTTTCCAAACGCTGAACCATCTTTGCACTGGAATAGTTGCCAGATCGCCTTTCCAGAATATAATTATTGGACAGTAATCCTTGACGGAGGGTTAAGTTAAAGAACAGGTCCTTGTCTTTGTGCTTAATCTTATAATACACTTGGCTGTCCTTTCTCCTGACGTCTCTTTTCCTTCTGACTGTGGAAGCATGGTGGTGCAAATTGTAAGACAGAAACTGCCCGGCCGCATCGACTTTTGCTGGGCTTACCACTTGGTAGTCTTGCAACGTTTTGATAAAATTATCTAGGGAAGAAAAGGAGCAGAAAAATTAGCTTTTCACCTTTGCCCAATCCTCTTTTAAAGCCATCCACGTTGGTGGCCATCACTGATTCCTATGGCAGTGAGTTCCATAGTTTAACTATGTGCTAAGTGAGGAAGGACTTCCTTTTATCTGTCCTGAGTTTTCCAACATTCAACATCATGGGATGCCAATGAGTTCTAGTTTCATGAGAGAAGGAGAAAAATAGCAGGGATAGGGAACCTGTGGTCCTCCAGAGGCTACTGGACTGCAGCTCCCTCCATTCTTGACTGCTGGCTATGCTGGTGGGGCTGATGGGAGGTAGGATGCAACGATATCTGGAGGGCTACGCTTTCCACATTCCTGGAATAGATTCCCCCCCACACACACACATCACAGCAGCTTTGGCTTTCAGTTGCACATGGTATGTTGTGTGACTTTCACAATTTTACACTGGTGGAAAAATATCTACGAATTGGAGAACTGGCAGAATTCAGCAACTTGAGAGTATCTCAGCTTGCTTCCTTTTTAAAAATTAAGTTTCTAGCCCCTGTGGTTCCCAAATATGGGTTTGTGTCAGGCAGCAGAGGATCCAACACCACCCCCCATGTTGCCAGGAACGAATAAGACAAGGAAAAGTCCTTAGCAGCTGCTTTTTATTCAATATGCACAGATAGAGGCTTGAAAATGCAGCCTCTTGGAATAATGGCGCTGCCCCAAGTGAGTCTCCACCCCCTCCCTCTCTCCCTTCATGCGTCATCACTACAGGTGCTGAGAAGTGCCCTCTGCCTCTAAGCTCTTTGCTCTTTTACTTTCAATGCTCGCTGGGTTCTGGGAGAGGGGGGCCTGGAATGCTTTCTAAAGACGCTGTGTCTGTCAGCTGTCGCCCCTCTGGTTCTTCTTCTTCCTCCTCTCTCATTATTTCCCAGCTTTCCCCCTCATCTGCCTCTGATCTGTGATCTCCCTCAAACCCCTGTTGCAATTCTGAACTGTCTTCTTCTTCTCTGGAAGGGTCAGGCTGGGGAGGCGGTTTCCACCATTCCTCCTCTGCCCAGTCCCTGACAGTTTGGAACTGCATAAGCCAGACGTGTCCAAAGTCCGTTTTGGGGGCCTAATCCTAAAAAAAGCTCAACAACTTTGGGCAGCTCTCATGCATCTACACTTCATCAAATCTGGCCCTCTTTGAAAAAAGTTTGGGCACCCCTGGCATAAGCAGTGCCTGTGAAAATGTTAGAAATAAAGTTCAATGCCAGCATAGCTCTACACATTCCAGCAGAAAAAAAATGGGTTAAGAACAAGAAGCAGAAGACAACACAAATTTGTTTGATGCACAATAACTCAGGTATTTTTTTCCCCTTGCAGGATGAGGGTCCTTCCATATGAATCCACCCTCCCCAGTCGCATGCTGTGTTCTTGTGCAGTAGCCACCAAGAAGAAAATGCCCAAGTGACTAACATTACATTTCTGTCTTTCTTTTGAGTAACAGGAAGGGGAGTGATGGTGCAGGCAGAATTAAGATACTTGATATTTGTTTGAGAGCCCCACCTTGAACAGAAAATCCTGCATTGCAGGAGGTTGGACTAGATGACTCATGGGGTCCCCTTCCAACTCTACAATTCTATGATTCTTTGAACTGTGGACATTAAAAGGGCAGCAGTAGCCGGTTCGTTAAAGGACTTTTCAAAACCAGCCACCCTCAGTTACTGCTGGAGGGAGGCAGCAGTCCATCTCACTGCAAATAATCCACACTCGCCTGCCACCCGTTTTGTAACTGCTCGGGCAGGGGTGAAGCGTTGCAAGCTGTCTGTTTGCAAGAAATGTTGTCATTGCTCGTCGCTGGTTTTACCGTAGTTTGCCAGCCTTGTTCTTTGTGGTGCTGTGAACAGCCGCTCGCAGCATGTTCCGAGCGTGCTTGGGAAGCTGCTCGGCTTTGAGCTGGGAAAGGTTTACAAAACGGCATTAAAGTTTTTTTAAAGTCACGAAGATCTGCAAATGCTGGAGAGGCTAAAGCTTATTCGTACAAAAGGTTTGCTTACAGGCGAGGCCCTTCTTTTCTACAACAAGATTAGGAATGTGGAGGGGAGGGGAAGATGCCACGTTGTCAAATGCTAAATGCAAGAGCCGCTTTAATTAAAAACAAGAGAATCAACTGACCTTGCCTCTTGTCTGGAAAGACAAATCTGCCCGGTGGAGGATTCCTACCATAGCACAACGCCTGGATATTAAGGAAGTGGACCCAGAAGGAAACATTTGCGAGCCAGTTTCTCTGAATACATGGCATGTTTTATTTGCAGGAAACTGAGCGCCTCTTTCAATGCCTAGTTGAAAGAAAACGGTCAAGTTGCATGGCCAAGGGCTGTGGAAATTAATGCACAAAGAGAGTGGGGAGAGAAAAGAAAATTCTCTCGGAGAGAAAAGGCAGAGAGGCTTTTCCTGAAAAGGGGAGTGCTTAGGAGTCTTGGTGTCTGGTTTCTGGAGAGAGGGGGAAGGAGGGTGGTGGTTGAGCGAGGAAGCGGTTTCTAGGGAATCCCGCTTTTGCACAGAGATGAGCATGTAGTGGAATTGGGAGGCATAAGAAAACCTTCTCTGCTTGTGTATCTATCTGCTGGCTCCTGAGTTACTTGGGTTTGGAGGAATCCGAAGAGAATAAGACAGGCAGGTTCCTCTTCCCCACAAAACACTAAGCATATGTACCCAGAAGGAAGTGACACAGAGTTGTGCAAATCTTACTCCTGGGAAAGTGGGCATAGGATTTCAGCCATCGGGCGCTTTCTGCATTGCCCAAAATGTTTTAATGTGGGCTGGAAAATAGAAAGGCATTTGCACAAATAGCATGAGCGAGGGAGGTGCGGGTTTCGGTGTCCAAGTGAAAAATACCATTTATATGATAACGGCATGTTCTGGCTCCAGAACAATTCAGAACCGAGCACAGAACTGATGTCCAGCTGTGTACCCAAGCAACTACAACCAGGGTTTAATTTTAGCCAGGATTTAGACAATGTCAAGACTCAGTGGAACACAATGATTCTACATAAGAGAAAATGCCTTTGAGCATGTGCAGAGTGCAGTTTTCTCACAACGAAAGAACCACAGCTGGTATTAAAGAATGGTGCTTCCAGATCATGCCATGTGGCCCTCATCCCAGGGACAAGGTCCTCTGCCATGAGATGTAATAGAGGACATCATTTATATATAAAATGTTTGGGGGGGGGTTTGCTACATGATTGAAAACAAATCCTTCTTTGTTTGCCTTTTACTAAACCATAAATTTTCAGTTAAATTTTCAGCAATAGCAATGGACCAGACTTGACTGTACGATGAATTCTTATTTAACCCCTCTGAATATTTGCACTTTCTTACATTAACCATCCTGGCTCCTAAACATAAACATTGAGCCAATCCTTTATCCAATGTGTTGTTCACATCCCCAGTAATGTTAGCGAGGGGACTGGTATCAGTTCTTTTTTGTTTTTGTTATTAAATTAATTTCTATGAACACCGCCTCCCCAAAAGCTGACATAACACTTCATCCTTCATATATATTTTCATGGTGAATGGATAGTTTGAACAGGACAGAGTGAAAGGGCATTGGGAGACAATGCAGGTTTCAAGTGATCTGGAACATGTTTATTACCAAAAGCTCTCCAATCTACCATTCCTTCCAAGACCCTACCCAAAACTGCCCCTGGAACTTCCCAACTCTCTGGAGAAGTACCGTATATACTCGAGTATAAGCCGACCGAATATAAGCCGAGGCACCCAATTTTACCACAAAAAACCTGGGAAAGCTTCATAGGAGCCACTGCCTGCCTCACTCGAGTATAAGCCGAGGGCGGCTTTTTCAGCACAAAAAATGTGCTGAAAAACTAGGCTTATACTCGAGTATATAGGGTAAAAGGCACTGCAGACGATAAGAACATCTTGCCAGAAGCTTATTATCAGTCCCCAATTTCTCTAATAACTATTTAATGGCTTAAGCGAAACACTCTTGACAAATGGTATTAAAAGCAAGATGTCGAGGTTGAGAAAGGGAAATTTCTCAAATGCTAAGATGATCATTTTACCTCATGTTATTGAACTACTCTCATTAGCAAGCTGCTGGAGACTACTTTAAAAGTGAAATCTAACAATGAAGCAGCTCTTGGCTAGATTATTCCGAATTGCAGCTTTCTACTTCTCTCTTATGTGGGACACAGGTGGCGCTGTGGGTTAAACCACTGAGCCTAGGGCTTGCCGATCAGAAGGTCGGTGGTTTGAATCCCTGTGACGGGGTGAGCTCCCGTTGCTCAGTCCCTGCTCCTGCCAACCTAGCAGTTCGAAAGCACGTCAAAGTGCAAGTAGATAAATAGGTACCACTCCGGCGGGAAGGTAAACGGCGTTTCCGTGCGCTCGGTCCCTGCTCCTGCCAACCTAGCAGTTCGAAAGCACGTCAAAAGTGCAAGTAGATAAATAGGTACCGCTCCGGCGGGAAGGTAAACAGCGTTTCCGTGCGCTGCTACGGTTCGCCAGAAGCGGCTTAGTCATGCTGGCCACATGACCCGGAAGCTGTACACCGGCTCCCTCGACCAATAAAGCGAGATGAGAGCCGCAACCCCAGAGTCGTCCGCGACTGGCCCTAATGGTCAGGGGTCCCTTTACCTTTACCTTTACTTCTCTCTTAGCAGTTTCCTACCAACCCTGCGATACCATTAATTCTTCCGCTCTTGATCCTCTGTATACCAGCCAGAAGGCACACCCATCACACTCGCTTGCCATTTACCTTCAGCACTGAAGCAAAAAAGCTCCGCCTTTTGTTCAGCCTTTCTTTCAAAATCTGGACATCTCCATGCCAGGAAAAGCTGCACCTGCTGGCTGTTGGCCTGTCATACAACTGTAAAAAAGAAAGTGCCAAGCCTCTATCACTAGTTGGATTTCTGCCTGTCCTGCAACAGGCACAACTTTTTTGCAGCACAGAGATTTGGTGATATAGGGAAAGCTGCACTGGTTTAATTCCTACCTGTTGGGAATATAAAATATAATATAAAAGAGGTGCCACCCTCCCCCCACAGTGCAGTGATGGGAGTGGGGTAGGTACCCAGAGAGTTTCACTGTAAATGGAAAGGTGGGGTACAATATAATTTAAAAAAACAAAATAGGAACTCCACCTGTTGAGTTTCCTCCAGTGAGGCAACACATTTTGCCCATTTCTCACTTGTTTTATCAGCACAAGAAGTCTGAGATGTAGCCTAGGCTCTTATTAAAATGCTTCAGACTGACATGTTACAGTGACTTAACAGTTATATCCTCCCAACTCACCTTCAAGGCCCGGATCTCTTGTTTCTTTACACTGTTGAGGGAGAAGGTCCCAGGTTCAATCTCCGAGGTCCCTAGGTCTCACGAAGTCTGAAACCCCTGGAGAGGAGCTGCCAGTCAGTGTAAACAATACTAAACTAGATAGACCAAGGGTTTAAGGCAGCCTTCTATGTTAGGGCCATTGTACATCAATGGGCTTTGCAGATGGTGTGGCCATATGGCAAGGGAATGAAGCTGCCCAAGGGTGACACAAAACAAGTTTTCAGCTGGGGATGAGCATTATTTTGGACAAGTCTTTTTTTTTGACAAGCAGTGAGAAGGTCCTGCTCAATATCTTGTTTAGCCTTTGAGCCTTTCAGGGCAGTGCCAAAGGATCCCCCGGGATTCTTGGACACGCTCCGTTTTTCTAAGCTGAGAAACAGCAGAAACCATCAGTTCCAGGGAAATCTAATTAGCAGTCCAGCCTGCTTTTAGTTTACAGGACTGAAAGCTGAAGTGGACACATGGGGAAATATGCCCTCTTTTCGTGCTCCCAATGCTCCTGCTGCCTGATGAAGAGATCTGTGCAAGCAGCAAGCTTGCAGCCTCTTTGAATGTGATTGGTCCCATGGAAGTTAGCATAAGACGATTCCTTATACCAAGTCAAGCCATTACTCTACCTAGCTCACTATTGCCCCTCTGCCTTCGTCAACCTCCTGCCCTCCAAATGTTTTGGAGTACAACTCCCATCTGAGTTGCTGCCTGGGGCTGTTGGGAGTTGTAGTCCAAAGTATCTAGAGGTCACCAGGTTGGTGAAGGCTGGTGTAAATTGGCAGGCGGCAGCTCTCTAGAGTTCAGACAAAAGACATTTCCAGTTCAGTTGGTTAGAGCGTGGTGCTGATAATGCTAAGTTTGCAGGTTTGATCCCTGTATGGGACAGCTGCATTGCAGGGGGTTGGACTAGATGATCCTCAGGATCCCTTCCTATTCTACAATTCTACAATTTCTATGATATCAAATGTCACATTTTTACAAAGCAGCAACAACAACAACCCTGCTTTGTTGGGAGTCAAAGTGCAGGTTTAGCTTTGCCGCTGGGTAATCCTGCATGGAGCCAATTCCTAGGGTCCACAGTACCTTTGCCCCCAATAAAATATTTGAGGGGGCTGTCCCACCCAAAGTTTATGGGCACTGGCATTCAAATGGTGTGTGTCTTGTGATCGATTATGCATGGTGGGACTTACCTGCTCACCAAAAAATATTTTATTCAGGTTGGCACTCCTGCTCCCAGATAAGCAGGCATAGCAGTGCAGCCTCATTCTCTAAATAGAAGAGGTTTCAGGCAACTAATGAAGCGGCAAGATTGAGAGAAATGCAGAATTAAACCAGCTTGAACATTGCTGAGGGATATTCATGCCTTCTAAGGAATAATCTCAAAATCCTAATCAGGAGCTATAGAAGCTTTTGCCTGGTATGTGCCAAGCTATAGCTCTGGCTCCAGCTGGCTGAAAGAAGGGGTGTAAAACAAAATCCTCTGCGGGAGCCACATGCCAAGGAGCACTTTCTTTCCTTGTGTATTTCATGTCCACGAAGCGAGCACTGCGAGGTCATGCATTCCCTCTAATAGTGAACCTGAGTGGGTGAGTACCTGTGTGGTGTGGTGGTTAAGAGTGGTAGACTCATAATCTGGTGAACCGGGTTCGTGTCTCCGCTCCTCCACATGCAGCTGCTGGGTGACCTTGGGCTAGTCACACTTCTTTGAAGTCTCTCAGCCCCACTCACCTCACAGAGTGTTTGTTGTGGGGAAAATGTTAGCCGCTTTGAGACTCCTTCAGGTAGTAAGAAAGCGGGATATCAAATCCAAAGTCTTCTTCTTCTTCTTCTTTCCGTTGGGAAGCAAAATGGAGCCACCCAAAAATAAATGTGGAGGTTTCTATGTACAGTACTTGTGACAATCCCTAGACACACAGATATATACAAATTTGTGACAACAACAATCAAAGATTTACAAGAATAGCCTGACAAGGACCTGTGAGCCTCTAAAGCATTTGTGGTGTCAGCTGAGGAGGTGGACATGGAAAAGATGGCGGAGTGGGGTGGGGGAAGAGAGTCAAGGACATATGAATGGGGCACTTCCAGCTCCTAATAGCTTGACATCCTGGTTTGGAATGTGTGCCATGAAGCTAAAAGGGAAGCAAAGGAATACAACACCTTTGCCCTTTCCCACTCATGAGAAAATCTCTCTCACCACCTGCTATCTGATCTTTTCTAGCCGGAACCAGGGAGAAGTCTCGAGGAAAGAGACGGTGAACAAAATTGCACGACTTCTGTTCCAAGCTGGCTGGAACCTGAACAAATCCAGTCTTCTTAGTGAATCTGCAAATGGGCATGGATCTAACATGATGCCCTGTATCGGCTGTAGGAGTGCTGAAGTAAACTGTGATGTCAATGTCAAGGTTGTGCATCTATGCAGACTGGAAGGTTCATAGCATTTACACTCCAATGGATCTTGTTCTCCATCAGATTTGGGAGGGTGGGGCAGGGGGAGCAGGAACACCCAAGCCATATTTTTGAATTCTTCCAGAAAGCAAGTCAGGTCTCTTTCTGTTTCCATCCCGGTTCCAAGGCTGCCGGTATCATTTGCAGTCTCTTTCCCTCTCTTCAGCATGCACAGAGAGCCAGTGTGGTATAGTGGTTAAGAGTGGTAGACTCGTAATCTGGGGAACCGGGTTCGCGTCTCCTCTCCTCCACATGCAGCTGCTGGGTGACCTTGGGCTAGTCACACTTCTTTGAAGTCTCTTAGCCCCATTCACCTCACAGAGTGTTTGTTGTGGGGCAGGAAGGGAAGCCTTCCCACACTTCCCCCTGCAATCTGGATTTTCTCATACCCTCTCTCTTTTGGACTATCCCTGGCCCCCACCAATGCACCATGGTGGCTCATTGCATCATTCATTCATTCATTCATTCATTCATTCATTCATTCAAAAGTCACAATACAGCTTTGTCCACTGCCATAATATCACAGAATGATCACTCCAGTCCTCAATCCCTCATCACTGTCATGTTGGCTGGCCAAATACCCTCAATTAGGAACCCAGCTACCAATCTGGGTTTACTAGACATTTTCAGTTAATATATCCCCTCCACAGACACCTCTCTGATTATGATGGCATTAAAACATCCTGTTCTTCCTCAATAAATGAGGGGGGAAAGGAGACCAAATCATGTAAAAAAATGTATCCTTTTTTGGAGATGCTGGTGGTATGTGAAGCGTTCTGATAGAGCAATGCTCCAGATGTTATTGCATTCTTAAGTGAAGAAATTCACATTACCATCTAAGGAGAGGGGTCTCTGTAATATCATTAACTCCAGAGTCTTAAATTGTATAATTACACCACTGTTGTTAACTAATCTACAGCAGCCTTGAACTCCTTAAGCCAAACTTAATAGATTCCACAATGACTTCACTAATCTTCCTTCCCTCCACCCTCTGCTACAGATCCCTGCCTGGCAGATTTTTCCTGAATCTGCTTGCAGTAACCCAGACATTTCAGCAAAATCTGTTTCCCATATGACTGCTCCTTCTGTTGCTTTAATAGTGTAGAAAGAGGCTTCACAATTAGAATTTGAGATGCATTTAATGCTCTGCAGCCTTTTAAGGTACCTTATGCCTTCCCCTTGCAGATGCCAGGATTCAGTATTTTGAGTCCTGCTAAAACAATTGACTTTTTTTCCATGGTGGGCAATGGAAAAGAAATACCGTAATCCAGCGCCAATGAACTTTAAATATACAGTGGTACCTTGGTTCTCGAACGGCTTAGTTGTTGAACAAATCGGCTCCCTAACGCCACAAACCCAGAAGTAAATGTTCTGGTTTGCGAACTTTTTCAGAAGCTGAACGTCCAACGCAGCTTCCGATTGAGTGCAGGAAGCTCCTGCAACCAATTGGAAGCTGCGCCTTGGTTTTCGAATGGTTTTGGGAGTCCAATGGGGAACCAAGTTCGAGAACCCAGGTACCACTTGTATATTACTGTAAGGCTGAACAAGATGGTTAACGGAGCCTGATAAATGTTGAGGCAATGGCCCTGGCAAAGGTGGTCACTATCTCTTTTGTTATGCAAAAGGTCTGGTCTAAATCAGGCTGTGTACACATTATGGGCTTGAAATGCCTCAAGGTCATCCCACCCTCCACCCTGGTTTCAAATCACACATGCACATCATTGTACACATGAGTACAGTTAGATGTGCTCTGTGAACTGTCCTGAGATCTTGGGATGAAGGGTGGTATATAAATTTAATAAATAATAATACATATGATTTACATTTTAAAATCAGATCGAAGCTGGATTGGGGGAGGAACACATCAAAATGCAGTATTTCTCAAATATGCAGTATTTCTCCAAAACAACAACACACAACCCTACAGGATAGATGTAGGTTGTGCCTAGTCGTGGGTGCACATGGCTTCACAAACTTGCAGTAGGAACACACTGGATGCAGTTAATGGGAGTGTGTGCACAGCACCAGTGGGTTTTGTGAGGGGTCTCCCCCAAAGCCTACAAATTAATCCATGGTAGGATCTTGATTGTTTGAGATGTGAAAGGAGAAATACAAGCTGTTGAGAAATTCCTGGGCATTGTGCCATTATAAGATAACAAGGGAGGTGTTTGTGATGAGTTCTGGCACCTCCCCCCCCCCAATAGAACTAACCTGGGCAATACAGCAGGACACACTAGGGAATTATTGCTTCTTCCACTCATTTCTTCCTTGGTCTCAGGGGTCATCTGCCTCCTTTCCCTGCCTGATGTAATAAGCAGGACTTCAGGTATGCCATACAGGAGATGAGGAAAAACTGGGTTGGAGAACTCAAAGCTGCCCCAAATAATAATAATAATAATAATAATAATAATAATAATAATAATAATAATAATAATAATAATAATAAAAATAATATTAATAAATTATTATTTATACCCCGCCCATCTGGCTGGGTTGCCCCATCTCTAGGTGTATCCAGAAATGCAAAGGGACAAGGAAGAGTTGCAAGCCTACATTTATACCTAGCCCAACAATGCGTTGCTGATGCAGGATCACTGCTGGTGCAAGCGAAATTCTGCGAATGACAGCGCCATTCTGAATAGGTTGGCCAGTTGAAACGGAGATGGGGCTCCTACACCCTTAATTGTTTTGTAGGCCACAGTAATTTCCTCTTTCACACAATTGTTTTGAGGTTTGTTTAAAGGTAAAGGTAAAGGGACCCCTGACCATTAGGTCCAGTCGTGACCGACTCTGGGTTGCGGAGCTCATCTCGCTTTATTGGCCGAGGGAGCCGGTGTACAGCTTCCGGGTCATGTGGCCAGCATGACTAAGCTGCTTCTGGTGAACCAGAGCAGCACACGGAAACGGCGTCTACCTTCCCGCCAGAGCAGTACCTATTTATCTACTTGCACTTTGACGTGCTTTCGAACTGCTAGGTTGGCAGGAGCTGGGACCGAGCAACGGCAGCTCACCCCGTCGTGGGGATTCGAACTGCCGACCTTCTGATCGGCAAGCCCTAGGCTCTGTGGCTTAACCCACAGCACCATTTACTCAGAAGTAAATCCCATTGTGTTCAGTTACCCTTCCTCCTTGGTTAGCATGCTTAGGATAGCAGCCTTGAAAACTGGAAACAATATTTCATCATTATGCTCCAAAACAGCTCTCAAATTCTCCCTGTTTTGCATTTGCTAATGTTGTGGTCTATTGACTTGAATAAAATGTCCCAGGGAATCAAATTCCATTTCCCCTCTCCTTCTCCACTCCACTCACCCCAATTAATTTTTCAAAATGTTTCTGACAAAGGCGTATCGAAAATGATAGTTTTTCATTCTGTTCACCCTGAAGGATTCCTGCTGCTTCTCATTTCTTTTTCAAGCTTCCTTTTAATGAAGAAAGCTGTTTATTATGGTTATTATCATAGTAGCTGAAGCAGATGTTGTCTACATAAATACTTTGGGGGAGGGGGCGTTCTGAATCATTGTGCTTTCCATATAATTGATTTCTTTCTCTGAGAATGAAACATTTTAAAAAGAGTATACACATGCACATCCTTACCTGTATTAGGCTTATCTTGGTAAAGAAAATATATCAGAACCTCAAACCTTCCCTTTCTGACATGTATTATTTTAAAGATTTCCTTAAAGACAAGAGGTTATATTCGATTAAGTCATAATTGATATTTTTGAGTCATTTGCCAAAGAGGACAGGGGGCTCCTGCATCTTTAATTATTGCATCTTTAATTCCCCTGTAGAACACAACTATTAAAGGTGCAGAAGCTCCTTAGAAACAGCCCTGATTTTGACCGCCGATTTCAAAACTGCACTGGGTTTTATCGGTGGGTGGGGGTTAAAAATTCCTGAGAAACATGGGGTACAAGGCTGCTAGTTATATTCATTTTTGTTTCTAGCTTTTTATATATGATTTCTCTATTTGCGGCCATAGGTAGTGTGTGCCCAGGCAGCCACCCATCCAGGCATTGGCCAGACCCAGACCTGCTCAGCTTCAGCAAGGCAGTGGCTTCATGAGCCTTCAACCATTTGAATAACTCTGAAGTTACTCCCTGACTCCCCATTTGCTTATTTGCTTGCATTTCTTCCCATTTCCTATTCCCTAGTTCAGTGGTGGCTAACCTTGGCACTCCAGATGTTTTGGAACTACAACTCCCATCATCCCTAGCTAACAGGACCAGTGGTCAGGGATGATGGGAGTTGTAGTCCCAAAACATCTGGAGTGCCAAGGTTAGCTACCACTGCCCTAGTTTGTAGAGTTTTGAGCTTCCTGCTGCCTTTTGGACTAGCCTACTGCCTAAAACTAACAATGCTTCATGTGGAAACGAGATACAAGGGGTTTGTTAAATCTTTCATTGTATATTTGGATGGTGTGTGGGGGGGGATACAGCAAGTTCAGTTTTTCTCACCCTCGGAAAGCATGCAACGTCTGATGAAATTTCCTCCAAGATACAGGACATCAAGTCTCCTTTGGTCCTTTTTAGGTTTCACTGGAGTGCAGTCAGATTTAGGACTTGAAATTTCACTTGGATGGGGTGGGACAAGTTTTCCAGGAATCATGACCAGTAGGGGCCAACCATCACATAGGAAGAATGATTTGAGACAACAACACTCACTTATTAGGACTTAAACTTTGCAATGTTTTATTTTGAAATCTTTAAGATAATATTTTAGTTTTCTGTCATGTTGCTTTGACTGTATACTCTATATTTGACTTTCTTCAGATTGTTGTTATTTATGTTTTATTGATTTAATATGCTGTAAACTGCTTTGAGATTTTTCTTAAAAATATAAAGCAGAGAAATAAACCAGGGTGAGGAATCTTTGGCCTTCCAGACATTGTTGGACTCCAACTCTCATCAGCCCTAGCTAGCATGCCCAAAAATCAGGGTGGTGGGCGCTAGACTTCAACACCACTTCAAGGGGCAGCATCGTTTTCCCATCCCTGGTTATAATCAAAGTATTCATCCAGAAGTGCTGGATACAGGCAATATCAGGAGCCACTGTCAGGGCAATATGCTGGAAAGTGAAAGCACAAACATCTAGGCCTGAGTCTGGGGGAACCAATTATCTGCTTGGAGGGGGGGGGGGAATCACACTGAACCCTGCTCTATTTCTGGCTGTTCTGCAACTTTGTGGCTCACTATCAGGGCTTTTTTCAGCTGGTGAGTTCCAGGACCTTTTTTCCCTAGGAAAACAGCACTGCTCACTATAATAAGCAAAGTGATGATTAGAAGGTTCCTGGCTTACTTCTCATGGTGCCCTCATGATTTACCCTCTGATCCTTGTAGTGCAAGATTTGTTAACTGTAAAACAGCACTCAAAAAGCAAGAACCATTGGGTTAAGTTTACGTTCAGCAGCTAGATGAATCCATTCAGCATTCACTATTTTCAAAATAGCTTGGTTTATATCTTTATGTTGGGGGAAATGAAATGAACTACTTCTGTGAAGAGTGCTCTCAAACCATTTGTGCGTACGTTTAGCAACATGATGATGATTTTCAAAAAAAATTTCACTTGTGAAATCATGAAAAGCACGAAAAGGAAAGGAAAGGGAAGGGAAGGGAAGGGAAGGGAAGGAAGGAAGGAAGGAAGGAAGGAAGGAAGGAAGGAAGGAAGGAAGAAAGAAAGAAAGAAAGAAAGAAAGAAAGAAAGAAAGAAAGAAAGAAAGAAAGAAAGAAAGAAAGAAAGAAAGAAAGAAAGCATTTTGGGAATTATCTAATTAAATACACCCAAGATAGCTTCTTTGTAATTAATGAAATTATAGCACTCACATTCATGGAAGGCAAAAGGAAATATTATCTTCAGGAATGCTCAGCAAAGCAGCACCCACAAGTGAGGCTAAGCAAATTACAATCCTTTGGTCTGTTGCAAACCCAGCCTTGCATTTAACTACTAGCCTGGTTGCCACCATCTCCTTGTGTGCAAGTGAGTGAATGGAATTCCCTTCAGGCCGGCTGCTCTGTCTCTCCTCCACCAGCCTGCCTGGCTTCCGTAGCTGCAGGGAGAAATGCCAGTGTTGGAACCAAGCGGGCTAGTGATGGGTGAATGATGGAAAAATGAAAGACCCATCCCTCATCCACCAACCCAGCCCACTGCATTTCTTTTCAGACTGCAAAAGAAAGCAAGACCTTTCATCCATTGGCAGTATGGAAACAATGCATGTTTATAGATGGATGGGAAAATCCACCCCTCTTTTACTAACCAACTTGGTAAAAGGCTTTTTTAATTTTATTTTTGCTAGCCTGTAATAACTTTTCTGGCTGGTCTACTTCATTGTGTAATGTGATAATAAAGGTTTTCTTTTTCATTTTAACAGAGAAAGCCTTTGAAAATACAGAGCAAGAAGTATATTAAGGAGGAAACAGGACAAGGAGCTACAAGCACTCAAGCTCCCTGTTATGAAGGCACAATTCTCAGTCGTAATAATGCTTTAACTTTATTGCAAGTGGCTGGAGAGTCCTCAGACTGTCATGCTAAGCTGTAATCACCTCCTCTTGCCTATTCACTATAGACTTGATAATTACATCAGTTATTACTCAAGAATCATTGACATTGCTACCACCAACCCCCATGATGCATATTAACTCTCTACGCTAATGATACTTTTTCAGTTGTAAAGATTGCAACTCTCTCCTCCAACTCATGCAGGAGAGAGTGCTCCCGTTTGCATAGCTTGGAAAGTATTCAGCTGTGTGATAATACTTGCAGATGGGAGACCAACAAAGTGCACCGAGTAGGGCACATCTGTTCACAGCTAGTGTGAGGTTTGAAACAGGACTGTAAATCTGATTCACTTTCCAAGCAATTAAATCCATTCATTCAAATATGAATCCTAAGTTTCTGGGCAAGCCAATTGATCTAGAACAGGCCAGCTTTGTCCGCTGCAGAAATATAGCTAATCCAATATGCAAATTATTAAATATTGATTTTAGAAGAAGAAGAAGAGTTTGGATTTGATATCCCGCTTTATCACTACCCGAAGGAGTCTCAAAGCAGCTAACGTTCTCCTTTCCCTTCCTCCCCCACAACAAACACTCTGTGAGGTGAGTGGGGCTGAGAGACTTCAGAGAAGTGTGACTAGCCCAAGGTCACCCAGCAGTTGCATGTGGAGGAGCGGAGACGCGAACCCGGTTCCCCAGACTACGAGTCTACCGCTCTTAACCACTACACCACACTGGCTCTCTCTTTAGCAAAAGATCAGGCTCTCCTCTGGCAATCATTAGTTCTAGATATAGTCAAGGCCTTTGATTGCCTAGAGTGGGGGCAATCTTAATCAGAATATTGAGGGAAATGAAATTTGGCCCCAAATTTATTTATTTTAGTAAAGCATTCAGCTTCAAAAGCAAGATTAGAGTTAACAGTCTCAATTTGGAGCAAATCCCAATTTTGCGTGGGACAGAACAGGTCTTATCCCCTATTCTGTTTATATTACCACTTGAACCTGAGACTAGCCTGCTGGATCAGGCCAGTGGTTCATCTAGTTTAGCATCCTGCTCTCACAGTGGCCAAGCAGATGCCTGTGGGATGCCTGCAAGCTGGACATGAGTGCAATAGCACCCTGCTCACCTGTAATTCCCAGCAACACTGACTCAGACAGTGGAGGTAGAACATAGCCATTGTGGCTCATAGCCATTGATATCCTTAGCTATTCACCCTTGGCAATATTACGATGACCAGCCACCCATTGCCCTCTGGAAACAGCTGCAGCCTTGCAAGGAGAACTGACTGGTTTTGCTTAAAGTGGCCAGACTTAAATGGAATTTCCAGGTGTATATTGTGCTCTAGGTGGCTTAGTTTGGTCAGAATCGAGTAACCATTCTAGAGTTAACACAAAATACATTACCTCTGGTAAATGAGCCACCATAGCCGTTAGAGGGTCATGAAAATTAGTGTCCCAGGCTTTTTAGACTCATGTATCTATGTACTACGGTATCTGGCGCATTGGTTGCCAGATGTGAATTCCACACACCCACCCAGCTCTCCTATCCCACTATTTAAACTGGGGTGTCTGTGTTTTTGCTTTTTATTACGGCATATATTTTTGTGCTTTTATATTGTAAACTGCACTGTGATCTTCAGATGAAGGGCAGTATATAAAATTAATAAATGAAATGAAATAAATATAGCCAATGGAACTTTTTTTTTTTTAATTGTGCAAAGAAATCTATGACCAGCTTGAAGACTCTTTGGGAAAGTTGGATTAAGACTTGATGCTGAGCACCAGCTGTTCACAACCCTCCTTGTACTTTCAAGTGTACCAGCAATGAATTGTGTATATCGCAGCTTTCCAACTCAGCAGCTGTGGCAAAACTGAAACCTTCTTATCAGTCACTGGTGCTATGGAAGAATGTGGCAGATTTGCTTCCCTTTACTCCTGCGACCTCTAGTGTGTCATGTTGAAACAACAGCCAGAGTTCCCTTTGGAAGATCTGGCTGCTGTAGAAAAGAGACTACAGTATTGGGTTGATGCTTTTAACTTCAGTGATCCCCCCCCTAACAGTCCTTTAGCATGCCAGAGTGCCCAGCCTGCTGCTCTTGAGGTCTATAATCATTAAAGCACTATCAATCACCAACACATTGTTCCGCTGGTAATAGTTATGATTATTACCATTTTATTAATCCCCCTTGCTTGAATAGTGTCATTAGTCAGGATTGAATGTAGTTGCTTAGGTGCTTGATCATCATCACTGCCATCATCAACGAGTAAGGAGAAGAACATTTCTGAGGTTTTTATTGCTCACGGGAAAGAGGGGCAGGATGGAGACAGCTTGTGTTTAGTCAGTGAGCAAAACGCAGTGCCATAACCCTTGGCAGCAAGTGCAAAAAGTGTCTGCCCAGCTCCTTAGACAGATTAGGAGGTGTGAATATTGTCCTTTCTGCTCTGTCATCCACACCAACTGCCAGTCAGCTTCTGGTCCCAGTTACTGGCTCTTATTTATTTATATATTCGATTTTATATTTATATATTCAATTTTATATTGTTCAAACCATGTCTTACCTCCTTCACCACCATTAGTGTCCATGGAGGGTTATATAATGCTTAAAAGCCTGATAAAACAAGTGCAGTAGAAATATCAATTGACAGAGGTTAATAAACAGCAGCACTGATAAAAACAATCTCATCATCCAAACCCTATTCATAGTGCAGCGGCCCTGAAAGCCTGATAAAACAGGCATGACTTCACTTAAACTATAATAATGTTGGTCCCACACTTGGAAGGGCATTCCAGAGCTGCTGTGCCACCACAGAGAATTATAGAATCATATAATTGTAGAGCTAGAAGGGACCACAAGGGTCATCTAGTCCAACCCCCTGCAGTGCAGGAATATGCATCTGTCCCATACGGGGATCAAACCTGCAACCTTGGCATTATTAGCACCATGCTCTAACCAACTGAGGTATCCCCTGTAGAAATCTGCTTTAACCCTGGAGACAGGGGCGAGAGCACAGCCTCTGAGGAAGACACCAGACCTACTCTGAGGAAGATCTGGGACCACTGTTTTAGCAAGGGACTCCATGAAACCTGCATGGGATCCTCTATATAGAACTGCCTTCAGAAAAGTTTGCAAGGCACACCTATTCTGGCTGGTTTTGGATTTGGCTGGTTATATGTTGTATAGGGTGGATTCTGAGTGCCATAGTTAGCCATCCTTAGAGCAGACTCCTTAAAATCCATGGAATTAACTCAAGCCACGCTGGTTTCAGCGGTCTACTCCAAGCACAGCTAACAGTGCAATCCTAACCATGTCTACCCAGAAGTCCTACTGAATTCAATGGGCTTTGTTGTTGTTGTTTAGTCGTGTCTGACTCTTCCTGACCCCATGGACCAGAGCACGCCAGGCACTCTTGTCTTCCACTGCCTCCCGCAGTTTGGTCAAATTCATTTTGGTAGCTTTGAGAACACTGTCCAACCATCTCGTCCTCTGTCGTCCCCTTCTCCTTGTGCCCTCAGTCAATGGGCTTGCTCCCTGGTAAATGGAGTTAGGATTGCAGCCTTAGTGGATCCAACGCATTGCTTGTATATTGTCTTTGAGGGGGGGGGGCTATTGGGTGGGGTGGATTTTTATTTTAATTTTTAATCCTGCTGGCTATTCTATGTGTTCAAGCCACTTCAAACTTACTGGGAAAGTGACCTGCACATCTTTTAAAATAAATACGTTTCTAAAGCCCTGGAAACATAGCACTGAAGATAGGTAGGTTTTTAAGAATGATTAATCCAAGAGGAAAAGCTATTATTTTTAAAAGATGCGTTGTTTGGAAACTTTAAAAGGTAATACACTTAAGGGCTCTGACCAGTTTTTAAACATATTTTTAAAATACTGAAGGTAAGTAAAATGTACCACGGTTCAAGCTATCATACCTGCTGCCTGATCAAAGTGTCCCCAGGACTGCTTGTGATTACCTAGTAAATCATACTGCATGCACATGAGGTTGCAAAATAGGAGACATAATTTAAAAAAGGAAGAAGCTATATTGGAAGACAGGTTTGTAATAGGCAAACACGGGATAAGTTGATTGTTCCTCTCCCCGTCCCCTTCCCATTTGCAGCATGGGGAAACGGGCCCCACCCCACAAGTATGGAAAAGATTTTCTCAAAGCAGGAACACGCGCTCTGTTGAAAACAAGAACCCGTGGAGGTTTCTATATTAAATTTACAGATTAAAATACAAACACTGCCTGTGTTTGAACGCAAGGATCTGTGCGTTGCCCAAGATGGTGATGGTTTTCATGCAGAAAGTCAGTGAAAAGGAAAGGAAGGAAGGAAGGAAGAAAAGCACACTGTTGGCATACCGGCGTCAAAAATAAAACCATTGGTGAAGTTCTGTCAGTCAGATATTTCAGCAGTGCCACTTAATTTGGCTGCAGCGGGGCAAGAAGTGGGACAGAGGCGGGCGCAACCGGCGCTACCTTTTCGGCACCTTGGAGAGCTCCCCGGGCGCGTAGCTGCGCGCGCACTCTGAAGCGCAAGCAGCGGGGGCAGAAAGGCAGCGCTGTATATGAATGATTGCACCAGAGCGGAAAGCAGCACTCGGGCGGCAGTTGCGGCCAGACCAGAAGGATCCGGAGAGGCTCCGCTTCCAAAGACCAGCTAGACGCCGTGCCATTCCGAGACCCGATTCCTATCCCAGCTCCTTCTGTGCAGCCGGCAAGAGGCATCCGACTGGAGTTGCTTTCGGGAGATCACCCAACAAAGTCAGAGCAGCGGCTGGGTCATTTCCCAGCGAATGCATTTTTTGGGAGGGGTCTGCCTGCCTTTGGATCTGAAAAGCTCCTTTTGCAACCGCCTTTGGATCGGTGCTGGTCGTTTGGCAACGCGATCCCTCCTACCATCTTGTCCATGTGAGTTTAGCAGAAGGGAGACCCGGCCGGCAGCGCCCCTTCCTCCTTGTGATAAGTTTTCTACAGGATCCTCGCCCGGGACTTTTGTAGGAGCCGCCCTCGTTGCCTTCCAGCTCGGTCGGTGGGGCAGAGACGGGCCGAAGCTCCCGTCTGCCATGGGATGATGGATGCCCCGTGTGACTACAGCTACTGCTCCCTGGCCGCCAGCATGAAGGACGTGGAGCCCGGAGACTCGCTGGGCTCCTTCTTCTCCAGCTTCCTCGAGGAGAGGCTGTCGAGCAACCGGAGCAACGCGTCCCTGCAGGAGCTCTGGAGGAGCCTCCTCCACCTGGAGCGAGCCGATGGGCCGCAAGGGAGCGGCTCGCTTGTCCTGAGGGTCTTCATCTCCACCATCTACTCCGTGGTGTGTGCCCTGGGGCTAGTGGGGAACCTCCTCGTGCTCTACCTGATGAAAAGCAAGCAAGGCTGGAACAAGTCCTCCATCAACCTCTTTGTGACCTGCCTGGCCGCCACTGACTTCCAGTTTGTGCTGACCCTGCCCTTCTGGGCGGTGGAGAACGCCTTGGACTTCACCTGGCTCTTTGGCAACGCCATGTGCAAGATCCTCTCCTACGTGACCACGGTGAGCATGTATGCCAGCGTCTTCTTCCTCACAGCCATGAGCGTGGCCCGCTACCACTCAGTGGCCTCCGCCCTGAAGAGCAAAAGGCCCGGCGGACTTTGTGGGGGGTGCACTTCGGCCAAGTGGCTGTGCGTCCTCATCTGGCTGGTGGCCATCCTGGCTTCCCTGCCCACTGGCATCTACTCCACCACCTCCACCATCTACACGGAGGAGGAGTTCTGCCTGGTCAAGTTCCCCGACAGCCAAGGCAACAACACCCCCTTCTGGCTGGGGCTGTACCATGCCCAGAAGGTGCTGCTGGGCTTCCTCTTGCCCCTGGGCATCATCACCCTCTGCTACTTGTTGCTGGTGCGCTTCATCAGCGACAGGCACATGGGCGCCAGCTCCTGCGGTCCCAGCACCAAGCGCCGGTCCAAGGTGACGAAATCAGTGACCATTGTGGTGCTCTCCTTCTTCCTTTGCTGGCTTCCCAACCAGGCGCTCACCATCTGGGGCATTTTCATCAAGCTCAACGTGCTGCCCTTCAGCAATGCCTACTTCTTCTCCCAGACCTACCTGTTCCCTGTCACCATCTGCCTGGCCTACTCCAACAGCTGCCTCAACCCCATCTTCTACTGCCTCATGCGCAGGGAGTTCCGCAAGGCCCTCAAGAAGTTGCTGTGGAGGATCACTTCGCCTTCGCTCACGGCCATGCGCCCCTTCACTGCCACCACCAAGCCCGAGCATGAGGAGCAAGCCTTGCACACCTTAATGCCCATTGACTCCAGGGCTGTTTCTGCTGCTCCAGCTGCTCCTGCAGCAGTCAGCTTGCCTGACATCATCTCATATCCCCCCGGGGTGGTGGTCTACAGTAGCCGCTCTGACTTCTTGCCCACCACCACCTCGGCCGAACTGCATTTATAAGCTTAAGGGGCTGAGTGAGACCGTGATGTTTCCAATTTCCAGGGTCAACAAGTCAGGGTCTGTGTTGGAGCGCACCCCATCTTGGTGGAGTGGGGGAGCCAAGCAATGTGCTCCTTGGATTGTTACATTCCCAAAGGGCGGGGGGAAATGTGTAAAAAAGGTAAAGGACCCCTGGATGGTTAAGTCCAGTCAAAGGTGACTATGGAGTTTCGGCGCTCATCTCGCTTTCAGGCCGAGGGAACGGCAATTGTCCACAGACAGCTTTCCGGGTCATGTGGCCAGCATGACTAAACTGCTTCTGGTGCAACGGAACACTGTGATGGAAACCAGAGCGCACGGAAACACCGTTTACCTTCCTGCTGCAGTATCTACTTGTACTAGCGTGCTTTCGAACTGCTAGGTTGGCAGGAGCTGGGACAGAGCAACGGGAACTCACCCCCTCATGCGGATTCGAACCGCCGACCTTCCAATCGGCAACCCCAAGAGGCTCAGTGGTTTAGATCACAGCGCCACTCACATCTCATAGGAAATGTGTGTAGGGCTGTTCCATAATTCAGGGAATGGGAACATAGGGAGCTGAGTCAGACTAGTGGTCCATCTGTCTCAGTATTGTCTCTGCTGATGGGCAGCATTTATCCAGGGCTGCAGACCGAGGACATTCCCTGCCCTGCCTGGAGACTGAACCAGGGACTTTCTATATGCAAGGCAGATGCTCTCCCACCCTTCCCCCAAATAAAGGTGGGGTGTGTGTGGCATTTAGGAAATCAGGGCCAGCCCAATACAGTTTGCTGCAGGATGCAAAGGACAAGATCCTTCATCCCAACCCCTAAGTTCTATATACTGAACTTGGCCAGATTAGCAGTTGAATTTTACTTCAACGCTGGTGATGATGGGATAGTGGTCTTCACCACAATAGAGGGCAGTAGGCTAGCTAGTTTAAGGGGTGCACTCTTCTGTCCTCCAGCATCCACACCTGGGACAGCTGCTTCACTCTGCCTAATGGAAGAGCCGGCTCTGTAGTAGTGCTTCCCCATGACAGCAGAAGGAGTTGTCTTAAGGTAGTGAGTTTCTGGACTGGTCCAGGGGAAGCAAGGTATGTAAATCCATTCCTGGGGACTTTCTGGTTTTACAGGAATCAGGAAGATGGAGTTCCTGCACCTTATGGGAGGGGGATTTGGCTGGCTATTACATCTTGTTGGGGGTGAGAAGCCTGTATATAGAGGAAGGGAGCTCAGAGGGTTCAGTTCCTGTGGAGATGAAACAAGGTTTCTCAGGGACTTCTCCAGGAGTGCAGGGCTGATGTTCTAAGTACTGTATGTTCCATGTTCTGAGTGCCCATATTGGGATCTGTGTTCTTCTTAAGGGGACGGTTGAAGGTGAGAGGGAAAGAGATAACAGGTCTGTGGCATATCTTGCTCTAATCCTGGTGTGAACCTTTCATTCAAAGGGAGAGGGATCAAGAGGAAGCAGGGTTGTAGTTTCGGATGCATCTGATGAATGAACCTTAATCCATGAAAGCTAATATGCTTAACCAGTGCAGTTGTGTTGAAGGTGTCACAAGTTTCTTTTCTGGTGTGTTTTTGTTCTGGTTTTTAGCTGCAACAGACTAATATGGCTGTTCTCCTGGAAATGGCTTCTCTTGGAAATATAGCACAAACATACCCTTTTTTTCTGAGAGATGATTCAGTTTGCGAACTTGCAGAGGATATCTGGGATTTCAAAAGAGCACTATAAAAAATTAAAAAAAATAAAGCTGTGCTGCCAAGGTGGGTGGTTGAGACCAGATGGTGGTGCAAACTCATTTTGTGAGGAAGGTTGTAAAAGATCCAGGAGCTGACATACAACAGGCTTTTCCTGCCAAGTCTGGATTCCAGAACAGAAAAAAGCTCATTTGAGGGCAGCATCCTGGTTCCAACAGTGGCAAGGAACATGTGCCATAAGTGGCAAAAAACCCTTTCCTGCTGTTTGCTACCAGCGTTTGGTATTTGGTGGTACACTGCCACTGGACATGGAAGTTCTATTTGGCTGTAATGACTAATCACGTTGGTTGAGCTGCCCTTCATGGAAATGTTTAACATTAGAAGTGATTGCCCTTTTCTTGACCAGCCTCTGGAAAGATTCTCTCTCCAGTATACCTGGTGGCAAAATTTCTACCCAAGACTCATTCACTACCTACAAGTCTTGGACTTCACACTTGAACCATAGGTGACCAGATTTCCTCCTCCTCCTGACTCCCTGTTTTCAAAACCTCAGCCCTTACATTCTTTGCCTGCCACCATTTACCCCCATGCAGAGAGATAATTCTCTCCAATTTTGATTTCTATGGAATGCTCCATTCTCCATGGCTACTACTGTAGCAACACCATGTTCACACAGAAGGGCTGGGATTGCACCAAAGACTGCTTGTTGCAATGTTGGAGCACACTATTCCTGGAAATTAATGTGAACCAAATACCTGGGATGATATTCTGGGTCTGGAAAAAAATATGTTTCAAGGCAAAATGTTTTGTATTAAAAAAAATTCTGTATCGAAAGTATGAACCTTGTTATCTGTAGACTATTAAACCACCATATGCATACTGTATTACATAGAACACTCTTATTACTTCGTAAAGCCTTGTCTGCAGCCAAGCATTGCCTGGAAAGAATCAATCCCTCTGCTCAGCAGAAAGACACTTAAACTTCAAGTATCTCTCTTGTGTTGATGCGTGTGCCTTTGTGCACATAACTGACTGTTCTAGAATTAGGGCACTCCTCAGATGCTTGTGTCGTCCATTTGAATTTCAGAAACCAAACACACGAACCTGGCAAGCTTTCTCCTACTGCAAACTCCTAACATTTCATTAAATCTGCTTTACCTTTAGTTGCAAAGCTGGGCATGCCTCTTTGGTTTCAAGAGTACACATCCAATTTCTTAAACAAGAAAAAAATAGAAAATGGGGAGAGGTGAATGGTTGGTTCTCCTTTTGCTCCCCAGCAACAGAGGTATTATGTGTGTGTCAGGCAAATTCCTCTCCTCTGCTGTCCACTGCATTCATACTAGATCTATGCTACCATCACATTAACACAAAGAGAAGAGTCCATGGCTCTTTCAGTCACCTGCCTTCAAGTGTCATAACTGCAAAGAACACTTCTACTCCACTGGCAAATACGATGCAAGCATTGTTACTCTGGGCTGCAGACCAAAGCAAACCTCTTGAAAGGAATGCAGGATCCTGTCTTGTAACCAAGTCCATCTAGCACAGGATTCCCTCCACTTGCTGGCAACAACTCTTTGGGATTTCAGATGGGATATTTTTGCAGCCCTACCTTGACATGCCCAGGGATTGAAATGGGAACCCTTTGTATCCAAAGTATGTGCTGTATCACTGAGTTATGGCTCTCCACACACTGTCTGGTAACCTAGCCTCTGCCATAGATGCATTAGATGGCCATAAGTAAGCCATTTTCCTTCCTTCTCCCACATAGCATGTAATATGAATGGGTGGTATTCCACTAACGAGTCCCATTGGTGCAAGAAGAAGAAGAAGAAGAAGAAGAGTTTGGATTTGATATCCCGCTTTATCACTACCCAAAGGAGTCTCAAAGCGGCTAACATTCTCCTTTCCCTTCCTCCCCCACAACAAACACTCTGTGAGGTGAGTGGGGCTGAGAGACTTCAAAGAAGTACCGGTATGACTAGCCCAAGGTCACCCAGCAGCTGCATGTAGAGGAGCGGAGACGCGAACCCGGTTCCCCAGATTACGAGTCTACCACTCTTAACCACTACACCACACTGGCTCCCAGTGTGCAAGGATTTCCACTTGTGCAATGGGACTTTCCTCTCTCTCATAGAATCTTAGAATTGGAAGAGTCATCTAGTCCAGCCCCCTGCAATGCAGGAATCTTTTGCCCAACGTGGGGCTCAAACCCACAACCCTGAGAGTAAGAGTCTCATGCTCTACCAAGTGAACTATCCCAGCTCAGTTCTCCTTCGCCTGCATGCATCCTTCTCAAATCTGAGGCAGCCCCTAGAATAGATTTTGGGGGGCATGTTGGCCAGGGGAAAGAGAAGAGGAGAAGATTCTGTTGCCCAAGCAGAAACGCTTGCACTATGGAATAATTGCCTTAGCAATTTGATTCCCCTCAATATGTCCCAACTTACAGGGTTGTAGCAAGGATGACAATGTATAGGAAGTGCTTGAAACAATTCCAAGCACTACATGCATGCTATGTAATTTGGGGAAATATTCACCTAGCAACAGAGTTGAATTAATATGGATGTGTCTATTGCTCACCCTAGAGGGACCCAGGTGGCGCTGTGGGTTAAACCACAGAGCCTAGGGCTTGCCGATCAGAAGGTCGGCGGTTCGAATCCCTGTGACGGGGTGAGGTCCCCTTGCTCGGTCCCAGCTCCTGCCCACCTAGCAGTTCGAAAGCACGTCAAAGTGCAAGTAGATAAATAAGAACCGCTCTGGCGGGAAGGTAGATGGCATTTCCGTGCGCTGCTCTGGTTCGCCAGAAGCCGCTTTGTCATGCTGGCCACATGACCTGGAAGCTGTACACTGGCTCCCTCGTCCAATAAAGCGAGATGAGCGCAGCAAGCCCAGAGTCTGTCACGACTGGACCTAATGGTTAGGGGTCCCTTTACCTTTACCTTATTGCTCACCCACTGACTCGGCTGACATCGACCAGTTATTGTCAAAGTTATTGTCTGGGCTTAATTATCTCATTTGGAAGGGGGTGGGTGGGCTCCAGACTTAGTAGTTTTCTGGAGGGTAATGTATGTTTTCATTTGCTTCAAAATGTGGTAAGACAGATGTGCTGTTTAGGGGGGGCTCCTACTCAAGGACCCTTGCACATCTGCCCCAAAGTCCTGCCCTGATGGCACTCCCGTTCAAAGTCATGACAAAATGCTATCATTCTTCATTTCCCACCTCATTCAAACTCCTACCACCTTCCTGCTTCCTGTCCTCTTTTCCCCAGCTCCTATTTTCTGCCCTTGCTCTCTTTTTCCCACCATCCACTTCCTTCAAGTCCCCTTGGCATTCTGACACCCCCTATCCTCACAGTTGCTCCTTCTCTTGACTTGCTACCTCCAGAAGTCCCTTCTTCTGCCACTCCTAGGTTCACTAGGTTGGGGAAAGGCTGTAGCTCAGTGGTAGAGCATCTGCTTTGCATGCAGAAGGTCCCAGGTTCAATCCCTGGCATCTCCAGGTAGGGCTGAGGCAGACTCTTGCCTGAGACTCTGGAGAGTTGCTTCCAGCCAGTGAAGACGGTTCTGAACTAGATGATCTGGCTTGAGATAAGGCAGCTTCCTGCTCACACCCCTCTGAGAGTAGTTTAGCTGGTGGCAGGCAAAGGAAGATACTTCTCTGAACTGGAACATATATATTATATAGTATAGATATAGATGTTGTTGCTTGAGTGACAGATAATCTAAACTGGGGGTGGGGGAAACCTGTGGCCCTCCAGATGCGATTGGACTCCAGATGTCATCAACCCCAGCCAGCATGGCCAGTGGTCAGAGATGACATCTGGAGGGCCATGGCAAAGCCACTCTTGGTCTAAAGCAGTGTTTTTGAACTACAGTTCCCATCATCCCTGACCACTAGTCTTGCTAGCTAGGGATGATGGAAGTTGTAGTCCAAAACCAGCTGGATACCTAAGTTTAGGAAAACCCTGGTCTAAAGTATGAACAGCCAGAATCTAGATATAGGTTGACTGCACCAAGCACACTTTGCTGTTAGATATAATCACCAGCCCTTTTTTCATTTCTGCTTTTCCACAGATCGCTTCAGTAGCTGCTGAAATGGGAACTGAATTATACCGTTCCTGGAAGGCTTAAAATAATTGTCACTTGAGTGCAGTTGCTGAATGCCTATCATTTTTCAAAAGCTGAAGGGTGGCGGGGGGGGGGGGACCTTTGTATGTATGGACAAAAATAAAATGATATAAAAATCCTGTCCCAGTAGACTGCTTTTGGTGGGAGGACTGACATTTAATTTTGTTTAGTAGTAGGCATTTTTACATTTTAGGTCTTGTTTTTTTCGGAAGGGAAGCCTGTGTGTTTTTGGCTAGACTGTCAAGAGCATTTCTAAAGAGAAACCTTTTTCAAAGATGTTAAAAGGAGTCGAAACAAAAAACAAAAAAAAAAATTCCTTCCAGTAGCACCTTAGAGACCAACTAATTTTTGTTATTGGTATGAGCTTTCGTGTGCATGCACACTTCTTCAGAAAGCTCATACCAATAACAGACTTAGTTGGTCTCTAAGGTGCTACTGGAAGGAATTTTTTTTATTTATATATTTTTTGTTTCAACTACGGCAGACCAACACGGCTACCTACCTGTTGAAAGGAGTGTGAGGTTTCTAACATTAGGGGTCAGTTCTGAATGTGGAGAAAAGCAACTGAAGCCAATTCAGTTCCCACTAGGGCAGTGATGGCTAACCTTGACACTCTAGCTGTTTTGGGACTACAACTCCCATCATCCCTGACCACTGATCCTGTTAGCTAGGGATGATGGGAGTTGTAGTTCCAAAACATCTGGGGTGTCAAGGTTAGCCATCACTGCACTAGGGAGTCAGGATTCACACTCCCTGCCTTGGACCTGTTCTTCTACTATCACTTCCAGTCTGTGGTTTAATACATCCTGACAGAGGTTCATTTGTATCCAGAGAGCTACCAAAAGTTTGTCTGGAAACCCTGCCCTAATCTTAAGGGTGTATGAGGTAACTGTAGTGACCTAATGATGAAGGAATGCTCTCTGCACATGGTCAGAAACATTCTACGTTATTTCTGCATTCTCTTGAGAGGCTGAGTCCTAACAGCCAAAACAGTGTTCAGGCCAAAAGTCCAGTGAGTCCTATCTTGATGGAAGCCCTGTCACTTTGTGTGTGTGTGTTATGGTATGTGTCAAAAATTTGATCAATATAGGCATCTTCCAAGACATCACCAAGAGACTGTTTATATGTACTGGTAAATGTGTGACATTCACCGGTAAATGTCTGACCTGACTGAATGCCTTCAGCAAATGTCCAAATGTAATACCTTTTTTATACCACAGATGTAAATGTGCCCCATTTACATCTCCCTCTACCCCAAGGAAAGCCCTCATGACAATTTTTTTCTGATATTTTCCACTTGGTCTGTTGAAATCTTTAAAATGGCTAGAAAACCTCAACATTCACAAGATTTCCCACACTCCCCTTTCGCTGTGGTGATTTCAAAGCTTGACTTGAACTGGAGACTTCCAGGGTTACACTCCAACCTTTTAAGGCCAAGACAGAAATAATATGGGTAGCTCAGGATGGAAGTTTAAAAAAAATATTAATAATAATAAAGCAGATGTGTTGGGGATGTTCTACTTTTTATCAGAGCAGTTGTGCTAAGGGAGAGGGTGTTTAACTCTTTCTGATATAAGTTATCATCCATTGTGCCTATATTTTTTCCTTGGAGGGCAAATCGCGATAGCTGGGGTGTGGGGCATGGAAAGAATGACAAAACCCTTTTTCACCATTGCTGCTCAAGTGAAAACAAGGGTTCCAGCTTTATAAAATACAAAATAAATAAATTGGAAGATCCATTCAGAGATCTCTAGCATCAGAACTGTTTTAGCCCTTTGCTGTCACCACACTAGACCAGTAACCCACACCCCAAGTGTGGAATCAGCGCAACCATTTTCCAGTGTCCACATGGCATTGTTGGCATCAAAATGCCAGCCCAGTGGTTCCCGAACCGTCTGCCCACCCCCAATAAACCACTTTAAAATGGCTGAGGATCTTGGCGAACCATTTAATGATTTTTCTGTCTGTTGTAGGTCTGTTGTAGCAACAGCAATGTGCTGTGCTAGATGCTGTGTGATTTTGAATTGTATCATTGTTGCTTCCTTTATTTCTTATCTATTGTCTTTTATTGAATTCCATAGAACTCAAACTGTATTACAAGAAAATGCAATATAAGAAATAAGAAGCAAGTAAAATTCGATTAAAAACCCCTTATGGATATGTAACATGATGGATGTGCCAACTCACATGTTCAACGGACCACAGGTTGGGACCCCCTCTGCTAGTCCACATTTCTCCCTGTTTGTGAAATCTGAACAACCCATTTGAATTATTAAGCCCCCTTTTGGATGCTGCCTAAGAGAGCCTGGATATGCACTCTGGTTTTGAAAAGTGAAAAACACACTAGCTGACCTCTAGGATTCTTGTTTGCTTAAAAAGAAGACGACTATGCATGGAGGGAATTAGTTTCAGGTCTGCAGTCCTCATCACAGAAATACAGCACACGTGATTCGCTGAGAAGGGATGCCCTTTAAACCAGTTTAAGTCCATAGTGTCTGCTATAAACTGTGTGGGAGAACTAGTGGCCTCAAACGTTCCCAGAAAACACACAAAGCAAAGACTTGTTGCAGAAATAACTAGTGTGGGGACAACAACCCAAGAACAACCGTGTTTCTCCCTTTCTCAAAGACAGCAGCTTCTCCCAAGCTTCAACTATTTATTGTTCTCTTCCACGTAGCGAACAAAGAACGCTACAAAGCAGCAGCCCAGTAAAGCGATGGCAGAGGCAGAGATCACCACCACCACCACGCTCCCAGCAGCGCTGACCAGGAAGCCCAGGCCCACCCCAACAATGATCTGCGCCAGCTGGACCATGCAAGTGAGGGCAGCGCAGTCCACACCTTTTCCTCGTTTGTGCTCTCCAGCTTGTCCTCCGGTCTGGCCCTGAAAGCAAGCAGATAAAAGAACTCCATCAAACAAGGCACAGCCAACCATACAATCCTGCGCTGATTGTTTCACTGCATGAATCTCAGCTGTTCAAATACTACACAGTCTTGATGAGCAAGCAAGGCAAGAGTTTGTTCTTGTGGCATGATTTAAAGCTCTGGTGGGGACATGAGGTGTCCCCCTCCCAATTTTGTGAAACAGCCTCTGGGCTGCTGGAACCGCACAGAATAGGGAACAGTCGCACGGACCATATGACTGGCAAGGAACTCTGCACATACTCTGAAACCCTACGCAAGCTGGTAGAATGTACCTAGCCTTTCCCAGAATCAACTTCCTTTACCGAAATTGGCAATTGGCTTCATTGGTTTTGAAAGGGGAATTTCTCTTGAAGTTCTTGCTAAAACTTTCCCCCACTTGCTAGACTGCACGGCTGTTAAACTCTGCCTTGTGTTCCATGGATAGTTCATAAGGTTCCTCTGTTAAATGCTGTGTCCTCTGGGCTTTGGGGGAGTAAATCTAAAGCTCCTTTGAAGTATGATGTTTCCCTACTAGCTTACATTGAAATCCAGGGCACTTGACTGAAGAGTCATCCAATTCACACTTAACAGGGAACAAGAGTGCTTTCTGAATGATAAAAGCATTTGAAGGTCAATGTGAAGTGCATTTTTCATAAAATAAATAAATAAATAAAATGGGTTTGTGATGGTCTGGGCTTGTCATGAATGATACACTATCTTATTTGCTGAACCATAACTGCCCTTAGAAAGTTGGAGATAAAAACTCTCTTGTTACAGAGTATGCAGTTGAAGTCCCTTTCTAGTGCCATCATATCAAATACATATTTTTAAAAATATTTTTTACAATTATATCCTGCCTTTCCTCTACGAAAATAAAGGAACATGAGTGTCTGTTTGTGTGTGTGTGTGTGTGTGTGTGTGTGTGAGTGTGAGAGAGAGAGAGTTCTAATTTTTGGAAATAAAATTAAACATATATAGTTTTTTTCCCCCCACTCTCCATTTTATCCCACAACAACTCTGTGAAGTAGATTAGACTGAGAGATGGTGATTGGTCCAGGATCAACCAGTGAATTTCACAGCTCAGTGGATCCAGATCTCCCCAGTTTTCTGACCACTGTGTGCCCTTATGTTAACAGAAGGGCGTAAAGTTCAGTAAAGAAGTTAGTTACCAAATGTCTGCAAATGTATCGTGACAACAAGCTATGGTTACCAAGACTATTTTCTATGAAAAATGAATTTCACTAGTATGTGGGAGGAAAGTAGCTATGAGCCCCGTGTAGGTAATTAACAAAAGAATTGGCTGGGTGCCCTCTCCAGCGGGAGAGAGACCCTGGTAGAGTTAAAAACACTCTCAGAGTTAAGCAGCATTATAACATGGAATACGGGTTGTTAGACCCTTTTTCATATCCTGTTTAGTTTGCTTACAGCACTTGCCCCCTGTCTCTACCCTTCTTGCAATGAGCAGACCACATACGGTTAAGCAAGTTTAAAAAAAAATTACACGACTTCCTTATTTTAGGAGAAACAGGGTAAGGAGCACCAATGCCAGTATCAGTAGGGCAGCCATTGTAGGCACCACTGCTGAATATTAATCAGTATTAGACCATGCGTTTTCCTGTTAGATGGACCCAGGTTCACTCTCTGGCATTGCCAGTTAAAGGAATCCAGGTAACAAAACGTGGGGAAGACCTCTGCCTGAGATCTGGGAGAGTTGCTGGTTTTCAGTAGATAACACTGGTCTAAATCACTGTATGACGCGGGTGCCGCTGTGGGTTAAACCACAGAGCCTAGGGCTTGCTGATCAGAAGGTCGGCGGTTCGATTCCCCGCGACGGGGTGAGCTCCCGTTGCTCGGTCCCAGCTCCTGCCAACCTAGCAGTTTGAAAGCACGTCAAAGTGCAAGTAGATAAATAGGAACCGCTCCGGCGGGAAGGTAAACGGCGTTTCAGTGCGCTGCTCTGGTTCGCCAGAAGCGGCTTAGTCATGCTGGCCACATGACCCGGAAGCTGTACGCCGGCTCCCTCGGCCAATAATGCGAGATGAGCGCCACAACCCCAGAGTCG
The DNA here is from genome assembly GCA_034641385.1 of Darevskia mixta. Classification (NCBI taxonomy): domain Eukaryota; kingdom Metazoa; phylum Chordata; class Lepidosauria; order Squamata; family Lacertidae; genus Darevskia; species Darevskia mixta. The sequence continues at coordinate 3,143,448 of JAWWNH010000062.1, read as the reverse complement.
GACACGACTGGACCTAATGGACAGGGGTCCCTTTACCTTTACCTTTAAATCAGTGTGTGCAGATTTAATGCAAATCTGATTGTTCTCTCCCCCCCCCCCTCCATGATACAGAAGTGGCTACTCTAAGGCCTACTCCACTGGTTCTTAGCACTATTTATTTCCCCCTGAGATTTTAAGCAGAAAGTCTAGAAAAGCAGGGCTCAGGTGCCGTAAGCTGACTTTCAAGGTGTGAGCAATAAAGAGAGGCAACCTGGCTGTAGATTTCTGCACTCACTTCTTGCGTAGTGTCCAGAAAAGGAGTGGGGAGGGAAAGCACAGGCGTTGTAACAAGAATGCTATAGGAAAGGATCTGACAACAACCATCCCTTCTAACTTACCTCTTCCTCCTCCTTGTGATAATCAGCAATGAGGTTGAATGGCACCGTGTATAATGTGCTGGACATTACGCCAAAGAGGGAACAGAGGGCCAAAGTAGAATACACCTTGGGAAAGAGTCCGATGAAGCCAGTGCCTAGCCCAAAAAGCAGGTATCCAATGAAGTAAAGTCCCTTTAATCCAATGTAAGGCAGAAGCGCTTTCTGCAAATCTGTTGGAAGAAAAAGATTGGGAAAGGGGTGGGGGATTTCTGTCTAAAAGGAAACCATTGGAAACACTGCTGAACATTATTTTATTTAGCAAGAGTTATGTATTGTTTAATGTAGATCAAACTGGAGTGTGAAACGTCTGCAATATCTTTGAAAATAATATTACCTTCCTTCAAAGTGAAGCTGTTGACAGAATCTTACTAATTGTACCTCGCTTCCTCCAAGGAGCTTGCATGTTAAATCTGCTTGGTTTCAGCAGCTAAAAACTTGATTTCCCACCTCCAGGCTACTCTTTGGGTCTTACCACGCATATCAATGAAGGAAGCTTGAAACTACCTTATACTCCTACCATTCCTGTTCATGGAACATTTATTTGCTGCCTGCTGCTGTACTCGGAACACCCTGTTGCAACGTTCGGAGCACCCATCATCTCACTTTTGTAGGATATTGACTGTGGAAAGGCATTCTGCCTCCATTTCAGAGATCTTTGGCAGTGACTTGCCACTCCTACCATTCTTGTTCATGGAACATTTATTTGATTCTTATTAATTTGTGACTCCATGCATATATTATATGTCTTCTGTTTATGAATTTTGAAACAGTATAGTGTTATAAAAATATTGTCAGTATATTATTAGCCGATGTGTCAGGGATCTGCCAGCCCCTGCCAGTCCAGCTCTGAGTGTTTATAGAGAGCCGCAACCTGTGTTGACAACAGATTCATCTTCAAGTGAAACTAGCAGTCCAGTCTCGGGGGAGGAGCAGTTAGTGGCTGGGAGCCAGGGAGTGCCAGGTGTCCAGAGAGATAGTAGGAGGCCTGGCACCACCCAGCAGACTCGAGCGGAGGGGGAAATGTCAGGTCTGGCGCATATATCACGTAGAGGGAGGAGGCGGCAATTTAGGCTGACGAGATTGTGGTGTTGGCGCCAAAACAGGAGGAACGCACTTCCGGATTCTGCTAGTGAGTGAGCAGACATGATAAGACTGAGCTCTGCACTGTAAATAGCTTGGCACGTAATAAAAGGACTTAAAGACAAATGGCTTTGGCTTTCCTATTGAACAACCGATAAGAGAACCTGACACGATGTGTTGCTTGTTGTTGTTAGGAATGGTTGTAGAGCAGTGATGGCTAACCTTGACACTCCAGATGTTTTGGAACTACAACTCCCATCATCCCTAGCTAACAGGACCAGTGGTCAGGGATGATGGGAGTTGTAGTCCCAAAACATCTGGAGTGTCAAGGTTAGCCATCACTGTTGTAGAGCATGTGCTCTACCATAAAGCCCTGTTTCTGAACCTTGCCTCTGTCATGGCACCACCAGGAAGCCTTGGCACAAAGCACCATTCTCACTGCCTCAACTTTGCTTCTGTAATGTGGGCATAAATAATATCAATCAACCTTACAAAGTTGTTGTATGGTCGCAGAGAGAATGTAGGCAAAATGCCCTGCCTGTATGAATGCACTTTATATTTTGGTCATATCGCAAGTGATCCATTTGTTGGTAGTACTCACAGGAATAAAGCGAGGAAGAGATGGCGTTGATACACATCCCCCAGCATCCAATCTCTACTCCCCTTTCATAGGTTAGGTACGCTGTGGAGTTATGAGGTGCATAAGGATCACCATTGAATACAATCTGCAGTGTGCCAAAATAGAAATGAATAAGAACAAGCTGTGCTGGTAATCATGCCTCTAAATAAAACAGGACACAAAATACTGGCTTCCAAGCAAATGTGCACAGGACTGCATCTGTGTTTATTTGATGTTGGTGACTTTAATTATGATGGTGATGGTGATATGTATTGTCAGCCAATTTTCTGCCAATTACGCAGGGCCAAGAATTGATAGTATTGTGGTCTGGCCTCTGTTTCAGACAGGCTTTCCGGCAGCACAATGCTACTCTGCGTCTTTTCACACCAAACCATGGCTTGGCATCACAATAACTAACCTGGGGCTCATGCATTTCCTTTTCCATCTTTCTCCCCTCACAAAAGAAACACGTGGTCCCAGTTCTTCCTAAGTCATAGGGCGGTATCCAACTAAGATATACAGCAGACCTATTGTAATTAATGGACCTATGTTAGGCATGCCCATTCATTTCAATGGGTTGACTTTGAGTAGGACTAATGATACAACTCATTGCTTACTCTCTTGCCTGAAAACCAGGATTGTAAGGTGCAGTTTCCAATCCTCGCTTGTGAGGCAGACTATGTTTGGCTTTCCAAAGTTAAAACCATGCTCAAGGCAGCTTACAACATGTACAAAATTACACCACTACAAACATAGCAAAAGCAGTCAGAAACAATCAACAAGACATCAAAAAGTACACAACCAAACTGAACAATTTCCACATAAATCATAAGATCCAAACTAAACATACAGAAAAACAACAGCAACAACCCAGGTGGGAAAAGGCCTGCAAGGCAGGGAGCAGGCCTTCCAGGACTCACAGCCAAGATGGTCTCATTGGTTATCCTGTCCTTATACTGTAGTAGCGCCAGTGCAGTGACAACCTCCACTAACAAGTGGGAAGGATCAGACTTGAAAAACCCACATACAAGTCTGAATAGCATCAAACAGAGAGCCTGAAATGTCAGGTTTATTTCTGTTGGAAATGCTACATACGTTAATGTGGTAAACAAAACAATTAACTTCTAGTTTCTAATTTTAAAATGTATGGTATGATTTGTCAGTTCTATAGATTCCAAGAGTGAGGTGAAGGGGAATCAAACATTTAGAACACAAACGGAAACCTTTGTGTTTTTATGACTGCCATTTTCATATTTTGGAGACTGCAGTAGATTAAACAGCAGAAACCTTTTTTTAAAAGTAAAAGATGAAAAATCCAGCTACCCAATGGACCCAGTTCTATGAAGAATGCTTGGAGGCATCCATTTTTTGTTCTTGGAAATCTAATTTGCCTGTTCTTGATGTTGACAACTGTTGAAATTTGCCATCATGCTGCATAAGGAAGCAAATGAAAGTTAAATCCGAAAATTTGAATTTGCCCAGAAGGAAAGATAGTTACTTTTCCGTACCTGTCCCATGAAATCGGTGAAGAAGAGCATGTTGGAAAGGAAAGCTGTCCATCCCATCAGATGGCTCACACACAAGCAGCGGTAGTGGGAAGGCATGCTTAGGAGTGCTTTTAGGAGGGACTTAATGGTCATCTGCTTCTGAACCTGAAAAGAAGGATGTTCCAACGTTTCATTGAAAAGGCTCCCAACAGCCTGGAGGATCCCCCCCCCCCGTCTCTCCACTCTTCAGCTTCTCAGCTCTCTTGTCCCCCTTCTCTTCCTCTCTCATAACACTAGAACTTGTGCACACCCAATGAGGCTAAATGCTGGAAGATGAATTACAGATAAAAGACATAATAATAATAATAATAATAATAATAATAATAATAATAATAATAATAATAATTTATTATTTGTACCCCGCCCATCTGGCTGGGTCTCCCCAGCCACTCTGGGCGGCTTCCAGCAATATTAAAAACAAAACAAAACAATACATTAACATAAGACAGAACTTCTTCATGCAGCACCTAGTTAAACTATGGAAATCGCTCCCACAGGAGACAGTGATGGCCACCAGCTTGGATGACTTTAAAAGAGGATTAGACAAATTCATGAAGATCTAGGTTATGTTCTAACTGCCTGTGTCAGAAGCAGTATGTCTCTGAATACTATCAGCTGGGAATCACAGGTGGGCAGAGTGCTGTTGTGCTCATGTCCAGCTTACAGGCTATCCCTAAGCATCTGGTAAGCCACTTTGTGAAAAGGATACTGGACTAGATGGGCCGATGGTCCATATTCTTAAAATGAGGACTACTCTCAGGGCATGGTCCGTGGGCAGATGGTGCAGCTGAAGCTAAGGAGGTCTAGGTTAGATCTCGTGCCTGGGTAGGAGACCACCTGGGAGCCCTACCTATTCTGCCTCGAGGTAGATGCTACTGGAATATAAACTTATTAGATGAATTATTAATAAAAAGTAACACCACTGTCCCTCCAGATACAGATGGATGATGCAGAAGTTTGTGGGAGTGGATGCCTTGCATGAAAATAAATCAGCACATGAAAGCAACTTCCAGGAGACTGTTTTGAATGGTTGGCGAGGTGAAACAAGACATCTCACCCCACAGGAATTGCCTCTGGCTGACAGCTAAAGAGCTAAAGAAACAAGGAATGCACTTTCTCTAGAAATATCAGATAGTTGGGGTTTTAGCTAAACCAAAAACTCAAGGCTCACCTCTATCTGATTTATCAGATGCAGTTGGTGTGCATTTGGATATCAAGTCTTCCTTATTAAACTTTGTGCTACTTTGTTCACACTGGTTGCTTGCAACACTATTGCTCCTTATACGCCTACCTGCCCTGATCCAGCAAATCTGTTTTTAACAACTTTTTCCAGTTAGGAAAGTGACAGGGAAATGCACTGAAACGTAAGGGCTGAATAAATGATTAACAGGAAGACATGCAAACATCCCACAAGGATATAATGTTGAATGCTCATTGTCGTATAACTGCCCCGTAAACAAATGAGAACAAATGTTCAAGAAAGTGTGGGCATGGTCTAACCAATGCATAAACTTTGTGCATACAAATCAAGATGAAGGCTGGATAAATAGATTGTCTGGAGGAGCCCTGAATTACTCTGGAAGCATTTTCATCTAAAGAGCAGGGTAAAGATGCTTGAAATAAACAAATGCAAAAAAAAAAAAAAAAATCAAATCCATTTCACATAATTTCCTTGAATGCATTTTTGTTTGGATGTGAAAACGATTAGCAGACACAAGAGCAACAGTGTTAGACCATTGATCCATCTGGCCTAGTACTTTGAATTCTGATTAGCAGTGGCTTGCCATGGTATATATTGCCAGTGATGTAAAACACTACACTTCTACAGATCCCGGAACAAGATTGGCACAATCTCAAGAAAAAAACCTTCCTTGTTGGCACAAGGTTGGCACAACACAGCTGTGATCAAAGGAGCAGAATGTAAGCCCCACTGGCTTCAAAATATATCAACTTGCTACCAAATATTCATGCAGATCAACTTCACTTGAAAATAAACACTTCTGCAGATTCTGGCCAAAGTTATGTCAGTTTTTACATGGGTGACTCATGGCCATTTTCAGATCTAGATGCAAAATTATCTGCTTACCAGACTCTTTATATACCGGTATCTTTAGGAAACAAGGTACATGTTAACGTTTCATTTTCTGCAGACTCTGGCTGCAATCCTGCGCACATTTACCTGGGAGTAAGCCTCACGGAACAAAGTGGGAATTAACTCTAAATAAGCATACATAGGAACAGGGCGCAGACATACAGTATATGTTTTTATGCCGTTTCCAGGTCCTTTTCCAAAGAGCTGGTTTTTTAAAGTGTTTCAGTAGAACGCACCAGATGCTTAATGCAATTCAGAATCCTGTGCTGTTAGACCAAGGACCATGCAAAAGCTGTTGACATCTGTAATGAATGCAACATGTACTGACCAGCTGACTCCTTTTCACTAAACGCATTACCTTGAGGGACAACTGGCTGAGGGACAACTGAACATAGCGATGCTTTGCCAAGATCCAAGATCCTTCTTGGCTAAATGCAAGCCATGGAATCCGAGCAAAGTTAATCAAGATCAGCGATCTCAAGATAGCTGGGCACACATATTGCTCTCTGGGATTGCAGCCAATGACTTATCTTTAAAAATGTAAAGCTATGAGAAGAGGAGCCCGCAGACTGTGGGGTTCATTCACAGGGGTCCACAGAATATTAATTACTGTGACACAATAGGTCTTATTTCACAAAGAGCCTATCAGATAACAGTCACACAGAGATCGACATCTGGAATTCAATATTGCACTCTTGCAATCGTTCCATCAGTGCAAGCATTCCAGCTTCTCCTTGCATGCTGTTCTGGGAGTCCTCCTGACCTTCAAGCCAATTTTGGGAGGTTCAGGGGGAGTGGAAGCCCAATTGCACAAGTGAAAGTCCTTCCACCAAAAGGGCTGATCAGGTGAATCCCGCCCAATATTCCTTATTTCTGCACCAAGTCAGAAGGGAGCAACCATCATACAAGATACTTAGTATATTGGTGTAATCTGGGGTAATTTAATGATTATATCCAAGGGGAACAGTCCAGTGAAAGTGTGTTGCAGTTAAGTTCCACTAAAAGTAATGTGATGTTTGTCTGGACCACCCGCTCAATTTCACTGCCTTTAACAGAGTCTGCAATGCACTCCTGTGCTTGCGTACTCATAAGTCCCGCTGAGTTCAATATGGCTTATTCCCAGGTAAGTGAGTACTGCATAGGATTGCAGCCTCTGTTGTAACTAACTTTTTTAGATCATGCCCAAAGTATAGGAAATGGGCCATTCATAAATATTATGAGTTGGAACCAGACTAAGTTAGTTAAACTTACAGTAGGTCCCATTGAAACAGATAGGGCAAGTTAGTCATGACTTAACTGAAGTTCTTTTGATTTCAATGGGAACTAGGCACAATTTACTTAGTCAGGACCCAGCCCCATGCTCTGCCCTCCATTTTTATTTTGGATAACCTGATCCTCCAAATTGATTAGATCACTTTCCACTTCACATGAGGGTCCAGGGTTACCATGTCAAATATATTAGAATTAAAGGCAGAGATGGCAATCTAAAAAAGGCACAATTACCTGAATGTCTTCTTTGAGGGTGGGCTTCCCTTGCTGAGACAAAACCCGTATTTCATTATATCCGCTGTTAAAATAACCATTCTTGACTTTTCCTATGGAACCATATGGATAGGGCTCAGCTGCTTTCAGCAGGGCTTCGGATTCTACCTTGTCAGCGAGAGAAGTTTCGGGAATACTGCACAAGTGTACAGTAAGGCAGATCAGGAACACAAGAGCAGCATAAAAGAACATCACCTGGAATTCTGATCCCAAATATTTTCCCAAGACAGTATGCCCCCAATCGATGGCACCTGTAAGGTAGCCAAGGGCCCCTCCTAGACCTAAAAAAGAACAGAAAAATAAGACAGTAGAATCGTATTTAACATCAACATGTCAGGTTATTTGTGTGCCCCTTCCAAGAGAGGTCCAGAGAATGGCAACATGAGAATGGGCCTTTTCTGTGGTGGCTTCCCAATTGTGGAATGCTTTTCCCAGGGAGCCTCACTTGGCACCTTCATTATAAATCTTTAGGTGCCAGACAAAAGCATTTTTCTATAACCAGGCCTTTGCTGAATAAACGATGTATGGCCTTTTAAAAGTGTTTGTGGGAGGGGAGCTATTTGTTGTTGGTTGTTGATGATAGGGGTGGGACAAAGATGAGTGGTCAGAGGAAGAAGAGGGAGCCGACTGGGAGGAAGTGGTGTTGGAAGCTGAATAGGTAACAAGGTTTAGTGAGCAGGAAAAGGCTGTGGCAGAGAGCAGTCCAGAAGCAGAGACAGAAGCAGAGGCTGGAGAGGAAGAGGGCCAAGAGGCAGAGATGAGGCAGGTTGCTGAAGAAGCCGGGCGTGTCCCCCTCCTGCTGCAACAAGCTCTCAGAACCAGAAGAAGTATGGAAAGGGAGGAGAGGGAAAGGGAGGAGCAAAGGCAGACAAGGCAAAGAAGTCTCTGCTTGCGAAGAACCTGGGGGGAGAAGGAAATTTAGTGAACTTTGGGGATGCGGGGACCATCAGTCCTTACAACTGCCTCATAGAAGCAAGATCTATTGGGATGAGTTGTTGTGCTCACTAGGCCTGACCCCCTGAGTCAACCTGCTTCCTTTAATTAAGAGTTAACTTCACTGACACAGTGTGATTTATTGCTGACAGCATGTGAGTGAGTGTAGAACGTAGTCTGTTATACAAAAGTAAAATATACACTCATTGCCTTGCCCATCACTGGGACATGGCCCCTGGGAGGCTACCTAGAAAGGAATGTGGCCCTAGGACTGGAAAAAGGACCCTTCCTACGTTATGATGCTACAGATTCTAGTAACAATTTGCTTCAGGGGAAGTTGTCATCGTAACATTTACCATGCATTTGCAAGTCCTTCTAAAATGCACTCACAAATACTATGGTTAGCAGGATATGCAATACTTTAAAGGCCAAATCTACATATATAACCCACAATTTAAGTAACTGCTAGGGGCTGACGTCACTTAGACTGCAATGCAACACAACCTTCTCTTTGTTTATTGGCGGTGTGGTCGGCAGGCATTTGAATCACATGGAACTTCCTTCCATCTCCCGCCACCGTCCAGTGTCACTCTGGAGGTCAGAGAACCACCTGACCTCATACAAGACACTGGATTTGAGGAAATAAAAACTCTCATTTATGGTGGGGAGAAAGTTTCTGGGAAAATATTCCAAGCTGGGGGGAAATAACACATTTTCTTTCATGACCTTCCCCACCCCACCCAAATCATGAAAATACTATTGACCCCGGAGGGAAAGGAGTAAAGAGTATGCAGCCAGGCCAGGCCATGGAGAATCCAAGTGGTAACAAGCGGAAGAGTGAGATGGGATGGCAGGTGAGGAGAGCAGCAGCCATAATGAGTGAATAAAGGACTGGGCTTTGTGGGGAGAACCTCCTAGCTCAGAGCAAGGCTATATATTAGAGGGAACAGAACAATGATGGAGGTGATGGGAATTACAGTCCAACATATAAAGGACCACAGGTTCTCCCTCTGTGGGTTAGAAGGAGTCCATACGCTCTGGTGGGGAGCCTGCGACCCTCCAGATGTTGTTGAGTTTAGATGCCCATCATCTCCAGCCAGTAGGGACAATGGTCAAGGACTAGGATGGATGAATTTGTCTATTTTGGTTCCACTCGGTTTCTTGTGTTTCCCGTCTTAAATTCAGATCTCCACATTTCCGCAGCAATTTGCAAACTGTTATTTGTTAACTCCTCATGAAAATTCACCAGCATTTCAGGGCAAAGTTCTCCCAAGAAACACATTTTTGTATGCAGTTTGGACTAACACACACACTTTGCAAGCAAGTTCCCATGTGTTTGTTTGGAGAATTAGTACAAATTAGGTAGTTTTCACATTAATATGCAAGCAAAATCACCCCCCCCAATCCCTAGTCAAGTATGATAAAAATATAGAAACACAGACTTGTAGTTGGAAGGGACCACAATAGTGATCTAGTCAAGCCCCTGCAATGCAGGAATTATTTATCTATTTAAAATCCACAGTTATTTTTTAAAAATATCAAGATGGTGTCCAACATATAATAATAAAATCAACAAGAATATCTATAGAAGCACCAACAAAACATCAATAAATACTGATCAGTTAAAAAGAGAAAATTCTTATTTATTATGGGTCCAACATCTGGAGGACCACAGGTTCCCCTAATATAATCATATTTATTCTTCTTTGAAGGGCTAAAGATACTAAACCAAAGAGGCCAAATACCCAGCACCATGTATTCTTTAAGCACATAACTTTCCCTATAGAGTTCTGGGAACTTTAGCTTGTTAAGAGTGCTGGGAATTGCAGCTCTGTGAGGGGTAAGCTACAGTTGCCAGGATTCTTGGGTGGGTATTCTGTGCTTTAAATGTACAATGTGCACGCCGTCCGAAACTTCTTGGCATCTCTTTTGTTTGTCTTGAGGATTTGTATGGCATAATAAGCAGTTTTGTAACATCTAAATGCAAAATAAACTCTGCATTGCACGTGACAGCAGCACTATCAAAAGGCATGGCAGGCAAATTTATTTCCCACCAGACACTGGGGGTGAGTGGGGAGAGGATGGGACAACTGCACTCTTCTAAGCGGTATTTAAATATGCAGTAGAGTCCACATCTAGTTTCCTGAGATGTAAGTTTTACTAAGCCCGTTGGGAATTATTTTCTATAGTCAATGTGGCTAGGAGTTTACAATCCAGGTTTAAAAAAGCTTATGCTGTTGCATCTTCTCTGGCCCTTTGCTGGGTTTCTGTTCCCATTGTGTAAAATACAAATATGCAAAAACAGAACAGTATAACAACCCAGTACGTGCCGAAAGCAGGAGGAAATTCTTGCACTTTTGGCTTTAATTTTAATTGTAGGATGTTACTCCTTTTAAAAGAAGCTGCTCCTCCAGATCCTCTCTGTAGCAGCTACAGCGGTCACAAGATGACCTGTTAAACAATGCTTGTTACTGAAGCACTGCATCAGATGACCAACTTGTTCAAGAAGCTTAAGCATGCGAAGACAGGAAGGAACTCCAGGCAGCTGCCACCTTTCTCTCTCCCTCTTCCCGCAGTATGATTAAAGGGAGGGGAAAGAGAACTGTTCAGATGCTACCGGTATGAGTTTTACCTGTCAGGAGGGCATGATAGTGAAGCCCTTTCTCCTTGTCCTGGTGAGAGCAGACGTCAAATAAATATGCCTTGATGGGACCATCAATGAAGTCAGCAGCAAAATCAAAGAGCACCACTCCCAGCATGGTGATAACTATAGCCCAAGTCCTCTGGGTGCCTCTGTCTGCAACCAAAGCTGCAAAAGAAGAAATTGGTTCACTTTACAGCCGTTTCCTAGACACCATGGAGTACTGAGGGCCAATGCAGTTGCAATTTTCTGTTGCTTTCTTCGCTCACAAGAGCCATCGCTTGCACGGGTAATCTCTAACAGGAATGCTGGGGGCTTCTAAATCTGTGATTGTTCTAAGATTGCAGCAATTGTCACTTTTTTATTTTTGTGCATTAGATGTGTCAGCAGATTCCAAAATGGACCCCCACCCACTCGTACCTGACCTCCTTGCAGCTGGCTGTGCCAGTCTCTTTCAGAAGGGATCTAGGAACAGAGATGTATGGCTGGAGCAACTGACTGGGAGAAGGTAAGATGCACTGTCAGAGGCAGTATGCCTCTGCATACCAGTTGCGTACCCTCCAACATTCCTCAGATGGAAATAGGGACATTTTCATCCGAGGAATGTTGGAGTGTATCTTCGGCATCCGTGTTTCTGCCTCTGCCCCCCAGGACTTTTCACTCCCTCTGCCCAAAATGACTCTCCTCAACCCCCCCCCCCAAATTTGTCATCCTAAATCATCCCAAGTCATTATATGTACCAGCTCATGAATGATGTGCATCAGCCCTACTGCATAGCTTGCCCCTGAAACCACTGCAATATCTCCAGTATTCAGTTGCATGAATGGGGATCCTGGGTTCCAGTTAGGGCAACTATATCACTGCATTTATTGCCAACAAAGCTGGGGACTCAACCATTGCAGCTTTTCTTTCCCAAACGTATTCCACCCCTCTGGTTTGGTCCTTTCACCCACCACTCCCTCGCTCCACTTTCTGTGTGATACACCTGGATGAGAAAGGGAAATAACAAAAGCACAGAGGGAAGCTGTCTGGAGCAGTGGAGGCCATTAAGTCTTCTGCTTCGTTGGGTAATGCAGAAGTCACAATCTCGGGGCGGCAAGCTGGCAGCCGAAATCACACAGTCCAAGTTGATTTATGTGTTGAGCCAGGACACACCAAAGGCTTCATTAGGCACCTGATAGTATTTTATTTTCCACAACAGATTCTTATCACACACTGGAAGGGAATAGCTGGCTTTGAACCACTTTAGTTGGTATTAATGCACTTGGTTAAAATCCATTTAACTCAATTGATTGCAGTGGGACAAAGGCAATTTAAATGCAAGACCCAAGCACTTTGGAAATTGTATTGCAACACCTCCATTCTTGAATTCCCTGTTGTTTCTGCAGGATGACTACAGAGTCAGTGGCTAGGGATGTAGGGTTAACAGTGTCAAAAATCTGTTGGATTTTTAATCTACCAGAGCACTTTCAAAGAAGTTTCAAAGCCCATTCATCTTGACTGCTGAACCTAACAAGGTTATTGCAGGAAGTTCCTCCTTTCGAAAGCCTCTAAAGAATGTGTCATGAATTGGTCCTTGATTGTGGTAAAATAAACACTCACAGAGCCTAGGGCTTGCCGATCAGAAGGTCAGTGGTTCAAATCCTTGCGACGGGGTGAGCTCCCATTGTTTGGTCCCAGCTCCTGCCAACCTAGCAGTTCGAAAGCACGCCAAAAAGTGCAAGCAGATAAATAGGTACCACTTCAGTAGGAAGGTAAACGGCGTTTCCATGCGCTGCTCTGGTTTGCCAGAAGCAGCTTAGTCATGCTGGCCACAGGACCCGGAAGCTGTCTGCGGACAAACGCCGGCTCCCTTGGCCAGTAAAGCGAGATGAGCGTGCAATCCCAGAGTCGTCCGCGACTGGACTTAACGGTCAGGGGTCCCTTTACCCATAACCAAATATGCACGTTTCAAACTTGTTGAGAAAGCTTGCATTTTCAATGGGGGGGGGGAATCCACCATTCCACCCACCCACCCTTATCTTAACAAAGGTGCATTTTGCACGGCTCAACAAAGGGTTCAGTTACTCACCTGAGACAACTGTCTCTCCATTGAGGTACAGAGCCATCCCCGCCAGCATCATAATGCCCAGGACCAGGATGTAAGGTCTCCGCTTGCCCCAGGCTGAATTGCAGTGGTCACTGGCTGAGCCGACCACAGGCTGCAGCACAAAACCAAGGATGGGGCTTATGAGCCAGACAAGGCTATAAAGGCTTTTGGGGAGCCCCACGCTGAGCAGCACAGGTGTGACGAAGGCAGCCTCCACGGCGTAGCAGAACTCTCGGCCAAACATGGCCATGCTGTGCATCACCAACCTCCCCGTTGCCTTCTTAGGGGGCTCCACGGGCCTGAAGGGCTCTCCAGCTGCCAAGGACTGCAGCATGGTTTCCTCTTTGCCGCTGCTGCATTCCATGCTGGCGATGCCCAACTCACAGGGGCGCGGAAGCGGCCCACCGAAATCCTGCCTGGTTAGAGTCATCGGGCTGCTTTCTGGGAGCGTGCTCTGCCAGGCATGGATCTCGGGTCAGCCGGTAGGAAAAGGAGCTGGAGGAGGGGCACGCACATACTTTTCAGGGCTCTCTGGAATCACAAGTTGCACGAGGGGGGAGTGGCGGGGGAGTGTGCGTCTTGTGTGTGTCTGCGGCGGAAGATTAGCACAATTAGAGCGCCTGGCTCGCTGCAGAGTTCTCAGCTATGACTGGAGGATTATCTCAGAGGAGGGGGGAAATGTGGATCATGTGTGTATACTATGCTCACATGCCCGAAGCCAAAGTTAGTCGGAAGGCAAAAGTTAATAGTCGGAAGACACTGGCGCATCAGCCACTTTTTTGCATGTTGCAAGGAAGAGTATCCTTTCCATGGTTTCATTTCAGGCAACAAGTTGTTTGCAGAGCAGAACTGCTTTTAAGATAGTCTGGAGGAAGAAATGGCACGAGGCTGGCAATCCTTCCTTGTGGTATTTAATCCTGTGTGCTTTGAAGTTTAGCTTTCATGCTTCCTAGGGCCTGTATTCCCAAGGAATGTTCAGGCTCTCTCCCCCTCCCCTCCAGATCTCATGTAAAGCAGTGAAAGTCTGTCTTTCACATAAGAAAATAAAAGTAAAATGTACCGGCAGCATTCTAACCCTGTGTCACTTAGCATTTCAGCCAACGAATTTAAAGGAATTGTATTTCTTTCCAAATTATCTTATCCAGCTTTGTGATTCCACTTTTGTGCTGATGAGACTCCAAAAATTTCATTAATTTCTACTGTTTTAGCATTTACCAAGGAATAAGAATAAGCCAACTGCTAAACAAAGCACAGAAGTAATATGAATTCTGCCTAGAGGGCTGACTCACCACTTAAGTAAGATGGGCAGACCAATGATCAAGACAAGGACCTCTTGGATCAGATCAGATCCCATCTCTACCAAGCACTTATTGTGGGCTTTAACCAAGCCACCATCATGCAACTTGGAAGTATAAAGCAGAATAGTGGCTTGCTTTGCAGAGTAATGGTAGGCACTCCAAAACTGCAGTCCTACGCACAACTGCTCAGAAGTATGAACTCAGGCTTACTCCACAGTAAATGAGTAGGGAAACAGATTTCCAATGTGCTACACTAATGAGTAATGTAACAGTCATTGAAGGTGACAGGAGAGGATGTGACTTTTTGGTAATTGCCAGAAAAGCAGTGTGAAAAACAGTTTGCAAGTGGGTGTTAAGGTTTGGGGTCACCTACCTTTGCTTGCTGCATTCCATCTAAGCCCATAAATTTTTATATAAACAGTCATTAAAAGGCATCATAAGCCTCCGCCATAATGAACCAGCACCTACCACAGTATCAGCAAACAGTATCAAAGAGTTTTTCAAGGCACTCCCCACCCCCTCATTTTCTATGGGAGATATCTAATATTAGTCAGGGTGGACTAACTGACTTAAGTAACTCCACGTATGACTTACCTGGGATATCACCCTTGGAATTCTTCTGAAATAATGGTCAAGCTTTAAATGCAAGCATTTCATATTCTGAAATAATAATAAAATCCAGTTTCATTTCTGGAGATTAATTTTACATTTTTATTTGTAAGAAAAGGCATTTGCACATGTTATGAAAAAACACTTCTCTTTAGATAATTACAGTATATTAAAAAGAGACTAAAGGATTACAGCATCCTGATAGTTAACTTACAGAACATTCAATTAATTTTAATATGCTTGTTTTGGCATTCAACCACAACAAAATGGCTCAGCAAATTGCAACCGCAAAATCAAAGAGGTAAAACCAGATTAGAATTACTCCGATCCTTCACTTGCATCATTAATTAAAATAAGAATAAAATTACTTAACCACATTGCAATTCAATCATATTCTTATAGCAAATGCTAACATAAAGGAAGCTACCGGCACTTTTTGTGTGCTCCATTTGTTATTCTATATAAGCATAAAATCTTGAGGAGGAAAAAAATGTTGAATGCTCACATCCCTTAAACACCCAAGGCTCTCTTGTATGGAGAGAAGAATGCCCTCTTTTTCCTCTACTCCACAGGCACATCGTTTTGAAAATAACAGTACCTGCTTTCTGGAGTACGCTTACTGAAGAAAGCAATGGAGATTTTTAATCCTTGCATTGTGAGTAAAAACCTTTAAGGCATTTCTGAAAATACTTTCAGGGTTAAGGAAGCACAGTTCTGGTTTTTTTTTTTTAAATAAGTCTATTTATTCTTTACACAGCTGGAAAATCTGCCTCAACTTGGCATTAATAATTTCTTCATGCGATCAATAAACAGACCAACATACCCCCCACTCCCACTTTGCAGGACCCTGGGACAAGCAGATCCTTTATTTGGAATAGTGTGATTCTCAGTGCCAGCACTGCATGATGATCCACATGGATCAGTGTACATCTTTTCTGGCTAGTGCTTCATTTCTCACAGCTTAAATGTATGGCTCTCAAGGGGCATTGGCAGGAAGGGAGGAAACGAGCTTCTTCCAAGCCTAGCTAGCTGCATGATACTGTGAATTTCACTATTGTTCAAAGCATCCTCTTGGGAAAAAAATGAAAAGAATAATTTGCAACAGGTCTCCCTGCTAAGAATACTGCACAAACTGGGATAAAAAATATAACCTGCCAGTGTGTAGGACTCTTTGATTTGTGAAGTTACTATAAGTTGGATTTTGGCTTATTGAATTCAATTACTTTAAGAGAATGGAGCTTTGAAATTTCTTCCTTGGAAAAGCCATAGTCCAGGAGGATATCTTCAGTGTGCTCTCCTATAAACGGATCCCTTTTGGAAGAAGGAGCAGCTGGGGTCCTAGAAAGAAGTGGAGCCGGTCGAGGACTTATCTCCTCCTGGTCATTTTTAAGAAAAGAACCACGTTCTTTGTTGTGCGGATGTGAGGCAGCAGCATCAAAAGCCAAGACTGGCGTCACACAAGCATCCACGTTATCGAAGATTTCACACCATTCTGCTTGGGTCTTCTTTGAAAATAAATCTGCAAACATGTTCTTCATTGCAGGCCAGTCAGAGAAACTCATCTGACCAGGAAGATTATCATCATCTAGCCCCAGACCTGAAGAGATAAAAATAAAAATGGGCCAATTTAATTCCCAGAGATTTGCCAAAAGTTGCATTTATTACTAACAACCAGGAACAGTATAAAGGCCAAAGGTTAAAGAGATGGCTACAGGATATGTCTAAAACAGGTTATAGCTACACACCTCATGTTTACAGATAAACACGTATATCCCCAGTGATGTGCCAATGGGCAAACTTACTTAAGCAACCATTATCTTGACAGCGCGTCTCGAACCAGAGAAGGAACACTAGGTTGTTTCAGCCACACAGTCTAGCTGAACATCTTGGTTCATCCACATATCACTGTGTTCCTCTGGGAAACTGCAGATACTATCCACCATAAATGAGTTCTGCTATTTCAAAAGTGTAACCGTGCGAGTCTATAGCAGCAGAAACAGAAAGCCTTGTGGCATCTTAAAGATGAATACATTAATTGTGGCATGAATGCTTGTAGGCCAAATTCAATGTTGTTAGCTTCAAGATAATACAGTAGCTTCAAGATAATACAGTAGATAAATCTGACTCTGGCCAATAAATGCTTATGCCACAAGAATTCTGATAATGTCTGTGTGATCACTTATTTAGAGATGTAGCTGCTGCTCTGCACACAGAAGGTCCTAGGTTCATTACTCAGCAACTCCAGTAAAAAGGATCAGGTAGGAAAAGATTGGGAAGACCTGTCCTAGAGACCGTAGAGAGCTGCTACCAGAAAGAACAGGCAAGAAAGAATAGGCTAAGCTAGATGGGCCATTGATTTTACTCAGGAGAAAGCAACTTACTCTATTCTACACATACTACTATATCCAAGGATAAAAGGCAAAGCAAGAGATCCTAACTTGGCAGTGTTTGTTGACTTTCTTTTAACCTTCATACTCCAATTCAACCCTTTGAACGTGTTAACAAATCAATTTAGGGACTCAGCTATATGGCTGCAAATAAAACATTTAAAATGTGTTGTAAAGTGCGATATACAAATGTGACACTAGACGGCCACAGTGAGCTATGCAAAATTCAATGTATTTTTCAAAATGTTTTTTTAAAAAAGCATTTTCACAGCATTTTAAAAATGTACCGGTATGTAGATTTCACCTAGGAGTTGTTATCTCAAGCATAACTAGTTGGAAGAGTACAGGAAATTTACTGAACAGAAAACAAGCCGTTAACAGGAAATGATATCCATGGATATATATTATAGCCCAGGAAATAACTGAAACCCAAGGCACTAGTTTTTTATATGTGGATATTAAAGTTGAGAGCTTTAAGGTTCTAAATTCATTTTATTAGCTTTGAATAAGACAACATGCCCTACATGAAGCTATATAAATATGATTATTCAATTATTCCATTATGAAACTATAGACTATGTAATCTTCAGCTACTAGTAATTTTTACATATTTGCTCAAAACAGATGTTACCCCAAAACTTCCTCCCTTCCTCCTTTAAAAACACACCGCTTGTAGATTAACTTACCACTGATGAACTGCTTATAGAACTGTGGTTCAAGAGCACCAACAGCCATGAATTTCCCATCTTTAGTCTTATAGGTTTCATAAAAAGGGGCACCACTGTCCAGGAGGTTCTCCCCACGAGATCTGTTCCAAAGGCCAATGGTCTGTGATTTCCACAGAAAAGAGCTCAGGTACGCTGTGCCTTCTACCTTAAAGACAAACATTTAAAAAAACAAAAATATTTTAACATTTTGTGGAAAAAAATATTAGTAAGAGTGAAAATATTTTTCTGCTAGGTATTCTGACTGAGGTAATAACACCCTAAGCTGACAAAAAAAACCCACCTCTTATTAAAGGTAGATAGCCGTGTTGGTCTGTCATAGTCAAAACAAAATAAAATAAAAAAAATCCTTCCAGTAGCACCTTAGAGACCAACTAAGTTTGTTCTTGGTATGAGCTTTCGTGTGCATGCACACTTCTTCAGATACACTGAAACAGAAGTCACCAGACCCTTATATATAGTGAGAGGGTGGGGAGGGGTATTACTCAGAGGGGTGGTGGAAATGGGTGAAAGGTTGATAGCTGTGGTAAACCTGTTGATGACTGTTAATGGCTGCAGTTAGTCTTACAGGAAAAAGCAAGGGGTGGGAAGGTTTAAAAATACCTGAGTAATGCCCCTCCCCACCCTCTCACTATATATAAGGGTCTGGTGACTTCTGTTTCAGTGTATCTGAAGAAGTGTGCATGCACACGAAAGCTCATACCAAGAACAAACTTAGTTGGTCTCTAAGGTGCTACTGGAAGGAATTTTTTTATTTTATTTTGTTTTCACCTCTTATTAGTTTTTACATTGCTGCCCACTGTTTGGTAATATTAATTCTAGTCTTGTTAGATAGTCCAAAAATATGTTTCCTACTTTGGATGTCACTAAATCCTTGGCCTTGGCAAATGCTTCAATACAGGGATGGGGTGAGTTTCAATTCCCCCTCCCCACCCACACAAGTACATTACAATGTAATTGTTTCTTTTTAATATGTAAAATATTTGAAATTAAATTATTATACAGTCGTACCTCTACTTACGTATCCCTCTGGATACGGAATCTTCAGGTTACGGCCATGGCAAACCCAGAAGTTTATACTTCCGGGTTTCGCCATGCACGCATGCGCTGAAGTGCTCAATCGTGCCGTGTGCGTGCGCAGAAGCGCGCCTCTATTTACATAACTTCCAGAGTGCGGATGGACCCCCGGAACGAGGGTCCACTGTAGTTCCAGTTTTAAAAAATCTGACTGTTTTAGATAATTATTGACCAACTCTGTCCATGGATGAACATGCCTGCCATTCCTCTCATTACTTCTTTTCCTCCTCTACCTTGAAAACATCTGCATGAATTATAGGGCTGAACTCCATATATCCAGCCATAGCTATATAATATGGCATGTTTATTTATTATTTAATGTAAAATATTTCAAGGCTGCTGTTCTGAGCAATTCTTGTCTAAAGCTGCATACAGCAATAAACCAAAAGAAAAGAAAGATCAACAATACAAATAACATAAAATTCAAACTCCTCAGGATCACTTACAGTATCTAATGGCAGGGCAGCCTGCTTAGAAACAGAAATGTTTGTAGCTGCCCAAATATATGCAATATAATAATGTGTAAAAGCAGATATGAACATCAGCACCCGGGATTATTCACTATTTCTACAGTTGTGGAAGCTTCCATACCCTTTGCCCTATTGAGAAATTAGCAAACAAAGATTAATGTTGAGCAAGTGCCAGAAAGAGCATTTCAGATGGAATTAGAACTGCTAGCTTCTATCCACAGCAAACTACTGTAGTTATGTTACCTACAGAAGTACCTGTAATGAAAGCATGAGCAGACCCAGCTGTTGAATAAATATGAATTAATCTGATGCCAAAATAATTTGATGCAATGATAAATCATGAGAAGAGATGACCAAGTAATTAGCTGGATTTAACAAAGGAAATCCCCATATCCAGCTGATCTGGGTTTGCTTATCTCATCCAGAGAACCTGACAACTGTGTTCAAAGGGGGTGCAAGTCATACACACAACAGAGCAATAAGAACTGGATCAAAAAAGGGTTTTGTGGACTGATGTGTTGGTCTTAAAGTACATACAGTTCCACATGCCCTATCTTTAACAGTCTGTAACTTGTTTTGTTTTCTTTAACTTACCATACTTGCATCAATGACTTGCCCTTTGCAGGATTTTGTACGTTCATAGAGTGCCATAATGATGCCCATTGCACACATAACACCGCCACCAGCAAAATCAGCCAGAAGATTGATAGGAGCATAAGGATTTTCATCTTTTCTGCCAAGTTTTGACAACACACCTATATACAATAATAGATATACACAAAGTAATAATGAAATCAATTTCCCTAGTTATGAAAGCCATATGAATGTCTTCTAAACACAGATATGTATAGTCATCAATTTTCTAACAATCTCCAATTATATTCTTAGGCTGTTGAATGCATTGTACTGGGGTGGAGGCTTTGCAAAGAGACATCTGGGGGAAATGCTTGCCAGGTCTTCAAGATGGATTTTAGCAACAAACACCTGTATAAGCCTTTCATTGAAAACAGGCGGGAATTATAACTAAGTCCCTTGCATTGAAAGACCCACTGAAGAATTCCTAATATAGAAACGTTTTCTCCAATCGATAAATAACTATGGTTTGCTTTTTAATCAATAAGTTTCAAGTATTTTTTCCAGTAAATAATATTATTTTCATGATAGCATTATTACTATATTTCACATAATCTACTCAAATATAGGCCCTACCATTGCTGCTCAGCAGTGCAATCCAATGAATGTTTACTTGGAAATAAGTCCTTCTGTGTTCAATAGGATATATTCCCAGCTAAGTGTGGATTGGAGCCCAAACCATCTTCAGGTCAGGAAGAGTTAACAACCATTTCATTCATTTATTAATTTAGGTAATTTATATACCACTTATTATTTCAAAGAAATAGTGAAGTATCACAAAGTATCACATTATAAAAGTAAACATAGACAGAAATTACTGTGAACCTCAAACAGTTGGACTCAGCAGCATAGTCCATAATCCACAGCAAAATACCCTAAAGGCTGATGTTGAACTACAGCCTTGGTTTACTATCCAAATAAAAATAAATGATTGGCCAAATGCAAAAAAAATTAACATTGATGAATTACAGCCAAGCACGTCTTCATAATCATCATCATCATCATTTTATTTGTACCCTAACCACTCATTTGTACCCCACAGCCTCCTAATTAATGTTTATATTAACCACAAATCTCTTTCAAGTTAATTATGATTTAATATAGGGTTGTTGTTTGTTAAAAAAGAAATTAAGTCACACAATGTACCTGACACAGCCAAGTAGTTGATATCATGACCTGCCAACTTGGCATATTTTCCCAACTGTCCAAATCCCGTCAGCCTAGCATAGATGAGTTTGGGATTATCCTGAAGGAGGATATCTGGACCAAGACCAAGTTTTTCCATGACACCTGAAGAGGAAGATAAAATAAGTCAAGTCTACTTAAAAAAATAAGATGATCAACATATGTGAATGTATAAATAGTATTATACAGAGTGTGAAGTTATACACATATTGAATATGAAGGCAGAATTCTCACATGACCATTTTTTAGTAGCCTGTTCCATTTTCTACTCTCTCTTTAATGGAATATTTTGTATGGCTAGTTTTTGTTTTCAAATTTTTGGGGAAAGAACCCAGAACAACTTTTAATAGGACACAAGTGCTTTGTGCTTCCTTTTCTAGGCTTCTTCACAAGTTCAGACTGGAACATTCACAGGTCTTCTCCTCTGGTGGGTATACAGGTGAAACTCGAAAAATTAGAATATTGTGGAAAGGTTCGTTTCTTTCAGTAATTCAACTTAAAAAGTGAAACGAATATATGAGATAGACTCATGACATGCCAAGCGAGATATGTCAAGCCTTTATTTGTTATAATTGTGATGATTATGGCGTACAGCTGATGAGAACCCCAAAGTAACAATTTCAACTTTGGGGTGCTCATCAGCTGCACGCCATAATCATCACAATTATAACAAATAAAGGCTTGGCATATCTCACTTTGCATGTCATGAGTCTATCTCATATATTAAACTCCAGTAACTAATGAAAACAATTGCTTACATAAATGGACTTTTCCACAATATTCTAATTTTTCGAGTTTCACCTGTATATACAAAAGTTCTTGATGCAAGGAAAACGTGCACTACTCCACAGGGAAAGCTGCAAAAGTTAAATTTCAAGCAAAAGACAGAGACAAGAAGTCACCCCTAGGTATTTGCTCTCTGTTTGGCTTTGGGCATTTTACATTAGTGACAGAGGGGAAGTGCAAGGCAAGTTTTTCCTTTCCACATTTTCTCAATGGCATGTGAAGTGAGTGTAGATTCGGATGATGAAAAGCTGAATGTATATGCCTTTAAAAAAACCTGTTTCAGAGAATAGTCTACTCCAAGACATTTTGGCACTTGAGGCAAACCACAGAATGGTGCCTTCTCCACACCAGGGTAGAAGGGGTCAGTCTACATCAGGAACAAGTTGGGGATAAAGATCTACATTGGGATCCGCTGCCCCTTGTGGATCCTGCCACCTGAGGTAGTCACCTCACCTTGCTTTATGGGTGGGCCAGCTCTGCTCTACTCCTGCGAGCAACCCAAGTGTCAGTGCAGATAAAAGTGCAATATTTAATTAACACCTGAAACACAAACACAGAAGATTCACCTCTGTGAATGGGGGGTGGGAGGGAGGAAAATGCACCATGACATTTTCCATTTGTGAAAGTAGTTGCTTGTGATTGTTCAAATGCGTCTGTGCTAAGTATTACACTGCTCCTGTGAGCAAAACCACACACATCCTGCAGCTGAATCTCAAATCCAAACTGTGGGCGCAGTTAATAAAATTAACATGAGCAACTACTTTTTTAAAAAGCAAAGCACATTTTCTTTTTTCATGGGTTTAATTAAAAACAAACACCTTCCACGTATTGAACTGCAAGCAGGTACAAAAATGCCCACATCGCACTTTACACAGCTCTTTATTCTGTCTGCTTGTTGTTTTTTATCTACACAAGCCATATCGATAAACACCTGCATTTAGGGGGGACGTATGGAAATTTTCCTTGCGAAGGCAGAGAAGCGTCGCCACACAAACTGAAGGCGGGTATGTGGGTGTGGGTGTGTACACACACAAAAAGAGGCAAAAAGCAACAACTATTTGCGAATAGCTGTCAGGGCAAAAATACCTCCGCTTGCCCTTTCCCCCCCTACGACGAGGAAGAGTAACTGCGGCCCCGCCAGAAGGTCGCTGGACTACAACTCCCACAATCCTTTAGCGCCGGCCACGCTTAGCTGGGGCGGCTGGGAGATGGAGTCCAACCCGCGCCCACCCTGCTGAGGCCTCACCGTTTTTGCGGTGCACCCTCTTGAGGCTGCCTCACCCCTACCCTGCTACCAACATTTCACGTCCTACTACGAAGCGGCAACTGCCTCCCACCCCACAGCCTTCGCCCTACTGCGAGGGGGGACACCAACAACCTCCCGCCCCCCCAAGCATTTCCCCGCTGGCCCTTGGCGACCCACAAGCGGTTTAGCACCTGGTCTGAAGGGCTCGATGAGCACATCCGCCTTCTGGCAGAGCCGCCTCAGCGTTTCGGCGCCCCGGGGCTGCTTCAGGTCGAGCGCCAGGGAGCGCTTGCCGCGGCCTTGCACGTCCGACGACACGGCCGCGCGGGGAGAGCGGTCCACCCGCACCACCTCCGCCCCGAAGTCGGCCAGGATGAGGCCGCAGAGAGGCGCCGGCGCCAGGCCCGCCATTTCCAGCACCCTCACTCTGCGCAGCGCCATAGCCGAGAGAAAAGAAGGCAGGCAGGCAGGCTCTCCCTCAGCTCAGGCCCCGCGCGAACGACCCAGCCGAGTCGGATTTGGCGCCTCCTCCTCGCCCTCAGGAGGGCTGAGCTCACGGCGGCGGTTCCGAAGGTTAATAAGGCCGGTGCCTGCAGCAAGCCGAGGATACGATCCTGTGCGGCCTGGCCAGGGAGCAAGCCCCGTTCAGCCCAGTAGGGCTTCCTGTCAGAGTAAACGTGCTTTTAGTAGGGCCCAGTCCATGGCACTAAAGAAGTGAGCGTGATTAAAGGCATGGCCAAGCTGCGGCCCTATGTGGAAAGCCCCATGGAGTAAAGCGAGGCCTTATTATTGCTACATATTTATTTATTTATTTATAGCTCCACCTTTTTTTCCTCAGTCAAGGTGGCTTTCATAGAAAAAACAAGAACAGCTAAAAACATAAGGTGGGAAAATATCATTAAAAACCGATTAAGCATGGATAGAAGTAGAGCTATATACATAACATCTGTTAAGACCATATGAAGAATTGCAATAAAAACTGCATGCCTCTTTCAGTAAAAGCCAGTTCCTTGAAGCCTGTTGGAACAAGGAAGTCTTCCCCTGCCAGAGGAAGGACAGCAAGGAAGGAGCCAGTCTAGCTTCTCTAGGGAGGGAGCTTCTCCAGAATCTGGGAGCAGCCACCGAGAAGGCCCTGTCCCATGTCCCCCACCCAGCGCATATTGGGCCAAGCTGTGAGGGTGCAATCCTAAATAAAGCTTACTAGGGAATAAGGTAAGCTTCACTGAGCTCAGTGGGACTTCCTTCTGAGGAAGCATGCACTGGACTGGACTGGATGGAGAGGTGTTCCTTGGAAATGTTATTATAGGCAACTCGCCATTTACTGGGGGTGGGGGTACATTCCGGACCTCAGTGAAATGTGTGTAAATGGGGAGCACCCTAGTGGCTTCTAAGTCAAAGCCCAAAGCGGCTGTCCTTGCAAGTCAGAGGGGCAACGGGGCTTTGTTGAGGCTGCTCAGCCTCTCTGCCTAACAGATGACGTACTAGATCTCTTCATCCAATGGCCCATTGGGCCCAATCAATTGTTCCATGATATTTTGAAGTATTGGCATTAAACCCAGCTTTATAGTACAGTATGTTTGCTGAAGAATGTTTACAGCGGCAAAGCTGCCTTTTATGCTTCTAGACAATGAATAATCAAAGGAAGAGACCAGAGCATTTGCATTTCTGGTTCTTCATTAGTTTGCTATTTTATTTGGAGGTGCTCTCCTGCAGATGGCAGATAAGCATATAATTTCTTTGAAGCAAGCGTAATTGTGTTAGATTTCCCCCCCTTCCTTTTCCCCATCTTCCTTGACATTCAAAATGTTCAAATTATTTTGAAAAACAAGCTGTGATAACAGGGAATACTGTTAAGCTGCAAGGCAGCTTAAACCAAATTACCAGCTTTGTCTTGGGAGCATTTCATGTGAAATAAACAAAAAAACCTGGTTTCTATAGAAGCTCACAGTACTACAACAAAAGATACACCTGTATGAGAATGGCCAGTGTATATTCACATCATGCCAGTGCACACAGCACGACACTTCTTAAGATCCTGCTTGTAGAAATATAGGTAATAGTAACATGGAACAAACTGTATTAACTTTTCTTTTAAGGTTATGTTGCACTGACAATGTATTTTTTGTGCTTCAGTTCTTCCCCAGAGCTCAGCTGGATTATATCTTTCTGAATACAATCCTGGTTCTTTCTAATCTTGCAACCACTCCTAAAGAGTTCTGAAAAATCCAATATGGGTTATTCATTCGGCCTTCTCAATTTTCAGTGTGGTGAGGAAGCAGTGTGGTATACTGGTTAGAGTGTTGGACCTGGAAAGACCAGGGTTCAAGTCCCCACTCAGCCATGAAATCCACTGGGTGACCTTGGTTCAGTCACCATCTCTCAGCCTAACCCACCTCAAAAAGCTGCCCTGATGATAATATGAGTTGGGAGAGAACAAAGTATGCCGCCTTAAGCTCCTAAAATCTATATCCCACCTTATGAGAGAAAATAATTTTAATGTTGCCTGCAAGAGATTTGTCCAAAGTGGTCTTTAATTAGTAAGCGATCAGTTTACAAAATAAGCAAATAAACACATTCATGACGAAAAAATTCAAATTTCTTTCATTCTACTAAGAGCTAGGGTCAAAATACTTTAATAAGAACTAATGACAAATTGATTCTGTTTTTTAAAGCATGCAAAAAATTTGCTGATATACTTTAAAACATGAAGATGTTCATTCGTGCAAACTAAACAAGCCTACATAGTAAAAAATAGTATATTCTCCATTCTACAAACTCCATTAAGTAAAAGTACTTGAATTGAGCCAACATACCTAACCATTTGTACAGGATGAGTAAATCACTTTATAGACAATTCAATTTAATTTAGTTGTAGATCACCCAAAGCATACAGATCAAGATTTGAGCATTTATAAGGACAAAGAAGGCAAAAATTCTAAACTATTATTCTTCCTAAAGTGAATGCACCAGTTATCAACTAATTTTAACAATTCAGAGGTCATGTTGTTATAAATTTATTATGGAACAGCTATGTATATGCACTTCCATATCTGTATTTCCATACTGGATGTGGTGCTGTGTGCAGACTAGATGAAGGAGCTCAGAAGCACACATGAAGTTCCCAATGACTTCTGAATCAATTTGAAAGAAGAAAGTAGACCCACAGGCCTGTATGTGGAACAAATCCATACAAGTGTGAAGCTACATAGATTGGGGCCAAAGGCTGTAATCATCACACCATTCAATTACCTGGAATAGGATTTCAGATTTCAGTGACATCAGGGCCATAGCAAGGTAGTGTGGTCAAAAAACAACAACAAACCCATAAGGAAGCAGGCCTAACCTTTCTCATACCGCTTCATAGATTTAGACCCTAGCATACTGGTTTCAAAAAGGGCCCTGAAGTATGTTACCATGTTGTTCCAAAGGACAGAGAAAGCAAAGAGCAAAATCTATCTTAAAATGTTAAGTCTATTTGGTTTCAAAAAGAAGAAACCCTGCAAAAGTGGAAAAGCGTTGATGATCCCCATGGAGTGCTCCATTGCCCATCCGCAGCCAAACTTCATCTCCCTTGGCGAGTTTAAGCACTGCGCTGTTGCTTGATGAGTCAGTTTTACCTTTTGATTCATAGCTAAGAATAAAGAGAAGACAACAGGTCAACTTTCTATCTGTAATATTCTGCACATTATTATTTTGAACCAATCCCCCACTGTGGAAATAGGAGTCTATTGATTTTAATGGTTCTGTTATTTTAATCAAGTTTTTTGTTTCATTTGTAACATGCCCTAGGAACTTATGAAAGGTGGGAGGAATTTTTTTTAAAATCAATGGGGGTGTTCAGGACCCGGTATCCCACTGAGTCCCACTGCTCATCTGTAATCCCCCCTCTCCTAGTATTGTTTTGCAGCACTGAAGCAGCAGGTTAGGTGTTTGGGAGCATTAATTGCATAGTAATATAAAGTTCCAGCTGCAATCTTATTCAAATAGAATATAGAAGTTGATTTAAGGCAAGCATCCCCAAACTTGGTCCTCCAGATGTTTTGGGACTACAATTCCCATCATCCCTGCCCACTGGTCCTGTTAGCTAGGGATGATGGGAGTTGTAGTCCCAAAACATCTGGAGGGCCAAGTTTGGGGATGCCTGATTTAAGGACAAACCTGCCATTTTCAGAAATAGGCAGCCATACACCAGGTTAGATTATATGTCAATTTAGCCCATGGCTGGCTGTTCTGAGTGACAATCAGCTCTCCAACCAAGGTCTTGTACATCACCTGCAACTTGACTGAATATGGGACTTTGCAAGCCAAGTACGTGCTATCCCACTGGACAAAAATTTGGAAGTGTACAAAGTCCAGAAATGACAGTCAACTTACCTGTATAAGCTGAAAACTGTATTGCCATTGTGCATTAAATAAACATATACTTCCTCCACATCCTCATGCTTCATCATATTGAAAGTGAAAAAATACACACCTGAAAAATGATCATATAACTGATTAAATTGTTTATACAAAATAGTTCAGATCGGACAATTCTTACACTAGTTACTGCCCTGGCAAAGAATGTAACATACAAAGTGTTTGTGCATATGTCCACTTCCAAGAAAATATGGTTACAAACTACTAAGAAACTGGTTTTGATTCCTTGCATACCAATCCCTCTCTGAAACCTGTATCCTTGCCTAATGGTCTGAATTCTGTGAAGCCACAATGACTTCAATCAAAATAAAAATGGAATATTGGGTGAATCAATGATCCACTATACTGTATATTGTTAGAGATGTGAATTGCATTTGCTCTACTTCTTTCCTCAGAAAATAACACACCTAATGCCAATTCCAATTGTATGCATAATTACTCATAAGTAAGACCCTCTTAGTTCAGTAAGATCAATTTCCAGGTAATGGTATGTATGATTCTGGCCGTAATCAAGCCAGTATTAAGAAGTCTGGCTGACATTTCTATAGAATGTACTATTCTTTATACTTACCATTCACGGGTGCTCCAAATCGACCAGTCATCACATCAAAAAAATTTCCAACGTTGGTCTCAACACTACTGAAGATTATTCCACTGTTCTGGTTACTGAAATGGGTTGCCATTGAAGCCATGAACGCAACCTATACAAATACAGCTGATGTTTAAGCAGTAGTTACCAAGTAGGACAAAGACAAATTGGAAGGCATGGTTGGCTCAATCCGTTCCTTATGGGCTTCTTCCCCACTTTGGTTTGGGACATATTTGCTTTAATTTTCTAAATGTACATTTAGGACCTAGGCCAGCTCTCAGCAAACTGTAGTGATAAAAGTCTCATTGGTTTATGTAAGAACAGAGCTATTCATGTGCAGAAAATGAGACACGTAGACACGTGACTGCAGGGTAAACAGCTTGGTTTGAAATTTCACTTTAACACAAAAAGCACTGTAGTGACTGGGTCCCAGGGGCGGGGGGAATTTTTTGCATCAAGTGCCATCTCAGCCACTGAACAGTTCTGAGGAAGCAGGAAGAAATGAAGACCTGAGTTTTCTTCAGTTTTGTGCAAGAACTGAAAAATCGCAGAATACATCTGTTGGGCATAAAATTAACTTTCTCATTTTTAAGGACTAGGAATTACAGAGGCAATGCCTGGGGGTATCTTAGGTGCCTGATGAAGGCTACATTTCTAGACAACCTTACTTGAGCATATGTAGAACTTCTAAGTCAACATTGTAGAAGACTGGCCTGGCCTGGAAATGGGGCTTCAGCACATAATAAATTTTGCAAGTCTACCTAATAAGCAGGTTTTTTTTTTAAGTTGCAGCATTCAGCTTTTTCGGGGGGGGGGTGCAGACTTTTAAAAAATGTTTTTAGTGCAGAACTCATACAACCCTTGACAACAGTGAGCTACCTCACAGTATTACTAAATTCAGTGGGACTGCATCTTATCCTCACAAAATGTGGCTTTTGTCTACATTATAGCATTTTGGTATAAGCCATTAAAACAAAATCTTCACATTAACTATGGAGGGACTAGAAAAATATGCTAAAATGTCTAAAATTTTAACTTTTACAAATTAGTTAAGCAAAATACAACATGATATTTATCTGCTTTATTTACGTTGGCTATTGGAATAACAGAGGAGGGCTCAGTAAATTCTGCAAAATCTTTTTGCAGTATAGAAAGTTAAAAAAAAGCACTTCTCAAAGAGCAATAGTTCCCATTTTCAGCATGTAGATTTCTCTAGTTCTACCATCCATTCTGAATTCCTAAAAACTGAATTCCTTTTTTGTTTCTACTATGGCTGCATTCAGACTATTATATATTGGCTTAATAAGACAAGAAATGAATAAGCCTTATGACCATTCACACAGTCTGTTCATGCAAGCCAACAAACAAACCAGGATTCACTAGCTGCTTATACCGGTAGTTTCCTGTGTTGTCAGAATCAAGAAACTGGTTAACAGCCTCAAAACAAACCAGAATATTAAACCAACTTCAAACCATGACTTGCTGCCTTGTTCCAAACCATTATCAAGAGTTTGCTGGTTCTGACAACTTAGGAAATTATAGTTAACTGGAAATTTCTAGGTTTGCTGTCATCTCTTTCAGAAAGGAGGAGTAAAAGATGCTATAAGGTTCATCTCTCATCTCATTAAGCAAATATATGATCAGTGAAATGTGGACTATCAGTATTGGTGAAAGGATACTATTTGGGGAGACTTTCTCCACTCCCCAGAAAAAGATTGCCGCTTGGCTCCATTAAGGATGGACAGAATGGTATGGATCCAGTTCATGTCCTTTCACATGTATTGTTTAGGTGGTGGCACCTAACCCTGTGGACTAGCCTCCTCTCAAAAATTGGGCATACTCCAACCATATTGGAGTTTTGGCAAATGTTTAAAAATGTATTTGTTCACCCAGGTATTCCCTAACCATTAGTTGTAGATCTGGCACATACCATCTTGTATCTATTGTATTATTATTATTATTATTATTATTATTATTTATTTAGTAGTAGTACCGTGTTTCCTAAGTTGTGTGAGTTACTGTATTAGAGTTGTATTTTCTTGCTGTGAACTGATTGGAATATGTTTTAACAGAAAATGGTATAGAAATCCTTTTTATGTAAATACCGTAAGTGAATATTGGAAACCTCTCATACGAAAAGCCACTCTGTTCAGAGAATGACCACTCTGGAAGCAATCCTATTGATGTTTCTAAGGATGTTTACCTGAAGTTCTGGAGGGATGCCAGGGTAACCCTTTTCTCCCTTCGGCCCATGGTGGCCCCGCTCTCCTCTCAATCCAATGTCTCCCTTGTCTCCTTTGTCACCTTTTGCTCCTTCAGTGCCAGGTGCACCATTATTTCCATTGTTTCCATGGTTTCCTTAAAACGAATCAAAGGAGTTTGTGTGTGTGTGTGGCTTAAGGTTTCTTGGTTAAACGGGCCACCCCCCTCCCAATTTCATTTTCTACTCTTTTGTCTAGAACAAATGATTTAACATCAAGTCACTTGTTCATGCGTTCAATTTTCTACTTCTGATTTCTAAGAAGTAGAAAAGCAGGTTGGGCACTGAGAAGAAACTGCATGGCTGGAAAAGCATCTGAGTGGGAGGGAATGTAGAGCAGCAACAGAAACCAGCATGAAGCATGAGAGCAACACCCGCTTGAGCCATCCATTCCAACAACACCTGAGGCTTCAGGTTCCCAATCCCTTCACTCATGATATTAAAAGAAAGTATATTAAACTTGACCAAATATAAAACAGCAATGATGGAAGCTCTCCTTGTTTGGCAAATGGGTGAATTCCCTGGAAACAACCCGTATCTTCATGATTATATCTCATATGTTACTAAGCCTCAAGGCCTAGCATACCGTGGGGTGATGACATCACTGGCCACCATTGGCATAATAGGCCTGAGCCTGGGTATAGTGAGAGAGAGAACATGGAGCAGGGGCCTTTCTGTAACAATGGCTAGAGGAAGAATGGAGAATCCTTTTGACCTAGAGGGCCATATCTGTCAAAGTTTTCCTGCAAAGGGGGGGGGGGAGAATAGCAGCCAACCATGATATAACTCCAAACATCATCTGATGTGCAGGTGATGCTGCTGGGGTTTAATCCTGCTTTCTGAAGGGATTAGCTGCGCCTCAACCTACCCCATACTTGATATCACATATAGCGTCAGGTGTGGGGCAGGAGGTCGTGGTTTTGAGGGAAATGGCTTTGTGAGTCAAATGAAGAGGCCTGGAGGACCAAATTTGGACCACAAGCCAAAGGTTCCTCACCCCTGGGCTACAGTAATGATCAGTTACTGAGACAACTTGAACCAAGTTGACAGTCTTTAAATTAAATAACATGGAAAATGTTTAGAACTTGTATGTGGAACTGAAAATAAAGGGTTGTAGCAAAAGGTATCCCTTGTGCTGTTGGAAGATGCTTCTATCAGCTTAACAGGAAGGGAGACAATTTTCACCAATTTCCCCTCCCGCTATAGTCCCACCACCACCTTCCATGATGTTCTTCCAAAGTTCATTTGGAGCCGGAGGTGGGAGCACACGGAGAGAAGGAATAAGTGAAAATCACTTCCTTTCACTGATAAGGACCTCTCCGGGATCAAAGAACCTTCGACTAATGCAAGGGACACCACTGGATACAACCTATATCCTTTTTAGTTGCATGTTCTTTGAAGTTCATGATTAATTACATGAAGATGCACATCATTTTCTATGTTGAGATATCAAATTGAAGGGATTGTATGCACTGCTTTTAAGTTAATGCATTGTATAATCTAAAAAATTACACCATCCTTTACTAGGTTGCCAAATCCCATGCCACTTCAGTCATCATTGGACATCTCTGTGCTTATGACTGAAATCATATACCATACTTTTATGGAATGAAAAGTTGGTGGCTGGTTCACATAATAAGCTCTATTCATCACTGTTGGTTTATACCAAAGGAACCACGCAATTTGTACTTCTTCTTTTTTTGCCATCCAAAGCTGCTTATAGAAGCACTTTTATGCAACTATGTCATACTTTTATTACTGGAAATTCTTATTGCTAAAGTACCAACAAAGAGCTAAAGAAAGTCTGCTTCACTATATGGACAGGATGTCAGACCTACTGCTGCTGCCAATGGCTTGTGGTGTGGGTGGGGAAGAGGGACAGAAGAACAGTCTGGTTGCTACTTGCATGTTGTGCAAACACTCGCTGTTGCACAAACTGAGCTTTTAGGGCCAGAGCTGCATGGTTGTTAGCAAGACAATGCAAACAGAAACTCCTGACCCACTTTCCCAAGCATGCATCTGGCGTAGGGACTGTGGGAATGAGCTGAGGAGGTGGATAAGGAAAAGAACAAGGCAAGGTCTATCACTGTACTGGACCTTTCAGCTCCATAGGAGTCTAGGAGTTTGGTAGGAGCATAGTGTAGCACAGTATGCTTGCTGTTATCTTAGCAGCCCTCCAACAACCTGAAGCACTAATGTTTATGTAATAATTTCCTTTACCTGGCATTCCAGCAGGCCCAGGGGGCCCTGGTGGGCCTTGATAACTCCGAAATCCAAAATCCCCCCGGCAGCCGCATTCTGGTGGGCTTTGAGGTCCACTGTTTATAGTCTGCCAATACAAAATTCAGGAACAAAAACATTTTATAGAATATATCCACTGCTGCACATAGATACACACATACAACAAGGTACTAATCTCCCGCATGTATATTGCTACAGCCATGCTATTTTGTGTGTGCCAAATAGATAGACCTGCCTTTCTTGGTTCTTCTGTTGTAAGCTGTTTCCTTTCAGGCCATCAATGATTGGCCTGTCAGGTTCTTTGTCAATACTCTACAGTGGAAATCCACATCTCAGCAAAAATGTATGTGCATCAGAAGTGCTAGAGAGAGTACTTCAAGAATTGGCCCAAAGAGATGGAGTTGGTTGGGAACATTTACAAATAAGTTTCGAGTCAGTGGAAGCAGCTTAATGGACTGATTGATATTGCTTTGAAACTGGACCTTTTTGCATCCATGCTTACTATTTGCTGCCTGCTCATCGTGTGTTTGTGTGTGTGTACACACACACATAAACATACATTTTTTATTTAACAGAATTTGTATACTGCTTAATTATAAAAATATAAAATATACATAAAAATACATTAAAGTTACTTATAAAAAGTCAGAAACTGAAGATCAGTTGGCCTATTTCTTTTTCAAAATACAAGTAAGATCAGTTATAAATTACATTATTAAAAAAATTAAAATGCTTGTCAACTTTACATACAGTATCTGTAAATAAATGATTAGAAAATTATAGTGCTGCAACCCAATCAAAGAAATTGTAATTAATCATTTGAGCTGAAGTTTATTAATCAATGGATTATTGATTAAATTTCCATAAATCTGTATATAACCCCTCTTTTAAAGCAAGAAGTATGCTTTGTTTTTACATGATAAATATGTTGTAACATGGCATCATCTTAGAAGAAGCATTACCTCCTGTGTGTCAGAAAGAAGGCCTCTTTGAAGATGGAACCATTTTTAAAAAAAACTGAAACCCCACCTCCTTTTAGATACAAAGGTTTGATAACTGGTGGTGTCTTATAGTAATAAATAAAAATGCATTCTTGCATGTAATAGCACAGTCGGTAGAGCATGAGACTCTTAATCTCTTAGTCTTAGGGTTGTGAGCTCCACATTGTGCAAAAGAGCATTGTGTTGTAGGGGGTTGGTCTAGATGACTCTCGCGGTCCCTTCCAACTCTACAATTGTATGATAGTGACACCGCTAAATGCTCAAGGGAGGTGTGTATTTGTGTGTAGGAAATATAGGTAATAACTGGGATCTGCCGGAACCCAATATAAATTTCATGAGCATGCATTCCTTGAACAATTTTTCTGTGTTCATTCAGAGCAGATGCGGACACCATTGCACCAGATGAAGCAGCCATGAAATTTGAACTTAAGCTTGGATTTTAAATTGACAGTTTGCACCTGGGTAGAGATAGTCAAGTGCTATGCATGGTAACCAGTACTGAAGGGTGAAAATACATTTAAATTGCCTTTTCTTTTTCTTTTTAGCAAAATACATGGGAACAGCTGTTGGGAAAGGACTGATTCCCTGCTTTTGCTGAGAAAAGCACATTCAAAACTGATGCAAGGCGTGCGTGTTTTCTAATCTGCTTGCCTTGTTGCACTTATCTAAACTAATCTCCATGTGTTGAACAACAGCTTCCTTTGTTAATTACTTGTCTGTATTTGCTATCTGAAAATCCTTCAGTTGGTCATTAATATTTGTGCAGGCTTTTCCACTAATCGGTACAGATACAAAAATGTGTCAGGAGGCATGAAAACAACCAGTCATTAGCTTCTTGCCTTATAAGTTATCCTGGGGAGCCAAGGGCAGAGTCTGGAAGAATTAGAATATTTGCTGCCATGTCTTTCTTACCATCTATATTAGGGCCATAGTGCATAATACATGCAAGTGCAGCCCAACAGTCCTTTTTGCAGAGAGCAGAGAAGTGCATGGGATGGTTAACCCTTTCCCTTCCCTTCCTCTGAATATTTCCTTCATCTGAATATTCGATCACATGTGGCTCTTCTCCCATAGAGGTTTTCCCAAAACATATATCAATCCACAATTCAATTAAGTATTTGGATTTAAGACATTTCAGTACCATTGACATCAATGGAGCTAAAGTCAGTTGTACTTAAAAAAAAAAACTATTTTGCTTTGGTTAAATCCGGTTGTGAAGTATCCAGATTTTTACCCTCTTGGTTGACTTCATACTCCATACAAACTGATGTTATAGCTCTTGCAAGTACTATTCCAAACGTGACAAAAGCATTCAGACCTCCCTGCCTCAGACTTTGTTGCAGATATCACTTCCATTATAGGCTGGACTGGCTTCAACAATTAATAGAATGTTTTGAGTACAGATAGTGGTTCCACATTTACGGAGGTCTGAGGTCAACTAAATTCATGAGGTTAATCCTTAAATATGTGCTGTAAATTCTTTTAAAGTATAAAACTGCTAAGATTTCTATGGTAAAGGTAAAGGGACCCCTGACCATTAGGTCCAGTCGTGTCCGGCTCTGGGGTTGCGGCGCTCATCTCGCTTTATTGGCCGAGAGCCGGCGTACAGCTTCCAGGTGTTGATGCTGTTGGGCTTCAACCCCCATCAGCCCCAGTGACTATGTTCAGTTGTTAGGGGTGATAGGAGCTGAGGTCCAGTATGGTCTGGAAGGCTGCAGGAACCTTATCCCTGTTTTAATTTCTCCTGCTGGATGAAATAAATGTTTCTTATTATTGTGTCACTGTTCAGGCTTCATTGTTATACTTTTTAAAACAATATGTATGTCTTACTGTTCACCACTTTGACGATTCCCCCCCCCAACTGATAAATAGCCAGGTTTCTCAGTAATTAAATAAATAACACTCAAAAGAAAATAATCAGTATGTATCTATATACATAAAGTATATTTATATGTGCACAGTGTTAAACAGTCTAACCTACTGCTCACTTGAACTAGAGATCATATTTTAAAGCCAATTTTAGTTGCATTGGTCATCTTAAATGAAAATCATATGAATCATAATAGCGAAATATACAAAATATATCTCTAATGCAAGGCTAACTGAGTTGAGGATGGAGTCAATAAGATGTTATATCATCTCATACTAACTGAACAATTTTCTCTGTGTTAAAAATCACCGGTCCATCAGCCTTTTGGTTTTCATTCACCACTTACACAGCAATCCTATAAAGGGCTACTCAGGATCAAGCTCCATTTTCAATAGGGTTTACTTTCTATTAAGTGTGTATAGGATTGCAGCCTTAATTATATAACATATAAAATGCATTGCAAACTCCTGAATAATATATTTACCCCCCAGAATTATACAATATTTCATTTAAGTCTAACATTATGGTTGATAAAGAATTCAAATGTTTGCACATTGCACAGAATTTGCATATTGAATGAATAGGAACTTTTATACCCTGGATTGCCAATAAAACTATAGTTTGATATAGCCAAAGTTATGCAAGCCTTATTCATTTCAGTGGGAATTAGAAGCACTTAACTTTGGCTGGATTGCACCCTTAGGCTGCAGTCACACTAACTAGGCTAGGGAGTAAGCTCCACTGAACTCAGTAGGACCTACCTCTGAATAAACATGCATAGGATGGGATTGTTAGCATGTTCAAAATACCCTGATACAATGAATGAGAAAATTAATGTAAAGGCATTTGATTGCATGCAAAAGACAAAGAATGAAAAACTGCTGGAACTCCTCTGTAACTATCGTGTCTTACGCTTGCTTGCTTGCTTGCTTGCTTGCTTGCTTGCTTGCTTGCTTGCTTAAACAAATTTGCACAAATAGTCACAGTTTCAATATGCATTTTCAATAAACTACTTCTTTAAAAAGTAGTGCTAGTTGTCTCTTATAGCAAAACAAAATCCCATTCATTAACTTTCTAAAAGTTGTAGAATATTAATTCAGAGTACCTGGACTCTGTTTGAGGTAGTCTGTGCTACATCATCTACCTCTGGTTTCAAGGCATTTTGGTCAGGAGAAGGGCTATTACCATCATCATTCTCAACCGTCCACTCAACAAGTCGACTCCGCTGTCTCAAC
The DNA here is from genome assembly GCA_034641385.1 of Darevskia mixta. Classification (NCBI taxonomy): domain Eukaryota; kingdom Metazoa; phylum Chordata; class Lepidosauria; order Squamata; family Lacertidae; genus Darevskia; species Darevskia mixta. The sequence continues at coordinate 3,106,458 of JAWWNH010000062.1, read as the reverse complement.
AATTCCCTGCTGCTGGAACCTTTTTGACCAGTCTGGTGGTGACTTTGCAAGACTTTGGCCACTGGGTTATTATATCTTCTGCTCACCTCCGTGTCTTCATCTTGGCACAGGCAAAAGCGAAGCAACAGAAGCAAAGCCAGGAGACTCCAATTGAGGAAATCCTTGGATGCCATACTATTCAACATAGCAAGGTCTCAGGAGTTCAAGTGCCTTTTAACAAGGGAAAGATCTGCAGTTGCCGTGATGTGGTCTTTCAGGCTATTCCCCACTATTAAGCCTGGCAAGAAGACTTGGTTACCACAGCTTTATATGCTGTGTGCAATAAATTATACTATGAAAATGTCAGAGTGGCAGGAACCTTCATCCCAAATCGGTCATGCTTCCTTAAACAACCCAGTCATTATTCACCGCATCCCCCCACTGCAGGGAAAATTGATTTGTATGCTGGAAATGGCCACTGTATTTAATGGGCAGCTGTGGTTCCTATTTGGGGGCACTGACAAATGTTGCTCCTTTTTCTCCGTTTTTGGCATGTTTTCACTTTAGTGTGATGAAATGAGATGGAAATGAAGAACATGTGGCAAATGTTTTAAGCTCCTTGATTAGACATGGAAAAGCTGGGAATTCAGACTTTTAAAAAGTCTTCTGGACTTTGGATAGAGTCCTTCGGCCGTTTGCCAGAAACACACACACATACACAAAACACTATCTGTTCATTCTGAAAAAAAAGATTAATGTACTGGCAATTAGGAAACAAAAGCACAAGGGGAGATTTTTGCCCATGATTTTGACTTGCTGGTTGAATCTTACTACACTTACTCACTTTAGAGCAGTCAAATGTTTGCTTGTGTGCTAGTTGCAGATGGAGACTGGAAAACTGGAGGCTGAAAACAGACAGTTGAATTCAGGCTCATATTGAGTCTCAGTTCCCAGAGCAAAGCTTGAGCTTCCCACTTAAACATCTCCCCCCGTGTCTAATTTCTGAAGTTTTTCTACAGGCTGTTGCCAAAGCAAATTCAATTTTCCTGCCAAGAAAAGATAAATGAACATGAACTTAAGAAGCATGTTTCAGGCTTATAAATGATCATGTCCCTATAAAATTACCCCGTGATTGTAATCTGTACTTACATTGAACCACATTTTGTCCATTTATTCAATTTAGAGAGATGCTTTTGGAGCACTTCACAATCTCATTTTAATGTTCCTTTGAACTTACCCACAAATAAACATCTAGGTCGGATACTAAAAATACAAGAGACCCTCCAGAAAATATTTCCAACTTCAAGTCATTTTACGAAATAGAGGATTTTCATTGGAGAACAACATGCCTATAGATTAGAGATGTCATCTGCCTTGATCTTCTCTGGAGCTGGATGACCAAGAAAATCATGTCCAAAGTCAAATTTCATATATACAGAGCGGGCAAGAGACAGAAGAGAATACACAGTGGCTCAGCTCTTTAGAAATATCTTGTGTAACGCCATATGGCAGGGATGTCCAATAGACTGTGATCTACTCACAGTATAAAAAAACTGGCAGTGATCTACCCATTGTCACTTTTTTAGGCAGCCATAGTTGTTGAGCTTTCTTGGGGAAGGCAAAGTTGTTGAGCTTTTTTGGGGGGAGGAAGGAGATCACTTAGGGGCCAGAGATCTACCAGGATCTACCTGTTGGACATGCCTGCCATATGGATTATGGCATAGAACCTACCATTGAATGGATAGGATGGAGTTGTTAGCATGCCCCTAACACACTGATACAATAACAGAAAATTAATGTAAAAGCATTTGATTGCATGCAAAAAACAAGTTTACTCTAAATGAAAAGCTGCTGATGTTCCTCTGTAACTATCCTGTCTTGTGCTTGCTTGGTTAATTAAATGAATTTGCATATAGTCACAATATCAATATGCATTTTCAATAAGCTATTTTTCTTTTAAAAGTAGTGCTTTATATGATGTAATCTGAACTGGTGGCAACTGACCAGGATAGGGATCTTGGAGTCATGTTGGACAGCTTAGTGAAAATGAAATTAATCAAAGGGAACTAAAAGAAATGAAAGCTACCTAGCTCGCTGTTTTGCCTATCATGTATGAAGTTGCAAGAGAAATTGATTTTGGGGAGATAATTTGAAATGAAAAAGGCCAGGGGGGGAAGCGGTTTAAAGGGAATTGCTGTTTTTGTAAAATGTCTGCAGCTATGCTGATCCATTCAAAACTGAGTTGTGGGAGATTCAGGACAGACAAAAGGAAGTCCTTCTTCACACAGCACAGTCAAAACTACTGTAGAGAATTCACTACCACGAGATGTGAAGGTCACCAACTTAAATGGCTTTAAAAGGTAATTAGACAAATTCATGGAGGATAGGGCTGCCATGGGGAAGCAACAGCAGGAGAGAGCTATTGCCTTCTTCTGGTCTTCTTGGAGGCATCTGGTTGAGCATTGTGGGAAACAGGATGTTAAGCAAGAGAGATGTCTTGGTTTGATACAGCAGTAATTAAGTTGCAATTCTCTGTAAATAGCAGTATGAAGTACTAATTACAAAGAAATTCAGATTTTAGGAGCTATGAGCATCTCATTATTCTCTCTCTCTCTCTCCCCCCTCCATTTCTTAGTAGGAACTGGATGTTCTTGGTAGTCAATGGTTAAACCCCAGGAGTTCATAGACATGTGGATGAGTCAGAGAAAACATGAATCCCCTTGGCACTTAACCATTTGATTCAGCAAACCCAGGGACAGCACTGCTGTTTTCAGCTGGTGATAGCAATTTAACAGCTTGCCAAATGCTGTTCTGGAGTTTCCTGTGGCATTAAAGTGCAAAACGTTTCCAGATGAGTAATGCCCATTCATAGCAGACATAAACGTTTAAGGGGAAGACAAAATCAAAGAAGATATGGTTTCATGGTTTTCTTGCTTGAGCAGAATCTGAAATAAGCATGATTTTGACGCAAAGGCTGTGATCTTCCTTGCACCCTAATTATTGTTACATGCCACACCAATCTCTGCCGAGCAGTAGCGAAATTCCAGGGGTTTCCGTCACTCATTCAGGGTTGTGTTCCCTTTAGGAGTTTATTTTATTTATTTTTATTTATTTATTAGATTTATATACCACCCTTCCTCACAAAATCTCAGGGCGGTTCACTAGATAAAATACAGCATGTTTTGTTCAGACACAGCGGAGGCTGTAGCATTTAAAGATATATGTTTTGTTTTATTTATATAAACCTAGATCTACACAGAAAGTAAGAGAGTTTTACAGCATTACATCCGCAAAGCGTCTCTTCTTGCTTCTCTCACCAGCTTCAACCAGAGCCGCCACATTCCTCAAGTCTCAGGGTTGCAGCCTCTCTAGTCAGCAGCCAATATGGTTCTGCCCTTTGTTCTCCTTCTTCTTCCCAGCGTGGCTCACCCAAAACCCAAGCTTCCTGTTATGTACTGAGTTGAATAGGATCCAAAATGCAGCAGTCTGATTGGTCCTAGAACAATAGGATTCAGAATGCAGCAGTCTGATTGGTCCTAGAACAATAGGATCCAGAATGCAGCAGTCTGATTGGTCCGCAGGAGCCACCCAATCCAGCTCCAGGTGGAAGTGAATCCGCAACCGGATTGGCCTACAGGAGTATCCTGGAATTAGCCCATCACGTGGGGCCCATTGTGTAAATACTGTATATAAAGCAGATGTTCTGGGGAAACTTTCATTCCTCGCTACTATGAGCTGAATAAAGAGCATGAAATCCACACTCGACTCCGAGTATATTTCACTTCCTGTAAAGACACTTTTCCCTGTCACCTCACACCCCTCTAAGCCACCTTTGGCAACCTCTGTTTTTCACATACCTGAGATCCTTCCATTGCTGTGCTAACAAACAGCAATCAGCACTTTTGTCTGTTGATAGATTTGCTCTTAACTAGCCTCTCCAGGCTGGTTTGTGTAAGCTAGCCAAAAGATTCATTGTCTGGCAGAGTTCTGCAGCTGGTATTATTCATTCCTATCCCAAATATTAGCTAGATTCTGACATTTGTTAGTTTCTTGGGTTTGGAGGTAGGTCTCTTTTCTCCAAAGATATAAAATTATTTTCACCACTTCCAAATCGAAGTACTCTTGATTATCATCATTCCTATTATTTAAATGCCCTTGCATGGGTGTAACCAGGGGGGGCAGGGAGGAGCAGCTGTCCCCCAATCAATAAAAATCAATAAAAACACATAGAAAACTGAGGTTCTCTCCCCCCCCAAAAAAATCCTGGCTACGCCCATGTGCCCTTGTCCTATTTATTGAGTCATTTGGCCTCAGATTCAATATCAAGGTGTTGTTGTTGCTTTTTTTGAACTAATTTTTTGAACCGGGGGGGGGGGGTTTCTTTCTTTCAAGCTGACCCCATGATCCTCCAAGGTTGTTCCTGGCACCTGGCATCATTGGGCTGTGGGTGGGGACCCACTTCTAACACCAGCCCCAGTGCTCCAGGCAGCTCTGTCCAGTTGCCATTATAATTTCCTACAATGCCTATACTCTGGGGTACTTTGGGAAATTAAAATGGCAGCTCACAGGCACCCAGTACTTCTTGAAGCACTGCTACTGTCCGGTGCTATTGCCAGGTGAGCATGTCACAGTCCACCAATATATGGGGGGGGCCTCACCAGAAGATACATTGCTCTGTACAGCTTCAACCTGAAGCCAGCTGTCTTCTCTCTCCTGCACCAAAATCTGCCAAATCCTAATTCCCCACCCACCCTAAATTACCAGGTCCCAACCTTGACCCAGCTGACAGGATGATGAACCAAAGCAACCCCTTGGGTCTCCCAAGTGATTAAAAAAATTGACTAACAGAAAGGAAGCTATCAGGCAGTAGTGTGACATTTTAATTTTGAGTTCTGTCTTTGTTTAAAACATACGGGATTGTGACTCTTAAACTATTGCCTCTATAAGAAATAAGCTGCAGAAGAAAGGGAATTCTAGGACACACAGAAAGACAGACATTATTTTAGCCACAAAGATAGAAAAGTTTGGATGAAACTTCCAGATTGGATAGACTCCGCACCCCTTTGTTGGTTAGATGTCCCCATTTATTTCTGTGGGTAATTCTGACTTCTGCCCTGGGGGAGATTTAAAATTGACTTCCTTCCAGTGAGATTCTCTATCCATATAATGAGGTGAACCATTCTTGGCTTTTTCTTTAAAAAATAATGTGGAGAGGGGAGCATAAAAGCATTGCCTAGGCTGTTTAGGCTTTTGCACAGCTCAGCAATATTATTATTATTAATTTTATACTTCCTGAACATTTATCTGCACCATCTGCAAAATGTGGTTAGCCTTCCCATAAACATGTGTTCGGATAACCCTCGGTTGTTTATGATCTTTAGTAATGTGATTGTGGAAGAGGGAACTATAAAATTTTAAACCACCTGATCAAATTGTACCAGATGTTTACAGCAATCTGAACCCAAGACCAGAAAATTTATTAGTTTCTACCTCTTTAGTAGGGAAACAATGACTTTTCAGGTTTTTATCTGTTCGTGCAGATCTAATATATTTTGATCAATAGGTGTAGGTGCTTTAGTTTTCTCTCTCACCACTCCTGTCACCAGAGGTCAACAGATTTTTCAAACCTAAGGTTGCTGCTTCTGCTGCTGATTACATTTATCAGCTGTTTTATACAATAAAAATTCTCAAAGCGCCTTGTCAGGTTGCAACTTTTTAAGTAGTTCTGGTCCTTTGCCTTTTGGATCAGTCTGATATGCACCAATTGATCAAGTGAAATACCGGTATTCTCTGTCATTCTAGCTTCATACCAGGGAAATCTTTGTCTGCTAAATTTAATGTGTCAAACTGCTGTGAAGGAAATGGGGGCAGGCCCTGGAAAGAAAGGCAGACGGATAGCAAACCTGTTAAAATCCAGCAGTTCTGCAATCTATAATAATGACATTTCCAAAATACAGAGCCTTGGAGATTCCTGGTTAATAGGAGGGTGTTGGACAGACACCTGGTTTTCCAAACAGCAAATTTCCTCAGTTCCTTCCTGAAACTATCCAAGCCACAGATTATGGGACAAAATCCAGTGAGTAACACCAGAGCTCCTTCTCAGAAAGTTGCCTGAAATGCCTCAAAAAGCCAAAGAAAACAAGGCTGCAGGCTGGTAAATTAACTTTTTCTATTGCATCAGATATAGCTCAACAGAACTGCCGATCAAGAAAAAGTTGGCCATATTTTCCTAAGCTGGCTGCTTGGTCAAGGATGATTGGTTGATTTATTAGGAGACATTTCCTGAATGGGCAGCCTACCTGCGGGTTGGGCTCAGAGACCAGTTTCTGCCTATACGTGTGGTAGAACAGAAAGCAGTTGCAGTCTGATTTTGAACAAGGAGTGAGTCAGACAGCTGGGAGGTTCCCCCCCCCCCCCCGGTGTTAGTAATGGTGGTGCGGCTGCAAGATATCGTTGTTCTCTAGGAATCTGTTGCAGGACCATTGGTTATGCTGCCTTCTTTAGAAGTCTGCTTGCTTCCAATATGTTTCACATGTATATTTGCAAATAAAAAAATATTAAGAAGATACGCCAATCCTTCAGTGGTTTCTCTCATTGGTCACACACTATGTTAAACCATAGTTCATAATCAATGATGATTAATATGCCTGAGTGCTCCTTCCCCTGCTCCTAGCTGTGTCATCCAGGGAAGGAAACAAGCCAGAATCTGGCTCATCATGACATGCAAAACTCAAGAGGTAAGCCAAAAACACACTTTGGCTTCCACTCGTGGTTTATTTGGAGATAATTAAACCACAACGCTGTGTTCACACATCACAATAACCCAAACTCTGTATTGTTTCCTCCAATACAAGGCATGGACAGGAACAGGGAAGGAGCAAAGCCCTTATGCACATTGAACCATAGTGGAAACACAGTTTATTTTAAACTATGGTTTAATGTTGATGCTTGCATGGAAAGATGCTAGGCCACTTATCTCACTCTCACAGTTTCTCCATATGCATTTTTGGAGTGTTGTGGCACCAACTAACGGGGAAGGGGCTCCCAAGTGGTTGTGCAAATGAATCAGGCCTTCAACTTTGGCTTAAAATAGAAAGTCACAGTGATTTATTAATATTGGCGTACTTATATTTTGTGACCTGCTCCAAGCAATTCCATTTTGAAGGGGGGAAATGAGGTATAACCTTTGTTTAATAATTCTTGCCCGTATTACTAACTTGACAAAAAATACCACATACTACACACCCACACCCTTCTTCCCTAACTGCTCTTTGCTGATGTTAGAGCCAGCGTGGTGTAGTGGTTAAGAGCAGTGGACTCATAATCTGGTGAACTGGGTTCACTTCTCCGCTCCTCCACATGCAGCTGCTGGGTGACCTTGGGGTAGTCACTCTTCTTTGAAGTCTCTCAGCCCCACTCACCTCACAGAGTGTTTGTTGTGGGGGAGGAAGAGAAAGGAGACTGTTAGCCGCTTTGAGACTCCTTAGGGTAGTGATAAAGCGGGATATCAAATCCAAACTCCTCCTCCTCCTCCTCCTCTTCTTCTTCTTCTTCTTCTTCTTCTTCTTCTTCTTCTTCTCTCCTCAACTCCCAGACCCTTCATTCTAACGAGAAGTGTCAAAATAAGAGAACTCTAAAAATGAACAAATTCCTACCATGGAGGCAAAAAGATTAAGCACAACCTCCAAGGGATGCCAAGTTGCAAAGTTGTGTGGCTCACAGTCACATAACCTTAGAACTAAGAATGCTGACGTTGCCAGGAAGAGTCTCTTTCATCCATCACATGCCTCACATGACTCACCTCACATACTGTTTGTTGTGGGGGAGGAAGGGAAAGGAGATTGTTAGCCGATTTGAGACTCCTTAAGGGGAGTTAAAGGAGGGATATCAAGTCCAAATTCTTATTCTTATTCTTCTTCGTCTTCTTCGTCTTCTTCTTCTTCTTCTAACTTCAAAGATTAAGCCTATTAGGCTCCCTAGTTATGACCTCCTGTAACTTAAACCGGGCATGTCTCTTCTTGAGTTATAGGTGACTGGCATGTTCCTATGCCTGAAATATTTTCCCAGGAAACTCCTACCAGAAAGAAAAAGACTGCCCCTATCCTTTCCACCCCCACTACAGTTAAGCAATGGTGCTTGTGTCAGAAGTCAGTTTAGTAAGGACCGTGGGAGAAACACCCATTCATGCACCACCATCAAAGGCTGGGAAAGCATTTAAGCACTGAGCAAAGGGATAAACTTGTCTCCTTCAAACCACAGCTACAGCATTGCATTGTGTGCACCCAGGGCTGGATTAAGACCTTTAGAGGCCCTAAGCACTTAAAAGGCTTTGGTGCCGCCATATATATCTAATTCAAAATATAAACAATAATAAACCATAAAATAAAATTTTCTTTCTTGAAATGAAACAAAACAAAAAATGGAAAATAACATTTATTTTTGTATACTTCCACTTTATTTATATTTGAATTTTTCCTCTCCTACTTTTTCTAATGGCAAAGTCTTTGATCAGACCCTCAAAACTAATCTTGCGTAATACACCTGCTTCTATACTTAGAAGAGATAAGGCATCCAGCCTGCTTTGTTGGATAGTTCTGTTGGGATTTTTAATATACCTCAACTAAGAAAATGAACACTCAGCAGAGCAATTTGTGACCATTAATATTAAAAATCCGGCAATTGAAAATTTCTGTGGTGCTCCCTTGCCTTGATGTCCGATGCACGTGCTTGTTTTGCTTAATGGTTAATCCAGCCCTCGGTGCATGGCTTCAACAGTTCAGCAGCTCCTAGAATTGGACAATATGCCTGCAGAATTTGTCCCTTTTCTCATTAAAACATCGCTTCTGCATGAAAATTATTTGTCACAAGTCTCAAACAGGCAGCAGCTGTGGAATGTCCACCTTGTGTCAGCTTTTTCGGTTGCCATCTGTTTGCTGAGCGATTCTGTTTAAATTGTTTCCTGGGAAAAGAACTGATTTAAAATAGGATTCTTGCCAGGTCACGGCCATGAGGGCAATTCAAGTGTTAGGTTGAAGAAATCCTGACTTGTGTGCATTCCTTTCTCGTCATGTAGTTCAGCAACAGTTTTGAGTGGCGCACATTACAGTGGCATACAAAAAAGGCAGACCTTGCAGCGTGCCACTAAATGCAGCCTATTCCAAGGAAGAGGAGCCAGTGCCCTGACATTATTTATCAAGTGGTAGGGAGAGCCAGTGGTGCCCAGAAACTGGAAGAAGCCAAAAAATATTGTGAATTTTAAATGGATAGTGTGGTTTGTTTTACATGTGCACACATACAAACACAGGGCTACTACAAGCCCAACACTGGGCAAAAGATTTATGCATTGTAGGGGGTTGGACCAGATGTCTCTCATGGTCCCTTCCAACTCTACAATTCTATGATTCTATGAGGATAATAATAATAATAATAATAATAATAATAATAATAATAATATATTATTTATACCCCACCCATCTGGCTGGGTTTCCCCAGCCACTCTGGGCGGTTTCCAACAGAATATTAAAATACAATAATCTATTAAACATTAAAAGCTTCCCTAAACAGGGCTGCCTTCAGATGTCTTCTAAATGTCTGGTAGTTTTTCTCTTTGACATCTGGTGGGAGGGCGTTCCACAGGGCGGGTGCCACTACCGAGAAGGCCCTCTGCCTGGTTCCCTGTAACTTAGCCAAGTTGCAGCGAGGGAACCACCAGAAGCCCCTCAGCACTAGACCTCAGTGTCCGGGCAGAAAGAGCGGGGTGGAGACGAGGCCGTTTAGGGCTATAAAGGTCAGCAACAACACTTTGAATTGTGCTCGGAAATGTACTGGCTTGAAGTCACTCAATGAGTCTCACCCTGAACTCCTGGGTCCTAGTCCATTGCTCTAACCACTAAACCACACTGGGACTCCAAACTCTCCAAATAGTGTACCCAAATTTGTTTATTACTTTTCAGAGATGTGTCTTACCTGAAAGTAGCCTAGCCCATGCAATCGAAAGTGTCCTTCAGGGCAGGTTAAAAAATGATGATGGGGATGGCAACCACTCACTTTTTCACCCTATCTACAATTGATCTGGCATGGGACCCCTGCAAATTCCCCAAATGTATGGAGAATGTGAGTGCATTATTTGTGGAAGGTTTTTCTAGTCAACAGCAGAGAGACAGACAAAGGAAGAGAGAGTCAGAGCAGGTTTAAGGCTCATCTGATGTTCAGCGCATACTGACTCGCAGTTATGCCAGGAGGGTGCACTGTGGTGCAGAGCTGGCAGCACAAGCTTGACTTGGTGATTGTTCTCTGGGGGATTCTGTGCTGAAAAGAGATGTGTGTTTCCGTCCTTCTTTGGACAGCTTCATTGCACTCCATGTGTGCTGACCTCTTTGATTTCAATGTTTTGTGCTGTTGTGGATCCAATGTCTTTTTCATCTTTAGTGTCTGCTTTCCTTGTCTCTAGGGACGCGGGTGGCGCTGTGGGTTAAACCACAGAGCCTAGGGCTTGCCAATCAGAAGGTTGGCGGTTCAAATCCCCGCGACGGGGTGAGCTCCCGTTGCTCGGTCCCAGCTCCTGCCCACCTAGCAGTTCGAAAGCACGTCAAAGTGCAAGTAGATAAATAGGTACCGCTGCAGCGGGAAGGTAAACGGCATTTCCGTGCGCTGCTCTGGTTCGCCAGAAGCGGCTTAGTCATGCTGGCCACATGACCTGGAAACTGTACGCCGGCTCCCTCGGCCAATAATGCGAGATGAGCGCCGCAACCCCAGAGTCGGTCACGACTGGACCTAATGGTCAGGGGTCCCTTTACCTTTGCCTTTTCCTTGTCACTATATTATGAAAATAGCTTGTGTGTCCATACAAATAACCTACCAATTCTTTTGAAGAATTCCAAATCAGTAAAATACATATTGCTTGTTTAATTAAAACGATCTCTTCCTGTTTACATGTACTCCTCACATTTTGCAATGCTCCTGTCGATATAAATAATACTCTGTACCTATGACACAGGTCTTGCATATCCCTCTTGGTGCAGATATTATACAACCCCCTTGTATACTAAGCGCATCAGTCAGAAGCTTGTAATAAAGTCTCAGCGCCTCTCCAAAACATTTCCTTTCAGCAAATCTAAAAATGGAATCCAACTAGTGTATACAATATATTTTCAACAGACACAAGCACTACATGGGAGGAGGTGGGAGGGTGTCACCAAAGAGTTAATCCAGTTAACTGTCTGATACTAAATAGCTCGGTTGGAGCATGGTGCTGATAATGCCAAGGTTGCAGGTTCAGTCCCCATATGGGACAGCTCCTGCATTGCAAGGGGTTGGACCAGATGATTCTCAGGGTCCCATCCAGCTCTACAGTTCTATGATTCTATATGAATGGAGGAAAAGAGATAAATCACTCGCTCCTCATTGTACCTTTTTCAGGCAGACCAACATCCCTCTAGCGTCCTGCTCCAAGGACTTCTTTAATCTTTAGGGCTCTCAGTCCTTATCACCAGAAGAGTCCATCTGGGTAAGTCCAAAGGTCCAACTAATTCAGTATCCTCTTGTTGCAGTAACCACAGTGGTATACATGATGCACACTTTTCCTGCAAGTGCACACTGGTTGGGAAACACTGAGTTAGGGGACAGATTTTTATGTCTTGATAAAGAAAGCAAGTTCCACTAGAGGGCAGTCATGTCTAAAGATCAGCAGTAAATCTGCCTGAAAGCAAATAACTGGTGACTACTTATACCGGTACTGTTAGATACATTTCTAACCAAACTCCATGCTGGGACATGTAATTGTCTCTTGGATTAGAATAATGGATAATTGCTCAGTAAACACACAATATAAATTGCAATGTGATGTAGCTGTAATCACCACTGGAGCTTGTATTCTCTATTCTTCAGGATTGCTGTAATCACTACAGTGAAATTTTCCAAAATTTACTCCACTTTTTAAACCCCTCTCCCCAGATGCAGTGCCAGTACTTGGAATGGGATGGTGGGTTTACATCTTCTGTCAGCAGTCCTTTACGTCTGTCACCTAGACCTAACAAGCTGCATTCCTGGTTTTGCATCAGGGCAGTATGTATAGTCACACTCTTGGAGATGCAAAATCCCATCTCCTGGATTGTCATAAGTTTTTATACTGGCAGATGTGGCAAAAGGAGGAGTGACTAGGAGGGCCAGACAAGGTGGTGATAGCAACTCTGTGGCTGTAGTTTTCTGCGTGCTTTTACATTTTAGCAAAAGATGCACTAGTTGTTCAAAAGAAAAACATCCTTACCCAAATGCATTTCATTCTGGCTCCACTCAGCATAGAGGTCACATCCACACCACACATTTAAAAAATCCTATACCACTTTAACAGCCATGGCTTCCCCCAAACAACCCCAATAGTTTGTTAAGGGTGTTGACCCAATGGATTTCAATGGGAAAATAAAATATGTGCTTACCTTTCTTCCCCTGAAATCAGCTGAACCTGTAGCCTGATCCCATGTATGTGTGCTCAGGTGTAGATCCCTCTGAATTTGAGAGAACTGTCTCATAGGTGTGCATAGGACTGCATCCTTAAAAATGTTTTAATTTGCTTGGATATTGCCCTTACCAAATATAAATGGGACCATCAGAGGTGGGGATGGATTGATCTGTCAATTTCAATTCTTTCCCTTTCTCTTTTTTTCAGTTCTCTACATTTCTGCAGCAATTTGTGGTCCCCCCACAACCCCCCCCCAAAAAAATTAGCTTTGGAAATTAGTGTTTCTCTTAAAAAGCTCATTTTGTATGCAATGTTGCCTAATATACACCTTTTGCCAAAACACATTTCCCTAATATAATGCATGTTTGTGTTATAGTCACTGATATATGAACCTTTTGCCTCAGTCTGTGTTTTTCTGTACACATTACTCTGCTGGAGAACTACATTGCAAAATTCAGAGAAGTGCAAATTTCAAATGCAGTTTGGGCATTGTTTCAGAAACTGTGAATTTAGAACGTTCACCTTTAAGTGTGAACTTAATCAAATTTCTTCCCCTTCCCTAACCACAGGGGTAATATGTGCTCGATCTGTTGTCTGCTCTAGTAATTAACATTGAGAACCTAGGCATGTTTGTTTGGAGTAATCTCCATTGAAATCAATGTAGCCATTAATACTTGGATGTAAACAGGGACTCAGCTAGACTGGTAAAGAAAAAGCGATTTGTATGTGTTGTATGTGCGATATAACATTGTGCCAACAGATGGCGGCGTGGACTCCCGTTTTTCTATACCTGTCTTGTTTAAATTTGCAACACTTTAGACTGAAACGCTTCTTTGATGTGTCTAGATCCAGCCCTGCTGTCTTTTCCAGGAGAGTACTGGCATGGAGGAAGGGGTGGGGCAGGGGAGACTGAGGTTTTGAATTATGGTGCCCTGCCCAGCCTCAGTTGCTGCCAGAATCCAAATAAGAAGCCAGAGGGAGGCATTTCATATTTTTTTTCTATACCAGGAGGTGCTTGCATGTGGGAAAATAAAATGTTATAGAGACAGGAAGGATGGAGCTGAGCCACAAAATTATTGGCTTTCATATGGACAACAGTGCCAGTTCACCCCAAGAGAGAAGGATGAGTGAAATTTATGCCATGGACAAAAGGAATATGTGGGATAGAGTACACATTATTTGTTTTGAAGGCAGCAGTCTTTGATAAGCAGTCTTACCACCTTTTTTACTGGGCATGCTCCTGTGCCTTTTAACAGCAGCCTGACAGATTTAACAGCAGAAATGCGTCAGGTCTTCATGCCAAGAATCATGTCGCTCAGTGCTATTTTTCTAGAAACAGAGGTGCCAGAACTCACCACAAACACCTCCCTTGTTCTCTTATCATGGCAATGGTGCCCAACTGAGAGGTGCCAGAATTGAGTTCCAGCTGAAAAAAAGGCCTGGCATCACTTCAATTTCTGTGTGTCAGGCTGCTCTGAAAGGCACAGGAGCAGGGTGAGTTTAAAAGATGGCAACACGAGGCTTGCTTAATTATGAAAAGCCTATGGAGGGTGTGCTAGGGAAAGAAAGGAGCTGGAAAGGACGGCAAGTAGTTTGCTCAAAATGCTGGTTATCTTTTTATTTGTGGCATTTTTAATTTGTTTTGACATTGTTTCTCCTAGAGTAAGAGGAAAGAGGAGTAGAGAAATGTAAGAGACAATCTGATGGTGGGGTCTATTTTAAGCACATACCCCCTCACACTTCTCATTTAGAAATGCTTCTTCAAACCCTAAAATAATCCACGGCAAATGACAAAAGGAGCACCAGATGGTTAAGGAATCACCATGGAGATAATCCAGTGGAATGGTATCTAAGAGGAGTGCAAACAAGATTAAGGCGAGATCTGAAATGGCAAAATTGCATCCTAGAAGTAGCTCAGAGGAAGACGTTTGGCCTGTCCCCAGCGTACATCCTGCATCAGTGCAGAGGGGTGAAAGAACAAAGCAGTGACCATTTGCGGAGCGAGACAAAGGAGCTGACAAGCTCGCTTGCTGCCTGTCAAGGCCTGTATTATGAGGCTTGGCTTATTCATGTGAGCCCTCCAGAGCTGTATCGGCTTTGTGAATACCATCCTACCCTGCTCAACTCACCTGCGTTCTCAGGTGGAAAGGAGAAGTGTGTGCCACCGGTACATATTGGGCCAGTCCCTGTGAAGGATGGTCCTTTGTGGAGTCCCTCAATGTCAGGAAGCCATGAGGAGGTTCTAAAGGATGGGGATGCTGTGGTCCTCCATATGTGGCTAGAGCACAACTCAGGTGATACCTTGACCACTGGCCTAGGGCTGGTGGGTTTAGTCCAATAACATCAGAGAGGGGCACAGATTCCCCAGACAGTGCTTTACCCTTAGTATAGGGTTTCTGTCAGCAGTTCTGCTGCCACCCCCATTCTGGAGAACAGTATCCCTGTTGAGATTTGTCCTTTCTGGAAACAATTTGAGACATTTTTATTTTTTTTAATACTACCAGCTTTTCCAGCTTAAGAGTTTATTCTGTATATCTTACTTGCTGGGGTGGGTGGGTTTGGTATTGTTTTTAAAGCTAGTTTTAGTTGTTTTGAATTGGCTCGAGACTTGTGTGGAAAGCTATCCACAAATTAATATAATAGGAACAACAACGCAGGTGGGCAGTTCTTTCCCTGGTGACTTGCTTTCCCTCTGTGTATGTGGAATTAGACGGGACACTTGTGGAAGTAGCAGGCAGGGAGAAAAACTCAGTGACTTGTGCTGGATCTAGACACATCAAAGAAACATTTCAGTTTAAAGCATTGTAAATTTAAACAGGGAAAACAGGTAGAGAAAAACGGGACTCCACATCGCCATCTGGTGGCACAATGTTATATGGCATATACAACGCATATAAATCGCTTTTTCTTTACCAGTCTAGCTGAGTCCTTGGACATGCAGACAGCACCAAGATTGGAGGGAGACAGAGAATGAGGAGTTTGGAGAAGGCTTGTTTACTAAGGGTAGAAAAATAGCCACAAAACTGGTATGGCACCATGGAAGAGAAAGAACTCCAGGTGCAGTTTATAATAAGCCCAATGAATTTTGGAAAATTCTTTCTTCAGGGGCATGTTTTTAGCAACAATTCTCATGCTGAAGGAATACTGCGTAACTTTTGAATACTGCTGTGAAAAGACACTAGGTTTATAATAAACTACATGTTTAGCATCTGGAGTTCTTCCTTTCTCTCTCTTTTGCTTGCTTCATAATAAGGCCTTTGCTTTACACAATCCTACCTGACTCTTTAGTCCAAAAATGGGGAAACCTGCAGCACTCCAGGTACTGTTGGACTCCAGGTCCCATCAGCCCCAGACAGCATGGCCAGCGGTGATGGGAACTGGAGTCCAGCAACTTCTTGAGTGGTTGCAAACACCACACGAAGCGGTGGCAGCACTGCGGCGAACAAAGAGCTTGGCTGCAGGAGTTGCACCAAGCCCCAACACACCCATTCTCCTCTTCCTAATGCTTTCCCCTCCCTTATGGGAGTCCTGTGCTGGCACAGCAAAATACCACAGGAGGGGGCTGGCATTTCTGTGGAAGGCTTCATCCAAAGCCTCATCACCAGATTGTCAGCACCAGTGCCAGGCTTTGATCATCTGTCCAGGGTGCAGATGGGAAACCAGAGGCTTCCCTTTCCCCTTTTACACAGGCAGCTCCAGATCCTGAAGGGAAGTTTTTAGCCTGGGAATATTCGTGTGGAGCACCAGTTTGCTCTTGCGGTTCCTTTTTCAGCCGGAAATACATGTGTCAAATCCTGCTGCTGTTGGCTAATGGCCATCGTTGGACTGGCTCCTCTCTGTTCCTCTCTGTACCTCCTTCCTCATGAAAACAACTGTTGAGTACATTGGCTGGGATTAAAGGCCCCTTACGAATTTATTTGCAATATTTCTAAGCCACCCCCATAATCAAAGTTCTCTCTTCAGAAATTGACATAAGGACCCCAAAATGATAAAAATACAAATGCAGCATAAAACCAAATGGCAGCAGAGATTAAAAGTAACCAGTACTACTCACAGCACAAGCAGAGTTAAAACTTGCAAAAATTTGGAACTGTCAATGCCTTAAAAAGTTCTTAAAGACCCTTTAGAAGTCTTCACCTAGCACTAAAAAGAGGAGCCTCTCTTGGGAGGGTGTTCTGCAGGAAGGGTGCTACCACAGACAAGATTGTCTTGCAAGCAGCCACCCTCTGAATCTAGTCATTGATGTTCAAACAGGGGCCTCCAATTATGACCATGAGGTCTGGGAAAATATACATGGGAGGAGGTGATCCTTCTGGAGGGCTGGAAAACCTGTACTTTGGATTGGCATCAATGGAAACATGTAGGAAGTTGCATTATCTTATATTTGCCCATCTAGCCTAGGGATGGAGGAGACATTCAATTTGATTTGTATTTATAGCTGAACCTATCAAATCCGCACTTTCTGAAACAATACATGAACTAAACTATTTTGAGCCCTACATGCACATGCGTTGTTTGCACGTTGTTTCCAATACATGGAGGCAAGGCAGGGTTAGGATCAGAATGAACAGGTGTGATCTTGCTGCTCCACCACAGGTTGATTGAATAGGGTCACAGATGTTGCTGTTTCTTAGAGGCTCCTACACTATATCTCCTAAAATCTAGGACCTCAATCAGTGCCTGTATTCATGATGTTGTTATATCTCATTCTTGAAAACGTGTTGGTTACATTAATGGAAAACAAATGGGGGGGGAGAGAAGAACCCACAAAACCACCTTCTTTGAACTTGAGTGCACTTGAGGCTATGAATTACATTTCCATGCCCTTTTGGCTAAATACCTTATGATATACAATGTGCTCTCAACAGGGATATTGTTGCTTCAAAGTCCAGATTCCATCTGGAAGTGATCCAAAATCTTGTTGGCTGGGCCTGGGAGAGAATAATTTCTGTTCAGTGAAATACATCCCACCCCCCTTCCCTGCTTGGCAAAGGAAACATTTTTGGAAACACATTTCTGCATGTTAGCATTAACAGAAATACTGTTTTGTTTTGTTTTTTATTATACTGCTGTCCTTGGTATGAGCCAGGCAAGTTGTGCAGAGACGAGTTGTTGTAAAAGGACCTCTTTAATCAAGAGTTACAGTGGTATGCATTAATTACTGTAACCTCTGTTTCCAGTGCAGTAATTTGCTACATGATCCTTTTCACTATGTTGCGATTTACCACAAGGGAAATGAACTGCTTTAAACTATCCAAACCAATCCACCACTTTCCTTCTCTGAAACAATCACTTGATTAGCTCCATTTAGGACTTTATTGATTTCAGACATTGCAAGTCTCTTGTTCCTCACATAGGACCAAGACATTGGCTTTTGTTTGCATAATGTTTCTCTTTAGTGCTTCCTTCTCTGCTATGCAACCTTGCAGATCAAAGTGAATATATTCTTGCAGTAATTTGAAATGTTGGCTACATTAGTCCCAAAAACTAGAAGTAGGATTGACTGGATTGATTGGCAAAAATCCTGATATGTGGTATAAAATTACCGAAAAGTCACATGTCTGGACCAACTCTCCCTCTTTGCACGAGCTGTTAGATTCCCTGAAAAGAAAGTATCCCTGCGCTCCTTTGGATGGCCTGTTGACCCCTGCATCATTCATCCTGATTTTCTTGCACAAGGCTTACAAGGTTGTTAAGACTCTGTCCAGTCTTTACTGAGCATTTGTTCTTTGTTTATGGCATGGTTATAGGACAACAAGCATTCCTAGATCTTCCCGAGATTTGCTTGCAGAGGGTTTACCAGGCTTCTCTTTAAGCATTTGTTCATCCCATGATTTGTAGTGCATTTCCCCAGCACTTTCTGAACCACTAAAAGTCTTTTTGTTGGGGGGGGGGGTGTTGTTGTGCTAGGATGACAGAGTCCTTTGGTCCACTTTAATTGTGCAGGCCTAAAATTCTGGTATGCACTTGAATCCCACATGCAAAATACTGGCAATCTGGGGGCATCCACACAACGAACACTTTCAAAAATGTGTTTAGTAAGTGATGATTGGAGGGGGCAACAATACATTGCACTGAGGTCACCTGTTGCTCATAGATCTCACCATGGATTTGATACTTGAGTCCTGGCTTCCCACGTTGTATCACAAAAATGGTATCAGAAATTTGAGGCTGCTTTATTTACCTTTTTACAAAGTTTTATTGGTTTTATAGTAAAATGACATTAATAAACACTAACAAAACCTGTAGGGTGTTACATGTATACATTGGTCGCATACAAGAAAAAAAAGTGGAGCTGGGACACTGTCAAATAACTAAGTCATTGAATACTTTGCCAAGACTTCAACTATCCGTGACAAAACCTCACCATAAGTAAGCATGAGTGGCTGGAGGTCTGACATTAACATCACTTCTGTTTACATAGCTGATATATGGGAACCATACCTTGTCAAAATGATCGTGTTTAGTTTGGCCTCTGACACCCTTTCTGTGTTGCATCAAATGCTCAGGAAGAGCCAGATCCCAAATTTTCCCTTCCCATCCCATCAGAGATGGATCTTTGGAGTCTTTCCAATGAGAGGCAATCTCTAAACAGGCAGCAGTAAACAGCATGGCAGTTAGGCCCTTATGTATAAGGGGAACATCTAAATCAGTATCCAGTTTCACAAGGGCTAAAGCAGAGTTTGGGTTCAATGACTGACCAATAAGGCCGTCACTTTTCTGCAGTCCTCACATCCGATGTCACACCTGAATGAGACCTAAAGTCTAGTTCATTCAGAACAAGCCCTAGAAGAAAGGAACAGGGATGTATGAACAGAAGTTTCTATCCTGTCATTACATGGGATATTGTCAGGGCTGGTTCAGCTGTAGGTCAGCATGGAGACTCAGATACAAGCAGTAACATGGATTCTTTATTCAAGGAAACAGAATACAAGCAGATAAACCTATGGCAAGACTGGCCCCAGCAAAGCAGTTGCCAGAACTGTGCTTCCCACTTCCCCCCAAGTTTCCTCCCCAGCCGTCGGGGAGGGGCTCCCTGTGCTCTTTGCTCTGCTACATACAAATCTCTCCATGTCCTGGGAGATAAGGGAGGATGGGGGCTGAATACAGTAGGACCGGCAGGCTCCTGTGCATCTGTTGCAGGCTCAGACCCCACCTCCTCCTCAGCTGTCCTAGGTCTGCTGTGCTTTCTGCCCCTTCTTCCTCTCTCTCACTCAAGCCTGTTGCTTGTTCAGCATGCTACCATTCTGCCCCCCACCCGCCTTCATCCTCTGACCTGTGTCCCACCACCACTCCCCTGGCTCTGAACCTTCCTCTTCTGAGGTTTCCCTAGGGGGTTCTCCAGCTGAAACCTCCCACCACTCCTCATCGGTCAGCCAGCCCCTGACAGATACAGACTTGAGGATAGGATTGCTCCAACTCCCCATGGAATGATGGTGGAGTACAATGCTAGACTTGCAAGAAAAACTGATTCAGCAATACTCTTTGGCTGGCAGGAGGACGCTGCAGACATAACGTGTATGCTAGCAAAACCCAACCAGCTTAAGGGAAGGGTGGCGGGCTGGGAAGCAGACCTTAGTCAGAACTCAATGCTTTATTGGGGGCAAGTCCCACTTCTGATGAAGGTATGTTTCTCACTCCTGCAAAAAGTATGGCATTAGTTGGAAAACTCCCACTAGAGTCAACAAAAGAAATAGCCCCCCCAATGTGATTTTGAATATATCGTATTTTTCGCTCTATAAGGCGCACCTGACCATAGGACGCACCTAGTTTTTAGAGGGGAAAAGCCCCAATTTTTTGAGGATCAGCTCAAATTTCTGTAGCTTCTTTTGTAAAGGAGAAAAGCCCCATTTTTTGAGGATCAGCTCAAAGTTGTTGAGCTTACTTTGCAAAGGGAAAAAACCCTGTTTTATGGGGTTTAACTCACAGTTCTGCAGCTTCAGGAAGCCATTTCTACAGTTTCCAGACAGATAATCTAATCAGCCAGTCACATGTCGCTGGGGAAACAGCCTCCCTCTGCAAGGGGGCGGGGCTGGAATCTCTCTCCCTTATCTCTCTCCCCGATCGTTTGCTGAGCAGCTGCTCAGGGGGCTTCCTTTCAACACCCCCTTTTCTCTTTTTTAAAAAATAGCAAGATCTGCTTTTGCCCCTGGGCAGTTCAGCTCCAGGGACCACATATTCGCTCCATAAGACACACAGACATTTCCCCTTACTTTTTAGGAGGAAAAAAGTGTGTCTTATGGAGCGAAAAATACAGTAACTCTGCACCCAGCCAGAACATACCAGCAGGGGTACCTGCTGAGGATCTGCTTTGCATGCATCATGTTCCAGGTTCAGTCCCTGGCATCTCCAGGGAGGGCTGGGAGATGCCTGCCTGAAACCCTGGAGAGCTGCTGCCAATCTGTGTAGACATTACTGAGCTAAATAGATTAATGGTCTGAGACAGGATCAGGCAGCTTCCCAGCCAGGAAGCATGTTCAGATGATTTGAATGGCTCCTTCTCCCAAGGAAGTGTGTAATTAGGATGTGTATTTTATCCATAAGGAAATCAAGTGCGGTTCTTCCTATGGCTAAAATGTAAATGTTTAGCTGAGCCTCTGACCAGAGGGAATTGTGCAATAATTGCAGAGGTTACCACCCTTTCTTGTTTGTTTTCTTTAGAAACACAGGCTCGTTCTTTAGCCTGGAATGATGGCTGGCTTTGGCCTAGACCATGTGAATGTATACTGTGAAGTGAGAAGCCATCTCTAATCTCTAGGGAGAGATAATGTGTGGCTGCTGTACTATTGGCTTGTGAGTTAATTGCTACTCTGCTCCAGAGGGATGTTCCTTATACAAGCATCCTCCAACTTTGGACTGTGGTTTCTGGGCAATGCTGATTGATGCTTCAGGGATTCCTCCACATCTGTCAGCCACAGTATATCCTGCATCAGCAAATTCTAGTGCTGCCCTTCCCTTGGGAAGTTCCACTGTCTATATATTGACGGAGAGAGGGAGATTGATGAAGATAAGAGATACTGGGAGCAGGGGAGAGAGAAGGGGCTTGAGGGAGAGATTCTTGCCCTCCCTCTGCCCACCAGGGATGTGTGACATCTGTGTGCAGAGGAATCTGTTTCAAATCATTTTTTTCTATGCAGATTTTCATGGGGAAACGGCAGCCATTGCCACTTGTGCTGCCAGTCCGTCAATATTAACGACTTGTTGCTTCAAGTCATGGCTGCATGTGCATTGTACCCGTTGCAGTCACACTGCATCATGCAGCTTGTAGTCTCAAGGTGGCATAAACTATCTTGGCGGAAAGATTATCATGTGATTCCGCAAGACTTATTTGCAGCATGAAAACTTAAAAATATTGCAGGGAGGAAAACATCATGAGAATACAGAATCCCTCTCAGCATGGCATCAGAGAAAGCTCAATCACTTTCCAATGAAAAGGAATGCACTGGATAAGTCTGCCAGCTTTTTCAGGATAGTAACCCATTTTCAAAGGGGTTGAAAATCTCCAGTGGAATCCCAGTTTGATTGTACTTGGGTGACAGCTATAGGGTCTGCCATGAACTGACTGCAAAGAATGGTGCCCTGGCTGTGTGTGAACTCACATTTAATGATATGCTGATGAACCCATTGCTTCCTACAGGTCCCTTGGAATGTCTTTGCTGTTTGTGTTTTCCAAATCAAATGGATTTGACAGACGTTCTGACCACTGCATACCAGTGTAAAACTACGCAGTCTGCTTCTCTGCAAGTTTCTTGCAGACACTCTTCCCATTTCCTCTCTTGTAGTGGAGCCAGCTGGCGACCTTAAAGCTGCATGCCTGCAAAAGTCGCAGGTCTTCAAGCAACAGAACCTCTCTTTTTTTGCATTTTAGACTGGATGGGTCTTCCCTCTGTATTGCAGATGTCTACTTCAGTGCTGTCGCTCCATCCTTATTGTGCATTTATAGCGATTTATGTGCACAATTGCATAGGGAGGTTACATGTGATGCTGCTTTTAATACTGCTTGCCCCTTTTAAAGTTCAGGGGCAGACATTTCCTACCAGTGCCTATTCTGTAAATTGCTGCTGAAATCCTGTCACCTTTTATACCACAAATATTCTGTGGTGAGGGAAGTTGCTCTGCTTTTGTCGTGCTTGTTAGGAGTAAAGCGACAACGCTTGCAATAACCTACCTGGACCAGTGGGGGGGATTCATGTTCACTTTCAATCCATAGCCCGCAACATTTCAGGAGGAGAAATCGGGACACACCCACCCAGCACCATCCCACCATCCCCGTCGCTTGCTTGTTTGCTTGCTTCCCCCTTGCATCTTCTCCCACCTCCACCGCAGCCTCCCGTGCTGGTCAGCACAGCCTCCCCGAGGCACTTTGGCACGACCCTTTGATTATTGCCAAAGCGCCTTCCCGGAAGGTGATCATGAAAAGGTCACAGCAGAGCGAAGCCGCTTTGGTGCGACCCTTTGACGATCGCCAAAGCAATCCTGGAAGGCACACTGACTCACACCAGGGTGCCAGTCTTAAATGGGACCTTCCAGAAGCCAGAATTGGCTTCTGTGATCTGGGATGTCCCGCTTAAACCAGAACAGTTGCGGGGTATGTCCATGTTCTTGCAGCTCTTGCATGTCTAGTAATTATTTGGGCTCATTTTTGGACATATCTCATAATTGCCTTTAAACACTGTGCTCTGGGACTCAGAATACGTCAGATTAGATGTTTGGCCTGGTGCACAAACCTTTCGGTTGTTTCTCGGGACCTTATGGAATGCATGCTTCCTGTTTCACCAGCAGGTCAGGACTTTCAGTGTGGCCAGATAGTCGCCTAAACACAATTAGGCTGACACTGCTGGTTGCTGAAATCTCACCCTCCCCTGCCCTGCTCTCACAACTCAGTGGAGATGCCGGCAACGTCCCTTGGTTTTCATTTGTGTTTCATTTGGGACAGATTCAATCTGATAACGCTGCCCACAATATGTCTGTTCCCTTAAGAAACTTGGAAACATTCCAGGGAGCTTTGTGGGTCAGTTAACAGGATGTGCGCAAGGCCAACTTGACCGCACAAGCATTCCAAGCAATTGCTGGAGGTGTGATTTGTTTTTGTAAGGGCAGCAGCTCGCCCTCTAGTTCAAGGTGGCCAAGGGAAATGGAGGCAGTATGCAATCTAGGCACCCACAGGATACTTCTTGTGATTGTATAGAGGTACTCCTCTCTCCTTGCTGATGTGCAACACTGTGCATTCTAAAGGGCACACCAGAATCCTTTCCAACAATTCAGGGGACCCCAAGATACAGCTCTCATATTGCATGCTAAAAAACACAGGATCTGGCAGTGCAACTCTGGGCTGACACATACTATCTTACATTAGCTGCCCTTGAGTTATGCTACAGGATACCTGGGAAGTCATGTGTGCTGCCTTTTATAAGAGGTTTCTTCTCTTTAATGTTAGAGCATCCTGGAATTTTTTTTTTTAAGTACATACAGCTTTCCCTTGCAGCAAGGCTATTTTCACAACAGCAGCAGCCGAGCTTCCCCACCTCCCTTATCAGGATTTCACATTATTGTGGTTAGTTTGAACTAGTACACTAACAGAGGAAAACATCTGGGTTTTTAAGGCCCCAAGCAGACTAGAAATCCATCTGAAGCAAAGTAAGTGATGTGCCAAAAAAAGTTACATTAGTCATCTACCCTATTATAGCAAAATGCCTTTGGCCTCAGTTACCCTATACAGTGGTACTTTGGTTCTCAAACTTAATCCATTCCAGAAGTCTGTTCCAAAACCAAAGCGTTCAAAAACCAAGGCGCACTTTCCCATAGAAAGTAATGCAAAACAGATTAATCCGTTACAGACTTTTAAAAACAACCCCTAAAACAGCAATTTAACATGAATTTTACTATCTAACGATACCATTGATCCATAAAATGAAAGCAATATTTAATGTACTGTACTATAAAATAAGTATTGCAGATGATAAAAATTAAAATTATTTTTTTTATTACCTGCACTGATGATAGTCATTCTTTGGATGAGGGACTTTTATCAATTTCTGCAGTCACACAATCAATCAATCAGTAGCTGAACTGGGTTCCACACAGTCACAAAAATAAATTAACTGAAAAAGCCTCAAAAACAAAAATGCAAAATAAATAGCAAAAACAAAAGCGCCAAACTTAATCTGTTCTGGAAGTCCATTTGACTTCTGAAATGTTCGAAAACCAAGGCACAGCTTCTGATTGGTGCAGGCGCCCTGGAAATAACAGCCGACAACTGCAGCAGATGTTTGGCTTCCAAAAAACATTTGAAAACCAGAACACTTACTTCCGGGTTTTTGGCATTTGGGAACCAAGGCGTTTGAGTACCAAGGCGTTTGAGAACCAAGGTACCATTGTATGTAAAATAGGAATAATAAAAGCCAGGTTTCACAATAATGTTCAAAAGATTGTGTGAGGTAGGTGCACAAGGATTCCCCTGACCTCCTGACTTGAACCTCCTGTTTTAATTGCTGTTTCGACTGTTTTACTTATGTGCTGTTTTAATGGACTTGTCTTGCTGCCCATTTTACTTGATGTTTATTTATTTTTTTAAATTGACATTGTCTTATTGTGTATTTTAATTACATGTTGAGAGAGAGGATTTAGTTTCATACTTGTGAACCACTTAGAAGCCACCTTGGTAATTAAGCTGTATATAAACACCCCCCCCCCCAATATTGTTCCCATTTTAGAGATGAAATAATTAAGTTCAGAAAGACTTGTCAGAAAGCACACGTTGAGCCCCAGAGAGAGGGGCACCTTGCGTGTGAAGCTCTCAGCTCCAAATCCAGTTCTATCCAGTGGACTATTCTGCTTGATTCAAGGAAGTAAGCTTGGGACAATCAAGGCCCTGCCAGGAAATGAAGAACTAGCTGCTTTAAAAGCCAAGACAAACACTCCCAAAGTTAGCTACAAAATGTGAAAGGCATCACAGCTAGGTTCAATATGAAGAAGGAAGAAGGTGCCTGGGTACTCATAAAATGTTGGAACAGAAACTCCAGGTCCAAACTAGATTGTGGCATTGAAATCTAGAACACCCCCCCCATCATGCATAAAGCACGGGTTGGGTGGCTTTTAAGACCAAAGGGGGACACGTAAGAGGTGCTGATCCCTTCCCACTTTGCTGCTGTCTCTCTACCCCTGGCGCTTTCCCATCTGCTAACCTTCAAGTGAAATGTAGGCTTTTAATACACTGGAATTGTGAATGGATTTCTTAGGGGTAAGTAATGGCTCCAAGCACATTTAGGGCAGTCATGAGACTGGTAGGGCAAAGGCCAAATAGTAGATAGAGCCACAGCCAATCACAGGTGGAGCCAACTAATTCTATTTTTGTCACCATCCTCCTCCCTGTTGACGTCTATACAGGTAACACTGAGATTGAGGAGGAGAATGACAGGCAATGCCTGGATTAGTTGGCAGGCAGGTGGGCGGCTGAGGGCTGGTTGAAGGCAGACTGAGGTTGATGGGGCAGGACCCCATTTGCCCTAATGGACCAGTCCCTACTAGGAGAGACCCAAGTGGGACATAATCCTCTTACAGTTTCTAATATTTTGCCTATAGATGATGACTGATGCAGTTGGGATAGGATTTTCCTGATTGATTGTTCACTTTAACTCCTTAGGGGAACTGGGTTTTTTTTTACCAAGTGAAGAGAGAGATTTTAAAACTGCTTTTCCAGAATACCAAAGCAAGCTTTCTAAAAACCTGACAGTACTATTTTTACTAGAGAGAGAGAGAGAGAGAGAGAGAGAGAGAGAGAGAGAGAGAGAGAGAGAGGCAGTGCAGGGAAAGGAGTTTGAACCATCAATACAGCAGGAGCTTTTAAGATAGCTTCTAGAGATGTGTTAATAATGCCTTGAGAAACCCATTTTGCATTTTTTGCATTACACACACAATTCCAATCTGATAATGCCATAATTCACCAGCGATGCAATGCTGGCCTGAGTTTCATTGCTTGTGTAAGATCTATGCAATCCAACCTCCCTTTTGCCCTACAAGCATCTACATGTGGCTTGCCTTATTAGATCTAATAAATCATTTGCAGCCCACAAGCTAATCACCATGTATGATTCTGCATGACTGCTTGGATAAGGATTTTTTTTTTTAAGGGTTGTTGCTTTCTAGGGGGAAGGGGCTATTAATGAATTCCAGTGCCTGACAAAAAGGTCAGGTTTGCCTAGAGATAAATGGTCATGGATAGGCGTGCCTGGCGTGCTCTGATCCATGGGGTCACGAAGAGTCGGACACGACTGAACGACTGAACAACAACAAATGGTCATGGCAGCAAACCCTTTAACCGTAAACGTAATATAACAAAACACCCTGTGCACTACGTTATGCATGGAAAAGTAGGAAGAACCACCTCACTGCCCCCTGGGCTTCCGTCCTGTGTGGCTGCAGGATCAGGACCCCGGTCAGCAGGGCTTCCTGGTGGAGAATGGGTGGGAGACGAGTTGGATAAGGAACAGCTGAGAAGAGAGGCAGCTGTTGACAGTGAGTTCCTTACAGCTGAGGAGGAAGGGAAGGTGTTGGGGAGATGTGGTTGTTAGAAGTTCAGTGGTGGGGCTAGAGCTCTGGTTGAGCCAAAGCCCAGTGATGAAAAGGTGCTGGGAAGGAACTTGAGGGGTTGGTAGGTTACATGGGGAGGTGTGAGTTCTCAGCTTAGGCCCAACTGGTGGCTCAGCAATGAACTGCTTGTGGGTGTTCAGTGGAGGAAACCCTGTCACTAATGAACACTGAACAATCCTGTGGCCATGGATATTTGCGTGCAGGAAGTGGGAGTGTGAATATAGTGCCAGGGATATAAAGCCCTGTCCTGGAAGCCCAACAAAAAGTGCAATGTTTTCTTTTATGCTTTGGCTAGTTGTATTTCATTCTAGGGCCAAAGTAGACAATCCAACAGAGATTGGAGTCCAGAGCCCCTGTTTCTTTAAGTGTTGACCAATAGCAAGAGCAGGGGTTATAATTCAGGCCAGGAACATGGCTCTGGGGGAGGAATACTTACCCCTTTCCCCTGTGATTTTCCTGATCACCTCCATGGGTATAGGCAGGACTTTTGTTGGGGGGCAGAACCTCTGTTAACCATGTATTTTTATTTATTTTTATTGGGGGGGGGCAAAAGGTTCCTTCCTCTCTGCCCCATTAGGGAAAACATAATGCACACACATCCTGAATATGTTCCGTTTCCCTATTGGGGCAACTGGTTGCTTCTGGATAGTGGTGGTTTTTACTGGCAAGATAAAAGGGTTCGGATGCCCACCCCCCTCATTTTTGTTCTACAGCTGACACTGACCAACATGTAAAGAGGCAGGAGACCCAATCACAGATCTCTGCTACTTTGTCTAGTTTGGCAACTTACAAAGTTATGTGCAATGATGCATATTAGCTTTCCGTGTTATCATTCCTGAAACTAAGGGCATTTCCAGATTGTCACTATTTTTGAGTGGTACTCAGTTGCAAGAGCAGGTTGTTCAATTAAAGCTGATTGGGAGATCTTGCACAGCAAACCCACCTTCCCCAAAGATCAGACTTTTTACGGTAAGGAAAGTAAGGGTGGAAAGTGGATGCATTGGAAAGTGTGCTTGCTTTGACACATCATCTAACCTCCCCACCAACAAATCAGGCTGAACGCTCAATAAGCAGGTTATCTGGAAGCACCCAGAAAGCACTGCTCTGCATACAGGGAAAAGAGAGCAAAAGAAAAAACACTGGTTGGCACCAAAGGAATTGCCAAAGGGAGACAAAGGGAAGCCATTTTAATCTGTCGTTACCTAATTAATCACACCAATTAATTGATTAATGTTTTCTGCCTAACAAAAGAGATAGGCAGTGTGGGGTGGCTCTGGAAATAGCTACGGGGGAATGTGGGCAATGATGTACAGACTCAAAAGCAGGGGGTGGAATATATATATGAAAGACAAAGGAATGGGGAAGAGAAAGTTTTTACATTATAAAAGCAGTTGTCGTATGCATGTCATCTGATTCTCAAGCACCACGAAATACTGAACATCCCCCCCAAAAAAAAGAATCACACAGACTTTTGCAGAAATATTCAATTTGGATCACAATGAGAAGCTTTAGTACAATGGTATATGCTCCAGGATACAGCCTGATCAGTGAAGTGAATTGTTAGTGTAATCGAGCTTAATTAAATTTGTATACAGTACCTGGCATTCAAATGGGTTCCTTAGCTGTTAGATTTATAGCCTTGATGGCATGGAGGGCTGTCTTCAGAGGAGGCATTTTAGGCACTAGGCCTAAAAAAGGGATTGTCCAGTGTGATCAGTTGCAATGCTGAGAATTCCTCGTCTAATCCCCTTTTTATGGAACCCATCCTAGAGTAATAAAAGACATTATCGATTAGAGCTGATCTGTGGGATCCGAGAGATAGCAGCATGAGAAATGTTCCTTTCTCTGTACGGACATGCCGTCCATGCTTTTATGGCAAATTAATAAAAAACTTATGTTGTTGAGGCAGGCTTGCACAAATGGTAACCTACAAAATGGAATCCAGCCCCCCCGCCAGCAGTGGATAGCGACCACTCAGGAGCTTAGAAAACCCACTGTTTTTGCTGACTGGGAAGGTAGGGGGGGGGGGAGAAAGCAGACCACTTCATCCATCTGCCATGGGCTGCATTCAGCTTTGTGTGTTACAGCCTTGTATAGCCCTGTGTCAGGACAACTGGCTCTCATGAAGCAACAATGCAATAAATGCGAAGGCTGCTGTGTTTATATTGTAAACCGCCCTGTGATCCTCGGATGAAGGACAGTATGGAAAATTAATTGATAAAAACAAATTAATGAATGTAAGATTCCAGGGTGCCATTGTTGCTTTTGAGGCTTCCACAACCTGCTTCTGTGCTTGTTTATATAGCTTCCGTAATATCTGCACTACTTATTCCTTTGCAAATAAACAGATTATTGTGACAACACCCAAGAGTCTCCACCAGGGCTTTCTCTTTTCCAGTGGAAACAGTCTCCATAAAAACTCGCCATCTGAGTCACCCCACCCCACCCCACCCCACTTCATCTTAACCATTATCAGGACCAAACTAGATGTGATGTTTTGGAGTGAATGCAATTAGCCTGCATGTTTTTTGTTATCTAAATAAACTGTGGTCCATGGCATGTCTGTGGATTTGTGGTCTGAAGACAGGAGATGGCATGCCCATCACATGAACCGTTCGTATTGATTTTTAATTGTATTTTATTGCTTACTTTATTTCTCATATTGTATTTCATAGTGTATTTAGGAACACTGAAGCGACAAGGTGCTTTCTGTGCACAAGTTCTGTTAAGCGCAATGGAACTTCGAGGTCAGCTTAAGTCACTCTGAAATAAGATATCGGAGCACTCCAAATCATTTGCCCATGTACGTACACAGAAAATAGTGGAAAGGCAACACATGATGATCTGCATTGAACCAGCCGTAATGCACCCCTAATTATAATCTGAGAAGAGGGAGTGATTGTGACTATCAGGAAGGGAGTCTGCACCTCTGAATTTGCCCCTACGCCACTGCTCTGCATACAGCAGAAAAGCCTTTCCTGTCCTTTTGGCGTAACTGGTTGCAATTACATGCCTCTTTGCAAAATGACTTATGCAGAGCCTCATGGATGGAGAAGGATTACATAAGGTTTATGTCTGTCCTCAGATATAAGTGCAGATGTCCCCCAGGTCCTATTTTAAATGCAAAGGCTCCATCTTGGACAGCATCCCACTTTCTAGCCCTTTGATATTTTCCTGTAATGCTTCGGGACATGCAATAGACATAATCCTCCTAGAAAATGGAAAAAGAATGAGGCTCGGAGTTCCATTTGCCCACCTCTTTATACCTCTCTCTAGCCTATAATGAAAGCAAGCTGTGTGGTCTTCAGTGGAAATGAGAACAACTTTTTCCTCTTAGCAACATTTTGGATAAGCTGCTTCTGTTGTTGGTGGTATCTTTTTTTGAGGGGTATGTTTATTCTTTTAAATGGAAGATGCTGGTATGAGAAACATCAGAATAATTTAAAGACCATACGTCTTTCAACATTGATTTGGGAGAGGGGCAGATAATTTCAGTCAATTAAACAAACATAAATACAGATGGTAACATTGGCAGCAGAAGTAATGGCTCCTCCCCCAGCAGCCCAAGGCTCCAACGTCTTCTTTCTTGTTGCTCCACTCTTTTCATTTCTCAGCATGTTCTGGGAGACCAGAGGGGAGGGGAGCAGCAGATGGGGGAGGCTCCCTAGATTCTTCAGCAGTATGCCTCATTTCTGTCTCCTGTCCCCCTCCTCTCCTGCCTTTGAGTCTGGACTGCTCTCTGCCACAGCATCTTCCTGCTCACTAACCCCTGTTCCCTCTTCAGCTTCTGACACCTCCTCCTCCCAGTCTGCTCCCTCTTCTCCCCCTGACCACTCATCGTCGTCCCACCACCGTTCCCCTGGTTAATGAGCCTTATTCCCTTGGAGGTTCCCCAGCTGGTGCCCTCCAACTGCTTCTCTGCCTCCAGCCAGTCCATAACACTTGACCACATACAGTGGAACCTTGGTTCCCAAACTTAATCCGGTCCGGGAGTCCGTTTGACTCCCGAAACAGTTTGAGAACCAAGGCACTGCTTCCAATTGGCTGCAGGAAACTCCTGCAGCCAGTCGGAAGCCACGGAGGCCGTGCCAGATGTTTGGCTTCCAAAAAACATTCGCAAACCGGAACAATTCTTTCTGGGTTTGCAGCGTTCGGGAGCCGATTTGTTCGGCATCTAAGCTGTTCGGGAACCAAGGTTCCACTGTATGTGCCAAGATCCAGCACATGGCCATTGCACAACACAAGGATTGCTCCAAGGGGTAGTGGGTGCGCCTCCAAAATACTTCCTGCTCATCCAGCACTATGCTAAGGTCCTATGTAGCATGGATGAAATTTATAATGCTCTTTGCCACCCTATCAGGCACCCAAAATGAGATCCTCTAGAGTGACTTTGATGCACCATCTGTCAGCCCCTAGTGGGAATATGCAGTCCCATCTGCATTCAGAAGCTCAGACAGCGGAGGTTCATAGCTCAGTAACAGCACAAATGCTTTGTAGACAAATGGTCAATCTCCACTAGCATCTTCACGTAGGACTAGGAAAGACCCTAGGGGCTGGTGAAACTGGCCCTGGGCAGGGGCACAAAAAGCACCTATCAGACTATGGAGTGTATGGCACATATATGTGTGACATCACACCGCTGCTGTTGCAGCAAGATCAAACGTGGGAGAAGCTGCCTGTCCTTCTCACCCTGTGGTAAAGTGAAATTTTCAGCAGAGTGGAGTGGGATGGGTGGGTTGCTGATACAGCTCCTTGCTGAGGGCACAAGCGACTTTAGGTCTGAAATCCTGGAGAGCTGCTGTCAGTCAGTGTTGTCAGTAATGAACTGGATGGACCAATGGTTTTACTTGGTAGAAGGCAGCTTCCCAAGTAACCCTCATATTCATCTATGTTATGTGATACTGTGCAACACAATTCTACTGTGCTAGAATAGTTGTGAGATCATCTACCAATGTGACTTTTTCCTCCCAAGCAGAACCTGGAATTTTGTATGTAGCTCCTTTAAGCTGTCTTGAGGGGGTTTGCTCTGATGCTTAATTCTTATGATGGGTCTAGTGGAGATTTAGGTTTAATGTGTTTCTGAGAGAGAGCACGATATTCTCCTTTTATTTCCCTATGGCTCTGTATGCTTTGAAGATAGTTTAAGAATGAAACATGCTTTGGAATAAGCATTAGGATGAGAGCGGAGAAGGGTATTGGATTACCGACCCCATCTCCCTGCAAGGGCTAAATGTAGTCCTCAGAGAAAAGATACATCAGATCATAAACTGATGCTATTTGGATGTTAGCCAAAGGTTAAGAATCCCCCCACCCTGCCCAGCCTTTCTGGCACAACTATTAAAAGAAAGTAATTGTCAATCATAACAGCAATACAAATACATCCACTCTTGGAATCTAAGGAAGGGGGAAAGGAAGATTAGGCTGCTATTCAATGCAATATTACTCAGAGTAGACCAATTGAAATGAATGTACATGACTAAATTGGGGTTATTAATTCCCTGCCTCATGGGCAGTCATGTGAAGTGTTCGTTTGCAGCAGTATGCAAAAGAATCTGGGTCTGTACACTGCTGCTGTTTCATGCAATTGGTGTGCCATGAAATGAGAGACACTGTGTGCTCAGATTTATAGGAGGCACTGAGCATCTGGTATATTGCATATGTGTGTGTTCATGTATGTGTGCCAGAAATGCCTTTTAAATTAGACCACGTGGAGAACGCTATACCAGGGTAAATCTTGATGCCCACCATACTATTTTGCATTTCTTCTTCCTCAAATAATTGGGTGGCCCAGGGTTACTAGACAGAATGTTTCTATTATTATTATTATTATTAAGTTTGTATGGACTTACCAACCAATCTTATGCATATTTACTCTTGCCCACCCTATTCATACTTACTAGAAGTAAGAATTACTAATTTCAGTTTAATTCCCAAGTAAACATGGATAGGATGCATCCACAGGATATTTTTGTAATATCTTTTAGAGGCGTAGCCATGCTAGTCTGTTTCAGCTAAGACAAGGAAGAGACTCGCACATTTTACCACAGTATATGCATTTTTGTATACATTACTTGGTAGGAGAACTTGCCAAGAAATTCAGAGTGGTGTGAATTCCAAAGGATGGTTGTGTTGAAGTGTGCATACTATTCTGGAAAGAGCAGACTTGGTAGGTTTGCCTTTAAATGTGAACTGAATTGAAATTCTCCCCCATCCCTGGTGTGAAGGCATTGAGAGTGTGGGCAGCTGCTTCCCTTCCAATCCAGTGGCTCTCCTGGTCCTTTTGCCTGCCCTGTCACAGGCCAAAGGTAATGTCTGTCTTTCTCCAACAGGTGAAGGAGGAGCTTGGGTGAAAGGTGATAACAAGATGTCAGGGACAGAGGCTGCTCAGCTTCTTGGTGTATTAGAGAGACAAAACATTACCTCTGGACCAAGTCCTGGCAGCCCTATTTTGTTTGTTTGTTTACGAACTAACTATACTGTCCTTTACCTGAGGATCACAGGGTGGTTTATAATATTAAAGCACAAAAATACATAATGTAGTTCTGAACCGCCCAGGGATCTTCGGATGAAAGAAGGTATACACATTTAATTAATAATAATAACAAAACAAAACAAAACAAAAATAAAATAATAATAATAATAATAATAATTTATTATTTATACCCCGCCCATCTGGCTGGGTCTCCCCAGCCACTCTGGGCGGCTTCCAAAAGAACATTAAAATACAGTAATCTATTAAACATTAAAAGCCTCCCTAAACAGGGCTGCCTTCAGATGTCTTCTAAAGGTCTGGTAGTTGTTGTTCTCTTTGACATCTGAAGGGAGGGCGTTCCACAGGGCGGGCGCCACTACCGAGAAGGCCCTCTGCCTGGTTCCCTGTAACTTGGCTTCACGCAGCGAGGGAACCGCCAGAAGGCCCTCGGCGCTGGACCTCAATGTCCGGGCTGACCGATGGGGGTGGAGACGCTCCTTTAGGTATACTGGACCGAAGCCATTTAGGGCTTTAAAGGTCAGCACCAACACTTTGAATTGTGCTCGGAAACGTACTGGGAGCCAATGTAGGTCTTTCAAGACCGGTGTTATGTGGTCTCGGCGGCCGCTCCCAGTCACCAGTCTAGCTGCCGCATTCTGGATTAGTTGTAGTTTCCGGGTCACCTTCAAAGGTAGCCCCACGTAGAGCGCATTGCAGTAATCCAAGCGAGAGATAACTAGAGCATGCACCACTCTGGCGAGACAGTCCGCGGGCAGGTAGGGTCTCAGCCTGCGTACCAGATGGAGCTGGTAGACTGCTGCCCTGGATACAGAATTAACCTGTGCCTCCATGGACAGCTGTGAGTCCAGAATGACTCCCAGGCTGCGCACCTGGTCCTTCAGGGGCACAGTTACCCCATTCAGGACCAGGGAGTCCTCCACACCTGCCCGCCCCCTGTCCCCCAAAAACAGTACTTCTGTCTTGTCAGGATTCAGTCTCAATCTGTTAGCCGCCATCCATCCTCCAACCGCCTCCAGACACTCACACAGGACCTTCACCGCCTTCACTGGTTCTGATTTGAAAGAGAGGTAGAGCTGGGTATCATCCGCATACTGATGAACACCCAGCCCAAACCCCCTGATGATCTCTCCCAGCGGCTGCATATAGATGTTAAAAAGCATGGGGGAGAGGACAGAGCCCTGAGGTACCCCACAAGTGAGAGTCCAGGGGTCTGAACACTCATCCCCCACCACCACTTTCTGAACACGGCCCAGGAGGAAGGAGCGGAACCACTGTATAACAGTGCCCCCAGCTCCCAACCCCTCTAGGCGGTCCAGAAGGATGTTATGGTCGATGGTGTCAAAAGCCGCTGAGAGATCCAGCAGAACTAGGAAACAGCTCTCACCTTTGTCCCTAGCCCGCCGGAGATCATCAACCAGTGCGACCAAGGCAGATTCAGTCCCATGATGAGGTCTGAACCCCGATTGGAAGGGATCCAAATGGTCCGCTTCTTCCAGGCGTGCCTGGAGTTGTTCAGCAACCACCCGCTCAATCACCTTGCCCAAGAATGGAAGATTTGAGACTGGGCGATAGTTGGCCATATTGGCCACATCCAAAGATGGTTTTTTAAGAAGCGGTTTAATAACCGCCTCTTTTAGTGGGTCTGGGAAGGCTCCCTCACAGAGAGAGGCATTCACCACCCCGTGGAGCCCATCGCCCAGCCCTTCCCGGCTAGCTTTTATTAGCCAGGATGGGCAAGGATCAAGAAGACAGGTGGTCGGTTTCACTCGTCCAAGCAGCCTGTCCACATCCTCGGAGGTAACAGATTGGAATTGATCCCATAAAACATGACTAGACAGGGCTCTAGCACTCTCCCGCCCCGGCTCTGCTCCCACGGTGGAGTCTACCTCCTTCCGAATCTGAGCGACTTTATCTGCAAAAAACATTGCAAAAGCATTGCAGGAGATCTTGGGGTCCCTATCAGACCCAGATGACGGAGGTGGTTCTGCTAGATTGCGAACCACCTGGAAGAGTCTCCTGCTGCTGTTTTCTGCAGATGCAATAGAAACGGCAAAGAAAGTTCTCTTTGCCGTTGCCATTGCCACTTGGTAGGCTCGAAGTTGAGCTCTAGCCCGTGTCCGGTCTGATTCAGAATGAGTTTTCCGCCACCGGCGCTCTAGCCGTCTCAGCGACTGTTTCATCACCCTCAGCTCCGGAGAAAACCACGGAGCTGTCCGGGCTCCATGCAATCGGAGAGGGCGCTTCGGAGCCAGACAGTCAATAGCCCTGGTTAACTCCACATTCCAGCGGGCCACCAGGGAATCAGCTGAAAGGCCATCAACATGGGATAAAACATCCCCTACCACTCTCTGGAAACCATTTGGATCCATTAAGTGGCGGGGGCGGACCATCCGAATCGGTCCCACCTCCCGGCAGAGGGGAAGGGTCGCGGAGAAGTCTAGTTGCACCAGGAAGTGATCTGACCATGGCACTTCTTTTGTATCGCTTTTACTTAGTGTCAGATCACCAACATCCATAGAGGTAAACACTAGGTCTAAGGCATGTCCGCGGCTATGAGTTGGGCCAGACTTATTCAGGGACAGCCCCATGGAGGCCATGCTTTCCACGAAGTCCCGAGCGGCCCCTTGTAAGGTCGTGTCGGCGTGGATATTAAAATCTCCTAAGACAACCAGGCTAGGTGTCTCCAGGAGCACATCCGCCACGACCTGAAGCAGCTCGGGCAGGGAATCCTTGGTGCAGCGGGGAGGTCGGTACACCAAAAGGAATCCTGTACTGCCCCTATTGCCCAACTTCCAGAACATGCACTCAGAAAACTTGGTCTTTCCAATAGGACGCCTGGTGCAAACTAATGACTTCCTAAAAATCACTGCAACCCCCCCCTCCCCGCCCAGATGGCCTGGGTTGCTGTGCGTAAGAGAAACCTGGTGGACAAGCAGCGGCAAGGACTGGCCCATCTGCCTCATCCAACCAAGTCTCTGTCACACATGCCAGGTCAAGTCCCCCATCCACAATCAGGTCGTGGATGGCAGTGGTTTTGTTCATCATTGACCTGGCATTACACAGCAACACTTTCAGGTCATGTGGGTATCCCTTGTTGATTCCAGTACCCGTCCAGTCAGGGCCAGACCCGGAGGCAGGGATAGTCCTCAAACAACGACTAAGCCTGCCTCCTCGGTAATGACATGGTCTGGTCCTAGCGTGACTCCTCCTCCTGCCCGTGATCACTGAGATCGGGTGTCCCAGTGCATCCCCCCCTGTAGAACTTGTCCCAGCCATTTTATCGGCTGGGACCCACTCCCGGGCAGCCCTGATCCCACCCCTTAAGAACAAACACCTATATAAAAAGCAACAGAAAAAACAAAGCAAAAAAAACCCACAAAAAACAATTAAACAATATAAACCAAAAACAATAAAGATTACAAGTATACCAAAATTAAACAAATTCCCAAACCAACTAAGAATCCAATCCACCCACCCTACCAGAAAGAATTAAAAACAAAACAAAACAAAAAACCATTTAAAAACATTCTAAAAATAACTCGGTGCTGTTATAAGTTCTGCTGGGCAACAGTAGCAGCCGTCCTTTTGAGGGCCAACAGGCCCTGCCCTGGGCCAGATGGTGAGAGGCAGGGAGAGGTCCTGTGGGCACTCAGGCAGGAGAATCTTGGGCTGTGGCAGCCGTCTTTTTGAGGGCCAACAGGCCCTGCCCTGGGCCAGATGGTGAAAGGCATGGAGAGGTCCTGTAGGCATTCAGGCAGGAGAATCCTGGGCAGCAGTGTTCCAGGGCCTCTCTGCCGGCCTTTAAGCTGTCGAGGTGAGTGCAGGCCCCACCCCCCAGAGTCCAGGTGAAATTGGCAGCAGGGGAGAGCACAAACACTCACGAGCAGCAGCCAGCAATGGTGTTCCAGGGCCTCTCTGCCGGCCTTTAAGCTGTCGAGGTGAGTGCAGGCCCCACCCCCCAGAGTCCAGATGAAATTGGCAGGAGGGGAGAGCACAAACACTCACGAGCAGCAGCCAGCAATGGTGTTCCAGGGCCTCTCTGCCGGCCTTTAAGCTGTCGAGGTGAGTGCAGGCCCCACCCCCCAGAGTCCAGGTGAAATTGGCAGGAGGGGAGAGCACAAACACTCACGAGCAGCAGCCAGCAATGGTGTTCCAGGGCCTCTCTGCCGGCCTTTAAGCTGTCGAGGTGAGTGCAGGCCCCACCCCCCAGAGTCCAGGTGAAATTGGCAGCAGGGGAGAGCACAAACACTCACGAGCAGCAGCCAGCAATGGTGTTCCAGGGCCTCTCTGCCGGCCTTTAAGCTGTCGAGGTGAGTGCAGGCCCCACCCCCCAGAGAAATAAACCATGTCCCACAGCTTAAAAGGCCATAGATCGTTTAATTAGCCAAACGCCTGGGAGAAGATGAATGTGCAGGCCGTAGGTCTCTTGCCACAACACTCTCTGTGGCAAGGTTCTCCGGATCCAGTTGATCTCAGCCAGGAGCTCCCTGTGGAATTTAAAATTGCAGCATCTTATCCCCACACGGATGCTGTTCCCTCCACCAAGGGTAATAATTTGCAGCCAGAAATGGCATGCCAGTTTCTAAGGGAGCCCGGTTGCTATGGAGAAGAGGGAGGATTCCCTGTGACTGGCAGAGATTCATGTAAGTCCTTTCCTGGGAAATTGCGTTCACCTTTAAAGCCTCACACAAAGGGTCGTT
Source organism: Darevskia mixta (assembly GCA_034641385.1). Lineage (NCBI taxonomy): Eukaryota > Metazoa > Chordata > Lepidosauria > Squamata > Lacertidae > Darevskia > Darevskia mixta. Next base: position 3,068,240 of record JAWWNH010000062.1, on the reverse strand, counting down.
TGGTATGTTGGCTTTACTAGGAGGGTCTCGCTGAGTAGATTTGTGATGTGTGAAGATGGCTGTCCCTTGATAAATATGGGAACAGCAAGCTAGTGGGTGGGAGTGATTGTTCTTGTTTTCAGTCCTGTTTTCCCTCCTCTAAAGCAATCTCCAACTTTCACTGATTCCACACTCAGCCCAGCAGACTCCTTTAGAAAACTGAAGGATAGCTCAGTCAATAGAGCATGAGACTCTTAATCTCAGGGTCGTTGGTTCAAACCCAACATTGAGCGAAAAATTCATGCACTGCAGGGGGTTGGACTAGAAGACCCTTGTGGTCCCTTCCAACTCTACAATTCTATGTCTATGTCTAAGAGCATTCCTGTTCATTACAAAATGCGTTCAGTGCATCCGCACATTGGATAGGCTAGCACTTTCAGTTCCAGCAAAGTGTGCACAGATCTTTAAAGCACGTCCATCTATTACCTTGAAGGTTAGAGATTCTTCTTGCCTTGAAACCATAGAATAAAAAAAGCGTAGAATCTGAAGGGATACCCAAGGGTAATCTAGTCCAACCACCTGCAATGCAGGAATCTCAACCAAAGCATCCATGGTAGATGGCCATCCAACCTCTGCTTAAAAACCTCCAAGGAAGGAGAGTACACAACCTCCCGAGGGAGCCCGTCCCACCGTTGAACAGCTCTTACTGTCAGAAACTCCCCCCTGATGTTTAGTAGGAATCTGCTTTCTTGTAACTTGAATCCATTGGTTGGTGTGGAAAAGCTAAACATGTGGCATGCTACCATCTAGTCACATTGAAATCAGTAAGATGTTCTCCTGGGCATAAGTGATTAGGACAAAGCTGTAAAAGTGCTTGAAAGGAAGTGGTAGAATGAGAAGAGGTCCCAGGTCAGATGCCATAAAATGTAATCCAGCTATGAAAACGTTGCTTCTTGCAAATGTATAACCAGTTACAGAGTTAAGGAGGCATGACCAGGCATTTGTTGGGGCCTCAATGCAACCAAAGCCCTCCCTGACCCAAAGGAATTGGTGGCTCTCATTTTATGTGACACATCCACAAGTCTGGCGCCAGATGCAGGCATCATCATGCCAAACCCCACACCTCTGCAGTAGACCCCTGTTGACCCCTAGAGACTCCAGGCCTTGTTGCTCCATCCTGCCCCTCAGCTGTACTGTTACTGCTTAATTCACCCGCCATCTCTGGGCATGTAGTTGGTAAGAGGAACAAGGGTGAGGGCAGCATTCTTCACATGCCTTGCCCTCTTCCTCTGGACAGCTGTTTGAGTTGAGCTGTTTGAGTTGAGCCCAGAAAGGGAAGGCAGGTGAATGGGCACTGCCAGTGGGTACCACCGTGATATAAAGAAGAAGTGGGTCCCACTGAGAGCATCTTGCTTAAAACCTTAAGGCAGAACTGGACAACCATAAAGGCAATGTGGAAGAACCCTTGGTTTTCATCTGTCTCCAAAAGGATCCACCGACAATCCCTTCCCATGCTCTCAAATCCTGTGATTTTCAAAAATAAAATAAACTTATCCCCCTCCCCTTAACAATTCCTTTTTACTTTTTGTAGTTGTTTTGCCAACTAGGACTGACCTGGTTCTTATTCTGATTGCAGAAATAGGCTTATTTGTTATTTCTTTATTCCTTTCTTTGTTGTTTCTAACTCCCGGTTTTCCTTTTTTGGCCAGATAGCAAGAAACGAATCACAGCTCGTCCTAGAAAATGTTTGCAAAAGAGGGCAGGATCTTGCACAACTTCTCTGCTTCGTTGATTAATCCTAAACTCTCTTGCTGGACTGGTCGTTCAGGAATTATTATTTTAAACCAAAGATGAATGGCTTGTCTTGCTAATCCTTACCTATTGTTCTTCTTCAAGTAACCTGCAGAGAAAGTTTACTTACAGGCCTGATGGTTTACCCTCACCCCCACCTTGGTTCCATTGTTGCTGTGCACTTAAAGCAAATGATTTTTGTGTTGTTCCTGGCATTAACATCATTACTCACATGATACAGGCATGAGTGCTTCCCTCAAGTGCTCTGCAACAAAGGAGTTTCAGAGCGTTTCTCTATTTTGTATGGGCTATTACAAATCTCATACTTCTTAGGACCTGGTGGAGTTACACAGTATTACTAAGAGCCTACAGCCAAAGAATTGTGCAGATGTGAAACTTAGTCCTACCGCCACCCACTGCTTCTCGACCTTTTCTCCTTCCTCTGGATTGTATGTCACAGTTTTGCAGTGACAGCGGGAACCACAACAGGCAAAATCCCCGTCAGGATCTCAAATCTAGATGGAGCAGCTCTCTGACCACTACCTCCTGAGCTTCCTCCATTGCCTGCTCATTTTCTGTGCACTGTCTTTGCTGCCCAAACTGGGAGAAATAAATTGTTTTCGTGTGTTCGTTATTCTTTTAAAAAGCCAAGTTCTGTCACTGGATTCTGCACCCAATAATCAAATTGTGCCTACAGCACAGAGTCTGGTTGCAGCAACGCTGAAAAAATACAGAGAAGATGGGTGGGTGGTTCTCTGAGGTTTAATATGAACGTAACACACCTGTTTATAGAAGGAGAGGAGGTGGAAAAGGGGAATGAACAGGGGAAATGAAGGCTAAACTATACAGGACTTTGGAGATCCATAATTGAATCTCCTGTGTCTTTCCATTTCTTTTAACAGCAGACTGGGGGGGGCATGTTTCTAGGAGAAATATGGTCTACTCTATATAGAGCCTCAGTGTTCAGGGCGAGTATGCCAGAGGATAACAATTTCTAGGGAGAGAGGATTGTTGGCTTTTGTGTTTAGTTTCTGGCTTCTTGTGGGCTTAAACAAAAGGTTGCTGTGTAATATACAGAGTGCATGTGTCAGTAAGTGCACTTCCTCTGATACTGGAGTGTGGTCACTGTAGTACAGTGATTGTGGTTACTCTGATCACCACATGGGTGTCTGGAGGAAGTTCTCACTGATTAGACCATCGAATGCTTTTCTCAGCAGGCACACGATCTGAATGGCAGATTGGGAAGATATCTAGGCAGGTCCCATGGGAGACACTTGAGGGCTTGCGGAATAAGCAGCCGATGAGTCCAGGGTTTCCATAACGAAATGTTAAAAATAAAGGATTTGTCAGAGCTGCGGTTTCTAAAATGAAGAGGAGCATGCAGTGAGTCTATAGGGATATCATAGTACATCTGTCAGTTGGTTTTCTGTGGAACATAACTTGGCATTTCCAGTTCCTGCAGAAGAGACTTGTAGGAAGTTATAGCCAGCAGTAGGTCTTTGTAGTGCACACAGTTGATGGGAGGTGGGTTGCCTTTTCATGGGATATGATGTGGGGCAGTGGATTTGGTTGCCTGTGTATATTTATAAGTACCGTAAATGCAACTATTCCAGAATGCCAGTAGGATCCCAGTGACTGCCTTCCAAACGAAACCAAAACTAGGTAAGTGCTGCGTCCCTCGATTTTCTCAGCGCTTGGGAGAAGAGCATGTTGGAACCTGACCATCTGGGACGTAACAAAGCTTCCCTTGCCTGGAAGCCTCTAAGCAGCCAATGCGGTTGAGAGAAGATCACAGTTAAATCCTCTTTCAACCTGGTTTACAAAAAGGAAAAATATTCCTGTTCTGCTTAGGTGGAAGCAAGTTGCACTTTGATGTTCCACATCCCACAGAAGTGTGCATAACACTGCTGCCTTATAGTCCAATCCTGTGCTCTGGAATCTATAATGATGAAGGGTAGTTGTGTGTGGGTGTCCTTCTCTGAATTCAGTGAGTTTTGCAGTGCTCTAATCAGAAGTAAGCCACATGGATTCCAGACTTGCATATAAATGTGTGTAGGATTGCAGCCCTGCACCCACACCATATATTTACAGAACATGACTTCTTCCCAGAGAATCCTGATGTTTGTCAAGGGTACTGTGAGGGTGAACTACAGTTCCCAGGAATCTTTGGGAGGAAGCTATGTGATTTAAGTGAGCTGTGAGGGTGTGACTTAAGTGTGCACAGGATCACAGCCTTACAAGTACAAAGCAAACAAACCTCAAAGCTCTTGTCATCTATGGAACATACCGCTTGTCTGTTATTCCAAATAAAACAAAACACATCACCTCAATGGCATCAAGCTTCTCTGAATGTTGTGCAGCCTGATCCTAAGCATGTGTACTCAGAAGTAAGCCCTGTTGATTTAAATGGGAATTACTACCAAATAAGGGGCTTATATTGCCAAGTGATCCTAAGAATGTTTGCTTGGAAGCGAGTCCCAGTAAGTGGAGACTCCTGCCAGGTAATTGTGCATGGGATTATCCTTGTGCAACCAAACTCCTGTCCCTGTTTACTCAGACGGATCTCTTACTCCCAAGCAACTATGCAACTATAATCTTATAGCTTCCCGCGAATTTAATATTTATTTACTCTTATTTATTTTAAAGACATCTTTTCATCTTTTTTTACTCTGGAGTAAATAGTTCTGGAGGGCATCGCAACGAAAGGCGAAACCCGAAGCTGCGGCGATACAATGCGCATAGAGCCCCAATCCTGCTCTACTCGGAGGTAAAGCCTCGCGGAAGCTCCCTCCGCGAGCCTCCGCCTCCGCCTCTGGGGGCGCTAGAGAGCAACCACGCGAGGCCGGGAGCCGCGCAAGCTGAACGCGCGGTTATTGGCTGAGGGAAAGCGGGGAGGGGGGAGAGGCGGGGAGAAGAACGCTTCCCACGTGACCCATCTCCAGAATGTTGGGTTCTTGCCCCAGAGCCGGCGCCGCGAGTCGATCCCTCGAGGCTGGGCAGCAGCAACATAAGCGGCGGCGGCGGCGCCTTCATTTGCAGCGTTCACGTGGGCGCGTGGTGATGTAATCCCTCCTCCTCCGCCCGCCCCGTCGTGGCGCTTGGAACGCAGCGGAGCCGCTCTCCGTTGTTTGGCGAGCGGGCAGCTTGAGGGGCGCAAAAAGGCAACTTTTGTTTCTTGGGCCGGTTCCGCTCTCCGAGCCGGTGCGCGCGCCAGCCAGCCAGCCGGGCAGAGGGGAGCCTCCATGGGGTGAGTGAGGCGTGCGCGCCCGGCTCGAACTTTTCGCCTGCTCCTCCCCTCGCATCTCTGCTCCTTAGGGAAGCGGCCCTTCCCAGGCGAACCCTCTCGCCCGGCCGCCCACCTCTCTCTCTCCCCGCGCTTCGAGGTTGCCTCGGTCTCCCACCTCTCGCCTTCCCCACCACCTCCCCTCCTTGCGCCTTTTCTCCTTTTGTTGCGCGGAGCCCCGGTCGTGGCAGCTCGGGTGGGGGGACCAAGGAGGAGGGAGACGGGGGCGCTATGAATGGGAGCATTGTCTCGCCCTCCCTTCAGGAAAGGTTTGGGATGGAAAGCGAGCAGGGGGGGAGAGTGTTTCGGGGTGCGTTTTAACGGGGAGGGGGGATTCGCCTTGTGTCTGCTTCAAGGGAATAAGAGAGAGTAGCAGATGGGATAAGTGGTACCTCTGGAGAAGGGTCCGGGGATGGGAATGCCTCGCGGGGGGCTCCCCTCAGCTCATTTCCTTGCCGTTTGGGGTCCCTGAAGTTTAAACGAGCTTGTGGAGGATAGAGAAACCGATTACACGCCCACGAAGTGATTGCTGGAAGGGCGGGGGTTGCTTTATAGGTGCTCCTTCTCTCTCTCTCTCTCTCTCTCTCTCTCTCTCTCTCTCTCTCTTCTCTCCTTATGATTCAAATCAGCTTTTGGTTTCTGTTGTACGGTAGATGGGAGGTCTTTTTTTTCCTTTAAGAAAAGGGGGGAAGTTCCTCCGGGGAAAAGGATGGGAAATGACACCTTCTGTCCCAAGAAGAAAAAGAGAGATTTTCTTTTTCTTTTTCTTTCTTTTCCCCACAAGCAGACAACACAAAGCCGAGCCTGTCCCCTCCAGTGCGTTTTCCTTCCAAAGACCTCCCCAGTGCCTTAACGCAACCTTTAGGGGAAGACCTCTTCCCTCCTCTCCCCCTCCATCCCATAAGTGCTCATTGCTGTGGTCTAGACCCACCAGGGCTTTGGAAAGTTGACAGCTCCGCAGCTTACATGTGAGTCATAATCACTGGGTAAGCTGAAAAGGCTAAAGAAATCAAAATCTTTGGGTTTACCTCCTGCTGCCAAGGTATCCTCAAAGCAGGATTTTATTTGTTTGAGAGTGGAAGAAAATATCCCATTGGAGGGATATGCTCAGAGTAAGCTGGTGGATTTTTCACACCTCCTAAGGGGATTTATCCTCTTCAAGGTTCTTATGCTTAAATTTCTAATGTGGTGAGCTTGTTTGTGTGTTGTTGTTTTTAAAGGGAGATTTTACCCATGTGTACCAGTTCCACACTGATGAGTCGTGAGCATAATTTACTGGATAATTAAAAGGTTCTACATGTGAAATGAAGGGTACCATTAACATCGATGCAAATCTACCCTTGTACTCTAGCTCACAGCATGCTGTGGGCTGTGCCAGTAAGGTGTGAGAATCTATTTCCGTCTTTACTTGCCTGGTAGGAAATGTTTAAAAATGCCATTCTTGGATAAAGAAGTACAAAAGTAGTTTTTTCTCTTTCAGGGTTGTATTTATAAACTGGCAACACCTGCAACTTTTGACTGCAGGGTAGCTTTGCCCTAGTTAGTGGTGGCTAACCTGCAATCCTTCAGATGTTGAGAATTGTAGAATTGTAGACTTGGAAGGGGCTACGAGGGTCATCTAGTCCAATCCCCTGCAATGCCCAAGGTGGGGCTCAAACCCATGAACCTGAGATTGAGATTCTCAGGCTCTACCTGCTGATCTATATGGTGGATGCCAGCTCCACTGTCCTTGGCCTTTGGTCAAGCTGGTTAGGGCTGATGAGAGTTGGAATCCACCAACATATGGAGGGCCACAGGTTCCCCATTCCTGCAACAGGTTACATATGAAGTTCTTGGACTACTGGTCTAATTAGCCAAGTACTGGTAGCGGCTCTCAAAGATTTCAGAAGAGACATTCCCAACTTCACCTAGAGATGCCAAGGATTCAACCTGTGGCCTTTTGCATGCAAAACAGATGCTCTGCCACTGAGTTATGGCCCTTCCTGTGCATTAGAATAGATTTATTTCAATGGCGGCATCACTTGATCAAGATTTGAGTGTCACCAGTGAAAGTTGGGGGTGGGGTTTGTTGCAGGTTGTAACTCAAATTAACCATTGCATTGTGGGCTGTCATGATTGGAGGGGTAGGAGTTTCATTTTACACATTAATGTGTTAAGAAACCTGGATTTGCTTCTGAGCATATGCCAAGTAGGGTGAGGCCAATTGCACTCTGACATTATAACACAGATATTTTCAGAAACCTTTTTATCACTTTCCCGCACTATGTTTTTCCAAGTGTGCACCTAAACATGTAATGTGTGAAAAGGCCCATTAAGTAATTCCATGTGGAACTTTTCCTGTAGTTGTTGAATCCAAAGGTTACTGTGGCATCTGAGAACTTCATGATCTGAGTCTAGCTGTACATTTTGTATTGTTAAATAAAAACTTAGTGTTTGCTGCCTTCATATGTAAGCATAGCCTATCTTCTTCCATTACTTTAAAATGAGCGTGCTTGGGTAGCTATATTCCCTATAAGTATGGCAGCACCATGTAAATGCAAGAGGAAGCACTTGCTACTTTCTGGCTGTTAGAGGCCATTGAAAGTGCATATAAGATTTTGCACAGCCAGCCAGATTCTTGATGATCGGTGGAATACAAAGGAACAAGGACGCTTGATTGGATGGCTTTCAACCATCCTTTCACCTTGCACTTTGGTTCTGAGCCAGATATTGTACTTCATGGTTGGCAAATGTAGCAGTTTAAAATGACAATGAGGCTAAAAGAGAGTAGTACATTTGCAAGAATATTGTGAATGGAGCAAGGCTTCTAATAGCTACCATTGATTTTGGAATAACCATATGCCAGACAAAATAGGTCCTTGTAACTTCTGGGGTGTGTGTGTGTGTGTGTGTGTGTGTAAAGTTTATTTCTGGTAGGGAGAAACTGTTGCACTTCACCCATATTTCCTTTCCACTTGCCATATTGGTGCTCAGGCCACTGCTTATTATTGAAACACTTTTCTAAATGGATACATTTTAAAAAGCAAGCTTCAATGGAGTACTAGTACAAACTGTTGCTAAATACAAACCATGCAGTGTACAGTAATGATTTACTGACGTACATGCTATTAAGATACACAATTTTGAACAGGGGTGGGGACATCTTTTCACTTTGAGGGCTCACCACTGTCACTCAGGACAGTGGGCTAGGCATACACCTCTCTCTTTGCTCCATCCAAACAAACAAGAGATGTTAGCAGAATTCAAGAACCTTTTTTAACTCTGAAAAAACACCTGGAGTGTCCAGTGGGGCCAGTGAGCGTGGTAACCTGGGGAGAGGGCTGCATTTTACCTCTGGGCCTGAACTTCCCCAGCCCTCTTTTAGAATAATGTAAAAAGGCAGATAGTAAGGATGCAGCCTGCTAAGTAGTGAATCCTCCGTTCTGGGACTGCTCCCAATCAATCACTGACAAAGCTATCAGTTGCTAGGAAAGAGACGCAGGGGTTTCATGCACTAGAGAGAGTTAAAATAACTGGATCCCCTCCCTGCCTTGGAAACGTTAATTTGGTTCTGGTACATCATCCTTCAGGCATACTCGTGATTCAATAGTCAAGGTGAAACCTGTGGTTCATTATGATAGCTAATTGGCTCCATGAAAGCTGTGCGAGGCGGGGGCTGTGGCATTTGAATGATACAGATAATTTGATTTGCTCAGCTTGATCCTATACATTGGGGGGGGGGCTGTGGGCTAGATGTGGCCCCTTGACTCCTGCTTCAGTTAGGTTTGCAGAAAAGCCTCCTATTTATTGCTAATTTTCAGCCTTCCTTCCCCTTGGCAAGCTGGGTTGCAATACTCAGTGATGGATCTTAAGTGTCTGTGTCCAAGCTGTGTACTTGGGTGAGAATTGTGGTCTTCAAGAGGAAGGGAGCCTCTGCATGAGCTTCCAACTCCCATCAGACCTGGCTGGCATAGCTGATGGCCAGGAAGGATGGAATTAATCCAGCAACATCTGGAGGGCCGCAGGTTCCCCATCCCTGGACTACAGGTTACTTAAAAAGAAAAAAAAGTAGTCTTGCTTTCTACTGCCCTAGAAGACAGGACTAGATCTATTGAGCTTAGCAGGCAGGAGAGCCGATTTCAGAGGTTTCCAAGGAGTCTGGACAGTTGTTATTATTATTAATAATCATTTCATTTCTATACAACTTTATACTTTAAAAAATCTCAAAGTAGTTTGCAACCCATTAAAACATGAAATAAAACAAATTCAAGCTTCAAAGAAAAATACAGCGGTACCTTTGGTTGCGAATGGGATCTGTTCCGGAGGCCTGTTCGCAACGTGAAAAGCCTGCAACCTGCGCAAGTGTGCAGCGTGATTTGGTGTTTGTGCGCATGTGTGAGTGGTGAAACCCGGAAGTAACCCTTTCCGGTACTTCCGGGTCGCTACGGGACGCAACCTGAAAAAATGTAACATGAAGCAAACGTAACATGAGGTATGACGGTATTTCAGATCCTTCTTGAAGTGACATTTTGTTTCCCCATATTTATCTACCTACTTAGTTTATAGAGCTGCCCCATAGCAGAAGTGCTCTAGGGCAGTGTTCCCCAACCTTGGGCCTCCAGCTGTTTTCAGACTACAATTCCCATCATCCCTGACCACTGGTCTTGCTAGCGAGGGATGATGGGAGTTGAAGTCCAAAAACAGCTGGAGGCCCAAGGTTGGGGAACACTGCTCTAGGGAGCTGGTGTGGTGGTTAGAGTGTTGGACTAGGACCTGAGAGATCAGGGTTCGAATCTCCACTCAGTCATGAAGCTCACTGGGTGACCTTGGGCCAGTCACAGCCTCTTAACCTACCTCACAGGGTCTTTGTGGGGATTAACTGAGGAGGGGGGGGTAAACCAAAGGGTGGGAGATAAATGCAATAAGCAAGCTCTTCTGCTTAGCTGTTTAAGAAAGCTGGAGGGGCCACCCAGATGGCGAAGTCACTCGCCAACCTGGCACCTAGAAATCTCCATGTGGTCGCAATTGGACCCACGCCAGTGGCAAAACACGCCTGGCGCCTGGGGGATTTTGAACATTGTCTGAAATAACAAACCCAAATAAAGTAGATAATCATTTAATAGTACAAGGTGGATAGCAAATGGCTGAGAAAAAGCAGCAAGGTCTACCTTCCTCCCTTAGGTATTGTGCAGTCTTAAGGTGAAAATGAGCAACGGCTGACTATAAAGTATACTTTATAGGTTTTGGTTGAATGTTTCTTCTTTAGTTTGACTGGAGGGTGGCTGTGTGATGGATTGGACAATGCTGGATATTCAGGTTGTCAGTAGAGTAATCTCAAGCAACGCAAGAGTGAGCCTGTGGCTAATTGATGGAGCAGCCCAGACTGTCAGCAGAACTTATATCTGAAGATAAAAACTGGGTTAGTGGCTCAGAAAAAGAGTTAACGTTTTATGAAGCTAAAGGAGAAGCTGTGCTGGAGGGGAAGGCAGATCTCTGGAAGAATTCTTACTCAGACCTTTTGCAAGTGGGGATAGTTGGCTTTTCCTTGTGTTAACTGAGTGAGTTGACTCTCTCTTTGGAAAAAAGTTAAGGAAGCAAATAAGTACTCATTGTTGAATGCATTGTCTAGAATTGGAATTTCAAATGTATTATTATAGTACTTCCAAAAGGTGATTTTCATAAACCAGCTAGCATGATAAACTTGCTTGTGAAGGGAACTAGCAGAGGACCAAGATCCTACCAGCCCCTTGAGATGGGTTGTGCAGTTCCTGCAAAGGGCTTGCATCATGTGTCTGGCAGCCCCTTTTCAAAATGGTTGTGTGGATCTGCCTTGAAGGAACTAAGTGTCACCTCTGACCATTGGACCTGCTGTCTGAAGCTGATGGGAATTGTAATCCAGCAGTTCCTGTAGGAATATATGAAAGCTGCCTTATACCAGGTCAAACCACAGAGTTATCTAGCTTAGCATTGTCTGAATTGTGAATTTCAGTGGCTCTCCAGTAGATCTGGAGGGCTACGGTTTCTCCACCTAGGGGAGCCAGTTGTGAAGATCCTCTGTTTTATGCTAATTTAAATTACTGTAATAGGAAATGTGAGCAAATGAATCTCTATAGATAGAATACAGTATGAGCCCTGTTGTACACAGTGGCTTGTCTCCAGTGTGGCACTACATACCGTGTCCCATCAGTGCAAGGATTTCTGCTTGTGCAGTAAAACTCCCCCCACCCATGTCCCTTAAATCTGTTCTGGGCCCCCAACCCTCTGGAGCAGATTTGGTGAGGGCATGGGGTGCCTGAGGGGTGGGGTGAGGAGAGGGGAGGGAATGTTCTGTTGCGCAGGCAGTGTGCCGACTGAACGTATTAGTTGTCTCCCACCCATTGTACAAAGGAGTATGCCCAGGCCACCTGAAGCTGTCACCACAGAACACTTCTAAAATGATTACAGTCAATCCCATTGACTGTTTGGCAGGGAAGAGGCACCCTTTCTTCTCTGCAGTGATGATGTGCTTGTGTTACTACCTGCCACATGAGAGGATACAGTTGTACATGCAGTATTCATTCCCACCCAGATACACATGGAAATTTGTGAAAGTACTTTCCTAAACAGAATAGGAGAAACTGCTGTGTGCTGTAACCTCTGTGGACACACTACATTTGTTCCTGGTCATTTGGTTAGGTGTATCTTTTAAACATTGCTTCACTTCACCCCATCCTATACCCAGTAACTACCTGGCTAAATAAAGCTTCACTATAGTTCATTTTAGGGTCGCTTCTTTGCGGAAGCTTCTGTTAACAACCAACTTAGGACATTGATCCACTAAGGCAGAGCTTTCCTAACTGTGTGTCATGACACATTAGTGTTGGCTGCAGTGTGTAGGTGTGACGTGTGAACGCTCGGCACACTCCTTCCGGGATTGGAAAGCAGTTAGTTTAAACCTCTGGTTTGCTAGTAAAACTGAATTACTGTGTTGTGAAATGATGCAGGTCTAAAATGTGTGTCACCAATATGAAAAGTTTGGAAAGCTCTGCACTAAGGGTTGCTTCAAACCCTTGTACGTTTCTTGTCTCCTGGACCTTTCTTTGAAGAAAAGGCATGACAGTCATGTGCTTGTTAGTTTTGCATACAAATCTGTTCCACTGCAGAATGGAGTTTATGCTTTTTCCTAGAGGGGAGTGTATTCCATGCTTTTTCTTTTTCTTTTTTTAAGCGCAATGTGTTTTAGTTGCCTTTGGTAGGGGAAATTAGTGTGGTTTTGGTGCATTTTTAAAAACTGAAGCAAACAACGAAACTGTTGTTTTGATTTTGATGTGAGAGGGTCAATGGATTTCTGTACATACTGCATTTACTCCTTTCCTCTGAAGTTGCATGTGCTTTATTAAATTGACCAAAGTGTAATGATGTTGGTGTTGACCTTCTTTTAAGTCTGCAGAAGTACCTCCTGATTAATTGCTGTAGCTATTCCTGTGTTTTGTAGTTCTTTGAACATTCAGGATTATTTCATTTTCTTTGGCAAATGTGGATTTGCCCTGGTTCTGCAAGGCTTAATACACTGATCTGATCTCTCTCTCTTAATACTGGCAGAATTGAATTCTTTAGGAGCATATCTCGCTAATGCATACACAGAGAGCTGTCTATTATTGTCTGTCTTCTGGAGCTGGAAGATCATGGGAATAATGAAACACTCATTCTAACCTTGAATGTTTTTGTTGTCTCTGCATTAGGAGGATAACAGGAAAATGTCGAGGTCATAGCTGTATTCTTGAGCTTGGGAATCCAACCCTCTTCTTTTTGACTAGCAAAATCCGCCGTTTATGACTGGCAGATCGCATGCAGTGTAAGGGCTTTTCATGGGGCTACTTTCCACCCATAGGAATGAATGGAAAACATTCATTTATATGGGAGGCAGAAAATTGATGCCCTTGGGGAAGACCACTGGAGGAAGGGCTAACTCTTGAGCTATGAAAAGCAAGGTAGCTCTTGGTGCCGCACGCTGGGTTCATTTTCTTGGTCATGCCAGAGCAGTAGGATCCAAAGGCATCCAGTGCAGAGTCAGTTTTTCTTTCAAGAGGGAAAAGTACTAGAGATTTATGAATCAGAACTGTAGAGTTGGGAGGGACTCCTAGGGTCATCTAATTCCAACCCCTTGCCGTGCAGAAAACTCAACGTGCAGTTCCCCATCCAATTTGAAACCATTCCGGATCCCGCTTACCTTTACCACAGCAATTCAGATGACTCTTGCCGCATTTATCCATCTACAACGGGGGGGGGGGATGTTTTTCAGCCTCAAGGCTGCTTTCCCTCCTGGATAACATTTCGGGGGCTGCATGCCACTGATGGGTGTGGCCAGGGGCAAATGTAGGTGCAGGAAGGATGTGACTCTTTCCTTTTGCACAGTTGGCTACATTCCAGCCAGGCAAAAGTCAGAGGTACCAACATCACAGACACATCTCTGTCCTCCTTCCAGGCAGGCAAGCAGGAGACATTGTTGCAGCACACCTTTCGGGCATGTACTCAAGGAGGGCACAGAGGGAGAGCCTGTGAGGGGTGTGGACTTGAGAGAGTCTTGGGGTAGTGATGGATAGACAGCCCTGGAGGGCAACATTTGCTCCCTACCCCGATTTAGAAATTCACAATTTGGCCAAGCCACATTAGTCTTCAAAGCATCAAGACACTCTTGAAACATTTCAGGGCTGCTTTATTTTATTTTATTTTTTCATTGTCCCCAGGGAGAAAGTCTGTGAAGGTTGTGGGGACCACCCCCAATTGGTATCCAGATCTCCTTGGTTCTAGCCACTGCACCACATTAACTTCCTGCCAGTAGCTCCAAAACTTTCTCCAGAGCTTTCTGCATCAGGTGGTTGCCCTGCGTGGGTTGGAGTGTGATAGAAATGGCTCTGGAGGGGGGTCCAAAGCTAGCGCTTGCCCTTGCAAGCCCCCCCTTTCCATGCTGAACACTTAACATAAACACCAGAAAAGGGCTTATGGTTTCTCCATCTTGGTCTTGTCACTTTGCGTATTCAGCAACAGGACATCCAAGTTAGAGGAAGTCCAGTTATGTCCATGCATGTGTAAACCATTCCTGAGAATTCAGCATGCATCCAGTCTCCAGTCTTTTACCTCCCCACCCCCCAAGCTTTCATAATTTTAAGTTCCTTTCTCCTTTTAGAGGCTCCTTTAAAGAAGAAGAAGCACATTAAGTTTACTGGGATTTTAGTTTCACTGAATTATCCTCGTTAGCTTTGCTGTTCATGAATAAGGGGTTTCTTTGCCAAGTGGCACTTGACTGGCATTGGTGTGTTTAACTTAATGTGGTGTTTTATTTTTGATGGTGGAACGGGAATAACCTCTCAGCAAAAGCATTTGCAAGGTTGCACAATGCACTCCTTTATTCTTTTGGCATGGAGGTTTACACTTAAATGCAACTTCTGTCGTGTGTGTGTGTATTTCTGACTCTGCAATGATGCTGTCTTTCCGGCAGTGTGACCACTTAAGGATGACTCAGCAGACTGCATAGGGCTTCCTGTTGGGCATCCCTTAGTTTCTGAAGACCTGCACAGGTGTTTCTTATGCTACATGTTTTGGATCAGGGCTGGGGGACCTGGAGGCTCTGCTCCTCCCTGCACTCTATGCTGTTGCCTGGCTGGAATGTGTCCTGTTCAGCAATAATGCCTCTTGCTTTCCTGGATAGAGATAGATGTATGTGTATAAACCTCTGAATTTTGTATGGCTTGAATGTAACCCACTGTACAAAAGTAAGAGTCGCACCTGTTGCTTTCGCCACAGCCATCACTGGTTTGCAGCCCTGGGAAGAGTCACATATTAAGTGTAGGTGTGAACACCTGTGTCATGCACATCAAAGAGCTTAGGTTGGCCTCAGCTCTCCAGTCAATCAGTGGTGGCTGTTTGTTCCCTTATTAGGCAGTAATTCTTTTTAGTTTAATGGGCAACAACTCATGTCCTTTTTCCATTCTCACCCCCTTCCCCACATCTGACTGCACAGTGGTTCCTTGGTGTTCCTTGGTATCCGTTGTATAAAATTCAGTCCACAACTGAACTTGGCAAGTAGTGCAGACATTGGAGGTTGCTGTTTCTGACCACTCATAGGGTGTCAGTGAATGGCAAGATAATCCTGTGTAGTGTCACAGTACTGCACAACATTGCTGTGGCTCCCACCACCACCCCAGTGGGATTCTTGCTTTGGAGGGATTGGCTTCCAAGCCAGTGGTTCCCAAACATCCTCCCCCCTTTCCATGGACCTCTTGGAAGTTGTTGAGGATCTTAGTGGACCACTTAGTTATTTTTCTGCCTGTTGTAGCAATTGAAATTCCGCAGAATTCAAATTGTAATAAGTACTAAAAGAAGTAACAAAAAATACAATTCAGAATCGATATGACTATTCAGTGCAATGGATACGCAGATCCCAACTTCAACCACAAATCCATAGACACATGGCAAACTACCTGACTGAAGCTTATGGAGCAGTGGCAGTTCACAGTTTGGGAACCTCTCTTCCAGTAAGTTTTCGGAAGTGCTTTCCTTGCAATTGTAAGGATCAGGGCTGCAAGTGGCTGGGGAACGGATTGCAAAAGTGTCATTGGTGCTCTGCTGTACTTACTATGTCCACCAGTGCTGCTTAATAGGGGAATTTCACAAATATTTATCAGACGGCATCTTTTGTTCAGTACCTACCCATATGCTGCGATTTAAAGAGTTTGTTGCTGGTGCCTGCTGCATGTATATGGAACATATAATGGAACTTATTTTCCTCTCTCCTTTTTGTTTAGGTGTTGAAAACGCATAAGGTTTAGAACTTTGAATGGAATAAGCATGAAGAGCTTGAAAGCAAAGTTTAGGAAGAGCGATGTAAGTATTCGGCAGCTCACTGTGGCTGACTCATATTAGTTTGTCTGTATTGTGGAAGCATTCCTTCAGTCCCACCTTGATAAAGCCTTTAAGTTAATGAACTACGAGGGCGGAAATGGTAATGCTTGTGAAATGTAGCAGGAGAGAACCGTAGGACTCGAAATTGTTTCTGTTCTTGCATGGTGTTTACTGAGTCACTTTAACATAATATGTACATAATGTTATTTGTATGCTGCCTTTCTGCAGTTCTGATGATGCTCAAGGCAGCTTGCCACATGGAAAATATGGAGGAAATACATAACAAAAGCAGTCATAAACAATAAATGAAACATTAAAAATACATACTTGTACTCTGTCATGCACCCATGCACACTGATGACACCACAGAAATAAATACACACACTGCAGGTTTTGAATAAGTGTTTCTGTATTGACATTCAGTCACATTTTAGGATAGTTTATAATAACAGTAGCAGCAACATATATATATATATATATATATATATATATATATATATATATATATATATGTAGAAATGTAAAAAATAAATAAATCTTCGGTTGGTTCAGCTTCTGCCTCCAAATCTTGACTTTAATGATTAGAGAATCTCAGGTTGAGACTAGGGAAAGGCCATTTCACACGCAAGTCTTTTTCAGATGTACACTTGACAGGGAGCTTTTGCAGCCAGTTATTGCTTGTTGATGGGTGAATCTCCTTTGGATGAAACGATGTCTAAACGATGTTAAGCCAGTATTGCATAAGCCATTTTGGGGACTAATGCACCCTGCTAGGATTGTTTGTATGCAATAGTGTTTGGTTGGTGTGTGTGTTCCATCCTTTCAGGGAAGATAACTTGGGATGGAGTTAAGGAAGGGACAAAATGTGTTCTATGTGCAAAGGGTGGGATGGAAGTGACATGATGGGAGGGTTTGTGGCTTTTTAAAAAACAAAAAAATGAATAAGAAGATTGAAGCTGATTTTCCCTGGCATTATTCTGCTCACTCTAGTATTTCTCAGTGATTTTTACGTGCTCAGCAAAATTTTAAGATCAAGCCTATCCTTTACTTAACTGGTTTGACGTCATTCCAGAAAACAGAAAAGTAGTATGATGTAGGCTTCATTCAAAGAGCTTTTTGATTTACTGGAGTGCTATCTAATTAAACAGGTCTCAACAGCAAGTTGAAACCCTTATATGTGTTACATGCACATGTACTTGGAGCCAATCTAACCCTGCTGCTTTTTTTTAACAGAAAAAGCTCACACTTCAGAGCTTTATAATGATGGGTAATTAGCTATCATTGATTTTTTTTATGCTTTATAATTTCTCCCTACACTTGGAATGATGCCTATAGCAAATATTTTCGGCTACCTTCTGATAACTCCGCTGCTTCAGAGCAGCTGTGGAACGATTGCCATGATTCAATTGCTATAAAGCCTCATGTTGGGTTTTGTAATAAGCTTGTTAATTCAAACCCTCCTAAGCTACTTCTGGGAAATGGATTTACAGACTCAACGGCTGGGGGTGCTGCTATGTCTTTGTGGTGATCACAAGGGCTGAAACGTGTTTGTGGCTTAATAGGCATAAGCACGCTGTTATTATTTATTAAAATTGTATACTGTCCTTTATCTGAAGACCACAGGGTGGTTCTGAGCTAGATGGACCAGTGGTCTGACTTGGTATAAGGCAGCTTTTTGCAGAAGGTCCGTAATGCTACTGTGTCAGATGGAGTTTGGGCATTGCTCGATTCTGCCTTTTTGTAGGTCCCGTGGCTGTTCTGGAGGGAGATGGTCAGATCCACAAATATAGCTTGACTTGTTGGTAGCCAGTGACGTCTGTCTGTCTGTCTCTCTTCAGGCATGCATGCCTTCAGCTCAGTGTAGAACCGAGGAGGCTACACATGCAGTATGTCTTCACAGATAGCCTAGTGGTCCTTTGAGGCTAGAAGAGAGAGTGAGTGAGAGGTCTCTGTATGTGGGCCTGCTGTCTTGCAGTGTATAACTTGCCACTCACCTGGTAGCAGCTACAGAGGTGTGCTAGCAAAATACAGATATGTATTGCTGAGTGCATTGCTGATTTGGCAAGATGCAGGCATATGTTCAGTCCTCATCAGTAGTTTCACACTCTAGGTACCAGCTGCTCACACTGCCTTTTTAATGAAGCAGCAGACTGCTTGTTTGATATGGAGCAGTTCATCGGGTGTAAACAACAATGGCAGCTAATTTTACTTGCACGTTATTGTGAGAGCTTCTACCTTCCACTACGACTCTCAAGGGTCTTAGAGCCCCAAGGTTCCCTTGCCTTCAGAAAATCCCTGCTCAGCCATGAAAGGCATTGGGTGAGCTTGGACCGATCACACTCTCTCACCAACCCCTCAGGGTTGTCGTGAGGTAAAAGGAGGAAGAAAGGACCATGTACGCTGCCCTTGAACACCTTGGAGGAAAGGTGAGATACAAATGCAATAACTAAATAAATGTTGGCCAAGCCTCATGCCTGTGAAGTATCGGCAGACTTGAGGGGAACAGCAAGGTGTGCAGAGCAGCTCAGTGAAGAATCTTTGCGCTGACTGACAATGGGTGAATGGAAAATGGGGCAGGAGGGAGAATGGTATATTGGGGGGGCATGTTTGGCTGACTGGAACAGGAGCACTGCACATTGCAACATTTTGTTGCAGGTCCCACTAGTTATGCTTATAAAACCCTTAAGAAAAGCAAGCAAGGCCCAATTCATACAACCCTCAAGCAAGCAAGCAAGCAAGCAAGCAAGCTCAATCCAGTTGGGATTGGGTAGGGAGGGCGAAGAAGCCTCTGCCCACTTGCTGAATTTCAAAACCTTGAGCTGAAAAATACAGTGAACCTGCCTCCTTGTTTCTGATCCTTTTCACATTGGTTTCCAATGGCGAGTTCTACAACTCCAGTTCACCACTGTATTCTTTTGCAGGAGAAAAATCGATTCGGAATCTGAAAATAGCAAAACTGCCTTGAGAGGGCCTTGCTTACTCATCTCTGCTTTAACAATTTACCACTGTGGGCGATGAGTGAAAAATGTCAGCCCTGTTCTAGTAACATGCAGAGGGTTGGGTGGGTCTTTGACAGGGGGCAATGTTGCTTAGGGTTGCCAGACATATCCGGAATACTGTACTCAGAAGCATCGCTAAAATGTTCTGCCAAAAGTATGGCAACCCTAGTGTTGGTTCAATCTATGGCAGGGGTAGGGAACATGGTGCCCTGTAGCTGTTGTACTAAAACACCCACCATCTCTGATCATTGACCTTGCTGGGTTGATGGGAGTTGGAGTCTAATGACATTGGCACTGCTCTGGGCACCCCTGGCATGGTCACTGTCATCCACATGGAGGGAAACTTGTTATGTTTAAAAAAAAAAAAAATCATTACACTCCGCTCCAAGAGAATTAGCTAATAAAATGGCACACTCTGCTTAACAGATGGAAGCTCTGTTTCTGCCATGTAATTTTTTAAATGACCACTTTTAACTGATGGGTAGTAGAAGGAAGAAAAACATTCTTTGTCATGTAGGCGAAACAAATGCTTTCACTCTCTCCAGGCTTAACTTGGAAGTAGGAGTCTGAAGGACAGCTTGCTCTGATCTTATCGACACCTCTTATAAAAGACTTCCTTTTAATCCAACCAGGATAAATTCCTTTGTTTTTGTTTACAGGAGGTTGGGCTTGATTTATTAAAATAGCTCCTGGCCTTAAGGATCCTCATTCCATGGAGTCAAGCTAAATTTGTATTCCTAGAATAGAGAACAGGAGAGACTAGAGGCGGCTGGCTGTGTCTGTCCCGAAACAAAGCCTCTAGAAACTCTATTGTCAGTGAAGGCAAAATGGGATTGAAAGCATTGGCTGAAAGCAATTCACTAATCAGTTGATTCAAGTCAGGTTAAGGCACAGTTATTTTAAACCTTGTTTATGCAGAGTAGTTAAAAAGTACAGCATACGCTGCTCAGATTGGCCCTACCAAGGATGAGCTGTGTCTTTAGCAAACCATAGGTTTTTTTCCTTTTAAGTGTCGTGTCTTCTAAATTGCATAGTTGTCTCCCTGCTGTGTTAGATATATCTAACACAGATATATGTAAGGTATCTTAACACAGCAGGGAGACAACTATGCAATTTAGAACATAAGGTGCTTATACACAGTGCTTCTTTTCTGGGGATACACAGTACCAGCACCTCTTTTTTCACATGTCAAGTGTTGCACTTTCTGTAACAACTTCATGGTGAATACTGGCACATTTTTCTGAAGAAGAAAAAAAGCACTGCTTATGCCAAGTTAGACCATTGCTCCATTATTGCCCACACTGACAGGCAGCAGTTCTTTGTGGGCATACACTGGTCTGTCTCTCCCCTGGAGATACTGGGTATTATTGTTATTATTTATTAAACTTACATACCACCTTTCATCCAAAGATCACAGGGCAGTTTGCAGTATAAAGTTGTTGGACTTCAACTCCCAGAAGCCCCAGCCGGGATGGTCAGTGGCCAAGGATGATGGAAATTGTAGTCCAGAAACATCTGGAAAACTGATTGAACCAAGGACCTCCTGCATACAGAACAGATGCTCTACCACTAAATCTTGCTTCAGTGCTGGCAATGGGGTGGAGTCCTCTACACCTGAGGGTAGCAGGGTAGCTTAGGGGCACCTGGGGTTGCTAGCTTAGTAGTCTGAAAATGGCTGTGGACTTCTGGAGGGATCAAGGGGCTGCTGCTGCCTTGAGGTGACTGTCCTGTCCTACCCAATGGTAGGAGTGGCCCTGCTGAAAGAACACAAGTCCTGATGAGTCTGACCAAAGCTCCATGTAGACCAGCCTCCTCCCACTGGCAGCCGAAAGACCATAAATAAGGGTTGCAGACCATAGTTGCTCCTCAATCAATTGGTGTTCAATGATCATAGAATTGTAGAGTTGGGACCACAAGGATCATCTAGTCCAACACCCTGCAACACAGGAATCTTTTGCCCAAGGTGGGTCTTGGACCCACAACCCTGAGATTAAGTACTGTCTCTGAACCTAGAGGGTTGTTGTTGTCATTGTTTATTTCTACAAAAATAATCTCAAAGCTACTGATAAACCTCCCTGTTATTAATTTGTCTAATTCTCCTTAGAAGCTGTCTGAATTTGTAGCTTCAACCACATCCTGCGGCAGCAAAATCCGCAAACAGATGTTTCTTATATTTGTCTTGAATTTATTTTTTTAATTAGGCTGTAATACTGTTGCTGCCCAGGTGCCAGTAGCAAACCTCCATCGAGGGCTGTTTATCCTGCTTTGCTTGTGTGGTTCCTAGGACATTAGGACTGGCCATTGTTGGCAGACACAGTGCTGAGGTAGATCAGAGATGGCCAACATGATAGCCGGCAGATTCTTTGGACTACAACTCCTGTTCTCTCAGATTAATGGCCATGTTGGCTGGGGCTGATGGGAGTTGCAGTCCAAAGCATCTGGCGGGTACCACATTGACTATCCTTCAACTAGATAAACCCTTGGGGTTGGTCCATCGTAGGTTCTTTTCAAAGCAGTCTAGCATGGATGTAGGCATGCTTTATGTACATTGAAGTTATTGGACTTGAGTACACATAATTCTGTGCTGGACCATGGGCTATTTCTGTGCTCTTCCTTTATCTTTTCCCATTTCCTTACATCCATCCCATTCTCTCCTCTCCCTGTCATCAACATTTACAACAGTCTTCCCCCAACCCGGTGCTCGCTAGATGTTGTTGGGCCACAGTTCCCACCATCCCTGTCTATTGACCATATTGGCTGGAGCTGATGAGAGCTGGAGTCCAAAACATCTGGAAGGTGCCAGATTGTGGAAGGCTGCTTTAGAATGTGAACTCCTTGGGTCAGGGGCCTGCCCCTTTCTTGTTTTGCATGGTGAATTGGCATGTACATTGATGTAAGCTGCAGAAATGAACTATAATTACATTAATAGCCAGAGGTCTTCTTATGAGGGATACACAGTTCTGTGTTCCTATTTTGGACAGACTGCTTTCTTTAAAGTATCACCTACCACTACCTGTGGTTGTGGATTTCTGTGGCTCACCATGGAAAGTGCGATTGTCAGCAGTCCATGCAAGACAGAGGCTGAGATCTCTTGGCCGTTTGGGAGTTTCAAATGTTAAATAAATGTATTGAATCCCTGAAAGTGCCAGGGTTTTGTTTTGTTTTGCTTTTTGTACTGTTATATGACTTCCCCACCCCCCAAGTTTTGTAGGTCTCTTGAGAAAAATGTCTGGTTTTCATTCTGAGTCGTATTTAGCCTTTGCTGGGTTTTTTTGAGGCAACTTGGTATGTTAACAATGCACTAAAACGACGAAGCCTGCAACTTTTGATTTGCTTAAAAGAATAGGACTGCTGTTGAGTCTGGCATTTTTACAGAAACATGCATCTACTCATGGTTTCTTTGTTTCTACAAGCCCATCGTTTAGGGAGATGTTGACAGGCTGAACACAACCTGCAGGTCTAAAATGTTGCCTGTCCCTTACTTTACTGTGGCCCTCAAGACATTGCTGGTGTTACAACACCCATTTCTCCTGACCATTAACCGTGCTGGCGGGGGCTGATGGAAGTCGGAGTCCGAATAACATTAGGAGCACCACTGGCTCCCCATTGTTGCATGTGGAAGGGCCATAGCTCAGTAGTAGGACACATGTGCTGCATGCAGAAGGTTCCAGGTTCAATCCCTGGCATCTCCAGGTAGGGCTGGGAGAGACCCCTGGGGAGCAGGCACCCACCATGCTAACAGTACTGAGCTGGATGGACCCAGAGGTGTGACTTGGCATCAGGTTGCTTCCAGTGTTCCATGGTAGGAATGGAAGGTTGTAAGATGTCTTCTAGATCTGCACCCATGCTCTTCCATTGCTTATCCCTGGAAGATGTAACTGTGGAAGATTAACAGTTAAACCTAACATGTGCATTTTCTTGCTAGCTAGCATGAGAAGGGGCAAATGCTACAGAGTTGTATTGCAGATAGGCAGATACTCAGACCATAGAAAAGCAGTTGGTATAGTGGGTTCTGTGTTACGTCATTTCCCCTCCTCTCCTGCAGGAAAGAGCATATAGTACTTCCTGTTCTTGTCTCTTCCTTTGAACAGCGTTGGATGCAGATATGCCCCCGTTTGCTCCAGCTGTAGGTTATACTGTAAATATAAGTATTTTGCCTGCATAGTTTTTACTGCCACTATTGCTGCAAACCAATGCAAGATTCAAAGTAATTATTATATTTTTCAACTTAATTCCCAGGTTATTGCTTGGTTTTGTGTTAAGCGGGGCAAGAGAGAGAGTCAGCTTGCTTCATAGCTGGACTTGCTCAAACTAAGGTTTTACAGCCTGGTTTTGCTGCCAAGCATGGGATTTTGAAACTCTGCTTAACACACACATGTGGGTGCCTGGAGAGATAAATTGTGATTACTACCGGTATATCCTTCCCTTCCCATTAAAACCCTTGCCACAGTAAGTCTTGGAGATGGGGCCTGCCGTAAGCAGTTTTCCTTGGTGTGAAGACCATGTTGTCCAGCCTGTTCTGGGGGCCATGGGCTTCTCGGGAGGTTATTCTCAGTGAGAGAATGCTAATGGATAACTAGGGCCATCTATGCAGTTATCCTGTCCATTATAATGAGAGGCATTTTGCAAGTGACATCAATATAAGTGGGTTGCCCCTTTGAACCGTTGTTCTAGTGCTAGCTGTAATGGGCATCTACTGCTGCCCCCCTCTGCCCCCATTCTTGTCTATATCGCCTTTAGGCTGTTGACATTTTGCTAACCAGCTGGTTTTCCTGTCCTACTTTTAGCAATGGTGCAAACAGCTTATCACTCTGTGTTTTCTGCTAGGCCTGTCTCTTTTGTGTTTCTCCCTGTTAGCCAAGGATGCCAAACAGAAGAAAAGGATAGCATTGCACCCCACTGCTATGCTACAATAGGTGCTGGACAAGGCTTCACATTCAAATTCCTGTAGGAGTGAATGCTGCGCCAAGCTTGCTCTGGCCTTGGAAAAGGCAACTTCGTTGTGGTAATTCATATTGGCAGAAAAAAAAATAGGCTGGTGTGTAAATGCATAACATCAGATTTCCATAAAGTTTCTATTTTTAACTAATAAGGTGTGATTATATACACCTGCTAGATTAGCACAAAACCATTGTTAGTGTTGTTAGAAACAACATTCAAGCCTGCTTAACTTTTTATTTTAACTGGAGTGGCTCTTATTTTAGCCTGCATTGGCGAAAGTGAAGCTAGCATGCTACGATTGTCAAGAGGTCATTATAGCTTTTGTTTCTAGCAATATTTCGCTTGGCTAACCCCTTCAATTAAAGCTTTCTGGCAATTTATGGCTGCTAAGCACTGAATTTCAGTGCGCCTCTTTCAAAAAGCAGCCGGCTGATGATGGTTTAGAGCTGTGTTTACTTGTTGCCATAGTTTTAATGGCGGACATGTGTGCAGATGTGGCCTGTTAAGTGTGTTTACAGCTGGGCTTTTAGGGGGTAACCTACGTGGCTCACTTTCCATTGTGTTGCTTAAGGAGGGCAGCCCACCCCCTATTCGACCTCGCTCAGCTTGTAGGCTCTGCACATTAATATATAGCAGTATCCAAATTGATAATTATTTGGGGGAAGGGTGTTATTTGAAACTTGCAGACTGTAATTTTATTTAAAAGGTTAGAAGCCTAAAGTTTATCCTCAGTTTAGATCATGCAGCCTCCAAACCCTGTGCGGAATGCTTAGAACCTGAGTTACCCTGAGATAGTTTTTTCTGTCGTTTGGAAAGAGAATTTACGAGTTAACGTTGCTGTTGAAAATTTGACATTTCTCAATTCCAATTCCACACTCCATCCCCTTTCTGGTAACCCAGGAATGCAATTGTTCAGCTGTTATGTATTTTTCCTCTGCATACCAGGGAATTTCCATGCATGGAAACTTAGAATAGTTAAATATTGAGTCTCTCTGTGTGTTTCACTCTTAACAGTGAATCATGCTACTTGACCTTGCCATAATTCATAGTTATCCTTGAAATGTTAAATTGCCTCTTCCCTTTGACATGGTCTCAGAATAATTCCTTTTAGAATAGTAACTTCATGGAGAGCTGCCTTAAAATAGAACAGTTGAATGCTCCTATCTTTCAAATATTACTTAATGACTTTTATAGTAAACTTCCAGATTTAGCTCTGGTGAGGCTTGCCGGTGGGTGGGTCCCTACACTTCTTGCAAAGCCAAAGTTGAAACTAGTTGCTCAGGGTTCCCATACTGAATGAGATCTCTTTCACTGTGCTTTTCCCCCTTGCAAAGGCAACACAATGTTCCAACTGGGTTTAATTTAAGGAAATGGAGTTTAAAGTGCTTTATTAGCTATCTGCCCCGTTTTGCGTTGCCTTGCTCTGGCTTTGATCTGCACGTGCTTCTTGCACGCAGCTCTAAAGATAATTCCATGCAAAATTAAAAGTCAGATTTAGCTGATAACATTCCTAGCCCAGGAATGAACTGTTAAAAAACGGTGTAACTGCATATTGTTTGCATAAGTCATAATACAGTGCAGTATTGGGGGTTTTGTTTTGCAGAGCTGAAAAGGTTTAGGGCAGGCAAAAGAAAGTACTTCATCACGCAGTACATTTGCTCCCACAAGAAGTAAGTGATGGCTTTCAAGCAGGATTTGACAAATGCATGGAGGACAAGGGTTTCAATGGCTACTAGTAATAATGGTTATGTTCTACCTTCACTGATGGAGGCAGTATGGCTCTGAATACCATTTGCTGGGAATCACAAGTGTGGAGAGTTGTTGTTTTTTGCTCTCAGCTTCTGCTTATAGGCTTCCCATAGGCACCTGGTTGATCCATAACAGGGAATGTGCCTTGGGTCTGATCTAAGTAAGAGCAGCCCACATGGACCAGTAGTCAGGGTTGATCGGAATTGTAGTCCAGAAACAGCTGGAGAGCCAAGTTTGGGAAACACTGGACTAGATCAGGCTTCCTCAACCTCTGCCCTCCAGATGGTTTGAGACTACAATTCCCATCATCCCTGACCACTGGTCCTGCAAGCTAGGGATCATGGGAGTTGTAGGCCAAAAACATCTGGAGGGCCGAGGTTGAGGAAGCCTGGACTAGATGATCCTTAGGATCTCTTCCAAACCTATGATTCTATTAACACAACCTCTCTTTTCATCCTTATGTGATCAGAGCTCAGCCAAGCTTCCCAAATTAGTCTATCTTTTCAGCTTGCAAGGGATTTCACATGTGGGTAACCTCAAAACTGCTGAAATGTTATCTTTCTCAGATATGTTCTTTTTAATCATCTGTAATGATCAAGCAGAAAACAAGAATGGAAAGAATGTGGTCTGTCTATGCTGTGATTGCGGCGACCCTATCTTTGAAATGAATTGGGCCTTTTTGTCATAAGACACATGTCTGCAGAAGCGAGCAAGCCTGGCTGCAGACAGGAAATGGCCTAGTCTGTGACCTCGTCTCTAGGGGAAAATCAAAGCTCCTATTAATTCCCCTCCCTCCCCAAACCAAAGTAGATCTGCTTTCTTAGTTGGGAAATAAGTCAAATGAAATGCTTTGCTTCCTTCTTTCTAGGCTTATGCAAATATGAGGTGTGAACTGCATTTTGCAAACATGGAAACAATTTAAATGAATGTTCAGCCTAGGGAAGGAGGCAAAACAACACCTAAAGGTCCAAATTCTTGCTTTTGGATACTGTGCAGATTGATTGGAAAAAGTAGTGGCAGGTTTGAGGGGGGCAGTTGCACACAACCCAATAATTTTAGCAGTGTTATCCCTCCCAGATTGTCATCTCCGCTGCCTGCCTCCTTTCAATGAAAATGAAGAAAGGAATGTATGCCCTTTGGCATGCATATCTAGGACAAAGGTTCATTGCATAGATTATATAACAACAGCCAGCCAGTGTGTACAACTAGCACTAGCTTCATTTAATGTAGTTTGGGTGGTACAGAAGCAAGTTGTTTGATGCCATTTTTGGATCTGTTCCTGGGTGTGGGCTTCACAACGCCCCTAGAAGTTAGAAAATTTCTGAAGGCATGCCATATATTTAAAGCACTTACCCCACCCTCAAAGGATCCTGGGAACTGTAGTTTGTTAGGGGTTCTGGGCATTGCAATTCTTGAGAAATAAACTGCAGTTCCCAAGCCATGTATGGCATACTCAGCCTAAGACTCATGGTACTAGCCCATGTATTTTATTTTTACTTACACTTGATTGTAACAAAACCTCTAAGTGGTTTAAAATAAATATTAAAATTATCAATAAACAGTTGAAAACAAGTAATTAAAAACATTTAAAAGTAATTAAAATCGGCAGTAAACTGAAAAGAGGTTTAAACACTTCAACATCTGGATAGGGTTATCTAAACAAAAATGTTTTAAGCAGGCACTCACTGAAAGGAATACAGCGAAGGCAAATTTTTCATATGCCAATTTAAACAAATAGATGCAAATTTCGACTTCGGAGCAAATTAGGAAGTGTGTGGCTGGTGCCTCACCAGTACAGCACAGCACAAACTTAAAAAAACAAACCTAACATTTTTGAAAGAGGAGGGCAGGGGTGAACGAAGACGTCGTGACACCCAAGTCGGGGCGTCGCTACGTACGAGGCATGCGCTGTACGTAGCAGCGCCGCACATGCGCTGTACATAGCGGTTTGGTGGCGGCGCTCCAGTGCCGTATGGACTGTGCCGGGATCTTCTGCTTGCGGCTGTAGCAGCGACGGAGGGATCCTACTGCTGTCCATACAGCGCTGGAGCGCCGCCTGCTATCTACAGCGCATGTGCGGCGTTGTTACATACAGCGCATGTGTGCGATGCTGCACGTGCGCTATACATAGTGGTTTGCCACCGGCGCCGGGATCCTCTCCTCACGGCTGCAGCTGCGAATGGAGGATCCTCTACATGTGGCTGCGGCGGCACGATGGCTGTTCGTGTGCTACGAGCCCCTGCGGGGTGCCTTCTTGTCACCCCCCAGACATGGCACCCGGGACGCATCACCCCCCCACTCCCTGTTGCAACGCCACTGGAGGAGGGAAGGACAGGAGATCAAGGGCCAAAGACCCACAGTTTGCCTGCCTGCTCTCCCTCTAACAATCACCCCTGGTAACTGCACTTTAAGGAATAATTTTGATTGGCTTTTCAAAGTATTTGGGTGAGCAGGCCAATGCTCTGAAGTAGGAAGTCTTACTTTGGGCATATGTCCACGATTTATGAGAAGAACATGGCATTAACTAAACAAAGTATTTAATCAGGATTTAGAATTAATCTTTATTTATAAAAATGAGAAGAGCATTGTGATTTCCCAAAGTAACATTTATGCAGCAGGATCTCATGTTTAACATTCCCTTTTCGTTTCTCTCTGCCTTTTAGCAACAGCAACTGGTCTCCCTTCTCAAGAATAATCTCCTTATGGGCACTGATTCTTCCATCACAAAGCAATACTAACCCTAAACCCTGGGAATTTGAAAAGCTGCTTACAGATTTCCGTGCCAAATCCGAGAGGCTACAATTTATGGGAATCGTGTGTAGCAGGTTCTGATTTACCGAGAGGGTTCTTTAAATTAAAATATTTTTGTGCAAAGTGTCGGGATCCGTTAACATATGGTTGGATATCAGGGGTCTTGCGCGAGGTTTCCAAATATCACAGAAAGTAAACATCTCCCTGTGTAAAAGAGATGTTTGAAGGCAAAGCTGAGCTCTCCTCAACTGAAATAGAAATAGAGCTTCAAAGGGCAGTGGGGAAGTGAGTTTTGTAAAACTGGAGTTTTTAAAACCTGGACATCTCATTCGGAGCTCAAATGAGGATTAAGGGTGGCTCTGGCATTAACGCCGGGAAATAAACTTTTCCTGTTTAAGTGTTTTGTCTGTCTGGGTCTCTAGCGTCTGGATTTTGTTGTGTTAACTAGGTCTAATGTCGCAGATTGTTGGCCCAGCGCATGGGTTGTGTAACCTGCAAAATGTTCTTCTCACCCTCAGTTGTTGTTTGGTGGGGACAAGGGAGAGTACTTCATTTTTCAGGGGATTCTTTAAGTTCCTCTGTAGATCTGGAATATACATTGGGGGCATGTCCTTTGCTTATCCTCCAACTTAACTGCTGTACATTAATTTTTGTGTGTGTGTTATTAATAATACATTTATGCAGTGCTTATTTTAAAAAACCAAAGTGCTTTATAAACATTATCTTGGTGGTAATAATAATAATAATAATAATAATAATAATAATAATAATAATAATTTATTATTATTATTTATACCCCGCCCATCTGGCTGGGTTTCCCCAGCCACTCTGGGCGGCTTTCAACAGAACATTAAAATACAACAATCTATTAAACATTAAAAGCCTCCCTAAACAGGGCTGCCTTCAGATGTCTTCTAAAGGTCTGGTAGTTGTTGTTCTCTTTGACATCTGGTGGGAGGGCGTTCCACAGGGCGGGCGCCACTACCGAGAAGGCCCTCTGCCTGGTTCCCTGTAACTTGGCTTCTCGTAGTGAGGGAACCGCCAGAAGGCCCTCGGCACTGGACCTCAGTGTCCGGGCTGAACGATGGGGGTGGAGACACTCCTTCAGGTATACTGGACCGAAGCCATTTAGGGCTTTAAAGGTCAGCACCAACACTTTGAATTGTGCTCGGAAACGTACTGGGAGCCAGTGTAGGTCTTTCAAGACCGGTGTTATGTGGTCTCGGCGGCCGCTCCCAGTCACCAGTCTAGCTGCCGCATTCTGGATTAATTGTAGTTTCCGGGTCACCTTCAAAGGTAGCCCCACGTAGAGCGCATTGCAGTAGTCCAAGCGGGAGATAACTAGAGCATGCACCACTCTGGCGAGACAGTCCGCGGGCAGGTAGGGTCTCAGCCTGCGTACCAGATGGAGCTGGTAGACAGCTGCCCTGGATACAGAATTAACCTGCGCCTCCATGGACAGCTGTGAGTCCAAAATGACTCCCAGGCTGCGCACCTGGTCCTTCAGGGACACAGTTACCCCATTCAGAACCAGGGAGTCCTCCACACCTGCCCGCCTCCTGTTCTTATTAAGAGCCCTGTTGTGTTGGAGTTACGGTAGTAGGTTTTTGAATTGCACAAAACATGAGCTTCCTTTTCCTGTTTTCTTAGGGTGAACCTACATGGTCTACACAAGTGGTTGTATTACGGTGGTTTGGTAAATAGGTTACTGTATTTTAAAAACAGGCCCACAATTAATTTGGTTCTTCTCTGGAGCTGGGCCTACATGGTTGTTGTTTTTTTTAATCATTAGAGTTTATAAATAAAAATTCAAAGAGCTGGGCATAGTAATGTTTTTTTTCTTGGTCAGTGTGTTAACATGTGTTGCAATGCTTATACTTGTTACTAGGTGTCACTATAGTGTTCTCTGCACAAACAAATAACACTAATCAAAGTCAACATCTGTTATGGTTTCTTGGGTCACATATGCAAAGATTCTTTCATAGCACAGCTTTCGACAACCCAGAGAGTGTGCCCTTAGTCACATTACTTTAGCCTTGCCAGGAATATACCTTGATGTTCTTCTATTCTACAGACATACCTGAACTAATGCAGCTGTCTGAGAAGAATGAGGGTGCTTGGTACCCCGTGTTTCCCCTATTTTAAGACACCGTCTTATATTTTTTTTCTCAAGAAACTTACCAAGCGACGGCGCTGCTGCGAGGCTCCTGGGGAGCCAGTTAGTCCGCCTTGTCCCTGAATGCTGGAGGGATGTTATTCGTCCTCCCCCCTTGGGGGGGGGAGCAACAGCCAACAGAGAGTTGTGGCTTTCCCCCCTCCAGCTCAGCCCGGCTGCAAGTGGCTCATCGTC
The DNA here is from genome assembly GCA_034641385.1 of Darevskia mixta. Taxonomy (NCBI): domain Eukaryota; kingdom Metazoa; phylum Chordata; class Lepidosauria; order Squamata; family Lacertidae; genus Darevskia; species Darevskia mixta. Next base: position 3,037,537 of record JAWWNH010000062.1, on the reverse strand, counting down.
GCTGCGCTGTGCGCTCCGGCTGCGCCTCCTCCGTCGGCCTCCTCCCCCTCGGGCCGAGATCCGTTTGGAGTGCGCTCTGGCAGCCGAGCGGAGTTGGGCGAGCGCTTGGGCAAAGAGACCTTCGGAGTGCCTTTGTCGTGCCCGCTGCCCCTTCCTGTGCGCCCTGCTCTGCAGAGTTCCTGAGCGCTGCTTCTGGGACTGACTGGTTTTGGTGGCGGGACTGGACACCCAGCCCCGCCTTTTCCTTGGCGCCCTCCAGAACTGCGCCTATCATTATGGCTTATTTTTGGGGTACGGCTTATATTTCGCAAATGCGAAAAAATCATGCTATGGCTTATTTTATGACTACATCTTAAAATAGGGGAAACAGGGTAGATTGGCCACGGTGCTGATATCCTCACCAGTGAGGTTATCCTGGTAGAAAATTTAAAGGTCGCAATAGGGGATGGAAGATGTAAAGTTTCTTCTCTTGACAGCATGAGTCACACCTTATCTCACACTATAGCTAGGGGGCTGAGGTCATAAGCCTGGGTGATCAGCATCTCTATAGTTACTTTGGTGCTGTTCCAGGGAAGCTTCAAACAAAGCTGCAGTAACTTACATAGCAGTAGGATATGTAGATTACACTGTAGTGCCCTAATCCTCTCCGAAATGCACATATGTGGTTTGCATTCCAAAAGCAACCCAGTAGTTACCTTCCAGCTAAAATATGTTGACATAGCAACAGGTTTAATACCTGTCCAGGCCAGGCTGGAGCTGTGAATGGTCAGTTGTAAAGTTGTACCTGGAGGACATAGCTTCCCACTCATGGCCTTGCACCTAGTTGCTGGAGCTGTGTGGGGACTTGGAATAGGAGTCTGTGGCCTGAAACATAACAAGCAGAAGGCCCTGCTCTATTGACCAAGTGACTCAGGAGGTCTGGCTCTTACTTATTCCTACCACGCCTTGCCAGTTCAGTGGCTTCTTACTGCCTTTCAGTTTCTGGAGGCAAAGCTGTGCACTCTTATTCCATACTTGAAGAGGGTTTTGCTGGCAGAGTACAATAATTTCCATAAACTGGGTTAAAGTGAAGATAACAAAAGAGACTTGTGACATATTAAACACCCAACCTCATTGCACCATAAGCTTTCATGGACCACAGTCCACTTCATAAGATGCCATGATGTGTAAGCCTAAATTGGCAAGCATATACGGTACAGTATTCAGATGTGCTGGGAGAATGTAAAGTAGTGAGATGAGAGCAGACCAAAATTGTATGTTGGGGGTGGGGTGGGGTGGAAATTAACCTGAAAGCAAAATAGTGACCAATTGACAAGGCAGCTTCAGCCATAACACAAACATCCTTTCATTTGCTAGTTAATTAGTACACGCAGTGTGACTGGGGATGGGGTGTGGGGTGTGGAATCCCTTAGAAGTGAATTGCTTGATAAATTGTAATTTGGTCCTTTTTCTGCTGGAGTTTCCCTTTGAAGTTCTTTTGAAGAATGGCCACCTTAAGGTCAGATACCGCATGTCCTGGCAACCTGAAACATTCTCCTCCTGCTTTCCTGATATTGCCACCAGGTCCCAGGATGAATCTAAGGATGAATTTATATACTTTGTAATGCAGTGGAAACTGGTCCGTTGAGACAAATGGGGCACTGCCCCACAAAAGTCAACCTGACCTCAGCAAGACCCCATTTGCCTGCCATCTTAATTTACAACCAATCCAGGGGATGGCACTACCTGTCATCATCCTTCTTTGGTCTTAGTATAACTCAGCAGGGAAGGGAACAAAATTAGAATGTGTTGGCTCTGCCTGGCTGGCTTTGGCTCTGCCTACCACTGGCCAGCCCTACCAGACCCAATGGACACCAGCCACCACTGGCTTGATGCCTAGATGGATGAAATAAATTGTGCAACATTGTTAAAATAGAGAATAATTTAAAATACACCAGAATTAAAATATGAACAACCCTGTTCAAATCCTGAATGGCAGGACCAAAAACCCTATAAAATAAACCTTAGTCTCCTGGAATAAAACCTGACCATTTTCAATCCACGCTTGAAAAATCAAATGATGGGGCATCTGTGGTGCTTGCATGTTGCTGAACTGTCAGCCTTTACCAACCCATGCTGGCTGGAGCTGAAAGGAGTTGGCTCAGCAATGACCCCAGTTTAAAGATCGACCTAGGACACAGTGTGAAGTGCCATCAGAGTTGCATTTGGAGCAATGCAGAAGAGATTTATGTCCAGTAGGTAAAAAGTGATGGTGTATCTGGGTGTGCTGGAGCCATTTTATGCTGGTATGGTTTCCAGAGTTCACTGGCCAAGCCTTCATAACGTTGAGCACCAGTGTTTACAAAAGTAAGTTTCATTTGCACAGCCGTAAATATTTGAGAAGCAAAGGGGTTCCAGCCTTGTAACCCAACACCTACAATGATAATCGGAGTTAGCTGTCTTGAGTTTCAATAGCATGCAAAACTCTTGGGAGTCTGCAGTCAAGGTCAGATGCCTACTTTATGACATCAGGCCCTGAAATGTTTTAATGTTGTTAACTGGAAAAAAAGCTGGGAGGGGAAGGGAGACACCAGAATAATTAAAAGAAAGCTTTGCCAGGATAGATCTGGGGGAAGGACTTCAGGGAGGTGGCAAAGTATAGGCAATCTAAGGACATTTGAATAATTGCTACACCTACTCTGAATTTTGTGGAAGGATTTGGCAAAGAAATGATGGCCAGGGTCCAAATAATTGTGCAGCTTGTTCTGTGAGCCCAAAAAGCTTCACATTATAGCTGGGGTTTTCTCCCAAACAGCCCAATGTGCTGGATGGCAAATTGCTTTTAAAACTGGCTCTGTGTGTGTGCGCGCGCGTGCCAAAAGCCATTTCCCACGCACAAAATGGGGCAAGTTGTTGCTGCTTAAGGGAAGAAACTCAAACTCCACTGGGTGAGCATAAACCAGTGGTAGGGGACATGTGGCCTGGGGGCAACATGAAGCCCCTGACTAATTTATTGCCATCTTCTGAATATTGCCACACACGGACAGAGAGATGGGGTGGCACAGAGGCAGAGGGCCGTGGAATGCAGCTAATGCCCTGTATACAGTGGACCCTCGGCTTACGAAGGTAATCCGTTCCGATGGGACCGTCGGATGTCAAAAAAATCGTAAGTCGAGTCCCCATAGCAATGCATTGGGCGAAAAAAATTCGTACCTCGAAAAAAAACCCATCTAAACTTCGGAAGTCAAGGAAATCCTATCAAAAACGGCTGCGACTTCCTTTTGGAAGTCGAAAAAATTCATAGCCACGCGGCCGCTTTGATCCCTCGTAACTCGAAAAATACGGAAGTTGGGTCACTCGGAAGTCGAGGGATCACTGTATTTGGCTCACCCTCCACTGCCAGCCCAATGCGTTATGCTTTGAGGAATGTCACCCACCCACAGCATAAAGCTTTCAACTAGTCTAAACCAGCAGTATAAGGCAGCTTCCTATGCTACATCAGACCATGGGTCTATTTAGCTCAGTATTGTCTACACTGACTGGGAGCAGCTCTCCAGGATCTCTCCCAGTGGGTTCTTTCTTGGAATGCTGAGATTTGAAATTAGAACCTTCTGCATTCAAAGCTGAGGCTCCGACACTGAGCTGCAGGCCCTCCCCAAATTCGCTGGATTCTGGCCTTTGCATAATACGTTGTTCTATGACTACTTCAGATTTCATTGCATTTGAGGCTTTGGGGGTGGGGTGGGGGTGGGCATAGCTCATTCAGCTCAGGCCTGGAAGTTTCAGGCAGCATCTCTGTCTCAGGATGTCTCTCTCCAGTCTTCCCAGATGCCTGGTGCAACTCAGAATGACCTCTTGTACATCTGGTGTGTGTGTGTGTGGTGCTGGCTAATGCAACGTACCACTTAATATGTATTGTGGCCAGCTCTGTTCTTGAATTCCTTCTATGCAGGAATTTGCTCCTGGCAGGAAGTGAAAACCAATGGCACAGATTCCATTACAAACATCCCAGAAACATTTGGGTATGTTTCTAATAAGGAACTCTTCACTGGCCCACATGCAGGAGAAGGTGAGCCCTACTCTTAACGAAGGCTGCTTTTGGCCATTCTGTGATACTGAAAACCAGAGAAACGAGTCCTTTGTATTTAAGGCATAAAACCTTGGCTGCAATCCAGAGAATCGTGTGACCAGCCAGGCTCCATTGTCGCCTGCGGAAGGCAATGAACGATCTGCAAGTGAAGGTCATTCTGTAACCAAAAAGCAACGCTAGGATGCTGGCCCCCAGTCCCTTATCTCTACAAGTGAGTTGTTTATGCACATGGAATTAAGGACATATGTAACCTCTTATGTACAGCAGCATTTGGTTCCTCTTGACCCAGTGACTTTTGGCTTATTGATTCCCAACTAGGGAATGAGAGGATTTATGAACACTGATGGGGATTTATGCCTCTCGTCCCCAAGAGCATTTAAAATAGCATCTAGCAAACGAGTCTGAGGATACTCCCTAGTGTGTGCATAAATTCTCCTGTCCTCACTTCCGCAAATGCAGTGGCTCTGGGAGGCAAATAAATTGAATTTTCATCTTTCATCTTTTTTCCCCCCACCCCCTCTTTGTCCCAGAGCATAACGTGAGTCCTTCTCTTACAAATATTGGCTGTTGTGCATAAAAGTAGATTTGCTTTAAATTGAAATCTTGTTCCCCAAAGGACGCTTGGAGCTTTTTCACGTGACTCTCTGGGCATGTGGTAGGCATTTGCTTGGAGAAGTATGTGCATGTTGAATCTTGGAGTGAGGCAGTTGTATACATACGTTGCCAGAAATGGGGCTTGGCTTTTGGCATGCCACCTCAAAACACCCCTTTCAAGCATTTGCAGTGGCATGCCAACCTTTTTAAAGGTTCGTATAGATTGGCTGCTTTTATTGTGCAAGTCGGCCTGGGAACATTTACATTGAAGGTTGCCAAAGAGCAGTTTCCCCCAGCGTGGTGCCTTCCTGATGTTTTAGACTACGGCTCCCATCCTCCCTGAACATGGGCCATGCTAGCTGGTGCTGATGAAATCCAGTGTAACTGGAGGGTACCAGATTGAGGTTTGCACCTAGTGGTGGATTCGCACAACCAGCTGCCTATCACAGCTCCTATGACATTTATACAGTGTCTGCTGTACACTCAGCAGCTGTGTGAACTGGGAGCAGTGTTAGAAATTCCCCAGTTGCCAGGCACTTATTGCGACTGGCTTGGGTCCAATTGTGACTACGTGGAGATCTTTGGATGCCAGGTTGGCAACTAATATCTCCATCTGGCTGGTCCCTCCAGCTTTCTTAAGCAACCAAACAGAGGAGCTTGTTTATTGCATTTATATCCCACCCTTTTTCTCTCCAAAGAGTACATGGTTCACCCCCATCCTTAGTTAATCCCCACAAATGACCCTTTGGGGCAGGTTAAGAGGCTGTGAGAAGGTTACCCAGTGAGCTTCATGACCGAGTGGGGACTGGAATCCTGATCTTCCAGGTCTTAGTCCGACACTCTAACCACTACACCACCAAAGTGGTTCCCTAGAGCAGTGTTCCCCAACCTTGGGCCTCCAGCTGTTTTTGGACTACAACTCCCATCATCCCTCACTAGCAAGACCAGTGGTCAGGGTTGATGGGAATTGTAGTCCAAAAACAGCTGGAGGCCCAAGGTTGGGGAACACTGCCCTAGAGTACTTCTGCTATGGGGCAGCTCTGTAAATTAAGTAGGTAAAAATGGGGAGAGCAAAATGTTACTTTGAGAAGGATCTGAAATACTTTCCTTGAAGCTTGAATTTATTCCATTTGATGTTTTAATGTGTTGTGAACCACTTTGAGATTTTTCTTTAAAATATAAAGCTGTATAGAAATGAAATAATCAACAACTTCACTGCAGAAAAAACCCCCTAGACATTCCATTGTAAAGACCATAACCTAGGTTTAAAATGACATTTAGCAGTTGGCTTATATCATAGACTCATAGAATTGTAGAGTTGGAAGGGACCCTGAGAATCGTCTAGTCCAACCCTCTGCATTGCAGGAATATGCAGCTGTCCCATATGAGGATCAAACCTGCAACCATGGTGTTATCAGCACCGTGCTCTAATCAGCTGAACGATCTATATATCTGAGTTTCAAACACTGCCTATGAGTCTCTGCAGGTTTCATCTAATTCTTATATAGGATTGGGCCGAAAATGAGCATGAAGGCCGACACATGTTCTAAACAGAGGCTGGGAACCTGTGACCCTCCAGATGTTGCCGAACTATATTCCCATTATTCCTGGCCTTTGGCCATGCTGGCTTGAGCTGATGGAAGTTGGGAATCCAACCACACCTGGAGGTTCCCCATCCTTGTTTTAAATTATCTCATTTCTTCCCGTTCCTCTCTCTTGGAAGGAGAGATCATGGCTGCACTGATGTGATTTATGCAAATTGTTATAGCCCCATCTATGCACAGCGGTGCAGAGCTAGCAACAGTTATTACACAACAAAATTGCCACTGAACTAATAACTTCTCGTGCCTACTCTTGTTTGTTGAGGGAAAATGTAAAAGAAAACTCAGTGTGACACCTTTCAGATTATTTTTGGGCTGGGGAATGGGGGGGTAGATTCTTTGTAAACGCAGGAAGAATTTTTAATGGTCTGTTGGGTACATGAACTGCTCATAAGTCTTTACTGGTATATGGGGCTGAGATTGTCAGTGATGTTCTTGAAAGTCTTCTCAACGCAGCTGTTATTTGCAAGCATGTTTTAACCCCATAATATATTTCGTCTGAAACACAATTCCCTGTTGCGTTCGGTGCACTTAGCCATAAGCTGTTGTAGCTACCAGTGGAACTGGCTGTATCTTCAGTGCTTCCAGTAATGTCATTTTGTATAATGTCAGGATGTATGCTGAGGGTTGATAAAAGCTCAGTGAGACTGGCTGTCATCCATCTTCCACTTGCATCTTCCTGTTTTGACATTGACTGTTTGGGAAAACCGTCTTCAAAGGCATGCGTTATATACATATTCACTTTAAAAAGGACCCTGGAATATAAAAAGAAAGCCAGAGAAGCTGTTAATGAGCTATTTTGTTTCCAGAAAATGCCTGTGACTTGTACATTTCAGTTGTCTGCTGTTTACAAGATGGCTTGATTTAAAGTCTTCTGCCAATTTATGGGTTCTGGTTCCAAACGGTGGAATAGTGCAACTCCCTTTGCTGATTCTCAGACTTGCTTGTTGTGTGAGCAGGACAAGAAAAGGCAAAGGTCCTGAGATAAAGATTGGTTTTCTAGCGTGGCAGAACTTGCATTTAAATCTCAGTTATAAATACAGATCTCCTGATTAACTGCAAATTAATTGGATCCTTCACCTGTGCTCTTCCTGTTCCAAACTCTTGGCTCCCTGGTTCCCCAAGGGCCAATTAACAGATTTGACAAAAACCATGTTTGCATTCAGCTTGCTATGGTGAACACAGGAGATGGCGCAACTTACAACAATCTGGCAAATCGGCACATGCTAGGGCAGGGGTCGGCAACCCACGGCTCCGGAGCCGCATGTGGCTCTTTCACACCCTTGCCGCGGCTCCGGGCGCTGTACTGGCTGCACTAGGCGCACGATAACTGGCGGGTCTGCGCAGCTTCACGACTGCCAAGATCTTAGCGGCGCTCTTAAAACTCTACTGCACGCGCAGCCCCGCCGCTCTATACTCTGAACGCCCGCGTCTTGGTGGTGCTCCGAGCGCTCGCGCAGCGGCTGCTCTAGGCTTCAGGGAAGGCAGCGGCTCTATCGTCAAAGGCGGCAGCCCTCTCTAGCTGTGGCCTCCGGCGCACTCTATCATCGCAACCCACCCACCCCGAGCTCTAGAGCGAGAGTGTGTGTGTCTGAGGGAGTGCGCGCTTCTTCTCAATCAGGGCGCAAGGCGGACGCGGCTGAATCAACGAGCGCGAGGGAAGGGAAGGAGGGCGGGCGAGAGAGCGGGTCGGGAAATGCCTCAGGAGGAGGGAAAGGCGGCTCGCAGAAGCCGGGCGTTCGCGAGCGGTTCCCGTTCGAAAAGGCGCGAGCGAGGCGGTTGGGATTTGGCGAGAGGGAGGGCGAAGCGCCCTCACCCGTCTCCTGACGCCCAGGCGGGAGGCAGACCTTCGCCCGCCGCAGCTGTTGCACAAGCGCCAGGTCTCACCCGCGGACGCCTCGCTCGCTATGTGTGAGGGCTCGGCTTCCCCTCGGGCTCGCCTGCCCGCCCGCCTGCCGGCTGCTGCCTCCTCCTCCTCCTCCTCTGGCCTCCCTCTCTTTACAGTTGGCAAGAGGGGGCTACGAAAGCAAAGATATTATTATTATTATTATTAATCGGAAGTTGGGAAGCAACCAAAACCTTCGCAAAAGTCGCGAGCAAGCTTTCGAGTTGCAGGCGCTTGGGTTGCACTTTGATGAAAGATGCGTTTGCCGCCTTATTTCCCGCCAGGTTTGCCCACTTGAATAAAATAAAATATTAATAAAAATTAATAAAAATAAAATATAGAATAAAATATTTGGGGTGTGCGCGCGTGTTTGTGCAGGTAAGCCCCTTAACAATATATGCAGTGTTATATTTGTTTTAAATGTCGCAATGGTTTTGCGGCTCCCAGATTTTTTTCTCTTTGGAAACGGGTCCAAGTGGCTCTTTTTGTCTTAAAGGTTGCAGACCCCTGTGCTAGGGAGACAAAAGGGTGGCACTCTGGCGCATTTTCCCTTCGCACACTGGGGTGTTGCAGCAAGTATCACTGCTGAATTGTAGAAGGCTCAGTCTATTGGGCTTCAGGCCCTGAGACTTGGAAGCAAAGCCCTGTGAGATCAAGGGTGGTACCTGCTCAAGAAGTGAGTTTGGCTCATAGGTACCGCCTTCCTTCTCTCTTTCTCATCTCAAGCCTCAGCTGATCCACCTGTGCAGGATCTTCCCACCATCCCTCACAAAACTAGGTGCGTTTTAGGGTTGACCAGGGAGTAGGTTACTGTTAAGTTGGTTTCAGTCTGTAGCATAGAGATCCTCTGGAAGAGTTGCTAAGCTACATACTGTCACTTCCTTAGTTCAGCAGATAACTGGCATATACTGTAGGCAAATCAAAGTACTTGGGACTGAACTTGTAGCGGTTTCGCAGTGCACTTGTCACAATGTCTTAGCTTCCACCCTATTATCAACTTTGCTGTCCTCCGTGAACATCCTGGGGGTGATTTTGCAACTAAATGGCAACCGTCGGCTCTGCTCTGCTAATGATATTTCACAATGCTTTATTCCTTTCAGTGGGAAAACCTGTTTTGGTTTCTTATATCAATAGTGCTTTTAGGTAGTAGGTGCTATGGTATACTCTGGTACCTGTAATGACGCAACACTGTTATATTGGCCTTTTGTGCAAAGTTGAGCAAGTGCTAGTAGAAACTTGCTGCTGTTCACTCAGTATGCATGTGAACAGCCGGATTCTTAGGGTCAGTTGCTGCTGTTAATAGACAGAAGTGGGCAAGAAGAGGTGGCTTCGCTTTTCACATTGACAGCAGTAGTGCACTACTTCTTTAGGGTGCATTTTGCAAGGTTGCTCAACCTCCAAAGTAGAGCCAATGCATTATCTGCTGAAGTCAGATTGGAATATGAATATTTTCCAGTACATTTTTCCTAGAGGAAACACTCTTATTTGTTTCAAACCTCCAGTAGCTCATGACCTGAAACACTAAGTAATAGCCTTACGATTTTCACCGATAGACATTGTCCTTCAGATGCTTTTATTCAATCCTTTCTTTTCTTTTCTTTTTTCAAAAAAAGGTTTCAGGTGTATGATGCTTCTGGCAGTGGCAAATTTCCACATATCTGTGAGACATTTCCTTCTGTTTGTGTTGAAGTCTCTTTCATATTTTATTTGTTACTAGCAGTCACGGGTCTTGGGGCCGCACTATTTGTACTCTTGTTCCGTCTGTGTTTAACTTCTGGCAATGAAGGCAGAATAATGGTTCCTCAAGCCTACCAATTTGCTATGGAGCCCAGAATGCAGAGTTAGGATGTGTGGGAACTCATATCAATCTCCCACTGGATAGCTGGGGGGCAAGGAACCTGCTTCAAAAGGTAAAACAGGTGGATAACTTTTTTCGATCTGAGTTCCACATTCTCATATTTCGTCACCTTCCAGGGACCACAAGCCCTGGGCCAGAGGCAAAAGCGGGCAGAACAATGAACATAAATGTCACTTATTCACAGTAGGCACTCGCCTAACTGCCTCTATCCTCTAGCCAGGTAAGGAAGTGCCCTTATCAGAGTTCAGGGACACATTCCAGCCAGGCAAAAATCATTTGAGGAGGGTGAGGGCGGGTGTTCTGAGGGAAGAGAAGGGGTGCCTGGCAACAGTCCCAAGGCTCAGACAGAGTCCCAGAGGATCACATTTGACCCCTGGGCCTGCTTTGGGCTTTGATTCAGTTTAATATTTGCTGCTTTTCCAACAAGCAAGTTGAGTTCAAAGCTTGAGGTTCCTTATCCCACGATTAAAGCCAGGGAACCTATATTGCAGGCATCCCCAAACTTCGGTCCTCCAGATGTTTTGGACTACAGTTCCCATCATCCCTGACCACTGGTCCTGTTAGCTAGGGATCATGGGAGTTGTAGGCCAAAACATCTGGAGGGCCGCAGTTTGGGGATGCCTGCTATATTGCAACACCCTGAGTGTTTTGATTAGAGGGGAGGAAGGATATACAATTGTGCCATCAACAGGACTTTGGCGGGAGGCCAGTCCTTGCTTAGACACTGCCCCCCCCAGGCACATTTAACAGATGCAGGATCAGCTGTTGTCACGCAAGTGTACCACCAGCTGCACTATGGTTTCATACACCCATGTTTGGTCCTTCGCAACACTGATACCCCTCCAGACTTTTGGCTTTTGGCAGTGCCTATATATGAGGTCCAAGCAGAACAGTCTCTGCTTAGGAGAATGAGCGAGTGCAAACCGAATACTTAACAATGGGGACATGAAACAGCCGGGGGATATCTTGGTCTGCTGAGACATTCCATCCCTGACCTGGAAGTCACTATACTTTAAACAAAACAATACCAAGAAAAATGATCGAAGGTGGGGTTGGAGCAGAAAACTTGCCTCCCTGGAATTCATTTGCAAGTTTTATTGTTGTCGGCTGCAATTCTGTTAATAACCTCCTTCCCTTCCCAATGCTTTATTTTATTTCTGTATGGAGTATCAAGCTGGGGTGAACCAGGGAGAGACAGATGATTATTAGGTAGAGAGAAAGAGACAAGGGTTGTGTTGTGGATACAGTCAAATAATATTGTCTTGCTAATTTTTAGAAAGCAGTGAAGTCACAAGAATGACACACCTTGTATTGTGGCTTATGAATGTGGGTTGCATTGTCGCTCCAAAGTACCTGCCTCACCTCCACATGGTGCTAATGTTTAGTGTTCATCATCCAACGCATTTCTTGTTCAAAGGGGTGTCTGCTCCCTTCCGTGCTGCTTTTGAGCACTTTGATCTTGTGGGGTGGAATCCTGTCCCTCAGGGTCATGGGTTTGAGCCCCACGTTGGCCAAAAGATTCCTGCACTGCTGGGGGATGGGACTTGATGACCCTTGTGGCCCCTTCCAACTCTGCAGTTCTAGGATTCTATGAGAGGGTTCGCTACAGCTTGCCTTTCAGCGCTATCCTTTCGCATGCCAATGCCTTACTAACTTACAGGAAGAGGGTGCTTTGCAGCATCTGACCTTATCAGGCCTGTCAAAATGGTATTACCATGCACCAGCCTTTGTGCCTAATTTTGACCCCCCATGCCCCTCCCCACAAGACCCCACCAATTTGGAAAGCTGCGGCAAAAAGAAAAAGTAGACATGCTGGGGTGGGGGCAGAGACCGAGCACGGGAATGCAAGTTGACCCTTCCCCACCTATCTAGGCATTTTAGCAGTGCAGTGGTGTAGCAGGGGCAGTGCCACAGGGAGGGGCAGGGCGCAAAATTTCAAAAGAAAAAAAAGTAGTAATAAAAGTGCAACCTTCCCATCACACAGAAAATTCACCCAGTGTTTGCATGGGTGGACAGAGGCAGATTTGGGCAACAGCCTATCCTGCTCTCCACCATGCTAAATGCTCATGGGGCCGCAGCTGCCACTTGGGTAGGTCATGGAGCTATTGCCCCTTCGTTCCTGCCTTTTGGCTGGTGGTGCTGAGGATACTTGTCTTGCCCCGGGCGCTGGCAAGCCACGCTATGCCACTGGCGGTGGGCTACCAGTTCAGAAGAAAGCTGTAAGGAAGGATTAGCAGAGAACACTCATATACTTACTCTTTGAAAGGTGTCGGGGTACATATGTGTGCACATTAGAGGACCCAGCATTATCTTCCTGAGAGTATATTAATCAAATGGGGGGGGGGGAGTTTTGAAGTGCCTCTGAGTCACACAGAATCCTCCCACAATGTTTCCTGGGGTGCGTGTGTGTGTCTGAATATTTGCACCTATGAAAGAGTTCTTTTGTAAGACTCAAAGGCTTGCTTTCTGCATTTTAACACTCAAAATTGGTGTTACCAGCAAGGGAGATGATGCATCCAGTTTGCGTTAAAAGTGTGATGCTTTGGAGAGAGCGACTCTCCCTAATATGGGCAGAATGCTGTAGAAAGGCAACAAAATGGGCAGATGTGGAATGAGACACTGATTAATTAATTTGTGGTACTTGTGCTTCATGCAGAATTCTTTTCCCCCTTTCTTATATATTCCAAGATCAGTCTTCAAAATGTTTGTTTTGGATTTAGGACGTCTTTAAAATGCAGCATGCCTATTTGTGCAATACCTTTTTAAAAATAGCTAGGCAGCTGGCTTCCAGGAATACTTGTCCATGTCACATATATCTGACGCCTTTCTTGTCTCTTGAGGCCACTGACTACATTGCATATTTTATGATTACAGTGCAGCATTTTAATGGACCTCTGCCATATGGTTGAGTCATCTGCTCCATCTCCTGGTTTTGGGAGGATTCACATGGATCTTCTAAAGATTATGAAACATAACAGAAGAAAACTAACTCTTAGAGCACAGTAGACACTATCCATTTGTATCGGTTAGAACATGTAACCTGCTTAAAGCAAATACTGGGTAAAATAGCATTATTATGGGGAAAACCTGTGGGTTTTGTGGCTCTTCATAAGAACGAAGTTTGCAGGGGGGGGCCTTCTGATTTAAGGCAATGGCAGGCTGCCGAAAGCTTCTTCAAAATCAGTTATTTCAGTGTGGTATGTTTTTCCTAATAAAAACACCTCATTTCTTTCTGAGAAGTGCACTTTACTAAATAATTTTTTGAGTGGGAAGCCCTAAATTAGTCACTCCCTTCACCCATCTGTTCCTGGAAACTGTTCAAAACAGTAAGTCACTCACTTGCTCGGTGCAGCAGGAAAGTCTCAGATAATAAGAAGCTTAGCCTGGAAAGAAAGCAACCTGGGCACATGATTGCTGTAAATTGTGACAATTGTCATGATATTGGCAACTTTGGCAAGAGTGAACCTAATGTCCGGATTGCATTTTTCCCAGCTGAAAACAAGCCCAAAGTATGTGTGTGCTTGAAATCCACCCATTGTTACCTTTGCCTTATCTGTTCCCTCTGCTCTCTTTTTGTTTCCTCCACTGCCACAGGCCTGTATCTTGGGGGAGAGCCCATAGCGCAGTGCAATGTTAGAAACTCTGATATATAAGCTAGGCGCCAAATAGCTCCATAAACCAGGGTTGCAGTCACCAAAACAGAATGTCTGGTTGCCATTTGGGGGCAAGACGGCTCTCAAGTCTTATTTTTCAAATGATGGATTGACTGTGATTGATTCTCAGTTAAACATCTGGCTAGTTCAGATGACAACCTTGAGCTAGGTTAAAAGCTTTGAGAACTTAAAAAAGAAAAGTCACTTGACCCAGGGACAGTCCACAAATACCGTATATACTCGAGTATAAGCCGACCCGAATATAAGCCGAGGCACCTAATTTTACCACAAAAAACTGGGAAAACTTATTGACTCAAGTATAAGCCGAGGGTGGGAAATGCAGCAGCTACTGGTAAATTTCAAAAATAAAAATAAATACCAATAAAATGGAGGCATCAGTAGGTTAAATATTTTTGAATATTTATTTCAAAGAAAAACAGTAAACAAAAACCTTAGCTCAATCAGCAACCAAGCTACGGTAAATCACAAGAGTTAAAATCCTTCAAAACTGGATTCCTCATCATCTGTATCCCCAAACAGAGCTTCAGCTGTAGCTGGTGTGAGGTTATCAGCATAGACATAGACAATTAGAAGTACTGGTACTGGGATCCATTTCTAACAGGATAAAAAAAAAGTCAGTGCGTGTGTATATTATGAGCCCTAACACAGGCTGCTCTATGCAAGCATAGTCAACACTGGATCCAGATAGGGGTTACGGTAATAAGGAAAAAAAAATAGCAGACTGATATGTCTGGGGGTTCTCCAGGATCCAACATAGTCACTGGGGGCTCAGGTGGCCTCAGTGACTAGCAGGATCCCTTTCAGCTCTGACAGAGAGGACAAGGCCAGGGTCCTCCATGCTCTGGATCCCCTCTTAAAGCAGTTCATTTCCTGGCCCAGTTCAGGGGCTCACACTTGGCACCCCAAATATCAGAACATCAGCAGGACTGGGGCGCAAGAGCCCCTCTCCCCCCCTACACTTCCTTCCAGGAACTGAGATTCAGCAGACTGAAGCTGAGCAGAGCCTCTCCTCCCTGCACTGGTCCCAGCCTTGCCTCATGGGGCAGGGAGTTCCATAGGCTTGACTCTGCACTGCAGGAATACCAGCGCTTTCTTTTATTTGCCCCCTCCCTTCTTCCAACAGCCAGGCTTTCCTTTTTATTTCTTCGGTGTATTTTATGTCCAATATTTCCGTCCCCCTACAACCTCTATCAGTAAATGGGACTGATTCCTGAGGAGGTTTACCGGTATTTTCAGGCCCTTTTCTTCCCTCCCCAAAGACCCCTCCCTTCCCAAGGAAGATGAGAGTTGCAGAGCTCCTGTGACTTTACCCCCTCCTGGGCTTAGCAGAGAGGGGGGCAGGAGCCTCTGCTCCTTGACTTGGGGGTCCCCCCTGCACCCTCCCCTGCATCCCGGGGATCCCCTCTTCTCACCAATGCACCCTTTGCAAGGGATTTGCACCAATTTGCAAGGGATTTGACCCTTTGCAAGGGATTTGCACCAATGCACCCTTTGCAAGATGACTCACCAATGCACCCTTTGCAAGGGATGCAGCACATGCAGAAGAAAAAGACAAAGGCCCAAGGGATGCAGCACATGTGAGAGAGACAAAGGCCCCCTCCTCCTTTTATAGGCACAGAGAGGGAGGGGCTTTTGCTCAGAAGTTTCTCTCCCCCCCATCCCACCGCCTTTATTTCATGACCTCTCTAGGAATCCCACTCAATCGTTTTTAATCCTCCCCAGTTCCCCTCTCTGCTTTTCCTCCGTTTCTGTGCCTTTTCCCTCTATCGGAGAGGGGGGGGGAGAGGCTAGAAGCCTTTTCTTGCCTCTGCAATAGAGGGAAAATGCACAGAAAGGAAGGATCGGAGCTTTTCCGTTTCTGTGTCTTTTGCAGCTGTCGGAGAAGCAAGAAAAGGCTTCCAGCCTCTTCCCCCCCCCAGCCTCTCCGATAGAGGGAAAAGGCACAGAAAGGGAGGATTGGAGCTTCTCCGAAATCCTCCGTTTCTGTGCCTTTTGCAGCTGTCGGAGAAGCCAGAAAATGCTTCTAGCCTCCCCCCCCCCAGCCTCTCCGATAGAGGGAAAAGGCACAGAAAGGGAGGATTGGAGCTTCTCCGAAATCCTCCGTTTCTGTGCCTTTTGCAGCTGTCGGAGAAGCCAGAAAAGGCTTCTAGCCTCTCCCCCCCCTCCCCGCCTCTCCGATAGAGGCGGCAGGGAGGGGAAAGAGGCTAGAAGCCTTTTCTTGCCTCTTCTCCGCCTCGCCGACAGCTGCGAAAGGCACAGGACCCGAGTATAAGCCGAGGGCAGCTTTTTCAGCCCCAAAAATGGGCTGAAAAAGTCGGCTTATACTCGAGTATATACGGTATATTGACCTGTTCCAACCCCTTTTTCTTAATGGTGACTGCTCCTGCTCAGGCTGCACAGGAAAAGCATTTTAGTTCCTGAAATTCATTCTGATTGCGCAGATTAAAATATAACTGATAGAATTCTACAGAATTTGGTATTAGTGTGTGAAAGCAGTCAAGATCCAACGATCCCCAGGGATGCACCTCCAGATGGTGGAGGTGTCCGGTGTCATCCTCGTGCCCAGGCATCTTCAATTGGTCACAAGTGGCCGATTGCCAGGTGCAGAATGTGGCTGACTAATTTTGAACACTGGCTCAGTGGTGGAACATGTTTATGAATTCTGTATAGATTATCACAAAGCTGTGGGGGGTGTTAGTGGAGGGGTAGTACCTCTGGTGAGGGACGTGTCATGCTCCTTCTGTGATAGTTTGTCCACCTTTGCTCCCCACCCTGCACTCAGTTTTCACATGTAGCTTCCAGCAGCTGTCAGCATGTGGCAGTGGCCACACCCTGGGAATGGCTTCAACTTGCCTGCTAAACCAAGTGAGGGTAGCCAATGGATGGTGCCTTGTACTCCAACTTCCAGCAACTCCTTTAGCCAAGCTAGTGCCAAACACATTGCTCTGCTTTGAACCACATCAGCAAGACCAAGAAGGTGGTCTTGTCTGGGTGCAGCCCAGGACCTCCATACACACTGCCCAGGTTTGCTCCCTGGTGTGGTCACTTTGGTGCTGCTAACACAGTGGATTGACTTCACTCCTCCGTTGTCTCTCGAGACAGGCAGATGCCAACAACAATCACTGAATGGAATTATTATTTTATTAAATAGCGAATTGAAAGGCTCTCGGTTCATTGCAGCAGCAGCATATTGTTCAGTCTTTTTATATTATTTGCCTTTTGGTGTTGTCTTGCAAAGCAACCTTTGGCTTCTTTTTTTGGAAGGAACAGCAGGGTACAGATGGCTGGCTTTGCACTTTTCATGCCATATTCTAACTCCTAGACACTCATAATGATTTTTCCGGCCTGGAGATGGCCTCCTTTGCTTGAATCCCTGGCTAGCCATTGCCACTTGAGGGGTAGACATCGCTAGGCTTAAGGGGTCCAGTGGTCTAGGCAGCTTTGTAAGTTTGCATACATTTGCTTATGTTGCACAGAAGCGCAGATGGTGCTGTTGTATAATCAGTGAAATTTATTGTCATTGGTGTTGGGGGGGGCTAACTAGTGGAGAAAAGTCAATAGGTGCAAGAGGGTTTATTTTCAAATTGGTTATTGGATTTCCTAGTGCTTTTGGAACATCTGCGTTCTTCGGGGAAACCACTCAGCATGTACTCAATAATAAAACAGACAAAGGAAAGCATTATTTTGCAGTATTGAATATTGATCACACTTTGAAGAGGGCAGCTATTTTTATTTTTTACATTAATTTACTTTATTGGGTAGCAACTTTGCTAGAGCAGGGATGGGGGATCTGAAGCTTGCCGTTTGCATGTGGCTCACTGGCTAATTTCACGCGACAAGCAATCTGGGTCTCCCCCAGCATTAGGTGGGGAGCAAGATGGTAGACGGAAGAGGTGGTAGAGAGGGAGAGAGGTGGGTTTGCGGGGATGATGAAAACAACGAGACCCTAGGACAGGATGATGTTACAGGAAGGCGACCTCGATTCCTTGCGAGCACCCCCTTTTTATTAGGTTTCCACAACATGTTTAAACAACCACATTAGCATAACTCTGGTCCCAACAGGGGAAAACTTTGAAAACTTTCCACCCCATATATGGCAAAGGGTGACACCCCCAAGCCTCACCCAAGACCCCGCCATTGCGTACGTGACTATGCCTCATGCTCCCCCCATGCACCCTCCTCGTGCTCATCTTGTGCTTGCTGGTGTTTTTCCATGTCTGCCATTATCCATTGTGATCCGTGACACGTGTTCTGCCATTCCGACGTTCAGAGCGCCGTGGCTTGCCAGCACGCGGCTCCCGATCTGCACAGAGACACTTCGCATGCTGTGCAGTGTGTGCGGTATGCATGTGGGCTCATAGAATCGTCCCAACATGGGTTAGTGGCACCCCCCAAAGACTTGTGGCATGGGCATCCTGACAGAAAATCCTTGAAGGATGAAGAAAATATTCCTTGGAGAATGAAATACAGTATACCAGTACACTGGTCTTAACTGGATAGATAAATGAGTGGCTGCCCCTGAAGAGGAACACAGATCATGGAATCACAGAATTGGAAGAGACCACAAGTCCCCCTTATAATGCAGGCATGCAGCAATTGCAGCACAGACTGGACAGGATGCTTTAGGGAGATTTGCATTGGGATATTTTCTGATGCCCTAGGTCCAGTTTAGCATGTCTATTTTATTTGTACTGTATATTGTGAACAAAACTAAAAACCTAACTGTCAAGGCTGCCTAACAATAATTGTGTTTTCAGTTGGAATCCATTCATTGTTGTTAATGAGCTTATGAAACAGGAAAATTTTATGTGAAAAATGTTCTGCCCTTCATTACTGGTTGTGAGGAATCTGCTTTGGTTTGAGTGTTGGTGGACGAGATTTTGTGGTATCTTCAAACTTTCAGTCTACCTAAAGAGGCAGATTTAGTCCAGATAATTTGTGTTTGGCTGAGTGGATAGGTGCAAAGCTACTGTGTCCGACACTTATCATCTTCACAATTCTTTTTTTAAAAGCAGGTACTAATTAGCTTGTGAATCACCTATCTCATTGTCTATATCTCAGACGTCCATCATATTGTGTTCACTTCTGTGTTTGTGTCTTTAGGAATGCAAAAGGCATTTCCTTTTATAATTAAATTGTCCTAGAAGACTGGATGGTAACTAGTCAGCTAAGAGGGTACATCAACAATATGTGGCTTCTGGGAAAAGGTTTTTTTGTTGTTGCTGCTGCTGAATGAAGAGGTGGAGGGAAAATACACCCAGATTCCAGAGAATTGCTCATACTTGGCTTAGCTGCACACAGGGGCCCATTGTTTTCTGCTGCAAAAAGCTAAATTATAATTTTAGGGCTACTTTTGAAACAGTGAAATTCAGGGGTTTCTTTTTAAGGGCTTTTCCAGACTTCTTCTACTTTGCAAATGCATGCAACCAAATAAGAAAAAGTGTATCCTGGCTGTTTGCCTTGGGGATTTATTGGTTTTCAAACATTTGCAGAGAACAACAAAGAGAAGAGGGGACACACAAAGAAAAATCAATGTAAATTGGAAAATACAAGCTTAGACAGTCACTCTCCAGCTAGAGGTCTTCCAC
Organism: Darevskia mixta; assembly: GCA_034641385.1. Classification (NCBI taxonomy): domain Eukaryota; kingdom Metazoa; phylum Chordata; class Lepidosauria; order Squamata; family Lacertidae; genus Darevskia; species Darevskia mixta. The sequence continues at coordinate 3,018,268 of JAWWNH010000062.1, read as the reverse complement.
ATCAACTGCTACCTGATCCTGTGAATTATCAGATCTATTTACACGGAGGTCTTGCTATCCGAACACAATACATCCTCAGGAAATCATTTGTTAGGTGAGCGTTCACATAATACATCTACAATTTCCATCGATTCCTCTGGGGAAATTTCTAATGCATTCCCATCCACTGAATTTTGACCCCTCAGGAAAACTCTCTGAAACCTTGCAAAAGGCAAACAAGGAAAGGAAGAAAATGCTCTCTTTCTTGTCTGATTTCCCTCCCTCCCACCCACCAAGGTTTCTGGCAAAACGGCTGCCACAGACCAACAAAACACAAAAAGTTAGGCTTTTTACAGGCTTCTGATTTGTTATTACATGCAGGTTCAGCTATTTAGATATCTGAATCTGTGGAGTGTATAGTGAAATTTGAGTACTAATTCCTCATGTTTGGATAAGTGAATTTTCACATGAGCATTTGGCTAGCAGGACCTGTGTGTAATTTTACATCTCAATATGAAGAATAACTTGCAGAATGTAGATAGTATTTGGATGTAAAAGTTCTCTCATGTAGAGCAACACTATGCTCAGAACTAGTAATAAATTATTATGGGCCTAGTTTGAAAAATTGTGTTGGGTTGCTTGCACAAATGGGTACGTGAAGGGACTGCTGAATTGAAAGTGCCCTGAAGGTTTTCATATGTCTGCACTTCATATTTCTCATTTATGGAAGTTGATAGGAAGGTGGTCTGTTTTCAACCAAAGAGTATCAAAACAAGATTTTAGCCAGTCATATTCATGATCTAATTTCAAAGTGACCTTTGGCTTCTTCTGCTAAGTTTAGTTGTGTGGTCTGTGAACCACTTAAGGTAAGCGTTGAGAAAGGTCTGGAGAATCAAGAATGCTAAAGAGCAAATAATTGTGGTTTTAAATATCTTGCCCGGTGGAGTTGGAGGACTGAATCCCCAGCCTTCATTGAGCCAAAACACCAATGCATCATAGTACAGCAGTTGCACAGCACTGTTTTTCATGCTCCCTTTGAGTGGGCCATTTCAGAGATAGTCCTCTGTGAGAATCAAAACTTTTTCTCAGCAAGGAGGATGGGATTTTGCCATGCGCGCAGGAGATACCTGATCATCATTTGGGACAAAGAAGAACCTGGGCAGGTAGCAAAATGCAGTGCAAGCCTTATCAGTATTATGGGAGCATTCTATTGGCATCCATCTGTCTTGAGAGACAATGGAGTGCATCTCTGTGGGTGAAGTCACACGGCTGCAATAGCAGCATCAAAGTGACCTCCCCAGGGTGGAAGCTTAAGCAGTGTGTATGGAAGTCCTGGGCTGCCCAGATGACGTGATCCCCCTCTCGGTCTCACTGATGTGGTCCAAAAGAAAGCAAAGCAATATGTTTTGCACCAGCTTGGCTGGTTGCTGGGAGGAGGCATACAAGACACCATCCAACCATCTTAGGGACTCCACTCCTTAGACTTTTCTACTTGCAAAGATATCCTGCAAGGCAGCTGAGGTTTCCTTCTCCTACAAGGGTTACCTTCCCAGGTTGATGAGCCCCATCTGCCCCTCACTTCCCTCTACAGTGTGTACAGAACCGCCTACTTGACCGTGGGACCCACTACTGGTCTCTTCTGCTTTATCCGCCGGAGCCTGTCTTTGCATGCATGGAATTCCCTCCAGAGAGTTTTGAGACCCATCAGCTAAGTGATGGATTTCAAAAGTTCTTAAAACTGCTACTGGAGAACCTCTTTGCATGCATGTGGCACACTTCCAGTGTTTCCTATACAGCTTCACGGTTTGTACTTGTGCCAGCATTTAAGCAGCGTTTACTGAATTAAGCAGGTGTACTCCTATTCCAAGGGATGCGGGTGGCGCTGTGGTCTAAACCACAGAGCCTAGGGCTTGCCGATCGGAAGGTCGGTGGTTCGAATCCCCGCGACGGGGTGAGCTCCCATTGCTCGGTCCCTGCTCCTGCCAACCTAGCAGTTCGAAAGCACATCAAAGTGCATGTAGATAAATAGGTACCGCTCCGGCGGGAAAGGTAAACGGCGTTTCTGTGCACTGCTCTGGTTTGCCAGAAGCGGCTTAGTCATGCTGGCCACATGACCCGGAAGCTGTACGCCAGCTCCCTCAGCCAGTAAAGCGAGATGAGCGCCACAACCCCAGAGTCGTCCGCAACTGGACCTAATGGTACTTTTACTCCTATTCCAAGCCTTTAGGGCAGGTGTTGCTCCCACATGCTGTTGAACTCCCATCATCCCTAATGATTGGCCAGTGCTGTCTGGAGGTGATAGAAGTGGGTGTCCAAAACACCTAAAGATGCACAGATTCTGTGCCCCTGTTTCAAAGCAAGATCAAAACACCGATGGTGTAGCAGGAGGTACTTCCAGAGAAAAGAGAACTCTTGAAATGAGCGACTGTCAATTGGTCTCTACAAAATCTTTTCGACACACCCACAAATATGTATGCAAGTGTTAAGATATACAGAGTGTTTCCTCCTTTGTGAACATTTTACACACACACACACTTTTTTTTCTTAATTACCTTTTGATGTATTGAGATAGATGGGCTGCATGTGGTGACGGTAATTGCTCTTGTCCTCTCTTGAGAAGTACAGGCAATAAATCACCGGTCATTTTATTGCTGACTTGCAGGTTTGCTGAACAATGAGAGGCAGCCTGTCATCTTGCCAACACGTTAGCTGCATGCTGCCAATGATTTAGACTTCGGTTTCCGCTCTTGGCCTGAGAACATGGGCCCACTTTGTCTTAGCATTGCTCTTTCTGCTGTGGTTCTTAATTCTGCACACGTTGGGGTGTTGTTGTGGGGCAGGGATGTGATGGAAGAGGATTAGGGTTGTCAGGACATTTCTTTTTTTAAAAAAACAAAAACAAAATAAAGGATTTCTTACAGTTTTTAATTGCCAATGGGGAAGTTTCTTTTAAAGGGAGAATGGTTCTAGCCCTCATGAATGTTCGGAATTTTAAAGCCACAATTGTTACAGGCTTAATGGTTCACAAGTAAAATTTTGATAATTTTGAACTGTGAGGAGGATCTGCTTTGCAAATGCCTCAGGACACAATTCACTTGTGTATGTGTATTCTTGTATGGAGAGTTTCTTACTATCTCTATGGGCAGTTTATGGAAATGATGGTTTTGAGAGCGAGCGGAAAGATGGTGGGTGCTGCATGGGAGAATGGTGCCTTGAGGGCTAGAAAATTGCTTCGCCGTTGTTTTTTAATGGAAGCATAGAGTTCTGAATGTTGCAGCGCATACTGACTTCTGTGCTCTTGGGTAACCATCATGCACAACCCTAGCTGGTCACAGGTCATTTGGAAGAGGAGCTTCAATAAGTGGGACATCAAATTGCCACACCCGGATATTTTGAGTCCCAAATCACCATTCTTCCTTTCTCCTTTGATAGAGTTGATAACCCTATCTGTAATGATGAACCTTGGAGAGCTATCTTATTCTATAGAAGCTGAGATTTTTCATTATTCTATCAAGAATCTGCCTCAGTTGCCTTGGTTGGTTAGGTGGCTGAACATTTGCTTATTTAACACACAGTCATTAGCCCTGTAGCTTTATTTCAGTGTTTTAGCTGAGGCTTAAGATGGGAAAAGATCCTTTCCAGAGCAAGCACTAAAGGCTGAGATATGAATAATGATCTGTGTGTGTGCGTTTCAAATCTATATATAGGCTTTTCTACAACTGGAAGAGATTATCTCTCGCCATTCCCCCCACACTCCATTTTGTTGACAACAATTAATTATTTATAAGAGGTCTTGAACTTTTCCATGCAGCAAAAGTTAATGTCTATAGCACCCTTTTAAGCATGCAATTTAAGCTTTTAAAATTGTTTAACTAACGGGAAAAAAGCCTAAACAGCAACTTGAGTAGAACTTGGTGTACATGCTGCTTTTCTGCCAAAAAAAGTTTGTTTTGGGACAGTCTCATTTCCATAGCTCATATTTTGAGGAAGTTTTCCTTTGTAGGCACATTCCTTCTAATCTTTGCCTCTTAGGATAGAACAGAGTACAGTGGTACCTTGGTTTACGAACTTAATCCGTTCTGGAAGTCCGTTCTTAAACCAAAGCATGCTTTCCCATAGCAGCGGGGGACTCAATTTACAAATGGAACACACTCAACATGTTCTTCTTCCAAGGCAAAGTTCACAAACCAAAACACCTACTTCCGGGTTTGCAGCATTCTTAATCTAAGTTGTTCATAAACTAAGCTGTTCTTAAACCAACATACCACTATACAGCATTTGCAGTGTTCAGCTTAAGTCAAATCTTACAGCAGGTGTGGATTGACTCGGGCCTTGAGAAGTCTATTTCATAAACTAAAATAATCTTGTTTCACTAATGTGTGTTTTAAATTTACAAAGCAAGAGTTCATGCTTTTAACCTTAGAACAGCAAAGGTATAGATCATTTTCCTAAGTGAGCTTGAGTTTGGAAATATAAGTGCCTGTCTGGATCAGATCAGATCAAATCACTGTCGTGCATGATTTGCAGGAATTTAGGGATAAGGAATCTGTGGCCTTCCAGATGTTGATGGACTCCAATTCCTATCAGCTCCAGCCAACATGGCCAAAGATTGGGGATAATGGGAGTTGTAGTCTGGAAACGAAGTACCAGTTTGCTATCCTTTACACCAGGTTGTCCACCAGAAATTGGCTAGTAGGCTGCGATTCACCTTCTTCCCATCTGTGTTGGAGACTACCAAGTCTGTTGGTGGCTTTTTAAGACGTGCAGCCATGCAAGTCCATTTCATGATTTAGTACTGAACAGACTGAGCAGGTGGGAGGAATCATATATTGCTTCCTATATTGGTTTTTATAGTTTGGTTGGCATCTGTCTTGGGAGACAATGGAAGATTGTGCTTTCAAGGGTGAAATCTAACCATTGAAGAGCTACAGCGCCTGCTGTGACTGTAGAGACACATAAGGGAGAGACTTGTTTTGTTGCAGCTGGGGCAGATGAAGGTGTCCAGTTTTGCTGGTGCAGATGCACCGTGGCATTTCTTCTCTCTGCACTCCTCCCAGCAGTCATTTCTCCTTAACACTGCCGTTAGCTAATTAATTGTTAGTGCTGTTTTGCTACCTGCAGATCTCAAATGCTTTGGAAGTGCTAATTGATGTGATAGTCTTACCAAGTCCTGCTCACTTCCCCGAGATCAGGTTAGATCGATTTTTATCAAGACTATTCCATAACCAGTCGGCAACCCTTATTTTCAAAGCATTGGTTTTAATCAATCTTCAGGAGAAGGGGCGTTTTCTCTGTTGAAACCATCATCGAGGCATTTCAAATTGCAGCTCAGCAGAACCTGTCTCAAGGAAATATTTATTGCTAGTCCCTGTAATACTACTGACAGTGAGCACTCCATGCTCTGGTCCCAGGGTGTGATATGAAGCTACATGAGGCCACCACCTGGTGGAAGCTAAGCAGATCTGGGTCTGGTCAGTGTCTGGATGAGGTTGGGAAGGTTATATATACCACCTTGGGTTCCATAGTGGAAGAAGGACAGGATATAAATTTAAGGTGGGGGGAGGTTCTTTAATATGGGGAGTATGTGCATGGAAGATTATGAACACTTTTTAAAATCCTGACCCTTCTCCAAGGAATGCAGAGTGGCATGCATGCTCTTCACCACCGCTTTTATTTATCTTTTACAGCTACCCTGAGAAAGCAGTTTTGTGTGTGATGTAGTGTGCAACTGCTATGGAAAAGGAGAATTCCTTGTTGGCTGTCATTAGAAAAGGCAATGCCCTTACACAAATATTTGGGGGCAAGTGTCGCACTTGGTCTGGTCATTGCGCCTCCAAAAAGGATCTTGTGGCACTAGAAAAGGGCAGCCGAAATGATCAGGAGGCTAGAGCATCTCTCTCTCTTATAAGGAAAGGCTGCAACATTTGAGGCTTCTTAGAAAAGGGTGAGTGGAGGGTGGGGAGGAGATGGATGTGTCCACAATTATATAAGGTGTGAAGAAGGTAGCATAGGAAGCTTTTCTCTCCCTCCGTCATAAGGCTAGAACCTGGGGCCATCCAATTAAGTGGAAGGGGTAGGAGTTTCAAGATAGGCAGAAGGAAGCATTTCTTCACATAGCGCCTAGTTAAACTGTGGAATTCGCTACCCAAAGATGTAGTGCTAGTTGCTGACTTGGACAGCTCTAAAATGGGATTAGACAAATGCATGGAGGATAAGGCTATCAGTGACTGCTAGTAACGATGGTTATATATTACCTCCAGCAATCAGAAGCAACATGCCTCTGAATGCCAGTTGCGGAGGAACATGAGTGGGAGAGCGCTATTGCATTCATGCCTTGCTTTCAGTTTTCCATAGGCACCTGGTTGACTAATCGTGGTGGGAGCAAAATTCTGAACTTGATAGGCCCTTGTTCTGATACAGCAGGGCTCTTATGTTCCTGCAATTGACCTAGTCAGGAATTTGGCCCCTGCTCAAAGTCCAGCATGCTAGCCTTAAAAAAAAAATCCATTGAGATGGTTTGGTGATTCCATAGTAACATCTTCCTACTTCTTTTAACTAGTTTTACGTGAGAGCAATTACAGAATTTGTTGCCAGTGGCGGCCATACTTTCGGGCCATTGTGCAAAATACATTTTGGATCCCTCTCCTAATTAACATGCATTGCGAAAGTGGTAGGAAGCTCTTCACTGATGACACTATGTCAGTTCATGTCTTAGTCTCCAGGAAATTCCCACTACATGTCTCTTTGAATTAGTAGAGGCGATCGGGCTTTATACTTGGCATGTTTCTGGCAGAGAAAAAAGTAAAAACAAACCAAAGTTATTTTATATCTGTCACATACAATAAAATTATCATATATGGTAATTTAAGGATATTTCTGTGTTTAGTGGGAGGCCCTCATACCCTCTGTGGCCTCTACTGTTGATTGCTCCTTCTCCTGACTCAATTTTGCCTCGAAAGCTTGGGTTGAAAAATTAGTAGTATGCACCGTAAGCCATCTTTTCAGTTTGGTGTGTATGCACATACAACTATTGCTCAGTGGTAGAGCACATGCTCTGCATGCAGAAGGGCCCAGGTATAGTCCCTAGCATCTCCAGATAAAACTGGGAAGGGTGCCTTGGGCAGCCGTCCACAGTCAGTGTAGATCAGCCTCTCCCAACTGGTACCCAACTGTTTTGAACTGCAACTCCCATCCGTCCCAGCCAGCATGGCCAATGGTCAAGAGTGTTGGGAGCTGTAATCAAAACACCTGTTTGGAAGCAGGTTAGGAAAAGCTGATGCAGAGAATATTGAACTAGATGGACTAATAGTCTTAAGTTCCTTTGCAACAAAAATGTACCCTATATACTCGAGTATAAGCCTAGTTTTTCAGCACATTTTTTGTGCTGAAAAAGCCGCCCTCGGCTTATACTTGAGTGAGGCAGGCAGTGGCTCCTATGAAGCTTTCCCAGGTTTTTTGTGGTAAAATTGGGTGCCTCGGCTTATATTCGGGTCGGCTTATACTCGAGTATATACGGTAATCCTGGAAATAGAAAGTTTTCATACTGAGGTCACTTTTTAAGGTTCTTGGATCTTATTGTTTTTTAAATCACGCACATGCTGGTGTTAAAGAATTTTGCGACTGCATTTGAGTGCTGTTTGTGTATCATTGCTACTGCATTCCTTCTGCTCCAGAAGTCAATTAATATTGAAGGGAGCAAAGTCCAGTGGTAAATGGTTGTCAAATGACAACTTGGCTGAGGCGCAAAGTGGCAAGACCTGCTTTTCTGTAATGGGGTGACAGCGTTCTGTTTGTTGTTCCCTACTTGAGATCCTTTGATGTGTAGCCTTTAGTTTAACTTAAACTGTAAAATTCATATATCTCATTTTTGTGGGGGCTGCACCTCTGGAAGTGAGAGCATTACGGCTAGGATGCCAATCATTTGACCATCAAATGGTAATCTATTAATTGACAATATATTTGACCATAGTCTACTATTCCAAGGAGCTAAGGCCATTATATAGGCAGTTTCTTGCCATTGGTAGTAAACAAAAAGGGCTCAACCACACTTCCGTTTGCCCCACTGCTTTCCACTGGGAAAGTCCATGGTTTAGCACCGAGTTAGAACAAACAGCAATTGGGTTTTCTGCAGATTGACATTTGTTCTGAATTACAGTGGTACCCCGCAAGACGAATGCCTCACAAGACGAAAAACTCACAAGACGACAGAGTTTTTCGTTTTTGGAGTCGCTTCACAAGACGAATTTCCCTATGGGCTTGCTTCGCAAGACGAAAACGTCTTGCGAGTTCCCAATGCATTCCTATGGGAAACCGCACTTCAATGCATTCCTATGGGAAACAGCGCCATCTAGTGTTTCGCAGGACCATGCTTCGCAAGACGAAAAAACTCGCAAGACGACAAAACTCGCAGAACGAATTAATTTCGTCTTGCGAGGCACCACTGTATTGCTGAAGAGCAGGTTTTCTGGGGGAAAGGCCAAGGCCAAGCTGTTTGGACCTATTCTTTCTAGGCAGAGGACAAGCATAAATGACCAAGAGTCTTTGACCATTAAGGTACCCATGCTGCTTTAGACCTTGTCATGTTTCGTTGCTTTGTCTTTGTTGTTTTACTATGTATGGTCTAAAGTAAAATGACCATTAAATGCAAGTGGTTCTCGGCTTCCCATACAGGTGGAAGAAAAATCGTGCTGTTAAGCTGTAATTACAGACTACTCTGCTTAAATACATGCTTAAATGTGCAACTGTTGTAGGAAAGGCCAAATGAAAGAACTGTAATGTTAGCCGTGGTGTGCTAGAATGTGGACATGTAAATGCAAGCACTTGCAAGCTTGCTTGAGTTCTCTGAAGCTGATTGCTTTGTGCCAGGAATTGAGGAGGTCAAAACCCAGATAGATGAGAGTCTAAAAGACTGTCACAAAGAAAGACAGTTCTCTCTGACTTGCACTAGGCTGTGGGAACTCTAGGCCAGTGTTTCCCAACCAGTGTGCCTCCAGATGTTTTGGGACTACAATTCCCATCATCCCTGACCACTGGTATTGGTAGCGAGGGATGATGGGAGTTGTAGTCCCAAAACATCTGGAGGCACACTGGTTGGGAAACACTGCTCTAGGCTATGAGAATGAGGGTGGCCCCCTTTCTCTTGCTCTGCACAAGTTGGGGATCTTGGCAAATGGATTTATGGCTCCTGTTGGGCATGAAGTTAGAGGTCCTTTGGATTTTACTAGCCAAAGTTGATTGAGAATCCAGTAATGGACAGAGTGCTGAACTCTGAGAAGGGAAACCTTGATTCAGATCTGTTCAGCTTTGTTCTTCATCTGCTCGCATTTTCTCAACCTAATGCTTTTCACAGGGGTTTGGGTAGGATTTATTATAAAATGGAATAACGCCTCCTAATCTGCCGTGAGTTCCTTGGAGAAAGGGTGGGATGCAATTGTAATAAACATGCCTGCAATCACCTTTTTACTTAAAACTGCTTTAAAGTAAGAACAGCGGTTTCTTGTGACACCTTAAAGACTAGCACATTTATTATGACATAAGCTTTCATGGACGTAATCCAATGCAGATGCTTTTAAGCAGTCGCAGCAACTGCCCCCCTTTATGTCTTCACGGTGAATTGCTGCTTTATTTAACCACTTCCATGTTAAAATTCAAGGTTGCTTAGGATGCAGCTTTGCTTTCAGAGCAGAATTCATCTGTTGTTTTGTGAACTGGTGTTCCCTTGCTGAACAAAGCATTGGTGTGTGAGGGCTATAAAAAGAGGGTTTGGGGGGAGTTTTTGTTGTTGTTGAAAAGCTACACACACACACACATGCTGTTTTCTCCTTCCACTTGAACACAAGCCCATTGCCTCTGCATATCTGCCAGGTTCTTTGTCACTGGCTTCACTGCTTTCCATGTTTTAGGAAAGCAAATTTCTGCAGCCTCTACTTGTTGGGAGGATCCTCCCATGATTTAGAACCCGGATCATCCAGGGTTCAAAATAGTGGGGGAAACCTTCATGGGTAGAGAAGGCTGTCTGCCGCTGAAGTTCACTTTCTCAGCACGTGGGCGGTGATGAAGCTGTCAGCGTGGACTCCTATGTGCTCTCCCCTTGCATGACGACAGCTGTGCATGTGAGGAAATGTCCAAATAGGGTTAGTGTGAATGCCAGCAGAGAACTCCCCACTTGCATGGGGACTAGCAAATGGAGCAAAAATCCAAGCTGAATTTCAGCAGCTGGGTTATAGTAGCTTGTTCCAAGTTTATTTTTCATTTTAAGTTCTTGGCTTGGATCGTGAAGCTGCTGTGATGCAAGCTTGGCTTGCAGCTGCAACAGCGTCCGCAGTTCATTAGTACCGGAGGCAACTCCCTTCTTGCGTTGTGTTAGCCCAAGCTGTCAAACAGCATTGTCTTCCTTGGTGATGGAGGGAATATTACTGTAAATATTTGTGAATTCTATGCATGTGAAAGATTTGCTTTACCTACTATCTGCAGCTTAAACGTACTAGGCTTCAGAGCACATAGCTGTGTCCGAAGTTTCAGTGGGGCTTTCTGCATGTTTTTGATGGGGAAGATACTTCCAAGCAAATGCATCCCCACACTTTGTTTTTCAATGGGGACCAGCTTATTATGGGTGAGAGTACATGTGAAGTCTCCTTCCTAACAGTCCTTTGCAGCCAATTTCTTAAGGACTCTGCTGCACAAGGCAGAATGTAGGCATTGCTTTTTGAGTTGCATTGGTGCGCTAGTGTCCCACAATATGAGAGACCGCATCAATGCACCTTCTACAAGGGTTGATCACGCTACTCATAGTCCTGTGCTACCTTTAGAGGCTAACAAATCTATCATGGCATTGTAAGCTTCTATGGGCCAGAGACCATTTTCAGGTGCCTAAAATGGTCTGAAGTGTAGGAGGTGTTTAGCTCCTTAAGGCCCAGGTCACAAGGTGAGAGGGAACATAATGCATTATCCTTGGATGAAGCTAAGCAGGTCTGGGTGTGGTCAGGGCTTGAGATGACAAATATCTGGGAGCTCCATATATGCCTCCTTGAGTTCCATGTAAACCAGGCATGTCCAAAGTCCGTTTCAGGGGCGTAATCCGGCCCACCGGTTGGTTCAATCTGGCCCCTGTGGCAGTTAATTTCCTGGGGTAAAATCCTAAAAAAAACTCAACAACTTCAATCCATAAAAAAGTTTAACAACTTTGGTCGGACCTTCACTTCATCAAATCTGGCCCTCTTTGAAAAAAGTTTGGACACCACTGGTGTAAACTGAGGATGGGAAAGGGCTTCAGTTCAGTGGTAGAGCATCTGTTTTGCATGCAGAAGCTCTCAGGTTCAATCTCTGTCACATGTGGGAATGCCCCCTGCCTAAAGCGCTGGCAGGTTTCTGCCAATCAGTGTAGACAATACTGAGTTAGCTAGCACAATTGTCTACCTCTGTGTAAGGCAACTTCCTATGTTCCTCTTACAGGTAGGTAGCCGTGTTGGTCTGCCGTAGTCAAAACAAAGTAAAAAAATTCCTTCCAGTAGCACCTTAAAGGTAAAGGTACCCCTGACTATTAGGTCCAGTCGTGACCGACTCTGGGGTTGCGGCGCTCATCTCACTTTATTGGTCAAGGGAGCCGGCGTACAGCTTCCGGGTCATGTGGCCAGCATGACTAAGCCGCTTCTGGCAAACCAGAGCAGCGCACGGAAACGCCGTTTACCTTCCCGCTGCAGCGGTACCTATTTACTTGCACTTTGACGGGCTTTCGAACTGCTAGGTTGGCAGGAGCAGGGACCGAGCAACGGGAGCTCACCCCGTCGCGGGGATTCAAGCCGCCGACCTTCTGATCGGCAAGCCCTAGGCTCTGTGGTTTAACCCACAGCGCCACCCACATCCCTGCATGAAGAAGTGTGCATGCACACGAAAGCTCATACCAAGAACAAACTTAGCTGGTCTCTAAGGTGCTACTGGAAGGAATTTTTTAATTTTGTTTTCCTATGTTCTTTTGGAGATGGAAATAAAAATTTGACCAAGGTGAGCACCCATTGCAAGAGGGAGGAGCCACACTACTATGCAGAGGACAAATGAATGCAATCCAATCTAAAGTGGGCATGTGCAGTCGCTCTGCTTTGTGCAAGGTCTTGTGTGAAGTGCTTGCACCTAGAATGGTCCATTATAGATTGTTCGTAGCCCTCTTTGTGGAGAAAGGGTGTGTTTTCATTCGCAAGCTAATGTACTGGTTTTAAGGGAAACAAAGGCACTTCCCAGTGTTTCTTTCTAGTAAGCTGTTTCTTTCCTCTCTCTCTTTTTCTCCCCTTCCTTCTCCAGACCAATGAGTGGAATAAGAATGATGACCGACTGCTGCAAGCTGTGGAGCATGGCGACGCAGAGAAAGTGGCATCGCTGCTGGGTAAAAAGGGAGCCAACGCCACCAAACATGACAGTGAGGGCAAGACTGCGTAAGTAGCTTAGCTAAGATGGCAACCATTTTTTATTACGTACCCAAAAAGTAAATAAAATTCCCATTTGCTGGAAACTTGTAATATGGCGAGTTAGAGCCAGTGTGGTGTAGTAGTTAAGAGCGGTAGACTCGTAATCTGGAGAACTGGGTTCGCGTCTCCGCTCCTCCACATGCAGCTGCTGGGTGACCTTGGGATGGTCACACTTCTTTGAAGTCTCTCAGCCCCACTCACCTCACAGAGTGTTTGTTGTGTGGGAGGAAGGGAAAAGGAGGTTATTAGCCACTTTGAGACTCCTTAAGGTCACTACAATAAAGCGGGATATCAAATCCAAACTCCTCTTCTTCTTCATGCCATTTGGGTCATCCAGATCCTAGCACTGCTATGCCTAATTCATTTGCAAACACTTTATTTTTTTCATTTTATTGCTGGAATAATTATGTCTTGTGTCAGGCACCACTGTTTTAAATCAAGGTAAGGTGCATTTCCTGTAGAAATCAGCCATGCAGAGTGTTTACTATGAGTGTCCAAGGTTTTTGTTAAATCAAATTTCCCACCTGCACCCAGCAGACACCCCATGTTAAAAGAATAGAGTCAAATTGATTCAAAGTGTGCTTTTCTCCATACTTACATGCTGTATCAGTGCAGTGGCAGTTTCTTCAGCTGTTGCTATGTGTTCTACAAACAGGGCAATCCAGTGGCCCTTGCGCTGATGTTGATCTCAACTCAGTGACATTTACACCCATGCAAGGCCCTTTGCTGAAAATCACTTATCTGCTGCATCAGATTTGTGCTGCCTAAACTGGTACTTCTCAAACCCTGGGTTTTCCCAGGTTTCATCAAGATGGCCTTTTAAGCACAATGCAGCTGGTGCCTTAGTGTTCCATCATAGATAGCTCAACGAATATGTCGACCCAGTGTGTGCCGGCTGTGAAAAAGGCAAATGCCAAGCTAGGGATTGTTAGGGAAGGAGCTGAAAATAAAAAAAATTTGCCTATCATAATACCATTATACAAATCTATAGTGCAAAGTCCTGCTTAGGAAGGCAGTTCTACTTGGCATGAACCTTAGTGCTGATGCAGATGTAATGCACTGGTTTAATCAAACCGAGGAAAGGAGGAGAAATTTGTGCAGGAGTTGTGGTTAAGGGACCCAGTCAGCTTCATGCCCCCAAATTGCTAACTCTGATTAGGAGATTGGTTCAGAAAGAGCACTCCTGTTTTTCTATGGGCCAAACAATCCATCACATAATTGGTTTTAAATTAAATGCAGGTCTTCCCTAATAACTTGTAAAGTGAGAGCTGTTCAAATGATGTACGCCAAGGTGTCTGTCTGTTGTGTCTGTCTGTCTGTGTGTATGTCTTCTCCTGCTTTCTTCCATAGTGTGTCCTACCAAGACAATTTTTGTCTGCCTGTGGTCTAGTATTGCAAAGTATCAAGTTTGGAGAGAAATAGCTAGAGTGAAGGAATTGTGGACAGGAGAGAGTTCAGTGTTCCTTGACAAACTCATTTTTGTGCAAAAATTGCACCCTGATTGCCATCCTTTTTTACATGTGAATTGGGACAGGCATGGTTTAGACATGCTATTGTCATGTGTAGGAAACTCTGTAATCTGTTTGTGTGGAATAATGCAGTAAAGGATAGGCACCTTTCTAAAAAAAAATTACTGCACAAGTCTAGACAGGGGCGGGGAACCTATGGTCTTCCCTGTGTGTGTTTGGACTCCATCAGCCTCAGCCAGTATGGCCAGTGGTTAGGGGCAATCTCACTTGTAGTCAGAGAGGATCTGGAAGGCTGTGGGTCCCATACGCATGATCCGCACCAGAAACCTCAAAGGTATTTGTATATGTTTCCAGTTCCAGTTCCAGTTCTGGTGTCTCATGCAGAGTTCGCCAGGCCTATTTCTTCTTCTTTAAATAGAAGCACAAGATTTTTGGCATTAATCTTTTAGAGCCACAGAGAGAATCAATTTTCTGGACAGTTGAGAAATAGCTTAATGGTTCACGTCCCATGAAAAAACAAAAGGCTTTTAAATTGTGGGCAGATTGGGAGAGAGGAAGAGCCATTCACAGGGTGGGTGAGTGAGTGACTTCTGGGCAGCTTCTTGCACACTATGAAGCTGAAAAGCACAGCCCTCCAGGCTTTGTTTATGGAGCCACGCTCTTGGCTTCTTGCTTGCTCTGCTAGTTCTGTTCAGCAGCGTTTTCTGTTTGGATGAAGAAATGGAACGATGGTGTTGTCTGCAAGTGACCTGAACGGAATCCTCTTCCGTTGCATCTTAAATATGGCTTTAAAAGGATCTGTATCCCTTTTGAAAAAAAGAATTTGAGTGGGCTGTAGCCAACTAAGTTTTACTCAGAGTAGACCTATTAAAATCAATGGACCTAAGTTATTCACATCTATTCATTTAACTATGAGCAGGACTAATATTGGATACAGTCGGTTGGGTTCCCAAAATCACTCAAGCACATGGAATTTAAGTGCCCTTTGTATTTTGGCTGCATTCACACACTTCTTTACTGAGATTAGATTCTTCAGCCTCTGTAAATCCCAAGAGAGCGTGTTTCTTCCTCAGCTGGAAAATGATGCATTACATGATCAGTTTTTACCAGGAAACAGTGGCTACCTGGGTTTGCATCAGAATCTCCTGCTAAAACAAAGGGAAGAAACTTGGTTTAGGATCGCCTTTCAAGGTGCTTTGAGGACCCGGCTGTGGGACTTCAAAGCACCTTGCGCCCACCATCATTCTGATATTAGGTGACTGACAGATAGGGGCCCCTGATAATGATCTGTCTCACGGAGCTATAAAAGAGGTCTAAGAGCAAAGTTCATTTCTGCTGCATAGTTGCCCTTAGAGATGCCTTAGCTGATATTCCCAGCCTTAGGTCTGTGCAGCCTCATTTTATGATGTAGCCATGGATGAATGATTTATCGATCCCATAACCGACTCGCTTCCTGGTGTGTGTGTTTACATAATTAGTCTGGAGGTGACACAAAGACCAAAATACAGCGACAAAGTCTGTTATGCAACTAATTCTCCCAGTGGGATGGATTTTTTGTATTTTTATTGTAATGCAACTGGTGACTGAAACATATTAACATTGCCCCCGTTTCCAAGAGCCTTCCCTGATGCTAAAACAGGAGTTTATCCTTTGCACTGCACTCATGCTAACTTTGCTCTATCTGGCTTGTTACCGTCATAGTCCAAACCTGGTAGAATAGGTGGGATATTGAGAGAAGTAGGAGCTGCTATTGCTTGTGAATATGGTTTGTTTCCTTTTCATATAAGGAGATTCTCGGTTTAGGAGGGGAAAACACCACATATGTACTCAGTTCTGAGCTTACTCGGATCATCTGAGATAAGAACTACTAATAAAACATATGCAGGCTGGTAGGCTCTCTGGCCCAGTTCACATATTTTATTTGCTTTCCTCCAAGAAGCTCAATGTGTTTCTCCTGTTTTATCCTCACAATAACAGTGTGAGAGAGTCATCCAGTGGGTTTCATGCCTGAGTGGGGATTTGAACCTTGGTCTTCCAGATCCACTCTAACCACTACACTACATTTGCTCGTGTATTTTAGCTACTAGTGTGGAAGTGTTTCTGCTTTTTCGTGGTTGGATTCCACACAAATGTTGCCATTCCTGTGGGCTGAATCCTTTCCCGCGCTGGTCATGGAGGAAATACGTTAAGCTTATACAAAAGGGAGGGCCTGCTCGGTGGTGGCCCTCTCTCCCCGGCTCTGGGATGCTCTCCCAAAAGAGATACGCCTGGCATCTATACTGTATTCCTCCTGGCACCAAGCTTAAAAAGTCTTTATTTGCCTAGATATTTGAAACAGGTGGTTGAGTGGTTTTCCCCCTTCCATTCATTTGGGTTTTCTTTTTTGCTTAATGATTTATGCTGCTTTTAATGTTGTTTTGTGGATGATACGATTTAAAAATGCTTATATGCACCATTTTGGATAAAGGTGTAGTGGCGGAAATTACTTTAAATCAATAGGTATGAGTGATGCGATTATGTGGAACATGCCCTTCCCATGTCATTCTGTTACCTATAGTTTATTGATGCAGCACATGTCATTTTCACTGGCCTTAGAGAAACTGGAGTCCTGATTCCAAGTTTGGGGTTTTCACGAATGCTAAGCAATTTTCACGAATGCCAAGCAAGCAGCAACTAAATGGTGTAACTGATCTCTGTGCATAGACTAGAAAGACTTCAGTGGCTTTTCACAAAAGTATTTAAACATTTGTTGTGACTTAGTTCCTTGGTTTTTTTTTCAAAGAAGCGCAGAACTATGCCTGAGGAGATTTGTCTTTATATGCATCAGATCCTCCTCCTACTGTACCTCTGGAAGGGAAGGTGGTGGTGTTGGTTCATCTGAGGTTAGGACAAGATACACCTTGGAAAAGCATGATAATTGCAGTTAATGCATGTTACGGGCAGGAGTTGCTCTCAGTGATTGATGACATAGTTGAAGCTACCTGGGAAGGCTAGCTAAGGTAATTTTGTGGGTAAAACTTTGGTTTACAGACTTAAAATTGTGCGGGTGCAGTCGGACACAGTCGGAGGGAGCAAGATTTTTTGGGGGGGATATTTAGAGCATTTGTAACCCCGCTCATCAGCCAAAAAAGGCTCTCGGAGCAGTTTGGATAGTTTGGCAGAAGAGCCATAGTCCTGTGATGCAGCACATGCCTTGCTTTGCAGGAAGGTCCTGGGTTCAATCCACGACACTTCCGGGATGGTCTTGTATAAACTCCTGTCCGGAGAGCTGCTCGATATGCCACTGGCTGCTGCATTTTAAATAATGAATAATAGCAGTCATTCCCCACCCCCACCCCCATTTTAATCTGGGCCACAGTTGTTTGGGAAGCACAGAGTTTAACCCCTTCCTTCTGCCCTTGACACCCTCCCCGCATTTCTGTTGCTGTGTTCACATGGATTCTGCCTCGCTGCTTTCTTCAAAGACGCTGCAGCAAAGTGATGACTCTGCATTACCTCCAGCATAGAAGGCAATGTGGCTCTGAATACCAGTTGCTGTGGAACACAAGAGGGGAGGGTGCTGCGGTGCTTATGTCCTTCTTCCCAGCTTCCCATAATCATTTGGCTGGCCACCTTGCGAACACGATACTGGCTTAGATGCTCCTTTGGCCTGATCCAACAGAACTCTTCTTAGGTTCTTGGTTGTGTTGCTAATCTCTGGAGCCTTTCGGTGACTGAGAAGCTGCTTTTGAGGGGCAAGCGGGAGACAGACTTTGTCGCGAATCCGACAAGTTTATAGCATTCAGACCCAGTCCTGGGGGGATTTCTGACCCTCAAGAATAGGAATTTGTTAGGCAAAGCTTCCCACTGACATCTCACTCATTGTTGCTGCAACTGTTTTCCTGCTTATGCTCATTTCGTCCTACTCCAGTTGTGCTGTGTCAAGCTGGAGTGTGTAGAGATGTGCCCCAGGGGTGTGCAGCATGTGGCGAAGTGTAAAAAAAAAAAGTCTGATCTTCTACAGCAAGGGACCCTCCTTACAATTTTTCAAGGTTAACCAACTTCAACCCTGGCCTAGTTGGTGTGACTCGTGACAGTGCCTTCTCAATGGGAACACCCACCCTGGTGAGATGTGTCAGTCTCCCTCAGTGAACTTTCAGGAAGAATTTTAAAACATTTTGATTACCCAGGGTTCCGATGGCGAAAAGATACTATTCCTGGCCACCCTGAAATTGTTGGTTACGTGAATGTCTTTAACTGGTTTTTTGTTTTGTTTTTTACAAAATAATAATAATACTATTTGATCTGTTTGCTGTTTCAGGAAAAGGGTATGATATAAATTGAATAACTAACAGTATGAATAAACGATACAAAACTTGTGGCTTTTATTCTGAACTTGGATATAAACAACCTGTTTCAATTGGTTGTGTAAATAACTATTCTGTAACAGCCACCTAGATTAGCTATTAGAAAAGAAGTTCTACTTGGTTGAGGCTTCTGAGTAATGTTGGGCTTGCTATTATAGTCTGGTGTTCTCTGGTCTGAGTGCAGCATAGAGTGCAGCAACATAGATGTTGCTGAACCGAAAGATATGAAGAAACAATAACTATTTGTCATGGTAAAGAACATTCACTACTAGTGAGTAAATTGCCATATGCCTCTGAATGCCACTTGCTGGGAATCTCAAGTGAGGAGAGAATTGTTGCACTCAGGTCCTGCTATCAGCATCTGGTTGGCCACAGCAGGGTGGATAAAAATCAATGATTTTTTTTAAAAAAATCAAAAAAATCGGATTTTTTTGATTTAAATCGGATTTTTTTGATTTAAATCGGATTTTTTTGATTTAAATTGGATTTTTAAAATAAAATGCTTTTGGAGGAAAAATCTTTCTAAATATAGTCTTCTATTTAAGTTACATTGCAGTCCAAAGGCTATTCATCAGGAAATAAGGATTTGTTTTAAGTTTATCAAGTGTGCTAAAACTCAGTCTAAGTTTTTTTTTAATGTTTAACCACATCAGTTAACAAACATGGATACATATGCTATCATGTTATTGTTTTAGTTAAATAAATTGTTTAAATGGTTATTAAGGAAATGATTATTTTTCTCCTTCCAATAAAGTACAGCAGAAAAGTTGTCCAAATATAAACAGTTAACTTATTAAACCTCACCAAAATTTCACTAATTATCTGTCTATGTATTTCTAGTAGTATAACCAAATCTGTAATTTTTGATATAACTGTAAAAACTACTCTGAAAATTTATTATTCCAAAAAGGAAACCTTCATATGGTTGTAAATATTAAGATTATACCAGCAAGAATGAGTCTTTCTGTAAAAAAAATATTTAAATCACGTCTTACTGACTAGTGATTTAAATCAAGCCTTACTGACTAGTGATTTAAATCGTGATTTAAATCGTGATTTAAATCAATTTGATTTAAATCAAATCCACCCTGGGCCACAGTGAGACCAAGATGCTTGACCACATTGAACCATTGGCCTGATCTCACAGGCTCCTCTCGCACTCTTAAATTCATTGCACTGATAATTAGGAAAACCGAAGACGCTTCAACAGATGCCTCTTGCGTTCAACTGCAGAATCATTTCTATTTACAACGCTGCAAAAGAGAGCTAAAATTGAAGCAGGCTGCTACCCATTAATGAAGAAGACCACATGTTCCATAATGCCAGGTTTTGTATATATGAAGCCTGCTGGGTTTGTTGCTTGGGCTGAGCTTAAAGCCAAATCTCAATTTCTTGCAATCTCTATTCTGCGTGCTAGTCTGGTGGAATGGTTAGGATGTCAGAGCCAGGGACCCCAAGTTTAGATTCCTACTCTGCCATGAAACGTACTGGGTGTCTTTGGCCTGTCAGAATATCATCTTTGCATGCCCCTGCATCTCCCTCAAATTTGCTTCAAAGGGTTGGAGGGGGTGTCCCAGAACAGATTTAGAGTGTGTGATGGGTGGAGGGAGATGGAGTTGAAGCAGAAGTTGTTGCACAAACTGGATGACTTTGTTGCATTACACCCCTGGGAGGTATCGAGGGACAGATAGTCTCTAAAAAGGTGTTTTATGCCTAGCCTTTGTGGGTCTCTGCCAAAGATTTCAAACTAAATTCAAGAGATGTTATAATTGCTGTTTTGACGACTGACAATTGTATTTATAACTTAATCTGATTAAAACTATGGAACTCCCTAAAAGGGTGTGGGTTTTTGTTTTGTCCTGTAGCATTATTCTACTCCTCCTTTTGGTTACAAGCTCGGATCATTTGATGAACAGCTTTTAAGTTGGAATGAGCGTGACAACAGAGTTGCCCTTTCTGATAAAGCATGTTCTTGGTTTTTTTTAAAAAAATCACTCAACAAGCTGATCTCTTGCTAGTTAAAATTGTTAAAGAGAAGGTCAGGTTTCTTTACCTAAGGCAATACAGGTCCAGAAAGTAGTTCATGCCCTAATTTCGTCATAATGCATATGTGTTTTATAAAAAAAAAACACTTTGACTGTATGATTGTTTCCTTAAGCACAAAGTCAGTTGGTTTTTTTTTACTTCGCCCCCTTTTTGTTCTTCATCTTCAGAATAGTGGGGACGATTGCACTGCAGGAGCAATGCAGGGATGTACCACATTCAGGCATTAGCAGAATATGTCCTACTACCAGCCCTCCTGCCCAAACTTTGATTTGCCATGGAGAGACTTAAAGAGCCCTCTGCCCAAGTCTTGGCTCCCAAGGGAGAAGGTGGGAAGAGCCAGTGTGGCAGGCCATTTTAAGCCCTTGCTCAAGTCAAAACGTAGCCCTCAAAAATTACTTGCCAGCCTGGTTTTTAAAGCTACAGTGGTACCTCCAGTTTGAATGGGATCCGTTCCGGAGGCCCGGTCATATCCCGAAGATTTCGTAACCGGAGGACCGCTTCTGCGCACGCATGCAGCGCCACAAAGCGCTTCTGCGCATGCGTGAAGTGGCAAACCCACTTCCGGGGTTGCCGCGTTCGCGACCCAAAGATTACATTACCCAAAGGTAACGTAACCCAAGGGTCCACTGTATTTTCCTACCCGTTCACCAACTCCATCTACTGGAGGTTTTGGGAAGTGCATGTGCAGATCCAAGTTGGAAACCATTGAGGGTGACTGCTGAACCAATTCCACTGTCATGACAGGGAGAACCAATGTCCCAAATCTACCTGGGGTCAGGGAGAGGGAAGCAACAGAATGGGGAGAAGGAATTTCTCTCTCTCTCTCTCTCTCTCTCTCTCTCTCTCTCTCTCGGCTGCAAATGAAGAAGCTGGATACTGCATGCCCATCTAGGGTGAGGGCCAGCTACTGAAACCAAACACTGCAATCTGCAGACCTTGCAGGATCGTCTACCAGAACTCAGCTTGAATCCCTGTGCTTGCCATAGAGTTAATTTCAGGGCTATAAAAAGGATGGGGACCTTTAAAGGGGATACTGTACTGGCTTCTAGGAATCTTAAATACTTCTCCACCCCTGTGGGCAGATTAATGCTTGAAAAGTTCCTAAATCCTCCTCCACTGGCTGTGAGAAATTTTGGGGAAGGTTATTCCAGCTCAGTTTGGGGAATGCAGGTGTGCGTCCTTTGCCTCACTCATTCATTCCTCTCAGGGGGTTCTATAGAGGGAGTGGGACTCAAGGAATTGTTTAAGGGCCAAGCAAAATGTGTGGCTTGCCACAATTGCTAAAACTAGGCATTGAAGTGCATTTGGGGAGCAGTCTGGATAGGGATCACAGCTTGTATGGAGGGGAGCTTTCACCCCCCCCTCCACTGTTACTATCTTTAAAATATCCCACCCACTGCAAATAGCAAGAGGAACAAAACCTCCCATTGGCTCCAAAGGAACCATTTTACCCATCGCTGTGTGTGTGTGTGTGTGTGTGTGTGTGTGTGTGTGTGTGTTTCAGGACTGCAATGGTTGAGGGAAGGGTTCCCACACAAACACAAACACATGCTTGACCACACTTGATTTTTAATTTGTTTCAGGGTGGTGGTTGTTGTTGTTTTTTAAAAAAAAGATAGTGAAGTTCTAACTCTGCTTAATGTCTGCCACCTAATCTAAAATCTGCCCCATGTATTTTTTAAACAAAGTATAGAAAAATGAGTTACACCCTTTAACCCTATCTGGAGCCTCTTAAATGACTGGAGGGGGGGCATCATTTCTCCTTTTTTATTAATGGTGCCTGTTTCTATTTGATGTGGTGTCAACACATGCTATCCGGTTCTTGTGGAGGTAGTTGAGTAAAAAGTGAATAACTTCCAAGATTAGCTTAAGTGGTTTATTTCAGTTCTCTTTGTAGATCAAAGTAACAAAACCACTGCATGTTGGTGCTGATGTTTCATTCCGGCTTCTTGAGAGAGGGTTTGGCTAGGAGCAAGCTACACAAGGAGTACTTGAGCTCTCGGCGTTTTTAAACATTTAAAAATTCACTAGGCCTATTTTTCCGTCAGCTTCACAGCAGAATTCAGGAGGCTAAATGGAGAATGTAGCTGGGAATGAGAAACCCTTAAAATGGTGTGAAAATTTGTTCAGCTGCATGGACATAAGGTGTTACTTCCCCAACGTTACATTAAAAAAAAGTTTGCAAAGTTCTTGGCAAAGAAGATGGTCTCCATCAATACTGTACTTAGTTCCACAAACTGACTTGGTTCAAATGTAATGCTAAACTACGGTTTAGCTTTACACGAACAAATGGCAGCATGGCCATTGGAAGGAAATTGGAAGATTCTGATTCAATTTTATACAAATCATAGCTTGTTACTTCTAAACCTGCTACTGTGGTTAGTCTTAACTATGGTGCAGAGAAGCAAAAGAGGATCAGAAACCAAGATTTGAGGTTGGTTGAAGCCCAATTTCTATCTTCCCTAGGCAACGTAGACAGTACTGAACAAGATGGACCATTGATCTGACTCACTTTAAGGCCACTTTCTCTCTTTTTTTTGGGGGGGGGAGAATAAATTTTATTAGTTTTTCTGAAGAAAGATAGAAACATAGAAACATTATTATCAAGTATCTTTTTTTGTTCAGACTGAAACATTAATCTAGATAAAATAAAAACATAGATCCATCAAAAAAGAAAGGAAAACACCCAAGACGACCACTTTCTATAAACCAACATTATCGTCAGCCTTCAAACCCAAATACCATTTCTTTTTCTTTATAACACAAAAAGTCGGAGAGGTTTCCAATCTAGTAAATGTTGACAATGACTTGATTAAACATGTCAGTTTCATCATCTCAGCTAAGTCTAGTCGTTTTACGGGTAATAACCATTCATCCATTGTTTGTTAGCAATGAGTCTTCCCATCTTGGTACACTGCAAGGCTACTTCCTACACTATGTGCTCCTCAGAGCATTCTCCCTTCCTCTGGTTCCCATCAACTGGTATTCAAAAGAGTACTGCCTGACAGTGGAGATGGAACACAGCCACTAGGATTAGTAGCCATCAGCAGCCCTTATCTTCCATGAATTTGTAGCCATTGCTGTTACTACTTTTATTAGCAAGGGGTGTATGCTTATCTCTTGCCCCCTTCCCAAGATTCCTTACTTTCATCTTGTCTGCCAGTCATCCTAAAAGTATAAAAAGTTTTCTTCCTGTCTCCTTATGTGCTCATTTCCGTAAGGATCACCTGTGCTGCAAAAGTCTTGTGTTGCGGCCAGATACATAGTGCCCCCTCAAGCTTCTGAGTACTTCTACATCCACGCATGGTCACCACTTGAAGGCCCTCACGCTAACATGTGAACGGTGTCCCGTGAAAAGGTATTGAGTCCGAACTGAAGTTATTCCCCTGGTGGGGAAGCTACAATGACTCATTGTGCATCTGTGAGCCAAGGTTTGTTGCTGTGGTCAGTGAACGGTGAGCATCCATGTGCAAACTGGTCCTAAGAGACGACTTCAGATTTAATCACATCTGCTGAAAGTTGCTGAGGCAAGGTTCTTTCACCATGGGCTGGATTACAGCCGGAATGGGTTTGGCTTTGTTGAAGTGGGAGCTGGAGGAACGAAAGGAGTCCTTGAGTTTGGAACAAGGAAGGAAGTGGAAGGAGTGTGTTCTGTTCCTCAACTCGAAATCCCATGGGCATAGAAATCACAGCCTCTCCTCCACAGCAGCTGAATAAGGGAGTATCCCTTGATAGATGCCTAGTTGTTGTGGTTAAAAGCAATGATAGGCAGCCTAAAGAAATCCATGTTTGGAGCCTCTGGTTTCTTTACATTTGTCGCCGCTACCGGAGAGGCCCTAATATAATTTCATCCTTATTTCAACAATTTTGTTTGTTTGGGCAAAGGCATTTTAGTCCACCAGGAAGCCATAAATCACCAAGGGGTTGTTGGCAAGGGAGCCATGCTGTTTTGAAAGAGACTGGACATATACCCCAGGAAAAAGGGGGTGCAAATAGTTTGCATTGGAGAGGGATGTTTTCACTCAAAACAAGCCTCTAGACAATGTGCAAAGAGTTCAGAATGTACTGCAGACAACGCCACTGCAAATAAATATACCTAAATGTGTTCCCAGAATAGAACAGGCACTTTTCTTGTGCTTTGAGTTGCATATATTGTACTGTGTTATTGAACGATCCCATATTGTCAAAGCCCAAATCCTTTGTTGTTCCTCTGTTCCAAAAGGGTGTGTGTGTGTCCTGCTTTTTATGTATTCAGTTTTATTTGCTTTTATTTATTGAAATTGTAGATAGTGTTGCAGGATAACTGTGCTGTCCTGTTTTGCCTTCTAGACAGAGAGCATGTGTCCCCTCAGAAAGTCATTCGACGCCACCTAGAAGGGACTGGTGCTTATATGCAGCTCTCTGTGAATACTTTTTCTGTTTGTCTCCAAGATGAAAATCAAAGCGTTACAAGTAAAGTGTATTGTGGCACAGATTTCTTATGCAAGCAAAGGAATTGGCCACAAAGTTTAATGTCATCAATGTCACCATCACTTTAGTCAACTTGTTCCTCCAAGTATTTTAATTATTGCAAATACTGTTAAACTGTATACACACCAGAAGTGTGGTTCGCACGTTTCTACCCAAGTATCTCTTTATTTTTGTAAACTTATTTGAGTGTTATGGATTTAGTTTTATTTGAATGTTTACATCATGCTATCTCCTAACTAAGTTATGAGCCAAACTGTTGGCTAGAACGTTGCCTCTTCTCAGTCCAACCATGTATACGTAGCTTAGAGAACATTTCCTGGGAACAAACTGTTTATAAAGTTCAATTCATTGGTGCCTTGGTAAGCAAGTTTTAGTTCTTAGTTATTTGTAAATAGATTTCTCGTCCAAAAATGTGTTCTCTCAGTGGGCTGTAACGGGACTTCTTAAACGATTTGCCTTTTTAAAGACTTGGTTTATTTAAAAATACTTGATTTGGTCATTATCTGCTGCAGTGGCAAAGCCAGCTAAAATTGGGGTGGGGCGATGTAAATGGTACTGTTCTACTTAGGTGTCTAGCTGCTCCCCTTTGACCTTACCGCCTTGGGTGACCATCCTAAATATCTTCGCAGAAGCTTACGAAAAGCTTGGCCTATCGCTCAACATCCAAAAAACCAAAGTGATGCACCAACAAGCACAAAACCCCTCTGCAGCACCACAAATCCAACTCAATGATGTAACGTTGGAAAGTGTTGATCACTTCTCCTACCTGGGCAGTTATCTTTCCACAAGGGCCAACACTGATGCCAAAATCCAGCATTGCCTGAGCTCTGCGAGTGCAGCTTTCTCCTGATTGAAGGGCAGAGTGTTTGAAGACTGGGACATTTGCAGGGTAACCAAAATGCTTGTTTACAAAGCTATTGTGTTACCAACCTTATTGTATGCTTGTGAAACATGGATCACTTCTAAACGCCATCTCCAACTCCTTGAAAAATTCCATGAACGGTGTCGCCAAAAATTTTTACACATCACTTGGGAAGTCAGGCAAACTAATGCCAGTGTACTGGAAGAAGCAAAGATCACCAGTGTCGAAGCAATGATTCTTCAACATCAACTTTGTTAGACTGGTCATGTTTTGCGGATGCCTGGTTATTGTCTTCCAAAGCAACTACTCTATTCCAAACTTAAAAATGGAAAGCGTAATGCTGGTGGTGAACAAAAGAGGTTTAAAGACTGTCTCAAGGCAAATCTAAAAAAATGTAGTATAAACACAAACAATTGGGTAACACTGGCCTGTGAGTGCTCCAATTCTAGAACAACCTTTACCAAAGGTGTTATGGATTTTGAAGACGCTCGGACTCAGGATGAAAGGGAGGAATGTGCTAAGAGGAAGGCACATTTGGCAAACCCTTACCGTGATCAACTCCTGTCCAGAAACATGTGTCTCCACTGTGGAAGGACGTGGGGATCCAGAATTGACCTCCACAGTCACTTACAGACTCACTGTTAAGACCGTGTTCATGGAAGACAATTTTACTCAGCTACGAGTGAGAAGAAGAAGAAGAAGAAGAAGAAGGACAACAACAACAACAACTACTACTACTACTACTACTACTACTACTTAGATGGAGAGCAGTTCAGTTTACCAGGACATTGAACTTAAGGTGGCAATCCTTGGGACCTAAGACATCAGTGTTCAAATCCCCACTCGGTCATGAAACTCACTGGGTGACTTTGGGCAAGTCACTGTCTCTTAGCCTAACCTACCTCACAGGGTTGTTAGGATTAAATGAGGAGGGAGAGAGCCATGTACACCACCTTGAGCTCCTTGGAGGAAAAATGTAATATAAATGCAGTGTTGAATGTTCTTTCAATATAGTGTGTGGATCTGCTCTCTGAGGAAGCCAAGGTCAAATCCTGCCTCTTTTCTGAAGCCCACTGGGTGATATTGGGTCTGTCATACTATCCCTCAGCCCAGCCTATCTTACAGAGCAGTGGTGAGCATGCTGCCTTGAGTTCTTAGTAGGAAAGGTGGGGTAGAAATGTAAAAAAATCCCAAAGACATTAATTTCTCCTAAAGGCACATATTAACTGCGATCTACAGGAAATTTCACCTACCAGTTGCTTTTTGCTTACAGTGAAGTAATGCCAACTGAGCTGGAGATAATGGAATTGAACCAGATGAGTTGCAATCTTTCTTTCTCTCTCTTTCAGCTTCCACCTGGCTGCCTCCAAAGGGCAGGCAGAATGTCTCAGGGTTATGATGACTCATGGTGTGGATGTAACAGCACAGGATGGGACAGGTACTCAAACTCTGGGGGAGTTTCCCCACCCCTTTGCTCCCCTTTGTTTTTGTTGCTGTTTTTGAGCTTTCACGACACATGTAAATAGGGTTGTTGTGGTTTTTTTGCATGCTGTGCTTACAAATGAGCATGTGCAGATGACTTATGCCGAATCGTCTTGCCCAGAACTGTCTGCAACACTCCCAACCCTTGTGATCTCTCCAACCTCTTCAGTTTAATTTGAAATGTTAGGTGCTGCATCTGAGATGATAGTTCCTGCAAAGTGTGTAGTCTACTTCTGTACTGTGTGTCCCCCCTTCTCTGTTTTTTTGTGCTGGGTTCACAGTTGGGCAGTGCACACCTTGTAAAATCGGGTACTTTCAGTTTGTTCAATACTCCACATGTATTGAAAACCCAGTGTATCATTTTGTCCGCATCTGCATACTAAGCCTAGCTGGGTTTTTGATCCAGGCAGCTATGGAAGCCCTGAAGTACATCTTACTGTCAATATGTACAGGGTTTACAGGCAAGGACTTAAGCCAACGGTTGGGAAATGGGTCTCAGGTGGTATGGTGGGCAAAGACATAGTTGCACCTAAAGGGGATTTACAGGTACAGGCGCTCCTTCAGGTATACAGGGCCAAAGGCCGTTCAGGGCTTTAAAGGTCAGCACCAAGACTTTGAATTGTGCTTGGAAACGTTTGCAGGAACAAGACCCGCATTGTCAGGTGACTGAGAGGGACTTGGCTGTATGTTGCAGGGTGGGGTGGAGAGGTAAGAATCCATGCCGCTGGCTGGATCCAGTTCTCCATCCTTGACTTAAGCCAAATGCAAAATTACTTTGGCAAGCATATTTGCCACAACTTTACCTGGATTTGCACTTAACTGGGTGGTGGTGGGGAGAGGAAAGTACCAGCATATACCCATTGTGGACCACTCTGTATTGCATCAATCCATTTAACAGGGAACAAAGCAGGTTCTTCAAGTCTGGAGAGGGACATCCTCTCGCACTGAACCTGTTTCATGGTGTTCCAAGTCCAGAGGATCACTTCATGTATAATAGCGTGCTTCACAATTCTTGGAGTATTTGAAATCATTTCCCATTTGTGCAGGGCACAGTGCATTGCACCTTGCAGCCAAGAACAGCCACCCTGATTGTGTCAAGAGGCTCCTTCAGGTGAAGTATATTTTCTGTTTCTCTTCACTGCCACTTTTGAAGTTCTGATAAACACTAGCATGCTTCCAAGTTCTCTTTTAAAGCAGCCACCTTCATAGCACATAAGAGTACAGAACAGTTGATATTTAAGGACTTCTTTGTGCCCAGGAGTATGAGTAGATTCTTAACCTGTGTTGCCCAAATAAGCAACCGTATACTGAGAACTTTTGCCCATCTAGTTCAGAATTGTCTATATGGACTGGCAACAGCTATCCAGGGTTTCGGGAAAGGGAAATTCCCAGTCCTACCTGGAAGATGCCTGGGATTGAACCTGGGATCTTCTACATGCAAGGTAGATGCTCTTGCCACCGAGCTATGTTCCTTCCAGCCACTTCCCCCTGCACTTCAACATAATGAAAGCTAGTGATGTGGTATTGTGACACCAGTTCTGGAGTATGGTTCTTGCTGTTATGATCTGGTCGTTAGTGGTCAAATACAATATACACTTAATCTGTAACATCTGAGAGAATTGCTTTGGCAAATGTAAGAGCTGCAGTTGCCCAAATAAAACCTATGTTTGTTGTGGGAGGCGCTGAAATCTGCCAACTAAAAATAATTCTTGTCCAATTTGTCCACGGCTGGATTTGGTAGCACCTGTTAAATGAATAATTGAGTGGTGTATTTGTGTGTGTACTCAAAATACCTCTAGTAATCTACCTGTAAGAATAGTTCCAATGATTTTCCCCCCTTACCTGTTTTAGGGATCCATATGGATTAATTTAACAAACTATTATGTTTAAGGAAGGCCATTTGATTTCAATGCAAAATCAGGTGGAATACCTTTCATATAATTCCTCATATCCCTTTTTCTTTTTCTTTGCATGTACCTTGATTTTAACCAGTCAAGGACAAACTGCCCCAGACCTTGGCTATCATGAGGCCTTGATCACCCACCAAGGGGTGTCTCCAAGATAGTTGTTGTGATCGTGCGAAGACTTTCCTCTTCCTCCTCCTCCTCCAAAACCCACAAATCAGTTCTGGGTATTCCCCAACTCTCACAATCATATGCGGGAGGAGGAGGCAGAGAAGAAGAAATGTTTGTGTGAGCAGGACATCGTTGTTGGATACAACCCCAAATGAAACCATGGTCCATGAACCTTCATTTTACGTTTTCTCCAGTCTTTAAAGAAGGCTCTAGGTAGCCCTCTAAATTTTCTTCGTATTCCACAAAAGTATTCCCCCCCCAAATAGCAATGAACTTCAAAATGCTTTTTGCTCCATGCCTTGCTAAAAGACTCATTTTTGCCATCCTACAGTCTAAATGTCCACCAGAGAGCACTGATAGCTCTGGGAAGACAGCTTTACACTATGCAGGTAATATTTCTACTCCCTCTCTCTTTCATATTCCCATGCAGCCTTGACCTTGTTAGGTCCACCCTATGCAATCCATGCCTTCCCAATGGGAGTTCCATAAGGGGGGCACAACTAGTGTCTGTGTGATGAGCTCCAGGCCTCTCTGTGATGAGCTATGATCATCCTTGAGATTGTAAGCAGTCTCCCCTGCCCCACTCATGCAATGGGACTTCTCCCCATCCTGTACTCACCCTACTTGTTGTAGCGTTCCCCTTTCCCCGAGCAGATTTAGGAAGTGCAGTGGGGGGAGAGGAGGAAACGCCCCATTGCACAAGCAGACCTCATTCTACACATGCAGCAACTTTGCTAAATCTTGCCCAGTATCTAGGCCCCAAACCCTTCAGGGCTTTTTAGGTTAATCTCATTACTTTGAATTGAGCCCAGTTAATACATAGGTAGCCAGTAGAGCTGGTCTTGTATGACATCAGCTAGAAGTACTCTTGCAGCTGCATTCTCACTAGTCAGATCTTCTTCAAGGGCAGTCTTAGAGTGCATAAGAATTAAGAGTAGATGGTTGGCTCTCACTTTCTTTCTCCCTCTCTCTCCCTCTCATACACTGCTTTTCAGGAAATTCTAGTTGGTCATTGTTGGAGACAGGATGAAGAACTATATCAGCCTTCTCCAAGCTGGTGCCCTGCAGATGTTGTAGGACTACAATCCCCATCTTCCCTGGCCATTGGCCGAGCTGCTGGATGTTGTAGTCCAAAGCACCTGCAGTCAAACTTCAGCTGGAGGGCCACTGGTTATATAGGGGTGGCAGAAATGTGGTTTCGCGTGATTTCAGCAAGGCTGTAAAAATCTCTCCAGTGGTATGGACCCTGCAGGAGTTTTGAACAACTAATCTTGCAGTTCCTTGAAGAGCTAAAGCAACTTATTACAGCATAGTCTATGATAGCTTATGCCACAATAGAGTATTTAAGGTGCTATGGGACTCTTCATTGTGTTTGCTCTTACAGAGTAACACAGCTCTAATTTTACAACTCTCATTTTCTTCTTCTTTTAGCCGCTTGTGGCTGCCTTCAAGTAGCTCAGCTCCTGTGTGAACACAAGTGTCCAATTAATGTCAAAGATGTGGTATGTAATCATTATCTCATGGATAACTTAGTGGGTTAAAAAACAAACCTTAAAAGCTATGCAGTGTACTTCAGTTTCTGAAACCTCGTTTTTAAATCTTCTAAGCAGGGCAGATTCCCTCTTGTCCGCAGCAAATGACTTTCCCCTTTGTTCACTGTATTTCTTCCAGTTAGCACGCGTGAGGTCTGAGTGGGAGGCCCGATCAGCACATTTACATGAGCCACTTTGCTCGGTTGCAACTCCCCTCCACATGTCCCCACGTATATCATTTCCCATTCAGACATGACAGTCCTAACCAGAAACATGCAGTGAATAAGTAGCAAATTTATCTCCCATATAAGGTATGACCGAGCCTTTTATATTGCTCTCTGATTCTGCACCAGCTCTCAAAGTACAGCAGGTGTGCATGCCTAATGTTGAGCTTTTTTATTACACTGTAGGAAAGGCTTGGAATCATTGAATCGTAGAGTTAGAAGGGACCCCAAGGGTAATCTAGTTCAATCCCTGCAATACAGGAATCTCAGCTAAAGCAGCCATGACAGATGGCCAGCCAACCTCTGCTTAAAAACCTCCAAGGATGGAGAGTCCACAGCTTCCCAAAGGAGACCATTCCACTGTCAAACAGCTCTTATTGTCAGAAAGTTCTTCCCAATCTCCTTCCTTGTAGCTTGAAGCCATTGGTTTGAGCCCTACCCTCCAGAGCAGGAGAAAACCAGCTTGCTCCGTCTTCCTTGTGACAGTCTTCCTGTGAGGAAAGCGAGTAACCTCAGGCACTTGTTCTTATATTGACCAGCTTGAGTGGAAACAGTTCAGCGGGGAGGGAGCCATATGTAGCTGGCTTCTCCCATTTCCTCCACGCACATCCCATTATGCACAAAGATTAACACTTACCAAAGTCTCTTTGGTATTTTGGTTCCTGGCCATGCCTTATTCAGTGACATTAGAGTTTTGGTTTGTTGAGTGCTTAGAATCATATACAGTGGTACCTCGGTTTAAGAACGATTCGGTTTACAAACTCCGCAGAACCGGAAATAGTGCCCCAGTTTGAGAACTTTACCTCGGTCTATTATAATATTTATTGAATTTCATTTTTAAAACCAAACAATTAACACTTTCACTTGTCATCACATATATTTTGACTCTCTTGAGTCTTTGACTTCCCCCCTTCCCCCTAACTGACTTCCTTACATAATTTCTTTAGCATCTCACATTCCCCCTATTTACCTACTTTTATTAAATATTCTTTTATAATTGTAAACAGGTTTCTACCTCTACTTAGACCGAGAACTTTACCTCAGTCTAAGAACGGAATCTGAACGGTGGAAGGGCACCGGCGGCAGGAGGCCTCATTAGAGAAAGGGCGCCTCGGTTTAAGAACGGTTTTGGTTTAAGAACGGACTTCCGGAACGGATTAAATTCGTAAACCGAGGTACCACTGTACTCTGATCCTGAGAGCAGCAAAGGGCTTTTAGGCGCTGTGTTGAGCCTATGAGTAAAGGGAGCTCAGAACTCAACAAAGGTAATGCAGTGGGGTTTTACGTGCATTGCTGCATGTCTAGCTGTTGTCTATTGTCCCTTGGACAGCAAGGTTTTGAGCACCTGTTAAAGGATGTTGCACACAGCAACCTGTTTTCACATAAGGGTTACATTCTTTGAAGTTAATCTTTTTTAAATCTACTGAATAACTGATAAGTGTTTAATCTCCTTTTTTATTTTATTTTTTAAAAACTAGGATGGGAATATACCTTTGTTACTGGCTGTACAAAATGGCCACACTGAAGTAACCAAATACCTTCTGGAGCATGGAGCAGACATCAATTCCAGAGACAAAAATGGAAGGTACAAATAAACTTACTTAGTACTCACAAACTTTTTCAACGTTAATCAGATTTTAGATTCTTCACCACTAAATATCTTACGTTGTGGTTTAGGTCCAATTAAGCTGTCACTGAACTTCTTGGTTATATTTATTAGCTAGAAAGTTAACAAATAGCCATGCAAGAGATGACATGTTTTTCTGGTTCTTCTAAAGTCACCGATTTCTCCGTGACTTTCAGAGAAGCTGTTTTGCAGCGTTTGACATCTTGAGGCACAGCCTAATAAAGTTGTCAAAGCTGTATCCTTTTTGATGTTTTCCCCTGCTTGCAAGCACTCATTATGCCTCTTCCCCATCCAGAGGCAGGTTACAGTGAGATACAAAATTCTAGACTGGGTTGACACAGGCTGCTGCTGCTGGAAAAAAAGAAAAAAGGGGGGGGGGAAAGCTCTACTGGCAAAATTACGATCAAGCAGAATTCTGTGTGGCTATATGGTCAACAGGGGATCTTGTCCGCCAGATACATCTGTCCTACAAATTCATTTTGAGTAAGGCTATCAGTAGCTGCTGGCTATGTCATATCTCTACTGTCGGAGACAATGCTTCTGAATACCAGTTGCTGGGAGCCAAAACTGGGCAGAGTGCCATTGCACTCAGGTCCTGCTTGCAGGCTTCCCTTAGGCATCTGTTTGCTGGATGCTGGGCTAGATGGGACTTGACCTCATCCAGCCCTTTGCAGCGTGCATAAATGGCTCAACCTCTTATTGGACCATTAGGGAAAGCTTTATTGGTTCACTCTCAGGTGCCTCCCCTGTCTTGCAGTGATCTCTTACTGTAGATCAAGTTGTAAAGGTAAAGGGATCCCTGACCATTAGGTCTAGTCGTGACCGACTCTGGGGTTGTGTCGCTCATCTCGCATTATTGGCCGAGGGAGCCGGCATACAGCTTCCAGGTCATGTGGCCAGCATGACTAAGCTGCTTCTGGCGAACCAGAGCAGCGCAAGGAAACGCCGTTTACCTTCCCACTGCAGCAGTACCTATTTATCTACTTGCACTTTGACATGCTTTCGAACTGCTAGGTTGGCAGGAGCAGGGACCAAGCAACGGGAGCTCACCCCATCACGGGGATTCAAACCGCCGACCTTCTGATCGGCAAGCCCTAGGCTCTGTGGTTTAACCCACAGCGCCACCAGCGTCCCAGATCAAATTACAGATATGCTGTAAATTCAAGTCAGGACAAATTTTGTTGATGACACGATGACCATTACTTTCTGCAGGAGTAGCAAAGTGGCATCTTATCAGAGGAATGCCTGTCAGCTTTTTTCACTTCCTGGACTCAACTGACTGCCCAATCTTCCTCTGCTGCTTGAACCTGTAGGCACTCGTCTCCTGTAGGATAACAAAAGGATAACAAACTCACAACCTTCAGGGGGTGTTGTTGCTTTGCTACTCTCATGCCCGTGGCTCCTCCTTATATTGTCTGTTTGCCAACTTGCTCTAGAACGGCTCTGATGCTGGTGTGCGAAGCAGGAAACCTCAGCATTGCAGAAGTCCTCGTCCGAAAAGGTGCAGACATAAACCTGGTGGATGCGCTTGGACACAATGCCCTGCATTATGCTGCAGTCTCTGAAAATACAGGGATTCAGAATCTCCTTCAGTTGAAAATTGTTCAAGATGCTGGTATGTCTACACTTCTTAAATTATGTGGTAGGATTCCCTATGATAAGGATGGGGAACCTGTGCCCCACCTCCTGATGATATTGGGCTATGTGATCCCTGATTATAGGCCATGCTGGCTGGGGATGATGGGAGTTGGAGTCCATCAACATCTGTGGGGGCAGGCACATATTCCCCACCCCTGCTGTAGGGGTTAACTGGGGAGGCATGAGGTTCTTACTCAAACTTTCTGGACTGTCTTATGCCAGAAGACAGGATGCTGATTCATAGAATCATAGAATTGTAGAGTCGGAAGGGACCACAAAAGTCATTTAGTCCAACCCCCTGCAATGCAGGAATCTTTTGCCCAACATGGGGCTCAAACCGACGACTCTGAAATTAAGAGTCTCGTGCTTTACCAGCTGAACTACTCTGTCCATTCTCCTAGTCTCTGTTTTACCACCCTTGGTAGAGCTGCTTTGAGCACTTAGCTTGGCACACAGCCTGGTCTTTGGACTGTCAGAGGAATGTGCTATCTTGGGTCTGTCCAAAGTGGGTTGCTTGTTTGAAAGTGCCCTCGTGTCTCTCTGTGCACAAAAAAGATTATTACATTGTGGAAAGAAGGCTAGGCTTCAAAGATGCATTGGCTTCGGCTGATTAGTCCTTAGTAAATGCCTGGTTTCCAGCCTGTGATCTCAAGTATTCTTATTTGCATCTGAATCCATATGAAGAAAGGGGCCTGCTTCCTAAATAGCTGTGAGTTTAGGATCCGAATGGAAATTTCTTAAGCAGAAAGAAGATATCTCAGGTTTTCGATTAAACTGCAATGTTTTGTTTTTTCATCTACAGATGTCAAGTCACCAACAAAGCCAAAGCAGGTAAAAAGGGAAAAAAAGAATCAGAGATGCTTTATTACCATAATAACAATTAGCCTCAAGATCTGAAAAAAGAAATAAAGGCTTAGAAAAAGTAATAATGGAAGTGATTTGGTTTGTTAAGAGAGTCCAGAAGCATATGCAGTTTTAGTAAACTCATAGATACTTCCCTTTCATTGATATCTGTATGGTATTGGTGGGATGGCTGTCTCCTCTCATCTCCAACCCAAATGTTCCCATATCCTTTGTAAAGACAGGGCAAGACTCACTCTGTTATGACATGTCTGTGATGGAAATCTAAGTTAATGGTTATGGAGCAGTTGCAAATCAGATGAGGGTTGAAGTACTGGAGGGAGAAGGTTTGATGCTTTTCTGTGCACCATTTTCCTGAATATCCCCCTCCAATCCAAAGTTGCTTTGCCCATAAGGGTAAATATGCAGACATGCATAAGGTATCTGTATGTTTTCCACCATGGAGCTGTTTTGATTGGGGGGGGGGGAATAGGACAGTGAAGCATTACAGCCCCCTCCCCCAGCACCATGGGCTGCTTGCTCACCAACCACTCTATGGCTGCTATTAACACACAGCCTTGTTATGTGGTTTGGCATTACATGAACAATCCTTGAGCTTATGAGCAACTCCTTCCCTCCCTTCCCATGGGGAGCAGTTCAAAAGCCTTTGATTCCATTTTTTTTAAATTAACCTCAGTTACTGGTTACATCTGAAATAGGACAATCTGTAGTTAACTTTAATTATGGCGTAGGGAAACAAGTCGACTTCAGCCCATAGTTTGCACAATGCTAGCTGATTTCCCTAAAACCAGGAATAAGGAACCTGTAGCTCTCCAGATGTTGATGGATTAGAACTTCCACCATCCCTGACCTATGGCCATGCTGGCTGGGGCTGATGGGAGTTGGAGTCCAGCAACTCTAGCCCTTCCCTAACTCTGCTGTTTGGTTAAGATTAACCATAGTTCCTGGTTGGCTCTAATGAGTCACTGTGGTTAATTGAAATTGGAAGAGAAAGTTTCTGATTTCATGACTGCGCCAGAGGGGGAGGGCGGAGCATACGAACCCCAAGCCAGCACATATAATGCCAAACCATAGTTTACTGTTTTATCCAAACAAGCTCAGTGTGGCCTCCTGATGCCTTGAAATAGCTAACTGAGTCTTACTGGTTTTAAGGAATTGCTTGGCAAGAGTAAGCATGAAAAAAATGGCAGAGTTGCTTCAGTGGTCATGTACAGCTTCCATAATAAGGGAGGGGGAAAGGGATGTTCAGCTGAGCAGCCAGTTGGACCCAAGTGTGAATTCCCCTTTTATGGATTTCAGCAGTTACAGCTGATCTGATTGATGATCTGGGTGGCATGCAGGCAAATCAAGAAGTAGAGAAGGAAAGTGAGTGGTGCAGATGATTTTGACATTCACAGGGTGTTTACTTGTTGCAAAAAAAATAGTTTGGGGGCAGGTCTAAAAGGCCTCTAAACCAGGGACAGTGACTCCCATCATCCCTGACCTTTGGGCCATGCCTGCTGGGGCTGATGGGAGTTGTAGTCCCACATCTGGAGGGTGACAGATTCCTCACCACTGCTCTAAACAATTTATGAACACGAGTGACCCTGGAATAGAAGTAAACAAAAAGGAAAAGGAAAACTCTCTCTCCCTGGGGGGAATAAGGCGTTTAGGAGAAATGTTAACAAATTGCTTGAGGCTGTGAAGAGCAGTGCATTTTGAGATCACTGCCTCCGTGGGAAAGGGTTCGCTTTATTCACTCCATCTAATGTAATGAAGCATGTTGCAAAACGGGGCATGGTGAGCTCAGGGTCAAGCATGTGCAATATCTCTGCATATAGAGGAAGTACCTTTGAATGAGCTGAGGCATGAATGTTTTTTTAAAAAAATCTCTTATACCTTAAAAGAAAAAGAAAAAGAACTTTTTTTTAACGCAGACCTTACTAACCAAACTAACAGACCTCCCTTTTCTGGCCTGTGGCACTTCCAGCATGACCAAGTCTGTAGATTAAGTTCCGAAAGAAGTGGAACTCCAAAAAAACGCAAAGCCCCACCACCACCTCCTGTCAGTCCTATCCAGGTAAAAGAGCTTAAGTCCAACTTGAACACATTTGCAATGTCTAGACGGGGATGGGCGGGTGAGGAATGTCCTGTCGGGAATAGAGCTGGTTAAATTTGCTTTGTGCAAATCCTTTTTTAAAAATATGCGTCTCATGTATCACGGGCGAATTCTCATAAGGATAGAAATAGGACGGTCTGTTGTTTGAAAACCCATCTTGGTTACGCTTTGCAGGAGGGCCATTGGGAATATGACCAGATCCTAAGTTTAGAGCAGTGGGGCTTATAAAGGTGCTACATGCATTAAACTCTGCGACAGTCTTGCTTTTTAACAATCAGCTTTAAGATTCCCCCTGGACGGATGCAAACCAGCTTTGCACATGAGGAGCACGTAGCATCTTAACAAGAAGTTTAATATTAAACTGAGCCGTTGCTCGGGTGATTGTCTGACTGCATGGCTGCCGCTGGCTAAAGACAACTTCCGTGTTGTCTTGCTTGTATTGAACTAACAGAGAGCGATGACTTCTGCTAGCAAGAGGCGGCTTGAGTCTCTGAAATGCATTCATCTTTTGCAGCTTAGCGACCTGTCCTCTCCACATTCAACAACTTCAACCCCAGTGTCTGGGAAAGGCCAGCCTTCTTTTGCTGAGCACGGATCCAAGGTAGACTCCATTTTTCAACTCTTGCTTCTGGCTAAATGTAAACCCGGTGTGTTTGTAGTGAGTTGCTTAAGGTGAAAATATTTCATCACCCCAAGGAAGGGAGGGCAAAGCTTCACAATTGTGACCTAAAACTTTCCAAAGGGAAGTGTAGCTGAAAATCAGTAAAACCCAGGGGCTTGCGATGTGAAATGTATCGTTGGGAGTTGCGTCTTGCTTTTTGGATGTCTTCGACATCTTTCCGCAGGGCCTGTAAGACGGAGTTGTTCCGCCAGGCCTTTGGTCAGGGCTCAGCCTGACTCCCCTTCTCTTTTTGTATAAGAACTAGTATGAAAGAGGCCTCCCAGCATTCTCACAGACCCATAGAAGAACAGCGTAAATAATAATAATAATAATAATAATAATAATAATAATAATTTATTATTTATACCCCGCCCATCTGGCTGGGTTTCCCCAGCCACTCTGGGCGGCTTTCAACAGGGCATTAAAATACAGTAATCTATAAAACATTAAAAGCCTCCCTAAACAGGGCTGCCTTCAGATGTCTTCTAAATGTCTGGTAGTTGTTGTTTTCTTTGACATCTGAAGGGAGGGCGTTCCACAGGGCGGGCGCCACTACCGAGAAGGCCCTCTGCCTGGTTCCCTGTAACTTGGCTTCACGCAGCGAGGGAACCGCCAGAAGGCCCTCGGCACTGGACCTCAGTGTCCGGGCTGACCGATGGGGGTGGAGACGCTCCTTCAGGTATACAGGACCGAAGCCATTTAGGGCTTTAAAGGTCAGCACCAACACTTTGAATTGTGCTCGGAAACGTACTGGGAGCCAGTGTAGGTCTTTCAAGACCGGTGTTATGTGGTCTCGGCGGCCGCTCCCAGTCACCAGTCTAGCTGCCGCATTCTGGATTAGTTGTAGTTTCCGGGTCACCTTCAAAGGTAGCCCCACGTAGAGCGCATTGCAGTAGTCCAAGCGAGAGATAACTAGAGCATGTACCACTCTGGCGAGACAGTCCGCGGGCAGGTAGGGTCTCAGCCTGCGTACCAGATGGAGCTGGTAGGCAGCTGCCCTGGATACAGAATTAATCTGTGCCTCCATGGACAGCTGTGAGTCCAAAATGACTCCCAGGCTGCGCACCTGGTCCTTCAGGGGCACAGTTACCCCATTCAGGACCAGGGAGTCCTCCACACCTGCCCGCCTCCTGTCCCCCAAAAACAGCACTTCTGTCTTGTCAGGATTCAACCTCAATCTGTTAGCCGCCATCCATCCTCCAACCGCCTCCAAACACTCACACAGGACCTTCACCGCCTTCACTGGTTCTGATTTGAAAGAGAGGTAGAGCTGGGTATCATCCGCATACTGATGAACACCCAGTCCAAACCCCCTGATGATCTCTCCCAGCGGCTGCATATAGATGTTAAAAAGCATGGGGGAGAGGACAGAACCCTGAGGTACCCCACAAGTGAGAGCCCAGGGGTCTGAACACTCATCCCCCACCACCACTTTCTGAACACGGCCCAGGAGGAAGGAGTGGAACCACTGTATAACAGTGCCCCCAGCTCCCAAACCCTCTAGACGGTCCAGAAGGATGTTATGGTCGATGGTGTCAAAGGCCGCTGAGAGATCCAGCAGAACCAGGAAACAGCTCTCACCTTTGTCCCTAGCCCGCCGGAGATCATCGACCAGTGCGACCAAGGCAGTTTCAGTCCCATGATGGGGTCTGAATCCCGATTGGAAGGGATCCAAATGGTCCGCTTCTTCCAGGCGTGCCTGGAGTTGTTCAGCAACCACTCGCTCAATCACCTTGCCCAAGAATGGAAGATTTGAGACTGGGCGATAGTTGGCCATATTGGCCGCATCCAAAGATGGTTTTTTAAGAAGCGGTTTAATAACCGCCTCTTTTAGCGGGTCTGGGAAGGCTCCCTCGCAGAGAGAAGCATTCACCACCCCGCAAAGCCCATCGCCCAGCCTTTCCCGGCTAGCTTTTATAAGCCAGGATGGGCAAGGATCAAGGAGACAGGTGGTTGGTTTCACTCGTCCAAGCAGCCTGTCCACATCCTCGGAGGTAACAGATTGAAATTGATCCCACACAACTGGACTAGACAGGACTCTAGCACTCTCCCGCCCTGGCCCTGCTCCCACGGTGGAGTCTACCTCTTCCCGAATCTGAGCGACTTTATCTGCAAAAAACTTTGCAAAATCATTGCAGGAGAGCATGTGGCCCGTACTGGGCCCTGATGGAACAGGTGGTTCTGCTAAATCGCGAACCACCTGAAAAAGTCTCCTGCTGCTATTTTCTGCAGATGCAATAGAGGCGGTGAAGAAAGTCTTCTTCGCCGTCGCTACCGCCACTTGGTAGGCTCGAAGTTGAGCTCTAGCCTGTGTCCGGTCTGATTCAGAATGAGTTTTTCGCCACCGGCGCTCTAGCCGTCTCAGCGACTGTTTCATCGCCCTCAGCTCCGGGGAAAACCACGGGGCTGTCCGGGCTCCATGCAATCGGAGAGGGCGCTTTGGAGCCAGACAGTCAATAGCCCTGGTTAACTCCACATTCCAGCGGGCCACCAGGGAATCAGCTGAAAGGCCATCAACATGGGATAAAACATCCCCTACCACTCTCTGGAAGCCAATTGGATCCATTAAGTAGCGGGGGCGGACCATCCGAATCGGTCCCACCTCCCGGCAGAGGGGAAGGGTCGCGGAGAAGTCTAGTTGCATCAGGAAGTGATCTGACCATGGCACTTCTTTTGTTTCGCTTTTACTTAGTGTCAGATCACCAACATCCATAGAGGTAAACACCAAGTCTAAGGCATGTCCACGGCTATGAGTTGGGCCAGACTTATTCAGGGACAGCCCCATGGAGGCCATGCTTTCCACGAAGTCCCGAGCGGCCCCTTGTAAGGTCGTGTCGGCATGGATGTTAAAATCTCCTAAGACAACCAAGCTAGGTGTCTCCAGGAGCACATCCGCCACGACCTGAAGCAGCTCGGGCAGGGAATCCTTGGTGCAGCGGGGAGGTCGGTACACCAAAAGGAATCCTGTACTGCCCCTATTGCCCAACTTCCAGAACATGCACTCAGAAAACTCGGTCTTTCCAATAGGACGCCTGGTGCAAACTAATGACTTCCTAAAAATCACTGCAACCCCCCCTCCCCGCCCAGATGGCCTGGGTTGCTGTGCATAAGAGAAACCTGGTGGACAAGCAGCGGCAAGGATTGGCCCATCTGCCTCATCCAACCAAGTCTCTGTCACACATGCCAGGTCAAATCCTCCATCCACAATCAAGTCGTGGATGGCAGTTGTTTTGTTCATCATTGACCTGGCATTACACAGCAGCACTTTCAGGTCATGTGGGTATCCCTTGTTGATTCCAGTACCCGTCCGGTCAGGGCCAGACCCGGAGGCAGGGATAGTCCTCAAACAACGACTAAGCCTGCCTCCTCGGTAATGACATGGTCTGGTCTTAGCGTAACTCCTCCTCCTGCCCATGATCACTGAGATCGGGTGTCCCAGTGCATCCCCTCCTGTGGAACCTGCCCCAGCCATTCTGTTGACTGGGGCTCACTCCCAGGCAGCCCTGATCCCACCCCTTAAAACAGACCACAAACTATACAGCAACCAATAAAAATAAAAAACAAAGACATAACAATTATACTAAAATTAATCCCAAACAAAATATCCACCCCACCCAGCTACCCCCCAACGTCAAAAAATAAATAAAAAATAAATAAAATTGAGGTGCCATCGACAGCTTAGGACATTTTCCAGCCCCACTCTAAGCACTAGAGTCATTTTTATAGCTGAGAGTGTGAGGCCTTGGGCCCCGCCCCCTAGGCCAGCTGGAAATAGGCCTTGCAGGGAGCAGGCCTTGCAGTCCTCACCACAGCCGATGGTCTGAGGCCTCTCTGCAGCAGGAGTCCCTTTTATAGCTGGAGTGGGAGGGCTTGGGCCCCGCCCCCTAGGCCAGCTGGAAATAGGCCTTGCAGGGAGCAGGCCTTGCAGTCCTCACCACAGCCGATGGTCTGAGGCCTCTCTGCAGCAGGAGTCCCTTTTATAGCTGGAGTGTGAGGCTTGGGCCCCACCCCCTAGGCCAGCTGGAAATAGGCCTTGCAGGGAGCAGGCCTTGCAGTCCTCACCACAGCCGATGGTCTGAGGCCTCTCTGCAGCAGGAGTCCCTTTTATAGCTGGAGTGGGAGGGCTTGGGCCCCGCCCCCTAGGCCAGCTGGAAATAGGCCTTGCAGGGAGCAGGCCTTGCAGTCCTCACCACAGCCGATGGTCTGAGGCCTCTCTGCAGCAGGAGTCCCTTTTATAGCTGGAGTGGGAGGGCTTGGGCCCCGCCCCCTAGGCCAGCTGGAAATAGGCCTTGCAGGGAGCAGGCCTTGCAGTCCTCACCACAGCCGATGGTCTGAGGCCTCTCTGCAGCAGGAGTCCCTTTTATAGCTGGAGTGGGAGGGCTTGGGCCCCGCCCCCTAGGCCAGCTGGAAATAGGCCTTGCAGGGAGCAGGCCTTGCAGTCCTCACCACAGCCGATGGTCTGAGGCCTCTCTGCAGCAGGAGTCCC
Source organism: Darevskia mixta (assembly GCA_034641385.1). Lineage (NCBI taxonomy): Eukaryota > Metazoa > Chordata > Lepidosauria > Squamata > Lacertidae > Darevskia > Darevskia mixta. The sequence continues at coordinate 2,975,954 of JAWWNH010000062.1, read as the reverse complement.
TTTTATAGCTGGAGTGTGAGGCTTGGGCCCCACCCCCTAGGCCAGCTGGAAATAGGCCTTGCAGGGAGCAGGCCTTGCAGTCCTCACCACAGCCGATGGTCTGAGGCCTCTCTGCAGCAGGAGTCCCTTTTATAGCTGGAGTGGGAGGGCTTGGGCCCCGCCCCCTAGGCCAGCTGGAAATAGGCCTTGCAGGGAGCAGGCCTTGCAGTCCTCACCACAGCCGATGGTCTGAGGCCTCTCTGCAGCAGGAGTCCCTTTTATAGCTGGAGTGGGAGGGCTTGGGCCCCGCCCCCTAGGCCAGCTGGAAATAGGCCTTGCAGGGAGCAGGCCTTGCAGTCCTCACCACAGCCGATGGTCTGAGGCCTCTCTGCAGCAGGAGTCCCTTTTATAGCTGGAGTGGGAGGGCTTGGGCCCCGCCCCCTAGGCCAGCTGGAAATAGGCCTTGCAGGGAGCAGGCCTTGCAGTCCTCACCACAGCCGATGGTCTGAGGCCTCTCTGCAGCAGGAGTCCCTTTTATAGCTGGAGTGTGAGGCTTGGGCCCCACCCCCTAGGCCAGCTGGAAATAGGCCTTGCAGGGAGCAGGCCTTGCAGTCCTCACCACAGCCGATGGTCTGAGGCCTCTCTGCAGCAGGAGTCCCTTTTATAGCTGGAGTGTGAGGCCTTGGGCCCCGCCCCCTAGGCCAGCTGGAAATAGGCCTTGCAGGGAGCAGGCCTTGCAGTCCTCACCACAGCCGATGGTCTGAGGCCTCTCTGCAGCAGGAGTCCCTTTTATAGCTGGAGTGGGAGGGCTTGGGCCCCGCCCCCTAGGCCAGCTGGAAATAGGCCTTGCAGGGAGCAGGCCTTGCAGTCCTCACCACAGCCGATGGTCTGAGGCCTCTCTGCAGCAGGAGTCCCTTTTATAGCTGGAGTGTGAGGCTTGGGCCCCGCCCCCTAGGCCAGCTGGAAATAGGCCTTGCAGGGAGCAGGCCTTGCAGTCCTCACCACAGCCGATGGTCTGAGGCCTCTCTGCAGCAGGAGTCCCTTTTATAGCTGGAGTGGGAGGGCTTGGGCCCCGCCCCCTAGGCCAGCTGGAAATAGGCCTTGCAGGGAGCAGGCCTTGCAGTCCTCACCACAGCCGATGGTCCTTCCTAAACAGTTGGGCCTGATGAACATTTACTGTTCCCAACCCTAATCCTGCGGAAAGCCATCTAATTAGATTTTAATTTGATCCTGACTTGTTTTTAGGAGGTAATTTAATTATTGTTTGATTTTATACCAATGTTACATATTTGATGTTAGCCACCCTGAGCCCAGTCTCGGCTGGGGAGAGCGGGATACAAATAAAAGTTATTATTATTATTATTATTATTATTATTATTATTATTATTAAATAGCAGCTTTGGGGAGACAGTCAAGATTAGGGCTGCAGCACATCAGCCGGGGGAGGCTTCTCTCTCCCCCCCCCCCATGCTGTGGTCCTGACAAATATAAAAGAATAATCCTCTCCCCTAAAAGTACTGTTGTTTAATAAAAGACAATTGTGTTGCTCCCAAGTGACCCGTTTAGCATCCTGTGTTGTTAGGCCGCCAGTGGTTTTCTTGAAACCAAAGAACATACCAGTTGTTTAAGCAATAGACGTGCCTTTTGTCAGCTAGGGACGAAGAGTACCTTTTACGTCCATTTCTGGATTGGGACTAACCTGGCCACTGTAGTCCAAACACTGGTAGCCTCCAGACTGCACTACTGAAATGCATTCTATGTGGGGCTGCCCTTGGTCCTGGTCTGGAAACTCCAGCTGGTGCAGAATGTCACCACTAGACTGTTGATGGAGGCATACAGCCAATAAATAGCATGTGATACCTCTGCTGAAACATCTGCACTGGCTGCCCATGTCCTCCCAGGCTAGTTTCAGTGCCCTGAGCATTGGGTTCACGATATCTATTGAAACTAATATGCATGAATAACTTAGGGCCAACGGTGGGTGTACAGTTGAATTCAGTTGAATACAGCCCATTAAGTTTACATTTGATAGGCAAATGTATTTGCTTGCTTTTAATCAAACACCTGCCTTTTAACTATTCCAAAAGCTGGGAAAGCTCCAGTTGAGTGACATTTCCTGACTAAAATGTATTGGCTGTTACTTCACAGGGTGGTGGGATTTTGATGTGCAAATATTTGTGCTTTTTGATGAAGAGTGCCATGTTGTTAGACCTCTCTTTAAACAAATGTTTATGTATTTTGCATTTCAGCAGGAAGATATCAGTGCCATTCACTCTGATGGCAAGGATGGGATGAGCGATAGTACTGCAGGTATGGTGTAAGACAGATGTTTTGGCTGGCCTGTCACTTCCTCCTTCCTTACTCACCCACACCAAGCAACCTACCAACCAAAAAAAGGTGCCTTCTCTCATAGAAAGTTGCCATTTGGCATCATGGTCTGTTATGCTAGGATTGTAAAATTTACAGTGTTGAACCACTGCCCCATTGTTTTTCAAGCATGCTTGGCAACATCTTGACCCACCTTGCCTTGAAATTTCCATGGAAGGAGGCACCACCATCTTCCTAAAAATCTATGCATAGTGTAGCATGTACAAAAGTAGCATTTTGTTTTGGACCAGGGGGGACTCCTGCTTAACTGTTAGGGGTATTGGACCCAACCATTCATGCACACGCTCATATTCCAACCAAGCTTACAGGGTTGGTGTCAGGATAAAACATCCTGAGTTCCCTGGAAGAAGGAGGGGGTAGAAACGCTGTTTATTTAAAATATTTATGCTTGTCTTTACCAAAGGCTCCAGGCAGCTAACAATGTTAAAAACTTCCATTTAAGATCATCCCCAGCATAAACAAAACAGCAGACAAGCAGTGCCATCCAGTGCTAACCACCGACCCCTACCCAGCAATTTCATGCCCGAAGGTTTTCCCAAGCAGGTGGATAAATAACATCTACTTGAAAATTCATAAGTGGCTTGACACAGGTGACCTTCTCAGTGTCAAAGATGTTTGTGTTTGTTTGATCAATCAGTGTGTCCTTTGGCACAAGAGTCTGACTACGTTTCCATAGACAAGCGCCTCCACAATCAGGTGCACATCTCTGGAGGTATTATGGGCTGTTCTGGTCTGAAACTGATTTCCCAGGCTAGTTTCCATTGTCCATGGGATTTTCACCATAGAAATCTCAAGACCTAGAGTGACACAGCTGTGAGCCCGTAGCTCATTCTCTGCAAGAGATCAGTGCAGATCCTTCTCAGTGGCAACCACTGGGCAGGGAGGGAGAAGGGGGAGCCCCACCCACGGCCAGCGTGTAACCCATAACAGAATACCACAAGAGAATGGGAAAAGGTTCTCCATCCCTAGTCCAATAGGTAACTTGAAAATTTGCAGGCTAGTTCACCAAAAAGAGACTAGCAAGTAGAGGTATTCCTTTGCTTTGTTTTTCACTCCTCCCCCCCCCCCCCACTTCCCTTCCCTTTCCAGATTTGCTTAACCATGTGTTGACTGAAAGCCTAGAATGATAAATTGTATTGTATTCCCTCTCCTCCCCTCCTTCTGTTTCGCTTTTAAAGGTGCTGATAGTTTATTGGATGTAAGTTCAGAAACAGACCAGCAAGACTTGCTTTTACTGCTACAAGCAAAAATTGCATCTTTGACCTTGCATAATAAGAAGCTGCAAGAAAAATTACAGGTATGTATTAGCACCATCCATGGCACTGAACACATTGGGGGCACTTTTGCAGAAGGCTCCAGCTCATGCAGATCTCCTCCATGTAGACATGACCCAATTATTTTTATTTATTAAATTTGTATGCTGCCCTTCATCCGTAGATCTCAGGGCAGTTCACAGCATAAAATGCATGCCTGACAGCCCTGCTTTCTCTCCATACAGTGTTCATGTTAATTGCATGGAGAAAAGAATACCCAAAGAGGGCTTTGCTTGAGAGATGAGGGAGGAGGGTTTGGAATTCATTATATGACATTAGAATCAAATCTGCAATCTTTGAAAGATGCAAGTGCTCTCCTGGAAATTGGTGCATGCATGCAATCTGTTAATTTGTTCCTGTTGCAGCCCTCTCTATTTCTCGGATCTCTGCAAAAAGGAGAAGTTATTATGAGAAAAGACAGTAAGAGTTTACACACGCACAAAAAGTAGTTGTTTAAATACTGCCATCTGCTGTCTCTACAGGCACGCGCACTCAAGACAGAAGACCTGGATGCCACGCTGGATTCTTCTCGTTCCACCTGTGCGGAGCTTGATCACTCAACAGACAGGCTAAGTGAGAGCTCGGCAGCAGCGGCTCAGGAAATCAGCTGCTCTTCGCTGAGCTTAGCACAAGCTCAGGAAGAGGCGAGCAGTAACGAAGTGAAAATCAGACAGCTGCAAGACAACTTAAAGGAGGTGCAAAAGAGGCTGGACAGCTCAGAAGCAAAGAGGCAGCATTTGGAGACGCAGCTTCAGTCCGGAACACTGGATACCCTTTGCTTGCTGAACAGCTCTGACATTTCCGAAAATGGCTCCGACCTCAACCAGAAACTGAGAGAAACCCAAAGCAAGTACGAAGAAGCGATGAAGGAAGTCCTGCACGTCCAGAGGCAGATGAAGCTAGGCCTGGTGGCTTCCGAAAGCAAAGAGGCGGACCTGCAGGAGCTCAGAGCCACGTGCGAGGAAGTCGAGGCGCTGAAGGAAGAACTGCAGAAGGCGCAAGAAGAGGGCGAGAGGCTCCGAGCGAAAGTGAGAGAGCTGGAGGAGAAGCTGGCGGAGAGAGAGAGGGATGCGGCCGGCACGATGTCAGCAGAAGAATGCGAGGAGATGAGGAGCTCCTATTGCTTGGTTATTGAGAACATCAACCAGGAGAAGGCGCTTCTGATTGAGAGGTACAAGGAGGGACAGGAGGAGATCAGGAAGCTCCAAGAGAAGCTGAGAGGCCAGATGGAGTCTGGGCATGGTGAGGAAGCTGAGGAGGTGAGAGATGCAAAGAACCAAATGATCACCGAGTTGAACAGGCAAGTCAGCAAGCTCTCTCAGCTGTACAAAGAAGCCCAGGCAGAACTTGAAGACTGCAAGAAAAGAGGTGTTGCAGAGGATGCCAATTCAGGATGCATAGCTCTGGAGGAACACGAGAAGCAGATGGAAGTCACCGTCTTGCAGAGAGAGCAAGCTGAGGGCGCCCTGTTAGAAATGAAGGCCCAGTATGCAAAAGTGTTGAGCGAAGCAACCCAGCTCCAGAACCTGGTTGATTCACAGAAGAAGAACTCTGTCTCCATAACGGAGCATCTCCAGGTAGTCACTTCTCTCAGGGCTTCGCTGAAGGAAATGGAAGAAGAAATTGGCAAGCTCAAAATGCAGATTCTGCACAAGGAAAGCGAGGTGCAGCGACTGCAGAGGGAGCTCTTGGAAGAAGAAGCCGCTGTGTGCGAAGCTATGGTGCCCAGGGCATTGTATGAAGAGCTCCGATCATCTTCAGAGGGAGAAGTCAACTCCATGCTGTCCAAAGTGAAGGACTTGACAAAAGAGAGGGAAAATCTGTCTGCAGATCTTGCTCATTTGAGGAAGGAAATCTTACAAGTGAAAGGGGAGAAAGAAAGCCTCCGGACTCTCCTTGAAGCCAAGGAACAGGAAGTCAAAAGACTGCTTCATCAGTACCATCAAGCTCAAGAAGAGCTGCTTGAAATGAAAAAGGCCTCTGAGAGTTCCTCGAAACTAGAAGAGGATAAAGATAGGAAGGTTGGTAGATCTGATGCCTTAAACAGGAGTCCTCAGTTTTGGGGGGGGGGGGTGAGCACATTTGGAACAATACGAAAGCGTCATAGATCAAAAACAGTTGCCATGCAGAGGTATGCCCACTCATACCTGTGGTCACAGAAGGCAAACTGAGGCTAAAAGACTAAAGCCCACAAACCTGAGTAAAAGGCAAAATATTCAGTGTGGAGTAGACTCATTGAAGTCAGTGGGCTTAATTCCCTTGATTTCAAGGGGTCTGCTCCAAGTATGAGTTGGTCTCAGCAGTGTCTCCTTAAACATGCCTTCTGGCAGTTTCACTGCATGTTTGAAATCATTTACCAGGGTTGAAGCAACAAACCAACCTATGGTTGGCATTAAGTAAGATCTCTCAGCCCAAATGCTTTTGGGAAGTTGTGTTTTCTTCCAACCTTTAGCATGCTGTCCCCCTGTTCTTTCCTCCCATACCAGATAATGGATATGACAAAGGAAGTTAGTAAATTGAAGGAAGCACTGAACAGCCTGTCCCAACTTTCCTACTCAACTGGCACACCCAAGAGACAAAGCCAACAGCTGGAGCTATTGCAACAACAAGTCAAGCAACTACAGAACCAGCTGACTGTAAGTTTATAGATTATATAATTGTGCAAATAAGTAGCTCTCTGCATCTGCCAAGGTTTGACAGGAGATGGGGAAGTGGGTGTTATCTATATTTTTAGTCGTTCAAAGTGATGCAGAGATTTCACAGTCTCACAAGCCCTAGTCCAACACTCGTAACCACCGCATAACAGTGTTTCTCAAGCTGGGGTCCCCAGCTGTTGTTGGACTACAACTCCCATCATCCCTAGTTAGCAGGACCAGTGGACAGGGATGATGGGAGCTGTAGTCCAACAACAGCTGGGGACCCCGGTTTGAGAAACACTGAACGACATCTAGGACATAAAGCCTCCGCCCCACCCCGGCTCCCAATCTAATTGAGACACCTTGCAACAGACTTATTGAGTTGCTGTTGCTGCAGCCACTGCAGTTACCTTCCCTAGAGCTGAGTTCCTGCCTTGATACCCATCTTGGTGGATTAGAGGTAAGGAAATCACACCAGGAGTGCATGGGGTCCATATGTAGAGTTTGCTCTAGAGAGGAACGCCCTCCCAGCAGAGGTTAAAGGGATCAACAACTATCCTACATACAGAAAATACCTGAAGGCAGCCCTGTTTAGGGAAGTTTTTAACCTGTGATTTTGATGTATTTTAATATTTGTTGGAAGCCGCCCAGAGTGGCTGGGGAGACCCGGCCAGATGGGCGGGGTACAAATAAAATTATTATTATTATTATTATTATTAAGAGTGCTGGACTAAGACTTGGGAGACCCAGGTTCAGATAAGGCAGCCATGAAGTTCGCTGGGTGAGGATGGGTCAGAAACACTCAGTCAGCCCAGTCTTCTTGTGAAGGTAAAAAGAGAGCTGACCTTATACACCACCTTGAGCTCCTTGGAGGAAAGTGGGGGGAAAGTATAGTAAATAGATATATAGAGTGATCAAACTATTTATTTGTGTGTACACACACACAAATTGTTTGTTTGTGTGTTTGTGTGTGTGTGTGTGTGTGTGTGTGTGTGTGTGTGTGTGTGTTTGTTTGTTTGTTTGTTTGTTGCCTATCTGACTGGGTTGCCCCAGGCACTCTGGGCTGCTTCCACCAATTATAAAACCACAGTAAAACAGCAAGCAGCAAAAACTTACCCATACAGGGCTGCCTTCTGATGTCCTCTAAAAGTCAGATAGTTGTTTATTTCCTTGACATCTGATGGGAGGGTGTGCCACAGGGCAGTTGCCAGAAGCTGGACCTCAGTGTCTGGGCTGAACAATGAGGGGTGCAGTTACAGGTAGATAGCCGTGTTGGTCTGTCATAGTCAAAACAAAATAAAAAAATTCCAGTAGCACCTTAGAGACCAATTAAGTTTGTTCTTGGTATGAGCTTTCGTGTGCATGCACACTTCTTCAGAATGAGGGGTGCAGACGCTCATTCTAAGCCCTGTATTATGTTGTAGTAGTGTGATATCCCTTAGATGGGGATGTTTTGCAACAGAGGAGTGGAATGGGATGGATGGAGCTGCTTCACCTTCCACTTTCCCTTAGAAACATCTAGCACCATTGCTTAAGTAAGTTTGGAACCCTTTGTAGGAACAGAGAGTAGCTGTGGCAGCCTTCAAAAACCTGGTACCCTCCAGATGCATTGAACTACAACTCCCAGCAGCACATCTGTGCTTGTTACTGTTTATGGGATTTGTATTCTAAAACACCAAGCACTAAGAGAAGCTTCAGAAGCGATAGAGAAGGGACCACAGAGCTATCACCACGCAAAGTGTATTTTATCCCACCAGCTTGGACGCAAAAGTTTGCCACCACTTGAACTCCTGTGAATCAATGTTGTGTTCTGGATTACAGCAACCAGCATCCCCTTGCCCTAAAACTAACCCCCTACTCCTTTAACAATGCAGTGTGTGATAAGAGTACCTGTGTGTTTATTCTCTACCTTTGTTTACAGGAAACAAAGAAGCAACACCAGGAGATAGTATCTGTTTACAGGACACATCTGCTGTATGCTGTGCAGGTAAGAGAGCCTTCTTCAGGAATTGCCCTCGCCTGCTTAAAGAACTCAGTAGATTATATCTGTATATTACTAAAGCAAATAGGTAGTGTGTGCATACACTACAGCCAGTGCAACCTCTTAAGGGCATTCCCTCCTGTGTGAGGGAGGGTGTCTTATAACATAGCACATGTCATGAGCACCTCTTAAAGTCATCCTTTCCCAGCCTGCTCCCCCCCCCCCGATGTTTTGAACAGGCCGCTAATATATTTTTATCCTCCGTTTCTTTCTAGGGCCAAATGGATGAGGACGTCCAGAAAGTGCTCAAACAGATCTTAACAATGTGCAAGAGTCAATCGCAAAAGAAAAGTGAAACGATTTTTGCTGATCCCTAACGGTGCTGCTGTAGAGATTGAGACTCGCCTTAAAATGAGATTTGATTGGCATCCCCCCCCCCACCTCCAGGAGGGAGCTGTCAAATGTCTCTGCCACTCTTCTTTCTTTATTTTTACGTATTATGAGCTAATGTGTTGTCATGTCTTCCCCTTGCCCCCAACCTAAAGTTCCCAGAGTGCTATTTTTGTGTATTGGAACAGAAACGTACAACTCTCCGTAAATTGCCATTACTTTAAATCAGGGGTGGTCAAAGTGACCTACAGTATTAGAAAGTGGCTCAGTGCTTCCTTTGGTGCAAGCCATTGGAAGTCTCGGCTTGCAGTGTTGCATTTTGGATATGAATAAGTGCATCTTCTGGAGGTGGGGGAAGCGATGGATTTTTCAGTTCTTGGTTATCTAAATAGGGGGGAACAAACCAGTTCATAGGTTTTAAGACCCTCCGACGTCCAGGATAACAGTAGATGCAATTCTGATTTTGAAATTTCCACGGCATGTACGTACTACAAGACCAGTGATGTGTACTAACTCGATAACGTAAAGCATAAACATGCAGGTTAATGAATTTCGAACACGGCTAATTCTGCTAAAACCCCAGTTTCTTTATCAAACAGTAGGTCAAGCTATCTATGCAAATCCTTGCAGTGCTATTGGCTATGGAGCTCAGGAGGAAGAAAAACCCAGCGTTCCAAACGACAAACAAGGGATCCGAATGAACTCATGATGTTTACAGTGAGCGCTGTTGTCTCACGGTTCCTAACCTCACTTTTGTAAAAGATCTCCTCTACAATATATTTTTACTGGCCCTCAAATTTAGAAATGTCTTTTTGTAATTAAAGCCATTTGCCTATTTAACACTACTACTTCTTTCTGTTTTTCTGCAGTAGCCTTTAATACCAAACGATTTAGGCGGTGGCCTTTTTCTCCGTCTCTCTCCCCCTTCGCCCAGCTGTTGTAAAATGCAGCAGAGGTATCCCAATCCCCTGGGAAAAGGCTCTGTTGAAGCAGAACTGCCCAAATACTGTACAAGAGGGGAATTACTAGCTTTCTTGCCAAATGTTGTAACACCAAGAAGCACAGAGAAGTCTTGCGTTTTTCATTTTTAAGAGCAGTAACATCTGTATGACATAGGAGTGCTCCTGCAAATTGCTTTCGTGCCTACAAATCCTTTAGCAGAAAAAGAAAACACTTATAACTCTGTATGTGATATACACTCAGGTATGGATAGGATGGTTCCAGCAATAGAGTGTCTCTCTCTCTCTTGATTATTATTTTTTTGAAAGTATACTGTGTGAATATCCTATTTCACCAGCCATTTTCATACCAGATTTATGTTGTAAACTGCTTTCAAAACCAGGCTCAAACCAGCATGACTGCTTTGGCATCTCCCAGCCTACCATGAGAATTGCAGCCTTCTGGGGCATTTTTTTTTTTTTTTTGCTGGAGACCTGCACATAAATAGCCAAGTGCCATAGCAGTTTTTCAAGTTTTAAATCAGTTTGCAAGTGCACTCCTATAAGAATCAAGGGGGGCCTTCTTTAAAGCCTTTAAGAAGAATTGGGAATACCATATGTATGCTTCAACAGCGGTTTGTGTGTTAGAGACCCAGAAGCCTAAACAACTTACATTGTACCTAAAGGGAATAACTATTTTGATTGTCATGTGTCTTCAACTTACAGCATGGTTTTACTCCTGCAGAGATTCCCAGAGCTCTTCAATAAGTGAAGTCTATAGGCAGGCAATTTACTCAGTGCCTGAGGGGCTACAGGTGTGGTTGGACTACATTTCCCATCATCCGCGATCATTGCCATTTTAGCTGTGGATAATGAGGGTTGTAGTCTTCCAGCACCTAGGGACTCAAGGCTGCATTAAATAGTAGCCTACCATTTTATACAGCAGCCAAATTTAAATGGATTAAGAGCATAGGATCTCCTGGGTCTTTATATTATTATTAATATTATTATTATTATTTGAGTCTCCTTGGTTTAACTAATACCTATTAATTTGGACAATATTTCATAGTTAGATATCTTTTTTAAAAAGTTCCAAAGAAATGTGAAAGTTTTGCTGCAGTACTTACAAAAAGATGAAAAAAATAACAGGTCTAAAATATGCCAAGAAATGCTGCCAAGTATAAAACTTGAGGAACCGTTTTGTAGGTTGCCTGACAAAAACCTTAGCTTTTACCTTGTTTTGTTATGTGTATTTATTACAATTATCATTGTGGAACATTGGAAATTGTACACTATAGCTTAGTGATTGTCCTTTGTATGTAATTTTACAAACGTTTCATTCCGCAAATAAACAGTTTCTTTTTTTCTTTTTTTAAAATCTGCCTCTTATTTTTGTTTAATATGCTTGTACTAGCAGCCTTGTACTCAGTTTTGTTCGGGAATTATAAGAAACAAACAAAAATATCTGCAGTTTTGAAAGATTCGGTCTGCCATCTGAACTCAAACGGGTGTCCAATTATATCCAACCATAGATGAAAAACTGCTCTTCGATGCCAGAAACTGTTAAGAGTTGTCTTGAATGCACAGCAAACAAGACAGAGCACTTTCCAAAATATATCGACGATTGGGACATTGTAGTGAACCCAAGGGAAGAAACTCAAATATTTAAAGAACATAAGAAGAACATGATGGATCAGGGCAATGGCCCACCTGGCCCATCATCCTGTTATCACAGTGGTAAGCTAGATGTCCATGGGAAGCCTGCAACCTGAACACACCACCTCTCGCCCCTTCTGCAGCTTCCAGCAATGGGTGTTCAGAAGCACACACCCTCTGACAGTGGGGAGAGAACATAGCCTTATCTTCTATGGATTTTGTGGAATCCTCTTTGAAAGCCACCAAGTTGGTGGCCATCTTTGTCTCTAGCGGGAGCAAATTGCATAGTTTGTGTGCTGTATGAGGAAGCACTTTCTTTTGCCTGTCTTGAATCCACCATCTTCACTGGAAGGCCCTGTGAGAGGGAGAAAAACTTGTTCCTATCTACTTTCTTCATGCCATGCATTATTTTATTGACCTCTGTCAGGTCTCCTCTTACCTTTTCTCTAAACGATAAGCCCCAAATCTTGTAACCTTTCTCCACTCCCTTGACAATTTTGGTTGCCCTTTTTTTGAACCTTTTTCTAGCTCCATGATATCCTATTTGATGTGAGGCAACCAGAACTAGGCACACTGTTCCAAGTGCAGTTGCTCCATGGATTTGTAGAACGACATTGTGATAATTAGCAGTTTTGTTTTTAAATTCCTTTCCAAAGGATTGCTAGCCTGGAACTGGCCTCCCCAACCCCCAACCCCCAACCCCAACAGCTGCTGCTTTGAAGAGGCCCTTCCTTGGGTTCTCTTTCCCCACTCAACCTTCTGGAGCAGACCTGGTGTAAGTATGCAATGCACCTGGGGGGAAATGCCAGGGCCCACCATTGACAATCACAACTCCCATAGCTCAGCTGGGCTGTAGGGAGGATTAGGGTGGGCAGTTGGGTGCTACAATGGTGTAGAGTAGAGCTGAGCCCCCATAGGGCACACTTAAATCACCAGCACCACACTGGCCCCTCTCCTGAAATTGGGGGGGGGGGCATAATTAAAATGGGAAATGGAGTTGGATAAAATGGCTATGCTGTGGTGATTCAGGGGTATAATCTGAAATCAAGTTTAGATGTCAGCTTGTTGGTGTGTCTGGTACCTTCTCTCACATCGTGGATGTTGGCTTTTGTGGTGGATGCATGCTCTATATTAATACTATTGCCACAAGTTTGTCATGTAGTAGAGCAAAGAACTTTGATAACTAAGATGGCAGCCCCAGTGAGTTTAGATGCCACTCCATACTGCTCATCACCTCTGGGAGGCCATAAGGGACTTTGATGGCAGCCCAGTGGCAACACTGAGCAAAATTACAGTCTCACGGGCCTGTATTGCTGGCGCCATTAGACCTTGTCATAAACACATCTGGAGCACAGCAGTATAATTAAAATGGCGGCACCTGTGACATAGGCTCAGAGGTTTGCTTGATGCCAAGCAAGCAGCCTGCCCACCAACTACACACTTTACACACTAGCTTTCCTGTTTAGTGTGGAGATTAGATTACACAGAGATTAGATGGGGGGGTGTATGCATACATACACACACAAACACACTTTTGAGCTGTAAAACAGAATAGGACATTCCCAGGTGGTTTCATAATCAATTCCCCTTCCTTGGAAACTGGGAACTGTAGGCCTGTGAGGAGAATAAGGGTCTCCTCACAACTCTCAGCACCCTTAACAAATTACAGTTCCCAAGATTATTTGGGGAAAGCCATGGCTTTTTTAAAAGTGGTATTATACTGATCCAAATGTTAAGGTGTGGGTGTGGTAAAGTGTTGCGACTGCAGAATCTAGGCCTGGACTTCAGTTCAGCCACAAAGCTCACTAGAGCTGCTGCATTGAGATGTTGGGTTTGTTAAGTTTTCCTGGTAAGAACACTGGCACTTCTGCCTTGATTTCTGAAGCTTTCTTTTACACTGCAGTGCCTGTTACATTACAGAGCTGTGGCCGTTTAGAATTTTAAATTGTGGGAAAGAACTGTGTGCCCCAATGGTTGTCACCATGAAATTACAATGCAACACTCGAACACAAAAATTTCCAAGCTAATAGGATTGCAAACACATTTGCTTTCTGGAAACAACACTCAAATTCATGCTAATTTCCACTAAGTCTCACCAGGTTTCCAGAATTGCCTTCTATGTCCTGTGAGAGATCCCACAACACAGAGAAATTATCAGGTAAGGAAACATGAGGATAACAGGATAAGGTGCTGTCTGAATGCAGCCCAGAGCAGGCACACAATTTGACTCTCAGCCTTTGAGGATTTAAATGTGGCCGGGATGTGGAGAGTGGGCCTGCAGCATTTTAATTATCTGCCTCCTAAAACCCTTCAGTTGTTGCTGAGCTTTCCATCCAGGTGAAAAAAAGAAAAATGGCTCCATCTAAAGGCCAAAGGTGGTTTTTCAGTCACCAGGACAACTGGGGCAACACACTGTTGCCCTAGTGACAGCTTGGGGAGAGACTTTGCTTTCACACACAGACAAAACAATCCCTTACAGAAAAGGAACTAAGGTCTCCACCCAAAAGGGCTTGATTCCTAATGCTATATTTCTATGTGGTTAATGTAAACCTGCGAGGCAAAATCAAGTGCAGGGTTGGAAAGTTCCTTTCCACTGAGTTCCAGATCCACTGCCTTGTTCTGAGGTAGGCAATGGCTCTCGGCTAGCTGATACCTTTGCTGCCGGGAACCATTTTAGATTTATTTTGTTTCACCTGTCAGCTCCGAGTGTATTACAAAAACCCTTTAGACCTGTGATGTATTTAGTCGGGCGTATTTTAGGGGGAGGAAGGTGAGGAAAAGAAGCAAAGCTGCTGAGAGGGGAGAATTGGAGGTTTGGAGAGAGAGAGAAATAACAGTGTACACAATGTCGCGCCACAGCCTGCCTGTTTGTTAAAAGCAGCTTTACCTCAAAGCTACACAACTCCCTCATTCGCAAGTCATCACCCTTGCGCGTAATGCAAACTGTGTGGAGTCAGTTTGCAAACTGTGGAGTCAGTTTTATGTAGCAGGCTGTGAACAGCTCCAGCAATTTCCATCGTGCCATTGCTAACTGCAAAATAATAGTAATAGTAATAGTAATACATATCAGAAAGGCTGAGAGGGGGTTTGTCGTATGGGCAGCCTAAGACCTCCATACACACTGCCCAAGCTGGCGTCCAGGGAAGTAATTTCAGTGCTGCTAATGCAGCAAAAACAACATGGGATGCAGCAGTTATGAGTTACCAGTCTCTGCAGCCACAGCAGGCGCTGTGATTCTCCAGTGGTTTCTCTCCCCCCCCCCCCGAAGTATACTCCATTGTCTCTTGAGACAGACAGATGCCAACAACAGATTAGGACACACCTCTCAATCACCTTGAAGTGATAAGTTGCCAAATATAGCAAATTTTTACCGCTTGCCTAAATCCTAGTTCTGTGTTTTAATGGTAACCAAGGAAGGGAATTATTGTTGTTATTATTGCTGGTGCTGGCTTTACAACCCAGGACAGCAGCTATTTCTGTTTTCTGTAGGGCCCTTTATAAAATGTGAGTATCTACTGCATGATAAGCTCTCCCTAAGAGACAAGCCTCATGATCACAGCCATCCTTTAGAGTGCCAGCCATGGATCCAAGGCAGTGCCCCCCCCACTGAAGAGGGCCAGGTTTGATCCCAAGGCTGCCAGCTGCTGACACCTACTTTATAACCTTTTAAAACTCAAAGGAAAAGCTGTGCTCAGATGAAATGAGCAGCGACCGTGAAGAAAATGAAATGTGGTCCAAGCTGCTGGCTACACCAGCAACCAAGTTAATGCAAGCGCAAGAAAGGGCAGAAAGGTTTGCTGAAGAAAAAGAGGTAATCTTACCCATTTGTTTCCTTTCATGCCTGAATACTATTGGAAATTAATGGGTGCATATAGGATTGATGGTGGTGGATTGGGTGACCTGAAGCTAGCCACAATCTCTCAGTCTAACCGACCTCACAGGGTTGTTGTGGGGATAAAAGGAGAGGGGAGAATCCTGTATGCTGACTTGGGCTTCTTGGAAGGAAGGGTGGGATAAACCTGCAATATATGGACATGAAAGCAGGCTTCAGATGCTCCAGAAACTTTGCTCTGTGCTTGATGCTATAACATTATATCTGTATCCAGTGTATTTTTTTCTAAGAAAAAATGTTTAGGGGTACTCTCATTTTCCTACTCGTATTGAAATACTGCCCTTCAATGAGGCCAAACTTAGATTCGCAAAATGTTTAGGGGTATGCGTATCCCCTCATACCCCGAGAAAAAAGCACTGTCTGTATCTATCTATCTATCTATCTATCTATCTATCTATCTATCTATATATTTTAGCTTACTTTGCAAAACCTTTATTTGGCATTACAAATATAGGCCATCATAAAACATCCATATATAAAAAATTAAAATACTGTATATACAAATAAACAGCCATGTAAAATATGTAATAACCCTGTATAAAGAAGGGAAACACAAATTCAGAGAAGCTGCCTTTTCTAGGTCAGTATATTTGTCCATCTAGCCCAGTGTTTCCTGCTCCAGGGGTTCCCTCTCCGCCAGATGCTGCTGGACTACAACTCCCATCATCTCCCTGGCTATTGGCCATGCTGGCAGGGGCTGATGGAAGCTGTAATCCAGCAGCGCCTGGGGGAGGGGGGTGGCAGTCACGCGTTCCCCATCCCTAGGCTACTCCAAGCAGCAGTGGCTTTCTAGGGCAGGGAGGACTGGATGTGGCCCTTAGGCCCCTATATGTGGCCTCCAGGACTCCTCCCAGACACATCCCTTCTCCTCAGGCCATGCCCCTCACCAGCCCTCCTTTGCACCTACCTTGAGTGTGTGCATGGCTACAGAATGTCCTTGAACTCTGATAAAGCTCCTTGATCGCCTGGATGGAGGGTAGAGAAGGAAGTGTGAGTGTGCATAACTATTACAGTACAAATGTAATAGTTATTTGTTTCATAAAATTTATATACCAGGGGGGGAAACTGATTGCTTTATATTTTTTGTAAAAGATAAAGCAATCAAATTATAACTATTTTTTTTATTTACAATTTTTATTTTAAAGCCTACAGAAAGTTAAAACCGCAGTAGAACAGACTACAGCAAGTTAAAACTCACACAAGCTTTCTAAATGACTGGGTGGGATTGTCTAAATAAGAACGTCTTCAGCAGGCGCTGAAAAGAAGGTGCCTGCCTGATATCAATAGGCAGGGAGTTCCAAAGTGTCTGTGCTGCGGTACTAAACGATCAAGTACTTATGGATGCAGTGTGGGCATGATGCAGCACTTGTAAAATACTAATATTTTTCGCTCTGCCCACTTTTGCCTCTGGCCTTGCCTACCAGCGCCATGTGGCCCCTGGAACATGTGCCTAGAAGAAAAAGCGGACCTCAAGTTGAAAAAAGTTTCATCCTCCCTGCTTTATGGTCTCTGGCACAGTTCTTTTACCTCACCAGTTACCAGTTATTTAATTGGAGATGCCTGGGAACGGAAGCAAGGAGCAGGCAGATTGGAAAATTTCTTCCTTTTTTACAGCAAATCTTGTGTGTGTGTTTTCTCCAGGCACATAAAGCCTGCAGGGAACTGGTTCAATGTACAGCTCTGGCGAGAATTGTCTATGGAAATGGGCACTGGAAGTTGGCAGAGGCACTTGCTAATCTTGCTCATGGTTACCTTACCCTTCAAGGTAAAAAAGCTAGTATGTAATAATGATAAGATACACATGTCAGTTTGGGTAAGGAAAACACTAAGGATATACAAGATTTTCTGGCACAGCCACTTAAGGATGTAATGAATGGAATACTAAACACAGGGAAATGGCCAGAATCTTGGAAAGAGGCATACATTACACTGATTCCGAAACAGGATGCAGACTTATTTTTTGGATACAATGGAGGACTGAAAAATTAGGAGGATTTGTAGTATGCAGTTGGAAAGGTTAACTAAAAAAATCATGGCAGGGAGAAGGGAAGTCTAGAGATTTGGGAGTATCTTGTATAATTTTTATTATTTGTGATTTTGAGTGTGAATGAATTTGTAAAATAAAATGAAAATAATTTTCCCCCCAAAAAGGAAAACACTGAGGATATGATTCCAACTGCTGGTCACTTAATTATTTCATCACAAACTACAGAAGGATAGCTGTGTTGATCTGCTGCTACAAAATCAACAAGGAGTCTTTAACATGTCAAGAAACTAGCAGAGTTCTTGTGGCACAGTAAGAGCAGAAGAGTCTTCTGGATCAGGCCCATGGGATATCTTGTCTAGTGGCCAAGCAGACACCTATGGGAATGACCTGAGTGCAAGAGCTCTCTCCCCTCCTGTGGTTTTCAGCAACTGGCATTTATTATTATTCTGCTCCTTCTGACAGTGGAGATGGAACACAGCCATTGTGACTAGTAGCTTTGGATGGCCTTATCCTCAATGAATTTGCCCAATCCTCTTTTGAAGCCATTCAGGTTGGCAGCAGCACTTCCTATAGTTTAGCTATGCTCTGTGTGAAGAAGGTCTTTCTTTTGACGGTCACGAACCTTTTAACATTCATCTACAATGGATGCCCGTAAGTTTCAGGGTCATGAGCAACAGAGAACAACTTTTCTCCATCCATAATAAATCAGGCAGTCTTTAAGGTGCCACAAGATGCTTTGCCACTTTCACAACAAAGTGCAAATTTGCAGCTAGAGGATCCAACCCTTCTGTCTGTCACCCTCCTCATCTACCACTTTGCTTTATCCACCCACCCACCCATCCACCCACCCACCCATCCATCCATCCATTCATTTCATAAAATTTGTACACCGCTAGTTTGTAATAGTAACCTCAAAGCAGTTTACAAAAAAAGAGGTTTTGAAGGAGCTGATACGTGTATTCATAGGACAATGAGATGATCTGCCTCCAAGGCAAGATGGGACCACAGTTTTAGTCATCAAGGAGCACTCATTTTGCAGTTGCTGTTCTTTTCTTCAATTTCTATGACTGATATAGTTGATATCATTGATCATTTCTTGGTGGAGACAGAGTTGGAAATGTGCATTTATTCATAATTCCCAATTTAGGGCTTGCATCGGCATATTTTCCTTTCTGGAAATATATAAATTTTCAGTTGCAGCTGCATACACAATGGCACAAAAGCTTTTAGCAAACAGTTTCTTTTCTCAAGTCCATTAATTGTTTGTGGTGGGGCCATTCAGACATCGCCAAACTATAACTCCCACAAACCTGAATGGAACTAAACAACATCTAGGTTCTCTGTCCCTAGTTTATGAGAACATTTTTGCTTGAAGTGTTTGTATGTAGTGCAGATTAGTGAACACATCATTCCATGTGGTTAAAGTAATCTTATTATTTTCCTCAGGTCTTCCCATTCAGGCTATGCACCATGCAAATTCAGCCAAATGCACCATATTTTCAGGCGCCCCTCCAGCATCTTCAGAAGAAAAAGGAGAGTTTCTGAGCACTCTTGTGACAATCTACTATACTTTGGGTGCATCATATTTGATGCAGAAAAAATATCCTTGCAATGCAACAATCAGAACAAGGGGATTCGGAGGCAAAATACTGAAGCAACTCTGTTCAGCTATGTAGCTCACCAGAAGTGCATAGAAAAGTCAGCCTCTCGGTCTACCTTGCAAGGTTGCTGTGGGACTAAAATGCTGCTATGAGCACCTTATAAGAAGGTAGAGATACAAATGAGGCATATGAAGTTTAGCAAATAAATAGGAATCTCTTTTAAAAAATCCCCTCCGATCTTTGTGTTCATACACTGTCACCACAGTCCAACATGGGTGCAGGCTTTCATACACTCATTCCTTGGTGGGGTCAAGAGCCAGACATCTAAGAGGGTACGATTTATGTACAGAACAGGCTGAGACTGGTTCAATGCAACTGGCAAGTGAGGCTGTATGCTAGGAGACCTGGTGTTGATTTAGGACAGGGGTCAGCAAACATTTTCAGCAGGGGGCCGGTCCACAGTCCCTCAGACCTTGTGGGGGGCCGGACTATATTTTTGGGGGGGAAATGAATGAATTCCTATGCCCCACAAATAACCCAGAGAAGCATTTTAAATAAAAGGACACATTCTACTCATGTAAAAACATGCTGATTCCCGGACCGTCCACAGGCCGGATTTAGAAGGCAATCGCTCCTAGACCTTAGTTTGCCTACCCATGATTTAGGAACTGAGTAGCTATGTGGCCAGCAAGCGGGGAATGAATGTGGCAGACATTCTTCTGAGCAAGCACCATTGAAACCAACCAGAACTGTGCAAGAGCACATTGTTGCTCCTGTGCAACTCCCATGTATTTAAATGGGGCTTGTGCCTCATGTCAGTGATTAAGAATGGGTGACACTGAGATTTTCTACTTCAGGCACCACAATGTCTGGTGTCAGCTCTCTGGACATTTAAAGAGAACGTTCTCAGGATGCTCACAAGAAGCACGTCACCCAGAGTTCATTGCCAGCATCCATGAAGTCAACCCAACCGGCATTTGTGATGAACACGTAGCCATTCAATGGACTGCAATGTGTAGAGCTAGCTTAGTCTCTGGGTTTCTTGAATAGTGCTGCCATTAGAGATCAGCAGCTGCCTTGTCCCAATGTGTCCCATCACTACACAAGCAGAAAAATGCCCAACTCCAGGTAAGGTAACTGATGATGCTCCAGACTCCAGGGAGCCTCACCCACCTGTCATATTTGGCCCACACAAGCCTAGGATCTGATAAGAATCTGCCCTGCAGAGCCAAAAAGGTTCTCTGCTCCGGTTTCAGACAATGTTGCAGCTTTTTGTTTGTGTTGGTTTTAATGGATTTTAAAAAAACGTTGAGTAGCCTCACTGCTTTTCCTTGACTTTTCAACTGGCAAAGAATCCTACTGCAAACTGCAGAAAGCTGAAAGGATTATGGAAGAACTGAGAGGGATGGATTGGAGAGGGGCCCAGACTCCTGAACTTAAAGTATCTGAGAGAGACCTCCTTGCAGCACTGGGCAGGTAAACGAAAGACCAATGGCCTGATAAGGGTACAGCTATTTGATGAACGACTTAAATCACATATCTAGGCTGCAATCCTACACTTAGTTACAGGGTAGCAAGTTCTCTTGAACTTAGAGGGCATGTGTTTGGCATTGCACTGCTAATGAACGTGCATGTGCACTGGGACTCCTCTTCACTCCCTAGATGGGGATGTTCCTGCCATCTAAAGGGCTTTGCAGTCTTATATGTGGCTTCCTGCAGTCAAGAATCCAGGTCCTGTGCCCAGGCCAAAATCCAGACTTTGCCCCCACATGTCTAACCATGAAGGCAACAACCTGATCCTTTAGCAGCAAGTGTTTGGCGAGGGCAGTGGCACCTCTTTTAGATGGTAACACACATGCATGTGCAAGTTGTACACTGCCGTCTGGTGGTCAGCACTATTATTGCTGCTACCTACTGGTGCTTTTCAGTGATAGAATTTGCCACTAGAAAACTGTTTTCCGAGAGTAGAAAGTTGTGTTCTGAGAGCAGAATTTGATTCATACTCTCAAGTACAAAGAAAGTCAGATATTGTTACATTTATTATACAGTTGTTTTTAAATTGTGTTTTTGTTGTTTTTGTACCTCTTACTGATATTCCTTTTTAAAATTGCTTTTAAAAAAAAGCGGTACACAAGAACACTAAACAAGCAAGTATTTTATATTTTCACTTTTAAAAAATATGGACTTTTAAATCTGATTGCTCTATTCTGTCTACTAGGGCAAGTTTGCAGCAAAACAAGTTAGAGTTGGCAGCCAGGCATTTTGAGAAGGCAATTGATGCTGTAATTTCAGCCGAAGGAGAGATGTCTCCAGAACTGATAAACCTCTATCAGAAGATAGCCCAAACTGAGCAAGCAAAGGGAAACCATGAAAAATCCATGGGATATTTGTTACAGGCAAGGAGCCTCATAACAGTCCAGCATGTAAACTGAGTTTGTGGTTTTGACTTTATAGAGCTACCAGGTGACGTGTATTAAACCTCAATCTTATACCCACTTTGCTGGGGGTAAGCAAAGACTTTATTTTATTTTTAAATTAGATTTATATACTGCTTAATCCTCAAAACCTCTCAGTGGTTTACATAAAATATAAGGTGTACATTCATTTGAGAAGACAGGTAAAGGGTTGTGCTGTAAAAACTACTATTGCACCATCATATTCAAATCAAATCTTTATTACGGTCCAGAGACCCAACAATTCATTACAAAACAATACACAATTTCGACAGCCCGCCTTCAGGTTACACAAGCATTTTGTTCAGGCTTAGGAATAGGGATCATTGGTTCTTGCAACCACCGATAGAAACTTCGCCACTGCTAATGTTCTGTCATTTGTCCGGTCTTCCAGTAGGAACCTGACATAGTAAGCCTCTGATTTTCCCGGGAAAGGTACTAGCAAGGGTAATATCAGTTCTGCCCTGGCTTGCTCGAATTTCACACAGTGCAGCAAAATATGTTTTATAGAGTCGATGTCTTAGGCACATGAGCATAGTCTGTCCTGGTATGGAACTACTCTCAATCTGCCATCCAACACTGCAGAAGGAAAGACGTTAAGTCTGGCTTTTGTAAATAGCCTTCGGTAATTTGGAATTGTCAGATTTTTAATATAAGATGTTAACTTAAAGGCATGCCCATATTGTACTCCTACTGCCAGCGGACTGCAGACTGTGTGTGATCGATGTTGCAAGTCACTGATGCTGGACTAAATGGCCCACTGGCCTGATCCAGCAGGCTCTTCTTATGGATGCAGGTTGCCCAAATGGGGCTCAGCATCTGAACACTTCCAATCTCTTAAAATGTAATTACCCTGCAGATACCCTGCAATTACCTTAGGGCAGTTCTCTGCAACCTGGTGCCCTCCAGATGTTTTGGACTACAATTCCCACCATCCTTGACCATTGGCCATGCTTGCTGGGGCTGATGGGAGTTGGAGTCCAAATCATCTGGAAGGCACCAGGTTGGGGAAGACCGCTTTGAGATCATGGGACCCCTTTAGCTGTCACGGTCGGCCATTGGAAACACTTGTCTGCTTTCAAACAGAGTAATTCTGTGATTGCAATGTTGCAATAATTTTCCATTTTATTTATTCTTGGCTTCATCGCCCACAGTAAACAGCAACTTAGTGCTTGCATGTCTGAACGTTAAATGAACGAATATTGAACGAATGCCTGAACAAATGTTGTACCCAGAAATGCTACAGTGATGCTTTCATTTTAGCGCATGTGCTGGTCCTTACATTTCCAAGCACTAGAAGAGTTTTGCCTTGGGGGAGAGGGATAAGCTGCTGACAACACTGGATTTGATGACATGGCTACCAGGGCCATACTCTGTTTATTTTTATTTATTTATTATTATATTTATATCCCACCTTTCCCCTAAGGCATACATGATTCTCCCTCACTCCATGTTATCCTCTCAACAATCTTTCTCGGAAGGTCAGATTGAAAGACAGTGGCAACCCCAAGTGAGCTTCATGGCTAGGGTTGCCATAATCCCCAAAGTGAAAATCCGGACAAAGTTGTTAAAAACAAACAAACCACCCTACTTGCCAATATGTACAGGATTTCCTGGATATTTTGCCGATTCAGAGAAAATCTTTCTGGGCGCTATTTTCAAGCCTGTTTCCCGGCTGTGTCTGGGAAAATCGGAATGTATGGCAGTCCTATTCATGGCTTAGTGGAGATCTGAATCCTGGTCTTCCAGATCCTAGCCAAACATTCTAACCACTACACCACACTGCCTCTAGAGTCATCATTAGGCAGCTTTGCATGCTGGGCAATGCAGGAGTGGTTTTCCAGGGTTTTTTGTTGGTTTGCAGTAAACAGCTTGCCTCTTATGTGGTGCTGCATCCACAGGAGGAGTTCATGCTCTCCATCCGTATCTATGCTATTGGGAGAGATACAGAGCATGGGCTAGTTCCAGGACCCTCAGTTTAGGATTGTGAGTAGGACTATAGGCTCTTAGAGGAACTGGCTGTCAGGTATTTCAAGGTGCTAATGAAATTGTTCGTCCAGAGCTCCAGATAGCACAGCTACTATGATGTGATCACACCGTGTCCATCTCTTCCTGGCAGGCCCACTCCATGTCACTAGCTCTGTACAAGAAATCCAGTGCCGAAGTTGCCTCAACAGCATGGTTACTGGGGAAGGCTTATGTTGCAACTGGAGAAGAAAAGCATGAGGGTAAGTCACTGGGATGGATATATAAGTTATCTCCTTTGCAATGTATATTTCCATACCACTTTACACCATTTCAACTTCCACGTTGCCAAGGAATCCTGGGAACTGTAGCTCGGTGAGATGCCAAGAATTCTGCTTCAGAATGTGCCTTCCAGCAATTCATAAAACAAGATTTGTAACAAGTAATGACAGGTGGTTATTGCTTCCAGGCCCTTGTTTGTGGGCTTCCCAGAGGTTGTCATGGTTGAAAGCAGGATGCTGTTTCAGTGGGACCCTTGGTCGGATCCAGCAGGGTTGATCTTATGTTCTTATCTATGATGTTCCTTTTCCGACCCCACTGCCATTAAGAGCTGCCTTGTACTAGAGACCAATTTATCACCCAGTCCACAGCTGCCTTTTCTAGCTAGAGCACAGATGGTTTGGACTCTGGACTTAATGATTTTCCAGCCTCCCCTCTTTAGCTGAGAATGCATTTTTCTTCACTTACTTCACCTGTGTCCTAAACCAGCTCTTCTGCCTTTAGGGACCCTCTTCTTCAGTCTACTGAGTGGGACCCTGGACATTAGACCATCCTGCCCTGCTCTTTCCCAAATCTCCTATTTGAATTATTTTAACTAGGGTTGACAAGAATTTAATCCAGCTCCTTCAACACACAAAGCATATTCTCTACCACTGAGAGTTGGAACTCCTCTTATGTTTATAAGCTGTTTTACAGCTCATGCTGAAAGGATGTAGCTAGAATTTAGTTTGCTGCTGCTTAGGAGATAAGAAATAACCCAACATATAGCCCACAAGTTATTTTAATAGCTTGAAACAGCTCCCTGAGCTGGTTCTTAAATGGTTAGTCCTTTAGGATGATTGAACCAAGATGGAACAAATCATACACTTATTCATTAAAAATGTGCATTTCATTTGATGGGAACATGTACTAAGAACCAGAGAGACTCCATTTTGTCTCTAATAGGCATTAGCTTGAATCAAGACAGACATAACGTTAGCCTTCTCTGTAACTTTTCTACCTCAAAATAACACTACAATGAATAGGTGGGAAACTGGCAAAAAGCTGCTAACATCCCGACACCCCATCTTGTACAAATTTAGATCTTGCCCTTTGCACCTCTCCCAGTTTCCCCAAAATGTACTGACCAGCAAACTACCTGTAAGCTAAAACTGACAAGAAGTCCCGTCATCCCTTAATCTGTTTACCAAGAAGCTATAACTGCTGCCTTTGCAAGATGAGAGGAGACCAAAAAAAGCAGTAGGTTGCCACAGGGACTGCTTACACTAAATGCTGATTGCCAATAGTATCATTGTGTGTATTAACCCATGTAATTAAACTGTATAAAATGTTTGAGCACTATGTGAAAAGATGTGCAGGATTTGGAACTTGATTCTCCAGTATCTTCTTACTGCAGTCTGAATAAATCCTCTCTTTTACCTCCCTGGTGTGATTACGGACTCTTCACCCCAACACTGGACTTTTGTCCGTAACATATTATATCGCTCGTTTTTCTAGAGGCTGCTGAAATGTACTTCCGTGAGAGTCTTGAGGCCTACAAGTCAGCACTGGGGACAAACCATTCTCGGACAATCAGTGCCCTGGAAGACTTCAGTAAATGGCTTGGGCAAGTAGGGAAAAGAAAGGTAACAGCAGTTCCAATGGGACACAGGCGTAAGCCTTTCAGCTGAAAAAGAGCACATAAGGGTGGGTGTGTTCAGCTGATACCATTACCAGCTTGCAGGGGAGTGTGGACTGCCTAGACCAGGGATGGGAAACCTGTGTCCCTCCAGATATCGTTCAGCCTGAAACTCCCATCATCCCTGGTGCTATCGGCTGTTCTAGCTGGGGCTGATGGGAGTCCAGCGATTTCTGGAGTGACACCGTTTCTCTATCTAGGGTGGCCACTTATGCATTGCTAGAAAAGAGGAAACACACCAACAGTAAAAGAGGACATTGGTTTACATAAAAATAGCATGTTTATTCATTTATTTCATAAAATTTATACACTGCTTAAAAAGCCTCAAAGTGTTTTACAAAAAAAAGATAGTAATTTATGGGTGAAAATTTAGAAATAACTGCTATAAATCAATTAGAAAAAAACACTACTTTTCACCACAATGGGGTATCTAGGTATCTGCAAACTCAAGGCCCCTCCTGTTTTCCCTTCTTTATGTTTGAACTAAACAGCCCTTCAAATAGTCCTATCCATCCTATTTTCATCCCTGCCTGCTACTTTCCTGGTGCCAAGTAGGGACAGCATGGGATTTTCTGATGCCTGAAGTGAGTTGAAATGTTGCGCTGCTGCCTTTTTGGCTGATAACAAACTTATTTTAGGTGTCTATGGGGTGGCAAGATACATTCCACATACATCTTTTCGGGGTTTGTGTGTGTAAGAGAGAGCATAGACGGGAACAAGGCAGAGGAGAATGTAAGGCAGCAAATGTTAGCCAAAGTTTTAGTACCTAGTTGCTTTGTATTGCCATTACAGCTTGATCTCGCGTATAAATCTGATTTTAAGTAATTCAGCACTATGACAGTATAAGGTCCCCGTGTCTTTATAGATCAGTCCATCTTATAATAAGACCAAAGCTTGCCTCATAAGAAAATAGAACAGTGCAATCCTATACTTGTTTACTCAGTCACATTGAGTTCAATGGTGGTAACTGGGTATAGGACTGCAGCCTTGCTGAATTTCTGTTGCTGAGATCCAGCAGTAAATCAACAGGGCTGAATTTCCAGATCATTTTAAGTTGGTTCAGAAATGGGTGCTATTTCATTAAGGGAATGGAAACAGTTTCTCCTTAACACTCTATGTGTGTGTGTGTGTGTGTGTGTGTGTGTGTGTGTGTGTGTGTGTGTGTGTCAACACCCCTAACACAACATGGCATCATATAGCAATTGAGACATTGCAATGGATTCTTTTTCTTATTCAGCAAGCCTACGACTTACTCAAAGAGTCATTTATATCTCAGCCTGATCCCTGCAGTGATTTTAATGAACAAGCAATTGAAAGATTGTATATTATGGGCTGCATCTGCCTAGCAGAGATGAAGATAAGGGAGGCTTTTCAGCTGCTCAGTAAGGTAATCAATTACCATGTTTTTGTGAAATCACGCTGCATGTTTAAATGAAGGCCGCTCTTTTTCTATTAAAAAAGGATGAAAATTCCCTATAGAAGGTAGATACTATATTTTCAAGGGATAGGGCCCAAACAATTAAAATGATCTCCTAAGTAAGCCTCCCACAACTGGGTGCTTTCTAGCTGTTGTTGGACTACAACTCCTATCACCCATGACCATTGGCCAGTTCTGGCTTAGATTTTCGGAGTCCAATGACATTTGGAAGCCCCAAGTTAGGGAAGGCTGTCCATAAACCCTTACATAGGAACCAGCTCCCTCAGCTGATTTCTGAGATTCCATCACTACCCTGATCACCACAGATTCTGGACTGGGCAATGGAATCCAATGAAACTGATACATTGCCGAGTTACTGAACAGCCACTAAAGAGCCGTGTATAATTTTTTGGGGGGGGGGGTATCTGTTGTAAAGCAGGTATGGGGAACCTGTATATAGTTGGGCTCCAAATCCCATCAGACCAAGCCAGCACAGCCAATGGTCAAAGATGGTGGGAGTTACAGTTCAGCAACAGCTGGAGCACCATAGGTTCCCCATTCATGTTGTAAAATTCCAGGGCCCAAGCCTGCACTTAGGTTCTAATGTTCAAATCAGCCCATGAGGCACCACCACACCTTGTCCTAAAGAGGAAGCTACAGGAAGACCAACTGTGTTAGTAAGATAGCCTGTTAACCACACTTAGGTCAGAGCAGGTGCATTTTCCAGATTGTTTTACTTTAACCTGCACTAGGAAAACAATGCTGTCCGCTGTACATACTGGGATGAACAGAATAACGAAAAGGAAATAATGGCCTCTTCCACTTTACATCCATGTAGTGTGAGCAGATCCAGGTTGCTATCTATGGCTCCCGTCACAGGAAATCGAAAAAGATACGAGAGCTCCTGGACATGCTGAAGATGTAAGTTTCATCAGCTGGTAGGATGTACTATGGGGGGAGCAGGAAAAATCACAAACAGAATGTCTAGGCTTCAAATCTGGGTTTCAGTGTGTGACTGCCAGGAGATCTCTGCCCACCTTTGCCTCTTCAAAGTTGAGAAGATGGCTGGCCACTCATCAGAGAGCGGAACCACACTTGCCACAGAGGGTGCATTTGTCCAAGCCTCTGTTTAAATATGCTCCAAGAGCAGACTTTATATTATAAACATATTTGAATCCTATTATTAAAAACAATTAAAAACTTACAACCATAACAATAAATATAAAGTAAATATTTTATTTTCTTCAGCTTAGCCTGGACAGCTCAGAATTTGCAAGACAGCAATTGTGTCTTGCCAAATGAAAGGGTTTTTTTCCCTCAACTAAAAATGATTTTTACATTAGGTATGAAAAACTGTTGGGAGAAGGAAAAACTTCTCCTGTTTTTCTGCAGGGTTCCTGCTGTACATGAAGAGACCAACAACATGAAACAGATGAGAGAGACACTGCTATGCTGCTCAATCCCTGATCTCTAGACAAACTGCAAGACTAGTCACTGGAAACAAGGAAATATATCCCTAATGCACCATGAGACAAGCAAGGCTGCAACAATCAGGTTATTAGCTGATTATGTCATAGCCTGTAGCCCAATTGTGAATATTAATTGTACATGGAAAGATGATTTGCCCTGGTGCTGCTCTTAGATGGAATTGGCATTCAGAGAGCCCTAGCACAAGAAAATGATCCAGGTCCTCCAAGCATAGTCCTATATCTACATTTTTTGATGTTCCTTCTTCCTGCCCACAACAGTGAAGGAGTACAGGGGGGATATATGAAGGACAGTTTTGCAGATTTCTGGAGACACTGTTTCCCCGACATCAAGTAAGGTTGTGACTAGGCACTCAATGAATTAATGTGTAACAGGTGAATAGGAGGGAAATCTAGGCCCAAATGTATAGTCATGTACTAGATCCAGAAATATTTCCTATTGAAATAAATATTGTCAAGCATGCCTCCTTGTTTCTAGGTCACATCCAATGTAAGCCCCAGCCAACATGGTCAATGGTCAGGGATAATGGGAGCTGTAATCCAGCAACATCTGAAAGGCCACAGGTTGGGGAAAGCAGCTGTACACCTCCCAGAAATTGCCAACTTCTCATCCCCTGCCCAACTTCCACAGGGCACATAAAATATACTTAGGGTAATGATTAGGAAAAGTTGCATTCCTCTGTGATAAGTACTGTTTCCAATGAAAGACAGCAGAATGGTCATTCTATATTTCTTGCAAAAAAAGCTTCACCATAAACAATGACTCTTTCCAAACATGTCAAGAGGTGAAATCATCCATCGCAATAGATCTTGCCTCTAAAACAGAGGTAAGTAAATCTCACAACTGGTTGTCCAAGCTTTCATTCATTGTTTTACAGCTGAGCATCCAATATGGCTTTTAATAAAGGGGGAACAAAATAACAGTTTGTACTTCACAGCTAAATCTCTGCTTCAGTTGTGTCCTCATCAGGGCAACAGTAAAACTCTACGAAGCAGATCTGTCCATCTTCGTTCCTGATCATGTATTGCAGTGAGAGAAAGCCTCTGTTATCTGTTCGAATAGACACCTTGCAGGATAAAACTAGTGCTTTAGTTGATGGCTTGAGTAATGCAATCTTGTATCTGTAAAGAAGTAGGAGGAAGACAAGATGAAGTATTAAGACAAAATAGTTGCTGCCAATTATCAGACACAAACCTATTGACAAAGATGAACTTACAAAAACAGCAATGTTTAAAAATGATTGAAGTTTGAGAATTTAATGTTAAATCAACAAAGGCAACACCTTTTGAGTAAGACCTCTAAAATACTTAAGAGCACATAAAAAAACCTCTTTATCAAAATAATGATGATAAGACAAACTGTCCCAGAGGAAACATGGTCTGTGTAGATCTATTGATAATCCTATCCAGGTCTGTTAAAGATGCATTTTTATTGGTGGATATAGAACCGGGAATACGCCTGCTAAAAGCAGCATTGTGTGGTTACTTGTTATAATTGGGGAGCAGGGTAGAATTCACTCCCTTCCTGGATGATGGGATAATAAGGTTATGGGAACTGGCCCACTTGGTTACAGGCGACTAATATTATAATAGTGAGCAAGGCAAAGGAACCAGAGAACTTATTTATTGATAATAATGAGCAATTTGGAAACATTTTCACTCAAATGCAATATTTATGCATTTCCTTCTTTTGTGTGCATGTGTATTAGTATTTATTTAAAGTTTATCTGTATATCTAATATCAATTCTACTATAATCAATAAAAGTGTATTTGCCCCTCACATTACATCATCAACAGATTTGCTGATATAGTCCCCTGAGTTGGGGTTAAATCCCTAATGACTGAGTACAATCAGCATGGTCAGAGGGCACTGTCAATTATCTATATTAACTTGAGATGTTTTCCCATGAGTGATCTGTCTTCAAGCAACAGTACAGTGGTAACTCAGTTTAAGAACAGCCCTGTTTATGAACGATTCGGTTTACAAACTCGGCGAAACCGGAAGTAGTGTCCCGGTTTGCGAACTTTACCTCGGTTTAAGAACAGAATCTGAACGGAAGGGCACCGGCGACGGGAGGCCTCATTAGGGAAAGCGCGCCTCGGTTTAAGAACGGACTTCTGGAACGGATTAAGTTCGTAAACCGAGATACTACTGTATTGCCTTTCTGGCTGAGTACATGCAGCTTAGTTAATGCAAATAACCAACCATCATGTGATTGGTATTTGAACTTGAGTGGTAAGAACAAGACCAGTCACACCAAATGGTTATTGTATGGGCTACTCCAGCTCACCTGTTTGTCTGGCTTTGGTTACAGTGAAAGGCTTCAATTAAGTCTGAATCTTTAGGGTAGTCTAGATGTGTGCTTCCAGCATTCCCAAAAGTGGAGAGTCTGAAAGAGAAAACGAGAAAAATGCATTAGCTACCCTCAAACTCATAGTTAAGTTTGTGATAGATGTCAGGCATGAACACAGGTCTCCCAAATCAAAGTCAAATTCAAATACCATCCCTAGATCTCACATAAGACACATGTCTTGTACCATGAAACTGTCAATCAATTTGGCCAGTACTGTCCATTCTAACTGACTGTTACTTTTCAAATTCCCAGAAATAAATCTTCCTCCCCCCTGCTACTCAGATATCCTTTTCAGATGCCAGGCAATGTGAATGCATATGTGCTTAACCACTAAGCTATGGCCCTACCCTAAAGAGGGATATATTTATGCCAGAAACTTGTAGTGCATTTGAAATCACAGTCACAATACATGTAGTCATGACTATCAAACTAGGATAGTTATTCCTAGTACCTCAAATTAGACTTTTCTAGAGACACGGTAATCTGCAATACTTCGCTGGACATATCTAGTTCGGAAAATGCCTCTCGGAGCCCCTCTGACTGCAGGATGATCTTATTCACAACATTTGTGCTGCAGAAATCAAAATCGAGGATCTCTTCTGGTTCCTGAGTATTGATTTTGCATACAGTCACCACACCACCGTCCTCCAGGAAAAGCGTCAAAGGGTAACCATAACCCCGATAGCACATCCGGAGGGCTGTCTGAGTGCCTGCGATGAAGAAAGAAAGGTGTCTTTATTACAGTTATTCAATTTATTACCTGTCCATCTTTTCTACATAACCCATTAAAACACACACACACACACACACACACACACAGGCAATACCTGACAAAGAACTTGTCCCAAATATGGTCAAGCAGTCTAGAAGGACAGCTAGATTGATTCTGAACATCACAGATTCTTCTTGTACTGTAAATTCTTGGAAAACCCCTGCCTGTAAATTAGAAAGACAGGAAACTGAAGACAAAAATATGAAACTGTTGCACTGTTACAAAATACAACCCCTACCACTGAATTGAACTAAGCCTTGACAAACTGGCGACATGATGTGTCCTTTTAATTCAATTCAGTGTGGCAGGGCAAAAATTAAAGAGAATAGAGCTTTATATTATAAAATAAGAGTAGTACAAATCAAGCAGGAGATGCTAACTTGTAGAAGACATACATTGCCAGATTGGGACATCTGCATGCTTTCAAATATTCTCTCACACAGAGAGAAATGTCTCTGAGAAATAACAGTAAGATTCTTTTAGTCTTTCATAATACTTCTTTCTCCTTTTGAAGTGTCATAAGTTATCTAACATGTTTATTTACTTCTTCCAGCTAAATTAAAGCCTATTAGTACAATAAAAGCAAAGAAACTGTTGCCATCTAACCTGAATAAAAGCATTGGCTTGCAGAGACTTGGCATTTTCCACTGTGACCTTGAGTCCATTTGCAGTTGCGAAGCAGGTAGCGTGATCTTTAAAATGAACAGCTTTCAGGATGGTGGAGAGGTTTCTGACATTGTCAAGACTTGCAACCAGCACATTCTGCTCTTCACCTTGGGTTTCCCCTTGGGTTGAAAGGGGCATGGCTGGGATCTGTCACCCACCCAATGCCTCCTCCTCCAAGGGCAGAAACAAGAACAAATCCCAAAGGAGACCTGCAGAAGCCCAAATAACATTTTGAGTAAATTGAAAATGCTTCTAATGAATGCAACTTAAATATCATTAAGTAACAATTGCATTAATATACTTGGGTAGGTTCTCTGTGCTGCACCAGAGAACACAACTGAATAATCCCCCCAGTTTGACATTTGTGCTTGACAAGATCCAATTTTAGCTAAAAGTAACATATTTAAATTCAGCCCTATTGTGCCTCTGCCTGCAGTACAAGTAGAGGAACTAAACCACATCATATCATGCTGTTCTGCCTGACGTTATTCTCTCTCTGTCTACCTGTGATTCAGCTGCTACAAAACCATTAATGCACGTTAGGCATCCTCAGGGTCTTCTCCATCCTCCCACCCAGCAAGCACAAAGATCCCCTTCCTTAACTACCCGCAACGTCACACGCACTTAAGAGCAACACAGCAGGCAGAAATCCAACTGGTGCAATTTCTCAACGCGACAGGCAGAAACCCAACAGGTGCAGACTGCACTTGCAGGTCCAGCACAGCACCAGCAACAACCGCGCCCCTAAACATACCTAACAAGGGGGAAACCCTCCTGTCTCGCCTCAAGAGACCGGCCAATCGGCTATAGCTACGTAAGATCCGACTGCTTTACGACACGTCGTGACCACAGCTTCCGTCCTCAACTCAACCAATCGCCGGCAAGCGAAGTGCGACGACCGGCATGAACGCCCACTTTTAAAAAACCGGAACTCGCCATCAGCCATGGGCACAAGTCAGGGGATCACTCTATGCACTGACATCTCTGTTGAGAGAACCTTCCATCCTTTGCACCGTTGCAGTATAGAGATTGGAAACTGCAGAGTAGCACGCTTCATTATAGGGATATAGCACTTCCTGACTCATTTAATCTTTTGTAACAGCAAAAGAAAGGAGTTTGTCTTGTTTCGTGCCTATTGGTATCAAGCAGCCGCCTTCACTGTACTTGCTTGTTAGAGCGTGGTGCTGATAACGGCAAAGCTGCGAGTTTGATCCTGCATTGCAGGGGGTTGGACTTGGAGGACCCTCGGGATCCCTTCCAGTTCTACAAATGTTTGATTCTATTATTCCTGTTCAGACAAGCCTGGCTCATATGCTTAGAAAACGGGTTATTTTAACCTCTTTTAGTATTTTAACTTCTGTGCGTTTTTAAAGTACGGCTGAGAATTTTCCCTCGGTTTTTACTGCTCTATCTTTTTTTTTATAAGCCGCTTTCAGGTTTTTGTTTTTTTTAACAATCAAACGGTGTATAAATCCCACGAAACTAACTAACTAAATATATAAACCTCTCAACCCGGAAGTATGTGCGCGTGTATTTCAAGCGGAGGAGGATCTCCTACTTCCGCTTCTCGGAAAATCCTAGAGAGGCTCAGAGGGGGAAGCCGACTTCCGGTTGGTGCGACTTCCGGCGGCGCTTTGAGCGTGCGAAGATGGCTGCAGCCAAGAGGCAGCGTGGAGCTGGCAAGGGGGCCCCGGCAGAGCCGAGGAGGAAACGCGCCAAGAGAGCTCCGGGGCCAGAGGGCGAGGGCCAAGGCCCGTCCGCTGCGGCCACCCCGGGGTCGGATGAGCACGTCGTCCCGGCCCCGGTCTCGCAGGTGAGGAGAGTACGAGGGGGACAAGCGGGGCTGCCGACCCCGCAGACTTGGCCTCGCGGGCTGTGGAACAAAGGTGCCCCTGTGCATATGCAGAGTGTCCCCCCTCCCCCTGCTTCTTAAGTAACAGGGGTCTTTTTCCAGTCCAGCCCTGAGCGTGTTTGCTCGTCAGTAAGCTCCACTGATTTCCATGGGGCTTAGTTTCTGGACTGCTTGCCTTCGTAACTCCCCGCATATGGAGATTCACGCAGGCGCCTTCGCTGCACTCCGGCGCCTGTTGAAAACATTCCTGTTCAGACAAGGCTTAGCCAGATGCTTAGAAATGTTTTAGCGTTTAACTTTCGCATGTTTCTAAAATAGGGTTGTGAATTTTTCTCGATGAGTGTGGTGTATTTGTTTTTATTCAGTCAAGTGTATAAATTCTGTGGAATGTTAAAACAGCTGTGGTGGTCAGCTTTTAGTAGTCTGTGCAATCCTACGAATATCTGGTCATGCAATACATAGGCTTTTGAAACATATTGGGAATACAATGAATGGGCTGTTTTCTGAAGAAGAGTTTTATGTGTTAAAATGGCTTTTGCCCAAAAATATCAGTTTCAATGCTCCCATTTTATAGACCAATAACTACGGCTGTGACATGCCCGAAACTATCCAGAGAATTAATGATTGAGGTAATCTGTTGTTGTTTGTTCCCTTCTCATTAATACTTTTGTCTTTCAGGGCAAATGGAAAAACAAAGAGAGAGTGCTCATTTTCTCTTCCAGAGGAATCAATTTTAGGACAAGGCATCTCATGAAAGACTTAAGAACAATGATGCCCCATGCTAAAGCAGGTATTTTTTTTATTTTACCTGTCTTCTGTGTCTTGTTTTAACAAGTTCACTGTATCTACTCACGTAGAACTGTCCAAATCTAAATAACAACAACGACCAGCTTATCAAAAACACTGGTATGTGAAGCAAAATGAATTTAATAGTTATACTGTAGTTAAGCATTACTGTCATCTAGCTGTGTAAAGTTTATTACCTTAACATTTTTCTGTTGCAGTAAAAGGTGTGATAAGCAGCATATTTATACAGGTCCTCTTCAGCCTAAGTAGGTGTGTACTGCATTTCTTCCCAATCCAGCTGTTGGGAGAGTGCATATATCAAGCCACCTTCAAAAGCAGAATTGTATTGGTCATCTGCTGATAGGCAGATATTTTTTTTAAGGTAAAATTTAGTACTCTGTGCATACAACCTTAGCTGCTGGATTGGGAAGAGGAATCCTTGTGCAACAGTGCTTGCTTACATCTAGTATCCGAGGTAGGGATACATGTGCAGAACTTGACTGGACCAGAGCAACTTTTATCAGTAATTTCAAAGCATTCTAAAGAAGTGTAGGTGAAATTACTTACCAGGATGTTTTTGCAATCATTACGCATACATTGTTTAATTTCATTTGTTTTCCAGACACTAAAATGGACAGGAAAGATAAGCTGTTCGTAATTAATGAGGTAAGTTATGACGCCCCTATTTTGCCTAAGACTAACCATTATATGTCCTGGCTTTGGGGATTTGAATCCAGCTACCGGTATTAATCCAAAACTTGGTAACTCAGTGGCTGCTTTCTCAAGGTGTAACAAGAAATAATTTCATGTTTACAACAGTGCAAGTGAACTGTATCTCCTTTAATTGACTTTCATGGCACTGTGCAGACAGTGGTCCTATTCAGGCATTACAGTAATCTGGAGCCAGAACATTGGAGCAGGGAGAGTGGAAATGACCCTATTGGTTTACCCCCATTGCCCCCCATGAGTTGGAGGGAGACTGTCTGCATTGAGGTGTCCTTTAATTGTGTAGGCTCCTTGTGTGTTGCAGAATCCTTATTTTATAGGGTTTTGCATTGTGCTGGAGGCCTCCACCTATAAACAGGCTTCCTGCTAAAAGCGCCTTCGAACTCGCAGCCGGCGCAATTGTCCCTGCTCATGTGTTCAGTTTCCAAATTGCTATAACTATACTTAGGAAAAAGAAACTTTTGATTTACACTGGAAAAACTACAATGTTTCAGATTCCGGAACTATTTTTTGTGCTTCATGCAGGTCTGCGAAATGAAAAATTGCAATAAATGCATATTTTTTGAAGCAAAGAAGAAGCAGGATCTTTATGTGTGGTGAGAAAAACTTTAAATCAGAATATATTTTCCCTGTGTGTTCTAATTTCTGA
This sequence comes from Darevskia mixta, assembly GCA_034641385.1. Classification (NCBI taxonomy): domain Eukaryota; kingdom Metazoa; phylum Chordata; class Lepidosauria; order Squamata; family Lacertidae; genus Darevskia; species Darevskia mixta. Next base: position 2,940,108 of record JAWWNH010000062.1, on the reverse strand, counting down.
CATCCGTAGATAAGTAGGAATATTCTCATCATTTGGGTTTCCAGGCCACCATTCTTGAATGGGCTTCTGGAAACTATTTACTATTCTGTAAATTATAGGTTCTGTAAACTACTGGAGGGATGGGAATGACAAATTATTAGGGAAAAATAATAACACAATCCACTTGTACCAGCAGTAGAAAATTGGCAAGACACACCCAGCCCCTTCTGTCACTTTCTGTGTCCTCTGCCCTGTTCCATGCAACAGGTTAGGTGCTGTTCTTTACCTGACAGGCAAAAGTTTGGATATGAACAAAAATCTCTGGTTTCCTAGCCTGGAACTGTCTCCTGTGACTTATTGTCAAGACCCAATAAACTCAGAGAAACTAGGCAGGGGCTTATCGGCACCTGGGGACAGTTCCCTCTTAACCAGATGAGTTCTTATTTGCAAGATTTTCAAGCTGTTCTTGCTGGATAGGAATTTTGTGTGTAACACCCCATTAACATCACTGATACTCAACCACTCTAAAGTTTCAAGCATTGCACTATGGATCAGTTAGTAACTTCAATTGTGGATTTCTTTCTTTCCCTCTTGTCTATTTCAGGCTTTCAAATGCCCCCCATGGACCATCAGCAAAGTTTCTAGTACAGAATAGTAAGTTCAAATATGTGATTGAATGTCTTTGATTGCTGTTGGCTTGTTTTTACTCCTTTCTGAATGACCCTACAAAGACACACATCTGGACTTGTGTTGTAACCTATGGTTAAAACATTAAAGACTGACCTGACAGACTGGCTTAATGCCTGGAAGATGTTAATAATACAAACTGCAATCAGCTGCCTGCACTGCTGTTCTGCTTCTGTTTTAACACTTGAAAAAGTGTTTATTGTTGTTGAACGATAAAATCTTGACTTGACATAGCTCTACTTAATATCACTGCAGTTCACACACTGGCTGAGCTGAAAATGACTGGGAATTGTTTGAGAGGCTCCCGGCCCATTCTGTCTTTTGATAAGGCGAGTATAGATTTCTTAGGATACCATACTACCTTCTGTTATCTTACAATCAATATTTTTTTGCCGATTTCTAAAATACTGACTCCCCCCCCCCCCAAACAGACTTTTGACCAGGAGCCACATTATGCTGTGCTGAAAGAGCTGTTCATTCAGGTCAGTATATGGCAGTGTTTATAAGTTAATTCTCCCACTATTAAAATAGCAGGTGCTTTTTTGCCATAGGATAGCATGATCCTTGTGCACCTTGATGTGGCAATGGCAACTTGTGGGTTCCTCAGATCGGTAGGTCATATCCCACTGATGCTCAGAGTAAACCCATTGGCATCAATGACTAACTTGGGGTTCATTGTTTTCATTGAGTCTGCTCTGAGGAGAACCGAGTTGGAATCAACCCAGCAGTGCCAAAACACATTTGACAAAATGATAAGCCCTATCTCATGAGCCAGTACACATTTCTTAGCTAGTGCTGTGGGTTTTGCATGCGAATGGTTTTTTGTTGTTGTTGTTGTTCCAAGAGTAGTTGAAGAGAGATGGAGAGAAGCAGGGTGGCATTTATTTAAAACATTGTAAACCTCACTTTTTAGCCTGAAAGTCTCCTACAGCTACTTAAAATATTAGTGGTAAGGCGGTGCCTGCCATTGGACTTATGCAGGTGGCTCTCATATGTTCTCATACACATAAAACCAACATTGCAGAGTCAAAATACATTGGGGTGCAATGGGGGGAGGGATTGCCAAAGTTTTCCCGGACACCCACCCCTTTTCTGCCCACTTTTTATATTTTTGTGGACAAGCTACATGTGCGTAAGTTGCAAATCACCTGTAAACCATTTAGTGAATGACATTATTCAGTGTTTCTCTCCCACAATCCTCAGCAATGTTCTTTCGATAGAAAAGAGCTACAGGGCTTCTAAGTTGTCACTCTTTAAATCTGATGTTGTTGCCAGCAGACAAACAGCACTAAGCTGATCACGGAAAATACACTTTTCAACGTGTTTGATAAATCTCTGTCTCCAGTTCTTCCAGTATTCATGTTTGTGCTTCAAGCTGGCTCCATGCTAATCATTCACATTACTCTTTGGAAGACTTGGTCCATAAGTACAGTTCCAAAATGGAGGATTGGCATTTAAAAATAGTCCAGTTGACCAAGCTAGATAGACGTTTCACCTCCATTTCCACCAGCATGGTTCAAATGTCTGCTCTGATTGAAACTGTTTGCTCTTTCAGTACCACTGCATTGCGATATAAGCATGTTGATGCAAAGGCTTTAGCCATTCTGTGACAAAAACCAAGAATGACCAAATTACATATAATACAACACAGATGTAATCTATGACAGCAGAGAACCTTACAGCCTGATTGTGTGGTAAACAAATTGTGTTAGCGCCACACAGAGTGAGCTAAGCAGTGCGCATCCAGAATTGTGCTGAATCTTTTGATCATATTGTTTGCTTCAAAAAGTTGTTGTTTCTCACCCTGCCAGATTTTTGGTACTCCTCTGTATCATCCCAAAAGCCAGCCTTTTGTAGATCATGTCTTCACATTCTCCATAACAGACAAGAGGATTTGGTTTCGAAATTACCAGGTAATTTGCCTATGCTTTGCCTGTGGGATGATGTAAGCAAAACACCCACGACCACCCCACTTCCTGGGATCTATATGCAATGTCTTAAACTGAAAAATGCTATGTGAACGTTTTCTTGAACTCCTTTTGCCTGGAAAAAATTAGCATTTATATTTTTAAAAATATTCCTGAGTAAAGCAGATGAGGTGATATAACAGAGCAAAAACAGGTTTGCTAATGGCTTGTGTGACACAGCCTGTGTTGAGAAGAAATAATAAGCTATGGTTGATCATTGTAGAAATGAGCCTAGGTGAGGCACCTGCTTGCAAACAGGTTGGAATCTTTCACTAAATATTTGACTAACTAGTTTGTCACTTTGTCCAAACTTGAAAAGACTGTGGTTAGTCCTAACAGTCGTTTTACTGAAACATGCCAGCCTTGGTTTATGAAGCACCCTCCTTTCAATAAACTATTGTAAAGATAGGCATAGTTCGGGGTATGAATGTAACATTAAACCATGGCTCATTGGAAGCTTTTGATCTTGTTTTTAATCTCATAGTTACACTGGAGGAGAGGAGGAAGGAGCATGAAAATCTGAGGGTTTATTAGACTTGTTCGCATATTGAACCATAGCTGATTAGATCTCTCTCCTAATATAATACATTTTAAGATGGGTTTGCTAGTAACTTAGCTTGACATATAATGGGTAGTGGCCAAAACTCAAATGCCAAATTCTCCTAGACCCAGATAATCTTCCACAATGCAGAACTTGTGCATATGGCAGGCACAGAGATTTTGGATTACTTGATTAGGGATCACATTTAGCACTTCCATAAGTGCCTATTATTTCCCTTAAAATTCTGAGAATCAAGTATCTTTCAAGAGTTTAACTGCAAGTCCTTGAGGCGGTAGAATGAAGAAACACACACTTAAGTCATGAGTGATATCTGGTCAAAAGTCGAAAGACTGTTTTGGGGTTGTGGAAGGACTTCAGTATTCCACAGGCTCCGTGATAAGGAAGCTACACTCATGTCTCCCTTTTTATTTTCCATGGGCTCCTGTTCTTCAGTCCTACATGCATGTTGGTTGTACTCAGACTGTCCCTACAAAGAGCAAAAGTTTACAAAAAGGACACAATTCCATTCTGAAACAAATAGAGACAACCCTTATATTGATATGGTTGTGCAAGCTGTGGCTTTAGTGGCAGCTAAGATGCTCTTACTTCCCACAAACAATCTCCATATTCTAGCCCATTTTTCTTATCGGGGTCAGCTCAGGTTGATTCGATCCACTGGAGTGTCTGAGGACACAAAAGCCATTAAGCTGCTATATAACACAGCCAGAGGGAATCTTGCACCAATATTGGGTATTTTAAGGTGCCTTTTAGGTGCCTTCGGCAGTTGTGCACTTGTATGGTAGAAAAAAGGTTATTTTGCATTGAAATATCAAATGTTTGCAACTCCACAGATAATAGAAGATGGAGCCCTGGTAGAAATTGGGCCGCGCTTTGTCTTAAACCTTATCAAGATCTTCCAGGGCAGCTTTGGAGGACCAACCCTGTATGAAAACCCTCATTACCAGTCTCCAAATATGGTAGTACTATTTTTAACACTCTTTTTTAAAGCCTACACTCTTCAGTTGGCTGATGCCTCTGCTTACTGTGACAACGCTGTTAATGTGATCCTTTAGTAAAATGTTGCTAGTAACTCTCTCCACCCACAACAGTCCAATCCACTGGGTTTTCAGCAGAAGGCTTTAAATAACCACCCCACTTGTTAGTATTCTGTGATGACTTTTGGCCTCATGCTTGTGTTGCCTCTGCTGTCAGTTAATGTACAGAGTTCTGAGCTTACATGGGCCAGTGGTCTAACGGTATCAGGCAGCTTCCTCATGGGTTTGGTCTCCTGTTGTAGCTCCAACACTTGTATTTTGGTGTAGCCATGCTAATTGTATTCTTCTGCTTCCAGCATCGCCGGGCAATAAGACTAGCCACAGCTGCTAAATTCAGAGAGAAGCAACAATTGAAAGAGCTACAGAAACTGAAGAAGAAGGAAGAGAAGCCGCTGATTCCTGAAGATCCAACAGAAGTAGTTTTTGAAACGCCAGCTGAGGAAAAGCCCGAGGAGATCCAACTAGTGAGGCCAGAGCCCAAAATGAGCTTGAAGAAGAAAAAGAAAAACAAACTACATCAGCGCGGGAGGAAGCTGAAGAGAAAACTCGGTGGAACTGGAGTCTAAAACATTTAAAAGGGGGACTCGATAATACAACCATTTAAACAGCTTTTACTACTTTTTTGTAACCAGTTTGTGTACAGTAACTTTATAAACAATGTCTGCATCATTGATTATGGACTAGTTTTGTAATATCTTCCAAGTAACATTTCTGATAGTGCCCTTTAACACAGTTTCTTAAAACGCTTAAAGAAAAGGTGATGTGTGGAGAAGGGTAGCAGTATCTCTGCGCTTGTTCAACAGGAACCCACTGACTGGGACAAACCAAATATCCACCTGGACCAGTTTTCTGAAAAAAGCTGTGACCAAGTCCGGAGAACATTGTACATTAAGAAAACTTGAAGACTTGCTCTTTGTTTGGTTAGATGGTTTTTAATGTCCTTGTGAGAAAAGGTAGCAGCACAAAGGTAGCTAGAAGTTCTTCTTACACTCTTCCAGCAGCCGGCTTGTGTGTCAGCCTACTGCCATTCTCCATTAGTGCCATATGGAATAGTGTTGTGCAGCATCCTGTGCCCATAGCCTATCAGGAAGGTAGTCGTTGCTGGTGTTCTTTATGCAGCACATAGTTAAGCTATGGAACTCACTTCCACAGGAGGCAGTGATAACTACCAGCTTGGACGGGTTTAAAGGAGAATTAGACAAACTCATGTTCAACAACATGTCTCTGAATACCAGTTGCTGGCAACTGCAAGTAGGCAGAGTGTTGTGCCCATGTCCAGCTTGAAGGCCACATAGGCATCTGATTGGCCACTGTGAGAACTCTACCACTTTAGCAGTCATGGCTTCACCCACCTCTCAATTTTTTGGGACTGTAGCTCTTAAAGGTAACGGGACCCCTGACCATTAGGTCCAGTCGTGGACGACTCTGGGGTTGTGGCGCTCATCTCACTCTATAGGCTGAAGGAGCCGGCGTACAGCTTCTGGGTCATGTGGCCAGCATGACTAAGCCGCTTCTGGTGAACCAGAGCAGCGCATGGAAATGTCGTTTACCTTCCCGCCGGGGGTACCTATTTACTTGCACTTTGACGTGCTTTCAAACTGCTAGGTGGGCAGGAGCTGGGACCGAGCAACGGGAGCTCACCCCATCGCAGGGATTCAAACCGCCGACCTGATCGACAAGCCCTAGGCTCAGTGATTTAACCCACAGCACTACACCCATGAAATATAGTTCTCAGGATTTTTGGGGTGGGGGGAACCATGACAATGGTATAATGGTGCTTTAAATGAAAGTTGTGGATGAGACCAAACAATGCATATTCATAGTCTGTTCCAAAGAACAGCTGAGTGTGCTGCACTTGCAGTCATCCAGTTCTACCTTCTCGGATAGGCTTGGCTCAGAGATACTGTGTTTCCCCTATTTTAAGACACCGTCTTATATTTTTTTACCCTCAAGAAAACGCACTATGGCTTATTTTGAGGGGCTGTCTTATTTTTATTACGTAAGCCCAGCACAGCCTTTTCCAGAACTGTGCCTATCACTGTGGCTTATTTTCGGGGTACGGCTTATATTTCGCAAATGCGAAAAAAGCCTGCTATGGCTTATTTTATGACTACGTCTTAAAATAGGGGAAACAGGGTAATAGCTGATCCAAGGTCATGAAGTGACCTTTGTGGGTGGTGCAAGACTGGAATTGCAGTCTCGGAGTACCTTGCACTGCTGTTTGGTATCACACTGGTTTGGCTCTTTTTTCTTTTCTTTTTTTAATAGGTTTCTAGTGCACTTGAAAAAGAGACTCACTGCTGTCTTCTAGACTCTCGCTATAAAAATGGAACCTTTTACATTATGTCTACTATATTCACTGCTGGGGAAAGAGCAAATAAGCTCACCCCGCTTGCACAACCTCACCTCTTGCTTACGGTATTTCTGAGCAAAATAACGTCAAGCGGCAGCTTGCTTGCGGCCAAAAAAGAGCTGCAATTTTGCAAAACGACAAAATATCGCGTGTTTTTATTGGCCTCTTAGTGTCTTTAAAGAACAAATCGACCTGAGCCGCCTTAGGGAGATAGTTATTTGGAAAAAGTGGGAGAAAATAAACATCGTGAAACAATCGTTCTTACTCGCTTTTAACGTCAACGGTGTTCCCAAGATTTCTCTTCCCCCCCCCCCCTCTACCTACCCCGGGGCCCGGGCGTTTATAGCTTTAGCGCGCACATCTACGGGCAGCCTCTCCTACATAGTTCTGGAACGTTCAGGTTTCTGGCGTTCTATTAACATCAAATGAGTCTCCGCTGCTCCGTAACTTTCGCGTCTTGGGAATTCTGACGCCGCCACAGCGCTGGAACGTTCGGGTTTCCGGCGTTCTATCAACATCTAAGTGGTATCCGCTGCTTCGGAACTTTCGCGTGCCGAGAGTTCTGCCCGCCACCAAAGGCTTCTCCGCTCAGCGCTGCGCCAACTTCCCTTCCATCCAAGAGGCGTCCCCAGCGCTCACTCCAGCTGATCCCGATCTGCCGCTTCGGCTTCGTCGTCAGCTCCGCCTCCCAACCCGGCAGCGGGAAGTGGCTTTGGCCTCCTGTATGGCTCCTCCGCTCCTTCCGGTCCCTCCTCTCCTCTCGCCGGCTGTGTCTCTCGGTGCCCTCAGCACGAGGGTGCCGGCCCAGGAGGGCTCCCCAGAACGCTCTGCTGAGTGGCGCTGAGTCCCGCAGGCGCCCCCCAGGATGAAGTGCCACTACGAGGTGCTGGGGGTGAAGCGCGACGCCTCCGACGAAGACTTGAAGCGAGCCTACCGGAGGTTGGCGTTACGTTGGCATCCAGGTATTTATTATTTACTTGTGTCATATAATGTACCGCTTGGTTTTGGGGTGGAACAAAACAAAACCCCAGAGCCGTTTTCAAAAAGATAAAACCATAAAATGGGAGCGGGGGTGGGGCGCGTTGCAGTACATTGAAACACAGAGAAGTTAACATACTAAAACGGATTAAAATTCACACCAGCATTTCTAAGCCTCTGGGTGGGCTTGTCTAAACGAGAATGTTTTCAGCAGGCGCCGGAAAGAGTAAGGTGAAGGCTCCTGTCTGATATCACTAGGCAGAGAGTTCCAAAGGGCAGGTGTTGCCACACTGAACGATCGAATGATTACAAATGCAGTAATTGGGTGTTGTGTGGCACCTGTAGTGGCCTCAGTTACAGCCAGGCCTAACTTGGGAGGTCGAGGTTGTTTCTGCCTGATCTCGTGGGACCCACCTGGCCTCTGGGTTGTGCCCCCCCCAAAAAAAAAATCTGGAAAGAAATGAAGCTTTGAGAGAGAAAAACAGCGTGCAGCATTTATTTCCGATTGCCTGAGACTCAACTTCCTTTAGTCAGGTCTTGATCCTATGCACAACTACCTGGGAGTAAGCCCCAAAGAGTTTACCTCTGAGATGTAATATAGGTGACTGCTCTGTAAGTTTGTTTAATAGCTGCACCTAGCAGTTCTGTTAAAATGAAAATCAAAGTGTCTTACACTTTTCAGCGTAAAATCATTGCATACTCTGCTTAACAACATCAACAGTGACAATAATGAGGGCTACAGTCTTGGTGCCTCTATATCATGACTAATATTAAATTAAAGTTGGTAGCCTAAAATGAAGCTGTATTCTTAATCCGACACCTGATTAGTTATTAATTCTTGCTAGCTTAATATCCTCCTTTTTGACCCTCTTACTGTCTGCAGAGAGGCTTACAATGGAAAACGGTAGTTTGATGTAAAATATAAAATAAGCAATTAATAAGCCATCGTTTGATATATTTCCAGAAGTGAAGCTTTGTTAGTCTGTTGTAGCAAAAAAAGAGCAAAGACTCCTGTTAAAGAATAACAAATTTATTATGGCAAAAACCTGCACCATAACCAATTTGCTAGCCTTTAAAAGTACTAAAGAATTCTCAGCTGTTTTTGTCCAATATATTAGATATATTGAATAGCCAACTAATATATTAGTTATACTCAGAATAGACCATTGATTTCAATGCATGTGCTCTTAAGAATAACTGGCATTGGATGCCAACCATATTGCTTTGTTATGTTGTACTCTTGCATTATCCAAACACAGGAAGGGTGTGTCTACCGGTACATAGTTTATTAATGGTTTTAGTGAGGTCATAATAACTGTGGCTGGCAGCACAAATGCTATGGAGTGCGCTTTCTATGAGCAACTTCTGACAACACGATCGTATATATGTTTGCTCAGAAATAGATCCCATTGAGTTCAGGGAGGCATCAGCAGCAGGAGCCCCAAACATTGCAGAAGCACAAAACCACCAACGTTGGGGGGGGGGACACCCTAAAAAACAGCCCAGTAAGGACTTGTATGCTCAGTGGCTTTGGAAGACTGATATGGGAGCTCTTCAAAGGCGCGTCCCATGTGGCATCTTTTATGTCTTGAGCCTAAGCCTTCCTACTTGAAAGCACATCCCATGAGAATCAATAGGATTAATAACTGTCCTTGATGGCTAGGAATGATCGAGGGTCTGGAATCCAAACCTTAGGAGGAACGGTTGAAGGACTTAGGTATGTTTAGCCTGGAAAAGAGGAGACTGAGAGCAGGTATGATAGCCATCTTCAAATATCCAAAGGGCTGTCACATGGAAGATGGAGCAAGCTTGTTTTCTCCTGCACTGGAGGGTAGGACTCGAACCAACAGATTCAGGTTACAAGAAAGGAGATTCCGACTAAACATCGGGAAGAACTTTCTGACACTAAGAGCTGTTCCAACTCCCTCCCAAGTTGGTGGACCTTCCTTGGAGGTTTTTAAGTAGAGGTTGGGTGGACATATGTCATGGATGCTTTAGCTGAGATTCCTGCATTGCAGGGGGTTGGACTAAAGGACCCTTGGGGTCGAAACTCTACAGTTTTCTGAATCTAGGAATGCATTTCCAGTTCTGGCTGGTTCGCCAACTATGGCCCCTTTTGGCCAGAGATACTTGGCCACTGCACTTGAAGATGACTCTGAAACTTCTAAACAGATCCAAAACGCAGCAGCTGGATTACTGGCTGGTGTGCCATTCAAAATCTGCGTGGTCCATTTCAAAACAGCTGCACTGGTTTTCTGTTTGTTTCTGGGCCCAGTTCAAGGGGCTCACATATGTCCCTAAAACCTGAAAGACCCCCTCTCCTTCCCTTAAGACTTCCCCTAAGCTGTGGAACCCCTTCCCCACAGAGGTGCACCTGACACCTGGATTATATCGCTTTTTCTGTATGCTGAAGACTCGCCTCTCTACCCAAACCTTTGACACCTGAGTTACATGAGTTGTAGCCAATGCTCACTCTCCTCCAAGTAGATTCATTGAAATGGAACAGTGGCACCAGCCAGTAGGCTCCTAATTTGAGGGTCGTGGGTTCAAGCTCCACATCGGACAAAAGATTCCTGGCTGGATGACCCTCGTGATCCCTTCAAGCTCTACAGTTTTGTGATTCTATAAGTTAGTCGTGCCTATTAATTTCAGTGGGCTTACTCTGAGGGAAACTAATATTGGATGAAACCATGTATTTTTTGGGACCCACCCTGTTCATCTTGCTGTAAATTGTTTTGGCTGCTTTAATATATTTACTTCCTGCCATGTCACTGGCGCTTTCCCGTTCTTCCCTGATTTCAACCTGGCCGTGTTGCTTAAATCCCTCTGCTTTGTCTCTGCAGACAAGAACCTCGAAAACGCTGAAGAAGCGGCTGAGCAGTTCAAGCTGATCCAAGCTGCGTACGACGTCCTGAGCGATCCCCAAGAAAGAGCCTGGTAAGCCTTGCCTTCTCCTCTTCTGGGTGGCTGCAGTCTGAATCCCCACTCAGCCACCTATTATAAAGTCTTAAGCCAATGCCCTGGGATTGAAAGAGGGATGGTGATTTTCTTTCATTCTGCACTGGAAAGCTTCAGGCTTTTGCTTCCTGTTCTTTTTCTTCTTCTTAGGTACGACAATCACAGGGAAGCTTTGCTGAAAGGGGGCGTTGATGGAGAATACCAAGATGACAGCCTGGACGTCTTCCAGTATTTCACCGTTACCTGTTACTCCGGCTATGGAGATGATGAGAAGGTAACTCAACACGAAGAGAACCACAGGAGTTAGGCAGTGTCCAGTGAGACCTGTAACAGACGTTGTTGCACTGTGGCAGATTCCTGTCCACAATACCAGCCAGCCATGCCATTTTCAAGATACTACACTCTGTTTCCCGTCTCAATATCCCTTTTATTTGTTTTAGAGCCAGTGTGGTATAGTGGTTGAGAGCGGTAGACTCTGGTGAACCGGGTTCGCGTCTCCGCTCCTCCACATGCAGCTGCTGGGTGACCTTGGGCTAGTCACACTTCTCTGAAGTCTCTCAGCCCCACTTACTTCACAGAGTGTTTGTTGTGGGGGAGGAAGGGAAAGGAGAATGTTAGCCGCTTTGAGACTCCTTTGGGTAGTGATAAAGCGGGATATCAAATCCAAACTCCTCTTCTTCTTCTTCTTCTTCTTCTCAATCAACAGGTGGCTGTGACTGCTGAGCTCACAGAGCTCTTTCCTCCCCCCTCTCTTCTCCTTAGATTCCTCCCACAAAATATTTTTTTTGTGCTTCTGCAAACCTTGGCATTCCTCCAAGTCCAGAGACGTCTCCCTCCCTTAGGTTTTAGCTACCCAGAGAACAAGTTCACTAATTTGCAACCCCATTGATCCAGAAAATCATGGGAGCAAAGCGATTCCATTGGGGGTGGGGGTGGGTATACCAGCGTCCAGCTCTTTCCTTCTGTTTTCCTGGAGGAACAGAAGCATGTGTCGTGTGCAGAAATGGGGTGGCGGGGGAGGGAGTAGCAGCAATGTCCAGTGATGTTGGTACCCCGCACCCACTGGTGTGAGCAAAATTTAGAACGACATGCCCATATATTGGTTAAAAAGTCACATTTCCAAAATGCAACACGTCCGGCAATGTGGAAGGAACATTAGAAAACAAACCAGAAGGGCTAGCATTATAATTGGGGAAACTAACAGGATATTCCTCACATCTGAATGCACCTTAAGGGGGAATGGTTACCAACCAGGCCAACAGCTGGATTGTGTATCAGAAGCTTAGAAACCTGAACAATCCTTCCCACACACCATCACCTCCGTTTAGTCACCTGTGCAGGTAACTGAGCCCTGCCTTCTCTCTGGGATTGACCATGCTATCTCTTTCAGGGCTTCTTCGCAGTGTATCGGCACGTCTTCGAAATGATTGCAAAGGAAGAAATGGAATCCATGCCGGAGGAAGATGCTGAAGAATTTCCAAGTTTTGGAGACTCTCAGAGTGACTATGACACGGTAAGAAACCAAGGCTGTAGTCCTGTACACACCTACCTGGGTGTGAGTCCCACTGAACTCAGTGGGGGCTTACTTCCGAGTAGACATATATAGGATTGCACTGTCGAATCATCGGCTCATAGAACTGTAGGGTTGGGAAAGGGACCTCACGGATCATCTCGCCCAAAGCCCTGCAATGGAGGACTAATAGATTTGCAACACAGTTTTTTGCATGGTGCATCTGTAGTTTTGTTTGCTGCTAAATCGCCCCCCATATGCTGGTATTACGGAGTGGACATTCCTCTTCTCCACCAGTGCAATTGTTTCTTTCCAGAAATCTAGACTGGTGATGGGGAAATTGACTCCTATGGTGAGCCATTCTGTATGAACACATTAAGATCTACCACGGAGATCTCCATGGAGTAGAGGGTCCCCTCTTCTGATCCAGATACCCGAGAGTGTCTGTAGGGAAGGAGGTCGTCTTCCATGTCTTTTGGGGGCCTTCGTCATTTAGGTCTTCAAACTCTAGTGTGAGCATCTTGAATCGGGCCTGGAAACAAACTGACAGCCAGGGCAGCTGTCTGGAAACAAAGCCTATGTGAAATCTGAAGGCTACCCTGCCACTAATCTGGCTGCTGCATTTTGGGCCAGTTTCTGAGTCATCTTCAAGGGCAGCCCCATGTAGAGCACATTGCAGCAATCCAGCCTGTAAGTTGCTAGGCCATGGCCTGCAGTGGCCAAGTCCTTCCTGCCCAAAAGGGGTTGTAAATCGTCCATTTAAAGGACTAATTTGATCCTTCCTTCTGTGCTCTCCCCCCCCCCCGCCCTCCTCCCAAGTAGGTCGTCCATCCCTTCTATGGTTACTGGCAGAGTTTCTGCACCCGGAAGAATTTTGCCTGGAAGGAAGAGTATGACACCCGGCAGGCCTGCAACCGCTGGGAGAAGCGAGCGATGGAGAAGGAGAACAAGAAGACCCGCGACAAAGCGAGGCGGGAGCGCAATGAGCTGGTCCGCGAGCTGGTGGCCTTCATCCGGAAGAGGGACAAGCGGGTTCAGGCGCATCGGAAGCTTCTGGAAGAGCAGAACGCCGAGAAAGCAAAGAAGGCAGAGGAGCTGCGCCGGAAGCAGAAACTGAACCAAGCAAAGTATGGGAAGCTTTCTCTTAGCCGAGAGCCCGTAGCTGATTTATGTTGATGGTTTATAGCCTGCCCTTTGCAGATTGCGACAGCCAAATAGGGAAGGATCCATAAAAGAACCCTTTGCAACACATAACAAAAAAAATTAATCCATCCCTGCCTGTAGAAAACTAGCACATCAAAGCAAGAGGCGAGGCTGGAAGTTTCCTTCCTGAAATGCAGTTGTCTATTTGCTGGGGGAGGGACCCAGGTGGCGCTGTGGGTTAAACCACAGAGCCTAGGGCTTGCTGATCAGAAGGTCGGCGGTTCGAATCCCCGTGACGGGGTGAGCTCCCGTTGCTCGGTCCCTGCTCCTGCCAACCTAGCAGTTCGAAAGCACTTCAAAGTGCAAGTAGATAAATAGGTACAGCTCCGGCGGGAAGGTAAACGCCATTTCCATGTGCTGCTCTGGTTCACCAGAAGCGGCTTTGTCATGCTGGCCACATGACCCGGAAGCTGTACGCTGGCTCCCTCGACCAATAAAGTAGATGAGCGCCGCAACCCCAGAGTCGGTCATGACTGGACCTAACAGTCAGGGGCCCTTTTACCTTTATTTGCAGGGGAGACATAGGGAAGGGCACAGTGCTGGCTCCCATGTTTTTTGGGGGGGTGGGCTTGGGTAAGATGCACTTACCATGCCCTGTTTGCTTCCCCTAATCCTCACCACTGCCCAGAAAGGGAACTTGATGTAAAGATGGAGCAGCTGCGGAGCTCCAGATTGTTGTGGAACCTCAACTCCCATCATGCCTGGCCGTTGGCCGTGCTGGCTGAAGCCAATGGGAGCTGGAGTCCAGAAACATTGGAGCGCCACAGCTTCCCCGCATCTGCTTGTTCTGCTCGCTCTTGTCACTGCTTGTGTTTTCACTGTGAGTGTGGGGGACAGGCAGGAAGTGCGGAGGGGAGGAGCAGCAAGGGCACGACCCTCTGAGCATGCGCAGTGGGCCTCTGCGGTAGTGTGGACCTAGGTGGCTGTCCATTGATTCTGGACACCAGCCCTGAAGACAGAGACTCTTACCACTGTGCCCCCTTGTTCTCTGAACGGTCCAGGGACTCATAAAAGCATAGAACTGTAGAGTTGGAAGGGACTTTGTGGGTCATTTATTCCAACCCCCCCTGCGATGCAGGAATCTCAACTAAAGCACCCATGACAGATAATAATAATACTAGTTATAATTATAATTTATTTATTTATTATTTATACCTCGCCCATCTGGCTGGGTTTCCCCAGCCACTCTGGGCGGCTTCCAACAGAATATTAAAAAACAATAATGTATTAAACATTAAAAGCTTCCCTAAACAGGGCTGCCTTCAGATGTCTTCTAGAAGTCTGGTAGTTGTTGTTCTCTTTGACATCTGGTGGGAGGGCATTCCACAGGGCGGGTGCCACTACCGAGAAGGTCCTCTGCCTGGTTCCCTGTAACTTGGCTTTTCGCAGCGCGGGAACTGCCAGAAGGCCCTCGGCACTGGACCTCAGTGTCTGGGCAGAACGATGGGGATGGAGACGCTCCTTCAGGTATACTGGACCGAGGCCGTTTAAAGGTCAGCACCAACACTTTGAATTGTGCTCGGAAACGTACTGGGAGCCAATGTAGGTCTTTCAAGACCGGTGTTATGTGGTCTCTGCGGCCGCTCCCAGTCACCAGTCTAGCTGCCGCATTCTGGATTAGCTGTAGTTTCCGGGTCACCTTCAAAGGTAGCCCCACGTAGAGCGCATTGCAGTAGTCCAAGCGGGAGATAACTAGAGCATGCACCACTCTGGCGAGACAGTCTGCGGGCAGGTAGGGTCTCAGCCTGCGTACCAGATGGAGCTGATAAACAGCTGCCCTGGACACAGAATTAACCTGCGCCTCCATGGACAGCTGTGAGTCCAAAATGACTCCCAGGCTGCACACCTGGTCCTTCAGGGGCACAGTTACCCCATTCAGGACCAGGGATGGCCATATAACCTCTGCTTAAAAGCCTCCAAGGAAGGAGAGACCACAACCTTCCAAGGGAGTCAAACAGCTCTTAACGATGAGAAAGTTCTTCCTGATGTTCAGTCGGAATCTCCTTTCTTGTAACTTGAATCCATTGGTTCGAGTCCTACCCTCCGGAACAGGAGAAAACAAGCTTTTGCTCCTTCTTCTACGTGACAGCCCCTTGGGTATTTGAAGATGGCTATCTTACCTCCTCTCAGTTTCCTCTTTTCCAGGCTAAACATGCCCAGATCCTTTAACCGCTCCTCATAAGACTTAGTTTCCAGACCCTTGATCATCTTGGTTGCCCTGTTCTGCACACTTTCCAGCTTGTCAACATCCTTCTTAAATTGTTCTGTCCCTTCATCTCAGCGCTGGATTTAGGGCAGCGCCTATATTGGTATGGCTACCTACTGAGAAGATGAATAAAAAAGCAACTATACCCAAAAGGAATTAATGTGAAAACAAGAAATATTTGTTGGGGAAGGAAGCACCAAATTTTGTCTTTGCTCAGGGTACCATATTTCCAGAGTCTGCCCCTGCTTCCTCTGCTGTTTGGGAGAATCGAGAGTTCTTTGCTAAGCGTGTCCACAAATTGAACCTTCTCCTTTCAAAGGCTGGTGGAGCAGTATAAGGAGCAGAGCTGGATTGTCATGTCCGATCTGGAGCGAGAACTGCAGCAGATGGAAGCCCAGTACGAAAAGGAGTTTGGAGATGGTTCTGATGGAGAGAAGGAGGAGGAGCAGGAATCAAAAGATGGTAAGGGAGAGATTGCAGTTTGCCACGAATGGCAGAGCCAGGTAAATCGGCCAGTGTTTTCTGCTGGGTTCCAAACTAGGGAACTTGCCAAGCAGCCAGAGGTTTTTGAGTCAACTTGCAGTTTGCAACAAATGCAGGAAGACCGCAATTTACACTGGGGTTACGTTCCGGGGATTACGCCTGCAACCAAAATTGTGTATAGTCAAAGCACTTTGGGTTCAATGGCGGGTGGGATTGCCAAAGTCTTTTTTTCCTCATATGCCCACACCCCTTCTGCCCCCTTTTAATTTCAAATTTGCACAAATTAAATGTGCACAAATTAAATGCGCATGAGTTGCAGGTTTACTGTACAGTGAAAACAGCAATATATTAACATTAACAAATCAGTTCATCGGGTCTTTTAAGCAAAGAAGCAGCTGTAGTTTAAGACAGCACAAATACTCAAGTGCGATGCTGTAACATAACTGAAATCCAGTGGTATTTATTCCCAAGAGAGATTAGAGCAGGCATAGGCAAACTTGGCCCTCCAGATATTTTGGGACTACAACTCCCATCATCCCTAGTTAACAGGACCAGTGGTCAGGGATGATGGGAGTTGTAGTCCTAAAACATCTGGAAGGCCGAGTTTGCCTATGCCCTGGAGTAGAGTGTCAGACAAGGACCTGGGAGACCAGGGTTCAAATCCCCATATGGCCATGAAACTGCTGGGGAACACTGGGCCAGTCGCTGTCTCTCAGCATAATCTACCTGGCAGGGTTGTGGTGGTTAAATGAGGAGAACTGCGGTTGCCACTTTGAGCTCCGTGGAGAAAAAGCTTGGAATTTAAATGCGATAAGGAAATAAAAATAATAATAACTGTGCATAGGATTAGAGGCCAGATGGGATTTCCTCTTGACTAGGCATGACTATCACTCACTTGTAAGGCTTCAGTTCAAAATGTAACCCCTATGAATGGCACTCGGTAGGACTTAGCCCTGAGTAATCAAGCGTAGAAATAGAACAGTAAATATCTTTACTTGAGTCGTTTCAGGTTCCTCTGCTGTTGCTTATCTCTTTCAGATAAATTGAGTGAAGAGGGTGAGGAGGCTGACTTTTATGATGATCTCTACTGCCCTGCTTGTGATAAATCCTTTAAGACCGATAAAGCGTGAGTTTCTCTCTTTTGTAACCCCCTTGACACCCCCCTACAAAGAAAACTGGCCTTCCAGTGGGAATATATGGACCCTTTGATTGTCACGTTTCACAGACTTTCTTGGAAGAAAGTTGCATTGATTTCCAAGGCGCTTGTCCCAAGTGTGCCTGTGTTTAATCCACTTTGATAGTTGTCAGGCTGCTCAGGCCCAGCTGCTCTCTTCATAACGCCCCTCTGACAACTCTTTGCAGCATGAAGAACCACGAAAAGTCAAAGAAGCACAGAGAGATGGTCGCCTTGTTGCGGCAACAACTGGAGGAAGAAGAGGAGGGATTTTCTGTTGCTGCAGCTGATGAGAATGAACTGAATGCTGACGAGGAAGAGGAGACAGAAGAACTACCCAAACAAAAGTACTTATTACAAGATGGGGAAAGGCCAGGGCTCAGTGGCAGAGCATCTACTTTGCGTGCAAAAGCTCCCAGGTTCAATCCCCAAGCATCTCCCAGGAGGGAGAGACTTTCTATC
This sequence comes from Darevskia mixta, assembly GCA_034641385.1. Classification (NCBI taxonomy): domain Eukaryota; kingdom Metazoa; phylum Chordata; class Lepidosauria; order Squamata; family Lacertidae; genus Darevskia; species Darevskia mixta. The sequence goes on along the minus strand of JAWWNH010000062.1, from coordinate 2,922,552 downwards.
TGAAATCCTGGAGAGCTGCTACCAATCAGTGGATGCAGTACTGAACTAGATGGGCCAGTGGCAGCTTCCTATGTCTTTCAGCTGTCACTGTAAAAGCTCCTTTGGTAATGGGATTTTGTAAAAATCAATGTCTTTAATGCCACTGCTAGGCAGATGGGAGCATGTTTGGTGTCACAAAACAGCATGGAGCAAGATTGTCTCCTGCTTGAATAGTGGTCCCATGTTCATGACCATAAAAGTGAATGGTTCTTGCTTAAGCACTTGCTTTTTCCTCCTTCCTCTGGGTCCTTTTTCCTCGTGTGTCGTGTCTGTCGAGATTGTGCGTCTGAGAGCAGTTGCCGTCTCAGTACTGATTTTTGTAACCTTTAGGCCCCAGACAAAAACGTTCCTCTTTAACCAGGCCTTTGGGTGACTTGACACCTGATGCCTTTTTTAAATGTGTTGTGGAAGGTGGGATTAATGGGTTGTTTTCGTTCTTATTTTTATTTATTGTGGTTCTATGTTGTGAACCACCCTATCTATGGGTATAGGGCGGTATACAAATTTAATTAATAATAACGACAATAATCACCTTAACTTTTGTAAAAAAATAGTGCTTCCTTTACCAGAAAAAAAAATTAAAATGAGCAGTACTGACATCTTAATACTTTGTTTTTACAGGCTCTCAAAGAAGCAGAGAAAGAAACAAAAACCAATGATGGTAAGAAATTTTTTGTGTGTGTGAATTCCTGTTGCATGTCTTGTGTTGTATAATCTCCACCAGCAATGGCTGCATTCACTCTTGAGTTACACCACTGCAAATGCCTTCACTGCAAATTGTCTTTTCAGTTTATGTGTCCAATTAATTTGCAGCATTTGCACCCCCACTTTCCCCCAAGGAGCTCAAGGTGGCGTGCATGGTTAATCTCCACAACAACCCTGTGAGGTAGGTTAGGCTGACTGAGGCAGTGACTGGCCCAAGGTCTCCCAGGGAGCTTCCTGGTTGAGGGAGGACTTGAACCCTGGTCTCCCAGGTCCAACACTTTTAAATACTGTACCACATTGTCTCTCGGTTGACAGTAGGAAACGGCTAAGGCTGTGAGTACATGAGAACTTAAGAAGAATCTGCTTGATCAGGCCAATGCTCCATCTTGTCCAACAGCACTCTTCTTATATTCTTATTGTTGTTTAGTCATTTAGTCGTGTCCGACTCTTCGTGACCCCATGGACCAGAGCACACCAGGCACTCCTCTGTCTTCCACTGCCTCTTGCAGTTTGGTCAGACTCATGTTGGTAGCTTCGAGAACACAGTCCAACCATCTTGTCCTCTGTCGTCCCCTTCTCCTTGTGCCCTCCATCTTTCCCAACATCAGGGTCTTTTCCAGGGAGTCTTCTTCTCATGAGGTGGCCAAAGTATTGGAGCCTCAGCTTCAGGATCTGTCCTTCCAGTGAGCACTCCGGGCTGATTTCCTTCAGAATGGATAGGTTTGATCTTCTTGCAGTCCATGGGACTCTCAAGAGTCTCCTCCAGCACCATAATTCAAAAGCATCCATTCTTCGGCGATCAGCCTTCTTTATGGTCCAGCTCTCACTTCTGTACATCACTACTGGGAAAACCATAGCTTTAACTATACCAGGGGTCTGCAACCTTTAAGACAAAAAGAGCCACTTGGACCCGTTTCCGAAGAAAAAACAAAACCTGGGAGCCGCAAAACCATTGCGACATTTAAAACAAATATAACACTGCATATATTGTTTCTTACCTTAATGCTATATATACAGGATCGTGCAGTCAGCTGTCAAAAATGGAGGAGGAACCCCCAGCAATGGTGTGCAAGCTCCTATATAGACTTTTGAAATCCCCCCCTTGGAGTCCCGTCCACCCCCAGACACATCATCCTACATCACAGATACATCAGAACTGGTATCTGAAGAAGTGTGCATGCACACGAAAGCTCATACCAAGAACAAACTTAGTTGGTCTCTAAGGTGCTACTGGAAGGATTTTTTTTGTTTTGTTTTATTTTGTTTTGACATCAGAACTACATCACAAATAGGGAGAGTCAGAGGAGGTAACCTGAGAATTCTCACACCTGTGCCATCTCTCCTTGACCCCTCCCAGACACACATTTCTGCAAAACTGGTTTCCTGCCCTGGCCAGGCAAGGCTAATGTAGAGCTAAGGACTATCCTTTGTTCTAGCCCGGGCCAAATCCACAAATTAAAGTGGAATGATATTCCCTTTGTGAGGGAAATGGCCCATCATCTAGCACTCAGGCAGAGCCTCCCCTTCCTTGCAGAGAAACAGCTTGTCAGTTTAGGAGTGAAAAAAAATGGTTCTTCTTGTGCTGCTTTATTCATTTTAATTAATTTTGTAAGCAGTAGCACTGGAAACTTTAGCAAGAGCACACTAAATCCTGAATTCTTTGATTACTGAAGAAGTTTCTCAGGATCCTCAGCCCTCGCAAAGGAACTACATGCCAGGGAACTCAATTTCCCAAGCTCCCTTGCAACGATGAATCCCGTCGGCATGAGGGAGGGGGGGGAAACAGCCCGTGCAACACACACACACACACACACAGTGACCAGCTGTGTGTCGGAAGGAGTTCTCCCTGCAATTGCCCATTGTCATTGAGATTTTGGGAGGGGGAGAAAGACGTTGTTGAGCTTTTTTTTCCTTTTTTGGCTGCTGATCACTAAGGCAGCAAGAGAGGCAAGTCAGCGCCGGGGTACTTAGAGCCTTTCCCTCCCCCTCTCTGATTCGCTCCTTCGCAGCCAGTACAGCGCCCGGAGCCGCGGCAAAGGTGTAAGAGAGCCACGTGCGGCTCCGGAGCCGCGGGTTGCCGACCCCTGAACTATACGGACCTTTCTCGGCAAGGTGATGTCTCTGCTTTTTAAGATGCTGTCTAGGTTTGTCATTGCAAATATTCTTAGGCTCTTATATTCTTACGTTGGCTTCTGTTGGTAGATCTGCAGTTGAAGGCAACCTGAGCGATATCCTCGCTACAATCATTTCTCTCATTATGGCTCTTAACACGATGAAAACTGGGCCTTGAGAGCATCCATGCCTTGGGGGGGGCTCCCAATTCCCTGTGGGGGTCATCTTTTGAGGGCCCTTAAGCCAGTGAGGACCACAATTGAAGAGGGAGAGGGCTATAGAAAAACCCCTTGGACTGCCAGGTGACTACAAGTTGCTGCACTCCCACCAGTGTCCACCAGAGGGCAGGCAAGAACGAAGCAGAGCCCTCTTTTAAGGAGGAAAAACAGGAAACCGTAGTTCCATCATTCCTAGATTAAAGGAATGGCTTGCCTTGGGCCCTCTCTGTTTCCAGGAAAGGGAGGCTTATACTGACTGCAGTTTCCTAAGGTCCCTGCTGCTCCTGGCTGCTCTCCCTTCTGCCCTGCTCCTTCCCTGCTGTGTTTAAATAGCCATTTGTCCATGGGGTGACCCACCCTCTCATTTCCCTTCTGACTGCAGCTCCTGGCTGCTCAGATGAGAGGAGTGTTGGTTCAGGGAAGGGTGACTCTTGGGGCAGATATGGTAGTACCCTCGCAGCAGTGCCTTCTTCCTGCAAAGAATGATGGGAATTGTTGCTTGCTCAGGTACAGGGAGTTCTGTTAGGGGTCCCTTGGCTTCCCAGCATTCCCTAGTAGAAGTTGACTGCTGAACCAGTTCTGAACCCTCGTGTTTCTGGCAAGCCTGCATTTGTGGTTGGCCTGAATCCTCAGTAGATTGTGCCCTAGTAGACTTGCCACCGGCCAGTCAAAAGTGTTTCCCAGAGTGTGGCCGCTGTCGCATGTTGACAGCCTCTAGGAGCTACAGGTGAGAACTGAGTGCAGGGTGGAGACCACAGGTACTACCCCTCCCCTAACACCCCCATACCCCAGCAGCATCTAGAACAGGGGTGGGAGAACCTCAGGCCTGTGGCCTCCCCAGGAATCTCGTATTTGGTCCCCAGCTGCATGCCTTCCTGAGTCACATCCCATACCAGTCCTGCTTTTCACCCTCCTTGAGTGTTTTTGCCTAGCTGGAATGTGTCATTGGACTCTGATTGTGCCTCCTACTTGCCTGGACTAGAGAGGAATGAGTGCGGGTGGGAAAAGTTGCCTTTTGTACAACGGTAACATTTCGCATTTATTGCTCTGCTCACTTTTGCCTCTGGCAGGTGGCTCCAAGACGGTTAGTTGGGAGGGAATGAGGCCCTTGGTCTGAAAAGGACTCCTCACTCCTGATCGGGGGGGGGGGGCACAGGTTTCCCTGCCATCGCTCCAGGGACGGATCTACACTGGTCGCTTACAACGTTAAAAGCACATTATTAAAATGTGACACCAGAGGGCGCTCTAGAGCAGCCAGCCTTCGACAATGGAAAACTGCATTGAGAGTTACATAATGTTAAATTTAATAACGATTTTACAGATCAATGTAGATCCTGCCTAGATCTCAGAATACGGATTCCTCGGGTGTGTCTGCACTGCGGCGTCTCTTGGGTGTCATGAATGCTTCTCTTATTCAAACAGGCGCAGGAAGACCCTCCCAGTGACAGAAGCCCAGGGGAGCCCCCAGCCGAGGAGTCTACGCAGGCCAGTAGCACCAAGCAGAGCAGTGAGACTGACGAAGTGGGAAACGTCAGCCAAAGCCACAACCTGGAAGATGCAAGCGCTGGGGAAACTGCAGAGCCCACCACAGAGCCCAAAGCAGAGGTGAAAAGGTAAGTGTTTAAAGTTGTGGGGATGCTGAACGAAGCAGGCTGCAATGCGGTTTGAATCCTTTGTGGTGCATAATAATAATAATAATAATAATAATAATAATAATAATAATAATAATAATAAATTTATTATTTGTACCCCGCCCATCTGGCTGGGTCTCCCCAGCCACTCTGAGCGGCTTCCAGCAAACATTAAAATACATTAACACATCACAGATTAAAAACTTCCCTGAACAGGGCTGCCTTCAGGTGTTTTCTAAATGTCAGATAGTTGTTTATCTCTGACCTCTGCTGGGAGGGCGTTCCACAGGGCGGGCGCCACTACCGAGAAGGCCCTCTGCCTGGTTCCCTGTAGCTTTGCTTCTCGCAGTGAGGGAAACGCCAGAAGGCCCTCGGCGCTGGATCTCAGTGTCCGGGCTGAACAGTGGGGGTGGAGATGCTCCTTCAGGTATACAGGACCGAGGCCGTTTAGGGCTTTAAAGGTCAGCACCAGCAATTTAAATCATACAGGTGCGTGGAAAGCTGTGTCACTCTGGATGTTGTTGGGACTCCTTTTCCCATCAGCCCCTACCAGCAGCATGGCCGGCATTCAGGAATGGTGGGGGGGGGGGTAGCCTGAGGACATCCAGGGCATTGGTTCCCAAAGTGGGCAGTGCAGCCCTTTGCAAAGGTGTCCAAACCTTTTTCAAAGAGGGCCAGATTGATGAAGATTTTTTTTTTTTTTTTTAAATAATTTTTATTAATTTTACAATTTTATAAACATACAGTATAACATTTCAGCCAGGATTCATCCCTCCCCACCTCTCACCATGAGGAGTTATTTAATCTTACCCTCCCTCTCACAGAGGTAAACCCATTCATTATTTCCCCTGACCTCAAACAAATCATTATCTAGCTTCGGCCTACCCTCCCGGGTAGGCCATTCTTGGTAACATAATATAATCATAGTGGCTTCCCCCGCACCTCCCTAGTGGCTGCATTATACAATATATTTCTTCCATTCAGGTGCATAGATACAATAAACATATCTTAAACTTAATTTCAAAACATACTTCTAATTCATATAAAATATCATTTCTCCTTTCACATCATTTTTTAGTTTTCGCCTCAGCGTCTTCCTCCCAGATCATCTATAAGTTTCCTTCTGGCTCCCCTTAATCTTCAGGCTCCTAACTTCGAGAGGCCCTATCATAATCCAAACTCAAAGCCATGTCCGACAAAAATGTTCAAAAACCAAATATATAATCAATCCTAAGTAACCCACCTGCACCCTTCAACCCTGCCCTCGCCTTTCCCCAGTCCACAGCCAAGTGCTTGCTTGCACTTGGACTTCATCTTCTCTTTGGCTTCTCGGCTGCTCCAATTTCCAATAGTCAAATAAGATCTTTTTCTTCTTTACAATCCTCTGGTCTCGAAAAGAGTAGTCCTTTGTAGATTTCACTTGTTTGCTCCTCTTCTTCAGTCCAGGTTTCTTGCGCCAGGAAAATATCTTCCTGTGGCGAGGCTTGCCCTTGGCGGGGATTTCTCCCCCTTCCTTCCTTTGTGCAGCTGGCATGACATCAGTGTTGAGTACAACTCCTCTCAGTCTTGCAGTCTCCATCTGGAACTCTAATCGCAGTTCCCAGATTTTTTCAAGGACTCTCTTCCAGCCTCCATTTTCAAGGTCATCCTCCATTTTCAAAGACATAGCTGTGCAGTGTTCATAACCGTACCAAGTCCAAATATAAAATCCAAATTTCCGCAATATAGTCCAACAGGTCCGATTCAAATCCTTTAGCTGTCAGAAGTGTTAGTTAGTTGCCCCTCCGATCAGGGGTGTCAGAAGGATCGAATCTCTGTTGCACTGTCAAACTCCGCAACATTGCAGCCGCTTCGGCAATAAAGTTCCTGATTTAGTGCCACAGTAGCAAGGGACGGACCTCCGTAAATTACATCCCTGTACTTTGCCAAATTAGTCCAAATTCTTCAGCGCTTTAATAGTACTCACGTTTTATTCATCCAATCCTGTCATTTTCGGAGGAATCAGCGCGCTCAGGGGGGAAGGGCTCGCAGCTGCAACCCGATGGGCAATGGCGGTCCTGGAGCTCCGTCGCCCCGCGTCTCGCACGGCAGCCTCTACTGTGGCCGCCGCGGGAGTTGGGGCGACGTTGTGAGCTGCAGCCGGACCTTAGGTCCCGGGATCAAAACTCCCGGGAGTTTCGGGGGCTGCGTCGCTGTCGCAAGCACCCCTTTAAGCCGATCGGGTCGGGGAATGTCAGCAGCGACATGTCCCCCGACCTTCCCCTCCGGCACGCCGACCGGAAGCCCCAGATTGATGAAGATTTTACCCAGGAAATTAAACTGACCAGCGGGCCTGAGAAGAGCGCAGAAGGTGTAAAATGACTACGAAGGTGTAAAATTCCCTATGCCTCCCCCTGCAAATGACTTCGAAAAGCATGTGCTGCTGTTATTATTTATTCAATTTATATATGGCCCTTTATCAAAAGATTCCAGGGCGGTGTACAACATTAAGAACACATTTTACTGGGCATAAAAATAAAAGCATAATAATAGACAGCATAATCATAACAGTTCCCCCCACACACACCAGTTTTAACAGGCCGTAGATTATTTAATGGCCAAAAGCCTGGGTAAAGAAGGTTTCATGATTGTGCCAGGCAAGCCTCTCTGGGGAGAGCATTCCACAGATGTTAAGGTAAGCAGTTTTGTTCAGTTAATAAAACTAAATAGTTTTAATTGGATTTTGAGTAGATGTGCAATTAATCCTCACTATTTTGAATTTTATCGTGGTGTTACCATCCTTAGTTAGCCATGAAATGAATAGTTCCTTTTATAGGGGGGGCACTGGTGATGAGTATGGACGCAATGGATTGGTGGGCCAAAAATGGTTTGGGAGTCACTGGTGCTCGATCCCCTGGTATATAGTGGAATCATTTTTAAGAATGTTCTGCAAAGCATTTAATGCAAGTTTCAAAGTCCTTGCATGTGCCATTCCTGTTAATTTAGCTTTCATCTGTGCCACTGAACTCAAGAGTGGCTGACCAGGGTGCTCAGAGATGGCAGTGCAGGGGAAGAAAATGGCTCTACTTTTTTTTTTCTTTTAGCAATATGAAAGCGAAAGGGAAGAAAACGAAAGACACAAAGAAAAGCTCTGCTGCAAGAGGATCTTCAGAGCAGCAAACAATGGTATGTAGGAGCGGTTTAGATGTGCATCTTTTTTTACCACCTGTCAGCCCAAGCTGTGTGAGAGGCAGGGAAGGGAAGCTCCCAGGTGAGAGGGTCCACCCCCTTCTGTGTGAGATAAGGGTTGAGACAGGCACACTCGGCCCTCCAGATGTTTTGGGACTACAACTCCCATCATCCCTAGCTAATAGGACCAGTGTCAGGGATGATGGGAATTGTAGTCCCAAAACACCTGGAGGGCCGAGTTTGCCTATGCCTGGGTTAAGATCTGCCCTGATAGAGGGCTCTGTGTTTTCTTTTTCTCTGTTTTCAACGTACCAAAGAAAAGTTTTACTAAAAATTTGTATATATTATAAAAAGGGGGAAAACAGGACTAGAAAAACTTTGGGACGAACCCAGCCTGAAAATTTGAAGTACGTGGCTCCCCCCCACCAAAAAATAAATAAATCCTGGCAACTGTAGTTTAAGAATACGGGGAATTGAAGGCCTGCCATGGGAGAACTAGCTTTCCCATGATTCTTTGGAGGAAGTCATGTGCTCTGGCTCTGCCCCTGTAAGGCGAAGTTAAACATTTGTGCCGCCTACAGGCAAGGAAGCCTCACAAAAGCACTTGAACATTTCTTCTTCTCCCCCCCCCCCCCCGCCAGCACGAAGCTTCCCTCCAGTGTGTTACCTGCAGCTGTGAGTTCCAGTCGCGGAATAAGCTCTTTGAACATTTAAAAGCTACGGGCCACGCCAAAGCAGTGCAAGCGCCGGCCGTGAACGGAGCCGTCAGCAACAGCAGCAGGAGCAAAAAGGAAAAGAGGCGGAACAGATAACAGGACTTTCTGGGATGTGCGAGAGGAACTCCTGATCGGTTTGCAGGGCCTCCTTGGCAAAGGCCCCTCGCTTACCCCAAGGAGGCACAGGATTTGCACCATGAATTAAACAGGGTCAGAAACACCTAGCCCCGTAACACTGTGCTAGCGCATTGTTTAAATTGTTCCATGTTGTTGGGTGTTCTGCCCCCACAAAAAAACCACAGTCCTCCTTTAAAACCGATGCCTCAATTGCGCCAACACCTCTCTCCGCCCCCCCCAAAAGCACAGCTACACCATTCATACAAAGAGGATCTTCCTTACTTGTAAGGAAAGCCATGTACAGGAAGAAGCAATAAATTATTTTACTGTACACTGCAGTCTATTTTTAGTGCATGTTCAAAGCATTTCCTTGACTCACCCGTCCTTTATTAATTTAGTCCAATTGTGAATGGTTTATAAGACATGTGGAATAGTGGGTTCTGGTCCTGATTTGGCTCTTACACCATGGGGGTGGGTTCCAGCCATGCCATTTACAGTTTAAAATTGGCTGGTGCACCCCAGAGGTTTTAGACTAGAACTCCTGCCAGGAGTTCAAAACATCTGGATGGAACCACATTGGTGACAGCTGTTTTAAAGGGTGTTAAAACCATTGGCTGCCCCGGCTTCTGACTGGGAAGCCACACAGGCACTGCTTGAATCCACAAAATGAATGGGGACCCCAATGGACAGGTGCCAATTGGATGCCCCCCCATCTGCTTAAAGAAGGGCAGCTGTCACTCACATTCTAGGGCAGTGATGGCTAACCTTGACACTCCAGATGTTTTGGGACTACAACTCCCATCATCCCTGACCACTGATCCTGTTAGCTAGGGATGATGGGAGTTGTAGTTCCAAAACATCTGGGATGTCAAGGTTAGCCATCACTGTCCTAGGGCCTGGTAGCAGCATTACTATTATTTCATTTCTATACTTACAGGCATGTATAGAAAGATATCTATAAAAGCACAGAGAAGAATCTCAAATAAAATCAAAGCAGCTTGACACATGTTTAAGGAAATAGAAAGACCAAAAAAAAATGGGTCATCTGACAATTTATACAAACCATAAATCTCGTTGCTCAGGAGGTTTGCTGCAACTACCAAGTCTTCAGATGCCGCAAACGGGCTGCTGCAATAAACGGGTCCACCGGTTGCAATTTGCCAGCTGTGGCAGTTCAGTCTCAGGGATGTTTGTTCTTCGGCACGACAGCTGGTGCAGCGAACGGGGTGCTTATTTTGCCTTTGCTGTTCTTTCCTTGTGTCTTGTTAAAGCAGCATGGAAAACTCCCAGGGCGAAGTCTGCGTCTTCCTTAGTGATGCACAGTGGAGGTTTGATTCTAAACGTCTTGGGAAGAGGAAGAAGCCGAAATGAGGAGGAGGAGGAAACGGGAACAGCTCACATTAAATTGGCAATAAAAAAAGGGATATCTGGATACACACTGTGGTTACTAAATCAGAGTTGCTACAAAAAAGGGGGTGGGGAGGAAGCCACTTTATAGAAAGGAAACAGGAGAGAGGGAACATAGGATGGTGCTTTGAACCTCAGACATTGGCCTATCTAGCCCAGTGCTGCAGACACTGACTTGCAGCAAGCTTCCCAGAGTCTCAGGCAACAATCTTTCCCCACCCCTAGTTGGCAATTGAACCCTTTTGCATGAAAAACACATGCCACCTAACTGCTGCCTTTTAAACAAGTTATTTTGGGCAGCTGCTACACAGTGCCTCACAAGGGCCTAACTGCACATTAAGTTAATGCTTTGATTAGCAACCGTGCCACTGCAGTTTTGAAAAATAAAATGCTAGGTTGTGGGGATAGTCATCAGCAGCACAGTATGGGGGGTAGAGGAAATTCAAAGCTTGCTCTCCCCAGCTGCCTCCTTAGTAATACACACACACATAATGCATGTCAATTAGCACTGCAGGGGGTGGGGATGCTTTTCCTAGCCCCCTACTGCTAATTCTCACACAGGGGTCATTTTATTTACTAAGACCGTGGCTTCAATTCCCCCTCCACTGATGCTGTAGCACCATGAATGTTAACCATGTTATTAATGTAGCTTGCAGTTACCTAATACTTCTAACTTTGCCAGTGCACAGCTCTGGGAAATTCTTGCTAAGCAGATCTGGTTAGAGAACTCTGGGCAAAGAGGGGGAAAGGGTGGGCTTGCTGGGGGCAATCTGACCTACGGGGAGTTCATATATCTTCCCAATGCCTTTCTCCACTGCTTCCAGACTGCAAAAAGTCTTTTCCAAAAGCAGATCTCTTGCACTAGGGGAAACAGAGAACGCTTTAAACAGCAAAGCATAATTGCTGCAGAATAGTATCATTCTCAAGGAGCCACGTTATTTATTCCGAAGTAAAGCCTATTGAATTGAATGGGGCTCACTTCCAGGTTAAATCTGCCTGCCTGCCCTCATGATGTGTTACCGGGAGCATGGCTTTGATGAGCATGCTGAACAGGCCTTGGTTGGATCCAGTAGGCAGCTCTTAGGTGTTTGTTCTGAACACCAAACCGCCCCCCAAGGAAATGCAGGCATTGAGCAAATCCTGAATCGCCAGCAGAGTGCCCCTTAATTCTGCTCGGCAAAATCAGATCGATGCGCTCCTGCTTTTCAGGCAGGAAGTACCAGGTTCAATCCCTGGCATTTCCAGTTAGAAGGATCAGGCACCTGGATCTTGGAATGGCCTCTGCCTGAGACCCTGGAAAACAGCTTCCAGTCAGACAATACTGGGCTTGATGGACATAAGAGTCTGCCCTGGTATAAGGCAGTTTTCCTGAATTTAGGGTTCACAGATTAAAAAACAAACTGATCTGCAAGCATGCAGTTGTTTAGCAACTCCTGTCCCATCTAAAAAAAAATGATTTTGCCCTCTCCATGTTTTGTAGAGTCAAGCACACCTCTATTTTCTACTGGTGTCTTTCATTATTTCATGTCTCAGTGTAGTGTTTATGCTTTCCTGTGAAAGAAAGTCACTCAGCTTTGCATTTCCAATGGCATTTAGTTTTTATCCAACACCTAAGAGAGGCATTGCTGCTACAGCTGCCTATCTTTATAAACTGAATGTACCTATATATATATATATATATATATATATATATATATATATAATCGTATTTATATATATCGTAAATATGAGAATACCTGGAAAAACATTCCTCCCCGCCCAATCAGCACTCCCATATCTTTGCAATCTTCCATGATCTGGTTCATCTCTTCAACTGGAAGCGGCTGACGAGTCTCCTGTGTAGAAAAAGTCAGCTTAGTTTTCTTCCACCTCTCCTGGTTCTTTTAACCAAAACTCACGTCGATTATGCCATTATTACATTTAGCCACTAAGTGGCACTGGACTTAAGTTTTAATCTGGGTGGAGGCAAAGGTTTCCTGTCGCTGAGAGAGAACTAAGTTCTGCTCTGCCTTCCTGATTTGATTCCTCATTTTAAACCTTTTATGATAGAAGCTGTTAAATTGTCATCACCCTGACAAGGCCCCGCTCCTGTCAGCAATCAGGCTGCAGCATTCTGCACTGCCTGCAGCTCCCGGATCAAGGAAGCCCCACATAGAGGGCATTACCGTAATCTAGCTAGCAGCTGTGGAGTGTGGAGGGGCTGTAGATATGGGCAGTGTCTAGAAAAGAGACAAGCTCTTAGCCTGTCTGCACAGGGAGCCACAAGGCTTCACCAGCAAAGGAAACTCAACTTAGAGCATGAAACAAGAGGAACATCTGTGGCATGGAGAGCCAGGTATTCCTTGGGCAAAACCAAGGCAAGAAGAGAGGCACCTAGGTAGCTCAGTTGGCTAGAGTGTGATGCTGATAATGCCAAGGTTGCAGGTTTGATCCCTGAATGGGACCAGCTGAATATTCCTGCATTGCAGAGGGTTGGACTGGATGATCCTTAGGGTCCCTTCCCACTCTATGATTCTATGAGTTGCCACATCTCCAACTCACTAATCATTTGTAATGTGTAAACAAAGTTGTGGCCAAATTTCAAACCTCCATATCAGTGTCTGCCAACCACTGCAGCTCTGGCACTGAGAAAGCCCGTGCAATCAATTGGACAGTGATTTTTAGTAGGGCAGGGGTGGCCAACTCCCAAAAGACTGATCTACTTACAGAGTTAAAAACTGGCAATGATCTACCCCCTTTTTGGGGGTTCAGGTCAAAGTTGTTGAGCTTTTTTGAGGAGGAAAGCCCTGTTTTTAGGCATTCAGGTCAAAGTTGTTGTGCTTTTTTTAGGGAGAAGGAAATCTGGGGGGGTGCAGGGCAACCTTTTTTGGGGGGGCCAAAGTTGTTGAGCTTCTTTGGGGGAGCCAGTGATCTACCAGTGATCTACCACAGACGTCCAGTGATCTACTGGTAGATCACGATCTACCTGTTGGACGTGCCTGTAGTAGGGCTATCCGAAATAGGTCTTTACTTGTGACAGCCCAAGAGCTAAGACGGATCTATAAGTCGAGGCTGCTTATACCACGATAGAGACCATTCCAGACCCGCAAAGTGTCTTCCTGACCTTATTCTTGACCATCTCTATCCCAATCATAAGTCCTTTGCCACGGACGTCTCCGACTATTTCAAACTCATCGCGCAGCTTAGCCAGCTGTAACAGGAGGCGAGTCCCCACCTCCTCGCTGTTTTTCTGCAAGCCGTCTTCTGCTATTGCCTGAGAACACAAAAGCCATGCAGGAAATCATCAAATAATCTGAAATACCGTTGGCCAGGCACTTTTTAGCTCTAAATAAAGTAACACAGTATGTGGAGTTAATCTGATACACCACTACTATGAGTGTATGCACAGAACATACGGATAATCCTGTCTTAAATATACAAGGGGGAAATGAGACAAGGATAGGGAGCCTGGACGTTGTTGCATCAAAACAAGTGTCCTCCCACAGTTTCCAGAGCATTTTCCCATCGCTTGTTGCAAAAGATCTGATCTGCTTGGGAAACAAGTTTGTTGCACAAGATATTAACGGCACTTCCTGAATTTGCCAGAATGTGATTAAACCCCTCCCTAAAACATAGAGACAGTCTGGCAATACCTAAGGATGGTGGTGTACTGCAGTGTTCAGATGAAAGACTCATGGTTTATATGCTACAGTTCCCCATAGATAAAGATGCAAGTCACAGTCATTTTCTTACATCCAGAACTGCAGACCCAACTGCACAGGCCACAGGGTTTCCTCCAAATGTGTTGAAATGTAGGGTTTGAGCCAAGGCTTCTGCAATCTCTGAAAAACAAAGCATGCTAGTATTCATAACTGAAGCTTTATAGTAATTAAAGGCAGCAGCTTTTAATTTAAGGGTTCCCAAACTGTGGTTCATGGGCTGAGCTTCATTCAGGTGGTCTGTGGTTGTCATGGACTGGTTGGATGCAGAGGAATGGTGGAAAGAAGGCACAGAGCCCGGGGATTGGTGGTAGGATGATGTTGAGTGGCCCGAGGAAGAAGACTGGGAGGAGGTGGTGTCAGAAGCTGAAGAGGTAGCAGGGCTTAGTATGCTGGGGGAGTCTGTGGCAGAGAGAAGTCCAGAATCAGAAGTGGAAGCAGGAGAGGAGGGAGACCAAGAGGCAGAGATAAGTCAGACTGGTGAAAAAAGTATGGATGTCTCCCCCTCCTGCTGTGACAAGCTTCTCTCCTATCTGGTCTCCCAGGACCAGAAGAGGCATGAAAAGGGCAGGGAGAAGTTAGGGTCAAGCAGGCACAGTCTCAGATTGCTTGGGAAAACCACAGAGAGGAGGGGGCTTAGGCAGCTGTGGGGAGGCGAGGACCTTCAGTCTCTGCAACTGCTTCATGGGGGCAAGACCTACTGGTAATGTGTTGCTGTGCTCATTAGGACTTACCCACCCACCCCAGTGCAGATCCTGTTTTTGCTAATAATTAAATTCAACTTGCTCAGTGTGATTTACTGCTGTCTCATTTCTGCCAATGGTATGTCTGCATTGAATATTCATGCTGATTTTTTAGTCGTATCTCTATTGTTTGCTGCTCTGGTTCGCCAGAAGCGGCTTTGTCATGCTGGCCACATGACCTGGAAGCTGTACGTCGGCTCCCTCGGCCAATAATGCGAGATGAGCGCGCAACCCCAGAGTCGGTCACGACTGGACCTAATGGTCAGGGGTCCCTTTACCTTTACTTTTACTATTGTTTCTTTTATTTCTTACATTAAAATGCAACATAAGAAATAAAAGAAGCAATAAAATTACAATTAAAAAATCTTCCGGCATATTGCAAAGCACATTACAATTCCTACAACAGGCAGGAAAATTGTGAAGTGGTCCGCCAAGACCCTTAGCAATTCTGAAGCGGTCCATAGGCGGGTGAGAATTGGGAACCACTGCACTAGACAAAGCATAGAAGCAAAAGTCCGTTCTCACCAAACAGCCACAAGAGCCCTGTTAAACATCTGAAGTATGAAAGTCACTTGCACCTGCTGTACTGACAACGGCTGCCATTGGAAACCCGTTGCCAATTCCCTTTGCCATGGTGACAATGTCAGGAACAACATCGTGTCCTTCAAATCCCCAGAAATGGCTGCCTGTTCGACCAAACCCCGTCTGAACCTTCAAAGAACAAATAATTTTTTTTATTAAAAAAAATGTTGCTTCGCATGTTTTGGGCTTGTAATTCACACAATACAGTTTTCTTTCACAGATAACATTTCTGTAGAGGAATTGTGTGCACCCAGTGTGTGCGTTGCCACAGGTGATGAGCACACAGTTATTTCACCACACATACCACCTTGAAGGAATCCTCTGCAACTGGGTCACATATACTGTATATGTGCATGCAAGGCTCACATGAAACTGTGTATACCAGGGTGCATGCTGCAAAACGGTCAAAGAGGCTGTTGGATCAAGCCAATCACAGTGGCCAACCAGATAGATTTGAGAAACTTGCAATGTGGATTTCAGCACAAGAGCTGTCAGGGACCTGCCCTCGCCCAGAGCCAAGCTGACGGGGAAGGCGGCTGGAGAGGGGGAGAAGTCATGTTGGAGAGCAGTTCTCAGGAGAGCCAGGAAAGCAACAGTGGCGAGGGAGAGGAACTGCAGGCAGCCAGGGGGTTGCAAGGGCTTGAAGATGCTGGCAGGGACCCAGCAACACCAACTGGAGGGAGCAAGTGTCTGACGGAGCTGCACAGTGCCAGTCCGCAGCTGTGCAGGGGGAGAAAGTGGAAAGAGAAGAGGAGGCACTGTGGGTTCCCAAAACTCTTATGCTGGGGGCGGAGCCGTGAAAGGCCACTCCCGGAATCTGGAACTGACTCAAGCGGTCATGAACCTTAAGAGCTCCGATGTATACTTTTTGTAAATAAAGCAACTAGTTTAGCAGACAACGTGGTCTGGCTGATTACTCTCGAGGAGACATCACAGAGCCCTTACAAGAGCACTCTCCTCTCCTGTTGTTTCCAGCAACAGGTATTCAGAAGTATTACTGCCTCCAACTGTGGCGGCCGAGCATAGCCATTATGGCTAGTAGCCATTGGTATTTTCCTCTCTCCACGAATTCATCTAATTCTCTTTTAAAGTTATCCAAGTTGGTGGCCATCACTGCATCCCGTGGAATTGAGTTCCATAGTTTAACTATTTGCTGCATGAAGGACTTTCTTTCATCTGCCCTGAATTTTCCAACATTCAGCTTTGTTGGATATCCACGGGTTCTAGTGTTATATGAGAGGGAGAAAAACTTTACTCACTGAGAAGCTTTGTAAAGCTGCCTAATCAGTTTTATCCAACCTTTTGGGGACCAAAAGGAAAAGTGTCGGGAACTTTGCTCCCATATGGGTGGGTCCAAGTTCCCACACAATCACACATCCCTCACTCTCTCAAGAACCAAGTTATTTCCCATGGAAATAAAGGAATATGTATAATTCTAGGTAATTCCCATTTCCTTCACAATATTTTTTTAAAAAAACAACAGATGTGTATAAATCTTTGGATAGGGGAAGTTACGTTCAAGTACTCACCTCGTCTGCGATGCACACACCACCTTTTTCGCGGACCAGCTGAAAAGCCTCTTTCAGGAATCCCTTGGGGTACTGAACTGTTCCGTTGACACCCTTCCAAAAGCACACACAGGAAAAAAGACACTGGTTTAGTGGCCAACAGCAGCTCCACCTTAGTGGAAATGTGCTTCCACTTGCGCAAGCTGGAGCACCTGATTCCCACTGATACTCTTCCCCCAGGAACCACAGCTCTCAGCATCATATCCCTTTCTGTTCCAGGAGGTCCCCCACCCCTCAGGAGCAGCCTTTGTGGGGAGCAATCAGCAAAATATGAGTCCCCAGACTTGTAGCAGAACATCCTTCACCCGTACAACACATCTGCCACTAGATACCACACATTCTATGCAGCAAAACATGGGAGCAAAAGGATGCACATTTTCTCTTGTGTCGGAGTAGCTTCCTTCTACTTTGAAACATGTTTTAAGAGAGAGGGGCATTTGGTTGCAGCCAGTGGTGACTGGTGCCCATAGGACAAAAGGCAGGAATTCAAACAGTTGGTAGAACCAGTCACAGGCAGAGCCAAGGAATTCTAATTTGGTCCCCATCCTCCTCCACCTCCCTGTTGACTTCTACAAGGGACAAGACTGAAACTAAGGAGGAGGAAAGTGACAGACCAAACAAACCATCGTTAAGCAAGGTTGTTAGGTTTGGACATAACAGCAAACCATAGGCAAAACAAGCCTTGGTTTGTCAGCCAACTACAAACCATCTTGGTTTGCTGGCAGAAAACAAACATGGTTACTCTGCTGGGCTGGGTTTGCCCATTACAAAACACTTTTGTTAAACAAACCATGGCTTATGTGCAAACCAGTCCACTGACATAGCATGCTATTGCTACAAAGGGAATCACTTACTTGAATTGGCTCAGCAATAAATCCAGCTATGGCTTTTGGAACACAAGTCGTGAGAGTGTCTTTGAGCTGCTCAATATACTGGTCTTTTGCATGGCAAGAGCCTGTATCGAGAGGATGGGGAGGGAGAACAAAACATTCACATGAAATAGAGGCCAAGGGTAGCTTCTAATGCTGCCTTTATAAAAAATAAATAAATATCCACCATGCATTTTGGTAACATCTGAAGAATCTATGTTGGTCCAACCACCCGCATCTTATTACCCATACTCCAGAGGTTGGCAGAATAAATGTAATTTGAGTACAAAGACACATATGCCATCCATTTCCCATTCTATTCCCAATTTACAGCTTTAATAGCAGCGTCCTATGCCTGCCTGCTCAGAAGTAAGTCCCATTGAGCTGTATAGAGATTACTCACAGGGCTGCAGCTAAAAGCTAGAGCTATACAACTGTGATTGCTCCTGAAGCAAATATGCTGCGCATAAATGAATGTGTTTCCAAATCTAATTAGTCATTTGACATATGTCGTATCCATGATTTGCAGTAGCAAACGTAGCCTGTGTATACACCTGGAAGGAAGTCCCATTGTTTTTGCAGGTCCCACTTGCACCTTTTAAAAGTGCAACTGGAATTGGATTGGGGGAGTTTGGCCACCATCCAAGTTTGCAAACTGTTCACACTTAATTCCAAATCCACCAGCCCCCCCCTTGTCCCCAGGGCAGCTCTCTAAAGTGTCCAATTCTCAGCATGAAACACTTAGCAAAGACTAGCAGTTTAAAAGGAATTATGAAGGAGAGCTTGAGGCTGTAAATTTCAACTTGCCCTGCCCAGAGGCGTAGCAAGCCCAGGTGGTACCCGGGGCGGAATTTTTTTTGTCACCCCCTACCACTTTAATTTTAAAAAAAATTAAAAAATTAAAAAGTGTCACCCCCCCTCTGATGGTGCCACTTTGTGAGGTGTGGGGGGTTGTGTGTGTGTGTCTATTATCTATTTTTTTCTAATAAAGTTAAAATAAAAAATGATAATAAAAAATTAAAAAAAATTAAAAAAAATTAAAAAATTAAAAAGTGTCACCCCCCTCTGATGGTGCCTTTGTGAGGTGTGGGGGGTTGTGTGTGTGTGTCTATTATCTCTTTTTTTCAATGAAGTTAAAATTAAAATTTAAAAAAAAAATAAAAAATTTTTTTTAAAAAAGTGACACCCCCCTCTGGGGTGGAACCTGGGGTGTCCTGCCCCCTGGCCCTGCCCCCAGAATGCCCCCTTTGAAGGGGACTTGTGCCGGCTGAGCTGGCATAGAGAGTTACACTGACACATCCCCAGCTAAGCTGGGATGAGGGAGTCACGTTGCAGTAGCTGAGGCTCAGCTTCAGCCCAAGACCCACCCACTCCAAACTCGCTCATCCCAGTGGATATCGGGTTAGGATTTCACTGTCAATACAATCATATCTGAGAGATATACTTTACATGCAGGAGGCGCCAAGTTCAATCTACACCCACAGTTAAAAGGATATTTGCCTTGCATAACTGCTGTCAGAACTAAGCTCGACGAATTAATGGTCTGGCTGTGCCTGAGAGGGTTGCAGATGTCCACCTGCCCTAGGCATATCCAGTTTACTGCACTGAACCACCATGGTGTCCTTCTCTTTCACCTCTGAAAATCAAGGCCTCTCTCATTGAAACAACCTGCAGAACAGGTGCATTTTCGAATGGTTTGCACTGGAGAATCTCGACAATGGCTTCCCCCCCAGGGACCGCGAAAAACATCAGGCAGCATTGTCTGAAAAGCACAAGAGAGATATAGATGTTGCAATGGGGTTAAGTACGTCAGGATTTTATGCTATTTTTCACATTTTGATCTGAGATATGCACTCATCAAAATGCTGGTACAGCCTGATTTCACAGATACAAAACATTTTGGCCAGCAGAAAGCTCACCCTTCATGAACAAGTGATCAAAAGATACCTGTCTTTGGAACCAACCCAACTGTATTGTCTTTAATTGAAAATTGACCAAATTTATCTTTGTGCATTTTGTAAAACTTGGAGCAACTCAGAAGACTGCACATTGCTATACTATACCTACAGATTGTAGGTCTGATTAAAAAAAGGGGAGAGGAGGTGTGATTCTCTTCTCTGTTACCAGAGTGAAAACACTGCATTGAAGTGTCTAGTATTCTATTTATTATTATTATTATTATTATTTTATTATTATATATTGGGTTCCACACATACACACACATACATCTCAAGGCAATGTACAAGACACAATAAAGCAGCTAAAAGACAGTGAAAAACAACACAGAAAGCAGCAGATACCTTAAAATAAAAATACAATGTAGAGACCTATGGCAGAGAAACTCTCCTGCAGACCGCATTAATCCACTGGATGCATAAAGGATAAACAACCTGGTCCTGAGCTATTTGTGGCCTTATATGTCTGTGTCAATACTTTGAGCTTGGCCCATAGCAGATTGGCAGCCTCTGGACCAACTTGAAGAGTAGCATCACATAGGGAGATTTAGGAAAAGTCAAGCAAGTAAGATGTTTGTTGTGCAACAATTGAGGAGGGAAGCAGCAAGAACCTCACCTTTTGGCAGCCAAGTCCACTGGCAAGAGCATGTTTGTAAGTTCCAATAGACGACAGACCCATTGTGTAAGCACTGCTCCCGTGGTAGCCTCCTCTGTAGAAAAAAAAACACCACAACCACTTTCAAGCCCTTCTAATAGGAAAAATGTGTGTAAATCAGAAGTTAATGAGGAAAGAATTGAGTAGCAAAAATGGAAGATGGAAATGAGAAAAAGAATGTAAAATATATGATTATGTTATGTCTGGTATGGTAAAAAAGAAAAAACCAATAAAGATCAATAATGAAAAAAAGAAGAAGAAAAAAGAAGAAGGTTGGCGGTTCGAATCCCCGCGATGGGGTGAGCTCCTGTTGCTCGGTCCCAACTCCTGCCCACCTAGCAGTTCGAAAGCACGTCAAAGTGCAAGTAGATAAATAGGAACCGCTCTGGCGGGAAGGTAAATGGCGTTTCCGTGCGCTGCTCTGGTTCGCCAGAAGCGGCTTAGTCATGCTGGCCACATGACCCGGAAGCTGTACGCCGGCTCTCGGCCAATAAAGCGAGATGAGCACCGCAACCCCAGAGTCGGACACGACTGGACCTAATGATCAGGGGTCCCTTTACCTTTACCTTACCACTATAATATACAAGGTGCGATAGCTACCTCAATCCAATGATGTCAAAGTTGCGTGTAAAAACCCTTGCCATTAACATGGCTAGGTCGTTGGCTTCCGAACCGCTGTTGGTTAGGAAAATCACCTAGAACAAAGATATTCATCAGAATGCAGATTTAGGGAGAAGAGAAGCAAAGTTACGTGTAAATCTATTCTGATGCACAGTTAACAATCTGGCAAACACAATGGATTGTATTCAATGCAGCTTTAAGTACTTCGTTCCAGGAGGAGAATGGCTTCTACTTGCGCAATGGGACTTTCCCCTGCCACTCCCTCTGTGTGCTGCCTGAATCTGTTCTGGGGTTTCCCCCAACCCTCTGGAGTAGATTTGGGAATTGTCTGTGGTGCATGCAGAGGCAGGAGGGGTAGGAAAAACCCCTGTGCATTTAGAAGTCATCTGTTCTTGTAATTATTTAGCTAAATACCACCCAAGGGTTATAATTCCACTATATCAGGCATAGGCAAACTCAGCCCTCCAGATGTCTTAGGACTACAACTCCCATGATCCCTAGAGCTAAAAGGACAAGTGGTCAGGGATGATGGGAACTGTAGTCCCAAAACATCTGGGGGGCTGAGTTTGACTATGCCTGCACTATATCTTCTGAAATATATATATATATTTGCATTGGGGGGTGGGAATGGAATTACATCCTTGATTGACTCTCCTAGCTCTCAGAGCATCACCGTAACCTACACATTTCGAACTGAATTTTCTCACTGTAGAACTCAGCATACCTTTAAGGGAGCTGGAAGCAACGAGGCCAGTTTCTCTCCATATTCCTGGATTGCTGCGTGCGCATAGAGGCTGCTTGTGTGCCACAAGCGACCAAGCTGTTTCTGGGCAGCTGCTGTTACCTTTCTGGGTGTGTTTGAAAAAAATATGTGATGATTTAAGTCTTTGATCAAATTTGTTTTTGATATAGCAACCTCCCACCCCACACTTTAATAGCGAACTTAGTTTAGTTTCATGCTGTTAAATTAGGTTAGCTATCTGTATTGCTTTATTTATTTATTTTAATAATAATTTTTATTAAATTTTTCAATTTTACATTTCAAAATAAACATTTTACAAACTTTAAAATAACCAATGACTGCCCTTCTTCTCCTTCATGTTACATATCATTCCCGCATATTTTCCATGCAAATCAGTTTTCCACTTTTACAGCCATCAAAAATTATTTACTCTGTTGAAATTATCATAGTGCTGCCAGTGTTTTCAGCTTTATAGTTATCTTCCATATATTTATTTATTCATTCATTTATTTTTTAAATTAAAGATATTCTTGATTTGTAAAGGTATATGCATTGTTTCATTCTTGTTCTTTCCATGTAACATTTTTATACAGCAGTTTCATTTTTTGAGACATTAGGGAGAGAAGGGGGAGAGGTGTGGGTAGGATGGGGAGATGGGTAGAATAGGGTGGCGGTATTTTTATTTTACTTAATATATGCAGAGTTGAGTGTCAGCGTCTTTTGTGTAGGTTCTCTGTTGTTTGCTTGTGTTCTTTTAGTGGTGAGAGAGGTCAGGGTTGGTGTAGGGTGTGATTGTTCATTTGTGGTAGGCTGTGGTGATCTTTGGTTTCCTGTGTGAGAGGGGTGGGTGAGTGTTTTTAGTCAGGTTAGCCAAATTGATTTGTATGCTGCCGGTAGATTTCTGTCATTGTCTATTTGGGCTGTGTGTGTGATGAAGGGGAGCCATACCGGGATGAAGGTGTCTTCTTCTGTTTGTCCCCGTGTCAGTTTCAGCTTATTGGTTAGTTTTTCTAGAAGGGCTGTTTCCCATACTACTTGGTACCATTGATCCATGTTTGCTCCTGACAGGTCTTTCCAGTGCCTGGTAATGATGTTTCTGGCTGCTGAGAGTAGATGGGTGATTAGTTCTTTGTGGTGTGAATGGGCGTTGTTGTCTTGGAAGATGCTTAGCAAGACCAATTCGGGGGTGATTTCTAGAACTTGTTTGGTTATTTTAGCTATTTCTTGCATGATTGTAGTCCAGAATCGTTGAATTTCGGGGCATTCCCACCACATATGGAGGTATGTACCAGTGGAGCTGCATCCTCTCCAACATTTTGGTGAGGTTCCTGGGCATATCAACGCTAATTTTCTTGGTGTCAGGTACCATCTGTAGGTTAGTTTTAGGGCGAGTTCCTTTCTTTTCATTGATATGGATTTAAAGGGTGGTTTAAACCACATTCTGGTCCATTGGGTAGGGTTGATTTCATAGCCTATGTCGGCCTCCCATTGTTTTTTGATTGCTTCTAGGGAGTTTGTAGGATCTTTGCGCAGTATTTTATATATTGCAGATACCATTCCTTTACCTTGTCCCTTTGTCGTTAGGATGAGGTTTTCGAGGGCCAATCTGTATTGCTTTATATATGTTGCACAGACCTTAAGCCTGTTTTGAATTGATGTTTTGTGCTTCTGTTATTGCCACATTACTGTTACTGTGCTCTGTAAAATTTTTTATAGTGTCATGTTTATATGTAAACTGTTTTGAGGTCACTTGGGATGAAAAGTGATACATTACAGTATACAGTAAGTAAGTAATTAAATAAATAAAGTGGATATGGCATTGCACCAAAATATTAGTTGGCTACAGTTTAGCCCAATAAACAGATACATAAGCAGCATGTTGCTGCAAAGTAACAGAGCTCATCTGTTGCAACATACCTACAGAATCTAGTCTTTTAAACTGTTGCTGTTATGTTCTTTTATAAACAACCCAGGAAACACTGTGCAATATAGAAACTTTAAAAATGCAATGCCAACAAACAGTAGCATCATATTGAGCTGAAATATTTCACGAACAAGAGTTTGCTTCATCAGATGCATAAAGCTTGCTTCTGGCTAGATATAGTTAGGATTGCACTGCAAACCTTTGGTCCTCCAGATGTTGCTGGACTACAATTCCCATCATTCCTGACCATTGGCTCTACTTGGTAGGAGTGATGGGAGTTACAGTTCAGCAAGCGTTATATAGGTAAGAGCTGTTCGACAGTGGAACTGACTCCCTTGGGAGGTGGACTCTCCTTCACTGGAGGTTTCTAAGTGCAGGTTGCATGGCTGTCTGTCATGGGTGCTTTAGTTGAGATTCCTGCATTGCAGGGGGTTGGACTAGATGACCCTTGGGGTACCTTCCAACTCTACAATTCTATGATTCTAACACTTGGAGTGAAAGGCCTCTGACCCCTGATGTACATGCATATAAGGAGGAAAACTACAAACACTGGGGCCAAACGGCCATGAATTGCAAGAAGTTCCATCTGTGACAATTCTGTGTAATGCATAACACTCCCAAGAGCTGTAACAGGTGATTACCATGAACACAGTTGCCTTTTGAAAGGCAACATTTACATGGCACCATTAAACAAAAATTTCTCAGTACACCTAATAGCTCCTTTGTGACATCAGAGTAGGTAAGCCAATGGCAACAAGAGCAGTTGTGACATCTCTACCTGCCCAGATTCACTGTGGCACCCAAGCAAATTCCCTGCTTGCAGATGGCACTCAGGGCTCATTCATACTAATTTTCCTCTGAGCTTTCTAGGCACAAATCTGTGCTTTTCTGGTCCATGTCCCACATGAAAGCCCACTCTTTAATGCTCATGTCCATCTGCGGAAAACCTGAATTGCTGTTTGTTCCAATTCAGCATTAAAGAGCAGGTTTCCATTGGGGGAAGTGCTCAAACATGGACTGGGAAAGTGCTTACCTGTGCCTAGGAAGTGTGTGACAAAAGTTAAGTGTGGATAAGCCCTCGTTACCCATGGTCTGTAATCATGCTAACGGAATTTTACAGATTATTAGACAGTGGGATTAACCACATACTTACGGGTGGCAGTGACCAACACTAACAGTGGCAATTCCAGCAAAGAGATCAAGGTACCGACGTCCTTCCAAGTCGAACACCCACTGCATATGCCCCTGATGGATAAGCAGTGGCTTCTTATAGTAAGTGAGCATGGAGGGGGACACATTCTGTTTGCGGATCTTCAGCATCTGCTCATAGGGATAGGACTGCAAGCAGGATGGACAAAAAGGCATTTGTAGATCTATTTCCATTGTAGAGAGCTGACCCCCATCATATCAGTTGAGTAATCAGATTGTATCAACATAGTACAGCCTTGAAATATCTGTCTGCTAATCTGGGCTGGGTAGAAAGTGCCCCAAACTCTTCCTGCACCACTGAGGAAATAGAGCCACATATACAATACAACCACTGAATAATAATAATAATAATAATAATAATAATAATAATAATAATGTTTCATACGTTTATTAGTAACACTAAATGGATGCCCATTTCAAAGTTTTTAGCTTGGTTTACTAAATAAACATACTACTCTCTAGGGCAGTGATGGCTAACCTTGACACTCCAGATGTTTTGGGACTACAACTCCCATCATCCCTGACCACTGATCCTGTTAGCTAGGGATGATGGGAGTTGTAGTTCCAAAACATCTGGAGTGTCAAGGTTAGCCATCACTGCCTAGGGCATCAAGACAATTTTCCAATGCAAACTGAATTTCCCAGTTCGAAACTTCCCAGAAAACTCACATCACTGGCTGCACACCTATGTATACTGGCGGAGGAACAGGGGTGTGGAGGGAGCAGACCGCCCCCAGCCCCACTATTCTGGTAGGGTGCCATCGCAGTGCCCCCCTGGACATGCACCACGCCCCCCGCGCACCAGCCCCCACAGACAGCGCATCATGCCTCCAGAACACGCATCATGCCCCTGCAGGCGGCATGCCATGCCCTTGCGGGTGGCGTACCATGCCCCCCAGGGGCTGCACACCATGCCCCTGCCTGCTCTCCGCCCCCGGTAGCGGAGCATGCCGCTTCGCCACTGCCTATGTACACCTATATGGGAATGTAAGCCCCTTTGAACTCAATGGAACTTGTTTCTAAGTAGGCACATATAAGATTTTACAGTTAGCCTGCATTAAGCATACTCTGCCTGTGCATTGTGCACAGAACCTTGCTGAGAACTAGCAGCACAGCAAAGCCCTCCAAACCCTATCCACCCACAAACAGGACTAGTAACTCACACACTTACCTCATATTTTTCAGGTAAAAAGCCACAAGGAGGCATTTTTGATTGCAGGCGGCAAGAGTTTTGCAGCTTCTGTTGCCTGTATACCTCTAATTTAAAAATGCAAATCGTTAGGATTATCCACCCATATCAGTGTAACCCTCCGAAGTGCAATTTAATTTTATTCCAGTGTCATGTGACAAGCAGCTTTAACATTTTGCTGCTGAGATTATAGGGCTTGGCAGAAAGTCAGTGGCTGGCCTAAAGTCACGGTAAGTGTTACACTTGAGCAAGGATTGGAACCAAAGTCCAAAGTGTAATACCCCACCCACTGTACCACATTGGCACCAGAAACTATTATTCTAGCACAGACTTCCCCTGTCTACAGATGTTATTAGACTCCCTCTCTCCCATCAGCCCCTGCCAGCATGGCCAATGCTCAAGGAGGATGGGAGTGGCAGGTCAAAAACATCTGGAGGGAACAAGGCTGGGGAAACCAGTTCCAACACAAATCAATGTGGACCAGAATGATCCTGTGTACACAGTGCTTCTGGTCTTAAGTGGAATTAGTCCTCTAAGGTGGCCCTAAAATTGCTTCTTTCCCTTCTTGCAGCAGACCAGCGTGGGCTGGAAAAGCAGGTGCAGTTTGTATGCTTGGAGTGTTCTCAGGGGATGAGATGCACACCAGATATGTGGAGAAGCAGCTCCTGCAAATGCACCTAGTTTACAAATATGCACATTTTCAAAATGCCACCTCTTTGGGCAGTGGTCCAGTTAGGTAATTTTAAGCTCTAGACTGAAAGGTTTTAGATGGCAATATGTATTAATTCAGAGTGCTTCCACATGGCAGTTTACCACAGACTTTGTGCCGCTCAGACATGCAAATTTTGCGCAGAAGCCACACGACATCTTCCTTATCAAAATGCTGCCCCATTTTATTTTCCCATTTAACTCTGATCTTGTTTTCATGGAATATCAAAATGTGAAAAAGAAAGAGTGAAACTGTGGGGTGTATTATTATTATTATTATTATTATTATTATTATTATTATTTATACCCCGCCCATCTGACTGGGTTTCCCCAGCCACTCTGGGTGGCTTACAGCACTTTTAAAAATGGTAAAGCATCCAACATCAAAAACTTCCCTAAACAGGGCTGCCTTCAGATGTCTTCTAAAAGTCAGATAGTTGTTTATTTCCTTGACATCTGATGGGAGGGCGTTCCACAAGCTGGGCGCCACCACCGAGAAGGCCCTCTGCATGGTTCCCTGTAACCTCACTTCTTGCAGTGAGGGAACCACCAGAAGGCCCTCGGAGCTGGACCTCAGAGAAGCAGGAGTTCTGAAGCCCCCCCCCCCAAAAAAAATCACACTGGTCCAAATCCCACACTCCTGCCATTGCCCTGCCCCCAACATCTGGTATCGAAGGGGATACTGGTTCTGAACATGGAGGTTTCAATCAGCCATCATACCTACTAGCTTTGGTTGATAGGTATATGCATCCTCCATGGTTTGTAATGTTGAATTCAGTTGGGATAGCTCAGTCAGCAGAGCATGAAACTCTTAATCTCAGAGTCATGGGTTTGAGCCCCACGTTGGGCAAAACATTCCCCTGTTGCAGGGGGTTGGACTGGAGGACCCTCCTGGCCCCATCCATGCCTCTACAGTTTCATGATTCTACAATGCACATTAACTTGAGAGTAAAGCAGGCCAGATGCAAAAGAAGACAGGGCTTCTGCACCTTTTAATAAGTTGCGAAGAAGAGGGAATTTCAGCACCTGCTGAAAATGCTTCTTCTACAAGGCTGTTAAAGGTAAGCGAGTTCCGTCTTCTTTTGCATCTGCCCCCCCCCCCCCAATCTGCGGGCAAATCCCACTGAAACCGTGCATTTATATACCGCTTAATATTTAAAAAAAATTAAATGAAAATTAAAAAATCTCTAAGCAGTTCCACAATACAGCCACGTTTTCACTTTCCAGTAAACGCGTTTAGGATTAAGCCGCATTTAAGGCAGCGGGCGCAGGTCCCGATCCTCAGTCCCTCCTGCGGCAGCGAGTTCCGCAGATTAATCAGCTCTGCCCGCGTGCGGAGAAGCGCGTTCTCCGTACTGCCGGCTCCAAACCTCCTTCTACCTGTCGGCTTCGGAAGCCACCTTCGCTAGCGGGGCCGCGTGCGTGCAAATCGCTCTGCCGGCAGGAATTCGAGGCTACCCTGGCCGGTACGCATTGAAGGGGAAAGGAGAGGTGCGTTTGTAGGTTCGGCGTTTCGAGTCCACGGTAACAAAAGCCACGCTCTCTGGCGGCCTGAGGCGCTTCCAGTCGCTCATCCCCTTCCCAGACGACGCCGAAGAGCGCGCGCGAGGGCGGGTCTGGAGAGCGTCCTCCTCCGCGCGCTTGTCTGAGAGGGAAAGAAGGGCGCCTTCGCCTGGTAGTGGTGCGAATCCTCAAAGCCACTTTCCGCTGTGCAAACCCTTCCCCTCCGCCGCTGCGCGAAGGATGGCTACTCGGAGGGAGCGCGCTCTGCACGCCCTCAGAGGCGCGCCCTCGCTTTTCCCCGAGGAACGAGAAAAGCTCCTGGGCTGAGGCGAGAGCAAAGCTCCGCTCCCCGGCTGTGCCACAGGGTGCCCTCCCCCCCACACCCGCAGCCCCTCCGGCCTGCCCCTCTCCCCGACGCCGCCCCTTACCTCTCCCCGCCGCGCCGGGCCTGTTTCCCGCCCAGAGCCAAGCCAGGCGGGGCTTGTGGCCCAGGAGCGCCCCTCGGAGCCCAGCCGCGACCATCCTCTCTCTCGCTCAGAAACAGCAGGCAGGCTGCAGAGGGCGAGGTGGACTTTAAGGTCCGCGCGCGCCACCAATGGCAGCCGAGCAGCGGCCGCCGCCCCCCGCTCGAAGGGGTGGCTTGAGGCCGCGGTCAGATGGGTGCTCCCCCCGGAGCCCTTGCTATGGATCTAAACAGCAGCACAGAGAAAGCTCCATCCCCCCGGAGTCGTTTTGAGAAGTCCAGGATTAATTGAGAAGGAACTTTGCACTGAGGGTGTGTGTGTGTGTGTGTGAGAGAGAGAACTTCTCTGAGCACGTGCAGAGTGTTAACCCCCAAGGCTTGCTTGCTTGCTTTTCAGTTAAAGGTTGACCTGCAAATCCTTCCCCTCTCATTCCAGGTGTGTGTGAGTGAGAGAGAAACAGCTTGAAAGGCAAGGCAGAAATGAGTAAGCCAAGAGTTGACTGGGAGCAAAGGACCTGGGGGGTCCTCTTTGCCTTTACTTATGCTTCATCTGTATGTTTGTTAGCTTATGTTTGTTATTGTTGCAGTTGCAGCCCTCTTTAAATCAGGACATGACCTGGTATTGGGTCCCAATGCACTGACTGAAGGCCAATGCATTACAGATTTCCTGTTTATTGAGCATTCATCCAGATTTGGTTGCACAAAGCTTGCACGGAGGTTAAACTATGTCTGCTCTTTATTGAGCATTTGTTCTGATGTGTTTGTGAGGAGCGTTCTTCCTGGTAAATCATTAATTCAGTCCACACTTTTCAATACATTTCCCCATCACCCTAACCACAAAAACCTGAGGGGTTTTTTTGTTTTGTTTTTAAAGTTGATTACTTGTGTTACAGCAGCAACTGAGGACTTTCAACCACTCTGATCGCATGGACCTGAATTTCCAGTATGTGCTTGAATCCAAAATATAAGCTACCTAGTTGAGTTTTTTGCTGGAAGCCCAGATGACCTGTTACGAAACTGGAGAGATGCTACTTTTTAATATAAAGCATGAATGAAGACCTCGGATCTCCTACATCGGGGATAGGCAAACTCGGCCCTCCAGATGTTTTGGGACTACAACTCCCATCATCCATAGCTAACAGGACCAGTGGTCAGGGATGATGGGAGTTGTAGTCCCAAAACATCTGGAGGGCTGAGTTTGCCTATGCCTGTCCTACATCTTCAGTTCAAAACTGCTGCCTTTCCTATGTCTCCCCTCCTTTATTCTTTGGCCATTCCAGAACACTGACTTGCCTGAACCCTTCTAGTCTGGATTCCAAACCATACAAGGGCACATGGCGCTGGTGGCTCTTCTAGAGGAAGACCAACAGGCCATGCATAATCTTCAAGAAATGGTTCAACAGTTCTGTAATAGTTGTCTGGATTGTATAGATTGATTTGGGAGATGATGTGAGTAGGCTAAATCAGCCTTCACCTAAATTATTATGTTTTAGACTACAAGTTTTGTATAGGCTGGGGTTGTTGGGAGTTGTGGTTCCAAACATCTAGAGAGAACCAGGTTGGTGAAGTAAGTAGTAAATAGAAAATAGTGTCCCTTTACAATCTTAGGAGGCTGTACCTGTAAGGAAGCTCTAATTTTTGACTGCTGAGCACTGCCACCAGATCCTGGTTCAAGCCTGACCAAGTTAGCACCTGTCCGTTTTGAAGGCAGAAGTTACTTTCAAACCTTTGGCCTTGAGACATTGGTCCCAGATAATGCAGCAGGTGCAATAAATGTTGTGGCTGCTAGCAATTAACTGAGAAAGAACTGCTTTCTCATCATCCCATATTTTACCCAGAAATCTAAGCTTCATATTGAACCAAGGATTTGCAATGTTTTAAGTTTAGGCACAAGCCACAAGATCTAAGTATCTTGACCATTTCCTTTAAAAACCCTTAATTTACGTTGGGCGGAGAACATGTCCACATTTTTGCTCAAGAAACAGTTTAATACATTTTGTTGGATAGTAACAGAAAGAAATCAACACTAGCATAAAGAGAACAGCAGTGGAGACAATGGACAAGTTTATCAGAGAAAAGTACATGACACAGCAACAATATTGATCATGAAAACAAAACCAGTGGTAGACATTACAGTATTGTCCTCCAAACACATTTAACAAACAAGAAAAGATTCCTGAGCATTTTGTTTTGTACCAGTGTTCTGCAAACAATATATTAATTGCAGGGTTTTAAAACATACCACTGTCCTATGTTTATTCTTTAGCCCATAAAACAGGAGGTTCAAGTCATCCACAAAAAGAAAACTAACATATGTGATCTGGAATATTTCTAGATCTGTGAAACAGAAAGTAAATACTAGATTAATTAAAATGCCTCCACTAGACTAGCCACTGTAAAACTGAGCAGGCTAGTGATGTGTAGGTTTGACCAGAGACGGTCAGACTTCTCCAAATGAAGAAGTGTGCAAGAGTGTGCATAATTCAGTACATTTAAATGGATTTATAAATGTGACTTTTTAAACTATAGCTTAAGAAACCATCTAGAGATCTTTGTGAGCTACAAAAAAAAAATCGAGGAAAATGTAGATCATCCGTAATATTCATCCGTAATATTCATCCGTAATATTTACTGCTCACTTCATCTAGAAGTAGCATTTAATAAAATAAAGCTGCAATTTAAATGTGAAAGTGAGCAAGAATAAAAGGCTGCAAGGCATGTGGTCAGGTCCCAGATGCACATCACTAGACATCTCTTAGCAATATAGAAAGCATCAAAACGGATTCGAAGGCTTTACTCCAAGATGGTGGAGGAGAAAACAAAGTATCAATAATACTTTGATTA
Source organism: Darevskia mixta (assembly GCA_034641385.1). NCBI lineage: Eukaryota > Metazoa > Chordata > Lepidosauria > Squamata > Lacertidae > Darevskia > Darevskia mixta. The sequence continues at coordinate 2,891,166 of JAWWNH010000062.1, read as the reverse complement.
CAAACAAAGTATCAATAATACTTTGAGTGCCTGTCCAGAAATCTGTAAGTGGGTTAGGACCCACTCATGGCTTTCCGTTTACTACTAAGAGTTGAATTAAAAGTCACAAGGTTAACAAAATATCGAGGGATGGGAAAATGCAATTTCCTGAGTGGTGGGAAAATGCAATTCCCTGAGGGGTGGGAAAATGCAATTTCCCTACAACAGAAAACACAGCCTTGAGCCTAGAAAGAATGTGCTGCTACCCTTCAACAACTGAGTAACAGTTCCAATGGGGAAAGGGACTTTTGGATCACCTGCAACAACTAAGCAGTACCAGCCTGGTCTATAGAAGCTGTGACCCACCAAGTCCAAGGCAGCACATGCAAGACACCTAAGGTGCGGCCTCAATAAAGCTCCTGGTTTTGCTGCCAGCATCAGAATGCAAAAACAAGAGAATTGCCTGGCAGCCCACTATGCACAATTTGTGTGATTTAAGCTGTTTTTGATTTGGTGGGTCATCCAAGCTATACAGACCTGCTCAATCTGATTCCGGTATTCTGTTCACATTATGGTCTGATTTCAGTCTCCCATGTCGAAAACAGTTAGTTTAGCAGCATCAGAACATGGGAAGAGAGAGGATACCGCTTTTGCACAATACGAAGCGAGCATTTTGTTTTCTGGCAACCCAGCCAGATGTGCAGGGTGCAAATAATAAAATTATTGTTGTCGTTATTTCTGTGACCAAGAGTCTAACCCTGATGCCCATGAGAGGAGATTAATTTTTCTTTTCTTCTCTTTTCCTTCTTATTTGTTTTGTATATAGGATCTTGCTCCAAGCACTTCAAACAAATGTTCCAATTTTTATTTTCATTTTAAAAAACATTTTCCATAGGGTTCTCCCGCCCCTTGGATGGGGTCAAGGAATCAGAGCCTTGGCAAAATTTGGTTGGAAAGCAAGGGATGGGCTCTGGATAGACCTTGATAAGCCTGAGGCAGCTGAGTGGTGGAGGCAGTGAGAAACCTGCTTGTGTTATGGGTGCAATCTGGTAGGTCATGATGGGTCATGCGAAGCAAGAAATAATACGGAAATTTCTCTGATGCAATCTTGCACCAATAAAATACCAGCTGGCTGGTGACCCTGTCGTGGACTAGTTTCATTTGTACACAGCTCAACGCCACCAGATTGACCACCATTAGCAATGCCACTTGCCAGCTCCCAACTCGAGACATTATCTGCTTATCTCAGCCAACTATGGAGCTAAAACAATTGCTCAATTAATGTGCGCACACACAAAGAATGGATTCAGGTTTGAAAAAGTAGAGTTCCAAAGTTTCAAGTTACATTCATAAATGTATGCAAATTGGGAATGCACAAATAATGTTTGAAGAGTGCTACATACGTATACAAGCTGGTCATGGATGCGCAACAAACTATTTAAAAAACCATCCGCCTTAAACATCAAAGTGATTGTGAAGGGCTCAATTTGCTCCTTTTAAAATACAGTAATTGGCAATTTGACACATCACTGTCTTTCTCATTCTCTCTCTTAGTGAGAAAAGGAAACCTGAGGTAGTATGATTTGCCTGTAAGGGGGGAAACCTTGTGCTTTCACAGCTGTCTTGATTGTAACACGACTTTATGGCTTTTCTGCAGAAATTCATTTGGCTGGTTTAGGTTACTTTGGTTTTCCTCCACAACATTCACATTACAAAATCAACACCCGCACCCACATTTACTAGGTAGAAATACATCCCCGCTGAGTTCCATGGGACTCACTTATCAATAAATGTGCTTAGGGTTGCAGCCAAAGGAAGTGACTTAAACTCTATCAACGCAAACTGTTTCTACAGAATAGTTTAGAAGACACCATAGAAAAAGCTGCCGATGGAGTTTTAACCAACGGTCATATATGAACGACAACAAATCGAGGCATGTGTAGCTTTAACAAAGTTACACAAAAGCACATTAACAAAGTTAGGACAGAATTTGCTACTTCAATACCAGTCTGCTGGGGGTGCAGGTTTGATATATGAATAAAGTGTCAAAAATATTCATTGAACATCATATCTCACCACAAATAGCATACTCCAAAAATTTGGAGGGGTGTGTGCCCCCAGTCACCAGAGCATATCATTAACTCCAAAGATTATTAAAGTATTTTAATCCAGAAAATTACATAGAAATATTTGTGCAGGGCCTCTTAAAAGTTTCTGCTAGTTATATAAATTAATTGCCTGCCTTATTAAAAATGTAAAAAGCACAGATGCAACTGTCAGCAATAGTGCAGAACTAAAGTAGATATTTTATTTATATAAAATGTGCAGTTCAAAGGGGGGTACCTGTTTGCTAAACCTTTATGTGCCACATTGAATAAATTTGTCTATTTCAACAGGACCTTTAGTGAATTGCAAGTCTTAACATTGTCTACTTAAAAATAGACTTGGATGAAGGTATTGTGGGGATGTTCATCAAATTTGCAGATGACACCAAACTGGGATGAATTACAAATTTACAAATTACAAGTGGCCAAATGTACACTTAGGCGGGAAGAACCAGCTGCACAAATATAAGGTGGAGACACCTGGCCTGCAGGTAGTACATGTAAAGACAGAGAGGAGATTTGATAGTCATCTTCAAATATCTCAAGGTCTGTCTCATGGAAGATGGAGAAAGCTTGTTTTGTCCTGCTCTGGAGGATAGGACCCAAACCAACGGATTCAAGTTACAAGGAAGGAGATTCCAACTAAACATCAGGAAGAACTTTCTGACAGTAAGAGCTGTTCAACAGTGGAACGGACTCCCTCAGAAGGTGGATGACTCTCCTTCCTTGCAGGTTTTTAAGCAGAGTTTGGGTGGCCACCTGTTATGGATGCTTTAGTTGAGATTCCTGCATTGCTGGGGGTAGAGCTACGTGATCCTCAGGGTCCCTTCCAACTCTACAATTCTATGTTTCTACGATGCTATGATTCGTTTAGATGTCTCCTCTCCCCTAAATGTTGGAATACTTGTAAGTAATGCTACTGGTGCTAATGGAGTTTCTTTTAAACTTTGAGGAACTCGCACAGCAAATAATTCATCACAGTAAAAGAGGAGCGGGACGCCAGTGGCCCTCCAGAAGTTGTTGGACTCCCATTCATGTCATCCTTGACCATTGGCCGTGCTGGTAGGGGCTGATGGGAATCAAGAGTTTGGCAATATCCAGAGAACCACAGATTCCCAATTGCTGCACTAAAAGCAGAAAAACATAAAAAGATAACGCTCTGGCTAATACCTTCAATATATATATATATATATAGGCCCAGCATTGCTCTGTGGGTGATGACAATGGTACTGTTTGATAGTCATTGGTGGAACACTGCCTCCTCCTCCTCGTGGGCCTTGCATACTCTTTGTGTCTGGTGGAAATAAAGAGAAGGAGAGGAGCTCCACCACCCCAACACACATCTGCAAAGGTCCACCAGCAGCCTCCATGATGAGGACTCCCTCAAAGCTGGAGCCAGCTTCAGCACAGATGCCACAAGCAGCACAGACTGTAGGGGCCTGAGGCAGTCTGGACAGGAATACTCCTGGGCTTAGCTATGGCACAGAGTGAGGCCTGCCCGTTTCTCTTGCCTGTTCTGTCCAGGGCACTCCCCAATCAAGGAAATGCACACGGCCGATAGTTAACTCTTTGTCGTCAAACATAACACAGTCATTTCTATGGCTCTGAACACACACACACACACACACACACACACACACCAATCTAGTGTCTAGGCGGCTGTTCCCAGGTCCATGGTCTATGGAGAAGTTGCAGCAACAGGAGACCACTCCACCTCCACCAGTTTATGTACTTTCCTCAATAGGCTGCACGTATGCAGCCAGAGACTATGCCTATCCTCTGCTCATCCCTCTTCAGGCCCCTCCTGGTTCTGGGAGACAGTGGTGGGGAAGCACCTGGCCTCTCACTTGCCTGACCTGCCTCTTCCTCCTCTCCTTCCAACCCATCCTGTGCTCCACCTGAAGCTTCTGGTGCAGTTCCCCAGAAATCACTGGCCCCCTCTCCTGAGTCTGACTCCAGTCCCGCTTCCCCCGACACACGCTTGTCAGCGTCCTGCCAGTCTCTGATGTGTGCTCAACAAACTTGAGGACCAAACCTCTCCCTGTCCACACACTGCAGCAGACAGAGTCTCATATATTGTACTTGGATTGTGTGACACACAGTTGCCAAAAACAGGTTGGACACTACTGGTGTTGTTCAAGAGTCTGATTACCAATGTAATTTTTTGGACAATATTTTATAAGCTCAGCCTGCGTCTCTTAACCAGCATCATTTGGTGATGATCTCAGGATTGCTTTTGTAACATCAACACACAAATCCCTCCCTATTTTTTAGAATATACCAGAAATGGATGCTTGTGTTTTCAAAACTATGCCACAAACTTTTACTTTTCTGTAAATCACTCTTCACAAAAAGAACTGTAAAAATCACAGGTAGGGGGGAAAAAACTGATCTGCAATTGGCAACCAGCATGTTCTTAAGTGATTGGCTATAAAGCGAAAGAAGGCATGAGCTACCACTGAGCTAAACCAGACATGTGAGCAGTTTTGTGCCAACACTGTTTATTTTACTTGTAGTGTTGTTACCTGTAGAAGGATGGCTAACCTTTCAGTTAAAGGGGCACATAAAATTATTTGGATCCATGTAGTCTAGCCCACCAGTCTGTACTTTGCAGGTGCCTGGAGCTGTGAGACAATAGCTGAAATTTAACTCTGCTTGGCTCTGCTGACAACTCTGGGCGAGCTCTTTCAGTGGCTCCTGAAAGGAAGACAAAGCCTCCGCTTTGGGATCTGGGAGTAACACCAAAATATGGTTGGATACGACTGTTGAAACCTTGGTGTATTCATTCGTATCCCCAGGGACAAAAGGCATTTCCTTTTTGCCTACAGTTTCTTTCTGCTTTGGTAGTACAGCCAGAGCTCCGTCTTGGTTGACTTTGTGAACTTCCACGTAATCTGCGGGTTTTGTGGACAAGAATGGCGGCCTTTCTGGCGGGAGTAGCCACAACCCCGCTTGGCCGTGCTGAGCATTTGAGAGTAGATCTGCTGCTTTCTCCAATTTGGCTGGTTTCCTTTCACCAAGAGTCTCAATGAGTTCAGGATATTGTGAACAGCACTTTCCTTCCTCGCTCCCCTTCCTGTCTATATTCATGGCACTGACTGCCCTTTTACATACATCCACTGTGTCATGGTAGGAACATTTAGAAGTCTGACAGTTAGGGAGCTGACCTCCACACCACGTGGATGGCCTAGGTTCACCACTGTTAATCCAGGGGAGCTGACCTTCAGTGCCCCCTTTTGGTGACTCCTGCATGCTGTTTCTATGAGCGTTTTGCACCCCATAGGTATCTGGTATTTTCAATTCCAAGAGCGGGTTTGGGGCTTCCTTGCGCTTCTCTGCCAACAGAGAAGGGCTCTCGCAGCTTCCCCTTCCCGAGTCGTTGTCTGTTTCCTGGTGCACCAGCTTCACATTTTTATTGGGGTGGCTCTTTTCGGTGCTTGGCATTAGCTGCTGGTCTTCGCTGTCATCTATCTCCAAAAATTCTACCAGCAGGTCCTCATAGCCCGGTGTTGGAGGGAATCCCTGGCAACCAAGAGCACTCAGCAATTCTTCCGTTTTCCCTGCCTGATGTGAAGAAACATACAGGGGGAAATGGTATTACGCCAAGGGTAACGATAATATTTGCATTATGTACCTGATTATGTCTGAAAATGCAAAGGAGATAGATGTGGCGCAGAGCACTCAACAACAATGATGCAATGCATGCTTTGATCTGAATTCAAGCAGATTAGCATCAGCAGAAGTGTTAACAGGTTAAAGCTGTTAAAGGCTTCCTTCCAATGAGGCGTTTTCTTTTACCCCATGTCAGGGATCTGCCAGCCCCTGCCAGTCCAGCTCTGAGTGTTTATAGAGAGCCGCAACCTGTGTTAACAACAGATTCATCTTCGAGTGAAACTGGCAGTCCAGTCTCAGGGGAGGAGCAGTTAGTGGCTGGAAGCCAGGGAATGCCAGGTGTCCAGAGAGATAGTGGGAGGCCTGGCACCACTCAGCAGACTCACGCGGAGGGGGAAGCGTCAGTATATACAGTATATACTACGCGCATATATCACGTAGGAGGAGAAGGCGGCAATTTAGGATGCCGAAACTTTGGTGTTGGCGCCAAAACAGGAGGGAGGCACTTCCGGATTCTGCTAGTGACTGAGCAGACATGATAAGGCTGAGCTCTGCACTGTAAATAGTTTGGCACTGAATAAAAGGACTTAAAGACAAATGGCTTTGGCATTTCTATTGAACAACCGATAAGAGAACCTGACACCCCATCTAAGAAAATGCAAGACAGTAAAAAAAAAAAAAAAGTGCAAAACTTCTCTAAGTGCCGAAACACTTACTTCTAGTAGCTGGGCGTCAAAGCCTTTTATCTTTGGTCCTGGGACTGGTGGTAGAATGCAAGCCACCATGCTGAAAAACAAGAAGGAGGGAAGGGGTTGGAATAAAGAAGTGAAAGAAATCATTTGGTTTTGTACTTGGTTTCGTTTTCTTCTGATAGATTTGAGCATACAGAAAACCCTGCCTGCTGGAAAAACAAATATCCATGGCTGTAAAGAAGGGACCCACAGGCTATTCCAATAAACTGATTTCACTTGTGGGTAAGATCTCAAGAGTGGTCTCTTGAGTGAAGATGAATTCTACACCCAGAAACTTATTTTTTGTGTTTGTGTTACAGGTAGGTAGCCGTGTTGGTGTGCCATAGTCAAAACAAAATACAAAATAAAAAAAATTCCTTCCAGTAGCACCTTAGAGACTTAGTTGGTCTCTAAGGTGCTACTGGGAGGAATTTTTTATTATTTTTTTATTTTGTTTTGTGTTTGTGGATTGTCAGAATAGAGCACTGGCAGCAAAGCTTCACAGTTCCACTATGCATGACCCCAACTGGATGATGTATTAAATGTATGTTTGCATTTAACATGTCTGCTTTTTATTTATTTAAATAGCAGTTGGTGGAGGAGATGGAAGAAGAACCACAGCTGCGACCACAATGTACGGAGAAGGCTTTCCAACCCTTCCCCACCCCCCCTCCGCCATGCTGTGGCAACAAATTTGCTTGTTTTCTTTTTTTTTTTAATACACCACCTTACAATGTCAGAAGTAGCAACTTACTTAATTTTTTTCAAAGCCAGTGTCCAGATCATGATCAAACATACGACAAATGATAAAAAAGCCACGAAGATCCAAACAAGCATATCCTTCAGTCTGAACTCTAGGAGAGAAAATGAGAAGGGATTAAATTTTGTGCAGTTAACAGTTCATTTCAAAACATGATTAGCTCAGGGCAGGGCAGGTGGCATCTCTACCACTTTACTCCCCCAACAACCCTGGACGGTAGATCAGTCTGTAATGCCGTGATCAGCATAAAATCGGCCAGTGAGCTCGGTGGTGAGATTTCAGAACAGGGAGTTTCAGCAGGCGTAGTTTACACGACAAGCTGTACCTGCATAAAGTCTCCTTTCTACACAAATAGAATGCCTTGTGGGGCTACCTTTGAAGGTGACCCAGAAACTACAACTACAACTAGCCGCAGCTAGACTGGTGACTGGGAGCAGCCGCCGAGACCACATAACTTGAAAGACCTACATTGGCTCCCAGTACGTTTCCGAGCACAATTCAAAGTGTTGGTGCTGACCTTTAAAGCCCTAAACGGCCTCGGTCCAGTATACCTGAAGGAGCGTCTCCACCCTCATCATTCTGCCCGGACACTAAGGTCCAGTGCCGAGGGCCTTCTGGCGGTTCCCTCACTGCGAGAAGCTAAGTTACAGGGAACCAGGCAGAGGGCCTTCTCGGTAGTGGCACCCGCCCTGTGGAACGCCCTCCCACCAGATGTCAAAGAGAAAAACAACTACCAGACTTTTAGAAGACATCTGAAGGCAGCCCTGTTTAGCGAAGCTTTTAATGTTTAATAGATTCTTGTATTTTAACATTCTGTTGGAAGCCGCCCAGAGTGGCTGGGGAAGCCCAGACAGATGGGCGGAGTATAAATAATAAATTAGTAATTATTATTATTATTATTATTATTATTATTATTATTGCATCCAGCCAACTTAATTTAGTTCAAGGGCAGTCAACATGGATACAGATGTTGCAAATGCCAATTCCCACCATCCCTGGAATACACCAGCTCCCACTCTACTAGCAGTCTGGAACTCACACAGCTAATATGTTTATCAAGTTGTCAGCTGAACTTGCCCTGATTTCCCAAAGCAGACCACCAGGCAATGTTTGGTAAGATGCACATGTCTAGTACCAGCTTCATCATATGTCAGTCCTATCCTTGTTTCATTGTGTTGCTGTTATCATTGAACTGTGGGTTTTTTTGTGATGTGGGATTTTATTTTTATTCTAAATAGAAAAGTAGCATATGAATAACAAACTCCTCAACTAGGCTTTCTAGCACTTTCATATTACTGGGGTTAATTAATGAAAGGTCACCCCCCAGCAGTTGTCCTCACCTTTTCGGAGCTTAATAAAACTTTCAGGGCTCCAGTCGCTCCACATTCCATGATCTGATCTGCAGCGAACTTTTGCAACATACCTTTCTCCTGGATTTACACTGAACATCTTATATGTTGTTCTCTGACCAACAAATATTTTCTGGAAAGATAAGAAGAACACAGATGTCCGTGACCCTGTTTTTCAGATACTGTTTCTGAAACACAGAGCATTTGGCTACTACCAAAGATGGTTCCAGGCAGCCACTGTTTTCAGATGGGATTAACTGGTTGCACAATTAAAGTTGATTTGGCATTCTTGCACAACATACCATCAATTCCTCCCCCAATTAGGCTGTGTGTGATAAGGAAAATGCAATGGGAAGTGTTGGAGAAAAATTGCTTGGGCACAATGTTGTACACCTCTCTGTAAACACACCAGGGTAAGCGCTCATTAAACAGGTTGTCAGGAAATAGGGGTGGGGGCAACATCCAATTCAGTTCACATGTAAAGGCATATCTGCCAAATCCACACTTTATGAAACCCCAAGAGAGCTGAAACTCAACCATCCTTTGAAGTTCAGACTAATCCGAATTTTGCGATGCAGTCTTCCAACCAATGTTTACAAAAATGCATATATATTAAGGGGAAGTGTGGGTAAAAATGAACATGTTATTGAAAGCAGCATACAAGAGTGCATCATTTTACGGAGAAATGGCTTGCAGAACTGTGTGTATGTTAGCTGAAGCTGCTGACAAAAGTGTGTTTATTGGGATAAATTCACATTAAAATGCTGGTGGATGTTCATGAGGATTATCTGTTGAAAATGGCTGCAGAAATGTGGAGAACTGGATTTAGAATTGGGAAAATGAGAAGCCGAGAGGGCTGAAACTGGCAAATCTACACATCCCCATCTGGAAGTGGCTCAAGAGCTTTCACCATTCTTACCTCCCACTCTTGTCCTCCTTCAGGCTTTATATGTAACTCATATTCGAGGGTTAGCCAACCAGATCTGATGTCACCCAGGGAAGGTGGAGACCAGTTCAATAACAGATATTTCCCATATACTTTTTTCTCAAATTCCAGGGAGAGATTTTCGGGAGGGTCTGGCTGAACTGGAAAAAAAGAAGGATCAGAGAATATTTATTGATCAAATGTATATGGAGGGCCATCAATCCAATCCTCTAAGGAGGCTTACACAGCAGATATAATCACAATATTTTAAAATGCAAAGTACAAGATCTTTAAACAGCAAAAAGGAACAATGCAAAAAAATTCCTGCTAGCGGAGAAAGCTCAGTTTAAAAGCATAGTATGGCAAGAATGAGAGCTTAAGTTTTGTTTAAAATGTCATTAAAACAGTGAAGGCCTAGAGTTTGTTTTAAAAAGTCTTGGTACAAAAAAAAAAAAAAGAATAGGAATATTGATTAAATTCATGCCCTTCTTCATAGATAGAAACAGACTTCAAACACTTCAAATACCTCACACCAAGAGCAGCTTTTTTTCTTTCTATCTTCATAAACTTTCATCAGAATTTTGGTGTGAATTCCTCCTAATAAACACATTTTTGTATGCAGTTCTGGCTAATGCACACATTTTTGCAAGCAGTTTGCCTTAATATAATGCATTTTTGTATACAATTTTCACTAGCATATGCATTTTATGCATTTCTTTTACCCAATAGGTATATTTTTATGCTCACTTTTGCCTAGTATATGCACTTTTGCTTTGTCAGAGAAATGCATTGCAAAATTCAGAGAAGTGCAAATTTCAAAGGATAGTCGTGCGTTTCGATTTGTGTTTCAGTTTATGAAGTGCAAACTGGATAGTTTCTCATTAAAATGCAAACAAATCCCTTATCAAGACACATGACTGTTCATATTTAGCTGATGGTATATAAGATGAATATAGAATTCTGGGTCACAGCTCTTAGGACTGTTGGGATTCCTCTCCCCCTCCAGGCCTGCCTTGCACACTTATGCTTGTACCACATACCTATATTAGCCACATCCACATAATATGGCTGAGATGAAATACTCCCCATCTCATTAGTCGCTGTTATGGTAAAATTGTATGTCATCCAAAGCGAAGTATGTTTTTTATCAAAATGACAAGAGTTGGGTCCCGCTGTTGTGTAGTCCGGGCATTCATAGTATGCCCTGTCTCTGAAAAAACACAATGGTTGGCAGGAAAGATTTAGAAGGAAATACAAACACAACATTCTCATTACACATCACTTAGAAAAGAACCCACCTTCTCTCAGAGATGCAGATTGAGACAACCGTAAAGTCATTTGTAACGCCTTACCCTTCCTTGTTATAGAACAGAGTGTAATTGCTTGGCAGACCTCCATCGGAACTGGGCTTCCACCAGCAAGTAAAGGTTTCTTTCTCAGGTGAGCGGCATCTTATTAACTCTGGCTTCCCTGGAGGTTGGCCTGGAAAGAAAGAGACAGACAAGTCCTTTAGGCCAATAGAGTCAGAATCACAAAGGGATCACAGAGGTTCAACGTCCTGCTCAATTCAGGACCTACAATGCAGGATGCAACTAGGGGGAACCCCAACAGATGGATGTCCAGAATCTGCTTCAACACCTGCTATGATGGAGAGCCCACCATCTCCTAAGGCAGTCTGTTCCACTGTCTGCCAGCTGTTACCATTAGGAAGTTGCCTAACGCTTAGCCGAAATCTGCTCCTTTGCCATTCTAACACATTTGATTCTAGTTCTGCCTCTGGGAACTGCAAGCAGGGAGAGAGTTGCTGCTCTCAAGTCCTGATTTGCAAGCTCCTCACAATGGGGATCTGGTTGGCGACTGTGAGAACAGGACTAGATGAGCCATTGTTCTGATCCAGGAGAGTTCTTATGTTCTTACTAGCTTATTTAGCATTTCAAAACAGAAAAAAAATGATGAATGATTGACTCACCACTGTGGAGCTGGAGGTAAGTTTCTGGGCTCCATTCACTCCTTTCACTATGCTCTGTTATACAGCGAACCTGAAAAGTATATTTCACTGCTGGGTGCAGCTGGGATATTTCATACTGTGTTTGCTCTCCAACAAAACGAGTCTGGGAAGCAGTAAAGACAAGGGAAACTAAGAGAATTGTAGAGCATATGGATTTTGCAAGGATGCCTCTATACAAGCAGGAATCTTTGGCACACTGGGCAGTTGGCACTGTAACATCTGCGACTCCAGAAGTCCTAGTCTTTTTAAGACTGAAGAACAGGATGGAGGGAATACATACTGTAAATAAATAAAATACATCAAGGATGAAGCCTGTGCAATGTGTGACCTTTCCACACCAGCCCACGGATATCATGTCTTATAGCTTGCCAAGGAGGTTTATCATGACTGGTGTGATTTGTTTTGCTTGGGTCCATGAGCTGTAAACCCATTTTAAGGACCACAACCCTCCCTGGTGCCATCAGGACAGGTCTTTTGGGCACATATCCAGGGCTCAACTGAGCAAAATGAGGACCCCCCCCAAAAAAGCAGTAAGCAAAATAAATATACATTGTGTGTATTTGCACAAATTGGCAAGCCAAGGTTATTGGATCACCAAACCATACTTTTTGTATGTGCTGGTGCATGTGCAGCTTGATAGCTCCCTGCCCTGGCACGAATGAGTAAACAAACCAAGAAACAAATGCTTAGTATAAAATGTGAACACAAAATTTATGAGTTTTTTTAACCCTAAAAAAATCATGACTGCTGAGCATCCATGGTTTGTCAGGTCAAAGCAAACCATGTTCCCAGGTTTGGATATAATGCTAACTTTTTGCCTTTGTGGCTTTTTTATCCACTTGCACCAGAAAAGTGACATAGAAATGATCAGGCCACATGGACAACATGCAGCCTATGCACAGTAGGATTTATTAAGTCAAGAACATAGGCTTACTGTTACCTGTGAAAACCAACGTTGCAATCTAAAGAGGTGCTCCCCATATAAGCATTACATTAAGAGTCTAAAATTAGCTAATTGCACCACTGCATGATTTAGCCAGCCTCTCTTTTTTAGAGAACTTTCAAGGGACATTTTTTGCCAGGAAAAATACGAATACAGTGGTACCTCTAGATACACCCACCTCTGGTTGTGTATCTTTCAGGATACGAACGTGGCAAACCCGGAAGTATTTTTCCAGGTTTCACTGCGCACGCATGCACAGAAGCGCTCTATGCACCATGCGCATGCGCAGAAGCGGCATCTCCTGTTGCGAATTCCTTGGGATGCGGCCGGACCTCCAGAACGGATCCCATTCGCAACTGGAGGTACCACTGTATGCACAATTTTCTGGTGACCACTGGGTACTTTTTCTGGGATGAACATTTGCATCCATCTCACAATGAACTGATGGCCAGTATCTCTGCAGTATCATTTAAGTTGCTTCAGTGCCCCTGCTTACATTTTACTTTACTGAGAAAAGTTATAATAGCCATCTTCAAATATCTAAAGATGAAGATGGGACAAGTTTGTTTTCTCCTGTTCCAGATTCTACGACCTGAACCAATGGATTCAAGTTACAAGAACGGAGACTCTGACTAAACATCAGGAAGAACTTTCTGACTGTAAGAGCCGTCCAACAGTAGAATGGACTCCCTTGGAAGATGGTGGACTCTCCTTCCTTGCAGAAGCAGAGGTTTGATGGCCATCTGTGATGGATGCTTTAGTTGAGATTCCTGCATCGCAGGGGGTTGGACTAGATGACCCTCGGGGTCCCTTCCAGCTCTACAATTCTCTGATTCTATTACCTTTGGATCACTTTTCAGCGCTCCCAGTCTAATGGACATTTTTCTTTCTTATTGCCAACATGACAAATATAGCTTTGCAGTGCTCATTAATCTAAACAGTTCTCTGGAGGAAGCTTTGGAATGAAGGATGGCCTCTTGTTCCATAGCTCTCTCTGTCCCTAACATATTAATCATAACTACTTCAACATACAGTATTCCTTTCATGATGCCTGAGTCACTTTCTGGTGCTGGCAAGAACACCTGATTTGTTTCCTTTATTTTATCCAACTTGGAAACAGAATCCCAGTTGCAATCAAACAGATCCATATGCAAATACATATCCTAGGAACACCGAGAAGCTACCTTACACCAGGCCAGGTAGGAACACAGAATACAGAAAGCTGCCGTATACACAAGAACACAGTCAAGACTGTCATATACACAGTCAGATTATATCTGGGGCGCCAGCTCTATGGGGCCGAGGGGTCTTTGGTCCCCTCAAAATCTGTTGGGAGAGGGCCGGGCCCCCTCAGTGTTGAGGGGGCAGAGGATGCCATGTGTTAAGATACAGAAAAATCACAGCTATAGCACAACAAATTGTATGTCTGGAGAGTTTGGATCAAAGATGTCCAAAATAAAGTCAGTTTGGTGCATCTGGATAAACTTGATTGGTGTAATTAAATGTACATGGCGGTTTTTAAAGTCTTGCTTTGCCCATGGCGTACTTCCACTAGCCACTGTGTTTCAGGGTCTCCTTTGGTAAATAAGGGAACAGCAACAGCATCTGCCTTTCTCTCTCCTATTTATAAGGTGCTTTTGAATGAAAGAACAGAACTCGCTTACCTCCCATTCTTTCTCTCCTGTAGGCTTCAATCGCAACTCATAATTGCACATTTGCCCTCTTGTTCCATCATCAACCAATGGAGGCGGCGACCATTTTGCCAACACATACGTTCTCTCTTTCAACTGTTTGACTTCCAGAGATAGGTCTGTGGGAGGGCCGACCTTAGCTATACAAAGGAAACATTCATAAGTCAGTATTGTTTGCTTCTTCTGCCAAGGACACCTCTTTTGGCTATTCTGTATGTGAACTAATAGAATCAAATCAAAAGATAACAGGGAGAATATATACAAGGAGCTGCTGCATATTGAGCTACAGTGTGGTGAGAGCCAGTGTGGTGTAGTGGTTAAGAGCGGTAGACTCGTAATCTGGTGAACCGGGTTCGCGTCCCCGCTCCTCCACATGCAGCTGCTGGGTGACCTTGGGCTAGTCACACTTCTTTGAAGTCTCTCAGCCCCACTGATTTCCAACAGGCACTGATTTCCAACAGGCTTTTTAGCCCAAGAGGTCAGGAACCAAACTTGGGACTTAGAAGATGTGAATTATGTACCCTATCTGACACACTGAATTAGTACTAGATCAGGAAATCATTTAGGTCCAATAGTCTTCCCTCTTCTGATGTTAAACTAAACTAATGACTAACTTGTTTCAATATTGCATTTCCTCAAAACACCTTTGGCCTTTAGGTTTGGACAATGTTTGAGAAAATCATGGCACTGATGAGTCAGTCAGTCCCCATCCACCCCCCGCCCCAAAGTGTTGCTTTAGAGTAGAGTGGAAAGTTGTGTTTCCATGTGGTTTCCTGCTCTCCCCACTTACCTAGGGTTTGAACATCCACATAATGAGGGTCGGAGACATTACTTCCCATGCCATTGGTAGCCTTCACTGTGATATTGTACGTTTTCCAAAGCCTGGTGAAGCTCTTATCAAAATAACATGAACTGGGCCCCCCAGTTTTATAGTCTGGACATTCAAAGGGATGTTTTCCTCTGAAATAAAATAATTTAAAATAGTAATTAATAGGGACCTGTCCACACTCAACAGAACAAGTAAGAACAAATGCAAATACTCAACTCACTAGTCAGATTCAGCTTAATAAACTCACCATTGCAAGTGCATAACCTGGAGTCAGTGGGGATTAATTTTATAAAAACCTAAGAGCCATACTGGATCAAACCAAATGCCCTTCTGGGAGATGCTTGTCTAGGTTTAGTCTATTGGACAATAGCCAGACAGGTTCTTTCAGAAAACCCAGAAGGAGAGCACAAAGGCAATAGCTGTCCTTCCCTTGGGTTTGGTGCGAAATGTTGGCAGTTGCATGAATGGCTTAAAAAAAAAAAGTAAATTACACAATCTGAATTGGAAGTCTATCATGGGGCACCGGGGTGTGTGTGTTAATTAAGTGGTATATAAAATTTTGTTAAATAAGAAAAGTAAACTGTACCCTGGGCTTCTTAACAAATATGCAGAAAATAAATATGCATTGGTCTTCATTGCAGGAGTGGCTAAAGATATACCTGTGATTGAGCCATGTTTGGTTTTTTGAGGGAGGGCACCTGAAGGACCCAAAGAAAAGTGACCAAAGATGAACTGGCTTATAATTTTATGCACCTCTATCATGCCCCCTTACTCACGTTTTCCTCTAAACTAAAAGCTCCAAATGCTGTAACCTCTTTCCATTGGGAAGCTGCTGCAGCCCCTTGATAATTTCCATTGCCCTTTTCTGAATATGTACCAATATGTTTGTCAAGGAGCTGTAATTGGCTACAGCATGTCTTTGGTTGGCTGAAAGTAATATGGAAAAGGGAAAGTTGCATCTCAATTCAAGCTGAGGACACCTTTGATTGCATCTAAAGCAGTGGGTCTCCAGCAAAACTCTTATGTGAAAGCATGCTTTATTTGCAGTTCTTGGAAAACAGATTAACCCTGGAACCTCAATAAAGATCTCAGAGGGAAGAAGGTGGCACAGTTACTCATCACTTCACCTTGTAACTGGGATTGTGTTGTCTTCCTCTCTTGAATCTGTGCAAGGAGCAACAAATGACTTAAAAAAACCACCCCAAACATTTCCCTACCCTTCTGTGTTGTACAGCAGAGTGTAATTTGTAGGAAGTCCACCATCTGAATCAGCTTTCCACCAGCAAGTAAATGTTTCATTTCCTGAAGTTCGGCAACTCCTTACTGTAGGCTTTCCAGGAAGCGACTGACCTGAGGAAATGCAATCACAGATTAAATTATCATCACAGGGGCTCTGAGCAGATAGGGACCTAGAGTCGTGGTTTATTTTCAATAGCAATGGTGGTTCTGAGGCTCTATTTCCCTCCCTCTGTTTTTAGAGAGAACCACTACAATGCAGTATTGTGGCCAAAGAACTGAGCTCAAATCAGAAAGACTCAAGTTAAAGCTCACTAGGCGGTCTTGAATAGGTTGCCCTGTCTCAGGGCTACCACTGCAAGCCCCGAGACCCACCCAGCAAATGTCAGGCATCAGAAAGGGCTATAGCGGTCGCATCCTGCTTGTAGGCTACCCAGAGGCATCTGGTTGGCCACGTCAGAAAACAGAATGCTGGACCAAGATGGGCCTTTTATGTCATCCATTAGGGCTCTTTCAAGGCATACTGCAGGAACAGGAAAGTGGTTATTGGGGATTTAACTCTGTCAGAGCAGACAAGGCTCATATTTACTAGACAAGTCCCCAAATGATAGATTGTTAGAAGTGAGTCTTCACCCATAATATTATATATATATATATATATATATATATATATATATATATATATATATTCTGCCTTTTTCCATGACAGGGACTCAGGGACAGCTAAAAACGTAGAAAAAGTGATCATTAAGAAGCAGTTAAACATTAATAGCACATATGTGTTCTATTAAAACATATGGCTCATCCATCCACCAGCCCTTTCATTAAAAACAGTCAGTTCCCAAAAGCCTGTTTGAAAAAGGAAGTCCTTCACCTGCTGGCAGAAGGACAACAAGGAGAGAGCCAGTCTATATGTAATGGCTTACATAATACCTCTGGGTATTTCAGTTACATAATGTTGTTATGTCTAATTCCATTGGTAGATTGTGAAATGGTTATTCACATACATATCAGAGACAGCCAATGTGGGGCCCTCCCAATGTTGTTGATCAGAGCTCCCAGCATCTCTGACCATTGGCCCTATGGGAGTTGGTGTCAAGCCAGCTTGTTGGCTCTCCCTGATGTAAGGTTACATTAACAATTTTTTCAGGACTTGGGGAGGTTAGCCTTTCCAAAACGGTATGGGAGAATGTGATGCTAATGTCCAATACCAAGACGAAGGTCTACCAGTTTTGTGTGTTGAGCATGCTGCTTTATGGAAGTGAGTCATGGGCAACTTAGAACCATCAGGGGTGATGCCCCAACATCTTCCACATGTGCTGGATGAAGAAAGTTTTGGGTGTCACATGGCAGGACAGAGTTTCCAACAAATATGTACTCCCCCAAGCCCACATGATGTTTACACTGGCTTGGCCACAGAATGGCAGATGGCAGGATCCCCAAGGAAGCTTTCCCGATTTTAAGTTTCCAAAAGGTAAAGGATGTTTTGAATGCTCACCGTTAACAAGCCATGTGTTTAGAGCAAGCAGCAGAATCAGTACACCTGATGGTGACATCTCTAGCCTCAAGTCAGCCTCACCTTCCTCCTTTTCCTCTTCCACCACCTCCAGGAAGGAAGGAAGGCTCACTAGGAAAATAAAATAATAATAATAATAATAATAATAATAATAATAATAATAATAATATAGAAATAAACCAGCTACATTTACTAAAGGTCCTTGATGGTGCACATTCATTTTATAATGCTTTTGGTCAATGAATCATTTTCACACACCCAGGTGTCACCCAACATACAATTCATAATGCTTTTGTTTTAGACAGAATCGCTAGCTCTAGAAAATGAAGGTGGAAGATTCTGTTCAATATCATCAAATCCAGCCAGATATTAGGAGACTCCAGGGCTGAATTAGAGAGGCACAAAGACCAGGTTAAATGCACAGTCCAACTTTACTAGTCATGAACAATCCATTTTCTTGTAGGAAGGCAAAAGTTGTTGGTTTTTTAAAAATGAGCAAAATAGTTCATTGGTTAATTTCTAAACTGCATAGTACTCCTATGAACCACACTGAGATCTTCAGATGAAGGGTGGCATATAAATTTAATAATAATAATATGAATGGAAATTGCCAAGTGTGTCCCATGAGCAGAGTTGCATTAAGGGATGTTTCTACTAGTGAAAGGATAGTGGACTTTTTTTACATCCCTTCACTCCTGAACCCTCTTTGCACCTAAAAATTCTGCTACAGTGGGATCCTTTGGAGCAGAATAATAATAATAATAATAATAATAATAATAATAATAATAATAATAATAATAATTTATTATTTATACCTCACCCATCTGGCTGGGTTTCCCCAGCCACTCTGGGCGGCTTTCAAGAGAACATTAAACTAAAATAATCTATTAAACATTAAAAGCCTCCCTAAACAGGGCTGCCTTCAGATGTCTTCTAAAGGTCTGGTAGTTGTGGTTCTCTTTGACATCTGAAGGGAGGGCGTTCCACAGGGCGGGTGCCACTACCGAGAAGGCCCTCTGCCTGGTTCCCTGCAACTTGGCTTCTCGCAGCGAGGGAACTGCCAGAAGGCCCTCGGCACTGGACCTCAGTGTCCGGGCTGAACGATGGGGGTGGAGACGCTCCTTCAGGTACACTGGATAAAAGGGGAAATGACATAACTCAGTGGTGGAGCATCTGTTTTGCATGCAAAAGGTCCCAGGTTCAATCCCTGGCATCTCCCGTGAATGTTCTTTGTCTGACATCCTGGAAAGCCACTCACTCCCAGTCAGTGTGGACAATATTGAGCCAGGTAGGCCAAAGGTCTGACTTGGTATAAAGCAGCTCCATAGGTTCTTATGAGAGGTGGTACAGGTGGTTGCTGGAGAGAAGCAGAGATGGGTGAAAAAGGCCATCCCGCTCTAGAACCATAGAATTGTATTGTTGCAAGGGACCCTGAGGGTCATCTCATCCAACCCCTTGCAGTGCAGGAATCTCAATGCATGGTCCCCCATCCAATCTGAAACCATACCAGACCCTGCTTAGCTTTGCAAATGTGCTAACAGTTTTATTGCTGCACCTCTAGCAGGTGCCTTTTCTGGATCCCAGTCTCTTCTCAAAAGCAGGAGGAACTCTTTAACTCATAAGGGGTAGTTGGGCTCCAAGCCCAAGGGTGTATCTTTGGAGACCATTAAAATTGATATAAAGCTGAATGATTACATTTGCATGGAAGTCCAAATGGAATTTAATGACTGGTGTAGAATTTGGAGTACTTTGGCAAAGACCTCTGAGTTAGATTTGTTCTTTACTTTGCACTTACTATATAAATGTGTTGATAACAACTACAGCTTTGGTTCCCTGAGCTATTCTCTCCTCTCTTCCAAGGCAGCCATCAGCTAGCTGCAGTTAATTTATGAACTGTCTCACATTTTCCTCATAGCACTCAGAGAAAGTTCAATTTTCTTTTCTCTGAAATACTGATCAAGCAAGTAGCTTATTCCCTCCCCTAACATAAACAAGTCACAAGGGATTGTAGGGAAGCTTAATTAATTCCTTGCATCTGTGAAAGAATCTGGACTGATATCCACAACTGAATCCAATGCTTTCGGGAAAGGTGTCTGAAGGCTAGAGAGGCATTCTTCTCCCTTTGCCATGAGCTGACATCATGAGCTCATGGAAATCCATGTTCTCATCTTCTATCTCTTTATTTTTTTTGTAGAAGAACAGCCCCCCGGTGTCACACCACATTTGGATCAGAACCAGGGCACTGGGAAGGGTGGTTTAACCCTTTCATTCTTACCATTTTCCAGATGAGAACCACCTTCCCCCGAAACTGCTATGGCCCCCCATTAGAAGAGTTTGGATTTGATATCCCGCTTTATCACTAACTGAAGGAGTCTCAAAGCGGCTAACATTCTCCTTTCCCTTCCTCCCCCACAACAAACACTCTGTGAGGTGAGTGGGGCTGAGAGACTTCAAAGAAGTGTGACTAGCCCAAGGTCACCCAGCAGCTGCATGTGGAGGAGCGGGGACGCAAACCCGGTTCACCAGATTAAGAGATTAAGATTAAGATAAGATTAAGATAAATTTATTGTCATTGTCCGTATATACACAGTATACACAACAACGAAAATCAAACACCCAAAGACCAGATTTACCGTACACATTTGCACATATCTCCAACACTCTCATCCTATTAAGACATAATCTATTAAAACATAACATAATCCAGAATGTAACATAACCTATTAAAAGCATAACATAACCTAAAACCTATCTCATTCCTTACTACTCACTGCTTGCTATTTCTTACTACTGGCCCTGAGATCATTATTTAGTGCAATCAAAGCTCTTGAATAGAAACTATTCAGAAGGCGTGTGGTTCGAGTTTTCATCGTCCTGTATCTTCTGCCCGAAGGCAACAGTGCAAAGAGGTTGTGAGCAGGGTGGGTGGGATCTCTCAGGATATTGTGTGACTTCTTCAAGCAGCGAGACATGAAGATCTCATCCAGGGTTGGTAGTTGGAGCCCAATAACATTCTGGGCAATTTTAATTATTCTCTGTAAAGCTTTTTTGTCCATTACAGAGCTGCTCCCATACCACGATAATATACTATAGGTTAGGACACTCTCAATGGTACTGTGATAATAGGACAGAAGTAGGTGGTGAGATAGATTCAATCCCCTGAGCATTCTCAGGAAATACAACCTCCCCTGCACCTTCCTCACAACCATATTAATGTTTGCAGTCCATGAGAGGTCCTCAGAGATGTAAATGCCCAGGTATTTAAAACTGTCAACCCTCTCCACCTCCTCGCCATTTATGTACAATGGTAAAAATACACTTTTCTTCCTCCTAAAGTCAATTATGAGTTCTTTAGTTTTTTTGGTGTTAAGCATAAGATTATTTCCTTTACACCATTGAATTAACCCCTGTACTTCTTTCCTATAAGCAGACTCATCATTCTCACTAATGAGCCCCACCACTGTTGTATCATCCGCAAATTTGATGATTGTGTTGGACTTATACAGTGGGGTGCAATCACATGTGTACAGGGAATAGAGAAAGGGGCTTAACACGCATCCCTGAGGGGCTCCTGTGCTTAATACTAGAGTAGAAGAATAGTAAGATCCCATTCTCACTGTCTGCGGCCTATCAGTCAGGAAATTCCTTACCCACAAACAGATCTTCTGATGTATACCCAAATTGGTCATTTTAAGGAATAACCTGTCTGGTAGAATTGTATTAAAGGCAGAACTATAATCCACGAACAACAGCCTTGCATAGGTTCCCTGTCGTTCTAGATGACTCAGTACAGTATGGACAGCGATGGAAATAGCATCATCAGTAGATCTGTTACTTCTGTATGCAAACTGGAACGGGTCTAGAGTGGATGGAAGACCAGCCTTAATATGATCTAGCACCAATCTCTCAAAACATTTCATAACGACAGATGTTAGGGCTATTGGTCTGTAGTCATTGAGAGATACCACCACTGACTGCTTAGGGACTGGCACTATAATCGATGTCTTCAGGCAGGTAGGGACAGAACCCTGCAACAGGGATAGGTTAAAGATGTCCGTAAATACACCAGCTAATTCTGCAGCACAGTCCCTAACAACTCGTCCCATGATTCCATCCGGTCCAGCTGCCTGCCTAATATTAATGCTCCGAAAAGCACGTTGTACGTCAGAAGTCTGTAATAAAAGTGGTTGTTTATCAGTAATAATTTCTGATGATGTGCTGGTAGCCAATGCTGTAGTGACGGTAGTTCCAGTTCCCACCTCAAAACGACTGAAGAATTGATTCAGCTGATCAGCCAGGTGCTCACTGCTGCTAGCCAATTCGTTTTTAATATTTTGCCCTGTAATTTGTCGCAGGCCTTGCCATACTCGACGAGGGTCGGAGCTCTCAAAATGCTTTTCGATCCTCTGACAGTACATAGCTTTGGCATCCCTAATGCCCTTTTTCAATTTGGCTCTGGCTTCTCTATACTGTTGCGCATTCCCAGAGTGAAAAGCAGCATTTCTTGCCTTTAACAGGAGATGCACATCCCTGTTTAGCCAGGGCTTGTTGTTAGGAAACACCCGTATTTGTTTGGTGGTAGTGACAACATCAATGCAGCTTTTAACATAAAACAGTACCGTTGAAGCGTATGTGTCCACATTATTCTCCTCAAAAAGTGACCATTCAGTGCTCCTAAAGCAATCTTGAAGTTGCTCAGATGCACCTGCTGGCCACACTCGTATCTCTCTAGTTGATGGTCTAATTCTGCGTGCGAGAGGTCTGTATGATGGTATCATAAGTAAAGATATGTGGTCTGACTGTCCCAAATTGGGCAATGGCTTGGTCTTATATCCATGCATGATGTTACTATATACTCGATCTAAGGTATTTCCCCCCCTAGTGGGACAATCAACATACTGGTGGAACTTAGGAAGCACAGTCCTTAGATCGGCTCGATTGAAATCACCAGCAACCACAAATGCTCCATCCGGGTGGGCCCGCTGCTGTTTGCTAATAGCAGTTAGCAGGTGCCCCATAGCTGTATTAGTATTTGCATCGGGAGGTATATACACCGCTGTTATTAAGACAACATTAAACTCACGTGGCAAATAAAAAGGGCGGCACTTCACCACTAGGTACTCCAAATCAGGAGAGCAATGCGTGTCCATTTGTTTAATGTCCGAGCTCCAGTTGTTATTTATATAAATGCAAATTCCTCCTCCTCTGCTCTTCCCGGATTCGGCGGTTCTATCCGCTCTAATTACTGAGCGCCCTTCTAGCTGCAAAAGTCCCTGTGGAAAGGAGGGATCCAGCCACGTCTCTAAAAGGACCATAACACAACAGTCCCGGATACTTTTCTGCCGAGAGGTGATAAGTTTCAACTCCTCTACCTTGTTGGGTAGAGATCTAACATTTGATACAAGGAGACTTGGCAATGCAGGCTTATGGGGATTTTTACTTAGCCTCACTCGTAGTCCAGCCCTGCAGCCCCTCTTCTGCTTGCGCCCCCTCCGTTTTCTCTTCTTTCTGGCAAGGAGAGCAAGGGGAGTATCCCAAGGATATGCAGGATATGGAGGCTCTCTGATAAGCTCAGCTGGAATGTTGTAAGTTGAGACCTCCTGGCTGCAACCTTCTCCACCACTCTTAACCACTACACCATGCTGGCTGTCTTATCCAGGCCTTATCCAGATACAACACACACAAACACACATTTTTTTAAAAAAACAATATGGTGTACCCCTAGGAAAGTGGAGGCGGGTAGAAAAAAGTTGTGTATTGTTCATTGCATGTGGTATCTGGTAGATGCCACAACGTTTGAGGCAAGCGCAATCTGCATTCTACTCAAAGCTTGCAAGGGCAGTTTATTTGGCACATGCTAAGCTCCTCTTCTGCACCTTTCCTTCCACTGTCTCCCTTTCCCTTCCCTTTGCTCACAGACACAGAAGACAGGAACTCAGGTTTCTGCTGGGCAAGTCTTCGCAAACAATCCCTAGAAGCAGGGGTGCCATTTTAGATTTCATTGGGTCTGGGTGGCATTCGGGTGCTTCATAAGCAGAAACAACAGGTGGGCTAGAGTTCCTGAAT
The DNA here is from genome assembly GCA_034641385.1 of Darevskia mixta. Taxonomy (NCBI): domain Eukaryota; kingdom Metazoa; phylum Chordata; class Lepidosauria; order Squamata; family Lacertidae; genus Darevskia; species Darevskia mixta. The sequence continues at coordinate 2,867,416 of JAWWNH010000062.1, read as the reverse complement.
CGTGTGTAGTTAGAAAATCGGGCATGACCATTCCCCACAAATACCAGGCTCCACCAAGACAACAAGGGGTGTGTGCACAACCCACTGAGCAAACACAGCTTTTTGCAACATATCAGGCTGTAGAGGTTTTTGTCTGTAATTTCTTCAGTTAAGCACAGCCCTTCCTTTCCCATTTAATTAAAAGAGAAGGCCCTTTAGAGTCTAGAAGACTAATTTTCACTTCCCAGCAGGGAAGCCTCTGTTCCTGATTTATTCATTTTAATCTGAATCAGGCCAACTTGAAAACACAAACAAGATAATGCAATCGTGCAATAAGTGGTCTGTGGGATGATACTTTGAAACATGCATATATTAGGCACTAATAACTTCCCTGTGCAATTACAGTTCTTTTCAATAGCTCTACTCTGTATTGTGTCTCCCCTCCCCTTGTTTGAGCACTTAGTGTCTTTAATTTCCATTTGCTAATTGTCTCTTTGCTTTCAAATTCGGTCGTATGTTCCTGAACATTGTATTAGTCACTTTCCAAATCTCTTTGTGTCCCACCTCTCTGTATTTATTTTCTTAAAGTGGAAGTTGTTGGAGGACAAAGAGCCCACACAGAAAACTAATTCCACCCACAGACAACTGCTTAGTATGCCACTCGGCCTCCCTCCTCCTCCAAGTCTCTCCTCAAAACACGCCTCTTTAAGTGCAACATTTACAGTAACAACAGTTGTTAAAAACATTAAAAAAAAGGATGGTGGTGGTATCTGGACCGGGGCCAATGCAGACGGGGAGAGGAGGTTTAACTTCCAACCATGATGGCTATGATCTACCTCTGAAATGCCTCGTTTGACAGTGGGTCAGCATATGGATAGACTCTCCATGCCCTAACTTCTGGCAAAAGACTGGTATTGATTCGCTGGAAAGATAACACATGGCACCCTTTGAGCAATGGATAGAAGATATGACAACTCTTGCAATATACAAACAGATTGCTTTTAGATGCAGATTGCCTATAGATAAATACAATGACATTTGGAATGCGTTTAAAAAATATATAAAGTTGTGTTTCTAATTTTACATTTGTTTGCATAATTGCATTACTTATATACCCATATTTTGTATTGTATTACAATTTCATGTATTTTTTTCTTTTTCTTTTTTCTTTTTCTTTCTTTCTATATGTGTGTCTGTCTGTGTGTGTGTGTGTGTGTGTGTGTGTGTGTGCATGCATCAGGGACGAGAGTCAGGTAAAAGAGTCCTCCAAAGCTGATAATGAATTGATTCTCAGGTGATCTCAACATGTGCATCTCAATCCCCATGCTACATAAGTCAATGGGGTGATATGTCTGGCTATTTCTGCATTTCATGTGTGCATAAAAGCGTTCTTTGTATAAAGACTCTGCCGTGCAAATGTATGACGAAGGCATCATTCTGTACTTATGCAAAGAGTGTCCTTCACTGATACATAAGAAACCAGCCTACTTACTGGATTAATGTGCTTGTTCATCTTCAGATTTTTCACGGAGGCCTGCCAAATCAGATGACTACCTAGAAAGAAGGAGGGAAAGCTTTTTGAATATTTATGTTTAAGTCAAGGAATTTCATTTTCTTTTCAAAAGTAGATTGGACTGGTGGCAGGAGAGGAACTCCACTGGCTTACATAAAACTTCGTTGACTTATGATGTGCAATGATCTGTCCCTTAGAGGAAAGCAAAACACCCTAAGGCAGCAATCCTCCTCTACTAGGAGTAAGCCCCAGGACCCTTACTGGAGCTTACTTCTGAGTAGACAGATACAGGATTGCACTATATTTTGTTTAGTTTCCTCTTTATAATGGGAGAGAAGAGAAAAACTGAAACAGGAAACTGTGAGATTTATGTGTGCATTCCATCTCCTTGACTTTATGAAAGGCAATGTCATTTTATATACAGAACACAGGGACCATAATTTGCAATCCAGATATTTCTGAACATTCCTATTGAATTCACTCAGACTTTTCTGGCACAAACCATATGGAAAGTTCACTTAAAGGACTTAACAACAACAATTTTATTATTCATACTCCGCCCATTTGGCTGGGCTTCCCCATTTCATAATAGTTGCATTGATTGCAAATGGTGAAGATTTGCAAAGCATCATTTGAAATGACATAATTAGGTAGGCAGACAGATACAGGGCACTCCCAGAAAAGATGTTTATTGAGCATTCATCCTGATGTGATGGGAGGGAAGTTAGGTGACATTGGCTATTTGATGAGCATTCACTCCTACATGTTGACGTTGCTTCAAAGCAATAATTGCCCCACACTTCTCAGTGCCTTTTCCTGTCACTTTCCTTACTGCAAAAAGTCTGCTCTTTGGAGGAAGCGGGTTTCTTGCACAAGAGATTTCATTGTGCAACTTGAATTTGCCAGTATGTGACCAAGTCCTGCCCCAAAACAGTGACAGTCTGGAAGTGGCCCGCAGTGGTGGCTAACCTTGGCACTCCAGATGTTTTGGAACTACAACTCCCACCATCCCTAGCTAACAGGACCAGTGGTCAGGGATGATGGGAGTTGTAGTCCCAAAACATCTGGAGTGCCAAGGTTAGCCACCACTGCCCTAGAGATTAGAAATGGCTGGAAAATGGATAGATATATCGCTGGTTCATGAATGCAACTGGATATTCACATGGTCATGGCTTACAATTTTCACTGTTCTTTTATTACACAAAGATTCCACTTAACACACACACATGCAAGGACTCGTATCCTTAATCATGTTTCACTTCCAATGCAGTGCACTCTTCTGTCCTCTAGAGGGCTCATGCGCGCTGGAAGGCTCAGTGTGTGCCACCCTCTCCCCAGCCGAGTCCTTGTCAGGTGCAAAGTTATAGTTACCATGCAGCAAGCAATTAATGCACAGGTTGGGTTAGGAAACACACCTACCCCCATTCATTCTATGGCAATGGCCACTTGTCATAGCAAGAACTGCTCCCTGATCTGTTTACACAGCTGGTATTTGCGCCAGGCACTATGTTGGTCTACATCAACAGGCTACTTCAAGTTTGGGGACCACAGGGGATCTCCCTCCTCCCAGTGCTCAGAAAATGACAGTTCTCTGCTGACCTCTTTCTTCCTGTGTCTTACACCCCCCTTGAAGCAATAGCCCTTCTCTCCTTTTCCATGCATGAGTAAGTTACCAGTGCAAGGGTCAGTGGCTAAAGAAGGGGCAAAGAGTGCACTGGGAAACAGCTGAGATCCTTCAGCCATTACACTAGAACATTATTCATATCAAGATGAGTTTTTACAACCTAGACACTCTACGCAAACCATATAAGGCAAGGGTTGGGGAGCTCAAACACTAAGTTACCAGATCTCAGTGTGTTTAGCACTGCTGCAATAAACTTGGTGGTAAGGATAAGAAATCCAGCTTTTCGCCCCAAAAGTACAATACACTGCGAAACCGGGTTAGTTGACAGAAGCACCTTGTGCGTGCAAGTCTTGTGTGTGCAGTGAGCCTCTTTGTGTATAGTAGATGCAATAAAAATGGAATATGATAAGCTATGTTTATGTTATGACAAAGGCTTGAGCAATCTCGCCTGATGTAGCCCGAGCTGAAAGATTATGTGATACAGAGTTCAGAAAAACAACTTAGGGACATAAGAAAACCCTGCTGGATCAGGCCAATGGCTTATCTAGTTCAGATTCCTGTTGTCATGGACTGGCGGCATGCAGATGCAGCAGCTGGGGAACCCTCAAGGGGAGACGGCTCAGAGCCAGGGGATTGGTGATGGGACGACGATGAGTGGTCAGAGGGAGAAAAGGGAGAAGACTGGGAGAAGGAGGTGACGGAAGCTGAAGAGGCAACAGGGTAAAGGAAGCAGCAACAGATGCACCCTACACCAGTGGTTTTCAACCAGTGTGCTGTGGCACCCTGGCATAGCTGTCAACCCTGCCTTTTTTTGTGGGAAACTCCCTTATTCCAATGCCATTTCCCGCTGCTATCCCGGATTGTTGATATCCCTTAAATTTCCCGGATTTCAAAGGAAGCAGCTCCTCTCCCTCCCTGCCGGCCAGGGAGGCTGCTCAGCTGCGTTGCTCGGCTGCCAATAAGGAGATTGAGACTGAGACTGACTGGGGGCGGAGCTTGCATGCCTTGTGCAGCCAGACCCTCACGCCCAACCAGACAGCCAGACAGCCTGCCTGCCATCTACGCGCTCGGTCTTTCGCTCTCCCGTTCGCGCGCAGCCTCTGGAGCGCAGGTTGGCGAGGCTACTTTATGCCATTGCATCCCTTATTTTCAAATCTGAAAGTTTGAAAAAATCCCTTATTTTCAAATCCAAAAGTTGACAGCTATGCACCCTGGGGTGCCTTGAATGATAGTCAAGGGTGCAGCGGGCAACACTGGCCTCTGCCCCTTTGCCCCCCCCCTGGTTAGCTTTTAACTGACTTTTCCCACCTCACTTTTCTCAGTTCTAGCTCAGCGTCTGGCGAAGAAGTCTATCGCCTGAGAAAGTTTACTATGTCATTTTTTTTACAATAAAAACCTTACAAAAATAGTTAGAGACATTTTCTCCTCCTCTTATTGCATTATTTTGCAATAAGGAACAGAACTGCCTCAGTGGGGGCAACTTGCACAACCTAATAATATTGTAAGTTGTGTGCCATTTGCATGTTCAGTTCTGCTGGGGATGCATTTGCATAATTTAGCTGTGTAATGCCAACTTGCTGCAAACAGATCCATAAATGGCCAGCTATTCCTGATGGCTATTTAAAAAGCCATTTTAGAACAATGACCTCCTGCCATGCCCAGCCTCATAAACTTTAGATTAGGTCCAGAGGACTGAGAGAAGATTGGAAGGGAGGGGGAAAGAGAGAGAAGCTAGGCTGCGAAAGACCAGGTGCCTTTTTACAAGCGCAAACATGCCCAGTTCTTAGCAACAGCCACCAGGCACAGCTGACTGCTGTTTGCTCAAACATTCCCTCCTTTAAGTGGATCTCTGTATGAAAGCCTCCCTCTATTTTGCTATTAAAAAATTAAATCCAATCCAAGTATGCTTCAGGCTTGCAGTTCTGCAACAACGGCAAAGCTGTTCTTCAGCAGTACTGAACTAAGCGACTGCCAGACCATTTGAAGGGGAGGTGGATGTTTCGGTTTAGAAAGAATCTTCATGTAAGAAGTTGCCAAGCTCAAACTCCTATAGAGGGGCTATTATATATTTAAAGATTACTTAGGAGGAGTGTTGGTACTGGTGAACAAAGCCTGATGTAGCTTAGGACCAGGGTACCCAAAATATTGTCTCACTCCTCATATACTCAGTTGATCACGGCACTCTGCATTCCATCTGCAAGTCCATTCTGTATGACATAGGAATTGGGCTTTTAGTGTGGAGTCATCTGCCTTTCGGAATCCTACATTAGACAGCTGTCGTCTCTGTTGACTTTTTGACAGCTGCTGAAGATCTTCCTCTTTTAAGAAACCTTGTAAGTGGAGATATTTATCCCAGTCTGCATCTATATTGGACCATATATATATTTAGGACTATTTTTTAATTTTTTATATATGCAATTGTTTTCAAGTTTTTGCATCGTCTTTATATGTGGAATAGTTTTAGTTGTTTTAAACACAGCACTGGGTTTTTAAAAATTGTTTTTACAGTTTCTTTGTTCTTTGGTTTTCACTATTTCATAACTGTGTATTCTATTGTTGCAATCTTTTCTGGGGCCGTATGGTAAAGGTTGGGCAAGATACCAAACAAATAAAGTGATGTTCATTTCCAAGTCTCCACAGTCGTACTTTTGCAGTGGCCTGAGAACAAACCAGACAATACAAGGTTTATTTATATTTAACAAATCCAGGTTTTTTTAAAAAAGAAAGATGCTTCAATAAGCATCCTGTGATTCCCAGCAATTGAAATTCAGAGGCATATGACCTCTAATATTGGAGACAATACAGCCATCACGATGCTGAAGGTTATAAAATCACCATGACTAGGAAGCATTCATAGTCTTATCTGCCATGATGTTACTGAATCATCTTTCAAAGCTATCTAAGTTGGTGGCCATCACCAACTACATCTCATGGTAGCAAATTCCATCACTTGTCTCCAGGCTGTGTGATGTGCTTCCTCTTACACTTCCCACTAAGAACTAAAGAGACCTAAGGAGAAAATGAATGAGAGTAGAATGGAGATATCCAAGGTTTCAAGTTTGCTTTTTAAGTAGGTTCAGTGGTCTGGCTTGTGGCCTTTTCAGTAATGTGAAGAATAACAGCAAATCACTCTTGCAGGACTGATAAGAAGAGCGTTGTTCAAGGTATGGGATAAATATAAAGAACTATTAGAACCTAAAACACCTTGGTTGTTATCACCTATTGAGGTATTATCACTTAAAACATTGGGGAAAATGGGAGATTGGCCGCCATATAGAGAACTTTTAGTGGAACAGGAAGGGAAACTGGACTTGAAAGAATATGAGGAAATAAAGCAACATCTTCAAAGTTGGTTACATCATAGGCAGCTAAAATATATTTTCAAAGAGGATAACAAGAAAGGCTTTTCATACACGGTTTCTAAATTCCCAAAGGAAGTAATAGAAGAGAACACAAAATTATTAAAGAAAATGTATAACATCCTTTTGGAATGGGAAATGAAAGATGAGGAAGTGAAATCAGTAATGATTAAATGGGCACAAGACATAGGCCACAACATACAATTTGAAGATTGGACAAAACTTTGGAAAGTAAATTTGAAATTCACAGACTGTATATTGTTAAAGGAAAATTATATGAAGATGATGTATAGATGGTATATCTCACCAGTGAAACTGGCCAAAATATATAAAAATGAACAGAGGGAATGTTGGAGGTGCAAAGAGGTTGAAGGGACTTTTTATCACATGTGGTGGGATTGTAAAAAGGTTAAGCTATACTGGGAAATGATTTACAATGGATTTAAAAAAATGTTTAAAATAACATTTGTTAAACAACCAGAAGCCTTCCTGTTGGGTATTTTAGGGCAAGATCTGCCAAAAGAGAAAAGGACACTATTTATGTATGCAATGGCGGCGGCAAGAATACTGTTAGCACAGAATTGGAAGACTGGAGAAATTCCAACAAAAGAACAATGGCAAGAAAAACTGATGAGTTATGAGGAGATGGCGAAGCTGACACACAGACTTCGGGAAAAGGACAATAGGGATTTTGAAAAAGAGTGGGAACCTTTTTTATTATATTTGCAGAAACAAAAGAAGAACATTGATCTGATGGTAGGATTTAAATAAACATTCACAATTTTATGGATAGGGAATAGGTAATGTAATAAAAGGAAAAGGTATGATATTTGTAGAAGATAGCAGAATATATAAGGAGGTAAATAAATCAGAAACGGAAGCCGAGGGAAGTCCAAAAGGGGGGAGGGAGAGAGGTTTATGTAATTTGTATGTTATAAGTATATTTGTAATGAGAGAAAAGAATTTAAAAAACAAAACAAAACTATTGTGGGACTGAGTGTCCTCGACTCGTCCCATTTGCTATTCAGGACTTATTTCTGAGACGTTTTCCCCTTTGAACTCAAACCTCAACCCAGCAAATACACTCAATGAACTTTGGTTGAGAAGATGTTTATGGAAGTTTTATAAACTTTGCCATAGCAACTGGTGAGGCCAAAGTCTAAAGGACACAGAAAATATTGTTAGTGGGAAAGGCTCTCCTCTCGAGTTATGGGTTCAAGTAAAATGCAAACTTGTAGCCAAAGGCCACTGTAAACAACAGCTGAATATTTGAATGAACACAGGTGCCTACAAAATGAGCACATCCTCTGGGAGTTACATGTGATGCTCATTTGACATGCAGATTGTTCCTAACACTGAGATTACAAGAGACTGTAATCTTAAATGGAAAGGCCAGTATGGGTGGAAATAGTTTGAAAGAGGAGGGTTTTTTTTTTTGTTTTTTTTAAAAAGCTGCTATGGGGAAAGGAGTTAGGATCCTCCTCGGCCTGTAACACCCTTCTGCTTCAGAATGCAACCTCCTCTGCAGTTGCATTTTGAAAAAAGATAAAGCAAAAATTCACGGCCAAACTATACCTGACGAAGGACACGTGAATCTGTGGTTTCTCAACAGTTCACATTTTCCCAGCCTGAAGCTCATGTCCCCACATTTCCACATCTGTTTGCAAATTCGTTTTCTTTTATTGAAAAAAAGTCGCCTTGAAAATTCTCCAGCAGTTTAGTGCAAATTTCTCCACATATTCGCATATGCGATTTTTGTACAATACACAATCACTGCAAGCAATCGTATATAATGTATTTTTTGATGTTCTTTTCGTGAATCTGTGCACTTCCCCTCAATGCGTGCATTTTGTTACGCACTACTTTGTTGGAGAACTGCGTTGCAAAATTCGGAGAAGTCTGAATTTCAAAGGATGACCCTGTTTCAGTTTACATATTGTTTCAGAAAGTGTGAATTAAGTAGTTTCATTTTTAAATGAGCACTGAACCAGCTCTCTCCACCATCCCTCCACTTGACTGAGCATTACTGGGCCTTTGTGAAGAACCCGCTGTGCTTAATCATGGGTCACACCTCAATTAAGCTACAAGCACCAGCAAAATGCCAGAGTTGCTCTGCATATCAGGCACTATCTACTTATCAACATAGTTTCTTGCAGTAATTTATGTAGAGGGATTACAGCAATGGCCATTAAAACTGAAAGGTAGCCTTTTGTTTCCTAAGTCCCAAAGACTATGAGACTAGCCTGGGCACAATTCCAGATAGGTAATAGAACACATAGCTATAAAAGGCAACTTTGCTAAACTCTGAAACTAAAACTGGTGAGGAGGCAGTCAGGCAAGCAAATTAGAGGTGTGGATTCAATTTTTACAATAAAAAATACTTTTATATCACAGGAAAAGGTTAGCTGCTTGTGTAATCCCTGGTTTAAAGAGCCTATATTCTGTTCTCGGTGACAGGCTTTCCTCCTCTGGCTGCGCACCTCCTTTATTATTAAGTCAAATAAAAACTATTTTGACATTCAAGTTTTATTTCAGATTGGGAAAGCGTACAGCTGCATTTGGCCACAGTAATACACTGTGGTTTATGTATAGGAACAAGCTGCAGCCAGCTTAATCTTGCATGATAACCACCTCCCCTCTCCTTCTGTGATGGGGTTGGAAGCATTTCTTGATAAATCAAAGTTCAGCAATATGTACACACCCTAAACTGTGGTTAATATTAACTATGGTTTGCTGAAACAAGGTGGCTTCATAACCCAAGGTCTGAAGTTCTAATAAATAATAGTTAATTAAGGTCAAACACTGTTCGGCCAGGTTCAGGCGTCATGGCAACTTGTAGTTAATTAAAAACAGAGGTGAAGACTACTGATTTCCTCCCTGGAGCCTCTGTGAACATTGCTGACATATGATTTGATAATTTAATACAAGCGCATCACTAGCAACCCTGCCAAAACAGGAGACAGCATGAAAATGTGCTGAAGACTGGATTAAAGTGACAAAATTCCACAGGGAGAGATATTGGAAGAAGACACAGTAGACAGAGATTCTGTCATGTGGTATGAAGCGGAAAAATGTGCTGAAGATTAAATTAAAATGACAATATTCCAAGGGCAGTGACTTAGAAAAAGATCTTGTCAATCACCCCAAGACAATTCTTCAAATAACCTGGTGCAAAAAGTTATCAATTTCAGCAGGACTTTAAAGGATAAGCACCGGAACTGAAACCACCACACAACATTAGCAGGCGTAAATGGCATTGGAATTGGGCCCTAATAGCATCATGAGCACAAATAATAATGGATGCACAATAAAAATGACATATGGAAGGGCTCCTGGAAGAGGTGTCCATGAGGTTTTGTAAAATAGACTTGTAAAATTGGAAGGGACCACAAGAGTCACCCAGTCCAACCCCCTGTGATGAGGGAATCTTTTTGCCCAGTGCAGGGCTCAAACCCACAACCCTGAGATTAAGAATCTCATGCTCTACCAACTGAGCTATCCTGCATCTACCTTCATGCATAGATCTACCCTCAGAATCAAGTTCCACTGTGTACAATGGGACTTCCTCCCCGGGTAAGGTGTGCCAGAATTTCACCCTTAGATGAATTATTCTGCAGCCTCAGCTGAATTCTAATTATGTTGTTGATTCAGACACAACTTCACCAGTGATTTCCTGTAAACAAGGCAGCTGGTCTCCAGAGGGACCTTCTCAAAAGACATAGCAAAGCTCATCCCAGAACAGATGTGGTGAATCTGTAATTCATGTGGAAATATCATGCTTCCAGGAGCCTTCCTGAAAGAGGGCTTGCTTTTACCAACAACAGAACAAATCATGATATTCTTTGAGAAAACTGTGGACTGAGAGGAACAAGAACTTACAAAAATAACAATTACTACCTTTGGGCTAGTGGGAAACAATGAACTATGGCAGCAACCAAATGATGAATTTTTTTAAAAAAATTCAAATAGAGAGTGTATCCACACAGCAGTTTTCTGTGGACTCTGCACTGCTTTGTGCTAAGAGGTTTTCCGCAGCATCTGCATGCCATTGCTGCCAATATAGTTCCTTCATTTAATTTGAAATTGCCTGTGGAAAGTCCAATGCTGTGGAAGCCTCTTAGTGCATTATTTTTGGTGGGTGATGCTTCAATGAGCAACCTCTGCTGCTACACCCTTATTTCTGTTTGCTCCTTGCATGAGCAGATTCATGCAAGACTTGTAATAATAAAAATAAATGTCTGGGTCTGCTTGATGCTCTGAGTGTGTGGGATAGTGGTGGTGATGCCATGTTTGTGTCAAACATTCTGCAGATTAAGATAATTCCTCTCCCCCAGATTTCTCCAACTGACATTCAATTTCAACTGCAAACACCACAGAACTTGGGTGCATTGCTGAGATGGAAATGGGAGTCACATTGGTCCTGACTGCTAAGCCTCTTCTCACTGTTTCCCCCCAGCTTCTCTGAGAGTTTCCTTTCCTCTTCTTTGCTGAGCGGGGCTGTCTGATATTTGAAAGAGAAAAAAACATAAGGAAGAGGCAAGCATCTCTGTGCGGCAGGAAGCGGCATTGAAATCTCTTGCTTTTTCTCTCCAATGCTGCAGGGAAGAAGAGGTTTGAACATAGCTGTCAACCCTCCCTTTTTTTGCGGGAAACTCCCTTATTCCAATGCCATTTCCCGCTGCTATCCCGGATTGTTGATATCCCTTAAATTTCCCGGATTTCAAAGGAAGCAGCTCCTCTCCCTCCCTGCCGGCCAGGGAGGCTCCTCAGCTGCGTTGCTCGGCTGCCAATAAGGAGTCTGAGACCAACTGGGGGCGGAGCTTGCATGCCTTGTGCAGCCAGACCCTCACGCCCAACCAGACAGCCAGCCTGCCTGCCGTCTACGCGCTCGCTCTTTTGCTCACCCGTTCATGCGCAGCCTCTGGAGCGCAGGGTGGCGAGGCTACTTGGTGCCATTGCACCACCCTCGCGGCATCCCTTATTTTCAAATCCAAAAGTTGACAGCTATGGGTTTGAAAAACAAGACAAATGGAGGTTTGGGACTGAATATTCTCCTCCCCACAATCAAATCCTGAGGTATTTAAATAAAAATTGAACATCAGTTGAAGAAGGCTAGGATAAAGGAGTTATCTTAATTTGGCTTGGCACATGTACACCCAGTCAGTGAACTAAGCAACCCCCTTTGGTTTTTATTATTACAGATCTAGAATATCAGAGCTGTGGAAAAAAATTAATACTGTAAGCTAACTGTGATTGACGGGTAGGAGAAAAGATCATACCCAAGGTATTTGTCAACAGCCAAAAATGAAAACAGAAAAATCAAATCTAAATGATCTTTTTGTGGGATTTTGCCCCCATGTGGACACATCCCTAAACAAATTTCATTGTGGGAATTAAACTGGCCCTGTTCTCTGCTGTTCCAGTTACCTAAGGGCTGATCCAGGCAAGAAATCTAGCAATTGCATGATAATACATACAGTCTGTTCGCCAAGATGTCTGAAGCAACTGAGTTTATTGGATTAAGAGAGAAGACATTCTTTTCTCTTTCAGATCTCATAAGAGAATAATATAGCAACCTTTTTAAAACGAAAAATGAGTGAGAATTAAGGAATTAAGGATGGTATATATTTATGGTAATTGTGCCAAACATTTCCCCCCAAGTATGGATGTTTCTTATTCCATTAATCTTACTTATGATACTTATTCCAACTGTGATATGTCTTTATGCTGACTGAGATTTATATGTTAAGTTGTTTGTGTGCTATTTATTTATCTTATTTAGTTCATTAAATTTATACACTACACGATTGTAAAGAAAAACCTCAAAGCAGTTTACAAGAGTATGATACTTATAAAACTCGTGGAACAGTTATTACAGTGGTACCTCAGGTTACAAACGCTTCGGGTTACAAACTCCGCTAACCTGGAAGTAGTTGCTCCGGGTTGCGAACTTTGCCCCAGGATGAAAAAGCAAATTGCGTCCCGGCGGCAGTGGGAGGCCCCATTAGTGAAAGCACGCCTCAGGTTAAGAACAGTTTCGGGTTAAGAACGGACCTCTGGAATGAATTAAGTTCGTAACCCGAGGTACCACTGTAATTGTGTTCCCTGCTGCTCAATTTCTCCACCTGGGGTACAGCTGACCCTGTAAACATGCAGTTTGTTCCTGAGAGGACCTGCCCACCTAGGCTGGATAGGAGGAGTTTCTGTAAAAGAGATCCTGTTCTACTGAGTCATTGGCTGGGCAGCAAGTTAGCCCTGACTCTCTACATTTCCAAGCCTCCTTCAGGTCTGACTTCCTGGATAAACTTCTATCTCACCTCCAACAGTTCCTTATAGCACAGTCTTGGCACTGTCTTGCCCGTTGCCTTCTTTGGCATATATATACTGAGTCACACTGAATCCAATCAAATAAATAAATATTGTGAAACCCCATTTTTTTGTCCAAGAAAAGACAAAAGGAATCAAAGTTTCCCAAGGGATGTCAAGTAGAAATAACTCACGGTTTTGTCGTTGCCAGTGGTAATTCCTTCTAACTCAAGGATTACAATGCATACATTGACAGATCATCTAGGGTGAATCCATTTTCCTGAGAATGTCCTGGCTTTTACCTCAGGTTCATTAACTTGTGGGAACAGGCCCAGCTAACAATTACTACTGCCAAATACACAAACTGAATGAACTGGTAGGGAATAAGAAGGGGTGGGTGGGACGAAATACCATACTGCTAAACAGTCCTGATTTGAGTGGGACACCCTGGGATTACAGAAGCCATCCTGGCTTCTGATTGAATCCCAGAATGTCCTGTTTTTTGGGCCAAAAGACGAATGAGAGGGCTAGAGCAAAAAACTAGCATCCTGATTTTGATCAGCAGAATGTTGGAGGGTATGAGATACGGTACTTTTTTCTAACCTCTTCTGGGTATACGGGGAAGATTTTATATATATTTGGCCAAGCTATTTCAGGCCAAAGTAGACTGACCCAGTTTCGCTATTCTCTCCTTTACCCTCCCAGTTTTATGGTGATATAATAAAAGTATGCACAGTGCAAACTTAGAGTTCACCCACATTTCCACTTGTGTCCCACAGCTTTTACCTAGGAAACCCAGTTTACAATTGAACTGGAACAAATACCTGCAGATTGTTCTGATTCAGCAGTAAACAGTGGGTTTTCCTGGGAAAAGTGGCGGTGCAAACGAAAAACCTTTACCAGGAAATAGGAAGAGATTCATGGCAGGCATCCCTTCTGCTTAATGGTCTTGGATTATTCAACTGGTTGGCAATACTTTAACAGGCCATCATTGAGCAAAGATTTTCATGGAAATTAGACACTAATGAGATGCAACACATATTTTGCAAAGGTTAATCCTACAATAAATTAAATTAGAGTTTCCCAAGCAGATCACAACAGGAATGACTGAAGTTATTCGATTCCACAGAAGTCTTTCACACAGTGCATGATATTCTGGGATGGTGGAATGTCATAGGATCACAGAATCATAGAATTGATTCCGTGAAGCTGGAAATGTTTGAAATATGGCAGCCCTACTCAACCAAAGCGTCCAAAACAGATGACCATCCAACCTCTGCTTAAAAACCTCCACTGAAGGAGAATCCACAACCTCCTGAGAGGGTCCATTCTACTGTTGAACCACTATTAATGCCACAAAGTTCTTCCTAATGTTTAGTTGGTATCTCCTTTCGTGTAACTTGAAGCCATTGGTTCGAGCCCTACTGGCTAATTAAGATCCATCACAACCTGCAACATAACTGGCACCTAAGTAACAGACTCCTCTCGCTCATTAATTTTCCAATTCTTTAAGTAAAATGGAAATTAAACACAGGTCCATTTTGTTAAAAACTTAAATTTAAAAAATGTTTGCTAAACAGGTTGCACTTTTCCCTCTGCTTCAACCACTTTTGACCATCAACTTGCAATGCCATTTATTTTCTTTTTGCCATTCTCTCCCTGTAAATATAAGCTTTATTTCTTTCTTATTTTGGAAAAAAAGAGGTAAATGTCTAATCTGAGGCTCATGGATATGCTCCCACCTCACTGACGACAAGCTGTAATCTAGGTTTGTTCTTGATTACAGCTCCTGGAAGTGAGAGCTGGACCATAAAGAAGGCTGATCGCCGAAGAATTGATGCTTTTGAATTATGGTGCTGGAGGAGACTCTTGAGAGTCCCATGGACTGCAAGAAGATCAAACCTATCCATTCTTAAAGAAATCAACCCTGAGTGCTCACTGGAAGGACAGATCCTGAAGTTGAGGCTCCAGTACTTTGGCCACCTCATGAGAAGAGAAGACTCCCTAGAAAAGACCCTGATGTTGGGAAGGATTGAGGGCACAAGGAGAAGGGGACGACAGAAAATGAGATGGTTGGACAGTGTTCTCGAAGCTACTAACATGAGTTTGGCCAAACTGCGAGAGGCAGTGAAGGATAGGCGTGCCTGGCGTGCTCTGGTCCATGGGGTCACGAAGAGTCGGACACGACTGAACGACTGAACAACAACAACAGCTCCTGGATGAGGAGCACAGAGCTTAACCCAAAGCCTGGGTTTGGACAACATGCTAAGCCAAACCTTAGCATTTTTGCTCAGGCTGACTAATTCCCTTCTTTCCTTGTCTCGCCTATAAAAATCCAAGTTTGTTCATTTTTTTTTACTTAAAGTTGCTGATTCCCATAGCTCGATAAACCGCTCTTTTAAATGAAGAATTTGTTTTCTTTCCCAATACAATTTCATTTCTAAGACTCTAATACACAAGGACGCAGCAACGAAACCAAACAAAGCCTCATTTTCTGAAAGGAATGTGGAAAAAGCACTCTAAACAAACCATGGAAAGCCATTAGCCCAGAGTCACATGGCAGGCTAGATGGAACCAACAAGCGCGGACTCTGGCAGCCACACTTGAAGTGACAAAGATAGCATCGTTCCATGTCTCGCTTTGTTACATGTATGCATAGGATGCTTGCAAGAAAATAATCCTTCCAAGAAGAAGGAATAAGCCTTCAGTTCCAAGAAATGTAGAAGGCAGTTACCAAATTATCCTCGGCAATTGCTCGTCACCTTAGACTGCTTCTTCTAAATTCAGACTGTAAACAACTCATTAGTGGGTTTTTTTGATGTTGCTGTTGTGAAACTTGCATCTCCTTTCAATAGAAAGAGCAAATACCACTCAGTGCCAACACGTGATGCTGGGCCACATGGTGGTGGCAACCTCACAAATGATTTTATTGGTCTGGTCCGGCTTTCTGAGCCACTTAATGTATAATTTGATAACGTACAAATTGCCTTGCTTGGAGCAGACCTCAGCCCCATGCTCCTGTTTCTAATTGCAGCAAAACAGATGCCTCTAGAACCAGGGGAGACAACAGGAAGACTTCCACATGCTTCAGACTCCAGCTCCTACCAGCTACAGCAAGCATGGCCGGTGCTCAGGGATGATGGGATTTCTGGGTGGGTGGGGCAAGGGGGGTTGTTGCCCCGGCACATGTTTATCGAGGGCGCATTTTGCTCCTCATGCTGGCCCTGCCAGCCTCGTACTGCTTTGCGAGTCCAACCCCACACCCTAGGCTCACAAAGCAGCGTGGGGCTAGCAGGGGGTCAGGAGCACGACGTCAGAGACTAGGCAGAGGAGGAATGGTGGAGACTGCCTCCCCAGCCTGACCCTTCCTGTTCAGAATTACAACAGGGGTTTGAGGGAGATCACAGCTCAGAGGCAGATGAGGGGGAAAGCTAATGGGAGAGAAGGAGGAAGAAGCACCGGGGGGGGGGGGACAGCTGATGGACACAGTGTCTTTAGAAAGCATTCCAGACCCCCCTCTCCCAGAACCTGGTGGGCATTGAAAGTAGGAGAGCAGAGAGCTCAGAGGCAGAGGGCACATCTCAGCAACTGTTGGGATGATGCATAATGGGAGAGAGTGGTGACTCACTCGGAGCAACACCATTATTCCGAGAGGCCACATTCCCAATCCTCTCTCTGTGAATATTGAATAAAAAGCATTGGTAAGAACAGGCATAGGCAAACTCGGCCCTCCAGATATGTTGGGACTACAATTCCCATCATCGCTGACCACTGGTCCTGTTAGCTAGGGATCATGGGAGTTGTAGTCCCAAAACATCTGGAAGGCTGAGTTTGCCTATGCCTGGGTAAGAACTTTCCTTGTCTTATCCATTCCTGGCAACCTATCATGAGGAGTTGGATCCTCTAATGCCTGACACATGCACCCTTCAAATCAGATGGATTTGAATGGCACGTGCCTGCCCTGCTGCATTCTCCTCACATCATCTGATGACAGGACAGCATGAGGAGGATGCAATAGCCATGCACACTTTGATCCCATCTTCGCAAAGTGAGGGCGAGGCTGAGATCAGAGGGTACATGGCTGTTACGTGCTTCTCATGCCACCTTTCCCGAGCTGCTCTGAGAGGCTGGGATCATTCCTCCCTTCCTGGCGTGCACACATGCTCTTGCCCCTGGGCACCATGAATACATGTTCCACCACTGCTAGAGAAAGATTGGAAGAAATATGATGCAGTTTTACTGCAAGAAACCAGTTCTCATAAGTTGTCTAGATGGGGCTTCCCAGGAGTGAGCAGGAAGAGCAGGCATAGGCAAACTCCGGCCCTCCAGATGTTTGGGACTACAATTCCCATCATCTCTGACCACTGGTCCTGTTAGCTAGGGATGATGGGATTTGTAGGCCAAAACATCTGGAGGGCTGGAGTTTGCCTATGCCTGAGGAAGAGGGAAAAAGCACCCAGGACCCAGCTATACAGCTGCAAATAAAATGTGTTGTAAAGTGCAATATACAATTGTGACACTAAATGTCAACTGTGAGCTAGAGCAAATTCAATGCATTTTTCAGAACAATTTTTTGAAAAAGCATTTTTCACAGGTTTGTAGATCCCACCCAAGATCAGTAGAACAGAGTATTTAAAAAAAAAAAGATAAAAATAAATTACCATCATCTTTGTTTATAACTCCTGACCAAGGAGCTTCAGCTTGGAAGCAAATGGAGCTAAATGAACATCTTATTTCTGTAATCACCGGAGCCTGTCTTCTTTCTGTTCTCAGGGCTGGCCCAAGACATTTTGGCACCTGAGGTGAACCACAAAACAGCAGACCGCCCCCCTCCCAGCCAGGGAAGAAGGGGTGAGTGAAGATCTACATCAAGAACAATGGGGTGGGAATAACGATCTACATGGGGACCTGCTGCTCCTGTGGATCCAGCCGCCTGAGGCAGTTGCCTCACCTTGCATCCGGTCCCGTCTGTTACGCTTCCTCGGAATCAGACATAAGTTGCTCTGAGCATTTTGGAGGAACACAAACCAAAATCTCATACAGGTATGCTTCCCATGGGCTTAAATACAATCATCTCTATTTCTATCTCTGCTATGCCTGTCTGGAAAATCTGGCCTTTCTGTGCATCATTCTGGATTTAATAGGCATTAATTTGCATGTTTCTTCTTTCAGTGATTTTTTTAACCCCTTAATGGTAGTATGGGAATGATCCATATGTGCAAAGCTTTCATAATCCTGACACACAAACCAAGATTGTCCTTTGGCAAACCACTCAGTATCTCTGTGACTCACTTCCCCTTTCATAAAGTGAGTATTATAGTAGTACAGTCCTGTCTCAAATGATTAGGAAGGCGGTGACTTAATTTTAGGACCTTGGGTGTCATCCAGCCCAACCCTCCTTGCTCAGTGCAGGATCTGCAATGTATGGCTGTAACTACAGCATTTCTGACAGGTGACGCTGCCTGTCCTCTGCTTAAATACCCCCAGCACAGGAGTGTTCACAGGTAGCCTGCTGTGTCCTTAACGTCAGGAGGTTTCGGCTCATGTTTCGCCAAAATTTGCTTCTCTAACCCACTGGTTCTAGTCCAGCAACAATAAGCAAGATACATGCTGTTCGGGTGTTTACCTATCCTGTGGTTGTGGTTGTGTGAAAGGGAAAGCGAGGCTGCATTTGATGGCCCTCCCCGCATCACATCCCCACCGGCTATCCATGTAAAGACCTGAAGAGGGGAGCATATGATCTAGACCCCTGATAATGGTGAATTCCCAGTTAGGGCTGCATCACAGAAGAGAAGAAGAAGAGTTTGGATTTGATATCCCGCTTTATCACTACCCAAAGGAGTCTCAAAGCGGCTAACATTCTCCTTTCCCTTCCTCCCCCACAACAAACACTCTGTGAGGTGAGTGGGGCTGAGAGACTTCAAAGAAGTGTGACTAGCCCAAGGTCACCCAGCAGCTGCATGTGGAGGAGTTGGGAAGCGAACCCAGTTCACCAGATTACAAGTCCACCGTTCTTAACCACTATACCATGCTGGCTGTCTTATCCAGGCCTTATCCATTAGGCCTTATCCAGATACCCGGTTCACCAGATTACGAGTCTACCATTCCTAACCACACCACCACACTGGCACTCAATGTCACAGCAATGACAAGGAATGCTCCAAAGGTATTGATCTACTCAGATACCAAGTCACTCTACAGAAGAGCAGCCACAGTTGTTTTGGAATGTATGTTATCTTGGAAGGCAAAAGAAAAATACTACGAAGTTTGAAGCAAAAGGTAAGAGTGGAAGAACCAACTTGAGTGTTTGGGGAGATGTATCCCTTGCGTGTATCAAAATGACTAAATCGAATGAACATGTTCCATGATACAACTGAAGCAGCACAGGGGTGACTGATGGCTTTTAAAAGAGGACTAGGCAAAGACTACCAATGACTACTAGTAGCAGTGCCAACTTGAATAAAATATTGGAGGGGGGGGCAGATAAGCCCTGCCCTGCATAATCAGCACTGCAGGCACACACCATTTGAATGGCAATGCCCATAAACTTGGGAGGAGGGCTGGCCCCCACAAATAATTTATTGGGGTGTGTGTGTGAAGGGACCTCGGTCCATAGAAGTTGGCTCCTATGATTACTAGCCATGATGACTATGCTCCGCCTTCATGGTCAGAGGCAGCAATGCTTCTGAATATCAGCTGCTGGAAACTGCAGGAGAGGCGAGAGTGCTCTTGCAGTGGATACTAAACTAGATAGGTCATTGAGCTGATCCAGCAAGGCTCTTCTTGTGTATCTAGTTTCTGCTGAGAGTCCAGGGCTGTAATATTTCAAGTGGGTAACTTATAGGTTGAGTGCTCCCCGATGTAAATAGGTAAGAAGAAAATAATGACCCTCTTAGAAAACATGTACGAATTGGACAGCAGTGGGTGAGAACTAGCATTCTGCAGGCAAGGTTTTTGCAATGGGGAGGAAATTTCAAGCAGGTGGTTCCCCACCTGGCAGTCCTAATCGCAGACCTTACTCACAGAATGTAGCCAGAATGACAAAGTGCTTTACAGCACCCATTAGCTAAAGACATTAAAGGCAACCTGACAATACAAATTATGTCCATGAAAAATGGATATTTTGCTTGCATAATTATGAGAGGTTTAAGCTGGGGGCGGACAGGAATGCAATCAAATTACATCCGACTGTGGCTGCTAAGAACTGTTGTTCAACCACCATTTTCTTTTCCATTTGATAGTGTGAGAGGAATCTGAATTATTCTAATTGGCAAACAAAAGTTCTCCTGCAGAAGATTCGGCATTAATGACGACTCCTTAAAAAATACCAGAATGGGGAAAACAAACAGAACTGCGAGGGATGATACTGTATAAACAATCAATTATGTTGTCTTTCAGAACTTCTTTAAATGTTTTAATGGACAACATTATCTCAGATTTTTTTAAATTAACCCCCCCCCCAACTATTATCTTTTTAAGGGAGATTCTGTAAGATGTGGGAACTTGTATATTTTCTTCATAGGTTGAAAACTAGCCGTGGGGGGTGGGTTGATTTTGAGCTAACAAAATCTGGAGAGGAACGTTAACTAGTGCTCTTCCACTCCTGAGAGCGGCATCGGAGGTTGCTTTTCATCTTTAAATCTCCTCCCCCAATACCCTAACTGTGTGCCATGTTTACTCAGTCTGCAAGATACGCAAACCAACTCAGTGGCAGATTTATACTGGACAAGGTCCTATGTCAAGTCACCACTCAAGGTTACTGATGGGGACCTCCAGAAAGAGCTCTCTTGCAGGTCTTAGGATCTGAGCAAGTTGATATACAGAGAGGCTTTTCTTCAAGTATTTGGGTCCCAGTCAGTGGTTACTAGCCATAATGGCTAACTTCTCCACCCTCAGCCAGAGGCAGGAGGCACCTAGATTTCTGGGAGTCACAAGTGGGGTGTGTGCTGTTGTGCTCAGAATCTGCTTGTGGGCTTCCCATGGATATTTGGGTGGCTACTATAAGGACAGGGTATGGGATGAGATGACCTGATCCAGCAGGCTCTTTTTATGTTCAGAAGTTGTTACGGGCTTTATATGTCAACAGCAACACCTTGAAGTGGGCTCGCTAGCACACAGGCAACCAGCGAAACTTTTTCATTTGATGGAATACCATCAAATTCATGAGACATATAAACAGGACAAAATGAACGGATTTGACAATGAGCCCTTGAAATTTGAAAAGGAACTATTAAATAACAAAGCTAAGATAATTTCAAGAATGTAGCGACTCCTCCTTGACTGGAAAGTCAAGGAGGTGGTGGTCAAGGCAGTCATGATCAGATGGGCACAAGATATTGGTCATCCGATAATGTTGGCAGAATGGGAATACCGTTGGAAAACAACCATGAATTTTACGGCGTGCTACAATATCAAAGAGAATATATTAAAGATGCAGTATAGATGGTATCTTACCCCGGCAAGGCTTTCCAAGATTTATAAAAAATATAGCGAGCAATTGTTGGAGGTGTGGGGAAAGTAATGGAGACATGTACCACATGTGGTGGACGTGTAAAAAGATAAGAGAGTTTTGGGGCCTTGTCTATGATAAGTTGAAAAAAATCTTTGGAACAACATTTTTTAAAAAGCCAGAAGCTTTCTTGTTAAGCATCATTGGTAAAGATATTCCGAAAAACCTAAGAGAAATATTCCTATATGCTATGGCAGCGGCCCAAACGCTAGTAGCAAAGAACTGGAAAGGGGGAAATGTTCCGACTATAGTGGATTGGCAGAATAAACTACAAGAATATGTGGAAATGGTGCAATTGACCAACAACCTAAGGGGCAAATCAAGACAAGAATTTGTACAAAAATGGGATAAATACAAGAGATATATACAAAAATATACCAGTGGTTTGTCATCTATGGCAGCATTTGATTGACCTTGGATAAAGAAATATATGAGAAATAAGATCAATGGTACGAATTGCTGTAAGAATGTATTAGAGAATATATAAAAACAGAGAAATGATGGTAGGTACATTCACTATCAGAATAAAATCATACAATGGGAATTGACAGGAAGTCCAAAGCTTTCATGATCTTTTTTGTTAATAATTCTGGTTAATATTCTTTGTTAATAATTGCATAAAAAGCAGCAGATATACAGCTGAATACAGCTGAAGTTCAAGGTTTATAAATACGTAAGAAAAGATAAGTATATGTTTTTGTTTTTCTCTTTTTTATGTATGTGATTAAAATTTCAATATATTTTATGAGATGTTCTATGTAATGTATTGCAAGATTATTAATAAAGATGGGGAAAATAATAAATAAATAAATAAATAAATAAAACATGCATGACAGCTGGCTATCCAACCTCTGCTTAAAAAACCTCCTAGGAAGGAGAATCCACCAAACAGCTTTTACTGTCAGAAAGTTCCTGCTGTTTAGTCAGAATCTCCCATCTTATAACTTGAATCCATTGGTTCAGGTCCTACCCTCCAGAGCAAAACAACAACAACCCAAGCTTGCTCCATCTTCCATGTGAAAGACCTTTAAAAACTTCCATTAGCCATCTTCAAATGTCTAAACAGAAGTAGGGTGGTCATCTGTCATGGAGGCTACAGGTGTGATTCCTGTAGGGGGTTGGAATAGATCAGTGTTTTTCAACCTTTTTTGGGCAAAGGCACACTTGTTTCATGAAAAAAATCACGAGGCACACCACCATTAGAAAATGTTAAAAAAATTAACTCTGTGCCTATATTGACTACATATAAAGTAATTCTCTTGAATAGGAATCAAATAAACACAAAGAAAGTATTTTATAATTACTTTATTATGAAATAGTAAGTAAACAGAAATATGAAAAATTATAAAATACTTTATTCAGTATTTTTCAATTTTTCCCACGGCACACCAGGCAACATCTCGCGGCACACTAGTGTGCCGCGGAACAGTGGTTGAAAAACACTGGAATAGATGACAACTGGGAGTGCTTCCAACTCTACAATTCTATGATTTTATGATTCACCTGTGCATGCGCTGTCATCTGTGCATGTGCAAAAGCTGAACCATGGCTTCCATTTTTGAATTGTAGGGAAGCTGGATTGAAAAAAAAAGTGCATCAAAGTAGAGTATTTCTCTACATGATACAGATGAATTATTGCTAAGGGTATCTTAAAAAAAAAAACCAATGGTGGGATTGGGCTGGTGCAAATGTTCATGTGGACACACCCTTAGACATTCTTCAAGAGGCTGGAGAGTTGCTCATGGATAAACAATTCATAAGGGAGTAAGTCCCATAGAAGAAAACGCCACTGAGTTCCAAGTACACATACTTCGGATCCAGCTGTACACCTCTCAACCACCTCTTTGCCTTCCTTCAGTATTTATTTCACACTTCTGTCCTTGAACTGCCTCCCTGGTGCATGATTTATTGGAAGAAAACCCCGTGGTTGTTTTTATGACTGTAGTAATCTGTTCCTCACTTGCTTTATTTCCTTGTTTTATTATCTTAGTACATTTGTATTTGTTAGGACATGTGCTCACTTTCTCATTTTGCTCACCTGGGTGAGACGTGCACTTTTTATAGCATGCCTGTAAAATTCCATTTATGGCTTCCAAAGGGCTGTGAAAGGCTATGTGGGAAAGAGCCAAAGCCCCAGCAACCCTTCTCTGGCAAATCCCATTGCTGCAACTGACACCCCATCCACAACCCTCTTTAGGGTTAGGGGTCCTTGCCAGGTGGAGGGGCTGACATCACCTCACCTCAGAGTAGGCCCAGGGACTGATGCTCCAGAAATGAAAATCAAACTTTAATAGGATCACAGACACATGCAGCGTTGCAAGATCTGGTGTTTATCAGATTGGGCAGAGTGGAGAACCTTATGTGCTCATTGCTGACACTGCAGTCCTGGAACCTGGAGCAGCTGACAGCATCTCCTGTAGCGTCAGAAAGGTGTGTGGGTTAAGTGAAAAGTATTCTTTCAAAAATGGTTTGGCCTGGAAGATCTTGATGGGTCAGCCAACTCATGATTGTGGGCTGTTCAAACTGGATGCCCAAGTTTACCCAAGACACACCTCCAATTCCTGAGGTTGTCTCGGTAGCCTTGATCTTTATCGGCCTGGCACTTCCCACAAAGGGAACTCTGGCCAAGACAGGTTTCATTCATCCAGGTTTCATTGCTGATTCCATCCAGGCTAAGTAACAAGCTTCATGAAAATGGTGGGTCCAGCCAAAGTTAAATGCATGTAAGTACTATTGTTCTGGATGTGTGAGAGAATAAAAAAAAATGTGCTCAGCTCTCTTCTGCTGGAAATGTCAAGAGTGAAAAATTGGACTGGAGCCACTATTGAAAAAAACAAAACATAAAAGTATGTGCAAAACAATTTTGTAGAAACTTATACAATAAACTTCTATTTAAAAGAGGTATGGGGAACCTGTAGCTCTACAGATGTTTCTGGACAAACTCCCCTGACCATTGTTTGCTTGTTGGTTGGTTGGTTTAGTATATTTATCTACTGCTTTATACTTAATAACTCTAAGCAGTTTACAAAATAATGAAACTGAAAACTAAAATTTGCAATGCAATATAAAACAATAAATCCCCCCAAACAAAAACATAGCAGTATATTTTGAAAACATCTTAAAAGTCAGGGATTCCTTCCTTCTCCAGCCTCCCTTTTGCCAAGGGACATCCT
This sequence comes from Darevskia mixta, assembly GCA_034641385.1. Classification (NCBI taxonomy): domain Eukaryota; kingdom Metazoa; phylum Chordata; class Lepidosauria; order Squamata; family Lacertidae; genus Darevskia; species Darevskia mixta. The sequence continues at coordinate 2,842,953 of JAWWNH010000062.1, read as the reverse complement.
GATTCACAATATACAAGATTCACCTCAAAACACATATACATTGCACCCACATTCTGTCTTATTTACACAAACCACACAGTATCTACTTGTCAGGAGTAGGTCAGCAATAAAGAAAAACACTGGAGCCAGTGAAGTTAACTCTTTATTCAGGGAAACGAAAACAGCGCAGACATAGTGATAACAGCAACTCTTCCCAGTACGTCTTGCCCCAATGAGGCAGCTGCAAGGACTGAAGGTCACCACCTCTCTCTAAGGATCCTTCCTTGGTTCCTTCCCCAGCAGCCTAAGGCGCCATCATCTTGTCTCTCACCATTCCACCCATTCCACCAATCTTCATTTCTCTGTATATTCTGGGAGACCAGGGGAGCTGGTCACAGCAGATGAGGAAGATTCCCTAGATTCTTCAGCAACCTGCCTCATGTCTGTCGCCTGGCCCCTCTCCTCTTCCGCCTTTGAGTCTGGACTGCCCTCTTCCTGCTCACTAAACCCTGTTGCCTCTTCAGCTTCTGACGCCGCCTCCTCCTCCCAGTCTGCTCCCTCTTCTCACTCATCATTGTCCCACCACCAATCCCTACCTCAGAGCCTTCTTGCCCTGGCGGTTCCTCAGCTGGTGCCTCCTACCACTTCTCTGCATCCAGCCAGTCCACAACACCATGACTCCTTCAATATCACTCATCCCATTCTATTCCACCTCAAGCCACCCACCCAGTCACTCATTATCTCCTTCTCAATCACCAAATCACTGCCACCAATTATTGCTATTGCTGCAATAAAAATATATTGCAAAAAAACACAATGAGACAATGAAACCATTCACTGGCAGAACCATAAAAAAAATGTAGAAACAAACTGCTGCCTGTCAGTTGCATGGCTATATTGTTCCTGACAGCAATCTGGCTCTCAACCAAGTTAGTTTAACCCACCCAAGGATGGGTGGAACTGCACACCCACTCCCTGGTGCCCCTTCCTCAAATCCATGAGTGTCCTGTCGACATTTCAATTTGCACATGAGACGCTCCATTAGTCATGCTGGCTGGGACTGCTGGGAGTTGGATTTGAAACATATCTAAACTAAAGTGACTACTAAATGTGCAGCCCAATATTTTGCATATAAGGACTGGGCCAAGTCTCCCTCCACAGTTTCCCCAAAATATTTTTATATGCCACCACAATCTATGAGTGGTGCGAGATTCCAGGTGCTGCAGACGTGCTTGCGAGGATCCGTGTTTCCTTTTGGAAATGAGGCACAGCGGAGACTGCAGTGTCTTTATGATATATTGTTTATTTACGCATAGAAACAACCTACGCCCACAATTGAGGGGTTTACAGCGTTAACACCCTCCCCAAGAGGTTCTGGCTTCTCCCATAGCCACCGCATTGGTTTCAAAACAGACATAAGCACCCTGCTTTTTGACTGTCTTTCCAGCCCGCTCCAGTAACTCTGTTGCTTAACTCTTAACTGCCGTTCTCAACTCTAACCTACCTAAAATAGTGGCATTGTTATTGTGAGCTAAACTCGCAAATGAAGGAGGGAGGAAATCCACTCGTTTGCAAATGAGAGATTTGCCCTTTCATCCTTTGACATGCTAACGGCTCTGGCTTTTGACGTTTAGCTTAATTAAGGGATTAGCAAAGTCTAGCACACGGCTTAAAAACACACTGGGACTGGGTCTGTCTTAAATACACATATGAGTCTGGCTTTCACCTCCACGGAAATTAGCTTCGACACCCCAAACCTTAATTAAATTATAGCACCTATAACAATATTCCCCCAAATGGTGCTAATGCAGACACATGGATCAGGACCATGGAGGGGCAAAGGGTTAAAGCCCTTTTCTGCAACAATACAGTACCAATTCAGCTCTCTCTCTTCTACATGCAGGCTGCACCAACTATTTGTGAAGGAAACATAGAATAGCAAACCACATAAGAAGCATGACATCTAATTTGGTGATGAAGGAAGCCTGTACTCAAACTGACCCAATTAGGTCTTGTGTTTCTGCCATCAGAGACTAGAATGACACAGAGCTATATCTTCTCATGGCAGCATTCACAGTTGTGGAATTCTTTCCTTGCCTATTTTCCCCTACTAGCCTAATTTTTGGTGACTATCAGCAAAACAATAAACATGAGCTTGCTTCTGAAGCTTCATTGAGCTTCTTCTTTCTCCCTTTCCTTCTTTCTGAGGTGTTCCACCTCCAATATGCCTCTGAATCCAGTTCCTGGGAATCCCAAGTGGAGAATGCTCTTGCGCTCAGGTCCTGCTTGTGGGAGAAGCCAGGACAACGTGGAGTTGCTCTTGGAGCTGCTGAGTGATGCAACATCAGGTGGCTGATGGAAGTTAGCAACAACTTTGAGGTTGACAGTGGGCAAAGTGCTATCACATGTAGGCTTCTAGTCATTCTCCCATAGTAGGAGTCTTGTACATACCTGAGAGGTGGAAAGAGGTGGATTCAGAGATCCACCATTTCTCTGAGATCTTTATGGTAGAGGCCCATTTGGGTTCAAATGGCAAGCCTCATGAATTGCTCCAGGTTTATAAAGGCCCCTTTAACAGCATCTCTTTAGTACTGCCCTGCTTCCCTTTCATGGCACCAGTTTTGCAAGCCTTTTGCAGCAATTAGTCATACGCCTCTTTTGAGTGAGCCTTAATTGCCCTCTCTCATACACAGACACACAAGTGCACAATGTTTGCCTTAATACACCTAAGCCCATGATGAGAACCGGATGCTGGACAAGCAAGAGTCCTTACATTCAAGGTAATTTAATGTGTGCCAGATAAAATTCTGCAGCCTTGCAACACACGCAACTGTCTGTACTGCCCAGCACACTGGAAAACATCCTGGCTACTTTGCCGTGCTGCATGTATTTCCTATTGGGCGATGATGTGTGTGATGTCATTTCCAGCCAATAAAAATGTGAAATGGCCTGAATGTGTGAATGGCATGAAGATGGTGACTGAGGCTACCGGTAATTTTCATTTTAGAAATATTGAAGACTTTAGCAAAATTTCAAGGCAAGCTCAATCTGACAACTTTCCAGGCTGGATAGAGCTGTATCCAAGCCCAGTGAAATCTCTATTAAAAGAGCGTGGACACCCTAAAACCAACAGTAACACCCATATAAAATGCAAAGTAACTGTGAAAACTTCTTTTTTCTGTTGAGTAAGACTAGAGTATTCAAGTTAAGGGTCTTGTGGAAAGAGAAAGCAGCTTGTCAGATTTATTTTGATTATTTTTGCCACTAACTCCCAGAAGTGGACACTTCTAAATAGGGTTTAAAGACATGTACCCCAACTGAATGCATGATTATTTTCAAGCAAGTTCAGCCAGGGTCAATGGGAGAGACTTCCTAATCGGAATTAGGACTTTAGCCTTAATCTGTATTTAAAAAGGGATGTGCTTAAGTCATGGGTAGGCAACCTAAGGCCCATGGGCCAGATGCAGCCCAATCACCTTCTCAATCCAGCCTGCAGACGGTCTAGGAATCAGTGTGTTTTTACATGAGTAGAATGTGTCCTTTTATTTAAAATGCATCTCTGGGTTATTTGTGGGGCTGCCTGGTGTTTTTACATGAGTAGAATGTGTGCTTTTATTTAAAATGCATCTCTGGGTTATTTGTGGGGCATAGGAATTCGTTCATTTCCCTCCCAAAATATAGTCTGGCCCACCATATGGTCTGAGGGACGGTGGACCGGCCCACGGCTGAAAAAGGTTGCTGACCCCTGGGCTTAAGTGATAGCAACTACTGTAGCTGAACTAGAGGCATTCTCTGTTAGCAAGCCACAAAGAGAACATATGCCTCAGGCCTGTTCTTTCCTGCTTTTAATGACGACATGCAAGGCGTGAATGGCAGGACTGACTGCCTGTTTTGACTTTGCACGGGGCCATCACAAATCAAGGCACAAAACAGTTATTAGGTACAAGTTACACTTAAGCATGTATCCATTTCCAGACTGATGTGCTTATTCTTCTTTCGCCACCATCATTGTGGCATATGCTTTCAAAACTAACAAACTAGTTGAATTTTGAAAGTGTATTGCAAGAATATCGAGGTTTTTTGTTTTAAAAAAGAAAACCCAAGCAAGTCTAAAACAATAAAATCTAAGAGCATGGTTTTTGCTTTCAGGAAAACACATATCTAGCAGTTGCTATAGCAATGAATATAGTAAGTTAAAGCTGAGCAACCATGAGATTGATTCAGAAGGCAATAATTGATTTAAAGCTTCAGTGACTCACTCGGCAGATCCTGCCTTGACTATTTTGCTATGGGGCACAACATGCTCTTAAAAAGGCACATACAAGTGGATAAATAGCTCTGGGCTCTGCAGCTCATTTGATGACTGAATGCTGTTTGCAGGGTTAACATAAATAAGAAGGGAGATTACAACATCTTCCAAGACAATAATGCCCACTCACATCACAAAGATTTCATAATCCACCTACTCTCAGCAGCCAGAAAAACCATAGCCAGACACTGGAGAGACCTGTTAAGAGTAAGCATGGACCAATGGTACCAAATGGTATGGGAAACAGCCTTACTAGAAAAATTAACCAATAAACTGAAACTGACATGGGGACAAATAGAAGAAGACGCCTTCACCCCGGTATGGCTCCCCTTTATCACACACACAGCCCAACAAGACAATAACAAGAATCCACCAACAACATACAAATCAATATGGCTAACCTGATTTAAAAACATCCACCCACCCCACTCAAACATGAAAACAAGCCAATCACAAACAACCACACCCTAGGCCAACCCCTACTTCATCCACCAACAAAGAAACACAAGCAAATAGTAAAGAGAACCTGCACAAGCGACATTGACACAAAACCCTACACATAAATTAAAATAGAAACATCGCCACCCCACCCCACCCCTCAACATGGCCCCCCTCCACCTCTTCCCCCTTTTCTTCCTAATGTAACACTAATGTCTCAACAAATGAAACTGATCTGCAGAAAATGTAACCTGAAAAAAAGAGACATTGCACACACTTTTGTAAACCAAGAAATCTTTAATAATATGTTAAAAAAGAAGGGAAATTACACTTTGTCTAAAAAATCCTACTACTGTTCCATGTCCCGACCTTCAGGATTTGTAGGAAGAGCTACAGCTCCAAGGTAGAGCATCAGTCCCAGGTTCAGTCCTTGACATTTCCATAAGGTCTGCGAGAGAACCCTACTTGAAACCCTGGAAACTAATTGTCAGCCAGCGCAGTTGAGCCAGGTTTGGTGCTACTGTATATGCTAAAACCATCTTGTTCTGGTGAGCAATCTGGCCATTTAAATTTTGCACCTGCTGATGTTTCCAAACTGTCTTCAGAGGCAACCCCACATATAATGCATCACAGTAGTTCAACCTAGAGGTTACAAAAGCAAAGGCCACAGAAGTTAGGCTATCCTTGCAATATTTCTTTTCTTTTGTAAAAGTCCTTGTGGAAATTCACAAGCATTTTAGGGACAATCTTTCCTAATATACACATTCTAATGCACTTTTGTCTAATATGCACATTTGGGGGAGCAATGTCCCCTAAAATTATTATTATTAATTATTATTATTATTATACCCCACCCATCTGGCTGGGTTTCCCCAGCCACTCTGGGCGGCTCCCAACACAATATAAAAAACTCAATAAAACATCATACATTATAAAGTTCCCTAAACAGGGCTGCCTTCAGATGTCTTCTAAAAGTCAGATAGTTGTTTCCTTGACATCAGATGGGAGGGCATTCCACAGGGTAGGCGCCTTTTCTTGTACATTATTCTCACCATTGTAAGAATTTCTATACAAATTCTACTCCAGTAGGTTCATTTTTGCACACACTAGTTAGCTGGAGAATGGAAATGCAAAATTCGGAGCACAAATTTCAAAGGTGAGCTGTGCTTTGGTTAGCATATTGTTTTAGGAAGTGTAAATTAAGTGTGTTTGCCTTTGATTGTGAACCCAACTGAATTTCTCCCCCATCCCTAACTGTAGGTCACTTGACCTTCATAATGTGCAGGGCTTAGGCGGACTCTTCACTTCAACCAGGGCCGTCTTTAGCATCTGCACCACCGGGGTACAAAGATCCGCCCAGCACCCCCAGCCTTTCCTGTGCCTTAGTTTAATACGTCTCCACTTGTTGTGAGGAAAGCAGACCGAACTACACCTAAACTATCCCAGATATTGCCCAGTGCCCTTCAATCCGCAACATTACATTCTTAGATAAGGCACAAACTCTGCAGGCACAAATGAAAACAATTAGTAGTGTTAAATAAGGAGTAGGAGCCAATTTAAATCTGTGCCAAAGATTGTTGCACACAAGAGATTGCTTATGAGCATGGGAGTGGGTCAATGGTGGGTCAATATTGGCCTGTCATGCCCTCCTATTTGCCTGCCAGGGAGTCTAGGAGATACCATGCCTGCCCACCCTACATGACATGATTCTTAATCTCAAGGTTGTGGGTCTGAGCCCCACATTGGATGAGCGATTCCTGCATTGCAGGGGGTTGGACTAGAGGACCGCCAGAGTCCCTTCCAACTCTACAATTCTATGATTCTACAATGTCAGGTGCATGATGCCGGGGTTTCAAAGAAACAACTGGGAGCTTAGCATCGTCTCCTGATTGTTCCCTTGCTGGAGCAAAGCACAATCCCATCTGCCCATCACCTGATGGGCTGCAGGAGTGCAACCTTGCTCAAGCAGGGAGAAGCGGCTTCCATTCAGTGGAGACTGCTCCCTGCCCTGCTCTTTGGAGCATCCCTTGCATTCCTTTCCAGCTTCTGAAATCAACAGTTGAAAGCATCATCAGTATCAGACAGCTCACCCAGGGCTCCATTGGGCTGTGCACACCTGTTCCCCCCTGGGAACAGGCACCTACTGCCAAAGGAACCTGCCTGTTTTGGAAGCAGCTGCCTTTGGGGAAGCATGCAGGACTCTCCCACACGCAGGTGATCTTCCCAAAGGCAGTTGCTTTCTTCATCTCCCAATCAGATGATTGGGAGAGGAGATAAGCAGGTGCCTTTGGAAAGACTGATTATGTGCAGGACTCTTAAAGGAGGCGTGTGGCTTGAGGGAGCCACCACCCTTCTCCTTTCAATGTAAGCGGAAGACAGATACTTCAAAGAGCACTTTTGAGAAGCGCTTAAAGGCAGCTCCCAGTGCCCCCATTTCAGGCTTGAAACAGGAGTGTGCAGCTGTCTTACAGGCTTTGCAAGTCCCCCTGCGCTCTCCCTTTAAGCCGAGACTGGCAAAGCCACCCACCTGTTGATCGTGTGATGGAATTACGATGGCATGTGATTGACTTGACCACATGCTAATAGGTTCCACATACCTATCAGGATCTGGCCTGTGAGGCTGATCCCTATAGGTATGAGGAACCAAAAAGCTTCCCATACCTGCTGCACATCGTGAAACATGAAAGCGCAACAAAAGGCATTTCTGCAGACAGTTACAAACCGAACATAAAATAGAAAGCAAAACTAAAAATCCTGGGCAAGTTAGACAGTTTACCTGAAAACCAAATAAAGGTTGTGCCAAGGGATGATTCCCTCTTGGACAGAATTTTCACGCATAAGGTGTCTCTGGTGTCTAGCTTACCTTACTTCACTTAGTAGAGGGATATAGAGCAATGCCTCTGAGAATGTCCAAAGTTTTTTTTTAAGTTCTTGAAGTTCAAAGTTAATAATGAGCACTGTATTGGTGCACATGATGTTGGAAATGTTCTTCCACATTGTCAGACCCAACTCCTGCTAAAGTGAGAGGAGGGGGTGATACAATAACAAAAGGGGACAATAAATTTGTTGTGTCAGAGCTTATGGCCAAACTTAAGTTGAGTGAGTAGTTTTGCCTTCTTGTGTCAAATAGTGGCTTTGGGGGAAGAGTAGGGGTTTTGGGGTCAATAATTTGGCACCGGGGAAAGGGTTAACCCTATGCACCAATCCTGATCAACCCTCCTCCACCAAACTGGCTGCCATTTAAAGTTTTAAGAACAAGAGCGCATTGCCAAACCTTGTGTTTAGTGTAACATGTTGTTTGAGAACATCTCTTTTTGAGAATGCCAAGATTCAGTTGTGCTCCTTGAGCGTGGAGCGTTTTCTGCTGCAGAGGTGAGCATACAAGGAATTGTAAGGTCTGGATAATACTTTAGGGCCAGGGGTAGGGAACTTGTATCCTTCCAGATGTTGCTGAACTCCTAGTCCTATCAGCCCCAGGCCCAGCTAGGATGGTCAAGTGTCAGGGATGGGAGGGGTAAATCTGTCAATTTCAGTTTTTCATTTTCCCAATCTTAAATACATCAATTTGTGGTTGTTTGTAAACCCAAGTCCTCATGAAAATTCATCATCACTTCAGCACATATTTCTTCTATTACATTATTATTACCACCACTACTACATACATTGATTATGGACAATTTTGCTGAATGCACTCACTTTTGCAAAGCATCCCCCCCCCCAATATAATGCATTTCCTGTATATTATTTTGTTTTCATTATGCATTTGAAGGCACAGTATGTGCATTTTAGTACCCATTACTTGGCTGGAGAAAAGCACTGCCAAAGTCAGAAAGCTGCAGAATTCCGAAGGGTGGTTGTGTTTTAGTTCTTGTGTTGTTTTAAAAAGTGCAAATAAGATAAGGTCGCCTTTAAATGCAACCAGACTCTGAAAAAAAGTTTAACCATTTGGCAAACGTAAAACGACACCGGAAGTAGCGATACAAAGGGCTGTTCATCAGCTGTTTCGTTTTCCTTAAGACCAGCCAATTTAATGTGTGCAAACTTGCAAGCAATGTGTTCACGACTCTGCTGAAGTGTGAAACTGTCGTCAGTACTTAATTGCTGATGTAGTTCAAATATTCACAGCCCACTTCTCCCCAGATGGAAAACAAAGCTGCTAACAGGGAAGTGTGAAAAGACCGAAGGAACATTTTACCACATGTGGTGGACCTGCCCAAGGATGAAGGCCTTCTGGGAAACAATATATAATGAATTGAAAAAGGTGTTTAAATACACGTTTATTAAGAAACCAGAGGCCTTCTTACTTGGAATGGTCAACCAGGAGTTGCCCAAAGACGATCACACTTTGTTTATGTATGCCACAACAGCAGCAAGGATCCTAGTTGCGAAATATTGGAAGACAAAGGACTTACCAACCATCGAGGAATGGCAGATGAAGATGATGGAGTACCTGGAAATTGCCGAGCTGACCGCGAGACTCCGTGACCAGGGGGAGGAGGTGGTGGAAAGAGAGTGGGGGAAATTTAGACAATATGTTAAGAAATGAATCGTTTTATATAAGTATTTAATAGCTAGGAAGTAATTAAATAGTTTTTAGCATTTAGGTTCATAAAGTTGAAATAAGATAAGTTAGAGAAACAGGATGTATGTTTTAAAAGATAAAGTGATTATAAGAAGTAAGATAATATTGAAGTATAAGATTTGTACAGTATAATTATAATGGGAATAGGATAATATAAGTATGTACAAGAGAAAAATGAGGGAATTAGTGAGGAATATGAAAAGGAAGTGCTATAAAGGTTATAACAATGAAAAGTGAGAAGGGAGGAGGGGGAGGAAGCCAATGGACAATGTTAAGAAATAAGTTTGTAAGGAATTATGTGGTAGGTGTTTTGTTTTGTAGATGTTGTTGTCTTGTTTTGTTCTGTTTTGCTGTGTTATGTTAATGTGTTTATTTTTTGTGTATAAAATTCAATAAATATAAATTTAAAAAAAAAAAAAAGGAAAACAAAGCTGCTAACAGATGCCACTAAGGAATGTGCTGCAGGTTTGGTACAGTGGCTAAGAGATTGAGTCTGAGTACACACACCTTACGTTCAAAGCATACAACTTGCCCTAAGGAATCCTGAGAACAGTAGTCTGTTAAGAACTGTGCTGGGAACTGTAGATCTGCGAGGGTAAACTACAGTTTCCATGGTTCTTTGAGGGAAGTCATGTGCTTGAAGTGTGTATGGAGGCTGAGCTATAAATAAATCAGGATGTCCCTGGTTCAAATCGTGGCGCTCAGTGACCTCAGTTCCCCTATCTGCAATATGAGTATAATAATACAGTATAGCGTTATCTTACAGGGTTATGCTGTTGCAACGATTACTTCACCTGCATTATCTAGTTGTATTTGGAACATGAACATGAACATGAAGCATGATGTGGAACCTGAATGAGGAGGGACTTCCAATGAAAAATTCAACAGTATCCTAATTACTTTACATGAATTAGCCCGCTTTTAAAATATAGGTCTCCACTGGCACCATCCGACAAGGAAACTTCATGCCGGTGGCATTTTTTAAACTAGGTGCACCAGTTGAATCCAAAAACATGTTAATCAATGCCTTTAAAAGGATACATGATATGGTTCTGTTATTTAGTCAACAGAAAGCACTATGGACACTTATCATTTAGCATTATCCTCTAATATCCCAACTGCGGTTTTCTTTTTTCTCTCTCCAAGGGGCTCATTAGTTGCTCTGTCAGTAAAAAAGGTAAAAGAACAAAGCAGACCTCTGCCAATTCCATACTGATACCATTTGCTACATTAGTTTGTGAGGGAGATGAAAGGACGGGGTTTTTTGTTCGTTTGTTATTCTCAAGCAGACAAAAAGTGCTGGTTATAAAGTTGATGTGCTTCCAAGGCAGTGTTTATATTCAGGTAGATTAGACTTTTGAACACTGTGTCTTCAGAGCACCTGGGCACTTCACTGTTTCAAGTCCTTTACTTGTTTATTACTCTGTCATATGCTTTAGCTGTTGTTGTGGATTTTTCATCTCATGCAGGTTCACAGCTCTTTTCTTAATTGTTCCTTTAAGGACCTCTTCTAGATCCACACAGATGAACCCACATGTGGCTATTTCCATTAATGATCAAGGAAAAGGCAACTCTGAGGCAGGAAAAGGATGCAAGTTTGACCTCCAATCACTGGGTTCTTAAAAGGCTCAAGGAAGAAAAAGGTGACAATGATTTAATTTATATACCACTTCATGTCAAAATAGGCTTTTATATAACGTCCCTGCAGAACCAAATCTGAACCTAAGCCATTTGCAGAGCAGCAAAGGGTCACCTATGTCAAGGATTGAAGACTTCAGTTTCTGTGAATTGCAGAGCAAACTGACCTCCTGGACTAATGTGTGGTTTGGAAAATAATTATGCTAAGACTTTTGCATGTCTCTGAATTTTTTAATACAGTACTTGGCTCAGAAAAGTGACAGAGCACATCTTTGATCTGACCGCCACTGTAGCTAAACAAGCTAGGCAGGTTTTGAGACAATAAGGTATCTGTTTATCAAAGGCAAAAGTTGAGAAAAAAAGTATATACACACCACAAGCCACAACCCATCTTCAAAACCACCTTAAACTGTATTATCCTCTGAGCAATCAGATACAACACTGTGTACATAATGCAAATGCAATGCAGTTATTGTGTACCGCTGTGCTTGTCCAAGTGCCTTTGTAAATGGTGGGTTTTTCTTTTTTTGAGGAAACATGCCTCCTTTTCTAATCATCCATGTGCCAAGAAACAATAATTATTACATGTTTGTAAGAACGAATCTTATGTATTAAAAAAAGAGAAAATTGATGTTGGATCAAAGTGTTTCAAAGCTTGTCAAGTCAAAATATATATATAAAAAAATGGAATCGAGTTATAATTAGCTACTGCAGGTATGAAAAACTGGCAGTGTTTTTTCTTATGTAATAGACTGTGAACCTGCTTAATTACATTTAAACACATACAAACAGAGGCATGCTCACACACAAACATGCACACACACCTTTTCACAATAGTTCCCAAAAGCCGACTCAGTTCTCGTTGCTATTCAAGTTTGCACAGCTATTGTGAATGTCACTCAACATTACCTGAAACTGCAAGCCATTTCTTTTCTCTGTTCCCAGTTTGGTGGAGCCTCACTTGTAGTTCAGTTCAGTAGTTTATTGTTCTAGCCAAAGGCCATGACAAACTTGTAGCAATAATATTAATAAAATACAAAACCTCCATCCATAATAAGCTGACATCCATTATATAAGAGAGAAGATACCGGAGAAACCAACAAGCTTAAATTCAGCTTGATTTCAAATTAAGAAGAAGAAGAGTTTGGATTTGATATCCCGCTTTATCACTACCCGAAGGAGTCTCAAAGCGACTAACATTCTCCTTTCCCTTCTTCCCCCACAAGAAACACTCTGTGAGGTGAGTAGGGCTGAGAGACTTCAGAGAAGTGTGACTAGTCCAAGGTCACCCAGCAGCTGCATGTGGAGGAGCGGAGACGCGAACCTCCAGATTACCAGTCTACTGCTCTTAACCACTACACCACACTGGCTCTCTCCATACAGATTAAACCTCTGTATCGCCAAAACAACTCATAGTGATTTGATCTAACAACCTTTTCCTACTTTTTTTTGCAGCCAGGGCATAGAGGGCCACCCTGTATGTTACAAAGTTGTAACTATCCATAGGATTTGTCAATCAAAATCAGCACCCACAGAAGATGTGGCACAGACACAGCACATCTCAAATGAGTTGGGCAATCATCCTCTTTGGCTCTTCTCACAGGACTTGTCCTGACTAGAAGCCTCGACTCCCAAGTTAAACTATTGCCAATCACAGTTGGGAGTTCTGGGAGTTATGCCACCAGAACATTATCCCAGAAGAAGGCGGCATATCCATGCAGGATCCATCACCCTCTTTGAATGTTCCACCACCATCCATAACTCCCTGTGCCAGCATATCAGGCAGAAGGATTCTGTCTTAACCTCATGTGGTTTGAGAGCTTGGAGCAACCAGCCCAGACCTCTTCACACCCAGAGTTCACGTGGCAGACTGAGAGAAACAATAGGCTTGACTTTGTTCCTCCCAAGGTGAGGGGGAGTAATCTTAGTTAAGCCATGCAGGACAACTTACTCTATGGCATTAACCCCTTCATGTGTTAATTACTTAAGCATTTTGGTTATACGAGGCTTGTTATCCTACATTGACAACTGATTTGATTCTTCCAAACTGTTGCAGAACGACATGCTGTTTGTCCTGTCATGCTCCTGTCCAGTCTGCACTCTATGCAGGTGTCCCATCACTACCTTTGCTTAGGTACAGTGATGGCTAACCTTGACACTCCAGATGTTTTGGAACTACAACTCCCATCATCCCTAGCTAACAGGATCAGTGGTCAGGGATGATGGGAGTTGTAGTCCCAAAACATCTGGAGTGTCAAGGTTAGCCATCACTGGCGTAGGACCTTGCTAGATTTGTTTTTTATATGATAGGAGATGCTGGGCTTCTATTTGTTTTGCACTGAGCAGCATTCAAAATTATGATCGCAAAAGGACAGTGCCAATGACTGTTCTTCAATGTCACTCAGCTCCGAGTGTGGGGAGAGCCTGTGCAAACAGCTGAGATGGGCTACAGCAGAAGGCAGTCCCTTAGCTATACCATTAAAGGTGTTATTCATATGGTAACTGCAGCTCTCATTTGATACTCCAAGAGTGTGAATAAGCTTTTGCCATCGTTCATCATGTTATGAGTCACCACAAATCAAAGTGTCTCTTCCCACCTCAGGGAAATAATTAGCCAAACAGGAGCCTATCTGCAAGACGATAAAAAGACAAGGATGTGTGTTTTGCATCTCGCTAGCTGAATGATTGATGCTGCAAATAGTGTCTCAATTTTCTGTTTTCCTAATCTAAGCATCACTCATTCCTTTCAACTTTTCCCCATATGCCAAGTATTGCAAGCTTATGGAGTGCAATTCAGCTCCTGCTCCACACTGATTTTAAGGGGGAAGGTACTCAAGCCTTTAACATTAACGTTTCTCTTTTCTGGCTTCCCTCAAGCCTTCAGGCTTGTTTGAGATTTGAGATTTCTTTATTGTCATTGTACAAATACAATGAAATTGTACAGATACAATGAAACTGGATAAAATAACAAGTAACAATAATAAAATTGTAAATACTCTCATCAAGTTGGCTTTAAAAAAATAAATAAATTACAGATTTATTAACCAAACATGTATTGGAAGTCACCTCAGAACATGGAAACAAGAACAAACACCGACAATAGAAGAATGGAGAATGAAAGTATTGGACTATGCGGAACTGGACAAAATGACGGGGAGAATCCGAGAACAGCGGGACCAGAAGTTCGTCAGAGACTGGACTAAATTTACTGACTACTTAAAGAAAAGTACTCAATTGAATACGTTAGTAGGACTACAAGAGGCTTTGTAGATCAAGGTAGAAATATTGTTGTTAAATATGAACTTACAATGATTAAGATAGAGAGAGATATAATAAAACAATGGTAGAAATAATATAAATTAAGATATAGATATTAGAAGGTCACTTGGAAGGTCTGAAGGAAGTCAAGGCTATAAAAAGCCGAAAAGGTACAGGATGTGAAAAATTATGTGAATGTTATTATTGTAAAAAATTGAAACCAAATAAAAATGATATTAAAAAAAAAAGGAAGTCACCTCAGAACACGCCCTGTTGAACCACAGGTCTCTCACAACAGTCTATGCCACACTCACAATGTTTCACACTAACCTGCTTGTAGCACAGAAATGTAGTTTTCCCTCATTCTGGCATCGTTCATGCTTGCCCTCAGCATGTTGCTTTCAATCTAGATTGATCCTAGATCCTGCTGTCCACAAGGATGGGTGTAGTTACTTGATACACATTTGAAAACCTTCCCCTTGATTAGGTTATGCAAGCCTTTTCCTTCCTACACGTGCCCCAGCTGAGGGAAGGAGGAAGTGACGATAACCATCTTGGTAAATGCCCACCCACAATGTCATTGGGCAGGGGTGGATACAACTCCCACTGCTGGGACGGCCAACTTTTTCTTCAAATGGATATGCAGTGGGGTAATGCGAAAATCAACCGTCAATTAGTTTTCATTTTTGGAATGGAACTCGTTTCTCAAGAAGCACTTTCCAGGGAGGGCAACAAATATGCAATAGATCTAGATTGATTGTGGACTATATAGAAGAAATGTGTGCTTCGTTGAGTCTAAAATAAAATGTGCGTACACACTCTCAGAAGTGAAAAAAAACCAGATATTTGGAGGCTTTCTAAAGCATTGGTTCAGTTCGGTAGACCAAGTTTCATACTGCGTATATTTAGCCTAGAGAAGAGACAATTAAAGAGACAAAAGCTAACAATTTTCAAACCACGTTCAAACCATTTTTCTGCCCACTGTCATGGAATACCCTGCCAATAGAGATTCAGCAGGTGCCTTCTCTTTCAATCTTTAAAACGCAGGCAGAACACTTCTTTATTCTACCCAGCTTCTCTAAGCAACTAATAACACATCTTTCTATGACACTGAGATCCAGCGCCGAGGGCCTTCTGGCGGTTCCCTCATTGCGAGAAGCAAAGCTACAGGGAACCAGGCAGAGGGCCTTCTCGGTAGTGGAACGCCCTCCCAGCAGAGGTCAAAGAGATATACAACTATCTGACATTCAGAAAATACCTCAAGGCAGCCCTGTTTAGGGAAGTTTTTAACTTGTGATATTTTAATGTATTTTAATATCCTTTGGAGGCCGCCCAGAGTGGCTGGGGGGACCCGGCCAGATGGGCGGGGTACAAATAATAAATTATTATTATTATTATGATTGATGGTCTTTAATTGATGGTCTCTGGTTTTAATTTGTATGTGTTTTTCTTATTAAAAAAACAAAGCCGTTTACAATAATAGCTATATATATATTGTGGCATATAATTTTTAAATGAAATAAATGAAAAATATTTGAAGTACTGTCAAACAGGTGGAGTTAATTTGCTTCGACCGTGGGAACTAGAAGGGCATCCATCAGAGAAGATGTGGGGTTAGACTTGGTAACATTTGAGGTCCCATCCAACTCTATTATTCTAACAAACCCAGTTCATTCAGAACTCCCAAATCAAGGAGGAAATTCTGATTAGGAGAGTGTATCAGAAGTTTCCCTAGCACTAAGGTTGAGACCTTCTACATTCTAAGTAGGTGCTAGTTTCTAACTCTAATTTACGATCTGGCCTGTCTTAAAGAGCTATGGCTGTCATTCACTTTGCCCATACTTTGCCCTGCTGAGCCACTAAATTGACTTCAAAATGCTGCACATGTAGGAGCACAAAGTACTTTGGACTGGAGCCAGCAAGACCTTTTAAAGCTTACAAACTCATTTTACAGACAAATGCCAACAGTGTATACATTTTTCTTGTAGTTTCAACAGCTTCCTCATGTTCCTCTAAAGGTTAACAAGGCTGAACATGTATGGATGTGTCATCAAAATGGCAATATTACTGCATGCTTGAGTCACTGGTACAAGAACTAAAGATCCTTCCCTTATGTTCCTTCCTAAAATATCCTAAAGATGTGTGTGAGAGAGAGAGCTTTATTATCTCCAAGTGGGCAGTAGAACCAAGACATGCTGATTTTTGCACTATATTCTGTAGTAAAATTGCTATAGTATCACACAAATACTTCTTTCTTTGATATTCTGATCAGATTAAAAATAATTGAAAGACCTTCCCTATACAGGACTGCCTTCAGATGGCTCAGGAGTCAGGTAACTCCACACCCTCCAACATTTCTCCGATGAAAATAGGGACGTCCTAAGGAAAAGTGGGACATTCTGGGATCAAATCAGAAACAGATGGCTTCTGTAAATCTAGGGTGTCCCTTCAAGGGTCTGTGGTTGTGGAAGTTCCATTGTAGAAGCAGACCTAGCACTATTTTAGACACAAGCCAGATGATCCAAGGGGGCTGAGGAGCAGTCTGCATAAGTAGTTTGGGCTTCATTTCTGCACCTCCCCATATATACATTTCCATAATTACTCCAGGGCTATTTGCCTTTTGAGGCAGCTCATCTGGCCTGAATACAAAGGCCAGACTTCTCTAGAAGTCTCTCCGCTGTAGCTTATCTTTCTCATTTCTGAAAAGCAGAAACATGTGATAGATCAAATTCTAGGAAAATACATGCACACATTTGACTTTTGAAAGCTGCTTGGGAGGGTTCCAAATTACCCATCACAAATCAAGATCAGCCCAATCATAAAGCCCAGCTTTTCCTACTGCAGAGCAAGCACTGTCAAAGTTAGCAGTCCAGAGGCACGTTTTGAGTAAGCAGGCAAGCACAGAGGTGGGGGCAGTGGGGGTGGCGCCATCCCTGAGGGGGGGGTTTGACAAAATCCCGACCGAGTTCGATCATGGCCACGCCAGATCCCACCCCCTAGCCTGGCCGCCGTGCTGGATCGCACCCCCGGCCTGGCCGCCGAGCCAGATCACGCTCCTCAGCTGGATGTGATCGCCCCGCCCCCTGGATCGCCAGTCACCGGGGGGGGGGCGCCGTTACCTTGCGCTCCCTCCTGGAGGAGGCAGGCAGGCAGGGGAGAGGGCGGGAGAGGCAGGCGAGCAAAATCAAAGGGGTGGGAATGGGTGCCGTGCCCCCCGTCCCTCCCTATGGGTGGTGCGTCCTGCCCCTATGAGCGGTTTGCACCACCCCAGGTGCCAGAGAGGCTTCCTCCACCACTGGACAAGTACGTAGATAAACAGATGAGTGAGGGGCCCCAGCCGTAGAACAGTCAGGTCCTCTCTCTAGCACCAAGATATTCAGAATGAGCCAGGCACAAATCTGAGGATTTACAGGATTAAGTGGGACGTTACTGCCCCCTGAGTCACCTGCTCAGTAGCTTCCGGCCTCCATCATTGGAGGTGCCTTAGCATAGTGGTGATCAGGCCAGAAGCTGCCATATTGATCCAGCTAACACAGTACCATACTTTCCCACTCAAAGAGGATACCAGCACATTGCAGTGTGCTAGTGGTGGAGTATTTAAGCCTGTAAAACAGAGATGGGAAATCAGTGGTCCTCCAGAAATTGCTGGACTCCAGCTCCCATCATCCCTGACCATTGGCTATGCTGGCTGGGGTTGATGGGAGTTCAGCAACATCTGGAGGACCACAGGTTACCCATCCCTGCTGTAATATAGCACAGGTATTTAAATGTGAGCGGAAGCTCATAGCACCGATCATGCGTGACATCACAGGCATCATCCAATAGGTGCTTGAGGCATTAACACTCCACTCACTAGTAGAATTATGGAGTAGGGAGTGTTTTAAAATGTGGAAGGGGAGGTTTATTGGGTTGTTTTTGTTTTTATAATATTTTTTCTTTTTTTTAATATTGTGATTTGATGTTGTGAACTGCGCTGAGATCTACAATTATACGGCAGTATACAAATTTAATAAATAATGATAAATTGCAAAGGAATGGGATTTTCTCACCTGCATTTCCAGATCACAGAAATGCTTTCTCCATGAAAGATATCTAGACCCCCCCCCCCAAGTCTAGAGTAACTACTGTACTTGCCTTGCTCAAAGTCAAATCAAGCGAAAAGCTCTATAGCAGGCATGGCCAAACTTGGCCCTCTAGCTGTTTTGGGACTACAACTCCCATTATCGCTAGCTAACAGGACCAGTGGTCAGAGATGATGGGAATTGTAGTCCCAAAACAGCTGGAGGGCCAAGTTTGGCCATGCCTGCTGTATAGGCAGCACAGTCCTAAGCACATGTACTAGGAAGCTGGCTCTACTGCACTCAGTGCGGCTTATTGTGAGTGAAAATGTGAATGACCAACCTGTATTAGTATCTTTCTGTGTTTGGCTAGACGTGTGCCACTCTGCCAGTCCAAGACAAGCCAAGAACATTATGCTGCCAGAAGCAGAAAAGCAGAGATGGTGTCTCCGTCCAAGGTCCAGGTCAAATGGTGCACAAGGTTAGCTAAATCGTTTTAACACCTGAGGGGGGGGGTGGAAATCTGACACGTGGCTCTTCTTGGGAGTAAAAATGCAGCAATAGTAAATAAAACTACCAACAACCAGGAACACGCCTCCTGATAGGATGGCTGGCCAAGCTGGTTTGAGGCTGAGGGGAGTTGTAGTTCAGGGACATCTGAAGAGCCGCAGGGATTAGCCACACCTGCCCAACATGGAGTGAGCACATCAGAGACTGGTGTGAGTTCAGTGATCGTCACAACAGGATGGCAAGGCATGTTAACAAGCTGCTGGAGCGCTTAATCCTCAAACAAGTTAAACTAGACAACATGTAGGAGATACATGGGTAGCATCTCAACTGGTGTTTTCTGAATGAAAAACCAGCATTAGAAGTTATTGCGAACAGAAGTGGGAGGAGCAATTCCTGTATTTCCTTTGTTTTCTTCTCATTACGCTCCCCTTCCCCCACCGAATCTGATCCGATATCACATCAACAGTGGGGAAGTTCTCAGAGGCTACCTAGTTTTGTCCTGTTGTTTGGGGGCTGAAAATGATTGGGTCTGCCTCATATGTTGGGCTGTCCAAAACTCAGTGGCAATATCACCACTTGAAGTCAACGGAAGTAATCAATCTGGCTTGAACTCAAATCCTTCTGCCTAACTGGTTTGTGAACTGAGCCAAATGTCTCTTTCATCAACAGTAGTGATAAATTGGTATTTACAGTGTTTATTTAAAACAAAAGGCTTCTTTGTGGGGCTCCAGTCGAGGGCAGGAGACCCTCTGGCAGGCAGTTTTAGTGCAGTCAGGAGTTCTTAGTAAAAATATATTAGAACCTCTAAAAGGGAAAAAGACAAATATACCCCAGTATAATTAGCAGCAAAGCTAATTATATTATTATATTTGGTATCTGAAGAAGTGTGCATGCACACGAAAGCTCATACCAAGAACAAACTTAGTTGGTCTCTAAGGTGCTACAGGAAGGATTTTTTGTTTGTTTGTTTCGACTATGGCATACCAACACGGCTACCTACCTGTAACTAGCAGCAAAGCTGTATTTGTGATTATGTGGTGAAATACATTTCAAAATTCTTAATTGTATTTTGGAATGCCCCATGTTGATCATATATCCACAAGCTTCAGAAGAAGAAGAAGAAGAAGAAAAGAAGAAGAAGAAGAGTTTGGATTTGATATCCCACTTTATCACTACCTGAAGGAGTCTCAAAGCGGCTAACATTCTCCTTTCCCTTCCTTCCCCACAACAAACACTCTGTGAGGTGAGTGGGGCTGAGAGACTTCAGGGAAGTGTGACTAGCCCAAGGTCAGCCAGCAGCTGCATGTGGAGGAGCAGAGAAGCGAACCCGGTTCACCAGATTACTACTCCATACAGTTCATCCTTCTTTCAGGCCTCAACTCTTTACAACTTCCTGATTTTCATACTCCTTCCGGTTAAAAAGTTTCCTCTGCAGCCATTACCATACTCTTATCAGAACTGGGAGCAAATAAGTGGTATGAATCCTGACATAAATACAGGAAGGGCCTCTTGCTGTCGACTAGCAAATGGGGTAGAAATTTGTTTTGGGTATGATTTAATGTAAACCTGCCTAATTTGTGCTTTCCAAAACAACAGTGAACCAAAATACAGCTCTCCTTAAAAATAAAAATAAAAAATGCACTTCTCCAAATTTTGTGGTGCAGTTCTCCAACAAAGTAATGTGTACAAGAATGTGCATCTTAGTGAAAATATGAAAATGTATTATATTAGGAAATATTGCTTGCAAAAAATGTTTGTATTACCGGTAAATGAAATTTGCACTGATGAATTTAAAATTGCAAACTGACGCAGAAATGTGGAGAACTGGATTTAAGATTAGAAAAGTGAGAAACTAGAAGAAGTGAAATCGAGATTTTCCTCTGTCCCTAGTGCTGATCCAGTAGGTCCTTAAACTAGAGAAATATATAGCCTTAATTATGGAAGATTCCTGTTACGGATTTGTCTTCTTGACAGTCTGAGTCAATATTGTTAGCAGTGAGGTGGAAGAGCAGAGCAATTCCTTGCCAGCCAATGTTTTCATATTTTGCATAAACTGATGGGCCCGTAATTAATGGGAAAAACAGGCCATCCAGAAGCAGAGCAATCTAGCTCATCCACTGTGCTGGACTCCTTCCAGCAAAGTCTATTACACAAAAGTGCCAGCTCACCCATCTGTGACAAAGGACGTAAGTTGTTCCAATGAAAACGAAGGGATCCCATGCTTAAAGACCCTGTCAAACAGACAGCCAGACAAGGGAACATGCTGTGCTTGTTGTGCCAAGGCGGCTGCCATGACCCTGGAGTAATATCCCCTCATCTAGCTCAGTCAGTAGAGCATGAGCCTCTTCATCTCAGGGTCATGGGTTTGAGCCCCACACTGGGCAAAAAGATTCATGCATGACCCTCATGGTCTCTTCCAGCTCTACAATTCTATGAATCTAAGATATTATGGGGAAGAAGGGAAGGACTCTGGAGTGGAAGGGGAAAGGCACGCAAGACCAACTCCACCCCCCAGCTGGAGGATGTGGTACTGCCATCATCCACTGCAGAAGGAAGACATGCTCAATTGCAGTAGAAGGTTACTGGAGAAGGATGGTCACTTTTCAGTAGAGCAGCATCTCCCAGCACAGGTGGTGCTAACCATTAGACTGCACCTGCTACCGTAAAAAGGCTCAGTTTCAGCTTGTGACTTGCCCGAGCAACTTCACAGCTCCGCATTCCCCAGAACGCAGCATGATTCTTTGTGCTGCAATTTGCCTCCTGTCTGAAATTTGCCCTGCCTTGCTGTGCTGCAGGGCACAACAAAGACACACTTAAGAATGGAGAAGGGAAAGAGTAATATGGAGTATGTACTATTTTGCCTTATGGCAAAACCGTATCTCTGTTGGGCAGAGATATGGTTTTCAGAAACAGTGCTTCAGCTATATCAAGCCAGAAGCATTCTATATAGAAGAGGGGTACATTTCACATTTGTTGGGGATGCCTCCCTCAAGGTGGCTACTGCCCGATTCCCAGGGACACTTGGGTTGCTTCCAGGTGACCTGTTTATTGAGAATTCATCCTGATTTGTTTGTGGGGAGGTTAGAAGATGTTGCGTCAAAGATATTTTATTTCCCACTTCCCGGTGCATTTTCCCCATCACTTTCCTTATTGCAAAAAGTCTCACCTTTTGTTGTGCAAGAGCTTGAAACCAGCTTTAATTGCACAACCTGAATTTGCTGGTATGTGACTGAACTCCACCCAAACACAGCAACAGTCTGGAAGCATCCTTCGGAAGCAAATCTTCCACCGAGACCAGCACTTTGCCATCTCCAAAATGGAATGGTACTTCCACACTTCCAAGTTCTACATCTGTGAGATCTAAACTAATCTAAACCTGCTGGTGAATGGCAGGTAATACATTTAACATAAAAAACAACAGCAACATTTCCAGCCCATGTGTACATGAAAACAAGAACTGGAAATACCTTTACCTTCCCATTCAACCCAGCTCCTTCAATCTGTTCCCTTCAAGTCCTATAATCAACTGGTTGCAAGACCTGCAGCTCCAAATCCTCAGATGAACTCATTTTAAATGAGTGTGTTAAACCACAAATAGAATGCCCATGGCTCATTTAGATATCAGTTTGATCAGCTTTGAACACATGGTAGGTGATGGCATTCATCGCACATTTACATGCCAGATATTGCTCACCGCTTAGACTTGTTTGTGTGGTGTAGGCAATCCACTCTTCTGCCCTGGAGAAAGGGAGTGTCTCAGCACTAGGGGACTCATCTCTCAAAACAAGGCTGAAAGAGTCTCGTGATATTCTTGCTTGCTTGTGGAGAAGATGATAGTGAGGCTGCCTACACATGATGTATGCCTGATTCACACATGCATGATGCATGTTTGGTGTCATCATGCAGTTTCACACTGCTTAATAACTTGCGCAGCATCATAGACACCATATTCCAAAGAACATTGAGGGGGCTCCACACAATGCCCTGAAGTCACATGTGCAATGGCTCCGTGTTCAGCCTCAACAATTCAGGGGGGGCTCTACTGCAGTGTTTCCCAACCAGTGTGCCTCCAGATGTTTTGGGACTACAATTCCCATCATCCCTGATCACTGGTATTGCTAGCGAGGGATGATGGGAGTTGTAGTCCCAAAACATCTGGAGGCACACTGGTTGGGAAACACTGCTCTACTGAACATTTCCCAAGACAATAATGCACACTCACACTGCAAAGTCTAGACACAGTCTAACCTCTGCATGAGCTTTGAGCTAGCAAATCAGGATGCATGCACTGTAAGCAGGTTGTGTTAAGGAGTCCTAAAGCAGGCATAGACAAACTCAGCCTCCAGATGTTTTTGGCCTACAACTCCCATGATCCCTAGCTAGTGGGACCAGTGGTCAGGGATGATGGGAATTGTAGTCTCAGAACATATGGAGGGCCGAGTTTGCCTATGCCTGCCTTAAAGCAATCCCCCTTCCCTACAGATGAGATTTAAATCAGATTCATGCCAATTGATCTAGAATGCAACTAGATCTAGAATGCCTGCACCCCAAAGTTAGATACATATTGACTAGAGCACATACCCAATATTCCTTGTCTCTTCCACCCCACAGTAATACTCACACCTGAACAGTACAAGAGAGGCTCAGATGCATTTTTAAATCTCTTGTGGAAATGCTCAGTCCATGTCATTATTACTTTCCTACATTCAAAACAAAACAAAACAAAAAAAATTCCTTCCAGTAGCACCTTAGAGACCAACCAAGTTTGTTCTTGGTATGAGCTTTCGTGTGCATGCACACTTCTTCAGATACATTCCTACATTGCAACTGATATGCCATAAAAGATTCCCCCTAGTGTGACAAAAGTTCAATTTAACCATTCTAAATGAAACTTACTTACAATATTATCATCATATCACCTCTTTTTAAAAACAAGAACTCCATAATGCAAGTAATTTAAAAGCAAGCAAAACTCCCATCTTGGATTTGATTTGATTTAAATTTAATTGCTCACAGCATTTCTATCTGGCTTTTCAGCTACAATGGTTCAAAGGAGATCTAATCAAATCTGGAGTTTTCCAGGCCCCAGGGAAACTGTCCTAATGCAGAAACATGGAAAAGAAACCTCAAACAGAAAACCAATCATCTGAAACAATATTAGGAAAGGCGGGGCTCTGAAGCTAAGTAAGAACCACCATTATCTCTCTTTTTTCAAAGCTTACATACAAATCACTGAAGTCTGGATATTCCTAGTGTGCATGCAAACACCCACATCCATCCACAGACCTTATGGAGCACATCCGTCATTTAGAGTAGGGGCAGCCAATGGTGCTGCCCTCCAAACGTTGTTGGACTTCAGATGCAATCATCCCTGACCATTGGACTGATGGGAGCTGTAATGTGGTGCCTGCCAGATGTTTGTTGCCAGATGTTTGTTGTAATAATATGCTCAGAAAATACTCTGGGAGAAAATTGCATTATAATAGCAGTATTTCTTTATTGAACTTATACCCTGCACCTTCCCTCAAAGGAGCCCAGGGTGACAAGCATACTAAAACAATACAATTAAAGCAGTTTTCCTAAAAGCAATCACCTACTCTGAACTACTAATCTGAGGGTTCCCAGGATTTTCAGCCATCAGGTGCCCAAGTAAACCAGAATGTTTTTAATATTCCTAAAAAGTCGACAGTGAAGGAGACACTGAGTGCATTCTAAACTGACACTGGCCTTCCAAGTGATACAGAGGAATGGTCTGCATGTATCAATATCTCCCCAGGCATCTTCATGAATGATATTAGACATGCACACAAGCGCCCAACTCTTTCTCCTTCACACCTCTGTGTGGGGAAAAACCATGGGTGCAGCAATCTTAAGACTGAAAGAGCTGCAAGCTATAAATGATTTGCCTACAACAGCCACAAAAACTTAAGCAGAATTGGAAGTATTCCTAGCAGAGGCGCCATCTTCTTAAGATGATTGAGGGGGCCCAATGCAACATTGTGATGTCACACAAGGAGCCAGGGGTGGAGCCTAACACCCTCTGATCATTGAGGGGGCCCAGCCCCCTCAAAAAAACATGGGGGAAAGTTACTTGGCCCCTAGGACCTGGCACATTTGATCCATAGAGAGGGCGTTCCAGAGTAGCTTGAATGCCCAGGAAAAATGGAAAGGTTTGTGCCTGTCCCCCAAATATCTCCAGAGGTAACACCTGGTAGCTTCCTTGGACCATAGCCAGAAAGGTCCACTCTCTACTCACTACTCAGAAGGTGGGGAGACATGGAGGGAAGTCTCTGATGATGACTGCAATGTTCGGGCAGACTTGGGAGGTGAAAAGCAGCTGTTAGTTCCACATGTACCTTTGGAGGAGCTGTGTGTTTTTTACCTCCAACTTATTTTCATTGGATGTTAAGTCTGAGGTCATGAAGGCAGTTTCAGCAAGTTCAAGTGACACCCATATGGGGTGCAGAAGGTGAGTGGCGTCACGAGATGCCTACAGGCACAATGTGGTTTTTTTTAAAAAAAAACAACCACCCAGAAATGCCTCCTAAACAATTGAAGGAAGTCAATGCAGCCTCACAAATTATTATGTGAACAGTTCGAGCAACAGGTCTTTGCTTTCTGCTGTTTTTAGCAGAGCTCACCAAACCAGCCAATGATTAGATCCTTAACCAGCTGCCGACGATCACACACACCGTGCTATTTCATAACACTTTGATATTCGTTTTATGAAGGTACAAAGAGCTTCCCTTGCTCTGTCAGTAAATTACAGACCATGTTATATTGTACGTACATTTAAAAGGCAATCTCTCTGTTTAAAAGAACAGACCAGCTGTAAGACTAGGTTAAAACCACAGTACTCACACTTGAGTAATAAAGTCTGGTTCGATCCATGCCAGCTCGGGAAAGGCTTCCTGGACGGGGAAAATTAAAACCCAGTGTTGGTAAGATAGTTTCCAACTGATTCAGTAAATCCAGACAGAAAGGAAGACCCGGGAGAAGTGAAAGGAGCACAACCACAGGCAGAACGAGAAAATCTGTACAGTTTGGAGCTTAGAGCCTTAGATATTCAGCCAATCATCTCGGTGGGAAACGGAGGAGGAGCCAGGATTGCAACATTAATGTTCCTTGCTGCAGGCAAAACAATGATTTTCTTCACTATGCTAAATGTCCTGAGACTGACAGCTTTACAAGGTTACTGAGGACAGATTACATGGATGTAGCAATGGAGACATATTTTAAGCCTCAGATTTACATTTTTAAAGTGCCTGTGTTTATGTCCAAGCGCATAAGAGAAACTTGTGCGTATGCTTTTAAATTCACTGTCGATGTACTTTCCCTACAAAGGGCTTGCAGACGTCCATATGCACAGCAGGAAAAATCATACACATGAGAAATAGCAAAGCCTTTCAAATCTAAAAGGGGTTGGCAGTGATTTGTGTGCCATTTTGCACTAATGTGAAAGGAACAGGACTAGAATTTATCTGAAGAGGCTTGACAGAGACTGTCAGTGAGAAAAAAACAGCCACAGCTGTCAGACATTTAGAAAATACCTGAAGGCAGCCCTGTTTAGGGAAGTTTTTAATCTGTGATATTTTAATGTATATTTGTTGGAAGTCACCCAGAGTGGCTGGGGAGACCCGGCCAGATGGGCGGGGTACAAATAATAAATTATTATTATTATTATTATTATTATTATTATTATTATTATAGCACCGGACAGAACTTTTGCCAGGATAATCAGGTAAGTTTTGTTCACCCAAGTTTCAGAATTGTGTGTCATAGTAGTCATTTTCAGATATGGATGTCATGGAACCCTATAGAGAAGTGTGAAAAGAAGGGAGCAGGATCAGAGGAACTTAATTCCCCAATCCCTGTTCATTAGCAAGTCTGAAATAATATTGTGTATACATGGAAGATTCTCTCCTTGCAACCAAGAACTATGAAAAAGGAGCTAAATCCAAAGCTGTATAATACTTTTATTAGTAGGACCAACCTAATTGTAACAAAGCAGTGGGTAAGCTTTTTGGTTCTCCAGAACTGTCTTATCAGAAACTACTGGCCCAGGTTCAAGGTTCTTGTGTTAATTCACAAAACCCTAAATAACTTGGGCCCAAGGATCAGCTGATCTCTCATACTCCACCTCAATCACTGGGATCCTTTGTTGGGTGCTACAGACTAGCTGGATGCAAAGGAATGGTGGGAGGAACCAGCTGGGGAACCACCAAGGGGGAAAGGCCCAGAGCCCAAGGATTAGTGGTGGGACAACAATGAGTGGTCAACAGAGAGAAGAGGAAGAAGACTGGGAGGTGGTGGTGGAAGCTGAAGTAGTAACAGGGCTTAGTGAGAAGGGAGTCTGTGGCAGGTAGAAGTCCAGAAGCTGGACCAAGAGGGTGGCAGGACAGAGGCCAAGAGGCAGAGATGAGTCAGGCTGGTGAAATGCAATGGATGTCTCCCCCTCCTGCTGCGACCAGTTCCCTTAGAACCAGAAGAGGCATGGAAAGGGCAGAGGAGAGGTTGGCCATGCGCAGATGCAGTCTCAGATTGCTTGGGGAAACCACGGAGAGGAGGGGGCTTAGGCAGCTGTGGGGAGGTGGGGACCTTCAGTCTCAGCAACTGCTTCATGGGGACAAGACCTACCAGAGATGAGTTGCTTTTTTCCATTAGGCCTGACACTACTGTGCAGAACATGTTTTTGCTAATAAAGCATTAGCTCCAACTTGCACAGTGTGATTTATTGCAGGCTTGCTCCTAACAATGGGGCACTTCTGGTGGCTCCCCATGCCTCTGAGGTTCGGTTGACTTCCATTAGGGGCCAAGACTTTAGCCCCATAGAACTCACTGCCAGCAAAGATTCAGCAGGAACCTCTTCAGATGTCTTTTAGCCGACTAGCATTTACAGATGCTTTATTGATGCTTTTGATTATGTTTTATAAATATTTATGAATTGGTTTTATGATGTCTTGTATGTTGCAAGCTGCCTTGGTATACTTTATGAAAGTGCAGATTATAAATATTTAAATAAAGATATTATCAGGTTAGGCGGTACACAAAGCTAAGGGAGGGGGGTGAGGAAAAGAAAACAGTACAAAAATTAGGCTGGATGCTACAGTCCCAAGCTTTGCATTTAGACTCCATTCCAAGATGGAGCTTGCAGAAGGAATTGGTGCTGCATGTATTGGCTAACACTTAGGAACCTGGGATAAGGAAGCAGTGATTGATCCTCGTCTTTGATAAAATAAAGCCTGGTTGTTACTCAGATCTTTCTCACGCCTTCACTAACCTGTGTGCTTTGTTTAAGGTGTGAGATACAACTGGGTGACAGTCAGGCTTTATGTTTTCAAAAATGAGATCATTTTTGAATGAACTGAGAAAAAATGGGTCTCAGGTATTGCTCCTTTTTCCTGTCATTCTGAAGTCTCCAGGGCCCCCACACCAACTCTTTCTGCCAGCTACCAGCAGCAGAACCTGTAACAGTTGTTGCCCTCCCATCATAGCAGAGTCCCATCAGCACCAAAGACTCTCCCTTCTGGGCATGGAGGCTGGTGGGGCCCTAACCTATGTCCCATCCTTATTTCTCTCCCAAAACGTCAACACTAAGGGACAGAATTGTACCCTAAGTAACCACAAGTGTATTGGCTCACATTTGCCCAGTGCCCCCCCCTACGCTCTTCCTTCCTATGAACTTTATTCATTACATTTTTTAAAAAAATCCCACCCTTCCTTGAAAACATTTATACTGCACCTTTTAATTAAAAACAAAACCACAAGATGGCTTCCATTTAACTAGAAGTCTATAGCAGATGTTTAACTTAAGGACACAATAGATACTACTCAAGGGGTCTCCTCCTTGATCTCTGTGCTTGATGCTGCAATCGGAAATTAGCAATAATGGGCGTTGATTTGTAGAGATTGTGTATTAATGGTTTTATAATGATGGAAATAAATAAAAGATACACAAAATACGATCAAATCATTGTGAAATATGATGCAACAATCAATAAAACAGAACCACAGAAAAGATCTGATTTGTCAGTTTTCCCCTGTTTTTCCTTCTCTATACAGCACCTGTGGAAAAGAACCCTGAAGATGAATATAAAAGCTATACTGGTCCATATTGGAAACTAGGAAACTTCAATTGGTTCCAAATGAAGCGGTAAGTGAGTTGGGGGAAGAGTTAGCAGCCAGAGCCAGTTCTATTCAGCTGATTGCAGCCCCTGGGAGCTTGTGAGCAGGACTTATAAACAGGGGCTTTTGTGAGGGCATTTAGAATAGAATAGAATAGAATAGAATATATTTTATTGTCATTGTCCCCTTCGGGGACAACGAAATTACTTGGCTGCTCCATCCACCCAGATAGGGCACTCCACGCAAAGATAAAACTGCAAAAACATGATTAAAACCATACACACTGATTAAAACCATACAATGATAAAACATAACAGGTAAGATTAGATGACTTCAAAGTCCAGGCTTCCCATTTAAGGCCGCGATCACTCTGGAGAAGAAGCTGTTTCTAAGACGGCTTGTTCTTGTTGTCATCGTCCTGTATCTCCGTCCCGATGGCAAAAGTTCAAAGAGACGGTGACCAGGATGCGATGGATCTTTCACTATTTAGTGGAGGTGTTTAAGGGGGAGGCCTGGAGTGCTGTCATGGTGTATGTAGGACCAAGAGATATGGACAGCGAGGGAGCTGCTGCAGTGACTTGCAACACCTGCAACTCCTGCCTGAGAACGTTGCAAAACTACACCTCATAAGCTGACCCTGGGTCAAAAGTTTAATGGTGTTTTATTATCCGTTTTTGATAATATGTGTTTTAATGCTTTTGCTAAACTGTGGGTTGTATATATGTGTAAATAAATCGTATATCATAAAGACACTACAGTGTACTGGAAGAAGCAAAGATCAAAGCAATGATTCTTCAACATCAACTTCATTGGACCGGTCATGTTGTGCGGATGCCTGATTTATCGTCTTCCAAAGCAACTTCTCTATTCCCAACTTAAAAATGGTAAGCATAATACTGGTGGTCAACAAAAGAGGTTCAAAGACTCTTTCAAGGCAAATCTAAAAAAATGTTGTGTAACTACTGACAACTGGGAAACACTGGCCTGCGAGGGCTCCAGTTGGAGAACAGTCTTTATCAAAGTGTTATGAGCTTTGAAGAGGCTCGAACTCAAGACGAAAGGGAGAAACGCGCTAAGAGGAAGGCACACTTGGCAAACCCTCACCATGATCAACTCCCACCCAGAAACCTATGTCCCCACTGTGGAAGGATGTGTGGATCCAGAATTAGCCTCCACAGTCACTTACTGATTCACTTTAAAAACCGTGTTTATGAAAGACAATCTTGCTCGGCTACAAGTGATTGCCAAGCAAGAAGAAAATGTGTAAACAAATCATATATCATAAAGACACCATAGTCTCTGCTGTCCCTTGTGCCCAAAAGGAAACACAAATCCTGGGTAAGTGTCTGTAACCCCTGGAATCTCACAATGCTGTGGAGATCGGGGTGACATGTAGCAATATTCTGTTTTTATTGAACAGTTGTGCAGTTTCATTTGTGGAGAGAGTATACCACCACTGGGAGAGGAAGGGGGTGTGGGGGGTCGCTTCACCCCAGGTGTCATCATTGAGGGGGGTGACATCGTCCCCCCT
Organism: Darevskia mixta; assembly: GCA_034641385.1. NCBI lineage: Eukaryota > Metazoa > Chordata > Lepidosauria > Squamata > Lacertidae > Darevskia > Darevskia mixta. The sequence continues at coordinate 2,812,525 of JAWWNH010000062.1, read as the reverse complement.
GCCCCCCTGGGACGCTTGCCCTGCCTTTGCGGGTGGCTCACCCTGCCCCTGGGTGCATAGCATGTGCACCGCTCCGGGTACCGGAGCAGCTAGTTCCACCTCTGTGTACCACAATGGGCATACATCCTGCAATCATCTCGATTTGCTTGCAGTGTGTTTATTCATCTTTCCATTAATCATTCATTTATTCCACACTTTTCAAGGAATTTCCCCATCACTTTCCAGGAGTTGACTGGATTCTGGAAAGCAACCTAGAGGACTCGGTGGAATCTGAACACAAAACCCAGTCCTGTTGTACTTTTTCTGGTGGAAAGAGCGGCAGTTCTGCCCATCCTTCTGACTGAAAAGCAGAAGGGAGATACACTTTCCTGTCTGCAGAATGTTTTGATCCTGGACACAGACTTGAAATAAGCCAGAGTTATACTTGATCTCATTCCACTGCTCTTTGTACATGTTTGCACTGTATTAGAGAATCCTCTAGCAAAGAGCCGTCTGATGTGATGAAGAAGAAAACAAGTTGTATAATCACTTTGGCATCCCTATTGGGCTTTTTATTACCTAACCAAGGACATCTTTGTTTTCATTTATTACAGATATAATAGGGGGAGAAATATTTATCCATAAAGGCACTCACTGCTGGCCATTTTCCCAGCAATAAAGAAGCGTTTTCTCCACCAGATCTGAAAGTGTTTCATAAAACAATACTTTCCCTCAACCAAGCTAGGGAGGAGGTTTATGAAATATTGCACAGTTGCTGCCTTTGTGACAAAAGAATGGATAAGAGCACTTGATGTAGCCATCCTAGTTAATGCCTCGATTAGAGACTGCAAGGGAGACCACTTAAGTCCCCCGATGGAACTTAGAGAAGGAACATAATTCATTGGGAGAGCAAGAGCTAGGAGAGGCTTTCGTCTGAAGGTTTCTGCCCGTTCGTGGTGAAATGCAGCCAGCCACACTGGAAAGCAGCAGGTGTTTAAGGCAGTTCATATGTTCCATAGTACCTGTGGCTGCATGTCCATTACAGCATAGTATGTTGTATTCATTCATTCTATTTACACCCCACTTTTCTCCTAAGAGGGGACGTGGGTGGCGCTGTGGTCTAAACCACTGAGACTCTTGGGCTTTCCGATCAGAAGGTTGGTGGTTCGAATCCCCACAACAGGGTGAGCTCCTGCCAACCTAGCAGTTCGAAAGCACGCCGAAAAGTGCAAGTAGATAAATAGGTACCGCTCTGGCAGGAAGGTAAACGGCATTTCCGTGTGCTGCTCTGGCTTTGCCAGAAGCGGCTTAGCCATGCTGGCCACATGACCAAGCTGGCCACAAGCCGCTGTACACCGGCTCCCTCGGCCACTAAAGCGAGATGAGCGCCGCAACCCCGGAGTCGTCCGCTACTGAACTTAACTGTCAGGGGTCCTTTACTTTTATCTTTTCCCCATAGAATCTCAACGTGGCGTGCATGGTTCCCCACCTACCCATTTTATCCTCATAGCAACCCTGTGAGGTAGGCGAGGCCTAGAGAATGGCTCAGGTTCACCCACTAACCTTCATACTTTGTAAAAGTAAACAGAAGGATTTTCTTTAAAAACAGTCACTTAAATAAAAATACTTGCAGTTACTTGTGTGCCCGACCTTTTTCAGCCGGCTTGGGATTTAGGCTGAATTGTTGGATGGCAGATGTGTGTGTTAAGTACTTATTTTAGCAGATGCTGAGTAAGCAGCTAATCTTGTTACCGTTGTAACCATCTGTCCTCAGAACATGGCACAATGTTACCATTCATGAGAATAACTCTTCTGACCTTTTTTTTTTGTAGTTTCTGCTTCACAAGATTTGGGATTTTGGGTCATGTAAGGATACAAAATTCTACATGTTTGTCAAATAAGCTTTCCTCAGTCTGCCCATCATAGGTGCCAATTCCCTGGGGCCCTGGGTGCCCAAGCACCCACAAAATTCCCCATGAAGGGGCTGGGCACCCACAAATTTTGGTGCCAGGGCCATGCACGCTGCATGGCACCCACAATCGCAGGGCCAAGTTGGCATTCCTGCTGCCCATCACCACAATGACAGCTTTTACAGCTGATATAAAGCTGATCCATTTTGGAAGTGGAAACCAGATCTTAGTTCTGACCAGGTTCACAAAAATAGTTAACAAAGTTATTATTGCTTTACTGAGTTTTCTTCAATGGGGCTGAGGTCTCTTTGCCCCCCCCCCCAATAAAATATTTGAGGGGGCCGGACCCCACTGAAGTTGATGGGCATTGTGATTTAGATGGTGTGCATGCACCCCATCTTGTGATTGAATATGCAGGGCAGGGCTTACCTAGCCCCTCATATTTTATTCAGGTTGGCACCCCTGGAAGAAAGGGAGGGGCAAGACATTCCCTGTTTCCCAAACAAATACGGAGACTTAAAACACAGCTATCGAAATGCACCCTCCTTCAAATGCTGCCAAGCAGTTCTTTGACCCAAAAAGTGCATACAAAAATGCGGATATTAGGCAAAAGTGCACTCACATTGATGAAGAAATAAAGCAAATTTAAGTTTGAAAAAGTTAGGAATTTAAATTGACACCTTCTACGGATACATGAATCTAAGCTCCACAATTCAGAGAATTCCTTTAGCTGCTGACATAAATTTGCCAATTAATAGCACTGTAAAACCTGAAATGTCAGACCAAGCCTGGCTCTTAGCAAGAGCTGAGCTCCCCCTACAATAATCATTGTTAAGCTACTGGATAGGAAAAACATTGCAGACGTTGCAGGACCTTGCCGCTTCTGCTAGCAAACTCAGCAGGAGAGATTGTGGGAGAATGTGGAATAAATTAATGAAATTTATAGCTTGCTCTTCCTCCATAAGTGATAGAACAATGCAATTAAAAGTAAAATAAGATAAAGCATGTTTAAAATACCTAACGTGTCTGAAACAGTGGTTCCCAAAGAGGGATGGGGGGGGGGCCGCTGGAGGTATAAGTGACATCAATTTTGTTGAATTAAATAAACCAAATGGTTTTAATTGGATTTTGAATAAATGTGCAATTAATTGTTAACGTTTGACAGTGGCACAAAGAAGTTTGGGAACCACTAGTCTAAACAACTGCATACTCTCAAAGGTAGCAATTTCAAGATTGCTGAGAAGAGTATCTTCCAGCCATCAAATGCCTATTTAAACAGTGATGGTTTAAATTCCTCCAGAACATTAATGAGGGTGAGAAATGCAAGTCACCAGGAAGGGCACACCACAAAAGAAAGCCACTATCAAGGTGGTCCTGTAATGGGTCAACAACAACCACACCCAATAGAATACAAATACGTAAAAAACTTGCTTCCCCTAGCACAGAAATAACATTTTATTCCCAACATAGAAGTAACCTCTCCAAGCATGGAGATTAATGTGCAAAGCAGCCCAGAGTCCCTGGGGATGAGTCTGTCCCAGAAAGACAAAACCTTATTGCTTACCTTCCCTATTCCAATAGATCAAGTACTTCTATAAGCAACAGCAGGCACTGACTTAAAATATTGTAATAAGCACATTTTCCAGATGCAGACACCTGGATTATAAAAACAGTAGTAACCTTGAATTATCTTCCATGGAAAAAGGGATATGCCAAAAATGTGGTTCTGTAGGTGTCCAATTCCTTATACTGTAAAGGATATCTATGCCCCATAGACTGAAAAGGCATCGATACTTATGGATTATTCAGATCACACCCAAAAGATACATTTAAACCACTTTAGCAGTCATGGCTTCCCTCCAAGAATCCTGGGAAATGTAGTTTGTTAAGGGTGCCAAGTGAGTTTCAGAGACTCACAGAGCTACAATTCTCAGAGTAGTTTAATAGTCAGTCACCTTCCCAGTGCCCCGAACCACTGGCCTACCTGGTGGCAAGTTCAAAGACCAGGAGTCAATCTACGCAAGCAAAGTCTAAGGTCCAAAGGTCAGGAAACACAGTCCAGGGTCAATCCATGTAGGCCAAGTCTGAAGTCCAGCTGCCAGGATACTGTCCAGAGTCAAACCCAAAGCAAACACCTGTAGAGGTCCAGGAGCACCCAAATCAAGGTCCGTCAACATGGGCAGTTGAGCAGACACAGCAATTCAGCTCTGCTTCCCTTTTGTACTTTGCATGCTGATTGCAGCATCTGGGCTTGATGAGGCATGCGACTCTCACCTGTTCCAAGTCTACTCCAGCTGAGGAATCACACCCAGAGCTAGCAAGCCCCACCTGGCCAGCTAGGGAGCTGGGCTGATGGCTCTTGCCTGCCTCAGCCTTCTAGAGCAGGCTTCCTCAACCTCGGCCTGCCAGATGTTTTGAGACTACAATTCCCATCATCCCTGACCACTGGTCCTGCTAGCTAGGGATCATGGGAGTTGTAGGCCAGAAACATCTGGAGGGCCGAGGTTGAGGAAGCCTGTTCTAGAGTGCCCCTCCTGCTACTCCCTATGCCTCATGGGGACAGGAGCCCCTCTTCCTCCTCCCTGTCATCCTGCCAGTTCATGACACCCAGGCAACTCTGAAAATTGTAGCTCTGTGAGGTGAATCCCTAGTTGAAGGCCAAGCATGGTACCCATTTTCCAGCACTTGCTCATGCCTGGCAGTTCTCATACAACTTCTGTGTCTCTTATCACTGACAAGTGTGCCTTCACCTTCTGTATGAAGTATATTTATAAACTTCACTTCAATCTATGTAGATACCAGGGCAGGGTACAATGCAAATGCTGCATCAGAATAAACAGAGGCAGCTAAAAACAAAATGGCATCCTGAGATGGAGAAGATGCCTCTTGTGAATATCTTAAGGCAGCGCTGGGGAATCTTTGACCCTCTGGATGTTGTTTGACTTTAAATCCTATCAGCCCTAGCCAGCATGGCCAATGGTTAGGGATGATGAGAGTTGTAGTCCAGCAACATCTGGAAAGCCAAAGGTTTCCCCAGCCCTGTCTTAAGGAATGGGCATGCTGATACAGGTATTCCTTCAGGGATTTAGATGCCAAGCTGGTTGGTGCTTTAAAGACAAATACCCTGAATAGGGTTTGGAAGTGAATAGGCCCCATAGAATACTACCTGCTCAAGTTGTGACAGTTGTGGACTGCATAAACTCATAGGTATTGCCCCAGGAAACGCAACAAAACATGTGCATCCTTGACCAATCCGGATAACATGGGAATTTCTTCCCAGTTCCCAATTAAGAGCTCAGTTGGCAGAGCATGAGACTTCATCTGAGGGTCATGGGTTTGAGGCCCACATTGCGCAAAAGATTCCAGCATTGCAGGCGGTTAGTCTAGATGATCCTCATGGTCCCTTCCAACTCTACAATTCTATGATTGTATGACTAGAGGGAAAGTGGGGGGCACATGTGCTTACTCCACCCTACTTTGCAGTAAGAGAAAAGAGAAAGAAACTGAAAACTTCATATGTGCCAGACAGAGTTGCCTTCAAATATCTCTACTTTCTATTGAAGAATCATTAAGCCATTTAAATTAGTTGTTTTTTTAAAGCTTTCACTGCCAGTCTCAACAATTAAACCCACACAGAAAGAACAGCAGACATTTTGAGAAGGTAAATGTTCCATTGTACAAGACAACACAAGCTTTTCTGCTCTTCAAGGTCTGGAAAACATTCTTGGTATTTACTGTGTAAAAGTGTTCTGGAAAATTGTAGTGCAAAGAAAGTAATCATGCTCAGGGTGTAATTTCTTTTTTCTTTATTTTTTTTAGGGCTGCACAAATTGGCAGGTGAGAGGCAGTGGTATATCTTACAGTGAAAGTGTTTTCGCTCTTTATACTGTCGTATCAGATGGATGCTGAAGAACACCAATCACTCATGTTCAGAAAACAGAAACAGGTATCAAACAATGTGTACCCACACAACCTATGGATTTCTTGAGCCAGTGGTGGAGGAACCCTCTCCGTCACCCGGGGTGGGATGCTGAGGGGCGGGGCAAACCGCCCAGTGACGCATGCACGACGTCCATACGGACTGTGCATGCATGGCAGCCCGTACAGTTGGCACGCGAGCGGCAGCCCATACGGACGCCATGCAGACGCAGCACAAGCAGTGCCCACACTGACTGAGTGCACACCCTCCGCTGCTCTACAGCTGGGGGGAGGCAGCAGACTATCTTGTCACCCCCTGCCCCTCCCCTCCCCCTGCATACGCCCCTGCCTTGAGCAAGGTGGTGCATTTTGTTGTCACACCCCAAAGCTATGCCAGTCACCTCAAATGTTTTGTTAAAAGCATGTTGTTTTGCTTTTTAAAGCCAAAGAGCAAAACTTAATTAAAAAAGGAATGAACTACTAGAATATGTATCCACTCAGACAGAAATTCAGTAAGCACTTCTGATGCTCACCTTCAATTTGATTTAGTGGGATCTTCATGCACAGTAGAGGAAAAAGAGGAAAAAGACACATTCCCTCTGGGGCTGTGGAATGGAAGCTTGGAGATCACAGGGCGCTTCCAGATTTCATTCACATACTGGCAAATTCAGGTTGCAAAATTAAAGCTGAACTCGCTTCCCATCAAAATTGGAGGTTTTTAGATAAGGCAAGTGAGATGAAAATGCATTAGAAAGCATGGGACAATTGTTTGATGCAACGTTGAATACCCCTGCCCCCAAATCCCAGTCAGAATCAATGCAAGGTAAACAGCTGACCTTCCACAAAAAATACTTGTATACAGGCAATGACCGATACACGGTGTCCAATTGATGCGCAATCACACATTCATGAATGGCGCCCAAACCAGAAGTGACCCTAAAACGTCACTATATTCCTGCATGCTTATTAGATTTCACCAATGAATATGTAAATATAAAATTTGGTTAAGCAAAGAATGATGCAGCACAGCTTGCAAATGGGAGAGGTAAAGGGATTAAAACAAAGCTCAACTCCAATTTCAGGTTATGTGAGAGTGACAGTACATCCATAAACATTACAGCTCCTCAGGATTCGCATGCTGCATTGGTAACTGAGGAGTAAATCTATCTGTGGAACAAGTTTTTACATTGATTCCAGAAGTACATGTGGACGCCCATGAAATTATGTGGATTTTCTGAGCACAGTCCTGCCAATAGTGTTGGAACAGTGTTAACGTTAGGAGGGGTGGTTGTTGGAAGGGAATAGGAAGAGTTTGACCCTGCTGGAAGCTGCTAAACCACAGATGGTACCAAACAAATTCAAGGATTCTCAGGACTCCTGGATGACCTGCTTATGAAACTCCACCCCACACTTACCTGCAAGAGCTAGCCTACTAGGTGTGTGAAGCTCAATGAGACCAAGGTGGGTCAGCTTTCTATGGCCTGCTATTCTGCCCTATATGCACACTTCGCAACACATATTTTCCTGACCATAGTACTGCATTTCTGTATGTTATTTTCACAGACACCTGCCTTTTTATGCAGACTTCACCCTAGGACATGCATTTTTGCAAAACATTGCTTGGCAGGAGGACGGCGTTGCAAAGTTTGGAGCACTGTGCAAAGTTTGGATGGCTGTGCTTTGATTTGCATTTTGTTTCAGAAAGTGTGGGTTGGGTAGGTTTGCTTTTAAATCAGATGTCTCCCCAGTTCCTATTCCTGGGTCTCCTTGTTCTTACTGTCCTTGGATCTTGGCATCTGTTTACCCTGCTACACCTTAGTCTGCAATATTTTGCAAATTCCTGGGCCTAATCTTGTTTGTCTCTGGGCCTCCTGCAGCCTCTGCATGGACTTCTCTGCTCCTTGACTTGTTTGCATGTATTTTCCATGACCTACTTCTGTCTTGGTTTAGCCTTAGTGCTAATTTTGCCAAGCCTCTTTCATGGATCTGACTCTGTATGTAAACTTTCCGATTTGGTTCACACCATTTGGGAGTATCTGAAATTGCAGAGTTCTGAAAGGGTACAGTAACTGATTTTACCTTATCCACTGATCTTACATTTAATACTTTAATAGTCTCTAGATAAACACCTGTTCTCTGGGGAAGCGCTTTGTAGCGAAGGATCATTTTGCAGTACGGATACTTAAATGTTTTCTTATTCGGCCTAGCTAAGAAACACTTTGTATCTGAGTGTTGGATCTTGATTGTTGCATAAAGACAAGTAGGATTTATAGTTACACCTTTATATACATTTGCCAAGGCGTGTTGTTGTTGGATGAGGAATCGGGGCAAGCAGTTAAGCAGGTCATTTGAACTACAAAAAAAAGGGGGGGTGTGCATTTTGTTTCATTGACAAGCCGAGGAGGCAATCTGGTAAATACTCACCTCCCTCCATTTGTTGGTCATAATATGAACCAGGCTCCTTTCTCTAGTCATTTGCAAAACCGAAAACAACCCCCCCCCCACAAAACCCTGCATTTAAAGGCAGGGCTACATGACTAACATGATGGAAAATTTGGCCCACCTGTAAGTAAAGTCTGTGTCAATGAAATAGCTGCACAACCCCTCAGATTTTTATTTTATTTTATTTGTCTTCCCTGTTTCAGCATCTGGATTCACAACCAGCAAAGGTTGCTGTGTCGGTCGACTTGAAAAACCCCCCAAAAATGTACAGTCAAAGCTCAGTCAGCGGTAAAGCACAAATTTTGCATGCAAATGGTCCCAGGTTCAGTCTCCATGTAGGGCTGCTAATGTTCAGCACTGTCAGTGCTGACAGTATTGAGCTGGAACATGAAGGAGCAGCAGCTGTTCTGTGAAGCAAAGGGAAGCATGCTGCTTCAGGCAGCAGAAATTAGGGGGCCAGGCAGAGACAAGGATTGATATCTGAATGGTGCAGCAGGACGTTTTTATAAGCACTTAACTTAGCACAGGAGGAAGGCATCATCTGGTGCATTACTTCACAGGCAATGGACATCCACTCTAGTTTGTCCACAGCCTCTGTTATGCAGAGATATACTGTCCCTGAGCCCTCCGGCAAATGTGGAAGCCAGAGGGCACATCGCAGGGAGGGCCCTGAGGACACTTGGAATTGTAAGCAGAAGCCGCTCTGAGTCAGAATGTCGGAGTGTGTTGAGTGTTTTCAGCGATGGAGTTCTACAATGCTGTGTAAGGAGAGAGAGACGATACTCACCCTGTCATCTGCCGGAAATGTCCCCCCCACAACTACACCTCTGTTTGTCTGTCTTCTGCCCACCCCTCTCCACCTCACCTACCGGTAGTTGCATAGATATCCTTGATGGAATTCTGCTCAGAAGCTCCCATGTGTTGCTTTATTTTAAGCAAAAGATTGTTTTCGTTGATTTTTTTTTTTTAATGGGAAAGCAAAGCTTTCATCAGGATGTGTGTCTAATAAAGAGGATCATTTCCTTTCTTTTCTTTTTTTTGAGGGGTTATGCTGAAAACAGGGGCGTACCCAGGATCAAAACTAGGGGGGGGGGCAAGCCATGGTCATTCAGGTTTGCTTTGAATGGACACTGATCATTTTTGCTTCTAGGGCTGCCTTTTAGGGGGGGGAGCTGCCCCCTTTGCCCCCCCTGGGTACGCCCATGGCTGAAAAGAAAGCATTAAAAAGAAAGAAAGAATATTGGGGTACAGTTCTGTGCAAATTGTAACCAAGATGGTAAAAAATATGAGTCACAAGACTGGTTCATGTTGCTGGTAGGATTCAAGGATACAGAATGCAGGCAGAGACATGTAATCCAATCCACAGTCTTTCTGTGTACGTATTGCTTCATAAGCACTAGAAGGTCTTTTAGAACAGGCCTTCCTAATTCCCGCTTTGGTCCCTGCCAATAACCACTTTCCTCCCTCTCATTTATTTTAAAGATGGAGGGCATGTTTCTGGAGGGTTTGGGGGAGATTGTTTGTTTTTGGTGCGAGTTGTCTGATTTGTTTATTTTGCCTGCATTTTTTCTTTTGTCTGTGTGTGAGGTGTTTTGAGGGGTGATTGGAAGCACTGCAGAGCTTTCTTCTTTTTTGTAGTCCCCATGACAGTTTCTTTGATATCTAAATGTTTCCCCAGACTGAAAATGCTTGTGGGACACCAGCTGTAGATCATCATAAGGCACCTTCTGTTTTGAGTGGGAGTTCACAACCTGAACAGTGCACAGTGCACAGAAATATTTCGGTAACTAAAAATATTATGCAGTTACAGAGAATGGCTACACATCACAGTCATTTAATGATTTTGCACTCGCCATTTCCTTCAGCTCTTGACAGACATTTTGGGGAAATTTTAAAGAAAGATCAGCAGGATAAAATATCACAGGTAAATATACCTGTGAAAAGATGACACAGTTAGCAGAGGGGGAATTAAAGTGCTAAATATGGCATATATAATAAGCGTACAACATGAATGACTGTGCTTTATTTTGTTTTGTATTCGGAAAACGTTCATACAATTCAGTTCCTTTAGAACCGGGGGGGGGGCAACTTCCACTTTCTATTAAAGGGGCAGATTTTTATTTTTATTTTACATATGTCACAATTTCTCTATTGAGCTTTGCATATATAATTTTCTTTGAAAGGTGCATAGATGGAAATGTTTGGCAGGCCAGCTTAATTACAGACCCTCCAAAGATGTAGAAAAGAAATGATGGATTCTTCATTATGGTAAGCCATCATGCATTATTTAGCCAGTGTGTGCAATTATACGTTCCGTTTGAGAAGAGCTCTTTGGATGTAATTGGGCATATACTGTTAATGAAAAGCCATTCCAGAGACTTTGCCATGTAGCCTTTCAAATCTTCCTCATCAACCTGAGCCTCTTTCTCCAGCATTTATGAATTTCCTCTTGCAGATGAGAAGTATGTTCAAAGTAACAATTTCAACACCAAGGATGCAAGCACTCAGCACTCCAGTCCAGCAACTGCTCTCTGGCTAGAGTGGGGCAGCCACCCCAAGCAGCTGATTTGTGGTGTGATGAAAAGGTAGCAAATTGATGGGTATTATTTAATTCACTGCTAACAGGGAGATGGAAAGGGATTTTTGTACCTCAGCTGCCAAAGAAAGTAGGATGACCTAGGATACTATGCACAAATGACTTGCAGACGGTGGTGTGTGTGTGTGTGTGTGTGTGTGATTTGTTGCTCTGCCTGAAGCAACAAAATATTTTTGGCCAGTCCTGGTGTAATAGGTGAGTTACATGCCACCCACACTGCATGGAGTGCATAGCTGTCAACTTTTTCCTTTTTTTGCAGGAAATTCCCTTATTCCGAATAGGATTCCTCCAATCCCGGAATCTGCCACGGACTCAAGCGGACATGAGTCCTGAGAGCTCTGATGTGTTTGATATGTAAATAAAGCCAATAAGTTCAGAAGACCTCGTGTGTGGCTGGTTACTCTCGAGACTTCCCAGAGACCTTACAGCATTCCGGGATTGGAAAATCCCTGCTCCTCCCCCAGCATAAAAGTTTGGAGAACCCGAAGTGCCTCCTCTTCTCCTTCCGCTTTACACCTCTGCACTCCTGTGTGCTAACCCTTGGCTGTACACTGACACTTCCTGGACTTCCCCTTGTTGGTGCCAGGGCTCTGGCTGGATCTTCAAGACCCTGCTTCTCCTGTAGTTCCCCTTCCTTACCACTACTTCCCTCTTGGCTGGATTGGGAGCTGCTTTCTGCCATGGGTTCCGGTTCCCTCCAGCTGCCCTCCCCCGTCAGCTGGTTTCTGGGCGAAGGCAGATCCCTGACAGCATGATTATAAAGTAAGCAAATCTTAGTTTAAAACTTACTTTACAAGTTGCTGCCTGATTCTTTCTTAAGCAGGGTAGGAAGAGGGAAGCCAGCTTACTTCATAACAGGACTTGCACAAAACAAGGTTTTATAGCCCAATTCCTATGCTTTTAATTTTGTTGCCAAGGATGGGCGTTTGAAACTCTGCTGCACCCACATACGTGGGTGCCCAGAGAAATAAATTGCAGTTAATATGCCCTCTCCTACCCATTAAAATTCATCACACAACTGATCTCCCTCACAAAAGAAACACTTGCTGGAGTGAAAAAAGATTGAGAGAGCGGATAGAGCTTCGTTTTCCCTCCTCTTCTTAAAATTCTAGAACTTGGGGTTACCCTATCAGGTTGGTCGGTGAAAGGTTCAGGATGAAGAAAAGGAAGTATGGCACTTTCTTTGCACAGTGCATAATCTACTTATGAAATCTGGTATACAAAATGTGTTGATGAACACTAGCTTAGATGGCATTGAAAACCACCGAATCACAGCAGAGTATCTACTAGAGTGGCCCATAGATAATAATATAATAATAATTCTTTTATTTGTACCCCGCCCATCTGGCTGGGTCCCCCCAGCCAATCTGGGCGGCCTCCAACAGGTATAAAAATACATTAAAATATCACAGGTTAAAAGCTTCCCTAAATAGGGCTGCCTTGAGGTATCTTCTAAATGTCAGATAGTTGTTCCTCTCCTTAGCCTCTGCTGGGAGGGCGTTCCACAGGGTGGGCGCCACTACCGAGAAGGCCCTCTGCCTGGTTCCCTGTAGCTTTGCTTCTCGCAGTGAGGGAACCGCCAGAAGGCCCTCGGCGCTGGATCTCAGTGTCTGGGCTGAACGGTGGGGGTGGAGACGCTCCTTCAGGTATACAGGACCGAGGCCGTTTATGGCTTTAAAGGTCAGCACCAACACTTTGAATTGTGCTCGGAAACGTACTTTTTTTTTAAGGGTTTGATGCTGGAGATGAGCACTGCAATTCTCATGAGCTTTTTACCAGGATAGATAGATAGATAGATACACACACTGTACGGGGACTTAAGGGGCAACAATAAAACCTTTCGGCAACACAGTGACATAACTATGGGAGCAGGCTATTAAAAAATTATTATTATTAATTTTAAACTCCAATAAAACACCCATTCCGCAACTCCCATTGCAAGACACATTTTCTGTGCTGCTGATGTACAGTGTAGTTTTTTTCCCTAATTCATGGTAAAGGCCACCCTTGCTGTACATAACATTTTCCTTGGAGAAAGAAAGAATTGATGCTTCCAGAAGCAACAGGGCTATTTCCACATCCATACATTCCTACCAATTCCCCAGAATATTGGCTATTTGTGGGTCTAGTGTTAGGGCCTTGCCTACAGCTGTGTACAGAAGGCAAATGTGTTTCCCCCCTTTTGAACAAAAGCGCTGAAAGATATACACATCTGGGTTGCAATTTAAAAGCAATTACCCAGGAGACTAATCTATACAACGCTGTCAACAGTGGCAAGAAATCCCATCCTTCATACACAAGAAGGCAGACATAATGCTTGAGGGATCTAAGATCAGCACATCTACACATCAAAAGCAGCAGTGGCTTGGCAGCAGCTCTATACACTGGAGCCCTTAAATGTGCCTCATCTATAATCTTCAGCAGCAGAAGAAAAAACAGGAGAAGCAGCACAAAAGAAGTTCTTCAAAGTCAAAAATGGATTGAACATGAAATCTGAGAGGCATAGTTTTCACAATCTCCCCAGTACAATACAAGCAATTTATGGCTCCTTCTATTTTCTGGGCTTGAAAAATAAGAGGTCTCAATTCACATCTCATTTATACTTGTGTAAATCAGCAGGAGTCATTCCGGGAATCCTCAATGGTCTCAGGCAGCTGGAAAATAAAGCTGGAAGGAGCTCATTGAAGCAGCTGCAACTTCAATGCAATTTTTTTTTGGGCACTGTTTGATGCTGGAGATGAGCACTGCAACTCTCATGAGCTTTTTACCAGGAGTGCAGAGAATCAATCCCCACTTCTACCACTTTTCCAAACTGGTCCTTGAGTTGGTCAGACTTTAAGAATGAGGTCTTTTTGCATGTAGGGGTGAGCAAATGTGTTAGTTTCCATTTCTCCCACTTTCCCAAGTTCAGTTGCATGCCAAGGCCCCATGACCCCGCAGTTCCCTGGATAAATGAATATGCACACTCTGGACAACAGCCTACTGGGGTTTTGGGGTTTGAATAAGGCCACAACTATTATTGGTTAAAGTAGTGAACAGTTTGGCGTAGGCATTGGGTAAAGCCGTTGCTATTCCATTCCAGCCCGTCTGCTGGAAGTGCAACTAAGGGTAAACCACATATTGCAGGGAGTGGCCTATGACCCACATCAGGTGTGTCCAACTTCGAGTAGGCTGTGATCTACAATCCAATATCAAAAACTGGCAGTGATCTACCACCCTCCGAAGTCATTTAAGTTTATTAAATAAATAAATAATAAAATACATGGATCTCTATTTCACAGGTACAGTAGCCACTTCTGGCTTATGTGTGTGGTACAGAAGCTGTACTACCAAGGACAGGATGGGGTTGTGCAGAGTTGTTAAGGCAGCAGAGAGCATTGTTGGCTGCTCGCTCTCCACCTTAGAGCAGATTTACGCCATGAGGTGCCACAGAAAGGCACTGGACATAGTAAAAGATCCATCGCATCCTGGTCACCGTCTCTTTGAGCTCTTGCTATCGGGACGGAGATACAGGACGATGACAACAAGAACAAGCCGTCTTAGGAACAGCTTCTTCTCCAGAGCGATCGCGGCCTTGAATGGGAAGCCTGGACTTTGAAGTCATCTAATCTTACCTGTTATGTTTTATCATTGTATGGTTTTAATCAGTGTGTATAGTTTTAATCAGTGCTTTTGTAGTTGTTTTGTTTTTGCGTGGAGTGCCCTATCTGGGTGGATGAAGCAGCCAAGTAATTTCCTTGTCCCCAAAGGGGACAATGACAATAAAATATATTCTATTCTATTCTATTCTAGTTATGTTTGGATATCATTATGACAGATATCGATGTCTTGGACATGCCTGACTTACATCAAATAGGGGTACCCCCCGTGGAGTCCCCATTGGGGGAGTGGTATAGGCCTAGCCCCCACCACTTCATTTGGTTTTTTACTGGTTAATTTGACAAAGGAAAGGAAGAAGTAAGGGGATAAAGGAGAATTGGGGGGGGGAAGAGATTTTAAAATGTATAAAAAATACTAATTCTCAACATTACACCTCCAGCATTTATCTGTATTACCGGTAGACAGTATCTTCCTACAATGTGGAGTCTAATATGCTTCCGTATGCAGAGCAGGGAAATAAGTACCGTAGCTGCAAACAAATGCTAAAGAGCTTTTTAAAAAAGACAGGAGGCTAGAAAGGTTTTCTATCATTTGAAGCTCCTTCACCTCTGAATTTTCATGGATGAAAATTTTGCACATCTCTAGTGGAAAAAAACTCACGAGAAAGTGTTATTTGTAACAGTTAAAAAGTGCCAAAATTAATTTTCAAATCTCTGGGATCTGAGGTCTCAAATAAAAAGAAAGTCAGGTTGCTCTGGCACTCTGACCCCAAACACATTTATTTTGGAACCGTATTGCTTTCACATGGAATGTACTGCCAAACGAACGTGCTTAGGATCTCAGTCCAAATGTAGCAGAAACATGTAGAGGAGAAAACATGCATCAGAGTCCATGCCAGACTTAATGAGAATCTACAAACATAATTTTCTTGGGAATCGTGGGCACTTTAAATATGCAAAAAGGGGGAAACATTTCATGCAATTACAGAAAGCAGATGAGACTCTCTGCTTAATATGATTTTAGGTGGTTTGTGCCTACTAGGTATGCCAGCACTGCAGACGCTCGAAGGTCTTCTATCAAAAACAGACAACAATAGCCTATTGCTTTTGTACCATCAACAAAACAAGATGGGAACCCTGAAATGCAAATAGCAAGCATAAACTTTCAAGTGTAACCAGTGAACCTCACTTCACTAGGCAAAACCTACTTAGCATGGGGCAATTGTTGGTTTTTAAACTTAAAACTTAAACTTAAAAACGCAACCTGTTCTTCTATGCAAACCTTTTGAAAGAGGGTTTAGCCTGTAAATACAAATGACCCTGGACTACAGCCAGACAGCCAGAATCTAAAAATAGATGGCTTGGTAACATCTGTACTGCAGACATCAAGGCTGCTGTTTCTAAGCTCTGTACAGCACCTAGCACACCACTTAAAATTAACTAAATGCAGCTACGGGGGACTTGCCGGAAGGCGCTCATGCTGATTAAACTGAAGCTGTTTTGGACTCTTTTTTAAGTGTGGACAATCAACTAAACTGATTATCATCCACGTATCAGCATCTCTTTCCTTGCCTTCCGCAATCCTTTCCCCAGCTCTTACACAGTTTGGGTGCATATTGAGAAATACTGTATAGCTCTAGATTTGCCAGTTTTGTGACAAGGGTTGTCTATGGTTCCGCTGTATATGTCATAAAGGAATGCCAAATAGTATTAAAAATGTTTGGAGAGGCTAGTCCTTGTCAAAATATCAAATTATGTGTGATTTTCTCTATTATACCTATATTCCAGAATAAGTGATACCAAGCATCCAGTTTGGACTGGTTTCCATAGATTTCAATTACTATTTGTGCTGCTAAGATCATATATAAGAGTAGACAAATTCTTTTGACATTTACATTGGTATCATCAAAAATATTCAGTAACATTAATTTTGAACAACAAACAATAGTTTCTTTAGTTATTTTTTTAATCATGTCTGTCGAAATTAAATCCCAAAAATATTGCACCAACTGACATTTCCACCATAAATGATATGTCCCACTTTTATTGCACCCCCCAACAATTAGATGATATAGATTAGAAGAGAACATGTTTGACATTTGCAAAGGAGTGCAGTACCATCTGTGTAATAATGTTAATGAGTTTTCCTTAAGAACACTGGAAGCAGATTTTAAGGGTTGCAATTTCCAAATTTCATTCCAGTCCTTGGAAAGAATTCATTCATATCTAGTACTCCTTCATGGATCACTGCCTTGTCATGGTAAAGGGGCTTGAATAACTCAGAGAAGCTATGAGTTATGCTGTGCAGGGATACCCAAGATGGATAGGTCATAGTGGAGAGTTTTGACTAAACGTGATCCACCTGGAGCAGGAACCGCCAAGCCACTCCAGTATCCCTGCCAAGAAAACCCCATGGACAAAAACAACCATAAAGAAGGCTGATTGCCGAAGAATTGATGCTTTTGAATTCTGGTGCTGGAGGAGACTCTTGAGAGTCCCATAGACTGCAAGAAGATCAAACCTATCCATTCTGAAGAAAATCAGCCCTGAGTGCTCACTGGAAGGATAGATCCTGAAGCTGAGACTCCAATACTTTGGCCACCTCATGAGAAGAGAAGACACCCTGGAAAATGCCCTGATGTTGGGAAAGATGGAGGGCACAGGGAGAAGGGGACGACAGAGGATGAGATGGTTGGACAGTGTTCTCGCAGCTAACAATATGAGTTTGACCAAACCGTGGGAGGCAGTGGAAGACAGGAGTGCCTGGTGTGCTCTGGTCCATGGGGTCACGAAGAGTCGGACACGACTAAACGACTAAACAACAACAGTTCCCATATCTTTTTAAGGGGTTCCATCAATCCATAAGTTACATTAATACAATTTAGAAACTAATCGGCCCCCCACAATCACCCACTGTGCTTAATAAATTTTCAAATTGTGTTAAGAGTCTCAGAGCTTGTGTCTTTAGGCGTTCTTTTATAATAAAACTACAGGCATCCTCCCCTCTCTCCCCCTTACATGGGTTCAACTTGTGCACATTCAGCCTTATGTGCTTGGCAAATAAAATAAAATTAAAGGGGGGTGGAAATCCGGGATCCGGGAAATCCCACTGGCCAAGGAACCCAATGGTGTTCCCACTAAATGCGAATTCACGTATACATGCGGGACCCGGGAACCTAACCCTCACTTAAATGGGACTCGCCTGTATGAATTTGATTAAAATAAATCCAGTTTGTGTGAAACTGTGGCTTTTTGACTGATACACCAACATATCGTGCCAAATTTCACCAGCATCTTGTGCTAAATTTCACCCACACCAGTGGGCTTGGTATGACAGAACAACAAACGCCATTGGATAGCATCACCCTTGTGCTTCTGTTTCCCCCATGAGTCACCCAAGCAAGCGGAAGGAAAGGGCACCACCTCAAAATTTCATCACTTTACTCCCATAATGCTCTGGGATAATGGAGTTACAAACTGGTTTTTTCCCCCTTTTCTTTTCTGGAAGCAATTAATGTGGAAATGAGCGTTAAACTTCCACTAGATTGCCAGAAGTTTCTTTTACGTCACATGAAAATTCAAATATAATGCAGAAATGAACAGTTTGGGAAATGAGATAAACTGCCACGTGAAGGCAGCCTTTGGGAGGGGATTACCTGGAAAACGCTCCCCACCTTGTAAATAGCTTAAATAAATAAAACAAATAATAAAATTAGGGACAGGAAGGACATGTTTATTATGTGGTAAGAGCCCTGTGGGTCAAGAAAAATTATGAGAGTACAGTAGCATGTTCTGCTAGGAGGGATTGTGAGTTTTTACATACTGCAACTGGGATTCAGAATGATTGAAGTAAGCTAACAGGATCCACCGCACCAGGGAGTTAGAAGTAGTTAATGTGCATTAGGCACACAGCCAAAAAATCCAGATATCAGGAGGTCATGAACTTGTAATGTGGAAAATGGTCTGGAATTAAAAACAGAAGGAACCCTGCAGAAGCTTCAGTTACAGGTAGGTAGCCGTGTTGGTCTGTCATAATCAGAACAAAATAAAAAATAAAAAAATTCCTTCCAGTAGCACCTTAGAGACCAACTAAGTTTGTTCTTGATATGAGCTTTCGTGTGCATGCACACTTCCTCAGATACAAGCAGAAGCTTGTTTCTCTTAAAAACAATGTATTTATTATTATGATATATTTATTTGTACCCCACCATTTTCCCTGACAGGACTCAAGGAGGCTAACATAAAAATGCAAACCACCAACAACATAGAAAAAGCAATAATTAAAAAAAACAAAAAACCCCAAACAATTAGGCACTGTTAGAAGTAAAACTATAAACATATATAAAATCTATCAAACCATACAAATAATTACAATAAAAGCAACACGTACTATTATAATCTCATTTACACCATTTAAAGAGCTATGATACTGCTTTAAACAGTCATGGCTTCGCCCAAAGAATTCTGGGAGCTGTAGTTTCTTAAGGGTACTGAGAGTTAGGAGACTCCTCGCAGAGCTATATGTGCGAGTTCATATTTCAAGACTGACTTTTCAAAGCACATGCCAAGCTTTCCACACACCCCAATGCTTTTTAACAAGATCCTTTTCTTCCATTCTAGAATTCTTTTGAACATCTTTCGCTAGGATGGTGCTCTTTTCTTTTCCCACCTCATAGCTACTTTTTTACCAATTAATATTTCTTTTGCACCCTGATCAAGGGCATTTTTAAGCTTTAATTAAATTTAACAGAAGAGGAATCAACAAACAGTATGACTATGGATACGACCCAACCAATCTCTAGCATTTTCCAATCATATCAGCTGTCAATGGAGTTTAACAGTGCTTACTCCCGGGTAAATGGATTACAGCTTAACTCTTCCATCGAAATACTTCAGACTTGAAAGTGCTTAACTTTGGCTGGATTGTGCTAAGCATGCTCACATCGTAAGCAACTAGTGTGTGGCTGATTATAGTTTCCCTATTGGCTTTCAGCCAATCCCTTCCACCTTCTGTATTAAGCAAATTACGAATAGCTAAGCGCTAACATTCTTGGAGGATCATGCAGCCTATAAAAGTATGTTTGGGTTTTATGCCCAGATGAATTGCTGCTTCTCCCAGATATAAACACACGAGAGTGGACAAAGACTGAGAGTTCATAATCTGTACAGTTACAGATGCCTCTGTGATGCTCTTAGGCATACCAGGCATGTTGCGTCGTTGTTCTTCGAAACAAGAAAGAAAGCAAAAGAGTAAAGGCAGGCAAAGGCAGGGCTTGTGCACCACGTCGTTATTTCAATACCAAAAATACTTCTCTGCATATCTTTTCGCACCCACCCCTCCAACACGATATTCTCTTTTGTGCATATTAGGGTGAAATGGCTGAGTTTGGTATATCGGTGCCTTCTCTCCAAAAACGACCTGTCAATCTCCTGATAAAATAAACTTGTGTCACCCAGTGGGGCATAAGCTTATTATTTCAGCACCGCAAATGCAAAGCACCAGTCAATATTTAAGAATGAACTGCTAACTTAAAGGAAAAGTGAGGCTAGTTGACTCAGCTGCCTTTCTGCGCTCTTCTACGCTTTCCTGTTCTGACTTGACTACAGTATTTTCGGATTCCATGGCTGAAAACATTGCTGGCTCTCTCTGGCTGGGAGGCGCTGGTTTATCCTATGTTTATCACAACTGCTTCATAAAGTTCTTAAAAACTTGCATTCTAAACACAACAACGCTGCTGACACTTTCCTAAATAACATTTTCAGTCATCACCCGTTACTGCACCTTTAATTTTCTTAACAATAACCGGTCATTCATAACACTTGTCTTACTTACAGAAAGTGTCCATCTCAGCTGGGAAACGAGTCAGCTGTTTGAATAATCCACCTTCAATGTTTCAGTTGGGTACACAGCACGAGGTTGTTTGTCTAGTTTGCAGATAGCTTCCACCTTCCAGAGGGATACCTGCATAGTATAGACCAGATAGATTGTGTTGTGCTCTGATAAGGTCACTGAGGCTTAGCTAGAATCTAGTAATGCTTAATCCTCATTGGTCTTGCCTGCTTAGCACAGGGCTGTTTCCTTGACAACGCAGTTGCAGTTGCTACAGCATCCTTGGCCACATGTGATGTCAAGGTTTGATGTCAACATAAAAAAAACCCCTACTACTTTATGATTTATTTCCTACCAGTCCAATGTGTACATCTGCCTGCTCTCTCTCTCTCTGTGTGTAGAGAATCTTTTACTCATTGGTTTCCCCCCTTCCCCTTCTGGAAATTATTTGTGTCTTATTTGCCTGGGAAATGCATTGCAAATTCATTAGTAAACACAGGGAAGCAAACACATCAGTCCCAGTCCAGTAGTATTGACAATTGCTCTGATGACCCATTTATTTGAAAGGAACTTATTTTTCAAATAAATGTCCTTGAGATTGCACCCTGGAAAATAGTGATTGAGCAATTGAGCATCACAGCAATTGAGTGGTCCCCTATCCTCAACTCCATATTCTTGACTGCTGAGGGTGAGAGCGAGGAAACGTGAAATGTCAAGACATCACAGTGTGAGGTATGTTCTACTCAGGGTGATGGTGGTGGCCTAGACTCAAGTCTTCCATTTTAGGCTATGTCCTCCGTCCACTATCAGAATCAGTTTGGGAATCACAAGTAGGGAAGAACACTGTTGCACTTAGGTCCTGCTTCCAGGTTTCCTGTAGGCCCAACCCTTCAGTTCGGACAATTTAAAATTCAGTATTAAAGGCAGTTTAAACAAATTACAGTCTCAGGAATAGAGTGGATCCTGAAAACACCCATCTCAGGGGTCAAAGGTCAGGGTGCATCTTCAGCATTCACTGAAAACTGTATAGCAAAGGTGGGGAGAGAATTCTACAATTTTGGGGCTGCCACAGAGAATGCATACCCCCTCAACCGTCACGATTTCAGCTGGACATCCTGGAATTACAGAAGCCATCCTGGCTCTGATTGGATCCCAGAATGTCTTGTTTCTTGGTCCGGCACTCTGGCGTGAGTCAGCTGGCTCCCACAAGAACTTGAGACCAAAAAACTAGCGTCCCAATATCGATCAGCGAGATGTTGGAGGGTATGAGAATGGCAGCTCTTAGGCCACCCCCTCGTGGAACTGCTGAGAGTGGTGGAACAACCAAGAACCTGGAACCTTCTGCATGCTAAGCAGATGCTATACCTGGGGCACTGAGCTATGTCTCTTTCATACTATCCTATGGCCCATGGAATGCTCATAGGATTATAGCCTAAATATGTTATCATGTGTTAACTGGATGTTGTTTTATCTTCTTCTTTTTTACTAGTTATGCATTTTATGTACTGCTGTTGCCCACTTCAAGTGCCACAATTAACAAAGGTAAAGGTAAAGGGACCCCTGACCATTAGGGCCAGTCATGACCGACTCTGGGGTTGCGGCGCTCATCTCGCTTTATTGGCTGAGGGAGCTGGCGTACAGCTTCCGGGTCATGTGGCCAGCATGACTAAGCCGCTTCTGGCAAACCAGAGCAGCGCACGGAAACACCGTATACCTTCCCGCTGCAGTGATACCTATTTATCTACTTGCACTTTGACGTGCTTTCGAACTGCTAGGTTGGCAGGAGCAGGGACTGAGCAACGGGAGCTCACCCCGTCACGGGGATTCGAACTGCCGACCTTCTAATTGGCAAGCCCTAGGCTCTGTGGTATAACCCACAATTACGCTAATTATCCCGAGATAAAGGAATATCCATTTTGCATCAAAACACAGGGACACTGGCAGAAGCATTTTGAGGTAACAGATTTCTGTTATAGAAGCTGTGACATTTCTTTCCCCATATTGCTGCTCAGTCATGACTGTGAGTGCAGTAATTAGGCCCTGCTAGGATTCAAGATTTCTCTAAGCAAGTGCATCTGCCAAATCATAGAAAAGAAGAGGATGCAATGCATAGCACAAAAATAAATTGGAGCAGCAAGACAAAAATAGAGCAAATAATTACAGACAAATGACATCCAAGGTCATATGAACATAAAAATAATATTTCTAAAACTGTGGATAGGGAGGAAAAATTATCCATCTCTCATTATATTAAGGCCTGGGGGCTACCCAATGAAACTAATTGGCAGCAATAGATTCTGATCCAGCGTAATCCACTGCTACAAGTCGTGATGGCGGCCACTTACTTAGATGGATTTAAAGAAGGAATAGACAAATTCATGGACCAGCAGCTATTTCCCACAAGAGTTAAATGGTGCTTCCATGTTCAGAAACAATATACCTCTCGACACCGGACACTGAGGACAAACAGTTCAAGGACTTTGGCCTCATGCCCTGTTTGAGAGCTCCCCCTCTGGCTGGTGTTTGAAACACAAACCTAGAGTGCGTCCAGATGAGCGTTCATTGTGGGATCACAAGCATGCATTGGAGTACAATTTTGTGCATATCTACTCAGAAGTAGACGCGGGTGGCGCTGTGGGTTAAACCACAGAACCTAGGGCTTGACGATCAGAAGGTCGGCGGTTCGAATCCCCATGACGGGGCGAGCTCCCGTTCCTCGGTCCCTGCTCCTGCCAACCTAGCAGTTCGAAAGCATGTCAAAGTGCAAGTAGATAAATAGCTACCGCTCCAGCGGGAAGGTAAACGGCGTTTCCGTGCGTTGCTCTGGTTCGCCAGAAGCGGCTTAGTCATGCTGGCCACATGACCCAGAAGCTGTACGCCAGCTCCCTCGGCCAGTAAAGCGAGATGAGCACCGCAACCCCAGAGTCGTCTGTGACTGGACCTAATGGTCAGGGGTGCCTTTACCTTTACTCGGAAGTAAGTCTGTGGAAGTAATGTTCTGCCGCCACAGTCAGAGGCAGTATGCTTCTGAAAACCGTAGAAGGGGAGCGTGGTGTTGCACTCAGGTCTTGCCCTTGGGTTTTCCACAGGCATCTGGTTAGCAACTGTGAGAACAGGATGCTGTGGCTAGATGAGACATTGGGCTGATTCAGCAAGTTCTTCTAAAGTCCAGCGGGGAAGGACTGGTAATCTCAGCTAAGTGTATATAGCAGCCAAACTTGCAGTCTTTAAGCAGAAATTGTGTTTACAGACCCTGCATTCATTTCTGGCTTATCATTGGGTCCAGGATTTAAATGTTATCTGAATGTGTTTTGCAGTATTCATATCGCCCTATTGTTAGCAACATCTCAAATGCCATGTGATCCAAGACCGAAGTTGTAAGCACTTTCTCGTTACATTATCATATCCACAGCTTCCCCCCATTGTTATTCCAAATTCAATTTCATTACCCTAATTATACTTCATTGTAACAGCTTTCAAAACTAAAAGCATCAAATTAGAGATTGCCATTTATCCTTTTTATTTAGCACGGTTAGAAACACAGTCTAGGTGGATATTGTGTTTGTCTGTTTCCCTTCTCCCCAAAAAACCACTTTGATCAATTTCGAACACTACCTACTGCAATGAATCTGTTGAAGGCTGCCAGCTATAACATCCAAAGGTGCAAACTTCAATTTAGTTACAAAATAGGGGTGAGATTCATCAGCAGAAGCCCCACACGACAACTTCTGCTTGTGCAAAGGGGCTTTCTCCCCTCTCCCCCCTGCATGCACCCCAAAATTGGCTTGCGGAGTTTGGGAGAACCCCTGGAACTGATTATGGGGGGAGAAGAGGGGGGTTGTTCCATCTGGCAAGCAAAAAAAATGCTTCTCCTGATAGAACGAGCAGCACAGCTCAAATTTGAATCCACTCCTCTGTCATATAGCTATTTATGGACTCAGTTACATTAGTAAAAAATTCAACACTTTGAATGCGTTATAAACATGCAACACCAGATGGCACCAGAGAGCAAAAGAAAAATTCTATGCAATTTTTACAAAGCTTTTCCTTTTGTTATAACGATTTAATTTCTGACTTATTTATAGTGGTTTTTCATGTGTGTAGATCCACCCTATATCTATATGTATAAATAAAGTATGATATTAAGGGTTGTATTCAACACTCGTCCACTGAAATTAATGAACCCAAGTTAGTTATATCCATTAACCTCAATGGGTCTACTCTGAGCAGGACAAGCATTGAATACTTCCTAAGTATGCTAATAGTTAGCAACATGGGTGTTACTCAAAGCACGAAGTAGAAGGAAAGTGGGGTGTTCTAAGTGACACCCCTCATTAAGTTCCAAAAGTCGCCATAGATGATATGCTGCTTATTCTGCTCCTTTTTCTTCAGCAGCTGAAAGTTGTTTCTAGCCTCTCCCACAGATATATTTACTTGTCCAGATATATTTACTTGTCCAGATATATTTACTTGTCCAGGTCTCTAACTGCCCACACGACAGTGTTAAAGTTCAGGTGACACTGAAGTTTAAAAGGGAAAGAAGTAAACATATTGTGCCCTTGGATGGAGAAGAACTGGATTGTTCACAATCCTGTCTTGATGTGTGTATTTATAACCAAAAGGTCAGCAAAAGAGACTGTAAGGTCCTCCCTCGGGTCCATGAGGTCAAGCTTGGACCGGCAACATGAACTCAGCATGGAAGAGTAAACCTTTCTGAGCGATCAATTTTTATATATACTATATTTCAGAAGATTCCTGTTCCATAAAACCAGCATTTCTAGTTTCAGTAAAATCTACAAAAGAAACAAGCACTCCCAGCTCCAATGAACTTTCTGTTCTTCCATTCAGCAAAAGACTCCATTCAGCAAAACATAGCCCCCAAGACGCTGGCTACAAAATATAACCTAACAGCATTAAATGCCTTGGATGTGTTTTTAAATAAGCATACCAACTAATAAGACAGAGTTGACACATAGGGTCTTGCTACCAGATTGGGATCAGATAAAGATCCTTAATCTCTGGACAATATGAGCCTAGCTCAGGATATAGCAAATATTTTCTCCACTGTCACTATGGACTCATTGTTAAAACTGTGTTTATGGAAGACAATATTACTCGGCTACGAGTGATCGCCAAAGAAGAAGAAGAAGATAGTGAATAATATTAGAGTCCCTTTACAACTCAAGCAGAAAGAGAGGCATAAGATAGGACCCTCTTCTAAGGTATAGATGCTGCGAGATATCAGTCTCAGTTTATTGGTTTAATAATAAAAACATCAACTAGTTCACTGCCATGTTTTTAGAACTGGCTGTGTAAAATATGTGACAGCTTAAGTACCAGTTGTGTGGTTGCAAACAGGAGCCTGGAGTTTTGTAGGCTACAGTGCCTGGAAAGAATGTATGTATGGTAAGCATGGGGGCCTGATTTATAGCACAGAACATCAAGTCAGCTGAGGATCATCATGTTTGCAGAACACTTTATGCCCACACAATGTAACACTTCAGAAAGAAACAAAATGCAGTCACATCGCCAGGACAAAGAAGTTGAGCTAAGGATCGAGCTAGACATTCACTTAATTCATAGCATACACTTTGTTTTTCCTAAAGAAATTACAGGCAAGCCCTACTGGGAGGGCAGTGGGCACATCACCCCCATGGCACTGTGGCATTAGAAGTCTTTGAAAAAGTCCCTATGGGGATTCTCCCCTGCCCCAAGACTCCTTGTGACAGGGAAAGGAGCAGGGCTGATCTCCAGCTCATGGTGCGGGAGAGAAGAGATAAGCCTTTCCTCCTTGCATATAGACTTCCCATTGACTCCTTCTCTCCCACTCCTGTAATTGCTTATTCCTTTATTTAAAGTCCCCGTAAGCTAGTGGCCACGGGACTTGTCAACCCTGAACCTACTGACAGACAATCTCAGTCAAGATTTAAGGAAACTACCGATCTGGTGCCCTCTAGACTCCCATCAGCCCAATTCTTAGCAAAAATATTTCCCGCTCAATGTGAGAAGGTCAGGGAAGGGGCTGCCACATGTGGCCCCATCCCAGCGACAGAACTTAAGAGTGCCTGAAGAAGGCTCCTATTGTGTGTAAACAAGCCCCCGTGAATTCAGTACGACTGTCTAATTAAGCACAACACAAACAGTACATGATAAAAGTAGTCCAAAGCTGAATTGGGCTGGCTGAAAAGAGCACATATAACCACATCCTCTTAAAGCAGGCTGCATTTATGGAGAAGGTTTATACTCCACACATAGAGGCTTGGTCCAAGTGTGAAATCAAATATGAACGGGCTCCAGTGTTTGTGACTTACAATAATTTAATCCAATTCAATCAATCAATCAAATCTTTATTACGGTCCAGAGACCCAACAATTCATTACAAAACAATACACAATTTCAACAGCCCGCCTTCAGGTTACACAAGCATTTTGTTCAGGCTTAGGAATAGGGATCATTGGTTCTTGCAACCACCGATAGAAACTTCGCCACTGCTAATGTTCTGTCATTTGTCCGGTCTTCCAGTAGGAACCTGACATAGTAAGCCTCTGATTTTCCCGGGAAAGGTACTAGCAAGGGTAATATCAGTTCTGCCCTGGCTTGCTCGAATTTCACACAGTGCAGCAAAATATGTTTCATAGAGTCAATGTCTTGAGCACATGAGCATAGTCTGTCCTGGTATGGAACTCCTCTCAATCTGCCATCCAACACTGCAGAAGGAAAGACGTTAAGTCTGGCTTTTGTAAATAGCCTTCTGTAATTTGGAACTGTCAGATTTTTAATAGAAGATGTTAACTTAATCCAATTAGTAGCTTGAACCTGAATAGATAAGCACAGCATTGCAGAGCAAGAGCAAGGAATGGCATGACTAGCTAACCCATAATCTGCACCGATGTTGCTGAAGGGCAGGATTAACTAATGCAGTCATTCCAGTCCTACCCTTTGTTTTTCTGCTTCTAAATCATTCCAGGGTAAGGCGAGATGTAATATGCAGATGTTCTGGAACCTGGAAAAGAATGGAACAAATATGACAAGATAATTTCCAGTAAGATGTGCATTGAAAATAGATACTTCTCAGAAGATGTTTTTCTGAGAAAAACTGAGCATATTCTTTTTCTCACGCCCATAGAAAAAGAAGGCCACTTTATAGAACTTTCTCCAAAGAATCTTCACCCTATTTTTTTGTGACGGCCACAATTTCCCCTCTGCAATGCCCCAGAATGATATCCAGTCCAGGTGAAGGATGAAAGATGGTGGCCAGGGTGCCAACACAGGGCTGGTGACATCCATCTGGGATATTCCAGGATGTGCCTCATGCAATTCCATTGGAACTTTATGTCATCCTTGAGGAGGAACCACTACTTCCATGCCCCACAAAATATAGCCATCCTCTCTATGCCTGGGTCCAAAAGGAATGAAAGGTATCCTTCAGGATTATGTTCTGGTCAGCTCTATAACTTGTAATGCATATCCTAGACAGGATAGGATCCTGCCTACTATATGTTCTAATCTGGAAAGTCTTCACTAGGGTCCACTCCAGATGTTCCAACAACCACACTCTTCCCTCAGGGCATTCTTCAATAGGGGCTGAGTGGCAGTCTGCTCAGAGCATCAGCATTGCCATATTGACAGCCCATCCTGTAACTCCATTGTTGTCAATCTCATTGTGCAAGTACTATGCTTCACTCTTTCTGCAAAATATTTTTTGCTTGGTTTCCTCCCGTTTTTCCAGTCTCTGAAACACTCTCGTGTAGAGAGGTGTTCTTCATCATTTTGATCTGTGTTGGGAGTGTCATCAATCCATGTCTGTCTTTAAGAGGTTTTCACAGCCCTTGGGACTTTGCTGGGTGCTGATGAAACTCCACTGGGCAATCTATTGCATTAGTACAACCCCCTGTGGGTATTTATGGGCTTATGGTGTTCCTTATCTGCTGGTAAACCTGGTGCATGTCAAACTTGCTCAAATGTTGGCCTTCTCTCATCACTGTAAAATGGGGCACTTGTCTGAACTTAAAGCCTTGACTGAATATGACTTGATAGTTCCCATAAATATGGATAACAACCAACAGGGCAAACTAGGGATACTATGCATGTTGCCCATTCAGAAAACCACACCAGGGAGATGATGCGTTGCTATTCTAATTTCTCCAGCTCTGTTTTTGTTTTCTGCTGGAGGGCATATGGAATTCCTCTGGCTCTTTTGGAAAATGTGGGCTGGCTGACCTCCTGGATCTATATCCTGGCCTTTACTCCCCTCAATGTACTCAAGCTCTCTTGGTAGGACCTGATAATTCTTGCTAGGGCTGGAACTTTCTGTACATCTAATGTCAGGGCCTGGTTGGATGAGGAGGAGAGCTGGGAGCCGCCAGCCCAAGAACCCCCCAGGGAGAGCTCCCAAGACGACATCTTAGGGCCTGGAGTCTAGTGGTGGGACACTGAGGAGCAGTCAGCAGAAGAGACAAGCTGGGAACTGATAGAAGCAGAAGACTTGAGCGATCAAGGAGTGTCAGGAGGAGGGCCTTCCAGGACTGAATTAGAAGCTGAGAGTCACAGTATGCATGCAGACAGTCCCAGTCCTGCTTACTCTCCCCACCCTCAGACCCCCCCCCCCCTCTTGAGGAGGGTCCTGCACATTGCTGAGCAATGCACCAGACAGGCCTAGAAGAGGAGCTCACTCCCTTAATGCGGCCTTCATCTGCTCAGGAGGGATCCAGAGTGAAAGTCTAGAGAGGGAACTTTGTTTCAACAACGCCTTCATTAAGACGAACTAGGGACATTGCTATGTTGTTGTTTTCTGCTAATAAAAAGCTAATTGCATTCTGTGCCTTCTCTCTCTCTCTCTCTGTGTGTGTGTGTGTGTGTGTGTGTGTGTGTGCCTGCCCTGTGGATGACCTGGTTTGTTGATA
Source organism: Darevskia mixta (assembly GCA_034641385.1). Lineage (NCBI taxonomy): Eukaryota > Metazoa > Chordata > Lepidosauria > Squamata > Lacertidae > Darevskia > Darevskia mixta. The sequence goes on along the minus strand of JAWWNH010000062.1, from coordinate 2,783,348 downwards.
GCTCCTTGACATCTAAATTATATGCTTCATCCCAATCTACTCAACTCTTTCAGCCATGTTTGACCTTTCTCCTCTTACTATGAAGTCTCTCCCCCTCCCTTTGCCAATTATATGTAAAAGGGACGCTTACTCATCCTACCACTGGGATTTTTTCCCCAGTGTAAGTCTTCATTTCAATGAATTCAAGCTTGCTTTGCACTGTTGGTAAGTTTCTTTCTTGACTGCTCTAACAGAAACTCCTGTATCTAATCCTCCTCACACTAGAACAAATTTTCTTTTGGGTGGGGAAGACACAGGACATACACAGGGGGAGTAGAATGGTATGTCCCATTGCACAAATGGAAATATTTGCACTAACAAAGCACAGTAGTTGAATACTGCCAGGATATTCTATACAGCTTCAGTTTTCTGAGTGCTTACACTGTACAATTATGCTCCATAAATAAATTACCGGTAACCATGATTTCATTTTAAAACCTCGCAATGCTGGAGAAACAAAGATACCTCACTTTTCCCTGACAAAATCCACTACGTCTAACAGGATTAAGAATCAGGTTTCAGAACATGGATTTCTGAAATTACACTGTGCAATTAAGCCCATATGTCATGTTCCTAATCTTTTGATCCTTGAGGTGGAGGACAAACATTTATGCAAAACAAAATTGCTTCATTAGGAAAGGCTGCCTGAAGTCCTAACCAGTCGTGATATGATATTTCGTGACAAGGAGGGCTTGCTACATAAAACTTTCCAAATTACTTGAAATTGGGTGATTAGCTCATCCTCTCCCAGCTTTCTTATTTGCTGGAAGAACAGATACAGCACAATAAAGGAAAATAATAGTATATGTGATCTGTGTCGAACATGCATGTTTCTTGCAAGAGGCAGAGAAAGTGGAGCAGCTGCTTGCTAATCACTTTAATTCTGAGAACATCAGCCTGTTGGACTTACTAACAATTGCTTCAGAGATGCCAAGAGATCCAACAATGTTACTAAAAAAAACAAAAACAAAGGGAGAACTGGATGCACACGATGGACACATTAACACCACATGGCCTCAGCCTAGATGGCAGTGCAAACATCACTTAGCTTCAGATAATGAAGGCCTTCTGAGATTTCCATCCTCAAAGCTTTGTAACAAACACCTTGAACAAACATCGTTTTTATCAGAGGCGCAAGCTGAACTGATGAAGGTGCAAGCTGAAATGTTTTACTATAAGAAATTAAAATTCCTGTTTTGTTAGTCTCTATGATAAATGTATGGTTTTAGTGCTTAACTGCATCCTACCAGGATCTGGGGAGACCCAGGTGGCGCTGTGGGTTAAACCACAGAGCCTAGGGCTTGCTGATCAGAAGGTCGGCGGTTTGAATCCCTGCGACGGGGTGAGCTCCCGTTGTTCGGTCCCAGCTCCCGCCCACCTAGCAGTTCGAAAGCACGTCAAAGTGCAAGTAGATAAATAGGTACCACTCTGGCGGGAAGGTAAACGGCGTTTCCGTGCGCTGCTCTGGTTCGCCAGAAGCGGCTTAGTCATGCTGGCCACATGACCTGGAAGTTGTATGCCGGCTCTCGGCCAATAAAGCGAGATGAGCGCCGCAACCCCAGAGTCGGACATGACTGGACCTAATGGTCAGGGGTCCCTTTACCTTTACCAGGATCTGGAAGAAACTTGCTTAAAGTGCTGCTTGATACCTTCACCCCCCCACCACCCAGCTGAGCAATATATTTGCTAAGACCCTTGAATATAAACTTATTCCACCATCTGGCAATGTTCGAGGAAAAGCATATTTATTTGCATTGTAATTGCCTCTTTGAATCCAATTTTCCAGCTTGTCAAATTAAAAATGATAATTTTCCTTGTTTAGGTCAGAGGAAGCCCCCCCCCACCCTTTAAGCCAGGAACTGATGGCTGATACTAAATATATAAGGAAATGTAAGCTTACACCAAGTTTCCTGTGAGAGTTGTATGTAAGCTCAGGATTTGGCCTGTTCATTTTCATAAACAGGCTATCTATATTATTCCACCGTCAGTCATTTGGGTTTATGAAAAACAGAGACTGGGCCTTCTGCCACCTTCAATTTTGGCAGTGGAAGCCTTTGAGTTCTAAGGGCCATAGATGTGCTCAGCCCAGTCTGTAGGACTGGTGGCAGTTTCATGCCCATTCCTGCTTTTGTAGGATTGGGGAGTCTAGATGAATTTGCTTCTCCTTCCCTCTAGATCTAAGATCAGTTCCACATATTAAATATTATGGGCTAAGGCGGAAAGTGGAAGCCAGGCATTCTGCCACCAAAGAATCTGGCTACAACAGGCAAGGCTGAGAATATCCTTACAGCCATGATAAAGTCAGCACAATAAGGTAGGCAGGAGGTCATCACCAGTTTTGCTGGGGCTAAGGAGATTTGCCTCTCACTCTCACTAGCCTCTGGGCTCAGACAGAAAAAATGTGTGGAGACAGACATCAAAGATGCCAGTGCTGTATTACAAAACTAGACATTACTTTAGACTTGGGGCAATTGCTGCAAACAGAAAACATGTGCCTAACTCCATCCCTTTTCCTCTGTGGAATGTACCCATGCAACATAGCTTGACCTCAAGGCTGAAGCTCTATGAAGTAATGCAGAAGAGGAGGAGGGAGGCAGATTGTGTGGTTACCACATAATGTCTTGTTTGCTTATTACATTCATATACCATCCTTCCTCCATGGAGCTGTCTCCAATTATGCTTGTAACTTCCAACCCAATATAATGAAAATAATAAAAAATGCATTATAGCAAGGGAAATTGCTTTGCAAAAATGTGTATATTAGGGGGAACTGCATGCTAAAGTGTGTATGTTAGGGAAAAGTCACCGGTGGATTTTTTTAAAAAAAAATGCAAGCGGATATGGAAATGTGGAGAATTGAACTGAAGATTTAAGAAATGGAAAGAAACCCATACCTAGCTCAATAAGATTTACTTCTGGGTAAATATGTATAGGACTGAAGACTTCATTCTTTATTCAGAGCAACGTTCTAGGTCTGTTCCACTTAGGGGAGTGGGGGACTTATAAGAAATAGGAACTGCAGTAAACCTTTACAGTCTCAGCATGAACAAATATATTTTAGCTGTTTCTTGTAATGCTAACTGCTATACCTTGGGGGTAAAATGGTTCTGTAGAGTAATGCATTTGGTGTTCTAAACTTAGTTCTCCTGCAATGTAGATTTAAGTGACAAATACATGAAAGAAACTTGTTTCCCTGAACTAGTGTTTCACCAAAACTGTATGTTCTGGATCTAAAAGTTACCTGAGGTGAACTGCCCTGAGCTAATAACAGGAACTGCTGCATCAAGGACATTCATTATATAAGGTTAGGTTAGGTTTATTGAGTTCCTGAAGCAATTTACAGGCAAGTAAAAAAAAATACAATAATGAAACCACAGTATCAGATTTAGCAGCACAATATAATGTCGGATTGGTGTTGCCCAACTGCCCAGGAAAATAACATTAAAACATATTTGCCTGGTAAACAATGTACTGGAATGTATACAGATCCAGCAGCTCAGGACACATGGAGGCAATAGGGCAACACCACAACACCTTTGAAGGGACTGAGCCCAGTCTTAATGGAAATGCCAAGCTATGTCTTCTTTCTTATGACAGCAGCTGTCAAGAGCTGGAGTCAAGTGAATCGGCAATAAAAACACAGTGTTAGTGAGCTAACACTTTATTCAAAGCAACCAAAACAGTGCAGGCCTAGTGGTCCAAGCAACTCTTCCCAGTAGGTTTTGCCCCAGTTGCAAGGATTGTTGTATAATTGTCCCTGCCTGCCCATAGCTGCCTAAGTCCCCTCCTCTCCAGGGTTTTCCCCAAGCGGTTGTAGACTGCGTCTGCACACAAGCAACTTCTGCTCTGCTCTTTCATTTGTCTGCATTTCTAGGAGGGGAGCTGGTTGCAGCAGGAGGAAACATCACAGAAACATGGACCCAATATGTGTGGAATACGGCACTTATGGAATGTTTAACTCACCATCGAAGGTTGATAAGAGGAATAACAAAGAAAGATGGGTTTGACTCCGCATGTTGTTCAGTTGTTCAGTCGTGTCCGACTCTTCGTGACCCCATGGACCAGAGCACGCCAGGCACGCCTATCCTTCACTGCCTCTCGCAGTTTGGCCAAACTCATGTTAGTAGCTTCGAGAACACTGTCCAACCATCTCATCCTCTGTCGTCCCCTCCAACCATCTCATCCTCTGTTGTGCCCTCCATCTTTCCCAACATCAGGGTCTTTTCTAGGGAGTCTTCTCTTCTCATGAGGTGGCTGGAGTACTGGAGCCTCAACTTCAGGATCTGTCCTTCTAGTGAGCATTCAGGGCTGATTTCTTTAAGAATGGATAGTTTTGATCTTCTTGCAGTCCATGGGACTCTCAAGAGTCTCCTCCAGCACCATAATTCAAAAGCATCAATTCTTTGGCAATCAGCCTTCTTTATGGTCCAGCTCTCCGCATAGTCTCCATTTATATAGTTTACTTACGTACAGTAATCTCCCTTCTACCTTAGTTGCAACAGCCACTATGGAGAAATTATCTTAACACTTAACATTGAAGTATGTGGATGTGAGCTGAACTTGTAACGTAATTCCCCCCTCCAAGTTTGTTTTGATGCCATGTGGATGGCTGCATACAAGACTGTACATGTGTTCGTCTCAGAAGACAACTTTCTGTTTGGTAACTGTTTTTAAAAATGTATGTAAAGTTTATAGAAAACAACAACAACCCAGAGTAAATACAAGAAGTGCTAAGCGCTTTTTCAACCATGGTGATGACACTACCTAAAGACACCTGAAGTCTGGTTGGTTGCAGTGGTGGAGGAAGAGGAGTGTGGGGGGGGAGTGCACCGCCCCCGGCAGCACGATCCCAGTGGGGTGCCATCACGACTGTTTCCCCCACCCGCACTGGGTGCCACACCCCTGCAGGTGGTGTGCCACGCCCCCAGGACATGTGCCATGCCCCTGCGGGCGGCACACCATGTGTTGTTCCTTTTTCACATTGATCGTTATAGCCTTAATCAGGACTGCAATGGGGGAACCGGCTAGTCAGAGAATTATAAAGTAACACATTGATTTGCTATTTGCTCTCAGGAAGTAACTGGCTTCAAGTTTAAAGCAATTCCTCTTGCCATATCTGAAGCAGAACCATCCATTGTTGCATAAAGGTTATAGCAATGGGTTTTGTCACTCAAATGCTCCCGTGTTTCAGCTCCATTTGGTACTGCTAAGGGATCTGATGAAACAGCATCCCTCAGAGGTTCACTCGACCTTTCGTTTTAAAATCAAAGCAAAACTTGTACTAATTACTTGAGACATCAACACTACCCTAAAGGAGTTTTCCATAATTCTTCCAGATGACAGCATCAAAACTTGAATGTTTAAGTAAATATTAATGAAAGCATAAAATGGTTAGCATCCACTGGAAGGTAGTGATTGGCATGCAAAAGTACTGAGTGATACCTCCAGTGCGAAGCTGTGTAGTATAGTGAGTGGACTAGGATCTGAGAGATCAGGGTTCAAATCTCTATTCAGCTATGAAGGTCACTGGGTGACCTTCAGCCAGACACAGTCTCTTAGCCTGATCTTCCGCACAGAATTGTTGTGAAGATAAAATGGGCACAAAGAGAGCAGCATACACCATCTTGAGCGCCCTGGATGAAAGGTGAGATATAAAGGCCCCGTTTGACCCAAACAGTGTCAAGGTTTCTCTTCCTGGCTTGGGTGACATTTATGACTCAATTTTGAAAACTAAAGGTATCTCCGCCGCAATTAAAGGAAGAAGAAATAAGATCCCAAATCTTGATGCAAGTAATAAATTAATGGAGGACTGTTTTGTTTAATGATTAGCAAAATTATTTAGCGGATGAAACTAGAGACAACCAATCAAGAGAGTGTGGCTGATAATTTGAAATTAGAAGGATTTTATATTAGGGAACACACAGAGACGGTTCATTCTCTGGCCTGTTCTCTCTTTCTTACAAGCTTTAGCTAAAATTGGTTTTCCTTTGGCCCTTTCTTTCTCTATCCAGCAGCATCTTTCATGAAGGCATGCTGGCTTGGTGTTTTGGGGAGATAAATACATTACTTCTGGTAAAAGAGCCACCATAGCTGCTAGAGGACCATGGAAATTTGTGTCCTGGGCTTTTCAGACTCATCTACCCATGTACTATCTGAAACCAAAGGGGCACATCGGTTGCCAGATGCAAACTACCTATATTGACATTATATTTTCAGCTTTCCTATCCCACCACTAGGAGACCAATTCTTTCTGTCTTGGAACTGGTCTTGGCTTAATAGAAGCTGGGTTTGCAATGCTCTACAGAAATGCTGTACTGAAGCATAACAATCAGAGTTGTGCGTGACTTGCAGCAACATTCTCTTGCCAAACTAATGACAGCTTGCAAAGGTAAAATATATGAATGGGAGATGTTATTGTGTAATTGCTGGCATGCAAGTCTAAGTGCATCCAGCTGCCATCAAAGGGCGAACACTGATGAGTCCATTTTCTATGCCTAGTGACAAGGTTGACATGCCACGGGAATCCACAACCTGTGGCAAGGGATATATATTCAACAGCTCATCAATGCCAGGGTAGCATTTCAATGAAATATGTATTATTTATGTTATTGTGACATTTAGCTGCCTTAGTCAGAGGCCTGGGGTGATATGCAGGTGCACAGAGCAGCATCAAACCTCCCATAACATTTAAATAGAGGATAAAACGAGAAGCTCCAAAGCTGAGCAGGTATTTCAGTAGTTTGGGTTAGGTCTGACAAGACAGTATTTTGTTGGAAGGATTCAATCTCATGCCAAGAAATGTAGCTTTGTATTAATCAAATGGGTTGCAGCACTCTGTTGACCTAGTGCAAAAAGCCCACCTTTAAAAAATACCATACTTTATGCCAGAGCTTTCAAAATTGTGTGTCGTGACACATTAGTTGCAGTGTGTGTGTTGTGCGAACGCTCCCTGCGCTCCTCCCAGGGCTGGAAAGAGGTTAATTTAACCTCCAGTTTGCTAGTAAAATTACTGTGTCACAAAATGATGCATGTCTAAAAAGTGTTGCCAGCACGAAAAGTTTGGAAAGCTCTGCTTTATGCACCTAGGAAAGTGATGGGGTGAAACGTGTGGGGTGAATGATTGAAAGATGGGAAATAGGGGTAGGGGAATTTTTCCATTTTGGTTCCTCTTCATTTCTCATTATTCCAATTTTAAAGTTCTCCACATTTCCATGTCAGTTTGCCAGGTTTTTGTAAAACAAATCCTCATGAAAATTCATCAGCATTTTAGTGTGAATTGCTCATAATGTACACAATTGTTATGCAATTATGCCAAATATAGACATTTTTGCATGCATTTTCATGGATATATGCATTAATATGCACACTTTACCCTAGTGTATGTGGGGTTCTTTTCATATTACATATCTGGAGAACTGCACTGCAAAATTCATTGAAGTGCAACTTTTGAAGGATGGCTGCCATTTGGTTGACGCATTGAAGAAGAAGAAGCAGAGTTTGGATTTGATATCCCACTTTATCACTACCCGAAGGAGTCTCAAAGCGAATAACATTCTCCTTTCCCTTCCTCCCCCACAACAAACACTCTGTGAGGTGAGTGGGGCTGAGAGACTTCAGAGAAGTGTGACTAGCACAAGGTCACCCAGCAGCTGCATGTGGAGGAGCGGAGACGCGAACCCAGTTCCCCAGATTACGAGTCTACCACTCTTAACCACTACACCACACTGGCTCTCTCACATTGTTTCAGGAAGTGTGAATATATTCATTTTTTGAATGTGAACTGAGTTGAATTTCTCCCATTTCTCATGGGAAGTAATATAAACACTCCACAATGAAATCAGAATTGATGCAGGATGAAGGCTGATTGTTGTATAATTGCTCTGCAAACAAATCAGAACGAATGATCAGTGAAGACCAGATGTAGTCTTACCTTTGCTTAAGCTTTCTGGAAGCAAATCAGAATAAATGCCCATCTGAAAGAGCCCAAAGTCACACTCGGAGCTTTAATGGATCTGTTAAAGTGAACCTTTGTGGCAGATTTGGAGGTTTCATCTTGGGAGATGAACGCTGAAGAAGGAAGCAAAACTAATTTCGGTAAGACTAATGATCTCTGGGGGATTCTGTCCATTCCCTCAAAAGCAATTTCACTTCCCAAGTCTGCGATGTTATGGGCATTGCTGAATTAGACTGCAAGGAATTACTATCTTTTTAGGATGTGGAGCCAACCTTTCTACATAAAACAACTAAGGACAAGCTAATCACAGACTCTGCCTACCCAGAACGCACACACACAACCAAAGTGAAGCTGCCACTGTGCCATTTCTTAGAACCCTTGAATCAAGTAAAGCAAGTTCTAAAGAAATGCAAGGGAGGTAAATTGGGGCATTTTAACTATGAGTAGTTTCATAAATGCTAAATTGCCAACGAGGAGGGAAACTGTGGGGCATAGCAAAGCAGAGAGAAAAGAGCACACAAATATTTTTTTTCTGCATTGACAATCGATTTCTAAAATACTTATTGTAGTTATGCTGGTTTTAAAGTCTGCTAGCAAGATAAAAGGAGGCTTAAAGTAGCCCTTGCTTGGTCAGTCAGAATGTAGAAGCTGCGCTGGGTCAGAATGCTCATCGGCATTATTCATCTTCTTTCCTGAGCTTTGACAGCATTGCTAGATCTGTCAGCTGGGAAAGAGTGCAGTGCTGTCTGGAAATCAATTTGATTCCTCAGTCTCCAAGGGTCGACCATTCAAATAGAGGGCCACACCTCTGCTGTGGGCAGAGTCACCAGCTTGCAAGAGTGCCTCCTCCTGCCCTCCTAATGCCCCAGTGAGGAAATCTGTCCACTGCCGCTGCTTTGCTCTGCTAAAATGGGCATGGGCTTGGCACAGAGTCAGTGAAGAATTATAGCTGTCAAAATATTGATGAAATTATTCACTGCCTGTGAAGCAGCACTTTTTGTTTCTAGAGGAACATATGGGCTTTCATCCTACCCAAGGGTGCTTCTGTGCCAAAGCAAAGGCGCTCCTTGGCTCGACGCTGCAATTACGAAAGCAGCAAGGCTTTGTCACTGCCATTGTAAAATGGATCCACCCTAGGGGTGGAAGCACATTGTGGTGATCACACAAAGTTACAGAAGGAGGAAGTGTGTGAAGGTGGTATTGCATACCCTCCAACATTTGTCCGGTGGAAATAGGGACACCCTAAGGAAAAATGAGACATTCTGGGATCAAATCAGGAACCAGGGCGGCTTCTGTAAATGTCCCTGGAAAATAGGGACACTTGGAGGTGCTGGTATTGTACCACACAACCTCGCTGGTGCTTTGGTAAAGCACCAAAAACAGGTTCAGGGAGGAGGCTTCTGTTCTTGCATTGTTTCATTAAGAGGCTAAAGTATACATGGTCAGTTAAAGTAAATTCCATCTGTGTTGTGGTGCAAACATGAGCTGATAGCTTAGCAGAACCAAGCAGAGACAGGGACGAAGGCCAGTAGTTGGGTACCAAGTAGTTGGGTACCAAGACAGGAAGATGAGGCTCAAGTGGGCAGAGGCAGGAGACACAGTCAAGATCAGGACAGCAATATGGCCAGAGGCATCTGGTGAGTTTATAGCCCCAACACACACTCTTACAAGTGTGTCTGCCACCCACACATTTAGCTTCGCCGTGCAAGAGGTTTAGCAGGCATCCATTTTCTTTTATGATCTACTTGGGCAACAAATACATTTTATAAACCATGGATGAGGAAGATGTGGTCATTCAGATATTGCTGGATTACAATTCCTACCATGCTGGCCATTGGCCATGCCAGCTGGGGCTCATGGGAGATGGAATCCAACAAGCTTGTGGAGGGCCACAGTTCCCCCCATCCTTGTTATAAATTTACAGATACGTAATCTCTTGCTGCGAAGATCAGTTTTTAAATACCACCCATGCATGTGGAAATGTTACTTGGGTTTCTTGGGGAGATATGGAGGAAGGCACTTGGAAGCAAGTTGGACTCACCAAATTGCTATTTGGCACCCAATACCTACGACTTAGAGAGAGAACAAACGTCAAACATGAGCATTGTTTAAAACTGGCACTGTTAACGTTTCAGTGAACTGGTAACCTTTCCCTCCATCATAAATCCCTCGAACTTTCCAACCTTAAACAGTGCTTTAGGATGGAATGCAAGTGGAAACTTGCAACAGTGTCATGGGAAGACATCAATTTTGTTTCACAATAGTTTTGTTTGTAGACATATGGAAAGCACACTATTATTAGGTTTCTTTCTTCTGTGCCACTGCAGATTCCCCTAAATGGTTTCACAATTCTTTGCTCATCCTCTTATGCTTATAACCCCCTAATCCACTCAACACCCTACAAATGTGACACAAAAATTATTTTTTGAACTCCGGCAGGTGTTTGTATTTTTTCCATATTTCAATTACCATCAGAAGTTGTGGAAGGTCACAGCAGCAGTTATTTGTGGAGGTTAGCTTGATAGCAATATTTGGTTTAGCTCTAGGCCAATAGGTGGGTAGAACAGAATCTTCTCATAATATATGGATTTAGCTCAGAGATGGGGAATCTGCAGCCCTCTAGATATACTTGGACTACAGCTCCCATACTTCCTGACCCTTGGCCATGCTGACTGGGGCTGATGGGAATTGGAGTTGCTGAAGGTCTCTGAACATCCCCTGCAGAATCTCCATCTCAGGAAAAGCTGTGCTTGTTAGAGTTCTGCAGCTGCCTACGAAGGTAGGATTTATGCTATATGGATAGCCTTGAAAGTTGTGATGAAGTGAACACTGCCAGATTCTCGCCTGTTGCATTAACAAGTTAAATATATCAAAAGTACAATGTTCTGAAATACTGTTACGTCGGGATTGCATATAATCCTGCCTTGTAGAGAGTCAGAGACCATTGGTCCAGCTAAGGAAATTCTAAAGGGCTTTGAGAAAGAAGCAGAAAAATGGAAGCCTCTTTCACAGGGGGAAAAACTTTTGAAAAATCAGAGGACATTTATCATCAGAGCACTAGCATAAGCATCTAGCAGAAACTGGGATTTTCTACGTGGGCTGGTTAATATTCATTGCCTCCAAGTGACTAATGGGAAATGCTCCAGCCTTGAGCAAGAGGCAGTTGTACCATTTCTGAGCCAAGCCCAAAGCTTTGAGTGGAATTAGGCAAAAGTCCTATAAACACAAAGCAGTTACTATTGCAAAAGCCCTAACAAATGGAAAGTAGTTACTATTTGCATCACCTTCATCAAATTCTCTGCCCAACCCACCAGCTTGCAAGATTGAATTTATATTGGTTTTTGAAGCAGCAAACTCTGTCTTCTACTTTTCTGTGTACCAGGCTGAAAGCTGAAAATAGTTCCCATTAAATCATCCTCAGGACCATTCAGTGTCTATAATGAACGATCTATCCCTGTGATGCAGGTCAGTAAACGATTCACTTTTCATACCCAGCTCCTGTAGCCACATTTTCAGGGAGAAGACCTAGGGGTACCAACAGTAAGTATTTTAAAAATAAACCATGCTCTGCCAGATAACCAATAGTGTGAAGTAACACACACAGAGACACACACCGAATTTTGCCAGACCCAGGGCTTCACCCTTGAATCACTAGGTGCAACCTTAATTCCACACTCGAACCGTCAATCTTCCCTAAGTTCATATCTGATTCACTAGGTTTTGTCCTGTTTCCACCTGCCCTGGGTCTATCCCTGGCACAGCCCAGCAAGTCAATATTTGTTTTGTTTTAAACAACAGGCAAAGCAATATTTCCAGCTACATCTATTGTACGTAACACAAGACATAACACAAGCAAGTTGACATATGCCAGTAGGGCAGAATCCAGCCCTCAATGATGGCATTAACATCACTTCAACCCTCCCACCCCATTCCATCCTTTCTATTATGTTTGTTACAACATAAATCCAATATTAACCAAATTTAATCAGATAGTAAATTGACTTCAGTAAGACTTATTTCCAGGAGTCTTTCAGACTGCAGATCATGCTTGTTAATGTCTATTGATTCTCTCCCTCATGAAGCTGTGTAGTGCACTTAGCAATAGTTACATGCAAGCAGGAAATTATTTATTTTTTAACCCATCTCTCATCCTTTTTCTTTAGAAAATGCAGAACAGTTAAATGGGCTTTCCAGGAGCCCAGAATATAATAAACTCCACAAATACTTAGCTTCAACAATACTATAGATTCCAAGTCATTTGATGAACCAAAATTTATTCATGGCAACTCTGTAGGTAAAATTGGACACAAGATATAGAGCTACCATTAAAAACAACCTCCTGTGTTGATGAGCTCTCCTTCCCTGCAGCATCAAATTAACCTGTGTTGTGATGGCATCATGTGGTACCTTTCCCCATCCCTGCTCCTCTACTGGTGGAGTAAGACGCGGTGCAATGACAACATGCAACATACAGAGTGTATTGATACTACAGAGAATTTAGCATATCCTTTATATGTCCACCTGTAACTACCAAGCTAAAAACACATTGTTAGAACACTTAGGACCCCTCCAGACTCTCTCTCTTTCTGTATGTGTGTGTGTGTGTGTTTGTGCACGCACACACAGAGGGTATTATGCAACATGCCACTGATGCAATAATAGTGCAGATTTATCTACACATCATCCCACTCTATTAGTTGTTCTGAGATGCTTCCCCATTGTTAGCCCCTCCAGACAGCAAAAATGTGGCTCCTTGTGCTATAGCACAACAAAGGCGGTACTGTACCAAAAAACCAAAAAAATCACCCAGAAGAAACATTTGTGGTACAAAAAGTGACTGAGATACAGCCAAAAGCTGCAGGGCATGCACCAATTATATAGCCAACTTGATACTATCATAAGCACAAATCATCATACATGCACAATAAAGAGAATACTTACCGGTAGGGGCCATTAATGCTGATAATGATTAATGATTTAGATATATTTTAGCGAAGAGCCATTGGGATCCATGATTCAAAATGCAAGTTGTTAGGCAATGCTTAAACAAGAAAGTTATAGTCAAAACAAAATAAAATAAAAAAATTTTCTTCCAGTAGCACCTTAGAGACCAACTAAGTTTGTTCTTGGTATGAGCTTTCGTGTGCATGCACACTTCTTCAGATACACACAACTTCGTGTGCATGCACACGAAAGCTCATACCAAGAACAAACTTAGTTGGTCTCTAAGGTGCTACTGGAAGAAAGTTATAGTCAACTAGTAAATTAAGCCAGTTTCTCTTAAGAAAACTGAATAAGATGCATTAAGCTACAATGCTTTGATTCACCCTCACCCATTGGTGATATATCCCTACATCTATATTGTTCAATTTCGTTGTTCTGCATTGGACAATGATAATAAAGATTATCCTATCCTATCTTATATATAAATGTAACACACACACACATACACACTTGTACAGTATAAGAGATGCTGCTTCTTTGTAGCCTTTCCTTTCCACCTGAGCGAAGTTTAACCATTCCTTACATGCTCCTAGAATCAAGTCTATCTGCACCCCCAAAACAACCTCTGGTATCGGGGAAAGGATTGTGTGAGAGCAATACCGGTATTCTCCTGAAAACATTTCTCAGCCTGGATATGCTTCTGCCTCCCAGCCAATTTCTATTATGTAGCTTCTAACATCAAGTACCTGAATATATTCCCAGGCGCCTGAGCAAATTACCATTCTCTTCGTTAAACCAACTTTGTTTGCATTCCCTTGGCAGTTGCAAGTGCAAACATGGTTGCTCCCTAGACTCTTTCTTTTGGTTTGCTGTTGTCCAAGATTCTTCCTGCCGGCTTTGCACAGTCCAAGTCGATAGATAGATAGATAGATAGATAGATAAATAGATAGATAGATAGATAGATAGATAGATAGATAGATGTGTGTGTATGTGTATATATATGTGTGTGTAGGCCTATATATAATATATATATATAAATATAAATTATAATAAATATACGCAAAAGCAATTCGTGCTCCAGGACTGACCCCACCCCACTCGAAATTAAAGTAGCTAAATAAATCATGCAACCTCGCTCTTCCCTTTCCTCGCGCACGCATGCCATCAAATCGCGCGTGCGCTCTCGGGCCAAAGGCTCGTCCCTTTAAACAGCGAGTTGGCGGGAAATGTTTCCGGCGCCGCTAAGCGGCTTGAGGGAGAAACCTTTTCCCCACCCCCCCTCCACCCCGCTGCGCACGCGCGCCCTCGTTCCTCGCGGCGCCTCCTCCCCGCCGAGTGGGTCGCCATGGTGACGGGACGCTGAGCTGCGCGCGAGGCAGCCTCGAGCCCAGTCGGGCGAGGAGCCGGGACCGCTCGCGGCCATGACGGACATCCTGTGCGATTGGCTGAACAGAGAAGTGAAGCTCTCGCGGGCAGTGAGTGAGTGCAGGAGCCTCCTTGCAGGGTGAAGGCGGGTGGGCGAGGAAGCCCCCCGGAGGTGTGGGGCTCAGGCTTCCCGCGTCCCTCTCAGGCGGGCAGGAGCTTCATTTCGGCTCGCCTGAGGGAACATCGCCCCCCTGCAAACCAGATTTTCCTCCAAACCCTAGACGAGTGAAGACTTTTCTTCTTGCTCTTCTTCTTCTTGTTGTTGTTGTTGTTGTTGTTGTTGTTGTTTAGCCCCTCGTGAAAGGAATGGCGCTTTGCACATGCTCAGGAGCACGGTTCGCTGCTGATTCATTTCCTTCCCCCGCAGACATTTCATAGAAGGGGAGCCACGCGGGTCATGAGTTTACAGCTAAACATGACATTAACGCCTTGCCTCCCTAATGTAATGCCCAATGTGGGGCTCGAACCCACAACAACCCTGAGATGGGAGTCTCATGCGCTACTGGCTGAGCTACCCCTAGTTAGTGCAGATTCTACTTATTTATCTGTTTCATGAAATCGGCACACCACTTGATTGTATGGGGTGGGTGGGTGGAAACCTCAAAGTGGTTTACAAGAGAGAGAAAACAATAAAATTGCCAATAAAAAATTACCAATTACAGTGGTACCTTGGGTTCAGTACGCTTCAGGTTAAGTACGCTTCAGGTTAAGAACTCCGCTAAGAACAGAAATCGTGCTCTGGCGGCGCAGCGGCAGCAGGAGGTCCCATTAGGTAAAGTGGTGCTTCATTTAAGTACGCTTCAGGTTAAGAATGGACCTCCAGAACGAATTAAGTACTTAACCCGAGGTACCACTGTACCAATAAAAAAGGGGGGAAATGACAGGCGCAATAAAAAAAACCATGTAGAAAGTTAAAGTTTAAAGGATAAACTAAAATGAATTAAAACTCACACCAGCTTTCTAAACATCTGGATAGACTTGTATAAATAAAAATGTCTTTGGCAGGCAGCAAAAAGCATACAGTACAGTGAAGGTACCTGTTTGGTGTCAATAGGCAGGGAGTTGCAAAGTTTCAGCACTGTCACACTAAACCATTGCATTCTTAGAAATGCGGTGTGGGTATTTATATACCCAGGGCATGTAGCAGAGTAGTAAGATACAAACAAACAAACAAAAGTACTTCAAAAACTAATATAACATACAAACTACAGCAAATTTAAACAGCATCAGCCCAGTCAAAACAGACAGTATGATCAAACTGCTTTAAGTTTAAAGTGCTTGCATTAGTAGTTCTTATTTTTCCATCATTGAAAAATAGGTAACAGGAGGACTCATCTTTCTGACTGCCTTTGCATAATCAGCCATGACAGAATTGCACAAGGAGCAGCTATTCTGTTGGTGGAAATAACTTTCACCCAAGTAACAAAAAAGTTATTACTGATGTTAATAACTGTGCTAGAGTACCAATATGCCCAAGCAAGGTTGGTGGGAGTGGGTTGGGTTTAGCCAGGGGAGGCAGTAATATTAAGTGTCAATATTAATAACTAATACTAGCAAATAACCTGTATGGCACTTGGAGGGATTCCATGCAGCTTGGTTGCCTTCTTTGATTTTGAAACTGGGGTCTTGAAACTTTGGGGATTTTGAAATGTTTTGTGAGCATTTGTATCAATTCTGGGAGTCTAGGGGTCAGCAAACTTTTTCAGCAGGGGGCCGGTCCACTGTCCCTCAGACGTTGTGGTGGGTTGGACTATTTTTTTGGGGGGGGGATGAACGAATTCCTATGCCCCACAAATAACCCAGAGATGCATTTTAAATAAAAGGAAACATTCTACTCATGTAAAAACACGCTGATTCCTGGACCAGCCGCGGGCTGGATTTAGAAGGTGATTGGGCCGGATCCGGCCCCCGGGCCTTAGTTTGCCTACCCATGGTCTTGATCAGATTAATTTGTTTTTAGATATGGTACATTTGGAGAAAATGCAATGAAATCAAGGGAGACCAGGTTTTGGTTAAAAATGAAATGACAGTAATACTTTATGGAGAGGCTGTAAGTGTTGTAATATGTCGACAAGCAGCTTCTCCTGATTTGAACTTGTAACACCAAACGAGGCATATAAAAGTTTCCTTGTTTCCATGTAACTATGATGCAGCACAGGAAAGCCCCACTCCTGAATTGTACATTGGGTTGCATGGACAGAATGTCTGGTGTTTTCCACACCATAATGACCGTTTGCGCATATGTGCAAAAAGACATATCATGGCCTCAGTGTGGTTTTGTTAAAAGAACTGTAGACCCTATATGGCACTGTATTTGAGGGAGGGACTATTTTCTAACCTAGGAAATTGGGGACCTGCGGCCCTCCAGATGTTGCCAGACTGCAATTCCCATCATCCCTGACCCTTAGCTGAGGTTTATGGGAGTTGGACTCCAATAAATCTGGAGTGCCATGGGTTTCCTATCACTGCAAATCATACTATTATCAGGTCTATAGAAGGTTGTATCTGCTTTGGCTCATCTAGCTCCCACTGCTTCCCCTCTTGTCATCCATCCTCCTGTTTCCATGGCAAGTTGGGAAAGGCAGAGCAGCAGGGAGGGAGGGGGAGCAGGAGCAGGGGCTATTTCTTTTCTTGTTGCCTTGGACCTTTTCTCTAGGATGGCAATCCTACACTCCTGAGCGGTCTGTTAAAAATAAAGAAGGCTGCAACCTTCAGTCAGTTATCTGGCTCAAGAACCTTTTGATTGACTTATCGGGCAGAAGATAGCTTGAAAAATATTATTTAGTTATTTTAGTGCAGCCTTACAAAAACTGTGGGTAGCAGGTGTGATCTTGCCTTTGCTCATACACAAAGGAATGCCTCTTCCCCTGAGAGCGCCCTCTGTGACGCATGCAAGCATTATCAAAAAAGAAGTTGCAAATGTGTTTTGTTCTTCAGCTTATTCATGTGCAGATCAATGCACTTCTGATTGATTGAATCAGTTCTAATTGAGTCAAACTCATAAATCTTTTTTCTTTAAAAAAAAAATAGGTAGCAGCTTCCCAAATAACCTTGTGTTTTGTTACCTGTCTAGCACTTTACATTACTACCTCCACATTTTTTGGCAGTCCTAGAAAAGCAGTGGGTTGCTTCTCAAATGCCTTGTGAGCTGTATTTGCCTTAGCGGCTGTATTTGCCTTAGTAGGCCTCGCTTAACGCCTTAAGACAGCAGAATTGTGTATGTACATTTTGCACACTTTCTGAAGTGGAGGCTTCTTAAGTGAAACACCTTTCATGGATGGTGTTCATTCTGAGTTACACAACACACCTCTAAAGCTCCCACGTGGCAATGATTTTCATAACCAGAGACTCTTCTGCAGTTTCAAGGGACACAAATCTGTTGAATTTCCTCAATTAATAAGGACTCTGGAGTACAGACAGTCCTTGTAGATATATGTTTATCCCATTGTTCCTGCTATTTCATCTACAAATGCCTTTCCTCCGGAGAAGAATATCATCCACACAGAGAGATGAAATGCCCCTAATGAGAAGCTGAACTACCAGATTTCTAGAGGTTGTGGGAGAGGCAATTATAAATTCTCAAATTACCATTGTATCTCAAGGCTTCTTCATATTGCAAATTGGGGTTGTCTTACTCTTCCCAGAAGAAGAAGCGTCTTGAAACACAGAGAATTTAAGAAATTATTCCAGCTTACTGTTAGAACTTAAAAGAGGCAATAGTGAACTGCTGCTATTTTAATAATTTACTGTAGGTTGAATCCAACTAAATAATACTCAAAGTAGACCCATTGAAATAATTGGATGTGACTTAAGTCAATTGGCTTGAATGAGTACCGGTATATTTTATTTATTATTATTTATTAAATTTGTATATCACCCTTCATCTGAAGATCACAGGGTGGTTTACAACATAAAAATACAAAATGAGAACACAAAATACATAATAAAACAAAAACAAACCAATGAGCCCCCTCCCACAAACACATGCTGAATATGACTTAGTTGGGTGCAACTCTTCATTTTTAAAATTTGTTTCATTAGGGCCAATTCATGCATTAATGCTTCTAGAGCAGGTCTGCACAAGTCTCAGTAATGCCCAGAGCATATCTGTGCAAGCTGTGGTACACCAAGTCAGTGACCCATCAGAGGTTGATAACTACCCTATCATTTATGCTGCCTGCCTGGACATGTAAAAAGGGGGTGGGTGTCATTGAGTGCTTCATAGGCCACAACGTGTGGTTAATAGACTTGGTGGGTCATGCAGATACAGGCCTGATGTAGATGGAGGAAGCACCTTGGTGAGGTGGATCATGTGGTTTCATCCCATGCTAGCTGAAACCTGGCCTGAGAAAAGGCAATGTTGACTTCTCTGTGTAGATCAGAGGTGGGAAACTTGTGACCCTCCAGGTGTTGTTGGACTCCAACTCTGATATGTCCCCTTTCAGCATGGTCAGTGGTCAAGGAAGATGGTAGTTGTAGCTCAGCAACATATTGAGGGCCACGGTTAGCTGCTTCTGATCTGAATGTTACCGCAACTGCATGGGAGGAGGTCGCAGGAAAGTTACTTGCACTTCACGGTGTTAACATATGAATGAGCCCTTAGGTCTGAACAAATGGTGGGGAAAACCCTTTCCTTTTTCTCTTTAAAAATAAACCAGAAATGGAGTCTTTTGCCACGGAGTTTTCTTCAGGTTACCTCATCGGAGAACTTCTCCACAAGTTTGAACTCCAGGATGACTTTGCTCAGTTTTCGCAAAGCAGGTTAGTAGATGGTATATACACAACATCAAATGGTTAACTTAGTAGGTTAAGTGGTGGCTCCAAGTCCTGGGGTAGGGGGCTTAAGCAAGATGCCCTCAGTAGGGGGAATCCTACCTCCTTACCTGTTGCCACTGATTAGCTTTCTCCCTTTGGGACCAATCTGCATCACTGCTCAATACAAGAGGGAGAGCCAGGGTTGTTGCTGCTCCATGTTCCTGCCTCTGCTTGTTTACTTGAAGATAGCTAGAGAGCAGGCAGTGACAGAAAGGAGAAGGACCAGGAGGGCCAAGGGACCATGGATGTTTGACACAAGACTTAGACATCTGCCTAACAACCCTGATTGCCGATGCCAGTCCAAATAGATTAAGATGACAGCTGGTGTAAAATGCAGTTCCCCCTCAACTCATCTTAGGAATACTGAAGGCATATGGGGGTCTGCAGGTATGCATGGGTTAGCCCCTCCCCCTTGATGACAGCATGTGCCTCCTAGCTGACACGTGATTGACTCAATCTCAAGGCCATCTATGCACATAGTTTCCAGTTCTGGAGATGGGAAGGTATGCTGCTGCCATACACTTTAGTGTAGAGGTGGTGGGGCCAGCATATTTCTGCTGGCCCCTTCATGCATTCAGAAACGAATGCCTGAATAGGGATATTGTTTATTGCTAAAAGGTGACTAATGATGTTTGGCCAACAGTCCTAGGCAACTACATTTCCCACTTGGAAAAGTAGAGGAGGGATGTAGCCATGTTTACATATTTCATCCAGCACTTCCCTGTGTGGCTGCTTTATATACTTGTTGAATGGTGATTTCCATGCTCCCAAGAAAGCTGATCAAAACTCAGATAGATATGATAAGAAACTCGGATTGGTTCCATAGCTCAGTGAGTGCATGATTTCCATGTAGAAGGTACTGGGGTCCAACTCAGGTATCTCTAGTTTAAAAACCTATTTCAAAAAAATTAAAAACCTATATCAGGGTTAGTCCACATCTCTGCCTTAGACCTTGGAGAATGGTGGCCAGAGTAATTCATGTTGGGGTAAGGCTGCAACCCTAATCCCACTTACCTGGGAGCAAGCCTCATTTGATTCAGTAGGACTTATTTCTGAGTAGACAAAATTGGATTACCCTGTAAATGGACCAATAGTTTGATTCAGTACAAGGCAGTTTCATACGCTCAAAATCTTTAGGTTTCAAAATGTGGTCACCGAAACATTTTGATCTGTTCCTAATGATAATTTTGTTTAGCTCTATCTCTCTATAAATGAACATGCTTATTGAAGAATTCTGGGCTTTGGGATCAGATTTTGGGAAGATTTTCACATTTCGAAGGAAGCAGAACCATATAATTGCAGTCTGTTTGTTCTTTCAGGCTTGCCAGCGCAAAACTTAACAACTTTTCTCGCATGGAGCCCACCCTTCAACTCCTGGGCGTGCAGTTTGACCAGAATGTGGCCCGAAACATCATGACAGAGCAGCATGGAGCTGCCACTAAACTGATCTACCAATTGTATGTAGCTCTAGAGAAAAAGAAAAAAGCAGGACTCACTGGAGTTGCCATGGATGCAATGAGACCCTCAGCTCCCGCAAAGCTCAAGAGTGTGGGAACTGAAATGTATCGAGAGGTGAGCTTGTTGAGATAAGAACACATTTCCCAATAGAGAAGCAGAACATCACATATGACTATACCTGTCAGATATATACCCATGACACGAGAGATCAAAATAGAATTCCTGTAAACTAAATTTCTGTTCCGTCTACTGAATCTCTGTGTAAAGGATGCAGTGACTTAAATGATGGGAGTTGTAGTCCAGCACCACTTGCAAGACACATATTGGCTACCTCTGCTCTAGAAGTTACTCTAAATTCACTTTCACCAAACTAATAGCCACTTTAAGAACTCTCTGATCTCTTTGCTTCACAGTGTCCCATCAGGTACCGGTATCTGCATAGTTCCTTGCATTTTCAGTCTTACAACAAATAGCTTTAGCCATTCATTCCTGGTTTCTATCTTGGCAAGCTGAAACTGGGCAAAAGGCCCAGAAAGCTAAATAAGGAGATCAGAGCTATAAATCTTTCAGAACATATGTTCCATCCTCACACATACATCCTCACTCTGTATAAGCTGGCTGTACTACCATAAGGGCAAGAATAACTTTAAATTAGCTACATATTTCAGGCCAAATATACCCTGAGGTGGCTGGCATTCCTTTTCACTTGCAAACCTTCTCTTTGATTTAGTTTTGCTCAGGGTGGATTTGATTTAAATCACGATTTAAATCACTAATCAGTAAGACTTGTTTTAAATCATTTTTTTTACAGAAAGGCATTCCTGCTGGTTTAATATTTACAACCAGATGAATGTTTCATTTTTGGAATAATAAATTTTCAGAGTTGTTTTTACAGTTATGTAAAAAATTACTGATTTGGTCATACTATTAGAAATACATAGACAGATAATTATGAAATTATTGTGAAGTTTAGTAAGTTAACTGTTTATATTTGGACAACTTTTCTGCTGTACTTTATTAGAAGGAGAAAAGTAATCATTTCCTTAATAACAATTTAAACATTTTTTAAAACTAAAACAATAACATTATAGCATATGTCTCCATGTTTGTTAACTGATGTAGTTAAACATTAAAAAAAAAAAACTTAGACTGATTTCCAGCACACATGAAAAACAAAACAAATCCTTATTTCCTGATGGCCTTTGGACTATAATGTAACTTAAATAGAAAACTATCTTTAGAAAGATCTTTTCCTCCAAAAGCATTTTATTTTAAAAATCCAGTTTAAATAAAAAAAAACAATTTAAATAAAAAAAAATCCGATTTAAATTTTTAAAAAATCTGATTTTTTGATTTTTTAAAAAAATCCCATTGGCTTTTATGCACCCTGGTTTTGCTTCATGAGGTATTTCATTTACGTTGAGCTGGGTTGCTTCACTAAACAATAATTTAACAGATTCTTTCATCAGATTGATGGATAGTTGACAAAGCTTTCTGAAAGAATGTAGCCTTGATCCAGCAAATGAGAATTCATGTGTAGAAGCAGGCATTCATGCATGTGCCCCTCTCTGGAGCCATGTCCACAAATAGGTGTAGTGCTCAGGGTTTCTAACCTGATCCAGCAGCTTTAGGTGTGTGTGTAGCCTCAGCTAGTAGATAAGCAGAAGCTCTGATCAGCAATCAGTGCTTATTTAACCACCCATTCCTGGTCAATGCACCAACATTAATTGAATTCTCTAATCATTTGCTCAATAGCATCCCAGGGAAACAGATAAAAACTAGGATTGTATCTGAAACAAATCAATCTGTTTGTTGGTGTACAGTGCTTCATTGGAGGAATATTATAATCTTCATATAGCAAATAGTGATATGAGGAAATAGGAATAAAATAAATTAATGTAATGCAATATAGCAATATACCGGTAATACTTTTAGAAAAATAGCTTTAAAATGTCCTAAGGATTTGGCTACCTTCTAACTTCCTCTAGCCCAACTAGTTGTGAAATGGAATTTCTAAATTCTCTCACATATTCACATATTGGAATAGCTACTCATCCAGGCCTGCAGCTGGCCAAAAGCCTGCAAAGCAGAGTTGAATAGGAAGCAAGCAGAGAGTGAAAATGATGCTGTGATGCACCTTTTATATTGAACAGGAACTGTATCTGGAAGCTGGAATTTCCCATCTTTTATACCAATTTAATTACTTACGTTGGTAAGCTTACATAAAATGTCAATTGCGGATTACAATAATCTAAGCGTAACTGGAACCCTTACTTCTTCTACACCAAGAGTATGTGCGCCCTGATGCATTCCAGTGCTTGCTTTCCAAAACAGCTCAATAATGTCATGATTCCATGTATGTTTGGGTATCAAGGCTGTCGTCTTCTTCACATTCCTTAACAGCACATTATGCTGATGGCATGAAATTTCCTTCTAATCATATTGTCATCCAAGATGTCAAAATGTCACACGACTGTCACTGAGAAGCAGCAAATATTTCCAAGCACAGTTAATTTTTTCCATTATTGTCATCACCATGGCTGCCAGTTAAAAAAAAGTATGACTTAGCAGATTCGCTGATTTAGCAGAAATCAAAGGTGGTGGTTACCACCTTTAGTTCTTCAGATTACAAACCACAGTGCTTCAACCATATTGGCTGGTGGTGGGTGCTGTTAATCTGGACATTGCTAGCTCTGCAAAACTATGAAGTACAGCAAATGGAATTAGGGATGGGGGAGAAATTTGACTCGATTCACATTTAAAGGCAAACCTACCCAGTTCACACTTTCTTAAAGAATGTGGAGATGCAGCCATCCTTTAAAAATTGCACTCCTCTGAATTTTTGCAGTACAGTTCTTGGACAAAGTAATTTGTAAAAAAATGCAGATATTAGGGTAGACTGTGTATTAAAAATGCATATATTAACTGCACATACTAAAAGGTGTTATATTATGGAAAACGTGTACATTTGGGAAAATTGCATACAAACATGAATATATTAGGAGAAATTCACACTAAGATGCTGATGAATTTTCACAAGCCCCTCTTTTATTTTTTAAAAAAATGCAAACTGATGTGGAAATGTGGAGAACTGAAGTTTGGAAAAAGGAGAAACTGAAATCAATGAATTCGCTCATCCCTTATAGCTGCGAGTTAGGCCAAGATAAACTATGTTTCAGACATGTAAAAAACTGTCCTAATTTGACCAGGGCTCAGAGGTAGAGCATATGCTTTGCATGTAATTCAGGCCCTGGTATCTCTAGTTGGCAGGAGGGGATGTGAAGAACTTTTCTTTGCCTGAGAACTTGGAGATCTGCTGCCAGTCAGAGTAGGCAATGCTTGGTTAGATGGAGAAAAAGTTCTATCTAAGTATAAGGAGTTAACTATGACTCAATGCGGTATATAAAGATTCCTTCAAAACTTTTGAAAAATCTTCTCATTTCAGCGCCTTAAATCTCTAGTGCCGCGTCAGGTAGACTTGACACTGCAGCAGATTTCAGACAACTTTCACAGCAGAGCCAAGGACCTCGAAAGTAAGATAGCTCGGATGCAATTTGTGGAGCAACAGCAAGCAAAGAAAATTCAGGCGGAAAAAATGGTTGAACAATTTGAAAATGTGAGAAGCCTATTTAATTATTTTTATATAAAAACAAAGCTGCAGGAAATGTTTGTGCATTGTTTTATGCTTAAGCCTATGGATTTTCCCGCCAGCCACATCAAACACAATGGGAATTATTTCTAAGTAAATGAGGATTGTGTTGTATGTATAATAGAAAGCTAATGGAAATAAATTGTAGTGTTTTCATTGAATTCAGCTAGAACTGGTTCCGTTTGCCCCACAAAACCTGTAGTATAGCTCTGAACCAGAGCAAACAGCAATTGGGTTTTCGGAGGATTGCTGTTTGTTCCAATTTAGCACTAAAGAGTGGGTTTTCTGGGGGGAAGTAGTGGGGTAAGGCAAAACCAATGGGACTCATGCCCAGAAAGCACGGGACAAGCATTAAACCGCTTGGACCCATGCTTTCCAGGCACAGGACAAGTAAAAGTGTGGACAGATCCCTTAGTTTCATTTGTACTGGTATATCGCTGAAGGTGACGCTGGAATGTCATTCCAGTGGGATTCAGGTTGCTTTTGAAGTATATTAATCCTAGACTGCAGGGGGCAGCAAATTGGCAACTAATGCAGTTCTTGCAAAGCTGACTGAATAGGTTATATTGCCTCCCAATAGGAGGGACACAAGCTGCAGCTTGCAACACTGTTGACTTCCATTTTGCCTTCAAGAGCAGTCTCATGCAGAACACATTAAAGCAACTGACTCCAGAGCAGGAGTGGGCAAACCATTTTCCACCCAAGGCCAGCATTTCCTGGATAAATTTTACACTAAATCTTCTTGGCAATCACGTTGGCAGTGGCTGTAGGGAGACTTCAGTGGGAGGTCAAGAATGTGGTCTGTTGCCATTTTTGCAAAAGAAGCAAAATGTTATACTGAATCCCATTGCGTTGCATTTTTGTTTGAAATCCAGTTATGTTCCTCAGCAAATGATCATATGGAACAACTGATTGCCCTGAGTGGGGATATGCATCTCTTTGGGCATCAAATGACACATCCAGTCAGTTTAATGGGGCACAAATGACCAGTGGGGTGGAGCTACATATCTGCAGTGGTTTTGAGTGTGGAAAGTTGCTTCTAGGCATACAGTAAGTCTTCTTCCTGAATTTGGGTGTTTTTTAAATCTTTGGTCAAATACCATTTTGCCCCCACTTTTCAAGCTTTGCACATCCATGCAAAAACTCTTTACCCATTCACATTTTATTTGAATCATTTACTTAACAATATGCCTCAATAACAGTTTGATCTAGGGCACCATCATTTGGAATAAGACACCAGTCCAAAGAAGTTGGGTTTAGGCTTACAGTCCCATGCTACTTTGAAGACTGGCAGGGGAGGTTATTTCCAATGCAACATTTCACAATTCCTGAAATAGGTTTTAGCCTGAAGCTTGACTCTGAACATTAGAAAATGAATCCTGCTGTGATAAATCATGTTATTTAGCTGCAGTTTCTATGGGAAATTTAAAAAGGCGTTTTTATAAATAACAATTTTTCAACTTATGCTGAGTCACACTTCCAGTGCACTTGCATGAGGTGGTGGACTACTTTTCAATTACATCTTCATTATAGCTGTTCAGCTTGTTACTCTGTGATTATTAAAGTAAATAGGACCGGCACCTGGTTTTGAGGGGGCACGTGCCAAAGTGCTAGCTTGTGGGGTGTAGGTATAGCTGCCATTATTATGGGCAGCTTGGAGCCACCATTTTCAGTTTTCTCCAAGCTGCCTCAACCGAGGGGTACAGAGTAGCTGTCAGCTAACAGTGGGCCCTGTGTTAGGACTAGGAACCCATTGGGGCACTCAGGCCCTGGTGATTGCCTGAGGATGCTGCATACTGCCACCAAGTGTGAAAACCGTGTAGGTTGTGATGACTGTGCCATCCCACATCCAGCATCAAGTTCCTCCTGTGTGACATGGTAGGATGTCCTATCGCAGTCTGGGTAGCACTTGACAAACAGGAGGCAGGGCTCTGTGTGACTTGCACTACCCTGCGGCCAGGGGCGTAGCCAGGATCAAAACTAGGGGGGGGCAAGCCATGGTCGTTCAGGTTGTGACATTTCAGCATGGAAAAGGCGAATGAAACCAAAATTTTAAGAACATTATATATAATTATAGCAGTGCTTTATTATGGTAGTTATTACAATTATTTGCTTGAATTTTTTTTTTTTTTAATTTTAATTTTTATTCTAGTTACATGTCTTATGCTAATATCATTTTTATTGGGTTTGAAGAAAACTTGTTCAAAACTTTCGTTTCAATCCCCGAGGAGTCGGTGCAGGTGTTTCCAAAGGCGAAGGAAACAGACCCCCTAAAAAAGGGGGGGCGCAGCCTCACCCCCCAAAATAGGGGCGCATCTCTCCTGATCCCTGGGAAGCCTTTTCCCCGGGCAAACCTGGGCAGGTGCAAGGGCAACTTTAGGCGCGGCGGCGCCTTTCACTCCAAGCGGTGCGCAAAGCTTCCCCGGGCGCCGCGCTCCGCTCGGCACAGAGGCGTAGGAAGGTCAGGTGGTACCCGGTGCGGAAATTTCTTGTCATCCCCCCCCCCAACATTGTGTGTTGTTGTTTTTTGCCTGCAAAAAAGCTTTTACATTATTTCATATTTTCTTACAAACGAATGTGGGTTCTGGGACTCTGATAACAAGTAGGTGACTATGGACAGATACTTAAATCTACAGGATGGACTGTTTTGGCTTGTGTTATTTTATTTATATTTACAGTGGTACCTCGGGTTACATACGCATCAGGTTACATACTCCGCTAACCCAAAAATAACGCTTCAGGTTAAGAACTTTGCTTCAGGATAAGAACAGAAATTCTGCTCTGGCGGCACAACGGCAGGGGGAGGCCTCATTAGCTAAAGTGGTACCTCAGGTTAAGAACGGACCTCCGGAACGGATTAAGTACGTAACCAGAGGTACCACTGCATTGTTTATTTATTTAATAAAATTATTTTTAAAAACCTGCAAAGTGGTTTACCAAAATAAAAAAACAAAACAAAAAAAACACCACAGTAGCTATTTATTTATTCAGCTCCATTGAATTGATATTTCAGCCAGGCATGTCCAAAATCCATTTCGGGGGCCTAATTCGGCCCACCAGTTGGTTTAATCCAGCCCCTGTGGCAGTTATTTCCTGGGGTAAAATCCTTAAAAAAAACCTCAACAACTTCAACCCTTAAAAAAAAGGTTAACTTTGGTCAGCCCTCACGGCCCTTCGCTTCATCAAATCTGGCCCTCTTTGAAAAGTTTGGACACCACTGGCTTACACCATACTAAATTTGTTAGCCTTTTAAGGTAACTCTTATTTAAAGCAGGCCCCCACCCACCCCAAAAAAATATTTTTGGTCTCACAAGCAGCAGCACATTCCACCTCAAAACAAAATATCAAACAGTAAAAAAATTATAACTCCTGCATATCAGAACACTAACACTTTATGGCTAAATAGCTTATAATTTACTTTAATTACTTGCAAGCAAGTTACAGGTAGATAGCCGTGTTGGTCTGCAATAGTCAAAACAAAATAAATAAATAAATAAAATAAAAATCCTTCCAGTAGTACCCTAGAGACCAATAAGTTTGTTCTTGGTATGAGCTTTCATGTGCATGCACACTTCTTCAGCACACGAAATATTTGAAAAATCACCCAAGCAAACACATTTTTTTAGGGGTTAAAAAAAAGGCTGGGGGGTTAAAGGCAAAGGACAAAGGGGTAAAGTCACTCACAAAAAGATCGCTGTGGATCAAAACAGCAGCAGAGAAAGCTCGTTCTTTTCTTCCAGAGATCATACAACAATTAAAGGTGGGACGAGGGGGAGGGGCAGGAGGCAGTTTTAGCGACCAAAACCTCAACTGGGATTAGGCGTTAATAGTTCACAGAGTAGCCTGCTTCTTATCAAGGACTGATAAGGAAACTTGGGGGGGGGGGGGTAAATCAAGGAGATCTCAACGTCTCCTCTCCAGGCGTTTTTACCCAGCAAACTCCCTCTTCGCTCAGTCTTAGCAACGGTAGCAGCGCTGCTTTTGCAGCCAGACCCAGGAGAGGGGCAAGCTGTGCGGGAGGGGACGCTTCCCCCCCCCCGTCAGCCTCCAGCCTCACGGTAAAAAGCTTCACCTCCTCGCTTGCTCGCTCGGCCGCCGCGTGCACTCCCCCTTCTTTCTTCCGGCTGCTGGGCGGAGCTCCGCCCAGAAGGAAGGAATAGGCTTTTGGGAACAGCGCACGGGGTGGTGGGGGCAGCTAGGGGTGGGGGCAGCTGCCTTCTAGGGGGGGGCAATTGCCCCCCTCTGCCCCCCCTGGCTACGCCCATGCCTGCGGCCCAGAGAAGCCACCCCTGGGCATGCTCATAGGTAGAACATCTGCTTTGCATTCAGAAGGTCCAGGTTTCCATTCCCAGCATCTCCAGGTAGGGCTGGGAGAGACTCCTGCCCGAAACCCTGGAAAGCCACTGCCAGTCAGTGCAGACAGTACTGAGCTAGATAGACCAATGGCATTTCCTATGTTCTTATGTAACAAATAGGGACGCGGGTGGCGCTGAGGCTCTGAGGCTCTTGGACTTGCCAATCAGAAGGTCAGCGGTTTGAATCCCCATGACGGGGTGAGCTCCCGTTGATCTGTCCCAGCTCCTGTCAACCTAGCAGTTCGAAAGCACACCAGTGCAAACAGATAAATAGGTACTGCTGTGGTGGGAAGGTAAACGGCGTTTCTGTGTGCTCTGGTTTCCGTCACGTTGTTCCGTTGCACTAGAAGTGGTTTAGTCATGCTGGCCACATGACCCGGAAAGCTGTCTGCAGACAAACGCCGGCTCTCTCGGCCTGAAAGTGAGATGAACGTCACAACCCCATAGTCGCCTTTGACTGGACTTAACCGTCCAGGGGTCCAACATGTAACAAATGCCAAATGGTAAGAAATGGTGAACTTATTTGAGATGCTGTTTATAGTGATTACAAGCCCTTTAACTTCTCATAATATCTCATTTTCTTTTTGCTTTGTTTTTTTAAACAAAAAAGCTCCCATTATTTACTCCTCCCAATTTTGTAATATGTTTGCGACCTTTGTGTGGGCAAAAAGTGACTCTAAAATGATAGTGCTTTGTGGGTACTTAATACTTACTTAACAGTCGGTAGCCAGTTTTAAATAGCTCATTACCTTCTCATTGGATATTTAGAAAATGTTAGAAAATCGAAGGCAGCATGAAATAATGGCTAAAATTCAAGCAGCAATTATCCAGATTCCCAAACCAGTACTGCAGCGCCCCGTCAAGGCAATTGAAGACCAAAAGATTATGAGAAGGAGGAAGGAAGCAGAGGTAAGTTCTGAACTTTTAGAACTGGAAATTTAAAAATCATTAGCAGTGGAATGCACTAAGTATTCATTGCTCTGGCACTGCATCCCAAATGTCTCCACTTGGAAACAAAGTCTGCTTAATGTGATTCGGGGGGGGGGAAGTGTTTGTAGAATTATCAGTTATGTATCTATGGAATTAATCATCCATTGTGTATCATGATGTTTGAACAATGTGTGCATGTCTGTGTAAGTGGAATTCTGCTAGAATAGCTCTTGGGAAGAGGCTTGGGGACCCTGGCAAGTTTGCTGTAAGGGTGTGTGACCTTTGAGCTGAAGAAGATGCCTCCCCTGTGTTGCAGGGTATTAAACAAAAGGAAGGAGATTCAGATGTGCCTTCTTGTTTTTCAGATCACCTATGCAGAAATTAAGAAGTTTGAAAAGCAGATGAAGAAAGAGAGTGGCATGCCTACCAGGCTGACTGAGAGGTAATGTTTGGAACAAGTGACTTCTGGGTAGACTTGCTGTTCCACGTGGAAACTGAAGCAAGTGAGGGTCTCCCAGTCTTGAAGCTGCCAGTCACCTGGTTAATAAGTATTCTTTCTAAGCAAATAGCTTGTCATGCAGATGGGCAGATAAAATGTGTTGGAAGTTACTGCACTGACATTAAATTCTGCTTGCTGGAAACATTGCCTTTGTTTTGATTTTTTGTTGGAAGTACTTTATATTGACTTGTGGTTTATTATACAAATGCTTTTTCACATGCTATTGGAGTGATATATACAGTTTAAGAATCTTGGTATATATTTCCACTCCAGAGTATCTTGGGGTTCCTAAAGCAATTGTAGGACTTCAAATGAAATCCTTTCTGCCCACTTTCTCCACCCCAGATATCCTGCTATACCCCTTTACCATGTTTCCCCTTACTTGCCTTTTTTGTAAATTAAAACTCCCAATTGCTGTTTTCTTTCTCATAGGGCAGTTGTTCTAGCTTCATGATAATTTTGGTTGACATTTTCTGAACATTTTCCAGCTCAACAATATTCTTTTTTGAAGTGTGTTGACCAGAACTGTATTCCAAGTGCACTAATTGGCAATATTATTTTCAGTTTCTTTCCTATTGATCACCAATGTGGAAATTGCATCTTTCACAGCTGCCACATGCTGGTGAAAGATGTTTCCATTTTCACCATGATCCCAATATTTCCTTCATGGCCAGTCTCCCACCAGTTCAGTCCCCATTAGCATATATGTGAAGTTAGGACCGTTTGTCCCAATGTACATCACATTACACTTGCTTACAGTGAATTGCATTTGGCATTTTACTGACCATTCACCCAGTTTGGCGAGAACCTTCTTGAGCTCTCTGCAATCCTTTTCTGTTCTTGTCACCCTGAGCAATTTATTATTTTGAACGAAGTTAGTCACTTAATTGCTCGCCCCTTACTCCAGAGACCAATACTGAACACTGAGAGACCTCAGCTGTTACATCCTTCCACTGTGAGAACCTGTTATTTAAGCTTTACTGATCCATAAGACGACCTGTCCTTTTATCCCACGACTATTAAACTTACTCAGGAGTCTTTGGCCAGCGATTTTATCAAAAGCTTTCTGAAAGTTTTATTATACAATGTGTGCTCTGTTGGATCACTCCATCCACTTTCATTGCCTAATCCTACCCCTCTCTTCCATTTGGAAGTCTGAACCATTTTTATTATCATCCCTTAGTGATGATTTATCCTGAACTTCAACAGTAAATGCCTTTCCCCCAAAGATACTTTTTAAAAAGCTGCTCTGCCAGTAGATTTTATGCACCAGCAGTTCAGGTTCTATACAGGTTCAAGTGCAGCAAATGGATCATAGGGGAGCTATGCTAATCTTCTTTTTTATATACTGCCCTTTGGTCATATTCCCAGGACAATTTCCAAAAAGAATTAAACAATTATAATTTAAATTCAAAAAAATAACTGAATCATCTATAAGAGCCACAAACTGTATGAAACAGTCAAAGAGCTACATACCCTCTCTTCCCTCCATCACCTACCCACCCACTTCATGGTTGTTCCAATCTGGATTGTGTGCCCTCACCCTTAGCACCCAGCACATCCCCTACATAGTAAGCAAAAAAACCAAGCATGTAAAGGCCAGACACATGATTTGCATCACATCTAGTTTCACGCTTGAGCACCATGGGACAGCAGCTGCCTCCTTTTTGTTGAATGTTCTCCTTTTAGCACTTTCGAAAGGGTGGTAGGGAAGTAAAATGGAGAGAGCCCAGGCTCCCAGAACTTTAAAGTCCTAAAGACTTTGGAGGAAGATAGAAGCATGTAAGTAAAAAAACAGATGCTTCTCCTTTCTTTAAACAGTTTCTGCCACCATCGCAAAGTGGTTGTGGCATCCCTATAGGTCTCCTGGGTCTTCTCACCTCAAAGTGCCTCCCCTCTGTGACATAGAACCCTTCCTCAGAGCAAGGCATCATGGGGCAAGATGGCCCTGGAGAGCCATAGGAGGCTGAAGCTGCAGAAGTGGAGAGGTGCTTCCTGAAATGCTCTGATTCCACACACAAACACCATGTAACTCTATAAAGCTCTGTGCAGGGATTGACAGCACTGTGAAAATCATTGAAAATAGTCACAACATTTGATGAGACAGATGGGTGGCAGTTCCTTTGTGCCTTACATATATATTTATATAACACTTGATGCCCCCAATTATTATTTTTAGCATGGTGCATTCAGTAATGCATACACAGGAACTGGATACAACTCCAGCCATCACTGACCTGTTGAACACCTACTCAGATGACGAATATATCAGGAAAATTCAGAAACGTCTTGAGGAGGATACCTTTGCCCGCGAACAACGGGAGAAAAGACGACGGAAGATGTTAAGGGAGCAACTAATAGCCCATGAAGCACAAGAAGTGAGTTAGATGTACTGCTTTCTCAGATTTTTGGGTTACACACTGACAAAGTGGCAGAGAGTTATCAGTTTGTGCTAAGATACACAACTATCATAGTGAGGCCCATTAGTGAAGGGAAATCTGTACTTGGGCATTTTCAGGGACTGGCAGGAGTCTGACTTGGGAGTGGGGGTCAGTGATTTGCGGGGAACTGTACCAGGCAAGAGGCAAGAGTTGGAACGAGGGGAAGCTTCAGAGCTGCAGGGTGGAGCACAGGATGCATCAGAAGAGGAGGGAGAGGCAGGCCAGGCAAGTGAAGGGCCGGGTGCTTCCCCACCCTCTCCTACTCCACTGTCTCCCAGAACCAAGAGGGGATTGAAAAGGGATGAGCAGAGGAAGTTTGCACGCAGGCATAGTCTCTGGCTGCTTGTGTGCAGCCTGTCGGGGGAAGATACATAAGCTGGTGGATGGGGACTGGCTGCAACTGCTCCATAGAGCGCAAACCTGGGAATAGTGTGTGTAAGCATCCAGAGCTGTAGAAGCAACGCTAAGTGTTATATTTGACAATAAAGAGTTAACTATCTGCTGTGTGTATTCCTTTGGCTGGGAAGCACCCTTGGCAGCCATAGTTTTTATGGAGTCCAACCAAAACTGCAAACACGCCTTCTTGTTCTTCAGAGCTCCTCATCAGGCTTGATGTTAAGCAAAATGGTAGCAAGAAAAAGCTGACACGATGCTGAAACTTCAAAGGGCAGCAGTTGTAGCAGTTTTCAGACTACAGTTGTAGCAGTTTTCAGACTACATGCAGGGGCTCCTGCTTAGCACTTAGCAGGGGGTAATCTAATGTGCAGTGCAAAGTTATGCGTGATTACTTGGAAGCAGGTCCCACTCAGTTCAATTGAGTTTACTCGCAAGTAAGTGAATTTAGGCCCTATCATGGATTTTCAGTTTGTTCTTTTGCTTTTTTCATACATAGCAAGGGGTGGAAGTAGTTAAGCATACTATCATGGGTTGTCTTTTAATTTTATTTCAGGAGGCATATAGAGAAGAGCAGCTCATCAACCGGCTAATGAGACAATCCCAGCAAGAGCGGAGGATCGCTGTGCAACTGCTGCACGTGCGGCATGAGAAAGAAGTGATGTGGCAGAACAGGATTTACAGAGAAAAGCAGTTTGAGGAGAGACGGCTCAAAGAATTCCAAGAAGCTCTTGACAAAGAGGAGGTAAACATTCATTATTTTCTCCTCCATCGTCGTCTTTTTTAAATTTTTTTATAAGAAAGCTCTTGGTCTGTCTTGTCTCTTACATTCACAATTGCATTTATTCCGACTTGAATTTGCCTTCAAGCTGCTTTGGAGGTATATGGTTAAAGGGCTCCAATTTGTTGCCAAAGAAAGCCACATAATCAGTAGAATAGAAGGACACAGAAAAGCGCTGAATCTTAGTGCTGGGTGGAAGCAGAAGGTTATCAACTCCTCCAAAATACCAGTTTCCCTTAGGCTGGGAAGCAACTTTGTAAGCCTGGCCAGAACATTGTTTTCTTAGTCTACTGCCAGAATTAGAGGATGCAAGGCCAGAACAAAATAATAATAATAATAATACAGCAAAGCCTTTTATTTATCTTTTTGGCGAACATGAACTGTTGTAGCATATATGCATACTAAGTGCTAGGTTTGGTTGCATTCTAATGCAGCTTGAAAATGCTGAGAATGGTGTGGATGTGAATGCATTCATCTTGTGCTGCCAGGTGGCGATTTGTCCCATGTAGGGGTTACAGCTAATTTACAGAGTGCACACAGCAGTGCTATGTTTGTATGTGTTGGCTTCTAGTCATCACTGTGCAGGCAAACAAACAGCCCAGGTTTCTCCCTGAGCTCCCTATTGGCTTGCCCCTCCCCTTCTCCCTAATAGTGATTGGCAGCAATCTGCGGTGTTGGGAAAACAGGTCAGCAATCCAGTCCTGCTCTGCTAGTCACTAATGCACACCACCCTTGCCCATCTCACGGTCATAAAGTAAGCTCAAACCCACAGCCACTGAAAATTAGGCATTAAGAGAGAAAACTTTTGCAGTTGAAGGAAGTCATGTGAGATCACATGGATTTTGGACTGTGGCCAGGAATCATGAAATTTGGATGACATTCTGCTTACTTTTTTTGTCCAACTCCTTTTAGGCTCTTGCAAAGCAAGAGAAAATTGAGCAGGAGGAACAGGCCCTCAAAGAAAAAGAGCTGCATGCAGTGCTTGCTGCCAAAAGAGCTGAAGATCGCTATAAGAAGCACTATTCAATTTGTTGGGAATTGGTTGAGCAATTCATTGACTTATCAACTAAAATAGGAGAATATCGAACGCTGACAAACAAGTAAGTTGTTTTATTCTGGCAGGACTTGGCTTGGTTTACCCCCACTGAACTGGGAAAAGTAAATGTTCGACACTCATTCCAAAGCTGCAGAAATAGATCTTTCTTCATTAGGAGCCCCAAGAGTTTGGACAGTAAAGCAGCCAAGAAGCCACAGGCAACGAAGTCCAAACACTTACTAATTCAGGATGGGTAAGCCCTCCAGATCCTTTTGGACTTCATCTCCCACCATCCCTCACCATTGGCCAAGCTGACTAGGGCAGATGGGAGTTGGAGTCCAGCAACATCTGGAGGACTACAGGTTCACCATCATTGACCTAGGTGATATCATTAGTCATTTAATTTTTAAAAAAGAAAAAAATATCCTGTACATTTAATTATGTAAGAAACCAGTATATTTGTAACTTTGTGATTTGCTTTTTCTTTGTTATGCAGTTCATGTTTCTCATAATAGTTTGGATGTAAAGAGAAAGCCATCTGCGTATTTTGCAAGTTTATCTCCTATTAATTAATGTATTTTAAAAATGTACATATCACAGAGGTTTACCACAGACATACATTGAACCATACAATAAAAAACATAAACTGTACACATTTTAAAATCAGCTGTTGCAGAATGATAGTATGTTCATTGTCAGTGTAAGAATGGCAGCATAGGAAAGTTTTCAACAGGTGCTTTAAAGTTTAAACAGAAGGTTCCTGCTGAAACTTTATTGGCAGAGTCTCCCAGAAGACTAGGCCAATTACACTAGAGGCTCAGTTTCTTGTTGCTGTCAAATGAGTCTCGCCAATTTGGGGGACAGTGAATGACCCTCCTGCAGATGATCTCAGTGATCAAGGTGGGATATAATGGTTCATGCAGTCTGTAAGAGACCCTAAGTTGTTCAGGGCCTAAATTAATTAAAAGTCCTTAATGCAAGTCGTTGAATCTTGCTTGGCTGCAGTTGGGCCAGTGCAGATGTTTTCTGCAATGGTGTCTCATGTTGTCAGCCATGTTCCCCCATCAGCACTTTTGCTTCTGCATTCTGCACCAACCAGAGCTTCCAAACCAGGCCCAAGGGCAGCCCCACATAGAGCCTTTTTGTAGTAATCCAGCTTCTAGGTTATCAACACATGAGCTCCTTTCTAGGAATTGGCAAACCAGACGGAACTGGTAAGAAGCATTCCTAGCCACAGAGAACACTTTGGTTTAGTTTAGCACTACATCTGAACCTGGGCTTGTGGTTTGTCTTGCTCCAGACAAACTATGAGCTATAGCCAAGGTTTGTTCTTGGCTTGCTGCCACTCATGGTTTGTCTGTGAAAGGCAGACCATGAGCCTAGATTTACATGGCTCAGCTCCAGGAAGCATTGGCAGCAGGAAAACTAAAGGAGGAGTGAAGTGTGTCAATACATGCTTGTGCGTGCTCACTTTGGCTTGGTAATACATGGGAACCACGTTGAATTCTGTTCTCTTCAGAGTAGTTCATGTCTTAATTTCTTCTTTCTTTGCATTGTCTATTTGGTGTTGCTATTGATCCATGTAATTCTTAGAAAGCATTCTTTAATCGATCTGACCACAGATTTATTAATATATATATATATATATTTGCTTGATTTCCTCAGCTTAATCCCAATAAAGCTGATGCGTGACTGGAAAGAGCTATTCTTAAAAGGAAAACCGATTTATGAGCAAGCTGAGATTGAAATGCCTTTGCCAGATGAACCAACTCCAGGACAATTAGTAGAACTGGACAAAATGAATTTACTAGATGAAAAAGATTATGATGAATATAAGGTACTCCCAACTGACATGGCCTAGTGGAAGAAAATGCATCTCGTTAAAATCATTGCTCATGACTGCCACCTTTTGTCCATGATGCTGCATAGATTTCATATAATAGTTTATATTAGTTTAGTACACATAGTTAAATGTACTAAATAATCTGCCTTTCTGGGACTAGGCGATACTTTGAATTGTTGCCATTTTGGAAGGCTGTGCTGTCATAAACTGTTTTGCTGTTTGACACACAAATGCAGTAACCTCAATATGCAGGATCACCACAAATTTGTGAGAAGTGAGTTACATAGCTGTTATTTCAGCAGAAGTTAAACTGTAGTTCATTCCACTGTGCTAGAAAATGTAACATAAAGGAGTCCACAAAATCTAATGTGAAATAAACGCCACGTCTGTCACAAAATGAGTAGTCTTATTTTATACAACAGAATTGGTATCTGATAAAAAGGTGAATTAGTTTTTTCTAGTCAGATTCCTGGTATTTTGAGATCAGCTTATTTTGATATCATTACATTTTATATAAGGCAGTTCTGAGAAAGAGCTTTTATCATTATCATCTCCATGCAGGAATCTTAAGAAGAGAAATTATAGCTAAGTACATAATGTTTCTTTCTCTCCTTAGTTTCAAAAGCGGACTATGATTATATAATTGAACTCTGAATATATGTATCTTATGATACAATTTTTTCAAAATGCAGTCACTCTCCAAATGTCACTGTTATCAATTTGGCTGCATTGAGGGAGAGAATAACCTTTTTTTTCTGGGTTTGGATCTACTAGCTTATTTGAGTCTATGCAGTACCATCTTTGCAAATAGTCTCTGTGTAATAGAGTTTTTTAAAAAAATCTTGTTTGGGAAACTAATACCACATTTATATGTTCTCTTTGTGCCCACATCCTGAACCAATTTATTTTGGTACATTTTATTTTGTACTAAGTAGTAAGTCTTCATTAGGAGTTTGTGTGGTGGCTGCCTCAACAACACAAAGCATGTTCTTTCTTTTAGGTTTTAACACCTGTAAGTGAAAGTTGTTGTTCATAATAGGTTGTATATTTGAACAGGGATTTCCTTTGAAGAAGAAAGACTGTTCTCTTCACTTAACATCAACACCACAGTAGTGTTGGCTATCATTAAATTGTCCCACAGAAATCAAGTGGTACATTCCTTTTATTTTCAATGTGTTTGGCTTGTCGATTTAAGCTCAGTCCTTATGATACCAGTACACTATGGTCATAGAATCATAAGGTGGCAATTGAGCTCAGTTTTACTCATAGCAGACCCATTGAAATTACTGAACACAACTAAGTTCAGCCTAATCAGTCTACTTTGAGTAAAACTTAGTTGAATACTACCCATAGAGTTGGGCTAGAGACCAAGCCCCTTACTGGTGTAAGAAATCCCAGGGTTTGAGCATCCTCAACAATGCTTAAAGATCTCCAGTGGGGGAGAGCCAACCACCCCTCTAGATAGCTGGTTCTACTGTGAAACCTCTCTTGTAGTCAAAGATGTTTCTCCAAATGTCTATTGAGGGAGGGATGGGGAACCTGTGGCCCTCCTGATGTTGTCTGACTACAACTACCACCATCCCTGGCTATTTGCCAAACTGTCTGGGGCTGATGGAAGTTGAAGTCCAACAACTTTTCCTATAAGTGGAGCAGGGCTGTAGCTCATTGGAAGAGCTCATGCTTTGCATGGCAAAGGTTCTAGATTCCATCTCTGGCATCTCCAGGTGGGGAAGACTCCAGTCTGAAGTCACAGAGAGCTGCTGCTCCTTAGCACAGAAAATTCTAAGTTACACTGGGTCAATAACCTAACTCTGTGTTTTTGTCCTGTTGTACAGCTGGGCTGTACATCACAGAATGTGTTTATAGCCCTTATCAAATAGAGTGTTCTGCTGAAATAAAAATGTGGTTTTGTGCCATATGTAATCTTGATACCACAGACTCTATGCTTAAAAATAGAGTTGTGGAGCCAAATTTTAGTGACCAAATCTGAAGAAGAAAGACTGCAAGAAGCACTCAGACCTGGTGCCTAATTAATCTGCAGTTTTAAAAGAAAAAATGATGGTCTTAAATTGCTATTTAAACTTGACATTTTTTTAGTGCTGCTATTTTAGCTTTTGCTGTGCTTTAAATTTTGTATTCAGTTACATCTTTTTCTCCAAAAGCAGTTTGATAATGTAACATAAGAGGAGCCCTGCTGGATGGATCAGACCAAAGGCCCATTTAGCATTCTGTTTCCATAGTGGACAACCAGAATTCCTGCAGGAAGCCCACACACTGGATATGCCTGCAAGAGCAATCTCCTATTTATGTTCCCCAGCAACTAGTTTCTATAGGCCTACTGCCTCGATTCGTTATTTTGCTTAAGCTCCTAATCTGCAGGATGATCCTGATGACTGTGTTATTTTTTGCTGTTTTTATGCAGTTATTGCACTAAGATGTATATAAACCTCATTTTACATAGTCAGGCCAGTGGTCCATTTAGTCTACAGTTAAGGGTAGCATATTGGACACAGACCACCTCAAACACAGCTCTTGACTTTTTCTCTCCACCTCATCACCCTAGAACTTGGAATGCTGTAGATCAGAGATGGGAACCCTTGGCCCTCCAGATGTTGTTGGGTCTACAACTACTATCTCTGTCCATTGGCCATGCTTTCTGGGACTGGTGAGAAATGGAGTCTAACAACATCTGGAAGCTCACACGTTCCCCATCCCTGATTTAGTTCAGTCTTGGAGCTCTTATGCACTTTATGGCAGCTCTGCTATCCTTTTTATTGATTCTTTGTTTCCAAGGTAGATGTGCTTGTTCCATTCTTTCAGCTTGGGCAGCTGCTTTGAATGGAAATACCTCCGTTTTTAGAATTTTGGGGGAGTTCCTTTCAATACCCTTGAGACATGCAAACTCCACAGTGACAGGGCACAGTCAACAATGTCTCATTGCCTCTTTGTATGACAGATGCAAGTAGGTATGGACTGCTCATCAGTTGTAGAGTTTCATGCAAGTGTGTGATCTGGACATGGGGAGAACCCATTCCACATTATAGCATGTTTCGCCTCTGAAGTACTGGTTCCCATGCTTCCAGTTGTGTTCTTAGGCACAAACTGGGAGCAGAGGAGATGTCCTATGAAAACACACCCTTGTCTGCCTCCCCCAAATGCTCCTTTCCATCATCCTCTGTCTCCAATAGCTCTTCTCCTTCCCTGGTCTCAGCCGAGGAGATAAGCGGTGAGTTCACTTATCTAAAACCTTGCCTTGAATTGCTTTGAGAAAGTAAGTGGCTTTCTCAGGTTATGATAAGGCAAGCTACAACTCTGATGTGTGCAGAAGAAGAAACCACAGAGTTGTACAATATGGACAAGATAATGGCCCAGTGTGGAAG
Organism: Darevskia mixta; assembly: GCA_034641385.1. Lineage (NCBI taxonomy): Eukaryota > Metazoa > Chordata > Lepidosauria > Squamata > Lacertidae > Darevskia > Darevskia mixta. The sequence goes on along the minus strand of JAWWNH010000062.1, from coordinate 2,743,406 downwards.
ATCTCCATGTCATCTCAACCAGGAAACGGTGACTCAGTGCTGGTTGATAGGCTCCTCCGCACACTCTTCTTCCTTCTCCGACTGTTGTGTACCAGCTTTGCCACAAAGATCCTGGCTTGTATTCAGCCGAAGTTCCCAATTACATCCAAATCTGGGAATTCTGGCATAACGTTGTCTAACAGCCAAGAAAATAGGGTGTTACTTTGATCTGTTAACTGACATTAAGGTAGAGTTTCCCAGTTGAGATGCATTCTGGCTTAATACAAGTCAGGTTTTCAGACCAAAGTCAGCACATAGTGAGGGGGAGAAGGCTATGAAGAGGAGTGCTCATATTCTCTTTTGTCATACTCCCCCTCTTCTTTGCATATTCTCAAAAGTCAAATAGTTACTCCTGTTTTGGGTAAAATACAGTTTGCCTTTTCTTTAGAACCAGGAAACTATGATTTTAACTTGCCTATCAAATCATTATTAGAAACTACAGTTTGAAGCTGGTTTCCAATCCTGGCTTGAAGGGAGAGCACAACATTATAGTTGGTTGTTTTAGGCAAACAATGGTTTGGAGAATCAGAAATGTTATGAATGAACTGGTCAGGCATGAAAACTGAAAGTGGGGCCTTTTAGCCCATGTATACAGTTTAGTAAAACAACCCTTCTAAGGGAACTGAAAAGCAAGATACTGTCAACATGTCAACATGTGTCTTGAAGTCATGGTAGAGAAATCACCCTCCATGTCTCCCCCCCCCCATTTCCAGAGGGGTGGCCATGTTAGTCTGTTCCAGGGGGGAAGTAACAATTATTATAGCATAAGCTATCATGGTTGAGATGGCCAACATGGTGTTTTCCAGATGTTATTAGAGCCAACTTTCATTTGCCTAGACATTGTGGCTAATGGTCAGGGATGATGGGCTATGTAGTCCAAAAACATCAGTAGAGCACCACATTGACTACCCCTGGATTAGAGTCTACTTCAATAAATGCATGAACCGGTTTCTTAAGTTGTTAGCTATGTAGATGTGTGTCTGGATGCAGAAAGAAAAAAACCCAGTAAATTCAGAGGGGAAAGGAAATAATATTTTTCATTCATTTCTACTGACTTCACTGCTTGCATTTCCCTCCACCACACCCATGTGAATATATTCCTGCCAGCTTAGGACAACACTTTATACATTTGATGAAGTAGGCTTTTTACTTTATTTCATGTTCACCCCCTGAAATGTGGTATTGGATTGTAAAGTCATTTGCTTTCCTATGCTTGTTGAAATCAAAAATTGTATTAGTATTTACACGAGTTGAATCTTCATCAGTTTAGATGTAGGAAACAGTAACTTCATATTCACCATCTAGTATGTCTGAGTAAATGTAGTTCATCCTTCAAAAGGAGTTACAATTAAAATAGATTGTTAGACAATCATAGGTCAGAGGCATCACTTGGGTTTTAGAAACCAAAGCATAGAACTATTTAGCTATTGCCTGTATTATATATGTGTGTGTGTATGTGTGTGCTAATGACTCTAACAGGAACAGAATGAGGCACATGATTTCAATTTCTAGTTGCAGGACCACATTTTTAATAGCCTGAGGGCCAACAACACATGAGGCAGAAATTCTGTGACTGGATCTCCATTTTTTTCTTTACAGACTTATTCAAAGAACCATGTTTCTGCCGAGGTCTATGCTAATTTGATTAAGGAGGGAACAATAGAGGGTGAAGGGTTAAATCCTCCATTCCCAATTTTTCTATCATCTGTGTTACCTACCTGCATACCACAAAGTTGCTATTAGTCGTACTGGAGGAGGCTGCAAGTTAGCCATGCATTGCTGTAAACCATCATGATGATTTGCATATACCTCTAAAACTTTATCAGCCCCAGCTTGTACATGTTTACTTGGATGGAAGTTATCTCTGGTTCAGTGGGACTCATTTCCACATAGGTGTGTCTAGAACTGCAGTCTTAATTGGTACCCCTCTTTTTTTCTTTTACTGCAGCACTGGGTGGAAAATGTATACAGTTTTATTTTGTAATTTGTCTTGTTACAGAAAATGATTGAGGAGTGGTACCCACCTGAAGATATCAGAGCAAATAAACCTCCACCGGGTAACCCAATACTGGGCTATATCATTCATAGACTGTTGGGACTCTTCTATCCTCCGGAGCCGGAACCACCTCCACCTGTTTTGTCCCCATTTCCTATCAAGGGGTGCATTTTGGGAAAACTCTTCAGTGGGAAAAGCACCTGCTTAAAGTTCTTGGAAGAAGGTAGGGCTGTTGCTTCCCCCACATCCTTCTTCCTACTTACTGACTTGATTCATTTTTGCGTCTGTGCTTTCTTTGTGGCCAACTGAACTCCTAGCAAAAATTAATGAGATACAGTAAAGCATAATTTGACTTGGTAAGCACAGTCCAAGGAAAGTTAACTGCACTTAGGAGCCACTGAAAAGAGCGGAATTAAGTCATTGATGAGACAAATGAAACTACTATTACTCCTAAATCCAGTTTGCATATGACGGTGAATGGGTTGGGCTGCTTTGCTCCTCCCTGCTCACTTTGGGGAGAAGCAAGCCATAATCTGTGGCTTAGCATGATGTCCAAACCAGGGCTCATGGTTGGTTTTGTTCTAATAAAGCATAATCAGTAAGTCAAAAGCAAATCTTGACTGTATTCCACAGTTTCCTAGTTCTGCTGGATCTCTCAGCGGCTTTTGACACCATCGACCATAACATCCTTCTGGACCGTCTAGAGGGTTTGGGAGCTGGGGGCACTGTTATACAGTGGTTCCGCTCCTTCCTCCTGGGCCGTGTTCAGAAAGTGGTGGTGGGGGATGAGTGTTCAGACCCCTGGGCTCTCACTTGTGGGGTACCTCAGGGTTCTGTCCTCTCCCCCATGCTTTTTAACATCTATATGCAGCCGCTGGGAAAGATCATCAGGAGGTTTGGACTGGGTGTTCATCAGTATGCGGATGATACCCAGCTCTACCTCTCTTTCAAATCAGAACCAGTGAAGGCGGTGAAGGTCCTGTGTGAGTGTCTGGAGGCGGTTGGAGGATGGATGGCGGCTAACAGATTGAGGTTGAATCCTGACAAGACAGAAGTGCTGTTTTTGGGGGACAGGAGGCGGGCAGGTGTGGAGGACTCCCTGGTCCTGAATGGGGTAACTGTGCCCCTGAAGGACCAGGTGCGCAGCCTGGGAGTCATTTTGGACTCACAGCTGTCCATGGAGGCACAGATTAATTCTGTATCCAGGGCAGCTGTCTACCAGCTCCATCTGGTACGCAGGCTGAGACCCTACCTGGCCGCGGACTGTCTCGCCAGAGTGGTGCATGCTCTAGTTATCTCCCGCTTGGACTACTGCAATGCGCTCTACGTGGGGCTACCTTTGAAGGTGACCCGGAAACTACAACTAATCCAGAATGCGGCAGCTAGACTGGTGACTGGGAGCGGCCGCCGAGACCACATAACACCGGTCTTGAAAGACCTACACTGGCTCCCAGTACGTTTCCGAGCACAATTCAAAGTGTTGGTGCTGACCTTTAAAGCCCTAAATGGCTTCGGTCCAGTATACCTGAAGAAGCGTCTCCACCCCCATCGGTCAGCCGGGACACTGAGGTCCAGTGCCGAGGGCCTTCTGGCGGTTCCCTCGCTGCATGAAGCCAAGTTGCAGGGAACCAGGCAGAGGGCCTTCTCGGTAGTGGCACCCGCCCTGTGGAACGCCCTCCCTTCAGATGTCAAAGAGAACAACAATTACCAGACCTTTAGAAGACATCTGAAGGCAGCCCTGTTTAGGGAGGCTTTTAATGTTTTATAGATTATTGTATTTTAATGCTCTGTTGAAAGCCGCCCAGAGTGGCTGGGGAAACCCAGCCAGATGGGCGGGGTATAAAGAATAAATTATTATTATTATTATTATTATTATTATTATTATTATTATTATTATTATTATTCCTTGGGAGCAAAGCAAACAATTACTCCTAGTTTGTGGTTTGTTTTCACTAGGGATATGGGAGAAATGGTATTCAGTTTGCATTTAGAGGCAAACCTACACAATATGTACTTTCTGAAACAATGTGCATATTGAAACACAGCCATTCTTTGAAATTTGCACTTTTCCAGATTTTGCAGGACAGTTCGCCAGCCAAGAAATGCGTATACATACAAGAGAAAAGTGTGCATAGAAATTTTAGAGAAATTAACATACAAAAATGCATTTGATTAGGAGGCATTGCTTCACAAAAATGTGTATAGTAGGTGAAAGCTCATACAAAATAAAATGGTGTATTAAGAGAAATTCATAGGGGTGAATTTTCAGGAGGACTTCAGCAAAAAAGAAAATCACAGACTAATGTTGAAAACTGAATTTAAGATGGGGAAAATGGGGAGAAACCAAAGTTGCCAGATTTGTCTGTCCCTAGTTTCCACCCAGCATGAGCCAGGAGGAGCAGGGCAGCTCAGAGTGGAAGTGATTTGTTCATGCATGGTAAGCCACGATTTGTGACTTATTATCATGACATGCAGATGTCCTTCGAATTTCCTAATAGTGCATTATCCCAACAGTCACTTATGAACTGGAGATCTATGTTCTGGGTCTCCACAGCTGCCTTATACTGAACCAGACATCTAGTTTATCTTCTTCTTGTTTCATCTGTACTGGCAGCAGCTCTCTAAGGAAGGAGTTTTGTATTTCCCCAGCACCCTGACATTAAAATGGCAAGAGAGGCCAAGGGTTTATATCTGAGACCTTGGTCATTCAAAGCATGTGCTCTACAACTTCCCGTGGCATGTTTATAGGTTCAGGTCCATCAATGGAGAATAACTTAGAACACAATGGCCAAGAATGTCTCCATCAGGAGCAAGTTAGCATTCCTTAAGAGAATCCCTGTGCTGCTTTTGATAAAACCACATAGAATTCATGTGATACTGTTCAGTAGTATGTAAGAAAGCAGCAATTTCTATTCTGGCCTGTATTCATCACAACCTGTGTAGTTTCCATTCTTTCTACCAAATGCTGTGTTATCTGTCTTGTTGTCTGCTATCTAAAATGAGTCACCTAACTTATGTAACTATTTATGTAGCTTACATTCATTTCAGTGTAAAGGAAATGTCAAAACTGTGTTTAAAAGGGTTCATTGATTGCATATCCTTTGATGAAAAATCCTGATTGTATTTGCTTGACTGATTTCCATACCTGACCACAGACAAACACACTAACTGCAGCAGTTTCTGCTTCCTTCTCCATCTGCATCAGAATTCTCTGGCATCCTTATTCGCTAGTATTCTCTTCTGGTGTTCTAAAATCTAAGCCTATGTCAACTGGGTTCTCTCTGTGTTAGTTTGCAATATCCAGGTGATGTCAATTGATAAATTGATCGCAGAGGCAATCCAGGCCTCCATTGAGAATGAGCCAGGAAATGAATTGAGTCCTCCTCAAGCTGAACCGGAAGTGCCTTCCACGAATCAGATTGAAGTAAGTCTTTAAAAATTATTTGTTGGGGAGCAATAAACTGCTGCCTAATTGAATTAGTGCTTCTTCCAAAGGGGTGTTTGCTATATCAGTCTGTTGTGGCACCATTAAATATCTGTCCATAATGGCACCATTCAATTCTCAGGAGGAGGTGGGAAGTTAGCATATGGCTCTCTAAGGCAGGGATAAGGAATTTCTGACCCTTCAGATGTTTTTGCACTCCCACTCCCATCAGCCTTAGCCAGTATCACCAATGGTGAGGGATGATGGGAGTTGTAGTCCCAACAACATATAGCGGGCCACATGGGTTCAGGTGGGTTTAATGCAGGGTGGCAGTATTTAATATTTATTTGCTTGTTAAATTTATTATTCCCCCTCATAAACTATTTTTTCTGGGTGACTAACTGAGCAATAAAAATATAAAAACCCACCCACCCATGTGTGGTCACACACCAATACTATACAATTAAATACAACACCGGAATTCAGTAAAACAAAATAGCTATAATCAGACACAGAATAAATTTAATGACAACCACTATTAAGTAACTTAATCATGCAAAGAAGCAAACAACTTCCTGGAATAAAGCACATTTCTAACAAACATACAAATCTTTGGTCCCTTCTTGTTCACATATGTCACTGAAGCAAGGGATGTTGTAGAAATGGATCCAGTAGTTCTGTCTGACCAGCAACCTCTGCACTATGACTAATGGTCAGCTTCCATCTATATAATGAGAGCATGATAGGTGGGAACTGTCTGGTTTTTCTGGGAAAATGGAGAGGGATTCTCATTCACTTGTTTCTGCAAAATTATTTGTAATTCCTTTCCTTCTGAGGCTAAATGGCCTTTTTGCAATAGAAATCTATCATGTGGTCCTATTTTGAATCCTCCGTACAATAATTCTGTATGCAGTTCTCAACGCAAGAAAGTTACTCATAGAATCGTATGATTGTAGAACTGGAAGTGACCCCAAGGGTCATCCAGTCCAACCCCCTGCAATGCAGGAATTGCTGCTTGAGAATCCCTGACAGATACCATCCAAATGACCAAGTTCACCACCTTCTGAGGTAGTCCGTTCCACTGTTGAACAGCTCTTACCACCTGAGAGCTGGAAATGTAGAAATAAAGGGCAGAAACTCCAACAGAAAAGGGCAACCAAAACTAACATGGGGTTTGCAGTACCTTCAATATGCAGCAGCAAAGTTGAAGAGTATCAGACAAGCAAAGCAGGACATGGTAGAGATTTATAGAATTATAAACAGCACCTAGAGACATTTGTCTCCATATGCCGGGACTGATGGTCATCCTGTGATACTGATAAACAGAAGCTTCAGGATATCAGAAGGGAAGTGCTTTTTCACACAACAAATAATGTATGGAATGGAACAGAAAGTGCTTGATGCTGGTCACCAATTTAGGATTGAAGCCTAACTCCACTTAGGTGGGAGTGAGCCCTGTTTGGTTTCAACAGGACTAATACTTCTGAGCACATATAGTTAGGATTGTGCTGCTTTGTAACGGAATGAGGCAAATTCTTGGAAGTCAGTTCTATAGGCAGCTCTTATTTATGGCAATTATGCCCAGAGACAGTGTGCTTGATGCTCTGGGCAAATAACAGGGAAAGTCTGTGTCCTTTGTTCCCTGCTTGTGAGCTTCCCCAGAGCACCTCTCTGGCCAGTGTGGGAAGCCAGTTGCTGCACAAGATGGAATTTTGATCTGATCTGGCAGCTCTCTTGTTGTGTTTGTGGAGTCAGTGGTGTTGTCAGGGCAAGGCTTTGGGACAGAGGCCACATTTTGAAGTAAGTGAAATAATGTATGTGGTAATCTAAAGAGGGGCTCCACATAAGTTCTTTAAGTCTGGTGCTTTCAATTATCTAATTGTGCCACTGTTTAGAGCAGCCTTTCTCAACCTTGGGTCCCCAGATGTAGTTGGACTACAACTCCCACCACCCCTGACTGCTGGCCCTTCTCACTAGGGATGATGGGAGTTCTAGTTTAACAACATCTGGGGACCCATGGTTGAGAAAGTCTGGTTTAGAGTATTATATTAGATTTATTTATTTATTCCTTTTAATCACCCCCCCAAAAAAATATCTACTCCTGTGCCACAATAGGAAAATAAAAAGCTAATGGAGAGTTTGCTTGCTTTATCGAAAAGGTCCTGAAGGCAGCTTCCAGGGCTTCAATATCATTAGCCCATGGCTTACTGGATATTAAAGTCGATGAGATACCTGAGGTCGAAGAAGGTGAAGGTAAAAATAAAAATCTCCATTAAGATTTAATTCATTGTTAAATCTCACTGAAAGTCAGATGGCAAAAACAAAACAAGCTTGCCTTATATTTTGCTCTGTACTTAACATTACAGTGCTTTGCATGGTTTCATATTTTTGTCTTATTTCTGGTTTGTTGATCACAAAAAATGATGATGACAATAATGTCCTTGCCTTTCAAACTTTTTCCTTGCCTCTAGCAGTTGCTGCAACTCCTTACAAGAGATTTTGGAACAATTCCTGTTCCTTTCTCCTTAGAGTTCTGCCTTTGCAACAGCCCTTTTGGTGCAGAGCTGTTGCATGTTTTTTATTATTATTATTTTATTTTGTGCATGAATTTTTACAACTTATATATGCATCATACAGTATTCATCATTATCTAGCAGCCCTGGACTTCCCAATCCATCTCTCCATGGCATTCTAGGTAGTCTTTTTATTAAATTTATTTACAACATAAACACATAACAAAGAACAATTAACAGTGGTATATAATCAATGCCAGTTTGCAGTGGAAATAACATGCAACATGGGTGGACAAAAAACTACCTAGAATGCCACCATTCTGGGTGGACAAAAGACTACCTAGAATGGTAGCGAGATAACTCCGTTTAGGTCTCCCATTATTATAACTTTTTCATCACTATAATCTAATAATTTATCTTCCAATTTTTGATAGAAGTCTGCCTTTTTAATAATAATAATAATAATAATAATAATAAATTTTTATTTATACCCCGCCCTCCCCAGCCAGAACCGGGCTCAGGGCGGCTAACATCAACAAAAATTACAGTAGAATATAAAAACCATTAATTAAAATACAAGTTAAAAGCCAGTGTATATTCCCACCATCAATATCTTTTCTTGTTGATTATATACCACTGTTAATTATTTCTGACGGCTTCCCAGTAAGAATTCTAGGAATGTGGTTTGGAAGGTGCTGAGAAAAGCTCCCAGTTTGAGAGTCATAGCATCAGCTCTTCAAGGAACTGCAAATCTCAGGCTTCCTGGGAAGAGACAATAACTGTCAATTGACTGAGACTGCAGTGTGGCAGGCAGGCACCCCCAGGGCCCGCTACCCTTTCTCTGACACTAGCATCTGGGGCACAGAGCAGAACGAAGAAAAGGAGTAGAACTGGGAACTCAGTACATCTGAGTGGGAATAGTTTATGATGAATTACAGGTGCCAGACCCATTGCAAGGGGCATGCTGACAGGGGTTGTTTGTCAGTACCTGGCAAAAAAGGAAGAGCAAAACGTACAAACCGGGGGGGGGGGGGGGGGGAATAGCTGCTATGTGGTTTGGATTCCCTGCTTTACTTCTGAGTTTGTGGAGCTGTCCAGCAGCATTGGCAAAACAGCAGGGAGCTGTCCAGCCATTAACTGGAACTGCTAGGCAGCAAGTCGCAGTTTATGTAGCTTACCTGGCTATGTTTGTGGAGCTTCCTTCTGGGACCCATAGATGCCATGTCCCAGGCTGCCAGACTTACATTGTACCTTCGGGTTTGGGCTTCAACTGGCAGTGGTTGTGGAGGGTCTTGAGCAGGAATGTGGGAGCCTTCCTGATGCAACTGGTCACCCAGTTCTTCAGGCTTCCAAAGTAGGTTATCTTCCAGTGTGGTTGTCACAGGACCAACCAAAACATTTTGCTGCCCGTGGGAAGGAAAGAGGCTGTACCAATGATGCAGTAACTCAGTAATGCAGTACCCCAGGCATAAAAGTAAAACGAAATGGGAGTTTAAAGAAAGATTGTAAAATAGTTAGGGTAGCTTATAATGAGTCATCACATAAGGACAGACTTGTGAGGTGAAGAGGAAAGGTTTACACCAGCAACCATTTACACCAGCAACCATATTACAAAACACCTCACTCAAGACATTGGAGTAGATTGGAGAGAATTCTCACTCCAGAACATCACACTTCCACAAAAAGCAAAATATTTGTGGGGCTCGGAATTTTAGCTACTTTATTCAAATGATTTATTAATTACTTTTTTTACCAAAGTATCGAAGGTGATTATGAGGGACTGCCTCAAACTGCAAATAGGCATCAATTCCACATTAATTGCTGGAAGATAAGGTCATGCTGAAGCAGGCTTTGGTTTTATAACATACTTTGGAGAAATGACTTGATTTTGTTGGCAAAATTATTGAAGGGACCTTTTCCCGTGGCTGTTGTAAGGTTCTTCTGGCACAGTGAATGCTTGTTTGATTGACTATTGCTAATACTATAAATGTCATCTAAAAATTTTACTCATTTTGCTGTTCCTAGAACCTGTGGAACCATCACGTTCCATTCAAGCGATTGAACAAGAGATGGGTAATATGGAGGATGACCTATCCAAAGTATGCACTTGATTTTTTTATTTTAAAAATTCCCTTCTATATAGTACAGGTTGAGCCTGACAAATCCATGACTTTAGGTTTTTGCTGGCTCACTTCTGTGTTACATTTGTGCTGCTGGAATTTGTTGAATGATTGGGTATTGTTTATTTACAGCATTCCTTTGAATCTGGAGTGGGGCTTTTTTGGAGTAGTATGTTTGTTTTATGCTATGTTTTATTACTGTATTAACTACTTCAAGCTTGTTGGAGAAACGGGGAGCAAAGAAATTGCCTGTGGTGTACACACAATTTGTTTTGGCTCATTCATTTGTCCCACTGCAGATTTTTGACGTACTACAAACCCCTGGAAATTCTGTTTACTGCAAATTCTGGGACTGAGTGTGAACACCTCAGGAGGCAATACCTCTGCAAAAAGCATTCTCAAATAAAACTACTTTTTCTAGTATTGACAAGTGTTTCATTTATAAAATAAAAACCACCCAACAATTTACCACTACCCTTCTTGATTTTGTTGACTATGCTGGGGGCCGTAGCTCAGCAATAGTGCACATAAATTTGTTTTCAGAAGCCTTTCCTAAAGTGCCCTGCACTTTGAAATGGGCTTTACCTGTCCCACACATATATGACATCAGGTGCAGGATAGGAGGGTGTGGCCTGGAAGAAATGGCCGCATAGGCTAAATGAGGATGCCCACAGGTTTGCTACCTCTGTGCCAAGTTCTCAGGTTGCATTCCTGGTAGAGCAAATTAACCCAGAATCTTTCTGAGAGTTTTCTGAATATCTGAACTCACCAGTATCTCATCCTTTAATTGTCCATTTCTCCAGGTCAGGGGTGGGCAACTTTTTTGGCTCATGGGCCAGATCTTTATCTGGTCCCACCCCCTTGGACTAGCAGGACAACCCACCTGTCAATCACAGGGTGTCATTATGTGGCATCATGTGCTTGGCAGATGGGTTGTCCCACCTACTTACATGTCAAAATCCCTCATGCGCTGTTTCTTGCTCAAATATGAAAAACAATTATAATTTGCTATCGCAAGCCATTTCAGCCTAAGTAGCACTTTTGATCCCAGCCTTAATCATATGTTTCCATTGACAGTTTCATTGAGGCTAATGGGAGCTTCTCCCCATGTAAATAGTGGGCATGGGGAGATTTGGATTTGAACTGCAGTGAGGGGCAAAAGGTTGAAGCCTGTCTACCCTCCTCCTCAGTCAGGGTTCCAGTGCGGGCCATGTGTAAAAGAAAAGTCCTGCACTCATGGGCAAAGCATGTGATTGACCTCACATGTAGCTTGGCCCTTGGTTTTCATATAATTTGTATTTTCAGGTGAGCTGGAGATGGTCATTGAATGGGTGCCAGAAGTTGAACCAGGGGTAGGAACCAAACCAGGGGTGCTGAGCTAATGGTTCAGGACCAGGAAACAAGCGGAGAGCAATGAAAGACCTATCATTTCCTAGGCAAAGTTCCAGCCTTAACATGAAGTCTTTATAGCCTTTCTTGTGGAGGATAGTCAGTGGCTGGCCTGGGAGAGCATGGAGTTATACCAGGGGTAGACAACCTAAGGCCCAGGGGCCAGATGCGGCCCAATCACCTTCTCAATTCGGCCCGCGGACGGTCCGGGAATCAGCATGTTTTTACATGAGTAGAATGTGTCCTTTTATTTAAAATGCATCTCTGGGTTATTTGTAGGGCATAGGAATTCGTTCATTTTTTCCCCTCTTCAAAATATAGTCCGGCCCCCGCCCCCACAAGGTCTGAGGGACAGTGGACCGGCCCCCTGCTGAAAAAGGTTGCTGACCCCTGATTATACAGTCAGTGGGGACATTTTTTCCGACTGGGGCCGGAACAATTCTGACTAGGAATCAAAACCGAGCCATTTTCCTGCTTTAGCTCCCCCACCCCACCTCACAAGCTATTTTCAAAAGGAAAACCAGTCATGCAAGTGCAAACCATAAGAATAGATATAGTTTGGCCTTAAGTTGTTTAGAAATGACCTCAGTGACATCAGGCTGGTCTGTCTTGGCCAAATGTCTTGCTCTCTATTGAAGTTAGAGAACTTCAGTTACGAATAGGTGTTTCTATTCCTCTAATCAAATTAATGTACAATTGCCAAGGTTTCCTCTCCTTGTTTAAATTTCTCCCATAAAATTCCACAGCTTTCGATTCGCGCTCAGCTTGGTGCAGCAGCAGAGAGCTTATTAAAGAAAGGAAAAAGCATTCCAGATGAATTGCTAGTTGGCATCATGGTGGAGGCTATTAGGTATGGAATAGATGACTCTGCATGACTCTATTTGAATGTGGTTAAATGTGTCTGTTGTCAGGGTCAGGCTTTGCCATCATTATGATGAAGAGTAAATTGCTCTGGTAATAACCACTCATTAAAATAATTGAGCCTATTTCTAGAGGGAGATGCTATTCATCACCCCAGGAAGAGCAACCTTATTTGCCATGCACATATAGATCAGAAAGCATTACAGTTAATGCTCACTGAATAGCTTTCATCTTTCCCCATGCCCCTTAAAAAAAAAAGGTAGGAGCATGTATTCATGCAAAATTCTACATGATTTTAAGCAGACCTGAAAGACTTGGTGTAAATACCAGGGAAGGGTCCATTGTATTATAATCCATGCGGTTTATAATTTTTTTCTTGATTTTCTCTTGGGGTTTTTCTTGTCTATTTAGACAGGGGTTTTTTTTTCCTATGAAGAGGCTTCAGGGCATTGCAGACACCACAGCCAGTGATTTTTGGACTAGCTAGATTTATTAAATTTTTATTCCTATGTTATTTTTATTTTCTGATAGGCAAAAGCTGTAGTTGAGCCTATCTTGTAGAGTCTTTTTAGCACAGAGATGCACAATTTGTGACCCACAAAGACAAATGCAATCCTTCAGCCCAATATTGCGGCCTGCTAGGTGCCTGACAACACCCAATGGTGCTTGCCATCGCTAGTAAGCAACTAGAGCAGAAGGTTTACTGAGTACCTAGAGGGATCCGTTCAGCTTTGTAGATCACGAGTTGTACAGGTACAAGAACTTTAAATACCCCTTTCAGTTTCTTGAACCTGTACAACGAAGCCAATGTGCTTTATATATGTCCAGTGGTTAACTATTAGTGCTCTTGGAGAAGCTATGTCATGGAATCATAGAGTTTGAAAGAACCATGCTAGCCGGAGTATGTAATGGGTTAAAAGGGCATTCTGAAAAGCAGTCATGGGAGGTTGCTAGTGGTGTTGGTGGTAAGAGGCTGCTTAACCACCACCCCTGCCTCCAGCTGCTAGTCTACCTGCAAGATGTGCGATGTCCATATGGGGATGGTCTATTTGTAACCCCAGTAACACCCCTTTTCAGGGAACAGGGTATAGCATATCCTTACTTCATTTGAGTTTAATAGTCATATTTCTAAGGAATATGTCGTATAAAATGTTATAGCCAATGGAGTGCCTCCTACAGTAAAAATAGCCTTTGCCACCTTCTCAAGTTCAATTCCCTAACTTGGTGTGAGACACAAGAATATGTTTTCATCATCTTGTGAATGTAACTGAAGTGTATATTTGATTGTACTCTTCAGTTATCTTGGCCTGGTAAAGAATCACCTGCTGACCATGCTGTGCATGGGGAGCACAAGCCATGGGCAGGCATCCTCGTTTGGGCTAGTTGGGCCAATAATCTGACCTGATAGAAGGCAGTTTTCTATGCACAAGATTGTGGAATCAATGTAATCTCCTCTGCCTTTGTATGTATACCAGCCATTCAAAAGACTTTGCTAGATTAGATTTCTTCTAATCTGTTAGACTCCCAAAAAGAGAAATTTGGACTATCACTACAAATGTGACAGTGCTGAGTCAACAAAGAAGTTGATTTGGGTGTGTGGCATCTGTGTTCATGGAATTAAAATCAGTTCAGGAGACCACACAGCAGAAAACAGTAGTCTTTCCATGTAGTTTGTTTTTAGCCTTGGCTAAGCTGAAATGTTCTTTCTCCTCCCCCCACCTTTTCTTTTCAGACGTCTTTATTTCAGTCTATATTCTTCTAGAACTCTTTTGAAATATTAAATCTGCCTCTTTTAGGATCTAAGAACTGCAGATGAAAATGATTTGAGTGCTGGAACAATGGTTAGAATCTTCCGAATGTGCTTAACGTTGGTTCTGCTTTTCCTTTAGCCGACTGCCACCAGAAAGCGGCTGGATCTTGGATGGCTTTCCGATGACACTGAATCAGGCCAAACTGCTTGAAAAGGCACTGACAAGGCGAGATCCTGACCAGACAGAAGCAATGTCTAAAAACTTTAAACCTGTGTTGGTTCCAGATCCATCAGCTCTAAAAGAGCCACCTGTGCAGCCACCTGCTCTTGACTTTGCTATGTTGCTTGAAGTTTCAGACAGCACTGTGCTGAACCGGGTGGCATTTGTCAAGCGTAAGTTTAAAGTTCAATGCATGCAATTAAGGCACAAACCCGTACTGACAGATTCACATAACTGTGTTAATTGCTACTATTGCACAATGGCCTATTGGCTGTGGATTTGTGGTTGAAGACAGGAGATGGCACATCCATGGCATTAGATATTCATATGGATCCACAAAGACCCTCACCAATTTTCAAGTCATCTGTGGGCACTGGCGGAGGAAGTGGGGGTGCAATAGGTGCAGCCCGCGCCAAGTGTCACCCTGGGGGGTGACATCACTGCACCGCCCCCTAGGATGCTCGCCGCAGGCTAACCCCGCCCCCCCAGGTGACTAGCCCCATCCCCGGGTGCACAGCATATGCGTCGCTCTGGGTGCTGCAGCAGCTAGCTCCACCTCTGTCTGTGGGATGTGCGCGGGAAGTTTGTGAACCACTGGAACAGACAGCAAATGCACTCCAAAAATCTTACCTCTCGGTGGGACCTGTAACAAATGTTGCGGTGTATCCTCACATCTCAAAAAGAGTGTCCTGTACATTGTGCCAGCCAGCCATGCATTCTTTCAATACACTCAATTTCACCCCACCTAGCCTCTCCCCCCCCCATTACACAGCTGGAACATAATCCAGGGGTTGGCAAGGTTTACCTTGCCTGGGCCAGATCGGTCTTGTGGAGATCCTTTGCGCCTATGGTTTTCGGTGTCTGCGTCTGCACAGATGCGATTTCCAGCACTGTGGAAGCAAGTCCCCACGCCTGTTTAGCACAGCGCACCAGGACTCACCAAGTGGGCAGCTCGGTTCTGGGGCAGCTCGTGGGCCGCACATTGCCGATCCCTGACATAATCCATTCTAAGAGTCACATCCGTTGCACCCACTTTTGCCTCTGGCCTCACCCATCACTGCATTTGGGATGTTGCTTACAAGGGAATGTTGCCCTTGAGGTACATAAGGTTCCCCATTCCTGCCTTAGGCGTTCTTTCTCTCTCTCTCTCTCTCTCTCTCTCTCTCTCTCTCTCTCTCTCTCTCTCTCTCTGCGCTTTTGTAAACACTGGTGTGTGTCCCCCCCCCCCAGCATGCCGATACCTTGCTCATCAACGTTCCTCAGTGGGCTAGTTTTGTCTGAAAAAGTTTCCCCACTCTTGCCTTAAACCGTGTACTATCAAAGCATTCTCCCTGGAAATTTCCTTCCAAAAATTGTTATTTTTTATATATTTTGCTGAACAGCCGACTCCCATAAAGGCAGGCTAGGAGAAGGTGATCAAGTTTCAGAAGTTCAATTCCATGACGGAAAAAAAGATGATTTTGTGAGGAGCCAGATGCAGCACAGGTGAGTCAGTTACAGTCAATATGAGAGTCCTGTCAGATTTAGACAAAATGTCCATTTAGTGTAACATCCTGTTCTCACAGCTGCCAACTAGAGACCTGTGGGAAGCCTGCAAGCAGGACCTACCGTAAGTGCTGTAGGATCTCCTCAGTTATGATTATCCTCAACTGGTATACTGGGCCATATTTCCTTAGACCCTAGTGGTTGTAACATAGCCCTATCCTCCACAAATTTATACAGTCTTTTAAAGCCACCTAAGATAATGGCCACCACCAAACATGTGGGAGTGGATCCTATAGTTCAGGGGTAGTCAACATGGTGTCCACCATATGTTGTTGGACCACAGCTCCCATCAATGCTAGTCAGCCCTTGTCATTATGACCAATAGCCAGGAATTATGGGAATTCTAGTCTGAAAACTTCTATAAGGCACTACAGTGACTATCCCTGCCATTATTTAACTGTGCTGTGTGAAGAAGCACTTTTGCCTGTCCCAAATTTTCCAATATTCAGCTTCATTGGATGGTCCTAGGTTCTACTTTCTCCACGGCATAAAATCCACCCTTGCTGCCTTGCCCTGCTCCCAAATTTGCCCGGCTGCTTAAATTGCTTGTTATTTTGGCTTAACACTATGCCTCCTCTCTTGCCCATGGAACAAAATGAGTAAACAGCCCCTGTGTGGTATAGTGAGCAAAGTATCAGGCTAGGACTGGAGAGAACCAGCTTGAAGAGAGAACCAGCTGGAGAGAACCAGCTAGCAAAACTAGTGGATAAATGCCAAATGAGGAATCTGATAATATATGCCATTGCACCAGTGTTTTAGGGACATTCTGCTGGGACTATCAATAGGCATTAAGTCATTTAAAAAAAAAAAATGGGATTTTTGAAAGCTTCTGTAATACCTGATTTGTGTGTGATTCCGATTTCACAGAATTATAGGTTTCCTGGACACGTGGCCCAAGCTAGAAAACTGGTATTCCGAGCAGCAAAATATATTAATAAAGGTCAATGCAGAGACAGAGGAGAATCTTATGTGTCAAAGGGTAAAAGAAATTATAACGGAAGAAATTGTTAAAATCCAAAATAAAAGTAAGTAATGCTATTCCAGTGCTTATATGAATGTTTACAAATACAAATATTTACATATTTAAAGGGCTTTCAATAATCTGGCTGAATTTTTTCATGTAATGGGGTAAAGAAATAGTCCACAGTGTGGCAATGAATACCCTTTCCTCATATCTTTACTTCCCCAGACCTTTGGGTTATAACTAGCTGGGGGCAGAGAAGAAATTCAAATCAGTTTGCATTTAAAGGCAAGCTCACCTAATTTGCCGTTTCTGAAACAATATGTGAATTGAAACACAGCAATTTTTCTCTGAATTTTGCACCACAGTTCTCCATCCAAGCAGTATACACAAAAATGCATATACTAGGATGGAGTGCACATAAAATAGATATATTAGTGAAAATGAAACAAGGATGAATTATGCTAGGGAAGAGTTCTTTGCCAAAATTATTAAGCAAAATTGCATACAAAAATGTGTACATTAGAAGAAATTCACTGAAAGTTTCATGAGGACTTTTAAAAAAATGCAAATTGATGCAGAAATTTGGAGAATTTAACTTAAGATTAGAAGAATGAGAAGTTAAGAAAAACTGAAATTGAAAGATTCACCCATCCCTATAAATAGTTCATAATTTGATTCAAGCAAGGTGTACCAAGATGATTGATTGATGACTGATTGATTAAAAAGTGTTAAATACACAATACCCATGCAGCAGGGAAAATCAACTAGCTATTCACACACCATTTCCCCCTCACCAAAAGCATGAATAAACACGGGTGCTTTTAAATGTTGGTGGAAGGATGTCATTACTGCAGACAAACACAACTCCATCAAGAGGGAGTTCCATGAAGCCACCACAAAGAAGGCCGCGTCTGTTACCATTGCAAATGGAGCAATGCTCCCCCCCTATCTTAAATCTCAAGCCATCTGGTATTAGGGGAGGCACTCTTGCAGGTAACTGCACCTTAAGCCACTCAGGGCTTTCAATATTAACCCCCAAAACTTGAATTGCCAGAGATCCCGAAATGCATTCGGATTCAGTGTGACGTGATCCCACTTTGTTGCCCTGCTTAATGAATGACCGGCTGCATTCCACCCCAGCTGCAGCTTCCAGACCATCTTCAAGGGCAGCCCAGGGATGGAGTGCATTGCAGTAATCCAGCAGTGAGCAAATCCTTGGAGTTTATGCATTGCATCCATTGTCTGCGACATCCTGGGGGGAGTAACCTTCAAGTTGCGTACCAACAATGTGGCAGAGAGATAAAGATGTACGGGTTTGTTGTTGATTTGTATGTGTTTTGCTGCTGAAGGAAAAGAAGAGGAAAAGAGAGAAGCTGAAAGACTGCAGGCGCTAGAAGCTGCCAAGCTACAAGAAGAGCTTCCAGCAGTCGTGGTTGAAAAGGTGGAGGAACCCGCCCCTGCTTCCTCTCCAGAAGTGCTGGAGCCGCCACCTGCAACAACTAAAGGTTGGTGGTGAATCATATAAATACACTGTAAATCAATCATGAATTCAGGAACCATAAAATGAGCCGAGAACTCTTTTTGTTTTGTTTTTTAAAGTGACAAACTGCAACTTCTTTCTTTATAGAACTTGCACACATGCAAAAGAAATTCTGCTGGTCTAACAGAAACCCTTTGGGCTTTTCTGCAAATTCCTCAGCTATTTAGCCTACAGAATAGCTTCCTTTCAGTCTAGGTGAAATCCAGGGCGACATAGGGGTGTGGAAACCCCTTCTGAGGTATTTTACCTCTCGTTTTGAAACTCTTTGGGACTGCCTCTGAAATTCTGCCTTCTGCTAAATTTGAAGCTCATCTGGGAGCTCCTTCCTAAGCAAAAGACTGTGAAGGATTTCATGGCTGATGAAAGTTTAGTGACCTCTACTTGAACTGTTGTAATATTTTACCTGTACTGACCTTATAGGTCATGTGACTGGTCTGTCAATATATTATTGTATGTGCAACAAACAGGCTCTAAATGTCACAGATATACCAAGCACAGGTGCAAAATCTTAAGTCATACTTGGAGTACAAATCATTGAATTTTCGGGAAAACCAAAAGAGATTCTGTAAGTCTAGCGACATTTATTCTGCAGGTGTTTTGCATTGATTTCAGCAGGTTTACTCTCAGTATAAGTTAGTTGGGTATCTCTTTCTATAATTAAGCTGAGCAAAAACAAGCAGTTCACATGTAAGTAGCCATTGGACCAAATCCATGTGAATGACTTTCCCTGCTGTAGCCAAGTGTATGATATGCTTGAGTACGGACAATGTTTTTTGTGGCCTGTTATGGCTGACACTTTCCTGATCTTTTACTGTAACTAAGAGGTTTGAGTGAGCTGCCAAGACATTTCCTCCCCCCGCCCAACCCCTGCCTTCTCTTGTGCCTCTTCTCACTGGCCTTCCCTACCCCCACCCCCTCCCCAATAGCCTTAGTTAGGGGAATGGTGTGATTTTGTGGGAAATGCCTTCTCCATTATTAAGGGTGAAGGTTCTGCTGAGAACCTTTGGCTCAGCTCTAGGGCTACATATGCACCAGCTCTGACAAGATTACCTCTTAACCAGGGTTTGCAAATGAGCATCATGCTCTGCCAGTGTGGTGTAGTGGTTAAGAGTGGTAGTCTTGTAATCTGGTGAACCGGGTTCACGTCTCCTCTCCTCCACATGCAGCTGCTGGATGACCACTTCTTTGAAGTCTCTCAGCCTCACTCACCTCACAGAGTGTTTGTTGTGGGGGAGGAAGGGAAAGGAGAATGTTAGCCACTTTGAGACTCCTTGGTAAAGGTAAAGGGACCCCTGACCGTTAGGTCCAGTCGCAGACGACTCTGGGGTTGTGGTGCTCCTCTCACTTTATTGGCCGAGGGAGCCGGCGTACAGTTTCTGGGTCATGTGGCCAGCATGACTAAGCCGCTTCTGACGAACCAGAGCAGCACACGGAAACGCCGTTTACCTTCCCGCCGGAGTGGTGCCTATTTATCTACTTGCACTGCATGCTTTCGAACTGCTAGGTTGGCAGGAGCAGGTACCGAGCAACGGGAGCTCACCCCGTCATGGGGATTCGAACCGCCGACCTTCTGATCGGCAAGCCCTAGGCTCTGTGGTTTAGACTACAGCCCTCTGTGGTTTAGACCACTATCCCAGGATAGTGATAAAGCATTATATCAAATCCAAACTCTTCTTCTTCTTCTTTCAGACCCCGGTTATTGTTAACCCTTGTGAAAGTTGGGGCAGATGTAACTCATAGTTAAGGCATTGTGGGAAGTTTCAGAGCAGATGATTGTGAAAGAGGCAAAGGTGCCCTTAATCTCACAGCCTGCTCCTGATCTCATAACTATGTTTAGAGATCTGGAGCGTTAAATGTGTGCCAGAGCTGTGAATTGAAACAGCTGCATATGCACACACTTTCTCAAACACATCAAATTTCTGAAGTGGTGGCGGGAGAGGAAGAGAAATGGTCTTATGGAAGACTTGCAAAAGCCTTCTGAGCATGCACAGACATTTCATTTTCGAAAGGAACTTTGGGGAGTGGAGTTTCAAAACAAAGACCTGCAATTTCCCAAGTTACCAGTGCATGCTCTGAACATGCTCAGAGTGAGGAACTCCTTAGGACTGGAGGAAGTTGGAGACAACCTGTGGTCCTATGGAAAGGGCCATAACCCAATGGTAGAGCATCTCCTTTGTATGCAGGAGGTCCCAGATTGAATCCCTGGCATCTGCAGCTAGGGTTGGGCATGTCCCCTGCCAGAACCCCTAGAGTCAGTGTAGACAATAATGAGCTGGATGGACCAGTTAGGAAGCTTCTTATATTCCTATGTTCCTCCACATGCTGTTGGACTACAACTCCCACCATCCCTGGTCATTTACCATGGTGGCAGGGGTTGATGGGAATTGAGAGTTCAATAGCAGCTGGCAAGCCACATGTTTCCCACCCCTGGGCTTAGGATTAACAGCCCTTGGGTTAACCTGGGGTGGGGGACTATAGCTTTCTATTCCTCTTGCTCAATGAGGAATAGGGGGAGGAGAGAGAAAACCACACTTTTTAGAGTTCTGCACTGACATGGCTTAGTTAACATGTGCCAGAATGTTTGTCTGATACATATGGAATTTCCCTACAGAGTCCCCCCCAGGAGAGTCGCCTAAGAAGGGTAAAAAAGGAAAGAAAGATAAAGGAGACAAAGGAAAAGAAGGTAAACCAGGTAAAGTATGGATTTATTTAATTTTTATAGCACTGTTTTGCCGACAGCCACAAATGACAGCTGCTTTCGCTTTCACTTTCTCCTCTTCCTCCAAAAGCATATTGGCAAGTTTTGATTAGGCAGGGGAAACATTTTGGTTGGCAAAGGGAAGAGGAAGACATTCTCAAGCCTGAAGCCTGACCTTTCTCGGATATATACTATAGGGCACCTTGAATGATACTCAAAAAATGTCCATCAATCAAAGGCATTCAGGGAAATCAACCAATGTTTGTTACTCACAACCCATTAAAGTATTCCTAGGTAAAATACTTTCCCAAATGTTAACAGTGTGTTTATATTTAAGGCACTCCACGAGGGAAAGAGAAAGGGAAGACTGCTCCAGCTTCAGCTGAAGATGTACCACCTCCCCCTCCTGTAGAGCTACCTCGAATTAAACCAGGATCAGATGAATGGGTTTATGTCGATGAACCACTTCCTCAAGTATGGCAGTCTAAAATCAGCATTGCATTATGGTGGTCTTCCTTCCTTCCTTCCCCACCCTCACCTTTGCCCTGATGTTTTGAATGGCTTCCAATGCCATGGTAAACATAAAATGGAAAAGGTTTTTTTTGCAAAACTGGTTGATCAATTATTGAGATAGGGAGAGTCATATGCACTGCAGCCTCCCCACAGGTTGCTGTAGAAGGAAGAAAAGTATTAAAGCGAAGTTATTGGGTTGAATTTGATGTCATGCTATAGTGGATGTTCTGTCAGCGTAAACATTTCAGCTTGTCAGATGGAACGATGCCCCTTTCCTTCCCCTGTGTGCTTTTCTGCGGGTTCTCCTGGCTCCCCCTGGGCCAATTGGGGGGGGGGGCGGGAGAAAGCCCCATTGCACAAGATGAGGCTTGTTAGATGAATCCCATCCATGGTGGTTAAGGATTTGAGTCAGGAGGAGGAATTTTAAAAGTGCAAAATAAGCAAAAGAATTGTTATTATTATCATCCTGCCCAATATCCAAGGCGTTTAGACATATATCCTCCACAACACCATTTGAGATAGTTTTCTGAAAGACAGAAATTGGCTCAAGGCCACCCAATGAGCTTGGAGATTTGAAATGAGGGCTTTCCCTTTCAATTCGTAACACTTTGCCTATATAGCATGGCACTGGCTCTTGCCAAGAGGGTGGCTGTGTCAAGCATAGGATCAGCAATGGCATGGCAAGAAGGCATGGAAGTTGAGGTGAGAGGAGAAGAAAAGAAAAAAAGGGGTAGAATATGGTGCAATAACTTAATATATCCCCTTCCTGACAGCATTTTAGTTAGGCTGCCCATTGGTTGGCACATAAAACCAATGTCTTTTAAACCTTAACAGGAAGTGCCTGAATTTTTAGTTCCTTATTGGGAAACGGTGGAGAAAACCTATATGAATAACATCAAATCCACACTTCGATGCCTCAGAGGTGAACAGCACGTCATCATTCATTATCTGTCACATGCTAGGTAAGCCAAGGGGATTTTATGACTCAATGATATGCACTGTTCCTGCCACCATCTTCTGTTTATTGAACCTTTGGCTTCTTCTCATTTCGTTGTGCACAGAAATCATTTCAGGGAATTCTTAACACGCCCCGACCACAAGCAGGAGTTTGTGACTCAGTGGCAAGCCGATTATAACTCAGTGGCTGATGACCTGTGGGAAGACGATGAAACCAAAGAAGAGCTGCATCAAAGGGTTACTGTAAGTGGCATCTGAGAGTGTTGGATCACTTGCTGAGCTTTGTCGATCTGGATCTTGCCCTGAAGTAAACAAGAGTGCAGAGAAAATAGACTGTAAATCTCAAGCGCCTAACTCTTGAAGTCTCTACTGTTTTATCGGATAGAGAATAGGCAAATCTATCCATTTCGGTTTTACTCAGTTTCTCACTTTTCCAATCTGAATTTCAATCGGACACATTTCTGCATCAGTTTCTTTTTTTAAGGATTGTAAAAACCAGTTTGCAAGCATTTTAGTGCTCATTTCTTCTAATGTATCCATTTTCGTATGCAATTTTGCCGAATACTGTAATGCAATGTATAGTATAATTATTATAATGCATTGTACATTATTTTTATTAATATATGCATTTCTATGTATACTTCCCCCACAATATACACATTTTTGGAGGCTTCTTTTTGCCTGGAAAACTGCATGTGAATATCAAAGGATAGCTGCATTTCTGTTCACATATTGCTTTAGATCCCTGGGAAAGGTGCCCTACAGTCAGAGGAGCCCTGCAGCTCTCCAGTAGGAAGAGGAAATATTTGAGGCTCATCTCCTGACCTTGGTGTGATATATCTGGTATGCCTGTGCACTGGGGTGGAGAACCTGTAGTGCTCCAGCAGTTGTTGGACTCCAGCTCCCATCAGCCCCAGCCAGCATGGAGAACGGTCAGAGATAATGGGAGTTGTAGTCCAATATCTGGAGGTTTCCCACTCTTGCTGTGCACCTTTTGCCTAAGACCTACAGAGTCTGCATGCATAGATGCAAAAGTTCTTGTGGCACAAGAGCAAATGCCATTTTCAGTATACTTTTAGAAATTTTACTTGGCTGTGTCATTTCCATCAGTGCATTTTTGCTGTTTGCAAGACAGGCATGAAACGTCAGATGATTAGACGTTAGATGCATGAGATCTTACATTGCAATACTGAGGAAGTGTGAGACTTTAACGTGAAATTAAGTAGCAAGGGAACCGGGGACTAGAAATCCAGCCCTACCACATGACATACCCAAAGCTTATCTCCAAAGGCACATAGTTAATGTGGCTGCTGACCACAACACCTGTTTAAGTTACTGGGAAGAGAAATTTATGGTATCCTCTTCTCTGGCAGCTCAGTGACTCAGGCAATAGAGCAATGGAAAAGCGAGTGGCCTAAAATGAGTAAAACCTGGAGCTTGGTTTGGTTCAGGGGGATATTTTTGCTTATTGTGGTAGAAGGCACCTGCTTTTTCTTAAGAAAAAAAAATTCTCAGCCCTTATTCATAAACCACTGAGACGAAAGCCATTAAGATAAAAGTCACATCCATCGATATCTGAATGGGAAACTAAGTTATACAAATGTGCAGTGATATGAAAATTTACAGGCTACATGTTTATGAAAGAAGAGAGACAACAGTATAATAATCTTATTCCAAACTGGCATAGCTTTATTATTAAATGAGAAAGTTCCTCTTTTAAGACACGTTTTCAATACATCGCAACAAACATCGTGACAAAGTAATGTCACTATTTATGGCAAGTGTGGGAAGCCTTTGGCCCTCCAGATGTTGCTAAACTACAACTCCCACCACCCCCTGACCATTGGCCATGCTTGCTGGGGCTGATGGGAGTTGTAGTTCAGCAACATCTGGAAGGCCAAAGACTCCCCACGACAACACCTGGAGGGCATCCTATTGGCTAACCCTGGTGTGGGGCCTCATTTAGAGACTGATGTGTGAACTGGAACTAAATACTGTATCAAACATGCACTTTAACTGTCGTTTTTATTTCCGTTGTGTTTTGGCAAAGCATTTTTGATGTTTTGGTACTTTTCATTTTTCATCTTTTCAGGACCTAAGAGATCGTCTGTGGGATATCTGTGAAAACAGGAGGGATGACGCTGAGCAAGAGCGTAGTGATATCATGAACGATGGCTGGCTGCCAGACCGACTGGCACTTCTGATGAACCACATCTTTTCACTTATGCAGGTCTAGCAATATTATGTTGTTGGTGTATTTTTTTAATAGTCTAAATGGGGTGGGGGGGCTGACCTTTACACTGATGTGTGTTTTGAGCCCTTGACTGAAGCTATAACCTAACTAGGCCATTAGCGAAACATATTTAGCTACTCTATTGCTATGAGCAGCATCCTCTGCTGTGCAAATTGAAGAGTTAAGGCCTGGTAAGCTGCTCATTGCTTGTATTCTCATTGTGCTGCTGGATCCAGATGTAGCTGCACACATAGGGATGTAAGAAGGCATCTTCTCCCATTCTGCCTGTATTTGTCACATGCAGCATCGTTTCCATTCATCTGCAGTTTGTCTTCCTCCAAAGTTATTTGTCTCACTGTCCACAGTAGCAAAACATTACTACCTTATTCCACCCCATTCATTTTAGTGCAAAAGTGGGGGAAATGCAATCGGTTAGGTATTGTTTGGGGACTGAAAGCAACAACAACTGCAAATACCAATTGCATTCATTGGATTGGTTTCCTTTCCGGACATGGGAAGCAAACACCAGCAATTTCCGATCCCGTTTCTGCTTTCATCAGAATTCCCCTGCATTTGTATTCATGCATCAGTGTTTATGCAGTTTGAGACTGGTTGTATTAACAAAATTTGTGTTGCACTTAGCTTATAAGTCTCCAAGCAGTTTACAAAAATAAAAGTTGGGAAATGAAATTCAGATCGTCATTGCTGTACAAATCAGCATGCATGCCAGAATTCATACTATGTAGTGCAAGGCCAAACTGGTTGCTGGTTCATAGCTTTTGGCTCAGTTCTTTCTCATTTTGCTTCTGCCTTCCTTTGCTCTGCCCTTGTCTTGCTTTTGCTTCATTTTGTCTAGCCTTGCCTTGATCCCAGGACTTGACCCTCTGGCTTGGCAGTAGACGGATCTGACATTGAGCTAAAGAGCACGAGGCCTAAACCTTTGACCTGGTGTGCTTTTCTTCACAATTGGATAGCAACACTCATGTTGATTGGTTTGGGGTTTCCCCCCTCCCGACACACACACCTTTGAGACTGTGGCTTTGTGAATTTTCCCATGAAAACACAGCACCGTTTTTGCTTTTCAGTTATATATTTAGAGGCTTCTGTTCTAATAATAAATCAAAAGTATGACAGGTGCAAAATGCTTCTTGCCTGCACTTTGAAGGAATAGATGCTCTGAACTTGCCAAAATCCGCCTGGCACAACTGCTCATTCTGCAGTTAAGTATATTTATAGACTGAAAGTAACGTGTTTGCATAAATGTGACGTAGGGCCAAAGCAGACCTTACAGAGCCACCATTCACATGTGAGACCCATTTGCATAAATAGCAGGAAAAAGAACATATTGGGAAAGGGAGCTGAACCTGCTCACTGTGCTCTATCTCAACGGCTCTACGTCCTCCTCCATTTCCAGCTGTGATAGCAGAAATAAGCAAGGAAGGGAGAAAAAGCAGAGCAACAGGGAACATAAAACATAGGAGGAAGAAGGGTTCAGCACCTCCCATTTGCTCTGCTTTTACAAGCAGATCCACCTCCTGCTTTATATGTGAATGGGACAGACACATATGTGAATGGGCCAGTATCACGTTTATATGTGGGGAAGATCATAGCTCAGTGGTAGAGCGTCTGCTTTGCATGCAGAAAATCCTATGTTCAATCCCCAGCATCTCCAGTTAAGACTGGGAGGGAACCCTGCCTGAATTCCTGGAGAGCCGCTGGCAGTCAGTATAGACAATACTGAGTTAAATGGACCAATGGTCAATTCAGCATAAGGCAGCTTCCTATATTCCTCTGTGTGAATGGGCCAGCATGGCACATCGTTTGGCCCTCTTTTTTCTGAGCAGAAGAGTGACTTCTAGGGCCATTGTAGTTATCCTTTGCTACCTGTCCCTTAACCTGAGCTAAGAGAATGGAAGCAGGGCAACGGATTGTACGTGCTCTCACCTTTTGCATTCAGATTTGCCTCCCCACCCTCAGCTAAGTTCCAACCATGGCTAGTCATTAGGTTTTCCCCATGCCAACCTTGATTAGCACAAACTAGGGTTTGAAGGTGGCTGCAAGTGAGGTTAGTAGCAAACCCTGGTTAGCAGTAGCCCTGGTTAAAGTCAATGCACAGCAAGGCATGTTTTAGATTGATGGTGGGGAGAATTAACATGGGAGATGAGAAGCAAAGGGATAGGGATAGGAGAGTACAGTCTTTTGGAGAAACTCTCAATCACAGTTTCCAAAAGGTCCTCAAGTTTCTGGGGGAAGGAATGCAACATTTGCAACTGTATAGTTCTGGTATGGGTAACATAGCGAAGGACTTTCTTGGTTGTTGTTAAAGAGAACATTAGGATTCTTTGGCTCAAGCTAGAGAAGGAAAAGCAATACTCCCATATCTCTTCCTCAACTTTGCCCCATAAAATCCAGTTGTGAAAAACACATAATGGGATATCATTGCATCACATAACACTTTGACGTTACAAGTGAAAGGGTGGAAATATGTGGCTGCTGAACAAGCATGGTTTGTCCTCAGTTGTGTCTTTAGTATGCTTGATCCTAAAATTATTTAAATATTGGGTCCATTCTTTGAATCTATTCCCCTCCCCCCCTCTGCTATAGCATTTTGATGTTTTAAGAACTGCTTTGTGAATTATCCATGGAGATAATGTGTCAGGAAATACTTGAATAATTTCTTGTTTTGTTTTCCTTGTATATCATGAAGAATGAACTGGACCGTTTCCAGGATACCAAGAGGCTTTTGCATGACTATTATAGAGGAATGGAAGGCAAAATCCCAACAGAGACCAGCAATGAGTTTACCAGAATACCTTTGATAGATCTAACTGACAAAGACCAACCCATGGAAGAGGCCAAGACTAGAATGTATATTTAATGTATTGTAATAATCACTGAATGTGAGGGGAGGAGAGAGGGAGGGAGAATATAACTGATTAGGGAATAGAGTAAGTTACCAGTATGTGCATGAATGGGGAAGTGTAAATAGCTCAGTAGTCAACCCCACACCTCACATTCAAAAGATTTAATCTCTGGCATTTCCAGTTGCAAAAAGGGATCTCAGATAGCAGATATTGGTAAAGCTGTTGCTGCTGGTCAGAGCAAGCAACACTGGGCTAGATGGACCATTGGTCTGATCTTGTGTAAAGTGGCTTCTTATGTTCCAATAGTACACCTGTGAGAAGAATTAAAGGTGACAGCTTTAGGTATTATGGTTGTAGTGAAGTAAATAGTTACACTCTTCGTGTAATCAACATAACTGTGAATTCATAAGAATTGAAAGTCTGAAGAGAGGGCAGGCGCATGCATCCTATACTTACCCTCTCCACCTATCATGAATATATGCACACTGCACACTTGTGCACAATGCAGTGATGTGTGTGCACATTCACAAGCACACAAAATACCCAGGCTTTGCTCCTGGACACTCACCGGGTTGCTAAAGTGCAAATTCAAACCTGGATTAGATCACCAAATGAACTAAGGTACTTGTGCACATGCATGCATAAAGACAGAATACCAAGCAGACACCTTTTCCCTAAGCTCAGATCTCTGTTCTTGCAAGCCAAGGGTCATCACTCTCTTGCTGCCCTCTCTTTTCCCCATTGGCATGAGTTCCCTGGAAGGAGGGATTGATTGTTATGCCACCCTGGGAACTGTAGCTTTGTGAGGGGCATGGGGAGTCTCCTAATACCTCTCAGCACCCTTACAGTTTCCAGGATTCTTTGGGGGAAGCCATGACTGTTTAACGTGGTATAAAACTTCTTTAAATGTAAGGTGCAGATATGGCCTACCGGTAGGTTTTACAAGTGCCATCAGGGAACGAGAGTAAGATTTGGGTTCCTTCCCACCTCACCTCTAACAGTACAGGTAGAATGTTGAGTGTAAACTATACATACCGGTAGATGAGTATGAGTCACTATCCATCCACTTTAAAAAAAGAAGAAAAAAGGGATAGATAATTTGGCAGGGACTTCACCCATCTATGTGCTTTGTTTTATACTAAATGCCCTACACGCAATGGGAGAATGTTGAAACTTGAAGCTTGTCCCATGCACCATTTCTATGCAGAACATAAACAAGAGGCCTGCATGGGAAACCAGCTTGTAATTTTTTTGTATGAGACCTTTATAATGAACAGAAATATTCTCTTACAGAGCAAATATACAAATTTAAGTTTTGAGAAATGCAGAAGTAAATCTGTTGCCCCCCCTCTCTTTCTGTTTTAAGAGTTCCTCTGAGTGCTCACAGAGCTGCTTCTCCAGAACCAAAGGACAAGATGAAAGCAATTCCAGTCAGGATCAAGGAAGATATGTTTTCTGAAAGTATAATCTTTAATTTTGCCCCAGAAGAAAAACAGATTACAGAGATGTGGCACAATGTTGTAGCCACAATATCCAACATGGTAAGAAAAGCTGCAAGTGTTAAAAGAGTTCAAACAGAGATCTGGATACAACCATTAAGAATGTAAGAAGAGCTTGCTGGATCAGGCCAGTGACCCCTTCATAATCCAGCATCCTGTTTGCATAGTGGCCAGCCAGGTGCCTGTAGGAAACCTGCACTCAGGAAATTCTGCAATTTCCAACATTGGGCATCCTGCCTCCGACTATGGAGGCAATTTGGAAGCATCCTGATAAATGTTTTGCTGACTCCAGTGCAAGATTACTACAGTGTTCTCTGTTTAAGGATTCCCCTGAAGACAGAAACTCTGATTTGTGCAAATTTTCACAGTTTTAATTGGGCATTCTCATCTATTATATAAATGTGCTAGCACTCTTCAGATAATCCCTTCAATATCTCAAAAAAGCATCTCTATAGAGAATTTGGTGATAAAAAAAATTCTTTGAAATTTGATCAGTTACTTACATGATAAAACAGTATGAAAGTCAAATTCATCACTGAACAGCTGTAGTTGTGGTCCCCCCCCCCCAAAAAAATCATACATAAACGATTTTTGACTTGGCTGCAGAGATCCCATGAGTGGAATGCTGCCGAGAGGATACTCTCACTGGCAGAAGGGGAAGGGGAAGCAATTTTAATTGATTCCCCTTGAAGCCCCATGCGCCTCTCTGAAAATCGGCAGAAGGTTGGTGAGCCTTTCAGAGCAGCGCAAGTAGAAACAGCAAAAACCAGTCTTCTCTCCCCACTCTCTCCATCAGCAGGAGCCCCCACTGGATTGAAGACGCTTCCATTAATGGAAGAGCAAGTATCTGTATCCATCCATATATGTTTCTCTGTCTCTTATTTAGGTAAGGGATAGCCAGAGTGGTGTTCTCCAAATATTTATTGGACTCCGGCTCCCATCAGCCTCAGCCAACACTGCCAAAGGGCAGAGATTATGGGAGTTGGAGTCCAGCAAAATTTGGAAGTCTGCAGATCATCCATAATCTAGATAGTGTGCATTTGTGACAGATGGTCTGTCTTATTTACTGTATATTCCTGCGTATAAGACTACTTTTTAACCCAAGAAAATCTTCTCAAAAGTCGGGGGTCGTCCTATACGCCAGGTCGTATTTCTTATACGGCGAGTATATCCCAAACTCTATATTTTAACTGGAAAAGTTGGGGGTCGTCTTATACGCCCAGTTGTCTTACACGCCGGAATATATGGTATTTTATTTATTTATTAGGTTCATATACCACCCTTCATCAAAATATCTCAGGGCGATTCACAAGACAAAAATACAAGATCAAAATACAAATGTGTAGTTAAAACAAAAACAACAAAACAATAGCCCCCTCTCCCACAAACACATTTAAAAGGCTGCAAAATATTAATCAGCCAAAGGCCTGATTGAAGAGGAACGTTTTTGCCTAGCACTTAAATATATATAATGAAGGCGCCAGACGAACCTCCCTGAGGAGAGCATTACACAATGGGGAGCCACTGCAGAAAAGGCCCCGTTCTCGTGTTGCCACCCTCCGAACCTCACATGGAGAAGGCACATGAAGAAGGACCTCAGATTATGAATGCAGAGTTCGAGTTGGTTTATATGGGGAGAGGCAGTTCTTATATAAGCCCTATGGGTCTCATCCAAAGAGTCCCTTACATGAGCAGAAGGCTCTTCTCTTATTTCAAGGGAGTGTCTCCAGTATCTGCCCATTCATTCTGTGGTTGAAGGCCCCATGCTACAGCCTGTGCCTTTCCAGAATGTTGTAAGAGCAGAAGAAGAGTATGGGAGCAGTTATATTAGATTCCCACCAACCACCTGGAGCAACTTGGGGACTGGAAGGAGAAAGTTCAGAAGCCACCGCATGATCTCTGGATCCCAACCTATAGAGAAGTAATAGTTTATAATGTTTAGTGGTCTGTTTCATAATGACATGCTGGTTATTGACAATCATGAGACAATGATTGTTTTGTTCAAAATGCTCCTGCTGCTTTTTTTTTTTTACTTAAGTGTGACCCTTTAAAATTAAGGTTACGGCTGAAATACAAGCAAAAGAGGCGGAGGAAGAAAAAGAACGGCTTCAGCAAGAAATGAAAGAAAAAGAACGCCAAAAATCTTCCCAAGCAGAAAAGAAGGGGAAAGAAGGGAAAGGGAAAAAAGGGAAAGGAGGAAAGGATGCCAAAGGTGGAAAGGATGCCAAAGGTGGAAAGGATGCCAAAGGTGGGAAAGATGCCAAAGGAAAGGAAGGCAAAGATGCCAAAGGAAAAAAAGGAAAAAAGAAAGGTAAATTAGAAGCAAGGTAAAAGAGAGGGAGGATTCTGGATTGATGCAATTGTGTTAGATCAGTTTCTTTAAAAAACTTTGCATGCCCAGCAAAACAGAGGAGGGGAGTTAAGGAATAACCCTTACTGGAGTCTGTACACACGTTGGTCCCCCTTTTCAGGGACAGGGAACCTGTGGCTGCTCACATGTTGCTGGACTACAACTCCCACAATCCCAGGGGCGGTGCAGGTGGTGCATTCCACCTTGAGTGTCATCCTTGAGGGGGGTGACAAAATGGCACACCGTGGGGGGTGGCACTTACTGTGGGGCCTGGCCTGCAATGTGCCCGTGCCACGCATCTCTCCTGGGAGTGATGCGGTGGCTTGGGGCCCCGTGCTGCCTGAAATGGCAGCGTGGGGTTTCCGTCCACCAGGCAGCCTCTGTGGGCAGCTTGCCGCGCCGCCCCCCTGGGCAGATCACCGCGGTGCCCCTGTGCACAGATCGCCACAGCGCCCCCATCGTGGCTAGCTACGCCCCTGCACAATCCCCAACCATTTGCCATGCTGACGGGCAGATGGGAGTTGGAGTCCAACAACTAAAGCAGCCAGGTTCTGGTCTAGAAATGACATATAAAATTAAGGTAATCTACAAGCTCTAACTATGCTTCACTACTGTATTGGAATACAGTATACATAGGAGATGTATTGCTAAATGCATGGTTTTATTATGGCTGTCAATTTCCCCTGTGTATTATGATTGGTTGCAAGCTCACTGTGGCTGAAAAACAGCATACAAATGTAATAAAGAGTAACTTCTGAAGGGTTGCAGGTTCCCCACTCCTAAATTAGACTGTACCCAAATATATTTCCTGGTCTGTTGTCAGAAAGAAGTCTTACAGTTCAAATAGTAAAGCCAAAAGGCAGCGTTTGACACTTGATGTTATAGATGAATGCTGTTTGGTATTTGGCATTTTGTGTCTTGTCGCGTTACACTTTTGTGGTGTACAGAGTCAAACCATTTGTCCATCTAGGATGTCAGACAGGGCCTACCTGGAGATGCCAGGGATTGAACCTGGAACCTTTGGCATGGAAGGAAACCATTGAGCTACGCTGCTTCCCAAATGGGCATCCATGCCATCTGACCCAAGCAGCATTAGTAAGGGGTGCAGAAACACCTGGGGAATCAGGGAGAGAGGTTTGCCAGGGACCATTTCAAGGAAGAAGGAAAGCCCAGGACCATGGTGGTTGGACATCAGCCCAGGGGAGGAAGGTCTGCATTAATGAAAAGGTCATAAGCCCAGCGCTCTATTTCAGAGATGGGTGTTATTCCCCTTATGAAGTGGTGCCAACAGCCACTGATCCTGAGAGTTCTGAGGCCTGGGATCCATTGATTCCATCTGCCCAGAATAGCCAGACCAGCAGGTAGACTGGAAGAGGACTCTGAAAAGCATCTGAAATCCCACAGTACCTCCCTTTTGCTGCCTTAGCCCTTTTGAAGAGACACAGCCGCTGGATATTAGACCAGGTTTGTTTGATGCCGACAACACCTGATGTTCTGAAGAGACAGTTACAGGTAGATAGCCGTGTTGGTCTGAAGAAGTGTGCATGCACACGAAAGCTCATACCAAGAACAAACTTAGTTGGTCTCTAAGGTGCTACTGGAAGGAATTTTTTTATTTTGTTCTGAAGAGAGGCAGCTTCAAAAATAAGGCAACGTCACCTTCCTTGATATCTGATTTGTTGGGTTGTATTCAATCAAGTTTTAGTCGGGGCAGACCTATTGGAATTAATGGACCTCAGTCAAGTTCACTAATTTCAATGCATCTACTCTGAGTAAAATGCACTTGAATGCCACCCACTGTTGTTATGGCATACTTTGAGAACTGTCATGGTTGAATAGCGGTTATACTATCGTAAAATGAAGAAATAAGGTTCGTTCTTGGAATATCCAAATCAGTAGGTTTTTATTTTATTTCTTTATTAGATTTCTTTCCCACCTTTCACCCAAGGAGCTCAAAGTGGTGGCATGCATGGTTCCCCCCTCCCCATTTTATCACCACAACAACCCTTTGAGGTAGGCTGGGCTAAAAGGTAGTGACTGGCCCAAGGTCACCCAGTCAGCTTTATGACTTAGTGGGGATTTGAACCCTGGTTTCCCAGACCCTAGTCAAACACTCTTAATTGCTACTCCACATTGTCTTCTACAGACCAGGACCACAAATATTCCCAGAGAAGGCTTTCCCCAAGTTTATACACCCTTCTTATTCACAACCCGTCGGACCTCTTATTCCCCTTTGGCAATTAATTGCTCAGATCTACTTCCTAGTATATCAATTACTCTGATCTATGCCCTAGTATAACCACAGTTCAGCTGTCCTATCATAGAATTGTTGAGTTGGAAGGGACCCCAGGGGTCATCTAGTCCAACCCCCTGCAATGCTGGAATCTTTTGTCCAACGTGGGGCTTGAATCCATGACCCTGAGATCAGCATACCCACCTCTTATTTCTGTGGATATTTCTGCCTTGCTGAGAAGTGGCCTTACATGTATCCAAAGCCAGACAGGATTATTTTTTTTGCAAGGTCAGGGTTGATTAAGATTTTATTAATTGGTTGCCATGAATTGGTCAGCCATGAAGCTCACTGGGTGACCTTGGGCCATTTACCATATTTCCTCCTAACCTACCTTACCAGGGGACAGCCAGATATCCAGTCTGCACTCAGGTGCAGTACATGTGAATTACTACATGTGAGTAATTCATGCATTAAGTTTAGGAAGCACCTGAGTGTGCTGGTTGCATGATGTAACTGTCCTGAAATGCTTTCCAAGCATTGTTTGTTTATTAAATTTATAGCTTGAGTTTTGTCCAAAGAGCTCAAGAAGGCATGCATCGTTACCTCTTACCCTTCCTTTTATCTTCACAATTTGAGAGTGGGAGCCTGAGAAAGACCCTGGGCCACCCAGGAAGCCTCATGGTTGGATGGACATTTGAACCCAGGTCTCCCCAGTCCCAGTCTGATGCTGCAATTGCTATGCCACACTACATAATGATAAAGTGAAGCTGTCTCTTGTTGCCTCTAATTTCAGATTCTGTTTCTGAAATGTTGACAAGTTCAGTTTTACCAACATTTTGAGTTGTGTTCATTTTGTGAAACGCCCAGTTAGTCTAACAGTAGTCTAAGCATTATGCATACAGAAATTTGCAGGTTCTTTTATGTGTAAAAATATGTGCTTCTCCTTGCAGGCACTCATTCTCCACCAGAGCCAACGCCAACACCAATTCCTTTATCCCCAGAGGAACTGAAGAAGCTAGAACTGAGGCTTAAAATGAATCAGGAATATTTTGCTGCGCTGGAGCATGAAGGTATACATTAAATTTCAATCAGGTACCGGTAAATTCAGAAACAGCTCCACATTTGCAATTTAGGGAATGCTTAAGCTGGAAAATAGTGGGAAAGAAAGGCCACAGATTGCTTTAAATATGCAAAATGCTGCAGCAGTATTTGCTTGAACATGTTGCTTAACCATTTTAAAAAACTAACCATTATTTACTGCCATAACCCTGGATAAGAATTGAAACCTAGTGAAACCATGTTGTAGGTTGCTAAATTAGGCCTTGCCCCAGGAAGCTGTATATAATATGTCATTGGATAAACTTGCTTGTTATCGCTTTGTTACCACAGAAACGGGGGGGGGGGCAGGGAAAACCACCCATAGCCATGGTTTGCTTGTTGCAGCTGAAATATTTAAGCTTCAATAATGAAATCCATGTTTTGCAAAACCATTTCAACCCATGGTTTTACATCACACTTGCAACGTTTAGGTATTACAATATAATGCTAACTAACAACGGTGAAGGGAAACTAATTTTGACAGTAGCTGCAAGGCAGACAACTAGTAGAAGTGAGTAGCCACAAATATATTTATCCAATTATTAAGACAATTTTAACCCAACATTCACTGGATGCCCTCATTGTGGAATTATTTAAAGCAGCAGCAAGCCAACAAAATGAGAAGTAAAGTATATAGAATAAAACAAACAAACTATTCCAACATAAAGCCACAATGGTAAAGCAATGAAACTAGCATCCTGTGAAAGCCCAAGCAAACACATTTTAATCTGGTGCCAGAATGTCAGCCGTGTTGGTGTCTATCAAACTTCTGGGGAGAGACCATT
Organism: Darevskia mixta; assembly: GCA_034641385.1. Classification (NCBI taxonomy): domain Eukaryota; kingdom Metazoa; phylum Chordata; class Lepidosauria; order Squamata; family Lacertidae; genus Darevskia; species Darevskia mixta. Next base: position 2,707,815 of record JAWWNH010000062.1, on the reverse strand, counting down.
ACACAGTTGTGGAGCAATTTAGGTGACTTTAAAAGCAGATTAGTGGGGGACCTCCTGACCATGGGGTAAGCAGCAGAAACTGAGAGCTCCCGGATAAAATATTTTAAAAGATGGATTTCTATCTATCTATCTATCTATCTATCTATCTATCTATCTATCTATTTTTACTTTGTTTAAAATAATAAAATAAAATAGCAATGCAGATTAGACAAATTCCTGGATGCTAAGGCTGCTTGTCACTAATGATGGATATATACTATCTCCAGGATCCGAAGCATTGTGCCCCAGAATACTGGGGAACAACTATGGGAGATGGCTATTGTGTCTGTGTCTTGCTTGAGGTTCACTATAGGCATCTGGTTGGCTGCAGTGGAAATAGGCTGCTGGAACAGATTAGCTTTCGGTCTCAACCAGCAAGTCTCTTCTGTTCTTCACAGGGCTCTTACTTGGAGCAGCCCAGCTTTTGTAGACCCATCAGATCAGACTGCCTGTTTCCCAAATAATGCCTAGCCCTAATGCTTGATTGCCAGACCTGTAAAACAGTGTTTGTATTCTTACTTGTTCTTGAACATTTTTTTAAAACAGCGGAGGCTGCAAAATCTCGGCTTGAGCTGCTGAAAGCCAAAGCACTCGCCTTCACTGAAGATCTGCAAACGAAAGCAGAAGAAACATACAGGAATATGGAAAAATGGCTCGGGGAGCGATTCTTGGCTGAAATGGCAAGGTAATGGTTAATTTTGATGAAAGCATTAGAATAATGGAATCATTGAACTGTAGAGTTGGAAGGAACCCCAAGGTCCCAAGGAAAGAGGAATTTCGTGCAAGCCTCTACAGGAGGGGGTGAGGTGGTGCTCAGGTTGGAGTTGCACAGAGGCACACTCAAGGCCAATCTGGTGCCCTCGCCTGGCATCTTCCACCACCTCGCTGCTCCCCCTTCTCTCCGTAAGCAACATTTCTGCGGAGAATCTATTGCTGTGGCTCTGTGTCACACCAGACAAGCTGCTCCTGGTTAAGCTTTTTAACCCCTCTGCCACTGTTTCTTAAATGTGTATCTTTACAGTGTCGACAAATTAACTGAGGTCGCCCGCAACCACATCGAAACCTCTACCAAGATCCAGTATGAATTAGTTCTAGAAGGGGTAGAGTTTTACGTTAACGGTGATGTCAAAGTCTTTCCAGATCCTGTTCCTCCACCTCGCCCTCCATCGGTAGAAATGCCTCCAAATGGTACTTTAACTATTTCGCAGCTTAGCACGCTTCATAAGCAGTTTCTGCAGGTGGCACCTAAAGGTAAGAAATCACCTCCTACATATGGTTGTTTTAAAAAGGTTATTTATTATTTATTTCCCCAAAGTATTTGTATCCTGTTCTTCACACACACACACACACACACACACACACACACACACACACCAAGGCTTACACACGGAGTAGCTTACAGTGATCAATAACAAGATGATCTCTGCCATTAAATACTGACTCGAGATTTAAAGCTACTAACAGTTTTATATCCCTGCTAGCAGTAATTCTGGAACGTCTTACAATGGCGTGTTCCAGTATATGGAAATGCTTCTTTCAATTACAGTGGTACCTCGGTTTACAATCTTAATCCGTTCCAGAAGTCCGTTCTTAAACCAAAACCATTCTTAAACCGAGGCGCGCTTTCCCTAATGAGGCCTCCCGCTGCCAGTGCCCTTCCACCATTCAGATTCCGCTCTTAGACCGAGGTAAACTTCTCAAACCAAGACACTATTTCTGGTTTTGCGGAGTTTGTAAACCAAATCGTTCTTAAACCAGACTGTTCTTAAACCAAGGTACCACTGTATAACTAAGAGCAGCGTCAAAACACTCATGAGCCATGTAGGTTACCTCACACATTAACAGTCCTATCCTATACATCAGGCTTCCTCAAACTTGCCCTCCAGATGTTTTGGCACTACAATTCCCATCATCCCTGACCACTGGTCCTGCTAGCTAGGGATCATGGGAGTTGTAGGCCAAAAACATCTGGAGGGCCAAGTTTGAGGAAGCCTGCTATACATCATGGGTCACCGATGTGGGGCTTTCCCTGGTGCCTACAATGTCCCATCCTCTGCCTATCCTCCTCCTTAAATTACTCTGGAAAGATGCCTTCCTTAGCCAAGATAAGACTTTTTGCAGTCACTGGGAGCGATTGGGGCAGCAGTATTACAGTTGAGGGGAGAGTTGTGGCATGCATGTTGCGCCCACGTCAGTTTATCCACTTTGCAAATGTGCCCACAGGACCAAGAAGTTTGGCAACCCCTGCTGTGCATGTTTACTTGGGAGTAAGCCCTACTTTGCTTCTTTAGCGCTTGCTCCCAGGAAAGGTTGAGTAGGATTCCGAGCTACATTTAGAACATTAAATACTTTTTTAAAAGGTTGTTAATTGAGCATTCTTCCTGATTTGCTTTGCACAGTGTTTGCTGGGAGGTTAGGTGACATCAGCCTGGAAGCAGGCTGTAAAATGTGCTTTTTCTGAACACGTAGATCTGCTCTTATATATTGACACTGACCTGGTAACAACTTACCATCAGCATTAGCATCAGAACATCTATCCCTGCCTTCTTCCCAAAGGAGATTGTGGTCTATTAAATGGTTTCCCAACTTGGTGCCCTCCAAAATGTTTTGGACCACAATTGATATCATCCCTGATAGAAATATGACTGGAGCTGACAGGATGGCACCAGGTTGGGGAAGGCTGGTCTGTAACAAGATTTCTGGAGTAGCCAGATGCAAAAGCGGGCAGGTGTTCTGCACCTTCTGATAGTTGTGAGGAAGGGGGAATGTCTGTAGCTATAGTTCACCATGCAAGCTGCACCTGCTGAAAATTCCCTCTTCCACTCAACTATTATAAAGTTCAGGAGCCTTGTCCTTGTTTGTATCTGGCCCAGCCTAAATCTATCAGGGGGTAGATATTTAGTATCGGTCAAAGACAGCCTTGCCACTCCCCACGCCAAGCCCTGTTGATATAATCTCAGCTCTAGATTTATTTGCATAGAGGTCCTTTTCCTCCTTGCTTGCCTCCAACTTGATACAGGGTGTAATACACTGCTGTACCATCTGAACTAGGAATAAGAGATCTTCTGACATTTTTATATGTAAAAACACTATATGCCTTTGCAGACCCCTTCAAAAGTACTGCATGAACAAGCAGAAAGGATTTGTAGACCTTTGCTGAATAGTATCATATAGGAAGTCAGCAGAAAAAAGGGAAATGGTAGAAGGAAACTTACATGCTGTATGCCAAATAGTATTTTGACTCAGAATCAACCAATATCTGTGGCTTCAGAGTACTTTTAGCCACAAAAGGAAGATTAGATCATACAGAGAAGCTTAGCTAGCAACATGGAAAGCACCCAGATTTGCTTAAGAGGCCAACGGCCTTGTTACTGATTCTTCCTATAGGAAAGAAAATTGCATTAAGTGGAACATTGACTATCTTAATAAAAGGTTTTTTTCTCAGGATATTTCCATTGCCTAGGAAAGATAACCCTTCTGGCCTCTTACAGAGCACAGTTGCAGCAATCAATACTCTTGGTTTTTTGCTTTGCCATTGGTTTTCAGTTTGATACTGAACACACTTTTAATTAGAATTGGATGGACTTGTTTGCAGTGGAGTCGATTAACTCCTCCTGCCCCCAGGATTGATTTGGATTGGAATCAGTACTTGTGAGCAAAAGTGGAGAGTGCTTGGGAAGTTGTCTTTTTCTGAGAGTTTGAAATGGTGGAGACATTGTGGTTGGACAAACCAATGGAGTGGCTAAGGTATTAAAGGAAATCCAGCCATATGTTCAAAGGTGCATTGTCTTGTGCATTGTCTTAAAAAGGCTTGAAAGGCAGCACTGAAGAGCACCAGCCACTCTCCTGCAGTCTTCAAACACCATTAGCTGATGACTGCTGCTGCTTCAGAAATGGTGGAGGGAGAGCTCTCTCTCCCTCTGTTCTCTCTGCACCAACCTCCACCCACAGCAGCAGAATGGGGGCAGGTTCGGGGGGGGGCTCTTGTTCTTCCCAGTCTCACCTCTTTTCCTTCCTTTCTTCTTCCCTACCATCCCTGACACCTGGAATGTTGGGGGATGTAGTTCCTGTGAGCAACTAATGTTATCTAGCACTCTGTGAAAATTGCATTTCCCAGTGTTCAAGGCACAGGGTAGGGAGGAGGTGGAACAGAGATGGGAGGAGGGAAAGGGAGAGTTCCTGGCTGTGTTGCTTTTGCTGCTGAATCAGCAGCCATGTGGGTAGAAGGGAATTCTGCAGTTGAGATTAAAACCTGAGCCGGAGAAGAATTTGGAGGTTTTAGTGCTTGCCTCATTTTCAAGGAGACCCTAATGAGTTGTTGATGTTCATATTCATAGGTTTGGTAATGTGTCTGTCTGTGACTTACTTCCAAGTATGTGATGTTATCCACTTAGGCTATTTATTCATGCCTATCTTTAGTTGTGTGCAACCACAATAATAATGCATCCTAATACTGAGTTATATTTAAAATATTTATAGCCATAGCAGCACTGAAACAATTTAAAAGCAAGAATATAACTCCAGGCATCCAAAAACAACCAGGAAAGAATCACCAGTTTCAACAAATATGGCTGTCAAAGTACCCTTGGCTGAAACATGATAGTGAGAGGGGCATCATGTACTGTGCTTTGTGTCGGAAACATAACGTGGATTTAGGGGAGAAAAGACACAATTTTTGTTCTGGGACTGATGACTTTGTACTTGAATTAGTCAACGACCACCACAACAGTGAAGCTCATGCATGGGCTACCTGTATGGAAGCAGCCAGTGGCTCTGTCCTAGACACAGCTACCACTGAGCAGATGTTAAAGAGCATGAGCCAAACAACCTTAGGAAGAATAGAAAATCTTTTCAGAACATGCCACGCCATTGCCAAAACTGGACGTCCCATCACAGACCTGGACTGGATGTGTAAGCTGGATGATATGAAAGGGGTGGATATTGGTTCCATATTTAGAAATGACAAGGCAGCAAGGATCTTTATTCATTTCATTGCTGAAGTGGAACGAAGAGCCTTGAAAGAGAAATTAGAAAAATGCAAGTTCTTCTCACTCATTAGTGATGGCGTTACAGACGGCACAATAAGAGAAGCTGCCCTGGTGTACGTACGTTTTGCACTCCAAGGGAAGATCCACTGCCAGATTGTTGGAGTTCAGTCAGTAGACAAACGTGATGCAGCTGCTGTGAAGAATGCCATTGTGCAAACATTACAGACCAGTTTGCAGCTCAATTTGCCAAGCCAAGACTGGGCGAGAAAACTTGTTGGCTTCGGAAGCGGTGGTGGAGACATTATGGTTGGACAAAGCAATGGGGTAGCTAAACTGTTAAAAGAAATCCAGCCATGTGTTCAGAGTGTGCATTGCCTCGTGCATCACCTCGAAATAGCTTACAAGGCAGCACTGAAGAGCACCCAGCTATACACCATTCTAACAGAGCTCTTGCAAAACATGCATTACTATTATAACTCTCCACTGAACAAGAACAACCTCAAGCTAGTCTATGAAGATCTCAACCTGAGAACATCCATTCCTTCTCGAATTGGTGGCTCCCGATGGCTTCTTCGCCTACAGACAGCTCTTCAGATCCTTCTGAAAGGATACCCAGCATTTGTCCTACACATGAGTAAGGTAAAGGCTCTTTAAAACCAAGCATGATTTGAAGAAATAATAAGTGAAAAACTGCATTTGGTCATTGCTCTACTGACTTGTTTCTCTTGCATCCAGATAGAAGAAGAACCATGTTCCTCAAATCACCAGAAAGCCAAAGACCTCTTAAAGCTTCTTCTGAAAACAGGAATTGTCAAGTTTTCTCACTTTTTGCTTGATGTCATTAACGTTCTCAACATCCTCTCCCGCGTCGCCCAGGATCAGAACTCTTCCATCGCAGATGTGTTCGCAACAAGCCAGTCAACACTGGAAACACTCCAAATGTATCAAGCAAGGTTGTATATGCTTAACCAAAACTGTATATTAACTGGATGTACCCAACACAGTACATTCGTTAAATGTAATATTTTTTCAGATCGGGACCAAGGGAGCGTCTGGTGGAAGCCATCACACATTTTCACGGTCACCAGCTTGTAGGAGATGGTGACATATCAGCCATCCGGATAGAATTAATAAGCAATCTTTTGAAGCAGCTGCGTGATTGCTTCTGTGATGCTAGTGAAGATGTTTTGAGAGCAAGCGCTATTGGAAGTTTTAAGCTGTGGCCAGACAAAATTGAACCAGGTACAGAAAACCAGACTACATCCAAAGGGATTGTTTCTTTCCAAAATGCATGGGTTTGCTTTTAAAATTAATATTCAACCTCTTGCAGAATTTGGTGAAGTGGAAGTGTCTGTCTTGATGAAGTATTATGAGCCGGTCCTGGAATGTGCCAATGTGAAGGTTTATGAAGTGGAGACAGAATGGAACATGCTAAAAGCAGAGCTGTATAATAGGTATAATAAATAACAAGCAGGATGACATGAAATTCAAACAAATTTTCTGAATATGTCAGTGGGAGAAACACATTTAGTTACAGTTGTTATCCTTTCTAGATATCAGAGCATCCGGAGATTGACATGGGAAGCAGTGAACACAGATTATTCTCATAAATATCCAAACATCTTGACACTGGTAGATCTTGTCTTGACGCTACCTGCCAGTTCTGACGAGGCAGCACGAGGCTTCTGTCAGATGAAACTTACGATGATGAGGCTACGTTCAAAGCTGGTGTTTGAAAGCATGACTGATCGCATGGTCATTCTGATGAATTCTCCAGATATCAAGAAGTTTGACCCCCAAAAGGCTATCCAGTTGTGGAATATTTCCTCACAAAGGAATAGGAGACTACAGGCTGAGCAGGGTGTAGTGAACCCTGAGACACCAGATTGTTCATCTGACTCTGAATGGGAAAGGGAAAGGGAAAGCTCATTTGGAAGCTATTAGATGTGAAACACTCTCTCCAGCTGCCTCCTCAAATATTTTTAATAATGTGAATTGACTTTTCCTTTTCCTTTTTTTTTTTTTTTTTTTTGGTAACTATTTACTGGACAATTTCTATTTATTTACGTATTTTTCGCTCCATAAGACGCACCTGACCATAAGACGCATTTAGTTTTTAGAGGAGGAAAGGGGGAAAGCCCCGTTTTTGGGGGGATCAGCTCACAGTTGTGCAGCTTCTTTTGCAAAGGGGAAAAGCCCTTTTTTTTGAGGATCAGCTCAAAGTTGTGCAGCTTCTTTTCAAAGGGGAAAAGCCCCTTTTTTTGAGGATCAGCTCAAAGTTGTTGAGCTTACTTTGCAAAGGGAAAAAATGCTGTTTTTATGGGGTTCAACTCACAGTTCTACAGCTTCTTTAGGAAAGGAAAGGGAGCCGTTTCTACAGTTTCCAGACAGATAATCTAATCAGCCAGTCACATGTCGCTGGGGAAACAAACAGCCTCCGTCTGCAGAACATTCAACAATGGAGGCCTAGGCAAGGGGGTGGGGCCGGAATGGGAGCCAGAGATCGACCACACATTCGCTCAATAAGACGCACAGACATTTCCCCTTACTTTTTAGGAGGCAGAAAGTGAGTCTTATGGAGCAAAAAATACGGTATTTATTCAACCAAAATTTATATACTGCTTGATTGTAATGGAACATCTAAGAACACATATAATGTGTCATGAAACTAACACATACATTAAGATGAAAGGGAGAGAAATAAGAAGTATATCTTTTGGGAAAGCTGCATATATTTCTTTTCAAACTGCTAGGTATTGTCAGAATACGCTTATCAGTTATTACTTTTGGAATATGTGGTATTGGATTGGCATATGAAATTACCAAGTATCATTTTTGTCTATATATGTGTGTGTGTGGTTCGTTTTTATAAATTGAAGTGTACACTCTTGACTCCTTGATGGAACTTCATAGTCTTCCTTCTTTCTGTTAATAGCTGCTATTAAGTTGATTTTAATTTATCACTGTGTTTCTAAGCGCTTGGAATTTTCCAATATATTTATAGCAAGTGAACAATGAAAACAATTATTTGAAATAACTGTTTATTATCTATTACAGAAATTATTTTATCCCTGTTGTGGTTATTATGGATAAGCAATTATTTGTACTGTTCTTACTGACATCTGATTTCCTGTTCATTTTCATTCTTCTGGAGATTTGACATGTAAAAATAATTGCCTGTGGGGGGGGTAAGGGTTGATTCCCCCAATAATTTGGACTTTCAAAATTGTTCAGAAGAGTCACAGTATTCATTCATGCATTTCTTCATTCTTAATTGCTGCAACTGTTCTACTTAGTGTTTAACTGGATTAAAAACAAGCAGTGGAAGAGAACACTTTTTATCAAACGCCTAACTACGAAGGATGCCAAGACACTTAATTTTTCTTATCTGCAAAATAACAAGAGAAAAGAAGAGAAGAGACTTTCAGTGCCAGCAGAAACATGCAGAATGAAATATCTTTGTAGTAAAAAATAAGTTGAGGATATTGCCTCCTTTACACATCAAGGATATCACCTGCGGATAAGACATCTTAAATGTTCCTGGTTTTAGAAGGTATCACAGCATCATCTTTTGTACCTTGATGCTTTCAGATTCAGTAGCTGCAACCATAGATGTAGAACCCCGCTACTTTTGAATGCATGCGTAGCTTGATTAACTGGTTGACCAACGTAGAGCTTGCTAAAAGTAGTCATGGCCCAAGAGGTCATTGTGCATTATCTAGCAGCAGTAAAGGAACAAACCCATTTCCCTTTTCCCTCCATAGTCAGTATTTGGCAGAGGTAGCTAAGAAGACGGGGAAGAACCCATGGGGCACAAATTGCATGGGTGCCCCCATACCTCTGTTTTTCAACCTGTTTCGCATAGTGAATGTTCATACAAATACTGGTTTCCACTAGATGCACTGTAGTCAAATGACTGTAGAGAAATACATTCTTAAAATTTATAGTTTTAAAAACGCATACTTTGAACACTTTGTGAACCATCTTTGTAAAATGTATAACATTTTTTTGTGGATGACAGTAATAGTACCCAACTCATTACCGTATCATTTCTCTCTCACGAAATCAAACCTTTGTCATTTAGGAATCAACCAACATTTCAGATATTCACATAATCAAATGTGCCATTGTGCACATAGATCAAGTGGGTGGGTGCATGCAGCATTTGGCATGTACTGAAACTTGCAACCACCCTTTCCCTCCCTACTGTGGACTGGAGGAAATTACCTCCCTTGAAGGTCCTTTTTGCATTGGGTGGAAATCCACTATTATAATTCTTAAGTTATTATTATATAAGCTGCTTGGCTTAAGCGTCTATCCGTAGTTTCTAAAAGCTGTGCTGCATGGGAGCTTCTCTTAAAATAGAAATAAATAAATAAGATCACATTGTTTACTTGTAGCAGCTTTGATTCCTCTGCAGATATCTCATACTTCCTTTAAGGAACCACTGTACACATTGCCGGCTTTCAGCTTTAATTATATGAAGTGATAACTTGCCTAATTTGGATCAGATCTCCCCCAACTTTATTTCATGTATATCCCACTTTTCCTACAAGGAGGTCAAGGCCTCCTTCTGCTTTAATCCACCCTGTGTGGTGAGTTAAGCTAAGACTGTCCCAATGTCACTCAAGTTCGCTTCATAGTTGAATGGGATTTGAACCCAGTTCTCCCTGGTCTTAGGCTGGCACTCTAGCCACTACAACAAACCCCCTGGGCTCATGACAAAACATAGGCTGCCGGCTGCAGTATCTAACTGGTAGGCTACATTTGACTTGCTGGGTCACAAGCTAAGACCATTTTGCTCAGAATTGTCTACACTAACTGGCAGAACCTGGGACCTTCTGCATGCAAAGCAGATGATCTGTCACAGTGCTGTGGGTCTTCCCCAAATTGTCATCCACAATTCAGAATAATGTGATTTTCTTAAGCTGTGCTTTCTGAGTTTCAAGTACTGCATCAGATGCCTATAAGAAAAAACACCCAGGCAAGCAGCTCAATCCTACGCAATCGCATACCTGCTTGGAAGTCGGAAGTCAATGGCAATATTTTCAGCATGGCCTACTCTCTAAATAGCTGTGCACAGGATTTGCCTTTAAGCATGGCTGCATTTCATACAAGTTCCCATCGTTAGCTTCGTACCTCTGCGATGGATCAGGCAAAACAAAAACAAAGACAAAGAAAAAAATGCTTGTTTGCATTACAAAGTCGGGAAAGACTCAAATTAATTTGCACAGTGCTATACATACGTTTTCCTATCTGATTTTAAGAACCAATTATCCTGCAGTTCTAAAGAAAAATGAATTAGAATCATAGACACAGTGAATGTTTGTTGACTTACTGGGACTTACTCCTGAGTAAACATGCGTAGGATTGTGCTTTCAGTTTCTTATTGTATTATTATTGAGTAAATTGTACAGCATGTATTGTACATAGGATTTTTGACAAAAAAAAGCCATGCTGCAATGTGCAACTACAATTACAGTGTGCTATTGCACTTTTTGTATAATTAGGAAATAAAAACGAGAGGTAGATGTGATATGCCTCATCAGGAAGAGTCAGATTTTAAGATTATAACAGTTTTTAAACTGTTCATATCAGTCCCAATGTCACACTTTTCTTTTCTTTTCTCTTGTCATTTGTCTAGGTATAATACCAAGCAAAGCATTCATTGACATTGTTTATGACTTGATTACTTTGAATCTTGGCTCAAACTCGCTTCCTGATCCTTGGCTACACCTCGCCCTTTATGATGTGAGTGCTCACTATGTCTGCTATTCCTGTGATTTTTGACAGTCATTTGCTGTGTTGACTAGATGTACAGTTGAGATGCTTACAATTTTCAATGCATGCTTACATTGCTAGAATAGGATACGTGTCTTTATTATAGAATTTATAGCCTTTGGGGGCTAATGGCCTTACGATTAAAAAAGAAAGAGGTAAAATACAGCAAAAGCATTTTAAAAAACCCATAACTACATTAGCCATCCACAAAACAGTAAAATGTAGTTAGCATAAAAGGAATGACTATGGAAGTAAACCAGATTGCACTGCAACTTCTGTTTAACAAGTGAGGCATACATCTCTTTTGCTTACGAAATTGATCAGGTATACAACAGTACTAGTGAATAAACCCAGCTTGTTATCTGCAAAGATATGTCCCTGGCTGCCATGTCAATTTGTTGTATGCTGGGCAGCCACTGAAAATTTCTTCCTCCCAAAATCCAATACTTGTAGGCGAAATTGTGGAGGCTTGTTGAAATCATAGAATTGGAAGGGACCCAAGGGTCATACTAGTCCGATTCACTGCATAGCAGAAACCTCAGCTAAAGCATACACGACAGCTGGCCATTCAACCTCTGCTTAAAAACCCTCAAGGAAGGAGAGTCCACAACCTCTTGTGGGAGCCCATTCTGCTGTCAAACAACTCTTACCACCAGAAAGTTCCTCCTGATGTTTAGTCAGAATCTCCTTTCTTGTAACTTGAATCTATTGGTTTTGGTCCTACCCTCTGGAGCAGGAGAAAACAAGCTTGCCCCATCTTCTATTTTTACAGCCCTTTATATATTTGAAGATGGCTATCGTATCTCCTCTCAGTCTCCTATTTTCCGGGCTAAACATACTCAGCCCCCTCAACCATTCCTCATCAGGCTTGGTTTTCAGACCCTTGATCATCTTGGTCAACCTCCTCTGCACATGTTGCAGCTTGTCAATATCCTTCTTCGGAATTCATTTTGTCAGTTTTGGCCCAATTCTCCAATCTTCTAAGGGTCATCTTGAATCCTGATTCTGTCTTCTGCAGCATTAGCTACCCCTCCCAGTTTGGTGTCACCTGCAAGTTTGATCATCCCCTCAATTCCTTCAGCCATCATTTGTAAAGACGTAGAACAACAACGAGCACAGAACAGAACTCTGTGGTACCCCTCTTGTCACTTTTTCCAGGATGACAAGGAACCTTTAGTGAGCACTCTGAGTTCAGTCAGTCAACCAGCTAGAAATATAGGTATACGTATGTCTGCATTCAAATGGAGGCAAGGCTACCTTGCTTTCTGCTGGAGCACTGTCTCCTGTCACAAAGTAGAAGTCCTGTGTTAAAATGTCTCTTTTGAAAAACGTTCCCTGCAATTGATTTCTGCTCAGTTTCAGCTTTCTGTCTGTTTGGGTAGCAGTCAGCGATTTTGAAGCCAAAGAATTCTTCTGTCTGCATGAGATACAGTGTATAAAATGGTCCTGCCCTTAATTACCCATTCCTCTTATTTTTACTGTGTTAAGTAAACTTGTGTATTTTTGGATGTTACAGTTGCAGGGCCTGGCAGCAGCTTTAACAATAGACTCGGACACTGTGGACTGGCGTATATTCTTGCAAGCAGCTTCCCAGCCTTGGCCTCTTCCCTCAGTGGCGGAGCTTCTCGAAACGCTGCAGAGATTCCAGGATGTGGATGTGGATGGATCGGGCTTTGTCACAGAGGAAGAATATGATCAGGTCCCAATTCTTTCTTTCCTCCAGTTTTATTCTTTGTGGCTGGGAGTCCCAATGAAACCAGTGGGACAAGCAGCCAGCCAGTCTTCACACCCTGTGGGCCACAAGCCCTAAATTGGGGTGGAGGGAAAATTCAGTTCTGTTCGCATTGAAAGCCCAGTTTACCAAATTTGCCCAATATGGAAGCCAAATCGAGGCTTCCTTCAAAATTCGCTCTTATCTGAATTTTGCAGTGCCGTGCCCCCAAGCACAAAGTGTTCACAAACATGCATACACCAAGGAGAAGTGTGCAAAAATATCAAGATATTGGTGAAAATAGCATAGCAAAATGCATTCTGTTAGGAGAATTGTTTGCAAAGATGTGGACATTAGTCAACACTGCAGACAAATATGTGTTTTTTTAGAAGAAATTTGCACTAAAATGCTAACGACGTTTCATGAGGATTTTTTTAAAAAAACACACACAAATTGCTTCAGAAATGTGGAGAACTAAACTTAATATAGTAAAGATGGGAAGTGGAGAGAACCAAAACTGGCAGCTCCTTCTGCCCCTAGTCCAGTGATGGCTAACCTTGACACTCCAGATGTTTTGGGACTACAACTCCCATCATCCCTGACCACTGATCCTGTTAGCTAGGGATGATGGGAGTTGTAGTTCCAAAACATCTGGGGTGTCAAGGTTAGCCATCACTGCCCTAGTCATTCATGCACCAATGTGGTTTTTAATTTCATTTTAGCCAACACAGGCCCATCCACCCCACGTCCTAACTGTAAGGCCAGTGTACCGACTTCAGAGCAAGCCTCTCTGAACACAGTGAGACTTCTTTCCAAGTAGACATGCATAGGACTGTGTCGTAAAAGTGGTTTGTGGTTCAGAAATGGCATAGGCTGACGTGTGTGTGTGAAACGAATCAGAAGTGCATGTCAGTTTCAAAACATTTAATAAATTAAATTACTTCAAATTAAACATTTCATACCAACTTATTTTAGGTCAGTTTCATGTGGTGCTCCCTTGCCCTTCCTTCAGAAGTGCATGATATGGTTGGGGTAGGGTTCTGTAGAGTACCTATCATCCTAGCACTGTAGTAATTTATAGCAAATAGGTTGGTTTTGCATTCCGGGGAGTGAGGAGCATTATTGCATTCCCTGTAAGATGTATCATATTCATCCCAAAAGGCTAATTCCTGCATCTCCTCCCAATATCTTTTGACCTATGGGAGAGAACAGATTAGCGGATGTGAGGAAAAGTGGGTCTGGAGGGACGGATGAGATGCTAAGTCTTGTCACCTGCTCCACCACCTTTCTACACTCAGCTTCCTAGGTGCCAACCCTGGGCAGCTAATGGCTCATGCCTGTGTTTGCTGCTCTCTGCTGCCATTATTCAATTGCAGCACAAAGGCAACTTTTCACTAGAAAAAGGAAAAGCAAACCCCCATCATGTGGCAACACATTTCACCAGAAAAAGGAAAAGAAACAGTCGCCACTAGGGATGGAAAAACCACAAAGAGATGCTGCTCTCAATATTTCACCCACCTACGCAGAGTTGTGGTATTTTGCTCAGCATAGGCAGAGACTAAAAACACACCAACAGCTCCAGAGTCAACACAGGAAGCTAGGTAGAACATCCTTTGGTTCAGTATCTGATCTTTGGGCTGGTAAATCTGAGCGAAACAAGAAAAAATGTGTAAGTGATGTTGTTTTTGAGCAAAAATATTTTTAAAAAAATCTAAATCCACCCATAAAATTTGGTTACTTCCCAGTTGAAATCCCACAGAAGTCAATGAGGCTAACATAATATGAACTGGGTTTTCTAGCTTACTGGGGCTGTGAATGGAGTTGTGGTGCTTCTGGTCCCAGATTATATTGACAAGAAAAAGAATCCGTTTTTATATACTGAAGATGTGGACTTGGGTTTTGCCTCCCATGTTAAGTATCATCTATAGACTTGCAAGAACCCTTCTGACATAAGTAGCTTTCAAGTCAACTGCTTTCGTTTTCACCATAGAACAGATTGATGCTGGAGACAAACTGTAGTCAGGTTTTCTTTTCAGAGACTTGAAAGTGTTATACCAAGCAGACGCATCTTTTCCTGTGGTGTAAACATTCATTTCTTGGGTCAGAGAAGTCTGAAGCGCTGCAAAACTTCTAAATGAACATGATACAGGAATGAGTGTGCACACACCATCGGCGAAAATGCCTCCATGATACCCCCTTCTGCTCCATTGCTGCAGCCAGGGACGAATCACAATTTCTGGGCCTATGACAAGCTTGTAACAGGGCCCCAAATCCCCTAGTCTGCTTTGAAAAATAGGGTTGATTTGTACCCTTCAGCTTCTTTAGGTCCCTTTCATTAAGCTTGTTGCACTACTGCATGCCTGATTTGTGTTTATAGCCATAGTTGACAGTATACCGGTAGCATGTATGGATATAACTTTTCCACAACTACTCTGTAGTCCAGGCAACATAAGGCAAAAGTTGGGTGTGAAGGGGAGAGTGGGAGATGAAACTACAGAATATGGGTATAAATTTGTTGAGAGGCATGTTGGGGTAAGGCAGGGGGAAGTGCTAAAGAAAAAGCTCTCTCCACTTAGAGCAAGGAAAGGGAACCTGAACCCACCCCCCGATGTTGCTGGACTAGCACTCCCATCATCCCTGACTGCAGGCCATGTGGGCTGGGGCTGATGGGAGATGGATTCCAGCTGCTGTACACACTGTTCCTTGCCCTGGGATCTAGAGCTAGTCCTTCTATGTGCTCTGGAAACCAGATGCCTAGCTCATTTACTCAAAAAATAAAATAAAAAAATTCCTTCCAGTAGCACCTTAGATACCAACTAAGTTTGTTCTTGGTATGAGCTTTCATGTGCATGCACACTTCTTCAGATACACTGAAACAGAAGTCACCAGACCCTTATATATAGTGAGAGGGTGGGGAGGGGTATTACTCAGAGGGGTGGTGGAAATGGGTGAAAGGTTGATAGCTGTGGTAAACCTGTTGATGACTGTTAACGGCTGCAATTAGTCTTACAGGAAAAAGCAAGGGGTGAGAAGGTTAAAAAAGCTTTGTCATGTATAATGAGATAAGAATCCAATGTCTTTGTTCAGACCAGGTCTCTCCATGGTTTTAAGCTTGGTAATGAGTTGCAATTCAGCAACTTCTCTTTCCAGTCTATTTCTGAAATTCCTTTGCAATAAGACAGCTACTTTGAGATCTTGTATAGAGTGTCCTGGGAGATTGAAGTGCTCTCCTACTGGTTTCTCTGTCTTGTGATTCCTGATGTCAGATTTATGTCCATTTATCCTCATTTACTCACATAAGTTTTACAGGCTCCAGAGTGCATCAACAGCATCGGCTTACATTTCCATGGAGGTTTCAACATCCCTGATGAATGATGGCTGCCCTTCCTTCCTGATGCCACATTTTGTTGGCCACATTCTGCACAGTATACGCCTGGAGGAATTAAAGCACTCTGGGACACAGTTCTTCAGTGAGCATGTCACGTAAAGCGCCATGCCGCTCTCCTGCCTCTTGAACTGTGCATTGCAGGGCCAAACTAGAAGAGAATGCAATTCACACAATTAGCAGTTGTGTGAAGGGCTTTTTGAAAGCAACAGCAGAAGCCCTGATCCAACAGGAACTCTGGTCGGGGGGGGGCAGGGAGGACCCTAACCTTCACCTCCTGTTGCAGTCTTGATCTGTATTGAACCTCCTATGCTTGCTGCTTGCATTTAGGATGGATGTATAATTCACTCCAATGGGAACTTTCCTTCCAATCCTAATAGCAGGGAAAGAGGGGAGCGAGAGAGACCTTAACTGGGAACACAGCAAAGGATTACAGTTTCCCACTGTCCAACACAAGGATTCAGGAGGATTTTTTAGAAGCCATTCATGCAACTGCAAATTGTGTGAATGGTGTCTTGTCAAAGTTTCTTCCCCAGAGTTTCCTGTAGAAGTGCTTTCTTTTGCACTTTTCTCTTATACACTCCCCCCCAATAACACAAGGGGACTTGGTCTCTTCTTACTACGGTGTGAGCCCCTCCCTCCTGTTGCCTGTCAGCTCTTCTTGCCTCATGCCTAGGAAATGCCAGCGAAACTTGCAAGACATCATTGCAGACATACATACATACATACATACATACATACATACATGTGCACAACCACTACATTCTAAAACTTGTTGTTTGAGAGACAGCAAGAGCACTTTGTGTACATGCTCCATTGGCTCACTGTTCAGAATGTTGCCTGTTCTGCTCTAACATTCTTCTGAACTGCACCAGCAATCATGACGAGATTTAGATGGCTGATAATATAGCGTGCCTAAACATTCTTCAATAACAGCCGCTAAGGCTTAGTTTTCCTCTTATGGTAACTGGCTTGCATCCTGGGCCAGGCATCCTCCCTAGGCCTCTGTGCATGGAGTTCTGTCTGCAGATTACTGCTGGATGAGTAGTAGATGAAGAAGTTGCCCCATTTCATCTAAAACCAGCCACTGCAACTTTCTTTTTATCCTCCTCAGCTGTTGATTTCCCCCCCCCCCCTAATTTGCTTCTAGAACCAGAATCACTGACTCATATTTTGAAACACAAGAATGTTTCATTTAATGAGTCACTGAAGTCTTGCTGTTGCTGTATGTGACCTAGCATGGAAATCAATTTTTGCTCTCTCTTTAAGTACAGTTTTTCCCTCCCTGGAATATATTCTGCTGTTACATGTTGGTTTTGATAAATACCTGCACCAGAAAAGGAGTGTGTGTGTGTGTGTGTGTGTGTGTGTGTGTGTGTATTAACATGCATATACACACACAATTATATATCTGTGCACACAAACATGTTAAAAAAATTAATCATAAAATCAATTATATATCACTTCACTCAAAGGAGTTGAACAGATGAGCCTTGAGAGAGATTGGCATGGTAGTCATCAGCAACAATGATTAAGTGACTGTGACCTTAGCAATAGCAGTGCCTCCATATCTGCCTAATAAGCCTTAATACTTAATAGCAGTTAAAAGCAAGCTATTGCCTTGAAACTCAGCCTGCAGATTTCCCAGAGGTATCTGGTTACTTTGGGAAACAGGATACTAGACTAAATGGGCCTTTGGTTGGATCCTCCTGGGCTTTTGTATTAAGTTCTTAAAGTGTCCAAAGAGGGTCATGAATAATAACCATTCTTTGGGTTGTATCCAAGTAAATCATTGCATGTGCAGAATGACATCTGTGAACGCAACAGAACTTCCCCTCCCTTTCCTCCTTTTATGCACCCTGGCACCACCCCCAGATAAGCCCCAGACCAAATTTGAGTGGCACATGGGGGGAAGAGAGAGGAAGGGGAAATTCTGTTGAAACTTGTGAAAGTTGTTCCATGCGCATGCAATGATTTGGTTGGATAGAACATTTTATGTCCAGGTGACCAGAATGGTGAGAATTATAGAAATTAAGTCCTATGAGGAAAGAGATTAAGATGGAATAAGGAATGGTAGTTGTATTTAAATATCTGAAGAGCTGCCGCATGGTAGATAAGACTTGTTCTTAGTTGCTCCAGAGAACATGACTGGAAGCAACAGGTTAGCGGAGAAGCAGATTTGGCTAAACGTTCAGAGAAATGTCGTAATTGTAAGAGTTGTTCAGCAATGGAACAGACTACCTTGGTATGTGGTGGTGGGTTATCCTTTGCTGCAGATATCTGAACAAAGGTTGAACAGACATTTCTCAGGGATGCTTATAGTTTTTGCCTTTTGCATTGTGGATCCTGCTGTAATCAAGCAGTTTGGGCTAGTTGACCTACACAATCCCTTTCAACTTTATGCTTCTGTCATTCCAGGTCGGTCTGTGGTTTAAAGGCAGTGAAGATTTACCCATTCCAGAAAGCCCCATAGAACCTTTTCCATTTAACCGCCAGGAGCACCTTATAAAAGTAAGTGTAAAAAAAAATATCACAGGCTGCAAGCCAGATTGAAGTTAAGCACAGTTAAGACCACCCATTTCAATGTCCAGGAAATCTCAATTAAAAAAAAAGCTCAACAATTTTGCCACCCCTCCCCCCCAAAAAAGCTCAACTTTGCCACCATCCAAGATCTCAGGCAGAAATGTCCTGGGTCTGTTATCTGGATATACTATGAATTCAACCTGGGACGTTCTACATGTAAAGTGAGTGTTCAATCACTGAACCATTTGCCTTCTCCATTCTGGCCAGGCGTTGGTACTTAACTTATATGTACGCCTCTTGCCACCAAAATAATAATAATCTGTTCACTGTAAGAAGCAATAACGAAGGTGCCCTTTTTTCTGCTGAGCTGTGAGATCCCTCATCAGGATTGGTTTCCTTAAGAGGAAAGAGAGCATTAAAAACTTATCTCTGGGAAAATATTTTTCTCTACAAAATGACGGGCTGTGTTTCACATCTGTGAGGCTTAAATCTCACAGGTCTGTTTTTAATCAGCTTCTTATCCGAGGGTAATAATTTGCACTGACTGGGGTGCATATTGGGTTTTGATTCCAAGTTCTTTCCTGAATTGACAACCTACACAAAAAGCCCTGGAGAGGATCAAAGGGCCTTCTATCCCATATTTTCACACTTCGCTTCCCCAAAAAATAAAAAAGACTGCCCATTGGTTAGGAAGGGCCATAACTCAGTGGTAGAGCATATGTCTTGCAGTCAGAATGTGCAAGGGAAAACCCCTGCTGTCCCCTGCTAGATCTAGGAAACCTGTCTGCCACCCCAGAGAGCTGATGCCAGGCAGTGTAGACAGTACAGACTTAGATCGAATAGTGATGTGATTCC
This sequence comes from Darevskia mixta, assembly GCA_034641385.1. NCBI lineage: Eukaryota > Metazoa > Chordata > Lepidosauria > Squamata > Lacertidae > Darevskia > Darevskia mixta. The sequence goes on along the minus strand of JAWWNH010000062.1, from coordinate 2,688,533 downwards.
TTTGTTCTTTGTGTAATTGTATAACACAAAACTGACAGAACTAACACACAAGGTAGCCCAACCATATAGGCAGAAAGCTAAGCCAGCCATATGGCCAGACGTTTTAAGATTTGTTCCAGAATTTCTCCCCTTAAGTTTTTATACATTCCTAGTTGCAGTGGCAACCACATTGCCCCACATGAATGGAAAGTGGACTTCAGTATGAAAATACCCAACGCAGATCACCACATGCACATTACAACCACACAAAGTTTTCCCAGTGCAGAGATGTTCCTCATTGCTGAAAGACTTGCGAAGTGGTTCGGACATTGCATGTATACTTGGATAGATTGTTCTCATACAGTATCCTCTACATCAATTAACTGAAGCATGTTTCCTTTACAGTTTTTCTTTACTTTATTTGCTGATCCTGAAAAAGACCCTCCTCAGCTAAACTACACAGAGATGCTCCTTTATTTTGCATCCGATCCTGATTCTGTCGATGGTGTCTATCGGGCCCTCAGTGTCGCAACAGGGACACACATTCACAGGAAAAAACAGGCAATCCCTCCTGCTCCCCTGCGGGTAAATGTGCTGTTGATCTTGACAATAATTTAGCATTTGCTGGTGACAATTGAATTTCTTATTCCTTAAAGCTGGGCTGTTACATTGTTTTCATTTCAGTCTACACTGACTGCACCAAACTGAAATGAGAATGCTAATTCTGCAGATTTTTCACTTAATCACCCTTTCTGTTCTGGGTTGTTTCCACACTTACTCCTTAGTCTGGAGTTGCCATCTTATGCTCACTCACTTTCTCTTTCTGAGAGCCAATGTGGTGTAGTGGTTAAGAGCAGTAGACTCATAATCTGGCGGACCGGGTTCGCGTCTCCGCTCCTCCACATGCAGCTGCTGGGTGACCTTGGGCTAGTCACACTTCCCTGAAGTATCTCAGCCCCACTCACCTCACAGAGTGTTTGTTGTGGGGGAGGAAGGGAAAGGAGAATGTTAGCCGCTTTGAGACCCCTTCGGGTAGTGATAAAGCGGGGTATCAAATCCAAACTCTTCTTCTCTAGAGAATCAAGATGATGTTATTGCTGATGCCATTGCATCCTGATGATTCCTGCTCAGTCCCTCCCATTCCCCACTTTTAAAAAAATTGAAATGCAGTTTGTTCAGTCAGCCTGTCCATTGTGGACTGGTCAAGTGCTGTGGAGGCTTTTCAGGGCTGTAATTGCCTTTAATTAAAATCTGCTTGCAAGCTCTGCCACCCTTTGGTCTTTTCCTGCGGCATGTGGCAGTAGCATTGTTGATAAAGAGCCTCTTTAATTACCGCTTTCCTCTGATTTTTTTTATTTTTTTTAATACTCTTTCTTGGATAATGAAATTGTACTATTTCAGTAATATAGAAAATAAGAAGAAAAGGGGGGGGGACAAATAATGACGTCCTGGTGGCAGAAGTTGACACCATATTCCTCACTAACAGTCACTAAAGGGTTCGAAAGTGCTTTTGATGCCTTTCAGAATCCCACTACATTCATCTGAAGGCCATGGCATGATGCGGACATCTCTTCTGCTCGGAAATGTCAACTGGTCCACAATGAAGCAGCTACATTACTGGCTAGGGTTGTGTTTAGATCTCATATAGATGTCACATAACCTCTGTTTTAAAACGGCCACGCTGACTGCCAGTTCACTTCCAGGCCTAATTCAAGGTGTTCACGTTAGTGTTTGAAGCCCTAAACAGTTTAGGACTCCAATATCTGAAAACTCCCTCCCTCCCTACAGAACCTATTGGGTGCTAAGATTGGCAGAGGTAGTTCCTCTTGGTAATTCCTCCATCCTCAGAGGGTTGAGGGAGACTTTCCAGGAGATAATATTCCCTGTGGCAGCCCCTAAATTGTAGAACTCTGCAAAGAGGTGCATCTGGCACTTTCATTGTATAGCTTCTGGAAAATGGTAAAAACACACACACACACGGACCCATCTATTTTTGTGGTTGCAAATTGTTTTAAATTGTTTTTTATATTGTGTTTTCATGTTGTAATCGCCCTGGGATTTTAGGGTGAAGGGTGGGTGAATAATAATAATAATAATAATAATAATAATAATAATAATAATAATAATAATGAAGAAGAAGAAGAAGAGTTTCCACTATATATATTAGGAGGAAGGGATGGTTCAGCCTGATATTTCTAATCAGATTAGTATAATAGAGTACATGCCTTTCATCAGGAACCGCTGAGAATCTCAGTTCTGCAATGCAGGCTAAGCTTTTCTCAATAGACTTCCCAACAAACTTACAAAACTACAATTCTTGGGATCCCCACCAGTTAAACCATTTTAAAACTAGATTTCTAATGATGGTGCCAGTCTTGAATGCCCTCCCTAAAGAAATGCATTAGACCCTGGCATTACAAATTCACACTTGTCTGAATTTTGCAATGCAGCTCTACAAACACGCAATATTTATGACAATGCATATATCAGCGGGAAATATGTATATATCATGAAAAAATAATACATTAGTGAAAAAGGCATACATAAATGAATTATATCCTGGGAAATTGCTCCCAAAATGTGCACATTAGCCAAAACTTCTTATGAAACTTTGTTAATAGGAGAAATTTGCACAAAATTCTAATGAATTTTTATGAAGGCTATCACAAATTGTTGCAGAAGGTGGCAAACTGAATTTAAGATTAGAAAAATGAGAAACAGAGAAAACTGAAATTGACAGTTCCTTCCTCCCTTAGTAGCCAATCTGTCACACTTTCCATCCCCAGTATGTTCCTTCTGCTGAGCAGCTGATAACAAGTGATGGACAGGATGAGCAGGAAGAGGAGGAGGCTCCTGAGGAAGGTGAAGAGGAAGAAGAAGAGAAGGAAAAAGAAGAGGAAACTGAGTCTTTCACCAATGAAGGAAACATTTCTCTGGATACACTACTCAAAGTGTTTCCGCATGAAACAAGCAAAGCTGCCGACAACCACAGATTTACTGGTTCTCTGAAACCAGAGGATACTTACGAGGTTGGTTAACTAGCGAATGGTTCCAATGCTTGTTTAATTAATCTAGTATCCTACTCTTGTCCAGAAGCTCGTTGCAGGTAACGTGTCACTTATTACAATTTTAAAGATTAAGCAGGATTGCTTAACTTTTGTCAACCAATAGCAGCCCAGTCAAAACGGCCTTCTGCTGCTTCTGAAATATGACCAGGATAGGGCTCACTTGGGACCTCCAGAGATGGGGAGATCCATAAATATAGGAAAACTACACAGACCAGTGTGTGTGTGTGTGTGTGTGTGTGTGTGTGTGATGTAAGATTACACAGAGTTCTAAGTATCAGGTTGTCAAACGCTCACCACGGACAGCCAGCTGGAAGCCCCTCAGGCTGATTTGTGAGGAAGGGCGGGGTGTAAAATAAATAAATAAATAGACTTTAGTCTACTGGTGGTCTTAACCAACTTTAATCAAGATGTGGTAAGAGAGTTTCCTCACAGTTTTACTTTTAAGGAAAATAGCACTGTTACATGTGCCCTGAAAAAAGTTGTGTCTCTCCACGGATGTCTCATGTAATGGCCTTTAATCTGAGTGTACCAGTATAGCAGCTAGCATTGTGAGACTGGAAGTTACCAGTTCCTGCTTGAGCACAGGCAAGCCACAGCCTCAGACTCCTACCTGCAGCATGGGGATAATGCTAAGGACCTAACGGACCTATTGTAAGGATCACTGGGATAATGCTTGTGAAGCAGGTACCATCCATATGACCATCCTCATGGCCAAGTGTTAGACATTTGAAGCACTCTCTATAGTTGCTAAATATTTCATGCAGCCTGACTGCCCAACAGTTGCATAGCAAAATAGAGTCACAGCCCCCCTAGGCCACTGTCAGTAGAATAGAGCAGTCCCTGTGGCCATAAAGGATGTCCATCTCTGCCTTGCAGAAATGGTTTGCCGCCCAGCATTACAGTGACTTCCTAGGAGGGTGGGTAGTAGAGAGCTCACCATCAGAGCCAATCCGGTGGTCCCATCAGTGTGCCCAATCTCCCCGTTGCCTTGTTCTTCCCCTTGCTGGTAATCTGCAGCAATGCTGCTGCCAGGAAGCCAGTGCTGAGGCTCTGTCCCACTAGGTGAGCTGCTTCTGACAGCGTTCTGATTGTTGCTTTCTAAATTGCTACACTTTCCTAATACTGTAAGCCGTTTGTATGTTCCCTTGAAGCATTTCATTAAGGTATACCGGGATCTTGGATCTGAAGATCTGACGCCCATCCCAGTGGCGCTTCTTTTGAAGCACCCCTTCATTCAAGACTTGATTAACAGCTACCCCCAGTACAAGCTTCACGTAAGTATCTATTTCCCTGTAAGTACACAGGGATCCGGAATGTCTTTTCTTTTTTTTACATTCAGGAAATACAAAGTGCTGTGAAGTCAAAACAGACCTCTTCATTTACAGAGTCTCTATATACAATTGTAACAACCGTTTTGCTTGGATCAGGGAAGAGAGGGCATTTACTGGGGCTATGCTGAATGTTCTGCGACTGGCAGCTCAAAATTGGCATGTGGTTTGGTGGCCCGTTTGTTCCCTTGGTTAGTGTTTCTCAGTGCCATTGGCCCTCCTCCGCTTCCTCGTTTGCTCTCACTGACCTTCGCTCTGTCTGTGTAGCTGACGGTCGTAATTAGCACTTGTACCATTCTTGAAACCATCTTATCAGATAATAGCATTGTGACATCATTGACAACATTCATATGAGTTATCGCTGCTCATTTAAATTAAATGGCAATGAGGGCAAATGTGGCATTTAAAAACCACAAATATTTTTGCAGAGAGTGTCCAGAATTTCCCCAAACAGGAGAAAAGGTCTTGGTCAGGGAAGGGGAGGCCAGAATCTTCTCATTTGGAGACATTACTACTTGATGGTCATTGGATGTATTCAGGAAACACACATATAAATAAGCATGTCCTTTCCCCACACACTTTCTCATCAAAGATGGAGGTGCATATTCACCCACTGGACATTCATCTCTACCTTCATGAGGACTGGAGATCAATATACTGTATGTATCTCCCTCTGCCATAACATAAAATTTCATCCCTTGCTGCTTCTAGAAAATATTTAAAATAACCTTGAAGAAGACAGCTGCTAGGGAACCCTACATCATCTCCAAATTTTGCATGCATGATATATGGAACAGGAGGCTATGAAACAACCTCCACTTTCCTCACTCTGTATCTCCTTATACTTAATGCTGATAAATGGTGACAATCTAACAAGTCATTTCTTTATATTGTTTTGGTGCCCTTGAGCTTGGGAGGGATCAAGGGTTTTCTCTAGGTTGGGGAGGCCCACTATGACAAAGTGTTGAGAACACCTCATCCTAGATAGCCCCAAAGCCTGCAGATGGTCCTGCATGCTGGCAGTCAGGTTCAAGGTCGAATGTCTTTACGTCAGGTTCCAAGGTGATAGGGATTCTGCACCCGCCTCTCCCAAGACTCATCGAATAAACAGCAATGCAAAAACAAAACAAAACAAAAAAGAGGTTTCTTTTCAAGAAGAATAAAACTGCACGAAAACAAACCCCATAGAGCTGTGTTATTCAGAGATCACTTGTGAGATAAAAGGAGCAGAAGCTAACGGGTGTGGTTTATAAGGCACTTGTGAAGCTGATAGGGAACCGGAGGAGAAAGCAGCGGCATGTTGCTGAGTAATGTCGCATGTTGCTCCTTTGTGGATGAAGTGCTGGCTTCTAAGCAAGACTTTGCAGCTTGTGACCCACCAAGCTGAACACAGCCTAGAAGCAATGTAGTTGTGGCCTTGCTGGCCGGCCTGGGGCTTGGCAGATCCCAGGCTTTTGAAGCCCCAGGCAGGCACCACAACTATTTATTACCCCGTATTAAATATGGCTATCTATGTGCATGGCACTTTGCAGAGGGCAGGCATGACTTGCTTCCGCCCCAAGGGGCTTATCGTCCAACGTAGACGCAGAGAAACAGCAGGGGGAGGTGGGAAATTGAGTCTTAGGTGGGCAGAGGAAGAGCAGGGGCAGAGGAAGGGGGGCGGTGGGAGTGGTATGCCCCAGGTGTCATCACTGAGGGGGGTGACATTCAGCGTGCTGCCCACCTGTGACTCCCAAGCCTACCCCGAGCCATCAGGGAAGGGGTAGAGCTGTGCTGCCTTGCCGGCGGCCTTCCTCCCTTCCCTCTTTGTTTTGACAGCTTGGGGAAGGCTTGGGAGTCACGGGCGGGCAGCAAGCCATTGCTGCCCGCTCCCGGGCTGCTTCCTGGGGGGAGCCTCCCCCAAGCTGTCAAAAGGAAGAGGGGAGGGAGGAAGGCTGCTGGCAAAGCGGCACTGCTCCCTCCCCACCCCCGCTCAGGAAGCAGCCCTCCATGGGCGCCTCGCTCCACCCCCCGTGGGTGGCTTGCTCCGCCCCCATGGGCAGCGCACCCCTGGGACACTCGCCCCACCCCCGTGGCCCTGCCCCTGGGTGCACAGCATGCTGGAGAAGCTAGCTCCGCCTCTGAGGAAAAGTAAACTAGGAGGTGCATCAAGTCCCGTGTTGGGCTACTTTTTGCCTTGGTGGGTCACAGCCTGTGCAGGCTTTTAAGTATAGAGACGAAGGATTCTAAACTAGTTAAGCAAGCAGTTTATAATTATTACTATTAGTATTGCTGGTGGTGGTGATGATTTTTTTGTATCCCACCCATCTGACTGGGTTAACCCAGCCACTCTGGGCGGCTTCCAACAGAATATACAATATACAAATATTGTATACAATTTTCCTGTACATCCAAATTCTTAGACTGTCCATATTACTCAATTGCTTCATTGGATACAACTCAGTCTTTTTATCGTTCATCATTATTGCACACCATATGCAATTCAAGACAGCTGGTCGCTTGTAGTTCACCCTTTAATTCTTTTTTCTCTCTCCATTGCGTTGGTCAGTACAACAGACCTTCCTTGTTATACAGGTATATCTGTGTTCCAGTTCATTTTGCAATAATGGCCCAAACCTCTTTGGTTTCTAAGGAATCAAGTGTATCCTGTATAGTACAGGCAAATAATTGTACTTAAGCAAGTTTAATTGTTTGAGATTTCACAGCTGGGCAAGTCTGTGGCAACAAGTAATACATGCTGTAACTGATTTTTTACTAATGTGCCTATTTATTGGGTATTTGGAAGATATGCTAATGAAATGTTGATTGTATGTATCTGTCTCTTCTAGCATACTTGAACTGATAATGATCAGTCCTCCATTGGCTAACATTTTCCTTTTATGTTATTAGTACCATTTGCTTCATTTGCTAGTAACTACAGTGCTATGAATGCAGAGTTTTTGCATGGGATGTAAGCAGCATGCCTCAGTGAAACGCTTCTATAGCTGGTATGCTGCATTTCTGCTGCAATCACTGGGTATATATATGGGCTCATCCAGACTTGCCCTTGCCCCTCCACTTTCCCCATGGGAAACCCCATCTTTACTGCAGAACCAGAGCAAACATCAATTGGGATTTCTCCGGATTGACATCTGAGACGATTTATAGCCTAAAGAGTAGGTATTCCTGAGGAAAGCAGTGGGACAAGGGCAAAACCTCTCAGAACCTTTCCTTGAAAGTGTAAAATAAATGGAAAACCACTTGGACCCATACTTTCTAGGCATGGGACAAGCAGAAGTGTGGGTGAACCCTATATTACAACAACAACAACAACATCAATAATAATAATAATAATAATAATACCCCTTCCATCTGGATGGGTTGTCCCAGCCACTTTGGGTAGCTCCCAACAGAATATTAAAAACACAATAAAACATCACACATTAAAAAACACCCGATAACAGGGCTGCCTTCAGATGTCTTCTAAAAGTCAGATAGTTGTTTACCCCTTTGACATATGACGGGAGGGCATTCCACAATGTGGGTACCACTACTGAGAAGACCCCCTGCCTGGTCTCCTGTAACTTCACTTCTCTTTCTCTTTCTCCAACACACCCCCCCTATTTTTTTTAAAATGGAAATGGTTTGGTGCCCCATGGTGCAACCCACTTCTAAATCAAGTCACAACCCACAAGTATAAGCAAATAGGGTTGCATCCAAATTTAGTCCTACTCAGAGTAGATCTGTTGAAATTAAGGAACTTAAACTAGTTGTGGCCATTAATTTGAATGGGTCTACTCTGAGCAGGGTTAACTTTGAATACAATAGATTTCAGCCCTTGGTTAATGGCATCACTCTTCTTTTAATGATATTGTTTTCATCTTGATAAGGAGCTACAACTCAGGGAAGCGTGTCCTCTTACTGCTGAACATTGAGGCACTCCTGATAAGCCCTCCACGTATCCCCAGGGTTCCTTGGAGCTGAGTGGGGAGAAACAACAGATCTCATGGAAATTTCTTAATCCCTTCCTCCTGGGAGCTGTGAGTCACTCTGAAGGTTGTTGCAATTCCTCATTCTTAACGGGCAGTTCCTTGAAGTGGCATTTTTCTTTGAAATCAATTCCTCTCAGTTCTGAGTCACAACCTTTAAAAAGAAAGAGAGAGAGAGAGAGAGAGAGAGAGAGAGAGAGAGAGAGAGAGAGAGAGCATTCACTGTTCTGTTCTTTCTGTGTGTCAGAAGTAGAACTTCTCCTGCAGGTACTGATTAATAGATACTGGTGTGCGAAATAGCCTGGGCGATAAGCTTGCCCGGGGGCACACATCTGATGAAGGGTTAGTAAGAAATCAGTTGTACTCTTTTGTATCATTTCTAGCAAATTTCTGTGGTGCTGCATTACAAACAAATGCACACAGTTCACATGCCCAGTTCTTTCTGCTCCACTCACTCAGTGTACAATAGACTCCAGAGCTTTCGCTTTGTCACCCAGATATATCCACGCCCCTCTTCCTCTGCTCTTTTCCTTTGCTCTTGCATCCACAAAGCCATCCTCTCTTTCCAGGGCTTGCCTGACACATTTTGCTCCCTGAGATAAAAGCAGCAAATGGTTCTTCCCCCTTGCCAGCAACTCAAGGTGCATAGTACTAGGGACAGATGGGCAGCCTCCAGTTTATACCTAGACCTTGCCTTTGGTGTGCCCACTCCAACAAGTTATGGAGACCGGCAACATGTGAAGGGGCCTTTTCAGTGGTGGCTCCTCCATTGTGGGATACTCTCCCCAGAAAAGTATTCCTGGCACCATCAATATCATCTTCCAGGCACCAGGCTGAGACATTCCTGTTTACGCAGGACATTCCCCCCCCCCTTCACTGGGATCATATTGTGTGATGACCCTGCCTGTTTGGTGTTTATAATATTGCGGGATGAGCACTTACAGTCAGTAATGTTGTTTTATGCCTTTGGGTGTTTGTTTTCCATTCTTGTAGGTATATGCTTCTTCTTTTTTACAATTGTAAGTTGCTTCAAGACTTTTATTTAAATGCTCTATTAATTTTGCACATAGTTTAGAAAACAAAAACACAATAGGGAGAACTGTTGAATCACATGTTGATGGATAGTAGATATAAATAATATAAGTGACTAGTATATCTTATACTTCACATGAGGAAAACAAACACAGGAAATGAGCTAAAAAGAAGGGGGAAGGGGGGTGCATCAATATAACTCTGCAAAAATCATATCATTTCCACATATTCCATATATCTGCCGAGGCTGCTGTCAAGGAGTGTGACAGCCATGCCCTATTCATAACTTCAAAAATATCTCGCCAAACTTCTGGCTTAGTCCTACCAGACAAAAGTCTTACATGCCATGTAAGCATTTACTGTATAGCTGTATTCCTGGTGTTAGTCCACCCTTTTCCAGTGTTGGTTCTTCCACTTCTGAACCATGGTAGTTCATTCCAAAGGGACTAATAAAAATAATAATAATAATGCCTTCAATTTTATTTCCTCATTTCTACTGTCAAACATTGATAATAGCACCAGCTGGGGTGTAGGTTGAACAGGTTCTCTAAGAATATTCCTTTAGATTTTTTTGTAGTAAGATGATGATAATAATAATAGTAGTAGTAATAATAGTAGTAGTAATAATAGTAGTAGTAGTTGTCATAATAATAATAATAATATAACCCAGACAGAGGCAGTGCTTGGGAACGGAAAGGGAGATGACTGCTCTAAGAGGGCTCTCTTAGAGCAGTCATCCCCCTTTCCGTTCCCAAGATCTAAGCCTACATCCCTTCCTTCCCCATTCCATGAACATGGCTCCTGACACACAGGCCAACCTGCTACATCCTTTGCCTCTTCCTACTCAGCCTCCCATACCAACCTTTTTGGCAGGCTAGGCCTCCCAGCGCCCAGCAATGCAGCTTGACCTCATGCTCCAGGCCAGGGTCCTTCTCCACTTTCCATCCCGCCACCTTTGCGGCCACCCCCTTCTGCGATTCATGTGCATTATTATTTTATCAGCCTGTGCAATTCTCCACTGGAGCCCACCCAGTGAGCCTTTGGTTCTGCACCCAGAGAAAGACGTCGTTTCCAGCAACTACCACCCCAAGCGCCTCCAGTTGAGATGGAGGAGTTTTGTTTGTTTGGTTTTTTCTTTTGTTTACCTGTTTGTTTTTTTACAGACCATTTACGGGCCAACTGGATTGCCCACATGGCCCAAGCTCAATCTGGCAAGGTGGAGCAGATGGAGCACACTGATGGCTGTGCTCAAAGGGGGCAAATAATAGGATTTACCCTCACAAGTAACAACTTCTAAAATATGAACTAACAAAGGTAGAGTTATTGGCTGGTTGTTGCACACGACAGCCTGTTTCTGTTTTGTTTTGTTTCGACATCATGAAGTTACGAAACCGTGACATCTTGAAATTAATATTATTGGTGGAAGAAATGCATGTTGGTTTGGAATTCAGGTAATATAGAAGCTAGATAAAATAGAATCTTATAACTCTGATTCATAACTACTTTTCTAGTTGTAAGCCTTTACATAGATAGTATTTGGAGTAAGGTGATTTGTGTCATTGGGGTACTATGGTATATGTGTGTATAATTCTGTACCAATAACCATTCTGTATTACGCAAATCAATTTTGGTAATAGAGAATGTTGATAACTTCCAATTTTGTAAAAGGGGGTGCAGCCATGTTACTTTAATAAATTATATGTTGCTGGCATTATTTGAAAAGTTTTCAAATACCTCTTAGGTGTATTCCAGGGATCCTTACTCCAATGCTAAGTTTCCTACCATAGAGGAAGGTTTTTTGCTAGTTTTCCATTAGTTAAGTATTAGCCTGAGTGTTAAGTATTAGTTAAGTATTAGCCTGAGTGTTAAGTATTAGTTAAGTATTAGCCTGAGTGTTAAGTATTAGTTAAGTATTAGCCTGAGTGCGTATCTATTTATTAGGTAGATCAGCATGTCTATTTTTGATTACTGAATAAGAGGTCCTACAGCAGTCAGCTGGCTGTATAGCGACGTCCTTCTAACTTACTCTTTTCTTATTCCTGTAGGATTTTAAATTGATGCTGCAGACAGCAGACCAAGCACATCCAAGTGATGGAGAAACCGTTGTCATCCCAAGTTAAAATATTATGGGGTGGGGAGGCTTTCTAATAAAACAAAAGCATTTCCAAAGGCTTTCCTGAATTTTGGGGGTTGATCCTTGTTCCGTTGTGGATCTCTTTCCTTCAGTTAGCATAGTAATGTTTTGTATTCACTCTATTTTAAATAAAAGTTTATTTCAGCAATACAATGCTAACGTGATCTTAAACGCTCAGGGCCAGGGCCATTTCACATGTTATGCAATGATAAAAACCCAGATGTGCTCACTTGATGGGGGAGCTGTAAAGAAGCCTGGCTTCCTAATGAGTCACTGGTATCCATAGGAGTAATATTTATTGATTTATATACCACTGGCTTGCCCTTCAAAGCTTAAAACCCAATTATAAATATATAGCCACCCAATGAAACCATTTCATCAAAACATTAAAATAAACATCACATTTATCAAAAGGTACAATAAACATGCCAGCTAAAACAGCATAACATTTAAAACAGTTGCCCAAAAAAAGCAGTTAAAACAGGAGGCTCAAGCCCGGAGATCAAGGGAATGCTTGTCTGGAACAGCTGCGCCAGCACACTGCCAATACCAATGGGGTAACATTTCACAATACCGATACCACTAGTGAAGAAGCCCACCTCTGTCCTACCAGCTGGCATCTGTCTGTCTCAGGAGACAATGGAGGAGTGTGCCTTTGTAGGTGAGGTCAAGCTGTTGGACGGTTGCAGCACCTGTTGTGGTTGTAGAGTGCAGGAGAGACATGTTTTGTTGCAGCTGGGGCAGATGAAGGCATCCAGTTGTTCTGCTGCAGATGAGCCATGGTGTTTCTTCTCTCTGTGCTCCTCCCAGCAGTTATTCCTCCTCTGGTCACTACTATAGATGCACAACCTGACTTACTTTCTCCAGGCACTGTGGTCATCTGCAAGGGATTCCCACACGGCGGGGTTAATGTTGCCAGTCCACATGCCATGTTTGCAAACATTTTTGTAACACAGAGTTGGTCTGCCAACAGGCCTGGTGCCTGAAGCCATGTCTTTCTGCTACAGTCAAAATGAAGAAGAGGGGGGGTACTCGCTTAGGACCACCCAGTATTCTAAAATACCATAACCTTTACTTTTTATCCAAAAGGTGGCAGAAAAACCACAAAAGTGGTTTCTCAGAGTTGGGCCCGACTTGTGGAGAGTGGAAGGGTGAAACCAAGCTGCTGGCATTGGTTGTTGGGTCAGCCGCACTTTGCACATAACAGATGGATATTAAAACTCGCATCATCCGTGTTTCTGTGTGTGTTCTGTGCTTTTGAGCCCAGCTTGTCCCCTGAGCCCAGCTTTCCTCCGTCTTCAGTGTTTAAATGAGAAAAGTATCTGTTTTTGCAATGATTTAGTAATCGTCTTGCTGATTTGGCCCTGCCCTGTGATTCTGTTTTTGTTTCAAAGGTGAAGATCAAATTCAGAAGGTTATATTTGTCCTCATGATGTTTTTTTAATGCAATTTTCTATGTCCGACAACTTTTTATTTTACTGTGGGAGAACTCTCACCCAAGCTCAGATCAGATTGGTTCAGACTAAATGAATCCATTCAGTGTCCATTCAGATGATAGATGGACACCATTGGATTTCACCCCATGGTTTGTCATTTACGGCTTTAAATTGGGGCAGAAACCACATTGCTCTCCATTCTGCTTCATCTATACCCCTAAACCAACACTTCCAGACCATCTTCAGAACTTCACCACACTCATATTTAAACCATGAAATTAGAAATGCTGGAAGTGACACCTCTCATTGCCTTCAAATTGTCTGTGCAGAGTTTCTCAAAACAATGTTAGTTATTGCACTCACATCCTGCTCGTGGGCTTCCTGTAGGCATCTGGTTGAACACTGTGAAACCCAAATCCTGAGCTAGAAGGGCCATTGATCCAGAAGGCTCCTGTTCGAATGTGACCCCAATTTCCTCAAGAGGACCACAGCAAAAAACCTGGCCTGGGCTCCCTCATTTTTTCTTCCACACACATTTCCAGAACTAGAAGACCTGGTGTTTTATTTAATTTTGCTCTAATTCAGGCTTGCACCATAACTTCACCCTTCTTATAAATGCTACAAGATTCCTTGCTCTAGCTTGAAAGGGGGACAGGTACAGACTGGCCTACTTTGATCTAAGGATGTAACAATTCTCAGCCATAAGATGACCTAATTCAGATCTGAAGTAGTAGATAAATGTTGTCCTCATTCTGAATGTGGCTGTGATGTGGCAGTTCGTAGCCATACAATGACCTAATTTTCATCAGATATAACTAGAAATTGTCATCCTCTGACTCTGGCTGTGCATGAAACAAGTTTCCTGCTCTCCCTGCTTCTTTGCTTTCTGCTGCCATCACCAGTCCTTTTAACAATGTTAACACTAACAATCCATTTTTATAAAGCACATATAGATTTGATTTGATTTTACACACAAACATTTTATCCTCTCAAGAACCCTGTGATGTAGATCTTTCCAGTTCTGGTCCCAACACACTACTAGGGATGGATGAATTTCAATTTCTCTCTGTTTCTCATTATCTTAAATTCACGTGGAGGAACCTTTCTGATCTCTATCACACACTCATGCCAACTTGGCTGGGCACATGGGACATCCACCTGTCAACCACCTGGCATCATGCTGACATCAGGTGACCAAAAGCTGGGTGTTTCCAGCCACTTGTCAAAGTTGACTCTCAGGGGTCGGGCAAAGGGTCTCCAGACTAATGCAGCCAGCAGGATTGCACTCTCAGCTGACCAAGTGGGAGGTCCAATCCTGCTAGCAGCAGAGACTGGCATCACCAGCACATTCTGAAGCAGACTCCTGCAGCCAGCTGGACTGAGCTCCACCCTTGCCCATCAGCTGATGTCACTCTCAGGAGCTGGAGTCAGGCGTAGGTCAGCCATAAAACAATAAAGCACCTGATGTCAACGAAGTCAACTCTTCATTCAAAGAAACAAAACAAATCACAGCAACTCTTCCCAGTAGGTCTGGCTCCAATGAGGCAGGGCTGAAGGTCTCCACCTTCCCATCGCTCTCTAAGGTTCCTTCCCCGGTTGCTTCCCCAGGAGCCTAAGGCTCCATCACCTTGTCTCTCGTTGCTCCACATTCATTTCTCTGCATGTTCTGGGAGACGATGGGGGAAGGGAGCTGGTCGCAGCAGGAGAGGGGAGAAGCTGCCTTTCCTTGACTATGCAGCCCTCCTTTCCTGCCTGCTAAACTTGATGGCAGGTTTTTAGGGCAGAAGCACATCTTGTATATACTTCTGATTCCACTAAATAATCTTTCCCCACAGAGGTGTGTCTGGCATCATCACTGTATAGCTTATGCTCTGTGCTGAAGATGCACTCAACAGACCTTTGACACCTGAGATTCATCTCTTTCAGGACCCACCCTATTCTGATAAGGCATTGTTTTAATTGATTTTAATACTGAATTTTTGTATTGTCGTAACATGCCCTGGGACCTTATGACGAAGGGCAGATAAGAAATCCAACTGATGAATAATAAAACAAAAAACAATTTAATGATATATGCTATTTTCCCATTGAAAAGTGCCTTCCCACAGTGGGTTTTACCTGTGTATCTTTTCCCCAGGAGGAATGACATGCAGTTGGGAAATGGCGCAAGTAGAAATCCCTCTTCCTGTCTTCCACAGTGACTTCATTGTTGTTGTTGTTGTTTTGGGGGGGGTGGCAGGTTAAATTTAAAAAAGAGAATCAGAAAACTACATGGAGCATAGTGAAGCTTTGTAGCTCTGTCCTCAGATAAGTGAATCAAAGTTTTGAAAAAGTTTCATTCTCAAACTCCAGGGCATCTGAAACAAAGTACAGCTTGTTTTCCTCTGTCACCCCATAGCATTTATCTAATTTTAATCTCTGCCAGCCCAGCTTTTAGACTGCTTATAGGTGTGTGTGTGTGTGTGTGTGCGTGTGTGTGCGAGTGCACGCACAAAATGTGACGCTCTTGCCTGTGGTTGATACATTTGTTTACAATTGCCTCACCAGAAGAACCACTGGCGCTCATTAGCAACATTATACTGACGAGCGCAGGGTAAAAGCGAGTGTCTGTGGCTTGTATGTTTTTCATGTAGACCAGAATTCGTTCCTCAGAGTGCATTTCATCGGCTAAGGGGGCAGGGAGGGGGAGAGCACCAGTTTTCTTGGAGGCATTTCAGGTAACTAGGAGTCTTCAGAATTATTTTGTCAATGTGCAGAAGTCAGCACACCTCATCTCACCAGCTATGTTCATTTCTTCCTGCCCATTGTTTCTCTCTCCTATCTTTCATCCACCATCACCCTAAGACTCCTCCCCCGCCTCCCCTCCCCCATGTCTTCAGTGTGCTGGTCCCGTGGGGTATCCGAAAGGCGAGGTCTAAGTCCGGTCCGTGGTCAGAGGTACAACATAAAGGGAGTCCGTAATAACTGAAGCAGGGTGCAGGGCAGGGAGTCAGGCAAAGTCAGGAACAGGTAGGCAAGCAGGGAACCAGGGCGGGTCAGGAGCTCAGGCAGGAAAGCAAGACAGGTTTCAAGCAGGAACACCGGCAGGAACTGGTCACCAACGATGTTGCTCCTGCAACTTGGGGCTGGGGCTGGCCGGCTTTTATCTGCCCCGAGGCATAGGGCAGCTCCGTTCCTCAGGTGACTCGCCTCTCCTGGCTTGGAGGCGAGCACTCCTCCTGCGGGAACTCAGTTCCCTTCGCCTCTCTGCCCTGAGCCTCTGCAGCTCAGGAGAGGCTGGAGGGTTACCAGACCCAGAGGCAACCTCAGCTTCCCCTGACGGGGCTGGGAGTGGAGCACCTACAGGCAATGGGTCCTCCATCCCATCAGGAGCCAGAGCAGACTCAGCAGATGCCTGCACCTGAGGATCCAGCACAGGTGAGGACCCTTCAGACTCAGGCCCTCGCCCCGGCTCTGCTGATTCTGGAGGCGGGGAATCCTGTGCAGGCTGGGATCCCTCAGGTTCAGCATCCGAGTCTGAATCCCAGGCCATCACATTCAGGATCTCTCCTTTCCTATCTCACTCTCTCTTCAGCTTCCTACCCAGTCTATGGGCTTCGTTTTCATATTTCGCTTTTGCGTGTGAATAAACCATCGGGAAAGATGAAGGGGGTGGTGTGTGTGTGCATGTGTATTGCTCGATATACCACATCTCTACGCCGTTATTATGCATAATTTCAGCAGAACTGCCCGCAAGAGACAAAAGCGCCATGTTAAGGCAGTTATCCTTAGCACGAGGTATCCTCTGCCAGTTCTAAATCACAGATCCAGACAAGTTTGCACCAAAGACAAAGGCAATGAGCATCTACCATATTGGTTTCCCTCTGCTTGGAAAACCCCTTCCCTGGGCATCAGTATTAAATGCAAAACAGGAAGTGATGCCCATCTAGATTTATTTCCATACTGAGAGCACCATGCATTCGGGGGGGGGGGGGACATTGACAGCAGCTAACCGCAAACCCACCAATTCTTGATGCAGTAAATGGAGAACCAAAACTACCTAAATAGGAGCTGACATAGGAGATGCTTCCATGTGCGAGAATTTCCTTGGGAAAGTCCTCTGTCTCTGTGGTGGCACCAGACTCCTTATACTCCTAGTGTTTTGGTTCTTTTCTCATCTTTAGGCTGCTCTCTCTCCTTTTTGGGAGTCAGTGATCCACTTTATGTGATTAAGTGGTCACACTTCTCTGGAACTGCAGCACTTCAAGTTAATGTGCAGGTGGAAAGTTGTATCTTTGAACACTCACCTGCAGCAGAAAGTGGTGGTAGGAAAGCTTTCCCTGGACAAATAATAATAATCCCACCCCACCCCCCAACTTTATGACAGCTTTCTATAGCTTTTATAGCTTTCTATGTGTGATGTATCAGTTAGGGTGTCACACCAGGACCTGGGAAACCAGAGTTCGAATCCCCACCCCCTCAGCCATGAAGCTCACGTTGGGTTGGTTATTGGCCACTATAGGCTATTTTGGAAACATGCTTGTTCACTTTGCATTTGGATATCTGGATATCTGCATCTGGATATCTGCATTTGGATAATTTTTGCACAGTGGTTCCTGAGATCGAGGAATGTGTTTTTGCCTATATTTGGATACAATTTGATGCCATTTTGAATCAAAATGGTGGACAGAACCTTTCAAAACTGCATTGATTGTAAACACTGCACTGAGGTTTTAGTTTTCCGGTCTCTGTGTCTGCGCAGACGCGATTTCCGACACCACAGAAGCGAGTCCCCGTGCCGTGCTGCGCCAGTTTAGCGCAGCGCGGGGACTCACTGAGAGGGCAGCTCAGTTTGGGGGCAGCTCATGGGCCAGTTAAATGACCCACAAGTGGCCCATGGGTCTTAGGTTGCTGACCCCTGGTTTATTGTAAAGTTTGCATTCTGTTCTTAAGGGGAGAGGGTTAGGGCTGCCTGGGAGTGGGCCCCAGCCAACAGAATGTGTGATAGGGCTCTGTGGGGTGGTGAATGCTTCCCTTTGTGAGGCAATCATTAAACCGCTTCTTAAAATAATAATAATAATAATAATAATAATAATAATAATAATAATAATATTTGGACCCAGCCAATATGGCCAACTATCGCCCAGTCTCAAATCTTCCATTCTTGGGCAAGGGGATTGAGCGGGTGTTTGCTGAACAACTCCAAGCACGCCTGGAGGATACGGACCATTTGGATCCCTTCCAGTTGGGATTCAGGCCTCATCATGGGACTGAAACTGCCTTGGTCGCGCTGGTTGATGATCTCCGGCGGGCTAGGGACAAAGGTGAGAGCTGTTTCCTAGTTCTGCTGGTTCTCTCAGTGGCCTTTGATACCATCGACCACGACCATGTTCTGAACCGTCTAGAGGAGCTGGGAGCTGGGGGCACTGTTATGCAGTGGTTCTGTTCCTTCCTCCTGGGCCGGGTCCAGAAAGTGGTGGTGGGGGATGAGTGTTCGGATCCCTGGGCTCTCACTTGTGGGGTGCCTCGGGGTTCTGTCTCTCCCTCATGCTTTTTAATATCTATATGAAGCCGCTGGGAGAGATCATCAGGGGGCTTGGGCTGGGTGTTTATCAGTATGCAGATGATACCCAGCTCTACCTCTTTTTAAATCAGAACCAATGAAGGCGGTGAAGGTCCTGGAGGCGGTTGGAGGATGGGTGGCGGCTAACAGATTGAGGTTAATTCCTGACAAGACAGAAGTACTGTTTTGGGGGGACAGGGGGCGGGTGGGTGTGACGACTGCCTGGTCCTGAATGGGGTAACTGTGCCCCTGAAGGATCAGGTGTGCAGCCTGGGAGTCATTTTGGACTCACAGCTGTCCATGGAGGTGCAGGTTAATTCTGTATCCAGGGCAGCTGTCTACCAGCTCCATCTGGTATGCAGGCTGAGACCCTACCTGCCCACAGACTGTCTCACCAGAGTGGTGCATGCTCTAGTTGTCTCCCACTTGGACTACTGCAATGCGCTCTATGTGGGGCTACCTTTGAAGGTGACCCGGAAACTACAGCTAATCCAGAATGCGGCAGCTAGACTGGTGACTGGGAGTGGCCGCCGAGACCACATAACACCAGTCCCAATACCAGTCCCAATACCGGTACATTGACTCCCTGTACGTTTCCAATCACAATTCAAAGTGTTGGTGCTGACCTTTAAAGCCCTAAACGGCCTTGGCCCAGTATACCTGAAGGAGCATCTCCACCTCCATTGTTCAGCCCAGACACTGAGGGCCTTCTGGTGGTTCCTTCACTGCAAGAAGTAAGCTTACAGGGAACAAGGCAGAGGGTCTTCTCGGTAGTGGCGCCCGCCCTGTGGAACACCCTCCCACCAGATGTCAAGGAAATAAAGAACACTCTGACTTTTAGAAGACATCTCAAGGCAGCCCTGTTTAGGGAAGTTTTTAATGTTTGATGCTTTATCGTATTTTTATTATTCTGTTGGGAGCCACCCAGAGTGGGCAAGGCATTATTTATTTATTTATTTATTTATTTATTTATTATATAACTCCAAGACCAGAACTAAAAAAAATGAAAAAGGAATATTGGTCTGGTTTCTGAGGATTCTGTTGATGTTCTTTCCATCTTTGGACCACCTTTTTATTCCTATTTAAACTTTCTTTCTTAAGATATCAATGCAGTTGGGCAATGAATGCTCTTTTCATTACCAGAGGACAGGAGCATTCAAGCAGGAGAAACTGCTTTGCTTATGCAGCAATATTTTTCATGGTTTCATAAACACAAACCAAAGCGACACAGCAGCTGTGATTTTGGAAAGATACAGAAGGCTAGGCAAATGTGGGTGTTAAAAAAAAAATCAATAGAAATACCCCTTAAATGCACCTACTTTTATTTATTTATTTGCCAGTGCATCCATTGGCCCACGTTACAGAACTTAGCTCTGTTCCTGTCCTGATGCTGGAATTTATGACCTGCCTCTGGTGCAGAACCAGGAGGTGATGCTAAAGCTACGGGTGTGAATCTTTAGACTGTGGTGGTATCTTTTCATCTGATTTCCCTCCACAAGAACACACTCCTTGGCTTCCTGTTTCGCTCTGTGCCCACTTGTCTCTGTGTTTATGTTTCCCCCTGCCTGTGGTTTGCCTTATCAAAGGCTTCTCTCTAAGAGCGAGGATATAAAATAGCAAGCAAAGCTGTTTCTCCGCCTTTGTCTCTCTTTCACAGAAACGGGGGAGAAGAAGAATGTGAAGTCAGGATGGCCGTCGCAAGCCCGGGGCTGTGTGCTTTTGTCTTCATTCTTCTTCCTGCCATTGCTGCTGAAAGTGGCCTGGAAGACTATTCAGGCTCTGGTGAGTCATCTCATGCTTTTCTCTAATGCCGAAATTCGAAATTCAGAGGATGGCGGTGTTTCAGTTCCCATGTTGTTCTGGAAACTGTGAATTCGGTGGGTTCAATCTTGAAGTGTGGATGGATTTGGATTGCTCCCTCCATCCCTACTCTAGAAGGTTGTGTGTATGACTTCACTCTATTATGCCATTCCTGCCCCCACTTGGTGACCCCCCTGTTCATTCTGCTTGGTGGGGCCTGGACTTCCACCCCACTGAATTTCTTTCTGGGAAGGAAAGGAATCCCATCACCTAAAATGTAACCATTAATGAATTTTGTATCGATGGCCAGTGCTATTTTTCTAGAAAAAGAGGTTCACCATGAACACCTCCCTTGTTATCTTATAATGCCAATGGCACCCACCTGAGAGGTTCTGGAATTGAGTTCCCGTGAGTTCCAGTTGGGGGGAAGCCCTGCCAGTGGTATTTTTGACTATGCCAAGCTGCCACAGAGTGGTCAGATTTGGGGCAAAAGCCTCTAATCTCCAACAAATATGGTGCACAGTTATTTTCTCCTTGACTGTATAACTTTTGGGGTGTTCACACGTTGACGTTCAGTGAATATACAATCTCGGCACAAAAGTCAAGCTGTGTAAATAAACATGGGTACCCTCTTTTACCCAAACAGTGGTACATGTGTAGAGACAGCATGTACTTGTGCTCAGTGTAAAGTGTGAACAAGCCTCCTGGTGCTTGTTTTACCCTGGAGTTCTGCCAGAAAAGACCAGAGTTCAGCACTTCATGAATAAGCATTCATAGAAAGCTCCAGCCTGCTAGCTGAAAAGCTGCCTAGTCAGACCAACCTTTCTTAAAGAGTCAGGAACCTGCAGCCTCACAGGTTTAATTGGACTCGAGCTCCCATCAGCTCCAGCCAACATCGCCAAGGGTCAGGGGTGATGGGATTCTGCAGGGCCACAGGAAAGAATTAGTGGCAGCCAAAATCCCCATGACTTTATTTAACCTCCTTGATAACCTGAATTCATGTCATCCTTGTTAAGACTAACCAGGGGCAAATGAGTACAGATCTCCTTGTATCTATGATAGTTATATCAAAGGGCCAAACTAGATGTGGTGTTTCAAAAAATAAAATAAAAATTGCCATTACACTTATTTATTTATTTTGCAAGAAAATAGCTGGTGCAGGATTGGGTGTGGAGATGGAGACTTAACTTGGGGAATTGGGATCCTGTGGCTCACCAAATGTCATTGGACCCCAGCTGCCATTAGCCCCAGCCATAAAGCCAACTGGAGGGACGCAAGTTCCCCAACCCTCCTTGAATCTCTTTCCCGCCCACCTCCACTGTCCCAATCCATCTTGGCCCCACAGCAGCCATTTGTTGTTTTACATCGGCTGCATAAGGGCAACTAAGTAGGTGGCAAACCCTAGGCCCAATTCAAATGGACATCGTATCCAATTTGGCCCAAGGAGGTGCAGATGTTCTCATCCCTTGCTAAGGCTGTCGGTCCTGGTACAGCTTGGTCTGAAACGCCCAATCCTCCTTTTCTTGTGTGTCATGCTATGCTGCAACTGGTGAGTTGCCCTTGATTTGCCATGAAGTGCCCTGTAGAAATGCACAGGCAATGCAGGTGGCTCCCAGGTCAGACTACAGGCTGATCCAACCCGGCGTTGTGTGTGCCAGCTATGGGTGGATGAATCTATCCACTTCGATATTACCCTGTTTCTAATTTTTCCTTTGTAAAATTGATTTCTCCACATTCATGAAGGAATTCCACTCCTGGAAGAAGCGGACCATTTGGATCCCTTCCAGTCAGGATTCAGACCTCATCATGGGACTGACAAAGGTGAGAGCTGTTTCCTAGTTCTGTTGGATCTCTCAGAGGCTTTTGACACCATCAACCATGGTATCCTTCTGGACCGTCTAGAGGGGTTGGGAGCTGGGCCTTAGGTTGCTGACCCCTGGTTTATTGTATAGTTTGTATTCTGTTCTTAAGGGGAGAGGGCCAGGGCTGCCTGGGAGTGGGCCCCAGCCAACAGAATGCGTGAAGGGCTCTGTGGGGTGGTGAATGCTTTCCTCTGTGAGGCAATAATTAAAACGCTTCTTAAAATAATAATAATAATAATGATGATGATGATGATGATGATGATAATATTTGGACCCAGCCAATATGACTAACTATCGCCCAGTCTCAAATCTTCCATTCTTGGGCAAGGGGATTGAGCGGGTGGTTGCTGAACAACTCCAAGCACGCCTGGAAGATGCGGACTATTTGGATCCCTTCCAGTTGGGATTCAGGCCTCACCATGGGACTGAAACTGCCTTGGTCGCGCTGGTCAATGATCTCCGGAGGGCTAGGGACAAAGGTGAGAGCTGTTTCCTAGTTTTGCTGGATCTCTCAGCGGCCTTTGACACCATTGACCATAACATCCTTCTGGACCATCTAGAGGGGTTGGTAGCTGGGGGCACTGTTATACAGTGGTTCCGCTCCTTCCTCCTGGGCCATGTTCAGAAAGTGGTGGTGGGGGATGAGTGTTCAGACCCCTGAGCTCTCAGTTGTGGGGTGCCTCAGGGTTCTGTCCTCTCCCCCATGCTTTTCAACATCTACATGCAGCCGCTGGGAGAGATCATCAGGGGGATTGGGCTGGGTGTTCATCAGTATGCGGATGATACCCAGCTCTACCTCTCTTTCAAATCAGAACCAGTGAAGGTCCTGTGTGAGTGTCTGGAGGTGGTTGGAGGATGGATGGCGGCTAACAGATTGAGGTTGAATGTTTTGGAGGGACAGGAGGTGGGCAGGTGTGGAGGACTCCCTGGTCCTGAACGGGGACTCCCAGGTGCACAGCCTGGGAGTTATTTTGGACTCACAGCTATCCATGGAGGTGCAAGTTAATTCTGTGTCCAGGGGCAGCTGTTTATCAGCTCCATCTGGTATGCAGGCTGAGACACTACCTGCCCGCAGACTGTCTCACCAGAGTTGTGCATGCTCTAGTTATCTCTCGCTTGGATTACTGCAATGCGCTCTATGTGGGGCTACCTTTGAAGGTGACCCGGAAACTACAGCTAATTTGGCAGCTAGACTGGAGACTGGGAGCAGCCGCTGAGACCACATAACACCAGTCTTGAAAGACCTACATTGATTCCCTGTACATTTCCAAGCACAATTCAAAGTGTTGGTGCTGACCTTTAAAGCCCTAAACGGCCCCAGTCCAGTATACCTGAAGGAGCATCTCCACCCCCATTGTTCTGCCCGGACACTGAGGGCCTTCTGGTGGTTCCCTCACTGCGAGAGGGCCAAGTTACAGGGAACCAGGCAACCTTCTCAGTAGTGGCACCCACCCTGTGGAACGCCCTCCCACCAGATGTCAAAGAGAACAACAACTACCGGTACCAGACTTTTAGAAGACATCTGAAGGCAGCCCTGTTTAGGGAAGCTTTTAATGTTTAAATTCTTGTATTTTAATATTCTGTTGGAATATTTTAATATTCTTGTATTTTAATATTCTGTTGGAAGCCGCCCAGAGTGGCTGGGGAAACCCAGCCAGATGGGTGGGGTATAAATAATAAATTATTATTATTATTATTATTATTATTATTATTATTAATTTGTCAATTATTTGTCGTTGTTGCTTTTTTAAAAAAAATCCTCATGAAAATTCATCAGCATTTTTAGTGCTCCTGATGAAGACATTTTTCTGTGCAGTTTTGACACAAATTTGTGCAAGCAGTTTTCCCAAATAAAGTGCATTTTAAAATAATATATGACCTGTATGCACACTTTTATCAAATATATGCATTTTAATGCTCACATTTTCTTACTACATTCACTTTGGGGATGTGCTTCTCACTTAAACTATGGTCTAAATCAGGCATCCCCAAACTTCGGCCCTCCAGATGTTTTGGACTACAATTCCCATCATCCCTGACCACTGGTCCTGTTAGCTAGGAATCATGGGAGTTGTAGGCTAAAACATCTGGAGGACCGCAGTTTGGGGATGCCTGGTCTAAATGTTTCTATTTGCACATGACAGCCTTGTACGTCAAGACACCTGTGGATCCTAAAAACAGTTCTGCTGCATAGGAAACCATAAAACAACCTATTACTGAAAAAACAATTGAACAAACTTTGCTGGAAATTCCCATGAGCTGGCATTGAAGGTTTTGAGCAAAGGGAGTGAAGCTACCTTCTAGTCACACGTCTTTACCATGTGGTGCTGAACTTCTTAATGCTGTGAATTAAAAGATGATCAACAGTGCTGTGCAATCGTTCTAGGAAACATGCAAACGAAAGATGCAATGCAATGACAATGAGTCATTGAAAAAAGATCTGCTGTTGAAAGTCCCCTTGCTACTCTCAAGTGCCTCTTCTAGAGGGAACACACTGACTAAGAGAGAAGTGGCCATGCACCCCACATCCTACCCAAAGCTGGTGCCCTCCAGATGTTTTAGACTACAATTCCCATCATCCATAGCAATCGGCCATGTTGACTGGGGATGATGGGAATTGCAGTCCAGAACATTTGGAGGGCAGGAAGGTAGGCTGTAACAGAGGATTGTCCTCTAGCTGAAGGACTGTCAGGGGATTTAGATTTACCTGAAGGGCTGTCCAGTCCAAATCTGGTTTGAACATAAAGAAGCATAAGAAGCGAGAACAGGAGGCGTCTTGAAATTACCCCCAGGGGTAGCAAGCAAACAGAGGAAGCCCCCAGTTCCTCCCCCACTAGTGTAAGGTGTATTGTATTCCTATATAAATTATATTATTATTTTTATAAATTAGTGTTTATACATGCAAATTAGCACACGCAAATTAAATGCACATTAGTGCCTTGGCGGGTTTTTTGTGTTTTTTGTTTTGGCAGTACATAAGCAGCTATCCAAGGGACCCAGGTGGCGCTGTGGGTTAAACCACAGAGCCTAGGGCTTGCCGATCAGAAGGTCGGTGGTTCGAATCCCTGCGACGGGGTGAGCTCCCGTTGCTCGGTCCCAGCTCCTGCCCACCTAGCAGTTCGAAAGCATGTCAAAGTGCAAGTAGATAAATAGGAACCGCTCTGGCGGGAAGGTAAACGGCGTTTCTGTGCGCTGCTCTGGTGCGCCAGAAGCGGCTTTGTCATGCTGGCCACATGACCCGGAAGCTGTACGCCGGCTCCCTCGGCCAATAAAGCGAGATGAGCGCCGCAACCGCAGAGCCGGACACGACTGGACCTAATGGTCAGGGGTCCCCTTTACCTTTTAAGCAGATATCCACACCACCTCCCAGCCTAGCCCCTTTCCAGCAAGCAAGCAGTAAAATTTGCATTTACGTACTTATTAAAATATGCATCTCCCACACTTTTTTAAAAAAGTAGTGGCTTGCAACACTTAAAAAAAAAATCGCCCCCAAAAAATAAAGTACAAAAATTTCAGAAGAGATAGGACTGCAGAAAGAGTGAATTAGGTAGACTTGTCTTGAAATGTGAACTGAGCTGGATTTCTTCCCCATCCCCAGCTGTGTGCCTATGCTGGATTCTAACAACGCCCTCCCCTACCACTACCCCATACCATGGAATTTGGTGGGGCTGGGAAGGGTTAAGCACAGACGCCAGCACACAAGATTTCATGTTAGCTCAGCAAACGCTCAAGGCAAACGCGATTCTGCCAAGAGTCAAGCAATCTGGTCATAGGGCAACCTTGGCCCCCTGCAATCTTAATGGATATTTCTCAGCTTCCCACCACCACCACCACCACCAAACAAAAAACAAAAAACTATAAGAAGGTAAATACAAAATGGAACCATGAACCATCAGAGACTCCAAACAGAAGGAGGAGGGGGAGGCTGAACTTAAAAACTAAAATATTAACAGTATATTATCAGAGTGCATTCCTTAAGAAGTACTTACAACTTGTCAGACTGCAGACCGCAGCATTGCTTTTATTGTCTTCTCTCCTCAGGCACCTGTGCAGAAAGTGAAATGGACACCAACTTCACGTGTGTCATTCGAATGCCAGCGTTCGGGGAAAATATCTTACTTTGCAACATCATGAGGACTGGGATGAACCTGAGTGAGGCTAACGCTCGGTTTACTCTGTAAGAAGCTTTCCAGTGCATTAAAATGTGGTTACTTTTCTGTAATAATTCCTTAGTCAAATTATCTTGATAATTCAGTGTTCCAGCGGACCTTCTTAGAATTTCTTGATCTTGACAGTTCATTAAGAAGAATTAATCCAGCATTAGATGCTACTGCAAGGATGTGCAGTAATGTTTAAAGCAGTGTTGCCATACGTCCGGGAAATCCTGGATATGTCCTCTTTTGGGGGGCCAACATCACCCTCCAGGGGGATTTTTACATTTGAAAGGAAATTTGAAAGGGTTGAGAAATATCCTCTAACACCACTGACAGTCACATAAACAAGAGATTCCCCAACACCACATCCAACACTGTGGTGCAAGGAGTGTGCTGAAATCCTCTCCTATTCTGTATATTTAGGACTGTTAGGTTCATTGCCAGTTTCCAAAAACAGAGTCATAATTGTTATGTTTTCATAGTGTTTGAAAGCTTCAACTATTTCATTTCAGCCCTAATATCCTTCACAGGTATGGAAAGCCACCCTTCAGATGCTTAATGGAGAGCCAGCTGCAAGGCAAATGTTCTTTGAAACCCTTTGAACTCATTGGATCTGTGGAAGTTTGCTTGAGCGTGATGATGATACAGCAATGCGTGGAATGCCAGACCTTGGAAGCAAATGCTATCAGTGAGCTCCTTCCCAATGTTATCATGTGCATGATTCAGACTTCTTTGCAATTTCTATACCTAACAGTTACTGTACCTCTTCCAAGCCCACACTTGACCAGCGTCTTCACAAGAATATCATGGGGGACTTTGTCAAAAGCCGTACTGAAATCAAGATACATTATGCCCACAGCATTCCCCTGATCCCTGATGCACATTGCCAATACATGTAAAGGTAAAGGTAAAGGGACCCCTGACCATTAGGTCCAGTTGCAGACGACTCTGTGGTTGCAGCGCTCATCTCGCTTTACTGGCCGAGGGAGCCGGCGTACAGCTTCCGGGTCATGTGGCCAGCATGACTAAGCCGCTTCTGGCAAACCAGAGCAGCGCATGGAAACACCATTTACCTTCCCGCTGGAGCGGTACCTATTTATCTACTTGCACTTTGACGTGCTTTCAAACTGCTAGGTGGGCAGGAGCAGGGACCCGAGCAACGGGAGCTCACCCCGTCGCGGGGATTTGAACCGCCAACCTTCTGATCGGCAAGCCCTAGGCTCTGTGGTTTAACCCACAGCACCACTCCCGTCCCTGCCAATACATATAGCACAAATAAACACTCCATAAGCTCATGACCAGTTGAGAGCTGTCACTTACAACGCTACTAGGCTTAGAGTTGCCATATCTGAATGTAGTCCCACATAACCACTTGTGGCATGAACGTTGGCTGTAGATTCATATTCACATTCCATCTCCTTTGCAAGAAATCTGGAAATATGCCATCTTCAGAAAGATTTGCTTTGAATGACTAAGACCCAGTATGGGTTTCCTCAAAAATGAGTCATGCCAGACAAATCTCATTTCTTTTATTGTTAGAGTTACAAGTTTGGTGGATCAGGGGAATGCTGTGGGCATAATGTGTCTTGATTTCAGTACGGCTTTTGACAAAGTCCCCATGATATTCTTGTGAAGATGCTGGTCAAGTGTGGGCTTTGAAGGGGTAACTGTTAGGTAGATTTGCAGCTGGTTGACCCAACCCAAAGAGTACTCATTAATGGTTCCTCGTCATCCTGGAAAAAAGTGACAAGTGGGGTGCCACAGCATTATGTCCTGGACGAGTTGTTGTTCAACGGCCTTCTAAACGACTTGGACATCAGAATTCAGGGTGTGCTCATCAAATTTGCAGATGAAAACAAACTGGGAGGGGTTTCTAATGCTGCAGAAAACAGAATTGGGATTCAAAATGACGTTAATAGATTGGGAAACTGGGCCCAAACTAACTGAATGAATTTCAATAGGGACAGATGTCAGGTTCTACACTTAGGCAAGAATGACCAGCTGCACAAATATAAGATGGGGGACACCTGGCTTAGCAACTGTACATGTGAAAAGGATCTAGGGGTCTTAGCAGACCACAGGTTTCACATGAGTCAAAAGTGTGATGCAGTAGCAAAAAAGAAAAAGAAAACGGCTAATGCTATCCTAAGCTGCATCAACAGAAGTATAGTGTATTGATCCAGGGAAGTTATAGTTCTTCTCTGTTCTGCCTTGGTCAGTCCACGCCGAGAATACTGTGTCCAGTTCTGGGAGCGAGAATTTAATAAGGCTATTGACAAGCTGGAATGTGTGCAGAAACCAAGTCTTATGAGGTTCAGGATACTACCAGAAGAGGCCTATAAAGTTATATGGATTAATAGGTGCAAACAGTTGGATAAACTTGAAGCACCATACTCTGTGGAGTTTCCTGGAAATAAGTTCCACTATGTTGAAAGATTATTGATGGATCAATCCATCAACCTCTGATGGATGATTTAGAAGGATTGGGTCAGGCATCACTTTCGTTGCGTGTGTGTGTGCCAGTATCCATACTCAGCAGTTACATCTCAACGCAGCTCCTTCCTTGGAAGCGTCTTCAGGGTTGAAGGTACACACAGTAGGCAATAGACACTCATGGAAGCCATGAAGATTCAGTCAAGTGTAGAGGTTTACTTGACAGGCATAAAAGCATATTGGTAGCAAATATATATAGACATTCACCACTACCGTGGTCAAGGCATGCGTACAGTCCAAGACTCTCTCTCTGCTTCTCTCACCGCAAGGCACAAGCAAGAGACCCACAACAAGTTACACAGAACCATTGTTATTGGTACTTCCTGTCACACTGCGCAAGTCCAAAGAACAGCTCCCACATAAAATGTCCTTGCATAGACAAAACAATCTCAGCCTTCTGCTGCTTCTTGAAACTACTTCTCTTCTGTTTCTCTGTTTCTGGAACAAATTATTCTCTTTCACACACACAGAATATCCAACAAGTGTCACGCGCCTCATACACCCAACTAATCACTGCACTCCTCAGGTGAGGACCTCCTGCAGATGCCATCTTATCAGGAGGTACGTTCTGCACAATACAGGAAACAGGCCTTTAGTGTTGTGCCACGTGCCCTTTGGAATTCTCTCCCATTAAACATTAGACAGGTGCCAACTCTGTTGTCTTTTTGGTGCCAACTGAAGACCTTTATCTTCCAACAAGTCTCTTTACTAGAGAACTTTCTCAGTCTGCCTCCATACCAGAATTGTTTTTAGATTTCTATGTTCTCATTTACAGTTAAACCCGAAGCACCATTTGACTTAGAAATTATCTACGAAGAAGAGGCAGATGAGTATTTCATTAATTTCTCAACTCCACACATCTTGGGGTATCTTAAGGGACATCTAACGCATGAACTAGCGTACCGGCAGCAAAACAAACACTGGACTGTGAGTAAGAACATGTCATTTTAATTGACCATAAGTGTGCTCTTTCCATTTTCAGTTCTGTATGTGTCAAAAAAAGAGATCTGTCTTTTAGTTGAAAGCTACATGCAGTTAGATCCAGATAAAGTTAGTTGCACTTTGTTCCCATTATAATGAACAAGACTGGAGTTAGTCATCATGGCTAATTTTTCAAATTGTTGTCAATGAATAAAAAATTTGGCTAAATTGCAATGCAATCGTATGTATGCTCAGGAGTAAGTCCTATCGAATTCAATGAACCTTAGCCCTATGTGTTTATAGGATTGTGGGTGTGCTCTGGATATAACCCATGAAAAATATCCACTCCCTAATACACAGTGGACTAATTTATGTACAAAGTGGGCTCCTTAATTTAACCCCGTAGGTGAGGGAGTTGTAAGCAGGTAGTAGCAATGGCTGAAATCAATTTGGAAAAATCATTTAACATACATTAGGAGAAAACCAGTAAATGTATTTCAGCTTATGAGAAGTGTAAGCCTAACCCACAAATGATATTAAAGGAAAATCAGAAGTGCTTTATACATAAATTAATTGTGGAAAAGGGAAAACACAAGGAACGATGTAAGCAGGGTGGGGTGGGATTAGGATACAATTATATGAGAGTGTGAAACAATATGAATTAAAGCATCAGAGGAAAAAGATATTACATATAAGGGTTACAGATTTGAAAATTGAAATCAACTACAATTTAACAGACGCGGGTGGCGCTGTGGGTTAAACCACAGAGCCTAGAGCTTGCCGATCAGAAGGTCGGCGGTTCAAATCCCCGTGATGGGGTGAGCTCCCGTTGTTCTCTCCCTGCTCCTGCAAACCTAGCAGTTCGAAAGCACAACAAGCTGCAAGTAGATAAATAGGTACCGCTCCGGCGAGAAGGTAAACGGCGTTTCCGTGCGCTGCTCTGGTTCGGCAGAAGCGGCTTAGTCATGCTGGCCACATGACCTGGAAGCTGTACGCCAGCTCCCTCAGCCAATAAAGCGAGATGAGTGCCGCAACCCCAGAGTCGGCCACGACTGGACCTAATGGTCAGGGATCCCTTTACCTTTACCTTACAATTTAACTATTGCTTAAGCATACACTGGACCACTTAAATACCTCCAGTCAAGGCTTCTAAAGCTATGACATTAAACACATTCACTGAACGTCAGAGCACTTATTTGTGACTCAGCAGTGCCAAGGCCTGGTTAGAACTAGCCTTGTGAAATTTGTATTCCAGGTCTGTCCCTCTATTGGTTCACAGACGGTAGACCTGTGCTCTATCTATGGGTGGAGCTGGCATCCAGACAATGTCTTCTGATTCACCGCTGAAGCCCTAAATCCTTTCCCTGGCTCCCTTCATCTCCTCCAGGCCTTCGTTCATTGCACTGCTGCTACAATCAACTTCACAGCCCTTTCCCCATTGCATTTCTCTAAAAAAACAAAACGTGCTAGGCCACATTCCCTTCAATAATATGGGTAGAACAATACAGGGCTACTTTGCAGGGCTGGTGTACCCCACATCTTCTCAGCCACTCTCTCACACAGGACGTGGGGTCAGCTCACATAAATAAGGGGACCAAATCAAATTCTCTTCCATCCGTACCTGTAATCTGGATTCCAATAAAACAGCTTTGAAATGGGCTGATGTCATGTTCCCACTGCCAGAAGGCTTCTCATAGGCAGGAAGCTTTGAGGTAAATAAATGTTTCACTATGTGCAAATGCATAGAAACCTACTGGTTCTCAAAGTGATTTTTGTTTCCTGACTTTTTGATAAGCAAAAATTTATTCCCCCTTTTAGTCCAGACAGACCGAATTCCTGACATTAAAATTTCTGGCAAAGGAATTTCAGCTGGGAACATATGAGATGAAAGCCCGTTCCAAGCCCAATGGCAAACTTTTCAAGGGTACGTGGAGTGAATGGAGCTCTTTGAAATCCTTCAAAACTGCAGCAAAAAGTAAGTGCAGACTTTTGCTTTACTGCAAACCAAAGTGCATCACATGTAGTATCACATTACAAATATATGCTAAATGTCCAGTAAGGAGCTTCATTGTCATTCAGTTCGTAAAATTCTGATTGAAGCTTGAGACCGGGGGGGGGGGAGCCTTGTTGCATAAATTATCACTGATCTCCACACCTCAGGGGCTTAGACAAATTAATGGAAGATAAAGCTATCGGTGGTCCTAGTAGCCGTGTTCTCCCACCCTCTGAATACCAGTTGCTGAGTGTCTTAAGTCGGGAGAGTGCTGTTGTCCCCCAGGTCTTGCTTGGAGTCTTCCCAGGAGGCTTCTCACTAGCATGAACCTTGATTCCCCATCCTGGTAAACTTGTCAACAAGGCTAAATTTGTCTTTACCCACCTACAGAGTGTAGGTGGGTAGAGACACTGGCGGAGATTGTCTAAGTTCTACTACCTGAGACAATGGTCTCCTTGTGGCTAATGGACGGCTGGCCATGGGGTCCATTAGACTCCCTCAACAAAATGGCGCTAGAACTGGATCAAGACAAAAGGCTTTAAGCATTAGCACCTGAGCAAGAATGTGCCTGGTATGGCTTTATTCTTGAATGCAGAAAGCCGTGGCAATTGAGTGTGACATTTTACACCACAATTCTCTCACAGTTTCTCCTCAGAGATGAGTAGCTCTAGGGGGAGATTTTTTTGCGGAGAAAATGGTATGGTTCCTGATCCCTTCTGCAGTTTCTGTTTCAAAGGCGAAACCATTGGATAGATGATGAAGTATTGAACATACATCTAACATTCCTCAGAAAATAGGGACATTCTATTGTTAGGCCTGGGGCCTAGCAGAATTGTAGAATCGTAGGGGCCGCAAGAGGCATCTAGTCTAAACAATGCAGGTATATTTTGTCAAACTTGGGGCTCGAACCCACAACCCTGAGATTAAGAATCTCATGCTCTCCCAAGGAGCAGAGCAACAGGTCACAATGGAGGCCTTATTTCAGCCTAGATAAAATGAGGTCCTGAGGCAGGACATGAATAGGTTGGAGGTCTGGCACTGGACAGGTATGGAGGGCAGTACCTGAGAGTCAGCGCTGAGGAACTCGCTGGGAGGGAAAGACTTTATAGCACCTGATGTGATGTCAGCTGGCAGTACTTAAGCTGCGACTGTAGCCTAGAGAATTCCTTTGCCCCTATAGGCCTAGCCTGGCTGCCAAGAGATGGGGGCACAAGAAGTAATGTTGCCTGCAATAAGTCCTGGTTCAAAACACACATCCTTGGCATACATGTTTAGTGTCATATCTAGTTTGGTACTCAGTCATCATCATCGTCGTCTATAAGCCTGTTTGGTGTTTGTTTCCTCAGATTATAATAGCGACATTATCGCGGTGACTGCACCCATTTTATGCTTCTTTGTGCTCTTCGCTGTGATCACTCTGATCCCAATACTTTGGAAAAACAGGTAACCCTCAACACTCTTCATTAAAAGAGTGGTCCTAAGAACACAATTCACTTCTGGAATTTCCTCCCATGCAACCCTTAATGTTGTGAATGAGAACGTTGCAAAAAGCATAAAAACATGGAGTCAGTACAAACTAATGGCTGTTTCAGACATGAAGTTCAGTGTAGCTACAGTAACTGCAAACCCAGAAATGAAATGAGAGGGGCATCTCAGAAGAGATGCGTTACCATGGGGAGCTGGTCTTGTGCACCGGCACTCCATTCCTATACTAGTACGGGTGGACAAATCACAGCAAGCAGTTGGGGGTTGGCATAGTTGACTGCTGGCCTGGACTGTTTTGTGTGGAAGAACTTCCACAGATGGTCCAACCACTAACTGTGCAATGCACAAGGGGTTTAGGATATGGCAAAACAGGGTTTCCCTGGTAGAAGGGAGCCTACACTGGCAAAAATATCCCCAACTTTTAACCCAGGGGCTATCTAATGAGCAGAACCCAAGCCCACCGCCAATCTGTCTGGTACGACATCCCTAAAAGGGGCATGCCAGAATGAGTTTGCTCAAAATATATCTCCAGTGGATTGTAGACGCTGGGTTTTCCTTCTACATCTGAAAGTTTCCTCGGTAGAATCCAGTATAGAATAAGATATTCAATTAGAGGTTAGGCCTGCAATGTTGCTCACTGAGGAAAAGAGACTCTCCAATGGAGCTACCCAAAAGAGGTTCCCAGTAGGTTCTACTGCCAAAGAATTTTGTGGAATTAGAAAGCTTGGAACAACATTTCCATGGAGGTAGTCATGAGAACCACTCAAGGGCTGTTGGTGTTCTTCAAGGCTCATTCACAAGCAATGTTGTAAGAATGTTCCTCATCACTTCCTTTATTGCGTTATCTCTTCTTCTTTTTCAGAATAAAGCCTGCTGTGTGGCCCACCCTCCCTAATCACAAGAAAACTTTGGATAAACTCTGCCACAAACTAAGAAAGGTTGGTGCTTTTGTTTCTTCCCATTGCAGGAAAGCTTACGTAGAAACTAGTACCATCAAGTCCTTAGCAGGTTTGTGTTGCGGGATAATAATAATAATAATAATAATAATAATAATAATAATAATAATAATAATAATAATAAATTTTATTTATTATTAAATAAATGGGGATGGGGGTTGGGGGGATTTTCTCCCATTATCAGTTTTCTTCCTTGTAAAAATTGCCTAATCTTTATTGGCTATATTTAAAAAAAACAAAATTTATATATACTGATGAAAACTTTCAAGCCATTTACA
Organism: Darevskia mixta; assembly: GCA_034641385.1. Classification (NCBI taxonomy): domain Eukaryota; kingdom Metazoa; phylum Chordata; class Lepidosauria; order Squamata; family Lacertidae; genus Darevskia; species Darevskia mixta. The sequence continues at coordinate 2,654,104 of JAWWNH010000062.1, read as the reverse complement.
TAAAATAATATAAAATATGGATGAAAAATAAAATCAAACTTTAAAAACAAGTAGATACAAAGTATATCAAAATGTAGATAATATTAGCAGTGTGTGTGTGTGTGTGTGTGTGTGTGTGTTTTAGAACTGCTAATGCTACATGTCTGGGTAGGCTACCTGTCAGCTGTGGTGGAAGTGCAGTGTCAGACGTGCCAGATTACTCCCTGGTCTCTCCACTGCCTCACTCTTCCAATAAGCACTGCATTGAGACTGATTGGTGTCCAGGCATATTAAGCAAAATAGGATTAAAAGATGTGTGTATTTTGAGAAATGCATACTGACGTGCTGACGAATTTTCATAAGGGTTGGTTTTTGTTGTTGTTGTTGTTGCAAACTGATGCAGAAATGTAAGAATGAGAAACTGAAAGACAGCACAATTGACAGACTTGCCTTTCCCCAGCCACAGCAATGACGCCCTTATTCCATAAAGGAGAGCTGTTAGGGCTAGGAAAGTGTCTCACAAGCCTTTACTTTCCAATGGAGGAGGTTTCATGTGGTTTCTCAGGCTGTGGTACTTCCCACATAGGAAATTTACCGCCTGCAAAGCTCTTTCACCCTGAACTCAGTGGGTGGTCTTCTTCGTCACTCTCTCCCAGCCCTCATTTCCTATCCATAAAATGTGGAAAAGAGAAAATGAGCAATGGCTTGTTCATTTTGAGGAGGAACGAGAGGAGGGTCCAGAATTGCTCAGCACTTGGGAAGTTCTCTCAGTAGAAATGATTATTGTTTACTTCAAGTGTTTAAGTGGAATGCATGCCGAGAGCTCAAAGTGTAGTCTCATTCACCCTAAGCAGTAAATCTGCCAAGAGGGCCAGTGTTAAGATCTCTGAACAGGCTGGGAGGACACAGCTTGCCTGAGGCTGCCCATCAGTGCCGGATTTACATATAAGCTAAACAAGCTATAGCTTAGGGCCCCACTCTCTTGGGGCCCCAAAAAAATTTTTAAGGGAAAAAACCTGGATGTACATTTCCAAAATATAAGATAAAAAACAAATAAAATAAAACCTACATACAGCAACAGTGTTTTGTGTTGTGTAGGCTCCTATTTGTTATGTGCAAATGGCTTTAGATACCTATTAGGTCCATAAATTACCATATAGCATATATTCAACACAAAAAACAGCGACAATTTGTTGTTGACAAAGGACAGCTGGACATATAAAGGGCCCCATAACCTTCAGTAGCTTAGGGCCTCATCAAACCTAAATCTGGCCCTGCTGCCGATAGAGGCCTACTCATGCTGTAGACTCAGAAGGCAGAATGCTGAGGTGGTAGAATGACCTGCTCCTTCATGTTAAAAACGCCCAACAAATTATAAATCCATACAGCAGTCAAAGCGCTGGGCTATACAGCCCCCTGTGCCATGAGATGTTAGTTTCTATTTGCACAGTTTTGTTTTGCTTTCACATTTGGAAGTAGCATTTTCTACCTGTAGTCTGAAGTGGTGCAGTCCATTCTATCTTTTTTATATATTAATTTTTATTAGATTTTTCAAAGATTTTAACAAATTTACTTCACAAAAAACTGTAAGTCACTCGTATTTTTCTTTTTGACTTCCCACCCCTCCCCGTCACACGAAATATCCCCGTATCCCGGTAGAATTCCGACGTAAGCTTCTTCAGTCCCGAGAGTTTGGAATATGTTCCCATCCATAAGGTGGATAGCATTCGAGCCAAGTCAGAACGTTTGCTTCTTGCCTGGGATTCCGACGTTCCAGCAAAGATGGGGAATGGACTGGAACAGAAGAACCTGGTTCATATCAACCATGGGTGGCTGAAACTGCCTCTGGCATATGAAGGAATGTGGCCAGCTGAGACGCTGGATAAGCATGTGTCCAGAAGACTCCTCGCTCCTGATGGTGACACATTAATCAATGCCAACCCATACGAGGAAGGTGGTGCTGGCGACCAAGATGGCGGTGGTGATGCTCTCCTCAACCATGCCAGTTCTTCTACGCATCCCGCTGCCTTCCTGCCTGGACCTGAGTGTGTTAACTGTCTTCAAGCTTACACAGATGTAACAGTTCCAAATAAAGAAGAGGCCTATGTCACAATGGCGAGTTTCTTCGAAAACAAGGGGAATTTCCAAAACTAGCAGTTCCGGCGCATGGCATGATTGGGCTCTCCAAGTATCATTTTCGGGCATTGACCAGATCAGTGAGAAGATTACACCAGCCTTGAAGTTAACCACTAGCCTGGTAGCCATAGGTGACTAGGAATTCCATGCTAGGAAACCATGAGGGCTGCTAGAGGAAACAAGTCTTGTCCTCAGTGTCCAACTTCTGTCAGCCATCAGCAAGCAAGTGACTTTTCACAGAATCATAGAATTGCAGAGTTGGAAGGGACCCCGAGGGTCATCTAATCCAACCCCCTGCAATGCAGGAACCCTGCCCACAGCCATCCCTGGGTGGACTCGAACCTTTTTCCAGGCTAGTAACTTTTGTGGACTTGTTTACAAGGCTGAATTACATGACCTGGTTTTCCATGCTGGCATCTCTTGCCCTGCCCTGGCTCTGAGGTTTGCTGCTCAGCTTTTAATTGATGTGTGTCAGGGACAGGTTCTGGATTTCTCATCATTGTAGCAACACTGGGAAGCTGCAGCAGCAGAACCACCGCCTGCCTCCAAGCTCTTAAATGAAAAAGTACTATAGGTCAGGTGGGATCTGAAAAACCTACCGTATTTTTTACTCCATAAGATGCACTTTTTTCCTCCTAAAAAAGTAAGCAGAAATGCCTGTGCGTCTTATGGAGCGAATGTGTGGTCCTTGGAGCTGAACTGCCCAGGGGCAAAAGCAGATCGTGCTTTTTTAAAAAAAGAGAGAGAAGGGGGTGTTGAAAGGAAGCCCGCTGAGCAGCTGCTCAGCAAACGATTGGGGAGAGAGATTCCAGCCCGCCCCCTTGCTGAGGGAGGCTGTTTCCCCAGCGACATGTGACTGGCTGATTAGATTATCTGTCTGGAAACTGTAGAAATGGCTTCCTGAAGCTGCAGAACTGTGAGTTAAACCCCATAAAACAGGGTTTTTCCCTTTGCAAAGTAAGCTCAACAACTTTGAGCTGATCCTCAAAAAATGGGACTTTTCCCCTCTAAAAACTAGGTGCGTCCTATGGTCAGGTGTGCCTTATAGAGCGTAAAATATGGTATATTTTAGCCTAGCCTCCAGTCTTAGGCGGCAATGCTTCCAAATACCAGCCTCTGCGAACTGCAGGAGGAGTAAGTGTTCTTGTGCTCGGGTCATTCTTGCAGGTTTCCCCCAGGCACCTGGTTGGCTGATCAGAACAGGATATGGGATTAAATGGGCCACAGGGCCTGATCCAGCAGGTCTTCTTATGTTCTTAAGTCTGCATTTAGATATTTCCCTAAGGTCAAGTTGCCTGTTGCTGTAAACACGAGTCACTGAAAACATTTCCTTCTGAGCAATGCAGTAAAAATGCTCTGGAAAGAACAGGTACTTACAATAGTGTTTTGTCTTTTTTTTTCAATGGAGACTTGCCAGAATAAGGGCTGCATTCTAAAATAATTGGTGTGTACAAAACACTGGGATGTTTGCAGAGATTTCATTAAACCCAGACAAGATTGCACCGCCAGAATACCGGATTGCACCGCTTTGGAGTTTAGGGCACCCATTGGCTGTATCCACCACCTCAATTGACTTTTGTGGGGAAACAGACGAAAAGTTGCACAAGAGCATGTTCGCCGAAATGGGTTTTCCATGGGAGAGGCTGCCAATGATTTGTACATACTCGGGGGGCGGGGGGGGTAGCCTTGCTGCAAAAATCCAGTTCTCAAGTAATCCTGAAAAGGGTGGCTGACAGAAATATTCTGGATCTTTTAACAGCCCTATTCCAAATCTGTCTGGCACCTGCAAAGGTGGCTCCTGGCTGATCAACATAGCTCTGATGGATGGATCTGCCCTTTATTAATTTGTCTAATCCTCTTAAGAACGTAAGAACAGCCCTGATGAATCCGGCCAGTGGCCCATCTAGTTCAACATGTTGTTCTCATAGTGGCCAAACAGATGCCTGCAAGCGCAACAACTCTTAGTGGTTGGCATCACAACTTTGGCAATGAATTCTGTGTATGAATTGTGTGTTGTGTGAATAACTCATGGTTATATATGTTACTCCACTGTTGCATTTTATATGTACTGGTTAATACAGCTATCAATTCATTGCCTGCTACTGTAGCCACAGTTAAAACTTGAATTCTGTCATGAATTGCTGCTTAATTTCTCACAAGGCCATTGAAGGATTCTGGGATGCTGACCGTGCAATCCAATGTGTATCTGCTCAGCCACATTCCAATCATTTGCTGTTTACTGATGATATGTTTTTGCTGCTGAAGATTTATTGGGTTGGCTATACGGCCTATAGAGCGAGATGAGCGTGCAACCCCAGAGTCGTCCGCGACTGGACCTTACGGTCAGGGGTACCTTTACCTTTTTATAAAGATTACTGTGTGGTTTTTATTGCAGCATATTGAAATGTCTGAAGGGGCACATTCAGCTTCTAATATATATGTGTGTGTATATTAACATGAACACACAGGCACACTTGAACGTATACAGATATGCTAGAATTTGCTAGAATGTATATGTGCTCATCTTTCTACTGGTGAAAAAGGTCTCAAGTATTTGAAAACGTTTTACATTGTTTTTCTTATGTATGTTTGAAAATGAAAATGAAGTAAACTCTTTGTGTCAATGTTACCCAGTGAATGCAGTTTTAATTCATATGCACTTGACATTACTGAGGAGTACCAGAAGTGGGTTTTCTCTCTTTCCTCCCTGCCTCACTGAAAGGCAATGAGTCATCCTACCAACAGCCCGTTTAATTGTTTGCTGACATATTGGACCATAAAAGTCTGTATAAATCCAGGGACTTTGTCTCAATTAGTATATGAACCTTAAATCATATCTTAAATGTTAAAGGATATTCTGAAAGCAAGGAGGATCACATAGATTTCTGAGCAGAAGCAGATTTCATATGCAAAAGGAGAAATGGCAGGTAAAAACCAAAAGATGCATTCTGGAAAGGATTTCATCACTCGTCTTTTTACTTCAGGTGCCCATCTTCTTGGGGGGAAACTAATTGTGGCTTCAGCAACCAGAGTGGGTTGCATTTCAACACTGGCTTTGCTTTAGCAGAAAGTACTTCTGCTTGCGGGTGTCGCTGTGGGTTAAACCACAGAGCCTAGGGCTTGCTGATCAGAAGGTCGGCGGTTCGAATCCCCGCGACGGGGTGAGCTCCCGTTGCTCGGTCCCTGCTCCTGCCAACCTAGCAGTTCGAAAGCACGTCAGAGTGCAAGTAGATAAATAGGAACCGCTCCGGCGGGAAGGTAAACGGCATTTCCGTGCGCTGCTCTGGTTCGCCAGAAGCGGCTTTGTCATGCTGGCCACATGACCTGGAAGCTGTACACCGGCTCCCTCGGCCAATAATGCGAGAAGAGCGCCGCAACTCCAGAGTCGGTCACGACTGGACCTAATGGTCAGGGGTCCCTTTACCTTTACTTCTGCTTGCACCCCATTTTTACTGTTCTGCCCTCCACTCACCTACCACAAACCAGTGTATCAATCCCCATGCTGACTAGTGGGTCCCCCCCAACCCTCAGGAACAGCTTTTCAGTGGAGAGGGAAATTAAGTGGGTAGGAGGGATCAACAAAATTCAGGTGCCCTGCCTTGCTCATGCACAAAGGCAGGAGTGGGGAACCACAAATGCAGACCTTCAGGCTTTTCTATCCGGCCCTCACATTCTCCCTGGGCCTCACACCCCTCTCCTCAGACCAGACCCCTCACTGACCTCACTTCCTACCCCAGGTGGGTTTTTTTCCCTGGATGAAAATGTCCTCCAGCTCTGATAATGCCTCTTGTTTGTCTGACTAGAGGATAGAGAGGGTTGTGTGGGTGGGTGTGCAGACTCTAGCCTGCTGCATACAAAGGTAACTTCTTCACTTGTTGCTCCACCCACTTTCGCCTCTGGCTCCACCCACCACTGCCATGTGGGCCCCCCGGAAGGTTGGCCAGAAGGGAGTGTGGCCCTGGGGAGTGTGAAAGAGCTTCCTCGCCCCTGCGCTAAGGCAAAACCATCACTGGATGCAACCCAGCATTCCCAACCTTGTTTGCTGAATAATGTAGATACAGGGAGGAATTTCAGGTGTGACACTTCCCCACCCACCACTTTTCTTCCTGCAACCCCTCCCCAGATATTGTTTCCCCCTCTTATTACTGATCTCAGAGCCTGACTGAGGGGGTAGTAGTGAGGCTAGGAAACTGGGGGCAGGGAAAGGAGTTGAGGAAAAGCAGCAGGTGGAGGGAGGGCTTATCATCCCTGACTCAAGCACTGCTTCTGTCCTCCTGTTATGTACTGAGCTGAATCCTAGAACAATAGGATCCAAAATGCAGCAGTCTGATTGGTCCTAGAACAATAGGATCCAGAATGCAGCAGTCTGATTGGTCCGCAGGAGCCACCCAATCGAGCTCCAGGTGGAAGTGAATTAGCGACCTGATTGGCCTGCAAGAGCAGCCAATCAGGCTCCTGGATGAAGTGACTCCTCAACCTGATTGGCCTACAGGAGTAGCCCGGAATTAGCCAATCACGTGGGGCCCATTGTGTAAATAATGTATATATAGCAGACGTTTTGGGGAAAGATTCATTCCTTGCTACTATGAGCTGAATAAAGAGCATGAAATTCACCCTTGACTCCGAGTATATTTCACCTCCTGTCCCCTGTTCACATTTGTTACATTAGGAATCCCTGTTTGCTGAAACAAAAAGCACAGTTCCTCAGTGAGATCAGTCTTCCCAAAATAATAGGCGCAGTGATAATTTTGGCTATTGCTTCTTCTAATTCACTCCTAGGAATGGTGCAGCTGGTTACTGCTCTGAATACAGCAGCACTGTCTTGTATATGAGGCTTACGAGATATTTACAACGACGACAGCAGCAGCAGCACTTTGCATTACAATAACAAAATCAGATTTTCCAAGCGTTTTTCATCATCACAATGAAGTAGACATCTGTGTCAATTGAAGCGCTGACACCTGCATAATAGTTCATAAATTCTTCTGGTGTAACCTAAAGCAGAGGAATTGTAAAGGAAAAAAATTAATATCTTCATGTGTCTCGCCTGGAGCAGGTTACCACAGACAAGAAATCAGGAAGGAAATTGCTCCACATGGAATATGTATTGCTGCCTTTCCCTCCAGATGTTTTGGACTATAACTCCCATCATCCCTCACCACTGGGTCCTGCTGTCTGGAGCCAATGGAGGTTGTAGTCCAGCAACATCTAGAAGGCATCCGGTTTTGAGAAGGAACCTATCAGAAAGGGGGAAATGTGGAGTCCATGACAGTAGAAAATAACATAAGCTGAACATGAGATGGGAATTACTATTATGGAGTCCTTCTTTCCCTTTCCCTATAGCAAAGAACACCTTATGAGGGGCATCCAGCGATTATTCGCAATGGAAGGCCTTGTTAGTAAAAGGCACATTGAGCAATCAGATGTATTGATCCTCCTTCGAGTCCCAGGGCACTGGAACATAGGAAACAGTCGTGTTGAAGGATAATGGTAAAAAAAAAAGTGGGATCTAAAAGCCATAGGAATTTTGCATGTTAAGGCGTACAAACACAAAGGTGGTCTCCTCCACTCCTGCTCACTGGTCAAGCCCCCATGGAGTTCACATATCCCATCCCCCCCCCCCATTCAACTAATGTTCATGAAAGAGCAAGGGCATAAGAAGAGCTTGCTGGATTAGGCCAATGGCCCATCTAGTCCAGCATCCTGTTCTCACGGCGGCCAGCCAGATGACTGTGAGAAACCCGCAAGCAGGACCAGAAAGCAATAGCTTCCTCCTGTGGTTCCCAGCAACCGGAATTCAGAACCCAGTCTGCATCCAGCTGCATCATGGCTAGTAGTTATGCATAATTTTCTGCACTGTGCGTAATTCTTGTGCCAACTGTTTTGTGTTTTTGTTTTTGTTTTGAAGCAAAACCCTTAAATGTTACAAAGGCGCCACCTTTCTGTCAACCCGCAGTATTTCACTCACCTGTCCGTCTTTATCATAAGGTGAATCGAAGTTATCCAGAAACAGCCTGAAAACTTGCTCTTCAGACCATTCCCCGTTCTGGTACTTGGGGTGGTGTTTTGCATTGTAGACTCCTTGTAAATCTTCAATGGTGACAATCCCATCCCCGGTCCTGTCTAGCTTTCGAAAGGCTTGCATGATGACTTCTTTTCTTGCGTTAGACATGGGAGGCTTTAAAACAACAACACCCAAATGAACATAGTAAAGTCACTGGATCGTCACCCATGTCCAGCAGGGTCTTTGTACCTACCAACACTATTACTGTAATAAAAATATTGGCAGATGGGCTGTGTTTCCTTTAATGTGTTCATAGGGCTTTGGGTCACCAAAAGGAAGGTTGCAGGACCCATTTGATCATAAAGGACTTATATCCTGCTTTATAGACCTGGGATAAATGATAGAAAGGATAGGAATGCTGATTCACCATTGGAAGACTGTGTTCATACAATCAGAGGGGTTGCCATCTGCAGGAAAAGCAACAAGTCATGTGGTACCTCACAGACTAATATATTTCTTATGGCATAATCATTCGTGCTCAGGGTTTTAAACTGTATGGCCTTGATGAGTACAGGAAGTTCAGAGGTTTGCCCTCCAACTTGTGGAGGGTGACAGCAACAGGGCTGGAGCTCAGTACTCTCAGCCCCAGTTCCCTCCACATGATACTGTTCACAAAGGGGGAAATATAATACCGGAAGGAGGCTAGTTTACATAGAGTTAGATGGGCAGGCATAAAATCCTGTGCACATGACAACCAAGCGGTGTTTGAGGCAGAGCTAACAAAACGAACCCCATCCCTTCATGTATGGGCATTTACATAGGGCATGGTGGAACGCATACAGCCATGTGAAAGAAGCTTAAAACTGATTTCAAAGGATTGGTTAATACACTGAGACTACTAGCCTACATACACTTACTAGTGAGCAAGGCCAATTAACATACTGGGACCTGCTCCAGAGTGAATATGGGCTGCATATGATTGCATTTTATATAACTTACTTTGGGCTTTCATGACTGTTTCATTTCACCATGATGCAGCTTTTTTATGAATCACCATCCACAAAAGGAAATGGTACATTGGCAGGTGTGTTTTCAAAATAGAATTCATAAGCTTATATAGTACCGTATTGGCTTGAATATAAGCCTCACTCCCCCCCCCCCCCCGCAAAATTCCAACCGTGAAAAGTTAAAGTGCGGCTTATATTCGCGACTTTATGGTATGCAGCCAGGAGTGCATGGCAAACAGCGCCAGGAGCGTGGCAAAGCAGCGCCTGCCTCACACGTAGTCGCCCGTCCTTTCCCCCAAGGCCAGGAAGGGAGAGAGCGAGGAAGGGGAAAGGCCGTCAGCAACGCAGCCCCCCCCCCCCCCGCTCAGTATGTAGCCAGGAGCAGGGAGAAAGGGAACGGCTTATATTCAGGTATTTTTTTATTTTTTTATTTTCCCTCCTCCAATTTTAAAGGTGCAGTTTATATTCAGGTGTGGCTTATATTCGGGCCAATACGGTAGTTATTGCTTGGCTCACATGCAATGGGAAGCCATTGTTAACATTAACCAAAGTTTATAAACCAACCACAAACTATGGCCTATGTGTGTGGTTTGTTTGTGACTAATAAACCATGGTTAAGCTGCTGAACAGAGTTCAGGTGATCACAGTAAGCTATTGTTTATTAAACAATGGTTACATTATATTTCTGTTATACTTAAGACCAGTGCTTTTTTTCTAAAAAAAAATGTTTAGAGGTACTCTCATTTTCCTACTCATAATTAAATACTGCCCTTCAATGAGGCCAAACTTAGATTCACAAAACGTTTAGGGGTATGAGTCCCCCTGCGTCCCTCCAGAAAAAAACACTCCTTAAGACCTTTTTGCACTAAAGTTACCATTCTATATTTCTATGACACAGAAAGCATTTCTGTTTAAAAAAAATAAAATAAAAGAGCCTTACCCTTAATGTTAAGAGAAATTCATCGAAGTCTATTGTTCCACTCCCATCTTTATCAAAGATCTTGAAGATCTTTTCAGCTTCGTCCTTTTCAATCATCACAGCATAATCATTGAGGCCTTTCAAGAACTCTTTGAAATCTATAGTCCTGCTGTTGTCATCATCCATGATTCGAAAGACCCTGAAGAAAAGAAGGGCCACTTCAAAGATAAGAGTAATAAAATAAAAGAGGATGGAAGAAGAATAGAGAGCAGACACTGATATCAAGAAGTTAGGACACAGGCATTCAAGAGAAAAGAAACAACACAATCCTTTTTCATCCAATAGGTCAGCTAAGTCAGCTCCTATGTAAAAAACAAAATGTGTAGCGTTCATTTGAACTGTTTCCGTTCCATACTCCCTCTCTCTTTCTCCTTTTGTGTCATGCCTTTTAGATTACAAAAGACCTGTCTTGTTCCAACTGTATATAAGTCATTCACGGAGCCCTATCACCCAAGACTAGCATACAAATAAATAAATCTGGACTCTGTTTTCAGATATTGCAACTGAAATGTGCAGCTTCAAGTCCTATAGTCCCCAAAAGAGTTTCATATTTCAATTTGTAATGTTATTTCTAAGGTTCAAGGCAGTTGCTTGAGTTTGCTACAGAAAAAATACCCTACTTTCATTGCTTTAACTCATCATTGATACTGCTGTGCTGTTATTGATAATCATGCATTTTATGCTTCCTTTTGCAAGCTACAGTTGAATAGTGTTGCCCTAAGTGATGCTGTTTGGGGCCTATGACTTTCCTTCCTTCATTCCTCATTTCCAAGCCCTCTTACCATTGCCTTCAGCCCATTCCTGCAATGCGGGGGGAGGGGTTGGACTAGATGACTCACTGGGTCCCTTCCAACTCTACAATTATATTTACCATTAAGTGAGTTCATGAGCTGTGAAGTGAATTCAGGTGTAATGAGGCCCCTACAGCCTTTAACTGGTTCAGGTAAGTATTTTCTCTTTCTTGACAGTTTGGCTGCCTCATAACATCAGTGCTTGAGGGCCTCTTGAAACAGAACACGGAAATCCAAATGTCTATTAAGAAAGGCCAGCTGTGCTTCAGTAATCTCCTGGCCTACAGAAGAATGTGGGCTGGTTTAATAATTTACCTCATGAACTCATTTTACCTGGCGAGGCCTTTGATGCCAGCAGAGCCCCTTGCTAAGCACTGAAGGCGAAGTCTCTCGATTGGATCTGTAGTTTTGGCAAGGTCTCTTTTGGCTTGGATTGCCATCTCCCGGTCGTGTCTCGCTGTGCCGGGCATCTAGAAGAAAAAAAATGGCAAAAGTGTTGGCAACCCTACTCGTAAAGAAGGAGCTTCATTTGCTAGAGTGAAGATGTTTTGTATGTATGTCCACACCTGTACATAAATAACACATACACATATATGAGTCTGGTTGCAAAGGCTTTTGCAAGGGGAGTTTTGAAAATAAAACAGAATGGATGAATGTAAAAATGCAATGGATGAATTCTGAGATGCAATGTGTGAGTCAGTCAACTGAAGAAAAGGATTCAGTCACAATATTCCGCCACTTTTCCAGAATGTATAAGCTATGTAGAATTTTATGTGCGTAGTTTGTCAGGCTTGGAAGGCAGTTTCCTCAAACCTGGCCACGTCTCTGCAGTATAGTAATGGAGGTTCGGTGAATAGTAATGTGCAAAGTATACAACCAGAGCTTTCGAATGTTTGCTTGAAAACAACTCCTATATTTCACTGAAGCATACTACCAAATCAGTGTGCATTATGTTGCAGCCTAAATGATTTAGCATCTTTTCACAGGAAATCTCTCATTTAGCAGAGGACAGAACTGGCATAGTCCTGCCCTTTCCCCATCCATCACCAAGATTCCCTTTTGCTAAATAACCCAGAATATCAATCTGTGTGTGTGTTGGAGTGAAAAGAAAAGGAGGATTTCTTCAAGGTGTGTATGTACGACTCAAGAATGTTTGCAAAATATGCAAAATATGTTCTGCTGTTATATCTAGCTAGCAGTGAAATGTAGATTTCTTTGTCCCCTTCAAAACGTCCAATTAATGAATTCTCAGAAATGGTTTTGCAACCCTCTGATAGTATCAGTCCAAAAGGTCATTGTGCTAAACTGCAATTTCAACCTTCTCTTAAGAAGAAATACAAAGATCTACTAATATAGTACTGTATTAGTTTTTGAATGATGCACACATTTTTTCCTCAGTGTAGCAACACATCTTAGACTTGGAAACCCAAGAAGGTGCTGTAAGTGTTATTTTAAAAGGGAAAATCTTCTCCAAAATGTTAATTCATAATATATACATATAATTTATAGGTTAAGATAGTCCCCCCCCCAAAAAAACAGAAATGGACTGGACTGGCAGCTGGACCTTACTTCAACACTGTTGATAGAACAGCATCCTCCACAAAACCTCAGGCAGTAGGCCAAACAAGGGGTGCCAGGGCAAACCATTTGGGAACAGAAAGGGGGGTTTTCTGCCCTGACTCAAAACAAAACATAATATTGATTTCCCCCCTTTCATGTGGAATTTCTGTGTTCCACAGACTCTTTTCACAGCACATTTAAAAACATCTTTCTTTTTTTACTATGTCCCTAGTCCATGTCAGCTTCATTGTCAGCCTACTCTCTAAGTTTGTCAAATAATAATAATATAATAATAATTTATTACTTATACCCCGACCATCTGGCTGGGCCTCCTCAGTCACTCTGGGCAGCTTCCAACAGGATATTGAAAACACAATAAAATATCATACATTAAAAACATTCCATAACAGGGCTGCCTTCAGATGTCTTCTAAAAGTCAGATAGTTGTTTATTTCCTTGACATCTGGTAGGAGGGCGTTCCACAGGGCAGGCACCACTACTGAGAAGGCCCTCTGCCTGGTTCTCCCTCATATATTTCTCTTTGCTTAATTTTTCCTTGGCCCAATCTTTTTCATGTTGTGGAAGTCTCATTTTTCGTTTGTCTCTTGTATATTTTTAAAAAGATTTATATTGTTCCTTTTTCTTTATACGTTTCTTGCACAAGACTTTTCTGACAAAAAAGCTTAATGTTTAAAAAGAAATACAGTGGACCCTCGACTTACGAAGATAATCCGTTCTGACGGAATCTTCGTAGGTCGAAATCATCGTAACTCGAGTCCCCATAGGAATGCGTTGGGAGAACGCATTCGTAGGTCGAAAAAAACCTCGTAAGTCGAGGAAACCGCATCTAAAACGGCCGCGACTTCCGATCGGAAGTCGAAAAAATTCAGAAGCGGCGGCCGCTTTGATCCCTCGTAACTCGAAAAACTCGTAAGTCGGGTCATTCGGAAGTCGAGGGATCACTGTACCGTACTTTTCCGTGTATAAGACTAGGTTTTTTTTACTTTAAAATAAGGTTAAAAATCTGGGGGCGTCTTATACACGGATAGTGCATATGCCCATTTTCTAAATTTGGGGTCCCCAAAAGTAGGGGGCGTCTTATGCATGGGGGCGTCTTATGGTAGTTGCCAAAGGGATTGTGAATATAATCCTGTGGCAATTTTGAAAAGAAACGAAAAAATGTTGAAAGCACTTCCGCACCTAAGAAACTTAACAGCAACCCCATCCTTTTTTTTGCTGAGGTCAGGGGTAGACTTGGGCAGAGGTGTTCCTTTGCTGAGCTCAGCTGGCCTCTACTTGCAGTCTGACAACAGCATCATTCCACTGGTGCTAAGATCCTGCTTCCATCCACTGAAGTTGCAGGTGGATAGAAGGCAGCCAGTAGAAAGACCTGATATGGGATGTTTTGGGGTGGGGTGGGGTGGGGTGGGAGCGGCTGAGCTGCCCCAGGATCCATTGGATCCCTAGCAGGCCCCGCTGCCATCACAAGACAGCATCAGGCCTGATCTGGGTTCAATCACTATGCCAGCTTCAGATTGGTGCAGCAACTTGCCTGTCCAGCCTCCACCACTATGTGAACCCACGCCAAGTGAGGATTGTGTCCTAAGAAAGGAACATGGGAAGTAGTCTTATTCCAAGGCAGGCCTTTGGTACATCTGGCCCAAGATTGGCTACATGCAATTAATCCAGAATGCGGCAGCTAGACTGGTGACTGGGAGCGGCCACCAACACCATATAACACCAGTCCTGAGAGATCTACATTGGCTCCCAGTACGTTTCCGAGCACAATTCAAAGTGTTGGTGCTGACCTTTAAAGCCCTAAACGGCCTCAGTCCAGTATACCTGAAGGAGTGTCTCCACCCCCATCGTTCAGCCCAGACACTGAGATCCAGCGCCGAGAGCCTTCTGGCGGTTCCCTCATTGCAAGAAGTGAGGTTACAGGGAACCAGACAGAGGGCCTTCTCGGTAGTGGCACCCGCCCTGTGGAACACCCTTCCAGCAGAGGTCAAGGAAATAAGCAGCTATCCTATTTTTAAAAGACATCTGAAGGCAGCCCTGTTTAGGGAATTTTTTAATATTTAATGCTGCATTGTTTTTAACACTCAATTGGGAGCCGCCCAGAGTGGTTGGGGAAACTCAGCCAGATGGGAGGGTACAAATAATAAATTATTATTATTATTATTATTATTATTGTTATTATTATTATTATTATTATTATTATTATTATTATTATTATTATTATTACTCTGGCCGTCGCTCTTCAAGCGAAGATGCCAGGGAATGAACCTGGGAACTTTTGCATGCAATGTGTGTGCCCTATAACTGAACCTCCTCTATAACCAGCACAATTTGTTGTTAGTCTTTCTGGTGTCACAGTTTCTTTGTTGACTTTGCCTAAACGTCTATTCAGAAGGAGTTCTGTGGGAATTACTCCCACATGCATGTACATATAGGACTGCAGCTTCAATGGCCATGAAAGGCTATTACATTTCTTCAAACGAAAACATTCAAAAGCTGTGTGAGAGAGGCTTGGTGTTGCTTCCTTTTTAAAGGTTTTGTTTCCTAGTCAATTGTTCCATGGAGACTTTATTAAAGAGCATGGCCACCTATGAAGGCATTTCAAAATGTGTGGCAAATAAAATAGAACTACTTATGGCCTTCAGGTTATTATACTTCTGTTTTTAGAATGTGCATAGCTTTGAACACTGATGGATTTGCAGAAAATGTAGTATATAAATCAATTGATTATGACTACAACTGGAATAACATGACCTCCAAGTATACATGTCAGCCATTCCTCCTTTAAGTTTTGACTCAGATGCACTAAAAAAAAAAAAGTTCTAGAAAGTAGATCCTTACACGAGCTATCTCACTTAATATGGCACATAAGCAAGCCTACAATTGTGCATGCCTTCGTTCAGACCCCATTGACTTCTGATGTTTGTCCTCAACATCCATTATCCATAGAGGTGCTGCCATTGAACATGGATGTTCCATTTAGTCATCATAGCTAATAAAGGGGTAGCACAGACCCTCTGTTTATCCGTTCTTTAAAGCCATCTAAAGTTAGTGGGCATCAGCATATCTTGTGGCAGTGAATTCCGTATGTGAATCAAAGTTGAGGAATTCAGGGGCTGCCTCAAAGAGAAGAGAGCAGGCACCAGCTCTTAGTTCTTTGCTGCTTGATACCGTCAGTCAGCCTGGTGTGGCAGCATCTTGGGAATTGATGACGTGCTATAAATAAGTGAGTCTTATCTTAGTGATTTGGGAACAGAGCATTAATAACCCAGTTATGATCCAATTGAAAAGAACCAGATTCATCGTCCTATGCACCAGCTTCTTAAATACTTATATAACAGCCGAAACCACGTAGATGGCTATTGCCAGAAAGCAAAACTGTTTTGTTGAAAGAACCCTGTGGGAAGCTGCTGGCCTTGGCTGCAGCCATTTTTACTGTTCCAACACAGTCTCTCTTTTTGCACTGGCATGGTGAAAATCCCGAGTCGTGTCAAATCTCTTCCAAACACCTTTCTACATAGTGCTGCACAACCCCTGGACTCAACAGCCCTTCAAACGCCAAGTACAATTTAGACAGATGAACAGCTGCCTTTGCTTTGTCCCAGACAGTAAGTCTGGTCTTAAATAAGGAAGCAGAAATGGGCAAGGTGGAAAAGTCTTTCTTTACACAGAATAATCCTGTGTGCTTTCTTGTGCATTGATTTCCAAAAACATGCCATAAATCTCCCTCTGACTACACGGTCACATTTATTTACTGCTAATTCGACAGACGGCCTGTTTGTTGCATTTTATTGTGTTTTGTCTGTTGTAATTTTAATCTGGTGTTCACTGCTTTGGAAACCTTTGGGCCCAAAAGCAGAATACCAATGAAGTCTAATAGTAATTTGATGGTTAAAAAAAAGTAGAGATAAGCACACTCACAAACTCTGAAGGCAACAAAAGCAGGTCCCATTCAAACCCAGCTTTGTTTCCACCCCTAGCACTATAGCCAGATCGGTTCTTCCTCCAATTTTGTTCACAGAGCTTATTCTGTAAATATAAACAGCTTACTGGTCCCGGAAGTATATACTACTATATTTCTATACGCACCAACTTTTAAAATAGGCAGTATCTTTAAAAAGTAAAGAGCAGGGGAAAGCTGGATTATATCAACCTAAATTAAAGGATACTCTTCCTGAACAAATCAATAAAGGAATGAAGAAAAAAACCATTTACCTTTAATTTGTTACCTGTTACTCCTAAGCTGAAACTACAGGCGCTCCCTTGCACAGTTTGGGGAAAGTGGGCCTGTCTCTTCCTAGCATCTCTTCCCGCCCCTGGTCTACACCTCCCCCTTCTGATTGGACAGATTGTGGTAATTAATGCAGAACCATGGAGAGCAGCGAAGGGTGACTGGAAGACGGGAGTGTCCGTCCATCTCAGATTACTTGTTTACATATTGCTACCCTGCCTAGAGTTTATCACCTTGTTTCCAAGGAGACATGGCTTGCTGTGAAAGGCCTAGTGCAACCTGCCAGGGATTTCATTGTTTCTGCGGCTTGCAATGCTCCTCCCAGCCCTCTCCCTTCACTTTGGCTTTGCTATATTCAGGAAGAAAACGCTTTCTCTGAAACACAGGAGCAAAGCAGCAGAACAGAAGCGCTCGTGTGCTTTTTGCAAGAAATGTAGTATTGTGTTCAGGCAGAGAGAGCTGGAGAGGTTTAAATGATCTATCCACTGCAATCAATATACAGATTTCGCAAGTGTACAGAAGTATAGAAACTTAGCACTGCTCCTTAGCACATTCCATATCTTACGTGGAAGTGCTTTCTTTCCCATGGGATATCTGTCGGTAGCGAGTGTGTACAAGTCCAAATTTAGTACAATAGAGCAAAACAGAACAGTTTCAGCAATGTAAAAAATGAGTTGAAAGTGAGCTTCTTAAATGATATACAGTCGTACCTTGGTTTTCAGACAGCTTAGTTCTCAAACACTTTGGCTCCTGAACTGTTCCAGTTTGCAAACTATTTTTGAAGCCGAACGTCCGACGGGGCTTCCGCGGCTTCCGATTGGCTGCAGAAGCTTTGGTTTCCGAACGTTTTGGAAGTCGAACGGACTTCTGGAATGGATTCCATTCGACTTCCAAGGTATGACTGTATTTGGCTGGTACCAGTACGGCAAAGGGAACACTACAGATTCTTAAGAATTTACTGAGCTTGAAACATTGACAACTGCCAGAATATGCCTGGGAAGCAATAGGCACAAGAACAGAGAGGAAGAAAGGGGATTTAAAAAGGAAGAAATTTCAGTGTTAAGAGGTGGATATAGATACTCTAAGAGCAGAAGAGCCTGCTGGATCAGGTCAATAGCCCATTTGTCTAGCGTCCTGTTCCCACAGTGGCTGACCAGATGCCCATGCAAGCAGGATTCAAGCTCAAGAGCAATCTCCCCTCCTGTGGTTTCAAGCAACTTGTATTCAGAAGTATTGCTGCCTCCCAACTGTGAAGGCAGAGCAAAGCCATTATGGCTATTGACAGCCCTCCGCTCCATGAATTTGTCTAATCCTATTTTAAAGCCATCCAAATTGGTGGCCATCACTGCCACATGTGGGAGCAAGTTCTGTAGTTTGCACTGTGTGACGGACTTCCTTTTCTCTGTCCTGAATCTTTCATGCCCATGATTTCTAGCGTTATGAGGGAGAAAAACTTTTCTCTATCCGTGGCCTCCACGCCATGCATAATTTTAAGTTTCAGTGGAATTCTGGAAAGAATCATAGAATTGTATAGTTGGAGGGGACCCTGAGGATCATCTAGTCCAACCCCCTACAATACAGGAATATGCAGCTGTCCCATACAGAGATCAAACCTGTAACACTGGCATTATCAGCACCACGCTCCAACCAACAGAAATATCAGGTTTTTAAAGTGTTTGCACTTATGTAGCCAAAACATTACCACAATAGTATCAACAGGCCAGAGTTAGTCCTAAGGTCTGCAACAGACTGGAGAAGGGAGGGAGGAAGAGACATATATAAAATGGTTCACACTAAGAATATATTTGTAATGCCCCCAGGACAGAAGAGAGATATCAGAAATGTTAATTTAGCTGCGTTTGGGCACATTGTGAAGGGCCTGCCGGCCGGCCTATTTATCAAATCAATGAGCAGGGTCGCAAATACCGATCTCAAGGCCCAAGCAGATTCATGTGGGTGCAGGTGGTCCTTGAAATCACTTTACTTCAAACCATTTACAACTTTAGAAGTTAGTAGCAGCACCCAGAAGCATACAGGCAACCAGCTGGTACAATACTGGTGTACCATGTTCTGACCACCTGACAAGTCTCTAGATCAGTGGTGGCTAACCTTGACACTCCAATTGTTTTGGGACTACAACTCCCATCATCCCTGACAACTGGTCCTGTTAGCTAGGGATGATGGGAGTTGTAGTTCCAAAACATCTGGAGTGTCAAGGTTAGCCACCACTGCTCTAGATAGTTGCATCGTGTGTTAGTTGAAATTTCAAAACTGCCTACAAAGGCAGACCCATATGCAGTGCATTTTGAGTCCTCCAACTTCATTACAGAAGACATATGACTGGTATCCTTCATCGCATGCATGTCTTGCCATTTAAAAATGTACCTCCTATCATTAGCCAACATTCCCTTTCCATTCTCAAACCCTTTAGGTGAAGTGAACTTTGTTATCCCAGCAAGCTCTCCTTGGCATAAGATTCGCACCTGCCCATTCTACCCAGTTCAGAGTAGGATCCTTTCAAAGCTCTTCAAACTCATCTTGGGATTTCATTGTGCTCTGAATAATCTGCCAGCGTCTGCAAACTGGTAGGTAACTTGTGAGCTGCTGCTTCGGAAGCTTTTAGGGAACAATCAACTAATAAGATGTTGTAATAAAATAAATAAATAAATAAATAAATAAATAAATAATAATAATAATAAATGTTAGCATGAGAATAGCAAAAATAAAATAAAAATTGATTATAGGTTGTCAGCTGAATCACTTATTAGACTTGATGGGAATCTTTACTCCCCTAAAACAATGCTTATTTCACCATTACTTTGGTTCCCAAAATATAAGCAGTAAGAATGAACAGTGGATTGTATTCAACAGTTTTACTTAGAGTAGACCCATTGAAATTTGTGGCCTCAATTTAGTAATGTTCATTCATCTCAATGGGTCTACTGAGTAAAACATGAATACCACCCAATATTTGTCAGGTGACATTTTCAACACCCTTCAACTTGCAAACATGCTAGAAGATATTCAGGTTACAAATGACATTCAAATAGGTATTCTTTGGTAGTATGATGTATGTCTCAATTTTGAACAGGTTGTCTTAACACTTCCAGTCATAATGGAAGAAATTAATATATATACCTTTTAATAATGTCAATAAGCAACATATCCATATGTGTGTGAAGATTCTCTTTGAATACTGACCGCAGAAAATGTGATCTTCAAAGCAGCTACAGTGGTACCTTGGTTCCTGAACGGCTTGGCTCCCGAACAAATTGGTTCCCGAACGCCGCAAACCTAGAAGTGTTTCAGTTTGCGAATGTTTTTCGGAAGCCGAACATCCCCCGTGGCTTCTGATTGAGTGCAGGAAGCTCCTGCAGCCAATCAGAAGCCGTGCCTTGGTTTTCGAACGGTTTTGGGAGTCGAACGGACTCTCGGAATGGATTAAGTTCAACAACCAAGGTACCACTGTATTCTTTTTTAAACAGGCAAATCAGCAATGTAGGTGGGGCTTAAGTTGAATCTATCTATACTATTTGGTTTATCAATAGGACTTTTTTAAAATTAGGACAGCAAATACGTTCATTCTATTTCTTTTTTTAAGGGGGGGAAAAGTGCATGGATCCTGTTCATGAATACGACTTGTTGCATCTTAAGACTATATGCTCTGCTAATTTACTGAATTTTCTGTATTCTTGATAACCTTTCTGGCATTTCACAATTACCGGTACACAGCAAACACTGACAAGGGAAGCATGATGTAATAAAGTTAATTTTAATTTCAACCAATATACAGCATTACATTTTAATTTATTAAGATAGTGATTCATATATCCCTTGTTAGATATAAATAATTATACGCTGGCAGCAAATATACATCTCACTGTTCATGACTCCAAATCCTAATGCTGTTTACATAGCAGTTATTCCTGTTCCCAATAGGAGAGCAACATGTACCTTAACCATGAATGAGGCATTAACAGGGAAATAAATCAGTGACTGTAGCAAAGACAAGTGTTGCATGATTGCAGAAGCTAAGAAAACTGTATTCCTGCTTATCTGAGTTGAAACAAGAAATCTAAAAATTCTTATAAACACATTAAGTGTAAGGTTCCATAAAATTATTACAAGTTCAAAAAAATTGGTCAGCATCACAAATATGTACACCACCATAGAATCTCAACACAGTCACATCCAAGTACCACTAGAATTTTTAGAAACTGTGACTTGAAAAACTACATTCCTGTGCATTATTCTGTTTGGTGGCCTGTTCTGTTACCACCAGTGTAGATAGAGAGCTCTAAGCAAAAGCAAGAATGTTTTCAAAACTTATGTTTTGGTTTGAAGTTCCACAGCGGTGTATAAAGAGGAAGACACGAGAATCTTGGAAATATTAGCATCATGCAGTTTAAGTCTCAGGGACATCACCCAAGCAACCCTGGCCTCACTCTGAAAGTGACCTGAGACTGCCTTAGTATCACTGCCCCCCCCCAAGCCACAGGCAGCTCCAGTGAGACACAGTGTGTTTTGCGATAATGTCAGTTCACCTCACTTGTATTGAAAATCATCCCAGTTTCAGCAGGACTTGCCCACCTTGAAGATCACCAGTAAACCTCTGCTTACCTTCCAAAACATGAGAGGTAAACTACAATTTGGCATTTCACCCATCATCATCCAAATCAAGTGCTAGGGAGCTTTCAGAAGTATCAATGCAGGTGTTTTCTTATAACAATGTTTTCATCAGTTGAAAGTTGAGTTGGGGAACCCGTGGCTCTCCAGGTGTTGATGGGCCCCCAATCTGCATAGGCCCCAGGTAGCAGAGCTATTGCTCAGGGGTGATGGGGCTTCTCCAGCAACACCTAGAAGGTTAAAGGCTTCACACCCTTGTTCAAAAGAAATGAACTATTAAAAACATGACATCTCTGGTGCAATATTTCACATATCCACCACATTACAGTTTGCTGATAAGCACTAGTTAACAACATCATTAAAAGTCCCAGCATTTTCAACATGTGAAAATTCTTTTTAATGTCACAATCCATTATGTTTTCCATCAGTGTGGGCTTTTTATATTTAAAAAAAATAGCTTAAAAATATGTTCTGTGCCATGTTTAATGGATTATACATACTTAGGATATATGAGGAGCCCACTGGTTTTCAAAGATGTGCATGCACTGGGATTCAGCATCAGACCATTTATTGGATTGAATTCCAACATTTATAGAAGTGAAATCACAGTTAATTGAAGAGACAGACAACATGCTTTCAACAGTCATTCACTTTCAACATATGCATTACTTAAATGACACTTCACTGAAGCTACGGTGAATCACATTAACACTGATTTCGCGCACCCCCCCAAAAAAACCCCTAAATCCTAAAATGCTTAACTAAAATGTTATATGAGACATGGATAAACCACTACTGTTCCCCCACTCCATTCCTTGTAACATCTGTGCATGACATCACATAGACGTGTCATGCCTTGTCCCCGTGGCCAAGAGCCAATGATGCGGGGCAGGAGTGGAACAATGCACAGTATGGCATCACACATTCTAAGTTTAAGTATGAAGAAGGAGAAAGCAGCAGAGTTTACCCACGCCTAGTAACATCTAGTTTAAGGACTGCAATCCTGCACAGTGTTAGGCTCCTTAAGTCCTATCAAAATCAATGGAATTTGAACAGCCTGTCTGCAGGATTACAGCCATGCTATTCAATATACAAAGCACTCAAATCCTTTGCTTTCCTAAAATACCGGTACCCAAGGGTCTTGTAATAAGTTTAAAAGTTCCTCCTCATATATGAAACATTTTGGTAAGAAATAGTGGATATCTGTCCTCGTAGCTTTACAATATATGGTCACGGCCCCCATTAGCCTTCATTTTAAGAAAGAAAGCAAGTGCAGTCCTATATGTGTCTACTCAAAAAGTAAACCCTATTGGGTTCAAGGGGACTTACTCCCAGGTGTCCTACGATTACTGGCAAACATCCCTCAAAATGACATTTGCTTTTTATTTCCTCCAGCCCCATTTACAGTCACATATTTCCACCCAGCACTGATGAAGCCCGTTATGTAGCACATTCGCTGGCGTTTCCTGACAGGCATTTCGGTTTGGAAAGAGGAAGCATTTCTTCTGTTGCCGTGAACATCTGCGCTGAGTGCAAAAAGCACATGTAGCATGAAAATGTGGCTTCCTTGTGAAAGGCAATAGAACTGGGTTGCCACCAGTGCTGTTTACTATTAAGGAATCTTACTCTGCAGAGAAGTTCACTTCTTCAAAAGGAAAGGTCCAGTTTCATACACTTCAAGAACTATTTGAATAGTGCATTATTTTTGAAGTGATGAGCAGAAATTAACACTGTGCACAGACAGAGCCACTAAGTGTGGTTTAGCTGAAATAGATTTTTCAGCTGCAGCTATTATACATAAAATCTCTGTGGCATATTTTTTCCTCTTCATTAAGCATGTGCTAGTATCTATGAATTTAAGTCAGTGCTGGTGAACATTTAAGATTCTATTGGGTCTTTCCTATCATGCATGCTAATGCCATTCAAATGCATATAAGGCTGACAGAAATCATTCTCGATTCAGATGGTTGATGTGCAGGCATTCCAGATGATGAAGTTATTTTGCAGAGATTTGCCCTTAAATCTCTCCAGCTTTTCCCAAACTTGAAGTGAAGGCCAGTCAATGATAGTCTATGACCTGACCAGAGTGGCTTCTTTAATCACGCCCATGGTTTGAATTGAAGGTAGGCCATGCAATTGCATCAAACTATGACTAAGTTGCACTTACAATGACCCAGCTGCATTGCAATTTTTTTTAAAAGGCCAACAGCCTTCTAAAAAAGAAAAAGGGAACAAAGGAAAGGGGACAGAAAGAAAACCGAAATAACCTTCAACATGTAAGAATGGTAACTCCAGCTGAGCCCTACATTTGTTTATTTAAAACTGAATCTATAGTGACAATTGACAGACTGAGAATTATTTCCCTGATTCAACTGTAAAAGACCCAACAGAACACCTTTATGTATCAGTGGCTGCCTACACACAAGTGAATCCAGCAGAGGATTCTAAGCAAAATCAACACAAGGTCTTCCAGTTCAGAACAGATCATACTCAGAATAAGACTGACCCCCAATGGCTCACTGCCTAGCATCCCATTCCTACCCTCCAAATCCCTTCATTTCCCTCCCTTCTGGTTCACTCTCTCTGTTGCCATACTGCTCTCTGCCTATGGCTCACAATTCCCATATTATGGGGGGGGGGGCATTCAAGGAGCGGGCAGAGAAGATGGGCAAGGCACAGCTGAGGTGGTTCCAGTTTTAGAAGCCAATGCTCTAGCCCAGCACATACTGGGCAATTAATTACACAAAGTGCATTTTTAAAGGGGGAAAGTTTCTTATTTCCCACATTCTGTTTTCTGTTTGTAAAGTGAGGTCGTGTTGGTTGCAGAATGCATTACTGAAAGAACATTCACCATAGCAGTGGATGCAAGACTTAGTCCTGTTGGTTTAGACATCGTCAAATATTCTGCTTCGTGACATCGACAGGTATCTTCCACCAGGCTGGTACCTGTAGAGTATATAAAGAAACTATATGAAGAACAACTGTATGTTATGAAACCTGAAAAGGAAGAACAAGCTATAATCTCTAAAAAAATATTCTCTAATTTTGCCTTATAAAAGATCCTGCATATAAGTTAAAATATAATGATGGCTGGAGAGAAAGAACAAGATATTTATAGTTACGTGACCCCTTTTTATTTATTGCTGATTCCCACACCAGTATGTTTTAAACTTGGAGAATTTCTCACCTTCCTGAATCAGAGTCGAGAGGATCTTCACCAACAGAGTCAGCATTAAAGTCCAGAGGTTCTGCATCTTGAAGAAGCTCAACTCTGTCCCTTTCATTCCTCCCATTTGATCTGGTGTACTTAGAAGCTACTGCTGAAAGAAGAAAAATATTTTAAAGCATTTAAAACTATAAATAAATAAATGGTACTGTCAATAGGCCATCAGGGTTTCCAAAACCCAGAGCATATGGCTTTGACGGGTTAAGAGCAGCTTTTTCTCTTCTTCTTCTTCAAATGAGAATGTATATTTTCCAAAATCAGCACAGCATATTGACTGGATTTAAGGCAGCACTCAGCACTGGTTCATAAACTTATTTAATTATTTTCAAACTTGATTCCAAGTTGCTCATACTAAAGTCTCATCAAAATCTCTAGGAGGCAGACTAATCCACGTATAGCTTATTGTAGGACCAGAACCAAAATACAGAAGACTAGCCATGATCCTCAGATAAATAAAGAGGTGGTCAGGCCTGAACTAGCAGGTCACTCCTCACTTAAGGAAGAGAAGAGATCACTTGGCAGGAAAGGGGTGTAAATGCTCTGTCTCGGTTGCATGAAGTTAATACAGAATGTACAAGCGAGAAAAAAGCTAGCAGGCAAGGGCCCTATCTGGGCTATCCATTGAAAGCAGTATCACACCACTTTAAACAGTCAAAACTTCCCCCCAAGAACAGCGTTAACTTTACTTTCCAAAGGTGCTGAGAGTTGTTAAGAGACCTCTACTTCTCTCATGGAGCAACAATTCTCAAAGTTCCCTGGGAAGAGGGAATCATGGCTCTGTGGGGGGCATAGAGGTCTCTTAATAACTCAGTACCCATTACAAACTAGTTACCCGGATAATTTGGAGGAAGCTATGTTTGTTTAAAATGATAGGATGCTGGTTACACAATGGATAGTGTAGATGCAGCCTAATTTACTGCAGTGCTGGAAAGTACCTAAATCTGAAATAAAGAGGAGCACCATAATACCAGTACTACTTCTGTTAAGCAAAAGCCACGGCAAACAAGATAAGCTCTTACATCTAGTTGTATTAGTCTCTGTGAAGCTAGACTCTTTTTGGTCTGCTTGAACATTTCTGTTTCTAGAAGAATCTTCACGGTTGTTCCCATATCGTTCTTTCCACTCCTGGTCAAAACAAAACAAAACAAACACATACAACAGATTGTATAAACCTATACATCCTCTAACACATGTAATAGCAGAATAATATTGTTTGGCAATTATTCTTATTGCAATGATATTAAATCACTCTCTTCAATCTTCTGAAATCTTTACAGATTTATAGATAACCAGGATCCTTATTAGAGATTAGTGGAAAGACTGGCCGGCATAACAGAGGGGGAGACCTGCCTGCTACAAGTCTAAAACCTTTCCTGTTCCTTAAGTAGGTCTGTGGTTGAACTCTGTGGGGCACAGCTTCAGCCGATAAAAATTAGCATCGCCTTATTTTAAACCACAAAAGGTGAGCAACTGATGTTCTACACAGAATGCAAGTTTCAAATGTGCAGTAATAACCTGGTGCATTCCTAAATAATATAACCAAGGCAGCAATCTTATACAAAGCTAGGCATGCCATCGAGGATAAGGCTACCTATGACTATAACCCACAATGGCTATGGTCTACCTCCAGTGCCAGAGTCTGCACACTTCTAAATACCAGCTGATGGGGAGTGTCAATTGGAGAGAGTACTGTTGCACTCAGGTCCTGCTTGCAGGCTTTCCACGGACATCTGTTTGGCCACTGTGAGAACAGGATGCTGGACTAGGCAGGACTCTGGCCTGATCCATCAGGGCTCTTAGGTTTTTGAGTTTAACTCTGCACATAATTGTACTGTGTTTCAATTCTGACGCCGTCTCTTACTGACTAGGGAAAAATCATGAGCTGTTCATATATACCCTTCTCCTGTTTTCACCATCTTCCTGTCTTTGCCGTTTTCTTTTTTCTAAAGAGAGAGAAAATACTTTCATTTACTTTTTATTCCGATGTAAATTTAATCTGAACTTGTACTTTTTTTTTTTTTTACTTATTTCTATGGATTCATATAAACTTACAGAATTTCAAACAACAATGCTCTGTCCTAGGTGGTTTTTTGCTGTTTTTTCACTTTAACAGTGAAAAAAGACAACCAGAGAAATAGGGGAAGGGGGGGGGGAGAAAACACAAACTTTTATAAAATTAACTTTTTCTTAAACTGCACTTAACGCTTCATATGGTCCTGCACCTTTGAGTTCCAGTGCACAATATACTCATTTTTCCATTAACGCATTACCAACCTTCCTTCCCCGACTAACAAAATTAGATAATTCAATCATGCACAAAATGTTTCAGATTTGCAGTAGCCCTGAAAAGTAGTTGGTTTATCTTTCTTTTCTCCCAATTTTGAGTGATGCTAGCAGAGGTGCATATATAGTATTAGGTGCCATATTAGGTTACATTCCTATCCTCACTTGTGTGGGAGTAAACTTTATTGAATTCAATAGGACTCACTTCTGAGTTAACATGGTTAGGAAAGTGATGCTAGCTTCCATCTATTTCCCTACAGTCGCTTACAACAGTTAAACAAATTAAAAACTATAAAATATTTCTTCTTCTTTTTACCTCTTCTGATTAACTCTTTTCCTTCATCTATTAAGTCCGAAGTCATCTCATTGTCTCCCATGAACTGCTGGAATCCCAAAAGATTCAAACATCGAGTTCCTAAACTGATAAAAGAAGGGGGGAAAGTTCTTTCCATTGCCAAAAAAATAAAAGCATAGACATCAGCCACAAGGTTGAAGGAAGCCCTGTTTAGGGAAGTTTTTAATGTATGACATTTTAATGTATTTTTAATCTTTGTTGGAAGCTGCCCAGAGTGGCTGGGGAAACCCAGCCGGATGGGCGGGGTACAAATAATAAATTATTTATTATTATTCTTTATTATTATTATTATTATTAGGTGAGATGTGACCTACTGCCTTTTTGGGGGGGTTGACTTCAAAACTGTTTTGACCTCAATCCTAGGGTGAGATTGGAAGGCGGCTGAGCTTATGACTTCCCTTTCCTGACCCCTCCTCTGCTCTCTCAGCCAGAAAAAGAATAATATAATGATTGAAGGGGGGGCACTCCTATGTTCACATAAATGCAGATGCACTAGATGATCCTTGGGGTCCTTTCCAACTCCACAATTCTAAAAAATGTGATTTGGGAAAAGTGATCCCCCAACTGTTTCTTACTTCCAAAGCGGAAATGAACATAAATAAGTGAACATATATGGTGCATGCGGGGAAACTGGGTTTTTTGAGGGGGAATCTGAAGTTCAGTTGAATATTAAGAAATGAACGGCGAAATCACGAAAGCTCGTTCATCGTAGTCCTTTAAAATCCTTAAAATACATTTTATGCTGAAGTGTATGTACCAAGAACCATCATCAACTTATGAATACCTACAATAGAATACAACTGCTTGAGTCACAAGTCGTAAAATATGGGAGAAGACACCAGTTATGGGGTGGGTAGAGTAGCTTGCTCTAAATACTATGGTACAAATTCATTCTGGTCACTTATTACCTGACTTTGAGCTTGTCTTGCATCCCATCTTTTTCTACCCACGCTAACTCAAGAGGCTTACTCTGCTGGTAAACACTAAGCCGAACTTAACTGGAAACAGTGTTACAAAAACAAAGGAAGCATGGGCGACTAAGCACTTGAAGGTTGATGCTAACAAAGAACATTAGTATTTCTATTACTGCGCAAGGATGGCACCTGTTTAATTAAGTTTTCCCAACCTTTTTGGAAACACCCAAATATACGGGTGAATATACTAGCCATTTCAAATATCCCAGCAAACAAAATAAATCTGAATTACTTGTTACTTACCTAAAGTAAGTAGCAACACAAAGAATGACAACCAGCATGGGATAATAGATATAAAATCCGTCTGCAATGAAGGACAACACTTTCATGGATCCCATAATCTGGAAGGCAAAAAGCAACAGAGGTTTAATATGGTGATTTTGATCACCGCTTGGGTGTTTTCATTACTGCAACTTTTAGGCATTAGAACTTATATTGTACTAATCATGCATATATTCCATCCTTCATATGAAAATCACAGGGCAGGTTACCCTTCAAATTAAATCCACAGCCAACAAAAGCAAACAAAGCAGTAACAAAATCAATAATTAAAACCCCAGATTGCCACTGTAATTAGAGCTATGGTAGGCTAACAAAAATCCTTCAAACGCTTGGGCTAACAGGTATGTTTTTACTTGGCGCAACAGTGCTAACAATGCTGGTACCTGTTGTGCAATTCCATAATTGGGACATTGTACTACTGGCAGCTGCTTACCAAAGAACAAAACTGGATTATAATTTGCCACAGATGACAACCAGCAAGGATGTTGGTTTTATGGTCTACCTCTTCTGGAATGGGAGGTCTGATGCCCATTTTAAATATACCAACTCAAAGTACTATTTTTTTTAATGTATTTTTTATTAAAGATTTCTTGGTTTGCAAAAGTATGTGCAATGTCTCTTTTCTCAAGTTACATTTTCTACAGGTAAGTTTCATTTGTTGAGACATTAGTGTTACATTAGGAAGAAAAGGGGGGAAGAGGTAGAGGGGGCCATGGTGGGTGATTAACTTTTTAAACAGATAGCTTTGATCTAACAACTTGCTCTGTGCTACCACCTGCTGGCAGAAAAGTGGCATGTTCCATTTCCATGGCAGTCCCAATGCAATTCAAGGAGCTGCTGCTAACTACTCAATGCCTCAATTAGGTGGGGGCTGCATATTTCATTGCAATGACCTTGATCTGCTGCAAGTGCCATTTCATTACTCAGTTTAGACTCAAGCTGTGTACAACAAAGGTGCACAGAGGGGTGCTTTTGGTAGTTACCGTCAAACCACAGAACTCTAGAACTAGAATACATTCCTTTGTGGGGGCTGCATTCAGCAGGAAGGATAAGCTGTCATGGAGCCATTTTGCATATAGTATTTTATTTCACTGGTTTTTATTAAGAATTAGCAGGCTAGAAATCTATGATTATGCTAGATGCCTAATGAAACATTATGGGCGCAATACAATAAAAAGACAGAGCAATCCAAATCATTGCACTGGACTTGGTGTTTGTGTTTTTGTTGAGGCATTCCTCCACCCAACTCTGCTGGCCTCTTGCCAGCCACTACCAATGGAGTGATGCCAGCATCACTTTGCTGATACAGGGCTCTCTCTTATGGTCTCCGGGACAGGTGTGCCACTGGGAGATCCCAGATGACATTCCAGAGGTGAGGAGCGGCTAAACTAGCCTTTGTGTGTAAGACCTGGGTAGATTACTGCACCAGCTCCTGGCTGGTGCTGAGATCATCCTCCCACTGCCCCATATTTCATTCTGCCACTATGTACAGCAGGGCTGTGGGCATGGTCCTGCTGCTCCACAAAGCCCCACAAGTCAGTGGCTGGGCTTTGGATTGTAGCTGTAAGTTCTTCCCAGTTAATTCAGTGGAAGAGTTGGACATCTTCTATTGAGATTAATGGGATTTAAGAGCTTCACCGTGGATGGATGTAATGTTATGTAATGTAACGTAATATTCAGTTACTGCTAGCAGAAGCAATGTCCAGCATAGGGGTACACATATTTGAACTAAAGAAGAGCTTCTACCTGGTATAAAGCAGCCAAAAGAGAAGTCAGATAAAACCCAACAAAGTTGAAATCTTGAGCTGAAATAAAACAATATCCAATTGCAGCATTCTTCTTGTGCAACAGACTTCCACATGCACAAAAGGAATTTTCCAAGCTTCTCCTCCCCAGTGGGGAGACCTTCCAGAGCAGGATGGGTGTGTGCGCAGGAGGCAGGAAAGGACAGACAGAACATCACTTTTGGAAATTTGGCTCTTACCCAATGAAACTTTCATTTTTGGCAAAACACTTTCAATTTTGATCTGTGAACATCATTTAACATCTACTGTTGAAATGCATTACAGCAAGACATATTCTGTTTACTTACAGATGTATATGCAGTTGGCTGTTCTAAACTCTTTGCAATTGTTGAATCCATATGAGTCAAGCCCAAGAAATTCAGACACAGTGGAGGAGTCAAACGGCAAAACAGCCTGCATGAAAAGAGTTGGCAATTCTGAAGCAGTTTTCTTCTGTATTTGGCATCTCCATCTTCCTTCTATGTTACTAAGATCTTATCAACCAACCACATGCTAACTTTCAAAACATCTAGGAGCTGTATCTATATTTTTCGTGTATGCCTATTGCATGTTTTGAGCACTCTCTGTCATAGATTCTTTCAGTGCTTAGTAGTAAACGAAATAGCCAACATTTGTGTCTGTTCTACATGCAATTGTCACCAACTGTCAGCATTCATATACTGGGGTGGGAATCTATCTGGTTAGTAGGCCTAATGTCTAACTGAGGTCAGGACACTCATTTTCCTTTCCATGGAACATTATGGACCCTGATGATCAGTTAATTGGCAGTGCCTGCAAATCCTGCTTTTGGCAGGAAGCTGTGTCTTCACCTGCCTCACATCTGACATCATACATGACATCAAGTATAAGACAGGTGGATGTGGCTTGGCCAAAATGGTATCATGGGCTAAATGGGAAGGCCTGGCAGACCTAATTAGGCTAATGTACAAGAGATTTCCCAACACTGATATACTGTATTTGAGGTGAATCCAAATCAAGGAAGATAGTTCATAACTCAGGTACATCCAGAGAACACTAAGTATGTTATAGTGTAATTTTTGCATTGCATCACCTCTAACTATTTAAAGCTATCCAAGAAATACACTAATTAACTACTCACATGCCACTGAAAAGCAAACTATATGCATCCGTCTGATGGTGAGAAGCTAAATAGTAATAGTTGAATACACGGATCCTGAAGACAGTAGAGTAAACACAGATACTGAGGAAAAAGATGGTCAAGAAACAAGCCATCTGCAAAACAGACAAAGATTGCATTCACAGTCAAGTAAGTATAATCTGCTTTGTTAGATGCTTTATAAATTGATCATGCATTCTTTATACAAAGGGTTATAGCATGAGAACAGACTATGCAAGTGCAAGGGTGCAAATAACACTGTTTGCATGATGCACAAAACAAAGGCCTACCAATGACATGCTCTTAGGATTTATTCATACTTCTACAGACGTATCTTGGATACCGAACGCCCTGGAACTTGGACATTTTGGCTCCCAAATGCCACAAACCCAGAAGTGATTGTTCCAGTTTGTGAACGTTCTTTTGGAACCCGAACGTCCGACGGGACTTCTGCAGCTTCTGATTGGCTGCAGTAGCTTCCTGCAGCCAATCAGAAGCCGCGATTTTGTTTTCGAACATTTTGAAAGTCAAACGGACTTCTGGAACGGATTCAGTTTGACTTCCAGGGTACAACTGCATATTTCTCTGCAAGGTCACAAATCACTGTATTTGATTGCATGGAGAAAAGTTAGTGAGAATAAGCCTGTACCATGGGATCAGGTGCCAATCAACTGCATGACCATTCTACTTTTTTTCCCCTGACAGAAATAGTTGTGAGATCACTATGTACAGACATTTCCTCACTTACATGGGGGTTACATTCCTGTACCACACATATACATGAAATTGCGTATTGTGGGGAACACCATCTGAAAAGCCAAACTCCACCCACAAAAATCCCCCGAACTCCACCACAATTGCTCCCTCCAAACCTCCTTTCTCAGACTGCAACTCTAAAACTATCAGAAGATACAAGCATTTAAGAAACAAGCAAACTACTCTAGAAGTCCCAAATGTCATTAAGCGTTGATAAACTGACCTCTATGTAGAAATAGTTGTAATTCTTCTCTGCCAGTTTTATGAAGACTGCAAACAGAGACAGAACTGGCCTTGTGCTGAAGAACGTGCATTCCGACCATACGACAATGATAGAAAATGTGGCCAAAATAATTGCAAGGATTCTGTGAAACCATGGCCTCAGCAGACACTCCCAGTACCACTCTGGAAAAATATATATGATTACTGAAGAAGTTATTAAACGAGGAAATAGCAAGGGAAGGAAATGTAAAAATCATTTCAAAGTAGTTCATTTCCTCTAACAGCCGCTGTAGAAATGAATAACTACTGTTATGATGAGAAAGAGGACTTTAAGTTGGGTACAGGAGAAATGAACAGGCATCCTTTTCTCCCGCAGCCAATTGTAACTGCTTGTGCATGTGCTGCTGGCGCAGGTTGGAGTGATCTGGGCAGTGTGCTGTGATGGACTTTAGTTTTTACTATTTGTTTTCTAGCATTTTGTATCCTATAATATGCAGAACAACACTTACCAACAGTTGGTGTATAGAGATACCGAGCAATCTTGTTTTCAGGTTCTTGAGATGGAAAAGTATGAACAAACTGATGAGTTGCACTGGTTTCATTTTTTGCCACATCCTCCAGGTAAAAGGCTTGCTCTAAAAGAATTCGCCACTGGACCTGCGTACGACGATGCCTTTGAACAGAATAAATTACCTACGGAAACAAAAACATTCTAATTATTTACGGCAATAGTTCCAGGGTGGCGGGAGAGAGATAAACAGAACAAATGGCTCAAATATTCCATCAAGTGAGGAAAGTACTACTTCCTTAAAAATGCACATTTTATTATTATTCTATTGCCTTACTCATATATCTCAAAGTGATGTACAACACACACACACTAATGCACACACCAAACTAAAACTGAAAACAGTTTCCCATGCACAGCAATGTCTATGGCCACCAGTTACGTCTTATGAATTCACAGTCCAAAGTTGCAAAGTAGAATTTGTGACATGCCATTAAACGCACAGAGACTTCTCTTTCACTGTCACTTTTTTTGGATTTATTAGACTTTGATTAATTTTCTCCTGCCTCCCCTGCAGCATCCAGGCTAAGTATTCTCATGCTTTGAGCGGCTTCTGCACAAGTTTTTACAACCGCCTTGGAAATACTGAAAAAAAGAATCAATTATTGGTTCAGATGCACACCAGCTCTATTAAAAAAATAAACCCTTTTGGAATGAGTATACAAACCACGTTAGTTGACTGCAGATTCACCTAGAAATGGAATAGCTCTACATAATTTTAATACATATGTTTCAGTTAAGCTATATAGTTACCTGCTTATGAAGTTTAGCCAGGTTTTTCTCTGTCGGATAAGTATTGGGTCTTTCTTCAAAGTCTTCATAGTCATCCATGTTCCTACCCATTCTTTCCTGATACTCAACAGGACACTGAAATGAAAAGATAATAGTCTCAAAACATATTAACAGCACTACACATCACCACAGCAAAGCTAGCTAGCCTGAAACCCTCATAAGTAGCAGCTGAAAGGACACTCGTCTCCTTCCTTTTTCTAGGCCAAGACTTTCCAGCCAGAAAGAGTAGGGGGTGTCTCTCATCTTCTCCTCCTTACCCTCTAAAGTGGCAACAGGAGCCAGAATAGCTCCCTGTGGAAGAGAGTGTGTTATATGTTAGCACCATTTCAGCCAGAGAGATTGCTGTGACACTTGGCTACGAGTGTTTGCTGCTGAGATGGGGTAGTAACAGGTAACAGCGACACAACAGCTTTTTGTGATTTGATTTTTGCTGCAAAAACTGTTGGGAGGGGGACAGAATATTAAATCAATAAATGGAAAAACTCTACCTTCCATTCTTCCACACATTTTCCATGCATCCCGATTCCCCCAAACTACTGCTGCTTCTGCACCGTGATTGATTGATTGATTGATTGATTTAGGACAGACCCCAGCCAGTCAAGCTGACAATGTCATGGCATAAGGGAAAGAGGAGGGAGCAAACTCCTTGCCCAGGCAACTAGGCTGACAAGCCTTGCCATGCTGCAGTGGTATTTTCATTACCCATGATAAAATGTGATATTCAATAATATTGTAAAGATCAATTTGTTACCTTCTTTAATATTGTGTCCACACATTTTCTCAAAGGGTGGTTGTATTTGAAGCTTTCATTAACTTTGCGGACCTCCTATTTAAGAGAGAGACCAGAAACACTTTTTAAAAGTATAAAGTGTAGTTGAGTCCCCGCCCCCACTTTCGATTCATGTGCAATTCAGCAAGATGCAACGCTGCTAAAGTTAAAAATATTTTTGAAAATAAGATTGCAGTAGGACTTCTATCAAACTGCCAGCAATGCATTCTTATTTATGACTTCATTTCATCCTGGTGGAAAAAATGGTGGAGAAGGAGATGGGCAGGGGGAGATGGGGGAGACACAACTTGGCTGCTTTTGGCTTAAAAAACAAACTGGAATATCAAACCATCGGGGAGCAGGGAATTCCCCTTGCATAAGCAAAGTATAGAATATAATCTGAGATATTTTGTGACTTTTTTGCTCTAATGTACCTTAATCTCCAAAACAAATGAGGGTCTTAACTACCATCCACACTTAGGTTGCAGAATTAACTTGCCTCCATTATATCCTCCAAGTTTTCTTCTGCATCGGCCTTCTCAGTCATCAGTTTAGCAGCCTTGAAATAAGTCTTCATAAGAAGGTAACCTTTCTTTGCTCCATTCCAGTGAGAGCGTGGAATTTCAACCAGGCCATACCCTAACAGCAGCACCAAAAGGAAAAGGCCCCAGGTGTTGGCAGCAGCTATTCCAATCGTCTGAAGTTGACTCCTAACATAGAAATAATTACTAATGATCTTTATGCAAACAAAGCTCACTCATATATTTAAAAATAGAAATTCACTCTCTCCCCTTTACTTTTAATTTGCATAAACATTTCTTTTGCAGATGACCCTCATTATGTGTGAAGCATTAAATCAGGAATGGGGACCCTTTTGCCCACTAGGCCTGCCATCATTGCTGATTTAATCTGTGAGGCAGTTTCCCACCAGCTGCTCCACACCTGAACTTTAATATTAATAATAATACCCCACCCATGTCATATGTAAGGCCATGGACTTAGAGGAACAATTAGGAGCCTTATAATGTGTTTCTGAGTGTTCTTTTGTGTCTGGCTTGCATTTGGCACCCTTTGAATTTGGCAATGCAAGCCCTGCTTGGATTGGTTCTACTTGCAAACATGATTGGAGCTCCTGAGTGGAGTCGATCCCTGCTTAAAACAGAGCATGCCGTCAGCACTGAAATGAAATTTCAGGGGCAAGGGGAATGACAAAACTTTGGCAATGCCCAAATTAGCCTTTGGTTCCCAGTCTGACAATTTCTGAAAAAATCCAAGTTATGAAAATACTATATGTATTTCACTATATGTCCTAGCACCCACCTAGCAGTTCAAAAGCACGTCAAAGTGCAAGTAGATAAATAGGTACCGCTCCGGCGGGAAGGTAAACGGCATTTCCGTGAGCTGCTCTGGTTCGCCAGAAGCGGCTTAGTCATGCTGGCCACATGACCCGGAAGCTGTCTGTGGACAAACGCCGGCTCCCTCGGCCTATAGAGCGAGATGAGCGCCACAACCCCAGAGTCATCCGCGACTGGATCTAACGGTCAGGGGTATCTTTACCTTTACTATATGTCCTCTAAATCTAACCCCATAACATAGATTTAAATCAACTGTGTACTAAAATAAAATCCTCAATATATAAAGATCTGAAGTATAAAAGTGTATAGCAAATCTTACCATTGCAGGTTGAACTTTGGATTTATAGCCACATATATTAAGAATGCTCCAAATATCAGAAGATATGTCCCATAGTAGATTGCATTTTCAATTAGTGCTGTTTTAATCTTTCCAGTAATGGAAAAGCCTCCTGACCTAGCATATGACTGCATAAAGGGTAACAGAATCCTAGAAACAAACAACAAAATTAATGAACAAAACCATTTCATCTTACCTATCCACTATTCATTTGCTAGCATAACATGCTACAACATAGCTGAAACAAAACATAGCTGTAAGCCTTGGAAAAACAGTGGCTATAACTTCTGAAATATGATGGACTACGGTACATCTCCCATCTGCCCCAGTCAGCATGGTCAGGGATGTTGAGAGCTGTAGTCCAGCAACATCTGCAGGGCACTACATTGGCTAACCCTGGATTAAAGTAACCAAAAGTTCTACATGAATGGTCAGCCCCCAAGTACTACATATTAAACAATACTAAACAAAATGTTGTTCCTTTGAATGTATTCATTTGAGCTGTTTCAAATATTCCAGAAGTTCCTCCAGTTCCTTACCATGTTAAGAACTGTGATGTCCAGTATACCACCCGCCAAAAGATTGGCATAATTCCATCAGGAATATAACTCCATGGTTTGAAGCATTCATGTTTTCTGTAAAGAAACAAGTGCAGATTTACGTATAACATAGAAGAAAGCATCATTTTTCTCCAAAAGTCATGTTTAGTTGTTTCAAAAAATATTATGTTATTGCAAAGTAACATTAATACTTTTGTTCATAAAATCACAAATTAGTCAGAAATGAAACACTGCAATATTCAGAAATCCATGCTGCTTTATTTATTTTTAAAAAAAAAAAACAACAAAACCCAGAAACAACAATCATAGAAGCCTTTCACAAAAGGCCGAAGTACTGTAATTCATATAATGGGCACTATTTAAGATTCATGAAAGCAATACATGCAAATTAAAGTGATTTCTCTGAGTCAAGCTGAAGCTTAGAATAACACCTCAGCTATAATTATTCCATCATTACACATGAATACAAATTTCCACCCTTCTCAATATGGGTTATGCATCGTAACTTGTGGATTACTCAGACTTTACAATGATTCTTTAACTTCAATCTTCTTCCTAAAACGCATGCCTATCATGTTTCATACGGTAGAGGAGGAACCAGAGAAAAAAATTGGTTCACAGTGATCCAGTGCCTACTCTGGCTTCCCACAGGTTTGCAGGTAATCTGACTGGCCAACTAAACCTTCAAGCAACTGATGTCAATGAGCTTCAATGTGCCAAAGTCTGTACTGGACTGAACACATGGGCCTTGCAGGCTATAAAGATTGTCTTCCCCCCACTATATATCCCATCACAATCATTAAGAATGGCATTTTCCCACCTAGATCTCTTAGGTGCAGAGCATTTTCAGTAGCTACACCACAAACTATAAACTGACTCTTCCTAGAAGGACACCAAGATAATCTTAGGCATTTGTGAAATGCTATGTGATACCTTTCCACTTTAAGATGTGGTAGTTAGAAAATAAGCCAGGAGAAGAGGGAAGGGATACTCTGACTAAACATTCCCTCCCCCCATCCAAATTTTGCAGTCAGAGCAGTACTTGAAATAATACAACTTCTAAAGCGCAACCAGATTTTAAAATGTATAGTAACCTTTTAAAATGAGAGGTTTGCCCTTTTCTCATTTGTATACTGATGAGGACTTTCAGTGCCCATGCCACACAGAAACTGGACTTTAGAAAAGAGTAGATCTTTTACTTGTTTCATAAAGTAACTAAGGCATTTTCTAGTCACAGAAAAGAAGTAGTTTAAGATTGCTGTGCATAAGAACGTAAGTACCTTGGAGCAGGAGTAGTGTATGAAGCATTACTGGTGGTACTTTCAAGTGGACTAGAATTCAGATGAACCTTGCATCGATTGTATATAGTCTAGAGGGCAACAACAAAAAAGAGTCAGCCATTAGAGAAAAGTGAAATGATATTTCTGGGTGGGGGGAAGGTTATAAAGAAGTCTGCTAATTTAGTTGCATATTTAAATCTAATACAGGCAACTCCCCATTTATGCATGCTCTATTTGCACATGACCGTACACACATGCAGTGTCGGGATCCCGGAAACATCTTGGAGAGGAGTCCTAGCTCGTGAGGAGACTTTTCCCAGAGGACATCCTCTTCAGGCTATGGGGAGGGTCTCCTCGCGAGGAGGCCTCCCCACCTAACTGCTGACGTGCGTGGTAGCACAGCAGCCGCCGCTTCCCCACCCATCAACTGTGTGAGAGCCATAATGTCCTTCCACTCGCACACAAGAGCCAGGGGGACAGTGTGGCTCTCACACAGCTGATGGGTGGGGAAGGTTCTTCCCCACTCATCAGCTAAGCTGATACAGGCAACTCCCCATTTTAAGCGACTTCATATATGTGCATGGGGGGTTCAGAATGTAAGGGTAAAGGTAAAGGGACCCCTGACCATTAGGTCCAGCCGCAGACGACTCTGGGGTTGTGGCGCTCATCTCGCTCTATAGGCCGAGGGAGCCGGCGTACAGCTTCCGGGTCATGTGGCCAGCATGACTAAGCCGCTTCTGGCGAACCAGAGCAGTGCACGAAAACGCCGTTTACCTTCCCGCCAGAGCAGTACTTATTTATCTACTTGCACTTTGACGTGCTTTTGAACTGCTAGGTTGGCAGGAGCAGGGACAGAACAACAGGAGCTCACCCCATCGCGGGGATTCGAACTGCCGACCTTCTGATCGGCAAGCCCTAGGCTCTGTGGTTTAGACCACAGCGCTACCCGCGTCCCAGAAGTATCAGTACTGCCCACTTAATAAAAGAAAATCTGCCACTCCTACCTAGAACACTGTGCATAATAATCAACTTTCATACAAAGTGGGGAAATAAAATGAAATTCCTTACCGTTGTGACATCCAAAGGCAAGATAAATACTATGAGAAAACAGAGGTGCCAAGCAAGTAGGGTAGCTACAATCACAAGCTTGTGCTGTTTTTTGAAGTCTCCATACCGATGTAGTATGATTAATGCCAGAAAGAAGACAACTACTATCTCAATGCCCAAAGCTGCACCACTCATTATTGTCCGCTGATTCCGACCAGGGCGTATAGCTCATCTATAATAATGTCATAGCTATAATAAAAACAAACAACGTTTAATTAAGTTCTCTGGTCGATGATTTGCAATAAACATCCTGGCTGCATTCAGATCACAACTTGGATTAATAGATATGAATGAACCATATGGCCATGCATGCAATCACTTTGCTACTCCCTTCACACAAACAAACATGGAAGTCTCCCGTTACCTATAAATTCCCTGTTTTATCAGAACCAGAAAATTATGACTAACAGCTTTAGATATTAAGCCGACTGCAAACCATGGCTTGATATCCTGGCTCGTTCTGTACCAGTTAATCATCACTGTGTGCACCCACCACAAAATACAGGTCTACTTTGAAGCCTAGCTATATTGTAGCATATATTGCATATATAGCTATATTGATATTCAGGTGAAATGCTAAGGAAATGATGAGCAGATGGCCATAATTACATCAAAGTACCCAAAAACCCTTTGCAGTCAGTTGATTTCATTGTTTGCCTAGTATTTAGTTTTGGACCACAATCTAAAGTGCTTTTTTTAAGGCTTAACTCATAGCTCTTGCCAATTTGACTTTGGAATGTATATGACTGTGCTCTTAATCTGCATCTTGGCTGTTAATTCTCCCCCACGCTGCTTCACAGCACTTTAATTTGATTTCAAGTCACTTACATAAACAGTAACAATGTCTTCAGAATGGCATTAATAGCCTTTAAGTGCAATTTAAGTCTCTAAAAACACTTACCCTGGCTATGGAAGTACATATGTTTGAAAATAAGGAGCATCACTAGAATTCCCCTTCTATACATGTTTATTCAACTTTGCTTGGGGCGCATAAGTGAAGTACCTTGCAGTTCCCTGTCAGGTGAAGGAGTGTCCAATTTACGTAAATGACAGCAAGGCAAAACAGAAGGAGCATGCACTCTCTCCCAGTTTTCTACTCAAACCCTCTTATTTTAAGCTGTTTTTCTTCCAGAAAGGCTACTTCCAGTTTCAGAGCCCAGCTAGAGGGAAAAGGGCTTTCTAAAAAGCAAGAGGGGTGTATAGGTTAAGCAAGGGTTCAACTTCCTGGCATGGTATGCTCCTATCATTCCTCACTGCTTTTTTTGGATTGTGGAAATAGACTTTATTCTATGTTCAGCATGTTGCCATCATATCCAGCTTGGCCCCCAAGAATGCTGTATAAACCTGAGTGGCTAACCTGTGGCCATCCAGATGTTGTTGAATACCAGCTTCAGCCAACAACCAGAGATAACGGCCCAACAACATCTGACACAGGCTAGTCATCCCTACTCTGAACTTCAACATTGCAGACATACGGTACATGAGAGATGAAAGAGTGGGAAATAGTTCACCTAAAGTGTAATGCAGGTTGAAGGCAGTACTGGAAGCTACAAAGAAAGCAATTCTGGACAATTTCCATAATTAAAAATATGGTGTTCAAACATTTTATAAACAGCTTCAGAACAGGATACCTAAAGAACTGCTTCCCACCATAGTAGCATGCTTGCTCTCTGAGATTGTCTGAAAAGGCCCTATCACATATCCTGTTAATATCTGAGGCTCATTTGACAATAATGTGTAGTAAGGCTTTCCCTGTTGCTGTGCTCAGGTATCAGAATGCCTCAGGAGATACATTTGGCTCCCTTCCCGTTGATATTCTAATCAAGACAGAAAACCTTTGGTCTTTTGAGATGCTTTGATTTATGTTCCTGACTTTTTGCCTGTTATTATTTGCTTTAGATTTGCAGTGGGTTTTGTTTCTTTTTAATGTTTACATTTTATTGAATTTTTCAACAGCCCAAAGTTGCTTCCACCTGTCAAAGTCATTATGCAATGACTGCAAATTGCAGTTATATAAACAAGGCATACTTGAGTGTACAGAGGCAGAATTGACATGAAATATTAAAGTCTGTTAACATATTTTTACTCCACCATTTTCACAGCACAACGAAAAGGTGATGCAAAAATGTTAAAAATATATTTACAGTATTCACAATGGGACATGTTCAGTGAAGGTTAAGTGATTGAAAGCTTTCTGAATTGTAGGGTGAAGATTTCAACACTCCTTACCTGTATGTAGCCTTTCCATGCTTGTGAAAAGGGAGTATAATACACACACATGAAAAAATTAGACTTATTCCCATTCTTTTATTTCTGTTCTGTATTTAACAACTAGCCTGCCAAGCTATAGGCAACCATGAATTCCATAGAAGTGAGTGAGCAGCTGTTTGGCAAAGGAAAGACAGATTGCTTCATCCTCCTCCTGCCAGCAGGCCAGACAGAAGGCAATTTTGTTTACTAGCTTGCATTTACTGCCGGGGGAGAAGGGGATTCTGCTCCTCTTGGTCGGGGGGGGGGGCGGGGGGAGTTGCAAGCTAGTAACCTTTGGCAGCTTTATTTATCAGGCTGTTTTAGTCCCCTCTGGACTTCCAATATGAAACGTTTAACTGAAACATCAAATTCCATGAGACCAAGGCAGCAATCCAAAGGGGCATATTTATCCACTTTTCATATGCATGTCCAATTTCCTGCCTTCACACAAGTTTGCCTTTCAGAAGATGCTCCTTAAGTTTCTCTGATCTGGGGAAAGGACTTTTCAAAGGGAGCATTTCCCTCTTTCTTTGTGCCAGAACCTCTCCTTTAAAATTTTACTAATGTTTAGGTTAGCTTTTCTCTGATGTACACAGAGGGAGCTTTTACATGGGAAGAACTACAGGGAAAATAATATGACCCACTTCCCCTAGTGTCTGAAGCAGTAAAGTTAGAATTTGACCTAATGTTTTGTAGGACAATCTTCTATGATTGGCCTAGGCAAGCTACAGAACGAGGCAGTGGATTGTGTGGCAGCAGAATAAGCTGTGCTATTTCGGAGTACTGATAGAGGGAATGCCATTTTTAAGAGATCCATCATGCTATTATGTATCCCCCTACAACTAAAAAGTTAAAGGCACCATGGATAAAAGTTCAAGCTTACTCTGCATACCTGCTCCACTAGTTTCCTACTTGTGGGAAGCTGGTGCCAAACATTTTGCTCTGGTTTCATTTGAACCACATCAGTGAGGCTGATCAGTGGGGTCTTGTCTTCTGGGCAGCCCAGGACCTCCATACACACTGCCCAGGCTTGCGCCCCAGAGAGGTCACTTCAGTACTGCTAATGGGGGGGATATTGGGTTGTCGGGGGGGGTGGTGTTATTGGGTTATTGTTCTTACTTTGATTTTATATATTGTGATCTTTTCTGTGAACCGGGTATAGGGCAGTATATAAATTCAATAAAATAAATAAAAAGAAAATAATGCAGCTGTTTGACTTCATCCCTGGAGAAGCACTCCACTGTCTCTCGAGACAGATGGATGCCAACAATATATTATTACTATTACTGTTATCCTAAGTCCACAGCACAGTTTGCAACATAAAAATGGGGGTGGGTGGGAGTGGCATTCAGAAATTCAGCAGACAAGAGGCACAACCCATTTTGCTGCAGAGTGGCTGCTGCGTCCTAATTTTTACCTATTAGAACTGTTCTCTCTATTGCAAAGGCTGTCAGGAGACAATACATACCTTACAGACGTTCGCTACTAGAATTTAGAGTGGCCATACACCCTGTATGTATGTATGTATGTATGTATATGTGTGTGTATTTATTTATTTATTTATTTATTTAGATTTAGATTTACGTACCGCCAGTCAATCCGAAGATCACAGGGCGGTTTACAAGAGTACAAAATGAAAACACAAAATACACAACCACCACCACCACCACCACAACAACGCCCCCTCCCCTAAGCACAGCTCATCTACAGTGTTTTTTACACTTGACTCTCTCTTTCTGGCCCACATTCACAGGACCACGAAGACGAGGCAGCGAAGCGGTGCCCCGAAGCCGCCCGCCCACAGGGAGAAAGCAGGCTGTGAGGGTCGCAGCCTCCGCCGCTTTGATGGATGGGACGCATCAGGGT
The DNA here is from genome assembly GCA_034641385.1 of Darevskia mixta. Lineage (NCBI taxonomy): Eukaryota > Metazoa > Chordata > Lepidosauria > Squamata > Lacertidae > Darevskia > Darevskia mixta. The sequence continues at coordinate 2,610,869 of JAWWNH010000062.1, read as the reverse complement.
CCCGCTTAAGACTCGTGGCATCTGTTTTCCAAATTTGGGAAGAAACGTCTCTTCCCACCTCGGGAACTTACTCAGCGCTGACGGGGCGAGGCCTCTCCCGGCTCCATCGTCCGCCGCTCGCCTCTCAGCTGAGCCACTTGCGGGGCTCCGGCCTCCGCCAGGTTACCGTGCGACGAAGCAGCCCTGTCTCCCGAGTCGGCTTCCCCTCACAACAGGCTCCCGCGTCTTTCGGCAGACTCTCCTCAGGCACCAGGCCCGGCTCTCGTCAGCGGAGCATTAAAGCCGGCTGCCGGCAGAGCCACGGCCGCGCCTGACATTTCCTGTTTCGCCCAATCGCTCGCCGTCGCCGCCGCCTTCTCGTCACGACTCGGCCTCAAGCCCGTGAGGAAGTATGGGTAAACGGGAGAGAGAGAGAAAAAAAATCAACCCACACAAATATACTTGGAAAAAATAAAACCCTTTCACAGCACTGGACTACAACACCCAGGAGCCATTGCGGGAGCTCCCCTGCTGTGCGCGTGCGCAAGGAGTCTTCCGCCTTTTCGGTTATGTAATAGGACTACAATGCCCAGCAGCCATCGCGAAAGCTGTTATTGTCGATGCCGTACCTATTTGTATTTGGTTTACTACGGCTGCAACAGCCCTAAGCACGCTTACTTGAGTGTAAGCCCCATCTGAAGTGAACGTGGCTTGCTTGTAAGGTGTGCACAGGGTGGCATCTGTCATAGATGTTTGAGTTGACATTCCAGCACTGCAGGGGGTTGGACTAGATGACCCTTGGGGATGCCTTCCAACTTTACAGTTCTAGGATTGCACTGTGAGGTTGCAATCCTATGCGCATTTAACCTGGCAGGAAGCCTTGCGTGACATGCATGCGCTGCTATTCCTTACTTTCAAGCTGAATGCCAAAAGTGCATATTTAGCAAAAGCTAAAGATCTGTGTGCCAAGAGCATATTTATATTTGAAAAAACATGCCTTATTGTTGCTGGGGAGCAGGGACGCATAGGGCAGCCCATTGGCTTTATTTGTTTTAACCTTTTAACGGATAGCAAAGCAGAAATGCGTTTCAAAGCTCTTTCCACCGCAAGGTACTACAACTCCCAGAAATCATTGCGGCAGCCGGGAGAACGTTGGCCCGGGCGGGTCGAGCGCGCGAGCTTCTGTTGCTGAGAGTTCCGGAGCTGCGGGGACCTGGGCTTTGCTGTGATCGGTGTTGCAACCGGCACTGCAGTGCAAGGTGCGGGAGCCAGGAAAGTGGAGGGATCGGGGATCCCAGCTCTCGGTGCATCATCGCGTCCGAGCGCCATGCACAGGTAACGGCGGATAGGTAGGGGAGCGGATGCAGAGAAGTATCAAGGGCGAGCAGATCCCGCCGAAAGCTTAAGGCAGCTTGCGCGCGCTTTTGCTTTTCCTTCCTCCGCTAGGTTCTTCCAGTTAAAGGCTGCAGCCGTCCACACACAGGGTAGAGTAGTCCAGCTGCAAAGTGTAAGCCTGTACCCATAGGATGCATAGGATCGGGCTGTAATTCATTTGCGGATTGCACCATCCCGCCCACACTCTGCTATTTCAGTAAACATTGATAGCATCCATAAACATCCCTGTTTAAAGTCTTGTCATTCTCTGCAGTCTGCAAGTGCACAAAAGCTAGACTGGGTAGAGTGCTACTGGTCACACTTCAGAGCTGTTACATTGCCACTGAGTGCCAGAGCCTTGGTCAGGTTTTTAAAAAACAACAACAATAAGCGTTTATCTGTACTTATCTGTGTGGCTGCTCTGTGTGCTTTCCTTCTCCCCTTTTCTTACACATAATAATAATAATAATAATAATAATAATAATAATAATAATAATAATTTCTTATTTATACCCCGCCCATCTGGCTGGGTTTCCCCAGCCACTCTGGGCGGCTTTCAACAGAGCATTAAAATACAATAATCTATAAAACATTAAAAGCCTCCCTAGATGTCTTCTAAAGGTCTGGTAGTTGTTGTTTTCTTTGACATCTGAAGGGAGGGCGTTCCACAGGGTGGGCGCCACTACCGAGAAGGCCCTCTGCCTGGTTCCCTGTAACTTGGCTTCACGCAGCGAGGGAACCGCCAGAAGGCCCTCGGCACTGGACCTCAGTGTCCGGGCTGACCGATGGGGGTGGAGATGCTCCTTCAGGTATACAGGACCGAAGCCATTTAGGGCTTTAAAGGTCAGCACCAACACTTTGAATTGTGCTCGGAAACGTACTGGGAGCCAGTGTAGGTCTTTCAAGACCGGTGTTATGTGGTCTCGGCGGCCGCTCCCAGTCACCAGTCTAGCTGCCGCATTCTGGATTAGTTGTAGTTTCCGGGTCACCTTCAAAGGTAGCCCCACGTAGAGCGCATTGCAGTAGTCCAAGCGAGAGATAACTAGAGCATGTACCACTCTGGCGAGACAGTCCGCGGGCAGGTAGGGTCTCAGCCTGCGTACCAGATGGAGCTGGTAGACAGCTGCCCTGGATACAGAATTAATCTGTGCCTCCATGGACAGCTGTGAGTCCAAAATGACTCCCAGGCTGCGCACCTGGTCCTTCAGGGGCACAGTTACCCCATTCAGGACCAGGGAGTCCTCCACACCTGCCCGCCTCCTGTCCCCCAAAAACAGCACTTCTGTCTTGTCAGGATTCAACCTCAATCTGTTAGCCGCCACACACCAGTGGAAAATGTGCATGTGGGAATCGTCTCAGCAAAAAAACAAAAATTAATTAGGAACAGATTGTGGGGGACCCTCTAAACCCTAGAAATTTATAAATGGTAGGATTTTGATGATTTGGGATGTGAAGGGAGAAATATAAACTGCAGAGGAATACCTAAGCTAGCTCATGCAAAACAACCTGGCCAAGCTAGGGCCATTAAGAAACAATACAAGGCTATTGAGGGCCACTGGCAATGCAAGAGAACTGCCCTCCCCCCTGCCCTGAGTTGTGAAGAAAGGGGGGGGGGGTTGGAAGGTTGCCAGGGTTATTGTGTGTTTGAGGTGACAGGGAAAAGGGAGCAGGTGGTTCTGGGAAGAAGGCTGGGGTCCATGTTGGGCAGGCTGGCTGCAGGCTGGCTTGGAGAGATGCCTTGGATTGGTCTCCAGGGCTGCACTGCTGTGGGGGACAAGCCTCTCTTGAAATGACCATGCTGTAAGATCTGAACTCCCTCCATGCAGACTGAAGGTATAAATAGGTGAATAAGCCAGATTTGTTAAAGCTACAACAGTGTCTGCTGTGTCTCAATTCTCCAAAGGACCACGAACCCTGGGTGGGTGCCTGGAACCCCATGGGCTCTTGCCACCACAAGGCACCCGACTTTTGTAACAATACAAAAATACTTTATGTGTATGTGCAGTAGCTGTATGCACAAACCCTTGATTCCATTGGGGATCATGCATACATGTATGTTGGTGTGTGCTGTCATATGTTACCTCCTGTGTGAAATGAAATGGATGTTCTCATGCACTCAGGCCTACTGCACTATTGCATGGGATGCTATTTTACATGGAGTCATCCCTTTTAGCCTCTACTGCATGTGTAGGCAAACTAAGGCCCCGGGGCCCGATCCAGCCCAATCGCCTTCTAAATCTGGCCCACACACGGTCCGGGAATCAGCTTGTTTTTACATGAGTAGAATGTGTCCTTTTATTTAAAATGCATCTCTGGGTTATTTGTGGGGCATAGGAATTCGTTCATTCCCCCCCCCAATAATATAGTCCGGCCCCCCACAAGGTCTGAGGGACAGTGGACCGGCCCCCTGCTGAAAAGGTTTGCTGACTCCTGCTCTACTGCAACAGGCAGCAATTCTCCAAAGTTCTCAAGCTCAAGCTTTTCTCAGTCCTGCGTCCTGAAGTCCCCTTGGCTGGAGATGCCGGGGATTGAACTCAGAAACATCCAGAGTTAAAGTCCATATTGCACCACTGACACATCCCTCCCAGTGCCAGTGTGATGTAGTGGTTAAGAGCGGTAGACTCATAATCTGGGGAACCGGGTTCGCGTCTCCGCTCCTCCACATGCAGCTGCTGGGTGACCTTGGGCTAGTCACACTTCTTTGAAGTCTCTCAGCCCCACTCACCTCACAGAGTGTTTGTTGTGGGGGAGGAAGGGAAAGGAGAATGTGAGCCGCTTTGAGACCCCTTCGGGTAGTGATAAAGCGGGATATCAAATCCAAACTCTTCTTCTCTTCTTCTCATCCATCTATGATTTCTATCCAACTCGTTCAATGCAAGGGCTGTTCTTGAGACATGTGAAGCTAGTTATCAAAAGGCAAAAAGGGTGATTCCCTCCTATTCAAAGCAAGTCCAACTATTGACTTGCTAGCTGAATGCCATATTGTGCAGTATTCAATGGGTTTGTTGTTTTTTTGTGTTTTTGGTGAGCAGGCAGCCTAACAGTTTTTCAGGCTGTCTAGGACATGTGTAAGCAACCCATCTAGTTTCATACAGTTCTAAAAAAATGATCCCTATTATCTGCTCCCACCACCATCTCGGCAGACCCTCTGGTACACCTAGCTTGCATGAGCAGTAAAGTCCTCACTGCTGTATTTTGAAGAGCAAAAAAGAGGACTCATTTTAAATACAGAAGCTGTGAGGGGGGCAGGAGAAGAGAAGAAGAAAGCAAGTCTTCAGCCACCAGTCTGTGTCTCATCCAGAAAGAGAGGACGTATCCTGGAAAAATAGGACACATAGAAACCTACAATTAATGTAGATGCCCATACCTGAAATATTTGACCACCATGGCTGGAATGTGTGACCACTAGCCTCCAGGAGAAGACCACATTTCCCTTTCATGCCATTTTAGAAAACTATAATTCCAGAGGATATCTTTGTAGCTACATTTTCTGCCTGTGTTGACATGTCTGCTGAAGTGCAACCATGGCTTGATACTAAGAGTGTGTCAATCTGTGTCTGGGCCTTTTATTTCTTGCAGGAGACATCTCCAGGAAATTCCAGATTCAGGCAGCAACGTCACCGCTGGTTTCACATGGGGATGGGATCCCAGCAAGACTTTGGAGCTGCTCTCGGGCATGGGAGTGTCTGTTCTTAAGGATAAGCTAGGCAACGAGAACACCCCCCAGGAACTGCTCATGTGCGTGGGACCACCCGCAAAACGGCAGAAAGTGAAGGAAAAGGAATTTACTATTGCCCGCAGACCTAGGCTGCTTCGAGAGGCAGGAGCAGGTAAAATATAATAACAACAATACATATTCAAGATATAGCTAAATGGTAATGTTAAAAATTAAATGGATGCAAACCTTGCTAAATAAATAAAAAGTTGTTCTCTCTATATTTTGTTAATTGCATTACATCTAATGTTTTAAAGTGTGTTTTTATTTTTATTTTTAAAGGCAGATTTTATTTTATGTTGACTGCTTTTGATTAAGCAGTATATAAATCTTGTTAAATAAATACATTTACAGAGCCCTTAGATAGATAGATAGATAGATAGATAGATAGATAGATAGATAGATAGATGATAGATAGATAGATAGATAGATAGATAGATAGATGATAGATAGATAGATAGATAGATAGATAGGCTAAGGAGTGTAGGAGAACTTCACAATTTGTGTGTTTTAACGGTATGAAATGTCTTGATTTTAAAGCTTGTAGCCTTAGTAACAGTGTGCCCATTTACATTTTATGTGTGGTATCTGTTTTCCCAAACCTCTGCACACAGGAGTTTCTTGGGATTCGTTGCCTGATGAACTGCTTCTGGGAATTTTTTCCTATCTGTCCTTGACTGATCTGCTGAAAGTTCCCCAGGTTTGCCAGAGGTGGCATCGCCTTTCGTAAGTGCTAGCTGACTTCTAAATTCGTATTTATTTTTGAATTTATGTCCCAATTTTATAAAATAATAATAATAATAATAATAATAATAATAATAATAATAATAATAATAATACACAAGTCAGTACAGAGTGACTGACTGGGATTGCTGCTAGCCAGTAGGGAATGCTTGCAGGGGCTGAGCCCCAAGAATATCTATTGGACCGCAGGTTCCCCATCTCTGCTTTAGTGCATGAAAGAGGGCGTGCTCAGTATGCAAATAAAAACTCTCTAGAACTCAACCAGAATGGAAGAGCTGTGATCTACTTCCATCAGAAGTTTTACGCAGTGAAGTGGAAGCCAGAGCTTTGCTATCAGAATTAGGCTGCAATCCTTAAACTAGGGAGTGAACCCCCATAGACACAATGAAGCTCAACTTCTGATTAAATATGAAGAGGATGCTTTTTCAAGAGCTTGCTAATGGCAACATCTGCTGAAGCTTCCAGTTTGTTTTCTAACCACTCCACAATTTTCCTCCTTTAGGATTGACGAGTCGCTCTGGCAGACTCTCGACCTTGCAGGAAAGAATCTGCAGCCAGGTGTGATTGGCCATCTGCTGCCATTGGGTATAACTGCCTTCCGTTGTCCACGGTCCTGTGTTGGCAACCCTTTGTTCAAAACAAGCAGGTAATGCTGTTCCAAATGCTCCTTTTTCCCCGTTTTCTTGCCTTGTATTCAGGCCTGTGCTACCTACAGTCTAAACCACAGAGCCTAGGGCTTGCCGATCAGAAGGTCGGTGGTTCGAATCCCCGCGACGGGGTGAGCTCCCGTTGCTCGGTCCCAGCTCCTGCCAACCTAGCAGTTCCAAAGCATGTCAAAAAGTGCAAGTAGATAAATAGGTACTGCTCCGGCGGCAAGGTAAAAGGTGTTTCCGTGTGCTGCTCTGGTTCACCAGAAGCGGCTTAGTCATGTTGGCCACATGACCCGGAAGCTGTACGCCAGCTCCCTCGGCCAATAAAGCGAGATGAGCGCCGCAACCCCAGAGTCGTCCGTGACTGGACTTAATGGTCAGGGGTCCCTTTACCTTTACCTACTCTCTTGCAACATAATAGTAGTTATATTCCACTACACCAGGAGCCTTAAGAGAGCTTGTCTACATTTTGACACTGAGAACCAGTGTAGCATTTTGTGTTGGGTGTGGCTGTAAAAAAAACCCATTCAGACCTTGATCTCTCTTTGTGTGGGTGTTGGCAGTGCGATTGTCTCTCAGCCTAACCTGCCTTGGCCATTTTGGTTATGATTAACCACTTTTATATCCTGCCTATTCTCCAAATAGCTCAGCACAGCATACCGGTACACAGAGTTCTCCCCACCCCTTCCATTTTATCGTCACAAACAGCCCTGCGAGGTAGGTTAAGCTGAGAGATGGTGACTGGCCCAAGGTCACCAGGGAGCTTCATGGACTGGTTGAATCTCCCTGGCCTTTGTCCCAAACTCTGACTACTGCACCACATTAACTGATGTTTCTAGATTAATGATATTTCAATATTAATATGCATTAGCTTGTTGGGTGGCTCATTTTGAATCTGTTCAATGTGGACCTCACATTGCTTTATGCAGCAAAATGAGCTAGTGAAGTCCTGAGATCAGGATTCTGTATTCTACGGAGAAGAATACACTTCAGGTTGCCAAGAGGGTGTGTGTGTCTTCTTCTTTTTATTATATTTTTAATCTGCATTCTAAAACTCATTTTGCTTTTCCCCATCTCCCTGCTCCTCCCATTCTTTTGTAGACCTCTTCGGGTACAGCATCTAGACCTGTCGAACTGTACAATAAAAGTCGGAGATCTCCAAAGTATTCTGTGCAGGTGCCAGGAGCTACAGAACCTAAGCTTGGAAGGGCTTGAGCTTTCTGATGATATAATTAAGTGAGTGGGCAAAAAAACCCCAATCTTTTAACCTTTTTGCACAAGTCGACCTTACCAAAGAAATCTGTGTTCTCTGGATTTGCTGCATTTCAGGCACACAAGAGTTAACAGATGAAAGTCCAAAAAACCCAGGAAGCATACAAGAATGTGGACCAAAAAAAGGGAGAAATGTATTCCAAAGATGCTAAAACAATGGAATAGTTTATTGTTGAATGTACCCGACACATTTTGGCAATAATGGCTTGTTGTCTCACTTGTCTAAAGACTGATCCCAAAATCTGTGTTTCAAAAAATCTTGCAGGGCCAAAACCTTTCAAAGTTTTGAAAAACAGAGTCTAAGGCAAGCTTAGGAAATTGTAGTTAGTAACTATGGTTCGTTTAGGAGTTAGGATCATAAACCAGAGTTTAGCCAGAGTTTAACCATCTCTTCCTCATTGTTGTGCCCCAGTAATGGAGGATAGTGGAGAGCTCAAAGCTTATAGTTCATTACTATAGCACTAAACTGCCTTATGTAGAAATTGACCAGTGTTGGCCTGTATCAGAGGTGGGCAACTATTTCTCTGTTGAGCACTACATTCATTTAGGGATACTCTTTAGAAGTGGGGGGGGGGGAGTCAGAGCTAAAAGTGAATGGGGCACCCTCTTTCTGCAACCCTGTCTTTTCACCTGCTCCTTCCTCTGTCCCCAGCAAGCTGCCAGGCCAGAGAAAGATCACACTCGCAGGTCTGAACTGACAGCTTGCAGAGGGCTTTGGAAATATTCTGGCTTTGGAACATTGTAGTTGATGCTTTAAAATGTTTCCGTGTGAAGGAGTGCAGTGTGGACACTGGAAGGTATATAATCAGCCTCTTGCAGTTTTCCCTACTGCTCCCTAAGGGCTGCAGGTGCTGGTGTGGAGACTGGCTTTGTGAACAGGCAGTTTAATGTCTTATTTCTTCTCACCTTTCAGAAATATAGCACACAACCCCTGTTTGGTGCGACTAAACCTGTCTGGATGCTCTGGGTTCTCTGCAGAAGCCTTGGAGACAATGCTGGACAGTTGCCCCAGGTAGTAAAAGTTCATTGACTTATGCAAGAAGCAACAGTAGATTTAGCACTGGCAAGATGCAAACAAACTGGATATGTTTGCAGAAACTCTTAACCAAGATATCTGCTTGAGAGAGAAATGCATGCAACATGCTGTGCTTGTTTCTATTTTCACTCCGCTGATGTTCTGCTGAGCCATAAAATGCGTTTTAAATAGTTTTGTATATATAGACTGGTCCTGATTATTTCTGCAAGGTTTTCTGCGAATTTTATTTCTGCAAATTAGCTTTCGCTCGACCTGTTTGTTCCTTTAAAAATCAGGTTTTTTTAAAGGTCTTCAACATATAATACAATATAAACCAAGCAAAGCTAACATCTAAAAAGAGCAGAATAATAAAAAGGAAAAGAGGACACCCACCCAACTTGTTTGTTCTGAATAGTCTTTTAAAGTCGACACTTAGTTCTGATTAGGCTTGTTCATTCATTTTCCTGGTAATGAACATTTCATCCACTTATTGGTAGGAACAAATTAGCCCATTTCTCTGTAAGCTTAAGAGCAAATGCAGCTTTAACATCTGGTATTACTGGGGCAAGAGGGGTTCTCATTCTCCTTAACAACATGACAGTGTCCTGGAACATAGGAGGCAGCTTTATACATAGCCTGGCAGTTTATCCATCTAGATCAATACTACCTACACTGACTGGCAGCAGCTGTCCAGAATATCAGACTGGTTTTCCTCCAACCCTCCTTGGAGATGTTGAGGCTTGGTCCTTCTGAAAGCCCACAAGCAGGACAGGAAAGTGATAGCCCTCTCCTTTTGTTTATATGCAACGATTTGGAGACATGCTACCTCTGAGCCTATACAGTGGTACCTTGATTTAAGAACAGCTTAGTTTATGAACAATTTGGATTAAGAATGCTGCAAACCTGGAAGCAGGTGTTTTGGTTTGTGAACTTTGCCTTGGAAGAAGAACATGTTTCGCTTCCTGTTGAGTGTGTTCCATTTGTCAATTTGAGTCCCCCACTGCTATGGGAAAGCATGCCTTGGTTTAAGAACGCTTTGGTTTAAGAACAGACTTCCGGAACGGATCATTAAGTTCATAAACCAAGGTACCACTGTAGGTGGAAAACCATCCTGAATAATAACCCTTGACAGCTTTCTCCTCCATGAATTTGTCTCATGTCCTTTTTAAGCCATCAGATTAGTGGTCATCAACACGTCTTGCGACAGTGAATTCTGTACCTTCATTATGTGCAGGGAACACTTTCTACCGATAAACTTTGTTGTATAAACCCGGGTTTTTGTGTGTATTTTTTTTTAAAAAAATGTTAGTTAAGATTTCCATTTATACCTAGAAAATGGATAGTGAAGCTGTGTCCCTCCAGTCTTTTTCTGGATTACAATTTCCACCATCCCTGACCATTGGCCTTGCTGGCTGGGCCTGATGGGAGTTGGGAGTCCAAGAACATCTATCTGGAAGGCCACAAATCGCCCACCATAATAAACAAATAATAAATGAACATGTGTCTTGAAAGTAACGTTTTCTCAACTTGTACACAGGTTGGAAGAGCTGAACTTGGCCTGGTGTGACTTCACAGTTGATCACGTGAAAGCAGCGGTCAGCCACATTTCTCCAACCGTAACACAGCTGAACCTCAGTGGATACAGGCAGAATCTACTGATGCCAGGTGAGAGGCCAATTTCGGCTTGAAACCAGCTTGCTCAAGTAACCTACCATCCACACTTGGAAGCCTGCTGTGGGAATAACTCTAAGTCTTCTATTACAGTAAATTTTGGAAATGAAGCAAACTTGCTAGAAGGAACGTTTAAGATAATATGAAACGTATGCCTACAGCTGCAGGAAAGAGAGTGTTGAACTGCGTAACTTTAAGGCATTTTTATCTCTAGGCAAAAACTGTACTGCTTATTGTCGTGTGACGACCAGATTGCATTTGACTTTTTATTTCAGATATCAAAACATTAACTGAGCGGTGTTCCGGTCTAGTCCATTTAGATTTAAGGTAAGAATTTGAATGTTAAGAACACACCCACACCCCGCCCCATAGTTGTGTCTCTGAAGTCCTGTGCTAAGGAAAAAATGAAGGTCATCAACACAAGGATTCCTGCTAGTGCAATGGGACTTTCCTGTGCCTTCCTCTGATTTGCTCCAGAGGGTTGGGGGAACCCATAGAACAAATTTATGGGTTATGCAGCGGGCGGACGAAGAGAACGTTCCACTGTGCAAAAGTAGAAATCATTGCACCAACAGAATGTTTACATAGCGCTACTTTCGGTACAGCCCAATAGTACTACAGTCGTACCTTGGATCTCGAACGCCTTGCAGCTCAAACGTTTTGGCTCCTGGACGCCGCAAACCCGGAAGTGAGTGTTCCGGTTTGCGAACGTTTTTTGGAAGCCCAACGTCCAACGCAGCTTCCTTGGTTGTCAAACATTTCCAGAAGTCGAACGGGCTTCCAGAACGGATTCTATTCGGCAACCAAGGTACGACTGTATTTTGAGTCAAATCATGTACCAAGTCTGAGTAGCGGAACAGGCTAAGGGCTGCATGGACTTTGGGTTCAACCCACAATGGTCTATACCGGTATGTCAAAGTGGGTGTGCACATTTAAAATAACGTTTTGAAAGTGACAAATCGGGGAGTTTCACAAAAACCTTTCAGCTGTTCAGATTTACAGCAGGGGGCCCATGGGAAGTGATCAGTAAAAACCTGTTTTTCCCCAAATTAATTTTCTTTTTTTTTTAAAAAAAGAAAGAAATGGACAGATTTGTGAGGCCACAAAAAACACTGGTTCGCAGCAGGGGAAGGGAAGCAAATGCCTGCAAGTTCCTGTGTGAAATTGGAAGGGGTGGCCATTGCAACTGTTTCTAAGCAGGCGGCAAGTGCCAGTCTTGCTGCTCAAACAAAGCAATTGTGGACCCTCTCTTTTCCAAAGGAAATCTCCTGTTTCCATCATCTCCCCAAAATCTGCATGAGAGCATACAAAGCGTGAGGCACTTTTAAATGGGGATTATTTTGGACGTAGGAAGTGTCTGCTTGCGATGCCCACTTGCTCCAAGCAACCTTTTAAATGGATGAGAGGTTGCCCTTTAATGATAGGGTGCGGTGCCGTCCATAAAACTGTCCCATAGACCTCCCTTCTTCCAAGCAGTCTCCATAAATTCAGTTTCTGTACAGAGTCTGGCTATAAAAGTACTTGGGATAACGGGAAACTAGTCTGCAAAACTAGGATTGTGCTAAATATGTTCCTTTATTATTCTACTAGCCTGCCAAGCTTAAATATGCAGAGGTTGGAGTTCTTAAATCATTTGCTGTTTTTCATTACAGTGACAGTGTTATGTTGAAGCCGGATTGCTTTCAGTATTTCCACCATCTGGCATCTCTTGAACACCTGGGTCTTAGTCGATGCTATCAGATACCTCCTGCAGCCCTACTGTGAGTAATGTTAACTACTTCAAGTCAATAAAAGCAGATGTTATTCAACTAAGTTTTACTTTGAGTAGGCCCAGTGAAAATAGTCTGCTCCAGTCTTCAAGCAGTGTGAGAAAGATAGCAAACATGGACTGCAACTCCCAGTCAGCCCCAGCCAATTTGATCAATGGTCAGGGATGGGAACTGTAGTCCCACTTCTTAAATTAGATACCCGTTTCAGAGTCTGGTGTGGCGCTGTGAGTAGGATCACATGTGCCTCTGCACCCCGCACCTCCAATTTCCAGGTATCCATCCTTTCATGCAAGCCATATCTGCTCCCCACCCCCCACAATATTTGTGCTCTCTCACCATTTAAAGGTCTGCTCATCACCTTAAATCTTTTATGCCAGCGTTTAGTTCCTAGCCTGTTGCACCACACTTTTTCCTGAGTTGTTTTGTTTGCAATCCTATATCTTAAATCTGAGTAGCTATGTATAAGACTGTGTTATTAAGGAACATATAACAAGTCAATAAAAGAGTGTCCATAGGCCTGTTATGAGTGCATAAGTGCGTTCTGCCATTATTTAGTATAGTGGGACCCAGTTCTCGTTGGCATGTCGTCGTCCTCCAAATTTCCACTTCATTAGCAAAGCCCAAACCACAAGGTACATATTCATCGGTTTGCATGCCTTGTAATGTTGTCTGACAGATGGATGTTGGAGTTTCTGTAGCTTTGCTAACCTGTGAACCGCCTCCTGTTATGTGGCAACCAGAAATCTCGGTTTCTGCCTAAGGGGCTTCTTGTTCATTTTAACAGGGGAGGAGAATGAATATTCATCTCTCAGTAACATATAGATTAACCAAGCTGGTTACAAGGAATGGGGATGCTGCAGAGCAGGGTGGGTTTGGGGTACCTTGCCATCCTCCAGTCTTTGTGTTTGGCACAGTATGACATGTGCTGCTGTACCCTTAATCCAACCCCCAAGATCACAAACTCCAGAAACACTGCAAAGCATTTGCTTGGGCGAGAACCCCCTTCTCATGCAACCCATTCTGTCACCTGGTAGTAAAATGGATCTTAGGCAAGGATGGTTAGGGGCACAGCCTTTGCTGTATGGCTCATGCTGCCACTCTGTATTTCAGATCTGACAAATTGCATTATCTAGTTTCCTGTGGTTCTGTTCACTTAACTTTCCTTTTTTTGTTATAGTGAACTTGGTGACATAGCCACACTCAAAACACTCCAGGTTTTTGGAATAGTGACTGCTAGCTCCCTTCAACTCTTGAAGGCAACACTTCCTCGCCTAAAGATCAACGTCTCCCATTTTACACCTATTGCAAGGCCCACCATTGGCTGTAAAAGGAACGAACAGATTTGGGGAATCCATTGCAGACTGAGCTTGAAAAGTCCAGTTGGTTTTTAAAATGGCTTGAAAGACATTTTTAGCTACTAGCAAGAGCTGTGATGCATCCTCGAAGGACGGTCGAGTTCATAGGTCGTGTTTTAATCTTGTTTTATTTTGTGACACACGCTGCAGTCCACAAATTTGTAAATGGACTGAAATCAGTTTGTGTGCAAGTGCTGTCAATCATACTTCTGCTGAAGTGTATCAAAAACACGCGCTAATTATGTACAAATAGTTGAAAGTAAGCAACATGAACTCCATGCTTTTTGAAACACTATTGAAAAACTATCTAAGTGTGATTTTTAAATATTAAAACGCTCAAAAAATTTATATACTTTTTCAGCTCTATAGCTAAACTACTCCTGTGGCAATCTATCAATGGTCTCACACACAACTGGACTCTTGTAAGAAGGTGGCTTCAGAGGTTCTCCCCTCTTCTGGTTGAGATGATATACTGATCTGAGCTGGAGAATATTTGGAGGGGGGTGGGGGTAGTCTGTAGTTCTACCGGTAACTGGCACTAGCATTTTGTTATCGTGTTCAACCTTTTTCTCTGTGTGGAAAGTTAACTGAAGCCAACTTTGGAGGAGAGCTGTGCACACAATCCCAATACAGTCTTAGGTGAAAGAATAGCAGGCTCTGTTAAATAAAATGGAAAGTAATGATGGAAGGCCTTTAAAACCATGTGAGATGAAACTTTACTGGCAAGAATCTGAATATGTACTTTGAAGTTCATGCTTGGAACAAGGCATTTAGCTGAACTCTTATTCAAAGCACCATTGAGATTTATGTTGCTCACTCCTCACTCATCCTTTGAAGTATCTAACCTGTCAAATAGCCAACACTACTGCTCTTCTTGATTGAGAGGAGTTAGTGCTATGTTCACTCTTCATATTCTTTATAATTCCTCAGAATGTGTTTACGTGTTTCCTAAATCCACAGCTAGACTGGGGCTATTTAAATCTTAATCAGTGTTCAGTGATGGCAGTTGAACATCACATCATAGAAGAAAAATTCTTGCACAATTGCACAGATATATGGGTGCTCTCTTTCCCTGACTCCAAAATGAATAATGAAGATGCAGGAGGTAAAACTGAAAAGCAGTGGGCAGTGTTAGCATTTTCTTTAAGATCTATTTGTTCTCCCCAATCTAGACCAATCTGTGTAGGATACTTTTAATTGTATACTTTATTCTGACAATTGATGAAGAATCACTATAGGGGTGGGTTTCCACACACACACACACACACACACACACACACACACTTGTAGCACTGACAAGTACATAATTTCAGTAGTAAAAGCAACTTTCACATTTAAGATAGTGTTAGGATTCATAAGGAACTGCATAGGTTTGTGTTTTTACCTTGTATTTTCATGTTGTGAACTGCTCTGAAATCTACAGATGAAGGACAGTATTATATCTGTATGTATATATATATATATATATATATATATATATATATATATATATATGGCAAAGAACATTTTGATAACAAGTATTGGAGATTTACATCTGAAGTAGTCTTCAAGCATCAGAGACACATAAAATACTTCCAAAACACTAGCTCACCTTTATTACATTAATTACTATCCACCTCATACATTATTTCTCAGTAAAACCAAATATCAACGCCTTTATTTTTAGTAAGATGCGGAATCCTGGTTAAAATATTAACAGAAACACTTTAGTCCAGGATGCTAGAATTAGACTAGAATTTTAGGAGGGGATATGTTGGCTTTCATACTTGCACACATTCCACATATAAAATTGCCTTATCACCTCCCTTAACACCAAACAATTTATATAGAAATAAGTCTTTAAATAGCTTGAATTGTCTTTCTAAAGATTGTCTTGTTTTTATGAACATTCTTCACCCTCTGTTCCCATTAGAGCCAAAGTACATGTTAAGCTGTGAGACCTGTGAATGGTCTGGATTTGTGTGTGTGTGTGCATTTTTTAATCACACCAAATTTAGTCATATTTGTTCTTATACCATGCAGCACTCCTTTCCAAAGATTTCTTTTTTAAAAAACTAGAGGGGAGAGAAGAGGTCAAAAAGCACCTCCACAGACATAGGAAAGTGCCCATGATTTGTAGCAGGAAATGCTCTAAGCATAATCTGCCACCACACTCTCAAGTCCACAGGTACTTTTCAATGGGTACTATCCCCACTCCCCATAATAAGGGGTTTTTTTTGCTTAGGGAGGGGGTTGGCTGAAAGAGGAGCGGTTGATAAAGTGAGCTTATAGGAGGTTTACCCTGAACTTTTTAAAACAAAAAACAAACCCACACCTTATGATTTTATAAATGTTTGACACAGACACTCAAAAAACTAGTACAATGCTTGCCTGTCACAAAGCAAGACCAGTAGAGGGCACCCAGGAACACTTCATATGTGCAATAACAATATAGTTATTTATTTTATTATCTGCAAATTCACATTTCAGATCACCCCGAAGGACAGTTATTGTTTGATCCTTTTTCCGTTTGAAGGTCTGCATTACATTTAAACTATTGTTTTTGGCTAATAGGCTTGAGAAAGTTAATTGCCCTTGCTTACAAATTTGTAAGTTTCTTGCCTAAGTACCTGTCTTTACATAAAACACTTTAAAGACTTCATCACTTTGGCACAGTAGAAGATAATGGAGTATTTTATTTTGAGAGCCATAATCTATTTGCCTCATGGGTACAGAATCCCCACACTTCCCCATCCCTTCAACTTTATGTGTATTGGCAGTGGGACTGAACACTGGGGAAACATGGGGTATGTGCATATGTAGGGGAAGGCTCTAGTGAGGGTTATCAGAATTTTTCAAGTACAGGCATTAGCCCCATGGTGTGGGTTGATCATGCTCCAAGTTTAGCCATTTTTAAAATTTAGATTGAGAAGTTCATAAAACAGTTGCAATCTCGGTGGACTAATTTCACAGCTTTCTCCATTTCAAATTATTACAGCACCTTTTCACATTCTGTGGTTACTATTCCTCATCTTAAATTGATTTACTTGGAAGCAAGTTCCACTGAATTCAGTAGACCCCCACTACATTTCCAAACAACCTGTAAAGCCCCAGCCGTACCAATACAGATCAATGGATACTTCGACTGATGTGAAATTTTGTACAATACATATTTTAAGTGGGAGCTTTCAAGACTCTGTTAAGTTCTTCACAGTGCAGTTTAAGGAGCTAGTATAATGGCTTGACTTTTTCTTTTCCTAAAAGGTGGCCTTGTAAAATAGACTTACACCATCTTTTCAAAACTGTGTCTGAACTTTAACTTTTGGTGTTATGTTCTAAAGACATAAGGTTATTTGAACTTCTTATTGTGTACTTTAAACAGGCCTCATCATTTACCTGACTCACACCGAGGGTTCATTACCACTATTTAAAATGTAAACAGTGAATGCATTGGGCAGTATTCTCACAAAACTGCACTGTGCATGGGTTTAGTAGCGTCAACCAATAAACTACACAATACACTACTGAATACCGTGTTTGCAGATAATCATAGTTCAAAGAAATAATGGTGAGTAGTCAGCTCTAAGTCACAGTTCTATGGCTTGTAATGCCTTATCTACATAGCAAAAGAACAGGAGTTCCAGCAATGTGAAATTTGCTCAAATTGGTCACAATAATGTACCTTTAAAAAACACTGAATACAGGCTGCATTGAAAAATGAGTACTTTTCAAAACGTCCAAGTATTTCCTCACTGCACAAGTGGAGCCACACACACACACACACACACACACACACCCCGTTGTACCCATTTCTTAAGCATGCAGTGTCTTACAAACATCTGCATTTTAAAAAGGAATGGTATTGTGTATTTTCAATAATTAGCCCTGGTAAGCAGGGGACTTATTTGCGCAGGAAGGGGTGGCAGAAAAGCATCCTTCTGACATGCCTGGGAGGCTTTGTAATTTGCCTCGTCACTTGGCTATGCCATTGCTCACGCTCTTTCCCCAGCAAAAACGGGGCTTCAGCATGGACCGCAGGAACTTCTCCCTTCTGGTCTACTCCTGGGTCATAATTTAGAGGCCCAATCAGGAACCCAGACAGTGCCGAATTAAAGAAATGGGAGTTCAAGACTGAGTGCCAAAAGTCATAACCATATGCTTTCTGGTGGGGAAATTTATCACAAATCTACCATAACATTTTTCAAAACACAGTTGAAACTGTTGGCAAGCCAGATTTTCAACAGGCAGTGGGAATAATCTCAAGTGAGTTTTATTCTTGTTATTGAACAGGTGGACAACCTGTGGCCCTCCAGATGTTGCTGGTTCCAGCCAGGGCTGATGGAAGTTGCAGTCCAGCAACATCTGGAAAGCCATAGCTTCCTCATATAGAAAGTAGGCACAACATCAAACTGGTGAGGTTGGGGAGCTTAGACACAAGATGCTGGGTTTATGGTACTGAACTGTAGAAAAACTAAAGCAATGAAAACCATTACAATCAAACATGACCAATCAGAAAAGTAAAATTCGCGGGTGTATACAAAAGGGTTACTTTTGGGTAGCTAAATTCAAACACTGACCTAACCTTGTTGCTTAATTACTTTTAACATAATTTGCTTTTAGAAACCAATGAAATACATATGGGGGGGGGGAATCAAGGCATTTTGCAGAATCAGTACTAGATAGCTACTACAGAACTGTACAGTGTATTAATACCAATTTGTTCCAAGCCCTGCCTTAGGTTTTAAAGTATCCTGCCAGATTCATTAACATTTTGAAGAGTCGCAATTTTGCTGGCTTCACAAACACTGGTTTTCCAAGAATTACTCATCCAAAAGGAATGAAAAGCCGTTTCAGTTGTTGCTTCCCAACGTCTGTCTATACAAAAGAGCAAGTTTTCACATCTGAAATGAGGCAGCATCCCTTCTTTGAATTGTGAGTAGTTCAAACATTTTCTTCATTCGTCTAGCAAAACAGTACGCAGTGCATCTTCTGTATTGATCAATATTGACGCTATTGCTCCATCATTAAATTCAAATGAAGTTCCTCCATCTACAACCATACAGGCATCCCAGCAACGAGAGCGAATGCAAACTCTGAAAATACATTTAAAGAACACTACTACAGACCTACAAATCAAGTGAACAGTTTCATTTACAAAGGGAGCTAGAAGGAATACACTATTTTACAAAAGTCATGCTTGAGTAATTTTATCACTATTAATCTCTACACTATTGGAAGTAAAATCAGGTCATACCTACTTAACCAATTAAAAATGAAAATCCATTCACTGCTATGCTAGTTTTAAGATCTCATCTGTCAAATGACACCTACTCAGCTGCCCAGTTTAACCAACAGAAAAATACAGATACTATGACAGAACCATATTCCACAAATGTGCATTTGTTCCTGATAACTTTAATTTTTTTTTGGAGAGGGGGTACTGTTGAAAAGCTTAATGCTTCAAGATGTGTAGAAATGAAAGCAGTATTAAATAAAGTTTCCAACCGTTGAGGGATTCATGACTTGTTCACATACATGTATATGCATTTGGGATGAGCAACAGTATTAAACCTGCAGACTGAAGTCCCTCTGAACTAATGCAATGTAAGATTACACCATGCTGGCTGGGACTGATGGGAGTCTTACAACATCTGGAGGGCCAGAGGCTTCCCATCCCTGCTTTAAAACATTAAAATCTAATAATATAATTAATATTCTGTGTTTTGGATGAGGGGAGGGAACCTGGTGTAAAAACTATTCATCAGAAACACCAGGAAGTTATTTTCTGCTTCTCTGTAGCTAAGCTAAGATGAAGGAAAGATAACACTGGCAGAAATATTTTTTGGGGGGGAGGCAAGATTATAGGGTAAGCAGTGAAGGATAGGCGTGCCTGGCGTGCTCTGGTCCATGGGGTCACGAAGAGTCGGACACGACTGAATGACTGAACAACAACAAAAATGTTAACAGCTCTGCCTTTAGACTTGCTAGGCAGAGCTACCCATTCTAAAATGGCCTTCTCCATAGATGCAGCAAGAGAAGATCTGGCCAACACCATTAGGAAGGAAAGATCCATGGAATGGTATACTATGAGTTAAGGAAACTCTAGATTTAACTTTTAAACCAGTATTTATTCCTCACGATTTCAAAGATGCAATGGGTCCCCTTGATGCTTACTGGATAGCAGCATCAGTCAAACTGGCAACCATGATTATGATATGGCTAAATGAAATCAAAAACCTATTTCAATCACAGGATTGAAAGTAGGATTCCTATTCTCTGGAAAACTGTAGTTAAATATTTTGTCACAATCTTGAATTTAAACCAAACACCTGCAGTCAATACTTACTTTGAAGCAAAACCCCGTTGTTGGCTACTTGAAAAAACGCGGTTTGAAATAGGTTCTCGTATACTAAAAAACATCTTGGGTTCCTCTGGACTATACAGTAGTGATTCATTATATCCATTTGTTACTGAAAGCACACAAGTTAGATAATCAGCTGCTGCACGTGTGTGAAGCAATAAACAGTAAGTTCTCAAATCAGTTGGGCTTTTAATGGCTAGACTTTTGTTTTTTAAATAACAAATGGCTTACACCCCTATTTTGAAAGATTTGTGAAAATATATTTGCCTGCATCTTCTATTTTCACTCTAATTATGAGGATTAAAAAACTTAGCCTGTCCTATTGAAGAACTGAGTAACATTAGATGTGAAAGCTAAATACATAAAATAATGTCCATTTCTACAATTCTGAAAAACAAAGTCCTGTGCAAAAGTTAAAAGGAAACATATTGCCCATAAGCTAAGAAACTATGATAAAGTCAAATATACCTTTCTGTACAAGTTCCTTGTTCAATGGAAGCCTTAAGCTCTCATAACTTTTAGCTGTTAAAAAAAAGGAAGAATTAGACACAATTCTCCTATTAGATACAATTATCTTTTGCATTTGCTAGTCAACAGTTATGGTGCTGGTAACTCACCAATCGTAAGGATTTCTTCCACAGCCTGATTTGTTACCTTGTTGATATTAAAAGACCTACAAACAGAAATAAAAACAAGGATTTTATCATATTTTATATACATTTAAAATGCAACAAAAACTGAATTTTACTGTCCAAAAAGCTTTGCAGCAGTAAAAATAAATAAATAAATAAAAATCATTAGCAGCACAGATTAAAAGTTGTTTTAAAAGCCCTTCATCTGTCACTGAAAAGATCACAGATAAAGTGCCAGGTGACCCCTCTTGGAGGCTATAATGTAGCTAGGATGCTACCATGGAGAAGATCTTCTCCCCAGTTGCCACCTGCTTCCTTTCACTTGGCAGGGACACATGGAGCAGGGCTTCTGAATAGAATATTCAGATACAGGAAGTATTTATGTGGAAGAAGGTACTTCTTAAGGACCTGGACTAGCTCCAGCTGGGAGACTTCCCAAACCTTTCTCTAGCATTCTCTACTGTCTTAAATGTAGAGGTTTTTTTAAAACTGGGAGCCAATTTCTAGGTGAAAACCAGGAGGAGGAAAAATACTTGCATAACCTCAATGGAATAGATTTTATGTCAACTGGAAGGGGTTGAACTTCCTTTCAACCCCTTACTACAACTTCTGACTTCAAAAAAACCTAAACTTGAAATCTCCTAAACACTGGAAAGTATCAACCCAACAGGAAGTTTTCCTTTATTTCATTATCATGTTAAATGCTGCATTTTTATTATTCAGTTTGTATTCCACTTTTCAACTAGTCATCAAACTCACTAACCTTATAAAACACATACATGCTCATAAAACAAAGCAACAAGCCCCATAGGAGCAGAATAATCCTTTCCAAAAGGGCTGATTATTATTATTAGTAGAAGTAGAAGTAGTAAATTTCTATACTGCCTTCATCCAAAGATCAGAGGCAGTACAAGTTTCAGTCAAGTTACACCCAGCAGTGTGAAGACTGAGCAGCTATTTCTTTCCATAATGGGCCTGCTATCCATGTTTGAGGAGCTTGTGTTACATGGGAAGTATTCAAGCATCCTCATCTGAATTTTGAAGAGCTACAGTCCCAGAAGTGTACCATGTATTAGCATTCAAATTGGTTATCTGTCTACACATGTAGCACACTCAAATGTTATTACAGAATTTAGAGACTAAAACCACAATTTAATGAATCACACAACTTTGCACACCCATTTTTAAAATTACCACCATCCTATTTTCTGTTTCCCTAACAACAGTAGCCACCAGTCCTGCATTAACAAAATGCTTTGGAAGCTGGAATTTCTAAAGAAGCCACAATTTAGCATGGGGAAGTTGCATCCTTTGCAAAGAAAAAAACCTGCTTGGCACCCAGAAGCCAAACAACTCAACACAATACATGCCAACTCAAAATTAAGATTCATTGGATTTAATGGATCTTATTTCCAGGCAAGTTGGTATAGAATTGCAGCTTCACAGAACTCAAGTGGACTTGATCATTTCATGAGCTAGTTCTCAACTTCTTCAAGGTGATACAACATGTTCTATCTTCTATGAAAATGTGTTTACTCATTACTCCTATTGGAAAAGCCAAAGAACTAACATTTTAAGACTACACCAAACTTACCAGGCTTTTGATCCTGTTCCAGTGCATATGTTGAGACCTGAGCTCTTTTGTTTCTCCCATGGACCACCATCAACTGATATTTCATAGTAAGAGGCCCTATGAAGGGAGAATTTAAAACTGGGTTTGCAGGACTTATAGTTCACCCTGAATAAGACAGAACACAGCCCCACATCAGGCACGTACCAATCTAAAAGGGCAATTTCAAACATGGCTGAAAATTTCACATTAAATTTAGTACAGCAGTTTTTGTAATGAAGCAACAAGGTTGATTTTTGATTGGTAAGTTTTCATCAATTTTCAAAAATACAGCAAATTGTTAGTAAGATAGCAAGCCATTTTGAAAGCCTTTTAGGATTTTCTACCTTAATTTTGTGGGTTCATCTGTAGTTAATAGGACAGGGTATAAGTACCTGTATTTCCCACACTGCAGCATTAGTGCACACAGCTTTAGTAATTTCTTCCCATATGTATGTGCCATCGAAATAAAAAAGGAATTTTAAGACTGAACTGCAAGTAATAGAATTAGTGCCTGCAACTTGTATACCTCTGGCCCTCCAAATGCTGCTGGGCTACAGCTCCCATCAGTTTTGTCCACAAACTATGATGGCTGGAGCGGATGAGAGCTAGAATCCAGAAACTTCTGGTGGGACACGGGTTCTCCACCCCCAGTTTTGCTTTTCCAAACTATTCATTTTACTTAAACCAAGGCTAGCCAACATGATGCCTTCCACATATTGTTAGGCAATGTCTCCCAGCAGCCCCAGCAAGCATGGCTTATGGTCAGAGATGACGGGAGCTGTAGTCCAACAAAATCTGAAGAGCATCAAACTGGCTACCAACAACCTAATACTCAACTTGGCATCTAAATAGATATTTCTACCACACTTCCCTACTACACTTCCCAAATTTACACCCCATAAAATGTCTACCATGCCTAACACTCACCTTTTCATCCACCACTTGACCAAGCAATCCCATTCCACAATCATCATTCAATCATCTCCACACACTTCAAATTCTCAACTCACAAAACACTTATGGGCCTGCTCATTAAAAACTCTTCAATAATCCCCATTATTTGATGGAACTGGTAGTATTGCTCCAGCTCTTAATCCCTTCCAGCAAGGGAAAGGGAATGATCTCCACAATCTTCCATGACCTTCTGCTTAATTTTTTTTGGGGGGTGCAGCAAGCTCAACTTCAACTTTGCTACTTCAATTCTCCTTTCCTACATAAAACATACTGTGTTAGTAAGCATGAAGCGAGGAAGAACTGAAAGATGAAAAAGTGTCAGCAATTAAGAGAAATAGGTCACAGTTTTGAACACTATGATTGAAAATCATTTCCCCATTTTTACTAATTACAAGGTGTTATGTGTTTTAGAAAGTAACATGCAGAGAGGTCTTGTCAGACACTGTGTGGAAATGGGGGGTGATAAATAGTTAGTGTACTATTAAATAACCCATCAGGTTGTTTTACAGTTTGAGCCAGTTACGAAAAATGGTTGGAGTCAGTGATAAACAATGAAGATCAGAACTTCAATAACATATGCTTGATATGCAAGATGATACACTACATGCAGGAAAAGAATCCAAAGTAAAATGTGTGTGTCCAAATAAGCCCTCTTGAAACATGATAGGAAGGGGGGGGGAGTAGAACTATGTTATTTTCTCACAGATTTGGGAAATTGCAGAAATGTATAATTTGGATCCAGTAATTAAGTCTGAATATATTTGCATACATTATTACACATGGAAGGAAAAAAATGATATTGAATTTTACAAGCGGTCCCAAACAGAAATGTTCATGATTCTAGCATACCTGGATGAGAGAGATTCTCCAATAAACACTTCATTTAATGATCTCACTGGCAAGAGGTGTGGTTCAGATATCTGAGACCCTGCAAATATAGGCAAATCAGTGCTGACAGGCTAACAGGATAAGCATCACTAGAAACCAAAATGGTAAGATTATTATAGAGATGTGTGTGAATACACAAAGATATGGAAGACTACCAGGAGCAAAATAAAGCGGTTCTTGATGTATACACTTGATGTGAAAGAACTCATTGTACAAAAGTCTGGCTATTCATTTATTGAATTGAATATTGAATATTGCACCTAATCGACGAGTTACCTTCTATTCTGAACATGTTTCTCCTACATATTTGAGATTAGCATTAACATCACATCACAAGAGTGAATAAAAGATCATTGCACACCAGTAAGTGGATTATATTTTAGGATTTAAACTATACCCACTTTGATCCTGAAATCTTCCATTAACATGGGCCCTGCTGTGCTGTTCTTGACTCAACTGCTGTTCATGCAAGTCAACAGGGACAGGGTTAATGCCAGTCCCTTCAAGATATAAACGGATTCGTTGCCGCCACTGCCATCTTTAAAAAGGAGAAAATAGCACAAGAATCAAACAAACTGAAATGTATGGCAATTTTTCTGCATGAATCAATAGTTCAAGAAAATAAATTCCATATTAGGGCAATATATTTACTGGGCCAACCAAAATGTTACAAAATACAATGTAAGCTTTTAAACTCTAAAACATACAAGACTGTGGGGGGGAAGTTATCAGACATTCAACAGAGACCATTCCAGGGGTTAGGTTTTTTAGTGCACGAGATCCCAGTGAGGCTAGCTGTCAGCAAGCCCTGCTTCAAAGAGCCATCAGGAGTTTGTATGTTGTCAGATGTGGGCAAAGTCTGAGGGAAACAGTCTTGTGGGCCAAATAAGGACTAGTATCCAGCCTAATTAGGCCCATAAACTGGAAGTTCCCTGACCCTGAAATGGAGGGTTCCCCATCTCTCAAAGCAACAACTAGTTGTAACTCAGTTCTGCCTCTGCCCCTAGGTGAAACACAGAAGTTCTTTTGGTGAATATAAAGGTATAAAGAGAACCTGGGTAGTACCTGATAATATCACCTAAAGGTTATCACTGTTACCTTTACCTCTGTTTATTGCACACAACAGTAAAGTTATTTTTTTAATTTAATATTTATCATTACTGATCAAGTTATTTTGAAATTTAATATTTATCTTTACTGATTTTCATTGCAGACAAAACTTAGTAACATCAAACAAAAGCAAGTCCCAACTTCATTTATAAGATCACAATGCAAAAAGACACCCTATTCAATTAACTGTTTTTATGGTAGTGGTGTTCAAGCTATTATGAGACTTTACCTTTACCTTTACCTACCTATTATGAGACTACACTACAGCAGGATTTAATTTCTGCTTTGAAGACTTCTTGTGCCTAACTTTAAGGTAGCTTGCAACATTTTAAACCAGTTGATAAAAAACAAAACCCAATCCCATTCGTTCTATATGAAGGTATTATAATTGGTATAAAGTTAATGAGAAATCTGTGTCCCTCCAAATGTTGCTAGGCTACAATTCCCATCATCCTTGGCTACTGTCCATGTAGGTTAGGGCTGAGGGAGTTTGAGTCCAGCAGTATTTGGAGGGCCACAGGTTTCCCATCCTTGGTTATAAAGATATCTCCAGTATCTTACGCTTCAATTAAATGCCTATTATTGTGTGTGTCTACAGTAAATGTTCCAAAACATGAACATCTAAAATTTGCCTTGTTGGGTATTGATTCTTGCACACTGATCAGCCATAGCTATGATGAAACCATTAGTGTCAGATATCTCTCTACAGTTTTACTCAACTGATCTCCTAAAATTTGTTCATGCAGCATCACTAAATGCTGAGTCTTCAAGAGATTGGAATGAATATCCACCCATGTAACTCAACATGAACAAGATCACTCAAGCATCAATGCATTTATTACCTAACAATCTTTAGTGAAATAAATGATATTATTTTATCTGTTTTGATAATTAACACAAAATCCCAAATGCAACACATTCAGCAAAATGTCAAACATTCAGTAAATTCCAAAATTATCCAAACTAAATGATGATTGATTACATTGTGCATTTAATGCCATTTTATAGCATTAAACTGCTCAATATACAACAGCTTTTCTGTGTTTTCCTCCATCTGAACTGGAGGTTGTCAGAAGGCATGTGAACCAAGAAATCTTGGTAGCCTAGCAAGGTGCTCACCACAAAGTGAAGGATCACTTTCTTTTCCCATCATCCTGAACAAACTGAGCTGTAATACTGGAAGAGGGGAGGAAGAACTCACCATCATTTAAAGCTAGAGGTATTTACAAGAGGGTCCTGTTCAGCATTCCAGTCATGTCCTCCTCCACCATGCTCCCCATTCCACTCCCGCATGCCTTTACAGATTCTTGGTATTCTGTGATCACTGAGCATGCTTAGTCCTCCTTAGGCTGTTTTAGGGTTTTTGTTCTCGCTGTTTTAAACCACACACACACACACACCAATTCTTTTGTATTTTAGCTAACTCCGGGCTTCCTTTAAGTGTGTTGATAGCTCCCTCTTATTTCTCAGTGACCCTGTTTTGTCTATAATCCTGCTGGGCACTTACCAGCTGAGTTCACTTTCAGGAGTTATATCTACCGTTATGTGCACCAAACAATTTGCACAAAATAATCATATCCTGCTTAAAGGCAGGCTTCAAGAAAGGAAGGTCTGCTGTTGATAACACTGTGGCCAGGCAGCTTGAAGGGTCAAGCATATATAAATATCTTTTCTGTGAGATCTGCACTGGCTGCTTATCTGCTACTGGGCCAAATTCAGTATTTTAATACCAGTACAGAAGGCCCTATATATGTATACATTCTATGTTTTAAATGCATTTTATTTTATAATTTAATTTATATAACATCCTTCATCTGAAGATCACAGAGTGGTTTAAAACATAAAAACACAAAATGATAAAAACAATAATAAAAAAACAATACAATAATCAGCCCAAGACCTGGTTGAAGAGAAATGTTTTTGCATACTTTGATATGGACTGCAGACTCAATAAATTCTAGGGATGTGTAGTGGTCCCTTGAATCTGACCATTTTAAAAAAATTTCTGCATCCACGTAACTCCTTCAGCTTTAATCTGTGCTCCCAGTTCCAAGCCATTCTGTATAAAACAGAAATGTGTGACTGTTCCACAAATCAGACTAAGCACTGTTTTGGACACATTGGTTCCCACATTGATGCAGAGCTGGAACAAATAGTCTTCAGGTCTGTTCCCTACTATAGCTGTATTAATACAAAACATTACATTTCTTTAAAATAATTGTCTAGAGATACGCAAGCTCTAACCTACCTGAACTCACCACGATAGAGTTTCTGTAGGGCATCTGGAAATGAGTGTGTATATCGTACAGGTAAACACAAATGGCCTTCAGATCTGAATATAACATAACAAGGCGAGAATAAGGCATGAAATCACAGTATTCTGCTACCTCCTTCAGGCAAAGATCTGTTCCCTCTCACCCATTCTAAAAAAAAAGGAATAAGTAATACAATACTGGATTACATTATTGTAGCTAGCTGGACAATTTTCACTTTTAGACAGCATTCTATGCAAGATATGCCTAGGCACTCTATTTTCCAACAATTGTTGTTCATGTATTGATGTGACTAAAAACAACAAAATAGCTGCCCTGGGGGCATAACGCTAAATTGTAGAATGTACAATCATGGTGAAGCCTTTCACATAATTGTGTTTCCACACGAGAAAAGGCTTAACCTGTTGAAATTCTGCCTAGAAAATAAGCAGGAAAAGTGTATTAAATGGGAAGGGGAAACAGCAGCTCCTTAGGGTCCCAAGGATTCATATTGTGGGCTGTCTAAACAACTCATTTATCAATCACTGCTCTGACTTCACTCATTGGCTAAAAGCACTGACAGGCAGAAGCAGCCAGGCTTGCTCATTTTACAGAAATCACTTAGAAGTGTACCGGCACATTTTGCTTTATAACTTTCTTTGTAGGAGGGTTAAAGTCTTGCTATGTTTTAAAATGAAAGCTAGGGTCCTGCCTGGTGACACACTGAAGGCCTTTGCTGGCACCTTGGCACCTGTGGGTGCCAGCCTGGCAATCTCTGATCTACAGTCATAGTTAGCATACTATACAATAGCCCAGTTAAAAGATATCCTAGATTAGCAGGACAGTATAGTTAAGATTCAACTTCTGTCCATGCTACTCTTACCTAGCTTTGACCATTTATACCCATGCAGAAGTCACAAACATGCAATCAATTTTGTGAGAAATAAGGAAAAACTGTGAATAATGTGCATAATAAACTGGCAAAGGAAGTCACTGTATGCATATCAATGACAGAAAATGTCCCACATGGCACTCACAGGCCACTAGACTTTTAATGATGTGGTTTACAATATGACAAGGTATCTGTAAGTCTTAGGCTCACCTATCTGGGTCTGTGTTTATTCCAATAACTGGTTTTAACCGGTCCAACACCTTACTGGCTGCCAAAAGCATTGTGCCATCACCTAGATGAAATATAGTTTGAGATCAGATTACTTTTACATAAGATTTAAATATTCCAATGGAAGTATCAAGTACAGTACAGAGAATTTTGTGCTCAAACTTTTAAACCATTATTGTATAAAATTAAGAGTGAAAATAGATTTTGATGCAGAACTCAATTTGCCATAAGGAAATTATACCTATGAAGAAAAAGAAAAATGGGTGCACAAAGCCTGGGTAACAACATCTACTGAATGCTTCATAATTTGTATACAGGCAATGAGTGTTTTGTGCAAGGGTTACGTTCCAGACCCCTGTGTGTGTTGACACTAAATCAACTTTATTCTGGTTCAGGTTAAGACTTATTTATTGATAAGCCAACTGATCAATTCTTCATGCTGCTAAACAATTATTCCCGCAAGTTTGTTGTAATTCAAAATACCCATCCCCACTCACAAGTTAATACCTCCTGCTGCTACAACAGCATCGGCCCACCGAACTGTCTCTTCATCATATTCTCTGCGCTTCACAAGTCGGACCTCAATCTTCTCATTCCTGAAGATTTATGGAAACGCAAGTGATTATTAGTCAGGTTTGAAGGGCTTAAAAGGAATGCAAACTATCAAGTTAAAAAGCTAGTTTATATAACTTTGATAATGACCTCAGGAAAGGGAAGCAAAAAAAACACACCACAAGTATGAATATTGGGTTATTGTGACTTTTTATATAGGATTTGATTGTTACTATTAATGTTTGATGTTTTATTATGATTTTTTATGTGTGTTGGAAGCCGCCCAGAGTGGCTACGGCAACACAGCCAGATAAAAAAATATTATTATTTGTCCCATGGAAGATAACTATCACTTGCCTCTAGCTCTACTTACCAGTTCCCTGAAAGCTTCTAATTATTTTACACCAGGAACAACTAGCCTGTGTCACTCCAGATATTGATAGACTACATCCCACCTTCCCTGTCTATCAGCCATGCTTGCTGTGGCTGAAGGGAGCTGGAGACCAACAACTTCAAGGCCACAGGCTAACTACTCTTGATTTACATAGAGGAGGTTTTGCTATAATGCTTCCCTTTCATCACCTTCCTCTGCTAAATCCAATGTACTAGCACAGGATTATGTATCAAAAGTTTTTGGGTTGTTATTCAGGAAGAGCTCAATCTAGTGTCAGCAAAACCTGCACACATATACATCAAAACCTGTAGTGTAAACTGTAGTTAAAATTGTAGTTAGATTATTGGTGACTAATTATCTTTTGAATGTTTTTTAAACACCTGCTTTTAACCATCTTTTAGTGATTGTGGGTTGTTGTTTTTTGTAAACCACTTGGAGGTTTTATGACAATCAATGTGAGAGAGAAAGAGAGAGAGTGTAGTTGAAAGAAAAAACAAACAAAAGTAGTTCGTGGTTGTTACTATGTTGTTCAATTGGAAACTAACTCAAGAGTGAAACTGCCGGTTATGCTTTACTGATTACAAGGTCAGTCAAAAATTCAACAATATCCTGTTGTCCACTTTTGTTAAATGATGCAACAATAGCTTTGAGTGCACACTGACGCTTGTGAATGCAAAGAACTGCATACAGATAACCTTTGTACATCTTTTTCAACAGAGAAAATAAGAGCCCTGTGGGATCAAGCCAAAGGCCCTTCTGGTCCAGGACTCTGTTCTCACAGTGGCCAAACAGATGGCCGTGGGAAGACCACAAGCAGAACCGGAGTGCAACAGCATTCTCTCCTCCTGCGATTCCCAGAAACTGGTATTCAAAGCAATACTGCCTTCAACAGTGGGGGTAGAATATATTGACTGATGTCTTTTGAAAAAGGATTAGATAAATTAATAGAAATAATGCTATTCAAGTTGGTGGCAATCACTACCTCTTGTGGGAGCAAATTCCATGGTCTAACTATGTGCTATGTGAAGTATTTTCTTTTTTCGATCCTGGATTTTCCAATATTCAGCTTCACTGTATGTCCCTGAATTCTAGTATTATGGGAAAAGAATAATTTTGCTCTCTCCATTTTATCCACACCAAGCGTAATTTTATACACCACTATCATGCCCCCTCCTATGTGCCTTTCTCTAAACTAAAATGCCCCAACTATCCTGTTTGAACTACGAGAAACATCTGAAACTACCGTAAATGTGGAGGGTTGCTAACAGTAAAAGAATAAGAGCCAGCCTTTGCTTCCCTTTCTTTTATATATATACAGTCCCCATCATATGTATTAGGGCTAGATGATAAATAATCCAAAACAGTCCATATTTTGATATCAATTTCATACTTTTTGACCTGGGTATATATCGTGTGTGCGTTTATGTGTGCTATGCAAAAATCACAATGTGGGGAAAACTGTGAAGCTAGCCAATGCTTCTCTCAATTCCTGCAGCCCGTTAACTCTGTCGGCTGAGCTGTCCCGTGCCTCCTGCAGGGTGCAGCAAATCTAACGAGCAGGCACCAGCAAAAACCATGATGCGGGGAAAACCATGAAGCCCACCAATGCCTCTACATAGCTCCATCCTTATTTCAAACATTGTGATATATCAGTATATTGTGATGTTTAGCTGGTGATATATCATGATGTTTAAATCCAGATATCACCCAGCCCAAATATGTATAAACATGGTTTACTGGATCAGAGTAATTATAATTTCATATACTGGGCATTAGAATAATGTGCCAAACTTCTAGAACCTCTGCTCTCTGAAATTATTTATTATATTATTTATTTATTATTATAATCATTATTATTGATACATACCCTTACCTTAAACTATCTACTACATGCTCCACATTTTTTGTATGAATCCGATGTCGCTCCAGTAGTCCACTGTAATTAGAGCCTTTTAATGCAAGCTGTGAAAGACAAAAATCAGAATTTAATGAAGTTGGCAGTAATTTTCTATGCATGTGAAAAAAGTATGTAAACAGTTAACCTTGGACACACTACATTTTAAAAAGCCAAATTTAATTATGGAAAATTGGAACTGTCAGAAACATGAAAATGGTTTATTCTCTAAAACCAAGCAAGCAAGAAAGTATTTAAATGTTGCTCAAAATTCAGAATCTGCATATAAGCATGTGGAACACTACCATTTTAATGAAAAGTTCCAGCATACAATTCTATTCTACCAGCCATATGCATTCTGACATACCAATCAACCCGTGTTAGAAACTCAAATATATGAGCTAGGTGCAAAATGGCTTCTTAAACTAGGGTTATAGTTGCCAAAATGGAATGCCTAGTTGCCATTTGGGGGTATTTTCAATACGACTTTTATGTTCCTGAAATTCATTCTGATTGTGCAGATACAATATAACGAATAGTATTATATAGGATGTGCTGTTGATGTGTGAAAACAGTCAAGCTCCAAGGCATGCACCTCCAGATCATTTGGTCACAAGTGGTCATTAGCCAAGTGCAAAATGTGCCTGGTGAATTTCAAATGCTGCCATCAACTATAATAAGATATAACCTAAAATAAGAGTTCTGAATTGGGATGAAATGAGAGCCTGCAGTTTAGAACAAATTAGGAGCAGTATCTCCTGTCATGGTGCATTATAGCATCTCACTGGCAACTGTTTCTAGTCACTAAAGAAGCTTGGCATTGTTACTTCTCTATCTACTAACTGGCAAGAGGATACTGCATGAAAAGCATGATGACACCATACTGAAAGAGGCAATCTGTGTACCTATACTATTGCCAACTTTTAAAAAGTTCTTACTCCTGTGGTTGCGTATATGGAGGACTTTGTCCTCTAGTAACGAAATTAAATGTCTGGCCACCACTGGCAAGCTTTTCTGGGGACAACTGAATATACACAAAAAAATATTTAAGTAAATTTTTATCCCAGTATAACTCTTAGAAAAGTGCCCAAGGTGACAAAATGATAAAAATAAGGAAAACATCAGCAATTAAACCACTAAATGCTTAAGAAAACTTGTAGAGAGTAGGGACAAAACTTGTAGAAAGTTGGGAGTTTCACATGCATTGAAGAATAAAAAAAGAGAAACATCCAGTGATGCCTGAAAGATTGCACAAATGATTTCTGTTTGCACAACATGACTTCCTCTTTCTCTCCTCCGCTGCAGCATTCTGAGCACCCGAAAAAATCAGCTCCAGAAAAGCCACCATCCTTCTGGAGCAGATTTTGGAGGAGCATGTATGGAGGAAAGAGGAAGTCTGTTCATGTGCCACTGAATGTCACCCAAAACATAATATAAAATAAAATCAAGCAAGTCACTGAGCTTACAGAAGAGAAGAGGGAAACAAAATATGCCTAAATTTGTTTTTACGAATGTCACCATCTTTTGTGAGCACACTTCATTCTAATTCTCCTTAGCCTTCAGAATTTTGGCCTGCCAGCCTGTTTACTTAATTGCAATTCTCGGCAGGTTTCAATCTGCTTACAAATACTTGCCTGAATAAACTGAGAATTTTGTCTGAATTCTCTCAATACATGTTTAAAGGAAGTTATATTCTTAACATACAAGCTGTACATGTTACAAACTTACAGCGACAGCACATGGATCTGTGGGAAGGTGGATGAAAAGCTGCCACTTAATTTTGTCTTAGCTCTGTAAGTGTACATTAGAGTACAATGTGCAACAGAGTACAATGAATGCCAGGGCAGGAACTAAACTGAAAGGATAAGAACAGAACCACCTGCTTCCTTCATGGCACATCTACATTCTCTAAAAATCCAGCAAATGTATCACACTG
Organism: Darevskia mixta; assembly: GCA_034641385.1. Classification (NCBI taxonomy): domain Eukaryota; kingdom Metazoa; phylum Chordata; class Lepidosauria; order Squamata; family Lacertidae; genus Darevskia; species Darevskia mixta. The sequence continues at coordinate 2,577,641 of JAWWNH010000062.1, read as the reverse complement.
TACTCGGTGGGAAGATGAGCAAAAAGCCACACAGCAGCAAGTTGTATAAACAAGGCCAGAATGAAATGGAACCATGTAACCAAATGAACCAATCTCTAAATTAATCCTTCCACAGGAACACCCCAACAGAAGTAACACACATACTACATTACATTCTCAATTGTTTTCGTCCCAGCTAAAGAAGATTGGCAAGTTAAATTAATGGAATATGCTGAAATGGCTAAATTGACAATGAAACTAAGAGGAAGAGATGACAACGGATTTAAGGAAGAATGGAAGATGTTTATTGCATATATACAGAAGCACTGTACACATGTTAATACATTAGCAGGGTTTTAAGATTACTTGAAATTTTATTATGAATGGATAATAGGTAATTTAAATAGGTTCTAAATTTAATAATGGACATGCAGTATGTTGATAAATAATAGAACCAAGAAAGGGACTAGAGGGAAGTCAATTTGTTTTGCTTTGTTTTTGTACTGTTGTTGTTTTTATTTTTGTTATTTTTGGAAAATTAATAAAATGTTATAAAAAAACCAACATTCTCAATTGTTTTAAAAAAAGAATTTTAGTGACCATAAAAATTATGAACACAAAAGGGTGTGTGATAATGTGATGCTAATGACCAATACCAAGCTGGTCTACCAGGCTTGCGTGTTGAGCACGCTGCTGTGGACAACTTACACCCACCAGGAGCGATGCCTCAGTGCCTTCCAAATGCACTGCGTCAGGAAGATTTTGGGCATCACATGGCAGGACATTCCACAACCTTGTGTACAGCACCTTTGTTTAAAGAGAGTTGCTATGACAATAGTTTGAAGATCAAGTCAATTCATGTACGTCAAAGGTTCCAAGGATTGTCATTTCAGAGATCAGTTTCTCAAACAAACCACACAATGAAATGAATTTTGTTCAGTGAAAATATTACTTCACTTGAAAATGATGTCTTCAAAGAGTCTGAACATTGGATTGTCCTGTCAGAAGACAATGTAAACACTCATTATCACAATCTTTTTCATGAACTGCATATGTCCAAACAAAAGTAAACTCACAATGTTAAGAATGTCCTGGCAGAAACAAACTGCAGAAACAGAAGATCTGTAACAGTCCCAATCCTTCTGTAATCTATCCTATCATGTTCTGCTTTTAAGATGCTCAAGTAGGAACACAAGTGGAAAATTTGCAAGTAACCAAATCAGCAAGGTTAGCAAAGATTTTAAAATATTAGTTTACAGCTATGCTACTGGTACATGCAAAGACAAATAAAATAAAATATGGAGCCTCTGTTCTTTTGCATGGTGTAGACTCCAGACGCATTTTAAAAATCACCTTTTTTCTTTGCTTATTAGGTCAGTGTCTGCAACATTATTTGAACAAAGTTAACTTAAAAGGGCACAATGTAAAAAAAACAAAAAACCCAATCACAATATGTGCAAAGAACTGAACTGAACTAAGATAAAAAGGTAAAGGTAAAGGGACCCCTGACCATCAGGTCCAGTCGTGTCCGACTCTGGGGTTGCGTGCTCATCTCGCTCTATAGGCCGAGGGAGCCGGCGTTTGTCCGAAGACAGCCTCCGGGTCATGTGGCCAGCATGACAAAGCTGCTTCTGGCGAACCAGAGCAGCGCATGGAAACGCCGTTTACCTTCCCGCTGGAGTGGTCCCTATTTATCTACTTGCACTTTAACGTGCTTTCGAACTGCTAGGTGGGCAGGAGCAGGGACCGAGCAACGGGAGCTCACCCCGTTGCAGGGATTCGAACCGCTGACCTTCTGATCAGCAAGCCTGTGGTTTAACCCACAGCGCCATAACTTAACAGCAAAAAGCCTGTGATATCCTGGGATACATCAAAATACCAAAAATATCAGTGGTGAATATGCTTTGGAAGCATACTCACTATGTTTGCACTACATATATGAATGTCTCACAAGGATGGGATTTGCAGTCCAATTTACAGTACTGATTGGTTGGCCAATATATCAAGCAAAAAACCTGCAAACCCTTACCACATAAAAGTTTATTTAGAAGGGCTGGGAGAGTGCTTTAAAAAAAAAGTTTCAAGCAAGTTTTTGAACAGCCACAAAGGCAGGTACTTGCAACCCTACTGCTTGCAACCCCTCAAAGCAGAACAGTCCATTGAAGGATAGGAATGATTAGAATAAGAAAAACTGAAATGTTTGACAATAACCAGTTGAGAGGCTAAGCATTCGGAGAAGTACATCACAAAATAGCAAATACACCCCTAAGAAATTGGCTAACAAATTGTATGAGGAACATGCAAGGTAGGAAGAAAAACTCTGTGCTTCTCTGTTAGTATGATGCAAGATAAGGGAAATATGTAAAGAGAAAACTACGGAGAACAATGAATATGACAAACATTCTGAAACACAGTACACATTTCATCAGATAATGCAAAGAAGACTACAACAGTGTTCAAAGAAGTTACTTTTGTATCTACTTTGCCAGGAACTGAATATACAAAAGTGTTTCACATCAGTAAGAGAATTTCTAAGGCTGTGGGAAAAGAAAGCCTAGGAGATTTTGCCAACTGGCAGAATCAGAGCAGAATGAATATCACTGATTAAGAACTACTGTTTCCAAAGCCAAGGCAGCCTCTGAAGAGAATAGAACCTGAGGAGTTATACTACTTTAAAGGGCTGCCACCACAATCCCCTCTGCTGCCATCTCAAAAGCAGAGCAAGACTAGAATGACAAGAGCGAGCTTAGTGGCACCATATTTCCTACAAAGAAGCTAGTCCTTGGCTCCACAGCAGCCAGTCACTGATGACTGCAAGTGTACTGCTCTATAGCAAGCCACCTATTTTGTAGAAACAAACTGTTTTGAAGCTCACAGAAAAGCAGTAGTCAAGCAACTGGAAAACCTAAAATTTCCAATTTCAAAGCAGTAGAAGCAGCTAGCAAATGACATGGCAGAACAGTTTTTTATGACAAAATGCCTCTTCACCGAGGTAGGCACTGTGTATGAACCTCTGCAATCCTATGCATGTTTGTTAAACATTTTGATCCTGCTGTTCATTCAAAAAAGTATCACACGGATAAGACTGTCTGTGTTCCCAGGCTTACAATGCAAAACACAAGACACAAAGGAAAAAGCATTGGGAGGGAGGAGGGAAAAAAAAGTTAGGCCTATCAAAGAAAGGTAAATGTGTATACATTTACACACTTAATTATAAACAGTGTACATTATCCTATTATACAGGATGCCGTTTCCTGGGAATAAAGGGCTGGATCCTAGTGCTCCCAGTATCAAGCCCACAGTGTAGTACACGAGTTCCCAAACTGCGGATCTTCATGCAGGTGGTCTGCAGTATGTCTGTAAAAGTACAATTAAAATCATCCAGCATCTAGCATAAAGGTAAAGGTACCCCTGACTGTTAGGTCCAGTCGCAGAAGACTCTGGGGTTGCGGCGCCCATCTCGCTCTATAGGCCCTAGGGAGCTGTTTGTCTGCAGACAGTTTTTCCGGGTCATGTGGCCAGCATGACTAAGCTGCTTCTGGCGAACCAGAGCAGCGCACGGAAACGCTGTTTACCTTCCCACCAGAGCGGTACCTATTTATCTACTTGCACTTTGACGTGCTTTCGAACTGCTAGGTGGGCAGTAGCTGGGACCAAACAACGGGAGCTCACCCCATCGCGGGGATTCGAACCACCGACCTTCTGATTGGCAAGCCCTAGGCTCAGTGGCTTAGACCACAGCGCCACCCACGTCCCAGCATCTAGCATAGTGCATTACAATTGCTGCAATGGACAGGGAGGGGGGAAATCATTAAGTGGTCTACAAAGACTCTCAGCAATTTCCAAATGGTCCATGGGAGGAAAAAGCTTGAGAACCATTGCTGAAGTATATGACTAGTTATGTGACATTTATCATGCTTGACCATGCTTCTTCAGATACTTAGAAAAGCACACTTTAACCCTAATAGAGGGCCACTGATTCAGTGTTATTATAATAGTTTAGCATATTAAGATTTAATTCTAACAAGCTATTATTTTTAAGCCATCATTTTTATCCATTCTGATCAGAAGTTATTATTTAGAAAACCTAATGGTCATAACAATATATATTTCATAAAGAATGAACCAGGAAGCCTCACTGACATTGCTGGAAGTTTCATGAATACAGAGTCTCTAATGCAGTTTGATAGCTCATTCTGTATACTGACATGAACCAAGCTGCTCTCAATTTTTTTCTTACATGTAGACCCCACCTTCCCCCTATCAATCTGATCACTGTTAAAGTGCCTAAAATTGTTAAAATAATACATGCCCTCCTTACAGACTCACTGTACAAAAGAAAGCATATAACACATTAGATGAAAAAGGAATATAAGACAGAAAGTGGGTCAATCAGGAAAAAAGCAGGATGAACAGCTGTGTCTTTATAGATATATAGCAGGAATTATCAGATTACTGGCTAACAGCATAGTGAGACTGGCCTGTGATATAATTTTGCGTGGGTGGAATGAATCTTTGTCAGCAGCATACAGTAGTCTATGACTGCTATAGAGAAGGTGTGCTAAGATGGCATTAGGTAGTAAATGTATTACATATACTATACTTATGTGATCAATTATCTCTTTTATAACCTCAAAGTATATCTTTAAGGCCAGAAGGGAGAAAGACAGCACTATACACACATCAGGAGTATGCAACAGTTCATTTAACTTGCCTTCCCTTCAGAGCCAATAATTTTAGCCTCACACAGCTACAAGTTAGGTAGTTGGACTGGGGCTGAGTGCTACCAAAATAGATGGCACTTTCCTGAAGAGTAAATAATCAAGATGAATCTGTGTTAGCAGTCACTGCCATGTGAACCTGTGGATGTGGAAACATGTATAATTGTCACTTCCTTAATCAAGTGATTCTACATTAAAGTCTTGGAGTGCTGGCCAGATAAAACACCTATTTTCTTAGTAATAAAAGTTATTAGATGTATCAAAGAGCAAATAGCTGATGGTACTATCATAATGTTGTGAATATTGACAGTTGACAATAACCTTGGAATAAATAAATCTGTATGCAATTAACCAAATAATAGATGGCAGCATAAGGCCAAACTATTGTGTTAATATTCTGTGGTCATTTTTTTGTTCCTTTGTTTTATTAACACTCAGATGCAGCCTTGAGTATATAAAACTAGGAACAAAAGGATGAGGTATTTTCCTTATTAACTCATTTTCTGCTCCAGTTGCACTTATGCCCTCCAAAAAAGTTGCAAGGGGGGGAGGTAGATGTGCAACCATATCCAAATATAAGTTTGGCCCTCCTCTTCTTGGAAAAGGTGCAAGGGTGGTACTCCAAATTGTTTTGGTAGTTAGCAATTTGAACTCTGAACCACCTATCCCAAAAGTGTTCTCTGCCAAATTCTTGTACACTTAATGGGCAGACACATTTTTATTTGTTTCTCAAGTTAAACTGATTTATGGTAAGCATACAGAGCATGGCTCTGGAACTTGTGTCCCTTCAGATGTTGCTGAACTACAATCTGACCATACTGGTTGGGGCAGATGGAGCTGGAATTCAAAAAATTTGGAGGGCCACAGCTTTCCCATTCTTGATGTAGTAGAAGATGGCTTCATTCGAATTATACCTGTTGATATTACACAGTCACTATAATAAGGAGGGAGTCAGTTAGTTCGGGTGGTCCCTGCTACATTTATGCCTGTTTATTCTATAGGTAGAATAAACAGGCAATCACCAAATACTGTTACTAAAAAGGAACTCCTCCCCAGCCACACACCAGCTTGACTGCTTGACAAATTGCCACTACTACATTGGGTGCTGTTTGGGGTGTTAAGTATCTGCCTCAAACAGTCACCTCCCTGTGCTAACTTACCTTGTTATCAGAGAAAGTGTGTGTGTTCATGTCAAGGTCTGGCTTATAACATGCACAAAGATGAGGTCGCCTACTGAACTGCAAACACCAAGACTTACTGTGGTATAAACTTTTGTGCACTAAACCCATATTCAAACAGATGCAGTTAAGTGGGCTTGCTCAATGAAAGCACATGCTACATCTGTTTTTATCTATGGCCTCTTTTTCTTGTATGGACACAACCTCTTCCAGTTTTTTTTTTCCTTTAAGAGGAATATTCAGCACATACATAGCCAGCATTTTTCCCACCCGTGGAAGTCAAGGCCATCGCCATAATGGTTTCCATCCACCCTGAATAGCTCAGTTGGTGAGTGTGTGGTGCTGATAACGCCAAGGTTGCAGGTTCGATCCCCTTAAGGGACAACTGCATATTCCCTGCATTGCAGGGGGTTGGACTAGATGACCCTCAGGGTTCCCTTCCAACTCTGCCATTCTATGATCTCGGCCCATTTGCAGGCCGAAAGGGAAGATTTAAACACGCGATCCCCGAGCACCTCCACTCACCAGCTGCTTGAGGTCCTCCTCGGAGAGCCCCGCGTAGCGGTACCGCTGCTGCTCGAACTCGTAGCGGGTCGTCTTGGCCACCACCACCACCCGGGCCGGGCGGAACCCGCCGCCGACGCCGCCTCCCGACCGCGAAGGGAGCTCCGAGGAAGCATCTGAGCTGAGGCAGCGCTGCGAGGCGGAAGGGGCAGGCAGAGCCGGTGGCGGCGGCGGCGAAGACCCTCGCCCCGCCAGCGCTAACGGCTGAGAGGGGAGCCCGGACGCGGCGAAGGCGGCGGCGGCTGAAGCCACCGACGCGGCCAGGCGGGCTGCGCTGGGCGCTAAGGCGAGGTGGCTCTGCGGCGGCGGCGGAGCAGGCGGCTGGTGCCTCCGGGAAGGCTTGAGCAAGGCGCGGAGGGCGGCGGAGGGACTGCCGCCGCTCAGGTAGCTCGGGAGGCAGGTCATAGCCCGGGCTCGCGGGGTTCCTCCTGGAGCCGCCGCCGCCGCAACCGCCACAGCCGCTGACGAAGAAGCGAGGGAGGCGAAGGGACAGAGCGGCGACCTTCTCCCCTCAGGTTTTGCGCCACAACGGCGCGGCACGCGCTTGGGAAAAGTGGCGGGGGTGGGGGGGGTGAGGAAAATCAACACACAAGCACGCACGCACAGCGCCGCCCCCTTCTGCTCCGCGCGCGCCGCCTGACGCACGGACGCATGCAACGTGAGCGCTCCGACCCTCGCAGGCCTAAAGGGGAGAATGTGTGTATGTGTGGTGGTTGATGAGCGGGAGGGAAGGGACACCGTGCGCAGGCGCCGCGAGCCCGCGCTCTCTCGCTCTCTCCCCTCCCCATTATTGCCACAGAGGTACTGTAAAACATCGCGCTCCCGCGCGTTCTAAAAGCCCGGCGGGTCCCATACGGGCCTTCGACGTCGACTCGCTTTCTGCGCCTGCGCAGGCTTCGCCCAATCCAGAAAACGCCTATTGGTTGATGACTCCTCTGTGCGAAGTTATAGCCGCGCGAGGTACGAAACGGGCTCGAGCTCCTCCCGCCGCGCTTGACCAATAGGAAATGCCCTTGTACTTAACTCGCGGGCGGCGGCGGAGGACGTTCCGCGGCTAGGGAAGGGATAAAGCGGGGGAGATTGAGAGAGGCGAAGGCGTGACTCCCGCGGCTCGATTCCACTTTCCCGCAGGGAGCTGCCGCCTTTATACACAGTATTGTCCATCATCTAACTCAGTACAGTATTGCATGCACGGACTGGCAGCAGCTCTTCACACACGGAGAAGGGAGGCTGTTCACTGAAAGAAAGGGAGGGAGACGCTCACAACCCAGAGCCAATTGTGATTGGAACCCTTCCAGACCTGAAAACCAGGGACCCATATAAAGGATCACTGAGAGACACCAAGCCTAAGGAGGGAGGGCTGTTAAGAGTTTGGTGAGGAAAGCTCTATCCCCATGTTCCCACGAGGCCATGCAACATCTAGGAGAAGACCAGGCCTCCCCTGTCGTTGGAGCCAGCAGTGCTATTTTTAAAAAATCCCCTCGACATATATTTCCAGACACAATAAAAGTATACATTTATCATAAGCAACAGCCAAGCACTCAGTTCATTAGCACAGTACATTTCCTACCTAAGAGCTATTTTTTACAATATAAAAATTGTGAGAGATGCATGATGGAAATCTGCTTTGATTTTAAAGGGAAAAAACATTGTGGCTATAATCCAGAAAATGTGTTCAGTTTAATTATATCTTCCATGCTATAAACAAAGCACACATTCAACAGCCCTGCTGGTGATTTAAAAGGTGACTAAATCTGGGCTGGATGAAAAATGCCACTTCACGATCTGAAAGACCAGAACAAATTGAAGCTGTAACTTGCCATAGTTACAGTGATAAAAATAAAGTCTGCCAACATTCTGGAGTGAAGAGAAATGTATGCCATAGGTCATTTGCTCATAATTCTTTTTAAAACTGCCTACCGAAGTTAAACAAATATCAACTAAGCAAAGGTGGAGCTCAAAAAAGTGATCCGTTGGCTTAAAACCAAGGGGAGAATATTGTTCAATTAACCTTCATTTTCTGTATCCCTGTGATCATCTATCTTAATGATTTTTTTAAAAAGGAATGCTTCATTTCACATACTATTAAAACTGAAAGAGGAAGGAAATGGGATTACAGCAAGAAGGGAAAGAAAGTTTTAACCATTGGAATGTATAAGCAATATACTGCTCTTTTTCAAAACTACCAAGAGCATTCTAAGAGCCAGCTGATGAGCTGGTGGAGATGGGACAATTGCTGCTCAGTAGCAGGGCAGGTGACAGGTTTTATACTAGTGGAGGCCTCCAGTACAGCCATACTCTGCCAGAGGTGGGAACCAAGCAGGAGCATATTAGTGGTGCATCAAAGGAACATAAGAAGCTGTCTTGTATTGTTATATATTGGGTTTATATCCCACCTTCCGCAAGGAGCCCAAGGCAGCAAACACATACACAATTTAAAAACAAAAAAAATATAAAACAGTTAAAGCACTCTTTAAAAAACCAATTACAATTAAAGACATCTAAAAGTAGTTACAGATGAAAACTTTATTCCATCCAATGATCCTGGGGTTGCCAGGAAAAGTATTATTCAGCCACCAACTGGTGGCTGAAAGTTAATACAGTAGTAGAGACAGGTGAACCTCACTAAGGAGGGTCTATTGGGGAAAGAAGTTTTTTAGGAATAGTGACTAAAATAGTGACTCAGACCTTTGGTCCACCAAGTTCAGTATTATCTACACCAGGGTTGGGAACCTTCTCCGCCTAAGGTGGTGAGAGAGTAAGATCCTACCCTCCCTCACCCTCACGGGTTACTTTGACAATTTAGGAAGTTCAGGGGGAACCACATACAATGTTTAAAATGATGTATTGCAGAAGATAAACATGCTATACTTTATTGAAAATAAAAGCCAAGGCTTAATTTTGTCACTGTTACTTTTTATTCTGTTTATTATATAATAATATCCAAAACGCAGCATATGGAATACTTTCCTAACTTCTTGTATATGAATAATAGTATATGTTACCTTTTTAAAGACCTTCATAACAATGCAATAGTACTAAAGCGGCACTTTTTAAAAAGTATAAGATGGTCAAGAATAAAAGCTGATCCCATTCATGTCCATTCATGTAGAACCTTTCAGCATAGTATTTTAACTTTTCCCATATAGTTAAAGTGTGGGGGCAAGTAGTAAAATATTTGCATTCCTCTGCAACCAGTACAAGTAGGTTATTCAGTGTTAACCTACACTGATTTATTAGTAGGCTTCAGTGAGAAAATAACATGTATTTGGAACTAGGGGTGCACAGACCCATTAAAGTCCAGTCTATCCCAGTTCTACATGGGTACAAGGCCATTTCTACCTTCTCAAACCACCTTGTAAAGAAATCTGCTGAACTGCAGTTTCAGAAGTGCACTCATTATCTGATCCACGTCACAGTCTGCCCAAAATGTATTACACAAGTTCACCCGATTTCTGGAAGTAAGTGCAATTAAAATCTATAAGACCAACTTGAAGTTCAAGTGCATGTGTTTATTATTTAAATATTTTATTTAGGGACTAGAAATTTGTTAAGAGTCCTATTCCTGGACTCTGATTGGTAGCTTAACAAATTCTGAATTAGGCTGAGAGTGCAGTGGAGATGCAGTTCAGAGAGAGATTTGATGGACCGTATCCTCAATATGACTGGTTACGAAATAAACAGACTGTTGTGCATTGCAAACATGGTTTATGGCTTTGCATTTTGATAGGAACTGTTCAAAAACTGTTCTGGAATTAATCTGCTTGTTATGGGTGGCAGCTTAGACAGAAGGGACATAATGGTATGATCTAGTTGGGTTTTGCTTTTGCTACGTTTGATCATCCATATACACAGATTCTAAAACTGTGGACCGCCTTTACAATTTGATAGTTGTGCTCTCCTTGTCAGTTTGGGGATGATAAGAGTAGAGTCCTTGTGGAAACTTAACAGCACTTAAGTCTTGCCAATATTATTTTTGGCCAAATATTTATTAAGCAAATATTTTTTGACTAAGCACAAATAAAAAGTTTGTTTGAAAACACGTGTAACTTGATTGCCATTGTGGTTACTGGCAGGAGGTTCTTCTCTCAACTATCCTACAGAAAGTGTGGTTTGAAAAAGTAATGTTTGATGAAGAAAGTATTGCTCATGGTGTGCAGGAGCATCTTTTCTGACAACCCACCCCCCTTTCTAAATCTTTGATTTGTTAGAGGTAGATTACCTATACGTACATTATCAAGAAGAGTTCAACAAAATTAACATTGTGTCTATATAATGTAGTGGAGTGAGCCGATTGTGGCAGAGCTGGGTTATGAATTTGCTAGTTATTCTTGAGCAAATTGCTCACTGTTAGATGTATGGGTTGTGTTAGCACCTGATAAGGCTGGATAGGACTCAAGACCCATAGATGGTTCCAGGGCTTTGCCTCTGTGCACCTAACATTCAGGCTCTTCTGATTTTCTCCTAACAGTTGCATGATCCACTTGTCCTTTTTATACAGGATGCCTAGAGCAAACTATCCAAGACGAGAGGCTAGCAGGGAAGATGGATAAAGGATGACTAAAGCGTGAAGCAAACAGTGCAGTCTTTCTGAGGTGGACACCCATTGTTTGGACTCAGGCCACTTTCTTATTTTTAATAGGATTGTATATACCAGTAGTTGAACTATGGAACTTACTGCCACAAGATGTAGTGATTTTGCTGGAGAACGCAGGTTGGGACAGTGCTCTTCTGCTCGGGTCCTGTTTGTGGGTTTCTCATAGGCATCTGGTTGGCCACTGTGAGAACAGGATGCAGGAGTAGATGGACCACGGCCGAGAGGCTGTTCTATGTTCTTAAGTGATGGTCACCCAACGGATGGCTTTAAAAAAGATTTATAAAATTTCATGGAAGATAGGGTTGTTGACGACTACTAGTTGTGAATCATGGCTGTGTACTACTTCCAGTGCCACAGGCTATTTCTAAGGAGGCTTCTCCTGTTCCTATTTGGGGAAAGGTCTATGTATATCAGTGGGTAGAATCACAGAATCATAAAATTGTAGAGTTGGAAGGCAACACATGGGTCTTCTAATCTAACCCCCTGTGATGCAGGAATCTTTTGCCCAATGTGGGGCTCAAACCCACGACCTTGAGATTAAGAGTCTCATGCTCTACCAACTGAGCTATCCCAGTGAATACCAGTGGCTGGGAAGCATGACTGTGGCACCCATAACCAGCTTACGCACATCTTACATTCCTTTGAATAGCAGCCTCAATTCCTCATACAGCATGGATGATATTGGGGTTGCGATCCTAAACACAGTGGGATCTACTTCCAAGTCAAGAGGAGAAGGGTTGCAGTGCATGAAGCACTTTACATATGAAAGGTGTTGTCCACAAACAGGAAATGCAGATGACCAAGAAAACCCATGGCTCATTTAGAAACACACATATTTCTTCCAAAAACACACAGCGACTTGTGGGATTATGGGTACCAATATGAGCTTTGGAAATACTCTTTGGACTGTTGCATGTGCTAGGCTGACAGATACAGCCTTAGCAAACAAAAACTAGCTTTTAAGTGTTCATGTAGTTAATAATGAAGCTTTTACCTTTGGCAGCAGGATATCCCTCACACCAGGCAAAGTTTTCAGCAGGATTTCAGAAGCATTTTTGATGTGTTCCTTTGCATTGGAAAAATATTTAACCGTCTACATATTTAATGATGGCAAATGATGGCAGACGTTTCTGTCTCATTTCTTGCTGGTTTTGAAAGCTTGAGGGATGATCTTCAGAAAATGGTATTTAGGCAAAATCTGGCCTCTGTGAGAAAAGGTTACAATGTCTGGGGCTTTTTAGCTGAGAAAAAGGCAAATCAGGGGTGTGGGGCATGAGGTATAATGTGTGTAAGTTTATGCATGGCATGGAGAAAACAGACAGAAGATTTTCTCCCTCTCATAATACAATAACTCAGAATCTTCCAATGAAGCTGAATGGTGGGAGATTCAGGACAGAGGAGAGGAAATACTTCTTCATACAGCACATAGTTAAACTATGGAACTCACTACTGCAAGATGTGGTGATGGCAACCAGTTTAAATGGATTTACAAAGATGATGGATAAGGCTATAAAATGGCCACTAGTCATGATTGCTATATGCTATCTCCAGGATTGAAGGAAACGTGATTGGCATGGTTGGTATATAATGCTAAGCCATAGTTTGTTTTAACAAACCACAAGTTTACCATGCGTCAACCACAAATGCTTTTCGTTTCCAGCTGCTGTTGTCTCCTGCCTTTATAGTTTGGTGAGCACCTGAGACGGTTAAACAGACCATGGTTAACAAAGGGTGTTGTTCTCCTGTAACACAAGCCACTATTAAACCAAGGTTCACAAGCCAACAACAAGCCATAGATTCAGGTGTAAGACATGGTTCGCACATAACACTAAGCCATATCTTACCGGTAATAATCCATCAGTTTATCCTTATGACTGAACCAGGGTGAACACCACTTGCCAGAGAATAACAACAGGAGTTTATTGTGCTCATATACTGCTAATGGGCTTTCCACAGGCATCTGATGGGCTGTTGTGGGAAACAAGATAGATAGGCTGGCTAGAGAGGCCTTTGGCCTGATTCTGTACGGCTCTTCTTACATTTTTAATCCATGGCATGCAAGATATGTATACCTTCTTATATGGCTACATATCTAAGGAAACAAAATGGCAATTAAGTGCAACTGTTGCTTAATTGTTGCTGGCTAATTTGCAAGTTTGTAGCATAATCCAGTGCTCAGATTAGTTACTTTTCATTTATACAAAATCATTTTAGAGATTTTTGTCCCATTCCAGAATACGCTGCTATCCTCCCTAGTTTAAAAAAAAAAGTTCCCAGAGCAAAAGTTTTAGTTACATGGGGGATCCCTATGAAATAGGAGGTTTGTTGTTGTGCACACATTACTGGGTTGCTGAATACATCCCCCCCACATGCACACATACACCAGATTTGTGCATATAGCACAACCAATTGCAAACAACTATTTCTTCATTCATATTCTATTTTTCTGGATCGGGAAAGTTCCCTAAAATAGCTTACCATGCCGAAAACTTCGCATAAATATCAGCTGCTGAATGCTATGCTGTGACTGCTAAGAAAAAAATATTTATTATATAGCTGTACTCATAATAGATTTTTGTGGACAGTCATTGTGTAGAGAAATCTATGTGGAATTAACGCAGTCAGTAATTCATGGATAAATGATGGATTCCATCAATATGATGAAAGAACTTCAATTAGGATTCTCTCTTTCTTTTAAATTGTCCTTAAAGATCATTTGTTCAAAAAACTGAAGTCTTTTTTTTTATTAAAAAAAATTCTTAAAGAGCTGGGGCCATTCTCTAATTCCTGTTTAAGTAAAAGGAAGGACGACTGGAACCCATAAAGTGCTTGTTTCATGTATCCTCTGTGTGCTAAGTCAACCCTGAAAAGTTTTTGCCCCTTAGTCGTACAAAAAGTGTGCAGAATTTCCTCACATGCTGATGTCGTAAGAGCTCCTAGGGTATTTTAAAAAAACAAACACAGAAGTTACTGGGGTTTTTTTAAAAATTTGATTGGAGATAGCAAGTTGTCATGAACAGACCACAGGCTGTCGGCGAATCCACTGAGAATGATCTGGAGAAGAATGGAAAGCGATTGGTTACTTCCATGGAATGAATAAAATCAACATTCCTGAGACTACCACTTCATCTATATGTGGTAATATCACTTGGAGACTTTCAGAGCTTGTGCTTACACAGTCCAAACACCACCACTGATTCACAAGAGAGAAGGACAAGTACACTTGGGGGTAATCTCAAGAAAGCCACAAGTACCAAAATATCTGCAAAGATTCTTTCTTTTAACCAAACCATCCCCACAGTGGTTTGGAATGTGGCTTGGAATGTGCACAATCAGCTTTTTCCTATGAGAACAGGTTCTTCCTGACTTCAGCCGTTGAGAGAAAATAGTTAATTTGTGCAGAACATGGTGGTATCTATCTATCTATCTATCTATCTATCTATCTATCTATCTATCTATCTATCTATCTATAGTCAACCCTTCGGGCGCCACATGTTAAAGTGGGCATGACTTAAATGTAAAAAAAGCAATTGAAGATTGATGGTTTTCTTATTTATATTTTTAAAAAATGGACAAATGGCATCATCCCCAAAACTATGAAGAGAACTTATTCATAACCTGTGACATACATTTCCGACAATGAAATAAACATGCAAATAAACAGCTACGAAGTTCACTTCCTCAAGATGTAGTGATCTCTACAAACTTGGGTGGCTTTAAAAATGAGAAATATATATATATAAAATTGTCTAGTAGCACCTTAGAGACCAACTAAGTTTGTTCTTGGTATGAGCTTTCATGTGCATGCACACTTCTTCAGATACACTGAAAGAGAAGTCACCAGACCTTTATATATAGTCAAATATAAATTTAAAAATGAGGTTAGATAAATCAATGAAGGATAAGGCTATTATTGGCGACTAGCCAAGGGTGGCTGTGTACCACCTGCAGTGTTGTAAGCAATATACTCCTGAAAAATACCACCTCCTGGGAATCACAAGTGAAAAGAACGTTATTGCACTTGTGGATTTCCCATGGGCCTCTGGTTGGCCACTGTGATAACAGGATGCTTGGCTAGACGGGACTTGTTTTGATTCATCAGGGTTCTTCTTATGTTCTGGTGAAGGAAAGCTAATTTTGAAGGATGAGCTGATTAATCATTTTTAGCACAGCCTAAGGGATCGATTTATTGAATGAAAGCAAACAGAATTGCATAGAGTATGTCTATATCTAATAAGATGTTTCAACTGATGCCAATGTTTCATGGAAGGGAAAGTTTCCAACCACATCATTCTTAGAGTAGATTCACTGAAATAAAATGCTAACTTGAGTCCATTGCTTTCAGTGGATCTACTCTGAGCATGACTTAGCCCATGGGTAGGGAAACTAAGACCTGGGGGCCGGATCTGGCCCTATCGCCTTCTAAATCCGGCCCGCAGACAGTCTGGGAATCAGCTTGTTTTTACATGAGTAGAATGTTTCCTTTTATTTAAAATGCATCTCTGGGTTATTTGTGGGGCATAGGAATTTGTTCATCCCCCCCCCATAATATAGTCCGGCCCCCCACAAGGTCTGAGGGACAGTGGACAGGCCCATTGCTGAAAAAGTTTGCTGACCCCTGGAAAGTCACGATATTGGTCAAAATCAGGACATAAAGAAAAATGAGGTGCAAGTAGTCATTTATCTGCAGGGAATTTTCTTTTTCTTTAATGCCATCAGCCTTAAATGAAGTGTGGGGTTATTGATTATGCTTTTCAGGAAGAGTGTTTCATAAACAAGTGCATTGCTCTGGTTATTTTTTCCTGTGGGAACCTAGCAATGGAGAAAAAAAATATAGATATGCTTTTCATTGGTCAAAATACAGAAGCTGTTATACATGACTATTTCCAGTGGTTGAACATGCTGAATGGGTATGGAATGCAGACTGGCCAGGAGGAGGGGGCAAAAAATGGAAAACCAGGAGTGCCCTGAATAGGAGGAATTCACACTGCAACATTTTGTTGCAGATCTCCCTTGTGTATAACCTACAGATATATAACATAAAACAAGATCCGGATATAATCAAGGACAATAATAGTGTATCTTTGTGAATGGAGCAATGAGCAGGAGTGTAGGCAGCTCTGAGTAGACTGTTGAGGCTTGTGAGCAGGCAAACTTTCCAAATTGGAACAAAGGAACTCTTGAGAACAAAGCAAAGAGGAATTCTGAGTGCTCCAAGCATGCTGAGCATTCTCGCCTGCCAGTTTTTCAAAGACTTCATTCATCTCTTACCTCTCTCTCTCTCTTTGTATAACTTTTAGATCAGTAGTGGTTGTTTGTGCACTTTCAGGTGGTGCCCAAGCACTTTAATAAAGAAAAAAGAGTAAGAGCTTTCTTTGAAGTTTCCTGCCACAGGCTGAAGAGGAAGAGGTTTTTTTTCTGTTTAATTTTAAAATGAAACAGCTTGCCTTGTCAGCAGCACAAGCGGCTGCTGTGGAAACCTTACAGAAAACCCTGACTTTTTGTTCACGAACAAAAACAATCCCAAATATACACACAGATAGCTTCAGCAGATCGTAACCAAGGAGCTGAGTTTTAATTTGGAAGGATTTAAATTATCATCTCATGTGTTGCTGCTTTTAGCTATAAACCAAAAGAAAATGTGGTGGTCCACAAACTTAGAAAATAGCCCTTATTGCACTAATGTTTCCACTCAGGTGTACAATTATGAGACATCAATATGAGAAGCATCCTCAGAACTCATTCACTGGCTTACTCCTCAATGTGATAAATGCTTTCACTTGCAAACAATGCAATTCTTCTGTCTACAAGCCATTCTCTACCATAAAAAAACCTAATAAAAATGGCTTCTATCAGAAGCCAGGGTGGGAATATTTAGTCTCCCAGGATATTCTGCTGCTAGCCAGCAGGTCACATTATCTAGCAAAGGAACTTCAAAGGGACACTCCTGCATGAAATTGCTGAACTAGAATTTATGAATACATTTGATTCTATTTGTTCAGGACCCAAGCCAGACAATGGTTGGCTTTCCCACTACAGCTGTTAAGAAAGAATAGCAAAGGTAGGATGATTACTGTTGTGTATGCTCACTGTGCTTATCGTGTACACATTTATTTTGTTTATTACATGCTCATTTCTCCATACTCATGTATGGGTTTCTCTGCCCCCCCCCACCCCCACAATTTTATCATCAAATTAATTTTAGGATGTTGGTTAGTCTGAGCAACAGTGACTAGCTTAGCACCACCCAATAAATTTCATGGCTGTGTGGGGATTTGAATCTGGGTCGCCCCAATCCTAGTACTGTACAATATTGTATCCACTGTTGCACACTTGCTTTCTATTTAGCATTTTGGCTTCATTCTACAAAAGCTTATTTTCCAAGATATCTGATTAGCTTTTTAGGTGTCTCGGCACTCTTGCCATTTTTGAGGCAACAGTCTAACATACCTGCCCCTCTGGAAGTTGGACAAACATTTCCAAACAACTTATCCATTATGGCTACCATAGCATGTGCCTGAATAAAGTCTGGGAAAATACAGAACTGTCTTCCAAAGGCATTACAGGCATGTAGTAGCTGGGTAAACAGCCTGGAAGAGCCACTGATAAGTGAAGAGAAGCTCAAGCAGTACCTACCCATTTCTTCCAGTATACCTGAAAGAACATCTCTACCCCCATCGTTCAGCTCGGACACTGAGGTCCAGTGCCGAGGGTCTTCTGGCGGTTCCCTCACTGCGAGAAGTGAGGTTACAGGGAACCAGACAGGGCCTTCTCAGTAGTGGTGCCTGCCCTGTGGAATGCCCTTCCATCAGATGCCAAGGAAATAAACAACTATCTGACTTTTAGAAGACATCTGAAAGCAGCCCTGTTTAGGGAAATTTGTAATGTTTGAAGTTTTATTCTGTTTTTAGTGTTCTGTTGGGAGCCGCCCAGAGTGGCTGGGGAATCCCAGGCAGATAGACGGGGTATAAATAATAAAATTATTATTATTATTACTAGCCCCTTTTCAAACTGCAAAAAGAACATCATACATTAAATCAGAGCCATGTAAACATGTTGCAAGAGTGACACTCGATGACTCCACTGCCCCTCTTTTTATCTACAGAGGTTTTTATTATTATTATCTCTAATTAATGAATAGAGTCAGAATCACCAAATAAGCCTTTTTTTCTGGCATGGAGATGCATTAATGGGAAAAACTACACCCACTGATTTCTACCTGCCATGCATCTACTGAAAACACAGAACATAACAAAAGCTGGCAACTTTAGAGCAGCAGGAAACATTTTGCAAATGGTGTTTGGAGTGAAATCTCAGCAAAGGTTGGGCTGCGTACCTTGATGGTATTACAACAGGATCAGCTGGCATGAAAGATAAGCAGACTGAGGTGGACATAGTCAGGATAAATAAAATAAAGCAGGGACCGTCAGAGGACCTGCCAAGGTTGCTTGATAACAGATGGGGCCTGGGTTGTCAGCAATCTCTGGGACCTGGATGGAAGAGGAATTTGGACTCACTGGCTGCAGGGAATCATAAGGGTTTATATAACTTCACTCATTTTTCTCATGCAACACACACACCTCACTGCGAAGTCTATCACAATGAAAAGAATATGTACCACAGTTTGGATGTCCCTCAAGGACTGTGGCCTGAGTTATCACTGGCCATTGACTGACCCTTGGCTGTTTTTCCCAAATCTGTGTCAGAGGCCTTCGCTTGTCAACATGATTGCTTAACTTGCAAGTCGGCACATAGATTGGAGAGTACCTTCAACTCGCAAACAAATACCAGCCTTTTATTATCTCCCTCTGGGAAGTCACACAGACTAGTTGAAGGGGAGTGGTTCTGCATGAGTGCTGACTGAAGCGACTGCTATTTGGTGGGCAGAATATAGTATACCATAGTCACAGTTTCAAAAAGAAACGTTTGATTCTTCAGGTTTATCGCAGGACTTTTTGTGCCCTCCTTACACAAGCAATGGTTCAGCATACTCCTATGCATGTTTACTTGGAAGTAAGACCCACTGTAATCAGTAGGGCTTAATTCCAAGAGAGGGTCCATAAGATATGCATTTCTTCCTTCAGAAAATAGCATAAACTCAGTGTAAAGTGGACAGGATCTTTGGATATAGTCAGTTCCTCTTCCATTCTTTTCACCTACTCAGTTTTCTGCTCTAGCACAATTTTTATATTGTCTCCTGTTGTAGCATGAGAACCACCATGTTGTGGTCACATGAAATGGTCTTCTGCTGTCCTTTTATACTGAGTGGTCTTTCCTTATCCTGCTACCAAGGACACCTTGGTACCAAGAAGAAAGAAGAAGAAGAAGAAGAAGAAGAAGAGTTTGGATTTGATATCCCACTTTATCACTACCTTTATCACTATCACTATCTCAAAGCAGCTAACATTCTCCTTTCCCTTCCTCCCCCACAACAAACACTCTGTGAGGTGAGTGGGGCTGAGAGACTTCAAAGAAGTGTGACTAGCCCAAGGTCACCCAGCAGCTGCATGTGGAGGAGTGGAGACTCGAACCCAGTTCACCAGATTACGAGTCTACGGCTCTTAACCACTACACCACACTGGCTCTGGAGAGGTCACAGATTCAGCTAAGCATGCACTCTACCACTGGCTACTACTTCTACTTAACATTTGTTTAGTGCTTTCATGTGTTCAAATCATTTACATGCATCATCTTATTGAAATCCTTCCTGAACTCTGTCAGTCTTATTCTCCCCACACTGCAGATAGGAGAGAGTGGCCTAGTCAATTCATGGAACACATGAGATTCAAAACAAGGACTTCCTGATTTGTCCCCCAGTTTCTTAGCTACTACTCACTAACCATCTAAATAATGTGCTTCCTTCCCACACCAGCATCAGAAACTACATCATTCGTTTGACCCACATGCTTCCCCTTTTGAAGAACTGCAGGTGTGTTTGGGGATCAGACCCAATGGAAATTGCTCCACAACGATAATGCATGTTGGGACCTCTTGGGTGCAAATCCCCAGAGACACGGTGCAAGATTATGGCTTGAGCGCAAGCACATGCCTCAAAAGCTGAACAGATGCTAAAAGAAACATAGGAAGAGGACCAGAATGAAATTAATGAGAGTGGCACCAGTGAGGTCAACACTGTGCAGGACAACAGATGTGTAGCAGCTACTGAAACCAGCACACTTCTGGTAACATTTAGCAACACAAAGCCTGCATTATTATGTCCTCTGAAATTCTCAGCCCCCTCAGAGCAGCAGCAGTCGATGAAATGGAAGAACGATGAGGAAAGTCACAAATTTTGTATTGCTAGGCATTACATGGAAAAGTGAAGGAGTTGCTATATTTGGTGGTAGCCACATGTCTGATGTAACATCTGGCTGCACCCAGAGAACTATGAAGACCATCCAATCATGGTAACCATTCAGCAGACACTATTCACGTTGACAAAAACTAGGTTTTATCTTAGTAACGTAGGGTGTTGTTGTGTGCCGAGTCAGATAATGGGTCGGTATGGCTCAGTATTGTCCACACTGCCTGGGAAGAAGCTCCCCAGAGCTTCAGGCAATGAGTCTGTCTTAGCCCTGCATGGATATGTGAGGGATTGGCCCTGGGACCTTCTGCATGCAACGCTGATGCCCTACCACTGAGTTATTGTGCCCTCATGGGAATGCTTGCAAAAAAATGTGTATAATAGTCAAATCTGCATACAAAAGTGTCTTTGTCAGGAGAAATTGACACTAAAATGTTGAAGGATTTCCAAGAGGAGTTAAAAATTGCAAATTGCTGCAGAAATGTGAAGAAGTGAATTTAAGAGTGGAAAAATTAGAAACAGAGAGAACATAAATGGACAGATCCTTCCATCCCTGCTTCTCCATGAAAGGACCTGCAGACATGGTGGTATAGGAGCGAGAACCAGAGGCAGAGTTGAAAGGAGTCACCCTCAGATAGTCTATCCAAGCAGGAAGCAGGAAGTGATGACTGAAAAGGAGTTCAGGGTAGAGGCAGATCAGAAAGGCAGGCTATGAATTTGACTAAAAAGGGAGCTTAAGGTCAAGGACAGGTGGAATGTTGTTCACCCAAGGAAAGGAAATGGCAGATGGTTGGAAACCTTCAGCAGTGGCCTATGCAAAGAAGCCACAGGTAGGAGCCAGCCAGGCAGAGACGTGAGGAACAATATGCCCTCTGGTGGCAAAGGTCCACAATTTCTAGTGACTTCTCTAAGGAAAAGAGTAACATTGAAGCTAGGATTCCATCACATACCAGCAAATTCAGGTTGCACAATTAAAACGGATTGGAGCTCCTTCTCTAATACCAGATTTTTCACAGTAATTAAATTGATGGGGAAATGCACCAGAAAATATGGGACAACATTTCCTTCAGTATAACCACAAACAAGAATGAACGCTCAATAAGTAGTCAACCCTTTTTAATTTTTACTTTGAAAAGCAGTTGCTTCAGAATATCTCCCACTCACCCTATTTTTTTCAGAAGCAGGAAACTTTCAGGAGTGGGGTAGCTGCTGTTTACATTCCTTATTTTGATTGGCAGCAAAATCCTAACCATGTTCGCTCGGAAGTAAATCCTGCTATGGTTCAACGGGATTTAACCCCTTGTAAGGAGTGAAGCATGTGATTTTAAATAAATATGACTCATTTTACCTTGTATTGATTTTCCCACTCCACTCCCAGAGCGTGATTTAATATTCATTCCCCATTTTTTTAGTAAAATAATACTCAGAATAGCTTCCGATCCAAAACAAAAATACAATATAGCACAACGACATAAAATACTGGATGCATTTATCGTTTACTGTTTTCACAAAGTGGTGATGAAGGCAGTGCAATCTGTTCTACTACCTCATTGTGACTCTATTTTTTTTTTAAAGAAAATATTGGGGTGTGTATAATCCCCTTCTCCTATGGCAATGCACATCCCACCAAGTTGTGGGGCTGAGAAAGGACCATGAACAACAGCAGAGCTACTTCTCACTTTGCAGGAAAGCCAACCCCCCATTTTTTTTATGTAGATGGCTTTTGGATAATGGTTATGAAAAATGCAGCCTTTGCCTGGTCCTGCAGAGAGCTTTGCTCACCTGATTTGTTGTTGCTCACTTGGGTTACCGTTTCATTCTCGTCCTCATCACTGTCACAATTCAGTGGTTGAATATCTGGCTCTTGCTCCACGTGGTTTACATCACATTCCTGATCAGCAAAGCTCCTCATTGCAACAAGGCGGTGGTGGATTGCTGCGTATAGAGAAGCTGCATCCTTTGAGCTTGCCTGTGTAATGCACAAGACAAATAGGTCTATTAGGTACTGTTTTCCAGTTGACCAATGAAAAATGGAGCACACCAAAGAGATTCCAAAGTTACTGAAAAGAACTGGAGTGCCAGGTGTCCCTTCCAACTGCGCAATTCTGTGATTCTATATTATTTATGCACTGCCTTTCAAATGGTTCTGCTCCTGGTTGGCTATACCTGTATTAGAAACACCTTGACACAACAGTCCTCCAAATCTGTAGCCGTGATGCACAGACTCTTCCGGTTTGCTCTTTCTATGACCATCTGAGTCCAGAGTTTGGTGTTAAGAATGAGCCTCATGCTCCCTTGATTTCGCATTACTATAAACAGGGGGAAATGAACATTAGAAAGAATGGCAGATAATATGTAAGTCCCCTTTTCTTAATGGGGGAGATTTCTCTAGTAGCACTACAAAACTCAATTGACTCAACTTCTGAAACTTAAGAACATAAGAAGAGTCTGCTGGATCAGGCCAATGGCTCAACGAGTCCAGCATCCTGCTACCCTGGCTTTTAAAACCATGAGAAGTTTGGAATTCCCCATCTCCCCACCCCATCTGATGTCTGGGAATGCATTGTAGTAGAACAAATCCACTATTCCTAAATCGTTTAACTCAACTAGTCACCATTTGTGACAAACACTCCCATTTCTTGAGAATGTTTAATGTTTTGAATAACTCCATAGCCTGTCTGAATACATGATGGTGTACTTTAAACTAAACTTTAGGTATGTCTGCAAATGACTCTCTCTAAAAGAGGTAGTACACAAAAATGATGAATATGTTCCTATCTGCACAATACATTCATTTAAATTTTTTTAAACCTACCCTTTATAAATGTTATAGCTTTGTTAATGGAGTATCCAAGTTGTTTATACGCAATTCATTTGTAATATATGTGGTTCAATACGTATTAGAAATGAATTCCAAACAAATGACTTGGATACTGCATTAATAAAGTTGTAAAATTTATAAAGGTTAAGATTTTTTTTTAAATGAATGTATTTTGCCAATACGAACATATTCATAACTTTTGCAAATGTAATTGTAAGTGTTTAATGTTTTAATGTTTGCAGTATGCATAAGGAGTGACTTTTTTCTTGTGTATGTGTAGATTTCTTGCATGTGTTTATTTACCTATTTGGAAAAAATAATAAAAAATACTGCAGCTGAATCATATATAAACCATGATGTATGCAAGCTTCCCAAGGCAAAGTGTGCACAATAAATAAACCAATTATGGGAGCTCATTTGATTAATTGACTAACATGTAGTTAAATGGATGAGACCCCCCCCCCCCAATTTAAACAAATAAGATGTCTGCTGGATTGTGACGTTTGTATTCTAAATCCTTTGGCAATATGTTATAGCTGTAAATACAATTTGCTCGTCTTTGCACATTTTCCACATTGATAATTGCCTATAGGGAAGATGGACTTAATGGTGAAATTAATTCTTACTCAGTCTTGACTGCAGCATTCCACACTGATTGCTGGATGTATCATTAAGTCTCAGAGAGCCACTGCCTCTTTCAGTCCAGGATGATGATACTTTATTAAATAAAAAGAGCCTGCAATTGATCTAAAATGGGAAAATATGATAAAATTGTCAATTTGGACAGACACAATTAAAAAAAAACCCCTAAAACTTATGTGTCATTTATATTCTTACTATTAAATAAAAATGTTGTTGGTTTAAAGGAAATGGCAGTTAAATGGATTACTATAGCTTATTCACAAAACTTGAAAAGAAAAATAGAACAAATGTTGGAGAAACAACCTCTGGGTTGTTTGAACACCTGTCAGACAACTAATGGGTACCTCATGGTTTGTTTTAACAAACCATGGCTTAGTGTTATGTGCAGACCAGGCCATGGTCTGTTTTTGAAATATAATAGAAACTCCCCACCAATAAATCTTTTAGGAAAAGAGATACCTGTAAGACATTGTGCTCTGCTTCTTCTCCTGTAGTGACTTCAACTTTATCTAATAAATATCTTTGTGTCGGTTTGCTAGATACATAGGCAGCAGCTGATTCAACTAGTGTTGTATCCTTGGCAAAAAATGGCGCTACAGAAAAAGGAGAATAATAGAAAATCCTGAGGTTTCTAAGGAAGGAAAACCTTGCAATTTTATTGGCAGCCTGGCCACAATTTCGAATCCTCCACCTCCATCTAGTAAGCTGGCTGAGACCCTACCTCTGGTTAGGGTCAAGCTCTGGTTATCTCTTGCTTGGACTACTACAATGGACTCTATGTGGGGCTACCTTTCAAGGTGATTCGGAAACTACAATCAATCCAGAATGCAGCTGCTAGACTGGTGACTGGAAGCAGCTGCCAGGACCATATAATACCAATCCTAAAAGATCTACAGTGGCTTCCAGCACGTTTCCAAGCGCAATTCTAATTCTAATTCTAATAATTCTAATTCTAATAATAATAATAATAATAATAAGTTGTTCCTGGATGCCTGATATCGTCTTCCAAAGCAACTACTCTATTCCGAACTTAAAAATGGAAAGCATCATGCTGGTGGTCAACAAAAGAGGTTTAAAGACTCTCTCAAGGCAAATCTAAAAAATGTAGTATAAACACGTGTTTAAAGCACGTGACCTCACCCAAAGAAACCTGGTGACTGTAGTTTTCACCTCGCAGTGCTATAATTTGCAGTACCCTTAAACTACATTTCCCAGGATTCTTTGGGGGAAAGTAACCTGCTTTTAAATGTGTTTTTGGCTATGCTTCATAATAAAGTGGGTCTGCAATCACAATATCCTGAAGTGCAAAATGAAAGCTGCACGGTAACAAGTTAATGTTATTTATTTGGTAAGAAAGATCACCTACTTGTCTGTGGAGACCTGGTATGAAAACCGATAGGAGACGTGGGTTTTCCCCCATTGTTGTCACTTTCAGAATGCAGCTCTGGGGATTTCGCTGGCCTCTAGGAAAATTGCAGGAAGACATTACAAGTGACAAAATCAGAACTACAACTAGGAGCATGTCAGATGCTGATATTTTTCTTATTTAAAATTTTAAAAAAATGAATGGCATTGTGAAATATGCAATGAGACGAGGAGCAGGTTATACTTGTATGATAGTATCCCGATTTTATTTTATTTTTTAATTTAAATTTTTTATTCAGATTTTGTTCAATAATACATATATCCATTTGATCAAACAACAAAAAATAAACATGTAAGGTATTTAACTTATTGATTTCTCATTGTTATTATTTGTATCTTCTTTTAATAATGTTTTCTTATAAAATAAACCATTTTAACACCACAATACCATTTTTCTTTACTTGATTTATACCTCCTTTAAAGTATCCCGATTTTAATAAAGCAGGATAATGTGCAACTTTTACAAACATCCTGTAATAAAATATTTCAGGAATATTTTAGTAGTAAAATAATCCAGCAGATAATTCTCCTCCACAAGAAGCCTTGGTATACATTGGAGCCTAGCCTAGGTACATTGAATTGGGTATCATTTTACTCTGATTTTAAAGCGTGATTTGTTCACTATACTAAGCCAAGCATTATATCAATCTTTGCACAGAACATGAATACTATCCTGCCTTAACTAGAATTATGAGAGCTTTTTGAACTGTTCTAAATTAAGGGATATCTATGGTAACGTCAGAACTTATAAATTACTGTATTGGAACATTGGATGCAGACACATCTAAGTCATTTTACATGGTTTTCCCTCCCCAGAATGAGACGAATATCTTTAATACATACCAAAACTCTTTCTACTATATTTTCTCCAAACACAAAGTCAGAATGTCTACTGCTTGAGAAAGTTCTGCCTTCAGGTAGTTGGTTGCTTAAAAAGGAAAAAAGAAAGAGAAGAAGCCTAATCAACTTTCGGAAAATTAAAATACAAGTAAATCGGATTCACATATATGTGTATCTGTGTTTGTTTTCCTGGAGTCCTGCCAGAAAAGCCTAGCGTCAGCAATTATTATTTATTTTATGAATTGCTTATGATGGGGCATCCATTTATTGAATGCGATAAAAGCAGATGGAAAACAATTGCATATATAAAAGCCATTAAAACATTTGCCCAACATAAAAACAATTTAAAAATAAGGGCGAAAAACATATAAAACAATTTTTAAAACCAACAGGTACGTCTATAAAATCAATTTCAATTCTAATACGTATATCAATACAAATATAAAATCCAATACAAATGCAGACTACTTTGAGTAGACTGTGTTGAAAACATTTGGATTTTATAGGACACCTCTTTAGGGCAATAGTGGCCAGGTTGCAAAGCCAGATGTTCTAAAGCTAGAGAAATGATAGCTGGGCTGTTCAGAAGAGATCCCTCCATAGACTGATAGCCTCTGGGGTCCTTTAGTCCTCTGAGGTGCTCAGCGCAGGACTCTGGCAACTAGAGTTTCCCTGACAGATGGACATCCAGCCTCTGCTTAAATACAGCACAGCACCTTCCAAGACAAACAGTTCTTGCCATTACACAGTTTCTCCTAATGTTCAGCGGAAATCTGCTTCCTTGCTGTTTCCACCCATGAGTTCTAGTCCCGCCATCTGGAGCAAAAGGGAACAAGTCTGCTCTGCCATCTGCAATGACAGCCTTCCAGATAATTGTAGACAATGATCACATCTCCCCTTGATCACCTTTTCTCCAGGCTAAATGTACTCAGCTCTTTCAACTCCTCCTGGCAGGACTTGGTTTCCAAAACCCTTTGTCATCCCGGTCATCCTGTTTGCTTAAAGTCTAGTTTGCCAACTCTAGTTTGCCAGTGACTCACTTAACATGTAGCATCCAGAACGAGGCAGAGTTCCATGCATTTAGTCAACACCTGGAAGTTGCATCAGGGCAAGAACCACCAATCTTGCCCCCACATATTTCTGCTCAGGATGCCCACATGCCATTGCAACGTCAGAAAGGGGAGCCTTCGTGTGTACATTGCAATTGTTCACCTGTAGGCTCTCCATGCTATCAGGACCCCCTGTAGGTTTGGGGTTTCTGATGGTGTGGGCAGCCTATGCATTTATAGCTCTTTGTGTGCAGACTTTGCTTTCTGATATTATGTGGGCATATGGGAGTGTGGCAGGAATGTACAGAGACAATCATGGTGCTTTATTATTAAAGATACTTATAAAAAAAGAAGAAGTAGGCTACTTGGGTGAATGCTTCATTTCTTCCAGAACCATTCGCCACCCCAAAAATATTGCACTTGGCCTACCTTATTGTTTGAAGGCCTGAAATGTGAAGAGAGGGAAGCGGCCTCTCTGAGTCATCTGCCCACGAACAGGTGTCTCCAGATACCTAAAAACAATTAATTAAACCAGTTTGGCTTTTATTGTTTTCTGAAAGCATACACTGTCTCTGGATATGTCGACGGCACCTTCAATTACCCTACCATAGGGGCATTAAAAACAGATGGAATGCTAGCCAGAACAGCTTTAAAATGGCATTCACACCAGAACATAAACTGGTCCCCTTATTTTAATGGAACTCAGGAAATACTTGGCTTGGGTTGGTCATCTGCCCCCACTGCCGTTCAAGTGCCTTTAAGAACTGCATCTGCTACACGAGCCTGTCTATTATGATATGCCTCAAGGCCAAACTACATGTGGAATCCATCACACAGTTTGCCCATCATTTTTCTTTTGCAAAGGGCCATGTGTGGTCCTCAATCTGGATCAGAAACACTGGCATGGAGATGCTTAAAAAAAGGAGGACACAACTTTACTCCCTTTTGTGGTCCAGCTTCAGTAAAGGGCCTACATGAGAATGGTCAGCTCCCACTTCAGATCTTTGCCTACCACATGCCCTGAAGGGGTGCAGCATGGCTTCACGTGACTAATGTGTGAGTATTGTAATACTGAACTAGTACCCAGTCCTGGTACTCCTTTGCAAGACATCTGGGAGATAAAAACCCAATCCCATAAGGTATTATGAGCCATGTATGGAACAAGGATTCCTATGTGTGCTATATTTTACCTCAGTGTCTGATTCGTGTTTATCCTCCAGGACATTTTCAATCTCAATCTTCTCTACCGGTTTGCGCAAAGGAACTTGCGGAGGTTGTAAGATGGCAGGCCTTAAAACATCCCGGTGTACATTTGTTGAAGGAAGACCTTGCAGAATAGAGAGAAACAGGGATTTTGGGGGGGTTATTTCTTATTGCACACCCTTCTTGTACAAGGGTTTCTTGAAGTCACACGGACAAAGGAAAAACTAATCCTTCATTATGATAGTGATGCCAACTGAACTTCTGTCTGAACTGAACTGAACTTTCACACAAAGAACATTGCAGCTAGGTCATAGAATCGCGAGGCTATGCATATATAATATATTTAAATCACACATCCACTCTGGCAAAGAATCATGGGAACTGCAGTTTGTTAAGAGTTGTAGGAATTGTAGTTCTGTGAAGGGTAAACTACAATCTCCAATATTATTTTGGGAGAATGTACTTTAAATTGATGGTTTGTGCACAGCAATAATTTGAAGGATTTTCAGCAGAGTCTGGATGGACACTTATTAGGGAAGCTCTAGTAGGAGGTTTCCTGCATGGGCATGCGGTTGAACTAGATGACCTTGAAGTGCCTTCCAACTCTATCCTAAGACTTTCTAGATTTTTGGAGGGAATGTGGTTAAAAACATATTTTGCTCTTACATCTGTACACTATAGCCGAAGCATATTTTGCAAAATTTCAAAATCCCACATGCATGGAAAAACAAATAGGTCACAAATGGGGCGCATGGTATATCAGGCATCCCCAAACTTCGGCCCTCCAGATGTTTTGGACTTCAATTGCCATCATCCCTGACCACTGGTCCTGTTAGCTAGGGATCATTGAGAGTTATATGATATGCCTGAACAATGGGTTTAAATGAGGTTCATACAACCCTTTCTGCACAATCTACAAGTCCTAGAAACTTTCTTCCAGTCTAGTTCCATGATCATCCACAAGTTAGGGGGCAGTGTGACATACATGGCAGGATTTCATGTACAATAGGGGCTTTTCCATAGTAATGTCCTCTATTTCCTGCACTTCTAGTCCATATAAAGGGGCCTATGTAATAGCCCCATATAATGGTTCCATTACACTGTAATAACTGTACCTTTTTCTGTTTCTTCCACAGCAGTGTTCTTTTGTAGTAGCGCTGAGGTCATGAATATGTTATTCTTCTTTACTGCGAAACAGTGGAAAGTGTTTAGCTAAATTCGTTTTCTTTTCCCCCTCTTTCCTCTTTTTGTTTATTTTGTACTGAGTTTTACCAGTGAGTCAAAACTCCCTCGAGCACTGACAAAATAATAATAATAATAATACTATACTGGCCTACTAAATCACTGTTTAGTCATACTTTAATTTACCTGGCTGGGGTGGTGGAAATGTTGGAAGGATGTTAAAGGAAGATGATCTTGCTCTTTTGGGGGAAAGCACATTTTCTGGAAACACAAGAAGCAAATCATAATTTTCCCTAAGGGTATTTTACACTTATAACTTAAGCAAATGTAATTATGTCAGCATGCAAACACAATTATAGCAGTATGTTTCTTTGATAACAAAACTTGGCGGATATATAGACCAAGGCAGCCTTCCCAAACGTGGTACCTTCCATATGTTTTTGATTCCAACTCCCATCAGCTGCAGTCAGGATGACCATCCCCAATGGTCAGGGATGATGGAAATTTTATCCAAAACATCTGGAGGACACTGACATCCATTTCAAGCTATGCTTAACTAAGTCCCTTTGAAATCAGTGGGAATTAAAACGTCCTGTTCAAGCATTTAATTCCAATTGAGTGAGTACAATTTGAAACCAGGTAGAATAAGGGGTTTACTCTCAATGTACAATACAGTACTGGAAAGGGAAATGGGCTAAGAAGTCATACCTCTGTATGACTGGGAGTCGGAAGTTTGAAAAGAAAAAGACGACGATCTTACACGTTTTCTGGAATAACCAGTGGAAACTAAAAGGGGGAAAAACAAAGTACACATCAGCATGCACTGCAATTCCTTTCAACCTCAGCAATACAACAGCCCAAAGGAATCAAACCCAAGGCTGCACAGCGTGGCATAGTGGTTAGATTGTCAGACTAGGAACTGGGAGACCAAGGTTCAAATCCTGCCTCAGTTCACCGGGTGACCTTGGGCCAGCCATTGCCTCTCAGCCTAACCTACCTCACAGGGCTGTTTAGGGGATTAAATGAGAACCATGTATGCGATTGTGAGCTCCTTGGAGAAAAAGGTGGGAAATAAATGCAAAAAAATAAATAAATATTAAAATATACAATAAACACTCTACAACCTGAAAAAAGAGACAAAGCATGTGCTGTTGTAACCCCCCAAAAACATTTAAAAACAATTTATTATTAAAATAAAAAAGATCCTTGCCACTTCCCCCCAGGTGGTAAGGACCTATGTGATCGGTCCTCTACGTGGAAAGAGGCGGGGCTGTTGGGATTAAATGACGAGCAGGAGAACCGCTTATGTCACCTTGAGGTTCTTGGGGGAAAAGACGGACTATAAATGCAGGGGCAGAGTAAGGGCGGGGTGATGGGGGCAGGCCGCCCCGGGTTCCAGCCTCTAGGGGGCGACACTCAAGGCGCCCCCCCCGCAACCGGCGACTCCCCAAAACCTCGCTTGCTACCGTGGCTGGCTTTGCTCGCTTGGCCGCCACACGGTTTTTTTTCTCCTTTCCATCTGTGCCCTGGTTGGGCGGAGCCGCGGGGGCGAGGGGCGGGCCAGCGAGGCGTCACGCTTGTGGCTGGCATGACGCCCCTCACTGGCCCGCCCCCACGGCTCCGCCCAACCAGGGGACAGAAAGGAAGGGCGAGCGGCTGAGTGAGTGAAGCCAGCCGCGGCGGCAAGTGAGGTTTTTGCCGGGCCATGCGTGGCGGCCGAGGAGCAGACTGCGCTCCGTAGCGCATGCGTCGTGACATCACGATGCATACGCTACGGAGCGACGCCCCACCCCCGGAGGGTTCCGCTTGGCTTGCTGCCCCTGGCAGCCAAGCAGCTAGGTATGCAATAGTAAATAAATAAATAAGGCTGTCTTGTGATTGTCAGAAGATGGCTGATAAATCAAGGGTTCTCCCTAAACAAGGGTAGATTATCCTAGGGTTACAAGTATACAATATTTGAATAATTAAATTATAATTAAAATCTATTGCATGTTGAGGAAGTTGTCCAAGAGAGAGCACCCTCTTGTCCATATCCTGCTGATGATTAAGATACCGGTAATCACATGTCCTGGTTTGCAGAGGGCAGAGAACAGCCCTTTGTTTAAAAGGCTGAATAAAACATGTTTTGTATATTCTTATTTTTTATATAGGAATGCAGGTGCTGGATGTGCAGGGACCCTACTTCCAAAAAAAGGGGGGGGGCAAGAATATATGCAGCTGCTTAGTCTCAGGTTTGATGCCATATCAGATTTGGTGCCAAACCAGAAGCAATACAGGTATTTATTGGCATGAAAAATCCTGAGGCAGAGGATTGAATCTAGGTGATGTGTTGGTGCCCTGAGTCGGTGACTAAGGTGAATACATATCTGCTAAATAAAAATGATACTATGTACAGTTGGTGTTGGAAGCTTTCTTAACAAAAACAAATTGTTACTTTTTTAAAAAAATATTATTATTTTATTTGTAACAAAGTAATAATAATAAAAATAAAAATGTGCACCCCACCCTCAAGGCCATTATATGCCACACTTCTTTATACCACTCTTCTATTTGGAATCCACCTTGCTTTTCCCATTTCCTAGCTAGGATAATTCTTGCCGCCCGATTACCTTTTTCGGTCTTGCACACAGGGTCTTCTGCAGGCCTCTGGACAGAAAGAGAGAGTAGTCAGCCCTCAGTTGAGGATTGCCAGATGTCAGTTATTTTAAGAGAAACCCCTAGTTGGACACTGATTTTTTACAGGCCCTGTAAATATGTGTAACAGAATGCATAGCAGAAACTGAGGCTCTAGATCATGAACAGATGATGTTGGAGATCAGTTTTTATCAGCCCCACCTCAGTGGCAAAAGTAGACAGAGCAACAAACTCCCAGATCATGGGAGTTGTAGGCCAGATGTTTTGGCCTACAACTCCCATGATCCCTAGCTAACAGGACCAGTGGTCAGGGATGATGGGAATTGTAGTCCAAAACATCTGGAGGGCCGAAGTTTGGGGATGCCTGTTCTAAACCATGGGTAGGCAACCTAAGGCCCGGAGGCCAGATGCGGCCCAATCGCCTTCTAAATCTGGCCAGCAGATGGTCCGGGAATCAGCGTGTTTTTACATGAGTAGAATGTGTCCTTTTATTTAAAATGCATCTCTGGGTTATTTGTGGGGCCTAGGAATTTGTTCATTCCCCCCGCCCCCCAAAAATACATATAGTCAGGCCCTCCACAAATGCTGAGGGACAGTGGACCGGCCCCCTGCTGAAAAAGTTTGCTGACCCCTGTTCTAAACTCTGCTACTATGGCTGGGAACCCAGGTTTTCCAGGATTCCTGACTGCACATCTGCTCCAAGTGTGCACAGATGTATCTATGCATGCAGACTCTCTGCTGAACCCACATAGGCCTGCTGCTGTGGTCCTGCGCCTCCCACCTTGCGCCCTGACTCACCCCAGATGTGTTGCCAGGAGAAGTGCAAGAAGGGGAGGCTTCCGTTCGTACCTTGCAAGGGCGTTCCTTCTTGAAAACAAATATGGGCTGTGCAATCACGGATCTACCTTGGGAAAGAAGAAAGACTTCATATTAAACAGTGTGTGGATTCAAATAATGTTTCCTTTTGCACAATATAAATATAACATGTTTTCGTTGATTTGGGATTTCTGAACAGAACTCAGCTATTCTGGGAACGCAATATTTCATCTTTTGAAACCATGCCCTCTTCAAATCCACACCATCCCCTTTTCTGTTCTCTTTTGGGGATGCAGCTGTACTAGATGAAAAAATGTATTTATTGTTGTGTACTTTTACGTTTGTATTCTCTAAAACAGCTTTGTACTAGATGGGGGGGATGTGTTTATTGTTGTGTACTTTGATGTCTCTATTCTCCAAAACAGGTTTGGGACCTTTACCTAATGATAGGGACGGTTCTGGTAGCAGGTGCTCCAGTTGCCCCATAATCTCCTTGTTTCAACATAGGATGCATGGTCCAATTCAGCCATTTGCCTGACTGGGGCCTCAGAAAGTGGCGGGGAACAGCACCCAGAAACACCTCTTACAACGACTTGTTCATCTTGAAGGACAAGTTGTGGCTCATCCTCTCAGCCTCAAAGAAGGTGCCCACCTGTGCAACATTAACATACACCCACCCAATCACTTGGCTGTTTCTTTGCCCACCAGTTTCCTTTGCAGTGGAAACCTAAGCCTAAGTCCATTGTCTCTGGCTTCTCTTTGGGAGTGTGTCCCATGCACACACCCTCTTTTCATCCTCACCCCATGGCATGGATTGCCTGCACAAATCTCCGATTTCCATGTCATACAAAACTATTCTGTTTCAACATCATCTATGGGACCTTCTGCAGATACCATTTTAGCAGGTGATCCATTCGACACACTATAGCAGGGGGTCAGCAAACTTTTTCAGCAGGGGGCCGGTCCACTGTCCCTCAGACCTTGTGGGGGGGGCGGACTATATTTTGAAGGGAAAAAATGAATGAATTCCTATGCCCCACAAATAACCCAAAGATGCATTTTAAATAAAAGGACACATTCTACTCATGTAAAAACATGCTGATTCCCGGACCGTCTGCAGGCCGATTGGGCTGGATCCAGCCCCCAGGCCTTAGTTTGCCTACCCATGCACTATAGGAATTGGGCCTTTAGTGTCCTGACGCCTACCGTGTGAAATTCTCTCCCGTTAAATATTATACAGATGCTGTCCCTTTCCCAGTCTGCATCTGTATTGGAACTATTTCCGGATGTTTTTAGGTGTATCAACTAATGTTCTTGCTGCCCTGGGCCCCTATGGGAGGAAGGGCAGAATATGAATTTAATTAATAATGATGATGATGATAGTAAGTGTTGTTCTCAAATCAACAGCAAGCAATTTTAGGTGCTTCTCTTCATCTTCCTAAAAGTAACTTAATGGACGGAACCGCAAGGTTAAAACTGAGCAAGGATGCAATTATGGCCCATATACCCATCTTTAACCAAACCGTAGTTTGGTTATATAGGCAACTCTATTTAAAGAAAAGGAATAATGAACTATTTCTCCTGAGCTGTTAATGATTACAGCTCGGTCAAATTGCACAGAGGCAAACTTCTGCATGTGGAGGTAGTTATTGATAACTTAACCGCATGTTTAAAAAAACAGAGATAGATTTGACTGTACCCCACAAAGGTATAATTTGTGAAGCCACCCCACAAGCTTGTATAATTTATATGAGCATTGCTCAAGTGAAACTTATTAAAATATTCATCAATTCACCACACAGATAGTTAAGAAACTTTATATAGAGCTTGGCTTAGCTAGCATAACCATTTGATGTTGGAAGATTCTGAAATAGTTGCCAAATACAGATTGGACACTTCCTTTCCAGGCTGTTTAAAAATATTTGTAAGATATATTTAA
This sequence comes from Darevskia mixta, assembly GCA_034641385.1. Lineage (NCBI taxonomy): Eukaryota > Metazoa > Chordata > Lepidosauria > Squamata > Lacertidae > Darevskia > Darevskia mixta. Next base: position 2,542,747 of record JAWWNH010000062.1, on the reverse strand, counting down.
TCTTTCAGTGTACAGTATATTTGTGCATATATGAATAGTCTCCAGAGTATCTGGGAACATCCTTATAAAACCTATGCAATCAAATATATTCTGTTCTCATAAAACCAGCTGCAAAACTGTGTAATGTGTAATGCCATATGAAAGAATATTATAGCCCAATGGGGAAGTGACTGTGCACAGCACTGCAGAAAAGCAATAAATCAGGCACTGGGTATTTGCCTATGCATGCTCAACTGTGCGTAGCATTCAGACATCCCATTTCATTAGATGGTAGAGTAATAATAATAATTTTAATAATAATTTATTATTTATACTCTGCCCATCTGGCTGGGTTTCCCCAGCCACTCTGGACGGCTCCCAACAGAATATTAAAGACACAATAAAACATCTAACATTAAAAACTTCCTTAAACAGCGCTGCCTTCAGATGTCTTCTAAAAGTCAGATAGTTGTTTATTTCCTTGACATCTGGTGGGAGGGCATTCCACAGTGCAGGCGTCACTACCGAGAAGGCCCTCTGCCTGGTTCCCTGTAACCTCACTTCTTGCAGTGGGGGAACTACCAGAAGCCCCTCAGTGCTGAACGATGAGAGTGGAGACGCTCCTTCAGAGGCCGTTTAGGGCTTTAAAGGTCAGCACCAACACTTTGAATTGTGCTCGGAAACGTACTGGGAGCCGATGTAGGTCTTTTGGGACCGCTGTTATATGGTCTCGGCGGCCACTCCCAGTCATCAATCTAGCTGCCGCATTCTGGATTAGTTGTAGTGTCCAGGTCATCTTCAAAGGTAGCCCCACGTAGAGGCGGGAACAGTTTGTCAAGTGCATGGCAAGGATGTTGAACTAGCTGGGCCTTTGGCCTGATCCAGGGAGGCTCATCTTATAGTCTTAAAAATGCCTTTGGTTTTGTTAGTATCAATATGTAGAAAAATCATCGTAATGTACAAGGAAAGGAGCTTTCATTCTCATCTTCTCTTCCAATGACAAGTGCTCCTGTGGTGATCTAATGGGGGGCAACCGGTATAAAAGGCAGTCTGCATGAATACACACACTCTCAGATACTGTCTGGTCTCAGCCAAATTAAGGGATTCCTCTTCAATTTGTCAACCCATATAGTTTTAAAGATCCTGCAGCAGGATGTAGGTGCTTCAGGGTGAAACCTGAAGTATGACCCTTAAACCCAAATGTCTGTAACATCAGTCCTTTTTATGTTCTCCATAGCAACTTGCATTCTAATATCCAAACCACCTTGACCTGGAGTAAAATAAAATCTTTTCTTTTTTTTAATGAGTAGACATAAGTAGCTGAAGACGGTTAGAAATGGGTGTATCTGTCCATTTCAGTTTATCCTTTTTCCAATCTTAAGTTCCATTCTCCACATTTCCACATCACTTTGCATTTTTTTTAAATCACAAAAATCCACGTGCATTTTAGTGTGAATTTCTCCTAATAATACATACAATTTTTTTGCAAAGCAAAACATGTAGAAAATACTAATATAATGTATTTTCAACAATATGTGCATTTTTAGATACATTACTTGGTTGCTTTGCAAAACTTCAGAGAAGAACAAGTTCTGAAGAGTTTGTGTATTATTTCGCAAAGCGTGACTTCGGCATGCTCTCCTTCAAACACGACCTGAATCAAATTTCTCTACTGTGTCTACTTAGGCTAGAGCAGTTCTGGTGCTGCTCAAACTCAGCAGAGGGCAGTAGTGTCCAGCCCATTGCAGAAGCCATACAATTTTCTCATCTTTGACTGTAACCTTAAAACTAGAATGGGGAAGCTGCGGGGAACCTCCAGCTGCTGTTGGATTCCAACTCCAGTTTCCTCCAACCAGCATGGAATGATATTCAGGGATGGTGGGAGTTGGAGTCTGTCAACATCTGCAGGCATTACTAGCCTCATCATTCAGAGTTTTCTTTTAACAAGAACAAATTCTATCATCTTTCCCAGTGGTCTCTTCCTCCTGCGTTCTTTAGTTCAAGCATTAGATGGGACCACCCATTTTTATCATGGAAAAGCAGAAATGTTTTAGCCTTTAAAACATATTGCACCACCAACAAAAACAAAACAAAATAAAGGGAAGAAAAAAAGGATGTGGGAAACCAAATAACAGACTCACTTTGGACAACCTTGAGAGAATGACTGTTTACTAAAAGCTGGAAGGCCGTAGGAAGCTGGCAAGGATCAGAAATGTTCTCTGCCAGAATTAGGAGCAGGGGAAAACAAACTGTTGCAATAGCTGAAAGCTCAGATCTGGGAGGAACTGAGGGAGTGATTCTGAGTGGCTGCATTTCTGACTGGCAGAAAAATCAGGAGACTAGGATATCACAGTATGTTATAAACAGTAAAGGACTTATTCTAGTCGGGGTGGGTGGGAAGAAACACATATGTCTAGGGTAGCCACTTATACATTACTTCCAAAAGGAAATGTATCATCAAAACAGAGGGCACATTAAATTTTCATATGCTAACAGGCATATTGGTGCAAATATAGAAACAGGGCCCCTCCAGACCACTGTTGGTGCATTCTGCAACATATTCTTCACACAATGCATTAGTTGTTGTTGTTGTTCAGTCGTTCAGTCGTGTCCGACTCTTCGTGACCCCATGGACCAGAGCACGCCAGGCACGCCTATCCTTCACTGCCTCTCGCAGTTTGGCCAAACTCATGTTAGTAGCTTCGAGAACACTGTCCAACCATCTCGTCCTCTGTCGTCCCCTTCTCCTTGTGCCCTCAACCTTTCCCAACATCAGGGTCTTTTCTAGGGAGTCTTCTCTTCTCATGGGGTGGCCAAAGTACTAGAGCCTTAACCTCAGGATCTGTCCTTCTAGTGAGCATTAGTACATTAAAGGTAAAGGAACCCCTGACTGTTAGGTCCAGTTGCGGACAACTCTGGGGTTGCGGCACTCATCTCACGTTACTGGCCGAGGGAGCCGGCGTACAGCTTCCGGGTCATGTGGCCAGCATGACTAAGCCGCTTCTGGCGAACCAGAGCAGCGCATGGAAACGCCGTTTACCTTCCCGCCAGAGCGGTTCCTATTTATCTACTTGCACTTTGAAGTGCTTTCGAACTGCTAGGTGGGCAGGAGCTGGGACCGAGCAACGGGAGCTCACCCCGTCGTGGGCATTCGAACCACCGACCTTCTGATTGGCAAGCCCTAGGCTCTGTGGTTTAGACCACAGCGCCACCCGCGTCCCATATCAGTACATTAATGGTGGATTTATTCTGCTTTATCTTTTTTCTGCTGTGATACATCCCCAACACCACCTCATTATTCCTGCCTATAGCAGAACAAAAGTGGAACAAAAGTGAAACAAAAGATTTATGGTATAAAAAGTGGCAGGGTCTCAGCAGCAAGCTATGGGATATACGCCGACTGGAAATGAAGCAGTGCGTCTGTCTCAAAATTTCTGCAGGTGCAAAGTATATTGAAAGCAGTATCTGGTATGACCACCCCAATAGCATCATGAGCACAAATCATCCAGAATGCATGATAACAATGGCGTCTGGACCATGATTACTCTAATTTAGATAGAAATACAAAACATCTCCCCATGGTGTGAACAATTGAAACATGGCAGCAAACTGTTAGTTGTTTAGAGTATTATTATTTTATATATATTTTTCAATCCTAGGTGCCAAATTAAGTGGGCTGGCTTTGCGTACTGTGCACCTTGACCGGAAACAAGACTACCCTTTGCTGCTCCATCCCAGACAGCAAACAGTCTTGGGCTAAGCCAGGAAACATACAGGCACAAACCTGCCAGCACATTTTATATTATAGTTAAAGCCCACATTCGCGAGCTCAAAAAAGCACCAAGGTTATATAGGGTTGCCGAGGTTATATAGGGTTGCACATAGCCGGGAATCGGCCTTTGGAAGCAGGATCCAGCGGAAATCGATGATATGTCCAGGAAAATCAGCGGTTTTTGAGATTTTGCAATTTGCAAAACAACAACAACTTTGCCAAAATAGCTCAACAACCTTCGTGTCCGGATTTTCACTTTTTGAAATATGGCAACCCTAAAATAATTTTATCATTTGTACCCTGTAAAAAAAAAAAAAAAAGCAAACTCAGTCTTGGGCCAACCTAGCATGTAAGGAGATGACCCCAGATGACCAAAACTGTGAGGCAAGTCCAATACATCTATAGCTATATGCATTGTGTTGCCAGCTGATTCTCCCATGCAAATATTCACACCCACACACCCGCATGGCTGTTTTCCTCTCCATTGGGCTTGCTTCTGTTTTCTGAACCTCGCTGACAGGGACACAGGAAGCTGATTTTTAATGAGTCAGACTATTGGTCCATCTAGCTCGCTATTGTTTATACCAGGGGTAGCTAACCTGCTGCCCCCCAGATGTCATTGAACCACAATCCCTATCATCCCTAACCATTGGCCATACTGGCTGGGGGGGAACTGTAGTCCATCCATATCTGGAGGACACCATGTTGGTGTCTACACTGACTGGAGGTGGATCTCCAGCGTTTCAGACATAGGTTTCTCCCAGCCATACCTGGAAATGCCCAGGATTGAAATTAGGACCTTCTGCATTAAGAGCAAATGCTCTACCACTGAGCTTCTACAGCAAGCATGGCCTTAATATACATTTGGAGTGAATCTTTGTTCCAGAATGAGAAGTGCTCATGTGCATGGGGAGAAGAAAAGTGCTTTAGTGGTGGCTGCAGAATGAAACTATGGTGGGACAGATGGAAGCAAATAGAAAGGACTGTTCTCCTTCTAACAGTGGCAGCCATCTGATACTATCAGCCAGCTTTAAGGGAGGCAGAAGAGACACATGGCCTGAACTCTTCTGATGACAAAAGCAGAAGTCATCCACAAACAGGCACAGTTGCTCACAGAGGCACTCCGCCCTACGAGGACCCATAGAGAGCAAAAGGCAGTGAACGAGGCAAAGGAAAGGGGTGGAGTAAGATACAGGGGCTGCTCCTCCTAGTCCTCCTCCTCCTGAACAACAGCAGGACGCACACTCTTGGCAGGCTGGTTTCAAAACTGGTTGAGACCGGATTGCTCCAGTCCTGAGCAGCTCAGCTACTTTGATTGCAGGAGGCTGCTGGAAGAGTCACTGCAGAAGCCTGCCAAATGGGCTGCCTCTGGCTGGTGGGACTGGAATAACCCACCCCTTTCTGCCAAAAGAAGACCAGACCTTGTAAATAATGCCAGCCTTGTAAACAATCCTGGCAGAACAGGGCTCTTGTTTTTCCCCCTCCCTTCGTTTACATAAATATATTGTGTGCACTGTGGCCTGCAGCAAACACGTTTTCTTTGGTTGCAGCTTTCCCCAACCGGGTGCCCTCAAATTGTTTAAAACTACAATACCCATCAGGGCCACTAAGGTTGGGGAAGGCTGCTTTAGCAGAGAATAAAGAGGAGTGCAATTTACACCTGTGCAGCTCAGACTCTCTCTCTCTCTGCATTCCTATTCTCCAAAAAACGAATATTGTTTTCGCAGTACTTCGGGCATGGAACTCCCAGTCCAAGAGTAGCTCATTAAGAAACCTTTTATGAAGTGTTTGGAAGACATGGCTGTGTAGAGTTGTTTTAGTGTGCTTTTTTGGGGCATGAGCTGTTTTATCTTGGTTTTATATTAATTTTATTAGTGATTTGTTAGCCTGGTTTATACATAGCACTAAGTCAGGGATTCCCAATCTTGGGTCTCCAGCTGATTTTGGACTACAGTTCCCATCATCCCTGACCACTGGTCCTACTAGATAGGGATGATGGGAGTTGTAGTCTAAAAAAACCCAAGTGGATACCCAGGTTTAGGAAACCCTGCACTAAACCCAACTTCCACCAGCCTTAAACAATATGGCTAATGGTCAAGGATGGTTGGAGTTGTGGTCAAGCAACATCTGGAGGAGCACAGGCTCCACATCCCTGGTTTAAGCTATTCCTCCACTTGTACCCAACCTCTATATTTGTAAACAGTACAAAATTCTAATAATCCCCCAGTGACCTCCTTCCACAGGAACCAAACTCAGGATAACTGCTGTTTGACCCTGAAACTATTCAGTATTTGGTGATAGGGAGGGGATGGAATTTGGTTCACCTTGCATTTAAAGGTGATTGCACTAAAGTTGCACTTTCTAAAACAGTAAGCAAATCGAAACACAGCCATACTTCACGAGTCACACTTTTATGAATTTTGCAATGCAGTCCTGCAACTGGCACTACCATGCTGATGAAATTCCATAAATTTCCATAAACCACAGAAATTTCTGCAAAAATATGTGGAACTGAATTTACGATTGGGGAAATGAGAAACCGAAAGAACAGAAAATTGAACAGCCCTCCTTGTAGAAGTGGGCTGAGTGTCACAATATGTTACATATTTAGAGCTGGGGTTGCTCACAGCAGCTAAACTGCTTTCTTTGGCATCTCTTGTGGTGACCGCGGTGTGCGTTCCAGCTGTTAGTAAGAACGGTGCTGGAGTTCAAGCATGTGAAGGGTTTGTTAAACTGAAGCAGCTGTTCATGAATTTGGTCCGGTTCACAAGAATATTGGGCTGAAGACCCTAGCATGGCACAACTATGGTGAGGGAGCAGTGCTTAAATGATACAGCGACCAAGGTGGTACGAGGCCCCCTCAGCTACAGTTTTCAATAAAGTTGCATGGGGCATGGAGTTAGTGGGTTTCATTTAGTGTTCCCTACCTATTTCCCCCTATAACTCAAGCACTGTAATGGAGAGCTGGAAGCAGATTAAAGAAGAATGGATAAGAAGTCCCCACTAGACCTTGGAGTCCTAAGATCAGAGGTGAACTAAACACTGATTTAAAATTTCCTTTAGCCTATATACTTGTGCTAATCTACTGTTGAACAGTCCCCAGTTCCCACTTCTGGAAGCCAGGTAGATTAGCCATGTGCCATACTTTACAGAGAAAAAACCCTCTATTTGAAAGGATGTTGGGTCCAGCCTAGACATAAAAAGCCATAAGAAGGGAGAGTAAGTTGTCTATCAACATTTAACACCTGGAGAGCAAGCAGACAGCCCACCTGAAATAATAATAATAATAATAATAATAATAATAATAATAATAATAACCTTCCAGCAGAAGGTTAAAAATACATTAAACTAGGATGAGATATTGCTATTTTAATTACAGAAATTATTTAGAAAGTTGCACCTAAACATCCATATTAGCACATATCTTATGCAGATCTGTCTCCTTTTTGGGGGCAACGAATTGCCTCTTTTATTATGGTAAGGAAGGGGCCACCCTAAATGACATCTAGGAAGAATCTTACCATTCCACTTGCACAATTGAACTTCTCCCCTATTTCTCTTCTGTGGCCACCCCAGGCCCTCCCCAGATCTGCTCCAGATGGTTGAGGGAATCTTTAGAGCACATTTAGGGGCACACAGGGAGTGGAGAAGGGGGAGAATGGCGTGCAAGCAGAAATCCTTGCACTGACAAAACTTTCTCATTAGAACTACACTGGATTCCACCCAGTGTCTTTTGTTTGGTAACCAGCATCAGAGGCTGAAAGCTTGCAAATGGCACGTTCTACTCTGCCTCCGCTCCTAAGCTATCAGGTTCCTTTCTGGTTCTGTCCCAGACCAACCAGGTTCTTCCAGCCTCTACCCAGAACCTACCAAATTTGCCTTGACTCCAGTGTTCCACCTATCCTGGCCACAAAGGACCAGTATTTTGAAGGGGAGGAAATGGAAATCATTCAGCCCAATGACCGACACAGGCTTCCTACCAGCTTCACAGATGAAATAACAGACACATGCACCAGCAAATCAAATGCTGATTCAGCCATCAGTTTTGCCAGCTCACTCACTTCGGAGAGGTAGCTTTTGGATATCACAGCTGCCAACCAATCGACATCATCCATAGCTGACTTCTGATGCAAATGTGTGGAGCTGGCATTTTCAGAGCTTGACCTTACCTTTCAGAGGAAATGTATTTCAAGTGGGGACACTGTGATGACCTGGGAGTCAGACTCAGACGCTGAACCTGAGGGATCCCAGCCTGCACATGATTCACTGCCTCCAGAACCAGCAGAGCCAGGGCTGGGGCCTGAGTCTCAAGGGGACTCACCTGTGCTGGATCCTCAGGTGCAGGCATCGGCTGAGGTTGATCTGGCTTCTAATGGGATGGAGGACTTATTGCCTGCAGGTGCTCCACTCCCCACCCAGTCAGGGGAAGCTGAGGTTGCCTCTGGGTCCGGTAACCCTCCAGCTTCTCCTGAGCTGCAAAGGCTAAGGGCAGAGAGGCGAAGGGAACTAAGTTCCCGCAGGAGGAGTGCTCGCCTCCAAGCCAGGAGAGGCGAGGCACCTGAGGATCGGAGCCGCCCTTTGCCTCGGGGCAGATAAAAGCCAGCCAGTCCCAGACCCAAGTTGCAGGAGCAACATCGGTGCTGCCTAGTTCCTGTTCCTGGTTCCTGCGTTCCTGACCTCAGCTTGGTTACCTCGGCTTCCTGACCTCGGCTTCCTGACCTCGGCTTCCTGACCTCAGCTTTGTTACTTCGGCTTCCTGACCTCGGCTTCCTGACCTCGGCTTCGTGACTTCGGCTTCGTGACTTCTGGCTTGGACTGACCTTGGACTGGACTAGACCTCGCCTATCGGATATCCCTTGGGACCAGCACAGTTTGCTCCTGCCACACCCGCACTCCCCCTTCGTTGGGGTGCGTTCGGGAGGAACCTGTTGTCATGACTGACCAGGCGGCTGCGCTGGTGGCATTGGCCCAGGAGAACCAGGTCTTGACCCACACAGTGCAGCAGCTAAGCAATGCGGTTACGGCGCTTCAGCAGCGTTTGGACGCCTTACCGGCTCCTGGTGCCGGCGCCCCAGCTCCAGGCAAGTACCCAGTGGCCCTGCCAGAAAAGTTCGATGGGTCCCCGGGCAGCTTTCCCATGTTTCTCGCCCAGGCCAAGCTGTATATTCAGGGGCGAGCCCGGGATTTCCCTGACGACCGCACCAAGGTGCACTTCCTGATCAGCTTGCTGAAGGACCAGGCGGCCAAGTGGGCGTTGCCGCTGCTCCGGCAAGACTCCCCCTTGCTGACAGACTATACGGGGTTTTGCAACCATTTTGAAACCGCGTTCGCCAACCCTCAGAAGGCGAGTCAAGCCAATCGGGCGATTCGGCGGTTGAAACAGGGCAAGTCCACAGTGGCCGCCTATGCCACGGAATTTCGGCTGTTGGCGCAGGACTTGACCTGGAATGATTCCGCACTTCGGGACCAGTATCTCGAGGGGCTTTCGGACGAGATACTGGACCAGCTGGCCACCTTGGATCGCCCCACCACGCTGGAGGCCCTCATCCAACGGAGTCTACAGATAGACGATCGGTTGGAGGACCGGCGCCAGGCCCGGGCCCGCCAGCACTCTGGGCTCCCGACTCCAGTGCTCCCCAGCAGTTCCACGGCCAGAGCCGAGTCACTGGAGGAGCCGATGCAGCTCGGGGCAGCACGGCCTCGCCTCTCCCCTTCGGAGAAGACACGACGTCGGGAGGGAAACCTGTGTCTCTACTGCGGGGGGAGTGGACACTACGCCCGAACCTGCCCTGAGAAACGCCAGCCGCAGGGAAACCGCCAACCCCAGTAGCCAATGGCCCAGGCTATCTGGGGTCCCAAGCATCACATGATGGGCCCTCACCAGTGGAATTGCAACACCTCATGATCCCGGTGCGTCTATACCCCCCAGGCGGGCCCTGGATTCTCACCCACGCTCTGGTGGATTCAGGGGCAACCCGCTCCTATATGGACTCTGCCTTCGCCGCTCAGCATCGGGTGCCGCTCCAGAACAAGCCAGAACCGGTGCAGGTGGAGGCAATCGATGGACGGCTCTTGCGGTCAGGCGCCGTTACTCGGGAGACCCAGCCCTTGGTCCTGTGCCACCAGCAGCACCGGGAGGTGCGTACCCTGGACATTGCCACCATGCCCCGGTTTCCCCTGGTGCTGGGGATGGACTGGCTGGAGTCTCACAATGTTCAGATCGATTGGGTCAATCGAACTGTACGCTTCCCAGACTCGGGTTCGATTGCTCAGTCCGAGATGCTTTCGGCCGCCTCCATGGGGGAGGCTGCGTCAACGCTCCCCGCCGTGTACCGGGACTACGTAGACGTGTTCGAGGAACAGGGGGCAGACCGGCTGCCTCCTCATCGGTCTTTTGACTGCGGCATAGACCTCCAGCCTGGGGCGCCCCTGCCTGTGAGTCGCCTATACTCTCTTTCGGAGCCAGAGCGTGAAGCCTTACAGGACTTCCTTCACAAGAACCTGGAGCGGGGGTTCATTAGGCCCTCTACCTCTCCCACCGCCGCTCCAGTACTCTTCGTTAAGAAGAAGTGTGGGGAGCTTCGCCTCTGCCATGATTACCGAGCCCTGAATAAGATCACCATCCCAGACCGGTATCCCTTGCCCCTAATTGCAGAGTTGCTGGAGCGGGTGCAAGGGGCGCAGATGTTCACCAAACTGGACCTCCGGGGGGCTTACAACTTGATTCGGATCCGTGCCGGGGATGAGTGGAAGACCGCATTCGGGACCCGTTATGGGCAGTTCGAGTACCTGGTCATGCCGTTCGGACTATGCAACGCGCCCGCCGTGTTCCAACGGTACATCAACCACGTGTTCCAGGACTTGCTTGACAAGTATGTGGTGGTGTACCTCGATGACATTCTGATTTATTCCCGTGACCCAGCTCGCCACGAGAGTCATGTCCGGACCGTGTTGCAGCGCTTGCGGGAGCACCGCCTGTACGCTAAGCTCAGCAAGTGCGAGTTCCACCAGCGGTCAGTGGACTTCCTCGGACACCGACTCTCCCCTGACGGTGTACAGATGGACCCCGGGAAGGTGTCTGCGGTTCGAGAGTGGGCGGCGCCGCGGAACCGCAAGGACCTACAGCGGTTTTTGGGGTTCGCCAACTATTACCGGACATTCATTGTGGATTATGCTCATCGCACCACCCCGTTGACCCGACTGCTGCGCCCCAAGACGCCCTTCGCCTGGGATGAGGAGGCTGAGGTGGCATTCCAGGGATTGAAAGCCTGTTTCCAGAAGGCGCCAATTTTGCAGCATCCTGATCCCTCTCGTCCCTTCGTGGTGGAGACTGACGCCTCCAGTACGGCTCTCGGTGCCGTCTTGTCCCAGCAACACGGACCTGATGCGCCACTGTTACCCTGCGCCTACTACTCCCGGCAGCTCCTTCCGGCGGAGCGTAACTATACTGTGTGGGAGCGGGAACTACTGGCCATCAAGGTGGCCTTTGAAGTCTGGCGCCATCATCTTGAGGGGGCACGACACCCAGTGGAAGTGAGAACCGACCACCGGAATCTGGAGTACCTCCAGACCACCCGCAGGCTGAACCAGCGGCAGATCCGGTGGGCACTGTTCTTCTCCCGGTTCCAGTTCCGGATCCGCTACATCCCCAGCTCCCAAAACCAGAAGGCGGATGCGCTGTCCCGGAAACCGGAGGACATTGCAGAGACGGTGCAGCAGGCGGCCCCCACAACGATCATCCCACCAGCGGCCTTCCTGGCTGTTCATGAGACTGAGTCGCTGCGGGACCGAGTGCGGAGGCAGCAACGGGTCGACGCGTGGGCTCAGGAACGGATCCAGGAATTGGCCAGTGGATCGTGCCCTCGATACCCAGAACTGGTTGTGCACCAGGGTCTGCTGATGCACCGTGGTCGGTTGTACATCCCACCAGGGCCTTTGCGGGCCGAGGTACTCCGAATGTCACACGACGCCCCGGCAGCTGGCCACTTCGGGAGGTATCGGACCACCCACCTGGTCAGCCGGGAGTTCTGGTGGCCCCGCTTGAAGGCCGACGTGGCACGGTACATTGGGGGGTGCGAGGTCTGCCGGCGAGCCAAGGGATCGACCGGGAGACCTGCGGGACTGCTACAGCCACTGCCAGTTCCCCCTCGTCCGTGGCACACGGTTTCATTGGATTTCGTGGTAGACCTACCCCCATCCCGTCAGTGTACCTGCCTCCTGGTATTCACAGACCACTTCACTAAAATGGTGCACTGCGCCCCGTGCCCGTCTGTACCCTCAGCCAAGGAGACGGCGCAACTGTACCTACAAAACGTCTTCCGCTTACATGGCCTATCGGAACGTTTGATCTCCGATCGTGGTGCCCAGTTCACCTCCCGGTTCTGGCGCGCTCTACATCAGGCTCTCGGGACGGAGGTCTGCCTATCTTCGGCCTACCATCCACAGACGGATGGACAGACCGAACGGGCAAACGCGGTGTTGGAACAGTACCTCCGGTGCTACTGCAGCTTCCACCAGGACGATTGGGTCGACCACCTGGCGTTGGCCGAGTTCGCATATAACAACGCAGTGCACGCTTCCACCCAACAGACCCCGTTCCAGGCAAACTATGGGTACCACCCGCGGTTGTTTCCAAGCGTACTGCCGGCATCCGCAGTTCCCGCAGTGACAGACTGGCTACAAGAGCTCCAGTCACAGCAGCAGCTTCTGACGGAGCAACTGAGCCAGGCCAAGGACGCGTATAAGGCCCAGGCCGACCGTCACCGTCAGGAGGGGCCGGAACTCCATGTCGGAGACCTGGTATGGCTCTCCACCCGCCACCTGCACCCCTCTCGGCCTTCACGGAAGCTGGATGCCCGCTTCACCGGCCCATTTCCGATCGTGGACCGGGTCTCACCTGTGGCCTTCTGTCTCCGGTTACCCGCGACCCTGAAGGTCCACCCGGTATTCCACCGGTCCCTACTCAGTCCGGTCGCCCCGGCCGACGAGTTCCACCCAGACCATCCACGACCGCAGCCAGTTTTGGTTCAGGGGGAGCCCGAGTATGAGGTGGAGCACATTCTTGACTCCCGATACCGCAGGGGGAAGCTCCAATACCTCATCGACTGGAAGGGGTATGGGCCCGAGGATCGGTCGTGGGAACCAGCGGAGAACGTCCACGCGCCTGTCTGCCTCCGTGATTTCCATGCGACTTACCCCAGCAAGCCTGGTCCGGCCCCTCGGTTGAGGGGGGGGCCTGGGAGGGGGGATGGTGTGATGACCTGGGAGTCAGACTCAGACGCTGAACCTGAGGGATCCCAGCCTGCACATGATTCACTGCCTCCAGAACCAGCAGAGCCAGGGCTGGGGCCTGAGTCTCAAGGGGACTCACCTGTGCTGGATCCTCAGGTGCAGGCATCGGCTGAGGTTGATCTGGCTTCTAATGGGATGGAGGACTTATTGCCTGCAGGTGCTCCACTCCCCACCCAGTCAGGGGAAGCTGAGGTTGCCTCTGGGTCCGGTAACCCTCCAGCTTCTCCTGAGCTGCAAAGGCTAAGGGCAGAGAGGCGAAGGGAACTAAGTTCCCGCAGGAGGAGTGCTCGCCTCCAAGCCAGGAGAGGCGAGGCACCTGAGGATCGGAGCCGCCCTTTGCCTCGGGGCAGATAAAAGCCAGCCAGTCCCAGACCCAAGTTGCAGGAGCAACATCGGTGCTGCCTAGTTCCTGTTCCTGGTTCCTGCGTTCCTGACCTCAGCTTGGTTACCTCGGCTTCCTGACCTCGGCTTCCTGACCTCGGCTTCCTGACCTCAGCTTTGTTACTTCGGCTTCCTGACCTCGGCTTCCTGACCTCGGCTTCGTGACTTCGGCTTCGTGACTTCTGGCTTGGACTGACCTTGGACTGGACTAGACCTCGCCTATCGGATATCCCTTGGGACCAGCACAGACACTTCCAAATGAGCTGCCATGTGATAAAAACCTAGCATCTTTTTTCCCCACCCATAAACACATTTACTTGGAAGTAAGCCACACACTTCAATAGAGCTTGCTTCTGAGTACATGCTGCATAGGACCACAGCCTTAGGATCAGAGAAGTACATTGTTTTCTTTCATCTCCTTTATGAAGCTCTGGTGTATGGTTGTCAGCAAAAATAGATTGCTTTCTAGGCACATGTCCCGGTGGTTTTCCACTCGCCCAACTCCCTTCCAAGGGGAAACTTGCTCTTTAGCAATAGATCAGAACAAATGGCAATCTAGGGGAAACTGGAATTGCCTTTTGCTCAAACTGAGCGCTAAAGAGCAGTTTTCCCCCAGGGAAAGCAGGGGAAGTGTAGATAAGCCCGTATTTAGCATTCTGTTCAATGCATGCTACTTTGTTTGGTCTAATAGTGGTGCCTTTCTTTTTCTTTTTAAATTAAAGATAGTAGTAAGAAATAACACTAAACATTTCAACATTTCAGTTTTGAAACTAAGCTGGTTGCGGTGTATTCATGGCCTGCTTTGATGATTGATTTTTTAATATATTTCACCTTATTGCTCTGCTGCTGCTGCTGAGTTTATTTTATTTTTTTCTATTAATTTATGGGCTTATGGTTTTATGTAAGCCGCCACAGCCATCAAATGGTAAGGTATATATGTATAAAATAAATACGGAGCTATTCATTAATTTCCAGTCTAAACTTGAAATACTCTCATAAATTGATTACAATTTATAGCCATCTTGGTTCCGTTCCCATTCAAGTTGTAGAGAAGCTCTCCCCTTTTTAAAAAGAGTTCTGATTCCTTTTACATTTAGCAGGTATTCAGTGACTTTAGTGCATTAGCTGCTGGTAGTTTGTGAAATAGTATATGTTTAGCTTGTTTTACCGACACCTACATTGTTGCCAATAATCTCACTAAAGCCTTTGAGCTGAAAGCACGACTTGCCTAAACCTGTAGCGGCATAGACAATAGGGTTTATTTTAGAGATGGTAATTAAACTTATCGCAAGGTAAAGACTATTATTACTTCTCATTCATGTGTGACTACACTATTGATTACATCATATATTGTAACCTTATATTGTAAGGCAGTGTTCCCCAACCTTGGGCCTCCAGCTGTTTTTGCACTACAACTCCCATCATCCCTGGCTATCATATTCAAAAGTTAGGGATGATGGCAGTTGTAGTCCAACAACGTTTGGGGAAGGCCAAGGTTGAAGAGCTGTGCTCTAGAGCAGTGTTCCCCAACCTTGGGCCTCCAGATGTTTTTGGACTACAACTCCCATCATCCCTCGCTAGCAAGACCAGTGGTCAGGGATGATGGGAACTGTAGTCCGAAAACAGCTGGAGGCCCAAGGTTGGGGAACACTGCTCTAGAGCAACTATGACATTATTTTTAAAGCATACTTTAAAATTTTGATGCTAAAGAATTTAGATCCTTCAGCATGAAAACCCTAATAATTAATATAGAAAGAGATATACTGCAATATATGATGAAATTTGCAGTATATTCACACTTGGCAGGCAACTGCAATGCTTAATGAAGTGTTTGGGAGAACAGGTCATCTTCTAACGATTGGAGATATTTTTGGATGCTGCATCAGAACATCATCATTTAATCAGAGGCGCTCTGACAGCACAAATTGGGCCACTAGATCACAGAGTTCATGCCAGACATGAAACAGGGAAGACTCTGACACCTACAGGATCACTAGGACTTTAGGTTTGACCTTGCATTGCAGCTTATCGTGTCATGCGGAGAGATCTCTGTACTATAACGAGGTACCATAAGTTTAAAAAAAGTTGGCACCATGCAATTGGTCCCAAGCATCATCAGACAATTAGGGAGCCAAAATATTCTAGCGTTGCACAAATCACAGTGAGCTTCATAGCCTAGAGAAATTTAAAGCTGGGTGTCTCTGTGTCTAGTCTGAGACCCTACCTTCTGCACTATACTGGTTTTCATCTTAGTGCAACTGGGCTATTCTTCCTTATCTGTGGACCCCATTGGGTATCTTCGGGCTAATCGCCATCTCTCTGCCTAAACTACCTCACAGGGTTGTTGTGGATATCCAACCTATGCTGTTCTAAACACCTTGGAAGAGAAGGAAAAAACATACTATATTTAGCAGGACAATCATAAATGGGCACATGTGCTGCAAAATATCTAGGACATTTAATAGAATTTGGTGCTTGGCAATGATGAAAGAATGGCAGTCTGAATGGAACAGATTAACATTTGAAGAGGCAGATGGATCTTCTGGGCAAATGTCAATTTCCCTGACATAGCAAAATGGATGGAGGGGTTCATAGAAAATGGGCAATGCCAATCCATAAGGTGTTTAAACAAAGAAGAGCTGAAGAAGAAAAAGAGTACCATATATCCGTCCTCTTTGAATTTCCAGTGTTAAGCACTTTCCGCATAGATAACTGTATTTCTGGCTGTTAAAAACAGACTCTACTATAATCTCATTATCCTAATTAGAAGAGAATCAGAAGAATGTCAAGTTTCAATTTTTAAGGCATCCAGTTTTCGTTGTTGTTGAAAAAGTTGCAACCATGCAGGTGGTGACTCAAAACCATAAACCTATTGGCACTTTAGAGGTTCCCAACGGTTCCATTTTATTCCTTGACCACTGATCAAGGTTTTTTTTATTAAAAGTAATCACTTTCACTGGAAAAAAAATACAAGAAGCAACACAAATCATGCAAATGCATGTGTAGTTTATTCAAGAACCAAAGAGGTGCAGCAGGTGGAGATGAGCTGGAAAGTGAAAGGTCGAGCTTCAAAACCCCACTCAGGCATAAAACTGATTGAGTAGCCTTGGGCAAGCCATAATACGCAAACCATGATCTTTAAAGTATTCCCATTGCACCAGATCATGCTGCTTTAGATGCCTGTGGCTTGTGGCAACTTATTACTGGTCCATCTAGCACAGTATTATTTGCATTGACCGACAATAGAGTTCAAGGGTTTCCGAAGTTTTCCCTAGCCCTTCCTGGAGATGCTGGCAACTGAAACTGGGTACTTCTGTTTGCACAGTTTTTGTGCTCAGTTACTGAAATACAACCTTTTCAGTGGAAAGATGATTGATATAATTTATAGATAAATAAAGCAAGCTATCTCTCAAAGTAACTTGAGGACTCAAAGTCAGGGTTGCTCTGTTGGATAAATAAAATTTCAACAGTAAAGTATACAGAGCTAAGTTAGGCAACATCAAACACTTTTAAATCCTATTGATTTCCATGGAAGAGTTAAGCATGGACTCCGATCAGGAATAAACCATCACCCTCAATGCAATGAGAGCGCAGCAAACTATTCTAATGTGAATTAAGGTGCACAGGATTTCACCCTAAATCACTGGAATAAACTGGTTCTAAAAATGTTTAACTTTGGCTTTACTATGTAGGCAAGCATAACCAGAATCCAAATAGTGTTCACGTTAGTATATTTAATCTCCATAGTTTATTACGAGTACAAGGTATGATATTTATTTCTGCACAATCTGATTGTGATGGTCATCATTGAAGGTATTTGTCTTGTGAGAGCACACAAGGCTTGAGCTGCAAATGGGGGGGAAAGTCACTTTAAACAAATGAAAAAATAAAATGCTTACCTTCATCGTTGTGCTTACTGTTGTCCAGCGTGTGGAACATGTACACGTTCGTTGTGGTGTCAGCTGCTTGGTCCATGGTCCATGTGTCACTGGGATCTCTCCTTTTGATGAAATGAGGCTGGCCCTTCATTTGGTGCCCAGAGCCAACAGACAATTGAGACCTGTGCTCTGTGCAGGAAGCACCTATTCCTGCACACAAGTCATTTACCCTACTTGCAGGAATTTGCTGATTCCTCATCACGGAAGTCCATAGAGCTTTCCAAATGCAGCTGACAGAACACTGAAAAGATAAGACTTATTTTCTCGCCCTCTACAAGAATTTTAAAAGTGGTGACTGCAGCTTCCCGAGTAAGTAGCTGGCCAGATGTAACTTGGTGCAGCCGTCAGTGATGTTGCAACCTTCTTCGGAATCCCAAAGCAGCTTCTTGCAATTGAGCATTTAAAAAACAATAAAGCAACTTTAAAGGGCTGGGGGAGTGTCGCAGTTCATAGGAGAGCAAGCTGCTCACTCAGCAAGGTCTGCGCTTGCTGTTTCTGACAGCTCAGACAAGAGTACTTAAGAGAGAGGCAGAACTCTGGGAGGGGATATGTAAAGCCACGAAGATTAACATAAAGAGGGTGGGCCAGTAGGGAGACTTAGATTTCCTCTGCCCGGGATTTACCAGTGGTGAAGTGGGAGATCAGCTTTCCTGTTCTCTCAGCTGCAGATTTGATAGAGGAACGCCTTTGAAAACAATAGGGTTTCCTGGTTCCTTGCTTGTTGGAATTACTATAGTAAAATAATTGTGCATTCTGAAAAGGGCTTGGGCAAAGCTTATAACGTACATCTGAAAACAAAATGCACACCCTTTTTCAGATATAATAGGAATATACACTTAGAACTCACCTAAGTGTACCATGTTTGGTACAGATTGCTAACAGTTCTGCTTCATCTGTGGGCTGATCCAGACTTTGTTCTTGCGCCATGCCCAGAAAGCACAGTTTTCCACTTATCCTGCACTTTCTGGACACGGGTCCAAGCGGTTTTACCTTTGCCCCACCACATTCCCCCAGAAAACCCAGAATAAATCACAGCAGACGTCAATCCACAGAAAACCCAATTGACATTTGCTCCAATTCAGCGGGAAGATTGTGTTTGGGGAAGCTCCCTTGAAGCCATGAACAGCTCTTGCGTCTGCTCTGGATTCGGAGCAACTGAATATTTCGATCGCAAGTGATGCAGCTGAGCAGACCACTGTAGCGGGTCATGGAAGAATAGATTCCTCTCTTCTTCCATGGCCAGCTCACGGTGGAATGGCAGAGGCAGGAGGGGCCTGGGAAAGGGGTGTGGCCTGGGATCAGTACCTGGGGTTTAGAGGCCAGATGTTCCCCATGCCTGGAAGGTGTCAGAACAGGAAGATGCAAGGGCATAAACACTGAAGTAGGTTTGAACTTCACCAATTTCAATTTATACCTCCAGGAGCAAAGGAAAGCTCTGTCACTTTGAGCAGTATTATTATTATTATTATTATTATTATTATTATTATTATTTTATTTATGCCCCAGCCACTCTGTATGCTTTACTACATGGCAGGCTGATTATCTAGAAGATGCCAACCAAGCATCTGATTTTCAACACCTCATTTATTGCTTCCAAATCTGACCCAGTGATATTTACTTGCACACAAGTGAGGGGTACTCTAGTTACTGAGGTTGCTCAGTTTAACGCGAGGGTGTTTTGAAAAATAGCACGGATGCCTCGGCTAAAAGGAAGCCAAGGAAAAGCTAGGTTGAGTCTGGACAGGGAAAGTAGTCAATATTCCTGTTGTTTTACATGTTGTTGTTTTTTTAAAAAATGCTATTTTATATTTAATTGCATTGTTTTATTGCTTTCACATCTGCCATCCTGGGCTCCTTTGCAAGAAAGGGTAAGATATAGATATTTGTTATTATGGGTTGCCTCCAACTAACATAGCCCCACTGAAAATTAATGGGCTTTAATCATGTCCATTCATTTCAGTTGGTCTGCTCTAAGTAGGACTTACCCATGTGATACAATCCCATGGGTACAAATTGCATGTTACAATTTAGCAAGACAATTGACCTAGGCAAGAAAGTTGGTGGAAGAAGGGAAACATAGCTTCAGATTTACTTATTTTACTGTATTTCTACATTTCTCCAAAAGGAACCCAAGCAATCAGAATCCAGGAAGATGCCAAATAATTATAACTATAAATATGGGAGAGACTGACTAATTTGGTGGTCAACAAAAACAGGGCTGGGATATTGTTAGGGGTGGCACAGGCAAGGGCAGAGCATCCCGCTTCACTGACAGGTGAAATGGGAAGTGCTTCCTTGTCCTGCCACTGCTACCACTGTACCTGTTGCTGCCACTGCTGCTGCCACTGCTGCTTCTGCACTCGCCCTGCCGCAGGCTGAGAAGAAGCACCAGTATCAGCTCCAATTTTGGGTGTGATCCTGCTGCAAGAGCTTGTGCAATTTCAACTGATACTGGTGCCACTTCTGCACGGGCAATGGGGCAGGCAGGGTGTCTGCGAGGCTGCTGCTTTGGGGACTTCAGCCACCTCAGTCCACCTAATGGCTGAGCCGGCTCTGGCCACAGGATACCTAAGCCTCAGGTCTTTTGCACTGAGCCCAAGATCTCCTGCCCCATCCCCCCTTTTAAAACTTTTTTTTAAAAAAAAAATGCTTACAGGACAGGTGGACAAACTGCAACATGCAACACCCACCCGCCCACATTCTTAATTTTGGGGCCCAGAAAATCCTGTTGGCTCAGAGGAAACCCTGACAATTTGCCCCCACCCCCAGAACGTTGGCCTAAATGTGCACCTATGCAAATTTGTGTCATGGGCTTGTGCACCCTAAGTCAGTTAAAGACCTAGTAACACCTCTGAACACGATTATTCCACCCAAGCATCTCCACTTGCTAACTACCGGTAGAGGCTCATCCTCGCAGGACCTCTCCTTGTTTCTATTTGAGATAGGAGGTGAAGATTAGGAGGTGCATTGCTGGTTGGCAATGGGCCAAGTAATCCTGGAATGATCTTTGGTTCAGCAAGTTCAGCAACATCCATCAGACTGTTGATAGGTGTACCAGGCTCAGATTCTGGAGATACATCTAAGTTGGTGGGACTTAACTGTATGAGAATTTTTCACTTCTAGCACCTCTACAACTGAGAGCTCAGTAAATGCTGTAGAAGAAGAAGAAGAAGAAGAAGAAGAAGAAGAAGAAGAAGAAGAAGAAGAAGAAGAAGAAGAAGAAGAAGAAGAAGAGTTTGGATTTGATATCCCGCTTTATCACTACCCGAAAGCGGCTAACATTCTCCTTTCCCTTCCTCCCCCACAACAAACACTCTGTGAGGTGAGTGGGGCTGAGAGACTTCAGAGAAGTGTGACTAGCCCAAGGTCACCCAGCAGCTGCATGTGGAGGAGCGGGGACGCGAACCCGGTTCCCCAGATTACGAGTCTACAGCTCTTAACCACTACACCACACTGGCTTTCCAAATTTTTCATGTTGGTGACCCGCTTTTTAGACATGCATCATTTCGCGACACAGTGATTCAGTTTTCCTAGCAAACTGGAGGTTAAACTAACCCCTTTCCAGCCCCGGGAAGAGCGCAAGGAGCGTTTGCACAACACACCTGCGCACCGCAGCTGACATGCTAACGTGCCGCGACACACAGTTTGGAAAGCTCTGCTGTAGGAGATGCAAAAAACAAAGCAAAAAAAAAAAAAAAACCAGCTCCCAATTCCCTGTCTATGTTCAAGCCTATTATATTTTCTGCATAGCCAGAGATTTACAGTACAATACCCAGCTGCAGTCCAACGTGATACAGTCGAGGAAAGGTATCACCACATTCTATTGCTGCGCATTTGAAGTGGTGTGGTTGTTTGTTCTGGGAGTTTCAGGTGTAAATGGCTGGTAATAACCAAATCAATCTTGATGTGAGAGAACAGAAAGCATAGAGTAAGTATGGGGAGTCTGTAGCCCTCTGTATGTTGCTGGACTGCAAGTCCCATCACCCATGACCAATGGCTATGCTAGCTGGAGCTGATGGGACCTGAAGTCCAACAACACCTTGAGGGCAATAGGCTCCACACTCACGGCATAGGGACGGCGGTTTCCCCCCATAGAATTACAGAGAGAATTAAGAAAGGGAAGAAAGGGCACAAAGTGAGGAGGTGTGCAGACTAGACTGGGGTGGGAGAATGTATGCATGTTTACTTACATATGGAGCTAAATAAGGAGCCCCTAAAGACATTTCAGAAAGTCGTTTAGGTTAAAGCAAGACTTTTTTGTAGGCAAGGTATCACTATTATCTGCTCAACACAATAGAAGCAACACAATGGCAGGCCCTGACAAAGAGAGCTGCTCCTTCTAAGCAAATATTTGACTGCCATGTGACAGCTTGTAGCCTTACAAGCTAAGGGATTTATGGTAGTCATTGGGGACTGATGTGGAGTTGAACAGAAAAGGAAAGAAATGTACATGGTTTTCAGTTTTTCATATAACCGACTTTCCATGGCCACAACATATATGCCATTATCTGTATCAGAACTGTATCTTGCTACTGGACCTAATACAATTTGTTGACCTTGGTCAATAAAGCCCTAAGGCTCAAGTATCTGAAGGACTGCCTCTTCTCTTACCTGTGAGCCTATGTCTTAGGAACTGTGGGAGAGATCTGCTCATAGTTCCACCAATATGCACAGTTCACAGAGCAGTGCCTTCTTCATTGTGGCACCCCAGCTATGGAATTCCCCCCATACAAAGTTTCAGTTGTTCCCAACGTTCATTTTCTCAGGCATATAGAACTGGTTGATAACCGGGTTGCTGCTGGATTGTCTGCAATGTTGGTAATTTATTTTTATTCTATTTTATATTGTTGGTTTTGTGAGTGGGTGTGCATATCTGGTGTCTATTGTTATGTACTGCCCTAGGAATTCTTGAGTTAAAAGCCAGGATCCAAATTCAGTAATAAATAAATAATATTTTAATCTAACTTCTATTATCATTTCTGCCCACACACATTTATCTAACTGTTGCAAACATTTTTTTCTCCTGAAATGCAAACCTAATGCATGTTTACTCAAAAGAGAAGTCTAGATGTTTACTATGATTACCATGTTGAATTGAGTTGTGTGGATGTCACAAGGCCGTAACACATTTCTTATTTTATTTCTTTTTCTAAAGCATTTTTATACTGCCTTTCATCATATCAGATTTTAGGGCAGGGAACAGAAAATAAAACATGAGAAAACTGTAGATAAAATTTTATAACAGACCAAAACCTTTTACCTTTCCCCCTTTCTTCAAAAGCAGAGGGCATGCACATTGCTTCTGAAATAATTAAAAGTCACACTTCACTTTAATTTCCAATCTCTATATTTACCAAACATCTATCTACATACAATAAAAATGCAAGAATGTCACCATGTGGCAGTTCACTTGGCCACAGACAGGGGGCACTGCAAACGACAGCATGATGACAAACTGGGGTTTCAGAGCCACCAGGTCACCATAGCAGCATCAGAGGATGATGGTGCGGGAACTGGAGATGCAGACAGGTAGGTAATCCTGGGTGGGCAGAATGGCAGGTGACCAGGTGGCCCAAGAACGCCACACAGGTTTGGTGAGCTGTAGTGGGAGAAGTGGCTTTGGTGAGAAGTAAAGGGAGGAATAGTAGAACATATGTATTGTTGTTCTCTCCTTACTTCTCCTGGAGCTAGAAGGGGAAGATTTAGAACAAGGCAAATCTCAGCATGTGGTTGAAGTGGTTATTAGGGTCTTGGAAAGGCATTCATTAGACAAGGCACTTCAGGGACCCACAGGCTCTTTAAGGTCCTCAGTTGTACTGGGGTTATCATGCCCCTTCCATGATCTGGGATATGTGGGATATTGAACGTTCAAGGCAGGGCTTCCAATTGTAACTGATTCCCTGCTCCATGCATCTAAGGCAGCTCTCCGTGCCATATCCCATAATCCATTAACCACCAGAAACAGCTTTTGGTAGGGAATGGGGGAGCTGCAATGGTGTGTGTGTGCGTGTGTGTGTGTGTGTGGAGGTATAGATGTAAAATTTTTTGGAAATTTTGAAGCCATGAGGAAAAAATGTGTCCTCCCCCCCCCCCGTTTTTTCTCAGGAAAAAATAGAAATTTTGGAAAAATTAGAAGAAAGTTCAGTGTGGAGTAGTTTTACAAATTGCATGAAACAGTGTATATAAAAGTATTGTGCTCGCAATAAAACAGGTAACCACCCCCCTTTCCCTCAAAAGCAGCAAAAAAAAAGCAAGAAACCATCAACATAAAAAATAATCAGATTTGCCCCTAAGCACCAACAGCAAATAAAGTCTACCTCAATTTTTAAGCTCCATAGAAGGTCTACCCTTTGAGTGGTGCTTAAAAAAGAAAAGAAACAGTAGACACAACATATACATGCAGTCTATTCTATCTCATTTTCTGAACTACTGCTATCATTTCCCGTTTCCTCTTTGTCATTTTTCTCATGGACTTCTAAAAACTTTAGGTTTGCACGGATTGAAACAAGCATTTCTTCCCTTTCGCAGGTCAGTTTGTTTCTTGATTTGGTATGACTATTACCTAACAGAGACCAGATTCTTTCACATGCAGCAGAAGATGCAGGAATCTGCAGTAAGCGAGATGCAAGAGGTGTCAGAGGTTGTGTGGTGCAGAGACCTTGCCACCATGTTGCAGGGGGGATATGTTTTGCAGAATCCCAGAATGCATTCCTGGCCCAAATCCCTGAAGATGTTCGATATTCTGCAACATTTGAAAGTACTTTTCCAACATCAAGTCCTAAGTGCGCAGCTTGTTTTGTAATCCAGTCAAATGCAGCAGCTGTATTCTCATCACTCACACCACAGCCTTTGAATCGTGGATCCAGTAGATTAGCAGCAGCGTGTATTGGATGGCAACAAAATTCTTCCCGTTTCTTAATAAAATCTTTCACTTTACCTTTTTCAGCAGTTGTAAGTGGAGATGCACTTAGGTTTTCAAAAACAGATGTTTTTATCATAGCCATGTGGTAAGGAATTTCTGACAAAAGTGCAGTGTCTGATTCAGACGAACGGATTGCTGAAAAGATTGGTGTTAAAATCTGTAGGGAGTTCTGCAGCTAAACCCAAAACGCATCCTCATCAAGCACAGTGTTCCTTATATTTTGGGGGATTTTAAGATCCTCAGTTATTACTGTTGCTTGAAGAGCTTCTTTGTTTTTTAGTAAACTTTCAAAGCAGATCACCACTCCACCCCAATGTGTTTTATTACAGAGCTTCAGTGTCACTATTTTATTCTGTGCATTTTTTTCTGCTTGCTTCTTCTTGAAGACTGTGGTGACAACATGAGTAGCTTTTACATATTTGATAACTTCTTTCGCTCTTCTATAAATCCTTTGAAGGGTGTCCAGTTTCATGAAGTCACTAAGAAGTAAATTTAGTCCATGAGATGCACATCCTATTGCAGTAATATGTGGGTACTTGTCCATTGTGATTTCTGTGGGATGTAAACACTAGAGCAGTCAAGTACAACAATGCTAGAAGGTATCTCATTCCTCCAGCCACAACTTCGTGGTCACCTGGATTGAGATAACTTCCTTTTGCAAGCTAGAAGTGGGAGTGGCTTCACCTGGGAAGGTTAGAGTAAAACCCACAGGTCAGCAGCCATTCTCTCTCTCTTGGATCTACTACCTCATGAAAGCAACATCTTAGGAAGAATGCTCAGTTGGCTTCCAGCCAACTGGGGCCTAATGGACTTCTCTCCCACATGGAGAGATTCCAATTGTATATATCTTTACTATGCATAAGCCTGCCTTCTTTTGGGAGTCTTCCTGTCTCTTCAATTGAATGTCCATGAGTAAACGCTTTATATCTTTTTATAGAAGACGTGTGCTGTGTCTTATTTGAAGAGGGATAAAGGGGAAATATATAGTGACAAACCAGGAAACTAGATTAAGCTGATTCTAGCGAATCAAAGCAACTTCCGCTGTGTGTATTTTAAAAGGGAATGTTACTCTGCTATTTGAACTTGCAAGCGCAAGTTAGGATGAGATATATTAAATTATAAATCATCATCCACGTTCCAAATATTCCCACAATTTCCCATGCAGCTTTCATATGACTTGCATTGTCAGTCAGCAAAGCAAATACTTTACCACTCTCAGTTTTCTCTAAAACTCCACATATTTCACTGCTGATATACTCTGCAGTATGTCTGTTCTCTCCAGTTTCAATGCTTCTAAAAAAGACTGGTTGAGGTGTTGTTATCACAAAGTTGATGATTCCTTCTCCCCGAACATTTGTCCATCCATCTGTAAGTACTGCAAGACATAGCGCTTCACTGATTTTTCCTTGTACAGATTCCATCACACGCCCATGTTCTGACTCCAAAAGGGGCTTGCTCAAGGAATGTCTGCTTGGCAAATGATATGATGGTCGTAATAATTTAAAAACTTCCTGCCAATATGCATTTTCAGTTATTGACAATGCTGATCCAGAAGCATATATTGCTCTTGCAAGGGCACGATCAATTTTCTCCTGATTTTCAGGTGTCATGTTATCTATAAATGAAGGTATGGTGCCTTTTTGTGAGGCAGTGGTTTGCAACACTTCTTTATGTGAAGGTGCTGCTGGTGAAGAAACAGCAGCAGAAATAGTCTTTCTGGAATTAGAACTCTGGAAGGAAAAGCTACTTGCACTTTCATTCTTGTCCTCATCATTTAATTCCATAAAGTATTTTTTAATGTCTTTAGGGCACCTCTGGCATGCAAGAATGTGTTTTGTCATCCTTGTAGCATTTGGAAAAGAATATTTCTTCTCACAATAGTTGCAAATTGCAGCTTTGCTCTCAGTAGAAACTGCACTGTGGAAATGTTTCCAAACTCTAGATGTTGGTCTCACCATTTCACTGAGAGGAAGGAAAAGAAAAACCAATTTACTGGCCAGACTATAGGTAAACATTCTGCTTTGATGGTGGAGAACATTAATGGGAATCATTTAAGGGCTACGAAAAAGAAACCTAATTTGTCAGACAAATTTACCCTCTTACCTGTCAGTTAAGGCCTGAGAGGAGGACAGAAAGTATCACTTCCTGTATACCAGGCATGTCCAACAGGTAGATCGTGATCTACCAGTAGATCACTGGACGTCTGTGGTAGATCACTGGTAGATCAGTGGCTCCCTCCAAAGAAGCTAAAAAACTTTAGCTCCCCTTAAAGACGCTCAACATCTTTGCCCTGCACCCCTAAAATGACCTGAACCACTAAAAACAGGGCTTTCCTTCCTAAAAAAAGCTCAACGTCACTTTCCTCTTCCCTAAATAAGCTCAACAACTTTGACCTGAACCCCCAAAAAGGGGATAGATCCCTGCCAGTTTTTAACTCTGTGAGTAGATCACAGTCTCTTGGAAGTTGGCCACTCCTGCTGTATACCAACAGTTACTCAAATGTAGGAGGTGAGAGGTACACAAGTAAACTAAACTGGAGGCTTTTCCATGCAGTGCCCCCTAGTGGCACAAATGCATATTTCTCCTGTTTGAGAACTGCTTATTCAAGTACAGTGTTACTTGAATGCTATCCCAGGATTTGCTTGTCTCCAGCTGAGAGAACTTGCAATAATGTAAGACTTTACAAAAAGTCTCAGAAATATTTCATTAAGGTCTTCATGTTATATAGTTTGAATACCATGTCATAGATATATCATTTATCATTGGAAAAGAACATGTTCCACACAATTTCTTTTTCAATTTTCCCGGGGGGGAACGGCTTTGGAAAAAACAAGGGGGGAACCTGTTTTTCTCACCCCCCCCATTTTTCTGGCTTTTCCCCAGGCCTTCCCATCCCTAAGATTGTAAGATTGCGTAAGATTGTAAATGCTGCTGGTTATCTGAGGAACCGGTGGTTGAAAAGACTTGTGTACGCTTTATAAATGAAAAGAAGGCTAAAAGCAAATCTCTTAAATGGAGTGGTTGAAAATATAATGGGATTTTAGATTTATTTTTTTATTTTTTTAAAAATGAGTATGTTTCAGGAATATGGTTAATTTCTACTTTCCCCTCTTTCCAAGATTCTAAGCTGCAGTGAGGTTTTGCAGTGATTTTGAGGTCATGCAGAGATTCTAAAGCATTTGAGGTCATGCTGGATAGACTTCGGAAACACTCTGTTCCTACATCGGTGACAGTTTAGCTCCTGTCCGGAACATTTCAACCATCAAAAAAACAACACCCCCCACCTCCACTTAGTCCTGATGCTTGCAAACCCCGGCTAAGTTTACAAAGTGAATTGGGTATTACAAGCAAATGTAATTCAGGCAGGCTGACTGAGACACTACCTGTGCCCATTCTTAATGTGAAAGGAAGTGTCTTTTAAGAGACCTTCCAGACAGCCAGTATTTTGTGGAAGGGATTCAAGCACACACGCAAACTTTATGTTTGTGAAGTTTAAGTGGATTAAAGTACTCTGCTGCTGTTTGCACAAGAGAGTCACTTTTTTAAAAAAGAAAAGAAAACATTTTAAAGGAACTTTTTTTCAGCCAGAGTGCTGAATTCTTTCCTGGGCAGCCTGCTAGAGCCACATGCAGTGGTGGGAGGGGCCAAAGGCAAAAAGTGGGTGGAGCTGTGAATGCAAATATTAGCTTTGTGCAATAGCTAGTTAATTCTATACACACTTGTACAAAACTTTCCATCCTCCATCCAGACAAGCAAAAAGCATTGTCAGATTTCAAGGGTATATTTTAGCCAGACAAAAATGCTCTGGGTGCAAAGCAGGGACATTGAGAGGTGTGGTCTGGGGAGAGGGGGCACAGCCTGAATGGGGGGCTCAAAGGGATGGACAGAATGTGGCAGCTAGATAGGTGTCTGGGAGTGGCCATCGAGACCATATAACACCGGTCCCGAGAGACCTGCATTGGCTCCCAGTATGTTTCCGAGCACAATTCAAAGTGTTGGTGCTGACCTTTAAAGCCCTAAACGGCCTCGACTCAGTATACCTGAAGGAGCGTCTCCACCCCCATCGTTCTGCCCGGACACTGAGGTCCAGAGCTGAGGGCCTTCTGGCGGTTCCCTCACTGCGAGAAGTGAGGTTACAGGGAACCAGACAGAGGGCCTTCTCGGTGGTGGCGCCCGCCCTGTGGAACGCCCTCCCATCAAGGCAATAAGTAACTTTTAAAAGACATCTGAAGGCAGCCCTGTTTAGGGAAGTTTTTAATGTTTAATGCTGTGTTCTGTTTTTAATATTTTTAATATTTGGTTGAGAGCTGCCCAGATGCGCAGGGCATAAATAAATAAATTATTATTATTATTATTATTATTATTATTATTATTATTATTATTACTACACAGGGGCCCAGATGCATCTATACATATATGCATAGCAGATACAGGTATGTAAATTTTATGCAATTCTGTGCAATAGGACTGTGCCCTGAAGTCCTTCAAACACCAAACAAACACTCCTGAGATATTTCAAAATGCTCAAGTCTCAAGTCCCCCACACGTCCCAAGAAGGTACGCAGATGATGGGCCCCTGATGTCTAGGGCAGAGAAAGAGCAGAGCTCTAGTAAATAGGAACCCCCCAGTTTTGGGATTCTCCTACCAACTGATGCCAAAGTTTTGTACTCGTTTGGTACCATTTGGTACCGCGAGCCTTACGTTTTCGTGCAGCCCCCCAAGCTGAGTAATTGAAACATCAAACCGGGGTTTGCAGTTAACACCCCCAAATCCAACATTGTCTGATTCACTCTAAACCGGTGCCAAAATTTTGCACTCGTTTTGTGCTGCGAACCCTGTCTTTTGCACTGCCCCCCAAATTGAGTAATTGATACACAAACCGGGGGTCACAGGTACCCGCCCCAAACCCAGCATGGTCCGATTTGTTTTTCTTTAATAATGCTGAAGAGGAGCTCGGAAGCCAGTCACTGCCTGCCTCTTGCTTCTCCAGTTACTGCTTGAGCGTACAAGGAGAGTCCTTGTCGCTGACGATGGACTCATTCGGCAGCCTGAGGTTTTGTAAACACAAGCCAGCTCCCTGACATGGGTGAAGTCACGTAGAAGAGGGACACTTTCCTGAAACCTTGGGTCATGCCCAGGGCTCTCTCCAGAGGAAGCCTGTTGAAACCAGAGGGAACAGCACACAGCATGCAGAGGCAGGAACCTGAGCCAGTGGCAGCGGGGAAAGAGCTGCTTCAGTCTGTTCCCCAAGAGCCCAGGACAAACACAAACAAGGAGCATGGAACAAGACCGTGTGCTTGTAACATATCTAGCTGCATCATTGACACATGTGACCGATGCATGGCTAGAATCTGAACCCGTTGGACCTTCCCTTCCAAAAGGCAAGTTCAGTGGAGCGATGGCAAGGTCACTCTCTGGACTGTGCTTTCTTGAAAACGTTTCCATTCAGGGCCAAACTGGATGCAGCATTAAATGTGTCTTCGCTTTTGATGTGCAGATTTGTTCAGTTTAATAAAAGCTCATAGCACCAAATGAATAGCGAGGGGAGGGTGCTGATAATTGTTGAAATCGCAGGGAGGGGGATTTAAACATCTCTCCCCCTCTTATAGGGACGTGGGTGGCGCTGTGGGTTAAACCACAGAGCCTAGGGCTTGCCGATCAGAAGGTCGGTGGTTAAAATCCCCACGACGGGGTGAGCTCCGGTTGTTCGGTCCCTGCTCCTGCCAACCTAGCAGTTTGAAAGCACATCAAGTGGAAGTAGATAAATAGGTACCGCTCCGGCGGGAAGGTAAACGGCGTTTCCGTGCGCTGCTCTGGTTCGCCAGAAGCGGCTTAGTCATGCTGGCCACATGACCTGGAAGCTGTACACTGGCTCCCTTGGCCAGTAAAGCGAGATGAGTGCCGCAACCCCAGAGTCAGTCATGACTGGACCTAATGGTCAGGGGTCCCTTTACCTTTACCCCCTCTTATGGACTTGAAGAAAACCCCTCTTCTGAAGATGATGCCAATGAGGGATTTCCTCCCCATGCAAATAGCAACTGGGCAGGGGGGATTTTGTCAGGACAGCAGAGGAAAGAGTTAAATCCCCACCCCCACCCCGCTTGCTGTCCACTGTTGGAAGCAGGATACTGGATCAGATGGGACTATGGTTTGATCAAGCAAGGCTCTTACTTTGTTATACGAATATTACAAGCAGGGCCAGCCTAAACGTGAGGTGACTGCTTCATGCAATAAATGCCGGGGGGGGGGGCGGAGAGACTATGGTGTAGCACTGTTGGAGGACACAGCTATGTGCACCAAGAAGAAAAACGTCTTGGTTCTGATCTTGACTACAATTAAATAGGGCCAACCTGAGAGCAGAATCAAGGCAAGCAGTCGCTCAGGGGAGCAATATTTTTAAGGGTGGCAACAAAGCAATAAATAATCTTTTAGCAGGCATCCTCCAGGGCACTGAAAAGGGACTCTGGGTTGCATCACTTTAATTGTACTGCCCTTATCAGGGTAGCAAAATGTCCACAACTAGCCCCAGGATTAAGACTACATTCCTGCACACATTCACTTACAGGTTCCACAGAACTCAGTGGCACTCACATCCAAATAAACATGTATCCACCTTGGTAGAGCATGAGACTCTTAATCTCTGGGTTGTGGGTTCAAGCCCCATGTTGGGCAAAAAGATTCCTGCATTGCAGGGGGTTGGACTAGATGACTCTTGTGGTCCCTTCCAACTCTACAATTCTATGATTCTATGTATAAGGTTGAGGGACCCAGGTGGCGCTGTGGGTTAAACCACAGAGCCTAGGGCTTGCTGATCAGAAGGTCGGCGGTTCGAATCCCCGCGACGGGGTGAGCTCCCGTTGCTCGGTCCCAGCTCCTGCCCACCTAGCAGTTCGAAAGCACGTCAAAGTGTAAGTACTGTAGATAAATAGGAACCGCTCTGGCGGGAAGGTAAATGCTGTTTCCGTGCACTGCTCTGGCTTGCCAGAAGCGGCTTAGTCATGCTGGCCACATGACCCGGAAGCTGTACGCCGGCTCTCAGCTAATAAAGCGAGATGAGCGCCGCAACCCCAGAGTCAGACACGACTGGACCTAATGGTCAGGGGTCCCTTTACCCTTTACCTTTATGTATAAGGTCGGGCTGAACATGTGCTAAAATCATTACAAATAGTAGCCATGCAAGAATTAACCCTCTTACTTACATTTTTAAAATATATATATAGAAGGTGCAGCATTTTAGCTCTCAACGTCGGCATTTTCCAACACAAAGCCAGAATTTCCATAAAGTAACATTCTAAATAAATTAAAAGGAGAGTGAAAGCAGGGAGAGAAGCACACCCCGGCGTCTTGGATTTGCACACACACAAAAAGCTGACTGTTGCTTAGAAGCTCTCTGAACCCAAAGTGAAAGGCTCACCCTCTGAACCTTTCGGCTTACAAGAACTGGAATTTTCCATAAATATGTGTGTCACTGTGCTGATGGAAAGCTACATAGCTATCCCTACCCTGCAGTCCAATGTTTCCAAAAGGGAGTGCTACCACCCCCAGGGCGGGGCAATGGTATTACCTAGGAGGGTGCTAAGAGGCAGGGGGCAGCAGGGGGGCACTGGAGGTGTAAATGACTATCAGATTTTGA
Organism: Darevskia mixta; assembly: GCA_034641385.1. NCBI lineage: Eukaryota > Metazoa > Chordata > Lepidosauria > Squamata > Lacertidae > Darevskia > Darevskia mixta. The sequence continues at coordinate 2,510,830 of JAWWNH010000062.1, read as the reverse complement.
AAAGCTTGTATCACTGGCTCAAGTTCATCAATTTTATTGAATTAATTAAGCTAAATGGTTTTAATTGTATTTTGAATAAATGTGCAATTTATTGTTACAGTGTTTAATTTTATTGTGTTATTGTCTCCCTTAGTGGGCCATGCAAACCACTGTTCAGAATGTTTTCAATGGGGCAGGGTAGCAGGCACTGGGGATGAGTTTATAGAGTCAAGTTCAACATGTCCAAAGAGGAACTAACTCCAGTTCACATTCACCCCTTTTACAAAATGAACTTCAGTTCACATTTTGTTCACAGTTCTATTCAAGTTCATGCAAACCATCCTCAGAGATTTCTTTTTCGGCATTCAGAACGTGACCGGCTGCTGTGCTGAAATCTAAAATATACTTAAGAAGGCTAACGACACACACACACAAAGCAAAAAACATGTTATGTATACAGTGGTCTGTGGTTGTCTGAACTTGAGTCTGGAGTCTAGACTAAGGATTCTGAGTTCCTGTGTTCTGATTCGATACATGATGTCCAATCACATAACATTTCAGGACATTTGGGCCTCTGTCATTGGCCCTTGAACTCTGAGTCACGATTCGCAGCTTGGAAGTTTAGGCAGCCAATCGTGTTGGGGGTAGGAGTGGCTCAGGCCTTCAGGAATGTATATAGGCAGTTGCTTTGCCCGTTTCCCAGTTATGTAGTTCAATAAAGGTTCTTGCTGTTATCGCTGTGTCTTGCCTCGTGGGAACCCACCTACACTTCAGAAGAAGAAGAAGAAGAAGAGTTTGAATTTGATATCCCGCTTTATCACTACCCGAAGGAGTCTCAAAGCGGCTAACATTCTCCTTTCCCTTCCTCCCCCACAACAAACACTCTGTGAGGTGAGTGGGGCTGAGAGACTTCAGAGAAGTGTGACTAGCCCAAGGTCACCCAGCAGCTGCATGTGGAGGAGCGGAGACGCGAACCTGGTTCACCAGATTATGAGTCTACCGCTCTTAACCACTACACCACACTGGCTACACACACGCATGTAAGAGAATAAATTTGGAAAGTGAATCAGAAACCATTCAAAGTCACAGATGAACTCAATTCACATTCAGTTCACCTGGAAGTTATGGAAATCGCTTTCCAGTGTAGCTCAGAGATTTTTGAAATAATTTGGTGAACTTTGTTAAATCAAAGTAGTTCATTCCAAAGACCTCTCCAGGGTCTCGGGAAGGCATTTTCCTTCTGCATCAGATGCCACTTGATCCTTTTGTAAAACTAGAGCTACCAGGAATGTCCCTTGGGGAATTCTGCATGCCAAGCATATGCTCTACCCACCCTTCCTCTCCCTTTGGCCAGTCCCCGTTGTCAAACTTTAGACTGTAAGTTCCTTGGAACAGGGACTTTTTTGGGTTACACGCTGCAAAACGCCATGTGCACAGATGGTGCTACATCCATCATCGCCATCATAATCCAGCCATCTGTGAACAGGCGGAACATCTCAAACTCACAGCGAATAGCAGATCCAGCCTTTTTAGGTTGGCAGGAACCTGCTTTGGGAACCATTATTGCTGTCTACTGGAAAAGGATTCATTTTTGCTCGCTGAAGCAATCGCTTCTGCTTTTTTATTCGGGTTTTCTTTTTCGTGACTCTGGTCGTTTTCTTACCTTGCCCCATTGCAAAATGTTTACATAGGTCAGCGAACTTACACCATCCCTGCGGCTTTTGAAACAAAAACATGTTTCTTTTGATGTTCCCTTACAGGGAGACACATTTTATTTACTGATCCTGCGCCGCCGCCATCTCCTTGTGTTTTAGGTTATGTTTCCTTCTGGAAAGTGTGTTTCAAAAAGCCTGCAACTCAGAGTGAGCTTCCCGGGGTGTGAATGAGCATGTGGCATATTCTAAATTCCTTTCCCATCTTGGATAACACTCTTAAGTATCTCTGGAGAGAGACGAGGCTTCTTTTAAATCAAACTCTGACCTCTTTTACTAAGGGTCGCTTCAACCGTTAAACGCAGTTTCCAACACAGAAGGCATTTCCTTGTGGGGTGTAGTGAGCAGAGTGTCATACGAGACTTGGATTCGAAAGCTCCCGGGGGGCTGTGCACTAATCACAGTGATGAGTTTGGGGCGTTAAACTGTATGCCAGACCCCACTAATCCCTGGATCCAGCAAGTGTTAAAATATAAGGCAGGCTAGCTTCTTCATGAGGTAATAGCCTGGGTGATGAGCCATTAAGGAGAACAAAGGAAAGAGGTTCTGTGTGAGATTGCAAATGGGTGCAACTCACAGATAATTAAAAGGAAAAAAACTGAGTTTAGAGTTGAGTTGTAGTTCTTTATAGTAAATTTTGTTGAGGTTTATAAAGGGAAATACAAAGCTTAATATAAAATACCCTTTTTATCCAAACTAAAGCATTAATCTAAATAAAATAAAAGCATAGAGAGAATTTGGGGGGGGGAAGAGAGAGAGAATAAGAAGTAGAAAATATATTCAAAGAGAGAGAGAAATACAGTTAAGAAAATAAAGAACTTCCGGTGTCTGCCCACTCTATATAAACAATATTCACTTAATCCAATCCAATATAACACCCAGCGACACCACTTTCTATAAACAAACATTATCTTCAATCTTCAAATCCAAACGTCATTATTTCATTTTCTTTTTTTCATGCAAAAAGTCTATGAGAGGTTTCCAATCTCTAGTAAATGTTAACAATGGCTTTTGTTTGATTAAGCATGTCAATTTCTCTGTCTCAGCTAAATCCGTTAAATTTAAAAACCACTCTTCCATTGTTGGTAATGGCGAGTCATTTCCATCTTTGTGTATATAGAAGTCTCAGCGCCGCGATTATATATTGAAGCAAAGTTCCATAGTCCTTTTCTAACTGTTGAGTTGTAGTGATCTGACCTGGAAGGAAAGCAGAGAGCTGGAGAGAGAGTGTGAGAGAGAGCAATGTTTGAGAGTTAACTTGAATCCAAGGCTGTGCAAATGCCTATTGGGGTGATTATGCTGCAAATCCCAATATCCCAAGATTGTAGATACAGTGGTACCTCGACTTACGACGATAATGCGTTCCGACGCCATTTTCGTAAGTCAAAAAAATTCGTAAGTCGAATCCCCATAGGAATGCATTGGGGGAGGGGGAAATTCGTAAGTCGAAAAATCCGGGTCAAAAATTCGTAAGTCGAAAAAATCCTATTAAAAGCGGCCGCGACGTCTTTTCGCAAGTCGAAAAAATTCGGATGCGGTGGCCATTTTGTTTTACCGGAAGTCATTCGTAACTCGAAAAAAACGTAACTCGAGTTACTCGTAAGTCGAGGTACCACTGTATGTGTAAATAAACCATATCATAAAGACACCACAGACTCCGCTGTGCTTCATTTCCGAACCCCTGGAATGTCTCACTGCTCCAAGGTTGGCATGGTGTGCAATACCTGTTTCTTAAGCTCATCAACCTACCTCACAGGGGTGTTGGGAAGATAAATAAGCCATTCCTTCTCCCCAGATTACCCTCAGAACTTGAGATGGGTATTTTATGGTTTTCATCCCCCCCTCCCCCAAAAAACCACATTTCCAGCAACTGGCTCCTTTTCCCTAGTGATTTTTTTCAGCAGTCCTGTGGGAAAGTCCGCTTATTTCAATTGCCTTCACTTGCCCTCTCTCAGCTACCTTCACTTGCTCTGAGTGACTATGTAACGCACATCCCAACTTCCAAACAATCCTAGGATCTGTAGTTTACCCCCTCGCAGTTTAATTTCCAGAATCTCCACTTGAGGTTGGGAATGTCTGAAAGCCTGGAGAGCTGCTGCCAGTCAGTGTTCAGGGTACTGAGCTAGACGAGTCAAGCTCCCTATGTTCCCATATGTACATGCTTTTTGTTTTAAGCTTTCTGGGTGCTCTTACTTTTCCTTGGCTCAGTCCCATAATCCTGCATGGGGAACCTGCTTACCTGGAAAGCAGGCCTGCACATATATTTATATATATACCTGTACACAACACAGCAACAGGTAAATTATTACTTCTCCTCTTGTACCACCTAAGAGCTGGGGATTTTCCACTACAGTGTCATAGCTTAGGGAAATTTTTCAAAGGGCAGCAGAATCTCAAGCTATCTGATTCTAGTGCTGATAATAGTGGCACTTGATTTGCTTGACTAAGGAAGCTGTTGGCAAAAAACGTTACAACTGGCCATTTGCTTCTCTCCGCACGCATACTTTGGCTCGATTTCAACCAACGGAAGCTTTTTCCAGACGTGTTCAGAATAATCCGACAAGCTATTGCCTGGCCAAATACAGAAGCGATGAGAGCAGTTTTATTTTTTAACATTGAGAGAGCAGGATGCCAAAATGTAGCCTGATAGCCTATCTAAATAAAGTACTGCGGACCAGTTTTAGTGATGAAAGTTATATCCTGCTTTAGAAGAAAGATGCATTTTGTTCTGTCTTTGGGTGCCTCCTGACTGTCAATATTTTGCAGGAGGGATCCAGGCATTTAGGTTTGGGCAAGTAATAATAATAATAATAATAATAATAATAATAATAATAATAATTTATTATTTATATCCCGCCCATCTGGCTGGGCTTCCCCAGCCACTCTGGGCGGCTTCCAACAAAATATTAAAATACAATAATTCATAAGACATTAAAAGCTTCCCTAAACAGGGCTGCCTTCAGATGTCTCCTAAAAGTCTGGTAGTTGTTGTTCTCTTTGACATCTGATGGGAGGGCATTCCACAGGGCGGGTGCCACTACCGAGAAGGCCCTCTGCCTGGTTCCCTGTGACTTGGCTTCTCGCAGTGAGGGAACTGCCAGAAAGCCCTCAGCGCTGGACCTCAGTGTCCGGGTAGATCGATGGGGGTGGAGACGCTCCTTCAGTAAAGCAGATTAAAAGGCTTTGTTTCCCTAGTGCAACAAGTTCATTTCTCTCTCTGTCTCTCTTTTTCTAAAGGACTTTTTGCAGACAATATCATCACATGTTCACAAATCATCATGAATGAACAACCAGAACAGCTGGCGGTGCCCATAGCCTAACCACTACATTACCACGACATAAATTTTGTGCAAGGAAATCAGGATGGCTGCTGAATAAAGAGGTTATCTGGAAGAGCCCTTTCTCTATGCTCTCCCCAGCCAGCTCATTAAATTACCGTAAATCCCATGGAGTTTGGTGGCCATTTTGCATTTCTAACCCTGTGCTAGATTAGGGGCAGATTATTATCTGTATCAAGAGCCTATTTACCATCAATTCAATGTTCAGATATGAATGTTAACATGATGGCTCAGCATAAGCCGAAAAGATGCTTTGCTTGGTATCCTTATAATAACTCTTTTAAAACACACACACACACAACTAGGTCATGGAAAGGGGTTCTTGGATTAAATAACTGAAATCTATTCCTGAATTATTATTTTAAAATTTTAGCTTTTATGAGTCTTGGCTTTGCCCGTTTTATTCCTAGAAGGTTGTTCAAGCAGCTGGAGCATAGCTGTCAACCTTTCCCTTTTCTTGTGAGGAATCCTATTCGGAATAAGGGAATTTCCTGCAAAAAAAGGGAAAAGTTGACAGCTATGAGCTGGAGGAAAGAGAAAAAGAGGGAGGAAGAATTATGTATGAAATTAACAATTGCACAGAAGTCCAGGGCTTGTGTACTGTACCTTTGACAACTGTATGGAAGTGGGCATTTAATCAGGTTCAGCTTGTCATACAAAGGTGGGTTAAGTGCCAGGCTGAACTCCGAAATAAACTTACCTGGAAGTATTGTCCCCCTGAAGTCCAGGGCCAGTCCTACCATTGGGTAGAGTGAGACTGCCACTTCCAGCAGTGGATGCTGGGGGTAGGAGCTCAGCAGCATCCTCAGCCAATACTGCTTCTGAGCCCACCAGCACACCTTGCACTTTCCATCTTCCCAAGCTGGTACCCCAGCAGCAGAAATGTATATGGTCATCTTCACCACCTGCAATATCTGGAAATGCACAAGGCGAGAGGGGGAGGTGGAAGACAGGACAGCGCAGGAAATGGGCAGATGGAGTCATCCGCAGAGAAGCCATGGCTGTTTTTTCTCCCACCTCCATGGGAGCAGAGAACTTGGGGTGCTAGAGAAGTTTGATCCCACTTCCATTTAAAGGTGTACCTACCTAATTCACACTTGTTGAAATAATACGCAGATTAAAGCACAGACCATCCTTCAAAATGCAAAGTTCTCCAAATGCAGTTGGGCGATATCTGGGTTTTCAACATCACAATATGTCACCAGCTAAGCATTGTGATATACTGATATAATTCCAGCCAAGAAATCCATAGAAAAATGCATCTACATGTGTTAAACTAGGGGAGATTGCCTTGCAAAAATACATGCGCCGCAACGTGCTCAGACCCACAAGCATGACTTGCTGTAAATGTTCATCATTCCGCACTGATATTTTTGAGAGGGGGAAACCACGGTGGAAAAGTCAGTTTGATCATTTAACCAAGGCTCTCCATTAGGAGTGAGAGTCGTGCGTAGATATCAGGAGGGTAAGCAGATCTGTCAATCAACAAAGCTCACCTATACATCAAAAAAGGGGGGAGGGGGAGGGGCAACAACCACATTTTTCCATTTATCAAAATCCTGGCTGGCTTCTAAAGACAGCAGTCTTCACAGCTGTCACTCTGTTCCACTTTGCCAGGCAAAACTCCTAGCTGGGAATTGAGCAAGTTACCTTGTTCTAGCAGTGCCGTTGACATTGGGAGGGTCTTCAGTTGGTTCACCTGCACTTCAAACTACCCCATTGCGATGTTCAAAGCATAGATCTCTTGATATACCCTTGGTTACTGGGAACTTCTTGGGATAATGTTTCTCAAGCTTTACACATCAGTATACCTGGCTCTGCAGCCAAGCTCAGTTACTGAGCTTGTGAACCTCTGTTCCTTTCCTACCTACTCCAAGCTCTGTGCTACTACCCATTCTGCAATAGTTGCAGAGCTGGTATCAGCACCCTGGGCAAGGCCCATTGCTGATGCCTGCCTGCTCTGACTGCTCTTTAAGTCTAGCCACCATTTAAATTTCCCACCTTAGTGTTACTCCAAGTCAGAGTGAGAAATTAAACTGGCAGCTAGAGCCTACTTAGGAAAGCTGTTGCCTTCCACCACCAGGCCTCACTGACAGAGGAGGTGGAGGTGGGGCCTGTCAGAGGGCAATTTGTCCAGGGCCCTGAGTATTTTTTCCTCTGGAAAATGGGATGAATAGACACTACCCCTTTCATCCCACATTACAGAGAGGAAGAGGGAAATATTACACTGGTTTTTTAGCACTGCAGCATGAAAGAGCAGGAGGGTGTGGAATAGCAATGAGGGCGGCCTGGAGAAAGCCTAAGGCATGGGAAAGAGACCGTGGGAGAAAACATATATTTCCATTTAAATGATAGCAATTGTTTATAAATGTGCATCTATGCATGTAAATTAGCACAAGTAAATTTTGTGCAAATCTGCACCCTCTTTTTGTGATGCTTTTCCTCCTTTTGGGCAATGTGTCAATGGACACCTTAGCCTGGTAGAATTCATTCACAGAACATAAGCTTTATGCATGTAAATTCCATGGCATGTAGGCTTGGTTTGCAAGGTCATTCACCTGTATAAAATCCAGCAAAACAGAAGAGCCAAAGTTCAGCAGTTGAACACATGCTTTGCATGTGAAAAGATACAGGTTCAATTCCTGGCATCTCCAGGTATTGCAGGTAACCGGGAGGAGAAGGCGCTGGAAGGGCAGTGTGGTGCGGGTACAGCGGCAGAGCCAATCCACTGCTCTCACCACTGCGCACTGCCAATCTTCTTATTGCCTTGCCCCTCTCCGTCTTGGTTACTGGCAGCGCCCTCCATGTTGGGAAGCCAGATAACCAAAGCCTTCCCTCCCACCCACCCACTCTCCACCATTATTGCAATTCTCCAGTAGGTTTTGGATCAAACTTTCTTTTTCAAATGTAGCCTGCCATTCTAGGCCAGTAGCTAAACCTGCTATATCACTTGTAAGAAGAATTAAGACATCCCAGTAAACATCAAAGAGGTTAATTATACCTTCACTCTATATTCCACTTCATGCCATGTATGAAGATATCATCTCATTTCCTTTGATATTCGGCACATTCTTAATTGCTGTCATTAGCATTCCTAACATATCACTTTCTCTAGACCTAGCTATACCTGCCACTGCAATTACGGTTGTTGTTGTTGTTGTTGTTGTTGTTGTTGTTGTTGCTTTGATTAGAGGGGCAAAACCAGATGTTATAAGAGACACAGAACTGCTTCCAGTCCAAGTCTCTTCTCCGTGTTCGTTCCCATTGAAACATTGTATTGTTTCCCACTGTAAGTTTGATAGCCAGTGTGGTGCAGTGGTTAAAATACTGGACTAGGACTTATGTCGGTAAGTAAATTAAAATAAACAATATGTAGTGACACTGTGCATCTTCCAGATCCCTGACAGCCAGGAATGTGAGAGGCAGGAGACACAATGACATCACATCCTGTTAGAGATTAAAACAAAAATACAAAAAAAGGAAAGAGGCATGATGGGATGGCAGCAGTCCCATGCCTCTTTACAAAACAGTAGCTTGGCATTTCCAGAGCAAAACAATTTAATGCAAACCTACCTAAAGCATATTTTCCAAAAACAATTCACAGGTTGAAATGCAGCTATCCTTTAAACGCACACTTCTCCGACCAAACGAGTGCAAAAAAATGCATATATTAAGTGGAAAGCATGCACGACATGCAATATATTATCAAAAATATCATGAAAATGCATTTTATTGCAGAAGATCGCTTACAGAAATGTGTGTTTTGGGGGGAAATGCACTTTAAAATGCTGGTGAGTTTTTCTTTTAATTCACAAAAACGTGGAAATGTGGAGAACTGAACATAAGATTGGAAAAATGAGGAACTGAAAGAAACCTAAATTGATAGTTTTGTCCACCGCCAGCCTCGGGGCATCCTGCACAGCATGTGACCCTCCAAACCAAACACGGCCAGCGGCAGACTTAGGGTTCTCAAATTTCAGCAGCGCCCCGTGTAATGCTAAAATTCACTCCCAGCCTCTTGTGCTCCATTCTTCAGCATGGTTGTGGCACCCCCTGTAGCGCTGCACCCATTCACTCTACCCTAAAACCACCCCACCGGTTATGTATTGTCGCCTGCCCTGAATTTGACACACATACACCCTTTTCCGTTCTGGACACCCAGCCCAAGCTGGCTATTGATACATGGCAGGTGGTCTGCTGTTCTGCTGGTAGGCTTGTGTTTGGCTTGGTGTGTTGCAAGTTGCGCAGATCTGCTGTAAGAACGTGGAATGAAACTGATAGGTCGGAGAGACCAGAGCACAGATCCTGGAACCAGCAGTTCATTGAGCTCCATAAAGACAGGATGAGTCATTTGTAGATGGTTTCTGCTCAAAAGATCTGGGTCTACTGCATCTGTAACACTTAACCAATAGGAGCCAGCATGGGTGGGACTCCATAGCTGAGCTGGCTTCTCAGCACTCTGTGCCACGGACAGTTAATGGAGAGGTAGAAAAGCAAGACAGCAGGGAGCTTGGCATGGTGTAGATGCAACAGAGCCAATCCATGCGCTGCATCCACACCATGCTAAGCTCTCTACTACCTTGCCCAAAGTCTGCCATTCCTCTTTGGTAACCGGTGCTCACCACTGGGAAGCCAGGTCAGCAATGCAGTCCTACTCATGCCGCTGCACCAGTCACTACAGTTGATACTAACCGTGATGGTTTTCTGCCCTAACTTCGGTTAAGATTTCAACACTGCAGCGGGAAGAGGTACGGTTTAGCTTCCCAAGCCAGGCCCACTTCCAGAAAACATGTCCAGCAGGGGGAAAACCATGCAGGCTTGTGTGTCACCTTTGAAGCAGAAGGGCTGGAGGAAATTGCCTTAACCATGGTTTGTGCAATGCAGATGTCAACCTTGGTTGTTCTGCAGAAAGGAGGAATAGAAATGTGAAAAATAAATGAATGAATGGTTAACTGTGCTTAACTACAACCATGGTTTGCAAAAACCATTCATTTGCAAAATGAATGAATGGTTAACTGTGCTTAACTACAACCATGGTTTGCAAAAACCTGCAGCAAACCATGGTTTCACAGACTAGTTTGTGTCCAAACCTAAGCCAATGGGGGGATGTGGTGAAGGGGAGCTCTGTCAGAAATCTAGTGGAAGGCTTTCCCACCACCCTCTGCCCTGCCTGCCTGAGCCTGGCAGGGTTTTGTATTTGGCAGCTTGTCCTCTACAACTGCTTCTGCTAACTATATTGTCAGCTATATACGTCTGTATATGGATAATAATTTTGAAGCAGACTAAATTCTTCTTGTGTGGACTGTTTACCATCTTAGTAATATCCTCAAAACAAAGGAACGAACAATTGGTTTTAGGGGTGGTCAGTCACCCCTCCTTCAATCTTTTCAAAGCTGCACAACAGAGATTGATACTTATTAAACAATGCAATCCCACCCACCCCATTCTGAGTTTAGCTATTTTTTCCCCTGAACAAGCTTAAGCAACTTGATCTCCCCCCCCCCCTGGACCGCCGTGTTAAAACGTTTTATCTGGAAAAGGTTCAAAACTTGGCTTTCATGATTTTCATCCGAAATGTGCTGCCTTTGGCTGAATTCCTGATTCTGTTTTTGTTTTTGTTTTGTTTTTTTTCAATTCTCAGTGAATGCCAGAAATAAAAAAAAAAAGAAAACGCAGGGCAGAGGGGGCAGGACAGTGCTCACTGGTTGAAAAGTTTGACCCAGTTCTGAACATTTTACAAGTGATTGCTTTGTTTGCTCAAGTTTATAAGAATAGCCAGTACATGGCATGCTATTTCCCTGATCTCACTGGGAAGGCTGATAAGTGCTGGGCATACCTGTAACTTTCCACTTTGCAAAGGGGATCAAGTGTCCAGCTTGTGCAAATTGCATCTGCAAATATGAAGCTTGGGATATCGGAGTTTTGTTTTTTAAAAGCAGATTTTTCGACTGCAGAACTTCTCCATCAGAAACCCCGCACTTAAAAGAAAAGCCAAACCAACACAAAGTGTGCTTTGCTTCTTGCTTGGCGGTTTCTCATATAAGTTAGCAGTTCTCTACTGTATGATAAAGATTCATTCATTTATCTGCCTTAGTTCAGTAACTGACAGGTGCACAAAAACATTGAGCAATTTAAGGTTATTTACAAGGATGTGATGAAATCTTACTAGCCTGAAGATGAAGGTGCAGCATAGGAGGTTCTGGCTAAAAATAAGGTTTTTTTAATATTCTTTATGCACTTTGTTCTAAGTATGGAAACTGAGAACATTCTGCCCTTATATAATTGTGTACATACTGTCCCTACCACACTTTGTGTCCAACTGCATACTAAAAAAAGAAACCCTGTGGATATAAAATCTATATTGCAGAAAGCATCAAGTGCTAGTAATATTTCAGGGAGCAAAAACTTCCCAATGGTATTATATTATTTGGTAATAATGGCAAATCTATGGGTGGCAATGCACATGCTATTTGGCCTGAGAAATTAACAGTACAATCCTATGCATGTTTACTTGGAAGTAAGACACACTGTGTTCAATGGCCTTACTCAGTGGTAGGGTTTGCATGCAAATGATTCCTAGTTCAATCTCTGGCACCTCCTAGCAGAACTGGGAGAGACTTCTGCCTGAAATCCTGCTGAGCTGCTGCCAATCAGTGAGCTAGATAGGCTAATGGTCTGACTCAATAATGTAAGACAACTTCCTATGTTCCTAAATGCTTTTGAATGGCAGCATTCAATTCAGTGCAGTCCCAACTAGGGATGGTACAGGAATCTAATTCCGTTAAAGGCAAACCTAGCAAATTCACACCTTTTGAAACAATACAGGAGCCAAAACACAGCCATACTTTGAAATTTGCACTCCTACGAATTTTGTAATACAGTTTTCCACTCAGTTGATGTGTACACAAATGCATATACTTGTGTAGTGTGCATTAAAATGCATATGTGAATGAAAATAACTTACAAAATACATTTGTTTTGCAAAAATGTGTATATGAGTCAGCATTGCATACAAATATATGTTTATTGGAATACATTAAAACACTAATGAGTTTTCATGAGGGTTTTTGTAAATTGCAAATTGTTGCAGAAATGTGGAGATCTGAATTTAATATTGGAAAAATCAGGAATTTGGTGAACCGAAGCTAACAGAGTTCCCCACCCCACCCCTCACAACACTAACCACAATTTGCACTGAAAAGGGAAATGTGACGAGATAAAGGAGGAGGAGGAGGAGGAGGTGTGACTGAATGGGAGGGGGGGAGAGAAACATCTGATCTGTCAAGCCAGTGTTTCCTTCCTTCCCCAGATTATGAAAGGAATGCTGAGAATGACTTCTGCCTTGGGAGAAGGGATACCCTTCCCTGGCCTTATCTAATTATCTACACATGCATGCATGCAACAGCCAATAGGTGGACACCCAACCTCCTAGAAACTGGCAATTGGTGGGGATGGGAGAGTGGGAGGAGATTAAATCCAGCCCCACCCACCACTAGACAGCTGGTCAGCACTCCCACTGGCTTCTTGAAAGTCATCTGCACAGCAGCAGGAGAAGAACCATATATGTGCGCCCATTTACATCCAGGTAGGGAAAGACACGTGGAAAGCTGTTTTTTCTTGCCCGTTCTCCTAGCTTAATCCACCAGAGTGGGGCATGCAGTTCCATTCGTTTTAATCGAATGAAAAGCTTCATATAAGGGAGAAGCGAACAGTAGCACCACAAATTTCTTGGCTCTTGGATTTGATCAGGGGATAATTGGAACACTTGAATAAACAACAACCCTACAGTTTAGATGAGAACATGAGATCAGTCCTCATTGGGACTGGTAGGGGAGAAAGCAAGGAGGCCAACAGTAGGTGGAGCCAGAGCCAAGGAGTGGCAATCCAAACTAGTCCTAGTTTTGTGCCCCTGCTGAGTTCTACAAGGGCAGCACTGAGACTAAGGAGGAGGAAGCTGGCAGGCAGGGTCACCCCCTGGCCTGGCTGTAAGTAAGAAAGCAGGCAGGTGGAGGCCGGCTGGGGAAGGACTGAGGTTGGTGGGGAAGCGGCCCATTTGCCCAAATGGATCAGCCTCCACTTAGAAGATCTCTGCTGGATCAGACCAAGCATCCCGCATCCCACAGTAGAACATCAGAACCTGCTATCTGGTTTTCTTGGTCCATCTAGCTCATCCAAACGTCCTGGCAGTGGTTCTCCATGGTTTCAGAATGGGGGCATTCCCAGTGCCTATCTAGAGATGCTCAGAACTGAGTCTGGGACTTTCTGCATGCTGCACCACTGAGCTGCCACCCATCCCCATAGACAATCTGGTGCCCCTTAGAACAGTGTTTCTCAACCCTGTGCCTCCAGATGTTTTTGGCCTACAACTCCCATCATCCCTCGCTAGCAAGACCAGTGGTCAGGGATGATGGGAGTTGTAGGCCAAAAACATCTGGAGGCACAGGGTTGAGAAACACTGCCTTAGAAGATCAAAAGCGGTGCATGAAGGCAATAGCTCTTCCCTCTCTGCTGTTACCTCCCAGCAACTTCCAGGGAGGGGCAATGGCATACGACTTCTGAACGTGAATACTGCAATAGGAAATAGCCGCTGATAGACCTTTCTTCACGCAGCACATAGCTAAACTATGGAACTCACACCCGCAGGAGGCAATGATAGCTGCCAAACTTGGATGGCTTGAAAAGAGGATTGGACCAAGAGCCAGGTTTAGGGCAATGTGACCGCTTCTGCCGGCCACTGAATGCCGAGCTTAGGGGTGCTGCAGGGTGTCACAACAGTGATGTAGTGAATTGAGCAGAACGGAAGGTGACTGGCAGGGGGCCTGCACCTGGTTGAACAAATTCCTGGAGGAGAGGGCGACCGATGGCTAGTAGGCCTGGTGGCTATGCTCTGCCTTCACGGTTGGAGGCAAGTGATGTTTCTGTGTAGCAGTTTCTGGAAACCACAGGGTAGGGGAGTCTTTTTTGTGGTCAGGTCATGTGAGAACAGGATGCCAAACTAGATGGACCGCTGGCTGGATCCAACAGGCTCTTCTTATGTTCATTATCTTCTTATCTTGTGCCATACATAGTGCTGTAGCAAAGTACAGTGATCATAATATCTGTTAGTATATCCCTGCAGGACTTGATCTCCTTCCACAGGGCCTGTAAGACAGAGCTATTCCGCCTGGCCTTCAATTTAGCCTGATCCTCCATTCCTTTTTCCCTTCCCTTTTTCTATGAAGAAACCCTTCTGGGACCCCACATTTAAATTATTCCCTGGTCTCCTTGCTGGCCCTAGCAGGACTAACTTGGCCAGCTAGCCCTGGCAATGCTACATTTATGTTGTACTTTATGCTGTTTTTAAGTCGTTTTCAATCAATGTTTTATATTTGTTGTTAGCCGCCCTGAGCCCGGTTTTTAAATCAGGATGGGCGGGGTATAAATAAAAATTTATTATTATTATTTATTATTAGTAATAGAGTGGTACACATGTTCACAACAAAATCATCACTGTGATATTTTGCCGGATATATCCCAATGGGCTTCTTTTTTTGCAATTAAGAGCTATATTTGTATAAAGCAATTTTGACCACGGCAGTGGGGAGGACAGGGGAGTTACGAAAAGTAGCTAAGCTGGTTCAGATTATCACAGCTAAAGGGTACATCTTAAAAAAAAACCATTCAAAAATGATTTTATTATTGGTCAGCTGCGAAGGTTAGATTAAAAATGGGTTGCAAATCGTTATCTTTACTAAGGCAAAGGCTGTGCTTTTCAACCATCACTCGAGTTGCAACAGCTCAGGAAGTTTAGGGTTAAACGCTGGGGATGGGCTGTGACTTGCAGTGGAAATTTCCACTGTGTGCTTTCTTGGTAAGTGGAACAAGCCTTACCCATCAGATAGGGTGCCTATGCATGTGTGTGGTCTCTACATAAACACCCTGGAATGCTGGGTCACATTATCTTTCTCAGCTTTTTGACTACTTTTTGTTTTTGTGCTTTCCTGGAGTTTTATGGGGTCACAAAGTACATATTTGCAGAATTACAGATGGTGGAAGCGGGGGCTGTGTCTGCCTGGGTAAAGGATGCCGAGGACCACCTCTTTCACTCAGTTTGCTATGTTCTCAGGCTGCTGTCTTCCCCTCTATAAAATAGGAAATATCCTTTGTAGATGGATAATTTGGGTGTTCTGTTTATTACTTAACCAGATGGACTGCATCTCACTAGTACAGTGAGGGACGCAAGTGGGGATGGAGGTGAATCGGTGTGTTTTTCATGTTCTAAAAAAAGCCACAGGTTCTGTTTCAGGTAGAATGCTTTCCTAAATGGGTCTGGAACGACCCCATTCCAGAATCAGCAGAGAAACAAAGCATTGTGTATCCCAAGGCAGTGACCCCCATGCTGGAAGATTCAGCACACACAGAGTCACCCCCTGGCTAAGTTACGCCTCTCTGCATAATAAGCCCAGAGTACATTGCAGATATCAGCACTCCCTTTTGCTGCGCAGCAGGATTTCTGTTTCCCCTTTGCTTCATGATGTGCAGAGGCGTACATAGGAGGTGGTGAAACCAGCACCCATCAAGGGTGCAGGCCCAGGGGGCACTCAAAATCACATGTCAGACTATGGAGTTTATGACGTGTGTGTGTGTTTGTGTGTGTGTCAATGTTCTGCTGCTGTTACAGCGAGATCAATTTCATGAGAAGCTTCCCATCCTTCTCGCACCATGGCACAAAGGTGTGCGGCAAAGTGAGTTTCTTTTCAGGGGGTGCCGAATACAGCACCCCTCTGATGATGTGGGCAGAGTTGAGGGCAAGAAGTACCACCCTTGCTCTGATTTGGCTTGTGATAATGCTACATATAGGGCAGGAATAAGCCAGGAAGCCAAGTTAGTGTAAGCGCTTGCGCAATGGGGCATTCCTCCCCTCTGTGCCCCTCCCACTCGATTTTGGCTCTGGGGAGGGCCAGGAGAATCCTTTAAACAGCACACTGAAGGAAGCGAGAGAGGATTGTACCATCTGCTTGCCCCGGCAGAATGATCGCCTTAATGTGACATTGAATTCCTCCCATAGCTAATTGGCTTGGCAATGTAATGATGTCACCAAGCCAAATAAGAGCAAGGGCAATGTTTCATGCCCTCACTTTGGCATAACAGAATCACAGAATCACAGAATCACAGAATCATAGAGTTGGAAGAGACCACAAGGGCCATCCAGTCCAACCCCCTGCCAAGCAGGAAACACCATCAAAGCATTCCTGACAGGTGGCTGTCAAGCCTCTGCTTAAAGACCTCCAAAGAAGGAGACTCCACCACACTCCTTGGCAGCAAATTCCATTGTCGAACAGCTCTTACTGTCAAGAAATTCTTCCTAATGTTTAGGTGGAATCTTCTTTCTTGTAGTTTGAATCCATTGCTCCGTGTCCGCTTCTCTGGAGCAGCAGAAAACAACCTTTCTCCCTCCTCTATATGACATCCTTTTATATATTTGAACATGGCTATCATATCACCCCTTAACCGTCTCTTCTCCAGGCTAAACATACCCAGCTCCCTAAGCCGTTCCTCATAAGGCATCGTTTCCAGGCCTTTGACCATTTTGGTTGCCCTCCTCTGGACACGTTCCAGCTTGTCAATATCCTTCTTGAACTGTGGTGCCCAGAACTGGACACAGTATTCCAGGTGGGGTCTGACCAGAGCGGAATACAGTGGTACTATTACTTCCCTTGATCTAGATGCTATACTCCTATTGATGCAGCCCAGAATTGCATTGGCTTTTTTAGCTGCTGCATCACACTGTTGACTCATGTCAAGTTTGTGGTCTACCAAGACTCCTAGATCCTTTTCACTTGTACTGCTCTCAAGCCAGATATCACCCATCCTGTATTTGTGCCTTTCATTTTTTTTGCCCAAGTGTAGTACTTTACATTTCTCCCTGTTAAAATTCATCCTGTTTGCCTTGGCCCAGTTCTCTAATCTGTTAAGGTCATTTTGAAGTGTGATCCTGTCCTCTGGGGTATTAGCCACCCCTCCCAATTTGGTGTCATCTGCAAACTTGATCAGGATGCCCTCAAGCCCATCATCCAAGTCATTGATAAAGATGTTGAATAAGACTGGGCCCAAGACAGAACCCTGTGGCACCCCACTAGTCACTTCTCTCCAGGATGAAGAGGAGCCATTGATGAGCACCCTTTGGGTTCGGTCAGTCAGCCAGTTACAAATCCACTGAATGGTAAGGTGGAAGGGAATTGGCACTGGCTGGCAGTGCAGATATTCGAAGGGAGCATGTGTACCACTGTGTCGTTTATAGATATTATAATAGCACATCTAAGTAGAATAAATGTGCTGCCTATAAATCAACAACTGCAATCTTGGAACAACCACAATGGGTTGCAGGGCTGGTACATTACATAAGGGAAATTCTAGACCTGCACTAAAAACAAACAGGTATTACACCACTAAGGAAAGCAATGTTGTTGTCTCACATACAATCTTTCTCTGAGGATCAAGCACAGGGCAAACAAGTTTTGCCACCTCAAAGTAGGAGGGGCTTTTTTTCAGGAGTGCTTATTGGTTAGGAACTTGTGATATCACAAAGCAATCTCTCCCACTCCCCAGAGTGATTTTCAAGTTTAAAAACAAGCCAATTGTGTTTTTGAAATAATAATAATTGGTGCTGCAGATTGTTTAAATGTATTGCAGCAATTAAAACAAACAAACAAACAGCACCCCAAAACATTGTGGGGCAGGCAAACTAGTGAAGAAGTAAGGCCACATGGTGGACCCACATTTGAAGGGGAAGTGGAGAGGGAATTGTGGCTTATTGCATAGGATCAAAAACTAAATGAGCAGAAATGCCATCAGAGTGAAATTGGGGGCACATCCCTGCCATACATAGAATCGTAGAATTGTAGAGTTGCAGAGGTGGAAGGGACCCCGACATAGCTGTCAACCCTCCCTTTTTTTGCTGGAAACTCCCTTATTCCAATGCCATTTCCCACTGCTATCCCGGATTGTTGATATCCCTTAAATTTCCCGGATTTCAAAGGAAGCAGCTCCTCTCCCTCCCTGCCGGCCAGGGAGGCTCCTCAGCTGCATTGCTTGGCTGCCAATAAGGAGTCTGAGACCGACTGGGGGCGGAGCTTGCATGCCTTGTGCAGCCAGACCCTCATGCCCAACCAGACAGCCAGCCTGCCTGCCGTCTATGCGCTCGCTCTTTCGCTCACCCGTTTGCACACAGCCTCTGGAGCGCAGGGTGGCGAGGCTACTTGGTGCCATTGCACCGCCCTCGCGGCATCCCTTATTTTCAAATCTAAAAGTTTGGGGAAATCCCTTATTTTCAAATCCGAAAGTTGACAGCTATGGACCCCGAAGGTCATCTAGTTCAACCCCCTGCAATGCAGGAATCTCAACTCAAGCATCCATGACAGATGGCCATCCAACCTCTGCTTAAAAACCTCCAAGGAAGGAGAACCCACAACCTCCCAAGGGAGCCTGTTCCACTGTCAAACAGCTCTTACCGCCAGAATGTTCTCCCTGATATTTAGTGGGCATCTCCTTTCTTGTAACGTGAAGCCATTGGCTCAGGTCCTAGCCTTCAGGAGCATGGGGAAACCAGCTTTCTCCATCTTCCATGTGACACTATTATACCACTCTCAGAGTCATTTGGAATCCTGTAGTTCCTTAAAGGTGCTGACCTCACAGAGCTACAGTTCTGAGCACTTTTAACAAACCACAAGATGGTACAAAATGTTACAATAGTGCTTTAAAGGTATGGTTGGGGGGAGACCTTGGGAGTAGATTACGAGTTTTGTTTCAAATAGATAAAACAATGCTGCTACCCATTAAGGAACTAGGGATACGCTTGTGGAAATTCATCGTGGAGCATTCAGTAAATCTTTCAGACCCAGCAAGGATGCCATCAGAATGCACCATTGCAAAGCCTGCAGACCTGTTTGATATGAATGAAGGCATCCCTAGAATCTCCACAGAGACAATTGGAAAGCTGGGGCTTTTGCCAGCGCACAGGCATTCTTGCTCTAATTGGGATTTAGAGTCTAAGCAGTAGTAATTATAAGTCCACAAGGATCATGGAAATGCAAAAACATAAGAGAAATCCCAATGGGATGCCAGGAAAACGGAATTTTCCAGTTCAGAAATTCTCCCCACCCCTACATTTTGCCTGTTTCTATGGATAACTAATACCTGTTCGGCCTAGCCCTGGTACCACAGACAACTGTTTCAGATGGTGAGTGGCACTCAGAAGTTTTGGGGGAGGAGATCCGCAACAGAGCCAGTGTGGTGCAGTGGTTAGAGTGTCGGACTAGGACCTGGGAGACCAGGGTTCAAATCCCCACTGTGCCATGAAGCTCATTGGGTGACCTTGGGCCAATCACTCACCCAGTCTCTTAGCTTAGCCTAACCTACCTCAAAGGGTTGTTCTGAGGATAAAATGGGGAGTGGGGGAGAAACCACAAATACCTCTTTGAGCTTCTTGGAGGAAAGGTAGGATATAAATCTAATAAATAATAAAAATAATAGAATGAAGGATATTGTTGTTATTATTTTTTAAAATTGTATTCAGGCTTTCCATTTAAAGCATACACGTACCTGTCAAAGGTGGCTGACGCAGATTTAAAATCCAGTAAAATACTTGATTAAAGGAACGGGCAAATGAAAATGTGATTAGCAATAATAGCCACAGTCACTGTGACATCAACTCACATTCAGGTCAGCAAACAATAGTCAGGTTCAGCTTATGTCAAAAAGCCTTCCAGGAGAGGCAGATGGTCGACACTAATTGCCAGATGGCTGGCGGTGATGGGGGCCCATGAATCTCCCCCAGGAAGGTGTTCCGTAGCCCAGATGCTGTAACGACAAAACGACCCAGAAAAGACATGCCTTCAGTAGCCACCCATTGGCCTCAGACATATGTTGCATATCTGGCCCTTAGTGACACAGGCTGGGGGAGCTAAAGAAAACCTCTCCCCGTCACACACACACAAAAGCAGAAGAATTTGCATTTAGGGAAAAGTACTCTGCTCTCAGGGACACGGGTGGCTCTGTGGGTTAAACCACAGAGCCTAGGGCTTGCCGATCAGAAGGTCGGTGGTTTGATGCTGCTTAGTCATGCTGGCCACATGACCTGGAAGCTGTACGCTGGTTCCCTCGGCCAGTAAAGCGAGATGAGCGCCGCAACCCCAGAGTCGTCCACGACTGGACCTAATGGTCACTTTACCTTTTACTCTGCTCTCAACTACCAGCTTCTAACATGCTGGAATCTGCTGAATTAAGTCTCCCTTGAGTTTCCCAGTAAAGGAAAAAGAATTAGGATGCACACAAAAAAATTAAGGTTTTTAATTAAATTTATATACCACCCTTAATCTGAGGACCACTGTGCCGTATAAAGTATGGGAGGGGGGGGAATACATAACATCAGTGCTTTTTTCCTTAAAAAGAAAAATGTTTAGGGGTACTCTCATTTAAACCCAAGAAAACCACCATTTTAGGGCAAAAATAAATACAGTAAATGGGCAAAAGTACAAAGATTCACAAAATGTTTAGGGGTATGCATACCTCTGCATCCCCCCAGAAAAAAGCACTGCATAACATATTAACGAAACAATACTCCCCAGTTTGAGATGGTTGGACAGTGTTCTTGAAGCTACTAACATGAGTTTGGCCAAACTGCGAGAGGCAGTGAAGGATAGGCGTGCCTGGCGTGCTCTGGTCCAAGGGGTCACGAAGAGTCGGACACGACTGAACGACTGAACAACAACCCCCCAGTTTAAAAGGCCATAGATTGTTAGCCGAAGGCCTGAGATAAGAAGGTATTTCATGAAGGCACTATGTGAATCATTTTGTTTGATTGGTTTTATGCAGGTTCTATGCAGGCAGCTAAGACTTTGGGCTCCCTCGGCCAGTAAAGCAAGATGAGCGCCGCAACCCCAGAGTCGTCCGTGACTAGACCTAATGGTCAGGGGTCCCTTTACCTTTAAGACTTTGTGGAAGTATGTTGGTACCGGTAACCTTTTCAAAAACTCAAAGGAAAGACTGACACCTGCTGGCTGTTGTGTGATTCGAGACAAGATTGTATGCTGCTAGCCAGTCAAGGCTACCCGCCTTGCTAACTTGGAATGATGCAACTTCCATTATTAAAAGCAAAATGATTGGCAGTTGCTTTGCAGAGACTGCCTGCATTATTATGATTATGATTATGATATATAGACAAGCATTGTTCACATATAAAGACACTAGTAGGACTGCGATAAATCTTGCAACGTTTAATAGAAGGAATTTTCTACAATTGTTTAAAGTTCAAAAAATATTAAGGAAAAAAGTAGAATTGAGACAATATAAATGTGTGGAAATATGATGCAGTTATATAAAAAGCAGACAATGAGTCGGAAGGAAGTTGAGTAGCTCAGTTGAACTAAAAAGTTGTAAAAGGAAATAGCCTAAGATGTTATATTATTGTTTAAAATGGAAAATCAATAAAATATATATATTTTAAAATGATTATGATTATCTACCTTTTACTCTGGGGTTCCAGGGTGGATTATAACAAATAAAACCTAATGTTAAAACAGTTCAAAATAACTTAATTTGCAAAAATAAGGTGGGTGCTAAAAAATATACGTCTCAGGTGTATAATGAAGTGCAATGATATACAGACAGACAGACAGACAGATGTGCTTATTATGCAGGCTAGTAGTTTTATGCTTCTTGTGGAATTTTTTGCTCTTTTATTGCAATGTCCTTACCCCATGGCTGTGGCACAATGGGATAGAAGGTTGGTAGTTCTAACCCACCCAGGGATGGCTGTGGGCAGGATTCCTGCATTGCAGGGGGCTGGACTAGATGTCCTTTGGGTGTTCCTTCCAGCTCTATTATTCTATGGTTCTACTTTCCGCTTTGTGCTGTGCACAGAGAATTAATTTTACAAGTCATTTCATGAATTAAAAAAATAGAGATAGATAAATAAATCCCTATCCAATGGCATGTCTGGCAAGGCACCACAAAAGACTTTAACTCCGACATTCTGTGATATATAGGGAAATGTAACCAAGCAAACTGATGGCATAAAACATTCAAAACTAGGTCCAGGGAGGAATGTCTCAAAACCACTGAAAAGGGATGGCTCTTATGATAATGATATTGAAAGCATTATGTCTCACTTCTCTGTCACAGTTGCAATGCTCAGGATGTCCGGAAACAAATTTAAAAGACCTATCTTTTTGACCAGCCTTTTCGCTAAGATCATACTCTTGATTTATTTGAATTTCATCCCATTTCTGTTTATATGGGCTTTAATACTACTGTTTTACTGGTTTCGTGTTGCATTATTTTGTTTAATTGCATTACTTAGCGTATTTTATGTTGCATACTTAGAGATTTAAAAAATAGTAAGCAGTTTATAACTGCTTTAGATTAAATGAAAACACCTGCAAAACCTAAAAATTAAATAAAATAGCACCATGAAATCTTCAGAGAGAGGAGTAGCTGCAGGGGGGGAACCCAAACACAGGGAATCAGTTTCTTAAAACTACCTCATCCAACAGACCAAACGTCTTCAAGAATAAAAGCAACTTGACCTGACAACTGGAAGTTAGGACAGAGGGGGCTACATGGGAAATTCTAAGTTAGGCCATGTACCCTGTACCAGAAATCCCTGTACCAGGCAATCATCCACCTTGAGCACCCGATTTACCCCTGGGGCACCATATTGCAACTTGGACTAATTCCAAGGTGATTTGGAGGTCAGGTGATCCGATGTAGTGAATCACTTTCCTCTCCTACTGCTCACTGTTTGCTTTACCTGCATGTACTTTGATGCACGCACAGGTACCATTTCCTGGCATACAGGTTGCCAGGACTCTGCAGATCTTGACACTGAGTTGTGCAAGCTAGACTAACGTGCATCTCAGGAATAGTGTGAAGCCCCTGTACCAGAGAGCACTGAGTGTAGCACACTCACATCATTTCCTCCTGTAGTAATTCAGGAAGATGTTGTGTCCTATCGTTGAGAGAAGAACGACAGTGGAGTATGGTAGGGGCAGGGATAAAACTGCATATAAACAAGGGGGAAAGAGGTGGAAAGTTATGTAAACTGTGATGCAATGTGAAAGAAAGAAAGAAAGAAAGAAAGAAAGAGTTTGTAACATTCAGAAAACAGCCCAGAGCAGTCAATGCTGCAAGCATAATTGCTGCTAGGGTAGATGTGATTAGTCTCTCTGCATAGGAGCCCATTGGGGGAAGTGAATTTTAACTGTTCAAGCAAGAATGAGATATAGGTTGGGACCCGGATGGCGCTGTGGTCTAAACCACTGAGACTAGGGCTTGCCAATCAGAAGGTCAGCGTTCGAATCCCCACGACGGGATGAGCTCCCATTGTTCGGTCCCTGGTCCTGCCCACCTAGCAGTTCGAAAGCACATCAAGTGCAAGTAGATAAATAGGTACCGCTCCGGCGGGAAGGTAAATGGCGGCGTCTGCGACTGCACCTAACCGTCAGGGGTACCTTTACCCTTTAAAAAATAAGGGAAAGAAAAAGAATGAGATATAGGTATAAAGATAAATAGAAAAATAAATGATGCAACAGACAGTGACCATCACCAGTTGATACAACAGTTGAGCTCATCTTCTCTGAATGTAACTTTCCCTGCTACTTGCTTTAAACTTCAATCAGTATCGGCATGAGAGAGGAAAGGAAGATCTTTCCCTTTCTCCAGCTCAGCCTGGAACCTTTGCTTATTTTCTACCACCTGCAAAAACACGAACCGCCTAAGCGGTGCCCCAGTAATTTAAGTCATCTGCTCTTTGCAAGCGAAAAAAAACAAACAAACCTGTTAAAGCGAATGAAAAGCTTTGCCGTAAAAATCATGTTCGCTGTCTGTGCAACCTGGAAGTGGGCTGTCCCCCCGCTGCCTGCCTCTTTAACGGCTGGTGCCTTTGAGGAGCTGCTCCCTGGTGCGCGTCTGTTTGCTGAAATATTTAAAACCTCTTTTGTGCTGCCAAGTGTGCTCTGCTTGTTCGCAGTTCAAAGACATTTCCCCATAGGACGCAGCATTTCATAAGTCATTATAACTGCTTATTATTTCACAGCCCCACAAAAAAAAAATGCCTGAGATATTTCTCTGACGATATGCTGGTGAAACAGCGGAGCTAACTGTTCTTTACAACAAAAGCAAAACATGGATAAAATTTTGTATGCTATATTCTGCCTCTCCTTCAAGGAGCTGAGCATGTCTTTTTGGTTGTGTACACATACATACCCGTATATACTCGAGTATAAGCCGACCCGAATATAAGCCGAGGCACCCAATTTCACCACAAAAAACCTGGGAAAGCTTCATAGGAGCCACTGCCTGCCTCACTCGAGTATAAGCCGAGGGCGGCTTTTTCAGCACAAAAAATGTGCTGAAAAACTAGGCTTATACTCGAGTATATAGGGTATATTGAAAGCACATTGGAAGCAGATTATCGCCACTAAGGAATCCTGGGGGTTGTAATTCACCCCTCACAGAGCTACAGTTCCCAGCACCCTTAATAAAGTACAGTTCCAATGATTCATTTGGGGGAATTGATGTGCTTTCAATGTGCTTTCAGTGCATGGCTATGGGAGGTTTTATGCAGCCAAACATAACTGTGTATAAGGGATTAAGGATGAGTTGAGCATATAGCACAAATCCTGGTCCGGCTTCACTGGCTGCCAATTCATTTCTGGACCCAATTCAAAGTGTTGGTGCGGACTTATAAACCCTCACATGGCTCAGAACCTCAATACCTTAAGGACTGCCTCTCCCCATACGAACCAACCCAGACCTTGTGCCCTTCATCCAAGGCCCTTCTCTGTGTCCCTCCTCCCTGTGTGACTGAGTGGGGACTGAAGCTGGGTCTTCCCAGCCATGGCTCTCAAATTTTGTAGCTTCTTAAAACATCCTACAAATGCTCACTGTATCTTCTGAAATGATCATCAGCCAATAAATCAAGCTCTCAAAACAGAACATGACTTCAGTGTTTTCTCGTGCAATCACTACAGTTTTAATGATTTGAGACGGACATCCTCAATTGTGGTTCTTATCCAACTTTCTTCTTTTCATAGAACTTTTCCCACAGCAATTTGCCTGCCGCAAAGCTGCGGTGCCTTGCAGCATATTCTGGGGAATGTGCCAGGTCACACACTCAGGTGTCTTTTAGAGGAGCACAACGGGAGCAGTTTACCCCGCAAAATTGACAAAATGTTAGGGTTTAAACACCCCCCCCAAAAAAAAACCCTCAAGAAAATGAAACCAGTGTCAAAACATGTTAACCAAGATCATAGAATTAAAGTGATTTTAATTTTTTTTTAGTTTAATAAACTTTATCATTCACATAAAAAATTACAAAATTTCACAAGCAAGAAAAACAAAAACTGTGATTTTAAATTCAATCCTGATCCAGTGTGAGAGCCAGTGTGGTGTAGTGGTTAAGAGCGGTAGACTCGTAATCTGGTGAACCGGGTTCGCGTCTCCGCTCCTCCACATGCAGCTGCTGGGTGACCTTGGGCTAGTCACACTTTGAAGTCTCTCAGCCCCATTCACCTCACAGAGTGTTTGTTGTGGGGGAGGAAGGGAAAGGAGAATGTTAGCCGCTTTGAGACTCCTTCGGGTATTGATAAAGCGGGATATCAAATCCAAACTCTTCTTCTTCTTCTTATCCAATGTTGCACATGTGGAAGTCAAGCCTGCCAGTGGACTGCAAGACTGCGAGGAAATGCCCCTTTACTTACCCACTGCAGCCTTGTAAGGCATGGTCTATGGAGTTGCTAGGTTCTCCCAAATTCTCTGGAAAGTCTGTTCAAAAGGCACAGGGGACAGAAAAGCAGAGGAAGGGAAAGGTCCATCTCACCAGCTTGCCTTCTGCTTGTGCAGTATTGGACGCAACACACAGTTTCCATACTAGCTACTTGATTTCATCGCATTGTTAAAATATCCTTGGTGCTAAATCTTTAAGTCTGTATCAGTTCTGGAATTGGATAAAGTCCAGATTTTCAACCATCCTTTTTCACATAAATATTTATAGCTGGTGATCTTATTCATCAGCATACCATTTTATATTTTCCTTCTCCATAGGTTAAAAAGAGCCATTTCCCATGTTTTGGCTAACAATAAGTTGACTATGTTAGCGTGTGCATAACCATCACCATATGATCTCTTCTTACTCTTCTTTTAACTAAAGAAGTGTTGGTTGTGCATTGTCTTGGATTTCATAACCTAATGTGCCTTTAGTACCTTGTGAGAGAAGGACGTGGGTGGCGCTGTGGGTAAACCACAGAGCCTAGGGCTTGCCGATCAGAAGGTTGGCAGTTCGAATCCCCGCGACGGGGTGAGTTCCCGTTGCTCGGTCCCTGCTCCTGCCAACCTAGCAGTTCAAAAGCATGTCAAAGTGCAAGTAGATAAATAGGTACCGCTGCGGCGGGAAGGTAAACGGCGTTTCCGTGCGCTGCTCTGGTTCGCCAGAAGTGGCTTAGTCATGCTGGCCACATGATCCAGAAGCTGTACGCCGGCTCCCTCGGTCAATAAAGCAAGATGAGCACCGCAACTCCAGAGTTGTCCGTGACTGGACCTAATGGTCAGGGGTCCCTTTACCTTTTACCTTGTGAGAGATTCAGTCATTATTTTATAACCAAAGTACATTCCCACCAAATGTGGGCAAAGGTACCTGTTCTTCCACCACATCTTGAATGTAAATCAGAAACATTGGGATACATTTCCCGACGCACAATTCTAACAGGGAGATAATTCCTGTTTGATATAATATCTTATAAGCATAAGATTATAAGATATTATAAGACGGGTTGATTCACATTAGCTGTTCATATTATTCACATTAGGTATTCACATTAGCTGTTGCTTGTAGTATTCTATATCCCTCTAACAATAGTTCTCCCCCACCCACCCCCAAGATTTACAATCTTTTCAGAAACTTGGTTCGTATTTTATCCCCTCACAACATTTTGGGTATTTCTTTGTATTTGCACGTTGGGGGGGGGTGGCAGCTGAACATTTGAATTTGTTTGTACAAGCTGAGCCCAGAATAAAATTATACCTTGGGACATGGTCCATAAATCTAGTGGTGCTACTCCCTAATCTAGCACAGATGTAACATTTAGAGGCCCACATGTGGGTGGGGGGGTATCACATAGGTCTTTCCCAGGGAAGAAAGACTAGTGTGTACCTAAATCCAAGTCTCTTATTCCCATATTCAACACTCTTCCCACTGCATACACATTAACCAATCTTAAAATTATATTTACAGGTAGATAGCCGTGTTGGTCTGTCATAGTCAAAACAAAATAAAAAAATTCCTTCCAGTAGCACCTTAGAGACCAACTAAATTTGTTCTTGGTATGAGCTTTCGTGTGCATGCACACGAAAGCTCATACCAAGAACAAACTTAGTTGGTCTCTAAGGTGCTACTGGAAGGAATTTTTTTAAAATTATATTTGTTCAAGTTTGTCTTGCCTGAAGGTGGCGCTTATGTGCTGTTAACCAAGCCCTGGCTATTTCCAATACCCACGACCTTAAAAAAAAAAAAAAAAAACCACTCTCCAGACTGAAAAGCAAGCCATAAAATTTACCACTTGCTATATTTATAATTCTGGCTGTCTCTTTGAGTAGGCAGATCCTGACCTCAGCTAATAAAGGAAATGAAGTTTGTCATAATGTGCACAGATTCCTGCAAAACCAGGGACAGCAAATCTTAATACATCTGTGGCAGCTTCGTGACAAATGAAAATACCGCTTTGGGTGCTACCAAAATTGTATTCTTTATGCAACATGCACAGTGGAGTCCTCATGCAGAAAAGGATGAGGACTTTTATAGATTTAGGATGTGATCCTAACCCTAGATCTCCTAGGATGAGTGAGTTAGGATATAGCTGCTCTCCATCTCAGCCAGCAGGTTCACCGCTCAGCAAAGGCTGTGCTGATGCAATTCCCCAACCCTGACTCACAGAATAATGCAATTGTAAAGTTGGAAGGGACCCCCAAAGTCATCTTTCACTCTGTGTTTGTGGTGAGAGCCAGTGTGGTGTAGTGGTTAAGAGCGGCAGTCTCGTAATCTGGTGAACCGGATTCGCGTCTCCGCTCCTCCACATGCAGCTGCTGGGTGACCTTGGGCTAGTCACACTCCTCTGAAGTCTCTCAGCCCCACTCACCTCACAGAGTGTTTGTTGTGGGGGAGGAAGGGAAAGGAGAATGTTAGCCGCTTTGAGACTCCTTCGGGTAGTGATAAAGCGGGATATCAAATCCAAACTCTTCTTCTTCTTTTTCTTCTTCTTCTTCTCCATCTAGTCCAGTCCCCTGCAATGCAGAAATCTCAGCTAAAGAATCCATGACAGATGGCCATCCAACTTCTGCTTAAACCGCCCCCCCCCCAAGGAGAGCCCACAATCTCTCAAGGGAGTCCATTTCACTGTCTAACAGCTCTTACTGTCAGAAAGTTCTTCCTGATGTTTGCTCAGAATCTCCTTTCTTGTAACTTGAAGCCATATTTCTCACCCAGAGATACATGTTGTAAGTTCCTCAGCTCAGCCATGCCTGAGCCAACACGGGTGGGATTTATGTGGAATAAGACCTGAATAAATGGGTGTTCCAGCAAAAAGGGTGGTATAAGTCAAACCCAATTTTAAAAACTTGTTTTCCCTCTGCCAGGCTCAGTCTGACTAAGCCAGCAGTAGCCCCACTTATGAATGGAGTTTAGATCTACTTTATGCCAGTTTAACTTAAGCCAACTTAACTTATGCTGGCATCCCATACTTAGTATTGCTCCCTTAGTGGCAGAACAAAAATTTGGCAAGCCCAGACCTGAGCTATTTCATATTTATCTATATTGTACATGCTTGATAATAGACCATGGAGAATTAGGTTGAATGAATATTTGCTCTGTTAACACACACAAACACAGAGTGAAAAGGTAACTTGGGTTAGCCAGGTTTGGGGGAAAGGCTTTTGCATGGTCTTCGAAGGAATCCCATTTGCCCCCACAAAACTGATAACAACCCCCTCGCCTTATTCCCTTTCCTGGGTTCACTTTTCTGCGATCTTGGCTGGTGTGTTTTCTGCCAAACAGTCTATCAGAAAACCAAAAAATAGGCAACACAATGGCCAGCGTAGGTATAAAAGTGATATGTGTATATTTTTCTTTATTCTCTTGTGAAATAACAAACAGGCAACGGACAGTGTTCCGGTAATGCCACTGTTTCGTTAATATCTTCTTCAGCTCAACATGACTGTAAGAAATAAACAGAAGAACAACTAAACATCTGTGTGGATATGCACCTCAGTAAACCATGAAAACCATACAATACAGTAATATAAACATACATAACATAATATACCAATATAATAACAAATAATAACATACCTTACCATACGATAAACTTTTCACGGAGCAGTGGTCATAGACTATGTACCGTAACCACTGCTAAAGGTAACCAGAACTACAGAGGCTTATAAATCCATTCATAACACCAGGTGAGTTACATGATAATCAAGACTGACTACAGTTAAAGTGACATCACTCCTGCAGCTGAACTAAATAAAACAACCAAGATCCATTTCTGAATTCAACCCTTCTGGATGAAGCGTCCTAAACATAAAAATAAATTGGGATTCCTTCTGTCTTAGCCTTTTTACAAAGTCACATCTGTGATTAGAGGTTCCACCAAAGGAGCTTCCACAACTGCATTACGAATGTGGGAACGGTGCTCACTTATACGTGTGCCCACTGATCGTGTAGTTGAACCAATATACAACAAATTGCACGGGCACCTGATTAGATAAACCACCTCCTTTGTTTGGCACGTGCTAAAGTGATTAATTGTGAACCTAAAGTTTGTTTTATCATTGTAAATTACTTTAGCTTGTAATGCTAATGGACAGGAGGAGCACCTCCCACATTTGAAATGCCCCCTAGGTCCAGTATATGTGTCACTTATTCCCTTTCCTGGGTTCACTTTTCTGCGATCTTGGCCGGTGTGTTTTCTGCCAAACAGTCTATCAGAGCTCCTCCACAGAACAGGAGAAGTAAGACCTCTGCCTGAGACCCTGGAATAATACAATAAAAGATTAGGTAAGTTTATAAATAGTTTAGAATTGATTGGATCCGTTAAGTGTCTTCTACTCTCTGTCTTCACCATTTGCCCTAATTCACGCTTCTTGAATACAGACAGAAACGCAGCTCTCCTTCAAAATTTCCACTTCTCCGGATTTTCTGATGCAGTCCTTCAGCGTGTACACCTTAGTTAAAAGTGGGCATAAAAATGCACATTTTAGTGTAAATAGCATGCAGAAATGCATTATATTATCAGAAGATGGCTTGCAAAATGCGTGTATTAATCAAAACTGCATACGAAAAAGTGGTTACTAAGAGAAATCTGCACTAAAATGCCAAAGAATTTTTTTTAAAAATGACATATTGTTGCAGAAATGTGAAGAACTGGATTTAAGACTGGAAAAAGTAGAACTTAAGAGACACTGAAATTGACATGTTTCCTCTTCACTGACAGTGCCTCTGTTTGGTGCACAGCAAATGGTTATCTGTGGAGTCCCTGCATTCTTTAGCGGCAGGAAATGGGGAGCTGTGAGTGCGTGTGAGTGAGTGACAGGAACGGAACTGAAGTGGGGACGTTTGTTGTGAATGGCCTTCATCATTAGTCATAAGAGACAAAGACTGTCTCATTACCTCTCAGCAGAGTTTGCTGCCCAGAGTCCCACAGTGTCTCAGTAAATTAGTCATTCTGCAAGGCACACAGTTTTTGCTCCAGAGGTGCTTATTTCCCACAATGCCACTGAAATCTGCAGAAAGATTTTTTTTAATGTTGATTTTGGTCCTAATTGTTAAAAGTTTTATTCAAGAGTCGGGACGTATTTAACAACTGTGTTAGCCAAAGGACAGAGCAGAAAGCAGCAATTTGCAATACATGATTGATACATAATGTGAAATAACTCCAACCTATCATGTTGTTGTTGTTCAGTCGTTCAGTCGTGTCCGACTCTTCGTGACCCCATGGACCAGAGCACGCCAGGCACGCCTATCCTTCACTGCCTCTCGCAGTTTGGCCAAACTCATGTTAGTAGCTTCGAGAACACTGTCCAACCATCTCGTCCTCTGTCGTCCCCTTCTCCTTGTGCCCTCAATCTTTCCCAACATCAGGGTCTTTTCTAGGGAGTCTTCTCTTCTCATGAGGTGGCCAAAGTACTGGAGCCTCAACTTCAGGATCTGTCCTTCTAGTGAGCACTCAGGGCTGATTTCTTTAAGAATGGATAGGTTTGATCTTCTTGCAGTCCATGGGACTCTCAAGAGTCTCCTCCAGCACCATAATTCAAAAGCATCAATTCTTCGGCGATCAGCCTTCTTTATGGTCCAGCTCTCACTTCCGTACATTACTACTGGGAAAACCATAGCTTTAACTATACGGACCTTTGTTGGCAAGGTGATGTCTTTGCTTTTTAAGATGCTGTCTAGGTTTGTCATTGCTTTTCTCCCAAGAAGCAGGCGTCTTCTAATTTCGTGAGTGCTGTCACCGTCTGCAGTGATCATGGAACCCAAGAAAGTGAAATCTCTCACTGCCTCCATTTCTTCCCCTTCTATTTGCCAGGAGGTGATGGGACCAGTGGCCATGATCTTAGTTTTTTTGATGTTGAGCTTCAGACCATATTTTGCGCTCTCCTCTTTCACCCTCATTAAAAGGTTCTTTAATTCCTCCTCACTTTCTGCCATCAAGGTTGTATCATCAGCATATCTGAGGTTGTTGATATTTCTTCCGGCAATCTTAATTCCGGTTTGGGCTTCATCCAGTCCAGCCTTTCACATGATGAATTCTGCATATAAGTTAAATAAGCAGGGAGACAATATACAGCCTTGTCGTACTCCTTTCCCAATTTTGAACCAATCAGTTACTCCATATCCAGTTCTAACTGTAGCTTCTTGTCCCACATAGAGATTTCTCAGGAGACGGATGAGGTGATCAGGCACTCCCATTTCTTTAAGAACTTGCCATAGTTTGCTGTGGTCGACACAGTCAAAAGCTTTTGCGTAGTCAATGAAGCAGAAGTAAATGTTTTTCTGGAACTCTCTAGCTTTCTCCATAATCCAGCGCATGTTTGCAATTTGGTCTCTGGTTCCTCTGCCCCTTCGAAATCCAGCTTGCACTTCTGGGAGTTCTCGGTCCACATACTGCTTAAGCCTGCCTTGTAGAATTTTTAGCAAAACCTTGCTAGCGTGTGAAATGAGCGCAATTGTGCGGTAGTTGGAGCATTCTTTGGCACTGCCCTTCTTTGGGATTGGGATGTAGACTGATCTTCTCCAATCCTCTGGCCACTGCTGAGTTTTCCAAACTTGCTGGCATATTGAGTGTAGCACCTATCATGATTACCAGTAACTTTGGACTGCACCAGATAACTTTGGGCTATACTTTTCACCAACCCCAGTCAGCATGACCATTTCTTTTCTTCTTCTTTTTTATTAAATCTTTATTGGTTTTAAAACAAAAATACATATATCTACATACATCAGATCGAAAATAATAAGAAAAAGAATAAAGAAAAGCCAGAATAGAAGAAGTAAAGAATAAAGAATTTTAGATGACAACGAAATAACATCAAGAACATTGTTTCACAAAAATCCATTTTTCAATGTTATGCAATCATAAATAAAAGCAACTTCCAATTTTTCACATTGTATTTGTATCAGCATGAGCATTTCTCAGGGATGATAGGAGTTGTTATCCAAAACATCTGGCAAGCACCAGGTAAGGCAAGGCTTATATAACCCAAGCATAATGTCCTCTATCCCCACCGTTATATTGGGTTAAACAGCAGAAATCATGGCTTTCAACTATACCTGGTTTCTGCTACCATTTCTCCATTAGATATTATAGCAGAGATTTAAAGAGATGCTTCAAGGGGGGAAAAACTGCTGGTGGAAGACTGAAGCCCACCTACCCCTGCAGAAGACCCCTGGGCAATAGGCTTCCTCCACCCAACCGTTTATATCCATGCAGCCTATATTCCTTAAATTCTGCACATGGACAGGAAATATGTCTTCTGGTCATGTGATACTTGCAAAAGATTGCATGTGGAGAGCAGGGGCAGCAGACGAGATCCTGCTCCCATGCACTCAATGTGTTCATAGCTGCAGAGATGTTTCACTAGCAAGGCTAGAGGGGGGGAAAATTACTGGCCATCAAAATAAATGTAGCACATACTAATGACACCATTCAGTAATGCCTTGGTCAACTTTTAAGGTGCATAAGTTCATCATGGCAATTCCCATAGCTATGTTCCCAGAGAGATTCCAAAAATGGCTGCTTATTTGATCCATTATATACTAGCAACCTCATATCTGGCATTGCTCAGGAAGTCTAAGGAACAACAGCAAAAAAATCTGAGCTGATTTTTTTCAGTCTGCCATCTTGATTCAAAATGGTACCCAACTATATCCAGACCTAGCTGGAAAACTGCTCCTTGATCTTAGGAAGCATCATGCAAAATGTGGTCCCGAATCAGTGCTGTTTTGAAAGGTTTAGCCTGCTCTCTTGATTATTATATCTTAAGGTTTTCACTTTGTGAAATATGGCAACCCTAGTTCAACTTGTAAAATACGCTGTGCTTTCAGGAAAGAGCTTCAGCCAGCTGAAGTGCAACTTTTAGCTTTTAATTAGGAATGCAAATAATATTTCAAGAAGTGTTAGTATTTAAATTGCTAGCATGAAGTAGGAAACCTATCAGAGAAAAGGAAAGACTTATCCAGCCTCTGCTTAATTCTTCTCCTCTTTCTCTGATTTATTCTTTGCTGTTCTGTCACAGACAAACTTGAAAGCTTCATTATCATCTGATTCCCTTGTCAGAGGAGGGAGGATACATCAATTACCCTGGTGCTGCAGCAGATGACATAATCACTGAGGGCTCCCCCCCAAAAAAAAAAACATGTCCGAAAGCTGCACTCCCCTGAATTCTCCCTTCACTACACCACTGGTGTCATTAAGAATTATCAAACCATTGTTTGTTATTGTTATTATGAAAAGAGATGGAGAATAGTTGAGATAATAAAACTGAATTTCTGATGCAGGCTTTGCCCTGAGTGTTTGCTGCATTTGTGCAGAATCTGGCACAGAACTTGCAATAAGAGAATCTCAGGCAGGGCCGGCACTTTCATTTAGGTGAACTAGGCGGCTGCCTAGAGCACCAAAATGGAGGGGGCGCTGGCCAGCCTGCCTGCCGCCCCCGACCGCCGCCCCAACCAGCGGCGGAGCGAGCAGGTTGGGGCAAAAACCACGGCGGCGGGGGCGCCAAAATGGAGGGGGTGCTGGCCAGCCTGCCCCTCGCCCCCTGCCGCCGCCC
The DNA here is from genome assembly GCA_034641385.1 of Darevskia mixta. Classification (NCBI taxonomy): domain Eukaryota; kingdom Metazoa; phylum Chordata; class Lepidosauria; order Squamata; family Lacertidae; genus Darevskia; species Darevskia mixta. Next base: position 2,476,446 of record JAWWNH010000062.1, on the reverse strand, counting down.
GGTGCCGCCCCAACCAGCGGTGAAAATCGCGGCGGCGCAGGGCGCCCAGCAGGCAGGGGGCGGGGCACCGTACGTCATGCGCAATGATGTCACATGCCCCGCCCCCTCGCCTAGGGCACCAAAAACCCTGCCACCGGTCCTGATCTCAGGTGTCACATAAAAAAAGAGGGAGGAGAGATGTTATCCCCCATGCTTGCAGAAAAAAGCTTGGAGACTGTTACATATTATTTGCTTATCCAATAACTAAGAATAAGCTGCAATTTGCTAAGCACTTTCATATGTCTTTTTTTTTTAAAAAAAAAATCTTCAGGCACTTTACATATATTAATAACTTAAACACGTGTAATCCCCCTTTAATCCTTTCAATTAATCATTTAAGTACTCTGTGTGATTTCGGTAATTATCTAACAGCATTAGGAAATGTAAATGGAAGGGGTGGGATAGAAAATAGCACAGGAACCCTTCAGCAACAGGGTGGCACCAGATCTAATTCCTGCTCCTGAGATGTCAGGGAGGGGGTGTTGTGCCCCAGCGATTTCTTGACATTTCATATGTCTAGAGTTCTTTCATTTCATTGTTTATTTGTTGGTCTCTTCTCTTAAGGACAGAGCTGACCATAGTCATATCAGAGAGCTGAAAATGGTATGAAAGAAGCATTTGAGAACCAGGCAGAGGGCCTTCTCGGTAGTGGCGCCCACCCTGTGGAACGCCCTCCCACCAGATGTCAAGGATATAAACAACTATCTGACTTTTAGAAGACATCTGAAGGCAGCCCTGTTTAGGGAAGTTTTTAATGTTTGATGTTTCATTGTGTTTTTAAAACCCTGTTGGAAGCCGCCCAGAGTGGCTGGGGAGGGCTGGCCAGATGGGCGGTGTATAAGTCATAAATTGTTGTTGTTGTTGTTGTTGGGCTGGTGGGCTGCAGTCTGAGGTGGACCAGGAACCAAAGGCCAGAAGCCAGGCCTCAAGAACTAAGTTGGAACCCAAGGACAAACCAGAACGCTGGGTCAAAGAGGAAGCCCAAAGTCAGGGCTGAAGGAAAAGGCAGAGGTTAGGACAGAGGAGGAAGCCAGGAGGCAGGATTGTAGAATAACAAAGAATTTGGGAGCGCACCAGAACTCAGGTAGACCATATTGCTCCAGTAAAGCTCAAATGGAATGGTCAGAAGGATCCAGTGGCTATTCTGGGGGCCGGCAGGTCCATCCACAGCCTGGAAGTACTCAACCAAGAAGCTGAAACCTGCAGTTTGGTGGTTCACACAGTTTGGAGAGCAGCCCACAGATCCAGCAGCTCCTGACAGCATTGTTGCATGTTGTGCATACAACTCACCCTACTAATGTCAGATGGACAAACAGGTTTGGCAGGGTTTTCTGCTGCTTCAGAAACCTACAAAACCTATTTGACAGAGACAATAGTGGGATTGTGGATATGAATGCATACACCATTGGTAGCAGTGCTTCAGTTATGATACCTTCTTTTTTAAAAATAATAATAATTTTTATTTGATTTTACAAAAGTAAAGTTGTAACAATACCAAATACATAATCATATTTAGAGATTCCTCTGAATCGCCAGACTTCCCACCATCCCCTCCATGGGTCCTAGTGTCGGTATTTTCAACTGCATATTATTTCATAATCCATATAATATATCTCTCCATGTTGTCCATAGTGTTTGTTACATTACAAGTGTTGTTAAAATCCTGCAAATGTTTTCATCTGCTTACAATGGGCTCCTAAACAAATTATAAAAAAATTCCCAGTCTTTCTTGAAGTTTTTGTCTTCTTGGTTTCTGAGCTTTCCGGTCAGCTTTGCCATTTCGACATAGTCCATCAGCTTGGTTTGCCATTCCTCTCTGGTAGGGACTTCATCTTCTTTCCATCTCTGGGCCAGTAGCATCTATGCTGCTGTTGTCGCATACATAAAAAGTCTTTTCTGCTCCTTTGATATGTCGGTATCAGTTACGATACCTTCAACTCTCTTGGAGAATGTAAGAAGAGTCCTGCTGGATCAGGCCAATGGCCCATCATGGTCTCACAGTTGCCAGCCATATGCCTACCAGAAGCCTGAAAGCAGGACCTGAGCACAAGAGCATTCTCCTCACTTGTGATTCCCAGCAATTCAGGCATTCAGGGACACTGAAATATACTCTGAGTCAAGTGTGAATTTCATGCTCTTTATTCAGCCCATAGTAGCAACGAATGACTCTTTCCCCAAAACGTCTGCTACATATACCTTATTTATACAATGGGCCCCACGTGATTGGCTAATTCCGGGCTACTCCTGTTGGCCAATCAGGTTGTGGATTCACTTCATTCAGGAGCCTGATTGGCTGCTCTTGCAGGCCAATCAGGTCGCTGATTCACTTCCACCTGGAGCTGGATTGGGTGGCTCCTGCGGACCAATCAGACTGCTGCATTCTGGATCCTATTGTTCTAGGATTCAGCTCAGTACTAACAGACACTTTACAACTATAGTCTCTTTCCACCCTCAGATACCTTGCCATCGATCCTGACATGAGAGTGATTCAAAACATGTCATCAAAACTCTGCTTCCAGTTGCCAAATGACATTTTGAGCTTCCCACAGCCTCAGTGTCTTGTTGCTTCCTTATTTTGGCAGGGGATTTAGGTTGAGTACTTTATTCTATCCTTTAGATTCCAGAGAAAATGACAAGTACATTGAACACTTTCTTTCTTTCTTTCTTGTTGTTGTTGCTTAATGCCCATTTTTCTCTCTAGGCCAGCAAAGAAAATAGCAACAACAGCAAAAAAAAAAATCTCAAGACAATATATGCCACTGATCAGACCTCTTCCCTCCAAATGAGATCTTGTTCTCAGATGTAAGAACAAGCTGCAGCCATTTTCCACTCAGCAATAATTGAAGGGAATGGCTCATTTGAAGTTTAATCCATGAGAATCACCGTCCCGGCATGCTGGCATTGTTTTTTGTCCTCACGGTGACCTCTCAGGGCTCCAATCCCACGTCTCGGTATCAATGCAAACTGTCCCGTGGGACTGGGCACTCCCTAATCTACCTTCAGGAACCCAGCAAGATTAAATAAAAGATGCAAGATTTATTTACAGGCCGAGTGGGATGCTGCAGTCTTACATTTCTCTGTTGCATGGTTCAAAAGGTCTTGCCAAAACTCCCGCCAATAGGGGAGAAGTTAGAATGATGTTATTTAAGTCATCCATCTAGGAAAAGATGGCAAAGATCAGGGAGGATAGGAGTGGGTGAGACAGAGATAAATCTTCCAAGAAAGAATCTGCTCTTCAGAAACTATATGACAATTAAAGGTAAAGGGACCCCTGACCATTAGTTCCAGTCGTGTCCGACTCTGGGGTTGTGGCGCTCATCTCGCTTTATTGGCCGAGGGAGCTGGCGTACAGCTTCCGGATCATGTGGCCAGCATGACTAAGCTGCTTCTGGAGAACCAGAGCAGTGCACGGAAACGCTGTTTACCTACCTATTTATCTACTTGCACTTTGACGTGCTTTTGAACTGCTAGGTGGGCAGGAGCTGGGACCGAGCAACGGGAACTCACCCCGTCGCAGGGATTCGAACCGCCGACCTTCTGATCAGCAAGCCCTGGGCTCTGTGGTTTAACCCACAGTGCCACCTGGTCTTAAATAAATAGCCATTTCTAAGGGCAGAGCCATTTCCAAAGTCATCTCTGCCCTGTTAATTTGAAGCCTAGTAACCAAAGCTGGATTAAGACATGCTCAAACCCTGGCTGGATCCAGACACATCAAAGAAGAGTTTCAGTTAAACGCGTTGTAAATTTAAACAGGGAAAACAGGTAGAGAAAATGGGACTCCACAGCTCCATCTGGTGGCACAATGTTATATCGCATATACAACGCATATAAATTGCTTTTTCTGAGTCCCCTAAGGCAGTGCTCCCCAACCTTTTTATCGTCACGGACCGGTCAACGTTTGATAATTTTACCGCGGCCCGCTGAGGGGGGGACATTGATTGTTTATATTTTAGATTGTTTTGATGTCATAATTTTAATTTAATTGTATTTAAACATGCCTTCAAAATAAAATACAGTTACACCCAAAAATGAATATAAAGTGATTTAACATTTTAACACCACAGTAAATAAAATTGAAATAATTTAATGTTCCTTGGGCGGCCCGGTACCATTTGATCCACGGACCGGTACCGGGCCGCGGACCGGGGGTTGAGGACCACTGCCCTAAGGCATGTCAAGTTTTAAGACGTCCCACAGAATTAACGCCCACCCCCAAAAGTATCTTATTTTAACAGGAATGGCAATGAAAAGGATAGTGTCAGTTTCCCATGTGCCAAGTATGTAAAACTTGTAATTCAGGTTTTTTAAATTGTATTTAGAGGCCCCTCATAATCTGAATCCCTAAACTAGTGCTTCTCAAACTTTTTTCTCCAGGCCACACTTTCAGAATAAAACTTTGCTCGCGCCACAGCAAAATTTTAATTGAGAAGAATTATATTGGAAAACAGAAAGAAACAACTCCTAGCAGTGCTTGTTTTATAACATAGAACACTTTATAATATTATCATGAGACATAATATAAAACAATGCAGCTATAGAAGAACATGAATCATTTCCAAAATATATTTATAAGTGAGTCTCTTACATTTGTACCTTAAGTATGTATGCAAACTTGATAAGAGGTCTGGGCTTGCTTTTGCTGAGAAACTCATTTATATTAGGTCTAATTAGAGACAAACAAATTTTCATCTCATCATCAACACAAAGAAGCCTTCCTCTTTTCTGATCTTTCATGTTTGTCACAGTTGAAAATCCATTTTCACAACAATATATAATGTAGAATTTTAGAAGAATAGCCAATGCTCTTGAAGAACAGTGTGGATACTGTTTCTGGTTGTGTGTGTGTATAGCTACTATACTATACTACTCTGTAATGTTTAGATGTTTCTTTGATTGTCCTTGAATCTTCCCGCCATGCTTCCCATGCTCTCCTGCCACACCAGTGGGGCACGTCACACCACTGCCCTAAACTGTATCTTATTTAACTTCTGCATAATCTGGCACTGCTTGTAAATGTATTTTGTGCACATTATGCCCATGTTGTGATGATTGCTGGGAGCACTTTCTCATGAAGACAGAATGAGGCTGTATGTAAGAAAACCTCACTGTTCAGTTCTTGTAGGACTTTGAGCAAGGCCCGGGCGGGACTCACCTTTCCCAAGAATTTCCAGCATTGGACCATTTGGGGATAAGGATGCAGTGAAGAGGTTCAAGAGGTATGGGGTCTACAGCACGATTCATCAACAGATGGGTTGGGAACCTCTACCGGGTTGCGGCCTGATCTAAGGCGGGTCGCAACAGCATAATAAAAGGCTGGAGGTTGCTGGTCTACAGGACCTAGGACAGCTCCTGGAGATGACAAAAGGCACTCTGTGCCACCGAGCCCACCAGTGCCTCAAACGACATACAATGGATCTCAGAGTACCTCCAAGCTACATACCTGCTCCTTCAGAGGGAGTGTAACTCATCAAGAGCAGAACACCTCCTATCCATCCAGTCTAGGGAACTGCCCACTAACAGTGACCTCAGTCTTATCTAAATACAGTGGTAGAATAATGTAACATAAAACATATGACAATGGTACAAGATTACACACACACACAAATAAACATAATTTTGCATACATCAAAACTTAAATGAGCAGAAAGCTGGTTAGTATGTTACATAAAAATGTCCGGTAACTTCACATCCAGAAGTACCCACAAGTTGTTGACATTAGTACCTAGCTGCCACCCTCCCAATCTTTCATTCCTCAACCCCGAAGTGCCCTGCAATTTTTCTGGCAAGCAGCTGCCTTAGAAAGACTCTCAAAGCTGGAGGGCGGAGTAAGGCACCTGCCCCCTGGTAGTAAAGGCAGAGGGTATGAAACACACAAATTGGTGTTCTCCAGTGTTCAGAGACAGGCAAATGTTCTGTAGCACTGCTGAAACGAAGCGCTCACTGGAAGATTCCCACGTTACTTTGGTTAAGCTTTTCCGTTTTCTTTTTTTGCTGGAGAGGATCATCGGATCCGGATCAGTCATTACTATTTGCAGAAGTCAACAGCTCAGTTCCCATGGTACGCTGTCCCTTCTTAAAAGATGCTGCACACATGGAGTACCACATGTCCCGGCCGTTACTATGGCGATGGGAGCACAGGTCTCTTGCCAAACTCTAGAGAGGGGACCGAAAGAGAAAGGGATATGAAGCATGAGGAGGAAATTGAGCAGAACGTGGAAGGGTGTCATTGTTTTTGCTCAATTGTTTATAATAGCAGCCTTTATGTTGGCAGGGGCAGCTCAGAGAATGAGCTGCTCTCTGGAAGGCCACCAGTTCAATTTCACTCGGTGGCCAAGTGCAGTCTACTATCTTTCAGCCTCAGTCTGTCCCTTCCACTTCTGCAGTATGGTGATAATAATAATGCTGGAGTACCATTACAAGGCTTGCTATGAGAGTTTTATGCTGAGAATTGCCTTGAGTTCTGAATGTGTGCTATATGAATTCTGGGTGTTATTAAGTCTGTTACTGTCAGGGACTGGGCAGAGGAAGGGGAGGAATGGTGAATACCACCTCCTCAGCCTGAACCTGCCAGCGAAGAGAGAGACAATATAGAGGAGGAGGAGGAGGAGGAGGAGGAGGAGGAGGAGTTTGGATTTGATATCCCGCTTTATCACTACCCGAAGGAGTCTCAAAGCGGCTAACATTCTCCTTTCCCTTCCTCCCCCACAACAAACACTCTGTGAGGTGAATGGGGCTCAGAGACTTCAAAGAAGTGGGACTATCCCAAGGTCACCCAGCAGCTGCATGTGGAGGAGGGGAGACGCGAACCCGGTTCCCCAGATTATGAGTCTACCGCTCTTAACCACTACACCACACTGGCTCTTTACAACAGTGGTTTGCGGAAGGTCACAGCTCAGAGGCTGCAGAAGGGAGAAGCTGGGAAATATTGGGAGAGGAGCAGGAAGAAGAAGAAGCACCAGGTTAGACACAGCTGACAGACTCAGTGTCCTTTGGTCCTTCAGATGTTGCTGGACTCCTCCAACTTCCATCAGTGCCAGCCAGCATGGCCAGTGGTCAGGGATGATAGGAGTTGTAGTGCAGCTACATCTATAGCAGGGGATCTTGCATCTTGGGTGAATTAGATTGAAGTAATCGCTAACACTTACTGGAATTCAAAGGCTTTATTCATGCAGAAACAATTTAAAGGAATAATAATGATGAGAGATAGAAACACAGACATCTTGTCTCAACAAGCTAGGAGGGAACAACAAACAAAAAGCTCAGCTTTTGTGAGTGGAGTTAACTTGGACCGATATTTTTTATTATTATTATTATTATTATTATTATTAGTGCTATTTTTCTAGAAAAAGAAGTGCCGGAACTCACCATGAACACCTCCTTTATTCTCTTATAATGGCAATGGCATTCACCTGACAGGTGTTGGAACTGAGTTTCGGTGACTTCCGGCTGAAAAAAGCACTAATGTTTATTACTATTAAATTGATATACCTGGGCTAATCATGTGCTCCCAGCTTAGCCTACATAACAGGGTTAATGTGAGGAAAGTGGGGTGGGGGAGACCATTGACATTGCTTTGAGCTCCTTGGAGGAAAGGTGGAATAGAAATGAAATGTATTAAGAATAAATCAGAAGAATTTATTCTTTTTTGAAATTAAACATGTTTAAATTAGAATGAGCATAATCCAGTCCAAGGGGCATATTTCTGTCTCATTGTTTTCAGCTGGAGAGATCTAAGCAAATGCTCCCACTGAAAGCAATGTGATTTACAAACATTTGCTGGATCATGACCTTTTTAAAGCACACACACATCAGCAAATCAGTATCATTCCTGTTCATTTGCACAAATTTGTGATTCTTGTCTCTAAAAAAATAATAATAATAAGGGAAACTCTAAAGACAAACATTCAAAGCCAGGCTCTTTACTTCCTGTCTTTTAGATTTTTCTAACATGTAAATCGACCATTACAAAGAGGATTAACTACCAGAATTGAGCGACTGGACTGCAACATTCAACCCCGTTTTCTATTCACAGCCAGGCAAGACCAGGTGCCCAGAATCCTAATGCCAATCTTTTGAGTTTGAGCTTATCTGATCTGCATACTAAACACAAACTTCAATTGTTTTTCATCTTTAATCCATTGGTGGCCTTAAGAATGGAGTATTTTACTGCTAATTGTCCTTTAAACAGCTAGAAGAAAATCTGAAAGCAATTGGGAAGCCAAACACACATTTTACTGAAGGACAGGGATTTTAAAAGAATCTACTTACTTGGTTTCATGTTGCCGTTTATCCGTGACACCACAGTTTCCAGGAAATTATGAGGTTCTTCTCTCTTAGCAAAACTACTGTCCCAATATCAGTCACTTTTTCTAGAAAGTTCATTGTTAAATTATTGTGCTATAGTTATACACACACACACACCAGTGTCATTCAACACTTTTGTGTAACAGTAATGATACATACTTTGCAAACATTTTTTTCACAATTTGTTTTTCTTCTTATGGCATGCTAATTTTGATTTATTTATTTTTTAAGTGTATGTTTTATTATGCCAATAATCATGATGCATATCCCAGTTCTGCACAAATCTGTTTTTAAAAATTGCCTAGGTTTTATCATCCCTCTGTAACCCGTAAGATTTGTTATCATTGCATGTTCATGCATGTTTATTTTACTCTGCAGAGCACATATTTGTAACTACAATCACATATATCATGAGATTAGTTCTCTTCACTGTGTGGTTTTTAATGTAAGGTGCTTCAAATATAGAGACAGCAGCATATAACTATTGCTTGGATATTCTTCTTCTTTTAAATCACTGCAGTTTTGAAATCAGTGGAAAAATCAATGCAGTTTTGAATAGTTCAGCCCACCATCTTGATTCATAATGGCATCTGATTGTATCCAAACATAGATAAAAGCCTGCTCCTTGATCTTAGGAACCATCATGCAAAATTTGGTTACAATATCCTAAGAGGTGTCCAAATAGGCAACAGACAAACAAGGTCATTTCCAAAATATATAGTAGAAAATAAACAAATAAGCCCCCACTAATTTCAGTGGGATTTACTTCCAGTGGGAGCTGTTTCCAAAGAGATATGCTTAGCATTACACCCTCTATTACTGGTACTGAAGTCTTAGTCATTATTTGGGCTCAACATTCGTATAGGACTTTCTCTTGTTCTAAGCTCTTTACACAGCTCCTTGTGCTCCAGTTCTTACAAGAACCCTGAAAGGCAGGCCAGTATTTACCTCTTCAGTGATGCTGCTGCTTAAGATAGCGTTGTGTCAAACAAAGTCATAATCTGAGTAAATCCATTGAAATAAATATATATAACTATATTCTAAAGTCCATTGATTTCAGTGGGTCTGCTCTGATTGTGACTTGGCTCTGTAGAACTATCTATGAACACTTACCTAGGAGTAACCCACTTTGAACACAACAGGGCATGCTCTTAGTCATGAGACATAACATTAGCCCTCAACGCAATAAAAGCAAGGCCATCCCTTTTAAAAGACTCTCTTGGTCAATTTTGTGGTGTTTTTACAAGGTTTCTTTGGACTTGTGTTGTGATCCTAATAAAACGGCTGAGCAGCTGACTTAGGAGGGGGTGGGCTGAATAAACCAGCACAGCCACAAAGTTATGGGGCTATTTATTGTCTGCTGTTCTGAGCTGTACTGGTGCAAGAGTGTGTTGGGGAATGTGTTAGTGCATTCTCAAACTTACGGCAAAACACTGGCGGAGTATCCAGTGATCAGGTACTGTAAAACATTCGCCCACACAGCTTCTTGGTTATCAGACTTTAGAAATGTGACACTGTCACGTGATAAGAGTTCTGGCATGGCCACTGACAGACACACAGTAGTCCTTTTGTTGTTATCTAGGGCTGAAATCAGTTGCATTAGGAGCCACAAATCTACAGTTTCTTTCTGTGTTTAAAGCTCATTGTATGTAAATGCAAACAGATGCGAATGTGTAGAGGGGAGATCCCGAGATTCACCTAGGTGCTGGGATAAAATGACTCATGAATAGTGCAAAGGCTTAATCTTTCTGCCAAAGCTCTCCTGTCGAGGATGTCAGGACTGATACCTTTTGTCAGTTTTTTATGAGACTTGCCAGACCGGCTTCAAACATACAGTCTGTTTATTCAACTGAATCTACAGCACTTGGACAGCTCTCCTCATCCTTCAGCCTGCTGGAAAAACGTTGCCATCAGTCTAAATTCAGTTAATCTATCTGTTACTGAAAGATACGGGTGATGCATGTTGGAACAACGGCGTGAATTCTAATATTAAAAGCAGGTCTGGCACCAGCACAGGGAAGATGGGCAAGTGACAGGCAGGGGCGGTCCCCCCTGGGTGTCACCACTGAGGGGGGTGACAAAATGGCAGGCGACACTCACCATGAGGCCTGCAGCGTGCCCAAGCCACACGTCTCTCCTGGGAGTGACGCAGTGGCTTGGGCACCCGCAGGCTCCGCACTGCCCCAAACAGTCCGCCCACTGCCTCCCCCCAGCTGTAGGGCGGCTGAGTGGGAGGAGGCAGGCAGACTCCTCGGAGGCCCCACAGAGCGTCCTGCCCCAACTCGACCCACCCTGTGAGTGGCTGGCCCCACCCCTGGGTGCAGGGCATGCGCGCCACCCCAGGAGCCTGATCAGCTTGCTCCGCTGCTGGTGACAGGGCCCCAGCAAGAACCCACAGCTCCTGTCATTGCTAGGGATGTAGTTCAGCTGGGAACTGTAGCCTTGTCAGGGGAATAGTGGCCATCTATTAACTCTGAGCATCCTTAAAGAACTACAGCTCCCAGAATCCTTTGGGGGAAGCCATGGCTGTGTAAAGTGTTCCATGGTGATTTAGATGCATGGTGGGCATGTCCCCTAAGTTAGCTCTGTCTATCACCTACTCTCTGCAGTCTCAATTGGCAGCAGCCACCACTGCCCCGAAGTTATGATCTGCAGCACGGAACAAAACGTGTCACAGCCCTGGCTTCTGGGTAGGGTTTAAAGGCTTGGATTTTTTTTTTGTTCACAGGAATATCTGCTTGTATTTTGTGAGTTATATGACCAACCTCCAGAGCTTCCAGGAATTTGCAGTCTCACTGGCAATCAGCCAGCACTTTGTCGAGTGAACAGCTGTGCGATGGGTCTGCTCGCTTACTATGGATCTCCCTTGAGGCGGATCAAGATGCATTATATGAAACCAGAGTAGGCACTCAGCCAGTCAAACTGATAGCCTGCAGAAATGAATGAAAAGGCAACAAAAGCAAAACAAAAAACAAAACCTTCAACAGGGAACATGATGAGGTGAGTGCATAACTGCGTTGCAAGTGGTCTGTTACAAGAAACACAAGCAAAGCGGTGTGACAGCTTGGGGGAGAAAAAAACCTTAGTAGAAGAATGCTCCAGAACATATCTATCCCAGCCCTAGAGGACGTAATGATTTCCCCATATAATATAAGGGGTTTCTACCAGATTGTAAGATTATAGGAAAATAAGAAGAGCCTGCTGGAGGCAGAGCATACCTATCATACCTAGTAACCAGTGATACTTTTATCCACCATGAATTTGTCCAGTCCTGTTTTAAAGCCATCCCTGTTGGTGCCCATCATTGCCTCTTGCGAGGGCAGATTCCATAGTTTAACTCTGCACGATGCGTTTGAATTGCAGAATGCACAAAAAAGTATACGTTTCCTGCAAAAGAGACTCAAAACTCTTGTGACTCCACGAATAAAGCAAATGCTCATATTTACATTTGTTTGCCGCCACGGTTTGTTAGCTCATGAATGCAAATTGAAAAAGTTTACAGCGTTTTCAAAGAAGGAGAAGGAGGTTACAAATTTAGGAACAAAATGGGGAACCACAGCTCCAACTGTCTGGAGCTAGAAATCTGAATATTTCAGCTCACTCTGAACAGTTGTAAGAAAGAATCCACTGGCTGGTGCATTTTCTGAGTGTGTGAGTATATTAATAGTTGCCATGCAACCCCTTGTTGCCATAGCAATTGTAAACAAATTAGTTATGTGACTGAAGCTTCCATTTGGTTTGAGAATCGCCCTATGGGCAATTCCTGTCATTAGTGAAAAGTGAAAGAATTTTTTTTTTTAAAAAAAAGAAACATGCTCTCCCATCCAACACACATAAAAGCCTGCTTTTGAGAGTCCTTTTCAAGCTGTTGAGATGGCTGGATTCTAACCAAGTTCAATGGAAGAGCATACTTCTCATGAAAATATTAAAAAATATTGACTGTTTAAAGCCAAAGCCATGAATCTCCATCTTTTTCTTTTTAAAGGGGGGAATATATTTTTCCAGAATTAATATCTACACAAGAAAGCTGCACACAAAGCAACACTACTTGCTTTAGCACACACAACAACCTGGGGGGTAGGTCACGCTGAGCGGTGGCCCATTCAACACAGCTATTTTCACACATTAGCTAAACATGGCGGGGTGGGAGGGAGATTCTATTCCCAAGCTGCAAATATTTCTCTGAAGCTGTGAACAGATCCCACGTATATAGAGGGCCCTCGAGGACTGGTGGGGTTTTTGTGGTGTGGTGTGGGGAGAGCTGCTTCCTGCAGCATGTCACTGGCAGAGTAAGAACAGACAGTTCCACTTTATTAGTTGTTCTGTGATGGTTCCCAAATGGCCACATTCACACCATACATTGAAGGCACTATGATACCAGACCCTATTTTCCAGGGACGCAGGACCGGTGCTGGCAATTTTGGCGCCCTAGGCGAGGGGGCGGGCCACGTGACGTCATTGGGTATGACGCATGTTGTGGAGCAGTGCCCCGCCCCCTTCCTGGCCGGGCGCCCCCCGCCGCCATGGTTTGCTTGCTCCGCCGCTGGTTGGGGCGGCGGCGGGCGGCGGGGGGCAGGCTGGCCAGCGCCCCCTCCATTTTTGCGCCCTCGCCGCCGTGGTTTTCGCCCCAACCTGCTTGCTCCGCCGCTGGTTGGGGCGGCACCAGGCGGCGGGGGGGCGGGGGGTGGGGGGCAGGCTGGCCAGCGCCCCCTCCATTTTGGCGCCCTAGGCAATTGCCTAGTTCGCCTAAATGGATGCGCCGGCCCTGCGGGACGTTCCTGATTTAAAGAAGCTGCCCTGGTTTCTGATTTGATCCCGAAATGTCCCGCTTTTCCTTAGAATGTCCCTATTTTCATCGGAAAAATGTTGGAGGGTATGGAATTATCCAACCCCCAAGCCGTCTGAAGGCAATCCTGTGTAGGGAAGTTGTTGTTTTTTTAAAAAAATATTTAATGTTTTACTATGTTTTTATATATGTTGGAAGCTGCCCAGAGTGGCTGGGGCAACCCAGTAAGATGTGTGAGGTATAAATAGTAAAATTATCATTATGGAATGGGACGTCCCTATTTTCATCAGAGAAATGTTGGAGGGCACCACTTTCAACTGGAATGGTTTCACCCAAAGAATCCTGGGAGCCCTAGTTTTTCAAGGGTGCTGAGAGTTATTAGGAGACCCCTATTCCTCGGCCGGAGTTACAATTTCCAGATCCCTTTCCCTGGGAACTCTGGGTACTCTCAGCATCCTTTATGAACTACAGCTCCCAAGATTCCTTGGTGGAAGCCATGATTGTTTAAAATGGTATCATAGTGCTTTAAATGTACAGTGTGAATGTGGTCAGTGTTATCACATTATTGTTGTCTGGAGGGGCTCTCCTGCATTATAGCACAATAAAAATATCATAACCCCCTTCCTCCAGAACATTTGTGGTATGAAAATTGACAGGTCATTGCAGCAGGATGTTATGAGATATGCACAGGTTGGAACTGAAGCAGTACGTCATTTTCACAACCTCTGCAGGTACAAACAGTATTGGAAGTCAGATCACATCTAACTACCACAACACCACCATGAGCACAAATCATCATGAATGCACACAACAAAAAAGGATATCTGGTATGGGGAACAAGTCCCTCTTGAAATGACCATGCTGTGAAATCTGGACTCCCTCCATGCAGACTGAAGGCTTAAAAATCTGAATAAATCATATTTCTTAAAGCTACTACAGTCTCTGCCATGTTTTCAATTCTACAAAGGAGCACAAACCCTGGGTAAACCTCACCCTTCAATGCCACACGCTGAGGAAGTGGTCCTTCCTCAGAGTGAGGAACTGTGGTTGAGATGGTGAGAGAGAATGATTGTCCTGCTCTCACTTCACTGTGTTTGTGGCAAATAATGCTTTGAGTTGAGGAGCAGTTCAAGAAGGATACTGACAAGCTGGAACGTGTCCAGAGGAGGGCAACCAAAATGGTCAAAGGCCTGGAAACGATGCCTTATGAGGAACGGCTTAGGGAGCTGGGTATGTTTAGCCTGGAAAAGAGAAGGTTAAGGGGTGATATGATAGCCATGTTCAAATATATAAAAGGATGTCATATAGAGGAGGGAGAAAGGTTGTTTTCTGCTGCTCCAGAGAAGCGGACACGGAGCAATGGATTCAAACTACAAGAAAGAAGATTCCACCTAAACATTAGGAAGAACTTCCTGACAGTAAGAGCTGTTCGACAGTGGAATTTGCTGCCAAGGAGCGTGGTGGAGTCTCCTTCTTTGGAGGTCTTTAAGCAGAGGCTTGACAGCCACCTGTCAGGAATGCTTTGATGGTGTTTCCTGCTTGGCAGGGGGTTGGACTGGATGGCCTTTGTGGTCTCTTTCAACTCTATGATTCTATGACCTGGAGAAGCCTTTGGGAATGCCACAGCCCACATCCCTGCAACAGCCATCATTTGAAAGTCTCGTTTCTCTGAATTTTCCAGCTCAGTTCCCCAGCCAAGTAATGTGTACATGAATGCGTACACGAGGGCAAAGTGTGCATCGAAATGCATGTATTTGTGAAAGTGAAAGTAACATTCTAAAAGTGCATTGCATTAGAGAAAATTGCTTTGCAAAAATGTGTATGTTAGGCAAAATTGCATACCAAAAAATGTGTTTATTAGGAGAAACTCATACTACAATGCTGATGAATTTTAAAGGGGACTTAAAATAATAATAATAATAATAATAATAATAATAATAATAATAAGCAAATTGCTGAAGAAATGTGTAGAGAAGAATTTAAGAATGGAAAACGAAGAACTTGAGAGAACTGAAACCAACAGATCCAACCATCTCTAATCCAGATCTAGGCCACCTTCACTCCATACAAACCATGACCACTTAAAGTAGTATCATAGTGCTTTTAATATATGGTGTGAATATGGCCCTAGCTTCAGCTGTGATGCTCTCAGCCTAACCTACCCAACAATGTTGTGAGACTGACATGCTTCTCCGGGCTCTTTGCTTCTTACACTTTTATCCAGCTCCTTCTCCAAAGCTGTGGAAGATCAGCAGAGAAATCGGCTGGAGCGTTCTTGGACCCTCCGAATGGTAAAGGCTTGTCATTTATCACATGCAGGACAAAAAGTTGGCAGTCTATTGCATCACTATTTACCCCCTCGTATTCAAAGCCCAATCAATAACTGAGATGAAAGGGCTTGTAATAATGATGAAAAGTAGGACAGACAACGTAATCATTGCTGCCAAGGCAGTCGCAAACTGAATGGCTGGACTGAGCATGTTGCCCAGAGTTGTAAGGGAAAGAGAATGTCTACAGAAATGTGGTCCAGTCAGTGTTAGTCAGCTTGCGAAACTCATGTTACATATACCAGGAAGATAAGTGTGCAAGCTGCATAATACGAAGCTATAGAAACAAGAAGCCCCATAACTTCTTTCTTAACTTATTATGGAATGTACCAAGTAGATATTATTTCACACTTGGCTTGGTTTTCGTGGAAGGTTCTAGAGACCTAGTCTCACTAAATTCATTGTTGGTGGAATTAAGACAAAACTGCTTTGGATGTCCAGTATCTGGATGATGCAGACTTTTCAAAAAACCCAATGTGTTCAAATTAAAATTACTCCTCAATCACGTAATCCAACTTCAGCAAACCTCTATCAACAGCCTTCATACTGGAATCAAAACTTTCTAGCATTATTCTCCATTGGTCATGCCAACCTGTAACCGCTGATCTCCATTAAATAGTTCTTCACGGAAGTCAAATTGAATAGCAGCTACTAGTTCCCCCTTAGATTTGAACCAGTTTCAGTCCTAAACACGATGCATTCATCTTGGTGTTTTCTACTTTCGCACAGAATGAACACCCTCCCTCTGATGCTTCTGATAGAAACCAGGTTTCTGCATATTTGTATGATGACATGATTAATTGAGGGATGGAATGATTAAGAGATGGATTTACTTCAATTAAAACCAGCATTCTTCTCCCCCAAAATGGAATTTCTTGTGAATTTATATAAAAAATAAAAAGAATTCGTTCCAGTAGCACCTTAGAGACCAACTAAGTTTGTTATTGGTATGAGCTTTCGTGCGCATGCACACTTCTTCAGATACCTGAATTTATATAGTACTCTATATTCTAGTTTGTATGTAAACATGGGTATCAAGTGAGTAAGTATACTGAGTGAATGGAATTCTGAATTATGGTGTTTGATGTTTTATAAATTGCATTTGATGTTTTCCATACGGTATTTAATTTTTATTGTTTATTGCTTTTTCTTCGTATATGGCTTTGCAATCTTTTCTGAAGAAAAACAACCTATACATATTTGAAACAAACAAACAAACAAACAGGTGTATTTGTATGTGAACATCTCTGTTTCCAGTATTTTAACAGTGGGATGCAGGCAGCAGGCAGAAGAGCTGAGTCAACCATCAAATGAGAGCCTGTCTTCTTTGCCCACCTAAGCTGAAAAGGTAGGAAGAGGGACCCAGAGAAGAGCTTCCAAATGTGACATTAATGACCATACACAGGTTCATATGGAAGGAAGTTGTCCCTTACGCAGATGACCTTCAGCCAGGAAATAGAAATAAAAGCAAACATCAACCTCCCCTTAGACTTAAATTTATTTAAACTTTAAATATATTTTATAAACATTTTGAAGCCCCCCTTTTTACCACACCCTTTTGATGACAAGCTCTCAGAACAGCTTGTATATGATCAGTGAAAACGAATAACAAATGTTAAAAACAATGCAATGTTCCATGCAGGACCAGCCCGGGACAAGATGGCGCCCTTCTCTATTGCATAAGCAAAAGCTAAATGTACCTCCAGCTGGGCCTTACTCCAGCCCTGGCAACAGGACAGCACTCTCCATTATACCTGAGGGCAGTGGCATATGTTAAGACAGGGGTAGGCAACCTAAGCCAGTGGGCTGGATGTGGCCCAATCGCCTTCTAAATCTGGCCTGTCGATGGTCTGGGAATCAGCGTGTTTTTACATGAGTAGAATGTGTCCTTTTATTTAAAATGCATCTCTGGGTTATTTGTGGGGCATAGGAATTCGTTCATCCCCCCCCCCCAAAAAAAAATATATAGTCCAGCCCACCACATGGTCTGAGGGATGGTGGACCAGCCCACAGTTGAAAAAGGTTGCTGACCCTTGTGTTAAAAGGTGCAGGGCAGGCCATGTGGCATGCACAGCTCTGTTTTCCAGTGCCTCCCTACCACTCCCTGCCTCTCAGCATCTGCTGCCTGAGGCAGTTGCCTCACTCTGCCTAATGGTAGGACCGGCCCTGGTCCCATGTGGCTTTTCAAAACTAGCCTGATGGTAACAATTTAACTCACTGGCTGCTTTATGGTTTCTTCCTTGCAGGGCAGTTGGTTCTGGTGGCCTCTGAGAGAGGAGGAAGGGCCCAGCACAAGTCAGGGAAGAAGCAGCCAGTGGAGAAGCCAGCAAGGGCATTTCCTTTCTCTGGCTACTCTTCCTGGCAAATGGAGAACATAGGATATCACAAAACAAGTTTTTCAGGTTCTACTGAGTTTTGCTTTGTGGGTCATCAACTGTGTCATAAAGTGTATAACAACACTTGTTCACATTGGGCAGCAACCTTGCAACAGTTTGTTCAGAACCTGTGACTCCAACTCCAAATTCCTAAATTCAGGATTCCTAGATCCCTATCAGGTAGGTACAGTTTGCACTGGTCAAATGTCAGCAGCAGGCTATGTCAAATTAATGTCATGTCAGCAGAAGGTCAGTGTTGACTGGAATCACAAATAAGGGAAGGAGAATCTGTCCATTTCTGTTCTCTCCATTTCTTATATTTTCCAGTCTTAAATTCAGTTCTGCACATTTTGCAGCAATTTATTACTATTTCATTTTTTCAAAAAACCTCATGAAAATTCATCAGCTTTTTAGTGTGGATTCTCCTGTCAAACATTTTAACACACACTTTTGACTAATGTACACATTTTTGCAAGCAATTTCCCCTAATATAATGCAATTTTGTATGTTATTTTCATTAATATATTCATTTTAATGTACTTTCCCCCCTAAAATGTGAATTTTTGTCAATATTCTTTGTTTGGACACCTGCACTGAAAAAATTGGGTAAGTGTGAATTTGGAAATATAGCTGTGTTTCAACAAAATAAAAAATAAAAAAAAATCCTTCCCGTAGCACCTTAGAGACCAAGTTTGTTATTGGTATGAGCTTTTGTGTGCATGCACACTTCAGTTAGCATATTGTTTTGGAAAGTATGAATTTGAGAGGTTTAAATGTGTATTGAAATGAATTTCTCCTCCTTCCCTCCCAGTAAGTAAGGAGGTTGGGGTGGTATTAAGAGCAGACTGAATTTGGTAGAGCAGTTCCGCATTCATTCTAATGGACCACTGTTGCAATGGTCACCTTGCAGATTAATGGCTAAAAAGCAGAATCTGAACTGGGGACTTGCTGGATCACAGCTCACATTTTAGGACAATATATTTCACCAGCTCAAAATCACCGAGCTACTTCTTTCAAAACCAAAAATTATTAAATCTGAATGGGACAGGCTGAAGATTTTACACAACTTGCAGGAGTCTATAATTTCCTTCTCGTTATATGATCTTATCTGTCTGCTTCACCAGAACCATCCCAATGCTGGAAGGAAGACACATTCCACGTCCAAGTAGTGATTTTGCTAGGAGACAAGAACAGGGCAACAAACATCATTGACTATCCTAAGTCATTGCACATTCATTTCAGGGATATTTGACTCACTACCGTGCCTACAGACAAAGAAGATGAGAGAAGACAGTTGTACGAGGGCTAGGAAAGATTGGCTTCAATGGGGTGGCCCAGCATAATTGCATCTCTGTAAAAATTAGTGAAGGGTGATGATCCCACAATGCAAGGGTTCGGATGCTCTTCTAAACATGCAATTATCCCATCTCTCAAAGAACTGAGTGGGAGATTATCGTGCACCAGCAAGCATTAGTCCATGGAATCAATTATCAATGCTAAATGAACTTTGTACAGAGCAAAGCATGGCAAGAAAAGTTATTGGCATCTGCCCCCTCTCCCCATTCCACTGCCCCATGACAACAGTGCCTTTGACCAGCCTGTCTTCTTCCTGACCTTCCAATCTAGAGGTTTCCCCCTTTTCGTGCTGACTGTATTTTTAAATAGTTGAGTGTGATCAATCCACACCAGCTACCATGTTTCTGAATTTCCAATCTGCTATGGAAGTCTGCCTCCGGTGGTCTCCACCAGAACTGAGGAAAGGGCAATGCCGCCATGAGAAGTATGAGCATCGTATTGCCAGGCTACCCCAGATCACCTACCCATTCTAAGGTTTCTGACAGTCCCAACAGCGCCCACTGCAGAAGGCTCTCTTGGCCCACCAGGTCGCTGGGTGCAGCCAACCTGTAAATTCCCCACAATGCCTTGAGTTAGGATCATCACTATTTACATGTGGCTTTCCCAGTGTATCCTGACAACCTAGCAGTTCGAAAGCACGCCAAGCGCAAGTAGATAAATAGGTACCGCTCTGGCGGGAAGGTAAACGGCGTTTCCGTGCGCTGCTCTGGTTCGCCAGAAGTGGCTTAGTCATGCTGGCCACATGACCCGGAAGCTGCCTGCGGACAAACGCCGGCTCCCTTGGCCAGTAAAGCGAGATGAGCGCCGCAACCCCAGAGTCGTACGCGACTGGACTTAACGGTCAGGGGTCCCTTTACCCTTTACTTTTACCTTCCCAGAGTAAGTCATGCTCAAAGTGGTTCACAATGATTATTTTTATGTTATTGCTGGCATCCATCTATCTCGGGAAACAATGGAGGAGTGCATCTTTGGTGCTGAGGTCAAACTGTTGCAAGGTGTCAAGAGCTTTCTTTCCCAGAGTGACAGCGAGGACTCCGAGGACCAAAGGGGGTGGCAGGCAGAAAGAGACGGAGGCTTGCTTTCTTCACATGCGGAGAGTGAAGCGAGCCCCTCCCATCCTGAAATGCAGGTCGTAAATTTGCAGGAAAGCATAAAGCAAGCAGAGGGGCCGCAGCTCTCAGACATACTCTCAGGGGAGGAGGGGCAAACTGGACTCCTGAATCTCCTCCTACTAGGAGGATGGGCAGAGTCCAGGCTTGGCGTCAAGCCCACAGAAGGAGGAGCATCAGATGGCGGATATCCTGTTGGAAAAGAGTCCATCCTCCAGTGGGCTCAACTAACCCATCAAGTGATGAAGATTGAGCTGTGTGCCCGGACTGAGCTACTGTGTAAATACCAATAAATCTGAACATTATAAAACTTCCAGCCTGCCGTCTCTTGGTTGCAAATCCTGACACAAGGTTGCAGCGCCTGCTGTGGCTGTAGAAGCTGATGCGGGAAAGACGTGTTTTCTTTTCTTGCTGCTGGAGCAGATGAAGGTTTCTGTTTGTGCTGCTGCAGATGCACCATGGCGTCTCTTCTCTCTGCGCTCCTCCCTTTGGTTGCAAGTGTAATTACAAGAATATGAGAGGCTGCATGGGAGGGCTGCAATGCATTTGCTTTCCATGCAAAAAGGTCCCAAGTAGGGCTGGGAATATTTCCTGCCTGAAACCCTTGAGAGCTGCTGCCAGTCAGTGCAGACAATACTGAGCTACATGTAGCACTGGTCTCCCTTCCTGCTACTAAAACACAGGTATAGTTCTGTGAAATAATTGTGATATCTGCTCTAGCCTAATAAAATTAAATTTATGTTCAGTTTATGCACACACACACACACACACACACACACACACACACACACCCCAACATGCTAAATGTGTTTATTATTGAACCTGTCTGGATGATTTCACATGCAAGACCCCCAGCGTGCCTTAAAAAGAAAGCCCCCCGAATAACTATGTAGTGCCCTGCAAACACTTTTTCTATTTACACAGCTGCTCTGCTGCTGAACGAGAAGCGAGTTATTCTGCTTTTTAAAAAAAAATCATAATGGAATTTCCCGTGCTGTTTTTGAACACCGCTGTGCATCCTGAGCGTGGGGCTCTCGGCAGGAAGTAGTTCATGGGCATTTTGGAGGAAAAGAAAAAGAAAGAAAACCCTTTTATTGTGCTGTGTTGAAGGTGCCCGAATGGAGCGACGAGTTCTGAGAATTGCAGGGCTGTGGGAGAGTTGTTTTAATGGAGCAATATCCCACTGTGGGCAGTGAATGCCCCTGCGGCCTCTGGGGTGCTTATCTCGAGCACTTGACAGAATGGAAGAGTTCTAAAATGACTTGGAGGGCTTAGAAAACAGTTCAGAAATGTAAAAGAAGTTTCAGAAAAGGAAACTCAAAGACCTTTTAGGAGAGGAAGACAGGGCACTGCCTTAGTCTATCTGGCTCAGTAGTGTTTCCACTGACTGACAGTGGTTCTTAAGGGTTTCAGGCAGCCAGGGAACACTCCCAGCCCTCCATAAAGATGCTAGGGACTGAGGATGGGAATTTCTGCAGGTGAAGCCAATGTACTGACCCTGACTTAGAGTGCTCCCCACTGTGCATGTCCTGCACACTTCATGGCATTGCTACTATTTCAAGAGTTGACAACATCCTTTTGAAAAATTACAGTTACAGATCTGACCAGGCAAATCAAGCCCTGTGAAATGCACCAGCAAAAGATGACCCAATTCTTTAGTCATTTATTTTTTTCATGAATTTAAATTCCACCTGATGGTTAGAGAAAAAGAAAGCCTCAAAGCATTTTACAAATAGAATAAAACCATGTAAGTATTGGTAAACAGAGTTAAACACAACTATTTACTATAAAACTTACCAAAAAAAAATTAAAATCAAGGGCAGACTTAAAAAGACGGATTAAAACACATGTCAACATTCTACATATCTGGGTAACCAGAAATGTTTTCAGCGGCTGCTGAAATGAGTACAGTGACAGTGCCTGTCTGATGTCAATAGGCAGGGAGCTCTAAAGTCTGGGTGCTGCTACACTAAAAGATCAACTTCCTACAAATGCAGAACAAGTATTATATGGTGCCAGTTGCATAGATCAAAGCAGTCCAGTGGGGATATATGGAGTAAGACGATCTCGCAGGGGTGAGGGAGAGGAAAAACCCAAAGGGAGAGAGTGTTCAGACTGGCGATAAGCCATGGGAAATTACAAGGTCTTGTAAAAGCACTACAAATGTGACTGGAGATAATTTGGATGGAGTGGATCAGAAAGGTGCAGCTACAAAAAATGTGAAGAATCCAGAGAAAACCATTTGTATTATTTATTTGTTTATTAGACTTATATACCGCGCTTCATCACAATATCTAACGGCAGTTCACAAGACTAGAACAAAGTCTGGTGGGCATTGGGGTAGTCTCAAACAATGGCCAAGCCACAAGCAGGCTCCCAAATAGGCGTTCACAGCAACTTTGCTCCTCCCTGCTGCGCCATGCTAAGCCAAGGTTTGGTTTTGCGTGTTGCCTGAACTGGGACTTGTGCGTTGCTCCCTATTGGATAGGACTGTGCCATCATCTGCCCTTCAGTTACTCAAAAATCTTCTTCCTCTGGGAAAGAGGTTTCCATTTTATCTGCCTTGTTCTCAAAGCACCTGATAATTTCTGTGGAATTCTGGGAGTGAAGGGATTGTTGTCTAGCCACCTCAAAAGAAAGATAAGCATGACAAAAACCCTTGCATCCCACCCATGAGAATTTCACCAACACCTTGTGATGACCCTTGTAATCATTTTCTTTTCTCAGCAAAAGAGAATTTTTCAGCACGGTGTGAATGCAGGATGAATAAATCAAATGAAATATGGTTTCCCGAAATGTCCTTCCCTCAACAGTGTGAGAGGGAAGAAGATCTTTAAAAATCCCTTCCCATGGACACAAGTGTCCCTGTGACTCTGGAGAGGCTGAGTTGTTGACTCATGGTCTCCTCTGCTCCTATCATTGAGATCTGCATAAAATCTTCATTGAACCTTTCTTCCTAAATCTGAGAGGTTGATCAGATGTCTTTTATGTCCTCCCACTTCTCTCAGATCAAATTTGCATCTATCACTCTCAGGGCGTCCAAGTACTCTGCTGCAGCAAACAAAAGGAACTGACCGTAGACATTTTTTAACCTTCCTCTTTGGAGTTTGTGCTATGACTATAATTGTTTTAACGCTGGTGCCCATTTTACTTTATTCTACACTACTTTCATTTATTTAATTCATTTTTTAAATTTTACTATACACATCTGGACAATGTGTTCTATGTGTTTCTTATCCCAGTTTCTTAATGTCGGCCATTGATTTGATGTTTATGTACATGCACACAGGTACATTACCTGTATACTCTCACCGTGCAATGACTGCATCCACGTAGGGGACCACTTGTTCACAACACCTGGCCATGTGAGCTGTCAGCCTTGCTTCTCCAACATCCTTGTACAGGAGCAAGAGTGCAATAAGGTAGTGGTTCCCAACTGGTGGTCCACGGGCCCCAGGGGGTCCATATAACTCATCCAGGAGGTCCGGATGGGTTATATCAAGATATCAAAATTTTCAAAAGTAGGGGATCCATGGCTTGGTTTTTGGAAAACAGGGGGTCTGCAGTACTTAGATAATTGGGAGCTACTGCAGTGAGGGCTTTTCTATATGACTACTAGGTTAGTAGCCCACCCATCCACAGTATCACCACATCATTTCTGTGGGTGTCCCAAAGTTAAAAAAATAAATAAATTCAAAGCAAAGTCTATTTGCATCTCAACGCAATCATTTCAGACTCACTTGCGGTGCAGCAGAGCTTCCTTGACAAAACAATGGTTGGGAAACTTTCTCATACAGAACCTCCTGAAGTCCAGAAGCAAACTCACAAAAGGGTTCCTCCACACATCTAACTGATTCTTGGCTCTGGCTGTTGCCACCCACGCAATCCCAGGCATGGGGATCACATGGAATAAAGGAATCGAGACCGTGCATGAAAGCTGGACATTTTGCATTGATGAGAACTTGCTGGAGGTGTGGAAACCTAGTTCATCCTCTGCTTGCTGACTCATTCAAGAACCAGTCTGATGCAGAGGAAATGCTTGTCTCCCCCCTGGCAACTGCTTCTTCCTCCATATGTAGGCCTATCTCCTTCTTAATGATGTTGAATTTTGGTTCTAAAGAAAGGAAAGGGAAACCTGAGTCATATGAATGGCTGCTTTCAATGGGCAGGGGGGGATTTCCCAGCGAATGGAATGGAGTGAGTCCGGAATACTGCTCAATGGGATTCACTCAAAGATCACTTGCCAACACATCACAAGTTTTCAGCTAACACTGGGTGGCAGACAGGACTGGACGGAGACGGGGGTTTTCTGGAGCCAAGCTTTCATAGAACACTTTTAATGAGCTTCTCTCTTGTTTCCCCTGCATTGCTTTGCCTTTTAAATTCTGTTTTCTAAGGTGCCTGTCTCATCTCTCATAGGCTCTTTTCAATTTTAGTACATTAAGCAGACTAAGGGCTATTTTGCATTTCACTCTGAAGAACGGGATGTCGCCATGTCAAGAAGATTTGGCAACCCTTCCTTTTAGCACGACTAAGAACTTTCCCCCCATTTCCAGTATAAAATGTAGGCATGTTCTGCTTCTTCCTCAGAGTTTATGTACTTAATTTCACCATTGCTATGGTGGAAGAAGGCATGCATTTCATTGAAGCATCTCTGACGGTGTATTTTTAGCCAGATTCCCTGGGAAGAGCCTTCCATAGATGGGGAGCCATGTGCAGGTCAATTCTGTGTCCAGGGCAGCTGTCTACCAGCTCCATCTGGTACGCCAGCTGAGACCCTACCTGCCCATGTGCCCTGTCTCACCAGAGTGGTACATGTTCTGGTTATCTCCCACTTGGACAAATGCAATGTGCTCCAGATAGGGCTACCTTTGAAGGTGACTCGGAAACTACAATTAATCCAGAATGCAGCTGCCAGACTGGTGACTGGGAGCAGGGACTGGGACCATATAACACTGGTCCTAAAAGACCTACATTGGCTCCCAGTATGTTTCAAAGTGTTGGTGCTTACCTTTAAAACCCTAAATGGCCAATATACCTGAAGGAGCATCTCCACCCCCATCGTTCAGCCCAGACACCAGTTCTGAAGGCCTCCTGGCTGTTCCCTCAATTGTGAGAAGTGAAGTTACAGGGAACCAGGCAGAGGGCATTCTTGGTAGGGGCACCTGCCCTGTGGAACGCCCTTCCGTAGATATCTTAAGGCTGTCGTGTTTCAGGAAGCTTTTAATGTCTGGTGTTTTCTTGTGTTTATATTCTGTTGGAAGCCACCCAGAGTGGCAGGGGCAACTGAGTCAGATGAGTGAGGTACAAGTAAGTAAGTAAGTAAGTAAGTAAGTAAGTAAGTAATGATAATAATAATAATAATAATAATAATAATAATAATAATAATAATGTCATCCAAGATCTTGCTGTCCTGTAGGCTAGTCTACCAGGTCCATTAAATAATTATTTTCCTCCCTTATCATAACAAGAATATTTTCTAAAAGTATTCTGGATGTATACTTGCCAAGGATAATCTAAAGCAGTGTGGTATTTTATAGAAAACCACATAATGGAGTGGCTTGTAATGACCTCAGCCATTGTGACTAGGCTATGTGTATACATGCAGTTTGCATACACAGCATATAAGACTTTCTGGCATCCTGTTTTCAAAACCTGAAGCTGCATTTTCCCTTGCTACCAAATCTGCATATTTTCTCAGAGCGCATTTCTTTCACCACAATAGACAATATCTCCTCTCCTGCCAAAGAAATGTCCAAATGCTAAAGAGTAGCTATAACAGTCATTACTACAACAGCAACTTTGAGCTACAAGCACTCTTAAATTAGAATTATTGCTGCAAATGATTTGTACCGGTATATGTCTTGATTCCTGTGATTAATGATTCTATGGCCATAAATGTGTATTTTTGCAAATTCATGCTAACATCAGGCACTGCATACAATGAACTTTCCCCCTTTTTGGCTGAGTAGTTTAAATGACTTGTGTCCTTTACATACACAACATTGTCGTTGCTGAAAAAAACAAATTGCATTCATGAAGAATCTGAGTCCCCCTCCACTACTCTAACTATTCACACCATTATATGCATAAACTGCAATTCTCAACAGATCTGTCTCAAATCTGTCCACCTTGTGTCACAGTCAACATGCAGATATTCCACACCAAACTTGAGATCAGTTGGCCACATAATCTGGGTATGGTAAACAATTAGAGGTTATTGGTGGTGGGTTGGTGGGTGTGTATTCAAATGGTGCCTCTATAGCACAGGGATGGCAGATGTTGTTGGACTACAACTCCCATCATTCCTAAGCATTAGCCATGCTGGCTGGGGATGAAGGGAGTTGGAGTCCAGCGACATCTAGCATGTTACTGGTTTATCATCCCTGTTCCCACAGACCTTCAATGGGTTGCACACTTCCAATTATAATTGAATTTGGAAGTGTGCAACCCATTGACTGCTAGTGAAAAGTACTGTTTGCTAGCTTCCTAGTCTAAAATAATTCCATCTATTGGTAAATTCATGTGGCACTTTTTGAATTTACAGTCCATTCTGATTGGTTCCTACATCCTCCATAGTTCACCATCTTATCTGTAATGCACCAGCACCTTTGCAAATGACTTTGTCAACAAACATTGTTTAAGAAATCAGTAATTAATGCTAATGCCGGATTTTTAAAAATTGCTCCTATTAGCCAATACTGTCAGTGATGGTGTATAGGGAGGTTTTTAATGTTTGATCTTGATGTTTTACTGTGTTTGATGTTTTGATTTGTTTCGCCAAATACTCCATTCCTTTCCCACCCATGGCCAGCCCAATACATTTTGCTGCCTGAGCCTGAGACATTCTATATACATACAATTCTATATACAGAGGCCAACTGGGCTAGCAATTTAATCTGACTTCAACACTAACATGGCATCACATGTGAGGCTTGCCTTCGTCATGCAGAGCTACCTGCATGGTACACACACTTTGCTGGTGCGTGAGCTACCTCACTCTGCCTAACGATAGAGCTGGCCCGACACCTACCCCAGTTCTGATTCGGTTTATTTTCCAGACAGACACTCAGGTTGAAATCCTGTGACCTTACCTAGGAGTGAACCTTATTGAACTTCTAAGTAGGCAAATCTAGGGTTGTGTTCTCAGTGTCTTTTGACCACTGGGCAAATTGGAAAAGGTTTGGAAAAGGGCAATCAAAACGATCACCTTCCCTGTGAGGAAAGCTTACAACGTTTGGGGCTTTTTGAGTTTAGACATGATAGAGGTGTATACAATTACTTCTCCATATCCACTTCATTCACTTTGTGCATAATGTTCTCCCATAATACTCAGGGACATGCAGTGAAGCTGAAATATGGAAGATTCAGGGCAGACAAAATAAAGTAATTCTTAATGCAGTGCATACTGCTTTGAGGATTTTTGCTTTTGTTTTACTGTCAAGTGGTATAATATAAACGTTATGAAATAAATAAATAAAATAGCAAAAACTATGAAATTTGCCCCAAGAGGTAGTATGCCCCCCAACTTGGATCGCTTAAACATAAATTGCTTTAAAGATTTCCATTTACTGAGAGAAGAAGAGTTTGGATTTGGATTTGATATCCCGCTTTATCACTACCCGAAGGAGTCTCAAAGTGGCTCACATTCTCCTTTCCCTTCCTCCCCCACAACAAACACTCTGTGAGGTGAGTGGGGCTGAGAGACTTCAAAGAAGTGTGACTAGCCCAAGGTCACCCAGCAGCTGCATGTGGAGGAGCGGGGACGTGAACCCGGTTCACCAGATTATGAGTCCACCACTCTTAACCACTACACCACACTGGCTCTCAAACCTTCTTCCCTCTCTTACCGTCCTTGACTCTGCCCATTAACTACACTGCCATCCTCTTGACTTTAGTGTTACCAATCCTGATCTACAGTATACATTCTACCTGAACTTCCATTATTATAGCGAACAACAAAACTCGGGTTCTATGTCTACTGTTGTTTAGGATTCATTATATTGATATTTGCTAGTTAGCCCTTGGCTAAAACTGTGATACTCCAGAAACAAGCCCTATGATTGTTATAGATCTTTATGTTGTGAACCACGCTGAGAACTAAGGGTGAAGGGTGGCATGCAATTTTAACAAATGAAATTCAAGGTAGGTATGGCCATCTCTCCATGGCTCCTAGCCACAATGGCTATACTCCGCCTCCATGATTGGAGACAGTATGTTTCTGAATACCAGTTGCCAGAAACTGCAGAAGGGGCAAGTGCTGGTGTTTATTGGCTTCCCACGAATATCTAGTTGGCCACTACGAGAACAGATGAGCCATTGACCAGATCCATCAGGGCTAGTCTTATGTTCTTATATAAAGCACTCTTATATCACTTTAGCAGTCGTGGAGCCCGGGAACTGTAGTTTGTTATGGATGTTGAAAAATATAGTGCTCTGAGGTCAGCACCCTTAACAAACCACAGTTCCCAATATTCTTTGGGGGAAGCAATGACTTCTTAAGTGATATAAGAGTGCTTTAAATGTATGGTACAGAAGTGACCTCAGGGAATAAGTTTGCAGTTATAGAGGTATGCATTTTTTATCCATGACTCAGAGAGTAAAAATAAATATGGAAATGTCTTATGAGTGGCCTGAAGGAGCCACCAGCATTCCTCCTAAACTTTGTGCAAGGTCTCACTTGGCATCTTAAAATGCGCCTATTCTTTGGAAGTCTGCATCCTGGGTGCACAGTGAATTAAAGCAAAAGAGAAACTTCGAAGCAGCTGTCCTTTCCCTCGTTGACTTTCACGGCTTCTAAAGCGCTGAAAGTTTCGGCTGGGCTTGAATTTACTTCGCGAGGCTTTTAAAAGAAAACGTTGACAGAACAAGCCCTGTCTTGAATGTAGCGTAACGACGAGTCACGGGAGAGGGCAGGGAGGCCGAAAGGAAGAAGAGCCGTCTGTGCTTCTGTTGACTTTTCCCTTGTCCTGGTCCTGCTCACTCCTGAGAAATCGCAGACAGGTTACTCGCCCTCTGGGGCGGCTTTCACAGAGCATTGATTTCACACACACACAAATAAAAATACCAACACGTTTCCTGGCCTCCTACAGGAAGCCTTGAAAAGAGAGCGCACACTTGCACCATTAATAATAATAATAATAATAATAATAATAATTATTATTATTATTATTATTATTATTATTATTATCCTAAAAGGATAGGTGCATGCATGTACAGTATATAATGCTGCATAACGCCATCTGGAGACCCAGAAATCTCGTTTGGCAAGGCGACGAAGGAAACAGAAGAGGCTTGCGCGCTCGCCATTCTCTCCCGGGTCCAGAGTTTGCATTTCCAAGGAAGCTGAACTGACAAAGCGTGAAAGTGGCCTAAAAGCGGGGCGGGGGGGGGGACACACAAAGGAAAGCCACCCCGATTGCGGAGCGCCGAGGCTCATCAGTATTCGCCAGGCTCGCCTCCCAGCGCCCCTCGGCGCCGCCGCCTGCGCGCACACACATTTGCCCTGCCCGGCTCCTCCCCTTTCCTTAACTTGCTGCGGTTCTAAGTTGCCTCCGGCAGAGTCCCAGCCTGCGCCCCCGGCCCACGTTCTCGCTCCCGCTTCCCCGGACAGCTGCCGCCCCTCCCCGCGTGGACTCCACTCGATCTGGAGGGAACCTCGCCTCTTGCCTGCCGCCCGCTTTGCTAGGAGAGGACTCCGGAGTCTGGAAAGGTGAGCGCGCGCTCTCGATCTCGAATTGTAGAGTTGCGAGGGGATCGTGTCGTGCAGTGCAGGGATCTTTTGCGCGACGTGGGGCTCGAACCCGCTACCCCGAGGTTAAGAGTCTCGCTGTGCTATCCCTTCTGAAGTTGCATATGCCTTCCTCTCCCCTTGGCACCCCGCCGTCCCTTCCTGCCTCAGTGGATGCTGTCTCACTTTGGGGTACTCCTTGCACTCTGGATATTGATACGGACGGGGGGGGGGCTCCTGATTTGGGATGCGGGAGGAGAGCGACTGTTTCTTTAACAGCGTAATGACCTGTGAAGTGTCTCCTAGGAGAGGTAAGTTCCCCGAAGTTCAGTGGGACCTGTTTCCAAAAAAAGGGGTATAGAGTTGCAGCTCTGGTTAAAAAAATATACACCTTACAAATAGTTCTGCACAGGATCCCGCCACGCCAGAACGATATCTTTCTATAACCAGCTGACAGTGGGAAACTTTTATTTGTTCTAAATAATGCAGAAATTAATACTTCAACACGGGTGAGAGGAGGAATGTTTCAGCAGGTACTTGTGAGAAACTTTATTAAAACTTCTATGGTTTCCAGTAGCTGGGAACCACCAGCTACTAGAGATGTTAAGCAGTTGATACAATTGGAAAATCATGTTGTCTGTGCCCAGCTTATTATCATTTCTGGCCTTTTGTGAGTCAGCCTCATAACCTTTGCAGTGGGAGACGTGAACAGCTGTCTTAAATACTACGATCAAACATGGAAGGTGAAGTTGGATTTAAGTCAAGGATTTTAAAAAACCCAATCATGCACACCTTTAGAACTGGGTTTGATGTGTGAGCTGCAGTGCAGCAAAATATAAGTATTTGTGAGTGTAAATGTGTAATAAGCAAGCAGTGTCCCTCTAATAGGGGTTTAAACTCTAATTTGTCCTGTTTTGAGTTGATACGCAGACTACAGCATACCTCAAGCGAAAGTTGTGCCTGTGGGTGGGAAAGTGTCTAAGAGCAACCTTCTTAAATACAGCAGATGAATGGATTGCATGCTTTTGTTTGGGGTCATGTACAAGATAATGTAAATTACTAATATACTTTCAGCAGAGAACTAAAAATGATTTGCACAAAAGCTGTGAAATTTGGCTAAAGTGTGATATGATCCCCCCCCAAAAAATATAACAATACTATAATAAGTAATTTGATCTGAAACAAATAGATTTTTTAAAGCAACCTTAAGATATCCTGATGCAACGCAGCCAAATTTAAGTCCTGTTGCTTTTAGTGGGGGTGCTAAACCTGTTCTTTAATCTAAGCACTGGAACTTTGAGGATGCATTAATATGGAGCTTATCTGAGCTCCAATGAACACAGTGCAGTTCATATCTGAATAAACAGGCATACCGTTGCGCCCTAAAATAGCTGGATTGTGTCCGCGCCCCTCTTCATACAAGTGACTCTGTTCTCCTATGTTGTGATGTAAATTATTCCATATTGACTACAATGCCTTGATTATTATTATTTTTTTTAAAAAAAATGTTTGCATAAAAGAGCGGAAAGTTGGGTTTCTATTGCATGGTTTTGAAGGCAGTTATTGAAAACTCCGCTTTCTCAATCTCTCTCTCTCTCTCTCTCTCTCTTAGGGTTTCTGTTGTCACTGATCAAGGAAAAGGAGTTTTCATCCCCCTCCCCTCCCCACCACAGAGATTTTAACAGCAGCAGATCTATAAAGTAGAGGCTTTGTGAGCTATAGATGACTAAAAGTAACGGTGAAGACACGAAGTCAGGCAACAGGATGGAGCGCATTCAGCAAGGAGTCCGGAAACGTACTCTCATGGCAAAGAAGAAAGTGCAGAGCATCTCAAAGGATGATGTCAAAAGTTACTTACTGAGGAATTTTTTTGTGCTCTTCACCATCATCGCTGTCATTGTCGGTGAGTAATTTTGACTGAGGCAACAAATCTTGAAAAAACATCACTTGGACAGAGCGGTTGCTGTTGTCCACTTTCTTCCCTGTTGAGAAGAACTTGCCGGCTTGGAAAGTTTTCTATCTGAACACTCTGCGTTGTTCAGGAGTTGGTAAAAGTTTCACTGTTGATGGTCAGGTCTGACTGCTGTTGCACTTCTCTGTGTTTCAAATCAGTAGAGCTCAAAGGGGGTTAAATCAGAAGGAAAATGGTTGAGTTATTTTACTGATTCCTAAAAAATAAAAGAAAAAGCCCTTAATTAGAAGCTGCTTTTTATGAGCCCTTAATCCTTCTTAACAATTAAAGAAAATTGGCTACTGCCTCAGCGCAGTTTCCCAAGGGTGTGTTTCTCTTACGTATTTATTTACTATATTTTTATCCTGCTTCTCAGACCGTTTCAGACGACTGTTGTCTCCCCAAGCAGCTCACTTCAATAAAAAGAGAGTGAAAGAGTCCAGCCATCAGACTTACAAACTAAAAAGGCAAGACTCAAAGGGGAAGAGGAGTAAAGGGAAAGAAAGGTAGATGAGAGGAGATCAGTTCTCTGAGGCCAGAACGAAGTGCTGAGTTATAAGCATTTGTTATACCCAGTTTGGGTCAGGCTGATCTTCCTTTGCTGGTGTTCATGCTTAAATTCCAGTTGGTAGCTCTTAGAGCAAAGTTTCCAAAGTCTCTTAATTTTGAACAAAGTCAAGATCCAGAAATGAGAACATAACAACCTCAATATTAAGCTATTTCCCCCCTCTCAGTTAAAGAATTACAGCCACACAGCCAAGGTCAGGAGTTTATGGTTTGTTTGGTTTTGGGTTTTTTTTTTTTTAAGAAATCCATGTGTTACTCATGCAATTCAGTAGCTATTAAGATATCTACCTGTACAATGGTTATGGAAGGTAACCTGATTGGATTTTGTTTACAAAGCCGATTAGGGCAATGTTTGCACTTTTTATATATTTTGAATATCTCCGGTGAGATGAAAGAAAAAGGTTGGCTTGGGAATTTTCCTTGCTGTGTTTACAATCCACCCAAATATGTATATATATATATATATATATATATTTTAAAACTTCAGATAAGAATTTATAGTGGCCTGAATCCACAGAACTGTGTGGTCACTAGTTCTACATGGCAAGGAGACTTTGGGCTGGTAGTCCCCATTTGTCTCATGGCAAATCTCTTTTTGAAACTTTAAAAAGATACAGCGTTCTCATCCACCATTCAAATGAAAAGCCATTTTGATCCCACCAGGCCCGTTCTTAGGCACGCCTAAAGTAGCTCTCTGAACCATCGCTGTCGGGTTCCTTTTGTGAGAAAATATTTTTATAGGAAGAAAAGAATTCATGAAAGTGTGGTGTGTATGAAAATATTAGATTTCTGGGATTCTGCTTTCTGCAAACAAAAATCATTTGCACTCTGGAGAGTCGCATTCTTTATTTTGGAGAGTATCAGGTGTTGGCTATTTTTTAAGCAAGACAGAAAGGCTGCCGAATACAGTGAAAGAGCTTGCTTCCTAAACCTCTGCAAAGATTGCACATTATGGATATATTCCTGTGGGAATTTCACAAGGATGTTAATAGGGGTGTCTGGTTCAGTGAGAAGATGCACAGAATCCAGGACCACTTTCCCAAAGTTTGCACTATGTACAGATTGTGTCCCAAGCTTTCCACCCTTTTCGTCATTACATTTTAATGGCCCAATTGGGTGTGAACCAATGCAGTTGGGCTTGCAAGTGAAAACTCCTAGTTAGTTTATGCCATGATTCGTCTGAAGAAACAAATTGGACTCCCAAGAGGAAGTTTGAGGGAGGATGTGGTACCCTGTTTCTCCTAAAATAAGACGTAGCCATAAAATAAGCCGTAGCAGGATTTCTACACATTTGTGAAATGTAAGCCATACCCCCAAAATAAGACATAGTGACGCGGCGCCTCTCCCTTAAGATGGCCTGGATAGGCGTGGCTATGCAGCGTACCGACGCGGAGCGGTTAAAATAAGACATCCCCCGAAAATAAGCCATACTGTGTTTTTTTGAGGGGAAAAAAATATAAGACGGTGTCTTATTTTAGGAGCAACACGGTACTTCAGGAAAAAGTAAGGCTGAAATCCTATGACCCTGAACCTGTCTCACAAACTGATTAGAGTTAATATAATGTACTTGGACTTTCAAAAAGATTTCAACAAGGACCCCTGAGTAAGCTTAGCAATTAAGGAAAAAGAGGAGAGGTCCCCCTGTGGATCAGGAATTGGTTAAGCAGGAAGCATGGAGTAGGAATGAATTGACATTTCTCTGAATGAAGAGATGTAGAAAAATTAGTACCCCAAGGATGAGTATTGGGACTTGTTCTTTTAACTTGTTCATAAATGACTTAAGAGTTCCACGCTAGGGATAATTAGAAAAGGAACTGAAAATAAAACTGCCGATATCACAATGCTGTTATACAAATTTATGGTGTGGCTGCACTAGGAATACTATGTATAATTCTGGTCACCTCACCTCAAAAAGGATATTGTAGAGTTGGAAAAGGTTCAGAAATGGGCAACCAAAATGATCGAGGGGATAGAGTGACTCCCCTAGATTCCCGTGTGTGTGGCGTTTTGATTTGGTTTAGAAAGAAAGGCGAATAAGAGGTGTCATGAAGTAAGTTTATAAAAAGGATGCATAATATGGAGAAAATGGGTAGGGGGAATTTTTTTATCCCATTCATAACACATGGACATCCAATGAGGCTGAACATTGGAAGATTCAGCACAAATAACATGAAGTACTTCTTCATGTGGTGCATAGCTACCAACTTAGATGGCTTTAAAAGGGAAATTTGTGGAGGTGGCATCTATAGATGGCTACCAGCCATGATGGTTATTCTCTGCCTCCATGGTTGGAGACAGTAATGCCATTGAATCCCAGTTGCTGGAAACCAAAGGAGTGGAGAGCGTTCCTGTGTTTGGGTCCCGTTCCCAGGTTTCCCACTGGCATCTGGTTTGCCACTATGGGAACAGGGTGCTAGACCAGATGGGCCATTGGCCTGATGCTGCAGTCCTCTTCTTAGGTTACCTGGGAGCGTGCCTCACTGAATTCAGTGAGGCTTGAATAGACCTATGTAAGGCTATGCTGCAAATAAGGTCTACAGGATGTCACTGTTTAGGTATTGGAAATGTAACCATCGGAATCCTAACTGTTTCTATGTGGATACACCTTTCATTAAAAATAAATATTGGTGAGCAATTTTAAGAATTGCATTTCCCTCAGAATGCAAAGACTGTCTCGCATGCCTTTCAGGAAATCTCTCTTCGGGCATTGAATAGGCTTAGATTTGCATGGTTTTAACGGATTCTCAATCTAGCACCATCGTATATATATGCCCTTAGATTGGTCTCTGGATAGAATCGTAGACTAATGGATGGATATTATCTAACATACACACACACACACACACATTTTGTTGTGGAACTCTAAGCAATCACAAAAATTGTCTGGAAATCTATGCCAACAATTATTAAGAGTGGCTAAAGAATTAGGGGTGATAGCTTCAATGGGCAAAACTTTCTGCATTATAAAAAGGAACCCAAAGGACAGGTGGATTCACTTAAAGAAAGTCCTTTCATGCCCAGTTCCTCTAAGGATAACTTAGATTCACCTGCTGTGCACCCCCCCCCCCAAAAAAATAGAGATTCTGTAAGCTCTGTGTGGGGTGTGGGATGAGCCGTTTTTTCCCCCAGAACCAAGCTGCAAGCTGAACATCAGAACCAACAGCTATTTTTGTTTGGTGTTTCCATTTGTTGCAGTAAAACAGAAAGCGACATTGTACATGTTTGAGAAACCACTGGGAATGATTTCATATGAGCTGCTTCCTGTCTTGTCAGTCATATTGGACAGCATACAAACATTGAATTGCAGCATTCGAAGTTTTGATGTGCAATCTTTCTAGTGTGCGAACATATTGATGTATTTTAATATCTGTTGGAGGCTGCCCAGAGTGGCTGGGGAGACCCAGCCAGATGGGCAGGGTACAAATAAAAAATTATTATTATTATTATTATTATTATTATTATTATTATTATTATTATTATTATTATTATATTCTGAAATGTCTATTACAATTTGGAAATGAGCCTTTCTAGTGTTTCCCCCCCTAAAACTGAATGCGGTTGGTAGAATTGCAGGTCTTGGCATACAATCTCACAGAAACACATTTGCAAATGGTTCATTGGAGGGCTGAGTTTAAGCAACTTAACGTTGCGGGGCGGGATCCATACAGTAGCAGTGCCTAACTATATGGTGAGTTAACTTTTGAATTTTGCGGAAATCTTCCTCCTCTTTAAGAAAAAGAGAGGGAGAAAGAAGACGAGAAAAAGAATGTTGCTGATACAAGAACTTATTTGTTGAATTTATTTATTTGTTGGAATTTCTATACCACTTAACGTTTTAAAATACATGAGCAATGTGCATTTTAAAACCTAAAATTGCGGTATATGCAAAATACAATACAGAAAAAGAGCAAAATATCTTCAACAGCACGGGCAACTATGGCAGGGGAAGCCTGCACGAATAAGAAAGTTTGAAGCATGAGTCTAAAACATAGCAATGTTTTATAGTTTAATATAGTTTAATATATAGTTTAATAAAGTCCAATCAGCAATATATGATAGTCTTAGGATGTTGATTTGCAGGCTAATTTAGTTTGCCTCACATGCAAAATATTTAATTTTGTACCATGGCTGTTTTGTAAATGGATCAACCGGGCCAATTGCAATGCAATATTACATTGTCATCTTCTGGAATCCTATGAGTTTGTTTTTTTTCTCTTTCTGCATGGATATTGTCTATTTTAATTAGGAATGCATCGAGCAAGAATGGGGGACCAGCAGCCCATCAGGTGGTGTTAGACTCAACTCCTATCAGTCCCAGATTTATGATCTGTGGTCAGGGATGATGGAAGTTGGAGTCCGACAACTTCTGTAGGGTCACAGGTTATGCAACCCTGGTACAGAGCATTGAGAATTCCTTTCTGAAAAGGAGAACCATGGTTCTTTGGGGTGAAGGGATGAAAACTGGAAAGAAGTGGTGAGGGAAAGGATGGATATTTGTACTTCACAGAGGAGCGCTATTTCTAAATAGAGAGTTGAGCTTGAGTTAAGGGCACTTTGCACTGTCAGGCAAAACCAAGGAGGAGGAGGAGAAGGAGGAGGAGACCTAATGGTTAACACCAGGATGAAAAGATTTTTCTCATATATGGAATATTTTAGTGGGTTTCATAAATGCACAGTAAAATGGAAGCAAAGATACCATGTGTGATGAGCAATCTGAATTGTGAGTGCCAGCAGCATGATTGCTATGTAAATATTCAGCCAGGCAATCCTCATTACAGCCGTTGCTAATTCATGATGACTAGCAGGATCACTATGGGGGAAAGTCTCATGTTCCTGTGGCCAGATCCAGCACCAAGCAGCAATGGTAGCATAGAACTTGAAGCACCTAAAGCGAGGGGCATTTCATTTTGCAGATGTTTTAAGAGGCAGCAGTCCTGTTGTGAAGAGGCAGTAGCTGCCACCTGTAATGATTCTGCTATCCTGTCTGGTCTAGCAGGGAACAGCAGAATCACAGAATCATAGAATTGTAGAATTGGAAGGCACCCTGAGGATCATCTAGTCCCTTGCAATGCAGGAATCTCAACTAAAGCATCCATGACAGATGGCCACCCAACCTCTGCTTAAAAAGGAAGGAGGTTCCGCCACCTTCTGAGGGAGTCCCAGCCAGCATGGCAATGGTCTGGGCATATGGGATCCAATCGCATCTTGAGGGTCACGGGTTTCTCATCTATGCTCAAGCCAAAACTGCGCCATTTTTCTCTTTCTTTGGACCAGGTAGTAATAAACTCCACCTGCAGTCAGTAAGAAATACTCCCTCCATTTTATAATCACTAACCTGCTGTGAGGTCAAGTGAGACTAAGAGGCAGTAAGGGGCTCAAGGTGACCACATGAACTTTATGGCTGAGCAGAGATTTGGACATGGATCGCCTTGTGTGACACTATCATCTGCACCACATTCTCTAAATTTTAATGCCCCATGATTCCTATAAATACCTCCCAGGTAGCCAGGTCAGTTCTGTCTCAACTTATCCAAGAGATACAGTATGTTGCCTTTTGCAGCTCTTGTTTTGATTTACTGCTTGCCTCGTCTCCAACCAGCTGACCTCCAACATAGTTTATTTTTGCTTGCTCTGTATGGAGAAAGCTCTGACTTCAGAGTGAGACTTAAGTTTGGCATCATGTTTTGCTCAGATTTTAGCACCTGGTTTCACTCAGCTTAAGGCCTCAAAAGAACATTAGAATTGGTTACCTTTCTGGAACTATTTGCCTTAGCTCCAGTTTAACCAATCAGCACAGACTGATTGCAAGGTTAATTTAAGTAACTCCTTTCATCATTCGTGAAAGGTTGAAAACTATTACAACTGAACTAGAAACATCAAGTTGTACATTCAGTTAACTTAGTAGAACATTGTAATCCCTTGAGCTCTGTCTCTTGTGCCTTCTTCCTTTTCCCCTTGATGTACATTACAAAGGCTCAGTCCATTAAGGCTCCCCAGAACTTGTTGGACTCCAGCTCCCATCAGCCTCATTCAGCATGGTCAATGGTCAGGAATCATGGGCATTGGTCCAGTTTGGTGGGCACTTGAGGCTCCCAAGGGAAGCTGGCAATGCTGGGGTAAAGAAGAGAGTATACAGTACCTTGGACAGCTCCAAGGGGCCCTACTAATACAGCTACTGGAGATGATGTCCCTTGTTGGGCCAACCAGAACCTTATGTAGGCTGACCAGATCTGTCATGTGCTAGGCTTTACCTCCCTGAAAGAGCAGGCTGTCTGGTTGAAGAGTCGTCACCTTATATTGCGGTCTATGGCTTCTGTGAGACTAGGAAGACAGATGTTCTGCAGGGGCTTTCCCTCTGAGTCAAGGTATGGTGGGGTGTGTTCTCTGGGGCCCTGAATGAGGTGCTGATGGTTCTTCCCTCAAGGAAGATGTCTGAACCTTCTCCTCATCAGAGTCCCTCACTATGCATGGCTGGGTCCCCACGTCATTAGTCATGACAGAGTTCAAGTCCAGCAATATTTGGAAGGATGCAAGTTCCCCACCCTTGCATCAAGAGCTTGGACTAGCTTCCTTATGAAGAAACATTTGGGGTGCTTCTTAGTTTAGGGGCGGCAACTATATCGCTGAAGTTTATGACATTATGAAAATTCTGGAGAGAGTTTATTTGGTGGCTTAGAGGGAGGCAACGAGGAAGAGCCCCTGATAATGAAATGCTCTCCCCACCTGGCACCAACACTACAATACTTTCAGTGCCAGGTCAAGACTTTCCTTTGCTCACAAGCATTTGATGTTACTGTCTTTTGTGCCAGCTATTTTTTCAGATTTTGGGTTTGTTTTTATTTTTTTGCCTGATGTTCCTAGCAGGGCATGGTTACGTTTTTCTTTCCTTGTCTAGTTATTCTTCACATGGAATAACATACAGAACTGATCCCAAGATGGTGTTGTGTTGCTAAATAAGACAGATAGTTCAAGAATGGGTTTTGACAGAGAGCAGTCTTGCAATAGCTATTAGCTAGGAAAGTTAGCAACATGTTAACGATATTTGTATTACCTACTATCCAGAGGTATACTACCCTGTTTTATACATATGATTACTGAATGCTGGAACAAACAGTAAGAGAGAACAATCATTTTTCTCTGTTAGGTTTCCAGTGGCATCATCTTGGCTGCTGAGTGAGATGATAATTCAGCACCACCAGCAATTCTTATATTATTAGTTTCCTTATTGTTATGCCGCAGAAAGCTCTTGAATTGCCTTAATAAGGAGGGAGCTGTTTTATTGCAAGCTCTTGCTTATTTGTGTGATTCTTGACTTTATACAGTATATTTTGATTATTTTTCATTATGAATAAGAAGAACCCAATAGTTTGCTAATAGTGGCCTGGTTCACAAGCACGCTGTGGGTGGTCTTCAGGGCCATGTCTTGTGTTTGCATGGTGTGGTTCCCTCCCTCATTTCCGGCTTCATGATAACTGTAAATTGCCATGATGACTAATAGGGCAAACTGTGGGGTTTCTAAAATACTGCTATCTTATTGGAACTCCCAGCAATCTCCCAACCAAAGTCTACACCTTCTTAGCTCCAGAAAACAGTAGCCCATTGGGCACTCCCAGATCATTTCCTGGGCTTTGAGCAAACTATTGTTATTATCAGAATTGGAAAGTCAGTTCAAATTGATATCCCATTCTCAAAACCAAGCTGTAGTTTGAAACAACCATAATTTTTTTTTAAAAGGGGATGTCTTGTCAAACTATAGTTATTGCAAACCAAAGAGGGAATTGGTGCAGAAGAAAGCAGGAAAGAAAGGAGGAGGTTACACAAAAGCCTGAAGAACAGTCTGGGTAGACAAAGCTTGGTTTGGCCACAACATCTGAACTTATCCACTGAATTGGATGTGTATGTTTATCAAAGGGAGTGAAAAGAATTGGACAAAACTGAAATAAAACCAAGCTAAATCTTACTGGTGTTGGACTTCCTTAGAGGACCTAAGTGGGTTATATGTGTAATAAATAAATGGTGAGAGGAGGAATTAGATTATATTACCCTTTCATTCTCTCTGCATAGTGCACCTCTTTTATATAGATTCCTTCCTGCCATAAATTCATCTTTCTCGTTAGTTTTTGTCCATGTTCTTCCAGCTGGTTTATTTTGGATAGGAAGCATCATTATTTCTACTAAGATAACACTTCTCTGACACTTCCCTGCACAAGAGGACATCATTTTGGATGACATATCAAAACGAATTCCATCTCAAGTTTGCTTTGCTTTTTAGAAACCACTCCTCCTTTTTCTTCCCATCTCCCAATGTATCCTACCTGGATCCTTTTGGTCTTATGAGAGTTCCGAAAATCTAGACCAGTCAGCTGCTAATTACATTTTATTGTGGCAAAATAACTATTTTAAATTATGTAGGACTGCTAGCTTTACTCATCTTAATCAGTAGATTAACAAACTAAGCAATCCTACACAACGCTTTCTGGGAAGTAAGTCCTATTGAAGTTGATGAGACTTACAATTCTAAGATTGTACTGCACAGGTTTAACTGATGTGAATTAGTGCCACAAATTAAACAGATGCAGGACAGCTCAAAGTGGCATGTATTTTAAAAAATAAAAATCCAAACTGCAAAAACAAACAACAATAAACAAAATAGGCAGGGTTACATTTTGTAATTACTAACAGAAGGTAATGCATGTAACATATTTTTCATCTGTGTAGGTAAACATTTATGTAACCTCCATTGGCAACTTGGAGCTTTTCTGTATTCTTCATCATAATATTACAGTGTGTACTTAGTCTCTTTTCCATCATTTGGAAAGAGGCTTTAATGAATGCTGCTGTATGTGTCCCTGATTTGCATGTGAGATAAAATCAAACTACACTATATGAAAATATAATATTTTATCTTTGCCTCCAGCTAATTTAAGTTGGTACATGATTTTTTCCCCTGCCAGGGCTTTTTGCCACAGCTCACTGTACCAAGAAGACACTGTTAATGTGGGAGATGAGAGGGAATGTGGATGAGGGAATATTGATTAATATTTCCTATCCCAGCTTGTGCTAACAAGCTCCAAACTAGCAGAGTTTCTCATCCCCAATAAAGCGCAGCAAAGCGTGGCGTTTAAGTTCCTATGAACTTCTAGAACAAGGCAGATCCTGGCATATAATTCCCCTGCTTCCCTCTTAAAAGAAAATACGCGACACATAAGCTTATAAAAGTATAAAGCTTTTACTTACAGACATTCCAAGCTCATACAGGCAGTCTCAGAAGGCAGGCTAGCTTAGATTAAATGTATTTACATGTGGAGATTCTCCTTAAGGGAGAAAGGCTCCATGTGGGCCTCTCTTGGCTGGAAGCCAAGAGAGCATCTCCTGAGATGTTGCATCCTCGGAGTCCTGGTGGGAAGAGAGAGAGAGTAGCAGCTCACCTGTATCTTTGAATAGCTACAGGTAAGGCCACTCCCACTTCTGGTCACACAAAGGAAGTGATTTCAGCCTTGGCACAGGAAACTCTACCTGGAGGACCAAGACCCCTTTGTGTACACTCTAGGAATGTTGTGATTGACTGCACCAGTGTTATACATCCCACAGTTAAAAGTTCTGCAGTTGTCCAATTTTGTGCTTATTACCCTGCAAGCAGCCATGTAGTCTTTGGGCTCAGATGTGTTGTTGAAATATGAAAGGAAAAAGAAAACATTAAAAATAACCTTCGGAGCTGTAGTTTTTGTTTCTTTGACTTTAAATTATATTCTCCTTTTCAGAAAGAAAAGCTGGTTTTAGTTCATTGGATAGGTGGTAGACACCTAAAAGAGGGGTTAGCCAATGTGGTTCCTTCAATGTAATATTGAACTGCAACTCCCAGGCAGCATGGCTAGCAGCCAAAGATGATATGGGTTGTAGTTCAACAACATATGGGGGGCACCCTATTAGCTACCTTGATCTAAATGTATATGAGGCTGTTCAGATGTTTGGGCTGAAGTGTCACCAATGCAGAACTCCGTATCACCTTTTCATCTGAGTCAGATGAGGTGATGGAAGTGTTGAAAGGGTGCCTGGAATCAGTAATGGTCTGAATGACGGGGTAAGAAACTGAAGCAAAATACCAATGTTGGAAATCCTGCTAGTTGGGTGTTTTAATGGATATGATAAGTGATGTTCAACCTTTTCCTGGATGGGGTTTCCTGGACCAGTTTTGCAGCTTAGGAGGACTGTTAGCTCTGGCCCTTACTTTAGATGCCCAAGTGCTATCAGGGGAATGTTTTGCTTTCTCCAGCTCCAGACCCTCTTGTCACACTTACCCATGCCCTAGGATCAGTGATGGCTAACCTTGACACCCCAGATGTTTTGGAACTACAACTCCCATCATCCCTAGCTAACAGGATCAGTGGTCAGGGATGATGGGAGTTGTAGTCCCAAAACATCTGGAGTGTCAAGGTTAGCCATCACTGCCCTAGGTGAAGATTTGGCTGCTACAATGTATTGGGTCTCTCCTTGGAAACATCCCCTTGTTCAGAACATGGCCACCACATAATTGATTGGCATGGGTGGCTTGGAACACGGGCTTTCTGTTGTTAAAACAATGCTCACCGGTTTCCAGTTACCAGATTCAGTTCAAGGAGCTGATGTTAACATATAAAGTCCTATATGTCTTGTAACTTGAATCCATTGGCTCAGGTTGGGTTCTGTGAATTTTTATTGCCACAGTTGTGTTTCAGACAGTGTTTTGCTGTAAATATTTTTTAAGATGGAAAACCAAGATGCAAAGTATCGGGAAATAAATAAATGGCACCTACACCAAAATAGGGCTCAAATGCTAGACATTGCCTGCAACTTTGCAATATAAAGGGGCAAAGTTGACAGGACATTTATCACATTGTTTAAAAGAAATAAAATATTCCATGTCTTGGGCTCATGTTATCTGAAGGACTGCCCATTCCTATATAAACCTCCCTGTTCTTTAAGGTCCACCTCTGGGGCTTAGTTCTCAGTGCCATCACCTTTACAGGTGAGGCAGGTATCAATCAGGTATACCACAGAAACACCATATAGATATTTAA
Organism: Darevskia mixta; assembly: GCA_034641385.1. Lineage (NCBI taxonomy): Eukaryota > Metazoa > Chordata > Lepidosauria > Squamata > Lacertidae > Darevskia > Darevskia mixta. Next base: position 2,432,845 of record JAWWNH010000062.1, on the reverse strand, counting down.
CATTAATACATAATTATTTTTAAATGCTGTGTATGATTTGGAGAAAGCCAAGTACCTCCCAATGTTGTATTGGTCATGTTTGGTATCTCTAGAAAGAGTCCATTAATAAAATGTTGTGCCTGCTGGACCAAGTCTTTTGTGTGACCTCAGTCCTGTTTCCCCCTTCTCTGTCATGAAATTCCCTTCGTGATCAAGCTTCTAAATTGTGCAGGGAAGTCCAGCAGACTCCGCACTGCAGACATTCAGCCGGAAGCCATGTTGGGCTGACACTGATAACAAGATGGAGGGTGGAGAAACGAGGAGCATGTCCGCCCGCCCGTCCGCCCCACTTTTCACAAGTGGGTAGGGTTTTAGTAAGGCCTGCATAGTGAATGTGTGCAAAAAGGCTATGGGAGTGGAAGGGTAGATATCAATATTTGTGGCAGAGGGTAAGATGCAAATAAGTGGGCTGGTAATGTTTGTGTGAATGTGGACAGGCAAGGGTTTTTGTCCTACAGTCATGCTGATGATGCACAGCTCTGTTTCTCTTTTTCACCTGAGTCAGGAGAGGCAAGGCAACCTCTTGGCCATATTTGGTTCCGGTAATTGACTGTATGAGGGCCAATGAGCTGAGACTGAATCCTGATAAGATGGTGGCCCTGTGAATTGAAGGTTCTCATGTCTGGGAGTTGGGCAGGTTCTGAATGGGGTTGCAGTCCCCTATAAGGAACAGCTACATAGTCTGTTGATACTCTTCGATCTAGCGTTGCCAATGGAAATGCTGGTAGCCTCCATAGGGTTTGAAGCGCTCTTGGCCAGCTTCAGCTGGTGTGCCATCTAGGGCCATTCCTAGGCAGGGATATCTTGGCCATAGTGATCCATGCAGTGGTAACTTCACAAATTGATTGATGCAGTGCACTCTGTGTGGGGCTGCTGACTGGAGCAGGCTGGTGAGTACATGTCACACCAGTTCTAAAATAGCTGCAATGGCTACCAGTGTACTACCAAGCCAAGTTCATGGTGCTTGTGTTTACATAAAGCCCTACGCTGCTTCAGACCAGGATACCTGATGGAGTCCCTACTCCCTTATGCACCTGCCCTTGCTGTAAAATTGGCTGGGATGCCCTCCTAATAGTGTCGCATTTGCCAAGTATGCATTGTGCGGCAACAAGTGAGAGGGCTTTGTCATCTGTGGCACCTCAATTTGTGGAATGCTCTCCCCTCAGTGGCAGTTGGCTTCTCGTCTATGGAATGCTCTCCTCAGTTAGGTCTGCCTGGTGCCATCTTTAGCATCCTTTAGGCCACCAGGCTAAAATGTATGTATATCATCTCCCATTGTAATCAAAAGATGGATGATGGACAAGTTGGTTGAAGGACTATTGGAGAAAAGGTTCTAGGTGCTGTAGTTTTCTTTATTTCTCTGCTGGGTTTCCTTGTGGGTTATTGGAATGGCTTTATTGACATTTATTTTTTCGTATGTTATGCCTCCTCCCCTTTGTGTGAGTCTCTTAGAGACTTTTTGTACTAAGAGACTAGCAAGTCAATGCAAATAAATAAATGTTAAAAACAACAACCTTGATGGTTATCCACCACCTATTATAAACGTTTTAATTTATATAGACTGGGTTAATTGGAGGTGGAATTGGCTGGGTTATTTTCACAGATGTGATAATTTCGTTACTGCTGTATGTAGATGGTTATTTTCATTGCTTATCTACTGCTTTTTATTATTTGCTCTTGGATTTGTTTTAAATGAAAAGTGTGATACAATTTTAATAGAATAAAAGAGGATGAAATGTAGCCACATGGTTTCATTGCTGTTCAGGAGCCTCACAGAACCCAGTTGTTTGACCCATAGACATTTCATAGGATAGGCCAGGCATCCCTGACCTGCGGCCCTCCAGATGTTTTGGCCTACAACTCCCATGATCCCTAGCTAACAGGACCAGTGGTCAGGGATGATGGGAATTGTAGTCCAAAACATCTGGAGGGCCGAAGGTTGTGGGTGCCTGGGATAGACTTTTAGGTGTGATCAGAGTTTGGTAAAAGATCTGATTTTGGATAAGCATGCAATCTATTGAATGCTTGCCTCAAAATTGGTTTTATAGTTCTGTAGTTTTATCATTCTGTAATTATTCATCTGATGTGCTTATTGTTTGTCATCATCTTGCATGGCCTATGGTCAAACAAATAGAAGTCTTACCAAGCTGTAACTAATAACATGGCAGAGCTGCCTTTTAAAAACTCACTTAAACCTAATGTCTGTCCATTAACATGAAAAAGTATAAAATTGAATTAAAAGGCTTTATATTTTATTCTGTTCTTTTTGGTGGTTATACACAGCTGAATCTTTTAAGTGCATTTCTAATTCTGCATTATATTAAAACTGGAATAAATTGTTCTCCAGAAAACAATCAGGGCATGGACTGGGTTTTTTTTTTAATTATATGAAAATATGTGCTTCTCCTGTGCTCTCTCTGAATATTTGCTTTTTCTACCCCACTGATGTGAAAGGTCAAGGCAAAGCCTGTAGAACAGCTTTGGGGTATTTCTTACAAGCCTTTGTTCCTTTGAAAGGCTCACAAATTATTTGGAAACCTGAAACTCTTACTGAAAAGGGCTTGCCCCAGGTCTAGTCAATTTACGTCTGATGCTTTAGTGTGCTAAGTTCCTCTTAAGTGATACTCAGCACCTCCATTTCTCTGTAGAGTATAGTTGTACTGTTGAGGGTCAAACAGCTCATGACAATTATCATGTTGTTTGCCCCTGAGTGCAGGATTTCTTTTTGCAGAAATAGCCAGCATAAGGAGTCTAGTCTGGGTTGGGATCCTGGAGTAGAAGACAGGGTGCTTTAGTCCTTTACCTCCTGCTGTGTTCCCGATCTTGATTTAGGGAGGGCCGTATTCCCTCCCAGGCACTCTTCTGAGGGCCACATGCCCACGTTGGGCCAAGGACAGAGGAAACAACAGGTGGAGCAATGCATTCAAAATTTACCTATGCGCCGTAGGCTAGTTTCTACAAGCACATACCCACGAAACAGGATAAGCCACAGCTCAGCTATGAAATCTGAAGTGTGTTCTCTATGTTGTGCAGAAAGATGTGCTGTGAGAGAGACTGTAGCAAAAAGGAATTGATAACAGAGCATCCGGCACCATGTAGTGTCTTCAGATGGGTGAAGCCCTTGTTACGCACAAACTGTGTTCACATCAGCAAGATGTTAAAAAAAAAAAAAAAAAAAGCGCTTACGGACCCTGAATTTGCTAAGAGTTTTCTGCATATCTGGGCTATTTCTGGATTCTGTCTGAATCACACACTGATTTGTGGGAATGGAAATGCACTCATTTACACACAGCATCTTTTTGCTCTCCTGCCCAAAGAGGCACATTTAGCATAGTTAGGAACTTAGCACACAGCTGTTGCACATTGCAGAGTTTGTAATTTAAAGTTGTCCTTCCATAGCCACTGAGGTCAAACAGGAGCAAGCTGTCCATTACACTTGGCACAGATATGCCCTTGGGGACGCTCCAGGCTGGTACCCAGGACCACCTTGCGTGTACTGGCCATAGTGCTGAGCAAAACATCAAGGGTTCCTTGAGGTGAACATGCCTCATGACCTATTTAGGATAAGAAGGGAGAATCACTACAGAGAGGTCTGAAAAGATTATTTCCAAGCTTCTGTAAGCAGGGCACTCATGTGCGGTGACCTTCAGTGCAAGTCAAGTTACTGTAACGAAATAAAAGTTTGTGAGGTTTTCTCTTCAGGGGCAAGCCCCATGCAATTGAACTCAGAGCATGCTTGTACTATGGACAAACAGGTTTAATGGCCACTGCCTTGCTCCAAGGAACCTTGCATAAATAACATAACTAGAGGAAGGTCAGGATTGTGGTTCATGATTGCTAAGGTGTTGATGAGGAAATACAAAGCTACCTTAAATGTGCTCAGGTCTAGTGTAAGGAAGGAATTTGCGGGTGTACGCCCAGAACATTTGTCCACCTTCTTTGAGAAATCTTGGAGAACAGGTGAGGTAGCACAGGACTGGAGACAGGTAAATGTTGTCCCAGTCTCCAAAAAGGGGAGAAGGGAAGAGTTAACAGAAAATATTTTGATACTGGTGAAGAATATAATGGAGACAATTTATAAGCATATTGATGATAATAATAATAATAATAATTAATAATTAATTATTTATACCCCGCCCATCTGGCTGGGTTTCCCCAACCACTCTGCAATCACCAATGCAGTGATTGGTAGGAGTCAGCATGGATTTGTATCCCAACAGATTAATGTTACCTTCCTTTTTATTGGGTTACTAGCTTAATGGATTGTGGGAATGCTGTGGATATAATTTATCTTGATTTCAGCAAAGTATTTGATTGTTTGAAAGTTTGTTGAGTGTATGCTCAGAGCTTCCGTGAGCCTCCTTTCAGTTGACCCTGAATACATGCAATTTGTGATGAAGATGGTAGTCTCATTTTTTTTCTTACTTTCTCCCCAGGTATCTTCCTTGGATTTGGTCTTCGGTCATACCACTTCAGCTACCGAGAAGTGAAGTACTTTTCCTTCCCAGGCGAACTCTTAATGAGAATGTTGCAGATGCTGGTTTTGCCTCTCATTGTATCCAGCTTAGTAACAGGTACACTCTTATCTTTTCCCTTTTTCTGTTTCGAAGCAGCTGCTGCTTTCTCTTTCCCTTTCACCAATGCGTTGATAAAGAGAAAGAAAAGTTTACAGCCGAGTGCATGAAAGATGGCAAACTCCAGGATTCAGATTCTTGGTAAAATAATTCGGGGCCATCAACATGGTACCTCTGGGTGCAGTGGTCCCCTTGGGATCTTCCCTTGGCACAACAAAGCCTTTGAGTACCCCCTCTCATTGAGTACCCATTGATCACAAAGTGGTGGTTACCTTTTTCTGCCTTGAAAAATACATAGAGCTGAAGGAGGAAGTTGGAAGAGTGATGCTCTTTCCCACTTCCTCTTTCAGCTCATTAACTCCACTGGGCCTGACTTTTACCCAGCTCCCTTGGAAAGGTGAGGTGTGTGCATGTGCTTTCTCTCTTTCTCAGAGGGCAGGGGCTGATTCAACGAAGGGGGAAAGAATTGACCAGAATGAGGAGTTGCTTAAAAAACCAAATGTGCCCACTGGCTTAAAAATATCAGTGACCTCTGCAGTAATACACCATGAGAATTATTAGGAAAGAAACTGAAAATAAAATTCCTGTATATATGGATGCTTTACATGCAGAAGGTCCCATGTTGAGTTTCTGACATCATTTAAAAGGGCAAATTTGCACTTGATGAGAAAGATCTCTCTCTGCCTGAGATCTTAGAAAGTGGCTACCATTCAAAGGAACAATATTGAGATAGGTGAGCAAATTGTCTGACCTGGTCTAAGCTTCTTTGCCTAAAAACACTGACAGCCAGCAGCAAGGCTGGCTGATTTCACAGAAATTGCTCAGAAACATACCTGCACATTTTGCTTCATAACTTTCTTTCTAGGAGAGCTATAGACCTACTTGCTGAAAAATGTAAATATTAGAATCAGGGCCTCCTCCCTGGGGCTACCAATGAAGGTCTTTGCAATGCCATGGCACCCACTGCCAGTGAAGGCCTTTGCAATGCCATGGCAACCCTTACAATAGAAGGAAATATTTTTTCAGAACTGAAGTTGTCTTTGGTCATACCAAATATTCTCATGTTTTACCCATCTGCTTATTGAGAGGTTTCAGGGGTTCTAGTGTGAGCCCTGGGGTTAGTTATCTTGGAATGAAGGCTTCAGGAGAATGATGGTATTTCTGTGATAGCAAGGTTTGGTTTATACATACAGTGGTACCTTGGGTTACAAACACCTCGGGTTACAGACGCTTCGTGTTACAGACTCCGCTAACCCGGAAGTAGTACCTCGGGTTAAGAACTTTATCTCAGGATGAGAACAGAAATCGTGCGGCAGCAGCAAGGCAGCAGTGGGAGGCCCCATTAGCTAAAGTGGTACCTCAGGTTAAGAATGGTTTCAGGTTAAGAACGGACCTCCGGAACGAATTAAGTTTGTAACCAGAGGTACCACTGTATTTATACAGGCTGAGCATAAGTAGAAGAATCGAAGAATGTGGAAGACATTTTAGCCACAACACACTCTCTTTGCTGCCACAAATAACAAAGCAGGGAAATTAGGATTTACAGACCCCTCCTAAAAATAAATTAATAAATAGGTTTGCTGCATAGATAGTGCTTTGAGTATTTTGACTTGTAACAAAAATATAAGACTATTTTACAATACTGCATAAGAATCTTCTCATCTGCTTTGTGTGACTGCAATAATATTATTTTTTAAACAGAAAATATCCTTCCCTCCTTCCTTTTATAAATACAACAAATATCAGAGGGAGGGAGGAGACCCATCATTGTACCAAGAAGGGTGCGAGGGAAGAGAGGCAGTGGGGTGGTTGACAAGAAAGCAGGATGGTTTCCACTTTCCTTGAGCAGGGAGGACAGAGTGGCTTTATCAATGGCTAGAACTATCTTTGTAGACAGTATTAATGTCCATATGCTGTTGTCTGCAGAAGGCAGCTAGTTTGTAAAAGGAATGAGGTCAGTTGTCCAGTGTGAATAGGTAAGGATTCTTCGTTCTGATGTTTCAACACAAGTTGTTTGGCTGCTTCGCGTAGTGCAAAGAATCCACTTCTTTTGTCTGGATACAAAGTCTCATTGAGGCAATACAACTTAGCAGTAAGTCTTTAGAGGGGCATTGGATCATGGCCCATCTCTCCCCATAAACTACCTTCTCAAAGTGATTCTCTATGAAAAGATGGATGGATCAGTCTATTTTTGCACCATGTCATTTTTGCATCTGTTCCTTCATAAGCTTATTCCATTTCTGCACTAATCTGTGGTTTTTTAAAAAAAAATCTGCATCAGAAGTGACATTTAAATACATATTGGAATATTAATCTTTGGATGCATTTTCTCACAAAGTACACATTTATACGTGTATAAACGCTTTACAAAAATAGCTGAGAACTGTGTCGCAATATTCAGAGCAGTGTGAAATCTGAAAGATAATTGTCCTGTTCTCATTTTGCAGAGGCTGGGGGTAGGGGAGTGAAAATCAACTCTGTTTTTAAATAGAGCATTCCTCAAGCATCCCCACCTCTGAGAAATCTAGTTATGTAAGATTCCCTCCCCCCGAACTTGAATTTTTATTTATTATTTGTTTTTAAAAAATGCAAGTTACTTGCATGAAATGGCAGAACTTTGCTCATCACTGTTCGTTTTGTGGTGTTATATACTAATCTTGATACAAGGTGTTTCTGAGATATAGCTATAGATATGCAACCTGTTCCCCACGTCCCCTTTCAGCGAGAAACTCCAGAACCAGCACTACAGGACTGAGAGTCGAGCTAGTCATGACAATAAATGTCATGCATTGCATTTCAGCCTTTTGAACTTAAAAAAAGGGCAGCCACTGGTGGAGATCGCAGATTTAACCACAGTGCAGGGAAGGGGTCCTGTACTGTGGAAAGTCCTGCCCCTGGAAAGCTGTTGTTGTTGTTATTCCTTAGGCAGAGGGACATTTAATTATGAAAACATTTTTATATGGTGCTCCATGTTTTTCCTCCCATACCAAATAACAGCTTGAGATGGAGCTCACCAAGTGGTTGTTCTCAGGAGCAGTTTGTGGGCCATTTGACCAATTCTGAGACCATGAAGTTTCAAGTCACTGCACTGAGCCATGACGACTAGAGTATTTCTTTTCTTTCTCCTGCACCCTGCGATTGTTCTGCCTTCTCACTGCAGCTTCATGCTTGGCATCCTTCTTTCCCATTTCATGCACTCAGATGCTCCAGCCAGGATTACTCTTTTCCTGAGAGTAAGTGATGAGTGTCATTGTGGCCACAAAACTCCCTTCCCTTATGCCACGTGACTCTACTGGGCCTGAATTTCTCTCCCAGGAACAGCAGGAGTTCCTTGCTGAACTTGATGTGTGGCTGCATTCAGAGAGCACCGCTGCCGCAACTCCAGCAAGGCCATGAACTCTGACCCTCATTTCCAGGGGTCAGAAAGTTGCGCTTGATTCTGGAGCGGGAAATCTGGTTCTTCTGTGACACCATGACCCCTGCCTGCAGCTATAGGAGAAAAACTCCATGGCTCATGTTTCAGGGGAATGCCATCTTGCTGGTTTTAGTTCTGAGTCCATCTCCAAGCATCAGTCTTATTGTCAGAGAAAATCTAATTCCATAGACCTGGAAGAACTAGCAGCATTTGGAAGAGCTGGTCCAGGACTGAGCTGAAATGGCCTCCCCAGTTTTGCCACCCCAGTCAGAAGCTTTGCATTCGGGAAGGACATTTTGATGATTTTCTGTGGCACAGAAGAGAGGGGGCTGACATAGGCAGCAAAATCGCTGTTGGTAACCAGAGTGTTTCCTAGTGTGGGGCGATCACCATTTTGCCTCCAGGACTTGCTAGATTTAGGGCAGCAGGTCACCACATAGTGTCACCATTGAGTCAATGAGAGTGAGGGCAATACTTCCTGCTGTCACTCTTGAAAGTTGGGGGATGGCAAGGGTGGCGCTGTGGGTTAAACCACAGAGCCTAGGGCTTGCCGATCAGAAGGTTGGCGGTTCGAATCCCCGCGATGGGGTGAGCTCCCGTTGTTCGGTCCCAGCTCCTGCCAACCTAGCAGTTCGAAAGCACGTCAAAGTGCAAGTAGATAAATAGGTACCACTCCAGTGGGAAGGTAAACGGCATTTCCGTACGCTGCTCTGGTTCACCATAAGCTGCTTAGTCATGCTGGCCACATAACCCGGAAGCTGTACGCCAGCTCCCTCGGCCAATAACGCGAGATGAGCGCTACAACCCCAGAGTCGGTCACGACTGGACCTAATGGTCAGGGGTCCCTTTATCTTTACCTTTTAATGCCAGCAACCAGCCACTGGAATCCCAAGGAACACCATTGTCATCATCACCAGGACAGTAAAACAGATGGTGGGTAAACCAAGAAGGATGGTGGTCTTGGGAAATCTCGACCCTCACTCTGAGCTCCCAAATCCTGAGCCAAAAGTTCTTTTAAGAGAATGTTTGACTTGGCCCTTGTTAATGTGGAAGTCCCAAATTCATGCCCTGTCCCAGTCTCAAACTTACTCAGTAGTCTTAGCCAAGCTTTTATCTTTCAGCCTCAACCACTCATCTTAAGCATGAGAAAAACAATGCTAATCTATCTTTCAGAGTTCTTGTAATAATTATTAGTATAAGATATACTAATCCTTGCAATTTATGGTCCCCTGGGCATAAGAAAGCCCATCAGCTGCATATTGCAATATGCTCCACTTTCCATTGAAACCTCTTGCTTTGGGTTTTGCAGTTCCAGAAACTTTGTTATTTTATTTTCTTTGAGAAAATGTGCATCCTGCACTTTCACTGGAAAAACAGTGCTCAGTTTATGGTGGACTGCAGTACACAGATGGTTCACTGCTTTCAGCCTGTTGAGTTGCAAGTTGTGCGAGTTGTATATGTGGAGCATTTTGAGAAAGCATTCTATAGATACAAAGCTGGATCTATAGTTTGGTCATACAAATCCATCACTGGTTGCAACTTCAGGAAGCCCTGGGGGCTCGCTCAGCACCCACTCTGTGGGGCCTTGGACACAACCTCTGGGTCCCAACTGAGGCCTTGAAAGGGGTGTCCTAGGTCTCGCAGGGCCTCCAACACCACTTCCGGGGGTGACGTAAAGTCATGACTTCATGTTATAACAGCACAGCTGGGCACCCATGAACTGGGGCCCAAGTCAGCACCCCGAAATCCTTTTGTTCCTGACTGGGGAATTTGATGTGGGAGAGAGGGTAACCCCAGCCAAATGAACATAATGATCTTTCAAGCCAAAGATGGCTACCCTTGCAGATATTGTTTGGACATTGACTCCCCTCAGCCCCAGCCAGAATGATCAATAGTCAGGGATGATGGGAGTTGTAGTCTAACAACATCTGGTGTGCCACGTACAAGCGTCTGCTATTTCCATGCATCAAGAATCTGCTTCTGATGTATTATTTTTGCTAGTGTATTAATTTTCTGCTTTAATTGCTCTGCATCCCAAGTGACCATGCCATTTGACTGGCTTAATAAGTTACTATGATGAACTCTCCTCTAATTAAACTAAAGTAATTCACCGCATTACATCATGCTTATTTAACATTAGGAGGGCCAACAAAATCATCAACTGGAAGTTCTTTTTCAGAAGCAAATCGCCTTTAATAGTGGATGACTGGTGTGAGTGTGCATGCGCCCCTTTCCCTCTCCCTCTCCCTGCCAACGCTCATTTCTTCTTCTTTTTGTGAATGAGCAACTTTAAACTTTCTTGTGAGATGGGGGGAAATGCTAATCAAGATGTCACGTCCATAAAAGGATGGCCTTTTCAGGTCTCCACTAAGCAGGTATCAGCTGTGTTTTGTTCCTGTAAAAAAAAAAAAATATTGTGCTGCTATTCTCTGTGCTCCTGCACTTCTGATTCTTGGCACTGGGACAGTAAGTTCTTTGTGCTCTGCTATTACAATGAGGCGACCAAAGAGAAAGAGCCTTGGTCCGAGGCTGTCAGCTGTTACTAATCACTGTTCTATGGCTTGCTGTGAATCTCTGCGAGTCCTTACCTCTTGCTCTGCTTAGCACACATAAAGAAGATAAATTACGCCTTTAGTTTCCCTTCAAAAAGCATATTGTGTGGCACATTCCAATACAGTGAGCAAAAGACGGAATCATGCAAAGAGTTAAATTAGTATCTAAACAGCCCCCGCAGCAGGGCTTTGCCCTGGCAGATGTGAGGAACAGGAAATGTACTGCTGGTCTGGGCATCCAAAAAGTTCCTTGTTGCTTTGCACTTGACAAGTTTCAGAGGAAAAATCTGTTGCAGCTCAAAGCACAGCATGTCTTGAGTTTATTTGGAGCCTGCCTATGCTCTTCAAGCTATAGAACCTGGCTTCAGTGCCAAGGGCTGAGTTTTGGAAAGTGATGATAAAAAGACACGAGTGAATCTGAGCATGTACAAAATTGTCTCTAAGTAATCACAGCCTCTCCACAAAACATGGCATTGGGGAACCTGTCTGAGGGCAAGAGGCCTTGACCCCAGTGAAAGATTCATGAACCATGGTCCAAATGAAAATATCTCTACATCATCTTCATTGAAGGTCTCTTTGTATTACATAGCGTACATGGCTAATGCCAGGTTTGTTTTGCTTTGTTTATATTAAACAGGGTTAACAATGACAGCAATTAAAATACCTGGCTAAATAACTTTTTTTCTGGCACCAAAATATAGCAAGTTAGCCTTTTAGGGGAGGGCATTCCAGAATTGGGTTTCTATTAGCAAATTAGTAGCTAATTAGTGTCATTAATCCTCCAAATAATTCGGAAATACAGTTTGCAGATCAAATTTTAAACTGTATGCTCACTATGTGATAATTTCCTCTACACCTGGATCCCATAAGTATAGGAAACTCTTCAGCATGTCAACCTGGCATTTTCAGCAGCTAAAAGTATTGATTTTTTAAATTTTGTTGGATGCTGTAGGTATAATATGCCAATGATACAATATCCATAGGTTCATCATGAGAGCTCAGTGAAGGATATTACAGGTGGACCACCACAGTCCACAGGTGGGCCGCCAGCTAATTTCTTTTCACTTGATAGTTGCTGAGATTTTGACCCTACCAAGGCACTTTTAATGTTCTTATACACCCTTCAGGAATGTTTACTGAGGAAATTGGAAACATACAATGATCTACCAGTCTTCTAAAGAGTTTCAAACAACCCTATTAAAAAAAAATCTAGAGAAACAAGGGACTTACACTAAAAACATATGGCATACACTAAAAACAGTAAAGCAATTCAGGTGCTATGAATAGGGGACAGTGAACATGTGATGGGGGCAAGTAGAGATGAGCACACCAGCTGCATCCCATCTCTCATCCTCTTCGTCACCTTCCAATTGCTGGAAAGTGGTTGTCTAAAGCATGGACCTTTTTATATCTGCAGAGGCTCCCTGTGTATTTTAAAATGCTTTTGTTCTGTTTTTTAATGCTATCAGAGAACTGTTGTCCTTTGTCTGAAATGACAACAGACCTCCTGGTTGACAGAGTCTATGCTATGATTAGCTAGCTGTGATAGCTGTTCCTTCAGACTTGTACTAGCTGTGTTCTTAACATCCTGCTCTGATCATGAGCAGAAGTCCACAAGGAGGGATAGTCTAGCACAGTGATGGCTAACCTTGACACTCCAGATGTTTTGGAACTACAACTCCCATCATCCCTGACCACTGGTCATGCTAGCTAGGGATGATGGGAGTTGTAGTCCCAAAACATCTGGAGTGTCAAGGTTAGCCATCACTGGCCTAGCACCACCTTTCCCCAAGCTGGAGTCCTCTAGATGTTGTGGACTGCAGTTCCCATCATCCATGACCATTGTCCCTTCTAGTGGGAGCTGAAAGGAGGTGGCATCCAAAACATCTGGAGGGCACCAGCTTGGACAAGGCTGGTCTAGCAGATCAGGTCAGAGTCACAGGATCTCATATACTTCCAAAAAAATCAGCAAAGCCTTTACTGCTCCTGGAGCTGATTACCTCTCCCAAGCTTTACCCACTTCCTGAAAAATGGCAGTTCTTAAAGTGTGGGACCCTAACACTACTCTGCTTCTCACTTAACTCCCACCTGGTGCATTGCCTGCAGCAATAAGCAGGAATCAGGGAGCTGAAGGCCCCACTTACAGCTCATGGGGCTGATTGGTTCAGATAGAACTCTTGTCCTGTGTCTCTTTCATCTCTATTTAAATGTGGAATTTCCTCTACACCTGTAATCACGTATCTGTGGGAGCACTGATGGAAGGATGCTCTCCCACAAGTTAAGATGCTTGAAGGAGGGGTATGAAACCAGAGGAGGAGAGGACAGAGGGTGAAGAAAGAGCTGTGAATGGAGGGGAGCCCCTTTCCCATCCTTTGGACCCCCTGGGAAACTCATCAAACCTGCTGCACCTGCAACTGGGTGTGGAGAGTGCAGCTGTGGGCAGCCTAAGGAGGTACCATCCTCCTAGCCTAGGGCATGTCCATAAAAAGCAAGTCCAGAGTGACAGACTAGGGTGAGGTCAGCTGTTTCCAGGAACTCTTTTCATTGTGAGACTTTTGTAGGTGAGCTGAGAGTTTGTTTGGAACCTGGAGGCAGAGAGGAAGGAGTGTCAGAAGGAAAATGAATTGATATTTTTATATATTACAAACTTTATATTAATGTAACATTTTTATATGTAGCTGTGTGTTTTTGTAATAGCTGTTTAAGTTGTCTGTTGTTTCAGCTTTCTGTACACTGCTTGGATATATTTTTTAATACATTAAGCACTATAGAAATTAAATAATCAATAATCAATACATATATTAGAAAGTATATGGAAATAGTAAAAGATTATACCAGCTCAATATTTTTGGGTAAAAGCATCTACAGCCTGTGTATAATGTGATGTTTTTACTATATATTTTTAATATATATTCATGTGTCACTTTGTACCATTTTTAAATTAAAATTTGTAAATTATAACAATTTGTACCATTTTTGGGAACGTGACCAGCTTATTTTGTAAATAAGAAATTACAACATAAGAAGCACAAAATAATTGTATTATATAGCATTTGCAACGCATTCTGAAAACAGACATACCATCTCACCCAATCCAAGGGAAGTTTATATGTATCAAGGGAGAGAGGGGAAGCTTTTATCTCCTCCGCAGTTGTGCTGTTATAAAGCACACCATGTCTCAAATTTCAAGGGAGAAAGATAACATAAGAGCAAAGCCAGACCATCTCAAGCCAGACCACTGGGCCATCTACATCAGCATCATCAACACTGAAGTGGGATAGCTCAGTCAGTAGAGCACAAGACTCTTAATCTCAGGGTCGTGGGTTTGAGCCCCATGTTGGGCAAAACACTCCTGCATTGCAGGGGGTTGGACTAGATGATTCATGTGATCCCTTCCAAATCCACAATTCTTTGATTCTATGATACCTGGAGATGCTGGGGATTGAATCTGTGGGTGGGGAGGCCCTCTGCATGCATAGCAGTTGCTCTATCACTGAACTTATGAGCCTTCCCTCTTTGGACTGTAGCTCCATGAGAGAGCATCTGCTTTCATATTCAGAGGCATTCTATCTTTGATACTGTTGATAATATGGCCATCATGACTAGTAGTCACTGATAGCTTTATTCTTCCATTGGTCTAATCCTCTTTTAAAGCCATCAGAGCTGGTGGCTGTCACTTGTGGGAGCAATTTAACAACACACTCTGAGAAGAAATACTTGATTTTCTGAATGCCACGCCATTCATCAGGGTTCTAGTATTACAAGAATGCTTATTCTAGTATGTGTGTTCAAAGTTTTTTGTGATGTATAGACTCTAGTTTCACTCTCATGGTTCTGTTTGCTAGGTGTTGCTGCCCTGGACAGCAAAGCATCAGGGAAGATGGGCCTCCGAGCCGTCGTCTACTACATGAGCACCACTATCATTGCTGTCCTGATTGGAATTATCATGGTGGTCATCATCCATCCAGGGAAAGGATCGAAGGAAAAAATGCATCGAGAAGGCAAGATTGTGCGAGTGACAGCCGCAGATGCCTTTCTGGACTTGATCAGGTAAAAATGCATTTTCTGTCGTATAAGCAAGGTAATGAAAGTTACAGCATATGACTGAATGCATTAACACCCAGAGCTATCAATTCTCTCTCTCTCTCTCTTTTCCCTTCAAAATGGCACCCCCAGCTCAGAAATAACTTGTAAACATAGACCCCCAAGGCTTATTGATCAGGCTTTTTAAGCTTCTTAACAATGTACTGTGGGGTTTACTAATGAGATTTGAAGCAATTCATAATTCCCCAATTCAGGGCCAGTCCTGCTATTAGGCACAGTAATATGTCTGCCTCAGGAAACATATTTGAGGAGGTGGTAGTCATCCACCATTTCCCCTGAGTTCCCTAAGCTGGTCTACTCTGCACTATTGAAACTCTCCTGCTGTGCTCAGTATGGTAGAGGAAATTGTCCCATCACCAGTATTGAAGTAAGATTCAGGGGCCAGCAACCGTTGATCTCAATAGTAGAGCAATGGCTTTCCATGCAGACAGTACCAAGCTCAATCCCTGGCATTTCCAAGCAAAGCTGGGAATGTCCCATCTGAAACCATGGAGAGGTGCTGCATGTTGATGCTAGATGGACCCATGGCCTGACTTGTTTAAATAGCAGCTTCCTATGTTCCAGTGCTCCAATCTGATTCTGTATGTAGAATGGAAAAGTAAAAGAAGAAGGTAGTTAGTGTAGGACTCCTTGACATAATAACAGGATGTCTGTGGCTTTTTTAAGTTTACAATTTTATAGTACTGTACTGACTAGAATTTTTAAAATGGAAAGATTACAGTAGGACTTTGTTCTAACTTCCTGTTGTGGACATTTCATTCTGGAAATCATTAAGGCCAATGTACAAAAATATTGTGGATTGTGATATGTGGATTTGGGGGACACCATCTTATCCTTTGTGTTAGCAAAACGCCTTAGGCAGACCTGCCCCAATTCTCCCCACAGCTGTGCCTTCTAAAAGCATGTGAGGAATTTGAGAATTTCTTCTCAAATTCTGTGAACCTGTTGGAACTTCTGATTTCAAACAATGCTCTGGCTCTAAGTTTTGGAGGGCCCCTTTCAATACCCTCCTCCTTCAGCGGCTTTACTTTCTCACTGCAAAAGTGTTGTTTATGTTCCTGAATCAAGGAAGACATGTATTTATTATTTCTACTGTCTAACCAAGGTAAACTAGGTAACCAAGGTACTGTCTAACCAAGGTAAACTAACCAAGGCAGGATAGATTTGCAGTACCTGCTCAAAAGGTTGAGGAGAAAGTTTGCTGAGATTAATTTGCTGAATTGCAAAGAAGTAGCAGTCTAATAATAATAATAATAATAATAATAATGGACAGTGAATTGATGCTAGTTCAATATACCGCTGAGACCATATGGCTGTGGTAGAATACATGTCTCATATTCAGTCCCTGACATCTTCCCTTAAGAGGATTGAGTAGCAAATGATGGGAAACACCTCTGCCCAAAGAACCACTGCAAGTCACCATAAATAATCATCACTAGATGGACAAACAATATGACCTAGTATGGTATGGAAGCTTCTTATGAGCGTAAGAACATAAGAAGAATCCTATTGGGTCAGGCCAAATAGATGACCGTGGAGCCCAACCCTATACATATTACCTTTGATGTAAATCCCACCAGCTTCAGTAGGGCTTCATCTTGAAATGATAAAAGATGTGTACTATGCCTCAAATAGTTGTTCTTTCTTCACAGAAACATGTTCCCTCCGAATCTGGTGGAAGCCTGCTTTAAACAGGTAACAATGTGTGGTTTTAATTACATCTATCTTCATCCGGGAGCTTAAAGTAAATCTTCTGATCAGATGCAACTGAGTAGTCTTAGCCATTATGTTTTTGTAATGCCTAGAAAAGACACGGATATAACGTCTCTCCTTTTCCCCATCTCTCAC
This sequence comes from Darevskia mixta, assembly GCA_034641385.1. Classification (NCBI taxonomy): domain Eukaryota; kingdom Metazoa; phylum Chordata; class Lepidosauria; order Squamata; family Lacertidae; genus Darevskia; species Darevskia mixta. Next base: position 2,416,313 of record JAWWNH010000062.1, on the reverse strand, counting down.
AGTTCAAAACAAACTATGAGGAACGGACACGTAGTATAGCAGTTGACTCAAATGAAACATCTATCCTTGCTGGCATTATAAACAATGTGTCCGAAGCAATGGAAAACCTAACTCAGTTGAAAAAGGAGATGATCCCTGTTCCAGGGGCTGTAAATGGAGTAAATGCACTTGGACTGGTTGTGTTCTCAATCAGCTTTGGACTGGTGATAGGGAACATGAAGGAGCAAGGACGTGCATTGAGAGAATTCTTTGATAGCCTTAATGAGGCTATCATGCGCCTCGTATCCCTAATCATGTGGTAGGTGTTGAATGCTACATTTGTTGATATATCTAGCACCATCAGTGTGCATGGCATTTTACAGAGTACAAGAGGGGAAAAAATCCCTTCCCTGCCTAACATTCTCCATTTATTTGCCATTAATTTCCAGTGCAGCTAAATAACAGAACAATCTCATGCATGTTTGCTTGGAAGTAAGTTCCTCTGTATTCGGTGAAGCTTACTCTCATGTAAATGTGTTTAGGATTTCAGCCTTAGGCCCCTTGGAATGTGTCAGGAAATTTCTGAGTGCGTGCAAATAGCATCACAAAAATGTACACACCTAGGCTTCTCATTGGAAAGCCGTATATTATATTAACAGTGTGATTTGTTTCCAGGTATGCACCACTTGGTATCCTGTTTCTGATTGCTGGGAAAATTGTTGAGATGGAAGATATGGGTGTGATTGGAGGACAGCTTGCCATGTATACTGTTACTGTCATCATTGGCTTGCTCATCCATGCTATTGTGGTGCTCCCTTTACTCTACTTCCTAATCACTCGAAAGAACCCTTGGGTCTTTATTGGAGGCTTGCTGCAAGCTCTCATCACAGCCCTGGGAACGTCTTCAAGGTAGGAATATTCATAGCCAGATCAAGTTTGATTTTGAGTAGAATTTAATATGGGATGAGTTCACTGAGTTTGCATTTGCATGCACACCATTTTAATAACTCCACTTTTGCCTCAATCCAGCTCTAGTCATGTTTTACAAAGGGAATTAAACATGGCAAGCTGTACCAGTGTATGGACAGGAAACTTCATTTCAATTCACATAACGTTTACAGCAGTGCATTGAGTTTAGACCAGGAGTGGAGAACCTGATGCCTTCCAGGTGTTGTTGGATTGTAGCTCCCATCAAAGCTGACCATTGACTATTCTGGCTTGGGCTAATGGGAGCTGAAGCCCAGCATCATCTGGAGGGCCAGAGAATTCACATTTGGGTCCGCATACCAATGGACATCCAATTTACACTCATGGGTCTACTCTGAGATGGACTAGCATTGGATACAGCCCATGGTTCCTGATCCAGTAAATGAGCATCTGGAGCTACTTTATATCCAGCACTATCTACTTTGGCACTAGCTTTCCAGATCTAAGGCTTTCAACTGAAATGACAGGGTGTGAACCAGGACACGTCTGCAGGCAACTCATGAGATCCACCACTGAGGTATGGGCTCTACCAATAACACACAGGCACCCAACTATGTGTGGAGATGCTCTTAGCTGGATTGGGGCACTGGCACACAGCTGAACATGTGAACTAATTTCATTTAAATAATAAAAATTTTTAGGTAATTTGAGGAGACAGGAAATCTCTGTCTGTCGTACTTGTTCTGGGTGGCTCCATAATGTCAGTAACAATGTATATAGTCATCATCCATATCAATATTACCTGCCTTTTCCAATGAGTTAATTTTTCTCCATTTCCCCCCTTTTGGCTTTAGTTCTGCCACCTTGCCGATCACATTTAGGTGTTTGGAAGAGAATAATGGAGTAGATAAACGCATTACAAGATTTGTGCTTCCTGTGGGTGCAACTATTAACATGGATGGTACAGCTTTGTATGAGGCACTGGCTGCAATTTTCATTGCACAGGTTAATAACATGGACCTCAACTTTGGACAGATTATCACAATCAGGTTTGTAAATTTTGCAAAACCTTAGACGTTTGCATGGGCCTCTTTTTGCATCATATGGTAGTGGGAAAGACATGTGATAGGAGCCACAGTATATTTCAACTGCCCTCTATGTGTACCTCATTATGCCCATGATTGAAAACATTGTCATTATGAGTTAGCTCCAGGTTTTGTACGTAACTCCACTGAAAGCAATAGGACTTAAATCATCACCTAACATAGTCCCTCAGACCATGTGGTGGGCCAGACTGTATTTTGAAAAAAAAGAGGAACGAATTCCTATGCCCCACAAATAACCCAGAGATGCACTTTAAATTAAAGCTCACATTCTACTCATGTAAAAACACGCTGATTCCCGGACCGTCCGTGGGCCGGATTTAGAAGGCGATTGGGCTGCATCCGGCCCACGGGCCTTAGGTTGCCTGCCCCTGCTCCAGCCTGTGGGACAAATCTGGCCATTCCAAACCACACCTATCTGATGTCATATGCAGTATTACATCAGGTGTGGGGTAGCTCTGCATGTGACTACAAAGGAACATTTGGGAGCTTGAGGTGAGCTCCTGGTTGTTCCTTTGCAGGAACTAGGTGTGCCCCAAACAGTCATCAGCTGAGTTTTTTTTACTAATCCCTGCACAAAGCAGACTTGAATTAACCACCCATCAGCTGAGTTCAAGGCCGCAGGAAAGTGCTTTGCCAGCCTTCTGCTCAGTGCAACAACAGGATAGCACCACATTGTGGAGGTGCTGATGACTGATCTGGCTCAAGCTTTTTGAGCTTATTGCCTTCCAGTTGGCTGTGCTGGCTAGATGGGAGTTTTAGTCCAAAACATCTGGACAGCACCAGGTTAGTAAAGGCTGATCTAGAGTATGTGCAAATTTTTCTCATAAGACATAAAGGAAGGGGGGAAAATATTTTTGTAAAATTATATATATATATATATATATATATATATATATATATATATATATATATATATATAAACAAAAACACAACCTATATGTGTGTTTAAAAAGTAAAAGCTCTGTGTGATTGTTTTGGTGTCTCCTTTCTCTGAACAGCATTACAGCTACAGCAGCCAGCATTGGTGCAGCAGGAATTCCTCAGGCTGGCCTCGTCACTATGGTGATCGTATTGACATCTGTTGGTTTGCCTACAGACGATATCACCCTTATCATCGCAGTGGATTGGTTTTTGTGAGTATTTCTGCAGTGTAAAATATATTATAAAATGAAGCAGGCTAGTGGGCATTCTTGAAAACTGATCTTGCAAGTCATTTTAGTTCATTTCCCCATGAATGTTTTACCAATATTCAGTCGTATTGCTTAGGATATGAAAAAAATTATCATTTTAAGTGCAAAGCAAGCCAGCACCCATGCCCTGAAAGTATTGTGTTTCTCAAATCTCTGCTCACTCAAGAAGCTTTCTGGATGACGTTGTGCCAGAAACATACTTTGTTTCATCTATCCTGCTTCATAGGGTTGTTGTGCTGGGGGAAAGGATAGCCCCTTGGTTAAGATCCTCCGCCTTAGAGGAAAGGATCAGATGGAAATGTTACAAATAAATTTCTTTCTATACAATTGCATATTTTGTTTTGTTTTGTTTTGTTACTTGAGTATAGAATTGCAGTGTTAAATACACTGCAGATTACATCTTCCTTTCCTAATTTCAGTGAATCAGTATAATAATGTACTGTGTAATCTATTGGGGCTTTGGAGGGCTGGGACTGCCTAGCTTGTTTAAATTGCAAATTGTTCTATAGGGATCGCCTGCGTACCACCACCAACGTTTTGGGAGACTCTATCGGCGCGGGAATTGTAGAACACTTATCGCGGCATGAGTTGAGGAGCAAGGATGCTGAGATGGGTAATTCTGTGATAGAGGAGAATGAAATGAAGAAGCCTTACCAGCTGATCTCCCAAGAGAACGAGAATGAAAAGCCCTTAGACAGTGAAACCAAGATGTAAGGTAGAGGAACGATACAAAGCACTAGATACGCAGAAAGCGTACACTTTCTCCAATCCTTTCTGTAATTTGTCCGTTTGTTCTTCATCTCTCTCTATATATACAAGCAGAGCACTGAAAAGGTTTAGGGCTTAACTAGACATGATGAGAGACATGAGGTTATATCCAGTGGTGTCACTCAGCTGTTATTAAGGCTTCCATCAGCAGGAAGGGAAGCTATTTTCAGCAATTTCCTCATAGGCCTAGAACCCCTCTCACACCCTATATCTGCTCCTGAGAGTTGTGGAACCCTCCAGTGCAGCTTAGGGAAGTCGGGGCTACAGTGCTTCCCTCCTCATTTCGCTGATGGAAGCTTTACTGTCAGCTCAGTGACGTTACTGGATAAAACCCATGGTGGCTACATGCAAGGTCTCTTCGCCCCCTTCTCCTTGTGCTTGCATCTAGGTAAGCACAACACATATTGTGATGTCATCACTGTGTGCATCGCCCTGCATCCAGTCCCGTGTGGCCAGAGGAGGGCAAGGCACAGCACAATGACATCATTCCACGTGGTATATTTACCTGGATAAAGGTTTCAGGTGGCATGTGGAAGGAGAGGGGAAAGAAGATTGAGGGGCTCCAGCGCTACATCTACTGTAATGTCTAGTTAAGTCCTTGCTGAAAAATATACCCTATTACTTAGTAATGAATGTGTTATATGATTGTATCCCATTAAAATAATAATAAGAAGAAGAAAATACCAAGCATACAACATTATGATATGATGTGATGTGATGTGCTATGGGGATGGGATATATTGTGTAATCAAATTACCAAGAATATTCAAGTGCACATGTTGCATAGTCCTGTAAATGTGATCTCACTTTATGTAAGCTGAAGCAGCAAAGCAGACAAGAAATCTTGAAAAGGGGGGGTTGTTTGTTTGTTTGTTTGTTTGTTTGTTTGTTTGACTGTTACATTCTTCACACCAGGAAGGCTGTAATCCTATACACATTTACCTGGGAGTAAGTCCTACTGAATCTAATGGACCTTACTCCTGAGTACACATATAGGATTGCATTGTAAATTTACTTTTTACACTTGTTGCTATTCTCCAGAAAAGTGAGTAGCAAATTTTCATTTCTCTTTTTAAATGTATTATTTCCTTATTTTATTGCTATTGGAGCACTAAAAATAGGGATACTGATTTATGTTTTAAACACATGGACAATATGCCCCACAACTTGCTCTGGTTACCATCTAAGCAAAAAAGGATGTATCATAGTTTTATTTCTACCTAATGGGATACTTTAGAATCAGGAAAAGCTTCCTGGTACTGTGCACCTTCAAGTCCCATTTAATTCCTAGATCATGAACCTAGAAATGCACTTGTGTATGTGTAACATTACTGTTCCTCTTTTGGATGATGGCATTACTACTTAACACAAGTACTGTTACCTATGCGCACTGTCTTTTCAGGATCAGAGATCTAATATACACATGCACTTTGGAACATAAACTGACATCATCCCTTCGTTGCAGGGGGCGGGATATTAAACTGTTGATACCACATCAGTGTGGGCTTTTTTGAAACAACTTCTAGGCGTCCCCCTCCCACTGGACATAATTATCCAACCTCTTACTTAACTCTGAACATTCCATTGATTTAACTAGATCAGGCCTGCACACGTTGTGATCCACCAAACTGAATGTAGCCCACCAGTAATGATAGTTCAAGAAACGTCCTGCTGTTGCTGCACACCACAGATCACAAAAACAAGGGGGATTATCAACCATCAGACCGATAGTGAGCTACATTTGGCTTTGCCGTGGGCCATAAATTGTGAAGGCCTGCCCTAGATCTCTAGCTGCACAGGGAGTTGAGTTTGACATGCATTTTAACTTTCGATGGGAGTTGGGATCCTAAGAGACACTTTATAAAGGCATATCAGTTTTATACCCACTCAAGTGTGTACTTTAGCTGGTGCTGATAATTCTATTAAAGATCCCTAACCCCTCAAAAAGAGGTACTTATTAGGATAGTTTAAATCTGTGACAGGGATACAACTTGCTTATCATCTCACTTCTAATTGCTGTAAAGGGCTCATTAAAGCTGGCCATCTAAAGGTGAAGAGTAGCATTCTAGATAGTGGTTTTTGAACACATCTTTGTTGTATTCCGAACCATTTGTTTTCAGGGCAGGCAATGTGAGTTCCAACCACTTCTGCACAGTTAAAATGTTTGCCCGTCTTCACCCTTGCCTATCTACTTTTGTGTCAGAGATTTTCCGATGGAAGAAGCACTTATAGACTAAGAGGCAGAAAGCAGAACGCACAGAGCATCTGACAGGGTTCAGTAACATTTCCACTGTCATATTGGAACTGCAGGGGACAGGAGAATGCTTTGAAACAGGGTGATTTTCCAATTAATTTGGTCTGTTTCATTGTCTTGCTAAACAAAAGAAATTGTTGCCAAATGCATTTTTTCCCAACATTGGGGTTACAAGGGAAGAGGTTTTTTCCCCATTCCACTGCCAAGTTCTCCATACTAGCAACACCCCTGATGTAGGGGGAGTAATCTTTTAGAATAGTGAAACTAACATGGTGCTCAATTACTTTTAGTAGGAAGAATATATAAAAAAACACAGCAGGATAGCAAATACGTTGAATAAATATTGAAAATATAAGAGAGGATTTTAAAAAAGCAATATTATAAGTCTTCTTCTGGGAGTAAGAGGCAGGGCAGATTTTACACACTGACGTGAGATCCATATATTATTTCTTTTTCCTGCTCCAATCTTTACTCCCCAATGAAGCCCATTTATGAAAAAGAAAAGAATGATTTTTATATATATATATATTTACATGCATTGCCATAGCAGTCAAACGGGAAAGGTTTATGGAAGTGAAACAGGGATGGTGTGCTGTACTGTAGATATATATACACACACAAACTGGTTGCATAGTCTATGGGGGTGGGGGAATTAATAGTATTTCTGTGAGATAGGTACAATATATTTCTTGTGTTACAGCTGCCACTCAACCATTTCAATGTAATTTTTGTCCCTGAGAGTTCATTCATACGGTCACAGATTTTGAAGGCAAAGAACCCTGAGAATTGCAAGACCATCTCAGCTAAATCGCAATATGCTATGAAGTTAAACTTTGATTTTTTGTTACCTTGCTTCCCTTCACATAGTGGCCAGAATTAACCTAACACTAATGTCTTCCTTAATTTGTACGGGAGAAGTGGGGTTTGAAGCAGTAGTGAAGGTGGTCTGTATAAATACAGATTTGTGAATTAGATGCAAACTGGGTGTGCAGCTGAGGCTGGATCCTGGAGACCAGGATCTAGGAACACACTCTACTGCAATGCACACGTGTGTTTGTGTGCAAAACAGATGTATGTGTAATCATGGCCTCAGTATCACAGGAGCGTTGTGAAGGCAGAGGTCCTTCCTCACCACAAAATTCCTAGTAGTTATGCCCCATAAACCATCCTTTCCTCCCTGTCCCATGTTGGATCTGTGCATCTGTAAAAACCAAAAGTATGTTCAGGATGACTTCCATGGGAATGGAGAAGGTAGCATCAGAAGGCTGGACCATCAGAGAGTAATTCAATATGAGGCTCCTCCCTATGCCAACAGTGCCACTGTTTCCAGAAGTGGGGAGGAGCCTTACTATCAGCTCTTTCCACGTGGCCCAAACCCATATCATATCCTCTTTTCACTGTACGAAATTGCCTTGCCAAGCTGGTAAGATGAGAAGAAGCCCATCTGATGAATGGCCCACTCACATCAGTGGTGCAGTTAGGCAATCACTGATCTTATGGGATGTAGTATAGCATGAAGTAAATTGTTCCATCAGCACCAAGATTGACACTTGTGCAATAGAACTTCCCCCCTCCCACCATGCACCCGCTAAATCTGTCCTGGGTTCCCCCCCCAACCCTCTGGAGCAGATTTGGGGATGGCACAGGGCATGCACAGGAGGAGAACATTAGACAAGCCCATTGGATCAAGCCAGTGGACCATCTGGTTCTGCATGCTGTTTTCACAAGGGCTGACCAGATACCAGTGGGAAGCCTGCAAGTTGGACAGCAGTCTGCCCACCTTCTATTCCCAGCAACTGGAGGAGGGGGAAAGGTCTGTTGCACAAGTGTCAATCCTTACGCTAACAGAACAAGTGCATTGGATGCTGCTCTATGTAGACTGCTTCACTTCAGAATGTGGTAAGCCAGCTCAGCTGCATCTGAAAGCACCTCCTGCTCACTCTGCTGAATGGGACCATGGATTTCTGCAGAATCCTGCCCTGACAGAGCCACTGACCACCAAGGGTTTTCTGGAATGTATAGGGGATCTTTGGTTCAAAAATGTGACCTGTGAATAAAACTTGCAGACACACATACTACAAAATGTGAAGTGGACAAAGTCTCAGAATGCTGGACATAGGCGGTCTTTCTTTGGACTGATGAGGCAGGCTCCTTATTCCACAAGTTGCAGATCCTACTCACTTAGCTTGTCCTTGAGCACTTTCCTTATAGAAAGTGGATAGGAGTTAACCCAGTGCATTCAGGAATTGGAGGTGTTTTAAACAATGCAAAGCTCTTGGGTCATCTCTAACTGAATGCAGTAATGGATGCTCCTTTTTATTATATTTCTTACTTGTGCTAACAGAAAGGAAAACTAGATTACAGACAGGCATCTTCTGACATGTAACTAGAGATATTTTTTATAGAAATACTGTATTCAGTATGTGTGTACAAAAGTTAATATTAGATTATATGGAGTAACTTTTTAATTACATTTTTGCTTTTGATTGGATACTTTTTTTTGGAAATACACTGCAAAGAAGATTTCATGTTAAAGGTTGTCCTTCCGTAACATCACTGTAGGGGGGGGATGTGTTACAAAGCATGACAGCTTTTAAAATATTTTTTACACTAACTTTGTTTCTTACAGAAATCAGGTACCATAGAACAATCTCTGTTCCCTGCCCACTCTGGGTTGGCAGCTGGGTGCACCCAGTGTGGCTTGAGAAATATTACTTTGTAGATGTATTTTCAATAAAAGAAAATAGTTTTACATTTTTATTTTTGAACTGTGTGGTGTTTTGCCTTCCAGAGAATAACGGGACTCTTCGCATTGTTGTGCATAAATTAATTCCAGTTCTTCTTCTTCTTTTTAAGTCAATCAGTAGTGAACAAGCATTGTGTTCTGGTTTATTTATTGACTTATTTAGTATTGGGACCACCTGAGAAGGTGCTCTCCCCAGCCACTTAACAGGAAAAGAGTCCACATTTGATAATATGAAATGGCACGGGTTCAGAACAATTAATATTCCATACCAACTTGGGAGAATGTTTACAGTCCAATCCCAGATAGATTCTGCCTAGTGATACTGGATATTCAACCTATATTAATCTGCAGAAGAGTATTCCACAAAGGTGCATTGTTGAAGAGCAAGGAGTATTGTGGATGTATTAGGTTACGAACTGCCACTGTGGTGCCATCATGCTTCTGGATCATGATATTGCCATTATCTGACTCAAGGCACACTACAGGAATATCTGTTGGACCAAACATCAACTTGGCTGTTTGCTGGGATAGAACAGATATCACACCTGCATGTTCGTCTGAGAGGGTACCACGACAGTCCAGGTTTAGGCCCCAGGAATCGGTGCACAGGGCTCCTGCAATGGAGGGGTTCTTCATTATTATTTCTAAATGATGCTCCAATGCCCCCTCCATCTTGCCAAGCACCACCTCCAAGTTCTTCTATTGAAGTGAATATTCAGACTTATCAGGATGTTAGGCGCCGAGATGGAAAATGAGGTGCAATGTTGCCACATAACTTATTTTCTCTAAGCAAGTTTTGTGTGCCGTGTGGCAGGAAAGGGGGACCTTTTTGGCTCCGCAGGCCAGATCTTTATCTGGCTCCGCCCCCACAGGCCAACTTTGACAGGTGGGTGGGAGAACCCACCTGCCAATCAGATGGTGTCATTATGACATCATAAAATTGATGTCATGATTCCCAAGCACCTAGGACAGGGGCAGGAATAAAAAACCTGCTTTTTGAAGACATCCGCTCTGAGAGAACATCCCATGTTTATGGCATTCCCCCCACACACACCCCTGTAGAGCATGACCATTTTTGTTGAGGGTGGGGCTTTTAACTATAGTGCAGAAACATATCCCATCAGACATAGGTGGTATTGAAAGGAAAGTTTTCAATTGAAATAATAATAATAATAATAATAATAATAATAATAATAATTTATTATTTATACCCCGCCCATCTGGCTGGGTTTCCCCAGCCACTCTGGGCGGCTTTCAACAGAACATTAAAATACAACAATCTATTAAACATTAAAAGCCTCCCTAAACATTAAAAGACTCCCTATGGAAGTCTATTTCCATAGTGTCTGTCCTTAACTGATATGGCCACTCTTATTTAGCCACATTAATGATTCTCACCTTTCATGTGAGTGCTTTAAGAGGCAACCACAGAGGAACAGAGAGCAATGTTGTCTCTGCAGAATTTGGCTGCTCTTGCCACCACACAAACTGATCTGGCAAACCAAGCCTCGCCTCACAGGAACGTAATGTAAAACTACACTTGCGCAAGTAGAATAGCACACCAAACTATAATAGAATTGATGAGCTGGATTCCAGAGGTGGAAAGTGGGAGGCTCCAAACACCACTCAAACTTGACATACGTCGCGAATGCATCACATGAGAATGGCAGACAACATGAGGTGAGTGTAATGTTTCAGCTCAGCATAATTTCAAAGTACTTGCATTTTGAGATCATGGGTCGACTCACTGGACTTCACCTACAACTGGGGATGTATATCCCACACCTGGGAACCCTGGTTGTTATACAAAGCTAGTTGCATGGAACTACAGCTGGACTGGGGCCATCTTTTAAATGCAAAAGAGATTAAGTTGGTTGGTACAAGGCATAGATTCTCTATGTTAAAACCTTAATTTTATTAATGTTGAAGATATACTGCTCTCCGTGCTATTGAAATGTTTGCGGCAGTTGGGGAAGCATTTTCAGTCCAAGGGCTGCAACTCTTTGGGGTCAACCTTCTGGACTGCATGCCAGAGGCAAAAATGAGCAGAACAACTGATATGACTTTTACTTTGTACAGTAGGCTACATTCCACCCATGCAGAAGCCAGCAGTTTCTACACACATACACACACCTGCATCCAGGCAAGAAAGAGGCATTATTATAAATTAATGCCATGTTCTATCCAGGCAAAAAAAACAGTTGAAGAGAGAGAGAGAGAGAGAGAGAGAGAGAGAGAGAGAGAGAGAGAGAGAGAGAGTGGCCTGCGGGGGGGGGGGGCTAGGAAGATGACATGGCTTGAGAAGAATCTTGAGGGTTGGATGCAGAGGCTGGGAGGGTTGCATTCAGCCTATGTACCAGAGGTTCATCACCCTTGAACTAAACCTTGGAGAATCATATGACAGCTTTGCTGACACTGGGCTGTAGACATCAGCCATTGTTAATAGTTAGTATACATAATTTGTTAATAGTTATATATACAATTATCTGTTTTTGTGTCTGTAACCTGAAACAAGAAAAGTGCACTCTCTCACTTGGACTAATTAAATTATGGTTCATGATGACAACCAACAAGATCATGTACAACTAATGAATGTGGAGAGAAGGTGGGGAGGGAGAGCTGGCATATATGTGGAGCCCTTGAATTGCTTACCAACATTCTGCTGTACAGTACTGTTGTATATCATATTTTGACAACTCTGTAAAAGACATTTTCTTCACACTCTATATAACCTGTCATATAGTGACAGTAAACTTCAGGAGCAGCCTTTTTACCAGGTCTGTTTCCATATAATAAGAGAGCACATGTTCTAGGCTTGTTAAGAACATACCGGTAAGAGAAGCCCCCCCCCCCTTTTAGCAGAAAATAAAGGATGGACATTAGCTCTTGAAATCCAGAACTTGGGAAGTCCCATTGAAATTAATTAATTCGGACTATATAATTGGCTGTATTGGTTTTTTTTTTTTTAATGTGGTAAGATTTGGCCTGATTTGTTATTAATATGAATGGGTTTTTTCCTTTGGAAAATGAATAAAAATTATTTACAAAAAGAAAAAAAAGAAGAACATAAAAGGAGCCCTGCTGGATTGAATCAAATGCATATCTAGGTCAACATTCTGTTTCCCCCAGTGGCCAACCAGATGCCAATGGGATGCTTACTCAGAAGTAAGTCTCACTAGTCCAATGGGACTTGCTCTCAAGTTAGTGCATATGCAAGTAAACATGCACAGGACGGATGCATGTACTGATGGGTGAATTCCCCCCCCCAGTTCACTTCAGAATTGGGTCATCAGTTGTGTGCATCATGAGAGAGCCTACAAGAAAAGTTACCTCCCTCCCAAGAGTTCTGAACTCACACATAGTATTGGTTGTAGCTTATCTTTTTGCCCAATCATGGACACTAATCACAGCTCAGAACATAAGAAGAGCCTGCTGGATCAGACCAATAGGTCTTCTGGTTCAGCATCTTGCTCTCATGGTGGGCCACCTGTGGGAAGCTTGCAAGGAGGACCTAACAGAGCTCAGACAGAACCACATGTGCAAAATCTTCTTTTTCCATTCCAATATACTGAAGTATTGGGAAGGAAGAGGGGAGGACATGGTGCTACAGGAGCATTGCCAGCAGCTGAATTTTGTACAGCAAACTTGATGATGATTAACTTTGCTAGCATCAGTTGCTCAACATGTTTCAATCCATTTCCATTTTCTTGTCTTGGAGTTCAAGCTCTGAGCCCGGTCTTGGCTGGGAAGGGTGGGGTATAAATAAAAAATTATTATTATTATTATTATTATTATTATTATTATTACTATTATTACTTCAGATAAATCTCAGCAAGGTATCTTTGGACAAAAGACAGTATTCAAGGGCTTGCCTAAATTATCATTTAAATGTGTTGTATAAAATTGGGTAAGCTCTGATGTGTACTTTTTTAATTGGTTCATTCCCACTACATGGAAGGGTTTTGCCTATTAAATTGTCTAATGCATAAATCACTTGTGGCAGGCGGAAACCCCCTGGCTGCCTTGTCATGGCTTTTTTTTTTTTTTTTTGATAAGGTTCAAAAAAAGATATCAAATTCAGATTCCTGAATGCTAACTGCAGATGCAGACAAGCAACAACGTCTTCACAAGAAATTGTACCCAAAAAAACCCCCTTTGTTTAAAAGAGCAGCTACAATTCTACAGATGTGTGTTCGGCCAACTAAAGAACAACAAAAAGGAGGAAAGTCTTCGTTCAAAGCCAACAGTGCTTTCGGTGGCCGTCAATCTCTGCTCTCTTCCAGACAACCTGTGTTTTGAGCATTCAGCCTGACTTGCTCGCACAAAGCTGGCACAGGGGTTAGACTGTGTGTGGTCTTTAGTGAACGTTCATTTGCATTTGTTTGCAGAAAAGTTGTACAACAATGAGCATTCATCCTTAGCTCTTTGTGCAATGTTTATACATCTTCCCACTATTCATTCAGCCCAAGATTTTCAGCGCATTTCCCCATCACTTTCCTAGCTGCAAAAAGTCCATTTTTAAGAAGTGGATTTGTTGCACTAGAGCAGAGGTAACAAACGTGATGCCCTCCAGATGCTGTTGGACTCCAATGCCTACCAGCCCTAGCTAGCATGGTCAGTGGTCAGGGAAGTAGTCCAACAATATCTGGAGGGCACCTTGTTGCACGTGAGCAACAGGGTATATTAATCCAATTTAATTGAGCAAACCTAAAGTACCCCCTATCAGGGATAAGGAAGCTGTAGCCCATCAGATGTGGCTAGACTCCGACTTCCATCAGTCCCAGTCAGCATGACCAGTGATCAGGGATGAATGGAACTGTAGTCCAATAACATCAGAAGGGCCACAGATTCTCCACCTCTAAGGTAGGTAGATGCCTAGACCTGCTTAAGTTAACAGTTGAACATCATCATGTGACTTCAGAGGATTTGATGGGGGAAATGGGTGGCACAGTTCCACTTCTGAAAATATACATTTGCTAGAAAAAATGTGGGATATTAATAAGAAAGCAAATAAATAAATACATGCGCATGAGCTTACCTCGCCTACTGAACTTTAAGTAACTTTAAAAATCCGTTGTGTGCCATATACCAGGGCAGACTATCTGTCCATTTAGCTTAGGATTTTGACTAGCAGTGACTCTGTGGAGTCTCAGGAAGAAGCTTTTTCTTAATACCTTCTACCTGTTTCCTTTTTCCTCCTTAAGTGCCATGGATTCCAAAGCTGGGAGATTTTGCATTCAATGCATATGCTCTATCACTACTCTTCAGTCCTTCCCTTTCGCTGGATGCAGCATGAACTTTTTTAAAAAATGTCCCTCCTTTCTCAGAGTGCATACATGCAACTAAGCAGAGCCCCAGCAGTGCAAGTATACCTCCAATCTATTACTTGTGGATGTGGTAGCATGTCTATTGTCATTAACAGGGAATTTGTAGGGGTCTGGCATGAAGCATGCAGGCTGGGTCATGCTTTAGCTGATTCCCGGGGTGTGGACGACATAGTTAATGCTGTGGGCTAATCCACAAAAACAGTTAACATGAATAACCACTGAGCATGTTATGAGACACTCCCATCCTGCTAGGCTGTTCTCTGGTTTAGGAGCATGCTCCCTCCTATGTATGCATATGAAAGACAGGTGATGAAACAGCCATTTTTCCCTCCAGAAAGCATTTATTCCATCTCAATTAAGAAGACTATTAACAGGTCCCACCTCTTCTCTAAACAGAAATGCTAGCTCTCACTAGTTCACTGAAACAACCATATCCTGCTGTGCCATTGCAGTTCACTTAAAGGAACAGAGGAGAGAACTGGAAGATGAAACACAGCAAACTGAATCTGTCACTGATTCTATGTGCACTGTCAGTCAAGTGTGTTGTTGTTGCTGTTAATTAAATTTGTATACCGTCCTTCATCTGAAGATCACAGGCAGTTCACAACATAAAAGTATAAAATGAGAACACACACACACACACACACACACACACACACACACAAAACCAACAACAACCAATAACCTTCTCCCACAAGCACACTTAAAAGGCCATAGAATTGGCCTGGTTGTAGAGAAATGTTTTTGTAATACATACATATTGTTGCATACCTGGCATTTGTGGTATATTAGAGAAGTGAGGAGGAGCTTAACACACAGCCACAGGGAAACATAATGTGCTGATACAAAGGCGTAACAAAAAAATGTACGTATGTTAGCCAAAATATGAATGGACATAATAACAAAAGAAGCTGCCTTAGACTGAGTTGGATCAATTGGTCCATCTAGTTCAGTCTTGTCTGCACTGGCTGGCAGTAACTCTCCATAATTCCAAGCAGGTGAGATGCTGGAGATTGAATCTGTGACATTCTGTTCTACCACTTGAGCTATAACTTCCCCCTGCAGGACTTGCAATATAAGGATTGCATATAACCAATAGTCAAGAAGCAAGATGCAGTGCACCCAATAATGAGCATTTGGATTGCATCCTTGGCTCCTTGTGCCTTTGCATCACATCTCTTCTGTATACACAGAAAGCCTGATACATGTCCAGTCCTCCCTTGTCGGACTCAAGTTATTATGCTGAATTTTGTTTGCAGTGGCCAGGTTGAGAAGTAGCAAATTCTACCTACAAACCAACTACATTCTGAAAACTGGGTTGCTGTTACGGTAGCATTTGGCCCAACTTTAAAAAGTGGGTGGTTGTCAGTATGAGGGTGAGTGGCAGAAGCTTTTTAGATACAATCACTGTACCTGTTAAACAGTTAAACTCCTAAACAGTGCCTCCTTCCTGAAATAAAAGGGCTCAAGCAATTCTGCTGTGTTTCAATAGGGCTTTTATGTGGGAGCAGGGGTACATAATGAGCACCCTATTCAGAACAAGAGTTTGTGTCTGTGTAACAGCATGCGGGAAGGATAAAGGAGAGAGCTCATTCATGTGGAAAAATCAATTATGGGCCCAGCAAAGTGCTTCTGTTCCCCCGGTGTGAAGGACTGTACTTGAGAGAGAGAGAAATCAAGAATGAGGCTTGTGCTCCAGTGTAGCTGCAAATGCTGAGAGATTCCATTTTACTCCTCTTCTGCCATATAACATCCCACCGCAACAGGGAAATTCAACATGCACCTGCCAAACATTTATTAGCACCTGCTTTCTTATTTGCTGTGTGATCTGTGCTTGCCGGTGGGTTGATCAGTATAGAGCCCCTGCTCCCCTTTGCATTTCCCTTCAGTGTACAGGGGTGGGGAAATGTTCAGAGTGTCAGAGCAGAGTAAGGAGGAGGAGAAAGGCAGAGGTAAGGTGTAAGCTGATCCTGGACTTTGCTGTCTTCGTCCCACCATGTGCAGAGTTACTTTCTGTCACCACTGAGTAACTGCACACACACCCTCCAGAAGACTGTCATTTCTCTCTAATCAAGAAGAATGGAAGTTGTCACTTCCAGGTAGCCTTCAGTCCTGGCACACCCTCAGTTTAGGAGTGCGAACAATGGTGTGTGTGTTAATTACCTGCCATTTTGGAACTAGGTATTATCTGGTGCTGTTTGCAGAATGGCTGCAACGTATTTAGCCTCCCAGGAACCTATTTTTGCATATTACTCAGGTCAGGTCAAACTTTTATTGCTTAAGGCCAAAGGCTTTTGCAAATGTTCAAACAGGCTCAAAAACAGACAAAGAATCACATTTGCAATTGCAAATACTGTAATGAAAACACTATGTATATAAAATATAGTAAATATAAGCCAGAACCAAGGGATTTTTTTTAAAGCAATACAAGAAATAATTTTTAAAAAACCTAATAGAATCATCATCAAATAAAATTATCATCAAATCTCTGAAAGCACTTATTCACAGATCCTAGCTGCAACCAATGCAACAAAACATGTATGCCACCTTGAGCAACTTCACCTAAAGGTAAAGGGACCCCTGACCATTAGGTCCAGTCGTGTCCGACTCTGGGGTTGCGGCGCTCATCTCGCTTTATTGGCCGAGAGCTGGCGTATAGCTTCCAGGTCATGTGGCCAGCATGACAAAGCCGCTTCTGGCGAACCAGAGCAGCACATGGAAACGCCGTTTACCTTCCCACCAGAGCGGTTCCTATTTATCCTATTTGCAGGAGCAGGGACCGAGCAACGGGAGCTCACCCCGTCGCAGGGATTCGAACCGCCGACCTTCTGATCAGGAAGCCCTAGGCTCTGTGGTTTAACCCACAGCGCCACTTGGGTCCCTATAAGTTCACCTATAAGTTACTAAAAAGTATCTGACAAAACCTATAATATCTTCTGGGATTTGTGTGTGTTTGTGTGCAATTCCAATAAAACAGTATCCTGAAACTTAAAAAGGGGTCCCAAAGCATACTTGAGAGTGTGTTGATTTAGCAGGGGCTTTGCGTTAATGTAAAGTTAAAGAGTCACCCGTCCATATGAAATCTTAGCGTATGGAATTCTGTGCTATGAAAATATTGTTCATATTATTTAGCAAATCACTGAAAACTGTCCAAAAGGCAATTATCTATTTTGTATTTTTCAAAATATTTTAAATAAATAATTTTAAAAGGGTTAATAGACTATTTATCTTTGCATTAAGCCAATGCCAAGCAAACCACCCAAACAACAGCCAAATAATACAACCTAACCTACACGGGGTTGATATGAGTATAACCGGGAGAAATGAGAACAATGTACACCACTTTGAGCTTTTTGCAAAAATGAGAAAAAGTTATACCCTACTGGAGGAAGTTAACTATAGTAGTGTAACATGTACTGTAGATATAAAATCACCACTAAAACCATTAGTGATTTATTGTAAATAACTGCAAGTAAAATTATTACTGTACTTATTTATTGCTGTATATACAGGACGATACTGTATGATCAAGCCATTGCTCACTTGTACAGAAATTTCTGGTTGCTGCCTGATGCACAGAAGGAACTAAAATAGACATTTTCTAAATGGCTTTTAAAAGGGAAGCAACCTAAAGTTGCATTTGAAGATACATAGCAATGAGTTCTGGAACAACGTCCTAATTTTACAGTACTTTCTTTCTCGACAAATAACTTGCACTGCCTTGTATAATTTATACATTTTTGAAAAGGGCTGAACTTGGCCCGGAAGAACAATGAGACAAGATGTTAGAAATTGTTTCCCAAGTTCCTTGAACGGAGTTAGTGATGGTGAGAGTCAGTCTCTCCAGCTTGGTCAGAACAGGTGCGCGTTTCCTTCACCTTTCTGTGCCAGTTCTCATTTATCTTCAACTTCGTGGCCTCTTAGTCTCTTCTAATCCTGTCTCTGCCAAACTGCATAGTTATTTCATGACTTGCCTGAATGAAGGAGCCTAGTAGAAAGAGACCACCCATTATGCATTAATTTATGGACTAAATCCAGGATGTAAAACCAGGACTTGGGTAGAAAAAGGGCTATGACACTGAACCACTGTAGCTCCTGTAAAGAGGTCAGGGGGTGGGAGTGGGGAGAAACTATTCAATCTCTGCCAGGGTTTCATTCCCCCTGCTCCACCCCCACATATCCCACAATACTGTATCCTTCAGCTTCAAAACCATCAGCTGCGACTACCCGCTCCCCCCCCCAAATATCCCTGCCACATTTCCCAACATGTTGGTTTATACTGCCACCCTGTGGCAAACTGCTTTTATCTCAAAGCAAACTGAAAATCAAGGCACACAGACAGACACTCTATACCAGTGCTCCCCAACCTTTTTATCGTCGCGGACCGGTCAACGTTTGATAATTTTACCGCGGCCCGCTGAGGGGGGGACATTGATTGTTTATATTTTAGATTGTTTTGATGTCATAATTTTAATTTAATTGTATTTAAACATGCCTTCAAAATAAAATACAGTTACACCCAAAAATGAATATAAAGTGATTTAACATTTTAACACCACAGTAAATAAAATTGAAATAATTTAATGTTCCTTGGGCGGCCCGGTACCATTTGATTCACGGACCGGTACCGGGCCGCGGACCAGGGGTTGAGGACCACTGCTCTATACTTAAAAGCAGCAGAAACCAGAAAGAATTCTGGAGAGCTCAAAACTTTATGCAATAATTTGGGACATATTGGCTAACAAGGGAGTAAAATTTCTGCATTCGCCTGAGAGAAGTTGCAAAGTAATTGTTGTATTTTTTATTCCATGCTTCCACCAAAGAGCTTTGGGAGGGATAGATGGTGTCCTCTACAGATGGACGGATCAATCTATGTCTGGTCCTTGCCAATTTCACAAGTGTTGGTGAAATTCTTATGGCTTTTCTAATGTTCTTAAGTTTATTCATAAGTGTGTTCCATTGCATTCCTGCATGTATGTGCAATTTAAACTTAAAGAAGAAATATAATTAAAGTACACTATTCCAACCTTTGGTCTCTGTTAAAAACCACACTTTTCCTCTCAGTTCCCTCACTCCCAGCTTTACTCAAACTTCTGCCATTGTTTTAAAGCACCACTTTCCCTCTCTCACTCCCATGCCATGGCTACTGCTGTTGTGCAACCTGCCTTCACTTTTGCTCTCCTACCCCACTCTGCCGTCATGCAAATCCAGAATTGTGATGAGACATTACAAATCCTCCAGTGCGGGCTGCATTCTGACTTTTTATGATATAAAGAGTTTTTTCAACCATCACAAAATTAATGGAACTGAAGATCATTTGATTCTGATGTACACATTAGCCCAGGAGATACATACCAGATCAGTTCACCTTGGAATTTACAGAAATCAAATTCCTCAAGCATCCCTAGAGTTGTAGGGGCAGGCAGGTAAAGGTAAAGGGACCCCTGACCATTAGGTCCAGTCGTGTCCGACTCTGGGGTTGCGGCGCTCATCTCGCTTTATTGGCCGAGAGCCGGTGTATAGCTTCCAGGTCATGTGGCCAGCATGACTAAGCCGCTTCTGGCGAACCAGAGAAGTGCATGGAAACACCGTTTACCTTCCCGCCGGAGCGGTTCCCATTTATCTACTTGCACTTTGACGTGCTTTCAAACTGCTAGGTGGGCAGGAGCTGGGACCGAGCAACAGGAGCTCACCCCGTCACAGGGATTCGAACCGCCGACCTTCTGATCAGCAAGTCCTAGGCTCTGTGGTTTAACCCACAGCGCCTCCTGGGTGGCAGGCAACCCAGGCCCAAAAGGCACTGCACTAAGGAAGCACAGGCTATTTACTCAACCTCACTTGCAACCTCACCACCACCACAAACATTCTTTCATCTGAACCCCCCCCCCATATAAAGGAGTTAGTACCTGAATTTACTTATTTCTCTCTCCCATAGTTACTTTTTCTTTTTGTATCATGTCTTTTTGATGCTGTACATTAAATCCATGCAACATCATGCATCGTGTTACCCTGTCTTAGCTGTGAGTCCTGGAAGACCTGTTCCCTGCCTTACAGGCCTTTTCCCTGGCCTGGGAGGGCAAGACCCTGACTGACTCCAGCTACAAAAGCTGCTGTTTAAGGTGGTTAGTTGGCATTTTTTGAGGTTGGTTTTTTTTTTTGGTTTTTTTTTGGTAAGTTAATGATATTGATGTCTGTATCATTATTTTTAGGTCTTATTATTTATGTGGAAATTGCTTCAATTTGGTTGTGTACTTTTTGATGTGTTTTATTTACTGTTTATTACTTTTTTATGTTTGGGATTGTGCAAATCTTGTCATGTTGTAAGCCACCTTGAGCACCGTTTTAACTATGGAAAGGCGGCATGCAAATAAAATGATGACGATGAATGGGGAAAATAGTAGCAGCAGAGGTACAACCTTGAACTGCTACACCAGCAATAGCCATTATCACCAAATGTAGCATAGCACTGAGAGAAAGAGGGATATGCAGAAGCAGGAAAAGGGACAACACACACCTCCACATGAGGTGACCGGAAGCAGAAGTGCGGGACTCCATTGGTTTCCCTGATGCTGGCATTCCCACCCCCACCCCCCGCCGCCGCCGCCGCCGCCTCCCCAAGTGCCCTCATGATGCTTTCTCTGGATTTCTTGGACGATGTTCAGCGGATGAATAAGCGGCAGTGGAAGTATGGAGCCTGCATTTCATAGAGGAGATCTATTCTTAACTGATTGTATCAAGGAGCCAATCAGAGTGGGCAAAATTGTGGTATTTAGCAGGGGTCAGCAAACTTTTTCAGCGGGGGGGCAGTCCACTGTCCCTCAGACCTTGTGTGGGGCAGGACTATATTTTGGGGGGGGGGGATGAAGAATTCCTATGCCCCACAAATAACCCAGAGATGCATTTTAAATAAAAGGACACATTCTACTCATGTAAAAACACGCTGATTCCTGGACCGTCCGTGGGCCGGATTCAGAAGGCGATTGGGCCTTAGTTTGCCTATCCATGGTTTTTAGGATAGAAGGGAGCAGCAGCTTAGCAACCCCTGCCGGCGCCTGGGGCAGACCAGCACTCTCCCCCCGCCCCGCCCCTGGCTAGCTACGCTACTGGAAGGAAAGGAAATTCCAATAGCGCATTGGGCTTTGAAAATTCATGAAAAGCAAAACGGAGACATCAACTTATTGACGAAGAGTGATAATAACGCTGTTGATGACAGAGGCTTGTAGAAGCAAGGCCAGCACAGCTGGAGAAGAAAGACGTAGTGAGGTGAGCAAGAGGATTTGTGGCATACATTGCAACAGTGACCACTGTCCTCTTTCTACTGGGCTTGTTTGTGCTAGTGCACTAAGAGTAGCCTGCAACCCAGGGAGGCCAACTGGAGATGTCGTTTTCTCTGAGTAGACAATGGGGTGCGATGTACCGTATGTACATTTCACTGCTTCTTAACCAAGCTCAGTTTGGCTTTTGTTTTTGTTTTTCTACAGCAGTGTAACAGCCAGGGGCGGAGGAAGCCTCCTCGCCACCCAGGGCGGCGAACAGAGGCTTCCCCTGGGGGCGGGGCATCGTGACGTTGCGCCGTGATGTCACGACGCAGTGCGCATGCGCGAAATGCCACGCATGCGCACTCCGTCGCCGGGCGCTACTGCTCCCGCGGCGCCCTTGGAAAGCGCTGTGCCAAAAGCAGCAGCGGCACCCCCCAAGCCACCGCACGCGATCAGCAACTCGGGGGGGTGCCGCTGCTGCTGCTTTTGGCGCTGCGCTTCCTAAGGAAAACCTCCAGAAAGCATCCAAACCAGAACTGCTGCTCCTGCGGCGCACTTAGGAAGCACCGCGCCAAAAGCAGCAGCGGCGGCACCCCCCTGAGCCGCCGATCACGTGCGGCGGCTGGGGGGGTGCCCTGCCGCTACTTCTTTTGGCGCGGTGCCTTGCAAGGGTGCCGCGGGAGCAGCGGCGGTGCCAGCGGGCGGGCCCCGCACAGGGCGGGGCCAGCCCAACTGTCACCCCTCCCCCACGTGGAACCCAGGGTGTACCGCCCCCTCCGCCCCCCTTGCAACGCCAGTGGTAACAGCAGAGTTGATCTCAGTATTTTCAACAGTTTGTCACATTTTAGCATTTTTGTACATCTGTGAATTTTTATATTAAAAGATTTAAGAAAAAACAACACACCTCTACATCATTAAAAAAAAAAACCCATTTTGGCTGCCATTCCACCTAATTTCTGCAGGACCAGGCAACCAGCAATTATAGTGTTTTATTGCAGCCCTTGTGGGCCACGATATACAACTGCTGGGATTCATTTAGCTTGGTAGGTAGGTCACCATTTTTGTAGGCCTGGAGCATATTAATAACTGCAAGATAACGCTAAGCACAGTATCTATGAAACAGTGGCATACGGTGACATTTTTCATAGGGGAACAGTTAGGGCCAGAGGCGCCAGCTTGTGAGGGCGATGGAGCAGGGTGGCGCATGCGGGCACCGCACCTCCCTCCCTAAGCCAGGCAGAAGCTTCCCGGGAACGAGGCGCTAAGCTTTAATATTTTAATACTCTAATTTACCAGGAATATTTAGGGGACAAGCCTAGTCCCCCTAGTCCACTGACCACACACCACTGCTATGAAACTAAGCAAACTCTTGAAATCACCTACACATTTCTGTTCAAGAGCTATTTTTTAAGTCTACTATTCTGTTGTAGCTATTTCTAATACTCTTGCTCATGGTTACATCTCATAGGAATTCAGCTTTTCCCTGCTTCCCCACCACCACCAAGACACAGCTGTGGGCCTTCCTCCTTACTGTCATTATATTACTTTACCAAACTTAGCCCATGGAGTACATAGGCTATTACGCACAAATAAAAATATTACTTTACTGCTCTCTTATCTTGCCACGCGGATGTTTTCATGTCTTTTCTGTTGTGGCACTTTTGCCTTTGGAAATTGGTTTCTCCACTTCACTATGATTGGCAGGGCCTAAAGGATATTTTGTTTATAAACTTCCCCTCTCCATCCATTCATTCCCAGAGGGGCATCAAGCTCCCTTGCTAACAGCTTTGTAACTGCTCTTGCATCAGTTCAGCAGCCTAAGTCTGTACTCCTATTGACAGAATGTGATGAAATTGCTGGTGCTTCTGATGCAAGGCCTTAGGCCCTTGGTGGCCAACGGAGTCAATCCGCTGTTTCAATGGTTGCAGCTGAGCCTGGTTTGGTACAAGTTAATGGCACAGAAAAGGCACTCCCAGGGACCTTTCGTTATCTTTCACTTCTCATTAACAAGCTTGCTGCCTTGTTACTGGCCCTTCTGTGTGCCTTTAACAGCAGGCAGACACACAGAGAGATGAAGCTTTTCCTACCATTTATCTCCCTGCCTGGAAAAGCTGTATTTTCCCCCTGACAGCAGAGTGCCAGTTCCCCTTAGCAACAACAAGTCTCTCTACAGCAGAAAAGATGCTGTGAATGAGGTTCCAGAATGGCAGGATCCATACATATGAAATGCCAAATGCAATGTCTGTAGTGTTTGCAACAGGTTCAGTCAGCAAAGCCCCTACTATTCCATCTTTATTCATTTTTACTTATTTCACAGCTGGGATTGGGCTTTTGAGGGAGACTGCGCCGCCTCACATTGCCATCCTGGGCAACTGACCCTTTTGCCTTCCTGTAAATAAATCTTTGTGCTGCCTCACCTTCCATCAGGAAAAATCCAGTACAAAGTGGGGAAGGATAAACTTACTAATCCCCAAATTGGTCTTGTTCTCACCTTGGTATCAAGATAATACCATCATTCCTGGTTCCTGGGCCAATTAGACTTCAGCAAGTCCTGAATGACATAAGGCACCAGAGCAGAGCAACTACACCTCTGTTAAATAACAAACAACATTAGCATTTAAATTGAGATTGCCCAGGAGACAGGCAGCCCAGACAGAATACACAAACAGTTCCTAGAAGGGCCTGTTCAGGAGAAAGGTATGGTTGTGTGAGAAGTAATTAATAAAAAGCTAAGCTTACAGACATACAGGTTAAGCTCCTCAAAAGCAGTTCGGATACTGTAGAAAAAAAAGCCTGGACAAACAAACTGAGGATCATTGCAATTAAATAATAAATCAGCACAAACCTCCCAGCGCTTACTGTAGATTTTTGGCAACCTTCTTCTACTTCAGGGACAGGGAACTTTTATGGCCAATGCTCACAGATGATGGGAAAACATAGTCTGTCCATCATTAGCTAAAGAGCTATAGGTTTCCTGATCTACTTGCAATGTCTACCCTACGTCTGTCATGTAAGAAGAAGGCTGGTGTTAAAGGAGGGGAGGGACAAGGGTGAGTAGTTAACGCTGAACACCTTCTGCAGGCAGAAAATAGCCTACACCCTTCCTTTTTTCTTTTTTTTTTTGAAAATAAAATACTTTATTGATTAGTTATTCAATATCATATGTACAATTCCTTCTTTTCCCATAATCATACAATAATCATATTGTATATCACAAAACTGTATAATAATGTCTATTAACTGAATACATTCTGCAAATCTTGTACATTATTCATTATTCCTCTTCTTATGTCTAAATACAAGTAAGTAAACCTAAAAGAGAAAGTAAAAGTTAAAAATAAAAATTAAGTTACAAGTGAAATAAAGAGTAAGTTATACCTTCCTGCGTCTAGTTCCATTTGTTCTTCCCTCCTATTTAGCCTACACCCTTCCAGGGGTTTATGCACACTCCTCCAAATACTCTGACTACCCTCCCCTTCAAATATCAATATTGCATAATTGTTTTTATCTTAACTTTAAAAATAATAATCTTGACCCAAACAAAGTCCCGTCAACATATACAAGTCAGGCTGTGGTTCCATCTGGCTCAATATTGCCTGCACTGACTGGCAGAGGCTTTCCAGGGTTCCAAACAAGGAACATCCCCAGCCCTATCTGGGACTGATCATGGGACCTTATGCAGATGCTCTACCAATGAGCTACAGTCCTTCCCCTAAAGAACAATAGTGGGAATCAATATATGGCCACTTCCAACATAAAATGTGTATAATTCAGGGTACTCTCTTGTCACCCAGTAGAATGATATGTTCTGAAATGTGAATGAATGATACCTCTCAGTTGAAGGATTAGAACTATCAGATGCACAAGCAGCAACTGAAAAGGAATGCAGTGTATTCAAGAAGTTCTTGAACAGAGGTCTGCAAATTTACAAGGATGATCTAAAATGGAGCTAACTTTAATCAAAACTTAAATTAAATCTAATGAAAACCTAATGATGGTAAGATTTATTTATTTATTTCGTTTTTTCTTTTTGCTGCGGTAGCATGCAAAAAACCCTGACTCCATATTTATCAAAGGCAAAGGTTTTCATTCTCCAGCTAACAACCTCCCCCATTTCAACTCCTGAAGAAAATACTGCTTGCAAGGGACTTGGTCATTTTACATTTATTTTAAAGACATGAAGTGCACCTAGGCCTTGAGGAGTGTGATGCTGGTGTTGTTTTATAAAAAGCAAAAGCACACATTTTGTTTGGACTTTATTCAGAAGCCTTAAGCGATGAAGTTTTATACTGGGAGACAAAAGTGTTAAAATTCAATTTGATTGAATGGTTACCAGAAATTCAATTTACTTTCAGGAAATACTCTTAAGGAAATGTGTGCACATGCACCAACCAACAGTCTTCTAAGTCCACCATCTCTGCCCTGTACTTTCTCCCCTTCTTGTCTAGTCACTCTCCTGATAGTGGAAATCATAGTCACCAATCCACTTTAAACCAAGCATGACAAATTAGTCAAATCCCAACAAAACTTTGTCTTACTGACAAAAGAAACAGTGGAGTACAGTATTAAGCAGCACACTAGAATGGACTCATTAAACAAATATAGCCACCAGTCAATTGGAAACAGCATCATATTCATTAAAACAGAGGCCTAAAAGTGGGAGATGTAGAAGGAGGTCATATTGAGGGCATGGCCTGCTGTCAAAGTTTACACTAAGTAAGTACATTATTTTGTCTCTAATGTGGGGTTAAGGGGTGTGGGTGTGGGTGTATGCATGCATGCATGCATATGGCTGCATGTGGTATGTAATCGGGGAAAGAGCCATTTTTAAAAATATTGATAATTTCTATAAATGAACTGGTGAATGCCTAGTTATCAGGCTCAGGACTGCAATACCTCAAGGACTGCTTATCTCCATATGAACCTGCTCAGACCCTGAGATCATCTTCTAAGGTCCCTCTTCATGTGCCTCCTCCATGAGAGGTCTGGAGGGTGGCAACATGAGAACGGGCCTTTTCTAGAGTGGTTCCCAACTTCTGGAATGCCCTCCCCAGGGAGATTTGGTTGACGTCTTCATTATACACCAAGGAAAAACGTTCCTCTTTAACCAGGCTGATTGACATCTTATGCCCTTTTAAAATGTGTTGGGGGGAATTATTGGGTTGTCTTTGTTTTTATTATGTATTTTGTGTTTTTTTATATTATGATTTTATGTTGTGAACCACTCTAAGATTTACAGGTATAGGGTGGTATAATAAACAAACAAACAAACATCTCAAACTCAGAGCTACTTCACACATGCATTTTACCACTGGATAACTGCTTCATCAAGTGATGGCTGGGTTGTTTATTTAATATTACTTATTTATTTATTTATTTATTTATCTAGCTATCTAACTAACTACCAAAGTTTATAGACTGCCTTCTCAAAAAAGAGATTTCTTTAAGCAGTTCACACAAAATAACTACCCTTCTCCAAATGACTCCACAGTACTGTACAAAAGCTTGAACGAAAGTAATTCTCCTAGCATAAATAAGTTTAAAAACATCTAATGAGCAAAACGAAGCAGCAGCAGAATACGTGTTATACATGCAAGTGTTATACGTGTTATACATGGTTTGGGGGTGAAGGGGGGAGATACCATTACCCCTTTGTTATATGCTGGGGGGTGTCATTCATTCCAGTCATTCATTCATTCAAAAAGTGCAAAACTCACAAAAAGTGCAAGAGTCTTTTACCAACTTGCCATATTATCATCCCAGTGAATTCTGAGCAACAAAATCTCTTTTGGAGGGGTGGGGGCAGAGTCCACTGTGCTCACTAGCAGGCTGCAGTGCAAGATGCTTGGCTGAGAGCAGAGAGATAACTAGGAGAGGGATCATAGCTCAGTGGCACAGCATGTGCCTTGCATGCAAAAAGTCTCTCGCATCTCCAGCTATAGGATCAGATAAACAGGTAGGTGGTGGGAATACTTCTGCCAAGCACCCTGGAGAACCATAACCAGTCAGAGTAAACGATTCTGGGCTAGATGGACAAGTAGTCCAGCCCGGCAGCTGCCCATGCTGCATACAATATGGGCTTCCAACTAGATCCAGATAACCACAATAACTTTAAAAAAGCCAAAGAACCCTAACATTTAAATAGGCCATTAGAACAGGACAAAAGCCTTTCTTGGAATCAACACATTAATGCCTCTTAGAGCATTATGCAGAGCATTAGGCATACACAGTGGGGTAAATCCTAGTTGCAGGGGGACTTGACCACACATTTTTGCACACCAAAGAATTCTCTTCCTGCTGTCCAGGCTCAGTCTTTTTTTTTACATTTCAAATGACAGCAAACCTGTTGATGCACTCAGACACTTATTTTTCCATATACTGTAGCATCTGGCAGAATGAGGTATTTAATACAAATGTCAAAAGGCAGTAAGATCACATACAGAAACAGACATTTTGAGTACTGATTGCACGGTATTGCAGAGAAATTCAGTTGAGCAGAATTCTGATGGAAACAAAAGGCTTAGTTTCTCAATCAAGAAAGCTGTTTGTTAATACCATACTGGAAGGCAACTGAGTGGGGGACGGGGACGGGACTGAACTAGTGTCCAATGTCGCCTTCTGACTGCTTTGCAAGCAAATGCTCT
Source organism: Darevskia mixta (assembly GCA_034641385.1). Lineage (NCBI taxonomy): Eukaryota > Metazoa > Chordata > Lepidosauria > Squamata > Lacertidae > Darevskia > Darevskia mixta. The sequence goes on along the minus strand of JAWWNH010000062.1, from coordinate 2,388,113 downwards.
CCACTTCCGTTAAAATTAGTTTTGAAATACCAAGATGCACCACCAGAGGGCAATGATAAAGGATGCTTAGCATTTCACTCCCCACCGCATCCCGAATCAATCTGGGTTTAACTTCTCTTTCAAAATTATTTAAATATCAGCTTTTCCCTATTCAGCTAATAGGCTCTCTGTCCAGCTTCACCTAGGACTGAAAAGACCCTGCTATCACCTTGCTAGGGACTTTTCCATATAGAGTTAAAAAGCAGCAGAATAACAGGAACAATTGGAAAGGATGACAATCAAGGCACCCCAGGTTGTGACAAAACTGCAAGGCTTTAACAATTCCTTCTGATGACTAATCACCGGTTTTGCATCCTGAGGAGACAACCAGGTACTTGCAGTATATGTTTACTGAGAGTTGTGGGGCTATCTGAAGCCTCTGCAAAGAAAGCGTCTATACCTGTGCTCCTAGGAAAGTAAGATCTGATTATATGCACCCCAAAATGTGTTCTTTTCCTTAAATTGGTTCAGATATAAATATTTCAGCCTGATTGGGTCATTTCCACTTTTGTAGAAGCTCATTTAGAAATGAGCTTCTACCCCCACCCCACCCCACTTTGGATCTGCCCTGTAGACTCCTTCCCCACTCCCACCTGTACCTAAGTTGTTAACTTATTTAAATACCTCCCTCCCCCCCCCCCCGCTTTCAGCTCAACATACAGAAATGAAGCAGCTGAAATGCCCCCTCTGGCATGGAGATAAGTGATGGGAGAAAATTTTCCTGCCAAATCTGAGTGCCCTTTTGCTGTTCAAGGCACAGGAGCAGAGGCAGTAAGAAATTTGGCAATTCTTCCTTCATCCAACCTTAGTTGCATTTTAATTTTGGATTTGGACAGCTACACTATTCACCATTTAGAATTTTGGGAATTTTTCTTTGTTACTTTCTGCCTCAACAAAATTGGACTTATCAACTAATTTCCATATATTCCACCTCCCTTTTTATCAGAGTCAGTCCCCATTTTCTGGGGTTTGTCCTTGGTGAGACACTGCTCATGTTTTGCCCCATCAGAGAAATGTTGCAGGATACATTTACATTTTTATTTGTTAATGTGTATGTGCTACAGTGTATACTCTCCCACCCAAACAAAACATACTTTTTGCTATAAGAAAAGTGACAGAAAAAAAAGGCACTGGGAAGTGTGGGTTACACTTGCTTGATACAATATTGTCTAACCTCGCCGCAGACAAATCAGAATGAATTTTAGGTTATCTGGAAGTGACCAGAATCTCAGAGCAGATGCATCTCAGCAATAGCACATTCAGGAAGCTCCCTTACTCTAGATCCAATTATCTTTCTAGTCCAGTATTGTCTACTTTGACAAAAGGTGGTTTCACAAGGTCTTTCCCATCACCTGCTACTGGGTCTCCTATGCTATCCCTTGGTTGGAGATCCCAGAGATTGCATGGGAATTTCATGCAAGGTATGTATTCTGGTAGGGAGCTATGACCGTTCCTCAATGCACACACATTAATTAAAAATGTCAGCATATAGCATTCCTTACATCTTCTGCATTATTATATTTATAGTTAGCTAATATTGCTAGGGTGACCGCTGTTAAGAAACAGGGGGGTTGCCAACTTCTCAACCAACTCTTGCCCCATTGTCTAATAGTCATTGGGTATGCAGACATGGGAACCTCATAGCAAGCAAGCTATTTCTTTGTTCCTGTGCTGGACTATCCAGTGCAAGGTACTTCTGCATAAGGCAAGGACAGGCATTGTGCAATCCTAACCATGTATAAAGGTAAAGGGACCCCTGACCATTAGGTCCAGTCGTGTCCGACTCTGGGGTTGCGGCGCTCATCTCGCTTTATTGGCAGAGAGCTGGCATACAGCTTCCGGGTCATGTGGCCAGCATGACAAAGCCGCTTCTGGCGAACCAGAGCAGCGCACGGAAACGCCGTTTACCTTCCCGCCAGAGCGGTTCCTATTTATCTACTTGCACTTTGATGTGCTTTCGAACTGCTAGGTGGGCAGGAGCTGGGACCGAGCAACGGGAGCTCACCCCGTCGCAGGGATTCAAACCGCCAACCTTCTGATCAGCAAGCCCTAGGCGCTGTGGTTTAACCCACAGCGCCACCTGGGTCCTACTCAGATATAAATCCTATTGAATTCCATGGGGCTCACTCCCAGATAAATAGAGTTAGGAATGTAGCCTAAGACAATAGAGAGACGTCTACCTCTCCCCTTCAGTTTTATAATATCAACCTAGGCACTCCTTTAACCTGTTCTAAAAGTTAGATAGCTAGAACACACCTGTCATCTGAAGCAGCCACTCTTCTCCTGGTGAGGGACTTTTGTTGTTAAGGGAAGCCTGCCAGGGGAAGCACACCTGACAGGTGCAGATGGCTTCCTAATCCTCTTTTATCTTACAGAGGCAAGCAGGCACCTGGCCTGCTGACTTCTCCCTCTCCATTGTCACAGCCCTTAATACATTTGACCCCCACCCCACCCATCTCAAGCTGTTAACACCCCCTGCTCTGCCCTGCTATTTGAGTCTTTGGAAAGAAAGCCAGTAGCCTGAGGGCGAGGCCACTCGAAGCCAAACACGCAGGTGTCTGAGCAGTTTTATCTGTTCTGCCTCAGGGCCATCAGATGTGATGGGGACAGCTACGTTTGTCGTTCATGTGTAAAAAGGGCATATTGAAAAGAATGACAGTGGATGGCCATTGGGATGCGTTGATTGCTTCCAAATAGCTATGGGAATATACTGAGTTTCTGAATGGCTAGAAATGAAAGCAAACTGAGTGGCCACTGGGAAAGAAGAAAGGCATTCTAAAGGCTAGGGTTAGCCAAAAATAATTATGGTGATGGGCTTCCCCTGTTCTGGGGAGGGAATGAAGGGATGAAGCTTTGAAGTGGTCTGTAGCTCAAATTCAAAAGGTGTGGCAAGAGAAGAAATGAGTGATTGTTTAGTTTTCTTACCTATGCTTATCAATTAGAGCAAGCTGGAGTGTGATCGTCTCTTTTGCTGTGTAACCCCTTTGTAGTTATTTGGTTCTAACATTTCAAACTGCTTACTTCAACCCAAAATAAGAAGAGTGACTGCTGAAGAGAATCAGTAGAAACACTTACCGTATCTCCTTTTATGTAAGGAGTTTTCTAATTCAAACTAACAGGCGTAAATGGTAAAATGTCTCTAAGATTGTTTGCATTTGCAAAAGACTACATTTCAGCTGGCTGAATAACAGCCTTTATTAAGCATGTGTTTTACAAGTTGGACCTACACATATTTACTCAGGCTAACCTTGACACTCCACATGTTTTGGAACTACAACTCCCATCATCCCTGACCACTGGTCCTGTTAGCTAGGGATGATGGGAGTTGTAGTTCCAAAACATCTGGAGTGTCAAGGTTAGCCATCACTGTACTATGGAGTTCAGTGGAGATTATTTTCAAATAAGCATCCATAGGATTGCAGTCTTACAATCAAAATATAGGTATGAGCACCTGGAAGTTGGACTGCTTTGTAATTGGAATATGGCAGTTTCCCCATCCACCCATTGTTTGAACTGAACAATGAGATCACCCCATGTACTGACGACCTTCCGATCAGCAAGCCCAAGAGGCTCAGTGGTTTAGACCACAGTGCCATCCGCTCCCAAGCTCCTTTACCTTTACCTAGACTGCTTTGTAATTGGAATATCATCCAATGATCATCCAAGGGTTGAATTCAGAAATGGATCTTGGTTGTTTTATTTAGTTTAGCTGCAGGAGTGATGTCACTTTAACTGTAGTCAGTCTTGATTATCATGTAACTCACCTGGTATCATGAGTGGGTTTATAAGCCTTTGCAGTTCTAGTCACCTTTAGCAGTGGTTACATAGTCTATGACCACTGCTCCGTGAAAAGTTTATCGTATGGCTAGGTATGTTATTATTTGTTATTATATTGATACATTATGTTATGTATGCTTATATTACTGTATTGTATTGTTTTTATTGTTTACTGAGGTGCATATCCACACAGATGTTTAGTTTTCTTCTGTTTATTTCTTACAATATTGTGAGCTGAAGAAGATATTCACGAAACAGTGCATTACCGGAACACTGTCCGTTGCCTGTTTATTATTTCACAAGAGAATAAAGAATAATTACATTTATCAGTTTTATACCAATATTGGCCATTGTGTTGCCTAATTTTTGGTTTTCTTTTGTAATTGGAATATGGCAGTTTTCCCATCCACCCACTGTTTGAACTGAATTGAACTGAGAGTTTTATTCTCTCTCTCTCTCTCTCTCTCTCTCTCTCTGTGTGTGTGTGTGTGTGTGTCTTTTAAATGAAACTTTCTGGAGTAATGCAGTGGTTCTCAAACTTTTTTTCTCTGGGGCCAGCTTTCATAATAAAACTGTGCTTGTGCCACAGTGAATTTTTTTTATTGATAAGATAAACGTTGGAGAACACAATGCCACCCAATGCTATTCCTGTTTGCATTAAAATCATAGTAGTCATAGCCAGATTATTTGTATTCTGCTTTTTGGTATACATCATGGTCATATCCACACCATCTACACCACTTTATTAAGTGTGCTGGGATTTCTGGTTATGTGAGGGGTCTCCTAACAACTCTCAGTGCTGTTAACAAACTACAGTTCCCAGGATTCTTTAGTGGAAGCCACTTTTGTTAATATGGTATAAGGGTCTTTGGGGGTGAGCCATGATTGTTCAAGTAGTATAAAAGTGCTCCCAATTTACGGTGTGAATGTGATCCCAATTATAGTCAAGGTCTCTCTAACACACACAAACACACACCTGTTACTATAGAAAAGAAATTCAGAACAATTTAGTAATAAATGCATAATAAAATAATATAGCTAGACAATTAAAAATGCTTATTATCAGCAAGCGCAAAGTGACGCTCACTCTGGTCTGAGCAGTAGCAGCAATAGCGGAAGCCAGTCCTTAGCACCTGGTGTTAGTAGGAAAAGAATGAGAAACACGTCAGGCTTAACATTAAATGGCTGATAGCAAAGCTCTCTCCTCTGGTGATGGTGGGAAAAGCAGCAACAGAATGAGCCCTTTAGAAAAATGTGAAGAAGGAGATGGGGCAAATATTAATAGGATCAGGGTAAAACACCCTGTGGTCCATGGGTGTGGCCAAGGGGGGGGAGTCGGGGGGGAGTCAGGGGGGCAGCTGCCTCTGAATCAATATAAATCAATACAAATCTGAGGTTCTGCCCCCCCCTAACAAAAGCCTGCTCCCTAACAAAAATCCTGGCTATGCCCATGCTGCGGTCTATGATTAGTGTCAGGTGGCAATGGTAATGGTAAGCCACAGTGTTCTTAAGAAGAGTATGCCTAGGAATCCAGCCTTGTTGTCTAAATGTGCTTAGGACTGCAACATTGAGTTCTGATCCTATATATGTTTACTCATAGAAGCAGATCCAATTGAGTTTAGCATGGTTATACCAAGTAAGTAGCTCTAGAAATGTATTGGGCATCAGGTTCTGAATATGTTTTCCTAAGAAAGGATCCCTGTGGATAATGTGGTAAGGCTTTGTGCCACTTGAAACAATGGACAGCTCATATAAAATATGCCAACATTCAATTTTCTAAATTATAGAGGAGTGTATGATACGAAGGCATTTGTGCTTTGCCAGTGGAAGTCAAAAGCTACAGCTGATGGAGCATGTGTGAAAAGAACATGTTATTTCCATAGTTGCTACTTCTGCTCCATGTTATTTCCACAGTTGATATGTCACCCTAACTGTATCTACTCAGCTGTGGCAATGTGCAGGAAGCATCCAGTACATACAAAACAGTAAATTACATCTTAACACAATCCTGTAATGCCCACAGAGAAAGCATTAAGCGAAAAACAAACCAAGCATTAGCATGTTATGAAATAAAAATGGGAGAAATTAAGCCTGCATCGCTGAAGTGCAAATAAAGACAAAAGGAACAGATGCTCAGACCAAAAATGGGTTGTAGGCACAAGAATATGGGCACAATTAAATGCAGGTGCAAAACCAGAGACCCAGCTGCAAAACTCCCATGTTTTCACACTGAGATATATATTTTTGTTGGGGTACTCAGTCCCATGCAACATATTAAAGGTCAAGTTACCCCTGACCGTTAGGTCCAGTTGTGGGCGACTCTGGGGTTGCGACACTCATCTCACTCTATAGGCCGAGGGAGCCGTCTGCAGACAGCTTCCGGGTCATGTAGCCAGCATGACTAAACTGCTTCTGGTGAACCAGAGCAGCACACGGAAACGCCATTTACCTTCCCGCCAGAGCGGTACCTATTTATCTTGCACTTTGAGGTGCTTTTGAACTGCTAGGTTGGCAGGAGCAGGGACCGAACAACGGGAGCTCACCCTGTCGCGGGGATTTGAACCGCCAACCTTCTGATTGGCAAGCCCTAGGCTCAGTGGTTTAGAAGTGATTTTCGGCATCTGGACATGCACAGACACGATTTTTGGCATCTGGAAATGCGCAGGCGCAATTTCCAGCACTGCTTGGCAAGTCCCTGCACCACGCGTGGGGGGCTTGCCAAGCAGGTGGCTCAGTTGGCGGGCGGCTTGTGGGCCGGTAAAACGGCCTTCGTGGGCCGCATCCACCCCATGGGCCGGAGGTTGCCGACCTCTGGAATAACCCCACTCAATGGACCAGAATGTGGTCTAAACCCCCTTTTAAAGCCATATCAACGAAAAGGAAAAAACTCACTCTGAAACTCACCTACAGGTGGTACCTAACACAAAGGAAATTAGCGCTAATACACCCAGGAACCTCACCAAAATGCTGGAGAGGGTGCACCTCCACAGGCACATACCTCCACATGTGGTGGGAATGCCCTAAAATCCAACTATTCTGGACAATAGCCATATGAGAAATATGTAAACTAACTAAGCAAGTATTAGAAATCACTCCAGAAGTGGCCCTACTAAACATATTCCAAGACAATAATGCCCACTCACATCAAAAAACCTCATAATCCACCTACTCTCAGCAGCCAGAAACACCATAACCAGACACTGGAGAGACCTGTTAAGAGTAAGCATGGACCAATGGTACCAAATAGTATGGGAAACAGCATTACTAGAAAAATTAACCAATAAACTGAAACTGACAGGAGGACAAATAGAAGAAGACGCCTTCATCCCGGTATGGCTCCCCTTTATCACATACACAGCCCAACAGGACAACGACAAGAATCCACCAACAGCATACGAATCAATATGGCTAACCTGATTCAAAAACACCCACCCCACTCACACATGAAAACAAAGTTCACCACAGCCAATCACAAACAAGCAACCACACCCTAGGCCAACCCCAACTTCTCTCGCCACCAAAGGAACACAAGCGAATAGCAAAGAGAACCTGCACAAGCGACATTGACACAAAACCCCACACATACATTAAGTAAAATAGAAACATCGCTACCCGACCCGACCCCCACTCACCATGGCCCCCTCCACCTCTTCCCCCATTTTCTTCCTAATGTAACACTAATGTCTCAACAAATGAATCTGACCTGTAGAAAATGTAACTTGCAAAAAAAAGAGACATTGCACATACTTTTGTAAACCAAGAAATCTTTAATAAAAAATGGAGGTGAGGTATGAATGCCTCCAAAAGAAGTGTACGATTAAAACAAATGCTCAATATAACAACAAGGCAAGAAATTTTTCTTGTTTCTTCTGGAATGATATTGTCCATCACTGAGTTTTTAGAATCTAATTGGTGGCATAAGTCTTCAGGGTGGGGGGGGGGGATGATAATAATGAGCTACTATGCTACCAAGAGCAATAGAATGAAGAAATTAAAGTCTACAGGAGGTGATAATAGAACTGTAACTACAATAGTTTCTCAGCACCCCAATAACCAAATAACCCATTTATAGATTAGTGCAGACTGTTAATATACAATGTATACTCTACATTGTATGTCAGGCAAGTTATCGTGTGGATTCTAGCTTAATTCAGTGCCCTTATGTACACTTTTAATTCAATGTCCTTTTCTACTTGCTGACTCTTGAGACTATTAGCTCTACAAATGTCATGCATTATTTGCACAGCCAAATAGAACTTTGCTTTGTTCTTATTATCAGATATAGTATTCTCTTCTGGTCTCTATTAAGCATTCAAATTCACATGACTTTGTTTACACAAAGCTGTGACATACTGATCTATCAATGTCTCTCTTGAGAATTGATTTCATGTACAAACAATGCTAGCTTTGGACACAGATTACAGCATTATTTTCCTCTTTATATACTGGGCTTTTAGCTTTTGCTGCAGGTATGAAGTTCCTAAACTGAAGAGAATAAAGCTACCTGGCAAGTTAATAAAAGAAAACAAATCTAGACCAGGGGTACCGAATTTATGTATTTTTGAAGGCAATTCTATCCTCAAATATGTATGTTTACAAATATATATAACCTAAAAGCAAGATAGGATAGAACAATGAAGTTGAAAACATTCGTCTTTCCCTTACAAATTAAAACGTTGCTAAACTTTTTACGTTGCTGTTTAATTAAAATTGGGTAGGGGCAGCAATATGCACCAGCAGCATGGCAAAACATATGTCTGCAGTGTATTCATGCCCATGTGTGATAGCAAGGCTTACCCTATAATGAGAAATGAATCTGAGGATACTAATGCTGCTCATCCAGGCTCACTGTGGAAAAACAAAGGAAGTAGGAGTTTGTGAGCATTCTCCGGTGACATCTTCTGCTGTCCCATATGTAAGTTGTTGGCAGAGGGACAGTGGCTTGCTGGACTAAAGCAAGCATAACCCTGCTTGAAACAGGCTGTGAGCAGGGCTGTCCTTGCACCAATCCTGCTTGTAGCAGCTTTTGGTGACCACTCCTGCTTGAAATGCACACATCACCTCTACTAACAACTGAACAAGGCTCCAGCCTCACACGATGTATCTGTTGCATTTGTCAACCCTCCATGAGTGCTGAACTGAGGCCGTGTTCATATAACTATGTTATCTGCAGAAATCAATAAATAACACTTTTAAAGGCTTGTCCTAAGTGAAATATTTGCAGCTACACTGTCATTGTTTTTAGTGTGTGCTGTTGTTTGTCTTTTCAAATTTTAGAACTGAAAATGCAACACTTATAATATTGATTATACTTTCTCCCGAGACCTGCATAAAATGTATGAATATGCTAGCAAAATTAATATTTCATTAAAGGAAAGATTACATTTCTCATACAGTTACAGCTACACGTGTAAGTTAAATTATTTGAACTATGATTTTGGCAATATATGCTTGGGTAATTTTCAGCTTCTCGTCACATTGTGCAAGGTAATTAATCAGCATTAGAACAGGCTGTCAGAATGCTTTCACATGGTTCTAGAACACACATTGTTTAGGACAGGTTCTGAAGGCAGGCTTATTAAAGCTAAGGCATCTACATCTGGGCAGTGTCTGAATGAGAAGACCATTTGTATTCCTAACCAATTTCACTGGCTGGCACAGAAATAGGACCTCAGACACAGATCTTAGATTGCCAGCAGGATCACATGGATGCAGGGTGCAAACTATTTAAGAATTAAAAGTTAATGATGAGAGCCTGGGGGCTGGTGAACAGCTGGAAGCGAAGCCCCGCCATGGGCAAGCACGAGGCATGGAGACCCCCCCCCCCAGATGGAGGCAATCCTGGCACACAGCGCTCCAACCTGAGTTCCTGCTTCCTGTTGACTCAAGAGCTGACACCCCGGTGTCTGTGTTTTGCATTAAGTTTCTGAACCATCTTTGAGAGACTGCCACCACCCCCAACCCCCGAGCACTGCAGCAACCAAAGCTAGGCCATGCTGCTCCAGATAGGACCACAGCTGATATACAAGCCTGAGAAGGTAGAATGCACTCCTTGCCACAACTGCTACCTGTACCTCCCAGACAGTAATGATACCTAGATACCTGTTTGTCTTGTTAACTATAAAACACCTAGATACCTGGTTAAGAATTTTTTTTTCCAGATTAATTGATATTGTTATAATTTGGCTATCATTGGGGGAATTTTGGAAAATTAATAAAAACTTACGGTATTTGTCGAAGAAGAAACAATGTTCCATATGCCGTAAACTAGTGTTTCTGGGGGAATAATTGTTGCTGTAATGTGAGTACTTTTACAAGGCTTTTAAAATAGTCCTCAGTTTCTTATGTGCCTTATTTATACACTGCACTTTCTGAACAAATAAAAATTACTGCTGAAGGGCTATTACTATTTAAAGTACTTTTGTCAACATTTTATCTACTTTCAACAGACATGGTTATTCCTTAAAATATGATGTATAATAGAAACAGCTATTAATCACAATATGTGATTATAAAGATGTACTGCCAGACCAGTACTTAAATGTACCGTTGAACCATTATTTAAACCTCATTGGAATTAATAAAGGTACAGAATAATATTTAAATTGTGTAAAAGCTCAAATTCTTGTCACCTTCTTGCCTCTCTCAGTATTAAAACTTTTATTCAGAAGTATATTTGCCAACCTCACAGATTATCCGATCCTATGTCGGAATATGGCTGCAAGGAGAACCCATACTGATTTCAATAGACATTGAGTTAATGAGTTTTGCTTTAATTCAGTGGATCTAGTGACAAATAGATATAGCTTTCTAGCATTTGTAATTAATACACTGGGAATCCATGGCTTTCTGTATGTATGATATTCAGCAACATACATATTTAGATTATAAGCTTTTGATGACACACTCTTTGATAACATGCTATGGAAGGAAGAGCACAATCTGAGTGAATAGTGAAAAAATCACTGATACAGTAATTGTATTCTTCAGTGTCTAAAATTGGTGGTTTTCAAACTGCTCCTAAGAACCCTAAGATTCCTCGGGATCTTCTCAGGAGGTTCTTAGTGTGAAAATCAGCAATGTCAGAAAGACATCTTATCCACCACTACTGAACTTCCTCTATGACCGGGAAAGGGGGACCTGTTACTGACTTCAGTTCCCATCAGCTCCAGCCAGCATGTTCAGGGATGATGGGAGTTGTAGTCCAGCAATATCTGTTGAGCTGTAAGTTCCCCACCCATATTCTACAATGTCTTATATTGAGAAAACACTGGACGCATTATAGTGCTCAAGAGTCCATTTTGAGGATGAGCCATTACCTAAACCTTTGGGGCTTCACTGGCATTCTAGAACAGGATAGCAATGTAATGCTCTCCAGATCAAACTCCCATCAGCCCCAGCCAGCATAGCCAATGGGTCAGGGATGAAAAGAGTTGTTGTAGTCCAACAACATCTGGAGGACAAAATATTGGCTACCCCTGTTCTATAATGTGTTCTAGAATGCTTCGCCACATATAGGGCTTCTGCAAGCAGGACCCAGCAACAAAATTATGCAGTATGGAGAGCTTCTGTTCATGGTTTCAGCCACTCCATTCCATTCTTCCTTCCAGTTTCCTGTCCCCCCCCAACTGACCCCAAAGTCTGTATTTAGTGTCCAGTGAGCATTATCAGTCCTCATTGACTTGGGTTTCTTCCTCCATTTTTATGTTTTTTTAAGGGCAGGTACTACATTAAAGTCATTGATTTCTCCATTGATGTCTATGGCAGCTATCTTAAGTTCCTTTGAACATTTTCAAATCACTTTTTGGTGTGGAGCAGGAATAATAATAATATTTTTATTTATACCCCGCCCATCTGGCTGGGTTTCCCCACTCTGCAGCTAAGAATATGAACAATGAACTTAGGTCCCCTGCTTAAAATTTCGGTTTGGCCTTAAACCATGGGTAGGCAAACTTAGGCCCGGGGGCCGGATCCGGCCCAATTGCCTTCTAAATCTGGCCCACAGACGGTCTGGGAATCAGCATGTTTTTACATGAGTAGAATGTGCCCTTTTATTTAAAATGCATCTCTGGGTTATTTGTGGGGCCTGCATGGTGTTTTTACATGAGTAGAATATGTGCTTTTATTTAAAATGCATTTCTGGGTTATTTGTAGGGCATAAGAATTCATTCATCCCCCCCCCCCAAAATAGTCCGGCCCCCCACAAGGTCTGAGGGACAGTGGACCGGCCCCCTGCTGAAAAAGTTTGCTGACCCCTGCCTTAAACTCACTAGGCTACATTAGGCAAATCACAACCTCTCAGCCTCTGCCCTGCATCTGCAATATGGGGATAAATGACCTACTTAGAGAGTTGTTTTAAGGATAGGGTATGAAACAATTCACCCATGGAAGGTGTTTTAATCTACTTTAGTTTGTTATTTTGATCCAAATGGGAATATACTGCTTTTCTATAACTTCTGTAACTTTTAAAACCATTTTCCATCTTAAAACTATTTTCCATCATCAGCCTAGATAGCTCAGTTGGTTAGAGCATGGTGCTGACAATGCCAAATTTGCAGGTTCGATCCTTATATGGGACAGCTGCATATTCCTGCATTGCAGAGGTTGGACTAAATGATCCTCAGGTTTCCTTCCAACCCTATGATTCTAATAAACTTTTATCTTGTTTCATAAACCTATATAGTATCAGCTTGCTGTAAGCACTCTCCTGCCTGGAAGCCATACCTTGTGTTACCTTGAGAGACTTCAGGGAGACCCCAGGGTAGAGTTTAGGCTGATTCATAAGGGGTAGCCTGGTATATACACTATCCCCTTTTATCTTGTAGCAGTGGCTTGTTTAAAGTGGAAGAGTGGAGTTAGCATAGGGGTACACTCATGTTTGCTAGGAACACTTTCCCCTCGGACAACACAGGACCTAGGGTGGCCCACCACTTCTAATACTCCCTTTCCAATACCCCTTTCCCTGAGTAGTGCAGGAAATAGAGGATCCTGCAGGAGGCACCATCACAATGGTACGCAATGCACTCTGGGATCCTTCAGGCGAGCAAAACTTTTTTACAATTCAATATGTTATGTACCTTCAAGTAGAACAGAATCATGAGTGCTGATAGCATCTTTATCTGTTTGACATTATAGCTGGGAGCTGTTATGCTCTGAAGCTGCTCGCTGGCACTGTCTGTCAACCCCACTGCTAGTTTTACTGCCTCAGCTTTCAAAAAGCTGTACTTGTCAGTTTTCATATTATGCACATATCACATGGTAAATCAAATGGTTGAAGAAACCCCACCCCACCCATCTCCCCACCCCACACACCTCCTTCCCCATTTTCTTCCTAATGTCTCAACAAATGAAACTGATCTGCAAAAATGTTACATGGAAAAAATACGAGAGAGACATTGCACACACCTTTGTAAATCAAGAAAATCTTTAATAATTTTTTTTTAAAAAAGGTTGAAGAAAAACAATCAGTACCAACCCCCCAAAAACCCCAGATTTTGTTGCCAAGCAGTGGTGATTCAGTCAAAGCAAAAGACCTATGAAACATTATAGAATGGTATATAAGCATATGTGGATCTCCTTTATCAGGACAGTTAAGGATCAGGACAGTTAAGGATTTAACATTCCAAACAACTCCTACTACCACTGATTATTTTTCATATTGTAATGGTACGTTAGATACTTCACAAAACAACAAATGATGTGCTCCCTCTTCCATTTCAACCCCCTTTCACAAAACTCTACTTTCTCTACCCTTCATGCTCCCCATCCATCACTGTGGTCATTGCTTCAGTTAGAAGTGAGACTGCGGCCACATATAACGTTTTCATTAGATTGTATCACCTATATACGGGCTGTTGGCAATTTAGACTGCAATTCAAAGTCCACTTACCCATGAATAAGCCCTACTGAATTCAATTGGACTTACTTCTGAGTAGACATGGTTCGGATTGCAGACTTTGTGGGAGATGAGAGGGAATGTGGATGAGGGAATATTGATTAATATTTCCTATCCCAGCTTGTGCTAACAAGCTCCAAACTAGCAGAGTTTCTCATCCCCAATAAAGCGCAGCAAAGCGTGGCGTTTAAGTTCCTATGAACTTCTAGAATAAGGCAGATCCTGGCACATATTTCCCCTGGTTCCCTCTTAAGAGAAAATACACGACACATAAGCTTATAAAAGTATAAAGGTTTTACTCACAGTCATTTCAAGCTTCTACAGTCTCAGAAAGGCAGGCTAGCTTAGATTAAATGTATTTACATGTGGAGATTCTCCTTAAGGGAGAAAGGCTCCATGTGGGCCTCTCTTGGCTGGAAGCCAAGAGAGCATCTCCTGAGATGTTGCATCCTCGGAGTCCTGGTGGGAAGAGAGAGGAGAATGGCACAGACCTGTGCACTTTCAGGTAAGGCCACTCCCACCTCTGGTCACACAAAGGAAGTGATCCTCCTCCAGGCACAGGAAACTAGCTGGAGGACCAAGACCCCTTTGTGTACACTCTAGGAATGTTGTGATTGACTGCACCAGTGTTATACATCCCACAAACCCCTTCTCAGTCTGAACAACATTTAACAAACATAAAACAACTTTATTCAACCACCCAGAGTCCCAGCTTGACACGCAGGTTCTGGAAACTCTCTCGTGGCAAGGGTTTCGTGAGAATGTCCGCAGTCATCTCCTGAGTATTACAGTAGGACATTTCTACTAGTCCATCTTGGATCATCTGGCGAATGAAGTGATACCTGACCCCAATGTGTTTTGAACGTGCAAGGAACTTTTCGGTTTGCGCTAGTTGCAGGCAGCCTTGATTGTCCTCCATCAAGCTGACAGGTCCTTTTCTCGGCAAACCAAAATCTGTCAGGAGTTGATCCAGCCAGATGATCTCTCTGCATGCTTCCGAAGCTGAAATATATTCACTCTCTGTGGACGATAAGGCTACACATTTCTGTTTATAACTGCCCCATATGATAGGTGCATTTCCAAACATAAAAACATAACCACTTGTGGATTTGTAATCCGCCTTATCCCCAGCCCAGTCTGCATCACTGTACCCAACCAACTTAGGGTCCCTTACAGCTGGTAATTTTAATTTACAATTCATTGTACCCTTAAGGTAACGCACCACCCTCTTGACCCCACCCAAGTCATGTTCAGTGGGAGAACTCACTTTTCTGCTTAGGATACCCACTGCACTTGCTATGTCAGGTCTGCTGGTAGTAACCAAATACAAAAGTTTACCAATCGCTGACCTGTATTCACTGTTGTCTGGCAGCAGCTTCGAATCTTGTTGATTCTTTAGAAAATCTGTGGCCATGGGTGTCGCGACAGGGTGTGCACCTTGCATCTGCATACTTCCTATCAGTTCTATTATCTTCTGCTTCTGGCTGAGAAGAAATGAGCCATCTTCTTCTCTCTCAATTTGAATTCCCAAGTAATACTGGACAAGTCCCAATTCCTTTACTTCCACCTCTTTGTTGAGATGTCTGACTATGTCTTTATAGTCTCTGTCATTGGACGTTGATATTAATAAATCATCGACAAAAGCCAGAATGTAAGAGAATTGTCCATTTCTGTTCTTAGTGTACAGGCACTTGTCAGCTGTTGACTGCTTGTACCCAAGCTGAACCAGCATTTCATGTAATTTCTGGTTCCATGCTCTTGCAGCTTGTTTCAAACCGTAAATTCCTTTCTGAAGTTTACATACAAGATGTGCCTCATTTTGCTTGATAAAGCCTTTGGGCTGCTTCATATAAATCTGTTCGGAAATCGTCCCATGAAGAAAAGCTGTTGCTATGTCGACATGACGGACTTTCATCCCTTTAGAGGCTGCAATACTTAGAAGTAATCTAACACTGCTATATCGCACTGTAGGCGCAAATACTTGATCATAGTCTTCGCCATACTGTTGTGAAAATCCTTGTGCTACAAGCCTAGCTTTGTAGCGTTGCACCTCCCCTTCTGACCCCTTCTTAAGCTTGAACACCCACTTGGACCCAATTGCCTTCTTACCAGGAGGTAGCTCTGTCAGGGTCCAGGTCTTGTTGCGATGCAGTGCATCCATCTCTTCCTGCGCGGCTTGCTTCCAGAGACTGGCCTCAGCAGCTGGCAACCGTTGAACCTGTTCCCACGTGGAAGGTTCCTGTGGTGGCGCCGACCCTGCAAAGTAGGACAGTCGTAGTGGTGGAACGCCTCTGTTGGACCTGGAGGAACGTCTGACCTCTGGCTCTTGTTGAACCGCATCAGCTTCCTCATCTCCTTCCAATGGCGGCATCCCTGCATACGGGTCCTCTTCGTCTCTGGAGCCTTCTGACATCTGGTCCTCCGCGTCTTCTGGGGTGTCATCTGTAGGGGGTGCTACAACACTAGGAGGTACAATACTAGGAGGTGGATTAGTTTCTGGTATGGCTTCAAAAGGAAAACTTACAAACTCCTCTGTTGGTGGCTCATTGGAACAGTCAATTGCTGTGTTCCTTGTGTCAGCCTTTTCATACTCCTCAAAATGAATCATGTGATGTGAACTTGTTTTCCCTGTTTGTAAGTCCACAACTCTGTAGCCTTTTCCTCCAGAAGCGTATCCAACTAGGATACCAGGCTTTGCTCTGGAGTCAAGTTTGTGTCTGTGCTCCTTGGGCACGTGGTAATAGCACAAACTTCCAAATACACGTATGTGTGACAAATTTGGGACTCTTCCATGCCAAAGTTCAAATGGCGTGCGCTCTGTGCCTTTTGTTGGCAGCCTATTCTGTATATAAATCGCAGTATTTGCTGCCTCGCCCCAAAGTTTCTTCGACAAGTTGGATCCTTTTAGCATACACCTTGTCATCTCTAGGATGGACCTAAATTTCCTCTCAGCAATAGAGTTTTGTTGAGGTGTGTAGCTTACTGTGGTCACATGTGCTATGCCTTCCTGAGCCATGAAGGCTTCCATTTCACGTGAGCAAAACTCCCCACCATTATCGGACATTAGGGTGGTGGGTGCTCGATGGAATTTGTTCTTGACCATGCTTACGTATTGCTTGAACAATTCCACTGTTTCACTCTTCTCTTTGAGAAGGTATCCCACACAAAACCTTGAATAATCATCCAAAAATATCAAAATATACTTATTTCCTCCTAAGGAAGGTATATTCATAGGTCCAGCTAAATCAGTGTACACAATGTCCAGAACTTTTGTGCTTCTCTTTTCTGCACAACGTGGGAAAGAAGGTTTGACTCCTTTTTCACTTACACAAGTTATACACTTTGGTGTGGGTGTGTTACTTTTGTTTACCTGTAGACCTCTCACAAGATCTCCATTCTGCAGTTCCTGGATGACTCTGATATCCCGGTGACCCAGTCTTCGATGCCAGAGCTCCAGATCTGCTTCATGCTTCTGCTTGGATTGGGCGACTTGTGCTGATTGGTTTTCTGAAACGTTAATCTCATAAACACCATTGATTAGTTTCCCTTGAGCATAAACCTCATCATTTTTCGTTACATTGCATTCTCCCTTGGCAAATGTAACCTTGAAACCTTTCTTGTCTAAAGCAGACACACTAAGCAAGTTACAATTCAATTCTGGGACATATTGAACATTAGGCACAGTTGTTTCAAGAGATTCATTGTTCACCTTGAATTTCAAACGCATTGAACCTGCACCTTGTGATTTTAGAACATTTCCATCAGCAATCTGGATTTCAGTCCATTCACTATCATTAATTTCTCTGAAATATTCTCTTTTATGCGCAAAATGGCTTGTAGCTCCCGAATCTAAAATAAATTGGTCACTTTTCCTTTCATTTCTTTGCACATTTAAACTCTTTTCTTGCAGTAGAAATGTACGCTCGTGACCCCCCTTCTTTTCACCTTTTGGTTGAAAGGGGCGGGACTTATTCTTGGGCTTCTGGCAACTCCTTGCAATGTGCCCTTTTAAATTGCAGTTATGGCATATTAATTCTTTGGACACTTCCTTAGACTTGGGAAATTGCTTAGAAACATAACTTGTGTCCCTCCTTGGATTCCTTTGTGGAGAATCAAGGTAATCTCTGCATTCCTCTCTTAAGTGATTTACTAGTTCATTAAAAGTCAAATCTCTGGTGTGATCCATTATACTCTTAAATGAAGTAAATTCTTTTCCTAATGATGCCAGCATAAAAGTCACTTTGGTTGCATCATCAAAAGCTCTGGGAGTTAGGGCAATCCTTTGAACAATTTCATTAAAGTCCTTAAAATGCCCTGTAAATTGTTCTCTGGAATTCATCTTTAACTTCAGCAGTTTATCCAATAAATGTCTATAAGAGTTCTCTGATGATTGTGCATAAACCCTCTCAATATCCTTTAGAATCTGAGATGCATCACTTTCATAGTCAATCAGAGATAAATGCTCATCTTTCAAACTGCTCAAAATTATGTGTTTAGCTTCTGCATCTTGCCTTTCCCAATCTGCTATCTTGGTTAAATCATCTGAGCTTAAATCAGCCAAATCAGGTTTGGGATCTATTACAGCTTTAAGAACTCGCTTTGCACCAAGATGCACTAAAAGGCGCTGCTTCCATTGCACAAAATTACGATCATTCAGCAGCATAAAGTTTGATCTTGCTTCACTATCAAATCCTGAGCTTGCCATCTTAATCCTCAAAAATTTGAAAAAATTTGAAAAATTTCAAAAATTCCCAAAAATGGTTAAAATTCAAAAATCAAAACTTAAAAATCTCAAAATGCAAACTAATCTTCACTGCCTCTGAGGTCTGTGAGCTCTGAGGGAGGGGAGGGGTCGCTAATCCCCCTTTCACAGCACAATGGAGAACAAAAGACCATGTGCTTACCAGGAAGTACAAACAGAAAAATTCTACTCTGCCAAAAATCACAATCCAAAGCAATCCTTTAAAAATACACAAAATATGCAGTTCTGGGCCCATAACCCTTGTGGGAGATGAGAGGGAATGTGGATGAGGGAATATTGATTAATATTTCCTATCCCAGCTTGTGCTAACAAGCTCCAAACTAGCAGAGTTTCTCATCCCCAATAAAGCGCAGCAAAGCGTGGCGTTTAAGTTCCTATGAACTTCTAGAATAAGGCAGATCCTGGCACATATTTCCCCTGGTTCCCTCTTAAGAGAAAATACACGACACATAAGCTTATAAAAGTATAAAGGTTTTACTCACAGTCATTTCAAGCTTCTACAGTCTCAGAAAGGCAGGCTAGCTTAGATTAAATGTATTTACATGTGGAGATTCTCCTTAAGGGAGAAAGGCTCCATGTGGGCCTCTCTTGGCTGGAAGCCAAGAGAGCATCTCCTGAGATGTTGCATCCTCGGAGTCCTGGTGGGAAGAGAGAGGAGAATGGCACAGACCTGTGCACTTTCAGGTAAGGCCACTCCCACCTCTGGTCACACAAAGGAAGTGATCCTCCTCCAGGCACAGGAAACTAGCTGGAGGACCAAGACCCCTTTGTGTACACTCTAGGAATGTTGTGATTGACTGCACCAGTGTTATACATCCCACAGACTTAACGATGAGACCTTGTTGGAGGGGTTTGTCAAACATTTGGACATTGACAGATGTTTAGGCACTGCTCCAAGTTTTAGGAACCCTGGATGAGTTTCTGTTGGTAACACACACCCCAATGGTGGTACTGCCAGACTTCCCCTCTCCCAAACAAGTAAACAGTCAGGTAGGCTTACCTGTTGGCAGTGATGTAAAGAGCTAGGAGACAAGTGACCACTGATTAACAGCTTGTAGCTGACACATTTTATCTTCCACAGCACTGTTAGAGATTAAATGTGGCAACTGCCAGGCACCCACCTGAGCTAAGTATCCCTTTAGCTCCCAGGCCATTACAGTGATACTCTGGCAGGTAAGCACACCTGGTGGAATTGCTGCCAAGTGATGGCGACAGACATCCAGGCAAAGCATCAGCTCAGCTATCCGCTGCTGGAGTGTGTAGCTCGTAGCAATTGCCCCCGTATGCTGAACACCAATGCTGGGCTTGTAAATGCTGTTGCTGGCCAAAAAACTTCAGTATTTTTTTTAAGATTCAGCATTTGATTTTTAAAAGACTATTCTAAAAGAGTCAGGATAGTATAGTGGTTAGAGCAGTGATGGCTAACCTTGACACTCCAGATGTTTTGGGACTACAACTCCCATCATCCCTGACCACTGGTCCTGCTAGCTAGGGATGATAGGAGTTGTAGTTCCAAAACATCTGGAGTGTCAAGGTTAGCCATCACTGGGTTAGAGTGTCAGACTAGGGATCAGGAGACCCCCGTTTAAATCCCGCCTCAGCCATGAAGCTCACTAGGTGACCTTGTCCAGTCACTATTTCTCAGCCTAACCTACCCCACAGGGTTGTTATGAGGATAAAGCAACCCTCAACACTGTCTTGGGCTCCTACCAGGAAAAGTGAGACGTGAAAATCTAATAAATAAAATGGGGGTAAATAAATAAAAAATTATGAGGAAAGTTAGATGAAAAAGAATTATTCCATCTGTAATACATGTTAACACCCCCCTACATATTTGTAGTTATTTATAATATCCAAAGGGATGTCAAAAGATTTGAGTTTTCCCCACCCTAGTAGCTGTGGCTGTTCATATGCCATGTGTTCTGCTAAAGTAAAAGGAATTACCAAACACCTCTCATCTTTTATTATAATTAAACTGAAGTCAGTTTTACACAAATATCTGCAGTTTCCCCTTCAGTGATTTGAAGTTACAGGTACACGATTCATGGAATATAGCCTAACAGCTCAATCCTCTGTCTTTCTCTGATAAAAAGTCCCATCATGTTCAGTGGGACTGACTGTTAGCCAAGTGTGGCTAATGAGTTGAGCCTGACTTGAGAGTAGACTCCATTTCTAGTGGTACTTACTTTTGAGTAAACAAGCATAGGATCAGGTTGCACGTCTGATATGAATTACTGGGTACTAGACTTTTCATCCTATTTTCTTAATTTACTTTTTAAAGAACTGAAACTTAGTTAATGGGAGATATAAAGCACTGTCTGCCTAAGGAAAATGTGTCCCAGTGGTGATATTAGACAAAAAGCATGAAAAATGTTTTTCAAAACACTAGAGTGCATAAAGCATTAATGAACATTAATGTCTAGAACTGCATATATTACATGAAAAAGGATGTGTGTGTGTTTAAATTACAAATCACATTCTTTATGTTGTTATGGTTTTTTGGTGTGTTTTTTTAAAAATAGCACTTCTGTTTTTTTAAAAAATCACATCATCGAGTGGCATATGTTTCTGAATACACAAATTAATGTTTAAAAGACTATGAGAATCTTTAAAAGCCAATAATTTCTTTAAAATCTCAAATTAAGTGTGATCTAGCTGTCTGATTCTTGGGTTCTGTATGCTTTGGCACAACAGAAGAAACACAGAATAATTTCTCTTCATACTCCTGAGAGAAACTTCATTGGACCGTACCATTACCCAGATAAAAAAGGAAGATGACTTATTGTTATCCATTAATTTGCATATTTCTTTTTTAAAAACATTATAAATGAATCCATAATATCATTGTAAAAATGTTAAAGTATACATCTATGAAATAAAATGGTCAAACCTGAGGTAAATATTTGAGGGCAAATATGGACTCTTTCCTAAAAGGAGTTTAGTGGCCTAGTCCGTTGTCTGAGGGGAATAGAAAGGCGAAGGATTTTTTCAAGTCAAAGGGCCACTCTGGAAATCTTACAGGGCCTCATAGCTATATCTTAGGAGACTTTATGAGTCCCTCTTAATTATTTTGCGGATATAGCATATTGTATTGTAAGGTCTTTTGGGAGCACCATTTGACATCAATATTACTATTCCTCTCCCTCCCCCTACAATTCATGCAAGGGTAATTTCCAGATTTTCTTCATGATAATGAGATAAAAAAGAGAACTATCAAGAGAGACATTTGCTTAAATGTTGTTCACTGCTTTGCGTATTTGTAATTAAAAGGTGGTTTTGAAATGTATTTAATAAGCAAGCATTAGGTATTCAGCCCATATGAGAGACAAGGATTACCTTCTAATTGATGACAATGAGCAGGTGAGGAGAGAGTACGTAATTTCTAAACACACCTAATATAAAATGAGTAAAACACATAGTTGTGGTTTTTTTAAAAAGTGATTAACCACGTGAAATTGATTCTCTGAAGCCCTATGGGGCAGTTCTCTTAAATCCTTTCTAAATTCTATAGGATTTAAATATTCTGGATTTTTTTAAAGGTACTTCTGATGAGATGTTTGGCTGGATCATTTGGGTTAACCTAATGATGGGCCTTCTGTTTATGTGCTTCCAGAATGGCAGCAAACTTTAATAATGTAGTGCTATGCATGTCTACTCAGAAGACCCATTAAAGACCATTAAATTCAATGGAGGCAAGTGTATATAGAATTTCAGACTTAAATCAATTCAGGATTTTAATATTTGTATGTTTTTTTGTATATTTGAATGCTGCTTATTTTTTATGATATTATGCAATCTATAAATTTTCTCAGATAAAAAAATTAAAGGTACTAGATGCAGAATAGACTCACTGAAATAAATGGACAAGTTACTGCACTCGATTTATTTCAGTACATCTACTCTGAGAATGACTAAAATCTCACCATTATTAGCAATTGGTGACTGGTTTTTCATTGTTAAAAAGAAATTGAGAGTAGGTTATAAGCATTGTTATTGCATATTAAAACTTTTAAACATTCTATTTTAGGTATTATTACTTAAAACATGGATTTGCAGTGCATCATTTTTGTGGAAGAATAAAGAATCACAAATCTATGACAAGGTAAGGAGGAAGCAAGAAAAGGTAAGAAAATACAAATGTTTTTCTGTCTGAAACTTCCAACATACAGCTTCATAGGATGGCCCCAAGTATTATGAGAAAGTGAGAAAACTTTCACTTTCTCCAAACTATGCATAATATCATGTTTCCTAATAACCCTTCCTTTTCAAACTAAAAAAGCCCCAAATTATGTTTTCTTCACAGGGGAATTGCTCCAGCCACTTGATAATTTCAATTGTCCTTTTCCAGTTGCATGAGTTCAGGAGGTGTCTCTCTCTCTCTCTCCCCACCCCCCAGCATAGAGGGTGGTAAAGCCCAAGGACACGATAGAGGGGACATAGGTAGCAAGTGTGCTCCTACTCTTTTTCATGTGATACTAATTGTGTGGGGAAATTAAATGTCCAAAGAGGGCTATTGTATTCTAAAAACATTACACCATTACAAATAAGAGAATATGTGGAAAATGCAAAAAAATGAATATTTTTCTGCTCTGCAGCATGAATATTTTGACATATCTACACAAAGAAACTATGAAACTATCTTAGATAACACTCAATTCTTATGACTTATTCCATTAACCCAAGTATTTCCTAAACTTGCAAAACGCTATACAAATGCAAATTAGTCATCTTCAATTCCAGATTATATTCCAATCTAAAAAGCTATTTGTTGATACATTTGTACGTGTAAGGCAAGCAAAGCAGGTATGCAATGAGTGAAAACCTTATTATAAAATATTGGACATGTAGGTTTGTACCAATCAAATTGTCACTGTAGTAGTTGAAAAGCATTAGAGTAGTATACAGTATGGATTAGCTATTCACCATCTAAATAAAAATTAAATGTATTTTAACTTGTTAGTCTTTATGGCGCCAGAAAACTCTTTGTTGCACTTAAATTGCTCCATTTGTATCCCAAGGTTAGAACAGCATTTTATCCTGTGAAATAGCAAATTCCAGTGGGTTAGCTGTGTTAGTGTATAAAAGCAAATACAAAAAGTATCATGTGACACCTTAAAGACTAAAAAATGTGTTGTGTTCATGAATGCTGCTGCCTGAGTCTTTGCCTTTAAAGTAAAAGACTGTTCTTTGGGCTTCTTGCAAGCTAGGCTTGGTTAACTTGCTTAAGGCTACACTGTGAATTTCAGAGTCAAGTAGGAATTTGAACCCAGAGTCAAGTAGGAATTTGAACCCAACTCAACACTCTTTTAGTGAGGGTATTTTGTACTACTGATATGACTGATGTAATGTTTCTGACATCTAGAAGGCTCAGTAGTTTAGACCAGGGGTCAGCAACCTAAGGCCCATGGGTCGGAGGCGGCCCACAGAGGTTGTTCGACCGGCCCACAAACCGAGCTGCCCTCTCGCTCGCTGTGATAAACTGGCGCAGTGTGGCATGGGGACCTGCTTCTGCGGCGCCGGAAATTGCGTCTGCGCAGATGCAGACGTTGGAAATCACATCTGCACAGACACCGAAAATCGCGGAGGTGCGCAATCTAGCCCACGGAGGGATCTCCGCGGGACCGATCCAGCCCAGGCAAGATAAACCTTGCTGACCCCTAGTTTAGACCACAGCACCACCCACTCGGTGGTTTGAATCCGAGTGACAGGGTGAGCTCTTGTTGCACTGTCCCAGCTCCTGCCAACCTTAGCAGTTCAAAAGCATACCAACCTGAGTAGATAAATAGGAACCGCTGCAGCGGGATGGTAAGCAGCTTTTCTGTGCACTCTGGCACTCGTCACAGTGTCCCGCTGCGCCAGAAGTGGTATAGTCATGCTGGCCACAACCTGGAATGCTGTCTGTGGACAAATGCCAGCTACCTCGGCCTGAAGCAAGATGAGCGCCACACCCCATAGTCAAATTTGACTGGACTTAACCGTCCAGGGGTCCTTTACCTTTAGAAGTATCAATTTCAATAGAAAAATTGTTTATTGAAATTATTATATAAAATTATGCAAAAGGTATAACAGGTCTAGCAGCTTTGGTCACTAGGTACGCTCTTGATGGAAATAATATGCTTAATACATTCAGAAACAACTTTTTAAATAAGCTGTAGCTCTGCAACTCATGATATTATATATGATGCTCAGTACAGTATTTGTTGTTCACCCTGCATCTAAACTTTCAGAGTGGTGCTGATTTCTGTATTAATTACAGAATATGTTAGTGTATGTTTCTGGATTTATTTTAGAATGCAGGTGTGCAAATAAGGGAATTTCCTGCTAAGGTTGCCTAGAAATAACTCAAGAGTTTTCTGGGCTTTTTGTGCTTTTTCCACAGGAGGGCACAATTTGGCTCTTTACATTTATACTTAGTATGAACAGTCTACACTTTAAAAAGGAAATCCTGACTGCACAAGGCAAAGTGTATCTGAGCAGATTTTTTTGGGATCTGCCTTACTAAAATATATTAATATTTCAATATCTGAGAAGACAACATTTAACTAAACTTGTTTTATGTTATAGTCTTCAAACTATGTTTTAATGTATAGACCTGACTGAATGAAAACCTGTACTACTCAGAGTAGACCCACTGAAATTAATGAATATGACTAAGTTAGGTCCATTAATTTACTTAGGTTTATTTAAGTACCACCCGAAATTTAAATTTAAGAGCACAACTACATACGGTTTATGACCAAACAAGTATTTAGCTTGTAAATAATTTACAGATGAAATATATGATTCCTTTTTTTGCAACATACTTTAAATTGGCCGCAAATACTTTTTACCAACATTTTTCTCAGAATACATCTTATGTGAAGAATTTAAATTCATAACATTTTAACCTATATTTTATACAAGACAAGAATTTTGGATTTTTTAACAAAAAAATTCACCATACCATAATTCCTAAACATATAGTAAATGAATAATTTAATTACACTTTTAGTTAATGGAGAAATATGTTACCTCTAAGTTTCTGCACCGAAACAATCTGCTTGTGGGTATACTACTGCTTTGGTATCTAGGACCTGCTACCTGTAATAATACTTGAAAACACATACAAATTTTAAAAAGTTAGTGTCTCTTCTCTACAAACTGTGTAATTATTCTTCAGGATAAATGATACCTAACACGTTTTGGTCACTACCTGGCAAATATGTCTAATTTTGTCTTTACTAAATCTCTTTGAAACAAATGAAACTGAATTTTCATTGCTTTGACTTGAATATCCAATATGATTCTACACATATTTAGTCAGGAAGTCCTACAGTGTTCAGTGGGAATCATTCCCAGGTAAGTGTGTATGGCATTAGTCATGACTAACTGTAGCAGGATTCTAGGTCTTTAAATCTGGAGTATATGTATATTTATTTCCTTATATTCAAAGACTTACAACCCAGAATGTTACAAGTAGCTAAAATCATATTCCTATAGCACAATATGCATATACAGTACTTAAAACTATACCCATCTACACACAAGAACATCTTGTGTGTATATGCTCTTTTGAAACAGGGCCATAGTGCCTAATTTTTGGCAGAGGCTGGCCCTGGATTACTGCATTCAAACAACTACATGAGGTTGAGCTCTGAGCATTATGGAGAACTGACTCAAGTAGAAATACTGCGTTTAAAAATTAGCACCTTGATTATATTTTGGGGGTTTGCTACATTATTCTAGAGCTCCAAAGCATTGAATAAAAAAGCAAGCATTTAAGCCAATTTATATGAATTCCACTTCGTTCCTATGCCATGATATCACAAACTAAAACAATTTACCTGAAGAGAAAATAGATAAGCTTTCAAGTCTGTCAATGTCCCCTTCTTCAAAGGCTGCTTTCCCAACCCATTATTACACTATTTGCAAGAGATCTGTCAACAACCATCTCAATTTTCCAGCGAAGGAGCCTTCATTTCAATATCAGGGATTCCCCCCTCAACGCTATTTCAGAAAACACGGTTTTGGAAAAGCATGCCCATCTGGAAATCAGTAAAGCCAGAATTTTCAACAGTGAGAACTTCAAATCCGACGATATGGCGATCAGGATCAACACCTTATAAAAGCACACATGCAAGCACGAACGAGAAATTTAATAAAAGAAAACCAGGCGTAAGCGGAAACAAGCTTCCAATATTCCATCTGGATATGAAAGAATGCAGCAGGTATTTACCCCCCCCCCTTTTTCTAAATTTCCACTCATCCTCTTCCTTGGGAGTTCTTTCAATCCTCTGTGGCTTTTATCATTTTTAAAAGATAGAAAAAATGGACAATTTATTTTGCTGAAGTATTTCAGTCGTGTGCCTCATCTTGACATTTCGTAGATCTTCTCCCCATAACATCAGGCCTTTATTTGCAAACTCCAGCCTTCCGTATATACATAACAGCAAAAGAGAGGAGTGGGGGAAAGAAAGAAAAACTGATAAAAAGAGAAAAGCAAAGCACCCATATACGCAACTCGGAGCTGCCATCAGCTGTCTGCGCGGCGACGCAGACTGAAGAGCCTCCCCAGCGAGTGCATGGATGGATCTCTCCGCTTAGGGAGGCGGGAAAGGAGTGAGCAAGCGAAACAGAAGCAGCAACAGAAGAAGGAGAGAGAGAGAGAGAAAAAGGGGAGGTTGTTGGTGTTGGCGCCGGTGGAGGGAGTCATTCCTACAGCTGCACTTCCGGTCGGCATTTTGTTCTGAGAGGGAGCGAGACCGACGCTCACATTCACGCAGGCTCCTTTTCCCCTCTCTCTCTGTCTCTCTCTCTCCTCCCTCCCCATCTCCTCCCTCCCCGGTACCGACTCACCGTGGCCTAAGCAGTCCCCTCCCTGCCCCGCCCCACCCGCCCGCGTACACAGAGGAGGCGGCGGCGGTGGTGACGGCGGCGGAAGAGAAGGAACAAGCCGCGGCAGAGGAGATTCCCCCTCCTCCCTCCTCCCTGCCTCCCTCCCGCTCGCTCGCTCCTCTCCTCCCTCCCCTCCCGGGGTCGGTCGGTCGGTCGTTCGGTGCGTGAGGTGTTTATCGAATCCGGCTCGGCCCCGGCCCGTGTGGATGTTGGCGGCGTGAATCGGGCTTGGTGGGAGGACGACGGCAAGGAGGGGAAGGAAGAAGAAGAAGAAGAGGAGGAGGAGGAAGAAGAAGAAGAAGAAGAGGAGGACGGCGGCGGCGGCGGGGAGGACGGCAAATACGACGACGGCGGCGACTTAAGGGATTCGCTTCGGCCGCTCCCGCCCGTCCCCGGCTCTACATGTTCGCTGCACTGAGGAGGAGACGGAAGAGGAGCCAGCCCCCCTCCCGGCCCGGATTATTGTTGTTATATTATCTCCCCTCCTTCTCCTCTCGCTCCGCGGCGGCCCAGCGGCGGATCCTCTGAGGAGGGAGGGGGGCGGATTTTTCTCCTTCCTCCTTCCCCCCCGCCACCACTTGGCTTTCGGTTGGCTTCAGACGGTGTTTTGCTCAGGTAAAAGCCCCCCTCTTCCCCCCCTTCAGGTTTCTCCTCTTCCTCCTCCTCCGCGAAAGGGAAGCCGCGAGCTGGGCCTCCTCTTAGGCGAGGCGGCCCAGTCAGGGGAATTAGCCTTTTCGGCCGGTGTGGGAAAAAGGAGAGGAGTGGGGCGGCGGGGGTGAGGGGAAGAGAAATAATGAGTGGCAGCCGAGGGGTGGGGGGTGTTTTCACGTTTCTCCCCGCCTCCGCCTCCTCCCGGGGTTTGGCGGAGGAGAGAATGGTTTCTGCCGAGCTGCTGGAGGAGCCCAAGCCCGGAGGAGGGCGCAGGCCCAGCGGCCAGCGCGTTCACTCCAGCTCGGGGATTAGAGAGGCGAGGTGGCTCCTGTGTGACAGGCCTCGGCGCCCGAGAGCAAGAGCGGGGAGGAGGAAACAATACAGTTGGAGCAGCGGCCGGGGCACCGAACCTGTGCCATATTTACAACTTCACACCGGCGGGCTGAGCTGAGGGAGGAAGGAGGGGAAAGAAAAGGTCCCAGCCAAATCGCGCGGGGTGGCGGAGAGAGAGAGACGGGCGCTCCCACGCGCTCCCTGTGTATGGTCGGCAGCAACTATGTTTCCTTCGAACCTTCCTTGCTCAATCCCGACCGTTCAGATAGTTGGTGTGTACACGGTAAATTTGTTTGGCTGGAGAGGTGATTAATTGTCGCTGGCTCTGTGCAAGTCCCTTCGAATGCGTGCACTACTACTGCTGCTACTACTGGGTTGATAAAATAAAGGTAGCCCTTTCTGGATGACTGACAGAACGCAAACACCTGCACAACTCTCACAACGTACACTGGCTGCAGCGTATGCCACCTTTATTTCCCTTTTTTCCATCTCGCTTTCCATAAAAAGATAAATAGTTAGCTGTTGTTGCTCCACCGGAACTAAAACGTTGATACTTTGCAACGACGGATGCCTAAACATCTATGTGGTTGGTTGCCACTGTAAAGGCCAAAAACCTTAATTTGGAATTTCATAAATTGTAGTTAAGCCTGCAGTCTAAAACATACATGTTGAAGTAAGTGCTACTGAAGTCGATGCTGTATACTTCTGAGTAAACATGTTTAGTATTGGGCTGAGAAATGGGTCAAAATTGTGCAGAATTAGACTGAAGTTTTAATATTTTAAAAACGAAAGTAGATCAGTTTCAAATCCATAGATATTGATTGTGTCCATGCTGTTTGTGTAACTGGGTGATGCCTCTGTCACTTATCTGAAAGTTTGTTAAGCCTCCTAACATTAAATGGTAGCATATGTAGCATTTTAAAAGATACATTTAGCATATTTTGGAAATTATAGATTTATAAATGTTGTTTTAATAGAATGGAATTGATCTGCATAGCTGTGAAGAACTGCATTTCATCTGGTTGTGATAGCTATTTTTTTATTGCTAGTTGCCAAATGATGTCTTCCAATGATGGTTAGAGCATAGCAACATTTCATAGTCAAAACAAAATTTAAAAAATTCCTTCCAGTAGCACCTTGGTCTCTAAGGTGCTACTGGAAGTATTTTTTTTATTTTGTTTCAACTACAGCAGACCAACACGGCTACCTACCTGTAACATTTCATAGTGCTAGCTTTCATGATGTTGTAAGTGTTGTACTTGTATTGGAAGCTAGCTATTATTTAGTGCTTCTCATAAGTAAAGTAACTTTTGTTGTTGTTCATGGAGTACTATTGTGCATTTATGGCTCCTCATACATGTTAATATAGTGACGTTAATATAGCTGTCACACAGAAGGCGTGTTTTTAATGCTGTGAATCTGTGTAGTAGTCAGCAATGTGTCCGTGATTTGTATTGGTCAGGCAGCAGTTTGAATTTTAAAAAGCTTGAAGATCCTGCTGAGCCCCAAACCTGGCCTCCCTCCCTCCCACTAATCTGCCATTCCTGTCTTTGTGCTGCCTGGGCCTGTTAGACACTGTTTGCAACAGGGCCTCAGGCCTATGTGCACGGGAGAGGAACCATTTTCAGTTTGAAAAAGCAGCTTTTATTTCTGAACTTTATGAATTGCAGAGTGAGACATGTCGTTTCTAATTGTGCCTGTGTGTGTAACTGAATCTTTGTTTTCCCTAAGCTGTGGTGTATGTAGAGGCATAGGTCTAGTTTACAGGAAAGAAAGGACTGTATGGAAAATAGTTGTACTTGACTGTTTTTCATCATCAGAAAGCGACACTAGATATGATAATTCTTTTGTCACTTAAGTTACACACAGTATGATTTTGCTTAAATTGCTAGATGTTTCTGATCACATTTTGTATAATTCCAGCAAGTTATTTATTTTAGTTCTAGATTTAATTATGAACTAATTTCCTATAGCCACACATTCTCCTACTGCTGTATTTCACTTTATTCAAAGATTTTGTGTATTTTGAAGTTGATCATGTAATATATGGAATATGCAAAATTCAGCACCTTAAATCTGAATACTTTTTCTACATGTATGCCTATGATTTGTATTATTATTTGACCATATTTATATTTATATGAGATTACAAAGTCTCCAGCTTTTAAAAAGAAATACAAAGCAGTGGACAGAAAACTTAAAATAGTATCTAGAAATACTGAAAATTGTTTCTTCGTTGAATTTCTTGGTTAAATATGTGTGATTAGGATGCCTTAGCTAATAAGGAAATCTTTGTTTTTTGATTCCTAAAGATTTATGTATGATATGCATTTTCCATTTTTTTAGTTATTTAATAGTTTTTTTTTAATGAAAGAAGTTCATAAAATAAAATAAGTGCTAAAACACTTACTGTACTTTGTTTTAACAAAGTATAACAAACATATCTAATTTTGCAAATCTATAATCTTAAATTGAAACTGATTCAGTTCTGTTAAAATTAATGGAAATGAGATGGTTCATATACTGGGTTGTGAATAGGATTTTACTTGTGTAAGCCTTACATTTTGTCCAAAAGACACTGCTCCCCCCTCCCCCCCATTTCTCTAAGCATTTGGGAATGGTGAATGTGCTTTTGAAAACTGCACATATGCATTTAAAAGGTATGTAAAACTTTAAATTGTGTCATAGGTAAACTGCATTTTAGGAGAGTATTGCATATATTCTATTTTTAATAGTTTTAATTTAATAAAAAAGTTAACAAATTAGTTTAAACCTTTACTCTTAACATTGGAGCTACACATTCTGGCACTACCATATATGCCCACACACTTTTGCTCCCCATTTACTTTGTTGAAATGACATACATTCTAACTGCATGGATTAAGTGTGGAATCAGTGCCATATATGCACTCAATCTAGGTCAATGACAATGCCCCTTTATTGTATCTGGTGCCCAGGACAATGCACTTCTAATCCTAAATGGGCAATAAGATGTGCCCATTCACATCTTGTTTACTTTATACATATGATGAAACTAGTTAATGCTGAGTAGGGTGAAGAATTTACTGTGGATAAAATTATTTCATTAACCTACATTGGCATTTTTAGAGATCAGTAATTTAGTGTTATACTGTACTTTGCAGTATAGAAGTCTTGACTGGACTTAAGTATGCAAGTTAGCGATTCTTCAAAATGCTTCTTAAGCATTGGTTCTGAACAGATCTGCTTAGAAATAGGTTCCATTGGAACTGGTATGACTTGCTTCCATGTTTTCAAGTCAGAATTGGCGTTTTCCATTGTAAGGCATTTGTATATATATGACTGTGGACAGGGCTGGGGAAATTGCATGGGTTGGATGCAGAATTGCTCTTTCATTATCTGAAAGTCTTCTGCTAGAGGAAGAGGGGAGGTGATCTTTGCCCATTTCCCATCCACCCATCCCACCAGCCACCATCACTGCATTTTTCCAGGGAGTCTCCTGACCCCCCAGAACAGATTTTTTGAAGGTACAGTACAGATGACTGCAGGGGGAATTAGCAAAAATAATCCCGCCCTCTTTTGCCTTCAAAAGCATCCAGTTAGCATAATTCCATTCCATTGCAAGTTTGCATAAGCTTAGGAACTTTTTAGCCCTGCTGAAAGCTTGGGGCTTAAATTTGCATTGGCTGTTAAATATTGCTGAAGTTTGGGAATAATAAAAATTTTTCAAATAAGTTGAGTGTGGTAGTTTTCTTCATATCATTCTTGGTTTTAGATCTTCCAGACGTACTATTTTGTTTTCCCAGATGTAGCTATTGAAAAATTAGGCATTTAACCAGGCTTTGAAATGACACAAGTTGCTAGTATAGTACTCAACAAAAGTTTTACTAGCCTGTCTGTCACTGTCTCCCTGAAAGCAAAATGAAGAAACTAATTTCTGGTTTACAGAGCTCCCCTGCGTGATCACCTTCTAGAATTTATTTTACTTATTTATAAAAAATATTAATCAGTTGCCTTTTGGTCAAAAACAGCTCGCAAGGCAGGTTATAGTTTATTTATTTTTAAATAGCTTCTAATTATTAGCTTTAGTAATTAATGGAAAGTTCATAACCATTTTATAACAGTGCTTTAAATCTTGGGTTTTTATATCTATATATCCTTATTCAGCCTTACTTTTGAATGACTGTTGACATCACTGTCATCTAGCATTGGAGCCAATAAATGAAAAAAAGAGCTAGGGCTAGGCTATGGAGGATGCTGTCACTGCTCTATCATAGTAGGGTAGTATGCCACTCAGGACTTCTCCTTAGGCAGTTTCAGCAGGCTAGTGGAAAACTGTGCAGATGGTATAAATACTTTTGGGGGCATGGGGTGTTTGGGAATATGAGTTGTAGACGAACAGTTTGCAAACCTGGCCTCCTGGAGTGGATAGTAGTTGTCCCTTGAGGAGCATCTGAACTGTATGTGCAGTTGGCCCAAGCACTACTGCTGGCTCTGCATGCAGCCCTAAATTAAATACCGGTACTCTGATTTGAGGCTGTGTGCACTTAAGAGTCATACTTTCAACTTAAAATGGCAGCAACTTGTCCAAGCCCCCTGCTGTGTTTTCCTTTTTGCTCTCTCTTCCATCTGGTTCTGAGCCAGAACACCCATAAGCTAAGATCCATGATAGCACCATACTGTATTGTGGTTTGTCTGTAGGAAACACAGCAGGTGTCTGTCTTTTCTATACCAGTATGGCAGAAATGTTGAAAATAGTGGCATTACCTGGCTTTTTAAATGCCTTCTAGGCTTGACTGATGGCATGGTTAACTTGTGAAAACCTACCTCTTTAGCATAACACATTGGGCACACAGCAGTCTTAAGGCAGCAGTATTGTGTTGACTATGTCCACAAGATAAAAGCACAACAATATTCAGCGAGTTTTCAATTTGGCAATGTTAGTGGGTGGGGAGGGAGATTGGGATTGAGCAGAACAATAGAATCTTAATACAATTCTTAAAAAGAGGGAAATGCTGAAGCCCTTCCCATGACCATCTACAACGAATGGCAAATTGAAATACAACTCCTCCTGCAGTCTGATGCAACTGTACTGAATGTGTGGAGTGAAGGAGAAGCAGTAGTAGGTAGCAGCAGGTATTGGATTAGTGCATGCTTCTCATTACTGAGACATGCTTCAGTCAAGAACACTATTCAACTATTCACTGTGTGGAGCCTCTGAAAATGCTGCCATGTAGTAGTGCTTGAAATGTGAGCAGTGTCTGAAAACACCCCACAATGGGGGAGATTCAAGTGATCAGCTTTCATCCAGGAGTTGAACCTTGGGAAAAAATAGGTTTAGCTACTCTTTGGTTTGACCCATATTTTCTAATGTTCTGGTTTAGTTCCAGTTCAGTATCAGTTTTTGCACTCTACCAAGACTAGACATTAGCTTTAAATAATAAGTAATGTGTTGTAGTACGTACTTTAAACTAGCTCAAAACCATTTCATGCAGATTAATGTTATCTACTCTTATGCTTACAATGCAACTTTTGTGCAATACTGAATAACTTCATTTTAAAACAAAAACACATCCAGTGGGCCTTTTGAACCACTCCCTCCAATTTCCACGGCAGTCCTTGGATCATTCAAAAAGCTGTCCTTGATAGTAAGGGGTGCCTCTCAAGCTAAGCTCTAGCTGGTTGGATGGAAAAACTGGAATACTTTGTGTGCCCAGAATTGCTTATGTATGTGAATAGTATCTTTTGTTTTCAGTTGCTTGTGTGCATTAATATTATTTTATTATTATTTATTAAATGTGTATGCCAACCCTCATCCATAGATTTCAGGGTGCTTCACAACATAAAGTTACAATATTAAAACCACAAAATGCATAGTAAAAATAAGAGCAACAACAAACTAAGAATCCTCCCTTCCACAACACATTTGAAAGGGCATTGGATGTCAATCAGCCAAAGGCCTGGTTGAAGAGGAATGTTTTTCCCCTGGTAGCTAAAGGTATATAATGAAGACACCAGCTGAATCTCCCTGGAGAGAGCATTCCACAAACGGGGAGCCACTGCAGAAAAGGCCTATTCTTGTGTGGCCACCCTCAGAACCTTTTGTGGAGGAGGCACACAAAGAAGGGACTCAGAGGATGTTCTCAGTATTCGAAACTCCCATTGTTCTAGGCGCATTTTGCGACAGGGAATTTCATTAGCGCGAGCAGTTTCTAAGCTCTGGGCACAGTACTGCTCCTAAGATTTCCGATTTAAACTGCAGAGTGCTTCCTTACTTAAAACTGCCTCCCTACTTCCAGCTACTCTCTGAAAACTGGAGGAGATACCCTCTTAAGAATATTAGGGGTGGGTGGGCGGGGGAAGGACTAGACCAGGTGAAAAATGAACATAATATTTTAGCTGAGGTTCATTCATTTTCAACTTTGTATTGTTATTTAAAAAGTGTGCATTCTGTTGTTGCACCCTAACCTATGGCTTGTTTTAACATTGGTTTTGTATTATGTCTGAACCCCCCATTTTTTAACCAGCATACCCCAGCTAGAAAGGCACAGAACAAGAGTGCTTGCATGGCCAAGTGATGCTGCCAGGCAACAGGTCTTTTTCCTGCCTACCTCTTCCAGATCAACCCTTTCTTCTCTAACCAGACCATGACTGCTTTTCAAGGAGAGGGGAAAATTTAAAGGGATTGCTATTCTATCTTACTAACACCTATGCAAGGCTGTATGTCAAAGCACTAATAAAATGATACCAGGCTATCCCAGTAGTTAAGGCTACTTACCTTAAAATTAAAAACTTTTTGTAGGGACAATATACTGTCCTTTCTTAACATACATATATGTGTATGCACACAGATGAGAAGAATGTGCTGGCAGGAATCCTTCCAAGATGATGGGCTATCATTCCACTAGGGTTCTAGCAGAACCTGCCTGTCAATAATCTGATGTAAAAATAATCCCACCTGTCAAAATTGTGGGGACAGATTACAGTCTAACCTATTGGACTTCTGAAACAATTGCAAGAGAGGTTTATTGCCTTCATGTTTTGCATGTGGGCTTTCCAGCAGCATTGTGGTTGGCCACCATGGGAAATAGGATGCTGGACTAGACAGATTTTTGTCTAAGCAGGATTCTTATGAAGTCACTGGGATATGAATAATAAAATTATTTACTGCAAAGTAAACTATGGAATTGCTTCAGACTTGGTATGTTTCATGCAAAGAACACCATAGTGACCTAGATCTAGCACAGAGGCAAAATGTGATGAGACAGTTTTTCAGGTATGCATAAGTTTTTGAACTCTTGTGTTGGAGGCAAGTTAGCTATTGCCTCTCAAGGTACAGTCATACCTCTGGTTGCGAACGTGATCCATGCGGGAGGCACGTTTGCAATCTGCAGTGTTTGGAACCCGCAGCGCCGCGTCTGCGCATGTACGTGATGTCATTTTGTGCTTCTGCGCATGCGTGTGACGTCATTTTGTGTTTCTGCATATGTGCGAGCGCCGAAACGGGAAGTAACCCGTTCTGGTACTTCTGGGTTCGGCGCGGAGCGCAACCCGAAAACGCGCAACCCGCAGCGTTCGCAACCTGAGGTATGATTGTATTTAAAATACTACTACAATTTTTCACTCAAAAAATGTTCTCTGCTTGCATAGGTACAGAAGAAGCTATGTGGTTCTGAATCTACTTACCGGTAATCAGTGGCCAAGACAGATCACTTTATGTTATTATATACTGTTAACCATCTTAACTTTTCTTTGCACCTCCCACTATAACTAAATATTTTCACAAGGATAAATGTAAATACAAGAACACATTAGAGGAATCATGATGTGGTGTTTAAAAATGGGTTGCTAAAGAGTCAACTCCTTAGCACACTCCCCCCCTCCAACTGCACTGATTTTATCAGCAGTGGCAAAAAAATTAAAGTAGAGGCAGCAATGGATTGCAAAAACTTTCCAGACAGCCCAGCATTCTGAAGGGGCAAATCATCAGCTTCCTGGTCATCAGTCTGATCACTTGAAAAGCAGGGAGGGGCATTAACCCATCCAGCTGATCTGCATGTATCTGAGGGGGGGGGGGGAGACTGTGCTTATGGGGCTTATGCTACATGCACCACTAGCTGCAAATGTGTATTGGCTGAGGGTGACTATGACCCTAGAGCCACAAAGTTTAGCTACCCCTGCTCTAAAATATCTGTTATGATCCCTGTGAACCTTTTGAAGTGAATTTTTAATTTACTAGGAAATTCTTTATAAATAGAATTTTCTGCAGAAAGTGAGCATGCATACAAATAAATACCCTCCTGCAACAGCTGTTAAGTAAGTAAGTAGAAGGCTTTTGTGGTGGTATATACCGGTACTATAGTTAAACTGGTATGTTTTTTTTGTTGTACTTCTTTCTAAGGTATCCAAGAACTGCTTCATATCCTTACTTGTCTTCTTTTGATACAGTAGGCTTTTTTTGTTACCAGCCTCTTCTGTGCCTTTAGCTGTAAATAAAGAAGGAAATGTGCACTACTGTATAAGAATTGTGGAATTCTTTTCAGAAACTGGTATAGCCAGATTAAAACTTTAGCTGTATGGAACATCAGATTGCATGTACATTAATGAACATGGTAGATGCAACAAGGTACTTATTGCCTGGTTTCATGCATGATTTTTTTCAATCTAAAATCTTGTTAGGGGTCATACAATTTGAGAGAAATAGAACTCTTATTTATATTGACATTTTTGACATTTTTACAGAGTTTTGAAATGTTCTTGGTAGTCCCATGAAGTTGATGGGTACTCTAATTTCATTTATGGGAACAACTTTCTGAGAATTACCAAAGGCCAGCAAGGTCCATTGCCTGTAGGTCCTGGGTTGTACTACAGGCTTTTGTTACTATCACATGTTTGAGTTTCTGTACAACTGTGAAGTCTGGAAATAATTTTCTTACTAAAAATATATTAAATCAAAGATGCAATTCTTTGCATTCTAATATGAGAAAGTAGATGAAAAAATGTTGAATTTGTGTTTACTTAGATTGCAATAAGGTGAATGTTTCCAGGCTAATTATTTTCTGAGCATTACATGGGCTCTAGTTGCTATATATAACAACCCTGAATGGGGTTAAATGTCTGCCTTTATTTTATAAAAGGCATATATCTTACAGAGAAGATATATATTCACTATTACTGGGGGAGAAAGTGTTAACTCTACATTTCCCTAAATGTTATATTGAAAATCTACTTGACATCCATTACTTTTAAAAATCTTGCTGGCTGCAACTTGGTAGACACCTCCTTCAGTAAATGTTGAGGTGAATTCTTCTGCAATTAAACAGATGCTTCTGCAAGGACAGGTGTAAATCTTATACCAGTCCCATCTTGCAAAACACACATAACAGATCTTTATTACAGGATATCAAGGGCACATGCTCCTGTGTATATGTTGAAGTTAGAGGGTGGCATGCATATGAAGGATTTTTGCTTTGTGTAGAAATGTATTAAAATGAATTACATGGACACATCAAGAGATTTAAGAGTTTAGTCTTCATGATTTTCAGATTCAGGGTTCACTTTTAATCACAAGATGCAGTATGGACTTGCTCTATTTTATTGTACACACCCATTTTTCCTCTAAGGTAATGAGATACGAAGGAGGGCAGAATCCTCTAATTATATACAATATTTATATACAAGACTAGTTGAATTTAGCCCGTTAATAACGGGCGCTAGCGGCGGCGACCAGGATCCAAGGCGCGGAGGCGGCTGGCGGCGGGAGTGGCGCTTCGCGCCGCTTCCCCCGCGCTTTGGAAGCAGTAAAGGCGGCGGCGGGGGCTCGGAGCTGCGGGGGTGGGGAGGAAGAGGCGTAACCGCCATCGCCTACGCTCCAATCCCTGCGTCCGTCAGTGACATGCGCAGTACCGTACTTCCGTGACACACGGAAAGTTGGACGCAGGGACACAGCCACTTTATTATATAGGATACCACTTTTATCAGGGAAAGCATAATATGTGTACAGTGGATATACAGTTTTCCACACTGAAGAAGGGGCAAATCATACATTGCATATTGCCTCATAAACCATAAAAATAGGACCAAGCCTACTTTTTCAGGCCTGGTCCTGGCTCTGGTTTCCCCAGGCTTTTGTAAGGTTGGGAGTGGGAGCATCAGAAGTATGTTTTGTGAGTGTGTAGGGGAAGCTGACAGGAGCTCTGAGGCATCCAGCTCATAAACATTTTCAGTCTCACCTCTGGGGAATGATTTGGTCTGATCATTCAAAAGAGGAAGGAGTAGTTCTATGCACTGAGATTGCAGGAGCACATGAGAGCAATTTAGAGAAGCCAAAGCGCTGTAGGGTAAAACATGTGCCTAAGATATTTGGAGAGAGACAATGTGTAGAGGTAGGCCAAATGCTAGAAGTGTGTGAGCCAAGATGGGTGAGCTGGAGTCATTGGCATAATAAATATAGTAGGCCTAATAAAGAGTACAACAAGCTAGAAATCCCAAAAGGGGTGGACTTCACATAATTGCTGAGAAGTGATTGGGTGGAGTAATTAGGACTAGAAATATAGTATTGTCTAAACCACTGAGCCTAGGGCTTGCCGATCAGAAGGTAGGCGGTTTGAATCCCCGCGCTGGGGTGAGCTCCTGTTGCTCGGTCCCTGCTCCTGCCAACCTAGCAGTTCGAAAGCACGTCAAAGTACAAGTAGATAAATAGGTACCGCTCCGGCGGGAAGGTAAACGGCGTTTCCGTGCACTGCTCTGGTTCGCCAGAAGCGGCTTAGTCATGCTGGCCATGTACGCCGGCTCCCTCAGCCAGTAAAGCGAGATGAGTGCCGCAACCCCAGAGTCGTCCGCGACTGGACCTAACGGTCAGGGGTCCCTTTATCTTTACCTTACCTTTCCAAAATGTCCAGGGTAGACTTGAGATGGAGAATGAAATCAAAGGGAAATAAAAGAAGTGTGGTAGTAATGGGTGACTTGCATAGACTTGTACATGCATGTTCCATTCATGACAGGTAACATTTCTAGATGCCCTATAAATGTCTGCGCTTGAGCCATTGGTTGGGGGAACCAACCGGTGGTGATTCTGGACTTAAGTCTTAAGTGATGCCTAGGAGGACCTGGTGCAAGATGTAAGTGTTGAACCTATTGTAACAGTAACCATAGTGCTATTAAATTCAACATACTTGTTGAATTTTGCCAATATACATGTTGGACTGGTTGTCAAGAAAATCAAACAGGCATTTTCAACTTGAGGAAACTTCCCCAAAATGACAGGATTGATAAAAAAAATGAAGTTCAAAGGAAAAGTGGAGGGACAGTCTCTTTGAAATGCTTGGGATGTGTTAAAAAAATCACAGTAATAGAAGCTAAGCTCTAATGTATATCACAAATCAGGAAATATTCCACCACAGCCAAAAGCATACCAGCATGTATAATGAGCAGAGTCCTGGAAACCTAACAGGCAAGAAGGTTTCCTTCAGTAGCATCCTGTGTGAGAGGCAGGGAAGGGAAGATCTCCCAGGGTGGGAGGCTGGGAGAAGAAAGGCAACCTCCCAGGTGAGAGCAGGGAGGGTCCGCCCCCTTTTATGTAGGACAAGGAATAAGATCTGCCTCTGGTAGAGGAAGCCCTGCGCAGGGAGGTTTTTAATGTTTGAGTATTTTTTTGTGTTTTAATACAGGCATACCTTGGTTTTCGAACAGCTTAGTTCCCGAACGTTTTGGCTCCCAAACATCACAAACCTGGAAGTGACTGTTCCAGTTTGTGAACTATTTTTGGAAGCCGAACGTCTGATGGGGCTTCTGCGGCTTCTGATCGGCTGCAGGAGCTTCCTGAAGCCAATAAGATGCTGCGATTTGGTTTTCGAACGTTTTGGAAGTCGAACGGACTTCCGGAACGGATTCCGTTTGACTTCCAAGGTATGACTGTAATTTGTTGGAAGCTGCCCAGAGTGGCTGGGGCAACCCAGTCAGATGGGTGGCATATAAATACTAAAATAATAATAATAATAATAATAATAATAATAATAATAATAATAATATTTTTTATTAATTTCTATCTCCACTATTAGAGGCATTATGCCTCTGAATACCATCTGTGAATTACAAGTGAGGAAAGTGTTGTTGCACTCTGGTTCTACTTACAGGCTTCCCATAGTCTTCTGGTTATCCATTGTGAGAACAGGATGCTTGATCCAGTAGGGCTCATCTTATGTTATATTGCCATTGTACTTGGAGCTTTGTTTTAGGCAGAAGAAGAGGGACATTGTTTCTGCCTTTTACCCACTGGTAGTACAAGTTTCTGGGGCTGTGTTCTTTTTCCATAGAAATCATATTAGGGGGGAAAATAAAGGTACAGAAGGATGTACCATTATGGCAGAGGCCGGAATGAGTATCTGCAATAAGAGCCATTGTATTTGGGTCTTAACTTGAAGTCCAATTATGTTAAATTATAATTCAGGGTCTAGCTCATTTCTCCGTTGCTCCCATTTGCATTGTTCCACTTCTTCATATTCATAGACCTGTTGTTGCTTACATTTTTAAGGTATGATGAATTGTAATGGAAAGTTGGGAAAAGGAGTCCAGTGCAGAAAATGAACTCACTAAATGATAGAGTTTTCTACAACGGGCCTACTCAGACTTCTGTAGAGACTTTCCTCTAGTGCAGGGGTGCCCAAACCTTTTTCAAAGAGGGCCAGATTTGATGAAGTGAACATGCGTGAGGGTCGACCATAGGGTTTTTTTTTTGGTTTTTTTAAGGATTGAAGATGTTGAGCATTTTTTACAATTTTACCCGAAAGTTGTCA
The DNA here is from genome assembly GCA_034641385.1 of Darevskia mixta. NCBI lineage: Eukaryota > Metazoa > Chordata > Lepidosauria > Squamata > Lacertidae > Darevskia > Darevskia mixta. The sequence continues at coordinate 2,347,009 of JAWWNH010000062.1, read as the reverse complement.
AGCTTTTTTATGATTTACTGCCACGGGGGCCAGATTAAATTTAAATCGACAAACAGGCTTTAGACATGCTTGCTCTAATGTGTGCTAAACTCTACAGATCTGCTCAGGTGTTAAAGCTTCCCCTCTTTTTAAACACTTGACGAGTTTGTTTGTTGATGATCTCTGGCAGGTATCACTGAGTGGGGACAATACTGTGTTGTGGCTAGAGTTGTCATATAAGGAACAGCTTGCCTTCCTTGCTTTTCCTCTGTTCTCTTTGGATCTTAAATCTGAGATTTCTATTTATCTTGTCTGAGGTACTTATTTTTGTTTGTGTGAGGAAGCTTTTCTGATTAAGAAGCCATACTTATCTCTCTGAAATTATGGTGTTGTGCGTGTTATGTGGTGTCAGGGCTGGATAGGTATGGGCAGGGTGGGAGTGGGTGTGTTTGTGTCTGCCCTTGATTTTAAGGTTATATAACATTATTTTCAGGGATGCGGGTGGCGCTATGGGTTAAACCACAGAGCCTAGGGCTTGCTGATCAGAAGGTCGGCGGTTCGAATCCCCACGACGGGGTGAGCTCCCGTTGCTTGGTCCCCGCTCCTGCCAACCTAGCAGTTCGAAAGCACGTCAAAGTGCAAGTAGATAAATAGGTACTGTTCCGGCGGGAAGGTAAACGGCATTTCCGTGCGCTGCTCTGGTTCGCCAGAAGCAGCTTAGTCATGCTGGCCACATGACCTAGAAGCTGTACGCCGGCTTCCTCGGCCAATAAAGCGAGACGAGCGCCGCAACCCCAGAGTCGGTCACGACTGGACCTAATGGTCAGGGATCCCTTTATCTTTAACATTTTAATTTTTCAAACTTATTTTTTGTTTTGTGTGCAATGTGCACATGGCACCAGTATTTTTATTCATCTATTTGAGTTTTAGTCAAAACGAGTAACATTTTTACTTCTTTTGTGTGTGTAAAGTATTCGTAGTTTCTAAGGCTCTCTGATTGCTTAGAGTAGCTGCTGCATTTAAAATAAATATAGGTCCTTAGATAGTAAGGGTAGGCTGCATTTTATAGCTGTTTTTAGGCATTTTGTGCTAAAATTCTAGTAATAAAATTTAGATCTAATACAAAATGGTTATGATATATGTGATGGCTTTCATTTTATTTATCTCAGCTTTGAGGTACATTAAAAAATGCAATAATTATTACCTGAAGCTCCACACTTGTTACACACTTATCTAGGAATCAGTGCCTTTGAACTCAATGAGAGTTACAGTGGGCCCACAGCTTATATGAGGCTTCAGTTCCAGGGGTCCATGCACAAAGTCAAAATTGCATAAACCAAGAAACCCCTGGAACCACCCCTCCCCCATGTGCAACAATTCCTACCTGTCTAGATTGAGCTTTGCCCTCTATAGGGCTCTGGGAAGGTCATGTGAGGACCCTAGGAGTGTCCCTGAGGACAGAAGGGCTCAAAAAATTCTTTTTGTGGTGGGTTCTCCCTGCTCTCCATTTAGTTATTTATCTTTCAACCATGCTCCCAAGGTTGTAATTGCGTGAGTAAATTGTGTATGTGGCAGGCGCACTGTACTTTTTTTTCTTTTTTTGTGCACTGTACTTATATATAAACATGCAAAGGATTGTTGTCACTTGTGGTGCACAGACTGTGATTTTAATAACAGGAAATTATGAAGCTGTACCATTGAGCTGTTCTGGAGCATCTAACATTCTTGCACTTAATATTTATTCTAATATTTACACTCAGTCAGTGTTTGAAGTTCATCAGGTGCCAGGCGCATTTTGCACCTGGTTGTTAGCCACTTGCGACCAAGTGAAGATGTCAGGGCACCAGGCGTCTGACTTCTCTACCATCTGGAGGTGGAAGCCTGGGGACCCTTGCATTTCGCCCTGACCTCTCTCGCCCTGACCTGGCCACAGTGATCCATGCGACGGTCACCTCCAGACTAGATTATTGTAACTCGCTCTATGCAGGGCTGCCCTTGAGGCTCACCTAGAAACTCCAGCGGGTGCAGAATGCCGCGGCGAGGCTCCTTACGGGGGCCTTGCCGTGAGATCACATTCATCCAGTGCTTTATCAGCTGCACTGGCTCCCGGTGGAGTACAGGATCAGGTTTAAGGTGCTGGTCTTAACCTTTAAAGCCCTACGCGGCCTAGGGCCCTCGTACTTAAGGGACCGTCTCTCCTGGTATGCCCCAGGTAGGACCTTGAGGTCATCAAATAATAACCTTCTGGAGATCCCAGGTCATAAGGAGGTCAGGTTGGCAGCCACCAGGGCCAGGGCTTTTTCGGTTCTGGCCCCGATATGGTGGAATGATCTGCCACAAGAAACGAGGGCCCTGCAAGAGTTAGCACCCTTTCGCAGGGCTTGTAAAACGGAGCTGTTCCGTTTGGCTTTTGGGGTAATTTGAGTGTAACTTTTAAAATTCAAAATTTTTAAGTTTTAAAGTGTATTTTATATCTGTATTTTTAATCTGTGTTTTTATATTTGTATTTGATTGTTAGCCGCCCTGAGCCCGGTTTTGGCGGGGAAGGGCGGGATATAAATAAAAGTTTATTATTATTATTATTATTATTATTATTATTATTATTATTATATTATTTTGGCTGGTTTCACACACTAGTAACACATCCTGTAGAATTCTATTATATTTTATCTGCACAATGAATTCTAGGAACCAAAAGGTTGTATTGAAAAATAAAACTTTCAAGCCAACTAGCCCATAAATGGCAACTAGGTGTTCTGTTTTGGCAACTGTAACCCTGCTTTAAGGAACCTATCTTATAAATCTGAGTTTCTAACACTGCACGCAGCATAAGTAACACTGATAGGGAGACTGAAGAAACTGTATCTGTGCAATGCAATTACTTTCCATTTGTTTTATGTTCCAATCTAATGAATTAAAATATGGGTTCATTTGCTTTAATCATTTTCACATCCTCTATAATAATCTTCAAGTGTCCCTGCGTCCACTTTCTGTGTGTCACGGAAGTGCGCAGTGCGCATGTCAGAGAGGGACGCAGGGATTGGAGCGTAGAGAGCGAAGGAGACCAATAGGCGCTGGCGGTTACGCCTCTTCCTGCCCACCCCCGCAGCTCCGAGCCCTTTCGAATGCTGTGTGGGTTTAACGGCCATTGTGCTAGCGACCGTTGTGGCTGACAGTAGCTTGCTGCTGTCTACCTTACCGTCGTTCGCCTTTTGCTCTCGCAGCCGTTGCCTGTTTGGTTGCCTGCCGCCTGCACTCCTCCATCGTACCCGTGTGCCGAGCCTCCCGCTGCAAGCTTTCCTGCTTGCAAAGCGCGGAGGGAGGGCCGCGAAGCGGCCCTCCCTCCGCCGCCTTCAGCCTCCCGCTACAGCCGCCTACCATCGTCGGCTACGCGCGGGGGCTTGCGTGCGCTTTGCCTTCAGCCTCCCGCTACAGCCGCCTACCATCGTCGGCTACGCGCGGGGGCTTGCGTACTTCCCCCGCCGCGTTGAGCCTCCCGCTGCAGCCGCCTAGCCTCCCGATCCTCAGCGGGTTTGCGTGGGGGCTTGCGTGCTTTGGAAGTGCGGAGGAAACGCCGCCAAGCAGCGCTCCCTTGCCTGCCGCCCGCACTCCTCCACCGGAGCCGCCTCCTGCAGCCGCCAAACATCGTCTGGGCTGCTGGGCGCACTCCTCCACCGGAGCCTCCCGTTACTGGAGGCTTCCGCCGCCTAACTAATTTTCCTTTTCGTATGAGGTTAGATGGCAGCGGCGGTTGGCGCCGCTTGCGAGGCTGGTAAGGAATGAAAGGCACCGTAAGCCTGCAGTAACGGGAGGCTCCGGATGGTAGGCGGCTGTAGGAGGAGTGCGGGCGCCAAGGAAAGGCGGCGGAAGCCTCCAGTAACGGGAGGCTCCGGTGGAGGCGACGCACTCCCTCCCTCTCTCCCTTCCCCACCGCGAGCTCAGCCCGGCAAATCTCCTCAGAGCCCGCCTCTCCTTCCCTGGGCAAGAGCGGAGCCTCTCCTCTCTCTCCCTCTCCCTCGACTCCTTCTTTTGAAAATATTGTGGTGGTGGTTGCTGTTTGTTGTGACTGGGTCCACTTCACTTCGCCGCCTCCCGGGACGGCGTGTATGTGTGTGTGTGTGGGCGGCAGGGTGGGAAAAGCGCGCGCTTCCCTCGCCGCTCCTTACCGTGAGTGGGGAGCGCAGAAGGAGTCTGGGTTTGCCGCTGCTGCCCGCCGGGTCAGCTCATTACCATTGCCTCCCCCACCCCAGGAGAAGGAGGTGGTGTTGGCGGCGGCAGAGGGTCAAGCGTTAAAGACCCGGGAAGCTCAGCCGCTGCTGCTGCCGGCTGGCCGCTGCAAGCTTCGGTCGCCGCCGGCACCGAGCGGTGGTGGACATACAGGCCGATCGCTCTCCCCTCCCCCTTCGCCCCCCCACCTCTTCCAGGAGGACGGCCGGCCCGGCTTGGAGGTAGCAGGGGCGGCGAGGAGGACGAGGAGCCCGGCCCAGGCCCACCACCGGGGAGGGGAGAAGCGGGAGACGCCCCGAGGAACATGGGGCTCCGGCTGCCCCGCGGCGCAGCCGTTGAGGGAGGAGCGGAGTGGGGCAGGAGGAAGAAGAGGAGGCCCGACAAGAAGCGGGGGAGGAGGGCGGGGGGGCTCCTCCTCCCGCCGCCACCGCAGGGCTCGGGGTCGCCGCCTCGAGGGGGGGCAGGAGGATGGGAAGGGAAAAGGGTTAGCGGGCCGGCGGGTCCCGCTCCGCTCTCGCCCGCCGCTGCCGCCGCCCCGCCCCCTGTCATGGAAACAAACACTTTGCTATCCCCGAGGGAGGGGTTTCCTCCAGAAGGTTGCCAACTGTTTTCTTTAAGGCCCTGCTCCTGTGCCATTAAAAAGAGTTGAGACAGCAGCAGATCTCCTTGACACGAGATCAAGTAATGTGGGGGGGGGGAAGCTCCAAATAGGAGGTGGGATCTTTTTTATTTTGGTGGGGCTGGGCTGGGCAGGGAATATGAATCTTACAGTGAATGCATCAAAAATTGGGTAAAGCTTCATCCACTGAATTACTGCACAGGAGCAACGACAGACAAGGAACTGGCAAGAACAGAATCACAGAATGGTTGGGGTTGGAAGGGACCCCTCTACGCGTGAGGGACAGATGCTCTGGGAGGGGGTGTGAGAGACAGCCAGCTGGGCCTTGGCAACGCCATTTGTGGGTGCCTTCATGGGGGGGGGGATGTTGTGGGTGTTCGGCCACCCCAGGGAGTTGGCACCTGTGGGGTCAGAGAGAGTGAGCCTCAGAGAAGAAGTGTCTGTGAGAGTGAGATTGGGATGGATTATGCGTGTATGTGTGACAGAGAGTGTTTGTGTGAAGGAGCAGGAGCCACTGTGTGTGTGTGTGAGAGAGAGAGAGACAGAGAGAGAGATTGTGAGGGATTAATGTATGTAAGTGTGACAGAAAGAGTGTGTGTGTGTGTGTGTCAAGGTGCAAGAGGAGGGGAAGGGGGCATGGAGGTGAGGCATGAAAGACAGGAGGAGAAGGGGAGGGGCCTACGCACGCAGAAATGGGGCTGTGGGGCAGGAGGGGCTGGAGAGTGAGAAAGGAATGCAGCATGGGGCAGGAGGGACTGCTGAGTGTTCGGGATATGGGGCTGGAGTGCATGGCGCCCCATCTTCGCCGAGCCGCAGCTCCGCCAGCAGCAGCAGCAACAGCAGAGCGCAACGGCCCGCTCCTCCGACGTGCGCGCCCGGCTCAGCAGCCCCGGCAGCCCGCCTTGGCGGGGAGGGGAAGGAGGGACGGACGGAGCGGCCCAGCAGGGAAGGAGGACTGCTGTGCGCCCTGGCCGGGAGAAGGCGAGCCAGCCGCGCGGACCTCTCCTCTTCCGGGACGCGCGGCGCGGAACTCCCTCGGAGGGCTCGAGGGGAAGGAGGCCAGCGGGGTTTAAAAGGAAAAGGAGGGTGGCCGCCACTCCCCCCACATAATTTCTAGCGCCCGTTATCTTAACGGGCTTAATTTACTAGTGCTATATAAATACTCTGTCTGCATGTACACATGTGCATATCATAATTTTCAATTGGAAAAATAACCACAAAACATGCATAGATAAATTTAATATAAGAAGTCAATGGCTTCAGTAGGTTAACAGCAAAGCAGCAGATTACTTTGTAGGAGGCAGTGTACATTTCTTTTTCTTAAAAAAAGCTTGAACTTTTTCCTAACAGAGACAACAAATTTAAAGAAATAGGAAAATGTTTTATTGACCTCTTTGAAACAATGCTGTTACCAGTCTGAGTAAACAGAATGTCATATACCATTTAATTCCCTAAACAAAGAACCAGGAAGTAGTACAGCAGTAATGCATGGTGGTTGGAGGGGGAATAGCCAGTAACTATAGGGGTCAGCATCAGGCTATAGCAGGGGTCGGCAACCTTTAAGATAAAAAGAGCCACTTGGACCCGTTTCCGAAGGGGAAAAAAAAAACTGGGAGCCGCTTTTCGCGCCCTAGGCGAGGGGGCGGGGCCATGTGACGTCATTGCACATGATGTACGGTGCCCCGCCCCCTGCCACCCCGCGCCGCTGCGATTTAGGCAAGCGTCCATCAGGAGCCTCCTGCGAGATGGCAGCACATCTGCCAGCGCTGGCCCAGCTCAAATACAGCTGCACGGGCTTTGTCTGGGGCTCGCTGCCTCCTCTCCACACACACACACACACACACACACCAGCTTTTGTGTGCGCGCTGCACGGGCTTTGTCTGGGGCTCGCTGCCTCCTCTCCACACACACACACACACACACACACACCAACTTTTGTGTGCGCGCTGCACGGGCTTTGTCTGGGGCTCGCTGCCTCCTCTCCACACACACACACCAGCTTTTGTGTGCGCGTGCGTTTCACTCTCCCTCCCTCCGGCCCTAGACAGGCAGTGAGTGAGCGCAGCATGATAATGAGCTCTGTCAATTGCCCAGCCAGGAAGCGGGAGGAGGAGGAGGAGGAGGCGCTGCTCTCGCTCTCGGGCTCCGCGTTTGGCTCTGGTTTGCCGTCGACGCGCCCGTTGCAGCTCGCCAACTTCTCTTTCTCTCTGCAGCTCGCTCTCCCGCTGCCCCCCGACTACACACACCGATGCGACGGGAGGGAAAGGGGAGCGGGAGAAGACACGCCACCCCGGAGCCGTGGCAAAGGTTTAAAAGAGCCACATGCGGCTCCGGAGCCGCGGGTTGCAGACCCCTGGGCTATAGCATCCACACTAGTAAGACAGAGCCTATCATGGTTATCTGTTTTGCTGAACTTAACTACACTTTAAAACACATTTAAGTAGTGAACATACTGTGGTGTTTGTCATTGTAACCAACTTGTACAGGTTTGTATATTATGAGATAGGCAGTACAATGTTATGCTGGGAGATATTTATAACATATAAGGTAAGGTGGGTGCAAGGAGGAGAATGAGAAAGGGATGGATTTTTGCAGTGTGTTGTGTGCTTGTTTAGATATACAAGACAGCTGGATTTGGAGGGAGAAAGAGAAGGGTGACTGGGGTAAATGCTGAGGGATAGTGGGTAGAGTAGGTAGAATAGGGTAGGATTAGGATTTGCAGTAGGGATAGAGTTAGAAGCACGTGTTATGAAATATTATTCTTTGATGATAACTCGTATTCGAGTAAGATTGTCTTCCATGAACATGGTCTTAACAGTGAGGTTATGAAATACAAAGTATCCGAACACTGTTATGGAAAACAAACCATATATTCAGCTTTTGCTATAATAAGGGTTTGTTCATTCAAACCACTTCTCAAGTTTGGCCAAGCTATTAAGGCTGTGACAAAGTCAGCCAGAGATATTTGTATCTGTATGGTGGCAGCAGAATACCAGTAGTTAGGAGATTGTTTAAGGTTATAGAAGCTTGCTGCTGGGAGTCCTATAAGGCAAATAGGTATGTGGGGCACGGGAGCATTGAGAGAACCCTTGCCAGGCAAAAGGGGATTGGTAATTTGAATTAGTACCCACTTGCTCCTTAGTGGTAGACTTGGGCAATGGAGGGTATGACACATGCTTTCACACATTGATGTTATGGGACTTGGTTGTCTCTATCCATCCTATGAATATTGGGACATATATATGTAAACACACACACACACACACACACACACACACACACACACAATATTGCAGCATATTCTCAGTTCCTAGCCAGCCTAGAAAAGGAGTTTATCCTGTATAGGCATCTGAAAGATTCAGCAAAACAGAAAGGAGATGAAATCATTCTTATTTCTTAACCCTTTGAGGCCTTCCTCTTTTGTGCTATATAGTGCAAGAGCTCAGGGTTGGTTGCCAGTGCCAAACGTGAATATTTTTAATAGCTATATAGCAAATGAGCGGAAGTTCTATTGAGTGGGAAAGGAAAACTATCCTTCCACTGAAATTTCCATGTAATGGCTATTTATACTGAACCAAAACACCTTTTGTGATTTAAGACAAGGTAAAGTGGTGCATTCAGATCATCATTTGGGTGAGGCTCAGGGTTTCAAAATGCGCAGGTAGCATTCATGGATATAGGAAGCTCATATAGGAAGCTTCATATAGTTGCCCACTGCAACTGGAGGATAATGGTAAGCATGAGTGGATAGAGCTTGTGTGCTCATCCCTGCTGCCTTCTCACATTTCTCTTTACAGTATATGTCCACAGCAGCCATTACATTAAGCCAGGGGTAGCCAACATAGTGCTATTGAGATGTGGCTTGGCTACAACTCCAATAAACTCTTACCATTGGCCATGCTGGCAAAGCTTGATGGGAGTTGGAGGGTCCCATGTTGACTACTCCTGCAGTCTATTGGAGTGGGAGAGAGATGGGACTGTAGGCCCTTTACATCTGCTGTGCTGAAAGACCAGCAGCGTTTAGCTCCACTTCTTGAAATACCCTATATACTCGAGTATAAGCCTAGTTTTTCAGCACATTTTTTATGCTGAAAAAGCCGCCCTCGGCTTATACTCGAGTGAGGCAGGCAGTGGCTCCTATGAAGCTTTCCCAGGTTTTTTGTGGTAAAATTGGGTGCCTCGGCTTATATTCAGGTCGGCTTATACTCGAGTATATACGGTATATCTTTTTCAGTTGGCTATTATAAGAACTCTCTAATTAAGGAATAATGTCTGAGATTATTTTTATTATTTTCTTCCACTCAATCCCCTTTTGTTTCTGTAATGTTTTTAGACAGTCCTTTCCTTCAGGGTTCTAGTCTTATCACTGATATTTGTATGCTCCGCTATGAGTCTATTTGGCTGAAGAGCAGGATAAAAATGTTTCAAATAATTAAATAGTTGGTAAGCCCACAGTGGGTTTGAATCTCCATGTCAAACTTTACATCTGATCACACAGACTCTCATTGGTATTATGCATTAATGGATATTCATGATAGCCATAATTAATTTGCAAATATTATGGTATTATCAGCATTTGAAAATGGAACTAAAAGAGATGTAATCTGTTGCCATGCCTGTAATGAGAGAAGTGAAACTAGAGGGTCATTAAGGACAGTCCATGCCTTAAATTAGGACTAGGCCAGTGAAAACCTGTTTTTTACCTTGTTAAGTCACAGTAACTCCTGAAGTGAGTGAGGATGGATTAGAAGTGAAAAATGCACTGTGCTTCTTAACCATGATTTGGAACACCTTCCAATGTTTAGCATCTAATTCTGTATATTGTATCTTAATTACCGGTACTTGAAAGTGTAAAATTGCAGGACTTACTAATGAGCTGTGTTGCCAATCTGATTCCTGTGAGATGAATGGAATACAGATAGCAAAACTCTCTGTTTATTTACATAAACGTCATTGTACAGAAAGTGTGTAGGTGTACTAATGCATTAGTAATGCTGAATACACGAAAAGTTTGAGCCCTTTTGATTTTTCTTAGAAGTGCTTGCAGTCTTTTGCAAATTTACAATCCTGTTTCACCTAGTTACTGGTGATGTCTTAAGTTGATGGCTACCTCTGAAAATATAGGCAGGCTTCTCTCCCTGTTAAAGCTGAGTATAGCAGTGTTTTAGCTATTAACTGCATGCCTGGTTTCTGTCTCTTCAAACTCAGTCTTTTATGTACAAAATGTACAGATACAGTTTTTGAGTTTGAGAGTCTTGCTGAAATTAGTGGCTGAAAGCAGATTAGCAAAATACAGTAATTGATGATGGGGCAAAGCTCCTGAGACATTATTGGTAGGAAGCAAATAATGGGGAGGTTGAGGTGGAAAAGTTAACACTGCATGCATTCCCACTCCCCCCCAAAATTAAGTATACTGAGGGGTTGAATGATTTTTCTTGCTATGCTGTGGTTGTAAATAAAAAATGGGGCTAGTGAAACAGTATGCCAAGTGCATTGTCGCAGCAAGTAATATCAGCAGAGTTCTGAAACTGGGTATATGTGCAGAAAGAAACTTAAGTGTGAGAAATATATGTAACCAAAGCTGCAATTCTGTGCATACTCTATTGAATAACATGGGGCTTGCTTCTGAGTAAATATAATAAGTTAGTTAGACCAGTCTTTCCCAAACTGGTGCCCTCCAGTTGTTTAAAGATTTAAGATGTAAATACATTGCAGTATAGCAAATCAGAAATAGTCTAAACTGTATAAGTGACAGAAATACGCAGCAATTAAAATTATAATAGAACAAATCAATAGTACTTGCGGTTAAAGACTCAGAAGTGCAGGCCAGTTCTAACCTGGCATCTAGAAGGCAGTGCAGTCAGCACCTGGCAAATATTTAAGGGCAGGGAGTTCCGTGGTTGGTATGCCACTGCAGAGAAAACCCTGTCCCTGTGAACAACCATCCCATCTCTGTAGATGTGGGATCTTAAATAAGGATCTTGGCAAATGAGTGTGTTCACATGGAAGCAAATTACAAAACTGTAGTCATAGAATGTCTAAGCCTTCTCTTGCTGCTTCTTTACTTAGCATTTTACTGACTTTGGGTACACCTGAATGATGGTAGTTTGGTGGCTTGGGGCCAGTTTTGATCTTTCAGTAATTCATGCATCATACATCAAGTCATCTGAAATCATATAGTACTTGAGGTTTAAATATGTAAGAGAAAGTGTATAACACTTGGATCTATATTGCCCAGATACATTAACAAATAAATACATGTATAATAAAGTACCAAATAATTCATTGTATGCCACAGCCTGTCTTTTTAAAGTTTTGGTGCTTAGCCATCTCTTAAGTTTCTCTCAGCAGCTATATTTTCTTACTATTCCTTCTGGAATACTTCCCCCTCAGCACAATTTGGAATCTTTTCAACAACTAATTATTCTTGCTTGAGTATTTTGAAGCCACACTGTCAGAGAATGTGTTTGCCATTCTGTTCTTTTAAAATGTTATTTAACTAGCTTTAAGTAAAGATGGTTAACATTAATAAACTTGTTTCTTTTCCATAAAGGTAAGTGAGCACTGACTTTTTATTCAGAAGCTGAATTCTTGCGTGGTGAGCTTTTCCCTTTATTTGTGCAGCACGTGCGTGCATGCGTACACACATACATTTACGATGTTACATGCTTTTTGGAAATATCTACTGCAGCTGTTTCCATTTTCCCAGTTATTAAAAATATTTATTACCTGCAACTTTTGAAACTTTGGGTGCTGGATTCCTATCGAGTTTAAGGTGACATACGAAGGCATTAATATAAATATAAGAACACATTTGGAGTACTGTTGTCTAGTTTTTGATGTCACTGCCTATGAGAAGAGCTACATAATAGACAGTTATATGGGAAAAGAATGAAGGAGCTGGTTATGTTAAGCTCAGAAAAGGTTAGCAGTTTACCAAAGAAGATTGTAGGATTTTTTTTTTGCTCATACATTCCATGCAAAGGCTGGGCAAGTATCTGCTGAATATAATTGATATATGTGGTACTCTGCCTCTACCAGAACTTTGGACTGGTGGAATCCCTTTAACAATTTTTATTTCTTTCTGTGTTGATCACTAAACCTTTAGGACAATAAAATTTTTTAAAACCGACATGGCATTCCCTTTTATTAGGCCAGCCTAAATATCACAAAGTAGTGTGCAAATTTTCAAGTTCTTCAGAACTCTTCAGCAAGCTGGATGGTAAACGGGGGCAGGAATGTGGGGAGCAAATTAAAAAAAAAACTTATTGGCTGATGTTGAAGCCATGGAGTCAAAGACCAAGTCATAGTCTTAAAATGGAATTTTACACATTCAAATAAGGTGATTCAAATTTTTGTGCTCTGCAGGTATCTGGTTGCAAAAGACCTGTTGGGAACAAGCATAACATGATTGATTCAACATCGTTGAAAATAAAAGAATGGCTGTTACCCATATTGTCTCACTCATTAGCCAAACACATTTCTGTTTTAATTTGATTTTATTTTATTTGGGAGTATTTATAGACCTACCAATCAAAGTTCTTGAGGTGTCTTAGAGTATACTTAAAATTCACCTAAGTTTTCAAAAAGGTAGAAAAAGTTTTTAATACCTGGGAAAATATAAACTCATTGGTGCATTTGTGCCTTTTGTGAATGGGTGCCTCTTAGTGAAATTATTTTTATTGAGTTTAAACCATTTTTCACTTCATGACTTCTAAAATAAGAGGCATATGTTGAATATAGGATGTACAATGGTACCTCAGGTTACATACGCTTCAGGTTAAGAACTGCGCTAACCCAGAAATAATGCTTCATGTTAAGAACTTTGCTTCAGGATAAGAACAGAAATTGTGCTCTGGCAGTGCAGCGACAGCGGGAGGCCCCATTAGCTAAAGTGGTGCTTCAGGTTAAGAACAGTTTCAGGTTAAGAACGGACCTCCGGAACGAATTAAGTACTTAACCAGAGGTACCACTGTAGTAAGATTGCGCTGTGTGTGTTGCTGCTCTGAGTTTTTCCACTTTATTTTTTTTAAACAATTTGACATGCAATTATTCTGTCATCAAATGTTGGTTTTATTGTAGTGAGAGGACTAGTAGTGGTATTCTAATGTAGGTATGTTCTGATATTGCACTACAGGAAGGCAAACAACTCTATTCCAGTTCCCAATATTCGGTGTCACTTTAGTGCATTCAAGAAAGACTATCTGAGGCATAGTTGTGGGAGGATGTCTATCTCCACTCCCTAGATGCTGGAGTCAGGGCACACCCATATACAGACACCACAATGACAGGCACTTTGCTAGTTGTAAATAAAACTAGTAGCTGAGTCATCAGGGGGAAGGGCCACATGTGTAACACTTTGTGTCACTGGTTTCCTGTCACTTTCTCCTGTATTTTTGAAAGCAAAGTTGCCCAGTTGTATGATCCATAGAAGCTTACTTTACTTTACCAGCAGCTGAAGACTTTTATTTCAGAATAGCAAGGGCACTGAATTGAGATACGCTGAATAAAAGTGAATTCTCATTTTCTAGTACATTTCCACGAAACTTGTTTAGAGTGGAAAAACCACCCAAGGGTGAAGGTTATATCTAATGTAAATGAAGGAAGAATTTGGTTCTGTTTTTTTTTGTTCTTGTTTTTTACCAGTGTAGCCTTAAGTGCTAAAGCAGTCAGTCAGTGCAAAGGTTTATTGTTCCTGGGGCCAGTTACAGTTACTAAGCTTACTATATAAAGTGCAATGTACATTCATGGTACTGTAAAAAATTAAATATCAAACATTTTAATTAGCAGTTCTCTGTTTAAAAATCTGTGAATTGTTCTTGTGAAAGAGCCTTGTCTCTCCTGCCTCGTTGTTGTTGTTGTTGTTGTTGTTGTTGTTGTTGTTGTTGTTTTATGCCCCACCTTTTCCCCAGACCAGGACTCAACACAGCTCACACAAATTAAAACAAATAAAATACAAAAAGCTAAAAACCACATAAAATATAGGCAATAAAAAAGTAATTAAACTCTAATAGAATTGATACAATTAAAATTATTAAAATACAGATAATAAAAACAAAAATAGCACAGTACTATTAAAAGCCCATTCCTTTAAAAAACCCCATCATGTTATGTTATATAGTGTATGTACTGGGTGGTATCCATTATGTTATGTTATGACATATAGGCAATCTGAAAATGCCTTTGATTTAGTACTTACTGCTTGCTAATAACCTGACTAGAAATGGAAATTATATAGCTGGTTTTTGAATTTTCTTACTTCTAAAAGGAACTAGGGCAGCCTTTTGGAGATTGTGCAGATAATGGTAATTGTATAGTAGTATATGATTTTGTTCCTTAAACTGGGTGAAAAACTTACTCCTTGTTAGATTGTGTAGAAGTGATGAATGGTTTCTCAATTCTGCGACCTCTGTGGGGCTATTTGTATGCTAGTTGGGGGTACTGCACAACATACACACAGCCCCAGTGGGGAAACCCTTACAACCAATCCAGCTGGTTACACAAAACCTCAAAAGAAAGGGCAAGAGTTTCACATGCTATTTCTCCATGCTTCCTATAGTTTTGAGGAGCTCAGCAGATTCCTTCCTTCTCTGCCTCTTTCTCCTCCTGACCCTTTTAGGCACATCTCAATGCCACATCTTACTTCTTTCACCCCCACGTGTAAGCTCCTCTCCTGGCTAGGAACTGTTTCAGGCTTCTGCAGTTGTAACCTTGGGGTCCCTTCTCAGAGTTCAGTTGCTATAAAGACCCTACCTAACCTGCTGCTTCTGCTGCCGGGCCTGTTCCTGCATCCCAGGACCTCCGTAGAATGCATGTACTTCTGATGTCCCACAAGAGCTAATAAATACTCTTGAAATATCTTTTACTTTTATTGTTACTTTTATATTATTACTTTTATTCCATTAAAAATAGAATCAGTATAAATCAGAGAGAATAATATAAATAGAATAGAATAGTATAAATCAGAGAGAGACAGACGGAGTGAAGTTGATGTTTTGGATGGGGGAAGTGCCTATACAAGTCGCTGAGTGACAACCTTAGCCAAATCATAGTCTCCTCGTCTAGTCTTTTTCACAAGGCTATTTTGAGATAAATGAAATTAAAGATGACAAAGCTTTTTCAATACTATAAAGTGATATTCTTTGACCAGTATCCTATATAGCAGTGATGGGGAATCTGTGGCCCCCTAGATGTTGTTTCAGCGGGTATGGCTAGGGAAAAAGGGAGTAGGAATCCCAACAACATGTAGATTCTGAAAAGTCTCAATACTTCAATTAATACCCCTCCCCACTCTCTCACTATATATGAGGGTCTGGTGACTTCTGTTTCAGTGTATCTGAAGAAGTGTGCATGCACACGAAAGTTCATACCAAGAATAAACTTAGTTGGTCTCTAAGGTGCCACTGGAAGGATTTTTTTATTTTACTTCAATTAAGATATTGTCAATAGCAGGGAAGGTTTAAGGATGGGAATATATGACAGCAGAGAACAACACCCATCTGCAGCAGTTACTAATATACCTTTCTGAAAATATTTGGTAGTATTTCCATTTACCTTTCTGAATTATTTGAAACTATCCAGCTTTGAAATCTCTGCTTTTGCTATTTCCCTTATAAGCTTATTTCATTGCTAGAAATATCCACAATAAGGCAAAATCCACAGCTTGTGCTAATAATCATAAAAAGCAGTCTGCTTTCTGAAATGAGCCTCTGCAGGGGCACAAACTCTGTTTTCTGTTAGTTAAGATGACTGATGTGTCTTAGTCCAGTGGGCAGGGGTGACACACATTTTCATGGTCTTCCTTAAAAAGCTCTTTGGAATGTGAACAGTGGGAGACCAGGGTCCCTTCAGTGTTTTGCTAGTTAATCTGAGGGTACATGCTTTTAACAGGAACAAGAGAGTCTTGTGGTACTCCTTGGACTTGGTCTGAAACCAGTCTCTCTTTTCGGTGAAGTTGCTTGGAAGCAATAGAGACTAGTTTCTCTGTATTGGAGATTAGCAAATTTAACTCTTAAGCAGCAAGTAGAAATTAAGAGAGGCTTGGTTTATTCATAAAAATTGAAACATTCAGTCCTGGGTTGTGTATACTCCATTTTCAAAATACTTTTTATCCTGTATAAAGGAAATTGAACAGATTTACACAATTTCTCTTATATAATTCTTTAATATATCACATAATTCTGGTTTTGCTACTGATGGAGAAGAAAAGATGCTTAGAAAGTTGATGTGCATTCTGACCTGTTTAAGTATTTTAAATTTTTGTATGCTTTAAATTATTGTAAATCTTCCAGGATGTTATTGTTTCATATTTTTGTAAACTGCTTTGAGGTTGTTGTTGTTGTTTTTACAATCAAACTGTAAATTTTATGAAATAGATAAATAAGATGCTGTGCAGAGAGAATTCCTGCCTCTTGGAGGAAAGTAATTTATTTATTTATTTAAAGACTTCATACCCCATCCTTCAATATATATATTTTCATAGCAGCTTAGCATAACTAATCATTCTAAAAAGATAAAACTTTTCTAACCCAACCCAACAGTAAAGCAGGAGGGGAAAATAGTTAGCAATGATGAAACCATCACAGAATGGTTAAAAATTAAGTCTGGGTAGTTTTGGCTGATGCTAAAAATACATCTGTAGACACAAGGCATTTCTGGGGAGAGCTTTCCACAAGTGAAAGCTGTAAGGTTGGGGAATCTAGAAACAGGGCCTTGCATGAATATTTTATTTATTTGTATACTTCATTTTATAGACGGTAATTAGTTGGCCAGTGGTCCAGTCTAGTACCAATTATTGTAGAAGTAGGCTCATTCTTTCCTGTGACTGTTCACCTGCATCAAATAGAAAGATGGATGAGCTTAGCAGTTAGAATGAGCTTCAGGCAGCCCCCCCCCCTTTTAACTTCTGGCTACCAGCTGCATATTGTAGGTAGAAGTTATATGCATGTGGAATGCAACCCAGTGTTCAGTGGGATTACACACAAAATGTTCATCAAACATATCTTTCCAAACACCTTTGCTACACAGATACCAATGCCAACAGAACTAAACTGAAAAAGCAACTTCTCACATTCATTCAATTTCCTTTTGAATATAATCTTGGCTGAGAAGTTGTGCTTGCAGTTGAAGAAGGATGTCTACAATACCATTCAATGCATGTGAAATTAGTTATAAATTATCAATATGGGATCCTTTAGCCTGTGCAGTAGCAATTCTTCAGGAGAATATTAAAACAAGTTAATTAGGTATTTTATTTAAAAATGCTCATTTGCAAATTACTCATAAGTAGGCCCATTGACCTCCGTGGGACCTGCATGCCTCATCTGGGCTCTGTGAACAGGTGACTTGCAAACTTCCATATGCATGCAACTTCTACCAGTATGTAGGTATTTTGGCCCTATTCAGTTATAAGCTTTCAAATTATTCTTCATGGTGTTGGGTGATAAGTGAATTTTTAATTTATTTGCTCTAGAACAGCCTGATGTTTTAATCAATTTATTATTATTATTATTATTATTATTATTATTATTTATTATTATTTCTGTTGGGAGCTGCCCAGAGTGGCTCAGGAAACCCAGCCAGATGGGTGGGGTATCACTCACACACACACACACACACACACACACAAACATTTTATTGTTTACTTCCTTGAGGATTGGATTTTTTTGCTTCTTCCACTCTGATATAATAACTGGTGCCATTCCAATACAAGTTGCTGCCAACTGGGTTTTGGGCAGTCACAGCTGTTGTTTACGCAGCCAGCTTAATTTGGGAGAAGTGTGGTGAATAATAGAATTAGGGAACCATACCAGTGGTTTGTGATCATCTTAACTTCCTCAATAGCTTTCATCTCCTGCCATCATGAACTGCCTATAAAATGAGCAGCAGCAGTGTTGCCTTAAGAGGTGGCTGATGGTTTGGCTTGGGAATTTTTTTTCTTTGCTTGAGTTGTTGGCTTTCATAGGGATTTTGCTTAAGTCCTGCAGGTTTCTGAGACGTTATATATGTGGCTTAGTCTTCAAAACAGATAATGTATTTTGGTGATACATCTCATTCTTGATACATTACTTTCTAGTCTCAAAGAAATAATAATAATAATAATAATAATAATAATTTATTATTTGTACCCCGCCCATCTGACCGGGTCCCCCCAGCCACTCTGGGCGGCCTCCAAAAAACACTAAAATACATTGAAATATTACAGATTAAAAACTTAATAAAATAAAATAAAATAAAATAAAAGTCGGCCTTTTACTGAGTCCGACTACTGATATTTCTAGATTAATACCATGCACTGTAACAGACAGAAGCTGTACTAATGTGTCAACTAGAGATAGTCCCAACCCTGCAAGATTCCCTGAATTGAGATGCAGACTATATGTTGTACCATGTACTTAAAATTGGTGTTCGTGCACTAAGACTTGGCTCCTGTTGTTTCCCCTTCCCTATGACCATTATCCATTGCTGTTGTGGAATCTTATTATTGGAGCTTCTTTGAGGGACTTCTGTAAACCTTTATCCTTACTCTGATACCTTTCATATTGTGCCTCTATACTCATAGGAGGTACAGGTGCTTTCTTACTCAATCATCATTTCATTTCCCTTACTTCTCAATATTTTCATAGATAGCTTACTCTTCCCCATATCATTAGTAAAGCATGTATTTTGCAGAGATGGGGGTATAGATGTAAGGTAAAGGACACCTGACAGTTAAGTCCAGTCGCGAACGACTCTGGGGTTGCGGCACTCATCTTGCTTTACTGGCCAAGGGAGCCGACTTTTGTCCACAGACAGTTTTTCTGGGTCATGTGGCCAGCATGACTAAGCCGCTTCTGGCGAAACCAAAGCAGCGCACGGAAATGGCATTTACCTTCCCGCCACAGCGGTACCTATTTATCTACTTGTACTTTGATGTGCTTTCGAACTGCTAGGTTGGCAGGAGCTGGGACCGAGCAACGGGAGCTCATCCCGTTGCGGGGATTCGAACCGCTGATCTTCCAATCAGCAAGCCCTAGGCTTAGTGGTTTAGACCACAGCAAAAAGTGTATACCCAAGCTTATGACAAGTATGATGAAATCTTGTCCCGCCCCGCCCCCCCCCCCCAGTAAATTAATTGGGTTAATACGGTACTAGAAGTAGTACTGCATGTTTTAGTGACAATTTTGTGATTGTGGCAGAACGTGGAAATTTGAAAGTAAATAATACATAAGAGTTTCTCATTTGGGTTAAATATTAGGTAGCAGATAATGATTTAAATACTTCTAAATCTGGCAGTGATTTCCTGTTTCCTTGGCTTTTTTTAAAACCTTCCTACAAGAGTGGCATGATTGAATAAAAAATAATACATTTCAAAGTGTCCAGAAGGTGGAGGATTTTAATAGTACTGTAGCATGAAACTTCCGGCCTGCCTGCTTTACTGTGTACTAAGAATTTACTCCTTAGATGCGTGCTTGTAAGAAACTTGCTTCAACTCTTGAGAAGGTTGGCAGAAAGTGAAGAGGTTCTAAGGCTTTCTGGTTGTTGTAACTTATAAAGTGGAGTTTAAAGCAGAAATAAACTTAGTTTAAGGGAGCTAAATATGTGACCCCCCCTTCTCTCTCTCTCTCTCTCTCTCTCTCTCTCTCTGTGTGTGTGTGTGTGTGTGTGTGTGAGAGAGAGAGAGAGAGAGAGAGAGAGCGCCCAGTTAAAGTGAAATACAGTAATATATCCATATAGAAGCAAACTCCTTTCTAAGCTAGAACAAAGTAGTATTGTATAAACCAGTGGTATTCAAAGGGATTGGTGTTCCACACTGGTGTGGCAGGAAGTTTCAAGGACAAAGAAACATTTAAACATTTTAATGTAGTATAGTATAGTTTCAAAATATATTTTTAATTTGCAAAATATGGATAGACATCTTTTCAAAATGAGAGCATCAAGTGATACTGAGATGTGATACTAGATGTGATCTAGAATCGCTATTCAAACAGAGTGTTGGAGAAGGTGCATTTATAACTATACTTTGGGAATGATTCATGTTCTTGTGTAACCACATTGTTTTATACTTTCTGGATGTCCCATCATCATATTAGTATGTAGTTTTGTTCTATGCTATAAATCAACCACTGCCAGTAGTTGTTTCTTTTTGTTTTCCAATGTATTTCTTATCAATAAAAAAGTCAGTGTGGCGCAAGCAAATTTTTATTCTGAAAGTGTGGCCTGGAGAGAAATGTTTGAGAAGCAGTGGTATAAACAAAGTTTATAATACAGATTCAGCTTGTGAAACTTATTTCTTGTGATGTTGTGATTACAACTGGTGTATATTGTTTAGAAAGGATTAGATGGCTACTATCCATGATAGTCAAAAGCACAATCTCAATACAGTGGGGTCCCGGGGGGTCCGTAAAGTTAAAGGGACCCCTGACCATTAGGTCCAGTCGTGACTGACTCTGGGGTTGCGGCGCTCATCTTGCTTTATTGGCCAAGGGAGTCAGCGTACAGCTTCCGTGTCATGTGGCCAGCATGACTAAGCCGCTTCTGGCGAACCAGAGCAGCGCATGGAAACGCCGTTTACCTTCCTGCTGCAGCGGTATTTCTCTACTTGCACTTTGACGTGCTTTCGAACTGCTAGGTTGGCAGGAGCAGGGACCGAACAACGGGAGCTCACCCCGCCGCGGGGATTTGAACTGCCAACCTTCTGATCGGCAAGCCCTAGGCTCTGTGGTTTAACCCACATCGCCACCCGCATCCGTACTTACCCCGAAAAGTCTGTATCCGGAGGCGTCGCTTCTGTGCACGCACACGCAGCGCAATAGAGCACTTCTGCGCATGTGCGCAGCGCCCTTCTGTGCACGTGTGCAGGACGAAACCCGGAAGTATACAGTTCTGGGTTTGCCTCGTTCGTAACTCAAAATTACGTTACACAAAGGTATCGTAACCCGATGTACCATTGTATTCGGAGCGTAAATACCTCTGGACATCAAAGCTGTTATGCCAGGCATGGCCAAACTTGGTCCTCCAGCTGTTTTGGGACTACAATTCCCATCAACCCTGACCACTGGTCCTGTTAGTTAGGGATGATGGGAGTTGTAGCCCCAAAACAGCTGGAGGGTCAAGTTTTGCCATGCCTGTGTTATGCCTTTAATGAGATTGGTATGTCAATCTTCTCCCTCTGTATTTTCCCTGCTGCATGTACTTGAATACTACCGGTATGTGTGTGCAGTGGCTTGCCTGACAAACTATTATTAATTAGAAACCTTATATTGGGTCTCTGTCCACTGAGTTGTGTCCACATTGTATGTACCTTGGCTGCCACTTTAACAGAAACACTGTTCCTGTGCACAAATGTGTGGCAGGTATGCCTGAGATTTAGCAATCAGTTGATGTCTTACCTAGGTTTTTTTTTATTAAATGCTTTTCATGTTGTTGATTATGGTATATTGAAAAATGTAATAGATTTGCAAAGAATCAATAAAAATATAAACAGTAAAGTACGCAATCGGCAAATGCTGACTGGCGTTCTGATTGAATATGAATTAAGAACTGGCATTTCAGTAAATGTGGTATAAAGTTCTGGACTGCAGTCTTGTAAGAAGTTATTGTTGCTAGGCAGCTTTAATTCCAAAGCTCACTGTATCATATTTAGAATTCTGAATACTGCTACTTCATTTTGTCTGTCTGTCTGTCTGTCTATCTGAAGTGTAAATGTTTACTTCGGCCAATTTAATTCTACCTTTTGTGCTTTTAAGGGCTGACCAGTCTTAACTAATTTTATAGACTTGTGAGGAAGTTTCAACACTTGGAAACTAAATGTATAAAAGTTACCATAAATAGAAAATTATACTAGTGTAAGACCCTGGTGTTCTAAATTTAGTCCTGGATAGATGCCAAAGGACATGTGACAGTTTTAAATATGATGATACTTTGACAAGTTGTTTGTAAAAGACACCCATTTCAGTATAACCTACTTCTAGCAACTTAGCTTTTACTACATTTTGCATTGATATGCAAGACTAACACAGCTTCAAGAGACTTAGGTTTTTAAAACACCTTCTTAAAGATGTGCATCTGTATCCTGCCCTAGGCATGTTTACTCAAAGAATTCCATTGGACTTGCTCCCAGGTATTTCTGCATAGGGTTAAAGCTTAGGCTGAGATACCGGTAGTTACATCTTGTGTGTAAAGTTCATTGAATATGAATTTCAGGGTATGAAGAAGACATTATAAAACCCTTTCAGACTGTTGAAGCAGAAGGATTATTAAAATAATGAGGTAATAAAATATAAGTTTGAGAGTATAAAAAGATAAAGCAAAGTTATTACATGGAGAAGAACAGTTGCTGAGTTTTTTCTTAGTGCAAGATGCACAGAATTAATACAGTGGTACCTCTGGTTAATACAGTGGTACCTCTGGTTACTTACTTAATTCGTTCCGGAGGTTCATTCTTAACCTGAAAACGTTCTTAACCTGAAGCACCACTTTAGCTAATGGGGCCTCCCCCTGCCGCTGCACCGCCGCTGCCCGATTTCTGTTCTCATCCTGAAGCAAAGTTCTTAACCCGAGGTAATATTTCTGGGTTAGCAGAGTCTGTAACCTGAAGCGTATGTAACCTGAAGCGTATGTAACCCGAGGTACCACTGTACTCATTTACATGAATAGGGCCTTTTTGAAATCATTTGTGTTTTGTGATGGTGTGTTCATAGGACATTTTATGCTGAAGAACCCTAGGACAAGGTTTCACTGCAATCCTATGCATGTTAGCTCTGTAGTAGGTCCCATTGTGTTCAATGAAGCTTAGTCTCTTGTAAGTGTTTCTAAGATAGCAGCTTTGTTTACATGCCTTTTCCTTTAACAGAAAAGGTGTTATCTTGTTTATTGTATGGTGTATTTTAGCTCTCGTCTTGCATTCTCTTTCTAACATGAAATACCACATCATGTATCTGCCAGAAATTCACACGTCATTGCAATGTAGCTTCCATAGACCTTTTTTTTCTCTGTTTATGTGAGCAGCCTTGTTTCCTCTTCCACAAGGGGGCAGAGTAATATCTCAATTCAAAAGAGCCTAGTGAACAGCTGCTGCATTTTGAAGTTGTAAGAATGCCCTGCCCACTTAAGAAACAGGCAGCTGAGCCAGGCTGGAACTTCAAGGAGAATGTTACAGGAGGAATCAAAGATGAAAAACTCAGTCTTATTTGTGTCTCCTTATGATTGCATGTATGTGGTTAGGGCTTAATTTAAAGTTTGCATGTTAGGTCTACCAAATTATGAGTAAATAGTGAATTGAGTTGCCCTGTTAATCATAGTGAATCTGAGAGAGATTAATTTATTCTGTTGATAAACAAATACAAGCTTTCAGGCATCAAAGATGTTGTCTAGAGGAAAAGTAAAATAAATAATTACAGTGCAATAATAAGCATGTTTATTCAGAATTAAGTCCCATTGAATTCACAGTGGGATTTACTCCCAACTGAGTATGTTAGGGTTGCTGCCTAAGCGTTAGACTTAATGCACTGGGGGGGGGGGGCTTTCTTATGAATAGATATGCATAGGATTGTGCTGTATGCAGTAGCCTGCTGCAGATTTTGTTCAGTGGCATGACCATGATCCATACATCTATAAAACTAGTTTCATGTACCAAACGGAACTTGGGTTATGTGTTTCTTAAAACAGTAGCCCCTCCATATGACATTTTGGGGGTTCTGATATTCTGCTGCTTCTTTCCTAAGCAATGAGTACATATTTTTGAATGCCTTTGATTATATACCTTACTCTTCTGAACAGGATGTACTGGTATCTGTCTAGTATGAATGGGTGGGAGAGACAATGGCAAGAGTCTCTCTAGATGTAGTTGGACTCCCCAGCCAGCAGGACCAATGGTCAGGGATGATGAGTTGTATCTAACCCTGCGCAAGTAGAGTTCTGCTTACATAATGAGACTTCCTCTTTCCCTTCCTATCCTCTACCCGCACCTGCCCAAAATCTGCTCTGGAGAGCTCCCCACCTCCCTGGAGCAGATTTTGAAGCATGAGCAGGAGAGAGAAGTTCCATAGCACAAACTGTTGTGTGGGTGGAATGGCAGTGTTAGATACAACCCAGCAACATCTGGCAATGGGTTCTCTACCCCTGCTCTAGACTTAAGTTCTAGTAGTGAGTTGTAGGATATCACAGTGACCACAGCATGGGTAAAAACGGGTCGGCAAGGTTTACCTTGCCTGGGCCGGTTCACTCCATCGGAGATCCCTCTGTGGGCAAGATCGCGCACGGGTGGCCACGATTGTCTGCGTCTGTGCAGGTGTGATTTCCGGCATCTGCGTTTGCGCATACATGATTTTTGGCGTCTCAGCATACACAGACACGATTTCTGGCACAACGCGGCGTGGGGACTCGCCAAGCGGGCGTCTTGGTTCAGGGGCTGCTCATGGGCCAGTTAAACGACCCCCCATGGGCCGCTTGTGGCCCATGGGCCTTAGGTTGCCTACCCCTGGGTGAAAAGTTCAGTCCTCTCTCACACCACCGTCCCATTCAGATCCCCACTGCTATCTACTTTTTACTGGAAAACAAACAAACACACAATGGCAAATTCATTGACAACTCTTGCATCTAGTCTGTCCCTAAATGAAGGCTTTTCCCTGAGATTTTTGGTTCTGTGTCATGTCTTTATCTAGGCTAAAGCCTTATTCTGCTCCAAAAGCACGCTTCATTGGAATTAAATGTGATTTCAGTTTTGTATTCTAAGTTTGCATCAGATTGCAGTTTTAGGCTGGTATCCTATCCATTTTACTTGGAAATAAGTCTTATTGAAGTACAGTGGTACCTCTGGTTGTGAACATGATCAATTCCGGGGTGCCGTTTGCATCCCGAAAAGTCCGCAACCAGAGCGGCACTTTTGCGTATGCGTGAAGCGTGCAGAACGCTTCTGCGCATGCGCGGCGAAACCCAGAAGTAAACACTTCCGGGTTTGCCACGTTCTTAACCTGAAAAAACGCAACATGAAGCGTTCGCAAGAAGAGGTATGATTGTAAGTGGGACACATGGTTGTATACTGTTATACTTTAAGTCTTTAAAAATGCAACTTTAAGTAGCAGGCCTCTTGAGTTGAATAAGGGTGGGAAGTGTTAGCAGCTTTGTGCTAACATAGTACACTGGTCCTTTTCTCCCCTTGGGATAGGTTTGATTTAAATGAATGTGAAATGGTGGGGGGCTTAGATAACTGCCCGTCTAGAGAGCCAGTGTGGTGTATTGGCCTAGGACCTGAGACACCAGGGTTAAAATTCCTACTCTGCTTGAATATCATTGGGTGATGTTGGTTTAGCCGTTGCCTCTCAGCCTAACTTTCCTCACAGGGTAGTGTGAGGATAAAATGAGGAACAGGATAATCGTGTATGCTAGCTTGAGGTCTTTGGAAGGAAGGTGGGATATAAAGGTATTTATAAAATAAGACTTTTAACTCTGAAGTTGAAATAAACAGAAATTTGCTCTTATTCCCTTATGGGGTACACAAGAGCCTTTACAGGTTCTCCATCGGTAGGAGTAAATTACAGAGGCCAACCAGAGAAAAATTAAGAAGCAAAATCTTTATTATATCTGTTGCAAACAGGGTCCTCATTCCCAAAATGGAGGAGGGAGGAGGAACCCAGAACAATGGTGTGCCAGCTCCTATATAGACTTTTGAAATTCCCCCCCCCCGCTCAAGACCACCCCCTATACATCATACATACATCACAAAAGGGGTGTAACCCAGGACCCCCTCTCAGATACATCACAGTTACATCATGAAAGGGGAGGCCTGGTGGCAGTAATCTGAGTATCCTTGACCCTCCCCATGCCTCCTCTTGCCCTCCACCAAAAAGTCACCAAGTGAAACAAAAGAGATATTTACATTTCCCTGTTTCCCAGCCAAGTTAATCACACACTTTTGTCTGGCACTCAGGTATCAGGAAGCCAGAGATTATCACTGAGACAATCACCCCCTCCTTCCTTGCAGAGAAATACTGGTCAGCTGGGAGTCAAAATGGAGACAGGCCTGTGGGCTGTCTTCAGACATGTGGCCTTGTTTGCTTGGAACACTTATGAACATTTAATATATATATATATATATATATATATATATGACCTTAAAATCTTACAACAAAGTTTTTAGAAACTAGTAATACTGTAAAAAGTAAAGGTACCCCTGACCATTAGGTCCAGTTGCAGATGACTCTGGGGTTGCGGCGCTCATCTCGCTTTACTGGCCGAGGGAGCCGACTTACAGCTTCCGGGTCATGTGACCAGCATGACTAAGCCACTTCTGGCGAACCAGAGCAGCACACGGAAACGCCGTTTACCTTCCCGCTGGAGCGGTACCTATTTATCTACTTGTACTTTGACGTGCTTTCAAACTGCTAGGTTGGCAGGAGCTGGGACCGAGCAACAGAAGCTCACCCCATCGTGGGGATTCGAACCGCCGACCTTCCGATCGGCAAGCCCTAGGCTCAGTGGTTTAGACCACAGCGCCACCCGTGTCCCCTGTAAGGTACAGTTATTAGCATTTCGTCTCTGGGAAATTTAAGATCTTCATCTGTTTATCTATAAAAGGTACAATAATCATAATGTGGTGGTGGTTGTAATACCCGGTAGCTGTGTGAGTGTGTGTAACATCTCAAATTAGGGTAACCTCATAACATCTTAACTCACTTTGGAAAGTGCTTGAGTGAAGAAGCCAGGCTGACGTTAAAATAGAGATAAAATGTCAGTATGACTTTGAATATTTTGCTGATTTCTGATTAACTTGGTGGCAAATCTTATTGTCTGAAACTTTTGGGGAGAATGAAGTGCCATCAGTATGAGACCAGATGCTTGTTTGTCCTTAGTTTCCAGGCTTTCTAGGTGTATTCTGTGTGTCTGAGTGAGTTTTCATTGCTGATTATACAGTGAGGTTTTCACATTGCAGGCTAAAACAGCTTGTGTTTTGTTGTTGTTGTACAAATGCTTAAGTTGCTTCTGTACTATTTAGTGAGTAAAATGTGTTTATATTAATCATTTTTTCTTTGTTGTTTATAATACTTTTAGTTCTCATACATATTTTAACTGGATGTTCCAATGCAGCCATGCACTGTATTTCCTGACGTTTTCATATCTGATCAGAATTTTTCATTTTTATTTCATAAATGGGTCATTTTGACAGATCCATAGTGGAAGAGTTTTCACAGTAGTTTTGCAAAACTGAAGCTTTGTAAAATATGAAGAAAATATTATATTTTGAATAAATCAATTTGGTTAAAAAAAGAGCTATGAGATTGTTAATGTTTTCATGTTCCTTATCTTTGCTGCTGATGATACTACCGTACATCTATTGGACAGATGTTACAAAATTTCTGAGATATGTTTGCAGGCTGGATATATTTGCAAGCTCTTTATTTTGCCATTTAAAGTGTTTAAATACTTGAAATATGTTTCCAAGTATTTGAACTGCTTCGGGATTCATGCATCCATCTTTGAACATGTAAAGTGCACTTCTTTTTTTTTTAAAAAGTTTTTATTTTAAAATGACCTGACCACCTGATCCACTGGTAAAACACTGGCCTATAGAAAATTTTGGACAGAACAAAAAGTTAGAGGGAGAAGCCAAACCATAACTCTGGTTCGAATGTCATGCTGAGCTAAACTGCATGGCTTGTTCATACCACTAGCATAGGGACAAAGTCCTGCTCATTCAGAGTAAGCTATTAATTATGGCTTGCTTTGACATGCAATGTGTCTTTTTTAAGTGTTGGGTTTCAGTTTCACATAGGCCTCTTACCTGTTTAAGTTTATCGTCAATAATAGTTAAATGGCAAGAGGAAAATCTTTATTAAAACGATTGTAGGCTTTCTGTTGGCATGTTTTTTCAAGGGAGGAAAGCATGACCACTGCTTGGTGGTGGTAAAAACAGGTATATTTTATAGCATCATGATGTGTGCTTAGTTTTAGTAAATGAATACTTGGTAGTAGACACTGCAACTGTTTACATTTATGATTAAACTATATATTTAGAAACAAAGTGCAGATGGGGTCCATTTTGCATGCATTCAGTTGACATGCAACCTCTGATGTACGAGTTCTTTATTATTATTATTAAAGATTTTCTTGAGTTCTTTTGAATCTAGAAGAGGGCAGAATGGGGACTGAATGGGGTGGGGCATGGGCATAGCCAGGATTTTTGTCAGGGGGCAGGCTTTTGTTAGGGGGGAGGCAGAACCTCAGATTTGTATTGATTTTGGGGGGTAGCTGCCCCCTGCTTCCCAGTTACACCCATTGGGTGGGGTATAAAGAGGTGTAATGGGGCAGGGTGTACTTATGTGTGCTCTGCCAAAACACATGGGGGCCAGGAATGTAGCCCCCAAACAAATTGGGGGTTGCCTGTATACATAGTTTTAAATTCTTATTGCACATATATTTTAATATTCAATAAATGAACCGTATTTTTCACTGAGCTAGTCAGGAAACAATGTTGTTCATATTAGGAGTGATGCTCATGAAAGTCAAAGGGGCAGGTTACTGTAAAGAGCATTTAGCTTGACTATTGAAAGTCCTTGGTATACTTACCTGGCAGGGGAGACACCTTGATCATGAAAGTCCTTGGTTTCCTGCTACATGTATGAACCTTCATGAGCTGTATGCAAAAAGGCTAAGGGAAGCTTTTATTCTGCTTGAAATCAACAGCAATTCCTTGTTAAGTCTGGACTCAGGGGCTTTGGTTTCTTTAAGTCAGGGTGGTTAACCTATGGTCTGTGGATGTTGTTCCATTCCCAGCTCACTTCAGTCAGCACAGCCAGCCTTCAGGGATTATGGAAGCTGTAACTCAGCAACATATGAAACGGCCACAGGTTAGCCAGCCCTGCTTTAAACATTGGTTTGTTAGAAGAAATTGTGATGCCAAAAGGTTTGCCCGGATGGGGTCTGTGATGCTACAGTATGTGTGTTGTTATATAGGGAGTGGTTGGAGAGCATGCATAGCTCCAAGCAGTAGAAGTCAGCGGGGTAGCACAAGTAGACTGGTGTTGCTCACCTGCCTTGTCGCTGACAATAACTGAGGGGGAGCAGTGAAGCTTTGGGATCTTAGTAATAGTACAGTGTGGCATGGTGGCAGGTGTATTGGATTGGCTCTCACTGCCTGAACTGTGCTCAGCTGCCTGCATCTCACCCCTCTCAGGAACTGGGAGTGACACTCAATGTTTAGAAGGCAGATGAGCTGCATTGTCCTGTCTGTGCCACCTCACCAACTGCTACTGGCTCCAAGCAATATTTGCCAGGAGACTGGAATGTTGAGGTAACCAGAGGGTAGTTAAATTGTGAAGAAGGAAGGAAGACACATACAGTAAAGGAAAGCGGAGTGGGGTGGGTGGGAGTGGGGAATCTAGTTCTCCCATGATCTATCAAAGTATATTTTATTGATGCAGAAGCCCACCCCACCAAAGCAGCTGTGATTTGTAATCAGAAACTAGTGGACTGGGTTTAGTTTATAGACTGAACAGTCCAACTAAATAGGGAATGAAGGCAAGAATTCCTTGCTGTCTGAGGCTCCTTGTTTCTAGGGCATATGTCAGTGGGGTGGCCTAAAAAAACATTAGCTGCAGGAGACAGTATGGCATTGAGGCACAGGGGAACTGATAGCTAGCTTGCCATTCAGAACCATCAAGGAAGCTTTGCATAAACCTGGCACCCAGGCAACACTTGTAGCTCCTAGCAGGAGTTAGCTAGTATATTATGATTACTTTTTGTTTGATTTATTTGTCTCCTAATACAAAATGTTTCTAGGTGACTTTCATACACAATTTTAACAAACAACAACCATAAAGTTTGACAATTACATAGGCATGCCTATCTAATTTATAAGAAGGTGACGGTCCACAGGGGTTTCCTGAATCATCTAATAAGGAAATCATTATATAAGATCGGGATAAAATATAAAGGAATATTAGAACCAAAAATACCTCTGTGGACCTCGCCGACAGAAGCAATGGCAGTTAAGAAAAAGAACATAGAGGGGGTATGGGCCACATACCGAGTAATACTAGAAGGAAAAACAGGAAGAGACAACCCTAAAAAAAGTATGAAGAAATTAAGGAATATCTGACAGACTGGCTGCAGTATTTTCAAGTAAATCAAAGATTAATTATTGACAGGAAAATAGGTATTGCAAAAGAAACACCAAAATTTGAAAAAGAACTAATACAAAGTAAAGGAAAATATATCTCACAAGTCTATGACTTCTTATTAGAATGGGAATTAAAGGAAGAACAGGAACAATGGGAAAAACTATGGCAAGAAGACATTAAGTTTACGGCCTGTTATAATCTTAGGGAAAATACTATGAAAATGATGTACAGGTGGCATCAAACACCAGTACAACTTGCCAAAATGTATAAAAACAGGTCACCCATATGTTGGAGATGCAATAAGGAAAATGGGTCTTTTTTACACATGTGGTGGAACTGTATAAATGTATATGTGTGTGTGTATATATATATATATATATATATATATATATATACACATGTATATATGTAAATGTATATATTTAAAAATAATAAAGATTGAATTAAAGTTTGACAATAGAAGAAAATAGGGACTTTGAAATTGTTACTGTAAATATCATATCAAAGGGATTGTTTACCTTTTATAAAGTTGTTGTTTAAACCCTATGTGTGTTTGGATTTCAGACTCTCATACTAGATCATTACATGATTGAACTTTTGTGGTTTTAGATTGTGGCTTGGTCAGAAACCAAAGCTTCAACAAAATGTAGCTCACTGAGTTCATGCATGATGGAGAACAAGTGGTTAGTTTAAAAGTAGAAGCAGAAGCTTTCAGTTGCAAAAGGAGGGGAGAGTGCGTAAGCCCAAGGCTTGTTCATGTATTGGGTAATCGTGGTTTCCTATTCTGTCTGAAACAGCCCTATATCACCTCTATCCAAGAAATCAAGACATAGACAAGTCTGAGAGATGCAGGAATAATCTTGGCAGCTAACAGTGTTCCCTCCCATACAACTTTACATCCTCTTATTGTCTCCCTACCCCCTCGTGAACTGGCAGAATCATGGAGCCTTGTGTGGAGAGTATCTCACAGATGATTTGCAACCCCTTCTTACAGAGGAAGAAAAAAGCCCAATGCTGACTTCTTCCTTACCTGGATAGCTTTGAGAATGGAAAGCAGGGCATCCGATCAGAGGTGTGGTGGGCATGTTCAAACTTCATGCAGGGGTTGCAGAGCAAGGAGTCTTGTGCTGTCATCAATGAGTTGTTCTCTGCTTTCCTTTGTTGCATGGTAAGATTACACAGAATCTGTAAGTGGTGTTACATCTAGGACTGCCATGGAGGTTCCATGCCAATCCTTTTTGCTGAACATTCTCACTCTCATTTCTCTGCTTTTTAACTGGGGTAAAAATATCCATTGCTCCTGTCTATAAAAGACAAATGATTGATCTGACTGCCATTCCGTGAAATATGATTATGAAAATCAATTTAGAGATTGGCAATTGGGGAATTTGAAGCATTAAGATTTTTAAAGGGAGGAAGATGGCAAAAAAGGGGAGGAGAATCGTCTGTGGGCAACGCATGGAGCAAAAGGAAAGAGTATTGTATAGAAGACACTCAAAATGCAGAAGATAGTTAAATAGACTTTCAGTACTATAGTGCAGAGTGTACATCTGTTATACCCACTAAGACTTTATAAAACACACTGAGGCATCACAGAGAATGGCCAGAAATGCAAAAAAGAGAGAAAGAAAAAGAGGTGAACCACAAATTGATAAATAGTGAAAGAAAACTGAAACTAAAGCTGCAATTCCAACACCATTTACATGGGAACAAGTTACACTTAATTTAATAGAACGTATTTTTTGCGTAGGCATACATAAGGTTGCACTGTAAGACATTTTGTTAAACTTAATTTGTTTCATTTTCTTACTATAAAGATGATTGGTTGAATCCAACATTAGCAGAATGGACTTCCACCCACATAGCAGAACTTCCTGTTTGTCTCTTTCTGTTACCTTTCTTTCACCTTCAAAAAGGGTGGGTGACTACCCACCGCACTCACACATGAAAACAAAGGCCACCACAGCCAATCACAAATGAACAACCACACCCTAGGCCAACCCCAGCCTCTCTCGCCATCAAAGGAACACAAACAAACAGCAGAGAACCTGCACAAGCAACGCTGACATCGAACCCTACATACATTAAGTAAAATAGAAACATTGTCACCCGACCCCACCCCCACCCATCTCCCCCCCGTCCACCTCTTTCCCCCTTTTCTTCCCAATGTCTCAACAAATGAAACTGATTTGTAAAAATGATACATGTAAAAAATATGAGAGAGAGACATTGCACATACTTTTGTAAATCAAGAAATCTTTAATAAAAATACTTCCCCCCCCCCCGCAAAAAGGGTGGGTGACCCTCCAGGGCAGATTTTTTGGGGCACATAGGAAGCTTCATGGGGAAGGAGAAGGTGGCGAAGTCATGTTATGTCTGTTTCTGCACCATTGAATTCTACCCAGTATGTGCACTTTTATTATGTAAAGCATTTTCATCCTGTTCTTTAGTCAAAGAGCCTTCCAAAAGAATAACACGCTATCATAAAATAACACACTATCATAGAAGGATGCATTCTGTTTTTCATACTTGCTTTGTTGATAAAATTAAGACTATTTTAAAATGTGTGAACAATGGAGTAACTTGTCCGTAAACTAAAATGTACCGGTAGTTTCTTCAGAAGTGTACTGATTTGATTTGTTCGATTTTGCAGACCTCACTTGTCTCTTATCACAATCCCTCTCCCCCTGCTTCCTTGTTTTCTTGTGTGCATCATTTGCTCCCTAACCTTTTTGTTGTAAGCAGCAACCATGAAAGTCTTGTTTCCACCAAGTGAATTATGTGAACTGAACGTTAAAAGTTTTCTAGGTCTTCCACCTAAATTGCATATGAGTTATACATGGATATGTAGGGACTACATTTCAGAGTTTCAGAGTTATAAGAAATACAGTGGAACCCCGGGTTACGCACGCTGCAGGATGCGTACGTTCAGGATACGCACCGCGGCATCCCGGAAGTCCTCCCCGGAGTGCGCGCGACGCGTGGGTGCACAGAAGCGTTCTGCGCAGTTCGTGCATGCGCAGAAGCGCAAAAACCCGCGAACTTCCGGGTTTTTTCTTTTTTTCTTTTTGTGCGTTCATGTTACGCATGCCCGTGTTACGCACCACAACCCGGAACGGATTGCGTTTGTAACCTGGGGTTCCACTGTATACGATCTGGGTAATGATATGAGAGGCATACAAATCATTGGTTTGGGCTGATCTGCCAAAAATTGGGCAAAGTCATGTTTCAGTCCATCATCTTGATTCAGAATGGCACCTGGCATTCAAACAGACAAAGACTGCCACTTACCCCTTGGGGAATTGTGCAACAATATATTCAGAGGCATCAAAATAGGTGCAGGGTAGACCTGTCATGCCAAACTTGATGATGTTCCACCCAGTGGGATGGTGATATCTTGACACTGTTCGGAACTGTCATGCTAAGTTATATTTCGGTCCACATTCTTGATTTAAAAAGGTGGTTGGCACCATCAACAAAGACTGCCACCTTCGCCTCGGGAACCTTTGTTCATAAACATGAATGAACATATTTTGAAGATGGTGGTACAAATAAAATATTTATATTTACATTCCTGAAATAATAGAATTCTTAGACTGGTTGAGAACTGGAGAAGCATGAATGGAACTCTGCTATTGCAGTGAGGCTTCTTTGACTCCCTGCATTATCCTACTGCATACTTCTAAAAGCCAGTCCAGAAGTTTGAAGGACCCTCTGGGGGACTGCAGTGGAACAGGGGACTTGGTAGAATTTGGGGGTTGGGCTGCCTTCCTTGAGTTGTTCTTGTTAGCAGTAGCCGCCGTCTGTCTCAGGAGACAGTGGAGGAGTGTGCCTTTTGGGGGATGTGTGTGTGAAATCAAACTGTTGGAAGGTGCAGTGTCTGCTGTGGCCGTAGAGACGAATATGGGAAAGACATATTTTGTTGCAGCTGGGGCAGATGAAAGCGTTCAGTTCTGCTGTTGCAGGTGTACTATGATGTTTCTTCTTTCTGTGCTCTTCCCAGCAGTCATTCCTCCTCTAGTTACTGGTGTGGATACATGACCTGACTGTCTCCAAGCACCATGGTCATCTGCAAGGGATTCCCATAGGGCAGGGTTGATGTTGGCAGCCTTCATATCACATGCTTTGTAGACATCTTTGTAATGCAGAGTTGGTCTGCCAATGGGCCTGGTGCCTGAAACCTGCTCCCTGTAAAGCACATTCTTTGGGATCCTGCCATCCTTGGGAACTTTGCCATCAGAAAGGCACGTAAATTTATGCAAGATACCTTAGGATCCAAACCATTGTGTTCTAAATGTACTGAGTGCTGTTCATATTTTTTAAATTGTAAAATTGTTTTATTTTACATCAGGTACATAGCTAGATTATATTACAGTTGGACCAGTTCAATATAACACAATCTTTATCTTGTTCAGAAACTACTACATGGGTGTATTTCAAATGCGCTACCTGGATATACAATATTTTGAATATATAATCACATGGCACTTCTTTTTATTCTGGTAATGTTCATTATATTATCTGAAACTTAAAATAAGATGGTAGCCTGGGATCTCTCCTTTTAATACGTTGTTGGCATCTGGTAGCTTTTCACTTGAGCTTTTATGAGGTTGTATTTGAAAAATAATTAGGAGTCTCAAAACAAGTAATGCAGAAATGTTCTGAATATTTACCAGGATCTACAAATAAAAGTATTTATTCCTTTTTGTCTTTTAAATTGATCCCTTGACAAAGATTGGAAGAGTAGCATCTTTTGATATACAGACTAGATTTTGATCCTTGAATGGCCACCAGGGGGCATTGCTGCATTCATTGGAATAGAACTTGCGGTGAAGTTTTCACAATAGTTGTAGCTGCTCTATTTGAGGTTTTATATGGTGAAAAGGAAGTTGTTAGTGCTTTTGCAGCACTGGCAAATATGAAGAGTGACCAAAGGTTAGAGTGGCAAAGGAATTCATAGATATGAGTAAAGTATCTTATGCAATTCTATATAAGAATTGTATGGTTTCATCCATAGAGGCATGTGGAAGGTGCCTATGAATCTGTGAGCCAAGGTGTGAAATTATTTTGACTCTGACTGCCACTATATAGATTTGTAGTAAGCCAATTATTGAGATTGTGGTTTGATATGGGATATGATATAGCATCTGTTTACAATTTTCCCATCCTTGTTGCAGTACTCTGCAGAGGCCCCCTTTCTACTTCAACTCTCATTAACTAACTCTCCTTTCCCCTGCATACTCCTTTCTACCATATATCAGGTTTGGCATTATTATCTTATTAATTACTTTTTGGCAGTGCCTTTATCAGCCCCATGCATAACAGGCATATTTTTATGAAGGAGCCAATCCAACTTTTGGCGACAAGAACAGGAATTGAGAGGTGGTGGAAGTGGGGTGAGATGGTGAAAGAAAGTAGCCTCTGTAAGGTAACTTGCACCCGGTTGCAGTGACTTAGGCACATCATAATCACAAACCCATGCTTGAACCCAAACTGCTTACCACATGAAGCTGCTTTTCAGTCAACTTCTTGGATTAGCTATACTGTATGTGTGAACCAGGCCTTAGATGAATACTTTTGCTGTCAGGCTTGTGATTCTTCAGTTATAAATAAAACTCAGGTATCTTGTTTTCCTCTTTCCTTATTCATGCAAAAATACAGATTTTATACTATTTCTGATGTTTTCCTTGTTGATTGTGTCCTGAATTAGCCTGATTAATCCTGGCAAAGCTATTAAACTTCATAGGTGACTTAAGTGTATTTGTCTGAGAATATTGGCTATTAATCAACAGATGTTGTTTCAGCTGCTGCGCCTCCCTTTGTTTTATTGTTGTTAGATAGTACTGTTTTATTCTGATGTGATTTTAACTAGCCTAAACTGCATTGAATGATGAATTCACATTTAATGTGAGGCAATTGTTTTTGTTAGTTTGCTTAATAAATTAAATTCTATACATTTATTTTGAAGGCTGTTTAAAGATTTAGCAAATCTTTTTGCCTTTATGAAAATAGTATCATTTTCAGTATTGATGTTTTCATTTGTTTTCAAGTACAGTAAAAATGACTAAATCTATGTTCTGTTCTCACCCCTCCCCATTATTATGACAGTAGAGTGCCTTAGAGGCTAGCTGTGATTCTGAGAACATTGAAGGATAACAGCTGTCTGTGGATCTCTCTATCCACTGAACACTGATAGATGGGCTCCAACTGCTTCAGATAATACTTGAGGCTGCTTATACATTCCTAGCAACACATTACAGAGGGGGTAGCTGTGTTAGTCTGTTTTTAACCAGAGCTCACTTTGACAAATAACATCTTTGTAAATAAGATGACTCTTCATTGTTCATGGTGGTTGTGTCCTAGCTGAAATAGTGGTTTCTTTCAATGATTTTTGGAGTTGCATCACTGAGTAGCATGGCTAGATAAGGGCTCTCCAATTTACACTAGGTGTTGTACTGGCTTAAACAACAACAACAATCACTAATGACATAATTTGTTTAAAAAGTTACATTTTCTGGTACAGGCAAACCCCCAAACTTGAAGCAGGTAAGGATTTGGCTCATATAGTCTGTTTATAAAATTGAATTGTTCTAGAAATTATCATGTAGGTAGCAGTGTGATCAGACTGAACCTGCCTCGTAGAAAATAACAAGTAGAGACCTTGTAACAAAGTGTTGCAATGTATCCCTGGCAGGCCTGTGCAGAGCTCTGTCTGAAGCCTGG
Source organism: Darevskia mixta (assembly GCA_034641385.1). Taxonomy (NCBI): domain Eukaryota; kingdom Metazoa; phylum Chordata; class Lepidosauria; order Squamata; family Lacertidae; genus Darevskia; species Darevskia mixta. The sequence goes on along the minus strand of JAWWNH010000062.1, from coordinate 2,310,364 downwards.
GGTGGGCTTCTTGGCTGCAAGGGCCTGATCCCTGGTGTGCATAATGCTTGTAGCAAAGGGAACTAGATACCTTCACCCCCAGCAAAAAGAGAGTTAGCATCAAGTATAGTATTCCCTGTTGTTATTGTGTGGAAGTTATTTTATTTAATTTTTTTTGGACATTTTAAAGTGCAACCCAGCTTATTATACATACAACTGATTGCTGAATTTGTTTTGAGCAGAAATTTTGAAGGCAATTTTAAGAAGATTACATTGGGTGTGACATCTAATGCAGGCTAATTCCTTAATGTCAGAGAATGGCTCCTTCAGGATAGATAAAAATGGACATTTTAAATTTAATTTTTAGAAAATGAATCTTGCTAAAATTTCTAAAAAGGTTTTCTTAAAAATCAGTTTGTATTAAGCATGTTATATCTATACTCTCATTCTTTTAAAACTAAATTCATGACTGCTAATCAAATAACTAGTTTTCTATGTAAAAGAAAAGCATTGAAAACAATAACTTACTGAGATTAAGTTTTATATTTATTTAGTTATTTATTTACCTGCTCATCAAACCAATTCCACAGCAGGATACACCATAAAATATGTAATATGTAATAAAATATACAATCTGAAAATCAAACCGCTACAATAATACATCACATTTTCATAGCAGCACCATGAAAACAGTAAAACATATCCAGTCAATTTAACTAAATGCCTGAATAAATAAATATATCTTTAAAAGAAAGCTAAACCCATCAGGGTTTGCATCAACCTAATTCTTGAGGGGAGGGCATTCCAGTTATGATTAGGGCTTGGTGATATCTGGTTTTCAATATCACAATATATCGCCAGCTAAACATTGCGATATCTCGATATATCACAATGTCTGAAATAAGGCTGGAGCTTATAATAATCTGGGAAAATATTGGGGAAAAATAAAATTCTAAATTTGATATGTTTAATTAAATGAAAATTTACTCAGTGATAGCATGTTTAACTAAACCATTAAAGATTTCTGGAGAATATATTACTGTTCTGTTAAGGGTCTTATATAATCATAGCAACACCATGTACTTGGCTCCGTAACACATTGGGAACTGTTGTAGATCAGTGTTAGAAAGTCAGGTAGACAATCTAGGTGCCACTTGGCACCTGAAAAGTAGGTTACAGGTGGCCATCCAGTCTCTGCTTCAAAACCTCCAAGGAAGGACAGTGTACCACCTACCAAGGGAGTCATTTCCATCGTCAAACAGCTCTTACTGTCAGAAAGTTCTTCCTGTTGATTAGCCAGAATCTCCTTTCTTGTCACTTGAAGCCATTCATTCGGATCTTGCCCCTCCAGAACAGGAGAAAACATGCTACCTCCATCTTCCATGTGGCACCCCATCAGATATTTGAAAGTGGCTACCCTATTTCCTTTCAGTCTCCTCTTTTCCAGGCTAAACATATCCAGCTCCCTTAACCGTTCCTCATAAGGCTGGGTTTCCAGACCCTTGATAATCTTGGTTGACCTCCTTTGCACTTATTCCAGCTTGTTAATATCCTTCTTAAATGGTGGCACCCAGAACTGGACACAGTACTTCAGGCGTGGTCTTACCAAGGAAGAATAGAGTTGGGACTATGACACTATATTTCTTTTGGTGTAGCCTAGAATAGCATTAGCTTTTTGCTGTTGCATCACACTGTTGACTCATGTTAAGCTTGTTGTCTTCTAAGACCCCTAGATCCTTTTTGCATGTACTACTGGCAAGCCAGGTGTCCCCTATCTTATATTTGTGCAGTTGGTTCTTCCTAAGTGCAGAACCTTACATTTGTCCCCAATGAAATTCATTCTTGCGTGTATGTAGCTATGCATGTATGTAGCTCTACTCACTACTATAATATAGTGTATATATATTTCTTATATATTTTGTGCTAAAAAAATAAACAATATGTGTTCTTTATATTGAGCCACACTAATAAAAAAGATGTCAAATTATGTGTTACTTACTAAATCTATATAGTGTTTATCCTCCAACAAACTCAAAATAATGTACATGGGTGCCTCTCATATTATTTTATTTATTTATTACGTAATATATTTATATCCTGCCAAGTTGGAATTCAAGGCGGCTTACAACATTTAAAAACATCAGTCGTAGAATAAAGAATGGTAAAAACAATACTTAAAATACATCACAATATATCTAAAACCAGCAATTTGAACTGACAGCAGCCCAGACATCAGCATTGTCTGCACCTTAGTTTCCAAATGCATAAAGCCTTTACTGCAGAAGTAAATTGATGCATCCTTTCCTGAACAGAAGCAGGAGCCAAAGAAGAAGAAACTTTGTTTGCTGATCTGAATCTCCATCCCACAGGAAGATTCCAATAAACATGGCTTTAAGGCACACACCTTGCCTCTTGCTAGGCAGAGTAGAGACCCTGATAATAGCCTGATACCTGTGCTGCATCTCTATTCTGCCTAGCAAGAGGCATGGGTGTGTGCCTTAAAGCCACATGGATCTTTTGGGGGGAAAGCAGGGAAGCTGGGTCTCTACTCTGCCTAACAAGAGAAGGGAAGCTTATTGTTAATGCTGGGTCTGTCTCTAGCAAGAGGCGGGATTTGCTCCTTGCAGATTGTGCAGGCAGAAAGCAGCTTTTACTTCAAAGAGGCGGCAGGGGCTTTTACTGCTTAGAGGTGGCAAGGGCTTATGCCTTGCAGATCTGGCAGGAAATGGCCATTTACTTTGCAGTAAAGGCTTTACTTTGCTGTAAAGTGCTGCTTCCTGCCTGCCAGGTCTGCCAGGCCAGCTGGGAAGTGCATTCTCGATACAGGGTGAAAATATGAAAACTATCACAGCCTGGAGTTCATACATGTACAAAGGAACAAAGTATATTGCTCACCTCTAATTATGATGCCACTGTACATCTTTGTGGCACTGTTAAGAGACTTGATATCAGATAACGGGTTGGTATATAGCGGAAAAGGTGATCTAGCAAATATCCTAGGCCCAGTGTTAGAAAAGAATACAAAGCTGAAAAATGGATGAACTGCAGCTAAAATATCATGTTCATTTTTCACATGGTCTAGTCCTTCCCCTGCCCACCCTGCTAATATTCTTAAGAGGGTCTCTTCTCCAGTCTTCAGAGAGTAGCTGGAAGTGAGGCAGAAAAAGGTAATCCTTTCTTTCCACTTTGCAGTTTTAATTTGAAATCTTAGGCGCAGTGCTGCGCCCAGAGCTCAGAAACTGCTAGCGCTAATGAAATTCCCTGTCGCAAAATGCACCTAGAACAGGGGTCAGCAAACATTTTCAGCAGGGGGCCGGTCCACTGTCCCTCAGACCTTGGGGTGGGGGGTGGATGGACTATATTTTGGAGGGGGGGGGAGAACAAATTCCTATTCCCCACAAATAACCCAGAGATGCATTTTAAATAAAAGCACACATTCTACTCATGTAAAAACACCAGGCAGGTCCCACAAATAACCCAGAGATGCACCAGTTACAACTTTTTGAACCAAGTCAAAAGACTGCCCCTCATAAAACACCTTGCAATAATCTAGTCATGACGTAACTAATGGAAGAACCACTGTAGCTAAGAAACAGAAACAGTTACAGATGGAGTACTAACCGGAGCTGGTAAAAAGGCACTTCTCACCATGGAAGTAACTTGTGCCTCTGGACGACTCTGGATGTAAACCAGTGCTAGATTTATAGGTGACACAATAGTTGCATATTTATTACAGAGGAAAATTATGTATAAGTAGCATAGACATCTTGTTTTTGCCTGATGGAAAAACACTTTTCTGCTCTGTAACTGCAGAACTTCTATAAAGTTCTAGGCATTCCGTATCAAAGTAAGGGATTTTGCTTAGTATCCTCATGTGGGTAGAGGGAAAGCAAAAACAAACAATTAATTTTACAATTCCATCCCTGATGTCTCAGAAAATATTTGAAATGCAAAACAGGGAATCTGGATTGCATAATGACTAAGTTTTGGACAATGCTCTTAGCTAGTATAAAAGTTATATTCAGATGCAAATCAATATGCATCAACTCATTGTTATAGCAAACAATTGGAATGTGTGCTTGTTCAGGAACTTGTATTATATGGCGGGGGCAGATATTTGATTTATACCAATTATTATTTGATGTACTTTTCTGATATTCACTGATTTTAAATATTTTGATCTATTCACTTTTGAGTTTTTGTACTGAGGGCTGTTGCTTATACCTCTTTAAGATGACTGCTAGTGCTGCCTCTCATGCCATGTTTGCTAACAGTTTTGTCTTATTTCACCTGTTGCATTCAAAATTGCACACAAGTATTACAAGAATTGCTGTACACTAACTTTGATCTGAGACTTTATAGTATAGCATGCGCCCTCTTGTGGACAAATCCAAATGTATACTTAGAAAAAATAATGTTACTTAGACACGTGCATGTGTAAGGATTACTTTTGAATGATATAATTAAATGGAAGCCCTTTTCCTATAACTTGTTTTATGAAAAGAAGATAATTTCTGTCTTATATGGATCAAAATGGATCAAAATAACCATAGAGAATCAGCTGTATCAATAAAGCTGCTTATATTATTACATCTTTAAAAAATATTTTCCTCCATCTTCAAATTTATTTCTTCTTCCTAAAGATACACAGTTCTAGCTGCAGAAGGTATACTATGATAATGAAGGGCATATGGAAATCTGCTTTAATACTGTCTGCTCTGATGACTGGCCAGGTTCTCCAGCAGAGGTCTTTCCCATTACGTGCAACTTAATCATGTAACTAGAGATTGAATTAGGAACCTTCTGCGTGCTAAACCTTTGCTCTACTACTGAACTACAGCCTTTTTCTTAACCCTCAGATGTCTCTAGCACAGTTATATTTGTTAATATTGTAAACTTAAAGCCTACCAGCAACTGGACAAAAATAAGAGCAAAATAAGCTGTCATTTTTCATCATATAACTGATTCTTATGTATGTTATACTTTTGTTTGGATTTGTAATTGCCTTGTTCATTTTTTGGTAACAGCCCTTAAAGCTGCCAGTTGTAATTAGCATCCTGAATTAGGAATTTATGTAGCAACGAGATGGATATGGTCCATGCCAAGTAAGTCTTGAATAGTAAGGTAAAACCCAGCATTGAGATGGAATATAATTGCATTTTCTCTTAGCACATTATTTAGTACATTTTAATCTTTTACAACAAAATACCTTTATGTTGGTTGATTACTGTGTAAAATTACAGTAATGATTGGTCTGGCATCATCATTGGAGACAGCAAACACTGACCTTTGGGGGGCAGGTGGAAGCATTTGAGAAATCTAAGGCACCCTACTTTGTCCTATCAAAACTTTGATCTTAAACTGGTGGGCTGGGACCCACTCCTGGGTCATGGCATGATCTAAGGTGGGTCACAAGAGCAACACTACCACTGAACAAATATATGGGGGGGGGGAATAAAGAACTGGATCACCAAATGCATGTTTGGGTTAAAGGTTGGTCCTGCATCTAAAAAGTTGAAAATTACTGTGTTAAAAGAACAAGAGTTTTAGTAGGCTGAAATGTAACTGGAGGATACTTTTGTTCTTCATTGCATTTCATGATAGCATAATCCTTTTGATTTTTTTAAAAAATTGTTTCATTCCTAATGGGTGTTGAAATGTGGTAGTCATCTGAACTGCATGAAACTGAATGTGACTTGTCTAGATGAACATTCTCTTATTAGCCCCCATCCTGAAATTACACTATATTTGTTCTGTAAGTTGTCTGCAGAAAGTTAATCTAAACAGTTTCTGTTATAACACCATTGTCCTGATCTAGCTAAGATCTTCAGCTGTTAAAAAACATAGATAAATGCAACATATACAGTTCCCCAATCTGATCTGTCTTCCCTTTGCTACTCAGTAACTGGCCTGTGTGATGTATGATGTATGTATTTTTGTGCTTTATGGTTTATTAACTTCTAAATAGCAGTAGATCGCTATCTGCCTATAAGTTCCACAGCGATGATTGTGCAAAAGTTGCCTTTTGATATTCTATAAGATGTGTGGAGATTAGTGAAACTAGCTAGGCATTAACTATAGATGTAAAAGCAAATGCTCTTATTTCCAGTCTTTCACTTATTTCCATTTGTCATGTGCTCTGTATGGCTAAGAAACTTTATAGTATTGTGTTTTGTTAAATGGTCAGAATGAATGTATAATTAAAACTTACTTGACATTAAAGGCTTATTTCACACTATGTAGAGATAAACCTAGGTTTGTGACCAAGCGTATCTACATCAGGGTGCCACTCATTACTTCCTGACAAGTGTCTGTCTGTAGGACCCAAGTGATTTCCAATACTTTTTTAAGAGTCACATTTACACTTCAGATGTGCAGTTAACTCACTTTATCTGCACATTTAAAAAAAAACCCCACAAATGTGTGAAAGGAAACTTTTTTACCTTGCTGATTTATAGTAATGGTTCATCAAGAAGTAACTGCTTTCACATGTTAATTATTTAATCTAGAGGATCACTAGAGGCATGTGATTAGATTTTTCTAATTTCCCAACTGTGCAGATAAATACACAAAACTGAATAACCTACACAAATTTTAATGGGCCACATGTTTGGGGGTGTGTGGGTTGACTGGTGACTTTACAAACTGCTTACCTAGAAGAAGGTGCCATCCGTGTAATGTCTATCTACAAAATCATGGCAGTTGTTTTCCTTGTGTTTATGAAAACAGTAGATTCTTAACTTGTTTTTTTATTTTACTATAGCTGCTGTAAGAATAATAAAGTTCAGTAAAGTTAGTTTTTTACATACTTGGGAACTTCTTGGTGGTTCTTTGCAAAATAAGTATTTCTTTCTCATTCCAGTGCTTGGGAGATGGGAAGTAATGATAGCTGGCATCCGAACTAAGATCTGTGTGTAGGCACTACCATCCCAACATTTCAGGATGAATGGGGATATGCCTCATGTTCCCATCACTACTCTTGCAGGGATTGCTAGTCTCACAGACCGTAAGTATCTCTCTTGAGTTTTGTTGCAATTCATTAATTAACCCGTTTGGGGAGCAAAATTCTGAACTGCACATTTATTTTTATGGTGGGGGTGGGTTTAGTTTTCTTTAAACTCTCTCTGCCCTTTGGCATTTTATGAGTTTCTCTCTATGTGTCAGTGGATAAAAGTTGGAGGAGTATTGTGTCCTTCTCTTGGGCAGATGACCATAGGGCCTTTGTGGAATCTGGTTCCTACTAAAGAATGTTTTATTCATAATTTAATAAAAACTGTGAGATTGAAACCTGCATAGTGAAATGCAGCTGCTACACTATAATCTCTACACTGCCTACCTTCCTCTTGGGCAGAAGGATGCCATTAAAGGTTCCTTTGTTCTGGTTTAAAATGAAAGCTGCAGCACCTTACTAGGCTCACTTTGTGGATGGGTGGTCACCTGCACACTCCTAGGCTCTTCATGTGGGAAGATAGTAGGGATTAGGAAATGCCTTGTTTAGAGCATTGTTGATTTAGCTTCTTTGAAGTGAAATTGACAGGACATATAAAACAAAATATATTCCAGGAGTAAGGAGAGTGCCTAAACATCCCCCAGATTCATTTTTGAAGGTCTATGCAACAGGGTACTGGTGCAGGTGGAACTGATAGTTTGACTGGTATGCATGATGCTTAATAGTGAGACTAGTTTTGAAATTAATGCATCTAGTCCAGTTATGTCATGGGTTTTGGCACTGGCAAAATACTGATTGTCATTAATGATGTAGTAGGCACTGTAACTGAGCACATTCCCAATCACAATCTGCACAATGCTCAAATTAGCAATGGAAGGTGGGGAGAAATGCTTTCTAAAACATTTATGTATTGGTGGAATAATGCAATTATTTTTTTTACCCTTTTCAAAATAGTTTTGAACCAGCTTCCTCTTCCATCACCTTTACCTGCTACAACTACAAAAAGTTTGCTCTTTAATGGACGAATTGCAGAAGAGGTGAACGGCCTTTTGGCCTGTAGAGATGAAAATCTGGTTTCACAGCTTGTGCACAGCCTCAACCAGGTTTCAACAGATCATATGTAAGTATTAAAAGTCACTTCACAAATTAATGTCAAAAAGTTTCAGTATAAACTATAGCAGAGGCAGGTTATAGATATTATTGTGTTGTTCTATCTTAATGGAATGCAAGATTCTGTAATTATTGAACATGGCTGTATATTTTTCAGCAACAGAAGGCCACTTATCTATTATTGTGCTGGATTGGATGCCAGCAATAAACTTCAGATTTGGTGCTGTAGAAACTAATTTCAAAGAAGGTGGTTTGAATGGATTTTAAACTAAGAATTATTTTAGAGAACAGGGCACTTAATCAGTGGCCCTGTACTGACAAGATTAAACATCTCACCAGGGTCTGCTTCCAATTATAATTTATTTGGAGAGATGCGAGAGAGGGCTGTATAAAAATGTGCGTATTAGTTCTGAACAATTCTAAGATTTCATAGAGAAGAATTTCTACTTAGGAAAGAGTTCTGGTCTGGGGAAAAGTGGCCCTAGCATGAACTCCGCGTGGCTTATTGACCTGATGAAAATAGAGTGAAGACAATATATTAAATGTTTAAGCAAAGTAATCTTATGGACAGTAGTATGATAGAACAGTAGTGTAGGTGAGCCTAAGTATCCTGTCTGTAGACCTGCTTATGGCATGTGAAAGCTGTATTAAATTTAAATATATATAATCTATATTTTTTTTAAGCTTGCTCTGAAGAGGAGGTCATAACCAGCTGGCACAGTGTGTTCCCATGACGCTGAGCTAGGCCTATTCAGAACAAATGGTTAAAAGTCCTGTAGGCATTTTTCATAGCTCCTCAAATAAAATAGATCATATCTGCTGCTCAGTTCTAAAGACTGCCAAGATGGTTGCTCTGACTCCAATTATTGACAGGCAAAATTGAGACAGGCGAAGTGTCTTTCTAATCAGAAACACAGTTGCCAGTATCGAGCCTAAAAGAACAATATAAAGTTTAAAATTTAGCTTCAGAATAAATTAGACAGAGGAATTTGTCAGAGAAAACAAGATAATAGATAGCAACACAAAACTGGTTGTGTAGAGAAATTTAAGTAGATTCCACCCATAATTTACAGGATAGGGTACACAAAGATTGAGAGTGACTCTTCATTTTATAGGATTGCTGTATTATTCATTGATACATCACATAAACCAAGGATGAGCAAAAGATTATTTATTTTTGACAATTTATATACTGCTTAATTACAATTGTCTCTCAGTGGTGTACAAGTAAGTCAATACTGTACAATGATTTCCAGAACTCAAGTGATTCTGGTTGTAACTGTCCAGAGTGCTGCTTCTATATATACCATGTTACTATACTACAAGTTGGCCAGGCACTCAGAGACAAAGGAATGTGTTCCCAAGAGGTAGTATCCAGGGGGCCAAGGAAAGTGAAGAACAACTATAGTTCAAATTCAAGCTGGGATAAAAAGTCAAGCAAGTTTCTCTAGACATTCCAAATTAATGAATTAGCAATTGAAATCCAAAATAAAACAAAATACTTTCTATCTTACAGCTTCTTTTAGATAACACTTATAGAACCCCTTTCTCCCCTGTTTTTTGCATTCCTATAAGCACTACTGAACCTGAATTAGAATATATGTGAAGAAGAAGAATTTAAAGAAAGGTGTTTTTTTTACGTAATATTTTTATTTGCTTTTCTGTTATATCTTGCCATCAATACATACTCTGTTACATTCATGCATTAAATGAAAATAAAAGCGATACCATAAATATAAAACATGAACATATAATAATAATCGTAACATATCTAAATCCCTCCAAGTTGTTTAATTCCTATATATCTTTGCTTAACTTCCCTTCCACTCTTTCCTTGGTTTCCTATCTACTATCCTTTTAAACTGTGTTTTCTTATTCTTCTACCTTATTCTCATTACATAGTATGTTTTTACACATACTGCTGAGTGCTTGTTCAACCTGTTATGATAGTTTTCTTGTTATAATACTTTTCCATACAGTCTATATATAATGTCCAGTGCTCTTTCAGTTTCTTATCATCTTTATTTCTTAATCTGTTTGTCATACCGGCTAGTTCTATATACTCTAATATTTTGAGATGCCATTCTTCTCTTGATGGAATTATATCTGTTCTCCATTTTTGTGCGATTAAGATTCAAGCGACTGTTGTCACATATATCCATAAGTTAATTTGGGGTTTTTTTTTTTTTTTTTTGGTATTTCTGACATTATTCCCAAAAGAAAAACTGGGTTCTTGGGGAACCTTCTTTTAAACATTTTCTTAAGTTCATTAAGAACTTAAGAATAATTCAGAGAAAGTTGCCTTTGCTGAACCATCACAGCTGTGGATACCTTCTGTGTTCTTCAGTTACAAACATGGAATTATCTGAATGACCTATATTAGAAAAAAATGTATACTTGAAACAAATCACTTGGAGACTCACTAATGCCACTTTCCTTTATATATGCTGATGAAATTAAGATTCAAACAAATAAGGAAAGTTTCATTGCCTAGAAGTGATGTGTATAATAGGCACCAATTTACTGTTAGGCACACACTAGCAGCAGTAGGTATTTGTTACTCCACCTAGGATTGTTCCAGTGTCAAATAGTGTTAGTACTTGTGAGACCCCTTTGTGAAGAGTTTCAGCATTGCTATTGATAGGTACAGAAATCTAAAATGGGGGAAATACAGTGGTACCGGTACCTCGGGTTCTGAACTTAATTCGTTCTGGAAGTCTGTTCTTAACCCGAAACTGTTCTTAACCTGAGGCGCGCTTTTGCTTATGGTGCCTCCCGCTGCTGCTGCCATGCCACCGGTGCCCAATTTCCCTTCTCATCCTGAGGCAAAGTTTGCAACCGGGAGCAACTACTTCTGGGTTAGCGGAGTTTGTAACCTGAAGCGTTTGTAACCCAAGGTACCACTGTACTTCAAACAATGCCCATGTACTCTGTCATAGAAACATGAGTTGCAACAGTTCCCATTGGAAAGAAAAAAGGATATGTGTTAATGATCTTGTACAATTTTTCTGTTTAGTAACTTCCTGTATTTTTGAAAAAATCTCATCCGTCCCTGTTTGTTTATCTCCAATGTCAGAGAATTGAAAGATAACCTTGGCAGCGATGATCCAGAAGGAGATATACCGGTCTTGCTGCAGGCTGTCCTGGCAAGGAATCCTAATGTTTTCAGGGAGAAAAGCATGCAAAACAGATACGGGGTACAAAGTGGTGAGAGTTTTTATTCATTTTATTATTTCTAAGCAAGATAATATTCAGCTGTGTTACTTTTCATTGTGATACTCTAAACTGATTGTGGATAAGATAAGCACCTGTAACTGCTCTGAAAAATTTGCAGAAAGCTGGAGGGCTATGTGTGCTGCTGAGAATGGATTTTGAGATGCTGGCCAATTGTGTGTGTGTGTGTGTGTGTGTGTGTGTGTGTGTGTGTGTGTGTATAAGAGAGAGAGAGGGAGGGAGAGAAAGAGAGAGAGAGAGAGAAAGAGAGATGTTGCTCAGATACCATTGTCATATGCACAAATGTGTTTGATGCTTGTAATACTTTATCTAGATAATAGCTATCGTTGAAGATATTTTGCAATAGTTATGACAAATGGAAAACAAAGCATTGAATTAAATATACAAGTGAGTAGGTACTTTGATGTGACTTTTAAAACTTTTTTGTTTTGTTTTAAGGAATGATGATGCCGCAGTACAAACTGTCTCAGAATTCCATGCATGGTAGTCCTGCATCTTCCAATTATCAGCAAACCACTATCTCTCATAGCCCTTCCAGGTAAATAAAGTCTGTAACATAGGATCATAATTTTTTAAGCCTGTTTATAAAACCTATTTAATATTTTGAGTAAGGACTACTGTTTTTCTAAATATTGAAGTGAGGCACTTTGAACCCCAGACAAAACGCATAACTAGATGAACCATAAAAAGATGGCATACAGTATGATGCAAAGCTGTAGGGGTAGGATTCAGTAGAGTGTGCATCCAGAATTCAGATATTCAACACTGCGCCCCAAACCCCTCAGAACTGTCTCAGTTACACCTGAAGTAATTCCCCCACCCCACCCCAGCAAGCATCCTTATTGGTAGTTCTCATGCCAACCTTTCCCTTAACAATTGATACAATATGGGGGTTTAAGCAGCAGTTCACAAGATTATTGCAGGGATGTACATAAACAGAAATTCTGATAGATTCTACAAAATTGCAATTGATTCTCTGTTAAGAAATGTCAGTGAAAAAGTAATTTGGGTAGCAAAAAATAAAATGAACTTACGAAATACACAAGAACTGTTCTCCAAATATTTGACAATAAAAGGAATTATTTGATATTTAATGCAAGGTGTGTTGACTTACTAAAGTCTTGGTATTATGCAAACAATGCACTTAAAATGCCAGGAAAACTTTTTAGTGCCTTCAATTGTAATTTGAGGAGTTATTAGGAAACGCATAGTATAATCAGTTAGAAAAGGTTGCTAGGCTATACATGGACAAGGAAAGTAGTTAAGCACAGTTTATGACATTGGTTTTGAGATTTTCTGCAAGCAGCTTTTACTCAATAGTAGTTCTCACGATTTTATAGTGCTTGCACTTCTTTTTCCAATTTTCATTTACTTGTGTAAAGAAAAGGAGGCAATTTCTTAATCTTTAGTCAGACTTGTTTTTCTATTTTTTTTATACAGGGTTCATTACAGATCTTAATGAATAATATATAATGATCTTTAAACAAATCAATTTTAGATTCTCATAGTCTGATCCCCCTGCTCTATCTAAATTATTGGAGGCATATTTGACAAACCAGTCTGCCAGTAGAAGCTCCACAAGGACTTTCACTAGTGCAACAGGGCTTCCCCCCCGTCCTCCCCCATTGACTCTTGGGGTGTGGGGTGGAAGAGCTCTCCAGACAGTTTCAGGGGAGGAGACCGTGGACCATTCCTCCCTGGGATAATACTGGTCTTTCCAACAGTAAAGGACTATTTTAAGAATTTCCTCCTCTGGGAGATTTATATGGCCCTTCCATGAGTTGAAGAAGCTTTCTGCTCATGGAAGAGTGCCTATGGACCAAATCCATTAATTACTAGGAATTGTTTTATCTGTTTATTGTATTGTATAACATCTGTGAAATTATTTGAGGAAAATCATGTTTAGATTGATGTTCATATATGCTTTGTTTGGATTTTATTTACAGTCGATTTGTGCCACCACAAACAAGCTCTGGTAATAGATTTATGGCACCACAAAACAGCCCTGTACCTAGTCCATATGCTCCTCAAAGCCCTGCAGGATATTTGCCATATTCACACCCTCCAAGTTACACGCCTCACCCGCAGATACAGCAAGGTATTTATTTATTTTCTATGTGTCTTTGGAATATATATATGTACAGAGTTGGTTTTTGTCACTGTATCACATTCTGATACACTATTCAATCTAAGTACCTCTTATATCAGAAATTCATACCTTACAACTGGTGAGCATATGGATAATGAAGAAAATATTCAAATGTGCTGCTGGTGACTGATTCTACTTATAAGAATTAATCTTGAGCATTAAAACTCTTTTTCAGTTGCGCTATAAAACAAAATACCAACACAGACAATAAGATGGAGTAATTGCTCCCATTTTTATTTCATAGAATGTATTACATGTACACAAATTATTCTCTTTAAAATAGAGAGTTATAGTTAGCTAATTTTTCTCTAAACCATTATTTCCACCTATTTGATAACACAACTTGCAGTTATAAACTACAGTAAGTGGAAAACTTTAATTTTCAGAATAATTAATTTTATAACTATGAGCCAAAGCTTAAAGCTTGAAGACACAAATTAGTTATGTCAGACCGTTATTTTAACAGTGTTACTATTAACAGAATTGTAAGTAAAACAACAACAACAATTTTAACTACAACTCTATAAGTTTATATTATTATATTAATTATATTATATTATTATATAATTGTTGTTATTACCGGTATTATTATACCCTGTGTTTCTGGGGGGCTTCCAACACATATAAAAACATAGTAAAACAAAAGCTGGTGCAACAGAAGTATAGGTTGCAAACAGGTTACCGGTATTTTAAAAAAATATTCAAAACAATTCCAATACAAATTCATACTTTATATGCTGTCCCTGATCATATGTTGCACACAAACATTAAAGTGTACATGTCAGTAACGGATGCAAGATTTTAAAGTTTTGGCCTAGAATCACATCCCAACCATGTGCATGGGATGTTGTCATGCACTTCAGTTATATGGTGAAATAGCAAAGAACAAAGTTCCAGTTTGGGTGAAGATAGAAAATGTGTTTGCTACAAAAATAGGAAAGTGGCTTAAACAGTTATATGTGTATGAGAGGGGAAGGGATGGAAGTGGGGAAAAGCTCACATTTTCCATTTAATGAGTGGGGAGCAGTGCTTGTGATCCAGAAAGCTACAGTGGAGGCCTAAGTGCAGTGGAGAAACTCAAAATACAGTTGGTTTGGGTCAAAGAAGGGTAGAATGAATGGCAAGGTCAGGGAAACAGAGAAGACAGCAAAAGGGAAAGGTAGAAATGTTAATAATTACCTCTCCAAAGCAGGGAGATGGCGTAGGAATGGACTTCCTGGGATTCACAGTGACTCAAGAGTTAAGGGTTGGGGTTCTTTTTCAAAGTTTTTGAAGCAGTGAAATACAATGTATTGTATTGTCATACACTCTTGAGTTTCTTGACATCAAGAGGATGCTGAGGATGACTGCAAGGCAGAACACCTTAGTAACCATTAAGCAGATGGAATGGACAATCAGAAAAAAGCCACAACTCTCCCATGCCTCACAGGTGCATTGGGGTCAAAGTCTGTGTGGAGCTTAGGCAAAACTTAGTTTAGGAACCATATTCATCTAGTCAGTCTTACAATTTGTGGAGTACTAGTTCTCAAAATCTGATCTCTGAAATATGTTTTTAGTTAAAGAAAACATAGAAACCACACTGATTAAATATAAATATGAAATCTGTGCTTGAAAATTTATACTAGAAAATATTTAAACGTATGCATTCACTCTTATCTTCTCTTATTTCAGCTTCAGTATCCAGTCCCATTGGGATGAGGAATATACATGAAAATAAAGTTACAAGTCAGTTGTCAGGCAATTCAGCTAATCACCATGCTGATAATTCTAGACATGGCTCAAGTGAAGACTACCTGCAAATGGTGCACAGAATAAGCAGTGAAGTATGTAACAGACCATTTTAATGTTTTATAAACGTTAAGGCACTGTTCCCTGAAAATAAATAAGAGTGTGTCTGTGTGTCTATGTGTCTATGATCTATTGTGAGTGTGTCTGTGTGCGTGTGTGTTAGGTACCTATGCTGTACATTAATTTTTGAAAGATGGAAAATTTTGTGCATACAGTTAAAACTTTAGCACAACTTCAGACTTTGTCCCTAGTCTGATTTTATAAATTAGTTCACTGAAAATGATACAGAGCAGTAGAAACATTGCCTTTGGGTGCTTCTGTTTAATACTGTACTTGAATGACAAATGATGATATTTTATGGTAAAGCATTCCTGTATTACTTTTGGTCAAGTAACCTACAAAATGAGATTAGTATTGCTGATCCATAGTATGATGGTTTTTAAAGGAATACTTAATCTTGTGTGATAACTTGTTGAATTCTTAGTTCCTCACACTTCCTGGTATGTTTCACATATTTTGAAAGCTTTTTTGGGTGCAGAAAGGGCATGATGCAATGTGAAACTGTTTCTATTCGGAAACAAGATGCTGCAGTGGGGCCTTTTCAGGTTCTCAGGGAAATAGCTCCACATTGCATTTACTTTGAGAATGCATCACTGTAGCCCTAAACTGTTGATGGTGAGCCAGAGCTGTTTCATTCCCCTGGATGTGAGAGAAATAGACCTACGTTTCCGAGCACAATTCAAAGTGTTGGTGCTGACCTTTAAAGCCCTAAATGGCTTTGGTCCAGTATACCTGAAGGAGCGTCTCCACCCCCATCGTTCAGCCCGGACACTGAGGTCCAGTGCCGAGGGCCTTCTGGCGGTTCCCTCACCACGAGAAGCCAAGTTACAGGGAACCAGGCAGAGGGCCTTCTCGGTAGTGGCGCCCGCCCTGTGGAATGCCCTCCCTTCAGATGTCAAAGAGAACAACAACTATCAGACCTTTAGAAGACATCTGAAGGCAGCCCTGTTTAGGGAGGCTTTTAATGTTTAATAGATTACTGTATTTTAATGTTCTTTTGGAAGCCGCCCAGAGTGGCTGGGGAGACCCAGCCAGATGGGCGGGGTATAAATAATAAATTATTATTATTATTATTATTATTATTATTATTATTATTATTATTATTATTATTATTATTAGAGCATCCCTCCTCGTCCTCTTGTAGTACTGGTTTTCCTTCCCCACTTCCTCCAAGCTCTTAAAAGAAGCTGGAGAAAGAGATGAAGGAGTGTTTTCTTCTCAATTGAGACTTAAGTTTACTAAGAAATGTTTTTCTCTTTAGCCCATGATTTGAACCACAAAATATAGTAATGCTTTGTTCATAATTATTAACTTTCATAGCTCGATTGTACTACTATATGATTAATGCTTTTATTTTCATATACAGTGTTACCTTGGGTTACAAACACCTTGGGTTACAAACACTAAAGGTTACAGACTCCACTAACCTGGAAGTAGTAGCTTGGGTTAAGAACTTTACCTCAGGATGAGAACAGAAATAATGCGCCAGTGGCGTGGCGGCAGTAGGAGGCCCCATTAGCTAAAGTGGTACCTCAGGTTAAGAACTGTTTCAGGTTAAGAATGGACCTCCAGAACGAATTAAGTTTGTAACCAGCGGTACCACTGTAAAATGTAGTCCTTGTTGTTGCTAATATCTGGCATGACAGACAAATTGCACTGGTAATTATCCTTGTGGCAACTTCATAAAAAGCAAAAACAGGAAGTCATTGAAAAAATTGCTCCTTTCTAATAATCCACTAATATGATCCCTAGGAGGGTGATTCTTCAGTAAGGAACATTGCATCGTTTTCCTTGAGATCACCACAGTCCGTATGTTCTCCTGCTGGAAGTGATGGAACCCCTAAAGGTAACTATATGGCTCTTTGATACTGTTGTACATAAGAAACCTAGATCTGTGCCAAAAGTTCAGGACAAAGAAAGTTCAGGACAGAAAACTTGTGGATTTCTAAACAAGAACATGACTTTGTTAGATGAAAGGATAACTCAACAATAACTTTTGATACACCTTGAAAATTGACAGTATTTCAACACATTGCCCATGTGGAGGGCTAAAGTGTATTTCAAGAGAGAGACTGTTTCACTGTATCATAGTTTAAATCTATAGTTTATTTTTAAGAAAATATAAATAATATGGCAGATTTAATCTGGATATTCCTGATTACCTTCTACATCAGAAAAAAATTCAGATTCATAACTGTTTATATTTTTCATAACCCCCATACTGCTTAGAGTTTTGGCCTATCAAGCAGAATGCAGCTTGCAAAGCCATCTGTTTTTTCTCCCTCCCTCCCTCCCTCCCTCCCTCCCTCCCTCCCTCCCTCCCTCCCTCCCTCCCTCTTTTCTTTTTATTTTACAGTGATAGGAAGGGCCTGGAGGGCCACCTGGTCAGATGGCTATAACTTAAATGAAGCCTTTTCCAATATGTCTTTGACTACAGCACCCATCAGCTCTAATCATCATGGTCAGTGGTTGGAGATGATGGGAGTTTTAGTCTATAACATCTGCAGGGCACCAGGTTGGGCAAGTCTGGCTTTAGTGGGTCACAGGTTTTGCAGGCCTGCCTCACAGCGTTGGACACTGAAAAAATAAATACCAGGATTCTTTACCTTACTTCCTGCCCTCAAAAATTGTTATTCAGGCTTGGTCAACACTAATTTCTGATGAAACTGAACACCCAAAAAGTTGAAAAAACAATTCCAATTAGAAGTTTCAAAAAACTAATAACATGTACCTTTTGTCAGTACATGTTCACTATGTACTTTCTTCTTCATGATACCATTAATTTTGTAGTCACATTGTTGGGAAAGAAACATGTTTAGACCACTTGTTGGCTTAATAGTTTAGCTGAGCTCAGATATATAGTTAGTTGCTGTACAACCTGAAGAATTCTGTTACATCTTTTGTTGAATGCAACTCCTCTTTCTTTCCTTTACATCATAAAGATATTGTATGTAGGAAATGTCTTCTATGTACATTAATGGGTTTGAATGTGTGGCAGACTGCTTTCTAATATTTTCTGAAGTTACAGAACTCTAGCACTGCCTGTCTTAAATAAAACCTTTATCTCTATTGTTGATGTATAGTGCTATAATCCCCCCCATAGTATTGCTACCCTTCTACTGGTGTTAATTAATTTTTACGGTGATAGATAAAGCTCCCTTTATCCTTGGCAACTAAATGCATCACTAAATAAAAAGGTCACCCGTGCAATCTAGGCAAGGAGAAGGGTGTTCCATAACATGAGAGTCAACACCAAGAGCACTTTTTGTTCTTCATCCTATTTATTTTCAACCTGTTTATTGACAAGATGTACATTAAGAGTGCTAATAAGGGGCAGATTGAGTTGACCACAGAGATTATTACTGGACAAAGACAAAGAAGGCAGCCCCTTAGATAATACCAGTCAGATTTAGATCGTATCTAAAAAAGGAATTATTCTATGTTTATAATGTTTATGTTTTTATTTATAATCTGCACTTTCATAAAATATAGCAGGGTAGATTACAACACAAAATATGATGAAATCAATCTTAAAAACAGACATAAAGCATAATTAAAAATATCAACAGATACTGGTTGATTAAAAAGAAAAAATCAGCCTGCCTAAACAGTACTGTTTTCAGAATACTTCTGAAGGCAGGCCGGAATGGTTCTCATTGAACTGCTACAGGTGTGCAGTTTTACAGGACAGGGCCTCCCACACTAAAGGCTTTGACTCCTAGTGAAGGCCAAACCTGTTGAGGCCCTTCATCTCACTGTGGAATGATGAGATGCAAAGGGCCGTTGACACAATTGCTCCCTAGTATTCTATGGAGCTATGGGCAATAAAATAGACCAGATGACTGGTGGTACAGAATGTTCTTATCCTTATAAAATTCATTGGTTGCCAAGTTAACTCAAAGCGACTTCAGTATATAAATAAATGCATACATTAAAACTGGAATAATCCCCCACCCCCACCCCAAAAATATGAAAGTCAGTTCTGTTTTTCAAAAGCTGGGAAAAAACATCCCACCCACTCAAGGGAGCCATAGATAATTAAAAGGATAATTAAAAGCCAAATGCCCCCCTTTTTTGGCTGGAGCCTAAATGTATATGATGATAGCACCAGCTTAGTTTCTCTGGGGAGAGCATTCCACAAGTGAGGAACTACTACTGAGAAGGCCCATTCTCATGATTCCACTCTCTGGACCTCCCATGGAGCAGGGTGGATGGGTGGGTACCTGAAGAAGGGCCTCATATTATGATTACAGGTTCCAGGTCAGTACATATGGGGAAAGGCGGTCCTTAGTCACATAAAGCATTGTTCCCCAACCTTGGGCCTCCAGGTGTTTTCGGACTACAATTCCCATCATCCCTGACCACTGGTCTTGCTAGCGAGGGATGATGGGAGTTGTAGTCCAAAAACATCTGGAGGCCCAAGGTTGGGGAACACTGACATAAAGCTTTATAGGCCAAAACCAGCACTTCAAATTGGGCCTGGAAACTAATTGGGAGCCAGTAAAGTTGGGTCAGGATTGGTTTTATGGGCTCAGATTGTCTTGCACTGGTGAGCAAATAATTCTGCACCAGCTGCAGTTTCCAAACTGCATTCAGAGGCAGCCCCACATATAATGCATGGTAGTAATCTAATGTAGAGGTCACCAGAGCATAGACAACAGAAGTTGGACTAAAGGTAAAAGGTAAAGGACCCCTGGACAGTTAAGTCCAGTCAAAGGCGTCTATGGGGTGCAGCACTCATTTCTTTTCAGTCCAAGGTAGCCGGCATTTGTCTACTTGCACTGGTGTGCTTTTGAACTGCTATGTTGGCAGGAGCAGGGACAGAGCAACAGGAGCTCACCCCATTGCACGGATTCGAACCACCGACCATCCGATCGGCAAACCAAAGAGGCTCAGTGGTTCAGACCACAGTGCCACCCGCTGTTGGACTATCCATGTCCAGAAAAGGAAGTAACTGGACCTCCTGTTGAAACTGATGGAAGCAACATGACCAAGACCACTTGAGCCTCAAGTGACAGTAATGGATCCAGAAGTACTACCAAGCTATGTACCTGCTCCTTCAGAGGGAATGTAACCCTATCCAGAGCAGGCCACCTCCCATTCACCAGTCCAGGGAACCATCCACTTATGGTGCCTCAGTCTTCTCCGGATTGAGCTTCAATTTATTGGCTCTCATCCAGTCTATTAATGAGGCAAGACATTGGTCCAACATATTCACTTCCGCAGCTGAAGATACAAAGAAGATGAGCTGCGCATCAATAGCATATTACTGATAATGTACTCAAGACTTGAGATGACCCCACTCAGTGATTTCCTGCAGATGTTGAACAACATGGGGGATTAATCTGAATTCTGTGGAACCCCACATTGAAGACTCCATGGGACCGCATGACACTCCCCAAGCACCACCTTCTGGAAACAATCATCCAAGTAGTATTGAAACTACTACACAGTGATGCCACCTACCCCCAACTCAGACAGCCATTCCAGAAAGATAACGTGGTCAGTGGTATTGAAAGCTGAGATTAAAGACAAATAACGGGCACACACACTCCTTTCTCCCAACAGAAGTCAAAATACAGGATGACCAAAGCAGTTTCCATCAGGATCCCTAAGTCTCTTAATCGCTCCCCCACCCTTGCAGTGGGGATACTGCTAGCTTCACTAGGAAGTCCAATCTTCACTAGGAAGTGGTCTGACCATGACAACAGAGTCACAGAGACACCCACCCACTGCTATTTCTAGACCACCCCTCTCCCCACTTGGAGCAAAGACAAAGTAAAGGGTATCTGAGACAGTTGCCACGGAGGCCATGAAATTGTGAGCTGCTCCAACTGCAGGCTTGGCATGGATGCTGAAATCACCCAGAATTATTGTCTGGGATTCCTACAACACCACTCCCAAGACTTGCTCAGTCAGGGCAGCTTGGTGGGTGGTACAACAAAAGCATGCCTAATGTGTCCCTAAGACCCAGAGTCAGATGCAGACCCTCTGGTCCAGCCCCGGGGCATAGAGATTTCCCGATGAGGGAGAATGAGCTTCGGTGAACCACAGTAATCCCATTTCTCTAGTCTGGATTGGTGCTACACTGAGTACACAGTGGGACAGAACTGGGAAAGATATGGCTCACCCTTCTCTCCTGCTCACACCTTATTGTATTTTTTGGAGTTGGAAAATATTCAGAAAAGGGCAACCAAAATGATCAAGGGGATAGAGCAAATTCTCTATAAGGAAAAGTTGCAAGATTTGGGACTTCATAGTTTACAGAAAACACAACTAAGAGGTTACATGATAGAAGTTTATAAAATTATGCATGGCATGGAGAAAGTGGATAGAGGAAAGTTTTTCTCCCTCTCTCATAACACTAGAACTTGTGGACATACAAAGAAGCTGAATACTGGAAGATTCAGGAAACATAAAAAGAGTACTTCTTTACATACCGTATTGCACCATTAAACTAAGGAATTAACTCCCACAGGAGGCAGTGATGGCTACCATCTTGGATGGCTATAAAAGAGGATTTGACAAGTTTAGAAGAGGGAATCAGTAGAGCTTTCAATGGCTACTAGCTATGATGGCTATGCCATCAGTAATGGTTATGAATATTAGTTTTTTGGAAACCACAGGAGAGAATGGTGCTCTTGTGCTTGAGTCCTGCTTGTTGGTTTCCCACAGGCATCTGATTGGCCACTGTGAGAACAGGATGCTGGACTAGATAGGTCATTTATCTGATCCAGCAGGCTCTTCTTACATTCTTTTTTCTTGGTAATGCACACCCTGGTCAGCACCTTTATCAACAATTAGATCATGTGTGAGCATGGTCTTAATATTCATTAACCTAGAATTTAGCAACAGCACCACTTAGCTATTGAGCACAGTGGATGATCACCCAGTGTCACAGGGCTGTGGAAAGACAGATACAAGCACCAGATGCAAGCTGTCTCCATTGTCTGCACCCTTTGTGATGCCTACCATTCCCTACCATGCATGTTTATTCCATACTTTTAAAAAGCATCTTCCATTATTTTCTTTGCCTTAGCTTGTTTAACTGATACTTCCTGAGAAGTGGTTGAAAAATGGAATAGTTGTGATTTGATACCAAGTTCCAGCATTAAAAGTCCAGCTATTTGACATCCAAGAATAGGTGGGCACTAGATGAAGAAACAAAGCCTAAATAATCACAAGCTAATCAAATGGTTAGCATTTGTCCTAACATATTTGCAGATCTTGCACGATAGGAGCTATATATGTTTATCATATTTTACAGTTGGCATTAGAAGAAGCTTAATGGGAATGGATAACCACTATGCTTGTAGGTGGCAGACAATCTTTTTTCTTCAAAGGCTTGAATATTAGTTTAAATTTATATCACCCTTTTGTTGCACTGTATTAGACCAAAGGCATGCCTTAAATACTATTATTTTTAAAAATGGTAAGCTAGTTCTTACCCCTAAAATATTAGAGGGAGGGGTGTGTGTGTATTCATTCATCCACGCCTGGTTGGCTCTTTCAACAATACAGTGGTACCTTGTGTTATGTACCATCCCCCTTACAAATGCTGCGGGTTACACGCTCCGCTAACCCGGAAGTAGATGCCCCTTGTTGTGACCTTTGCCCTGGGATGCCAGCAGAAGTCGCGCTCCAGCGGCGCGGCAGCAGTGGGAGGCACCATTAGAGAAAGCGCGCCTCATGTTACGAGCGGTTTCCTGCTATGAATGGACCTCTGGAACGGATTAAGTACGTCACATGAGGTACCACTGTACTTTGACTTCTGTTCTGTTTTAATAATTTGTTACAGGTAAGTAATTTCTATTTCAGGAATTAGATCTATTCCTGATCATTCTTGAAAAGAAGTAAAAGTGTTGATGCCAACAAACCAATTTTTTGACTTTAAGAATGTTTCCGTTTGTCCTGATTCAGGGAAAATTCTGAAACACACTTCTGTATGTTTACTTTATGCAGAGGCTCATCCAGGCTCACTCAAACTGGCTGAATGAGTTTTTATACACACATTGGGATGTGGATGTTCGCTGAGGCACCACTTGTTATGCGTGACTAGTTTTCTGTGGGTAGAGCTGGAACCAGGGCCTTTAGCTTTTGTGTTTCCTTTTTAAGGAAAGTTTTAATTGGTTAACCAATGTATGAAGACTGATAGCAAACTTTAAATGCTTATTGATTTTGTTTCAACCCTAGAGTGGCATTAAGTTTATGATAACACTACCTTGTAAATTAGATCTTTACAGTATCTGTTATGCTGCATGTATGATGCAGAGATGATCCATTCTCTAGCTCCATATGATCGTCAAGTGTATTTAAACTGTTATGCCTTGAATTGGAGGCAAGGTTGACTAGATTGATAATCTCCATAAGGTTTGTATTCTGCGAATCTGCTGATCTTCTAGAATTTCTAGACTGGTAGAAACCATTATGCCTTGGAAAAAGTTGTTAGGGACGGAATAAGAAAATCAACACTTTGTAGGGGTCACACTTTTTTCAAGAGTGAAGAGCAGCATTAGTCCACAAACATGAAGAATGATCAGGAGTTTTCCTCATGATAAAAATAAAGGAGAAATAAAAGAAAATCCTGTATGGCATGTGAAATTTTGTTTCTTGGGGTCTTGCCTTCATCTTATACTCACACTTTAAATAGAAGATGGGCCTTTTCAATGGACTTATATTTTTACTTGGAGACATTAAATATTGCCCCTAGAAGTTTCTGGATTGCCTGAGGACCACTTAGTTATTAATACTAAATAAATTTTGTTATACTTTACTTCCAAGTTATTCAAAAAAGTACTTGTACTAATATAATTGAGAAGGCATTTAACTGACTATAGAATAGTAACTCATTTAACTCTATGGAATAATAGTTTTGGGGTCATCTGTAGTTGGACAATTATACTCACTGAAACATATTGTTTGTGTGACTAGTTTGTGTGACTACCGGTAGTGAGTCCTCAATGCTAAATCAACAAAGTTTTTATTCTTTCATTCATTGCCATGCAGAAAAAGCTGACATGTTTTGGATTCTAGTGTGTTGTTACATGGGATATTCATTATTCTATATATACAAGTCTGTGAATTAATTTCTGGATACTAGGTGGGGGCTTGAAAAGTACCAACTGTGACCAGTCCCATCTAAAGGGGGAAAAGGAAAAATGAAGGCGCCATCTGGAGTGATTTGTTTCTTCAGTTAGTGGAAATATTTCATATAGTGGCAAAACATACACTTTTAGGATCCCCAAATATGTACTATGTTGTCACACTTTTATGGATGGGGAAACATCACAGTGAAGGTGAATTTCAACTATAGAGACTGCAGAATATTTTCTTAATAGAGGTGAAGCACCATCCTGAAACTCACAGGATCATCATAAGAGAAGACTTATTAGTACTTGAGTGCCTGTCAGCACAGGTTGGGGAAAAGAAGCATAAATACCAAAGTGATGTAGATTTACTACCTGACTAGTGGATCATCTATTAACAAGCAAACTGAAGGAGCAGTGAGCCTTTGCACGTTTTGGATTGTTCCTGAACCTGAAAGTTGCTGATACAAAAGAAGCTGAGTCACCTGTTGTTGGATGTATTGAGGCTGCACATGAACATGAGGCCAGAGAAGCAATTGAAAATGTCCCTGCTCATGGGAGAGTATTTGGCTAAGGATAAATCACTCATAGATGCTATCAGGCAGATCATGCTGCCTAGTGAAATATCTGGAAAGGGGGCTCTTGCATCTCTGTAGAGCATACTTATAAGTTTCAGTTGATGTAGAGCATACTTATAAGTTTCAGTTGTCATCAACACAATCCAAATTTCTGCAAGCCCCACCTACAATCATCTGCAAAAGCATTCTTCAGAAGACAAGACTGTTTATAACCATCCTAAATTCAGCAAAATTCTCTACTGGTAACTTAAATAATAAATATTGCAACATCTCAGAGTTAGATGGGACCTAACTGAGTCAAATAGCCCAACTCACTTTCTGGTAAAAGATAACTGTATGTAAAGCATCCTTATTTGATGCTTATCATTGAAAAACAAAAATAGGAGAGGAATTCTTCAATCTTCCTGTGCAGCTTTTTCAATTTGCTGGATTTATTGTATCTTAAAGTAGCAGAGCAGTAAGGATCCCTAATAAAAAAAAAGCTAATTGCTTTCTGAGAATGAGTTCATATAAGTACTTTGAGTGCTGTTATATTAAATAGTGTGTGTTTATCTGATGTTCTAACTGTGCAGCCTTCTCAGATGTACTTAAAAAAACACACACCCTAAGATGTAGAGCAAAATTTAAAATGTGATTGGTGATTCCTGAAGTTCAGTACTAGTTGGTAATCCCTGTGACACTTTTCCCTGGGGCTGCAAGCCCGTTTTGCAGCTACAGTGCTGCCCTAGAGAAGTAAATGCTTCCTTTGGAATGTAGAGTTTGGGGCATTACAGATTAATCACTATTAATAGATTGTGTCTCATGCACAAACATGCTATCAAGGCTCACAAATTTACAGGCTGGAAAATGGAGAAATGGCAGTAAATAACTGCAAAAATGCAAAGGGAGAGAAGATGAATAAAGCACACACAGAGAGGCAGAGACCCATGTTTTTAATGTGGACTCTATTTTAAATTTAACATTATTGCATTACTTATATAAACCTGAATACTTAAGTAATTTGAGTTTGAATATGACTTCTGTTAGTTACTTCACAGAATGTGACCTATTTGCTACTGTGTTAAAGCATTCAGTTGCTGGCAGTACCATGAACTACTACAAATTCTCTATCACTGTGCTTCACTAGCTGAAAATACAGCAGTGGCATACAATTTAACCACCCTTTTCTACCTCTGTACTTAAGTAGAGGAAGAACCTTATATGAGGAAATTGTTGTGGATGTTAAACTTTGTGTGTTATCTCAGACACTTTTTAGATAGCACAGGAGGGTAGTGTGTCAGTGCAAGTGAATGCTTTTAATTAGTGATAGGATGTAATGGCAAATGGACTCTACCAACATCTTTCATATAACTGGGCAATCTTAACATTTTGGGGGGTAGTTAACAAACAATAACAGTAGGTGACATGGCAAAAGCAATACTTTCAGCTGTTTGTAAGTAGAAAATGTATTGGTATGTAAAAATGATGCCAGACTCATGTGAGAGGCCTGTGCCAGTTGCTGAAAGAGGCAAAACCTGCTAATCTATTAGAGTCATTTTCCTTTCTCAGATCCTTAAAGAGTAGGGAACTCCCATGACACTGCATGTGTGTATGTGTGTATGGATGTTTGTTAGTTGCAGTCTGATTTGCCTGTCTACAGCTCATTATTTGGGGCTTTCATCACTGGACTCTAGTGAGAAGCTAGCTATCTTTAAACTTTGTTCTCCCCCATTGGCTTTGGATGCATTTTGATTAACTCCATTCTTTAATAGTTGAAACCTTGCCCCGGTTGAGCACAGTCCCAAAATGGTTTCCACCTCTTGGTACCTCTCATGTTAGATGTGGATTGCTAAATTGCTAGGAGTTCCAGGCATCTTTTACTACAGATATTATAGGTGGGTTGTAGTGAATATTACAGGCCTCAATATTCCTCTAAACAGAGTTTTGCCATTTTGTAAGTGCAAATATCTGTACAAGTACAAATTACTAATAAAGGCTATTTTTGTGTGCTTTCATAGAAATGTGAACCAACATAACTGTTCAGTTTTTCTGAATTATTATTCTAGGATCAAGACCACCTTTAATACTTCAGTCTCAGCCTCCACCTTACTCATCACCTAGAGATGTTCCCCCAGACATATTATTAGATTCTCCTGAAAGAAAGCAAAAGAAACAAAAGAAAATGAAGTTAGGCAAGGATGAAAAAGACCAGACTGAAAAAGCTGCAATGTATGATATCATTAGCTCTCCATCTAAGGACTCTACTAAACTTACGTTAAGACTTACTCGTGTAAGATCTTCAGATATGGACCAGCAGGATGATATGCTTTCTGGTTTGGAAAACAGTAACGTGTCAGAAGGGGACATTTCCTTTAATGTGCAGTATCCAGGACAGACTTCTAAAACACCAGTTACTCCACAGGATATTAATCGCCCATTAAATGCTGCTCAGTGTTTGCCGCAGCATGAACAAACAGCATTCCTTCAGGCACAACAAGTGCCTGTTTTACAACCGAACACTTCAGTTTCTGCAAAACAACCTCAAAATCCTTTGG
Source organism: Darevskia mixta (assembly GCA_034641385.1). NCBI lineage: Eukaryota > Metazoa > Chordata > Lepidosauria > Squamata > Lacertidae > Darevskia > Darevskia mixta. Next base: position 2,282,897 of record JAWWNH010000062.1, on the reverse strand, counting down.
TACAGACGCATCAACAGGTTTCACAACATGGAACTATCACGCCATATGATGAAGTAGAATTGGATGCATTGGCTGAAATTGAACGGATAGAACGGGAATCAGCTATTGAAAGGGAACGGTTTTCAAAAGAAGTGCAAGACAAAGGTAAAAATGTTGCGTATGTGCTGTATTTATATTTAATCAAATTTCCTATCCCCTAGAAGTCCTTGAAAATAAACCATAATCTCCATATAAATTCACATTCTTAGCACAAAGTTGGTGATTAGTGATGTCTAAATATTTAGAGAACAAACTTGTAGTGTGATAAATCTCCCTTAAACCAAAAAGGAATACAATTTAGGTTGTAATCTTGTGTATACTCACTTTGAGATAAGTGCTACTGAACTCAATTGGATCAACATAGGATAGGGCTGTTTACTGTAACTTGCATTTCTCTTCTCAAGAGTAGAGCAAGGGATAAGGGAAAAGCTTTGTAATTGATGATAGCCACTTTTTGCAGCATTCATCCTGTAATGCGTTTGTTAAGGTGGGCAGACTTGCAGCTTGCAGGATCTGGTTTTTGTGTGTGTATATTTGCCAGAGCCAGTTATAACATACTGGTGGTGAATCTAGCTGGAAAAAATATGGCTGGAGCTGGACACAATTGCAGTGACCTTCCTTTATCAGTAGACATTTACATCTGAACTACACACCAGAGACTTAACATCACACAGAGATCTAGTTAAAGTGATTGCATTTAGTATATTGTTTTTCTAAACATCATAATCCAATGTTGTTCAAACAAAATAAAAATATTACTTCCAGTAGCACCTTAGAGACCAACTAAGTTTGTTATTGGTATGAGCTTTCATGTGCATGCACACTTCTTCAACACCCTAAACACGAAAGCTCATACCAATAACAAACTTAGTTGGTCTCTAAGGTGCTACTGGAAGGAATTTTTTAATTTTTTATTTTGTTTCGACTACGGCAGACCAACACGGCTACCTACCTGTAACTAGAACAATGCTGATCAATTCTCCCTTGTGCTTCCCCCTCATTACCTCAAGTGATGAGAAATAAGAAGAAAAGAAGGGAGGGAGAGGATGGAACTAATATCAATCCTGTGCTTGTTTAACCACAAATAAAACTAGTAACATCTTGCATTACCAAAATAACAGACTTGCGAACCTACTCTACTTGTAAAACTAAATTAATTCATTTTAGGAGATACATCTAATATCTACCCAATGCATATATAGTCCGAAATGTCACCAAGATATGAGTGATTGAAAGCCATACTAGAACTAGGTTGAACAATTTCATAAAAGTAAGATAGCAGATCACCAGAGTTCGTCGCCATCAGACCTAGAGAGCAATTATTTGCATGTTTACTTAGAAATGTAACTTTGTGTTCAGTTGAGCTTAGTTTTAAGTAAGCGTGCAATTTTTTTCAGATTTTTTGTTAGTAGATAGAGTGGAAGTGATATTTAGGGGGGAAGTGGGATTTTTTGAGGAAGGAAGTGGAAGAGTAGGAAGAGAAGAAGAAAATATGAAATAGGCAGCTCCTAAGTTGGCACAAGTTTAGCTCTGTCACCAAGAGGGTAGAACTACAAGCACTTTGGGCAAGTCATTGGCGGGGAGGGGAGGAGGGTGGAAAGAGAGGAAAAATTTATGGGCAGATTAAATAAGTAAAAATATTTGAAGATGATTCAAAAGAGGATGTATGAACCTGACAAAGAGGATTTAACATGAAGTCAATAGTGAGGGAGGCGAGGAAGTCAATTGAAATATGAAATTGAGAAAATTAGGAATGCCCGGCCTGTAAATAGGGCCAGGCTTAAGCAATGTTAAGAAATATTATTAAGGTTAAGGTATAATGAATGTGTGTACCTCTGTGAGAGGGGGGGATAGATCTGGGCTTCCCATGGTGAGAGAGGGGAAGTAAGAAAAAATTTAACCGTGATGTGATGTGCTTATAAAATTGTAAAATCAATAAAAAATATTTTAAAAAAAGGAAAGAGAGGAATAATTTATAGGCAGCACTTCTCTCAAATAGAACAAACTCTCAAGTTCCATCACAATTAAGCCTTCAGGCACAGCTCTCCAACTTCTCCAGCCCTAGTGCAAGGCAAACTTTCTCCTTGCAGGGGGGAGAAGATATGGAGGCAAAAGAGAGGGAAAACAGCTGTGGCTCCTGCATATGGATTCTGACTTCTGTTCTATGAATGGATGCTTAACATGCTTGGGAATGAGAGGGGAATATGATCAAATAGTTGCTCTCACCTCAGAATTTTGCTAGTTGGTACCCCAAGCAATTTTTTGTCTCCATCTGGGCTGCTAACTTTGCCTCATCAGAAGCAACTTAGTTACTCTTATTCTTGCCTTTTGAACAGGTGCAGATCTGCGGTTAGGGTAAAAATGCTGCTGGACATGTGCACAAAGCAGCAATAAAAGAAAGATCATGCCAAGTCGCTCAGGAGAGACTATTGGCAGGCAAAATCATCATGATTGACATTTTACCTTGCAGTGTTCTGCTTGCCTCCACACTGAGATAATAGAAATGACTATTGCTGTTCAGTATGGGAATATCCATGTAGCCTACTTACATTTCATTGTTAAAGCATTTTGGCATCTTTTCCTCAACATTTACTTCATGGAGAAATGGAAAGACAACCAAACCTACTGAATTGTTGGATAGTCAATACTAGTAAAAGAGATAGGAAAAGGTCTCCTTTATTTTAAAAGTTGTCTGAACACTAGCTTGTACCTTTGAAATTCTTTTTTCCAATAGCTTGTGATACATATTAGGGCTGACACAAATAAGTTAATCACCAGTTCTAGTTGCAAACAGGGGTATCTTCAAATAGCATAGAGCCATCTTAGGGTCCATTGACGAAGAGTTGCTTGCAATTTGAGTTGTTACGTTTTATCCATAATTGGTTAAAATTGACATCTTAAGTAATTCAGCAGAGCATTGCTAACATACATCACCGCCAGTTTTATAAATCTGGAATATCTGGGAGGTGTAAGATATCAGTGATACTGTGGTTTGTAAATACAAACACTTACTGTATTTTCCGGCGTACAAGACGACTTTTTATTGCAGGAAAATCTCCCAAGTTGGGGGTCGTCTTGTACGCCGGATATAGTCTTTCTGGCGACGCGGGGTTGCACCCCACCACTGGCTGCGTGCATGCGCCGCCTCAGGCGCCATGGAGCGCGACGTGCTGCCGTGCAGCGAGACGGGAGGCTCTCCCCGCCGCTCCAGCCGCTGCCGCTGCCACTGCCTCAGCCGCCATGGAGCCCGGGCTGGGCGTGGGCGGCGAGCGCGAAGGGCTGCTGTGCGAAACGGAAGGCCTGGGCCCCGGTGGCGGGAGCGGCGGAGGCCTGGGCAGCAGCAGTGTGTGGTTGGAAGAGGGGTAGCCTTATACAACAAGTATACCCCAAACTCTGTATTAAAAGTTGGGGGTTGTCTTATACCCCCAGTCACCTTGTACGCCGGAAAATACGGTATATTAGTTCTTCTGAAATCAGTGTAGATGACATATTGTTTTAGCTCCATTGGTCCAGTGAAATAGTCCAATCAGCATACATACTGCCTCCCTTTTTTTTTAAAATGATAGCTCTCAACAAATTTTACAGCACTTGATAAGACCATGGGAATTGCCCTTTGTTTGTTGTGTCTTTGCCAGTATAGACAATGGAGGAATGTTTCTCTCTTCTGGGTTAAACCTAGAGCTGGGATAATGGGTGCAATGCACATATGCCTTGCAGCTGCTGCAGACATGGGAGAGAGGTATCAGATGCTATAGTAACAGGAATGTCTTCCATACCCTGTGAGATTGAGAAGATGTTAAATAGATGGTGCTATGGGGAGGATAGGTACCAGGTAGAACAGAACTTTCCAAACTGTGTGTTGTGACATGTCAGCATGTTGTCTGCAGTGGGTAGGTGTGTCTCGTGAACGCTCTCCGTGCTCCTACCGGGGATGGAAAGGGGTTAGTTTAACCTCCAATTTGTTAGTAAAACTGATTTACTGTGTTGCAAAATTATGCATGTCTAAAAAGTGTGTCACCAACATGAAAAGTTTGGGAGTGTCTTTCCCTAATAATCTGATGCAATCACTGTTGTGCCATTAGATAAGAATGCCATGTCCTGCATAATTTACTACAACAGTAGAGCTGTACAGTATTTCAGTGATGGAAGCCTGTACCATATCAGGTCACAATTTCAGCTATCAGAAGACACCAAGTGTGTGATACAAAGTCAAAAATTCATTTTCCCTTTAATGAAGCTTTAATCTGTTTTAATGGTTTGGCATAATTATGTTTCAAAGTGTTGATTGGCAATACTTTACTTGTATACAAATTTAGTGTTTCTTTTTTCTCTCTTAAATCTAATACTTTTACTATATTTATCAGATCATTCTCACTTATGTATTCTTACATATGGTTCAGAAACGTGTGTTACATCTTAATGTTAGTGACACTATATAAAGGTGTCCTAAAATCAGCATCTTAATCATTACAAATCCATATTTAATTTTTCTTTTTTGCTTTTTTATAAACATAAAAAAACCATTCTGCTTTCCCCTAAATGGATGCATTTAGAATAACATAGTTCCAAGCCATGATTGAAGTCCTGTGCTGAGATTCCTTATCCAATGAAAGGAGAAGAAATTGGTTTGACTTACGGAAATGTAGATCTGATTTAAAACAACTCAAAAGCTACATGTGCCCACAACCTTTTTGAATAGTTCGATCCACCAAGTGTGTGTTGAAGTCTCCACACACCTTTCATGCACAAAGCCAGAGAGTTGCATCATCACTGTTTTAAGCTTCTTCCAGTTTTCTGTTGTATGTAGGAAATTCTACCCAAAATTTCCACAAATAAGAAATTTCTAGAGATTATAAGACTTCTCTTAATTTCATTCTAGTATGCACATACCTGTAAGTGAACAAAAAGGAAGTGGCCATGTTTTATGTTGTGCTGTTTTCTGTGGTGTGTTTTCCATCTTTAAATATTGAGCTTCAAGGATCTAATTTCCTAGGATTATTTATGATCTGATTTCAATCACTTTGATCTTTGATTCAATGAAAGTCAAAGAATCTGATTACCTATATACTCGAGTTTAAGCCGACCCGAATATAAGCCGAGGCACCCGATTTTACCACAAAAACCCTGGGAAAGCTTCATAGGAGCCACTGCCTGCCTCACTCGAGTATAAGCCGTGGGCGGCTTTTTCAGCACAAAAAATGTGCTGAAAAACTAGGCTTATACTTGAGTATATAGGGTATATCCTTCAGAGTTCAGAGGTAATTGTTTAACTATTAACTATTTCCTTCTACTAGTGTCTCACTCTTTTTCTTACCAGGAGATGGATTTAATGCATATTTTTAAAAATACAGTTTTATGTCCACTATTGGTAGTTTTGTATTCTAAACTAAAAAGGTGTAAAGGGACCCTTGACCATTAGGTCCAGTCGTGACCGACTCTGGGGTTTGGCGCTCATCTTGCTTTATTGGCCAAGGGAGCCGGCGTACAGCTTCCAGGTCATGTGGCCAGCATGACAAAGCCGCTTCTGGCGAACCAGAGCAGCGCACGGAAACGCCGTTTACCTTCCTGCTGCAGCGGTACCTATTTATCTACTTGCACTTTAACGTGCTTTCAAACTGCTGGGTTGGCAGGAGCAGGGACAAAGCAATGGGAGCTCACCCCGTAGTGGGGATTCGAACCGCCGACCTTCTGATCGGCAAGCCCTAGGCTCTGTGGTTTAACCCACAGCGCCACCCACGTATAGTTGTATACAAATGATCTATTGTAATTCTCAACCCTATTTATGGACAGGGAAATTGGGGAAGGGGGAATAAGCATTTCATCATTTTTCTGGAGAGAGGAGAAATGGGATTAGGCTTGCCATTATAAATGCAGTTATATCTATTGAAACCACAACACGTGGCTAATGAATGTGATAAATATATTATAATTGGTAGTAGAATGTCATCCAAAGTTTACAATTTCCAAGTAATATCCAAATAATATATATCAGTTCATAACCAAACAGTAGTCAACGTAAAGAGTTATTGACGAGGAACACCACGATGCAGACAGGATGCTTCAGTGCCCAAGAAGTATTTTGGTGGGTGCTCCAACGTAACAAATTCAACAGCAATCAGCAAATAATCAGTACAGTATATCTGGATTGGACCAACTGTTTTGAACTAGACTCTTCATCAGCTGATAATAAAATTAAAGACATTACTTACAATGAATGACAACAAAAATAATGCTGAGCAACCTGCATATTAAATAATGAATAAATAAGGAATAAGCAATACATACCAAGTAGTTTTTAAGAATATCCATACAGGTAAATATAGTACTTGTGGATCAGAGCTCACTAATCAGTGTAGCTAACTGATACTGTTACAACCGATGTAAGAACTTATAAATGCAGTAGCATAGCTTGTTTTTCTCATTAATCCCCCCGCTGCTGTTGCAAGAAACTGTTGGCAGTCTGGCTACCATTTTGCATTCTTTACATTGCCTGGACCTAACACCATTCCAAGGCATTGTAGAAGGAAAAAGTGTTCACCACAAAAAATGGTGGAGAGTATTCAGATAAAATTTGCAAAGTGACATATTTTTCTGTGTGAAATCTCCAAATTCTTTCAGAAAAAAAGGCTTTTGAGAAATTTTCGTTCAACTTAAATTGTTGTATTTAGGGATACAAACAAATGCATGCCAGGAGAATAAAAATAATGAGGGTTTAAGTGTACAGATGTATAATGTCTATTTACCTTCCGATTCCCCAAGCCACTCTGCCTTGGCAAAACTCGTTCTGCTGAGGACTGTAAAAATAGGTGGGTTGTCAAGCTGACCACAAGACATGGCTGATGGTCTGAGTTCTGATTGCTGGACTATAATTTCTGTAGTCCTATAAATCTGTACAAGAGTCATTTCTTTCTTTGGCACTGTCCAATCATCCAGACACTGGGGTGCACTGCTCTATGCTCTGTCAAGTAGGAGGCAGGATTTCTCTGTGCAATGATTTTCTTTCCACCTTCACTTTTATAGTGCTATGTGGTACCTATCTCTCAGAAATTGGGTTTTCCTCCACCTTTTCCACCACTGCTGCAGTGACCAGGTTTAAAGAGACCTAGTTTTGTTACCTTAATTTTTTCAAGTTCCTTACTTTGGGGGCAGGGGAGAGTTTACTAGAGAATGATGGACGGTGTTCCTCATAGAGATGGCACTGCCTACTGGAAGGAACAGGCAGGTTCACTGCAGCCTTTTGCCTCCTCTCCGATGGGAGGAGTGATTCCTCACAACAGACTGACTTTGCCTGCCTGCAGTTGGTGATAGTTGAGTCCTCTTGCTCTCTGTTGAGTACTTGTCTTTTCTTGGTTTGGTGCTTTTCCTATTGTATTTTTGAATTGGTGATGTTTTTGTTTTTATTTTTACTGTGCTTCCTCCTCTCCCCCTTTGGTGCTACTACTCCCTTTTGTTTACTTCCCTTTTGTTGCCCCAAATTGTGGGCTGTTTGTTTAGGAATAAGCAGCCACAGAACTAAAATAGAAAATGAAAGTAACCACCAGAACAGGCGAAGTCTTAGCTCAACCCCGTGTAGGGGCGTAGGGAATTTAATCCTATTATTTCTCACTGACATTTGGAAATAAGCATTGCCTAGCAGTTCTTGCATTGGCAGACAACAGAGCTCAGGGCTCCCCCTGGTGGATGTCAGGAATTTTGTAAAAGCTCATTGCTAACCACAAATATTTTAGACAGAATAATTTCAGAATCATATTTATTCCTCAAAGAATATTTATTTAATGAATGTTGATGAAATTTAATTCTTGCCTGTTCTTGCTGGTATAGTTGGTTCTATCTTGCTGTAGATGGTTGAAGCATAATTTAGTGTGACTGTTTTGTTTTTAAATCTCAGTAGCTTTCCCTAATTCATTTTGAGTTATATTGTTTTCTACAGCAGTCCAGTTATGTGTCATAGTCTATGTACATACAAAAATGCATATGTTTCATTTCCTTAATATATTCACTAAAATGAGCATTTTTAATTTATTCTTTCTTTGATTTGCAGATAAACCTTTGAAGAAACGAAAACAAGATTCCTATCCACAGGAGGCTGGAGGTGCTACTGGAGGAAATAAACCAGCTTCTCAGGAGACAGGTTCTGCAGGAAATGGGTCGAGGCCAGCCTTGATGGTTAGTATTGATCTACAACAAGCAGGACGGGCGGACTCTCAGGCAACTGCTACTCAGGACTCTGACATCATCAAAAAGCCTGAAGAGATAAAGCAGTGTAACGATGGTTCTGTTTTTGTTCCTCAAGAGGATGTTATTGGAGTACTTAAACTAAAATCTGAAAACCACCCTGACATCCCTAGGAAAAAGTCAGATTCCGAAGGTGTAAAGGTGGAAATACAACACAATGAAAATAAACAAGCAGAAGGGCAGCAAAATGAGAGTAAACGGATAGAAACTAAACACACTGAAAGCAAGCAGACAGAAATTAAACATGAGAGCAAACATGAGAGTAGGCAGGTGGATGTGAAACCAAACGAGAGCAAGCAAAATAATGGCAAACAGGAAATAAGGCAACGACCTGAGACTCCAAAACAGAAAAATGAAGTGAGGCCCGATACTCCAAAACAGAAAAATGAAGGCAGGCCAGAAACCCCAAAGCAGAAGAATGAAGGCAGGCCAGAAACCCCCAAACACAGACATGAAAACCGGCGGGATTCTGGTAAATCATCTTCAGAAAAGAAGCCCGATATATCTAAATATAAAATGGACATGAAATCTGATCCTTCCAGAGTGAAATCTGAAAGGCCTGATGCATTAAAACAGAGGACAGATGGACGTTCAGTTTCTGACTCTCTAAGGCGGGATCATGAAAACCTTAAACAAAAATCTGAGGACAGGGGTGAATCAGAAAGACACAGAGGAGATTCATCCAAGCTGAGAAGACCTGAGTATTTGAGGTCTTCAAGTAAGGGCGAGCATGACTCTAAATATTTCATTAAATCTGATAACACAAAACCTGAAAAACTAGACAGAAAACACAGGCATGAGTCTGGTGAGTCCCGGGATAGGCTGTCATCTGGGGATCAGAGATCAAGACCTGACAGCCCTCGTATTAAACAAGAAAGTAAAAGTGATATTGGTAAATTAAGGCCAGATAGACCGGGTTTTAAATCACACAACAGTAAAGATGAACGAAGGACAGATGGTAATAAGAGCAAAATGGATAGTAACAAAGCACACACAGACAATAAAGCGGAATTTCCCAGTTATTTGTTGGGGGGAAGATCGGGGGCTTTGAAACACTTTATCATTCCAAAAATCAAACGTGATAAAGATGGTAATGTCATGCACGAAGCAAGGAAATCGGAAATTAAGGGTGAACCGAAGGACAAAGTTGAGAAGATTGGGCTTGTGGAGGATCTAAATAAAGGAGCTAAACCAGTTGTTGTTCTGCAGAAGCTTTCTTTGGATGATGTACAAAAAATTATTAAGGATAGAGAAGACAAATCTAGAAGCTCTTGTTTTAAACCTAACAAGAACAAGTCATCCAGATCAAACAAAGGTAAGTTTTCAAGTTTTTATCCATTATGTTTAGTATTGTGGTGTGTTTTATTCTAAATTTTAATTTTGGTAGAGAGGAGTGGGTTTTTTTGTTTTGTTTTGTTCCTAACCATGACATTCCTAAATCGGTATTGGTAAACGTATTAGGGATTGTTTTGTATTAGATTGTACTTACCGGTATATAGCTTGATTATCCAAAAAGGTTGTTTAACAAAGATAAAAGTATTGTAGGTGTTGATTTTCTACCCTACAGGAAAAGTACATGTTTTTATTTCAGCCTAGCTGTGGAATCGAGTTTATTATATATTTACTTGGGCGTTATTTCTTAGGGTTCCTAGCTTTCATCTATGGTGGTAACCTGCTGCATTTTTCAGAAAAATAGTAAAATACAATACTATCTGTTTTATCCAACTAAGTATAACCAATGTGGACTTTTAATGGGTCTAAATTAGTCATGTCTTTTAATTTCAGTGGGTCTACACTGAGTATGACCAATATTAGCTTAGTATAATGAAGCAAACATGGCTCTAAAAATTCCAAGTGTAGGCTTGTTCTAAAGTTGGCATTTCACAGAAGTCACCAATCTGCCTAGATTATTTAGCTTTTGGGAAATAATGATTACATAATCATTTCCCTGTTTAATACCTTATCAGCAAAGTATACTTGGATCAAAACAGATAAAAGAAAACAAAGAGAAGATTTTTTTTATTAAAAAAATCATTATGATTTAGTAGGTTTGTGAAAATAAAACGGTATTTGGTGCTGAGAAGGCATTGCAGTATGCCACTATCAAGAAGATACTTTCATTTGTAGCCACCTGCTGAAGCTCAGTTGACAGAAGCACACAAAGAAGAGCCTCAGATGAAGATTTAGTGCTAACTGTTTAATTCTGCATATCAACCTAGAAAGTGGAAATTAATTTGTTTTTGTAAATATTGTACAGTATAAGCAGATGATCAGCCATGTACACCTAGTTTAACCATGTTCAGCTTGTTTTGCATTTATATTCTTGTCCAGGTTGTAGCTAATTTACTCATTTCTACACATGGTAGTCCTTTCTCATTTATTAATATCCTTTCCTTTAAATGTTTTGCACAACATGATACTATTATATTGCACACACGTGTAACTATAAATGCAAATTAAAAAAAAATTATGAAGGCATCAATGTACTTATTTCTGCAAACAGCTGAATGTAGAAGAGTGGCTAACATTCAATCTATGATTGGTTGCAAAATATTGAGATCTATACTTAAACAGAGCAATTACTGTATGCTGGAACTACAACTCCCATTTTAGCATTAAAAAAATGGCTACATTCACACGTCCATGGTAAGCTATGTCCTCAGCACGAGCAGAGTAGGAGGTATAATGGGCTTGTGCATGGTACACCATGGTTTCTGGCTCACTGTGATATGTGAATGTTGTCATTATTGTCTGAATTTAAGACCTACAGTTGGGTTTATTTCTTGATTTCATTGTCACTTCGAAAAATGAACTATTTCCTTTCACAGATGTGCCTGAGACAATAGTAACTGAGCTGTAAAACAAGCATACTTCTATAGTTAATGCAAAACTGGTTTATTTAAATAGCTCTTGATCTATAACTAATATCTGGGTCAGAGACTTTAATTTGAGCACATGAACAGATTTCATGACAAATGTGTTAAACATTTTAAATAGCTGAACAATCTAGAGGGTGGAAGTATGCATCAGGTGGTCAAAGTGGGAGAAGAGGTGTCTGTGAGTTTTATCTCATCATCAGTCATTTGTTCTGGTAGAGAAGGGTAATGCCTCATTTCTCATAACTGGAGAAAGATCCTTGTTTTCACAGTGGTTATGTTGCAGCTCACTATGGCTAAATAGAACAGGAGGGGAGCAGAGACTAGAGAGAATGATCTGATTTAGCATGCATACTTTGCTTGTATTCAGTAAACAAAGTTAAAAACTTTGAAACTGCCAAGCTTACCTAATGCCTTCCTTGCATTTGACATTCTTTCATTGCTCCTAATGAACATATGAAGTAGAAAATTTTCCAACGCTTTCTTTTTCTGTAGGAAATTTTTCATTTCCCACATCATTCAAAGGTGACTCCCAGAAAGTCTTTATGGGGGCGGGGAGGCTCACCAAGAGTTGGAGAGAGGCACTTTTTGTGAGCAGAAACTTGTGGGAGGCACCTTCACCCAATGTTCAGCAGTTACTGTCATCTGTTTGCAACACAGCTCACTGTGTTAAGGCTTTGCTGAGGGCAGGAGGGGGCATGTCCTTGAACCTTATTATTGATGTATTTGCTACTTGTTTGTACAGTATGCTTGTTATAAATGATGCCAGCGTATCTAAAGATGCATGTAAAGTTGCTCTGCTGTAAGTTGGGAATATGTATTTTGTCAACATAACTAGCTTTTCAAAGTTGCCTTCATCTGGTTACATGCACAATCTGCTTACATATGCAAATATGAAATGGGTAATGAATGGTTGCAAATAGAACGTTGTGTATTGTGCTTATGAAGAGTCATGCTGAAGGAGGCTGCTTCTGAGAGGGAGATGATTTTTTAAATTTTTATTTTTTGCAAACGAGAGCTCTTGATTGATTTGATATTTTAATTAACAATTTGTACATTAGAGTTTGAATTAGGTATTTTTGTTGATAATGCTGTGTGTTGGTAGTTGCTATTACTTTTTTAAGTTTTAGAAACTATATTGTGATACCATGTGAAAGGACAGGTGAAAGTGCTAATCAACACATGTAAATATTAATTTGTTTAGAACCTTATTCACTCACAGTGTACTCTTCATTGATAGGTAGCATAGATCAGTCAGTGTTAAAGGAATTACCTCCAGAACTCCTAGCAGAAATTGAATCTACCATGCCTCTCTGTGAACGAGTGAAAATGAACAAACGTAAGCGTAGCACAGTAAATGAAAAACCAAAATACGCTGAAATCAGTTCTGATGATGACAATGACAGTGAAGTGGCTTTTGAAAGTAAGTAGAGTGGTGATTTCTCATTTTGATAATGGTGATATATTGGTTTGTGGTGTCTTCCTAATCAGTCCTGGTAGATGAGCAAGGCTGAGGCCAGGGTAGTTCACATGGGGGGGGGGCAAGTAGGTGTACACACTCCCAGCATTCTGTGGTCTTCATTGAGTAACCCAGTAAATAGCAGTTCAGTGTCTGAAGTAAATCACTTCCTGATTCAGCATAGTAAGGAAACAGCTAAGTAACCTGCAGTGTCACATTTTGAATACTTTAGATAAAAACAAATAGGAGTTGAGACAGAATTTAGCTATTGGCTCTCCTTCACAAGTCTGGATGGTTTTCTTGTGTAGGATAATGTACACATATTGCAGAAACTATAGTAGGCTGTGTTGAGGTGTGCTGGTGTAGTATGGCAACTCTTAGACCAGGCATAGGCAAACTCGGCCCTCCAGATGTCTTGGGACTACAACTCCCATCATCCCTGACCACTGGTCCTGTTAGCTTGGGATGATGGGAGTTGTAGTCCCAAAACATCTGGAGGGCCGAGTTTGCATATGCCTGACTTAGAAAAAGGTCACTTAATAGGAATTCACTATAATACAGAGGTAAACGCAGTCATGGAACTCATACATGGCTCTTTTTCTTTAAACAGTAAACAAATTTATTTTAAGAACTCATCTGTGGTGCTTCAGGAAGTTGTGTTTTATAGAAAAATTAATCACCTTTAATGAAGTAGTTGGGGTGAAAAAGATGGCTTACTATGTTTTCCTTCCCTTCCTAGAAACTGAGCAAAAAGTGAACAAAATGTAAAGAAACATCAGAAGAAAGGTTTTATGGTTCAGTGGAAGGGTTTGAAAAATTTTGGAGTGGAAAATACATGCACATGCCTACTTCTGGGTTCCTGTCCTACTACTTTCATGGTGCTACAGACACGCTTTATTTCCAAGAAGATAAAATAAATAGGCCCCTAAACAAAAGTGTCTTGCAATTTAATTCTCTTTCTAAAACAAAATTAAAAGAATTAGGGGAAAATGGAAAATAATAATGCAAATAATGGTGTCCTTGGTCTTGAAATGAAAATCAGAGTTTTAGCTAAAAAGTATACCTTTCAGTAACTGAAGCTAGAGATACAGTTTTATCCAGTCAAGGAACACTAATTTCAACCGATAGGCAATTGATAAAGAGTAAGGGGGGGGGGAAGGCATAGGAGGGAAATTCAAACTTACATTTTGAAAATTTTCTGGAACATACTAATTTTCTTATTAAGGGAGAGGCAAAAGAAGAAAGTTTGCAGAAGTTTGATGGAATAAGAGACATTAGGTTTATCAAGAAGAGGGCCAGATTAATGTAGAGTCCAGGCAGGAACATCCGACTTTTGAGAGCCTAAAAAGTGAGAATCAGACATATAAACTGAACACCTGATGAGATTTGGATCCAGGGATGAAAACGGTAAAGAAGAGAGAACATGTTTGTTTCAGTGAGCAAGAGAAATAATGTAAGTAAAGGAATTCTGGAACAGCATCAAGTGGCTGGCACACAAGTCAGCTCTGCATGCACATCTGGGATGTTGCTGTTGAATTAAAAAAAAATACCACTAGCACTACCTCAAAAAAAAAAAAAAAACCCCAAACCCCCCACACCTCAGCCTATATATTTAGCAGTGGGAATTTCTGAAGTGAAAATAGCAAATGAAAGTCAGACATCAACCATAAGAATAGCTTATACAGATCTTGACCCAAAAATCAAAGGTGAGAGATGGAGCCCAGGTAAGCACAGCAATACCTTAGACAAGAAATAAAAGGCTGAACAAGCTTTTGGGAGCAGAAACAGGAAAGGATGGGCTTCCGTGTTTCTATATATTGAATACTGTGCTTGAAAACTTTCAGCAGAATTTAGCAACTTGAGCTTTATCAGTTTGTCCTCCAAGATTACTACTGCACCAAGAAAGAAGTGAAAACATGCTTGTCAATTGCTCCTAGCTGGAAGATGAGTTTCTTTAAACTGGACTTTGCATTCATAACAGTGTGTTAATTTCTAGCTTCTCGGAAAAGGCATAAAAAGGATAGAGAGGATGATAAAGCTTGGCAATATGAAGAACATGACAGACGAGCTTCTGGAGACCATAAAAGGAGTAGCCACTATCATGAAGGAAGGAGGAGCTCTGGTAGCAGTCGATATCGCAATCGTAGTCCAGAAGACTCAGATGTAGATGATTATTCTCCCCCTCCTAGCCTCAGTGAGGGTAATTATCACACCACTGTTAAACTTGCTCTCACATTAGTGATAATTTTTTTTCTAAGACTTAATTTTTAAAAAAGTATTCTTAAAAACCTGACTTATTGAAAGATAGTTTTAAAGTTGTATTGGTCATATTGAATGTCATGATAAACCATACTTTATAGTGACAGGAAGAAGCCTAGTCTCCCCTGGCTTGTATTCCCCTTCTACTCCAGTATGTCCCCAAGGAGGAGTGTGGAAGTTTTTGAAATTGATTAAATGTGACACAGCTACCTGAACCTAAGAATTATTGCACTCACACGTGGAAATCTTGGCTGAATAAGCCATGATAATACATGAGCTGCATGCACCTACATAGCCCCTGTGTCACTTCTCCTTTTATGTAGGCAAAAAAACAAACCAGGAAGCTGCAATTGTCCATAGCTTTCCATTCATGTGAACCAGGAACTATGGTTAATGGCTTCGAAACAAGTCAGGATTTGGAAGTCAAACATGGTTTGAATTTGGATTGTGATCCTGGCTTGCTTGGAAGCTGTTAACCTTGGCTGTGAAGCTAGTTTATTTCAACAACCCATAATTAAGATTAACCTCAGTTTAGGGTTTGGACGTAATGCTAAGCTTCAGGTAACTGAAAGTGGAAGCAAAAGTTTCCTGTCTCCTCTCACAGCCATGCAAGAGGAGGACATGAGAGCATATGAACCAGGGAGGAGGCTGGGCTCATTCCCATCTCCATAAACCATGATTATTGTGATGTCTGAACACAATCTTTGCATTACCATATAAGAAAGCATTTGTGGAAATGTTCCATTTTATATTTTAAGTGGCTAGAAAGATGAAGAAAAGAGAGAAACAAAAGAAGAGGAAAGCATATGAACCAAAGCTAACACCAGAAGGTAAGGTTGCTGCTGCTGTTGTTTCCTACCTTTAATGTCTTTGCCATTGTTAGTTGCCATTAATTGATCATGGCTCAAATATACTATACTTCATATTTTTATTAGAAATGATGGATTCGTCTACCTTCAAGAGGTTCAGTGCTTCAGTAGAAAATATTTTGGACAATTTGGAAGACATGGATTATACTGCGTTTGGTAAATAACCTTTTTCCTATCAAATGATACTTAGATGGCTATATATCAGCCTTCTTTGACTGACATCTTTAGTGGACTCGAACACTATTTTCCTAAAACTCCCCCTCCCCATGGCACTCCTTGAGAATTAAAGGAAGAATAGTCTTGCAACCAGCACAAAAATTCCTGTTTAGACAGGGTGGAATGATTGTGTTGCTTAGACTTTTGTTCTGAAAATCAGGGGTTTTTTCACCCAACTTTTGCCAGGGACCTCTAACTGCTGTACTTGCAGACATTGGCTATGTTCACACATCATTTACACCTTAATTGTTTTATGCAATTGAGCAGTGTACTGGTGGAGTCACCACTTAGCTCTTCCTGCTTTTCTGGCTGCACCAGGAACAAGAAACCACAGTCATAGCTTGTTGTGTCATCTAGACCCAGGCTTGTGGTTTGTTTCTCACTAAATAAACCATGAATAGTAGCTGTCATCTTCTGTGTACCACTTGTGTTTCGTCGCGGGTAAACAAAATGTGAGCCAAGGTTTGCTTGACAACATGCCGAGGCTTGTGATTTGCTTCCACCATTCAAGTCACACAGAAGGATCAAAGCCAAGACTTTTGAGCAGCATGCACAAGCACACTGCTCATTCATATTAAACCATGGAATGGCATATGGGGTCCCCCTGGATCACGAACCTTAGATTATGGTCTTGTTAGCCTGCTTGATTCAACCCTGCTCAAAACAGCTTCAGTTTCTGTCATCACAAAAATTTAAAGTTCATAACTCCTCAATTCTTCTGCAATGTTTCAGTGGACCAATTGAATGGAGCTGATCTATGGAGCAGTTTGAGAAACTCTGAGCTAGGTTTTGAGAGACAGTCTTCTAGCCTATACTTCTGTAGTCTTGAGAGGGATGGAGAAATTAGTTGGGCTCACTTTCTTCATAATCACATCTCCCAAACCTATACATGAACTGTGATGCATTTCTGCAACAAAAATATGCTTATAAAAAAAGCATATATTTGGGGAGAGTGTACGCAAAATTGTGTATATTAGGCAAATTTGCATACATAAAGTATATATTAGGTGAAATGCACATGAAAATGCACACAAATTATTAGTGGACTTTTTAAAAAATGCAAACTGATACACAACTAAGGTGAACTGAAGACTAGAAAAATACGGAACAAAGATAAAATAAAAACAACAGCTATAACTTTCTTGAGATATTGTTGTCTATCTTTAAAATGGCTCTGTCATACTGCTGCATTGAAAAAAAATGAAATCTTTCAATTTCTTCTTTTTTAGGTGATGATGATGAAATTCCTCAGGAGTTTTTATTGGGAAAGCATCAACTTAGTGAATTGGGCAGTGAATCTGCTAAAATTAAGGCAATGGGCATTATGGACAGGGTAAGTTATTGCTGCCTTAAAAATGAAGAATGCAGCAGATTTTTGTTCACAGAGGAATTCTTCAACAAATATTTTTCATCTGGAAGAGATGTTATCTGAGAGCTCTTTTAATCTCCAGGGCATTTGGGACAAAATGTAAAAGACAAGTGTGTGCTGTCAGTTAAATGTGGAGACATTTGTTATTTGTTTTGGTAACTCACAACTTATACACATTCAGCTTTATGCTCTTGGCAAATTAAAAAATTAATATAATTTAAAAGATGGCAAAAATGGGGTGAGCGTCCAAGAAAAAACCCCTTTGGTAAGCCCACCCACTCAAGACCCCCATGGGTTTTGATGATACATTATTTTGGCTTTAGGCGCTATCTGGAACGTAATTCCAGTGTAACTTGAGAGTTGCCTGCAGTCTAGTCCGAGCGGGCACTAGGAGACAGTGCCCCCCCCCCCCAAATCCTAACCGTGAGCTGAACTAGGATCTACTTCCAATTTTATTTGGAGCCATTACTTTTTTAATTGGCAAGTGAAAGGAAGGATGCGCAATTTGAGGATGAAAGACACTACTCTGTTTATAAGTGCAAATGGTGGACATAGAGATTATCATATCCATGAAGGATAATTGGTAGATAAAATGTTCTGTTTTTAGCTTTCAACAGAAAAAACAGTGAAAGTCCTGAACATATTGGAGAAGAATATTCAAGATGGTTCAAAGCTTTCTACTCTTCTTAACCATGTAAGTTGTTAAATTATGCTAGTATCATTGTATTTATTTTATACATTAATTGAGAGGCTAGAAATAGCCTCTCCAGCTCTCCTTCTGAACTGGAGTCTGCACTTGAGGAATCCTAATAAGGCTGGTTCAAATGGCATGGAGTATACTGTGACATTGCTATCAACCTCAGCTGAGAATGTCACATAGAGAAAATAATATCTGGTCTAAGTAACTTACTAGGAAATCATTTCTACAGAGAGCCTCTTTAAATTGAAATAGAGGTTCCACTAGCCTAGGTATGCACAACTTGGAATAACCACAAAGGATTTGTTTATATTTTATCAACAGGACATCACTGATACATTAACTGAAGACAAGCATCATATTATAACTTTAACTAGCCAGTGTTCTCTTTAGCTATTTTTTTTTACCTTTCATTTCTCCATGTCCCATACTGCTGTTTATTATCTCTCTCCAAGTAGAGACTTTTCTCTTTCTTTATACCACCGTAGACCTGCATTCTCGTCTCTAGCCTCCCTACTTTCTGCTCCCATTTCCAAATACCTTTGTATCCCATTTGTTACCTTTCTGTTGTCTCTGCAGTCTATATACTTTTCTGTATTCCCTCTGTACCCAATGTATTACTCCCCCCCCCCAACTTTCTCTTCCCATTACCTAGGCTTCTGTGCATCCCATTTTGTTACTTTTTTCTGCCTCACATCTGTTTCCTTCCCTTATCCCCCCCCCGTTCCATTTCCTTCTCCCTGACCTCTTCTACTCTTCCTTCTTAATGTTGGTGGCTGCAGTGCACAAGGCTTCTGCTCACTTAGCAATGCACACACTGAGGGAATCATAGATGCTAACCAAGGCTATTTGTATTTACTCTAGCAGAAGACTGAATTCTGGAATTTGACACTGAAAGTGTAAAGTTTAAACATGCATCTGTGGAAAACAGGAATTCTGGACCTCTTGAGCCTAGAGTTGGCACATGCCTGCCCTCTAGTGTCCAATTTTTATTTTGAAATGTAAACTCACCTGAAGGCTTGGGATGGACAATTTACATACATGCATATTGCTCTATATTTCTCAATCAGTGATATGTCTGCATGTTTTTTGTTCTTAAAGGCCTTTTACCATTATTGTAACTGACTTCTTAACTGACTTCTGTGACTGGCTTGTGTCAAGATCTGCATTCTATTTTTTCTCTTTCTGTTGGTTTGCCTAAAGCAGGGGTAGTCAACCTTTTTATACCTACTGCCCACTAATGCATCTTTCTTGATGGTAAAATTTCCTTACCTCCCACCAGTGCTCAATGGAAGGAGGATTCAGCTTGTGCTGTAGAACCCCCTACCGCCCACCTAGAGTCCTGAAACGCCCACTAGTGGACCAGGTTGACAACCCCTGGCCTAAAGGAATACTGTAGCAAAGTGCTGTGGCCTCTATATAATGCCTTATCCATATCATGCTAAATTCCACAGAATTAGACTTTAGAGTGACTTATTTACCTTCCACTTTGAGGGGGAGGTAATGCTCTTAACTTCTCTGTTACTGGAAATAGTTGAATGCACTTGGCGTTGTAAATTCAGATTCCTTAGTTGGAACAGGAGATCTTCCAGAGTGACTTTTCCCTGTTTTTGTGCTGCTTCTTCCTTCCTGACTCATGGTTTCCTACTTGGTTAACAGAAGATGGAAAAGAGCAGAAAATTTTATCAGAAATTATGTTCTATAAGAGTTCATCTCAGTGGATGAAGAAATACTGAGTAAGGCTCCAATACTGCCATGAACAGTGTGAGCCTCACTCACTGTTGTCATTCTGCAGGGTCATTTTGGGCGAAGCTTACTAACTAACCAGAAAAAGGCCCTGGCTGATTAGATGCAAGAGCGTGGCTGGTGAAAAAGTTGGCAGAAGGGTTTTTCTGAGATTGTAGCATTGTGAAATGTATCACAGAGATTCCTGGTTTGTATTTGGCTATTGGGAGGTTTTAAAATACCAGTAATGGGAAGTACATTTCATTAAATCACTACTCTTTTTCATATTGCTATATTAACTATTGCTGCGTAAACTTTGCTCACATTTATTTTCTCTGATTGCTTTTTAAAAATGTTTTCTTTTAAACTTAGCACTCTGAATTTTTCTGCAGAATAACGACACTGAAGATGAAGAAAGATTATGGAGAGACTTGATCATGGAGAGAGTCACAAAATCTGCAGATGCCTGTCTTACAGCTATCAACATTATGACATCACCCCACATGCCCAAAGCTGTATATATTGAAGATGTAATAGAAAGAGTTATTCAATACACTAAATTTCACTTACAGAACACACTTTATCCTCAGTATGATCCTGTTTACCGATTGGACCCTCATGGTGGTTAGTATAACAGATCTATTTCTTGCTTTTTGAAACCATACTATTGTAGAGAATATACAGGCAGATCCAAAATCATCATCATCTTCTTCTTCTTCTTCTTCTTCTTCTTCTTCTTCTTCTTCTTCTTCTTCTTCTTCTTCTTCTTCCCCTGCCCATCTGGCTGGGTTTCCCCAACCACTCTAATGTAAAGTAAGCCCTTTTCAGCTTTACTTAGATATATTTTGTTTAAAGTATTGCTATCCTGCCTTTCCATTCCACCACTGGTGTGCCCAGAGTGTCTGCCAACAACAGATTTTAAGATATAGAGATCTGAGAGGGGTGGGGAGGCTAAAATAATTTAATACTGCCAAGTATATGTGGTGTAATGGAAGAAAGGGAACTCTTGCTATTCTGATCCCAGATTGCTTGGAGTTTTAAAGGTCACTATCAATACCTTGAGTTGAGACTGGCAACAAGTGAAATTCAGACAAGTGTAAAACAATTTGATTAACTAGCTGGCAGCTCATTTTGGTGCAATTGAAACTTCCACACTAGGTTTATGGATAGCCCCATAAGAACATATGAATGGCCTTGCTGGAACAGACCAATGGCTCATCTCATCCAGCATCCTGTGCTCACAGTGACCAATCGGATGCCCATGGGAAGCCCACAAGCAGAATCTGAGCACAATACCACTATCCCTTCCCATGGTTTCCAACAACTGGTATTGAGAAGCCTACTGCTTCCAACTGTATGGGCATTGCAGCTAGCAGACATTGATAGCTGCTAGATGGTCTATCAATATATAGCTATTGATAGACCCATGCAAAGCACATCACAGCAGTCTCTTTTCTTTTTCATTATGCTGTTGTATTTTTCAAAAGATTGGCTTGTGCTTTAGATGGTTCCAATTGCTAGCTGTACCAGCTGCAACTTAAAGTATAAGTTGCATTTTCCCCTGAAAAGTTTGACTGGGAAAATCCTGTCGGGATCTGAATAGTCTGAAATTATTTGGTGTCCTGTCATAATTGATTTGAGTAAATTTAAGTGTAAAAGCTTCATTAAGTGTTCTCTTCAGAAGGTCTCTCTCCCCTCATACATACAATACATACAATAAACTTGATTTATTATAGTCAACTTGGTTGACTATATTTCATCTCAGGAGATAAGAGAAATATATGAGCTTGGTGAGAAGAAGCTTTATATCTAATATGGTTGCATTCTGCTAAATTTATAAAATATGTGTCTTGTTTTAAAATTTACTAGGTGGCGTATTAAGCTCAAAAGCAAAGCGTGCCAAGTGTTCTACCCACAAGCAAAGAGTAATCGTGATGTTATACAACAAAATTTGTGATATTGTTAGCAGTTTGGCTGAACTATTGGAGATACAGCTTCTTACTGACACCACTATTCTTCAGGTAAGTTTGATCTATTTTATCCTAAGTTTCTCTTCCCCTACTGCACACACACAGAGGTCTAAAGTTCCCCTACTGTACACACACAAAGCTCTAAAGTGTGGTGTAGTGGTTAAGAGCGGTAGACTCGTAATCTGGGGAACCGGGTTCGCGTCCCCTCTCCTCCACATGCAATTGCTGGGTGACCTTGGGCTAGTCACACTTCTTTGAAGTCTCTCAGCCCCACTCACCTCACAGAGTGTTTGGTGTGGGGGAGGAAGGGAAAGGAGAATGTTAGCCGCTTTGAGACTCCTTTGGGTAGTGATAAAGCGGGATATCAAATCCAAAACTCTTCTTCTTCTTCTTCTCCTCCAGTGGATGTTTATTTCCTTTTACAAGCAGTAATAATGAAACTTCTTAAATTTAAGCTACTAGATTTTAAAAATTATTTTATAAGGCAACTTGGATAGTCTGTTAGGAATATATATGATATAGAAAATATATGCATCTTTGAAGAACAATAACTACAAAATACCCAAGGAAAACAAATGTGTTTTTCTGTCTTAAATCTGAGGTGCTTTTCATCACTGTTTTATGCTACTGTGACTAGTACGGGAATTGGAGAACACAAATAAAAAGTTGATGATCAGAGGTCTTTTTCTGTTGAAAAGATTTCATTTTTGTTTATTGAGTATTATGAGAATTTATATATTTCCTTTTCTGTTAATAGGTTTCTTCAATGGGGATAACACCTTTTTTTGTAGAAAATGTCAGTGAACTTCAGTTATGCGCCATCAAACTTGTCACTGCAGTAAGCACACCTTTTAACCAATATTTAATTGTAAAGAAATGAATGACTTCTGGTGTTCTTGTTGGTCTTTTAAGGAACTTTTGTGGGGGGGGGGTAGCATTCAATGAATTACTTAATCTGGTCCTGGTCATGCCCTCACTTCTAACTTTGCCTGGCAACAGGTTCTTTTCCCCACTGAACTACGGTACTTCTCACTAAGCTTTGCCTCATAAGCCAGATTGCAGCTGGTTTGTGAGAAAAGTATAACAACAACAACAACAACAACAACACTAACACTGATCTATCACGCCATTATTTACCTTAATTGTTACAAGGAAGGATATGCTGGCAGTAACACTGCCGATCAAACAAATCTATTGCTGTACTTTGATGGTGGGAAAGGGTTAAGGAATTATGTTACTGAGACCATGTCTGATGTTTCTATGATGGGACACTAACTTGATTTGGGGCATGCTGAGAGTAGCTGAAAACCTACAAGGAGGTATCCCTGAGAGAGAAATCTCATTGCTATAGCAAATGCAGATTGGGCTGATTTTTTAATTTCTTTTGAAGCAATGTAGATTAGGATAGCAGCTTTAAAGCAGCTACTGTATTTTTCTGTGTATAAGACGCCCCCATGTATAAGATGGACCCCTATTTTTGGGGACTCCAATTTAAGAAAATGCGGGGAGATGGCCCAGAGCTGTTCAGCTTGGGGGGGGGGGGCGTGTCATAAATCACTAACCCAACTGACAGATGCTACAAATAGCAAGCATCGCCGAAGCCACAAAGCATCTGCCCGCTCACCAACAGAAGCTGGCATTCGCACGCCCAATTGCTGCAGCGACAGCCAATCCATAGCAGCCCTTGCCGCGGCCACCAATCACCCACCAAATCGCCACTGACAAGCTCCTGCTCGTGGCTGCAACCAATAGCCCGTCTCCCCTCTGCACTATCCGTGTATAAGACGACCCCAGATTTTTAACATTAGAGTAAAAAAAACTTGTCTTATACACGGAAAAGTATGGTAATTTGTCCAGCCTGATGGCTCAGTGTGAACAACTTGGTGAGCCTCACTAGGTTTAAAAATTTACTTAGAAAACAATTTGAGTTGGTATTTTCAGCTCTCTTAAACTAATGTTAGTAGTACCTTCTCCAAAATAATTTTAAACCATTTAATACATTTACAGTAATACCAGTTTTGCAGTCTGGATTCATACCTCTTGGCTATAAATATTGATTGGTACTAGGAAAATAACTTTATGTTTTAATAAATGTGTGTGTGTGTGTGTGTGTGTGTGTTTGTGTTTGTAAAATAGTTTGTATTTTGGACAGCAAAATAAACAGGAAATGAAATACATATAATAACCATAATGAACTTTTTTCAGGTCTTCTCAAGATATGAAAAGCATAGGCAGTTGATATTAGAAGAAATTTTCACTTCACTTGCAAGGTTACCAACCAGCAAAAGAAGTCTGAGGAACTTCAGGTAATGTACAGTGCTAATTTCTCTCTCCCTCTCTTCCCATCTTTTTTTTTTAAAGACATTTTATTGTTAACTGCCTGGGGACCCAGGTGGCGCTGTGGGTTAAACCACAGAGCCTAGGGCTTGCTGATCAGAAGGTCGGTGGTTCGAATCCCTGCGATGGGCTGAGCTCCGGTTGCTCGGTCCTAGCTCTTGCCCACCTAGCAGTTCGAAAGCACGTCAAAGTGCAAGTAGATAAATAGGAACCGCTCAAGCGGGAAGGTAAACGGCGTTTCCGTGCGCTGCTCTGGTTCGCCAGAAGCAGCTTTGTCATGCTGGCCACATGACCCGGAAGCTGTACTCTGGCTCTTGGCCAATAAAGTGAGATGAGCGCCGCAACCCCAGAGTCGGACACGACTGGACCTAATGGTCAGGGGTCCCTTTACCTTTACCTTTACCTGCCTGCTTCAAGAGGCATGCTAAGCCAAAATATGTCTGCATAACTGCAGGGTTGGGATTTGAATCTAAGGTGCAATGGCAGATTTTGCATACAATGCTTGTAGCTGTTGGGAGAGCAGAAAACACATCAAATGTCAGATGAGGGAAAACTCCTACCATCCCCTACTTTTTGCTTGTACTTTTTCATTTTCATTTTTTTTTTACATATGGCTTAACTGAATATTGGTTAACGAAATGCCAGTGAGGTTTAGTGGACTAAGACTAGCAAGCATCTATTCCAACTCCCACTCCTCCATGAAACTCCCTGGATGACCTGGGCCAGCTACTATTACAGTCCAACCTATATCACAGATTTGATGATACGATAAAAGAGGGGTGGGGCATATAGCATAGGCTCAAGCCATGCAAAGCATGCCACAGGGGTCAAGCCATGCGAGCATTCCACTCTGAATGCTATAAAGGAAGGGTGGGATAACATTGAAGGAAGGAGATGTATGAATGTGAGGCAGGAATGCTTAAATCAGGCACAGGGAAAGTTTGGCCTGCATACCAAATTAGACCCAGCAGGTCTAGTTTGGCCTACAAGGCTGTTTTCCCCATGCCATACACCTGTCAATCTGTATCTACACCCAGTATTAGGTTTAGGACAGGTAAAGACAGTACAACCAAAAGGCTTGAAGTGCACTCCCAATTGTTCCATAGCACTTGGGAGCTGCTGCTCCCTTCTGAAGGTGTGGGTTGCTGTCATAACGCATTGGTGGTGACTGCAATCTCCACTGGGGTTCCTGATCCAAAGCTTTCACATGCAACTGATGCATGCTGAAAGTGGGACTTGAATTCAGCATCAACTCCAAGTCCTGCTTTTGTCAGGGGTCTTCCTCTACAACCTTGCTTGTAGCCAAGCTGGGCTGTAGAGGATAACAGTTCCCATCCCTGGCTTAAATCATGTAGCTTCAAAGCAAAGTGATACACTTCTGTTGGATCAACTTTTGTACCAGAAATGTACTGCTCTTTGGGGGAGGCTTATTGCTTAGTTTGAATCCAAAACCCCATCTCTATTGTGGGAATAAGATTTGAGATCATTGTAATAAATTGAAGCCAATTGGAAAAAAATGCCAAGGGTTTTAGTGTTTTCCATTGGGTTAATTTTTAACATTAGTAAAATAGGTTTGTGTTTTTCAACAGACTGAACAGCAGCGACACTGATGGTGAACCTATGTATATTCAAATGGTGACTGCACTGGTGCTACAACTAATTCAGTGTGTTGTGCATCTACCATCAGGCGAGAAGGACTCTAATTCTGAAGAGGAGTCAAATAAGAAGGTGAAAAATGCTTTAGATTTATGAAGATATATGTATTTAGCATATGTTCATATAGTTCTTACCGTTATCATTATGAATTCATGGAATGTTGGGCTGGTGATGGGTCGGGCATGGAATGTGGGGAAAGAGCAAAGGGGGAAATATCAATTGGTGACACTTGAAGGAGAAGTTGAAAAGGCACGGAAGAGAGAGGAAGCAAGTAAACGCAATATATCAGAGAGGAAGAAAAGTGAACCTGGGCGACAGAGCAGATAGACTGAAAGAACTGTGAGAAATGAATATTCAACTAACTGTAGTTAACTGAGGTTGAGTTATTTGATGACAATGTGTTCGTTGGCTGAGTGAATTATATTTTGTTTTTAAGATAATGAAGTAGCGTATTTACCGAGTCTAATGTGCCATCAAATCTAATGAGCACCTCAATTTTCAGAACCTTTAAACCAAAAAAGTATTTGCTGGTGAATGTACTGTATTGGCCTGAATATAAGCCTCACTTCCCCCCCAAATTCCAACCATGAAAAGTTAAAGTGCAGCTTATATTCGTGACCTTATGGTATGCATCCAGGAGTGCAGGGCAAACAGCGCCAGGAGCGGGGCAAAGAAGCGCTCGCCTTGCGCGTAGTCCCCTGTCCTCTCCCCCAAGGCCGGGAAGGGAGAGAGCGAGGAAGGGGAAAGGCTGCCGTCAACGCAGCGTGGCGGCTCCCCCCCCCCCCCCCCGCTCAGTATGCAGCCAGGAGCAGGGAGAAAAAGAGGGGCTTATATTTGGGTATTTACCGGTATTTATTTTTTCAATTCTAAAGGTTCGGCTTATATTCAGGCCAATATGGTAAATGTGCCATCAAATCTAATGTGCACCTTAATTCTCACAGCGTAATTTGTCCAAAAAAGGTGAGTGTTAGGTTCAAGTAAATGCGGTATTGTTCATGTTCATTAGACTCAAAAGTGAGGTTGCGTCTCCTTGTCCATAGTTGAGAAATGTATGTATTATACTTGCTATTGCATAAATCACAACACACATTCAGTAAGCAGGCGCTGTGTTCATTTTCAGGTGGACCAGGATGTCCTCATTACAAACTCATATGAAACAGCCATGAGAACAGCACAAAACTTCCTTTCCATTTTTCTCAAGAAGTGAGTAGAATTCAACTGTTCATCTGTTACAAGTTTTATTTCTGTTTTGCTGTCCATGCAGGGCTTTGTCTCCTTCCACTTGCTCAAAAGGCAGGGATCATGCTAAATATTACCCTTGCCTCCCTTACCCTTGCCTCTTACAATTCTATAATTCTTTCTTTCTCCCTGGAGAACTAATATATCAAATATCAGGATTTATCCCACTCTACCAAAGACCTATGGCATAAATTGGTTGTATGCAGAGCTCTCAAAATAGACATCTAACACACATCATTGTTCAGAAAATTTTATAACCTTTTTGTTTCCTTCTACCCTCCCTGGTGAAAAAAGTATCTACTTCCACCATTGCTTAGTAGATCAAGTTTTGCATTCCTCTAGCATACAAAGCACAACACATCCCTGTTTCATTCATAACCATCGTACTTTCTAGCAGGGCTGCAGTTCCTCAGCATCCCTGTCATCAAATGCTCCAGTGTCAGATTTGTTGGACAGTTATCACAATCTGGATATCTGCCCACACAAACAGAGAAAGGAACATTGGGACTTTCCTTCTCAAAATGTCCAGAGGCATTCAGAATCAACCCAAAACTGGCATTCAATGGCTGGCATTCAGTGGCAACAATCTATTTTCATTGACTACATGCAAACACTTCTGCATCATAAACAACCCTTCCCTCGTAGAGTTTCTCTTCTCTTTGTCCCTCCCTCAATTCCGGATAATTCTTGACATTTATGAGCTTGTCCATGGTGGAACTGGGAGGGGCTTGTTCCGGGGAGGCAAAAATGTGTGAATGCTTTTATATTTAGTGCTCATTAACCTGGCATCAAAATGATGTTAAGGCATACTTCTTCTCCCAGGTGTGATTATCAGGCTTATTACTGTTATATTGTTCCACATTTATGATTATATATATAGTGCCAGAAAATTCTCACTTAAAACGTAAAAGAAAAAACTAGAATTGATTGAAAGGTGAATTCATTATGTCTTATTTTCCCCTTTTCATTGCTTTCTTCAAACAGATGTGGTAGCAAGCAAGGGGAAGAAGATTATAGGCCACTCTTTGAGAACTTTGTTCAGGATCTCCTTTCCACGGTCAACAAACCAGAATGGCCAGCTGCGGAGTTACTACTTAGTCTATTGGGAAGACTGTTGGTAAGATGCTTGGATTTTTGAAGCAATAATTCTGCTTCACTTTTAATAATGCCTTGCTTATTTTGATGTAAGTTGTGAAAATAGTCTTATTGTACTGAATCTGCATGTTGCATGCAGTGCAATGTGATTTGAGCTGGTGAAGACTTAATATAAGAGTGTTCTTTAACTAGGATGAGGGGTGAAGAACAGGCAATTTCACTCCTTTTCCTACCATTTCTTCTTTTAGACTTTGAATTCTTCCTCCTGCTCTATTATCACTGTTCCATATTAGTCTCACCAATGTTAAACATGGTTACAGAAATGGACTTCAGATTTCAAAAGCTATGTTTGAAGTGTCCTTGAGTTAATGTTGGTCAACTGTAAAGATATGCTAAATGAGAGGCAGAAGAATTTCTTACAAATGGAGAGAGGATGGGGAAGTTCAGGCTTTTGATCTGAAGTGGCCTGAATTATATGTGAAATGCTAAATAATGT
Source organism: Darevskia mixta (assembly GCA_034641385.1). Taxonomy (NCBI): domain Eukaryota; kingdom Metazoa; phylum Chordata; class Lepidosauria; order Squamata; family Lacertidae; genus Darevskia; species Darevskia mixta. Next base: position 2,254,360 of record JAWWNH010000062.1, on the reverse strand, counting down.
TACTGAACTCTTCCCATTATTGTAGGAGAGGATCAAGCAATATTGTCTTGAAATGTGAGGGAAATAAAAAGTAAGTTTATATTTTTTTCTTTCGTTTTCTTAGGTCCATCAATTTAGTAATAAATCTACAGAGATGGCTTTGAGGGTGGCATCACTCGACTATCTTGGTACCGTAGCAGCACGGCTGCGGAAGGATGCAGTCACTAGCAAAATGGATCAAGGATCTATAGCTCGAATTTTAAAACAGGTTTGAGTGAAGCTATTGTTGATTATTTTAAGGCAGGTTTCAGTGTAGAGATTAGTGTCCATAAAATATTTGGAGCAACATCCCATGCAAAACAATAATGAGAAAAATAGCATTGTGAGATTTCTTCTTTGTGTTACTCTCAAAAATCAAGAGTGCCTTTGACCTCTCATTTTGATTAGTTTACTCTTAAAATATAAGTTTGTGGTATTTGCCTCTGAGAGCATCTAGCTGTTAGCTGGGGTGATGTGGGAGGTGGAGGGTGAGGGGAAAAAGACAACATTTAATTTCATGGCAAAATTTGCTGCAGAAGAAGCAGCCCAACAGGTTTCCTGGGAGATGGTGTTTCACACACTTGCTACTAATTGTGCGTATGACGACTTTGTTTGATACGTTTATTTTTGTTGTGTGTTAACATGTTGTGTGTGACATATTGATGCTCCCGGTGTGTTTTGTAATTTGTTTACTTTAAAACAAATGTGTTTAGATCAAATCGATCCAAGTTAGTGTGTTCTGATATTGGGAAGGGTGTGAATTTTATTTAAAATATATTGTGTGTTACAGGTCTCAGGAGGGGATGATGAAATCCAACAACTGCAAAAGGCACTGTTAGATTATTTGGAAGAAAATACAGAAACTGATGCATCACTAGTGGTATGTTGTAGTTGTTTAAGTGAAAGTCTGCGTAACCCTTTCTGTCTTGAAGGCCGCATCAGCTGTAAGCCAACCCCTTGAGGGTGCTATGCCCTTGTTGGGCATGGCCAAAGTTTGCAGAAAGAAATCACACACACACACACACACACACACACCATGGTGCTGCATTGGAAAGGAAGGTCTTCTGCTTACCTTGCAAATGTGCTGGCTTGTTCCCTTTTGAGCTGAGTGCTTCTGTCTTGGGAGACCTTAAGCCTTTCTCCCTTAGCACACCAATAGAGGAGGTGGCACAAAATGTATTACTCTAAGTCAGTCTTTCTCAACCTTGGGTCCCCAGATGTTGTTTGACTACAACTCCCATCATCCCTAGTGGGAAGGGCCAGCAGTCAGGGATGGTGGGAATTGTAGTCCAACAACATTGGGGGACCCAAGATTGAGAAAGGCTGCTGTTTTTCCCTGCTGAGCTTTACATGTCAGTGTTTTAGTATTACATGCAAATTGCCTCTTTTTACTATAAACTCTTTTCTACTTCATACACACCCAGTGTTAGGAAGTTTGGGGGCTGTCCTGACAAGCTCCTGCACTAAAAATTTACCACTACACCACTGTTCAGTATAAAAATGCTCGTTCTTCCAATTTGGCAATACTTTTTTTCTTTTTAAAGTTTGTGGGGTTGTAATATAACCTAAGAAAGAGATGACAGAACCACATTTGATGGTAGTTACTAAAACAACTTCAGTGATTTTTTTTTTGAAGTTCAAATAAAGGAGCAAACATGGAAGTGCAAATCAGACATTTTCCCTGCTCCCTTCTTAGAAGTTTGAGAAGCTGAAGCAGGAGTTGCATCTCCTCGGATGTGTCACAAATAAGTTTTGCTACTTTTTAAATGTTATGCTGCTTTTGCATGAGTGAAAGTGAAAAGTATCAAGTATTCAGTGTTGTGAATTTTGGATCTAACTTGCTCAGTACTGCCTATACTGACTGGTAGGCTTCCAGGCAGGAAATTTTCCTATCCCTATCTGGAGATACTGGGAACTGAACCCAGGGTCTTCTGAAAGTAAAGCATGTGCTAGGCTTTGAGATGTGGCCCTTTTCTCTTATGGGGAATATACCACAGTTGTCATTGACTCTGCTTCCTATCATGTAAGCAGTCATGTATTATATCATGGACAGAGGCACTCTGGGTAGGTGAAGAGTAGGCCCTAACACTTTTATGATGGTCACATTTAATAAGCAGTAGAGGAACACGTTCGTTTATCATAGACTCTAAAGATCAGTTTATACTTGTTTTATCATGTTTTGTAGTGTAAATAATCCAGGAGTGTATTTGCAAACTGAAGTAACTCTTGTACATGAAAATGGCTCTGGGGTAAATTCAACTACATGCAACTCAAAATACAGTTGATAAATTCAGCTATATGTAATTCAAAGTGTAGTTGGCTTGGAATATGGAAATGCCCTGCTTCATTTCCAGTAACAAGAAGTTATATCAGTATATTCTAAAACACTAGTGTCTTTCTTATTTATTTATTTATGAAAATCTATATCCCTTCTTTCTGATGCTGTAAAAATACTCAAGGCAGCTTTCATCAATTAAAAATATACTAAATAAGCCTATCCAACAAACAATAGAAACAATGAAACACTTTCTGACATTGTCCTTTTTGGGACTTATTTTCCCACACTCTCTCCTGCCACACCAGTTTTCTCGGAAATTTTATATAGCACAGTGGTTTCGGGACACTACTATGGAGACTGAAAAAGCAATGAAAACTCAGAAGGATGATGATTCATCTGAAGGAACACACCATGCAAAAGAAATCGAGACAACGGGACAAATCATGCACAGAGCAGAAAGTCGCAAAAAATTTCTTCGAAACATCATTAAAACGGCACCTTCTCAGTTCAGTACATTAAGGTGAGTTCCACAGATAGTTAATTTTTATTTACTAAACAACATTTGGTGTTCATGTATTGCCATATTCTTCTGTTGATAAGCAAATGCTAAAGCAATATTCTACCACTTTATTACAGGATGAATTCTGATACTGTGGACTATGAAGATGCTTGCTTGATTGTTCGCTACTTGGCCTCTATGAGGCCGTTTGCCCAGAGCTTCGATATTTATTTGACACAGGTAAACTGTGCCAGAAGTCTTAGTGAAATACAGTTGGCTTCCTGGTTCCAAACGCTTATGCGGTAGTGTGCAATATCTGTTCATTGTTAAGCGCAGGTATTTAATAGGTCGTGGTAACACCACATGCTTCCATAATTATGTATCAATTCCACAACATTTTTCTTTATCCTGCATGCATTTCACACCTCCTTGAATTCTTATTTCATCTCTGCATTTTTGTAACAAGAACCTTAAGTTAAAAAGGTGTCTTAAAAGGATAATGGTCCTTTGCCTACATATACTTTATTTGCATTCTTGAATTTTAAGGATATTACCTCATAAAGTGTATATTCGCACATCATAGTAGAGCAGCTTAATAACTCAAAATAGAAAATAGTTTTAGTAGTTTGCTTGCAGTGCATGGTACTGCCATGATGAATGTTGTAATTCAGTAGCTTGATTATATTAATATTTAATAGGAATGCAAGCATGTTTGAATGGGTCACCATGTTAGGCCTCCATAAATACAAGTGTACTCCTACTTTGTTTAATTTTTTGGTCTTCATTGTGGTTCTTGACCAGAGTGGATTAAAAAAGCAGAAAGAATAATGAAATAGCTACTATGGAGGACTTGATCCAAAATTATCACAAAAAATATCAAAAGAAAACACATATTTAGATGCCTCTTTAAAGAAGGCATTATCAACAAGCAAGAAGTCATATTTTATCTCACTCTGGGCACAATCCACCTAACAATCAACAAGCAAGCAGTCATATTTTATCTCACTCTGGGCACAATCCACCTAACATTGCTGTTGCACAGCCTCCATTCATTTCAAGGGGCAGGCCCTCCACAAATCCACTGTGGCCTAGATGTTCTCCCTGACCATATTTAATACAAGCAGCCAAGGCTCACTGTAGTGAGTTCCAGTGCACTGCTGCATCTGCCCAACAGTGGTATAGACAGGATAGTCTTATTTTCCTGGCCCCAAAATCATGCATCTTTGGTTAGGAGGAAGTGCTTTCTCTGTGATGGCCAATGAAAATCCTACCCTCTTACAGTTCAGCCAGCTGTAATATTCTCTGGAGCGGTCTTCAATTCACATCTTTCTTGAGAAGTGTCACAGGTAATGGATGCACCTGCCCACCCCATAAGTGAATCAAGTGGGACACAGGGTGCCCCTACTCAGTCTCCTTTTGGAATAAGCTGGGCTTTGGAGCAGGCAAACACTTTCTGCTTCTGCCAGTTTCAAATGTCAGCAAGACGTAAGGCACCTCTTGCCCCCAGTCCTCCATATATGCAAGTGTGCACATGTTAAAGGATTTGAAGGAGGGGAATGTTGGCTATTTCAAATAATGGCTTGGCTACTGAATTGTGGCAAAACATGTGGACCTTTCACATGGAGTGAAATGGGGTGGTGCAATTAATATGTTTGACTGAGTGCCCCTTTGGTGAGGTTATGCTAGATTTCTGGTTTTTCATTTTACTTCAATTCTAGCATGTTTCTTCACTTCATTTTTGTTTGTTAAACATTGCGTGTTACTTTTCAAAAGCAAATAAAATGCCATTTTTGTTTTGTTTTCTTATTAGATTCTGCGTGTGCTTGGTGAAAATGCCATTGCTGTTCGAACAAAAGCCATGAAGTGTTTGTCTGAGGTTGTTGCTGTAGATCCCAGCATTCTAGCCAGGGTAAACAAAAGAAAGCACTCTGCAACCATACACACATTCTTCCATTCCCACAAGCAGCTTTTATGGTTTCCCTCACTTTGTGTTTCTTTCTTGCTTGTTGCTTATAGCTTGACATGCAACGAGGTGTCCATGGACGGTTGATGGACAATTCCACTAGTGTACGAGAAGCAGCCGTGGAATTACTTGGTCGGTTTGTGCTTTGTCGACCACAGCTTGCTGAACAGTATTATGACATGCTGATTGAGCGAATACTGGTATGGCTACTTTTAAATTCTAACATTTATAAGTTCAATTTTTACATAGCTCTTTATGATGAAAACAAATATGATGGTCCTCTGTTCACATCTGTTGAAACATAGTTTCTGACAAGCATCTCAAATGGCAATAGTGAGCATTAAGAAGATTTCCCCCCCATTTGTAAGGATTTAACACTAAGTGTTTCAGCTTATTAATCATGGTACTTGTACTGTGTGGTTGTGTTTTAATAGACATTATATTAGTTATCTGTTGCTAATCAGCTTATTATAGCTGCCCTATGTGTTGTAAGATGGGTAACATGTTGATTTTTTTAAAAATCTCAATATTAATTTTTTTCTTTATTTTGCTTTTTCAGGATACTGGTATTAGTGTCAGAAAAAGAGTCATAAAGATTCTTAGGGATATCTGCATTGAACAACCAACATTTCCCAAAATTACAGAAATGTGTGTGAAAATGATTCGCAGAGTCAACGATGAAGAAGGCATTAAGGTACAGGAAACAAATCACTTACTACAGGGGTGAGCAGCCTCTGACCTGTGGGCCCATCTTGGCCGGCAGGGGTTCCAGTATTGCCTGTGAGGCCATTTCCCTCAAACCAGACCCACCTGTCCATCCGCTGAAGTCACTAGTTATGACAACTGATGGGCATGAGAACAGGGTTTAATCTTAGCAGCATGCCATGTTTCCAGCAAGTAACAGGATTGTGCAGCCGAGACAGCAGGACTGAGCAGGGATTAAAGCACTTCTCAAAAGCAGTGTTTGGATCTCCTGTGAGATCCAGTGGGTGGTTGCTGCTTCAGCAGGGTGGGGTTTGCGTGACTGAGGCTATATTGGTGCTGATTTCCCTTCCATTCAAGTTGAGCTGCTAGTGAAGTGTGTCTAGTGGATTGTGCTTTTTGTAGACTCTTGTTGGTAGTTTAGGGACTGTGGCAAGCTACTTTTACCTAATCAATAGCTATCCATTTTATTTCCAGAAACTGGTAAATGAGACATTCCAGAAGCTGTGGTTTACTCCAACTCCCCATAATGACAAAGAAGCAATGACCAGGAAAATATTGAACATTACAGATGTGGTATGAGAGTGCTATTGTTCCCATTGACTAATGTATCAATTGTGATAAATTGAGTTGTATCTAATATGTTCTAATTTTGTTATTGTCCTTGAAATGATTGGTGATTATCCTCTGTCCCTAGTGTTTGTTCATTAATTCTTTAAAGGCTGAGTGGTTCTCATACTGTAGTGCTCAAGCAAATGTTGCAGTTTGTAGCACACTTCTCTGTTGATACTTGTAAAATACTCTGGGTCTTTAGTGAGGTTTCCTATAACTGATCAACTATTCTAGTATAGCATGTATGTCGGATTGAAGTTAATGTTAAATGGATTCGAATATTTTCAGGAGAGTTTAACAATACTCCTGCAGTAATTACAATATTCTTATAGTTTTCATTTATATAAAGCAGATTTCATGTTTATTTGACATTGTTTCCAAAAACATATTTGGCCTGCATTGGTCTTAAGTTAATAATTAATGAACTTAGATGGTGTTTCAAATATTTGAGATGCTATTCACAAACCTATTAGGACTATGAATGAGCATGTCATTTTACAGAGCCTAATAGGAAAGAGGTCCCTGCTCCAAAAATATTGTAGGTTAGACAGAGTGAAGGGACAGTAACCTAAAGCTATAGTCATAAGGCTAGAAAAAGCTTACCACTGAGCCTCTTGGGCTTGCCGATAGGTCGGCAGATCGAATCCACGCGACAGTGTGAGCTCGCATTGCTCTCTCCCAAGCTTCTGCCAACCTAGCAGTTCGAAAGCACACTAGTGCAAGCAGATAAACTGTGTTTCCATGCGCTCTGGCTTCCATCACGGTGTTCTGTTGTGCCAGAAGCAGTTTAGTCATGCTGGCCACATGATCTGGAAAGCTATCTGTGGACAAACACTGGCTCCCTTGGCCTGAAGCGAGATGAGAGCCGCACCCCATAGTCGCCTTTGACTGGACTTAACTGTCCAGGAGTCCTTTACCTTTACTTATTGATGTTTTAATATTAGCATATGTTACTGTTGAAAAATTACATGCAAATGTATTTTCATTTTTATTTTCTCTTAGGTCGCAGCTTGTAGAGATACAGGGTATGATTGGTTTGAACAGCTTCTTCAAAATGTAAGTACTGTAACTGTTCAGATATCTTACATTTTACTTTCTAAAAATGGAACTCCCTCAGTTTGAGGTTTATACAGAATGGGTAGGCTGTGGAGTGGGAATTTGAAGGTGAAGGTGGATTATTGAGGTTGCTTCCACAAATGGGAGCAAGACCTTTTTGGGAAGCCATTTCGGAGAGTCACCCTCCTCCAACCCCATTACACACACTTTTCTTTTGCTCCAGTGCACTGCTTGCAAATTATTGGCCTATTGGCAGTTGCTTCCCATGTGTGGCAGAAATACAGTTCTTTGCTATTTTTACATGCTTTCTTATGAAGATGGCTTGTATATTCTCAGAATCTAGCCATGAGTATCAACGTTGTCCATATTGTGTATCTTTGTAGTTGCTAAAATCTGAAGAAGATGCTTCATATAAGCCTGTAAAGAAAGCCTGTACTCAGCTTGTGGATAATTTGGTTGAACACATTCTGAAGTATGAAGAATCTCTGGCAGGTAAAACAGTCATTTGCATTCCATTCATAAGCTATGTAGACTTTTTTGTGGGTAGCAAAGTTCCAGGTGGAATTCAAGTTACTCTTCCATATGACTGTACGAATTATTGCAGAAGTGTGTTCATATACAGGGTGAGTCCTTTAAAAGAGGCCCCGTGGATACAGAGTACACATGTTCCACGGGGCCTTTTAAAAGACTCACCCTGTATAAACCTCATGTTGTGAGGTGTGTGTTGTTAGCTTTCAGGAGGAATTGGAGAACATTCCTGTCTACCCAGGCATTTGGTGGCTAAAGAATACTGTAAGGGCCACCCTGAGATCACTGGATGAAATGTTTTTACCTGTAACTGTTTTTAGATATTTTTAACGGTAACTGTTTTAGAATGCTTTTTAAAATTTATTGTGGATGTGTTTGCTGTCTTGGTCCCCTTAGAGGGGAAGAGTGGGATATAAATTCAATAAATGAAATACACTTGACCATGTGATTGTGTAGCTAGAAAGCAGGTACAGGAGGACCTGTTCACATTGAGAGAAAGCATCTTATGACCCAGCCTTCAGAACTATATCCATTACAAAATGAAGAACACAGTGCAGTTTTCTTGTGCACATTTTATGGTCTTAAACTGAATTGCAATAGTTCTGCACTTGTGAAATCAAAATAATCTAAAACATCTAAAAAATGTTCCCATGGAAACTTTGAGTGTTGCAGGGGAAGCAGATGTTGTCATGTCAAACCAGAAAGTAAACAGGAACAGAATAATAGACAGCTCCAAGGGGGCACTGTTGGATGAAACATTCTCCTCCTAAGGCATCTACACCTTGCTGGTGGAGCTGGCTGGTTGGTTAAAGGGCCCTTGCCTTATTTTATAGCCTTTGACTTCTACAAGACTGAAGTACAGTAGGGCACTCATCCTCAAGTCAGAGGAGGATGGTAGCACCGTGTCCTCTGATGGGTGAAGGGGGGCAAATGAGATATTCACAGTTCTCCCCTCCCCAGGAAGTAGCACATGGACTGGCCATTGCAAGCAGCTTCGGTTCTAATTCTGCTTGTTGATTTGATTGTCCATAATATATCCAGGATGCACATGATACTAAATAATATTAACAACAGTTTTTGTATATTTGAACATCTTAATAGAATATTAGTTAAGTGTGTTTGTGTGTGCACATGTATATATACATGTATGCTTACATTTTTTTCCTTATTTTTGCAGATTCCGACAATAAGGGTGTGAATTCAAGTTGCTTGGTAGCTTGCATAACCACTTTGTTCTTATTCAGCAAAATCAGGCCCCAGTTAATGGTCAAGCATGCCATGACCATGCAGCCATATCTTACCACTAAATGCAGTGTAAGTACTCCCTACTGTTTCCCCACATTGCCTCTGCTTATGTTATGTGAAACTCATGATTTGAAGTGAAAATGGAAGCAGCAAAGTTATTGGCTTTCCCTATTGGCTTTTAGGCACCAGGCCTAGGTAACCCATTTCCAGAGGAATTTGGGGTTGCCCTAATTTACTCCTTTATTTTTATATTGGTTAGCTGCATAGGAAACAGCTGTAAGCATCTTGCTGCTTTTAAATTTGCAAAATGGCGATCACGGGTTGGGAAAAAAAGTTGATAGTCCTCTCTTGTGCCTCAGAAAGCATTCCTTTTCATGTAGATGACTGTTCTTTAATTCAGGGTAGTTTCAAACCTTATGTGCCCCATAGGTTTGCATGGTCTCCAATGCGTCCCTCGGCAAATGGGTAAAGTGTGATAACATGCAGACTGTGTGTGTACACATCAGAAGGGACCTTATTAGACAAATATCTCTACATGTTAGTCATATATGCTTTTTATGTTTGCTGCAGGGCAGTTTCAGCTCCAGGTTTCCATGCCCCGCCCCCAGTAAGCCTACCTCTTCACTGCAGCAGGTCTAGGGGGCCCTTTACAGTGAGCTCTGTTGGGGTGTGGGCCCTTGTCATATGCCTATTCGTGTCAACACTTGCTGATGCTAGTTTAACATTTATTTATTTTTAATAAAGTTGCTAACTGTTTAAACTCACATACTGGCAACTGTTTTTTTCTATCTGCAATATAATTTTTAATATTCCATTCAAGGTGTAGTTGTAAATAGCTGGAATTGATCACTAGAAGTGATTATTACTCACTTTATTCAGATACGTAGTAGTATAACAGCACAAAAAGAGCAAAGAAGCTTAACCATATGCAATGTTTTTCTGTAGAGTCAAAATGATTTCATGGTGATCTGCAACGTTGCAAAAATTTTAGAATTAGTAGTGCCACTGATGGAACATCCGAGTGAGACTTTCCTTGCTACTATGGAAGAAGATCTCATGAAGCTTATAATCAAATATGGCATGACAGTAAGGTTTAATTTCTACTTCAAACTCATTTTGCATTAGCATGGTACTCATGTTAAATATGACTTGACTTCATATTTTTGTAATGGTTTTTACTGCACTTTATTGACATTTAGAGATGTTCTTATTATAGAGATGTTAGTTTTCTTATAGAAAAGAAAGCTAGAAATATATTAGAATAAAATTGTATTCTCATAATAGCCCCAGAGCTTTCAGCTTTTGACATTTGCTAAAATAAGAGCAAGATGTTGATTTCTCCACTGACTGCTTTGTATTGTCTTAGAGATTACTTCTAACAAAATCTAATGTGTTCTGCTTTTTTTCTAGGTAGTGCAACACTGTGTCAGCTGTCTTGGGGCTGTTGTAAACAAGGTCACTCAGAATTACAAATTTGTATGGGCCTGCTTTAATAGATATTATGGTGAGTAATTTTTTATGCAGAATTTTCATTATTTTAAAGTTAATTAAACATCTAATAGGAAAAGAAACTATGAAGACAAGTATTCTTCATTTTTTGCAGGTGCACTTTCAAAATTAAAAAGTCAACATCAAGAAGACCCAAACAGCACTATACTTACAGCAAATAAACCAGCACTCCTTAGGTCCCTTTTCACTGTTGGTGCACTGTGTCGGCATTTTGATTTTGATCAAGAAGATTTTAAAGGCAACAGCAAGGTAAACATTCAGTATTTATTTGCTTACTACTACATTTGGATAGACTGACATTTTGGGGGAAAATAAACTTAGATGAGCAGATTTTGCTATGTGATTACTTTTTAAATGAATGAAAATTTTTCCCAAGCTTCCCCCCCCCCTGAATTATCCACATTGTTTCCCCTTTAAACAGGTTAACATTAAGGATAAAGTACTTGAGCTGCTGATGTATTTTACCAAACATTCAGATGAGGAGGTACAAACAAAAGCCATTATTGGTCTAGGTAAGAACATAGAAATAATGTGGTATTAGATGCACACCGTTTTGCCTATAGTGTAATTCTGCTACCAAAGTTCTGCTGGTGGAAGCAGGAAAGACAGCTTCTGCTGTTTTCTGCTTTCCCCTGCAGCCTCCTACATGCCCCCCTCCATCTGCTCCAGAGAGTTGGTGGATGGCGGGTGGAATTGGAGATTTGCAAGGGAAATGAGAAATTGGTGGAAAATGCCTCCTGTCCCCTCCTCCAGAAGTAACCTGCACTGGATTGAAGTTGCTTTAGTGATTAGAAGTTACCTTTGCATTTGTCGAACAGACACTCAGGATTACTTATGAGTTCTTGGTTATGATGATTCAGAGCAATTGCTATTTCAATATAGGCAGCGACCATTTTGCTCTGACATGAGGTCCTTTTGGATCCAGGAGGGGGCGGAACAGGGGCAGGACGGGATAATGTGCACTCTGCTGACACACACAAGGGCCAGGAATGGAACTCCCATGCAGAATGGTTGCCACCTGTACAGTATTCCATGAGAATTTGCTTCTGTGTTGAGATAGATAACTGTATGAGTTTGATTCTATGCAAGCAAGTTTTACACTTCAGAGAAATTCTAATGCTTCTAAAATGGGTTAGTACCCACTTTATGTATCTATATACTTTTTGTGTCCTGTCGTAAGGCAGCTGATATTATTCCACAATTTGGCATAGTATCTTTTCAAACGGAATTTGAAATAAAGTTGCCTGCAAATATGAATGTGGCCCCATTATAAACACTCAGGACTTTCTTTTAAAATCTGCTTCAGTAAAAGGATATACCAAATTGTATCATCTTATTTTCTTTCAGGGTTTGCATTCATACAACACCCCGGTCTAATGTTTGAACAAGAAGTGAAAACATTATACAACAGCATACTCTCTGATAAGAACAGCTCAGTAAACTTAAAAATCCAGGTGTTAAAAAATCTCCAAACATACCTCCAAGAGGAAGATACACGGATGCAACAGGCAGATAGAGAATGTGAGTGATGAACATTGTTGCACTTTAAGTAAACATTTTAAAGAAGTAATTAATATCAAGTAACTGCAACTTTGTTTTCAGTTCCATCTCTGATGTTGTTTTCACAAAGAGCTTTCCGTGCATTGAAAACTTTACAGATAATGGGATAACAAATTAGGAAAGATCTATATGTGCAGCAGAATGAAATGGTTGAATGCAGTTTAAGCAGTAAACTACAGGTGTATAATCACATTTTTGAATGCCCCCCCAAAGTAAAAACATATTTGCAAGAAGTGGCATAGCAGTGAAAGTGCTGTGCCAGAACTGCGTGTGTGTTGCTTTTCAGAGAAGGTTTCTTGAGAGGGAGCATTAAAAGCATAGCGGCTACCACCTGGAGTATGAAGTGGTACAGTCTGCTCTTCCACTTTAGCCTTTTTCATATGTAGAAAAGGACTTAAACAATGGCTGTTAAAAGTAGTTTCTCCATCATTGGAGGAAGCTACCCTGGAGTGGATTACTCCTCCCACTTGCTTCAGCAGGCGGGGCTTATGTTAATTATTCAAAGAACCTTTGTCAATGGCAGTTGCAGAAGTAGCTGCCGTTTTCCAGTTTCTCACCTGCTTGCTCTAGTGTGATGGGGCTTCTGAGGAGCTCTGGCTCAGTTTTCAACTATACTTGGATTTTTTCAGGCAATTGCTGCAATCTTTTTCTTCCCTCCTAAACTTGGAATTGGTGGCAGGTTCTTTTAGAAGAAAGACTTGTCTGGATAGTTAAACAAGGCACTTCCCCTTCCAGTCTTTCTACCACCTCTGTGGTAAACCACAACAGAAATGATATTGTGTGGTTTCATATCCTGAAATAAGCAATGTTTTTCTCCTGTAGAGGTAATGAAATTGTAAGCATTTGCAGCTGAAAACAACAAAGAAGTTTATGCTCCTCCATGTTTTTGACACAGGTATCAAGCTTGGGCTTAAACTGTATCTTTTGATCTTCAGTGGTGATGGTATTTCTCAAGAGGCCTTTCAGTCATCCCAATTAGTGAGGAGGCACATGCTGAAATGTTGTCATGTTATGTTGATGAAATGAGTTAGTAGGGAAGGAGGAGATGCTGTTTCTGTGTTTCCAGCAAAGCATACAAATGTTGGACCAGGGATTTGGTTAGGAAGGAGTTAAGCAGTACCACTTAAAAATTGCACATACCCCCTTAGGAAGCCTGCTCCCAACCTGTGTTCCATATAGTATGAAGAACCATATACATGTATGTATATAATGTGATAAAAAGTGTTGATAAAACATCTCCTTTGGTTTCTGTTTTTTTCATAGGGAAAAAGGTAGCAAAGCAGGAAGATCTGAAAGAAATGGGTGATATTTCCTCAGGGATGAGCAGCTCTATCATGCAGCTCTATCTCAAACAGGTCCTTGAGGCATTCTTTCACACGCAGTCCAGTGTTCGTCATTTCGCACTCAATGTTATTGCACTGACATTAAACCAGGGTCTTATCCATCCAGTTCAGGTATGCAATTGTATGATTTGGGCTGCCACCCTATATACACCTACTTTGGAGTAAAATTAAAAATGTATTCACAGAAACCTTTTTGCACTTGTTAATCTGCAAATTCATTTATGTTTTCAGTAATACATTAAACTCTTGTGCTATTATTTGAGTGACTTCTTCAGGTATTATTGTTTCTATTTTGCTGTTCTTAACTGAAATCAAGAAGTAAATCACACAGTTTTCACAGTGTAGCTCTATGGTGTTCGCATAGCCTTTCCAGACCTCTTTTTATGGTGCTCTGCAGAATATGGATATTTGTAGCGTGTCAGACATGTACAATATAAAAGGAGGAAAATATAGACATCTGCAGGCACATGTGAAGATTTTACAAAAAGTGTCTATCTCTCTTTCAGTGTGTGCCATACTTAATAGCTATGGGCACAGATCCAGAGCCTTCTATGAGGAACAAAGCAGACCAGCAGCTGGTGGAGATTGACAAAAAATATGCTGGATTTATTCATGTATGTATGCTTCTGTTTGTTGTGCTTATTTTTGTTCCTTTCCAGTGAAGCCATTCAGTAATTACTTCCAAAATGGGGAACCAACCAACAAACCAGTCATTAATTATATGGTCACAGACCTGCTAATAAAATGGGGAACGGTGGTGGAATATATTTACTGACTAGGATCTTCAAATACAATTTGATCTGACATTAAATCCTGTTTTGGAAGTAATGAGCAACTGTAGTTTAAATTTATCAAGATCTGTGAACAGGGAAGAGATGACGCCTGATGCACAATCCTAGTTTGCTAAATTGTGGTTAACAAACTGGGAATGTAGATATGAACTCTGCCTTAATTAACATTATAACAAAAATGCTTGCATTGCAACTAGAATAGTAGTGTGGTCTAAGAAACTAGTCCTTGAAGTAATTCAAGTTGTGCATCCCTGCATTGTCCTTCCTGTTTTATTTTTCCTTAAGCCTCTCACTCTGGGCCCTTTCTCCCACTCTGTACATTCCATTTCATACCAAGCAAGTATGCAGAGGAGTGATGACTTTTGTCCTTACCTTCTATGTTTTTGTTCCTCTGCTTATTACATGCATATCTATAGTCTATAGTAGGATTGCCATAATCTGAAGATCAAAAACCCGGAAACATTTGGAGCACACCCACCCACCATCCCGTATCTCCTTCCTTGCCTGCCTGCCCACCCCCTCCTTCCCTCCCCTCTCTTACCTTTGCTGTCTCCAGCCTCCTGCTCACAAGACACTGTGTTGCAGCCAGTCCGCCCTGTCTCCCCGGCTGCCGAGCGGACTAAGGGCGAGCCGAGAGGAAACAGGCCCAGTGCCAGCTGGAGGAGCCGCCACTGTGGTGGCTGCAGTGGCCACTGTGTCAGCGGCGCTGGTGGCGGCGCTGTAGACCCCACTGCAGCGCTTCTGCTTCTAGGGCACAGCGGTGGCGCATGAGAGGGGTGGAGAGTGGCTGACCCTGAAGAACGTCTGCCCTCTCCTACCCTTTGGTGGCATGCACGTGCTCCTCTAACCCCCCCCCCCAAATAAAAAAATACCTCCCCCCAAAGCCAGACATTTCATGTGCCATGCAAAAATCTACCTGGGCAGGCATGCTGGCCCCCCAAAAGAGGACATGTCCAGGAAAACTGAACACATGGCAACACTAGTTTATAGGGAATATTATTTATTTCATTGCAGCTGCCATCAGCATTTCAGATTTTGGGAGACTATGGATATAATTAGTCCCACTTATTGTTTTGTGAGAGCAATTGAAAAAACCTTCACTCTAGTAGGCTGAAGTGTGTAGCTTTGGAAAACACACATGTATTTTTTCTTCCTTGGCCTAGAAAGTCTACAAATATTAAAAACATAAATAATCTCCCTAACTCCAACATGTATATCAGTGTGTCAAAATTGTGCATGTTTGCTATAAAAAAGCAAATGATTTGAAAATTGTTCACTAGAAAGCTATTGGAGAAACTGAAACAGATAACTTTGAGCTCAAATCTTTGTGGCAACCTCTTTCTGTTTGTCCTAAGCAAAGTGAAGACTTATAAATGTTTTTAACTTCAGATGAAAGCAGTGGCTGGTATGAAGATGTCATACCAGGTACAGCAAGCAATCCACACTTGCCGTAAAGATCCTGTGAGGGGTTTTAGGCATGATGAATCCAGCAGTGCTTTGTGCTCACACCTTTACTCCATGATCCGAGGAAACCGACAACACCGACGAGCCTTTCTCATTTCCTTACTCAACCTCTTTGATGACACAGCTGTGAGTCTAATGCAGACCTTTTCTGTACTCTTTTTAAAAAGTGCTTTTGATGAAGTATGATCTGCTTTGGAGAGGATATTTGGTTTTGAAAATAGTATAAAAGTTGCAGTATAATAACTATATAGAAATTATGTAGTGACATGTTGAACTTTGGCATTGTTTTGAGCAGCCATCCCCAATCATGTGCCCTCCAGATGTTTTAGACTACAATTCCCACCATCCTTAACCATTGGCTATGCTAGCTGGGGCTGATGGGAGTTAGAGTCCAAATCATCTAGAGCGCACCAGGTTGGGGGAGGCTGGCCTGGAGAATTGCTAACAAAAATGAAGATGCATTCCCCCTACACAGTGCTAAACTTAGTTCAGCAATATTTATAGGTTTTCCTAAATGCGGGATTCCATCCTTAGGGTCAACAAGGCAGTTGCTTGGTCAGATTTGAGTTTTTACTTTTACTTCCTTCTCCTTGACAGGAGTGAAACCAATCCCTCCCAGAATGCTTTGTGCCTTGTTCATCTTACCGGTAGCTTCCTTCCAATGCCAAAAGAGCTCTCCCCTTTTCTTTTTGGCACAGCCCCTGTATTCATAGTTGGAGTGGGTAGAGGCACCAGGACACAGAATCCACTCCTTCTATGATGTTTCAGTGGCTAAAATTGCAAGAGCTGTTCATGCTCATAACTTGGAATAGACATAATGGTTTGTATTCAAAGTAGTGGGAAGCCTCTCATTCTACAAGGATTTACCCTTACACAACAGAATATCCTCCATGCCTTCTAAATGCACCAACTCTGTAGGGCTGAGATGTCTTCAGCCACCCCACCCCCCAAAAAAATATTGGGACAGGGCTGAGCCCACCAATCTTGAGGGGCCAGCTCTTGCAACGGTGGTGGGCCTTGCAGCGTACGTGATGTCACACATGGAACCCCCCCCCCAAAAAAATGTTGGGTGGAACTCACTGGATACTGTATTCAAGGAGCAAGAATGTGGCATGGAACTCATTGAGCACAGAAATGATTGTGTGTGTATCTATCTACCTACCTGTATATAAAATGTATATATTATTTTCTTCTACTTCTACAGAAAACAGAGGTGAATCAGCTTTTGTACATAGCAGACAATCTAGCCTGTTTTCCTTACCAAACCCAGGAAGAGCCACTTTTTATAATGCACCATATAGACATCACATTATCAGTTTCTGGTAGTAACCTTCTCCAGTCATTTAAGGAGGTAAGTGGAATTATATTCTATAACATTACCTTCCTATGGCCCAGTATGTCTCTTCAGTCATTCAGGGTGAGGTAAAACCTTGGTGACCAGCCTTTTGGACAAGCGTGCTACTGAGTTCAAACTGAATGCCACTCTAGTGCTCAGAATCCTCTTTCTTCATTCTGCCTTATGATGGCTTTGCCTCAAATCTATCTAGCCTAGGCAGAAACATAATATTGGAAAAGCCAGACAAGAGTGTATGTCTGTGTACTATAACCAGATCCATTAACCCTATTGCTGCTTTCCGAATGTGCCACAAGTCTCCTTGTGCCTACCAGCTGGGGCCCTGCACCCCCGCTGCAGATTGACCCATACATTTTAAAAAAATGATGCAATCATGTAAGGGGCTGCTGATAATCAAGTTAAGCAATCCTTTGTCTTGTGGGATGCATTGAATATATTCCGAGTTGAATATTTAATAGCTTAGATGTTCATCCTTTGAGTCTGCTTCCCCAAAATATCGCCACTTAATTTCCCTTGATTGATAGTTCATACTGGTGAATGACTACATGTTAGAACGGTCTTCAAATCACTTTTTATAACATATTGATAATGGTGTTTGCTATTTTTCTAAACTACCTGCCATTTTCTTTCAGTCTATGGTGAAATATAAAAAAGAAAGGAAGCCATCATCTGATGAAGAGAGCGAGAGTGAAAGTAACAGTGAAAGTGACAGCGACAGTGAGGAGGAAATTCACAAACCCCGAAAGTTGCGAAAACGTGCAGAGTCCGATTCAGATACTGATGACGAGAATGATATAAATGCTGTCATGAAATGTTTGCCAGACAATTCAGCTCCTCTCATTGAATTTGCAAATGTTTCCCAGGGCATATTGCTGCTGTTGATGTTAAAACAGCATTTAAAGAACCTCTGTGGATTTTCTGACAGGTGAGGAGCATTCAGGTTTTGCTTACTTTTTATCTCAGGAGTGGGGAAGCTTTTCAGTCTGGGAGCTACATTCTCTTGCAAGCAACTTCTAGGGTGTGCATGGCAGTGATGGGTGGGGCCGTAAGCAAAACTGGGTGGAGCAAGGGATGTTACTCTTACAATAGGCTACATTCCAGCCATGGGAAAGTCAGATCTTTCCTCCTGCACAACCAACCCATCTCTCCAACCTTTATTCGGGCAAGCAAGAATTATCACAGTTCAGATGCATTCTAGCCAAGCAAAAGCACTCAAGGAAGGTATGAAGTAGGGCTGGGCGAGGAGTGTGGCTGAGGAGAGGCCTGGGGACTGGATAGAGTCCTGGAAGGCCACATTTTGCTGAGGTTCCCTACGTCTGTTTTATCTTATCATTCCCTGTATTCACATTCTTAAGCTTTTGTTATGGATTGAACTCAAAACTTGAGTGAATTCTGCATAATGCAAAAACCTAGTGCCATAATGTTTGTTTTATATAACACTAAGAATTTTGACCTAAGGGACTCAGAAGAATTGTTTATAGATTCTACTTTCAAAGGATGTGGGTAAATACTATTAACTTCAAGCATTCATTTTTTTTTCTTGATAACAGTAAAATTCAGAAATACTCTCCCTCTGAATCGGCAAAAGTATACGATAAAACAATAAACAGGAAGGCAGGAATTCATTTCCATCCAAAACAGACGCTAGACTTCCTTCGAAGTGATATGGCTCATTCCAAGCTCACAGATGAAGTGAAGAGGAATATAGTCAAACAGTACTTAGATGTAAGTATTGAGAGCCTGCAGAATTTTACTGCCTATCAACTTCATTATAAAAATGCTTGAACACTGTTCTGAAATACTTTTAAGTTTTTGTTATTTAGAAGGTGAAATATGAAGAGCAGTGGCCACAAGCTGAAATTGTTTTTTTCTTCAGAGGTGAGGAATGGAGTATGCAGACTTCTTCCACTGCAAGTTGCCCTCTTCAGTTTGCTTGCTGAAGAAATGTGTATCTAATGCACAGAACTAGGCAAATTAGAGGCTGTTGGATGAGCTGCAGGTTGCATCATTTTTCCATTGACAGTGCAATGTCATTGGGTTGGGCTGTCACAGCTAGCTTGAGATGGTCCATTCAAAAATTAAAGTGTAGGCTCAAGCTACATGTGACATCACAGAATTTGCCACTGAGCACAAGCTTTTCCTGTCACACATTACCAACATAGCCTAGTGTGCTGCTGTCCTGATCTGGGTTGGGGGGGGCATGCCTTCAATCTGCATTATGGGCAGCAGGGGAGTCTCTGTTCATTCTACTGGGAGCTTTCTACCTAATGCAAATTTCATGCATTGGGCCTGGCCCAGAAATGGACCACAGAGCAGGCAAAGAGTCAAAAGACTCCCTCTTGGGTTTGAGATGGTGTGGTGCTAGTAAAATTTCCCCACAATTGCCAAAAGTTAACATTGAGGTTCTAATATGTAAGAGATCTAAAACCTTGCCCCCTTAAGGCCAATTAAGGAAGAGAACAATCCTTCCTTTCTCCAAGAAAAGATTTGTCACATGCTACTAAATTGATAGTGTACTGCACAAATTGTTTTAAGGTTACTCCCATAAGGCTTGCACACCATCTTCCTTTCTTTTGTTTTCATAACTCATTTTAAGGTGGCACCTAATCTCCTTTCCAATCTCCTTTCTTAGTTCAAACTTCTCATGGAACACTTGGATCCTGATGAAGAAGAGGAAGATGGAGAAGTGTCAGCTAGCACAAATGCTCGCAACAAAGCTATTACCTCGCTGCTCGGAGGAGGCAGCCCTAAAAACAATGCAGCTGAGACAGAGGATGATGAGAGTGATGGGGAGGATAGAGGAGGAGGCACTTCAGGGGTGAGGCGGAGGAGGAGTCAACGTATTTCGCAGCGTATTACGTAAAATGATTTTATGTGCTTATAAATGTCAGTCTATAATAAAATGTACACTGAGTAATGTAATCAATATGGAAAAAAAACCATTTTGTAGATAGAAATTCTTAACCGTTTATACACCTTTTTGTAGAAAGTTCTAACAAAAACAATAAAAAACATAGAAGAGATTTTATCTAGCATAAAGTTTAATTTTCCTTTGGAATGTACTGTGTGTATCCTTTTTATTGTTGCCAAGTTTTTATGTAGCTTTATGATTCATTTGTATATATAATTTTATATATCAATAAGAGTTAAAAGACACGGGTACAAATTAATATGTGATTTTGCAAGGATGTTAACCCCTTGGCGCTGGCGGTCGCGGTGCGTCTCATTGCCGGCAATGGAATGTGTGCCGGGAAATCCCAACTCCCGGCGTCAAGGGATTAAAAGCAATAAAAGCAATAATTTCACTCAAGTTCTTTTGTGTAACACTTGGTCTTTTTTCCCCTCCCAATGTTTTAGTCATTGAGAAGGTCAAAACGAAATTCAGACTCTACGGAGTTGGCAGCACAGATGAATGAAAGTGTTGATGTCATGGATGTCATCGCTATTTGCTGTCCAAAGTACAAAGATCGACCACAAATTGCAAGAGTAGTACAGAAAACCAGCAATGGCTTCAGTGTTCAGTGGATGGCAGGCTCCTACAGTGGCTCCTGGACTGAGGCTAAGCGCCGTGATGGCCGCAAACTGGTGCCTTGGGTAGACACTATTAAAGAGTCAGACATTATTTACAAAAAAATTGCTCTAACGAGTGCTAATAAGCTGACTAATAAAGTGGTTCAGACTTTACGATCGTTGTATGCCGCCAAGGATGGAACTTCCAGCTAATGCATTTGTACATGCAGCCAAATTTTACAGGAAATGACATAACAGAAAAAAACTTGAAATATCAACTTTCTGGCAAAAAAAAAATCATTTTAATGAAGAGTAAGAATGACACCTGGGATGCAGGAAACAGAAGGAAATGTTTGGTAAACATTTTTGTGGGAGCTTCCTTCGCTGTTGTGCAGCAGAAACTTCTCAGTTCATTTTTACTCCCACTGTATAATAGTTTAACAAAAATTGTTTATATCTTGAAAAAAAACCTTTCTGTTTTAAAAAAAAATAAACAAGTGAATGTTGGAAATTAGTCTGTTAATGTTCTTAATAAAGTGTTCTTGGAGTTTAACCTAGCAGCGGATGGCTTTCTTTAGCTTAGCCCAGTTTCCAGGGAAGCATTGTTTTTCCAGGCTGTAAAATGGCAGAATCTCCTGGATATATAATTTATTCTGTTGGGGGAAAAAGCATGCAGTATCTATGACCTATCTGCAGGAGGAGTTTTTGTAAATGTAGATTTTGATGTATTAGGTCACCCTGAAATAATACAAGAAAAGGGATCCCCAGCAAATCTGGTGGAACGAATACTGCAATAAATTTTTTTACTTCTCTTTGTTACTTGTCTGTTTCCATTTGAATTTCTTATTGTAAAGATCTGTTTAAATCCATTTATATTATTTTGCAGTCTTTTATGTAAAATTTACTATATCAGTGGTTTTCAAAGCAAGACATAAATATTGTTTATACAGTTTGTATAGGCTGACTTCTGAATAATTGGTATCTTTTATTTTTATCCCTTAAAAGGGTGTAAACACAAGTTAACTCCAGGGTTTTATTGTATCCTGCAATATTTAGTATTAACTATATATGATTTAGCACTGTGCCAAACACATTTTCAAGAGTACATTTTGATATAAAAAGAAACTATAGTTTATGCCTTGTATGCTTCAATTTCTTTCTAATGCTGTCTATATAGCAATGTTCAAAATTTGAGTGGGGGTGGGGTGGGAACAGCCACCACTCTCGCCTGAGAATCTAGCCATGGATATATTTCACTTGGTTAGGACATCAGGAGATCAGACTGCTCTTGACCAGGAACAATGTATGTGACCCAAGAACACCACCTGTGCATTAGGATCCTATTGTTGGATATATTTTTATGTGAACCAGAAAATCCTAGCTGCACTAGTGGTATTTTCACATAACTGAATTACAGTCATAGGGTGCAAATATCAGAGGAGAAAATACGGATTTGTAACTGATTAATTGTGCTAATGTGCTCATAGGTTGTTCTCTAAATATTAGGGGTAAGAACACTTGGTTGTATTGTAGTTACTTGAAATTTCTTTTCACCTTTTACACAGCAGAAATACTACTTAAAACTCTGGAGTGGTTGCTTCAATACCTCTCGTCACCAGGTTTAAAAGCAGCTTGACTTTCTGGATAGTAGTCTCCCCTCCTCCCCCACTAACGTACAGAGAAGAAATTAATAGCATCCAAATAATTAGCAGAGAACTACTTTAAAGTCTGTCTGTTTTCAAGCTTGTATAAAAGTGGATGTTCATCAAACATACAATTTTGGGATGTATTTATTTTCTGCAAAATTGAATATATGGTGGGGTGGGATTTTTATTACATCAGTTCACAGAACTCTAGTGTGCTACTTGATCTGTTAGGAACAGTAGAGTAATATTCAAATCCAAATACATTTTCTTATACAGAATTCAAGAATGAAACTGACATGACTAATCAGAATCTATTTAATAATTTTCTATGAAATAATTTTCATTTCCTCCTATTTGTCTTAACTGTTGTCTGCAGTTTAGTGCTAATTTAGTCTTTTAAGTTGGGAAAGCAATGTAATACTCAGTCACTTAATGGGTTTCTTTTACTTTTTCTTTATAAAACCATGCTGACGGTTAGTCACATTTACCATCTAGGTCTGCTTTCCCCAACCTAGTGCCTTCTAGATGTTTTGGTTTACAGTTTTTGAGTTTTAGATGGAAGTTGCAGTGCAAAACATATAGAGGGATCCACATTGGGGAAGGCTTCTCTCTACATTGGGGAAGGCTTCTCTCTAGGTGCTTACAAATTGGTTTTATTACTTTCTTATTAACTTTATTAATTCTGCCCAGGAAGGTATTGGAATATCTTAGTATTACTTCAGTGGTTAAACTTTGTTTCTGTGGAATACAATTTAACAGCAAAAATGTTTGAAATTCCATGTTAATATATTCCCATTGCTAATTAAGCTTGTTCCTTGCAGCAACTGTTCCAGGATATTTTGAGTTTACACAGAACTGATTCAAAGTTGTTTACTGTGTTTCCAGCACAAGCTCCTAGGGGGAGCGGGTATTGTTAATGGTGAGTGGATTATATGCTGAGTCTTGCTTCTGGAGGGGCATCAAGGATTCTAATAAATTCCACCTACTCCTTTTACATATACAAGCAAAACTGTTGAATAAGAAAATATGGATGTTTTATATCTCTTTATACAGTCTGAATCTTGCAATCTGACCATTGATGAGCACTTGACAAGAAAAATCAATCTTTGGATAATTTGATAAGAACACTACTAATTTCAGGAATGGTTACTCGGAACTGGGCAGAGCAAAGGGTATTATTCCCTTCTGAGTTAAAAGTTTACTTTTTAATTAAATGTTGGCTTGTGTTTTTCTTCAAATATACCCCTTCAGCCTCCAGGTGATTTCTACAAAGATAGCAAGTACTACTGGAGGCAAACAGCAATTCTGTACAGGGTTATTTGCTTTGGGGTGCCACCTGAGAACTCCTCACAGGTAAGAATGTGAGTCCACTCCCAACAGACACTCTTAAACTCTTAGTTTAGATGATTTATAACATGAATAGGAAAACATGTTGCCCTCCAGATGTTGTCGAGACTCCAGCTCTCATCAACACCAGCTAGCATGGCCAATAGGGATTGTGGGAGTTGTTGTCCAGCAATATATAGAGGGCAACAAGTTAGAAACCATATGTCCTTAACATGCCTTTATTAATCTGGATTTTCCTTTTAAGAATGTTGTTTCAAAGATCAAGTTCCGACTCTTAGTTATTCAGAATTCCCTCTTTGGGGACTTCCTGCCTCACAGCCTATAATCCCATTTTAAATGTCAACAGGTGGCACAATGGGCCTGGCTCTTAACCTGAAGGCTGATGGCCTGAGCCCACCCAGGGACAGCTGTGGGCAGGATTCCTGCATTGGCCGGGGAGGTGGACTAGATGACCCTCCATGGTCCCTTCCAACTCTATACTTCTAGGAGGGTGTGTGGTATATACTGTAGGGTATATAGAGATGAAATGTGATCCAAGGGAAGACAGTAAGTCAGATTGCCCAACTGAGGATAGATGCACTTTTACAAGACTTCCACCCCGCACCCACCGCTATCTCTTGTGCTAAAGTTTTGCAGCCTAAATTTTACTTCCCATTCTACCAATTTCTGTCTCAGATGTAATTCTTGCACATCTGCCCTCTAATGGAGTAAGATACAATTGGTGTTGTGCCTTGCATTCACAGCACAGTGGACTGTAGGAACTAGTATTTTGTAAATGGTCAAAGTAGGCCTAAAATAGAAGGTGACTATGGACTAGGTGGGCAGCATCAGTCATAGTCTTCAAAGCAACTGAACAAAACCTTGTTGGGTCATTAAATTGTAATGGCCTTTGGGGACATACAATAAAGCTGTGACTGTGACTGACCTGCCAGAATCGTCTTTCTTCTGCAAAAACAGCATTTGAAAGTATTAAACAGCAAAAAAAATTATTACGTTACTACAAACTACTACTTAAATAATTATAAAACATGATTCAGAATCTTAGGTATGAATTATCTTTTTAATCACTGTGCAATTGTGGCTATTTAAATACTGCTTTCAGAAACTATGAATCTTGTCTTTGCCCAATATACCAAACATCAAGTATGTTCCAAGAGGGCCAAGTATATGTGATATTGTACTGGTCTGCATAATTCCGTGATTTTGCGTTTATATGCCAGCTTATTGGTTGGGAAAGAAGTGTTATTTGCTTAGAATTTTGCCATAATATTATGTCATGGTGGTCAGCAATCAGATATTTTTCCAAATAATATTGGGCCTACTTTCCTTTTGAAGGGCAGAGCATCCAAGAAATTCTGGTTTTATTTTTCTTCCACATTTGCTACCATAGCCTCCACTGCATTCCAGTCAAGCTTGCTGAGGATGCTGCCAGTACTTTCAGACACACTGTCCAAGTTATTAAGGCTGGCAATGGAGCAAGCATCTTCATGAGGCAAAGACTCCTGTGGAGATATAAAAGGTAATCAATGACAGGAGTGTGTGTGATAGAGCTTAGTTAGCCAGATGTAAGTTCCCCAAAGTGCTTTCTGCACCAACTTTATACTGACACCTACAATGATTGATGCTCTAACAGCACTTAGCATGCTTGGCCACCAATTGCCAGGATCTCATTCCTCCCCTGCTCTGACTTAGTCTACCAAATTCCGTATTTCCTCTCAGAGGGTGGTCTAAACATTCAAGATAGCCACTCCTTTGGAGCAGCAGCCAGGTCCTGCTTTAACAGCAGGAGAATAATTATCCCTGCCTGCCCAGCATTGCTGTCCGTACTGCCATCAAAGAAGACCTTATTTGGAGTTTCTGTGAGCTCGCTCTATTTCAGCTTCTCTTCCCCCTCTCCCAGAAACCCAGCAGGGACAGTAGGGTGGGTGCATCCTATCCTGCCATGATCCCTACCACCACTGGCTTGGGCTGGCACCTTCCCCGTTATCGTGTCTGTTTTTTTAGCCGGCAGTGGCAGTGTCTTCTGCCCATTTCATCCTCACAACAGTTAGTAGCAGCTGGTACCTGCCCCAGAATCGCTTCATGGATAATCAGCATTTTGAACCCAGCCTGCAGCTCTGAGCTCCCCTATACACCACACTGGGGCAATGAATGATTCTTTGTTTTACTTCTTGGGTGCATTTGCATAGAAAAGGGGATTAAAATAAAGTGACTGCTCCAAATATGCAGAATGAGTAATGGCTAATTATGTTTCCACCCTTGCCTTGAAATGGGAATTAGAACCGCCATACAGTATCCGCTGGATCTCATCAGGAATGCTCCAAACACTCATGGCGTCCTCTTCACTCTCCTCATTTGTGCGAGTTGTTGTGTCAGTGTCTTGGAACTTTCTCTGCTCATCAGAAGCTGGAAGAGAGCACATTCTTTATTTGCAAGTATTTCTTTCCTTCAATTATCTCTTGTTAATTGGTGTTCTGGACCTAAATTCTGCAACCTTTATCCCCCTAGCTCCCAAAGTCAGATTTGCTAGTGGTTTCCACCTGCCCTAGAATATCTAATACGGGCTACTGGGCCCTCTTCTTTGTTCTACCCAATCAATTATAACTGTCTTAAGAGTCACCCATGCCATGGTACACTTTGGGGCCTACTGTTCTCTGCTTATAGTTTCAAGTTCACGGAGAGATGCAGCAAAATGAATCTGTTACAAATGGAAGGAATAAAGATCCTGCAATCAGTGCATGCAGTATTACAACTTTACCCTCAACCACTTACTATTTGAAGTAAGATATGCTACAAAGCAATGCAATACAGTGGTACCTCTGGTTAAGTACTTAATTCATTCCGGAGGTCCATTCTTAACCTGAAACTGTTCTTAACCTGAAGCACCACTAGCTAATGGGGCCTCCTGCTGCTGCTGCGCCGCCAGAGCACAATTTCTGTTCTTATCCTGAAGCAAAGTTCTTAACCTGAAGCATTATTTCTGGGTTAGAGGAGTTCTTAACCTGAAGCGTATGTAACCTGAGGTACCACTGTATAAACTTCTCAACACAGCAAACTTTACTGTATGGAACGAAGTCAAAAGCCCTCAATCTATAATCAAGGGACTGCAGCACAAAGCTCTGCTCCCACAGCCTCCTCCATTATGTTGGTCTTGACAGTGATGCCCACTGGACATGCCACTAAATGGTGTAATTACAAAGTACAAATTTGGCTACTTTGTTATGTTGAAATGGTATTCATCTCAAATATCATTATTTTCGTCAAAGGCTCAGAAGGTTCTGCACAGCCACAAAAAGTGCTTTTGAATTTATCTATTGTTACACCAGGTTCAAGACCCTAGTTACAGCTTGTCAAATACACCAAACATTTTTAAAGGTCCTTCAACTATTGGGCAAGCTCACTTGCATTTCCAAGTCTTGGGGAAGCTGCCCAGACCAAGTTCTGGAAAGGTCCCCAACTCCAGCAAACAGCATTGGTAAAGACTTTTCATTATCCAGCTCTTAGTTAAACAACTAACCCATGTATTTTGGACTTTTTAAGCTTATAAAAAAGACAAAAAGCTTTCCTCCCAAAAGTTTCAGTGTTCACTGCAGGAAAGCAGAGATGAGCACCAATGAACAGTGCGATAACTGGTCTAATAACAAACCTTGACTTCTTAAGTCAAGCCTGTGACTTGACCACTGTTGCAGGTGTCTTCTGCTTTTCCACCGCATCTCCCCTTGATGGGATTCTGGTCCCTTTCTTCTGTAAGGAGTTTGGCATAGTCGGCCTTGAGCAGAGAAGACACAAAATACCCAATTTATGGATCAGGAAATGGAAAGCACAACTATATAACCCCCCCCCCCCAAAATAGTTCAGTGCAATCTGGGCATTGTGGCCATCTCATTTCCATTCTTACCTTTCCTTGGAGTTATGCCACATGGCAGACTGGAAAAGGATCTCGTCTGACTCAAACTAACTTTGGAAGCAGCCTTCCTCCTTGCAGCGCGGCAACTTCTACAAGAGATATACCACATTTCTATCATAGCAATACTGGTTTTAGAAATAATATACAAAAGTGCACGAAAATGGCTTCTCATAACACATTACAATACCATTGTGTCTGTAATGACAACCATGTGCCACTGCAGTGTTCAAATGGTTCATTTTTGCAATGAGGAGTTGGCATAAGGCAGATTCCCAACTACTGAGAAAACCATATCAAACTATTTGGCTTTCTATGCAAGTATTACCTACAGCAAAGAACTGATTCCATCATCTTACCAATTCAACTTGAGATGACAGGGATTGAACCTGGGATCTTTACATATAAAGTAGATCCTCTACCACTAAGTTAGGTTCCCTTTTTGCTGTTAGCACTGGAAGTAGCACAGATATCCACAATAATCTCCACAGCCTGAAGAGCAAACTACATGTTATATTAACATGCATATTTCTGTGTGTGTGTGTACTTAACTCTAGCCATCCATGCTGCGGTCCTGACCCAGATGGTGGGGGAAGCAGCAGCTAATATTTTTGTCTATTGAAACCAATCGGTCTTACTTCTGAATAGACTTGTATATAAGCTGGGGAAATTAAAGACATTGGGAAGCCTATATACTTTACCCTCTAGCGGAAGCAATATGTGGTCTCTTGAAATCATGAGGTGATCTTGTTTTAGATAGTGATTCAAAGTCCCTTGAAGGAAGTGGCACAGTGTCGGACAACAGCTCATGCATCAGAGTGAGGGCTTCAGAGACTCTAATGTTATGATGCTCAGAAAACAAGGCTCTGAAGGGAGTAAAAACAAGATGCCTATTATTTAAGCCTATTATTACAAGTCTTGTGTCTTTACTGACATTTTGTCTAGTTTAAAGAAGAAAACAAGCCTGTCTAACCTTCAGGGGAAAGCAGAGAGGGATCCAAATTCATCTATGGGCCTTAAGTTGTACAATCCTGCTGTATAACTTCCCCAGAGAAACAGGACAGACAGCAATATACAACTTTTAGATGTACCATCTTTCCTTTTTTGAGTCAGCGTTTTCTGCCCAAGGCCTATTTTTCAGCAAATCATCAGGGCTGGAGCTTCATATCCAGGCCTAAGATAATTGTCCTTATGTAGAATTGCTTTATTTGATCTTATTTCCGGGCAAGTGACTGAAAGGTCTATATGGAGAAATCCTAAGTTCCCACCCCCACACCAACAGGGCTTTACAGAGTGACAGGGCACCATCACAATTGGGCCCAATGCTATCATGTGACAGCAACAGGACCACCTTAGGATCCAGCAGCCAGTGGCATTTCTGCCCATCCACACATCCAGTGAGTGGGCAGAAGGGGAGCTCCATGCCAACAGTGACATCAGCTGGTGGTTGCTGGGAAGCTACAGAGGCCAGCAGGGCTGACAGACACCTCAGCCCCATCCAAACTCCACCCCCTGGTAAGGGCTTGGCAGTCACATACATCAGAACAAAATAAATAGAAAGGCTGGAATGGCACTGAGCGATAACTTACTTATCTTTTTCACATTTCTTTTTCTGCTGTAATTTAATATTCTGTGTTGTGATTCCAAGTGGCTATAGAAGAAAGGCAAACAGTTACTAAAATTATCTTCTCTTTCCAATCTTCATAATTGGTTACACATTCATCGTAAGCACTTTTTCAGAGCTAGGATTTTGGAACTGTGCCCAAATGGAAAAGTGAGGTGTGGCCACTCGACAAATAAAAACTATTCGACTGGTTGCCTCTGAACATTTCAAGCCAACAAATATGGCCCACAACTATACTTTCAACTGACACAATCTATGAGAATTTTCAGTCAACTGCTGGGGTGGGGGTGACTGAATGGGTCAGAGGTCTGGTAAATGTGAAGGACAAAGAGAAAAGAATGTTTCTACTAATTTTTGCTTTAGCCTCACCCACTACTGGTATGTTAGGCCACCCCTGGATTAAAGGATCAGGCTATGTGATAACCACCCCCCACTCCCTTCTCATATTTTATCCCACAGCCTAAATAAGCTTTGATCATTTCTGTATCTGAACCCGCCCCAAATTGATCTAGCTAATTTTAAAGCTGTAATACCGTAGATTGTACAGAAGAATGTAGAATTTGCAGCGGAAGCTGATTAGGGCATTCATATTTGAGAATGACGTCTTAACACATTTGAAAAATGCTTTTCTACATTAAATTGTTACAGCCACATGATCACAATACAATGTAAATAGCCTTACCATTTTCCCTCTAAAATGAAATGGATGGTGTTCTTTTGCCCTTTGTTCAGCCAGCGTTTGCAGATACTCAGCTAGCCTTTCCTTTCGCTTTCTTTTCATCCAAGTGTGTAACTCTCTTCTCTCTTTTTCTGTTTTACGTGAATGCCCACTCACTACACTGGAGAGGCTGGAATACAGCACAAAATTCAGACATAATTAACACATACTTCAAATAATTAGATGAAATAGCATTTAAAAGCATGTAGAAGTAGCATAGCAATATATATGACTGTTTTGATCTCAAAGCACTACAAAGTTTCCAAAAATATGAAGTGCATGGAAAACAAAAGTTAGTCCACAACTAGAATTGGATTGGGACCTCTCTCAAGGTAACACTAATAACTTTATCATGAATCTCAGTGAAGCTGTGTGGGGAAGGAATAAATATCCAAGACGAGTGAAGCCTTCCAGCTCAGTCTGATCTCAGGATGAAAACAGCAATGCAGCCTTCCCATGATTGGCCAAATTTGGGGCAGGCTGAAATCCACTTCCCTGGATGGCGTGGGGATCATTTTTGGTGTTGCGCTGGCTAGGACAACCCCACCCCCTCAGAGTCATGGCCCATCGCTGGATGTTGTCCCACAATGCCACCTAAACAGATGTCTATCAAATCTCAGTAAAGCTTCAGCTGTAATTATTTACTTACTGCCTGCCTTCCAATAAGCTCAAGGTGGCTTACATGGTTCTACCCTATAAGGTAGATAATGACAGGTCCAAATTCACCCAGTGAACTTTATGGCTAAGTGGAGATTTGCACCTTGATTTTCCAAGGTGTATCCTAACCTCTAACCACTCTTACCACAATGTCACAGGTCATGTAGCAATTACCTGGATATTTGTTTTGCTTGTGTTTCTGTGAGACCCAGCTCCGAAGCAGAAATGCCACCCTCAAGTAGAAGATCAGCAATTATGTCAGAAACACCACTCAAGCCAGTGATCTGCAGAGGATCTTCTGAAAAACTATTTTTAAAAAGCAATTACATTACTTCAAATAGGAAAAACATACCACTTCTAGAAAAAAACTAGGGAGTCAAATTTGATGATACATTAAATGTATAATTGGAATTTCATACCTTTACTTAAACAAACAAACAAACAAACAAACAAACAAACAAACAAAAAAGGCATCTGTGGATACTTTCAGGCAGGTGTTTTTTAACCCTTCCCTCCCAAAGGCTATTTCCCCATGTCCAGTTCTCCAGACAAATCTCCTATTTCAATTAAATATTTTCTCATACATACCTCTCATACAATTCTTCTGATCTAACATTAATATCTGCAAAAAGAAACAGAATTTATTGACAAGCATAGATTGTAGAAAAGAAATGCACCATAAGATGCAACCAACATGGGACACTGTACAAATACATTAGGAGAGAAACAGGAAAAGTGTGACCCTGTAGATGCTGTTGGATGCCAACTCCCATCAGCCTAATGTCAGGGATCTTGGGAGTTGCAGCGTTTGGCTTTGCTAATTAGTCATCCATAGTTAATACCTTTGTATTAGACAGTATTACGTTATTCAGGACAACTACCAAGTTTAGTGTTAAAACCATAGCATAAGTCTATCACTAAAAAGGGACTGTGAGGACACTACTCTAAAATAAACCATTAAAGCATTGCCACTATTTTTTGGCAGACCACATAATTTAAAAATCCACACTTCAAATGCCTGTCATTTGATGATGAACAGAACAATCCTACAGACCTTAGTGACCCTCCAATCATGTTTTACCAGCGCTCAATCATCCATCTGTGGTACAATGCCATTAAGAAAAATGATTTATGCAACACTCTCATGCCAAGCCTTTGTCTAGCTCTGTAAGGAACAGAGATAAGACAGGGCACCTCATATGGGGGATTATGGAGGAGTAAGTATAATATTCTGCCCATTTCTTTTTAATATGCAATGATCAGAGGAAGCAGAATGCAGAACAGAGGTAACAGCATAGGAAAGAACAATTTCCCAAACAGGCTCAACTTTATCTACTATCTCACACAGGTCCATGACACTTTCCTCAAATATAACTAAATGAAATGGCAAAGTTAGAAATGTTATGGAAGCAGAACTATTCCACATATCATGATGAAATGTGGCTACTATACAAATAATGCTAATTAAAAACAGTAAGCAGCATGATTATAGAATAATCAACAAGTAGGGAATGGTACCAGAAGATGACTTTTTGATTGTGGGAAGAGTAGAAGCTGATGCTGAAGGAGAAGCAGAGGGTGTTTGCAAAGCAATGTAGTTAGTTTGAAATGATTCCGTTCCTAAACTCCTTTCCTCCTCTGTATAATTCTCCACAATCACACGGGTTGAATAACGCTCTGTTTCAACAAAAGGATAATTGAAACCAAATGAGTGCATATTGATTTTTAGAACAAAACACTTTTTTACAATATGTTCAGAGGAGTAGCCATGTGAATCTCTTGTAGCAAAAACAGGAAAGGGTCTTGTGATACTTACACAAGGGTTTTTAAAAATAAAAAACCAGTGTTAATCATGCTCAGAGTTTACCCACTGAACTCAATGGACTTAAGTCTATTAAATTTACATAGATCTGCTCTGTGTGACTTAGGGTATTATCCAACTACCAAGGTCATTATGGGCATAAGCTTTTGTTGGCGATAGTCTCATTCAGATGCATGAAATGAACCAATACATTTATTAGGTGTTGAAGGTATCATAAGACACTTCCTTATTTTTGCAAAATTTCAATACATTTGGATTGTTTTACCCTTTCCCAATGCTCCCTACACTGTTTTATTCATTTCAAAATATTTTATCCAGCAAAACTTCTCTCCATCCATCTCATCCTCACAAACTCCTACCATTCTCACCCTGAGCTCACATCCCTTCCACTCCTGATGACAATTATTCTCAACTTTCCATAGATCAGCCAGCAGAACCAAGAAGACCCACCTTCTTTGGTAACTTTAACACCTGGGGCAAAGAACAAGATGTCATCCTCTCCTGTACCTACATCTTCTACAGTGTCCACAACCTGAAAAAAGGAGAGAGATCACAAAGCCACACTTTAAACATAAATGTTTCTCCAATCTTTAACATAGGCACAAAAAAGTTTTGAGCAGAAGGAAGTATATAAAGCATAAGCCTACCAGTTTAGTACTGCTAAATTCTTTTTCTATTCTTTCTGCCACGTTCTGTAGGGCCAGTAGCTGCCTATCCATTTCTTGTAGCTTGGCAGAAATGTGCTGTCTGCTCATTTTTCTAGCTAATGGTCCTGTGGAGGAAGCAGTGCTGAAATCCTCGTTCAGGAGGTTCAATGTTATACGATCACCAGGAATCTCTGTCTCTACTGGCTTGGGTGGCGCTTGTGGTGATTCAGTTTGAAGAAGATCTCCTTTGAATAAAAAAAGTGGGGAAAATGCTTTTCCATTAACTGCTAGAAACACAATATACAACAATGAATGCTACAACTTTGCAGGAAGAACTTAAAGTGTGTTTTGAAGGGGTGCACATTCTCAGAGGAATTGCTCAATTAACAATATCAAAAGGAACCGGTTTTAAAAGTGAATATTTTGAAATAAAATGAAAATTGTTCACCTCCTGTCTCAAATTCTTCAGGTGGAATTATATTGGTAACATATGCTGCCATGTGATGCAATTTTGCAGAAGCTGGGAGTTCAGACTTCATAGGCTGAGTGGCAATGTGTTTTGGAACAGACTCAGAAATATCTGGCAAGTTTTTCAGAAGATCACCATCTTCTATATCAATCACATTGATAAACTTCCGTCCAGTCTAAACCACATCAAAAAGATCAATATTAAATTATTAAATGAAATTAGTGACCTCCCCCTTCATTGGATGCATAACTATAAGAAGACATGTTGTATATATGTACTGCTGCATCATCAGCAAATATTTCTCAAAACTTGCCAAATCAGATGTAATATCAGATGAGAATTGTAAAGGCACATTTCCTGATTCAGCAGGGAAAGTAAGGTTCAAGTACACATCTGGTGGCAATGCCTGGGGAACACTTGCAGGTAAAAGCTCTGGGTGAAGAAAAAGAAATTGTTAAGTCACTATGGGCAGTAAATATCCAGGAATGCTGGAAAATAAATTTGGACACAGTAGCAACTGATAAGAACATTGAAAACCTGAATATGCTATGACAGTAAGGTATTTTCCTCCTGTGCTGAGTAGTGGGAGTTAGTTGCCATATTGTCTCCCGCATATCACTGGGCATGCTGGCTGAGGCTGATGGGAGCTGGAGTCAAACAACACATGGAGAGCCACAGGTTCCCCATCCCTGTACTACAAGCGGCAATGAATCTCATGCGTCTCCCCCAGAAGAGGGATTCTGGCAGAGTTTACTTGACTGATGGTGCTCATTTCCATCAGAAAAACTTTAATTATGTTTTCAAGGGCCTAACTGCACTAGATACAGCAAATACATCATTGGATCTCTCAGTATTTCTTCCTTTTTTTGGTTAAAATCAACCACAGAGGACCTGTGATTCTGTTTGGAGCAGCAGCCCTGGGGGAATGGGTTAACCCTTTACCTATCAAGGCATAGACAGTGGTACCTCGGTTTAAGAACAGCCCTGTTTACAAACTGTTGTTTACGAACTCCGTAAAACAGCAAGTAGTGTCCCGGTTTGCGAAATTTACCTTGGTCTACAAATGGAACCCGAACAGTGGAAGGGCACCAGCGGTGGGAGGCCTCATTAGGGAAAGCGTGCCTCGGTTTAAGAACGGATTTGGTTTAAGGACGGATTTCAGGAACGGATTAAGTTCGTAAACCGAGGTACCAGTGTAACTGCTTTCAAATGGAGAACTGTAGACTGAGAAAATTAAATGGGAAAGTTAATCCCTCTCCTCCACAAGCACATTCTCAGCAGAAAACAACAACATGATGTGTGATGGGGAGCCCATTCACTCTTAATCATAACATATGAAATACAAATACAAAATTTGCTCAAGTTTTTTCCTAAGGTCTTCACAGAAGGCAAAGACTAAATATTAACTTCTTAGCTATCTTTGAAAAACAAATTACAATAAAAGGTACGTAAGTGAAAAATGTGGTTAATTAACATTTTTTTGCTAATAAAAATCAACATGAACTTTATGTCCATATTAACTGGGGGGGCAGTCTCATACTATAGTCATATATGGATCTACATGGATTCTAAATCTGTAAAATAAAGTTGCTTTTCTAAAGGAAGATACAATATAAAAAAATCAACATGGACAGACTGATGACACACCTGCTATAGACGGAGAAGCAGGAGTGATTGGTTGACTTTTACCAGATTCAAAACCGATTTCTTCTGAGATGGTTTGCATGTTCTCACAAGGTTTAACAACTTGAGTGATAAAATAAAGAAAAGTCAAGATGAATCAATAGCAGGAAAGCATATTCTATTCTTTATTAAAATGGAGGGATTTCTGAGGATATTCTGAATAATTTGTCCATAGGGGAGCAAGTTAATTACTTAAAGGTTAAGTTAAGATAAAAATAAATTATAAGATAAATTTAAAGATACCTGGTTGGATCCAGAGGAGTCCTTTCACGGACTGTCAGTTCAACAGATCTGCCTACTCATTTGCCAATTCTTCCTCCATCCTACAGCAGAGTTGGCTAACCTGTAGGGCATGTTTGGCTTCCCAAGCAGTTTCTGGTGTTCCTCAATTTATTATTTTATTAAAAGGCAATGCTGAGAAACTTTTCAAAAATTATTTTTCACCAGCAGGTGGCACTGTTCAACACCACATCAAATAGGTTGAAGCCCATCCTCAGATCTCAGGGGACATTATAGGCCACATTTTATTTTTCCAAAGGGCCCTTCTCCCTCTGGTGTGGTGCCCTTATTAGAATGTTTCAGAGATTCTTGGAAAACAGTAAGAAACTTGGCTACTGTGACAACAGGATGCTGGACTAGATGGGCCACTGGTCTGATCTAGCAGGTTAGTCTTGCATTCCTGAGTTCCTGTTTCCTCTCCTTCTAACAATGGCACCACAGATTTGTGCATGCACTGACATATGGTCCTTGGAGGAACAGCAAACACTCAATGTGACCAATCTTCAAAAAAGGTTAGTCCCCTGCAGCACCTTCCACACTATTCTCCAACACCCAGAGCAAATTTTTAGGGGACCCCAGGAGACTTCAGGAAAAGTGGAACCCACCCAGAATGAACACATTTAAAAAACAAACAGTTCATACAAACAGACTGAAAGGAAGCACACCTGTTATAGACGCAGAAGCAGTGGTGATTGGTTGATTTTGATCAGGTTCAGAAACTATTTCATCTGAGACAGTTTGTACATCTTGATGTGATGTATTAACTTGATTGGTAAGAAAAAAGTAAAATCAAGATCAATCAACAGAAAGGCGAAACATTCTGTTAACTTATTGAAGGAGGGCTATTTCTGGTGGAAGGATTGAAGGACTTGGTCTGAAGAGGACAAATTCCATACACAATGCTTAACATGGCAAAAATTATTGATTGCCATTTCTTCCACAATTCTTAGGATATACCGTATTTTTCGCTCCATAACGCGCACCGGACCATAACGCGCACCTAGTTTTTTGAGGAGGAAAGCTCCCCTTTTTGAGGATCAGTTCAAAGTTGTGCATCTTCTTTTGGAAGAAGAAAAGCCCCATTTGCAAAAGGATCAGCTCAAACTTGTTGTTGTGCTGCTGCTTTTGCAAAGGAGAAAAGAAACATTTGCAAAAGGAGCAGCTCAAAGTTGTTGTGCTGCTGCTTTTGCAAAGGAGAAAAGACCCATCTGCAAAAAGAGCAGCTCAAAGTTGTTGTGCTGCTGCTTTTGCAAAGGAGAAAAGACCCATCTGCAAAAAGAGCAGCTCAAAGTTGTTGTGCTGCTGCTTTTGCAAAGGAGAAAAGACCCATCTGCAAAAGGAGCAGCTCAAAGCCCTTTCTACAGTTTCCAAACAGATAATCTAATCAGCCAGTCCTCTGCAGGAGGACCTTATCTCTCTTCCCGATCTCTTTCTCTCTGCAGCCACCTTATCTCTCTTCCCGATCTCTTGCTGATCAGCTGTAAAGCGCAACCTTTCAACACCCCCTTCTCTCTTTGTAAAAGAAAAAGCTCGATCTTCTTTTGGTCCCTGGGCAATTCAGCTCCAGGGACCATGCATTTGCTCCATAACGCGCACAAACTTTTCCCCTTCCTTTTTAGAAGGAAAAAAGTGCGCGTTATGGAGCAAAAAATACGGTAATCCTAAACACACCCAGAAGTCACACTGAACTCAATGTGACTTAGTTCTGAGTAGACATGCATAGGATTATTATTATTATAGGATTGTGCTGCTAGGAGATATTCTAATATAAATTAACTTAGAGGAAAGCAATATTGCTGCAAATGCTAAAAAAGCAACAACATAACAATTTCCTGCAGGTTATTTTACCAGGATCTGTATTTGTAGAGGCATCTTGAAGATCTGCAATTCTTTTTCTTACAGAAGCTAAGTAATGTAGTCCTGCTGAAGAAATATCTGCCTCTGGGTCTAAGAGGGAGGAATACATAATTACTATCCACATCAAAATTAGTAGGGGAAGAAAACTATTTCAATAGTTTTTGCTAATTTCATTGTCTCAGCTGTACAATTAAAAATGAAGAAAACATAATTCATATTCAATAAAGAGGATTAGAGGAACATTTTTGCATATGGAGGTGTGTTAGGTGAATCCTGCTCTTATATCCATTATAAATATAATCACAATTCTACAGATAGGAAACTGATGCCAGGAAATAGTGGTTTATTTCAGAATGAATCCACAAAAGCAGCGAATGCATGTAAAGTTATGACTGACAATTCAATCCAAAGTTCTTTGTATCTACAGTGGTACCTCGACTAACGACGATAATGCATTCCGACGCGATTTCCGTTAGTCGAAAAAAATCGTTCGGCGAATCCCCATAGGAATGCATTGGGGGGAAATTCGTAAGTCGAAGAAATCCTATTCAAAAATTCGTAAGTCGAAGAAATCCTATTAAAAGCGGCCGCGACGTCTTTTCTTAAGTCGAAGAAATTCGTTTGCGGCGGCCATTTTGTTTTACCGGAAGTCATTCGTTAGGCGAGTTATTCGTTAGGCGAGGTACCACTGTACTAGATCATGCTAAATATCACTGTCGTTCAAGTTGAATACCACGGGTTGTGTTCCATCTTACTCCTATTCAGAGGAGACCAATAGAAATTAATGAGTATGACTAAATTCATTCATTTTAATGGATCTACTCTAAGTAGGACTTAGTTGGATACAACCCCATATTTCAATAGAATTGACAGGTCATAACTGGATCTTCCATTTTTAACAGTTTTGTTGACATACTCACTCAGTAAGGAGCCACCATCATTGAGGTCATAGCTGAATTCTGTTTGATTATCCTAACAGAAGAATAAATATGATTAAATTCATATAGGTTCAACTGCTGCTAACATTTCAAGATACTAATATTATTTCAATACAGTATGTTTAAGTAAGAAACGGATTAAGTGTGCAACTCCTTTCGATTAAGAGTTCATACATGGTTTTCTATAACTTTCTTACAAATTATTATTTTAAATTCAATTTGCTTCTGTGATTCCCATCATCGTTTTAAAATATACCTAGGAAACATTTGAGGGAGGGAAATTAAATAGGTTTTGTTCTGATTAGTCCATCCTGTCTGCAAGATCTACTAGATACACAATTGAAAAATTATGTCTTATAATTGTTCTGCCAGAGTATAATAATAATAATTTTATTATTTATACCCTGCCCATCTGGCTGGGTTTCCCTGCTAAGCTGTTGTGTTGGCTGAGCTGTTTTGTCTATATGCCTTCCCTTTTTCTTTCTCCTGAGTTAACTTTAACAGGTCAGCATCCAGGTTTGTCTTTGCCGCCTACTCAGAATAGGCAGGAACATGTGGGGCTACCTTTGAAAGTGACCTGGAAACTACAACTAATCCAGAACGCGGCAGCTGGACTGGTGACTGGGAGTGGCCGCCGAGACCACATAACACCGGTCCTGAAAGACCTACATTGGCTCCCAGTACGTTTCTGAGCACAATTCAAAGTGTTGGTACTGACCTTTAAAGCCCTAAACAGCCTTGGCCTAGTATACCTGAAGGAGCATCTCCACCTCCATCATTCAGCCCCGACACTGGGGTCCAGCTCCGAGGACCTTCTGGCAGTTCCCTCCCTGCGAGAAGTGAGGTTGCAGAGAACCAGGCAGAGGCCTTCTTGATAGATCCCTGTGGAATGCCCTCCCATCAGATGTCAAGGAAATAAACAACTATCTGACTTTTAGAAGACATCTGAAGGCAGCCCTGCTTAGGGAAGTTTAATGTTTGATGTTTTATTGTGTTTTTAATATT
This sequence comes from Darevskia mixta, assembly GCA_034641385.1. Lineage (NCBI taxonomy): Eukaryota > Metazoa > Chordata > Lepidosauria > Squamata > Lacertidae > Darevskia > Darevskia mixta. The sequence goes on along the minus strand of JAWWNH010000062.1, from coordinate 2,215,332 downwards.
CTGTAGGGAGCCACCCAGAGTGGCTGGGGAAACCCAGCCAGATGGGCGGGGTATAAATAATAATTACATTATTATTATTAGGAATTTCTTGGCTCTGGAGGCACTACCCCTGGTTCCTTTTCTGCCCTGCCCAGGATCAGACCTATTATCACATCAGTGTAATTTCTGCTCAGTATTTAGCTGCTCTTTTCTCACTATGACTCTCTATACTCTTAAACTGTATAGTTTTTTGTGTTGTTGTTAACCTTTGTGTTGTTGTTAACCTTTTCACTGGCTGCACCTATCTGTTTTTCTCCCTTCCTCTGCTCCAGAGCTGTTATTGGCAGGGCAATGTCACACGAAACCTAAGGAAAAGAAATGTAGACATGTTCACATGGGTGGTAGCTCAGGCAGACCTATTTACTGAGCATTTGTGCTGATTTGTTAGCAGGGAGGTTATATGACAATAAGCTTTGAACCTGATTTCCTCAGGGTCTTCAAGTTCTGTTTTTTTTATAGTGGCTTTGTTGCACTAGGGCAAAAGAGCACTTCAATTGTGCAAATCTAAATCTCCCACTATGTGCTTGAATCCCTCTTGCTGAATACCAACAGCTTGGAAGTGCTCATAAAAGCAAATAATACAGTCAACAAGATAATTACGAATCAGAATTGCTGTATCACTGTACCTTTGCTTGCTCTACAGGGCCAACTTCTTGAAAAGTCACAGTTGCTTTCTTCCTTTCTTGCTTCTCTTTGATCTGTTTCTTGACACGCCTCCTCTGCCTATTATTACATTAGCATTTTAACAACATTCTGACAATTCTCTTTGTATTTAGGCAAATAGCAAAGTCCATCAACTGAGCAACTTAGAGATGGCACTAGTGTTAAGGGATTCGCAGAAAATACAAATACCACCTGGTAAGCCTCTTTATATGTCCAGGTGTTTCCTGAGAATGGACTCATCTGAAAACAGCAGCAGGCAGCTGCGAAGTGGCTGTTTTATTTACTTTTACTGCTTAATACCATAGTACAACAGAGATACAGGATACAAAAGGAGGTTCCCATAGGGTTGCAGAGTGCAGTGTCCCAGGGCATTGTGGGAGATTTTTGAATGATGGTTTCCCAAATCCAACTGACTGGTGTAAGGGGGCCCAAGGCATGTGCCCGTGCTGGTAGATCCTGCTGGGATGCTGGGGCCCTGGCAGTTGCCTGAGGGTACCAAATTGTTGGGGCAGGGTACTATATATGACAACATGAGCGTGAGAAGACCCCCACTTCACTCAAGACCAGAACAAATAATTTTGTGTCTCAAGAGCATGTTTAAAAGAAGGAAGTGAAAATGGGCAAGTTATACACATTCAAATGACCATGAAACTGGACCACAAGACCCTGCCTGCCTCTCCCCGTGGTATTTCGCACGGTGAATTGTGCCTATGGAGGTTTCAATATTTGATAGGAGAATTACTGTGAGTAGTTCCTCTCTAGGCTCATTAGGGATCAGAGACAACTCCCACACTTCTTAAAAGAAGCAGGGAACTTGTGGGGCTAAAGCCTCCTTATTCAAAACAAAACATGTAAAATAACAAAAGAGAAACAAGACTGATGCTTAGCTTGGTGGGCTGAAAGGAACAAAAGACAGCAAACCAGAGTTTATGAAGTTTCTGTGGATCCTGATCCAGACTAGTCAGCTTGCTATCTTGCCTCTGATTTGGCAGAAGAAACCACTGTTTCTGAACCAATACAATTAGTAGGGATAAATCATATTTGTTTTGTAATTTATTATCAGCCCATAGTTACTGCCTTTTTCTTACGTTAAGTTCACCAAAACTGATATGATCACATTTAGATAGATTGGTATGATCAGTCCTATTTGTTCTTACCTTTTTTTATTATTCATATCTTGTCTCACTTCACGCGGTTTAAAGTTAGCTTTTAATAACTGAATCTTTTCAGGATGGTCTTTAACCCCAATGTGGGGGACTTGGACAACCTGGCGGCTTTGCTCAAATGCAATGAGATTTTGAAGTGGGATGAGTTTTGGTGTTTGAAACTGTTTAGGAAAGAAAGCAGAATTTGATAATTATGTGAATAATGTATTTTTCCCAAATTGGATGATGACTTTGAAAAGCAGAAGAGGTCAGACTCTGATAATACTGAAAGACGTTCAAATTCCACTAATGTAAATGGAAACAACAATCAAAGGAAGGAGTAATATTTATTAAGACATACTTAATTCTTATGCACATCTTTTAAAGCAGAGAGATGGAGACTCTGCCCCTCCAGATGTTGCTGGATTCCAGCTCCCATCAGCCACAGCCAACATAGTCATTGCTCAAGGATAATGGGAGTCAAAGTCAGCGACATCTGAAGGGCCTCCAATTCCCCATACCAGTTTTAAAGGAAAGGTTAAATTATTTAATTAAAATATTTGTTATTTCTTAAGTTGATATCCTCCAAAGGATGCCCAGCAGCAAACAGTTCAGTAATAAAAATACAAATGAAAATAAAAACGTAACATCTAAAAACAACAAGACATATAAAACATCTGAAGCAAATTTCAGAATGGATATAACCAAATCATGTGTCTAGACAGGCTGACCGAAACAGAAAAACTTTCAAAAGGTATCTTTATGCATGATTATATAGAATCAATTACCTTGGTGAGTGGAGGTAAATTAGTGTAAAGCAATGGCATTCCTGTCTGCGAAAAGGGGTCTATGGAATCAAGGTTCTTTTCCAAAAGTCTAGCAGGCGGCATAGCGGATGGATGCTTGTATTGTGAGTAGGACTTCAGATAAAGCAAAGGAATCTGTGCAAAATTTTGGTAAGTTTTATGTAAGGGAATCCCATTGTCAACCAGTGGCTTCTCTGCCTTTAGATGTGCATGAAGGTGTTGTGAAGGCGCCGTATTTTCTTTTTTCTCATATTCATCCAAATTAACATGGTTGGAATGACCCTTATTTACAGTTTCTGACCAACGGCACGCCTGCTCTTGTGAGCGTGTTAGAACTTCGTGATCATAGTTGTTCAAATTTAGGTGTTCTGTTGTTCCTTTGTACTCTGGCATCTGTACACCTTGAGGACTCTTCACCAGAGGAGGTACACCCCAGGCTTCTCTTTGTTTTGGGAATGGTCCATTGAAAACTTTTGGGGTTTTTACTGGGCAGATATTGAGTGGCTGGAACTGAAAGTCAGGTTTAAGTTTAAGCAAAGGAAGCCCATTTGCATTATTTAAGGGTTTTGAAACTGGAATAAGCTTAGGTATCTTCTCAGCATTTAGGGAAACTGATAATAAAGGTAATGGTCTGGCTGGAACCTGATGAAGCAAGTTTTGAAATGGTGGAATCTGGCTTGCTCCAATGGTCTGGCCCTCTGGTAAGCTTGAAGAATCACTGATGTGCAGTGGATTCTAAATGAGAGAAAAATATACTGTCACAAGATGAAGAGACATTGGCATAATGTAATAGATGAAGACCCTAAATAAATTATAACTTTACATTTAAAAGTGCAAAACTCTACTTACTGAAGTATCTCCATTTTGACTTTGATAAGGCAAGCTGTTTTTCTCCTGAGAATTGGTGTTTTTCTTAGTGACATCACTACTGTTTTCTAGAGTTGTCATCTCTTTTACTGGCAAGTCATATGTTACAAGTTTTGGAGGAGCCCTATTGACATCAGTGCCACCAGTGTTTGAAGCCTGGTTTCTTCCCAACTGAAAGGACTGTGACTGCTGCATCTGCTGTGACATATTTGGCAAGTTGGCAAATGATGATCCTACTACTTGCATTAGGCTCATAAAGTTGATCTGCTGCAGCTAGAACATAAACCGAAATCATGACTAAAAAAACCCCTACAAGTTCATAATATTCTTATTCTATTGCACTGACTCAGCAAAGTGCAGTTATCTAGGAATGCAAAAGTTTCTATATTTTAGTGAAATACCACCAGCTGAATAATACCAAGCATTCTGCTCAGGAACATCATATTTCACAAGCACAGTTTTGTCCTGTGAAATTATTGCAAGTAGTTTATTGTAGATGCAGAATTTTCACCAATATATGAATAAATGAAACAGTACACAGTCTTGCTCAATGGATCATCTCAAGTCACATCAGACTCCCACACTGCTCAGAAACACATAGGTAGCCGTGTTGGTCTGCCATAGTCAAAACAAAATAAAAAATAAAAACTTTTATTGCTACTGGAAGGATTTCTTTTTATTTTTTATTTTGTTTTGCTCAGAAACACCTCCTTCATGTCCATACAGTCAAACCTCAGTTGTCAAACCCAACCTCCTAACATTCAGCAGAGCATTGGAAAGAAGTTTCTATGTGCATACAGCTGAAAGTGTCTACAGGGACCCCTGATCCCATAGGATTCATGCAAACGCACAGAGCACAGGAAAGTATTGCAAGGACAGTAGCCACAGTCCCCCTCCCTGCATTAAACAAATATGTGGGGAAGTGAGTATTTGAACCCCCATCTGTGTCTGCCCCAGAAGCTGCCCAAGTACCATATGTAACCCACTTTGAGGAACAGCATGATGAATTAGTGAATTGTACACAAACAAAAAAGGAACTTCTGCTATAAGTGTTTCGGACATGTCCCCCAGAAGAATTCTAGCAGGATCTGGAGCACTTTTTCATAATGAATATTTTTTACCTGAACCAATTTAAACATTTCATCTTGCAGCATTTGCCTAACAGCATCTGAAACGCTCGGTGGTTGTTCCGTTGGTAAAGTAGTGTTAACTTCTTCGTTCTTTGGAACAAGAGGACTACTTGGAAGAACACTTGACACTGCAGTGAAAGAAGCCCGTTCATCCGAGACCGCAAGCTGTACGCTGCAGAAGCAGAGGGGAAATATACCTGAGACAAACTAACTTGAAAAATACCTAGATTCTGATCACTTCTCATAAATACTCCTAATCTGATATAGTGCTTGCCCCCAATCTTTCTATTGCTGGAGACAGTAACTTTGGCCATTTACAGGAATATCTAAATGTGGCTAAGAGTTTTGTTTTGTCTGACAGCTTGTCATTTGCATGCTTAACACAGTAGACTAGGAAATATTTTTAGTGATTTTTCTCAGTAACAATTAGAAATGTGCTTATAAATATACAATCAATATGCCATACCATGCTGTCTTTTATAGGCTCAAAATGGCTAATCGTTTTTTCTTTAAAGCATATTATCTACAAAATTGCTACTTTAATCAACCACTGTGAAAAACACAGAAAAAGTATGCTGTACTTAAGATACTTGATCCTTAATGCTGATAAGACATGAGATGTTAAATGAGTATTGACACAAGGAAATGGAGTTCAATTTGGAATTTAGTACTAGTAGTACTTCCTAGAATACTTAGCAGTTCCTTAAACATCTACCAACCTAAAATCAAGTAGATAGTTCCTGTTTAGAATGTGTGGCCTGGTAGACTCAATCCCCTGCCTTGAGTGCCACTGACATTGAAAAGCAGGTTATCTGGCTGACCCCTTATGAATCCAGGCTCAAAAGTAAACTGAATTGCTCAGCCACTACCTGTATGCAGTACCAGACAACAGGGTGCAAAACGTATGAAGCAGCCAACATATCTTTAATTATAACTTCAACTTTTCACATCAAATGGCCAGAAGTGTTATTATAGATTAATGTGACAGATGACCTTATGCCTAATATTTAAAAAGAGCTTCTTTTACCTAGTAGTTTCTGACTTCATTTCAGGGCATGGAATGCTAATGGGAGTTGCCTCGCATTTTGTACTGTAAATACTGTAGAGAGAAAAGATATATCAGGATTTTTTCATCACGTAAGGCATGTCAATTATTTTAAGAGAAGTTATACTTCTTTATTCCTTTGATCCTACTTAAAACACAATCGGCCAATTCAGAGGGTGCTTGCTGCCCCACATATTCAAGTGGGGGTGGAATGTCTGTATTATGTCATATGCTCATAAAAGCTGGCCTGCTTTGTTGGATCAAATGAAGTACCGGTAGTTCTGTTCAGACTAGTGCAACGTAATTTCTCCTCCATCTTTTCCTTCTGCGCACTCCCTAATTCTCTCCTAGGTTGCCACCCACTCCACTGCCAAAGCTCCGAAGGCAATTTTGGGTGGGACACAGGGAGAGGAAGTTCTGTTGGCAAAGTGGAAGTCTTTGCACAAACAGAAGGACTGCAACTTTCACCGCAACATCTGAAGGAAAGTGACACAATATGGTGTCCCAGGAATTAGAATTACTGAAAGTTCTAATAAAATCAGAGGGAGGGGTAGAGGAGGGAAGGGAATCTCCACAAGATACACAGTTCTTTGTGCACGTTAACTGGATTTTTTTGGACAGGGGCCCTTGCAAACAAGGAAGTGACCAATGGCCAAGATACCAAAGCAAAAAGCTGTTTTTTGAGCACCCTTCCAATAATTTTTGTGCTAGGTTGTTTTTTCAAAAAATCAAGTTTAGATTCATGTAAATCTGCAGGAGTCTGATAAAACTAAACTGCACTTTTAAGTAGTATATCTTTTTCTTTGATGATGAATTTAATGTCAGGTATCTAAACTTCCCTTAAACTAGAAAAGAATAAAAGCACCACTTTATTTTATTTTAAATTAAGGATATAATTTCTCTCACTCATCCAGCTTGGTAATTTTTTCCTCCAATGTTTCCGTCAATGCAGCTTCTTGTGGATATTCAACATCTGATACAGACGGCTGCTGTAATTTAAAAAAAAAGGCTTTTAAGTGCATTTGAGCATGTTAGCATGCAATTGCCTCACAGAAACACCTTATTTAAATCTACACAGTCCAATGGTGACTGCTTGGGTTTTTACGGCTCCCGCTGAGGAGTGCCCAGCACTAGAAATGTGTCTGGTTTTCTTTGCTCCTAGTGGTGGGGAAATTCTTAAGACCTGCTTCAAGACCCAGAAGGAGCAGAAAAAGATGGTGGGAGTGGAGTGGGAAAAGGAGGAGCTGCTGAGGTAAAAAATGAGCTTTTTTGTTTTATATGGTTAAATGGAAAGTATCCAGGTAAAACTCAGGAGAGAGAGAAAACAGAAGGCAAGGTTACTCATTGAAGATCCCAAGGAGGATGTGCTCTGAGCTGACATAGGAAACAGACTGAGCCTCAGCAGGCAGAGAAGAGCAAAGACTTTGAAGATTAGGTATTTTTTGTTTGCAAGCTTTAGGGCATGCAATGCAACCTGCTTAGAGACCTCTGGCAACCATGAGAGAATGTGCATATGTACACGTTCAAGTGAAGATATTTTACTCATTGCTGGGGTAACTTGCCTCTTTCTTTCGTTGTACCGATTTAATGCTGACAGAAATGGTAGGACTCTTTGAAACTGCAAACGAATCTTCATGATGCTCTTTAAAATAAAAGGCACATAAAGAGAAACTAAATTACTATGGGGACAATCCAGTCTATTGCCATCCCTTCCCAACTGTAAACACCCCTGCTCCATGCAGATTATCAACTGATTATCCCCTAAAAGTGTGTATATTCCAAGGCCAGTGGGACCTGCTGCAAAATATCCTAAGAAGAGTGCTGTTTCATGTCCTGGAGCAGGAACCTGGTAGTACTGTTCTGGCTGCTTGAGGGTTAGGGTGTTTCAGGAGTGGGGAAGGAATAAAGAGCACTTCCTATTTTCCTTCCAGCTCTCCCAAGCCTTCCCCTCAAACCTAAATACTTTAGTGATATAGTGGGAGCAGGGGCACATAGTTCTGAAAACGACACTAAATCCCCCCCTACCATTTACTAGAAGCTTCCAAGGGCTTCCTCTGCCCTTTATTTTCCTTCATTCCTCTTCCTTTTAACTGACATATGAACAATATGTGCCCCCAATTGCTCTCAGCCACGTTTTATATTTTCATAATGGTTGCAGGGACCACCTGAAAGTGCTGTGAGAGCCACTATTTGTAAGCAACTGGCTTAGGCTTTAACTATAGATAAAAAGCATAGCTAGAGGCTGAATATTAGAATATGAATTCTGGAGAAACAGCAGGCTTTTGTGTTATTTTAGCAGTTGTACTAGTTTAAGCAGATATATAGGTCTTTGTTACAGGAAGGCATTGTATCAAAATTTGTGTAAAATAGCAGCTTAATATCATGTATGTGGATATCTGTAGAATTAAAAGGTAAAGGACCCCCGACAGTTAAGTCCAGCCGCGAATGACTTTGGGGTTGCAGCACTCATCTCGCTTTACTGGCCGAGAGAGCCGTTTGTCCGCAGACAGTTTTTCCGGGTCATGTGGCCAGCATGACTAAGCCCCTTCTGGCGAAAACAGAGCAGCACACGGAAACGCCATTTATCTTCCCGCCAGAGCAGTACCTATTTATCTACTTGCACTTTGACGTGCTTTCAAACTGCTAGGTTTGCAAGAGCTGGGACAGAGCAACGGGAGCTCACCCCGTCGCGAAGATTCAAACCGCCGACCTTCCGACTGGCAAGCCCAAGAAGGCTCAGTGGTTTAGACCACAGCGCCACCCACGTTAAAAAGAAAGAATTGTTTTAATTAATTTAAATTTAACTAACCTTCATTTTCAGATGTCACATCTTCATTTGATATGTATCCCCCTATTTCTTCTGTCAGAAGTTTGACAAGATTTCTTTCTTCAATCTCTACACCATGTGTCATAGGATGATCCTTGAAATTAATTTCTTTCTTCTCAGACTGCTTTTCATGTAAGGTCCTATACATGGAAAAAGATTGCAAGAACTGAAGACTTCAGACTGTAGACAGCTTTTCTTAGCATCATGCTCCAGCTCCTGACATTCTAAGCTCTTACATGAAACTGAACAATTATTACCCTGGAAGACTTTCAAAAGGTTCGCCAAAGGCATGTCCATCTTGGATACCAACTGGAGTCCCAACTGATGGAGAATAGCCTGTATCCACACTGATGTCTTTCTCTAGTTTGGCTCTAATAGCTGAAGTACTTGCATACTGTTTGTGTCGTTTCTAAACATAAAACAAAACAGAACACACATATAATTTCTATGTAAATACATGACTAGCAATAATGTTTCATCACCAACAATGCCCCACAATCACAATCTCTCTCTATATATTAATGCCTTTATCTAGCAAGGAAGATTTGCCTGCCTAAGAAGAATGGTGAGCATGCAACCAATTTGGATCCACTGAACTGGATGTGGACTTCTGATATGGATTCCCCTCTGTGGCATTAACAGTGGAGTACAACTTACTATATGTTACTAGATCTAGAGTTTATGTCCCTCCCATACCAAATTTGTTTCTGCGAGCAGCTTAAGCTCGACAGATTTTTCTCAAGTACGTATTTCAATTAGGCTGTATTTTAAATAATATATTCTGTAAGTTCATAAAGAAAATTATCAGACTTGTTCTTTATACAAGGCTTTGCTCTACTTAGTTAGTATTAAACTTCTCAAATTAAATGCAAAGCAACAAGTTCAATGGCCAAATTGTTCATATAGTATGACATTTAGATACATTAGAAATATTACATGTCAAAACTTTAATTACATAAATACCATAGCCCTAGTATTTCTCACTCAGGTCTTCAAGGCAGTCAAAGTGCATCACAGATAGAACTTGTATGTTTATGGAATGTCTGTGATTTCCTAGCAACGGCACTATAGGCAGTTACTTCACATTCTAAACACTCAGCCAGCATAAAAGCATGTTAAGCAATCAACAACAAAGAAAGTATGACAGCATTTGCTATAAGCATTTTGAATTTTATTTCAACATTGAGGTAGACCTATCTACAGTGCATTCATCTAAAATACGCCTCTCATGAAATATGTGATTATCCACATTGTCTCCTAAAGATACAGCTGAACATTATAGTATTTTTATGTTCCTCATCCCTGTTGGTGACTCTGCTTTCCTTTTTTTAATAAATAATTCTAGAATCCTAGAATTGTTGGATTAATAGATTTGGCAGGTACCCCAAAGATAATCTAGTCCAACCTCCTGCAATGCAGGAATCTCAACTACAGCATCCATGAGAGATGGCCACACAACCTCTGCTTCAAAACATCCAAGGAAGGAGAGTCCATCACCTTCCGAGGGGGGTCCTGTTCCTCTTTCTAGCAGCTCTTATTGTCAGAAAGTTCTTTCGGATGTTCAGTCAGCATGTGTTACCTTGTGCTACTCTCTCAAGATGGAACAGGGCTTAATACATGCAACTGGGAACATACGAGAACATTGTACAGACAGTTTAGCACATCATAATTTTCTATCACTCCTGGGGAGTGGGGAATTGTACCCATATTTCCAACACATTGCAAGAACTGTGTGCACTAGTTGCTCCAAGTGGTTGCTGACAGGACAATTAGAAGTCAGCTCATTGTGGGATCTGGTAGGAGTGTGGATTTTGAAAAGGACCCATGTCCAATTCGTACATCAGTCCAGGAAATGCAAGTCTGATGAGTCTGCTGCATGAGTCACATTTGCTAAATTCTCCCTCCAAATTTCTCTTACTTACCCAAAGATGGACATTTTGATTTTGTGATTCATCGGAGAAATTTTGCTCTAAAAGCCACAATGATGTAAGTATGGCAGATGCAGATGTTTTTACATGCATCATTGGCTGGCATTCCTGAAATGGCTCTGTGGAGATGGGATCATAAAGCAGTCTTCTATCAGACCATCTGATCATCCATTCAAGCAAGCGAGCTATATTGTTAAATTTAAAGTTCATGTCTGGAGTTGGTTCTGTTCTTTGTAGAATATCGGTTACCTGAACTGCTTTGTAGATATATCTATGAACAGGAGCTGCTTGGGGGGAAGAAGTTTGTTCAGACAAACGCTGAGTTAATACAGGTGCAAGAGTTTTTTCTTTACAGGAATCTTGTGCACCATAAATTGATTGCTGGCTTAGACCAAATAATCCTCTTCTTGCAGTGAGTCTCATCACTGAGTCACAAACAGGAGTCTCAAGCACAGCTGGTTTATTAGAAAACTTTTTCTTATCATCACACAAAGAATCCAGATTACTGGGATCAAAAACAGGAGCGTAGCAAGAACCAGCCCTAAAAACATGTTGGCCTTTATTTCTGATCTGTCGACGTTTCAGTGTTGTATGAACATCAAAAAGGAAAGAGTTGAGTTCATGTTCCCTAAGGAGTGTGGAGAAGCTCATCAGAAAAGGAATCATAGAGTCTTTATGATTGATCAGATCTCTTTCAAGCATGTATGTTAAAAAGAGATCTAAAAACTTAACGTATTCATCATCATCACGTTCAAATTCCCATTCACCGACTAGAGGCAAAACATGCTGATTGGTTAAGTCTTTGTAGTTCTCTTTTATAATACTTTTTCCTTCTACATTTAAGTCTTTTAGCTTTTCAGTACTTCTACCGTATCCAGTCAATTCTCCTGCACAGTTGGACACTTCTCTACAAGAAATCACAACAAATAGATTAGAAAGGGCAATCAACTAACAAATGACCTCTTTTTCTTGAAAAAACCCACAAATTAAATACATAAATGCAGGTTTTCTGTTTTCAATACAGGTAACATAACTCAAAAAGTCTATCTAGCTATTAAAAAGATCACCAACCGTTTTGGACCAGTAGGGACATTCCAAATTTTGATAAACTGTGTGCGCCAGTCACAAATGGCTTCCATGAGGGCATGGCATAACATGAAATGTGAGTATAGTCATTGCTGCTTCCTCCACCCTGAAGACAACCATATGCATGCTGTGGAAGTTACTTATGTCCTACTGGGTCCTGAATGTGGAGAGCATATAGTATCGACTCCCCCACCTTAAAATATACCCACCCACCCATGCTGTTGCTAGCTAATAAAAGCAGGCAGAATTTCCCAGTACCAGGAAAAATATAAAGCAACAGTAGGCGTTGCAACTCTCCAACGGTTTGACTTCATCCCCGAAGGTGCACTCTTCCAATGTTTCCTGAGATACCAACAAGTGGCACTCCTCCCCAAATTTAGAAATTCTCTTCCAAAATCCTATTAAAAGAAGAAACATCCCCCACCCCCGCCGAAAAACATGAGGGCCACCAACCTGGTAGCCGCAGGTGCCGCATTAGCAATCCCTACACTATTATTATAATACCAGATGAAAATAGCCCTGCACCAATTACAGTGGTACCTCAGGTTACAAACACTTTGGGTTACAGACTCCACTAACCTGGAAGTAGGACCTTGGGTTAAGAACTTTACCTCAGGATGAGAACAGAAATCATGCGCCAGCGGCGCGGTGGCAGGCCCCATTAGCTAAGGTGGTACCTCAGGTTAAGAACGGTTTCAGGTTAAGAACGGACCTCCGGAACAAATTAAGTTTGTAACCAGAGGTACCACTGTATAGGTGTTGAACTAATGTCAACTCCATATGGAATCACAATTGTTAATTGAAACTGAAAGGATTATTAAATATACCTTAATATGATCATTTCATAACTTTTTTATGTCTTTCTGGTAGGGAAACAACATTTTTCAATCAATGGAGGCTGACAGTAGACTCACACAATGTTGGGCAGGCTACAAATAAAATAATAATAATAATAATAATAATAATAATAATAATAATAAAGTTACTACTACTACTCTGCTGCGTTTCCATGTAGTTCCCAGACACTGATGGAGCTACAGAAGCAGAAATGATTGTTACTATCCAATGCACCCTTGCCTGGGAATACACTCCACTGAATACAGTGCAGCTTATTTCCAATTAAACATGCAGAGGAGTTACATTGGACTTTTCTCGATTGCACAAGTATTAACTTTCTATGAAGGGCTGGAAGGTGAAATGAACTATATTCAGCGATATCATAAACTCATACTTGTGATGTTCTTGCATCTGAGAAGAAATGTGCCTTCTTGTTTCTTCCATCAGCAAAGCTTCTGAGAGTGAGTCTGCTGTTTCAGCATCACTATAAACCTGAGAGTTTCCCAGATCTGAAATTGTGCTTCTGCTTAGACTAGTCCCCAAAGAAAATCTATCATAGCAATAAGCTCCAGGATCTTGTGTCTCCTCTTCTGGTGGCTCCCAGATGCTTCTTTGATGGGGTCCTATGTTCCTTATCACACGCTTTAATGTTTTCATATTCACTTTGTGTGAAGCCTGTATTACAACAGACATTATTTCTTCATTGTTGGGACCTAATCAAAGAGACATGAGATTTGTTACTATGCTATTTCTATAGAGACTACAGTATATGTAAACAAATACATACAAAATGCCTTTCAAATAACATATGACCCTTTGAACATTTCCACCCTTTGAACATTCCACCACTTTCCAAGAAAGGGGTGGTTTTTTTGTTTGCTTTGTGTGGTTTTTTTTAAGAAAAATGCTGGTAAGTTAGTTGTCCACTTTGTTTTCTTCATCACCACTAATGGTACCTTTGACTACGCAGTGTCTAAGTCGCTGGTGCAGAGCATTATATTTATCTCTTAATGGGACTCTTACATCATCAGGGTTTGGAAATGCTTTCACCAAAATTTCTGCCACCTGTACAAAAGAACAATGTCAAGTTAATTTTAAGCTACTTAACATAGGTTCTGGAAGATCTACACACAAAAACAAACATGAAAAAGAAAATATTAATAAAGGAAGCTAAACTCTGTAATCCCCTATAATTTCTGATCTAGGTAATATTACCTTTTTGGTTGGTGGCAATTCTCCAGTAAGGCTTAAAATGATATCCTGTACAAGTTCTTCAACATTCATGAACCTAGCAAAAGGGAGCATTCGGCAAGCCCACTCCAATGCACTGAAAGAGTGTTCAACTATACAGGCATCAAATTCAGTTGTCTTACATTCCTAAAGAAATAACACAAAGCAATAGGTCTAAAAGTCTCAAACTACCCATGATGGCAGCAGAGCTGTTTGTTTAAACCTAGGTATGTCCCAATAACATATAAAATGTGGAATTGGGTTCAAGTCCCAACTTCAGGAGCAAAAAGGAGAGCACGGGTTAGGAAAACTAAACTCTCCCCCCTCAAGCTTCCCTTCCTCCACATTTCCCCCCAGATGATACTCAACACTAGAAGTGAGTTCAACTGAAAGATAGATGAGCATGTTCTCTGTTTCTTTTGAGTCCTTGAGAGATGTGTGAAGCCTCTCACCTGGCTAGCCCCAGGCAAACTGAGAGGAAATGCCTGAAGACTTGGAGACATTCTTCAATTCTGCTGCTTCTATGTCCCCCCCTTCAGAAAATTTAGAGGAAGGGCTATAGCTCAGGGGAATAACATCTACTTTGAATGCAGAAGGTGCTAGGTTCAATCCTCAGCATCTCCAGGTAGAATTGTAAGAGACTACTGACAATAGTGAGCTAAATGTACTACTGGTTTCACTCAGCATAAGGCAGCTTCCTAAGCATGCCTGAGAATGCAGGCTGTGGACAGAGTTCAGCACTGCTACAAACTCTGCTTTGGCTTTTAAAACTGGACACATACACCCATTTTGCAAGTGAGTGGGGTGGAGCTGGGCTAAAACTAAGACGTCTGCATTGTATCTATATTCTGACCCTCAGTCTTGGCTGGTTTTTTGAGCACAAACATGTCATTTATAAGATGGCCATTTAAGAGCAATGGAAAGATGACAGTATAGTTGCCTATGATGTTAAAGTTCTATGCTATTAATATTACCTTCTGATTTTCCAAATTCTCTCTTGCAGTTTGGTACCGTCTGCAACTGTCAGATAATCTTTCACGAACATGAAACATCCAACACAATGCGCATAGTTCTCTAAAGCATGCTGTGAGAGGAAGCCAGAGAGATAAAGTTTTGATCAAGCAAGAGAACAGGAATGTTCTAAAATACATATAAATTATCTACATTTTCACCAAAAATCATTAACTTATAAGTGGCAGTATCTAAAAAAAAGTTGGTTTAAAAAAATGATCTTTGCTCAGACTGTTGTAGCAGCATGTTTTGTCAATAGGCTTCAACTGGAAATACTAATTTTTAAGAAGTATATTCCTCATCCTATGGGCAAGTAATATTTGATAGACTATCCTGGGGGAAAAGACAGGATTAGTACATAAAAGGGAAACAATGATTTAGGTGATAAAGTGGTCCATTACACTTTCCAGGTTCTTAAATAAATCTGACCACATTCCCAGATTTAGGGTAAAGTAGCCTACAAACTCCTATAGCTTATAATGGTGTATACATGTTGGAATACAATTTTGTGTCAGGTGGCATTTCATCAAGGGAGAGGAAATCCAAATGTTTGTCTGCAAAATTCACATTGATCAGACTACATTCACTTTAGATGTCTGCAGGAAGCTTCATGAACTTCAGTTCAGCACTGTTTCATGACATAAGAGCCCCCAAAGAAAAAATGCTTCTTTACATGTAGGGACTGAACTGGCTGTGCTTAGCAAGAGGCTCCTTCTAACTTTGATGAATACACCTTTAAAGTACTTCTAGTAGACAGACCTGTCTACTGAATGAGAGTCAACATGAAAAGAACTGGAACTGAGAATCTGACTCTATGTTTTATACTCTCTTCAGCAACAGATCAAATATTATATTTAGCACATCATTTTCAAGTCTTAGGAGAACAAAGGTAGCTTTCACAGTAAGTGATCAGTAAAATGGCAAGGAGTTGGAACAAAGGGTCTTTGCTATTTTCTAGGCTCATTGGCTAGACTAGTAGACAAATACCTTCAGAACGCAGGATGGGTGTTTCAAAAGGATCATTATGAATAGGCATTGCCACTCCAACTTGACCTTTTACTCTGTTTCAACAGAGCATCTGTGTACTTTTCTCTAGATACAAACCTATAGTTTTACATGAAACACTGTCAAGTCCATGATCACCAGAAGATGTAGGCCTTAAGAACACCGTATGACATTTAGAATAATTAAGCAAATTTTCTGGAAGAGCACTTAATGAGGGAAGAGCACCTTTCTTGCGAATCTGAAAGTGTGAAAAAAGCAAAGGTTACAAGAGAACAATTTAGATAAACAAGTGTTCCTGAAAAGACAGAGGTGTTATGTGTCCCAAGTTCTCATTTATGGGATGTCTGGACAGTGTTACATGTCCCTGAAGGAGAATTTTCATCTAGGTTACATGGATGCTGACTAGGCCGGAGACATAAAGGATTACAAATCAACAGGTGGCTTTCTCTTTATGTTTGAAAATGTGGTGGACCCTAAGCTGTGGAACTCACTCCCCACAGAGGTGCATCTGGCACTTCATTATACACCTCTCATCAAATGCTAAATCTGCACTTCTTTACCCTGGCTATTGACACTTGAGGTGCATTTTATAGATCCCATTTTATATTTATTTCATAAAATTTATTCACCACGTAAAGTGGTTTACAAAAAGATAAAACAATAAAATCAATTAAAAAATCACAACCATACTTAGCTTACAAAAGTTAGTTATTATCAGTTATAAGAAAAGTTTAAAGCAATTTCATCAGTATACCTTTTGCATTATTTTTCGTGCCCGTTTCAGCTGCACAATATACCACTGAGCAGCAGGGAAAGAACAGTGAGCTGCCCGAAAAAGGAGAAGAATTCGCTGAACAACTCCAGACACCTTCTGCCGACAAACTCTCTCCATTCTTAATGCTAAATCAATGTGTTGTTCCTAAATATTGCAAAATTAAAAGGGGATAAAGGGTATGGTAATGAACAATGAAAATGACGAGTGCAATGCAGATTCTCCACTCAATTATCTCCACCCTAACCCCTTTTCTATAATTATGGCTGGAATTCTAAGAAAAGCTTAATGGGCTCCCCTGCAACACACACACACACACACACACACACACACACACACACACGCCCCTCAAAAGCAGTATGGTTTCAAAATCCAAAAGCAAAAGAAACAACTAATTCAGGTCAAGTGTAGACAAAATAGAAGAAACAATCAAATGGCTTCCAAATATACTTACTTCACCAGGAAATGATGGTTGAGGACAATATAAGGGTGGTGCAGGAAGATATAAGCCATCAGGCACCAAACCACAAAACTTTCTGCTCAGGTCCTTGGCAGAGTCCACCAAAAGTTGAAATGTCTCTGACAGTATGTCTGTTTCTGCCATAACAGCTGCTTTCAGTATTTCTTCTATTGAACTAAACATTACATTTACATCTTCCTCTTCAATAGGATCTAAAGACAGACAGCAGAGGAAGTAATAAAGCAAATGCATTAATAATGCTTCCTATCAATGCTGAATAGCACTGGGGGGGATAGTGCTCTATGGGACCCTATAACATACCACCATGGGCTCAAAGAACAGTTTGCTAATACTAATCTCTGGACATGACTTTGCAAGTAGGATGAAAACCAAGGTGACACAATGCCCCGGATGCTCCAGCAGGATACTGTGGTTAATGGTATCAAAAGCTCAGGTAGAAGAAACAGTCACACTCCTCCTGTCTCGTCTCTCTCCTATGAAAGTAATTCCTCAGGGCAACCAATGATGATTCAGTCCCAAATCTGAGCCTGAACCCAGAATGAAATGGATCTATTCTAGACAATTCACTTCCTCCAGAAACATCTGTAGATAGATGCTCTGCCATGACCCTCTCCACCACCTTATTCCAAAATGGAGTGTTAGCATGTTGTTGACAGCTGCTGCATTCCATTGGGTCCAGGGCTGGCTTTTCAATGAGTGGACAGAGTATTGCTTATTTCAAGACTGTGGGCACCATGCCATCAATATATCGCCCAGGCCTACTGCTATCTTACAAAGTTCTATATGCATGCATGAGGCAATCTCCGAGTATGTGCATGGTATTCTTGCTTGCACACAGATTAACAATATTGCAACCTATTGAGGTGAAAAAAACTTTACAAGTAGAGGCTACTTCATATAATATTTTTGGCTAGGCTAGAGCCTTTCTTCCATACAGCTTCGTGAGTCCCACATGAAGACTGACATACTACAGTCCAAACACAGATCTCCCATCTCATTGAGAATTGAATCATAGTTCATATTAAAAATGCAGAAGAGTGGAAAGGAATAACATGGACGCACAGAAACTCTGAACAGTAAACAAATGGCATTCACATTAGCATCTCTGGTCATTCCCTGATCATGGAAAAGGGTGGATATTTGCATGTAATCATAGCATTTCCACAAATGTGTTAAAAAACAACTTCAAGAAAATGAACTCAGATGTATAAATTGCACACCTGTGAACTGTTTGCATTTGGGGTCTCCTTCATTTGATGTTTCACTGTTGATTGGCTTGCCCAAAAAAGATTGTAATTTTTCTTGAAAGATTTGTGTTGGAGTCAAGTGCAATGGCATGCAGAATTCTACTTTTTGTGACCTAGAGTGAATCAAGAAAAAGAGATTAGCTTGTCTCTAACTGTTGCTCTCTGAATGACTTTTATGCAGTCATATATGGGATCTATGGAAGTACGGTGACAATTCAAAAAGTTTGACAGGCACAGAGAACATCTGTATTGTGTAATGATCTGAAGGGCTTTAGGACTAGTACTTTCCCACTTGGTATTCTTGATACTTTCAAATGTTGGACACAGATACTTCATAATTGGTGACTAGAGGGCTGACGACTGCAATTACTGCAGCTATCAGCTAGATACACCACCACTGGAATTATAGAATGGAAGGCACCACTGTCACTATCAAGCTATGTCCATATGGTACTCCTGGGAACTATGCCTTTCAGTTAATGGATGTAAATTATAAGATAAGATAATTTATTGTCATTGTCCCCTTGCGGGGACAACAAAATTACTCGGCTGCTCCATCCACCCAGACAGGGCACTCCACACAAATTCAAAACAACTACAAAACACTAATTAAAACAGTAGAATATAATGCAGCATAACAAGTAAGATCTTTCAAAGTCCAGGCTTCCCATTCAAGGTCGAAATTGCCCTGGGGAAGAAGCTGTTCCTGAGACGGCCTGTTCTTGTCCTCATCATCCTGTCCTAATCATTCCACCATCCAATAATACTGCACTCCTTGCAGAGCCCTACTTATCTCTACGTGAAAGAATCAGGTTGAAGGCAGGAGTCAAAGGAGCAAAGAGCATATCTTTTTCCAAACTACTATTGTCCAAATCACTGACACAAGACAATGTCATCTTTTTTCTTTTACGAAAATAGGAATAATAAAAAAATTAGTTAATTTTTTAGTTAGTTAATTTAGGCATTTAGTTAATTTTATTGTAAACAGTAGATATTATATGTCCATAACATGATAAACAACAAAATAACACTGCAGCATGCAGTTCTGTAATTTATACACACACAACTTACGTTGGGAAGCCACTGCTACTTTGACAATACAGATTATAAGCCACCCCAACTGAAACAGCCATTTTCCAGTCTCCAAGTTTATGTGCTAGCCACACAGCTTCCGGAATTAGTCCACCAACAAACAACAAATCAAGAGCATATTCAACTGTCCAGACACACGAGAGACCATGGTCCCTAACTGCATTGGTGACTATGGAGTGCTGCAGTGGAACAATACGAAGACACCTGTCTAAGATACAAAGGAAGTTTATTAGTTATCTATGTTTGCTTTGTTGTGTAACTGATTCCTGTATGATTGCCAAATGAGTTCCACACAACTTTAAGTAGAAAATCCGAGTTCCAATTGAATTACTCCCAAATAAAAGTGTGAATTACAGCCTTCATAATGCGATGTATCATTCAGACCATGCTTTTTGTGGGAATTACCATGACTCTTGATTTTTGCTGTTCTTCCCTTTCCCCATTTATTTTTAATTGTTTGTGCTAGAACAGAAATGTGAATGCACATCAAAAAACTCATAATGAGAAATGCAATCATACAGGAAAGTCAATCTTCACTCAAAAAATTACACAAGATAAGAGAAGGAAGGATTATCACTACAATGTGCTGGGGGGGGGGGAGGTTAGAAATTTTTATAAGATGAGCCTGAGACAAAAGACTCTAAACTAATATAAAAATGGCAGATACTGTATGAAGTTTTGAGGAAAACTCTTATCCCACTAACATCAATGGGGCTTAGAAATCCTAACTCTGTCTGGATTATAGTAAACCAGCATTAACAGAATACCTTGTCTGATATGAAGCGGGGGTAAAACATCGACATTATGTGGAGGAAGCACATAAAGTGGTTCATTAGTGAAGTAAGCTGCCATGAATCGTGCCAGAGACCGAACCACTGCTAATATAGCTTCAGTATGAACATCTGTTATCATCTGCTCAGCACCTAAAAAGAGTTTAAAGAGTCTGCTATAGAAATAAAAAGATATCACTGATAAATTCAAGCCTATCAACCCTCATTACTACTGAAGGCAAAGGTACATTACATATTGTGCTGAAAGAATTCTTTGGGTCTTTCCAAAATAAAATCATAGAAGCCTCTTTTGTACATGACCTTTACCTTCCTGCATGATGACAACTCATACTTAAGCTTCACTCTGTAGAATTCCTTTAGTAAGAATTCAATGACAATAAAACCTGATTAACTGTCCAATCTTACATATATTTACTGAGGTACAAGTCCCACTAAGTCCAACAGGACTTACTTTCAAAAAAGTGTATATATATTATTGCAATGTTATGCTTGATTACACCAAACTATACATTTATTAAATCACAGCCAGATATTAAGCTTGAAGAACAATATCTCATTCAAACTAATGGGACTTTTAAATCTGACCATTTAACTAGCTTGCTAACTACAGTATAAAAGACAGCTGTTTGTCACCATACTTCTACAATTCTGAGGGAAAGATGTATTTAAAATAGATAAAGGGTTCTTAAAGGGACTTTTAAAAATTAAGCAACTAACAGATGCTTAGTCAAGTCTTAAATATAAATTCTATAATCACTATAAAACAACAAAAATACCACTCTATTGCAATAATGTTACAGTTTTAAGTAATGGGATAAAATGACAAATTATGTTACACATCATTCATTTAACTATACTAGGATATTCCACATTCACATACCTGACACATCATCCCTTTCAGATATTTGAGTTCGTTTTAGAAGCTCGCTCACTAGATGATCGCACAGACCCTGAGCCTCATTTACATTGTAGTGATATAGATGGCAATATAATATAGCCAGATAATATCGAGTTTGAAGAAAAGGCATTCTCTTTCCTCCTGTATTAAAAAGCGAAATAATTATCTAGTTAAAAATATAAACCCTGGGGATGTAATGAAAAATAAACCCAACCTACAGTGCGGGGGGGGGGGGGAAGTATTTGATCGCCTGCTAAATTTGCCTGTTTGCCCTCTGGCAAAGAAATAACCAGTCCATAATTTTAATGGTAGGTTTATTGTAGCTGTGAGACAGAATAACAACAGGAAAACCCTCAGAAACCCAGGAGACAAGTCAGAGATTGATGTGCATTATAATGAGTGAAATAAGTATTTGATCCCCTATCAACCAGCCAGATGTCAGGCTACCTGGTATATTCACTGTATGTAACGAGCTGAGATTAGAAGCACCTGCTGTAAGGGAGAGGTCTTACCTGTAATCCCAGGTCACAAAACAATCCCCCGGCCATTTATTCGCTCTGGCAATACTAGATCTAACTCTAAAAACTCTTTCTATATAGCACCAACAATCAACTAGACTAAAAGCGATCAAACCTAAAAGCAAAAATCCATCTTCCCCAACAATCTATGCATGATTAATATAAGAATCAACAAATTAAGAACTCCAGCAGCAGGAATATATTACTAACTGAAGGCTGGAGAGAACAGAAAGGTCTTCACTTGACACCAAAGGGATGTTAATGTGCATGCCAGGCAAACCTCTTTGGGAATAGTGTTCTCTAAGCAGAGGGCTTGGCAGAGGAGTAGACTTATGAAAAAGGCAGGCCTCTAAAAACGACCATTTTAGGTTTTAAAATGTATAGAAATTTTCTTCCATAAATTTATGCCAACGTATAGAATAAACATCCACTGCAAAATTTATTACGCTTTCTCTAGAACATTTTTCCAATGAGAATAAGCTTAGTTCTTATTACCTTACCTTTTCCTTTTATTTCTTGAAGAGCTCTCTCCCATGCCTCCACTGATTCTGTATAAGACCCTATTAGGAATTGCTCCTCGCCTAAATAAATAAATAAATAAATTTATTTCGGCCAATATTCGATACATTTCTTAACATATAGTAAAAAGGTAAGGCTGTTGTCACACAGCAGTTCACTTGACTGCTGAGGTATGCTGCTGATACCTAACGTGATGTCAGACTACTGAGAGCTGCTGGACCATGACAGCAGCACTGGAGACTGTCTTAAGGCAGAAGAGAGACAGAATCTAGCAAACAAGCAATCCAGGGAGGAATATTCAGGATAGTCTAGGGCAGCTCCCAAGCAACTATGCTACTCTGCTGCTGTCCACCTCACAGTGATGACAGCATTTCAGCCTCAGCACTGGAGGGTGTGGATGAAAGAGAAGAGAGAAATGGATGTAGCACGAAGGCCCCAGGGAGCTGCAGGGGAACTCTTCCAAGGAAGCTGGAGGGGAGGGGAGAGTGGTCAGCAGAGCTCTAAAGGCAATAGGTGGGTTTGGCACGACCCAAGAGGGTGGAGGATTTGGTGAGGGGTAGGCAGAGTTGGCAAGGGAGTTGGATACATAAAAGGCATCATAAAACTGCCACAGTGTTCAATGCTACCTTCAGCTGCAGGCTGTAAAACATATTATTTTAAGCACAGGATATTTTTGGAGAAAGGAAACAAATTTTAAATTGTCAGGTTTCTAGACCAGAAAAATTGTTATTCATTAATTAGAAATGTTTATAATTAATTAGGTTTATTAATTAATTAGAAATGTTTGGGACAATGTCCCTACAAAGCAGCTTCTAGCAACAGGTAAAATAATTACAATAAAACGTGTAAACTACAAATAAAAGCTAAAGAAAACGTAAAATGCAATCTTTATTAAGATTCATCTTATTTGCCCTTATTGAAATCAGAACTGCCTCCAGAAATCAATTCAGGGATTACACAACCTCCCCAGGATTAGTTCACTAAAATATGTCACAGCGGTGTGCCATTTGCATAATAACAACAGCTTGGCACAAACACCAGATGACCTTTCCAAGCAGTTTTATGCAGATGTTAAAATGTATAAGGAGCAAGATAAAAACAACCCTGCAGCCAAGGGATAGAGAAGTCTTCCAGTACCACCTTCTGGACATGCTCCCCCAGAATGGATCAGAGAACTGTAACATCCTTGCCCCAACTCCTACTCTGGCAAAGCAACTCAGAAGCATACAATGGTCAATGGTATTGAAAATCATTGGTTCCAGAAGAACCAACAGGGCCACACTAGGGTGGTGGCAGCAGCTGCAAACTGAGCTGAAACAGAATGAAGAATTCAGTATCATGCCACACTCTCTGGACTTGAGATGCCACCACCTTTTCAAGTACCTTGCTAAGAAACTTGATACTGGACAATAACTGTTAATGTCAGTAAAATCTAAATTGCTTTCTTTAAGAGAAGTAAAATTATTGTCTCTTCAAAGCAGCACAGACATCTTTACCCAACCACGATAAACCATCTGAAGGTTCAAAATGGAAGGTCACTTCCGTTATGTATCACAACAATGTAATGCTTCCCAGCTATTGGCTAAGCAAACTCTAAATGCTAATTTAATTGACATACTGAAACATATTTGCAATTACAAAATTAATAAAATACGGAACTGACTTTTCGTCCCACTCATAATTTTGATACTATTCTTCTGCAGTAATAAAGTTGAAGCTCAGGAAATTGTCCACTGTTACAAAAATCAACTGATCACAGTGTTCTGCATGATACTAACCAATCACAGAGTTGAGTTTCAGTATTCGTTCTAATCTTTCTCCTGAAGATTGTAAAATTGCCTGTGTATGACTTGCCAGTGCTTCAACGGTTGGCCCTTCATACGTAATTTGTATTTCAGTTACTGGCTTGCTTGACTTATGCACTTTTCTCCTTAACTGTGTCCAGTACCAAAGGACATGCTTATACAACAGTTGCCACATTACAATTACCCTGCAGTTCAAAAATAATCAAATATTTACAGCAAAAGTCAGATCAGAGAAAATTTGTGATGCTAATATGCTAAGAAATAATGCCTTAAAACTTGCAATTATGTTTTTAATAACTTATCAGTGAATTAAACTAGTAAATCAGTGAATTAACCTTATCAGATACTTCAGTGCATTATCACAATTTTAATGGTGTCTTACTTTTATTTACCTGCTGTTAAATTTATTATTACTACTGTAGTTGTGGTGAAAAAATTAACTCCAAGATTTCCCTGCTAAATATATTGTACACAAATTTACTATGATCAAGATAGATAAAAGTTACAAAACTCAACAACACTAAACTTCTATAGAATGTGGAATTCCGAGGTGTTAATGTTTATGTAAAGGACCCAGAAAAAGTCTACTTAAACATTAATTACATTATGTCTCCAACATTTTTCCTTAGCCATAAAGTAATCTCTTGTAAGGTTGGATACCACTGACAACTGTGGCCCATTTAACTAAAAGCCAGATAAGGAAGCTATTATCCAAGTAATAATTAACAATGGCATATGTATGGTGGGTACAACCTTTTGAATTTTTGCTTTGACCATCTAGGCCTAAGTAAGAACTTTAAGGATCCTATGAAGAAACTCCTCTCCCATCCCTTAGAAATCCAGCAAACTCCAAGATCACACAATGTCACAAAAAAGCTTTAGAACTATCCCTCTTAGAATGGCAATCAATGACTAGCACATACTGTATGTGATATATTTAATTTGATTGGGTGTTTTATTTTAATTGCAATAGCCACCCACTACCCTGGAAAGGAGTAGGAAAGAAACCGAATGAACAAAGGAAATAATGTATTTTGCAACTCCCATTTTATGCAACACAGCACAATGGTTGGGATCCAAAGAACCATGGCACTAATTTTCGGAGCCCAATAAAATGGTGAACAGATTCTTTTGAGCAGCAGCTTTGAATGAGATGAGGGGAGAGTTATAACATAGCATGAAGACCAACTGTTTTTAAAAAATGTTATTTGATTGGTACATGTAAGCCACACCTAAAATACCCTTACTTAAAAAAAAAAAATCTGGCCTATGGCAGTCTTATTATGTTCAGAATTCAAGTAAGCCAATGATCTCTATTTCTTTCATTCAATACAAATTTTAAAAAATATTTACAGTATTTTCCTGCGTATAAGACTACTTTTTAACCCAGGAAAATCTTCTCAAAAGTCGGGGGTCGTCTTATACGCCGGGTCGTATTTCTTATACGGCGAGTATATCCCAAACTCTATATTTTAACTGGAAAAGTTGGGGGTCGTCTTATATGCCCAGTCGTCTTATATGCCGGAAAATACGGTAAATACAATTACAAATTATAAAAATAAGTTTTCAAATAGATAATAAATACCTCTTTTCTGAATTATTGGACAGGTTTACAGCTGGAGGAGAAAGCTTCAGTATGTAATTCAATGCACAGAAATGTTGGTGGCTGCTCCAATCTATAGCTTGAAACACAGACACAATTATGGAATCAAACTCCACCTGATTACTAACATCCGGGGCTGCTGGAAGTATTTCATACTGAGGTGCGTTCTTGCCATTTAAAAAATGAGTAACCATCTTCAGCAGAGAGAAGCCTCCCAAAAGATTATTGGAGAACAGTTGGTTTTGTTGTTCCACAAGCATCAGCTTTAGGGCCTGCAACGTGAGCTTCATCAAATGTCCCAGAATTTGTCTATGCTTACCCTCCCAACTTAGAAGAGACAAAAATTGCTGGAAACATTTTAACACTGACTGTATCCAGGTACAATTCTGGACAGGGTGATCTAAATGTGCAATGTTAAGTTTTGCATACTGGAGAATGTTAAAAAAGTATATAATGCAACGTATGGTACAATTTAACAAAGTGTCTCTTTCTTGCATGTTTCTTGAAATCCCTACTCTCCAAGCTGCAATTAGATTTTTTTGGATATGGTTCAGTTCCAAAGCTGTGTCATCTTCTTCTCCTGTTGCATCCATTGCATGAACGGTGTCAAACATGAATGCAAATTCCAACCGGCCTTCATCAGTTACAAAAGTATCTCCTTTTTGGCTCTCCAAAATAAAGGAATGACTCTGAAACAACTTGTCACCATCTGATTCTTCTTCATAATCCTAAATTGAAGATAACACTACTTATTATCTGATACATGTGAATTTTATCACACATTTATATAAAGAAGTAACCCACATAATTGTTCTGGGAACTGTTTCACAGGTACTAGTGAAAAATGTTGTGCAATAAAGTATGTGGAGCTGTGTCTCTCAATGTAAAACTTAATGTATAATCCAGGCTATTGCTATGGTGCATTTTGACATGTCTTGTATTGTATAGAGATGGATGAGGATCCATAGATTTCTCCCAATGCAAACTAAACCTTAACAGCTAGGCTGCAGATACATGTCAAACCAAACTCAAAAGGCACAACTGCAATCATTTCACCAGAACAAAGCAATCCCAGTGTCTGGGGCACATACAGTTCCACATTACAGACTTTGCCATGGAATGGGGAACTGTTTGCACCCTAGCCATTAGTATTTGCTTTGTGACGAACATATAAGGGATTTATGGTTGCATCTCACAGTAGTTCTACTTAGAGTAAACCAATTAAAATTAATGGACATGACAGATCTATTAATTTCAATGGGTCTAATCCTGAGCATAATTCAGCTGGCTACAATAGCTATTATTCCATCATACCCATCAATTAACAAGATAAATCAATTATATGAGATGGAAGCTGATAACTCAAAATGAGGTGAAGGGTAGGTTTCTTGTCTTGTTGGTGATATGAAGTATATAATGGTTTGACATGCATACAACAAAATGAAGGGCATTTTTGTACTTAGAACAAAAATGAAATTGCCTCGCAAGCCAAGCTAGGAGTCCCAAGTCATAAATTGGCTTATAAGCACATATATGGAGGAAGTGGGAACCTTCTTTTATTATTATAGGTATCATATCAGGATTTTTTTAAATAAAAAGATCTCTTCCATGCAACAGAACTGACATCTGTGCAGCTCAGAAGAACAAAAATATGTGTTATATACTATTATTCTAATTCATGTTGCATCAAGAAACTAGTATCAAATGAAACTTGAATACCTGCAAGTGTGTTACTTCTCCATTTAGCTCTGTTTCCTCCTCTTGCAGAAATTTTGGAATGGTAGAGAAAGCAGAGCTCTGACTTTGATTGTGTTGTAATAGATTAGCTTTTAAGGAGGACAGTGATTGCAATGGCAGCCTTTTCTCCTTGGACTGTGGGAAACAACATATTAGTTTTATTATCCTATTTTTATATTCTGAACATCTGAAAGAGATTGATGAATGTGATGCTGAAGCTGACAGTGCGGACGGATCACAAAAAATATGTCCAGAGATGAAACTTTAAAAAGAACATGATTAGGATGGATTTGCTGGGCAGTAAAAACAGCCTAATCTATATTTAATATCTAAGATGTTTATAAATACAGGCTGCAGTTTTATACACTTATAATTAAAATTTTTAATTAAATAATTGTGTCTTATTTCTCAGTACATACACAGAGAATGATTTGACAGGATCAGGAAAGAGGAACTTGTTGGAAACATCTTAGCAAAATATCAATGTTATTTTGAGAAGGGCATTAGACAATGACCTTGGCAGATAGGCTGGCTAGTGTGAACATTGTGGGTGCTTTATTCCACATCACACAATTGAAGAGATTCAAACACTTCATTCTGAACAGAAACCTAAAATTAACTTTCCTTCTCAACAATGAGTAGGCTAAAGCAATGTGTAGGTATTTAATCATGGAATAAGTGAATTGTCCTAATGCAACCAATTAATAATGTCTAGAGCCAATTCCAGGCAAGAATCTGAGAACTATACTACTAAACCTATGTTGCAGTAGAAAACCAAATGAAACAATACCTTAGATTTAATCAAGCTGTGGTGCAGTTTTTCAAGCCTCTGGGCTGAATCAAGCAGCAAAGACCTCATATATGCCGAGGGTGAGAAACCATCATAAAATTTAAGAACGGTGATTATATACCCATCAGAGGCAATGAAGTAGGGTAAACTTGGATGTGATGCTACAGAAAATCTCTGCCTCATTAGATCCCCTTCAGAGGCTGATGAATCATTAGAATGATTCAGATCTTGCATCAAAGAGTTCTGTGATCTAACAGATAAAATACTAAATTATCAGAAAAGTAAAGTAAATGCAGTTCTATAACACAAAAGTTTTATGGGGACAATCCAGCTCAGATTAATATCTTCTCCTACACTAGCACAGCAGTTGCCAATCTGGTGCCCTTGAGATGTTTTGGACTACAACCCTCATCAACTCCACTCAGTACAGTCATGCTTAAAAATAAATAAATGATCCTAATAAGCACCTTAAATAATTTATACTTACATGATGAAAATGTCATTTGTTCAGCAGGAAAAGCCATTTTAAGAAATAGGAGAGAACTATGAATGAGAAACAAGATATTGAGAAGAAAGACACAGAAAAAGCAAAAGAATTATTTGAAAGGTGAAACATTTAAAAGAGAAGAAATGAATGAAAGAAAGATATGAGCAAATGAATTTAATAAACCTTATTATGATTCTCTCACCTGTATGTTATTAGTGGATGTAGAGGAATAAATTCTGCTGGTCCAAATTCTACAGAGCAACCATATGTTACTAAAGTAAGCAATTCACCCAAACAAGTCATTAAGACCAGTGACCCACGTTTTAACATGCAAGCCAAAAAAAGACTATCGTGAGTCCAGCTCATGTCAGAAATCCAATAGGACCTAAAACAAAACAACAAATGTCACCTTCGGACATCAGTATCCAGCTATCCAAACATGATTTTTAAAAAAATTATTTTTAAAAGAATTCTGAAAAATACTATACTAACCTTATAAACTTTGACTGAATTTTGTGTTTCTTGCTACCACAACCTTTAAGGCTACCAGAAACCGCAATGAAATTTGCTGTGCTCATAAACAAAATCTGAGTTGCCTGAATTGTTTTTTTTAAAAAATGACAAAAGAAAGAATGGTTAAACTGCATGCAAACCAAGGAACACAAAATATAATGATTAATTAACACTTCACAGCACATATATAGCTTTCATTAGAAACTTACTGGAATAATCTAACATATATACCACATATAACTTCAATTGCTGAATGTGCTGATCTGAAGCACTGATGTAATTAACACAATACAAAAGTACTGCAGACTCCTTCTAATTCCTTGTGTTTATTACTAGCCCCTTGCTGAAGTATGAAGGTGACCCTGAAGACTTAATAAACTTTACAGTATTAACAGGATCAGTTTTGTTTTATGTTAATAATATTTGTACCTGTAAATCCTTCTGGTTGACACCTATTGCTAGAACAAGCCCATCATTTGAAAACGCAGTAAGCAAAGCACCTCTTGATTTTATTGGCTTACATTGGGGAGCCAAACTAGACAAAGAACATGTCCGCTGTGTCCAGTGTATCAGAAGTGGAAAAGAGCTACATAAAACAAAATATATATATATAGATAAGAACATAAAAGGAAACATTATTTCTGGATGTCTGTAAGTTAATTGGCTGGTTTCCCTGTAACACTAAAGCATAGATACATGACCTTGAACAGGCTGGAGCAAAGCCTCTGTCCTCCTGTCTGGCCAGGAGAACTTTGGCAGTTTAGTTTAGCAGTATGCACCAACCATACAAATCAGCTCAAATCCTGATTCAGTGCTTTGGAAAACAGCACAGTTTAGCATGGACTATTTCATGTCCAATTTGGGTTAGGTACAAATCCCAATTTGGAAAAACAAAAGAATCTTGTATCCCTGTTCTGTATTATGGGGAAATTTAAAAAACATCAACAACTTTTTTCAGCATAAGATGCAATCCTACTGTACATTCAATCCCTGCATATATAAAAACACCTTAATTAATGCAGAATTATTTTTCTTGATCAAACTATCTACATGTTATTCAAATGATGTGGCAGCAAACATTGAAGTTTTAAAACCAAGCCTTAAAAACCTATATTAAAATTTACTTAATGTTTTAACCTTACCAAGCAATGTTTAAACTGTTCTCTTGCCACTTAATTTCCAAAAGTGTCAGCATTAAATGCTCCTGAGAATAAAATGCAAAACAACACAAGCAGCAGTCCCCCAGCATCTGCAAATGAATCAAAATAATGCTTAATAACCCTACTAGGATTTCTTAAATTACTCATATACAAGCCATGTTTTAAGGTTAAATAATCTGAAAGCAATTAACATTTCACCACATGGTTTGTTTAATTCACATGGAGCAAGAGACTATATAAAACAAGCTTTCACATCTTACACCTTGATGATTTAAGCAAAAATTACATTGAGATTTTGTGTTCATGCTGCATTATAGTGAGGCCTAATTTTTGTTGTCTGGGCATAAGCAGGATAGGGTATATTTACTATTGCCCTGTGCACAAATCATGAGGACACCTCTACTGCAGGCACATATGGTGAGGATCAAGATAACAGACATTGATTTGTCATAGACCATCCTTGTCCCACAGAAGCCTCAAAGTTAAAAGCAACTGTTCACTTAATGTAGCTAGTAACAAATGCACAGTGCCTTTTGGGGTTGTGCACCACCAACTCAAGATGCCTTGTTAAGGACTCAATCCAACCCAGGCCATGTGAATATCTCACCTAAATCATCCTTATTTGCCTCATAATTCAGAAAGTACATAGAGCTGGTGCACTTCTACTTTCCACAATAACTGGAACTGCACAACCGACAACAGAAAGGTCACTATGCATTTTACATACACAGCTTACTGAATCTATATAAATTAGACCAATGTTATAGTTTACCTCATTTTGGATGAAGTCAACACTCACTGACGTTTCTTTCTCTTCAACAGATGGTAATACAACTGATGCTTCAGGAATAATTTGTGACCACTGTCCCATTACACAACCTTTAGATGGTGTACTTTTACATTCCTTGCTTTCCCATAGAAAGATACTGGCAGTTGGCGTAGTGAGAAGAACCTTATTTCCATCACCAGAAACATATAGGTATAATCTCATTGAACAGTCTAGAAAATAATGTTATGTTAATGCAGCTTCTCATTCTTTACATGATCTATCCAAAATATATTGATAGTTTCAATACTTTTTGACATTAGCTACTGTGCTAACTTTTTATTGTATAAAAGTCAATGAACAGAATGCAAAAATTAAACCTAGGACATGTTTAGTACTTATAATAGCACAGAACTAAGAAAGCCTAGCATATTGCACTAAGAAGCAGTATAATCTTTTTACTGCCCTCAACGTGATTATGATTACCTTCTAAAACAGGGGTAGGGAACCTCTCAACCATGGGCCAATCTTGGCCTGCCAAGGGGTCCAAATAAGGCCCATGATGCCATTTCCTGCCAAACACACCCAACGGTCCATTGGCTGATGTCAGTTGATGTGTGGGGTTCAATCCTGCTAGGTGCTGCTTCTTCAGCACATTCCTTGCTGTGAATGCCCTGGTGAGTGGAACTGCCCAACTATCAGTCACGTGACATCATGACAGCTGATTATTGATAGGTGGGTGGCCATGCCCACTAACCAAAGTTGGCCCATGAGCTACAAGGGTGATAAAGACTTCTCCATACCTGTTCTATAAAATGCATTATATATGCTAAGGTTTAGCTTAACAAGTCATTTCTCTTTGAAATATAAATGCTATTAAATAACTCAGAAAGTCATGAATAAAACCAACATTTTCATTTTTAGTTGTTAAATGATAAACAAAATTGTAATGTTTGATAAAACTTTTTTTGAACAAAATAAATGGGGAAAAGGACAATGTTAATCAAAATATTAATTGAATATTCCTACCTTGTGCTGCTAAAACCACCTTCTTACATTCTTCAGCTGCCGAGACAGTTTTTATAGTGTCTTGGTCTTTGTTCCAAAGAAAGAGTTCTCCTGTTTTAAGTATCCCTGCCAACCAAGCTCCTGTTTGATTAAGGAGAATTTTGTTGTTCAAAGCGCAACATTTTAGACAAATAGCACTATTTCATGCATGTTTACTCAGAAGGGAGCTCCACTAGGTTCAATTAGCTTACTCCCAGGGAAACATGCATAAACTACACTATTTCCTCCCCCTTTGGTCCCAAGTCGTTACATAGTTTTAGATCAGAACTATATTGAGGGTAAAGGTGGTAGCAGTGGAAACCCTTTACTTGTTTATTTATTTAAGATATTTAGATACTGCCTTCACAAAGCAGAGCTAGTACATTTTTAATTGTCAGAAACACAATTCATTTAAATAAATTAAAAAAATAAAATCATGCAACAACTTGCTAGTGCTAATACTTAACCATTTCTTGAAGTTGTTAAGACAACAACATTCTTCAGCAAGGGATGTAACTGAGGGATCTTCTTTGTCCTCCCCGAAAGCAGATTAATTTCATTTATGCTTTTGTCATCTAAAAGAAAAACAGCCTCCTTTTCCTATTATAAAGAAAGGAAGACTTTTATTCAGGTACGTGCTTCCACATTTTCCCTGAAAACTAATACCTGAATAAGCACAACTACTGTATACAGTGGTACCTCGGGTTATGAACTTAATTCGTTCTGGATGTCTGTTCTTAACCCGAAACCGTTCTTAACCTGAGGTGCGCTTTCGCTAATGGGGCCTCCCGCCGCCGGCGCACAATTTCCATTCTCATCCTGGGGCAAAGTTTGTAACCTGAGGTACTACTTCTGGGTTAGCGGAGTTTGTAACCCAAAGTGTTTGTAACCCGAGGTACCACTGTAATACTAGAATTACAGAAACACAAAATTGTCAAAAAAAAAAAACATGCTTGCATTCCAACGCCTTATGTATGCAGAACTTTTGCTCATGCTTACAAAAAGAAATGCTACTCATGGACAGTTCCCCACTGCCAAAAGGGTCTTTTGCATATCACAGAAAAGATGTAGCATAGAAATTCCTACACAGGAGGACTAAGAGAACACTGGAGCTGCTTCCCCGAGTGGGTGAGGCTTGTTTGACAACAAAGAGAAACCACTTCATTAGTGTAATCACCCCAGACCTGTGGAACACTCTACCAATAGAGTTTCAGCGATCACCTTCTGTGCCAATTTTTGAACACCTGCTGAAAACTCTTCTATTCCGCCAGGCCTATGCAGGCAATTAAGAATTCATCCTTCCACAATGGCTATTGATGCTTGTTTTTAACTTTTTTGCTTTTAAATTGTTTTTAACTTTTTACACTTTTATTGTATGGTTTTTATCTTTTTAATGTTGTAAACTGCTTTGATGGTTTTATGATTTAGCAGTATACAATTTTTTTTATATAAATAGATGAATAAAGGAATGGACAGTGTCTTTTAACACATGGAAACAAATCATATGAAAACTAAGATTAACAGAATTCCTACACATATTTTTTTATTTCATATGTAAAGATTTTAAATCCTGTGAAACGAAGAGGCAGTTGCAGAAACAAGAACCATAATATGCCCCTGTATTTCCTAACAAATCTGTATTTTTATTACTGATCTCTAAAGGATGAGTTCTTTGCAATATAACCAAACACAGAACACAATCTAATAAAGCACTTTTAAGTACTATTTACTTCAGCCAGGAGGCTGAATTATAGAGGTGTAGTGCTCCTACTGTATCATACAAAAATAGCAGATGATTGATTACCTGTCCCAGCCAAGTGATTTGAGGCCATGGCTTCCTTTGCTTGATACATGTAGAAGTTAGAACTTCCAGTTTAATTTCCATGATTATTAAAAGGTAGTATAGCCATTAAACTTTTCAAAAAGGGAACATCGTTTTACATGACTGTAAAAAAGAAGATGCACATAACTATAGAGACATTCAAACTTATAGAACAACTTTTATCACATTAATGTACACCATTGTAAAAAGTATGTAAGAGAAACTCTCTTGGATCAGACCAAAGGCCTATGTAGTGTAGCATCTTGTTTCACATAGTGGCCAACTGGAAAGCTTACAAGCAAGACATGGGCACAATAAACTCTCCTGCTGTTGTTCTCCAATGACTGCATACTGCCTCTGATCCTGGAAGCAGCATACGGTCATAATGACTAATAACCATTATCCACCATCAATTAGTCTAATCCTTAAAGCAAAATTGGTGACAGTCACTACCGGTACATCTCATCCTAGTGAATGCTGCAATTTAACTATGAGTTGCTGCTGTATTAAAAAGCATTTCACACCCTGGGGTTCTAGCACTGAGAAAAGGATACTTGATACACCTCTATCATGTCCCACCCTTGCTCATCTCCACCCCCCTAACTTTTCCTCATAAGGAAATTGCTCTAGTCCTGATTATTTTGATGTTATTTTCGGGGGCAGGAGCATTTGCTGTTATCCAAGCGCAGTCTGTCTACTTTCACTTTCATGCAGGGGGTTGGGGAGTGTGGGCAAAAACAAAACCAAGATCGGTTAAGAGGGACCACAAAACCCCTAGATCGGGGAGCAGGATAAGCATCCGTTCCCTACACAGGGGAGGTTGGTACTTCTGTCAGCGATGCACCTTTCCCAGCTCCGCGATATCCCTTCTGAGAGGCAGCAATAGATTTCTTATACAGTACACTGTATCCCAAGTGCTATCAGCAGCATCAATATTTATTAAATTTATATGCCGCCCTTCACCTGAGGATCCAGGGCGGTTTCTAGTATCCAAACACAGAAATACATAACAACAAAGCAATGACCCACCAGGGGTCTTGTTTAGTTAGAATAACTGCACCAGAGCTTTTATACAATATAGAAAGCTGTCGACCAGCTTTGTCTGCCTACCCCTTTCCATACATACATATGCAGATAAATAGATAGATAGCTGAAGCTGCCGACCAGCTTTGCCTGCCCCCCCCCCCCATATAAAGGAAGCTTTGCCTGCCTCCCCTACTCAACCTCGGGCATGTAGGTTCAGTTCACCCCCGGCTGGAGAAGGGATAAGCGCATTTTTTGGGGGGAAGAGAGCGGTCGAGTAGGGTGGTGGTGGTGGAGAAAGAGCTCTTCACGAGCCGCCTCCTTTTCCTCATAGCGGGCGCCGCCTTCACTGACCCACCGTGCGCGTCGTCGTCTCGTCACCGCCTCCCTCTCCCCCTCAGCACCAACGGTTATCCTTCCTCGCGGCTCAAAACTGCCTCCTGAGCGTCCAACCGCTGGGGTGGGGGAGGAGCTGAGCGACCGAATGAGCATGCGTCCCTCGGCGACCGTTGAAATGGGAGTCAAGAGTCGGCAGTTGACGGGCGGAGATCGGAGGCTGCCCCGCCCCGTCTTTTATAACGTTTCGTTCGTCGCTCGAGCCCACTCTTTCTAGCCCCCTGCGCTGGACTCGCAGGGATTGCAGCCTGTGCAGATTCCAGACTCGCCTCCTCTCCAAAAAGGCTTTGTGGCACCTTAAAAGCTGGGTTAGGATGCTAGTGGTTTCCGACGCCGTTGAACTACAACTCCCATCATCCTTGCTGCGCGCAGGGCTTGATGGGAGCTGGAGTCCAACTATATCTGAAGGGATTTCCCCATCCTTAGTCTCAAGAGAAGAGACTTAAATTTTGGCTTCGACCCTCGAAAGCCTTGCGTCGTAATAAAATTTGCTTAGTTTTTAAGGTGCCACAGGACTGTGTAAGTTAGGGGTCAGCAAACTTTTTCAGCAAAGGGCCGGACAATTTTTTTTGGGGGGGGGGGTGGTTGGTTGGGAACAAAGTACTATGCCCCACAAATAACCCAGAGATGTAATTTATATAAAAGGACACATTCTACTCATTCCCGGACCGCTCAATCGCTTTCTAAATCCAGCCGTTGAGCCTTAGTTTGCCCACCCATGGTGTGTAAGTTATGCAGGGCTCCTTTAAGACCCCCCCCCCCGTAACATTTTCTTAATTGTTATAGGGAATCATGCGTCTCAGAAAGCCCATGCAGTGAAGTAGTTGCCTCTCTGGTAAGTGTGCACAAGATTTCTATCCTATATATATTCTATATATGTATACACATATTTTGGGACATGGGTGGCGCTGTGGGTTAAACCACAGGAGCTTAGGGCTTGCCGATCAGAAGGTTGGCGGTTCGAATCCCCGTGATGGGGTGAGCTCCCGTTGCTTGGTCCCTGCTCCTGCCAACCTAGCAGTTCGAAAGCACGACAAAGTGCAAGTAGATAAATAGGTACCGCTCCGGCAGGAAGGTAAATGGCGTTTCCGTGTGCTGCTCTGGTTCGCCAGAAGCGGCTTAGTCATGCTGGCCACATGACCTGGAAGCTGTACGCCGGCTCCCTCGGCCAATAATGCGAGATGAGCGCCGCAACCCCAGAGTCGGTCACGACTGGACCTAATGGTCAGGGGTCCCTTTACCTTTATACACCTATTTATATGTATACATATCTACTAAGGAGCAAGTCTTACTGAGTTTAATAAAGTTTAGTCTAAGGTAAGTGGATGAAGACAGGAGTGCCTGGCATGCTCTGGTCCATGGGGTCACAAAGAGTCGGACACGACTAAACAACAAGGTAAGTAGATAAACAATACATACAACAACATATACAAATACATAAAACACACACACACACAAACCTTACTAGTTTACCCAATATAGGCCTTAAGAGCAAGCCTTATTAAAATATTTAAATCTCCCAGCTGAGAAAATGATTGGGTATTTGATTAACTTTTTACTAAAGGACGGGTGCCCTGGCACCTTCTAAAAAAGTGACATGCTTTGCCTTTAGAGCAGCAATTTTAAGGAGAAAATGTTGTGGGGATTATAAATTAAATTAAGCAAATTTATGAGATTGTCTGGTTTCAATAGTAATTTTAACTGTAATGTGTTCTATTCCATTTTTATTATGTTTTATGTATTTTATCTTTTGCAATGGCTTTGGCTAAACAAAATAAATATTAACTATAAATAATATATGTAACAGCAAACGCATCTTAAAAAATCATTTCCTGTTCTCAATGTTTCTTCCTGAGGCCACTAGGGTTGGAGTTCTTAATCAATTAAAGATATATCCTGATTCATTGAGTACATGTGCTTATAAAAACTGCAGATTTCAGGCCTGTTCTCACTTTCTTACACCTAAGAGAGAATAACTTTTCTAAGATTATGCATGATACAGCATGTGTGCAACATCTAAACCAGGGCCCTCCAAGATGTTGGGTTTCCTCGCAAGTCACACTTTAATTCCAGCTCTCCCACCACTTCCAATTTCCCGGCACCACACATATGCCCAGTCGTGCCCAAGTGGGGAGTTTCCTGTAGTTGCCATTTATAATCATAAGCCTCTTTTTCAAAGCAAACTCTCAAATACATAGCTGTATGATTTCCACTTTTATGTCTAAGCACCTTGTGTAAATTCTGTGCAAAATTAAAAGAGAAACCCATTTTAAAAATAATTTTAATTGCCAGGGCAAGATTATACAATGCACTTTAATCCAAAGCATATAAAACTGTTTCACTGCTAGAAAAATTTAGTAGTAAAAAAAGGAGAGAAACAACCTGCCATTCTGACATTCTATGTGAGGTTAGTTAAGAACACACAACACAGAACTATGATAAACTCCACAGCTTGTTTTAATGCTTTAATAAGCATTTGCCTTTTCAGATTCCAGTGCAGTGACAGTTCATTCCACCTGAAGAAATAGTTGTGCGTCACTCAATGAAGCCGTTCTAATTTAGCCTGTAGAGATTTAAAGTTCCCTGTAATTGTCTGTACAGCTAGTGTTGGACTTATGGACTGCAGTTCAACAAGGTAACAGCTAACAGCATCCAAGCAAATATTTGTGAATCGCCGCCTAAAGAGAAAGAAAGAAAACAGTTTTAGTTTATTGTTAGGATACAGAGACCCAAAACTTTGTAGAGAAATGTGCTGCCTCTAAATCTTAAGCTATAAGTTAGGGTCAGTGATCTTCTACAACAAAGCTGGCAATGGGATATGCTGGTGGTTGTAGCGGGATGTGTCAGTTCTCAGCAAAATGTAAACAATTTAGTATGGTAAGCTTATTCAGCAGTCTGCCTTTGCTTACGTTACTTTCTAAATCACCACTTTCACTATTTATTAATTAAATTTCCATACTGCCCTTCATATAAGGTTTACAGGGCTGTTTATAATATAAAACCACAGAGTAACAAACAAAAACACAAACCCCACCATAAACACAGTTTAAAAGGCAATAGATTGTTTAATTGGCCAAATGCCAGGCAGAAGAGGAATATTTTTCCTCGCGCCTAAAGATATGTAATGAAGGTGCCTGGTGAGCCACCCTCGTGAGCGCATTCCACAAGCAGTAACGGTCCATTCTCGTGATGCCACCCTCCAGACTTCTTGCAGAAAAGGCACACAAAGAAGGGTCTCAGATGATGATAGCAGAGTCCAGATCAGTTCATCTGGCAACCATTTCCAGCATATATTAAGTCTGTTTACAGCATCAGCATTCAAAGAAGTACCTTTCAAAGGCAAGAATTTTGTTAGGCTCTTGCACAAATGCTGATAATAATACATGGATGCATTCCAAAAGGTGCAAAGGCTTCTTCATTTTACTCCAGTATGGATCCTGTAAAGAAAAAAGAAAAACACATGAGAATTTGGAAATTGTTCATCAACATAATAACCACATAATAACCATTCTGCATTTGAAAGAACTTAATTGTTTGCCTAGTGAGATCAAGCAGGCTCCTTCACTGTACCCTTTTGGGAACCTGCTAAAAACATTCTTGTTTAGACAACCCTGCCCACATGCTTAGAAAGTTGAGACAATTTTAATCCATTTTAGTATTTTAAATGTTGTAGGTTTTAATATAGGATTGTGGTTTTTTCCCTTGTTATATCTTTTTGTAAACTGCTTTGAGGTGTTTAACAATTAAGCAGCATATAAATGGAAATAAATAAATAATTTTAAAAAAACACCCCAAAATGTCAATACCCACAATTACTAAAATTTATGCAATAATGTTCCTGTTATAACAAAGAAATGACAGGAGATTATTATGGACTGAACTTGTATGTCAGGTTTTATTACAAATTTCAGAAGTTTACCTAGCTAACAAATATGTAGAGGGTTCTTTCCTATCCTTACATAACCTCCAAAATTATTTAACCCCCTACACCCCACCACATGCAAGCCTCCTGCTTACCTTAGCTGCCCTCCCTTGCCAACTCATATTCTTGACAGAAGTAGTCCCATGCAACTTAAGACAACTCTGTCTACCATGCTGTGGTATTACACAACATGGGCACACTAGGCTCAGTTTAAATTTAAAAATGATGGTTCACTTTCAGCAACTGCAGATGAAATAAGGCTTGTTGCAAAGTCAATGAGGCTATGGTTTATAAGGCACAGAAAGGAACCAAGGAGCTCCCCAGTCACAGCAACTGTTCAGAAGATGGGCTGTGTTCTTTAAAAAAAAGATTTTGTCAGTGCTCTATAACACTGGTCTTCAACTACTGGGTAGTTCTCCAATTTAAAGTGGCTCCTGCTTGTGGCATCACCAGTCTTGTTTTTAAAGAAAATGAAAGAAACTGAGTAGGGGGAGGGGTAGAAGATGGGGGGGGTAAAAAAAGAGTAACAAGGTAACGTATATTCCGGCGTATAAGACGACTGGGCGTATAAGACGACCCCCAACTTTTCCAGTTAAAATATAGAGTTTGGGATATACTCGCCGTATAAGAAATACGACCTGGCGTATAAGACGACCCCCGACTTTTGAGGTTTTTTAAAACCCTTTAATCATGGTGTACAAGGCTAGTATGTTGGTAGGTTTGGCATTTTCACCCGTTTGGTGAACTGCTCTTGTAAAATTCAAGTCTTATATACAGCTATTAAAAATACAGGAACCTGTGGAAAAGTAGGTGGCAATAGGCTTGACTGCTGGACCTTACTAAATATGATACAGATGAGTGTAAATACAGCTGTGCCAGATAAGATGTGGCTTGGCTGCAAAAGCAGACTGAAGGTGCTAACTTGATCCCCACCTGCATATAAAACAATGGGGGAGGAGAGGCAGCAACAAATGAAGCAGCAGCAGCAGCAGCGAACAAAGGTCCTCAACACAACCTCAGAGGCAGCCGAGGCAGCAAGTTGATATTCTACGGACCAATTTAGTGAGCTCATAGAGTCACAATCTACTACATGAGGATCAATGCCTACTAGCTACAAACACATTTTGAATGTCTGGCCCAGTACAAACCTAGAATTTTCTTCCTGTTAGTATCCCAGCAGTGATATACCTTTAAAAAACTGGTATTCTGTGGTCCACCCCCATCATTTGTGATGATATGGAATTTAAACAACAGATCAACAAGAAAATATGCTACGTTTTTCCTCTTACCCGTGCTTTGAATAGGTGATCATATACTTCAAGAAGTCTTGGTAGCGGCACACCAATTTCTTGCATTGTGTAAGTTACAAAACCCACATCCCAGTTCAAAGAACAAACTTGTTGTTCTAGATACTGCACTAAGAAATCTAAGGGAGGGAAATAATGGCCAGTGAGATACAAATCATTTGCTGCAAAGTTTAGTTGCTATTCTTTCTTTTATATACCTGTGAATTCCTTCACTTATGTCAACCTGACAGGAAATCTGCTTAGTAGATGTTTTAAAAAACGTGGACACAGTGCAATACAGGACTCTGACCATTTGACTTCCTAGTTCACAACAACAACTAGTTCTAGTTCACCGATAACCAAAGGTGTTCTGCTCTTTTCAAGTTTGGCTTGAGAGAAATGACTGGGAAGGTCACCTTCCATGTGTGCAGAGTGATGACTATAGTCGAGGACAAAATCCCTGCTACCCTAGAGTTCAAGAAAAATGTGACCTATGCAAATGCATACCCATCTCTGGGACCTATAGAGGCCATAAAGAAGAATGTGTATTTTCAATACTCAGGATATGACTCAACTGCATATGAGGGCATTACCTCTAAATGGAAAATTGTGTGCACCTTCCACATACTTATAACACTGCTCCTGTGCTCCACATGGTCACTGCCTACAGTTACTTCTAATTCTATTCAGAGTAATTCAGATGTTGCTTTGAGCCTGGGTACATGCAGATCTATTTGAAACTAATGGATATGTGCAGAAGCCTCCTCACAATCAAAGCACATTCTTCTTTCCAGTTTGCAGTCTTCTAAGGTGCTTTTGGGAAGGCTCCGAGAGGAGTTTATATTTCTCAGGACAGGCCTTGTGTGGAAGCTAGATCCTTCCACATACATCCTTTTATTTGTATACTGCCTTTTCATAGTTAAAGCCATGCTCAAGGCAACTTACAATACGAAAATAATTACATAATTACAAACATAATTACAAACAGCAAAAATAACACATCCAAATTGAACAATTTCCACATAAATAATATTTATCTAAAAGATTGAAAAAAATTAATATAAACAACAGCAACACCCCCCCAAACCCCAGCCCAAGAGTCTTTTAAATCTCACACGTTCAAGCAAATTCTTAAGTAGGGGTTCTCCTCCCACCCACACTTTTAATCAATAGTACTTGATAATACAGAAGGTACTGACTTTGATCTAACATAGACTCTTGGAAGAATTATTGGATTTATTTCCTGTTCGTTCTTTGTTTTATTCTGTTATTTTATTTTTCAGTATCTCCAAATATCCTTAATTTGAATTATATACCTAATGGAAAATAGCGAGGTGTCCCAGCATAGATTTTGCCAAGCATTACCATCTTCAGGCTAAGAGCCTGCATTCTGTCAGGAGCACTCATAGTCACACTGTCACTCAGTGCTGAAATAGAAATGATACTCTTTTAGAAGATCAATTAAATGCTTGCATTTATGTTATTTCCATTTTCAACACACAGAACTTAAAAAAAAAATCATGTCAATTTACCCTTCTACAGGTGGGCTATGAATGAGTTTCCAGTTTCATAAGACTCCAAATGGTTTAAAAAAAATATTCTGGTGATACAAATTTTGCTCTCTCTAGGCTAAGAACACAGAAACCATGACACCATGCTTTTTGGGAGAGTTGTTGAATGTTTACCGTTAATAATAATAGAAGTAGGATGAAATGAACTCATAAATAAAGCCTAGACCCTTCATTTGCAAGGTTTTTTTTTTTTTTTGCTAATGAATCTGACAGCCTGCTTGCTGAAGAAGGTTAAGCTACTCCGCCAAGTCTATGCAGATCATATTCTTGCTAATAAACAGTTGACTCCAACTTGCATGGTGTGATTTACTTCCAGCTCACTCCTGTCAATTCCTTCCCACCCCGCAAACTGGACTGAAGAGCAACACAGAAGTGAGTCATTCCATAATGTTGTGTGCATCTCTTCTAAGTACTTGCACCTACCTTTATCAATTATTTCTTGCCAAAGTGTCTGCACTAAGATAGGATCTGAATGACCAGCGCAATGAATAATAGCCAGTTTACATTCTGAGAGTTTGAATGGATCAGCAAATTCCCCATAAAGCTGCAATTTAAAAACAAGTTTGATCATTCACATAGATCAAATGCAGAATGAAGTATAAATGGATTAATAGGCAGTTTACAGAAATTAAACAAAATATTGAATAACATACCTTTACCCTAAACAACAAATAAAATATTTTCTTTAAAAAACTGTTCAATCTTCCAATAACGGAGCTCCACAAGAAATATGCATTATATATATATATATATATATATATATATATATATATATATATATATATATATATATATAATATTATATATGTGTGTGTGTGTGTGTGTGTGTGTATATATATATATATATATATATATATATATAAGTGTTTTTCACACACAAGAGTGATGACTGCTAAAGACAGCACACAACAGTGTAGTACAAAAGAACTAAAATAAAATGAAATATGTAAAATAAAACACTTTTTTAAAAAAACGTGAGGCAGAGCAATTTTTCTTGACTAAATGGAAAAAATGGTTTGGGAGATATCAGATGAATTTTTGCACAATACAGAGAAGCCTGGGAATGCTTGTTATTATTACTATAAGATCACCTTGCTAATTTCCATCAACTCGGAATCCAGCTGGGAAACGGCATCTTGTACTGAGGAATGATGAGAACACTGACGGTGTAATGCTTCCTGTATTTGAAACTGAATCCTTGCAACCTGGTTAAAAACAATACAATAGTCTTTAATTAAGAGCTCAGTGAACATCAGCAGCCACCTACAATTAGTTCCAGCACAAAACATTTCACTTGTTACAATGACTATATATACATACACACAACACATATGGACTCTGAATTCAGCAATTCAAAATAGTTGACTAGGTCTATATAGGCAAAGTTACTCCTTCAGATTAACAGGATACCAAGATGTTTGGGGCTTTATAAGTCAACAACTAAACCATAAACTAGGCCAGTAGCAAACTGGCAACCATTTCAGCCATGGTGTTATACAATAATGGTAGGTTGCTCGAGTTAGAATGAAGTCCTGTGCCGACACAGTTGATGTGGCCTCGTTATGATTGTTTATTTTAGCTACCTAAATACCACTTAGTTACCAAAGTTTCTAAGTGCTGCCCATAAACAGTACATAAACATATAACAGATAAAATCAATTAATTATTAAAAACAGGAAGCTTATCTAAAATGCCGATTTTAATATTTTATTTCAGCTGTTGAAATCTCCCAAGAACACAGTCCTGGGTTCTCCAGCATCACCCCTGACCACCTCCACCCACTTGGTCAGGGAGATCCATCAATGCCATCTAAATTAATTATCGTACTCACTTCCATTTTCTCTTCCAATTCATGCAAAAATTCACCATCTGCAGCTATTGGTGAGATGGCTGTGGAACTCTTAGCACTCAAAATGGCACGCGCAATATATTCAAGACGCTGCTGAAGTGAGATCTCAGTGCTGTTGAATGACAAAATGATGTGACTAATACGGTAGCTTCTATGAGCAACTATCACAAGAATGTTAGCTGTTTTCAATATTTTAATCTAGTTCTTCAGTCTGTCTATTTCTCTGCAGTACGTTATTCTTTGTCTAACTGCTCTAACACCATTGCTCCTGTATCTCCTCACATCTTGCACCTTGGTCATTTCTTCTATACCATCTAGAAATACATAGAAACCAATAAAAATTCAGTTTTAGAAATGTTACCTACAGATGCTTGGTCTGATAACGTGGTCAAAACTTATCAACTGCTATCCACAATAAATTTTCTCAATGCATGTAAATGCTTTTATGTTAGTAGCTACAGCCACATCCTATGCTACTGGAGTCCCCCACACTGTATACCATGGAAAAAATGCTTCCTTGTTGGTGTCTTAAGAAAATATTGCTACTTGAGATTACACCTTGGGCATGATCGGGAGTAAGTTTGAATCACTCTCCTCACCCATAGATAGCCAAAAGAATCTTCAGACCAACATTACAAAGAGGGGGCTGCAATCTCTCTTCCTCCTACAGTATTTCAGGTGGGGTGCTGAAAAAAGGTCATTCCCAGTATAGAAACAAGGTGATCTCTTCCTCAATTGGCAGCAGCTCAGGACGAGGGAAGAGAGGTTGCAGGCTGGATAGGAACCTTCCACAAGCCACATCTGGCCCATAGACTGGAGCAGACATTAGTAAAACTCGGTCCTCCAGATGATTTGGGACTACAACTCCCATCATCCCTAGCTAACAGGACCAGTGGTCAGGGATGGTGGGAACTGTAGTCCCAAAACATATGGAGGGCTGAGTTTGCCTATGCCTGGGGCTGGAGAGTCTCCATCCCACTCTACATGCATACTCAGAAAAAGCTCTTATAAGTTCAAGGTGTGCCTAGGATTGCAGCCTGAACCCTAAGTCCAGTTCTCCACAACATAAATTGCATAATTAATTTTATGTTCATATACGTGATTGCATTCGAACAGAATTAAGCCC
Organism: Darevskia mixta; assembly: GCA_034641385.1. Taxonomy (NCBI): domain Eukaryota; kingdom Metazoa; phylum Chordata; class Lepidosauria; order Squamata; family Lacertidae; genus Darevskia; species Darevskia mixta. Next base: position 2,170,492 of record JAWWNH010000062.1, on the reverse strand, counting down.
CTGATTTACCTGCAGATCCATTTCAAAGCTTTTAATAACGCTACACAATTTGTGGATCCACCAGTCAAACACAGCTCACCAGCCAGCCATGTATGTTGGCTCAACGGGGGGGAGGTCAGTAATCTTGTTTTTGAGGCAAACTTGGGGGTGCAATCACAGGAAGATTGTCAAACATGTTGAGCCCCCAATACCTGATCAGGCATGGCCAAACTTGGTCCTCCAGCTGTTTTGGGACTACAACTCCCACCATCCCTAGCTAACAGGACCATTGGTCAGGGATGATGGGAATTGTAGTCCCAAAACAGTTGGAGGGCCAAGTTTGGCCATGCCTGAGTTTGATGGATCACAAGCTCTGTCCTACCTTAGTGCCATAAAGATTGCTTCACAAAAATTGTAAAGTAATAACTAAAGAAGACAGGAAGTACTTCAACCTGCCCTGGGACCTTACAGTGAAGGCTGAGCAATAAATAAATAATTAACATTAGATGCAATTACTGATAACAAGCTACCCTTACCTATGCATGTCTGCCAATTTTGCAAGTACTCTGGCTGCATTACTAAAACTTCCGTTTTTCTCAAAAAACCTCCACAGAAGATCCATATAGCGAACTTTGTTTTGATCAACTTTGGCCATACGTGCCAAATATGGCTCCAGAAAGGGAGAGTTTATCTGCAGGAATCAAGGGGGGAAATGTAAAGTCCTATTAGCTTGCTAATGCAGTGCTTTATGAAATGTGACTAGGAAGTTGTGTATCTTAAACACCATACATTGTATTTATTTATCTTCATAACTTGGTCTGTGACCTTACTTACTTGCAGCAGTTTATCTGACAGATCAGCTTGGACCAACCAGCTGTAAAGAGCAATACTAAAAAGTTCATCCGTAGAACGCTGGGCCAATTTTAGCATTTGTTCAAACTGCAATGAGAGAGGGGGAGGGAATTGAAAAAGATCTCTAACAGTATATTTTTATTACACTTTTAGTCCTACTAGACGTTTCCTATGCACCAATTTAAATTCCTCTAATGAATACAGGTGACGGTTGTTAAACTGTACTAACAGCTTCACAATAAATTTACCGTAAGTTAGTAGTCTGGATCTGAAAAACCATACATGTCCCGAAGGGAATTTTATCGGATAGCAGGCCCTTCCTGGGCCTACTCAAGGCCTTCCTTCGGCATAGCTAAAGCAGTTCTTTGAATCCTGGATATTAGATTTATGACAAGTTTAAAAGTACTTCCTGGGCAAAGTTAATGGCAATTCAGTGTATGCCATGTTTTTTCTTACATGATGTCCTGCTTCTTCATTGCTCAGCATATTGGGATCTGATGTCAAGACAGGAGGACCAGGTTTTTTGGGCACGCTGGGAGACTGTGGAGCAGCTTTACTTTGATTGACTAACTCCTGGAGAGTGTCCGTGATGCACTTATAGCTGTTTAGCCTGCAAAAAAGTGGAAAACACAGGAAAATGACTCATAAGCAAAAACTTCCAAGCACCCACAGCAACAATTTACTGTCTTGCATATGCATGTTATTTTGTGCAAGATAGCAGAAGCTTTTGACTCTTAACATCACTTCCTAGATTGCTAGAGGCTGGAATGGCTGTAGAAAATATGTAGGAATTCGTCTGCAATTCAAAATAATTAGTGGATAAAGCAACATAAAAGAAACACACACCGACGACCCACTCTGTCACTCTTCCTTGGCTTGTTTATCTAAAGGTGTTACATATCTGCGGGGGCAGGGGGGATGACAATGGTGAATCTTAAAAATTTGGACCCTTTCCATTTCTCAGGAAGGTAAAAAATAAACATCACAATTGGTCACTTTTTATTTTGACATCAAAAAATCGCCCTCATATACACACCTATACAAGATATTAAAGTACGTAGTTTTTGTAATTTTAAGTAGTCATTTTTACCATCAATGTGCCTTTTTCCTATCTGTGCTCACAAATACAGCTTTTGTGTATTTAAGGCCACAAAGCCTGGAGAGGGGAATCCCAATGCTTCAGGTTAAGTCCAGCCCAGGTAGAGGGAACCTTAAGGCACTCCACTCCTCCTTTTGGCTACTTTATTTCTATAAATCCACAACCTCGGAAAACAACTGCTAACATCTCTGTCCTAAAACTCACTTTGGGTTTTAGTAAAGCAATCAGTCTAATTTGTCAGCACCTAAATGTTATTGAGCGTCAGAACAACTTGGCCACAATAAGGAAATTTTGCCCATGGTATGACTGTTTTCCACCTACCCATTTCGACTCTCTGGCACCTATCTGCATAACCTAGCAATTCTAAAATACAGATGTGCCTTTACTCTTGCAAGGATTGAATGTGCTGCCCTTGGCTGTACTTGAGGGACGATTCCAACAGATTCCACACAAAAAACGCTTATGTCCCTGTGGAGATGGCAGCACCGAATCGGTGGCGCATGCCCTTCTGGCTTGCACTCTTTATAAAGACTTGAGGAATGAGGTTATCACCCCTCTTTTATTGTCCATTCCAGGTCGCCCAGCCACTGCCACAGTGTCCTTTCTCTTGGCAGATCAAGATGAGCAGGTGACAGCAAAGGTTGCAAGTTTTTTAGCTGGGGCAATTAGAATAAGATCCACTATTTGACTGTTGATTCAAAACCTAAAATATATTTTATATAATTGACTTTTTATTTTTATTTTTTGTATATCGTATTGTTTTATTGCTATGGCCGATGGCTGATACAAATAAAGATTCATTCATTCATTCCCTGTCCTGAAGAAAATTTCAATTGTATCCCAAAACTTGCCTTTCCTGGAAAGCCTGAAATCCAACAACATCTTCCTCTGGTTCTCCATTTTTGTAATAATGGAGTCCAAGACCTTGGGGATCTTTCTTCTCTGCAGCCATGAGAGAAAGTTCTACCACACCCTCATAGAAACGTACTTGAGATTAAAAAGAAAAAAAATACATCAACAGTGATAAGAGTAAACATAATACTACAGAATGTTGACAAAATGAATACAAACAACCTATTTCAAATTAGAAAATGCAAAGTCCTAATTATCTGATGCTGTGCATCTACCCACATTTTAAAAACTATGTCCCTCTGTGAAGCCCCAGAAAACTAGGTTTTCTCAATTTTTCAGTATTTTATGCAAGGACAGTATAATTTGAACACACGCAAAATCACGTGTACTGTGTGATTAGTTTCTGAAACCCTCAATTCACGTATTAAGTGTTACACAAATGATATCAGATTTCTCAAATGATAAAATATGCCTAAGGCACACAAACATAAAAATTACAGGGAATCTGAATTTTATTTGAAGGTGGAAGAGGAAGTGGTGTCTGGCCATGAAATCAGACACAAGTCACAGCTACCCTGCTTGCGATTTCATTCTTCCAGGAAGGAGACAGGAGTTAGGGAGTGGGAGAGGCTGAAACACAGCCATGAGGTTGGTTTGGAGTACCCAAAAGGTGGCAGCAGGAGCACACTCTCGCTCCGTGGTTCCTATCTCTTCCTTTATTTTTAAAAAATCTGTTCTGCAAAAAGCAGGAGACCTGCATCTGTTCACTGCAGAGGCAGAGGAAAGAATAGTTTCAGAGAAGACGTGGGAAGATGCCTCCAGTTGCAGGACCCAGACAGTCTTTCTTCAGAAGAGCCTGCCTCCTGGTGAACATTAGTGTTCTGGGCCACTGGATGGCAGCAGATAGAAAAAATACAATACAACATATATTTTCCCCTAACTGTGATGTATGTCCACCTTAATACTGATATTCCTGTAGCAGTTGGTCTGCAGAGATAAAGATAAGTTGATCGGTAGAAATTATGCTCCTAAATCATGTCCCTTTCTTTCAATGGGTGGGATTCGACTAAGTTTTACTCAGAGTACACCCACTGAAATTAAAGAACATGACTAAGCTAGGTCCATTACTTTCAATGGGCCTGCTCTGAGTAAAACTTAGTTGAATACCACCCACTGGGTCGGTCTACTCTGAGGATGACTTAACACTGGAAACAATACTATATTCATAAAGTTGAGGTTCAGTGATGCTTGTAACTCACCTTGCCTATACTGTGCACAGACATTGGCAAGATCTACCTGTGTGCTAATCTGTTGATATTCTTTCAATGACTCTCTTAGCATCTTCTCTTTTTCAGATTTGTTCTGAACTTGTCGGGACCGCTGAAGTAGTTCATTTGCCTAGTAAGACACAAGCATAGATCAAAGTCTGCATTCTTTATTTGAACTTTACACACTGAACATTCAGTGGGAAGCCAAGGCCTATAGCAGCTTTGCACTGCATGTTGATTTACTGAGATGGAGGTTGAAGCATCCCTCATACTTAACGAAGTCAATAAATTCTTCTACTCCCAGGACAGAAGTGATTTTTTTTTGTCTAGGAAATTATTATTGTGCTAAGCAGTCCCCTTATCCTTCTACAGATCATAACACTCATCTTTCAATTATTTTCTTAAAATGATCACAATAGTTTAATATTAAATATTTTCCAGTGACAACTGATAAATTTTAACACTTCTATATGTGTATTATTCTGAGCACAGCATGACACAATGCAATTCTCATATTATATTGCCCTCACTAGATGCAGAAATAGCATGCTAATGCAAACACAGAACCGAACAAAAAAGTCCCACACCCTTACTTCTCATATTGGTTACTATACCATACCTTGGAACAGATAGCATCATCTGTGCTGTAGAGCAGTGGGCAGATGTCTTGTAAATGTGAACTGATCCCATCAACAGCAGCATGGTCTCTGATGTAACAGTTGATGAGGGATGCAATAAGGGCTCCAGTTAGCTCTCTGTCTCTAATTACCAAGTCTCTGAAAGTAGTCACCTTCAGGTGTTCCTGAAGCTCCTATGGAAAAAGCACAGCCCCAATTTTAACTGTAAATGCTTTTTTCTTGTTTAAATTTCGTCAGAGAGAAATCCTGCTGCATTTACATTACAACAAACCATCAAGAACAGCATAACTTACAGCACACGTTATCTTTTTTAAAAATATGCATAAGATTAAAATAACTGATTTCAGCAGAGAAGGGCACAACCTGCAAACCACCCTCTACACCTGCGTGAAACTCTGTTTTAATAAACCAATATAAGAACTCACATCATAATTAAAATTGGATGATATAGAGTGGCAACGTAACGTTATGCTCGGTGGGGGGACTTGCTCCCCGAGACAGTTGGGAATTGCTCCTCCACTCCATGTACCAACCTATTTCTCATCTCTCTCCATTGCCAATCATTGTTTTGCTTTTATCAAAGCACGTTTTAATGTATTTCCTTCAAATGTTCTTTTTCATAGATTTTCCAGAGGTCAAATCTCGGCCTTATGTTCTTGTGATAACAGAACGACAGAATCACTGCACCATATAGTGTTCAACTGCCCCCTATATGATGATAGCCGGAAGAATCTAGTGCTATCACTAATTCAAAAACTATCTGGGCACCCGGCTGACTTTCTTCTTACCTTCCTATTGCAGGATACTGACCAATTTGTAACCTCACAAATGGCAAAATTTCTAACCTCCGTTCTGACACACAAGAGACGTAATGGATCATTAGTAGGAACCTGAAATTGCTTAGAAATAATTATCTATATTTTTTGGGTAGTTATTAAGTTTTATTCCCACTAATCTTATCGTTTTAATTTTCCAAATCTGATGTGAGTGAAATTTTTCGTTCTGTCTGTGTTTTCTGCCTTGTTTTTGATATGAGCTTAAAGCTGAAATAAAGTTGTTGTTGTTGTTGTTGTTTGGTACTTTGCAGGTTGCCTTTTTAAAAAGTGAGGCACTCTGAAATCTTTAAAAGACTGCAAAACCACTAAGTGATACCTATTGTCCAGAAGATACCAATGTTCTGCTTTAAGCAACAAAACTCCTACGTTTTCCAGGTCAAGGAGCAAGAAGTGCTGTGGCACATACCTTCTGAAGTTCACCCACGACAATGTTGAACTGATGCTCACAAAGAAGCTTCCACAGTGCCAAAGCCTGGCAGGTTTTCCGAACAAGTTGCTGGATGCCTTGAAGGGAGGCCTTCTCTGCTAACTGTGCCTCTGCTATAAAAGTGAAATGGACACTGCCAAATTATAACTTATTTCTATCCCCTGAACATGTTATACACAGAAGGGTGAACGTGTCAAGTAACAGGTGTTTTCACAAAAGGTTTTCAAGCACTAGAAACAAAGAACTATGTGGCATGAAGGGATCGCTAGGCATATCCAGATCTAACACTTCTCTGCTAGGTAGGATTTACCAGGTTTAAGTGATCCCTAATATGGTAATGCAGTAACCTTGAAAAAGAACTCTTGTTACCGGGCTGATTTGTCAGCTGAAGGCTTTAACTTGAAGTTGCATTCCATAGGCCATGGGTAGGCAAACTAAGGCCCGGGGGCCGGATCCGGCCCAATCACCTTCTAAATCCGGCCCGCGGATGGTCCGGGAATCAGCGTGTTTTTACATGAGTAGAATGTGTGCTTTTATTTAAAATGCATCTCTGGGTTATTTGTGGGGCATAGGCATTCGTTCATTCCCCCCCCCCCCCAAATATAGTCTGGCCCCCAACAAGGTCTGATGGACAGTGGTCCAGCCCCCTGCTGAAAAAGTCTGTTGACCCCTGCCATAGGCACAAGAAGGGTTCAGATAACTTGAGTATGTTATGCGGATAGCTCAGTTGGTAAAGCATGAGACTCTTAATCTCAGGGTTGTGGGTTCAAGCTGGGCAAAAGATTCCTGCATTGCAGGGGTTTGGACTAGATGAGCCCCGTGGTTCCTTCCAGCTCTACAATTCTACAATTCTACGATTAATTTCTGGCAACTATTTGCTGATGATTCATTTTCTCTGGAACAGATTTAGATGGACCAGCCTATCACTACCTATTATTAAGGACTAGCCTCTCTCTTTTGAACAGTCTCAAAATATTCACTGTTGACTATTAAAGCTAGAGAGAAATTGTCCCCATGTATTTTTCTTCAAAGATACATGCTAAAGAAGAGAGAAAATAAAAAAGAGCTATTTAGCTACCATGAAACTTTCTCTGGAGCTCTTGCTGCAGTTGTTGAGAACTTCCACCATCGGACCGCATGAATCCGAGTAATCGCTGCTGCAGGTTAGCTGAGGTGGCAAAGCTTTTTCATGAAAAACAAAGAAAAAACGTATACAGTGTATAAATAGGGTATGGTGTGCTTGGGGCCGTCGCATGCCAATTATACAGTAGTAAAAACTGGTTTAGATAGCAGAAGGTGTTTAATATGTTAACAGTGAACTCAGATTCACCATCCTTTTAAGCATCCTTCAAAGCACCTTAAGTCTGGCTATCTTGATTTTGTCTGCGAAAGGCCCTCTAATAAGAAGACTTAGGGACAGGTAGGGCAAAAGAGTTCTACTTTGTATTTGCTGACCTTGAGTCTCCCATAGGGCTGTGAGCCCTAAATTAAAGTGCTCTGGGAGTTATTAGGAAGCTATTCTAGACCAGGGGTCTGGCATAAGTCAGTTTAGTACCTACGGCCTGAGGATTGGCAGGTTAATGCACAGTCCCTTTTTGGTTCCCCAAAGTCCTCATTTGTGGTTTCTGATTAAACTGTAAAAGTGCTGCTGGTTCACTGAAGGAATCTTGTTGCTCCAAAAGCAATATGTGGCTGAAAACTGGCCAAAGCTGTATTTTGTAAGCTGCTATAGAGACCTATCAAGTTGGATAATATATCTGATATAAAGACCACAAATATCCATCCATAAATATTGGAGATACATATGTTTTCTAAGGGAACAACTCAAACTTTCATACCAGTTATCTGTACAACACAACTGTCAACCACCAATGCTTGTTTTCCTCAAAACCCTTAATCTTACCTGGAATTTCTAAGGGATCCTATTGCTGCAAATTGTGAATTCCTATCCAAAAATTCCTGTAGCCCTTTTAATTCTTGTAGTACAGTTTCTAACACTTGTGGTGGAACACTGCTTTCAACCTAAACAAGAAAGAGGTTAACTGAAATGAACATATTTGAAACTAACCAACTTTAACTTATTCTAAATTTCTGTTCTTGGAGGTTTCTGGGTAGATGACTAGGAAGTGCATCCTCTGGTAACCAGGAAGAGTCACCCTTAGGAAATGTTGCTTTGCAAAACCTTTTGAGCTGGAGTCAAGACAGGAGAAGAAGGGAAGACCACAAGTTTCTCCTTTCCCCTGTGCATGAAAAGAGAACTGCAGAGGAAGCCACTGGGGAGGAGAAAAAGGCAAACCTTTTACTTGCTGCTGAACCAATTCTGTGCAGCTCTGGGCAAGCTGAGGTAGCTTTTTGCTCTGATGATCAGAAAGAGCTGGTGTTGGGGCCTGAATCTCCCTTTACGGTGTAACTTCCCGATATCAGCCTTGCCTAGTTACACTTCCCAATCATCAAGACTGCCCTATCCCAGAACCTCCAGAGAAACACACCTGACAACAGGTAAACAGAAACCAGATCTATGTTTACACAAATAACTTCTTTTCTAAGCTTACACATTGTGAAGAATCAAGAGATAAAACTTCAAACCTGTCCTTTCCCCAAAAATTGGGTTTCGTAGTACAGTGGTACCTCGGGTTACGAACTTAATTCGTTCCGGAGGTCTGTTCTTAACCCGAAACCGTTCTTAACCTGAGGTACCACTTTAGCTAATGGGGCCTCCCACTGCCACCGGTGCACAATTTCCGTTCTTCATCCTGGGGCAAAGTTCTCAACTTGAGGTACTACTTCCGGGTTAGCAGAGTTTGTAACCCCAAGTGTTTGTAACCCGAAGCATTTGTAACCCGAGGTACCACTATAGTGGGTTTTTGTTTTGAGATCACCAAGGGGGAGAATTCAAACTTGCAACCACCACCACCTTGAAGTGGAAAACCTATCACTTGATTCTGCAAAATTAGGCTACTAATATTTTGGGGAGAGGGATGGCTGAACCCTTCTATATGACAAGCTGTTTTTCGATCTGAAGAGAATTTGGGTGAGGAGTAGAATTCAAAGACGAAACTTGCTATTCATCTTTATCACCATCAGCATTTGAGTTTAAAGGCTTGCACTTACTATCCATATATTACCCACCCCCCGAAACTCTGAATATGCCTATACTAAGAATGACACAACAGTGGTGTGATGTGATGTGCTTTGCTCTGCCACCCACTAATGTTATCAAAGTAGATCAAAGGTTACAGTCACCTCTGCTGATTCATGCTGGTACTAAGTTCCAGCCAAACTTATTAAACCCAATGATTACAGGGACAAACATGTCCATCCTTCCCTTCTAAATCCATCTTCCTGAAATGAAGAATGCAATAATATAGTTCTTAGGCAGTGTGGTGCTTTGTGATGGCACACTGGCCAATAGTCACCAAGTTGATTTCCTTCATATAAAGACATCAATACCAGTATTAACCCCCAAACTACCAGAAACTTCATATAAGATTCCAAAATAGCCATTAATACTCATCAGTACTTACAGCTACAACTTCTCGATTGCCACTCTTGAAAACTCTCTCCACAACTATACTTCCATCCCAAATGTTTCTGGAAAGCAAGAAAATACAATTTTGAAGTTTCACGTAATCAGCACATGATGACACTGGAAGCTTCTATTTCCCTTTTAGGTTTAACCACAGCTTAGTGTGCTGTGAAACCCTAAACCCTGATTAATCTTATCCATATTTAGTGGAAACATACCAACACCAGTAGAAGTTGGTGGTTTACACCAACCACAGTTAAGATAAACTTCATTTTGTCAGGTTATAACAACACGTCTTCTCACCTTTCCATAAATAACTTACCCTATGATCCGAGAGAAATATATGCAGATACCATTGTGCTTTCCAGAAAACACTATCTCGGGGCACATTATGCCACTAAGAGAAGCACCGGGTTGAGACATGTGACTGCTTGAAGTGAACACTGGAGTTGACATGGTTGGAGGATGCAAACCTGAAACATAAACTCAATTTTTTAAAAAAAGACAAAAGCAAGATTATAAGTACTAGAAAAATATATAAAAATAATTAAAAGGAAATACCTTGGGCTGGTGTTGCCAAAAAGCTTGGATTAGGGTAGGGGCTACTAGCAGACATAGGAGAACCTAATATAAGAAGAGCAATGCATACTTTAAAGCAACTATAAAGCAATAATACACAGCCCAACAAGACAACAACAGGAACCCACCGAAAGCATACGAATCAATATGGCTAAGTTGACCCAACAGCCCCCTCAAGCACACAAACAAAACTCATTGCAGTCAACTATAGTCAACCATCCACACCCTATCCCCCCCATATCTATCTTACCGCCAACAAAAACAAATAAATGAACAGAAATAGAACCGATCCACATGATGCTAACACAAAACCCTTATGCATACACTATGTAGAAGAATGATAGTTTACTATCCCCCTTCTCCCCTCCCCCAACTTTATACTGTCCATAACGTTAGTGTCTCACATCGAATATGAAAGATTGTAGAAAGTATTCTATGAACTGAAAGCAGAGACGCTATATGTACTTTTGTAACCCAAGAAAATCTTTAATAAAAACAATTAAAAAAAAAGCAATAATCAGAGCACAGCTTTAAGATATTACAATATAAGAGTTTGAGGCAGGGAGAAGGGATCATTCTGAGTATATTTTTATGCAGTAATTGTTTGCCATCCACAGTTTGCTGTGAGATGTCACTGGCAGAGATGGCTTACAGTTCAAGACATATTGAAAGAATTAAGAGGGATGGGCATATCTTTGCATCACACATGGGAAAGGGTGAAGGAAAGAGAAAATTAGTTTCCCCCCCCCCAGATCTTCAGTTATTGTTATCACTATTCCAACGCTCACATATTGTAGATATAAAATATGAAGGAGGTTTATGTTGCTAAATTGATGTTTGCTAAAACAGTTCAAAGTACTGTCAATTTCCTCTTCTTTCAGCATGGGAAGGGCATTTGTATAGTAAGTATAAATGTACTTGTATAGTAAGTATAAATGTACAGTAGTGAATGACTGCTAAAGCCACGCAAGTGGGTGCAAGTGGATGGAATGTTTTTGCCAAATAAAAGGTAAAAAACTCTTGCCAAAAGGTACCGACTATATTTGCTGCTTACCAGGTAGAACAGGAGATCCCAGTGCACATCCAACATTACTTGGAGGAGGCAGGGTAGATGGAAATCGCATCTGTGTTTCACCACCATATCTGAGATTCACAAAATTAAAGCAATTGTATCAACGCTGCAATCAGTTCTCAGGTTATTTTTAAGCAGTCAAACAGTCAATAAATACTTCTTAGGTGGTTCAATTGTGAAGCATATGTAAAAAACAGCTTGCCCACTGTTTAATGTTATGTCTGAACCCTATAATGGTGTGCCAAGAGGACCCTCTGGCCCATGGGCCAAATTAGGACTGCCAAAACAGTTTTTCCTTAACCATGCCCACCTGCCCCGCAGCTAACCATCAGGTGTGAAACAGGACAAAAGGGTGGGAGCAAAGGAGCAACTGGAAGTTTAAAGTGTGCTTCCAAGTACTCTTTGGCAAGCAGCGCTCAATCAAGCCCTGCTGGGATTGGCTGCACTAGGGAGCTCCCCATGTGTAGATTGGCTGGTCAATGCTGATAGCAAGCCCCCTTGAATCTTTTAGCTCCTGCCATAATAACCCTGCTGAAAAGCCCTAGCTCCACTCCACAAGCTGCTGTGCCCTCAGAAAACAAGCCAGAGCCTTGCTGTTCATGACATCTGAAGTAGGGTTTGTGGTTTGCTTCCCTCAAGGAAACCACATGCAGTAAGCCATGAACAAACCTTGGTTACCATTCACAAACCATTAGGCTGGGTTTGGGTGCCACAACAAATCAGACCCTGACATAGGAGCCAACTCCTAGGGGCCATGAGGGCTTTGGCCCCCACAAAGTTGATGGGCATTGCCATTAAAAAGGTGTGTGTGCACTGTGTCATGTGATCAATTATGTGGGGTGGGGCTTATCTAGGCCCCCACAATATTTCATTCAAGTTGGCACCCCTGGACCCTGACTTTATTTTACAGTCGGGCAGCAGCAGAAGTGGAGCAAGAACTTTTCAGCAGTGTGCATTAGCATTCTGTAGGTTCATGCTAAACAAAAGTTAGTTTTTATGTACAGTTTAATGTGACACACAGATTGGGCCTCTGTGGCTAACCTTAGCTATGGTTTATTAAAGCAAGTCAGCTTCATAAACCATGGTTTGAAGTTGGCTTGTTTTATTAAACAAGGCCACTGTGTGCCTACTAATTAAATATGAAAAGGGTAATTTTAACACAGATTAGAACTAAGATGCTGCTTTCCTTAAACTATTTTTCTCAAGAGTGAGGTACAGAGAGGCATGATCATATCTTAAATCTATAATGACAAAATGAAACATAGCACAATCGTTACTGAGAAACAGGAATCAGCTATTCCACGATGAAACTTTATGCAATGCTTAGTTTTAACAGTTCATATGTTCCAACCAGAGTCCAGCACAACCCATTTCCTGCTGGGATACGATAGATTTTTAAAGTATAATCTCTTGGCATAATGCAGATATGAATAATTTTACCTGAAAAATGCTCGAGTGGCCCAAACAGATACTTCTCTATCACAAGCAGCAGAAGAACAGGCAAGTATGAGGCAAGTAGCACAAGCCTGCTCTTCCTGTAAGAACCATTATTAAAAAATATCAGTAAAAATGACAGAACAATCTTGGTGCAGTTTTAATGAAATGAGGAGCAACGGTATTAAAGGGCAACTTGTCTATTTAGAAGGAAGTCCTACTGACTCCAACGGGGCCCATATAAGGATGTAAATAATTGCAGCCAGTAACATGGTGTTGCTACCAGATGTTAGGTATATATTTAGAAGTCATCACTATAGTGGAGGAGCATGCTGAACAGGTACATTTTTAACTGCCTTACTTGTTCAACACAATAACACACAGAATCTATTAAGATAAAATAGGGTGATGGCCACTAATCAAGACAGTGTCAAAACAAACAAACAAAAACATAATGGAGGATAACTATTAGCCACTGAGAGACACCTAAATTGAGTCTCAGATGCTCCCCCCTCCCAGTTTCTCACATATCAGGGATAGCCAGCAAGGGATCACTATCACTATGATAACCTGCTTATGAGCTCCCCACTGCTGGAGGTAGCATGTTGAACCCCTAGTTCTATCTTTGGCCTAATATAGTAAAGAAAAGTTAAATTCTCACCGGGTGCAGCTTGAAAAATCTTTCAATCTCTTCTCCATCACCTCCTGCATTGCACACAAAAAGATGTCGCAGCTGATCTACTGGTCTGAGTTTATGAAACATAAAACTCCCCTAAAGAAAAACAGAACATTTTTTTATTGTTATTTAATGGTGATTTCTATAGCATTTTTATTGGCCAAAATAATTTACACTTCTTACACCTTGTTCATCTTCATGACAGTCCTATAAGGAAAGTCATTAATAATTATATTTTACAAAAATGGAGAACGGTTTGTGAAGAAGTGGCATGCTCCAGGCTGTCCAGAAAGTCCTTGGCCAAGGTTTGAACCTGTAATGTTCCCAAACAGCTATAATATACAACGAAGGACAATATTTAAGCTACAGTAAAAGGCTGGGGGGGATCTTCTCCCATGCCTTTATTTGAGGTAAGACATAATCCTAGAGCCTAGTTTCAGATATTTGAAACAACCTCAGGATATCAGAGCTGTACCTCAAACCTTTTCATAACTAGGTAATAAACATAGGCACTTGTGCTACATACAGGATTGGAGGGCAGGGCTCAAGCTTGATCTTCTGACTTTTAGAAATTAAGTACAGTCCTCTCATGTCTGAATTCTCTATCATATAGAGCACGCATATTAAGAAAGTTTTATTTTGCATCTACATGAAAGTCATACAATGTTCCATGTTTAACAATTGTGATTAACACATATGCATTAAAAGGCTCTAACAAAGATGTTTCAAAGGAATAAATTACTGGAGTAAGAAAGAATAATACATCAGTATAGTCATAGAAGCATAGAGTTGGAAGGGACACAGAGGGTCATCTAGTCTAACCCCCTGCAATTCAGGAATCTTTTTGCCCAACTTGGGGCGCGAACCCACGACCCTGATCTTAAGAGTCTCATGTTCTACCAGCCTGAGTAGACAATTAATCCAGATTATGTATGTACACATATGAAGTTACCGTATTGGCCCGAATATAAGCTGCACCTTTAAAATTGGAGGGGGGGGGGGAGAAAATACCCGAATATAAGCTGCTCCATTCCTCGCTGCTCCTGGCTGCATACTGGGGGGAAGAGGGAGCTGGCTGCGTTGCCAGCAGCCTTTCCTCTTCCTCGCTCTCTCCCTTCCCAGCCTTGGGGGAGATGATGGGGGACTGCGCGCAGGGCGGGCACCGCTTTGCTGCGCTCCTGGTGCTGTTTGCCCCACGCTTCTGGCTGCATACCGTAAGGTTACAAATATAAGCCACACTTTAACTTTTCATGGTCGGAATTTTTGGGGAAGGTGAGGCTTATATTCAGGCCAATACGGTACTTCCCCCCTTTCCTTCCCAGAAAAGGTAGCTTGCAAAGTCATGGGTTACATCCACTGTGTCACTCATCTGATGGCACTGCTTCAGTCAGTGGAGGAAGGAGAGAGGCAATTTTAAGAGATTCCTTCCTATAGTTCCTCCGCATCCCCAATATGCTCTGGAAGGTGCCCCATTACCTCTGAGCAGATTTCAGAAGTGGGGTGGGGGATAAATGGCCAATGGTGCTTCTCTCTTCCTTCTACTGATGAAAGCCTTACTGTCAGCTGACCTGACAACATGGGATACAACCAAATGGTAGGATGTCAAAATGATTTCAGACAAGAATAAAAAAAACACCAGGATGCAAGAGATCAAATTCATTTCTAAACAGAGATTAAGAGCTTCTTAAAATGTCATCTGAGGTTCAGTTTCATCTTCCTCCTCTTCCTCTATTTTGTTTTAAGCAAGCAATTGTACTACAAACCTGTGCCGAAAGGAGAACAAACTTCTTTGGCGGTAGCATATGCTGTTGTACAACTACAGGATAGTCAGTTATGGGAATTAGATCTTTATTCAAAGGTGTTACTATCTTCTGAGCTTTGTGATCATCTATTGCAGAAAGAGCCCAAGAATGTCCATCCACATGTGTCTTTGTCTGAAATAAGAAAGTAAAGAGTAAAAAATGATAAAAGAGGAACTTGCTTTCCAATCATATGCTTCAGCTATAACAATTTCCATTGAACTTCTGCCTGCAGCTGAGGAAGCTAGTTGTCGTCCTATCTTTCCAGCTGCCAATTATAATTCTATCATTTGCAGCCTCTGTAGTATTATTGTACCATAGCTGGATCAGGATGTAAAAAGGTAAAGGTAAGCTAAAGGTCCCCTGTCCAGTCAAAGGCGACTATGGGGTTGTGGTGCTCATCTCGCTTTCAGGCTGAGGGAGCCAGTGTTTTTCCACAGACAGCTTTCTGGGTCATGTGGCCAGCATGACTAAACCGCTTCTGGCAGAACACCGTGACAGAAACCAGAGCACACGGAAACACTGTTTACCTTCCCGCCACAGCGGTACCTATTTATCTACTTGCACTGGCATGCTTTTGAACTGCTAGGTTGGCAGGAGCTGGGACAGAGCAACGGGAGCTCACTTCATTGTGGGGATTCAAACCGCCAAAACTTCCGATCAGCAAGCCAAAGAGGCTCAGTGGTTTAATCACAGCGCCACCCACATCCCTGGATCAGGATGCACTTCCCACCAGGCAATTAAATCTATGGCTGCATTCCCCCCCCCAAAAAAAATTTTTTTTGTTTAGGCCAGTATCACAAAGGTGAAAAGCTGGTCACAACTTGTGATATGGCCTTGCAATAAGAAGCAGAAAGGTGTCAAAAGGGGAAGTATCAGAAGTAGAAAAGTTTTAAACTCTTACACAGATTTATGAAGAGAGAGATTAAAGAAATCTAGGTAGACAAAACTACAATATCATCTCTCACAACAGCTATTACTTTCAAAATAGTCTAGCAAAAGATAAAGAATTACCTGTGTTTCCATCATTGGCTTTTGGAAAGGAAAAGAATCATGATTAACACACCACAGTATATCATTATCCTCATTTTCTGAAGCAGCCATTAGCAGAACACCTGAAAATATAATAATAATTTATTAAGCAATGATGAATCTGAAACCTAAAATCGAATCTTACGATTCATCACTTTCTATAGGACAAAATAGCCTAAATTGGACAAGGGACTCTTAAATTACTGATAAAAACTCATCTCCAGAAATTACCTTTGCTATAAAGAGCTTGGTGCACTTTTGATGGCTTTTCCACATTAGAAGCAGCAGAAAATCCTGGAGGTAGGCGGATGTGAACCAACGTTAATGTTGAAGGACGAGAAAAAGGATGCTTGAATGGGCATGTACTAAAATACATCCGTACACCTAAGAAAAAAGCATGAGATAGTCCATTAATAGTATAAACATATTTCATAAAAGGGTTGCAGTACCATCCCATACATGTCTACTGAGTCCTTTTTTTTCTAGAAACCATGAGGTTGTTACAGTAAGTGCCACACTTTTTAACAACACCAAAAAGAAGTGCCGTACTGCATAACCTTCAGTACCCTCTGAAAAGCACTGTGTCTACTTCAAAATTAGTCCTATCAAGTTGAATGGCGCTTGCTTCCAGTTAACAGTTTTGGATCACAGCATTAATGTGTCTGAAGTATTCTGTTCAGATACAGAACTATTGAACAGCAACAACACAGACTGCTTCATTTTCCCGATTTAAAGGTAATGGTATGAATAATAGAAACCTGGTTATTTCTAATTGATCCGCACATTTTAATTCCTCTTCACCCACTGCTTCTTGACCCCACAGTCCCTTTAGGATTACTAGGACACTATGATGTTGTGATCCTATACTGTATTTGCTCCCTTCTTTACCTATCTTATTCCTTTCAGTACCCTGTTGCTAGTTATGTTTCTTCCAGTTTGCAGGCACTCCACTCTCTAGGCCAGTTCAGATTTTAGACTGGGTGCAGATACTAACTGGGTTGTGATACTACCCACTTCCCCACCAACAGGTTATCCATGCCTCCCTTCTACCATGCACTTTACACAGACATTACACAGAAATACCCTGGCTTGGTTGCACCCTTCTTCCACCTTCAAAAGTTGCAAAGAAATGATTGCATGAATCAAGTTATTCTATATAGAGGCCACCACATGCAGTGCCTGCCTTATGTAGCACATTATGTTCCTGACGTTATGTTATATAGAACAGAGGGGAGGGACACGTACCTGCACATTCACCATGAGAGCAGGCTTGCCACCCAGTAAGTTTTTGAAACAGGGCACAGACACGGTACTTAGCATTATAGAAAAGGATACTGAATTCTTACCTGCATGAGTGATTGCCATTAACTGGCAATCAATGGATTCAGAATTTTCAATCACTGCTATCTGAACAATAGGCTTAAACACAGAACGGTCTATGGTCCTAAAAGAAAACCAAGATATCAGCTTGTGTACATGTAAGATCTTTTTACCATGTAAACAAAATGATCTAATAGTAAGAGATGTAATAAGAGATTAAAGTCAGCTCCTCAAGCATAATACCTTAATGTAGATGTTTTACCTGGCAATCTTTCCAGCTGCAGCCACAATAGCATTCTGAGAAACAGAAGCAACCCTCACCATCCCTTGACCATCTGGACCTAAATCATAAACCTGTAATTTAATTATATTGCTTTTAGTGGATTTACTATGAATTCACTTAACATTATTCTCTTCTGCAATGCCTACCACAAATACATCAGGGGGCAAGTTAGTTCTGAAATGAAAGATGGCAGCTGCACTGCATTCCAAGGTTAGTAGTTGGACAGAAACACAAGAGAATCTTCTTTTATCGAATGCAGGTGGGATGTTGGAATAAGCTTGGATAGAGTGCAAAGCCATAGGCAGATGAAAATGATGGACTATATGGAACTTGCTGAGCTGACCGGGAAACTTCGTGACCAGAGGGAGGAAGCGGTGGAAGAAGATTGGAAGAAATTCAAATCATATCTAAAAAAGTATTGTAAGATTAAAGAGTAGAAGTAAGCTGAAAGATAAGTGAGGCTGCAGATTTAGAAAATAGATTTAAGCTTTATAATTGTTTGAATAAATGTTATGGATAATAGAAAAGAAGAGATGCTAAGGTTAATTAATAAAAAATGTTTTTAATGATGTAAAGAAATTACTAAAGATGATATACAAGGTACGCAGGAAGAGAGGGCGGGAGGAAGTCAACCCACAATGTTAAGAAAGATTGATAGGTTAAAAGGATTCATGTATGTTTTTATTTGTATTACTGTATGGTGGTTTTTTGTGTGTGTGTTATTGTTGTTTGTTTTTCTATTGTACTATTTTGTTAAAACCAATACAAATTTATTGGGGGGGGGGAAATAGAGTGCAAAGCCATAAAACAAACAGGGGAGGTGAAAGGATGCAGAGCGAAGGAACTTGTAGTACATTTGCATAGTGAACAGGAAACAATCTTGCATGAAAGTTGCTATCAGCCGGCACAGGACTGACAGCTAAAAGGAAGAGGATAACTATGTTGGGCGGGTGAGACAAAGAATAAGTGCTCAAAGTACAGCTGATGGTAGGCAACTACCCACTGAAAAATGTATTTGCAAGGCTGGATTAGAACTGTGTTATATGGTAAGTTCCCATCAATGTAATGAAGTTAGCAATGTGAATAACAGGGGAAACAGAATGTATCAAAAGGCATACCTGTATCACACCTTTTTCAGAGCGTGTGTATAAGATGTTTCGGGAGTTGTCAATGGCAATTTGAACAATGGGATCTGCAATTTGAGAATAAAAACCCAGAATCAACTGCTTGAAGTCTGTCAACATTTGGTATTGAGAAATAGAGACTGTTATTCATAATGTACAGAAGATATCAGTGGACTATCAAAACATTTTCTTTCTTACCTAAGCACTTCAAATAACAAATTTCAAACTTAAGACTAGCAGAATTACCCGAGTGTCTTAAGAGCATGTTTGTATTGTATTTGCATTGGTTAAACTGCTTTAGCAATAAAAGGCAGTAGTTTAGTAGCATGAATTTTGAAAGAAAGCAACCAACCTATTGATTCATTCATGTAAATGAAACATTTAAGTGAGCTAGAGGTGCCAAACATTTGTAACATGTTATCAAACACAAATACATCTGGGTTTTAATATTGGTATTTTAAACATGGATTTTACATCACTTACCATCTTCTGAGAATGTGAACTGGAGCAATGATGGAACAAGGAAAGAAAGGGTGCTCTTTGAATGGTTGATCTTCCTACAACGCTGGCTAAACCAGCCAGCCTCAGCCTACAAAAAAACAACACTAGAATTAGATAATTATGCAAACCCATAGAATATTTTACTTAAACTAACATTTAAGTGCACTAATTTATGCACTAATAAACTCACTATTCTCTTTCAAATAAATGAAGCAATATAGAAGAGGAAGAAGTGAGGCATCAAGAGCAATGTACTTCCATCCATCCCCCAGTATCCATCTCTAGCAAATTTCACTTGCCTGGTAAGCAATTTCATACAAACAACCATCTTTGCCAGCCAAGAAGATACGCCCATTTTCAGAAGAAGTTATTGTCAGCAGATAGGTGTTATCGGTAGGCAGTGAGTAGAGCGGGTCTGGAAGAAGTTGCATTCCACCAGACATGCTATCATTGAGGGATCCAGAACCTGATTAAAAATATATATGCTATTTTATTTGTTGACTACTTCAACTAAAATGATTTCAAGAAATAAGGAAGACCTAACATTGAGTTTGTATATCATGAACTCTTAAGTGCTATTTTCTAAAAGTTGATAGGTTTGCTACTAAGGCGCCAACCCTAAATCCTCAGAATAAGTAAGATTGAGCAAAATCTCTCTTATGTTGAAAAACACAGTTCTTAAGAGTGAACATTTTATTTCACCTCAGTAATCAAAAACGTGTTTCTAAAAACACGTTATCTTGAGCATGTATATGTGTGTGTTTTAACACGGAGATTTATCTCAACCTAAAACTTATTTATTCTCAGGCTCCATCTACACTAAGCGTTTAAAGCAGTAACATACAACTTTAAACAGTCATAGTTTCCTCCAAGGCATGTTGGGAACTGCATTTTGTTAAAGGTGCTGAGAGTTGCTAGAACAGGCTTCCTCAACCTCAGCCCTCCAGATGTTTTTGGCCTACAACTCCCATGATCCCTAGCTAGCAGGGCCAAAGGTCAGGGATGATGGGAAGTGTAGTCTCAAAACATCTGGAGGGCCGAGGTTGAGGAAGCCTGTGCTAGAAGATCCCTATTTCACCCACAGGAATACATTTCCCAGAGTTCCCTGGGAAGAGGGCTTGATTGAGAAACCACTCTAAAAACTGCAGCTGTGTGAGAGGAATAGGGGTCTCATAACTCTCAGCTTCCTTAACAAATTACATTTCCCATGATACTTTAAAGTGGCATGATACTGTTTTATATGTATAGTTCAGGTGAGGCCTCTAAAAGCTTAATCAGCCATTATTTCATTCTAATGCCACCGAACAGCCTCATTCCCTCAGTTCCACCAACGATCAAGTTGGGTGTGGCTAGCCAGGCACTTGTGTTGGTAAGCTGAATCTAAGAGGAGCCAGTTGCATTAAACAGTCACCAGCTGGTAGCAGCAAGTTCCTCCAAATTTCATGTGAATACACAATTACCTCCTTGCAAGGTTGCATAGCTTAGTCCTAGAATGACTATATCCACAGGAGTAGCCAAAACGAGCAGGTGCCGTATATGTGGTTGAAAGACTCCTGTGGGTAAAGAAAGCAGAAGACAACTTGTCAATATAAGGGGGGAGGGAAACCCCTCTAAATACTTGTCAAGATCTAGGAGAGTGAAGAGGTACAGTATATGCACTAATTCCTGCCAGTCATGAAATATCATTTCAAGCCATTCAACTGCTATTTTCCCAATCCTACAGTAATTTCAGCAATGAAACCTCAAAAATAGGAGGTATATTTATGCAACATTTATCTTTGGGGTAACACACACACACACACACACACACACACACACACACACACACTAATATTCAAAAGGCCCAATATGTAAGATAGTTTCTAATACAGAACAGACACCAACAAAGCAAACAAATGAAAGCTTGTTCTCAGGATAAAGATAAAATATTTCCCCCCAAGTGTATTTTGTTCACAGCCTGTTACCTGCTTTTGGTTTCACTAGTCCCACAGAAAGGATGGTTTCACTAAGGCCATCAAAATAAGCGAGGTCCCCACTGCAATAAACAGAAAAGGTTACATGAAAACATTGTGTACTTAATTTCTCAAACACAGAATGAAATTCACTGATATCAAACTGTTAAGAGCAGCAACCCATTACTTACACAAACCTGTTCTTATTAACCAATTTTGAGATTTGATACCATACCCAAAAACTTCCTAGACATAAATGATTTATCTTACATACCCATCTTCGTACTGCCACATAAAAATGTCACTGTCAATGGTCAGCCAGGCCCTGCTAATCTCAGGAAACACTCCCATCATACAATTGCATTGCATATCTGAAGTATCCAGATTTAAGGATAAAATGCACCAAGGCAAGACATGCAATTCTGCATTACGTTAAGTTTGCAATTAGGCAAGAGGAGGGGAGGATCGGGATAAGTGTAGAAGTCCACAGCTCAGTATTATAAATGCAAATGCTCAGTTGATAAGATTCCCAAATCTTGATTTGTATGAACATAAATGTTCTCCAAAGAGAAATTAATTTATTACAAGCTAGGATAGTAGATAGTACGACCAGAAGTCTTGATTGCTAAATGTAAACTGAACATTGTTAAAGAAATTAAGGGATGGACTGAGAAAATGTTTAACTGTTTAATGGAGGTTCTTTACATGACACTAAGCAGTCTGAAGTAGTACCAAACATTTTTTATTGTCGTTTTAAACACTGAAATAAATTTCAAGCAATAAAATTAAGTTTCAACAGCAGAATGCCATACTGATTATTATGCAAATGTGTCCTAATAATCATTTGTGCGCACAAAAGCCATGTTCTATTCCGTTTCTGTCGCTTCTTTAATCATGCCTGGAAGCCCCAGCACAGTACAGATCACAGATGGGGAATCTGTGGCCTTCCAAGATGTTGCTGAAGTACAATTCCCATCACTCCTGGCTGTTGGCCATGGTGGCTGGGGCTGACAGGGGCTTGAATCCAACTACATCGGAAAGGCCACAGCTTTACCACTTCTGCCATAAATGAAAGGCTGAGAATGGATGGAGGGCAAAGTGTGAAAACGCAACACCTTTGGAGCAAGAGGCTAGCTCCCATCCACTCTTTACTGCTCCAGTACTTCACTGTGCTGTGCTTCTTGGTCTGCTGCTATTGCAACCTCTTTTGATGCTGAAGGGGGAAAAGGGACAT
This sequence comes from Darevskia mixta, assembly GCA_034641385.1. Taxonomy (NCBI): domain Eukaryota; kingdom Metazoa; phylum Chordata; class Lepidosauria; order Squamata; family Lacertidae; genus Darevskia; species Darevskia mixta. The sequence goes on along the minus strand of JAWWNH010000062.1, from coordinate 2,148,009 downwards.
TGGAAACTAAGGATTAGGGTTCTTTTAAAAAGAGACTACTTTAGAACACAAAATAGCCAGCAGAGGTGTAATGGTGAGTGAAATAAAGTAGAAGGGACCCCCAATTCCCTGCTAGGCACAAGTAGCTATGAGGAAGACAAAAGGGAGAAAGTGTAGATGGGTGGGGGAGAACAAAACAGCAACCAACAGAGATGTTGCTGTCAGATGGGGAAAAGGCTGAAATGAATAGAAGAAGAGTTTGGATTTGATATCCCACTTTATCACTACCCTACGGAGTCTCAAAGCGGCTAACGTTCTCCTTTCCCTTCCTCCCCCACAACAAACACTCTGTGAGGTGAGTGGGGCTGAGAGACTTCATCCTTTAACCCCCATACTCTTCATCTCGCAAGATTTAATGTGCCTTTCACTTGTATTATAATTAGGATACGTCCAAATTGCTCAACCAGTTCAGGGGGCAGAGGAACTCTCCGAATTGAACTTATTTCTGGAAGATTGGGAATTGAAAGAAAGCCAGGTCCTTGTAATGGATAATCCATATCTGACATCCCAGAAACAGTAGGGCTACCTGCAAATGTGAAAAAGTAAAATAATTAGAAGTAATAGAAACAAACAAAATGCTTGAAAATTTTCACTTTAATTGAATATTTTCTTTAACCCCCAGAGACTCATTTTTTTCTCAGTATATGAAAAGCAAGTGCTTTTCTCTATAAACCTAGGAATCAATTAATGCTCATACATCTTTGAATTTTAAAAAATTAAATTAACCTTGAAAGATATACTAGTAATAGCCACCAGTCTCATAAACTGTTAAGATAAATTAATTGACATGTGGAATTGCAGATCACAATACAAAACTTAGGATACACAAAGTGATCTAGTTTTGCTTGTTAACACTACAAATATTTGGTTTACAAATGAGTCATTAGTTCCAAAAGTATTGGCAACTGTTTCAAATGTATTAGCAAGTGTTTGAAGTCGGGGGGGGAGGGAATCTGATCACTAGAAACATGAATTCTAGAGAGTACTGCTCAACTAATCTATGTGAACCTAAAGGCTAAGTATTTCTGGGAGCAAGGGAAAAGGAAGCTAAGTGCTGGCAAGTACTGTAGTTAACCATAATAAATACCTTAAGAAAATCAAGGGCTGTTAAACAAGGGCTGCTTGGAGTTAAACCATTTCCAGTACAGAAGTCCTACCGTACTATATTTGCATAGCTTTAACATACTATTTTAAAACAAAATAAAAAAATTCCTTCTAGTAGCACCTTAGAGACCAACTAAGTTTGTTCTTGGTATGAGCTTTCGTGTGCATGCACACTTCTTCAGATACTTCTTCAGATAAGTGTGCATGCACACGAAAGCTCATACCAAGAACAAACTTAGTTGGTGCTACTGGAAGGAAGGTGCTACTGGAAGGAATTTTTTTATTTTGTTTTGTTTTTTTATTTTGTTTTGACTATGACAGACCAACACGGCTATCTACCTGTAACTGATACTATTTTAAAGTTGCTTGATAGAGATTCAATGCTAGTTATTGCCTTCAAACGAACCAACTAATGATTATAATGTATGCTTGTTTCTATTTGTTATCATCAAGATAAGCATGAATGACTGTTTATTGCAAGCTTTATATTTGTTTTATCAATTCTGTTTAGCCTGGCAGGAAAAGGTAAGGCTGCTTCAAAATACACCTCTCTCCTGATCTTAATTGAAAAAACCTAAAGATTTTTGAATACTGAATTTTACTGCCCCAAGATTAGTCTTATAAAAGGAATGCATCAGAAGATGGCAGTTGAATAACATAAGGTACGGCAAGATAATGGTTTCATTGTATATACAGTAAATGGAATATTGGGGGATGAAGGGAGGCAGATTTTTGTAGAATCTTAAGCTATTAAAGACAAAGCACCTGTCCCCAAAATAACCTAGTAATGAGACCATTACTGTACATTCATATGTATATAACCAGTATGGAACAAATGTACTTGGTAGTGGCACTATAAGATTTGGTGTGAACTCCAGCTTGCATGAAGTACAAAATGATTAGCACTAGACATTAGAGATTAACCAGGGTTTATTGCCAGCACAATGAATTAAAATAGCAGCAAGTAAAACATAGCAACAAAGGATTCCATCAATACAAAGCTAAGTGGACTAAATACTGTATATTAAAATCTGCTTAAAAGCCACCAATGAAGAGGCCAGGATGTGGGGTCAACAATGAAAGGGACCTGTCCTTGGTACCCATCAATCTATGTTATTGGCAGTAGAAAAGAGAGTAGCGCCTATGAGGCTAATCTCAGGGCCTGGGCAAGTTCACATGGGTGCAGGTGGCCATCCAAGTTACATGGCCACAAACCTTTTATGGCTTTAAATGTCACTACTATAGCCCTATCTAGAGAATATTACTGTAGTCTAGTTTGTGCAACAGACCCCGATCTGTTTGTTCAAACACGTAGACCAGTTCTCCATTTACAATCCAAAGCTTAAGAAGGGCTTTCCTATATACCTGGCTATATACAGCACTCTTCCTTACTAACAACATTTCCATCATGCCTGGGCTAATATCCAGGTACCCAAAGAGTTGCAGGATGGAGCAGAAGGCCCCACCACCTTCATTTAGGCCCAACTCTTCAGAAAGAATCAGAGCCACAGTAAGTCTTACTTTGGAAGTGGTGATGACACTGATTTGCAATGCTTTTACCATTGCTGTTATGACCAGTATTCTACTACTGCATAGGTGCCAGGCGAAAACGTTTTAACATTCTATGTCCTTTTAAATGTGTTTGTGGGAGGGGGTGTCATGAGTCTGTTTTGTTTTCAAGCAGTATACAATTTTAAAAATATTATTTTAACTTGTTTTAAATGTTACTATTACTTACTGAATTTGTTGGCCACTTTATCTCGCACAAGGAAACCCCAAGTGACTTACAAATGCTGCAAGCCTCCATTGGTATTTGTCCATCTCGAAGGGAGCGGCTAACAAATTCCCTCACTAAACAGGTGACTCAGCAAAGTCATGAACCTACACCACTATCCCTCCTCCATCATCTTGAAAGGGAGGCTTACTTCTGGCAGGCTTGCATGGCCAGTCGGCCACTAACCACTGGAAGGTACTGCCATGGCATTGAACAGCCTCCCCCAACCCGGTGCCCTCCAGATGCGTAGGCTACAGCAGTGTTCAAAACTCCCACTTGTTATGGGCGCATTTCGCAACAGGGAATGCCATTAGCGCGAGCAGTTTCTGAGCTTTGGGTGCCGTGCTGCGCCTAATAAGATTTCAGATTGAAACTGCAGAGTGGAAGGAAAGGAGGACCTTTTTCTGCCTCCCCACTTCCAGCTATTCTCTGAAGACTGGAGAAGAGACCCTCTTAAGAATATTAAGGGGGTGGGCAGGGGAAGACCACATGAAAAATGAACATAATATTCGAGCTGCAGTTCATTCATGTTCAGCTTTGTATTCCTGTTATGAAAAAAGATGTGTTGCTGAGCCCATAACCTAGGTTTAAGGTGCCATTTAGCTCCTAGCTTTCATGGCTGGGAAACCCAGCCAGATGGGTGGAGTATTATTAATAACTAGTAGACTGTAAGCCCGTTAAATTAACGGGCGCTAGAACATCATGGAAAGCGGGGACGGCGAGAACTTGCTGAAGTGCTCGATGTACTTTGGCGCCCCGGCCAGCGCTGAATGGCCCTTCAGCAGGCAGCGCAGGAGGCGCATCGCGGCGGTGGCACTGGCACCAGCCAGGCCCCGGCAGGCCAACTCAGCCGCCACTTGTAACGGCCACTGCCGCTTAGAAGTCCACGCGAGCGCGCACCCGCCGCTTCAACAGCCCGGCCGCCCGAAGTCTCTGCGCTCCAATCCCTGTGCCCGTGGGGCACATGCGCAGTTTCACCCGGCCGCCCGAAGTCTCTGCGCTCCAATCCCTGTGTCCGTGGGGCACATGCGCAGTAGGACACAGGGACGGACACAGGGACTGGACGCAGAGACACTTTCACTTTATTATATGTGATAATGGTACAGTGGTACCTTGGTTCTCAAACGCCTTGGTACTCAAACAACTTGGAACCTGAACACTGCAAACCCATAAGTATTCCAGTTCGCAAACTTTTTTCGGAAGCCGAATGTGCTCCGTTTTGAGTGCCACATTTCCATTTTGAGTGTTACGCTGAGGACTGTCTGTTTTTGCTTCTTATTATACGTTTTTGTGGCCCTTTTTGTGACTGTGCGGAACCCAGTTCAGCTACTGATGGATTGATTGTGTGACTGCAGTACATTGTTTATTGCTTTCATTTTATGGATCAATGGTCTCGTTAGATAGTAAAATTCATGTTAAATTGCTGTTTTAGGGGTTGCTTTTAAAAGCCTGGAACGGATCGATCCGTTTCGCATTACTTTCTATGGGAAAGCTTGCCTTGGGTTTTAGAACGCTTTGGTTTTAGAACGGACTTCCGGAACGGATTAAGTTTGAGAAACAAGGGACCACTGTATCTCAGTTCCTAACCCTGGCCTACAGTTGCCCTGCAACTTCTGGAGGGCACCAGGGGGTGTGGGGTGAAGTGGGTGGGCGGAAGCCTGGCATTGAGGCTGACAGCGCACAGGGGAGACCGTAAAAGGGGGGGGGGGAGAGAAAATGAGAGAGAGAGAGAGAGAGACCCGCCAAGGGAGGCGGCGGCGGCGGCAGAGACCCCCTCCCCCGGGAGCCTTTCCCGCCCGCTCACGCGCGGCTTACTGGGCGCCGGCACCGCCAGCAGCTCGGAGAGGTCCGGGTAGCAGCGGTCTTCTTGGATCTGCCGGTCGATGATGCGCCCCGCATTCTCCAGCGCCTCCTGCAAGGCCGGAGCGGCCGCCGGGCTGAGAGCGACCGGCATGGCGAGGCGGAGAAGGCGGCGGCGGCGGCGACGTCGAACCCAAGCCGAGCTTTCCCCCGCCTCAGCAGAGTCGAAGCAAGGCCAGAACTGCGCTCCGTCGCGCCCGCGCGCCCAATCCCGGCATCCACCGCGCGGCCGCGGGAGACACGAAGACGGGACCCGTAGAGATAGGAAGAAAAGGGTTAGAGTGATCCTCGTACGTACACTTCCTGGCTTCCGATATGGTTTTTGTTTTTTTGGTGCGGTGGGGAATCTCTCTCACGAGTGAGAAAGCGACCGTAGAGAAATAAGCATTCTGAGTAAAATCAACGCGAGGAAACGATTTCGTTTATTCAGGAGAAAATGTACAGTAACAGTGATTTCAGTGGGGCTTACTTTTTGCAGCTCCATTCATATCCGTGTGTTCATTCAGAAATCCAGCCGAGAAAGTGTGGCGTTACTGCATAGGATTGCATACACGACAGGTGTTGGACTTTACGTGGTCTTTCTGATGTTCTCCACCCCACCCCCACCCCCGAGTCTATGCTGGGGTTTTTAAATTTGATGTAACGCCCTGAGCCCTTGGGTAGGCTAAAACAAATGTAGATTGATTTAGTTTTTGAATTTCAGCGAGGCTCGCTGCCAAATAAATGCGCATCACTGAATAACGTTGCAGGCATGAAGCGCGATCCTATGCCCACTCACAAGTAAATCCTAGGTAAGCCTCACTGAATTGCGTTGTCAAATAGGGTTGCAGCCTTGTGTGTGGTGGATTGCTAACAAAAGAATACTTTTATTTTGGGGAAGGGGGTAAATAGTTATTTGTTCTACTGTTACTCGACGATACGTATTGCTTTCGCCACCTTCTGCAGTAACAGTTACAGACACCAAAAATGACAAATACCTGCGCAGCTGAATACATTTTTGTTATTCTAGATACTACCCTCGAAAATAGATAAACATATGCAAACGAAATATATCAGGGTTGTAACCCTAAAACTGTAGTTCGATTATCAACCCCGCGTGTCTTGGGCATGGTTATTTCTCCCTCCGACCACCAGGGGTCTCACTCTGGCAGCCATCGAGCGGAAGTGGATTCCTCTCGCTCAGCAGCCACTTCCTGCTGGTCCGGCAACTTGCCTGTGTTGTGATTCCTGGAGAAAGGAAGTGCGGGTCGCTCTCGGGATGGAGCAGGTGGGAGCAGAGAACGGTGAGTAGCGGACCCGGCCAGGCTTCCCTTGGAGGATCTGCCGGTCTTGGGTAGGAGGAGGAAGCACTGAACCCTCTTCTTTCTTCGCAGATGCCGAGCCTGTGGAAGGACCCGACCCGGAGCTGGCAGCTACGATGGGCTTCTCAGGCTTCGGTGAGTGAGAGGCTTTCCTTGAGGCAGAGCTTTGCATGCAAAGGGTCCCAGGTTCAGTCTAGTTATCATCATTTATATCCGTGATTCCCAACGTGGGGTAATTTGATTTTTAAGGGGGACAATTCGAGAATGAGTTATTAACAGTTAATGGCCCTTTAGGCTTCCTCCACGTGAATAGTTCACTTTTTGATTAATACGAATTATATGTCACGGGGGGCATCAGGATTTTAGAGATGCTTAGGTGGGGCATGGCCAAAAAAAAAAAGGTCGGAAACTACTGATTTATATACTGCACCTCCCTTCGTACGAGGGATCACAGGGGGCTTTACAGTAGGAAAATGCAGTCGGGTCAGAGAGTGCAGTTTGGTTTAGGAGTATCCCCTGGAGAGCCACTGCCTGTTAGTGAGGGAAATACTGAGGCAGTTTCCTACGTTTCTCCCACATCCATATGGGTCTACAACTCTGAGGTTGCAATTCCGCACAAGGCACATGGAGGGTGGTGCAAGCTTTCAGACGTACAGATGTCACCAGCTGCGTACTGTCACCACCGAAGTTTGGGGCTAGATGGTACTTTGGTCTTGTTCAACAGGACTCTTGTGTACTTAAGAGTCAGTTGTTGCATACAAATGTTTTATCATGTCAAGGCATTCAGTTCTCACTGATTTTCATGCTTTCATTTGTATTTTTATAAATTTCTCAGGAATATTCTCCACCCCCACTTTCATGTAAGCTAAACTCTTAGGAAATCACTTTCTTATTTTTTCCCTCATCACTTAGGAAAGAAAGCTCGAACATTTGACTTCAATGCAATGTTTGAACAAACTCGAAGAACTGCTGCGGAAAGAAGTAGGAAGATCCTGGGTGAGAGAGGCTATTCCATATCAAGGGTGTGATTTGCCCTTCGTTCATTTGATTTGTTTTTTTTTTTTATAATAATTTTTATTAGGTTTTTCAAATTTTTGTCCGGCCCCGATTCGAGCCGGATCACATACAATTTAAACAATAACTAATGACTTCCCCACGCCCCCCCACATTGTTTTCCTTTATCAAAATATTGATTCTTACCAGGTTTCTAATTCCACATCATTAACATTTCAATAGTACCAAGTTTCTAATTCCACAACATTAACATTTCATTAGTATCTTAATTTTTCAAATCGTTTACCAACCACTCACATCTTGTTACAAACTTATCTTTTTCTTCAATCACTTCCCTATTCCCCCCCCCCAGTCCCCAGTGCAGACTACTTCATTAAGAAAAATTACTTATCATTTATAATGTATATCGTTCATTTGATTTGTAGCCCAGAGTACCTTCTGGCAGTTTTCCTTAAATGTTAATAGCTTTGTTAAGAGCTCACAACGTAAGGCAATTAAAAATGGTTTGGAGGGTGACTGAATAAAAATGGCACAGTAAACATTGAATGAGTAAAAATGGCACGGCAAACATTATTTATTTATTTATTTATTTATTTATTACCCACCTTTCACCTTAAGGTCTCAGGGCAGTTTACAACATTAAAACACAGCATTAAGATTCTTTAAAAATAGCTTAAAATCTGTTTAACAACAACAGCACAGACCAAAGCAACCCATACCTCAGCACAAATAAATGTTCCCAAAAGGCGCCTGTAAAGTAATGCTTTTTATAGGCAGCTTCATGCTAAGTGTCTGCTTCTTAAAGAGGTGCTGCAAAGTTAAAAGGGATGGGAGGTAGTTTCTCTGGGGCAGTGCCTGGGAGTTAGAGGGACTTTGGTTCCCGGGTCCTGGAACTTTTCTCCTCCTCCTCCAGCTGCACCAGCTGTCAGTGGAAATCTTTGGGAAAAGATCTAGCAGCCATGTTCTTTTAGCTGTTGGCAGAGGCCAGAGCATCTCAATTGCACTAATTTTTGTGAGTCCAGCATAAAAGTACATCAAGCCCATGTTCACAGCTGCTTACTTCTCTCCTTTTACAAACAGTAGTCTCAGGGCTTCAGGATGTGATTTTTTTTCCAGTGGGAAAACAATGTAGTGAGAAAAGGGTTAAGCTGCAGATTGAGCTCCCCTCCACACTTTCTGTAGCTGTTTTATGTAGAAGAATGGACAGTTGGACACATCTCTTAAACCATATGCTTAACAGAAGAGTGTATTTTTAAAAGGGGTGTAGTAACCATTTCCTCAGTCTACCTTGGCTCTAGCTACCAGAAAGGAGCTGAAATAAAAATATCCTAAAAGGTGCAAGATCTTTGGCAAGTTTCCCAGTTAAGGAATAGACTAAATAACTTGACATTTTTTATTTTCCAGGCAAACTTAAAGCCTCTCAGTTCTCTGGAGAGGTTGGTTTTACTATAGCCTGGTTCTGAAAATGAAAGGTAGCTGATTTAATTCATAGAGTTTCTAAGTAGAAAATCTCTCTGCAAAAGGTAGGAGAGAGATACCAAACTATGGCATACCACTTGTACATCTCACTTGTATAAATTGACTTTCCTTTCCTTCCCCCTGCAGCTGTGCATGAGCCCCCTCTGAAATGGATGGGGGAATGGACAAATGGCTTCGGGGGGAGGGGAGGAGAGGAATGGGAGGTCCTATTACATCTGTTATGATGTTTATTCTTGCCCAGAAACTTGAAAGGCTCTGGGGTTTTTTCCTGTGAAGCTTACCTTTACGGGCAGGGGTGGGCAACCTGTTGCCCTCCAATGTTGTTAAAAATCTCCTTTAAGCCATACCCACCATGGCCAATGACCAAGGATGATGGGAGATGAAGTCCAGCAAGATCTGGAGGGCCAAAGGTTTGCCACCACTGCCTTATATCAGCAGATACCATGAAAACTAGGACATGTTAGTCTATGACTGTTTGATCTTCAGTGTTACAGGTTTGTTTTTTTTAAATGATTTGAATTATCATCATTCCAGACATCTTAAAACCCAAATGAAGGCTTCAGAGCAGGCACCAAATTTCTCCTTTGTACTTTATTTATTCAGAAGAGCGTGAGAAAAAGGCAGCTGAGAAAGAAAAAGAACTTGAAAGCCGGTGTGAAGGTATTGATTCTTCAGCTACATCCTTACGCCCAGTAGTGAAAACATCTTCTAAGTAAGTAGACATAATGAAAACATTTGGCTCTATTTTTTTATTTTTTTTGTTAGAATGAGAGGCTCTTTTCATGCAAGATGGCACCACACTGTAAACCATATTACTTAACAACCAATGTTTGGAGTTAGCTGACACACTTTTCAAGAACAGTTTGGGGTTTGATTTTCCAATGTTTCTTATGCCTGGACATTCTCTGGGCAGGTAGCAGTAGCTGTTGCCAGCAGTGATAGAAAAAGGCTGCAATCTTTAGGCGCACTTACTAGGAAATAAGCTCCAATAAGTGCAAATGTCAACAGTGCAAACCTATGCATGGTCAAAGCTTTGCTTTAGCATTTAAAGCCACCTCACCCTATATATGCCTGCCTGATAACTGCATTTCTCAGATAGGGCATTGCTAAGAGTACCACATGCTGGCACCATTCTCCTTCTTGCTGAAAAGGTGCTGGCTGGAAAGCTAGGACTCAGAAGTGTTTTCCCCACATTTGCCAGAAGGCTGATATTCCTGCAGCCATTTTGGTTTATACTCTGATACTCGCAGGATTGAGGCCAGGGGCTACTGCCACCGAGGCAGAAGGAGATGATCGCACATCTTGCGAGAAGGGTCATAGCTCAGTGGTAGAGCACCTGCTTTTCATGCAGAAGGTCCCACGTTCAATCCCCAGCATCTCCAGGTAGGGCTGAGAAACATTTCCTGCCTGAAACTCTGGAGAGGCACTGCTAGTTAGCGTTGACCAGTGTACTTCAACTTTCAGTACTCACATGATGTTGGACTGCAGTTCCCATCATCCTCAGCATTCTTAAGGTTAGCTAGCCACTTAAGGTTAAAGAACACTGGTCTACACTAACTGGCAGTGGCTCTCCAGGGTTTCATACATAATATCTAACAACATCTGGGCACCCAACGTTGAAGAATATTGGTATAGACAATACTGAGCTTCATAGACCAATGCTCTGATTCAATATAAGGCAGTTTCCTACATTCCTATCTTTCTCGCCCACCCTGTACTGGCTGCCAGATACGGTGTCCTCCGTTCACCAATTTGTGGCACCACGTAAGCAAATGTGTCGGGGAGAAAAGGGTAGGCTGGGGACTTCAGCAATGAGCACACAGAGGCAGGTGCCATGAAAAAGACCCCTGCCACTATACATCTCATATTTTTGTTCGCCTAGGGATTCATCTGGTAGTGAAAGTGAAGATAGCTCAGATGAAGAGCCAATTGGCCCCCCTTTGCCACCCCAAGGGTCAGTGGAAGATTCCGATGATGAACTCATTGGCCCTCCGCTGCCTCCTGGATATAAGGGCAGTGATGAGGAGGATGACGAGGACAACATCCTGGAAGAAGATGAGGTCAGTTTTTATTCCCTCGGCGTTTCTGCTGTGTCGTCTTCTGTTTTAGTGTTGATTGCTTGCACTTCTGTTCTGGCCCTCCTCCCAGGTTGCTCAGAGCGTTCTCCCCTCCCACCTGTTTTACAAACACAGCAACCCTGTGAGGTAGGTTAGGCCAAGAGCAAGTGACTGGCTCAACGTCACGCAATGAGAAATCCATGGTGGAGTGAGAATATGCATCTGGATCACCTGGGGGGCGGAGGGGAGTCCATTGCATGAGCGGAAATCCTTGCACTGATGATACTCATCAATAGAATACCTCCCTTTGGGTTGTAGCCAACTAAGTTCTACTCTGAGTACGTCCATTGAAATGAATGGACATGCCTGACTTTGCTCCATTAATTTCAGTAGGTCTACCCTGCATACCCTGCTTGCACCCCAGGGAGGTCACTTGGGGGCTGTGGTTTGACTTCACCCTTGGAGGCACACTCCATTGTCTTTCGAGGCAGATGAAGGCCAACAATCCTGCATAAAACTTTAATTGGATGTATCCCTTTGCCTTTGTACAGAACGTCAGCTGCAAGCCGTCTATAGATGCCTGTTTTGTGCACACAGTATTGTTTCTTTGTAATGTTCTGCATGACCAGACACTGGGGAATGCTATGGGAAACCCAAAAGCAGGGTGTTATTAGCCAGCAACTTCTATTCAGAGGCATATTGCTTCAGTCCTCAAAGTAGCATTATAAGCCAGCATAGCTAGTATTTGTAACCTTCCTGGATTTGTCTAATGGTATTTTAAAGCTGTCTCAGTTGGTAGCCATCACCACAACTGTTGGCATTGGCAATGAATTTCATGGTTTACCACTGCAGTGTGTGAAGAAGAACTTCCTTATGTGCATCTTAATTATCCCACAATTCAACTTGATCCTGGGTTTTAGCATTACAGAAGAAGGATAGAAACTGCTTTCTGTTTGCTTTTTTGAAACCATGCATCTGTTGCACTTACTCTTTCTAAGAAATATATAGTCTCAGATGTTGTAACCCTTCCTTATAGGGGAGTCACTTCAGTCGCCTGATAATGTTGCTTTCTCTTCTGCACCGTTTCCAACTCTACAATATCCTCCTTCAGCTGTGCCATTTAGAACTGGTCAATGCTTTAATTGCACTAACCACCGCAAACCTAAGATTCCCAGCGGAGCGGGAAGATTTTAGTGACAAATACTAGAGAGGTAGTTTTTTAAAAACCAACTAAACCACGTATGTGAAGACTGTTTGTTTGACAAATGAGTTTTGACATAGCAGAAAGACGAGAAGAGAAAGGAAGGCACAAAATCATACCAAGAATTTCAAATAGCACAGCAGCATCCCCCAACCTTGTGCCCTCTAAACATCTTTGGACCACAACTCCCATCATTCCTAACCATTGGGCGTATTGGCTGTAGCTGATGGGATTTGTTGTCCAAAAATTGGGAAAAGCTGTAGTTGTCTTGGATTGCAGAATCCCTTGCAAAGGAGATAATCACCTGGGAATTGTACTTCATACTAAACTTATGGGAAATTGAGACTGTTGGGAGTCAGCTCCAGCCAGCATGATCAATAGTCAGGGTTGATGGGAGTTGTAGTTCAGGAACATATGGCTGGCCACAGGTTCCCCTCCCTGCTCTAGGTGGTGCTGTTGATCTATTTTGGGATGTACCGGTAGGAGTTCAACACAGTTTCATATTGTAAAGTTTCTCAAACTGTTAATTGTTTGTGGTTATTGTTTTGGACTCTAATTTGTTCCCTTTTCCATGTAGTGGTTCATATGGATGTTTCCTTAGGACATCCATAGTATTGTAATGCTTCCTTCAAGCCATAATTTAACAAGTGTTTGCTTCTTTAAAGACCAATGGTTTTAAGTGTTAGGTAGATTTATACTAGCTATTCACTGTTAGGTGATCACATTTGAAAGAAGAGAAGTTTTGCTTCCTATCTTTGGAGTTTCCTTAGAAAAGCAGGTTTCCTCTTGTTGAGCATTATTTTAATACTGTTTGATCCTCAGTTGAAGGGACGTTAAATATGCAAGAATTTGTTAGTTTTGCAGCTGTTCTCTAATACAGTACTTTAACGCACATATATTGTTTATAGGTGGATTCAACTAATTTCCTTTTCCTTTCTCTTTGTTTCTCCCTCTCCTGGATTGTAATTCATTGAACATTCTCACATGAACAGAATTTTTGAGCACTCTTTAAGATATGGGTAAATGTCTGCAGTCATCATTCACAGCTGTATAAAGTAATATGTGCACCTTTTTTAAAAAAAGGAACACAAAAACCTTATAAGCGAAAAGTAACATGTTTAACTTCCTTTCACAAATCATACCAAATTGCTTTCCCCAAAGGAACACAGCAGTCATAAAGTTAAGATTCATTTTTTAAACATCACTTTTATGAGGCTGTTACTTGATTGAATCATATGTAAACCTTTCAATTTAACCCCCGACGGGTATTCTGAGTGACAATTTTAAATGTTAGTGCTATTTAACATTTTTGCTTCATTTTTGGAAATACCATTTGTGAAGATTTATTGATGGTATGTTGTTTTACTGTGTAGGTATTATAGGAAAAAAATGTTTGAATGCAATGAAGCCTTAAAGGGATAGCCATTCATTTACTGTATTTTTAATACTTAAAAGTAGTTGTGTATAATCTGATGCAAAACTGATGTCAGTGTTTGACACAACATGGTTTAATTGCTGTTCCCTTTGCACGACAAAGGAAATAAATGGCTTGGAAGCCACAGTTTTTAGTTATTTTGCTTTTCTTTTCTTTTTAAAAAACTCACTGATAACACTTAAAAGAAAATATTTTTATCCCTGTAACCAGTGCTTTTTTTCTTTAAAAAATAAAAATGTTTAGGGATACTCTCATTTTCCTAGCCATATTGAAATACTGCCTCTCAATGAGGCCAAACGTAGATTCGCAAAATGTTTAGGGGTATGCGTACCCCTGCGTCCCCCCAGACAAAAAAGCACTGCCTGTAACAGTCACTACTTTTCTTCATTTTTGCTTTGGGCTAACAAATTAGTTTCATAACCTTTGCATGGAGTGTTTTCAGTTTTTCCGTGCTCAAATATGGGAAATGTGCCGAAATTGGTACTAAAGTTGAAGGCTGTGACTGTCATTTGGTAGTAATGTGGGCAGGAGTTAGTGGAACAGGCTGGCTATGTGGGTAAAGAGCAGCAGGTCTTTTGGCTCACGATGCAAGGATGCTCACTTATTTATTTTGTATTCTTTTTTTTAAAAAAGATGACTGTATTTCCATATTAGAAGTGTAGGTGGCTTTCTATCTGTCTATCTAAAACCATGACATAAAACAGAGAAAGAGAGACTGACAAACACATCAAGTATAATAAGGCAGGGAGATTTTAAATTAGTAGATTGGCAAAGAAGAAAGATCTTATGCAGGTTTTGTTCTTCACTAGATTCAGGTAAAAGATTTATTATTACTATTATTGCAGAATATCATCAACATCAATCTCAGCGAGAACAAGGTTGAATGGTTTGTCACTCAACATTTTTCTTTCCATCTCCAAAACAGATTCAGATCGACCCATGTTGTCATTGCAGTTGTCTCATCCGTATGATTTTTGTCAGGAGTTCAGTGGAAAAGGAATTCTACGTCTGTTTACAATCAGCTGTGCCATTTTGACTCTACAATAATCAGATCAATTCCTGTTTTCTGTTGTTCAGAAAAAAGGCACTTTCTTATTGTAAGGCTGGCACGCAAATGCGTTTCAGGCTGTCTGTTTCTGAGGAGTTTTGCTCTGCATTCAGTAGGCTAGTTTGCAATAAGTTGCTTGCAGCATTGGGGCTGGGTGCTAGGGTTGGCTCTATACTACAGCTCTAAACAACTACTCTTAAGAATTATATCAGTTTTACTTCGTTCATTATTATTAGTGTTAAAGCTGTAATGCATGCAAAATTATTTAACCCGAAATGTTATTTTAAGTACCCACATAACTGACTTGCACAAAAATGCACAATGCGATGGAATGTGTATCCTAGGTGTGATTTTTACATATGCATTTCATTTAAGATACTGCTGAGAGATTGAAAGAAGCATTGAGGACAAAGCTGGCGTTTGTCCAGGGTGGCATTTGCTGTTTGCTGTGGCTTTGAAGTTGAATAAACCTGCAATCATTTATTGATTGAAAACATGCTACTCTGGGAATGTGGAGCGATTTGGAAGTAGATCTTGAGTGGAGTACTAGGATTTTCACTGAACCAGGGAAGTGATGGTGGTGAGTGAACAGGACGTAACAGGTAGATTGTTTGGTAGTACTCCAGGTTGAGGCAACAGGTTGAGCTACTCCAAAGGTTGTACCTCAGAGTGGGTACAAAACCAAGGAGAAGCCTAGGAAGGAGCTCTTCCTAGACTGTAGAAGATGCTCAAGGAGGGTAGACTAGAAGCAATCTTCAGCCTGATGCTGCGGAGCTCAAGGGTAGAGGCCTAGCCATCTTGCAGTCCATATTCCTTCTCTTCAAGTGAAGTTCAAGCACTTTATCCTTTCAGCGGAAGAAAGGATATCTGAATTCTAGTAAAATGAGAGGGAGAAAAATTTGCCACTATCCACTTTGTCCATTCCATGCACAATCTTATACACTTCTATCATTATATCCCTCTTTACTTTTTTTTCTAAATTCAAATGTTCCACATAGAGGGAGTTGCTCTAGCCCTTTGATCATTCTGGTTGTCCTTTTCTGATCCTTTTCAAGCTCTACAACATCCTTTAGGAGGTGAGGCAACTAGAACTGGGATTCTTGACTAACACAGTCTATGGCAGTCTCCACACACATGCTTTGTTCCGTTCCTCCTCCACCATGTCGCCTCATTAGGGTCTGAAAACAGTCCTGCCATTCCACTCAAGTCTGAATTCCAAATTCCCATCCCTTTGAAGCTTGTCACATTTACAAGAAAGGACTGGATCATACTAAGCTTGGTCCATGCCTTCCCATAGCTAAAGTAATCAAAGGACTTAATAGCAGGAATAAATAAAAAAATTGTCCAGTAGCACCTTAGAGACCAACTAAGTTTGTTCTGGGTATAAGCTTTCGTGTGCATGCACAGTTCTTCAGATACCAAGCTTATACCCAGAACAAACTTAGTTGGTCTCTAAGGTGCTACTGGACAATTTTATTTTTTTAATTTCGACTGCATCAGACCAACATGGCTACCTACCTGAATGTAATAGTAGGAAGTTTGCATTTGACCCTGATTCAAATGAGGATCAAGTCAACCAGGGCTGCAAACTTGGAGCCTCTGAGAGGTAACAACTCTGTAAATGCAGAAGTGGGACCCTGAGTTAATGGGGGTTCCAGAGAGGGTCATATTCAGCTGTGATAATTTGCCAAAATAACGCTTGTATGAGATGCTTGTTATGTACAATAGGAGGAGGGCATCACTGGTGGGGTGTGGTAGTGATGGAAGGGAATGATTGGTACACCAGTGAGCAGTGTGGGCCCCAGACTAAGGGCTGGTATGTAGTGTTAAAACTAAAGATCAGTGTGCATGGAATATAAATACATTTGTTAATCCTGCATCTGCTACCCCTTATCTTTCATCAAAAGAACCAAGCCCATATCTAAACATTCACAGCTCTGGCAAGCTGGAGTTGTAATGGTGCTTGGTAATACAGTCCACAATGATCAAACTGAACCTATGTTGTCGTTCTCATTGAAGTGGCATTTGCAGAGATAAGGAGCTCAGAATAAAACACCAGTATCACTTGACCTGGTCTTTGTGAAAAAGAGATGGCTTACAGTACAAGCACTGGACTTGAAATACTTGGATAACCTAGAAATGTTTTCACTCCATACAGAGTAGGGTAGGCCATGCTGTACAGTGTTCGAAACTCCCATTGTTCTAGGCATATTATGCAACAGAGAATTTTATTAGTGCGAGCCGTTTCTGAGCTCTGGGTGCAGTACTGTGCCTAAGATTTCAGATTAAACCTGTAGAGTGGAAGGAAAGGAGGACCTTTTTCTGCCTCCCCACTTCCAGCTGGAGAAAATACCCTCTTAAGAATATTAGGGGGGGTGAGTGAGCAGGGAAAGGACTAGACCATGTGAAAAATGAGTATAATATTTTAGCTGCAGTTCGTTCATTTTCAGTTTTGTATTCTTGTTATAAGAAAAGCACGCCTAGACATTCCGTCGTTGCACCCATAACCTAGGTTTAAGGTGCCATTTAGCTCCTAGCTTTCATATCTCAGTTTCTAACACTTGTGCTGTATAGAAGTTCTGGCAGAAGAGTCTGTGTTTGTGTGTGCAATAATAAGTGAGACAGAAAGGTAGGAATGGGCTGCTTTAACTCCTTGTATGATTCAGTACAGGGCAGGAGTAGGGAACCTGCGGCTATCCAAATGTTGGTGGACCATTGGCCATGCAGGCTGAGACTGTTGGAGGCTGGAGTCCAACAGCAATTGGAGTTGGACAGGATCTCCAGCCCTGGTTCCAATATCAAATTCCTAGCAAATAATGTGAACTTATGTAGCATAGTGGTTAAGCTGACGCTCACATAATTGAGACTGAGCTACACTGAATATAGGGGGACATATTTCTGAGTGCAAAGGATTGGGCTTCACAAGTTTCAGGAAGTTTCTGATTCCAATATCACCCTATTTATTAAGTAGTTAAGCAAAGTACTAAACTCTTCTCCCTCTCCCATGTGCAACGTGTGGATAATGGTTACCTAACTTTACAAGGCTGTTGTAAGGATCACTGAGATGATGTTTTTGAGTAGTTTTAGAGCAAGGATGGGAAACTTGTGGTCCTCCAGATGTTGGACTACAGCTGCTGTCATCACTGACCATTGGCCATGCTGATTAGAGTTGGCGTTGAACAACATCTGGAAAGCCACAGGTTCCCCATTGGTGCTTTAAACACTCTAAAGTGCTATAAATGTAAAGTAGGCTATCCGGATATGGGATTTTGAGTTCTTCAAAGGAAAAGTGGGGTATTGGAGGAATAAACAAATAACAGAATAATTATGTTTATGGCATAACTAATATAACTAATTACTTACCTACAGATTAAAATATAGCGATATTTGAACAGCAATTATTCCCATTTAATTCTGCTCCACTCGGAGAGATATCTGTTTTTAAAGACATTTAAGAAAAACTGCAAGTTCCACTGGGCAAATGAAATTTATGAAATGAAATTGTGGATTTCCATAATGCAAATGGGCAGAAATCACTTGGTGTCAACCCCTATAACATCACTGATGGAAATAAATGAGAATCTGGAACCTCAGGCCTGAGGGTCATAGGCATCTCTGTCTGGCCCTCAGCACTTTTCCTGGACCACACCGTTTCCCTTCTACCGGTAGTCCTGCTTTTCATCCTCCTTGATTGTTTCTGCATGGCTGAAATTCTGATAATTCTGCTTGCTTCCTGGGTGCAGGATGGAGAGGGTTGTGTGCTTTCTATTGGCCCATATGGGACCAGCATGGGTGACCGGGCCTGGCGAATATTTAATATTCCTACCTTCATGGCTGTGATTTGTGGGTTGGCCATTTAATTTTATTTTGATTTTACTGTGATTTTGAGCTGTGTTTTAATCAATTGTTTGAATTTGTGTTTTTAATGTATTATATATTTGGTGTTAGCCTCCCTGAGCCCGGCCTTGGCCGTGGAGGGCAGGGTATAAATTTATTATTATTATTATTATTATTATTATTATTATTATTATTATGTGTGGAAGCTAGCTTACTGTACAAAGCTAACGTTGAAATGTGTTGCTTTCTCCATTTTTGCACGCCCCCACACCCAGTAGTTTAGCCAGAAGGGAATGGTTTCCCATCCCTGTACGAGAGGATTGCAGCCTTAATGAGTTTTTTTGTGTGAAGCTTGGGCCTCGCAGGTCTATAACAATATTTCCCTTCTATACAGACAATGCTGGTCTTCTAGCCATTTATTTTGTCATATCCCATAACATAGAAATGTGCTGTTATACGGCTGTTCGTAATGTGGGTTAAATATTAATGTTTTGAAGGCAATTTATGGGTGGCATGGGAGAATTACTAATCAAAACAGTAATAGGATTGGAACCAGCTGTGCATGCTCCACATGAAATTGCCCTTCCTTCCTTCCTGCAGTATGTCAGGCATTTTTCCAAGAGTTTAAAAATACCTGAGAGAGGTTTTGTGAATTTGCCATTTAAATCTTTCCACTTAGCTCTGATATCTTACTTGATGAACTGAAATGTATTCCTGTCGCTAGTTTCTGTCAGGGCTGGAATGCGTAATTTGGATAGATTAATTAGAAACATTTTGAGTTTTTTGGGGTTTTTTAAGGTGTCCCAGATAAACTGTGGAGCAGAATTTTACAATACTGAACCTGTATGCATGTAATGCCAAGCTAAACCATGGTTTTGCATGAACAAGTGAATGTGTGGATTCCCAGAGCAAAGAGTGCTATCTATCCTCCTTCCCCAGTCCTGCTGCTGTTGCCATACTACCTGAGGCTAAGGCATAGTTTGGGTTAGGGTTATGTCTGAACCCAGGCTTTTGGTTTGTCTCCTCAGACAAACCCTCTGTTTGTGAGAATTAGTCCATTGCCTTTCAGGCTAACTTGTTGTTGTTGTTTAGTCATGTCCGACTCTTTGTGACCCCATGGACCAGAGCACGCCAGGCACTCCTGTCTTCCACTGCCTCCCGCAGTTTGGCCAAACTCATGTTGGTAGCTTCGAGAACACTGTCCAACCATCTCGTCCTCTGTCGTCCCCTTCTCCTTGTGCCCTCCATCTTTCCCAACATCAGGGTCTTTTCCAGGGAGTCTTCTCTTCTCATGAGGTGGCCAAAGTATTGGAGCCTCAGCTTCAGGATCTGTCCTTCCAGTGAGCACTCAGGGCTGATTTCCTTCAGAATGGATAGGTTTGATCTTCTTGCAGTCCATGGGACTCTCAAGAGTCTCCTCCAGCACCAGGCTAACTTACTTCTAATAAAAGTGTGTGAATCGCCCCCTTTTAATTTGCGGAAATACCTTACAGATAACCTTTGGTCTGTTTCTTGATTAGCATATAGGAGAAAATCAGGAGCAGCAGTGACTGACGGACGTGCCCCCAAAAAATAATTTCAGCTTGGTTTTTGACCACATCTTCCTTCCTACCTTTTGGTTTCGTTAATAGCTGTCTATAGCTATTGGCTTGCAGCTCATACTCTCCTAGCTGCTAGGAATTCATATTAATGCCTCAACAGTTTGCTCCTTCCCTTGCTCCTGTGCTTAAACACAGCTTAATTGTTTTGTTTTCCAGGCTTTGATCAGTTTTAGCAGGAAGTTCTATTTGTGATCATGCATCAGCTGTGTCTGATAAAGCGGAGAAGAATGGTTATTAGCCTTGGAATTATATAAAGCATTGATCACTGCAGTACCGTAGCACAGACTGAAAGCATTTTAAATTAGATTTTATTTTATTTTTGATGTCCACTCCGAAACATAATTTAATATAAGTTAATGGGGTTAGCAAGAAATTAGGTGGTACAGTGCCAGTTATTTAGAATGGCAAACAAAAACAGTCTGGTTACGATTGCTGGTATGTTCAAACCTTGCCTCTGCATCAGAGATGGGGAGCCTTTTTTACTCCAGAGGCCAGATCCTTATTAGAATCTAGCCTTTTGGGCCAAATTTGACAGATGGGTGCTGCTATTCAGCCCCAATCAACATCATATTAGGAAAATTATAAGTATGTTGCATGTGGGGTTGGATTATTTTCTGTTGGTGACTGGAAGTAGACACTTTCTTGGGCTTGTTCGCACATAGCAATAATGCATGTTCAGTTTGTTACATGAACAAGTTGGTGTGATCGTCTGGCTTATGTGATCATATTCGCCTTCATGGGAATAAGAGATCGAAAGTATCTGTTCCTGGATTGTGGCAAACGATGGTTTGTGGGTGTGTCCAAACTTGGAAAATGAGAGGTAGCTCCAACCATAGTTCAGATGAACAGCGGTATACAAATTTAATAAATAAAATAAAACATTCCAGGATATCAAGTTTCAGGATGGCAGATTTTAGGTGAATATTAGCATTGCATTGGTAACAGTAAGATCGGTTCAACAAAGAATCAAATTACCTAGAGAAGTAATGAGCTCCGCTTTGTAGAAGGTTATTAAGCAATGACTGGGCAGCCATATGTTAGAGTTTTCTATCTCTGACTTTTCTTCACTGAGCATGGAATTCAGTGATACATTTCCTCAGATATATTTCCTCAGTTAAAGCACAACAGCAAATCATGGTTTGTTACTATTCAGGAACAGTAAAAAGGTAAAGGTAAAGGACCCCTGGACAGTTAAGTCCAGTCAAAGGCGACTATGGGGTTGTGGGGCTCATCTCGCTTTCAGGCCGAAGAAGCCGGCGTTTGTCCACAGACAGCTTTCAGGGTCATGTGGCCAGCATGACTAAACCGCTTCTGGTGCAACGGAACACCGTGATGGAAACCAGAGCACACGGAAACGCCGTTTACCTTCCCGCTGCAGTGGTACCTATTTATCTACTTGCCCTGGCGTGCTTTCGAACTGCTAGGTTGCCAGGAGCTGGGACAGAGCAACGGGAGCTCACCCCATTGCGGGGATTCAAACCACCAACCTTCTGATCAGCAAGCCCAAGAGGCTCAGTGGTTTAGACCACAGCGCCACCCGCGTCCCCTTTTTCAGGAACAGTAGCTTCAATAGTCTTATGTGCCAGCCCAGGGCTCATACTGACGCTGTAACAGTCAACTAAGGTGGATTGCTATGTCTGAACCAGACCACTAAAATGTGATAGATATTTGTAAACCCCCCCCCCCCCAGTCCTGCATTGTATGCATCTCTCTATATCTGGCATGTGAGGTATATGATCAGTGAGATGTGACCTGGTTGTGACTTCTGGTTGTGACTTCTGCCACTGTATTAGTTGGTTTGGCTAATAAAGTCAGTGTGTTTCGATGTGCCCTCTGTTGGAATTCTACCAGAAGCATTGGACAAGAGTGGCTGATCTAACCCTTCTTTTTAATAACTCAGTTGCTCGACGTTAAAGGCCGAGGCCACGGAGATGCTCATCCTTTCTACCGACTTGCATCTTATGATACTGCATTCTCTTCCCTGCCCACAGTCTGCCAGCATTCTGTGGCCACTAAGCATACTCAGTCCTCCTTGGGGTCCCTATTCCCAGGGTTTGATTTTTCAGTGAAGGTTTGTTTGTTTTTTTAACTTCTGCAAACCTTGGTGCTTCCTCGTGCCTCCTCATGTGGACAATGGAAACAGAAGAATCATGTAAAATTATAAGTGACCTCAATAGAGGTTCTTACCACAGTTAGTCAGGCAAATGGCAACACTCACTGGAGTACAGAGTACCTTCTGTCACAGAAGTCATCACTCGTTAAAATATACTACCTAAATGTTTTCCTTGGGATCACGATATATTCTCCTTTTGGATACATCTCAACTTGTAACTGAAATTCTGTTCATATATAGGCATTTTTTGGGTGGGCATGGAGATATTTATAGTATATTCTATAATTGAGGAACTTTGGAGTTACTAAAAGGGAACGGGTCACACTGATTCTTCATAAATATTTGGCTGTTATTAAGAGATGTTTTGCCAAGCCATGTCCTGGGTGGTTGTTATCTTAATTTTTGTTTTGATTGAACAGTTTTGTTTAAAACTCCGGAATCCCTTGGACTGTGCAGCTAATGTTCGCTCTCTCCAGAATGTACTTCCAGCAACTTGCTCTTGGAATTCCAAGGATAAATGTGCATGTTTGGGGTTGGGTTTTTTTATGACATGCAGGTGGCAGTTGCAGATGTCACTTGATATCTGTATGATGGGATTTGCTCCTTGGCACAGCTTAAAAGGTCTTTTACTTGAGCTTCTTTGCTCCCTTTGGCTCCAGCCTCCTCACAGTGCCTTGTAAAAGTGCATGGAGCTATTGGCAAGCTAGTCAAAGGCACCTGTTTAGAGCTCATTCTTCTGTCATGTTTGCTTTCTGTACTTATTTATATAAGGTTTTATATCCCACCGTTCTTGCCCTGTCGTCTTTTCAAATCCTTGTGTGTGTTCTTATTTCCTGCCTCTTACTTTCCCCCGGGTTCACCTGGGCCTGCCTTCCCCATTATGGTGCCTTGCAGATGTTTCGGATTACAACTCCCATCAATTCCAGTCACGATCATGCTGGCTAGGGCTGAGGGGTGTTATAGTCCAAGATATCTGAAGGGCATCACACTGGGGAAGGCTGACCTGGGTTTCCTCTGGCATTGTACTTTTTGAAGATTCTTATTGGTAGCCATTAGTTGGCAAGTAACCACAGCCGTACCGCTTCGCATTAGTATTCTGGGTGTACACATGCGGGCGAACAAAGTGGCCTGCGCTGCTTTCAGGCTGGAGGTGGGGTACATATAACTTTTGAAGGCTCTTACATTTTTGAAGGCAAAAAAACTTGTGCTGATTCTATGGCAAAGTCCAATTTGCTGGTTAAATGTTGTTTTTTGTTGTGGACGTGGTTTGTTGTAATTGATTGTAAGACTGGCTTGTTGGTCCATGGGGTCACGAAGAGTCGGACACGACTAAACGACTAAACAACAACAAGCACAAAGAATTAGGAGACAAGAAGGAGGAGAAGAGAGAATTGAGAAAGCTTAGGTTCCATTGGATAAAAAGCACTAATCAGAAGATATCTAAAGGTGTTTGGCTGGAAGAGCTTCTCAGTCTGGATCGGTGGGGAGTGAATAGGGGTTCTTTTTCAGTTAGGTGCTAGAGAGCTGTTTGTTCAGTTGGAGGGATTAGTGAAGGAAGTGGAAAGAAGAGCTTTTTTGAGGAACAGATATGAGAAAGGGCTGTATTTCACTAGCAAATAACCCAGGTTCAATCCCTGGCATCTCCAGGTAGGGCTGGAACAGACTCCTGACTGAAGCAGCAGTGGTGAAGTGTGTGAGGGGGGGCCACAGGGGCAGTTGCCCTGGGCGCAAAATGGATAGGATGTCAACATTTCAACACCTTCTGTTGCTGAGCTCCATTGAAAACAGCTTCTCCATGCGAACCAGGAAGTGACCTCTCCAGACAACGAAACAACTCTTCTTTTCTTAATCTCTCTCACATGTGCACAAACACTTATGTTGATCATAGGTAATTGCGACAATCCTGAAATAAAAGTTCCACCAAAATCTGCACTCATTATTTATGAAGTTGGGAAAGGCAATCATGACTTTGAAAGGCATTGGAAATGTACCTGAGGCTGCAAGCCGGTTCCTATTTACCTGGGAGTAAGCCAATTGAACTCATTGGATCTTACTTTTGAGTAGACATGTATAGGCATACACTTTGGTACCCCCCCCCCCCTGAATTTATGTAATGTGTTTTGTTCTTTATTGTGCAGAAGACCTTTTATGTGTATAAATAAATATTTTTCTTAACGGTATTATCCTCCTTAGGATCCTGTCAAGAAGATTCCTGACTCACATGAAATTACACTGCTTCATGGGACCAAAACAGTAAGTGTCTTGGCACCTCACAGTTCTTGGAACACTGTGACAAAAGATTTTGTGGTCAGAGTTTTACATTGTTATTTTGTTGCCTTAGCTGCAGTGTGTATAATGTTTTTAATAATAATAATAATAATAATAATAATAATAATAATATATTTTTTACCCTGCACATCTAGCTGGGTTTCCGCAGCCACTCTGGGTGGCTCCCAACAGAATATTGAAAACACGATAAAACATCAAACATTAAAAACTTCCCTAAATAGGGCTGCCTTCAGGTGTCTTCCAAAAGTCAGATAGTTGTTTATTTCCTTGACATCTGATGGGAGGGCGTTCCACAGGGCAGGCGCAAATACTGAGAAGACCCTCTGCCTGGTTCCCTGTAACTTCGCTTCTCGCAGTTGAGGGAACCACTAGAAGGCCCTCGGAGCTGGACCTCAGTGTCTGGGCTGAACGATGGGGGTGGAGACGCTCCTTCAGGTATACTGGGCATGCACATGTAGCAGGCGTGATCCTCTTGAACAGTGGCAGGTGGTTTGGGTACGTTCTAAGCCATGGTCTGGCTTACTGTTGTTTCTGAACCCTCCCCCCCCCCTCAAAAAAACCCACAAGTAGTACAGTGCTACCTCTGGTTAAGTACTTAATTCGTTCCGGAGGTCCGTTCTTAACCTGAAACTGTTCTTAACCTGAAGCCCCACTTTAGCTAATGGGGCCTGCCGCTATGCCGCCAGAGCACAATTTCTGTTCTTATCCTGAAGCAAAGTTCTTAACCAGAAGCATTATTTCTGGGTTAGCGGAGTTCTTAACCTGAAGCGTATGTAACCTGAGGTACCACTTTATGCGATAAACAGTTCATGATTTCTTTGGAGAGAAACAAACCCAGGCTAGGGTGTAACACTAAGCTAGACCATGGCTTAGCTCACATCAGCATGGCAGCAGTAGGAGTGGGAGAGAAGGAAAGCAGCCACAGTTTTACCAGCGTGCACCACACTTAAGCCATAATTTAGTTTAATTATGGTTTGCAGAGACATGTGAACCAGGCCACTGTGTAATCCCATATTGCTTCAGGCGTGTGTAAATGGAAGTGGCATTATTTTCATTATAGATAATGAAGAAACTGTAATGGAAGGGAGGAAACCTTCAGGCAGCCAAGGTCAGTGAAGTCAGAGAAGCAAACATAGCCCTCGGGCCAAGCAGAAAACAAGGGCTGAGAGGCAGGTTAGAGTGAGGTCATGGAGGCCTTTATAGACATGAACAAAGAATTTGTTATAAATATGGAAAGGGGAAGAATGAGAAGCTGTATCATTGCCCCCCGTTTACCTTCCCTCCGCATCGGTACCTATTTATCTATTTGCACTGGCATGCTTTTGAACTGCTAGGTTGGCAGAAGCTGGGACAGAGCAGTGGGAGCTCATCCCGTCATGGGGATTTGAACCGCCAACCTTCTGATCAGCAAGCCCAAGAGGCTCAGTGGTTTAGACCACAGCGCCACCCACGTCCCATGGAAACTCTACAACTTGGGGCCTGGGTGGGTGATGTGATTTCCTGGGGACCACATCTACATTGGCTTGGGTTCCATGATTTGGGGGGGGGGGAGATGGGATGTTTATTGAAGATAGATGGATACTTTTTGTGAATAGTTCATGCTGTGCTTGGTAGTCAAACCAAGTTTGCTGTGCCATTGGCTGCTAATCTCCCCACACACCCTGCTCCATGATTTGCTGCCCAGGGGCAAGTTTTAAGGACCGCCGTTTCCTTCAGCCGACTCTCGTGTAAGGTCCATTCGCTGAGACTCCCATCTGTATCTCTTCAAACTAATGAATTTAAGCTGTTGATGACTGTGTTCCTGTGCAGCTGAGAAATATCAGAAAAGATTTCCCACGTTGAAGATCCTTTCCAGAAACCTAATTAATTTTCCAGTTGCCTTGCCTGTAACAGGAGTGGTTTTCCCACTGAAACTGCAGGGATAAATTTTCTCCTGACAGTTTTGACATGTAGGTGAGCAGTGGAAAGTGTTACATAATCAACTGAGATACTATAAGTGTCATGTTTTCTGTACTTACAGTTTACAGCTGCTTCAGCTGTATACGCAGTGATTGTCTAATGTGGTTTTTGTCATCTGTGGCACTCAGTATATAGTGCACTCCATTTGGAATAGTCTAATTTGCAAGCCATTTTGTGTCACAAAAGGAAGAGGCAGGATGGTGCTAGCCTAAGAAGTATTGTAATATTAAAGCTGCCACATTCTTTTAGCAGATGAAAATAACAGGATAATTCAGAACAGAATTTTTTGTATTGTGTTCAGTACTCTGCAATACTTTTAAGGGCAACTGAGCACAATCCATCTTCTGCATTTATGGGGTGCTTTGCGGGATCTTCAGAGGGCCCAAGTGAAGCTTTAATTCCTCCATCATGCAGGATTGAAACAATCAAAAATACGAATAAACCCCCCATTTCAGACATGCATGAGTGCACACATGGGAGGAGAGAATGAATCATGCAGGACATTTTCTAAAATATGCAATTGATGCAAGCTTTTATATAGTTGAAATATTACATCAAAAGGCTTCTGAAAGCTAAATGGATCTCTCATTGGATGTTCATGTAATGGTTTGTTTGGTTTTTTACTTTGCTTTCCAGGTCTCTGCTTTAGGACTGGATCCCTCGGGTGCCCGTTTGATAACGGGAGGCTACGACTATGATGTTAGATTTTGGGATTTTGCTGGAATGGATGCATCTCTTCAAGCTTTTCGATCTTTGCAACCATGTGAATGGTATATCCTGGTGTTTCTCTCTCTCTCAACCCCCTTCCCAACTTACATCAGCAATGCTCCTGACTTAGAACAACTTAATAGCAACGCTGTGTAGCAGCATTCACCAAACTGGTGTCCTTTTGATGTTGTTGGACTACAACTCCCATTAGCCTCGGGTAGCACAATGCATAAATCTGAGGTGGTGCATCTTGTATTTGATCACTACTACTCGGTTGGTGTTAGAGTCTGGAACATCTTTTCAAAAATTACTTGTTGCAGTTCTCATAGCTGCTGAACTAAGTTTGAAGAAATGCTACCAGGGTGGATAAAAATAAATGATTTTTATTAAAAAAAATTAAAGTTGGATTCTTTTAAATTTAATTCGGATTTTTGTATTTAAATCGGATTTTTTTAAAATTTAAATTGGATTTTAAAAATAAAATAAAATCTTTCTAAAGATAGTTTTCTATTTAAGTTACATTATACTCCAAAGACTACCGGTATTCATCAGGAAATAAGGATTTAGTTTAAGTTTTTTATCTGTTCTAAAATTCAGTGTAAGTTTTGTTTTTTAAAAAATGTTTAACCACATCAGTTAACAAACATGGATACATATGCTATAATGTTATTGTTTTAGTTAAATAAATTGTTTAAATTGTTATTAAGGAAATGATTATTTTTCTCCTTCCAATAAAGTACAGCAGAAAAGTTGTCCAAATATAAACAGTTAACTTATTAAACCTCACAATAATTTCATAATTATCTGTCCATGTATTTCTAATAGTATAACCAAATCAGTAATTTTTGATATAACTGTAAAAACTACTCTGAAAATTTATTATTCAAAAAATGAAACCTTCATCTGGTTGTAAATATTAAGATTATACCAGCAAGAATGAGTCTTTCTGTAAAAAAAAATGATTTAAATCAAGTCTTACTGACGAGTGATTTAAATCGTGATTTAAATTGATTTGATTTAAATCAAATCCACCCTGAGTGCTACTAAACATTTCAGACACAGCCCTCCTTGGCACAGTGCACATTGCCTCTCCTTTTACCTGCAGATCTGATCTTATAAATCCTTACTGTTTTATTTACTTGTCAATTTAGAAAAAAATATATATAAAGGCCTACGCTAAAAGAGTAAGCAAACTCACTAAATTTACTTGAGTATTTTTTTTATAAAAAAAGTGAAATAATTATAACAGCAGTAGTTCTGATAAATCTGATGCAAGTTCATACCATGTGCTTTTCATTTGTGGGATCCTTTACATGGGCATTTAGAGGTTTTACTATGGCCCAGCTAGTTAGGAAGATTCTTTCATAGGCCTGCAATTTTTTTCCCTTAAGGGAAAGCTTTTGGTTTTTGTGGTTCCCTCGGTAGCACAGGCTTGTATTTCATGCAAGACATGGCTTGTTTGGAGAATAATCTTCAGGAGATGAACGGTTGCTTCCTCATCCACTTTGCATCTGACACTGTACTGTACTTGTTACAAGGGATTTCCATTCTTCTATACTGGAGGTGAGGATGACTATATTCTTTTATACTAGAGCCCTAGGGTCACCATGCCCGATGGTCAGCAATAGCAAGAGTTGTCCAGCAACATCTGAAGGGCCACAGGATCTCTACCCCTGCTTGGGGGCTTGCTTTCATCTTCTGCAGAAGCTTCAGAATGAACACTTAAATATTTTTTTGCCCAGTTGCGTGATGGAAGACTCTCTTTGGACATAGCTAGTGAAACTGTCCTCATGATTCCAGAGCAGAGCCACATGTGCTAGTATTGTAGTGGAGGAATGTGCATTCCCATTACTTTATTCTAGCAACATTTTCACACCAAATCCTCAAAACCTCTTGTTGAACCAAAGAACACTTTGGTAGCATTGCAGGAGCGCCTTCCAAGAGGCGGAAGCTCAGTAAATGAATATGGCAATGTATGAGACCTTTAGGGCTTGCATTGTCTGTACTTAATGTCAACATTAAATCTTGATTTAATGGTTTTAATTTCAGCTGATGGGTATAAGATGAGTAGCATCCTGCACCAAAACTTGGCTAGTCCAGCTGACTTCATTCTACATTTTTCTTAAGTTTGGAAAACTGGTGAGGGGGTGGAATTAAGCATGAATATATATATATTTATACATAGCATTTAAGGGGGGAAAGGGTTTTAAAAAGCTACAGTTGACTCACAACTTGCGTGCAATCACAGCTTTATGCACTTGGCAGCCAACTGGCTGTGATCACACAGATTAAATTTACGCAAGGTGGAGAGTGGCTCTCATCAGCCCCAGCCAATCTGGCCAATAGTTAAGAAAAAAGGGGGGTTGTGGTTCAAAACATCTGACTGTCACAGTGGTACACAGCGCAAATGAACTTCCCCTCCCTTTCCTCTCCCCCCCCCCATCTGTTCTGGGTTTCCCCCCAGATTTCGGCAGGGGCACAGGAAGCGGAGAGGGGAGAGTAAGTTGCGCCGAGCAAGCAGAAATCCTTGTGCTAGCAGAACTACTTTATTGGATACCACCCAAAATGTCAGCCTGCAATTCCGGGAAGAAGAAATGTATATATTTTGTGACATGAATTGAGGATTAGTAATGTGATAGTGATGTATGTAAATGTAATTTGACGTCTGTCGGTAGAGGAGCCTAAACAAATGGTTATTGAGATTGCATTTTCAGCGCAGGTTAGCTTTTTAATACGGTTTTGAGTCTCACTGCTTATGATGCATTTGCTGTTGTTCGTCCCTTTGAATTGCTGTTGTGTTAATTTGGGGTCCAGTCTTGTCTACATGCAGGTGGGTTAAGCTAGGGAGTGAATTAACTGTCCACAGGGATAAGCAACTAGGTTTCCATCATCCTGTGGGCTTCACTAAACAGCAGATGTCTATTAACACGACTCTAATTGTGTGTGTTAATTGCATTGCACAGATTTATATTGTTATTGGCTGAAATCCAGGGATTCACATGTGTACTAGAGTCTTCAGGCAGTTTCAGTCCCCACTGGAAGCTCGTTTGAGTTTAGAAAGCAAACTTCTTTCCTTCAAAGTATTCAACTTGAAAGAAGTTTGGGGAACTTTGGTGCTGGCAGTTCCCACAGGAAACATTCATTTAATTACGGTCAGGGTAGCTACATTCAAGTAGATAGATCTTACCATTTATGATCCAGGTTTTTTGTTAGCTGGCTGCTTTCAAATGAAGTACTATTTTCTGGTAGAAAAGGGTGGCAAACGTTTCTTCGTTTTATGTTTTCTGAAACGAGCACAGCTCTCCAATGCTCTGACACAGTGTAAACAGTAATGCTATTGGAAATGTCACCCCCTAATTTTTCAGCCACCAGATCAGGTCTCTGCAGTACAGCAGCACAGGGGATGTCATTCTTGTTGTTGCGGGCAACTCCCAAGCCAAAGTCCTTGACAGAGATGGCTTTCCTGTAATGGAGTGTGTAAAAGGAGACCAGTACATCGTAGACATGGCAAACACCAAGGTAAGCAAAAGAATGCTTAACTTTCCAGACCATTTCCCTGTTCTCAGTGGAGGCTAAGGAAATGCTTCTTGCTCGTCTGAATGAAGGATAGTGAGGAACTTGCAGGAGCGTGTAGAAACCATTCTGCTGGGCACATTTGTTGCTCCACTCACTTTTGCCTTTGACCCCTCCCACCACTGGCATGCGGCCCTCAGAAGGGAATGAGGCCTCTGGGGTGAAGAACTGTCCCTGCTCCTGCATTAAAAGGAACCAGCTAAATACAGATTAGTTACACAGTCATGGCACGTTTGCCAGGAAATAATCAAACAACTGCAAAAGGGTGTGAAAAAAAGGCAAAAACAGCCTGAGAAGAACAGGAAAACTGCAAAAATGGCGGGAAAAGAGCGGGAAAATGGCTAGCAATCCCAGAAGGCTTTGCACCAACCTTTGAGACCTGTGGAGAGTTGAAGTTTGAGGAAGGAGGTTTGGAGGCAATTGGAGGGTGCTTACAGGCTTTTTAGAAGGTGTTCCCCACTGTACACGATTTCATGTATACACGTGGCACCCCAGGAACGTAACCCCCATCTTAATGGGGAGACACCTGTATAGTTGTAGTGATTTATATATACTACTAATAGTATATATATGTTGAAGTGGAATAAGCAGAGATGAAAGAAGGTGCAACTTGGGGTGGAAAAGTTGACAACTCTTAAATGTAAAATACCTGCGTATTGTAGCTTTGATGTGGACTGTTTGTGAAACAGTTTGCATAACACATCATTGTATTTAATAATGAGGGTGCCCAGTACCTGCCAACTGAAATGTCAAGAAAGGAAGGCAACAAAAATAATTCTGCTTGGAGTTTTAATCATATGCACACTTTTGCTTCCCTTTTCTAGGGACACACAGCAATGCTGAATTCAGGATGTTGGCATCCCAAAATAAAGGAGGAATTTTTGACATGCTCCAATGATGGGTGAGTGTTGCTGCCAGACTTTGCTTTCTCTTTTGGCTTTCTATTTCTGTGCTGAATTCCTCCCACTCACTCATTCACTCAGCAGAATTTATTATAGTGGTCAAGGATTAACTAGACCTGGTGTCTAAGCTGCATTATCAGTATTTGTACTCTGAAGCCGTCTTAAAAATTCCTCTTAGATTGTAGCCCTTAGCTTATAAAGTGCAGCTCAGACATTGCATCAAGGCAAGGTTTGAGTTTAGAAAAGCATAGGCCAAGCCTGGTTTCTCTGCTTTGTTTCTATATCCACTTAGCTCTTGCTTCTGTGATGCAGGAGCTCATGGGAGCAGTGTGAGAGCCGTAACTTAAAACCATGGTTTATTATTGCAAAACCATGGTTTATTGATTTCAACCATTAGTCCAAATCATAGTTTGAAAATCCTGTTTTCTGAAGCGCTCTTCAGTTGATCACCCCACCCCTCTGTTCTCTGTTGCCTATTCCCAACACTTTCCTTTTTGGAGGGAGGTGTGTGTGTGTGTGTGTGTGTGTGTGTGTGTGTGTGTGTGTGTGAATGAATGTCAATTGAAGTAGAGAAGGTTTCCTGTTGCAGGCATTCAGCTTCCAATGCATGGAGGGTGGTTGTGCAAAGGAGGGGTACCTCGAGGGGCATAAAACCCAAAGATGGTCTGATTCTGGTTTGCCAACTTAATACAATGCTAAAATAATATTTAAGCTCATTTTAACCATGTTTTGCAGTTATGTCTGGAGATAATTGGTGGGGGGGGTGTTTTTAAAGATGGTTTCCCCAACCTGGAGCCCCATTTATTCTCCAATATACACATGGAACTCCCTTGTTCTCAAGGGCTTCGTTTAGCTTCAGTGGTGTGTACCACTACTAGTGTGCAAAAGGATGCTCTGTCCATTAAAATGAATGAGGCAACCCTGTGTCCAGGAATCCCTATGTCTGAAAAGCTAAGTATCCAAAATACTGTGAGAGGAAAGTTTGAGATGACTATTATAAATCAATAACAAAACTGAGTGTGTTTGGAGTACCTCTTCTTTTAAAATTCAGATATAAAGAGCATCTGCTGTCCCCTGGTAGCGCAAGGATATCCACTTGCACAACAGGACTTCTTCCCCCATTCCTCCTATCTATGCATGTCCTACACCATCCCCAAATCTGCTCCAGAGGGTTGAGGGAACCCCTAAAACAGATTTAATGAACTCATTGGGGGAGGAGAGGTGGAGAACATTGTATCGCTCTAGGAGAAGTCCTTGTTCTGACAGAATGAAAGACTTAGCACTATGTTGGATTCCACCCAAAGAATTTTCAGTTCCAAGCACAGAAAGTGAGAAAAAAAGTTTAACATCTCAATAGCTGCTAAGATTAGATCTGATAACTTCTGTCTCTTAGGATTACAAGTAGTAAAGTATTTTTCTGTTCCATCACTTTTTTAAAAGTGGACATTTTTCTTAGCAGGACTGCTTTTGACAGTGAAAAATAAGAAATTGTATAGTCCAGACTTCCCCGTTTTCTCCGTATAAGCATGTGTTTAGCAGTTATACCAAATAAGGGTTCAGGGAATGCTTAATGTTGAAACTGCTATCCTGATAAAGTGACTAAAATGCATGGGAGCAGTGATATAAATGGATGTATAATTATGTTTCCAAAGACACTAAATTGCATTACTTAATAAGAAAGGTATTTGAAACTATTCTCTGCTAGCAGCAAGTGTCTCTTGTGCCAAGAATTGGGACTTAAGGTGCAAAAATGTAAAATCATAACAGACCTTTTATAGATTAACAGTAGTCATTTGTCACAGTGACAGAGCTACTTTCCGTACTAATTGGAGTGAAATGTTCTTTCTCAGAAATTAGCTGTGCCCTATGCAGGGATCTGTCTGAGCACTGCTGGAAGAAACAGTATACTGAAGGGTGGTGGGGGTTTGGGTTTTTTTTTGCCAGAGGCATGTTGCCATGTCTTCTAAGCTGCAAATGATCTGATACTTAGTCAAAATAATATGAGGATTGGGAAACAATAGGATTGGATGCAAAGACTTTCTTCAGAGTGCGGAACCTTAGGATTCATCCCATGGGTTCTATCCAATGGGTGTCCTTCCAAGATGAATGGTTCTTGGATTCAGTGGAGCCTTCTGCAAGTGAAAGAGCCATTTCCCTTCCTCCTGCAATCCCCTCTAACACCTCTGACACTGTTCTGTGTAGGGCTCTCAAACTCTGGAGCAGATTATTGGGGGGCGGAGGTGGCCCACAATCACCTTGGCCCCTATTCTCCTGACAGAAGCCTCCACCTGATCAAAAAAAACCTTCAATGGCTGGACACTGGTTGCATACGAACTATCGTTCTTACTCAAATCTTCAGCTATCTAAAGTGCTTTCACATGGAAGATGGAGCAAGCTTGTTTTCTCCTGCTTTGGAGGGTAGGACCAAACCGGTGGATCCAAGTTTCAAGGAGATTCCAACTCAAAATCAGGAAGAACTTTCTGACGGGAAGAGCTGTTCAGCTGTGGAATGGACTCCCTCAGAAGGTGGTGGACTCTCCTTCCTTGGAGAGTTTTAAAGCAGAGGTTGGATGGCCATCTGTCATGGATGCTTTAGTTGAGTTTCCTGCATTGCATGGGGTTGGACTAGATGACTCTCAGGGTCCCTTCCAACTCTATAATTGTACTGGTTGACATTTATATTGAAGGTATAATCAACAGCAGAAAGAGCATTAAGGCTGCAGTTTATAAAAGGTCTTGGAGCAAAAGTTACAGAGTGTGGCTGTTTCTGAAGCTGGTCTGCCCAAGGCTTAGCATGTAAGCTGTATGCATGGTGTAGCATCTCTCTGGTCCCCGCAGTGCTGTGCTTTCATTGCAGTTATGTCTTCATATGGGACAAAGTAGAATAATCAAGCTCTGAATGTGTGTTCTTATGTGCGTTTTTATAGATAGATAGCTAATAGCTAAACTTACTTGCTGTAATTCAGTCAGTCCTTTGCAGAGGGCTGCAAGGTTCCTTATTTAAATGATGTGACTTGTTACTTGCAATTACTTTGGCTCCCTGCTTCTCCATTTTCACCACTGCCTGAATCTGTGGCCTGGTCTGCACAGCTCATTCAGCCAAGCTATGGCTCACCAGTACCACAGAGAAATGCTTGCAGCTGCTTTGCTCTTTCCTGGGACTGTTTACTCCTGCACCACGCTGAACCTAAGCATGAGCCGTGGCCAAGAAATACTTCAGCAGGTCATGCGAACCAGATCAATGTAAAAAACAAAACAATGTTTTCCCCTTTTGAGTTTTTGTTTATGGATAAACCTAGTTTCATATCCTGGTTATGAATGCAGTTTGGACAGCATTGTCTGTACCTGCATGCTATACCTTTAAGGGCAAATGAACCTTCCTATATATTCATAGTGTATTATTCCTTTAGCCCTGAGCTGAGGATTTGCCTTTGCAGGCATTAGGATTTTCACACCAGCTGCTGCAGTCCTAGCCCTGGAAGTGGCGTAGAATTGATTGATAACAAATTGGACTTCCCTTTTTCATCTGGGCATTTCATTATATTCAAACTGAGTATTGCATATTATTTTTTGATTAATTCATACGGGATGAGGCACTATATACCTTCCATTTTGTGTGTCAATTATGTGTAAGTTTCTTTACCATTGAAGCCTTTACGAGAAGTGTTGTTTCATATGCTGGCTACTGGGTGGTGCTCAAGCATTAAAAATCAGTTCTCACTTTTCCCAGGGAACTAGTCTCAACACGGCAAAGGCTTCTGGTTTCCATCGGCCACAGGAATAGAAATCTCAGAGTTGTTCCCAAAGTCTCTATTTTTCTTGGCAGTCTGTTCTCAGAGGGGCTAATGGAAACAAATGCCTACTTAACAATGTTCTTTGAGTTAATGCGGTTACTGTTCCAGCAAATTAGACTTCATTATTATTATTATAACCTATAATCTATGGGATGTGGCTTTTGTTTTGAAGGACACAATCAATATTATCTTGTTTTCAGAAGTATAACTACAGCTAATGTTTAATAAGGCAACAGAAAACAACAGGAACTGGCTAGCATTTGGGTCACATATATCAAATAGTCTTGGAGGAGGCAGGTGTGTGTGCATAGATGCACACACACAGCCACATATACACCTACCTATGTTGAGTTGTGATGGCTATGTAGTTAAAGCTGGGCTGCTGACGAACAAGATGGGGATATGCTGAGTGACAACATAATGTTGAGTGATGGTTAGAGAGAGAGAACCTGGATGGGAGTTGGAAGGGAGTATCCTAGAAATGGGCAGGGCTAATTGGCGGAAACTTTAACAGGAGTACTCCCTCCCCACTGCAATATGAATTAGTACCTCTGATGTTCAAGCAGGGTAAATGTGTGCAAATTGTTTGGAAACAGAAGTCATTAAGGTCCATATTCTGTAGGCTTTTCTCTTGCCATTATTTTAAATTGGCAGCCATTTCAGATGAGTAGAAAATTCATCCACATGGCAAAGACCAGGCATCCCCAAACTGTGGCCCTCCAGATGTTTTGGCCTACAACTCCCATGATCCCTAGCTAACAGGACCAGTGGTTAGGGATGATGGGAATTGTAGTCCAAAACATCTGGAGGGCCGAAGTTTGGGGATGCCTGTACTAGACCCATACTCTCTCACTAAAACAGCAAAAGGGGAAACTTAACAAGTGAAGGGGTGTTGTGTGTGTTTGTTGTCAGCATTTATAGCGCTTTGTGCAATGTCCAAATTATGTTGTCTGCTGTCCTTACCTGTAAGGAGTCATAGTCCCTGTATTGCAGATAGAGAGAATGGCTCACAGAGAACAACTTGTCTAAGGCCACCTGGTGAGCTCACTGGCAGAGGTGAGATTCAACTGGGAGAATTTCAAATTTGTAGCTCAAGCTGCTAATTGCTGTGCTACACCCTACTTTTTGTCTAAGGGGCTTGCATAGAATTTCCCAGTTACCTCCCATCCAGGTAGCTCGTAGCATCAGGCACCCTTAGCTTCAGCAGCAGAACTGAACCATGGGCCAAGTCTTGAGCAGCTTCATGTGGTCTTCATATTTTGTAATAAAACTAGTGTGTGGTGCATTGTGGAAGGCACCTTGTGCCTAGAAGACAAATACAACCCTCTGGGGGCTCTGCGTGGCTCTTGGCCTCTTCCCAGGTTACGCCTCTCGCTCCCCAGGCTGCCTCTCTCACTGGTCCTGCTTCCCACCCCAAGTAGTTTAGCCGGGCTGATATGTGACCTTGAACTCTGACAGTGCCTCCTGCTTGTCCGGATGGAGGACGGAGGCGGGTGTGTGTGTGTAGAAACAAGCCTACTGTACAATGGTAAAATTGGCATTCGTTGCTCCACCCGCCACCAGTATGTGTGGCCCTTGGAAAGTTGCCCAGAAGGGAATGTGGCTGAAAAAGATTCCCCTCCCCTGCATTGTGGCCCAGCAGCTGCTGCTGCTGTAACAAACGCAGCACAGACACAACATCTCTATATAATGGGTGCTATATTGCACTACCAAAACAGTGATGCAGCCTAACTGTTACCGTGCCATAAACTTTTGTACCTATCCAGTTACCTCTCATCTAGGTTCCCAATCAGGATCAAATGATCCTAGATCCCAGATGGAAGCTGGTGTGTTCTAAAACTTGTTCTCATATGCTTGAATTGTGAGACTTAGCGTGGTTGAGAAGGAAATGGCGAAGCATCCCTGGGACAGACCTGCTTTGTTTTTGTTTTGACATTTAAGGGTTAGAATTGAGAGACGTAGCAACTAGTTAAAAAAGGGGTGGGGATAAATCTTGGTCCAAGTACAGCTGTTGCACTGTGTCGGTCACTTTTGAATTTAGTGTAATCCCACCTACTTTTGCTCTAGTGTTAATGGTACGCTTATTCTGTACTGTATTAAATTAAAATGCAACATCAGCTCATTTCTTTTTTTAAAAAAGACATAGAATGCTTTTATGTTGGACATCGGCAAGCGTGGACAATGAAACCTTCTGCACTTTACTTAGGTTAGTTTCTCACATTGCCAGCTGAGGGCCCCCCAGTGTTGTAAATGATTGCTGATGAACTTAAACATGCCCAGAATAAAGCAGCACCTGTTTAAATATTGAAAGTTAACCAGATGCTGGTTCTGAGAGCTGCTTGGTGGTGGCTGGGGAGAACCTTCAGTACCTTTTCGTCTGTAAGTTTTAAATCGATGGCCACCCAAGTTCTTAGTAATAAACCAGATACTTTGATGCACAGCTCTTTTACTCACCATTGATTTCTTTCCTTGCAAGCATTTCAGATAATGACTTTCCTAGCTAACATGGCTTTAATACCCAAAAGTTGCGCTGCCGTAAAATCTCTGACAAAGTCGGGCTTCAGCATGTTAATATTTATAGCCCTTCCAGCATGTTATCATCCCTGAAGTCCTTCCACTGTTTTCTGGACTGGGCCAATGAAGATCTGTGCAGGAACCTGCAGCTGGGCCATCAAATATATCACCAAATATAGCAGGGGTGAGAAACCTGTGGCCCTCCAGATATTGCTGGACTACAACTCCCATCATCCTCTGACCATCAACCATGGTTCCTAAGGCTGATAAGAACTGAACAATCACAGGTTCCTCATCCCTAAATCTGAGAACTGGAATGTAAATGTAGCAGGTTTTAGCCAGAATGAATTGTTTTTGTTTGTTTGTTTGTTTTATTTACCTTATCATCAGAATTAAAACAAAATTAAAATCAGAATTTCTTGAATGGTTTGCAAACTACCTTCTGAAGTAGCATAAGGACTCCTATAACAGCAAAATGGGCATTGTTGCTGCTATATTTCCTCAAAATTTTCACAAAAGGTGCTTATCACCAGCTTGCTAGTCAGAGTTATAGGAAATAATAGCAGCTTAAAATGTATGTACAGTAAGCAGTTGTTTCATTAAGTGGGAAAGTGTTTCTAGGTGCAACCTGTTTTTCACAGGAAAAGTTGGCTTCTATTTATGTGGAAAAATATTTCTAGAAGTTTCTGCGGGGCATTCATTTTGTGAACGTTGAAAATCCTCAAATATTTGAAATGTTTAATGTGATTTGGCCTATTTTGTTTCCAGACATGACATCAAGCTCCTCAGTGAGGAGAACACGCTCATGTCCTCAGCACATCCAATCCTGGAAAGTGTGGAATTTTCCAAACTTTGTATGTGAGGTTATATTTAGGACTGCACCAGTAATGAATGTGTGTTTCTTGGGAATTGGTAAACATCTTTAAGTGCTGCTATTTGAAACAAAGCAATAAACAAAATAATTTATAGAGTTCTAAAAGTCCTAGGCTTTCATGTAAAAACAAAATTGGAATATGAGATGAATCATCAGGGGTTTTTCGATTTTTATCTGGCTTTTTTCTTACCACACATGGGATGTCTATTTTTGTGAATAAGCAAGATGGAGCTGAGTGATATTAAATTCCCACATAGCAGGTGTTCTATGTCCCTAGCCTCTCTCTCCTTGCCCCCACCCCCTCTTTCAGAAATGGAATTGCAGCCAACCTTGAAATTTAGCAGTCTTGAGTTTTGTGATTTGTCATTGGAGCCAGTAGTGTGGTTTATCTTGCAGCTGGTTTATTGTAAGAAAGTTCCTTTACCGGATCTCGCTCTTTCCATCTATTAGCTACCCAACTTAACACTTGGACTTCTTTTTTTAATAGCATTCCTTGAAAATGTTTATCTCCGACTTCCTAGGACTGTCTCAATAATGCCATCTGGAACTAGAGTTTTCATGTGTGTGTGTTTGTGTGTGTATTTTATTTTAATTTAATACATTGAATATTGTCAGAATAAAGTTTATTGTGAGGACTCAGCCTTTACACATATATCTACAAAGTAGTATTAAAATTTATTACATGTAGCCTTAATACATTTGTTATCTCTCCAGGAATTCAGGGTATACACAAGCTTCCCTGTACCCTTCCATGTTACCTCACAACTCTCCTGTGAGACAGTCAAAAACTGTATCTCCAGGTGAAGGGAGCAGGTTTAGTTCCCATTTGCTTTCTTCCATACCAACAACTGATTTCATAGAAAGCTACCTTATACCAGATCAAACTACTTGCTCTTCCCCTGGTTGTCATTCATATCTGAAGTAAAGAGAAGTAAAGCACTGTGTTCGGGTACAGTTCTGCTTTGGCTGCAAAACTCATCCTGTACCCTTGGCAGTGAGTTTCTTCACTGCCTCTGGCAAGGATCCTTCAAAAGGTACAGCAGAAGTGATGTGCACTGCAACCCCCAGGGGCTCTTTGCAGTGTACAAACCCCTCCCACCACAAACCTAGGAAAGTGCCGCAGCTCAATTTTAGATAATAGGATTTGTGTGCGGAAGGTCCCAACTTCCCATAAATAGGCAACAGGAGATGTGAAATACCTCTTCCAGAAACCCTGGAGAGCTACTTGTTTTCAGGATAGACAACACTGGGATAAATGTATAAAGCATCTAGAATCATAGAATTGTAGAGTTGGAAGGGACCCCGAGGGTCATCTAGTCCAACCCCTGCAAAGCAGGAATCTCAGCTAAAGCATCCATGACAGATGGCCATCCAACCTCTGCTTAAAAACCTCCAAGGACAGAGAGTCCACCAACTTCTGGGGGAGTCTGTCCCAATGTCAAACAGCTCTCATTGTCAGAAAGTTCTTCCGGTGGTTTTGTCAGAATCTCATTTCTTGTAACTTGAATCCATTGGTTCAGAGCAGGAGAAAACAAGCTTGCTCCATCTCCCATGTGACAGCCCTTTTGATATTTGAAGATGGCCACCATATGTCTCCTCAGTTTCCTCTTTTCCAGGCTAAACATACCCAACTCCCTCAACTGTTCCTCATAAGGCTTAGTTTCCAGACCCTTGAGCATCTTGGTTGCCCTCCTCTGCACACATTCCAGCTTGTCAGTGACTTGGTATATGGCAACTTCCTATGTTCGCAACTTTTGACCTATGATAAAAATGGACATTTTGCTAGCATTTGAGCCAGTGGACGCTGGTCTCTTGGGGTGTATGGGGCACAGCCCCACAAATCTCAGTCTCCCCCTCCATTAGCCCTCACCTGCCAGGCTTACAATCAATTCAGCAGATGGTACTGCCTGTCACCTTGCACCTCTTAGGTCTCAGTGTCACCCCTTGTGGAGCCCAGGAGGGAAGAGAACAGGGACAAAACTTGGATGAGTTGCCTGTGACGCTCATTGACTCTGTCTCTATCCGTTGGCTCTGACTTCATTTACCCTGCCTTCTACCCTACCAATTCCCGTGGGCAACATCCACCACTCTTTGAGTAAGGATGCTCTTTTCTGAGTGTCCCCTCAATCTGAAGTTTAGAGGGTGACCTCAAGAGAGGGCCTTTTTAGTGGCATCCCCTTCCAAGTTGCTCCTAGGAAACCGCCTGATGCCCACTTTGTTGACTTCTCAGTGCCGTTCTAATATTTTTTGTTCACTCTCGTTATTTTAGTCCCTCTGGTATGGTTATAGGTTCAGTTCTGTCAGTTGCTGGTTGTTTTTAGCTCCTTCCAATATCATTGTGCTGGTGTTTTTGTATTTGGGTTTTATGCTGAGTTGGATTAATTGCGGATTGTAGCATTGTTAAATTACACTTTATTTCTTAAATGCCTAAATAGTTAATTTGATGAGGCATTTAACACGTATAAGTAGCAAACAGATGCATGATCCTAAAGGGAAAACCTCCAGCGCATCTT
The DNA here is from genome assembly GCA_034641385.1 of Darevskia mixta. NCBI lineage: Eukaryota > Metazoa > Chordata > Lepidosauria > Squamata > Lacertidae > Darevskia > Darevskia mixta. The sequence goes on along the minus strand of JAWWNH010000062.1, from coordinate 2,107,020 downwards.
CATTGAAAACGAAAGCCATTTTGCTTCACTCATTGTGGTCAGGTGTCTGAAATCAGTCGACAATACAGCACCACCCTCATAATTGTTTGCAAAGTGAGGCAAATTTAGAACAGTCAAGTGAATTAGATTGTGACAGTCTCGGAAAGGGAAAACAAAACTTTCAGTTTGCTGTTGATCCATTTTCACCATGCAAATGATTTCTGCAACCATGACCATGGTGCACAAAAGCTGGAGATGAAAGTTATTAGTCTGAACACCTCCTGCGTCATCACAGTGTTATACAAACATTTTGTGCTCTGTACACAGCTAATGCTGGCCAGGCTGTAGTTTTCTGAGCAGCTGGACTAGTAGAGAAGTCACGCCAAGGCCAATACCAGACATTTGAATAAACAGCACATATCATTGGTTTTTGTTTAGATTACAGCATTTGTCTTCACCATTTCAAGACCACCTGACAAGGAGCACAGGCAGTTAAACTACTACACGTCTGTGTTGGTACTCTAAGCTTTTGTTTTTAAGCGGAAGATCACTGATTTAATGGGCAAGCCTGAAACTCTTTGCTTTTTTCCATTTATTCCCATTTGGGGCCAATGATAGTACTGTATTGAGAGGAATCATCTAAACCAGCTGTGATGTATTTAAGGCTTCCATCTTGCCTGGGAGCAAGTCCCATTCGGCTCATGAGACTTATCTCTAGAGGAAATGTGCTTGGGATTGTGTTTAGACCTTGGAGATTGAAAGACCACTAGGTACTAAAGTGTGAAAATAGTTCATTTGCTAAGTTTTTCAATCTTTTGCTTCTTCCAAAAATATTAGGGTGGCATGCATAATTCTCTTCCTTCCTTCCAGCACTCATTGATCCTTACAGCAATGCTGTAAAGTAGATTAGGTTGAGAGAGAGGGTGACAGGGTCAAGGTCACCCAGTAAACTTCATGGTTAAGTGGAGATTAAGTGGCACAAGGAGAAGGGGACGACAGAGGATGAGATGGTTGGACAGTGTTCTTGAAGCTACTAACATGAGTTTGGCCAAACTGCGAGAGGCAGTGAAGGATAGGTGTGCCTGGCGTGCTCTGGTCCATGGGGTCACGAAGAGTCGGACACGACTGAACGACTGAACAACAACAAAAGTGGAGATTTGAACCTGGGGCTTCCAAGTCCTTGAACCACTATGCTACACTCACTCACGTAGCTCACAGATTGAATTAGAACCAAACCCAGTGGGAGGTTTCTCTTTGATACCGCTGTAAGGAGTATTCTTGCAAATGAATCATAGCAAGAAATTTGAAGGTAACAGGGATGATCAAGCAATGGAACATGGTGTGAGTCTTTGCAATTCAGTGAGAATCAGCAAAACCTGAATATAAGTGCTCTGATGTTTTAGAGCTTTAGGTTTAGCTCTTTGTTAAATAATTAGAAAGAATCTTACTAAAATGAAAATTAAAAAAATAGGGTCCCACCAAGTGCCCCACAAGCCAGGAAAACGTTCCTAAGCCAGGAAAACTGAAGCCCACACTGCAAGGTGGGCATCCATCTGTCTCAGGAGAGAATGGAGGAGTGCGCCCGGTTGTGCTCCTGCAGATGCGTCATTGCGTTTCTTCTCTCTGAGCTTTTCCCAGCAGTCATTCTTCTTGCAAGACAAGACTGTAATACAGGGATGGTAAGATGGAGCAAAAATTACTGGCAAACCCTGTCCCTTCTGTGTGGTTAGTATGCAGAGAAAGATATTATGTAGGCCATCATTGCTTCCCTTGCTTGTGTGTTACATCTTGCATCCATTGGTTAGGACACTGGTGGGAGCAAGTCTATCAGCAGTTAGGTGGAGTGATGCCAGCAGGCTTTTCTTTTATTGTCGCCAAAAGGGATAGCTGGTTTTTCTAAGCAAAAAACAGAAAATTCAGAAAAGGGTCCTGCAAATATCTGTGGCAGGACTTGGCCTCCGCAGGCTCTCTGTGGCTGTAGCACGGAGACCAATAAGCAGTCGAGAGCAGTTAACCCAGCTGCAGTGCTGAGCCTCTCTGCTCTCCAGGACCAGAAGGACCAGGAATTGGAAACATGTGTTCTACTACTGAGTTACGGCTTCCTTTGAGTCCTAAAGGATGTGAGTCTGATACCTTCTTTCCAGAAGTGTGCTAAGAAATTGCAAAGTGGAATGTGTTAATGCCCTATAAAAGGTTGGGTTCTTTAGCTTTAAACACCCTTGGTGCCTGGTTCGTTTTATGTTTAATGCACATATGTTTCAACTTGGCTCTTGTAGGACCACTGTGTGACTCAAATGTATAGACCAAGACCCTGCACAAGACCCCTTTATATCAGTGGTTCAGACAGCTTCGTGCACCCAGCAGGGACCCTGGATAGAGTTGTCTCCTCTGCTCAAGTGACCTGAAAAGCTCTTTCACATGCTAGACCTTCTGGACTGGCACTGCATTTCTTATCGGCCCATTGGTGAGTTAGACACAGGCATATCTCTACAGACAGGATCCTTTTTCCTGACCCTCTTAGGCTTCATTCTAGCTGAATCTAAGTTTTAGCAGTTTGCAGCCGCAGTCATGGTGAAGAAACTGAGTCAACCACTTTTGCTTAGATTCTGCATTACAAGTGTAATTATTATATGTTTATCAGATAGCAAAGCACAAAAATATAATTTTAGTTTTTAAATGTTGAAGTTATAGCTGAAGCCTTAGAGGACATTGTTTTGATTTGGAAACAGCAGAGAAAGAGTTAATTTCACAAAATGCAATTTTTGACATGACATTAAATAGTATTCCTGGAGGCCCTTGGCTTAATGCTATGAAAATTCAGTGTGTGTGTGTATCTCTGCTTTTTATCTCCGGTTGTCTTACTGATGCTTTATTCGTTCTGCATATTTTAATCATGCATTTGGGAACACTTTTCCGGGAATTGCAGTACTTTTTTTCAGTGGTCCTGAAGAATATATACAACTGTTGCTGAAAAGATGAGCAAGTTCTTGTTTTTAAAGGGCGGGGGTTAGCCTTGGAATGATTATGTTGGGTTTTTTATATATAAAAAAGTATGTGCATTAGGTTAGGTGCAGTCCAGAGAACGATAAGTACACTCTTCCCATTGAAATACATGCTAGATCTTTAAAAGTCTGCTTCCAAGCATTGTCACTGCTGAATGTCCCCCACCCCCACCCCCACATCATACCTGTTAGTAGTAGTATAACTTGTTCATCTAATCAAGTTCTCATGTGTATCAGGAAAATAAATGCATTTGCCGGCATGGCAAAAGAGCATATTCTCACTTCAAATGGGAGTACAATGGTACCTCGACTTACGAGCAACTCGACTTACGTATTTTTCGAGTTACGAATGACTTCCAGAAGAAAAAAAATGGCCGCCGCAACTGAATTTTTCAACTTCCGAAAGGAAGTCGCGGCCGCTTTAATAGGATTTTTTCCAGGCAATTCCAATACTTGATAAGATGGAACCTTTCAAGAAGTGGCAGAAGACCATATCAAGATTTGTCTGGCAGGGGAAAAAACCCAGAATCAAATTTAAGATACTAACAGATGATAAGAAAAGAGGGGGCTTTTCCCTGCCGGAATTAAGTATTTACTTTGAAGCGGCAGCCTTCTGCTGGTTGAAAGATTGGTTCCTATTAGAAAATACAGATATACTAGACCTGGAAGGACATGACAATAAATTTGGATGGCATGCATATTTATGGTATGATAAGATAAAGGCCCATCAAGGATTCAAAAATCATATAATAAGAAAGGCTCTTTTTAGAGTCTGGATGAAATATAAGGATCTCCTGGAAAGGAAAACACCCAGATGGTTGTCACCAGCAGAAGCAAAGGCCTACAAAAGAGTTAACATGGAAGAAAATTGGTTAAAATACTCCGAGATGTTAATATATGAAGGAGAACAAGTCAGGTTGAAACCCTTTGAGCAACTAAGAGGAAGGATTCGAGACTGGCTACAATATCATCAGATCAATGAACTTTTCAAATTGGATAAAAAGATTGGCTTTCAAGAGGAAAAATCAAAATTGGAAACAGAACTGTTAGAACCAAAGATTAAGACTTTGTCAAGAATGTATAATCTGCTGCTGGAATGGCATACGCAAGATGAGTTAGTAAAATCTGCAATGATAGACTGGGCAAAAGATGTTGGACACAATATTATGATGGCAGACTGGGAAAGACTATGGAGAACAGGTATAAACTTCACAGCATGTACTTTGTTAAGAGAAAATATAATGAAAATGATTTACAGATGGTATCTGACCCCAGTGAAGCTGGCAAAAATCTATCATTTGCAGGACAATAAGTGTTGGAAATGTGGCAATACGGAAGGAACATTTTATCATGTGGTGGACTTGCCCAAGGTTGAAGGACTTCTGGGAGATGATATATAATGAGTTGAAAAAGGTGTTTAAAAACACATTTTTGAAGAAACCAGAGGCCTTCCTCCTGGGAATGGTCCACCAAGTATTACCAAAAGAAGACCACACCTTGTTTATGTATGCCACAACAGCAGCAAGAATTCTTGTTGCAAAATATTGGAAGACAAAGGACTTACCTACATTGGAAGAATGGCAGATGAAATTGATGGATTATATGGAAACCGCTGAACTGACCGGGCGAATCCGCGACCAGAGGGACAACGTAGTGGAAAAAGAATGGAGAAAGTTCAAAGACTATCTTAAAAAATATTATAAAGTATAGAATTGAAACAAATAGAAATGTCAATGTAAAAATTAGTTTATAAAAGAATAAAATAGTAAATAGTATGGTGATATATAGAAGAAATAAGTGTTAAGTAATATTGAAGTAAAGTTTCTTTATTATATATATACATTAGGAAATATAAGGTTTTAGAAAAAGAATCTGGAAATTATTTTAGGCTTTAAGGAGTGTAATTAAAATAAGAATGTTGGTAGAAATGATAAGATTTACCGTATTTTACGCTCCATAGGACGCTCCGGACCACAAGACGCACTTAGTTTTTAGAGGAGGAAAACAAGAAAAAAATATTCTGAATCAAATTTTTCAGTTGGTGGTGGCCCAAAATGTCTTTCCGCTGCTCTGTTTCCATGCTCCTTAGCATATTGTACTACCTGTAGTTTAAAAGGAATCTTATATGCTAGTCTTTTCTGCTTTATCATCCTTATCAGAATGGGGGAGGTTTTCTACAAGAAAAGACAGTGATTATTCTGTTCTATTCTATTCTATTCTATTCTATTCTATTCTATTCTATTATTATAATAGCATATGCATCATTTGCTTTCTTGAATTGTGCTAGGCATAGCAGCCAACTCCTAGAAGCCTAGGAGTTTTTGAGAGTCATTCCCCCCCCTCATGGTTGATGGGCATGTGAGGTGGGGCTTACCTGCCCCCCCCCCAATATATTTGTTTAAAATTGGAAGAGGGAGGGAGGGAGGGAGGGAAGGAAGGAAGGGAGAGGGAGAACTCAGATTTGTGGGTGCCTGTTGGTGACGCTGTGATGCTGGAACTCCGGAGCAAGAGGAGATGGGGAGATGCTGGTACAGGAGCCCAGGAGCAATCTCTGCTTGCTTTACAGAGAGGCAGGAGGAGGGGAGGAAATATCAATGTGCCCACAGCCCCTGCTTTTTTCCTTATTCATGTCCTTTTAGCCTTGCAAAGCCACCTAAGCCAAATGCAACCCTCTGCAAGGCTCATTATACCGCCAATAGAACACCTCATTAAGAACTGATAACACTGATAACACTCCTGCTTAAAAACAATAGGGTAAAGCTGTTAGCTGTTAAATTGAAATATTCCCTGAAAGGGGATACAAATGTATCAATCTAAAAATAAATAAAACTCAAAACCTCAAGGAAAACTTGTTACACTTGGGTATGCATTTTTGTCTTGATTCTTGGACACAAATGTATCTCTTCATTCCACTTTTTTAACTTCTGTATCCCAGAGTAGGTAAGAACACACAGTTCCATCTGATACAGGAAAAGGGATTTTATTAGTGAACAAATAAAACTAGAGAAGGTGAGAGAATGGCAAATGTACCGGTACATGCAAATGTTCAGTTCCCCCACCCACACAAAATCCTGTCAGGCGACAACCACATCTTTTGTTTGTAAACAGGACAATCAGGAATATCCCTCTCCCTTCTATTCATTATTCCCTTCACCTCACTCGATATCTGCTCCATTGTCCTTTTGCCGGGGTAAATTACGGTACTTGTAATTTTTTTAAAGCGAGATTTCCTCAGCTTTGTTTTGCCCCCAGGGTCCCAGCCTCTTCTCTGATTGTTCCCCTTCAGTTAGTAGCGACGATCAGGAAACTTTGAAGTTTAAAAGGAGTTTAGGCAAAGTGGGGGAGAGCCGGTTTGATGCCTGCGAACGCCTGTTTTTCAAGCCTGTTTTTCTGAATGGAGGTGGTGGGGAGGATCCAACAGCTTCTCCACGGCCACCCCCCACCCTCCGCCGAATGCAGCGGAGGGGAGGCGGCAGCAGGGAGAGGAGCAGTTGTCGCTGGATCCACCCGCAACCCCCGTTCGCAAAAGCAAGCCTGTTTTTTGCAAACGGAGGTGGTGGGGAGGATCCAACAGCTTCTCCACGGCCACCCCCCACCCTCTGCCGAATGCAGCGGAGGGGAGGCGGCAGCAGGGAGAGGAGCAGTTGTTGCTGGATCCACCCGCAACCCCCGTTCGCAAAAGCAAGCCTGTTTTTTGCAAACGGAGGTGGTGGGGAGGATCCAGCAGCATCTCCGCCACTGCTCCCCGCCTCTCGCCGCTTGCTCGACAGGGAGCCTTCGCTCCATAAGACGCTCCAACCTTTCCCCTTACATTTTAGGAGGGAAAAAGTGCGTCTTATGGAGCGTAAAATACGGTAACATTAGGAAATTGCTAGTAGACAATAGATAAGGAGAATCGACATAGAGGGACAGATTGGAGGAAGCCAGCAGAGAATGTTAAGGATATCTGATAAGAGTTATAGTTTTTGTATGGTGAGTGTTTGTATGTATGTTTTATTGTTTTATTGTTTGTTTGTTTATTTTTGTGTTTAAAAATAAAAAACATCATAATAAAAAATAAAAAATTAATAGGATTTTTTCCGACTTGCGAATTTTTGAATAGGATTTTTTCGACTTACGAATTTTTTTCGCTCAATGCATTCCTATGGGGATTCGACTTACGAATGTTTTCGACTAACGAAAATCGCGTCGGAACGCATTATCTTCGTAAGTCGAGGTCCCACTGTAGACTGGTAGATTGCATGTTGCACCAACACTCTGATCCCTGTTTAGAAATCTCAAGAGCTACAGGCTTAATTACAAACACAAACTTAAACGTTTTAACCTAAATCTTGTGGCCTTTCTCTAGGAGATAGTCACACTGTGTATTTTTCTTCTTTTTAACATGTATGACTACATCCAAACATTTGCTGATTGAATTCAGTGTGTTAATTTTGTTTGAAAATTAAGTTTGTTTGCATGCATCTAAAAGCTAGTTAGCCTATTCTCTGCCAGAGATTCATATGCGGTCTACTATTGCCAGCATGCACTGTACCTCTTATTGCCAGTAAGGCAATATGGCAGGTGGAATGCATGGTGAATCTGTTTGAAAAAAAGAATAGGAGGCAAAAGCTCGCAGTTCTGTGTGAGTTTTATGCCTGAGGTGGTTGCAAGTGCAAGGGAACATCCCCCTTGGCACTCCACGACTCAAGACCCAGAATCTTGAAGAATTGCACCTCTGTAGTAGCATGTGGTTATATGCACATTTACATACAACACATGCTTGGGGCTATGTATAGGCTTGGTAACAATTTTATACACACACAAAATAGGTTTGGGGTCAGTCTAAAGCTTCAAACAACTTTGCAATTCTTGAAATCTCAGATCTGGGGAAAAACCAGACCTAATTGTTTTGCTATGCAAATTGGCAATCTAGAGATTGTTAGCAAGCCTACACATGTACTGATCACACATTTCAGGCAGAGGCCCTTCTCGGTAGTGGCGCCCACCTGTGGAACACCCTCCCATCAGATGTCAAGGAAATAAACAACTGCCTGACTTTTAGAAGACATCTGAAGGCAGCCATGTTTAGGAAAGTTTTTAATGTTTGATGTTTTATTGTGTTTTTAATACCCTGTTGGAAGCAGCCCAGAGTGGCTGGGGAGACCCGGCCAGATGGGCGGAGTATAAGTAATAAATTATTATTATTATTATTATTATTATTATTATTATTACCTGTAAACATGCATGTAAACAGATGTCACAATGGAGGTGTGGTTTTTCCAAAATCCTGGGCCTAGCATCATGATGCACCAGGGAGACATTGCCTTGCATTTCATTCACAAAAGGGGAAATTACAGAGTCCGATTTGACCAAAAATGTACCAGGGAGAAATTTGACTAAAAGTCAAATTTGACTAAAAGTGGGTTTGGACCACGTGAGGTCAGCAAGATCCGATCAGAAAACTGGAAAGAAATCGAGGAATGAGGGAAACCAAAGGATGAAAGCACCCAATATTACCTGCTCCAAAATGCAGAGAAAGAGTAGGTGATGGCTGGGCTTGACAGGCATTGTGGTCCAAAACATCTGCATGGCACCAAGTTTGTAAAGGCTGATGGACACCATAGTCTGCTTCCTCAGTTGTGCATGCAAGAACCTACACTTTGCACAATGAAGCTCAAGAAGTTAAGGGGCATGCTCAGGATAACAGCAAAGCAGAGCACCTCAGTAGCAAGATAAAATGCTTTTAATAGTACATCATATTCTTTTTTCTTTTTTATTGTATTGCTGCCTAAAATACTGTGTTTTGTAGGGTATCTCAGGGAGGTGTTAACAGTTTTACTGGCCTTTCTACACCTTTGGATGTTTCTAGTCTAAACCCTCAAATTACTCTACACGGCCTTTTGAAACAAAAGCAATATGATGTATGCTCTGCACTTTGGTTCATTCTGCGGCAGTGGAAACTTTACTGTCAAATCTCTCCATATTGAGATGTACGTGCATGGGTGTCAGTGTGATTTAGCATCTACTGGCAAATGTTCCGCTCTCCCAGAGTTGAACTCTGAGATAAGATGCAGATCTTCCTTCATCATCGTAAAACTACTAGACTGTGTCCATTCTTTCTACCCAAAATAAATACCTGGCTTGTAGTACTTTGTTGTGCAAACGATCAGGCACAAGGTTAATAGGAAGCACGGGGGGAGTAAGTGTATGAAAGCACCAAATAGTTCTTTCAAGACCAACCAGTGTGTGTGTGTGTGTGTGTGTGTGTGTGTGCGCGCGCTAAAATGCTAGAACCAAACACACTTGTAGCTGAGAATTAAAGTGAAAGCTAGATGACTGCTGTGGTGTCATCTAAATTCACATACCCTGAGCCAAAGCAGGCCAGAGCCCCGACCGTGATGAGTACAAGTGGTTTCTGTACAAGTGGTTCATAGGCAAACTGCAATAGTTGGGTGCAGAAACCAGAGTAGTGATTCACATCTGGGAGAGGAAATATTCATCCACTATAAAGATCAGTAGCATATAACCTCTAATATTTGTACTTGCGCATCTTGAGTAGAGCAGTGGATAGCCCCAAGCAGTTCCAGCTTTCTGCACATAGTGGGGTTCTGTGTGTTGACTGGATGCAACTTTGTGATTATAGACCAGAAGAAGACAATATTTTTCTCTTTTTTAACCACATAAACATCTGCTGGATCAGGCCATTGGCCCGTTTGTCCAACATCTGGATCTCACAGTGGCCAACCAGGTGCCTATGGGAAACCTGCAAGTAGGGCTAGATCACCGTAGCACTCTTCTCACTTGTGAATCCCAGCAGCTGGTATCTGGAGGCATGCTATTTCTGGCAGCGGAACATTGATTTTGTGACTAGTAGCCATTGATAGCCTCTCTTGGATAGTGTTGTTAGCTGTTTATCACTATCCACCTCTCTCCTGTCAGAATGGCATAGGAAAAAGTATTTGGGAAACATCATAAGCTATAGTGTGTTGGTTAAAGAAATCTCTCTCTCTCTCTCTCTCTCTCTCTCTCTCTCTCACACACACACACACCACAAGACAATTATTAACACCCCCATGTTGGGTTGCTATTCCTCAGATGCACCTACCTCTAAGGTTATTATGAGATAGTACCTTGCTTTTTGCTACTCTCTGCTGGCAGCTGTTTCAGCCTTGCTGTGAATCTTGCACTTTCCTCCCCTGAAATATGAAACCGCAGCCTGGTCTTGTTTTTATCATTTATATCAATTCACACACACACTGACCACAGCTCCTGAAGCTACATGGAAAGTTTCTGCCAAAGTTCCCTTAAATGCAGATCACAGCCTAGCAGGTGGTGCAGACAATTCCCATTGGAATTGCAGGAGTGGACAGCTGCAAAGACTCCCTCCCCACAATCTGTCCCCCCCAATTCTCCCCACACCTCCAGTGGCTTTTAAAAAAGTGTAAATAGCCATTGTGCTTTTAACATTACATCTAGTTTGGCCTGGAGCAGCTTGCTGGGTAATACAGGAAGTTGCTTTCAGAAAGGGATGGAGGTTTTCACACAGTCTTCAAATGCCAGCTATTATGTGGAAATCCAGCTTCAACCACTCCATTACCTTGCCCGAAAAGAGAACATTTGAAGCTGGGTGGTAATTACCCTTCTTTAACCAGAGTCTCGCTACTGCCTTCTTGAGGGCAGCTGCCAACACTCCCTTAAGGAGGTGTTCACAACTTCTGAGGTTAACGCACGCAGGTCAGACCTGAAAGATTTCAACAGCTGGGAAGGACAAGGATCAAGGAGACAAGGGGGTAGGTCTCATCTTTCCAAGCAGATTGGCCATATCATCAGGTTCTGGAACTTAAAGGTATCCATAATAATAATATCCAGACAATAATATGACCAGATATTACACTAGTCCCAACCAACCCCAACTCCAACACTATAGCTCCCCAGTTATCATCATCACCATAATTTATTACGTATACCCCGCCCATCTTGCTGGGTTTCCCCAGCCACTCTGGGCGGCTTCCAACTGGAGATTAAAAATACATTAAAACATCAGTCATTAAAAAACTTCCCTAAGCGGGGCTGCCTTCAGATGTCTTCTAAAAGTCAGATAGTTGTTTATTTCTTTGACATCTGATGGGAGGGTGTTCCACAGGGTGGGCGCCACTACCGAGAGGGCCCTCTGCCTGGTTCCCTGTAACCTCACTTCTCGCAGTGAGGGAACCGCCAGAAGGCCCTCGGAGCTGGACCTCAGTGTCCAGGCCGAACGATGGGGGTGGAGATCATGGATGTGATCTGCTTTATCTGCAAAATACATAGTTAATCCTTCGCAGCAGGCCTTTGGATTTTGCCTCCCCCATTTATATGTACATTTAACAGAGAACTGATTAAGGCTGCATACCCAACAAGCTGTCCTGGTGCACAGAACTGTGAATCATTACTCACTTTCACTGTTTTGGCCGTTGTTGAGTGTTGCATGTTTACAAAAGGTTTAGTAAAGCTATTTTTGTCTTTATAAACTATGTATGTTTATGTGATTTTCTAAGGTTTGCCTTGATTAAAATGTTAGCTGCTGGACTGAAAAAGGTCCTTATGGAACAGCTTGCATTTTGAGATGGTTAAATACTTTGAACTGCACATTTTTATATAGAAAGAAATACACATTAAGGACTGTAAAGGGGGGGACCTTCTCCATCATGCTTCATGAAAACGATCTTTCTAAATACAGTAATGTGAGGGAAAGCTCAGACTGATGAGAAGTCCATTGAGCTGAATCTTTCTGCTTTTACTTTCCCTAACAAAATCACCAAGCTCTTGCCTCTGTGCATGTTTTGTTTTCAAGCCATGTGAAAGAAATGTAGTCATGTCATTTTAAATAGTTGCATTTATAAACATCAAAGGCACTGTTGATCCCTTCCATGCATGCACAGTTCTTAGAGTAGGAGCAGATACCAACAGAGGACTTTCCCTGTCGAGTTCTTTCCCTGTTGACCCTTGTCTGAGCACATGTACGTCCAGGCACACTGCAATGCATTCTGGGAAGCCTGTGTATGTCTCCTGTTCTGGTAGCACTATGCGGGCATAACCTGTACATACATAAGTTTCTGTAGGAGGTTTGCCTGGACTTCCTTTTGCTGATAATGACTGGGTACATTGTCATGCACCCAGCACAACATGTGCCTTCCCAAAGGAAGTAAGGTAAAAGGACTGTGTTCGCTACCTAGAATGTCTCCGTTTTAAGGGACAGGTCAGCTAAGACTGCTGAGTTGTAGATAGGGTATTGATACGAGATTTTAGCTAATGACTAGTGGTTTAGAAACCGAGTTAATCGTAGTAAACTTAATAAATAATAAAATTAGCATATTGTGTTACTCTTCTTTTCTGGAAAGGTGTCCAGTACTAACTACATCAGGCAGACTAATCAACATTGTGGTGGTTGCTCTTATAAATAAGTTAACAACTGGAGTAACACGATGACATGTACTCAATACTCAGATTAATAAATGATAAACCCTTTTTCTATTGCCAAAGGGAAGTAGACTATTTTATAGTGATGGCAACCAGCAGGGCATTCGACTGGTTTATATCAAGGATCATTGCTTCAGTCCTGATTGGGTGTAGTTATGAAGACAGGAGTGCCTGGCGTGCTCTGGTCCATGGGGTCACGAAGAGTCGGACACGACTAAACAACAACAACAACATGACCACCTCTGTCACATATTCTTCTTCTTTTGGCAACTGCTTTTATTTTCACTTCATTATATACCAAAAGCAATAGTAACGGCAACAAAGAGAAAGAGAAAAGATCAGAGCAAAAAAGGAAGGAAAAGAAAGGAGAGAGAGGGAAAGGCATCATATTTCCATACAATTGCCCTTCATAAGCATAGCATCCAGGAATGTTTTTCCAAAGGAATCCATGAGAAGAGGGCAGCATGATTGTGTTCCTTTACTTTCATGCACTTTGATGTGCTTTCGAAATGCTAGGTTGGCAGGAGCAGGGACCGAGCAACGGGAGCTCACCCCGTCGTGGGGATTCGAACCACCAACCTTCTGATTGGCAAGCCCTAGGTTCTATGGTTTAACCCACAGCGCCACCTGCGTCCCATAGGAATCAAAGTAGTTCTTTATTAAAACCCTCGGTTTCTGAGCCATCCAGTAAGGATAAAAAGGTCATCATAAGGTCCATAGGTAAAGATTGGGATGTGATGTGGCCTGTTTCATAAATTATTTTCTTCCAGACAGACTGAATAACAGGGCAAAGCCACCACATATGGGAGCGTGTACACGTCCCTCTATACCCCCTACAGGAAACTGGACTTGTTTAAGTAATTCTTCTCAGGGCGTGGGAGGGCACAGGTACCACCTGTGGATAACCTTATATGCATTCTCCAAATGCTCACTGAGATGGTGTGAAATAAAGGTTTGTTCCAGAGGACTTGCCACTTTTCTGTGTCAATAGTTTCCCATAGTTGTTTACCACCTAGAAAGAGGGAGAGCTCAGTGTTGTATTTTTTATTATATCCTCCCATATAGCCATCACTGCCAGGTGCCTTTCCAGGTTTCAGATTCTTTATTGCACTGAGGATAATAATAATAATAATAATAATAATAATAATAATAATAATAATAATTTATTATTTATACCCCGCCCATCTGGCTGGGTCTCCCCAGCCACTCTGGGCAGCTTCCAAAAGAACATTAAAATACAGTAATCTATTAAACATTAAAAGCCTCCCTAAACAGGGCTACCTTCAGATGTCTTCTAAAGGTCTGATAGTTGTTGTTCTCTTTGACATCTGAAGGGAGGGCGTTCCACAGGGCGGGCGCCACTACCGAGAAGGCCCTCTGCCTGGTTCCCTAAATGATTAGGTTTAAATATTGAATAGGATATCTAAATGATTGATTTAAATATTCCATGTGGTCTCTGTCCAGTTAACGTACCCTCAATTTGTCCAGGCATATACTTGCTGTCTCCAAATTTGTATCAAAATTTTAATATAATTTTCCAAAAAGTTGTGTAAAACGATTCAGTATATGTTTGGTTTGATATACTTTCCCACCTCCATTTTTTTAAGGGAATAAATGGTGTGGTTTTTCATTTCTGTTTTAATCTATTCTTCTACACAGTGTCTCACATCCATCTTTGGACACATGCCTCTTCAAGTTCTCTCCAGCACTGTCTGTTGTTTGCTTGCTGCATCCACACAAGTCCTGGTGTTAGTTCTAGATTGCCCCTTTATCCATAGAGCTTCCTTCAGGAGCCCAATGCCGAGACCATGCAAAGAACACTGAAGTTGGGACTAAAGTGAGTGTCATTAGAGGAGATGCGTAGTTCTGCTGCCTGTAGCTTTGTATGAAATGTCCTATTTTCTAGCAGTGCATCAAAAGTCACCATGCTAATCCTTTAATTTAATTCAGATGCTAAATTTTAGCCATGTGTGTTGATTTCATGGCCAGACTCATTTTGTTTGCTAAAACGATAAATATAATGTTTTCCTTTTGATCCAGGTTTGTAGTTTACATATCTGGAGCATTCTCCATTTATCAGCGGTAGATTTTTTTAAACTGCCATTGGAAAACAAGAGAATCCACTTAGCCTGAATCACAAAATCAAGCCTTTTTATAATTGGATCCCAGCTGTCTTCATATAGAGCTCTGAAAAACATTCCTCTTGAAAACTCAGCGACGTCGTCAACATTCAGTCGCACATTTAATCAAAAGCTTTCGGGTGCCTTTTGTGTTTTCATTGGTGGTTGCATTTTTTAAAGTTGTGGATTGGACTTTGCAGCATATAGTTTTCCCCATTCATTCAGCTGTAAATGGAGACATGATGAATTGCTGGGACAGCCAAAAACAGTGGGAATCTCTTTGTGAACAGAACAGAACAGAACAGAGAGCCCTGATGTATGCTAACTGTAAAGGTAAAGGGACCCCTGACCATTAGGTCCAGTCGTGTCCGACTCTGGGGTTACGGCGCTCATCTCGCTTTATTGGCCGAGAGCCGGCGTACAGCTTCTGGATCATGTGGCCAGCATGACAAAGCCGCTTCTGGCGAACCAGAGCAGCACACGGAAACACCGTTTACCTTCCCGCCAGAGCGGTTCCTATTTATCTACTTGCACTTTGACGTGCTTTCGAATTGCTAGGTGGGCAGGAGCTAGGACCAAGCAACGGGAGCTCACCCCGTTGCAGGGATTCGAACCGCCGACCTTCTGATCAGCAAGCCCTAGGCTCTGTGGTTTAACTCACAGCGCCACCTGGGTCCCTTTTATGGCTGTACCAGCCCATAAATGGTCCATGTAACTCTGGACAGATTTCTATAGGGAGACCCGATATGCAAGAAAGAGTGATAAAAGGTGTCCCCGCTTCAGCTGATTGCTTTCAACTTTAAGCCACGGCTGCTCCAGGTGTAATTCTTGTGAATTACACCTGGAGCAGAATGTTCTTTGTCGAAGCTGGTACAAAACAGAACACAGCAAGGCCCAGGCTATTCTTGCTGTGTACATAGCATCTGCATGGAGCAGGGGTAGGCAACCTAAGACCCGGGGGCCGAAAGTGGCCCAATCGCCTTCTCAATCCGGCCCGCAGACGGTCCGGGAATCAGCGTGTTTTTACATGAGTAGAATGTGTCCTTTTATTTAAAAGGCATCTCTGGGTTATTTGTGGGGCCTGCCTGGTGTTTTTACATGAGTGGAATGTGTCATTTTATTTAAAATGCATCTCTGGGTTATTTGGGGGGCAAAGGAATTCGTTCATCTCCCCCCCAAAAAAAAATATAGTCTGGCCCCCAACAAGGTCTGAGGGACAGTGGACCTTGCTGAAAAAATTTGCTGGCCCCTGGCATGGAGTGTCCCAGTTTTATTGGCCTTCTAGGTCAACCAAGTAGGACTCCAGTTCTGCCTCACCACCTGTGGGAAAGGAAGGAGGCATCATGGAAATGCAGCAGTGCCAGGGCAAAAGACAGCGGAGGAATCTGATAATACCAAATAGCAATTTCAGTTTTCTGAGTGCTGCTGCTTATGTAGCCAAAATTGCACCTTCCCCACCCCACACTCAAGGGAGAGGTTTTTAGCATGGTTGAAGGAACATGAGACCTACAGAAGTACAGGAAATTGTAATAAAGAATTATCAGGGGAACCTCCTTCTCAGCCACCCAATGAGGACTAAGTGCTGTGGAATACTGACTGTTGTGGGAGGGCAGAAAACCAGTGGAGAAGGGAAGTGGAATGGAATATTTTAAGGAGGCTGGGTACAAGCCAGCTAGCCATGAATCAGAGCATCCTGGACTGCAAAATCTTATGGCAGGTACTACTTCATTACTAAGAATATGTATGCTACTTGGGGAGGTGGTTCTCATAATTGTGATTATTTTCTTGTGATTTGGCTGATTGTGCTGTTTTTTCTTCTTCATATATTTAATTGATTGCAATCAAAGCTTATTCTTTTCTCTATCTCTGCAAGTTGTTTTGAAGCTTTGGTGTGAGGGGATAAATGAATTGAATTAATAATAAAAAATAATAACCGTGTCAAGATAATTGCAGTATCAAATCAAAAGAGATTAAGGGATCTCCTCCCTTTGTCCAGATTCCTAAAAGATGCAGTTGTCCTTATTTAGGTGGACTAACTGGACCTATTGGGAAAATGTAAATAAGATCCTGGGTTTTGTTATCTGGACAAGAATTCTCCAATGTTGATGATAATTATAATAATTATTATTTATATGCCACCCATCTGACTGGGTTGCCCCAGCCACTCTGGACAGCTTACGGCAAAGTATAGGTACACCATAAAGCATCAAAGAATAAAAACTCCCTTATACAGGGCTGTCTTCAATGTTGACTTTTCCATATGTAGTTGGTGCATTTTAGACAGTGCTTAATTGCTGTCAATGATGGCACTTTACTAGTAAGCCTCAGTGAAATGTACTAATGCAGTGATATGGTTGAGTTGTAAGTATTTATACTGGCTTATGTCAGCATCTGGGTGGCATTAAACCTGTTTAATCATTGTAGCTGCCCAGGACGTGTATTTGCTTAAAGAAAGAAAGAAAAAAGAAAGTGGTAGACATTTGCTTTTCATTATTGGGAAAAGACACACTAAGGCCAGTGTCCAAGCATGATTTCTCTGGCTTGGTACAAACTTGTAAGATGGACCACTCTTTCCCCTGGGAAAAACTGGAAAACCAGTTGCTGATGTTGTTTAAACTTGCTTAAACCCCTTGTGTTTCTGGCCACCTGATTTGTATTTATAGACAAACCTGGCAGTATGGCATGTTTTGTATATTCATCATACACAGTGCTCTTTGGGTGCCGTTTCCTGACCTTAAGATCTAGTGTCACTGGCGGAGGAAGGGGGGTTGCGGGGAGTGCGGTCCGCTCCTGGTGCCATCCCGGGGGGGGCACATTGCCACACACCCCAGGCGGTCACTGCAGGCTGCGGGAGGCTAACGGTGCCCCCTTGATGCTGCGTGAGCAGCAGGAGGCTAGGGACGCTCGCCATGCGGGCGGCTAGCCCCGCCCCCATGGGCCGACTAGCCCTGCCCCCACACCGCTCTGGTTGCCAGAGCAAGTAGCTCCGCCTCTGTCTAGTGTCAGTTCTTCTGTGCCCCTTGGAGACCAGAGGTCTAAGATTTGCTCGCATATAGCCTGGTACCCATGAATCCTGTCAGCAACCATGGCTCTAATTGGCCCTCAAGCCTCAGTGTCCCTGATGCTTATAGTGCTTGTTCCTCCCTCTTGCTACTGGTCAGCTTCAACATCCCTTTGGTTTCTTCTCCTTATGCAGAGAAAATGGCCAGTGAAACTATAGGGATTTGTAATCTTTCAGAGAGCACATAAGAGGGCACAAATTTTCTCTCGCCGTCCTCTTCCTTTGCTTGTTCTGACATTGCTCTTGATTTTGGTTCTAATGGGGTGTGTGTTTCTTTGAGGCCATAATTGTCTATTTATTTAGAAAATGTACCAACCATCTTTTACACTATGAACAGCACTTGCTCACAAAAATTAAAACAGTAATACAAACCTACCTACAAAAATTGTGTGTGTGTGTGTGTGTGTGTGTGCAATAAGAAGACAGTAGCCTAGAGAGCTCATAAAACACAACCCACAATAGTAATATTACCTAGGGATCTATCCATCATTAGTCTTGTGCAAAATAGACCCATTGAAATTAATGGCCACGGCTAACTTGGGTCCATTAATTTCAGTGCATCTACTCTGAGTAAAACTTGGTTGGGTACAACCGTTAGTGTTAAAAGTATGGGTTTTGCATTTGGCTGACATGCATAAACATCATAAAAATGCACAATTCCTCCAGCTGTCAAAGGTTTCTTCTTCCATAGTGTAGTGCGTGTCTGTTTCCTGTTTAATAAAAGAAAGAAAGCCTTCTTGAGCACTGAGTTAAATATGCAGTGATTTGTCTGGATTGTGGCTCCTATCTGCAAATGGTACATCCTTAATTCTTGCACACAAATATTGTTTTGGAAGGGATTATTACAATGCACCTACAATGCACTTTTGTGGCTGTGAGGTGGAACCTGCAGGCCAGTCGCACAGTTATATACCTACTGCTATATGGATTGAACGGCTCATGTTTTGATTTCATTTCCAATAGCTAGAAATGGTTGGCTCTTCTTTTGGCTGCACACATACTCTGAATGAACTCTTTTTTTCTTGTGTGGCTGGTTTCAAGGTGGAAGAAGGCTGTTCAGTGAACTGAGAGGGATTTGGGAACAGATGAGATTTTAGGGCTAGAGGCAAACAAAACCCTGGCACATCACAAAAATAATGTGTTTCCTCTCCAGGGACAGTAGCAGACACATTGCTTAGGGCCCTAGGAGGACCTATTTCCATTTTATATCTTTTTAAAATGTGGCTGTGTGAAACTGGGAACTTTATTTTTCAACAAAGTATATTTGCCTTAATGAATAACGAGAGTAGTGGTGATTATGCTATTGATAATAGTGTACACACACACACATTTCCCCATGGGAAACCAAAATGCTTGTTTACAAAGCTATTGTACCACCGACCTTACTGTATGCTTGTGAAACATGGACCACTTATAAATGCCATCTCCAACTCCTTGAAAGATTCCATCAACGGTGTCTCCAAAAAAGTTTACATATCACTTGGGAAGACAGGCAAACTAACACCAGTGTACTGGAAGAAGCAAAGATCACCAGTTTCAAAGCAATGATTCTTCAACATCAACTTCATTAGACTGGTCATGTTGTTTGGATGTCTGATTATCTTCCAAACCAACTACTCTATTCCAAACTCTATTCCAACAAAAGAGGTTTAAAGACTCTCTCAAGGCAAATCTTAAAAAATGTAATATAAACACCAGCAACTGGGAAACATTGGCCTGCAAGCGCTCCAATTGGAGAACAGCCTTTACCAAAGGTGTCATGGGCTTTGATGACGCTCGGACTCAGGACGAAAGGGAGAAACGACTTGTGAATCCACAATTGCCCTCCATAGTCACTTAGGGACTCCCTGTTAAGACCGTGTTCATGGAAGACAATCTTACTCGGCTACAAGTGGAAGAAGAAGAAAGGGGAAGTTATATAGCCATGCGTGACACAACAGCTTACTCTATGGTATTATCCCCTTCATGCATTAATTGGACTTAATCATGTTGCTTATACAAGAATTTACAACTTAATGAACCAATGGTGCCGCTCATTGTTAAAAAGAAATATCATATTTCATATTTCCTTCCCCTCCTTTTTCCATTGCAATAACACCATAATTAAATAATGGTAAATAATTTCTCTCTTTATGTAAAATAATGGATTTCACTAGGTTAACATCTCCTACTTTGGGTCGTAATCTGGTATGTATGTACACAAACCACTGACCCAAAAGAAAAGAAAAAAGTATACTGCAGAATGTTATTCTTTTATTGCCTTCACCCCCTTGGTGGAGTTCTTGATTTCTGCTCATTGTTAGCATAATTGCCTGTGATGTTGAGATATAAGATGGCAGCATATGGGGCTGAAAAAACAAATTGCTAATGCCTACATTTGTTGGCTTACAGAATTCCTTTTGAGAGCTTTCTGTTATCGCCTATGGTAATGGCTGTTTCATGTTAGCCTCAGTCAAAAGTTCTGATCTGGGTGGTGATAATTCTAAACCCACATGAACTGCAAAACTATTTACAGCCTTAACTAATTGGGATCTTTAGAAGCCATCCTGTTTTTTCAGTGATTCACTCTTACTTTCTCTGCCTCACGCAAAACTATATCTGAGTAACTTCCCATTGTTGATGGTAACCAGAGCTGAACTTCCTGTATCAAACTTCCCCTTTGATTGAAGCTTTATGTATCACTTATAGAGATGACTTACATCCTATTTTTCTTATCCAGGAGATTTTAAATATGTTGACCTCTCCTGCATCCCTTTACCCAAAATGGAATCACTGCATCTCTTTGGTCTCTCCTACTTTCTGGGAGGCTTCAGCCAAATTCCATGTATTTTGCAGCAATAATTATAATAAAACAATAGCTTTCAGGAGTACTGATTTATAGATGGAGAAGGCATGCTTTTTCCTATGGAGTGTTACTGGCAAAGATCTCCAAAGCAGACAGTGCCCTTTAGTAATTTGTCTCGTATAGCAAATAATGCCAAACACAAGTATATCAAAGGATTTGGTTGACCAGATTTGATGACTAGGTGAATAAAATTGGAGTAGAAGAGAGCTATATCAAACTAAAAGTTGAGCTATAAAAAGGATACAAAAGTTCAGCTTCAACAGTAAATCTTTGAAGGCTAAAAATATGAAAATTGCTGTAATACATAAAAGAATGGCAGCACGTAGTGTGTCAGAAAGTATTTGAAATCTTAAATGCAAATCATCTTTATGGTTGTTTCTGCCATCTGGTGACCCCTTCCATTATTTTCTGTAAACCTTACTGCTGGGTGAGGCAATATCTTCACCGGTATGAAAATTGGGTTGGTCATAAAAGGGCAAAGTTAGAATATACATTACACCTAGTCAAATAAAACATTAGCGCAGCAGTCCAGATGTTGCGGAACAGCAACTCCCGTCAGCCCTAGCAATCGTGGCCAATAGCCAGTGGTGGTGTGGGTTCAGCAACCTCTGGTGGACCCAAGGTTCCACGCACTTGCATCAATGAATGGGAGATGGTGTTTGGCAACAATAAACATTTCAGGAGTTGTGTGTAACATTTTTATCATTTTGCACCCGCAAACCATGCCAAGAACAATAAAGAGTATCCTTTAATTATATAGAGAAGCTCATTTGCCTCTTACGTTAACATTGGGGTAGTCTTTGTACATGTCAAAGAATCAGTGTACCATGTCGAATGGGAATTCACAGTTAATTGCAGCTTCCGTCACCCTAGATGTATATTTTGGCCTATTTGTATGTCGTATTAAAACCAGGGTGGGGAAACTATTATAGCCCAAGAGCCACATTTGCTCACGGGCAACTCTCCAAGGACAACATGCCATTGGTGAGTATGGCCAGAGACAAAAATGGGTGGATAAATACATGTGACTCTCCTCTTTTGTACAGTAGATTATATTGCAGCCACACAAAAGTCAAGAGGTTTCTATACCTGGCCTAATCTCTCCATCCAGACAAGCAAAACACACACACACACACACACACACACACACACACAAAAGCAATGAAAATCAATACCTTTAGATGTAGAACTAAGAATATAACAGCTGTTAGTTTTCAGATTGGTGGAATACATTTTTTTATTCTTATTCCATCTTTTTATTAGTGTTTCAAGGCAACTTGACAGCTAGCACTATTGTATAGGTTGAAAAGAGATCGGAGGGGCAGTTGCCCACCCAGCTCCAACCTTAAACCACACTGGTGAAAGATTGAGTTCTGGTGATCAAGGAAAAATGTTTTATCACTAGTTTTTCTAATTTTAAAAGATGCACTCGATGCAGTTCTCATAAAGCATGACACATTTGTGAGTTTCAGTTAATTACTTACTTTGTTTAAGGCATTCCTTAGAAGTTTTATTGACTATTCCTCTGTAGTTGTCACCACTCCATTAGACTTTATGGCTCTCTTTGGTGTAATAAAACTAATTAGCTATATAAAACAAGCAAGTGGATCCTGTTCCGTAAAGTCTTCTCATAAATAACCGTCCTTTTAAAACCTCTTAAGGCATCTCTGCTCTGTGTGTTTTTCTTCAGATAAATGTGAAGAATTGACAAATACATTTTGTCATCCTTATCTCCTAAGAATTCCTCTATCCAAAGCCTATGAAACTGTGCACTTGAATGTTTGTGGGAGCTGTTAAATGAACTGATGATGTTGAATGTTTGTGGCTGACTTAGAAGTTCCCCATTTTGAGACCATATTGAATGCTACCTTACACAACTGCAGTTCATGACCAGTGTGGCCTATATGCTAACAAAGCCTGTCACAAAGAACATGCATAAATCTAAGACCCATTTTTAAAAAAATATAATCTCTATTGACATTTGAGCCAGTGCAGCATGATGGCCCCTTGCAATGTTTGGAGGACTTAGGAATTCCACAGTTGCGCAGGAGGAGTGATGCCAAGGCTGCTTCCTGTGTCAGCTGTGGTCCAGTTTTTGAAAGGGCTCTTCTAGCATGGAAAGATGCAACATCATGGACATATCCCATTTGGACCACTACCTAACACACATCTCCTTTATCTTCAGCTTGTGCAGAAGATGCTGAGTTAATTTGGGGACCTAGTAGTGAACATTGAGGGCACAAGGAGAAGGGGAGGACAGAGGACGAGATGGTTGGACAGTGTTCTCGGATCTACTAACATGAGTTTGACCAAACTGTGGGAGGCAGTGGAAGACTGTTGAGATTGTCTCCTTGGATGGAATATCTTAACTGATGTTTTGTTCTGGGTTTTTTTTTTCTTAACCTGTTTTGCATATGGTTAGGAATGGGTTTTTCTTTTCTAATATGGTTCAAATTAGCTTAATTTCAATCAGATGCATCATTTTTGGGTATGTAGTTTACTCAGAGTATCTATTGCCAGACAAGTATGGAAAGCTCCTCTGGCGTTGACTGTAGTTTTCAGGGTATTTATTCCTTCTGTCCTGAGTGCAGAGCAGCATCCTGCAAGTGGGTTAAAAAAATGGTTTGTTTGTTTGTTTGTTTGTTTTTTAAAAAAATAACATAACAAATGAATATTGGAAGACCATTTCATAAAAAAATTCTCACTACTTTGGGGCAGTTGGGGAGCATCTCCCGTTGATCCTTTTGTGGTATTCGGAAAGGAGGGTGTAGACTGAAACGTCAGATCTCTGAAAACCGAATGCTAAAATACAGCAGCTTTCCAAACTGAAGAGTGCTTGGAGGGAATTGTAATACATTGTATAGTGGTTAGTGTCAGACTAGGACCTGAGAAACCATGACTCAACCTTGAAGCTCATTTCTCAGCCTGACCTACCTCACAGGGTTCTTGTGGAGATAAGATGAGGTGGGGAGAACCACGTATATTATCTTGAGCTCCTTGGAGAAAAAATGGAATAGGAATGTGAGAAATAAATAGTGCGGCCTGCATTGTTTGCAACTTGCATCACACCATTTACTATTCACCCATTTCCATTCTAGCACTTTTCACCTTGCTGTGATACACTCCTCTTCTTACCATCACATACAAAATAACCCCAACCAGCTCCCAGGAATCTTCTGCAACCTTGTCCCTAGCATCATCTCCTGTCTATTTCCCAATCACACAGGTGTTTAAGTTGGCTTACAGTTTTCCATCTCATTATGTTTAGTTGTATGTGGGCTTGATTAAATTTATGTTGGAGGGGATGGAGAGTCACACTTTGGCAGTGAGAAAATAAAGCCCCATAAATCCTTTTAATTGTCAAATATGGGACATACTGGACATATGTCTTTTTATTGTGTCTCTTTTATACATTACAGTATACAGAGTATGCTACATGGGTAATGGGTCTCTGTAAAATCAAAAGAAACACAAATTTGAAGAGCTTAAAACTGAACTCAGTAAGAGAGTCAGCTGTTTCCAGAAATTATTTACATTCTCTGATCATGAATATGTCCCCATTACCTTCCAAGAGTGCATTTCAATCCCTTTTAAAATTGCTTTGAATCACTCTTTGGCAATAAGAAGCATTTCACAAAATCTGTTTTGCAGATGTGGAATCTACCGCTTTTAAAAAGCCAGTAACACGTAAAATGGGTTTGCATTGTGGATTACGTGTCAGCCATTCCAGCTGAAGAGTAATTTTGTAGATCTTCAGACTTTTCAATGTGAGTTTTTGTTTTTAGTCTGTGACACAGGCGCAAAATTGAATTTAAATACCCTGTGTTTAGATGACTGCCTTCAATCTAATGTGTGATTAGTTTTGGCATATTTTTCTGATGTTTACTTTTCAGCAATGCGGGCATCACCCCCATGCCTCATTTTCTTTTGAGCAGTGGATGAGCTTTATTAATTCCTTTACTAATCCTCTTTACAAAACAACAGACTCCAGCGGTTTGGCCTTCATCCGTTCAGTAACAAATTTATTATGCTTTATTCATTTCTAGTTTCCCTGTATTCTGTTTATTTATTTGATACGTGTATATACCACTTTTCCATCATGGAACTGAAGGTGATGTGCATGGGGTTCGCAGGAGAAGACCCAGGCTGGTTTAGCCTCAGGAAGGTAGTTGCATCCTGTCAAAGTCTAAGGAGAGAAGCATCAGTTGTACACAAAGAGATATGAGCGTGGGCAGGGCAGTGTGTTAAATGTATGAGAAAGCAAAGGTGGGTGTGAGGTGTTGCACACTCAGGCCCTGTTTTTTACCTTCCTCAGTCCCATCCTTATAACTGTTGGTCACCATGGGGTATTATCTGGAAGTGTAGACCATGAGTATTGGCCCCATGCTCACAGCATCTGCAAGGCAGCTGATTACAGAAGGGAACTGCAAATTAACCAGCAGAACTTGCTGGTCAGAACTTCCTTGAGCTGAGGAATCAGGTGGCCATGGGAAGCCAGTGATGCTCTTCTTCTGGCTGATAAGTGTATGGCTGAAGTAAGCCTTTGAGGTGTTTCTTCTGTTCCCTTCTTAAGCTGGTTCCTCTTTCATTTGTCTTATGCCTGCTGTGCTGGCTTGGTTTGTCTCTTCTTCATGCTTTTTGAAGTGCCCTCCCACACCCATAACTTTCTCTGGACCCGGAGTGAGAGGCAAGAAAGGGAAAATCTCCCAGGTCAAGAGACTGGGAGATGAAAGGAAAGTTCCCAGGTGAGAGCTGGAATGGCCCGCCTCCTTCTGTGTGAGACAAGGGTTACATTTGAGAGAGGACTCTGCATTTTCTTTTCTCTTTCTCTGTTTTGTTTTTATTTAGATTGGTTACTTTTATTCTATTGTATTATGAAAGATCTTTGATAAACTCTTAGGAGAAGAAAGAAAGAAAGAAAGAAAGAAAGAAAGAAAGAAAAAGAAAGAAAGAAACTTCCTCCATTGACCAATAGGTGTGGATGTAACTCCCAGTGATATTCCTGTAGCTTCCTGGAGTAATAGGCACTGCCTGTTGGTATGTCAAAACAATAGCTTTTGTCATTGACTGGAAAATCCATCATTAATGGCTACATTTTGCAGGATGCCCACATATGAAATGCATAGTAGTTGCGCGACATGTACAGATTATGAAGGGCTGTAATACATATATGGGTTGCCAAAGGCTTTCTGTTTGGCCAGCCCAAATAATTCTTGGCATCTAACTATATACAGTTTGTGTGTCTCATAACTTGTATGAATTTGCTAGTGTGTGGTCCAGCTGTTGGGTATGCCCACTTTTGTTTTGTGAAACCTACTAGAAATCCGACTTTTTGTCTTTGCTCAGACAGCCTTATCTTCTTGGTAGATGGCTGCCTTGATACAGTAGTAGCATTTGACTTGGCAAAATACCTGATAAACTGTATTCTTGGATCCCAAGTCTTGGTTGTGTAGTCTAAACAAATGAACTTTGTCCAAAGTGCTCTTTGATTCATTTCTTTATAATTAATTATCTCCTCTCCCTGCCAAATATTGAAATGTTTTTATTCGTTGGATGCCAGAAGACGTTTGAGTTAAAGTCTGGAAGAAATTCAGCATTTTGAAAGGATGGAAGTCTGTTGTGTATAGGAATATTTAGCCAGTCCACCTGTATTTATGTCCTTCTCCATTCCCATTCCCGCACTTTCAGCTGTTTTATGTGTATCTAAGAAACAGTAAAATGGGGTGGGTGGGTGTCTATATATCTCTTCATAAAGCTTATATCCTGCCATTTGCCTAAAGTCCCAGAGTGGGTTACAGCACTGAAATCATAAAACAGTGCACATAAAATAACAGAATATCAACAATACAGTTATATCTGAGTGGTGTGTACACCTTTACTAACCTAGAGTTCTCAGGATGTTTGGGGCTATAACTCCTATAATTCCCAACCATTATGTTAAAGTTCTTTATGAACTCGTCGTCAAATATATGAGCCCAGTATTGCTCCACAACTCCTTCTGTTCAGTTCTCTCCGTTCCCAACTGGAAGCAGTCTTTGTCCACATCCCTCCATCCATCCCCCATTTTGCTGGATTCTGGGGCATGTTGAAAAGATAAGCAGCTAGCAGGCCCACCCATGCTGCCAAAATGGCAACTTGCCTGGCCATTAGGCCAGCGCAGATACTTTTCAGTGATTTTTTAAAGTCTAAATTGGCATTGGATGACTAGTTTGCGAGAAGGACAAATGAGCAATAAGTGGCTTGAACTGAAGCCTGTGCTGCAGATGTGATCAAAAGCACCTCCTAAGGATCACGGGCAAGATGCTACCCATGGAAGAGTGGGTAGCTATGCTTCACAATCCTCTAAGCTTTGCGCAGCTCCATCCTACTTATTTGTTTATTAATCTAATATTTCTGTGCCCTACCTTTTATGAAAACCTTCATTGCAAGATAGCTCACAAAAACAAATAAATAAATAATATCTGATGCCGTACATTCCTTGGATATAACAATATTTCTGCAGAAAGATGTTGATCTGCATGCTATCATTATATATCCCCTTCATGTAAAGGTCCTTGGGCAATCTCTGTTTTCTGGCAGCTCTGAGTAAATCACTAAGCATATTTTCCCTGGTGGTGGTGGAGCTTTTGGGTATACCTTTCAGTGTATACTAGATTCCCCTTTCTTTCAGCAGCCTATCCAGATATAAAAGGTTGATGGATGGGTTTTGAGTTGCAGCCGCTCTATAATAAGCACACCTGATTCATGGTGAGGTGGTTTGAACTGAAGCCTTGGTATTCTGTTGCAAATTCTTAAAGCAGTTGCAGGGTGCTTCCAGATGGGCTGCTTATGCAGAGAAAATGTGGTTGTAGTGCCACACTTTCTGATGCAATTATGCCATCACTTTTCTAATCACAAAATGCCCAGGAAGTTGCACTGGAAAGCGTGAGATGATAACCACTAGCTGGCATTGTTGAATGACCCTCATGTGAACATACCATGCAGGTTGTATAATCTCCACACAAGTTTTGTGTGAGCAGACCAACACGAGTGCTCAATAAACAGCTGGTCTGGATGCTCCCACAACCCATACTACTCATATAGCCTACTTCAGCAGCCACTGAAGGACAGGTTGTTACAGAGCTTTGGGGTATATCTAAGGCTGTCTTGCCCATCTGCAGAACTTCAGGTTCTCTGTTGGAGCAATCCATGGTGGGTGTGGTGACCCTTGAGAATGTTGTACCCACCTTGCAGCAGCAAATATTCCCTGGGCAATCTGCAGGGTTACCTTGCTTACAATGCCTCATTCTCTGTGGGCCATTCTTCAGATTGAAGTGCCAGCAGCGACGCAGAGAGCCCTTAGGAGTGCCGCTGTCACTTGGATGTAGCTGTCTTAGGCAGCTGCTGCCATCTGGAACTAGTAGCTACCCAGATACCAAAAGCACTAATCCACTGCCCCTCCTGATCTGCTGCTCGAGAAAAGGACTAATAGGTGGGGCAGCCTTAACCAACTTGCCTTTATTTTTGTACTTGGTGGAATATGGTCTACCTGCTGTAGCACAGCAAAGCAGACCATCTAACCAGACCTGCTAGATCAGCACTGTTCAATTACAGTAATGTTCTGTGTCTGCAGCAGGCCATTACAGCCTAATGATGAATAATTGGTCAAATTTGCACTTAATCTCACAGGCATAGATTGATCACTGTAACATCAAACTAAGTAATTGTTCAAGTTAGTGTAAACAGAGGAGAGGAGTGGAAGAGAGGCATTGTAGCCATGAATACATGGAGGGGTGAGCAGGATTGCACCCACTGCCCCTGCTCTCAACTGCCACATGTTCAACTGGAGCTGTGAATAGATATGTTCTCTGCACTATTGTAAATGAATTTCTTAGTAACTTACTTTCTTTGCAATTTTATTCTCCTCTTCTCTTAACATTACAGGCTGGGAGATGCATTGTTTTATTATGCACTCCTAGGTTTCCAGTATTAAGCACGCATTTAAAAGAATTACATAAAATGACATTGCGGTTGTGGTTTGTTTGCATCATAAGGAAATTGGGTTTTTCAAAACAACTGGGATTTATTTCACCTTTTAAACTGTTTGGCAAACCATTATTTTCTGTTGATCTCTCCCTTAGGACTGTGAGGACATGGGATGTTACCAATGACAAAAAGCACAAAGGTGTGTTTAAACCACGGTCAGCCCAAGGTAAACGGGTGATTCCCACAAGCTGCACCTACAGCAGAGATGGCAAATTCATTGCAGCTGGTTGCCAAGATGGGTCCATACAGATCTGGGATAGGAATATGAATGTAAGTGGCCATCTTTTTTCATACACCAACTGTGAAAATGGGAAGTGCTGAATGTGTAACCTGGTGAAATCCCTTAAGGCTTTTTTTCTGTCTTAAAGTTACGCAGTCCCTTCCAACTATACCACCTTAATATATGCTGGCAAACAAATGTTATTGATTCAGGTGGCTATTCTTTTCAAGCAATATTAAATAAAATGAAGTATTTTTTTGGCTTTTTCCATCTTAACAATGGCCATTTCAAACATCCATTGCCCTCCCCATGCCCTCGAGATCTTCATGTGTTTCCAAACCAAGTTCTCCATTATGTCTGGAATAGGAAAATATATTTTTTAAAAACTTTGCTAACTAATCAGGGTTTTAAGCCTCAAATGTGAAATTACAGAACTAGAATGCACCTGCAGACTTGACTCTATGCAATTCAGACTTAACTGAGGGTGAATTGAAGTGTCGGTCGTCTCTTTTTATTGCTGTTAAACTAGTGGTTCCACCCCTAACCACCAACTGAAGCAGGCTCTGAAGTTGTGTACAATGATGCTGAAAAGACTCTGGTTGAAAATGCACTATGGATTAAATTACACAAGCGAAGATAGAGGGGGTGATTTATTTATTTTTCATTCAGGGACATCTGCAGTAGCCTGACCATCAGATGATACTCCGGCCAAATGGTGCTGACATTTCACATGTCTTTTCTGCTTATTCATTAACACCTGAAAAGGTGAGCATGCACACCCGTATACGGTGTCATTCCTAAGGCACACAGAAGTTCATGCAGAGAAAGACATGAATAAGCAGACTATTAGGAATGCTGCTGTTAACTCTACACCAGGAAACTTAATATTTGAATACTGTCTGCATTTACATCAACAGCCGCACAGGTGATGAAAGCCAGCCTCTGAAAAAATTATTATTCTGTTGGAACAAGTTTACACTTGGAATAGCTTCCTTAAAGCTTCACGCCTTTAAGAAGTTTTACTAGGTTTATAGTGGAAATAATAACAGAAATAAAAAGCTGGCAATCAAAATTAGTCAGAATTTAGCTGGACTAACATTATTGTAGGCCTGTGGTTGAATATTTATGATAATGTAACTCCTTTCACTTCCTGTACACCTCCCTTTTTGAAACAGTATGAAAAGATTGAATAGGTTGATATTCCCATACTAAACTATGTGACTACAACATTGTTTTCCCAGGTCACTTACTTTAACAGGCAGTGTTGTGGAGAAGCTTTGTCATACCTTCAAGGATTTACTATGTACACTTTTTTATTATTTAAAGAGGAAGTATTCTTGCTTAATTATCAGGATCAAAAGGTTTGTTATAATAAATGAAACACAGTTAACCTGCAGACAGTGCAAGTAGTTGGGAAGTAGAGGGGCATAGCACTGCTACAAGTCAAAGGGAAGGGTAATAGCCATGCTAAAGAGTTAGGGATTGCCTCCTTGCTCATTTGAAATTTACGTACTGAGTTTTTTAAAAATCGCTTTGAGCTTTTTTACAACCAAGCAAATTGAATTATTATTATTATTATTATTATTATTATTATTATTATTATTATTATTCTTTGAATTTATATACCTCCCTATACCTGGAGGACTCAGGGCGACTCACATGAAAAGATCACAGTATATAAAATAAAAAATAAAAGCAATAACACAATAATACACCCCCCCCAAAAAAAGAGCCACATTTTAAAAGGGTATT
Organism: Darevskia mixta; assembly: GCA_034641385.1. Classification (NCBI taxonomy): domain Eukaryota; kingdom Metazoa; phylum Chordata; class Lepidosauria; order Squamata; family Lacertidae; genus Darevskia; species Darevskia mixta. The sequence goes on along the minus strand of JAWWNH010000062.1, from coordinate 2,076,578 downwards.
GGATGTTGATCAGGTCAACCAAAGGCCTGGTTAAAAAGGAACGTTTTTTGCCTGGCGCCCGAAGGTGTATAATGAAGGCGCCAGGCAAACTTCCCTAAATGTCTAAAGTGGCAAACAATAATAAAACACAATAAAATAAAATAGCAAAGCAAACTAATTTTTTTAAGTCATGCTCTTTAGTAACGCGTAGCCTACAAGTTGTGAAAAGCAAGGGAATGGTTTTACTCAATGACCAAGCACTGAGGAGAAGGCAACCTTGCTGACTTGTAGCCCATTACTAGGGCTTGAGTCATGCACCATTTTTAAAACTGTGTATGTGCTTCCACACGTGTATCTGTCTGCCTTTCCATCAATATAGAGAGAGGGAGGAAGAAAGATTTATTCTGTCATGAAGCTTCACTGTTACAGAAAAGAGAAGAGCGTGGCTGGGAGGAGGGGGCTTACTATAGCAGTCCTCACAGAGTGCCTTCCCCCGTTGCTCCATTTCCCGTTGACGTCTGACCCATCCACCTGGAATAAATACAGTGGTGCCCCGCAAGACGAAATTAATTCGTTCTGCGAGTCTTGTCGTCTTGCGAGTTTTTTCGTCTTGCGAAGCACGGTCCTGCGAACCACTAGATGGCGCTGTTTCCCATAGAAATGCATTGAAGCGCGGTTTCCCATAGGAATGCATTGGGAACTCGCAAGACGTTTTCGTCTTGCGAAGCAAGCCCATAGGGAAATTCGTCATGCGGAGCGACTTCAAAAATGAAAAACTCTGTCGTCTAGCGAGTTTTTCGTCTTGAGAGGCATTCGTCTTGCGGGGTACCACTGTACAAGACTTTCTTGAATTTTAATAAGGAAGGATAATATCACATCAAGAGGAGATAACCAAAAAGCTAACCAGAGTTCTGTTATATGTATGCTTCCCTTCAGAGAATAATGCCTCTTTGCAAAACTTTCTTTGATAGTTCACATACAGGTTTTCCATTGTGTCACAAAAACTTCATTAATTTTATTTCTGGTGCACAGAGAGCACAGTTGTGCGCATGCATAGTTTATGAAAGCATTCTGTATAACGAAATAATAAACTGCATGTGAAAAGTTCGAACAGTCTCCACAGACTTCGCATTTTCGTTTTCACTGAGTCATCGTCGTTTTTTGGAAACTTGATTCACTCATTTTTTACCCTTGTGTAAAATAATACCTGTTAAGTCATTATTTTTATTATTATTGCAATTTCCCCAATTTCTATGTTACAGTTAAAATAAGGTGACAACTCTCCCCTTCTGACCTCCTAGAGAGTAGAGAGGCAAACCTGTGGTGTTTCTCTTTTCCCATCCAAAAGGGTAAAGAGAACACTTGTTGTTACAGATACCAAACATAAGACAATTCCTTTCAGATGCAGAGGATCATCTAGTCTAACATCCTGTTTGAGAGCAATCTGCCGGATGCTTCTGGGAAACGCATAAGCAGAGCATTGAAGGCAATAGCCCTTGCCCACTGCTGGCATTTTGTGACATGCTGCCTTGATGTACTGCAGGTTCCACATAGCCAGCATGAGATGTGGCCTGTGATATACCACGAATTTGTCTAAACATCTCTTGTTTTATCAAGTGGGTGGCCATTGCCAGCTATTATAGGTGTGAATTCCACAAATTAATTGTGCATCATATGAATTGCTTCCCTTTGTCCTGCCCTAAATAAACTGAGGAGGAAACACCTCTCTCCTATATATACAACTGATTTTTAAAAGAGTTGTAAATTTGTAGATGTGGCAGATGTGTCGTAACTGGACAGCTCACAAACATGTACAGTGCTATGCATTTTTAATTATGTTTTTTTCTGTAAAGTTTATAGTTTTGGTGGGCTCCATAATATTATAACGGTTACAGAAATGAGTCTGCCACTTGTGTTCCGCTTTGTTTCATTTCTTTTTTTCATGATAAAATAACACAAAAAATAGGAATGTAAATACTTCAAATACTTTCATCAGATTTTTTTCTTGAGTTTTCCTTCAGGTTGAATTTTTGCATTGCATCATCCGGTTGGAAATACTATTATTTACAATGCAAATTATCCAGTAAATTAACAAGGTGTTTGACTGTTGGTCAGGTTTACGGCAGTCAAAATTGCTAACAATGAGGAAAAACACCCTTTCTGCCTTTGTTTGCATGACAAACTGATGGTTTCATAGGAGCCTTTGAAGAGTACCTAGCTACATCTGGAAATTTCTTGAGTAAATATAAGATGAAAGGCATCCAAATAGACAGTATATTTTCCTCGCAAGCTCAAGGTAAAGTTTCCATATCCACAAGTATCCCACACTTCTTTTTCCAGAGGTATGTGTGCCAGACCTCTGCTACAGAACCTGAAAAATTGCATACAGCATGCCAGAAGCAAATATTAACATTTTTTCCCTGCATACATCTGGTCCGGCCTCTGCTTCCTAGCCTGAAAATAAAGCCATATGATCATCCTATGCTCCTCCCTCTGGCTAAGATTAAAAAGGACACTGTTCTATTTCTAAATGCATTCTCTCTTATATAATAAACAGTTTACACTAAGGTGCTATCCAACTGTTTGTATTAGCTAATACAGTGACAAGAGGCAGTACCGAAGCTTGAGCTGTCGCCTCGTAACAAAAATAACGCAGTCAGACCTCTTCAAGCACTATCCGAGAGCAGCGCAGGTTTCCCCCTTGTTTTCAGCTACAAATAACCTCCCTTGGGAAAGAAAGCAATGTTTATACTTTTCTGTGTCCAGTTCATACATGGAGAGGGGAGAGAGAATGATATTTTGGCTTTTCAGCCTTCCTCTTGTTTTGGATTTGAGAATAAAATGGATCAAGGGGGGGAAAGTGAGACATAGCTACCTTAGACCCACATGGGGGGAACCTGCCATAACCCAACCACTGAAGAAGATGGTTATTCATTTATCTTTCCCAAACTGACAACGTACAGGTAACTCATTGTGTGCTTCATGTCCTTGGGCGATAGATTTGTGCAGGTTTTGGGTGGTATCCAACTATCTTGTTCCATCAGCGCCATGATCTCTGTTTTTGCAGCGGAGCTTCCCCCTCCCCTGTCCTCCCCTCATTCTGGTCTGGGGATTCCCCCAATCCATTGGAGGATTTTGGCTGGGCGTGCGGTGCATACACAGGGATTGGAAGGGGGAGTTTCTTGCACAAGTGAAAATCCTTGCACCGATGGAATGAGCTGGTTCCATTGCCAGCCCCCATGCGTGTCAGCAGAGCATGGATACGCATGCCCCGCCCCATTCTGCCCTCTTCCTAGTCCAAAAAGAGCCGCACATCAGCAATCACACATCAGTTGGACGTGCCTAAAATGGCCATCACCTGCATAGCACTGAGCCCAGTGAGCAGAGAGGTCTTGTGTTCTTAGGACTCTTGGTGAGAGAGAGTGGATTGCTGGCTAACCTAGCCTGCTAAGTCCTACATCTTTTTAAGGCATTGGTGGCTCAACCATGCAAACAAATTGGGCAAGCGCTTGGGGTGCCAAAATTCCAGGGGTGCCTGCCTCAGCTTTACCTACATGTCTTAGAGAGAGCGCTGTTCATTTGTGCGCAGAGGCTGCTTGGCAGCTCATCCGCTGAGCAATCTGCCTTGGATTCTAGGAGATGCGACTGAGATACAGCTGCTCCACACTGGCCACAGTTGCAAAGGAAGGCAGTGAAGGTGATTACCATTACCAGTGGAAATAAGACAAATAAGATTCGGGTCACCTCTTGATCTTGAATGGGCTTTTGTTATACTACTCAGTGTGTACTATTTGCTTAAGGCAGTGATGGCCAAACTTTGCCCTCCAGCTGATTTTGGACTACAACTCCCACCATCCCTAGCTAACAGTGGTCAGGGATGATGGGAATTGTAGTCCCAAAACAGCTGGAGGGCAAAGTTTGGTCAACACTGGCTTAAGGTAACAAAAAGCTGTGGGTTAGCCCTGCTTTAAGAGGGCCCACCATAGAGTATAAGAACGTAGGCTGATGTGATTCTAGGAGAATGCACAGAGCATGACCGTGTTCAACACCAACCCAAACAGAGGCATGTTTGTAAAATAGCATATAAATAAAGTAGCTCAGACCTCTGCAACATAGAAACTCAAGAACTGGGAATAATGACTTTGGCATTTGGACTGTTGATAACAGTTTTAGGTTCACACTTTTTGTTTTTTCACACAATAACGAGAAACATTCCCTGAGAGCAGAGGTGGAATGTACAGTATCGTTTCCAGATTTTGCTGCAAACGGTGGCCTATAAAAATTGATGTTTCAAAATAACAGCTCTTAACAGATTTTGATGAAGTTGTTGGGCTTGTATTTTGTTTTAATGAGTTTTTAAAACATATTTTAGTTGTGTGCCTCAGATTATTTGAACTTTTATAATTTAGATTAGCGGGTATTTAACCCAAAAGCAAGCAAATTAGAGAATTCAGCTTAGTGCTACAAGAGGAGAAAATGACATAGCTTGATTTATCTATTTCCTGAATATTGATTTACAGCAGGGACGAGGAGCCTATGGCTCTCCATATGTTGTTGAACAGCAGCTCCCATCATCCCTGACCAGTGGCCATGCTGGCTGGGGTTGATGGGAGTTGTAGTTCCAATCTGGAGAGCCACAGGTTCCCCATCCCAGATTTGCAACATCAGTCAGTTCGTTTGCTAGTTCCCATTTTGTGGGGAAGTGGAAGAGACCACAAGGTGTTTTATCCACTATCTCAGTTTGTACATCAGTAAAAGGACCAGCACATCCCACATGTCCCTCTCAGTCCTGTAAGAAAGGTTCAGCTGAGAGGCAATGAGCTTCCTGGCTGAGTGGGACTCTTAAATAATACACTACACCGGCCGTCAGTATGATGAGTAAAGCTATGTATGATTTTATATATGATGTGATATTATGTGATGACATCCGGCATGTTTTATATTGTAAACTTTTTCCAAAATAATCTTTTGAAAATAGTGGTGTCCTAGAACCGATAATTAAGGATCTTTCCAGAGAAGTAATTCTTTTTGCTATAAAATGAATTATTTCTGAATGCTCATATTCTAGTTACTCATCAAACTACAGTAGCAGAAACAAAACTCTTCCTTGTGTAACTATGCCGTCATGTGCCCCCCTTTTGCTAAATATAACAAAGCAGAAAAATGGGGAAGCATTTCTCCCCACAATGTAGCTACTACATGAAGCTTGCTTTTCAGCAGATGTTGATTCTACGCAGAGAGGTGGAAGGGACAGAGTGTTTTCCAGCTGTCTTTTATTTAACATATGACTTGTAGTGATGCTACGCAGACTGAAACCAGATACACTCACGGAAGAACTCTTTCTAGAAGCAAGTTATTCTTTTCCTTAGATACAGAGTTAAATGTAGTAGTGTATATAAGCCATGTTTGTATAGCCCATGTATGCTTAAATGCAGCATGGACTTAGACTCATGACATTAGGCCCCTAATTCGCCAAGGCTGGCAGACATAGGAGCCAGGTCCCTGGACCAGCAGGAAGGAAGGAAGAATGTGAAACTCTGGAGAACTGAGCTGTAGGTGAAGCCAGGAGTGGGGAACCTCACTAATGTGACCGTCTAGACTTCTCTACCTGGCTCTCGGAACTCTTTCAAGGCCACACCCCCTCTTCCCAGGCCACACCCCTTATTGGCATGGCTTTCCATCTTCTTTGAGTGTTTTGGCCTGGCTGGAATATGTCCTTGAACTCTGCTAATGCCTCTCGCTGGTCTGGATGGAGGCCAGAAAAGGACCTGTGAGTTTGTGTAGAAACTAATTTACTGTAAAAGGTAAAAATTACATTCATCGCTCCACCTATTTTTGCCTGTGGCCCCACCCACCACTGGCATGTGGCCTTCAGAAGATTGCCCCACCCTGCCTTAAGCCTAAGGGAGGCCTCATAAACAGCAAGCCAGCCGAACTCTTAAAGGGAGCAGAAATAACTGTATTTTGCTGCCAAGTAGAAATGAGAATCTAACCACTTCTTCACTCTCTGGATTTTGATTCAGTGGAGCAGATTCTCCTCCTCACTGGATAGGACGAGGAAGGCAATGGACTTGCCAAATATGCTGCATGTACATTGTAGTATGTGGTAAGCTAATCTGAACTTGCCCAGTGGCGCAATGCCCATGAGAAGCATTTTATATAAAGTATTTAAACCACAGTATATATCATAGGACTGGATTTCCATAAGAATGGCCAAGCAAAAGGTTAAACTGGGGATTCAAAGCATAATTTAGAGAGGGAATGGTGAGAACTTGCTACTTTTATGTGTGCGGACATTTTTCATGTAGAGTGCAAAAATAAAGGAAGGCCAGTTGAACACTTTCCAGAAACTCTATTTTTTATTAATGATATTTATTGTTTCATGTTGGCCAATTAGTATTATCATTTTTTAGAGATAAAGACGCTTTACAAGACATCCAAATATTTTACATAGGATTTCATATTTTTTTTAAATGCACAGATGATATTTCACATGGCTGCTTGGAGAACATTTTCCCAGAAAATAATATTTTCTCTTGTCTCTTTTACAGATAACTTGCTTCTCAGTTGGTGATTTTCTATATCAGGGTAGTCAACATGGCGTTCTCCAGATGTTCCTTGACTACAATGCCCATCGCCCCTGACTATTGACCGATGGGAGTTGTAGTCAAACAACATATTGAGGGCACCACATTGACTACCTCTGCTCTGTACCTTCAGTTGTTGTTTTATCCCATTTGATACGTTTGCTAGAATACGTATGTGTTAATCTAAGTGATGTCATACAAAATGTTATGTGAGTTTTCCTTTCTCCTGTTTGTATTTCACATCAAACCATAGTTAACAAACTGGTTTAATGAGATTGCTGTGAACCATTGTTTCCCAAACTTAGAATGAATGTGAACCCCTTTTGAGAATTTAATCTTACCAGCATATCCCTTCGCAGTTGAATATAATTTGGGGGGGGGGTAGTTTTAATAATACTGTTTTATCTAGACAAGAGCAAATTATGCCCTCTAGCCTTTGCAACCTTTCCACATACCCGGGGGTACAGGTACCACGCTTTGGTACCTTTGGTACTGCTGTGAACACTGTGAACACTAAACTATGGCTTAATGTGAATGCTGCACTTCACTTCTCTGCTGCTCTGCTGGGAAACAAGCCACAGTCAGGCTCAGCATTTGGAGAGACACAAGCCAGGAGACTGGATTTGGACAGAATGATAAGCCAGACCATGACCTGTTCCTGGCAACTGCAGGAGTAGGGGAGCAGTGAAGCACCTACAACCTCAGCAGCTGCATGTTCACATTAAAACAGGAGTGCAGAACCTTTTCAACCTGGTGGGCTGGGATCTTGATGACCCACGCCTGGCAGACCACTTCGACTGATGGGCAGATCACACGAGCCATTTTCTCCTTTGCATTGCAGCTTGCATTCAAGCTGCTCTGGGAAAAAAAAAGATCCCTGCTGATTCTAGTGTGGCTCAGAGTCACCATCAGACAGCTGGTTGGCACTGCCCTCAAGCTCTGTTTTTGGCAGGTATGGACTACACTCCGCAGTTCCTGATAGGATTGGGAACTGCCAAGAGATACCAATCCAGTGAGTCCTGCATTTGATACAAAATTTAAATACAGTGGTACCTCGGTTTATGATCTTAATCCGTTCCGGAAGTCCAAAACCAAAACCGTTCTTAAACCGAGGCATGTTTTCCCTAATGAGGCCTCCCACCGCCGGTGCCCTTCCACCGTTCGGATTCTGTTCTTAAACCGAGGTAAAGTTCTCCTTTCCGGTTTTGCGGAGTTTGTAAACCAAATCGTTCTTAAACTGGACTGTTCATAAACTGAGGTACCACTGTGGTGCCAGAAACAAGCCCTGCTTACCGAGTAACAATGGGGAACACATGTTTATGCTCCCAATTCCTTGGCAGCTTCACCCATTACACAATGATAACTAATGACAATCATTCATTTTAATTTATCGTGTTTCTATACCACACAGTGCAGCCTATATGGGCCTGTCTCAAGTTCTCCCAGCAGCATATGAGATAATTTGGGTTTCCATGTGACCAATATGTTAAACCATGGTTTGAAGTTAACTGAAAGTTGTGACGTATTCCAAAGCTGTTAACCATGGTTTTCCAGTTTAGATGAGATGGGAAACTACAGTTAATGGAAGACTTTTTAAGTTTGCTTGCTCCCACTGTGAAGGAAGCATGTGCAGCCATTCTTGTTAAGTGCAGCCAAACAACTTAACAAGAATAAGCCAAGATATGATCATCTTAACTCTCTTAATAACTCAATTTAAGTGTTTGGGATTATTCTTAGATAAAAATTCAGAGACCTTTCTAAATGAGAGGTCTGGTAAAAATGAGTTTGTAAATGAATAGTTAACCTTTTAATTAGTATGAGACTTATTGTTTGAAATATATTTTAGTACTGCTTAGGAGAACATAATTTTTCAAGACAAAGGAAGTATTCCCAAAGTTGCATACTGCTGAAGCCAAATGGCATTCAAACTCAAAAATATTTGTTCTAAATCTTTAACCCAGGCTTTTTGGCAGGTTTTGGTTTGGCATGTGAATTTTTCCCATCTTTTGCTGCTTTCAAGATACATCCAAAAAGACAGATGATATATTTTGTCATCTTAAATCTTATAAACCTGGTGTAGGAAGGATGAGAATGCTGTCTCTTGATTTTTTTAAAAAAGTGTTTTTGTATCTTAGTCATGCATACTCACCTTTAACTCACATAAAAGGGAGTGATATCCGGGTATTAATATCACTTGGTTGCATTACTTTTTTCTGGACTGTAAAGCTAAATAATTGGAAATGTTACAACTTCTTCCCGCCCCAAATAGACTTAAAAGTACATAAAAGGTGTTGGACAAGTATTGATGGACATGAGCTGTAGCTCTGCTCATCCATCTCACCCAAGATTTTTAAATTGCTTGACTGTTTTTTTTAATCCAGCAAATGCAATAAAGGGCATTTGATGTTCTGAAGGAACCAGGTGTGTACGGTCTAAAAGTAGCAAAGCTTTTTAATATTTTATTTTCTTCACAAACAGGTTCATACCAAGTTCCACTGCAGGCAGGCACATGCTCCAGGCAGTGACACTTCATGCTTGACATTTTCCTATGATGGTACAGTTCTTGCCAGTCGGGGAGGTAAGTGACCATATTTCCTTCCATGTGTGCTGCTGAATACAAATGAGGCTGAAGTTTGTGCTTAATTCGTGCAGCAGAACTTGGTGCTGCTTGCAGATTTTGGTGGGATCTTGTTCACCATTTCTTATTCATTTGTCTTTTCCCCTTGGGCCCGGTCCTCACAACTGTCAAGAGGGAGAGCACAAGGCCGGTGCTCCATCTTCTCAATCTTATCACTGTTTGCATGCTAAGAAAGGGCAGAAACAGCAAAGTGGTGGTGGAGGAGGTTCAGGGGTCATCAGTGAGTCCTCTACAGTTGTGTGGCCCTTAAAAAGGTAAAGGGACCCCTGACCATTAGGTCCAGTCATGTCCGACTCTGGGGTTGCGGTGCTCATCTCGCTTTATTGGCTGAGAGCTGGCGTACAGCTTCCAGGTCATGTGGCCAGCATGACAAAGCCGCTTCTGGCGAACCAGAGCAGCGCACGGAAACACTGTGTACCTTCCCGCCGGAGCGGTTCCTATTTATCTACTTGCACTTTGACATGCTTTTGAACTGCTAGGTGGGCAGGAGCTAGGACCGAGCAACAGGAGCTCACCCCGTCACGGGGATTCGAACCGCCGACCTTCTGATCAGCAAGCCCTAGGCTCTGTGGTTTAACCCACAGCGCCACCTGGGTCCCTTTGTGTGGCCCTTAACAGGTACCAAAGCAAGCTAGTGTTGGTTCTGGCAGAACTACATGTTACCAGAAACACAGGGTACAACCAAAACAAAAGTCCCATGTTAAGTTCCTCCTTCCCCATGCTTGCAAGTACTTGAACTTGAAATTCATGTCCAGATGACATTATGACGAACCTTTCCCCAGAAGCACTGGTGTTGTCTGGTGTCAGGACGTGAGCAAAGTTTAACTATTTGTTAAGGAGTGAGGTATGGCAGACCACACCAGGCTGCCATTTTCAGCAGCAACCCCGTGTCTCTGATTACACACACTTCAGTTGTGCAACAGTGTAGAACAGTAAGACGTGCTCATAATTCATCTTGAAGGTAGGTAGCGTGTGCCGAATTAATTTACTTTCGCGGATGTCCTGTCAAATGTTGCATTTATAGCTTCTAAAGAATTGTGACTGTTTTATTTCACCTCTGTTGATTCCCGCCCCCCTCCAAACCCCCACGCTGCAATCCTCAACCATCCCCAGAATGTCATAGGTAGCCAGGTGGCTGTTCATAAATAAATTAGGATCTAACCCAGATGCTTTGCTTTGATCTAAAATCATTTTGAAATTGGGTGTTTAGTGTGCAAGTTCCAAAGCTGCTTTAAAAAGCACGGTGTCTCAGATAGGTAAGCGTAATTGTAGTCATTTTTAATATGTACTAAAGAGAGAGAGAGAGAGAGAGAGCATTTGTGCTTTTGGTAATGTAAGTATTGCTCTGGACCTTTACCAGCAAAAGCAGATGTGTATTCGGCAGTCAGTCTTAGATTAGCGCACCTGCCCAAATGCAAGGGATCAAAGAGGAGATCATGTTTGGGGGAATAGGAACTTGCAGTGAAACCCTGATTATATTCCTTGGTCTGCGATGCAGTTTGCCTGTCGGATATGAGAGAACTGAGACAGGGCTCAGCTGCAGACACAAGGGAGAAGGAACAACAGAAGAATTGCTTATGAATGTTCCCAGTTTCATTACCATTGAGAGTAAGCTTGTAACTTGACAGAAATGCAAGAAAGTGATGTTTAAAGATCCACTTCTGACCCTGAAAATAGGTCTTAGAAAGCATCTTTGGATATGTTTTTTGCAGCACAGTAATAAAAGATGATTCAGGAATGAATGAGTAGCTTGATCATAAAAGCGAGGCTGGATTAATTGTGAGGTGTCCTATCTTCCTGCTGACATGATAGAAATTTACAAAGTTTACATGTCTTGTCACTTTACATTAAAAGTATAATGTATCATGGACATAGCCCTGGCTGGTAGTTTTTACTATTTATTAATTTAGAGTGTTTGTATCCCACTCTTCTGCCAAAATGGCTCCCAGAGTGGTTTACACACAATCAACAAAGTATACAGTTTGATGTGATGCAGAACAAAGAAGCTTTTCCTAACATATTTGTTAAACGTTAGTAACAGCCGTCCCATAAGTCCTCCAGAGAGACAATTGTGTCAAGGTTTAGTCCGTCAAGGCCAAAGAAACCTTGATTGCAGTTTGTTACTCTGAGAAGCATATTTGAACAGTTGCCAGATAGGCTGTTGTTCTGCAAACATTTTTTAAAGCTGAATTACTTAGCTTTTATGTTGCAATGTGGGATGCAGTTAGAAATCGTAACCTGAATTGCTATTAGGATTGTATTTTAAGACATAGGTTACATGTTGTTATTCTGTCATACTCAGATAGTGAGCTAAACTTAGTTGCTTGGTCAGTAAGAGGATTTGTCATGCCCTTGCCTCGCATATAGAGCCTTTCTTTCTTAGTCTGCATTCCCCACCCCTCTCATGGGCTCTGGGATCTCAGAATCAATATTTGTTCCATGAACTCCCAGATCAGGACAAGTTCTGAGGGCACTGTAGGGTCTCTGCTAGCAAGAAAACCTGACTAGAGCAATGACTCAGCTGCCCTGGATTTAGGATTGCTACTGATTGAGATAGAGTCCCACTGTACTCTTAATAGCTGTGTCCCCAACATATTCTTGGGAAACCCCCAAAAGTGACACTTTTTGTCTGAAGTCAAGAGAATAAAGGTAAAGGACCCCTGGGTGGTTAAGTCCAGTCAAAGGCGACTATGGGGTTGCGGCGCTCATCTCACTTTCAGGCCGAGGAAGCTGGCGTTTGTTCACGTACAGTTTTCCGGGTCATGTCGCCAGCATGACTAAACCGCTACTGGCGCACGGAGGACCGTGACGAGTGCCAGAGCACACGGAAACACCGTTTACCTTCCTGCCGCAGCGGTACCTATTTATCTACGAGCACTGTCGTGCTTTAGAACTGCTAGGTTGGCAGGAGCTGGGACAGAACAGCGGGAGCTCACCCCGTCGCGGGGATTCAAACCGCTGACCTTCCAATCAGCAAGCCCAAGAGGCTCAGTGGTTTAGACCACAGCGCCACCCACATCCCAGTCAAGAGAATAGGGCTGGTCCTAAAATATATGTCTCAGGTGTCCAAGGCCAGGGTAAAAGGTTGTGCCTACAGCATATGACGTAATGAAGTAGCAGAAAAAAACTCAACAGCTTAGGGCCACCACAGAGAATGCCCTCTCTTGGGTCAAAACCAGTTCAACTTCCGAAAGGGACCCCCCTGCTAATATTAATACCTGTAAGAAAGGAAGTAGCCTTTCAGATATTTGAGGCTTAATTAATTTAGCTTTTTAAAAAGTTATTGTTTCTATATGCCTCCTGAAAATATAATAAGTTCACTAGCAATTCAAAATTTCCCTGTACTCCTGCCAGAGTTCCTGTCAGTCTTCCATTGTGTCATTAGCCAGGGGGCCTTATAATTAATGGCATTGAAGAACTGCCCAGCAGAATAGAGAATTTGGAGACGGTCTGTGAGTTGGTTCAGACATAATGGGAAACCATGGTTTTCCCATTATAAGTAAAAATTCTAGGCTCACATGATTCTCTTCTCTTTTTTTCTTCTGTGCCTGCTAGGAGGAGTTTGAAGCTTCTGCTTTCATTTTTAAACTAATTACAGTCTCTGAGATGTCTAAGTCAAAACTGCAGGTTCTTTAAGAACAAAGCAGGCTCTGAAACTTTGGTTTGAACCTGGCATTTTTCTCATCAACCATTGTTTAAACAAACCACCAGGAAATCTTTAAATCTTTCACTTTAAATTTAATTTTAAAGTGAAAGCAGACACATTCAGTCCCCTAATCATAGATACGAAAGAGGAGGGGCAGGGAAGTTCTAGAACCCACAGCTCTCTATGGCTTGAACTTGCAACAGGAAGCTGTGGTTTCCCAGTATGCCTGCCTGACACATATCCCAGTGTGGAGAGTAAGAAATCAGCAATACTTTTGGCTGAAAAGAATTCAAAACTCCGATTTCCTCACCTGCCTTGAACAAATAAATGGCTTTTGTTTGGCAATTTTTGATAAATTGATTTTTAAAAAATTGTTTTTGCTTTTATTGATCTCTCAATCTCTCTTTGCAGAGGGTAGAGAGAAATAAAGAATGCCATTCCTCTAAAAGTTTGAAAGAAACCCATTAGAAAGATTGGCGGGGCAAGGGCAGTTTCTGCATTGGCCTTTGTAGTATTATAGTAAAGGAACAGAGTATTTTTCTTCATCATTGCTTATTAAGTCTTCATTTTATATTTCATAGGTGATGATACTTTAAAAACATGGGACATCAGGAAGTTTAAAACACCTCTAAATTCAGTTGTTGGTCTACCTAGCTTCTTCCCAATGTAAGTACCATTTTGATTTAAGATACAAGGAATTACATGCTGATGCCAGTGAAGATTGATTCAATGAGGTACAGCTTCTTGTTGAGCCAATCTTGTTGAATAGACTCTACTCACCGTGTGCCCAGCTCACCCAAAAAACTTGAGTACAGTGGTACCTCTGGTTACGTACTTAATTCGTTCCGGAGGTCTGTTCTTAACCTGAAGCACCACTTTAGCTAATGGGGCCTCCCCCTGCTGCTGCGCCGCCGCTGCCCGATTTCTGTTCTCATCCTGAAGCAAAGTTCTTAACCCAAGGTAATATTTCTGGGTTAGCAGAGTCTGTAACCTGAAGCATATGTAACCTGAAGCGTATGTAACCCGAGGTACCACTGTAGTAAGTTGTGATAGTGACCACATTTTGAACCAGAATAAAGCTTGTTCAATGTGTGTAAATCCAGTTAGGAAGGGCAGTTTATGTTGACAGGTTTAAAAGGGGGCACTACTACTACTTAGAATGCCTGACATTTTGACTCTAGACCTCCGATTGATGGTGCCCAGAAATGTTAAGGATTTGACCTTTGATTTCCCCCTTGCTCTTATTCCTAATACTGATGCCACATTCCGTTAATTGTTTGTGCCTTGAGATAGTGGACTTCTCCTTCCTCTCCTCAATGTCCCCTTAATCTACTCTAGAAATTAGAAATTAATCCAGAGAATCTGTCCTACTGAGCAGATTTTGCTCCTCTTGCTAATATTCACCTCTTAATTTATTAAGTTCTACTGTCTACTGTGGTTACTCAGTGGTATGACATATATGTCATGGAACTAGCTGCCTCGTAATCCTGGGTTTGTTGGGGTTGGGATACATTTATCCATGTAAAAGTGCATGATATTATTAAAAACGTTAGCAGGGTTGACATAAACATGAGCAGTAAGAAATTTAAAGGAATTTTAAAGGATAAATTTGTTTTAAAAAAGGATGTGCTGTATAAATACAATAGAAAAATAAGAAACTGCAGAAAGGGAGGGGGAAGTAGTGGAAAACATTAGATGTTTTGTGTAGATTTATATTCATTGCTAAAGGTTGTAAAATGGGAAAACTAAAAATTATATATGTGTGTGTGCATGATACAGTGTTACCTTGGTTCTCAGACTTAATCTGTTCCAGAAGTCCGTTCCAAAACCAAAGCATTCCAAAACCAAGGTGCGCTTTCCCATAGAAAGTAATGCAAAATGGATTAATCCGTTCCAGACTTTTAAAAACAACCCCTAAAACAGCAATTTAACATGAATTTTACTATCTAACGAGAACAGTGATCCATAAAATGAAAGCAATAAACAATGTACTGCAGTCACACAATCAGTCAGTCAATCAATCAATCAATCAATAGATGAACTGGGTTCCACACAGTCACAAAAACAAAAAAGCCGCAAAAACAAAAACGCAAAATAAATAGCAAAAAGAGACAGACCTCAGCGTAACACTCAAAACGGAAGTGTGGCACTCAAAACGGAAGTGTGGCACTCAAAACGGAAGCATGGCACTCAAAACGGAGCACGTTCGGCTTCTGAAAAAAGTTCGCAAACCAGAATACTGCCGGGTTTGCAGTGTTTGGGTTCCAAGTTGTTTGAGTACCAAGGTGTTTGAGAACCAAGGTACCACTGTATTAGGTTCAGTGTAGACCCACCTCTCACTCCCTCCAAAGCTGACCTGCAAGTTAAGAAACAGCCTCAGAAGTCTGCCCTCTCCTTTTCCCTTGTTGATCTTAACTATGGTTTGCCATTGAACTTGCATCCTGGGTTCAAAATCTGTGCTACATCTTTAAAGCCAATAAGACAAGGGAATTGACATTGGGAGAGGAAGACTGGTTTCCAGCTTGCATTTTTCAGGAAGTCAGAATTGCATCTCCACAGTATGCTAGGGTTACTGTGCTAGAGCTCTTTAAGCTTGTAATGCAAATTGATTTCCGCATGATGTTTGTGCTCCCTGCTTTTACTCATGTACAGCACTTATCTCAAAGTCTGAGATTAATTTTGAAGAATGTAAAAAGAAAGCACTATTTAGTCTCGAGAGTGGACTTTGACATTTCTGAACATTTGTTTCTTGCTTTGAGAGAAGAGAAGGGAAACAATACTGGAAAATAGTCCTGTTTACAAGTTCACATTGTTATGTAAAATGGATTTGTATGATGTTGAAAATGGATATTTTGACCTACTTATTTACTAAATAATGATAGCCAGATTTTGAAACTTTCTGATTGTTGTACGCTAGACCTTACCCCCTTTCCAGTGCTGAAATCTTTTCGAGACATCTCATTTTGTTGGTTTTGCCAATTTTGCATATTGGAACACAGCTGTGATTTTAGTTGTCATACATAATTAAGGGTTTAACACAGAGTTTGACATAATACATAAATAAGATTTCAAGGAAACCAATTCATCTGTTCTATACTTTATTTTCAACAGGACCGACTGCTGTTTCAGCCCAGATGATAAACTACTTGTTACTGGTACTTCTGTTAAGAAAGGAGTTGGAAATGGAAAACTTCTCTTTTTTGAGCGTGAGACATTCAAGAAAGTGTATGAGATAGATGTCACAGATGCGGTAAGCCAGAGTTCAGTGTATTACTTGAGTTGTTGCTTTTATTCATACATGAAAAAGGATTATGTTGTCACTTTGGTATGTATAATTATAATTAATGTTGTTTTTAGCATATAGGCATATAATTAAATGCATGGTTAAGATTCTGTAACAACAGGATACCCTAGAGTATACCATGCTAGTTTTGGTAACTGCATCGTCTCTTACAATAAAAAAAATTAACAATAATAAATGATTTTAGTAAGATAAGCAGCAGGCACAATACCTGAGTCCCACAAATAGTGGGCAGTCATGGGACTTCAGAGGGCCTTGCTCTTTTATAAACTAGATCACATTTAGCAGGCATATATGTGAGTTTGGGTGCGTAAGTTGTTGTTCAGTCGTTCAGTCGTGTCCGACTCTTTGTGACCCCATGTGCGTAAGTACAGTTACTCAAATTCAGCATTTTACATTTATTCTTGTCCTGCTTGTCTCACCCTGCACCGTAGGATTGTACAAGTGCAGAATTGTATATCATACTGCATTTGCACTAATTTTTCAGACTGTTCCTCTTTGCTGGTGCCTTTGAGCAGAGGGGCAACTGATTAAATAAATACGTTAAGAAAGCCAAGTTGTGCTTGGATGATGATAATGGTGATGATTATAAATCTTAGCTTTATATAAAGAAATGAAGGAATATCCTGGATTTGAATTACAGAACAGTTCCTTTAGCAGTTGGTATGAACAATTTCTAAACCCCATGCTCATGCCTACCTCCATAATCAGATCGGTTAGTGACATTCCCCACCCTTGCCTACCAATATATGTTGCTTGATTCACTGGACTAAGTATATTGTAGACACCTTAATGCTACGTACCTTGTTTCCCCTCTTTTTCACTTGTGATAATTGTTGATTTGTTGAATTTGTATTCTTGGGGCACTCTACCTGGGAACCAAGGGACTTGTTGGGGGTAGCTAAAAGGTTGAATTCTATACCCATTCATGTAATTTGATATGATGTTGATATATTTAGAAAACAAACAAAATGCAAGCGTTCCTCACTAGCCAAGGGCCATACATAGCTCTTCAGGCTTCCACGAGTAATCGTAATGACTTAAGAAGAATTAAGATTTAGTGCAAGAGAGGGAGGGCAGGCGAATGCCAATGAACTGTGCATTTAATCTATAAGCAAAATAGCAGGGCTTATTGAATTAAATGATAAACCATCCTAATGGGTTCAGCACATGAAATGGGATGCAAGAGAACATTATTGTGTCAAATTCAAACATTATAGGAAATGCACTTTGAACAGCTGTTTAGTTTTACCCTATCAGACTGGGGGGGGGGGTGCGGTCCAGACAATATAGATAATTTTATAATGCTTAAAGGCAGTAAACTTAATCTTTAAAACTGCTTGGTAAATAGCCAGTAGATTTTGGCCTGCGAATGAACCTGATGTTTAATAGAAGCTTAATGGCTACTTTAAATGCTTGACCAAAGTGATGTCTAGCATTCCTTTCTGTCATACCAAGCAAGCCTTTGTTCACCTCTTTTCTTTTTTAAAGTTTTTTTTGGGGGGGGGAGTACATTATTATTCCAGGCCTTTTGTTGTTTTCTTTGTATGGGCTAGCTTGAGTGCTTGCAGGCCTATCCAGAAGGCACTTCGGCAGTGCAGTCTATTCTGAAGTGAATATGGCATGAACAAAGCTAAGCCAAACCATGGCATATTATGAATGAGCAAACATGCAGACTTCCATAGAGAAGATGACAGCCGCTTTGCTTCTCCTCTGGTCCTGTTGCTGCTGTGCGCTAAGCCATGGCTTGACTTCACAGTATGTCTGAGCTCGGGTTCATGGTCTGTCTCACTCCAGACAAACTATGAGCTATAGCCAATGTTTGTTCTATGACTTACCATGTCTGTAGCTTGGACACCATCGTCATTGCATGACGATGGTACAAATTCATAGTACTTGTAAGCAGCCTTATATCAAGTCATGCCGCTGATAATAAGCTTTTTTATAGAAAATATTCTCATCTGTACCAAATAAGGTAACATTTGTTTCATAGCTCTTTTATTAGTTCAAAATACTTCCTGTTTTTACTTTGTTTAAATCCCAGTGCAAAAAAACCCTGAAGGGGAGTGATACATAAATTTAATAAACTTAACCTCTGAGGAAGATCTTAATTAATCAGGCAGATAAAATACAAGTACGTGACATTTCTTCAAACAGATATTTATTTCATAAACTTTATACATTGCTTGATTGTAGAAAACCTCAAAGCAGTTTACAAAAGATTAAGATCAAGAAAAATTCACAACCATACAGTACTTTAAAACATTAAAAAGTTAAAATACTAAAACAAATTAAAATTACCTCAACTTTTCTTGTAGGCATATAAGTTCAGTATATAAGACCTACAGTTCCCAATGTTGCTGAATGCAGTTAAAATGTTCCCCATATTGTTGGTCCTAAGAGTTCAAAGGATGGTGTGTTTTACAAAAAAAATTCCTACGACAGATACGCTGGTGTTTTTTCCTAGCCGTTGAGCATTTTAAAGATGGTGACAGTATGTTCACAGCATTGTGGATAACTTTTCAACTCCCACCTTATTTATTGTAGTTGGCTAATTGCATAGGATGGGCTCCAAAGGAGCTTCACACTTGAGTTATTTGGTTTGTCCATTTCTAGGCAAAAGTTTAGCATAATATTTTAATGTGCAGACAGTCTGTCTATTCCACAGGGGTAATAATGGACATTCCTACTCATCTCAATGGACTAGTCATGCATTTTGGGAACAGAATGATGGTGGTATATTTTTTCCAGCCTTACATTACAAGTATTTTAAAACGAATCCATTTAAAATAAATTATTTTACAATCTTGGAAGTTTTGTATGCCAATGTGAGTTGGAAGAGTGACTGAAAAAAAATAGTTTCTAGCCAGCTTTAGGACAGATAACAGCAGCATTGAAATGTTAGTTGTATGAAATACGTTAAAGTGCTGTTAGTTAAATTAATTATTCTTGTGCACATCTGTTTGATTTAAAGCTATTGTCTACTCTGGAAGCAGTGCTGTTAACCACTTAAGAACAATTACTGTCCCTTACAAGATAATGTAAAACACGAATGGCATGCTGTGGCCAGTTGGATTAGAACGCCCATCATGCCGGACCTTTGGCCTTGTGGGTGGGGCTGATTGGAGCTGCAGTCCATCAACTGGAGGGCCACAAGCTCACCATTGCTGATGTAAAAGGTGCTGTTGAGTGGTCTTACTGGCTGACTGGAGAGACCAGCTGGTTCATAATTTCTAATGTATATGGCCCATTCACTGTGGTGTCCGGCCATGCCATTTTAGGGACTTAAGACATCTGTTTTCTCGTTGCTGACTACATCAGACTCAGCAGCACAACTGCCACAGTTTGGAAGTAAAGACAACCAGGGCAAAGGTATCACTTGTAACTGGGCACCCTAGCACAATATTATTTATTTATACATACATACATACATACATACATACATACATACATACCCCACCCATCTGGTTGAGTTTCCCCAGCCACTCTGGGTGGTTCCCAACAGAATATTATTACACTGGTACCTCGTGTCACGTACCATCCCCCTTACAAATGCTTCGGGTTATGAGCTCTGCTAACCCGGAAGTAGATGCTCCTGGTTGCGAACTTTGCCCTGGGATGCGAGTGGAAGTAGCGCACCAGCAGCAGCGAGAGGCGTCATTAGCGAAAGCGCGCCTCATGTTGCGAGCGGTTTCGGGTTACAAACGGACCTCCAGAACGGATTAAGTTCGTAACCGGAGGTACCACTGTATTATTATTATTATTATTGATAATAATAATAAAGCGATAAAACATCAAACATTAAAAACCTCCCTAAACAGGGCTGCCTTCAGATGTCTTCTAAGATTCAGTTAGTTGTTTATTTCCTTGACATCTGGTGGGAGGGTGTTCCCATGTTCTTGGGAGCTGTAAACACGGGCACACAGTTGACTTGAATGGGAAGTGAATGAGGGAAAGGGTTGGATATTAGAGGAGCCCAAGCCACAGATGTGTCCATTGCACACTAGAAGGGTCCGCGAGCTCACATTCCCTGCTGGAAGAAATTTTACTCTATCCAGAAGAGAAAGAGTTAAGGGCAGGGGGAATAGGGGTTCTAGGTGCTCAGAGAGCGGCTGCTGAGCTATGATTGGGTCCTCTGCAGCACAGGAAGGAATGAGTGGGACTTACTACTATCTTCATGCAGAGCAGAGAAAGTTGTTTATTTGTATAAATGAATATACTGTACCTGTCCTCTTCCTGAATTGTGATTATCTCATTTTAAGCTCACCACAAACCTGTGAGATAAGATGCTCTCACAGACAGAAGCTTCCCAAAGGCCATGCAATGATCTTAATGGCTGATTGGGGACTTGAATCTAAATTTCCCAATTCTGGACCAAATATTTTGGTCAGCTTACTACACTAGCTCCAGGATTATGCCATGCCAGGGCCTAACTGGAATTTCATCTGTGTTACAGCATGTCTTAACACCTTTTAGGTACAATGTTTTACTTGCTTTCATTCATAACTTGCCCATTCCACGGACATTTAGGAGTTCAGTTTTTTTAGAACCTGAATGTGTAGTATGTAAAAGTGAGGGCTGAATACATGTTTCCTATCATAAAATTTCTATGAAATGTTAGGTTCTTCCAGGTTTTTTCACCACGTTGTAACCACTACTGCAGTATTAAATAGTGAAATACTATCATACTTGTATGCTTGCTTATGATTTTGATGCTGCAGTTTCTCTGAGGAGCATTCAATTCTGCGACTAACATATGAAACGATTGCATGCAGTGTTAGTGAACATTCTAGTGCTCCTCAGACTTCCATAATCCATTGAAGCTCATTGTGTTCCCTGGAAGACTACTCCAGGAGGTTGAGGGATTTTCCTAAGCACAAGGGACTGCAGTGGGCAGGAAAACACCAGCCCATCTTGGAACATGGCTAAGGTGTTTCCAGGCATGTACAGGACTCTTGGATCCCTGCCTATAAAAACAGTGTTTAAATACAGAGTTCATTTATTGTCCTCCTGTTCACCCAAGGAAAGTTCAACGTGTGTATATGTGTATGTGTGTATATAAAGCAGAATGTCAATGCTTGATCATCACTGTCAAAATGTCTCTTTACGTGTTCCGAGTCTTTGGCGCTTATCTCACTGCACGGGCAGCCAAGTGCAGCAAATCAGAACCGTATTCTTCAAACAGGCCCCACCACATTGCCTCATCACCACTGAGGCAGAAAGCAAAATTGGCACTTGTGAGGCAAGCGTGTAAAGCCGAAATGTTTTCTTAGCAGCAGTTGTTGCTGACAGTTTTATGTCTTTCCGACCCATGGTGGAGCCCTAAACTAGACCTCTTAAACCATCAAACCAGTGCCAGATAAGCCGTAGTGCTAATGGGTTGTTTTTTTTAGAAAAACAAATGACTTATCAAAGACAGTAGGTAATAGCCTGTTTGGGATAGGTAGAGCAGTCAAATGTGACAAAGTTCTCTGCTCCTAAGCTTCAAAGAGCCTGTATGTTCAGCCCCTCAAAGTTCAGGATTGTTGTTACGCCAAAGGTCTAGTGCTTCTCTCAGCTGCCTTCTGACAGAAGCATTCCTTCTTCCTTTGGTTTGGTCCAATCCCTGTTTTGTCTGGCAATGGCAGCTTGGGTGCTGTTTTTTTCAGGTAGAGGAAGGCTTTTAGGGAGAGCTGGTGTACTGTTAGTCTCCTTTTCACAAATCTTTCCACAAAATTGTCATCCTCTCATAGCATCTTAGCACTGTGCCTCCTCTGTGCTTGAAATACAGGCTGACCCATACATAACACTAAGCCATGGTTTGTTTAACACAGGCTTCCTCAACCTCTGCCCTCCAGATGTTTTGAGACTACAATTCCCATCATCCCTGACCACTGGTCCTGCTAGCTAGGGATCATGGGAGTTGTAGGCAAAAACCATCTGGGGGGCCAAGGTTGAGGAAGCCTGGTTTAACAGATCACCAGTTAACCATGAGCTGTCCACAGGCATGGTGTCTTTCTTCGTAGTCTGGTTTCTTTTTCAGCTGCTCATGCCTGTAGCCCTTATAGTTTGAGTATCTGGGGTGGGGTGGCCCAACAAACCATGGTTAAGGAAGCTGCTAAGTTTGCATGTAAAACCAAACTATAGTAAAGCAAACAAAGGTTTGTAACTCAATAAATAAAGTATGGCTTCAGATCACATTTTGTTGGCAGTGAAAATGCTGGACAAGGCACATAACACATCATATGCAAACCAGTCCCCTGAAATCTGCAGAAAACTTAAAGGAGGGAATTTGTGTACTCTTGGACATCTCTGCCAGAGAGCATAGGTGCTTGTGTTGCTGACAAGCAGAACAAAATAAACACCTAACACAAAGACTTTTTCACCTGGCTGGAAAGGCTTCTTAAATTAAAAATGTATTCTGTTGTTTCCAACTGTATATGCATACATACCTCCACAAGTCGGCTATATTACTACGGTATCTTAAGACTGCAATCCTATATCCACTTTTCAGGGTGTTCCCCATAGGACTTAATTCTGAGCAGATAAATATTGATTGCTCCGTAACAATGGTATACTATCCCCCCCCCCCAACTATACTGATAAATCTTGCTATATTCCAATTTCAGTCCAAGTTTTCATAGTTATCTTCCACTCTCCTCTCTTTGGCTTGGTTATCTTTCACCACTGGAACATTTCAGCCAATACTAACAGCAGGATGGAAGAGTGAGCAAATTTCATAACCCCTTTCCATCAAATTTAGATTTTAAGGCCATCTGTAACGGAAAGGAGTCAAATAGAACAAACATGCTTTCTCCAAAATGCGGACTACTGCAGCTGAGAAAAGCCTCAGGCCTTTGCTTCTTGGCTCATAGCCTAAGGCAAGTGTGGCTGTCGTATGACATCACCAGTAGTTTCTTTTAAAAAAAAACGTGTTTAGTACAGACCTCAGCCAAATATGAATGGACACATTTTTTAAAAAATCAATCGGTTAAAAGCCAGCTAATCCTCTAAAAGTTCTTTAAGCAGTTGACAAGTTCCGCATGTATGACTCCCAACTAGTAGTTAAGTTTATAAATTCAGTGAATTCTCAATTTATTTCTCATTGTAGAGATTTAACAGATTAGCCTCTTCCAAATTCTCGCTGTATATTTTTTTACCATGAGTAGTCTAGACTCTTGAGCTCTGGGTGATGTTTTCTTTTTAGGACTTAATTCTGAGTTTGCCACCAGATTCTCCCAGATGTCAACCTTAAACAATACTGGGCTGGACAGACAAGGAAAGAGAAAATGAGCACAAGACTCTTTCCTGTAGTACCATTCTATATCCCAGTATTAAATATGAACTGATACAGTGTCTTTTATTAAACCAATTTTTCTCTAAAATTATTGAAGCTAGTTTTTTTTTTAGTTTAATGAAAAATGTCAGTCTTCACTCTTAAAATCATTTTTTCTGCAATGCTAGGTGATGTTTAACAAGCGTTCTTGCCTCTGCTATAGAACTATGAAGGGTTAGTAGTGCTCTGCAGATGCTGTAGGACTCTTTAACTCCAATAATCCTGGCTGTTGACTTTGCTAGCTGGAATTGATCAGTGTTGGAGGCCAAGAATATCTGGAGGGATACCCCTGGGGGAGAAAAACAGTGGCAAGTTACAGTAGATACTTTGACCTACTTTTCACAAACGGGCAGAGATCAACCTGTGCATGGACTGTACCAATTCAGATTGGAAGTGGAACTTCGGTGATCAGCATGCACTTCCACTCTCTTCTCTCCCCTTCCCCAAATCTCTGCATTTTGGACTTAGCAAAAGCCTTTTTCCTGACTTGCTAGTTTTCTGCATTCAGGGATTCAAAGAGAGAGAGAGAGAGAAACATTGAAACATGTGGAATGGTACAATCCTCTGCCCATCTGTGAGAACTAAGCCTCTGTTAATTGAATTACAAAAGGTTCTGCCTTGCCAGTAGGAATCAACTTACAAAAGTCCTTCTTGAGACAAGGCAGTAAAAGAGAGAACTATTCCCTTTGGGAATGTAATGACGAAGCATAAAAATGCCCTGCATTTCACAGGCTTGTCAGTCCAATAAAAGGTATCATCTTGCTTGTTTTACAAGCTTATCCTTCTGTGGGAGCAACACATCTCTTGAGACCCTTTTATACAATGAAGGCCGAACTATTTGGTATTTTAACACGGAGCCACTTTAGCATTCAAATAACTTAACTTCCACTGATGGGTGATGCTCACATGGGATGAAAATGCTATTGGACCATACATGAAGGAAGTTGCTGAAGTCAACTTACGTGGGAGATTTTCAATAGGTTTTACCCTTCCAGCTCCCTGCTTGTAATGTCCAGAAGGTCTTCTGGGGTAGCTTTTTGAAGGGTGCCAGGGGAATATTGCCTGATGGGGAAGATGCAGCCCCTTCCTCCAAGCTGGTGCCCTTCAGATACTTTGGACTACAGCCCCATAAGCCCCAGCTAGCACAGCTATGGCTTGGGTAGCAAGCTAATAGACACAAATGGGCACAGAACCTATGCTATGTGGTAGCGTATGATGCCTGCTCAACTCCCTTTCTAAAACATGGCAGGCGTATCACAAAAATCCAAAACATTTTGCATAGATAAGCATGTGCATATTGCTTGCATAGCGGGTTTGATCAGGTACAGTACAGGTACAATATTTCTTTCTCTTAAACAGCTGGATAGTATTCAGAAACTAGCTAGCAAAGTGTTTGGGGTTGTTACTGGATTCCGCCAAAGTTAAACTGGGAAACACTTGTGGCTAAGGCTGCTTCAAGATAGAGGGTTAGCAGAATTGATACTGGTGCAACTGCCATTGTTGTAATAGCTATACACTCTGCCAGCAGTTAGTATCTCCTTCCTGCAAATTGGGGTGGGGAACCGTTTTCACCCGGAGGGCCGCATTTCCTTCTGGGCAACCATTTGAGGGCCACATGCTAATTGCATTAGGCTAGTTTTGACACACACGTAACACATTTCTCCCTGTCCTCCATCCACACGAGCAAGAGACTTTATCAAAGGGCACATTATAGCCAGGCAAAAGCACACAAAGCAAGGCCAGAGAAGGGTGTGGCCTGGGAGAGTTCTGAGGGCCAGAGAGAGATGCCTGGAGGGCCGTGTTTAGCCCCCAGCAATGAAGTTCCCTTTTGCTCCTTTTAGGAGCTGGAATTGTCCTCATTCACAATCCCCAGAATATTTTATAGTATTAGATCTATATTAGGAAACAGTCAGTGCATGTATGTTTGAAAGACAACAGTAGTGTCTTATATACTATGAGAAGAAATGGTAAAAGGACACTTTGAAACCACTGGAAAAGCAAAGCAATAATCTGCTTTAAGGAAATCTTTAATAGCATTCTGACAATAGAATTTTACACTGCATCTTCAGGTATAGCTAATACTGTTTCTGAGTTCCAAATTCGCAGAGCCGCAAACTAACAAGTGGGGCCAGAGGGTTAACCAAATGTTTTGTGCTGGTTTATGCAAAACACTATAAATCTTCCTCCAGTTGATTTTGTACAAGAAGGAAAATCTGATTGCAGAAGTGTCTCGGATCCTGTGACTTGCTTTTAATTACAGTGCTTACAATTCTGACTCAGCTCATTCATCTCTTGGGTGCAGTTGAAATTCAAACATCAGCTGCCTCATTTGCAGCATTATTACAGAACTCCCAAGTAAAAAGGAAGTAAAGCATTTCACTCTTCCTAACACACTGCTATAGGCTTAAATGGAGTACAGATTCAAGATTGTAATTTATTTGTTGTTTAAATTTATGACTCGCTTCACATGAAACATCAGGAAGTGATTTACAGTATAATAATGTATGTAAAAAAGATGGGTGGGTGGGTAGGTAGGTAGATATTTAAAACAATTGCATACATTAAACTTTTTTTCTAGAAAACATTTAAAAACACTTGGAAACAACAATAGCACATACATGAAATCAATTTTAATCCAAAACAATATCCAGTTGGGATGGAGATTTTACCAGGTTAGTTGAAAGAGGAACACCTTTAGTATGCACCAAAAATACAACAGAGATCTCCAGAATGCCTTCTGTAGAACACAGTGATCGGTTTTGTCTGTAGGGACTAAGGCAATATTTTGGGTATCCTCGTCAGAAGCTTTATAGGGCTTTGTACAACAATACCAGCACTTTGAACCTAGCCTGGGACCTGATTGGCAGCCAGTGCAATTTTTTCAACCAGTGCAACATTTTGCCCAGGTGAGCAGGCAGTTCACTACAGGGCAGCCTCAAGGGCAGCCCCACTTCCAACACATTGGAGTAATCCAATCTGGAGGTTACCAGTCCATGGTATCGCTATCGCCATCCAGAAATGAGCATAGCCGTCTTGCCAACTGAAGGCACTCCTAGCCACTGAGGTCATCTGGGCCTCTAGTGACAGAGATGGGTCCTGCTGCACTTCCAGACTACAAACCTGCTCCTTCAGGGGGAATACAACCCCACCGAAAGCAGGCAATTGGCTAACTGTCCAGTAAACAAACAGAAATGGGAGGTCTTTCTACCAGTTCCTGTTAATTCTTTTACCATAAGATGTCTCACTAAAATACCTTGAATAACATCAATGAACTGACGACACCTAGCTCTGTGTTTTTAATTTTTATGAAGTTCGGGAACACTGATCTGGTCTTGAACCTGTGCCTGGCAGTTGTATTTATCTGGAAGAGGGTGTAAAGGGAGGCTTTGCAGTGGTAGAAAAGGCTGGTCACGTCAAAGCAATTCTTAATCATCATGGGCAAACCAGGAAAGGGACTATTTGCAAGACTACAGTACATATTAAGAAAAGGAACACTTTCCTTTTTTGCATTTTCTAACGTTCCATTTTATTTTATTAGAATATTTGCATCCCACACTTTCAGGCAGGAAGCTCTACATAGCTGAAATCCCAGTGCACATCTAAAGAAACAGCCACACATTGAACAAGCAGCAAAGCAGAAGCAACCGTTTTAGGCTCAAGAGGTCCACAATTTCTCTTGTTGTGCTTGCAGTGGAAAGTATTCCACCAGCCTAAGCTTCTTCCTCGCTTTGGAGATGGAGAGGTGCAGGGATTGTGGAGGATTGTGGGTGGTGCAACTGTGGGGATCATCCTTGCCCCCTTCTTGGTTTCATGGATGAGAGGAAGGCTGGAGTTTTTGGTGGTGCACTTCAGAGATGCTCAGAAGCATAGTCTTAAAACTAAAAAAAACCCAAGAAGCTTCCTCCTGATCTTGAAACTGGAGACAGAAGGTGGGGATTTTCTTAAGGTTGCATGAGGCCTTTTGGGAATAGTTTCATCCCTTTTCTGGTTTGAACCTAGAGAGGAGAGGCTTGGTATAGTGTTCTTGTGCCTCTGAAGTGCTCTAAGTGCACTAACTTCAGAAGTTCAGCATGATTCCAGAAATGATGTCACCACAACCGTCTCAAGCTCAAAGGTAGGGAGGGAACCAGAGGATTGTCTCTGATTTTACCCCTCAAATCCAAGAGACAGTGCAAGTTGAGAGGCAAGAGCTATCCCTACCTTTTGGGGAAGGGGCAAATGTCAAGAAACAACACAATTGGGGTTTGCCAATAGGGCTGGCCAAAATGTGTAGAACCTTTTTAGGTAATTAATAATAGTGTCCATGCAATAAGTCTTTGTACTGAGTATAATTACACCATTAAAGCAAAGCCATTAAAGCAAAGCAGCATGGGACAGGAAGAATGAGAACTCTATCTAAAACAGATATCCCTATACCAGTGATGGCTAACCTTGACACCCCAGATGTTTTGGAACTACAACTCCCATCATCCCTAGCTAACAGGATGAGTGGTCAGGGATGATGGGAGGTAGTCCCAAAACATCTGGAGTGTCAAGGTTAGCCATCACTGCCCTATACAGTACTTCAAACATTCCCAGCAGATTCTTGCATGAGTTCCCAGTTGCAAACACAGATTAGGCTTTACTACTCCAGATTTTGAAGAATCTTTGATAGGATAGCAAAAGCTGTTCTCTAATGTCACTATTTTTTTTTTAACAAGCATGTTTTAGCTGACCTGATTATGCACATAAATATTTTCTGGGAGAATATTAACAGAGAACTATTTCAATTTTTTTAAATGTTTTTATTGAATTTCCAAATTAACAAATACAAGAGAGAGAAAACAAATTTCTCAAACATACACAAACAAGAGTAAACAGAAATCATTGGGATCTAGGAATTCATCCATTTCATGTCTATTTCCTTATTGTTATATATTATGTCTAAATTAATTTACTTTGCTGTACATGCAAGCAAATGAACCATATTTAACATTCAAACAAACTAGAAATGAGGTCAAAATTGGGGAAAGGTAGGATTGTTGGCCAAATGGTTTAGAAATTGGCAATATGATATGCCTACAGAGTCCCTTTGGTCTACAAAGTGGGAATCCTATAACAGAATGCCTTAAAAGGCTCCAAAGTCATATTAAATTTAATTTAGGCTTCCCAGTTAGAATAAAATTGTATTTTATGCTCCCTTATTAAATAAGTTATGTGGCTTTTACAATTTAACGTGTTACCCTAAATTTGGAAGCCCCTTTTCCTTTCCATCTGGCACAAGATCATGGTTAGTGGTGCGTATTGTATTTCCAAATGGTATGCTTGCTTACTACTGCTGGTTTAGGAATTTCCTATCTTGCAGAGGAAAAAAGCATCCCTTGGAGGGAGGTGATTGTTTTAGACTTTTATTTGCCAGTTGCTGTGGAAGTATGTAGTATGGTGTAGAAGTAAGTAAGTAAATGAACATTTACTTACATGTAATTTACACATGTAATTTACTGAGTCTTTGCAGCTTAAGGGTCTCGTGCACCTCTTGAGTCTTACCTGAAGATAAAGATAGGTGAAATGTGATAAGATAAAATGGAAGCTTCCCCTAAAACTGGGTATTGTCCTGGGTTTCAGAACTAAAAAATTACTAACCAAGAGCTAATGTTATTTTTCAGAGTGTTGTCCGTTGTCTCTGGCATCCTAAACTAAATCAAATCATGGTTGGTACAGGGAATGGATTGGCTAAAGTATACTATGACCCCTTCAAGAGTCAAAGGTATTTAATTAATTGCATCTGAACCTTATTTCTTAAAATGTATAAATGCTTGTTTAGATGTGAGATTTCTTTGAATTCAAAGGAGGAGCAGGGAATGGTAGCATGTGTTTTCCTGCTTTCCTTTTCCTTTTTTGTATATTTATTTATTCAGTTTTACATATAAAGGAAAACCAACAGTCCCAGATGACTGGGAGTCGTGGTCAAAAAGATAATTACAAATCATTTTCAGTAGTTTGTGTTTTCAAACTAGCCGTGTTTCCCATTGGAACTTAGTACTGCCTCTTTTAAAATTTCTGGAATCCCGTTTCTGAAATGTTGCATCGCTGACACATTGTGCCTGCTCCAATTCAATGATCCCAACTTTATAAACTATGGTTTATTAAGCTGAGAATGAGCATCGTGCGCATGCATTCCCTATGCACTCCTCCTGTCTCAAGCTGGCTTCAGTTCTTGTATCTTGGTTACTTTAAACAAGAGTTTTCCGTTATGAAATTGGAAACTGTGGTTTAATCTTGGACTCCAAACCATGATACGAAACCAGGATGTTTACAGTCTGATGCTGTCTCTAAGGAGGCCCTCCTGGAGACCTCATTGCTATCATTTAGGCGCCAGACAAAAATTCCTGTTTTCCCAAAGCTTTTTAAGAGCTGCTAATGTGAGCATTTAAAAAGAAAGAAAAAACGAAAAAAATCTTAGAGCTGTTTTGATTTTCCTGTCTAAATAGGCTGCTGCTGTTTTAGTTTGCCGTATTAGTCTGTATGCTTTATTTAATTATTTTTATCATTACTCTTAAATTGTATTTTTGTTTTGTATCTTGCAACTCTGTTGGCCACCATGGGGACATGCATTTTTGTTGACGGTGCAGGGTATCAATTACGTAAATAGATTTCCATGAGTTATAAAAGAATAGCAAGAGGGTGCAAAGCATTTTGATACACCCTTAATTTGTCTACTTAATATTTAACTAAATAAACGTATTCAGTGGATTCAGGCTAAGGAGCAAGTGCTCTCAGTTTGCATGTTTGTGATCTGCATATGCAGCTGTGCTCTTACTCAAGAAGACATTGAGGAAACATGGGCAAATTCCTGTTCTTTCCCACTGTTTTGGCAGCCTCTT
The DNA here is from genome assembly GCA_034641385.1 of Darevskia mixta. NCBI lineage: Eukaryota > Metazoa > Chordata > Lepidosauria > Squamata > Lacertidae > Darevskia > Darevskia mixta. The sequence continues at coordinate 2,046,249 of JAWWNH010000062.1, read as the reverse complement.
CTCATTAGCTTTGCATCTAAAGGGCAGTAAACGTGAAAGTGAAAAATAGAAGGTTCAGTTGATTTTTCCTCCCCACTGCTCTTTCCTCCTTTTAGTGTAAATTTTTAATATCCTCCCTGATCCAGGACAGAAAGGTCTGCTTGCAAAGCCTTACTGACATCCCTTAGTCCTGTCCCCTCTAGCAACCACAAAAATATATTTTTATTTGCCCAGGTGCTGCTTTGCAACCCAGACTGCAATATATTTATTTAAATATATATATAAAATTGTTTTCTCCAGCATAACAGACAGCCCCCTTTAACGACCTGAACTTTATGGGTAAAAAGGAACCTGCTTCTACAATAAGCCTGACTGAAGATACAAGTATAACTCAACTTCATGGCCTCTAACGTTGAGACTCTACAAGCCAGACACCCAGCCGTACTTTGTTCTGACGAGGATTATAAACCGTTCTGCTTTAGGGATAGGAAACTTGTGGTCCTCCAGTGTTGCTGGTGCTAAACTATTCCCACCAGCCCCAGCCAGCGGTCAGGGATGGTGAGCACACCCAAACAGCCACAGATCCTGAGAGTACCTACCTAGACCAGTTTTCAAGACATTTATGAGAGTCGATGCACCACGTTGAATCATATAACTTTTAAGACAGGGATATTACACACACAGAGAGAGAGAGAGAGAGAGAGGGAGGGAGATGCTACAACTAATAATAAGATGACTGCACATCCATGTGTTTACATGGAGGAAGGGAGAAATGAAAAGGAACAGAGAGTTCCAAGTAAACGTATATACGATTGTCCTGTAAAAACAGCTTTTGAACTTCACCAGCACTTCTTTTCAACTCTTTTCATGCAAGTTCTTGTACTAGTATTCTTTTTTAATCCTTTCTAGGGGAGCAAAATTGTGTGTTGTAAAGACCAAAAGAAAAGAACGGCAGGCTGAGACCCTCACGCAGGATTACATTATAACACGTAAGTAACTCTTAAAGTAACTGTTTATTTAAATACGTCATTTTAACTCTCTGTACATTATGGCTCAGATCTAGTGGACTACAGGGCCCTTCTTTAAAACAAGAATCCTGCCAATCAGCAGGAAGGAGTCAGGGAAGACTTAAATTGGTCACACTCCTCCTAAAAACCCCAAATCTTGGCTCTTTGGCTTTTAAAAGGGCCTCTGCTCATTTGGTCCCAACAACAGGACTAAACAACAGAGCAGAGCAGCAACTTTGCCCGACGTTCTTCAGTCTTTCTGAGAAGTGGTGACGGCTGTGCTATGAGCCCCATTCTGTAAGTGGGACTTAACCCCACCAGCAAAAGTGTATTGCCACTCTAGCAAAGTAAATTGTAAGTGGGAATCTCAGTTTTGCATCCCCCGGCTACTTAAGGTACTTAAATCACCTGTGGGGATGAGGCATTGACTTTTCAAGGAGAGGCATTTTACTTCATTATTCCTCAAGAACCCTTCATTCCACATATGGAAATGGTTTTTATAGTTAACCTCAAATGTTTTATGCAAAATTGTGTAGCATGCCACTTGCCAGCAAAAGTTTGACTTTTCACGCTTCACGTAACGTGCAGATGTAAGAAATAACTGTTTATTCCTAAGGTTCTGAAGCCATCCAAAGCCAGAATGTACTTTTATTAAGGGTAATAAACTTAACAAAAGCTGAATTAGGCTGCATCGGCAACACTTGCGTATCAGATTTGTGCCCATGCATAGCTATTCTGAGCGTTCCTGAACGCAAACACCAGAGCTTTCTATCCCTTTATCTATGCAAGCAAGAGGAATTATCAAAGTTCAAGGGCATATTCCATCCAGACCAAAGCCCTCAAGGACAGCATGGAGCAGGGCTGGTAAAAGCTGGGTCCTGGGGAGAAGGGGTATGGCCTGGGATGGGGCTGTTGCTAGGGAGAGTCTTAAAAGGCAGATAGAGAGTCTCCAGGCCTGAGGTTTCCACTCCTGAATTATGGAGATTTGTGGAGAACCAGACATGTCTGGCTTTATTTTCTTTTAACTAACCATTTTACTTGCACCTGAGCATACCTGCCAAGTTTGTATATACAATTACCAAGCCATGTATGATTGTCCGTGCACAGGTGAGGAATCTGTGGCACTAGACTACAGCTCCTATCATCCTATACTCTTGCTGCTAAACTACAGCTCCTATCATCCCCGGGCTTTTGACTATGCTGGCTCAGGCTGGTGAAAGTTGTTCGTGGTCATCTGGAGGGCCATCAGTCGCCTCCCCAACTTCTTTAAGTTCACTATCTCTTAAGTAAAAACAAAAAAAATATTATTATTATTTTAGCTCATGCACTTCCGATGTTTCGCGAACCACGCCAGCGGAGTACAAGAAAGCAGTTGGAAAAGGATAGACTGGATCCCATGAAATCTCACAAACCTGAACCTCCGGTCGCAGGACCAGGTAACCAGAATTTCTACAATTTGTAAGCAAAACATTGCTAAGGCCATTTGTATGTTTCTTTGTGGAAGACTGAATCAGCCCTATAACTCTGTTGTTACAGGCTTGTAGATGCTGGTGCAACTTCTCATTTGCATGCATGTAGTTTTTCCTTCACCTTTTCTGTTTGCTTTTTTCCCCCTTCCCTTGCCACTTTGCACATCTGTTCATTCTCTCCTATATTAGGTCGTGGTGGTCGTGTTGGAACTCATGGCGGGACTCTGTCTTCATACATTGTCAAGAATATTGCACTGGATAAAACCGATGATAGCAACCCCCGGGAGGCCATTTTACGGCACGCAAAGGAAGCGGAGGAGAGCCCGTACTGGGTTGCTCCAGCATATTCTAAGTAAGGAAACTTTCTTAAATGTGGTGTGTGTGTGTGTGTGTGTGTGTGTGTGTGTGTGTAAATCCATCTACAGATATGCCTTAAAGCCCTGGTGAACTTGAACATAAGCAGAAGACCTGTTTAACAACACTATTCTCTGCCTCTTTTTTTGGAGTGTTGCCACTAATGTAGAAAACGGATAGGATGTCAGCTTCTTTTTTTTAAAGGAAACCTAGTTTCTAACCCATTTGAATGCTACATGAGTAAAATAGAATTAGAGCTTTAAAAAAATATATTTGGGTTTTAAAAGAAACCCACCCAGAAGGCTGTCTGTGGACAAACGCCGGCTCCCTCGGCCTGAAAGCGAGATGAGCGCCACAACCCCATAGTCACCTTTGACTGGACTTAACTGTCCAGGGGTCCTTTACCTTTTACATATGTCATTTAATTTTTGCATAAACTTGCCATTACTTTTGTAGATACGGGGATGTTGCAGAAATTAGGGTGTTCGTGTTTTCCTCACAGAACCGTACGCCGCACCATGCTCACAAACCACTGCATGGTTTTTACAGAAGCATGAATGACCAGTTGAATGAATTTGCTGCTTGTAAATTATTTCTCCCCTCTGTGACGTGTCCAGCAATCTCTTTGTAAAAACAATGTGTTTTTGCATTTGCTGGATTTCAGCAAGAATATGCTTTGCTTAGCCTTCTACGATGCCAGGTGCATAGCTAGTTCTGTATAAATAAATAATATATACGGATGTTTACTTAGAAACACCTCAGACCATGGTGCCCCTTTAAGTCCCTTTTTCATGGGTTCATCCCAAGGCACTGCTGCAATATTTAAAAGCCAGCACCAATATGGCCCGGACCAATCAAATGACTTCTCACCAGTTAACCTGCCACTCAGCTTGACCCTGATTGGGTGATAAGAACTCATCCAACTGTCGCCACCTATAGTGTGGTGTAGCTGTTAACTTCATAACAGTTGTGGGCTGAGCCCTACACTGTTCATGTAAATAGCTAAAGGACACTTACGAAAACCATTGCAATGGAAGCTGTTCATAAGGCCCAATTGTACTTTTCTTTGACTTAGTATGACTTTGTGTTTCCAATAGTGGGGAACTGCTCACTTGCTCCAACAGACAGGACTCTGTAAGTAAGACTTGTATCTGCCATCCTCTGTGTGAGAAAAAGCCTCTCCCAGTTCAAGTCTTGCCTAGCTACAAGGGGCAGGCTGCCTCTAAGGACATTGCTGGTGCAGCTACTGCTTCTTACGGGGGAGATAAAATGTACCAATGCCTTAATTTTCTTCTCGTTAAGAACGTAATTTGCACGTCCCCTTATCTGAAAAGCCGTGTGTCCATTTCATTCCATCGCGTTAATAGAGATCCCTAGTGTGTGCTTGGTGTCGCTGCTTCCTCGATGATTAGATTTCATCCTTGACACCTGCAGTGTAATGAACATGAAAGTTTTAAAACGCAGAAGTAATTCAGAAGGCTCACTGTGCCCAGTGGGTGGCTCACATTACGGTTTCTTGTTAAGAGCATAGCTGGGCGAGAAGTGGACAGGAGGCAAGTTGAGCACACTGTTCATGCACACATCAGATAGCAACATTGGGTGGGTGTGGGTGGGTGTGCTGCTGTTGGGACAATAACTAGCAGATAGGATGTGCAGCCTCGTTGCAAAAAAATCTACAATGGTTTCTGCATTGCAGAGCTTGTTTTAGGAGAATTCTTGAAAAAGAAAATCAAACCAGAGTAACTAATCTCTCTGGTGTCCAGGTAATACAAATGACATGCAAGGGAAAGCGTAAGCAAACTTTCTTATGCTCTTTCTTACGCACTTTTTCAGCTGTTGGGGGTATTCACCAAGTCCCACTTATTAATGGAGAAGACTTGAAATCCCCCAGTGAAGACTTTGAATTAAGCCCAGGTGCCAAAACATTAAGGGGTGTGAGGCAGTGGTGTAGGACTGATTCTCTTGTGATCTATTCCTCCCAGCCCTCCCACCACTGAACCAAGCTGGTGAATTACAATGGGGGGGGGAATCCATTTTGGGGATCATTAGTAATGGGGTCAAAAATAAAACAGCCAATATCAAAATGCCTTCATGTTAATCTATGGTGCAACCACACTTGGAATATTGTACACAGTTTTTGGTTGCTCGCATCTCAAAAAGGATATTGTTTAGCACAAAGTGAGGAGAAAGGGGTGGGGCAGCAGTGAGCCATCTCACAGCTTCTTCCAAATCTGTTAAATGTGTTTGAGAGATCCCTGCAATTTACATTTGCACTGACCCTTAATGAGAAAGCATTATCAGATTTTAATGAATTTTTATACTTACCTTTTTAATTGCCTTGTGTTTTGCTCATTTCTTAAAGTTTGGGCAGGGCACTAATAGTTCCACTTTTGTCGTTAATTCCTTCTGTTAGAAATTATTTGTGAATTCTGGGGGGAAATCCCCTTTCCCCTGATTCATAGCAGTAGCGCCAGGCAATGACTGTGTCAAATTATTGAGCCATGGCTTTAATTGACAAAGGCTCCCCTGTAGGCTCACTGCCAAGAAAGTTGCGGTTTACCCTTGCATATTAACTCACAAGTAGCATAAGCAACTTTTCTTCACGTGGTCAGATCACTTGCCTGCAGCACATTTTTTCTTCTTTGTGAATGAATGCTAAACACAGTGAGTTAAGTATAAGCGGCAATAACCTATGGCTTTGAAACTGCCCTAAGGCATCTGACCCGATTTCATCCTCTGAAATACTAGAGGAAGATGTGTGTGTTCTCTCACTCAGGTGTGATACATCCTGCTGAAGCATTGATCACATTTTCCATCTATGGCAGGCCCAAAAGTAGGCAGCATGGACCAACTCATTCTTAGAAGTGTCGGCTAATAAGAATTGCAGCTTGATGTGTTTTGGAACCTAGGTTCCTTTTTCAGGAGCAATCACTCAAGTCCTATGGAGTTGCAGAAGCAGCTTGCACTAATACTGCTCCTGATCTGGCACCATGAGAACAATTTTTTGCATTCCTTTTGGTTTGTCTCCCTCCTTTTCTTTTTGGTTTGGGCGGAGGTGGCAGCAGGATTGGTATCAGTGGTAGATCATCAGTGCCCTTGGTGTAAGATGCCAAGAAGGATAGAGAGGAAGAAGCTGCTCTATGATGAGTCAGATTATGGTCCAGCCAAATGGATCAAAGCTGGCTGTGCTGGCTCTTAGAGGTCATGAGTGGACATAATCTGGCAAAATTGCACATCCTCTGCCCTGCCTAAGAATTCTCAGATTTATCCTCCGTGCAGCAGTCTTTTGCACAAATTGCATCCTGCAGAATAGTCTACACCCAGAAGCTTCCTTCCATGCCTGGGCAGGCCTTGCTGTATCCAAGTGAAGGTCATTTATTACTGGACTCAGTATGTCAAGTTGGCTACAGTGCTTTTTAATCGCGGCACATAGATACTTAGTTGTTTGAAAGCGGCAAGTGGTGAGTTCAGGGTGTGGTCCTTATCAAATCTGTTTGGTAAAAGTAGCCCTTAGCAAGAGAGAAAAGCACAGACTCGGGCTCTTATTGTCTTTACAGACTGCCAAGGTAGCTGAAACTACTTAGTACTTTATGTCCTTCTGATGTTGTAAAAATACTACTGCGCAAAAGCCAAAACAACACTAGCTTGCCTTTTATTAATTACATGCTGGAGTGTGTTCAGCAATGATGCAGTTTTGTAGTAACATTCTGCGCTGCTTGGAGTTTCCTGACCCAATTTTTAAGTGTAAAAATTAACTAAGCACTGATTAAAAAGGAAAATGTTTGTGGAATCAAAATATTAAAAAATAGTTTGCTGAGCATGTAATGTTTTCGCTGTTGTTTTTAAACATCCAGTGATGACTTGATGTAAATTTATATTATATGCTGACAGTGTCTTGGTCCAACTTCCAAGCCATTGAGTTTGTGTGCTGGGTACAATATGTGTTCATATGAAAATAGTTGTTTTCGTGTTCCGGCAGCTGTCAAAACAATTAATAAGCAATTGCCATGAGACGTGTGCACTGTTTCTAATGTGCACCTTTAACGTGTATTTCCGTCTCTTCTCTTAACTGCATTCCAACTGGAAAGTCAACAAGGTTCAGCAGGCGAGGAGTAGAAACTTCTCATTCAACCAGTAGTGCAACTTGCCCTGGGCAGAGACTAGACCAGGGATGGGGAATCCATGGCTCTCCAGAAGATGTTGGAGTTTCAACTCCCATCAGTCCCTGACATCATAACCAACAGGGATAAAAGGAACTGTAGTCCAGCTTCATCTGGATGGCATCAGGTTAACTCCCCCTGGACTAGACTGAGGAAGTGTGGTATATCTTGGAAGCTGTATACCAGGGGTAGGCAAACTAAGGCCCGGGGCTGCGGCCCAATCGCCTTCTCAATTCAGCCCGCGGATGGTCCAGGAATCAGCGTGTTTTTACATGAGTAGAATGCACCCTTTTATTTAAAATGCATCTCTGGGTTATTTGTGGGGCCTGCATGGTGTTTTTACATGAGTAGGATGTGTCCTTTTATTTAAAATGCATCTCTGGGTTATTTGTGGGGCCTGCCTGGTGTTTTTACATGCGTAAAATGTGTCCTTTTATTTAAAATGCATCTCTGGGTTATTTGTGGGGCATAGGAATTTGTTCACACCCCCCCAAAAAAAAATATAGTCCGGCCCCCCACAAGGTCTGAGGGACAGTGGACTGGCCCCCTGCTGAAAAAGTTTGCTGACCCCTGTTTTATAGCAAGCAGTGCAGTCTTATATGTGATTGGCCGTCTGAGACCACCAGATTTCCAGGAGGACTCCAATCGGTGTTGTGTCATGACCCTAGAGTTAGATTCCCCTTCGCCTGGGGGTGAAGGACTCTGAATAAGAAGGGGAATTGTGAGGACGGGCTCTTCCACAAGATGAGCCTGCCACTCCAGTTTCCCATCCCTGGCTGAGATAGTGAACAAACTTTAAAGAGCTGTCCCACAAAAATAAAAACCCTGGAAGACTGGAAAAATACCAGAGACTACAGTGCAATTAAATAACTTGAATGAGATACAAAATTGAAATGGGACAGATTGCCCCGAACACACCACACAGCAGTACTGAAAGATCTTTGTTGGTTTGCAGCTCGTTTCCAGACTCCATTCAAAGCACTAGTTTTGGCCTCTGAAGCCCTGGATGGGTAAACACAAAGTTGTTAACTTCTGCAGAGCTCCTTTTTAATCGTCATTCTTCTTTAATATCTTTTTAGGACCCAGCCAAAAGCAGTTTTTGCAGAAGTAGAATCAGACGAAGATGAAACAGATGACAAGCCAGAGTGGAAAAAACGTAAAATTTGAAGAATTTAAATTGGAAGAGGCTCACAAAGGATTTGGTTTCTTTTTCCTTATGCAAGAGCAGATTCCTGCAAGCAAAATTGCTTTCGCGCACAGGGCTATTTTCACCAATGAGAAAGACTATAATTGCCGTAAAGTGAAATAGATTTGTTTAGCATTACATTTGCATTTTGTAAGGGAGCTGAGTTCATAAATAAAAGCTTATTTTTAAACTATGATTTCTTTAAAAGTCTATGTGGTGTGTTTTTTTATAAAAAAAATACTAGACTAGATAATCCCTGTCTGGGGGAAAAATGGATGCTATAATTTTTTTCTTACCCTCGTGACTTTTCAGGTAGTGTGACATATCGCCTAAAGACTACAGGTTACTTTTCATAGTGATAGTATCAGCTAGAACAATTTAAGTTGCAATCTTACACACACTTATCTGAGATAAAATCCCATTAATGGGGCTTGCCTTTAAGTAGATATGTATAGGATCACACTCCATATTTGTTTTCAATAACCTTATTTCACACATATGCTTTTATTTATTCTAATGTATATAAAGTGTGTGTCAAGAATTGTACAAAATATTGTATCGTTGACAAATGCATTTATTATCAACTATATGAGAAGTAAATATTTCTCCAATAGAAATGTACATTTTCATTTTCTATGTGCAGCATATATTGTATCAGACCTATTATTACTCTGTACCAGGAGGCAATAACATCTTTTCTGTCTATGCATTGTTTATATTTGGTGCATGGCTTTGTTTCACACACGCGCGCACACACACACACACACACACACACAGATAAGTTTTGAGGTGTGATAGCAATTGCCCTATTTATGTCGAAAGTGCTGTAACCTGTATCAGAATTCCCAGTGTGTCCTTATTTTTCTCCCTCAAGATGATGCTTCTAGCAATATATGAAAGCTGCATAAGGCATAACCACTTCTTGGGGGCAAAGAATGGTGAATACATCCAAGAGGCTGGCTTAATTTTTAAAAAAATTGTAATTTTTTTATTTTTTATTTATTTTTTTAAAAAATATTCCAAGGCACATACATGCCAGTCCTTTGCATGGCACATTAGTGTGCCCTAGCATAGTTTGAGAATCATAGAGTTGGAAAGGGACCCCAAGGGTCATCTAGTTCAACCTAGATTCCTGCAATGCAGGAATCTCAGCTAAAGCATCCATGGCAGATGGTCAGCCAACCTCTGCTTAAAAACCTCCAAGTAAGGAGGAGACCATTCCACTGTCAAGCAGCTCTTACTGTCAGAACGTTCTTCCCAAGGAATCTCCTTTCTTGTAAATTGAAGCCATTGGTTTTAGTCCTACCCTCCAGAGCAGCAGAAAACAAGCTTGTTCCCTCTTCCATGTGACAGCCCTTGAGATATTTAAAGATGGCTATCATATCTCTTCTCAGTCTCCTCTTTTCCAGGCTAAACATACCCAGCTCCTTCAACAGGGCACATGGTTAAATGCACAAAGCAGAAGATAGAAAGGGTTGTTTTCTAGTTTGCTAATACCTTACACAGTAGCATAATATGCATGGTCAATGTTTCATGTAAGCTATTATCTTTCTGTGTTTGTTGTCCAAATGGAACAAGATGGAATCATGATGCTTTTTGAGTTTCATCTGTTTAGAACAAGTTGTCCCCCCATTTTAAATAGTTCCAATCCCACAAAAGCATATGGAGGTGACTTGAGGACTACATTAACTGGGTCTGACGTGAAACAGCATAGTTCAAGGTCCCTAATTATGCTTCTGTTTCTTAGAACATTTACACTTAATTCACTTACAATGATTAGTGGTTCATCAAGTGCTCTTTCTCTTCACTTTTGGAATTAGGATTGCTCTGTTTTCCTACAGACCGTCTTCCAGCTGGATGGATCTTTGATCTAAAAGGCTGCATGGCTTAACCCAGTTTCCTTGTTAGTTTTTGGTAAGCAGTTCTCCTTAAAACCTTGAAAATAAGATTCCTGACAGCTAAAAACAACCTGACAGGTGGGTTCACTAGAAGTTCAAGTTTCCCTTTTACTTATTGATAAGATCAGCTTAAATGCAAGGAGTAGGGAAGTTGGTGTCAACCACACGTGCATCTTGGACTTCTAAAGTCCTTAGCAAAGCACTTGGCCCTCCAAAAACATAATAATCTGAAGGCCCTTTCAGGTGCATGTATGGCCTGAGGAACAGCAGGTCTGCCTGTTTTCTGTACACATATTGGTTAACACATCTGCAACATGCCTACGAGCATGCACACTTCATATCAGAAATCCAGTGTCATTTGTGGAGTGTCAGAGGTCTCCTAGGGTTGTGTTGCAGCCACGTGAAGGCATGTGCATGCAGAAGAGGTGGAACATGCCACCATGAAGCTGGCTTTCCCACCCTCTCTGCATTCAAGGAGGAGCCCCAACATCTGCACAGAAGTGGCCCTTGTGTTGATCTGCAGAAGCTTCTGAGAAAAAGTCCTCTGGGAAGGTAATCCTCAATTTATCTACCGGTAGATGTTAAAGGCCATCAAATTACACAGCTAACGGCAATATTAAATGAGCCATTGTTAACACTCTTTGGACAGCATATCGGACTGAGTGAGAATAATAGATGGAAACTAGATGGGTCATAAAGTTATATAGAGTGGGAAGCATCTAGTGGGATGATATAAAATGGTTTGTCTGCTTTTACACTAAATCGCCACCATACTCCCACTTTACAGATCATTAAGACTGCATAATAATGAAATTAGCAGACAAAAAGTGGGCACTGCTTATGCAGTTATGAATAGGAGGAGACAGGAAATGGAACAGAAAGCCCGTCTCTGATAAAAATATTAGCCCAGCTGCAGAAGAAAATAATTCAATACACACCTGTTTGTTTCCCTAATGGGGAAAAAAAATCTTAGAAATCAGAATTATCATATAAAGTGCATTGACAGATAGCAGTTTGGAGATCAGTGTGCTATAAGAAGACATTCCCCAAGATTGCATAATTAAGGCTTCCTCACCTGAATTGCCCTGTGAACGCTCCACTTTTAGCTATGGTAACAAGAAGAAGTCACTTTAGGTAAAACAGAGACATGGCCCATATGATTTGAAAGTTCCTAGATAATTAATGCCACCTTGTAAGATAGATATCTGTAATCCAGCATCCTTGTCAGTGTGGTATCAAAGCTACATCTGTGTGTGGTTTGATCCTATACCATACCAGTAACCGGTGCAAAGTGTAACCATGTGGAGCATATGACTTACATCAGGGTAGCTAACATGGCCCTACAGATGTTGGAGTCCAGTTCCCATCAGTCCCAACCAGCACAACCAGTCATCAGGGGTGATGGGTCCCTGCTTTAAGCCCATGTAACTACGTTCATCTCTCCATAGATGTCTCTGTCCTTCTGTTCTCCATTGTCTATCATGACAAAGGCCAGCCCTACCATTAGGTAGAGTTGAGGAAACTACCTCATGCAGCTAATTTTGGCTGTCACAAAAGACCAGCAAATTGTGAGTTATTTTATTTTTCTACTGTATTTTTACTGCCAGAAAGGAGGGGTACTGTGGGATTTTCTGTGCCAGGTCCCTAAACAATTTGACTTTCCTTGGAGCCTATGCAACTTGACACAGGGTGGGCGGGCGCTACCATTTCCTGCACTTCCTCAGACAGCAAATTGCCTTGGGCCAGCCTGATTTAAGCTCATCGGGGCCATGGCCCTGCCTATCTAGGCCAGGAGTGGCCAATGTTGTTGGACTACAACCCCAATTACCCCTAACCATTGGGCACCATGTTGGATATATAACTAACTGTAAGGTGCTATGAATCTGACAGAATATATTTATTTTTCTTAAGTGTGTGTCTGTGTTAAGCACTTGCTTTACTTGAGACGGGACACGGGTGGTGCTGTGGTCTAAACCACTGAGCCTTGGGCTTGCCGATCCAAAGGTTGGCGGTTTGAATCCCCGTGACAGGGTGAGCTCCCGTTGCCTGGTCCCAGCTCCTGCCAACAAAGCACGCCAAAAAGTGCAAGCAGATTAATTGGTACCGCTCCGGCGGGAAGGTAAACAGCATTTCCGTGCGCTGCTCTGGTGTCAGTGTTCTGTTGCGCCAGAAGCGGCTTAGTCATTCTGGCCACATGACCTGGAAAAACTGTCTGTGGAGCAGACAAACGCCGGCTCCCTCGGCCTGTAAAGCGAGATGAGCGCCGTAACCCCATAGTTGCCCTTGACTGGATTTAACTGTCCAGGGGTCCTTTACCTTTGGCCTTTACCTTTCTACCCTCACCTTCCACATTCAGAGCCTCTGCGACTGGACTTAACTGTCAGGGGTCCCTTTACTTGAGACAGATTGACAGTCATGCTTCTTGAAACGTGACAGAATGCTTTTCCATTGCTCTGGTATGAAGTGCATACTGGTAGTAGAATATTGCAATAAGAACTCCCCACCCCCCGACCCTCGGTGTAATTAGAGAGCAGCAAGCCAGTTTTGGAGTTGTGCATGGTCTTTGGTGATCAAACTTATTTGTTCAAAGTTGCACATACAGTCTGCGGGAAAACAGGTGCCCCCAAAAAGCCTCACAACTCCACCCTTGTTTGGTAATATCCTTGTTTCTAGGTCAGCACTTGGTGCTATGCTGTCATTACACATGTACATGTGTTATTTATCGTAGAACTTCCTATTACTGTTTTTCACAGTTGGAAATGCAATGTTGGAAGGGTTTGCTTCGCAACATGTAAACAGTTTCACGGATGCTTCGAACGAAACAATATGCAATTGTTTGTAAAGATTGGTTGGATACTTGGCTTGCCAACTGCATTAAAACCCTGCACGCTTTTCTGGGAAAAGACATTTTTACCCAAACAATTAGGGGAAAGCAACATTGATGGGTTGTTATGGAACTACAGAAGTCGGGGCTGGCACACCCATGAGGCAAAGTGAGGCGACTGCCTCAGGCAGCAGGATCCACAGGGGCAGCAGCCTGGTGTAGATCTTTATTCCCCACCCCACCCCCACTTGTTCAGCAGAAATGTGAAGCCCTGCGTAGAAATTGGGAAGGAGGAGATGGAGGTGCGATTTTGTGTTCTCTTCAGCAGTCAGTGCTATTACATTTTAAGAATTAACTCAATGCACATAGTTTGTCATGAAGTAATTCTGAAAGTGTGTTCCATCGTGCAGGAATGTAAAAAAAAAATTAAGGCTACGTTTCAAAGTAGAGGGTTGAATCTAATGGCACCCTTACCAGAAGCTTTCCTTTTGGGAATTATAGGGACAGAACTGCACAAACTGTATAGAAATTTATTCATGTGTGGGACTACAGTGGCAAGAATGTTACTTGCCCAAAAATGGAAAGAAAAAGAAGTCCCAGCGAAAGAAGAATGGATACAAAAACTTATGGAATATGCAGAAATGGAGAAACTTACCAGAAGAATGAGAAATCAAGGTAACAAACTTTTCATAAAAGAATGGAAATGGTTTATTGAATATTTGCAAATAAACTGTAAACAGATAAGAACATTGGCAGGATTATTGTAATAACCTGCAGTTTTATAAGAGTATATATTTAAAGTACAGTATTTTCCTGCGTACTACTTTTTAACCCAGGAAAATCTTCTCAAAAGTCGGGGGTCGTCTTATACGCCGGGTCGTATTTCTTATACGGCGAGTATATCCCAAACTCTATATTTTAACTGGAAAAGTTGGGGGTCGTCTTATACGCCCAGTCATCTTATACGCCGGAAAATACGGTAGATGAATAAATGAGTAAGTCAATTTGGAATATGCAGAAAATATAAAAAATACATTTAAGGAACCGCAGAAAGAGGGGGAAGGAAGTTGAGTTGAGATCAAATTTTTGAGATTTTCCCTATGGAAGAAATTCAAGCACAGCAGGGAGGAGGCTGGAATGGAACTTTTCTCTATGATGTGCTACCTTTGTCAGGGGGCCAGTTGCAAGGAGGATTTACATATATTTAAAAAATGTGATCCCCCACCATAATTTGCAGTCCAAAGTGGTACAATGTGTATTATTGGCATCCGGTTCTGTTGCATGTGTACTGTAGTAGGCCAGGTCTTAATTTAAGGAAGATGTACAGCAAAACTGAAAGAATAAGGAAACGCTGTGCCTCAGGGTAAAGGTAAAGGGACCCCTGACCATTAGGTCCAGTAGTGACTGACTCTGGGGTTGCGGCACTCAACTCGCTTTAGTGGCCGAGGGAGCCGGCGTACAGCTTCCGGGTCATGTGGCCAGCATGACAAAGCCGCTTCTGGCGAACCAGAGCAGTGCACGGAAACGCTGTTTACCTTCCCGCCGGAGCGGTACCTATTTATCTACTTGCACTTCGTGCTTTCGAACTGCTAAGTTGGCAGGAGCAGGGACCGAGCAACGGGAGCTCACCCCGTCACGGGGATTCGAACCACCGACCTTCTGATCAGCAAGCCCTAGTCTCTGTGGTTTAACCCACAGCGCCACCCGTGTCCCGCATGCCTCAGGGTATCCGGTCCCAATTTCAATGCCTGGCATCTGTAGTCTTGAAACCTTGGAGAGCTTGTGCTTATTGAGCTAGATGGATCATTGATCTGACTCAGTATAAGGCAACTTCCTATGCTTCTAAAAATTAATCCTTTCCCCTCTTCCTTTTAGGTTAGCATTAGTCATTTCCATGCAGCTGTTAAGACTTACATATTCTCATGTTGTTCAGATGAAAATAATGAATGAACAATGACAATGGTGATAGTATCCAAGTATCGCTGCAATGCTGCAGGGAAATAAAAGGAGACTAGATGGAAGTCAAGAGAGAGGATGGCTTATCTGAAACATGGGGAGCAGGACTGGCATCACCACCTGTTTATTTGGGTACCTGCTTGAGCCCCTGCAGGGTCAACCATTGACTCCTATCCTGAACCCTCTTTTAGATCCCTTTTTTAAAGACAGGTGCTAGCTACCTTTTTAAATTTCTCACGGTATCGCTGGCACAGCATCCCTCTGGATCATTATGGAAAATTCAAATGGTAGCTAATCCCAGCCAGCCGGTGGTGCTGAAAACATTGCTACCTCTGCTCACTACCTGCTTCCATTCGCCGTTGCTCCCAGGTAAGCCCATAGGGGCCACTGATGAAGGATGTGCCCACTTTGCCAAGGACTCTCAAATTTGGAGCCTGCCCTGATGAGGAAGGACTAAACTCAGAGTACCCTAAACTCATCTGAAAATAATTTTTGGGTTTTGAGGGTCCCGTTTCAGAATATCCTACACCAGCGGTTCAAGCCTATACTGATCACACATAATATTTGCATGAAATCAAATGCAATGATTCGTTTTTGTCTTTTGCATGGAGCACATCAAACGAAGCTGTAACAAGACATAAAAAAACATCACAGAAGACAGATAAGTCTCCGCTTTTTAAGCCATTTCCCTGTTTTTTACTCAGCACCAAATGTGTATAAGAAATAAGAATATTGTGACTATTTATTAAACACATTTCTGTCCTATCCTTCATTCAAAACATTTGACACAGAAATAGATAAAACTACAACTGATACAATCAAGCCTTCAAAACAGCTAAAATAACACACCAAAAGCAAGGTGAAATCAAGCAGGAGACTTTAAATAATCAATTCACATTTCTCCTTCTTAACTCAGTCCTCTAAACCTGGGAGAACAGGTACAATTTGTCCTTCGCTTTTTTCTCCTGGAGGCTGCTCCAATTGATTTGCTTTGTTTTAACTAGAAACCCATTATAGGCTGGTCTCCATATTCTGTTTGCAAGTGGCTGGGGAGACCCGGCCAGATGGGCGGGGTACAAATAATAAATTATTATTATTATTATTATTATTATTATTATTATTATTATTATTATTATTATTGTGCTGTGATCTGGGAGTTGCAGGGGCAATGGCAAGTGAGCACATCTCAGAGGTGAGGCCATTGATAACACATGGAGAAAGAGCAGAGTTCCAACTCTTGCACATCAAGGCTACTTTTCACAGGTAGCAAGAGATGAGAGGACTCCGTGTCAACATTTCTCTTGTCCTGTGCCCCTCATATCTACGAAAGAGATAAGCAAGCAGGAAGATAAGACGTTGCATGAAAATCAATCTCTTCCACATCCATGATTTTAAACTGACTAATGTTACAGTTATGAGGAAAGCCAACAGTGGCAGAAAAGTTTCAAGGAAATATTTTGATAACATACCAAAAAAAACCCCACCACCCCTAACTTTGTATTGAAAAATGGGAGCAGCCCTATCGCTTTATACAGATGAAAATAAAGTAAATTGAAATCAATAAACTAGGAACAGCCACTCATGACTTGCAAGACATTGTCCAATTGTACAACAATAACTCAGAGCCTAAAATTAGGGAGTTGCGTAAGAGATCCACGTTTGCCTGAATAGCTCCTGTGTTGGGTTGCTGATGTCACCCATCTCTACTGATCCCTTCATTATTGTAGGGCTTAGTCAGGGAACAGAGCAGATTGAAGAGTCATGAAATCATAGCCCAATTAAGCATCAGCGAAGTACCAAGCAGACGACAGATATTTAACAGACGTGAGCGATAACACCATTGCAATGAGCCAAAGGTCTCCCAGCTTGCCCATTACTGGAACTGCTTCAGGGGCTGGTGCCTTCTTTGTTTCATGTTTGAAATATGGAATATTTTTGCCATTTTTGTAATTTTGAACTATCTATCAAACAGAAGCAGGGATTGGCTTCTGTGAATGATGTGGGCTTATTAGGTTATTGAGGTGGTTTTGGGGGTGCGTAGTACCCAACACCCAGTTTCAGAGACCCCAAATCCCCTCTCCAAGAATTTCACCAAATTTTAAGAATATGCTTGCTTCCCTAGATTTTAATAGGACGTTTGCTCCTGCAACAGATCTGGTTGTAACTCATTATTGTTGAGTTGCATTTCAAGCACACTGGGGGGGGGGAGAGGTGCTTATCCTGAGAGCTGATTATGCTGGGGGACAGGGCAAGAAAGCCGTGGGCAGGCATTTTGTATCCATGTGTCCCCCACTGACATTCACATGCTCTAGAGATGCATTGAACCTGCCACCCAGATATGACCTCTAGTGCATATCTGGGTGCATGCTGTCAACACTGTAAATAGCCACTCCCAACTTCCATTGAAAAGCAAAATAGGGACAATGTCATATTGAAGCGAATATGACACACACACACACACACACACACACACTGTTCTGGTCCTGAGGGTTACCCAAGAGATGAAGTCCTAGTCCGGTCCGTGGTTCGTAGGTTCAGGGTAGAGACAGTCCAAAGTATCCAAAGCTGGGAGCAGGCCAGGGCAGCAGGTGAGGTCAGGAACGCAGGCAGGAAATCAGGGCAGGTCAGGAACGCAGGCAGGAAACCAGGGCAGGCCAGGAACACAGGCAGGGAAGCAAGGCAGGTCAAAGACGGGAATGCTAGCAGGATCTCGCAACCAACAATGTTGCTCCTGCAACTTGGGGCTGGGGCCGGTCAGCTTTTATCTGCCCCGAGGCATAGGGCAGCCCTGATCCTCTGGTGACTCGCCTCTCCTGGCCTGGAGGCGAGCACTCCTCCTGCGGGAACTTAGTTCCCTTCACCTCTCTGCCCTGAGCCTCTGCAGCTCAGGAGAGGCTGGAGGGTTACCAGACCCAGAGGCAACCTCAGCTTCCCCTGATTGGGCTGGGAGTGGAGCACCTGCAGGCAATGGGTCCTCCATCCCATCAGGAGCCAGAGCAGACTCAGCAGATGCCTGCACCTGAGGACCCAGCACAGGTGAGGACCCTTCAGACTCAAGCCCTAGCCCCGGCTCTGCTGGTTCTGGAGGCGGGGAATCCTGTGCAGGCTGGGATCCCTCAGGTTCAGCATCTGAGTCTGAATCCCAAGCCATCACACACACACACACACACACCGTTTTTAAAATATACAATTGCCACTCTCTTCACAAGTATTTTCAAGTGCAACTAGGATAAAATATCCATGCCTGCATCATTCATATTTGATACCCAGCATGTGCAATCTGTATGTACAATGCCTTAAGCATGAGCTTTTAGGAAAGCAACTATGTTAGAATGAGTGCAGAAGGAGGGGAAACTCCGTGGTATTGAGTAATGAACAGGGAATTAAAAAGATGTAAGTCAGCTCCTTCCTGAGGAATGAGACTTGACAGTTTACAAAGAGCTGGTAATAAAACCCATGAGTAAATGAGCACCAGAGGATGGGCTTTGACATGAAGCAATGCATTAGTGGTGAAGCCATAGCAATATTCGGTAACTTATGCTGTTGGATGAGATTAATAAACTTCAGAGTGAGCCCAAGGGATATATTGGCAGAGGGGGGTACATTTGCATTTAGGGCAGGTGTTACTATACATTGGAGAAAAAACTTGATGTAGTTTAGTTTTAAAGTACACTTTAGGGTTCGGTGTTAAGCTGTCTGGAAGCGCAAATGAAATCTATGGTTTGGATTCCCAAGACAAGTTAACTTAAGAAAGTCCATGGAAAGAAATGTTGCTATTCAGACCTCCCATCTGCAGCCCCCTGGGTCAATTCCGTGCAGCATTTCTCTGATGGAAATAGGGACAATCCTGTTCAACAAATAAAATAAAATAAAATAAAAAGTTATTTATACTCTGCTCATCTGACTGGGTTGCCTCATCCACTCTGGACAACTTCAAACGTATATAAAAACATAATAAAATATTGATAATCTTAAAAAAACAACCCTATACAGAGCTGTTTCCAGATGTCTGCTAAAGGTTGTAAATGAAACAAAAAAAAAATTCCTTCCAGTAGCACCTTAGAGACCAACTAAGTTTGTTCTTGGTATGAGCTTTCGTGTGCATGCACACTTCTTCAGATACACTGAAACAGAAGTCACCAGACCCTTATATATAGTGAGAGGGTGGGGAGGGGTATTACTCAGAAGGGTGGTGGGAATGGGTGATTGGCTGATAAACCAGTTGACGACTGCAATTGGTCTTACAGGAAAAAGCAAGGGGTGAGATGGCTAAAAATAGCCCTATCATGTATAATGATAGCACCTTAGAGACCAACTAAGTTTGTTCTTGGTATGAGCTTTCATGTGCATGCACACTTCTTCAGATAACATCTGAAGAATCTGAAGATATCTGAACAAGTGTGCATGTACACCACAGGTGTCAAGGACAAGGCCCGCGGGCCAAATGCGGCCCGCGAGACCTCGTCATGTGGCCCGTGAGCGTGCGCTGATTGGCGGTGGGCGGCGAAGGTCAGCGTCGCGCGCGAGAGGAAGGGAGCAGAGGTTTTTTTTCCCCGGGCCGTTTTGGCCCAGCGCGGCTTTTTGCCACCTCGGGGGTGCTCCGCGCGGCTTTCTGCCGCCTCAGGGAAGCCCCCCGCACCAGCCTGCCGATCCCACCACCACCCCCGCGCTGCGCCAATCCCTGCGAACAGCAGGCAGCGGTGGAGGGGGGGAGAATGAGCAGCATCTCCTCCGCTACAGCGGAGACGTTTCTTGCTCCTCCCGGCCGCCCCCCCCTCGCAAAAGCCTTCTTTTTCGGGTGGGGGGGGGTGGAGAAGCAAGCAGCATCTTCCCTCTCTCCTCTCTCTCTTTCACTCCTTCCTTCCTTCCTTCCTTCTCTCTCTCTCTGTCTCATTCCCTTTTACCCCTCCCTCCCTCCTTCCTCCCTCCCCTCTCTCCTCTCTCTATCTTTCACCCCTTCGTTCCTTCCCTCTCCCTCTTTCTTTCACTCTCTCTCACCCCTTCCTTCCCCCCTCTCTCACCCTTTCCTTCCTTCCCCCCTCTCTCATTCCTTTCTTTCTTTCCTTCCTTCCTTCTTTCCTTCCTTCCTTCCTTCCTTCTTTCCTTCCTCCTCCCTCCCTCCCTCCCTCCCTCCCTCCCTCCCTCCCTCCCTTCTCTCTCTCTCTCTCTCTCTCTCTCTCTCTCTCTCTCTCTCTCTCTCCCTTTATTTTTCTTTCTTTCTTTCTTTCTTTTCTTTCTTTCTTTCTTTCTTTCTTTCCTTCCTTCCTTCCATCCATCCATCCATCCATCTCTCTTTCTCACCCCTTCTTTCTTTCCTTCTTTCCTTCCTTCCTTCTCTCTCTCTTCCCTCCCTCCCTCCCAGCATTTTAGAGGAGGAAAACCAGAAAAAAATATTTTTTCCACACAGTGGAGAGGGGGAGGGCGGCCCTTTGAGGGTCACCGGGCCCTTTGAGGGTGACCAAACTGCTGATGCGGCCCCCGATGAATTTGAGTTTGACACCCCTGATGTACACGAAAGCTCATACCAAGAACAAACTTAGTTGGTCTCTAAGGTGCTACTGGAAGGAATTTTTGTTTGTTTGTTTCATTTACAACCTTTTGTTTTGACTATGGCAGACCAACACGGCTACCTACCTGTATGTATAATGAGATAAGAATTCAATGTCTCTTTTCAGACCAGGTCTCTCCATGATTTTAATTTGGTAATAAGTTGCAGTTCAGCAACTTCTCTTTCCAGTCTACTTCTGAAATTCTACTACTTTGAGATCTTGTATAGAATGTCCTGGGAGATGGAAGTGTTCTCCTACTGGTTTCTCTGTCTTGTGATTCCTGATGTCAGATTTTTGTCCATTTATCCTTTGGCGTAGGGTTGTATAGTTACTTTTCTCCTTGGCTCGGGGGGGTCACATAACTCCATGCCCTCCAACATCTCTCCGATGGAAATATTTTTATCAAGTCCTCCCTCCAAGGAGTTCAGGGTAGCATAGACTATCGCCCTTCTTATCCTTACAGCAACCCTGTGAGGTAGGTAAGTCCAAGAGATTGGGTGATTTTGGGCCAGCCACCATGGGTTTTATGGCTGAGCTCAACTCAAAGCCCTATTCTAATATGTTCTGATTGCAACTGAAGGGAATTAGACACATGCTGATTTTAATGGACTTTAAAAAGCTTACTTTGTCTGAAATGTGCCCTATGTTGATATAGAAATAGAAATAGAAAACTTAAACTTTGGTCAGATTTCCTACATATCTTTTGTTGCTGTGATTTCCTATTGGAAATCCTTCCTCCTGCCTACTCAAGAGTAATATATTGGGAGTATATGGGACATAGCATTGCTGTATTAAGCATTTAATTTCCCCTGTTCCTTCTCCCTTTCTCCCATTTCCCTTCATTCTGCCATTACAATTATTACCGTACATACATTATATTTCTGTCCTTTGCATGTAAATGTTCTCTCGTGTGAAAATAACAGTAACAGTCTTTTTGAAAGGAAAAGGACAAAAGGTCTATAGACTGCAAATTGCCTGCAACAAGAGAACCGTATGTCTTTTGCTGCCCTGTAGTGTAGTACAAATGAATGGTTGTGTGTGTGTTTGTTTTGTTTAGACATTTTTGTCACCACCTCCTGTCCCCTTTAGACAAAGCCGCTTTAAAACAACTAACACAATACAAGGAGTAGAACAGAATCAGATCAAATAATCTGAGCGTACCACAAAAACAATACAAATCAGAAGGTCAAAGAACATAAATAAATTGGGAAGATGCCTGTGAAATAAAATTTAAAAATGTTCAGATGTTGGTGGAATTCAATGTATAAGGGCACTAGGTGGGTCTTTCAAAGGGGAGAAATTTTGAAAATTGCTGCTGACACAGCACTTTGCTTTTCTGGATGGAGGCTAGAAAGGAGAGAAAGAGGGGGAAGTAGCTTTCAATGCAAAGATAAATTTTGCATTTACTGCCCTTCCCACATTTTGCAGCAATTTGTGCAATTTTAAAAAAATCCTTATGAAAATCTATTGGCGTTTTAGTGTTGATTTCTAATAAACACATTTTATATGCAGTTTTGACTAATGTGCACATTTAAGCAAACAGTTTCCTCTAACACAATGCATTTCTCTCTGCTATTGTCAATAAAATATATTTGTGCACACTTTCCCCTGAACTATGCATTGTCGGTAAATGTTGTTTGCTTGGCAAACTGCATAGCAAATTTCAGATAAGTGTGAATTTCTCATAAGCGTGGATTTTGAAGGATGCTTGCGTTTCGCTTCTCCTGCTGTTTTGCAATGTGCAGATTGTCTTGGCTTGGCTTCAAATGAGACCTGAGTTGAATTTGCCCCCCCCAATCCCTAAATGACACACAGGTGTCCAGTGCCATCTCTTGTTCTACTGTCACCTCTGCTCAAGCAGGGTTTTGCAGCTTTATGGAAAGAAACCTGCAGAATCGATTTGCCAGAGGTGCCCTAGGCGGACGGAGCACACTCTGAGCAGATAACAATGTCTATTTCATGCCACCATCAATTATCTGAAAGAAAGCTGGTGGGGTGGACCCAGCAACAACTATCATTTAGTCCTAGCCTGGCAGCACTAGATCAAAGGAACAGCTTGAACTTAACTTGGAAATAATTCATCAGGAGCCATTTATGTAACTGAAGGGTGTTACTTGTCAGGCCCAGCAAAGGACAAACGAGATGTGTTTGGCATTGACCCAATCCCACCCCCAACTTTTGAAGGACAGAACAAGGTAGTGCCTGGTGAAGGCCAGTGATTTCATAATAGGAGAATCCAAGGGCTTAAATGCTGTCCTAACACATGCGCGCACACCCCCTGAGCCACACTTTGGAACTTGGGAAAGCTCTTTTTTAGCTGTTGGTTTCAAAGCTGCCAGTTGTCAGAGCTCCCTGGAAAGTTCGCAACGCACTTTAGCAGGCCTGTCCATTTCCAATGTCGGCCTCCTCCGAATATTAAGGAATTTGAAACATAGCTCCTTGAACGTGACAGCACTTTATGTTCCAGAGCCCTAATTACACTCACACAAAAACACTGCTACTTGCCAAATGAAAACCAGAGCAAATGCATATATCATAACAGCGTTAAAACTGCAGGAGGTGCATGTTGCCTTTGAGTTGACTGTTTCAAGTCTATCTTGGCTTGGATCTCTGGCTTCGGCTGTCTTGCCCGAATTCCTCTTTGGGATCAGTGTCTTTAAGCAGGCTGGTTCTGAGCTAGGGCATGATTAGCTGCTGCCTAAATCTGATTCTCACAAATATTATTTTTGAATTCTTTAGGATCTGAATTGGACCTGATTGTGTCAGTCGACCAAGCGTGAGATCATTCCTCCTTCATTGCATCATTTCAGAGTTCTGCATAGGTACATAGCTTTCTCCACAAATGACTTGTGGGATATATAACCAACATGCTTAAGTCTACTTAATGCATTAAGGGGTTAAGACCATAGAGTAAGCTCTCCTGCCAGGCTTGGCCCACCTTAGGAGGGACTAGGTAATGAAGCCTTTGTTCTTCTTCAGTCTGAGAAGCTCAACATGTGGTTGCTCCAAGCTCAGACCGCATGGCTCTCACAAACCATTCTTGAGTTCTATTACCAATAATTTAGAAACTTTTACCACTTTGGAACTAAACTAAGTTTTACTGCCTCTGCAGCTTTTTCTGACTGCTGCATGGACAAGCACAAGCATGTGAACCTGACCTTTGAAGAGTTTGTAAGTAAACCAATTTTTAACTTACCAAAGGTGTGGTTGTTTCCTATGCTGGGGAAAGAGGGAAGTTTCTACCAGTAACTCAGAGAGGTATGTTTTGAAGGTCTAACAGTCTATATCCCACATTTTACTTCACTGCACATTTTGTGGTTTTAAACCTCTGCTGGGGTTCTCTCACCAAAGAGCACTTGTCCCAAACTTGAATCTTGGCATCCAGGAAATTTTCTCTTTATATCTATTTTTCATCGAACCAACATGACTGGGGGTGGGGTGAACTATAGATTTTGGGTTTTGTTTTAAAATGGTTTACATTGCCTTAAAATATCTTGGTCCATATACTTTATTGCAGTAGTTTTTTGTTGGGAACAGTAATACATGAATGGGCAGGTAGCAATGTGTTGCCTAAGCTCCTCTTCAGTGTCTGCCAAGGGTCCTGAAGGCACTTGACCTCTGACTATTGCCCTATCTGCTCTATGCATTTAAGGCAGTATCACACTGTTGTAAATAGTCATGGCTTCCCCCAAAGACTCCTGGGAACATAGGAAGATGCCTTACACTGAATCAGACCCAGTGGTCCATCTAGTTCAGTGTTGTCTGGACGGACTGGCAGCAACTCTCCAAGATTTCAGGCAGGATTCTCTCCTACCCTACCTGGGATGGGGCATTCTCATACTTCTCATCAGTAGCAGAAGGGGAATGGTGGAAGAAGACAGAAATTTGGCTGAATTTGATACTCTGCTCACATCTCAGATTGAAAAAGGACAAAGAAAAGTCATTAGTAAAGTAGTGCATGAAGATTAAGGCCCACGTAACAATAGAAATGAGCTTTATTTCATAAAAAGTTTATAAAATGCATATTGTACAAAAATAAAGTCTGTAGAGAACTTTGGTTGGTTAACACAAATGTTTGAGACATAAATTGGTGGTGAAGTTAAAATCCCAAAAGAAATATGCTCTCTTGTTTTTGACCTTGATTTTCCGCAGAGAAAAAAAATCACAAACTTTACCCTTTTTGTAGTTTCTGAATGTTAGCATTAGGCTGCCATTAGAGGTTGAGACTCTGGAAGAAAAGCTGATGGAGCAAACTATCAACTGTTAGTGAAGGCTCACTGCAAATGCTCAACTGACTCCGGTTAAGGTGCTGAAAGCTAATCTGAGCAAACAGTATGACTCAGCGATCAGGCTTTGTGCAGCCAGCACTATGCTAAGTGGCCAATGCAGACTAGAGTGAAGGTGAACATAAGAGTACGAACCAATATTCTTACACTACCAGACTGCATGTTCCAAGCTGAGCATTTATCTAATTTGCTTGCGGGGAGATGAGATGGTGTTGCATCAAAGCAAGTGTTGTCCTACACTTTCCAGTACATTTCTCCCAAGCATCTGTAATTTCACAACCTGAATTTGCTGGTGTGACACTGAATCCCACCCCAAAATAGTCACAGTCTGGAAGTGCCCAAATGTTGCCTAAAGGACTGCTATTAACATCACACACATTAATTTCAAACTGAATGTGAATGACCTTAGTCTGGGTTGCAGCCTGATGTGTTGACTTAGGAGAACAAGTCATTTAAGCACAACACATCCCAAATGGATAATTGATCAGAAAACACCCTGGCTAAATCTGGGTTTTCTATTGGTTCATCTTCGGAATCAGAACAGTCTTGGATTGCTAAAAAGAACAAGCAGGATTTAGGATATGTCTAGAACAACATTTTTTCATGCAATTGGATGCAAATATTATTATTTTTGCAGGGAGGAGTGTGTGTGCATGATCTGTGTTTGGATGGTACAAAAGTGTGTGTCTGATTGTCTGGTGCATTGTCTATCTATCCTCATGACCATTGTCTATTTTTGACATCAGAGTCTTTCCCTGGACACAATCCAGCTTAATTAAGGGCCCTTGGTTTCAGTGGAGTGTTAAGCATGTGTATAAATAAAAAGCATCTCTTTTCTTTAAAAAAAAAAGTTCATTATGCAACCCTTGCATACCAAAGAATGCTGCTGTAGATTCAGCAAAGCATATGCATACTTTGATGCTCTTTGACTTAAAAACGCGTTTGCATATATTTTTCCATATAGGACTAATTGCTGTTGAATGTATTTTAGTTCTAAATTAGATCATTCATCTATCTGCTTCATGCACCATCTTGGCAGACCATATAAAACCTGGTCTTCTTCTGCTTTGACTACTAAACTCATTAAACACAGGAGACATTGATTTGATACCCTTTAGGGATTGCTTAATAAATAGATGCTTTAGCTGCAACAAAGGGGTTTGTGAATTTCTGCCAGAAGGATAGAATGAGTTGGTCCTCCTAGTATGAAATGCCCCAAAAGCTGTAAGACTTAAGAGGCATCACAGTTTTAACTTGGGGTGGGGGAGTGGGGAGCCTGGATGTAGATGGAGTTAATACCTGCACTCCATAGCCAACCCATGCTGGCAAAGTAAACTTGTGGGTGGCTTTGCTGTCACCTTGCTCTGCACATCAACCCTGGCCAGCAATTAATGCAAGCAAGAGGCAAGTAAGAAAAGGTGCTTGCTTCGTGTCCTGTTAAGTATTAGGGAGCTGCTGCGTACATATGCTGAAAGAGACAGGTTTAAGAAGGGCAGGGAGGGAAATTTCATTAAGGACTAAATTGGAATAAATTATTGACATTCATGAGGACTGCCCATAGCTCAGTGGTAGCGTCAAGGTTTTGCATGCACAACATCTCAGGTTCAGTCCCTGGCATTTCTAATCTAGGGTGACAACTTATGCATCACCAAAAACAGAAAAGAAAGAGGAAATCAACACTGAAAAAGAGGGGGAAAGAGGAGATAGGTTTGCATAACATTTGCATATGCTAACTGATATGTATAGATGAGGTATAACAGCAATACACCAATATGCACAACACCTACTGTCATAAAATGAGAAGGCAAAAAGAGCCCTATTTGAAATATATATATATTAAATTACTCTGCTTCTTAGAATAACATTTTCAGCAACTAACACCATATTTTAAAGCCCAGGCCTTTTGCAAGGCTGCAGAAACATGCCAAATTTATCAGCACAAGTATAAAGCTTAAGTGCTCTGGAATCTTTCCAGCCATATTATGCTCTTCATTAAGGATAATGTAACAGTAACTTTAAAAAAATTAAACACCAAACTATCAACTCTCTGCAAACCTGTTTCATTGATGATAATATAAAGCTTATGGGGATTGGTTAAATTCCATCTGATGAAGAAAATAGTTCAAAATCTGTTGATGGGGACCATCCAGCCAAAAGGTGAGGACTTGCAGTGGGACATGGTTTTAAATGCCATGTTTAATTCTCCCATTGAAGTCAATGGGAATTCAATTTAGCAGGATTATACTCTTTGCTTTCCCCTACCCATTATTCTAGCTAATGTTACATAGTATTTTGGGGTGTGTGTTAATGATGAAGTTGTGGACTCTGATCCCAGTTCTAATCAGCTCCAATTGTTTGTGGCCCTGGATGGGGATTTGCATTCAAATACGTTTCAAAAAGACTTAGGTGAGCATCACTTCTAAATATGCTTGAGCATCCAGAGTTTCATCTACAGAAGCTTCATGCACATAAGCCTGAATTCATGGTTACATCTCCTTATTTTGGATTGGGGTGATCAATCATTGATTGATTGACGGCACTCCCTGCTTCAGCAGAAATTGCAACTAGTTGAATGAGTTCAGTAATGAAACACATCACCATGTGCAGGAACAAAGGACTTGAACCCAAGTCTTTCCCAGTACTCCCCAGATCTTCTTCCTCTGCTGCCCTTTTTTAACCTAAAAAACCCCAAAACTTCACTTTGCTTACAGGGATGCTGCACTTGCTGTAAAGTACTCTGTTGGTGAGACCCCAGGCACCCACCATCTTAATTTGCTCAGAAATCTAACTTTTCATCTATACATATCAATTAGCATGTGCAAATTTTATGAACTTTCCTGTCACGGCCTATGTCTTGAGTATTTAAAGTACCTAGGACTGCATTCAATAGTTCCAGTAGTGGAACACTAGCAGACAGGTGAATTTTAATGTTGTACGACAGAGGGATTCTCCATACCGACTGCACTAGTGGAAACCTATTGCACAGATTCGATTGTGCAACAAAGCTACCAGCAACCTGCTTATGCTTTCTCTTGCACACCAATGCTCCACTGACACCAAACAAGAATACAGCCAAGACACTGTGTGTGTGTGTGTGTGTGTGTGTAGAGGTACTACAGAACTGGCCTATCAGTTGTGAGGTGGTTCTGTGATTTTCATTCAAAAGGTAAAGTAAGTGATTTTTTTTTTTAAGTTAGCATTTCATATATCAACCATGGACCGTTGTTCCCAGCATCTGTGTCTCATTGTTAACTTTGGCACCTGTTTTGAAGAAAGAAGCTTTAATAAATAAAGGAAAGGAAACTCAAGACCGAACCGTAATAAATAATCATCATCATAATAACTTAAATCTCAATAAATATTTTCTCTAGATTTGTCTCTGACCGGATGCATTGCACCAAGTAGTCTTTGTTCACTCACGACGACCTCAAATAGAAATGTAGTCCTTTAAGTAAGTGACCTTTAGTCCTTTTTGTAAACCAAGAAGAAAAAAATATCCACATTTTTTTTTCATGGCGTGGCCGAGGCAGGAGCAAGTGGTTAAAAACACAACTTGTCTTCAGAGAGATGAAGAAAAGAAAACTCTTATTTCTCCCCCAATTCCCATAATCATGCTTGAGTTCAATTCGCAACTTTTGTGTTGGAACTGCTTTTCAAGAGCGGGTGGAATTTTAGCGAGCTAACTGGAAGCCCTGCTCGCCAATATACCAACAGTGCAATCCTGTTCATATCTACTAAAAAAACCCAAATCTCAACAAGATCAATGGGCCTTATCCCCAAGTAAGCAGGTATAGAATGGCAGGCTAAAAATATATTTGCTGACACCTTAGGCTTGCTACTCAGGTTACCTCCGTGGTGTGAGAGAACTTGGAGAGTGCCACGACTTCCTGCTCCACCAGGTAACGTGAGAAACCCAGTACATGGAGCGTCTGTTCCCCTCCATTCTCACGTTAATCTAATTTTGTGAAAGCTGATACTGTTGAGCAGAGAAGCTACAGCATAGCTGGGGGGCAGGTTTCTCCTGACTCTGATGGTGCAAGAAGGAGAGGGTTTAATGATATCCTGGTGGGAACAGACAGGAGTGGTGCTGCTGTGGTTTCTATATTACCAGGGTATGCTGTAGGTGTGCCAACTCTGGGGGGCAGAGGTGCCATCAGCCCCCTCAATATTCCTTAGCAGGGAGCTCAGCCCCCCAAATATTAAAGGGTTGGAAGAGGCCAAGCCGCCAAGCATGGTCAAAAGGCAGATTCCTTCTGGGCACAAGAGAGAGGAGGAGCTGCGGCCATTTGAAGCTGTGCAGCACTGGGCAAAGGCCTCCTGCCGACGCCCCGCCTCCTGATGATGTGTATCGCGCACATGACATCACAAGCGCGCGCCAGGCACCTGAACCACCCCAATCTTTGGCCCAAGGGGCAAGCTGAGTAGCAGGCTTAAGAGTCCCACATTCTACTATCTTGTTACTTAACTTCTTTCCATTTTCCCGCCTGCTCTGTCTCAAGTGGCAAATTCGCCTTTGATAAATGTTAGGTATTGCACCTGCTGTTTTAACCGGTTTTCGTGTTTCAACTTTTTTCTATGCTTTAAATCATTGTTGTAATTTAAATTTTTTTTTTAGTGAACGTCTTATTGTTTTATCTTTTTTTGCAAACCGCTTTGAGGCTTTTGTGACAATCTAGCGGTGTATAAATTTTATGGAATAAATAAATAAATAAAGGGACCCCCCCCGCCCCTCTGCCCAATATTTTTGGGTCAAGCTCAGTGGTGGGTGGTTGTTACTTCCAATTCCGTAACAGAAGAAAAAGAGAGAGGAGCGGAGCAAGTTATCCGACAGAGATTGTGTTGTTAAGCACCTGCCTTGCCAAGGTTTGCTAACAGTGGATCGCCTTAAAGCAAATGTTGTAAGTATCTTCCATCCATCTTGGATCTCTGCCCCTGAGCATTGATGCTTATTTGCCTTCCTGTAGAAACAAAACGCCCCAGCGGTTGTAGCCTATCCAATTCTCCTGTGTTGGATTTCTAACAACCAGGCTCCCACAATTATTATCATTATTATATTTAGATTGATTTATATCCCGTCTTCTTGTTGTTGTTCTCCCGTATGCTTGGTCCTCTTGCCTTCCTCTGAAGCCATCATTCCATCTTCTTGGGAGCCTTGGACCCTTCTTTAGCAGGAATGCAATATCAAACCCAAAAAGGATGTCAGACACACCCACATCTTTTCGCGGAATGTTTTTTCAGTATGTGATAAGTTGATAGGTCATCATCCAAAAACGAAACATCATCATCGTACGCAATGGGTCTGCAACAAGGCTGTGGTCTGATTTTGTCACTGGCCAACTTTCTGTTTTGGGTTAAATTGTTTAAAATTTGGTCATACACGGTTACAGCGGACTCGCAGGAACCACTACAATACCGGAAAATCAACTCTTCTTTGGTGTTGTATCCCAAGCCCAAGTCAGTCACATTTAAGTGCATCTCAGTTAAGACACAATCCCGGTTTCTTCCCTTCGGATCTCTCCGTCCTTTTCTGCTGCTGGAATTATTATTGTTCTTTGCTGCACGTTGACGGTTTCTTTCCCTTTTGGAGCTATATGGTGTTGGTTTATCTGGTGACCTCTTCAGGATTTTTATAGTGGCTTGAATGAAATCTTCTACGTCACCAAGCCGCTTGGGATAATCCTCAGAAATATTAGCTGTTTTGAAAATACAGAAAGAAAATAGTTTGTCAGATGAACATGTATTGGGAAGAAGAACCTCTTTTTATATACAGGCGTGTATATATATATATATACACACATAAACATACACAGTCGTACCTTGGTTGTCGAACAAAATCCGTTCCAGAAATCCGTTTGACTTCCGAAAATGTTCGGCAACCAAGGCGCAGCTTCTGATTGGTTGCAGGAGCTTCCTGCAGTCAATTGGAAGCCGCATCAAATGTTTGGGTTCCAAAGAACGTTTGAAAATTGTAACACTAACTCGGGGTTTGCGGCGTTTGGGAGCCAAAACATTCAAATCGCAAGGCATTTGGAATCCAGGGTACGGCTGTGTATACACACACACACACATTTTATATACCTGCATGCTTTCTCTCTGAATGCATAATTCCTCTCAGAACATTATTTAAATGTATATTTTGCTAATTGTGGCTGCAATCCTATGCACACTCACCTGGGAGCAAGTCTGAATGAGCTCAATGCATAGGACTGGTTGGTAGCTCAGTTCAGACCTGCACATTAGAGCAAGAGGAGCAGGCCAGCTCACCTCACCTAGAACAGTGTTTCCCAACCAGTGTGCCTCCAGATGTTTTGGGACTACAATTCCCATCATCCCTGACCACTGGTATTGCTAGCGAGGGATGATGGGAGTTGTAGTCCCAAAACATCTGGAGGCACACTGGTTGGGAAACACTGACCTAGAAATTCACCATGGTAGCATTCCTCAAGCATCCCTCAAGCATCTGCAATGTATGAACCATGTTCCCCATCATGCATTGGGAGGTTGTGTTTGAATCCAACCCATCTTCCCTCTGCATCTTCTGTTCTTCTCAGTGTGCCATGAGCAGAATAGCTTTAGAGAGGACTGTACCCTAAATCAAAAGAGGCTTGGGGGCTGAATGTGGCCCTGCAAGCCTCTCTAGCTGACCTTTGGGTCTCTTCCCAGACCAGACCCCTTCCCAGGCACATCTACTCCTGGCACTGCCTTACATTCCCTTGCGTGTTTTTCCTTGGACACTGATAATGTCTCTTTGTGGAAGATGGTTAAAGTGAGAAGTGCCATCTTGCTAGTTACTCTGAAAGATTTTGAAGCATTTTGTAAGGCACCAACCAGATCTTAAGCACATTTGGGCTTGTAAATGTGATCATCCTTTTATCAGTGGGGAAAAGCCCTCTTTGCACTACACTCATGCTAACCCTATCTTGTTAAATATGTGTTTGCCTAGGTTAACATTATCAGAGATTTTTGCTGTATGAACAAAACTCTTAAAAGAGCAAATTCAAACAAAGTTCTGTTGGGACGTGTGTGTTATAGTTATTATAGTTATTGTTTTTGACATTGATATGAATTTTTGTGTGATAGAGGATTAATATAGAAATTAAATAAATAAATAAATGGGACTGCACTTTCTTCAAAGAAAATGCTTTTTAAAAGAAAAAAATATTGCATAGTCATGGTGAGGAATGTGTGCTGGTCTTTGGTTGGGGTACTGTTTAGGGAAGGTTGTAGCAGGGGAGATTGTTGCTGTTACTGATTAATTTTTTGTATCCTTATTTTTAAATCTTGCTATGATTTATGTGGAAATTGTTCAGTTTAATTGTGTACTTTTTGATGTGTTTTGTTCATTGTTTTTGACTACTATGGTTGTATTTGTAACTAGGTAATTTGTTTCATGCTGTAAGCCACCTTGAGCATGGTTTTAGCTGTGGAAAGGTGGCATACAAATAAAATGATGTATCTATCATCTGTGGTGGGGATGCAAGATCATAAAAAACTTCTGGAATGAAATACATGAAGAGTTAAAAAAGATATTTAGATGTACGTTTGTTAAGAAGCCGGAAGGATTTTTATTGGGCCTAATTTCGGACGATATTCCAAAAAATTATACCAATTTATTTCTGTATGCTACAGCTGCAGCAAGGTTACTAATTGCGAGAAATTGGAAAGGAGATAAAATTCCAACAATTTCGGATTGGAAAATTAAAATGTGTGAGATGGTAGAACTGGCTAAATTAACAGCTAATATTAGAGGCCGCTCCAACCAAGAAATAACAAAACAATGGGAAAGAATGAAAGAATACATGGATGATTCTTGTTCTGGAATTGACATTTTGATAAACGTAGAATAAAGTGAGCAGGGGGAAACTTAAGATAAAATATTACATAAGATAAGAATAATAGTTATAACAACACAACTTAAAGTGTACAGTACATTATGGAATATGTAAAATCACACATGAGTGAGGGGAAGTGCGGGGGGAGGGGGACTAAGGGGGTTCATTTTTTAAAATGTAAACAAGTATCTTGTTTGGTTTTTTTGTTGTTTGTTTATGTATGGTGTATGTATGTGAGTATGTGATTTGAAACAATAAAGATTATCAATAATATTTAAAAAAATAAAATAAAATGATGTATGTACGGTATGTATGCATGTCTTTCTTCCCTGGGGGTGTGGATAGAAAGGGGTACATAAATCTGTGCAGAAATTAGCTTTTTGTCCAAAGGCCAAACAAGCATTCCACACTCCATCCTCTTTTGCCACACTTGCATGCGGCCCCCAAGATGTTGTGCAGAAAAGAATCTGGCCCCTGAGCTGAAAAAGTGCTCCCCGGCCTTGCCTTAAACAAATATCCTTCCTGCTCTCCCTGACCTCAGTATATTTAGATGTTCATCAACCGCTGGCCTGTGAAAGTGCATGAAATCAATGAGCCGTTCTCATCTTTTCACCTTCCCGCAGCCTGGTTTGAAATGAGCAGACGTAGCAGGCTAGGAAGCAGAATATAATACTCGCGTTACAAGCCCTTCTCAGTAATGGACGTTACCAGAAAGGAATCAAAATTCACCTGTTGGCCTTCTGAAATGGTGACGGGGCTTAAGCAATTAAAGGAACTTCTCGTATTAAGAAGAGGCTTCGGGCATGGCTTGGGTGAAATGGAGACCCGTCAGCGGCATTCGTTAACGGAATATAACATCAAAGATGCTGAGATCAAATAATCTTTAAATGATTAATGGTGTTCAGGTTCATTATCTTCCTTGCTGGCTCACCAATGTGTCAGAGGAAGAACAGAAGGCAATCTTTCCTCCATCTTAGAATTCCCACAAAATCTGACACTCTCACTGGTCCCCCCCCCCCTCTGGTGGCATGTTAAATGTTCTGAGGCAGTACTGGAACAAGCCAATACTTTGGGGTGGTAGGAATCAGAACTGAAGTCGCTTAGTTAGTTGTCCCCTGCCGCCATTATGGTTCCAGTTGCATCTCCCTTATCAGGTGAGAGTGAGAGGCAGTAACAGGCTGGTTTTAAACTCCAGATATAATGAATGCTGCAATATAACCTGTAGGCTGTATACACATTTAAAGCTCATACATTAAAAGAACCCCGGGAACTATAGTTTATCCCTTGGAGAGCTACAATTCTCAGAACTATTAATATAAACTGCAGTTCCCAGGGGAAGTTGTGTGCTTTAAATACCTGGTGCATAAGCAGCCATAATCTCACACTTAAGTTCAAGAAAACTGGGGGGTCTACAAGAGTTGGGTTTAAATCTCTCCTCAGCCAGTCTAAAATCTCCATCTGCATGAATTACCATATATTCTTGTGTTATGTATTGGATTTCTTAACTGCCCTTCACCATAAGGTCAAAGGGCAGGCAGGTAGGTAGATGATAGATAGATAGATAGATAGATAGATAGATAGATAGATAGATAGATAGATAGATAGATAGAGATAGATAGATGATAGATAGATAGATGATAGATAGATAGATAGATAGATAGATAGATAGATAGATAGATAGATAGATACAGATATATCTCAACACATTAAAATCAGATTATAATTGCAGGATCCAGGTCAGTTCATATCGGGGAGGCGGTCCTTGGGGTATTTATTACAGATAAGGTGGGCCCTGAAAACATACTCCTCGGGTGTCAATGGCAAGGTAAAGAGATGTGTCTTTTGTACTCGCTGAAAGCTGTATATTGAAGAAGTGAGACACACCTCTGCTGGAGAGGGAACTCTACAGGTAAAGGTAAAGGACCCCTGGATGGTTAAGTCCAGTCAAGGGTCATGTGGCCAGCATGACTAAACTGCTTCTGGTGCAATGGGACTCCGTGACAAGTGCCAGAGCGCATGGGAACACTGTTTACCTAACCTGCCACAGTGGTACCTATTTATCTATTTGCACTGATCTGCTTTCGAACTGCTAGGTTGGCAGAAGCTAGAAGAGAGCAATGGGAGCTCACCACCGTCGAGCGGATTCAAATCGGCAAGCCCAAGAGGCTCAGTGGTTAAGACCACAGCGCCACCCACGTCCCATATTTACCTTTTACTAATGACATCATCCAACATGAGCGACCCTTAATTTGAACCTACCCAGACCCGATAACCATCATCTGAGAACTTTCTTCATGTGCCTCCTCCACAAGAGGTCCAAAGGGTGGCAACACAAGAACGGGCCTTTTCTGCAGTGGCTCCCCATTTGTGAAATGGTTTCCCCAGGGACGTTTGGATTTTTACCTTGTATTTTTATGAACTGCCCTGAGATCTACAGATGAAGGGCAGTATACAAATGTAATAAATACTAATAAAATAATTTTAAATAGAAAGGGAGGAACTATCCAAAGGTCAATATTTACAGAAATATTTTACATTTATAAATCTCAAATGACATCTGACAACAGGAGACCCCGTCATCTAAAGCCGAGTCAACCCCAGTGACACCTCAAGTGTGGCGATGGTGGAGATGTCTGATTTTCATGAAAGGGCCAGGCAAGGGAGAAAGAGATGAAATATCCCCACTCCTCCCAGTTGTCTTCAGGTATCAGAGCCCAGGTGTAGGGGGGAAGTGGCACTGGGGATACAGACTGTGAGATGCAGGAGGATTTAGCACCTCTCACACCCCTAAACATTGTCCCTCCACACTCAATATATCCTACCTGGGTAGACCAGGGTTTAAACAAAAATACAGTGTACTGAATTTCCATATTAGAAACCAACATCCAAATCCCCGCTCTGTTATGAAGCTTAATTTCCTAAGCGCAAGCAGGATCTCACTCAGGAAGTGAGAGGGTATTTATATCTTCCCAATCAAGCCACGGTCGACCTGCAGGTGGATGCATATAGCCCTAGTTGGATGAGCGCTTAGCGGCTGCAAGCGGTGCTGCCCATGCAGTTCCTCCCCTCAATCTGGCTGCCAGGACTCCATGCACAGAGCCCTGTTAGGAAATAAGCGATAATGCCAGGCAGCTATTTGGGGGGGATGCCGGACAGGGGAGGGGAGGGGAAGCACTGGATTTAGTTCTGCTTCTGCCTACTGAACAGCTGATCGGCATGATTCTTTCATTGTGCACAGACGGACTTGGCTGCCCGGTGAAAATGCCGTCTGATATGTGCGTATGTGTGTGTGGTTTTCACCTGTTGCCCGCCACTTCCTCCCAGAGTACACTTGATTCCCCCTCGCACACGCAGTCACCGGACTGCATGTCGGCCTGCAGGGCGCAGGGAAGGGCTTTGATGAAGCACTGAAGGAAATGCCGCCACCTGTCCGCCTCTACTCCTTGCAAGCCATTGTGAGAGGCAAAGGAAGGTTTCGACAGATGGCGAAGAATGGTTTCTTCAGGCCGCTTATGCGAATGGCAAACAGAATAATGGAATTTTACAAGGCAACCCAAATTCTGCTGGCAGAATAAATTGCGCACGCAGGAAATAGTATGCGGATGTGTGTCCTTTTTTTGCCTAGGCAGGGTCAGCCAGCCATGAGTAAAATAAAGAAATTCAGTAGCTGAGAGCTACAAAACTGGAATGTTTGATTTTGCAGTAAAACACTTTAAGGGAGCAGATGGCAAAGCTGGCAGCAAAGGGCCATTAATGGTTCTGCACCAACCCAGAGGCAGATCTCGGCTGGAGTGCGGCAGGACTCTGTCCTAGACCCTGTGCTTGTCACCTTTTTTTTAATGACATGATTTGGATGAGAGTATAAAGGGAATGCTTCTCAAATTTCAAATGACATGAAGCTGGGGAGGGACAGATAACAGAATCCAAATGGCCTTGACTGGCTGGCATGCCAGGCCAAGGCCAACAGGATGAACTTTGAGAAGGCTGCTCCATCACCTTTTACAAGGGGAGCAAATTTGACCCATGGAGGAAGACTCTTGGGCTCCCTTCTTGCATGGGGAAGGGTGGGTAGGAGAACGATCCCATCACTGTGGTGGACAATTGCTTAAGGGAAGCTGCTTCCTTTCATAGAGCAGGCACTACCCTCACCAGGGGAGTGGGTAGTGCTGTGTTCTAAACCACTGAGCCCTTTGGGCTTGCCGATCGGAAGGTTGGCGGTTCGAATCCGCACAACAGGGTGAGCTCCCGCTGCTCTGTTGCAGCTTCTGCCAACCTAGCAGTTTGAAAGCACGCCAGTGCAAGTAGATAAATAGGTACCACTGCAGCAGGAAGTTAAACGGCATTTCCGTGTGCTCTGGCTTCCATCAAGGTGTTCTGTTGTGCCAGAAGTCGTTTAGTCATGCTGACCACATGACCCGGAAAGCTGTCTGTGTACAACCGCCGGCTCCCTTGGCCTGTAAAGCTAGATGAGCGCCACAACCCCATAGTCGCCCTTGACTGGACTTAACCGTCCAGGGGTCCTTTAGCTTTGGCTTTACCTTTCTACCCTCACCTTCCACATTCAGAACCTCTGCAATGACTCGTTCACCCCATTTTCAGAGCTGTGAAGGATGAGCCAATCACTTGGGGGCTAAGTAGGAATTTTGGGATCAACCTCCAATTGGCCTTGATATTTTGCGTGAGACAGAGGTATGTAAATACTTTTATGAATTAAAATAACACTGCCAAAGGTGGCTTCTGGAGGAAGGTCGACATGAGATTACATAGGAGCTCCTATCTGTATTCATAAAAAAAGAAAAGTGAGTTCCCAAGACATCCAAGCATTCGCTCATCTACGCTCTGGAGCGGAGGGCGAGCAGGATGGAAGGAGAAGGGAATGGAGACAGTTAGGTCTTTTGGTCAACGTGCATCATTCCTTGAAAGGAAATGTGGCTTCTCTCCAAAACGTGAAGAGGGAAACCCAGGAAAGATTCCAGTGGGAAGAGAGCGAGAGAGGAGGAGGATCAGACGAGGCAGAAAGCGAAAGAATGCAGATGTGGTTTTGCATCTGCTGGGAAGATGCTGAGAAGGCAAAAGAGGCTTGAGAATCCCTCTCTCTCACAGGAAAGCAACAGTGAAGAGGACTGTGTGATTTGCAGCAACAATAATTACCCTGGGAGCACAGTGCCCTATGCGCTGCAATGAGCATGGGTGGCCTGTGGAGCAGGGAAGTGGGCGTATGTGGCATATTCTGGGCAGGCCCGTGAACCTGACTGTGGCCCGCTCAGTCTTGTAGCCTGCTGCGTGCTTCTTTCCATCCTTAGTGCTTTCTGTGTGACTCCTGCCCTGCTCCACAGGCTTGAAGTAAACCTAACCCATGGCAGAGCTGGTCTGTAACTGTCAGTGTCACTGTATTCCAAGTCAGAGAAAAATCACGCTACTAATTGAAAGATATAATTTCTTCACTAAAAGCCCAGCTAGGTTCAGTGGGGCTTAACTTTCAAGGAAATACAAATGGGATTGTTGTTTCGGACTGCGCAGCTCTTTAGGAGCGAGCTACTTTTACCACCTGGAGGATAGCTCAGTCATCAGAGCAAGATTCTTAATCTCAGGGTTGTGGGTTTGAGCCCCACATTGGGCAAAAAGACCCCTGCATTGGACCAGATGGCACTCATGGGTTTCTTTGAACTCTACAATTTTATCATTTGATGAACTCCATGAGATAGGCCTCTTAGCAAGCATGCATAGGATTGAGCTGTGTGGATGTAACATGTAAACCACTTAATCTGAAGCAGTCCTGTTGAAAGCAACAGGGGATCTCTGGAGTTAGTGTCTTCTTGACTGCAGCTTTTGTCCAACAATAACTTGGTTTTATCAGTGAACATGGCCCTGAGTGGAGGGCAGCTAGGAAGGGGAAAAGACCCCACCTCATTGCTGGACTCCTGTTATTAACATAGCCTGTTGCCTTTCCTTCCCCCCCCCCTTCAGAGATCTTAACAGGTAGGACACAACTCACCCACCTAGAAATATACTTTACCCATACTGTATGTTCCCCCTACATTTTTCCCATTTCACCACTGAACATGGCAGCTTTAGCCTCTACAGAGTTAAAGCTACATTGGTGCCCTCAATTACTTTTAATCTGAAGTTTCCAAATACTTGAATTTAGTGTGCTGTGACACTAAACGTGACACTTGTCAGTTTGCAAAATGTGAAAGTAAATGGCACTAAAATCCACAAACTACTGAAACTGTCTGTCAATTCAATAAACAACCCAGTTAAAACTGAATGGCAAAGATATGTGTGTGTGTGTATAAATAATCTAAAAATGAAAATAGAAGACTCCCCTCATAACTGTTTACGTAAATAGTAGTCTACAATTTTCATGTTTTGCTGAAACACCAGCTTTTGGGTTAGAGTGGGCTATGTTAAGAGAAAAGGGAAAATCAACTACCTGACATCCTTTGATTTCAGCCTGGTTAGTTGTAAAAAAAGTCAGTAAGGTTAAACAGTCTTGAATGAAAAGGGCTTCAGTGAAAAAGTTGTCTCTGAAAGCTGGGGTGCCATGCGCCATGCTTTGCAACTGGGCAAATGACACCATAAATTGGTTTCAGGATGTCTGGCCTTGCAAACCGCAATTCACTTATGCCAGAGAAATCCTGGAAGAAAATTGCAGATTTCGGCAGATTTTTAAATCAAGATTCCTCAAAATACATGGATTGTCGACTTGCCTACAAACTCTACTCATTTTAGAGTTACTCTAATGCACGTTGATGGTGGCCATTTAAGGGGCTTTTATCATGAGGTACCCCCAAAGGCACACTCTTCCATTGTCTTCCAAGACAGGTGGACGCCAGCCAACCAAAAGCATCCTTGGTAAAGGACTTTCAGTTTTGGGTGCAGTGCAGCAGGGTGGACATGTGGCCTATCTAACAGAGGACAGTCTTCTATTTGAAGGGCTGTTCAATCCAAGCAGAAAGGTGGGATGTATGTGCGATAACAGAATAAATAAAGCTTATTTTCTGTTCACTGAGCCGAAAAGCCTTTGGTGAACGGAAATAACACCACTCTATATAACCCAATGTGAGCAAAATGTTCAAAAGCAACATCACGTGTCATGAAAACTGGCGACTTTGTAGGATAAGAAGAAGCCAAGGGACACTGCCAGGGCCGGATTTAGGTTTGATGAGGCCCTAAGCTACTGAAGGTAATGGGGCCCTTTATATGTCCAACTGTCTTTTGTCACTGTTTTTCGTGTTGAATATATGCTAAATGGTAATTTATGGACCTAACAGGTATCTAAAGCCATTTGCACATATCATTATAGGAGCCTACACAACACAAAACACTGTTGCTGTATGTAGGTTTTATTTTATTTGTTTTTTATCTTATATTTTGGAAATGTACATCTAGGTTTTTTTCCTTTAAATTTTTTGGGGCCCCCCAAGAGAGTGGGGCCCTAAGCTACAGCTTGTTTAGCTTATACGTAAATCCAGCACTGGGCTGCTGAACATTAGGGACCAGCTTTCAACTTCACATTTAGATGCTACTACCGTACTAAATGTAGCTAACCCTTTTGGTCTCCTACTCATTTTGCTCCACTGATGTGGAGGAGAACTGGACTGTCAGTAATTTGTGGCAATCCAATTTCTGGTAGCTGTGCTTCTGGGTGATTTGGCATATCGATATGCTAGATACACAGTTTGCTTATTGCACCCTGAATAGCATGGGATCTGCACAAGCCTTCAGTTTGCACCTACAAGTGGGATTCTTTGTCACAGCCTAATTGAGCCCAGTTAGCTGATGGACTTTGAATTTAAGCCCAAGAAGCATTGTTCCACCTCCCAGCCATTGGTGTGTCTCCTTCCTCTTGTTGAGCTCTGACTCATTCTCCACTAACAAAAGCTGCCACCTCATTGACTTCATTAGGGATGCTTTGCACTCAGCAGTGCCGCCAGATTTCAAAACAAACAGACAGAGGTTTGCACTTCCTTGTATTCATGCAGAGGAAGCGGCAAATATACTGAAAGTACACATGTTCCTGATTATCTGCAATGGCAAGAATGCTGGCGGAATCACTAGAGTTAAGGAATCCCAGCACTCCTTTGGAACCAGGCATGTAGAGACTTCTGGTTCACGTGCAACCTCCTCCTCATAAGAAAGAGGAGAGGGCAAGCAAGTGGAAAAGTTAGTGGTGGCACCACAAGAGCACACCTGTGAATCTTTTTGGTACGCAGGCTGAATCTTCTGGTACGCAGGCTGAGACTCGCCAGAGTGGTGCATGCTCTAGTTATCTCCCGCTTGGACTACTGCAATGCGCTCTACGTGGGGCTACCTTTGAAGGTGACCCGGAAACTGCAATTAATCCAGAATGCGGCAGCTAGACTGGTGACTGGGAGTGGCCGCCGGGACCACATAACACTGGTCCTGAGAGATCTACATTGGCTCCCAGTACATTTCCGAGCACAATTCAAAGTGTTGGTGCTGACCTTTAAAGCCCTAAATGGCCTCGGTCCTGTATACCTGAAGGAGCGTCTCCACCCCCACCGTTCAGCCCGGACACTGAGGTCCAGCGCCGAGGGCCTTCTGGCAGTTCCCTCACTGTGAGAAGCAAAGCTACAGGGAACCAGGCAGAGGGCCTTCTCGGTAGTGGCGCCCGCCCTGTGGAACGCCCTCCCATCAGAGGTCAAAGGGATCAGCAACTACATAACATTTAGGAAATATCTGAAGGCAGCCCTGTTTAGGGAAGTTTTTAATCTGTAACATGTTAATGTATTTTAATATTTCCTGGAAGCTGCCCAGAGTGGCTGGGGAGACCCAGCCAGATGGGCGGGGTACAAATAAATTATTATTATTATTATTATTATTATTATTATTATTATTATTATTATTTGGTTTTAGAGCAATTGGACTATCATGGCATCTAATCTCTAGTAAGGTATCCTCAACAACCTCACCAAACTACCATTCCCAAAGTCTAAAACCACCAAACGGTAAAACACAATGATAATCATGTGTGTGAATGGACCCGCAGACCCACTGATGCCAATGGGATTACAGTTTCATGATGAATGAGTCAGCCTAGTCCTCTTAATTCCCAGTGGCTTCTGCACGACTGGGCCTGAGCCGTCAGTCACGCTTGCTACATTTCTGCTTTTGGGTTTAGCTCTCTCTCAGCTCTAGGCTGGGAAAGGAGGAACCCTCCCAGGAGAGCTGGTTAAACAAATGTCCAGACTTGGTGCCAGCACAACCAAACACATTTTTTCAGTAGTTAAGATGGATAGAAGTTGAAAGGAGGAAAGGGAACTTTTTCTTACAGTCCATTTGGCCAGCATAAGGAGTCAGCAGCCGGTTGGAGGTGTGATCGTCTTCAGTTCCCTCTAGCACTGAGCGGGTCTGGCCATCAGGAAGAGGAAAGGTGGATATTGTGTTGAGTAGCAACATGCAGACAGCCACCACATCCCATAACTTCATCTTAGATTTCCTTCCAGCACAGGACCCTGGCAAACAGGAGAGAGACATGACATTAGCGTTTGCATCTTCTCCGTTGATCCCATCCATACTGCTCCATGGCTCAGTGGCAGAGCATCTGAATGCAGAGAAAGTTCCAGCTTCAATGCCCAGCATCTCCAAGTAGGGCTCGGAGAGACTTCCTGCCTGAAACCCCAGAAAGCCGCTGCCTGTCGGTGTGGACAATACTGAGCTAGATAGACCAGTAGTGTGGCTTATATGTTCTTATGTCATGTGCCAATCCCTGGCCTCTATCTCATATCCCCACCTTGGCAGTCTGCTTTAAAGAGCCAAGTCTTCTGGGACTAGAACGCTGCCGTTTCCATCTTCCCTTACAATAACAAACACAGTGCTTGGCGCTGAGGCCATGTTTATTAGAAGCAAGTAATAACTCGCCTTGCTGGCCCTGGTTCTGTGACTCAGCTGCTGGTCAGGGAGGAGAAAGGAGGTCGGCACTCACTTTAAAGAGCTGTTGAAAGGAACCCAACACTGTCTTCTCAAAAGCTGCTGCCAGACAGTGGTTCTGTTTAGGTGCTAACTGTTGATGGGCAACCTCAAAGGCCTTCCCTGCTCTCCGTTTCTATGTTCCAAACCTTACGCTTTGTCTTTAAACCTAGCTTGGACCAGACAACCCTTCAGATACACAGCAAACACCAGCACACACACCCTGCTCCATCAACAGCACGTTCCCAAGTGACATGAGCGCTTGAGTCTCCCTCACACTCATTGCCAGCATGTCTGGTTACTGTGTCCATACAGGAGAGAAAGTGTCAATGAATACTATTTTTGAAAAATCAACCATACCTTTTAGTATCATTGTTTATTATTTCGACTCCACCTTCCTCCCTTGCAAGGAGCTCAAGGTGGTGTACATGTCTCTCCCCTTCCTCATTTAATCCTCACAACAACCCTG
Organism: Darevskia mixta; assembly: GCA_034641385.1. Taxonomy (NCBI): domain Eukaryota; kingdom Metazoa; phylum Chordata; class Lepidosauria; order Squamata; family Lacertidae; genus Darevskia; species Darevskia mixta. The sequence continues at coordinate 2,003,347 of JAWWNH010000062.1, read as the reverse complement.
TGAGGTAGGTTAGGCTAAGAGGCAGTGACTGGCCCAAGGCCACCCAGCGAATGGAGAAGAAGAAGAAGAGTTTGGATTTGATATCCCGCTTTATCACTACCCTAAGGAGTCTCAAAGCGGCTAACATTCTCCTTTCCCTTCCTCCCCCACAACAAACACTCTGTGAGGTGAGTGGGGCTGAGAGACTTCAGAGAAGTGTGACTAGCCCAAGGTCACCCAGCAGCTGCTTGTGGCATAGCTGTCAACCTTTCCCTTTTCTTGTGAGGAATCCTATTCGGAATAAGGGAATTTCCCGCAAAAAAAGGGAAAAGTTGACAGCTATGGATTGTGGAGGAGCGGGGATGCGAACCCGGTTCACCAGGTTATGAGTCTACCACTCTTAACCACTACACCACACTGGCTCTCCCAGGTCTGACACTCTAACCAGGCTGCACATTTATATTAGAGACACAGGAAATTGAAAAGCTAACAAACAAACAAAAAGCAGGCGAGGTGAATGTCACGTGTAAAAACAGTCATGCCGAGCTTTCTGCTGCACTTGACTGTGGCCTATCTTCAGCCCCATGAAGTAATAATTGAGCGCACCCAGAACATCCTACTCTCGTCACAATGAGCAGCCCACTCAGGGCCGCCCAAGGCATTGTGCTGCCTGAGGCCCCTCCCCGGCATCCTCATCTTAAGGGTGCATTCATGATTATTTGTGCTCAGGATTATATCAGGTTGGAGGGGGGAAGAATGATTAATGGTTTGTAGGGTTTTTTTGTTCTTGCTTTATCATGTATTTTGTGCTTTTATATTGTATTTTTTTATGTTGTGAACCACCCTGAGATCTGAGGATGAAGGGTGGCATAGAAATTTAATAAATAATAATAAGCAATCTGCTTCAAAATAGCATTTGTATGGGCAAAGGTTTCAGGGTGGACATACTGCTTCATTTCCAATCAGAACATGGCAACAGGACATTTTGCGTATTGAGTTATAATCCAAACATGCATGCAGAACCTTTTCTTCAATTACATGGGATTGGAAATGGGGGGAAAACCCAACTCCCCCAAATGCAACCAAACAAGAGAGATTTAAGCATCATATACATAAAAACACAGAACTTGTTTCAGCCCTGTGACAAGGCATAGTGCTTAAAAATCACTATTATTATTATTTAAAATCCTTGTATTTTTCAGAATTTTAGCACAATTTTCTCCTAATGCAGACATTTCTGTAAGCAGTTTTACCCAATATATCCATATTTGTGCAAGCAATTTTGCCCAACAGAATGCCTTTTTGTCCATCATATTTTTACTAACATGTGCATTTTAAAGTGCAGCTCCCTGATACATGCATTTTGGACTCACTGTTTAGTTAGAGGACTGTTACAAAATTCAGAGAAGCGCAAATTTCAAATGACAGCTGCACCTCAGTTCTCGTACTGGTTCGAGAAGTGCAAATTACACGCTTCCTCGTTAAAATGCAAAACATTTGAATATCTCTTCCGCCCCATCGCCGGTCGTGGGTTGGGCAACATGCGTGTGTTGCAACAACGAATGTGGTTTTAAGTGCTTTACCTAAAAGCTTCCAAGTTTGTGGCGAAGAAGAAAAAGGAAGAGTTGGAAATGGCCCAATGGAAATAATCAGTAGAAAGGCTCTGGCCTGGGTCTTCTTCCTCGCATGGTAGAAGAAGAAGCAGAAGCAGAAGCAGAAGCAGAAGCAGAAGAAGAAGAAGAAGAAGAAGAAGAAGAAGGAGTTTGGATTTGATATCCCGCTTTATCACTACCCTAAGGAGTCTCAAAGCGGCTAACAATTTTCTTTCCCTTCCTCCCCCACAACAAATACTCTGTGAGGTGAGTGGGGCTGAGAGACTTCAGAGAAGTGTGACTAGCCCAAGGTCACCCAGAAGCTGCATGTGGAGGAGTGGGGAATCGAACCCGGTTCACCAGATTACAAGTCCACCACTCTTAACCACTACACTACACTGGCTCTCACAGTAGAAAGAATTTCACACAGGTAGAAAGAATTCCCTCCTGGGTAGGATGTCTGCTCAGAATTGTGCAGATAAACTTGCTCTCTCAGTAAGTGGAAGCAATGTAATACTGTATTGGCAAGGTAGGTAAGCAAAAAAAGCCCCATTGTGCCCCACTGACCGCTACTGTTAGTATGGGAGAGACCCTTTGCACATGCTCAAGCTGGACTCCCCACTGTACATCAGCACTGGGATTCAGAACAGCTTCCGTAGCTTAAGGTTTGCCCCTGGTTCTGCAAATTTTTGATTTTGATTTTGATTTTTTTAAAAAGGGGGAATTCAGATTGGGTTACATTTAAAGGGCCTTTGATACGCAAACTTTACAGAAAGTGGGATACTTTGGCTTTCACATCAAAGTAGCAGTGATTTGGCAACTTTCAGTCATAAAGTGTTATATAGGCACCAGTCGGGCCTGGTAAAGTGAGGAGAGAAAAAAGGGAGGGAGGGAGGGAGAACAGGAGGAGGCGTCTGCAAAACTGGAAGGACGTGTAACTCTCTCTTGGCTGAGTTTTCCTATCCTAGTTGAAACTATTATCCGCCTTGCAAACTGGCAATCTGGGACCAATCAGGCATTTCCCATCCTTTCAGCTTGTTCACCAAGAACAGGCTGGTGTGTGGACTGCATTAAATTCCACTGTAAATATTTCAGAACATAGTTCTAGCAGAGAGGCATTTCTGTCTTTCTTGGAAAGTTCTGCCCAAGCGGATCTGAGGTCAGGGGCAAAGGAAACCGGAGCACTTGCAGGTGCTTAATTAGAGCCAGGGTGGATCCCCTCCCCGCCCCTGCAAGCCAGCCTGTTTACACTGTAAAAAAAGACTTATTTCTGCAAGGCTTAGTTAGTTCTGCCACAATGAAAAAAACCCCAGCACCGTTGCGTTTGTGCAGAGTGCCTTTCCCTCACCACTGGGTAACCACAAGCAGTATCCTCGGAGCTCTGATTAGGGCTTCTAAGGCAAAGGACACAAATGAATTCTACACGAACCGGAGATCCGACGCTTCTGGATTTCAGTGGGATTACAGCATTATCTGCAGCCCCTTGAAGATGAGACATTTGGATTTGACCTGTTTGGCAGCACATCCTGAACAAATTAGACCAGCCTAAATGACACATGGCACGTAAAGGCAGCTTTCCCCTCTGTGGGATTTCAAACACCCGTGTTTACCTTCATTAGTCTTATTAATTATGGTAGAATTCTACCACATATTGGGTTAAGACTTTCTGTTGGTGCTGCCCTGGAATCTTTACGTACGTAACGTTGGGGGAAGAGGTGTATTTGCACACTTGGGGTGTGCATTTGGGTGGCACCAGAGAAGACACAATGGATCTATTTTCATGCAGCTGACACCAGGAAGTGAAGTCCCGTGCATCTTTTATGCACAAAAAGTGTCACTGTATTTAAAAGGGCCGGGACATCCATGAGGCAGACTGAGGTAACCACCTTGGGTCGCAGAAGCCAAGGGACACTGCCAGGGCCGGATTTAGGTTTGATGAGGCCCTAAGCTACTGAAGGTAATGGGGCCCTTTATATGTCCAGCTGCCCTTTGTCAACAACAAATTGTCGCTGTTTTTTGTGTTGAATATTTGTTATATGGTAATTTATGGACCTAATAGGTATATAAAGCCATTAGCACATGCAGAATGTAGGCAACTTATATATAGAAATGAGCAAACCAGTGATATTTTAGGGAGCAGGCGAGCAGGCCATTACTGTACTCACATCATAGGGGTCTACACAACACAAAGCACTATTGCTGTATGTCGGTTTTATTTTATTTGTGTGTTTTTTCTTATATTTTGGAAATGTACATCCAGGTTTTTTTCCCTTTAATTTTTTTTTGGGGCCCCCAAGAGGATGAGGCCCTAAGCTATTGCTTGTTTAGCTTATACGTAAGTCCGGCACTGGATACTGCCATGGGCATTATGTTCCACTGCCACCATGCGTCCTTCTCCTTCAGCTGCTGCCCCTCTCTGGCTTCGATAGCAGGAGCTTCCAACTTCTGGCCTGGCTTTCGGCTGTGGCTTTCGGTGTCAGCTTTCGGAAACCCAAGGCTAGAAACTTAAGCCAAAGCCAAGCCAAAGCTGGAAATGAGGTCTAAAGGTGCTTTTGGCTTGGTCTCTGGCTTCCTTCGGTTGGGCTTTGGGTTTCTGAAAGCCTAAGCCTAAACCCACAGCCCAAGCTGGCTTGGCGCATTTCCATATCAGTTTGCATTTTTTAAAAAGTCCTCGTGGAAATATATCAGCTATTTAGTGTAAATTTCCTAACATACACATCTTTCTACACAATTGTGCCCAATTCCACCGCCCCAAATCTTTGGATCTAGCCCTCCACATCAGAGGTAATGAGCAAGATTCCTGGTGTCTTGAGCTGCACTGTAAATTAGGTACTATATCTGTGAAGTGAAAGCAGGTGGAAGAAGCTGTGGGTTCCTTGTCTCCTCCTGCATAAAGGAATTTAAAGTAAAAGCTGTGTTGGTCATTAACACTAAGTACAAGTATCGCTTTTTGAGTTATGGTCTGGCAACTCTGAGACCTTGTGCAAGAATAAAAACTCCCCAGTCTCTAACAGGTGCAAGTCTCTTTCATCTCCAGACAGCCAGAATTAAAACAGATCATCTTGAATTTGCATGCATTGTGTTTTGTGTTTCAATAAAAAACCAAAACCCATCAACAAACCAGCGCCTCCATTGGCAGATTGCATAGTAAACAAAGAACCCCGTACATCTCCAGTGTTCATCAACACTTCAAAAATGCTCAGTCAAAGTATAGATCCTTGCTGCTTCTTCATTGGTTTGTTTGTTTTTTAATAAAACCGAAGATGACAACAAAACTAACCACCGAACACATTTGTGGTCCTCAAGGTGACCTATGATTCCATGGTTAATTTTATTCATTTTTATTTACTGAATACCGCCCTTCTTCTGAGGGACACAGGGCAGTTCGCAATATAAAAACACAAATATAATATAGTAAGGAACAAAAACTAAGAATCTATTTCCCTTTCATGACACTCAAAATCAACTCCCTGGTCACCTCACTCTCCCTAACGGATAGGACTGCTTACTTTGGACCATTCATCTTCAAAAGTCCTAAAGCTTTTAAAAATTAATTTAAACTCCCAGTTCTTCTTAACTGGCTAGTGGGATGGGCTGTCCAACTAAGAAAATCTGTACCCTCCCAAAAATACATTATCTGCCTTATCCAAGTTTAACCATCATGGCTGCACCAAAGGATTCCGGGAACTGTCACCTGGTGGATGTGCTGAGAATTTTACATTAATGTTCCCTAGTCCCAACTCACAGAACTGCACTTTCTAGGAATTGTTATTTAAAGCTGTCTGAGCTGTGGATATAGCCTATCAAAGTCAACGAGATCATTTGTCTCCTCAAAAGAGGCTCTGCAAGCAAAGTGGGAAAGAACACCAATCAATTGCAGCTTTGCTGAGCGTAAAGACAGTGATGATGGAAGCTGCAGTTGCTGAATTTTTAGCCATGATGCAGTTGATCTTTTACCCATCAGGTGGCAACTCTAAGCAGCTCCAGTGATAGCAGGTAGTGACAAAGACAGAATGCTGCCTTGTATTGAGTCAGATCCTTACCCCATCTAACACAGTACTTCTGTGTCAGGCAGAAGTTCTCTGGGTCTTTGGGCCTTTATCGGCTACCTGACCGTTGATCTGGAGATGCCACAAAATGAACTTGGGTTCTTCCGCAATGCAAAGCTACATGGCCTTTCTCCTTATATAAATTACTGCTTTTTGATGCCCCCCCCTCAAAAAAGGGGGGCATTAAGGTGCCAGACATCCTTATCAACATGCCACTTGAAATTAAGTCCTACATTTCCAAGCAACATGTTTAGGGCCAAAAAGCAAGAACTGGACATATTTTAACTGTTCACATGAGAAACTCTGCAAAAATTGGTGGATCTACTTGGCAGTGCACAACTTTGAGCATCACATCACACAGCATGCATAAGATCGTTTTTGCATTTCATGGTATTCGATCTAGAACAAGTACTGTTCCCTTGGTCTTTATACTTAAAATCACCATGGTACATTAGACTATCCGCCTTTATAATGGAAAACACTTGATAGCAGAGCATGTCTTCTAGGGCTCCTGGTGAATCAGGGGGAGCCACACAGATCCATTCAAAATACTTCTTTGCAAAATCCTTAGGACAGGGTGCCCAAACTTTTTTCAAAGAGGGCCAGATTTGATTAAGTGAACATGCGTGAGGGCCGACCAAAGTTGAGCTTTTTTTTAGGATTTAAGTTTACCCCAAAGTTGTTGAGGTTTTTTTAGGATTGAAGTTGTTGAGCTTTCTTTCTCTTTCTTTTTTTACAATTTTGCCCCAAAGTTATTGGGCTGTTTTTTTAAGGATTTTACCCCAGGACATATAAATCGACCGGTGGGCTGGATTAGGCCCCCAAAACGGACTTTGAACATGCCTGCCTTAGGATAAAAGGTAAAGGTACCCCTGACCGTTAGGTCCAGTCGCGGACGATTCTGGGGTTGCGGTGCTCATCTCGCTCTATAGGCCAAGGGAGCTGGCATTTGTCCACAGACAACTTCCGGCTCATGTGGCCAGCATGACTAAGCTGCTTCTGGCGAACCAGAGCAGCGCACGGAAACACTGTTTACCTTCCCACCGGAGCGGTACCTATTTATCTACTTGCACTTTGACGTGCTTTTGAACTGCTAGGTTGGCAGGAGCAGGGACCGAGCAATGAGAGCTCACCCCGTCACGGGGATTCGAACCGCCAACCTTCTGATTGGCAAGCCCTAGGCTCAGTGGTTTAGACCACAGCGCCACCCGCGTCCCTCTGCCTTAGGATAAGCCCCTATATTTCATCAACTGCATCTCAACCCTTAAACAGGGCAGGTCCCAAACAACTCTACTTCAGGAGAAGGTCAAGATGGTGTCTCCCATGCTTGGAAGTTCAGCACTGGTGATGAGAGTCCATCCACTGAACCTAAAGGTAGCAGGCTAGCTTAAGCTACTGTAGGGCAGGGGAAGTGGCGCCTGTCAGTTGCTGCGAATCACAAGCAGGGGTGGTGCTGATGGGCTTAAGTCCTGCTTTTGGGCTTCTGGTTGGCCACCATGACAGTAGGATGCTGGACTCAATGGGCCATCAGAACCTGACCCAGCAGACTCTGCTTATGTTCACCTGCATGACCCTGTCCAATAGCACCTTGCTGCTGCCCCTCACTGTCTGCCACCTGAGGTTGCCGGCTGACTTTGCCTAATAAGAAGGCTGGCCCTACCCTAGAATAATTTTGTAGAAAAGAAAAAGGGCATACAATAGTTTAAACCCCAGCACCCCTCTTTAGCAGGTTTGTGCACTACAGCTCTAGCAAGACCACCTCTTGGGTCATCTGAAATGAAAACTTAGGAGAAAGCTCAGTGGTAAGCTAGTCTAGTTCTTCACATTGTTCAGGGTTGCTTAGCCTGAAATGTCCATAGAATGCAATGTCATAGCTTTCCTGGACAACTGGTCCCATTATTCAATAGTTTGCATAGTTAGGATACCCAATCCAATCCTGCTGTGGAGCCCACTGATGAAATGCTGACATGTCTAACATTTGACCAATGCTCTCTGGCACAGTTTTGCAGAGTAGAACTTTCTGGGAATGTGTGCCCTGTGCCATTTCCCCCAGTATATTTACCTCCCCCTTTTTACCTTCTTTTGCAAACAAGCTATCCGGTTATTTCCCTGATCTGGGTCATGAAATGGAACAACTAAGAGCCACCTGAAAACAAATACACATCAAGAGGACAAGGCTGTGAATAGACCTTGGATGGAACAATCTATTGGTTAAGTTGAACTCCTCTTGGAAGCTCAAACATTGCTCTTTAGTGTTTTAATAATAATAATAATAATAATAATAATAATAATAATAATATTCAAACAAAATATGAAAAATACAATAAGATGTTGTATGTGCATGACAAATTGTCTGCTTTCAGCCACTAATATGAAAGATGCATCTTTCTAAAGACGTTAATTTCTAAAGATGTTAATCTTTAGAGCTCAACATGGGCCAGTGTTTCATAAGCTCAATCTTTGCTTTGTATGAACACTCCTTTACCACAGTATGAATGGATGGTCTTGACTCCAACCTCTTCTTGATAGTGTGGAGCAAAACAGGGTTGCCCTTTATCACCACTTTTCTTTGTTCTCTCTATCAAGCCACTAGCAATGTGAAAATGGCGGGTGTAACAATAAATGTTGGAGAAGATCAGTCTACATCCCAATCCCAAAGAAGGACAGTGCCAAAGAATGCTCCAACTACCGCACAATTGCACTCATTTCACACGCTAGCAAGGTGATGCTTAAAATTCTACATGGCAGGCTTAAGTAATATGTGGACAGAGAACTCCCAGAAGTGCAAGCTGGATTTCAAAGGGGCAGAGGAACCAGAGACCAAATTGCAAACATGCGCTGGATTATGGAGAAAGCTAGAGAGTTCCAGAAAAACATTTACTTCTTTGCTGGTCCTTGACCGTATTAAAGATTTATCATTTACTTCTGCTTCATTGACTACGCAAAAGCCTTTGATTGTGTTGACCACAGCAAACTATGGCAAGTTCTTAAAGAAATGGGAGTGCCTGATCACCTCATCTGTCTCCTGAGAAATCTCTATGTGGGACAAGAAGCTACAGTTAGAACTGGATATGGATGGAACAACTGATTGGTTCAAAATTGGGAAAGGAGTACGACAAGGCTGTATATTGTCACCCTGCTTATTTAACTTATATGCAGAATTCATCATGCGAAAGGCTGGACTGGATGAATCCCAAACCGGAATTAAGATTGCCGGAAGAAATATCAACAACCTCAGATATACTGATGATACAACCTTGATGGCAGAAAGTGAGGAGGATTTAAAGAACCTTTTAATGAGGGTGAAAGAGGAGAGCACAAAATATGGTCTGAAGCTCAACATCAAAAATACTAAGATCATGGCCACTGGTTCCATCACCTCCTGGCAAATAGAAGGGGAAGAAATGGAGGCAGTGAGAGATTTTACTTTCTTGGGTTCCATGATCACTGCAGGTGGTGACAGTAGTCACGAAATTAGAAGATGCCTGCTTCTTGGGAGAAAAGCAATGACAAACCTAGGCAGCATCTTAAAAAGCAGAGACATCACCTTGCCGACAATGGTCCGTATAGTTAACGCTATGGTTTTCCCAGTAGTAATGTACGGAAGTGAGAGCTGGACCATAAAGAAGGCTGATCGCCGAAGAATTGATGCTTTTGAATTATGATGCTGGAGGAGACTCTTGAGAGTCCCATGGACTGCAAGAAGATCAAACCTATCAATTCTTAAGGAAATCAGCCCATTGGAAGGACAGATCCTGAAGCTGAGGCTCCAATACTTTGACCACCTCATGAGAAGAGAAGACTCCCTGGAAAAGACCCTGATGTTGGGAAAGATGGAGGGCACAAGGAGAAGGGGACGACAGAGGACAAGATGGTTGGACAGTGTTCTCGAAGCTACCAACATGAGTCTGACCAAACTGCGGGAGGCAGTGGAAGACAGGAGTGCCTGGAGTGCTCTGGTCCATGGGGTCACGAAGAGTCGGACACGACTAAACGACTAAACAACAACAGCAATAAATGGGAGATTGCTTACTATCAGCCTTTTCGTTGATGACATCGCCCTTATGTTATCTAAACCAGAAACTGCAACACCTGGGCTTGCAAAGGAACAGAGTTACTATGGTGAGGTTACAAGACTGCAAATAAATGAGCCTAAATCTGAAATTATGTGTTTAGGTACTCCATTGCAATCTCAGGCTAATACAAAGCACATTACTGGTTTTAAAAGTTGTCCTCAAAAACTTAAGTATTTGGTACTACAAAGCTGCATTCCTCAAAGAGGGCAAATTTTGCACTTCTGCTAACACAAATCAGATAGGAATTGAAGTCTTGGGAGGAGCTACACTTTTCTTGGCTTGATCACATTGTGGTCCTTCCAAAGTTCCCCTATCTGTTTCAACTTTGGCCAATAGCTACAATGCCTAAAGAACTTAAGGCCTGGCAATGACTACTAGGCAAATTTATTCACCAAGACAAGACAGCTTGTCTGTGTGATAGAATTCTATACTGTAACAGAAGCTGAGTTGATTTGGGAGTGCCACACTTATACATGCATTATAGGGCGATTTAGCTAAATTTTCCAATGTGATCCTACTTTATTTATTATTGCAGTTAGTAGGTTTTTTCTTAATGTTGTTGTAAATGTGGTAAACATTTGGGAGAAAATGTTTCATTTTCATTCATTTTTTTAAAAAAGAGCAAGCTTTAAAGAGTAACACAGGGCTCTCAAAATAAAGTGAAGGAGAGACTGCACATGTAAACTACTAGAACTAGGGCACTCAAATCCAGTGCGTATTTACTGCTTGTAGCCATAGACCTTTGCAAACAAGGGCATTCATCAGTGGGCCAGTGTATATATTCATATTTGCAATGAGGTAGTTAAGCATGCAAAAACACTGCAAAAAGCTCCCTTCAAGGCTTGCCTTGGCAATCTACAGTTTCTAAAAGTTCTTCTCTGGTCCAGAATGCCTACCAGGAAATCTGCTTCCTCATTCAATCCCGTTGCTTTCCAGTCAAGGTGTTACAAGGGCTGGTTGTGGTTGGTCGGTGATGAGGGGAAAGCATTCTGTACAGGCTCAGAGCTGCTGTCTTCCTTTGTCATACGTTCATATCCCATGGCTGAGCCACAGAAAGTCCAGCACAAGACTAGGGCACCTCCACTCACCCCTCCCAGCTAGGGCCAACACTTTAAAAAAAGCCTTGCTGCACTATTCAGACACCAGTTCCTGCCTTCAATGCCCCCCCCCCTTATATGGTGTGTCACCATACTTCAAGTACGGATACCTCAGTAACTCTCCAGGCAGGCCTTGTAACCAAACCAAAAGCAGCTATTCTTTATTTATTGCATCTATATTCCACCTTTTCCTCCAAGCCAGTGTGGTGTAGTGGTTAAGAGCGGTAGACTTGTAATCTGGTGAACCGGGTTCGCATCTCTGCTCCTCCACATGCAGCTGCTGGGTGACCTTTGGCTAGTCACACTTCCCTGAAGTCTCTCAGCCCCACTCACCTCACAGAGTGTTTGTTGTGGGGGAGGAAGGGAAAGGAGATTGTTAGCCGCTTTGAGACTCCTTAAGGTCACTACAATAAAGCGGGATATCAAATCCAAACTCCTCCTTCTTCTTCAAAGAGCTCAAAGCGATGCACATGGTTCTCCCTCTCATTTGATTCTCTGCAATGACCCTGAGAGGTAAGTCAGTCTGGGAGGCGTGACTGGCCCAAGGTCACCCAGTGAGTGTCATGGCAGAGTGCGGAATCGAACTCAGATCTCCCAGGCTCTAATCAAGACACTCTAATTGCTACACCACATTGGCTCTCGGCCTCCTATGTGCTCGACAACTTCCCTGTTCTTGCAGCCTCAGACAAGCAGCAAACACCAGAACTTGACCACGTTCCTGAGGGGCCGCCACACACTTGGTGATGACAAGTGGGGCAGTCCTGCTTCGGTTAGTGCTCAGGTGAAATTACCATTTCAAACCTGTCACTAGAGGGCAGTCCAAACCTACTTTGGCTTTGCTGGGTTTGCAGCATCTGGCCCCTCCCCTTTCCTCAATATTTTTGGAGGGCTGTCCCTGCTCCCCCCCCACCCCAATTGTATAACTTTGGGAAGCCAAGCTGCCTCATCGCCATGGAAACAACTTAAAAAACCCCCAACCCTAATCAAATTATTACAATACTCTTTTGCACATGCAAATCTCTTAACAGGGCAAAGAGAGGGAGAGATGCCTTTGACCAATTCCGGACTCAATACACCAAGCAGGTTAAATCTATATAAATAAATTGCATGCAATCTTCTCACAAAAGCCTATCTGTGTGAATGGCTCTTATTTTCAGCCTACCCCTTGGTTAGGCTAGCATGCTGCGGTCTTATACATTTCCCAGTGAGGTAGCAGTGTGAGTCTGTTGCAGGGGGGAGGCGGAGAATTTAAAAAAGTATTGTGGCACCTTAAAGACCAACTCATTTTATTTACGACAAATAAATAGCTTCCATCCGATGCACCTGGCCAAGTGCAGTCCATGAAAGTGTCTTCCTTATTTATGTAAATATTATAATTCGTCTTTAAGATGCGACTAGACCTTTGTTTTGGTGATTTTATGCAAATATACTCCCAATAATAATAATAATAATAATAATAATAATAATAATTTATTATTTGTACCCTGCCCATCTGGCTGGGTCTCCCCAGCCACTTTGGGCGGCTTCCAGCAAACATTAAAATACATTAACACATCACAGATTAAAAACTTCCCTAAACAGGGCTGCCTTCAGGTGTTTTCTAAATGTCATGTACAACAAAGAGTTACTACTCTTGAATTCTGGGTAACATGCCCAAGCATCTTATAACTCTCCCCATTCCAAGTCAAATGGCAATAGACCCCCCCCCCTCCCACCTGTCACTGGCCCTAAAATCGAAAACATCCCTGGATGGGATCAGTGGGAAGATTCTGATGCAGGATGGAGCCCAGTTTTGGGCTCCTTCTCTGGGCATTCCCTACCCTCTCCTGCTCTAGGGTGCTACTTTGAATATGCATTAACTACCTCCTCCAGATTCACAACTCTAACGAACTACCTTTTTTTAATTCCGGAGGGGAATCGTGTCCCTTTTCTCTCTCCAGAGAGATCACGCACCTCTCCGAAATGTGTTGCCTCTGCGTCTCTCGGTGGCGGCTCCAGATCACCTACGAAGGCCACGGAAATCTTTAGGGAAATAAGGTGGCTCGGGCAATTGCAACCCAAGCTCCCTTTCCCTTGGGATCGCGACGCTCCCAGAGCATTCCCGACCTTTGCCGAGGATTTCTCCTCGGAGGGGAAAGGTGAGCGAGTCCCTGCCTCGATGCAAGGCGGCGGTGCTGGGCGTGTTCCCCATTCCCAGTGGGAGGAGAAGAGGGCGATAGAAGCGCGCGTTGCCGTCGGATAAGCGCTTCTTCGGACACATTTCTAGGCGCAAGAAGAGGCGCTGGCTCGGCGGGGCTGGTGTTGCCGTCCCAGCACGAGCAGGATCAGGAAACTCTGGGCCTCCGGAGAGAAGCGATTATGGGAGCAAAGCTCGGTTCTCCATTCACACAAGAGGTGCCCAGCTCACGCCTGGGGAAAACCCGTCCAGCGCACTTTTTCTTTCTTTCCACGCGCTTTGGTTTCCTTTTCCCACACGATCGGTGGACGCTAGTCGGAGGCTGCTAGTTTAAAGGAAAGGACAATCCACGGTAAAACGGCGGAGCTGACAGCCAGGGAAAAGTTTAGGCGACCGCTTAAGCTTCTAGCCCTCTTGAGGGTTTTCGTGGCACTAAGCTCGTTTGCGATTTTAATGCTTTGTGGAGCGCACGGTCCCTTGACTCGCCTTTCCGCAGCCCTCCCGTTCAGCGCGGACAATCGGCACTGCAAAAGTCTTATTTTACGCATCTCCAGGATCAATTCCGTCAGGGACACCTTAAGCCCCTTACATCCTAGCGAAGCCAGAGAGATATTTTCCAGGGACACCAAGGATGGACGAACCTGGCTGAAAACCTAGAACGATTTACCTGGGAGTACGTCCCACTGAACTCAGCGGGTCCTACTGTCTTGGCTTGCACTGTTATTCAAGGATGCAAAAAATGTCGCCCTTCACTCTTGAAGTTGAGGAAAACCTTGGCATAACAGGGAGGATCTGAGAGACAAGTGTTCAACCCCCCCCCCCAACTTGAAACTCTCACCAGGCGACCCTTTGGCCGGTAACGGTCTCTCAGTCTAATCTACCTCACAGGGATGTTGTTAGACTAAAGCGGGAGAGGTAGAACCATATATATCGCCTTGGTCCAAGGGAGAATAACGAGACAAATTTAATTCCTTCTCCACATTTGAAGCTCTCCAGAGGAAGGGTCTTTTCAGGTGAGCAGGCCAACGGCAAAATATTTAGAGTTGCAGGGCAGGGAGTTACAGTATTATAATTGCACACTTACCTGGGAGTAAGCCCCATTGAAGACAGTGGGACTCCCTTCTGAATAAATAGACATAGGATCCGGGTTCAGATAACCCCAGCCATACTGTTTTGGATCTGGGGTGGTGTTGCGAGTGGCCTTATATAGCAAAGAAGCGCATTCTCCAGAAATCTAAGCAACCGTTGCGTCTCGGTGCCAGAGGCGCATCCGTGGGGGCAGGACCCCACAGTTCTGTCCAGTTCTCACAAGGCTTTCTCTCAACTTCGGCCCGAAGTAACTGCCTCTCTAATGACTGCCAAACAGCTATTTGGAACGCGCTCATCACCTTCACTATTTTTTTTTTTTTTTTTGAGAAGTTCAACAGTGAAGTTAAACTAACCCGCTTGAAATGACCAGAGGATGAGTCTATACTTCTAAAACGAGCTCGTGCCATAAGACCTCCCTGGGGATTTCCCAAACGCCCCCCCCCCCCCGGCAGGCAAAGGAGCCCACTTAGCCAACGCGAGATGGCGGGATCGATGGAGACAGAAACAACCCACTCTCCAAGAAAATAATTATTAAAAAAATACCACTTTTAACTCTTGCAAGTTTCCCCTCCTTTTTTGTCAGAGGGACCTCGCTACTGGTGCTCTTGAAATGTTACCACCCGACTCTGCTGGTTTAGACCCCTGGATTGCTGCGGATCCAGAATAACCAGGGCGGAGTTCTCCAGGTGGGGGAGGTGGGGAGAGGCCGCCCCAAAACTCCTGTCCTCGGAGCAGGCGAGTCTCTCCCCGCCCCCATCCCAGGCCCCTCAACCAGCCAGACCATCGCTGCGCAACTCCCTCAGCTCCCAAGCCCAGAGGGGCGGTTTCCCCGGAGAGCCCTCCCCCGGCTTACCTCGGATCTGGTCTGTTCCGACCCAAGGGTGACATGAACGCCCGGGATCCACGGCTCTCCGGCTCAGAGATGCATGTGGAGCCCGGGGCGCGGAGATCCTCGAAGTGGGTGGGCGATGTGGGGTGGGGAGAAGAGCCTTGCTCGCAATCCAGGCGGGGGAGGGAGCTGTTGCCGCCGCCGCCCCGCGCCCTCCCCCCGCCGCAGCCCCGCAGGTGCAGCCGGGGGGCGCCGCGCCTTCCCCACGCCTTGCGCTGCGCCCGATCCAAAGCTTCAAGGTAGACGGCGCGAGAAACTCGCCTGGCCGCGAGGCGCGCCGCCTGTCAGTCGCAACTGGCCCTGGAGCCTACAGTTCAGAAGAAGAAGAAGAAGAAGCCGCTGGCCGGACGCCGGAGAGAGACACCCCACCCACAGCGGCGGGGAGTCCAGTGAAGACATCGGGGGGGCCCGGCCACGCCGGCTGCTCCAGGGAGAAGAGGTGGGGAGGGGAGAGGGCGGGGCGCGGGGCGCACCCAAGGGAGAAAAGAGCCCCTGGAGTGGAGGGTCCGAGGAAGGCTGGGCGGGGAGAAAGGGGACTCAGAAGCCAGCAAAGCTGCGTCCTCCCCGAGGGCAAGTCAAAGCTTGGCAGATAGATCCACGTGGAATGATGCGCTGCGCCACCAGAGGCTCGTGCAAAATCCAGACGGCGCACTCGGAGGGCCGCCGAGTCTTTCCCGCCCTCCCCTCGCGTCCTCCTCTTCCAACACCACCAAGTCACTGTAAGATCCTCTGGAATTGACGTGGAGGGGGCAAGCGAGAGAAGAAGAAAGGCTCTCCTGCCGCGGGAGGTCTAGCTCCGCTCGCACGCCAGGGGGCAGAGGAGGGCGCGCTCGAGCCGTCCCAAGCGCACGCCGAGAGCTCTCTTTGCCAGGGGGAGACGGCCCGCGAGATGCCTTTATAGGCTTGGCGCTCGGTGACGCGACCCCCATCGGCGCCTCTGATTCGCCCGCGGACCTAAACACGCACACACACACACACACACACACACGAGCGCTTCTTCTTTCTCTTGCTCGCGCTCCCCCGCCTTCGCCTCCCCCCCGCGCGCCCCGTCCAGCATCAAACAACACGAGGAGATCCAGCGAATATCTCTTGGCTGAAGTCAGCGGCTCGACATATCGTGCGTATTCCATGGCCAGCCGCGCGAAGGAGGCTTCTGAAGTTGGCCCGGCGTCTTGGGCTCGCATTTGCTTTGCTGATGTAACCCAACGCCGCACTTTGGTGCAAGCCGCCCGAGGGGCGTTGGGCAGCCGGCCGCCCCTCCCGCCCGCCCGCCGCAGGCAGCCCTGTCCCCAATTCCAGAGCGCTCGCATCATTCATTGCTAAAGGGGCAGGTCGACGGCTGCTGCCATCGCTTGCTGCCACCGCTGCTGCTCCCGCTCCCGAAGATACTGTATGCCTCTTCCCTGTCGCCTATTCAATATCTTATTGTTCTCTGGTTGAGGGGAAAAAAATACACAGGTAGATGGGATGGAGGGAAGAGGCAAGATCAGTGAAGTTGTACAAATGGGGAAAGCCCAGGAATAAACTTATTTAAACTTATTAAACCTCGCCCATGTCCAGGAAGCCCCGCCCCTAATCGCAGATGGTGCATAAATCAGTGGCTTGTGTTGCACATGGCCAGAGGCATTGCAACAAGCCCTTGGGCTAAGTTGGAGGAGGGGTGGGGAAGAGAAAATTAAATATAGACTCATCTTACCATCACCTGGGAGTTTCTGTCCAGGTTGTTTGAAAGCACTTTTGGATTTGCACACACTGTTTTGCATGCAGGGTTAAGCACTGATTGAAGGAGGGAGATACTTTGAAGCTGAATGCTAACTGGTGTTTACACCAGGGAGATGACCAGAGGGGAAGGACAAGACTACCTCAACAAGCTCCAAAGCTTGGCTGCTGCTTATCCAACACTCATCCTATAAACTACTATTGCTCTGATGGACCTTGGTGAACTATTAGGGTTCCATAACCCTGAAGGACAAATACTAGTATTTGAAATGGACAGAAAAGTCTGAGCAGGTGTGGTGTAGTGTATTGGACCAGGGTTCAAATCTCCACTCAGGCCATGAAGCTCCCTAGGTGACCGTGGTCCATTCACTGCCTCTCAGCCTTGCCTACATCACAGGGTTTTTATAGGAATTAAATGAGGAAAGGTGGGATATGAATGCAATAAATAAATGCAAAAATAAATAAGCAGTGTGGTGCAATGTTATCATGACTCTTGGTCCCAAAGAATCCACCCTCTCATTCCTTGCCATGTGGCACAGATCCATGCCAACATTGCTGTGATGGCAAAAGAACATTTTGGGACCTTGTGTATGCAAGGCAGATGTTCTATCACTGATCTACAACCCTGATGCAGTTTTTCTTTTAAAACTTAACTTAAAAAAAACAACACACACACACACACACCTAAATGCTGTAATCCTATAACACTTTCCTTGGAGTAAGTCTCATTGAACTCATTATGTGTCCATGCATAGAACTGCACCTTAAGTCGTTCAGCATGCGATGTATAAAAAGTCTGGAGAATCAGGCAGCTTATTCTCGTCACACACTTTAAAGAACTTCCTACTACAACAATGTTTAAAAGTGACTAATTGAATATAACTGTAAACAGCTGCCAAATGTTGCTACTGTTCTAGTTGCCATTTGCCTCTGCCACATCGTTGCCTTTTTGCTGCTGCCTCAAACTCCATAGGGATCTTGGTACTTTTGCTCGGAATTTGTCACAATCCCTCCCACAGGGTAGCTGTTGTGATACCATGACACAGAAGTCTGGGGAATATTCCTTTACAGAGTTCAGAAAGAGAGCGGGAAGTATACCAAGGGGCAATGGAAATTAGTGGAACAGTTTTTAAAATATATGTTGATGTCTCGCTAGAATGCATGATTTGGGTGATTGCTGTATCATCACTTAAAGTGCATGTTGATTGCACAAAAAGCTTTGTCAGGCAGAATCCCTTTATGGCAGCCTAGCTCAGTCCTGAGCCCTCCAGATGCTTTGACCCACAATTCCCGTCATCCCTGGCTATTAACCATGCTGGCTAGGGCCTGATGGGAGTTGTGGTCCAACAACATCTGGAGGGCACCAAGTTGCTTAACTAAGCTGAGTAAGAGCTATTTCACCCTTTATAAAACACCTAACCCCGGTCAGCTGCAGCTTGGTTTCTGTACTTGTACATTTGACACATTTTTGTACACTTTTAGGGCTATTCATGCATATTATGAAAAGGTCTCGGGGAATGGGGGTCTTAAATTAGGGCAATCTGTGTGACTGGAGAAAACAAGAATGAGTCAAAAGAAATGAGTGTGCACACGCTTATGACCAATGATGCCTCTGTCGTACCACTTTCAGCTCTCTGAAAAAAGCTATTGTCTGCCTCCAGACAGACCCTGAATGCAGTGGATTTTTGAGGGACATGGGCTGTGAATGAACAGAGCCTTTTGGGGGTCATCACTAAGGCTAGATCAGGATCATGTTGAAAATGCTGTATGTACTGGTATAGCTAAGTCCTCCATAACCATTGGGAAATTTGGGGAATCAGAGGTGGTGGTGCTCAGTTTAATAATGTCCAGAGGTGGAAAACCTCTCCAGATGTTCCTGGACTCCAGCTCCCATCAGATTTCACTATTGACCAGGCTAGCTGGGGCTGATGGGAGTTGGAGTCCAACAACTTATGGAGGTGTCACAGGTTCCTCATCCCTACTTTAGCTGAAACATTTCCTACTATCTTTTAAGAGCAAGACAGTGAACAATGAATACTGAATACTGAAATAATAGGCAGTCTAATTAGTAGCTGTTATGCAACCACAGTAATGCAAAAAATGGCATTTGGTTTCCTGGAAAGACCTCTAGCACAAGTACCCAGTATCCTCACAGACAATGGAGAAAAATACATTATATAACTCTATAGTCTTGTGCAGACATAATTTGAGTATTAATCACAGTTAAAAGGCTGGGAGTGGGCTATGGACTACTCCCGTCCCCGTCATTTTCCCATCTCCAAGTCTGGCATGAATTCTTTCCTCTTTTTCTTATCAGCCTTAAACATAGTTCAGGGTTCCAATGGCACCCTAAAGTCTGTTTTTAAACCCAGGTTAAAATGGGGGAGCTGATTAGCATAGATGCACAGGTAATGCTGAACCATAACTGCCTCCTTTGGAATTGAGTTCCATAGTTTAACTATGTGCAGTGTGAGAAAGTACCTTCTTTTGTCCTGAATCTTCCAACATTCAGCTTTATTGGATGTCTGTACAAGTTCTAGCGTTATGGGGGAGGGATGAATACTTTTCTCGGTCCATTTGTGTCGTGCATTGTTTTACAAACTTCAGTGATGTCACCCCTTACCTCACTTTCCTCTAAACTAAAAAGTCAAGTGCTGCCACCTTTCCTCATAGGAGAAATACCTGAGGTTGAAGCATTCCTGAGGGCCAGTTTGTGATGTAAGAGAACATTGGATTTTGTGGTGCAATGGAATGGAATGGGGACACACGCATACTAAATCCTGCCCATTTGTGACACTCACTTGGTAATCTGAGGCTAGTCACTGTCTCTCAGTTTAAGATGTATCTCAGCCTCATTGG
This sequence comes from Darevskia mixta, assembly GCA_034641385.1. NCBI lineage: Eukaryota > Metazoa > Chordata > Lepidosauria > Squamata > Lacertidae > Darevskia > Darevskia mixta. The sequence continues at coordinate 1,983,822 of JAWWNH010000062.1, read as the reverse complement.
GAGGATAATCAGCTCTTTTCTTGGAGAAAACATAGGTTATTAATGTCAAAACCAATAACTATGTCTGCATGGGTTAACCACCCAATCTCCAGAACGATCGTTGTCTGGACTGGAGATGTGCTACTGAAATGCTTTGCAAACAAGCTCTCAGAAATTACTAGCCTTAAAAAAAGTACTAGTTCACTTGGAACTAGCATAGATGGCACTAAAAGCATTGCTCTTCCTCCATTTCTATGCTGGGAGGAAAGGAGTGGGTTTTTCTCCTCTGGTAGCCTGCTTGCAATCTGTGCCTTCTCTGTCAGCACACTTAATCACCTATGTGGAATTCCTTGTCACCTGCGGCTACCAGGCTAGTGGTTAATTGCAAGGCTGCTGTAATACAATAGTGGTGATTTGTTTCTGGCCTCGTGGAAGAGTTTTAATGGCATTTGAATCAAGGAAGCAGAAAGATAATTTAAGCTGTTCAGGAGAGCACCGTAGATCCAGACAGATGAGCCAAACAGAAGACCCTAAACAAAAGATGAGACAATCTGTTATTCATGGCACATGAAGTTTGACAGATCTGAAGTTTGACAGATCATGCAAAGCCAAGTACCATTCCATGGAATGCAGGTAATGTTATATCTCCCAGGCCACTTAGGACTAGAGCTGCCAAGAATTCTCCTCCAAAATGTTCCTCTGCAAATTTTAATGTTAAGTTTTCCAGAAGTTCTCCGAGTGCTCCAATATTTGCTGGAAAATACGACAACAATCTGATGTCTGTCTTTTACACAATAGGTGGTTCAATCCTATACTCACCTGCCTGGGAATAAGTACAACTGAGGTCAACGGGAGTTAGGTTAAAATAGACATGTATATGATTGCACTGTTAATAACCATATTTGACAGGACTTTATAGCTGACAAGCAATGGCATGTTGTATCTTGCAATATATAGGCATACCATTTCATCACTGCTAGTTGCGTGCCACACAGTTCCCCATTGATTAATAACACAGAGACACAAGTATTTAGGATTGCTTACAAACGCACATGATTACAAACACAGTCCATTTTGGGTGGCCTTCCACTTCTGTGCAAACATGGTCACTTTCTGGCAGGTGCATAGCTGACCAAGGTCTTCATTTTTTAATCTCTTGCTCTCTCTTACCTGAACCTTCTGTTTCAGTGAATCTGAAGAAGTGTGCATGCACACAAAAGCTCATACCAAGAACAAACATAGTTGGTCTCTAAGGTGCTACTGGAAGGAATTTTTGTTTGTTTGTTTCGACTACGGCAGACCAACACAGCTACCTACCTGTTACCTGAACTGGTTTGTTTCATTGACAAACCATCTTTTAGAAATTCTATTTTATTACAGTTTCAAGACAGGTGTGTCATGAGCAGGTGAGGCTGTGAGGATTGCACCTATGACTGACATGAAGAGACTCTGCACTTCTGAATTTACCACAACACTACTGACTGAGACTAAGGAGGGGGAGGAAGCTGACAGGCAGCTGGGGTCTGGCTGGGGGTCGGCGGAGTTTGCTTGGGCCTCCAGCTCATGGTTTCCCCCCCCCCAGTTCATGGAAGGGCATTTTGCCAAGATGCCTTTGTCCATTGGTGCTCTTTCAGTCCCAATGTTCTTTATTCTAGCCTTCCTTCTTTCCCTTTCATGGAATTTCTTAAAAATGCTATTTGATCTCCATGGTGTTTTAACATTACTTTTCCCCATTGAGTACAAAGCATTATTATTTTACTGCATATCAGTGACAAGACATTTGGAGAGTTTCCTTTTCTTTGCTTTGCTGTGAGGAGCTTGACCCCTGGCTCTGAGAGGGTGTGTATTCAGAAAACAAACTTCATACTTTGTTATGGCAGCTGAGATGACCAGATGCCAGAAGGAATGAGCATGTAGAATAGAATGAGGCGGGGCTTCACTAAGGATGGCTATTATATGGTGGACACCAAGGTTCCGTTGAAAGTACAGATAGTGGACACCTGCCATATTTCGACAGGGAATTGTTCCACAGAACAGGGGCAGCCACACTAAAAGCCCTGCTCTGAGTTACCGCAGAGTAGGCTTTTGAGATCTTTGGAAACACTCTTCTATCTGAAGCACTCTCAGGTCGCCATAAAACAGTATATAAACGTTGGATTTGGTTGTTGTTTTGAAACCACAGATAGTACCACACATGAATATTTGACAAGCAGAAACATTGCAAAATGCAGGTGTCCTTGCACATGGATATAGATTTGCCTGAACAGTAATGCATCGTAAGAAATGATTCTTGCATAGCAAAAGTGGCAGTGTCTTTACACAGGCTGGCTTTCCAAATTCTCCAGCCCGTGGGGCGTCAGTGGGTCTTTAATGACTTATCGCGCCACAACATGCGACTGCTTGGCCCCTGGGAGCGTCTCCTCATTCATGGTCATTAAGCCAGAATGAGGTGATGCTGGTTAAACAGAAATAGCAGGTTCTAAATAGCTGGCCTATTAAAACATCTTCATTCAGAATAGTCTGTGATAGGATTTGTCATATGATCGTCCCCTGGCTTTAAAACACAGGTGTGAGAAATGATCTTCCATATTGCCAATGTGAGCTTGATTTAGACTTGTCAAGCATAAAAACAGTAGCTGTGGACAAAAGAAGGGCTTCTACTTCTGATAGATGCAGTGATGCAAATTGAATGCACGGTTCTTTGGATAAACACAATGGGATACTCTTGATTTTTTAAATGCGTACAGTTAAAACAGCAACGAATAGATATCTCAAAGTGCCATATCTTTAAATATTGCAAGCACAAGATGTGTCTTTATTATTATTTATCTAAAATGTTATTATAAGCATTTGGAGAAACTTTATAATGGTAAGGGCTGTTGATGATGGAGCAGATTGCCTTGGGAGATGTTGGGCTCTCCTTGCCTGGAGTTTTCTTTAAGGAGGTTGTTGGCTACTCTGCTGCCAGGGATGCTGTTAAGTTACAACCATGCATTGCAGATGCTGGAAGAGAGACCAGTGGGATTCCTGTTCTTGCGTTGCCACCCTCCAGACCTCTAGTGGAGGGGGCACATGAAGAAGGGCCTCAGATGATGGTTGCAGGGTCCAGGTTGGTTCATATGGGGAGGGGTGGTCCTTGAGGTATTGTGGTCCTGAGCCATTTAAGACTTTATAGGTCAGGTCAAAATCAACTAATTGGCAGTCAGTGTTGGCGTTATATGCTCAAACAATACAATTGTTGGGAATCAACAGCAGGAATGGGTCATTGTGGTCCTGCTTAGAGGTTTCCTATGGGCACCTGGTTGGTCAATTTGGGAAATGGGATGCTAAACCGGACAAGCCTTTGGTCTAATGCAGCAGGGCTCTTTTTACATCCTTGTTTCTCAGGTTGCACCATATCTGTCAACCCTCACTTTTTTTGGCGGGAAACTCCCTTATTCCAATGCCGTTTCCCGCTGCTATCCCGGATTGTTGATATCCCTTAAATTTCCCGGATTTCAAAGGAAGCAGCTCCTCTCCCTCCCTGCCGGCCAGGGAGGCTCCTCAGCTGCATTGCTCGGCTGCCAATAAGGAGTCTGAGACTGACTGGGGGCGGAGCTTGCATGCCTTGTGCATCCAGACCCTCACGCCCAACCAGACAGACAGCCTGCCTGCCGTCTACGCGCTCGCTCTTTCGCTCACCCGTTTGCGCGCAGCCTCTGGAGCGCAGGGTGGCGAGGCTACTTGGTGCCATTGCACCGCCCTCGCGGCATCCCTTATTTTCAAATCTGAAAGTTGCCAGCTATGGGTTGCACTTGTCCTTCATCAGTAGTCATAATGCCTGAAAACAAGGGTGTCAGCACATTTCCCATAATTCTTTGCTTCTCTTGGCAATATTCTCTCACTTGGCAATGGACTGTTGCTGAATTCTTGTCATTACTGATCATACTGACCATGGGGCTTCTTTCACATTCCTTAGCTGCTCATTGATGTTATTTGGAGATTCTTCCAATAATCACTAGAAGAGAGTTTACTCTATTGTTCAACAACTGTTGCTCATCGTGGCAAAGTTCCTGATCTTTTGCTACCCTCTGTGCTTGTTCTTCCTCTGTTTTTCTGTCTGCTGTTATGGCAGCCTCAATCAGCAGACTTCTTGTCTCCTTTGCTGAAACACCAAGATCCACCTTCTGTTTTTATATCTATGGAAAGCTCTCAGTCATTTGCTGTGCTGCTTGGTTCATCTGACACAGCAGGCCAAGTGCAAACATTGGACGATCTCCTTGTATCTGTTCTTTCCTCTCGTGTATTTGAAACCTGGGGTTTGCCACAGGCTGAAAGGAGCACATAAAGAACCAGCCAAAAATGGTCAATAGCAATGGGGAGAAAATCGATTCACTTTGCACTTTCTGAAACCATTTGCAGACTGAAACACAGTCATCTTTCAAAATCCACATTTCTACGAATTTTGTAATGCAGTTGTCCAGTCAAATGTGGATAAAAATGCAGGCAAAGTGTCCATAAAAATGCATATATTAGTGAAAATAACATACAGGAATGCATTCTATTAGTGAAAATTATACAGCTATCTATGATCTTAATAGTGTCCAATGAGTGGTGTACGGTCTCATATTTAAATGCAGATGCTATAACTCAGCAGTGGTAGTTCATTTTGGATTCTGGGCTTAATGATGCTATGGGAACTCTTCTTTAGATTATAACATATTTTACTCCCCACTTCAAATTGTGGAAAACCAGCCCTGCTGTGCTTGGTGGGGGCAGGGCACTGGACCTCAGCCCCAAACGCCTGCTCCAATGGCATTACTGCAGCTAAGAAGAAGACTTGCTTTATCAGCCAACAGTCCCAGGTTCAATCCCTGCATCTCCAGTTAAAGAGCTCAGATACTGATGTGATGGCCAAGACCTCAGCTTGAGACTCTGACAGTTAGACAATGGAGACTTAGATGGGCAAATGAATCCTCTGACACGAAACAACAACAACCCTGAACTTACAAAACTACTGGGCCTTGGGGAGAAGATTCTAATCTCGTGTCCACCCCCACAGCAGTTAGAATGTGCTGAGAGGTATAGATGGATGTATAGATTTATTTAAGGCAGGGGTGGGGACTTGCGGCTCTCTCCAGCTATGTTTGATGTTTTATTGTGTTTTTAATATTCTGTTGGGAGCTGCTTAGAGTGGCTGGGGAAACCCAGTCAGATGGACGGGGTATAAATAGTAAATTATATTATCATTATCATTATTCCTGGAATCCAAGTCCCAGCAGTCCCAGGCAGCATTCCCAATGGTCAGGTGGACCTGTAAAAGGGTAAAAGAGTAATGGGAAATAATTCATAATGAATTGAAAAAATGTACTTTTCAACAAAACAAAACAAAAGAAAAGAAAAGAAAAGAAAAGAAAAGAAAAAGAAAACCACACACACACAACACAGAGTCCTTTTCGTTGGGGATAATTCAGATGGAAATTCCCAGGTGCCAAAAAAGGTTATTTATGTATGCCACTACTGCGGCCCGTGTTTTGCTAGCCCAAAAATGGAAAACGAACGAGGTCTCAACTAAAGAAGAATGGCAACTTAAACTGATGGAATATGTGCAGCTTGCGGACCTAACACATAGAATAAGAGAAGATGAAGAACATACCTTTAGAGAGGATTGGAAAATGTTTATTGAATATATGGGGGGGGGAATTGTGTACACTTGAAAACGTTGGCAGCATCAAGATAAATTCAACAGTGTAAACAAGTTTTGATGGATGTAATAATGGAATACTGAATGGTTTAGTTTATGTAAAATATGCAGGGATTTATGATATGCAAAATGAACCATGGAAAGAGAGGAAGGGAAGTCATTGACATTTTAAGGTTGTTTAAATGAATATTCCAAATTGTAAAACAGAAAATTTAATTAAAAAAATACAAAAAAAGGAATGGTGTGAACATTCCAAAATTTAGGGTGGTGCAGGAGGTTCTTCCGCACAGGACACTGAGCTGAGGGGGTCCAAAATTGAGAAGACCCACAATTGAGGAGATCCATTTGGAAGTGCCAAAATTTGGTCTCGGACAGGGTGCCATATTACGAAAGGTCACCCAAGTCTGCCCCTGGGTATGAATTGTTGTCTAGCGACAATCTGGAGGGGCCCTAGTTCCCCAACGCTGATTTGGAGGCCAACGCTGATTTCCCACCCTGCCCTTCAACGGGTTCTGATGGTGGCTTATGTTGAAGCATTGGATTCACCTCAGCCGCTGTCTGAAGTTGTCCAGTCTGGCAACGGATACACCACATGGAGCTGCTGGTTGTGTGTGTTTATCTCTTAGTCTATCATTCTAAGTATAGGGTGAGCCAAAACAGCCCATTCGTATAGATTACATTGTGGTTGTGCCTCCCCCCCACACTTCTTCTTCATGTAGCTTCATGGAATGGCCAGCTCTGCACTGACATTGTTCACGTTAACCTGCTCAAGAGGACCAAGGCAGTTTATAAGCAGCTGCTTTGGGCAGAAAGGAAAGAAAACAAACCCAAAACAAACAACGCAGGGGGAAATCTCTGCAATAAGGGCCAATCCAAAAACTTGGACTTTTTCAACATTAAACATGGACTTTCATTTGGCATACAGAGGCTTGACCACTAATGACGGAAAAAGGCATTGGCTTTTGGGTTGCTTTGCATTTCCCCCCAGTGTTTGGGTAGAATTTGCACTTCCCCTCTAAATCTGGAGCTGTTCCTGGAATTAATAAGGGAAGAGAGAAAGACTCAAATCAGAAGACTACATATTTTGTTTGCCTACATAACTGAGCCATTTTTATTTCCTTACATACCAACCATTTAACCTCAAGATGACCTTAATGTAGGCAAAAATGAACAAATAAACAAGAAGCATAGTTTTGAACAATAAGAGAGAGGAAAAAGAAGAAGCACTCTCTTCCGTGACTTCACAAACCCTATATTTTACTGGTTACAAGTAAACTGCTTTGAGACTAACCATAATGTGGAAATTAGACAGTGGGAAGCTCTGATGACAGTGTCCTTAGTTCGGTGATCACTCGTGATATAGCTTCTGCTACATCTGTATAGTAAAGCATGAGAGACAGAGATTACAGTAAGTGTTAAGGAATGTTCTAGCTATATATACATATACATATATGTTGTGGAAGGATGCAACACAGCAAAAATGAACAGCGCCATCTAAGTGTGCTTTGTTAATCCAGGTTTCTTGATGGTCTACATTATCCAAAACACATAAAAACCATTGGCAACTGTGTTGTTCCATTAGAAAACACTCCAAATACCATAATATTTGTATTAGGACCAAGTAGGAACATAGGAAGTTACCTGACCAGAGGATAGCTCAGTCTATAGAGCATGAGACTCTTAATCTCAGGGTCCTCAGTTTGAGCCCCACGTTGGGCAAAATATCCCTGTGTTGCAGGCATTTGGACTAAATGATCCTCTTGATGCCTTCCAACTCAATGGTCCATTTTGCACATCACATTTAACAAACCTTGGTTTAATGCTGGAGTAGATGGGCCATTGGCCTGATCCAGCAAGCTCTTCTTATATTCTTATGCTAAACAAACAAACAAACAAACAAACACAAACACACACACACACACACACACACACACAATTCTACCATGCATCACTTCAGACAGAATGTTTTCATGTAGATGAAATCAAGTGATCTCTCCCTCCCTATGCATTCATGTGAACCAGCTATGCTGTTTACCATTAAAGTCCCAGACCAAGAGTGTGGGAATATTCCATAGATGCACCCTCAGTGAACTGGGAACATTATGGGATGGTACTAGAGCTGCAGGGAGGCACCAGCTTAGAGACTTCCTTTGGAGTGTGGAAGACCCCCACCGTGTACCAGAAGACATAAGGCTCCCATTGTGTCCTCAATTGGCCTCATTATGGAGTGAAGCCTGTGCTTAATTTTTTAGTCAACATGAGCATACCCAGATAATAAGGCACTCACTTGAAATGTCTGTAAGCAGCTTCTTTTGTAATCTATTTGCCCTTTCTGCCTGTGGTTTAAACTTTGGCATATACTGTAGCAAATGTAACCAAATGTCAGTTATGTGCCCCGAGGCAAAATCCGAAAAATTAAACTTGATACCCATGCACTGATTGATCTGGCTGCAGACAAACACATCTGCCGGGGTAAATTGCATTGATGAAGGCTACAGCATTTTGCTTCTTTCCTGTATTAATGATGGGCAGGATTAATTTATCATCATGTAAAAATGGATTGATGATAAAAGGCGTGTAAAGGACAGATGAAATAAAGATCTGTCACTTGTAGGAGCTGATAATTTAATTAGCAATTTTTGAATTACAGCATTATTTTACCAACTGGAAGCAGTGAAAACAGACAATTGAGTACAAGCTTGATCTTATGCATATGCTATTGGAAATAAATCCCCTTGAATTCAGTGGGGCTTCCTTCAAACTAAAAGGAATGGGATTTGAGCCTGAGACCTTTCCCGAGCACTGGAATGAAATTTAGGCAGATTTTAGGCATGAGGCTTTAATTGGTGCTGAACGTCTCTTGAGCAATTTATGCTGATGGCTGGTAGTGTGGAAAAGAGAGATCTGTGATGCAAATTAGCATTATTACTAGTGTAGGTTTCAGATGTACCTTACAAAGTAATTTTTGCAGCAAGGTTTGTTTTAAGCCTTTTGTGTGAAAAAGCTCTTCATCACAATTTATGTATGTTTTTTTTAAAATGAATATACAACCATGCTTTCAAATAAATGCAAAGAAAACAGAATTAAGAATATGAACCAGAGAGTATAAATAGGAAGAATATAATTAAAAATCACACTAGCAGCCACAAGGACTTGGAACTTAGAGCTAGCATTAGAACTTTAAAAGTCCTGGGAGAACGAAAGTGTTTTCTATGGTACCAAAAATATACCAATATTGGTTCCAGGCAAATAATGTTAAATGGTATGGGTGGCTTAATTTCTGGTTCCATCTGCCTTACATGACCTGGGCAAAGGCACAGTGAAGATGTGTCCAGTACTTGTGGCAAGTTTATTTTTTATTTTTTTGGAAATAATTTTTATTGGTTTTACAAATACAAAGTTACAAACAAAAAAATCAAAAAGTATATCCATATACAGTGGTACCTCGGGTTACAGATGCTTCAGGTTACAGACGCTTCAGGTTACAGACTCCGCTAACATTCCCAGAATGAAGGACATTCCCAGAGGAGTTGAAGGAAGCAGTAGTGCGTCCGCTCTTAAAGAAAACATCTTTAGACCCTTTGGATCTATCCAATTACCGCCCGGTTTCGAACCTTCCATACCTGGGTAAGGTAATTGAGAGAGCGGTTGCTGAACAGCTAGGTGGATTTCTGGAGGAAACATCGGCTTTGGATCCATTCCAGTCCGGCTTTTGCCCTGGTTATGGGACCGAGACGGCTTTAGTCGCGCTAACAGACGATCTCCGTAGACAGCTGGATCAAGGCGGGTCAGGACTGCTGATCCTTTTAGACTTGTCAGCAGCCTTTGACATGGTCGATCATGAACTTTTGGACCACCGCCTTGCCGACGTGGGGATTCAGGGCACAGTCCGACAATGGCTGCGCTCCTTTATCTCAGGTCGGGGACAGAGAGTGGCGCTAGGGAGGGAGTTGTCGCCGCGGCACTCCTTGGTGTGTGGAGTCCCGCAGGGCGCAATCCTTTCCCCGATGCTTTTTAACATCTTTATGCGCCCTCTTGCCCAGATTGTCCGGAGTTTTGGGCTGGGTTGTCATCAATATGCTGATGACACCCAGCTTTATCTGTTGATGGACGGCCGCCCTGACTCGGTCCCAGACACACTGACCAGGTGTCTGGAAGCTGTGGCTGGATGGATGCGTGGGAGCCGGTTGAAGCTAAATCCTTCGAAGGCAGAGGTCCTCTGGCTGGGTCGGGGCGACATGGGGTTGGGGGGCCAACTCCCATCTCTTGCGGGGGCCCAATTAGTGCCAGTGCCTTCTGTCAAGAGTTTGGGTGTAACCTTCGATGCCTCCCTTTCCATGGAGGCGCAGGTTGCAGCCACAGCAAGGGTGGCATTTTTCCATCTTCGAAGCATCAAGCAGTTGGTCCCTTACCTTTCTCGCCCGGATCTGGCCACAGTGATCCATGCGACGGTCACCTCCAGGCTTGATTATTGTAACTCGCTCTACACGGGGCTGCCCTTGAAGTTGATCCAGAAACTCCAGCGGGTGCAGAATGCCGCGGCGAGGCTCCTTACGGGGTCCTTGCCGTGGGACCACATTCATCCAGTGCTTTACCAACTTCACTGGCTCCCGGTGGAGTACAGGATCAGGTTCAAGGTGCTGGTTTTGACCTTTAAAGCCTTATGCGGCTTAGGACCCTCGTACCTACAGGACCGCCTCTCCCATTATGCCCCGCAAAGGACCTTAAGGTCTACAAATAATAACCTGTTGGAGATCCCGAGCCACAAGGCTGCCAGACTGGTGTCAACCAGGGCCAGGGTTTTTTCAGTTCTGGCCCCAACCTGGTGGAACACTCTGTCATAAGAGACTAGGGCCCTGCGGGATTTGACATCTTTCCGCAGGGCCTGCAAGACAGAGTTGTTCCACCTGGCCTTCGGGTCGGACACTTAAGTTTGATGGTTTCCTCCCCTTGGTTTAGTAATTTAAATCGGCATTTTAAATTGGTTTTTAATTTGTATTTTAACTAGTTGGTTTTTATATTTTATTGTGATTTTGTTGCTGTTAGCCGCCCTGAGCCCGGTCCCGACTGGGGAGGGCGGGGTATAAATAAAATTATTATTATTATTATTATTATTATTATTATTATTACCCAGAAATAGTACCTCGGGTTAAGAACTTTGCTTCAGGATGAGAACAGAAATCGTGCTCCAGCTGTGCGGCGGCAGAGGGAGGCCCCATTAGCTAAAGTGGTACCTCGGGTTAAGAACAGTTTCAGGTTAAGAATGGACTCCAGAACGAATTACCGATAAGTTCTTAACCCGATGTACCACTGTAAAGAGATCCCTCTGAATCTCAGGACTTCCCCCCCATCCCCCCCACAGGGTCCCATTTTAAACATATTCTTCCATACTCCAATTTTTATATCAAACCATATTGTCCATGGTACCGTATTTTTTGCACCATAAGACACACTTTTTCCCTCCTAAAAAGTAAGGGAAAATCTCGGTGCGTCTTACAGTGCGAAGGCTCCCTATCAAGCAAGCGGAGCTCGCGCATTTATAGGGAGCTGGGGCTCCCTGTAAATGCGCACGCTCCGCTTGCTTGACAGAGAGCTGTGAAGGAGGGCAGGCAGCAGCCGCCCGCCACCCGCTGCCCCTTCCCTGCTCCATGAAGCATCTCCGCTGCCCCCCGCCACCGCCGAAATTCGAAAGCATGTCAAAGTGCAAGTAGATAAATAGGAACCGCTCTGGTGGGAAGGTAAACAGCGTTTCCGTGTGCTGCTCTGGTTCGCCAGAAGCGGCTTTGTCATGCTGGCCACATGACCCGGAAGCTGTACGCCGGCTCTCGGCCAATAAAGCGAGATGAGCGCCACAACCCCAGAGTCGACCACGACTGGACCTAATGGTCAGGGGTCCCTTTACCTTTACCTTTTACCTTCCTTTTCTAGTACTTGTGGCATGTTGATACATGTCTTTCTTCTGGTTCAGTTAACTTAAGTCCCATGGATTTCACTGGGAAACAGAGGTGAGGGGAATATGGATGATTAATTTCCATAAGGTAAATTTCCCCACAGTGTGCACATTACTGGTAGAGCTGCTGGCATTCTCTACATGCTGCAAAGCAGCTAGCAGAATTCCCAATGTGATTTTGCTGCTTCTTTTGTTTAAGTCTGCCTTGACACCATTAGAGGGTGGCAAAACTGTCTCTGGGTAGCTGCCCATCTGCATGATGTGGTCAATGTTTTCCTGAATATAAAGATTTTGGTGCACATATAAAACTCTTCCTGATCAGCTGAGATAAGGTAGCAGAAGAAAGGGTTTTGTTGTTGTTTTTTAAAAATACTTTTTGAATGACTTTCAGGTCTAAGGGGTGTTGCTCTGTTAATAAGCAGAAGCTTCGCATGTTAGCTGGATATTGGCCTATGCCCGACAACGTACAGGGAATTCAAGCCTTTGTTTAAAATCCCTTATTTTAGAGGTAGTCAAATTATTGGCAGCAAGAGCTGTGTGGGTGTTGAGAAGCAGTGAAGAAAAAGAAATCCTGGGTTATTAGACTTTTATTTCTGTTACGCCGGCATAAATCTGGAGTAATTTCCTGGAAGGCAATGGAATTTGCTCCAGGTTTATGTAGAGCAGAATCCACTTCTTAGTCTCAAACTATCATTTTCACTAAGTGAATATATTAGATAATTATATGACTTCCCATAAAGTGATGGAGTAGTCTTCTAGCTGTAATTACACCAAACTCTGTAAGAGTTAGCGTTAGAGTTAGAGTGAGTGAAAGAGAGAGAGAGAGAGAGAGAGAATATGAAGGGCAGTTGTTGTTTTTTTAAAAAAACCCAAACCCACACAATCGAAGTTCCAAACAGAAAATTCAAAAAATTGCAAAATGTCTGGCGGGATTGATGCTGAGACAGGCAGGGTACAGTGTAAAGGCTGGGCTGTGACCAGCAATCTGAGGTAAGCCAGGAGCCAGGAATAAGAAGCTGTGGGACAAGCCAGAAACAAGGGCCAAAAGAGCTAAGTTGGAACTGAAGGACAAACCAGAGTCAAAGAACAAGCCAGGGTTGAAGAACAAACCATAGGTCAGAACTGAAGAACAAACCAAAAGTTAGGAAAGAGGAACAAGCCAGAATGCAGGATTAAAGAGTAACCAAGGATGCAGGAGCTCAGCAGGCTATATTATTCAAGCAAGTTCCAACTGCAACGGAAAGTCGTTTATTTATAGAGCCCCATGTTGGGCAAAAAGATTCCTGCATTGCAGGGGGTTGGACTAGATGACCTTTGTGGTCCCTTCCAACACCAGAGTTCGATGATTCTATGAAAACAGAGTAAATCAAGAGGAAGGAGTCACAAAAATCCATCAAAATGAATGGCATACAATCAGCAAATTCACTGGGTTAAAAAAAATAATCCTTTTTTTTGGGGGGGGGCATTTTTATGATTAGTTATATGTTGTGTGCCACATTGAGCACAGTTCATGTAGAAGCGCACGACAAAAATGAGAGCAAAAAGATACTTAAATAAAATGGACCAAAATACAACCTACATGCATTTCATGTCAGTTCTGAAGGATGGGTACATGTAGAAATTTCCTAACACACATTAGTAAGGGGGGGATGCTGAATGGGGGGAGGGGACTTGCTTCATTCTCTTGTCTATCTCCCACACAGCTGCTCTTCATAACTTGCACCATATACGTGCGTTTTGTACTTGGGTATCAGAATTCGAAGACAAATGTCACCCCTCGGTTTGTCATAGCCCTTTAAATTAAGAAAAGATTTAATGGCAGGGCATGGCTATGCTATACTATATGTAGTAATGTATACCGAGTGAGTGCAAGATCTAAAAATACATTGAATGTTGACCCATATTTTGGATAAGTACAGAGTAATGCCCGAACTATTTACATAGTGTTTTGTTTCACTTTGCCTGGGAGGAAGTTAGTTTAAAAAAATAAAAATTAACTTTGTGCTGGTTGGATTCATATGGCATTCTTTTCCTATATGTGCAAGCATCTGACTTGCTCTTGAACAAATGGAATGAGGGTAGGATTGATATGTGGACTATGTGTGTCAGGAGAAATGGCTTCCTAGAATATGTTCTGTGATCATAGCTGTAAACCAGGAATCCTGTAGGTCAGAGGCTGGTTTTCTGTGCCAACCAGGGTTCTTTCAGGAGGATGGAACTGTGGGAACACTTGCACAAAAATCTCCAGAATCTTCCAGGTAGAGGAGTCAGGTGACATTAGAAGGCCAATCCCATGCCACTGTGTGAAACCGAGCTCTTTGAGCTGTTGCCTTCCCTTAGACTGGGCAACTTCTTGCTGAAGGAGGACACCAGGTCCTCTTTGAGCTGCCAGATCTGCCTTTCACCCCAATTGGCTTCCGCCTGCCTACTGCCTGTTCTTGGGCCTGAGCACTTGGCAGAATTCTGAAAAGAGAATTTCCTTCAGCAGCTGCAAGTTGTAAAGCAATTCTCCTCCTCATAATAAGGTAACCATTTCTCCAATTGGGAACCAGGTGCCCAAAGTGGTCCAGAGAAACTATAAGGCAGGGGTCAGCAAACTTTTTCAGCAGGGGGCCGGTCCACTGTCCCTCACACCTTGTGGGGGGCCGGACTAAAAAAAAAATGAACACATTCCTATGCCCCACAAATAACCCAGAGATGAATTTTAAATAAAAGCACACATTCTACTCATGTAAAAACACGCTGATTCCTGGATCGTCTGCAGGCCGGATTTAGAACGGCTGGATCCGGCCCCTGGGCCTCAGTTTGCCTACCCATGCTATAAGGTATGCATTGTATGGTTGGCTCCCAGTAGGGCACAGAAGGGGATTGGATCAGGGAGTGCTTCCTGAAATAGACCTCGATTTGAGCTGCCAAAATGGGATTCTCAAAATGGAGTTGATGCTGTACAAACTAGGTAAATTGGAACATGGCAAGGGCACACGGCAGGCAACGATTTGGCACCCTTTCCAGGAATGGCCAAAATGCTCGGACAATCATGATGTAAGTTGGAACGTTCTGCTTGAAAGACATTACTAACTCCATGTTTGTCCTTTCAGGAGAGGGTAAAAACCAGTCTAGCAATCTCTCCAGATTGATGCTGAAGAGTGCATGGATAGTGTCATTTCATAGTTTGGTCGCTAGGTGGTGCTGGACTTAGTTGTATCTGTGTGGCATCAGAAATATTGTATTGTTATTATACTCTTGTTTAAGAGAGACAATAAAGTTATTGTCTAGCTTCCATGGCAAGTAGATCGTGGGGATATTAAAGGGAAAGGTGAAAGGAACTCAGAAGGGGGCAGAATAGGGCAGGGCAGAACGGGCTTATGCACGACCGCTGGTGTACACAATGACCCAAAATGAAATCCCAGCACAAATAGGGACTTGTCTGTAGTCCTGTTATTCAAGGCCTTATTACTATTGTCAGAAAGAAAATTCTTGTGCCATTTTAAAAAGTCCTGTGCGTTTAACCGAAATGGTGTTAAAAGGGGGTCTTGTTATTGTGACGGTAAAAATTTGGGAGTGAGAACTTGTGGTTAGTTTTTTTTTTTTTAAGGATTGGAGGCACATCAGGCTAGGATGTCACAGCCTACATGTGACATGCTCAGAAGCCACAGCATGTACTAAGAATTTTGATAAGGTGCCAGTCAGGCATCACTGGCAGAATAACTTACTGTAATTCATAGGATGAAACAAACTTGGATTAGGAAACACTGGGATAGTGTATATTGTGATCTCAGCAAAGAAGGCAGGTAAGAATGGAAACCAGTAATTGCCTAGCAAATAGACAGAGGAAGGATCTTCTGGGCAACACGGGCTGTACTATATACTTTACACACATTGTTTTCCATTCCTTTCCTGTGTGCAATTTGTGTACCATTTGCCTGAACAAAGCAGGTGCCAAAGGACAGCTGATACTGCAAACTTGAACCAGAAGGACCTAATTAAGTGGCACATCATTCCTTCATGGCCAGTAGAAGCTGCAGGCAAGGTTGAGTTGCCTGGAGCAGCAGGGAGAATGAATGGGCCACCGAGTGGTTCCCTGGCCCAAGCTCCTCCCCTGACACCAGTGGGGTGGGTGGATTAAAGGTCATGGAAGCAAAAGTGAAGAGAGGTGGGCTTTTGTCTTGGGTGTGGTGGTGGTCCAAAGCAGGTCTTTTGCATGGAAGCCCCATAGAGACCTGAAGCTTCTCTCTCAGCCTTGCCTTCCAATCTGTAAAACGGAAATAATAGTCAGTTAATCCCCAGACTGATTGTCATACTACTGTTAATAACTTCATAGGCTAGCTTTCTTTTCACTGATTTTAACTTAGTTTGTCACCTAGTGCTTTCAACATTATGTACTGAGTTTGCTCAATTAGTGGCGTTTGTGCTCACAAAGGGGATTTTGTTGATTTCATAGAACTATAGTATTAATCTAAGAGTTGTATGGAAGCCATGCTTTGCTCTCATTCAAAAGCAGGACCCCTCCCTTAAGCATCCATCCAGAGGTCCCATGTGTGTGTGTGGGGGGGGGATGGGGTGCCTGTGAGTCACAGCATGGCTGGGTCAGGCAGATGATGAAGAAGAGAGTTTGGATTTGATATAATGGGGGAATGTGACCCTTTAGATATTGTTGGACTTCAGTCAGAGAGGATGGAAGATGGACTCAGTAACAATATCTGGAGCGCAACAGATTCCTTGCCTAGATAATATGTGGTTGTGAAACACCTAAACCTATGAAAATATTTATTTAAGTATTTATGTCCAGCTTTTTCAGGCAAATAACCTCCACAAAGCAGCTTGCAATAGAGTCAAACTGGTGTAGCTAACTTTTTAAACAGTATGACAAACGTTTGCCATAAAAACAATTTTATACATAGGAAAGACATTAAACTTAAGAAAACAGCATTAAAAAGCTGAATCCATTATTTGATGTCTTGGTGACTTGCACCGGATTTGTAGTTTACCGCCAGAATAAAGCAAACATTTCCTGACGCAATCTGTGTGGGAAGATAAGATAATGGGAACAAGGAAGAACTACAAGGAAATCAGGTTCTAAAGTATTTTGTAAGTGTGAATGGTGGTGGAAAGAATTTAGATTCTTTTATTCTCTTTGTATGAACTGGATTGGGATTCTCCTTTTAATCACTCCATGATGTAACTTTCTGCTTTCTGCTTGCATTTATTTATGAGTGCCAGACAGTTACCACATAAGAACTCATAGGCTGCCACAACAGCAACAAACACAAAGAAGTGAGCGTTCCCAGGACCTCCAGCAGGAGGCAGCAGGAGGCACCTGAGTTGCCACCAAAGATGTCACCCAGCACCTTGGTGAAAAGTGGTGCAGAATTTGGGGTCAGAAGTCCAGGAGACCACTCCACAGAATGAGTAGGAGGGTCCCAAAATGCACCAGAGCTGACTTACTACACATTGAAGTATGTGAAATAATCCATATTGCCATCTAAAAGGGGGCATTTGAAATTAGTAGCATATATTCCCATCTGCCCCTCCCATAGGACCACTACCATCAGCAGATACTTGGATGGTCAAGAGTTGTTGGGATTGCAGTATTCCCTGACTCTTCTGACTAACTTACCAGGAGACCATTTTGGGGGCTGGTCTTGAGTAGTAGTAATAATACAGGTCATCTACAGGTCAGCCAGTGTGGTGTAGTGGTTAAGAGCGGTAGACTCGCAATCTGGTGAACTGGGTCCGCGTCCCCACTCCTCCACATGCAGCTGCTGGGTGACCTTGGGCTAGTCACACTTCTTTGAAGTCTCTCAGCCCCACTCACCTCACAGAGTGTTTGTTGTGGGGGAGGAAGGGAAAGGAGATTGTTAGCCGCTTTGAGACTCCTTAGGGTAGTGATAAAGCGGGATATCAAATCCAAACTCTTCTTCTTCTTCTTCTTCATCAACAACAAAATCAGCATGGATTTCACCTCTGCACCTGAGGCAGAGAGAAGGAAGGTGAAAGAGATGTGTGGAATTAGAAATGTTATCTCTTCAGGTCAAAGTTGGCTTGCCGTTTTGCTGAAGATCTTGCTGTGTAGTTAAACTGTGTAGTTGGATGGCAAGAGATTTACCAGAAGGAGCAGGTCATTCCAGTGCTCTGTGTAAAGGCCACTATATAGCTACTGTTCTGGCATGGGCTGATAGGAGGGGAAACAGTTTTAGGCCTCCTAATGGAAACCCCCAAAGAGAAAAGTGTCTGTTGTGACACGCAACAGATTTAACTTAAGCTCGTGCCCCATGCCACGGATAGTTCTGCTTAATATCTGCAGAGCTGCTGGACTCCTGTCAGACTGCCCCAGGCAGATCTCCTGGATTCCAACGGATGCAGGGTGTGTTGGAGCTTCGAGGCACCAACTTTATGACAGTCTCAGCAAAGGGATTTCTGGGTTTCTGTTGTTGTGTTTTGAAAGTGACCTATCTGGTCTCGGGATTAGTTTTTAATGCCCGTGAAAGAAATTACTGAAGCATGTGGCATCCTGATAACAGACATGCAATTCTCCACAAAGTAGAGGATATTCTGGCTATCTGGACCCTGGCAGCAAGTGTTTGAAGTCTCGGCTTCAACTGAAAAATGTTGTACCGTGTTTTCCCACTTCCCTGAGATGTAGGAATTTCTAAGAGCAGCGTTTTATGGAGTCAGTTTCTTTGAGACAAGAGAGTGCTGGAGACTTATGATGGTCTCATGTGACTCCCAAGTCAAGGAGATAAGTAACTATGCAACCTTTAGAAGACATATGAAGGCAACCCTATATAGAGAAGTTTTTTTTAAAAAGTGCAATGTTTTACTATGTTTATATATATGTTGGAAGCTGCCCAGAGTGGCTGGGGCAACCCAGTCAGATGGGTAGGGTATAAATAATAAAATGATGATGATGATGATGACGATGATGGATTAGGACAGTGGTGGCTAACCTTGACACTCCAGATGTTTTGGAACTACAACTCCCATCATTCCTAGCTAACAGGACCAGTGGTCAGGGATAATGGGAGTTGTAGTCCCAAAACATCTGGAGTGTCAAGGTTAGCCATCACTTGATTAGGACGTCCCTATTTTCATTGGAGAAATGTTGGAGGGTATGTAACATCTGTTTATTGTTTGTCATATAGAGTACAGGGAAAGTAGGCAAGCATCCAGACAATGCTAGAAAGTACTCCAATAATTAGGGACTGTTTGCCAATAATCTGATTATTTTTAAAGTTTCGGTTAAGGATATGTGATTGTGAGTCTGGCTCTACTAACTTTTGAGTCTGGCCCTTCCCAGCTCTGGGTTTGGCTCCACCTTCTGCTCGAGTGCAGCTCTCTTGCATTGAAAATGGTTCCCCACTCCTGAGATAGCAGCTAACTTTAACTTTAAATGGCCCAGGTCTGGCACTATGGCTCACACCTTTTCATGTTCTGGTCCAATTCCAGAGTATATAGGGAAAGTGGCAAGGCTAGAGGCGAGGTGAGGCTAGCTAAAGGTTGCTGGACCATGGACAGCTCCAAATAAGCAACTTGTTCCAACAAAGGTTTGGATCAGACTACGGCTTTTAATGTCTCAGTCTCCAGACTACCTCGTCCAGGCTTCACCCCTTGAGAGAACTTCAGAGCCTTAAAGGGGCAACCCTGTGGCCTGAAGACAGGCACTCCTCCTTCATTCCTTGACCTCCCTCCTGATGTGCTTCCAGCATGACTGGACTGCTGGTGTGCAGTGGGAGGCATCTGGTTCTCAAGTGTCCATGAGGGCCCAGACACTGGACCTATATGCCCTGGTGGTCTTGGAAGTTCCACTTGGAGTTCTTGTCCAACCCACTCCAGCACAATGACATCCCTATCTTCTGCAATCAGCTGTGAGACCTGACTCAGACCTGGCTCCCCACCTGGTGCTCCTGAAGCCTCTGACTCTGTGTCCAGTTCCCTGTTGGATACGGGGTTCTTGACACCCTTAAAGTGTATTTGTGTGTCTTATAAATCAGTACAGAAAGAAAACCCAACTTCCTCAGGATATTTAGCTGTTGGAAGCTGATCACAAGAGGGCTTGACCAGTGAAATCTGGTGCTAGCAAGAGATCAGGTGGAAACCGATGGTGTTAGAATCTTATGAAGTGGAAGAGGAGAAAAAGATAGACAAGATACATAGTTGGTTTCAATATCAATGCAGGACCTCAAGTACCAAGAAGCCAGATTTGTGTAGTAGCAGTCAGAGTGTCAGGCTAGGACTCAGGTTCACGTTCCCACTCAGCCATTAAGCTTACTTGGGGTGGTATTCAAATATTCAATTGTGTGAGCAGAACAACTTCTTGTGCAACAGAACTTTACACCCTACTCCTCCCATATCTGTTTTTCTTTTTATGCAAAGCCAATCAGTTCTCTTGCATTGGCTACCCAGGGTACTAAAATTATTGAATGATTAATGTCAGCTGAGTATTTTGCATGTGACTTTCTGTTGTTTTAAAAATGAAATGTTGGCCCACGTATTCTGAATTTCATTAATTAAAAAGGTAAGAAACTTTTCTTGCAACAACATTTCCTAGTTCAGACCCCATTTTCCTCATTTGCCCTGGCATTCCCTTTGACTTTCAGAAAAAGGAAGGCCTGATTTTCTGATATCGTTCTGCTAATTCACCTCCATTTTAAATCAATTGCTCTTTGCTGGCTGTCTGAAGTGAAACTATTCTTTGATATACTGCCATTGCCAGTTCCATTTATTTTAATGAAAATATTGTGCCCCATGTAATCCATGGTAACAATTTATAATATTTTTGTTTCTGAATTACCGAGTGAAGGAGGGACATATTCCAAGGGGCTGCAATTCCACCTAGCACCCATTAACCTTGTCATAGGAGCCTCCAGCATACTTGCTAAGTTTACTGGCTCTCTGTAGAATGGCTGTCAGGTCATTGTCTTCATGCTCAGCCAGTTTCCTCACAGGCATTAAAATTAAAAATAGAGGGAGATAGACAAACCAGGAGACTGGCAAGCCTCTTTCCCTGCTTCCAGAATGGATTTCTCTCTCTCTCCCTCTTCACATAGAAAGGTCTGGCTTATGATTTGGCAGCCCCAAACCATGTGGAATAAATTAAGGGTGCATGTATGGTTTTTAGGGATGTACTCTCAGTGCATATCCCAGTTCCACGTGTTGTCCACCCCTGATAGTTTCAGAGAATATCAGACCATCAGCACGTCTATTGCAATCCACACTCCAGAAGGACATTATCAAAACCCACACTGAAGCTCTTTTTGCTTCTTGCATTTCCAGGGCTGATCCTACCATTAGAGTGGAAGATGCTTTATACCGAGTCCCATATGCTGACCCCACTCCTGTGTTTCCTGTTGCAGATATTAAAACTATACAGCATGAAGCAATTGTATGCATAAAGGTTGACTCCTTTTGGAATAAAAATTGTCAAAACCCATAAGTATTATTCAAAGCTTTACTAGCCAGAACTTCTTCAAAACAGATACAAATCAAACAGTGATACACCCAGAAAGTTGTACATATAATTGAATCACAATTGGAACTGAAATCAATGCTCTGTCTCTCCCACAGACTGCATTAGCTTGCATCCAGCCTAAGGCTATGCAGTTCCTTGAGAGGCTTCATTATCCCATCCTTCTTTCACTGTGTCAGGGAACAAAAGATGCAAAGGCCAACTCTCCTCATAATGGCAGATTTGCAAGTGAGTACTTTACTCACATGATCTAAGGTTAAACATACATGTGAAGGCTAACAGAGAACATCAACAGTTGATTGTGAACTCAGCCAGAAGCTAAGAGGGAGATCTTTTTAGCTTAGCATACTCCAATGGAATTTTCCAACGTTAAGCCCTTAGCAACATACATTCTCCATTTCAGGGTGCAATTAAACTTAGCATTTCTCACCACCTCCCTTGCTATCCATGTCTTGTGGAAGAAGGGAAATCTGCCAACCATGTGTAGGTTAGCTGGAACCTTGATTGTGCAGGGCACCAGCTCATGTTGAGTAAGCTTCTGCTCTGCAGGCATGCCTTGAGTGTGTGGACAGAGAGGCACATGACAGCAGTGGCAGGACTGGGTAGGGATGGGAGAGGAAGTTTGCATTTAAAGGCAAGTCTGCCTAATATTCACTTCTAAAACGTTACGTGAACCAAAACATAGCCACCCATCAAAATTCACACACTTCTGAATTTTGCAATGTAGTTTTTCAGCCAAGTAAGGAGTACACAAATGCATATACTAAGATTAAGTGTACATAGTAATTCTGGTTTCTGGGGGAAGCAGAATGGAGCTGGCTGAAGGTAAACTGAGCTTGGTAGGGCAATGTCTCATATGTCCTAATGAGCTAGCCTCCCCTGATTTCAACCCTTTCAGGGTGTAGGGCCCCAACAGTTGCCCCAGGGTGCTGCATGCAGACTTGGGACCTGTGCACATGAATCCTAAGACACCACAGCTTGCTATTTCACACACCGCAGCTGCTGAGTTATATTTTGAGCTGTTGATGATATATTATGTTTTTGCAATGCATCTTTCACTTAAGAGACAAATACTATGCTGGCTTTCAAATTGGTGCCAGAGAGGCTGTTGCAGAGTAAATGGGAACAGCATACATCAGGTAGCAAAGAGCCCTTCAGCAACAAGTAATATTGGAGGGAATGGCAGTGTTGTTGCACAGATTACTGAAACAATATACAGTATGTGAAATGTTTTGAATGCTCAGGTAAGCTGCTCTATAGATAAACAATCTCTTCGAGAAATAAGTATCCTTTAACATGTACATTTAGCGGAATTTTTCTTTCTGGGATTAGTAACTCAACTCAACTCAACACCTTTATTGGCATATATAAAAAGGAGACATACAAACCATCTATTTATATAATATTTCTATATAATATAATATTTCTGAAAGCATGCAATAAATAGAAAAAGATCCTCATTAGTCACTATTGGACAGGCTAGATATACTGGTCTTAATTTCAAAAACCCTAGTTTAGTAACTTCTGTGGCGGATGGTTGAAGACAAAGCTTAATTTATCTTAATTTTCTCCCTTCAAGTTCCCCCTTACGCATTACTGTGATGTAAGCCTTTCAGGTGGAGAAAAACTAGAACGGAGGAGGAAGAGACCCCATGTAAAACCGAACATGTGATTTCAGTAATCGTTGCTGAGTCTACCTTCATTATTATTGTACAAATAGAGACATTTGAGCTTGGCACCAGCAATCCAGAGCTGATATGTGTATTGTTGCTTTCTGCTCTATGATGGCACCATCCTTGGAATAACTTCTCACTCAGC
Organism: Darevskia mixta; assembly: GCA_034641385.1. Classification (NCBI taxonomy): domain Eukaryota; kingdom Metazoa; phylum Chordata; class Lepidosauria; order Squamata; family Lacertidae; genus Darevskia; species Darevskia mixta. The sequence goes on along the minus strand of JAWWNH010000062.1, from coordinate 1,960,926 downwards.
GATGATGTGGATGGTGTCTCCTGTCAGTGTGATGGATGAATCTTAGTTGCTTTTATGGGCATGCAGACGAGAGAAAGTCCCAGCTCTGGATGCACATGTGCAGTCGCAGGCGCCAGTTGTAACTATGAGAGAGGAGGGCACAAGCTGCCTTATATGCTGGGCGCCTCGCAGCCCGACAAGCATGACGCCTTTAGTCCATCAGTAACTATTCCTTGCAAGGTGATAATTCTGCTGGACTTCAGGGTGGCCTTTACTGCATCCTTATAATGCTTCAGCTGCTCACCTCTCTTTATGCTAATCAGACTGTAACTCAGGGGAGGCATGTGAGCTGACTTTTCAGTCAAGCAGCTTCATAACTCCTTACGTCACGTTTCCAATTCCGAGATATCACCGTTACCCCGAAACTTCGGCTCAATTCAGGCATTACCTAAGCAACATGGCTACTGCCGGAAAAATTGCTTCTGTGTGGTTAGGGGATCCCAACCTGTTGCAGCCATAACATATGCAAGAGCCAATCGCTGTGGGTTTACTTGATTATGTGGTAACTTCCCATGCCATCTATGTTAACCCAAGCTGGGGATTACTGTTCTGGGGAGTGACCGGGTGATCTGGGTTAAAAGATGACTGGTGTCAGATGAGCATGCTCAGGGCTTTTTTCCAGCTGGAAATCACCAGAACTCAGTTCTGGCACCTCTCAGGTAGGTGCCATTGCCATAGGAGAACAAGAGAAGTGTTCATGGTGAGTTCTGGCACCTCTTTTTCTAGAATAATAGCACTGAGCATGCTTATTATGACCTCCTCTCTCTCTCTCTCTCTCTCCTCTCTCTCTCTCTCTCTCTCTCTCTCTCTCTCTCTCTCTCTCTCCACCAAGCACTGTGGGATCGAATTCCAAGAAATCGTCTACACACATATGTACACAAAATTCACACATTGAATCAACCATGTGTCTAATGCCATGCCAAGAGGAAGACCAACAACTGGATAGTTTAAACACACACAGCTGGTCCTGGCCAAGTACTGGCAGGACCCCAGCAGACTCGATAGCCAATGCCTAGTTTAGTCCCGCGCTTAAAAGAAACTGGCTCTCTGACCAACACCAGGTGGCTGGGTCTGGTAGCAGCTGTTTTAATGTAATGTACCATCACTCTGGAAGATTGCAGGAAATTAAAATGGCAGCTCCCCACATGGCACTGATTGAAGCACTAATACTGCCATCACTGCTGCCAGGTAAAAGCTAGGGTTCACCCACGAAGGAGCGGAGAACCACTGGCAAAGGGGGGAGCCTACAAGAAGATGCTTTGCAGCCAGCACTACCCTCTCCTCCTCCTGCACTCCCCCCCCAAATTGACTTGGTGGTGGTGGTTGGGAGAACCCTTGGAACAGCATGCAGGGTGAGGAGAGGGCAGAATGTTCCTCCAGGCAAACAGAAATGCTCGTCATGACAGAGCAATCTGCTTAGCGCTGTGCTATATTCCTCCCATTAATTTCATTGGGTCTGCTGTGAGTAAAACTTAGTTGAATACCACCCAATATCAACTGCATGCTTGTCTTATTTTCATCAGGACAGCAGCATTCATGGAAAGGAGATTTAATCCTTCCCTCCCTGACCATGATCCTTAAAGATCCTGAAAGGAAAAGAGCTCTCATTGGTGTCAATAGGAACCTTCCCCCCGCTAAGGTGCATAGCAGTTCAGGGATGATTTTTGTTAGGATTGTGGCAGGGAAGGGAAGGGTTTATCCTCCCATCCATGTGCCCTGCAGTACTGGTGAAAATTGCCCCCTATGCTTGCTGTTAAATTGTAAAACTTCCACCCTGGTGTAGCCCTGTTTTAGCATCACACCTAGTTTGTTCCCTATAGTCCAACCTCAACCTTACCTATTTGTTGTTTGCCCTGCAGCAGCCTTCCCAAACCCAGTACCTTCCAAACATTTTGGACTACAACTCCTTTCAGTCTTAGTCAGAATGACCAACGATGAGAGATGATGGGAGTTGTGGTCCAAAACATCTGGGGAACAAAGGGAAGGCTGCTAAAGCCAAGGCAATGCTGCAAGAGGAATGACCTGGAAAGTACCAAGAGAGCCTGAGTCAGCTATTGTTTTGAGAACTTCATTTACCGTAGGATGACAAGCGTTTGGATAAAGTCACTTTCACTCACGAGCTGACCATCCATTCTTGAGTGAGCATAATTAAGCTTACCAAAAGCAGAACTACTCTGGCCAATGTTAAGGACGTTGTCAATCATAACAGCATTCTACAAAAAGAAGACTGCCAAGGGAGCAAAATTTTGTCTGCGACCTTGAGTGGTACATTATTAACAAAATACAAGATTGGCCTAAAAAAATGCCCTGGCATGCAAGTTCAATTGATCCTTAACCAATTCTAAAAGGCCAAAGTCATTATGGTCCCCCGAGCAGTGTGATTGGCTGGTTACTGAATCTCTTCTCAGATTATGCATCAGCAATGGGCAACTCTGGGTAGAAAGCAATTCATAAACAGTTGATGTGCTGGACGCACCTTTTGTTTCTCATGTGAAGTTTCCATTGAAAAAAAAATGACTGTTGCTGCATGCTGGAGTCAAAGGTACAATTAAATTAGTACATTTAGCTGTGCAGAAGATATTTGCTTCATTCCAAAGTAAATTTTAGTAGGGTGATGCTCTGCTAAATAGAAACTGCGAGAAGGAAAGCCTTATCCAATTTTCCAGTGCAAGAAAACTATGTGTTTCCCATGTTTGCTTTGACGTTTGGATGACTTCACCACAATGATGTAAAGCTAAGTGAGCAAGATGGAAGACATGACCAGAAAACGATGCTATGTCTTGATTTCCTAAGATACACATTCATTTCAGCATCATTATTGCTCACTAAGACTTATTCTGCATTCCTACCTCATTGAAAAATCACTGCTGTTGCGGTGGTGGATTCAGAAAATATTTTAAGGTGAGCTGATAAAAACTGTACCCAGCATAGTCACTGCACCATATATTTGTACAGGCATGGTGATATTGGCAGTTTCTCTTTCAGTCCCTTCCTAACAATGCCTAAAAATGGAATTTGCCTCCTTCACAGCTGCCACAGTTTCAATGAGCTATTCGCCCCAGCCTCAAAATATTTTTCCTGGTCAGACACAACTTGTTCAGACCTAATTAGCATTTATGTGAAGTTAGGACCTCTTGGCCCAATATATATCACATTCTACTCAAATACATTGAATCACACCTACCTCTGGGTCATTTATGAGCAGATTAAAACGCACCAGTCCCCATATAGATCCTATGGGGCCCTTTCTTGTTACATACCTCCATTGTGGGAACTGCCCATTTATTCTGAGACTCTGCTCTTTAACTAGTTACTGATTCATAAGAAGGGATGTAAGAAGGCATTGCTTTTCTTTCTGCTTGCAAGCAGAACTCTTTCCATTCCGCTGCAGTTCATATTCCTCCAAAACCAACATTATTGGTCTCATTGTGTGCTGTGATGAAATTACACAATTAATGCAATTTATGCAGTTTACTATGGGAATGACATACCGGTAAATTGCGTTGTCATGTTATTCCACCCCATGTATTTCAATGCAAAGGAAACACAATGCAATGGGAGAGAAAACAAAACCAGCTGCATGTCGTTTGTGGACAGACAGCAGCAGCAGCAGCAACAACAGTGAATGCTGATTGTTTTTGCTGGATTCATTTCCATTCTGGACACAGCACAAATAAGCAAACATTGGCAATTTCTGCTCCCATTTCTGTTTTCATCAAAATTCTCTGACATCCCTATCGATAAGAGGATCTGTTCTTTTATCCCATGATTCGCTAAGCTTGCAGAGGAGTCTTTGGTGACGGATTCTATCAAAAGTGTTTTGAAAGTCCCAAGTACACAATGTATACTGGGTCACGCTTTTCCACATTTGACTGGGGAGGAAGATTGGCACCTTTTTGGTTTTTATAAAACACATAATTTTGTACTTCTGCATTCCTCAGCATCACCCAAGCATGTAGATACCTCCCTGTTGATTCTAAGTGACCCTGTTTGGCTCTGGTTCTGCTGGGATTTAGCCACTTTGGCCTGTTATGAGAGGATACTTCCTATTTATTTAGTATATCTAGATATGCTTTGGTAGAGAAGCATCTACATTCTATATATACCAGGCCTTCCAGATCTATGGTTTCTAACAAGAGCAGGTTCCTTTGCTCATCAGATCAGTTGCAGCCACTGTTTCACCTCGGTCTCCTCCCCCCAGGACCTGTGTATTCATGAAAGAGCAGCAAAAAGATCGCTACAAGCAAAAATGGCCCATCTTTTAACAAAAGCCTTGATAAAAAAATAGGTATCTACAAGCCAGTGTTAGCGGAGGTTAGATGAAAACACACAGAGCTCATTAATATTCTGCTCAAATTCTCAAATAGATTTAGGTAGGCAAGTCCACCAATTAAGGTCTGTAATTTGAGGTGGTCAGGTGATGCATAAATATTCTCTCCCCATGACATGATAGGCTTGCAAGCAAGCCTAGGGGGATAATCACTCTTTAATTTCATTCTCCTGCTCTAGCGCTGCCTCGCCCCATGACCTTGGGTAAAGCAACGGAGCTTTCCCCCAGAGATAAAACCAGATCCAGCTGTCCCAGACTGTAGTCTGTCTGTCTTTGCTGCTGTCGGAATCCTGTGTGCATTCAGGTAGCAATTTCATACAAAGCCCCCCATTCAAATGAACGGGATGTCAGGACAAGCCGAGTGTATCTAGTTGCACCGAGTAAGTGCACTGATTTGGCTCTGCAGGGCACGACACTTCAATAGGCAGCAACACTGTTAACATTGTTGATACTACTGCGGCTGTAATTAGAGGTCTGGATATAAAGTTCCATTAAAACAAATGTGGGGAATGTACAGCTCCATCCCAGTGCAATTGTTTTAGGTACTCGTCTGTGTGCTTCAAGAGAAGAAGAATGAATTTCAATGCCAACATGAGGTGGCGTTGACTTTAAAAAATCGAATAAACTAGGGGATTTCATTAGAGTTGCAGGTTGTTGCTTGGCTTCTTATTTCCCCCCCCCTCCACTTCAAACTCAAAAGTTCCTCCCACTCTTGATAGATGCAGAAGAGTGAAGGAAGCTGCCCTCTCCAGGGTCTCAGGCAGCGGTCCTTCCCATCACCTGCTACTGGATCCTTTGAATTGGAGATGCCAGGATTTGACCTTGGTGATGGTACAACCAAAGCAACACAATGACGAAGATAATACAAACAATTATGACCTAGATGATATACATTGTTTATCGAATTTATAAGGCAAAGACAAATCCTGACACAATGCCTCAGAAATTAACGAATTACCCCCACTAAAGTGAACTTATAAAGTCTGGTTTCCCTAGATTTTTCAAGTGCTTGCTTCTGTTTTTGGTTTTCTTGATGTTTGTAGATAAGGTCATGAAGATTCCAACAATGGGTAATTTCGTCGTTGTTCGCAACGATCGAGGGATGCTGATGAAAAAGACAGGGTGCTGGAGTTCTGTACCTGTTTCGCCCTTGCAGTCTGACCAGTATCCAACCAACTTGTTTTGTCAGGGCAAGGATTTACAATTGCACAACAGAACTCCCTCCCAGCACCCCTTAAATATGGGGCTCCCCCCAACTCTCCCAAGCAGAATTGGGGCACCCATAATTGGGGGGGGGAACACAAATCCTTGTGCCAATGGTTTGAGCTAGGTATACAGTAGATAAGGGTAGATAAATGACATGGCATACAGACACATGAAACCCAGTTCCCTCTTTCCTTAAGTAATCTTTGGGTTCTTGGCAGTTACCTGTGACACTGGGTTTGGAACCACCAGTTCTGAGAAAGAACTTTTCGTCCTTAAGAGGAAGTGTTAAGGCAAGGGTAATTTAATCATGAATAATTTTGCCTTGTACAAGCTAAGTGAGATTGCAAAAGGCTAGTCAAAGCAGCCATGCTCTTTGTTAACAGTATTTATTAAAGTTAAAGGTAGATAGCCATGTTGGTCTGTCATAGTCAAAACAAAATAAAATAAAAAAAATTCCTTCCAGTAGCACCTTAGAGACCAACTAAGTTTGTTCTTAGTTTGTGTATCTGAAGAAGTGTGCATGCACACGAAAGCTCATACCAAGAACAAACTTAGTTGGTCTCTAAGGTGCTACTGGAAGGAATTTTTTTTATTTTATAGTATTTATTAATTTAGTGTTTGACCAAAGTCCTTGCTTAAAACGACAGGATTCGTTCCCTGGGGTATTGTTGGCCAAAAAAATAACAGTGCAAAAGCTCTCTCCAGTCCTCCTGCTTCATTTACTCTCTCTCTCTCTCTCTCTCTCTCTCTCTCTCTCTCTCTCCATCCACATGGCAGGGAAAAGGAAAAGATTTATACTGTGGTTTCAAAGAACAAACCCCAAATGTGTGATGAGGGAGATGCAGAATGGAGAGAGGAGGATTAGAGGTTACTGCCTTTCCTGCCACCATCCTTCTCCACTCACTCAGAAAATAAAGAAATATTTAGACAGGAAGTGCTTAACTTCCCTAAGGGAGGACTACTTCCACCCTGAGCCAATGAGGTATTACAGGTCATGTCAAGTGAGGTCAAGCAAGTGCTTCTAACCTCTAGTGTTCTGTTGATTTATTCTGTCAGCTGTTAGTTGACAGGCAGCTCAAGACCCCAAGTGCAGGAGTATTAGAGCAGTGTAAAATGATGGGAGGGTGTTGGTTTAAATAAGGCTGTGACACGTTAAACCGAAAGAAATACTGTGTGTCCTGCTGGGTGATTATGGATATCATTATGTATGATGGATGAATGGTATTTTAGCACAGTCAAATGTTGTTGCTGTTGCTGCTGTTGTTGTTATAACTATATCCTAAAGAGCTTTTTCTTTCTTTTTCCCAAACATTTTATTGATTTTTACAATTTTTAAGCACATAACATAACGGTTAAATTTTTCATACTTCCCCCCCCTCTCACTGTGGGAAGCAACATTCACCCCCCTCTCTCACAAGGATAAGCATAATCATTGTACATTTAACCTTACTAACAATGTTTAATATCATTGCTTGGGCCTGGCCCAATTCTGTGGGCCAGGCTTTCCTTCATTCCTCAATTTCATATTTCGATTGACTTCCTCAAGTCCCCCTCTGTTGATTTCATTATCTATCCTCTCTAACAGTTTTCATACTCCTAACTTTAAAATAACCTAAAAAACAAAAAAAAATCATTTTACTTAAAACAACTCCTTTTTCCAAACTTCAGCATCATAGTACTTCTGATCCTTCCCTATAACCTTATCAAATTCCTTTACTCCAACCTAATTTAGAACTCCCGATTTTGTACTTTTTGCACCCTTACCTCCCTCTGGTCTCGAAATTTTTAGCTAAATTTCTCTCTACTTAACTCCTAATTTTTAACATATAATCATTAATGCCAGTGTCCAAGTCCGAACATCATAGTCCTTTAAGCCAGAAAGAACTAAAGAGCTTTCTCAAGGCAATTCCACTAAAGATGAGTAAAAGCAGTTAAAAACACAAAAACAACAAATGCATTTAAAACAAGACCATACAAAGTAGACACTCATGGTAAAGACCCATTCATCCAGCTGGGAAAGCCTGTCAACACATAAACGTTGCAGGTAGTGGGGTGCTTGTTGTATCCCAACGGGAATGATATTCCACAGAACAGAGGCAGCCACCCTAAAAGCCCTGCTTCAAGTTACTGTGGAGCGTGGCCAATGTATTGTGCCATATCCTCCTTTGAGGAACACTGTTCTGCAACAACACATCCTTTTATTTGTTCACATCCCATGGAGGGGAGAAATGATGGCGAGGAGAGGGAGGGAAGACACACTAGATACCTGTCACTGTGATGATGATGATGACTGGGGGACAAAGATTCATGTGTCTGGTCTGACTGATCAAGACACTTGAGGCACCTGAGGTGAACCACAAAATGGCAACCCATACCCCAGGTCAGGGAAGAAGAGATGAGTGAAGATCATCACAAGGGGAGGGGTCAAATCAACCTTACCCAATGGTTGAAGTGGGAATCAGAGGCCATTGCAAGAGGGAAGGGGATTCACTCTGGGCAGGTGCAGACCCCAGAGGGCAGACCCCACCATTTCCTCTCTAGGGGGCGTGGGAGAATACCAGCAGCCAAGAGGCCACTGTAGAAGCAGCATGGGGAGCTGCCAAGGAGGCAGTAGAGCATGCCACAAAAGCAGCAGGCGATGCTTTGGGGCCAAATCTGCAGTCACCTCATCTTGCTTCACGGTGGGTCAGCTCTGAAACCAACATGGTTTGGGTAGTCAAAAATCTGAACCTATGGACTTGAGTGAAGATATAGTTAAAAATAACAATCATAATAATAACTAGGGAGGACTTTCCACAAATGGGGAGGCAAGGCCAAAAAGGCACCACCTACAGGGCCTTCTCTGCTGATTGTAGGGCCAGTCATAAGGGCATAATTGATGTATGCACATATTCAAGCGTTTTTCCAGTGTTTTCCAATGAACTTATAATTGGTTCTGCATGTCTGGATTGTGACCAATGTATGGTTAAAAGTTAAAAATGAAAGACAGCCTGCCATTTTATGTTGTTGTTTTTTAATCCCATATACCTAAGAACACTGGTGGCCTAGAAACAGCACTACAGCAGAATATTGCAAGACTGGGATCATTTTGTGAACTATATTTTATTACTCAGCAGAAAATGCATGCACTGAGAACAAATGCTGTCACGACCAGGTCATAGTACAAAACAATGCATCTCCAGAAGACCTGACAAGACTGGTCTTCAGAAGCATTTTCAATGTGGTTAAAATAAGCAAGGTATTTCCTGCAATCAAGGGGGGGGGGGAAGATGCCTTATGAAATGCACGGCCACTAATTAATTGTCATTGTTGACGTTTCCCCAAACCCTATTCCTACTAAGAAACTTAAATTGCAAGTATTCACAATCTTATTCATATGGACCTGTCACATCAGTAATTAATGCTTGTGGAATTGTAAGCATATTTGATGTAGAAATGAAAAGTCATTGGATCACAAAGTTATTGTTTGAAGGTGCTGTTCATGAAGACTATTGTCCTTGACTATCTTATGCCACATGTCTCTGATCTTTTCCTTCTGCACAACCATTGTAAATGTGCTATACTGTGTTAGGCCGCGGGGTCATTGAGCAGGCTCAGCCTGGTATGCTGACCTGACCCCACCTCTGAGTTCAACCTCAGCGCTGAGCGATTTGATACCTGGTTTTTCACCTGGATTCTTGGATGGAGGCTTAATTATTCCACACTGAAAGGTAACACTATATAACATTATATTAATAACAGACAGGTTCTGACATTATCTTTGGACATTGCGCCTTGAATCCCGGGGGAAGGGCCCCTCACACCCCATCCTAGAAACACTGCGAGAAATTGTTGGTACCTAAGCTTTGAGTGGCATTAAAGAAACCATGTAGACATCAGACAATAGATCAGATAAAAGCAATCTGAATGCTGACTAAGTGCTCAGATACCTAGGTGACGGGAGCAGAACAGGAAGGGGTCTACTTAGAATGGGGGTAATATTGAGTGGGTAAAGAATGCCTGGTATTGTTGCAGTGCCAAGATTTCGGTCTCACCTGCCAATCTGAAACATTGTCGACTTTGTTCCTTGATCAAGTGTTTTCATTGTTATATTAGGAGAATGTCTCTTTTTGGGGGAGAAGGTCACCAGATGGCCTATTTTAAGTAGCAATCTCATCTGCTACAGTACATTAATGTGGGTATATGAGTGTTTGTTTTCCCATTGACGGCCAAATCAGCAAGCCCTACCCGCGTGATCTGCCAGAGCTAGGTTTGTGAGGTCCAGTGGATCTCCTCCCCTGTCAGTGGGACCTGTTGGCAGGGCTGAGTCTAGGCTTGGTCACTGCCAGTGGCCTCTAGCACAAATTCCAAAGGGTGTGTTCACACGGCAGATTTTAAAATGGCCGGGCAGCCATTCTATTTCCCCAGGAAATGTAGATTTGTGAACAGGGCTAATGATCTGTGTGACGGAGAATTATTGCCCAAGGAAAGCCTGTTGCATCAGCTCAGGAACATTTGGCTGCACAACATCATTTCCTTTCTCTCTCTCCTCTCCCTGCGGGCCCCACACCCTTCTCCAAACCTCTGGAGCAGATTTGGGGAGGCCGTGGGACATGTGGGGACAGGAGATGGGGAAGCTGCATTGCAGAAGTGGACATTGCTGTCCAAAAAAAAATGAATGCATTGGTTACCGCCTGATAATAATACTAATAATAAAGTCACAGTGCTTAACATCAGATAAAAACTCATCTCTGCTCTCAATCTGTTCTAGAAATAAGATGCATGTGTGCTTTGTTCAGAACCCTAAGCATATTCAACAGGCAATATATTTTTTTTTCATATCCAGATTTGGTGGCAACTTCCTATTTTCTCCAACTGTTAAGAACTCTTATTATTCTTTGAAGTATGACTGAAGGCTTGCTGTAATTGCTGCTTTTCTTTTTACTGATGTTATGTAAGGGGGTTCACATAAACTCCCTCACCTGTTGAAAGAACCTGTGAGAGGGTTGCAGGCCTGCCATACTCCTCAAACCCAGGCTAACACCATGCACAGAACATTCCACCATCCCAGTGATTTGTAACAATATTTTGACTTACGTGCTTTATCTGGGTCGTTTGCTTCCGGGCCCATTAAAAAAAGCAACTTTCATTGTGTTCACCTGCTGCTATTACATTACATTACATTTCAATTGTACTTTTTCAGTTTTACATCCTCCCATCAAGGGAAACCCCAGTCTTTCACATGAACTTCATTGTCAGATATCTCCTTCTCCTGCTTCTGGCTTAGCGTTGTTGTACGCAACTAACCCTGAAGGAAGTTGCTTCCTGGAGAGACCAAACAATGACCATACTTGTCAGTAGTCACCACAACCTCATTGCTGGATCTTTTAGGACCTTGCGTAAGTCATCTTCTGCCTGCATGCTGATAAACAAATGACTCAGTGAATAATTATCCCTCCATTCCATAATCCCTACCCCTCTCCATGGTCTTCTCTGTTTCTTATTACACAGCTGCAGGGGTGAGGGGTGGGGGTTGCACAATAACTCCTTACTGGTGTTATGGGTCCATATGTAAAGGCTGTGGATATCTGTGACTCAAGTTCCTTACCAATATGTATTAAAAAGTCAGTAATGACCTTTCAGAATGCCTGTGGTGGCCTTGAAGTTTTTAATCCGTAACTCACCATCTAGTTTCCCCACTTAATTATAGGAAATATGTGGCCTATTTTAACTACATTGAAAAAAATATCTGGGGATCATTGTTGTCTTCTGAGTGGACAAGCTTTTATTAATACTATTTATTCTTCGTGCTTTAATTTACAATTGATTGATAAATACAATGATTGCAATTGTGTAATATTATTGCAAGAGCTGGTGGAATCTCTATACATTTGTACCTTACGAAAAGGAATTATTAACTCTCCTTCTTTTGATTATTCATCCCAACTATGTCAGATGCTCTCTTGTAGCTCTGTGTTTACTCTTGCATCTTTGACCTTAGTTACACAATACCAAGCAAGTTTAAATGCCATGGCTTCCTTGAAAGAATCCTGGGAACTGTAATTTTGTAAGGGTGCTAAGTACTGTATTTTTCGCTCCATAATGCGCACCTCGTTTTTAGAGGAGGAAAACCAGAAAAATATTTTTTTCTGGTTTTCCTCCTCTAAAAGGCTGGGAGGGAGGGAAGAGAGAGAGAAGGAAGGAAGAGAGAGGGAAAGAAGGAGGGAGAGAGGGAGGGAAGAGAGAGAGAGAGAGAAGGAAGGAAGGAAGGAAGGAAGGAAGGAAGGATGGAAGGAAAGAAAGAAAGAAAGAAAGAAAGAAAGAAAGAAAGAAAGAAAGAAGGGGTGAGAGAGAGAGAAGGAAGGAAGGAAGGAAGGAAGGAAGGAAGGGGTGAGAGAGAGTGGAAGAAAGAGGGAGAAGGAAGGAAGGAAGGACGGATAGAAGGAGAGAGAGGGGGGAAGCATCTCCCTCCCTCCCTCCTTGTGCTCTCCAGGGGCAGGGGAGGAACGGACATCCCGAAAGGGCTGCTTTTGGGCTGTCCGTTCCTCCCCCCCCCTTTGCTGCTGTGTGGGCGTCGGCGGAGGGAGATCCCTGCTCTGGCGAGCATCGCTCCATAACCCACCACAGACTTTCCCCCTTCCTTTTTAGGAGGAAAAAAAGTGCGCGTTATGGAGCGAAAAATACGGTATTCCCTTTATCTGCAGCTCCCCAACCGAAATATCAGTTCCCAGATTTCCCAGGGTTCAAACTACTTTAAGCCTTAACTACCAACCTAGTGCTCTCCAGACTCCCATCAGGGCTGGGGAAGCTGTGAACCTCCTGATGTTGTTGGACTCCAATTCCCATCAGCCCTAGCAGCATGACCAGTGTTCAGGCATGATGGGGGTTGTGGTCCAAAACATCTGAAGGCTAGACTGTACTGTAAATGAGGAATGGGGACCTACTGACCCTTCAAGATGCTGATGGACTGCAACTCTCACCATCCCTGACCAGTGTAATGGACAAAGGTTGAAATCTAGAAACATCTAGAGGGCACCATGTTGACTACCCCTATTGCAGGTATGCACTTTGTTTTCTAGCCTAAAAGTAAATACATATCTTAAGTAGGCCCAAGAGTAATAGCCATGTCACTGTACATTTGTTAGCCTGTCATTTTTTCCTGGGATGGGCTAACACAGCTATATCTCACATCTCCACCACTGCTGTTAGGCCCCCACATCGTATCCTAAAAACACAGCCCTAGACTGCAGATATCAATGGAGATGACTGTGCAATTGAATTTGTAGAAGAAAAAAATAGAATTTGCAGAGCCTGCAAGATGAAATAACAGAATTAACAGGAAACTGGCGGTTGGGCAAAGGCCAGGATAGAAAACCAAGGATAAGGCAGTTTCTTCAAAGTCACTGCAAGATTAGTCAATAAAGAGTTTCCTTTCCATGTAGAAGGTCAAACATCAAGACAAGAATTTAATTTGGGCTGCAGTGAAGACGCATTGACCTGAAGATGTTTGTGTCATCCTGATAGAGTCAGCTGATGTAGCTGGTTCAAATGTGCTGTTTTCTAATGTAATATACAGTCTTCTCATGTGGAACATAGGACGCTGTCTTATACTAAGGAAGGCCATTGGTCATCTAGTTCAATATTGTCTACACTTTCTGGAGATGATGGGGATTGAATCTGAGATTCTTAGCATCCAAAGCATGGGCTCTGCTACTGAGCCATGCCCCTTCTCCAACCAATGTGATATTTCCACCTCAAAACTTGACTGTGTGATTTGAAACCTCTCACATGGCCCACACGAAAGACTTATATGTTTGAGAGAATGTCTGCCCTAGCTTTCAGTCAGGTCCTGATCCATGCATATATTTTCATGTATTCACCTCTTCCTCCGAGTAGCCTCATGAGCAGCTAGCCAGACATATTGTTCTGATGACTCTGAAGTTCCTGGCTGGCTTGATTGTCCCCTGCTCCTATAGTCCTGGAGAAGCTGAAGAGTCTGTGAGCCAGCTAGGTACCTCCAGTCCTGGGGCAGGAATGACCAGGTCTGCTATCTCCTCAGGATCATTCATGGACAATGTAAAGATCTGCAGGAGACTCAAACCCCCCTTGCTCATCATCTGAGGAGACCTTCTGTTCAAGGTCTGGGCAGTGCTAAACTCTGACACCAGTTCTGGATCTGGTCAGCAGTGCCACCTGGGAACCACATGTGTATTGTCTTGGGTTCCATGATGAAAAAAGCTGGGATATAAATGTAAGAAAATAATAATAATAATAATAATAATAATAATAATAATAATAATAGGCACTGGAGTTCAACAGTATTTGGAATTTACCACTTGGCTACCCCTGCTCTAGACAAACCATCCACAACCTTGTGGCCTCCAGATGTTTTGAACTATCAGCCCTAGTCAGCATGGCAGTTATCAGGGATGATGGGAGCTGTAGTCCAAAACAGCTGGAGCACATCAGGTTGGGAAAGGCAGCTCTAGACACAAGCCGAATCAATTTCACAGCTCTCTTGCCACAAGCCTAGGTCATCTCAAATGCACCGTGCCTGCAATTTGTACCCTATTATATTGTAATTCATTTAGCAGCAAGGGCTTTTACTATTTCAAGAGGGAGCACAAGCAGTTCCCATCAGAAGTGACTTGACTTGTCAAATGTAAGTGCTATCATTATCATCATTATTTCAATGGTAAGATGAGCTGCTGATATTGTCAACCAGGCATTTTTCTCCTGGAGTTCGACTGCAAGAAAACATTCAAGAAAGTGAAATAATAATGTTGAATGTTATCAAGTTTAAATTAGATTTTGTGTAATATTGATTTTGGGAACTTTAATCAAGAACAGGCCACACTGAAGAGATGGGTTTTTTTTCACCCATGGAGTGGACAACAATTTGTAATGGATGCAACTTTTCTTCTCCTCCCATTGATCTTAAAAAATGGCAAAGCATAGGGATCCACGCTTTGGAGGAAGATATAATTTTTAAAAAACAAATTCCTGGCTGGAACCCTGTCCTATTCCAGAATTCTCCATTCCATTCTCCCTCCCCCTCCAACAGCCAGTCAATATACCATAGCCACTGGGCATGCTGTTTTCGAGTGTCCTCCCAGGTTTATTTTCCTAAAGATTTGTTGTACTTCTGCAAATACTGGGGTTCCCCTAAAGCATAGGAACATAGGGAACTGCCTTATGCTGAGTCAGGCCACTGGTCCATCTAGCTTAGTATTGTCTACACTGACAGGCAGCAGCTCTCCAGGATTTCAGACAGCGGACATTCCTAGCCCTATCTGGAGATGCTGTGAATTGAACCTAGGATTTTTGCATACAAAGTAGCTGCTTACCCATACATCTATTGTGTCTGTTGATCTCGCTCTCCTGAGCATGGTTGGTGCCATTCTGGCTACATAAGGAAAGTCACTCACAGCCTGGACACTGAAAATATACAGAATTATGATTGGATTTTGCTCCGTGTTTAAGGGCTTGCTTCCTGGAAGAAGGATTATCGTTACTACAAACAAGGCAATTGATTTCCCTCCAAATTCTGTCCTGCACAAATGCGCCGACATAAATATTTGCACCAGCACAGCAGTTTGGAGGATTACAGCTGAAGACGTTTTGAGTTAAAGTCCCAATTTTAGTTTGTCATATGGGAAAGATCAATCATTAGATTTTGGGAGGAAACCTCTGAGGAAATGCTGATCATTTGACAAATCAGATTACTAGAATGAGTTTTCCGTTGAGTCCTGAGATAAGTTGTGTGGAGTGTCTCTCTGCTTCTTAGAATGTTTTACAGATTTCCAAGTCATAGCAAAGCCATTCCAATACATAATAACTTTTCTTTAACAAATTAATGCAGTGGCAACAGTAAATGGTACCTCCATCTGAACGGCCAGCTGTGGATTAACTGCTAAACCAGGGATGGGGAACTTGTGGCTTCCAGAAGTGTTGGACAACAACCCGCAAAAGTCCCAGCCAGCATGACCATTGGTCAAGGAACAGATGATGGGAGATATAATCTAACTTTAGGAGAAAAGCAAATACATTCCCTTCTCTTGAGTTTGTAGCAGCGGGGCAGCGGCGGGGGTGAGAGGGAATGGATGGGAGGATGCTTAAGAAGCAACAGGCTTTAATGAGCAAGGAGAGCTTGTGACAGGGAGCAGCTCAGACTCAGCGGCTGAAGAAGGGGAAGGGGCAGGAGGCTGCAGGCAGGGGTGGAGGAAAGGGGGTGCAGTGGGGGCGGTCCGACCCGGGTGTCGACACTGAGGGGGTGACAAAATGCTGGGCGGCACTCACCGCGGGGCCTGCAGCGCTCCCGAGCCACATGGCTCTCCTGGGAGTGACGCAGTGGCTTGGGCGCCCGCAGGCTCCGCACTGCCCCAAACGGTCCGCCCGCTGCCTCCCCCTCAGCTGTAGGGTGGCTGAGTGGGAGGAGGCAGGCAGACTCCCCGGAGGCCCCACGGAGCATCCTGCCCACAAGGCGCCTGATCGGCTTGCTCCGCCACTGGCTGCAGGAAAATCCCAGGAATCTGCCTCTCCTACTGTGAGAGGCTCCCCTCCTGCCTTGACTCCAAGGACACACAAGATGATGCGTAGGGGGGAACAGAGAGTACAGGTGCCCCAATGCAGTTTAAGGCTGTTTGGGAAACATCTGGCAGAGAAGGAGACCTAGAGGAAGTAGAAGGCAGGGACCGTCAGTCCTGGCAACTGGAGGGACACACAGTGGCAGGTCTTGAGGTCCTAAATTTCAGCGGCACCCTGTGCAGCACCAAAATTTGGTGCCCCTGCTCCTCTTGTGCTCCATTCTAAAACATAGTTGGGGTGCCCCAAGGTTCGGCGCCCAGTGCAACTGAACTGGTTGAGCTCCCCAAAATCAGCCTCTGGGGACACAGTTCTCAAGCAGGAACAGAATTTTTTTTGATACAAAATAAAGAAGCACACTTCCTCGATTTGCATGAACCAGGGGCAGTCAAAGTGGCACCCTCCAGATGTTGTTGCACTCCAACTCCCATCGGGCCCAGATAGCATAGTCAATGGACAGAAATGATGGGAGTCGTAGTGCAGCAACCTTGGGAAGGCACCCTATTGGCTACCCTTGTCATAATTTATTCAGCTCACAGAATTCAGCTAGACTTGGCAGAGAACACATTTCAGTGCATTTGGCTTCTATGTGTAAAAAGAAGCTGCAGGAATAAGGCCTTGGCACAGTGGAATGGAAGACATCCGCCGATTTCTTGGACACTACGGGACTGACACCATCAGCTGAATCGGTGGAAGGGGGAATACAGTGAAATGCTACTACAGTTACATTCCAGTAGTACGTCTGCTCATTTGCCAAAAAGGGGAAATTTATGAATAATATTATTGTGTTGATGTCCATTCTAAACGCTTCTTTGTTTCTGCTCCAACTCTGAGACAATAAAAATGAGGGAGTTTATTTCTGGCAGCATTCCCCCATCATTTTGTGGATGCTCTGGGGATTAAAATTGTATTTATTAAGAAGTGCTATAAATTCTAGCCGTTAAAACTAGTGACTGGTTTGTTAACCGCAAAAGCTGGCTGCTTTCTCATGCCATTTTAAATTGCTAGTGGGGGGGGGATCTTCTTTGTTCCATGCAAATTATTCCTTCTGGTTTTTTAATGTACATATTATACAAGGAAACTCTTGTAAGTATTTGCACTATTTGGTTTCCTTAACTTTTGGGTAGATGTTACAATTTACATGAGATTCAAATGGAATGCACCAACCATTCTGAAAATCCAATAGTTTTATATTCCATTGCTTCATGGTGATCACTATCTGAACACATTTTCAGCCGACTGAAGTGTAGCATAGTTACAGTTGCCAATGATTATATGTGTTCAGAATATAAGGTATTTCTTGGGCATGAGTTTGCTTCGAACAGTTTACTTGATCAAATATATCCCAGCCGCTCTCCCAAGAAACCTAAGCAGCATATATGGAGGCTTAACATTCAGGTTATGAAAATGACATATTTCCTCTTCAAAAAGCATAGATGTTTTCAGATTGATCTATCTGAGGGCCTCAGCTTCAAACTTAATCCTCCTCTTCTCCTCACCCCAGAGTGGTCCCATTGACAATGTCTCCCCACTCCAGAAAGCTGTTATTAGAACCAGAAAACAAGCTACAGAATTTCCTCATGTGACAAATAGCAGCTTCTGGGATGAGGGTTTTTGGTGGGAACACATCAGGAAGAGGAGGACTAACCCTACCCATGGCCAATATCATTAAAGGGGGGGGGGAAAACAAGACATGTTAAAATGCAATCATACATTTAACCTCATGCTCTTTGGGTCTTATGTCTGGTTTTCATCTAGCAAAACAGCATGCATGGGTCGCAGCAGGGCAAAGACTCCAGAATCTCCTGATGCAGTGGAAGAGAAGGCAAATGTATCTAATCCCTGCATAGTCCTGCTCTTCATCCACATAGTCTCTCTTACCTGTTTATGCAAGTAGGTTTCCAAGCATGCCACAAAGTTGGGAGAAGAGGGAGTATGACATCACCAGGGTGGGAACAACCAACACTGCCTTATTTCCCCCCCCCCTTAGTATTATTTTTCACTTTTTCCATTGAGCTCAATGGGAAGGAAATTCCTTGCACCAGTTCCAAGGTCAATGTGAAGTTGGGGGTGTGGTCATGGTTTGGAGGGGCATAGGATATGGTGCAAGTGTGCTCCCCCAATTTCCTCTGCAGTGTGTTCACCTTGCTCATGATTCTGGCCCATTTATCTGTTCTGCCAATGCATTTTCACCGGTGCAGCAAATGTACCAACAGAGAGTTCCACTGTCATATTCATCATCATCATCGACTTTTATTGCTCAGGCCATGGCATCATTCAGAAAAATAACAAAAGGAAAAACAGCAATAACCATAAAAATCATCAGGCACCACACATACAATATAAACCACGGTCACAACTACTAATATTGTTAGTTGTATAAAATAGAATAGCAGAAGATTCTCTAGTAAAATGTGCCAAATTAAATATCCGAATCCCCTTTGCAGTTGACCGCTATTTTATCTAGTTCTTTCCTCCTGATCTTCTTAGCTGCCAATGCATAGAGTGCTACTTTATAAGTTACAAAATCATCAGTATCGCTCAGCAGCCATTTCACTTTTCCCACCCTATTCAAGTGAGTTCCATTTGGAAACAGGGGTTTTATGAATCGGTCTCTTGGGTCTATATATAACGGGCACTGCAATAAATAGTGGCACAAGTCCTCCACACAGGGTTTCCCACACAGACAAAGTCTCTCTTCATAATGTACTTTGCCATAGCGTCCATCCAACATCGCCGAGGGCATTGATTGGAATAGTAATTCTGTGAAAGCGATTCTAAGCACAGCAAGTGGGAGCTTTGACAGGTAACTGGCCCAGGTATGCTCCGATTTAATGAGTGGGAACCATGGTGAACTCTTGGTAGAAGCCATCATGGTTAGATCCCTTTCTGCACCGGACCTAAAGAGACAATCTCTTAAGTGCCTCTTGTCCATCTTCATAGTCACCTGAAAATCTTGTAATTGGTATTGGGACAAGAGGCTTTGGATACCGTCCTTCCAACATTTGGTCTGTTTCTGTTCTGTGTGTGACATAGCGGGGAATCTCCATTGGCATATTGTGTTAGTGGTAGAGGTATATCTGGTGTTGCCATATCCTATAGTTCATCAGGCGGTGCATCTCAAGTTTAGGACCATACCCGTAATCCATTAACCACCTAGACTGCAATCCTATACACTCTTGCCTGCGAGTAATCCACACCTACCCTTCTTCTGAGTAGACAGCTGTAGGATTGCACTGTGCATCAGTGAAAACACACCTGAGTTATTGACTAAGCTTTCTTTAATTGGATGACAGCCCTAGAACAAAAAGATTTGAAGAATGTTTAATCTTTTCCAATATTTTCAGTTACTAATATGCCCACAAAGTGGGATGTCTGGTCTTGAATTCAATATAACTTCTGTGACACAATTCCACAAAGTCCTTTGGCTGCTTTCTTAAGTCATATAAACCTTTCAGATTTCACAAGCCATTTATATTTATTTGCATGTTCTCTGAAACATTTCCCATTCCTACCACTTTTATCCTCAATGACTAACCAACAGATAATTCATTCCACCCTATATCAGCAGACTCTTTGATCTGTTGCAACAGCTATCATACCCCCATCAGTCTTCTCTATATTACGTATCCATGTCCCTTTTAAATTCTCATTTAACCTTGTATTCCAGGTCATTTATCATTTTTGCTGCTCTTCTTTGAACTGCCTCCAATTTGTCTTTCTCATTTTCTTTCAGCCAAAATGTAAAGAAGCAGCACGGCAAACAAACGTGTTGACTTGATGAGAATATTTACCTGATATGCTTCGTGTGATACTCTTACCACTGTAATAAAATAGAAGTCTTCCTTTTTATTTGCTCCTGAATTGTTGAGTGACTCCAGGTAATTTATCACATGTTGAAGCCCGCAGACATTGTTGTGGCCGATCTGCTCAGGATGAGGTCTTGCATTCTCTGTTTATTGCCTAGGATAGGATACTTGGCTTGCTATGAACCTGATAAACCATTTCCTCCCTTAACTTCCTTCCTGGACTTTAAGCTCTGCTGAAGAGAATACCTGTGTCTTGACTCAAAACTTCCAGGCACCAAGTCTTGTGCAAGGACTCATGGAAGAATCAACAAAGTCTGAAAATTCTGTCCACCCATTAAGATATTGGGGGAGGGGGTTCTGCTCTACATCCTATAACCAGTACCTGGCTCTGAAACCTGATCTTTTGGTAAGCCTGTTTAGTTCCTTCTTTCTCTGCCTTTCTAGAAAAATTGTTGAAACTGTTGTTTTCAGATGTACTGCCTCTATGGAGCAGATGTTTGTTTGGGTCTGGAAATCAGAAAGTATATATCTTCATAAGTAATACATACATACATACATGGATTTATGGTGTATGCACATACCTTTGCAAATCAAGAATATCCTTAATTTAAAATAAATAAATAAATAAATAATAAATAAATAAATAAATAAATATATGGAAAATAACTATAAAGCTGAAAATACTGGCAGCACTATGATAAATTTAACAGAGTTAATAATTTTTGGATGGCTGTAAAAGTGGAAAACTGATTTGCATGGAAAATATGCGGGAATGATATGTAAAATGAAGGAGAAGAAGGAAAGTCATTGGATATTTTAAAGTTTGTTAAATGTTTATTTTGAAATGTAAAATTGAAAATTTAATAAAAATTATTATGAAAAAAAAGACTGCAGCAGCAAATCCATTTATGCCTTGCAGGCAATCAGCAGCCCAAGCAGCAGGCGGATATGGTTATGCATATCATCATCATCATCATTTTATTTGTATGCCCCCTTTCCACAGTTAAAACAATGCTCAAGGAGGCTTACGATATGAAAAGATTTACATAGTTACAAACATAGCAAAGTACTGTAGCCATAAAAATAAATAAAACACATCAAAAACTACACAACCCAACTGAACAATTTCCACATAAAAATAAAGATACAAAAAAATTGAATTGAAAGGTTAGCGGGCAATGACATTGTACGTCTCACAACCAATCTGAGCATCATTCCCAGTGCTTGGAATGCTACTTCCCCTTAAGGGATTCAGAAAACTCCTGTCACACTTTCTGAAAACACTAGGTGGGCTCATCCTTTCTGAAGTCTCCAAGAAACCCCACAGTTTCCTGGAATTCATCTTAAAAAGTCACCACCCTAGAACCAAGACCACTGAACCCTAGTGAGGGTGGTTTCAGCCTGGCTTATCAGCTTTCCCCCAGCTGGTGGGCTCTTTCAGTGTCTCCTAACATCAAGTCAATTTTAAACCATTGGTCAGATCCCAGAGATGCTGCTGTACTTTTTATTACCCCCTTCACCTTGTTTCAGAAGTATCATTACGCAAGAAGTCCTTTCTATAAAATCTTCCCGAAACATCTGGAATCAGTCATCCAAAATTAATTATGTAAAAAAAAAAAAAATGTTACATTTCAAAGCCCAGCTTCCCAGCCTCCTGTGATATGAATGGCTTTGTGCTGCCCTCTGCATGCTGGCATCATCTTAAAAAGTTAAATCGTTCTGGAAAACATTGTTCAAACTTAATAGGCAAATCATTATTTTCCTTTGAAATGAGATACAAAGCAATATCTTTCATTTGAGCAAGTTTCTCCCTTCCCTTAAAAAGGCTTCCAGTAAACTGATTTGCTTTTCATTGGAATTGAAATTTATTACTTAAATATTATATTTAAAACACATACACGCGCGCACACACAATATTTAACTAATAAATGTCAATGGTTTAGCAGATCAAAGTATCTCAGTTTGTGTGACATATGAGGGTATCACTATTGATGGCCCTGATCCAAAATATTATATAAGGAGCAGGGATTCCAACCTCCCTGTAATAAACTATCTGCTACAAACAACATCAGCTCTGTTCGGTTACACGAGTCAGAAATCTGAAATCTGTTGTCATGGCTTTTGCTCTTGTCCTGAGCTTCTGTTTCATGAAGTCGGAAAGAGAAGCCTCGTTTCCCCATAAACTGTTCCATGTTCAACCAAGTTGCATAACACAGATATGGCACATTGTACTTCAGCCCACACAGAGGATTTTCTTGAGGAAATTTGAAAATGCGTCTTTCCTAATTTTGGAAACTGAAGTGCACAAGCGATAAGAAATTGGGGGTTTAAAGGTTTCTTCTTCCCTATAAGATCTGCATTCTGCTTCCCCACTGTGCTGTAAGTTACAGTCCAATGTATTTGTCATTTTTGCAATGCAAATAAATAAATGCATAAATAATGACATTATCAGGGAACCCCCCCATTAAAGTCAACAATTTATATCCTGCCTTTAATCTAAAGATCTCAGGAAGGGTAAGAGCATTCTGTAAAACAAACAGAATGACAGAATAAAACAAGAAAAGCCCCTCCACATAAAACCACATTTGTGTTTCACATCTCACAGCTGAGCTTGTCCACTAAAGCAGTGGTTCTCAACCTTGGGTCCCCAGATGTTGTTGGACCACAACTCCCATCATCCCTGACCACTAGTCTTGCTAGCTAGGGTTGATGGGAGTTGTAGGCCAAAAACATCTGGGGACCCAAGGTTGAGAACCACTGCACTAAAGTACCAAATGCTTGCATGAAGAGCTGTTTTAGCCAGCTTAAATGAAGCTGTTTTGAAAGAGCTGTGGATTTCACTGTGTGGTGAAAATTGTCTGTAGGAAAAATAGAATGAACTGCTAATAGCAGCTTTTTCTATTAGATTGAGGAGTCATGTTGTCAATGTAGTCATTGGCTTCTTCCAAAAAAATATTTTATTCATTTTTGGGTTGCATTTTTGTCAGCATCCCAGCTTAAGCGTGGATATTTTGTGCTGAGGCTAATTCGTTTCAGCTGATATTTGTTGGCAAACGGTTCCCTAACTCAGTGAAAATAAACACAAACGTAAGGGCAGGACTTTTGATGTTGGAGCATTCATTTATTTCTAAAAAAATAGTAGTTCGTAAAGGGCAATCACCACTGCAGCCACACAGCATTATCTACTGCTGTCTCTTATTATCACTCCCTCAGATAAGATTTAGTCGTGCATCATATCAACAAAGTCAAGTGCAAAGGAGTCAGACAAGGGGAACACATTGCAACAATAGCAGCAGACTCTTGCTATCCTCCACCCCTTGTTTGGTGTGAATAGCTTTTGATGGGGCTCAAAGGTCCACGTTTGCAAAATCTAGTTTGCTCTGTCAAGCAGTTTCTGGGTTGCATCAAAGGCATAAGTCTGGAATGAGCCAGGAACTGGCAGTCATGGGACCAACCTGTAGTCAGGACTGAAGACCAGGGGAGGACTGAAGGGCAAACCAAGATCACAGCACAATCCAGAGCTCAGGACTTGCACCCTTGGCAAGGAGCTGTATGGGCGCCCCCCAAACCACTTCTCCCGTGTTTGATCTGGCCATGACAATGGCATTGTGTCACCACACACATATGCTCCATACACTCCATAGTCCCCAGTGGTCAACCTTCATGCTGCCTTGCCTTTTCTCCTACTGCTCAGCTCCCAGCTCTTGTCTAAACTCACAACCTTACCCAGATAACTGGAGACAGATTTATGGAGTATTTTTTGCCTATTTTGCCAACCCCTAGGCACACTTCTAATAATCAAGGATGAAGGGACGCAGCAGAGCTCAGGAACAATTTATCGCTCAAGCAGTGCCCAAGAGGAAGAGGAAGCCCTCTTAGATGCCTTCTTGATGAGGAATTTCCAATGGAATGCAGCCTTATAGCTAGCTTTTCTTGTTAGGTGGGATCGCCACATTCTAGGTGGGGTCTTTTTGTAGCAAAGGTGGATAGCACTAGCTAATCCCCCCCCCACTAATGGAAAGGATGGGAGGGCCGGGCCAGGAGATGAGAAAGGCAATGACTTTCCCCCTCACTCCTCCTCCATGTAAAGAGTGTGTTGACTATGTCATAACCTAATGGGCTATGCCAGGGGTGCAGAAACTCCAGTCTGTGAGCAAATTTTGGGCCACCAGGCTTCCCCATTTGGCCTGCGAGGCTGTTTTGAGCAAGCCACACCCATCCTCCCTATACTTGATGTCATAACTGATTAACCAAAATGGCGGGGGTGTTGGGAGGCTTTGAAGCAGGGACCTTATACTTAGTAGAATTGCTCCCCCTTCCAATCAGCCAATGTGAAGGCAGAGTTTGGGCACACCAAAACTGCTGTCATGTTTGTGCTTTTTCCCATAATTGTCTGATTATTCTGCTGTAACCTACTCTGAGGGCTTGATCTTGAATGAGGAAAAAACTAGACAAGGAAGAGAGACAGATAGATTGATTACTGGTAATGGGCTCTCTTTCTGCCACTCGCCCAATAATCATAACAAGGGGCAATTTGCTAGTCTTTACATAGCAAGGACAGTGTGCAGCTGACACACAAAACCAATGTCAGCCATGAATTTTCAATGGATTTTGTTTACTTGAAAGAACCAAACCAAACCAATAAGCGATAGCCAGTTTAAATTCCCCAAAGCTAAAAGTGTGTTATTCTTGGGGTTAGGTTAAGAAACAGCATAATCTGGCATTCATTAAGCTTAAAGTGAAAACTAACATCTGTGTCTTATGAGTGAGGGATAGGGTCTCATTTTTATATCTCTTCATATTTGGAAACAACATTTTCCCTAGAAAATTATGGTTTTGTGCCGTTCAGGAAAATGACATGAAACACGACAGTAATTCAACAATACCATATTAGCTACACCATATTAGTAGGATCTGCTTAATGGAAAATGCAAACATTTGAAGTGCTCAGTTTACAATCCCTCTTAAAAACGCAAGCATGCATCTGACCCTCTGGGATAGTTCTCCTTTGTTTCATATTCCGTTAAAACCCACATGCACCTACTACAGGAACTTTGGCTGACCTGTTCCCTGATTCATCACTGACAAGAAGGTAGATTCTGAAAATCAAGACAAATACAGTGTTAATAAAATTTGTTTTGCTACTGGATCACCTGAAGTACAGGCAAAATGCCAATGGCCTCACAAGTAAGGATGTAACAAGGCATAGTTTTCTTGCACACGGCACTGTTTCCCTCCCACTGCAGTTCATCTTTCACCCAAAACTTCACCATTTGCATCGCTGTTCCTCTGTGGCAAAATTGCATAACTTAAAGAATTAACATAATACTTGAGTTATGTTGTTATTGCGTTACTCTACCCCATTCATTTCAATGCAGAGGAACTGCATTGCAAATGTGTGTTGGGGGTGAGGGGGGGCATAATCAAGTATGCATCATTTGCAAACTAGAAGCAACAACAGCAGTAAATACCAATTTTCTTCACTGGTCTGATTTTCGTTCCAGACATGGAATGAATAAACATTGGCAATTTCTGCTTCTGCTTTCATTGGAATTCTCCCACAGCCCTACTCACAAGAGATGCTGAGCATAGAGCACATTGCAGTAGTCTAAGCGGGAGATAACCAGAGCATGTACCACTCTGGTGAGAAGTGTGCAGGCAGTTCTCTCAACTGGTGAACAGCCTTTACCAAAGGTGTCATAGGCTTTGAAGACACTCGAACTCAGGACGCAAGGGAGAAACGTGCTAAGAAGAAGGCACGCTTGGCAAATCCACACCATGATTAACTCCCACCCAGAAACCAATGTCCCCACTGTGGAAGGACGTGTCGATCCAGAATTGGCCTCCACAGTGACTTATGGACTCATTGTTAAAACCGTGTTTATGGAAGACAATCTTACTCGGCTACGAGTGATCACCAAAGAAGAAGAAGAGAAGAAGACCAGATGGAGCTTGTAGACAGAATTGACCTACACCTTCATGGACAGCTGTGAGTCCAAAATGACACCCAGGCTGCGCACCTGGTCATTCAGGGGCACAGTTACCCCATTAAGGACCAGGGAGTGCTGGGAGGAGCTGGGAGGACCACGGGGAGGAGCGCAGAGAGAAGAAATGCCATGGTGCATTGGTAACAGTGAAACCGGGCACCTTCATCTGCCCCAGCTGCAATAAAACATGTCTCTTCCGCATTGGTCTCTACAGCCATAGCAGGCGCTGTAACTCTCCAGTGGCTTGATGGTGTACTCTTCCATTTTCTTTTGAGAAAGATAGATGTCAACAACTCTCCCCACTGAAATGCCCCCCTCCAGAAGCTTCTATTTGCTTTGCTGAGCAAATTGAACAAGTGCCCCGCCTCCCCTAAAAACATGTTCTCAGTTGCATATGGGAAATGAAGCACCGTACAAAATTTAGAAAGCATTTTGCATCCTCTTCTCTTCTGACTCAATGTGAAGTTGGCCTCAAAGCTCAGGCCGTTCCAGTAACACAAAAGCTACATTTTAAAACTTGGAGAGAGGCTAAAACACTATACAACCGCTGCGTAATACAGACCAGTGGATTTCGCTCAATTCTTGGAAAACAGCTTGTTAAGGAACAAGCTATTTTGATTAAGAGTTTTCGCTCTCAGTAGATGTTTCTGTATGTTTTCAATTGCATTGGTAAAATGGACTCGGATGCCTTTGAAGGAACTATTCCAATCCGTCCTGTCAAAATGTATTTGGGGTTCCTGTTATCTCAACAATCCTGGGATTTCTTTTTTCTTTTTATTAAAAAAAAACGCATCAGAGTTTCAGGGGTTTATTGCTCGTATTTTGGAAGTAAGGCTGTATTGGTAAATCCTGACTTCTCTGGTTTCTTCAAATTATGCACCATGCATATGAAGTCTAGAATGTTCACCGTGACTTTTACACTTAGGGCTATGTATAGCCGGCACAAGGGGAAGCTGCAACAAAATGTTGCTCCTCTTCAGGTTTCTAGGCAGGCAGCCATGACCTCCATTCCTTCTCCAGCTTGGTTTCCCATGTCCTTGTCCACATCAGGCACTCAGCATTCTCTAGCCACTGAGCAGCCTGTTGCTGGAGGTTCCTTGTTTTCTTTTGTTTGACTCTTGAGGGGGGTTATCTTCTGCAATCTTTGGGGCAGCCTTGAGCATGCTGATAGGTAAAGGTAAAGGGACCCCTGACCATTAGGTCCAGTCGTGTCCGACTCTGGGGTTGCGGCGCTCATCTTGCTCTATAGGCTGAGGAGCCGGCGTTTGTCCGCAGACAGCTTCCAGGTCATGTGGCCAGCATGACAAAGCCGCATCTGGCAAACCAGAGCAGCACACAGAAACGCCGTTTACCTTCCCGCCAGAGCAGTACCTATTTATCTATGTGCACTTCGAGGTGCTTTCGAACTGCTAGGTGGGCAGGAGCAGGGACCGAGCAACGGGAGCTCACCCCGTCGTAGGGATTCGAACCGCCGACCTTCTGATCAGCAATCCCTAGGCTTTGTGGTTTAACCCACAGCGCCACCTGGGTCCCTAGTAGCATGCTGATACTAGACCAAAATCCCTTCCTCATTTTGTGAAGCCATTCTCTCCACCACCACCTCTCCCTGGCAGCCAGATGAGGAGGGGTTTTTGGTTTTGTTCAAGGTGGCAGGAGAAATTTATCTGAAATTCTTGTGGTGGCGTGGAGGGTTTAGTCCACCTTGCACTTTCAAAGACCCTGCTTTAAAAGCAAAGGTGTCACCAGTGGCAAAAGAACTACTTGAAGGCGAGTGGAGGTGGCGTGTGTGCTTATATTCAATAATACAACTTCACGGTGGCATGAACTCATAATACAACTTCATGAACTCATGATATCATAATACAACTTCATAGTGGCAAAAGATGAAATTAAAGAAGGGTTCGTCATGTATAAAGTAGTAGAACCATGGAAATCAATGTGACTGAAGTTAGCCATTGGTTTCAATGGGTTTTGCTCTAAACATAACAGTTAAGTCTGGATCCAACCTGACATTATTTTATACTAAAATAATAATAAAAATAATAAATCTTAATACTAGCCAAAACTTCTTGGGGTGTCTTGGATGCCTTTATTTTGCTATTGGTGTACCAAATTACTGCTGAGCGATTGGCTTCCTGTTCTTCCTAAACATTTTAAAGATCTCAGCTCAAAACTGATTTAATTAAAGGTGGATCAACTTCCAGTAGCAGTGGCAGAGCTGAAATTACATAGGGAAAGGATTTGTGATGCAGCCACTGAAATATCATGAACAAACCATACACCTGTTTTCAATATACCTAATAGCTGGCTTTTATTCGTGTGTGTGTGTGTGTGTGTGTGTGTGTGTGTGTGTGTATCACATAACTTAAACTGGGGAATTGTCCTTTCAGCATATTTTCCCTGTAACTGGATGAAGAGTATATACAGGCAGAAATGAGGAAATGTTCGTTCCAATTTGAAGATGAAGGATGGGAAGAACAATAGCATTTGATGTGCCAAACAGCAGAGACTGAAAGTTGGCTTGAAATGTATGATGGAAAGGGAACAGGAAATATTGTTGCTGAAAGTGGAACTGAAAAAGGTCAGCAGCCTGAGCTAAATTCAGACATTCAGATCCTACATCCAATGAATGTGCATAGGGAGGGCAAGCGCCCAGCATGTACATTAACATAATCCCTGAGTGGAGCCCCTGCAGGTATATCTGTACTTGCAGAGGGCTATTTTCATGTGCCAAGAAGACAATACATCTTAACTGATCCAATGTGTTCGGGGAGGGAGTGTGCACAACTGTCTCCCTACAGGGGCGGATTTTGGTAAACTTTGATAGAATGGCACCCTGAGTGAGGCCAAAATTTGGTGCCCTCAAATGGATCTTCTCAGTGATGGCTTCTCAACTTTGTGCCCCCTTGGCTTGACACACTACACAAGGGAACCACCTGCACCGCCCTACATCTGGCGCTGCTCTCCACAAATCCCATTTGCAGGTACACACATTAAACTAGTAAATAATTCCATCGTGTTATTCCCACCCCATCTCTTCAGATTGAACCATTAAGAGGGCTGGCAGCATCCAGATGCTTCCATCCCCATGCACACTTGTAGGGCTAACAGAGGCAGGGTAAAATTCTTGCAGCTTTTTGATCAGAGTTAACACACTGAATTGGGCCCAGAAAACTATTGGCAAAATTGTTGCCACAGAAATTTGCACTGTCTGCAATTTCTGGACCATCCTCGAGGGCAGCCCCACATAGAATGTATTCTAGCAGTCCAACCGGGAGAAGCTCAGTTAGCTTCTATAGTGGCATGGGCAGAGCAGTTTACATACACTGACTGTGCTGCCTTAACATCTGAAAGGGCCCTTGATGAAAATTGATTTTGTGTCCCATTTTGTGTGTCCAGGTTGGTCCCACTAGTAACACATGATAATTGCATTCAAAGGGATGGCAGGGATCACGAATTGTATAATACTGGATGAGGGATTCATCCTTGTTGCACAGAGGAACAGGCATTTTTGCTGTTGCATTTTGGCAAACCTCCTCTTTCTACATGTCCTTGGTCAAGAATTGAACCAATGATGAAGTAGGAAAAAGCAACTAGGCCTGCAGTTCTTTTGTAGTTAATATTTGACAATATCTTACCCAAGCAGGGACGTGGGTGGCACTGTGGTCTAAACCACTGAGCCTCTTGGGCTTGATGATTGGAAGTTTGGCGGTTCATAGAATCATAGAATCGTAGAATCATAGAGTTGGAAGAGACCACAAGGGCCATCCAGTCCAACCCCCTGCCAAGCAGGAAACACCATCAAAGCATTCCTGACAGGTGGCTGTGAAGTCTCTGCTTAAAGACCTCCAAAGAAGGAGACTCCACCACACTCCTTGGCAGCAAATTCCACTGTCGAACAGCTCTTACTGTCAGGAAGTTCTTCCTAATGTTTAGGTGGAATCTTCTTTCTTGTAGTTTGAATCCATTGCTCCGTGTCCTCTTCTCAGGAGCAGCAGAAAACAACTTTTCTCAATCCTCTATATGGCATCCTTTTATATATTTGAACATGGCTATCATATCACCCCTTAACCTTCTCTTCTCCAGGCTAAACATACCCAGCTCCCTAAGCCGTTCCTCATAAGGCATCGTTTCCAGGCCTTTGACCATTTTGGTTGCCCTCCTCTGGACACGTTCCAGCTTGTCAGTATCCTTCTTGAACTGTGGTGCCCAGAACTGGACACAGTATTCCAGGTGAGGTCTGACCAGAGCGGAATACAGTGGTACTATTACTTCCCTTGATCTAGATGCTATACTCCTATTGATGCAGCCCAGAATTGCATTGGCTTTTTTAGCTGCTGCATCACACTGTTGACTCATGTCAAGTTTGTGGTCTACCAAGACTCCTAGATCCTTTTCACATGTACTGCTCTCGAATTCGCACGATGGGGTGAGCTCCCGTTGCTCTGTCCTGGCTTCTGCCAACCTAGCAGTTTGAAAGCACGCCAGTGCAAGCAGATAAATCAGTACCGCTGCGACGAGAAGGTAAACGGCATTTCCATGTGCTCTGGCACTCGTCACTGTGTCCCGTTGCACCAGAAGCGGTTTAGTCATGCTGGCCACATGACCCGCTAAGCTGTCTGTGGACAAACGCCGGCTCCCTCAGCCTGAAAGCGAGATGAGCACCACACCTCATAGTCACCCTTGACTGGACTTAACCGTCCAGGGGTCCCTTACCTTTTTTTTTTTTTGTCTTACCCTAGTATCAGAAATGGTTCCAGTGGCATCGATAGTGAAGAAACTGACGTTGTTGCACTGACTCTGATAAACAGCAATAGCAAATGCAGACAGTAGTCATGACAATCAAGACTGAGCAGTAGACTTCAAAGGGAGACAAACATTCTGGGACTCTGAGATCACAGCAGATCAGGAAGAATTGTAGTTTTCCCCCCCTCTTATTATTATTTCTTTTGGAACAATGAGGAAAATAGGCCACATATTGGTTCCTGGCTCACAGATTGGATGTTGCTAGCTGCAAAATTTTCAAATCTTAAAAATATTTTTATTCTATTGTGCTTATGTTATGAGCATGTTTTGTTTGATCTTGGCAGAGAGATCCTCAGAGAGGGTGGGAGACACAACTCAACCACTCTAGCGCATTCAGCAATTGGAAACATATTGAAAATCTTTTTTATTTCCTTCCAGAAAGACCAGTAAGAGCCTACTGGCATTTTTTTTCACAAAGTATTACACAATAATACTGAATCTTCGTCAAGGATGCTAAACTTTTGCACATGCAGTACATTTTTCTCAAGCTGACAGCTATTTCAGATGTGATCTGTTATGTTAGAGGAACAATTGACCAAGACCAATTAAAAGAGGCATGCAAGTGCAACTTGCTGTTCAGGCAATAAGATATTAAGATATTATTATTATTAACAATTCATACACCGCTTAACTTTGTTAAGTGGTTTACAAAGATAACATTGTTAGAACTGTAAAATCAAACTTCAATTAAAATGTCTGCTGGACTTTTTTCCTTTAGTATTCCATGGGCACTGGAAGTTCAGTAGTGAGCGAGCCTGACTGGCTTCATACTGGAAGGGAGTTCCATAAAGTTGAACCTACATTGCTAAATACATGGGTCCTTGTGGATATGAGCCATGCATCTGAGTCATGGGGGACCTCTAACAGTGCCTCCCTGATAGACTTCAGTGACCAGGCAGGGATATAAGGGGTTAGGCAGCCCTTGAGGCATCCTGGACACAAGTTGTTAAGGGCCTTGTAAATTAATGCAGTTCGGATGCTCATACGCTGGTCCAGCAGCGTATGGACACCCGAACTTTGGAGCACCAGAGTTTTGTGCTGGCGATGGTCTCTCCCTATCAACAGTCTAGACGCAGCTGGAGCCTCTGGACCAGGCTGAAGGGTAGATCCATAAAGAGCACATAGAATTATAGAACTGTAGAGGTGGAATGGATCCTGAGAATCATCTTAGTCCAACCCCCTGAAATGCAGGAATATGCAAATGTTGCATATATTGAGAACGATAAGGCCAACACAGTGAGGGACGCATTAACCCAGGAGTTTGGACCTGTTCCTGACACAGCCCGTTACTACAAGAAAGAAGGTATTAACTGGGTAGTGGTTGGGGATGAGAACTACGGTGAAGGCTCAAGTCGGGAGCATGCAGCACTGGAACCACGGCATCTTGGAGGAAGAGCCATCATTGTCAAGAGCTCTGCCAGGATTCATGAAACCAATCTGAAGAAGCAAGGCCTCCTGCCACTGACATTTGCTGATCCAGCTGAATTAGTTTTTTTTTTTAAATGACTGATGTTTTAATGTATTTTTAATCTCCTGTTGGAAGCCGCCCAGAGTGGCTGGGGAAACCCAGCCAGATGGGCGGGGCATAAGTAATAAATTATTATTAATTATTATTATTATTATTATTATTATTATTATTATTATTATTATTATTATTATATGCAGCTACCCCATACAGGGATTGAACCTGCAACCTTGGCGTTATCAGCACCATGCTCTAACCAGAGGAGCTATCCACTTGGATCAAACATAGCAACAGTCGAATCTTGGTGTTACCAATGCATGAATCACCCCATGGCCAGACTATCCATATCCAACAACAGTTGTAGTTGGCAGACCAGCAGTAGCTGGTGAATGGCACTCCTGGACACAGAGGCCTGTTATGGGATGTTATGGAAGTTCAGCTGTAGTCTGAAAGAATGGTTTGCATTGCTAGTAGTGCATTTTGGCAAGGTCTCAGTGGTCTACACGCTATCAGGAGGAAAAGGAAGAAGCCGGAATTTATTGTCCTTAATCATCGCTCTTTTTCATTTAGAAAAAATGTACTTATTTGGGGGTGGGGGAATTACACTGCAGATCAAATAGTGAATGATAATTCATTCCAGGCCACTGCGGGAAATTAAAATGCCAACTCCGAGCTGCCCTTGGAGCTCTGCCGCCACCATGGCCAGATATGCTTGAAGGGAACACACGAGGCAGCACTTTGCTTAAACCAGGACTTGGCCCTGCAAGTTCTGGCTGAGTGTTGCTACTTGGCCAATTCTCTTGGTTCCAGTCTGGAACCAATATCCAGCTCTGTTTCTCTGCATGCCTGGAGGGGTCCTTGCCCGTTACATCACCATCCTGTTTTGGAGTGCCAGACTTTTAGCAGAGGCAATTGTGATACATCATGCACATGAAATATTGAAAGAAAACTTTTGATTTCTTGTGAAATCAAAATAAATCAATAAAAAAAATAAAAAAAATCCTTCCAGTAGCACCTTAGAGACCAACTAAGTTTGTTCTTGGTATGAGCTTTCGTGTGCATGCACACTTCTTCAGATACAGTGTGCATGCACACTAAAGCTCATACCAAGAACAAACTTAGTTGGTCTCTAAGGTGCTACTGGAAGGAATTTTTTTATTTTGCCCTAATTTAGTGTTGGTGTGTGATTTTGGCCACGGTAATTCAAAGATGAACTAGATCAGATTTTGGGCACAGCTGAATTTGGATAAATCAGGGTATTTTTGGAGGTTGGTGCAACTGGTGCTATAACTGACATGAAATTTCATTCATAGCCGTTATTATATCCCCAAACAAATGGTGCAAGTGTCCTATGGGATATTTTACATATTACAATTTCAATAGAGGAGCCTAATCAGTTGTCCCCTATGCTAGAAGAGTCCATGTCACAAATATGGTTCAATTCATGATTGAGTTACTATTGCCACCCATACAAACAACAAACTTAAAGTAGGGCCGCCAAACTCATTTATTCTTTTTAGAATGACCCGCCATTCAATAAAAAATCAATAGTTTTAACATTCCGTGCAGGTGGAATTGCAAAACAGGCCCCACTGAGGTTAACAAATGTTCGTTTCATTTGATCACAAAGTTAGTAAATCCCCAAAATGGCAAAAAAAGCCAAACCTACACACTTTTCTCCAAAGGATCAACACAACACATTCATGCAATGAACACAATTTGAGCATTCCATGCACACAAACCACCATATATGGACACAACTGCCCTCACTATTCAGTCCAGAACAGAGATGGGTGGGTGGGTTTTCCAGTATCAAAACATCTTGGAAGAGGCAGTTTTTGGATCTGCAGAGGTAGACCGACCAACAAAATCTAGTCATCTCCAGATTTTGGCATTCTCTCTACTCACTACTGATATTAGGCATCCACACACACTTTTAAAGAAACACTAAAGTTGATGGTACAGTATCTCTGGAAGTCTTCCTTTTATAGAAGCCTTTTGTAAAGCTTACAGTGTGCCTTGATTAATAGGCTTTCTCTGTATTGTGTCATGATTTCTATGTATTGTATGGGTTTTCTTTGTGATTTTTTTCCTGCTTTATGAAAGAAGGCTGTGTAAACACAGGTGGGCTGGATGAATGATCTCATATTAGTTAACATATACAGGGATTTTTATAGGGCAAAAAAAAAAAAAAGATCAAATGACAGGACACTATCATAATTATTTCTCATTTTGTTGTAGCTGAGACTACCCTTTTCACGAATGGCATAGATAACAGTTGCAAGGGAAGCCAGATATCCCCTGCCACAGACGTGACTGTGATGCAAATACGATGCACCTGCTGTTCCGAGAATAAGGTAGCTGTCAGCAGATCTGCACATGCCTTTCTTTAACATCTACCTGAGTTTCCTAGGCAGTCTACAGGCCATTGAAACAGAAATCTGATACAAAAATTAAACGATTTAAAAAAACACCAAACCCAATGAAACCAATGATTATGAGCTAAAACAAACTCAAGCATAGCAACTGAAAACGTAATGCACTAAAGCAGATGATTGTATTGTAAGTAAAAGGCCCGCATGCCTAAAAGGTTATAGAGTGGGTGGGTAATCCATAAATTGGATGCCACCACTTGAAAGGTCTTGATTGCCAGTCACCTCATGTCATTAGGAGGAAGGACCATGTGAAGGTTTTCTGATGAAGATCTCAAGACCTGGACAAGTATATATGGGAGAAGGCAATTTCATACCAATGAAAATAGGGGCGCCCTTTTCAACTACTATTACTACTACTACTACTACTACTACTACATAATAATAATAATAATAATAATAATAATAATAATAATTAATAGCCCATCCATTTGACTGGGTTGCCCCAGCCACTCTGGGCAGCTACCAACATATATAAAAACATAATAAAACATTAAACATTTTTTTAAAAATTCCCTATGCAGGGAAAAATTCCCTATGCAGGAAATTCCCTATGAACTGCCTTCAGATATCTTCTAAAGGTTGTATAGCTACTTATCTCCTTGGCTTGGGGGGGGGGGCGGAGTGTCACATAACTCCATACCCTCCAACATTTCTCTGATGAAAATAGGGACGTCCTAAGGAAAAGCGGGACATTCTGGGATCAAATTAGAGACCAGGACTGTCCTGGAAAATAGGGACACTTGGAGTGGTCAGAAGACCACTGGTACAGCCCCAGACTTCTGCTTGTCCCACCACATCCCCCCCCCCCCCGGGAAAACCAGGACACAGGAGCAGCAACACTCTCCCCACTTGACCTGCACAGCAACTGGAATGCAGAGGAGCTAGTCCTGTGGAGATAGCATGAGTTAGCTGAGGTAGCGCAAAGCAAGATACACTCTCTCCCCTCCTCCCTCATGCGCAGAAGGATTCAGGAGAGGTGAGGGTAGCAGCGAAGTCCTCCCTCTTGTGTTTTGCTTTGGAGCAGGCAGAAGAGACTCGCCACACATCTGCTGACTCCGGTGCTAAGCGCAATACGAGAGCATTGCTTGCTGCTGCTCCCGCAAGTCCTTCACATGTGCCAGAGGACTCTGGAGAGGAGGGAGGTGGAGGTGGACGTGTCCTGCGGTGCTGAGCTTCGGAGAAGGCAGAAGCAGCTCCCTGCTCAAAAACCTAGCATGATTCGGCACCTCTCTAGATCTGCCTGTGATTCGCAGGCAGTTTCAGGAAAGGGGGTGTAGGCTACATGCTGCTGATTGTTTTCACCAGCAGGCTGGAGAGCTCCTGGGGTGGTTGCATGTAGATTTGAGAAGATCTGGCATGAGCTTAAGCTTTTTGCGTCTGGAAAACTGTTACATGCTCTTTTGAATGGTGCGTGGATACACAGGAGAAAATGCGTCTTTTCTCCATGCCCCTCTTCCTCCTCTCTCAGCTGCCTGCTTTGGGACTATTTAAGCATTCTGCATTTCTTTTGTGGGATCAACATGCAATGGGAAGGTTGCAATCCCATCCCGTAAAGGTCATGGCGGAATTGGTTTTACATCATTTTAATTGTTTCTCCTATTTCAGAGAGTGATTTTATTGACTTTTGGCCTTACAGCTTCGGTGCTCATATTTAGACAGATGTGAAAAGCAACGGGGACTTGGGCCGGCATTTAAGACGGCCAGAAAGACCCAGACATTCTTGCAAGCTGACGCAATCGAGTCATTACTGTTGATTGCAAAAAGAGACCCCCCAAAGACCCTCTTATCTCATTGTCTCTTCCTTTTCCTAAAAAATGCATGGCTGTAATTGCAAGAAGCCACCCAACACCATCTGGTTGTTTGGACGGATTGCTGTTCACAGGTAAAACAGGAGATAAGGGACTTTGGGTGGGTGGGACTTTGGGGACACATTTCAAACAACACTAAAAATCACAACTACGACTACTGGTGAGGCTTTTTTAAATTTAGAAAGAAAAGGTGGAACGCGACTAAAGTCTGTAAAATTGGTCAAGTGGATGCAGAAAATGTACACGTTAAAAAGGATTGCATGTTAAAAAGCAAGAGTTTTTCTAGAAATATTTAGAGCATCCAAATTTGCAACTTCCCCATCTTAGCAATAGGAAACACAGTTGTGATACAGTTGTGACTTGTGGCAGAAGTAGGATTTGAAACCAAGCTTGCTCAGCTCAGAGCAGCAACTTAGCCAAATGCATAGACTCTAAACCCGCAATGAGGTTGGATTGCACCCAGGTGCCCTTCTACGGATCACGGGTACATTTATGCGTAATTTGCATTATTTCTCACAGGTGTAGCACTTCAGATGCACCACAACGGTCTGCTTAGTCTGCACAGTGATGTGATTGTGGTGTGTTAATCTGTGCCGTGACACAGCCTTGGTCCTGCAGCACATTGTTTCATTTAAAACAGGTACATTTCATCCCAGGACAGTCCGTCCCATCACAACACCAAGCCAGGCACAGGTGCAGGGACAGCCTAACGCTCCCTTTCCTTTCTTCATCAGCTGTGACCACGGAACCTTGGAACGCGATGAAAACCATTCTCCAGGCAACACCCCCCCCCAAAAAAAACCCTTTACAAATTCCCATTTTCCTTCTGCGGTCTGATGCCATTTACTTGCACTTTGAAATGCATCTGCATGCAATCCTCTTTTGTAACGCAAACAAGGGTGAAGCTATGAAACATCGTATAGCTGTCATAATAGCACATGATGCCTCTTGCCTCATGGGCTCGCTTTTTTTGTTTGTTTGTTTCTGAAGCAATGCGTGCATCTGAGAGGCGTTCCTCTTGGGGAGACAGCTGCACATCTATGCAGCCATTAGTCAGGCGTGTTAAGGATAGGACTGAAGACAAAGAGGGAACTTTGAGAGAACAATATCAGACAGGGGGGAAGAAAAAGGCCATGGTGTGCTTTCCAACAGCGGAAAAAGACCAAAGGAAAAGTGGCACGTGCTGAACAGGACAATGAATTTCTCTTCAGGGTTGTTGTTTTTATTATTATTATTATTATTATTATTATTATTATTATTATTATTATTATTATTCAGAATGCATGAACCACCTGAATGGTGTGCAAAAACACACCCAGAAACCAATGTCCCCACTGTGGAAGGACGTGTGGATCCAGAATTGGCCTCCACAGTCACTTACGGACTCATTGTCAAAACCGTGTTTATAGAAGACAATCTTACTCGGCTACGAGTGATTGCCAAAGAAGAAGAAAAGTTAATACGAGTAACAAAAAAATATCGAAAACATGAATTCATCAAGAAGCAAAAACTGATAGGGGGAAACCCTCAAAACAGCCCATTGAGGACTGAGCATTCTCCAAGCCCATGAAATGCTGCTGGAGGGAAGAGAACATTAAATGGAATATCCTGGAAAAGGGGGTAGCTGGCTAGATCCCTGAACAGGAACATTCTATACTGCAACATTTTGTTGTAGGTCCCCCTTTTTTATATATGCGCACCAGAAACAGTTCAGTTACTTATCCCCACCCCACCCCCACATTCTGAAGTGGAACAGTCCAGGAACAGTTTTGTGACCTCATCTCCATTTATGAGAACAGATGTCACGGCCCCGTTTTATTTCAGTGCTACTTCTTCCCAAGAAAGTGTGCTTAGGATCGCTGCTGCTGCGGCAGGCCCACCAAAATCAACAGTAGGAAGGCTCTCAAGAAAGTGGCTGGAAGGCTGCAGAGATGAATTAGGTCCTGATTGACGGAGGAGGCCATGTTAAAAATAATTAGTAGCAAATGCTAACTGTCTGTGCTCTGCAAAAAAAAAAAAAAAAAAAAAAAAAGTAAATAAAAAATAGCAACATATCCTTCCTGTGAGAAGAACATATAATATGCAACAGAACACATAATATGCAACAGAGGTTTGTCAGAAAAGAATGAAAGCAAAATTCAATGAACAGCCTCTGCAGCTAAAGATTACGCCAGGACTTCTTCTGGTTTAGGAGAACAAGTCATCAAAAGTGTCCAGCAGGTTCGGATGTTTGCAGACAAACACTCATGATTAGAGTGTGTGGAAGGAAACCCCACACTGTTCAAACTGATGGCGTTTGTTTCGGAAGATGTGTACGGCTTATGAAATAGTTAATGTGAGTTAGATGGGTGAGATGCAAACAATACAGAAGGATGGAATGAATTCAGCGCTAGGATTGTTGTTGTTGTTGTTTAGTCGATTAGTCGTGTCCGACTCTTCGTGACCCCATGGACCAGAGCACGCCAGGCATTCCGCCTGTTGTTATTGTCCATGGAGTTTTCTTGGCAGGCATACTGGAGTGGATGGCCGGTTCCTTCTCCAGCGCTAGGATTATACGGCCTTTAACCTGGCAAATTACAATTTCTTTCTAGCCCCAAATCTATTAGTTGACCTCATGTCGCTGCAACCACAGCTACAGCCATTGAAATCTTTATTATTATTAAATATGGAGTTGGTAAACAGTTCAATAATGCCTGATTATTCAGCCTTATTACTGCCATTCACAGTTTTACTCAGCAATTTCAGTTTTCAGAAAGGGGGCGGAAAGCAAAATCCCAACATTGGTTTTGAAAGTAAACCATGCCACACTTTGTTGGGAGATCATATAATTAGTAGTAGTAATAATAATAATAATAATAATAATAATAATAATAATATAAATCCTATATAATAAAGAGCAAGTGTCTCTGCGTCCAGTGTCCCTGTGTCCCTGGGTTTGCGGTACTGCGCATGTGCCCCACGGATGGGGGCCCCGCGGCGGCGCGGGCCAAGGCGGGAAGGGCGGCAGGGGGCGGCGGAGGATCCGCGGCACTCGCCTGGGAGGAATTGGCGACGGAGCTCCCGGTCCGGCTGCCGCGTCCGGGGTGTCGGGGATGGGCGACTCGCACAAAAGGCAACGGGCAAAGGAGTCTCTTCGTGAGGGGCGCTGCCGAGGGGGGGGGGGTCCTGGCTGGCGGCGTTAGCGGTTCCCACGGGCTTTCCCCAGGCACATAGCCCGTCAAGTATTGCACTCAAGTCCTGCTTTTAATTGACTGACTCCAAAATGCATATGATTTGGTCACTGTGAGAACAGGAAGTTGTATTAGATAGGATACTGTTCTAGCACCCGTTAATTTAACGGGCTTAAAGTCTACTAGTAATAATAATAATAATTTTATTATTTATGTACCGCCCATCTGGTTTGCGTTTCCCCAGCCACTCTGGGTGGCTTACAACATACCTAAAAACATAATAAAAACATAAATCCTTAAAAACTTCTCTAAGCAGGGCTGCCTTCAGATGTCTTCTAAAAATCAGATAGTTGTTTATTTCCTTGACATCTGAAGGGAAGGCATTCCACAGAAATAATAATAATAATAATATTTGCTTTTAAATGGGGCTATTAGATATCTTGCTTGAGCACTGAGCTGAAAAGATAGCATGTGGAACACAAGCTTCAATTTCCCTCCCGTATGCACAGCAATTTCGTCCTCTCAATTATTGCCACTCCTTCGAATTTACAAAGCCTCACTTTCCAGATAAAAATAAATCCAGTGCTCTTTGTCACTTAAGATCTGTCAGCATATTAACGGGATCAGTTGTGAAGTTTGGATAATACTTAATTGCTCTTCATAATTTTTAAAAATCCTAATTGCCATGCAGCTGAGGCACTGCAAAGTTCAGAGCTCAGAACCAGTTGCTTAGCTCCCTCTTGAGTCCACATGGAAGCTTTTAGATAGAGATAATTCTTCTCTTCTTCCTTCCATAGTCTGGTTTTGTTTAATTTTGTTATACAGTGAGTAACTCTTCTAATACGACTGAGTTCCAAGGCTTCTTTATTCCATTCCTGGAGTTGCAGCCCTTCAAACGCAAGGCGTCACGGATGAAATTCAAATTAGGGACACTTCTGAGCACTTCTAATAAGTATTATTATTATTATTATTATTATTATTATTATTAATCACTTATATCATTCCGGGGCCAAAGAACTCAGCCTAGTGTTTTTTTTTCTAATTGTGGCTGGTGGGGCGGGAAGAGAAGATTGCCAAATCGCAATTTTCAGGTGGGTGGCAAAAATAATAATAAAATAATAATAAAATAATAAAAATAATAATAAAGGAGGGCCACCATTTTGGGGAGGAGGTGGCAGAGGGTTCAGCTAGTGGAGGCAACTTCCTCTGCCACCCCAGCAATGGGAATGATGCTACCTGATGGACATAGCATCGTTCCCGCTGGACATTTAGCAGAAAGAGAATGCCCTGCCACTAGGCTGCTCTTTGCAGCTCTGCTGCTGGATGATTTAGAAAAGAAAAGAAAGGGGAACCTGCTACCAACTCTTTGAAAAATGGCACGCCGCCATCACCCCCACATTTTTATTTTTCACCACCCAAAAGTGGACGCTCCTATGCCTGCCTCTTCTCTTGATATTCACTTGTGCCTGTGGTGGGAAGAATGGTACCTCTGTTCAGAAAGTTCTCCCTCCTACACTCTGGTCAGTGACCGAAATAAATTGATTCATTCATTCATTCATTCTCTCTCCTGTCACATGCAAGACAGGTGCCATCTTCTTGCTACTTCCTGAAGTCCATCCTTTCGCAAGAAGGCTTTGAGGTGAATGTATTTGTCCTGGTCTTTTTCTGCATTGGATTTGAATCTCTCTCTCTCTGTGGGTGGGTGGGCATCTAGAACCATCAAACTGAGTTGGAAGGGACCCTGAAGGCCATGTACTCCAAACCTCTGCAATGCAGGAATCTCAACTAGAGCGTCCCTGACAGATGGCCATCCAACCTCTGCTTAAAAACATCCAATGAAGGAGAGTCCACAACCTCCCAGGGGAGACCATTCCTCTGCCAAATAACTCCCATTGTCAGAAAGTTCTTCCTGATGTTTAGTTGCAATCTCCTTTCTTGCTACTTGAATCCATTGGTTTGGGTCCGAACCTCTGGAGCAGGAGAAAACAAGCTTGTTCCATCTTCCATGTGACAGCCCTTAAGATATTTGAAGATGGCTATCACATCTCCTCTCAGCCCCCTCTTTCCCAGGCTAAACATACCCAGCTCTCTCAACAGTTCCTCATAAGGCTTGGTTTCCAGACTCTCCTCTGCACCTTCCTCTGCACACGTTCCAGCTTGTCAATATCCTTCTTAAATTGTGGTGCCCAGAACTGGACACAGTATTTCATCTGTGATCTGACCAAGGCAAGACTTCCCTGGATCTGGACACTATACTTCTGTTGATGCAGCCTAGAATAGCACTAGCTTTTTTTGTTGCTGCATCACACTCTTGACTCATGTTTAAG
Source organism: Darevskia mixta (assembly GCA_034641385.1). NCBI lineage: Eukaryota > Metazoa > Chordata > Lepidosauria > Squamata > Lacertidae > Darevskia > Darevskia mixta. The sequence continues at coordinate 1,918,981 of JAWWNH010000062.1, read as the reverse complement.
CTTGTGGTCTACTAAGACACCTAAGACACCTACTGGCAAGTCTGTCTATCTATCTATCTATCTATCTATCTATCTATCTATCTATCTATCTATCTATCCAAATATTGCTTTAATTGTTTTTAGGTATGTTTTTATTGTCAAATTGCACTGAGATTTTTCAGAGTAAAGTGATTCATAAATTAAACAAACAAATAATATCGCCTCCCCCTCCCTCCCTCTCCCTCTCCCTCTCTCTCTCTCTCTCTCTCTCACACACACACACACACACCATGAAAGTATGGTAAGTACTGAAACTCAACACCCACACTCCCAAGGCTCTTTGCCTCTCTGAATGTTACATAAAGAATTCAAATGAGAAGGTGCTCCGTGATCAGAATTAACAAGATGGCTGAGCCGTTTCCCGCCCCTCCCCTCCCCGGCCCTGCTTCCCCCCCCAACTCTCTCTCTCCTGCATGATCATATCAGGGCTGTCTGCAGGGCCCTTGCAAATAGACAAGAAATTGGCAAAAGGGTTAATTCCATTATAGCCTGAAACAGATGGACAGGACAAAAGCTGAGGCACTTGTTGCCTGTCAGCCCAAAGGACAAGAGATTGCCTTGGGGAAGAACGAGCTCTACACCTGGGCTAGAGAACTGGAATCAGTCCCAGACGCAGATATTTTTTTTTAATGTTTCCTCTTTCCACTCTCCCTCCACCCCTTTCAACAAGCATGATTATTTTTCCCAAGTGGGGGGGGGGGAAGCTGTCTTTTAATTTTTGTTGTTGCTCTTCCATTCAATCTTGCTATCGTTCGAAAAAAATCAGTTCCCATATGCATAATCTTTATGCATCCTGAAAAGAGAAAGAGTCAGATAGATGTATCGGCTTCAGAGAAATTCATTCCTTAATTCTTACGTCTGCTTTTGCATCTGCATTCTGTTGCTGCCTGACAACTATGGAAACATTTTGATGTGATTATGCCAGGGTTGATGAGGGGCCTTTTTTTTTGGTCTACATCAGGGTTGCGGAAAACAGAAGTGAAAGGAATGAAACCCAACCTTCAGTCATGGCATTCATTATGCAAAATAAGTAATGCAATATTTTCTCTAATAGGCTAATGTCTGCTGAGGTGTTCTCGGCAACCATTCTTTTCTCCAGGGGCCCAGTCAGCCCATTCATGAGTGATCAGACTTTCTAATACATTTGGTGCCACCTAGGTAAAAGGTGGCGCTGTGGGTTAAACCACAGAGCCTAGGGCTGGCCGATCAGAAGGTCGGTGGTTCGAATCCCCGCGATGGGGTGAGCTCCCGTTGTTCGGTCCCTGCTCCTGCCAACCTAGCAGTTTGAAAGCACATCAAAGTGCAAGTAGATAAATAGGTACCACTCCGGCGGGAAGGTAAACGGCGTTTCCATGCGCTGCTCTGGTTCGCCAGAAGCGGCTTAGTCATTCTGGCCACATGACCCGGAAGCTGTACGCCGGCTCCCTCGGCCAGTAAAGCGAGATGAGCGCCACAACCCCAGAGTTGTCCGTGACTGGACCTAATGGTCAGGGGTCCCTTTACCTTTACCTTTAGGTAAAAGGTAAAGGACCCCTGGATGGTTAAGTCCAGTCAAAGCGACTATGTGGTTGCGGCGCTCATCGTGCTTTCAGGCCGAGGGAGCCGGCGTTTGTCCACAGACAGCTTTCCGGGTCATGTGGCCAGCATGACTAAACCGCTACTGGCGCATGGAGGAGGACCGTGACTGAAGCCAGAGTGCATGGAAACACTGTTTACCTTCCTGCCACAGCAGTACCTATTTATTTGCTACTTGCAATGGGGTCCTTAAGGAATTTGTTATTTGCAAATTCTGATTCAAATGGACTTGGATCTGTATCTAATATTGTGGACACGGTTAGCAAAACACAGTTCTTGACAAACCATACAAAAATGCTTATAGATAGAGATTGGGAATTTGACCGGGCTGGAAGACTGGAGGGTTTGGGTTCCCCGACCCCTTGCAGGCCAATTTGATAGAATCCCACCTGTCAATCATCTGACATCACCATAACATCAGGTAAAACATTTCTCATTGCAGACAGGCTTGAATTCAGTGTTGGCAAAGGAAAAAATGATTTCCTTTGCAGCCTGGCTTATGTTGTGGTGCTGAGGATGATGACGGGTTATAGCAATTTAAAATTCATAATTAAAAACATTTAAAAGAAATTTCACATATGTATCAGGTGTCAAAGGCCAGGGTAAAGAGGTGTGTTTTCACCAAAAGCTGTACAGCAAAGGTGCCAGGCATACCTCTACATTCAAGTCAGGCTTCAAAAAATAAAAACGATTCTTTGCACAGTTCAGCTTCACTTGTAAGTCTCTGAGAGTGTCAGTTGCTGATGTCGGTCTTAGGTTCAAATCTTCTCTAATTCATGAAGCTTAGTGACCTTGGTCTGTCTGTCTGTCTGTCTGTCTGTCTTTCTCTGCCAAAAGCTGTTTCTACAACTCTGAACTTCTCAGGGAAATGGGGGGAGGGGGTGGAGAATCAAAATTCTATAAACAAATCTGAAACACACCTATCCTTCAAAATTCAAACTTTTCTGAATTTTGCTATGCTGCTTTCTAGCCAGGTGGTGTGTACAAACAATGCACATTCGTGGGTAAAGTGAGCATTAAAAATACACACCAGTTTATACACAGGTGTATACAACATAAAAAACAAATTACATTAGGTGAAACTGCTTTGCAACAAATGTGTATGTCAGGCAAAATTGCAGACAGAGGTGTACAGTGGTACCTCGGGTTACATATGCTTCAGGTTACAGACTCTGCTAACCCAGAAATATTACCTCGAGTTAAGAACTTTGCTTCAGGATGAGAACAGAAATCGGGCAGCGGTGGGGCAGCGGCAGGGGGAGGCCCCATTAGCTAAAGGTTAAGAACGGACCTCTGGAACGAATAAGTACATAACCAGAGGTACCACTGTATATTCGGGGGGGGGGGTCACACTAAAATGGGTGATGAATTTTCATGACTCATTAGCATTTTCATGAGGACTATTCTTCTTCTTTTTTTTTAAAGCAAAATAATAGGGAAATACTGAGAACTGAACTTAAGATAGGAAAAATGAGAAACCAAAATCATCAGATTTGCCTATTCCTACTTCTGAGTAAAAATGTCATGAGTGTCAAGACAGTGGTGGTGAAATTACTTGGTGCAATCCCTGAGAGATTGTATGTTGAGCTAGACATTAACGTGTCAGAGGGGTTACATGATGGGAGACTGCCATACTCAGCAATAACCCCACCAAAAACACACATCATTAATTGTGGCATTGCTCAACAACAGAAACAGCAGGGCTCATCAGCTTTTGTATGTGGGTAAGTTCTAATGAGTTTTCAGAAACTAGATTCAGAGGCAAAAGCCTGGCCAAGTTATGTAAATGACACTTTGAGTAGACAGTTTAATGCCAGCCAGCTTTCATTGCAGCAAAGTTAAAACCAAAATTCAATTATACTGCTGAGGCTTGGGGAGAAGCCATAGCTCCATGGTAGAATGCATTATTTACATGTATAAGGACCTAGTCCTTGACATCTCCATCAAATGGATCTAGGACAGACATGGCCAAACTTTGCACTCCAGCTGTTTTGGGACTACAATTCCTGTCATCCCTGACCACTGGTCCTGTTAGCTAGGAATGATGGGAGTTGTAGTCCCAAAACAGCTGGAGGGCCAAGTTTGGTCGTGCCTGATCTAGGACTTCTTGGAGAGCTACTGCTAATCGGTGCAGCCACCACTGGGTTAAAACCTATATGGACAAATGGGTGTGACTCAGTAGAAGACCTTTCTTATTTCATGACTCAGAAGTCGGTAAATTAAATCTGCATGGGTTTCCTGGTAATAGTAACAGCAAGTGAGTTTGGAGCCATTCCATATCATGTGTAGATGATGCTTTGCATTAAACATGCATGGAAATATACTGTGAAAGACATGAGATAGGTATGTCACTGCATCGATGGTGGGAAGATGATGCAGTAATGGTCAGTTGTGGAATTTCTGTGTTGTTGTTTTTTAAAAGAGTTATCTGCATATAGGTCTCTTTGTTGGATAGACTTGGGGAATTGTGGAGGCTAATTTGACACCTAGCTTGGGATTGGCTTGTATTTTTCTTTTATGAATGTTGCTCTTTGATTTCTTTAGTCATCTGAGGCCAGACTTTTGCGTCATTCTTTTTAAGAAATGGCATGACTAGAGTGATCATCTACATGACGCAATATAACCTTGTGAGAAGTTGTGGACTTCAAAATGAGAATTTGGATAGATTATCAGCTACACCATCACTGGATGACTATAAGGAAATAATTATTCTCATCTGCCAACCTGATGCCCTCTAGATATTTTTGGATGACCCCCCCAACCAGCATGGCTAATGGTCAAGGATGATGGGAGGTGTAGCCCAAAACATCTCAAGGGCACCAGGTTGGTGATGGTTGCTGTACCTGATATAGGTCACAATCTGGTTGTGCATAGCAGAAATATGGCTCCATTATGGATCTTTCTATCCAACTGCAGTCTGAACATTTTGGGCTCATGTGATTAAGATGCAACCTTTCTGGTTTTTTTGAATAGGTGTTTACTGAGTTTTAGAAACAACATACAAAAAAGACAAACAATAAAGAAACAAAGAACAACGACTGTGTGGAGCAGATTATTTCCTCTAGAATAAAATAAGCAGAAGGTTCAGTACACTCTTGCATACATCCTAATAAAAGAGATTCCTTAAAGGGACGTTTTGGAAGTAAGTCACATGTCGATAAGGTAGCCTTGTCACACAGATGAATGTGTTATTGGGGGGTCTATATAGTGTGCTGCTTTTATTTATAAAGATATAAAGCATACAACATCAAAATTGACTTATTTCATAATCCCTTTTAGAACCCTTCTATGATGGGAGAAATGCTCAGACGAGGCAATGTCCCACTGTACATTAAAAGTGCTAGGTTGTATTCTCCATTTATTTCCCAAATTTACAGGTATGAAATATTTTGGATAACTCCATGAATGTTGCAGACCGAAGGCTGATTTTATGTAGTCACTGCTCACATTTCATATTCCCAGAATTCAAAAAAGTATTAAAATTGGTGTCAGGGGGCTGCAGACCCCTCCTGCCTCTCCAGCTTTGAGTGACTACCGCAAACAGCCAACGATCTTGGACACAGATCCCTCCTCCTCCAGTTCGGAGAGCTCGGGAGAAGAGAGAGGAGTGGAGGGGCTTCAGTTAGCCTGGCAGAGCCCTTCCTCCACGTCGGGGGAAGCCAGGAGGCGAAGGACCAGGAACTTCCGTTTTCCCAGGTGTTGTTCCTGGCGCATAAATCGCCAACGGCCATTCCAGGCAACTGATAGTGACTGAGCAGACGTTTTTATTATGAACTCCGCATTGTAAAGTAATTAGCCACTATAAACGATTTATAGCTTAATGGCTCAGAGTCGTGCTTTGAACTACCAGCTTGGGGGGGGGGACCTCACTTGGCCTGACAATTGGCTTCTGATTTTTTCTTTCCCTTTTCTTATTTCACTACCCAGTTCCAAGACTTCCATGCTATATTCCGCTGCTGTCCCCTCCCTCGACTAATCTATTTCCCATAGATAACTGTACTACGTTTTCCTGCCAACTTGGTTGGTTTTACAGTGGTACCTCGGGTTAAGTACTTAATTCGTTCCGGAGGTCCGTTCTTAACCTGAAGCGTACTTAACCTGAAGCACCACTTTAGCTAATGGGACCTCCTGCTGCCGCTGCGCCGCCAGTGCACGATTTCTGTTCTTAGCGGAGTTCTTAACCTGAAGCGTACTTAACCTGAAGTGTACTTAACCCGAGGTACCACTGTATTTCTTTTCTTTTCTTGGCATTTTGCGCCCCCCCCTTATTGGGGATCTCCTTAGCTTCTTCGTTGTTTCATCTTCTGTTTCTAAAGGTGAGGAAAAGAGCAACAAGGTTTGCTGTGTGCCCTGATAACGCTGGTATAAATGAATCCGAATTTATTCTCATCGTGGTCAGAACAGTTATTGCAAGGTGAATAACCTGTGTGGAGTCCTGGTCTCATTAAAACACAGATTATTTATTCTCCCCCTTCCAAAAGGCAGGGAAACGTTGGCAAGTGAGGGGGGAGATGATTGATACATTGCATTTCTGCCAAACCTCCCAAGATAGTTTTCAATTTGAATACCGCAAAAGTATATTTTAGGCCTCCTTTAGGAGCTGATAGCACAAACTCCCTGGCCTGGGCTTTCTCACAACACCTGCCATTTTTGAAGATTGACCTGGACAAGGTTCTGTATTGGGCTGAAATAGATCAATACCCCCTCCATATAATTGCTCATCCCTAGTGACAGGCTGTGTGTGGCTTGGAAGGCCATAAGTTGTGCAGGCCTGCCTGCTTTTGGAGATGATTTTGCATGGATTTAAACTAGTTGGCAAACTACTTTGGCTGTACAAACATCCCAGCCTGATGGTTAAAGATTAAGATGTTTGAGGCAGCATGTCTGAAGCAAGGGTCTTGCTGTCTGTCATTGCAAAGAATTGAGGAATCTCAGAAGCCTGGGACCAAACTCTGGGGTCATTTAAAGTCATTATAGGGTCCTTAAAAAAACAAACCAATAACAAGAATATTGACGTCAATAAAATATTTGAGCTATGTGAACTAATCCCCAGGAGAGCAAAAATGTCACATGAATGGAGCTGATTAGAAAAGGGGGAAAATGTTAAGGACTACGGTAATTGTCTTGCTATGTCAAATAGCTGACCTTTGAAAGGGGCACCCGAAATATAATTGAGAAATATCTTGATGGATGAAAGCTTGTTCTTTTTGGCTTTTGCTATTAATAAGATTTCTCATACAAAAAGCAAGATTTACTTGCCTGTAATGAAATGCAGTTTTGCTGATCACTATTTTCACCTTAAATAGTCTCTGGTTTAGGTCAAACTGTTCAGGGCATTTTGACATTTCCACAATATTTAATTAACTAGAGTGGACAGAGTACTTAAAGAGAGGAGGCAAACAAGGTAAGTGGTGTAAACAAATTCTATGGTAGTTTTGATACATAAGAAAACTTTTGAGGCAAAAATTGAGTGTGTTCCACAGCTCGTGACCTTCAAGCTGGAATGGAGTGCTAGAGCTGGAGAGGAATGAGGAGCCTGTGGCAAAAAGGGCTTCACTTGTTGAAAGCCCTTACATGGTGAAACAGAAAGCCTGACCTTCTGGGTTGCTGCACCTGCATCTCACTAGTGTGGCTACTGTGTGGTGGTGATATTGTTTGTGGTACTTGCTGATTTTGTGGGTGGCAGCATCTGGCTGGCAGCTCAGCTGGAGGAGTGATGTCACTTTAACTGCAGTCAGTCTTCTGACTGCAGTTAAAGTGTATCTGAAGAAGTGTGCATGCACACGAAAGCTCATACCAAGAACAAACTTAGTTGGTCTCTAAGGTGCTACTGGAAGGAATTTTTTTTATTTTGTTTTGTTTTGACTATGACAGACCAACACGGCTATCTACCTTTAACTGCAGTCAGTCTTGATTATCATGTAACTCACCTGGTGTTATGAATGGATTTATAAGCCTCTGTAGTTCTGGTTACCTCTAGCAGTGGTTACATATTTTTATGACCACTGCTCCGTGAAAATTTCTATCGTATGGTTAGGTATGTTATTATTTTTTATTTTTTGTTATTATATATATATATTTAAATAATTTTTATTGGGTTTTACAATTTTATAAGCACATAACATATCGGTTAAATTCAGAGGCGTAGCAAGCCCAGGTGGTACCCGGGGCGGAATTTTTTTTGTCACCCCCCCCCCCACTTTAATTTTTTTAAAAATAAGTGTCACCCCCCTCTGATGGTGCCACTTTGCGAGGTGTGGGGGTTTTGTGTGTGTGTGTATTATCTCTTTTTTTTCAATAAAGTTAAAATAAAAAAATAATAAAAAATAATAATAATATTGTAAAAAAATAAATAAAAATAAAAATAAAAAGTGTCACCCCCCTCTGATGGTGCCACTTTGTGAGGTGTGGGGGTTTTGTGTGTGTGTGTCTATTATCTCTTTTCCCCCCAATAATGTTAAAATAAAATAAAAATTAAAAAATTAAAAAAATTAAAAAGAAATTTAAAAAAATTAAAAAGTGTCCCCCCTCTGATGGTGCCACTTTGTGAGGTGTGGGGGTTGTGTGTATGTGTGTCTATTATTTCTTTTTTTCAATAAAGTTAAAATAAAAAATAATAATAATAAATGAATTTTTTAAAAAAAATTAAAAAATTAAAAAATTAAAAATAAAATAAAAATGTCACTCTGATGGTGCCACTTTGTGAGGTGTGGGGGGCTGTGTGTGTGTGTGTGTCTATTATCTCTTTTTTTCAATGAAGTTAAAATTTAAAAAAAAATCAAATTTAAAGTGTCACCCCCCTCTGGGGTGGAACCCGGGGTGACCCGCCCCCCCGGCCTCCCCATTGCTACGCCCCTGGTTAAATTTTCATACTTCCCCCCTCTCACCGTGGGTATATTGGTACATTGTGATGTATATTTATATTACTGTATTGTATTGTTTTCATGTATTACTGAGGTGCATGTCCATGCAGGTGTTTAGTTGTTTATCTGTTTATTTCTTACATTTATTATATGCTGAAGAAGTTACAAAAGAAACAGTGGCAATACCGGAACACTGTCCGTTGCCTGTCTGTATTTCACAAGAAGAAAAAATATATATATTACTTTCAAACCATCATTGGCTTATTTTTGTGTTGCTTATTTTTGGTTCTCTATAGTATGGTCCTTGACCTGGCAGGTCTTTGTCCAAAACAGTGACAAGCCCACTCACCAACTGTGGATTCTCTTGTATTCTTTTAGTATTCTCTGTGTGTTTATTAAAGGCTGATTGCTGCAGGTGAGTTTTCTGAGCAGGACCTGTTCGTTCTTCCAACAACTTTTAGGCCATCAAAACTTTTAGGCCTTTTGCACATGCTGACTTTGCATGACAGTAAATCTTGCCCTGGCTTCATCCTTCTTGGTACGTTACAAGCTGTGGATTCGTCTCGTTGTGAAGGTGTCTTGAGGATGTGATTCAGGCAGCGTAAAAGAATAAGAAAGAAAAAAGTTGTTTTACACCACACCAATATGTTAGCTTTTGCTATCTATTGACGTTTTATTTTCCCACATGGTTATGAAAAGCATGAGTTCAAATTTCTCAGTCCCCAATGCCCATCTGCCCTTCATGCTGATGGACCTCTGACAGAAACCTTGCAATTGTGCCAAAATGCTGAGCTATTTAAATGCTTGCTAGGTTAACAACGGGGACCCAGGTGGCGCTGTGGGTTAAACCACAGAGCCTAGGGCTTGCTGATCAGAAGGTCGGCGGTTCAGATCCCTGCGACAGGGTGAGCTCCCGTTGCTCGGTCCCTGCTCCTGCCCACCTAGCAGTTCGAAAGCACGTCAAAGTGCAAGTAGATAAATAGGTACCGCTCTGGCGGGAAGGTAAACGGTGTTTCCGTGTGCTGCTCTGGTTTGCCAGAAGCGGCTTTGTCATGCTGGCCACATGACCTGGAAGCTGTACGCCGGCTCTCGGCCAATAAAGTGAGATGAGCGCCGCAACCCCAGAGTTGGACACGACTGGACCTAATGGTCAGGGGTCCCTTTAGGTTAACAACAACCCTAACATTCCTATTCTCGGTGCACATGGCATGTTGATTTGAGAAAAATGAAGCTTAAAAGCAGTCTTTGGTGTCTGATTTTGTATTGAGGCCTTGCAAAAGAGGGCCCTCCAGATGTTTTGGACCGCAACTACCATCAACCTCTTCCAGCAGAGCTGAATTAGACCAGGGTTGGTGAGATCTGGCCTCAACCCCTTCTGCTATCCTGAAGCTGGTTGACTTGCAGCCTGCTCCTTGCCTTTACGTACTTATGAGAAGCCCAAAATGAACATTTCAAGTCATAATGGAAGCTGGCCAGCATGTGCAAGTCTACACTTTTTTTAGATCTATGACTCCACCTAGCTCCTAGCCACTCCTAGTCACGATTGGTCAAGCTACGGGATGGGGCCAATTCTTATTTCCTTTTCTTCATTCCGAGACAGCGTCAGCTTGGATTCTGAAGTCCTCCAACACTTCAAGGTTTGCTTAGCAAGGTTGTAGTGCAGTATGGCGAATGGCACACTAACAACACCCCCATTATTTACCTGACAGGGTTGTTGTATAGAGCTATAAAATGAAGAGATACAATGAAGAGTACCCTAACTGGTCTATATTGTCTGCAGAATTTCTATCTATATGATGTTCCACATTTGTAACATGTGTCCCCCTACTCCTCTGCCACGACAGCCGGAAGAAGTGTTGTTCAAAACCTGAGGGAGTAAGAAAGGTAAATAGACTGTGTTTGGGGAATCTGGAACACCTTGCCTGGGAAAAAGCTCCCTAATAATGTCCCTTCCTCTTAGGAATTGCAATGGAGAAAACACACATAAGTGTGTTTGTGGTAGCCGCCACCAAAGAACTGAATCCCTGCATCTTTATAATGCCCACCAACTGACATGTAACTCCTAAGCTCATTCAAACAGTTACCTAGCAACCAAGAGACCTCAGTGCTGAAGACTGAGATACTCATGTTTGGAGGGGCTGTGTGTAAGGGACAGTGATTGCCATGTGTGAGGCTTGAGAGGAGTATCATAAGTCTGGCTTCTGTCTAAATCTGAGGCCCCTCTTCTTCCAGAAGTCTTATATAAATAGACAGGACAGGTTGAGTTAAATCAGTTTATCCAAATGTATACAATAGGTTCAGAGCATCTGATATTTATTTTATCGCTTCAGCGCTCTGATTATGGTGGTTACAGAATGAGAAGAGGCAGCAGGTCCTTATGGGTTGAGGGTCTGAGATGCTCATACGCTGATGCTCACAGGAAAGATAGTAATGGAGAGGAACTGTGGGATTTGACTGAGAGGGGGGTGGCTGTGCTCAGAAGGGGTGAGGAGGAGCATTGGGCAGAAGCTTGGGCATGGTTGTCCAGGGGAACATAAGAAGAACCCTACAGAACCACAAAACACAGCATCTTGTTTCCCCTGAGGGTCAATCACCTGTCCCTTGAAAGTCCATAAGCAGGACATGGGGGCTCATCCTGATCTCTGAGCCTGCAGATAGCTACCATTCATGGAGCATAAAACCATTAAGGGCACTAAGCCATGATGGCTATATTACCTCCATTATCAGAGGCAATATGCCTTTGAATGCCAGTTGCAGAGGAGAATGTTGCTGTACTCATGTCCTACCTTTGGGCTTCGTGTGGTCTGATCCAGCAAGTATAGCCATCTTATAGCCATCATAACCTATGGCTACTTCCAGATGGGTGGCTCCTAGCAGCAGTATCCAAATAGTGACCCTACAAGAAGAATTTCACTTGACTCTCCACACCATTGGGAGTATTCCACTTTTTCTATTTGTGCGTCCCACTACGTTCCATCTACACCAGTGGGTTTGACATAACTGGTGTAGGTAGAGCCATTTGAAGCTCACCAAATATTCACTCTGAGAATATTCCCTTGTGGTGGGCACCGTTTTATAGCCATGTTTTTTTCTTTGTTTAATATCGATCTTTTAAGCATCACAAAAACATCATTGCTTTTATTGTTTTTCAATGAAGGTGAGATAGACCACTATAATACCACATGACTATAATGTTTAATACAACAACAACCTTTATTGTCACTGGCATTTTAGCCACAATGGTTAATGATGTTTTGATTTGCTGGAAGCTGCCCAGAGTGGTTGGGGCAACCCAGTCAGGTGGATGGCCTCTAAATAATTTGTTGTTGTTGTTTTTAATATACCGCCCTTCGTCATAAGATCCCTTCCCACAGACACATTTAAAAGCTTGCAGAATATTTAATCAGCCCAAGGCCTGTTTGAAGAGGCATGTTATCTAGCCTGGCACCTAAAAATATAATAAATATTATTATGGAGGTAATAATGGAGGACTTTTAAAATTTTCTTTAAAAACAAAGCACATTATAATGTTATTGATTTTTATCTTTTATTAAAAGAAGAAATTTATATATATAATTTTAGCACTGGTTTGAAGATGCAGAGAATATATCAAATGCCTGCTAAACTCTTACAGAAAGATGAAAGGGTGTGGAGATAGTGCTACTCTTCTGTCCTTCTAGGCTGGACTTTCTGTGACCTGAATAAATGTGGAAGAACCACAGGGAAAGGACGATTGATATTGAATGAAGCATTGCAATTCCACAGTAAATTCCTAACTGGTTGTGCTAACAAAAGCCGGGACAAGGATTCCCACTAGTGCAATAGGACTTCCCTCCTACTTCCGCCAGTGCCGTCCTCAAATCTGTTCTGGAAGGTGGGGGGAAACACCCAAAACAGCACACAGGAAGACGAGAAGTGAGATTGCTCCATAGGGCACTGACAGATCCATCTTTTTAGTGCTATGTTGAATACAACCTCTAGCATGGAAGTAGCTATTGATAGCTGTGTCTTCCAAGGATATCTGTGTCTTCCAGACACAACAACAGGGAGGAAAACCTCATGTCCTGCGTAATCCCACTTCCTTTTTTGGTTTCTTCCAGTTCATGATGACACCCTACAAAGACACACATGCCAACATATCGCAGACATAATTATCCTTTATCTACTTGCATTCCAGACAATTGCTCATCATCAGACCAATTCAGCGTTGGCTTTCCAGCAGAATGCACAAAGAAATAGCGTGGCTAACTTCAACATGGAATTTTAGCAGGTTTAATAACCATTATTTATGTCACAACTTCTTTCTTAAATGAAGCTGGTGTTCTTTAGTTGTAGTAGCAGTTGCCGAGACATTATTCAAAATGAAGCGAGTTAATGTACTTATGTAGCTGAAGTGGGAGAATGCTGATGAGTAATGGCACTGAGATGGGAGAAAAATTCCTCTCTTATCACTGTTCCAAAATACACACTTGGTAGAACTTGCAGATCCCATGACTCCCTTCTGCAAGTCTCTTTGTTTTATTTGTATTGGGTTGATCTATGGATCCATGAAAAGCTGGTTTCTGAAGGGTCAGGGAACACCCCAGAACAAGATTTAAGGTACCAAAGGTGGCAGTTGGAAAGAAACATTGAATGGAAGTGCATTTCACTTGGATATAGGGCTCTGTGGGTCTCAGCCCTGGATTATTCTGTTTATTATGAAAAAGTTGTTTGTGGGTGCTGAAGAACTAGAAGAAAATTGAAACCTCTAATGTCCACAAGAAGTAGTGCTATGCAATGGAATTAAATGTGTTTTGAGTTGAACTTTACATAATTGCAATGCTTTCAAAGCAACAATTAAGGCTGTGCGCTTCATTCATAGACTCTACCAATTAGTCATAACACCAAACACATAAATGCACCAAAACAACATAACCAGTTCACAAACAATTTAAATGGTTTTTAACATGAAATTACATAAAATACTGGATTGTATTCAATGTCGCTAAGGTGAATGTTCTATAAGCACGAGGATTTGTCTTTCTGCAATAGAATATTTCCCCCCTATCTCCTTCCAGGGCTTTTCCCCAACTCTCCAGAACAGATCTGGGGATGGCATGGGGAGCATGTGGGAGAGGAAAGGGGAAAATCCCATTGCATTAATGCTAATCCTTGTGTCAGCACAAATATTTTGTTAAATACTGCCCATCAGCAACCAATTAATTAATGAATTAAGCTTGTTCCACAAAAAGGTCTTCAAGTGACTCACAACATATTTAAAGACTTAAGCATACATTAAAATTTAACATTTAATATAAACACATTTACACAAAATATACATTCACACAAAACCGATGCTATTCACAAAAAATAAACAATGCAACACACACACACCTACCTGTATCAGCAACAGAAAGCTTTGGCGGCAGAGCTGACAAAAGAAAACTTCATCGCAGTCCATCTTCCATAGTAAAACAAGAATCAAATTTAATAACAGGCACATGGTTTTAATCTAGTAGCCAGCAAACAATCCCCTTTAACTCCTAACGTGTTCAGATCTGTCTAATCCCATGGCTTCAGCTTTGAGGAGTCATTAGCCAAAATACTAGGAGCAGGTCCATCTCATCCTCACCATCATTGCTGCCAGTTCCTTCATGACCCATGCTTAGGGGGGCATTATCATACCAAGAAGCTGCCCCAGCTATTCCGGCAATCAGGGCTTTATCTGGCTGCAGCTCACCGAAACTCAGTTCTGGCACCTCTCAGGTAGGCACCATTGCCATAATAAGAGAAGGGAGGTGTTCACCTCTTTTTCTAGAAAAAATAGCACTGCCGGCAAATTGAATCCTTGCTGGATCCAAGAATTAGAAGGGACTCCGGCATATAGACTATAGACTCTCTCTCTCTCTCTCTCTCTCTCTCTCTCTCTCTCTCTCTCTCTCTCTCACACACACACACACACACACACACACACACACCGCTGCAACTCATAACACTATAGACTGTTGCTACTTAGAATTGGAGGGGATCCCGGGGCTCATCTAGACCAATCCTCTGCAATGCAGGAATCTCAGCTAAAGCATCCATGACAGATGCCCATCCAACCTCTGCTGAAAAACCTCTACTAAAAAGCATACGTCTGTGTTTTTAAAACAGAGCATAGACCCTGCTGGTCATAGAGAAAAAACAGTGGGGAGAATCCTATAGGAAGTGGGTGTTTGGTGCTAGTACCGTACTAGTGATGATTGTGGCACATAAACTGTAGTGATATTGGCAACTTGTGAAATAACCAACGGTGCTGAGGGAACCCCAACTGTAGCAACAAGTGTCCTTGATCCGTGCCTCAGGCCTCACATTCCAAGGCCACCATCCAGCTCAGCGTTAGGCACACTTAAGCCCATTGATTTCAATGGGCTTAAAGCGTGCTTAACTCTGGGCTGGGTTCTGGTCCAACTGTATAGCAACCTATTTGCTTTTCTTCCTCCTCCATTTTTTCACTGCATCTTTAAAGAAATGTGTCTAAAAATATCACACAAGATAAAGAAAAACCAGTTAGCTCTTGAACAAACAAGACTGTAAGCAGTCAGTAGTTCCCAATACTGCACTTTCCCCCAGTACAGACACTCTCCTCTGCCTCAGAATCCGTTTTTAGCACACTGTTGGTCCTAAATAAAATGAGTGTTGACCCAAAGCAGCAAATCACCTTCCTCAATAAGTACAGAAGCATGCAGACACTTACTAGTAATGGGCAACATTTAATGCTTCCTTGGGCCACATTCAGAGCTCCTAGATCTTCGGTTAATTCTTTGTTGCCAACCCAAATCCCGCTTCTTCCTCTTTGCTGCCTAGAAACAACCGTTTCAAGAAATGGGAAAGGAGGGCACAAGAGAGAGAGGCGCACACATAAGGGACAAGTGTGCCATGATCAGTGCCAGCCCTATCATTAGTCAAAGTGGGGCAGATGACTCAGGTTTGAGGGAGCTAAGGGGTAGGGGTGGGAGCAGCAGGGAGCTGGAAGAGGACAGAACAAGGTGTTTCCTGCGGCCTGCTTCATGTCCCCTAAGCTAGCCTGCTTTTCCTGAGGTGCCATGGAAGAAGCTGCTGCATCACCAGTGCTGAAGTTAATATTTAATTTTGAGTCTGTGGGTGGGGTTGTCATCATGAAAATATTTTGGGTAAGGGATATTTTGATGTGACTGTAATCAGGTGATTTTGCTTCATTTAGTTGCTTGATGATATTCCTTTGCACTTCACCACCATAAACCTCTATGTACAGTCTGCGGTAGTACACTTTCCTTATTTGTCTAGTTACAGGTAGGTAGCCGTGTTGGTCTGCCGTAGGTGAAACAAAATAAAAAAAAATTCCTTCCAGTAGCACCTTAAAGGTAAAGGGACCCCTGACCATTAGGTCCAGTCATGGTCGACTCTAGGGTTGCGGCGCTCATCTCGCTTTATTGGCCGAGAGCCGGCGTACAGCTTCCAGGTCATGTGGCCAGCATGACAAAGCCGCTTCTGGCGAACCAGAGCAGCGCACGGAAACGCCGTTTACCTTCCCGCCAGAGCGGGTCCTGTTTATCTACTTGCACTTTGACGTGCTTTCGAACTGCTAGGTGGGCAGGAGCAGGGACTGAGCAACGGGAGCTCACCCCGTCACGGGGATTTGAACCACCGACCTTCTGATCAGCAAGCCCTAGGCTCTGTGGTTTAACCCACAGCGCCACCTGGGTCCCTTAGAGACCAACTAAGTTTGTTCTTGGTATGAGCTTTCGTGTGCATGCACACGAAAGCTCATACCAAGAACAAACTTAGTTGGTCTCTAAGGTCTTTATTTGTCTGTAACACATACAGACTGAAATGCTTGAATTGCGTTGTTGCAGCTGTCTGTAAGTTTTTCTTAAAAAATTGGGCATCTGTTTGCCACCCTGAGCTTCTTCAGGAGGAAGAGTGGGATATAAATTAATAACAATAGCAATAATATATATAAAAATAACGAAGCACTCACTCTACAACTTGTACACACAAAGACTGAGCTAAGTAGGTAAAAGTTGAATGACTCAATATTCATCAGGAATGTTGCAGCTTACTCAATGTATGCTTTCCTTTAGATGTGCAGGAAGACAATCTGGCTAAAACATGTTAATGTCCTGGATGTAATGACTATAACAAGTGGTTTATGGGCTTTTAAACTACATCAATTTTGTGTGTGTTTTGTTTTCAGCTGCCTGGTCATTAGGCTGCAGAGATAACCCTTAAGTGGTTTGAGCTGATGATGAAGACAATTAATCCAATATTTATCTTTGGCATAAAGCACTAGAGACAAATAGTGACTTTGGCTCAAAGCTCACACATCCCTCCAATTTTTTAAGAAGGTTAAACCCAAAGACTTCAAGTAAAAGCCCTATAAAAATATCTTTCCATTTGTACGGTATTTGCTGATTTATGATGAAATCCAGTCTGTAGTCTTAGCAGATTTAACACAGCTGTGTGATCCTGGAAAATGTCATATCCTGAGTATTCTTAATTTTTTTTGCTCATTGGATTTTTATGAAAACGTATGTCCTACTATGGTACGCAGGGAAGCTTGTCCTACCCTATTAATCTCTCTCTCTCCCTCCCTCTTCTCCCTCCCCCTCAATTACTGGTACTTGAATGTTGTAAGAGTCTGTCATCAATGAAATGGACCAGTCCAGTTGATGGCAAATCCAAGAGGAAATTGCTCAGCATAACATGCAAAACTAAAGCATTTTAAAAGGAAAAGAAAGGACATTAAGTTTGCTTTCTTTTTAAGATGGTTGTCGCTAGTTTTTAATTTATCCCACAGCCTAAATTCCCAAGGAAGCCAAGACCGCAAACACTTGGCATATCAATAAAGTTCTACAAGAATGGCCCACACATGGAAATTTTAACAGAAAATGTTTTTCCTCACAATGAGCAGAGA
Source organism: Darevskia mixta (assembly GCA_034641385.1). Classification (NCBI taxonomy): domain Eukaryota; kingdom Metazoa; phylum Chordata; class Lepidosauria; order Squamata; family Lacertidae; genus Darevskia; species Darevskia mixta. Next base: position 1,901,587 of record JAWWNH010000062.1, on the reverse strand, counting down.
TGGAATACAATTGGTACTGGAGGTATCTGCTGTTATAATTCCAAACTGAGCATGCAATCTTACTGAACGAGTTCCATCATTAACGACATTTCCCATCATCCAAAGTGGTTTCTTCTGATTAGGTGTGAATAACATACCTGACACCTAATTGCTCATCTTGGCTCAACAGAGGATGAGCCAAAGTGAAATGTTAAATGTCTGAGCTATGCAGATCTTCCATGAACTTATTAGAGTCAGTATGGCATAGTGGTTAGAGTGTTGGATTAGGACCTGGGAGACTAGGGTTCAAATCCCCACAAAGCTATGAAGTCCACTGGGTGATCTAGGGCCAGCAATCATCTTTCAGCCTAACCTACCTCTCAGGGTTACTGCGAGGATCAAATGAGAAGGGGGAGAACTATGCACACTTTCAGCTCCTTGGTGGAAAAGTGGGGTGGAAAGGCAAGCAATCAACCATTCATAGAGTCATAGAACTGTAGAGTTGGAAGGAATATCGAGAGTCATGCAGAATTCTCAACTAAAGCATCCATGACAGATGGCCATCCAACCTCTGCTTAAAAACTTGCAATGAAGGACTTCTGAGGGACTCTGTCCTGCTGTCAAACAGCTCTTTCTGATGTTTAACCTGTGGGAGATGAGAGGGAATGTGGATGAGGGAATATTGATTAATATTTCCTATCCCAGCTTGTGCTAACAAGCTCCAAACTAGCAGAGTTTCTCATCCCCAATAAAGCGCAGCAAAGCGTGGCGTTTAAGTTCCTATGAACTTCTAGAACAAGGCAGATCCTGGCACATATTTCCCCTGGTTCCCTCTTAAAAGAAAATACACGACACATAAGCTTATAAAAGTATAAAGCTTTTACTTACAGACATTCCAAGCTCATACAGGCAGTCTCAGAAGGCAGGCTAGCTTAGATTAAATGTATTTACATGTGGAGATTCCCCTTAAGGGAGAAAGGCTCCATGTGGGCCTCTCTTGGCTGGAAGCCAAGAGAGCATCTCCTGAGATGTTGCATCCTCGGAGTCCTGGTGGGAAGAGAGGGAGAGTAGCAGCTCACCTGTATCTTTGAATAGCTACAGGTAAGGCCACTCCCACTTCTGGTCACACAAAGGAAGTGATTTCAGTCTTGGCACAGGAAACTCTACCTGGAGGACCAAGTCCCCTTTGTGTACACTCTAGGAATGTTGTGATTGACTGCACCAGTGTTATACATCCCACAAACCCCTTCTCAGTCTGAACAACATTTAACAAACATAAAACAACTTTATTCAACCACCCAGAGTCCCAGCTTGACACGCAGGTTCTGGAAACTCTCTCGTGGCAAGGGTTTCGTGAGAATGTCCGCAGTCATCTCCTGAGTATTACAGTAGGACATTTCTACTAGTCCATCTTGGATCATCTGGCGAATGAAGTGATACCTGACCCCAATGTGTTTTGAACGTGCAAGGAACTTTTCGGTTTGCGCTAGCTGCAGGCAGCCTTGATTGTCCTCCATCAAGCTGACAGGTCCTTTTCTCGGCAAACCAAAGTCTGTCAGGAGTTGATCCAGCCAGATGATCTCTCTGCATGCTTCCGAAGCTGAAATATATTCACTCTCTGTGGACGATAAGGCTACACATTTCTGTTTATAACTGCCCCATATGATAGGTGCATTTCCAAACATAAAAACATAACCACTTGTGGATTTGTAATCCGCCTTATCCCCAGCCCAATCTGCATCACTGTACCCAACCAACTTAGGGTCCCTTACAGCTGGCAATCTTAATTTACAATTCATTGTACCCTTGAGGTAACGCACCACCCTCTTGACCCCACCCAAGTCATGTTCAGTGGGAGAACTCACTTTTCTGCTTAGGATCCCCACTGCACTTGCTATGTCAGGTCTGCTGGTAGTAACCAAATACAAAAGTTTACCAATCGCTGACCTGTATTCGCTGTTGTCTGGCAGCAGCTTCGAATCTTGCTGATTCTTTAGAAAATCTGTGGCCATGGGTGTCGCGACAGGGTGTGCACCTTGCATCTGCATGCTTTCTATCAGTTCTATTATCTTCTGCTTCTGGCTGAGAAGAAATGAGCCGTCTTCTTCTCTCTCAATTTGAATTCCCAAGTAATACTGGACAAGTCCCAATTCCTTTACTTCCACCTCTTTGTTGAGATGTCTGACTATGTCTTTATAGTCTCTGTCATTGGACGTTGATATTAATAAATCATCGACAAAAGCCAGAATGTAAGAGAATTGTCCATTTCTGTTCTTAGTGTACAGGCACTTGTCAGCTGTTGACTGCTTGTACCCAAGCTGAACCAGCATTTCATGTAATTTCTGGTTCCATGCTCTTGCAGCTTGTTTCAAACCGTAAATTCCTTTCTGAAGTTTACATACAAGATGTGCCTCATTTTGCTTGATAAAGCCTTTGGGCTGCTTCATATAAATCTGTTCAGAAATCGTCCCATGAAGAAAAGCTGTTGCTATGTCGACATGACGGACTGATAGGCCTTTAGATGCTGCAATACTTAGGAGTAATCTAACACTGCTGTATCGCACTGTAGGCGCAAATACTTGATCATAGTCTTCGCCATACTGTTGTGAAAATCCTTGTGCTACAAGCCTAGCTTTGTAGCGTTGCACCTCCCCTTCTGACCCCTTCTTAAGCTTGAACACCCACTTGGACCCAATTGCCTTCTTACCAGGAGGTAGCTCTGTCAGGGTCCAGGTCTTGTTGCGATGCAGTGCATCCATCTCTTCCTGCGCGGCTTGCTTCCAGAGACTGGCCTCAGTAGCTGGCAACCGTTGAACCTGTTCCCACGTGGAAGGTTCCTGTGGTGGCGCCGACCCTGCAAAGTAGGACAGTCGTAGTGGTGGAACGCCTTTGTTGGACCTGGAGGAACGTCTGACCTCTGGCTCTTGTTGAACCGCATCAGCTTCCTCATCTCCTTCCAATGGCGGCATCCCTGCATACGGGTCCTCTTCGTCTCTGGAGCCTTCTGACATCTGGTCCTCCGCGTCTTCTGGGGTGTCATCTGTAGGGGGTGCTACAACACTAGGAGGTACAATACTAGGAGGTGGATTAGTTTCTGGTATGGCTTCAAAAGGAAAACTTACAAACTCCTCTGTTGCTGGCTCATTGGAACAGTCAATTGCTGTGTTCCTTGTGTCAGCTTTTTCATACTCCTCAAAATGAATCACGTGATGTGAACTTGTTTTCCCTGTTTGTAAGTCCACAACTCTGTAGCCCTTTCCTCCAGAAGCATATCCAACTAGGATACCAGGCTTTGCTCTGGAGTCAAGTTTGTGTCTGTGCTCCTTGGGCACGTGGTAATAGCACAAACTTCCAAATACACGTATGTGTGACAAATTTGGGGCTCTTCCATGCCAAAGTTCAAATGGCGTGCGCTCTGTGCCTTTTGTTGGCAACCTATTCTGTATATAAATCGCAGTATTTGCTGCCTCGCCCCAAAGTTTCTTCGACAAGTTGGATCCTTTTAGCATACACCTTGTCATCTCTAGGATGGACCTAAATTTCCTCTCAGCAATAGAGTTTTGTTGAGGTGTGTAGCTTACTGTGGTCACATGTGCTATGCCTTCCTGAGCCATGAAGGCTTCCATTTCACGTGAGCAAAACTTCCCACCATTATCGGACATTAGGGTGGTGGGTGCTCGATGGAATTTGTTCTTGACCATGCTTACGTATTGCTTGAACAATTCCACTGTTTCACTCTTCTCTTTGAGAAGGTATCCCACACAAAACCTTGAATAATCATCCAAAAATATCAAAATATACTTATTTCCTCCTAAGGAAGGTATATTCATAGGTCCAGCTAAATCAGTGTACACAATGTCCAGAACTTTTGTGCTTCTCTTTTCTGCACAACGTGGGAAAGAAGGTTTGACTCCTTTTTCACTTACACAAGTTATACACTTTGGTGTGGGTGTGTTACTTTTGTTTACCTGTAGACCTCTCACAAGATCTCCATTCTGCAGTTCCTGGATGACTCTGATATCCCGGTGACCCAGTCTTCGATGCCAGAGCTCCAGATCTGCTTCATGCTTCTGCTTGGATTGGGCGACTTGTGCTGATTGGTTTTCTGAAACGTTAATCTCATAAACACCATTGATTAGTTTCCCTTGAGCATAAACCTCATCATTTTTCGTTACATTGCATTCTCCATTGGCAAATGTAACCTTGAAACCTTTCTTGTCTAAAGCAGACACACTAAGCAAGTTACAATTCAATTCTGGGACATATTGAACATTAGGCACAGTTGTTTCAAGAGATTCATTGTTCACCTTGAATTTCAAACGCATTGAACCTGCACCTTGTGATTTTAGAACATTTCCATCAGCAATCTGGATTTCAGTCCATTCACTATCATTAATTTCTCTGAAATATTCTCTTTTATGCGCAAAATGGCTTGTAGCTCCCGAATCTAAAATAAATTGGTCACTTTTCCTTTCATTTCTTTGCACATTTAAACTCTTTTCTTGCAGTAGAAATGTACGCTCGTGACCCCCCTTCTTTTCACCTTTTGGTTGAAAGGGGCGGGACTTATTCTTGGGCTTCTGGCAACTCCTTGCAATGTGCCCTTTTAAATTGCAGTTATGGCATATTAATTCTTTGGACACTTCCTTAGACTTGGGAAATTGTTTAGAAACATAACTTGTGTCCCTCCTTGGATTCCTTTGCGGAGAATCAAGGTAATCTCTGCATTCCTCTCTTAAGTGATTTGCTAGTTCATTAAAAGTCAAATCTCTTGTGTGGTCCATTATACTCTTAAATGAAGTAAATTCTTCTCCTAATGATGCCAGCATAAAAGTCACTTTGGTTGCATCATCAAAAGCTCTGGGAGTTAGGGCAATCCTTTGAACAATTTCATTAAAGTCCTTAAAATGCCCTGTAAATTGTTCTCTAGAATTCATCTTTAACTTCAGCAGTTTATCCAATAAATGTCTATAAGAGTTCTCTGATGATTGTGCATAAACCCTCTCAATATCCTTTAGAATCTGAGATGCATCACTTTCATAGTCAATCAGAGATAAATGCTCATCTTTCAAACTGCTCAAAATTATGTGTTTAGCTTCTGCATCTTGCCTTTCCCAATCTGCTTTCTTGGTTAAATCAGCAAAATCAGGTTTGGGATCTTTCACCGCTTTAAGCACTTGTTTTGCACCAAGATGCACTAAAAGGCGCTGCTTCCATTGCACAAAGTTACGATCATTCAGCAGCATAAAGCTTGATCTTGCTTCACTATCAAATCCTGAGCTTGCCATCTTAATCCTCAAAAATTTAAAAAATTTCAAAAATTTCAAAAATTCCCAAAAATGGTTAAAATTCAAAAATCAAAACTTAAAAATCTCAAAATGCAAACTAATCTTCACTGCCTCTGAGGTCTGTGAGCTCTGAGGGAGGGGAGGGGTCGCTAATCCCCCTTTTCACAGCACAATGGAGAACAAAGGACCATGTGCTTACCAGGAAGTACAAACAGAAAAATACTACTCTGCCAAAAATCACAATCCAAAGCAATCCTTTAAAAATACACAAAATACGCAGTTCTGGGCCCCATAACCCTTTGTGGGAGATGAGAGGGAATGTGGATGAGGGAATATTGATTAATATTTCCTATCCCAGCTTGTGCTAACAAGCTCCAAACTAGCAGAGTTTCTCATCCCCAATAAAGCGCAGCAAAGCGTGGCGTTTAAGTTCCTATGAACTTCTAGAACAAGGCAGATCCTGGCACATATTTCCCCTGGTTCCCTCTTAAAAGAAAATACACGACACATAAGCTTATAAAAGTATAAAGCTTTTACTTACAGACATTCCAAGCTCATACAGGCAGTCTCAGAAGGCAGGCTAGCTTAGATTAAATGTATTTACATGTGGAGATTCCCCTTAAGGGAGAAAGGCTCCATGTGGGCCTCTCTTGGCTGGAAGCCAAGAGAGCATCTCCTGAGATGTTGCATCCTCGGAGTCCTGGTGGGAAGAGAGGGAGAGTAGCAGCTCACCTGTATCTTTGAATAGCTACAGGTAAGGCCACTCCCACTTCTGGTCACACAAAGGAAGTGATTTCAGTCTTGGCACAGGAAACTCTACCTGGAGGACCAAGTCCCCTTTGTGTACACTCTAGGAATGTTGTGATTGACTGCACCAGTGTTATACATCCCACATAACCAGAATCTCCTTTCTTGTAACATGAAGCTATTGGTTCAGTCCTACCCGCCCAGAACAGGAGAAATCAAGCTTGCTGCATCTTCCATGGATAATTGAAGATGGCTATCATATCTCCTCTCAGTTTTCTCTTTTCCAGGCTAAACATACCTAGCTCCTTCAACCATTTCTCATAAAGCTTGGTTTCCAGACCCAGTTCCCTTCTTTACACATGTATTTTTGACTAATTCCCTTCAATCTTGTTTGATCATATGGACTAGAATCTCATCAGACTTTTGTGTGCTTCTAAAAATCAATTGGGTGACCAGTTGCTCCAGAAATTCAAAGGATGTTACATTTCCTTTTAAGAAAATACAAGAAAGTGTAGTAAGCTTTATATCATGTAAAGACAGCATGGTGCTGGAATGATTCATACCTGTTCTGTATAAACTGTGTTACTTAAGTTTAAATATTTTGATTTACACTATATTTAGAACTGGCAAGCTGCCAGTCAAGCTAATTCCTGTTGCCATTCTAAAAAGGGCACAATAAAGGTCAGGTAATTCACTTGATCCAAGAAAACAAGTGTAACTGCGAAAATCCAAGAGTTGTGCTTTAAAATAATAATAATAACTCAATGTTTCATTTTATGAAGCTTAATGAAAATCTGCAAAAGATAGTTTATCAAAATGGAGTTTGGTGCCAAAATCTGTAACTCAGCTGAGTACTTTTACTAAGGCCAGTTTAGGCTACCATGGGGCAACAATCTGATCCTAATCAATCTGAATTTGATCCACAGATCCATAAGAGCAGTAGTACTCAGGTAATATAAATCTTTTCTTCCTCCTGAACAGATTGTCATTGGTAAACAGGAAAATGTACTGAGCAAAACTCAGAGTTAAGTGCACTCAAATGTCTCGTTGAAATTGTATTGATTGCAACAAAAGTCCTAACTAAGTGTTTTCTGAATTGCAATTCTAGTGTTAATTGGTAGCATATGACTCTGGGCTGATTTTTTACTAAATCAGTTTCTAAATTGCATAATGTGTTTATCAGCATATCTAGCGTGCTTGCAAAATCTTACTATTTTGCGGTGGGATTCAATCACATGCTGGCAAACTGAGGTTGTGCAATTGATCTGGAGGTATTGCTCCCCTCCCCCCCCCCAAGACTGGGCTACTTTTTGCTATAAAGAAAGTGATAGCAATATGCACTTGAAAGCACTTGCTTGATGCATGATGCAGCAGCATCTAATCTCCCTGCAAACAAAGACTGATTTATTGTCAATAAAAAAGGTTCCCTGGAAGTGACCATAGTTCTGGAAAGGAGAAAGTGGAGAATAGTTGATGCAGCCCTGATTATTTAAAATCTCACCTTGGCTAAAGATGTGAGAAAGTATCATGGGTCCTGTGAAGGTGGTGGTCAGATCCTGAGAGTTAGATTTGGAGGACCCTAGAGAGGGTCCCAACATGGTGGTGGTTAGCAGATGCCAAACCCCAAGGGATGTCTGATCCCAGTGAAGGTCCCAGCAGGATAGGATTAGGCAAACTCTCAGACGTGTCAGAGAAGGGTGGAGAAACACACAAGGTCAAGACTTGCCTGGGCTCATTCCTTTCATGATAAACTGTGGCTTATTGTGAATCTGATCCCCATATAGTGGGTCTTTTAGCAGTTATTATATTTAAGAATCCCACCCTGCCTTACACACACATATATGAGCAAACTGAATACAGTTGTACCTTGGATCCCGAAAGCCCTGGAACTTGGACGTTTTGGCTCCCAAACGCCGCAAACCCGGAAATGATTGTTTCGGTTTGCAAACGTTCTTTTGGAACCTGAACATCTGACAGGACTTCCACAGCTTCTGATTGGCTGCAGGAGCTTCCTGCAGCCAATCAGAAGCCATGATTTGGTTTTCAAAAGTTCTGGAAGTCGAATGGAATTCTGGAATGGATTCCATTTGACTTCCAAGGTACGACTGTACTGTACTGGTTCACCAGCCAGCTCCTTTAATGAAAAAATGACTAAAAGTTGTGTATTTCATCCTTCAACTTCTAAAAACCCATTTCCCCCAGAAGGTCTGAAAACTACTAAAGAGACTGAAGTTTTGGAGGTGTGATTCTGATATTATGGGATGCTAGGCAAAAGGGACCCTCAACTACTGTCGGAGATGAGAGGAATGTGGATGAGGGAATATTGTTTAATATTTCCTATCCCAGCTTGTGCTAACAAGCTCCAAACTAGCAGAGTTTCTCATCCCCAATAAAGCGCAGCAAAGCGTGGCGTTTAAGTTCCTATGAACTTCTAGAACAAGGCAGATCCTGGCACATATTTCCCCTGGTTCCCTCTTAAAAGAAAATACACGACACATAAGCTTATAAAAGTATAAAGCTTTTACTTACAGACATTCCAAGCTCATACAGGCAGTCTCAGCAAGGCAGGCTAGCTTAGATTAAATGTATGTACATGTGGACACTCTCCTTAAGGGAGAAGGGTCCACTTGGGCCCTCTCGGCTGGAAGCCAAGAGTGCATCTCTTGAGATGTTGCATCTTCGGAGTCCTGGAGGGAAGAGAGGGAGAGTAGCAGCTCACCTGTATCTTTGAATAGCTACAGGTAAGGCCACTCCCACTTCTGGTCACACAAAGGAAGTGATTTCAGTCTTGGCACAGGAAACTCTACCTGGAGGACCAAGTCCCCTTTGTGTACACTCTAGGAATGTTGTGATTGACTGCACCAGTGTTATACATCCCACAAACCCCTTCTCAGTCTGAACAACATTTAACAAACATAAAACAACTTTATTCAACCACCCAGAGTCCCAGCTTGACACGCAGGTTCTGGAAACTCTCTCGTGGCAAGGGTTTCGTGAGAATGTCCGCAGTCATCTCCTGAGTATTACAGTAGGACATTTCTACTAGTCCATCTTGGCAGTGGCGTAGCGTGGGTTGTCAGCACCCGGGGCAAGACAAGTAATTTGCGCCCCCTAACCCGTGGATTTTAGCACTCGAGTCTCTTCCACTAGATTAGTTAAAGAAACCCTTACCCCCTAAGCACATGTATTGTTTGTTATGAAAATACTGATGTATTTAGATGCAACTAACTTGTATTTAGATGCATTTTACTTTAATTACATCAGTATTTTCATAACAAACAATACATGTGCTTAGGGGGTAAGGGTTTCTTTAACTAATCTAGTGGAAGAGACTCGAGTGCTAAAATCCACGGGTTAGGGGGCGCAAAGTTAGAAGCTACTGAAGGTAATGGGGCCCTTTATATGCCCAGCTGCACTTTGTCAACAACAAATTGTCACTTTTTTTGTGTTGAATATATGCTATATGGTAATTTATGGACCTAATACCTATCTGATGCAATTTGCACATAAAAATATGTATTCTATCAAAGTAATTGTTGAACTGAAATACAATTAAGAAGAAGTATAGGCCTATTAATGGTGAAATACAATTAAGAAGTATGTTAATAGTGAAATAATTACCAGTGATATTTTAGGGAGCAGGCTAGCAGGCGGGGCCCATTACTTACATCATAGGAGCCTGTGCTGGTCCCAAGGGATATCCAATAGGCGAGGTCTAGTCCAGTCCAAGGTCAGTCCAAGCCAGAAGTCACGAAGCCGAAGTCACGAAGCCGAGGTCAGGAAGCCGAAGTAACAAAGCTGAGGTCAGGAAGCCGAGGTCAGGAAGCCGAGGTCAGGAAGCCGAAGTAACCAAGCTGAGGTCAGGAACGCAGGAACCAGGAACAGGAACTAGGCAGCACCGATGTTGCTCCTGCAACTTGGGTCTGGGACTGGCTGGCTTTTATCTGCCCCGAGGCAAAGGGCGGCTCCGATCCTCAGGTGCCTCGCCTCTCCTGGCTTGGAGGCGAGCACTCCTCCTGCGGGAACTTAGTTCTCTTCGCCTCTCTGCCCTTAGCCTTTGCAGCTCAGGAGAAGCTGGAGGGTTACCGGACCCAGAGGCAACCTCAGCTTCCCCTGACTGGGTGGGGAGTGGAGCACCTGCAGGCAATAAGTCCTCCATCCCATTAGAAGCCAGATCAACCTCAGCCGATGCCTGCACCTGAGGATCCAGCACAGGTGAGTCCCCTTGAGACTCAGGCCCCAGCCCTGGCTCTGCTGGTTCTGGAGGCAGTGAATCCTGTGCAGGCTGGGATCCCTCAGGTTCAGCGTCTGAGTCTGACTCCCAGGTCATCACAGAGCCTACACAACACTAAACACTGTTGCTGTATGTAGGTTTTATTTTATTTGTTTTTTATCTTATATTTTGGAAATGTACATCCAGGTGTTTTTTTCTTTCATTTTTTTGGGGGGGGGCCAAGAGAGTGGGGCCCTAAGCTATATCTTTAGCTTAAACGTAAAGCCGGCACTGATGGCGATGGAAACTTGTGATTCTGCGCCCGCTCCCGAGCTTCTCATCCCATCTTACTCGGCCTGTGTTCCGGGGTCACGCCCTGGCTTTGGCAACAGGCGCCGCAGCTTGGCCTGCTCACCTTGATTTGAGCGGGCCGCCTTCCCTTCTTCTCCGCCCCTTCTGTTGGTTGTTAGGCACGTGGTGCAAAGCGAGCACGCCGGCTGGCTGGCGAGCGCAATTTAGCCCGAAAAGCGCCGGCTGCTGCGTCCCGACTCTGCGCGCCCCTGTTTCCCCTGCGCTCTCCAATAGGGAGCAGTAGGAGCACCTTTGCAGACCTCCCCGCTTGGCGCTCCGAGAGCGGGGAAGTGATTCCCTCCCCGACGCCAGTGCCTCGGCAGCCTGCAATTTCTCCCGCTCTTCTGGAGATCCACCCCGGCGGATCTCAGCAGCCTAGGCGTCGGCGTCGGTTCTCCCTCCTTCCTTCCCACCGTCCCCTCCTTCCTTCCTTCCACCTCGCTTCGCCCGCCGGGTCTTTGCGGCTGGGGCTGCCTGCCTCTGCTCAGACTCGCACGGACGCCGCGGGCAGAGGAGAGCGCGCTTAGCTGGGATGGCAGCGGGTGCCGCGCGGGGCTGAAGCCGGAGCGGCGCCCCCCCAGATGTTGCGCCCGGTGCGACTGGCACCCCTAGCACCCCCCACGCTACGCCTCTGCATCTTGGATCATCTGGCGAATGAAGTGATACATGACCCCAATGTGTTTTGAACGTGCAAGGAACTTTTCGGTTTGCGCTAGCTGCAGGCAGCCTTGATTGTCCTCCATCAAGCTGACAGGTCCTTTTCTCGGCAAACCAAAGTCTGTCAGGAGTTGATCCAGCCAGATGATCTCTCTGCATGCTTCCGAAGCTGAAATATATTCACTCTCTGTGGACGATAAGGCTACACATTTCTGTTTATAACTGCCCCAAATGATAGGTGCATTTCCAAACATAAAAACATAACCACTTGTGGATTTGTAATCCGCCTTATCCCCAGCCCAATCTGCATCACTGTACCCAACCAACTTAGGGTCCCTTACAGCTGGCAATCTTAATTTACAATTCATTGTACCCTTGAGGTAACGCACCACCCTCTTGACCCCACCCAAGTCATGTTCAGTGGGAGAACTCACTTTTCTGCTTAGGATCCCCACTGCACTTGCTATGTCAGGTCTGCTGGTAGTAACCAAATACAAAAGTTTACCAATCGCTGACCTGTATTCGCTGTTGTCTGGCAGCAGCTTCGAATCTTGTTGATTCTTTAGAAAATCTGTGGCCATGGGTGTCGCGACAGGGTGTGCACCTTGCATCTGCATACTTTCTATCAGTTCTATTATCTTCTGCTTCTGGCTGAGAAGAAATGAGCCGTCTTCTTCTCTCTCAATTTGAATTCCCAAGTAATACTGGACAAGTCCCAATTCCTTTACTTCCACCTCTTTGTTGAGATGTCTGACTATGTCTTTATAGTCTCTGTCATTGGACGTTGATATTAATAAATCATCGACAAAAGCCAGAATGTAAGAGAATTGTCCATTTCTGTTCTTAGTGTACAGGCACTTGTCAGCTGTTGACTGCTTGTACCCAAGCTGAACCAGCATTTCATGTAATTTCTGGTTCCATGCTCTTGCAGCTTGTTTCAAACCGTAAATTCCTTTCTGAAGTTTACATACAAGATGTGCCTCATTTTGCTTGATAAAGCCTTTGGGCTGCTTCATAAAAATCTGTTCAGAAATCGTCCCATGAAGAAAAGCTGTTGCTATGTCGACATGACGGACTGATAGGCCTTTAGATGCTGCAATACTTAGAAGTAATCTAACACTGCTGTATCGCACTGTAGGCGCAAATACTTGATCATAGTCTTCGCCATACTGTTGTGAAAATCCTTGTGCTACAAGCCTAGCTTTGTAGCGTTGCACCTCCCCTTCTGACCCCTTCTTAAGCTTGAACACCCACTTGGACCCAATTGCCTTCTTACCAGGAGGTAGCTCTGTCAGGGTCCAGGTCTTGTTGCGATGCAGTGCATCCATCTCTTTCTGCGCGGCTTGCTTCCAGAGACTGGCCTCAGCAGCTGGCAACCGTTGAACCTGTTCCCACGTGGAAGGTTCCTGTGGTGGCGCCGACCCTGCAAAGTAGGACAGTCGTAGTGGTGGAACGCCTTTGTTGGACCTGGAGGAACGTCTGACCTCTGGCTCTTGTTGAACCGCATCAGCTTCCTCATCTCCTTCCAATGGCGGCATCCCTGCATACGGGTCCTCTTCGTCTCTGGAGCCTTCTGACATCTGGTCCTCCGCGTCTTCTGGGGTGTCATCTGTAGGGGGTGCTACAACACTAGGAGGTACAATACTAGGAGGTGGATTAGTTTCTGGTATGGCTTCAAAAGGAAAACTTACAAACTCCTCTGTTGGTGGCTCATTGGAACAGTCAATTGCTGTGTTCCTTGTGTCAGCCTCCTCATGCCAGTGCTGCAGATCTGGATCGTCCTTCTGCCTGGATGGAGCTACTTGCGCTGACTGGATTTCTGAAACATTAATCTCATATACACCATTGATTAATTTCCCTTGAGCGTAAACCTCACCATTTTTCATTACATTGCATTTTCCATTGGCAAATGTAACCTTGAAACCTTTCTTGTCTAAAGCAGACACACTAAGCAAGTTACAATTCAATTCTGGGACATATTGAACGTTAGGCACAGTTGTTTCAAGAGATTCATTGTTCACCTTGAATTTCAAACGCATTGAACCTGTACCTTGTGATTTTAGAACATTTCCATCAGCAATCTGGATTTCAGTCCATTCACTATCATTAATTTCTCTGAAATATTCTCTTTTATGCGCAAAATGGCTTGTAGCTCCCGAATCTAAAATAAATTGGTCACTTTTCCTTTCATTTCTTTGCACATTTAAACTCTTTTCTTGCAGTAGAAATGTACGCTCGTGACCCCCCTTCTTTTCACCTTTTGGTTGAAAGGGGCGGGACTTATTCTTGGGCTTCTGGCAACTCCTTGCAATGTGCCCTTTTAAATTGCAGTTATGGCATATTAATTCTTTGGACACTTCCTTAGACTTGGGAAATTGCTTAGAAACATAACTTGTGTCCCTCCTTGGATTCCTTTGTGGAGAATCAAGGTAATCTCTGCATTCCTCTCTTAAGTGATTTACTAGTTCATTAAAAGTCAAATCTCTGGTGTGATCCATTATACTCTTAAATGAAGTAAATTCTTTTCCTAATGATGCCAGCATAAAAGTCACTTTGGTTGCATCATCAAAAGCTCTGGGAGTTAGGGCAATCCTTTGAACAATTTCATTAAAGTCCTTAAAATGCCCTGTAAATTGTTCTCTGGAATTCATCTTTAACTTCAGCAGTTTATCCAATAAATGTCTATAAGAGTTCTCTGATGATTGTGCATAAACCCTCTCAATATCTTTTAGAATCTGAGATGCATCACTTTCATAGTCAATCAGAGATAAATGCTCATCTTTCAAACTGCTCAAAATTATGTGTTTAGCTTCTGCATCTTGCCTTTCCCAATCTGCTTTCTTGGTTAAATCAGCAAAATCAGGTTTGGGATCTTTCACCGCTTTAAGCACTTGTTTTGCACCAAGATGCACTAAAAGGCGCTGCTTCCATTGCACAAAGTTACGATCATTCAGCAGCATAAAGTTTGATCTTGCTTCACTATCAAATCCTGAGCTTGCCATCTTAATCCTCAAAAATTTAAAAAATTTCCAAAATTTCAAAAATTCCCAAAAATGGTTAAAATTCAAAAATCAAAACTCAAAAATTTCAAAATGCAAACAAATCTTCACTGCCTCTGAGGTCTGTGAGCTCTGAGGGAGGGGAGGGGTCGCTAATCCCCCTTTCACAGCACAATGGAGAACAAAAGACCATGTGCTTACCAGGAAGTGCAAACAGAAAAATTCTACTCTGCCAAAAATCACAATCCAAAGCAATCCTTTAAAAATACACAAAATACGCAGTTCTGGGCCTCAAAACCCTTTGTCGGAGATGAGAGGAATGTGGATGAGGGAATATTGTTTAATATTTCCTATCCCAGCTTGTGCTAACAAGCTCCAAACTAGCAGAGTTTCTCATCCCCAATAAAGCGCAGCAAAGCGTGGCGTTTAAGTTCCTATGAACTTCTAGAACAAGGCAGATCCTGGCACATATTTCCCCTGGTTCCCTCTTAAAAGAAAATACACGACACATAAGCTTATAAAAGTATAAAGCTTTTACTTACAGACATTCCAAGCTCATACAGGCAGTCTCAGCAAGGCAGGCTAGCTTAGATTAAATGTATGTACATGTGGACACTCTCCTTAAGGGAGAAGGGTCCACTTGGGCCCTCTCGGCTGGAAGCCAAGAGTGCATCTCTTGAGATGTTGCATCTTCGGAGTCCTGGAGGGAAGAGAGGGAGAGTAGCAGCTCACCTGTATCTTTGAATAGCTACAGGTAAGGCCACTCCCACTTCTGGTCACACAAAGGAAGTGATTTCAGTCTTGGCACAGGAAACTCTACCTGGAGGACCAAGTCCCCTTTGTGTACACTCTAGGAATGTTGTGATTGACTGCACCAGTGTTATACATCCCACAACTACTACCCCCCCCCCGTCAAACTCAACCACGCTGAAAACTTGCAGAACTTGTTTTTCAGAGCTCACCTCAGGAGAGAAAAAGGTATGTTTGAATTCAGTGCGGTGAGGATACTTTCAGCATACTTCCACTGTTCTTGAAATGTTATGTCTGACTTCACCGCAGAAGTAAACATTGGGACCTTGCTAGCAATTTGCCTTATTGACTCCTGAATAAACCAGAAATAGCCTCTATGTGAGCATTTCTTCTAATGAAATTCAGGGTTGCAAGCATCATGAAATTAGACTCTAATGTGAGTCAGGAGAGAAGAGGTGTGTAATGGACTTTTCAACATGTAACAGAAATAATATGGAAGATACATGATAATACAACAAAAGCATATATCATGCCTATATCCGTGTCTGTCTGTTGGTTTGTTTGTCAGTTTATTCAAAACTTTCTCAGGCTATCACCTCACACAGTGACTTTCCTGAAGTTTGACGTCTGCCAAAATGTGTTCTTCCTTAAGACTTGGCAGCTTGTGAAAATGCCATTTGAACAATTTAACTGTATGTAAACATAAAAAAGACCAGCTTCCCCATTCCGGCTTTCCACAATTAAAAAAATACAAAAATACATCACTTTCTCCACTATGGTATTTGTGAAGATTTGAAAGCTACCTTTTAAATTAACACGCTATGCGGGTTAAAAACAAAAACAAAAAACACACAACCAAACAACAACAGCATGTGGGATTAAAATGTACTTTTTGAAATAATGCTCTTAAGTATGGAGATTCTGTGGGCATTGCAGAAAATTCCACAAAATGTCCATTCTGTATGATGCAGCAGACAGAAGTAATTGAATGGGTTCCAGTCTGAACATCTCCAGATGTTTCAAAGCCATTGTGTAGAGTATCTTGCAAGCCAAAGAGGGGACATGCTATAAAAAGTAATGATATGTTGCAGCTTCTTTTCCACGTGTAGTTTCCTATTTTTGTAATATTTTGTACATTCTCGATCTTCTGTTTGTTTCAACAACCACAAACACTCCCCTGGAGTTTCCTAACTTGCTCTGGGAGAGGAGGACCAAGTCAATTTCGAAATGCTCTGCAACATGTGACACTCTGCAATGAAGGTAGAGGAACTTTGCAACCCTATTTTGATTCAGTGGGATGACAGATGCCAAAGGAGGGCAGGATACCTGCATGTGCAATACTTTTGCAGAAGGAAGCAAAATTTCAGCAACTTCAGGTTTTCTTACCATTGCTTCACCTTCCAACCCAGGAGCTGCTTTATATTGAGTCAGACCATTAGTCCATCCAGCTCAATACTGAGTCTACCCTGGGTGTGGACTGAAAGCCTACAATGCCATTGCCTGGTTGGACCTAAGGAGGTTTGGGTCTGGCTAGTGACAGATGGTGACACTGCCTGGGAAGCACTTGTATGATGCCTTCAGTTCCATGATGGAAAGAAGGTAGAATATAAATGTAAGAAAATAACACAAACAAATTACAGTACATTGGCTGGTAGCAGCTCTCTGGGTTTTTAGATAGGTGTACTTCCTAGCCCATTGTGGAAAAACTGGAAATTGCACTAAAGGTGGAGGAACTATGTCCTCAGTTGCAGCGGATCACCTTACCATTGCCCAAAAGATTTCAGCGGGATTACTGGCAGCCAGCCTCATCCTGAAGGAGTGTCTCCACCTCCATCGTTCAGCCTGGACACTGAGGTCCAGCTCCAAGGGCCTTCTGGCAGTTCCCTCACTGCAAGAAGGGAAGTTACAGGGAACGAGCCAGAGGGCCTTCTCGGTAGTGGCATCTGCCCTGTGGAATGTCCT
Source organism: Darevskia mixta (assembly GCA_034641385.1). NCBI lineage: Eukaryota > Metazoa > Chordata > Lepidosauria > Squamata > Lacertidae > Darevskia > Darevskia mixta. The sequence goes on along the minus strand of JAWWNH010000062.1, from coordinate 1,884,641 downwards.
GCCATCAGATGTCAAACAGATAAACAACTATATGACTTTTAGAAGACATCTGAAGGCAACCCTGTAGAAGTCTCTAATTGTGTTTGTTTTGCTGGAAGCTGCCCAGAGTGGCTGGGGCAACCCAGTCAGATGGGCGGCATATAAATAATAAAATTATTATTATTATCCTAGCATCAACTAAAGACTCCCAGCACCAGAACATGCTGTGGGGCACTCTTTCATCTTCAGAAGACACCAGGCAAGAAGAGCAATACCAGCCACCTTTGTTTGTTGGTATTATTATATTTATATCCCATCTTTCATCAGTGGTAGTATGTGTTTTCCTCTCACTCCCATAAAAATTATTTCAGTTTCTTGTGAAACCTGCACAAACTCCCCCTCAGATTATGATAGATGTGCAGGGATGAAGATGAAAAATGGCAATGTTGAATTTGAACGGATGCTTTTGATGTTGCTGTTTAAATCCACGCGGTCAGGTTGACTGGTGTGATGGAACCAAAGGAAGGCTCTGGATAGTGGCTTACGCCGTTGATAAGATCTGTGATTTCTGGTGCCAGCTGGTTACATGAAACACCACCCAGCTCACACCTGAATTTCCTTTCACTTCAAGCCTTTGCCAGAGGGGGCCCTTTGAAATCCCTGGAATGGCTCGCATTGACTTGAGCAGGCTTTGAATAAGTCTGTGATGGCTTCACTTTGACTAAACATAGAAAAGAGATTCCAAACAGTCCAGCCTGGAAGAGTGATAGAATTTGTTCCCATAACTGTCATCCTTACGATAAACCGAATTAGCGTGGTTCTGCAGCCACCGGGTATCTTGTAAACTGCAGCGAACACAAGAGCTGCACAAGTATTAATATTTACATACCGCCCGGACACTCGGCATGATTGCCGTGTGCTGTGCTTGCTTGGGCTCTGTTCTTTCCAAGAAATGCCAGAGGGAATATTTGAACAAAGTCCCCCCCCCCTACCCCTGCCACCATTGCCTCTGTCAAATCTGGGCAGAGATAAGTAAGAGTCCGCCTCCTCGTACAGAATCCAAGGGCATTGCTGAAATGCCAGGGCTATGAGAGAGAACGAGAGGGGAAATGTTACTGTGCCCTGAGTCTGTGCCATAAGGCAAAAGACTTGAGCTAAGGTACAATGAACAGCAACAACTGGGACCTGCAACAAAATCTTGCCTGTGACAGAACACCACCACCCCTCTCCACATATGAAAGTTGTCAAGCTCAGTCTGAGCAAGGGACGGGCAAATTTGACAATTCAGACTTTTTCTCACTTTCCCACATTATATGCAGGGGTCATTTTAAAGTCCTCATAAAGATCCGTTAGCATTTTGGTGCAAATTTCTCCTAATTTGCACATTAGTGTAGGCTACTGTCCCCAACACAAACATTTTTTGGCAAAGCCATTTCCCCTAATATACTAGACGTTTTAATATTATATTTACTACATATCTCTGCAACCCACCACATGCATTTTGCACACATTACTTGGCTGCAGAATTCAGTGAAGCATGAATTTCAGAGGACGGTTGTGTTTCAGTTTGCATTTTGTTTTGGCGCATGCACATCGGGTAAGTTCCCCTTTAAATGAAAACTGAGTCAAAATTCTCCCCCATTCCTGGACTCTGAGTGACTTGTTCCTTGAATGGAGGTTCAGCTGCTCTCATACTGGGCTTCCCTGCAAATCACCAGCCTCAACACGTCCTCTGAATCTGCAGTTTACCAAAAGAAGAACAAGCATGTCTCTTTTTCTTTGTCAAATGTTAAGAAGGTCTGCACTTCTAACTGTCTCAACGTTTAAAAGGGAAAGGTTTATCCCCAGGAAAATGCAAAGGGATGTAGCAAGTGGCAGTTTCCCCTCTTCCGCTGCTTTCACAACAGTAAAATATTTCTGTGGAAATTCTATAGTCGCATCCTGCAAGGCATTCTGGGTAAACATGGGTCACAGACAAATTATAAGCACCGTGACCTTTGTGAGGGAATGGCTAGAAAAACTATGGGAGGGAGGCCTTTTATCAGGGGGCAGAGAGTTCGCCACATCACACACTCTAAGCTTTTATATATACGGTACATTCCTAAAAGAGGTTTAATGACAGCAGTCTTCCATTATAGGTAGAGCCTGGGTACTCATCATGTGTTGAAGGTAAACACCCAGACCAGATATTTGACCACCAAAGCACTGCTTTTTTTTTTCATGCACTGAGTGGGTATTTCATTTCACACTTCATGCACAGCTTCCTCCTTTGATTCCAAAATGTTCCACTGAGAGGAAAGTTGGTTTTGTTTTGTAAAGAGAAAACAGGTTTCACTTTGGATATCTTTCCCAAGGCATGTCTGTTAATGTGTGCCAACCTGCCCTGAAGGCATTCAGAGTGGTCTACTGAGTTTCATCTTCACAACAACCCTATAAAGTAGGCGAGGCTGAGAGACAGCAACTTGCCCCAAAACCCAAATCTCCCTAGTCCAGAATACTGCCCACTGTCTCTCCATAGACATCTGTAGGCATTTGCTCATTTATGGCAGAGATACTCTTGTCGCTTTGGTGTTGCAGATTTTTTTTTGTTCAATTAACTAGATTTATATACTGCTTTATTTTTATTTTTAAACTAATATCGGTTTGTATGAAACAATAAAAAAGATTCATTAAAATACTGATAAAGTCAAATTGAACAAACAAGTAGCTACAATAAAATATAAATATAAAATATAAATAACTCAAGAGTTTTAAAAGCAAATACTCATGAAATTACATGTCCGAGTCGGCTTGCCTAAGCAAAGAGGGTTTTAGCAGGTGTTGAAAAGAGTAGAATAGAATTATACAGCCTTCAGATATTTGCTAATCCACCACCTGTATCATTCCCCCTAGGTATCCTTACACACAGCCATATATATCCATGGCAAGCTTCTCCACACAAATGAGTTTTTTGAATGCACAGGATAATAATATTTTTTTATTTGTATACCTCCTTTCTATCTCCTTTCAAGGCGGTTTACAAGCAGAAGAAACAAAAAATCTCACAACAATCCAATGCAATACAAAAATGTAATAGAAAACTTCAAAATAAACAAACTACATCAAAAAGTAACGTTCAACAATCATTAGAGTAATATAAAACAATATCAACATATAAAAGTTAAACAGAATCCACTCAACATTTACAACAAACAATTTCTAAACTAATCAATAAAACAACGGCATAAAATAATACAATACAAATTGAGAAGCAAAGACTAGAGGGTGGAGCAAGGCAGTTGGAAGGAGGCCTTGCCTGATGGAGTCTCTCCCCTCACAGTTCTTCCTCCAGGAACAGCTCCCTTATGAAGAATCCCAGGGCCAGGGGTGGGGCAAGGCAGGTGGAAGGAGGCCTTGCCTGATGGAGTCTCTCCCCTCACAGTGGTACACATGGTACAGTCTCTGTGCATAGATTTGCATTTGCACAGACTTCTCCTTTGGAGAAAAGGAGGCAGCAGTTTATCATTGTCACTTATGCATGCATCATCACAAATTAATCCTCCCTACTGCTCCCTTGTTACAGAATGCTTCTAATGAGAAAGCTGCAGGAAAAATAGAGTGGACCAGGGACCCTACACCACTGGGTGAAACAAATGACCTACCGGTAACAACCATCCCTGTGGTTGACAGAGTCGGCCAAGAAACCCAGATGGTCTCAGCTTAGAACTTAGCTATGAGAAGGTGAGCAATAGATGTTCTTGGAGACTTGAAAGTCATCGAAGAACCCAATCAGACTTGTTGATGCGCATGTCTGTGTTTGGGAGGGATTTCTCATCTTTCGGTTAAGATAACCTTTCTAGACCTGAGCTGTCTGATTCCAGTGGTTTAGTCAAGTTTCTTATTTCCTAATTACGGTTAATCGCATTCAGTCTGTAGGTCAATTTATGCACCTTAGTGTGCTTTTGACAACAGATTTGCTCTGTTTGTAATATGCTCAACTAAGGCGATTGATCCAAATAATCCCAGATGTTGGGATGCGAAGAATAAAATAGCATCTGCAATGGGGCTATATTCTTTTGGTTTTTTCCCAAGACAAAAGGGTGAGAGCAATTGCTTTTAAATGTGTGAAATTTTGATGCTCCTTTTAAACATTTGTCAGGCAAGTCAGAACCGGTGATTTCCCTTGAAAATACAAATCAGATATCAAGACTTCGAAATAAAAATAGACTTCATGCTGTCTGCTTCTCCTTTTTGTTAGTTATTTCAAAGTGTCAACATTACCTATCAAGCTTTGAAATGAACACCCTCGTAGGATAAATGGCTGAAGTTAACACCTCTGTAGGCACTGGTGATGTCTGCTTTATATCCCTGAACTACAGAATGGATTGCTTTAAAGGTTGGAGGTTATCGTCCCATGCAACAATCGCTCTCTTTCTTCAAGGAAGGTCTACTTTCTGTAGCGAAAAATGTGGGGAGGGAAGCCCCAGTTGGGCAGTTTCCAAATTGTTTAGCGTGAACATAACAGGTTGCAGCACTCGGCTTGATAATCTGTGATGGAATTAGACATTTGCTTCCTTGCCGCAAACTATTACTATTAGGGCAGCATGCAATGTAAAGATCATCATGTCCCACAGAGTTATAGTGCTATGGTTTGCTTTCCTCTTGAACTGGGGTTCTCTACTTCTTTTGGTGGATGTCTAAAGCAAGATTCAAAGCCAATTTGGAGGCTCCCCCTCAGGGCAGTCAGCTACAGAAACTCTGAGGGCTAAAACAAGAGAGTTTTGACAACACTGGGTAGATTTCTCAGTGAGGTTTCGTCACCCATAAAACAGCAATACCATCAAGGACCCGCTTCAGGCAATTAATTTGGGGTGTCAGGAAAAGGCAGTAAATTGGTAATACTTTATTGTATATGTATTTTTTCTGCAAAGGAGGGGGAGAAGTCTTTGTTGGACCTGGGGAACTGTGCAACTTGACCATTTGCTGGGTCTCAGGCCAGCCCAGCAAATATACATTTGAAACCTGCCTGCTTCTCTGTCCACCCACTTCACTTCAGTCATCTGTCCCTCCATCTCTTTCTCTCTCTCTCTCTCTCTCTCCAGTAGGAATGGGAGGGAAAATTGATTCCATTTGCATTAAAAGGCAAATCCAGCCAATTTGCATGTTCTGAAACAATATGCAAACTGAAACACATTCATCCTCTGAAATTCATACTTCCCTGAATTTTGCAATGCAGTTCTGCAGCCAAGCAATGTGTACAGCAATGCATACAGGGTGCATAGAAATACAATGCAGTAAAAATAGCATATTATATTGGGGGAAACTGCATTGCCAAAATGTACGTATTGGAAATGCTGCCATACAACAATGGGTATATGAGGAGAAATGTGCACTAAAACGTGGATAACATTCATGGGGACTATTTTTTAAGCAAACTGTTCTGCAAATGTGGAGAACTGAAGTTAAGAAACTGAAAGAAACCAAAATATTTGCCCATCTCTGCTCCTCCGTGCCATTTCTGACTCCTGCAACCAGCATGAGTGAGTCACGTGTCAATTCCCAACCCCCATCTCACACCTCTAAAAAGTAAGCAAATTTCCCTGTCCTTTCCCCGCTCATCAGAAAATGTATCTCATCTCTCAGAGCTGACAGGTATCTGTCAGAAGTACCAGGATATGTGGAGCCAAGGGACTCTGAATGCCTAGTGTTCATCCGCCCAATACCACTTAAAGCACCTAGAATTCACAGAAAAATAAACAGGGAAACGAGTAAGAGCAAATAGCTATGGAATAGGCAGGGATGAGGCAGGAATGATACTATTTACAAAAAAAATTAAAGTAAATAAAAGCAATCTGCCAGAAGGAAACTGCACCGAGTAATAGGGCTCACTCCCAGGTAAGTATAGGATTGCAGCCTAATTTGAGGTTTCTAGCTTACACTTAGAACCAAACTAGATATTCAATGGCACAGCTAAGCCTAGGAGCCCAGGTCTCCAAGGAATGTCTGACAGAGGCAGTGGTACAGTTTGGAGGAGCGAGTTGCGTGGAGAAGTGCTTAACCCATGCTCCACCCGCTGCATTTCTCTGGTGTTCCCCTCTCCAGCCATTATTTCCTCAGCTGCAGTTCCCATGTGTGTTTCCTGTGTGGGTGGGGAAAGCAATGCATTTGAGAAACGATTTAAGCGCTTCCTCGCCTCTGCTTCTCCATTCCAAGTTACCAGGGTTGTGCACAGCCCTCTCCTATCTGGATAGCCACCCCAGACTGAGCCAGGCAATACCCAACCTGGATCCAGCCCACATCAGTTTGGGTTGGGTGGGTATAATGTTTATTGTACTGTAAGAAGCAAAGATCACCAGTGTCACAGCAATGATACTTCAACATCAACTTCATTGGACTGGTCATGTTGTGCAGATGTCTGATTATCATCTTCCAAAGCGACTACTCTACTCCGAACTTAAAAATGGAAAGTGTAATGCTGGTGGTCAACAAAAGAGGTTTAATGACTCTCTCAAGGCAAATCTTTAAAAATGTAGTATAAACACTGACAACAGGGAAACACTGGCCTGCGAGTGCTCCAATTGGAGAACAGCCTTTACCAAAGGTGTCATGGGCTTTGAAGAAGCTCAAACTCAGGATGAAAGGGAGAAACGTGCTAAGAGGAAGGCATGCTTGGCAAATCCACACCGTGATCAACTCCCGCCCAGAAACCTATGTCCCCATTGTGGAAGGACGTGTGGATCCAGAATTGGCCTCCACAGTCACTTACGGACTCACTGTTAAAACCATCTTCATGGAAGACAATCTTACTTGGCTATGAGTGATCTCCAAAGAAGAAGAATGTTTAATAAAGGTTTTTAAGCCCTAATTAAACATATAGGTGGGAGGGGCCAGGGAAGAGGGAAGCGCTGCATCTCTTTCCATATCTCCTGACCTCACTACAAGCAGGAGGCTTGAGTCCTTCTGAGTGCTGCTATTATATAATGTACAATTTCAAGAAACACACACTCACAGAGTATTGCTGGACCATATGAAAAAAGTGAAACTACATTAGGGCAATACCTTTACAAAGCACGCTAAGATATCACAAAATAACGTGCAAGTGTTTGAGTTCTCCAGCATTCTTCTTCATACTAGGTGGTAAACAGTGCAGAGACAGAACATCTTGGTTTAATACTGTACACACCCAGTGCAGGCTCAAGGTTTCCCACAGCAGCCAAGATTTTCTCCCCACACCTGCTTTGTTTACCCTCTAGCCCAGTCATAGGCAACCTTGGCTCTCCAGATGTTTTGGAACTACAACTCCCATGATCCCTAGCTAACAGGGCCAGTGGTCAGGGATGGTGGGAATTGTAGTCCCAAAACATCTGGAGTGCCAAGGTTGCCCATGCCTGCTCTAGCCTGATGATGAGTTCTGGAGAACTCAAAAACTTGCACACTACTTTGTGGTATTTTGGTTGACCTAATAATACCCATCAATATGTTGCCCTGATGTGTGTGTGCGTGTGTGTGTGTGTGTGTGTGTGTGTGTGTGTGTGTGTGTGTGTGTTTTAATTTAAAGGGGATGGGTGTTTGTTCCCCCCCCCAATTTTTTAAAATTGATTTTAACAATTTTAAGCACATAACAATACCGTTAAATTTTCATCCTTCCCCCCTCTCACTGAGGGAAGCAAATTTCCATCCCCCTCTCTCACCGGGAAAACAATAAACATTATACATTTAACGTAGCTAACATATTGAATATCATTGCTTAGGCCTGGCCCATTTCTGTGGGCCAGGTATTCCTCCTTTCGGATGTTTGGATCAAGATCATGGTTTGTGCTAACACTCATATCTCACATTTCAAAAATTAGACTGAGCTAAATGGGAACCTCGAGAAAAGGCTGCATTACGTTTTATAGTGATGGTGGTTGCATTTTGATATTGCTATTTATTGCATTTTGATATTACTATATTTGTTTTCTCATGCAGGATAATGCTTTGTTATGGGGCAGCACAGAGATGAAGCATAAAAATATTATCATAAATAAAATACATGCATAGAGAAACACCCAAATTATTTCTGTTTGGAGACAAACTGACCCATCCTATATTTTGGGAGGGCCTTCAACCATTGCTGCGTTGTCCTTTCTGAAGCTACCAGAGAGAGACAGTCATTTGCTTGGTGAGCTCAGCCCATCCAGAGTGTAAGCTAGAAAAGGCTTTGCAGTGACCCACAACAGCCTTTTCCAGATGGCATGTTGTACCCGCTGGAGGGACTTCTCATTAAATGGCTGATTGGGTGCTAGCTGGTGTGCTGGGGAAGGGGAAGCTGTTTTTTTTATTGCTGGCTGGAGATCAAGGGCTTTTTTGAATATTGCAGTGTCTATTTAGGAAGCGTATTTGTTTACACAGCCCTTGACAGCTGTGGTGTTAATAGGAGGGCAGCTCTCACTTAAAGGCACAGGACGCAGCAGACTTTGTGGGACTGCTTGTTCCCTATCAGTCTTCTGTGCCTCTGTGATATGTGGGAATAAAGGACATACCTTTTAAAAAAACAAGATGCAAAGGTATTGTGAGACTTTTGGGTTTTAGGAAACAGTGCAGAAATCCATTCAAAACAATATAGAATCACAGAGTCAAACCGAAATGATGGTGCAGTTAGGGAAGGGTGAGCAATTTTGTTCACTTTGCATTTAAAGGCAAACCTGCCAAATTCACATTTCCTGAAACTGTATACAAATGTTGTATATTGCAATGCAGCCACCTTTTGAAATTCTCTGGGTTTTGCAATGCAGGTAATATGTACGAAGTTGCTATAGAAGGGTAAACTCAAATGAAGTGATAAAGCATACGTTAGTGGACATAACATACAACATGCATTATATTATGGAATATGGCTTGGAAAAATATGCACAGTGGGCAACATTGCATACATACACACACACACACACACACAGAGAGAGAGAGAGAGAGAGAGAGAGAGAGAGAGAGAGAGATTTCTGGGGAGATGCAGGGGTACGCATACCCCTAAATATTTTGTGAATCTTTGTACTTTTGTCCATTTTCTTCACTTATTTTTCCCAATTTGAGCTATAAAATGGTGATTTTCTTGAGTCAAAATGAGAGTACTCCTAAACATTTTTTTTTTTTTTACAAAAAAGCACTAAATAAATTTGCACGAAAATGCTGATGAATATTCATAAGGCCCATGATTTTTTTAAAATTGCAAACTGATATGGAAATATGAATTGGTCTTGCAGCACTTTAAATTTATTATTATTATTATTATTATTATTATTATTATTCAATTTATATACCACCCTTTATCCAAAGATCTCAGGGCGGTGTGCAACATAAACACATTACAACACATCAGTGCAAAACACATAATAAAAGCATAGTAAAAGGCATACCAGCAGATAGCCTAAGAGTAAAATATTCATCATAATAACCATCCTCTCCCCCACCCCACACTTTCGCAAATGTATGGTGTGAATGTGGTCTTTGTGGGTCACATCCGTCCATGGCTGACCCCTTTCCCACACCCTCTCTAAGTGCTTTTGCCTGGCTGAAATATATCCTGGAACTGCAATAATGCCTCTTTTCTTACATGGTTGGAGACACGTAGAAACCACTGACTTTTGTATTGCTGGAATATTGCCTAATGTGCAAGGTTAAGGATCACATCTCTTGCTCTGCCCACTGTTTGCCACTGTATGTGTAACCCAATTCTCCAAACGATGAAAAACTCCAGGGGTACCTGTACTTTACCCAAGATTTGGTTTCCTTGGAATGAAGATCAGTGGAGACTGTGGTGTCTTTATGATATATTGCTTTATGTACACATGTAGACAACCTGAACATAGCATTCCCATAAATACTGCTTCTGTATTAGATTTCCAGAGAAGCCCCAAAGCCCAGCACAGGACAATACATGTTTCTGTGTCCTACAGCAGGCATGTCCAACAGGTAGATCGTGATCTACCGGTAGATCACTGGACGTCTGCGGTAGATCACTGGTAGATCATTGGCTCCCCCCAAAGAAGAAGAAGAAGAAGAGTTTGGATTTGATATCCCACTTTATCACTACCCGAAGGAGTCTCAAAGCGGCTAACAATCTCCTTTCCCTTCCTCCCCCACAACAAACACTCTGTGAGGTGAGTGGGGCCGAGAGACTTCAGAGAAGTGTGACTAGCCCAAGGTCACCCAGCAGCTGCATGTGGAGGAGCGGAGACGCGAACCCGGTTCACCAGATTACAAGTCTACCGCTCTTAACCACTGCACCACACCACAAAGAAGCTGAACAACTGTGGCTCCCCTAAAAAAAGCTCAACATTTTACCTCCTCCCTGAATAAACTCAACAACTTTGACCCAAGCCCCCCAAAAGGGGGTAGATCACTGCCAGTTTTTAACTCTGTGAGTAGATCACAGTCTCTTGGGAGTTGGCCACCCCTGTCCTACAGCATTCAGTTTCTGGCTTTCACACACACAACAATCCTGGCTATTGTTTTTCTACATACCAGCCAGATGAGGGGTGGGGGAAAGGCCCGCCCATTTATTCTATGGCACAGAACAACTTCTTTGGATATGCTCAATTGTGGTACTTAACTAGCCAGCCAAAGCCATTACCTTGACAAATGAAGTGATCTGCCAGGCTTCCTCTACCCTCACAATCCCTGGTTTTGGAAGGGCCCCAGGGTGTCATCCAGACAGGTCTCCCCAAACTCATAACACTATCACAAAGTTTTTATTATTATTAAAAGCTGTAGTCACCTTTCTACAGGAAACCTGTCCACAAGGTGAGCTTAGAAATAACATAAAAATGCATCCACATGAGAAAAACCATGACTGTAAAATGAGTGAAAAGATTAAAACAATAAAGGCAAGCAAATAAGAAAGTTCTCCTAGGCTCAGGGGGGCTGGCTGCTAAGTAAGTGTGTGAAAGTGTGCAGTCTCTCTGGGATTCAAGAAACTAATTTTTTAATCTTATGGCTGTTATAATTGAGAAAAAACTGCAAATAGAACCCACATCCAACTTCTGCCACCTTTCCCCTCCTGCTCCTGACAACCTTGAACAAGAGCAGAACATATAGCAGAAGAAGCTTTTCCTGGCGTGGAAGAAAAAATGGCGGGAAAAGGTTTGCTTGTTATTTGTGTGCATGAGTCTGCTAAGGCCACGAGAGCAGGGCGAGTTGAAACCCTGCTCAGGGCAACCCTGTGAATTTTTTTCAATGCAGGTGTCAACCCTTTAGGGTTTTCCAGAGTCCCAAAGGAATCTTTCCACTCAAAAACTGATAGTTTCCCCCCCCCTCGTCAACCTCCTGCCCTTCTCTTTAAAGCAGTTACAGATCAGACCTAATGTTTGTGCAACAGCAGACAAAAAGCACATGCCTGCGTTAAGAAACCTTTTGGGGAATGATTTATATCCTAGACACATTACACAGCGACCCACAAAAGTCACTGATATATTACTGCAAGACTGGAGGCAAATGGAGCATTTTGGAATGATCTGCCAAGTGATTTATACTTGAGGCCCAGAGGAGGTCAGAGCCTGACAGGTTCATTTGGTATAATCCGAGAGCAGTTGATTGTGAGTTATTATTAAGTAATTAATTAATTATTACTACTGCTAACAATAATTGTTCCTTTTAAAACAACATTTATTTAGCTTAGACCTGTTGTTTCCCATTTTTTCCCCATTGGAGACCCTTTTCCACACAAGCTCAACTGCTGAGGAACCCTGCATTATCTGCCATAGAAACCATAGGGCAGAGGATTCTGGGTGATATTCTGAGGTCCATATTTTGTTCCTGTGGCGAATTGCTCGAATCTAATGTTAACTAAATGGGGGAGACCATCTTGCTATTAAAATATGATTAATAATCATTGCTTTATAAGAATTGAAATTAAGATAATTATAAGAATCGACTGGTCAGAGAATAGTGTTGCTTAACCCGAAAAAACAGATCCGGAGCCTCTTATTTGCGCTGCCCGAAGCTTAATTGCAGCAACGCAAAACTTTGCCACTGCGGCAGTGACCTTAGAATTGGAATCAGAGAGTAGCCAGAACATATAGTAGTCTTCAGGCCATCCCAGGTACTCCCTTAATAGGGGGGAGATAAGTTCATTCCGTAAAATCCTATAAAAATGGCAACGGAGAAGCACGTGTTCTGTTGTCTCGACATCACCGGCATCAGGGAGAAATTTATTTGCATGCCACTGGGTCAGGTTTAAGATCTCACAATTGGCATATAAAGCCCAGAACAACTTGGGACCTGACTACCTTGGTACCAGGTCTTGCTCTGTATATCCTGCTTACTTCATTCCTAAGGAGAGACATGCTTAGTGGTGCTGTGTGCTCCTGAGGTGCCTCTTATGTCCATTAAACCCTGGACTTTTAGGGAGGCTGTGCCTGCCCTTTGGAATGCACTCCCATTGAACATCAGACAGGCACCTACAGTACTGGCATTCAGGTACCTGCTCAAAGCTCATCTATTAACCCAGGCTTTCCTGAGGTGTGATCCAGCTATGCTGATGTATTAATTTCATCTATCGATTTGCCATGCATTTTATATTTGCTTTAGATGTGGGAGGTTATTGTTGATTTTGCGCTGTTCATCGCCATGGTATTTTTTCCCCTAATGCAGGCAGTACAGACTCCCCCTCTTTCTGCAAATTAATAAAAATATATGTCCAAGCAGAGCAAAGAAAGCCCTTAACGCGCATAATTCACGCTATCCTGAAACAGATGGAGAAGGCAATTCATTCCCTTCATCTGGAAGTGTTTGGGAGAGTTTTAGCTCATGTAAAGCTTTTCCACAAATACTGCAGTTTCTTAGAGACTGCCACAAATCAGTTTGTGACAAACTGTGCACTGTGTCCTTGGCAGGAGGTGGGGAAACGACTTGTGTGACTCATTTAAAAGTGCTTGTAAAAAGATTTAAAACAAAATAAAAACCACCTCTGGCTGTTTAAGAAAAGTGTTGTCTAGGTCTCTTTTAGCATCTCTCCATGGCTATGTAAATTGGCAGAACGGGGAGACACAAACCCTAGACATAAGCTATCATGGCAGCAAAAATGGGTTTTGCCTAAAGTATCTAGGTCAAATCAAATCAAGCCTGGAGCGTTATTTTGGTTGTATTATGTGATGTTATTGAAAAAATAATAGTGAATTTATGGTGGATTTATTTTGTCTATTTGTTGTTCTCTATTGTTTCCCCAATGTTACCACATTATTTCTGCCTGGAGGTGCTATAGCATAACAAAAATGGGGCAGGGGGAACCCCGATTGCCCTCCCCAATTTATGGAATTTCAGCAGGAAGTTACAGGGCATACTCTGACTGGAAATTAAGCAGCATGGCCACTCCAAAACTTTTGCAGGCACAAAGTGTATTGAAAGAGGGATCATGTTTGACCACTTTGATAGCATCATGAGCAGACATAATCAAGAATGCATAGTTTTTAAAAAGTCTACAGGGGCCCAGGGTAGTACAGAGCCAGTGGAGACAGAGTATTAGACAGATTTCTAACATTTCTTTTGCAATACAGTACCTGTTGCATTCTAGCATTATGTCTTTTTTCATTCATATACCACAATATCATGGGTGGAAGCAATGAAGATGTCCCAACAAGTTTCCCTGTCCCTCCTGCCAACTTCTATGGATGAGGCATGCTGCACTCACTCGCAATACTCTCTTGCCTTGTGGGAATGTCACAATTGGAAGCCCCTATTTTGTCAATGTGAAATTCCCAAGTTAGGGGTAGTTTTTTCTGGAAACAACATGGAAATGAGTGCAAACCTTTTGATTCCACTGGATTTCCAGAAGTGGCTCTTATGTCATGTGGAAGATCACATAAAATACGAAAATGAACAGGTAATGTAATTTGAAGATGGAGTAAAGTTATCTGAATGCAGCCATTGTCTTTCTACACTACATTGCTTTCAATGAGTAAGTTTGTGACTGCATATTGGAATGTGCATTAGCTATCTAAATATAATTTAGTTTGGATTATGGCTGAATCGGGCTGTCAAGGGCAGGAATTTTTAAAAATTGCATTATTTGCATAAAGATCTCTTTAAAAATCTGATGCGAAAGCCACAAAGACCTTGCAGGATCAACTACTTGAAATGTTAAAATACCTGCAGACAGTGAAAGATTTATCTGCAGCAATGAAACCAAGGACAACCATAGAAAACTGAATGCTTGTTAGATAGATTTTATGGCTTCTGCACCAACTCTTTGAGCACTTGACAATGAAAAATAATAATCATAAAATTGCATCCCTCAAAGCAAACACAATGCAAGCATGTAAAATGCTGCGGGGTGAATTTTACCACCTCAGATGATCACGAAGCTGGGGAGGTGGATTCCTGATGTGGGAAGCAGAAGATCTCAACTGCGTGAGATGGAGATTACAAGCAAATATAAATATAATGTAAAAATGGACTTGCACACATGGTAAGTCCACATCTAGACTGAACCATGTAGGGTTGATGTGGGGATAAAATGAAATAAAGACATAATGTAACCTTCCTGGAGCACTTGGAATAGGACGAGAAAGTGCTCTGAATAAATTGTTTCATAGCTACAGCATGCGTGCACATAACACAGTTACAGGTAGGTAGCTGTGTTGGTCTGCCATAGTCTCAACAAAATAAAAAATAAAAAAGTTCCTTCCAGTAGCACCTTAGAGACCAACTAAGTTTGTTCTTGGTATGAGGTTTCGTGTGCATGCACACTTCTTCAGATACACTGAAACAGAAGTCACCAGACCCTTATATATAGTGAGAGGGTGGGAGGGGTATTACTCAGAAGGGTGGTGGGAATGGGTGATAGGCTGATAGCTGTGGTGAACCTGTTGACGACTGTTAACGACTGCAATTAATCTTACAGGAAAAAGCAACTGGAAAGAGAAGTTGCTGAATTGCAACTCATTACCAAACGTAAAACCATGGAGAGACCTGGTCTGAATAAAGACATTGGATTCTTATCTCATTATACATGACAAAGCTATTTTTAACCTTCTCACCCCTTGCTTTTTCCTGTAAGACTAATTGCAGTTGTTAACAGTCGTCAACAGGTTCACCCAGCTATCAGCCTATCTCCCACCACCCTTCTGAGTAATACCCCTCCCACCCTCTCACTATATATAAGGGTCTGGTGACTTCTGTTTCAGTGTATCTGAAGTGTGCATGCACACGAAAGCTCATACCAAGAACAAACTTAGCTGGTCTCTAAGGTGCTACTGGAAGGAACTTTTTTATTTTTTATTTTGTTGCACATAACACACTTATTTTTGGCTTATGCTAGTATGCCTTCTAGTTATTCCTATGAAACTCATGCAGTACCTATTTGCCGATCATGAATACTGATTGCTGGCATTTACTAGATTCAATCCCTTGCCTTTTTGACTGTTTCTATTTGTCTGGCTCACTGATGCGTGTGTTAGGCTGGAATCCTATATGTAAAGTGGGACTGTGGACTTTCTGAGTAGCAACACACAGGATGTCTTGTTAGTGTTTTCTTCAGACGTGGCAGCATTTTAATTTCAAACGTGCTGGCATCTACGCTCGATTTAAAAGTGGATTTCACAATGCTGTTTGACATGACACAAATTTGGAAATTTGAAAAAAATGATTATGTGATATTCCAAACCACACGTGTCTAACACCTAAATATCTCATTATGGTTGTTTTTTTTCAGGATGAGCTATGTCCAGAATATGCCCCTTTCAAAGAGAAATTTCAGCCCCAGCTCCTCCAAGGCCACAGAAGAATGCCTTATATAAATTGAATACAGCCTCTGGAGATTGATTTTCCATTGGAACTATAGGTCAGGGGGCCAAGTGCAGGATCCTACCACAACATTGCTTTGTACATTCAGATTTCATGCTTGGGCTGACTATATAACAAAACTTTGGCTGACATCTGGGTTTCTTGGATATGATTAAGGCAACTCCTAGGAAAGCCATTCTTCTGCAGCTTCCTTTAAACTTTTCTGATATTTGTTAGGTTCCATATTCAACAAACTATCCAAGCACCTGCTTAATTGCTCCTGGCGTCATCTGGATGTGTATTTTAAGTGCTTTTCTGAACCAAGGCCTAAGAAGCTTTCAGCACCAGCAAAGTTCGAATTCTGTTGTCACAAGTTTGCTTAATTACTTTGGCACATCAAGAAATGTGTCCAAATTTCTTTTCAGCATTCTTTATTCAGCCTCCCCCACAGCTGAATCCTCTTAAACTAGAAGGAGCCTCAGATGTGCCTAAAATATATGCGGCTATTCTTGAGATTCTCCTGCCAAGATTGAACCATAAATAGTTTTTCTTTGACCAACTAAATCTTACAGACAGGACCAAAAGGAAGATGGGCATTTGCCAGAGATGGTCATATAATGAACTCTCTGATGTCATCTTTTACAAAATAAATTAGGTTGGTCAACTTTTATGGCTTGCCAAGCCCAGTATAATGCTCAAGGCTAGTTTCCACCTCTTCGTCACTTGCTGCTATAATATCAAGTGATGACTCACTCACATTTGGTGAATGAATGGTCCCACATGAGTAGTCAGAATTGACACACACAAAAGAGGAAATACAGCATAAAAAGGACACCGATTTTCATAAAATTTGCAATGCTGATTAATATGTATAGTTGAACATTTAGAAATCATTACTGTGATTTAAATGGATACATGCCCTGACTCCTGCCCCAAAACATGCAAGCAGAGGCTCTTAGTTGTAAATAAGAAAAGAGATCTTTTTTCAAGCAACTATAGTTAACAGGCTCAGCAGCAGATGCAAACCTTAGGAGTGGTGATTGAGGATTTCAAGAGCAGGGCAAGAGGTTCAGAACCAGGTGGAAGCAATGAAGATGTCCCAACAAGTTTCCCTGCCCCTCCTGCCAACTTCTATGGACAAGGCGTGCTGCACTCACTCGCAATACTCTCTTGCCTTGTGGGAATGTCACGATTGGAAGCATGTGGTCCGCCCGCCCTGTGGAACGCCCTCCCTTCAGAGGTCAAAGCGATCAACAACTACATGACCTTTAGAAAACACCTGAAGGCAGCCCTGTTTAGGGAAGTTTTTAATCTGTAATATTTTAATGTATTTTAGTGTTTGTTGGAGGCCGCCCAGAGTGGCTGGGGGGACCCGGTCAGATGGGCGGGGTACAAATAATAAATTATAAATTATTATTATTCAGGTGGGTGGGTGGGTCTGCTCCTATCTGCAAAGATGGCGCCTGGTTCCAAGTGACAAAGCTGCACCCTTCTGTTCAGGCTCTTTTCGAGTCATGGCCACCTCCTGTTTAGCTTCCCACCTTGGGTGATCAAAGCCCCCTCCAGCTCCAATGAGGCCCTCTGTCCCACAGGAAGGGGAGAGGGGAGGGCCAGCATCCCTGCTTCCCTTTCCAAAGTGGCTGGAAGGGAGAGATCCCCTCCCCATCTTCAATCCAGACATCCACTATCCACTCCCTCTCCTCCTCCTCCTCATCCTCCTTCCTCCTCCTCCTGCTTTTGGAGCCTCTATTGAGAGCTAGTGTGGTGTAATGGTTAGATTGCTGGACTAGACCAGGATTTAAATCCCTACTCAAGTCATGAAGCCCACTTGGGTGACCTTGGGCCAGTCACACTCTCTCAGCCTAACCAACCTCACAGGGTTGTTGTCAGGATAAAAATGGAGGGGGGGAGTGTTTACCACCTTGGACTCTTTGGAGAAAAGGCAGGGTGTAACTGTAAGAAGTAAGTAAGTAAGTAAGTAAGTAAGTAAGTAAGTAAGTAAATAGTAAGCTTTCTTCAAAGATAATTGTGGTGGGTTTTTTTTTTGGGGGGGAGGCTGGATCACGGGTGTGGCACCAAGGGTTAGCTGCAACCCTGAATCAAAAATGGGGAAAAGTGGAAGAAATACTGCCTATGGGGGAGGCTGACAAAAGAAGAAATGATCACCAAAAATCAGGCAGGGGTACTACTACCAACAGTGGTTGCTTCTGCTGAATTTCCTAGATTCCCCCCTCCCCATGCCACAGCCCACCTCATTTTGCAAGGCCCACCAACCCTCAGGGGAACCTTTTGGGAGAGGTTGTGGGGGCTCCCAGTAGATGAAGGAATGGGAAATTCAGTTCCAATTTGCCCCGTGACACTCACATTTCCCTGGATCCATCCCATTTAAAATATACATTAAGTAGTAGCAATTGTAATGTTAGTTTCAGCAGCAGGAATAAATCACTGCCCTTTCCTAACTGAGATCTATTCCACTCATTCATCCTTGTTGATTTCTCCCCTTAGGAAGGGGTGGTGGGAATACTTAGTACTTTCTAAAACAAACTTGCGCAGAGGGTGAGAGGAAGCTGTCGTTTAAACCTCTAATTTATAGGCAGGCAACATCTCCCCTTAATATTAGCTGGATTTTGCATCTGAACATGTGCAATCTATTAAAAGAGAAGACTCAGAGACCTTGGCCTGCGTATTCTTCTCACATGGACAGGAAATGGAAAGAAAATTTTTCTACATACTCTATTGGTTATAATACTTTTATTGGATTCCAAGATAAATGTATATATATAATCGATGGTGCCGGCTTCATCCCATGAAGGGGTTATTGTAAGTCGCGCAATTCTTATAAAACAGTCAGTGAAGGGAGCAAACTTGAGACACCAATGGTTTTATTGGAGGAGGGTGTTTTTTTAAAAAAGAATTTGTACTTTTTGTATTTTGTTTCATCTGTACAGTACCTTGTTGTACACTTCTTTGGTGGCTTCAGACTGTAGAGTGGTTTATAAATCAATAAAATAATACTCAGTTTTCCTGCATCAGAAAAGGCGTGGGTTCATAATGTATACAAAAGCCCCAGCGTGAAGAACAACAATTTCAAGAAAACAACAATATCAGTATCCACAAAATCAGAAAAAAACGTAAATATAAAAACAGTTTAACATCCTGAGTCTATCAGCTGAATACCACTGGGAACTTCTGAAAACCTGCATAAAAAAGCCATATTTTGAGCTAGCAACAAAATGACAACAGTCACAATGCCAACTAAATTTCAAGGGGCAAGGAGTTCCAAAGCCAAATCTAAAGCCTGTTCTGCTACATGTGTTGGGTCACTGAGAAGCTGAGAAAGCCCCATGGTTGTCATGTCAAGTATGCTATTAAGCATGTGTTTTTGCCCTTTTCTGTAGCGTGAAGTATGTTGGTTGATAGACATGCAAATAGATATGAGGTAAGAATGGGTGTCAGGGAGGAAGGAGACATTGACAATGAAGGTTTATTTTATTCTTTATTTATTGAATTTATATACCGCCCTATACCCGGGGGTCTCAGGGCCAGGACCGGTGCTAGCGATTTTGGCGCCCTAGGTGAGGGGGCGGGCCACGTGATGTCATTGCGCATGACGCATGTTGCGGAGCGGTGCCCCGCCCCCTGCCTGGCCGGGCACCCCTAATATTTAACCTTCCACCGGATATTTTGGGAGGCTGATGTATATGAAGAAGTTTTTCTGGACACGGTTGTCTCAGCTCCCCCAACGCTTTCTCTCTCTCCCCCCCCCCCCGCCCCCTGCGATCTACTGGGCTTGGCTACTCGTGTGAAAGGAGCCTCTTGCGCATGCCAATGCACCAGCCTTAATTCTGCACACAAAAAAGTTGCGGGTGGTTTGGGAAGCCTCGCCGGGGAAATCGAGGGACGGTCTCTGCCAAAGTGAGCTTCTTTTGCCAGGGGGAAGCCCCGATCACCACGATCATCGCCGCCACATAGGTGGGGGGGGGGAACCAGGGAACTTGGGCGCCGCCGGTTCCTCCCCGAGTCAGTTCTGCTTCCCGATTGCAGAGCGCCGCTGGTTGGGGTGGCACCAGGCGGCGGCAGGGGGCGAGGGGCAGGCTGGCCAGCACCCCCTCCATTTTGGCGCCCCCGCCGCCGCAGTTTTCGCCCCAAGCTGCTTGCTCCGCCGCTGGTTGGGGTGGCACCGGGGGGCGGCGGGGGCAGGCTGGCCAGCGCCCCCTCCGTTTTGGCGCCCTAGGCAACTGCCTAGTTCGCCTAAATGGACGTGTCGGCCCTGCTCAGGGCGGCTCACAGAATAAAATCAAGACATAAAATCACAAAGCACCCAACAAAAATAAAACAACCCAATAGCCCCCCAGGTGAAAGGGTTCAGGTTTTCCAAATATGGTCTATCACCTCTCCACCCTTTTCAGCTTTCTGGTGGTATTTCTCCCACCTGCAATGGATGAGACGGTAAGGAATAGATGGACAGGTCAACTTGCTATATGTAAGACCTTATGCTATATGTAAGACCTTATTCCCTCATATGAACCTGCCCAGGTTTTGAGATCTTCAGGGAACACCCTTCTCTCGCTCCCACCCCCCTCACAAACATGTTTGGTGGAGACATACGGTAGGAGAGAAGACCTTCTTGGTAGCTGCTCCCAGACTTTGGGACTCCTTCCCAAGAAAAGCTAGACAAGCTTGCTCCTTGTCCTTCCACTGGTAGGTGAAGACTTTCTTGTTCCAACAGGCTTTGGGGAACTGACTGCTGGTGCCATGCTGTTTTTTTTTTATTGGTATGATTTTGATGGATTGGATATATATATATAGTTTTAATTCTAGCAATATTTAACTGTTTTTTTTAATGATTTCCCCTTTATGTGTTTAGTTGTTCTTATTTTTATCTGTAAGCCACCTTCAGTGGCTTAAGCCACCTTCAGTAAAGCAAAAGGTGGGGTCTAAAACAACAACAACATTAACAACAACAACAACTTGCATAGATTTGGAATGTTAATATATAAAACAAGAGTATACTTCCAGACCTAAGTGGGCATGAACTGTCAAACTCTTTGAGTTACATTCCATTTACCAGGTTTCCAGACTTTGTTATAGTAAGCATTCTCAAGGCAAAAAGACAACCATTCTTAAGTTGCATGATCTAAGATACACTTTATTTTTATCCCACTAGAAAAGAATAGAGGAATGTGCTGAAGATTCAGTTCAATTGGCCCACATTCAATTGGCTCTGAATATTAGAATCTTGACTCGCAACCCTATTATTCCTGTGACACTGGCCGTTCCCAAACTTAGCAACACCTACTTAGCAATTTCCCTTTTCCCTTTCTCTTCTCATAGCATTCTCATGGGCAAGGTTCCTGAGAGGGTAGCTGCCAACTAGATCTAGCTACTTTTGGAAGAGACAGATTTTCTAGATCCCTTTCGATCAGAATTCAGGTCTGGTTTGGGTACAGAAACTGTCTTGGTCACCCCGTACAATGATTTGTGTTGTGAAGAAGATAGAGGGGGTACGACTCAGTTGATGCTCACTGATCTCTTGTCAGCTTTCCGTACCATTGATTATGGTACCCTTTTTGAGAAACTGTTTGAGTTGGGTACGAGAGACACTGCATTGTGGTAGTTCCATTCTTACTTAGATGACCGATTCCATAAGGTGGTTGGAAATCTTGTCGCACTGTTGGATAATATGTTTTTAGGAATATCTTTTGTTTCAATCCTAATGAACCAATAAATTCCAATATACTTATAATTACCAGTTTGGTCCAGAGTCTGTATTTCGGTCCCATCATGTACCCCAGAGTTTGGCACTGAATATCCTTTTTTCCAGACTTAATGTGTAACATTAAACATTTTTTTCAAATCAACATCACATCTGGACATCATTGCTAATAATTTGGTAACTTCCAGAAATCCTTTTGTTGCATTGTTCCCTTGGAATGGTTGTTAGCATTTTTGTTTTATGTCTCCTAACAGCTAAATGTTCTTGGTTATTTTATTAATTATTGAATTTTAAATTCAAATTTGTAATATTTTTACTTTCTTATTGAAAGGAATGGAAGAGCAATGTGATTCACTTTAATGGACTGTGACTGTACAATTTGCCCACAGCTTACTTGTGTAGAGGGAACACACTGAAGGGAAATACCTCAATGACTACCTCTCTCCATATGAGCCTACCCAGACTCTGAGATCATCCTCCAAGGCCCTTCTCCGTGTGCCTCCTCCATGAAAGGTCCAGAGTGTGGCCACACGAGAACGGGCCTTTTCTGCAGTGGCTCCCTGTTTGTCCCCAGGTATGTTCGGCTGGCACCTTCATTATACACCTTTAGGCTCCAGGCAAAAACGTTCCTCTTTAACCAGGCCTTTGATGCCCTTTTAAATGTGCTGTAGAAGGGGGGGAGGGTGTTGGGTAATAATAATAATAATGATGATGGTGATAATGATAATGATAATAATAATAATTTATTTGTACCCCACCCATCTGGTTGAGTTTCCCCAGCCAATCTGGGGTTGTCTTTGTTTTTATAATTTATGCATTCTGTATTTTTCATATTGTAGTTTTATGTTGTGAACAGCCCTGAGATCTACGGGTATAAGGTGGTATACAAATTGTAATCATCACCATCACCATCATCATCATCATCATCATCAGGGCTGTCTTAAGCATATGCGGCACTGGGGTGCAACGCCCCCCCCACAGGTTGCCCAGTCCCAGGCACATAGGAGGGCGGAGCCAGCCGGCCGCCTTAGCATCTCGTTGGCTCAGTCGCCCCCAAACTCGCAGCGCAGAGCCACCCGCAGCAGAAGAGCCCGCCGCGGCACTCCGACCGATGGACGAACTCTTCCTTGGACTCAACTCTTGGGCCCTGGACTCTCGGCCTGGTGCCCCTGAGAGCCTGGCGCCCAGGCGCCCTGCACCCCTAGCGCCTATGGGTAAGACGGCCTTGATCGTCATCATCATCTTTACTTTTGTGAAGTAGGCTAGTTTCTACTCACTTACAAGCCCCTCTCTGTTCTCCATCCAAGGCAAGGGACATCATTAGAGTTTGAGGACACATTCCAGCTGTGTCAATGGTGCTTGAATACTAATGCTAATATGTCACAGTGCTGCAGAGGAGCTGCTTGAGTAGCCATGCATAGATCCTGCATTGCTGTGAATGATTTCCTGGGATAAAATCTTTAAAAAGCATTTAACACTATCTCTGAAAGAGGGCATTGCAACTGAGCAAGGCGTTTCAGGAAATAAAACATCAAAATGATACTGATATTTGTTTCGTTAGGTTTCCCTTCTCTTTTGACCTTTAAAGGGACACTGCTGCCACCCTCTGGGTGGGTGGAGAAGAAAACCTCAAAGCCATATTTTCCCCTCAGCTCTTCATTTTTGCGCCTCCCCCCCCCCCCAATGAATTGCAGGCAAGTTAAAGGGGATGTGAACTGAAACGACCCCCAAACACATTTGATTTCCATTAGGCTAAAAAGCTGTCAGCGGTTGTTAGAAGCGAAACTGTTTTGCTGTGGAAAACCTAAGAGTTGTTTACTTCTCCTTCGTTCGATAGGGTTCCCAGCTTTTAAAAGGCAAAATTTCTGATATCTGGGTGTGGGCTGAGTCACAGAAAACTCTCCCTATTTTATTTCTTTATTTTTATGCCTTACAAATCCCCTGTTATTAAGCAATGCCATTTCATTGACATATAACAGGTGGAGCCAAAGTAAGTCTACGTATTCCAACAGGCAGGACATTATGAAGCAGCAGGCTGAGATCAAACTCTGAATCATGTACACTTGATCAAGAATCCAATGAAAATAATTTTAAATAACAAATTTGAATAAAAATACCTCAGTAACATACAATAGATAAACCTGAAAAAACACTGTAGTCGTTCAGCCCGGACACTGAGATCCAGCGCCGGGGGCCTTCTGGCGGTTCCCTCATTGCGAGAAGTGAGGTTACAGGGAACCAGACAGAGGGCCTTCTCGGTAGTGGCGCCCTCCCTGTGGAACGCCCTTCCAGCAGATGTCAAGGAAATAAGCAGCTATCCTATTTTTGAAAGACATCTGAAGGCAGCCCTGTTTAGGGAAGTTTTTAATATTTAATGCTGTATTGTTTTAACATTTGACTGGAAACCACCCAGAGTGGCTGAGGAAACTCGGCCAGATGGGCGGGGTAAAAATAATAAATTATTATTATTATAATATAAATAAACAACTTATAAAAACTGTACAAAATGTTGACCAAATGCATTTTGACTTCGAAGTCTTCTTTGGTGTCCACTGTTTAGCATAAATACCAAATATTAAAAGGCTATTTCAAAAAAGGGGGGACAACTAAGAAACAAGATGAGTGAGAAAACTATGTAACAATATCAGTCATGGCTAACAATAATGATAGATATATGTCTGTAAAGCTCCTTGTATACATATATTCTTAAGAATAAATGCTCAGACAATTGAGGTTACAATAGGAGCCTCCAAAGATTATCCAAAATTAGACCAACTGCTTACCTAACGGTTCATTATTATTTTTGTTGCTATTTATTAAACTTGTATACCACCATCTGTAGAGCTCAGGGTGGTTCACAACATAAAATACAAGATAAAAGCACAAAATGCATAATAAAAACAATAAAAGAAAACACAAACCAATAACCCCCGCCTGGTTTATAATGCCATTTTGCTGTCTACAGAGAAGTGACTCATTGAGCTAATTTTGGATAATCTTTAGATGTTCCTATTGGTGGTGGGAAATCGAAAAGAAGATTAGAAGAAGAAGAAGAAGAAAGGAAGATTAACTTATTTTTGAAGTGTCCCCTGAATTCTTGCCTGCGCTTTGTGTTCCGTTATTTATAATTTCTAGCAGTTGCTTGGCTTTGGCACGATTTTTGCTTTTTAACAACCACCCATTCATTTCCCTAAAAACCACACATTCAGTCTGAAACTGTCCAACTCAACTCATTTGCTGGTTTATACCTAGCTCTCAAAATCCATTGAATAAAATCTATCCCGCAGGGTTTTTAAAGGAAGCCCACTGATTGCCTCTACTTTTCACTGACAGTGAGTCATATATTAAATGTCCTCAGAGACGAAAGGAACACGTGCAGAACTGTTGCTCCTCAAGGTCCTAGAAGTCTGGTCAGGAATGCGATGAAACCCAACCTTGTAACTTCCTTGAAAATGAATTCAGAGCGATAGAGCAATAACATTAAGTATTTCAGAGGATTACTGGATTTTGGATCCTCTGCATGTGAGATCTTGAATGGTTTCCTCACACATTTGTGGAATCCCCCCCTGCTACATTCAAAGAGTGTACAGTCTGTATACCTGTGTCGGCAACAACTGAGCTGTACAAAAGAACAAGTGAAACACACTTTTACACAAACACTTGGGTGTGTGTAGAGACAGCTTGAACTTAAGCTATGTGTAACATTTGGACATCCTCCGTATGAAAGTCATTGCTGGAGGTCTAATCCCCAAAGAATGGATCATAATAATTATTTTTTGTTGGCATGTCTGATTATATCACTCTGGCATTGAATACAGAGATGGAATAACAAACTGTTACAGTAAATTTGTGCTTCCATTAAATCCAGCAGGAATCTTTACAGTTTCTCATTTTCCCACTCTTACGTTCTCCACATCCCCACACCACTTTGTGATAGGCAGGAGAACTGCATTGCAAAATCTGGAAAAGTACAAAATTTGTTTCACATATTTCCCCCAGAAAGTGTGAATTAGGTAGGTTTGCCTTTAAATGCAAACTGAACCAAATTATCCCCCTTCCCTATAAAGGAATGCCTACCGTATATTTGCCTTATAACAACTGATAAACACAGAGGACGATCTAGCGAGCTGATGAAGGTGCATGACAAATTAGACGCGGCTCACACTTTAAAGTTGAATAGCGCCATTGACATCAATGAGACTTTTCTGGAAGAGTTTGAGACTTGTAGCCCACAGCCATTTTCAGAAAGCTCTTAGCTCTGAGACCACCTTCAGGAAGCTCTTTGTAATACGAAACTCTTTGTTCCATGCAAAGCTTTGGCTTCCCAAGAGCATCTCTCCAGCGGAAGTTCAGTATTGTCAGGTGGTGTGAAAGGACATTCCACAGTCCAGTGATCTGCATCTGTTCTTACACAGCAATTCATTTGGGTATTAATATTTGCTGAACAAAGGGCAATATATTTTACCTTTTAAAATAATAATAATAATTTTCAAACCTGTCTATGTAAAGGAAGAGAATGATTAACTGGTTTTTCTGAGTCTGGGGGTGATGGATTTATTTAATTAACACAGAGGCTGAACACGCTTACTAGCGAGTAAGCCCCTCTGAACACAGAGTTGTGTTGCATATTTCATCTGCTTTTCATCTAGCTTTTAGCAAACCTTTATTGAATGTTGTTCTTTCTATTTTTTATTGTTTTTAAGTTAACTGCTTAGATATATTTACTTTATTGTTTTTAATTAATTAATTAATGTGCATAGGATTCTGCTGTCAGAAAACTTGGTCTGGAAATGCTTTATATAAATGATATATAGCAAAATGACAGGTGTCTTTAATTCAGTTTTTGAATCTCACAGGCCTCCTAAAACAAAGAGTATAGAAATACACCTGTATTTTCAGAGGTTACTGAAGATGGTCAAGGGACCTAAGGATACATGTGACCTATTCATTTTTAAAGGGTAGTATCCAGTTGGTGTCGCCCTGTTGATGGAATAAATCCATCAGTGGGACGTGTGTGTGTGTGTTTCATCTTTCAGTAATTCTTCCTCTCAATCTTTAGATCCCCTTTCTGTCCCAAAATCTTCTCTGGAAGATTCCCCTAACCCTCTAGAGCAGATTTAGCAGGGCTGGGGTGGGGGTGGGGAGAGAGGGTACAGTGGAGGGGATCCCTGAAAAGTGCCTTCTCCCCAGTTCTGTTGCCAAATGTCTTCTGTTGGCAGTATACTGTTTTTGTGGAAAACATAGTTTTCGCAAGTTTTGCATCAACAATGTTCGGGTGGGTCAAGGGTCTTTCTGTTGCCTCTGCATTAGGTAGCATTGAGCTACAGCCCGATTCGCCCCCTTCTCTTCTGTTTCAAGTTGTCGCTCTCCCCTCTGAGGAACACTGGGCTTTGATTCCTAGACTCACAACACAATGAGCCACATTGTTGCTTCAAAGCAAACTCGCGGGTCAGTTCGATGAACACTGCTGGGGTGGAGGGTGAGAGGAGCTGTGTGTGTGTGTGTGTGTGTGTGTGTGTGTGTGTGTGTGTGTGTGTGTTTAGGGGGTAGGAAACTCCTTCACAGAGAAGCCCTTACAGAGCTGAGACAACTGAGTCACCAGCTAACCCACACAAACAACTTGCGTTTGCAAAAGTCCCATTGACTATGGCGGGATTACTCCACGGGCTGAGAGGACAGAAGCTATAATGAGTCAGGAAGTAAACACAGGACTGGTGTCTCAGAAGGGTAGGCCTGCTATATTTATCCTCAGTCTCATGATTCGCAAGACTGTATTATTATTTTTATTAGCGCTGCCCACTGTTTTGCACCACGGCACACAACCAGAGGACAAGAAACTTGATTCATCCATTGTGTGCGGAGCCTATTTTTAACATCTTTAGCACTGGACCCGCATGGGTCAGGCGGAGAGGAGGAGGGCCTCAGTCAGCAGAAGAAGTTGCTGATGGCATTCAAAGACTGCTGATGCTTGCCCTGGGATTTATTTAATTTATTTAATGTTCCTCCTACTCTTCCTTCCAAAGGAGTCCAGGCCAGCAAACGACCAAACGATGCCATTTAATATTTCAGCAGTGGTGAAGGAGGAAATAAAGAAAGCAAATCGGTTCTTGAATTCATAGGTATGCTTTAGGAAGCTCACCTGTGCATGCCCCCCTCCCCCCAAAAAGACCCCCTAGCATTTTTGAAATATATATAGGCATTATTGAGGACTAAACACACTTACTAGGAAGCACAGTTTGGTCAGTGGCCCTCATTCTGTTAATGGCAGCTCTGAATATAGGGAGTTAGAAACAAACAAACTAGAAATGGCCCCATCGGAGTAGGTCACTGGGGCAGCACTGAAATGAAACCCCCCTTTTAGCTTTTAAACAATCAATAGAAAGCCATTACTGGCTTTGGGCAGCGCTCTGCGGGTTTCCCACTGGTGACTGTAGCCAACAGAGTATTTCAGCTCGCAATGCTGAAATTGTTCCATGCCTGGTGTGTGCCCTGGAAAAACTTTTGAGAGAGATTGAGTAGTTGTGAGACTCTTTCTTCCTCACAACTACTTCACCCCCACCAGTGTTCTGGATGAGGCAGGGGGTTCCACACAGAGCGGGCCTCTCCTCCTGTGTCGCAGCCAACCATGCGCGCCACCACCATGACCCAAATAAGAGCTTTGCCAGCAGATCTTAGAGAATGAGTATGTATGAAAGGAGAACGTGATCCCAAGCTGCTTAGGTTTTTAAAGGTGATTGCTAAGCCTCCAACTCCCATCGACCCCAGTTCATAGCTGCCAACTTTTCCAATTTTTTGCGGGAAATTCCCTTATTCCGAATAGGATTCCTCGCAAGAAAAGGGAAATTTTCTGGCAGCTATGCCCCAGCTAGCCAGGACAAAGGCTGAGGATTGTGGGAGCTGTAGTCCATCAACATCGGGGGGGGGGGCAAGGGTTTTCCATTCCCATTGTTGCTGTTATTTAATGTTTTGCTCTGAAAATCTAAGCCTGAAGTATTCTATATATGTGAACCGCCCTGAGACTTGCGGGTATAGGGCGATATATAAATTCAATAAATAAATTAATAAAATTATATGTTTTAAAAGCAGTGCCGTAGTTCCGGGGAGGGGGCGTGCTGGCCAGGTTTTTCGCCCTAGGTAAGCCCTTCAGAGGGTGCCATTGAGGCTCCCAGACTGTGTGCGTGTGTATATGTAAATGTGGGTGGGTGGGTGTGCCAAACTGGGTTTTGACCCGGGTGAAAGAAAGCCTAGTTTCACCCCTGTCAAAAGCTCATCTCTTGATCATTTTGATGTGTCCCCTATAAAATCTCAGCTTCTCAACTGTGAAACACTGTCAATGTCACTGCATATTTCTGCCCCTCCCAATTTTTATTAAACACTAAAAACTAACATCTAATCCTATCACACTGAAATAAAATATCAGATGTCAAACATTTGAAACTCACTGTTGGCTTGAAAACCCACAGAATCCTTGTCCAATATTTGAATATTCAGATATTTTTAAAGAATGTTACAGAGGAAAATATGTGGGTGCAAATCCCACTGGCTTTATATTTTTCACTGTGTGATCCTACCATGGATTTTACTGCTGCTCTTATCTCCATGCCGACAGCATGCTCATCAGTGCCTGTCTGTCCCGTCCCCCAAAAAACTTCACAAAAACTTCATGAAGAGGTCTTAGCAGGCGCACTGAGAATTTCCAGAGGACTTAAAAGACCGGGGGGGGGGGGGGGGAGAACAAAACAAAAACACAAAGCTGTCTTTATTCATATGGGCCACCAAGTCTGCCACAAACATGACACCTCCAGCTAATGTACATTTCCTCTGAGATAACTAGGGAGATCTCCTCATCGCCCTCTCCCAGGCAAAATCTATATTTATAATGCATAGTATCAAATTTAGAGACAACTGCGAGAATTACAGCAGCAGTCCAACACAATATTTGAACTCTTGTCCGATGTTAGGGCACGGGTTTAAGCAAAACAAGACCCTTCTGTCGGATCCCCCCTCCTCTGCCCCCATTCCTGGGGCAAAATATAATGCTCAGCTAGTGCTCACTTTGCCTGGGGATTGTTTTTGTGGAATCAGGATAAAATGTGGTGCTCAGTTGCTAAACTAATGGAGAACGAAGTGGAGAAAACCATTAGTTGCTGTATGCAATATAGATTTGCTGGGACTTTCGTAGAAGAAGAGTCATTTAGCATGACGCATGCTCACTGGAAGGGAGATTAAGGCTTCTCTTGGCATTCCTTTGTAAATACCAGCCCACGTTCTTGCAGCCAGACTCATGCGCTGATGACTGGAGCATCTGTAACGAGACAAAGGATTTCCATACCCCAAAACACTTTCATTCACTTTCAGAAACTAATGACAGGCATTTCTGGGAATGGATTGACAATTTCTGACTCAATTATGGTAGAAATTAGATTAGAAGGTAGGCTGTCCTTCAAGGACAGGACTGAATGATGCCATTGTTGTTAAGCGTTCAGAGACAGACTGTCAACAACCCCATCCGTGATCCAGGAGACTTCCATGGAGTCGTGTGCTCCGGCTTAGCACTGTTGTGAACCGCAAGCCCAAGGTTTCACAACCAATTAGGTCCTGCGTTTCTCTGATTGACAAAATAAGTCTCAATCTTGGATGGGAAAACCCAGCCATTTCCCATGAAGACTGGATACGTTTACAGAGATTCTGGCAAGTTGCTTATTGTCATCAGAGCATGGTAGCTCAAGAACCGCCCCTATCCATATGAACCTACCTGGACTGTGAGATAATATATTGAAGCCCTTCTTTCTGTGCCTCCTCCATGAGAGGTCCAGAGGGTAACAACATGAGAACGGGGACATGGGGAATGCTCTTCCTGGGGAGGTTCAGTTGGCACTTTCATTACACACCTTTAGGTGCCAGGTGAAAACATTCCTGTTTAACCAGGCCTTTGGCTGATAGACACCCAATGCCCTTTTAAATGTGCTGTGGAAGGGGGGTTATTGGTTTGTTTCTGTTCTTATTTTTATTATGAATTTTGTGCTTTTATATTGTAATTTAGGGAAGTTTTTAATGTTTGATGTTTTATTCTGTTTAATATTCTGTTGGGAGCTGGCCAGAGTGGCTGGGGAATCCCAGCCAGATGGGTGGGGTATAAATAATACATTATTTATTATTATTATTACTACTACTACTACTACTACTATTACTATTGCTATTATTTTAACAAAATAAAAAATAAAAAAATTCCTTCCAGTAGCACCTTAGAGACCAACTAAGTTTGTTCTTGGTATGAGCTTTCGTGTGCATGCACACTTCTTCAGATACACTGAAACAGAAGTCACCAGACCCTTATATATAGTGAGAGGATGGGAGGGGTGGTGGGAATGGGTGGTAGGCTGATAGCTGTGGTAAACCTGTTGACGACTGTTAATGACTGCAATTAGTCTTACAGGAAAAAGCAAGGGGTGAGAAGGTTAAAAATAGCTTTGTCATGTATAATGAGATAAGAATCCAATGTCTTTATTCAGACCAGGTCTCTCCATCGTTTTAAGTTTGGTAATGAGTCGCAATTCATACAAATTTGATAAATAAAATAAAAAATAATAGGGGCAGAATATGGCCACCAGATTTATTGCCACCATTGACAGCCCTATCCTCCATGAATTTATCTTATCATTATTTTGTTATTTATTCCCTAAATCCGGACAGATTTGTTGAGCTTTTTTTTAAAAAAAATTTTTTGGGAGGGGAACATGTTTGGTTTTCCTGGACATTTTGCCGAATTTGCCCAGACGTGTCTGGGAAAACCCAGACACATGGCAGCCCTAATTTATTGAATTTATATACTGCCCTATACCCGCAGGTCTCTTGGGCAGTTCACAGAATAATCCTCTATTAAAACCATCCAAGTTGGTGGCTGTCAATGCCTTTTGTGGGAGTGAATTCCACAGTGTACCTATGTGCTGCGTGAACAAGTCTTTTGTTTGTCCTGAACCTTCCAGCATTCATGTTCACCAGAACAAGACGGTTTGAGCATATAACACCAATCCTGGCACAATTGCACTGGCTGCCAATTAGTTGTTTCTTTTCTTATCTCTGCGGCTGCGATCTCCTGGGTGATGTGGACACTGTTAGGCAGTTGAATGTGCATGCATACTCCGTTTCCCTCCCACCCTTTCCACATGGCCCCAGGCACTGGCAACCCATGCTGTGCCACTGGCTGAAGATCAGATTAGCCCACGGCTACCAGATTAGTCTATGGCTAAGTTAGGATTCGTAACTCTTCAAACTGGATTCCAGCGCTGGATTCCAGCTCATATCAGTTAATAAATATGTCGTAGAATGTTTTGACCAGTAACCCTGTGGAAACTTGTCTCCAAAGCCTTTCTCTAAAGCAGTGGTGGGAAACATATGGTCTTCTAGATAGTCAGCATCCCTGAACATTTGCCATGCTGGCTGAGGTTGATGGGCAGTTGAGTCCAACAAGATCTAGAAGGCCACAAGGTTCCTTACCCCAGCTTCAAAGAAAGCTCCCACAGGAGCAAGCCAATTCGAAGGATTTGGAGATGCGTTTTAAGCTACCTTTCACTGTGTCAGACCATTTGTCCCAGGTATCTGATTGACAGAGACTCTTCAGGCTCTCAGCAGAATTCGTTTGCAGTGCCGCTATACAAGAACCTTTCAACTGGAGATTGAACAAAGCACTTTCTGCATGCAAAATAAATGCTCTAAAATGGAATTATGTCTTTCCAATGATATATTTTGCTTTTACTTTTATTGCTTTGTGATGTGTACACATATGACACCATATTAATTATAACACTATCTTGGAATGGCAGAGATACTTCAAAGCAAATTGAGGTATTGCCAGGAACATAACGATTTTGTACTTGAGACCAGTGTCATTTAGGAACTCTTGCTTAATTCAAGACAACAACTGGCTCCAAGCTCAGTAGATAAAGGAATTTCCATACAGTGTGTGTGTAAGGACACGCTGTCTTGTGTGCATTTTCCAAACATTCAAAAAGCAACATTTTGTGTATGGAAAAATGCAATTAGGAAAACAGGAAGCTGCCTTGTTCTGTGCCAGATCATTGGTTCATCTCTGGACTTCCTCAGGTTAGTTCCTCGACGGGGTTTGGGCGGCAGTGTGCCCTGTTGTGCCTCTTGCAGGCGGCACCTCTTCCACACCTTCGGGGGTGGGATGGGGGCCCTCTCCCTGGCAGCAGAGGCCTCAGCACTGCTCCGCAGTCAGCGGGGTGAGCTCCGGCAAACCAGAGGCCTCTCCCCAGTGGCAGAGGCTCCAGCGCTGATCCGCAGCCGGCCAGCCGAGCTCCGGGCTGCTGACAAGGCCTCTGTTCATATCTAAAGGGAAGTTCATAAGTCGAAGCACCCTACTGAAGGTCGTAACTGGAATCGTACGTAAGTAGAGCCGTACATAAGTCGAGGTTCCACTGTAATGCAAAATGGATCAATCCGTTCCAGACTTTTAAAAACAACCCCTAAAACAGCAATTTAACATGAATTTTACTATCTAATGAGACCGTTGATTGATCCATAAAATGAAAGCAATAAACAATGTACTACAGTCACACAATCAATCTATCAGTAGCTGAAGTGGGTTCTACACAGTCACAAAAACAAAACAAAGAAGCCACAGAAACAAAAACGCAAAATAAATAGCAAAAACAGACAGACCTCAGTGTAACACTCAAAACGGAAGTGTGGCACTCAAATCGGAAGCGTAACACTCAAAACAGAGGATGTTCGGCTTCCGAAAAAAGTTCGCAAACCGGAACACTTACTTCTGGGTTTGCAGTGTTTGAGTTCCAAGTTGTTTGAGTACCAAGGCGTTTGAGAACCAAGGTACCACTGTACACCACATCTACTTTAAGGGCAGCCAACAGTAAGTTGGGAACACCGTATGGAATTTTTGATGTCCCCCCCCCCGTGCCCTGAATGCTACCGTCCCCTTGTACCGTATTTTAAACGGCATATGAAATGCCTTCATTTCAAAAGAGATTTTGCCACCCAGGGCTGTTGCTTTTTGACATTGTGGGGGAGCCCCCCCTTTTTGTTTACTTTTAGAGATGGAGAGGGAGGTGTTTGGCTGATATGCGGTCAGTCTTAAATATGCTTTATTGAGATGCTGCTGCTTTAAATTGTAAGGGTTATTTTTACTGTCTTCTTTGCATTTGCACTGACCTTTGTGAGCTGCTGGGGGAGGGACTCTTTTTTCTAAAAGTCTACAGAGAAATAAACTCTAATTAAAACTATAACATGATAGGCACTCCCCTGCCCGAAACTCTCCTGAGCCCATGAAACTAGTTAGGTAGTTCTTTGGCTCTAGGCCAGATCCTTACGCCACCATATTAGGATGATGTGATACGTGCCTTTATTGCCAATTAAAAATAAGTGTTCCGTAAGCGAAAACAAAGCTGAAAGCTGTGGCAAGTGCCTAATTAGCTCCTCTGTGAACTATAATAGGTTTACACGAGTTAAGGAGGAAATATTCAGGATTAGTGAGGTTTTCTTTTGTGTTTTGCGAGGATCATCGTTTGTGTTCTGTATGGGTCGCCCATATCAAAACGTGGTTAGATGTACCCATCTGCCCTTGTGTCACCATTTTGACCCACCGGACCCCCCACCTTTCCCCTGCCATCTCTAGAGAGGCTGGGAGAGTGTTTCGGATCGCTGGCCTGCAATGTGATTCATCCTGGGATAAGCTAAAGTCAGATGCAAGGGGATACCGTCCCGCCGCCGAGAGCTATGTTATCGTGGTCTATGCCTATAATGCTATCCCTTACAACCATCTCAATTTGATCTGGACATCCGGATTTTGTAACCTCATTTTATAACTGTTCCTCTGTCCCTAATTCCATCCTGTAGAGTTCTGAGGACATGTAACAAGAAGCCAGTCAGCTACTTTCCCCTCGCTGCTCTGGGCCAGTGTCACCTGCTGTTTTGGCATCACCACCCAGGCATGCGCTGCCGCACTCCCCGCTGGAATGTCAGCTCGACGTTTGAGATTCACACCCGCACTCGGAGTGCAGGGAGGGTTGGCTTCTGGAGCCAGGGCTGGTGTGTGGGAGCACATAAAAGCCCCGGAGTCCCCTCGCTCTTTGGCAGGACTTCAAGGGCTCTCTCAACGAAGAGGATCTTGACAGCATACTTGTAAACTCCACAGGCCCCAGGGGGGCTCAAACACCACGGTATTTATGCTAGGCGGTTGGGATCGTCCAAATGCTTGGCCTGTTATGCAGACATAGGTCTCCTGGTAAGAACCAGCATTTCTGACACCTGTTAATTGGCATTTAAAAGCATAAAGACTGTCAGAAGTCAATAAGGGGAATCGGAGCAGAGCGACATTTGTTCTTCCTCTACTCGACGAAACAAAGGGGGAGGGGGGAAATATTGTTTTAAAACTCTTTGCATAAATGAGGGATCTGTCATAACAAACTGGAGAAAGCAAGTTTCCCAATATCTTCTCTTCCAAGGTCAGGAAAAAAAAATGTGTAGCCTACAATCATCCTACACCCATTTAACTGGAAGCTAGTCCCATTGAGAACAACCGGACTTCTTTGTGGATAGACATGTATAAGGTTTCTTTCTCATTGGGCATGTAATTGTTCACTTTGATAGTAAACAGATGGCGTGAAAGTACTTCCATATGGACAAAATGGTTAATCTATTAAAGGTGGGTTTTGTATGTTTGTCTTAAAAAAAAAATATTCACAAGCATTCTGTGAACTAACCTAGTGTTTGCCTCATTCGACAGAAGTGGACTGAGTCTGGGAGACACAGATCACAGACACACATAGGTGAACTGGACTTTGAATCCAGGTTTACATGTCGGAGGTTGTTCCAAGGCCAAATGAACAAGAGGCTGTGCTCATTTAGAGGAACTCTTTTGCACTCAAGCACAAAAACTGTCCTTCTGCTAATGATGCCATTACAACAAGGCCATAGCTGGTGAGTGACAGGGGTGCAAAATCCAATAAGCCAATCATCAATAGGGTGATCAGATGGGGAAAGGACTGAGGTACAGCCCCTCTTCGGCACCCTGGGTGCCAACAGGGTGGCCAGGTGGGAAAAGGACAGGGCACAAGTTCAACATCTGGCACCTCCAGTGAAAAGGATCAGGTGGTGAGAAAGGCCTGGAGAGCTAATGCCAGCCAGAGTGACCGGTACTGAGCTAGAAAGGTTCTTGCTGAATATAAAGTAGCTTCATCTGAGGGTGTATTCTGAACCTTGTGTGTATTGTGCAAGACATGGCCACCACTTTCTTTTTAAAAACATGATTCTGTTCCCCCGTCCCCCCAAATATTGCGGCGGTGGACAAGGCCCGGAGCTTTTGGTGTGTGTGCAGAGGCGTAGCGTGGGGGGTGCTAGGGGTGCCAGTCGCACCGGGCGCAACATCTGGGGGGGCGCCGCTCCGGCTTCAGCCCCGCGCGGCACCCGCTGCCATCCCAGCTAAGCGCGCTCTCCTCTGCCCGCGGCGTCCGTGCGAGTCTGGGGAGAGGCAGGCAGCCCCAGCCGCAAAGACCCGGCGGGCGAAGCGAGGTGGAAGGAAGGAAGGAGGGGACGGTGGGAAGGAAGGAGGGAGAACCGACGCCGACGCCTAGGCTGCTGAGATCCGCCGGGGGTGGATCTCCAGAAGAGCGGGAGAAATTGCAGGCTGCCGAGGCACTGGCGTCGGGGAGGGAATCACTTCCCCGCTCTCGGAGCGCCAAGCGGGGAGGTCTGCAAAGGTGCTCCTACTGCTCCCTATTGGAGAGCGCAGGGGAAACAGGGGCGCGCAGAGTCGGGACGCAGCAGCCGGCGCTTTTCGGGCTAAATTGCGCTCGCCAGCCAGCCGGCGTGCTCGCTTTGCACCACGTGCCTAACAACCAACAGAAGGGGCGGAGAAGAAGGGAAGGCGGCCTGCTCAAATCAAGGTGAGCAGGCCAAGCTGCGGCGCCTGTTGCCAAAGCCAGGGCGTGACCCCGGAACACAGGCCGAGTAAGATGGGATGAGAAGCTCGGGAGCGGGCGCAGAATCACAAGTTTCCATCGCCATCAGTGCCGGCTTTACGTTTAAGCTAAAGATATAGCTTAGGGCCCCACTCTCTTGCCCCCCCCCAAAAAAAAAATGAAAGAAAAAAACACCTGGATGTACATTTCCAAAATATAAGATAAAAAACAAATAAAATAAAACCTACATACAGCAACAGTGTTTAGTGTTGTGTAGGCTCCTATGATGTAAGTAATGGGCCCCGCCTGCTAGCCTGCTCCCTAAAATATCACTGGTAATTATTTCACTATTAACATACTTATTAATTGTATTTCACCATTAATAGGCCTATACTTCTTCTTAATTGTATTTCAGTTCAACAATTACTTTGATAGAATACATATTTTTTATGTGCAAATTGCATCAGATAGGTATTAGGTCCATAAATTACCATATAGCATATATTCAACACAAAAAAAGTGACAATTTGTTGTTGACAAAGTGCAGCTGGGCATATAAAGGGCCCCATTACCTTCAGTAGCTTCTAACTTTGCGCCCCCTAACCCGTGGATTTTAGCACTCGAGTCTCTTCCACTAGATTAGTTAAAGAAACCCTTACCCCCTAAGCACATGTATTGTTTGTTATGAAAATACTGATGTAATTAAAGTAAAATGCATCTAAATACAAGTTAGTTGCATCTAAATACATCAGTATTTTCATAACAAACAATACATGTGCTTAGGAGGTAAGGGTTTCTTTAACTAATCTAGTGGAAGAGACTCGAGTGCTAAAATCCACGGGTTAGGGGGCGCAAATTACTTGTCTTGCCCCGGGTGCTGACAACCCACGCTACGCCACTGTGTGTGTGGAAAGAGGGGAAAAGAAGAAAACTGGGATGCAGGGGTGGATCTAGCCTGGCTGCTGTGAGGGGACAGGACAGAGCATCTGGCTGGCTCATCAGGCAGCGGACATTTTTTGGGGTGTGTGTCATGCTATGTGCCCCCTGTAAATAGGGCAGCAGAAGGCAAATCACCATGAACCTGGTGAGTATGGGCATATTTTTTTCTAGAAAAAAATTACATCCTAAAAAAAATCACATCACAGCTAAGGGTGGGAGGGTGGGTGGGTGGGTGCGTTTAATGTGAGGTCAAGGTGGCACAAACCAGACATGGGACACTGGGAACAAAGGCAGCACACATGTCCCCACATCCCCTACATGTGTCTTCCCCCCCTCACAGCCCCCATGGTTTGCTTGAGGGCCTGGAGAGAGCTATAGATGGTTTTAAAAGGGGATTAAATGGCTATCCATGGCCAGGGTCAAAGGTTAGCATGGGTGGATCTGTTGAGAGGTCAGAAATGGTGCAGGGTAAAACGATTCACCTCAGGCCACCAATACCGACCCTCTCACACCTTTTATTTTAATGTGTGCGTTTTAAAGCTCACACTATCCAATTCTATACAAGTGGTTGGTGTTAATTTTTGGCCCTGTATTTCAGCAGGGCAATTTGTACTTGGGCTTTGAGCAGCTGCTAGGCCTGACTTCGGTTTTTTTGCCCTGCCCATGGGTTTGCTCCACGCTGCACCAGTGGAAGCCTATCTGCAGCTGAAGTTTTGTTTCTGCAGAAAGGAGGGAGGTGGGGTTACCCATGTCCTCCTGGCCATAGATTGGGTGAGCTGCTGTTGCTGTAAGTGGAGGACAAGCCGTGGGGCTGGCCTTCAAGTAAAGGCATGTTAGTCTCTGGGTCTCCTTGAGTTACAGCTTGCTGAGCAACAGAGGCTGAATAGGTCTGCAGGAAAGTCAGGTAAGCTTATGGGTCTAGCAGGCTGTTAACCTGACCATTTGGATGGAACAATGCGAGAATCCTTAAGGGATGGGTTATTAAAAAAACAAAACCCACAGCAATTCTACATAGGTGGGGAAGTGAAGATTGATTTCACAAACTGGAAGTTGAGAGAGGGCAGATGTGGAGTAGAGCAGAGCAGCTTACCAGAGGGGAGAGAAGATTGGGATGTTAACTGGTAGGTCTTAGCCAAATAATAATAATAAAAAATTGCAGATGTGAATAGGAACAGTGGGGATAACAAAGCAGAAACCATTCGTCAAAGCAACCTGTTTTCAGTGGCATCGTAAGGTGGTGGTGGTGGGAAGGAAAAGATGGGCTAGATTGGTATCTGTATGGCACAAGGTAACTTGCTAAAATGTTAACCCCAGCAAGGAGAGGCTCTAGTGCGGAACAGAGAAATACATTTGGCTAGCCTTGTATTAAAGGGAATCTTTCTCAAGCCTTAGTTTAGGGCCATTGGCTTTCACATCTCCTATTGCTGTTGCCCCTCCCCGTTTTCTATCACCTGGGTGTTAAGGTTCCCCATTCACCAGCGTGCTGCGAACTATGAAGCCATTTTAAATCGAGACAGACCACAAGCACATCAACTGCCCCTGGATACGGTTCTCCAGGGTCTCAGGAAGAGGCCTTTCACATCTCCCTGAGATTTGGTGGCCATCAAAGCTGATCAGCATGCAGGTCAGGGGATTTACTTCTCAGTTCTGGCCCCTCCTTAAGCTCCTGTGAAGTCCCATGGGCAGCGAGTGTGTGTTTACCTCTACCTAAAAACTAGCAGGTGGCGACCAAGTTAAAACACCCATTGTGGTATAATGTAGCATGCAAAGTTAGTGTTTCCCTATCCCTTGGGGAGTTAGGGAGGAAAAGGGAAAAAAGACAGCATGGACATTTAAAGGAGTAGAAAACAAGCAGAAAAAGAAGAAGAAGACAACCTGAGCATCCCTTTTTGGCTTAAGTGGAATAGGCTAAATAATTCTCCAAACTGCATCAATAGTCAAAGAAATCAAAGTTGCAAAGAAATCATTGCAACTTCAGTTGTCAGAATCAACTGTTGGAATGAACAGTGCATTTGGCCTCTCGTAAGAGATCCTGTTTCAGGCTGTGTGCAAACTTTGGAAAGCTTTCCCGCGCTGGTTTCCCATCGGCTCAAATTTTCTGGGTACGCAAAAGACTAAATATATTCTTTTGAAATGAAAGCTAGGAATTTGGAGCATGGATTTAGAACTGTTGTTCTGCAGCTAGGCTAAAAACCCCAACATCTGAATGTATGTACCACCAGCACTACTACTGCTACTGCTACTACTACAATTACACTTAACCCCACTTAGGAAAAATCAACCAAGATTCATTGAACTGATGCGCCTCTCACTACAGTGGAATTGCACTCTCGAAAAACCTGTTTGAGTGACAACGAGATGCACAGCCTAAGTATAGTTGGGCCTCAAGCCATCTTCTCAGTCATCTAATCTCATAAAATGCATCCAAAGTATGTCTTACTATGAAAACCATCTTGTAACTTTGATCACTGAAAAACAGCTACGTGGAAGTCCCCGAGACTCCTGAAATAAATCTACCCTGTCCCAGATTTTTTTTGGCTCAGTAGGAGCATGAAACCTTTGAACAGGGAGAGTGCTATTTCTTAAAGTTACACCTGCAAACACAGTCCTATCCCAGTTATGTCCGCTCAGCAATATTGAGACTGTATTTGTGCACTGCTTTCCTTTACTTCTGAAAACAATATGCTTCACTCAAGATGCTTCCTGTATGTTCTCGTTCATCGCCTACAGACAGCCACCCAATCTTAAACAACTCCTCACCCACAATAATACTACAACCAGACTTAACACGGACCCTGGCACCAGAGCCTGCAATAAACCCAGATGCCAACTTTGCTGCCACATACACCCGGACAACACCATTACTGGCCCCAACAACATCAAACATACCATCTCAGGACTATTTAATTGCTCATCGTCTAACATTGTGTATGCCATCAAATGCCAACAGTGCCCTTCAGCTCTCTATATTGGACAAACAGGCCAAACCCTACGCCAAAGGATAAATGGACATAAATCTGACATCAGGAATCACAGGACAGAGAAACCAGTAGGAGAACACTTCAATCTCCCAGGACACTCTATACAAGATCTCAAAGTAGCTGTCTTATTGCAAAGGAATTTCAGAAATAGACTGGAAAGAGAAGTTGCTGAATTGCAACTCATTACCAAGCTTAAAACCATGGAGAGACCTGGTCTGTTTCTGTTCCTCTGAGGAAAAGTTCTCACCTTGATTTGAAATCACCTGTCAAATCTTGAGCAGCGGGCTGATAGAGTACCTTCACTGCCTAAATAACTCCATGCAGATGTAGCATACAAAACTTGTGTCTTTGGCTCAGGAACCCTTGCATGAGAGACTCCGTAAGTTCTGAAGGCACAAACATGCATTATTTCCTGATAGCTATTTCCAAAGGGAATATACATTTCAGACCTGTTGTTGTTGTTGTTGTTTTATTAAAATTTGTATACTGCCCTCATCCAAAGATCCCAGGGTGGTTCACAACAGAAAAATACAAAATGAGAATTCAAAATACCTTTGTCTCTCCCTGGGAGGAATTTTTGTAACTTGTAACTTTAAGTGCAATATAGATATAGAGATATTTAATCAACTAATTAGACAACTTCCGGCTTCAATGTGATTTACAAGACAGCACACACATGGCTTGTCAGAATACAACGGGTTTCCCCCCCTTTGTCTTGGTCTTAATTTTTGCTTGAACCTGTAAGCATAATAGACACATTTATTTCCAGCTGTTCAGTTGCTGGTTGAACCAATGCTTATTATCTCATTGGATCAGTGTCCATGAAAAGAACACACTCCTCATTCAGGGTTTAAGAATAGACAAGCAGGTGCAGGAAAGAACCACACAAACAACCAGAGCTTTGACTGCTCTTTTTCTTTCCAGCAATTTCCACTACCAAAGAGACTAGCCACCTTTAAAGAATGTGCCTCATCTCTTCAGCACAGGGGACCCAAGCGGCAAGTAGAGTAAGCAAAAGCCCCGGTACATTTCTGTCTGTTTGGGAGATCAGTTTAACTCATTCTCTCACACTACTTTCAGTGAGGATTCCTACGAAATACAGATGACACATTTGGAGAGGCAATTTTTGATGGAGTCATGACAAGGAGAGAAAGAGAGAGGGGGACTTAACTATTGACTCCTCAGCCCCCCACATTTGGAGGAAGCTGTATGCCGGCTCCCTCGGCCTATAGAGCGAGATGAGCGCCGCAACCCCAGAGTCGTCCGCGACTGGACCTAATGGTCAGGGGTCCCTTTACCTTTTATACATTACAAACCAAGCATGTTAATTGTGTCCACACAATTAATGTTGTGCCTAGTTTGAACCCATCTCTCGGCTTTTAATCGTGGCCTATCAATATTGGTATCTTGTGCTAGATGGTGGATGGAGATGACTTTGGTGATCAGTGACCCAACTTGCACATAACCCCACAGCTAAGTATGAATGCTCCTGCCCACCTAGCAGTTTGAAAGCATGCCAAAAAGTGCAAGTAGATAAATAGGTACCGCTCCGGTGGGAAGGTAAACGGCGTTTCCGTGCGCTGCTCTGGTTTCGGTGCTCCATTGCGCCCGAAGCGCCTTAGTCATGCTGGCCACATGACCCGGAAAAACTGTCTGCGGACAAACACCGGCTCCCTCAGCCTGTAAAGCGAGATGAGCGCCGCAACCCTAGAGTCATCTGCGACTGGACTTAACTGTCAGGGGTCACCTTTACCTTTAATAATAATAATAATAATAATAATAATAATAATAATAATAATTTATTATTTGTACCCCACCCATCTGGCCGGGTCTCCCCAGCCACTTCCAACAAATATCAAAATACATTAAAGTATCACAGATTAAAAACTCCCCTAAACAAGGCTGCCTTCAGATGTCTTCTAAAAGTCTGATAGTTGTTTATTTCCTTGACATCTGATGGGAGGGCGTTCCACAGGGCGGGCGCCACTACCGAGAAGGCCCTCTGCCTGGTTCCCTGTAGCTTTGCTTCTCGCAGTGAGGGAACCACCAGAAGGCCCTCGGCGCTGGATCTCAGTGTCCGGGCTGAACGGTGGGGGTGGAGACGCTCCTTCAGGTATATAGGACCGAGGCCGTTTAGGGCTTTAAAGGTCAACACCAACACTTTGAATTGTGCTCGGAAACGTACTGTATGAATTTTAAGTATGAATGAGGAGGTGCACAGGGTGAAAAAATCATAGCCGCTTTGCTCCTCCAGTGAACCCACTGCTGTCACACTACCCAGAAGAAGTGTGTATCTGAAGAAGTGTGCATGCACACGAAAGCTCATACCAAGAACAAACTTAGTTGGTCTCTAAGGTGCTACTGGAAGGAATTTTTTTATTTTGTTTTTACCCAGAATTAAGCCATGGATTGTCTTAGCTTCAGGTGCTAGCCCAGACTCATTGCCCCTCTTGCTCCCTACAAACCACAAGTGATCAGCCAAGAGCAAACCTTGGCTACAGCTTATGGTTTGTTTGCTTGGAGCGAGACAAACCATGAGCCTGGGTTCACATGTAATGCCAACCCAAACAATGGCTTGGCTGTAACATGGCAGGGGCAGGACAACAAAAAGGGCAAGGCAGTTCCATGGTGCTCAGTGAATAAGGAGTGCCTCTAGATGGCGGACAATGAAACCTCTGGCATACAATGGCTTAGCTAACTAATATATGGCAACTGGTGAATATTTGTTTATCATATGTTAGATCCTTTCACCTGTTTCTGTGCCTTCCATGTGAATCCCACTGTGGGAGCAAAAGTTGTGGCGCTGTGGGAAAGAATGGGCTTGTGAATCCACCCAGGCTTAAAACCATTCCCATGCACTGCTCATGTTTACTGTGGATAATCAGTGCCCTCTAGTGAGCTGGAGCAGCAAAGGCAGCATCACCTTTCAATCGCCGTTTCTTGTTTTATCAAAGTGGCTTAGTGCCACTTGGGGAAGGTTTGCAGTTCAGTGGTAGAGCACCTGCTTTGAATACAGTAGGTCTCTTTTCCCTTTGGGAAATGGTTTAATAATGAGCTTAAGAAAATGTTCAAACGCTCCTTCCCTAAAAAACCTGAAGCCTTCCTGCTAGGAATTATGGGTAATCCCAGAAAAGTTCAGGAGAGTCTTTATGTATGTTAAAGTCACTGCCAGAATTCTAATCGCAAAAGGCTGGAAGGGAGAGGATACCCCATCTAAATCAGACTGGCAAAATAAAATAAGAGAGTACGATGAACTGGCGAGATTATCAGCAAGGCTAAGAGACGTTACAGATGAAAAATTTACCAGAGAGTGGGATATATACAGAGTCTATGTAAAAGATCATTGTCAAAAGATCAATCCGTTGGCAGGTTTCTATTGAGCTTCGGCATGTAAATAGGATAATTTTATAAAATAAAATCTATAGTAAGTTAAATAACATGGAGAAAGTAAAGTTTAAGTGTTTATTTAAGGAATTTAATTCGGGAACACAAGGGGAAGATTGGAGGTCTTGTCAAATCTAATCACAAATGGATGTACAAAGCAAGTATTAGTTAAGGAATGAATATTTTTTCTCAGGTTCAATCCACAGTATTCCTGTGTTCCTAATGCTAATCCTGTCTCTGCCTTTGCCAGGGAAACCTGTGGCAGTTTGCCATTGCCTTTCACCCTCCATTGTTCCCCTCCCAATAATCCCAATAGCTTTATTATCATTAT
The DNA here is from genome assembly GCA_034641385.1 of Darevskia mixta. NCBI lineage: Eukaryota > Metazoa > Chordata > Lepidosauria > Squamata > Lacertidae > Darevskia > Darevskia mixta. The sequence goes on along the minus strand of JAWWNH010000062.1, from coordinate 1,840,640 downwards.
CATTATCATTATCATTACATATTATAATCATTACATTTTGCAGTAGTCACAGAAATAAATTCAATTCAAGTTCTTAGATGTTGTTGTTACAGATCGATTTTTATTCAAGGGAGGGACGATATGGGGCCCTCCAGATGTTGTTGGACTCCAACCTTCATCAGCTTTGACCATTGGTCATGCTGGCTGGGACGGATGGAAGTTGTCAGGTCTGCCCCATTTGGAAAGCAGCTTTGCACACTCACTTTTGCACTTACTAACTCTCTGCACCATGCTTCCGCCAAGAAGAGAGGCCAGAGTGTGCAAAGTGTGATCACACCCTTTGCTCACAATCACATTTCTGTTTTTACCGGTGTTGATAATATACATAATAAGCTGCATGTATGTTGTCATGAATTGCTTTCATTCATGCCCTCCTGTCTTTCAGTTAACTTCATTTTGATATTACTGTATCTCACTGGCCATTGCTTTCTGCCAAACCATTCCGAAAAAAAGCCAGAAGGGCTTTCTCTCAAACCGGGAGACAGCTTGAGTCTCTCTCCCCCCCCCCCCAAACCTCCTGGTGTCAGATCATGCCCTGAGCCTTTGCTGTGTCCTGAATCCTGCCCGATCTTGCGGTTTGGGTGCTCTCTGCCCTGCGTTTCTCTGTTCCTCATCCGGTCCCAAACTTACATCCCTGGCTCTTGGTCCAGCTATTCGGCTTATGTCCCCATGAGCCCCTGGCACGTACATATGTGCTTCCGCAGGATGACGATGGAGGGCGAAATTAATCAGCCTGATTTAGCCTATCATTAAGTTTCTCTGCTGTTTTCCTCTGCTGGTCTCTGTTTGAATCATCTTACTTGGTGTACTCTGTGTCGTCCTGTGAAGATTTTCAGGCGCTTTCCCTTTAGGGAACCTTCCTCTGCGAAGGAACCCCCAGTACATTGGACTGATTCTGGGACATAGTTTAAGGTGTGTGCTCAGTTTACATGAGCACATGAGTTTACATGGAACTAAAGAGTCACACGCGTGCAAGGATTACCACTCTCGCAACAGGACTTTCCTCATCCTGTACGTGCCCTTTCCCATCCCCAAATATGCTCCGGAGGGTTGGCAGAAAACCCCAGAACTTATTTAGAGAGAGAGAGGGGAGGGGGAGAATGTTTTGTTTTGTAAAGATAATTCTTTGCCCTGACAGAACCAGCGACATAGAGTTAATATTGAATGCAGGTTCTGGCGAGGCGTGCTTAGACAACACCATTTCCCTTCATGAACTCAGACAGCCTCCATAGAAAACACCCAACATACTTCTATTCCTACTTACTGCAGGGGAGGAACTTTTAGATTCTAAGCTTCTCGGGAGCCAAAGCCCTGTGTTTTTCTACTTAGTAAAGTGCCATGCATGTTGATGGTCCAATTCATCTGTAAGATCCTGTAGTCAGGCAGCTGCAGTCGGACAGCTTTTCAGAGATTCTCATCTGCTATTGCTAAAAAGCTTTCAAGGAACTCATGTTTCCTTGAACCACACTTGGGGAACCCCTGTCATACAAGAAATCACGTTTTAATTTTGTGTGATACTCCATTATCCTGTTATTGATTCTTCTGTAAGGAATGAACTTGCACTTTCTTGCTGCCTCATTCAAAATTGGTGCATTAGATGACTTGAGGTCTTACGATTCTCCAGGGCTTCCTCCAGATTACCTGTTTATTGAACATTCATCCTGATTTTTTTTTGCCCAAATTTACGCAGAGGTCATCCAATGTCTGCACTTTACTGAGCATTCATTTTGATTTGTTGGTGGGGATTCTACAGCAGTGAGCACTCACCCTGATTTGTTTGCACACTGGTTATGCATCTTCCCATCAATCAGCCATTTATTCCACACTTTTTAGTGAACTGAATTTTCCCATCACTTACAACAAAAAGCCTGTGCCCCCCCAAGTTGATAACTTGCACCCAATCACTTTAATTTATTTAAATTGCACAAATCTAAATTTCCAGTATGCAACAGAATCCCTCCCATAAAATACTGACAGTCTGGAGGTGACCCAGGACTGAAAAGGGAACAAGATCCAACCAGTTTTGCATATATGCTACTAGCAGTCCTGAAGGACATGATTCGTAACTTGAAATGAACATCCTTGATACCTTTGTACACACAGGCTCATTTGTATTTAGCAATAGAAATGGTCAGATCGTAAATAAAAACCTTAGAAGGTTGTGAAGAGAGGGAAAGGCTGTGTAGTTCAATTCCTCAGTGCAAGATGGGGCCTTTGACCACAGACTTAGCGGTGCGATCCAGAACACAGCCTTTGGAACTAAATGTGTATCAGTGCACATGCCTGAAGGCTGCGCTTCTCCATATCTCTCATGCAAATGAGCCAATTCTCATCCTACAGAAGAAGGTGAAAAAAATCATTTTGTGTTGGGCAACGAGAGTCACGGCAGTAAACCTGAACTTGAGCAGAACTCATCCAAGATATTTTATAAGTGTGCTAGTCCAAACCAACTAGCATTATGTAGCTGTGGCTGTTTCTGAAACCCCAGAGGAAGTAAGCACACATATACTGCAAAAGATAAGTGACATATAATGCAAGGCTAAATCTCAGTTTAATATACCAAGATACGAATGAGCATTTTGCCTGTACATTAAGCTCCTTTGCTCCTTCATTCCTGGCACAAAACAAGTGAGCCAGGAAGTCTCTAATTCACCATAGGTTCTCATTTTGTTGAAGCAAGAAACAATGGTCCCCAGCTCTAACGAACTTCAAAATGTGGTTTAATATCCTGGCTAGTCTGAAGCTATAATAAGAGTTTCTTGGTTTGGATGAAACAGGAAACCGTGGTTAATTAGAGGCTTCCTGGTTTGATTGTTTGTGTTGCAAATGGGCTGCCTCTGCAGTCAAAAGTCTTGTTCATATCTCAGCATCTTAAGCTGAGATGCGATTGTCCGAACTGGGCCAATGACATCGCTTTAACTCAGGAAGTTCAAGATTATCCTCCCATGGCATTTAAGGAACCTAGGCAGGCATTCCTGATTCCAGTTGCCGCATACATGAGATACTCCCAGCAGCTGGCCCTCATACCTTTTATAGAATCGGATTCAGCCTTTCTTGCATGGTGCATAGAATGAAAGTCCGGTCTAGGATTTAACTGTACCTGGTAGGGATCCAGTCTGCAAACAATAACGTCTGTGTGAAGCTCGGTCAGCCTTGCTGGAGCTTGCTGAACACGGTCTTGGTTGCCATTTCTGCAAGCTGTTCACTCTGCACATTGCTCTGCAAATCCCTATCCCTGATCTCAGATTGCATCCCCTAAATAACATAGTGGGGGGTGGGGGCTGAGATCTAGTGGCATGTCCTGAATGCTGTTTTGCTAGAAGAAAGATGACTATCTTATCGGGTAAAGTTTCTTTTTCTCTTTGCATCCTACACTGGGCTGCTTTAAGTGCCTGGATAAATCACTCAGCCAAGCCATTAGTTCCTGGGTGGCAAGAAGACAGATATCATGTGCTTAGCTGTCAGTCTGGAGGTGAAAACATCGGACAACTGTGCGGGCAGGACATCCTCGGCTAAGGACCTTACACTGTGGAACTCACTTCCTCTGGCAGAAGATCAAAGGCAGATCTTTATCCCTCAGGGCATGGCACCGGGTTTATCTTTTGGGCCAAGTCTTTGAATTATTTTAATGTGTTGTTTATTGGTCGCTTGCAATATGTTGCAAGCCCAAAAAAGGTTTCAGATACATCTAACACATTGGGATTACAGCTGAGCCTGGGGTGGAGTTAGGATTTCGCTGAGATAATTTCTGAAAAGATTCCAAGAATGTTAGAAATTGGCCGGGGCGGGCGGGGTGTTTGGTGCATTAGAATGAGCGGTTATTTCATACCGATTTTGGAGGGGAGGGGGCGGAAGGAAGGCGGAGAGTGGAGGAACGTGCTAAAGTAAATACGGTGGGACCTCAGGCTGCATTGACACAAGTAGTTTTCTTCTTCAAAGTATACAGTCTTCTATGCTCATTAACTCTTTTTTCTGTTCTTACTGAGAAATCATCCAAGAAACACTAATAGCATGCTGAACATTGTGACTTGATGCTATGTAGGTCAGAGTCCTGCACACAGGGCCACCCCCCTGCCCACATTATAGTTTCACTACACTCCTCAAAGGGACGTGGGTGGCACTGTGGGTTTAACCACAGAGCCTAGGGCTTGCCAATCAGAAGGTCGGCAGTTTGAATCCCTGTGACGGGGTGAGCTCCCGTTGCTCGGTCCCTGCTCCTGCCAACCTAGCAGTTCGAAAGCACATCAAAGTGAAAGTAGATAAATAGGTACCGCTCCAGTGGGAAGGTAAACGGCGTTTCCGTGCGCTGCTCTGGTTCGCCAGAAGCGGCTTAGTCATGCTGGCCACATGACCTGGAAGCTGTACGCCAGCTCCCTCGGCCAATAAAGCGAGATGAGTGCCGCAACCCCAGAGTCGTCCACGACTGGACCTAATGGTCAGGGGTCCCTTTACCTTTACCTTTACACTCCTCAAAGCGTATTATGGGCTAGTACCCCACCACGGCTGAGTACTGTGCACGCTTTGCAGTAAAGCAAGAGTGGCTAACCATTGGACCTCCAGATGTTGACTAGGGCTAATGGGATGTAGAGTCCAACAATGCCTGGGGAGCCGTAGTCTAGCCACCCCTGCCGTATGGTGCCTGCATTCATTGCAGGGGCAAAGGAAATTGAACTTTGTTGGCCACGTGGAACAATCACACCATCTCCTCATTGCATATCCACACTTCTGCCTTGTTGACATTAAGCCATGTTTGAAGATGCTTCCATGATCATGTGTATCTTTGGTTAGAGAAGAGAGAAGGGGACTGCCAGCACATTAAAGTATCCTGACACACAGAAGGTGTTGCATATGCAGGCTTCCACTGTTTGTTTAAATCTGTTGTGTTAGTTGCTAAAAATATGAGGCTAATGGCTATGAAGGCAACTGCTTGTGAATGACTGCTGACTGTCATTGGGAAGCTGGGTCCTTTGCTGTTTTATGAATGGGCAACTGCATTTGAAGCAGTAGCAAACCAGTGAGGGAAAAGATGAGACTGTAGCTAATCCATGAGACTTGTTTCTCCATTAATCTGCATTTTTTTATTTATTTAAAAATTCCACATTTTAGTGCTCTTTTCTAAACACTCGCCCTCAAAAATACACATCCCTAAATGTATTTTCTACCGATATATTTGCAGTCACAAGTTTTTATGGCTTATAGTTACATTTTCTTATTCTTTAAACTATTAAATGGAGTTCTTATTTCCTTGGATACACATTTTAAGTCTATTTAATCAATATATTGATTGTTAAATTCCACTCTGATCATTTCTATCATTTTTGTAAAGACCTATGCAGAAATTCTGTGTTGCATATTTCTGCAGCTGTTGCTACCCTTGGTTATGAAGATGCAAGAAAGAAATAGGATGAGAACAACATGATATTGATAGCATTGATCACTGCCTCAAGAATGGTTCCCCAAGAATGGGGAAACCCAGCCAGATGGGCGGGGTATAAATAATAAAATTATTATTATTATTATTCCTTCCCAAATATACAGTATGGCTTTTAAAAATAAAAATAAAAATCTGATGTTGGCTAGCTTAGGGTTTTTTTTTTTTTTTTTTAACTTTATGTATCACTTCCCACAAGAAGTCTCAAAGTGATTTACAACAAGATTAAAATACAATAACAAAAATACATAAACATGTTTTTAAAATGTTTTTCTCTCTCTTTCTGTTTATAATGTACAATGCATATTAATTCCGGTTGTTTCAAGTGCAGCAACACAGTACTAATATTGTGTATTAATCTTTGATGGGGTATTGAAGATGTTGGCTTGTGGGAGTGTGAAGTTGCTGGGGAGGCAACAAAATTTTGCGGGAGGAATTTGGTGTTGGTGCTTGGCTTGGGCATGTACACAAACACTGCTGAAGGCCTCTGGGGGCTGGACTCAGCACGCACCTTGCAGGTTACCCACAAGCGATTTAGGATATATCTATTCCACAGGCATCTAATCTGTTTTCCTTCTTGGGAGACACTGTGAATTGCTTGTCCTGGAAGGAGACTGGGGATTACTCATAAAAAAATCTAGCTTTCCCAAACTACAGTTCCCAGGTCAGTGTCAGGGTTGCAGCAGATGAGCAGGAGTGGTGGCAAGCCCCCCCCCCTAGGCGAGGTGGCAACCACTGGAGAGTCCAGAGGAATGGAGGGATTCTTACCTGAGAAGACTGGTGGCAACACTCCTCAGAAGAGGAAGAAGCAGATGGGGAAGAGGGAAGGCCAGAACAGGAGGAGCAAGAAGTTGAGCCAGAATCAGGCCCTGGTGAGGAGAGGAGCCGGAGGGCCCCCTCCCCTCCTCCCATCTCAGCTGTAGAGCTTAGAGCTGAGAAACGGAGGGAGCAATTGGAGGCAGTTGCAGCTCATAAAAGGCGTGGTGATGAGCTGGCTACTTAAAGAAGGCCGGCTGCTTCCTTCACTAGCACCTGCAACTGCTGTGCTGAAGCACGTGGTTGTGCCTGCTCATCCTGATCCTGTGTACCTGACTCCAGCTGGTTCCTGACTCGGACTGCTCTTGACTTCGGCTTCTCTTGACCCCCGGTACTGATACCTGGCTTCGGCTGGTTCCCAACTCGGACTGCTCCTGACTTCGGCTTCTCTTGACCCCCGGTACTGATACCTGGCTTCGGCACGCCATCCTGTTGGCGCCATAACAGTCAGAATCTTTCAGAGAAGCCGCGGCTATTAAATTGGTATAAAGCCAAATATATGTTTGTAGAATGGCTCTGCCCTTATTTCTCTCTCTCTCTCTCTCTCTCCCCCCCACTCATTTCCAGCTATATTTCTCTTACAGTGGTACCTCGGGTTATGAACTTAATTTGTTCCGGAGGTCTGTTCTTAACCCGAAACCGTTCTTAACCTGAGGCGTGCTTTCGCTAATGGGGCCTCCTGCTGCCGACGCACCACCAGCACGTGATTTCCATTCTCATCCTGGGGCAAAGTTCTCAACCCGAGGAACTACTTCCAGGTTAGCGGAGTTTGTAACCCGAAGCGTTTGTAACCCAAGGTACCACTGTAATGTGGTTCTAAACAGGGGATCAATATTGCAAATGGCTCTTGGGCTACATTTCCATTTATTTATTAAATCTATCAGATTTTCCTTGGAAAGGGAAAACCTGGATAGACGGGGCAAAATGTGGGCTGGCATTTTGATGCCAACAGCGCTGTGTGGATGTGGCCAAAAACAAACAAACACCTGTGCGTGCATGTAGTAGCAGATCCTGCAGCTGATATTTTTCATTTCTGTCCACTAGATGTCAGACAAAGGCAGCAGATCTCTGCCATTCCCTTGCTTAGACTCTCCTTTCATTCATTAGGTCTGTTGATAAATATTTAAAATAATAATAATAATATTAATAATAATAATTTTTATTAAGTTTTGCAATTTTATATTCATCACAATAACATTATATCAAGAAAAAGAAAAATGCAATTTCCAATCTCCCCCACCCCACTCACGACTTCCCTCAACTTCCTCTTCTGATTCTTTGCACAATAACTTCTCCTGCCTGGTGTGTGTGTGTGTGTGTGTGTGTGTGTGTATAATTAATATATAATTTTTACATTGTCTCTTACACTTTATTAATTTCATATTATTGCATCCTAATTTCTATGTTTGTTTTGTTAATTGTAAGTGTTTATTCAAACCCTGCTAGTGAGTCCACTTCTTTACAATGCTACTGTAAGTACAACATAAATGGTTCCCAGTCTTTTTTAAAGTCTCTATTTTCCTTATCTCTAAGTTTTCCAGTTAACTTTGTCATTTCAGCATACTCCATCAGTTTTTCTTGCCATTCCTCTTTAGTTGGTATATTGTCATCTTTCCATTTTTGTGCTAGTAATATCCTAGCCACTGTTGTAGCATACATGAAAGTCTTGACCTGTAATGCCTAACAAAAAAAGCTTCTGGTCTTTTTACAAAAGTTATCTTAAGCATTCATTTCATTTCATTATAAATCATTTCCCTTTTTATTATTTTACAATTCCACCACATATGAAAAAATGTGCCTTTTTCTTTACACTTCCAACACTTATTGGAGCCTGTTTTGTACAATTTTGCCATTTTTACAGTCGTCATACGGTACCATCGATACATCATTTTCATATAATTCTGTTTCAACAATATACAGTCAGTAAATTTTAGATTCACTTACCATAATTTTTCCCAGTCTTCCATTAGTATATTATGTCCTAAGTCTTGTGGCAGGTCTGTTGATAAATCTTGCACAGTGTGATGAGCACGAGTTTCCATCCATCCATACGCAGGCACAACATACCTGGTATGAAAAAGATGAACCTGCTTTTGCAACAGATGTGGTAGAGTTTATGAACAACTTTGATGAAGGAGAAGCCCCTCCCAATTCTAGAAAATTAGTGTCTATATAATAATCAATTCACATGTACAGCGAACAAGTTATTGGCCTTTTTTGTAGGAACTTGCTAGATATAGTTTTGCACCAAATCACTCTTATCCTTGTGACTGAAATAAAACATTATTTACTGAAATGATGGAGATTGGGCGAAAGCTCTGTCAATAACAATTAACACCTATGTGCAAAATCGCTTCCTGGTGTGGATTTCGGTTAGTGTTCTTAGCATTTCCATTGAAGAGCTTTCTTCCATTGATAGACTAAACCATTTTATTAAAAAGCCATCTTGCAGTACAATCTTAACCAGCTGTACTCAGAAGTAAGTCCTATTGAATTTGATGGTGCTTACTCCTAGGTAATCAGGATTAGGATTCCAGCCCCTGTTACCTGCTTCTGAATAGTAGTGCAGTAGGGTGAGTATAGATTCTGTACATTACATGGTTTTATGGTAATGTGCTTTACTTTGCTTATTCCAAAATGTAGTAAGTCTTGTCCATGCTTCTGAGTGGGGACCCTACACTTCTGTCCTGAAGTCCTGCCTGGATGGCACCACTGTCTCTGAATATTAGATGCCAAGGAGACCTAGCAGGGGTTGGCAGCACCTCATATTCTGCTTGTGAGCTTGAATAGGCACCTAGTGTGGTGTAGTGGTTAAGAGTGGTAGACTCGTAATCTGGTGAACCGGGTTCATGTCTCCGCTCCTCCACATGCAGCTGCTGGGTGACCTTGGGCTAGTCACACTTCTTTGAAGTCTCTCAGCCCCACTCACCTCACAGAGTGTTTGTTGTAGGGGAGGAAGGGAAAGGAGAATGTTAGCCGCTTTGAGACTCCTTCGGGTAGTGATAAAGAGGGATATCAAATCCAAACTCTTCTAGTTGAATGCTGTGCCGATCCATCAAGTTATTTTGTTTGCTTTCCAGAAGTTAGAATAGGTGCTGTTAGAAAGCCTTTTTTTTTGAGAGATGCAACTGCAGCAAGTAACCTTTGACAGATAAACTTCGATATAACCCCGTTGGCATTTTCCAGCCAAAGATGAGGATTTCAGTTTTCCATTGCAGCTATAGGTGTTTCATCAGGCATATGGATAATTATATAATTACATGTTTTTCTCTGTACTTGCTGAGCTGCAAATTGTGACGAAATGTCAGCTTGCTCTATGCAGCATAGCCGGCACTTAATTGGAACTATCTTGGCTGTGGTGTTGTGGCACAGCCATTTTATGTGTTGGCATTTTTCTGTATTTTCACCTTTTCAGTTCATAGATTTAGTTTCATAAATGTAATTGTCTCTCTCTGGTCTCTTCTCCCACACACACAGAGGGTGGACTGTAGGTAGTTTAGTGCTTTGCAAAAGATTCTGGATTCAAACTGAACATCTGTATGGAGGGTTGGAAAATGTTCTGGTCTGAAATGTTGAAGAATTGCTGGAAACACAGAATTGAATTGAAACACAGGTCTGGGTTTCCCCAAACCTGAGTGCTGACAAGGATTATTGCCCCTGAGGTAGGGATTTCTGGTTCATAAAATCTGTCGGACAACTGTAAAATATTATAGGCACTTTGAAAATTTATCTCTCTTGTTTTATTCTTGCATTCTGTGCCTCTCTCAATTTTTATTTCCTTTTCCTTTTGAACTGCAGCTCCCATCATTTCTGACCATTGGCCATGCTGGCTGCTGCTGATGGGAGATGGGAGAGTCTCCAAGAACATCTGGGTGGCCACAGATTCCCCACCCCTGTTGGATCAATTGCCATTTTTCTAGGTTCAAAGTCAGTACACCTCTAAATACCAGTTGCTGGAGAACAACTGAGAGAAAGCTGTTGCCCTTGTGTCCTGCTTGGAGACCCAGCCAGATGGGCGGAGTACAAATAATAAATTATTATTATTATTATTATTATTATTATTATTATTACTATTACTATTACTATTACTATTGTGGTCTTTCCAAATGCATCCATTTCACCTTTATCAGAAGCAGGAGCTGTGGGCTAGATGTGCAGGAATCTGATCAGGCAGGGATCATCTTATCAGTTTTCAAAAAAAGAAAGTATCATCTTTATTGGTTTTCAACAAAATAAAACGTAACAACTTTAATAACAACCCCACAGAGTATTTGAACATTTCCTATACAGCTTTATTAACTTTTCTCCCCCCTCCCCAGAACTGTAGCACCAAAGATGTGCCAGAAGCATCATCCAATGGCGAGATATCAAATCAATAATAATATTTCCAAAAGGATTTTTGTATGCTCAGAGGCCATCCAGTGTGGGAGATGAGAGGGAATGTGGATGAGGGAATATTGATTAATATTTCCTATCCCAGCTTGTGCTAACAAGCTCCAAACTAGCAGAGTTTCTCATCCCCAATAAAGCGCAGCAAAGCGTGGCGTTTAAGTTCCTATGAACTTCTAGAACAAGGCAGATCCTGGCACATATTTCCCCTGGTTCCCTCTTAAAAGAAAATACACGACACATAAGCTTATAAAAGTATAAAGCTTTTACTTACAGACATTCCAAGCTCATACAGGCAGTCTCAGAAGGCAGGCTAGCTTAGATTAAATGTATTTACATGTGGAGATTCCCCTTAAGGGAGAAAGGCTCCATGTGGGCCTCTCTTGGCTGGAAGCCAAGAGAGCATCTCCTGAGATGTTGCATCCTCGGAGTCCTGGTGGGAAGAGAGGGAGAGTAGCAGCTCACCTGTATCTTTGAATAGCTACAGGTAAGGCCACTCCCACTTCTGGTCACACAAAGGAAGTGATTTCAGTCTTGGCACAGGAAACTCTACCTGGAGGACCAAGTCCCCTTTGTGTACACTCTAGGAATGTTGTGATTGACTGCACCAGTGTTATACATCCCACAAACCCCTTCTCAGTCTGAACAACATTTAACAAACATAAAACAACTTTATTCAACCACCCAGAGTCCCAGCTTGACACGCAGGTTCTGGAAACTCTCTCGTGGCAAGGGTTTCGTGAGAATGTCCGCAGTCATCTCCTGAGTATTACAGTAGGACATTTCTACTAGTCCATCTTGGATCATCTGGCGAATGAAGTGATACCTGACCCCAATGTGTTTTGAACGTGCAAGGAACTTTTCGGTTTGCGCTAGCTGCAGGCAGCCTTGATTGTCCTCCATCAAGCTGACAGGTCCTTTTCTCGGCAAACCAAAGTCTGTCAGGAGTTGATCCAGCCAGATGATTTCTCTGCATGCTTCCGAAGCTGAAATATATTCACTCTCTGTGGACGATAAGGCTACACATTTCTGTTTATAACTGCCCCATATGATAGGTGCATTTCCAAACATAAAAACATAACCACTTGTGGATTTGTAATCCGCCTTATCCCCAGCCCAGTCTGCATCACTGTACCCAACCAACTTAGGGTCCCTTACAGCTGGCAATTTTAATTTACAATTCATTGTACCCTTGAGGTAACGCACCACCCTCTTGACCCCACCCAAGTCATGTTCAGTGGGAGAACTCACTTTTCTGCTTAGGATCCCCACTGCACTTGCTATGTCAGGTCTGCTGGTAGTAACCAAATACAAAAGTTTACCAATCGCTGACCTGTATTCGCTGTTGTCTGGCAGCAGCTTCGAATCTTGTTGATTCTTTAGAAAATCTGTGGCCATGGGTGTCGCGACAGGGTGTGCACCTTGCATCTGCATGCTTTCTATCAGTTCTATTATCTTCTGCTTCTGGCTGAGAAGAAATGAGCCGTCCTCTTCTCTCTCAATTTGAATTCCCAAGTAATACTGGACAAGTCCCAATTCCTTTACTTCCACCTCTTTGTTGAGATGTCTGACTATGTCTTTATAGTCTCTGTCATTGGACGTTGATATTAATAAATCATCGACAAAAGCCAGAATGTAAGAGAATTGTCCATTTCTGTTCTTAGTGTACAGGCACTTGTCAGCTGTTGACTGCTTGTACCCAAGCTGAACCAGCATTTCATGTAATTTCTGGTTCCATGCTCTTGCAGCTTGTTTCAAACCGTAAATTCCTTTCTGAAGTTTACATACAAGATGTGCCTCATTTTGCTTGATAAAGCCTTTGGGCTGCTTCATATAAATCTGTTCAGAAATCGTCCCATGAAGAAAAGCTGTTGCTATGTCGACATGACGGACTGATAGGCCTTTAGATGCTGCAATACTTAGAAGTAATCTAACACTGCTGTATCGCACTGTAGGCGCAAATACTTGATCATAGTCTTCGCCATACTGTTGTGAAAATCCTTGTGCTACAAGCCTAGCTTTGTAGCGTTGCACCTCCCCTTCTGACCCCTTCTTAAGCTTGAACACCCACTTGGACCCAATTGCCTTCTTACCAGGAGGTAGCTCTGTCAGGGTCCAGGTCTTGTTGCGATGCAGTGCATCCATCTCTTCCTGCGCGGCTTGCTTCCAGAGACTGGCCTCAGCAGCTGGCAACCGTTGAACCTGTTCCCACGTGGAAGGTTCCTGTGGTGGCGCCGACCCTGCAAAGTAGGACAGTCGTAGTGGTGGAACGCCTCTGTTGGACCTGGAGGAACGTCTGACCTCTGGCTCTTGTTGAACCGCATCAGCTTCCTCATCTCCTTCCAATGGCGGCATCCCTGCATACGGGTCCTCTTCGTCTCTGGAGCCTTCTGACATCTGGTCCTCCGCGTCTTCTGGGGTGTCATCTGTAGGGGGTGCTACAACACTAGGAGGTACAATACTAGGAGGTGGATTAGTTTCTGGTATGGCTTCAAAAGGAAAACTTACAAACTCCTCTGTTGGTGGCTCATTGGAACAGTCAATTGCTGTGTTCCTTGTGTCAGCCTTTTCATACTCCTCAAAATGAATCACGTGATGTGAACTTGTTTTCCCTGTTTGTAAGTCCACAACTCTGTAGCCTTTTCCTCCAGAAGCGTATCCAACTAGGATACCAGGCTTTGCTCTGGAGTCAAGTTTGTGTCTGTGCTCCTTGGGCACGTGGTAATAGCACAAACTTCCAAATACACGTATGTGTGACAAATTTGGGACTCTTCCATGCCAAAGTTCAAATGGCGTGCGCTCTGTGCCTTTTGTTGGCAGCCTATTCTGTATATAAATCGCAGTATTTGCTGCCTCACCCCAAAGTTTCTTCGACAAGTTGGATCCTTTTAGCATACACCTTGTCATCTCTAGGATGGACCTAAATTTCCTCTCAGCAATAGAGTTTTGTTGAGGTGTGTAGCTTACTGTGGTCACATGTGCTATGCCTTCCTGAGCCATGAAGGCTTCCATTTCACGTGAGCAAAACTCCCCACCATTATCGGACATTAGGGTGGTGGGTGCTCGATGGAATTTGTTCTTGACCATGCTTACGTATTGCTTGAACAATTCCACTGTTTCACTCTTCTCTTTGAGAAGGTATCCCACACAAAACCTTGAATAATCATCCAAAAATATCAAAATATACTTATTTCCTCCTAAGGAAGGTATATTCATAGGTCCAGCTAAATCAGTGTACACAATGTCCAGAACTTTTGTGCTTCTCTTTTCTGCACAACGTGGGAAAGAAGGTTTGACTCCTTTTTCACTTACACAAGTTATACACTTTGGTGTGGGTGTGTTACTTTTGTTTACCTGTAGACCTCTCACAAGATCTCCATTCTGCAGTTCCTGGATGACTCTGATATCCCGGTGACCCAGTCTTCGATGCCAGAGCTCCAGATCTGCTTCATGCTTCTGCTTGGATTGGGCGACTTGTGCTGATTGGTTTTCTGAAACGTTAATCTCATAAACACCATTGATTAGTTTCCCTTGAGCATAAACCTCATCATTTTTCGTTACATTGCATTCTCCATTGGCAAATGTAACCTTGAAACCTTTCTTGTCTAAAGCAGACACACTAAGCAAGTTACAATTCAATTCTGGGACATATTGAACATTAGGCACAGTTGTTTCAAGAGATTCATTGTTCACCTTGAATTTCAAACGCATTGAACCTGCACCTTGTGATTTTAGAACATTTCCATCAGCAATCTGGATTTCAGTCCATTCACTATCATTAATTTCTCTGAAATATTCTCTTTTATGCGCAAAATGGCTTGTAGCTCCCGAATCTAAAATAAATTGGTCACTTTTCCTTTCATTTCTTTGCACATTTAAACTCTTTTCTTGCAGTAGAAATGTACGCTCGTGACCCCCCTTCTTTTCACCTTTTGGTTGAAAGGGGCGGGACTTATTCTTGGGCTTCTGGCAACTCCTTGCAATGTGCCCTTTTAAATTGCAGTTATGGCATATTAATTCTTTGGACACTTCCTTAGACTTGGGAAATTGCTTAGAAACATAACTTGTGTCCCTCCTTGGATTCCTTTGTGGAGAATCAAGGTAATCTCTGCATTCCTCTCTTAAGTGATTTACTAGTTCATTAAAAGTCAAATCTCTGGTGTGATCCATTATACTCTTAAATGAAGTAAATTCTTTTCCTAATGATGCCAGCATAAAAGTCACTTTGGTTGCATCATCAAAAGCTCTGGGAGTTAGGGCAATCCTTTGAACAATTTCATTAAAGTCCTTAAAATGCCCTGTAAATTGTTCTCTAGAATTCATCTTTAACTTCAGCAGTTTATCCAACAAATGTCTATAAGAGTTCTCTGATGATTGTGCATAAACCCTCTCAATATCCTTTAGAATCTGAGATGCATCACTTTCATAGTCAATCAGAGATAAATGCTCATCTTTCAAACTGCACAAAATTATGTGTTTAGCTTCTGCATCTTGCCTTTCCCAATCTGCTTTCTTGGTTAAATCAGCAAAATCAGGTTTGGGATCTTTCACCGCTTTAAGCACTTGTTTTGCACCAAGATGCACTAAAAGGCGCTGCTTCCATTGCACAAAGTTACGATCATTCAGCAGCATAAAGCTTGATCTTGCTTCACTATCAAATCCTGAGCTTGCCATCTTAATCCTCAAAAATTGAAAAATTTTCAAAAATTTCAAAAATTCCCAAAAATGGCTAAAATTCAAAAATCAAAATTCAAAAATCTCAAAATGTAAACAAATCTTCACTGCCTCTGAGGTCTGTGAGCTCTGAGGGAGGGGAGGGGTCGCTAATCCCCCTTTTCACAGCACAATGGAGAACAAAGGACCATGTGCTTACCAGGAAGTACAAACAGAAAAATTCTACTCTGCCAAAAATCACAATCCAAAGCAATCCTTTAAAAATACACAAAATACGCAGTTCTGGGCCCATAACCCTTTGTGGGAGATGAGAGGGAATGTGGATGAGGGAATATTGATTAATATTTCCTATCCCAGCTTGTGCTAACAAGCTCCAAACTAGCAGAGTTTCTCATCCCCAATAAAGCGCAGCAAAGCGTGGCGTTTAAGTTCCTATGAACTTCTAGAACAAGGCAGATCCTGGCACATATTTCCCCTGGTTCCCTCTTAAAAGAAAATACACGACACATAAGCTTATAAAAGTATAAAGCTTTTACTTACAGACATTCCAAGCTCATACAGGCAGTCTCAGAAGGCAGGCTAGCTTAGATTAAATGTATTTACATGTGGAGATTCCCCTTAAGGGAGAAAGGCTCCATGTGGGCCTCTCTTGGCTGGAAGCCAAGAGAGCATCTCCTGAGATGTTGCATCCTCGGAGTCCTGGTGGGAAGAGAGGGAGAGTAGCAGCTCACCTGTATCTTTGAATAGCTACAGGTAAGGCCACTCCCACTTCTGGTCACACAAAGGAAGTGATTTCAGTCTTGGCACAGGAAACTCTACCTGGAGGACCAAGTCCCCTTTGTGTACACTCTAGGAATGTTGTGATTGACTGCACCAGTGTTATACATCCCACATCCAGAAATCTGGATCCCCTTTATTATTAAATTCAGAGAATAGAAACCATGTCTTTATAAAGTCATATTTTTGTTGGACCAATGGTACCAAGCAGTATGGGAAACAGTCCTACTAAAAAAACTAACCAGTAACCTGAAATTGACACAGGGACAAACAGAAGAAGACACCTTCACCCCGGTATGGTTCCCCTTCATCACACTCACAGCCCAACAAGACAGTGACAAAAAATCTACCAACAGCATATAAATCAATATGGCTAACCTGACCAAAAACACTCACCCACCCCTCTCACACAGGAAACCAAAGACCACCACAGCCAACTACAAATGAACAATCACACCCTACACCAACCCCGACCTCTCTCACCACCAAAAGAGCACAAGCGAATAACAGAGAACCTGCGCAAATCGCTGACACCAAACCCTGCATATATTAAGTAAAATAAAAACATTGTCACCCCACCCCACCCATCTCCCCATCCCGCCCACCTCTTTCCCCCCTTTTCCTCCCAATGTCTCAACGAACGACACTGATTTGTAAAAATGTTACATGGAAAAAACACGAAAGAGACATTGTACATACCTTTGTAAATCAAGAAAATCTTTAATAAAAAATATTAAAGTCATATTTTTGTTGCTGCTGTTGCAGCCCCTCTGATTGTGGTGCATATTAACCTCTCAAATAGAACTAATTCCCAAACCCACACAACCCCTTCATTGATCGTAGGGCCCAGCTGAGATGCCCAGTGTAGAGAAATTGTAATTCTTGCTGTCAACACAAGGAACCTCATTAGCTGCCTAGTTCTTACGGTTTTATTAAGTTGCTCCCTGGTAGCTATTTGCATGAACTTTGGCGTCCTTGAGCTTGGTCACAAGTTTTCTCACTCGATAGTTAACGCTGGCCATCTGCCTTTGTCATTTTATCTTTTTTACTTCCATCACAGAACGCATACTTGCTTATTTGCACTCGACTTGCTTATTTGCAATAAAGCCTGCTGGTTTTCTAATTTTAACACGGCTTGCTTTACATGTTGGTTGGCCTAGCTTCTCCTGCTGTTGATGAGATCAATGCATGATTAATACTGAATGTGATGCTACGTTTGTCCTCAATTCTTGGAGCAGATTTAAATTTGCTGAGGTTTACTTCAAATGGGAAAGCACCAAGTTTGCGGAACTCCAATATGTATTGGGAAATATATTCATAACTGGCACCCTCCGTCGGATCACTCTGTTTTTTGATCTCGCTGGGCTTTGAAGTTTTTCATTCCTTTTACACTGGCAAATCTCACTCTCTGTCCACAAAAATGAAATGCTATTATCACTGCATGGTTGATCTGCTGTAAGACAAACGAGCCTTATTTTCTTTGCTGCAGATGTCACGTTGATTTGAGAACATTACCTGCTCATTAAAACTACTGGTTTAATTGCAAACTTGATATTGTTCAGAAATTAACAAAATTAATCAACACATGCTTGGAAACCAAGTACTTAAGCATCACTAGTGCATAACCCATGATTAGCATGCAGTTCGAAAATAGAATTGGCTCTATTTTAATAGGTTAGCTGCAGGCAAAATACTATGTTTGAGCAATCATCTCCAGACGGACCATTTTGGAAAATGGCAGCTGTTGCCAAATGTAGTCCATTGCAATTTGGTCCTATTTTGACCAGCGTAACAAACATGACATTTCACCCAAAAGGAGCATTTTCCCATAAGCTTAGCTATATGGCACACCTGTTTTGCAGCCACTACGAGTTGAAAGCATATTTCAACAGCAAGGATGGGATTCAATCACATACCGGCAATTTCCGATTGCACAATTTGGAGCTTTTGTGCAGAAAAGATGCTTCCCCTACCCCCAGGAAAAGAAATATTTTTTTTTTTATTAAGAAAATCCCCTGGAAAGTATGGGAAGACGCTTGCTTGATGCAACATAGCTTCCCTATGAATCAGAATGAATGCTCAATAAATATCCAGCATTGTCTAACGTCCCATTAATCTTTGTGCAAACAAATCAGGGTGAATACTCAATAAGCAGGTTATGTTGAAGCACCCCAATCTAACTTGATTATCTGTGACCCCTAACAACTCAACCTGCTCAGACTGTAGGCTTTCTGCATACCGGTAGGTCCTAGCAAATATTTTAATATAGAATCATAGAATCATAGAGTTGGAAGAGACCACAAGGGCCATCCAGTCCAACCCCCTGCCAAGCAGGAACACCATCAAAGCATTCTTGACAGGTAGCTGTCAAGCCTCTGCTTAAAGACCTCCAAAGAAGGAGACTCCACCACACTCCTTGGCAGCAAATTCCACTGTTGAACAGCTCTTACTGTCAGGAAGTTCTTCCTAATGTTTAGGTGGAATCTTCTTTCTTGTAGTTTGAATCCATTGCTCCGTGTCTGCTTCTCTGGAGCAGCAGAAAACAACCTTTCTCCCTCCTCTATATGACATCCTTTTATATATTTGAACATGGCTATCATATCACCCCTTAAGCTTCTCTTCTCCAGGCTAAACATACCCAGCTCCCTAAGCCGTTCCTCATAAGGCATCGTTTCCAAGCCTTTGACCATTTTCAAAAAGCTTTCCCTGGCTATCAGCTGTACTTGCTGACCCACAGTAATGCTGCTTTTAGTTGGCTTTGGGATTCTGTCTTTTTTTTACTGTGCCAATTCTGTTGTGTTTAGTCAATGAACATATTTTAATATTTTTATTTTCTGCATGTCCATGAAATGTAGTGTGTGTTTTTGCCATCTTCGTGTATATCCAAAAATGCTACCTGGATTCTGGTTGCAAAAAATTGGAAGGGAGATAAAGTCCCGACAGTGGCAGAATGGCAAATTAAATTTTGCAAATTTATTGAATTGGCTAATGACAGCAATTAGATTACAATACAATCAAAATTTAAAGAAAGAATACGAATGTGTAGATGAATATATGGTAAAACGAGGTTCCAAAAGTAATTTATTGATATGTTTAGACTGAAATCCACACAAAGTTAAGAGGAAAGAGGTACAAGATCTTATGGCTAATATTAATAATATATTGATCAAACACAATTTTAAGGATACTGTATTAAGATTAATGATGCCAAACATGGGTGGAGGGAGGGTGAAAATGAGCAATCATATTTGAATACATGTATATAGATTATGGTTTATTCTTGATTATATTATTGTAGCAATGTAAGAATTAAATAAAACATTAGAAATAAATAAAATACAATTGCTACCTGTCTGGATCTCATTCAGTCCAGGTACAGAAGTTTATTTTGGAGGGCTGGGTTTCAAAACCTTTGCATCTGGCGATCTTCTGCCTGTACACATAACCTTTTCCATTTCATGACTAGTAAGCTGATGAAGGATATTCTTATCTTCTTCTCATGGGCAGTTATAAATTGCTATTTGTCAGGATTTTTTTCCTTTCTTTGTTTTGAAAATTTACACATCTTCCAATCAAGTGATTCTCAAGCCTGCTTACAAGCGATAGGTCATAATACAGAATCTGCAAAACTCATTCATACACACACGACACTCAGCAACCATTAGTCTCTTGATTGATAGATGGTCTGGGTTGTCCTTCCCGCCTCTCTTTGGTCCTTGAATTCTCTGGTCCTTGAGCAACTGGAGGTTGTAGTGAGCATCTTTCTGGCAAGCCTGAGAGAACCAATTTCCTTGGAGCTGCTCCTTCTCTGGCCAACGAATTCCCCTTGCCATGGCGTTCATTCTGGGAGAAGCAGAGGCCACGTTCTAGTGGTGGTGGGGCGCCAGAGGCAAAATGGGCAGAGCAATAAATGCAAGTGTTAACTTTGTACAGTAGGCTAGTTTCTACACATGCTCAAACGTCCGTCTCTTTTCTCCATTCAGACAAGCAGGAGACACCAGAGTTCAAGAATTCATTTGAGCCAGGCAAAAACACCCAATGAGGGTGTGTCTTGGGGAAAGTCCTAAGGGGTGGACAGAGAGACCTTCAGCCCCCGGGCTTATAGCACCCTGATTGGAACCCCCCAAAATCCTGTCTCCTAGGAGGAGGGGATCTGTTGCAGCATTTTGTTGCACTGCTACTTAAGATAGGCACATTCTGAAGCTAGTTTATATGTTGGGGGCATGAAGTACAAATATGTGTGCAGTTGCTCTGCATTGTTACAATGTGAGCTGCTCAATACTACATAGAAAGTTAGCTGAATGCTATTGTCTAGCCAGATGGAACCCTTTGGAATAAAGAAAATAATAAAACGAGGAAAACTGTGGCAGGGGAACAATTAAACCACAATATCTTGTATCTCTGGTGGAGAGAAGCTTTGCAATGTATAATGTACAACAATTGCTGCAGGATTCTACCAACCTGTAATCACTACAGATGATTATCTTGGCTGCAATATTGCATATTAGAGGGATGGTTGGCAGTATATATGTTGCTTTCCTCCGACTGCTGCATCCTTTTAATTTCCCTTTCCTTTTATTTATCTATGCTTAAATTGTCGTCCCTCTTTGTGCGCTGAAAAGCCCATTGAGATTTGGTTCGCAGGGAAAACGCTAGAAGAAATAAACGTTTTTATCAAATAAAAAAAGTGTTGTTTTTAAATGTTAGTCATATTGCCCATTGATTTGATTTTTATTGCTCTCCAAAACTCACAAGCCACTTTAATAGCAAATTCTTATATCCTTAACACCAAATAAACAAGAAAGGAATGAATAATATATTTTATTTATGTTGCTTTCCACAAGTTCAGTCTGAGCCCACCGGGCACTGATTTAATTTTCATTGCGCTGTGTTGCTAGCAGTTATACATCTATAATCTCCCACGCAGTGAGATGTTTGTATTGATGCTGGTCCCCTCCCTGCCCCCAGTTCCGCACTCCCATCATATTCACAGATGTTGATTTGAGTTCACCCTGACAATAAACTTCTGAAACAATGCCATATTATACACCCATCGCTGTATTTTCACCCGCAGCTCTTGAAATACCTACACATAAATGTGGGAATGGGGTGGAGAGGCTGTCCACAGGCCCCTCAGCTCGTGTGTATATGAGAGGGAATAAATGCCCTGTTGTTTGGCTCCAGCACCTGACCGCCAGAAGCGAGACCTGCATTAAAATAAAAAGTTGCAGCATAGTTGAGTTTCTCAACAGTCCAGCCACTCAATTCCACAGCCACTGAGCATCCTCGGTTCTTATTGGGCTGCTTTTTTGAGGAAGGGCCTTGGCTCATTGGCAGAACGTCTGCTTTGCATGTCCCTTTACCTTTACCTTTGGAACGCGGGTGGCACTGTGGGTTAAACCACAGAGCCTAGGGCTTGCCGATCAGAAGGTCGGCGGTTCGAATCACCGCGACAGGGTGAGCTCCTGTTGCTCGGTCCCAGCTCCTGCCAACCTAGCAGTTCGAAAGCACGTCAAAGTGCAAGTAGATCAATAGGTACCACTTCAGTGGGAAAGTAAACGGCGTTTCCGTGTGCTGCTCTGGTTCGCCAGAAGTGGCTTAGTCATGCTGGCCACATGATCTGGAAGCTGTACGCCGGCTCCCTCAGCCAATAATGCGAGATGAGCGCCGCAACCCCAGAGTTGGTCACGACTGGACCTAATTGTCAGGAGTGTGTGCAAGAGCCAGGCCCTGGGACCAGCAGAGCTTCGGCTTGTTCTGGAAAGGTAGGGTGCGGCCACACAGGTGAGGCTGCTTGATAATTTACTGAACCTGGTGAGGCTGAGTGGTAACTCGCTGCACCTGGTGTCAAGAGCCAGCAGGGGATATAAGGCCAGCATTTTCCCCTCAGCTCTTTGCCACAGCAACGCCTTCCTTGCTTCGCTGCGTGCCTCCTTGCTTCTGGACTGTGACTTCTGTTTCTGGCTTCTTGACCCTTGGACTGTGACTTCGTGTTTCTGGCTTCTTGACCCTTGGACTGTGACTACGTATTTCTGGCTTCTTGACCCTTGGACTGTGACTACGTGCTTCTGGTTCCTTGACCCTTGGACTGTGACTTTGTACCTCTTGCTGCTCGACCCTTGGACCCCTGCTCTTTGGACTCTTGTTCCTGCCATCTTGCCCCAGGTCCTGACGTGCCTTGCTGGGACTTTGTTTGCTAACAGCCCGGACCGTGACACTAATAGTCAGGGGTCCCCTTACCTTTACTGCTTTGCATGAGGAGCATTCCTGGTTCAACCGCTGGCATCTCTAGGTAAGGCAGTGAGAAACCCTGGGCTGAAATCCCAGGGAGCCACTGTCACCTAGGGTAGACTGTGCTGAGACTAATGGATCAAGAGATTTGTTATAAGGCAGCTTCCTATGCTCCTGTGTGATTTTTGTTTCTAAAGCCTTGTACTTCTGCAATCCTGGAGAGCTGACAGTGTTGAGGGGTGGGTGGAATAGAATTGGCTGTATCTCTGAACAGGAGCTCTCTGTAGCTCAATGCATGGTTCCGATCCCACTTCTGACTTCCTCCCCACCAACATGACAGCTATCATGGTTTTAGCTGGCCTTTCTACACGGCATCCCGTTCGGAGGGGAAGTGGACTGACAAAGTTGTACTTAAGGCAATGGCTCAGTTATTCCCCACCCCCTTGCTCCCCATAGACTTTTATCATATTTTTGGACAAGTTTCAGAGAAGCTGCTGCTGTAAGGTTTCATTTCAAATGCCTGCCGCTGATCAGCCTAGCTGAGGGGGCTACAATTTATGAGGAGAGCTAATTGCCTTTCACACTGTGCGGGGATGATGTTAATTTAGGAGATGGTGCTGAGACAAAAAGCTGGCTGATCAAGGAGTGAAACTGATCAAGATACTTTAGATCCATACGGTTGGGATTTTAGTCTATCACTTGGAAGTTTAAAGTTCATCTTTGATAACACTCCCTCTCAGTCACAAGCTGTAGAATAATCTTTTTAAAAAAAGAAAAACTAAACTCGCCATATGATTGCATTATTTAAGCAGGTTAGTTTCTACATAGAAGCTTGTTCAGATTTTGCTTGCATATTTTGCCCCCGTGCAAAACCTCCCTTTTGGAGAACGAAGTCAACTTTTGAATGGCGGTTAGGACTGAAACTGAATTTTGCAGTTAGTAGTTCTAGAATGCTACTCATCTCAGCCTATTGATGGGGTGTCATTCTGCTGGTTCCAACGTTCCTCATTTCCTCCTCGAATAATACCCTGACCCTGTCTGAGACAAAGACATCTGTTTCAGCCTCTTATATTTCAGTGCAGTACTAGCACAAATGAAGCCAGTGAAGCCCATTAATTTTAATGGACCAGAATGGTATCCTGGCTGCACCAGTATCACTCAAAAGTCTACAATACGTAAGAGACTGTTTGCTTTTCCTGCTCAGTTTCTGTTTGCACTGGCTCTGCCTATCCTACATTCAAGACACACACAACCTTAAACATTCCACCTTTCATTCGATGTCAGGATTGGACACCTACCTTCCCCTCCATTCTGAACTGAGGAGAGATGCAAAGAACTTATGTGAGCAAGTGTGGCATGGGAGGCAGGGTCATTCATTTGGGGGGGGGGGTCCTGTTGTGTTCTGCATGCCGCCATGGTGAGCCATTTTTTGACTGATGCCCACAGCACATTCTCAAAATTCCAGATGTTCCCAACTTGCTCCAAAAGGTCAGCGACCCTCTTATCTTGATATTATCTCTGTTCTTGACATGTTGCTATCATTGTTGCCTGTCATTGTGGGCACCCGGATCAGGACTTTTTCTGTGGTGGCACCCCAGTAGTAGAACACCCTTTGTTTGGAGGCACAGATGACCATGTCACTGATAGGCACATGACTCACTTATTTCCTCAATCCATTATTATTATTATTATTATTATTATTATTATTATTATTATTATTATTATTTTATTACTGTTTGTTAGCATACCTTAACAAATGTGTTATTTCCATCTGTATTTTATTAGATATTAGGAATATGGAAGCTGTTTTAGACAACCAATGAGTATACCAATCAACAGTTCTACTATACATTATATTCTCCAGCGAAACAGTTTTTTAAAAAAAAAATTTGCAAAACAATGACTCCTCTCACCACACCAAGCATGTACAGATGCAGAATACAATGTGGGATTGTGTTGAAGGGATGCTTAATAGTGCTGTTCTATGTATTTCATCAGCTATATGCGGAAAAGGAGGAGGGGAATGAGCTATGAAATTTATACCAAGAACAAGACATGTTTCTCAAATTCAGAAGCCGTTATTAAATAGGGATCAGGGTGCAAAATCCTATTTTATTCAAGGAAATGAGCTCTTGTTGGAGGGAAATAATACAGAAAATACAGCACTATTGTGCAAAATAAGAGTTACTAAGATGAACATATGGGAATAGCTAGCCAGCTCCTTTAACTCTTTAATGGGTAGGCCTTCCATAAGCCATGCAATGTAATATTGTGGTGTGTTCAGACCTGCCTTTCTGCAATCTGCTAAAATAAAGCATAAGAGAAAGGGAGACAATCCATACAGCAATCCAAGATCTCTCATTTGCTACTTCTCAGCTTTAATTTAATGAAATATCTTTTTATTCTCTCAATAACCCTGTGCATTTTTCCCTTGCTTTTACATTGAGCCATAGACTTTTACTCTGTTTTTATTGAGATATGATTAGAT
This sequence comes from Darevskia mixta, assembly GCA_034641385.1. Taxonomy (NCBI): domain Eukaryota; kingdom Metazoa; phylum Chordata; class Lepidosauria; order Squamata; family Lacertidae; genus Darevskia; species Darevskia mixta. The sequence continues at coordinate 1,815,795 of JAWWNH010000062.1, read as the reverse complement.
TACCAAACCCAGTCAAGCCCTGTTCAGGAGGATAGGAGGCTCTTCCAATAATGTTCATCTGTCTAGGGTACCGATGGAGAACCTGTGAACTTCCAGCATCCTGACTGGGACTGAGGAGAGTTGAGAGCCCAACAACATCTGGAAGGCTGTGGGTTCTTCATCCCTGGTGTAGTGGCATGTTTCCTACTTTGGGTGCAAGAGGGCCTGGATTCAAATCCTGAACATGCTCATGTGCCCTGCGGAAAAGAGAGTCATCCAGAGTATACAACACTGTTCTTGATGTGCTTCAGAATCCATGATATGGAGTAAGTGGGGAAGCTGTGGGTGAAGTCAAGTGTTGCTGCACATTCAGTGTAATGCTGCTACTAAATTTTTTATTTAATATTCCAAAAACGGGTACATGTATGTATTTGTAACAATAAATAAATAAAATAATATAAAGGAAAAGGGTAATCAGTAGCTACCCTTGTCCAAGAAACAATATGCTGTTGCCATAAACGTTTATTCTATTCATCATCAATCATAGAATCACAGAATTGTAGAGTTGGAAGGGACCCTGTGGGTCATCTAGTCCATCCCCCTGCAATGCAGGAGTCTCAGCTAAAGCATCCATGACAGACGACCATCCAACCTCTGCTTAAAAATCTGTCACCACTTGTCCTGAACTGGCAGGATGACAGGGAGGAGGAAGAGGACCCCAGCGAGGGGTGTAGCCAGGGTTGGGACACACTGGGGTAAGCAGAGGATGGGGAAGGAAGTACAGGGTGACAGAGGGTGGTGAGGGGATCAGTGCGCAGGAACCAGAGCAGCAGGACCCAGAGCCAGAAGGATCCCTGAGCCCACAAACATGACAGGCTCTGATGCATAGGGAGCAGCGGGAGGGGTGCTCTAGAAGGCTGAGGCAGGTAAGCTCATTAGCTGGCCAAGCTTATTAGCTGGCCAGGTGGGGCTTCCTAGCTCTGGGAGGTGGGTTGTGATTCCTCAGCTAGGGTAGGCTTTGAACAGGTGAGGGTCATATACCTCATCAGACCCAGATGCTGCAATCAGCATGCAAAGTATAAAGGAAAGCAGAGCTGAGCTGAGGTGCCTGCTCAACTGCCCATGTTGATGGACCTTGGCTTGGTTGCTCCTGGACCTGTCTGGGACAGCTTTGGGTTGACTCTCAGCTGTATCCTGACTGCTACACTTCAGACTTGGGCTACTTGGATTGACCCTGGACTGTTTCTTGATCCTTGGACCCTGGACTTTGCTTGGGTGGATTGGCCCCTGGTTTTTGAACTTTGGACTTGGCATACAGGCTTGCCACCGGGTAGGCTGGGGGTTCAGGACATTGCTGCTCATTGGCAGGTACAGTATCAAGTGTTCTAAATACTGGGAGAGTTTCTCCTTGCCCTCCTTGGAGATGCTGCGGATTGAATTTGGGTCCTTCTACATGCAAAGGAAGTTGCCACCAAGCTGCAGCCCTTTCCTGACACAACATGCCATGTTCTAGTTTCTCCCTTCTATGGTGTGGCAGCAACAGGAGAAGGGGAGCAGTGGGAACTTCTAAGCACAGCTCTTGCTGCTTCAAGCTGCATCAAACCACTGTTAGTTCTAAACAATGGTTTCGTTTACTGGAGTGAGACATCGTCTAAAAACTGTAGCTTCTTGTAGTCAGGCAGAGATTGAGCGAAATGAGGCACTGGGTTAAGCTTCATTTGCAAATAATCTTCCCATGGCAACTGCAAAGCAGTCAAATTGCCAGTGTCCAGCACCATTAAGACTGTATACATCTGTGACACTTCACCTCTGGTATTGTGGCCATAAGAAGTACCGGTAATCATATGTTCAGAAGCAGTTGGACTTCAAGGAACTTGCTTCTTAATAATTTACTTGGCTATAAAGGAGCCCACTTGCTGAAGCTGTAGCCAGCTGCCCTCTGTCCCTCCAGGATTTATTATTTCATCATTTGTGTTGCATTGTTGAGTTTTCTGCTGGGGAGGAAACATTATAAAGGGTAGGCTATTACCATCCATGATACGATGCAAGCAGCTGCTACAGCACCTTGCTGGTACCATAGCATCGGACTGATTGTGTTTCTAACTACAGCGTCTTTTAGAGCTTACTTCCACGAGCTTGCCCCAAAATATTCTTTTCAGCCCATTCACCAGGGACACAAGTGGAAGTATGGCTTCCTTCATGTTATTAGTGCCAACATGAATGTGTAAACCCCACTTAAATCAGCTCATTAGCTGAGAGCAGCAGTATTGGCTTCAAGCAAACACAATTAATGAATGGTTCTGTGTCAGAATGTATTCATGAAATAGGAGGATCCTGTTCATAATCTGCTCATATTGCTCAATTTGTGTACTACCTGAAGCAGGGGCAATGCTGATAAAGGGGGGTGGGAGGGATTGTCACGAATGGGATTCTTTGAAGCCACGGGGGGGGGGAACCTCCATCCTGATGTTTCTGGTGCTTATGGTGTGAGTGATGTCACATATGCAACTAAAACAGCACCAGGGATGCAGTTATGCCAATTTCAGTTTCTCGGTTTCTCATTTTTCCAATCTAAATTGGTTCTCCAGATTTTTACATCATTTTGCATTATTTCTTAAGCTTTCATGAAAATTCATCAGCCATTGAGCATGAATTTGTCTTGTTTTGGAAAGTCTGAATTGGGCAAGTCCACATTTCAATGCAAACTGATTTGAATATCATCCCTCTCACTGAGGCACAATGAGTTATCAACTGGCTTGGGGAAACCCAAAGCTTTGCAGAAGTTCCAAAAATCCTTTGTGCGCGAGGTGGGTGGGTGGGGGAGAGCTGAAGGACTCTCCCAAAGATTCCCAATGAGGACTTAGCTGTGCTCATTGGCCATGAAATGCTTAATTGTGCTCATTGGCCATGAAATGCTGACAGATTTTTTGGGGCAGGGTGCTGGCTTGGGGAACCAGCTTGAATTATTCAGGGTCATCTACTCCCAAGGCACTTTGGTAAGTTCTACTTACCAGTAGCTTGCTTTCTGGATTTAGCAATAGATTGGATAAACTGTGGGCACATCCTTTGGGAAAGAGATGCCTTTGGCTTCCATCCCTGTAATCGGTTTATTCTTTACACAAATACACAACTCTGTCCTTCTCTCTACATGCATATTATATTTGGGAGCCGAATTCCATACGTCTAAGTTCCTACCTAAAAATTACTGATATGGCTGCACCACTTAGCCACCCACAGCTCTCTGGCCTTTCGTAGTCCATAAGTCTATTCAGTACAGATCCTACCTTTTCTTCCTCATTCTGTATTTCAGATTTGCTGGGGAATCTGATATATCAGATGCATCTCAGTAACTATAAAAGAAATACAAGGGAAGGAATGTGGTTCAGTGGGAGGGCATCTACTTTGCATGCAGAAGGTCTCAGGTTCAATCCCTGGTAATGACCAATGCTTGAAACCCTGGAGAGCTGCTGCCAGTCAGTGTCGACAAAATACTGACCTGGATGGATCAATGGCCTGTCTCAGTATGAAGCAGCTTTGAGAGAGGGAGAGGAGATGATCTGTTGTATGTGCATCCTTCCTAAAGCAGAAAAAAAGGTTTCTTACACGGAGAAGCAAAGGAGTGGGGATTGGGAGACAGTAAACAATTACTATTATAACGTGATTTGACAGTATGTACCACTGAGAAGTTATGACCCTCGGTGACGTCCTTATGGGAAAATGAGAGTGATTTGTTTGTTTGCTTGCTTGCTTAGGTTCCTTACAAGGGCTCCCGCAGTGGAGCGCAACATTGCTAACATTAAAAGAATAGAAAACAATTTAAAACCATAGATGAAATGCCTATTGCATAATCAACTGAACCAGCATGTTTTAAACACACAAAATCAAAGAGAAGAAGAAGAAGAGGAGGAGTTTGGATTTGATATCCCGCTTTATCACCACCCGAAGGAGTCTCAAAGCGGCTAACATTCTCCTTTCCCTTCCTCCCCCACAACAAACACTCTGTGAGGTGAGTGAGGCAGAGAGACTTCAGAGAAGTGTGACTAGCCCAAGGTCACCCAGCAGCTGCATGTGGAGGAGCGGAGACGCGAACCCAGTTCACCAGATTACGAGTCTACCGCTCTTAACCACTACACCACACTAGGCAACAACAAACCGCCAGGAAACTCTGTGCTTCCCTAACAAGGAAGGTCTGACTCTAAATCTAGGATCTGGGAGGCGAGAGGGTTCAAATCCCCACTCAGCCAAAAAGCACACTGGCAGACCTTGAGCCAACCACAGCCTTCCCCAAAGGTGTTAAAATGTTACAATAAAAACATAAAATAAAAATAACTGACTGAAATTCATAAGACATTCAGCCATGCTTACTTCTCTGGGAGTGTGTTTCAAAGGGAGGGATCTTGGTCTACCACAGGTATCCCCAAACTTCGGCCCTCCAGATGTTTTGGACTACAATTCCCACCATCCCTGACCACTGGTCCTGTTAGCTAGGGATCATGGGAGTTGTAGGCCAAAACATCTGGAGGGCTGCAGTTTGGGGATGCCTGGTCTACCACATAGGTTTCTAGTTTAAAGTTCAGATCTCTAATATTCCACAACAGTCAGCAGTTTTTTGTTTGTTTGTTAAAGTTGTTATGAAAATTCACCTGCATTTTAGTGAACATCTTTACAGGTATACATTTTTTAAAAAGCATATAATATTTTTTTCTATTATATTTTCACTAAAATGCCCATTGTGAGGCTGGGGCAAGAAAGGGACAAGGGATAAGATCTACGTTTGATAGATGGCTTTGTATTTTTTTTTTTATTCCCTTCCACTTTCTCTCTTCGTTTTTTTGTTTCCTATTTTCTTTCTTTTTATTTAGATTAGTTTGGTTTTTATTGTATGTCAAAAAGTTTCAATGCAAACATTTTTTTTTAAAAAGAGATGCTGTCCAAATGCTTGTGCACATGACTGGAAAAAAAATAAGGCCTCAATCGTAAACAGATTTTTAAAGGAATGATTCCCATTGAACTCGGTGCGAATGACTTCTCAGTTTTAAGATGCATCAGAATATTGTGCACTTCTCCAGCTTAAAAGCCAATGAAGATTTAGGCTGCTGACACAAAGGGGCAAGGGAAAGAAGACCCCACCCTAACAATGACCCTCCGGAAAAGGTAAGCAAGCAAGACACTCTTTTATGTTGCATTTTAGGCTGTGCACGGTGTGTTGGCCATTTCCAGTCTCCAGCAGGGAAGTGTGTTAGAACTCCTTCTGGCTTAACCTCCAGATGATCATATATCTGCACTGACTCTGACCTTCCACAAATCCCCTTGGGATGAAAGGGGATTAATTCTCCCTGCTAACTTCAGTCTCTGAGGCAGTTGCTAGAACGCTAGCGAGCTGTACGAGATGAGGGGCTCCACTCTGACACCAGATATCAGTTCTCATCTGTTCTGACACCAGATCACTCTGTATATTTGAAATAGCTTTGGGGGATATGACCCCAGCTTATGTGGCTTAGCAATCTGTCTCTGTGAATAATGGATTTCTTTGAAATTATAGTCCTTTAAAAGAAATTAATTGAATGTGCTTTAAGGAAGTTTTGGTGCGTCTGCGTTCGAAATCCTGCTGTGCAAGGCTGGGAAAAGTCACTGTGCGAAGACTACACCACCCAGTTAATTTTCCCCTACCTGCCTGGGAGCACCCTTATTTATCATTGAATGTAGGAATACTGGTATACCTGATCCAATGAGAAATGGGTTACACATCAGTTCTGTTCCAAAATGTAAATATCAGCTCACAATAGCCTAACAGGAGACCAGAATGATTGGTGACAGTATTCACCAGGGTTAGAATAAAGAATATGGGGACATTAGCAGAACTGTAATCTGACGCTCATTTCTCTACACTCTGCGCTCGGAAATGTGGCTAGATTACTATTCTACTATTCCTGCCTCTTAAGTGCTGCCTTCAATCCAGGGGCGGAGCAAGGTGGGGGCGGACCGCCCCGGGTGTCATCTCCGGGGGGGGGGGTGACATTCGGCGCGCCAATCCGTCTGGGGAAGGGGGGAGCTGCGGCGTTCCCCCCTTCCCCCTTCGTTTTGACAGCCCCGTGCTCCCGGGTTGCTGGAGGAAGCATGCAGGGAGAGGATGCGAAGGAGGCAGGCAAGCAAACAAGCGGAGGGTGGAGGGAACTCTGGACCCGAAGCTCAACAACTTTGGCCAACCCTCCCCTAAAAAAAGCTCAACAACTCCTGGCAATGCCAATGGGTAGATCACAGGCAGCCTTTTTATACTGTGAGTAGATTGCAGTCTCTTGGGAGTCCAACTAGATTTCAGTATGTGGGGGGGGGTGACAAGAAATTTCTGCACCGGGTACCACCTGACCTTGCTACGCCACTGCTTCAATCCCACCTCACTTGAGTGGCAATGGAAGGGATGTTTCTTATTCCACTTTATGAATCCCACTTCCCCCACCACAAACACACTTTTGTTCCTGTTTTGGCTGCTCTTTTTCTCCCCCCTGTGCCCTCATTTGCCTGCAGGTTGTTTTTGGTAATGATTTTTTTTTTTTGAAAGAGTTTTATCACAGTTTATCATTTGTAGCGATCACTTTTATTAGTTATTATGCTAAAATGTACCGTGCGCGTATCGAGCTCTCTATAAAACCTCAAGGTCCTAAAATTGTTGTTGTTAACGGAGAAGCAAACCAACACACACAGTGTACAAGACCCTGAAAGTGAGCAGGAGTTTATATACGTTATATGACAACAATACTTACGGCGTAGTCCTGCAGCACAGCCTGCAATCTATTCCTTAGAGGGCACGAGGGAGGTTTATAATATGTGTGCTCATTTATGTTTTAGTGTTTTCAACAACAGGAAGGCCAAATCGAATTCCAGAATGTTTATTGAGTGGGCCCCTGCAAGAGAACAAGACCATTTTAAGCATTTCTTCCTATCCCTCTAAAGTTTATTGCCCATTCAAACAAGAAGTTGCAACTCTGTCCATATGTTAGGTCTGTGAAGGGGTAACATCCAAGTAAACGGGCTTCAGGTCTCCACCTTGATGATGGCCCATCCCCCTGCAAACCCACACTATAGCATGGACTTCTGGGTTGAGAAACCTTTAATAGTTTATAGACGAGGGGCAGAAGCATGGGGAGGGGCTACAGCTCAATGGCAGAGCACCTCCTTTGCATTCAGAAGGTCCCAGGTTCAGTCCTTGGCATCTCCTCTTAAAATACAGGTGCTGGGGATGACATCTTCCTCAAACCCTGGAGAGCCACTGCTAATCAGAGTAGATAATGCTGGTCTAGATGGATTAATAGTCTGATTCAGCATTACAGGGCAATTTCCTATGTTCCATCTCCCAGCCGCCCTCTGTATTTTACAATCCACAGCGCTTTCCCCGTGTCCTTCAGAAATCAATAGTTTCACTAGTAAGTTCACTCTGCAAAACAGCACGTCTTGCATCTCAACAGCATCTAAATGTGTTGCCCTGAGTGCTTGATTATTAGAATTGTTGCTGCATTTGTCAATGCAAAATTCTGCCAGTGGAAACTTGCACCTTGCAAGAGGCAGTACGGCGCATACTTCAGTTTCTCCCTCTGGAAATGGACAAGCGGTTTCAAAAATATATGCCCAGCCCCACCATGAACTGTACAAAGGCAAAAAAAAAATTGAGATCATGTCATCTCCTTTACATTTAATTATTGGTGCCTTCAAGTAACCGTTGTACATCTGTGACATACCACTGTGGTCCTCTCCATCTTAACGCTGGGAGCTCCTCCTGTCCAAGATTAATTTGCCCTCTCTGAAACATAAAATGAATACTGTAGAGTTAATTCCGCCTGTCTCTGGAACTCGATAAAGCCTCCAAGAAGCTTTTGAAATATCATAAAACTGAAAAAGGACCTTTTTTTATTTATAAAAAAGTAGTTTTTCATGTTTGCCTCAAAAGAGTAATAATGCCTTTTTAAAAAGAAATAGTTGGTTGCAAGATCTAATCAATACACCATTAAGTTACTGACAGAACTGAGATAAGATTACATGGTGAAGAAATTGTGAAACCTTTTACTTTTCCCATTTTCAGAAAGGAGAACCTAGGAAAGCATTTACTTTTTCTATTTTTTTTACAAAAACTTCATATCAGCAACCCAAGGTAATCTTGCTTCTTTACTCACATCAGAAGAGTCTATCTGGGATCCAGGTGGTGCAAAAGGACGAGGATAGTAATAGTTTCAGTATATCTGATTTCCCCAACCTGGTGCCCTCCAGACAATTTGGACCACAACTCCCATTAACCCCACTGGCCACTGTTATTTGGGATAGGTAAAATCATTTTTTGAGCTTCCCAGCTGGCTATGAATCAGTACTTTCAATAAATAAAAGCCAGTTTCAGGGGGTTTACAATTAATTCAAATATTTTAGCAGAGTATTTTGTTTGTTTTCATTTATATCCAACCTTCCCCCCCACCCTGAAACCAAAGGCTGGTTCCCTGGTGGTCACCCATCTTGACACTGACCAGATGCAGACCTGCTTAGCTTTAACTTAGTGATGTTTGCATGTGCCTTCACACCCAATTGTGGGATGTTTTATGCGTTAGTTCCTTGGCATAACAGAATGAGGTGAAGATTTCATTGGGTAAACTAATACTCAAATTGCTAGAAAGAAAACCTTCTGCTTTCACATGCATGTTGTTGTTGTTTAGTCATTTAGTCGTGACCCCATGGACCAGAGCACGCCAGGCACTCCAGTTGTGGGTATGGAAAATAGGAAAGGAGAGACTTAATTGGCCACTGTGGGTGGGTGTTGGCAGAATGTGGCTCTTTTCTTAGAAGAAGAGAAAGGCAAACCCACTTTACTCCTCCTCTTCCTCCCCAAAATTCTGCGGTGGCTTTTTGCAATCTCACCCACAAAGAGGAGCAGAAAGATTACTCAGGAGCATCTCAACTTAGGTTAGGAACAGATCTGCTGGGAGAACATGCATATGCAGTGTTCCCATGGTGTAGGGATGGGGGAGAAATTTGAATGTGTCCACATTTAAAGTCAAACCTATCCAGTGCTTTTTTTCTGGGGGTACGCATACCCCTAAACATTTTGTGAATCTTTGTACTTTTGTCCATTTGCTGTATTACTTTCCCCAAATTTGACGTATAAAATGGTGATTTTCTTGAGTCAAAATGAGAGGACCCCTAAACATTTTTTTTTAGAAAAAAGCACTGAACCTATCTAAATCAGTTTCTGAAACAATATAAGAACCAAAACACAACTGACTTTCAAAATTTGCATTTCTCTGAATTTTGTAATGTATTCTCACCTCCCGCCAAGTAATAGGTTTAAAAAACCCATATGCTAGGGTAAAGTGTGCATAAAAATGCATATGGTATTGAATATGACATACAAAAATTCATTATACTAGGGAAAATTGCTTTGCAAAAAGTTGTATATTAGGCATACAAAAAATGTGCATGTTAGAAATTCGCACTAAAATAATGGTGAATGTTCAAGAGGACCTTTTTTTTGGGGAGGGGGGGAAGAGGACATATCTCAGGAAAATACCTGCAGCATTTGCATGGGCTATGATTATGAATGTAATAAGGCGGTGATTTCTGTTCTGGCTGATATTTGTCACCAATGTTTCCATTCTGCTGCAGTTTGGCTTCCTCCCAAAGCCACATTATTTGCCTTGCTGCCTACTGTGATGTCATTAATTACATAATTCCACACCATTCATTTCATTGCAAAGGAGATTTCAGAAAAAAAATGGGGGAGGGGAGTCAATACTTATGTATAATTCACAGATTATTATTACTATTTTTAAAAAACCAGCAGCTAATACAGATCGTGTTTGCTCAACTGACTTCTGTTATTGACTGCCAATCAACAAGCAAACTACAGCTTGTTTCTGCTCCTAAGTCCATTTAGAATGGAGTTTTCTGTCATCCTGAGCTGTGATATTTGTCTTACAAATTGCCTGGCCTTTTTAGAGGAATTGGGTTTCGGGACACTCCAACTATTTTTTACAACCTGCAACCATCACATATAAACTCCAGCACGACTGTGTCTACAGAATGTCCTACAGTTATGATAGTTTTAAGAGTTTTATGCTGCTTTGAGGGCGGAACTGCATTATACCCTAGTAAAAATGTATTTCCAAATTCATAACTGCAAAGGTAACATGAATGCAGGGGATTTGGTAATTTGCAGAGGAGGATTGGCACTAGGAATCTGAGCCTAACCCTTCCCCATCCACGGTAGGTGATTAGCAGCAATGATGGGTGATTAACAGATGACTGACAGAGGCTATCGGACAAGTCTTGTGGCGGAAATAGAATACAACTGGTATAAAACCTTCAGGTCATGCTGTGATGTAGGCTGTACAATGGTGGGAGCAATCTTCTGAACTGAATTTGCTGTCAACTCTTAGAGCTACGGAGTCAGGAACTCTTGCTGGTACACTAGCCTATTTCTTCAGTTTGAGGAGGGGTAGTAAGAGAATGGAGAGAGAGAGGAAAGAGGGTTGCCCCTTGTCGTCTGTTCAGAATGGGGGAACAGCTCTTTCACCCAGCATTCTGGACGTAAGGGACTCCTTACACAGAGACGTTTATTTTGGCTTTGCTTAGTTTGAACTCTGGAAAATGGAAATTGGTTTCCAAAGCAAGAAAAGTAAATAACAAAGTTAAGCTCATCTAAAAAAAACCCCCCAAAACCCCAAACCCTCAACAACAACAACAAACACTTTGTCAGTTCTTTACAGGTTTCCAAATGCAGCTCGAAAAGAAGAAATAACAGACAGAAGCTTGCTTTTTGAGTCACATATCTGAGATACCATGCTGTGCTTTGGATGAAACTAATTTGAAGCTTATTGAACCTTCCTTTTTTCATTGCTGTTGGCATATCCAAGTTCAGATCCTACAGACACAATATTCTGCATCTACCTAGGAATCGTCATTCTTTGATTTTATTTCTCTCCTTGCCTGGTCCCAGAGGTAAATAGTGGACTTGTACCAGCAGATTTTTTTAAATAAATAAAGGCAACCTTTTAAATGTATGACAGTAGAACTCTAAAGCTTCTCAAGAGACTTACTATTATTAGGGACCTTAAGTTCTGCAAAGACCTCAATTGCATCTTTTGCTTTCTGCTGAGAGCATTCTCCTACACACACACACACACACACACACACACACACACCTCTCACATTACACTGGTGATGTAGGAAATGCTGCATTGCTGATTCTTCACCACTTGGGTAACATTAGGTGTCCTGGGACACATAGGACCTATTTTGCTGCATCTCCCTACACCAACATATCTCCTCCAGGTTCATGTGTGCATGGGATGGATCTGCAGCTTAGGTTCTACCTACAGAGCCTGGGACTTCTGGCAGAGCAACAATCAGCCCTGCTCTGAGCCCCTAACATGAGCCCAGTTTGTGTTGTCCTGCCTATATAACAAGCAACAGCAGCAAGGGAATGCAGGGAGGCTCCCGAGCTTGTCTAAGGAAACCTGGGTGTTCTCTAGAAGCACTAAAAGGTTGTTCAGTTTGGCCAAGCATTTAGTTGCAGGAGATAGGCAAGTGATACCTTTTGATGCAGTGTATTAGAATCTTAGAAATTGATGAAGCTGCTTTCTGCTGAATCAGATCACAGGTTCATCTAGCTCAGTAGCATAGCTGTCAACCTTTCCCTTTTCTCACAAGGAATCCTATTCGGAATAAAGGAATTTCCTGCAAAAAAGGGAAAAGTTGACAGCTATGCTCAGTAGTCTGCTCTGTCTGGTAGTAGTTCTCAAGGGTTTCAGGCAACCCTACCTGGAGATGCCAGGGATTGAACCTCAGATCTTAATGCACATGCAAGGCTATGCTCTGACACTAAGCTTCCACTGAAACCTCTTGTAATATTTTCTCTCTTTACAATGTTCTGGCCTTCTATTGTTTTTAAGTTTTTACATGACCTGAACCTTTGAGTGGATTTTTTTAAAAAAAAAAACTAAAACAAAAATGTGTGCCGGGGAAATATTATTGCAGAGAGGTGGAGCAACTTGGTATTACTGCAGATCTCTGGAATCAAGTAATTTGTAAGACTCCCTTGTCCTGTCTGTCTCTTTGCCCGAGCCTTCTGCAGTGGTGATGGAGGCTGGTTCACATTGCAGGTTCCCCTGTATTAGTCACATTGATGTAATCTTCACCATCGTGAGTCCAGGGTTTGTGACAACCCAATGAAATATGTTCATGCAATGTGCAAGTACAAACATATATTGTATTAACACAGACCATAATAGAAGATGGGGATACGGAATAGGGAGAAGCAGTTAATGAGCCTTCAATCAAACCTCTCGGTTGTGGCTGTCCACTATTCCACTCCACTGTATGCTAAAGTTGTTGCCTGCTAGGGATGTAGACTTCGTCCTGGAGAATGCTGGACTTCCTCAGTAGTAACGTACGTACAGTGACCTCTCTGAAAGACAGCTTGCATTGATGTGTAGAATGCATGGTGGGGTTTCTTTTTTGCACTTCAGGCTGACAGGGGCTTTGTCAGGGCAGGACTCAGGCTGATGTCCAGAGCCCCAGTCATCAGGAGAGCTTTCTGGCTCACAACATTATGAGGAAGTGAAGAAATACATGACCATCTGCCCTGCCTCCCCACACGCCTAGTAAGACCTTTATGAGCAGACCCTAAAATCACTTAGCTTCACCACTGCACGTGATAAACAACAGTGAAAGCCAACAAGCCTAGCCAGGGCCAGCCTAAGGCATTTTGGCATCTGAGACGAACCACAAAATGGCACACACACAAACCCCTCCGGGGAAGAAGGGGTGAGTGAAGATCTACATCAGGAACAAGGAGACTAGCAGCACCTCCCATTTGCCAAGAGGCCACTGTAGAGGCGGCATTGGGGCAGCTATCAAAGAACAGCAGGCAGTGTATTTGTGGGATGCCGGATCTGCTTCCCCTGTGGATCTTGCCACCTGAGGCAGTTGCCTCACCTTGCCTCAGGTGGACTGGCCCTGAGCCTAGCCTGCAGTCTGCGTAAACTTTGTGTGTGCTCTCAAACAGTGGTAAGGAACTTCAGGCTCAGGCCTTTTTATCTGTCTCTTGGGACTCTTTCTAGAGTCTCAGCTCAAGCATCCATGACAGGTGCCTATCCAACCTCTGCTTAAAAACCTCCAAGGAAGGAGAACCCACCACCCCGCAATGGAGTTCATTACTGTCAAACGGCTCTTACTGTCAGAAAGTTCTTCCTGAAGTTTAGTCTTCCTGATGTTTACATGAATCAAATGTGCCTTTGAACGCTGATAACGCCTCTTATCTGCATGGATGGAGGATAGAGATGTGTTGGTACAAACTACCATATAAAAGAAGAAGAAGAAGAAGAGTTTGGATTTGATATCCCACTTTATCACTACCCGAAGGAGTCTCAAAGCTGCTCACAATCTCCTTTCCCTTCCTCCCCCACAACAAACACTCTGTGAGGTGAGTGGGGCTGAGAGACTTCAGAGAAGTGTGACTAGCCCAAGGTGCTGCATGTGGAGGAGCGGAGACGCGAACCCAGTTCACCAGATTACGAATCTACCGCTCTTAACCACTACACCACACTGGCTCTCAAAGGGGGGGAAACTACATTCAGTGCTCCACCCCCTTTTTTCTGTGGGCCCACCCATCACTGGGTGAAACACCCAGCTCTGAAGATTGCCCAGAAGTAAATGCAACCCATGAGCTGAAAAGTGCTCTCCACTCCTTCTCTAGAGCATTCCCCAGAATCCTTTGCAAAATATAGGGGATCCATGACAGATACACAAAGGTTGACAAGTTGGATGTGGAAAGGATGCCCTGAAGCTAGGAAGTTCGAAAACCACTTCCCCATTTTTGTGCCTGAGCTCGAGTGACTAATTCATTTCATCTAATAGTTTTCTTTCCTCTCAGTGCTTTAGTGCAATGAATAGAGTAAGATAAACTCCACCTGTGTTTATAGCACTGACTCAGACGGTTCTTTCGCAGAGCTCTTTCCCAAGACAGAGATGTGCCTGTTTTTCCATCCATCACAAATGAAATTTCTTGTAAGCCTGCTGGACACACTGCTATTCCTTTTAAGCCACAGGCTGCTCACTTAGCCACCCACAGGATAAGACTTCCTGATTTTGCCGGACTGTTTTCAACTAAATATCCTGTTGTGTGGGATTAAAAGCAAGCCCTTCCAGAGCAAACAGTTTCCAAAACGTTGAAGGATAAAACCAGGTGTACAGCGCTGAAATAAAGCAATTAATATGCAGCCGGATAACAGCAGCTCAAGCATTTTTGTTTTTTTTTTAAAAATTGCTTTTTATGAAAAAACATCATTGAACTCTGCAGAATGAAAAGGAAATTGGGGGGTTTGGTAATTGGTATCACTCCTCCCCCAAACATACAGCTCTGGCATCCTTCCTTCCTTCCTTTCTTTTTCTTTTTAAATATATTTTTGCTGTTTGCTTCTACAAATGCTGGTATTTTAATTGCCACTGTGGAAACGCACTGACTTTTGGAATGGCACTAGCATTTCCTGTGCAATGATTATTGCAGCCCTAATGTAGCCAGACAGAAGGTCGTACGTGCCTCAACTTCAGAGGCTATGAGTCAGGTCTGTGAGGCAGGGAGCCTATACTAGTAAGGCTTGGAGAAGCCTATTGACATACGTTTTGAGCTGCTGCTGTTTCGCTGTGACTCGGTGGCAGAGCACATGCTCTGCATGCAGAAGGTCCCAATCCCTGGCATTTCCAGGGAGCACCGGGAAAGATTTCTGCCTAAAACCCTGCCAGTCAGTGTTGACTAATGCTGTGATTCCCCCCCCCCCCCACGCATTCCCCGCTGATCCTCCCATCAATTAATAAGGAAATAAATCACATTCAGAAATTATCAAGGGGGGGGATCGTCCTCACAGGTGGGGAACAGGGTTTTTGTCATATTTCTGCTGCTTTTGGGGGTGGCTGTGGCTGTCCTTTCTCTCATTCTACAGACATCTCACCAGGCCTGTGGCTCAGTGGTAGAGCATCCATTTTGCAGGCCTAAGGGGCCAGGTTCAATCCCAGGCTGGAAATGTCCCTTGCCTTAAATCTCTTGCCTGAAACTGTCCCTTGCCCGCTACAGCCTGCAAGATGGGACTAGCTTTTTAACTATAAATTGATTTACCTACTTTTGTATTTCATTTTAGCCTGAATCAGTTTTGTGTACTGAAATGTCTGTCCTACATTTTAATCTGCTTTTGGAGGCTCCACTCTAAATATGATGTGTTAGGGTAGCTTAATGTTTTCCCCATCAATTGTTCATGCAGTAATTTCCTTTATGATGACAACCAAAAGGGGGAAACTTTTAAAAAGTTGTGATTAAGGAGCTGTGGTAGAGATGGATTAGTGACATCACAGGTAGTAGCCAACAGGTACCCGCTTCAACAGTTTCCACCAAGCTGTTGGAAACAGGCCAAATCAAGTTTGTTTCTTTGTTTTTGCATTCAACTTGGGAGCAGGAAAATATATATCCATTTGCAGAGCAGTAAAATGACCACCACGTTTACAGCTATACATCTTAAAAGTGAGAGGGGAAGATGGTTAGCTGTTTACTTTGTGGAAAGGGAATAGCAGGAGACTTCCGCTCCGACACAGCTTTCTGTGCAGTGCAATCACTTCTGCGTTTGCATCTGGCTGCCAGCTGGATTCCCTGCTGGAGCAATGCTGTGAAGGTTCCCTAGGAGCCTTGCAAAGTGGCTCTGTGTGCAGCCACCTAGGGAATTAGTGCTTTTCAAACACCGGGAGTGTATTCCCACAGGAACCTCAGCAGTAAAACATTTCACCTCTTGTACCGTTTGAAAATCGCCACTATGGTAGCGATCAGATGGCTGCTGTCCCTTTCAGCATTTTGCCTACATGCTGAGAGGAAAGAAGAAGAAGAGGAGTTTGGATTTGATATCCCGCTTTATCACTACCCAAAGGAGTCTCAAAGCGGCTAACATTCTCCTTTCCCTTCCTCCCCCACAACAAACACTCTGTGAGGTGAGTGGGGCTGAGAGACTTCAAAGAAGTGTGACTAGCCCAAGGTCACCCAGCAGCTGCATGTGGAGGAGCGGAGACGTGAACCCGGTTCACCAGATTATGAGTCTACCGCTCTTAACCTCTACACCACACTGGCTCTTGTCCTATTGTCAGTGGTGACATGACCTGGTAGAGCCTGCTAGATTGCAATGGTGTGTTTTTGGCCAATGAGGTCATGGACTTTGTTCGGCTTGTTCAGTCCTGTCCCCCCCTCCTTCCTTGCAAAGATACTGTGGGCACTCAATTTTTACTGGCTTGCAGGGGTGTTTTTAGGAAACGGTTTGGAGGTCCAGACCCTAGCTCTTTCGTACCAGACCCCAGATCTCTTGCTCCTCATTCCCTCTTCAAACTTATTTTTACAACTCTGCTTAGAACAATGCACTTGACTATTCCCCGTCTCCCTTCCTTTCTGCTACATACACCTGAAATTTGAGTAGGATTTGCTAGCGCAACTGATGGCATAATTCCACTGGTAGCTTACATTAATTAGCAGAAGGCTAGGGACTGAAAATCCAAAGGTCTTGTCTACTTGATCATCACTTCTGAGGGATGTCAATTTACAAGCATGAGATGTAAAGGTATTATATGAGGATAATGCATCCTCTTAAGGCATTGGATTGAGGTAAGCTTCCTCCTTAAAGGGACATCCCCCTACTCATGTTTTAGCCCGCACAAACAGCAGATGAGGTGGTTCCTGAGCTGACTGACCACTTCAGAAGGCCCTTGGGAGATCATATTATTGAATTCTGCTCTCATTGTGCTGTCTAAGGGGGGTTAACAAATGGCACCTGCTACCTCAGGTCAAGGTCAATTTATTTTGGTACCTGAGACACAAAATCCTACAAGCACCTCCCTCTCCCTGGCAATAGAAATATAGCAATAATACATTAAATAACCAACAGCTTGTTCCCTTTTCCTGACACCCCAAAAATCTGCAACCACTTTGCTTTACCTAATAGCAGGGGTGGTCTAGACTCCTTTTGATACAAACACTCCCTGTATAGAAAATTAAATGTCAGAAACGAGTATGCCAATTTTGTATAAACAAAATAAACCTGCAGTTTGAAATCATCCCGCTAATGTACAGCATTACCTCATCTCCAGTCGCACATGTGAGCTTGGTTTGTCTTGCCAACTTTCATTCCCCCCTCGCGCCTTCCCCATCTTGTTCATGCAGCATGGGGTCTATTTCTGAGTGGCATTTGATTAGGTTTTAGTCATAGCAGACCTACTGAAATTAATGGACATAACTTAAGCTGTGTACACACTCCTGCTTATTCTGCATCCAGTGTGCTCTTACCACTGGATTGAAAAGTGGTGTACACATATGGCTGGCCACAATCCATATATATTCTGTATCTATCCTGTTGTTTCCCATACTGCATTTTGATGTCTCTCCTCGCCCAGTCCCCCAAACCAGCTTCAAACTGAACTGAAGAACAACCCACCTGTGTTTTAAGCTGGTAATGTGTACACAACCATAGTCAATGGGTCTGCTCTGTGTTAAAGCTTAATTGAATACCACTCCTAGTTCCCCATGGATTCATGTTACCTTCCCCCATTCCTATTCCCCCGTTTGTCATCCTCCTCCTCCTTGCTACTAATCTGTATGGAAGTTGCTATATTAGTCCGAGTGGCCAAAGTGGATTCAGCTTCCATCTGGAAAGATTAAACCTTGTTTATCTGCTTAACTCAGTATCCGCTAGGACACTTAACAACTCAATTCCCTAACCATATTTACTTGGGCATCAGCCCCATTCATTTCAATGGGACTTATTTGCAAGTATTTGAGCTTACGGTTGCAACCCTAGCCTTCTGTCACTCATATCCCTATGCCAAAAGCCAGTAGAATCTCAAATCCAAGATAAACTCAGTGGTCAAAATTCGCTATTAAAAATCCCAGTGGGTTCAGGTCTAGAGCAGAGGTGAGGAACTTCTGGGTCATGGGCTGGATGCAACCCCTGAGGGATTCCCCCCTGGCCCACAGGACCTCTCCTGCTTGACCCTGTTCCTCATCCTCAGCATCCATTTCTTCTCAGTCAGCCGGAAAACAACAAATTACAGGTTCCTGGAAAGGATCTGAGAAATAGAGGAACCCTTGAGGCAACTTAAAAAATGTAATCCCTCCCCCTCCCATGTGAAGTGATATAGCCCACTCTACCACCATAAGACTCTACCACTTTCTTCAGCTGCCTGCTCAGAACAGGCTTCAAATTAAGCCCAGGAGAGATGGGAGCTGAATGTGCATTCTCTATTTTGTAGGAAGTATTTTATATCAGATCTTCTGCAGAGAAGGTGGGGGAGGGCGGTGGAACCCAGAGTATGTTACGGATTGAGTGGCAGGTTCACAATTCTAATAATGCCCTTTGGGAAGTGATCTGAGCTTTTCTGAAGGAGTGGCATTGCAGAGCTTCTTGGCAGGGGAAAAAATAGGTAATTTCATTTCAGTGACGGGCTGATACTTCCACAACTAGTTAAGTGTCCCTTATTGTATGGGGAAGTTTCTAATGCGCAATCTGGCTCATTGTCCACAAGATTTATAGTACAATCCTATACAAGTCTACTTACAAGTGGGTCCCACTGAGTTCAATAGGGCATATTCCCATATAAATGGGTAATGGACTGCAACCTTAAAAGTGCTATAATTTCAGCTTGTTTAATTCAGCACAATATTTTTCTCTTAGGATGTTTATTTTGTGTTGCCTGCAGCATGAATACTTTATTTTTTATATTTTTAAGGCTCACCTCTGCTTTCTGTCCCATGCTTGCAGTTATGCAGAAATAATGCAAGAGAAACTCACAAACATGTTTTAATATCATGTGTGATGTGGAAAATGCCTACAATTTCCCCTAGGGGGTAGACTATTATGAAAGCCTCTCTGAGAAGTTTGGTTTGGCTCTGGGAGGCTGTGGTTTAAAAAACCCAGGCGCATAAATCCACTTCTGCCACTAGATTCCACATGCAGCCTTGGGCAAGTCTCATTACCTTTCCGAGTTGCAAGCTGGAAAGAGAGACTTAAATTATTATTTTTTTAAAAAAAATATTCTGAAGGTAAATGTCATATGGTCCTAAAAATCATTAGCCACCTTGGATTTGGATTTCCCCAAGGGGGGATACATACCGTATTTAAATAAAAATAATGAATTAAAATAACCCTATGGGCGTAGCCAAGGGGGAGGCAAGGAGGGGCAGCTCTCCCCCAATCAATAAAAACACGTAGCAAACTGAGGTTCTGCCCCCTAACAAAAAGCCTGCCCCCCCCAAAAGCCTGAATAACCCTTTGAAACTGGAACGTTTCAAATGAAGAGTAGGGAGGGGGCATTAATCTGGCAACTGTTCTATGGGGAAACTGGCGAGCCCACTCCCCAGTTGGAGCAACGGAGGAGAAGGGAACGTTTGAGGAGAGGCAGCGTGTTTTTGGAGAAGGGACCCTGCCACGGAAAGGTGTGGGGGGGGGGCTCGGGGAAAGAGCCGGGTGTGGTGGTGGAAGAGGCGGCCAACGGCTCCGGAGTCTGCTCTTACTGCCAGAGGGAACCGGCTGTTTTGCGCGGTGAGGTGAGCGTTTGGAAATGCGCGCTGCGCTGCTGCGCGCAGTGAGCTACGGATCATCTTCCGCAGGGGGGCGTCGCTGGATCGCTCCTCAGGGGGAGGTGGGCGTCTTGTTGGATCCATCCTCTCAGAGACGATCCCGGGGGCGGAGTGGGGCGCAAGTGTGTGTGGAGAGGCAGTTAAGAGGCGCCTCATCCATTATAGTCGCTGTGCGCCCTCGCATTGCTGGGGATTCTTCTAATCCCATCAAAGGGCAGGTCCCCGCCCTGTTGCGTGCGTAAAAACCGTGCTGCTTGCTCCGTGCCAGACCCACTTAAACCCGTCTGGCTTCCGCAGACGCCGGACTTGCGACTGGTCGTCCTCGCCTCCCCCCTTCCAACCCAGCACAAAGCTCCTCCCCGATTACAATAATCTCTAGGATCTCTTGGAGCGTCGTTACCACGGATTGCAAAACCAGCCCTTCAACGCGCTCTGCTCAACTTGGCTCAAACTTTGCTTAAAATAATAATCATTCCCCCCCACATCGCAGCCGGTGTGTTTTGTTGGAAACAGGCCAATCCGATTTGAGCCAGAATGGATTTACACTGCCGGTGTCGCTGCAGCTCCCGCCGCCTGCTTTGGGTCTTGCTGGCTTGTTGTATCGGACCCTTAACCGCAAACAGAAGAAACATCCCAAGGAGGCAAGGTAAGAAAGAATGAAAGGGGGGCGCGCCAAACTCTCGCCGACTCCAGTGCCCTCTCTCGTTGCTGAGTCCCTGGGCATCTTTGGGAAGATCAAAAAAAGTGCGAAGGAATCGCAGGCACGCTTGCCCTGCTACGTGGTGCGCATAGGTGGTGGGTGGACGGGGAAAAGTTAAAAATAAAAATAAAGGGCTCCCCGCCCTCCCAAGTAACGCGCGCGCTCTTAAGAGAAGCACTTAAGCTCCTTTGATCCCGTATCCTCGCACACCTACTCGCCACCACGAGTAGCTCCTGCTGCGTAAATCTCAGCGGTCTGGGGAAGCCACTGTTTTGGGTTTCGTTTTCATTTTAGCCCCCCGAAGAACGGCTGAGAGTTCAGACAGAGTCCATGTGATCTCAATTACTAGGCATTGGCGAGGGAGAGAGCAAAGGGTGTGGTGGGGGGGGGTTCCATGCCTTTAAAAGAACCATTATTTAATCCATATTGTCAAAACAGCTTCTCCATTTCCTGTTGGGAAAAGAACAATCGGACGACTCATCGCTTCCCCCCCCATACACCCCACAAATTCCAACCCCCCCCTCCGGTTTATTACGCGTAAAACAAATGAAAAAGGAGCCGAGGCAAATTGCAGGAAAGAACATCCATTTGTTTTAGGTCATTTCCCCCCCTCCAAAAAAAATCCTGAGTTCATCAGCGACTCCCGGGGGAAGAGTATGTTTATGGTTTTAACTAAAATTCATTAAAAAGCAAAGACATTAGCAGATGTGTCTTATGGTATTAATGATCTATGCGAACACTGGGAAAATATGCTGCTAGTTCAGAGTTTACATCAAGCTTTGAGACAGACAGACAGACAGACAGACAAACAAGCCAGGCTTACTCCAATGTGATGTTTTACTAGAAAGAAAAGTTGAAGGGATTTGTAATCTTCCTGTCCTCTTGTCTCCCAGTGGTGCTCCTTTGCCTTTAAAAAAAACAAACTAAAAAACACAGCTGAGTCTTTGTAAGGCAAAAATTCAACCAGATAAGTTTCTCCCCATCAACACTCCACTTATGGAAAAAGTCGAACCTGTTGAATTTCTGCCTGACATCAGTTGCTAAAGGAGCAGAAACCCCGCTCTGTGGTCCTGTCCGTTTTACTCCAGCTGATTTCTTTCTAGCTAGCAAGTTCTGCTTTAAAAGTAAGTGGCTTTTTGTCAAAATCTATTTGTCATTTTCTCCTTTAATTGGAAGCAAGAATGCTCTGGGTGTTAGAGAGGCATTAGTACCTTATTTCTTATGGCTTATTAATATTTTAGTGGTTCATGATACTCCATTTAAAAATTAACTTTTTCTCCTGCCCTCTCATTAAAGACAGGCTCATTATACCACTTGCTTTTCCTGTTACCCGTACTTGTTTCCATGCTAAACGGGAGTCTGTGTAACACAAGCTCTTGGGAGAGATGCCCCTTATTCTGTTTCATTCATTTCAAAAGTGATAGCTGATGTGAATGCAGGCATGCCTAGTATTAGGTTCTCTGTCATCTTATTGTACAAAATGTCAGTGTGTTAATTGGATAGGGCTTCTGTACAATCAGTGTTTCCTTTTGCAGGTAGCAATAGAAAGACTGGGATGATTAGGCAAATAGAAATATTAACAGAAATAGTAGGACTTCAGAAATGTAGATTGTTCCACTAGAAAGTATCTCATAGACGTTGCCTAGCCCAACTCTTTGGAGTTATGCCTCAGTGGTAGAGCAAATGCTCTACATAGAGGTTTCAGGTTCAACCCCTGAGATCTGCAGGTAGGTCTAGGAACCCAGCATGGAGAACTACTGCCTGTTACTGAAAACCCTTTTTGGGGGACCTTTTGGACCTGGCAGACCAAACCACTCCCATGGCTCAACTTCGACAGGTGGGTGGGGCAACCTTCCTGCCAATCACCTGGTGCCATTCTTGTTCTGTCAGCTGGGTCTTCCCATCCACCTGTCTGTGTGACTTGTGCAACGCATCCCAAGCACCCTATAGCCAGCTAGTTGCCAGAAGCTAATCTAGCAGAGTTAACTGTCCAGCAGTTGGTGGGTGGTTACCTCAGTGCTGCTTTTTGCAGGGATGGGCTGTGCATTCAAATTTCCCATGGCATACTCAGTTGCTCGGCCTATCAGATGTGATTTCAGATGTAGGGCAGAAGGGCATAGTTTGGAGTAAACAGCTTTGTGGGCCAAATTGTCCAGTGCCAAATTTGTCCCATGGGCCAGATATTCCCCACCCTGGGTGTAGACCATGGCTAGCCAACCTAGTGCATTCTAGATGTTGTTGGCCAACTCTCCCTTCATCCCTCACCATTGGCATGGGAGCTGTAGTTTTGTTGAACAACATCTGGAGCCTAGCTATATTGTGCTGGATGGACCAGCGGTCTGACTTAAACTATACCTGGGACATGTTGAGCTCAGATGATCTCACAAAGCAGTCTTGTGGATGGCACCAGTATATGCTTATTCTGAAGTGCAGTATTGTTGATGCACCTGTTACTTATTTAGACAGCATCTCCACTCTGGACTCAAATGTGGAGAATTAGGACATCTATGCTTATAGACCTCCCCCATATGAGGGAGGACCCTAACTGGGTCAGGAGCTCAATGCATTTGTGTTGGCATGCAGATAGACACCCTTCTCACATGTGCAAAATAGATGGGGTGTTAATTTGGCCATTAGGTACATTGTTGGGTACAAAGTTAAGCTGCTTGACCTTCATGCATCCTTTAAACATCTAAGGGATCGTCTGAAATCCCTTCATTATGGACAGGAATTCTACCACTTGGTCTATTGCTTACCTGTTCTTATATTTAAGAACTCTATCCTGTTATGCAACTTAAAAGCATGCTATGTAGCAACTTGAGATTCACACATTCTTGCTTTTCCATCAGCTTCTTTCAGTAAATTAGAATGCAAGTTCTCCGTTTCCTTTATGGAGACATTTTCAACATTTGAAAACTACTCTTTTGGATACTTGTAAGCAGCTGCGAAGGGAGGGGCACGTAATAACTTCTGCACATTTGTTAAGTGATTCAGTACCCCTCTTTCGAAAAATGGTGGTTGATTCCTGCTGCATTCATGGAGTTGGACTTATCGATGACCCTTGGGGTCCCTTCCAGCACTACAGTTCTGTGATTCTGTGGAGTCAAACTCTTGTTTGGGGAGGGGGATCATACTTAACCAAGGATAGCTCAGTTGGTAGAGCATGAGGCTCTGGTTCTCAGGGTCGTAGGTTCAAGCCCCACGTTGGGCAGAAGATTCCTGTGTTGCAGGCAGTTGAACCATAGATAACCCTTGTGGTCCCTTTCAACACTACAATTCTATGATTCAGTGGTAGAGCACATGTTTTGCATGCAGAAGGTCCTATGCTCAATCTTGAGTATCTCCTGTTAAAAGGATCAAGTAGCCAATGATGGGAAAGTCCTCTTCCTGAGACCCTGGAAGGCTATTTAACTAATGGTCTGACTCGGTACAGTGGTACCTCCGGTTGCGCACGGGATCTGTTCTGGAGCTCCGGTCGGGTTCCGAGGAATTTGCAACCAGAGGTGCCTGTTCTGTGCATGCGCTGTGCGGTAAAGCGCTTCTGCGCATGTGCGCAGAGTGCTTCTGCGGATGCGCGCAGGGCGAAACTTGGAAAAATACTTCCGGGTTTGCCGCGTGTGTAACCCAAAGAATACGCAACCAGAGGTGTGCGTATCCAGAGGTACCACTGTATAATGCTTTCCTTACTGTATGGGCTCACATTACAGCCTATGAGGCTTCTAGGCTTCTGCGTCTAGTCCAAACTTTACTATAATTTCCCTAGAGACCATCAGTTAGCACATCCCGTCATGCAGCTGCAATATTAGTATTATTGCTGGTGAAACACCCACCAGATAACATAAGGAAAGTTTATGTTTTAAAGATGGAAAATGTCTCTTGAATAACAAGTACTAGTAGACTTTGCTGTTTGTGCAAAACCTTTGACAATTAATAAGCCTACACACTTAACCCCTTCCCAGGAAATCAGTACTGTACTTATCTACCCTGATTGTTGTCCATTTTCAACGGACTATGTTCAATCGTAGCCATTTGATTACAGACCTGTTCAGCGGGGCAGTCATTTCCCCCCACCTTTTTTCCAGAGTAAACTGTTTTGGGTGTTAGACATGCAAATAGGTACAGTGGTACCTTGGTTTACAGCCATAATCCGTTCCGGAGGTCCGTTTGTAACTCAAAACAGGTTGTAACCCAAGGCGCGCTTTCACCAATGGGTGAACAAAAAAATTTGTTCGTAATCCGAAAAAAAGGGTTGTAATTCAAAAAAAGGTTGCAAACCGGGACACGCACTTCCGGGTTTGACGTGTTTGTGATCCAAAACGTATGCAAACCAAGGTACCACTGTACTGAGAAGAAGACAAAGATTGGGATAATGGCTGTTGATGCCCTGATAGCTGCCCTAAATCAACTACATGCTGTAATGCAGGCATGTCCAACAAGTAGATCGTGATCTACTGGTAGATCACTGGTCGTCTGTGGTAGATCACTGGTAGATCACTGGATTCCCACAAAGAAGCTCAGCAACTTTGGCTCCCCTTAACAAAAAGCTCAACATCTTTGCCCTGAAGCCCACAAAACGGCTTTCCTTCCTTAAAAAATCTCAACTTTGATCTGAACCCCCCAAAACATGGATGGCTTTCCTTCCTAAAAAAAGCTCAACAACCTTGACCTGAACATCCCAAAATTGGGTAAATCACTGTCAGTTTTTAACTCTGTGAGTAGATCGCAGTCTCTTGGAAGTTGGCCACCCCTGCTGTAATGCTTTCACATGAAGTTCCTAAAAAAGGCGCAGGGTTTCAGATGACTCTCATGCATTGACAAATGGTTGAGCAGGGAGAGGATTCATGCTTGCTGACCATGCTCCTGCTGGCTGCTTGTTTGACAGAAGTGTGAAGGCGCCATACGCGCTTTTCCACCTGAGCAGAACCTTCGACCACTTAAGCCCTTTCCTGTTCTTACTGTTTCACAGCTGGTCTTCAGTAGCATGCTGGATTTGCAATCCATTTAGGAAGGCTGAGGGGTACCTCTTGCATGGGCTTATTCAGAAGTGCTTAATTTCTTTTCTTTTTAAGTGCTTGGCTTGGAAGTCAGGTCGTACCTCCTGATCCCAGACGTGTGCAGTCTAGCAACAGCCACCTATTGGGATGGAAGAAAGTGTACATTTGTATATATTCAGAAACATTTTATTTTGCCTTGCTGCTTCACACGAATAACGTCTTTTTGAACCCAAGTCCCACAGGACTGAGCTGTGTTGATCCCTGGCACAAATCAAGCCCTGCTTTTAAGTGTAAATACTTGCACATAACACACACATAATCATACTGATCATCAGAGGGTCCAGACTGGATGACATGATGCATACACTCTGGTTTAAGTGGCCTGTGTTTTGGTGACTGCAGGATTAAACCCTGGAGCATCTGGGATGCTAAACAATGAGGATTTTCATGTCCATGTACAGCAGCTCCTTTAAAGCATAAAGATGGGGCTTTCATGGACGGGCAGTTTTTGTAAACTTTCTTGGGGCTCTTGAAAGAGACTCTTAAGGATACATAAAAGGCCTTCAGAATCTAATGCTACTTTTGATCTGTAGCAGAATCCCTACTGACGTCAGTGAGTCTTTTGCATAGGGATCAAGGGCACAGGTCCTTGATGTTGAAATAGTAGAGGGCCAGATTAAAATGATCTTTGCACTCTGAATGAATAGATTTGGAGGCAAAATGCATCCTCTGATAAAACATCTGAGGAGGATGCTCACTGCATTAGGTCACTGCCATAGTTGGGGGCCCCTGCACTGGGTACATCTTTGCAAGTTCAAGTTAAATGCATGAGAGCTGCATAAGAGCACGGTGGTTTAGAGAAATATATACATTAGTTAGGAAGTATAGGGAAGTTTAAAAAAATGTTTTATTATGTTTTTAGCACATCAAAGTGCAAGTAGATAAATAGGTACCGCTCCGGCGGGAAGGTAAACGGCGTTTCCGTGCGCTGCTCTGGTTCGCCAGAAGCGGCTTAGTCATGCTGGCCACATGACCTGGAAGCTGTACGCCAGCTCCCTCAGCCAGTAAAGTGAGATGAGCGCCACAACCCCAGAGTTGTCCGCGACTAGACCTAACAGTCAGGGGTCCCTTTACCTTTACAGTGGTACCTCGGGTTACAGACGCTTCAGGCTACAGACGCTTCAGGTTACAGACTCCGCTAACCTAGAAATAGTACCTCGGGTTAAGAACTTTGCTTCAGGATGAGAACGGAAATCGCATGGCGGCAGTGGGAGGCCCCATTAGCTAAGGTGGTACCTCAGGTTAAGAACAGTTTCAGGTTAAGAACGGACCTCCAGAACGAATTAAGTTCTTAACCCGAGGTACCACTGTATATATGTTGGAAGCCACCCAGAGTGTCTGGGGCAACCACCCAGTCAGATGGGGTTGTTTTTTTTTACAAATAATAAAAGGAGGAGGAGGATGATGATGATGATGATGATGAACATTTAAAGCTTTGCTTCATGCAGGGATGTCACAGGCTCAGTACACACAAACTGTGGCTTAGTGTGACTGCACAAGCTCTTATATGAGAGATTGAGGCTGCTTCACTCATCCAGTTCTTCTGCTGTGCTGCTGTGAGATAAGCCATGGCTTAGCATGTTGTCTGAATCCAGCCTCCTGTTTCCTCTAGATAGACCATGAATCCAGGTTTGGATGACATGCTAACCCAAACCCAAAACTTAGCTTATAGCAGCAGCAGGACTGGAAGGGGACTAAAGTGGCTTCTACCTCCTTTTCCAGGAGCCCACATGCTCACATGTTCATGCTAAGCCTTGGGTTTCCCCCCTTTATACATACATGCTCCCTTCCAGCTGAGGTTACATTTCACACAGAGGGCTTTAGTCCACAAAATCAGCTGCTGCAATAAATTGGTTTGTCTTTAGGGTGCTGCAAGATGATTATTTTTCTGTTACACCATCCCTCTGAAATTTAAAAATTGTGGCATGCCGGTGTGCTGTTTGCTTATGACTTCTGCTAGCTTCAAATCCTAGGCTCCGTGAAGTGAGCCAAAAGTCTTAATGGATCAGTCAGCGTAATTAATTGGGTCATTCGTTAATTTGCAGGATAAAATATGCCTTTCAGTCGGATTCTATTTGGAGATTCATCTGTTGTGAAGGGGTGCTGAGATAACCTATATTCATCTTCCTGAATCGAGTGAAGGGATAGAGTGGGCCATGTTCAAATCAACGATACTTTGAATTGAAAGATTATATCTTAATATCTTTAGGATGATTTCCTACATAGTAAGCATTTTGTTTGGGGTATTAAGAGAAACTTTGAGGATTTTTAAAAAATATACTTGACTTTCCTTGAAATAGTTTAATTTCTACTTGGAATAACTAAGTGGTTGATTAAAAAGAAGACAGTTAATCAGTCAATCATCAGTAGCTGTGATAGCATTGCAATGGGAAAGGAAAGGCTCACTTGTTGCATGAAAACAGCAATTTTTTAAATAGGCTGATGTAACCCAGTGATTATCTAGTTTGTGCAAATGCAAATACACAAGAACTCTGCAGAAAAGACAGCAATCTCCTGCAATATAGTACTATCACACATGCTTTTATACCTAAGCCTAAAACTTTAATATGAAAAAGTGTGAATTAAACAAACACATATTTGCAAACAGGCGTATTAAACAGATTTCTCGGCAGAGAGCCAGGATTGATGGCAGCTCACTGTTGATACACAGCCTTGTACTTTTCCTCTTATCTTCAATGCACCAGAGGATTAGATCAAAACTTCTACTTCCACTTTTAAATAAGCCACAGTTCCTTGTGATGTGTGAACTCGGAGAACTGTGTTTTGCTTAAATTATGAGTGCCAAAAAGCCAAGGGTTTGAAGCCGCAGCTTGATCATGGCCAAGTTGTGAAACCACGGGGAACAATAGTTAGATTAAAACCAGAAGTGGATGCTTCTAGTGCTGTCGTTTGGTGCACCAAAGAGGCGAGGGAAGGAGGGTTTACTGTGGAAACCATGGAATCTCATAAACATCTAAACTGAGGCAACCTGTAAAATGGCCCTAAGTCAACCTGAAATGCTGGTGCGAGGACTTAAGGGCTCAATGTGACAAGGGTGCAGGGAAGTTGCATTGGTAAAGGTAAAAAGGTAAAGGACCCCTGGATGGTTAAGTCCAGTCAAAGGCGACTATGGGGTTGTGGCGCTCATCTCGCTTTTCAGGCCGAGGGAGCTGGCGTTTGTCCACAGACAGCTTTCCGGGTCATGTGGCCAGCATGACTAAACCATTTCTGGCGCAACGGAACATTGTGACGGAAACTAGAGCACATGGAAACGCCGTTTACCTTCCCGCCAGAGCGGTACCTATTTATCTACTTGCCCTGCCGTGCTTTCGAACTGCTAGGTTGGCAGGAACTGGGACAGAGCAACGGGAGCTCACCTAGTCGTGGGGATTCAAACTGCCAACCTTCTGATCGGCAAGCCCGAGAGGCTCAGTGGTTTAGACCACAGCGCCACCCACACCACAAGTTGTTATACCAAGCAAGGATCCATGCAAGGAGATAGGAGTTAGGGTATTAATGATGTGTAGCAGAGGAACAACACACTCCTAATTGCTGGAGAGCAAAGTTGCTCCATTATGCATTGTCTGTGAGTTTCTCATAGCACATAGTTGGCGATTGCTGAATGCCCCGGAGGGGTCCTTGGTCTAAACCCAGCCACAATGCTTTGCAAATGTGTACACCTTTTTCAGAGGTCTCAGAATGGCATTAGCTCCATAATGACAGGTCCTTCTCAGTTGTTTTCCCAACAACTTCCTCTCCTCCCGACTGCCGCACACCTTGCCCAATGTAAGGTTGGAAAGAGCTGCTACTTATTCTTTTTTCCTGACACCTCCTCACTGTCTGCACCAAGGAAAATAACGGCAGTTAAAATTGCCCATCACAAGCTTGAGTAGTCACTCTGAATTCCATTTCTGTGAGATTACTCCAGAGTAAGAGGTTTACAGATTGACAGTTCTATTTCAGTGGAAGTTTGTATTAGTTGAGCTCATCATAATTTGGCTTATCCAGAGTACCAAGCCTTATTCCCAGTCTGGCAAATTTGGCCGATTTTGCTCAGTAGGGCATAACTTGCTTGCAAAGTTCAAGTCCTTTCAAAAAACGTTTTGGTCAAACATAGTGTAAAGGGAGAAACAAAGTTATAAGCTGAGTCATATCATTGGTCATTTGCTGTTGTGCAAACAGCACAGTTGGAGGCATAATACTTAAGAGCAGGCTGAGCTTAAAGCTTTTATTGGACAGATGGCTAATTTTACTGGCCTGACCTCAAGGATCTAGCTCTGTGATCCCTGGTTAGCTCAATAGATGCCAGTAAATACTAGGATAATTGAGATGGACAGTGTTTGTGAATTAAATGGCCATCAGCTGCAGAGACAGGCTGGAAAATAAAAGGACAAATGAGAAACTGCTTTTAACGTTTCTATACCTTCTGATATATTAAAAATACACTTCTTTGGGGAGGAAGGGAAAGGCCCATATTTGATCATTGTCCACTGAAAAAAGATATGTTAGTTGGTTGATGCCAAAGTGTTGCTGTAGTCAGAGAGATGGTTTGGGGCTGTAACGCAGGCTTGCCTACGGCCACCTGTCAGTTTAAGATGCCCCTGTATCTCTTTTTCCCCTCCATCCTATCTTAGCAGAGAAGTCATTTTGCTGTCAATCACAAGAACGGGTCCCGTCTGGCAGGGAGGTGGAGGAATCCAATGGTAGTTAACACTGTGATAACCCATCTCCCAACTTCCAAAAGGTGTCAAACCATCAAAATTGCTGTATTACACATGAGGAGACCAGTACCCTGTTTGTAAGCAACTGAAATTCATAGAATCATACAGTTGGAAGGGACTCCAGGGGACATCTAGCCCAGCCCTTTTGCAATGCAGGAATTCTGCCCATAGCTGTCCCTGTGTGGGCTTGAACCACTAACCTTCTGGTTAACAGCCAGATGCACTGACCCACTGCACCACAGTAGGATTAAACTGAATGTGTGTGTTTTAAAGTACCATTCTGGTTTTACATTTCTCCTGCCTTTTCTGTTCTAAATGATCTTCATAGAATTGGCTGGTGGGCTCTTGAATGTATTTCTGCCAGACTCAAAGGGATACTGCCAGACTCATGTGCCCAGATAGTCATGATTCCTGCTATGCCATGGGCATATGAGTGGGGTTGGGCAGAGAAAATTCTGCCACCTTGGGCTCTGGAGACAGGTAAGCTGGGTGCTCTCTCTGCTTCCCCTTTTAAGATTCCTGGAAAGTTCTCCTGTCCAGGAGTGGCAACCTACTTGAAAGCACACAACTGGCCTACGCAGACTGGCTGTCATGGAAAGAAGTGAGGAGAAAAGGTCTTCCCTGCCCTGCCACTACTAGAATCATAGAATCATAGAGTTGGAAGAGACCACAAGCGCCATCCAGTCCAACCTCCTGCCAAGCAGGAAACACCATCAAAGCATTCCTGACAGGTGGCTGTCAAGCCTCTGCTTAAAGACCTCCAAAGAAGGAGACTCCACCACACTCCTTGGCAGCAAATTCCACTGTCGAACAGCTCTTACTGTCAGGAAATTCTTCCTAATGTTTAGGTGGAATCTTCTTTCTTGTAGTTTGAATCCATTGCTCCGTGTCCGCTTCTCTGGAGCAGCGGAAAACAACCTTTCTCCCTCCTCTATATGACATCCTTTTATATATTTGAACATGGCTATCATATCACCCCTTAACCTTCTCTTCTCCAGGCTAAACGTACCCAGCTCCCTAAGCCGTTCCTCATAAGGCATCATTTCCAGGCCTTTGACCATTTTGGTTGCCCTCCTCTGGACATGTTCCAGCTTGTCAGTATCTGTCTTGAACTGTGGTGCCCAGAACTGGACACAGTATTCCAGGTGAGGTCTGACCAGAGCGGAATACAGTGGTACTATTACTTCCCTTGATCTAGATGCTATACTCCTATTGATGCAGCCCAGAATTGCATTGGCTTTTTTAGCTGCTGCATCACACTGTTGACTCATGTCAAGTTTGTGGTCTACCAAGACTCCTAGATCCTTTTCACTTGTACTGCTCTCAAGAAGATGGACATACAGTGTGATCTGACCTAGGGCAGCATCCTTTGTTCTTGGGGTGGGCTGATATTTAAGAGAAGGGGCTTGTGTTGACGTGGACTTATCTGTCCATCTGCTTTATCTGTTCATCATGAATGGGCCACAAAAAGGATGTCTGGAAAATGTCCTTTTTGTGGCCCATTCATGCTCGCAGTGCTATCAGGGCTGTCAGACGCAATCCCACTGTCAACACTGTGGGTTATATTCAACTAAGTCATAAGAACAGAAGAAGAGCCTACTGGATCAGGCCAGTGACCCACTTAGTCCAACGTCCTGTTCTCACAGCGGCCATCCAGATAATAATAATAATTTATTATTTATACCCCGCCCATCTGGCTGGTTTTCCCCAGCCACTCTGGGCGGCTTCCAACAGAACATTAAAATGCAGTAATCTATTAAACATTAAAAGCCTCCCTAAACAGGGCTGCCTTCAGATGTCTTCTAAAAATCTGGTGGTAGTTGTTCTCTTTGACATCTGGTGGCAGGGCGTTCCACAGGGCGGGTGCCACTACCGAGAAGGCCCTCTGCCTGGTTCCCTGTAACTTGGCTTCTCGTAGTGAGGGAACCGCCAGAAGGCCCTCGGCACTGGACCTCAGTGTCCGGGCAGAATGATGGGGGTGGAGATGCTCCTTCGGCTATACTGGACCGAGGCCGGTTAGGGCTTTAAAGGTGAGCACCAACACTTTGAATTGTGCTCGGAAATGTACTAGGATGTCTGTGGGAATGCCTGCAAGCTGCCATGAGTGCGACAAGACTCTGCTCACCTCCGATTCTCAGCAACATTGCCTCTGACAGCGGATGCAGAACATAGCTGTCATGGTTAGTAGCCATTGACAGCCTTGTCCACCATGAATTTGTCCAATCTTCTTTTAAAACCATCCAGGTTGGTGGCCATCCTTAGTTCAACTGTGTTTCAGCCCTACTCGGAGTAGACCCATTGAAACTAATGGACTAAAGTTAGGCTCTCCTCTTAGCAGTGTTCACATTGGATGCAACCCTGTTTGTGCCTACAGATGTTTGGGGAGCAGTCTAACTGCTTCATTTCCAATTAGTGTGTATCCCATAACATCCTGCTGGAATCCCATAACTTTTCCTACTAGAAATGTTCTGCTTTCGTCGCACTGTAGTCTAACCCTCTGGACAGCCATAACATGACAGCACTGGGGAAGCATTGCAGCACAAATTAAACCACCAAGGCTCTATTCTTGTGTCAAAAACACGTAGCAGAAAACACCCGCAATAAAACACTAGTCTGGAGGAGCCCATAAAGCAGCTTCTTATAGAAGATTCGTGCCTTTCCTAGTCTAATTTTGAAATGGTACGGTGAATATGAAAAAATATGAAGCTAAATGAAGGGACATGTAATTATATAAATATTGATGTCAGTGTCATACACTTGTTTTTTCTTGGTTTTTTTATTTCAATTTGGATTAATGGAGAGATGTATTTGGGAAGTCTACTAGAAACATAATAATACATATTGAAATTTTTCTTTAGAATGGAATTGTTAGATAAGTAACTCTGATTATGTAAGGAACTTTGTTTGGTTGTTTGTTGATGGATTGTTGTATGGTTGTTTGTTGGTATGTATTTTTGCTGATATGTGGTGGTGTATGTGATTGTGGTGATAAATCTAATAAAAAGAAATAAAAAAATAAAAAATAAAAGATTCGTGCCTTGGAGGGCGTTGAACTAGATAACCCTCATGGTGTCTTCCAACTCTACAATTGTATGGTTCTTCTGCTGTCCATTTCTCCTCATGCCAGCTTCAGTCCAAATTTAGGAAAAGCTGAAATTTAAACTGGTAAAGTGTGTGTGTGTGTGTGTGTGTGTGTGTGTGTGTGTGTGTTCCTCCTTTGCAGAGGTTTGCTTCATTGCATACTCTGTATATAATGCCACAGCACTTACCTATTGGCGCCATTATCCCTTAAGATACCTGTTTTCTCCTATTTGCCTTTAATTTTGTTTCTGCTTTGTTTACCTTCTTGGCTCCGCTTCCAGTGAAGTCCTTATGAGTGACAGAAAAACATTTAGAAGATTCTTTGCAGATGGGGGCTGCCACCTGCCCTCATCTCCCCCACTTGCAGCTCAATTTAGGGAAGGCTAAACCCCAGGAGAGAAACTACAGCCGCATGCAATTTAAATCCCAACCTACACTATTCCAAAGGCTATTGGAATTGTGGGGTTTTCTGAGAAGGCTTTGATTGAGTCCATGCTGTGAAATATCGTTTTCAATAAGCTGAGTACAGAGATCGTTCAGGTAGCTACGCAGCTCTGTTTCAGTCCTGCTGTTTATCATATGTTGAATGGTTAAAAAAATTTAAAGGCACCTATCATTTACCTGGAGGAGAGGCAGCCCCAGAAAACAGGGGAAAGCCGCAACAAGTGAAGAGGTAGTACCTAATTCTGAAAAATAATAATTGTTGAATGTAAGTTGCCCAATGCATTTTATTTCTTCCTCACAAATAGGAAGGCGAAAGAGATGTTGAAATGAGTGCAGGTATTTGCTTTAGGGTGGTTGTTTTTTTGGGGGGGCATTAGTTTTAAAATCTGCATATTATTTGTGAGCTTCGGTTTGAGATTCTGCCTCTCCTTTCTTTTAAACAAAAAATAAATAAATGTCATGTACAGAGAAATCAAAAAGAAGTGGGCGGACGACAGACAAGGCAGTAAGGACTGTTTCTTCCCTGGTTTGCTCTTTTAATACTGATAGACAAAGTGAGTTAATGCAGGAATTGCATCTGGAAAAGGTCAAATTGAGAGCGGCAATAAAACTAGTCCCTTTTCAGTAATGAGATTTGACCTTGAAAGGGCTTGATGGAGTAAAAGGAGTAACCAAGCACACCTTGTAGTTTTTCTCTCGCTTACTGCCCCCCCCCCCACCCCCAGAATCTTGCTGGCGTACACAGATCAATTTTGTAACCCCCAAGAAACAAGTGACTGGGAGAGAAATCTATTTCTGAAGCTTGTGGGGGGGGGAGGGAATCAGCTGTAAAAATAAATGCCACAAATGCAGCTTGCTAAAATTAAACTCCAAGATCAAAAACCCTTGTGGGTCCGATTCGAAACCTCTTGATGACTGCTGGACTCATTCTGCACATTTATTTATAGTCATATTTGAAATGCATTATGGATGAGGAAAAAGGAAGTCAAGCACAATTTTAAAAAGGGCAAAATGAAACTGTAGCTGTCAGGAATCTGGCTATATCAATAAGTGAAATAGACTTAAGTTCCCCAAAGACTTGAATATTTCTATCCTTATTTCCACCGTGTTTCTATATAATTGCCAGTGGTGTTCATTGCTTAATATTCATGCTGTTCCTTCACTTTAGCTTTGCGCTCGGCCGCCGTTTTGCACATTCCTTCCAAATCTCATTGGGTTGTTTGTTGAAGTAGTTGAAAAACACAGCATTCACCATGTGTAATAATAATCACAATAGTCATAATAATGAGGCTTAATAGTGCTGTAATTGTGTGCAGGCAGTGAGAGAACAGTTCCCTTAGGATAACTTAAACTGTACACTGTTCACATTCTAGCTCATTGCAGTTTCCTCCATAACAAAATATTCTAATGTTAAAACCACAACAGGGCATGGTAAAGAAAATGCAAACCATATTAAGGCACTCAAGAGCAACTGCGTATTGGAGATAATGGACACACAGCAAAGCCTCAAAATTAGCTTCCAAGCATCTCAGGAATGAATCCCAGTAGCTAAGAAGGAATTGCGACACACCAAGGGAGGATGCTTGCAATCCAGATATGCCCTGATTGTATGTTCACCCCTTTATTTGGGGTGACCGCTACACAAATCAACAACTAGGTTTCTCTGTGCAGGTACAGTGTGATCCCATGGGGCTGTTTTAGCCCCTGTGCAACTTACTGTTGCTCCTACCAATGCACTAGTTGCTCCTTTCTAGTGATGCTTGAGGAATTCAAGCTATGTGAATTTCATCGTGAATTGACCTGATCTACACTTCCCAGACTACTAGGCAGATTGTAAGATACCAATCCTTCAGATCCCACACTTTTCTGAATTCGTGGTGGAAAAGAAAAAAGTACCAAAATGTCTTTTAAAAACGTGCAATTCAGGACAAACCATATTTAGAAGTGTGTGCGTTGGTATTTAAATGTGCATTTTCTGATATTTAAGTATGATTTCTTTGGGCTTTTTTTATAATCACAGTTAAATGGGACAGAACAGGCTTAGGAATGAACACTTGTGAAATTGACAGGGCCTGGAAATACAGTGGTACCTCGGATTAAGTACGCTTCAGGTTAAGTACGCTTCAGGTTAAGAACTGATCGCAGTCTCTTGGACGTTGGACATCCCTGCTGTACTGTATCACTTCACACTACAGTTGAAGGGAGGATGATATGATTTCATGCTCCTCCACATAAAAATGCCTTGCACACACAAAAAAAGCAGCTAGGACCAGGGTTTATAGCCCTTTTGTCCACCTGGCACCCTAGTATTCTATGGCCAATGATTTGCTTTAATGGGGAAGTCTTCCAATTTAATGGGAGAATGGCTCCACCATCTGCAATTCAAAGCAGTGCTAACAAGGAGCAGTTCACGTAGATCAGGCCACAAGCACACTTGATTCATGCACTGGGAGGAGGCTTTTTAGCACACTCACCTCACAGCTTCTACTCTTAAAAATTACATTCGCTTTCTATTCCTTAGGTTTGTAAGTTTCCGCCGGCTGTCCTCCTAGTTGACATCTTGAGAGATCTTGAGTAGCAGAGCTGGGAAAGGCCTCTGTGCCTGATTCCCCAGAGAGAGAATAAGTTTCACGATGTGCTGCCAATTAGGGCTGACAGTCGTGTCCTAGCTGGAGTCTTGGTCTAACTTTGCTTATGTCATCAATGGCCTTCGTTCCAAAGGGAGTGGGTGGTGGGTGGAAGCCACAGCGTTTGGACTTTAAAGCACCCAGTAATATTTCATGGTTAGAACCGTTCTCCGTTCTCAGACGAGTGGCAGGAAATGCACACTCTTTACGTGGTGAGTGTGAAAAAATGCCACATCGGAGGTGGGCAAGAAAATGGCCTCTGCTGCAGAAATGCTCAAGAACAGCTTCTAGTCATTGTGATGTTTGCTTGGGAGCGTCTCTCCTCTGTGTACCAGCTCAGACTTTGGGGCTGAGGTGAACGCCTGTCAAAAAACAAACAAGACAGACAAATGTCATTCCAGCATTGACTTTGGCATTCAGGTCTGATCCTTTTGGAGTTCTACAACTTATTCTAGTGAGGTTGCAGATTGGTTCTTGTTGGTGTTTATTGATTCTGCATGCTGACTTTGCTTCCTATCATGTCACATGCATGCTACTTATCTGTATACAAATTCAGGTAGGTAGCCGTGTTGGTCTGACGCAGTCGAAATAAATTTTAAAATGTCCAGTAGCACCTTAGAGACCAACTAAGTTGTTCTAACCCAGAACAAACTTAGTTGGTCTCTAAGGTGCTACTGGACAATTTTTAAATTTATCTGTACAGTCATACCTCGGGTTGCAAACGCTGTGGGTTGTGTGTTTTCAGGTTGCGCTCCGCGCTGAACCTGGAAGTACCGGAATGGGTTACTTTCGGGTTTCGGTGCTCGCACATGCGCAGAATTGTGTCACACGCGTGCACAGACGCAACGCTGCGGGTTTTGAACGCTGCGGGTTGCGAACGTGCCTCCCGCACGGATCACGTTCGCAACCCGAGGTATGACTGTATACAGTTTGTGGGAAATTTTGTTTTTTGTTTTTGGCTTGGACTTCAATTAGAATTACACACACACTGTATATATAAAATTTTCACTGTTACAATTTTTTCACACTCACCTGAGGCGTAACAGGAATGTGCTCCCCCCACCGCGCCCCCTCCCACTGCAGCCTGAAATTGGCGAGAGGAGGGTGTTCCGACAGAAGCGGCGGGACAGGTAGGCCTCCGCCTGAGGCAGCCACTTAACCCCACCTCATGGGTGGGCTGGTGCTGTTCTACACACACACACACACACACACACACACACACACACACACCCCTCTGCCTCCAGGCAAGCAAGAAGAATGACCAGAGTTCATGGAAATATCCCATCCAGATAAAAACACTCAAGGAGGATGCCAACCAGGTGTGTGACTTGGAGAGAGTCCTGAGGTTCATATAGAGAAGCCTGGGTGAGCTGCGCTTGGTTCCTGAGGCTGAGGTTCCCCATCTCAGATTCAGAGGAAGATGGAGAGAAAAGCCCATAAACTTGATAACAAATGTCAACGTGTGAGGAACTTAATAAGAACTTTTATGAAATGACTTACAGGTTCATCCATAACCCAAGATAGCCGATTTCTGTATTTACTCATGGGTAGTTCTGAGCTTCAGTCAGTCTTCAGGAAGTCGTAATTACGTTTCGCAGCGCAACCTCTCTCCCTCGTAGGAAGTCAGGCTTTGTAATAAAATCAGCACCTCTAGCAGTGAGGGCTTTGGGGCTGTGGAGTTTTGGCACAGCAGGAAGCATTTTCCAAAAAGAGATGTAACATTTTTAAAGCGTGGATTTTCTATATCTCTCATCTTTTTTTTTTAAAGTAATTTTCTTTTCATATAGTGAAACCGTGGGCAATATTTTTTATGACAACTTAATTAGAGTTTGGCTGAGCCTCTGAGACTAGATGAAATTGCTTTGTAGGCCAGATTTGGCCTTTGGACTGCAAATTAACCACCCCTAGTGTAAAGATTTATTATTATTATTATTATTATTATTATTATTTAGGAAATTACTGAAATCTATTATTTCTTATGTATTGTAGCAGATTAATTATTTAGCACTTCAGTATATAATATGGCATGTTTTACATCCCTTTTCTCAGTCAAGCTGCAATGCTATGCCCAGTACCTATCCAGGAATAGGCACCATTAAACTCAATAGGGCTTACTTTTGAGTATATACACATATGACTGGAAAGTCCTCCCCCCTCCCCCAATTTTGAAGATGACTAAAGGATTCTGCCCAAGGCCTGAAACTGCCAAAGTTGTGACATATTGCTACGGGAAAGGAGAAACCTGCCAATGCAGGGAAATTCCTTTCCAGCCCTTCAACAGCGGCCTTGACATAGCAGCGCCTGCGTACCTGTGGAGAAGAGGTTAACCTGCAAAATTAAGCGTTAATTGAGGGAGTGGAGGGTGGGAGAAGCTCTGGAGCCGACTGACGCTTCCCAGGTAAGCTACGCCTTCTATTGTGTGGGCTGTATGGTCCCTCCCCTTACCTGGCCAATCCCCTGGCAACGCCCCCCCCCCAGGCGGGATTGGGCGGTTAACTGAGGTAGGCAGTGACACCAGGTATCCCTGCCCTGGGGAAAGCACCGCCAGTCCGAACTACCAGGAGTCGCACGGGAATCCAGGGGGCTGCGCACGACCACGCAAACGTCGCCCCACATTTGATGTGTGGAACGGTCATTCACAACACAGTAATAAAGTTTTACTAACAAACCAGAGGTTAAACTAACCTCTTTCCAGCCCCAGGAGGAGCGTAGGGAGTGGTCGCACAACACACCTACACACTGCAGCCGACACACTAACGTGTCGCGATACACAGTTTGGAAAGCTCTGCTCTAGTGGGTAAAGGAGTAAGAAGACACCAATTTCCTTTCTGCCTGGCATTTGTTGCATGCAGTGCTGTTTCCATTTTGCTGCAGTTTGCCTTCTTCTGACAAAAACTGCATTATGTATCCTGCTTTCCACGATGGTGAAATTTTACGTAATTGATTGCACAGCTAATTTTGTTGTCATTACATTATTCCACGCTATTCATTTTAATGTGAAGGAAACGCAATGCAAATTGGTAAAAAAAAAAAAATCATTCACATATTGTTATGTATTGCTTGCAGACTGAAAACAGCAGCAGCGATTACTGATCCTATTTGCTAGATGAATTTCCATTCTGAACATGGGAGGAATAAGCAAACGCTGGCAATTTCCACAGCTGTTTTCATCAGAATTCTCCAGCATTGCTATTAGTGATCATCCCTTCTTTTTTAAAAAAAATATTATATTTATTTATTTGTTTGTTTGTTTGCTTGCTTGTTTGCTTGCTTGCTTGCATGCATGCAAAGGGGTTGAAACTACCAGGAAGAACAATGTAGCACCAGAGCTTTTTAAAGCTGGAACTGATTCCAGGGTGGTCTGGTTCCAGTTTGCAATGGGTATGTTCGAATTTTAATTGCAAAGCAGTGCATTTGAGGTGAGAGACTGTGCATCTTCCGTTAGGACCGCTTCGTATGTGCGATTAACCACTTGATGTTGCAGTAGCCAAGGGAACAACATTCACGTGCGCACCAGTCCTAAGAAGTCAGGTCACTCTTTTACCACCAAAGCAGCTCCTTAGCTGCTGCTTCCTCTGTTGAGCTCCCTGTAGCTGCACTCATGTGGAAAAGGGTTTACAGAGCTGGAGGCACTGAATGAAGAAATAGGTTTTCTGTGATGAATTCATTTCAGTAAAATACTGCTCCGTGGAGCCCTGTATCACTACTTGCCATGCCTGTGAAGAACTGTTTCTGTCAGCTGGTAATCTTATCTGAGCCCTTTCAGAAACTGGGAGCTTAAAAGATGCATGCACACCACAGACTCCGATGTTATTATTGCCAGAGGCAACTTTTTCTAGATTTGAAAATCCAGTACCAACTAAGTCAGACATGTACCTCAGAAACATGGTTTGCCATGGTCTTCCCAACCCTTCCCATAAAACAGTTTAAGAGATTAGCCTTTCTAAAGAGCAATGGGCAGTTAAAGGGATCTCCTCCATGGTTTTTTTTTAAAGCAGTGCCCTGTGGTGGCTAGAGGGTTAAATTTGGATTTGGGACTGAATTCAAATCCCTCTTCAACCACAAAGCTTGTTTGTTGACCTTGGACAGAGAGGATTGCCAATGCAACACCTACGGGTGCCCACCACTACTTCCTATGGCATGCACAAAAGAGCTTAACAAATACCCCCTCAGAAATTCACAATGCATGACAGATGGTTGGCTCTTCCTGTTCCTTTCCTGTTTGCACTGGTTTGGCATCTCTTACACTGAAATCAGCACCTGCTTCCATATGCCCACATTAAATCTAGCAGAGGGTGGTCGACTAGTGGGGTCCAGAGCTTGGTTATATTATTGAATTGAGCCCATAACAACTTGGGGGGGTCAGTGAGAGCACCTTACCCATATATGCCCACTTGACCACTTTGATCCTCAAAACTGGCACTGTTACAGGTGCCACATAATACCCCATCCATGTTTGTAAGAAATCACTTCTTTAGTGGGGCAGCAACTACACTTTGGAACTCCCTTGCCTACAGACATCCTGCTAAAAACCTGTTTCCTTAGCTAAGTCTACCCAGATATGTGGAGAGTGTTTTTTTGTTTATTGCTGATCTTAATCTTTTGTATGTTCAAAGTAGTTGTTTTTACCCACAGTTTTATTGCTTCACTCCTTTTATTAACTGCTTGGAGGGTTTTTTTTGTTTTTGTTCTTACAGTCAAACGGTGTATAAATTTCATGAAATGAATACATAAATAATTTCGTTGGATGCCAGGATTGGACACCAACCCTCCCATCTTTGTTCTGAACAGAGGAGAGGCACAAAGAGCTTCACTCTGCCTTCCCAACCCACCCAAGTGATGGAGTGGCTGGTGGAGAGGTGCACGCCCTCACCATTTTTCAGTCCTGTCTCTCTCTCTGCTCCTTTAGGTGTGGTAATAATAATAATAATAATAATAATAATAATAATATTTATACCCTGCCCATCTGGCTGGGTTTCCCCAGCCACTCTGGGTGGCTTCCAACCAAATATTAAAAATACAATAAAACAACAGACTTCCCTAAACAGGGCTGCCTTAAGATGTCTTCTAAAAGTTAGATAGTTGTTTATCTGTTTGACATCTAATGGGAGGGCATTCCACAGGGTAGGCGCCACTACCGAGAAGGCCCTGGGCCTGGTTCTCTGCAACCTCACTTCTTGCAGGGAGGGAACTGCCAGAAGGCCCTCAGAGCTGGACCTCAGTGTCCGGGCTGAACAATGGGGGTGGAGACGCTCCTTCAGGTATACTGGTAGGCTTCTTGTGTTACGCCACACACCCAAAGCAGCCATTTTGTATCATGGACCATCGGTCTGACTTGATATAAGGCACCTTCCTATATTCCTGCTGGTACTACAAAGAATAGGCATTCTTCCAAGGGGAAAAAAGCTCAGCTTATCATAGAATCATAGAGTTGGAAAGGACTGTGAGGGTCGTTTAGTCCAACCCCCTGAAATCTTTTGCCCAACGTGGGGCTTGAACCCACAACCTTGAGATCCAGAGCTCTACCAATTGAACTAGCTAAAAACAACAACAAAACACCTAGACAAACTTGTGGAAACTGCAAACTTTACATATCTCATGAAGATACACAACTTCTGAAATGAGTTTCAAGTTTTAATTATACCCTATGCTGTTTGAACAAGAAAAATAGGCACTTAAAATTGCTAGCACCTGTTTGTGAGAAATCTCCTGCTACCTAATGTGCATTAGGAACATTAGGGAATTCTGTAGATTGGTGAATATTTTCTCAAAATAGAAGAGGCACTGCGAGTGTTGTTTTCAAATTCATGAGACGATGGCATGCCAAAAACATTAGTGTAAGTATCTTCTGGTAAAAAAAAACAGAGCTAGCTTCAACCTCCCAAAACACACTGGAGATGTTCTTAGAACTTATAAAACTATATATGATCATTAACTGGAAAAGGTTACAAGTATAGCAGAACTCTGAACTTTAGTAGTGCAACAGAGATAATTTCAAGCCATGGAGTTTAGATATTTGAAGAGATTCTCTGTTGCTGGTTGACTGACTAAACCCAAAGAGACCCACCAACCCAAACTCACTCATGGTTCCTCATCATCCTAGGAAATATAAAAAGTGAGGTGCTGCAGGGTTCTTTCCGGGTCTTGTTGTTGTTGTTCAACATCTTTATAAACGACTTGGATAAAGGTATTAAGGAGATGCTTATCCAATTTGCAGATGACACCAAACCGGGAGGGGTAGCTAATGTCACTGTAGACAGAGTCAGGATTCAAGATGACCTTAACAGATTGGAGAACTGGACCACAGCTAACAAAATAAATTTCAATAGGGAAAAATGTCACATTCTGCTCTTAGGTAGGAAGAACCAGCTGCACAAATAGAAGATGGGGGACACCTGACTTGCCAGTAATACATGTGAAATGGATCTGGGGGCTTAGTAGACCACAAGCTTTGCATGAGTCAATGTAATGCAGCAGCAAAAAAAGCTAATGCTATTCTAGGCTGCATCACCAGAAGTACTGTATAGTATTCAGATCAAGGAAAGTCATAATACTGCTCTATTCTGTCTTGGTCAGACCACACTTGAAGTACTGTGTCCAGGTTCTGGGTGCCACAATTTAAGAAGGACATCGACAAGCTGGAAAGTGTGTAGAGGAGGGCTACCAAGATGGTGAAGGGTCTGGAAGCCAAGCGTTATGAGGAACAGTTGAGGGAGTTGGGTATGTTTAGCCTGGACAAGAAGATACCAAGAAGTGATATGATAGCCATCTTCAAATACCTAAAGGGCTGTTGTTAGATCCTGCTCCAAACCAATGGATTCAAGTTACAAGAAAGAAGATTCCAACTGAACATCAGGTAGAACTTTATTATGGTAATTGCTGTTCGACAGTGGAATGGTCTCCCTTGGGAGGTTGTGGACTCTACTTCATCGAAGGTTTTCAAGCAGAGGTTGGATGACCATCTGTCATGGATGCTTTAGTTGATATTCCTGCATTGCAGGGGGTTGGACTAGATGCTCCTTGGGGTCCCTTCCAACTCTGTGATTCTAGGAATTTGAAGCTGTGACGCGGCTTCATTCGTTAAGCACTCAACCTCCCACTGCAACCATTAAAACTAGTCACTTTCTGGATTTAACATGGAGGTTGCCCAGCCTTATGGCATTTCAAGTCTTCCATTAAACAAGCTTTCAAATTATAACAATATGATTAAAGGGGATGGCAGTCATGTAAAAGGTTAAAGCATGTGCTGCCTGTTTTCAAATTGCTCATTTCCTAGCTAAGAATGGAATTATGCAATCATGTTTTTTGAGTTGGTCTATTACAGCTGTCTGGCTGCCATCAGCTTACTTTGCAGCAGCAGTAGTGTCTGAGAAATCTTTGGGATTTTCTTCTTACTCATTACGGCTGAGCTGTGGTCATTCAAACACACGCAGGAGAAAAGAACATTTCACATCCCCTGCTCCATTTTTTATTTCTTGACCTTAATTTCTGCCCCAACCCTCTATTTTGCCTTGGAATCTCCATCTTTGTTTCTTTAACCCAGCCCGATGTGTTTTTACTTTTACATTTTATTGAAATGCTTTCGTCTCCTCTCCATCTCCCTTCCCTCTTTACTTCTATTTTCTACTGTTATTGTTGAAAACTGC
This sequence comes from Darevskia mixta, assembly GCA_034641385.1. Lineage (NCBI taxonomy): Eukaryota > Metazoa > Chordata > Lepidosauria > Squamata > Lacertidae > Darevskia > Darevskia mixta. The sequence goes on along the minus strand of JAWWNH010000062.1, from coordinate 1,771,910 downwards.
TGTGCTGCGGCAGAAGGGTGAGGTGGAAGTTTAACAAGTACAATAAAGAAATAAATAAACTGCTGTAGCTGTTCATAGTTTTAGGAAGCCACTTTCCGCACAGATCAAGCAGATTCCAGGGAGACACGTTGTACCAAACTTACCCACTGGCAGAAATGTTGTAATACTGGTATGTGGACCAGTGTGGATATCTTTTTTATTTAAAAATTCCTTCCACAGAACTCTAAATGAGGGTTGGATAACCTTTTTCAACCCAAATTCTCCATTTCCTTGGGCGCAACCTTTGAGGAGGAGGTGATGGGCAGGGCCAGGGTCAGAAAATGGATGTAACTGTTAACTTTACCTGTGCAATAGGCTAGTTTTTTCTATATACAGTCACTCACCTCTCCCTCTCCTTAGGATTGCCAGGTTAGGAGCATCCCAGACCTTGACTTTTCAGAGCCCAAACCTGAGATCTAGGGACAGCCCCCGGTGATGTCAAAGGAGCGTGCCCCCGTGATGTCATTAAGCATGACACTTAAAAAATGGACCACAGTCTCTGAGAGCATGTCATCCAACTGTAAAATGCAAAGTCTAACAAATGAACAAATGTGTCACGGGTTGGAAATTAAAATAGAAGCCGTACCTAAAGGGATCAAACAACAACAACAGCAGCAGCAGCAGCAGCAACAACAACAATTACTTGCATACCGCCCTATACCCCATTGTCTCAGGGTGGTTCTCAACATAAAATCACAATATAAAATCACAAAATACATAATAAAAACAAAAACAACCCAATAATTCCCTCCCCGACACATTTTAAAAGGGCATTGGATGTCAATCAGTTAAAGAGGAACGTTTTTGCCTGGCACCTAAAAAGTGTGTAATTGCCTGCCTGGCAATTCAAGCCCTCCTCTTGGCACCTGGAGGGGAGCAGGCAAAGCTGTAGACCTCCGGCCAGCCACTGCCTGGATCCAGGGACACCTTCCAGCCAGGCAAAAACCATCAAAGAGGTTGCTCACAAAGCAGGGCTGGTGAGAGAGATGGCCTGGGGAGATGAAGTGTGGCTGGGGAGGGAGTTCTACCCATGGGGAGTGATATGAGGTGAGAATATTCTCCTGAGAATATTCTTTGCTAGAAAATTCTCCAGAGAATATTCTCCACAAGCTGTAAATTCTGTGTCGTCTACACAGCTGCTTTAAATGTACACACCTCATTAATCAAGAATATTGTTGAGAATATACCCATGGAGATGGGGAGGGCCAGAGAATATGCCCGTGGAGATGGGGAGGGCCAGACAGAGAGGCACAGGGGATCACATTTGTCCTTGGGGTGTGAGGTTTCCAACCTCTAAATTGAAGGACCCCCGGCCCCGTTGGCCTGTGAACAAATTTGGGAAAGTTTGAGAAAGCTTGTACTCCATTTGAAGCAGGCGCAGCAATTGTGTTTCTCCTTGATCCCCTGCTGCAGATCACTTCCATCCCTATAAGCCCCCTTCCCACAAATTCTCCCATAGCAGTAAACAACCTGATAAATTATTTAAAAGTCCCAAATGTCATCTCTCTGCTTGCTTTCCCTCCCCATCTCCGAACATCTTGTTGCTGATCAATACCGGTGAGTATTTGTATGGTGTTAAGTTTTGTGTTTAGCTGAAGATCAAATGTTTGTGGAAATGACAAGAGCAAACCTGATGGAAGCCTCATCTCACGTTTTCCAAAGTGACCTTTAAGATAACTTCATTTCACCTGGCATTTTTGTTAGAATTGGCTGAAAAGCCCTCTCTTCACAGCTTTCCACCTCTGTCACAACAGATAAGGTCGGCAATATCATTAGCTTGCAGAAAATAAAAGTGGTGTTTGTGTACCTATAAAGACCTTTTGCCAAGAAAATGGTTATCTAAGAGGTCTCTATAGAGTGTGCTTTTGGTTCCAAGATCATGGAGGATTCTTTGACCACTTTAAGTCCTTTTAAAGAAATGTAAGCCTTTCATTTTGGTTTCAGGTCCTATTAAATCAAAACCTCCAATTCTAGGGATAAATATTGAAATATTTAAAGAACAGAGGAGACTAGCCTTGACTCTTTAGTTACTTGGTATCCGTATCAATCTGCTCGCGCTCTAAGATCAGCATATGAGGAGGTGGTCAATATGAGGAAGGTGGGGCCTTTTCAGTGGTGGCTCCTTGCATGTGGAATTCTCCCTGATGTGCATCTGGCTCCATCTCTTTATAGTTTTAGGCAGCTAGTTAAGTTTTGTTTGCTCCTGGCAGGCATTTGAAGGCAAAGAAACCTGACTGCCACTGCTGTTCTCAATAATTGTTCTTTACTGATGTGTTTTTAAGGATTGTGGCTTTTCTATAATCTGTATTCCTGCTGTAAACTGCCCTTATGGAAATAAAATCCTCACCCTTTACAGCCATCAGTCCCACTGCGTATGAGCGACTTGCGTGATCTGTGTGATACTGTGCTGATTTTCATAAAAGGAATAATAATAATGTGTTGTTGTTTTTTTAAAAAAAGACACTCATAAAACATACAGGAGGAAACACTAACATAACAAAGTGTGCAAGTTCCATAACAGAAATAATAACGAACTGGGAAGTAGGGAAAATATTTCAGGTTATACTGAAGTACTGGAGTAGCTGTATGAGTGGCTGGGGCAACCCAGCCAGATAATAAATAATAAAAATATTATCATTTATAGGAGGTTAGAGCATCCAACCAGAGTCACACATGAAGTCTTGCAATATGTCAACAGGTTGAGTGTTTGTTTGCATATGCTATATAAGGATACTAGCTTTCAGTGAAATTGTCACTATGCAATTACCAAGTGAAGACTTTGAATTTTGAATTTCATAAAGCTAACATCTGCCAGCCTTGCCCAATATTTGCAGTTGACATCCATTCATTGTTCCTAATGAACTGATGCAATAGAAGATTTTCCACCCAAAAAATTACGCACTGGAAATTTTTCCACTTTACATCACTGGGGAGGGCTACTGTTGGTTGCTGTGCTGTTAAGCTTGATGGGACAATGGTCTTAATTGGTATAAGGCAGGTTCCTTTGTCTTGGAACATTAGTTTCCAGTATTTTAACTTGGTATTACAACTATACATTTTCACCCACCAAATGCACAAGGTCATGCCTCCTAACCTTGGCATGCTGTTGCTATGTTGGAAGAAGAGGCTGTTGCTAGTACTGTTGTAAATAGCACCATTTGTACTTTCAGATTGGTCCGAGAGAGATACATTTTAAAATAAAGTAAGTAAAACATGCCTGTACCTGTGACCTGCTAGACACCTGTGGCGAGTAAGAATTGTACCCTGGCAATCAGGCAGAGAACCGTTTGTGTATCGGAAAACAGCTATCAAATAATGGGGATTAGTTTGAGGTCTGATCAATTTACTTCATTGCTGAAGTTATTTTGATGAGAACTGACCATGCGCTGGATAGATTCCCTGCCTTAAACCATTTTTTAAAATTATTAGCTGTTAAAATCGGACTAATCCGGCACAGCAGTATTTCCAGCAATCATGGAGGGGCCAAAATGGTCAAATTGATAGATGAGGTTTACCACAGAAGTAGATCTAATCTCTTGCTGAACCGAGAGAACATTGGACTCATTCATTTATACCAGAAGCACACATTAGATTGGATACCTGTTCCCTGATCCCGCTTGTTATATGAAGGGAAGTAGGTGTACACACACATCTGTGCAGGGTTGGAAAGTCTGAAAAGAGCCTACACAGGTAGACTAAGCTTCTGCAATCGACCTGAAAGGTGAGGGTGGAACATCCATTAAAAAGCCACCCAGTTTTGCTCCAAGCATTTTGGATGCTATATGTGTAGACTGTATGCTCCATGGATAGGTATATCAAATGGGTAAGCAGGACAGGCATATTATTATTATTATTATTATTATTATTATTATTATTATATTAATATATAGTGCTCTCTCTCTCTCTATATATTTATATACACACACTATAATCTTAATATACCACGTCTTAGTTCCTAAGCAGTGTACAATATGGATAGAGCACACATCATAAAAGCAGTTCAAATGAACCGTAACATCATAAAAAGATTCCAGTGTGATGGGCAGGATCATCCAATCCAACCTATGATTATACAGTGGGACCTCGACTTACGAGTGACCTGACTTACGTGTTTTTCGACTTCCGAATGACTTCTGGAAGAAAAAAAATGGCCGCCGCAACTGAATTTTTCGACTTCCAAAAGGAAGTCGCGGCCGCTTTGAATAGGATTTCTTCGACTTACGAATTTTTGAATAGGATTTCTTCGACTTATGAATTTTTTTCGCTCAATGCATCCCTATGGGGACTCGACTTACGAGTGTTTTCTGTGGGATGTATAACACTGGTGCAGTCAATCACAACATTCCTAGAGTGTACACAAAGGGGTCTTGGTCCTCCAGGCAGAGTTTCCTGTGCCAAGACTGAAATCACTTCCTTTGTGTGACCAGAAGTGGGAGTGGCCTTACCTGTAGCTATTCAAAGATACAGGTAAGCTGCCATTCTCTCTCTCTTCCCATCTGATCTTCAAGCAAGCAACATCTCAAGAGAAGATGCTCTCTTGGCTTCTAGCCAAGAGAAGGCCACATGGAGCCTTCTCCCTTAAGGAGAATCTCCACATGTACATACATTTAATTTAAGCTAGCCTGCCTTCTGAGACCTGTGTAAGCTCGGAATGTCTGTAAGTAAAAGCTTTATACTTTTATAAGCTTATGTGTCGTGTATTTTATTTTAAGAGGGAACCAGGGGAAATATGTGCCAGGATCTGCCTTGTTCTAGAAGTTCATAGGAACTTATACGCCACGTTTTGCTGCGCTTTATTGGGGATGAGAAACTCTGCTAGTTTGGAGCTTGTTAGCACAAGCTGGGATAGGAAATATTAATCAATATTCCCTCATCCACATTCCCACTCATCTCCCACATTTTCGACTACCGAAAATCGTGTCGGAACGCATTATCTTCATAAGTCGATGTCCCACTGTATAAAGATCGGAATCTCTCTTGATAATATAAATCTTTTTGATTGATTTTTTTAAAAAAAAGAATTAGTATCTGTTCTCCTTTTACTCTCCTAATATAGACATGTGTGTTGACTAGCAATGGTTTTAATGGGCTACTAATGTTTGAGTGTTTTATTTCCAAGACAGGAAAATAAAATAAATGTTGAAGTAGATGGAACTTGTGATATGAACAGCTTTAAGCTTTCTTCTAGCCGGAAAAATAACTGGACAAGCTCTACTGATTCTTTGCTAGCTGAGGATGTGTGTGTGTGTTGCGTAATCTCTCCCTCACCCCCAATATTCATTATTTCTTTGATGATCTTGCCAAGGACAACCAGCAATTAACCAGGAAGGTCTGTTAGCTTCAGCAACAAAGGGGTCCTATGATAAAAATCATAAAAGATCTATGGCAATGATGAAATGAGCACCCATGACAAACCTATCAGACTGGGGGGGGGACCCTCAAAGAGTAATTTGAAACTCTGGGCAAGCTACTCCTATAATTGCAGTTGATGTGCATCAGGGATAGCCAATCTGGCGCCCTCCAGATGTTAAGATTACACCTCCCATAGCCACTGACCATTGGCTAAGTTGGCAGCGGCTGATGGGATCTGGAGTCCAACAAAATCTGAAGGGCACCATGTTGGTTAAGCCTGATGTACAGGGTAGAGTGGCAACATTCTGGAAACATGATGGGATATGTGGATGTCTGAGTCTGAACAATCTATCTCTCTTCCCAGGGATTTGTAGCTCTGTTAGAGTTGTAGCTCTGTGAAAGGAATAGGAGCCTCCTAACATCTCTCAGTATCCTTGACAAACTGCAGCTTGGAGGAAGCTGTGGCTGTTTAAAGTGGTATCACAGGGCTTTAAATGTATGGTGTGAACGTGGTCTTTGGCTGTGTACAGATTACCGGCTTGAAACGCAGTGAGGTCGCTTTTTCATGCTGCATTTTCAAGTTGAATTTGCTTGTCACTGTGTGCATCAGAGTGGTATTCAGTGCAGCCTGAATGAGGATATCGTGCTCAAGTTGGATTGCAGCATTTCACCAGAGACTACAGGATAGCTCTGTGTCCCTGCGTAACGCCTTGTGTTCACAGATTCAAAAACAAACAGTGGGAGCGGAGGACTGGAGCCAGAGTAACTGGTAATGTGTACACAGCTTTAGGATTACTAGGAAAGTGGCAACTCTGCACCATATGGTTCTAAAACGAGAGCTGAGCATTTTAGAATTCTAAGTACATTAGCAGAATAACTCAAATATGGCTCGGGGATATTGGGTGGATTCGGTTCATATGATCACTTTGCATCCACTGTGAGATAATTATTCAATCAAATCTCAAAACGTCATGTAAGCTAAATAGATATCACAGCAAGTCCGTTATGTCTTCAGGCTTCTGTGCGTAAGAAAAGGTAATACATATCTACCCACTGAGTGAGTCCAACATGGTCCTTAGGCAAGGAGGGCTATTAAATGTAGGGGCCAGATTGAGACTACCAACCCAGCTGTCCTAGATGCATGATTCTGCTCTGCTTGTCTTTTTCCATTGACACGTCTCACATGGTGGTTTGGGGTGTGCACGAAAATAAAGCCCAGTTCAGGGTGTTGTCTACTCTACTGCACCTCTTGGGTAAGCTGTTAAAATCTGAAACTTCCAGTATAAAGAAGCAGCACCACTGTACAAGTCTAGGAACACAGGAAGCAGCCTTTTGCTGAGTCTCAGACTATTGGTTCATCTAGTTCAGCATTGTCTACATGGAGTGCAGTGTCTCTCTGGAGTTTCCCAGCTCCTTCCTGGAGATGCTTTGGATTGAACCTGGGACCTTCTGCATGCAGAGCAGATGATCTACCACCAAGCTTTGACCTAGTTTGAAAGCTACTGCTCTACCCCTGAGCTACAGTCCAGTCTATCCCATTGATTTTAGTGGTCCTCCAAGGTAGGTTTAAGGATGCAGTCTGCCGTATCTGCAGCTCCACAGCTTGCAACATGAAGGATGGAGTGGGGTGGTTCTTCTTGTTTTGTTATGTAGTGCTTCTTGTTTTGAGAGCCAGTGTGGTGTAGTGGTTAAGAGCAGTGGACTCGTAATCTGGGGAACCGGGTTCGATTCCCCGCTCCTCCACATGCAGCTGCTGGGTGACCTTGGTCACACTTCTCTGAAGTCTCTCAGCCCCACTCACTTCACAGAGTGTTTGTTGTGCGGAAGGAAGGGAAAGGAGATTGTTAGCCGCTTTGAGACTCCTTAGGGTAGTGATAAAGTGGGATATCAAATCCAAACTCTTCTTCTTGTTTTGTTTTTTGGCTACAGTAGCTCTCAGACTGGTGCGGCAACAGGCCTAGATCAGGCTCCTTGCTGACACTTGCCAAAATCCAGCAACTTTAACCTCTCACAACCCCCCCCCCCAATGCCCAATTTGGGTGGTTTACACTAGCTTTCACCCATCCACAGTTTGGGCAGGTGCATCAAGGAGTTCCAGGGTGGCAAAGGCCTTACACTGGCACAGCAGGGCTAGGCTGCATGGAGCAGCATTGCCACCTTGTCGAAATGCCCCCCAGTACAGCAATTCTGGGGTCTGGGTTGCTCTGCCCGCATCTTTAAGTTTCAGGAGGGCTTTCCTAAAAATAGAGGAGATTCAGCTGTTCTCCCCCCCCCCCCCGTGCACTTTTTGTCCTCAGTATACAAACAATATTTTTTATATCCTGCAGCTTCTTGTGCTTTGCCATTTCTTTGCCACAGATAGGTTGGGGCCACCTCTGGATATAACCCTGGATTCGCTGAACTGCACAGCATTTAGTATACAATGGAGAATGCCTCGGCAGCATGCAAGTTCCATCACCGGGTATACTGTGAGTACCTTTCTATTTTGGCTATGCAAGGAGGTATTCCTATGTCCAGTGTCTCCAGGGCCAGATTTAGGTTTGATGAGGCCCTAAGCTACTGAAGGTAATGGTGCCCTTTTGTATGTCCAGCTGTCCTTTGTCAATAACAAATTGTCACTGTTTTTTGTGTTGAATATATGCTATATGGTAATTTATGGACCTAATAGGTATCTAAAGCCATTTGCACATAACAAAATATGTACATCATAGGAGCCTACACAACACAAAACACTGGTGCTGTATGTAGGTTTTATTTTATTTGTTTTTTTGACCTTATATTTTGGAAATGTACATCCAGTTTTTTTTTTCTTTACATTTTTTTGGGGGCCCCCAAGAGTGGGGCCCTAAGCTATAGCTTGTTTAGCTTATACCAGTGATGGCTAACCTTGACACTCCAGATGTTTTGGGACTACAACTCCCATCACTCCTGACCACTGGTCCTGTTAGCTAGGAATGATGGGAGTTGTAGTTCCAAAACATCTGGAGTGTCAAGGTTAGCCATCACTGGCTTATACGTAAATCTGGCACTGAGTGTCTCAATAGCTCGTGGTGTCATGTTTATGTGAATACAAAATTCTAAATACCAGTGTACACATTCAGGGAGGAATTCAGCGTCATGCTCTTGTGATAATTCTTTTGGCACAAGTTGCATATACCTTGAACCCTGAACTTGTGGTGACTGTGCAGCCAGCTTTATTTTAGCTGAATGAGCCCAGGAGCAATCCCTCCTTCCTCTTTCCAGTAAAAGTTGGCTGTGCCGAGTTCTGATTGGCTGGACCTTGTGACCAATCAGAATACCTCTTCTGTGCAAACTGCAGATTGGCTGGCACTCAGAGGAATCACAAAGCTACTTTCGTCACCAGAGCAATGTTTCCAGTTTGGCCAGCGATCAAGGACAGTAGGAACTGTATTCCAACAACATCTGGAAGACTGCAGGCTCTCCACCCCTGATTTAAATTATAAAAGGAAAAAGAGCCCTGTTCCTTGCAGAATTTGGTACTCCAATTGAAGAACTGACTCTGTGCATACTTTTAAATAATTATGATATCATGGGCACGATGTTATTCCTAAAGCGCTCTCCAATAAATAAGAAACAAGACAAACCCTGCCCTCCAGGCTTGCAATAAACATATGGAAAGGACACACAGGCAAGGTCACGTGTGATTTTGTGTAGGGCTGCCACCTCCAGTTCTGCCTAAAGATCCTGTCACTTTAAAAAAGCCAAAATGTAAAGATTTGAAAAAAATAATGTGATGGATTTCGATAATGTATTGTTGTAAAACTAATAAAAAATGATGTAGCAAAAATAATAATAATTAAAAAATCTGTAGGGCTAAGAAAAAGCCCAGCAGGTCTGAGTTTCTTTGCTGCTGTATATGCAGCAAAAGTCTTTGGTGGTCCAGCTGTACAAACTCTCCTGTGCATGTTTAAGCTGGGTTGGATTTCAAGCAGATGGGATGTAGTACACAGCAGGCAGCATTAATCTGAAAATCTAAGGGCAGGGGAATCCAAAACTACCATACGTTTTGCCTTTCAAAGGATTATGGTACCTCGGGCTAAGTACGCTTCAGGTTAAGTATGCTTCAGGTTAAGAACGGACCTCCAGAACGAATTAAGTACTTAACCCAAGGTACCACTGTAGTCTAGTAAAGGGTGTGAGAACCCTGATCTTGTTTTGTTAAGTATGGTTTGGTTTCCTGTTCGCTTTCATATTAATCTGTCTAATACTTCTTACAGAGCTAGGCAACCACACTCCTCAGTATCTTTAGACTTAGGTATCCCCCTTTCCCCTTTGACCCTTTCAAAACTAGCACCTCCCCTATATTTTGATGAAATGAGAGAATAAACCCTTCCTTCTCCCATCTGCAAATCCCCCCCCCTCCCCGGAAAGGGCCCGAATGACTCTGGGGTTGCGGCACTCATCTCGCTTTAATGGTCGAGGGAGCCGGCGTTTGTCCGCAGACAGTTTTTCCGGGTCATGTGGCCAGCATGACTAAGCCGCTTCTGGTGAAACCAGAGCAGCACACAGAAATGCCGTTTACCTTTCCGCCGGAGCGGTGCCTATTTATCTACTTGCACTTTGACGTGCTTTCAGACTGCTAGGTTGGGAGCTCACCTTGTTGCGGGGATTCGAACCGCTGACCTTCCAATCAGCAAGCCCTAGGCTCAGGGGTTTAGACCACAGCGCCACCCACGTTGCTGTGATATAAACCCAATCAGTGCTATTTTTCTAGAAAAATGGTGTTGGAGCTCACCATGAACTTCTCGCCTGCTCTCTTAGAATGGCAGTGGTGCCCACCTGAGAGGTGCCAGATCTGAGCTCCTGTGAGCTCCGGCTGAAAAAAAAGCCCTGACCCAAAGCCTACCAACAATCATATCTTTAAGGTAGAATGACCAATCCATGCACCAAACAGGACTAGACTCCTGTACCTTTAACACTGGAGAAGAAGCAGAAATGTTGGGAAGCGCATCTTTTCTCATTTGCATATGACGAGAGGCGCTTGCTACAATTTCAGCTTCTATGCAACCATCCAAGCTAAAGGGAGTCCTCTTTCTTTTGTTTTTCTTTGCACCTGGGGAGAAGGGGACGTTCCTTGGCCTGCGGGCCACATTCCCTCTGTGTGGTGTAGTGGTTAAGGGCGGTGGACTCATAATCTGGTGAACCGGGTTCGCGTCTCCGCTCCTCCACATGCAGCTGCTGGGTGACCTTGGGCTAGTCACACTTCTCTGAAGTCTCTCAGCCCCACTCACCTCACAGAGTGTTTGTTGTGCGGAAGGAAGGGAAAGGAGAATGCTAGTCGCTTTGAGACTCCTTAGGGTAGTGATAAAGTGGGATATCAAATCCAAACTCTCCTCCTCCTGCTCCTCCTCCTCCTCCTCCTCCTCCTCTCAACTCCCAGACCCTTCATTCCAACGAGAAGTGTCAAAATAAGAGAACTCTAAAAATGAACAAATTCCTACCATGGAGGCAAAAAGATTAAGCACAACCTCCAAGGGATGCCAAGTTGCAAAGTTGTGTGGCTCACAGTCACATAACCTTAGAACTAAGAATGCTGAGATTGCCAGCTGCTGGGTGACCTTGGGCTAGTCACACTTCTCTGAGGTCTCTCAGCCCCACTCACCTCACAGAGTGTTTGTTGTGGGGGAGGAAGGGAAAGGAGAATGTTAGCCGCTTTGAGACTCCTTCGGGTAGAGATAAAGCGGGATATCAAATCCAAACTACTACTCTTCTTCTTTTTCTTCACCAAGTCCCTTTTGGGGCGGGGCACATGCCAGTGGAGGGCGTGGTCAAGACAAATGTGCCCATGGCCACATAACGCATACTCAGCGGGGGTTAACCCCCTCCACTGCTCTCGCATCAAGAAGTGTATCCCACCCCAGTTGGACATGTGTGTGTGTTTGGGGGGTACTCCTCCTGTCAGAGCCAATAAAAGACTCCTAAATGCCTTGGGGGGTGTCAAGCTGAGTAAGGGAGGAATGGTCCCAGAAAGCGACCTACAGAATTAGGTTTCAGACTTCTTGGCTACATTTTCAAGTTGAAGTGGGGCAGGAGCAAAGCCAGGAGGGGATGAGTGCACAGTGAGGTAGGGGCCACATCCATCCGTTCTAGGCCCCTAAGTGCTCATAGGATTGCAGCCTAAATGTGTTTTGCGTGTGTTTGGAAGGTTTGTGTCTTCATGTTATGTGCACATGTCGATTTCTGCTGGAGTGTGGATCATTTCGGTTGCCGCCACTGAGAACGTCGATATTGCTTATACTCACAATGTGTCATTTCACTGTCATTCCTATTAGTTTACCTAACCTAACCAATGTATTTTAAAGGTCTATTACACCGAGTTCAAGGCAGATAAACCAATTAAACAGCAGTCCCATGATGTGCCTCTTAGCCTGGACATGCTCAGTATGGTGAGTATTTGATATTAAGCATATGCGAATGCTTGGGGGTTCCTGTAGGTCAGTTTATCTGATCAATAAAGTCTGGAGCAGTGTTTCTCAAACTTGGGTCCCCAGCAGTTGCTGGACTACAACACCCATCATCCCTAGCCAGCAGGACCAGTAGTGAGGGATGATGGGAGTTGTAGTCCAAAACATCTGGAACAACGCCATTTTGTTCCCATAGACTTGAGTATCATGGTTCAAGCAGCCTCTCAGAAAACAGACTTGACATTACTAGGCCTAATTGTGTGTTCTATAAGAAAACCAACGTCTGACTTTACTAATATCTTCCATTTTTGTCCCCCCCCCCCATTTTCTAAATAAATAAATAAATATAGTTTCAGATATTGTAATCCGGGGAACATGGCTGTCTAAATTAAAAACATGTGGTGGCCTTGTTACAAATTGACTTTAAGTATGGCATTTTAATTAAGGAGACATCTGCATGCGTGTGGAAAAAATATACAAGTAAGTGAACAGCTCTGTTGGTCCTTCCCAGTGAACTGTGCCATGTGGGACCGATCAGAGCTCTTCCATGCACAAATGTCTGGCTAGGGTGTGCTCAGGCCCGTTTTTATGCAGCAGGAATGAAACGGTAAGTGGGGGTGAACAAAAGCAAGCTATAAACCGCAATCCTGCTTGCTTTGTGTGCTAACGGGACTTGATCCTTGTGGGTGGAATTTTAAAATAGCAGACACCGATGCTCCTGTTTGCTAGTGTATAATTCCTGGCTTATAAGTTTATTATTTGAAGAAAAATTCTCACACCCCTAAAAGTGTGATGCCTTTAAAAGAGGATTAGGCAAATTCATTCAGGGTAAGTTTGTTTTCTGCCCCGGCTGTCAGAGGCAGTATATCCCTGAATACCAGTTGCTGAGAACCACAAGTAAAAAGAGTGTTGTTGCAGTTAGGTATTGTTTTGGGGCATCCCTTAGGCATCTGGCTGGCCGCAATGAGAACAGGATTCTGGGCTAGATGCCTTATTCTTAGAGACACCAAGCCTTGCATGAGCATTCGTTGCAAAATGGCAAGGGATGGAAATACCACAGGGAAGACCAGGGCCCAAATTTCTGCATTTCCGCCTCTTGGCACCTTCTTTTCTTTCCATCGTGTTTGCTCATGTCTTTTTCGGCATCCTGTGTGAGGTTTTTGAGCTTTAACAAAGCTTGGTCTGTCGCCCTTCCCCACAGGGATGACATCACGTCCGGGGCTTATCTATGTTCCCGTCATGTGATGTTTGTATCAGTGTATATATATGATATTTGTATCGGACTGCGTAGCAGTCTTGTCCTATGGCTCCCGGTGGATGGGTCACATCTTTCTGGGCACGAAGCCCTTAAACATAATAAATCTTAATAATCAGCCAGACTGTGCTGTGATTTATTATCAGGACTCATTAATCTTCTTCCGTTTGCCAAGAAGCTCTGCTATGCTTTGAAGAAGAAGAAAGCTTTTGAAAGCGAGTCCACGCAGAAGAAGCGGCTGCTGGACGCGTAAATAACGCAGCGAAAGATACTGGCTGTGGGTGCCGGGGGTTCGTTAACCCCACACCTCAGCCCGCTGCGTTTGATAACGTGGAAAAGACCGTTATCACTACAGGTTATGGGCAACAGTTAATTAGTGCCTTGATGAGCCCTGGAGACGTTCCGAGGAGTATCGGTCGTGGCTGGCAAGACTTCAGAAGTTTTTCAGAAGTGAAAGTCGTTGCTGTGCTGACAGAGGCTTGCAAAGTCAGTGGACTAAATGGCTTGGCTTAGCTGTTTCCAAGTTCCAAGCTGCGGCTGGGAGGCTGCAAGAAGCCCAGATTGAGGTCTTGCAAAAGCAATTGCACCTCTCTGGTGAATTCCAGGTTGGAAAGCTACACAACAGTGAGTAATCTGGACCCACAGCCCCCATCACGGGACATTGAGGGAGATGGCTATGGGAGTTTTAGTATCCCCTCACAGCCAGACATGCAAGCACCCCAGTGCCTCAACGAGGGGTGGACTGTTACAACCCAAGGAGAAGGGGGGTGTTGCATCAAAAGGCCTGTGCAAAAGGAGGGAGGCTTGGGAGACTGTGTAACTTCAGTACAGTTCCAAGAGGGATCAGAGACTGAGGAAATGCCCCCAGATCAGCTCATTTTCCTGTCAGGCCGTTTTGCTGGTGTAAAGCTACGGAGACAGAGCAAGGAGCAGGGGGGTCACGCCCAGTGTTTTGCACACAGAAGCGGAGTAGCTTCAGAGGCTTGTTTTCATTCCTCTGACCAGCTGGCGATGACGTGGCCAGTGAAAGTGGTCAAGGCCAGTGTGCAGCTGATGACGCAGTCAGCGAAAGCCAAGGTCGGGATGGAGGCTGGGATAGACAACAGCTCCACTTTCCAGAAGCAAGATTGTGTCGAGGTCACTTCTCAGATGACGGGCAACGTTGGGCCTGGGAAATCCACTAGCCAGCATGAGGAAGATGACGACACCTGTGGTTTGCCAGCTGCTATGGCAACGGGGAGCGACAGAGCGACGTCACTCCACAGCGCGCCACCTGGTGGACATGTGAGGAACTGCAGGTCCATTTCTACAGAGCAGTGCACAGAGTTGACTGTTGGAAGATGCATGAAGTCAAGGCTTGACTTTGGGACAGTTGCTAACAGCTTCTCAGAGACAGTACGGGACTCTTATGGGGTTCAAGACATGGAAATGTATTCATTGTCTGTATCAAACATTCTGTATGATGCTGTTACAGTATTTTGTTTGCATGATACCTGTTGCATTTCTAGGGGCGAAAGGCTGCAAATTCGCATGGAATGCAGTGAAGACAGGGTGTTTGCTGTTGAGACATCTCAAGCAGGTTCAGGTGAAAGTAGCACTGATGCAGTACAAGTTACTGTGCCCACACCCCAGGGGTGCGTGCTTTTGAAGCACAATAGGCTGGCATTTTGCCACTGGGCCAGTGTACTGAAGCAACCTGAGGGGTCTACAGGGTGCAGGTTTAGAGCATGTGATGAAAGTTTTGTTTGCAGGGGCTGCAACGTCAATGCTGAGACACCCAGTGATCCAAGGTTCGAAAGGGTTACCACTCGACCCTTTGCCCAGGTGCAGGTAGAGTACTCTGAGCCGAGGCCAGAGGCCAACCTGGGGGGTGCGTGTTCACACATTGGGTGGAGTCTGTTGCTCAAGGAGCACAGTGAAGCAGTTTCACTGCCAGAAGAGTGGGTGGTGGAAACAGGAGACAGGTTCTCTACCACAGTGGGCTGGTTTCAAGCCACAAGTGGCAAGGAGTTCCGCAGGTTCTTGCTGACAGTTTTCTTCCAGCAGAGGGAAGAAGAGCACAGAGTGACTAACTCAGTTGCTTCACAGGTACGCAGTTTTGCGGGGCATCAGAATGGGATGCTTGGTGGAGCCGCTGGGGCCGTGTTCTCTGTTGCATCACTCCCCGGTCAGGTGTGGGAGGCGCCACAAAAGGCTGCAAGTGTTCTGTTGCATGACAAGGAGCCCAAGGTACAATTCTTGTGCGTTTCTGGTTCTCAAGCGGTGGTCTGCGCACCACGCACCAAACGCAAAGAACGTGGGTTCGAATCCAGCTTGAATGGGTTTGTCAATGCTGAGGGAGGTCAATCCCGAATTCCAGTCAGCAGGAGTGCTGAATTCTGTGAGCAGAATGAGTGGGAACACATTCCTGGAAATACTGCTGTTCTTTCAGGTGTTCAGAGTGGCTCTAACACTGAAAAACAGGCAGGTACACCGTCTGCGGATGGTAAGGGTCCAGTTAGTGGATCAGCCCCGGGAGGGGGTATTGCTGTGGTTCTTGCACCTGCTAGTGGCTCGGGCAGTGTTTCCGGCCATGGTCAGGGAGCAACGCAGTTAGGGGCAACTCTGAGGAGTGCACCCAAATCTCTTATGCCAAGGGCTAAGAGGCAGGCCATGTGTGGCAACTCTTCTCTGGTAGAGCCTGTTCAAGGTCTCGATCCAGGGCAAGAGGGGGGTTCTTCAGTGCTAAGGCAGAAGTCCCAAAGTGCGCCAACGTCATCCTTAGGCAGGTCAGCTAGGATGCAAGGGCGCAGTAGGTCAGTAGGTGACATGCCTGACGTCAAGGACGGGCAGGCAGGTTCCAGAGCAGCTGAAACAGTGGGGGAACAGTCAGTGGGGTCAGAGCGGTTTGCGCGAGCCACTGAAGAGTTTCTGCCCGAAGGGTTCACAGTCACAAGCGTGCGTGCTTGTTTGGCGCAGTGTGAACCAGAGAGCCTTGTGAAGGTTCGAAGGGTACCTCAAGGAGGATCCCAGGAATGGCAGTGTGCCATGGTAGAGCAGGTAAGCTCAGTAGAGCAGGTCAGCTCAGTAAGGTCTTTGGGTGTGTCCACGGCGCTACCAATAGGTAGCATGGCGTTAAGCAGTCGTAGGATGTACAAAACCAAGATGGCAGCAACTGATGAGTTGCGGTGCAGGGCTAGGTCAGTAGCCACAGGGTTCGCTCAGGTGAAGGTGGTCCATTGCTTTGAGGCAAAGGACGGACTCATTCTTGGATGCAGAACCACGCACATGCTGTTAGCTGTCGCGGCTCGAAGGAGTTTCGAGGTAAACCACTTTGGTTTGGATAGCTGTTTGGTTTCCGACCTGGAGCAGGAGTTGTACGAGGTACCTCCGCCAGGGTTCGAGAACAACAGGCAAGGTCAAGTGAGGAAGTTGCACAAGTCAGTCTGTGATTTGCAGGAGTCAGTCACAGATTGGACCTCATGTGTGCAGGAGGAGCAAGATTTCAGCCAGAGGTGTGCTGATAGCTACTTGTCTCTGACAGGAATAGGTCAAGAGCAGGAGCTAGTTCTCCTTTCAGGAGAGGACCTGGCAGAGACCAGGGAACAGGTGCAACGGTTCGCAGAGGAGCTTGGTCAGTGTTTGAAGCTCAGGAACGTAGGCCCTGTTGGTGTTCACCTAGAAGTGCAGGTAGACAGAGCTGAAGAAGACAGTAGTTTCTTGCTCAGTCAGACAGGTGAGATAGTGCAGTTGTTGAAGATGTTCAAGGTGTCTGAATGTGCTAGTGACAGAACATTCAGGAAGACTGGTCTAGTTAAAGACAGTAAGACCGGAGAACACTCTGGGTTCCAGAGCTCCGAGGTGTTTCAGTCAGGGAAGCGAGTGTTTCTTTCCCAGTCGAGCAGAACTGACACAGCAGCTGCTGTGAATTTGCTCGACAAAGAGCCTGTAGAGCCTAGTAGTGGATGTGCCGGGAATGGCATTCAGGAAGTGCAGAGGACACAGGAGTTTAGCCTGAGGTTGTCGGATGCCGGTGAGCCCCAGCTCACGTGCTGGTGCGACAGCAGTTGGCTGCATGCCAAGGACAGGGATTCTGTGTCTGGAATGGTTGTGTGGATGTTTGGAAGAGCTCTGTTCAGTGGACTGGAGTCCCAGAACCAGAGCCTCATTGCTCGTTCCTCTGCAGAAGCCAGGTACAATGCGTTGTCAGGGCTTTGTAGGGAACTGGAGTACTATAGGTGTTTGGTCCAGGAGATCTGCCATAAGTGGTACCTACCCATCGCTGTTTGGGAGGACAACCAACTTTGCTTGGTGTTGGCAGAGTCTGGACAGGCCAAAGTCAGACTCAAATGCCTAGACGTTCTTTTTCAAGACGTGTGCCATGGGATTCAGGCAGGCTTGGTAAAACTGGGGTACAGTTCAAGCCAGTGGAATCCAGCAGAAAAGTTCCATCAGTATGAGGAATTTTGCAGTGGTATGTATGTAACGTAAGGAGTTATTTACGTTTCCCCTGTGGTGCAGGACGAGAGGGGGTGTGAGGTTTTTGAGCTTTAACAAAGCTTGGTCTGTCGCCCTTCCCCACAGGGATGACATCACGTCCGGGGCTTATCTATGTTCCCGTCATGTGATGTTTGTATCAGTGTATATATATGATATTTGTATCGGACTGCGTAGCAGTCTTGTCCTATGGCTCCCGGTGGATGGGTCACATCTTTCTGGGCACGAAGCCCTTAAACATAATAAATCTTAATAATCAGCCAGACTGTGCTGTGATTTATTATCAGGACTCATTAATCTTCTTCCGTTTGCCAAGAAGCTCTGCTATGCTTTGAAGAAGAAGAAAGCTTTTGAAAGCGAGTCCACGCAGAAGAAGCGGCTGCTGGACGCGTAAATAACGCAGCGAAAGATACTGGCTGTGGGTGCCGGGGGTTCGTTAACCCCACACCTCAGCCCGCTGCGTTTGATAACGTGGAAAAGACCGTTATCACTACATCCTGCTCCCTTCTCAGGGTCCCAGTTCAGAAGGAAAGGGGGTTTGCTTCACTCTTTTCTGCTGCCTCCTCTTGTTCTGACCTAGGGTTGTCAACTGGTTGGCTCCTGTGCATTCGCTATGCAGAAATCAGTGGCTGACACTTTAGTGGCGTGGAGTTAAAAATTGCCACTTGCCAGGGAGTTTGATCCAGCTCACATTTTAAAGTGAGCGTATCTAATTTTCACTTTCAAGAACCATGCAATGTTCATACTTTTCTGACTTTTGCGATGTAGTTCTCCAGCCAAGTAATGTGTACAAAAATGCATTTTCTAGGGCAGGCATGCCCAACCTTTGGCCCTCCAGATGTTTTGGCCTACAACTCCCATGATCCCTAGCTGACAGGACCAGTGCTCAGGGATGATGGGAATTGTAGTCCAAAACATCTGGAGGGCCAAAGGTTGGGCATGCCTGTTCTAGGGTAAATATAAATGCATATGTTTTTGAAAATAACATACAACATGTACTACATTAGGGAATATTGCTTTGCAAAAACGTGCGTATTGCAGCCAATATGTTTAATCCGATATGTTTACTTAATTATGGTGCTTCATTAAGAAGTTCTTTTCCTTTTCCTTCTACCAGGGTCAAATGGATGGGCAAGCCATTTTTGTAAGTATTATATTTCTGGAGATTATTATTATTATTTCTTAAAGACACAAAAACTCACTGGTGCATAAACTCAGTGCAGTTCCCTTGTGCAATCCCTTCCATGGGCTGCAAGCTAGAATTAATAGTGTGAATGACAAGTCACCCCTGCTCAAAGCCTGTTTTCTACATAGCAATTAATGCTGCTGGAGCCATTTAGTTTATGGGACTAAAATGTCACAGTGCAGGTATTCAAATGCTATATATGCACTCCCAGGACTAATGCATTTCTGGGCAAAGTGGCCAATTTCCGCTTACCTTTTCCAAACCCAGGCACAGCATTTATGCCCAGTATTCTCCAGCTCTGGTAAATGACTAGCAGGCAGGATAGAACGCCTCTGTTACTCTTCCTTCTTCCTCCCTCAAGAGAGATGGATGGTTGTTGCTGGTGAAAAAAACAAGTGATCTTTCAGTAGCTAGAACATGTGTGCCTGAGAGCTTGGACTCTGGAGTCCAAATCCCGACTTTAGTAGAGAAAACCCTTTTCTTTTCTCCGCACCCCTCATTGACCTGGGGGTGAAAATGAAAAAGCCAGGGCAAGGTCTTCATGTGAATTTTTCTGACAAATGCAAAGAGACGGAGTTTGAAATATACTCGGAGTCGAGTGTGTCGGTTGCCATTCTGAGTTTCTTGGGTCCCGGAGCTGAAGCCTGGATACACGGTGCGAGGCAGCAGTGCGGCAAGTGGCGGTGCTGCGGTGCTGTGTGTGGCGGTCAACTCAGCGGGTTCCCACCTTTGTCGCCAGTGAAATATACTCGGAGTCGAGTGTGGATTTCATGCTCTTTATTCAGCTCATAGTAGCGAGGAATCCAAGTTTCCCCAGAACATCTGCTTTATATACATTATTTACACAATGGGCCCCACGTGATTGGCTAATTCCAGGATACTCCTGTAGGCCAATCAGGTTGTGGATTCACTTCCACCTGGAGCTGGATTGGGTGGCTCCTGCGGACCAATCAGACTGCTGCATTCTGGATCCTATTGTTCTAGGACCAATCAGACTGCTGCATTCTGAATCCTCTTGTTCTAGGACCAATCAGACTGCTGCATTTTGGATCCTATTCAACTCAGTACATAACAGAGTTAAAAGAAGTGGGGGAGGAGAGGAAAACATAATGAGATTTGGCAGACAAATCATTAATTTTCTGCACCTGGAAATACAATTTCAAGCTGTTCTGAAGTTTTCCGTAATTTTCCATGTAGTGTGAGTAAGGTTTTAGGTATCTGCAAACAAAGAGGGGCAGGGAAAGGAAGAGCACTGGAAAAGTTTGCAGAAATGATTCTGATGTGTCATAACTGAATTTTCCAAGTGCTCTTACTTCAAGTCATTTTGGCCATCAATATGCATCCATTAGACTAGTCCTAGACTGTGATTTACCACTGACAGATACTGGGACACAGGGACTCTCCCTGGCAAGTAGGGGCAATCGGAGCATGTGACATTCACCTCAGATTTAGCAGTGCTGAGCTCTGTTATCGAAAGGACAAACCAAAACGTACAACTTGGTTCTGTTTGGTAAAAATCTCAGCACATCTGTTTCCATTGTGTCCTTGTGGGCGTCAGCGAGGTTAGAATTTCTCTTCGCACTGCTGTGGGTTTAAAATTAAACTAGATTGTGCACTTAGTTGCCTTTGATGCTGTAGGAGGATGTGGTGTAACTTTGCTTTCGACAGCAAACCTCTGTCAGCGGCAAATTTACTTCCAGCTCAGACATCTGAACTGTGCTGAGAGATGGGTGCAGGTCAAACAGATACGACTCCCTCAGGAGAGCTTTTCAGGGGAAATGCTTGACCTCACTTGTAGTTGTTTACATGCTCAAAAAAGAAAAGAAAAGGCGCACTCTAATTGGAACCCGGAACTGGATGAAGTGCTGATCATGGAATTGCTACCAACAACACCAGTCCTGTGTTGAGTCTCTCTTTCCTTCCTTAACCTGGTATCCTCATGATGTTTTGGATTACAACTCTCATAATCCCTGGCTGGGGCTTATGGGAGTTGTAGTTGAAAACAACAAGAAGGTGCCAGATTGGGGAAGGTTTCCATAACATAGTTAAGGAAATAATAATAATAACAATTTATTGTTTATGCCCCGTCCATCTGGCTGGGTTTCCCCAGCCACTCTGGGCGGCTCCCAACAGAATATTAAAAACATGATAAATGATCAAACATTAAAAACTTCCCTAAATGGGGCTGCCTTCAGGTTTCTTCTAAAAGCCTGATAGTTGTTTATTTCCTTGATATCTGATGGGAGGGCGTTCACAAGGCGGGTGCCACTAGAAGACCCTCTGCCTGAAATCTAGGATGTGACCTCTTCATACACATTTTGGCACTCTGGTCCATATTATTGGCTGCCGCTTGCATTGGGAAGGGAACTGCAGAAACACACAATGGGATGATATCATGTCTTGCATTTCCTCTGCTACTCATTATGGGGAGAAGGCGAGGACCTAAAGGACTTGGGGCCTGGTGATCTAAAGGACTGCCTTCTTCCACATGAGCCTTCTTGAACCTTGCAGTGGATATTTAAGTCCTTCTTCCAGGGCCACTGACATTTGAGAGAGGCCTTCTTGGTTGTGGCCCTTTACTTTTGGAATGCCTTCTCCTGAGAAGCTGAGATTTTTTAAAAAAAGCTTTGCCCAGACATTTCCTCAAGTCAGATAGTTATTCTTGGTTGGTGCTGCTCCTGTTGGTGCTGCTCCTAATGTTGTTTTATTGTGAAAGACTTCTTATTGGATAGTATTGTTCTTTCAAGTGTGGATGTTTTAATTGCATAGTGTTATTCTTTTAACTGTGTGTTGCCTTGGTTGCTGAAGGGTGGCTTAAACATTCCCTTAATAAGAAAATGAACAAATTCAGCCTGAAGTTGCCATTTCTAGCAGAGAGAGGATTTGTCTAACTCTGCTGGACCACACAAGATTTTACTTATAATTGAACAGTTATTTGTATTTTTTTTAAATACATACATATATATATATATATTTCCCCAATTTATATTTCAAACAGGAAGTTGTCATTGGAGATTTGAAGCCAGGCACTTTCCACCGTGTAAGTGTAGGAGCTTACGGCTGGGCAGGAAAAGGCAGACCCAGCATGCCCAGAAATGTAACGACTTTATCGCAAGGTAAAAGCTGTGTGAATAGCTTGCTATTGTGGATGCCGGTTGGGGCAGAGATAATCCCAGGCATTGTGTTTTGCTGGCAGGTGAATGCATGCTGACAGCGAGAGGGTACAGAGTGCAGATTGCAGATGGGGATGGAGGGGGGATGGAGATTTCAGAAGCACTGCTGGTGAGAGGGCAAGGCGCAGATGTATTGGCAAAACAGCCAGGAGTGCTATTAAAGATTTAAAAGGATAAATGCAGCCTGATGTGGTTTCTTGGCACCTTCGTAAACTTCCTTGAAATGTCTCCGCAAGGACATCTGAGCATATGCTTTGCTTCATACAGTTTCTGGCCTGCAAGGCTGCCTCTTTGCCATGGCCAGGCACTTCTTTTACCTGGAGATCCCAGGAGTTGGACCTGGGACCTTTGGGATGAATAAACATGCGCTCTATCACTGTCCTGTGGCACTAACTACAGCCACTAGGTCTAGGGCAGTGATGGCTAACCTTAACACTCCAGATGTTTTTGAACTACAACTCCCATCATCCCTAGCTAACAGGATCAGTGGTCAGGGATGATGGGAGTTGTAGTCCCAAAACATCTGGAGTGTCAAGGTTAGCCATCACTGGTCTAGGGGGAAGAAAGTGGGTTGCAGGAGCTGGAGGTAACAGTGAACTAAGGAAGCCAACAAAGGATTCTGATGAGATGTCCAGTTCCTTTAAAAATATAGTTGTGTAGATGTGTTTGCCACAGCAAGAACACATCTGGGTTTCTCCAAAGTGACCAATGACATCCATATGGCACAGTTGGCAGACACATGCTCTTCTTTTGTTTTAGATAAATGCATGCCTCCAGATCCACCATACCAGCCTCAAGTGCTGGTCGTTTCTGACTCAGAAGTTGCTCTGTCGTGGAAACCAGGACCCAGCGAAGGAAGTTCCCCAGTTCAGTACTACACAGTGGAATTCATAAGGTGATTTTGCTTATAGGATTTGCATTTGCGTACACTATTGGTTCACATGGGTTGAAATCTATTTCAGGCTGGTATCCTTATTCTAGGGACTCAGGATGCGCTGTGGGTTAAACCACAGAGCCTAGGGCTTGCTGATCAGAAGGTCGGCGGTTCGAATCCCCGCGATGGGGTGAGCTCCCGTCGCTCGGTCCCAGCTTCTGCCAACCTAGCAGTTCGAAAGCACATCAAAGTGCAAGTAGATAAATACCGTATTTTCCGGCATATAAGACGACTGGGCGTATAAGACGACCCCCAACTTTTCCAGTTAAAATATAGAGTTTGGGATATATTCGCTGTATAAGAAATACGACCCGGCGTATAAGACGACCCCCGACTTTTGAGAAGATTTTCCTGGGTTAAAAAGTAGTCTTATACGCAGGAAAATACTGTAGGTACTGCTCCGGCTGGAAGGTAAACAGTGTTTCTGTGTGCTGCTCTGGTTCACCAGAAGCGGCTTAGTCATGCTGGCCACATGTACAGCCGAAGCTGTACGCCGGCTCCCTTGGCCAGTAATGCGAGATGAGTGCCGCAACCCCAGAGTCGGACACGACTGGACCTAATGGTCAGAGGTCCCCTTTACCTTTATCCTTATTCTAGGTGGAAGTTGGTTCTCATTTATTCATTCATTCAAATGGCTTGGGCCCAAAGAAAGCTCCTTCCCTTCTTATGTCCTATTGATGCTTTTCATGCACTCCTCTTTGGACAGCAAGAGCATACAGAGGACATAATCAGAGTCCCGCTGGATCAGACCAAAGGCTCATCTAGTCCAGCCTTCTGTTTCCACAATGATCAGCCAGGGGCCTATGGTAAGCCTGCAAGCAGCACCAGAGGCATACTGCCTCTGATAATGATGGTAATTTATAGCCATCAGGACCAGCAGCCATTTCTGTTGCTCTCTACAATTCCTTTTCCTCTGGAGACTCCTAAAAAATTCAGCCTCCTTCCAAAGCTTTGCTAAACCATGTTATTTCTCCCATCTTTCAGTGGCTGTAAGTTTAGGGCTATATAACTCCATGTTCTAGTTGTTTGAAATAGGTGTTTCATATTATTGCATTCACCTGTGAGCATCAGCAAGCTCACCTGTTTAGGTGTCATGCTGGAAGTGGAGTCACAGCCCCTTGGCTGCCAAATCTTCTGAGGTCTCAGTTGTCCTTGGCAGCCTTATGCCAGGCAGGTGAGTGGGGACTTAGAAAAGAGTGAATGGGTACATTTTGTTAAGTTCAATATACAGATGATTGCCTTGGCACCTTGTTGATGCAAGTCAGTTGAGCAGGTGTGGAGCCTTTTGGTGAACACAGATGGACAACAGCTGTGCTTATCATGAATGTGATTTATTTTGTGTATTGTTAACCACCTTCAGGATAGCCATTTTATGTTTGTTTGCAAATCGTTGTCTGGGTCACGGTGATCTTGCATTTCCAGGAAAATGTGAAATGCTCAAAGCCATCATAATAACGTTTTGCTTAGAAATGCGACTTAACGCATTTCATTACATGATTTACCTGAATGCATATGGTGCTAAATACTAGTCAAGGCAGCTTGCCTTCTGCAAGACATATATTTGTGGTCACTGCTAGAGATGTTTCTTCTCCTGTTATGATGATTGTTAAAGGTGTAATGGCCATTGGCTACAAGAAGTAAAAATCTGTTAGACCGATTCTTGAAGGTGTTTGGTGGAAAGGCACTCCTACGCACTTCCATTATATCTTATGTGAGACTATCTTGTTTCTGACTCATGTTCCTGGCTGCCACTGCAGATCACCTCCCAGTCTAAGCATCAATCAGCTGTGTGAAACAGGGAACTCCCCCACATATACACCTGTATTCCATTGTATATCTATATTGTCTTGTTCCCTACCAAAGTGCTGGCTGTTATTGTGCATTTGACTATTAGATGCAAAAATATCCAAGGTTCAGACTTACATAGTAATTAGGTTACCTTGGACAAATTTCAGCTTTCTATCCGTTTTGGAAATGTCCTAACCATTTTGCTATATCCATGAGCCATTCATTCTGAAGATATCTATCTATATCTCTCTCTACGTATTTCATTCTTGGTTTATTTGTGTAAGACAGTTGCCATCTTAAAGCAAGTTAAATATTCTCGATTTGAATTAAGATATTTCGTTGTTTATGTTTATGTTTATTATGTGTACCACCCAGAACGCTAGTAAATCACTTCTAAGTGCTTGTCCCTGTTGTGTTCCTAAGAGGAGTTTTGGTGCTTTTGCACAGTTTTCCATGCTATCAATTCAGATATATTCAAGTCAGCTTAATACATTTTAGTTCTGCAAATGACTTTATCTAAGTGGTTTCCAAATTCTCCCTGTGTGTTTGTAACCCCATTTTGAAACTTGTGTTTTCCCATGACCCAAGACTGCATCCTGATTTGGAAGCCAAGAAACTGTAAATTAAACGTGTTTTACTGCACTGACATTATTCTGTTGTGCAACTCATGGCTTTTGGTGGTCTGTAGGGATTAGACTGGATTTCATGTGGATCCTGTATCTTTGACCCCCCAAATTGTTACCCTGCCATCCAGAAATTCATTGCGTGCTGTAACATTAAATCAGTTGTCCTGAACCCCTCTTTTTAAAAACACAAGGCACATAATAGCTGAGACAAAGAGACAGTTAAGTAGGCATAGAATGGGATATGGACTGGATGATGGGAGATGAAGGGTTGTGTGAATGTGTGTGTGTGTGTGTGTGTGTGTGTGTGAGAGAGAGAGAGAGGTTCTGAAATGTTCTCTATTGGAATAAGGTCTGGAAACATTTGCATCTTTTGCAGTATCATGTCCATTCTGATGTACATATGAAACTCCCGAGCATGCAAGTGCTTCATGTCCATTGATAGGGAGTATATGCATGCAAACAGATCTTTATGCAGAGCTGCATGATTTGTAATTTATTTTTATTTCACAAGATTTATATACAGCTTGGTTGTAATGTAGACACATGTCTGAGGATCGGGACATTCACAGGGAAACCAAAATGATTGTTTACAAAGCTATTGTACTACCAACCTCACTGTATGCTTGTGAAACATGAACCACTTCTATACGCCATCTCCAACTCCTCGAAAGATTACATCAACGGTGTCTCCGAAAATTTTTACACATCACTTGGGAGGACAGGCAAACTAATGCCAGTGTACTGGAAGAAGCAAAGATCACCAGTGTCGAAGCAATGATTCTTCAATATCAACTTCGTTGGACTGGTCATGATGTACGGATGTATTGTCTTCCAAAGCAACTACTCTATTCCGAACTGAAAAATGGAAAGCGTAATGCTGGTGGTCAACAAAAGAGGTTTAAGGACTCTCTCGAGGCAAAAAAAAAGAAAAAAGAAAAAAAGTAGCATAAACACCGGCAACTGGGAAACACTGGCCTGCGAGTTGGAGAACAGCCTTTACCAAAGGTGTCATGGGCTTTGAAGATGCTTGAACTCAGGAGAAGCATGCTAAGAGGAAGGCATGCTTGGCAAACCCTCACCATGATCAACTCCCACCCAGAAACCTATGACTCCACTGTGGAAGGACGTGTGGATCCAGAATTGGCCTCCACAGTCACTTACGGACTCACTTTTAAAACCTTGTTTATGGAAGACAATTTTACCCAGCTACGAGTGATCGCCAAAGAAGAAAACATTCATGACTGTGATAGTATATGTGCTTTTTTTTGCTACATATGAATTTTAGATTTCTTTTATGTGTAGTGCAACTTTATATATGTCTACTGAAGCAAGTCCTGCTGAACTTAATTGGACTTCTAGGTTTAGAACTGTACCCTAGTAAAGCAGCAGAGACAGGATATCAGAATTAGGCTTGGGAAGTCTGGGTTCACACCCTGTAAAGCCATGATTTTTTCCACTTTTGGTCTTTGTTCAGAAAATACTATACCCTACTGACAGTCTGGGAAGACAAATAAGATGAGTACATATGTACTCTTTAAGCTATATGAAGATTGATGAAAACCAAAGGAAACTATAAGATGAGATGGATGCTGACATTGTTAGCATAATTTCCATTTTCTTTGCCCAACTTTGGAGAAACAGGCCTAATAAAATATGGGAATGTGTAATTTGTAACATTCTGTGAATTACACCATAGGCAGAGTATTTTTCATAATTGTGAATTCACCGTTCCTGGCATTCAGCTAATTGCTAGGATTCATAGAAGTACAAGAACAGCCCTTCCCAAGCTGGGCTTGTTGGTTCAGCTAAGCATAAGCCCTGCATTATGGACTTGAGAATTATATATTTCAGATTGCTAGCAGATGTTTTTACAGGAAAATTATTCTCCCACATTTCCAAAAGGAAGAAGAAAGAAGTCTAAACATTACACTTTTGCATCAGGGAAAAAAAAAGAACCTCTTTCCAAATTCGGTTGGACATTAATCAGAAGGAATGGTTGTAAAGGGAAAAAGCAGATGGTACGTGTAAGATAAAATGGTACGAGATACAATTCTCCTCCCAGATACACCTGCAGGTGCTTGGTACGTAGTGGTTCATATATTTGTAGTTGGCGCTTCAACACTGTTACAGAATTTCTATCAAGGCCATTTGAGAGCCAAAATTGTTCGTCAAAGCCTTCTGGATGATTTGTTCACTGGGGCGTCTTAAGATGCTATATTATAGTATTTTGGCCTTAAAGCTTTATAGGCTGTTTGGTGCATATATATATATATATATAGAGAGAGAGAGAGAGAGAGAGAGATCAAACAGCAGCTTAAAATGAGGCTGCATGCACACATTTTATTCTACAGTGGGACCTCGACTTACGAGTAACTCGAGTTACGAGTAAAAAAAACGGCCGCGCGCTAGCGAATTTCTTCGACTTCCGAAAGGAAGTCGCGGCCGCTTTGATGCGGTTTCCTCGACTTACGAGGATTAGATAGGGCTTTCTTCGACATATGAATGCATTGCTCCCAATGCATTCCTATGGGGACTCGACTTACGAGTTTTTTCGACTTCCAAAGATCGCGTCGGAACGCATTATCTTCATAAGTCGAGGTCCCACTGTAGAATCAAAGTAAACCACATACAGTGGTACCTTGGTTTACGAACTTAATCTGTTCCGGAAGTCCATTCTTACAGCAAAGCGTTCTTAAACCAAGGCGTGCTTTCCCATAGCAGCGGGGGACTCAATTTACAAATGGAACACACTCAGTAGGAAGCGGAACATGTTCTGCTTCCAAGGCAAAGTTCACAAACCAAAACACCTACTTCCGGGTTTGCAGCGTTCTTCATCCAAGTTGCTCATAAACTAAGCTGTTCTTAAACCAAGGTACCACTGTACAGTACTTGTATTTTCTATGTAGTCCACAGACAATCTAGATCAACTGCATAGTTTTTGCCCCCGAAAAGCACCTTTTGAGAAACTGGCTTCATTCCGAAAGCAAAAGCTGATGGGAGATTGATTTGCATTACTTCACAGTGTGCCCATTTGAGAACAGATGAAAAATGATATAGGTGTTCCCGGCAATGGGAGTTGTATCCACAGCAGCCCAGTGACATGGGTGGGCATATACCAAGATTGCCATCACCGCTTCCTCTTTCATGTAGCTGGGGCATGTGCAAGGAGAAATAGACATGGATAACCTAATCAAGGGGAGAGTGTTCAAACATGTATCAAGTAACCAGGCCCACCCTTGTGGACAGCAGGATCTAGAGTCAATCTAGATTGGAATCAGCACCTTGAAGATAAGCATGAAGGAATCTGGATTGAGAAAAGCTATGGGTTAAACCACAGAGCCTAGGGCTTGCTGATCAGAAGGTCGGCGGTTCGAATCCCTGCGACGGGGTGAGCTCCGGTTGCTCGGTCCCAGCTCCTGCCCACCTAGCAGTTCGAAAACACGTCAAAGTGCAAGTAGATAAATAGGAACCGCTCTGGCGGGAAGGTAAACGGCGTTTCCGTGTGCTGCTCTGGTTCGCCAGAAGCGGCTTTGTCATGCTGGCCACATGACCCGGAAGCTGTACGCCGGCTCCCTCGGCCAATAAAGCAAGATGAGCGCCGCAACCCCAAAGTCAGACACGACTGGACCTAATGGTCAGGGGTCCCTTTACCTTTACCTTACATTTTTGTGCCCCCAATCTGTGACCACAGATTGCCTTCAGTTATCTGTTTCCTTCCTGTCCCATGAGCAGTTGGTGTTGTATGTAGAATGCCATTTTAAGAAGAAGCTGTATTAAAGAGTGGGGGGAAACCATCCACCTATAAAAACGAAGACTGCTGTTAAACAAAGAAAAGTGAACAGATGCTCTTAATTAGTAGAAATTGTGGAGGCCCCCCGTTTGTATAAAAATTAAAAGTTGAGTGTTCAGGTAGGTGCACATCATTAGGCCATCTTTTTCTTCTTAGCATGGGGGAAGCAACATGCCTGGAGAAAATTTATTTTCTTAGAACCGGCACAGAGGTTTAAGACAAGACAATATTTTAGAGTTGAGTCATTCTTCCTTGGGCTGTTGTGTAGAGATTTTTTTTCTTTTCTGGTCTCCTGTGACCAGAGAATTTGGTTTCTCCAGTTCACAGAGTACTGACCAAGCTGAAACGGAACAATTCCAAATTGTTCTGTCTTTATCACTGTGTCCACCCTTCTTGCTCAACTGAAGTGACCCTCGAGTGATACTGGCCGATAAAAGAATTTTGGCAGCCGCTGCTAGGCTCCAAATAAATAAGGAATACACAGACTGCCTGCCTTGGACTGTTGTTTTCATTAGAATACTGCCAGAGTTGTTTGCAGCTAGTTCTGCATATAAACAATAGTAGATCTGAACCTTGGAGGTTATTTCCTGCCATAAATATTATAAGGATATGAGGTGAACAGCAGCTTTATTTTTCTTTTTAGATGTCATTTCAGTCCTTGTTATTTTCAGGCACTTCAACTGGAAAGACTTCAGTGGGATGATGTGGGATGCTCTCCTGCTTGCCTCCCCACCCCATAAAACAGTGTGGGAGATGCCCCATAGAAGACAGTATAGCCCTTCCTGCTGGGCTGCCCTTGCAATGCCAAGTGTTCAGCATTGCAGCTGGGTTACTGATATGCCAGCCCTCCTGCATTCCCCGCCCATTAACATCTCCCAGCTGCTGCTGCTTTTTAAAATAAAATTTTATTAAAGCTTTTTCATGATACAATAAAAGAAATGAAACTGATCTCAATGAAAACAAAAGCAAGGAGAGAAAGAGAAAATAAGCCACCAAAGGAAAATAAAAATATTAGAATCAAAAAGAAAAGTGAAGATCAGAAGAAAAACAAAAAACGACTTCCAATTTTTCATCTGTTTGTTACATAAAAGAAATGATTCAAAATATTCACTCTAGAACAGGGGTTGGCAAGGTTTACCTCGCTTGGGCTGGTTCATTCCTGCGGAGATCGCTCCGTGGGCCGGATCGCGTCTGTGCAGATGCAATTTTCGGCATCTGCACAGATGCCGCAAATCGTGCCTGTGTCTGCGCAGATGTGATTTCCAGTGTCTGCGCATGCGCAGATGCAATTTCCGGCATTGTGGAAGCCAGTCCCCGCTCTGTGCTGCGCTGGTACAGCACAGCGCGTAGGGACTCGCTGAGTGGGCGGCTCTGTTCGGGGGCAGCTCGTGGGCCATTTAAACGACCCCCGTTGGCCGCTTGTGGCCCATGGGCCGCAGATTGCTGACCCCTGCTCTAGAATGACACCTAGCTGATCTACTTTCTGTTAGGCAATATTTTCCCAGTCTTCGACCTAAATTGATTAATTCATTTTCCTTTTTAAACAAAAAGTCTCTAATTATTATTAATAAATGTCAGCAATAATTTTCTCTATAATCAATCAACTTTGTCTACAACAACTTCAACAATCGTTCCTCCATGTTAAACAATATTAAGTCTTTCCATCTTTGTCTCTCTGCTGTGATCCTATATTAAAATAATGTTCCACCGTTCTTTACTTAGTATGTATTCATTAGTTCACACCCAGTTCTGTATCTTCCATTCCCATTTCTAATTACACAATTTCTCTGTGTGGTTTCGCTTCTGTTTCTTCCTTCTGAATATCGCACATAGCCTGGTTGGTATTGACCCATGGCAGGGCCTTCTTAGTGATGGCTCCCCATTAGTGGCATGCCCTCCTTGGCAAGGTGTGTGTATTCCTCTTTTGCACACTATTGACTTTCAGGAGAAAGTTAAAAGCATTCCTGTTCACCTAGGCATGTGATGGATGAAAGAGACTCTTCCTGGCAACCTCAGCAGTCTTAGTTCTAAGGTTATGTGACTGTGAGCCACACAACTTTGCAACTTGGCATCCCTTGGAGGTTGTGCTTAATCTTTTTGCCTCCATGGTAGGAATTGGTTCATTTTTAGAGTTCTCTTATTTTGACACTTCTCGTTGGAATGAAGGGTCTGGGAGTTGAGAGGAGAAGAAGGAGGAGGAGGAAAAGAGTTTGGATTTGATATCCCGCTTTATCACTACCCGAAGGAGTCTCAAAGTGGCTAACAATCTCCTTTCCCTTCCTCCCCCACAACAAACACTCTGTGAGGTGAGTGGGGCTGAGAGACTTCAGAGAAGTGTGACTAGCCCAAGGTCACCCAGCAGCTGCATGTGGAGGAGCGGAGACATGAACCCGGTTCACCAGATTACGAGTCCACCGCT
The DNA here is from genome assembly GCA_034641385.1 of Darevskia mixta. Taxonomy (NCBI): domain Eukaryota; kingdom Metazoa; phylum Chordata; class Lepidosauria; order Squamata; family Lacertidae; genus Darevskia; species Darevskia mixta. The sequence goes on along the minus strand of JAWWNH010000062.1, from coordinate 1,740,447 downwards.
CTTAACCACTACACCACACTGGCTCTCAGAGAGGTCCCCATCCTCTGCACACGGCAGTTGCAGGCTGTTTCCAATTCCCAAGGGCCCCAATCCCCATGCTAGCTATCCTCCTTTCTTTGAGAAGAACAGACATTCACTGGCAAGTACAACATTTCTGTTCTGGTAGGCAGAATGGATCAAAGTATATTTCTGTAGATACAGACATAGCTAAATAAATACTGTACACACCTGTATCATAAGTCACAGCAGATCATTTTTACACTTTGAACCTGGGTACAAAAAATATCCAATGATGTTTGATTTCAGTATTTCATATTTGGCAATATGTGGCATGCAATGGTATGCAGTATTTTACCATCGTATTTGGTAGCTTATAGGAAATGTTCACTGTCTGGGTTTTTTTTTCTTTTTTTGACATGAAATGGCAATGGAATTGCTCGTGGGATTTAATGTGTCATGTTTACTTAAAATCAGAACATCCAGGAGACACCAGTACATTTACAGCAGTCAAATATCATAGCCGTATTTCCGGTTAGAAAGACGAGTTCGGTACATCTCTTAACATTTGCAAATATTTGGCTTCGGCTGATTGACATGGCCGATTTGAATTATACCTTGTGTCTTCTTTGCTCATCCTAATCAGACCTGATCTCGACGCCAATTGGACAGTAATTAGAGAGCAGATCCAAATGGACTCCATGGTTCTGAAGGGTCTCACTCCAAACAACAAGTACCAGTTTGCAGTCCGAGCGGCAAATTCATATGGATCCAGCCTGCCTAGTACTCCCAGTGACACTATCAGAATGTTCAGTGAGTAGAATATCCTTCTTTGATTGTTTGGCACTTAAAATATTCACGGTGGCGGAGAACTCTCTTTAGCCACTGATTGTGTTTTTTAAAGGCAGCCCCTTCTTCCCTGTTCCTTTGCTCCCTGAATCTGGCCTCACCGACTACCTGGAGGTTGGCAGCTTCCAGAATTCTGTAGAAGTTCAAGCCATGGGTGCAATTAAAGGAAGCCCCAGGCTAAAAAAAGAAAAACAGCCTCACGCTGCTCCCTTGCAACCACAGAATTCTCATTTTTTTGTTTTATAGCAGCTACATACGGAATTGATAAGCAAGCATCTTAGGGAGAAGAAACGCAGACAGCCCTGTGACTCCCTTTCTCCTGCAGTTCTTTAAAACGGAATTGTATATATTGCATGCACAATTTAAAGACGACTACAGAAAAAGACCAAAGTAAATCTAGAAGGTTGGAGGTGCTTGCACAACTTTGAGCACCGACTGAGAGGCGGGTAATGGGATGCGTCCATTTTTTTATCAGATGTTGTGGAGCGAACATTGGACTCTTATTGTTGTTGTTGTGGTGTGTGCGTGTGCGAGGGTTGTCGTCTCTTCAGCCTTTGGCTATCTTGCCTCCATACCTTGAATTTTGGGGGGGGAAACACCACACTCTTTGAGGATGCAAGAGCAGAAATAAAAGCTATGTGGAGTATAGTTACCTGCTACCAAAACCAGCAGTCCATTCTTGTACAGCTTACCCCGTGTCTCCCTGATGACTCTATTCTGGTTGTTTCCCTACCCCAGTTCACGTCACTGGCTGTCTTTGTTTGGTGTGAGGAAAGTTGACTGTAGTGCATGGCCATCCCTACCATTAGACAGAGGGACCCAGGCTCTTCAAGTGGCAGATTCTGCAGGCAGGGAGAAGGGTTGGAGAACAGAACGGTGTGTGTCATGTGGCCCACACTGTGCACCGTTAGCTGGTATGCAGTGAAAGATGCTGTCCCCAGAGCCGTAGGAAGGTCAGGTGGTACCCGGTGCGAAAAATTTCTTGTCATCCCCCCCCCACATTGTTTTTGTTTTTTGCCTGCAAAAATGGTTTTACATTATTTCATATTTTCTTACAAAGGAATAATAATAAGTAAAAACAAACTTTTATTTATATCCCGCCCTCCCCGGCCAAAGTCGGGCTCAGGGCGGCTAACATCAGATACATAACATTGATATAAAATCAAACAATAATTAAATTACCTCCTAAAAACATGTCAAAATCAAATTAAAGTCTAATTAGATGGCTTTCCGCAGGGTTAGGGTTGGGAACAGTAAGTGCTCCACTGAATTGAAATTTCAGCCTTCACGACATAGGAAAATAGCCAAGTAAACAGCTATTTTCATGGAGGAGGGTCAAGATATTAACTGATATGCATGAAATTTCATATATAGCTATATAATCCCTAGTGTAGTAAGATAAGAGCTTTGGAGCAGGCATTTTTTTTAAAAAAAGTTTTTTATGAACCACCCTAATAGGGCAGTAATTGTTCCTTGATAATTTGTCACCCCCTCCATGATAGAACAGGGGGCGGCTCGCCCCCCGCCCCCCACTTCCTACGCCCCTGGCTGTCCCATCACCTGTGTAGGAAGTGAGGTCACATCTGCACTATACAGTGGTACCTTGGAAGCCCGTCCAGCTTCCGAAATGTTCGAAAACCAAGGTGCGGCTTCCCATTGGTTGTAAGAGCTTCTTGCACTCAGCAGAAGCCGCATTGCACGTTCGGGTTCCGAAAAACGTTCGAAAACGGAAGCATTTACTTCCAGGTTTTCGGCATTCGAGAACCGAAATGCACGACAACAGAGGCGTTCGCAAACCGAGATTCCACTGTACATTTAAAGCACTCTTATACCACTTTTAACAGTCATGGAGAAACCTGAGAACTGCTGTTTGTTGAGGGTGCTGAGAAGTACAGATCCGTGAGGTTATCAGCCTTAGCTCCCAGGACTCTTTGGGGGAAGCCATGGCTGTTAAAGTGGTGTCAGAGTGCTTTAAATGGTTTACAGACATGGAACCAGGGGAGCCGCCATCCTGTCCTTCATTGCAGGCAGGAAATAGCTAGGGCCAGCCCTGGCGCGATGGCATCAAAACACAGAGAAGTTCATGGAGGAGTGAGGAGTTTTGACGGGGGTGCCATTTCTTGTTTAGTCCCATCCTCTGTGTGGACAAAAATGAAAACGGAGCAGGTTCAGGATGAAGCTGAGCAGAAGGATTCATTAAAAACCATGGTGGGTTTGGGAAAGGAGAGCAGTATTCTGAATGATCAGACTTGCAATGTTAAACCTGAATTCTGTTGGGGTGGGTTTTGTTAGCAGTGCTATTTTTTAATCCAAACTTCCTTTTCATGCCAGCCTCTTTCATCTCCTGTGGTCTTGGCCTTCATTCCTTGGTCCCAGTGGGACAACTTCGTTGCAAGTTGTGCAGAACCTTGAGAATTATGGTACTCGTTGAAGTTTCTTGGGTTTAAATTTAACTTCCGAACAGAATGTTTATGGAAACCTCTTCCAGGTACAATCTGCTCCATGGAATTTGTAGTCTGGAGTTCCTCCACGGAAGGTCATCTGTCTTTGTTGCTGGACAATCAATCTTCCCACATCCTGTTTATCTTTAGACATAAATTTTCCAAATCCTTCTGTATCCAAAGATAGGCGTCTTTTCCTCTGCTGCTTTGGGTATGATTGGCCCCTCTTAACACAGAAGCTCAATTACAGTGGTACCTCGGGTTCAGTACGCTTCAGGTTAAGTACGCTTCAGGTTAAGAACTCCGCTAAGAACAGAAATCGTGCTCTGGCTGCGCAGCGGCAGCAGGAGGTCCCATTAGCTAAAGTGGTGCTTCAGGTTAAGTACACTTCAGGTTAAGAATGGACCTCCGGAATGAATTAAGTACTTAACCCGAGGTACCACTGGAGTTGTTTTTCTCTTTGACATCTGGTGGGAGGGCGTTCCACAGGGCGGGTGCCACTACCGAGAAGGCCCTCTGCCTGGTTCCCTGTAACTTGGCAACTATTCCTCTCTCTAGAAAATAAATGTATGGATGAACATGGAGATATGACTCAGAATGAGTTAAATGCCCCTCCTGCACACAGTGACTTTGTGATTCCAGCCTTTGAGAATAAAACCTGTTTCTCTATAGCCCCAAGTGGCTTATCTCTAAGTTACACGAGCAAGGGTAAAATGGTCAGATGGCTGTATATCCAAAGGAGCAAAACACATACAGGTACTCCACACACAAGACACACTCAAACACTCGGGCCCAGGCTACCTGAGAGATTGCCTCTCCCTGTTCAAACCTGCCCGGGTGCTAAGATCCTCAGTTGAGAACGGGGCTGCTTTCATATTACGGAATTCTCTCCCAGGAGAAATTAGATTGGCTCCCTCTTTGCTATCCTTTCGCTATCCTGTTCAGGTCTTTGAAAACTAAGGAGCAGACAATGTTGATCACTGGGCTGCTGTCAGGGCAAAAAAGGATTTTAATTGCAGGTTTTGGTGTATTTTAGCTATTGTTCTGAGCTAGTTTCCTTCCATTACTTTGTGTTTTAGAATGCTATTTTTAAATGTTGGAAGCCACCCTGAATCCCAACTGGGGAAAAAATAATAAATACCCAACAGAAGAAATAAATATATGAAGAAACATGCCTGTGATGCATCCAAGAGATGCCAATGCATGTTGGCTCCCCACCGACAGCAGCTGCCTAAAATTAAGCTCAGGTGTGATGAAAGAATGTGAGTCTGGAGAAGCAGAGGAATGACTGGGGCTGATTCTGCCTCATAAGCAACAGAAGAAGCTGAGGAAGGGCCAAACAAAGAGAAACAGCCTGGGTGCAAGAAGAGGAGAGGGGGGGAAATTACTGGAAAAAGAAGATTGTAATAATTGTCAGTTGGCTTTTAGAAAAGGATAGGTTGTCCTCAATCTTCCTCCATGATGAATCAGGGGGCTTAGATCTAAGAGCAGAGACCAAGAGTGCCTACAAGCCCTGTTTCTTAACATATCTAGCTATTCAGGCAGCTTCTTGCATAGTCAGATTGCATGGTTCAAGATAGCTCTGGGCCCAGATTGCAGCAGATTGATGGGAGAGATCTGGCAGGTTCCTTCTACTTCAGGCACCCCCAAACTCGGCACTCCAGGTGTTTTGGGACTACAACTCCCATCATCCCTAGCTAACAGGACCAGTGGTTATGGATGATGGGAATTGTAGTCCCAAAACATCTGGAGGGCTGAGTTTGGGGATGCCTGCTCTAGTTCATGGGCCGCCACTATACGAGCACCTAACAGAAAGTGGCTTTTTATATATCATACATACCAATACCCTGTTTCCCCTTTTTTAATACGTAGTCATAAAGTAAGCCATGGCAGGTTTTTTTAACCTTTGCGAGGAGTAAGACGTACCCCAAAAGTAAGCCATGGTGCCGCCATTGTTCCCATCGCCTCCTCAGCCCCTCCTGCATGCGCAGGGAGCCAGCGAACCAGTGAGAGGCACGGGGGGGAAACATGCCTCTTGCGGAGTTCTGCCCCGCCTGCTTAGCGCGCAGGGAGAGACGCGTGCCGGGGGGGGGGAAGACGCCTCTTCCTGCCCCACCTGTTCCCCGTGCACAGGGAGCCAGTGAACCAGCGAGAGGCACGGGGGGAAACGCGCCTCTTGCGGAGTTCTTCCCCACCTGTTCAGTGCGCAGGGGGAGGCTGTACCGTACCATACTGACGTAATAAAAATAAGACATCCCCCGAAAATAAGCCACCCTGTGTTTTTTTGAGGAAAAAAAATTATAAGACGGTGTCTTAAAAAGGGGGAAAGACGGTATTATTGTTGTTATGCAGAATTATTATTGTTATTGTGATAAGTTATACAGTGGTACCTCGGGTACCAGACTTTTAGAAGACATCTGAAGGCAGCCCTGTTTAGGGAAGCTTTTAATGTTTAATAGATTACTGTATTTTAATATTCTGTTGGAAGCCGCCCCGAGTGGCTGGGGAAGCCCAGCCAGATGGGCGGGGTATACATGATAAATTATTATTATATTATTATTCACTCCTATAGGGAATAGTAACAAGCAGCTCATGGAAACTTGATTATAAGGAAGAAAGAAGCTGCCTTCCGTCGCTGATTCTAGATAGCTTGGCCTTCAGGGACTAGGTGTGTTTGTGCAACATATCTCTGCCCATTGCATTTACCCAGAGGTCTTTGCAGTGTACAAGCCCCTAGCCTCTGCTTTTGTTTTGGTGGGGTAAGCAATATTTGGTGGTGGTTGTATGGTTTTTTGAAATGTAAGTTAATCATTGCCAGATAGCTCAGTTGGTTAGAGCATGGTGCTGATAATGCCAAGGTTGCAGGTTTGATCCCCATATGGGACAGCTGCATTGCAGTGAGTTGGACTAGGTGGTCCCTTCCAACAATTCTGTGATTCTATGTCCTCTGAGCAGTTCACATAGAAAGCAAAGCAGGACATCTGGCTTCTCCCCCCCCCCCCCGTCAAGGCCAGTAAATTACCCATCAACTGGAGTGGAAGAGGCTGGTCTTTCTGCTTAAAGGTAAAGGTAAAGGGACCCCTGACCATTAGGTCCAGTCATGACCGACTCTGGGGTTGCGGCACTCATCTCGCGTTACTGGCCGAGGGAGCCGGCGTACAGCTTCCGGGTCATGTGGTCAGCATGACAAAGCCGCTTCTGGCGAACCAGAGCAGCGCACGGAAATGGCGTTTACCTTCCCGCCGGAGTGGTACCTATTTATCTACTTGCACTTTGACGTGCTTTCGAACTGCTAGGTTGGCAGGAGCTGGGACCGAGCAAAAGGAGCTCATCCCGTCGCAGGGATTCGAACCGCCGACCTTCTGATCGGCAAGCCCTAGGCTCTGTGGTTTAACCCACAGCACCACCTGGGTCCCTTGTCTTTCTGCTTAGTTTTAGCCATTAAGCAAAGCTACCTTGTGTAGACTTAAAACACAATGATTTCCCAGACGTAAGTGGTGTAAGCTTGTGACATTGGCCTCTTCATGAAAAGGCATTGTATGTAAGCTGTTGATCAATACTCAGTTGCCACCTAATTAGCATCAGCAGGAGGTTTTTTCAGCTTCCTATTTATTTTAACAGGGTTGATTTGCTATAACCTAATCCTTGATTATTTAGAGAGAGGCTTCCTTTCTCGATGTCTCCCCTGCAAGGTTTTCAATTAATTACGGGTGCAGGATTACAAGGATGGCAGGAAACCTTAAGTTGGTGTCGGGTCATTGCAAGATCAAGACTTTGTAAATGAAATACTGCATGCCCTTAACAGCTGTCGCCCACTTTTTTTGGATTTCTGGAATCACCATTACTTTAACAGTTAATTGATCAGTTGCCCGTTATGATCTAGGGAGCTCTTCCATCAGTTGCATAAAACTTCATCTCATTCTCGCTCCAGGAATAATAGTAGAGCCTTTTACAAATATCCCTGCTTGCTTAGAGAGACGGTGCTATTTTATGGCACTGTTGCATTGCATGTCATGACCGGACAGAGGAAATGAGAGAACACAAAGAGCTGAAACACTTTGGGGGGTTAGATAGCTTCATCTTCATGTGTGAAGACACCAAAATAGGAGGAGACTGTAAAAACACATGGCCATGAGACTTACCAGCTGCATCATTGCTTGCCTTTAAAAAAAATCTCTTCAGCTAACAACGTAAAGAGTTGATGTATTCTTTGCAGCTGAAACTTTTTTCGCAGGCTTGGAGAAGTAAGATGAAAACTATTTCTGACTGTGGTTCCATGTTTACCATCTTACAATGGTCTGAAACAGTAAAAATAAGGTAAAGGGACCCCTGACCATTAGGTCCAGTCGTGGTCGACTCTGGGGTTGCGGCGCTCATCTCACTTTATTGGCTGAGGGAGCCGGTGTACAGCTTCCAGGTCATGTGGCCAGCTTCTGTTGAACCAGAGCAGCACACGGAAACGCCGTTTACCTTCCCGCCAGAGCGGTTCCTATTTATACTGAGTACAGTGGTACCTCCGGTTACGAACTGAATTCGTTCCAGAGGTCTGTTCTTAAGCCGAAACCGTTCTTAATATGAGGTGCGCTTTCGCTAATGGGCCTCCTGCTGCTGCCGCGCCACTGATGTGCGACTTCGCTTGCATCCCGGGGCAAAGTTCGCAACTAGGGGCATCTACTTTCAGTTTATATATATATATCTAAGTAGGCTCTAAATCCAGTATGTATCCCACTGCATACAGAAAGGACATATTTAGCAATAAACAATACCTGGCTGCGTTGCTCACAGATAAACTAAAGCTGTAATCCTAAGCATGCTCATTTCGGAGTTAGCCCCATTGACACAGTGAGATGTTCTTCCAAGTAAATAAGCTTAGGGTTGCTGTGTAAAGCTCCTAGAATATCTCAAAAGATTGGAAAAGCATCTCTCTGCTACTCATTTCTGGTTTTTTTTTTTTTTAATGTACCGCTTTTCTTAAATGTAATTTAAAAGTAAAAACAATAAAGGATCAAAAGGTGGCTAAAGAGATAAAAGTTGTAAAAAGCAGAATGAATGCAGCCATATGTAAGAGGGAGATATGTTAACATCTAGAAATGCTTTGTGCGCAGGTACTTGGCTATCCAAAAAAAATATGAATGAAATGAATAAATTTCCTGCTCCTGAAAAAATCATCAGGATTTTGACTTGCGGAAAGAAATGAGACATTTTAGGCTGTTCTAATGCTCTGTCAATATCCAAAAGTGAAATATTCCCCTGTGAGCTAAAGCTGTCTTGCCAGGCTCTCTACCCTCACATGATGTTCTCTTCAAGGAGCAAAGACCTGATATTCAAGGGCATTTGAGTAGAAATTAGGCAGCCTTCAGCAGAGCTGTAGCTACCGGGGGACGCGTGGGGTGGGCTAGCTGGGTTGTTTGCCCCAGGTGAAACCTCCAAAGGGGTGCTATTGAGACTCCCAGCCTCTATGTGTGTATGTATGCAAATGCAAGTGGGTGGGTGTGCCAAACTGGGTCTTTGACCCAGGTGAAATAAAGTCTAGTTTCGCCCCGCCTTCAGGACCCTTTAACCACATTGTTCTATTTTACGTAGCCTGGCGTGCTCTGGCCCTTGCGGCCATGAAGAGTCAGACACGACTAAACAACTAAACAACAAAATGTGACTGGAACAATATGTGTATGTGGCTATACCAACTTTGTCTTTGCAGGCCCGGAAGAGTTAGGGAGTGGAAGCTACGGCCATCGTTACATTACAGAATCTGGACTTGGAGACGACGAAGGAGCTGACATCGATGATTCAGACTACGATATTTACATTGACGAGGTAAAGCTAAAAGTGCCACTCTGGTGTTTAGGTACCTTAAAATATTTTTGGGGGAGGTTACAGTGTTGAGGTCTGAAAAATATGAGGTAAAAATGTATAAGCTCATGCACATTCCGATGACATAATACGTCTTTCTCTGTATGTTGGGGGTGAGGAACCTTTTTTGTCCCGAGGGCCGCATTCCCCCAAGGGACAACCTTCTGTGGGCCACATGCAACCGGTGGGTGTGGCCAGAGGCAAAAGTGGGTGGGTCAAAGATTCTTATTTTTGTTCTGTTGGTTGCTGCATGCTGGCCATGCAAAAGCCAGAGGCTTTTAACACACACATAACGGCCTCCATTCTCCACCCAGGCAACAAAAGGCATTATGTCTACCAGCTCCATCTGGTACGCAGGCTGAGACCCTACCTGCCCGCAGACTGTCTTGCCAGAGTGGTGCATGCTCTAGTTTTCTCCCGCTTGGACTACTGCAATGTGCTCTACGTGGGGCTACCTTTGAAGGTGACCCGGAAACTGCAATTAATCCAGAATGCAGCAGCTAGACTGGTGACTGGGAGTGGCCGCCGGGACCACATAACACCAGTCCTGAGAGATCTACATTGGCTCCCAGTACGTTTCCGAGCACAATTCAAAGTGTTGGTGCTGACCTTTAAAGCCCTAAACGGCCTCGGTCCTGTATACCTGAAGGAGCGTCTCCACCCCCACCGTTCAGCCCGGACACTGAGGTCCAGCGCCGAGGGCCTTCTGGCGGTTCCCTCACTGCGAGAAGCAAAACTACAGGGAACCAGGCAGAGGGCCTTCTCGGTAGTGGCGCCCGCCCTGTAGAACGCCCTCCCAGCAGAGGTCAAAGAGATATACAACTATATAACATTTAGGAAATACCTGAAGGCAGCCCTGTTTAGGGAAGTTTTTAATCTGTAACATGTTAATGTATTGTCACCCAGAATGGCTGCCCAGAATGGCTGGGGAGACCCAGCCAGATGGGCAGGGTACAAATAATAAATTATTATTATTATTATTATTATTATTATTATTATTATTATTATTATTATTACAATGCACATTCCTTCCATGCAAAGCACTTGAGAAGGGTGCTGTTTAGGGCTGTTAAGGGATGGAGCAACAGTTCCAAGAGACAGATAAGAGAGACGTATTTGTCTCCTGGCCTGAGTTTTCCCACCCCGCTGTATGTCTTCATTTGCTTTGGTCCCACTGACTCCTTTTGCTTCCTCGTGTGATCACATGAAGCCATAACCTTTTTCAGACACAATGTGTGTTCACTGGATGTGTGGAGGAGAGCCTGTTTGAGTGCAGCAGCAGGACTGTGAAGAGCCTACTCTGTACATGCAGTTGGGGGGCCTGTTTTTTGCAGGACATGTAGAGCTGCCTGACCATGGATCTTCGTCACAAAATGTAGAGAAAGGGGGAAGTCTGAGGAAGATGAATGCAGAATGCAGGATCCAGGATCTGGAGTGGCCCAATTAGTTCTGGTGAAAATAGAGGGGAAACGTTTTAAAAACTGGGATAGTGAAGTCTTAGCCTCGCAAGGGAATACAGAAAACAAAGGGGAAAGGATTTTTAAAGATAATAAAAGCCTATGTAACTGTATCTAGCCCAAACTGTTCATGGGACCAGTCTTCTGGCTCAAAAAAGCAGGCTCAAAATAAAAGAAAGAGAGAGAGAAAGGAAAGTCAGGAACAGCTTCAAAAACTGGAGGTGTAGCATGCTCAAAGCAAGACGTCGCTGCTTCTCGCAAAGAGGAGGCAAACGGCCAAGCTGAGCTCTAGGAACCCCCAGCACAAACAGAAACCTGCCAGCAAAATCAGAGTGAAGCAATAATAAGTGGAAGAAGAAGGGAGCTCAAATGCTGAAGGCAACACATCCAAATGTTATACTGGTTTGCTTCATCTTGCCCCTTCTTTTTCTCACAGAAGTTCAGTTTTTCTCCGTTAGATTCAGGGGGAAGACACCTGCAGAAACAGTTTTCCATTATTTTGGGGTATCAGGGTATTTTTGAGGCTAATCAGGGTGCATGGAGACTCGCGAAACTGGCTGAGAGCCACTAGCCATAATTCTTGTACAGTGGTACCTCGGGTTACGAACCGTCCTACTTAGGAACGCTTCGGGTTACGAACTCCACAAACCTGGAAGTAGGTGCTCCAGGTTGCGAACTTTGCTCCGGGATACGGACGTAATCCGCTTCCGGGGCATAGCTGTCAACTTTTTCCTTTTTTAGCGGGAAATTCCTGTATTCTGAATAGGATTCCTCGCAAGAAAAGGGAAAGGTTGACAGCTATGTTCCGGGGCCGCGGGAGGCCTATGTAGAGAATGGGCAGCTCGGGTTAAGAATACTTTGGGTTAAGAACGGACTTCCAGAACGAATTAAGTTCGTAACCCAGGTACCACTGTATCTTCTTCACACTGGTAAATGATCTCAGCTCAACTAAGGCTGGGCCAGACTTTCTGCTTTCCACGCTCTAGAAAGGCCACCCCAGCGCAGCCAGCCATACAACTTGAATAATATTCACACTGATGTCAGTTTGACTAAATCCTGGCCAGCTTTTCTGCTTCTCACGTATCAAAGGGGCAGCAGATGCAATTCTGCCCTTAAACTTGCTTAAACAAGGGTTCTTGAGCAAACACTGCTCCTATTCCACTTCATGGCTCTCTGGGGCTCTTGACTTCATCTTGCATGCAAACAACAACAACAACAACAAGGTTTTTCAAAAGGATCCTTCCAATCCGGATGACTGGGCATTAAAATGGTCAATGTGGTTCTGTGTCGGTCAGTGCAAAGTGAGGTGCTCTGAGGCAAAATATTTTAATTTCACATGTAAACAAATGATATCTCAACTGGGCTTGACAAACCAGGAACAAGATAGGTGGATAGCTCAGTGAAATCATTGTCCGTTTTGGAGAGACCCCTTTGGAGCTTCCCCTGATCCCTTTGTTTATATCAACTGGAATCATTTTGTGTTTTTTGCCTGCTGTACGGCAGCTGTGGTGGTGGGGAAAACAACAGATTTCATGCCAGGTATCATTAGGCAAGAGATCAAAATAAAGATGCCAGTATCACAAGACCTGTGCACAAGTCTACGGAATGACCACACTTGGAATCCTGTGTATCGTTTTTGTTTGTTGCATCTCAAAAAGGATATTGTAGAGCTGGGACAAGTGCAGAAAAGGGATACTAAAGTAATGAAGTCTCTGGAGCAACTTCCCCTACAAGGAAAGGTTATGACATTTGGAGTTAATTAGTTTAGAAGAAGGTGAGTAAGGAAGGACATTATAATGCTGTATATAATTATGCATGGTTTGTAGAAAGTGGATATAGATGGGTAGGAGAGCTGGGTGTGTGTGTGTGTGATCACATTTGCCAGCCAATACACACCTTTGGTTTCAGATAGTACATGGATAGACGAGTCTAAAAAGCCTAGGACATACAATTTTCATGGCCCTCTAGTGGCTATGATGGCTCATTTACCAGAAGCAATGTATTTAGTATACAGTGCTCTGGAAGTGTTTACAGTGGTACCTCGGTTTTCGAGCGTCTTGGAAGCCAAGCGTTTCAGTTTTCAAACGCCAAAAATCCGGAAGTAAATGCTTCCGTTTTTGAACGCACCTAGGAAGTCGAACAGCTTTCGCTGCGTGATTTTCAATTTTCTCAATTGAATTTGCAGCCAGCCCTTTGCGCCTCGGTTTTTGAACGTTTCAGAAGTTGAGCGGTCTTCCAGAACGGATTACGTTCGAGAACCGAGGTACCACTGTACTTGATTCTGACCAAACTAAACCAAAATCTGCAGTTAATTATGCTAAACTTACTTTTACCTTTCTGTCTTTCATCAGCTCAAACCACTTCCTGCTATCAAAGGTGGCAACAGGAAGTTTTTGGTTGAAACCAAGCTCACGCAGGAGTCTAATGCAAGGCTTCTTTCTAGACTGCTTTCATCGGCTTCCTCTCCTATTAGTTCCCCTACAACAACTACTCTGCCGCCACGTACCACCACAGCAACCAGCATTACTGCCAAGGCCACCAGGTGGAACAATGGGGCTTCAGTGGTGCGGCAGTCTGACCTGTCCTGCGATGAAACCATCTGCTCTACCGACAGCTTCTGTGTCAATGATTACGAGCGGAGTGGTTCTCGTTGCCACTGCAACCTTGGCAAAGGAGGAGAGAGTTGCTCAGAAGGTTGGTTTACTTTGGTATTTGCGGTGTATGCTCTGCAAGTTGTTTTTACCCAGGGAGATTTGCAAAGGAGCATCCTGTGTGTTTGGTTTAGCACTAGTGGGCATACAGGGAACAGCTGGAAAAGGGTTATGAGCAGGTGGGGAGCTACAGAAAAATCTATGGCGAGAGCACACATTTACTATCTTGGGCGTTAGCTGGTGTGGGTTCTTCAAAACCTAAGACTGTGAAAGGCTAAAGGGAAGGCAGAGCCAGAGGCGTAGCAAGCCCGGGTGGTACCCGGGGCGGATTTTTTTTGTCACCCCCCCCCACCACTTTAATTTAAAATTTTTTTTAAAAAAATTAAAAAGTGTCACCCCCCTCTGATGGTGCCACTTTGCGAGGTGTGGGGGTTTTGTGTGTGTGTGTGTCTATTATCTCTTTTTTTCAATAAAATTAAAATAATAATAATAATAATAATAATAAAATGTAAAAAAAATAATAAAAATAAAAAGTGTCACCCCCCCTCTGATGGTGCCACTTTGTGAGGTGTTGGGGGTTTGTGTGTGTGTGTCTATTATCTCTTTTTTTTCAATAAAGTTAAAATAAAAATAATAAAAAATAATAATAATAATTAAAAAAAATTAAAAAAAAATTAAAAAGTGTCACCCCCCTCTGATGGTGCCACTTTGTGAGGTATGGGGGGTTGTGTGTGTGTGTGTGTGTCTATTATCTCTTTTTTTCAATAAAGTTAAAATAAAAATAATAATAAAAAAATGATAAAAAATTAAAAAATAAAAAGTGTCACCCCCCTCTGATGGTGCCACTTTGTGAGGTGTGGGGGGTTGTGTGTGTGTCTATTATCTCTTTTTTCAATGAAGTTAAAATTAAAAAAAAAAATTTTTTTAAGTGTCACCCCCCCTCTGGGGTGGAACCCGGGGTGGCCCCCCCGCCCCCCGTTGCTACGCCCCTGGGCAGAGCCAGACTGTCAGATGTGGCTGAGAAAGAAAATTTCAATAGAAAATGCCAAATGTATCTATTTTATTTGGAGGTGAACTGCTTAGCAATATGTTCTTATTGTTGTCTTCCAGATGTCAGTATTCAGTATCCTCAGTTCTTTGGCTACTCATACATGACCTTTGAACCTCTGAAAAATTCCTACCAGGCATTCCAAATTACTCTCGAATTTAGGGTAAGTGTGTATGACCTTGAATCCACAAAGCCCTTTTAAATAATGGGTTACATTTTGACTCCTGGGAAGAATAGTCAACTGGAAAGTTTTGCAAAACACCCCTTCTCCTTTTGAAAAGCAGCAAGGTTTTTGATCTTTTTAAAGAATGAAATATAGGAGAACTGTGAAACGGTGTCTTGGCGCTCCTCGTGCTTCTTGAGAAAGAAAGAAATTCTGAAGCTTAACGGAGAAATTGTATCCAACTAGAACAGGTAGAATATTGTGCTGGCAGTCATTTGAGGCCAAGTTAGCATTCTCTCAAGGAGACTCAAAACATGACTGAAATGGAAAAGCAGCCTCCACTGGACTTTCTCAACAATTTTTGCACGTGAAGCCTCCTTGGTGATGTGATTCCACATAGAGGGAGTCAAGCAAAGAAAAGCTCAGGTTCCAGTAAAGCAAAATCAGGTCACAACCTGAAGAGCTTCTCCAGAAGCTCAGGCTGGAGAGTTGTATGACCCAGCACAATTGTTAGTTCAGCAATAGGCAAACCAAGACTGGGTTTTAAAGAATGCTCCAGCTTCATTTGGGTGAGTAGCTCCACGCCCAGTAAACAAAGCCTCTTTAGTTAAAGTTGCCTAATCTGCTTCACTAGCTGTTGACTGTACAACAGCTTTTGAGGGGCAGTAACCGACACTTTGAGTATTAGCAGTTATAGGCAGGAGCCCAGTTAACACAGGGACACTGCTTTACCAACTGTCAAGATTAACCTTTTCACGCATCATGTTACTCCCAATTTTGTCCGGTTTTTATTTTTATTTTTTTGCCTAAAACACAGATTGTTTATTTGAAGCAGCTTTGGTATTGCTGGTTTTTCTTAAATAGAATATTGAACAGTTATGCATCTAACTTTGCATCTTGTTTGCATTCGAGGGGAGTTGATGAAAGCAAAACCGAGCTCCCGGTGCAAATCTGAGATGCGCATCTCTGTACATCCCTTGTATAAAGCATGCGCTCCTTTGTTCGGAGAGCATTCCGAGAAGTCATAGCAACCATCAGTCCAGTTTTGCTTGGTTCACTACCCATGAGACTCAAGCCTGAGTCACCTTAGCTTTGATTGTTCAGTGAGAATTGGGACACTGCTTTACCAACTGAAAGAGAATTAGGAAATGGCCAGGGGCGTAGCAAGGGGGCGGGCCGCCCCGGGCACCACCCAGCAGGGGGTGACAAAATCCGATAAAAAATTTAAAAAAATTTTTTTTTTTAAATATTTTTTTACTTTTTTTTTAAGGCTATTTTTGGCACTGCCGGGGTGGTGCCGCAGGGGCGGCCAGCGAGGAGCGGTGTCACCCCCCTTCACTGGCCGCCCCTGCGGCTACGCCCCGGCAGCGCAGCGCCAAAAATAGCCTCGGGCTCCTCCCCGTTGCTGGCTGACTTGCGGCGCCGCGGCATGCAGGAGAGGGGCGGGCCAGCAGCCAGGGGGGTGTCACCCTCGTGGCTCTGGTCCGCCCCTCTCCTGCATGCCGGGGCTCCGAGCCTGCGCCCAGGGAGCCCAGCTAGCGGCGAAAAAAAACGCTGAAAGGGGGCGAAAAAGGAAAACAAAGCAGGCGCTTTCAAGCACCTGCTTTGTCTTCCTTTCCCCCATTCAGCGGCTTTTTCCGCCGCTGGCTGGGCTCCCTGGGCGGAGCCCCAGCATGCAGGAAAGGGGCGGACCAGAGCCACGAGGGGGTGACACCCCCCTGGCTGCTGGCCCGCCCCTCTCCTGCATGCCGCTGCCCGACCGGCACCCGCTTGGAGCAGCGGCGCTCGTGCCGGCGCTGCAAGGGGATGCCGGCAGCGGCTTCAGGAGTCCCCAAGCCGCTGCCGGCCCGGCATTCCCTTGGAGCGGCGGCACGAGCAGCTGCCGCACCAACAGGTGCCGAGCAGCGGCTTCGGGAGAGTCCCAAGGCCGCCGCCCGGCATCCCCGGGGGCGGGGCATTGCGCTGTGCGTGTGCGTCATGACGCACGTACACGCCACGACGCCCCGCCCCCGGGGGGTGCCTCTCGGCTTCCCGCCCCGGGTAGCCGAGAGGCACGGAACGCCCCTGGAAATGGCAGACCCATTCGTTTCAAAACAAAATCACTCCCCTTCTCTCATAGTTTTTGTATTTTATGGCCCGTGTTTTAGGCTTAGCGGTTTTTGTATTTATCTGTAAGCCACTCCAAGCAGAGAGTTGCAATTGCTGAAGCATTGGAAGGGATTCTGGGACATGTTTCCTGGGTCATGTGACCGAGCTGTCACTATGCTGTGGTGGCTAGAAGGACTGGGCTTGTGACCAATCTCAAATCCTTTCTCAGCTGTGGAATTCCCTTTGGTGTTGCCTAACCTAACCTGGGACGCGGGTGGCGCTGTGGGTTAAACCACAGAGCCTAGGGCTTGCTGATCAGAAGGTTGGCGGTTCGAATCCCTGCAACGGGGTGAGATCCCGTTGCTTGGTCCCTGCTCCTGCCAACCTAGCAGTTTGAAAGCACGTCAAAGTGCAAGTAGATAAATAGGTACCGCTCCGGCGGGAAGGTAAACGGCATTTCCGTGTGCTGCTCTGGTTCGCCAGAAGCGGCTTTGTCATGCTGGCCACATGACCTGGAAGCTGTACGCCGGCTCCCTCAACCGATAATGCAAGATGAGCGCCGCAACCCCAGAGTCGGTCACTACCAGACCTAATGGTCAGGGGTCCCTTTACCTTTTTAACCTACCTCAAGTGGCAGTTGCTAGGATCAATTTAGATCCAATTTAGATGAGCAATTTAGAAGAGTTTTGGAATAAACAACAAATGAATAGAACAACTTGGGCTGGCCTCATTTATATTTTTGCGTGCTTCTGTATTCCCAGGCTGAAGCGGAAGATGGTTTGCTTCTGTACTGCGGAGAGAATGAACATGGGCGTGGGGACTTCATGTCCGTGGCCGTCATCAGACGAAGCATTCAGTTCAGGTAAGAGCCACAGAACGATGCCGGTGGAACTTTGGTAGTTTGGCTCCGTGTCTGTAATACAAACATTGTCATAGCCTTAGTGAAGCTTTGGAGAGAGCTCCTCAGGTGATCCCCTGCTCAAGCTTCTATTTAGCTACTCTCCTGGCTGCCCCTGGTTGGGTACATATTGCCTGGAGGCAACCAAGCAGAGATGTTTTTAATAACTGAGAGGGAGGAAGAGAAAACAGGCTCCCGCTCCCTTTTCAGACTTCCAGAGTGCCACAAATGAGTTGCAATTGGCATGGGCGATGTTGCTGATGTTGCCTGTTTTGAGCATATACAGCTAGATTCTTTTCAGGAGGACATCTCTGTGAATGAGATATGTTGCAAGGAGAAGGGCGCAGGCAGCGATCTCTCAGAAACCTACTTCTTATTTTCTTTTAATCACACCCAAGTGATGGATGCCAAGCAAAGGGGGAAAGAGCACATTGCACACTTGTGCGTCTTTGTGTTGGCTGGCTGCTGAGGCTTCCTTGTCAGTCAGCTCACCAGCAGCTTGAGTTTCATATAAAGAAAACCGGTATTTTTTAATACAGGCCTACCTCTCACCAGGGAGCCAGGAGAATTCCCAAGATAAATTATTGTGATAGCAGTAAGTCAGATTCTAATCCTGTGCATCTCCAAAACCATCTTTGAAATGTGTTGGTTTCTTGTTTATATATGTGATATATTTTCCTGTCTGTAGCCAGAGGATGTGAAAAGCTCAAACTCCTCTCTATGGGGAAAGGAAAGAGATTAAAGGAAACTCTCTCTCTTTCTCCTTCTCCCTCTCCCTTTTTGTCCATAATAAAAGAAGGTTAGATCTAAGCGTCCAGTCAACAGCCTTGGGGTATGAGAGAAGATTGCATCATCAAAGCTAAATAGGTGTGGACCTGGTTACTAATCTGGATGGGAGACCACTTAGTGTGTTGTTTTAAATTAAAATATATGCTTAGTTGTTATAAAGAGATAAATGTGAGCCATATGTTTGGATCTCATACACTGCTTTTGAATGTTAAAAGAAGCGGAGCGCTGTCTTGAGGGAAGATCCTTTAGGGTGAGTTAAGTTCGGTCATTTCCTGAGAGGTTGTCCTGTTGTCCTGTTGTCAGGTTCAACTGTGGTACTGGAATTGCAGTAATTACAAGCGAGAACAAAGTGAAGCTGGGTAATTGGCACAGTGTGACTGTGTTCAGAGATGGACTGGATGGATGGCTTAGGCTGGATAACAACCGTCCAGTTTCTGGTAAATCCCAGGTGAGTCATATACCGCTTATGAAAGGGAATGCTCTTTTTAAAGCGTTTTGTGCTGGCAGTGGGAGGGCGCTGGAGTGCCAGGGAGTCCCCAGAACCAGGAATGACCAGCTTCTGTATCCTCTCCCAATATTCTAGGAGCCAGAGCAGCCCAATGTAGTTGTGTCTTGTGACTCTTCTGGGGACGTTTGGAGAGTCCTTGGTGCTCTCCGTACCCCATCTTCCCACATGTCACTACCTACACCTGTTGCTTCACTTTTACCTCTAGGATTAAATCACTCTAAAATATCCCAAAATCAACAGCTGCCCCCACCTACAGAGTTGAAGAGTCTTGCCAAATATTATAAATGGTGAAATGTATGCAAGGTACCACCTTATAAGTCTGCTGGCTTCCAGTGTCTAAATCAGCCGACGACCCTAGAGGGTTAAAAAGACTGTTTGCAGTAACTTTGCTGGATAATTGAGATGTCAATGTAGGGGTGAGATAAGCCTAGTTTGAATTTGTTTAACAAAAAATAATTAATGGTTTATTAACCAACGCAGAGAATTGCAATCAGGGAGCTAAATTGTGAAAACCTGTTTGGTTCAAGCTTCAAATGCCTTTCCTAGCTGATATTATAGTCAGCCTATTTAATTTAATTTTATTTAATTTTTCATTTCATTTCATTTCACATCACCTTATATTTACTTCACTTCACTTCACTTTACATGGCTATGGAGAATCCATAGCAAAAGGCTGAGGGGTTGGACGTGTGGCTCTCCAGCTGCTGTTGGACTTTAACTTCCATCCACGCCAGCTACCATGTGCAATGGTCAGGGCTAGTGGAAGTTGCAGTCCAGCAACATCTGCAACCTACAGGTTCCCCACCTGTGCATTAGCTGAAGCAGGGATCAAAGCCCTTCTCTCTGGCTTCCTGGCAGAAGAGGCCGTGTGTCATCCAGAGAGCACACCTTCTCCTCACCCCAAATGAAAACATTTAAACACACTTCATTGTATACGTATAGGGTCTTGCTTCTAGAACCAATGCAATGTATAGAACCTGCATGTTTCTTTTCCTTAGAAACAAAACTTTGAGCCATTAAAACTATATACTTATTGTATTTTAATGTTCTGTTGAAAGCCGCCCAGAGTGGCTGGAGAAACCCAGCCAGATGGGCGGGGTATAAATAATAAATTATTATTATTATTATTATATATCTGGATTATAGTTTGCTGGGGCTTCTGAGAACCAGGTAAAACTGCTTGGAAGGATTTCTGTGGTTTGCCATCTCTGCCCCGGACCTGTGACTAGTAAATTTCCTCCCTTCCTCAAATCCTGGAGGTGGGCATGTTTAGAAGCTGTTTCTTATCGCAAGGCACTGAATTCTCTAGTTATGATGTTGCCCAAGGCATGGACTGAAGGCACATGATGCAGCGTAATTGCTTAAGCTAAGGAAGTCTGAGTCTGGTCAGGCTAAGAACATAAGACAGGCTCTGCTGGATCAGACCAAAGGCCCATCTGGCCAGCATTCTGTACTCAGAGTGGCCAACGAGAGACACATGGGAAGCACATAACGGGGGCTGGAGCACCATCCCACTCTCCTGCTCATGAGCTTCACCCAGGAAGTGGTATTCACTATCACAGACGGGGCCAGCCCTATCGTTGGACAGAGTGATGCAGCTGCGGCAGATAGTGATGGAGGAAGAGCGGACAGGAGAGTGTGAGCCATGCAGCCTGCCCTGTGCCACCTAAGTTTAGCCTCCTGCTCTCAGGTGTAACTCTTGTCTCCAGTGTTGGAAATAAGAGCTATTCTGGCCAATTTCTGCACCTGGAACAGGGAGTTTCCATCTTGGTTTCTACCTTAGGAAGCACAACGTCTTGGGCCAGCCCTGGAAGAAAAGTGAGATCTCTAAAAGCTCTAAATAAATTAACAGGTCTATCCTCCTTCAGCCAAATTTCCTATCAGTGTTTCCACCCCACTTTCTAGGGTCAATACAGCAAAATTACTTTCCGGACTCCCTTCTATCTTGGAGGTGCTCCTACCGCCTACTGGCTAGTGAGGTCTGCAGGCATCAATCGTGGCTTTCAAGGCTGTGTCCAGGCACTCACGATCAATGGGAAGATCATGGACATGCGGCCCTGGCCTCTGGGGAAAGCTCTTAGTGGGGCAGATGTCGGTAAGTGCGATCTTCTTTTCATCCTTGTCCATGAGAGAGAGAAATGGGTTGCTTCCTTCCGTACAGAAAAGCTAACCAGCTCTGTCCAATCATGGTTTAAGTTTAACCTTGCCCTGCCTTAGAGCTATGTTCTGTTTGCTTTCGTAAACTTTAAAATGGGCACAACAGGAACCCAACAAGAGCCTTGACAAAATGGGAGCTTTCTTAGAAAGGGGGCTGGCTGTTGCAGATAACTAACAATATTTTTATTTTATTTTGTTTTTCTAAGTGCACAAGCTAAAATAAGACGTGAAAAAACCAAAAATCCTATAAACATTTCACGATTGTTATTGCAGCTTAAACTTAACCTAATATTGTGTGTGTGTGATATATATATATATATATAGATGATAGATAGATAGATAGATAGATAGATAGATAGATAGATATAGATAGATAGATATAGATATAGATATAGATATAGATATATATTATTGTCATTGCCCCCTTCGGGAACAACAAAATTACTTGGCTGCTCCATCCACCCAGATAGGGCACTCCACACAAAAACAAAACAACTACAAAAACACTGATTAAAACCATACACACTGATTAAAAGCATACAATGATAAAACATAACAGGTAAGATTAGATGACTTCAAAGTCCAGGCTTCCCATTCAAGGCCGAGATCGCTCTGGGAAGAAGCTGTTCCTAAGATGGCTTGTTCTTGTCGACATTGTCCTGTATCTCCGTCCCGATGGCAAGAGCTCAAAGAGGCGGTGACTAGGATGCGATGGATCTTTTACTATGTCCAATGCCTTTCTGTGGCACCTCATGGCATGAATCTGCTCTAAGGTGGAGAGCGAGCAGCCAACAATGCTCTCTGCTGCCTTAACAACTCTGCACAACCCCATCCTGTCCTTGGTAGTACAGCTTCCGTACCACACACATAAGCCATAAGTGAGCACGCTCTCAATGGCACAGTGATAGAAGGCAAGCAGCAGCTTTTGTGGAAGATGGTTTTTCCTTAGAATTCTCAGGAAGTACAGTCTCTGCTGCACCTTCTTCACAAGCCCCCTTATGTTTGCACTCCAGGACAGATCCTCCTGTAATTCAATTTAATATTGGATTTATAGAAATGAATTCTAAATACCATTCAATTTGTCGATGGCAAGTCTACTTTTGTACGCAACTTGTTCATATGTTGCAAGGTTGTACATATCTTCTATCTGTTCATTGAAGGGAGCTGCATTTGTATTTTTCCAGTTCATCAATACCTGTCTTTTTGCTGTAGTAAGGGTGCAGAGAGTCCCTTTGTTAGGTTCCATGTATTGGATATATAATTCAGATAACTAATAATCTTGCACACAACATCCCAAACTCACTTGCTCTCAGGTTCCTTGTGTCCAGTCTGACTTGTACCCTACTCCATGGTAAACCTCACTAGCCTAGACTCCTGCTGACATTTGCCAGCACCTTTTGTGGGCTCTAGCCTGGAAAAGAATAGAGAGTCTGTTTCAAGTCCTTGGTTAGCCACAAGTTCCCATACATGCTGCTCAGGCATGGTCTGCCCATGAGGCAGACTGAAGCATCTGCCTCAGGATGTAGAATCCCATGGGCTGGTGCCCCCACAGGCACCCTGCCCTGACACCACTGGGATCACTCCCATCAGCCCCAGCTAGTGTGCTCAGTGCTCGGGAATTATGGGGATTGTAGTCCAGCAGCATCATGAAGGCTAGCCCTGGACTAGATGGGCCAAATGTCTTGACTCATTCAATGCATATCAGACCCTCATAGCCCAAAGATATTCACAAGATCTCTCTTCATCATCACTATTAATTAGAAATAACCTGGTGTATCTTCTAGGGCCAGATTTGATCCTCCAAGGAGTATGCACTTGCCCTCCAGTTGCCAGTCTCAAAAGTTCTTGCAGAAGGAGTCAAGGGCTTTTGCTATGGGTCTTTGGAAGTGGGACTGAAGCCAGTGACCCATTCACATCCTTCCCATTGGCCTTCCCATGAAACTAGTTTTATTTAGTTACTTATTAAAGGCTATACACAGTCCCATTTTTTTCTCCAGTGCTCTTGGAGTGCGGGGAGGTGGTATTCTTAGGCTGGGTACTTAAGGTAAAATGGTAAGATCTGAGAAACCCACCTCTTCAAAGCCACAGTTTTCTTAGATTTGGAAGAATTTCATTCTCTATAGAAAACATGTAGGGCTGCAAATGTTGTCTTTCAAAATTCAGACAGCCGTTCAGTTTAGCTTCTTGCAGCATTCATTAAATTAAGAATGAGATTGTATACAGCTCATGTTTTGCATTGTCCAAGAAGTCCTGAATGCCCCGGTTTGAAGATTAAAGTGATAATGTTGATTTGAGTGAACAGATGGGAAGAGAAGAGGTGATCAATTGATGGCATGTGTCTCGAAAAGGTCTTTGATTGGATTAATAGGCTTTTATTCGTAAACCTTGATAACTCAATTCAGTCCCCTCAATGCTTCCTTTTCAGCAAGTTGTCAAGGCTGTCTTTCAGTCTTTAGAATTTCTTGCTAGTGGCATTTATATCAACGCATTCATCAATCTTCAGGGAAGAGATGAGTTGGGATTTTATTAGCATAGAAGTCAAGACAGGTTGGTTGACAGCCTCTGCACACTTACCTAGGAGTAAGCCACGCTGGAACTCAGTGGAGCTTACTTCTGAGGAGACGGGCCTGGGGTTTCACTGTCAAGTCATTCGGTGTTGCCTGAAATGGGTGGAGATCCTGTGGATTATCACCACAAACAGCTTTTTAATAGAGCCCCAGACTGTATTTTGGAGATATTCAAATTCTCTGGCAATGTTAACAGCTACAGATAGACCTTGGAGCCAAACTCATGGGCTTCTCAGCCCAAGGAGCCTCCAAATGACCACGCAGAGAGCAGCAGTGGATGGGGCCTGTGACAAACAGCCCCACAGGGCTTCAAGACCTCATGCTGGGTGCCTGGGGTCCAAGACCATGCCAGGGCCCACAGAGTGTTATGTTAGTCGTTACAAAATTCTTCCTTTCTTCTTCTTTTAAATATAGTATAGTCGGAGTGGCCAGCTAAGCATCTAGGGAGGCTCATTTATTTTATTTTATTTTAAATAATACAGTGGATCCTCAGGGTAAGAACTTAATTTGTTCTGGAGGTCCGTTCTTAACCTGAGGTACCACTTTAGCTAATGGGGCCTCCCGCTGCCGCCGCACGATTTCTGTTCTCATCCTGAAGCAAAGTTCTTAACCCGAGGTACTATTTCTGGGTTAGCGGAGTCTGTAATCTGAAGCGTCTGTAACCTGAAGCGTCTGTAACCTGAGGTACCACTGTATATTCTTAGGCTCTTCTGCAATGGAAAAGTGTTTATTCCCAAGTAAATGCATTCAGCACAAGGGAGGAGGAATCAAACTCTGCATGATGGTGCAAATCCGGATTGACAAACTTTATTTATTGATTGTCTCTGATATAACAGGAATGTAGAAGCAATTAAAAACATGGGATGTTGGAGAAGGCAGGAGAAGGGAAGTGTTAATTGTGTGCTGTCTTAAGACACAGCTCTCTGGCATTATGCAGTGAGGACCTTTCTATGCCACAGCAGAGAGAGAGAGCCTTCATCTCTTCCAATGCCCACTATCACTGCCATCCATGCCAACCCTTGGATGCCCAGTGACTGTGTTGGTTCCTGGAAGGGTGGGCTGGTGACCAGACCAGATGGAGAACCTGCTTCATTTTGTCTTTGCCTGTCCTATAAAGCTCGGCAGGGACTGTGGTGCAGCTCATTCTGCTCACACTATGGTATCCACCTAAGCTTAGCAGCTGCCACAAACCCTGGTACTGCTGCATCCCATAGAGTTGCGGTGATTTCCAAATCATGCCTGGACTTCATGGGTAAGGCCCCAAAGTCCAGGATCTATGTTTACCTAACTGCACCACTGTCCAGTGTGGTGTAGTGGTTAAGGGCAGTGAACTCATAATCTGGTGAACCGGGTTCGCGTCTCCGCTCCTCCACATGCAGCTGCTGGGTGACCTTGGGCTAGTCACACTTCTCTGAAGACTCTCAGCCCCACTCATCTCACAGAGTGTTTGTTATGGGGGAGGAAGGGAAAGGAGATTGTTAGCCGCTTTGAGACTCCTTCGGGTAGTGATAAAGCAGGATATAAAATCCAAACTCCTCCTCCTCCTCCTCTTCTCCTTCTTCTTCCTCCTATGGGAACCATCTGAGGAGACATTGCCAAGACTGCTTGTCCTTCCCGTTTTTGGGGAGAGAGGCACTGCAAAAACCTTCTTCCTATCCTGAGAGAAGCTCTTCTTCAAAGGTTAAATTGCAGAGCCTGCCTCTTGAGAGTTTTGAGAAATCTGGGCAGTGGCTTAGCTTTAAAGTTACTAGCAACTCCCATAGGTGACAAACCCCAATCCACTTGTGATATAATTATGGAATATCCTCCGGGGGGGGGGGTGGACTTTTCATTGCTTGCTTCTCTAAGGAATTCAGCCTTGCTTCAGGTTTGTGATCGATCCTGGAAATCAGTTAGGGGAGAGCATGAGCTCTATTGTTGCTGCCACATGTGTGCAAAAGCAATTCAAAAGGGAATTCAAGTCTAGTCCTTATAGTTGCCAGAGCTGGGGCTTAACTCCTGCGGTGGAGAAACAAACTCTCTCTGTATTTTATTTCTCCCATTTTTTATGTTCCCATTCAACCTATGTCCGTGGGTCGTCTATAGCTGGACATAGGCTTCTAATAGATTTTGAGAACCAGTGTGGTGTAATGGTTAGAGTGTTGCACTAGGAGCAGTAAGTAAGTAAGTTTTATTTACGGCCATTGGCCCAACACATAAAAAACACAATTCCTACACAACATACAATATTTAAAACCTTCGGCAGAGGGAGAAACCTTCTGCTCGTTACTAGATAAAAACACAGACTGTCCGTCTTCCTATTTTTGCATTGTGGCTCCTGGATTTGCGGGATTCTCCTGGCCATACCAAATCCCTTTTTTTCTTTCTTTCTTTAAAGCTAAGACTCTGTTCAGGTATTTGGCAACAGTGCGTGATCTAGATGGATTTTCGTCGTTCAATAGAAATCTTAGTTTGGTTTCATTGTGCACTAGGAGCTGGGAGAGCAGGGTTCAAATCCCCACTCGGGCATGAAGCTTACTGGGTGACCTTGGGCCAGTCACCATCTCTTAGCCTAACCTATCTCACAGGGTTGTTGTGAGGATGAAATGGGGATCAGGAGATCCTAGGAAGATAAAGGTGACATAATACTACTAACTAATGATAATGCCAAGGCAGGGTTATATAGATGCAGGCAGTTCTTCAAATAACCTGGTCCTACCATTGGGATACTGGCAAGTCTTAAGATCCAAGCTGCACATGACAAGGGTGGTCAATGATTAGATTGCCTGATAACTTCTACATTCACTAAAAGCAGCCATGACTGCTCCACAAACCATGGTGAAAGGCAATGGTTATTGTTACATGACTGACAGATTCCCATGACAAAAGTAACTTCACCTGCACAGAGAAAACTGTGGGTCAGGGAGAAGGATTCTAGCCTAGACCTGTGCCAAGTTAAGGCTAACTTGAGCTGTTATGGCACCAAGTCTGGTTGTTAAAGATGTAACATACTCCTCCTAGTGTCTCCAGTACTAAGTAATAGACATACTTTACTGCAGCTAAATACTTTGTGATGCTACCGTAATTATTCTTTCAGAATGGAAATAATGCAGATTTGCGGCAATGGGTTTGAACTATACCTATGTTTTTTCAAGTGATACCAGGAGTTTGGGCTTCTCCCTTCAATTGGCTTGATATTCTAGGTTAGACATCGTCTGAGCCAATGCATTCAGTCATGTTACACTGACTCTTGGAAGATGCCACTTCCAAGCTATTCAGGTGGTGCCTTTCGGGTTATTCATTTAAGCAGCCTAAATATAGAGACTTAAAAATGAATGGGCTGTAGAAATGCTGCTGTTCTGTTTGTGTAGATTTCCGCTTGCACAACAGATATTCCCCTTCCTGACCTCTCCCCTGCAGCCCCCAGCACGCCCTCAAAATCTGCTCCCAGAGCATTGAGGGATTCTCTGGAGCAGATTTTCAGGGCACACAGGGAGAAGAGAGGAAGGAGAAGTCTTGTTGTGCAAGCAGAACTCCACTCATGACCCAGTGGTCAACTGGGTGAGCATAAATTGCAGCAGACTATTGTTGGACTTCAAGGGATGCGGGTGGCGCTGTGGGTTAAACCACAGAGCCTAGGGCTTGCTGATCAGAAGATTGGCGGTTCGAATCCCCGCGACTTGGTGAGCTCCCGTTGCTTAGTCCCTGCTCCTGCCAACCTTGCAGTTCGAAAGCACGTCAAAGTGCAAGTAGATAAATAGGTACCGCTCCGGTGGAAAGGTAAACGGCGTTTCCGTGCGCTGCTCTGGTTCACCAGAAGTGGCTTAGTCATGCTGGCCACATGACCCAGAAGCTGTACGCCGGCTTCCTCGGCCAATAACGTGAGATGAGCGCCGCAACCCCAGAGTCGGTCACGACTGGACCTAATGGTCAGGGGTCCCTTTACCTTTACCTATTGTTGGACTTGAATTCCTCCTTGACTATAAAGCTCCCTGTGTGGCTTTGTGCCAGTCACTCTCTGCAGCTGTCATTCAACTTTTCACCTTCTCAAAGAGTTTTAGGGAAATTATTTGGTTATTATGTTTTAATTCCTACCTTTTAAAACCCCTTTGAGGCATTATTTATCACAAGGAAACAAATTGCTTATTCATATTTCTTTTGCTAGGATGTTTATCTGTGTCTTCTTTAACTCAGCTCTCATTTTGGTTACTATACTGTGGGGAAGAACAGTGTAAATTACTACTGCGTATTTTTTTTTATTTAAAAAAGAGAAACACCTTAACTGCACATTTCACAAGATGATGTGTGCTGAAATATTTAAATGCTCCTCAGAAGGATCTTTGAGGCATTCTCATCTGTCAGTCTTCTGACAGTTTCTGTGTTGCTACCTCCAGCCATCTTCCTGTTAGATGGCAAGATGATAGAGATGTTGATTATAAAAGCCCGTATGTTGACAATATGGATTACCTGCCACGCAGATGGAACTGTTAACAGCAAACCGTGTAGCAGCGGCTAATAAGCTTAGACCCTGCTGCTTAACACCTCCAGCTCTTACTACAGCTTCCCTCAAATGCAGAAGGAACAAAACAGCACTTAAGATAATTGAGGTTAAACAACAGCAAAAGAGAGAGAGAGAGAGAGAGAGAGATGGTACTTGCAATGTAAACAGTCTGGCAGTGTGTGGAGATTTGAGCAACCTGTCCAAGAAAAAAAAACACTAATGAAAAGTGGGAGACACCACCAGTCTGTCTGGCAAGTGATCGCTTCTGGGAAGTCAATGCAATTAGTTCCTGTTGCTGCCATTTTGTAAAGCCTCTGTGGCCTGCAGCTCAGCCACTTAATCCGGTGCTTAGACTTAACGCGTTGCCTGGGAAAAGATGCGTTTACGTAGCAGATCTGGTGCAGATCTCTTTGTGCGCAAGTGATCGAAAGCAAGTAGCTAAATTAACCCATCCCTTCGGGTACCTTGAATGACAAATCAGTGCATGTGTTGTGTTCTACTTTTAGGTGAATGCAGCAGTGGAATTTGCGATGAGGCTTCCTGCATAAACGGTGGCACTTGCACAGCGAGCAAGGCGGACAGGTACATCTGCCTGTGCCCGCTTGGATTTAAAGGGCGCCACTGCGAAGAAGGTGAGAGGAGGACTTGCTGTTGATCTCTGCAGTTAGATGCCAGCATTTGGTGTGTTTTATGGCAGTGGTTTCTTAAGTGATGCCTCCAGATGTTGGACTACAAATCCCATCACCCACTTCCGTTGACCCTTTATGCTTTGCCTGATTAGAGTTGGAGTCCAACAAGGTCTGGAGGTCTTTTCACTGGCTACCCCTGTTACTACAGGCTGTGTCTGCACCCAGTTTAATCAGGGACTGCTCGACTGACTTGCACCACTAACATCCCATAGCTGGTTGGCTATACACTGGTTTAATGCTGCTGCGTACCTCACCACTGTGGTTTGCTTGCAATTTAGAATCTCTTACATTATCTCTGCTTTCTGAAGTCCTGCTTTCTTTCCTCTTCCTGCCTTCTCCTTTGTTATTCAAGTGTGGAATACACACAAACTTCCCTACATTGACGGTATCCCTGTTCAAAACAACGTCATACGCGAGTGATCATACAGACCTGTTGTTTTTTATTGTTTCCAGGTCTAAGCAAGTGATTTCTCTGCTACATTTTCACCTCATTTGGTTCTGTATCAATTGAGGGAATGTTCATAAGTTCCCGTTTATAACCCTTTGCCTCCCAGTTACAATTGAAATGGAGCTTGTTTCACTTGTAGTTAAGAAAAGAAATCTACGGAAACCATATTGACCATAAATGGGTAAGGTGGAGTATCTGATGTCAGTGTGGACAAACCCCAGTTTCCTACATAATGGGTTGTTGTTGTTTAGTCGTCTTAGTTGTGTTCGACTCTCTGTGACCCCATGAACCAGAACATGCCTTGGAAACTCGCACTTTCTTCTCAAAGCTTCTCCTTTTTTATGTCCATGGAGTTTTCTTGGCAAAATACTGGAGTGGTTTGCCAGTTCCTTCTGCAGGTGGATCACATTTAGTCTAAACTCTCAGCTATGACCTGTCCGTCTTGGGTGGCCCTGCACGGCATAGCTCATAGCTTCTTGGAGTTATTCAAGCCCCTTCGCCACGACAAGGCAGTGATCCATGAAGGGGACATAATGGGTAGCAAAGTGCTATAAGTGACATGGCCTTCTCTAACCTGCTACCTTTGAGATATTTTGGACTACAACTCCCATCATCCCTGACATGCTGTCTGAGACTGATTGGAATTGTAAACATCTGGAGGACCCTAGGTTGTGGAAAGCTGGACTACACAGATGTGTGCTATTAAAAAATTATTATTAGTTGTATAATAAACCATCTCATCTGTTTCTGAAACAGCTTTTGGCTGTTATTTATCACTATTTGTGAAGTGTTTCAACTTTATATGTGGTATGGTTTCTAGTATTGCTTTTCTACAAGTTTGAAGTGAAGTAGACATTGTTTCCTTGAGGGCTTTTAAGTAATGTGTTTGCTTGCCCTGTTCTTTCAGCTTTCATTCTCATCATACCTCAGTTCAACGAGACTTTGAAGTCCTTTGCCACCATCCCCTGGCCTTTGGAACCACAGAACTACCTTTCCTTCATGGAGTTTGAGGTCACCTTTCGTCCCGATTCGGCCGATGGGGCACTTTTGTATAGCTATGACACAGGCAGCAAAGACTTCCTGTCCATTAGCATGGCAGACGGCTATGTGGAGTTCAGGTTTGACTGTGGTTCAGGAACTGCTGTAATCAGGTAAATGCAATTTACTAATTATTTATAGAACTAATTAGCCATAATTATTATTTTGCTGTAGAAAGTATCTGTAATTCTATACTTAAAATAAAAATACGATGGGTGGAATCCAAAGTAGCGCTCTGATTTCTCCCTGTACAAGGGAAGATCCTCTCCCTCTCCTCTGAAATTTTTTATTTGGGTTATCACAACACTTTGAAGCAAATTTGGGGAGGAGAGGGGCACAGGTCCCATTGCACAAATGAAAATACTTGGGCTAGATGAATAACTCCCCTGGAATGCAGGTTGTCCACCAATGTCATAAACTGTGGTTATTTTCATGGGAGGAAGCTTCCCCTGGTCTCATGTGCTCCTTCCTCTTCCAGCACAGCAATGATAAGTAGATCAGGAGCTTTCACTTCCAGTGTTAGTTAACTGCAGTGTAGCGTTCTGTTCAAGCCCTAGACCATGGTTAGTCAAAGGACTGCTTTGATTGCAAAGACAGGCTCAGGCGGACTGAGCAGAACAGACCAATAGTGGGTTCCATAGTTTGGAAGGTGGTTTCTGCACATGCTGTAGAGCAGGGGTCAGCAAACTTTCAGCAGGGGGCCGGTCCACTGTCCCTCAGACCTTGTGGAGGGGCGGACTATATTTTGGAAAAAATATATATGAATGAACGAATTCCTATGCCCCACAAATAACCCAGAGATGCATTTTAAATAAAAGGACACATTCTACTCATGTAAAAACACGCTGATTCCTGGACCGTCCTCAGGGAGGATTTAGAAGGCGTTTGGGCCTGATCTGGCCCCTGGGCCTTAGTTTGCCTACCCATGCTATAGAGCAGTGATGGCTAACCTTGACACCCCAGATGTTTTGGAACTACAACTCCCATCATCCCTAGCTAACAGGATCAGTGGTCAGGGATGATGGGAGTTGTAGTCCCAAAACATCTGGAGTGTCAAGCTTAGCCATCACTGCTATAGAGGGAACTGGGGGGCAGGTGAGGCTTGTCAACCTGGGAAGGTGGCCCATCTAGGAGAAGGAAAACTCTGATCCTAAACCTCCGCTGCCTTGCAGGATATCTTTAGGAAAATAAAAGGCTAAGGAGTAAACTCTACACAAATCCGGAGGGGAGTCCCTAAAAGGGTTGGATGGTGCCTTGTACGCCTCCTTCCGGCAACTCCTGCAGCCAAGCTGGCGCCAAACGTATTGCTCTGCTTTCCTTTGGGCCACATCAGCGAGGCCAAGAGAGGGGCCCTGACGTCTGGGCAGCCCAGGACCTCCATGCACACTGCCCAGGCTTGTGCCCTGGAGAGCTCACTTCGGTGCTGCTGACACAGCAGCTTAGCTTCACCCCCAGAGTCACACTCCGTTGTCTCTCAAGACAGAGGGACGCCGACAACAACAGTTGAGTTTGACTGCCGTTTGTTAGGCTCTGACTACACAGCAAGCTGTAGTTAATCGAAACTGGAAGCAGAAGCTTCTGAACCCCTCATGACTACGCCAGCAGGGGCAGCCCAGGATGCAATGCTGCTGCAGGCAAAATGCCCGGCCACCCCCCCCAACACCATCATCCCCGCAGATCCAGGCCCCTTCCCTGCCCCTCACGTTGTGCCTGCACTGCTGCCAC
Source organism: Darevskia mixta (assembly GCA_034641385.1). Taxonomy (NCBI): domain Eukaryota; kingdom Metazoa; phylum Chordata; class Lepidosauria; order Squamata; family Lacertidae; genus Darevskia; species Darevskia mixta. The sequence goes on along the minus strand of JAWWNH010000062.1, from coordinate 1,708,604 downwards.
ACTGCAGCTGGAGTGCACCCTCACCCGAGGCTGCACTCGCACTACCACCACGATGTAGCGATGAGTGCGCAGCGTTAGCAGTGAGGGCAAGGGCACCGTGGTGGCAGTGTTGGCAGCATGGGTGAAGCCACAGCAGCACAGTGGTGGGGAAGGAACAGGACGGGTCAAATCTGCCACCAGAGACAAATTGAAGGGTGAACCTTGTGCACCTGAGTAATTGGAGCGTGGGGATTGGCTTGTGTCAGGGCTGCCCCCCTTCGCCGGTCGTTCAATAAAGAGTCCGAGTCATCTGGCTTTGAAGCCTTTATCTAAGCTCATTATACAATGCAGAGCAAGTCATAAACATGTCTAATCAATCACTAGCAGAATCCGGAAGTGCGGAGTTGCGATTTTCCCGCCAACAGAGCCATCGGGGAAAACGAAAGCGTTGTTTCCTTTTCCTCTGTCTTCCCCCCGGACGTCCTCTCTGAAAGCTCCCAGGTCTCTCCCTGCTTAACTCAAGCCCTGGCAACACCTCCCCTTCTGGCCCACTGCCGCTCCCAGAAGCAGAGGAGGAGTCCGTTGTTAAAATCGGCAGCTGTTCTCTGTAAACACTGAGAGCTGGGCTGGAAGGGGGATGGAGCTCCCTGACATCCTGTTTCCTTCATGAGAAACCAGGTTATCATGAACCATGGGTATTCATGGTACCCCCAAAGCATCCAGTTTATTGTGAAGTGGGCTGCCCCTATTCCCTGCTGCTTCCTTTGTGCTAGCAAATATGAAATTATTAAGTGTCATAACCTGAATTTTCAGCACACACAAACATCCACTAGTGCACTTGACAGAGGACCCATGGTCCATATGACTCTTCAACTCGTAGAACTTCCTGCAGAACATTCTGTCTAGTCATTATGTAACCACTAGGTAATACTATGCAAGACACGGTACCCACGTTTTCTTCTTTTTCTCTTCCCTCCTTGTTTCTTTTTGTTTTGTATCGTAACTGCTAGTCTTTATTTCGAACTGTAAGCTGCCTTGTCGGTAAGGCAGTATATAAATAAAAAAAACGCAAATTGCACTTGGTGTGCACAAGTTTCCAATATATTTCACCTTTTAACTTGGAGGTGTCAAGGACTGAACATGGGATCTTTTGCATACAAAACATGGTGTGTGGTCCTCACCTCCATCTTAGCTACGGTCCTGGATAATTGTAACACTAATTGCTGAAAGCAGGACACCTTCCGTGACAGGTATCTGTGCTGGAAAGAGGACATAATGTGCATATTGCTCATTATTAAGTAGTCAGCCCCATCTGGCTTTTTAATTACATATTGATCTGAGGTGATTATTACCCTATTATGTATCGATTTATCCTAGGTAATTAAAGCCTAATTGTTATCAAACGTAGACCGGGAGTGGAAAGGCTGGATGACATTGGCAGATGATGATTATTACTTTTTTTTTCAAGAAAAAGAGATGGCGGGAGGATTATTTAGTAAAATGTTTTTCTAGCATTTCCGAGTGGATATTTACTTGAAGAAATGTTAAGAGCTCATCAGAGACAAGGTGTAAAATGTGACATGCATTTGAAATCCAAATTTGCTCACTGTTAAAATTGACATGACATTTCAGCTTCTTCCATAAGTCTTTACTGAAAGTAACATGTCTGGTGGGAATTTAATTTGCATCTATCCATTATATATCAGCTGCTTTTATGTTTTCTCAGATTAGTGACAATTTGTAAAGATTACTGTGGTGCTTTTCAAATTTTTCCTTTGGGATGCATGGAAACACAGTTGCGAATTACGATTCTTTCTCGTGGTCTCTCTTCATAATTCGGCTTATGGTTACAATTGTGCATCCTCAGAGAACGCCTAATGTATGAAAAACATTGCTTGATATTTAACCGTAACAGGTTGTGTAAAACATACAGCACGATTCATACACTCCTGCAGATCTCCATGGAATGTTATTGGGTCTTTCAATTCATTCTGCTTCCAGCCCACTTGTTGCCAGTCCTCAGCTGGTTCTTCCATGACTCGCATAATTTTCCCCATCTACCCTGCTCTCTGGGCCGACCCACCCATGAGGCAAGGTGAGGTGACTGCCTTGGGCGGCAGGATCCACAGGGGCATCAAATCCTGATATAGATAATAATTTCTCCTCTTGTTCCTGATGTAGATCTTCACGCACCCCTTCTTCCTTGTTGGGGGGAGCGCCGTTTTGTGGTTAGACTTGGGCGCCAAAATGTATTGGATCATCCCTGCCTACTCCTTTCTGAGGCTTTTATACATGTGTTACCTTCACAAAGAGATTTTTTATTATTATTAACATTTCTATCCTTCCCTTCCCCCCAAAGGACCCAAGAAGGGCCAGCAGCAAACAATAATTCTTTTAAAAAAACCATTAGGAACACCTAAATACACTTGAAAATATTAAGAACATCTAAATGATTAAGCATAATTACATACCTTTGGTTTATTCTATACTGATTTGGTGAGTGAATTGTACAGTAGCTTAGATCTCCTTAGAAGTCATGGCTTTGGGGTAAAATGCTAGCCATTACATCTGCTGCTCACTCCAGACACAGTACAGCTGGAATGCTAAACATCTGAGCACCTGAACTTTGGAGAACGACAGTGTCTGCAAAGCAAGCCACCTTCATAGCCCTCTAGACTGTAGAGATGCACCGAGCTGGGATGGGAACTTATTCTAAAGCTGGCTTGGCTAACTGGGAGCCCATGAGCCACATTTGGTGCACGAAGCATTTTCAGCCGGGTCCCAATTGCAACACCAAGTTTTAATTGTGGTGTGGTAAAGGGCTTACCTGCAATTTCCCGGCAAATTTATTTTCAGAAGTTACAAGCAAAATGTATACTCCACATGTTAGCATTAACTTCTCTCTTGGTGGTGATGGAAGGGGCTCCATAACTGTGAAATGTGGCTCTTGGGCTAACTATTATAGAGCCTGAGCATCTGTGAAGTAGCAAAATACATTTCTGGCACCTAAATCAGGTAAAGTCCTTGTAATCCTACTTTTGCTAAGTATCGCCAGGAGAGAAAGTACAGGCCAACTCTTAGCTTACATGGGGGCACACTCTGGATATAGCATGTAAAGCCAACATTGTGTATACTCAAAACATATTGGGTTCAATAGCGGGTGGGATTGCCAAAGACCTTTCCCCTGGATGCCCACCTCCTTTCCTGCTCTGTGGGTGTCAGGCATCCATGGGGTCAAGGTAGGCTGGTGGTTGCAGCACCATGGATAGCTCCACAGCTTGGAGGTGACCTGAAACCAATGGGTCTCTCCCTCCAGTCCACCTTTCCTAAGCTCCACCCCTTGGCTGACCCACTGGCCTGAATATGAGTTCTTCGTCCTTGTGCCATTGGGTAGGCATAATAGGTTACGAAGCACTTGGTTCCTTTGCTGGCTCAGAGTCAGGAGACAGCATCTGTGAGGGTCTGGACCACCAGCCTCAGATTGTATGGGCTTGGCCAGTTCCTCCTCCTCCTCCAATTCCAAGCTTTCCATGGAAGAGTGTAACTGATTCAAATGTAGGAAGATACAAACATCTTTGGGCCTCTCGCCTATTTGTTCCATTTCCTTTTTTTAAATAGGAGTGAGGAACCCATCAGTTTGAACCAGTGGCATGAGCTCAAAGTGTCTCGCACCGCAAAAAATGGCATATTGCAGGTTGATCAGCAAAGACCAGTTGAAGGAATGGCAGAGGTAACAAAAAAGTTTTATTTATATATTTATATTTATATTTATATGTACATGGAATGGCTTGGTTTTAAATATTGGGTTTAATCGGGTTTTGGATGTTTGGTTTACATACTTTCTGGTTCACTGTCCAAAAATAAAAGAAGTGGTTGAACAGAAATTCAGCTGTGTTGTAGCAAAATAAAGCCAGTGGCACTGTCCACCATGTAGATATAAAATACTTGGGAGGTATAAAAAATGTTTGGGAACATAACCTAAAGCAACCTGATTAATTCTGATGCATTTCCCCCCCTGACAGGGAGCTTTCACACAGATTAAGTGCAACCCTGACATATTCATTGGTGGAGTACCAAGTTATGACACTGTAAAGAAGAACTCTGGTGTCCTGAAACCTTTCTCTGGGAGTATTCAAAAGGCATGTGTGTGTCTATATTTATATAATCTGTCCTTCCTGCAAAGAATTCAGATCTGTCCTTCTGAGAAGGGGTAGAGCATTCCTCAGTTGTCTCCCATCCACAGGTACTCAGCTAGCCCAAGACTGGATTAACTTCAGAGATGGACCGATAAGAGGTGCCTTCAGATCTTTCTGTGCTATCCGCACACTCTGTGTGCAAATACATTCTGGCTGTTGCTCAAGCTGCCTCAGAACATTTATTTTTGGCGCTTGAAATTCTAGCACCCTAACAGAGCAGTCCAAAGCCCTTTGAGGCTGAGCTGAGCTTGAATGGAGCAGAAATGTCCCTCCACTTACCTCTGCTGGTTGAACTACTGCTGGCAGTCAATGGCACTTGGTGGGTGCTGACTTTCTTCCACCTGATGAACGTACAGGCAGGACAGAAGCCCACAAGCAGTACTCCCACTGACTGGGGCCAGCAGAAACCCCTGAAACAGGGTGTTCAGAGGGAGGGGCTGAGCTGAGCAGCTACTGGATCCCATGTGTCAGCACTGAACCTGATTCAGATATAAGCTAGCATGGGGATGAGGCCCAGTCATTCCGCCCCTGCCTTCCACCATGACTTCCATGAGCAGCCAAGGTCTAGGTGAGGCAGTGGCTAAGCTTCTCTGGAAAGTCCCATTGTGGAGCGGAGGATTGGATTGCACCTGAAAGTATCTTCTCGATACATTCTTTTAGGATTCAGAAAAACAAGTGAACTAATGGTGGTGGTAGGTTTTAGGTTTATTTCGCTTTTTCCAAAGTGCATGGAGATGTGCCTGCAATATTCTGTTTGATTGCAAGTGCCTCTTGAAATGGGGAGTTAAGCACTTGCTTTATATGAAATTCTGAGCTGCCCGTAGGAGCTAAGCTACTTGGAGCACTCCCTTGGGCTAGTAAATTGCCAAATGTTTGATCATCTGGAAGCTTTAGAAAATAGTGAGAGGTTCTATGGTTGTTTTTCCTTTCAGATATTGTGATCTCTATACAGCTGAGTGTCATAGCTGCTTTAGGAAGAAAATTTTCCCGCATAAAATTGGGATACACAGAGCAGACTTTTTTGCATACACCCAATAATAGGTCCTGTCCTTCCCTTCCCTTCCCTTCCCTTCCCTTCCCTTCAACACTCACATTTACAGTTCATAGTTTTCCCTAAAGTGCACATTTTGTACAGTCTTCCCCTCAAGTATTCATTTTTGTATGCATTTCCCCTAAAATAAAGTTTTGTGTGAATGTTTTAAACTAGAATTTGCATTGCTAAATTTGGAGAAGTGCATAATCTGATTGAAAGCTGTGTTCCAATCCAGGTATAAATCAGGGAGTGGAGAATTGGGTCAGTTCGCTTTAAACCAGACTGAACAAATTTCTCCTTCCTCCTTAATACCCGTATAAAGCTAACTCAGGAGGAATTCTACTATTTTAAGATGAAATTGGTTTCCGCCAAGAAACTTCTTTTATATCTCAGATTTGGCTCAGAGCAGAGCCATAAAATGTGCTCTAAAGTTCAGGCACAGTGTTAATAAATCTGACTCAGCTTTTTTTATTTTTTAAATAGAGGTTAAATAGTTTTGAGCTATATGGCTCAAAAGAGCTCATCCTACTTCCCTTTGAGGATAAACAACGGAATCCTCTGGAAGGCTGTTCTCAGGAAACATACTGTTGAAAATAAACAGATGTTAAAGTGATCTCTTCATATAAAATTTACCTCATCCAATTTTGGTCTTTTTTAAAAAATAAGAAAACACTATTAGGTTATGATACTGAGTAATAAAATAAAGTATTGCAAAACTCTTAAACTTTTAACCTTGTCTCTTACACAAAGATTGTTCTGAATGACCGGACAATAGATGTGAGGCAGGATTTGGCATCTGGAGTCAACCTGGAGAATACTGCCCATTCCTGTGTCAATTCCCCCTGTGCCAATGGGGGCACCTGCATGCCAAAAAAAGATGGCTATGAATGTGATTGCCCATTGGGTTTTGATGGGCAGCACTGCCAGAAAGGTAAAGCTTTTATTTTGTGTTGGAACTGCAAAAAATCTCATTGATTGTAGAGAGTAGTCTTGGTCAGATAATGAACTTGCGGCAGCAAAGCCGACAGGGAAATTGTCAGTACAAGGTGATTGTTTCTTGGTTATTTGTGATTATTTCTTGGTTATTATTGCTGTAATTATTTCTTGGTTATTTGCTCCCATAAATGTGCTCTTCTGTAGCAGAGCAAAGAGAGGAGGCACAGTTGGCACTAATAACAATTGAAAGACACAGTTTGCTTCTTTCTTTATTATCTTACATCCCACCTTTCCTAAGCAGCTCAGGTGGTGTATATGGTTCATCCCCCTCACAACAACCCTGTGAGGTAGGCTAAGGTAAGAGGCAGCGCCTGGCCCAAGGTCACTCATTGAGTTTCATGACTGAGTCAAAAGTTGAACTTTGTTCTCCCAGGTCCTTAGGCTGATGCTCTAACCGCACATAATTCATTCTTGAACTCTTTAAACTGGTTTCCATCACCACATTCTGTAGTAATGCGTTTAAAAATTCCGTTATCCTGTTTGTGATCAAGTATCTTCTTTTATCACTCATTTGCCCAGTTAGATGAATGGGGTTGACCACAATTTCTAATATTAAGAGAGCGGAAGAAACATTTTCACTACACCATTATTTTATAAAGCTCTATGATTTGCCATGCCCCTTCCTGGTGGTTCGCCAGGACTGACCTGAGAAACCTTCTTTCTTCTTTCATACATAATAATAACCATCATTATTATTTATACCCCAGCCATCTGGCTGGGTTTCCCCAGCCACTCTGGACGGCTTCCAACAAAAGATTAAAAATGCATTAAAACATCAGTCATTTAAAAACTTCCCTAAACAGGACTGCCTTCAGATGTCTTCTAAATGTCATATAGTTGTTTATTTCTTTGACATCTGATGGGAGGGCGTTCCACAGGACGGGCGCCACTACCGAGAAGGTCCTCTGTCTGGTTCCCTGTATCTTCGCTTCTCACAGTGAGGGAACCGCCAGAAGGCCCTCGGCGCTGGATCTCAGTGTCTGGGCTGAACGATGGGGGTGGAGACGCTCCTTCAGGTATACTGGGCCAAGGCCCTTTAGGGCTTTAAAGGTCAGCACCAACACTTTGAATTGTGCTTGGAAACTGGGAGCCAATGTAGATCTTTCAAGACCGGTGTTATGTGGTCTTGGCAGCTGCTCCCAGTCACCAGTCTAGCTGCCGCATTCTGGATTAGTTGTAGTTTCCAGGTCACCTTCAAAGGTAGCCCCACAGTAGAGTGCATTGCAGTAATCCAAGCGGGAGATAACCAGAGCATGCACTACTCTTGTGAGAAAGTCTGCGGGCAGGTAGGGTCTCAGCCTTTTAAAAGGTTTCTATCCTCTGTCCTCTCAGATCATGTTGGACTCCAACTCCCATCAGCCCCAGCCAGGATAGCCAACAGTCAAGGATGATGTGAGATGTAGTCCAGCAGCATTTGGTGGACATGAGCTACATTTCCAGTATACCACACTAAGTCCCTGACTTGGTCTCTTCTGCAATGATAGTGGTAGCGGTGGGTTGTGTTGAGGTTTGAGTACAAGTGAAGCGATCATACAATGACTTGAACACACGCTTAACTTAATAACAAACTAACTGATTCAGCATCCCAGTTTGCATTGTGTGAACTGGCCTTTCGGGCAGGAAATTGCTGTTAACAATGATTAAATACAAATCCTGAACACAAGATTCCAGTGTTGAAGAAGGAGAAGAGTTTGGATTTGATATCCCGCTTTATCACTACCTGAAGGAGTCTCAAAGCGGCTAACATTCTCTCCTTTTTGCTGTTGGGATTACAGTGCCCATCCACACACACACAAAATTTTCTTTTCTTTTCTGGGACTTGCGAAACTCTGGTTTTGATGGCCACAACTTAACAACAACAAAAAGACGCATGTGATTCCTGCACTGCAGGGGGTTGGACTAAATGACCCTTGTGGTCCCTTCCAACTCTACAATTCTACTTGCAAGATAGCCCTTTGACACTTGATAAGTACAAATCCCCATGATTAAATGGTTACAGCTCCCTATATACACTAGTGAAGTGCCTGCACTCTTTCATAGCAGTTTGGAGCCTAAAAAGCTTCCACTGCTAGAATTAAAAATCTCTGTTGCATCACACAAGAGACGGAAGCTCCATCTTGTCTTATTCAGTGGGACTTAGCTCATGCCCTTAAGCAAGGGGATTTATAGGCCTGGTAACTTTATCCTCATTTGTGTTAACCGCCGGTGCTGCAGTGCAGCCTCTAATCCTCGGCTACACTTTGGCTCCCTTGTAATTTGACAGCAAGAACAAATCCTCCCTCAGTCACACATCAGAGACCACCAAAGGATTCTTAACAAAAGTAAAGGGTCTCCTTTTTGTTGTTGTTCCTCTGTACTCAGAGGAGCTAAGAACCGATATACTTCAATCCAGTGGGTTTCTTAAATGGGCTGAAATTCTCAGTGACTCAAATCGCATGCAGATTTATTCCACTAGGTGGTAGCATCCTTCTTCCATATCTGCCTGGCTCCGCTGAACAATTACGTTGCTCTCCAAGTGGCGTATGAGTTTAGGGGCACCTGCAAGCGTGAGTTTACTGTGGACTCTGTTCTCATGCGTGCAGGTTTTTCCACAATGTTCATATGACATTGTTCTCATCCAAGTAGGCTGGACTATGGCACTTTGGCCACGGGCCTCACAGTCCAGTGACAAACCCCAATGACTACCCAGAGAGCACCAGGTGACGAGGTCAGAGACTAACAGGTCTCATGCTGGCACCTGGGCTGGCTTCTCCCTGCCGCTGATGCTGTGCAGCACAGCATCTTTTAACTGCAGAATGGTGCTTATTCTTCAGTACAGTGGGACCTCGACTTACGACGATAATGCGTTCCAACGCAATTTTCGTAAGTCGAAAACATTCGTAAGTCGAATCCCCATAGGAATGCATTGAGCGAAAAAATTCGTAAGTCGAAAATTCGTAAGTCGAAAATTCGTAAGTCGAAAAAATCCCATTAAAGCGGCCGCGACTTCCATTCGCAAGTCGAAAAATTCGGTTGCGGTGGCCATTTTGTTTCTCCCGGAAGTCATTCGTAAGTCGAAAAACACATAAGTCGAATCGCTCGTAAGTCGAGGTCCCACTGTAATGTGTTTAGCATCAGGGCAGAAGAAGCCAAGCTCCACTATTTTCCTGCAGTCACAAGAAGCACTTAATTGAATGCTGCTTTTTAAAATTCGAGCCGGACCCACCCCCTTTCGTCAACTTACTCCGATAGCTAATGCCAGGTTCAATGATTACAAAAGCAAACAGTGCTGAGATTTTGCATAGTTAAAAGCTGGGTTCCTTTTCAAAGATGGGGAGAGGGGTTATTTTGCTGCTGAAAAGTAAAATCTGAATGTTCCTTCCGTTTTATGCTGCTGCACTGCAGAATGTGGAAATTACTGCTTGAACAGTAAGTAACAACTGTCAGACATGTTCTGTAACTGTGAGTGTGTGGTCTGTGTGCGTTCCTACCTCCATCAAGCTAATGGTGTGATTTAGGCCGCTTTTTGCAAATGTCTGTAGGTAACGGCATCATCCGTAGTCATTTCCTGGATTGCACTGCAATGCTACAGCACTATTACGATGAAGCTCATAAAGTAGCCTCCTTCCTTGCAGACTGTGACTAGTGAGAATTGCCTCCAGGTCAATATGAGTATATGTGACACCAAGTGGTTTTATAAACATTGATGGAAGTGGTGATTTTGTGGGGTTACTTGCATGGCTGATTTAAAACAAGAACTACAACAACAAGATTTTGAGAGAGAAGAAGAAGGAGCACTAGTTGGACAGCCAACCAGAAATCCATTGGATTGCATTGCAAACATGGGAAATTTTTAATTTGCAAAGGGTGGAAGAAAGCTTGAAACTATGTGTCTCCTATTTCCCAAATTTAACTCCTGCCATTTTCTTCCCAAAGAATTCAAATCATGTGGGGGCAGGAGGCAGAAGGAAGAGTCCCTAATTTGTGTTTCAGAGCCTAGTTGCAGCATTTAAAGTGGATAGAATTTGTCTTTGGCAGAATGGGGAGCTCACTAATTTCTAAAAACGTCCTGCCATAATTAATTCTAAAGTCCTCTTTGTTTTAGAAGAATGTATCAATTTCTCCATTGAAATCAGTGGAATGTCCCTGTTGATTCAACTCTGTAGTCCAGCAAGTATGTTTATGAGAGCAGCCCTCAGAATGCATTATGTTTGGCTGGACTGTGCTCAGAGAGAATGAAAGTTTCCTGTTCCTTTCTGCTGAATAGCTCTCTTGTATTCATACCACGATAAGCTGATTGAGAAATAGATAGTATCTGAGCTGTGTTTTGCCCCTTGGTCCTGAACCAAGCTTCAGATAATTTCCTGCCTTCATTGCTTTGTCCATATCATCTGTGACAGGGATGGGCAAGCTGTATCTCTCTACAACTCCCTTCATCCTTGACCACTGGGCATATTACCTGAAGCTGCTGGGGGTTGGAGATGAATGCCACTAATTCTGCAACAGAGGCATCTTTGTGCTGCATTGGACTGAAATGGATGATGGGGTTTATATCTAGGGAGGGTGGCACCCTCCATCCTTAGCTCACATTCTTGCTAGCAAACACTATTAAATTCAATGGTATGTGGTTCCAAGAATTATGATGTTCATAATTACATAACTGCAGCAGGATTGAATCCAGCAGGTGCAAGGTAGACAAACCTAAGGGTTTGTCTCCATGTTATGCTCACTGACCCAGCTCATATGTAATGCTAAGGCAAAGCATGGAAGTTGGAGCATGTGGATGCTCACAGTAAAAAATTGGGCCCGAGTCACTCCTCCTTCAGTCAACCTGCTGCCATTCTACGACCTATAGCTAAGGCATGGTTTGGATTAGCATTACGTCTGAACCCAGGCTTGTGTTTTGGAGAGAAACAAACCATGAACCCAGGGTTTGTACATAATGCTAATCCAAACCACGTCTTAGCTGCAGGTATCACAGCAGCTGACTGTGAGAGGTGTCAGGCAGCTGCAGTTTTTACTGTGAGTGCCTTTGCATTTACATTTTCATTTAGCCATGATTTGGTCTGGGTTACATGCAATCTGGATTGCTGTGTAGAAGCTTCTGAGTCCAGTCCTCACACAGTCTGAAATAGATGGCTCAGGTTATAGGGTTTGTCTCTGAGGCACACCTAATTTTCACTGGATTGCATCCAAGGTGTTCATTTGCAGGGACTAGCAGGGTGATGCTGGGAAATCCTGGTGAGGAATCAAATCAATGTATAAGAGAAACCACTTGGGTGCTTCCCCATGCCTGCCCATGCCAGACCATAGACCAACAGAGATTGGCATGCTTAAAGCCATTCATTCTAGTGGGTCTGTATGTGCCGAATGTATTGCTGGATGGTTTGAGGGGAAGGGGAGCATAGGATGCCTTTAGCACATCTAGTGCAAGGCACACCTAGGAAGGTCAGAAAGTGCTTGGCCCAGAGTGTTGCTCTAGCTGTAGAAAATGGCTGGCTCCATACAGCCCAGGCCTTCCTTTGAAGCCTGCAAAGAGTGGTGCACAGCATTGCTTGTGTCGTGGGTTGCGTTGCATTGTGAGCGGCAGGGTGCAAGACTCGGGTTCCTGCTTCAGCCACACTGGACATTTTCCCTAATTTCATTGCAGATGAAACGGCCATTTGCCTACCAGGTATTTTTCATATTTTGTTACCGTGCCTTTTCTCCCCTGCTTTTCTTCCTTAGCTATTCAGGGAGCGACAGTATACTCTGTCAAGAGAAAACCAGGAGCAGCTGCGGCAACAGGCAAAAGTCAAAATCAGTGACCACTGAGGGCCAAAACCATACATGATGCAGGATTTCAATTATGGGTCTCCTGTATATTTTTGGGATTTTTTTTTTATTTTTAAATACAAGTGTATGGGTGGTTTCCAAATTGGGCCTCATCTGCACTGTAGATTTGAAGCAGTATCATCCCGCTGCAAACATTCATGGCCTCCCTCAAAGAATCCTGGGAACTGTAGATCGTAAGGGGTGCTGAGGGCAGTTAGGAGACCTCCTGTTCCTCTCACAGAACTAAAAGTCTCAGAATGGGTTAACAGCCAATCCCTTTTATCAGGGAACTCTCAGAATTCTTGCTCCATAAGGGAAATCAGGGCCTCCTAACAATGGTGCCAAGGATTGAACCTGTGTCCAGGATGTGTGCTTTGCTGCTGAGCTACACAGGCACCGCTTCCGGGTCTGTCTTCTGCTCCCACCACCCAGGGGGACTATCAGCAGCTCTGTGGGCATCAGGGAGGGGGTTGGAGAGGTTTAGATTGGGGAAATAGCATGGGGTAGGGGAGGCTTAATATCCACGCACCCTGCTGTTGCCCAAGCAGATTTGGATCACCTTGCATTAACAGCCCTCGCACAAAAACGAGGGGAAGCTGTCCTTGAAATATTGAACGGGTCTCATTTTTGGTTCTCCTCCTCTTTACTCGTAACTGAGCCTTGCTCAAAGGGCACTATAAGAAGTGTATAGGAAATGCTCGCCATGAATTGTGTTAGCTGCCTCGTTGAGAAGCCGGTGGTGAAAAACCAGCGGCTCATTCTCAGTGTTTTGCTAATGACAGTCGGCCTTGATAGATTGAGGTGGACAAACCCCAATGAGCCACGATAAATACCGGTCTCACTTCAGAGGAAGATTGCATTGGCACTGCATGTTGTTGCACTTTCTTCTTTAATGCTGTTGAAGGGAACGTTTTTGCATGCAAATCCTGCCATCTTAATATTGGGTTTTCCTTCATTTCCCAGCTGTTATGGAAGCCATCGAAATACCGCAGTTCATCGGCCGCAGCTACCTCACCTATGATAGCCCAGATATTCTTAAAAGGTAAATAAAGTTAAAGGCTCTTATTTATAGAGATACGATCTGAGGAACCCTTTGTGGGGATATCTGGTTGTAGAAAGAAAACAGTGTCGCTTTGTGCCATGCAGACAAATGGCAGGTGCTAAAATGGGACCTTTGGCTAAAGGGCAGATTATAAATGGTCATAATGAACAAAAACGAAATAATACATGAATAAAATAAGGCTGCTTACAAGGATGTGGAGGAGACAGAACATGCCTTATGGGATCAGACCAAGGTCCATCTAGTTCAGCTTTCCTCAACCTGGTTGCCCTCCAGACATTGTTGGACTACAACTCCCATCAGCCCCACCAACCTGATTTGGGAAGATAGCAGAAGTAAGAACACTGCTGCTACCTACAGCTACATGCTTGTATATTTAGCAGGGGTGCTGGTTATCTCTGCTGTGTTTCTGTACTTTGGTGAGCTAGTAGTTAATATGGTCCCTTTATGTTAGTTGTTTTCCTTTAAATTGGTGTTTAAGAGGATCTTATCTGAGGGGGGCTTACCTAATTGCTCTGTGCCACTTAAAATGTGAATTTCTATTGCAATTTTTGTGATGATTTTAAACGTTGCAAACCACTTAGAGACGTCTTCAAAGTTTGAAGCAGTATTTAAATTACCCAAATAAACCTCATGAATAAATAGATGGTGACAAGAGCTGTACCCAGTCAGATGGGCGAGGTACAAATAATAAATTTAGTATTATTCAAAATCCAAATATTTGGCACTTTTCAAATCAAGTGGTACTTCATTGTGCTGGAAGCTAAACTGATAAATGTGGATTTACAGGGAGAGTAGATTCAGCTAGAATTGTAGCAAAAATATACATTTATGAGTTAGAGTTGGTATGTTCAACTATGCGGGGTGGGGGGAGAGATTATTGATCACAGAGCTTCAGAGGTGCATTATTTTCACTGCACCATCCAGATGTTGTTTTGTACAATGTGCCTCTTCCCTAAACAGAGTAGCGGGATCAAGAACAAATGTCTTCATGAGGTTTAAGACTACCCTGATGGATGGCCTCTTGCTGTGGAGGGGAGACAGCCCCATGAGACCAAACAGTGACTTCATCTCTCTAGGTCTTCAAGATGGTGCCTTGGTCTTCAGGTAAGCTGCCTGCATCCTCTTTCCCACCCCTACCCCTTCCTTCAGCAGGGGACTTCTGACTAGGAACGGGATATAAATTCGGTCCAGTTTGCAGACCTCTCTGAATTTTGCGATGCAGTTCTCCAACCAACAATGTCCACTAAAAAGCATACATTGCAGGGAAGCGTGTATAAAAATGAATGCATCAGTGAAAATTACGTACAAAAATGTACGTAAGAAATTGCTCATGAAAATATGTACAGTTGGCAAAACTGCCTATGAAAATGTGCTTCTTGGGACTGAAATGACGGCTCCATTTACTTCAATAGAGAGAGGAGGAGCTCCATGTGCATAAATTCCTTTGCATATATTGAAGCAAATGAGAGCAAGTGTCTTGTGAGGACACTTTGCTTAAAGAAGGCTTATCTTCACCAGATCAGAGAGCATCCAGCATTTGAATAAACCTGGGCATTTAAGATTTGGTTGGTCACTTACTGCAGTGAGAGAAACCAAGGACGCGATTGGAATGCAAGGTTAGGAAAGTGAGCAAACCCCGTTTCTCCCTGGGTACAAACTTGGGGGAAGATAATTTGTGAATGGGAGCACAAAGAACAAGAATGATAGGGAAGCTTTTAATATTTAATAGACTATTGCATTTTAATATTCTGTTGGAAGCCGCCCAGAGTGGCTGGGGAAACCCAGCCAGATGGGCAGGGTATAAATAATAAATTTATTATTATTATTATTATTATTATTATTATTATTATTATTAATAGGACAAGAATATACAATTTGGTTTAGTCCCATGGGAAACCGGAGGAGAGATCTACCTTGCTCTTTGGGTTTTCTCTTTTATTTAATCCACTCACTGTCTCCATAATTTAGTGGAGCATTTTCCGACTTGTTATTCTCAAAAGCAAATGTTCCGTCTGCCAAAAATGAAATGTAAACCCAGGGAATGATAGGCAAAAAAAACCTAGCTGTTTGTCCTCTGGGGATTACTCCCCTGTACTTCAGTGCCTCGGGAAGTTTTCAAATGTACTTATTCCTCCCCCGGTCAAATTACGAGTTTGTCAAAGAGCCTGCTGTTTCTTTTTGTTACTTTCCTTTCTTCAGATTAAGTAACCACAGAGCCTTTTGAGAAAGCAGTTGTCACTCCCGGTATGATTGTACATGGATACAATGCAGTAAAGTGCTATTTTCACAGTGCAGTAGAACACACAATAGGAGACACCTCAGGCAACATATAAAGACATATTATGAGCAGTTGGTATTCTGAACGAGGGTACTTATATTCAATTAGTGTTAGGCTACCCAGTGAGACGCGGGTGGCACTGTGGGTTAAACCACAGAGCCTAGGGCTTGCCAATCAGAAGGTCGGCGGTTCGAATCCCCACGACGGGGTGAGCTCCCATTGCTTGGTCCCTGCTCCTGCCAACCTAGCAGTTTGAAAGCACGTCAAAGTGCAAGTAGATAAATAGGAACCGCTGCAGCAGGAAGGTAAACGGTGTTTCCGTGCGCTGCTTTGGTTCGCCAGAAGCGGCTTTGTCATGCTGGCCACATGACCCGGAAGCTGTACGCTGGCCCCCTCGGCCAATAAAGCGAGATGAGCGCCACAACCCCAGAGTCGGACATGACTGGACCTGATGGTCAGGGGTCCCTTTACCTTTACCTTACCCAACGAAACCATCCCCAACACCTTTTTGAAATCTGCCTGATGTTTGCTTCCATTTGGGCAATCTCAATTTGACCTTCTCACTTTTATTGAGAACTCTTTTGCCCAAAACATTCACACGGTATCCCTTTCTTAAATCCTCGCAGTTGGTTTCCAGCACAAACCCTGTGCCCTTACCTCTGTGTCCTTGTCTGCCCCCCTCTCCCCATCCCCTATTATATATGGATGGGCTGCAGCTCAGTTCTAGAGCAGGTATTTTATGCAGAAAGTCCTGGGTTTAATCCCCAACATCTCCAGTTAGAGCAAGGAGAGTCACTTTACAACTCTCAGAATGGGTTAACAGTCAATCCCTTTTACAACCCCCAATGGCCCTAGCCAGGAGTCAAGGATGATGGGAGCTGTAGTACAACAACATCTGGAAGGCACCATGTTGGCTACCCCAAACTTTTTGTCCAGCTACAGTTGACTAATAAAAACGACGCAGGTGAATCATGATCATGAACTCTCCCGAACATGATGAACTTCTCTCATTTGGTTTCAGCTATAATCTGGGCAGCGGCATTGCTACCATAACAGTGAATGGCTCCTTCAACGATGGCAGGTGGCATAGAGTAAAGGCAGTTCGGTAAGTTGTTATCGTCAACTTCCTATGTGGTGCTTTGAGGAATATTGGCAAGAAGTCAGGTTCCTTTCCTAAGGGATGGGTAATCTAAATGTTAGTTGCGTAAATACAAGGCAAGGGCAAGGAAGGGATGAGAGGGACAAGGAAGACGCAGGGTGAAAACAAGTAAATACAACTCTTAACAACTGATAGAACATGAGACTCTTAATCTCAGGGTCGTGGGTTAGAGTTTCACCATCTGAAATGAGCCACAGGAGAACATGCCACATCATCTTTTTCACTGCCACATGCAGGCTCCTCAAGGGGACTGTGCGACTCGTTATCTCAAGACCTTTTTCCTGCAGGAGACATTTGGGAGTGAGACAAATCAAGTCGGGTTCCTTGTGAAACGGATGCTGCGGTTGTTTTTGTTTTGTTCCTCTATGCTGGCTCTGAATACTCTCTTAATGTTTTTTGTTTATTGCTCATTTTTTATTACAGTTGGAAAGGATCTATTTTATTATCTACTTTTTGTTAATTGCCTTGAGTGCTGGTAAAACAGAAGGCAGGATATTAAACGTTCTAAATGAATAAATCAATCTGGCATCATATTGACTGGGGCATGTGAACCAAGTGACGGTGCCAAAGCCTTTGCAGAAAAATGGGTTTTGAGCGGAAAGATGTCAGGGTGGCCAGGTTTCTTGAGAGAGCATCTTATCCCCTGTATATGCTCAGTAGGTCACTACATTCTACCAGAGAATTTATCCTTCAACCCCCCCCCCCCAAAAAAAATCAGGAGCCTGCTGCACTGTCACTCAGAGCAAGGCTTTTGGTGTGGATGCCCATTCTGTGGAAGAACATCTCTGTTGAGATACAACAGGCACCCACAATCTCTACTGGTTTCAGCTATAATCTGGGCCAATGTGGTGTAGTGGTTCAGAGCGGTAGTCTCGTAATCTGGTGAACCGGGTTCGCGTCTCCGCTCCTCCACATGCAGCTGCTGGGTGACCTTGGGCTAGTCACACTTCTCTGAAGTCTCTCAGCCCCACTCACCTCACAGAGTGTTTGTTGTGGGGGAGGAAGGGAAAGGAGAATGTTAGCCGCTTTGAGACCCCTTCGGGTAGTGATAAAGCAGGATATCAAATCCAAACTCTTCTACTTTCCAGAGCCAACTGAAGTCATTTTTGTTTCCACAAGCTTTTCCAGCTGGGCACCTTAGATGTCATTTTGTATTGTTTAAAAAGCTATCTTCAGTTGTTTTTTTAATACTGAATTACTTTTCGATATTTTTATGGCATGTCTGTAAGTTGCCTTGAGACATGAGACAATTCATAAATTTAACAACAGCAACAACAAAAACATGAACAAATAGTATGAAGCCCCTGAATGTTTCTCCAGCTCATTAGAATCCAAGCTGGAGAATCCACATTTTACCCATCCATTTCTCAAACACCCCAACTCTCACCCACCCTCCCACAATCTCTGACCTCCCAACCATTCCAAATTAAAGACCACCAAGTATTGGAATGATCAACTTCTATTTAGGCTGTGTACACACCATACATTGAAAGCCTTTTATTTCCCCCCAATAGTCCTGGGAACTGTCGTTTGTTAATGATACTGGAAATAGTAGCTCTGTGAGGGGTATACCACAGTTCTGAGGATCGTTGTGGGGAAATGATGTGCTTTCAAGGTGCTTTAAATCTATGGGGCTGGATTCAACTAACTGGTCCCATTTGTGGAAGCCCAATGCAAGGACTTCTGCTAGCACAACAGGGCTTTCCCCTCACATGGCCAGTGGTCAGATTAACCCCCAGAAGAAGAGTTCACGGGTGGAAGAGAGGAAGAACGCTTGCACCGATGGGAGTGTTTGTAACCGTGTGACATGGAATTCCTCCTTTGGAGTGTATATTAACCTGGTGCAGCTGCATGACTCATTTGATACTACTTACCCACGTTAAGATAGTAACAATGTGAAAACGTGCATGTATTTAAGGGATGGGCAGTCCGGGAAAGTAACAGTGGACGACTATGGTGCTAGGACTGGCAAATCACCAGGAATGATGAGACAGTTGAATATCAATGGGGACCTCTTTGTTGGTAAGTTCCTCCTAAATTCTGTTACCTACCTTTCTTAAGAGTTGTAGAGAGGCTGGTTCATGCACACAAGCCATTCGAGACAGTTGTTTACTGTAGGACGAGTAGTGCTCATGCATGCAGTTGTTGTTTTTCAATGTCCACACAGCACTGTTGGGGTCAACATGCCAGTCTCCACCGTATCCCCCACCCACACAAAAAAATTAATATGTTTTACTTTCTGGGGGAAATCTAATTACAGTGGGACCTCGGTTGTTAAATGCTTCGGAAGTCGAACGTTTCGGCTTTCGAACACCGACAACCCGGAAGTGAATGCTTCCGTTTCTCCATTTTCTCAATGGATTTTGCCTATCGGCAATTGCACCTCGGTTGTCGAACGGTCTTCCGGAATGGATTACATTCGACAAATGTGTTTCCACTGTATTATCTACCTAAGGAAAACAACCTGTGGCCAATGTCCTATTTACAATGATTGGTTGGCCACCATGGTAAAGAGATGCAAGACAAGGTAGGCCTTTGGCCTGATGGAGAAGGGCTACCCTTAGGTTATTGTGAGCTGCTGTGAAGACCTTGTAAAGGTAAAGGGACCCCTGACCGTTGGGTCCAGTTGCGGACGACTCTGGGGTTGCGGTGCTCATCTCGCTTTACTGGCCGAGGAAGCTGGCATTTGTCCATAGACAGTTCTTCCAGGTCATGTGGCCAGCATGACTAAGCCGCTTCTGGAGAACCAGAGCAGTGCATGGAAACGCCGTTTACCTTCCCGCCGGGGCGGTACCTATTTATCTACTTGCACTTTGACGTGCTTTTGAAAAGAAGCATATAAACATTTTTAAATAAGCATATCCTTACTTAAGTTTCTCCATCTCTCTCTCTCTCTCTCTGGCAGGTGGAATGAAAGAGATAGCTCTGCATACAAACAGACAGTATATGAGGGGCTTGGTGGGTTGCATTTCCCACTTCACGCTTTCTACGGATTACCATATTTCACTGGTTGAAGATGCGGCTGATGGGAAGAACATCAACACTTGCGGGGCAAAGTAACAGGTGGGAACTATTCAGAGGGAAGAGCCTTCCACCACTGTTCTTGCACACGGAGGACTTGCCTTCTGAGCGAGGCCTGGAAGCAAGAAACAACCTGAAGCAAAAATCACAGAAGGGGACCATTTGCCACTCTCTTTTCCTTTGGATAACATGCTCTCTCTGTCATGCCGAATGCTTCGGGGCAGTGCAGGAGCACCACCCTTTAAACTGCAAATAGTTGTAGAGTCCCGTGCAGCAGAGCACCTATGCTGTTGTCTACAGCTGCTCCCTACCCATTGATGTGCATCCTCCGCAGCAGGGCTGGCTTCAAGCCCACTTGCCTTTGCAGTAGCCTCCTCACGCAGTGAGCAAAAGCTGGGCAGGTTGGGTAGCAACATGTCCCATTTTGCTGGCAGTGGAGCTTTTGGCTTTTGTGGATGGGAACAAGAGCTCTGCTTCATGGCAGAGAGAGAAAGATTGGAAGCCTCCATCTTGGTTCCTGCTGTGCCCCTAGCCCCTTCCCTGTAGTAAGAACGCGGCCTGTGCAGAATTAGAGGGTGAAAAGGGTAGCCGTGCTTGTTGTGACCACCTCATCGTTTCAGCCACAGAATGTCCACTAGCATCCGTGGTTGCAGAATAGTATAGTCTGCTTTCTTGTGCTTTGAAGAACAGATCCGCCTCCCTCTGAATATGCCGTCGCACAACACGTCGTATCAACCACTATTCTAGTCTCATTAATAGGCTGGGCCAGGAGAGACAAACAGCAGATCACAGCTTCAGATTTGTACTGCTCATCTTCAGGCTGCAGACAGAAAGGCTTTGTTTGCTTGAATCCCCAGAATCTCTGCAGCTAGAAAACTAGCATGGTAAGAATTATAGCTTTCCATCTGCAGGGACTTTTAAAAAAAACGTAGAGAGAACTATCATTTATGCAATATTCTGCTGAAGTGGTTCAATCCAGGAAGAGCTTTAACCATGTGATATGCTGTTTTTGTACAGAAAAGGCTCTTGCCTTGCTCTCATTTTCTCTCTGCCTGCGGAGCAGCACCAGAGCAGGGAATTCCCTTAGGTCTTTAAGCCTAGTGCCCTGCTACAAATCTGCTGACAGAGAAGGGATGGTAGTCCGCATTGGTGTTGACGCCCACAAGGACTGTGTTGCTGGCCAACAGTGAAGGTTCTGCATCAGTCCAGCTTAACAAGCAAACAAAAAGAGGGGAGGGGAGGATGTAATGAGTTACAGACCATACCCTTGGCTCACACAGCGTGTCTTTATAACCTATAGGTCAGTACTGAAATTGTGGTAACTTATGCAGCCTTAATGGCACAGCAACCGTATCATCCACACCACTGAGTGGCATATTTTGAAAGTGCTGTATTTATGCATTCCTTTATCCTACTCCAGCCTAAAATCAGTTGCAGGGATTTGCAGCTCCAGTCTACCCCAGTGTAAATACTCACAAGAAGTTATACTCCTTTCCAGAATTCTGTCGTTTCCCAAAGAGAATCCTCCTTACTATTTTGAAAACACTACTTTTTTATTACAAGCAATTGGGGGGGGGGGGAGACCAACAACCACATTTTATAGCAGTAATTTTGCACCTGTATTTTTATATAGCAGAGGCGGCAGCAGCAGTGATTGGCTAGTTTTGTAGAAAGGATTAGAGGTGTCTCACACAGAGTTTAGCATGCTGCAGATCTTTCCCAAAAGGAATAAAGAGTGCTAAGATTCATACGTCTGGGGTGGGCAAGGATGTTTTGCTTGTGCTTATTCTACAGTTTTAGTGGGAAATATTTGTGAAATGTAACTGGTTTTACAATCATCTTCTTTGTTTTTGTAAATTTAGACTGCTGAAAATGTACATTAATGAAGCTTTTCTGGCTTGAAGTATTGAAAAGATGTTAAAAGTTCTGTTCTGCCATGATATTTGGCCATCAAGTATCTTTTATTTTTAAAAAATTGAGCACCGTAAGCGTTGGTTTAGTTGTGATTCATGGGGTAACTTCAGAAGGTGCTTATGATGCGTCATGAATACATAGTACAAGAAAAAAAGGACACGGGTGGCGCTGTGGTCTAAACCACTGAGCCTTTTGGGCTTGCTGATCAGGTTGGTGGTTTGAATCCATGCAATGGTGGTGAGCTCCCGTTGCTCTGTCCCAGCTCCTGCCAACCTAGCAGTTCAAAAGCATACCAGTGCAAGTAGATAAATAGGTACCGCTGTGGTGGGAAAATAAAAAGCATTACTGTGCGTTCTGGCACTTGTCATGGAGTCCCGTTGTGCCAGAAGCAGTTTAATCATGCTGGCCACATGACCCACAAATGCCAGCTCCCTTGGCCTGAAAGATGAGCACTGCACCCCATAGTTGCCTTTGACTGGACTTAACTGTTCAGGGGTCCTTAGTACAAGAAAGGGGGGGACAATGTCAGGATAAGAGTTATAGATACACATAGCGCGAAGTCATAGTCTCTAAAACAGACCCTAGTTTATCACAAACTTGCTGCTTGTATGAATTGAGAAGATTCTATGTGCAAAAAATGGAATAAAAACAGGTTTGCAAAGGGAAAGTAGTACAAACTTCTGAAGAGTAAGAAAATACACATTTATTTAACTCCATGACAGTATTCTGCCAAATTCTTAATACATGCATATTACAGGCATAAGCAGTACATTGTCATTTATGTTCATGCTAAAGTCAGTATATCAAATACTATATCACTTACACTTTGCCACGCCCTCCTCCCCAGTTGTGTTCCACAATATTATCCTCCACTAAAGTTGCCTACTTGGGAAATTTCACCAAGACTAAATATTTAGCTGCTAACGTACTGTTTCTATCATTTGGATGCTTAGGGGAGGAAACATTGCCCCTTCTTCCCAGGCTTGCTTTGCACAAATACTCAAGATGTTCATTACTACAAAGTCCTCCTAACCCCAAGGAGGTTATTGGCTTTGGGGTGGATGTACTTTTATCAAAGGATGGCTGGGTTTTCACTCATGCACTTCAAATTTTGCAGCTCTCCCAAAGCAAGCATGCCCTCCTTTCGCTGGGGCGCAACATTTCTAAATTCCAAGGGCACTGTGTGAGATTGAAAGTAGTCTCAAAAAGACATCCCCGAGATTTAAATATGCACAACATAAGTACATTCATTTGCACACATCACATAGGTTTGCTTAAGAGACACAACAATACCTGAGCTGTTTTGGCTTCAAATCACCAAATTCAGCAATCCAAAGTACAGAGATAGGAAGCAAGGCTAAGTTAGGGCAAACTGGTTGCATAGGAATTAAAACACAGGCAATGGTTCAGTCTTCCAGTCAGTTCAATATTATAATGCTCATTTAATATTTTTAAAAGTATTGAGATTAGCTTCACATCTATTACACATTATCCGTTTAATATGCTATGTACACTTTTAATAAAAACCATCATAATGTACTGAACTATAAAAACACAGCATATATCATACAAGTAACGGCTTTACTTACAAAGTCCCTCCCCTAACCCCATTTATGCTCCCACCCAACACAACTCCCCATCCTTCCTTCCTTCGAGTCTATGCTTCATCTCACTGCAGGAGATTTCACATTCACAATGAAGGCCTAAAGGAGACCACACAGCCACGTGGAAAGTTCTCCCTGCCCCCTACCGTACACAGAGGGGACAATTCACAAACCAGCCACAGTGGTGTGGTTCTATCAAAATCGGTGCAAGTCAGTGGTTTGCAAGCATCCTACCCATTAACAAACACACCCCACGCCAACAGGTCTGCTGAGCCTGACAGAGGATCTTGCAGCACATTTTAATGCATGGATGTGCACTTGGACCATCCAGCTCACAGCACCTGTTTAGCATCGCCCCATGTGAACTAAGAGTGCCCCCCTAAAATAACAAAACTCCTCTGCATATGCACATCACCTGTAAGATCAGTAGTGGATCTTCAGATATGATGGGCTGTCACTGCTGTGGTTTGGACACCACTGCTCCCTCTTCAGACAGTTCTTTTCCAGATCCCTACATCTTAACAGGCCAATGACCTGCAGCCCGGCTAACCCACAGCCACAATCTAAACAGCAAGTGTGGGGTCTCTCAGTGCACAGCACAACTGAAATCCGTGCATACAACCTAAGGCCTTTCCCTCCTTTAAATTTGGGGTTTAAAGGGGGGGGGAGGTCCAAGACAACACTGGGATAGGGAGGGCAGGTGGGTGCAACATTTTGCTCTGGTTGGGCCAGACCCCTAGATCACGAGGAGCCCATTAACCTTTAGTGGCTTGAAGCGCTAGAGGCACGTTTCTGGTGAACCCTCTTAAGTACAATTGCACAAGCCCTACTGAAATAAATGGAGGCTGCTTTTCCAAAACAGCAGGCAGCCCCAACCTCCTGCCCATTTCCCTTCCATATGAGAAAAAGCTTTTCAGAGACAAGTCACGACGGATCTTTGGGTGTTCCTCTAAAGCAGCTTCCACATACCTTGTTTTGCACTTCAGCAGTCATGCTGGATTACAGGAAGCATTCTAGAGCAGCAAGACAAACGCCTTTCCCCTTCAGATGCTCCCTCCTAGCCAGCAAATACCTAGTTGTCTGCCAAGCAAATTGATGGCTTGTGCTAGCCACCCACAGTGCCCCATGCTACTGACAGGCAAGGGATAGCAGCAGGCTGGAGTACCCAAGCCTTTTGACATCAGGCATCAGAAACACTCGACTGCTTTGGGCAGTGGACTCTAAAAGACAATAATGGGCACCCGAATGGAGATATAAATACACACTGGTGTTGTCCCTGCTGCTTCCCCTGGCAAGAGTCGCCCAACACCTTTGCAAGCATTTTAGGGAAGAATCCACCTGCCCACTCCTCTTGCATAGTCACCACTGGATGGAATTGCCACGCGGCAAAATTATTCCAAGGTCTTCACATAAAAGGGAAGAAAGTGATTCAGAGGGCGAAAAAGAAACCACTACTATGTTTTCAGCATTATAGCTTACTCTTATTTGCTAAATCAGGCTTCCTCAACCTGGTGCCCTCCTGAAGGCCTGGCATACAACTCCCATCAACCACTAGGGCTGGTGGTAGTTGTGGTGGTGCAAAGCAGCTGGAAAGCAGCAGGCCGAGGAAGCCGGCAATAAATCAGGTTTATGAGGTATATTGTACGCAAAAGTTCTATTAAAAAAATGTACATCCTACAACACTTCAAAAGTGCAATCTCTCTCTCTCTCACACACACAACACACACACACACACACACACACACACACACAGGATTCACAGTCCCTTTCCTCCCATTCAGTCAGCACAAAACAACAAATATGACTTAAATGCCACGATGCCCTTCAAAAATTCTGCTCTTAAAAACAAAATTACAAAAAACAACCACCACGTATTAAAAACATATGGCTCAAATTAAAAGAAAAAAGAAGGAACCCTCCAGAATAAAATGAACATTACATACTAAACTGGACGAAAAGGTTTAAAATGTTAAAATGAAAAGGGTGATCAGACTCTAATTTTCCCCACCTTCTGAAATAGGTGCCATACCTCCGCCTCAGAAATACTTCTCAGAACTGCTCTAGAAAAGATGGTTTAACCCTTTAGTTGAAACTAAATGAAACATACTCCAGACACTAGAAAACCACCCAAGCTAATCTTTCACTTTTAAGGGCAGAAAGCACAAGATAATTAAGGCCTCAGCCTTCACATGAAAAACAAGCAGACTTCCTAACCTACAGATGCCTATTAGAGCACCACAGGAGGTAGGGGGCCTTGTTGGGATTGTGGCAGGGAGAAGAAGTGTTATACTTCCCTTTCCCAACTGCTTGTTCTTAGACAGCTCAGGTCTCCCCCCAGGGCTGCTTGTTACATAACAAAATTCATGTACATTAATGGCATTCACATGACGTGTCACATCTAGTTGAAAGCACCATCAGGGTGCAGCATGGGAGAAGGATGCAAGTGAGCAAGGGCAATGCTGCTTGTTTGCCCTAGTGGCAACGCCACATAGTAAGCACATCCAATTGGCTATGTAGTGTCTAAACCCTGATAGGCTAGCCTATAATGTAGCATCTCACCATTCCAGCTTGCTATCTAAACCCTAATAGACTAGAATGGCATCGTGAGGGGAAATCAAAATGGTACTGGAGAAGCAGCAGAATGGGAAAACAGAGTAGCTTTGCAGATGAAAGTTCAGTGCAAAATTCAGGGAAGGTGATTTTTAAGAAAGAAAGAAAACACCACATGCATTATTTACCCAACAACATGTTGTTCCAAAAAGTTTTAGTTCAGTTTCTGGTTTTGCAGTAACTACGTTCCAGGGAATTTTTCTCATGTCTTTCTGTGTTTCGAGGTCTCTGATATGCTGGAATAGACTACTTCTTGATATGAGGCAATTACAAAATTGAGGGTGGGACAGGAGGAAGGAGGGGGGAGGGGGACTACCAGCATGATATTCAGCTGGAAAGAAATCACTCCTATCGGCTTAGCAGACCAAAACAAATCCACATGGTAATCTCACACTGGTGGATAACAGGCTGCCATTTTGCACCACATGTTTTACCACAGAAATTCAGCAAATGTGTGGTCAAAATTCTCTTGTAACACTTTGCAGGATGATACAAACAACCTCATACAAGACATACTGTTTTACCACATGGCAGGGATCAGAAGCAACCAAATCTAATTCCTGAGGGGAAAGCCTTGAAAAAGCAGTTTAAGAAAATTAAAGGCACTCTGCTAATTAAACCACCAGCACCACACACACACACATCTAGATTTTAAGGAATGTTTGGTGTCATGACTAGCCAATGTTACAGCCTATTTCCAGTCCTTGAAAATAGGGTAAACA
Source organism: Darevskia mixta (assembly GCA_034641385.1). NCBI lineage: Eukaryota > Metazoa > Chordata > Lepidosauria > Squamata > Lacertidae > Darevskia > Darevskia mixta. The sequence goes on along the minus strand of JAWWNH010000062.1, from coordinate 1,682,236 downwards.
AGACTACTGCGTTTAGCACCTGAGGGATGAGCACTATTGCCACATGAACAAAAAAGGGATAGTGATTAATACTGGAAACACCCTTGTGTTTTTCTGTGTGTATGTGTCCGGGGGGGGGGGGAGGTCCCAGTTACCAAAAGTAATAAAGGAAGACTCCTCCATAGTGAAAGGCACTCTACAAGTGTGACTTCCTTCTGACAACAGTGAATCAAACCTATAAAGCTTCAGTTCACCTCCACCAAATTTTGCACTTAAAATGGACATTCAAAATATAATAGACCTGAATATAGAGAGGATAATTATTTCAAAGCAGCTGGAAAACGCAGGACCATTCCATGAAAAACGCCCATCGCAGCCGAGCTAACATGTAGGCTTCAGTAGCTCAGAGCAGGCCTATTACATTGGTCCCTTGACTTGATTTCTAAAGAATTTGCTACATACAAAATGTTCAACAGGCAGTTGCCAATGAGGGCGTCTGAAATAAGTTTATATACCACAAGCATACATATATATATATATTCTATGTATATGTATATGTAAATGCCAATTCCATAAATAGTGTGTAATTATAGACTTGCATGTGCAGGAAATATACTGTAAATGCAAGGATCTGATTTAGCTTTGCTTTAAGGCTGCAACCCAGGGGGGAAATATGTTGTGGTTTTAAAGAAGAGCTTCAATGTGCAAATTCCAGAGTATATGTATACAAAACAAGACATCCTCTCCACTGTTTTCTGGGCAAATATTTGCAAATAAATTCAGGAGAGGGAAACTCCATTTGCATGGAAACATAACCATGCATGAAAAATGTTGTATTCATGCATGAAATGTATTGCATGGAAATGTATTCATTGCAATACACATGCAAATGTATTCACAGGTGGCCACTCCCCCATGAGTAACAGTTTCCCACAGATATGATGGACGGAAAACCATTCTCTAGTTAGCCCTGATTATGGTTTTGGTGCTCAAGCAAGGGAAGAGCTTTGGAAGACTAAAGCTAAAGACAAAAGACCCAAGACCCAGGATAGTAAATCTGCCTCTGCACAAATGGTGCTTTCACCCTGCACTTCAGGTTGCAGGTGGTGGATGACATGACAAAGAAACCAAAAAAATCCCCCCACAGAAAAGAAAATGTAGCATGTCAGAGAGGTCCTGCCTAGCATGACTACTTGAGGTCAAGATGATTTTATATTAAAAAACATTGCTTAAAAAGCTGGAAGCTTCACACATTTATCTATTCCTGACTGAGATTTTAAAATCAGTGTTACACTTTTGTTTTTGCACCCCTGAGTCATCTATTGCAAATTCGTTTATACAGTAGGTACAGGAACTAGTGTCCAGGCTTGTCAAACTCACCCGCCCCACAGATCAGCTGTAGCCATGGCTGATCAGCTGTTTGTAGATGGGAGCTCTTCCACACAAACCGGTTTAAGTCCCATAGAAGTCAAAGGGAATGCTGTGCCTGAAGCAGTAAGGTGCTTCTACAGGGCAGGTTGAGGAACGGAGCCTTCAAACCGTCAGCAACTGCAAAATGGTAGTGTGTTGGGTACTGTAGTGTTTGCTCAGAATCATAGAAAAACGGATTAAAAAAGGAAAAAATATATACCTTTGACAAAGCAGCAAGGCCCCAATCCTGCACATACCTGACGTGCGTCAATGCCTTTAAAAGCCTAACGATCCAAGTGCGTGATCTTTATAATAATTTCCCCACTATTCAAAATGGAAAACCAGAAAAAAATAGTCGCAAAAGGAGAGCGCTATGCTCTATTGACAAGGCAGATTTGAGGAGGGGACTGGCCCTCCCCTCAACAGATACAGACCTCCTGCCACTCTTTGGTTTCATAAAGGGTTACCTCAGAGCACCTGTTCCCCCATTGGGGCACAATAAATTAGCATCTCTGTCGCCCGAAAAGAATATTGCCACTTCCACTGTTAACTTAAAACAAGGCCAGCATTCAGTTTCAGCGAATGACATAAACCCTCCAGTATAGTGTCTCTCCAAGGCTGATACGCAATTTCTGCTTTTCAGAGCAACTGTTACCACCCCAAGGCTGCTAAGCATTTGGTTTGTTGTGAAAAAAGTTAGCAAAGGACCACCCTGTGTTGGTGGCTTTGGGAGAGTCTTCGTCCTCTTTGGGCGGGATCAAAAACTGCCGAGAATTAATGGAACAAGGGCTCCCAAAGGAGGTGTTTTCATTGTTGCTCCCAGTGGAAGCAGGAGAATCTGGGCAGTCTGTATTCCAGGAGGAAGCATTCATTTGAGGTCTGTAGCCTGCAGCCTTGTCCAAGTCCTCTTCGATGGACGACGAGTCCTCCATTTTTATCAAGCTATTGACCGGCAGCTGCATTTGAGGTTTATAGCCTGCCGCCGCCACACAGTCAACTTCTGGTTCTTCCTTCAGCTTCACTGGAGCTGGGTACATAGTCTGGATGTCAATGTAGACAACTTGGGAAGACCCCGCCGATTCGTCGATGGGTGGGTTAGAGATCTCCTCCTCAATGATTGGCGGGCAGTATGAGACGACAATGTGGCTCTCCGTGTCAGAGTCAACACCATCTTCCGGAAGCTCTTCTGCTACGGGCGATGTAATGGCTGTATCTTCAATCTTCAGGCAAGGGGACTGTGTTTCAACCACTTCAATGTTGTTGGGGGTACAGGGATTCATTTCCAGGGTTTTGGAATTGAGGTTTCCCTATGAATCAGAAAACAAAGCAAAGAACGTTTAGCATTTGCAAGTTTAAAGGAACTAGATTCTTCTGGGTTAGGGAGGAAAATCACAGAACCTAATTTTGAAAACTTTCTACTTCGTTATTCAAATAACCTGTTCATATACAGATTGTTCCTATGAATATTTCTGATTCATGGCCATCAGCATTAAGAACATAAGCAGAGCTTGCTGGATCAGGCCAATGGCCCATTTAAAACAGCATCCTGTTCCCCCAGTGGCCGACCAGTGAGAACCAGTGAGCATTCAGTCCCCTCCCTGCCTGCTCCTGATTTCAGTCTTGCACAAAAGCTAACTAAATACAGTGGTATCTATGGTTACATACTTAATTCGTTCCGGAGGTCCGTTCTTAACCTGAAAACGTTCTTAACCTGAAGCACCACTTTAGCTAATGGGGCCTCCCGCTGCCGCTGCACCACCGCTGCCCAATTTCTGTTCTCATCCTGAAGCAAAGTTCTTAACCCGAGGTACTATTTCTGGGTTAGCAGAGTCTGTAACCTGAAGCGTATGTAACCTGAAGCTATGTAACCCGAGGTACCACTGTACTGTGAATCTCACACCACCAATTACCAGCCCTGTTCCTTTCTCTCCCAAAGGTTGATGGCAGGTAAGAAAAATAAAAATAAAAAATGCTGCTAAGAACTCTTTAAAAGAACAAGAAAGTAAGGTACTTTTAACGCATCCCATACAGTCATAAACTCTGCCAAGTCCTACTCCCTAAAAACAAGCTGCCTAGGCTGTAAATCGAAGGTGTTGCTTCACAATACCTCATAAAAATGAAAGAGACCTTAAAAACAATACAACTTTCTCCAACAATCACTGCCTTTTTATATTTCACACAGGACAGCCCTAGGCTGGGAGAATCTGGATCCAAACCAGGGATGGATGAAATCTGTCTACAGTATTTTGGTTTTAGTTTAGCATTTTACCAGCCTTCAATTCAGTTTCCACGTTTCTGCACCGGTCTGGGTTTTTTTTTAAGTCCTCATGAAAATTCATCCAACATTTGGGTGAGAATTTCCAGTAACTCTTTGTTAGAACTGGACCCATCTTTTCCAGGTGGGGATGGACTCCCTCAGAAGGTGGTGGGCTCTCCTTCACTGGTGGGCTCTCCTTCACTGGAGGTTTTTAAGCAGAGGTTGGATGACCATCGGCCATGAATGCTATAGTTGAGATTCCTGCATCGCAGGGACTTGGGACTAGATGACTCTCGGGTTCCCTTCCAACTCAACAATTCTATGAATCTACGTGCCAAACATATAATCAGTCAATGGTAAAATGTGTAAGGTTACCTCTGGATCCTTCGGGAACTCTAAAGCTTTGCAGTTTTCTGGGTTTGGAATGTCGGGATAGAAGGTTTCTTTAATCCTTTGGAAAGAGGAACACAGATGTTAATGTCAGGAATCGTCGACAAGCTGCTGGGGGAGGGGATGCTTTTCAGCTTGAGGGCCACATTCCTAAACATTCTGGGGGCCGTATGCTAGTGCGGGGCTGGGGCATAGAAGCAAAAAGAGGAAGCGTTGGGACACCTGCCTTTTGTAAAACAGGCTATATTCTAATCTTGCTGAAATCAGAGGTTCACACAAAAACTGCACAAATCGAGGTGAGCAAGAGGAATCATCATCATCAGAGCATGGCCAGTCAAGAACATGGAGGTCTGCATTTGCTACACAAGCCAGAGGTTTTACAGCCCTGTTCTACAGTATTGTGTGGGTCATATTCAAGCAGCTGTAAATGCGGGGTGGCATTCAATTTCATTGTACTATGCACAATGACAATAAAGTATCTATCTATCTATCTATCATCTATCTATCTATCTATCTATCTATCTATCTATCATCTTGGCTTTTTTATGCCATAGCATCCAACACCACATTTCAAAAGGAAATAGAAAAAAATCCTGCATATAATTTAGTTACATGTAAGGAATGTCCTCTACTCCCACAAGCATGGGCTTCAATATGTGTAGAGAGCCACACACACCCTTACATTTTCCTAATTTGCTTCAGAGTAGGGTGCAGATTCTGCACCCCTCTCTATAGACCGTGTGCCTCTTGTTCTGTACATCACTGAAACAACAAGCCCTGGAATGAGGCCCTCTGGCTAAAAATGTCCTCCACTCCTGGTGTAGCAGTTTAGCAGTAAGGGCTAACAGATCACAGTTAGTTTACAGTATTTACAGACTAATATTCCACTTACTAAAAAAGAACATTTAATTTGAAACTCACCTCCCCCCCCAAAAAAATTATTGAGGTTTATTAATAGTGTGGAACAGACAGCATCACCCAAACAACAAAGCAGAACTGCTGCCTATCCTTTTTTGACAAGAAAATAAAGTTTACACAATACAAAATATTAATTACTGTTGTTATTTTAACACATTACCCACACTTCAGTCTAAGGGCCCAGGGCAGGTCACAAACCATTTAAAATCACATTAAAAACAGTTACAAAGCTTACAATTAAAAAGACGTGTTCAAAAAAAAAAAATATAGTTACCATTCTCTCTTCCTGTAGCAAAGGATGCTGGTCACCACTCCCAACACAATAACAATAATTACTGGGACAAGGATGGCAATGATTAATCCCACAGCTGGAAAATTAAGAGAGAGAAAAGCTAGTACGGTCCTGCTGCACCTGAAAGACTTAAATAATAATAATACAGCAAAGCTTTCATGGACTGCACTTGGGGTGGAGGGGACTAGCAAAGCAGAAATAATTCAGGTAACCAGCAATGATTCTTAGTGACCCAGGATCAAGTTACAGGTTTCTGACAGTGGGTGGCTTGTAATAGTACAGCAGGTTTCCAGGAAATGGCTGGTCTCCCATCAGACATTGCTTATTGGAAATAGAAGAGATTGATGAGAAGCTGCACAATTTTGCTCCAGCTGCCTGTGCACTTAAAAACAACAACCCCACATTGAACGACTGCATTATTCTCAAGGCTCAGCCCCACATCCATTTGCCCTGCCGATTTCCCCCCTGGAAAACCCATGACATAGAGATGAATCGGAACAAACAGCCACTGGGTTTCCCACAGATTTCTGTTTGTTCTGATTTAGCACTAAAGAGTGGATTTTCCAGGGGAAAGTTGGCGGGGCAAAGGAAATATTGCTCAGACCTTTACCTTGAAAGCATGGGAGAAGGAGAAGTGTGGGTGACCCCGGAGTCAGGGTTGCAAGACCTTTGCTATTACCAGTTTCTTTTAAACATGTTTGCCTTTGTCCAAGCACCCTGTTATTCTATTTATTGTGCATGTGGTGGTGTTTTTTTGTACACCACCTTAAAAATAAAAAACCCTGTTCTGCAGGAATTTGGCTTAATCTTCACCCCCATATGCTGCAGCCAATCATATGCACACTCTGATCTCCACCCACCCTCCCTTGCTGACTATAAACTCAGTAAGGTCCATGGGGCAGGAACCCACCCAACATTTGCTTCTGAAATCCTGCAAAGTGTTATCTACACCAATGGTGCCTGACCACCACCACCGACAATCCTTGAGGGTTATTCAGGAATTTGAGAGGTGTTCATTGTGCATTACGCCATTATCCAGCTAGAATTAAACATGCCACCCCAAAACAACCCTCCCCTGCAAAAAAGACCCCCAACAAAATACACCCTCCTTCACCCCAAAAAACTTACCATTCTCCTTTGTAACCACAGACAAGCTGCTTGGTGGGCCAATTCCACCAGCTGTGTAGGCTCTTAAGTTCAGGTGGTAGTTGGTTTTCCCTTGAAGGCTTGATATTTTTAAGGTGTTTTGCTTTAAGTCAGTAATATTCATGTAGGTCTCTGAGTGGCCTGGTTTTAGGGGGGAAAGAAAAGAAGAATTAGGGTGGGGGAGAATTTTTAGAAAAGCACCAGTTATCACAGGGCAGATTCACACATGCTGTTTTGTAAAATGAACTTTCAAAGGCGAAGGGAGTAAATGCACATAGATTAAAAGGCAATCCAGTCCTATCACCTCACATATATATTTATTCAAATACTACTACCTTGCCCTGATTTTTCACATTACTCGGAATGGCTCACAGCGGTTAATATACCACAGTTCATAACAAATCCATATGAAAAACTAGTGCTGTCCCAAAATTTTTCACTTTACTTGGTCCCCACGCACCCCCACAACCATTATCCATCAAATATCCTTTAAAATGAGGCATGGGGGAGGGGGAATCACATTTGAAAATTATCAAAAGGAGGAGAGATTTTGCCACAACTTTTAATTCCTTCATAGTCTCTCTCTCCTCTACATTAAAAGGTAAAGGGACCCCTGACCGTTAGGTCCAGTCACGGACGACTCTGGGGTTGCGGCGCTCATCTCGCTTTATTGGCCGAGGGAGCCGGCGTACAGCTTCCAGGTCATGTGGCCAGCATGACTAAACTGCTTCTGGCGAACCAGAGCAGCGCACGGAAACGCCGTTTACCTTCCCGCCGGAGTGGTACCTATTTACTTGCACTTTGTCGTGCTTTCGAACTGCTAGGTTGGCAGGAGCTGGGACCAAGCGACGGGAGCTCACCCTGTCGTGGGGATTCGAACCGCCGACCTTCTGGTCGGCAAGCCCTAGGCTCCATGGTTTAGACCACAGCACCACCCGTGTCCCTTATTGTTGTGTTAGGCAGCCATTATTGACTTTGAGGATAGGATGGCTAAGACCACTGACTGTGGCTGTGTATTGCAGTACTTGAACGTTTCCCCCTAGAAAATTCTAAGGAAAGTAGCATGTTAAAGAGTTAGTTGGGTGCTGCTGCGCCATCCAGATTAAGGAGGAATTCTGAGCACTTCTACCAATGGAAAATGACAGAGGGTCTAAATACTAACAGGACTCTCCCCCCAAACCAAAAAAAGAAGCCATCACCAGACACTACCTCTGCAAAATAGGTTGACCTTGAATTGTGCGGTCAAGCTGCTGCTATCTAGCTCTGTGGGGAATGATTCCTCCCAGCTGTATTTTCCAAAACCGAAATAAGTTTATTTCCCATAAGACACCCAGTCACAAAGCAGCTATCAAGGGCAGGGCTAACAGAATCCCATAGGTGGCTCTTTCTTGTTCCCAGGCTCATCCTGTTCTACAGGAGCTAGGGTGGTTGTGGTTGCTTGCCTGTACTTGCACACCAGAGATGCTTAATTTATCGCATTGGTGGGAATAATTGGGGACGATCATCGATCAAGTATTCAGGGCATCAGCAACGCACTCCCAATTGAGTTGCCTTTTCAAGTGGTGCTAGCCATTGTGTGGCTAGAGGCCCATAGAAAACTCAGAAATCTGAACACTGGAAGATTCAGGACAGACAAAAGAGAGCATTTCTACACACAGTGCATTCTTTAAAAAATGCAATCTTCTCTCGCAAGAGGTAGTGATGGTGATCAACGCAGTGGGGTAAATTAATGGAGGATATAGCTTTCAATGGATCTTAACCCTAATGGCTATGTTTGACTCTCCCCCCCCCAACACACTCCAAATTCCAGGGTCACGTTTTGGTTAGCAAGGTGCTAAAGACGGCTGAGCCAAGAGAGTGACTTTCCCAGTAACATAAAATGATTTAAAGTGTGAAGGTTAAAGATCAGTATTGTGCGCATCCTTCCAAGGTCTCTGCGATACTGTGTCAGTTGGCAGGGGAGGGGGCATGTTGCCGAGAGCAAAGCTGTGCTTTCAACAAGTATTCCTGGAAAGATGCAATTAAGCTGTCCTGGGGTCCCTTTAAATATTATTCCCGTTGCAAGGCTGCTACTGAGCTATGCAGGCAGACAAGATTATCAGTGAGTGGGAAGTTGGGGGGGGGCTGTTTCCAGGCAGAATGAGGCCAGAGAGCAAGTTCTGGGGGAAATGACGGAGAGACCAGCAGGTTTTATTTTCTATTAACTCTGTAGTTGAGTGCAACATACCACAGCAAGCTAGGATTAAGACAGGACAGACATTTCAGGTGTAATGGCAAACCTGGGTTAACACAAGAAAATATTCACTAGCTAATGTCACACCATAGCATGGTTTGTTGCCCCAAAACAAACCATAGCTAGTTGGTCAGGGCAAGTTTAGATGTATAAAACCAACCAAACCATGGCTTAGTGTTGTGTCTGAACACTGCCAACTGGAACACAGATTTATTGGTGTTTTGCTCGCACTCATGAGTTTTCTCTTCCCTCTGCTAATTTATTGTTAGATTAAAAAACTTTGCTTTTGGTTTGCGAGTGCCATGTTATAATCACATCGGAGTTTGGTCAGAGCATGGGGAGTGGCTTTCTAGGGTCTCAGGCAAAAGTCTTTCATTTCATCTACTACTTGATCTTCTGATCTGATATACACTGTGTCCCTAAGCTACAGGATGCATTCAAAAACTGGTGATTTATAGCCACCTGAACTAGAACACAAAGACCAGAGTACAAGTAACATTTGGCAGGGTTACCATCCTCTAGACATACCCTGCTGAATGCTTATAACTTGGTAACATTGAGCACCATCATCATGTTGGGATTTGGCAGTGCAACTGGCACGGCAACTAAGATAATAAATGTGACAGCTCTGCCTCTCACGATAAAGCACTCGCAAACCTTGCAGTGGGGCTAAAATCACAGAATTGTAGAGTTGGAAGGGATCTTGAGGATCATCTAGTCCAACCAAATCTTAACTAGATCATATATGACAGATGGCAATCCAACCTCTGCTTAAAAACCTCCAAGGAAGGAGAGTCCACTGCCTCCTGAGGGAGACTATTCCACTGTCGAACAGCTCTTACTGTCAGAAAGTTCTTCCTCGGAATCTCCTTTCTTGTAACTTGAACCATGAAAGGGTTTATTGATAGCCGAGCTATTAACCTGTTTCCCCCCCTTTTTTGCATTTTTCTGCCTCCTTATTTTGCCAATGAATGCCACCAAACTTTGCTGCCTTGCCTGAAATGAGATTTCTAACAAAGCGCATTTGTGGTGAGAGACGGTCAAAAACGCATCATTTACCTGGCTCAAAAGCTTTCGGCTTTGTGGTGCTTTCGTCGCCTTTCCCAAAGTGAAGCAGATAACCTTTTAAAAAGCCCCGGCAATCTTCGACAGACATGTTCTCCCATCTTATGACGATGGAATCTGAGGTGGCACGCTCCACTTTGAAAACTGGCGCAGCGCTAGGTTCTAGATGGGAAACAAGAAGGAAGAGAAAACATTTTTTTATAAACAAACCCGAGATAGGTGTGTTTTGACAAAAAGGTATGTTACCTGCAAACATTATTGTAGAGGCTTTGTTGAACCTAGGGGTCTACAACCTCTATGTCAGGGACTGGCTGGATGACATTGAGTGGTGGGAGACGCCAGCCCAAGAACTCCCACCCACCCAAGGGATGGCACAGAGGAAGAAGACTTAGACCCAGGACAGTGGTGGTGGGACACTGAGGACCAATCTGCAGAAGGGACAAGCTGGGAGGTGATAGAAGCAGGAGTTTTGAGTGAACACAGGGGGTCAGAAGAAGAAACCCGTTCCAGGTTAGGTGTCAAGGGTCGTGCTGCTTCAGTTGCCCAACAATTGGAAAGTCTCTCTTCAGCTAGCTCTCCTCCTCCACTGACACTCAGATCACGGAGAGCTGCTGAGCAACGAGCCAGACAGGCCCAGAGGGGGATCCCTCCATCTTGCCATAGTTTATGCCTGCTTGGGAGGAGGAATCAGAGAGAGAGAGACTACTGGAAAGGAGAGGCCAGATGCCAGTCCCAGCAACATCTTCAACTAGGGCAGATTAGCCTAGGTGAACTCTGTTGTGTTTTTATCTTTGTGAATAAAAACCGATTCCATTTTTGTGTCTCGAGTCCTTTTCCTGACCTGTGGATGAGACTGCATTCCTGACAGCCCCTTGACTATCTTCCCTCATCACTGGCCATCCAGGCTGGGGCTGACGAGAGCCTGGAGGCCATCACACTGCCTACCCCTGACGTAAATGCAAGAACTTGCATTTCAGACTGCTAGATCAAACTACAGGTCCATGTTATCCAGCATCTTGTTCTCACAGTGGCTAACCAGATGCCGATGGGAAGCCTGGAAGTAGGACCTGGGGTGCAACAGTGTTCTTCCTACTTGTGCTCCCCAGCAACTGGCATCTAGACAGGAAGATATGCCATACAGAAAATGTTCTCCATTGAACCATCTTCAGCAGGAGAATCTATCAAGTAACAAAGGGAACAGGAATGCAATCCAGAAACAACTGTCATGCTAATGCGCACCCAAGGTTCTTTCAGAAACAGTTGAACCCTGCACATTTTAGGGGGAAATGTTCATAAAACTGCATATATTGGAGAAAAATGCATACATATTAGGGAAATTTGACTGCAAAATGTGAATAGTAGTCAAAACGGATTACAGAAAGGAGTTGATTAATAGAAATGTGAACAGATTTTCGTTAAGTTTGTTTAATGCAAATTGTTGCAGAAATGTGAAAAGTTGCAGAAATTTAAGACTGGGGGGAATTAGAAATGGAGAGAGACTGAGATTGACAGTTGCAATCCTGCTGGTGCAACCCACCTTAGGATATATTTACACAATTGACTAACTCACCTAGTTGGTCTTCATCCAAAACTAGGCTATGAACCTTCCTAAGATAATTGCAAAGATAATGCACTTTCAGTCTGTCCCCATTTCCCTCTTTTCTTTTGGTTCAATAAACCCTAGAAGTATTAACACATTTTCTCTTGCATCCGAATAATTTTTAGCAAAATTAAAGGCAGTTACCCAGCTCTTGTGTGTAGCCATTTATATACTTCAGTAGTTGATATCCATTGTCTTTGCAGCCATGGACAGAAAATCTGTATCTGATTCCTGGCTGAAAGAGATCTGTGGGACAGAATAATCATTAAATGTCTTATTTTACAGTACTCTACATTCTGAGAAGAAATAGCGACATTCAGTCCTCTACAAGCAGGGAGTTGCTGCTTTATGGCTAAATCTGGCCACAATTCATCTCTTTAAAACCATGAAAATAACATGTCTCAGTTTCCCCAAATAAAATCTGAGAGTTGCTTCTTGTGTTATTTATATCATTTTATCAGGTACTGGCAGGTAAATTATAATTCATTTGCAACAACCCTACTACTACTTTAATGTTTTGATACATTGCAAAATGTGTCCGTTTCTCAATAAAGCGATTTCCCACCAAGAGATTCAAAGGTAAATCCCAACCCATCATATTCTTCATCCTATCAAGATTCATGCTCCCAAAGATTCTAACCTTGGGGCAGTTGTAATAAATATGATCAATATCCACTTCTATGCAACAAGCCTTTAAGTGACTGCAATATTTCCTGGCTGGCCAACTCTATCCAATGTGTCATTTATTTAATGCCAGGGTATCCATCACCATCATAATACCAATTTCACTCACCTAAAGCCTAAAAAGCAAGCTGCAAGTGAATGGATGGCAGCATGATGATAAAATGCTTATTTACAAACAGACCTTGACCTTCAGATACAGGCTCTTAAGATCTCCACCAACAACACACTAAAGTTCAGAAGCAGCTCTAAAGACACACAGACCATTTCCAAATGCAAAACTAAACCAGTTTTTAGAATTACATGCATTACATTGCTTGAGTTTCAACCAACCAGAGATCCCAAGCTTTGAACAGGGTGTGGCAGGCCCTGTTCTGTGGAACTGCTTGCCTCCAGAAGTTTGGCAGGAACCACCCCATATCATTTCTACATCTCTTCTAAAAAATGTACTGTTCAGACAGGGCTTTCAAACCTAATATGCTTTTGCCAAACAGATTCTAAGGATACATCTCACATTTTTAATATCTTTTTACCGTGTTTCTTTGATTGCATACTGTCAGATTCGCTCTCGAGTAAAGACCAAAGTGCTTCTTGTCTTTCAGCTATTTTATTGTGTGAATTATGTACAGTGCAGAACTAACCCTAAACATGACCGTCTAGTCGCTAGCAGAATCCGGAAGTGCCCCCCTCCTGTTTCGGCGCCAACACCAGAGTCTCGGCACTCTAAAGTGTCGCCCTCTCCTTCTATGTAAAGCAGGCGCCGGAAACGGTGTCTCCCCCTCCGAGTGGGTCTGCTGGGTGGTGCCAGGTCTCTCAGCATCTTCCTGGAGACCTCTCACCACCCTGCCCCCTCCCGGTAACTGCTCCTCCCCCGAGGAGGGGCTGGCAGACTCATTGGAAGACGAGTCCGTCGTCAACACAGGCTGAGGCTACCGGTAGCCACTCAGTGCCGGACTGGCAGGGGTGGGCACATCCCTGACACATACCATATGCTGATATTTTACATGAAAGCATGGTTTGTCAATATTTTACATAAATAAGCAAAATTTTAAAGGAAAGATAAGAATTGCAGCCAAGGAATAAACTCCATTTGGAGAACAAATATGCTCTCCTGAGACAAATGTGGATAAGTACCCAAACTTTACAAGCGAGCTACAATTAAAAGGGTAATTTCTATCTCAACATAGGAATACATAAAACAGAAAATCATGGAGGGGAGGTCAGGAAGAAGCTCTAGCTATGGCAGCTTGAAATGCAAACTCTCCTGCTCAAAAACAGTGGGGTCCCAACCACATGCCCTGCCCCTAAATGATGATGATTCTCACTTTCACATGCAAGCAGAGTTCTTCGCAGAAACAAATGTTAAGCTGTTATTTCCTACCAGATTTGATCACAGCATCTGACACGCCTGAAGGAAATTTTTCCCAGCTCACAGCAGCACTGGGCTCAGGCCCCTGACGCCACCTCACGGTATAGCCACAGGTGACGTTGGGGTCAGGCTCCCAAGCGACGTAAATGCCATCTCCTTTGGCAACTCCGATCTCTGTTGGGGCATCGCCTGCAACATTGATAATGTCAAAGGTTAGTTGCTGGGGCCTTCTTAATGCATTTCATAATGCCTTCCCAATCCCCCCCCCCATTTGTTTGAAGACCATACAATAAAACTACACATATAAAAATGCAAAAGAACCTAATTGGTCCAACTGCTCTTGTTAAAGAGAAATAAAATCCAAACAATGCTTAACTCGGGTCTTCCCGGCTTCATACATCCTTCCTCATAAAGATTACAGTACTTTTATTTCCTTCTCCCAGTTAAGCCATTAATTAATTAATTAATTAATTAATAATAATAATAATAATAATAATAATAATAAAGTTTATTATTTGTACCCTGCCCATCTTGATTGGGTTGCCCCAGCCACTCTGGGCAGCTTCCAACAAATATAAAGCATAATAAAACATCAAACGTTAAAAACTTCCCAATACAGTGCTGCCCTTCAGATGTCTGCTAAATGTTGTATAGTTATTTATCTCCTTGACATCTGATGGGAGGCTGTTCCACAGATGTACATTTCCGAGCACAATTCAAAGTGTTGGTGCTGACCTTTAAAGCCCTAAACGGCCTCGGTCCAGTATACCTGAAGGAGCGTCTCCACCCCCATCGTTCTGCCCGGACACTGAGGTCCAGCGCCGAGGGCCTTCTGGCGGTTCCCTCACTGCGAGAAGCCAAGTTACAGGGAACCAGGCAGAGGGCCTTCTTGGTAGTGGCACCCGCCCTGTGGAACGCCCTCCCACCAGATGTCAAAGAGAACAACAACTACCAGACTTTTAGAAGACATCTGAAAGCAGCCCTGTTTAGGGAAGCTTTTAATGTTTAATAGATTGTATTTTAACATTCTGTTGGAAGCCTCCCAGAGTGGCTGGGGAAACCCAGCCAGATGGGCGGGGTATAAATAATTAATTTATTATTATTATTCCACAGGGTGGGTGGCACTACCAAGGAGGCCCTTTTGTCTTTTTAGACAACCACAGAAAGAAAGCTGGACACATCTGGCAGTAATGGGAGGTGCAGCATCCATGCCCTCTTGAAGACAACCAGAATTTAAGAGACCAGCGCCAGGGGTCAATGTAATCTCAGTCTAAACCTTGCTGTTCAGCTTGGAACACCTCCAGAAATCTTGGTCAATGAGCTGATTGACTTGACCAGGAGCCTCAGTTTTGTGTGCCAGCACATCTTAGAAAGATTTAAGCTTCATCTTTCCTCACAAAATAAATCTTACGGGAATATCGAATTGATCTTTGAATGATGGTGTAAGAGAGTGTGTGAGAGAGATAACAAAGACACAGCTTTTGAGTCTTAGGTAAAGGGACCCCTGACCATTAGGTCCAGTCGTGTCCGACTCTAGGGTTGCGGCGCTCATCTCGCTTTATTGGCCGAGAGCCGGCGTACAGCTTCCAGGTCATGTAGCCAGCATGACAAAGCCGCATCTGGCGAACCAGAGCAGCACACGGAAACGCCGTTTACCTTCCCACCAGAGCGGTTCCTATTTATCTACTTGCACTATGACGTACTTTCGGACTGCTAGGTGGGCAGGAGCTGGGACCGAGCAACGGGAGCTCACCCCGTCGCAGGGATTCGAACCGTCGACCTTCTGATCAGCAAGCCCTAGGCTCTGTGGTTTAACCCACAGCGCCACCTGGGTAAGAGCATACTTAATACAGTAGATTGGTAATACATGTCTATCTAAAATCTGTTTACATTGGAGGACCTGCTGGTAATTGGATTAAGTTCTGTGAGAAGTTCAGTGGGATACAGCAGCTTAAAATCAGGTTCTCCAAATCAGCATGACAAATCAGCCTGGATGAACTGGACTGTGGTTCTCACGATACAAGTGCATGAAAGCGAAATCAGGTCCAACGAAATCAATAGATCTTCCATGAAAAACACCTCCGGGTTACGTTAACTGTATAATTACATTTTCTCCCCATATGGCTTGGGCTAGTAAGTGAACGACTGCCAAGTCACGAGCTGCTGAACTTGGAACAGCGTCAAATACCAAATATAGAACTGAGCTGGCTTACTACAGAGAAAAGGGAGGACAGCAGAGGAGAAATACTGCTGAGTGAGAAATGCAATGCATAAATGTTTTACTTTGGCAACAAGCTGCCTATTGCAGGTGCACAATTGCAGGTGGAAGCTAACAAATCTCCCAAGGAGAGAAACTCCCAAAATGTATAGAACGAGGAGGAGGAAACACGTCTGAAGCAAACGATCTCACCTTCCTCATAATAATGGCCTACGATTGCAATGTTGCGATCTGCAACCCACTGCAATATCAGAGGGTGATGAATGTAAGAGCCTGCACTGAAATGGTTTCTGTGGCCTGGATCCCTGGCTTTCTTTACGCAGGTATGCCAGAACTACCATCAACTGGCAGATCAACCTGGAGCTGTGTGTCTCCTATGTGTATCTCAACTTATCCTACTATTTTGTGATATGGCCCTGAATAACTTTGCCAAATACATACTTCCTATTTGGCAAAGTATTGGGAGGTTTTTAATGTTTGATGTTTTTATATGTGTTGGAAGCTGCTCAGAGTGGCTGAGGCAACCCAGCCACATGGGTGGGGTATAAATTATTATTATTATTGTTGTTAGTAGTAGTAGTAGTAGTAGTAGTACACTTTTTTCTGTCTTGAATCTTCCAACATTTAGCTTCATTTTATGTCCACAAGTGTTATGAGGGAGAAAAACTGTTCTCTATTCACTTTCTACATGCTATACATAATTTTATAAACCTCTGTCATGCCACCTCTTTCTTGACTGTTCTCTAAACTAAGAAGTCCCAAATGCTGCATTATTTTTCCTCAGGGGGGTTGCTCCACCCACCCCCCGCCTCCCACCCCAATAATTTTGGCTGCCCTTTTCTGAACCTTTTTCAACTCTACAATATCCTTTTCCGAGGTGAGGCACACACAAATACACTATTATCTCTTCCAGGCATCCAAAGCATTTGCAGAATGTAACGGAGCCCAGGCTGAAAGGACCTGCTTTATTATTCCTCGTGCTGCTTTCCGGATGAGTCACCCTCCATGACTACGATCTGTGACTCACAATGCCTCAGAACTGAGTTGTGCTGCGGGTAACGCAAAGCAAGGCACCCAGTCATTCAAAAAGTTCTTTTCTAAGAAGAGTCTGAGGAGGCGTAAGAACTGCCAGCTGCTCGCTTCAGTCAGAGCCACAGAAATGCATGACCTGGAGCAGCCTGCATTACTCACCGAGAGTGATTACATAACTCCATAAAAGTTGCATCAACTTGTTCAGCCAATGAGCGTGAACAAAAAAAAAAGTAACCCTGAAATCTTGAAGAGCATGAAGACTGAGTATGTGGGATCATATTCAGTTATACCAGCAAGTCCAAACCTTTTCACCCCTAACCCTAGAACCAACAAACAAATACAACTACGGCCCCATCTGCACTATAAATTTAAAGCAGTATGATACCACTTTAAACAGCCATGGCTTTTCCCAAAGACTCCTGGGAACTGTAGTTCAAGAGTGCTGAAAGTTGTCTGGAGACTGCTATTTCCCTCACGAAGCTGCAAATTTCAGAATTCCTTGGAAGAGGAATTGACTGTTAAAAACCACTCTGGGAATTGTAGTTCTGGGAAGGGACTGGGGGGGGAGCACCTAGCAACTTACCATCCTTAAACTACAGTTCCCAGGCTTCTTCATTGCTTTAAATGTATAGTTCAGATGGGGCCTAAGGGCCTACGTATAAATTTCAACCACATATTCTTCTCCATCCCAATTGGCAGCTTCCAACACATATTAAAACACAATAAAAACATGAAACAGTAACAGTAGCAGTTTGATCCAATACAAAAAGTCACAATAACTTTAAAACGATTTATATCAAACAAAGCATCATTCAACAATCCATCAGAGAGGTACACAGAGTACACATATTTCATGCATTTCCCCCCCCCCCCAAAATGGGGCATACAGATAGAAACCACAATTGACAAGAGTTTTATCTCATACTTACTGACTGGAATATCTGCACTGTTTATCTGAGAAGGAGGAGAGTGGCCAGCCTTGTTTTTCGCCACCACCGAGAATGCACAATCATTTCCCCCAAGCTTTATTGAGATGTTGCTGGCAGGTGCAGAAACTGACTTGTTGTAAGTGGACCCCTCTGGTAAGGACCAAGACACTTCGTAAGCCTCTATCAACCCATTTGTGTCAGAAACGGGTAGTGGCTGTTGTAAAAAGAAAGAAAGAGTTCAAGGGAAATAGAAAAGGAAGTATGCAAGAAAAGCGTCCTTTCACAAAGCCACTTTCAGAAAGGTACTTAAAACAACCCTATAAGCTGGGCCTCGCTGCAGTTTACTCGCTGACTGCTGGGCAACCCATTTCTATATTTCTAGCAAACAGGCCATCAAAGAAAGACTCTTATGAAGCTGCCTCCTACAGAGCCAGACCATTGGTCCATCCAGCTCAGTTTTGTCTGCACTGACTCTGCTTTCCAAGGTTTCAGACAGGAGGCATGCCCTGGAGATGTCAGAGATTGAATCTGGACCTTTTGCATGGAAAGCAGATGCTCTAACACTGATCTACGACCCTTCTCCAAATACAGTAGCAAGGAGACATGACCAAGAGGGCATTGATCCTGAGGCATAAACAACAGCTGGCTCCCAGGCAGTATGCTCAGACATTTGCTGGGGATGGAAGCAATATAAGGTGCTGCTATTTTCATGCGCTATATATGGAAGGCAAGAGGAGGTAATTTCCAGGCTTGGTCACTCTACCTCCTACAGGTGAAGAGGATGCCTTGCTTAACTTCTCCCCACAGGGCGAGTTGGCATTAACTGATATGGGAGTAGCTAAAAGGGGCACACTTAGAAATGCCACCACAAGTGCCAACCACAAACTTGCCAAAGCTTGAGAATCAAGTCTGCCCATTTTGCCTGTGTGGTACCTCCCAGGAGACACTTTCTTGGTCATGCAAAAGTGTGGCAGATCATTGTTTTGCACATAATCTGTCAAATCCAATGAAACTGACGGGTCTGTACTACAGCAGTGTGTGTGGCCTGCAGACCTCAAAATGCTGGACACATGCTGTTGGGCTCCCAATCCCCAGAAGCCCCAGCCAAAAGGGCCAAGGTTAAAGGATGATGGGAGCTGTAGTCCTGTAGTAGGGTCACAGGTTGGCCACCCAACCAGAAGTGAGACAGAAGGCAAAACACTCCAGGCAATGCTGCAATTGGGACTGTGTACATGAGTAAGAATGCTGTATTGGGGTGGGGGATGGCCTTCCAGCATGGCCAACAGACAGGGATGATGGGATTTGTAGTTCCAACAACATCTAGAAGGCCACGGGTTCCCCACTCCCGGGCTACATGAATACACAGAAAAGGGGCAAGCAAGACAGTTAGTCCTGTACTAAATTATTATCCAAAGCTGTCAGACAGTTTACAAAACAAGATTAGAATAAAGCTGCGCTTGCAGAAGACATCCCACCACCTTCCAAAAGGTATGCATTATCACAAGATGATGCTTCCCCCTCAGTGATCACCACCACCAACACTATATTTGTGTGTCCACACACACAAAAACTAGGCTCAAAGCAACAATTCAACTCAAAAATCAACAACTGCGAGAATTGTTTCATAACAGCAGCAATAATAAAAACAGCAACATATAATAAATGCAAGAGCATACAGATAACATTTCAGTACTATAAATGTAGCAATAATGATACCGTAACTTTCCATCTTACCACATGGATTGTGGGTTTGTTTGTTTTTACAAAACCATTTTCCGTGTGACTGGAAGGAGAAAGTTCACCTTATGGCCAATATCGCACTGCAAAAAGAGTTGTGTGAATTGGCTCAGAAGGAGCAAAGTTTGCAAGCAACAAGCAGTATTGTCTGGGAGCCAGTAATTTAAGGACAAATTAAAAGCAAAAGCAGCTGAACACATACCTTCCAAAAGAGGTTTACAGTCTCACCATCAAGACTTCTCTCTCTCCAGAGATCTAGACTTCTCGTTGGAGCTGGAAGAGGAGAGTTTCGATTATACTCAAGAAAATATTCATTGCTATCAGCTGACGTATACAGAAATGCCAAATTTTAACAATGACCAAGAGAGACAGCTGCTTAAGAATAAGACTCACAATTTCCAATACTCTTACATTGAAGAAACATCTCAAACAGCTGATACTTCTTTATCCCAAATCCTATCCAAGCCTGCACAATGTCTTATCAACTCTTGTAATTATTATAAAGTGCAGAGTGGGGCTTTTTCATCATGGCAAAAAACCTCTCCTCCCCTCATCCAAACGGGAAAAAAGAGTTATTGCTATATATTTTTAAAAGTTTTTTTTTTTTTTGACAATGTTAGGTTAGGAAGAAAAGGGGGAAAGAGGGGGAGGGGGAATTGTGAGTGGGGTGGGGTGCCAATGCTTCTATTCTTCTACTTAGTGTATGTGTGGGGTTTTGTGTCAGCGTCACTTGTGTGGGTTCTCTTTACTATTCGCTTGCAATTCTTTGGCAGTGAGAGAGGTTGTGTGTGGCCTAGCTCTAGGGTGTGGTTGGTTGTCTTTGATTGGCTTAAGTCATGGGTAGGCAAACTAAGGCCCAGGGGTTGGATCTGGCCCAATCGCCTTCTAAATCTGGCCCACGAACGGTCCAGGAATCAGTGTGTTTTTACATGAGTAGAATGTGTCCTTTTATTTAAAATGCACCTCTGGTTTATTTGAGGGGCCTGCCTTGTGTTTTTACATGAGTAGAATGTATGCTTTTATTTAAAATGAATTTCTGGGTTATTTGTGGGGCATAGGAATTTGTTCATTTATTTATTTTTTTCAAAATATAGTCTGGCCCCCAACAAGGTCTGAGGGACAGTGGACCAGCCCCCTGCTGAAAAGGTTTGCTGGCCCCTGGGCTTAAATGAAATTTGTTTTTGTGTGTGAGTGGAATGTGTGTGTGTTTTTGGATTGGGTTAGCCATATTGATTTGAATGCTATTGGCGGGTCCTTGTTGTTGTCTTGTTGGGCTATGTATGTGATAAAGGGGAACCAAACCGGGTTGAAGGTGTCTTCTTCTACTTGTCCCCGTGTAAGTTTCAGTTTATTGGTTAGTTTTTCTAGTAGGGTTGTTTCCCATACTATTTGATACCATTGGTCCATGCTTACTCCTGACAGGTCTCTCCAGTGTCTGGCTATGATGCTTCTGGCTGCTGAGAGTAGGTACGTTATGAGCTCTTTATGATGTGAGTGGGCATTATTACCTTCAAAGATGTTTAGTAGGGCCAGTTCTGGGGTGACTTCTAATACTTTGCTTAGTTATTTTGCATATTCCTTGTATGATTGATGTCCAGAAGAGTTGGATATTAGGACATTCCCACCACATGTGGAGATATGTGCCTGTGGAGGTGCATCCTCTCCAGCATTTTGGTGAGGTTCCTGGGCATATTAGCATTAGTTTCTTTGGTTTTAGGGACCACCTGTGAGTTTCAGAGTGAGTTCTTTTCTTTTTGCTGATATGGATTTAAAAGGAGGTTTAGACCATTCTGGTCTATTGGGTGGGATTAATCTCATAGCCTATTGTCATCCTCCCAATGTTTTTTTATTACGTCGAGAGGATTTGTGGGATTTTGGAGTAGTATTTTGTATATTGTGAATACCATTCCTTTGCCGTGTCCCTTTGTTGTTAGGAGGTTTTCGAACGTTGTCAAGTTGCTGCTGATTTTTTTTTTAACAGGGGGTGTAATTGTTGGTGTGTTAGCCAAGGCATTTGGGTGTCCCCTAGTTTGTCTTGTATTTCTTGTGTTGATATGGGTTTGTTATTTTTGTAGAAGTCTGCTAGGTGGTATAAGCCTTTGGCTTGCCAGGTTTTTATGTGGAGGTTTTGTGCTGCGTGGTGAGATAGTGGGTGGTGTGCCAGGGGAATTAGTGGGGTTGGGGTTGGGGGATGGGGTTTACCTACTTCTTCTTTCCATGCTTTAAGCATGGTCTGTGTGAAGTGTTGTGGGGATTTTCCTTAGTTTGTTTGGGAGGAATGGGTATGCAGAGGTGCAGGTATTTTCAATTGTGTCTCTCTCCAGGTGTACCCATTTTTTCGTCTCGTCTTCTAGGATATACACGATTATGTGGCGTACTTGGTTGGTGATGTAGTATGCTTTTATGGTGGGGATTCCCCATCCTCCTTCTGAAGAGGGGAGGTGCAGGTATTTGGGGCTTATTCTTGGTTTTTTGTGTGAAAAGATAAATGAGTGTAATTTTTTCTGCCATTTGCGAAGTTGGGCTGGGGGAATCCAGATTGGGAGGGTGATCATTTTGAGCATGGCTATTTTGTCTGAGAGAGTGAAGATGCGTTGTTGTTCCATTTCCTCAAGTCTTTGTTGATTTGTCGTCGCAAGGGGTTGTAGTTGTGGAGGTATAATTTGTTGGTTATTTGTACCCCTAGGTATCTGAACTTGGTGCAGCCAAGTTTTATCTTGGTGAAGTTGGCAAATTCTTTTTGGGTATGGGGTGGGGGTGGCGTGTTGAAGCACATAGCCTCAGATTTTGCAAAAATTGCCTGTAGGCCTGACACCATTGCAAATGTGTTGGGTTCTCTGATTAGGGAGGCTGCTGTGTTTATGGGGTCTGGTGTTGTGACCATTAGGTCATCTGCAAAGAGCCCTAATTTATAGCTTCTGCCTTTTATTTCCACTCCCTTGCCTGTGGCTGCTCAGATTCAGATTGCTAGAGGTTCCAGAGCCAGGATGAATAGGAAGGGAGACAGTGGCCATCCTTGTTTTGTGCCTCTTTGGATTGCTAGGGTATTGGAGTCTATACTGTTAGTCCTGCATTTTGCTGAGGCTCAGGAGTATATTTGTTTGCAGGTTTGTAAGAAGTTGGGACAAAACTTCATGTTAGTACTGCTAATAAGTATAAGGGACGCGGGTGGCGCTGTGGGTTAAACCACAGAGCCTAGGGCTTGCCGATCAGAAGGTCGGTGGTTCGAATCCCTGCGACGGGGTGAGCTCCCGTTGCACGGTCCCTGCTCCTGCCAACCTAGCAGTTCGAAAGCACGTCAAAGTGCAAGTAGATAAATAGGTACCACTGCAGCGGGAAGGTAAACGGCGTTTCCGTGCGCTGCTCTGGTTTGCCAGAAGCGGCTTAGTCATGCTGGCCACATGACCTGAAAGCTGTATGCCGGCTCCCTCGGCCAATAAAGCGAGATGAGCGCCGCAACCCCAGAGTCGGTCACGACTGGACCTAATGGTCAGGAGTCCCTTTACCTTTACTGCTAATAAGTATTTCCACTCTAAGCAATCAAAAGCTTTGAGGATGTCTAGGGACATAATTGTCAGTGGGAATTTAGTTGCCTTGCTGTGTTCAATCAGATTCAGTAGTTTCCTGATGGGGTCTGTTATATTGTGACCAGGGACAAAGTCAGTCTGGTCTGGGGCTATAAACTTGTGTAGGAAATTTTTTAGGCGGCTGGCCAAGATTAATGTGAATATCTTGTGGTCTTGTTTTATTAATGAGATTGGGCAGTATGATTCTACTTTGAGGCTGTCTTTGAGTGGTTTTGGGATGGAGACTATCTTGGAGGAGGTCCAGGTTTTAGGAATGGGGGCCCCTTTTATGATGTCATTGAACAGGCGGGTCATGTAGGGCATTAGAGGTTCTTTGAATTTCTTATATAATTCTGCTGTAAAGCCGTCTGGGCCTAGGGCTTTGTGTGGCTTCAGGTTTCTGAGGATCGTATCTATTTCCTCCGGGGTGATAGGACTGTCCATGAATTCCTGTTCCTCATCAGTTAAGGTTGGCATGGTCAGTCCTGCTAGGAATTTTCTGATTTCCTCCTCGGGTGGGTTATGGGAGGTGTGTAGGTTGGAGTAAAATTCTGAGGTTATTTTTTGGGGGGAAATGTTACGTTGTCGTCTTTTTTGGTGATGCAATGTATTCTTGTTTTGAGTAATTTTTTTCCTACACCTGTTTGCTAATAGTCTGGAGTTTTTCCCTCCATACTCGTAGAAGCATTGTTTTGAGTATAGAATGTTGATCATTGTTTTGTTGATTTCTAGGGAGTCTAGTTCCCTCCTTTTTTGTTCTATAAGTTTAAGGAGTTTTTTTTTAGCTCCTGTTTGTAGCGTGATGAGAGGGCCATTATGTCTTGTTCTATTTTGCTAATTTTTGAGGAGGCTTGTTTTTTAAGGAATGTTTTCTCTGTTATGCAAGCTCCTCTGATGACTGCTTTCATTGCATCCCATAGGAGGGGGGTTGTTATATTGTCTATATCATTTTCTTTGAAGTGGTTTGAGAGTTTTTGTGAGACTCTCTCCAATTTGTTTATTTGTGGTTAGGATGGGACCGAAGGACCATGATGGGGTGGTTTGTGTTTCTTCTATTTTAAGGGTAACTTCTACTGGGGCATGATCTGTGATTTTAATGCTACCTATGTTTGTTGATTCAACCAAGGGTATCAGACCTTATGTGAGCAGAATGCTATCTAATCTGGAAACTGTGCCATGGCGCCCGGTCAGAAATGTGTAGCTGGTGTCTCCCAGATTTTCTTCACCCCAAATGTCACAGAGACCCCTATTTTTTAGCATTTTTAGCAACTTGTAAGAGTCCCTAATTGTTTGGGGTTTCCTTCAGAGGAAGGTTCCCAATGGGGTTGTAGGGTGGGTGTAGAAAAAAAGAGTTATGATGAACTCAAAGGCTTGCTCACTGCTTTGTAACATTTTAATTGGTTCCAGTAAGTTTATTACGCAACTGTTAGTTTTGTAATTCTTAGAATGGACCAATGAAGATAGCTTGCAATTTTAGTTTGCACTGGAGCTATGGTTTCAATCTCAGATTTTAGAAGCTATAAAATGTACACACACACACAAAAATGAAGCTCTGGGGGCAGATATTTGTAATCTGAAAATTCACACTTGTATATTCCAGAGGTGTTTTCATTAAGGAACAGATTTTGAATGGTCTTCCCAAAGCTTCTTGCTCACTTTCCTCGGCTCATTAAAAAGACTGATGAAGCCTATGCTCCAAAATGTTCCATTACTCCAGGGATCCAGATGTTGTTGGACTCCAGCTCCCTCCAGCCCTGATGGGACATGTCACTTCCGCAACATCTGGAGGGCCACGGATTCTCCCATTATGCAATAAACTTACGGGCTTGCAGAGTTGTGTGCCGTGTTTCCTCGACCCAGTTGCTCCACTTCCAGAAGAGGGGCGGAGCAGCTGAACAGCGAACTCTGAAAGTGTATGTTGTGTAGGGACGCAACTTGCTCACGGAGGTTGTGTAAAAGGAGTTTTCTGCACCATCCAGCAACACATTCAGGGTCTTTTTCTTATTAAACAAACAAATGAAATTTCTTCATGACAAAAAGTACTGGGCTGCTATAAATCACTATTAACATTACTGCTACAAGTACGGTTATACATCGTTCTTTAGATTGAACAAAAAAGTAGAGGGAGGGAGGTTGCAGCAAAACGAGTTCAGAATTGATTCTGGACCCATGAAGCTTATAGGTTTATTTCTTATATAATGCAGCAATGTCGTAACTGCCTTCCCTCTAACGTTCAATCCCACAATTGTGGGCTTTCTGCAAATGATGAATGCTATTACATGGGCATGGATTCTACATGGGTTTTTTCAGCCAATAGGTACCCAGCAGTAAGAGGCAACACTGGAACATACAGGCCTCTAGGTTTTGATTGATTTTAGACTTTGTACATTGCTGCACACTGCTTTGACTTGTGTTAGGCTGCGAAGTGGCTTATATATATTTTTCCCCAATAAATTTTTATTGGTTTTATCAAATTAATACAATAAAACACATAAACAACAAAAGAAAAACACCCTACAATAATACAAATAAAAACATACATAAATCCTTTTAACCTATCATTCTTTCTTATCATTGTGGGTTGACTTCCTCCCGCCCTCTCTTCCTGCGTACCTTGTAAATCATCTTTAGTAATTTCTTTACATCATTAAAAACATTTTTTATTAAATTACCTTAACATCTCTTCTTTTCTATTATCCCTAACATTTAATCAAACAATTATAAAACCTAAATCTAATTTCTAACTCTACAGCCTCACTTATCTTTCAGCTTACTTCTACTCTTTAATCTAACAATACTTTTTAAAATATAATTTAAATTTCTTCCAATCTTCTTCCACCGCTTCCTCCCTCTGGTCACGAAGCCATTTATAAAGTGGCTTATAAATTTGTAAAAACAAAAACAAAAAACCCAGTTATTATAATACATATCATGCCATTGATGTACAAGGCAAACCAGAAAACACCTACCTGTTCTTCCCCGTGAATAACTTGAACCTGGCACTGCAGCTTGATTTGCTTAAAATTGCCATCCAAGTGCCATGACAAAGTGACATTAGTTGGGCTTTCGTTCCTCACAGTGAACCGAGAAGGTGGTCTTGGATGAACTGGCAAAAAAAAAAGATGCAAAGTGTTAAAAACAAACTCTTGTTTTTTATTTATTTCGTGCCAAACATGTGCTAGGTGCAATACGGAAAAGTGGGCTAAAGGAGGGCCAGTGTGGTATAATGGTTTAGAGTTTTGGTTGAGGACTTGGGACACTAGGGTTCAAATCAGGGTGGATAAAAATCAATGATTTTTTTTTTTTTTTAAAGTCAAAAAATCATTTTTTTTATTTTAATTGAATTTTTTAAAATTTAAATTGGATTTTTAAAATCAAATGCTTTTGGAGGGAAAAAAATTACATTATAGTCCAAAGGCTACACATCAGAAATAAGGATTTGTTTAAATTTTTCATGTGTGCTAAAACTCAGTCTAAGGTGTTTTTTTTAAATGGTTTAACCACATCAGTTAACAAACATGGATACATATGCTATAATGTTATTGTTTTGGTTAAATAAATTGTTTAAAATTGTTATTAAGGAAATGATTATTTTCTCCTTCCAATAAAGTACAGCAGAAAAACAGTGAACTTGTTAAACCCTACAATAATTTCATAATTATCCGTCTATGTATTTCTAACAGTATAACTAAATCAGTAATTTTTTATAGAACTGTAAAAACTACTCTGAAAATTTATTATTCCAAAAATGAAACCTTCATCTGGTTGTCAACATTAAGAGTATATTAGCAAGTATGAGTCTTCCTATCAAAAATGATTTAAATCAAGTCTTACTGACTAGTGATTTAAATCATGATTTAAATTGTGGTTTAAATCATGATTTAAATTGTGGTTTAAATCGATTTGATTTTAATCAAATCCACCCTTGTTCAAATCCCCACTGAGTCATGAAACTTGCTGGTTGGCCTTGAGTCATTCGGTCTCTCAGCCCAGCCTAACGCACAGGGTTATGGTTGCAATGATAAAACGGGGAACGGGAGAATCACATAAGCCACTTGGTGCAGTATCGCTTGCCTGACCTCTCTCTGTCTTAGCCACCGCTGGACACCAGGACACAGAAGGGTAGCAGCAAGGAAGCAATGAGGTCAGCAGTATGCCAACATCCTGGCAGAAACACCAGATAGGTTCTGCTGGTGCGTTTGCCCTGCACTCACCTTGCTCCTCTCCATTCCAGTATTCAGCAGTATGCTCCCAAGGGCAGAACAACCTAAGGCTGAGTAAAAAATGA
The DNA here is from genome assembly GCA_034641385.1 of Darevskia mixta. Lineage (NCBI taxonomy): Eukaryota > Metazoa > Chordata > Lepidosauria > Squamata > Lacertidae > Darevskia > Darevskia mixta. Next base: position 1,655,126 of record JAWWNH010000062.1, on the reverse strand, counting down.
TCCACGGAAAACATCTGGCTTAGAGTTGGGGAGTGTGGGGGGAAAGAGCCACAAATCACCTGGCCAATATAAAGGCATATAAGGACATAATTTGTGGGAGCTGCTGCCACCAGTGGGTGGGTGCCATTATAGTGAAATGACACTTTGCAGTGAGGTTGTTTCACTAAGGGCATCTACCAACTGAATTTCACCTCTGATGGTGTCTGAAAGGCCCCGATTTTCTGGTCTGCAAATTAGGCTGCCTGGTTAGAAGGGCCATTTCAAGGCAGCCTTAGAGAATATATGAATAAGGTAAAAGGTAAAGGACCCCTGGATGGTTAAATCCAGTCACAGGAGACTATGGGGTTGCGGCACTCATCTCGCTTTCAGGCCAAGGGAGCCAGCGTTTGTCCACAAACAGTTTTCCGGTTCATGTGGTCAGCATGACTAAACCGCTATTGGCACACGGAGGACCGTGACGAGTGCCAGAGCGCATGGAAACGCTGTTTACCTTCCTGCCAAAGTGGTACCTATTTATCTACTTGCACAGGCATGCTTTCAAACTGCTAGGTTGGCAGGAGCTGAGACATAGCAACAGGAGCTCACCCCGTTATGGGGATTTGAACTGCCGACCTTATGATCGGCAAGCACAAGAGGCACAGTGGTTTAGAGGCACAGTGCCACCCGCATCCTGAACATATGAACAGGATGCCCCTATCTGATTAAATCCAGCGGTTAAAACAGTTAAAAGAAAACTTTAGTTCTGACTGAGACAGAGAAGAACTACATAATGAACCTTAAATGCATACATGGGATATGTCTGCTTTTTGTAAAATGATCATTACAGGGGTGCACACTGATTACTGAATGGTACCTTCTGAAATACAGTAAACCCAAGATTACATTATGTTCCGGTGATCGCACCTAAAGCCAAAATCACATATAGTCAAAACACTGGGTTTCTATGACAGGTAGGATTGCCCACCGTTTAAAATTTTAATTCCCCTTTTAAAAACCTTTTGCCAAGCATATAAAGCTGAACGCACACACATTAAATGTACCTAAGTTGTGGTCCTACTGTAGTTATTTCTAGTTGCTCGTTACTGTAAAAGAAAGATTCTTACCTTTACGATGTATATCAATTAAGAGAGAGGCTGCTGACTGACCAAGTGGATTGGAAGCTTGGAGTGTGAAATTATAGACTGTCTGGTTGTTCTGAACTCGAAACTTATGGTAATATTCTTCGTTGGTTTTTATACGGAAAAGTGTAACATTAATCCCAGATACACTGCAAATTGAAAATTTAAAGGGGGAAAAGTCAATATCCAAGCAATACCGTTGATAAAAAGTTAATTCAAAGCCTTTTGTTACTTGCTGAAGATGTATATAGTTAGATTACATCAGATCAACTTGAATATTATTGGGGCACGTTCATGAAAAGATGCTGAATTTAAGTGTGAAAGAACCTAGAAGTCCTGGGCTCCTCTCAACTAAACCCTCAATTGTAAAAAGCACAACATTTTTACTTTCATTTTAAAGGACGCAGAATAATTATCTTGACTCAGCTTATGTACTCACAAAATATTTTGAATTTTTGCTTCTTCATTTTTCCTTTCCTCCATTCTTACTTTATCCCAATAAGTAAACCCAAATTAAAAACTTAGCTGAGCTCCAGGGACTATCAATTGGCCTTGTTAGTGGTGGCTAGATTTTGACTACAAAAGGTTTTGTAGAATTATTCCCAGTATTGCCAAGAGGACCTTATCTTTTAAACCATTTTTTGGCACACAAATTTTGGTGTTGTTTATATTGTCCTAAGTGCTGTTACCGCACAGCAAAGTTTGACTGACTAGATGTCATCAGGGCATACTTCTGTTCTCCGATGGGGTAGGATCACTCAAGTGAACAAGGCCAGGAAAAAGCAGCAGCTGGGATTGGGGTGGAGAGGTCAATGCAGCCAGAAAAGCAGCAGCTATGGGAACATAGGAAGCTGCCTTATGCACACCTAAGAGGTGACTTAATGTGCCTCATCGGAGCCAACTCCCAGGGGCTGAGGAGTATTTGAGGGGGCTGTGGCCCCGGAAAGTTGATGGAAATTGCCTTTCAAATGATTATACAGGGTAGGGTTACTTGGGCCGCCCCAATATTTTATTCAAGTTGGCCCCCCTGATGTGCCTTATTCAGATATGGGAAGACGTTCCTTCATTCCCATAGCATTAGTTCAGAAAAGAAGAAAATAAATAATTAAATAAATAATTACTACTACTACTACTAATAATTTTTTATTTATACCCCGCCCTTCCCGGTTAAAAACCGGGCTCAGGACGGCTAACAACAAATATAAAACATTGATTAAAAACGACTTAAAAAGAAAAAAAGAAAAGGTTAAAAATAGCATCAAATACAACATAAATGAACATCACCAGGGCTAACTGGCCAAGCTAGGGCCAGTAAGGAGACCAGAGAAGGGTTTAAATGTAGGGTCTCAGAAAAGGTTTCTTCAAAGAAAAAGGGAAGGGGAAAATGGAATTACGAATCAGGCTTTGAAGGCCAGGTGGAATAGCTCTGTCTTACAGGCCCTGCGGAAGGAGATCAGGGCCTGCAGGGCCCTAGTTTCGTGGGACAGAGCATTCCGCCAGGTCGGAGCCATCACTGAAAAAGCCCTGGCCCTGGTGGAGGATAGTCTGGCTTTGGCCCGGGACCCTTAAACTATTATTATTCATGGACCTTAAGGTCCTCTGCGGGACATACCAGGAGAGCAGGTCCCGTAAGTACGAGGGACCCCTCCCATCTGGCCGGGTGTCCCCAGCCACTCTGGGCGGCTTCCAACAGAATATTAAAAACACGGTAAAACATGAAACATTAACAACTTCCCTAAACAGGGCTGCCTTCAGATGTCTTCTAAAAGTCAGATAGTTGTTTATTTCCTTGACATCTGATGGAGGGCGTTCCACAAGGCAGGTGACACTACCGAGAAGGCCCTCTGGCTGGTTCCCTGCTAACCTCACTTCCAGCTGGGAGGGAACTGCCAGAAGGCCCTCAGAGCTGGACTTCGGTGTCCGGGCTGAATGATGGGGGTGGAGACGCTCCTTCAGGTACACTGGGCCAAGGCCATTTAGGGCTTTAAAAGTCAGCACCAACACTTTGAATTGTGCTCGGAAACATACTGAGAGCCAATGTAGGTCTTTCAGGACCGGTGTTATATGGTCTTGGCGGCCACTTCCATACCTCTATTCATTACTTTGAAAATCTACTTTGTGGTGGGAGTTGGGGAATGGTGGTAGCCAAAATCTAACCCCCATGGGCGATTCTTATTTCAAGGAGGGGTGTGTGTGTGTTTTTGAGAGAGCTTCTTTTGGTTTGGTTTTTGAGAGAGCTTCTGTGTTGGTTTGTGAGGATGACTGTTTGAATAGCCATCTGCAAGGAAAACTTGGACTGGAGGGCGAACATCTTCTCTGTGGAGGATCCTTGGGCTAACTGGGTCTCCTTTCGGGGTGACAATTGATTCCAACAAATCAGTTCTCCTGTGATTCCCCCCTTAAGTCATCTCAAGGCAACAACTTCATCTGAGCTACAGAAGAATTCAGGGGCCTCTCATGCACAACTCTCCTCTAAGGTGAGCATTATGAACTCCCTGGGGTTTGTTTCTGATCCTGAGCCTAGCAAAAAAAATTCAGCACCAATAATTCCCACCCATCATAATTCAGATATGTGGAACATACAGCACTATGTACTGCGCAAGCAAACACTACTACTGGGATTTTAGATTTCTTGTTTTTAGACAAGCCCCATTCTGTAGACTTAAAAAGCAGTTTAAAACAAATGGCACTTTTTACCCATAAAAGGGTACCTCACAAGACATGTCTGCAAACTGTACCATGTTTAAGGAGACCGTTAACATTCACCTTTCAGAAAATCTGTAATATGTTCCTCTTTGTGAGCCGTATAACCAAGTGGACCTTCCCCGTTTCCAAGTGCAGGTTATTTCTTTCAAGTCCCAAGTTTCACAACTAAAATTCTGAGGAACATCAGGAGGGTCTATAAGGAAAGAAGAGGAGGAGGAGGAGGAGGAAGAAGAAGAAGAAGAAGAAGGGGGTTAGCAGTTAAAATATACATGCTGAACCCTTTTCAACATCCATCTTCAGAAGTTAGTATTTAAGTCAGAAGGGCTCTTCTAGGATATCACAGAAATCTGAAATTTGCTTATTTCTTTATTTATATGCTACTATTCATAAAAGAAATCAGAGCAGTTTACAACAACTGCACATAAAACCATGCAATAAAAAACAAATGGAAGAAATCAGAAACCAGCTAGCTATCATGGAAATATGTAATAGTAATAGTAATAATAATTTATACCCCACCCATCTGGCTGGGTTGCCCCAGCCACTCTGGGCGGCTTCCAACACATATAAAAACATATTAAAATGTCCTGATACAGGGCTGCCTTCAGATGCCTTCTAAAATTTGTGTAGCTCTTTGAAGCAGAAAGATTTTCATTGAGCGTTTAAAAGTTGAAACAGAAGGCACTTGCTGAATCTCTATTGGCAAAGTATTCCAGAAAGTAACGACTCTAAAGACCCTGTTTCTTTTTTTTGTTAAACTTGAGCCTTGCCAACTCAGGGAATGACCCACAATGCTCCTGCAGATGATCTCAATGATCAAGCTGGAATATCAGGATTCAGGCGGTTCCTGAAGTACCTATGACCAAGGTTGTTTAGAGCTTGGTAGAATAAAACAAGGCCCTTGAACCTGGGTCAGTAGCAGATGGGCGGCCAGTGCAAATGTTTTAGCAATGGTATCCCATGTTGTCAGCCAGATGCCCACACCGGCAATACCCTGTTTCCCTTTTTTTAATACGTAGTCGTAAAGTAAGCCATGGCAGGGTTTTTTTTACCTATGTGAGAAGTAAGACGTACCCCAAAAGTAAGCCATGGTGCCGCCATTGTTCCCGTCGCCTCCTCAGCCCCTCCTGAGTGCGCAGGGAGCCAGCGATCCAGTGAGAGGCACGGGGGGGGGGGACGCGCCTCTTGCGGAGTTCTGCCCCGCCTGTTTAGTGCGCAGGGAGAGGTGCGCGGGGGGGGGGGAGAGACGCCTCTTCCTGCCCCGCCTGTTCCCCGTGTGCAGGGAGCCAGCGAACCAGCGAGAGGCGCGGGGGGAAACGCGCCTCTTGCGGAGTTCTGCCCCGCCTGCTCAGCGCGCAGGGGGAGGCTGTACCGTACCATACTGACGTAATAAAAATAAGACATCCCCTGAAAATAAGCCCCCCTGTGTTTTTTTGAGGAAAAAAAATTATAAGACGGTGTCTTAAAAAGGGGGAAAGACGGTATATCTGCTGCATTCTGCACCAGCTGGAGCTTCTAAACCAAGCCAAGAGCAGCACATTACAGTGATCTAGCCTCAAGGTTGCCAGCACATGGACCAGAGTAGCTAGTCTATCCCCATCTAAGCTGGGGAACCAGACAATGCTGGTAAAAGGGCACTGCTAGCCACATGGGACACTTGGGCCTCTAGTCCAGCGTTTCCCAACCGGTGTGCCGCGGCACACTGCTGTGCCGCGAGACACCGGCTGATGTGCCGCGGGAAAAGGTACCTGCAGCCCAGGGCTGCACAGGACTGTGGCGGCGGCGCTGCTGGAGCCCGGCGGCGAAGTGGAAGCCAGGGCGGCGTGGAGGAGCAGCGCGAGGAGGAGCGGCCACGGGCGGCGGCGCCCAGGAGGAGCCCGCGCCATGCTTCCTTTCCTCGGCGCTGCTGCTGCTGCTGCGCTCAGGACAGGCGCGGGCTCCTGGCGGCAAGGAAGAGGCGGCGGCGGCGGCAGCTCCGGGGCTCGCGCCCGGCCATGGCCCTGGGAGAGCGGGCGGGCGGGCGCCTCCTGGCAGCCCTCAAGCGGGCTCTCTCTCGCAGCCGCGCGCTGAGAGGGTCTGGCGAAGCGCGCGCGTCGCGGTGCGCCTTGGCGCTTCGGCAGCTACCGCTGCCGTGCCCTGAGGGCCCCCGTTCGCCGAGGGGGAGCCGGGGAAGGCGAGAGGCAGCAGCCGCCTCCTCGGGTTGGGCAGGGAAGGCAGAGGACGCTGCCCTGCTGCGCCCTCAGCGCGCTCGGAGGAGGACTCGGACGCAGCGCCGAGGGCAACAAGGGGCAAAGGGGACGCGCTCGCTCTCCTCGGCCGCCCCTTTGCTTGCAGAAGCGCCTCAGACCCAAAAAGAAAAAGCTGAGGAGGAGGGCGGAGGCGCTGCCTTCTCCTCGCTCGGGGCGGGTAAATAGTCGCTGGAGCTGCGCCCGCCGAGCTCGCGGAGCGCCAAGAAGGAGCGGTGTGCCGCGAGATTTTTTTAATGAAAAAAGTGTGCCGTTGCCTAGATTAGGTTGGGAAACACTGCTCTAGTCACACAGATATATCCATAACCCCAAGTTATGCCCATGCTCCTTCAGAGGGAGTGAAACCCAATCCAGAACAGTTAAGCTTGCCCATCTCCCAGACACAGGAACCACCCACCCAAAGAGTCTCCAGGATTCAAGCAGTTTATTGGCCCTTCTCCAATTCAACCACCAATCCAGAGCTTTCACAGCCTCTCTCGATTCAGACATTACTTGCAGCTATCACTAGAGAAGCGACCATTCCGAAAGTTTATATACTTACAGCCGGCAAAGAGAACGCTTCCTTCATATTTAATCTCATCCAGTAAACAAACGACGTTTTTGCCAGAACCCCCAGGTATGGCATTCTGGACGTGGCCTGACACGCTCCAGTTGGAGAGTCGAGTGTAATTCAAGACCTGAGTATCATACATCAGGTAGTTCAGGTGTTCTCCTTCCTTCCACATACAACAGAACGTCATATTGGAACCTACTGGCACCACTCTGTCGACAGGAAACACTGCTCTGGAAGAGCCTGTATCATTCCCTAAAAACAGAAAGGAACAGGGGTGACCACATCTTCTAGGTAATTTAAGCAGGGGCGTAGCAAGGGGGGGCGAGGGGGGTGGGCCGCCCCGGGTACCACCCTGCTAGGGGTGACACTTTGGGGGCTTTTTAAAAAAATTTAAAAAAAATAATTTTTTTTTAAATTTTTTTTATTTTTTTATTTTTTTGCTATTTTCGGCACTGCCGGGGCATAGCCGCAGGGGCGGCCAGCGAGGAGGGGTGTCACGCTTGTCACTGACGTGACACCCCCCTCGCTGGCCGCCCCTATGGCTCCGAAAATAGCCTCCTCCCCGCCGCTTGCGGCGCCGCGGCATGGAGGAGAGGGGCGGGCCAGCAGCCAGGAGGGGTGTCACCCTCTCCTGGCTGGTCCGCCCCACTCCTCCATGCCGCGGCTCCGCCCAGGGAGCGCAGCGGCGAAAAAAACAGCTGAAGGGGGGGGGGAGGAAAACAAAGCAGGCGCTTTAAAAGCACCTGCTTTGTCTTCCTTTCACTCCCTTTCAGCTGTTTTTTCCGCCGCTGGCTGGGCTCCCTAGGCGGCGCCCCGGCATGCAGGAGAGGGGCGGGCCAGCAGCCAGGGGGGTGTCACCCGTGGCTCTGGTCCGCCCCTCTCCTGCATGCCGGGGCTCCGAGCCTGCGCCCAGGGAGCCCAGCTAGCGGCGAAAAAAACCGCTGAAAGGGGGCGAAAAAGGAAAACAAAGCAGGTGCTTGAAAGCGCCTGCTTTGTCTTCCTTTCCCCCGTTCAGCGGCTTTTTCCGCCGCTGGCTGGGCTCCCTCGGCGGAGCCACGGCATGCAGGAGAGGGGCGGACCAGAGCCACGAGGGGGTGACTGACACCCCCCTGGCTGCTGGCCTGGCCCGCCCCTCTCCTGCATGCCGCTGCCCGCCCGGCACTCCCTTGGTGCGGCGGCACGAGCAGCTGCCGCACCAACAGGTGCCGAGCAGCGGCTTCGGGAGATTCCCAAAGCCGCTGCCCGGCATCCCCGGGGGCGGGGCATTGTGCTTTGCGCGTGCGTCATGACGTCATGACGCACGTACACGCCACGACGCCCCGCCCCTGGGGGGTGCCTCTTGGCTTCCCGCCCCGGGTAGCCAAGAGGCACGGAACGCCCCTGAATTTAAGTTCAGTTCAGCAGCAGCAGCACAGTGACATTTGCAGCCACAATCTCTCAGGAATTGTTCTGAGGTAAGCAGCAGGGACGAGAAGAAAGTGTGCCGGAAGACAGAGGAAGGAATTGTTTCCAATCAGCAGTTTTCAAACAACTGCATTCTTTGTCCTCCTTTTCTCTACAGACAGTGTGTTTGAGGAGTCGTATCATTTCATCTCAGGAAAAGGAAATGGGTCCTTTGTCAATCAATACAGTAGCAAAAATATGGAGACACCCCCCCCCAGCAAGACACTCCTAAATACCCGGGCAGGCAAACAAATATTGCTTACCCATTTACATTGTGAAAAAGGAGGGCAATACACTCTCAAATCTGTAAGAAGAGGTCACCAGCCCTCGCCTCAGGGATGCTTGAGGGTTTTCACAGAATCATAGAAACATAACTTATTTTGCAGTGCCCTTCATTCATTCAACACACCGACTCACAATTTTCATTCCCATTTCATTCCCATGCTCATCTTACCGGGAATATTTGCAAGCTGGCTCCACTCACTCCACTTCTTGTCCCCAGGATATGCGTCCTCGTGGAAAAAACAGCGGATCTTGACATAGTGTGTGGTGCACTGAAAAGCCAGGTCTGATTTCCAGCTCCACCGGAGGAGGCTGTCCTCACGAGTTAAGTTGGAGTGATAGGTCTCCTAAAAATGTAAAAGAAATGTCACCGTGTGCCTGTGTGTATAAAAAACCTGCGCCTTTCTGCTTCCTATTGGTATTTTCAGATTAGGTTTAAGATGCTGGCTAATAAGCTGCATTTATTTATTTATTATTTAAACAATGTATATAGTCAGTTTAATCACAATAACTTCTAAGCAGTGTATGAAAAAAGCTCTCAATTCAATGAAACTGAATTGAGCATGAATCTGACTTGCTGTTTGGTGTGTTTCTCCACCCATATAAAGTAGGTTAGGCTGACAGGCCACAAGAGATTTGAATCCAGGTCTTCCTAGCCCAAATCTGACATTAACCACAATCTCTACATATACAAGGAATGAATTCAAGCAATACAATTGGCACTTCATTTTTCGGAAAGCATTGGAATACAAAGTTGAGAGAGAAAAACAGACAGACAGACAGACAGACAGACAGACACACACACACACACACACACACACAGAGAGAGAGAGAGAGAGAGAGAGAGAGAGAGAGAGAGAGAGAGAGAGAGAGAGATGGACCACATACTAGCGCAACTTCTTCCATGGGATCTTTACGCAGGATCCGAATTTGCCAAGTAGCTTCCATCTCCATTGGAAAGGCTGAGCCGCCATCGTACCACTCCAGAGTCAATGTGTCAGTTAAGAAGTTGGCAGTCAGGTTGTGAATCAGTGGGGTGGGAGGGACAAAGGCTGTGTGGGGAAGAGAAAGGGCCAGGAACCCAATTCAGAACTAATTCAGTGTCAATAACAGTTGCAAGAACACCACATAATTCCTGCTTCTCCTTCCCAATCTGATTTTTTTTTAAAAAAAAATTATTTACATGAAACCTTTGTGCTTGGTTGGATGCCCTCAGCTGTTTTTCTACCACAAGGAGAGTTCCACTTATTGCCCAGTGTGGAAAAACATGAATTCTCCCCAAACTGTTTTTTCTAAGGTTTCCCCAATATGTATTTTTTCCACAGTGTGCCTGACCCTTTACTTGAGCCAGCTTGATGCAACTCTCAAAAGGCATGTATCAGCTGATGAGAGCAACTGAGGATATACTTAAAAAGAAAAAAAAACATGCACCAGGTGGGTCTTCTGGTATAAAAATAAAGTAGATCTCACTAGTCTGAAGTTGGCCCATCCCTGCCCCACAGTAAGTTTCCTATTAAAAAGGGGGCACAACCCAGGAGAAGTTTAAGCACAGCTAAGTTCCAATGATTCCAACAGAAGAGAGTTAAGCACATGGTTGGCGACTATGGAATTTGCAAGCGCTCAGCTTTGGCCAGACTGCACTCAAAGAGCACAATAGCCTCTTTCAACTTAGATCTGCTATAAGTACCTCAAGGCAGGCAGCAGCATCCAAGCCATGCTCTTATATAGCAAGGCCCTGAAAAACCTGTACTGTTGAACATTACGGCATTGTCAAACATTACTGTTTCAAAAGCTAGAGAGACGGGTGGGGAAGAGAGAGTGCTTTATGCTCACACAATATTGGGCTACTTCCAAACATATAATTAGAGGCCAAATTATTATGAAAGACGAGGTGCTTTTGTGGAAGATTACTGCCTGGCTGAATTCCAAGACAGAAAAATCACTTCTAGTTAATCCCACAACCTCTGTATTCTCAACATGGAGAGCCCTCGCCTTTCCATTCTTAAACAGAAATTGCAATATGGTTTTATGCAGAGCAAAGCCCCAAAGCAGACTATACTTCTGGGGGGTATGATGATTACATACACACACACTCACACACTTTGTGCTAACACAATGGAATCCTAGTCCATCCAATTTTAAAACCCCAACAAGTAACTTCTTTATGCAACACCCTAGGTCCCGAGTGACAGAGAGAGATTGAGAAAAGGCATGGCTGCACACTAATTTTTTATTTATTTATCAGATGTGTATACCTGCCCATCAATAAACATTCCCCGGGTTGTAACTTAACAAGCTTTGTAGCTTACAAGCAAAATATTACATCCACATCGTTAAAAACCAATCAGAAGAAGGTTTTCTGCCATCTGTGTCAGACACAGCATAAAATAATTGTAGTCTGGATGAATAAATAGGTTGTGAACTGGTGCCAAAAATATCACAGAGAAGACACACAGAGAGCCTATCTGGGGAGGCTGTTCCAAACCTGAGGCGCCACCACCAATGAGGCCCTCTGCTTGTTAGCCACCCTGCTTCAGGTACAGTCACCTTTCATATGGATAGAGAGGTCCAAACTGGCCTGGCTTAGAGTTCTGTACCCACATGAAAAGGCCCACAGGGAGGGAATTGCACAGGGAACTCTGCGTAACAGCTACAGTTCATGGGACCCTAACCCATGCAACTATCTCAAACGTGGTTGTTCCATTTTTATATAGGCTCATGCCTACAGTGAGCCAAAAGATGGCTCTCACAGCCATAACATTATTCATCATGTTAACTAGGCCTGATAGAAATTGGGAGTCTAACATAGGGTTACCAGACGTCCCCGTTTCCCGGGGACAGTCCCTGGATTTGTGAATAAGTCCCCGGACAAATTCCATCCCCGGAATGTCCCCGGATTTCATCTAATGTCCCCGGGAAATGCAGCGGCGGCAGTCTCAGCAGCCCAGAGCAGTTGGCTCTAACTGGCTTCAGGAGCTGCTCGGAAGTCCCCATATGATGGTGGTGCAGGGGCTCTAAGATGCAGCTTCCGGGCTGCCTCCACCTTCCCTGACCCCAGCAGCTAAGCTGTGAAGGGAGGCTTCAATACAATACAATACAATACCTTTATTGGCATAGATCAGTGATGGCTAACCTTGACACTCCAGATGTTTTGGGAGTACAACTCCCATCATCCCTGACCACTGATCCTGTTAGCTAGGGATGATGGGAGTTGTAGTTCCAAAACATCTGGAGTGTCAAGGTTAGCCATCACTGGCATAGATAAAACAATAAGCATAAAACCATCTGTGTATATTAGAATTCTAGAACATACAATATAAAAGAAGAAAAGGGAATCGTCAGCACCCGCTATTGTATAGGCCAGAGCTCCCTAGATTTAACTTCAAAAACCCTGGTCAGAAAATGTGCCATAACTCTAGTCACTTCCGGAGAATCGTCCCTCAGCAAGAACTGGGCTACGAGTAGTTTATTAGAGGGGACCCTGAGCCATATAGAGGAGATCAAAGGATCTTCACGAAAGGTGTTGAAAAGAGGGCAGTCCAAAATCATATAGTCTATAGAGTCAGGTACATTCTGACCACAAATGCAAAGTCTGTTCTGGAAAGGGATACCTCTAAACCTTCCAGATAGCACAGCGGACGGAAAGGCATTCAAGCGCGCCAACGTAAATACTCTACGGTGTAATGGGGTGACCAGATCATAAAGGTAATTAGGCATCGTTCCATGGTGGGGTTGCAGCCCCAGATAGGCAGGGGAGCACACAGAAGGCTGCACAGGATGTAATTTTTGGAATTCATTGTCTAGCAGCCTCTGCTTGATTAGCTTGTGAAGCCTCCCTTCGCTCTGCCACCGCCATCGCTGCAGCATCAATGTCCTGAACTTTATTTATTTATTTAAAGTGTCCCCAGATTCATTGAAAAAAATCTGCTAACTTTAAGTCTAACAACCTATGGATGGCCATAGGTTCCCCTACACTAGGCCTTTAGGTGAAATATAGCCTCTACCTCATTTATGTTCCCCTGGTTGTTTGACCCACAGGGTGTATTGTAGATTTTCTATTTAAAGGAAACATGGTTTAAAGGAAACTTCAATGCTCTAACTTATTATAGGAGCTTCCCGGAGCAAAGAGGAGGAATGATAAGGCTCTGTGAGTTAGCCAAAGGCTTGTATGTATCTTGGGCTTAATGATGAACCAAGATGTCATCAGCTGAGCCAGCTTGTTAACAGTGTAGAAGAAAGGCCAGACTTTGTATAAAGACAGCATAAGCTTACCGATATCCTTATCAGTCAGCTCAAATGTGTTTTCGGCTATCACTTTTCCAGACTGACTCACGGTGGAGATCTTTATTTGATTAGAGGCAAATGAGATCAGTTTATCAATCTGCGCAGTTTTCTCCTTTGTTGTTAAACAGGAAGTCCTGGAGGGGTGGGGAAAATGAAGACTAATTAGTCATGTCACAACTTCGGTAGGGACGGGTTGCAATCAAGCATTTTAAAAAAACAGTTCATGGAAGAACAGCAAAATCAACAAGAGTAGTCTGCAGGGCGCAAGACATCTTGCCATAGCTTCCTATGCATTTTTCTTTCTTTCCCTACACCATTTTTAAAAGCATTTTAAAAAACAACAACCTGCAGGTGCCATACTTTTGAGCTGTTTTTCAAGCAGTTTTACAGTGTTCCAGGAAGAAAAGAGTGAGCGGGCAATCCCTCAGTAAATATTTCCCCTTATTCAGCTTGTAAATATTGCACTTGAAAAGTCCTCAGAAAGGGTTTATAGATCCTTTGGATTGAATTGCACACCCTTCCCATGGAATGGTTTGATAGCGTGAATAAAAATCATTGCTTTTAAAAAATATTTTTTTAAAAAATCAGATTAAATCGACTTTTTTTGGTTTAAGTCGGATTTTTAAAATAAAATACTTTTGAGGAAAAATCTTCCTAAAGATAGATTTCTATTTAAATTACATTATAGTCCAAAGGAAATAAGGATTTGTTTTAAGTTTTTCATGTGTGCTAAAACTCAGTCTAAGTTATATATATATATATATATATATATATATATATATATATATATATATATAACACCTGTTTAACCACATCAATTAACAAACATGGATATACCGGTATACGCTATAATGTTATTGTTTCAGTTTACTAAATGGTTTAAATTGTTATTAAGGAAATGATTATTTTTCTTCTTCCAGCAGAAAGTACAGCAGAAAAGTTGTCCAAATATAAACAGTTAACTTATTAAACCTCACAATAATTTCACAATTATCTGTCTATGTATTTCTAATAGTATAACCAAATCAGTAATTTTTGATATAACTGTAAAAGCAACTCTGAAAATTTATTATTCCAAAAATGAAACCTTCATCTGGTTGTAAATATTAAGATTATACCAGCAAGAATGAGTCTTTCTGTGAAAAAATGATTTAAATCAAGTCTTACTGACTAGTGATTTAAATCAGCGTTTCCCAACCGGTGTTCCGCGGCACAGTAGCGTGCCGCGAGACACCGGCTGCTGTGCCGCGGGGGAAAGCCGAAGCTCCGCCGGGGCTCTCCGACACGGGGAAAAGCCCCGCCGGGCCTCCCCAGCGCGGGAAGAAGCCGCGCTGGGCCTCGGAGGCCCGGAAAAAAAAGTTGTGCCGGGGTCCTCCCGGCGTGAGCAGAAGCTCCGCCGGGCCTCTCCGACGCGGGGAAAAGCCCCGCCGGGCCTCCCCAGCACGGGAAAAAGCCGCGCTGGGCCTCGGAGGCCCGGAAAAAAAAGTTGTGCCGGGGTCCTCCCGGCGTGAGCAGAAGCTCCGCCGGGCCTCTCCGACGCGGGGAAAAGCCCCGCCGGGCCTCCCCAGCACGGGAAAAAGCCGCGCTGGGCCTCGGAGGCCCGGAAAAAAAAGTTGTGCCGGGGTCCTCCCGGCGTGAGCAGAAGCTCCGCCGGGCCTCTCCGACGCGGGGAAAAGCCCCGCCGGGCCTCCCCAGCGCGGGAAAAAGCCGCGCTGGGCCTCGGAGGCCCGAAAAAAAACTGTGCCGGCCCCCCCCATGGAGAAAAAGCCGCGCGCTGTGGGTGCTGTGCCGCGAGATTTTTTTCCTAAGACAGGTGTTCCGTTGCCCAGAAGAGGGTGAAAAACACTGATTTAAATCAAGACTTACTGACTAGTGATTTAAATTGTGATTTAAATTGATTTGATTTAAATCAAATCCACCCTGTTTGATAGGACAAATGAGATGGGGTTTGCAGCAGACTCTGGCCTAGATCAAACTTTTCTTGTCATATCTTGGTAAGAGCCCATACATGTGAATTTGGAAGAAAGCCCCAGATTCACCCCTCACACGGGTTGCATATAGCCATTCAGCTCCTTGGCTTTCTTTTAGTTATTTATGGCTGTAGTCCCAAAAGGTTCCGAGAACGGCTTACAAAAGATGCTGACAATAAAGTCATATTAAAATGTAGGAAATGGAAATAACTTGGGTGTCCATATGATGCCAGGAGTACTAAGACAGTATTCCCTACACTTCGCACCAAGGTTTCTCTTCAGCTGCTGTGATTGCTCTTCACCGCCATTCCCACCTGCTCAGTGTCATACAATGGAACTCTTCCCAGTAGCATGAGATTTAATCAGAACCAAGCCCTTATCTGACAAAGCCGGGCTGCTCGGCAACCGTGCTATGGCTTGTTTGCTAAACACACTTGACCTCACACTTGACTTGTCTCGACTTGGCCAGTTTGTTGATAACGCAGAGGTATCCTCAGATTGCCTTATTGCTGTCGCTTGGGTGAGTTTAGCCAGTAGATGGGGATGAAAGTTCTGGGAAATGTCAAATGGATCTGTTCCAATGATCTTTATCATTGGAAGTTTGCAGTGTTTTTTTTCTAGAAAAAGAGGTGACAGAACCCACCAGGAACACCTCCCTCGTTCTTAGAATGGCAATGGTGCTCACCTGAGAGATGCCAGAACTGAAAAAAAAAAGCCCTGGGTGTTTGTTCTTCCTGGTTGGTGCTTGGCCGGTTTTGAGTATGTTTCCCAAGAGAAGGAATGGTTTAAAAAGGTATGGGGAAGCCCTAGCCTATAGGTCAAACTTGACCCGGCAGGCTATTCCTCACAAGCTATGCCCACCTGTTCCACAACTAACATTGTCTGCATTAAGTCAAGAAAGCACTGCTTTTCTGTATGTTGCAGATTTTGGGATTGAGGCCTAAAGCCACCTCGGGGGTTCATGACAGAGATGAGATTCAAGTTGTAGATCTCTAGTTCAGCTCTTCCCTACTCCAGCTTAGGAACACTGGAAGCTGCCTTATATTGAGTCAGACCATTGGGTCCATCTAGTTCAGGACTGTCTACACTGACTGGCAGCAGCTCTTCAAAATATCAGGCAACAGTCTCTTCCAGGCCTACCTGGAGATTCCGGGGATTGAACCTGAGACCTTCTGCTCACAAGGCAGATGTTCCTCCACTGAGCTATGGCTCTTCCACCCTCCAGCTTACTAAACAATGACTACAAATTTCACCCCGGAACATGCCCAAGAAAGAAAGAAAATCAGTGTTACCTGCCACTGTGACAGAAAGAATACTCCACTCCAGGACTAGCTGTGGAGGCAGTTGTCCATGTGCAGATAACCGTTTCAAAGTCGTGTGTTATACATGTCAAATTCTGAGGCGTGTGTGACGGATCTGGAATTACAACACAAATGAGGTTGAACATGAATGTTACTGAACAGTAACATTATTATTTTTCCCTATAGATGATTGAACATTAATGGAACAACAGTAGAAATCCATGCTCTGAAATGTGAAACAAAATCAAACTCAATCCGACAGTCCTGTTTTCAAACACATTTTCCAACAGGAGGAAATGAAGGACAGTCTGAAACAAACACTTGCAGCTGTTTAGCAGTCTAGCCAGGATGCTGAAATATTCCAAACACATTTGAAGCATATTTACATCATGAACAAGCTGCTTGGATTGTCATTCCCTGTCCTGGGGGAACCCTGCGAGTTGGGGGTGCCTAAGCGATAATACTCAGCCCACTTGCCGTATTCTTTTAGCTTCCAGGATTCTTTGGGGAAAGCCATAACAATGAACAATTATTGAACAAGTAAACAAAGTTCTAATTATTTTAGTGTCTAAAGTCATAGTGCTTTAAAGGAATTTGACTTGGGGGAAATGGCCACACAAGTACTGAATTATTCCATGCAGGATTGGGCAACATATGGGTCCCACCCTAATTTCCAGCAGCAACCATGACTGGCTGTGTTCCAGACCTGGCTTCCTAACACCCTGTGTCACTGCCATTTACTGAGAAGGAGAGGGGCAAGGCGGAGAGGGGCAAGCCAGTGGGGAACTTGGTGTGGTGCAAGTGCAGAGCCTGAGCCAATCCAACCCTCCGGATGCTACGTCCACACCATGCCAAGCTCCATTGCCCCTCCCCTTTTCGGTAACTAGCAGCAACATGCACCACTGGGAAGCTCAAACCATTCCTGCTGCTAAATTCAAGTGGATGGGAGGTTGGGGGCGGGACTGGGGAAATAGGTGGCAAAAAATAAAGAGGGGAAGGGGGTGCCCCAATGTTACAAAGCACCCCTTTTTTTAAAAAAAACACCCAGCTTTTGCTATGGTGGCCTGCACCTGAGAAGATACCTCTGTTTTGGCCTGGAGAAGAGAAGAAAAGAAAGAAACTCCATCACATTCCAAGCCAGCTGATTTCAGTGTAAATCTTCCAGTGTAAATCTCTGATCATCCTCCCTTAGGTGTAAATTTGAAGTAAACAAAAGAACACTGGACTTCTTCTAGAGGTGTTAAGCCATGGTATGAGAGCTCTAAATAGCACTCTTTACTTTTTCTCCTCCTCCTAAGCAAGCAGTTCCAGTGGGCCTGAGGCTCCCATCAGAAGAGTTCAAGAGATAGGTGGATTTCTTTCCACCTTACTCACCTGGAAAGATGCATTTTTTAAAGCCATAGTTCAGGGGGCTGACAATGCCATGGTTGCAGGTTCAATCCCCGTAAGGGACAGCTGCATATTCCTGCATTGCAGGAGGTTGGACTAGATCAGGCTTCCTCAACCTCGGCCCTCCAGATGCTTTTGGCCTACAACTCCCATGATCCCTAGCTAGCAGGACCAGTGGTCAGGGATGATGGGAATTGTAGTCTCAAAACATCTGGAGGGCTGCGTTTGAGGAAGCCTGGACTAGATGATCCTCGTGGTCCCTTCCAACTCTACGATTCTATGAGATTTCTCAGTTTAGCCTTTGCTTTTATTTTAATTTTCAATGAAAACTTGAGTGTTAAAGGTGGCACTCTTTAAAGAGGCCTTATTTTTCCTGCTCACATGAACATTTCTTGTGGAAGCCCAGCCGATCTATTTCTTCCATCCTTTGCTTTCTTTCACTCTGGCCCTGAACAGATCTCCATTCTACCACCAATAGTTTCGTAAGACTTCCAAATGTGTCTCCGGGGCTGAAAAGGGTTGGAAGTTGCTGCTTGGACTCTAAATACCAACCAACACTGGTAGCTAATGGGGGGGGACGGGACATGTTGCTATATTGTAGCAGAAGCCACAAACCACCAAGCCACAAACCGCAACCAAAAAGTAGAATAAAATACAGGAAGTATTTTGTTATCTGCTTTATGTGAAATCTCATCTGTGTGCGCCAAAGTTCCTTTAAGTTTATCTAGAACTGAAACTTTCTTCAATTAAAGGAACCAATCGATTATTCGTACCTTGTTTAAGAAAAAGTGCAGTGGTTAACTGAGCAGCTCTCAGCTCCCATCCTACATATAGCCCCAACCCAAATTAGTTCAATGTGGTTTTAATTGTTTTTAGAGTTTGTAGAAATGGCTTTGTTTCTAGAATTTGTTTGTGCCTGTATATAGAGATAGATATCATTTTAAGATTCTTGCTGCACACCACTTTGATGGCCTCGGGCTTTGAAGTGGTTTTAAATTTGCAAAATAACACAAAACAGAAATAAAATGCATGCCACTATATCGAGGAAGGCTTGAGACCTGCTGTCAATCTGCTGTCTAAATTCTGACTTGGATTGTGTACACTTCTCCATCTTAAAACACAGCTGGGTATGGGATGATAAAAGTCTGTAATTACACCAGGACAAGCTATTTGTTGTTCACTGTTGTAATAATTGTTTTCTCAGAATTTATCTTCTGTACCATGAAAATAAATAACATTATAATAAATAAATAAATAAATAAATAAAACAAAACATAGCTGGGCGGTTCTTTTTCTCCAATGGGATTGAATCTGACTTGGGGGGGGGGGGAACTCATCAAAACACAGTATTCCATATGGATTGTGGCTAACTTTGTGTGCCCACTGCTTCCCAAACCAGAGATCTAAGCACACTGGATGCAGAGTAAACAGGAGCATATTCACAGTCAATCAATGGACCCTTGGCTCTTCCTCCATAAATATGGTTATTTATATTTAAGCCAGACCTGGACCAGTTAACCCTTCAAATATAGGATGCCTTCAAATAGAGAATTGCCTTCTGTAAACTAGGCCACATGGAGACTTCTGATACGGAGCTAGGAAAACCATTTTGTTCAGTTTTGTTTAAGAGCTAAAAAAAAAAGTGAGTGTCCTTTATACCCATGAGGACAGCTGCCTGATCTTTTCAATATGTTGCTACAGAATGCATTCACCAAGCATCGCAACCCAGGGAAACGGCTGGACAGGAATGTGTTTTGGCTTCTAGCGCCTTGTAAAATGCCTCATTCCTTTCAAACACAGCTAGAAGCTTGACTATAATCCAAGGGGTCAATCTTCAGCTGCACTGAATAAAGTTTCATGGTGTGAGGGGGGCAGGCTGGGAGTAAAACAACTGAGGATGTACTGAAAGTTCACCTTGCTCCCCACGTAACTCAAAGGCTCTTCCCTTGCAGCTTTTAGCTTTTTTTTTTTAGAACTACAAAATAGAAATAACATAAAACAACACTGTAGTAGTTGGTTTCCTTTTTCTTCCTTGTTTTCTAATGTTGATTATATTTTTAATTCATTACCCATGTTTTCTTCATCTTCTATTGTACCTAATTATATTGCCTAAATCTATAAACTAGCTAGGCCAGTGGTTTTCAACCAGTGTGCCATGGCATCCTGGGGTGCCTTGATTGTCAGGCAACACTGGCCTCTGTCCCTCTTTCCTTCCCTCCCTCCTCTGATGCCCTCTTGCATCTCTGTCTCCCAAAGGCTTGCACAGCTGCTTGTTGCAGCAGCCCTGGCTACAAACTCCACGGTAAATTGTGCCTCTGGCCAGGGTGTGCTGGTTGCCAGGAGCCGAGGCAGCCTCAGAGTAAGCAAGCAGGCAAGGGAGCCCAGCCAGCCAGCCTGCACCCCTTGCTGTTGGGAATAGACAGACAAGCCCAGGCACCTGTGGGGCAGTGTGAAGAGACACCTTTCTTTGGGGCAGGCGGAGCAGCTCAGAGACTCAAGAGACCCAAGCAGAGCGGAGAGGAGAGGAGGCTGAGGAAACACTCCACCAGGAAGGGTGTTTGAAAAGGGTGAGAGGCTGCCAGCTCTGCAGGCAAGGGGTGACATAACTGGGCTCCCAAGCCCCACAGGGGTGCTGCAGAAAGGAGGGAATTGGTCAAGGGAGCCGTGGACTCAATAAGGTTGAAAACCTCTGAGCTAAGCAGTATCTCCAAGCTCAGAAGGAGCCAGGGATGCCTTAAGCATATCCGGCACCGTGGTGCAAAGCTCCCTCTGCACCCCCTCTCATTTTCCCAGGGTTTTTTAGGGAGGACAACGCTGCCGGCGGGGCTGGAGGAGGCGGGCAACGGCTGGTGGGCGGCTCCTCGGGCAGGGAAGAGGCTTAGGCTGGACGCGGCACCTCCTGGCTCAGCTGGCCGCTTCGTGCCATGGGGGCCACAGCAGACGGAGGCTCTGGGCACGGTGCTGCTTCGGCGCGGCATGGCAGAGGCGGGTGAGGGCGGGGACCTGATGCCGGGAGGCGTTGCGTCCAGCCTCCGCCTCTTCCCTGGCGCCCTCCAGAACTTGGCACCCTGGCACCCCGCGCCAATAGCCTCTATGGGTAAGACGCCCCTGGAAGGAGCACATCTCCAGACTTCGGATGCTCGAGAAATAGGGGAGGTTAGAGCTGGGCAGTATCAGCTTTTCAACATCGGGATGTATCACCAACTAAACGTCTCACAGGACAGCATATGCAAACGTTTTACATAAAAGGAAAACATGCATATTCCCCAAAAATGTAGGCTTTTCTTGGTCTCTTAAAAAGTCGCCGGAGCTCAAAAGCAAGCTGGCAAGAGGAAGCAAAGCATTACCTCTAATGTACAACTGACCACATCATTAGGTCTTAAAAATAATCCAAGGCACCACAATGAGTCACTACCAATTACACGGCTTCCCCACAATGACTTCTGATGTGCGCCGTGCAATCCAAGTAAGGTAATGAACTCGGTTGAACTCCTTTTCCTCCTGGCATTCAGATGCTGTTGGTGCCACGAAGGGCACAGCAACCCTGGCAGCTGCCCTCCACTAAACCAGACACGCAGGACATGCACACATGCCCAAAAATCATTCAAGACAGAACTGGGCTTTCCGTAAGGTAAACTACACAAGCCACATGAAAAGCCACAGGAGGGGAGAGTGATCTTGTGCTTTAATCATGCTTGCTGGTTTTCCACAAGTATCTGGGTCTGCCAGGATGCTGTCTTAGATGGGCCATTAGCCCAATCCAGCAGGCTTTTCTTACATCCTGATTTTCTTAAGCAGATTTAGGGGACAGCAGATTTCATCTCAGGAGCTGCTGACCTGGCTGCCCCATATTCTCCTCATTTTGGGGGGTGGGTGGGTGGGAGGAGAGAAACCAACATGTCAGGGGAGCCATGTACCTTTTTAGCTTTCTGTAACAACTGTACTTAATCTACATTTCATTACAAGGTTATTGCAAATCTGCACTTTAAAAAAAATATCTGGGCAAAGTATATGGAGGTCTTTAAGCAGAGGCTTGACAGCCACCTGTCAGGAATGCTTTGATGGTGTTTCCTGCTTGGCAGGGGGTTGGACTGGATGGCCCTTGTGGTCTCTTCCAACTCTATGATTCTATATCCAAAAGGTCTATATATATAAAAAAGCTTACATGGAACTTGAAAATTAAGTGGCTTTACATCGATTTTCTTATGCATTTATTTATTCAACTGGTGATACAGATCAAAAAGCTATCGAGACTATACTGAATCTCTGCTCACTTAAAAGCCTCTCAACCACCTTCCCCACAACTCCCATTAAACTCCTGGCTAGTAGCATTATCCACCCTCTTTCAATATCATCTTTACAGTCTTTTTTTTCTTTTTAAAGATAATCTTTATAGTCTTAAGGCCTAGAACCTTGACTTTTGAAAACAAACAAGGAAAACAGAGATTCCTTCAGAACTGCAAACCCTACATTGCAATGCATGTACAAAACGTAATGAGAGAGCGAGAGATATCAAATTATACCAACCTGTTTCCTGACTGTGGGCCAATTGGTTCAGGACACACAAGTGCACTACTGCCAATAGACAGCAGGGACTTTGGTTAATCCACATTCTTTTACAATTCGCTGTGGAGAACCGGTCACTTCAAGCAGCAAAGAGCATCCTCTTTCACACAGACAGGCTCTAAAAATTGATAAGAGAGAGAATGAATTGTAGATATTCGGACAACGTCACTAGTTTATATACTTGAAATATACACAATGCCAATGGATCACAATGCCTGTAGAATTCTGGACAGCCTGTGGGGAGAAAAATGTTTAAAAGTAGGTATTGGAGCCTATTTCTGGCTAGAAGCCGCCTCATAGGGAGAAACAACTTTAGACAAAATCTGTTCCTTATTGTCCGGCTCAGGAATTGTTTCTGCAGAAGCAGCAAGGCAAATTAGTACCAATTTAGCACAGGACGATGCTGTGCCATGGTTATGGAGGTAGCTTTTTTAAAAAAGTGTTTTTATTTTAATCTTCTGTGATGCCTGATGGTTTGAAAAAAAAAAAAAAGCTGAATTGGACAGCAATCACCTGACATTACCGGAAGAAGTTTCCCATTATAAACCAAAAGCCAAAGCGGGCATAGATCTGGTTACAAGACAGAAATGCTGCTAAATTGGTTCAAACAGTTAGTGATCGTGTTGAAAAGGCATAACACTGAAGGAGTCCATTTATTAGAATAGGGGGAGCTGGGAACCACAGGGATGCAGAGCGCTCCTGTGCTGGGGTCCTGCTTGCAGGTTTCCTACAGGTATCTGGTTGGCCACTGTGAGAAGCGGATGCTGGAACAAACGGGCCCATTGGCCGGATTCATACAGAATCATAGCATCACAGAATTGTAGAATAGGAAGGGACCCTGAGGGTCATCGAGGCCAACCTGTTGCAATGCAGGAATCTCAGCTAAAGCATCCATACCAGATGGCCCTCCAAGCTCTGCTTAAAATCCTCCAAAACACACACACAAAGAGAGAGAGGAAGCTGTATCATTACAGACCAGGGCATAGGTCTGTAAGCCTGGCCCTGTCTACTCTGACTGGTTTGCTCTTTCCAGATTCTCAAGCGGGATCTTTTCCACAGCTTCTTCCCAGAGAGCTTCTGGCCTGGTTCAGATGAGGCAAGATACTCACAAGTAATGTGTGCTCTCCCCACCCCTCTCCCTCTCTCCACATCACTCCACCCCACAACAATTAACCCAGGAGAATTGTCATGCAACCATCCAAACTAGAAACTGGGATAGGCAAGATCAGAACAAGTCTGGATTTTAAAACAAGTTCAAACTGTCTAAGCCAGGCATCTCACGGAAGAGACCAGGGACTTTCCTCCAGTGTAGGAAGATGTCTTATACGGATTCCGACTAGTCTATCTGTATCCTAGGACAAGTCTAGTCTAACTAGCAGCACCATAAGGAAAAACAACAGAAGTAAAAGCATTCATTACAAACATTGGTTCATTCTTCATGAACCAAAGCAGGAAGGAAAACAGACACAACATAATTCTGAGGGAAGAAGGGTAAACATCTGTTCCATGCCCACCCCACTGCCTCAGTCTAAATTCTCCCATGCTCTTAGTGGCGGTTTTAAAAAAAGAAAACTAAATGCATCAGGAGATCCAATCCAGTACTTTCCACATCACATCTGCTTTGACCATCCTTTCTAAGACTGCACTACAGTGCATTATAAAATTTTATGTGCAGGGTATGTGTTTACTTTTTAACACCATTGCCAGCAAAGCAAGTGCACTGTGGTTGGGTCTTCTGAGCCAAAGCATTTCTTTGCAATTAGTTGAATCAGTCTTTGGCTTCCAAGAGAGTCATCTGAGTAGAGGAATGAACATTATGCTATTTTTAAAAAGAACCACGGCTTCATAAAATTCAATTATTTGGCAGTCCCCCCCATTTGACCACACTCATTTTAACCCAATGTCCCCTGCAAATTTTCCAAAAGCAAAAAACTCTGGACCTCCTGTTGCTCCTCATAAGACAACAAGAGTCTTTCTAATTGGAAAAAGGCTGGGGAACGTTTTGTCTTGCAGAGGAAAAAAATTGGTTATCAATATTTTTTTACAAAGACTGCAGAAGGCAGAAGAAAGCAGCATTCGGCTATGCAATTATATATTGCAAGAATGCAACACTCAGACCCATTTTTAGATCAACTTTAGAAAGTTCAGATAAATTTCACTCCTGTTCAAAGTCCATTGGGTATCATCAGCATGAACAAACACACAGCAGATCAGGTATACCTTTAGGTGCCCTGTTGTTCAAAACAAGATGCCTAAGGCCAGGTGCATATTTCACATGACCTGGAATTCTCCCTAAATTATGGAGAACTAGGGCTGTGTACACCCAATACCTTTAAAGCACTTTTGAAGCAAAATTCTTTTCCTCAAGGAATTCTGGGAACTGTGGTTTACCATCATATCATGCTTCCTCTACATAATGTTAGTTCTCGCAATGGGAGGCAGCTCTCCAGCCTATGAAGCAGAGATTCCCCCCCCCCACACACACACCCGCCGCCCTTCTCTCTGGAGAAATTGGGCATGGAGAAACTGGAACCATCTGCATTTTTTTCAACACGTGAGGCTGCTATAGCAAGTCAAACCACTGGACCATGTAGCCTAGAGCTGTATTATTCCAGCTGAGGGTTGACCTTCCATTTCTGGGGACCAAAAAACCCTCCCCAGCCCCCAAATTCAAAACTGCTAATGGGAGGTGCTGGGGACTGAACTCTGGACATTTTGCAAAGCATGTGCTCCACCTATGAGCTACGGCAAGCACTGGCCAGCTGCAGCCCTGAAAACAGTATCAACAAACACACCACATTGTCAAAGACATCCTTCAAGCTGGATAAAATGCACATGCTCTTTACCTTACCTTAAGGCAGATCTTTGGCCACACTCACACAATACATTCAAAGCACTAAGAACGCAGCTTAAATAGTCATGGCTTCCCCCAAAGAATTCTGGGAGTTGCAGCTTGTTAAGGGTGTTGAGAGTTGTTAGGAAACCTTTAATCCTCTTAATCAGCTACATTTGCCAGAGTTCCCTGTGAATAAATTATTTGGGGGGAAGCCATGGCTGTTTAAAGTGGTATCGTAGTGCTTTAAATGTAAGGTGCAAATGCAGAGTTGGAAGGGGAAATGCTAAGTTGCCACAGGGTGGTGATGGGGCTACCTCCTCAGCAGTGGAAGTAGCAAAAACAGCCTCTCCCAATTCACTCTAAAACAGCCAGAATGGGATGTAGCTGTGATGGAGGGAGAAGGTGCAAAGCGAGGAGGAGGGAACCTTCTGTAAAAGTAGGGGGGTGAGTAGTTTCAAACTCAGCTACCTTCTTGTGGGGGGGAACTATGGATAGTTTTAACACCCCCCCATTCTCTCTCTCTCTCTCTCTCTCTCTCTCTCTCTCTCTCTCTCACACTCACACACACACACACACACACACACACACACAGAGCTGATCTGTTATCAGGAATGGATAGATTCCAACAATATTTTCAGAAGCCAGGACCAAACTTTAAGGCACCCGTCACATGGGATTTTCCAGATCTGTTTCCTGAACCTTTTGGCTGTGGAATTTTTTGGGAAGGCAGAGCTTGAGCAAGCTGGAAACCTGGATGGCGTGGGCACTTAAAAAGTTACATCATGTCGTTTGCATTTTTTTATATAGCTAATGGCTCCTGCCAAGCCAAATACCTTGCTACTAATAGTACAGAGCTGCAATACAAGATACTTCAAGTACGACGTTTTTCTGTTTGCTGAAGCACAGACAAGATGAGGCAAGAGTGAAATAACTCATCAGGTGTGTGTTGTCACTCAATGCAGCAGGTAGGCTTTGAATATATGCTTTTGAATATATATTTGGCCTCAGCACAGCATGTTTGAACAAGAGAAGTTAGAAAGAGAAATTCAGCAAACCGATAATGAACTTGTGTTGCTATTTACTTGCTTTCCTTAAGTGCTTGCCTACACAAGCACTTCAGCATTGGATACAGGGAGCCTGCTTTTTTAGCTTGACAGTGATGTGACAAATGCAGGCTTGATTACAAGCAAGGCAATGCGATTAGCAGTCATAGAAACATGAGAAAGTGCCTTATAATGACAGAGTGCTCTCCCAGTCCTACCTGGAAATGCCAGGGAATGGTTCAGGCATCTTCTCCATGCAAAGCAAGATCATCTGCCATTGAGCTACCGGCTTTGTGGTTTTCGGACAGTGGGTGGAAAAGATGACTGTTTAATTTTGCCTCCAACTCACAGATGCGTTTATACCCCTCAGACCAAGACTGGCTAAATTTCTATGGTCCAAGTTTACTCCTATGGGGGGTTACATGTTGTGGGGAGGGTGCAAGGCCAAATCAAAAGTGAGTGGGGCCAAATGGACAGGACCACCCCATAATCACCCACACTGTTCCCACATCACCTGCTTGACTGATGAGCAAGGCTGAGACCTGCATTCTCACTGTTGCACTTGTCTGGACAAGAGGTTGAAGGGAATCAATACTGTCAACATGGCTACAGCCAAGGCCTGGTCTTTACCTCCTTTCCTTGGCTCATATCAGTCTTCCCATTCTTTCTCTCTTCTTGTCACACATGAGCTAAACCATCACCATTAGGATGATGCGCACCACTGCTGTTCGATAACCACAGCTGGAATTCAAGCAACCATTTGCACACCTTGGTTTCACACGCAGTTTAGTGCCAACCATGGTTAGTGAAAACGGTGGTGCCCAACCGTAGCAACAACACTGTAGTAGGGGAACCACTGCATGACAGCACATGGGAACCCATGAGGCCACTGGGAGCTCCCATTTCCTTAAGCATACTTCAGCCACCAAGAAACATTACATTTTTACTGGGCTCTTGCGTCTAGTTGAGAGGCAGGCTGCAAAAGGCCCAATCCTCTGAACTGTTGGAAACCCAACTCAGTACAGTTTCTGAGATTTCAGGTGACATGGCTCCTCAACTTTCCTCACGGACTCAGGAGGCATGATGTGGTAGTTAAGTTGAACAAGAGCTGGCAAGACTAGGGTTCAAATCCTGCATAGCTATGAAGCTCACTGTGTGATCGTTCTCCAACTGAGACTACCTCAGAGGGTTATTGAAAGAAAATGAGAGACATGCTCAAGGAGTCCTGCTTTGTGGGGAGGGCAGGATAACACCCACACAACCTCTATCTATTTTCACTGCTATAAGGCAAAGGAGTTTGATTTTTTTTAAAGAATCCCTACACACACACACACACACACACACACACACACACCCTAAAAAACCCAGCCTCTCTTTTTCATAATTCAGCCCACACTTACAACCTTTACT
Source organism: Darevskia mixta (assembly GCA_034641385.1). Classification (NCBI taxonomy): domain Eukaryota; kingdom Metazoa; phylum Chordata; class Lepidosauria; order Squamata; family Lacertidae; genus Darevskia; species Darevskia mixta. The sequence goes on along the minus strand of JAWWNH010000062.1, from coordinate 1,627,979 downwards.
GAGGACTTGGAAAAACAGATAAATAAAATATGTAAGCTGTAATGAGCATATGGCACTGCTATCACCCCAATACTCAACACTGACAAGTACCACATTCATCACAACGGTTCCTGCGCAAAAACAGCCCATGACGGCAAGATGCCGACTGAACACACATAGCAGTTTCCCACTCAGCTCTGACTCACAAAAGCTGTTGAAGGCTAGCAAGAGACAGATGTGTAAACTATAGAGGAAAGGGATAATGAGCAGCCAGGGCCACCAACATACACACAGTGCAAGATACAGAGAGACAGATCGATGATGGATTGTAATGGGTGGGCAATCCATCCTCGTGCCTCACTTTGGTCCTGGGCTCAGAAATAAGCCAAATAAAGTTACTGCCAAGACATTTCCCCCGCAAACCAGAGAATATTTCAGCTTATTTCTAAGCCACACCCCTCAAAAAAGCTAGGCCTACTTAACCCCTTCCTCTCTTCCCTCTAAGCATCACTTGCTGCCCGTGTAGTGGCAGCAACACTCCAACCCCCAGGGGAAAGGGAGATCTCTCTAACACACCTCTATGGTTTCTGGTAAATTGTGCAGTCGTGTGGCATGACAAAAGGCTGCGGTTGCCTTGAGAAATGTCATTTCCCTCAAAGAACTGCTGACCTTACACTAGATCTTGGGGAAACTACGTTTCCTCAAGGCTACTGGACACCTTTCATCCTGGCCCCAGAGAGGGGATACAGAGGAAAGTCTTCCTCTCCACACCACTGGGATATTGTTTCTTTTGCCACCTCTAGGCTGGCCAGCAAGCGGAGTTATAGGGGGGCGGAGTTTGGGGTTGGGGGTTCAACTTGGGATAAGCCAGGAATTCTTCTTTGGCTCAGGTTTAAAATCCAAGTTGAAAAATTCAAGGCTTGAAATACTTGCCTCTCCAGCTTATATTGGAGTCCTGGGTTAATGAGTTTTCCCTGACATCTCTCATTTCTGCCAAGCCTTTTAAAGAACTGTGCTGAGTTGGATAAGAAGGTTTACATTTTTGTTGTATCCGTGTTATCTGTGTGGGATTACTAAAAGCAGCACATTCCACAGGCGGATAATTAGGGAGCTGTATACAATAATATTTATCTAAGACTGTGTTGGAAGCAGAGCATTTCTGAGGGAACAGGGCAAATTCACAAGGGAGAGCTCAGACCGAGTGCACATAAACGTCTCTCCCTGCAGGGATTTCTCCCCCCTCAGCAAACCTGCTGCCTGACCCATAATCAGAACCTGCCCTCCAAGTGTGCCAGAATGAGTCAGAAGACTTGTAGGGGGGTCCCAGGAGAGAAAGCTGGTGTGCTTCCATCTTCAAAATTACATGCTTGGAAAAATCACCCTCTTCCTTCCCTTTTCCAAGCAGTTCAGCTCAGGGCTGCCAAGTCGATCGCACTTGCAAAAACGTGTGCCAGGAAGCCACTGAAATAAACCGAAATCTGCTCTTATTCCCTTATGGGGTACACAAGAGCCTTTTGAGGTTCTCCATCGGAAGGAGTAAATTACAGAGGCCAACCAGAGAAAAATTGAGAAGCAAAATCTTTATTATATCTGTTGCAACAGGGCCCACTCCCAAAAATGGAGGAGCAGCTCCCAACAATGGTGTGCAAGCTCCTATATAGACTTTGAAATTCCCCCCCTCCCGCTCAAGACCACCCCCTATACATCATACATACATCACAAAAAGGGGTGTAACCCAGGACCACCCCCCAGCTACATCACAGCTACATCACAGAAAAAGGCGGTCTCCAGCAGAAATCTGAGTGCGCTGTTTACCTCCTGTCTGCCACTTCATATGATAATGTCTTATCTGATTGCCTTTCCTGGGCAGTCTGGCCATTCCTTTGAGATGGTGATTACTTAATTTCTGAGACAATGGGAATGTTCTCTCACCCCTTTCCTCCTTGCAGAGAAACATTTGGTCAGTTTTGAGAGTCAAAATGATGTCAAGATTGTCTGCTTCAGACATGTGGCCTTGTTTGCTTAGTACATTAATAACAATTATTATAGATATAAAACCTTAAATTCTTACAACACCACGACCCATCGCAGATGAACTACTGCAGCCTTCCCCAGAAGAACTGGGGAGAGAGAGACTTGAGACTGAAACGAGGGATGGTCAGGGAAAGGGTTGGGGCCCATAAAGATTTGCTTGCTGAGAATGCCTCAGTCCGATTCCTGGATACACCACAGATAGGACCAGGGAAACCAATTCTCCAGTCAGCATGGTACAGAGTCAGACCACTGGCATCTAGCTCAGTATTGCCTACAGCAGTGTTTCTTCTAACTTGGGTCCCCAGCTGGCGTTGGACTACACCTCCCATCATCCCTGGCCACTGGTCCTGCTAGCTAGGGATGATGGGAGTTGTAGTCCAACAACATAAAGACTGCTAATCTATAAACAAACACACATTTGTCCAACCTGAGCAAGTTCTGAAAAGACACAGCTCAGTGATAAAATGTATCCATGCCCCCATATTCCTGTAACAGTTTTGCAATTGTTTTTGAAATGTTTCTGGATTTATTTCATTTTGTGATTGCAAAAGCCAGAACTGAGGGTCGCTGTTTCTCACATTCCTGAAAGGATCTGAGCTGGCACCCGATATAGGAAAAGGAAAAGTAGGTGCTAAGGCCAGAGATGCTATCAAACCCTTTCAGAAAAGTCTCCCAAACGAAAGAGGATAATATAGAATTGCATGCATGTGTATGTATCGAGTAAACATTGTTTCAGCAGGAAAAGGAAGGCACTCAAGAGATACAAGTATCATATTACACATCCTGTTATTATTGCCAGCATAAAAAGCTTCCAAAATTTCCCCCTAATTAGAAGTCCACGCCAGAAGTAGCGCACATTTCTGGGAAACTAAAGCAAATTGCCAATTTGGCTGACAGCAACAATAACGATACAGAAATAGAAGAGGAACTTGTTTTCTTAAGAGCAAACTGTGCTGACCTACAGCTTTCAGCCCCTGACTTCCATCACATCAAACTTGGTTTTGTGCTCTAAGTTGTCAGGACAATGCCTTCCTCTTATCTTTTATAATTAAGAGATTGCGCTACTTCAAAACAAGTCCCCTGGGTTAAAAAAAGGAAAAGGAAATTCTACTTTAGCATCTACATCGTTTTCCTCCTTTTTTCTGCAACATAGTTTAGTCATTTGAGACAGAATAAAAGTTAGTCAATTAAAAAAACTGAAATAGAAATAATTGCTCCACTGGCAACAGAGGTCCACTGACTCTCAAAGAGGCTCATTGAAAGAGGTTTTAAAAGAAGCTTTGCGTGTGCATGAAAGTACAATGAAAGTACAATGTGATCATGCTCATCACGTATCATCTAGTTTGGTCTTAAGGCTAAAGAGAATCAGGGTCAAGCCCCTGTTTAGTCACGCAACTACTGAACAACCTTGAGCCAATCATTGACTGCATTCGGACAATCATCTCTCTGCTCCATAAGCCAAGATATATGTGGGAGCCTTTTTGCCGCCACCCCCCCCCCCCAACCTAAAGTCTCTTTATGGTGCAAGCAATCAAACCAGAGAGGTGCTAACCATAGTTTCTCTAGCCAGGAAACTATGGTTTGTTCCAGACTTTCTGGGAGGACCAAAAAGGCAGAGATATGATGATCTGAACCAGAATACTCTCTCATATCACCCCCAGTAATACACTTTGCAGTGGTGCTAAAAGAGCAAGACCACATATGATGCTGTCAGCTACTTGGAGGAAGGATAAAGAGAAAGAGAGATTGGTAGTCCATAACTTATTTAACAGGACAAGCTAATATCCCAGAACTTATTTAACAGGGTAAGCTGTCAGGCCCCATGAAAAAAGTGTGTGGATTTGGCTTGTTCTGTTACCATACTAAAAGCCAGACATAAGTCAAACTGGCATACCACTTACCTGTCGTCACAACAACAACAATTTACTACCAACCATGCAGCAAAAGAACCCAAGGGCACATTTTCGGAATGAACTGGCATTCACTCATTTCATAAAACTTAAGGCCTCCAAAGCAGACTTGGCCAAAGCAATTCACTTAGGACACAAAACTCCAAAACACAGCCAGGACAATAAAAGCAGCCCAAGTTAAGCAACCGTTTAATATTTTACCCAGCCATTTTCTCGCTTTCCTGATTTCCCCCCTTTCCTTCCCCAGAGTTTCCTGTGAGTTAAGATAAACTAATCTGTCACAGGGCTTGTCTCTGACAGAGGATCGATAAGAGCTAATTATAGCCATGATAAGACAATCTGTCTCAGGTCCTCAGGGAAGGGTGAGTGACATGCAAACACACAGTTGCTAAGACCAGACGTGGAGGGGGACAGGGGAATGAGAGCAGATGGCCCTAAGCCTAGTACCTGGCTTACTTCAATAAGACACCCATGATAGCAGGGCAATAGTGGGCTCTTCTTGTTTTATCTTTAAAACCAAATGGGTCAGACAAATGAAAGGAATTCAAGGATTTGGCAAAGTGGGAGCCTTTTGTGAGCAGCCTGAGGACTCACAGCACACCGCTGTGGTCTTCTTTCCCCAGACTCCTCAATGGACAGGGCATGCCAGGCAATTTCTCTCCTCTAAAGATTACAAACTGCATAGCAGGGTGGATAAAAATCAATGATTTTTTAATTTTTTTAAAAAAAAATCGGATTTTTTTTATTTAAATCGGATTTTTTTGATTTAAATTGGATTTTTAAAATAAAATGCTTTTGGAGGAAAAATCTTTCTAAATATAGTCTTCTATTTAAGTTACATTGTAGACCAAAGGCTATTCATCAGGAAATAAGGATTTGTTTTAAGTTTATCAAGTGTGCTAAAACTCAGTCTAAGTTTTTTTTTAAATGTTTAACCACATCAGTTAACAAACATGGATACATATGCTATCATGTTATTGTTTTAGTTAAATAAATTGTTTAAATGGTTATTAAGGAAATGATTATTTTTCTCCTTCCAATAAAGTACAGCAGAAAAGTTGTCCAAATATGAACAGTTAACTTATTAAACCTCACCATAATTTCATAATTATCTGTCTATGTATTTCTAGTAGTATAACCAAATCAGTAATTTTTGATATAACTGTAAAAACCACTCTGAAAATTTATTATTCCAAAAATGAAACCTTCATGTGGTTGTAAATATTAAGATTATACCAGCAAGAATGAGTCTTTCTGTAAAAAAAATATTTAAATCGCGTCTTACTGACTAGTGATTTAAATCGTGATTTAAATCAATTTGATTTAAATCAAATCCACCCTGCTGCATAGCATGCCAGAGGTGTCCCAAGACTGATTTCGAGAATGCACAAAAATACTCTGGAATAGGTCCGTTAATAATCACATGAAAGTAATGACAGCCTCATCTGAGAGATTGATTTCCAAGCTGAAAAGGCAAAGATCCTGATTAAACAAGCCCAGATGGCAGAGATAGCGAACCTCCGGCTGGCAGGGAGCACTGGGGGTGGAATGTGGCCCTGCAGATGTCTCTGTTGGCCCTCAGGGTTGGGACTCTTCTCCTTCCTCAGCCCACCAATTCCTTGAGTGCTTCTGCTGGATGGAATGGGTCTTTGAACTGTGATCATGCCTCTTGCTTGCCTGGAGAAGCGCGTTTGCATACATACAAACCTCTGAACTCTGCAGTGAGGGGGGAAAGTATTTGATCCCCTGCTAAATTTGCCCATTTGCCCTCTGACGAAGAAATGACCAGTCCATAATTTTAATGGTAGGTTTATTGTAGCTGTGAGAGACAGAATAACAACAGGGAAACCCCCAGAAACCTAGAAGACAAAAGCAGGGGATCAAATACTTTTTCCCCTCACTGTACATGGCTGGAATGTGTAGAAATGGTAAGAGTCATATCCATTTGCTCTGAGCATCTGGCCCCAACCACCACAGATATGTGGCCCCCCAGAAGGCTGTCCGTGAGGGAATGTGTGGCCCTCGGGGTGAAAAGGGTTTCCCCACACCCCTGCCGTGTTAGAAGTCCAACCGACCATGGGACATTTTGTTCAAATGGCTAGAGTCCCACATTAACTCATGCCAACCACTTTGAAGGCCACGAAAGCTAACCCAAAAGAACAGAGACAAGCAAAGGTACTAAAAATAATATGTGCCGAGCTAAAATATCAGCTTGGCACAACTCCAAAGCAACATGTTGGGGGGGAAATGGTTTCTTAAAGGACCTTGCAGATTTGTCAAAGGAAAAAATGGGAGGGCAATGTGCCTGCTCTCCAAGGCTCATTCTCAAATCTAAATTTCTCTATGGTTTTAGTAAGATGTTAAAACACAAGCTGTTTTGTTGCAGCAGGCTATACCTCAGAACTATGGTTATTTCTATATTTCCACAATGTGTTTCAAGCATTTATTATACTTCTGAGTTTTCCGGGAAAGCCGGTTGAGCAGCTCACAATCAAAATCCCCATGTGTCTCCCCAGCCAAGCACTGATGAGCTTTCAACAATGCTAAGCAGAGTTAGAACTTATGAAAACAATATTGTCATTTCAGTCACTCTTATCCCACTTAGTCCAATTTAGATTAACTTCTTCAACAGTTTTCCAAAAATTAAGGGAATGGAAAAAAAGAAGGAGAGAGAAATAAAGAGTGTATTCTATTCAAACAAGCAGATTATAAAAGAAATGGCTTTCCCCAAGCTTGGCTAACCTAAATAGATCCTAGCCAAGCCTGGAGAGAGTATGTTTTACAGTCAATAAATACGGCATCTTTTTACAACTGCAAAACTGTTGAACGTGTTCCATCTACACTGCAGTAAACTAGAGGAGATTCAGATTTGATCAAAATATTGTTCTCATAAAGAAACTGGAAAGTGATCTCCTCCAAGGAGGTAAGGTAAAGGTAAAGGGACCCCTGACCATTTGGTCCAGTTGTGTCCAACTCTGGGGTTGCGGCGCTCATCTCGCTTTATTGGCCAAGAGCCGGCGTACAGCTTCCAGGTCATGTGGCCAGCATGACAAAGCCGCTTCTGGCGAACCAGAGCAGTGCACGGAAACGCCGTTTACCTTCCCGCCGGAGTGGTTCCTATTTATCTACTTGCACTTTGACATGCTTTCGAACTGCTAGGTGGGCAGGAGCTGGGACCGAGCAACAGGAGCTCACCCCGTCGCAGGGATTCGAACTGCCGACCTTCTGAACAGCAAGCCCTAGGCTCTGTGGTTTAACCCACAGCGCCACCTGGGTCCCATTCCAAGACCTCAGGATCAGCTTCATAAGAATCCTATTGAATGATGGGACTTTCCTGGTTGTTTTGTTTATTTAAAACATTTTTATCCCAACTTTTCTACCTCAAAGTGGAAGCAGCTCAAGGCAGCTCAAAAGATTTAATCAAAGATACAAAAATTACAAACTAACTCACAAGATTAATCAAATATACCGTGTTTCTCATAATATAAGACATGCCTAAAATATAAGGCATAGAAGGATTATAACGGGGTCGCAAAATATAAGGCATACCCCGAAAATAAGACGTACCGGTTCCGGTAGTGATATCGGGTACCTGGTGAGGTGCAGCCCCTCCTAAACACCCAGCAGCGCGCACCACGTGGGGCCCCAATCCAGCTCCCGCCAGCTCTCTCCCCCAGCACAGCCAGCAGCAGCAGCGGGCACCGCTTGGATCCGATCCAGCGGGACTCAGCCGCAGCGCGCCAGTGGATCCCCGATCCACCGGGCGCAGCAGCAGCGCGCTGAGTGAAGCCCTGAGTGGCCGGGACCCGGACCCAGCCGCAACCGCTGGAAGCCGCTAGAGGAAGTAGCAGCATCCTCGCTAGCTCCTCCACCAAACCCCGCGCAGCCCGCAGATCCCAAAAGCAGGCTTCTGCTGCTGCCCGCCTCGCAAGAGCAGTGATCGGAGGCGGGCGGGGGGGGGACAAGCGGGAGAGGCGGCGGCAACAACAGCAGCAGCAGCCCCTCCAAGCCCTCCTCCTCCTCGCCACCCCTAGCCTCGCCTTCGCCCTCACCGCCCTAAGGGGCCCTCACGCAGCCCTCGCCCTCCAGCGTCCTCCTCCTTCTGGACGCTGCCACTTAGGCACGCAGGAGGGAGAGCCGGCAGATGGACGGCACCTCCTCAATCCTGCACACTTCACCTCAGGGCGTTTCCCACCCTCGCAGAGAGAGGGGCTTCCCCCTCCCTCAGTCGGGTGTGTAAGGGCTGTCTCCTCCCCCCCCACCTCTCCGTTTCATTCGGCTCCTTCATTGCTCTCCTGCTGCAATCCAAACCTGATTGTGGCTTTTCTCTTTCTCTCTCTCTCTCTCCCCCTCCCTCCCTCTCCCTCTCCTCAACTTTCCCCATGCTTTCCTCTTTCTTTTCGTGTCTTCTTCGGCCATGGACTATTATTTTCTTCCCCTATCCGTGCACTTGCAATTCTCTCCACCACCACCCTCCTCTCCCCAAATTCCTTTTAGGATTTTCAGTTTTCTCCTCACTGGTTCTTCCTTTTCTTCTCTCCCCCCATCCTCATTGCATCCTTTTTCTCTCTGCCCTCCTTTGCTACACACACACACACGGGGGGGGGGGGAGAGAGAGAGAGAGAGAGAGAGAGAGAGAGAGAGAGAGAGAGAGAGAGAGGAGTGTTGACTTTGCTTGTCCCCCGCCACCCGCCACCCCTTCCCAGCTCCGTGAAGCATCTCCGCTGTTCCCCGCCGTGGCAGCTTCCAAAAGCCTGCTTTTAAAAAGCCTCGGTGGGGGGGGGGGAGATGTTGCACAGAGCAGGTGGCAGCAACGTGAAGCATCTCCATTGTCCCCCGTCGTCCTTGCAAAAGCCTTCCTTCCTTCTCCCTCTTTCTTTCACTCTTTCTCACTCCTTCTCTCTCTCTCTCTCTCTCTCTCTCACCTTTTCCTTTCTTCCTTCCTTCTCTCTCTCTCACCCCTTCTGTCTTCCTTCCTTCCTTCCTTCCCTCTCTCTCTTCCCTCCCTCCTTCACTCTCTCTTCCTCTCTCTCTCTCTCTCTCTCTCTCTCTCTCCTTCCTTCCTTGTCTCTCTCTCTTCCTTTCTTTCTTTCTCTCTCTCTCTCTCATCCCTTCCTTCCTTCTCCCTCTTTCTTTCTTTCACTCTCTCTCACTCGCCAACCCCGTTCGCCAAAGCAGGCTTGTTTTTACGATCTTGGCGGGGAAGAACCAGCAGCACCCCTCTGCTGCCCCTCCCAGCCTTTTAGAGGAGGAAAACCAGAAAAAAAAATTTTTTCTGGTTTTCCTCCTCTAAAAACAAGGTGCGCCCTATGGAGCATCCTATGGAGCAAAAAATACGGTAATTATAATGGAATATATGTAGATTGCTGTACTTAATAAAAATAAGACATCCCCCGAAAATAAGCCATACTGTGTTTTTTGGAGGATAAAAAGATTATAAGACGGTGTCTTATTTTAGGAGAAACACGGTACAAAAATTACAAACTTTTAAGAGATGTAGGAGAATACAATCAAATAAAGCCAAAATACAAAAAGAGATCAAGGCAAACAGCAAACAGAATTGGATCATTCTGCCAGCAAAAAGCCTGGTGGAACAAAAAGTCTTAAATTTTGTCCTGAACATCAACAGGGAAGGAACCAAAAGGGTGGTTACTATCTACAGATATAGAGTAAGAGAAAAATTGTACAGGGTTGGAAGTGAACTAGGACTTACATCTACAGCAAGGTGAGTCCTTTCCATTAGTTGCTTCCAACCACCTGCACAGATAAAAAGCCATCCTAGCATAAAATGATGTGTGCCCACAAAAATAGTTTGAAGTCTGGCTGTTAGAGGTGTGTCAGGTAAGAACTAAATAGGCCACTTCTCTTCCTCTGAAATTAATAAATGAACAGTGAAATGAGAAGCTATTGAAAACTAAAAAAGAGCTATTATTCAACTTCAGGCAAGAACTGGAAGTTCACAATTGTTATTACTACTACCGGTAGGTGAAGCAGATGGGGAAAAGGGAAAGCATAGAATAATACAAAACAATAAAGCTTAATAAGAGAATACTTCCATAAATCAATCAACAATGAGGTGCTTATGCCCAGTTCAGGACTTCCTCAAACTTCTTTTGAACTCTAGTCTCCTTCTGAATTTACTCTACTCCCTGGGCTTCCCAGCCACTGCCTCTTTCACAGACAAATATTTAGAATTATTGTGCATTGTGTACAATACATAGATATATCAGAGTGGGGAACATGTGGCCCTCTAGACATTCTATCAGTAATTTATTTTCTTCTCTCTTTTTTTGTAGTGCTGTCAGGGACCTGCCCTTGCCCAGAGCCAAGCTGACGGGGGAAGGCGGTTGGAGAGGGGAAGAAGTCATGTCGGAGAGCAGTTCTCAGGAGAGCCAGGAAAGCAAGAGTGGCGGGGAAGAGGAACTGCAGGCAGCCAGGGGGTTGCAGGGGCTTGAAGATGCTAGCAGAGACCCAGGAACACCAACTGGAGGGGCCGAGTGTCTGACGGAGCAGCACAGCGCCAGTCCACAGCTGTGCAGTGGTACAAAGCGGAAAGAGAAGAGGAGGCGCTTTGGGTTCCCAAAACTCCTATGCTGGGGGCGGAGCCGCGAAATGCCACTCCCTGAATCTGGAACTGATTCAAGCGGTCATGAACCTTAGGAGCTCTGATGTGTACTTTTGTAAATAAAGCAATTAGTTTAGCAGACAACGTGGTCTGGTTGATTACTCTTGAGGAGACATTACAGAGCCCTTACAGCGCATACATTTTTTGCTGCTGTTCTGTTGTTGTTGTTTTTACATGGGTATTATTTCTTTTCTTCCTTTCTCTGTGCACTTGCAATTATGTACTTTTTAATCTTTCAATAAAGCACGTATGCAAAAACACGTACACACACACACACACACACACACACACACACTTCTGGAGGGCCTCAGACTCCTGAGGCCTGAAGTTAAAGTAAGGGTGTGTTTTCTGGGACACTAACCCAACTCTCAAGCTTTAGAAGAGAAGTAGGACAAGGTATCTGAGCTTGGCTCCTAAAACCAACCAAAAATGGAGTCATGAGAGGGAGGAGCTACTGCAGCCAGAAACTCCAGAACACTCCCTGCTTTTCCCCAGCTTCCAGGTTTAGCAGCATGGTACTATCATAACAATGCACTATATTTCATGTTGTCCACTTCAGGCAAAAGCCTTGGGGAATGATGTATAGTAAGCGATGGAACAATCAAAGCATTCAACAAACATAAGAAAGCTAAGCTGGCTCCACTTCAGTTCGGGCACAACCTTATAAAACTAAAAAGAGGAGGAAATTAATGACAATAATGAGAAAGGGCCTTATACTGAGCCAAGCCTTTGGTCCTTCTTAACAGAAGCTCCAGAGTTCCAGACAGGGTTCCAGACAACCCTACCTGGAGATGCCAGAGATTGAAACAGAGAACTCCTGCATGCAAAGTGCATGCTCAACCACCAAGCTACAGGTACATCCCTTTCCCTAGCACCATCAGCTTAAGGAGAGGATGAAATTTAAGTGTTGAAACTAAGGTTAAAATGAAGTTTAAAACCTGACAGAACACCTGGCACTGAAACATGATCAAAGGTACCAGGTGAGCCTCTATAGGGAGAGCAAGGCACTCACTTTCATAATGCCGTCATGCTAAAACTTTGCAAGGCACTCACTTTCATAATGCCGTCATGCTAAAACTTTGCTTCTGGGGAGAAAGTATTCCAGCTCTGCCTCATTCAAGAACCTCTCCTTTTCCTAGAACTCACACTTTATCTTTCCGCCTACTTTAGGGTGTGGCAAAGGTGTATAAATTGTGTGTGTGGAGGATGTGGAAATAGGTTTTCTCCCTGTATTAGACAAACGGGAAACCAGTGAAACTGAACATTGGGAGATTCAGAAGAGACAAAAGGAAGTTCTTCTTCAATGATACAAGACCCTTCTCTGCATGTCACCTCCAGGCTCCAAGGTATATCCAAAGGGTGGTGATGAGAATTAGAGAAATGGAGAGTTGGAAGGGACCACATGAATCATCTCATCCTACCCCCTGCAATGCAGATTTTTTTCCCCCAAGTGGGGCTCGAACCCACAACCCTGAGATTAAGAGTCTCATGATCTACCAACTGAGCTATCCCAGAGAATGGGCTTTCTCTGTAGTAGCTCCTAATTTATGGGATGCTCTACCCAAAGAGGCCCATGTCATCATTTCAGAGCCAAGCAAAGGCGTTTTTGTTTTCCTGGACATTTGGGCAGCACTAATGATACATTGTACTGCTAAATCTGCTTTTATTATGTTTTATGAAATATTATTGTGGGGTTTTGGTTTTTTTACTTGTATTGTAAAATGTTTCAGGACTTTCTTTTTTACTGCGAAGTGACATGTACATTTAACAAACTATGTTAAACTATGGAATTCACTGCCACAAGTTCAGTCACCAGTTTAAAGACAGCTTTAAAAGGGGGAATGTGACAAATTCAAGGAGAATGAGGCACAGCGGCTCCAAGAGGCGCTATACTTCTGAATACCAGTTTACTGGGGATCACGAACAAAAGAGTGCTATTGCCCTGTTTATCGCTTCCTATGTCCATCTGGTTGACCATGGTGGGATCCAGCTGGGCTCTTCCTCTGTTCCTCTGTTGCTAACATAAATCAATAGCCATAAAAGCATGATGGTAAAGAAACACGATTGACAGCAGGTAAGCATAACTTTCAACCTCTGGGAAGAAACTAAAAAAAAATCCAACAATATATTAAGCTAGCAGCGATTTACCAGAAAGCATAGACCTATGCTTTCAGGAATCGTAGAATATTAAGAAATCAATTTAAATTACTGTAAATGGCTCTCGTTTCTACTAATAAAACTCTAAAAACCACTTTCAGCTAGAAGGTAATTCCATGACCACAATGCCCCGTACACAATAAATTACTTAGAATTTAATGCATGCACAAGTTGGGAGTTATCTGTACTGAACACTGACCATGCCAAGATGCCTTAAAAGTAAGGGACTGGCATATTTTTAAAAGTAGACGAATTCCAAACTGGTATTAAAGTCAGCAAGTGCCCATCAAATTGACCCTATACTACATCTGCTTAAGCTAAGAATCTCATCTGCCACACGTTCCTGTATGACTGTTGTTCTGTAAGTGCGCATTTGTGCTCTTTACCACTGGCTTACCCAGTTACCCCTACTGGTGCAGAGTCTGTAGCTGACCAGTGGTTACTTGGTGTTAAGGGCTCGGCTATGTGTTCTGTAGAATCAGCTAAAAGGTAAATGACCCCTGGACAGTTAAGTCCAGTCAAAGGCGACTATGGGTTGCGGCGCTCATCTTGCTTTAAGGCCAAGTGAGCTGGTGTTTGTCCGCAGACAGCTTTCCAGGTCATGCGACCAGCTTCAAACCACTTGATCAGCTAGGATTCCTGTTTGCCAGGCTTTGCCATTATAGCACTAGGTGGCAATATTTTGACATCTCAGGTACACGTTAACTAAACTGATACTCAAAAACTTTAACCCCCTGAAGTGTTTTGGCACAACCTTCTCTTTGCTGACTAGCTGACGTGCTAGGTGAATTCAACCTTGGGTCACACCAAGTCTAACAGGATTAAAGAGTTTGTTCCTGCAGCATGAAGGCCTGCAATTATTTTCTTCTTTAAAGCTGGATTTCATGTGGCGGTTTTGCAAAAAGGAAAAAGGTGAAAGAAAGCAGGAATGTAACGGCAGCTGGAAAAGAATGCAGGTTAACGAATGTAGTCTGGACAAACATAAGACTTTGAGTTGCATCCAAATAAATCAGGACTTGCCCATTGATTTCAGTGAGTCTGCTCACTGACTAAGTTAGGTATCACCGTTCATCATTCTCTATACATTTCAGAAGGCAGTACTATGCTATTAGTTTTATTCTAGCCAGTAATACACTAAAAGACTCCATTTATTTCTTCACTGTTGAAATAGCCAGTGTTGCTCAGGAAATCAGTGTGAAGTATTATTTCACATATGGAACAACCAAACAAAAAGTGATATACCAGCTTTGTATCTTTGGCGATTTAAAAATAAAACAAGGGTAACTGTTCAAATCTAACTACTCGGAAAAATGTTTACAATTGATGCATGTCTGAACTGTTATAAACTACATCAAAATAGAATTAAGAACATTACTGTCCAGTTGACCTGATGCCAGTGGCCATATTTCAAGATGTAGTGAATGATACAATACAACAAATATGGAGATAAAAGGGCAACAGTAGTAAAAAGGAACAGTCCTTCTAATGAAACCTCATAAGACTGAGGTTCCCTAATAATTATTCCAGTTATGAAAATATTTGACTATTTGAGAGCATTCCGCCATTTATTTGAAAGGTTTTTCCTCTGAAATCTATCCTAAGGGGGTGTCTACACCAACTGTTTTTCTCAGAATACTTATATAGTACATTTGCGGAGGCTGTTGGTGTAATCACAATCTTAGAGCTGGTGGCAAGAAATGCCTGCATTCACATAATCCAAAATCCCATTTTAGCAAACTGGGATATGCACAAACTGTGTGAACAAATGCAGGCCTTCACATGTGTGGCAATAGAAAAACCAGGAAGCCATAACTGGCCATAGTTCTTCATTCACATGTAACAGAAAACCATGGTTATCAGCTTCAAAATAAGCCAGGATTCAGAAGCCACATGATGCACCCTCCGACCACCCTAATAGTTTATTTTTTATTGAAGCAGACATCATGGTGATGGCAAATCTGAAAAAGGCCTAATTTTTGGAAATAATAAGGCACGGTATGAAGAAATGCATCAATAGTATACATAGCTCCTCAGCTGTCAGATTCGCTTAAAGGTTGCTCATGAGTAAAGACCAAGTCCTTCTTGTCTTTCAACTGTTTTTATTGTGCAAAGTATGTACAGTGCGGAGCTAAACCTAAACATGACTGTCTAGTCGCTAGCGGAATCCGGAAGTGCCCCCCTCCTGTTGCGGCGCCAACACCAGAGTCTCGGCACTCCAAAGTGCCGCCTTCTCCTTCTGCGTAAAGCTGGCGCCGGAAACAACGTCTCCCCCTCCGTGTGGGTCTGCTGAGTGGTGCTAGGTCTCTTTGCATCTTCCTGGAGACCTCTCCCCACCTGGCTCCCTCCCGCTAACTGCTCCTCCCCTGAGGAGGGGCTGGCAGACTCACTGGGAGACGAGTCCGTGGACAACACAGGCTGAGGCTGCCGGTAGTCACTCAGTGCTGGACTGGCAGGGGTGGGTACATCCCTGACATCACCCATCTCACTACTTCTAAATAACTTTTGGGTATAGATAGAGTCATTCTATACCCAAAGCATTCCTTTGCAATCTCTGCACAAGTCAGAACACACACAAAAAAGTTAAGAACTACAGTTAACCTGTTGGCCCATCAGAAAAAGTTTCAAAAGTAACAGTCAAATTTTATCATGTTGTTAATGCTAAAATAAAAGCGAGTAAGCTTTTCAAAGTTTGCTTACCTTTCTGACCTTTTTTGTGGGCTCTAACAAATCCATTACCTTGTTACTTATTATTCAAAGTTGACATTCTGGGAGGATACATCAGTCTAATGCTTGATTAAAATCTTTACCATTTTTTTTTAAGAAAAAGAAACCAAGATGCAACAGTGGATACAGTCCCAAATGTATATATATCTCACAAGTTTGACTCTGTAGGCGATCGATACCATGTAATACTAACACTTTAGATGTCATACAAAACTTTCAGGACATCAAGGTTGAATACACAAAGGAAGCTTACAAGGGGCAGTTCTATGTGTACTTACCTAGAAGAAAGTCACGTTGAATTCACAGCAGCTTAGTTCCAGGTAAAACGCATAAAAAGGACCCAAGGAAGCTGCACAGATTTGAATATATTCACCAGCGTTAGGTACAAATTCAGTACATATCACCAAGGTCCAGTTACATGAATCAGCACCTTCAACTGACCGTTTGTGTGCCTTATTCCAAGCCAGATATGCAGGGATGAAAAACGAGAGCGCTATGTCTATTAAGATAGACGCTTTACAAAATACACTGTACGGTTCAGTAAGATTGACATCGTTGGCTCGGTTGCCTTTTGAGCATCAGCCGGATTGAAAGCTTTGCTACAGAAGAAGAAGAAAAATGCCGTCCTTCATGGGAAGAGCGCTGCTTTCATAATCGGCAGAGCTACCCTGTACTCTGTGTACCCAAAAATTCTAGGCAGCAAAAATAACAAAGCACTGGAGGCCAAGGGAAAATATTCCCAGGCTCTCAAAATACTACAGTGCTCATGACATGCTACTCCGTATTTTCCGTAGCTTATGAGCTGCCTGCAGACCTCAGAAGGGTGGCTAAGCTTCTTTTCACCATAATTACCATGACCATTCTGAAAATGTATGTACTGTATTATATATAAATATATATGGTATGCACAAATCCATTTTTGGCTTTATACCAACTCTAAAAATAATTCTTCTGAGTTTCCTGCATAGAATGCAGCTCATTTTAACGACCACTGCCTATAAGATTGGGCACCCCTTCCAAAACAAATGGTTCTCTCCAAACCAGCAATGAGCATTTCCTTAGTTTCTGCCCTCCAGTAACCAACACCAGTGATCTTTCAACTCCATATTTAAGTAGGATCACAGGGAAAGGACAGGCTGCAAAGTTATTTACCATCTCACACATTTTGGAATCATTAACTACTAGTCGCATTTGTCAGGTCCGTGGTATCATTGCAAACTGAGGGAGAAATGCTTTTCTGGACTCCCACCTTGCTTACCAGCAGGCAGAGTACAATAAGTCATTCTCAGTCTTTTGCCTTGAAAGTTTGGAGAAGGAACGGGGAACCTGTGGCCCCACTCTGATGTTGATGGGACTCCCAAACCCTCTGGGTCAGGAATGATGGCAGCTGGAGTCCAGCAGCATTCAGGTTCCCCACTCGTGGTCCAGAGCAGGCTTCCTCAAACTCAGCCCTCCAGATGTTTTTGGCCTACAACTCCCATGATCCCTAGCTAGCAGGACCAGTGGTCAGGGATGATGGGAATTGTAGTCTCAAAACATCTGGAGGGCCAAGTTTGAGGAAGCCTGGTCCAGACCATAGACTGACTGGTTAGGCAATGCAATACCCCACCAGATCCCACCTCCAGAGTTCTTTTTTTAAAAAAAGAATTAAAGCGAAAAATTCTTATTTAGATCAGTGTAAGAGAGAGGAAGAAAACAGCGAGCTGCTTTAAGAGAAAGAAAACATGTCTAAGGAAGACCTAGCAACTTACAAAACCTCTTCAGCCACAAAGGAGCATGAGTCACCCTAGGCAAGTTCTACGAAGCATTGGTGGAAGATATCAAAAACATTGAAAGCTTAATCCTTTTATCTCAGAGGGTCGGGAAATGACCATGTGTGAAGGAGATCCACCAATCAGGGGAAGCCAGCTCTACTTTGAATCTTTGACCACTAGCATTCGCCAACAGCCCAATCAGGTGGGACAAGAGGTGCAAATGGTGCCAACTTCCTCTTGACGTGTGTGTGTGTGTAGGGCAGGGGTGTCAAACTCAAATTCATCGGGGGCCGCATCAGCAGTTTGGTCACCCTCAAAGGGCCGGTTGTATCTGTAGGACTATGTGTCCACTCTTTACTATCATAAATTATTGTCACTGCATTCAATTATTACTGCTTTTTGTATTTTAAATATATATTACATATATATGTGTGTATGATTATATATAACATATTTCATTTTCAACTGCATATTACTCAGTATGTGTGTGTATATATAATAATAATATAAGGTTTCAGGGGGAGGGGGGCATGTTCAGGGAGGAATTAAGGGGCAAAGGGGGATATTTTAGTAAGGTTTCAGGGGGAGGGGGCATGTTCAGGGAGGAATTAAGGGGGATATTTTAGTAAGGTTTCAGGGGGAGGGGGCATGTTCAGGGAGGAATTAAGGGGGAAAGGGGGATATTTTAGTAAGGTTTCAGGGGGAGGGGGGCATGTTCAGGGAGGAATTAAGGGGCAAAGGGGGATATTTTAGTAAGGTTTCAGGGGGAGGGGGCATGTTCAGGGAGGAATTAAGGGGCAAAGGGGGATATTTTAGTAAGGTTTCAGGGGGAGGGGGGCATGTTCAGGTAGAAATTAAGGGGGAAAGGGGGATATTTTAGTAAGGTTTCAGGGGGAGGGGGCATGTTCAGGGAGGAATTAAGGGGGAAAGGGGGATATTTTAGTAAGGTTTCAGGGGGAGGGGGCATGTTCAGGGAGGAATTAAGGGGCAAAGGGGGATATTTTAGTAAGGTTTCAGGGGGAGGGGGGCATGTTCAGGGAGGAATTAAGGGGCAAAGGGGGATATTTTAGTAAGGTTTTAGGGGGAGGGGGCATGTTCAGGGAGGAATTAAGGGGCAAAGGGGGATATTTTAGTAAGGTTTTAGGGGGAGGGGGCATGTTCAGGGAGGAATTAAGGGGCAAAGGGGGATATTTTAGTAAGGTTTTAGGGGGAGGGGGCATGTTCAGGGAGGAATTAAGGGGCAAAGGGGGATATTTTAGTAAGGTTTCAGGGGGGATGTTCAGGGAGGGATTATGGGGGGAGGGAGCATGTTCCTCACTCGTTTCTGAGGGAAGCCGGAGAGTTGCTGGCGAGTCCGGCAAGAGGCTTCCTTTCTGCCGGTGACTCAGCTCACAAGATGAAGTGGGAAGGAACGTGCAGCGAAAGGGAGAGCAGCTTTGGAAAGCCCGCGAGGCCAAAACGGCCGAAAATCAAAAGCCTTGCCGGGCTCACCTGGCAAGGAAAAAATGGTGCGGGGGGCTTCCCCCACGCAGCAGAAAGCCGCGCGGGGCACCCCCGAGGCGGCAAAAAGCCGCGCTGGGCCAAAACGGCCCGAAAATCAAAACCCTTGCCGGGATCTCCCGGCAAGGATAAAATGGTGCGGGGGGCCTCTCCGACGCGGCAAAAAGCCGCGCGGGGCGCCCCCAACGCAGCAATAAGCCGCACTGGGCCAAAACGGCCCGAAAATCAAAAGCCTTGCCAGGCTCACCCGGCAAGGAAAAAATGGTGCGGGGGGCTTCCCCGACGCGGCAGAAAGCCGCACGGGGCACCCCCGAGGCGGCAAAAAGCCGCGCTGGGCCAAAACGGCCCGAAAATCAAAAATGGTGCGGAGACGCCGCAGCCAACCCCAGAGCTTCGCGCCTCGGCTCCCCCGCCTACTTCTCGCGAGTGGCCACGCCCACCGCTCCCTCCACCAATCCGCCTTCCCGACTCTGTCCCTGGCGGGAAACAATATGCACTCTGAGTCTTCCTCTCTCCGCTCTGCTCCCTTCCTCTCGCGCGCGCTGACCTTCGCTCCCCACCGCCAATCAGCGCGCGCTCGCGGGCCACATGACGAGGTCTCGCGGGCCGCATTTGGCCCGCGGGCCTTGTCTTTGACACCTGTGGTGTAGGGGGAGAGACATCTCCTATGAGGAAGGAGGAGATGCTTTGAGCATAACATGCACTCAGCATGGAGCACCAATAGGAACCCAAAGGTTCTCTTAAAAGGACAAAAAGTGTGGGTGGGTGCTGCCTTTTTGTTACTGGACCTCATTCATTATAAAAAGCAATTGCAGGATAAGCAGATGTTCAAAGCACACATTTGATGGCTGGGTTCACTCTGAGCCACTTTATCTTTATGGCCTTGCACTGTGCACAGATTAGCAACTTCCAAGAATACTGTAGGTCCCTAACCTTGCCAGATTCTTACTACCTCCAGAACTTTCAGATAAGAAAAAGAACACTTTCAAATAGCACAGGATGAGGAACTTATGGCCTGCCAGATGTTGATGGCAGCACTGGCTGAGGCAGATGGGAGTTGTAGTTCATCTGGAGGGGGGGGCAAAGGTTAGGTTCCTACTCACTCATTATTGGCCACCAGCTTGGGAAAGGGGGAGTACTGCTGTCTTATCTAAGTCCTCCCTAAATATGGAGCTGAAACAGACTCAAAATTTTCATGAGCACACTATCTGGACTTGTCTAAGTCCCTTTCTCTCAACCCACTTCTCTGCAGTATGGAGATAAAATTACTGACCTGTCTTACAGGGCTATTGCAAGGATTACAAATGATACAAAGTTAAGTGCTTTGAACACTTGCAAGAGCTGCTATATAAATGCTGAGGCCAATTCTCATCACCGAAAGTTGTCATGAAACTATCGTAATTTTTTCTATGTGTTTATGGAATTCATGGTAGAGCCACACACACAGACACCCCCAAAAATATTGCCCCTCTTCTTTTTTTTGCAGCAACATTTTTTCCCCAATCAAAATGGGAAAGGCAGAGAGAAATTTCAGAAAATTTTGAAGACTGGCTTACCTTAGTTTTAATTTTTCAAGACAATGTGCAAAAATGGGGGGGCAAGCAGGTGTGTGTTCGCACGCACGCACACATACTAAAAGCCTTAAAAACTTTAAAAGCATTGCCCCCCTCCTACTTTCTCTAA
The DNA here is from genome assembly GCA_034641385.1 of Darevskia mixta. NCBI lineage: Eukaryota > Metazoa > Chordata > Lepidosauria > Squamata > Lacertidae > Darevskia > Darevskia mixta. The sequence goes on along the minus strand of JAWWNH010000062.1, from coordinate 1,607,613 downwards.
AAACTCCTGAAATTCTCCAAACATTCTCCTGCACCCCTCAGTCCTTGGGGTGCTCTCTTTTCACCTGTCCTCCTGCTAATTTCTAAATAGGCTGATATTTCTGGTCCAGCTCTATTTCTCATTACTGTATCAGCCAGACTTCAATTCCTTCCATCAGATATTTGCCTGCTTCAAGAGTTTGATTTGTTTAGACAAGCAGTTAAGCCTTTCCTATTCAAGCAGACATTTGGCCTTTCCTAAACGCTGGAGTGTTTCTCTGGTTTTTGGAATTTCCCTGCAAATGTTTGCTTTTAGATCACATTGTTTCCTTTAAAATTACATTTTACATTAGTTTCCAATCATTTCCCCCTTTGAGTACCCTTTGAGAATCAGTATAAACAGAAAAGAAAGCTTTATACATTTCTAAACAAAAACAGTAAAGACTAACAAATTGAGTGCAGCAGCCTAGTAGCTTATCTGACGCAAAAGAAAACATCAACATACAATCCAGTTGGACAAATAGTAATTTGCGCAATTCTCGTTCGCTTTTTTAAAAACAAAAAACAAAAAAAACACCAATCTAAACAAATTATTCCACCGTTCATTTTTACAGTACAAGTGGCAATTTGAACGAATGAAAACGAAACAAATTCATTCTTAACCGCTTTGCTCGGCAGGCATTGTTTTGCGTTTTAGAAATAGGCTAGAATGCTATGTACAGTTCACAGAAAGGTCATATAGAGGGTGGAGAGGAAAAAGAGGAGATACGTGAAACTGACAGAACAGAGATCTCCGTTTTAGTTTAGATCGGGGTGACCAAACTTCGAGGGCCCAGTGGCCCTTTTGCAAACAAGAGAAACTGCTGTAGGCACCGCATACAAACCACATCCTAATGCTATTTGCTACAGTGGATGGCTTTTTTCAAGCCTCATTTCAGCATGGGGACGATGACACTTTAGGCACCACAAAATGCCACTTCAAGCCCTATCTCATTAAATGCCCTTCACTTTGCCATACACAGAACGGCAACCATCAGTTGCTTCACACATCCTTATTTTGCGCAGGCGTTTTCTGACCCATAAGATCATTCAAGACCCTGTTTTGTGTGTCAGAACCCCCCAAATTCTTATTTTATATGCTTTTAACATTGCTGTTTTATTGGTTTTAGGCTGCATTTTTAACTACATTGTGTGTGTTTTTTTAAATACGGTACACTGTCGAGTGGTTTATATAAATGCTTTTAAATAAATAAAATTTGATTTATTTACATAATTAAGGCCACCATGTTGACAACCCCTGGTTTAGACAGCTGTTAGGCTGCATTTGTACCCTATAAAATTGGGACCTCTGGTCCAAACCATTTGAGATTTAGGAAGTCTGATGTTCAGGGGTGAATCTGATTGGACTGAACATACCAGAGTTAGCCGCAACAGAAGAACGGCCAAATCTTTCACTGAAATCGGCAAGAAAACAAGGCGATATTTGCACTCCCTCATTAATTCCCATAAAACCACATAAAACCGCATAAAAACCACATAAAATAGTGGTGCTGGCTGCCACCCAGTGCACTGAATATACTTATTTAAGATTTATACCAGAAGATTAGAAAATGGCCATAGTAGTGATGTGACTGAACATACATTTTGCATGCAGAAGATTCCAACCAGGAAGGGCTAGGAAGACTTGCCTGAGACCCCAATCAGTGTAGACATGTCCTGAGCTAAATGGACCAATAATCTGCCTAAAGCAGAGTCCTCTGTTCCTCAGATTCAAGTATACACACGGTTAGAAAACAGACTTGGCTTGTGCTGCAACCATTACATGTGCTGCATGCCATTAACATTTCTACTGCAGCAGTCTCCGCTGAGAAGTATCACTGACTTTGGTTCACAGAGGTCTGCCTAATGTGCAGACATATGGTATTAAAAATGACTGGAGGAATGCATCGTGACAGACAAAGGTGCTGAGGAACTTCATAACTCGAAGGATAAACGTTCGATCCATAGCTGTCAACTTTTCCCTTTTTTTGCGGGAAATTCCCGTATTCCGAATAGGATTCCTCGCAAGAAAAGGGAAAGGTTGACAGCTATGGTTCACTCTGCATATGCTCTTGGAAAAAATATGCTCCCCAAACCCCAGCCTTTCTATTGCATCCATTGTTTTTACCAGTGCACTGGAGTTTTCAGTTACATGTTTAGGAAGCTGAGAAAAATGACTAAACTTTGATTCCATCATCGTACATTTTTTTATAAACAGTCTCATTGCTAAATCCACGTCAGCCCAACCCAAACAGTGTTTCTCTCCAGACACAGAGGCAATTGCACCAGAAAGGGAATGAGGCAACATGGCAAGTTGAGGAAGATGATCACAATTAAGACCCTTCCAACTGCTCTAGACAACTAGAATGTTCCATGTCCCTGAGAAAGTCATAGAATCAGAGAATTGTGGATTTGGAAGGGACCTCGGGTGCGTAGGGAGGTAATCTAGTCCAACTCCCAGCAATGCAGGAATTTTCTGCACAATTTCATATGGGAAGGAATGTTCAATATGGAATTGGGACCCACACAAAGCATTATTCCTTTCCCTCTTTTCTCCAGTACAGCTGCAAGAGGCATTTAATTTCTAAAGTCAATTTCTGCTGTTGCAAGGTAACAATTTCAGGCTTCTGACCCTATTTGGTTGCTTACATTGCCAAGGATGAAAATACAGATTTCTATTTAATCAAGAGTTTTTCTTTCCCTGCAGTAACTGAGAGAAGTATACATGGGGTCCCCTCTGGCACTGGGACCCAAGGTCACCCAAAGAGGCTCAAGGCACAGGAAACCCCCCAATCCAATCCATACCTAACGTTCTGTCCATTTCAACACCACAGCAACTTCCCTGGAAAAAGTACTAAGCTCTGAGGCAAATTTCAGCACTATATTTAGAGAGCCATGGCTTAATGCAGGGACAAAGCCAGCATCCAAACCGACAGCCAGCCAGAATCATGTTTCACTTGTTTGCATAGAAACAACTCCAGTCACTATACAGTTACACCATTTTATAACGTTCCTTTCTTTCTCTCCTTTTTCCACAATCCAGCCACGGAGCATTCCAGAACCAAAGAATCAACACAGGGTTCGAAGAGAACAAGAACAATTTCATTTCAGGCACAATTCTAAGTGCCAGCTTTCACCTCCAAAGCTCTAAGGCTGTGGCCCTCCAGATGTTACAGGTGAACTACAACTACCCCATCACCCCTGACCATTGGTGATACACGTTGGGAATGATGGGAGTTGGAGGCCAGAGGTTCCCCATCCCCGCCTTCAATTTGCTGAGTTTTCTCAGGAATCACCTAATCCTGCATGAATCAGCCTGGAAACTCCACTCAGCTACTGGAAGTCCTTCTTGCAGCTCCAGAACTGGCCTGAATGGATGCTTTAGTTGAGTTGCTGCTACAATTTACTTTAAACAGATATTAACAACCGAGACTATTTTCATAAGACAGATCTCATTGTCTACATTTCCTTCCTCCTAAATTCAAATCTAATACATTTGTTGGCCGAAAGTGCATTCGGTTTCAAAGCCCTTCACTTCTTCAATACCGTACTCTGAATTCTAAACATTCAACACAAGTTCTTAAGGATTTTCTGTTCTATTTTGTCACAGGTGAGGGGAAGGGGGGGAACCTTCCAGAAATTCAAAACACCTCTGCAGTTCCACGGCAATTGCTCACTAGTATTTTGAGCTAAATAAACCTTGTTGTATTTATCTAAGCAAGACATAAACAGAAAAAAGAAAAGGCGGCGTGATCTGCAATCAAAATATATCTACAAATATTTCAACTTAAGGTGTATTCTGTATTCAGAGAGGGAGAAACTCCCCACAGTAAGCCCACACAGATCATGAAACGACCACACGACCAGCTAAATCATTTCCACTTTCAACGGCCTCTTCCCACATGCAAACCTCAATTTGGTTTCATATTTGCTTATTACATGCGTACATATCCTGCCTTTCATCCATACAACTCAGGCAGCAGAGAGACCCAAACATGCTCTGATTCAGCAAACCTGTTGCATCATGTACCTTCAGGTATGTGTTAGTACAACGGATCAACATAAACTCAATCCAGACAAGGTGGGAGATTCCTGTTGCTGGGTGGTTCATCTCACCAGGTCAGTGACAGTCAATGGAAACGTGAAGGTCTCCAATTTTTGGGAAACCATTAGTTCTGGTTTTTCTTCCAGGCCTTCACATCTGTAATGGTCATCCCAGCACTGGAGAGGGTTGCACGCCCCCTGAAGAAAGACATTCCCAGTCTGGGGGTGCTCTGCTCATTGATTTGCCTTTGTCATTGGAGGTGCAGGTTACTGCCATAGACCACTAGACCATTTCCTACCAGGTTATGCTGGCATTCCAGTTTCCGCTGATACACCAACCAAGGGCATCCCTAACAGGCTGGCCTCATTATCCCGATTAGACTGCTGCAATTCATTACACATGAGACTGCCCTTCACAGATGGCCTGGAAGCTTCAATCAATGCAAAATGCAGCTGCTAGGGTCCTAAATGGAACTACATGTTACAATCATATTACACCTGGGCTTTGCCAGCTGTACTGGCTCCGAGTTAGATATCCACACTCAACTGAAAGTGCTGTTTTGACCTTTAAAGTACTTCATGGCTTGCAACGAGGGCACCTAAAGGACTCTTTTTCTCCACAGGTGCCTACCCATATACTAAGGTCTTTCTTCAGGTGCCCCTCCATCTAAGATGGGTCCACTTCGTGATGGCATCTCTAAGAGGCTTCCCTGGCTGCCTACCTTAATGCAATTTCCGTACCTAGCAAACCCTTCTAACCTCTGTGCATTGCCATAATGCTGTTCCCTGCTTTGTTTTTAAATCCTTTCAACTGCCACTCCTGATACTGTGTATTTAATATTGCTTAATGTTCTTGTTTTAAAATGGCAATTGAACCAAATTGCCCTGGGAATGCACTGAAAAGTGAAGTACAAATGAAATAAAGTGCAAATATAAAACTTGTGCCGGCAAGACTACACGTTCGGTTCTCCCTTCATGAACATTATTTACATGTGCTCAATGGGCTCGGTATGCTTTTTTTTTTTACAGCGTGATCCTACACATGCTTACTTTAAGAGTAAGCCCATTTGAGGGACAGGATCCCAGAATTTCCCTACAAACTTTATTGCTGCCTAGTGCCATTTTAAAAAAACAACAACACACATTCTCCATCAATTAACTGTATTAAAAATTAGCAAAAAGGAAGGAAACTTTTCACAAAGTACTCAGTGGCGGGGTGAAGGGGTTTGATGCAAAGTAATTTATTTTGAGGGAGCTTGCCAGTCTCATTTCTTTCATTCAACAAGCCATCTCTCCATTCTGCAGGCTTCTCAGGGGCCCTGCGCTTCCTGAAAAGTTCATGAAGTCCCAGGCTGGGCTTTCCTGTAGGTGTGGGAACGTGGGGAAGCTACATTTCATGCACTTTGCAGCCAGCTGTTGCTGCTTTTAAGTTAAGGCTTTATTCAAAAAGAAACCACTATGGAATTTTATTTTTTTTAAAGGTATATAAAACAACTTGCCTTAAATAGAAAATCAGCTCCTCCACTGCTCTCAGGCCCTCTGTACCAACTTCCCCAAGGTTTCCAGGCTTCAGTTAAAGCCCAGGGGAAGAGGTCGCTCATCCCGTGGGGCTATATCAGGTAAGAATTCTGCAGCCTTCCCAAGGGACCATCCTGAAAGGCACATGAACTCCGAAGCTAGGGAAGTTATGGAGCACCGGAGAAGCCTTTTCTAGAAAGAAAACATGCACCACCTGCAGCCCTCTCACAATATAAGGTCTGCTCAAGACTGTACAACACAGTATGCAAAGTTCAAAACTGCCCTGAGAATGCGGTTTGGCAAAATCTGCCAATTTCAGCTTCTCATTCCCCCACTTTTAAGTTCAGTTCTCTGCAGTTCCATTATCCGTTTTCAATTTTTTTGTTTAGGTCCTCATGGAAATCCACCAGCATTTGAGTGCTACTGTCCTTTGCTACCGGTATTAACAGATGGGTGCAACTTTGCTCAATATACCCATTTCCGCAGAGCAAAGCAAATGCGTTATTTGTAATTTTATTTAATATCTGCATTTTTACACCCATTACTCAGCTGGGGGGCTGCTCTGCAGAATTCAGAAAAGTGTTGATTTCGAAGAATGCCTTTTGGTTTCAGCTCGCCTATTGTTTTGAAAAGTGAGAATTAGGTTGGTTTGTTTTTAAATGCAAAGTGAATTGAATTCCTCCCCCCAATCTCTAGAAAACCGCAACACCCTCTTTTGCAGGGGTGGAATTGGGGTGACTTTTGGGGGCACAGGACTCAGCTGCCTTTTTCTCTTACCTGAAACCCTTCCTGGGCAATTAAAACAAACTGGTTCGCTGAAATGGCCAAACACTGCTTTCAAGCAACTCTGTTGGAGCCAGATACTCCTGGCAATGACCTTGGATTACTTTCACTGGATGTTCTGCCAATACCACCTCCAGATGATCTCTCCAGAGAGGAAAAGGAATAGCTCTGAGTCACTCTTTGCCCTCTCACTCTCTCCAATGTATCACAGGACATCTGCAATCCGCAACCATGATACAAAATCCAATATTCCCAAAGGCTTAACATGGGAAAGAAAGGGGGAAAGATGGGGGGGCCAAGGGTCTTCAGCAGCGTTTTCCAACTTTTGAGTCCCATTTTTTTTGGACTACAACTTTCATCATTCCTAACTAGCAGCACCGTGGTTAGGGATGGTTGGGTCCCCAGTTGTCGTTGGACTACAACTCCTATCATATCCAAACTAGCAGGTTAGGGATTGATGGGAATTGTAGTCCATCAATATCTGGGGACCCAAGGTTGAGAAAGGCTGGTCTACAGGTATAGACAAGGGAGAACACAAATACTGTATCGTTCGCTGCCGTTACATTGAAAACAACTAATCAGAACCGAAACCAACATACTATACTCGCAAACTGAAGTGTTGATTTACTCTCCCACGGTCCTAAGCGCTTTTGAAATAAATACAAATTTAAAAGCAACTCTCAGTGGGATCGAGGGTGCTTAGGGAACCGCCGATTGGCGGATCCCGGAATTCAAACGGAGGAATCGATTATCCAGCTGCTGCGGCTGCCAATTCTAGACCGCGTCTCTGAGCAGCGTCTCGACCTTTAGGAGAGCCCAGCTTAGACCGGGTCGTCTCTCCCGCTTCCCCTCCAGAGGCTTTGATCCAACAGCCGGGGTGGGCGGAAAATGGGAATCTGTTTCCCTTCTGGGAAAATAATCACAGCTGGGGGCGGGGAAGGGGGGGGGAGAGAAGTCGCTGTTAAGAAAAAAAGGGCAAAAAGAGGCAAAAAGGACTCAGCTGTGAGCAAGCAACGTTGGGAATAGCGTCCTAAATAGGGAGAGATGTTGGGGGTGCAATGGAAGAGAGAGATGTGGGGAGGGGGGAGTGTCAAGCTGCGTCTCTAAGCATTCCTCCCGTCCCAGAAGTGGAATCCGAATCAATGGAAGTCGCTGCCCAACAATTTCGGGTCGAAGTGTCCTTCCCCACGAACCCAGGTCTCACCAAGCTTCCCTGGACGCAAATCCCATAGGAGTCCTGGGCATTTACTCCCGAGTAAGCCGCTCCAGGACCGAAAGCCGTACCAGCGCCGGCGAGACCGGGATCGCCCTGCCATTCCCACGACTTTCCAAGCCCGACACCCCCACCCACCTCCAAATAACTCCCCCGGTTGCGCCCCTCACCTTCTCACGCCGCCTCTCCTCCGCCCCGCCGGCGCGCTTCTCCATAACCCGCGGTGCCAGGCGTGCTGGGCCGGGCCGGCCCCACCTCCGCTGGGCTCGGCTCCTGCGCAGCCCCAACAGGAAGCCGGAGACTGGCGGGGAGGCAGCGGGAGCAGCCCGGCGCCCTCCGAGCGGGATGGGAGCGCGGGGACCGAAGAGACGGTCTGTGCGCTTTGGCGCCGGGCCTCGTGCGCCCTGGAGCTGGGGAGCCTTTTGGAGAGGTGGCGGCGGCGGGGTCCGTCGCTGGCGACGGCGGATGGGTCCGAGCGAGAGGCTCCGAGGCCTGGCAGGCGGCGAGCGCAGTTCAGAAGAGCAGCAGCAGCAGCCTATGGAAAAGGTTCGGCTTGTGGCTCCAGCGGCGGGAGGAGGAGCTGGAGAAGGACAAGCAACAAGCGCCTTCTGTGCGGCTGCCTGCGAGCTGCCAAGTGTCGCGCTGCCCCTGGCCGCCGCTTGACCCCAGTGGTGGGGCCTTCAGGGGCAGGACTTGGAGGGCAGGACTAGTCCAGGGGTCCGCTCAGCGGAAGGGGCAGTAGGACCCCCAAACTCAGCTGGGCACGTTTTGAAGTACAACTAAAGGCTCCCCCACCCCCACTGTCAGACCAAGCAAAGTCTAAAATTACCACTTAAGCTGCGCCACTGTGGGATAACTCCACAGGGCTAACTAATCCCGTATTTCATATCGGATCATCTTATTCCGCCGGAGCGCCCACGTGTCTGGATACAAAGGCACGAGCGGCAAGAAAAGCTACGTTCTTATCATGAGTTGTATTGCTAGTAAGACTCCTTGCATTTATTTTCTGGATTTCTGAGTAAAACGAAAAAATATTGTGATCATAGTGCACGTGCGTGTGAAAAGCACAAAATGCCTTACAGTGAACTGGAAACATCATACAGTACCTTCCATGTTCAGGTGGTGCCCTGCAGTTAAATAGGCAAATTAGATAGGTCTCTGCCCTCAAGGAGTCTACAGACTAAAATAAGAGACAAAGGAGGAATCAATGGGCTCAAATGCTTTTACATGTACTTAAAAAGTTTCACTGCAACTTTCCAGAGCAGTTACGTTCAATGGGTCTTGTTGTTGTTCAGTCGTTCAGTCGTATCCGACTCTTCGTTACCCCATGGACCAGAGCACGCCAGGCACGCCTATCCTTCACTGCCTCTCGCAGTTTGGCCAAACTCATGTTAGTAGCTTCGAGAACACTGTCCAACCATCTCATCTTCTGTCGTCCCCTTCTCCTTGTGCCCTCAATATTTCCCAACATCAGGGTCTTTTCTAGGGAGTCTTCTCTTCTCATGAGGTGGCCAAAGTACTGGAGCCTTAACCTCAGGATCTGTCCTTCTAGTGAGCACTCAGGGCTGATTTCTTTAAGAATGGATAGGTTTGATCTTCTTGCAGTCCATGGGACTCTCAAGAGTCTCCTCCAGCACCATAATTCAAAAGCATCAATTCTTCGGCGATCAGCCTTCTTTATGGTCCAGCTCTCACTTCCATACATTACTACTGGGAAAACCATAGCTTTAACTATACGGACCTTTGTTGGCAAGGTGATGTCTTTGCTTTTTAAGATGCTGTCTAGGTTTGTCATTGCTTTTCTCCCAAGAAGCAGGTGTCTTACTCAATGGGTCTCACTCCCAGTTAACTGTGCATAGGACTGCAGGTTTAAGCTCTGCTGAATTGAATGGGTGTTACAAGCAAGCAAGTATGGAGATTGCTCCCCCAGCTTCATCCCCTCACACTTTTGTCCCATGTTATCTAACTATTTTGTGGCATTTTGGTGGTCCAAATAAAGGTACTGCCTGACTCTGGAGTTTCTTGCTTCTGGTCTGGCATGCCTTCTTTTGCATTTGTACATTTTCTTCATATAGGAGGGAAGTAGATAATGGGACGCGGGTGGCGCTGTGGGTTAAACCACAGAGCCTAGGGCTTGCTGATCAGAAGGTCGGCGGTTCGAATCCCCGCGACGGGGTGAGCTCCCATTGCTCGGTCCCAGCTCCTGCCCACCTAGCAGTTCGAAAGCACGTCAAAGTGCAAGTAGATAAATAGGTACCACTGCAGCAGGAAGGTAAATGGCATTTCCGTGTGCTGCTCTGGTTCGCCAGAAGTGGCTTTGTCATGCTGGCAACATGACCCGGAAGCTGTACGCCGGCTCCCTCGGCCAGTAATGCGAGATGAGCGCCACAACCCCAGAGTTGGACACAACTGGACCTAATGGTCAGGGGTTCCTTTACCTTTACCTAGATAATCACAACACAGATCCACAGTTGGAACTTGAAGAAACTTCTTGCTCCATGCTGAAATCTCTTGGGCTGGTTACTCAGAAGTAAGCTCCACCAAGTTCAATGGGACTTAATCCTGGGTATGTGGGTGTGACCACCAGTGGAGAGTTGTGTTGTTGCAAAGTAGCTGAGCAGCAGAATATGGGAGGTCTTTAGTTCAAAGGGGTTAACCAGGAACTCCATAGACAAGTTCCTGAAGAAATTATTCTTCTCCCAGGCTTCACACTGCAAATATGGGGATGATCATACAGGGTTGATGTAAATATTGCTGGGAAAAGGTACATCAAGCATGGGAAGGGTTGTACGCTCATTAGCTGAGCACAAGCTTTGCATGTCACAGATTGCAGGTTCGGTTCCCAAAGCAGTCTAATGAAAAACACCTGGATAGCCACTGCCAGCCAGTGTCATGTAACACTGAGCTAGATTGACCCATGGTCTGACTTGATGATAGACAGCGTCCCGTGGAGCTTTCTTGCAGGAAAGTAAGGGATACAGCTCAGTGGTAGGGCACATGCCCTGCATGCAGAAGGTACCGGGTTCAATTTCTGGCATCTCTGGACAGGGCTGGGAAAGTCTTCCCTCTCTGAGAAACCCTAGATAATTGTTGCCGATGTTAGATGGAGCTAACATCCAGGCTGCCACAATTTTGTGGGAATGATTCAATCATCTATCAAAACTGTAGGTTTGGGGCAATTAAAATATATTACAGCTCTGCGTCGTCCAAGCACAACACAACCACTTTTAAAATACTTTCTGTGGTTTGGAAAAGCAATGGGGAGTGCATTGGAAAGTGGGATGAATGAATGACTAATGCGAAGACGAGTAAATACTGCCCCCTCCGCAGACCAGGAGGGCTGCTCATTGTCATCCAAGAGCCCCATAAAGAAATCAGAAGAAATGCTCAATAAAGATTGGGTGTAATCTAACCTCCACATAAACCTCGTGCAAGCAAATCAGGATGTATGTTCAATAAATAGCTCATCCGGAGGGGCCCCTAGGCAGCTTCATATATTCCTGTTAGGAATACTTGAAATGTGCTATTTAAATGTGCTCTGTGTTTTTCTTAGAGCTGAAATGTTCAGTCAGTCGGTCAGTTAGCTTAATCAATTAAAGTAAGAGTAAGCTCTGTTGAACACAGTGGGGCTTACTTCCCAGTAAATATGCACAGGATAGCACTGTTGGTCACTAGGGGGTGGGGAATGCCCTGGTTAATCAGGCAGCAGATTTTTTAAAAATAAGAAATATAATTTTAATACATGACCTAATCAAAACTGCATCTTATAGCCTGTAATGGCACATGTTTGCATTAGCTAATAGAAATATTTTTTAGAAATAAGATTTTAACCAGGTGAAATGTTATACATTCAATCCATTAAACCTCTTATGGCGAATTGATTAAAATGTATTTGCTCGGTTGCAGCCCTTGTATTTCTTCTTATTTTTGAACTTCCATAGGTGGAAGAAAATTAAACAGGACCTGAAACTTTAAAATTGAATCCCCACGCAGCTGATCACTGGGTGACCATGAGCCAGCTGCTATCATTCAGCTTAATCCTTTTTAAGGATAAAAATTGAGAAGGGTGCGGGGAGAACCATATATGTTGCCTTGAGCTCCTTGGAAGATAGGCGGGATAGAATTGTAATAAGTACAATAAAACCCTCAGACTTTGACTGAATTAGCCAAGGGTAAATAGATTTGCCATCTGATAGAAGTGTCCCTTCTCAGTGTATCAGAAGTCTGGCTTGCAACACACGTCGCTGTGATAATGGTATTAATGGGCTTCTCGTGCCAAAGCAAGACAGGGCAAATAAAAGGGTTTCTTCTTATCCCTTACGTCCTGCTCCTCCTGATCTGCAACAAATAAGCTCTCCCTTTATTCTCCCCTTTTTCATCCTCTCTTATCGTTCAACCTCTCCCGTCACAACTGTCGCACTTCCTGCCAAGATGTACTGTCGACGTTAGAAGGGCCAAAATAATATATTTACTGTTTATTACATTGATATGCCACCTTTTCCTCCAATAAGCTCAATATGGCATTGTGTGGCTCTCTTCCCCCCCATTTTATCCTCTCACCAACCCTCTGAGGTAGATTATGCTGGGAGAGAATCAATGATCTAAGGTCATCCACTCATGTGGACTCATGGCTGAGTGAGGATTTGAACCCTGGTCTCCCACATCAGAGTCCAACACTCTAACCATTACACCACACTGGCTCTCGAAGAAAGACAGACCTGCTGGGCCACTGCTACTGCAGAACAAAGTGATACACTGCACAGCAAAGAAGTTGGGGGGGCTTTTTTCTTAGTCGAGTGAATGTGTGTGCATATCTGTCTCAGACAATGATCCTTAGGTGAGAACAGGGCTGGTCCTGTCCGTAGAAGAGAAGCAAATTCTGGGCTCTGCCAAAGGCAAGAGGGCTATAGCATCTACTTGGTCACTGTGAGAACAGGATTCTGGACTAGATGGGTCATTGGCCTGGTCCAGCAGACTGTTCTTATGTTAAGGATCCCTGGGAGCTTGTACCTCCAGGGAAGAACATCATGGCAAAGAGAGGACCAGCCTGGCCATCAGCCAGAGAAGGAGCAGCTGCAAATAATATGCTTTTCCCTCTCTGCTAGAAAGATCACTCAGTTCCAGCTGCCCTGAGACTGGAGAGCAGAAAAGAAGTTCATTCTCCCCCACTACCCATCACCATCATCAGAAGACTAAGGACTGAGCTTTGTCGTATTAGGTAAAAAAGGTAAAGGTAAAGGACCCCTAGATGGTTAAGTCCAGTCAAAGGTGACTATGGGGTTGGGGTGCTCATCTCACTTTCAGGCCAAGGGAGCTGGTGTTTGTCCACAGACAGCTTTCCGGGTCATGTGGCCAGCATGACTAAACCGCTTCTGGCGCAACGGGACACTGTGATGGAAGCCAGAGCACACAGAAATGCTGTTCACCTTCCCACCACAACAGTACCTATTTATCTGCTTGCACTGGTGTGCTTTCAAACTGCTAGGTTGGCAGAAGCTGGGACAGAGCAATGGGAGCTCAGCCCATCAAGCAGATTCAAACTGCCAACCTTCTGATCGGCAAGCCCAAGAGGCTCAGTGGTTTAGACCACAGCGCCACCCACATCCTTTGTCGATACACACACACACACACACACACACACACACACACACACACTTTGGAGTATACTTATTCTTGTCTGTGACGTATTTCACTATACAATACTATAATGTGGCTATTCATTTTATTTTTAAACCTGAACTGTGGTTAATCAAAAAATGGAAAGAATAGCCCAGGGTGAAGGAGGGGAGCTTGCCTAGGCTCATTCCCAAATTGAGCCATAGTGACATCCAAAGAAAGCAGTGAGATCAAAGCATTAAAATGGGTTAAAGACTAGTGTTAATGGTGGTCCTCCTGGGCCAGAAAATAGCGTATGGACTGCCTGTTGGAGCCTGCCGTCTAGTCCATCATTCTGTCCTCACAGTGGCTATAACCAGACTCTCATGAGAATCCCGAAAGCAGGACCCGAGCTCAACAGCACTCTCCCCCACGTGCGATTCCCAGAAACTGGCAGTCAGAGGCATACTTCCTTAGATAATGGAGGCAGAACATAGCTATTAGCCTTCGATAGCCTCCATGATTTTGTCTAATCCACTTTTAAGGCCACTCAAATCGGTGGCCATCAATACTTCTTGCTGGCTGAAGATTGGTTGCTCTGCTACAGGGGTGGGGAACATGTTGTCCTCCACATATGCCTGGACTACAACTCCCATCATCCCAAACCACTGGCCATGCTAGCTGGGGCTGATGGGAGGCCCCAGCAACCCCTGGAGGGTCCGAACTCTGCTGTGGTAAGTCAGAGGAACCTTCTCCGTTGTACAGTCATTTCAAAGGAAAGCGAGAAACGGGATATTTGGCCTTGCGAGAACTCTTCAGAGACATTTTGTCCTGGTTTTTAAAGGCATGTGGATTTTGAGATTTATTTAAAGAGGGGAATGGAGGGGGGGAGCGGATGCCTTCACAGAGTGTGGGACTCCCCGCCTCCCCCTCCCCCGGTAAGTAATTGTTTCCCATTTCCGCAATTTTTTCTTGGTGCCTCCTTTCCGTGCGATAATGAAGGATATGGGAAGCCTATTCTCCAGCAACACTCCTGTCACAAGCTCACTTCTGTGTTTCCTGTTAGCGTTTTCAAGACACAAAGGGCCTGGTTTGCTCAAAAGTCTTTCTGCTCAAGACCCAGATAAATGAGATGCAAAACCACACAAATATTTCCATTTCCATTGGGCTTTCACAGGAGAAAGTTCTGGTGGGATGTCATTGGGTTGGGGGTGGGAGTCATAAAACGGTTAAACCAGGAACATCTTGAGCTAGTCTGAGAGCCAGTGTGGTGTAGTGGTTAAGAGTGGTAGACTTGTAATCTGGTGAACCGGGTTCGCATCTCCGCTCCTCCACATGCAGCTGCTGGGTGACCTTGGGCTAGTCACACTTCTCTGAAGTCTCTCAGCCTCACTCACCTCACAGAGTGTTTGTTGTGGGGGAGGAAGGGAAAGGAGATTGTTAGCCGCTTTGAGACTCCTTTGGGTAGTGATAAAGCGGGATATCAAATCCAAACTTTTCTTCTTCTTCTAGTCAGAACCCTTTCTCAAAATCTTAATCTTCCCAAAAATAAAAATAAAAATGGAGCTGCAGGGTGTTTTTTCTTTTTAAACAAAATCTATGGCCTTGTTCTTTCGCAGTTCTTGCCTGTACTTTTGCTTTTTGCGACAAGAAGAGCTGCAGTCAAGTTAATGAGAGCAATGGCCTTATGTGACTTCATTTCTCCTGGGTCCCCCACCTGAAATTCTGGGGGCTGGACTAGATGACCCTCAGGGTCCCTCCCAACTCCACAGTTCTATGATTCTATGAATCTGTGTTGGAAAGGGGCAGGGAAATAGTAAATTTAGGAGGGGAGCCACTAGCAGGCACTGTGCCAAAGGCCCTCTCAGGAAGGGAGATTCGCAAAATCCTATAGCCCCTGGAACATCGTCCCAACTACTTTAGAACTGTCTCCTTTATTAGGATTGCAGTCTAATACCTGGAAAAACAAAAGCAGCGGCTAGAGTTTCCTCAAATTCTTTTTCACTTTAATATTTTATCATCCGTTTAAATGTTAAAACTCAAGCATCAGTTTTCAACCTTAAACGCTTCCCAATGACTGGCAGTAACGAAAGAAGATGCAGAAGTGATGTTGAACACATAATATTCCAGAGTCTAAATCTGAACAGCTCTGCAAGTAACAAATATTTTCAAAGTTATATTCTAATACAACTAGGGCATCCCACACAGAAGAAAAGCGTATGGTGAAGAAATCCTGGCAATGAGACATTAAAATGAATTCTTCCCAATGTTATCGGTGGCTGAAGGACAATTTGAAGTGAGACTTACGATTCTGGAGATTTTACAGCTCAGCAAATCCTGTGCTGGACGGACTGCATGTGTTGTGTTTCATTCACAAGGAAACAGCTTTTGCCCAAGGGGGTGCAGAAGTATTGGAAACAACAAGGGTTGTCAGGCTGGGCCCAGAAGGAACCTCTGCAAGATTGCTCTTACCTCCAGGGGATTCTAGCACTGAAGTGAACATTTTTTAAAGGACCGGGAACAAATTGTACATCAGATGTCACCTTATTCTGCCAAAGATTGTGATACGATTGCCCAGTGCGATTAAAAGGAGAATTCCGGTTCCCTGCCCCACCCCCCATTATTTCCTTCCTTACTAAGTAAAACATTTTCCTTTGGAAATAAATGTGCACGTTCAAGGAAACGGCAACAAGCTCCTTAATTAGAAACCAGGCGGAATTGGGGGAGCAGAGAAGATCTTCCCATTCTTGTTGTTTCGTTTGAAGTTTTACTTTATTTATTTTTTAAAATAAATTTACTTATTTGGTTTTTCAAATTAGAATTTTACAATCTCATATCCAGCATACAAGATTCCCAAGAATCTCCTGGACTTCCCTCCTCCCCTTTGTGGGTCCTATGTGGTGTGGTGTAGTGTGGTGTAGTGGTTAAGAGCGGTAGACTTGTCATCTGGTGAACCGGGTTCGCTTCCCCGCTCCTCCACATGCAGCTGCTGGGTGACCTTGGGCTAGTCACACTTCTTTGAAGTCTCTCAGCCCCACTCACCTCACAGAGTGTTTGTTGTGGGGGAGGAAGGGAAAGGAGAATGTTAGCTGCTTTGAGATAGCTTTGGGTAGTGATAAAGCGGGATATCAAATCCAAACTCTTCTTCTTCTTTTTCTTCTATTATTAATCATTTCCTCCTGCATCTTTTATAATAATCAAAATCATTTACATCTCCATTATATCCAAAATTCACCATTAAACTACAAACGTTATTCCAATCCTACTCACGATTTTAACTGTTTACGATGGTTTTTAAGGTAAGTTATAAATTTTCCCCATTCCTTATTAAAATTTTGGTCTTCCTGATTTCTGATTCTTCCGGTCATTTTTGCCATTTCGGCATAATCCGTCAACTTAATCTGCCGTTCTTCTCTGGTCAGGAGTTTGTCTTCTTTCCATCTCTGGGCCAACAACATCCGCTGAAGTTTTATTTTTATGTGCTTTCTCATTAATGTCTAGCCCACCCAGTTTCAAGATCTCAGAGGGATTGTTGCTTTCCCACCCCCTCTTTATTTGGTGATCCTGCATGCTGCTCTTTGCAGAGGTGGATTTATGGCAGCACAGCCTAGGGGGCGTTGTAGGGCATTGCAACTGACATAGTGTAGGGATGTCTAACCGGTCGATGGTGATCTACCAGTCGATCGCGGGGTGTCCCTGGTTCATCCTGGTCAATCGCGGGACCCCGATCGATCACCCCCCCCAAAAAAGCTCCACAACTTTGGTTGATCCTCCCCCAAAAAGGCTTAACAACTTTGATGAAGCTTCCCCCCTAAAAGCTCAGCAACTCTGGTCAATCCAATGGGTAGATCACTGCCAGATTTTTTATAGTGGGAGTAGATCCAAGTCTCTTGGAATTTGGATGTAGTGAATTGAGCAGAACGGAAAAGGGGGCAGGGGTCCAAATTTGGGCCTCGCACAGGGCAGCGCTGAAATTTAAAGACCAAAGTCCACCCCGTTCTTTGCCTGATGTTCTCAAAATGAATCACAGTACCAATAAATGCTAGGAATACATTCAAAGCCTAACGCTTACAGTACAGCAGAAAAGAATGCCTGACATTTCTCTTACCTGCCTGTTTGCATCCAGCCACCCCCATTATTTCTACAGGCAGGGGTGTCGCATGGGGGGGGTGCTAGGGGGCCGTGGCCCCGGGCACACAATTTTTGAGGGGGCCTGGCTTGAAAAGCTTAAAGCCCGCCACCACTACATGGGAGATGGATTGAAGAAAAGGAAATATGAATTGGCCCCACCCATCACAGCTAGGAGCTAGGTGGAGTTATAGATCTGAAGAAAAGCGTAGACTCGTACACGCTGGCCAGCTTCTGTTTTGACATGAAATGTTTGTTTTGGGCTTCTCAGAAGTATGTAAAGGTAAGAAGCGGGCAGGGGGAGTGCTGGCCCGCAACGGCGCCCAACTAAGAGGTGCCAGAACTGCGCTGCAGCAGGTTCTGGCTGAAAACAGCACTGCGTAGTCGAGACTTAAACCCAGGTCCTCCTCAGCCTATTGTGAGTTAAGCATCAAATCTTAAGTTACTTTAACCGGGTGTGAGGGGGGGGGGGTAGGCAGAAAGGCAACCTGTTCTTCATCCTCACTTGTTCATTCCCTTTTAGTAACTGTTCATTGGTAGAGTAGATTTCTTCCAGGCTTTTACTTACTTCCTGCTTCTTCTCCGAGTTTAGTTAATGCAAGTCAGTTAAAGCATGAGTCAACATGCGCTGGTCTTAACTTCTTGGCTCTGCCTTGGCCCCATGTAAAACCTGTACTTAGAATGGCCTTTTGTGATATGAGTAATAAATCTAAAATTTTCAGCCTCGCCAAACTATTTCTTTCTGCGTGCCACGGCGATACATTTACCAAACTCCAACACATCCAAGTCTTACACATTAACCCAGTAGTGGCTAACCTTGACACTCCAGATGTTTTGGAACTACAACTCCCATCATCCCTAGCTAACAGGACCAGTGGTCAGGGATGATGGGAGTTGTAGTCCCAAAACATCTGGAGTGCCAAAGTTAGCCACCACTGCATTAACCTGTTTTATTAATTTATTCATGCAATCAAATTTACATCCCATCTTTCCATCCGAAGACTCCCAGAGTGACTTAAAATATGAAATCCATTAAGAATAACACATTGGACCTGCAATCCTATATACACTTGCCTGGGAGTAAGTCCCATTGAACTCGGCAGGTCTTGCTTCTGAGTAGACATGTGTAAGATTGCACTGTTAGCATGTGATCATACTCACACTTACCTAGGAGTAATAATAATAATAATAATAATAATAATAATAATAATTTATTATTTATACCCCCGCCCATCTGGCTGGGTTTCCCCAGCCACTGAATATTAAAACACAATACCGGTACAGCATTAAACATTAGAAACTTCTCTATGCAGGGCTGCCTTCAGATGTCTTTTAAAAGTAAGATAGTTGCTTATTGCCTTGACATCTTATGGGAGGGTGTTCCACAGGGCGGGCACCACCACCGAGAAGGCCCTCCGCTTGGTTTCCTGTAACCTCACTTCTCGCAGTGAGGGAACCGCCAGAAGGCCCTTGGCGCTGGGCCTTACTTCTGAGTAAACATGCATAGGATTGTGGCATTAGTTTATTAAAGAATACAAAGCTAAAAACTGAGACAAAACGGGCTTTACAGTTTAATGACCCACAGTGTTACTATTCTCCCAGTTCTAGAACTGCAGACTTTCAGATGAATCTAATTTGTGATTGCTAAAAATCAACACAGTGTTGTTTTTCAAGGTGAAAAAGGTTAAAACATGTTCTCTCTTGTGTGAGAAAGCTAGGCATCTCCCATTTCAACAATTCAAGGATGTCATAGTCATAATATACTTTTCCCCACTCAGTGATCACTCATGTATGGCTGTCAAAGTAGCAGTCTCCTTGCTCAAATGCTGAAGAATGCAACATTCCAGTCCTTCCCATGGAGTCCTCTTGATTTATCATCTTAAGTTCAGGCCTTCACCTTTCCATTGCTTGACACCCACCAGCTTATCTGTTCTTGCATTGTCTCTAGCTTTTTCTGCATGTTTGCCAGCAACTCACAGCACCACTTCCCTCACCACTGTTAAGGCAGCAGAGAGCATTGTTGGCTGCTCGCTCTCCACCTTAGAGCAGATTTATGCCATGAGGTGCCACAGAAAGGCACTGGACATAGTGAAAGATCCATCGCATCCTGGTCACCGTCTCTTTGAACTTTTGCCATCGGGACGGAGATACAGGACAATGACAACAAGAACAAGCCGTCTTAGAAACAGCTTCTTCTCCAGAGCGATCGCGGCCTTGAATGGGAAGCCTGGACTTTGAAGTCATCTAATCTTACCTGTTATGTTTTATCATTGTATGGTTTTAATCAGTGTGTATGGTTTTAATCAGTGTTTTTGCAGTTGTTTTGTCTTTGCGTGGAGTGCCCTATCTGGGTGGATGGAGCAGCCAAGTAATTTCGTTGTCCCCGAAGGGGACAATGACAATAAATATATTCTGTTCTATTCTATTCTACCTTCCCAACTGCATGGCGCATCCACTGTGTCTGGCTAACATCCATGCACATAATTCTTTCCCAGAGCAATGGCTTGGAACAGAAAGTGCTTGGATGGGATCACTCCTTATGAACTGCAATAGGAGGCTGTCGTTTTCTGCTGCAGAAAGTATTTCCATTTGCTCAGAGGCGTAGCCAGCCCAGGTGGTACCCGGGGTGGAATTTTTTTTGTCAACCCCCCACCCACTTTGCCAGGGCACTGGCATAGCAAGTCACCCCCACCCCCCAAAAATGATGGTGCCACTTTGCAAGTTGTGGGGGTTTTTTTGTGTGTGTGTCTATTATCTCTTTTTTCCAATAAAGTTAAAAAAATTAAAAAAATTTTTAAAAAAAATTAATTTTTTTTAAAAGTGTCACCCCCCCTCTGGGGTGGAACCCGGGGCGGCCCGCCCCCATCGCCCCCCTTGCTACGCCCCTGCATTTGCTTCTCCAGTACAAAACAAGTACAGTCGTACCTTGGATCCCGAATGCCTTGGTACTCTGACGTTTTGGCCGCAATGCCGCAAACCCAGAAGTGAGTGCTCTGGTTTGCAAACGTTCTTTGGAACCCAAACGTTTTAGAGGTTTGTGGCTGGGGGGGCAGCAGGGCAAGGTTAAAAGATGGAGAATGGCAAGAAATGTCAGGAAGGGGGTGGGGTGAAGATAATATAAAGGTTAAAATAAATAAGATAACCCGGTTTGAAATAGGACTGATTTATGGGACTTGCTGAATAGATTGGGGGGACTGGTGAACCAGAAGAAGAAGAGTTTGGATTTGATATCCCGCTTTATCACTACCCGAAGGAGTCTCAAAGCGGCGAACATTCTCCTTTCCCTTCCTCCCCCACAACAAACACTCTGTGAGGTGAGTGGGGCTGAGAGACTTCAGAGAAGTGTGACTAGCCCAAGGTCACCCAGCAGCTGCATGTGGAGGAGCGGAGACACGAACCTGGTTCACCAGATTACGAGACTACCGCTCTTAACCACTACACCACACTGGAAGAGGAGACAGCGATTTAAGATTAAATAATAGGTTAATAATCATATGATGTATCGTGGATATTAAGATATATGGATAATTCTACAAGGGAGAGGAGGTAGTAGGGAAGATATTGTTAGATTAGCAATGTGTAAATTTAATTATTGGATTATATAAAAATAAGATTATGATCTCTCTTTTTTTTTAATGATTTTGTGAAAAAGGATCTGGAATTGTTAGAAGATAATGACTTGGTTTCTTTACTGTAATATGTTAAGAGTTTGGATCAGGAAAATTGCCAAAGCTGATATAAAATGAAAATCAGGAAGGAGGGACTTTGAGGAAGTCCATTTAAGATGAATACGAAATTAAGGATTAATGAATTTATAATTATGTGTTTTGTTGTGTTGTTGTTTTGTTTTGTATGTTGTTTAAATGAGAAAATGAATAAATAAAAAAATTGGAACCCAAACGTTTGACAGGGTTTCTGTGGCTTCCGATTGGCTGCAGGAGCTTCCTGCAGCCAATCGGAAGGCACTCTTTGGTTTCCAAATGTTTTGGAAGTTGAACGGACTTCCGGAACGGATTCCACTCGACTTCCAAGGTACGACTGTAGTTGGTTTATCTTCCTCCTCCTCCGTACTGATTAGGGGCAGACGCACCTCCACTGTACACAAGAGAGATAACCTGTGAGCACAAAGAGCTGGGCTATACTGTACACTCATACAGTTATTCACATGTAATGTTCAATGAGTATACAAACTGTGTGCACAATAGTTGAGTGTCATGGACTGGCTAGACACAGGAATGGTGGGAGGCACCAGCTGGGGAACCCCCAAGGGATGAAGGCTCAGAGCCTGGGGATTGGTGGTGAGATGACAATGAGTGGTCAGAGGGAGAAGAGAGAGCAGACTGGGGGGAGGAATTGTCAGAAGCTGAAGGGGCAACAGGGTTTAGTGAGCAGGAAGAGGCTGGGGCAGTGTTCAGTTCAGGCTGAGAGGCAGAAGAGGAGGTTGGGGAATAGGGGGGCCAAGAGACAGAGATGAGGCAGGCTGCTGAAGAATGCAGGGAGCCCCCCCTTCCTGTTGTGACAACCTCCCTTTCCCTCTGGTCTCACAGGACCCAAAGAGGCATGAAGAGGGTGGAGCAGAGACAGCTGCGCCAGCAGTGTCTCAGATTGCCTACGAGAGACTCGGGCAGAGTTTGCCTATGCCTGGGCAAGACCTACCAGGAAGAGTTGCTGCGCTCACTAGGCCTGGCACTACTGAGCAGCCTGTTTCTTCTAATAAAGAATTAATTTCACTTACTCCATGTGATTTATTGCTGACCCACTCCCGCCATTGAGCTGCACAAATCAACAAGTATATACACTTCCACACCATCACTTGTGTGTGTGTAGAGACAGCTTGTACCTGTGTTCAACAGAATATGTGAACAATTCTAAGGATAATAGAGTTGTGGGTGGGAGGGACTAATTAGGATTTTCAAGGCCTGGGACCAGCAGAAACACAGCTTTCGTTCTTCAAAACCCCATTGTGCAAAAAGATAAATGGAACTGAAATTAGAGAGCTTTACTTTAGAAAAAAGGAAATTGCGTTCTTTCCCACCCTGAGTCATTGCCAGTCCTTCTTGCTGTCTCCCCCATCTCTTTATTGCAATTCAGATAGATCCTAAAAGCCAATTAGTTTGTTTTAAAGATGATGCTTCAACATCTGGTCCTGGAAACACAGTTAATTTGTGTAATCTGACACAAACCAAGAGCATACAGACGATGCATTAGCAATTAACACTCAGTTTAGGCAGTCATTAGCTCTGCTATCAATGGCTCATTTTACATTTAATACCATTTGCTAGATCAGCAGAATGCTGTCTTTTCTTGAGGAAATATGGAACCATTTATTTCAGCACAACTTTTACACCCGACAGGAAACTGAGAAAGTCAGACCTAAAGAGGATAAATTGACTCTGAAGATGAAATGAAATAATAATAATAATGATAATAATGACAATAATAATACCCACCATGTTCTCTTGACTGTAATTTGTTTTAACTGATTTTAATATTGCATTTTAAAAATTACTGTAACCTGCTCTGAGACCTCATGGTGAAGACTGGGTAAGAAATACAACAACAACAGAAATGTCTAAATGCTGAAAAGTACAAACTATATGTAGAGCTGAGCGAAACAGATAGACCTTCATTTCTCACAAGCCTTTTAAGTGGACATCTTCATCACTGTCTGTATCTGTCTTGGATTTGTAATTATTTTTTCCTTATAACGTTGCTTTTATATATGGAATTGTTTTTGTGAAATATTGTTGTGTGGGGACCCAACAAATTTTCTCAGAAAGGTCTTTTGAAAATATACTCCTTTTATATAAAATGTGTAATTTTATATAACCCTCCCACTCCTGGAGACATGAATCTGGATTACCACTTTCAGACATGTGGTAACACTGAATACTGTAAACTAATCATACCAGCCAAAAATATATATGCTAATATGAGTGGGGAGACCCTCTTCCCTGATGATTCATACTTAATAAAGGGATACCAGTTTGCCAAAAAGGTGGCTTTTGTTTCCATTTCCATTCCCATTTTTATTTTATTGGTTAGATTATCTGTTAATGCTAGTCGCCAGACTTTTTGGTACCATGAAATCAGGGCGGCACCCTAGGCAACTTTGCAACAATATCTGGTCATCACGAGTCTTGCTGCTAACAACAATTGTCCGATAAGGTTTTCATTCTGCAGATCCGTATTATCTCCCATAGGTTGAGTAAGGCCAACTACAGAGCCTAGGGCTGGCTGATCAGAAGGTCGGCGGTTCGAATCCCTGCGACGGGGTGAGCTCCCGTTGCTCGGTCCCAGCTCCTGCCCACCTAGCAGTTCGAAAGCACGTCAAAGTGCAAGTAGATAAATAGGAACCGCTCTGGCGGGAAGGTAAACGGCGTTTCCGTGTGCTGCTCTGGTTCGCCAGAAGCGGCTTAGTCATGCTGGCCACATGACCTGGAAGCTGTATGCCGGCTCTCGGCCAATAAAGTGAGATGAGCACCGCAACCCCAGAGTCGGACACAACTGGACCTAATGGTCAGGGGTCCCTTTACCTTTACCTTTAAGGCCAACTCTGGGTAACATTTCCCCCTGCTATTGCTTTGATTTCTCTGAACCCCTCCTCCCAAAATGTGCTTCCCTTTGTACAGGTCCACCACAGGAGTCTCTTGAGACATTTGGGCTCTTGAGAGATTTGAGAAATTTGGGCACAACATGAATTTCATGTTGAATGAAACCCTGTTGTCAGTGTGCAGACCAGCAAACTTTGCGGCCGCACTTGGGAAGTTGCTCTGTGCCCCCAGATCTACCGTGTCTGCTACATCCTGTAGCCTTTCGCAATTAGCACAGCCCCTGATTTAAACAGATAAGATAGTTTTGTGCTTGAAACTGTGTTAATAATTGGAGGCATCTCAGATATTCTCTGGGTAATTTTTAACTTGCACAATTGCTAAATATGCAGGTGATAAACCCACATCTCCGGTCTTACTTACATAATGGCAGGACAGTTTCTAGATAACATAGAACCATTTCTCCATCAAACAAGCAACTTTTTGTTGGTTTAGAAGCCATTTTATTGGGAAAGAGAAAAAAATCCCAGTTAGACCTGCTCATGAACATTTGCCATTGTTGCACTACAGAAGTAGTTTCCCCACAACATTGTGCAACCCATGTGTGCAATTCTGGCACATAGAGTCCTGTAACAGTATGGGCTGATTTAGAGATGAATGAATATGTAATTTTGGTCTCTCCCTCTCCCTCCCTCCCTCCTTCCCTCCCTCTCCCTTGTCTTATGTTCAGTTTGCCCCATTTTGGTATACGTTGGCTATTTTTTATTTTGGAAATCTGCACGGAAAGTCATCTACAATTTTCTGCACACTTCTCCCAATGCACAGATTAATTTCTCCTCCATCCCTAATTGTTTTCTTTTGAACTGTAAGTTGATTTTGGGTAAGTGATACATTAATTCAATAAATCACTCTCATCATGCCAATTGGATTTGGGAAGAAATGCTGAATTGCTTCGTTGTTGCTTCCCTGTGTGTGCGGTTTTTGGTAAGGACAGAGATATCTTGTTAAAAATTCCTTTTCTAATGGCAGTGTTGGATTGGTGCCACAACCTCCCATGCCTCCTTGCAGTCAGTTTGCAGCTATGTGTTAAGTGTCCTGGTAAGCTTAGCGATGGAAACGGATACCTGGTGCTAGGTGGGGAGATTTCAACCTCCCCCAAGAGTGCTTGTTTTTGTTCAAAGCGTAAAGGTCCTATCTGCAAATTAAAACATGCCAACAATCTGAGAAATGGCACAGTGTGCATCTCATTGTGTCTTAGTACGCATAAGCATTCATGTATGGCCTCATCTGCCCTGTCCATAAAACAAAACAAAACAGTGTTATACCAATTTAAACAGGCATGGGTTCCCCAGAAGAACCCTGGGAACTGTTAGCTTAGGGTGATGAGAGTTGTTAGAAGAACCCTATTCTCTTCACAGAGCTACAATTCCCAGGGTGCCTTAACAATCAATCCCTCTTCCCAGGGAACTCTGGGAAATGTAGCTCCTTTGTATTACTTAAGATAACAATCAGATACTCATAATCCATTGACTCTGGGTGGCATTCACTGCAGCACTAAGGAGATTGTTCTGTCAGTATTTCTGCTTGCTCAATGGAAACATTTCCCCTCTCCTCCCCATGAATGCTGTTGTGTGGTTTTCCCCAACCCTTCAGAACAGACTGAGGGTGGGGTGAGGTGAGGTAAGGGGGGAAAGCCCCATTGTGCTAGCAGACAGGAGTGCCAACTTGGCCCCGCGATCGTGGTTGCCTAGGGCTGTGGGTGCCATGCAGCATGCATGGCCCTGGCACTGAAATTAGTGGACGCCCAGCCCCTTCATGGGGAATTTTGTGGGTGCTCGGGCACCCAGGGCCCCAGGGAGTTGGCACCTATGCTAGCAGGAGTCCTGGCAGTGGCTTCCACTAGCTTAGAATGGCTTAGTTGAATCCAGCACTTTGCGCTCAAGGTAAGAATGTCTAAAGGTAAAGGTAAAGGGACCCCTGACCGTTAGGTCCAGTCACAGATGACTATGGGGTTGTGGTGCTCATCTCGCTTTACTGGCCGAGGGAGCTGGTGTACAGCTTCTGGGTCATGTGGCCAGCATGACTAAGCCGCTTCTGGCGAACCAGATCGGCGCACGGAAACGCCGTTTACCTTCCCACCTTCTCATCGTCCTGTATCTCCGTCCCGATGGCAAAAGTTCAAATAGACGGTGACCAGGATGCGATGGATCTTTCACTATGTCCAGTGCCTTTCTGTGGCACCTCATGGCATAAATCTGCTCTAAGGTGGAGAGCGAGCAGCCAACAATGCTCTTTGCTGCCTTAACAACTCTGTCCAACCCCATCCTGTCCTTGGTAGTACAGCTTCCGTACCACACACATAAGCCATAAGTGAGCACGCTCTCAATGGCACAGTGATAGAAGGCAAGCAGCAGCTTTTGTGGAAGATGGTTTTTCCTTAAAACTCTCAGGAAGTACAGTCTCTGCTGCGCCTTCTTCACAAGCCCCCCCTTATGTTTGCACTCCAGGACAGAATCACTGCTTTGGTGTTATTATCTGCACTGATACCACAAATTTTCATGGTACAATCCAGCCACTTTTAAGACCCTACTGGATTTCACTGGACCAGTTTAGCATGTGCTTAAATGTTCCTCCTAAATGGGACCTTAAATGTGTTTAGCATTGATTGGGGCCATGCCCGCCCCGTACAAAACTGTATCATTCTTTCCCCAATCAATAAGAATTAGATCAACAATCTGATTCTTATCTATGTCATCTGCAGTTGTATAAAATATTAACAAGAGTCCATATCAACAAACCATAAGAGCTTTTACAGGAAAATAGCAAGTTGGCGTTAAAAACATGTTCTGGCAGACAGGACCCTCGATGAAGTGTAAACGATAAATGACTTTTACCGGTATAAGTAGCTTCTTCCCCTACATTGATTGTCTGACTAGTTCTGTTGGTCCCCTTTGATATTTTTTTGCTTATACGTGTGATACAAGAAGATGCATCTCGAATTTTGCAAGCGTATCCACAGCATTTACCGTCATTGGGGAGGGGGGACCACCCTGGCAATTGTTGGTATATATCCACAAAGGAGATGGAATAACTTGTCCTGTTTTCAGATTTGGCTGCCACTGAAAGTCTCCCCTCACCCCCATCACAACATAAGACCGTGTCAAAGGTAGGAATATTCCATTGGAGGTTCCATCAGGACATGCAGGTGAGATGGCACCTGAAATGCCAAACAGAAACCTGCCCCATCTGGAGATGTGCCTGACTGTAGGCAAGGAATCATTGGAAGTCAAGGCCTCCTCAGGAGTAAGATCCTCCTCTCGAGGGCAAAGAGTCAAGTGAGGTCAGGGTTGCAGCAGCTCCAGCTCAAGAGCCCCAGTAAAGGTAAAGGTAAAGGGACCCCTGACCATTAGGTCCAGTCGTGTCCAACTCTGGGGTTGCGGCGCTCATCTCGCGTTACTGGCCGAGGGAGCTGGTGTACAGCTTCCGGGTCATGTGGCCAGCATGACAAAGCCGCTTCTGGTGAACCAGAGCAGCGCACGGAAACGCTGTTTACCTTCCCGCCAGAGCGGTATCTATTTATCTACTTGCACTTTTGACGTGCTTTCAAACTGCTAGGTTGGCAGGAGCTGAGACCGAGCAACGGGAGCTCACCCCATTGCGGGGATTCGAACCGCCGACAGCAAGCCCTAGGCTCTGTGGTTTAACCCAGAGTGCCACCTGAGCCCCAGTATTAGTCTGGAAAAGCTGCTGGGACTAGATATGTGTACTGTTATAGAAAAAAACTGCTCCTTTTCCCTTATAGAGTCCTTAAGTGGATTCCCTATCGGTAGGAGAAAATAAGAGGCCAACCAGAGAATATTGAGAAGCAAAGCAGCTAGTAAGCCTGGTCTTTATTAAACTGTTGCAACAGGGTCCTCACTCACCGTATGCTGGAGGGAGGAGGAACCCCGAACAATAGTGCACAAGCCCTTATATAGACTTTTGAAATTGCCACCTTTGTAGCTGAAGACCACCCCACAAAACATGGTACATACATCACAGAAGGGGGCGGTCTACAGCAGAAATCCTGTTTGCCAGTGTTAATGGTCACTGATTGCTTTACCTGGGCAGCCTGGCCATTCTTTTGTGATGCTTTAATTCCTGAATCCAGGTCACCCTATTCATTGACAAATACGCCCTTAAGACAGGTAAGCAAAAGACAATGGAGAGGCTTTCCCATTTCCTT
Organism: Darevskia mixta; assembly: GCA_034641385.1. Lineage (NCBI taxonomy): Eukaryota > Metazoa > Chordata > Lepidosauria > Squamata > Lacertidae > Darevskia > Darevskia mixta. The sequence goes on along the minus strand of JAWWNH010000062.1, from coordinate 1,579,539 downwards.
CCTCCTTGCAGAGAAATATTTGAGGTCAATTTGGGAGAGTCAAAATGGCTTCAGGATTGCTCTCCTGTACTATTTCAGACATATAGTACAGTATATATACTTATGTATGTGTTTGCCTTGTACATTTATGTGCGTTTATTTTGTATTTGGGACCTTAGAATTCTTAATACAGTGTGTGGTGTTTTGTTGAATACAAGTAGCCAGGTCAAAAATTTGACACAGGAAACAACAGACAAAGTGAAGAGTTAAATGGGAAAGGGGTCAGCTAGGAAGCAGCATGCAGTTTTATTTTCAGTTGCATGTACTTAGGCTCAGTCATGTGTCTTGAACTCAATACACGGCTGCGTAGAAAGCTAAGAAATTGCACTCTGTTATATGCACATTTCACTGCTGCTCATTGGACCTGCTCCCATTGAAGCCTGAACTTTCAAAACCAGTGAAAAATTAAAGGTTTGAGCACTAACATTAAGATTACTGGGTAGACTCTGCTCATACTTTGTGGCTGCCTTTGTTGCTACTTTCAGGGCCGCTGACTCACCAGGAGATGTTTTTAAATTCCAGAAATACAGTTTTTAAGCTGCCGCTTCATGTTTACATTTCTCATTTCACAGCACAGAGCGACGCTGAGATGGCAGCAGATGGCTTGAGCTCTGTCCTCATGGAATGGCTATATGTGGCGGTCTTTCGACCCAGCTTCCGGAATGGATCACAAACCCTACATTTCATGTATCACATTTCCTGGCCAAATCAGGACCCGCAGAGCCTCCATTTAGCAGCTAAGCATACATTACAGTTGGGGTGAGGAACGTGGGGCTCTCCAGATGTGGTTGGACTCCAGTTCCCATCAGCCAGTGGTCAGGGAAGATAGGAGTTGCAGTCCAGTACATCTGAAGAGCCACAGGTCCTCCATCCCTGCTTTACAGCTGAGCTTGTTGACCTGGACATGCACAAATAACCTCTCCACCTGGAATGCAGAGCTGGCAAAATGTATCAGAATCAGACCATGTTGGGCTGATTATCCTGCTGTTTTTAGAGGTAAATAAAATGGCACCCCACAAGCCTCTTCAATGGGTCAGGGTCGTTCCTAAACAATGTGAGTCTGGGGCGGAGGGGGCTGAAGGGAAATAAGGGGACGGGAAAGTTTCCTACAATGAACTTCCTTTAAGTTAACCTAGTTTAGGATCCAAGCCAATGTATTTTAAGTAACCCTTCACTGCATAAGGCATCCTTTCACATGGTTAAGGCTGACTAAGTTGAAGTATTTGGACAGGTCATCTGAGAAATAAACAAACAAGACCAGTTCTTTGGCATCTGTTGCGTAGGTCTTCCGCATGGCCTTCGGGAATTTCTGCTGGGAATTCCAAGCTGGAAACTATGATATCAGCTTCTCTGGACAACAGAGTGCACCTCAGAGAGAGTTTCTTGAAGTTTCATATTGGTAAAAGGATGCATGCAAACCCAGGTACACTGCCTTAAGCAGCTTCCAGCCAAGCAAACCTTTGCACTTCAAATCTAGAGCAAATTATGGCAAGACGTAAGGCTGTTCAAGGTGAGGGGCAAAGTTTAGTCATTGTGGTCAGGTTTATCCATGTTTAGGAGTGGGGCAAGGGCAAGTCTGGGTGAGCCCTCTATTGAATGCCACTGCAAGCTTCTAGTCCTTATGGAATTAAGACTGAAAGGGACCTGGTGAACTATCAGAAACCAGAAGGGCCACATTCCCAGTAGACAGTGGATAGAACTTCTGTGCCTTGTACGATTTTGGCTGCAGTCTAGCCAGTGAGTTGAAGCAGTCTTGATCCACGGTTGCATTTATGCCATTACCTATAAGGACTTCATGGGGTTTGGTTCACAAAGTTTATTTAACTGCTGACTGAATTATTCCCTCTCATGTGAAGTTTTGCTCAATCTGCTTTATTCCTTTAAATGGAAATAATCTATGTGGCAGAATTTAGGACAGGGTTCAGCAACCTTTTTCAGCCGTGGGCCGGTTCACCGTCCCTCAGACCTTGTGGTGGGCCGGACTATATTTTTTTTGGGGGGGGGGGAGGAATGAACGAATTCCGATGCCCCACAAATAACCCAGAAATGCATTTTAAATAAAAGCACACCTTCTATTCATGTAAAAACACCAGGCAGGCCCCACAAATAACCCAGAGATGCATTTTAAATAAAAGGACACATTCTACTCATGTAAAATGGACACATTCTACTCATGTAAAATGGTCAAAGGCCTGAAAACGATGCCTTATGAGGAACGGCTTAGGGAGCTGGGTATGTTTAGCCTGGAGAAGAGAAGGTTAAGGGGTGATATGATAGCCATGTTCAAATATATAAAAGGATGTCATATAGAGGAAGGAGAAAAGTTGTTTTCTGCTGCTCCTGTGAAGAGGACACGGATTCAAACTACAAGAAAGAAGATTCCACCTAAACATTAGAAAGAACTTCCTGACGGTAAGAGCTGTTCGACAGTGGAATTTGCTGCCAAGGAGTGTGGTGGAGTCTCCTTCTTTGGAGGTCTTTAAGCTGAGGCTTGACAGCCACCTGTCAGGAATGCTTTGATGGTGTTTCCTGCTTGGCAGGGGGTTGGACTGGATGGCCCTTGGGGTCTCTTCCAACTCTATGGTTCTATGAAAAACATGCTGATTCCCGGACCATCCATGGGCCGGATTGAGAAGGCGATTGGGCCTCATCTGGCCTACCCCTGATTTAGGAGATAAATCCTCCCCACCTCCTAATTTCTATACACTCACATCTGTGCTTGAATATGAGTGTGCATGTATTGCAACAATAATCCTACAAATTTTCTTTTTGGGGTCTGGTACGTAGGTATTATGATTAGACCTATGAGAGGGACAGTGCATGGATGGAGAGCCTTTCAGCACTGCTGGGTGAAACCAAATGTCATCCTCCAAGATAAATCAGACCCCTTGTCTACATGATAACTGGAATTAGAGACCTCCCTTTTTCCTGCGGTTTCAGTGTTTGTTTACCGACGCAAATTACAGTTGCTCAGATCGTGCTCTTACAAGAAGCCGTTGTGCGCTTTGTAATGTGAATCTTGCAGAAAATATGCAGCGCATGTTGGGCTAATGTTCCTGTCTGGCTTTTGTCACACTGTGTGAGAAGGGAATTCAATACTGTAACTTTAGGGCAAAGACAAATGTGACATTTTTAGAGCAGCTGGGGACACTTTGAAAGCAACCTCAGTGTGCTCAGATCAAACGCAACTTTCCTTTCCCAAGCTGAGCTCTGGAACAAAAGCAAGCTCAGAGCAGACGCTGGCTGTGCGTGGTGCATATTGACTGCCCCACTGTGGTGCTGGAAGCAGTAGTGTAGTGAACCAGGAATGCTGGGAGTGGGTGATATGGGGAAGTGCAGCCAGAGCAATGACTACACCAGTGTGGTGTAGTGGTTAAGAGTGGTAGACATGTAATCTGGTGAACCGGGTTTGTGTCTCCGCTCCTCCACATGCAGCTGCTGGGTGACCTTGGGCTAGTCACACTTCTCTGAAGTCTCTCAGCCCCACTCACCTCACAGTGTTTGTTGTAGGGAAGGAAGGGAAAGGACAATGTTAGCCGCTTTGAGACTCCTTCGGGTAGTGATAAAGCGGGATATCAAATCCAAACTCTTCTTCTTCAACTGGAGTACCAGGATGATTCCTGGTCACACACACACACACACACACACACACACACACACACACACCTTGAACTGGCAAATGAATGAAGTGATAACAAGGCTTTAAAGTTTTGCTATTTACTATTAGCATGGAGGAAATCAGAGAAAGAGGAAAACAATCAATCAGGGACATTTATTTCCTTTGGTGGGTTATTACTTCCTGTTAGCAATTTAAATGCTTGCATTTCTTGCATGTCTAATTGAAAGTTAAAGGTTCAAGTTAACCAGGCTCAAGATCTTTTGTTAAGACTTGATGTATTTAGTAAATTGAACTTATGCTGTCAGAAATTAGTCCTACTGAGCCCCATGTAGCTATGCAGAGGATTTTGGTTGTGTCCACGAAACATGGCTGATCGAGGATGTGAAACCAGCACACCTCAGATATGTGCTATCCATTGCATTCATTACCCTTTGCCAGCTCACTTTTCTTTGACTTGGTATTACTGCTTCCCTTGATGGGATCTATAGCCATATAAAATGGATCAACACAGCTGCTTGCCCTTGCCCCACTGCTAAACATGGAAAGCGTGTGTGGTTTATCCATGGATTTAGAACTGGGGAATGACCAGAAGAGAAAGGGTTAAGCTGCTCTTCTCCTGCTTTTGCAGCCACCCAATGCTGCTTTTCATCAAACCAGCAAACAGGAGAAAAATATACAGAACTGAGTGTCATTTGACCCTAAGGCCATGTGAAATGTCTAAAATCTTTGGCCTCAAGGGCTATGTGGATGCCAGATCTGAATCCCCTTGAGTCTTAATTGGGCCACCCAGCTTTCAGCAGCTTGACTTTAATTCTTGTGCATTACTTGCATATGTACCAAACTGACGGTCCTCCTAAGGATAAACTTACAGAGCAATTCTGTATGTATTTCCTCAGAATCTGTCGCACTGAGTTCACTGGGACTCACTCCCAGCTAATAATACTAGGGAACATTAGGAAAGAAATTGAAAATAAAACTGTCGACATCCTGATGCCATTCTACAAACCTGCTGTGCAAATGCATTTGAAGTACTGTGTGCAGTTCTGGTTGCCACACCTCAAAAACAATATTGCAGACTGGGGGAAGGTTCAGAAAAGGGCCACCTAAATGATCGAGGGGATGGAGCGATCCCTTTTTTTAAAAAAGGTTGCAGCATTTGGGACTATTTAGAGAAAAGGTGAGTAAAAGGTGACATGATAGAAGTTTATAGCATTATGCATGGCATGGAGAAAGAGAATAGAGAAATTCCCAGGTGTCAAAAAAGACTATTTATTTATGTATGCTACTACTGCAGTCCATGTTTTATTAGCCCAAAAATGGAAAATGAGTGAGGTCCCAACCAAAGAAGAATGGCAACTTTAACTGATGTAATACGCGCAGCTTGCAGACTTAACATATAGAATCAGAGAACAAGAAGAATGTACGTTTAAAGAAGACTGGAAAATGTTTACTGAATATATGGGTGAAAATTGTGTTTATTTAAAAACACTGGTAGCATTAAGATAAACTCAACAATGTAAATAAGTTTTGATGGATGTAACAATGGATTACTGAATGGTTTAGTTCATGTCAAATATGCAGGGATGTATGGTATGCAAAATGAACCACGGAAAGAGAAGAAGGGAAGTCATTGACTTAAGGTTGTCTAAATAAATATTTTGAAATGTAAATTAGAAAATTTTATTTTTTAAATAAAAATATAAAAGTTTTCGTCCCTCTGGAACTAGCGGACATCCAAGGAAGCTGAATTCTGGAAGATTTAGGACAGATAAAATAAAGTATGCAGCGCATAGTCAAATTATGGAACTAGGGGCAGATCTACACTCATGGTTTTTAATGTTATTTTACAAGTATGCCCTGTGTCATTTTAGAACCCTATATCTAATATTGTTCTAATAACGTTAAACAGATCAGTGTAGATCCAGCCTTGCTTGCCCAGGAGGCAGTGATGACCGTCAACTTGGATGGCTTTAAAAGAGGATTAGACAAATTCATGGTGGGTAAAGGTATCACTGGCTACTAGGTATGATAGTTATGGTCTGCCACCATGGTCAGAGGCTTCTGAATTCCAGAAGGGGAGAGTGGGCTTGTGCCCAGGTCCTTCTGGGTGGTTTGCCAAAAGTATCTGGTTGGTCACTGTGAGAACAAGTTGCTGGACTAGATGATTCTGTAAACTCATCTTGGATTCCTAATGTGGCATTGAGTTCACAGTTTTTACTGAACTATAATGCACATCAGCTGAAGAAAGAAATGCAAAGAAATGTGACCATTAAAGGGCTTGAAAAGGCATGCTTGACTTAAACATACATTTCCAGAGCTTGGGATTTGCAAGTGTTGGGTGCACTGAATCAACAAGCCAAACACTCACAAGCTACAGGGGGACAGTGATATACCAGAAGCTTATTGCTATGAGTTCAGGTGGACAGCAGGAGCCCAATCAAGCCTTCAGATCCTGGCAGGAAGCAAGAGAGAGGAGGAAAAAGAGGAAAAGATGGAGAACTTGGCAAAGCCAGAAATAAAGAAGCTGTTGGATGGAGCAAGCGCTTTATCTGCAAAATTCTCAGGTTGCAAGAAACAGCATGATTTTAAAAAAAGAGCAGAGTGTAACTGGGTCAATGGCAAGAACCTTATGCAACTAGAGTAAACAGGATTAGCTATTATGAGATTATCACTTCACTCTGGGTGCAAAAGTAAAACAGGAAAACAGAAGCAGCAGAAATCATGGTTGAATTTCTGGCATCCTGACAGTTTGAAGTAACTAAACTTTACATATGTTGCACCTCTGGTTGTTTAATTTCCCTGTCCAGGTTCAGAGGAGAAAAATGAATCCCCAGCCTGTGCTAAATCACAGCACCCAAACTCCTCTACCCCTTCTCAGATTTTTTCCTCTATCCAACAAGCTTTCTCTGAAGGCTCATACAGGGGAGCAAATAATACAGCTGTAGTTCAACACAAGAGGTGTTTTATTGACCTTCTGATTACAATCTTGACCCAAGAATTAATCTGCAAGAATGACTGTGCAGTCAAATCCTTGTGGGCTGCAATGGTGTCACAATTATGTGAAAGCACAAAAAGTTCCAAAGTGTTCCAAGAATCTCAGCTTTCTTTCTTTCATTTTTTTTAAACACCTGCATCAAAGTCCTTACAGCTATGAAAATAGGCTTGGCAGTGTTTAATCAATGCCTTGCGCATTTTCTGGTGCCAGAAACATTGCTAAACAATATTTATAGCTCACGGGAAGCTGCTTTATGCCACATTGGACCATTAGTCTTTCTAGTTCAGTGTTGTCTAATACTGGCTGGCAGCTGCAGGGTTTCAGGCAGAAATATCTCTGTGTGGAGCTGCCAGAGTTTTGAACCCGGTGCCTTTTGCATGCAACACATGTGCTCTACTAATACAGTCCTTCTCCAGAATTTCTCTTTGCACCTCTGTCTGGCTAGTTAGCAAGCAAAATAAAATATCCAAGACACTAAAAATGCAGAATGAATTATGTGAAATAAATCTAGTCCTGACAATTTGCTTAATTTACACAAATACATGTTGCATTTTATATGCAGACTATGAAATTCAACTTGGGCAGTTTGTAGATTACATTTATATCTCATCCCTTCCCCAAGGATCTCAGAGTAGGATGCATAGACTTTCCTATGCAGACACACATGCCTTTTCATGTGATGAAAGGTTGGGCTCAGAGAAAATGATAGGCTTAAAGTCACCAATTGAGCTTCCACAGACAGCTTTCTGGGTCATGTCAGCATGACTAAAAAGCTTATGGAGCAACGGGACACCGTGATGGAAACCAGAGTGCACGGAAACGGTGTTTACCTTCCCGCCACAGCAGTACCGATTATCTACTTGCATTGGCATGCTTTCGAACGGCTAGGTTGGCAGGAGCTGGGACAGAGCAATGGGAGTTCACCCCATCATGGGGATTCGAACCACCTTCTGATCAGCAAGCCCAAGAGGCTCAGTGGCTTAGACCACAGCGTCACCCGCGATCTAGAGAGCAGAAGGAAGTAGTCACACTGGTGGAACTCCACTGTTCAGTAGTGGACAGCAAAAAATAAAGATGTATATATTTCAGGAATACCTGTAACTTTCGGACAGTAAGAGCTGTTTGACAGTGGAACGGTCTCCCTTGAGAATTTGTGAACTCCTTCCTTGGAGGTTTTTGGATGGTCATCTGTCATGGATGCTTTAGTTGAGATTCCTGCATTGCAGGGGGTTGATGACCCTCAGGGTCACTTCCAACTCTACAATTCTATGATTCATACACACACGTTTAACAGGATTTATATACAGTGTACCACTTTATCCGAATTCCATGATAAAGTTACAGGTAGGTAGCCATGTTGGTCTGCCGTAGTTGGTATCTGAAGAAGTGTACATGGACACGGAAGCTCATACCAAGAACAAACTTAGTTGGTCTCTAAGGTGCTACTGGAAGGAATTTTTTTATTTTTTATTTTGTTTTGAGTATCTGATTGCTATCTTAAGTAATACAAAGGAGCTACATTTCCCAGAGTTCCCTGGGATGAGGGATTGATTGTTAAGGCACCCTGGGAATTGTAGCTCTGCGAAGAGAATAGGGTTCTTCTAACAACTTTCATCACCCTAAGCTAACAGTTCCCAGGGTTCTTTTTTTTATCATGATAAAGGTTTATGAAAATCTTTATGTGGTTTTCATAAAACACCATGCCAAACAACATGACTTATTCTGACTGCAAAATTTGGAGTTCCTTGGTGCAAGACTTGGGTGGTATGGCTTTGCAAGGTACGTTCAGCCCTGTGCAATAAAGTACATACCACTTACATGCCACTTAACCACTACGACCTCAAATATTATGCTTGTGCAACCTATAGAATTTATTCTGATTGCAGGATTTCTTGGTGCACCATTTGGGTGGCATGGTTTGCAAGGTACACACAGGCCTATGCCAATAAAGTTGATGAGCAGAAGTCAGAATCAGGCAGGCTGTGCACATGCACAGAGTGGGCATGACAATGAGCACTGTGTGATCCAGGCACCTCCACCCACAATGCCGCTTTGCACCTGCCAGCTGCTCATTTTTGCCAGCTGCTGAACCTGTTCCCACGGGGCTCCGATTACTTATTTGTGCTTGAGGCTGTGTACTTCAGGCAGTCCAATTACAGAGCACTAAGTGTACACCATTGTCTTTGCACACTTTCATCCGGCCTGGCTTCTCAGCTGATCCTGAACAGTGTGTTTCTTATCAGTCCGATTGCTAATTAGAACAAAGAGAGTGGGCTGGTTTCCACACACTCACACAACTGCCCTGCAAGTTTTTTTTTTGTTTTTGTTTTTAATAAATTTTTATTGATTAAAAAGACAACAATATACAAAAAAAACAAACGTACAAAATCACAAACAAACATATATTCCCAACAATTACAGCCTTTAACCTTTATATATGATTCTTCACAATAACATTTCCCCTTTCCCCCCCCTATCCACCCCCCTCTTCCCCGTGCATGACTTCCAATCTCTTCAGTTGCAGTCTCCCTTCCCTCTATCAATTTTCATATATACTATGATATTATCATTTTTCTATTCCTTCTACAATCCTCTTATTTCCTTATTGGATTTCCTCTTCTTCTGTTCTTGCTCGTCCCTTTTCTCCTTTCCAGTAGCCCGCCTAGCACGATAGTAACTCTGGTTTTTCTACATATCTCTGGATGTATTCCCTAAAGGCACTCCATTCATTTTCTAATTTCTCTTTTGGTCTATCTCCTATGTTCCCCATTATTTTGATCAGATCATAATACTCTATTAATTTTATAAGCCAATCTATTTTTGTCGGGATTTCTGTCTTTTTCCAGTTTCTTGCCACCAATAGCCGTGCAGTGGCTGTTGTGTACAAATAAAGCACTCTGTCTTTTCCCTTGGTGTCATCAGGTGGGATGCCCAATAAGAATCCTTCTGGGGTTTTCTTGAATGAATATTTAAATATTTTTTTCATTTCATTGTATATTATGTCCCAATATTTTTTTATTTCCGGGCAATTCCACCATATATGATATAATGTTCCCTTGGCTTGATTACATCTCCAACAAATATCTTGACTGTTTTTATTTATTTTGGCTATTACCTCTGGTGTCATATACCACCTATGTTGGACTTTTAGGCAATTTTCTTTTAATTTATAACAGGTTGTAAATTTCATATCTCTTTTCCATAATCTTTCCCACTGGTCAAACATTATATTTCTTCCAAAGTCTTGTGCCCATTTTATCATTGAAGCTTTTACCACTTCATCCTTTGTTTCCCATTCCAAGATTAAGTTATATAATTTGGATATATTTTTTGTTTTTTCCTGGGTCAAGTATCTCTCAAATTTAGTCATTTCTTTTTCAAAGCCAATTTGTTTATCTTTCCCCCACCGTGATTGGACTTGCAGATATTGAAACCAATCATACACTTGATTTTTAACTTCTTGATATCCTTTTAATACTAATTCCCCTTCTTTCTCTTTTAGTAATATTCTATAGTTTGCCCAATCTTCTCTCATATTCAGTCTTTTTACTGACACTATTTCTAATGGTGACACCCACCATGGGGTTTTACTCTCTAATATCCTTTTATGTTTTTGCCAAATTTTATATAATGACTTTCTTATTATATGATCTGTGAATGCTTGAATGCAAGTTAATGCATAAGAAAGCTTTCCACCATAATCTCCTGGGAAGTTGCTTATTTGGTTGGAGTGGAAGTTTCCTGGAGGACGCCCAGAAGAAATTCGCTGAAATAATTGCACTTACTTTGCAACCTTACAAGCACTTACCTGGGAGTAAGCACCACTGAACATTAGGGATGGGCGGGGGGAGGGAGAAATTCAGTTTGGTTTGCATTTTAATGTGATTTCCTTGACCACACTTCCTGGGCAAACAAAAATGAAGCCAGCAAAAAATATCATTTGAAATCCACATTTTGCTGAATTTCCAACCAAAAAGAGGGTACAAAATGCATATATGGTGGGGGCACATATGAAAATGCCTTAAAGTTACCCTTAGAAAAGCAATTAAAGCAAGAAATGAAAGTTAAATGCTGAACGGGATGGTTGAACCAGTTGATTCCCCTTCTACAACCAGGGTGGTCCTCCCCTGCACTTTAGACAAGTAGGAATCCACAACTAGTGAATGGAGGGAAGTGTTGATTTATTTGCATTTAAATGTGATCTCACCTAATCCACACATTCTGAAACAATACCCAAAGCAAAACACAGCCATTCTTTGAAATTCGCAGTTCTCTGAATTTTGCAATGCAGTTCTCCAGCCAAGTAATGTGTACAAAAATGTGCTTTACTAGATGCATATGCTAATGAAAACAACATACCAAAAATACAGGACATTAAAGGGAATTGCTTTACAAAAATGTAAATCGGACCAAATTGCATAGAAAAATGTCTTCACTGGGAGAGGGTTGCACTAATATGCTGATGGGTTTTCAAGAAGACTGAAGACTGATGTGGAAATGTGGGGAACTGAAGACTGGAAAAATAAGAAATGGAGATAAACCAAAACAGATAGATTTGCCTATCCCTACCCACAACGAAATGCAGCTTGGTTTAATAAGAGACACTGTCCTTTTAAGGGATGGCCACTTACTGTGAGCACTTCAGAGGCTTGCTCTTACTGCTCTGCTTGGCTCTGCTTGTTCTCCTCCTGCTGGCAGCCCTTTGTGTCTCCAGCTCAGAAGAGAGCAGAAGTGTTGATTGTGTTTTGAAGAGGCCCTGTGCTTCCCAAGCTGCAGAGAGGGGAGAGTTTGGATATTATAACTAATGCAATGTTGTATATTACATTTTATACATTCTGTAAGCTGCTCAGAGTGGCTAGGGAAACCCAGCCTGATGGGCAGGATATAAATAATAAAATGATGATGATGATGATACAATGTCTATGTGTTTTTTCTCTCTCTCTTCAAATGCTTGCAGATGGGTTATCAAGAAACAGGCCACTGATGTGTACAGCATGCATGAAAACAGAGAATGTGCTTGTAAGTAATGACCCTATAGTCTCAATATGATTTTGTGAGCCCCACACTCTGGTCAGCTACCCAGTGTGGAAGAATCTCAGCTGTAGGCTGTATCCATTTACCCTTCAACAGCCTAGTCTCCTTTGATTTAAATGCTCAAAGGCTGAGTGTTCATTTGGTTAAGCAAGATATACTAGAAAAGGCAACACACTGTAGGATATTTGCCCTTCAGGGCATGGCCAACAGTTCAAAATATATGTTGATGACAACAGTGTGTGAAATGACAGGTCGTGAGCACTGTGCGCAGCCAGTGTATCTATGCATAGCTTTAGATACATGGGTGATGAGAGACCATGTGCTTTCACTCACCTACCTGAGTCAGAACTTCTGGGGAAATGAACCTTAAAGAATGGCACTAGTAACTTGCACTCATCACCAAAAGTCTATCAGATAGGCAAAACGGGGTGGGTGATTTACAACTGACAGGTATCAAAACCCCAAGACTGTCCTTGGTTACAGCATGCTGGTGCAACCCTCTTGTTTGTCAGTGTCTCTGTTTTGGTTAGAATCAGGAGGAAGTGATGTCAAAGCACAGGCCTTTGAATCATTGACGTTATAAGAGACCCAGGAAACTGTTATTAGGCAGTATATCAATGCAGGAAATTGGTGAAGGAAACTGTGCCCTGACAGCAGAGAGATTATGATGTCACATTAGTTCAATGGAGTGTGACTTCCGGGTGAGGCAAGGACTGATGTCCAGCCAAAGTCTGCTTTTGGACCTTGCTTGGTAAAACATCCGGGAACTACGGCCTAATGCATCTTCCTCCAATCTGGCGTCCTCATGATGTTTTGAACTATAGCTTGGATCCTCCCTAACCAATGGCCAAATTGGGGAAGGTCAAGGCCTTCAAACTGGGGAAGGGTCATAGGTCAGTGGTTGAGCATCTGCTTCATTTGCTGAAGGATCAATTACTGGCACCTCCAGGTAGGACTGAGAACGTCCCCAACCTGAAATCCTGGAGAGCCTCTGCCAATCGATGTAGATGATACTGAGCTAGATGGACCAATGGTCTGACTCAGTATAAGGCAGCTTCCTGTGCTCCTGTGAGATCCCAGTGGACCTCTAGTCATGAATCACGCTTTTTCATCCTTGTTATTAACTAAGTGTGTTTCATGCCTGTGTGTTTTTAACTTTAGTTCCATTGACTTCTTAAACAAAATGGGCAAAGGAGTCAGTTTCAAAACAGCTCACTCACATCCCTAGGCAGGAACTGGAGAAAAGCCAAAGGAAAGCTTAACGCTATGACTTTGCACACTAAATACAGCTGAGGATTTAGCAAGCCTCCACAGCCATTCCAGTTCATCTAGCTACACACTGTTCCCTAAGCCAATGCAAAGATGATACCATCACAAAGATTATATAACTGAGATATCAAGATACAGGATGAGAAAAGGGCTAAATCCTGCCTTCTGCTGTGACTAGAGATGGGGCAGAAATTCAATTCAGTTCACATTTAAAGGTAAACTTACCTAATAATTTCCTCTATTCCCCCCCCCTTTATTTCGCTATTTCACTATGGAAAATGAAACGAAATCAATTTTAATGAGAGGAAGCTATTCATTGAAGCTTTGTAGGAACAGAAACTGACACAGGGGCTATTGGCTATTGCAGCTGCAAGCAAGAGGCTGTTTATCAATGGGAAGCAATAAAATGGGCAAGAACGAGAAAGAGTTCATTTAATTAATCCACAATAACCCTTAACGGTCTCGATTGGGCAGGCTTTGTGCTGCAATTTTCTTACTTAAACATACACACAAACACAAATTCGGTCTGAAAAAGCGCAAGAAAAGAACACAGAAACCCGAATTGCAACAATCTGATGGTGTAATCTGGATAAAGTAATCATACATAAAGTAAGTGAGCAAAGGCAATTCCAAAGAGGAAAAGGTATAGGGGTGTTAGTGAAAGCAACCACGGGGCTTGTTTGCAAAGCAAATTTAAGATTGTGCATCTAGCCCAAACTACCTGGGTCCTACCCTGAGGAGGTCCTGTCACCTGCCCTAATAAGCACTTATCTGGACACTAAAATCCAAAGGTCCAGCATAAGGTCCATTGGCCAAGATTTTAATTGCTTCCATAAATACAGAGAAAGGACCAGATCCCAATGAGCCTTGAGCACTTTCCAATCAGGAAGAAGCAAACGGAAGGTGAGAACACAGCTAAACTGTGCTTGCAAAGTTCTAAGCACCTTGCTCAGGGAGTTATTTGTCACGAAACAGCGTGGTATAGTGGTTAGAGTGTCGACCTAGATCCTGGGAGACCAGGGTTCAAATCCCCCCCACTCAGTCACAATGCTTGCTGGGTAACTTCGGGCTGGTCACTCTCTCTCTCTCAGCCTAACCTACATCACAGGGTTGTTGTGAGGATAAATTGAGGTGAGGGAGAATGATATGTGCCATATTTAGCTCGATGGAGGATATGTGAGATATACAGATAATAAATGAATAAAATGACCAAAACATAACATTATGGTTCTGATTCCTAGGGGTTCTGCGCTCTCTCAGTCTCCAGAAAAGCCCTCTGTTTCCTTCCTATGATGCCCGTAGACACTGTGGCACCAACGAGGGACTCTCTTGTGGTATTTCCCATTGCTAGTTAAGTATTTATACAATCAAAACAAGTGTTAACTTCCTGTATTTTTTTTATTTTTTAAAGAAAAACAAGCAAAATTAGTAGTTGATTATTATAGGTTTGTTATAATCAAGCATAACAAAATAACATTATAGCCGAGAACTTCACAATACCTGGAAAATCAGTCCATTTATAACTTGAGCTATTAATTCCTTTCATTCTTTTGGAAACAACCATCAATATTTATTTATTGCCGCAAGGCATGGTCATAAACCACAATCCAGGTTTGCTTGAGCAACTTTGATTTTGATGTTCTAAAATAGAAGCAAATTTCAAATAGCACTCAGGGGAGTATATGACTCTCTTAATCGACTTGCATAACCTCTAATATTAAACAGGTCCAGCTAGAAATGTTTCTTCTTCTCCCAGGTTAAGTGAATCGGTGGTGGAATCATGAGCAAGCCGATTTCATAAAATCCAGCACTAGGCAAGAATTATGATATCCCTTTAGAGTTGCTAATCAACAGCATTTGATTTCCCCAGCTTATAAATCTGATATGGGGAGCCTATTGCCCTGTACTGCTGGAGTAGAACTCGCAACATCCCCAACCATTGGCTGACAAGGCCTGATGGGAGCTGGATGCAGCACAGAAAAGCCAGCAAAATGCAGATTATGTGGGGTTTGCAGCCAAAATAACAAATTCTTGTTTTGCTAGGCAAGCACAGGGCTAGTGCACAGAGAGTTCTTAAACTTCCTAGAGAGGACCCTCTGTGTGTGACCACTTCATTTGCCTCCTCTGGTTGGGAATTCTGTAACAAAGGAGATAATCCCTTACACTTCCTTCCGCATCTGAGGAGGCCCTCTCTTTCCACCATGCCTCCAAGCTGACTAGGTATACATGGCTAAAGCTTCTGCTTTCAGCCATGTTAGCTAAGACTACTAACATTTATTTTACTGTAACTTAGAACTACTTTTTTCTCCACACTACCTTCCAGTATTTGCTGCCTGCATTGAAATGTAAGTAAACTTGGGGTGGCAGCAGTAGGGGGTAATGCATTCCTTGGAGGCCGGATCTGCTGTGGATCCTGCCATCTGATGTGGTAGCCTCACCCTGTCTCATGGGTGAGCTGGCTCTGACGGCAGCTATTGACCCCTTGTTGCCTCAATTTTTCATTGCATATTTTTCTTCATTTCAGGGGAATACTGTTGTTGTAAATTCTGTTGAAATCCTGTTAGGTGTTTCTGTGTATCTAAGGACAATCAAATGGATTAGAACACCAAACACTGTGTTTCCAAAATGCAAAGTTTCCATTAATTCTTAACTGGGTCCCTATGACGTGGTCCTTTGGTTACCACAGGATCATGTGAAAGCCTACCTGTTTGTGCAGAGGCCTCTTCATTACAGGTGGCCATGCTGAATCAGGGATGCCTGCAAGGATAACCAGGCAGCAGGACTGACACCAGATGCAGGGCCAGAAGTGCTGCCCCAGGAATCATATAATATTACTGCCCCAATAATCATAATCACTCAAGTAATGTGTGAATGGGGCTTACACTGTAGGAAAATCTGTATTTTTAAGATTTTTCAGAATTGTGTAGACCTTAAGAGACATTCTTTGATCTGGGAAGAAGTGGAGGAGTAGGCAGACTCATCCATCCCACTCCATCTAGACAAGTCAGAGGAAACATCAGAGTTCAAAGATCCCTTCCAGCTTGGGGGGAAACACACACTCAAGGAGGATATGGAGCCAGTAGAGGGTGTAGCAGGGCAGCGGGTGTGACCTGGGAGAGCCCCCAGGGTTCTTTTCTATAGAATCAACTCATTAAATGCAATGTGTGCAGGTACTATTTCCATGGAACCATGGAAGCTGCAGATCAGTTAGCTTCAGATTAATCAGATTAATGCTCAGCTATAAAGCACAATGTATTATTACATTCTCTGGCACTGTAGCAAGTGCATGGAAAGAGAAAGAACCTGTCTCCACCCCTTGCTAACACCTGGTGAGTGGTGTGGCCCAGTAAGAGCATTAATAAATCTAAATGCTCTGGCACATGGAGGAAAGCCATCACACATTGCAAAACACAACACAAAAGGGTATATTCCCAACCTCAGAATCTACTCCATGATCAGCACCTGGTATCCTCAGGCAGCTGTTAGGACTCACAGCCAATGGCGAGGCCTCTTGGGGCCTTTGCTTCGAACTTGAAAAGGTTGCTCCTTAATGTGCAAGTGTGCGCGCTCTATAGCTCAAGTAATGTGTGTTAACTGAAAATGCAGCTGACTCTAAGGCAAACATTCCAGCTGCACACAAACAGATAAGAGCTGGCAACCTGCTCCAGATTGTGGCTTTTGCATGTTCAATTCTGTCAATGGTAAAAGCTAGTAGTCATAGTTATTTCTGATGTGAGCTTCAATTTGGGGAGTGTGTGTGTGTGTGTGTGTGTGTGTGTGTGTGTGTCTTTTCTGGTCCTTAGCTAACCCTAAACCTGCAGCATAATGGCCATGGCTCAGCGGTAGAGCAAATGCTCTGCATGCAAAAGGTCCCAGATTTAATCCCTAGTATCTCTAGGTAGTGGGATGCGGGTGGTGCTGTGGTCCAAACCACTGAGCCTTGGGCTTGCTGATCAGAAGGTCGGCGGTTCGAATCCCTGTGATGGGGTGAGCTCCCGTTGCTCGGTCCCTGCTTCTGCCAACCTAGCAGTTCAAAAGCGCGTCAAAGTGCAAGTAGATAAATAGGTACCGCTCCGGTGGGAAGGTAAACGGCGTTTCCGTGCACTGCTCTGGTTCGCCAGAAGTGGCTTAGTCATGCTGGCCACATGACCCGGAAGCTGTCTGTGGACAAACGACGGCTCCCTCGGCCTATAGAGCGAGATGAGTGTGCAACCCCAGAGTCGTCTGCGACTGGACCTAACGGTCAGGAGTACCTTTACCTTTATCTATAGGTAGTGCTGGAAAGCACTCCTGCCTGAAACTCTGGAGAGGTGCTGCCAATTAGTACAGACATTACTAAGCTTGATGGACCCAATAGACACGTTTTTATAGCTTCGTATCCCATTTCTAGTGCTTCAGGGCAGTGATACAAATATTCCTCCTCACTTGTATACACACTTCCTGTGCACAGAACCCCTAGTTATCAGGTCCAACAGTTCTGACCTAGCTTCCCTGTGATATGTACGCTTTATATGTGCATAGGATATGTTTCATAGGAAAACACTCAACTAAATCATTTCCCTCTGCTCTGGAGGCTGCAACGATCTGAACTGGGAACCGTTTTACCATTTTTCTGCAACTGTTTTTTTTGCAGATGCTCTGTGCGGGCGTAGATGACCCAGGCTGTGTCTATAAGCAGCCGCCCACATGGTCAACGGTCTCCTGTAACCAGCCTACCAGCGGAGCCATTTATTACAATTTTTTGTTTCCACCTTGGTAGCAGGTGGCAAAAGAGGAGGGTGTCAAAATGTGGAAGAACCTGGGCATTTAAAATGCAGGAATAATAGGCTTGGTATAATAGGTGACAATCACCAATTAAACCTGCCTAGCAAAGGACTCTTTGATCTCCCCTTTATCAACCTGTCATGGGTGCCTATTGTGGAGGTGAAACAGCCTTGGGCTTGAAAGGAGAGTGGAAACACAGGCTGGACCTTTGGGATTCTGTAAAAAGACTTATCTCCGAAAGCTGACAAAGAGCAGATGTGGGCAGGTTGTCATAGTGAGAAAGCCCCTAGCCAGAAAATGTGCCTGGAGGTGCCTAACTGTATACTGTAGGAACAAAGGACTGTGTAGGGGAAAATAAAAGGAAGATAATGGAACCAAACGTTTTTGTTATGGGTGGGGTGGGTGCATTAATAGCTATTTGATTTTCAGCTAAATATATCATGGGCAAAAGCAGAGTCTTGCTGGATCAGACTAAAAGCCCATTGAGTTCAGGGTTATATATTATTATTATTATTATTATTATTGCTACTACTACAGTATTAATAATAATAATAATAATAATAATAATAATAATGCACTGTGGCCTGCCGTTGTTTTATTGATTGTAGTTTAGAAATTATTTATTGTAATTGTTAAGAGTGGATTTCTGTTTAATTTTTATATGCCACTGAAGAAGACCATAGAATCATAGAATCATAGAATCATAGAATCATAGAGTTGGAAGAGACCACAAGGGCCATCCAGTCCAACCCCCTGCCAAGCAGGAAACACCATCAAAGCATTCCTGACAGGTGGCTGTCAAGCCTCTGCTTAAAGACCTCCAAAGAAGGAGACTCCACCACACTCCTTGGCAGCAAATTCCACTGTCGAACAGCTCTTACTGTCAAGAAATTCTTCCTAATGTTTAGGTGGAATCTTCTTTCTTGTAGTTTGAATCCATTGCTCCGTGTCCGCTTCTCTGGAGCAGCGGAAAACAACCTTTCTCCCTCCTCTATATGACATCCTTTTATATATTTGAACATGGCTATCATATCACCCCTTAACCTTCTCTTCTCCAGGCTAAACATACCCAGCTCCCTAAGCCGTTCCTCATAAGGCATCGTTTCCAGGCCTTTGACCATTTTGGTTGCCCTCCTCTGGACACGTTCCAGCTTGTCAATATCCTTCTTGAACTGTGGTGCCCAGAACTGGACACAGTATTCCAGGTGAGGTCTGACCAGAGCGGAATACAGTGGTACTATTACTTCCCTTGATCTAGATGCTATACTCCTATTGATGCAGCCCAGAATTGCATTGGCTTTTTTAGCTGCTGCATCACACTGTTGACTCATGTCAAGTTTGTGGTCTACCAAGACTCCTAGATCCTTTTCACTTGTACTGCTCTCAAGCCAGGTATCACCCATCCTGTATTTGTGCCTTTCATTTTTTTTGCCCAAGTGTAGTACTTTACATTTCTCCCTGTTAAAATTCATCCTGTTTGCCTTGGCCCAGTTCTCTAATCTGTTAAGGTCATTTTGAAGTGTGATCCTGTCCTCTGGGGTATTAGCCACCCCTCCCAATTTGGTGTCATCTGCAAACTTGATCAGGATGCCCTCAAGCCCATCATCCAAGTCATTGATAAAGATGTTGAATAAGACTGGGCCCAAGACAGAACCCTGTGGCACCCCACTAGTCACTTCTCTCCAGGATGAAGAGGAGCCATTGATGAGCACCCTTTGGGTTCGGTCAGTCAGCCAGTTACAAATCCACTGAATGGTAGTATTGTCTAGCCCGCATTTTACCAGCTTCTTTACAAGAATATCATGGGGCACCTTGTCAAAGGCCTTGCTGAAATCAATTAGTCAAAACTTGCCTGGTTACAGTTACTGGCTTTGGAAATAATTTGGTTTGTGCAACTGCACATGACATTTCATCGTAATTTATTTATATATCCGCATGTATCCAGTTTGTCAATATCATTGCATATGGAGATGAATCCACTAGCCATTGGGCTATGATATTGGGTTTTTAAAAGTTATCATTTTGAAGTTGTTTTATGTATGTAATAGATTTTGGTGGCAGTCAGCTATGTTTTACCCAGAGTACACCTATTAAAATTCACGAACCTAATTTAGTCACATTCATTAATTTCTATTCTGAGCAAGACTTCACTGAACACCACTCTCTAAATGTAGTTTTGTTTTGTTTTTGTATTTTTGTATCCATGCAATTCCATCTTTGACCAGCGCTTCCCCCCCCTGGGTGCTCTTTTTGTTGTTAAAAAGTGTAGCACTTTAACAACTTCATGGTGAATACCGGCACCTCTTTTTTGTTGTTGTTTTGTTAAAAAGTGTGACACTTACTGTAACAACTTCATGGTAAGTACTGGTACCTATTTTTCCAAGGGGGAAAAGCCTTGTCTTTGACACATTGTTATTAACAACTATTTCTCAATTTAGGGTTGTTGTTTGGCTGTTTTATTTGTCATTCACATGTGTGATCTCCCTCCCCATCGCTGTTGCTGTTTTTCCATTTTCTGGCGCTGAGTGCAACACTCCCTAAAAGCAAGCCAATGCCTTCTGCCATATGAAACTTGGCACTTGAAAGTCAGCTCTGCAATTCTGCCAATTAATCACAACTGAGAACACTTCATTTGTTGTTGTTTGTCAGTTTGGGGTGGCCACTGGAGCACCGGGTATATATTTGAACAGTTCAGCTTTTTAAAAAGCACTCTCATTTCCATCCATCTTCTCCCTCTTGAAAACTTTTGCAACTGCCCAAGTATTGTAAAATACGTTGGGTACATTATAGATCTATATTTGCATATCTATAGAGAGAGACATCTGTGCCAAATTGAGTGCTGACAATTTCCCTTTAAGAAATGTCATGCTGAATAAACAGAAAATGTTTAGAGAGCTAAATTAAGGAATTATGCATGTTTTCATTTGAACACAGAGGCCAAGTTCTTGCTTACTTGATGGTAGTCTGTTGTATAACCCATTCAAAGGGCAAAGGGCAGGGGGATGATGAGGTTCTTGGAAGAATGGACCAGTATCCTCCAATGAAAATAGGGATGCTGGATTCCATAATACTAATAAGAACAACAACAATAATTTTATTATTTATACCCCGCCCAGCCACCCCAGCCATTCTGAGCAGCTTCCCGCATATCTAAAAACATAATAAAACATTAAACATTAAAAAAAAACTTCCCTATAAAAGTCTGCCTTCAGGTTTCTTCTAAAGGTTGTATAGTTACTTATCTCCTTAGCTTGGGGGTTGCACAACTCCATACCCTCCAACATTCCTCCGATGAAAATAGGGGCATCCTTACCATACCCTCCAACATTTCTTTGATGAAAATAGGGACGTCCTAAGGCAGTGATGGCTAACCTTGACACTCCAGATGTTTTGGGACTACAACTCCCATCATCCCTGACCACTGATCCTGTTAGCTAGGGATGATGGGAGTTGTAGTCCCAAAACATCTGGAGTGTCAAGGTTAGCCACCACTGTGGACCTAAGGAAAAGCGGGATATTCTGGGATCAATTCAGAAATTGAGATGGCTTCTGAAAATCTGGGGCTGTCCCTGGAAAATAGGGACACATGGAGGGTCTGTGACTATATGCTGGTACACTGGGGTTCACTGTGTGTTTGCCTATACCCAAAAGTGCTACTGGCTTCCATATACGTCCGTCTCTAGGCCTTTCCAAAGCCACTGCTAAAATTCTCATTCTCTGCAGTTGGACTGAAGCCAGCTTCTCAAGAATGATGCTTCTTTACTTGCTTGTAGTTGAGAGCTCTACAAGGACCCAACGTGCCACATTCCACAGCCTGCAGTTAATAATCCTTTCATGGGGATTCATTAGAACTGAGCCTGTTGGATCTCTTGGACTTGTTGGTTTTCTTTCCCATGACTTTTTTTTTTTTTTTAAGAGGTATCTTTAACTTCAGACATATTCCTGTTAACTGTTTGCAAGCACAGAGGTGAAATGTGAATACATAAGCCTCATTGTGAAACTTCAAGGTCAGCATTTGACAACATGGTGAATGCATTATTACTTTGGTAGGTGTTAGTGCTTAGGCTGATGGATCTGTGATGACGCACTCATAGAATCATAGAATTGTAGAGCTGGAAGGGACCACGAGGGTCATCTAGTCCAGTGTTCCCCAACCTTGGGCCTCCAGATGTTTTGGGACTACAACTCCCATCATCCCTTGCTAGCAAGACCAGTGGTCAGGGATGATGGGAATTGTAGTCCGAAAACAGCTGGAGGCCCAAGGTTGGGGAACACTGATCTAGTCCAACCCCCTGCAATGCAGGAATCTGTTGCCCAACGTGGGGCTCGAACCCATGACCCTGAGATTAAGAATCTCATGCTGTCCTGACTGAACTACCCCTTGGATATCTCATAGATAAAAGTCATCCTTTGATGCTGATGTCACAATCATAAGCACATGCAAAGAGCCAGTGTGGTGTAGTGGTTAAGAGTGGTAGACTCGTAATCTGGTGAACCAGGTTCGCGTCTCCGCTCCTCCACATGCAGCTGCTGGGTGACCTTGGGCTAGTCACACTTCTTTGAAGTCTCTCAGCCCCACTCACCTCACATAGTGTTTGTTGTGGGGGAGGAAGGGAAAGGAGAATGTTAGCTGCTTTGAGACTCCTTTGGTTAGTGATAAAGCGGGATATCAAATCCAAACTCTTCTTCTTCTTCTTCTTCTTCTTCTTCTTCTTCTTCTTCTTCTTCTTCTTCTTCTTCTTCTTCTTCTTCTTCGCTGCCTTATGCTGAATCAGACTAATGGTCCATCTAATTCAGTATTGTATTCACCAGGGATGACTAACCTATTGGCCTCCAGATGATGTTGGAGCCTGATAAAATCTCCTACCAGTCCTGGCCATCATAGAAAATGCTGTAGTTTGTAGTCCATCACCATCTAGAGGCCCACAGGTGAGCCATGTTGGTCCACATGGGCAGGTAGCTGCTCTCCAGGGTTTGAGACAGGTGATGCTTGCATGTCACTAGTCTTCCTTGCCGTGCCTCTTCTTCCCAACTCATCACAGGTAGCAGCATCATTAGGGAACGCCCCTGAAAGAAGGAGCAGGCAGAGAGGGAGCCAACACAGGCAACACATTCTGGCAAGCATCGAAAATGTGTTTAGTTGTTCTATTAAATGTCACAGCATTGAGTTGAGTGGGCAACAAGCGGCTGGAGTGGCGAGCACATGGTAACAAAGTGATGGGTATAGTGTGAGTTTGTGTGTCTTATGCCCTGCATCCCATTAGCTTAGCCTGCTGCCCTCAGGTACAACAGAGGATGGTCTCCTGTTGCTAGTGTTGAAGCTTCAAGTGCCGCACATTGATATTTGAGGTAAGGGGTGGGGGGGGGGGAGAGAGAGAGAATCTTGCCCATTGCCAAAATGTCTTGAGCTGGCTTTGCACATTGAAACAGTCAAAATAAAGACAGTGGAGGATTGGCAGATGAAAATGATGGACTATATGGAACTCGCAGAAATGACCCGGAGATTACGCGACCAGAGGGAGGAGACGACGGAACAAGATTGGAGGAAATTTAAAGTGTATCTAAAGAAGTACTGTAAGATTTAAGTTAGGAAGAAGCTGGAAGAAATGACAGCCCACAGAGTTGTATTAAGTATTAATTAAGAGAAATATGAAGGTTTATTAGAACTATTTTGAGGATAGAAACTTAAGTTTTGATTGAAGAAATAGCTAAAGATGAGAAGGAATTACTTAAGACAGTTAGATATTGAAGTGCAGAGGGGGTGATGTGAGGAAGTCCCCCATACCATGAATTGACAGTATGAACGAAGAAAGTTTTATGTTTGTGTGTATTGTTGGAAGTTTATTTTGTTATGTATTTGATGTTTTGTTGTTCATGTTTTTCTTTGTTGTTGGAAACTTAATAAATATAATTAAAAAAAACAACAGTCAAAATAAAACTGGAGTTGTTATTAGGAATGCCAATGTGCCCGACACACAGAAATCTTGCCAACATGCCAGCACGAAATCTTAAGGTGGCTGTTTTCTCTGCCTAGCTCCCACATTTGGCTATTTTCATACAACATTAAATCAGTGCCAAATTATCCTGTTTATACCCTAATAAGGACTGTGAAGGGAGGGCAGACAAGCACCCCATGGGAAAGTGCTGGTATTTTAAACAATATCAGTCTTCCCCCCCCCCCCCAGCAAACCGCCTGCTTTTGGAGCACTTCCAAGCCACCTTCTTGGCATTCAGCGACAAAACCTGGACACCACCTTTGCTAACTATAGTCCAGCTTTCCAAACTGTTCTTCCCTACTGAAGAAGAACAATCTTTAATTATTTGTGAAAACAGAATATAGCAAGCAGAAGAGCATAGAAGTCGCATGACTGGGTTCTACGAGAGTCCCTGGGAAAAAGGGACACGTGGAGGGTATGAGTTTGGCAGTTATTTGCTGGGAATGGTTTAGACATGCTGTGGAGCCTTTGACTGTAGCACACAGAAATTAAGTGCATGAAAGGTTTCCTACCCAGCATAGGCAAAACTTTGCTTGCTAAATGTTTGTTTTGGGCAGATCTCAAAGGCAGCCCTAAAAACAATGGTTATCTGGAATGCTATGATTGTGTAAAGGGATTTGCATCAGCAGAAAACAATTCACATGTCTCCTCAAGAGTAAGGGCTGTAAGTTAATAACTAACTATGAAAGAATCAGCTTTGTGTTTAGCTGTTAATTTTTAATTAATCTGTTTTCCTTTGCCTCTCCAGGTTCTCTTCCAGCACCTTGGCTAATTATTAATAGACTTGGAAATGGTATTCTATCCATTACGTGAATGCAGAGCCCTAACAAGAGGTAAAGGGACCCCTAACCATTAGGTCCAGTCTGGGGTTGCGGCGCTCATCTTGCGTTACTGGCTGAGGGAGCCGGCGTACAGCTTCCGGATCATGTGGCCAGCATGATGAAGCCGCTTCTGGCGAACCAGAGCAGCGCACGGAAACACCGTTTACCTTCCCGCTGCAGCGGTACCTATTTATCTACTTGCACTTTGACATGCTTTCGAACTGCTAGGTTGGCAGGAGCTGGGACCGAGCAACGGGAGCTCACCCCATCGCGGGGATTCGAACCACCGACCTTCTGATCAGCAAGCCCTAGGCTCTGTGGTTTAACCCACAGCACCACCTGGGTAGCCTCATTGAATTTTGGGGTACACTCTTATTGCTTACTATTGCTGCTTTTGTGCATGATTTATTATTTTATCTGCTGCATTCTATTAGTTTTATTATTGGAGAACTTCATTGTGAACTGCTCTGGGAGTTGTTTTGCTGAAGTGTGGTACACAAATAAACTAACCAATTTCCAGACTTGAGACAACTTGCTTTAACGGTAGTAGGAATCAAAGTTTTTGGGAGCACATGCAAGGAAGGAAGTAGTTCTGTGGGATGCTAGCAGAGAACTGCTTGGACACTGAGGTCCAGTGCCGAGGGCCTTCTGGCAGTTCCCTTGCTGCGAGAAGCCAAGTTACAGGGAACCAGGCAGAGGGCCTTCTTGGTAGTGGCACCCGCTCTGTGGAACGCCCTCCCACCAGGTGTCAAAGAGAAAAACAACTACCAGACTTTTAGAAGACATCTGAAGGCAACCCTGTTTAGGGAAGCTTTTAATGTTTAATAGATTATTGTATTTTAATATTCTGTTGGAAGCCACCCAGAGTGGCTGGGGAAACCCAGCCAGATGGGCGGGGTATAAATAATAAATTATTATTATTATTAAACTGAACCTTAGACAGCAGCCATGTTGTTGTATGACTCTTCAGCATAATAAAAAATAATTTCACTTGCAACAGAAATCACATCTTGTTAAATAAGATTTGTTCTAGTTTTTGGTGGTTTGAAGTAGCAAATATTACAGACCCCATCTGTGACAATAATATATAGCTAGTTATCACATTTATATTCCATTTTGTTCTGCCAAGGAGCTCAAGTTGGCACACATGGTTCTCTACCTTCCCATTTTATCTTCACAACAACCCTGTGAGGTAGGTTAGGCTGAGAGACTGTGAGTAGCCCAAGGTCAGCCTGTGAGGTTCATGGCTGAGAAAGGATTCAAACTCTGGTCTCCCAAAAGTCTAACCACTACACTACCTTTAGGGGTAGCAACATAGCTGAGTGGTATACAGTACCACATGCTTTAAATCCAGGAGGCCACACATTCATTTCCTGATATCTCTTAAAAGATCTCAGCTAGCAGGTCTTGGAAACACCTCTGGCTCAGATGCTGGACAGCTGTAACTACCCCTCCCAGTTTGGAGTCATCTGCAAATTTGATGAGCATCCCCTCAATACTTTTATCCAAGTCATTTATAAAACATTGAACAACAAGCTCAGGACAGAACCCTGAGGCACTCCACTTGTCACTTTTTTTCTGGGAAGCATTAATGAGCACTCTTTGGGTTCAATCAGTCAACCAGCTACAAATCCACCTAACAGTTACCTCATCCAGCCCAGATTTTACCAGCCTCTCCATTTTTACTCCTCTCTTTGGCTGAAAAATCAGGCCTATTCCATCACCTCTGCCAGAAGGCATTGGGCCTCCCCCAATGGTAATCTACTGGCATCCATTCCATCAGGCTACCATCCCACCTAGTCACTGTAAAACTGTAAGGCATGAGGCCTGACCTTGCTTTCTTTCCTCCTCCTCCCTCCCCATCCTTTTTTCCTTGTATGCCATGTCTTTTAGATGGTATCTCGGGGCAAGTCTTATGACTAATGACTTTTATAGGTCGCTATGGGAGCCTTTTCAGCCAAAAAAGGAGTAAAAATGCTTTAAATGAATCTATCAGCAGTGTCACTGGGAAAGAGCATGGAGCAGATGAACAGAGTATGGAAAACAAGCCCTGCGAGGGAAGATTGAAGCATGTTTAACCTGAGGAGAGAAGACTGGGGTGGGGTGAACATGACAGCACTCTTCAAATACCTGAAGGGCTGACACACTGAAAAGGATAAAGACTTAGGCTGTGTACATGCCATACATTTAAAACAAATGACTTATCCCAAAGAATATGGGGAGCTGTCATGCCAGACAAATTTCATTTCTTTCTTTCCTTTTTGTTAAAATCACAAGTTTGGTGGATCAGGGGAATGCTGTGGACATAGTGTATCTTGATTTCAGTCAGGCTTTTGACAAAGACCCCCCCCCCGATATTCTCTGTGCTCTGTAGCCTGATGGAATGCCTGCCATTAGATGATAATTGTGCTTTGGCATATTATTAATTAATGGTATATTGACTTCACTAAATTGACTGCTCTGCCTCTGTGGTCAGAGGCAGGCCGAATTGCTTCCGAATACCAGTTATTGGAAACGGCAGGAGAGGAGAGTGCTCCTGAGCTCAGGTCCTGCTTGCAGGTTTTCCAAAGGCATCAGGTTGACCACTGTGAGAACAGGATGCTGGACTAGATGGGCTACTGGCCTGATCTAGCAGGCTCTTATGCTCTTATGTCTGCAGTGATGTGTGTTTTATCTGTGGGTACTGGCTGGTTTTGCTATCCATTTGATGCTTTTATGTCCATATGCAACTTTATTGCTTTTACATTTTCACTGATTCGAAGTGTTTCTGTTGTGGTGTGTGTTTGACCTGCCACTCACCTTTTAAACTAAGGCATACAACTCTACACCCAAACAAATATTAGACTTGTATTTGCAGAAGCAAACCCTGAGCAAACTCGAGATGCACATGCCTGGATCTGAATATTCAACCTTGGGTGAACTCAATTTCCTTAATGGCTGAATGATAACTTTAGGGCACTTGGAATTCAGAAGATAAAAAAGACAGGGCTTTAAAAAAGAAAAAACACATAACAAAAACTCATTTTTATTATCTTAGCAACAAAATCATGAACACATTGCAAACTGGATGTAAAAAGAACTTTAATCTCTAAAAGGAGGGGGTTTTTTTGGTAAGATATTTTTTTTCTGACACAAGAACACCGATAGCTTCTCTTCTTGTATCTAAACCTTAATTGAGCAATTTCATTCAACCTGAAAACTATATATATATATACATATATATATATATATATATATATATGTATATATTGGTCGCAGTCCAAGTTGGAACAAACCAGGCACAGATAATCCCTTTTATTTCAGTGGGCTTAAGCGTGCTCAGTTCTGCATTGGATCGTGGCCACTATTCTCAACTGCACTTTGCCGGCTGCGCTGTGCCAGAATCTCGTTCCTGACTTTGTTTTTGAAGGGAAGCTGCTGTTCATCAGCATGCCAGTTTGGCTGCGTCTCATGTTTTGGAACAGAGAGCTGCACAGTTAACTGGGAGCACGCAATTTCAAGGGCACTCTTAAAAAAAGAAAAGAAAAGTGGATCTGTAAGAAAAGATGTCTTTTATTCCCATTTACTGTGACTTAATAAAAAAATCCACCCCGAACCATATTGCTATTTTTCTTAGTTTCAAACACAGAAAGAGTCCTGCTGGGTCAGATCAAATTGAGCCTTCTCTTCTCACGATGGTCAATCTTATGCCTTTTGGAAACTCACCAGCAATAGCATTTAGGGTTGCCAGCTTTCTTACTTGCCTTGGTGCTCTGCCTGATTTCCACCCTGAGAAGCTCAGGAGTACCTAGGTAGTCCTACCACTTATGCTCACAGTACTCTTGGGAGGCAGGTCAGATGGAGAAATAGCAAATGGTCCAAGATCACTGGATAAACTATGGCTGAACATGGGGTTATACTCATCTCTCCATTCTGAGCCCACAATTCTAGCCCAGGGAAAGGAACTTGTTTCAATCCAAGGGCCAGTTCCTTTCTGGCCAACCTTTGGAGGTCCACGTGCCAGTGGCAGGTGGAGCCAGAAGCAAAAGTGGACAGGGCAACAAATGTAGATTTTACCATTGTACAATGTGTACAACAGACATCTCGCTCTACCCTCTATCCAAACAAGAGGCATTATCAGAGTTCAAGAACACATGCCAGACAGGCAAAAACATTGTGTGTGCGCGTGCGTGCGTGCAAAGCAGAGCCAGTGAGGGCGTGGCCTAGGAAGAGTTCAAAGGGCCACATAGAAATGCCCAGAGGGCCATATTTGATCTCCAGGCCCAAAGTTTCCCACCCTTGATCTAACCATTACACAACACTGGATATGGTATTCGGTGACAATGTTAATCTTACTCAGAGAAGACCCGTTGATCTCAGAGGTTCAGCTCTGTGACTAATGCTAAATATCTGTTTCAAGGTAAAGGTAAAGGTAAAGGACCCCTGGACGGTAAAGTCCAGTCAAAGGCGACTATGGGACTGCGGCACCCATCTCGCTTTCAGGCCAAGGGAGCCGGGGTTTGTCCACAGACAGCTTTCTGGGTCATGTCGCCAGTATGACTAAACTGCTTCTGATGCAACAGAACACCATGACAGAAACCAGAGAGCACAGAAACACTGCTTACCTTCCCGCCAGAGTGGTACCTATATATCTACTTGCACTGGCATGCTTTCGAACTGCTAGGTTGGCAGGAGCTGGGACAGACCAACAGGAGCTCACTCTGTCGTGGGGATTTGAACCACCAACCTTCTGATCGGCAAGCCCAAGAGGCTCAGTGGTTTAAACCACAATGCCACCCACAGTTTAACTGCAGCCTGGCACATATATACTTGCAGGTAAGACACAGGTAGCCCCCTGACAGTTCCTGAAGCTTCCCTGTTTATTCGTCCCATCGGAGTTCTTTCCCTCCTTATTTGTGCTGGCCTTGAAAATCCTTCTCCCCTCTTCTCTTTCTCTCTCGTATGTGGAAGCTGACTACATGTGTGCCGTGTTGCTCAAGCGAATCTCCATCTGATGTAGGTAGGACTTGTGGATGTTGGGGGAGTGTGGCATCCCCACAGAGCACAGAGAGCGTCATGTGAAACCTCATCCACTAGCAGCACACTAGCTCTTAAAGAGGCTGCCCAATGATGATGATGACGATGATGATAAATTTATTATCCACCCTTCAGCAGGTTCCAAGGCTGGCTACAACAATTTAACCTCGGCCAATAATGCGAGATGAGCACCGCAACCCCAGAGTCGGTCACGACTGGACCTAATGGCCAGGGGTCCCTTTACCTTTTACAGTCACAGGAATAGGGTGAGCCCTCAAAGCACGCATCTCAGGTGTCAAAGGCCAGGGCAAATAGGTGTGTTTGCGGCATACACTGAAAGCTGTATCGTGAAGAAGCCAGACAGAATCATACAGCAGCTGGGAATATAACTTTTACCTCTGTGATTTCTACCACCCATTCTGCTGTGCCCTATTCCATGGCCACCCTGAAGCTTTTTTTCACTTGGACAATCCATTCCACATCATCGAGAGATAACAACTTTTATTTCTTTTATTATTATTTGGGGAGGGAGGGTGTGTCATGCCCTGCCGATGATCTTTGCACAGGGCTTTGCTGACATTCACAGACCTTGAAATCCATCTGGTTTTGCTTGATCAGCCAAGTCCTAAAGGGAGAAGATACTTTTTAAGTCCTCCACGCAGCAAATATGCTGGTGACCGCTCAGAGAGGTGAAGACCAAAGGCTGTCCTTTGAAATGGAGTGGCTGAAAACCAGCTATGCAGCAGTCCCGTGATGGGGTCTCTGTGCCTTTTGAAAACAATGGGATTTAAGGATTTTAACTCGCTTGGCTGGATCGAGAGAGGTTTATCAGAGGTGATTGCAACTCTGGACAAAACTATATCATGGGGCAATGGAGAAGAACTGATGAAAAGAAAGACACCGTTGGGGCTTGGATTGCATCCCCGTGTCCCTGAAAAAAGTTTTACAGAGCTCAACACCAATTCAAGAGCTGCCACATAATTCTCAAAAGGCACCGGAGAGACTCTAGGGGTGAGGCAGAGGTACCTGAGCTCATTCTACTGCTGCAGCAACTTGCCGGAGGAGGCTGCTGTTGCCTTCTCTCCACCAGTGCCACCACAGCAGATACAAAAGGGGTGGCATTGAGGGAGTCAGGTGATGCCAGAGACCAATGGTGATTTGTGTAGTCTTATAAAGCTGCAAACTCTGGCCCACCTCTTCAATTTGAGCAACTTGTTCTTCAGATGTTGGCTGGGCTATCCACTTAGATGGGGCATTTAGCCATAGTGAATCTGGGTAGTGTTTTTTAGATTGACCTTGAAGCTCTGCTAATATTATAAATTGTAAAGCTTGGGTGTCATGGCAGAAAGGTGGTTTACAAAAGCAAGCAAGCAAACAAACAAATAATAGCAGTTGCTTCCAGGTGACCTTTTTTCGATCATTCATACTGATCTGCAGGGCTGAATTTAGGTTTGATGAGGCCCAAGCTAACCACAGAGCCTAGGGCTTGCTGATCAGAAGGTCGGTGGTGAGCTCCCGTTGCTCGGTCCCAGCTCCTGCCAACCTAGCAGTTCGAAAGCACGTCGAAGTGCAAGTAGATAAATAGGAACTGCTCTGGCGGGAAGGTAAACGGCGTTTCCGTGTGCTGCCCTGGTTCACCAGAAGCGGCTTAGTCATGCTCACCACATGACCTGGAAGCTGTCTGCGGACAAACGCCGGCTCCCTCGGCCTATAGAGTGAGATGAGCGCCGCAACCCCATAGTCGTCCGCGACTGGACCTAATGGTCAGGAGTACCTTTACAGGAATGTTTAATTTGTACACTGCCATATTTCTACACTTACTCAGCCGGTAGTTAGAAGGATTTACCTGGAGGATTGTGGTTTTCTCTGTTGAGTTCTGCATGGCTTATATCTAATCTGTTTTTCTACTTTTTAATGTTTGCATTTTAAATAGCTGACTCCTTATACAGAGCCATTAGTCATTGGTGACATTGGCTTACCCACGTTCTAGTGTCTCAGAGTTATGACAGTGATCTTCACTGAGACGTTAATCAGCACAGTGGCAGTGTAAAGAAAACAGAGGATAAGTCGTTGAGGCATTGGCACAGACATAAACAGCCAAGCTGTCTGGTAAAAACCTCATGGACTATCTTTACTGAAAGAGAAGAGGTCAAGCTCTCAGGCCCAAGGGCGGGCGGGCAGCTTGAAGGCCAAAAATGGGCGATCTGGCAGTACATGGAAAAAGAACTCTGTGGCCTTCTTATTTGTTTATTTGTTTATCTGAAGGATTTATAGCACACTCTCCATTGAGTATTTTGCATTCTGGAGCAGGGAACACTAAGCAATAATGCAAATATGCAGGAAAAGAGATGACAAGATAGAGAAGTTACAAAAAAAAAAATCAATAAAAAACAGGTCCAGTAAATAAGGAACAAATTAAGAGCTGCATTATAAGGAGAACAAAGCTAAACTATGAGGAGGACAATTGAAATTATTGGTTTAACCAAATATATGAGTAAAGAAAGCAGGATATTCAACCAACCAAACAACCAGATGGTCTTAGCAACAGTTCCCACCCCATGTGGACAGGATTCCTGCATTGCAGGGGGTTGGACTAGATGACCCTCAGGGTCCCTTCCAACCCTACAATTCTATGATTCTTTCTCTCACCTTGGAGCAACTGGACAGCTTCCACTTCTACTTGCCGACCCACTCAGGCTCTCGCCGTGAACCTTTGCCTTACGCAACAAACTAATTCAGCTGAGGGAAGGTAGCACACCTGGTAGCTGAACGTGACATGGGATTGGCCCTCTGGCATCATGTGACTCAGTCAGCCAAGGGGATTGTGGGTTGTTTGTGTCAGTACCCAATGAGTTATACGGACGGATCTAAACAACAAACACCGTTTATTTTTTACAATTTACAGTGGTGTAAAATAAAGGGTGTAGGGAATGAAATGATTGTTGCCTTTTCATTGTTTAAGGACGCTTTATTCAGACGTTGGATTAAAAACGCTTAACCTAGATGCACAAAGGTTGCATATACCTGTGATTGGTGGTTAACACTTGACTTTATCCGATAAGAAACTAGCTTGAGCTCGAAAAATGGTCAGAGCATGAAAAGCAGGGCAGCTTGCGGTCAGCATGTATTCAATATTAAGACAATCTTGGGGGGGGGATGTTCTGTGTATGTGTCAATAAATTTGTCTAATGGGGCTTATGACCATATTTGTATAGTGATTAACTTGGGAAGTGGACAAATTGTGAGGCGTTATTTCCCCAGCCCTGTCTATGTATGGTCTGCCTGTGATGTCACAAACAGACATGGCAGCTGAGGGGGAAAATGTAGTTTCTTATTCTAGGATTTCAAACCCAGGGGGGCAGGAGGAGGAGGACATTTTTCAGCCCAGGGATGCATTCCAGGGGCTCCCAGTCCTGCAGTGCATCAATTTACACTAGTTTACATTGAATTGCATTTGCCATTTGCTCGCCTCTTCACACAGTTTGGAACAGTCCTTTTGGAGCTCTTCATAATCGCTTTTCTTTTTAACTATCCTGGACAATTTTGTGTTATCAGCAAACCTGAAGAAGTTAAAATGCTTTGGTTCTTGGGGTATTCTACTTTCCACACCTCTCCATTTAGAGAACTATTTATTCCTGCAACTTAATCCATTTTGGCTCCACAAGAGAACCTCTCCTCTTATTTCTGCCAAGCTTCCTGCAGCCAATCGGAAGCAACGTTTTGGAAGTCAAACGGACTTCCATTCGACTTCCAAGGTACGGCAGCCATACCTGGTGTTGCGTTCGCTGCGGGTTGCGAACGGCGCGGGTTACAAACACGCCAAACTCAGAAGTACCGGAACGGATTACCGGTACTTCAGGATTCAGCGGGTCGCGCATGCACAGACTCGTCAAATCGCAACCCGCACAGAAGCGGCGCTGCGGGTTGTGGACTGCTCAGGATGCGAACGGTGCTCCGGAACGGATCCCGTTCGCATCTAGAGGTACCACTGTATAAGGAAACCAAACCAATGCAAACAGGAACTGAAGCACAGGGTCACGCCGTTTCTCCTGGATTTTTGAAAGGATATAAACTTTTCACTGCTGCTATTTGAAGGCCAGGCGTACTGGGGATTGAGGACACCACATTGATGACCCCTGAATAAGAGGATGACACCCCACCCCTAAACTTTGTGACATTGCTGAAGGGCAGAACTCAATAATGTGGTCAGGGAGGAGTGGGAATGGAGCCAGGGCTGTCAATCAGAAGAACCTCAGACTGCCAGAATATTTTTTGCTTATGGCTTCATTGCTCCTTCTTTCTCAAGGAGAGTGTTAGGTGGCATAGTTATATATGTACCACCATACCAAAAAAAGGCCACCCAAAGTTTGATCTGTGTTTCCTACCTCTCGTTTGCCTACTTGTGATGTTTGCTTTTCTGTATGGTTTGTGTGGCACTGTATGTTGACCTGAGATCGCTTCACACTGCTCAGATGAGTGGGTTCTTTCCATGTAGAAATCCTCCTGTCACAGAGTATTTTTTCAGACTCCATACAGGGACGCGGGTTTGCCGATCAGAAGGTCGGCGGTTCAAATCCCCGCAACGGAGTGAGCTCCCGTTGCTCGGTCCCTGCTCCTGCCAACCTAGCAGTTCGAAAGCACGACAAAGTGCAAGTAGATAAATAGGTACCGCTGCAGCGGGAAGGTAAACGGTGTTTCCGTGCGCTGCTCTGGTTGGCCAGAAGCGGCTTAGTCATGCTGGCCACATGACCTGGAAGCTGTACGCCGGCTCCCTCGGCCAATAATGCGAGATGAGCGCCGCAACCCCAGAGTCGGTCACGACCTAGCCAACCTAAGCCTCGTGTGGATCCCTCCACCAACCCCCACCCTTCGGGATGAGGGAAGCAAGGCTCCTGTGCTTGAGTTACAGCATCCCTGGATGAAGCCCTCTGCAACATGTGCCATATTATAGTTTAAAATGCTTCCTATTAGGAAAGGAGAGGTGGAACCTGAGTGCTTGCAATAGGGCTGTGTATATGTTCTTTTTTTCCCCCAATGAGCACACCAAGGTAACCTAAACCTCTTAGCCATTGGTTGAGAAAATTAGATTTTTAAAAAAGAATAATTTAGCTATATACATACAGAGGTTTTTTTTGCAGCTGGAACTCACTGGAGCTCAATTCTAGCCCTTCTCAGGAGAACAAGGGAGGTGTTCATGGTGCGTTTTGGCACCTCTTTTTCTAGAAAAATAGCACTGTCTATATATTTTTATGATGTGTTTTCAGCCTTGGGCTCCTGTGGAAGGAAGAGCAGGACAGGAGGAGCTTTTCTCAGGTGAATTGTACTTGAGGAAAGGTATCTGTGAGCATCCTGGCTCAGGCCAGGGTATGCAGGTCCATGACCATCAAGTTTGAGGTCAGCAGCAGGAATCTGGTTCAGTTCCAATTAATCTAGCTGATTATTTCGTTTAGTTGCAGCTCTAATCTCAAGGAATGTAAATTCAGACCCTGTTAAGCATTTTTGCTTAGGCTGCACAATTTATTTCATTTCAGAATACCATAGAGGACCCCTCCAGACTGGTGTCTTATTGCAGGTATATTCTGCAACATGTCCTTAACATGATAATATTGCATTGGTGATGGATTTATTCTACTTTGTTAGTTTTCTGTGATGCTTCCTTTATGCTGCCACATGTTTGCTGTCCAGAGGGACTATAGCACAACAAAAGCCGGAGAAATAAAAACCAGAACACTGGTGGTATAGAAAATTATGGGATTTCAGCAAGAAGCTATGGGATAGGCAATGACCAGAAGTGAAGCAACATGACTAAAAACTTTAGCAGGTGCACACAGTATTGAAAGTGGGCTTGTGTGTGACTGCCCCAATAGCATTAGGTGTGCAAATCATCATGAATGTGCAATAAAAGGGATGTCTGCAGGTGCTAAAGATGGCAGGGAGCTATCAGAACACTGAAACTCTGTCCTATGACCCTCTTGGGAACTTGAATTTTAACACCCACCCACCCACCGCTCTCATAGACAAATATCCTTTGCAGCAAATTTAGATCCCTGGAACAATGAGAGGAAAGCAGGACACTTTCAGGTACTCTCCACTAAGTACCAAGGGAAGGATTTGAAAGCTGAATCATATGGAAATACTCAGGTTCACTATTTTCTGGAATCCCCCTCACCTCTGTTTACGTTGCATCTGCTATGTAATTGGCTGGCAGGCTGACTACTCAATTGTTTACTTTGTTATTGTTGGAATTAGCGCTGTGCCAAAATCTGTCATCCAGTTTCTCAACAGGTTTCATCCTCAGTCTAAGACTTCCATTTTTCTGCCTCCTTCTTGGGGCCATTGAGAATTTCTTTATAATTTTGGTGTGTTGGGGATTTCATTTCATTTCATTTCTGATCTTAATCATAGCAAGGTGGCCATGGGTGGGGTGTGATTTTCTTTCCCTGGAAACGTTTCTCCAGCTCTCTGTCCTGGGTCTGGGTCTGGGTCTGGGTCTCTCTCTGTCTGTCTGTCTGTCTGTCTGTCTGTCTGTCTCTCTCTCCAGTGTGGTGCAGTGGTTAAGACCGGTAGACTTGTAATCTGGTGAACCGGGTTCGTGTCTCCGCTCCTCCACATGCAGCTGCTGGGTGACCTTGGGCTAGTCACACTTCTTTGAAGTCTCTCAGCCCCACTCACCTCACAGAGTGTTTGTTGTGGGGGAGGAAGGGAAAGGAGAATGCTAGCCGCTTTGAGACTCCTTCGGGTAGTGATAAAGCGGGATATCAAATCCATCCTCCTCCTCCTCCTCCTCCTCTCCTTCTCTCTCTCTCTCTCTCTCTCTCTCTCTCTCTCTCTCTCTCTCTGTGTGTGTGTGTGTGTGTGACATCATAGGGGCAGAACTGAACCCCCACCGCACATCTTAACGAACCAGAGCTACAGCATTCTTTTGTTATTTCTTGTCCTGGTTAAGAACCTTCTTTATTATCTCTCTTAAAAAAAAAAAAAAACAGTCCCTGAAAATTGCAAGAAGTGTGTCCCTTTTTAAAAGGAGGAAATGAACTGGCCCTCGCAACGATCTCATTAATTTGCCTCCCCTCCTCCAAAGAAGGAGGAGGTCACGCGAGCAACAGCCGCCTTTAAAGGCTAATAACTTTGCTCCTTCTGGAACGTGAAATATGGGAAGTGCAGAATTGTTACTGGAAAGATCAGCGAGACCCATTCCCATCGGTCACTGCTTCAGTGTGTGACATGCGAAATGTGTGGTTTGTTTCTTTTTTAAAAAATGCCCCTAGTATAATAGATGTATAGGCTATTTCTCAGGCTTTTTATAAAAACTCTCAAGAATTTAGGGGTTTTCATCTTCTTTTAAAAAAAATCTATTTCCAGGAAAACTTAGAAGAATCTGGCCAGAACATTATCCGAACATTTGCTGTTGTTTCTCTGTTTGGGAAGGGAAGGAGTGGTGGGTTGAAGGAGATCTTAACTTCTGCCTCTGCTTTCTCCTTGGAATTCCCCCCTCTAGGCTTTTACTCTCTTGGCCTTCCGTAACAGTTCCAAAGCTTGCCTTTATCATGTATTGGAAATCTGGATTGTGAGTTTGGGGTGGGGAGCTACTGGAAGATGGGTATTTGCAAGGAGAAAGTGGCAGATTTCTGAGCACGAGTTTCCCTTAAGAGTGTGTATACCCGGGAGATAAACAACTATACGATTTTTAGAAGACACCTGAAGGCAGTCCTGTATCAGAAAGTTTTAAATGTTTGGTTTATTGTGTTATTATATTTTGGTGGAAGCGTATAAATAATAAAATTATCATCATTTTTCTGCAGGGGTTGATCTCGACAGTTTAATGTTCTGGGTGTTACGTTTTGCACATTCATCATGGATGGTACACA
Source organism: Darevskia mixta (assembly GCA_034641385.1). Lineage (NCBI taxonomy): Eukaryota > Metazoa > Chordata > Lepidosauria > Squamata > Lacertidae > Darevskia > Darevskia mixta. Next base: position 1,542,118 of record JAWWNH010000062.1, on the reverse strand, counting down.
GTGGAGCCAACTATGCTTTGTATCAAGTGCTAGTCTAACTCAGAGTAGACCCATTTAAATTAACGCATCTAAGTTAGTCATGTTGGTTGATCTTAATGGGTTTATTTCTTTAAAAAAGTAAAACGTATCTTAATGGGTCTACCGTGAGTAGGACTAGCCCTGATTTCTTTCTTCTTTTTTTAACAGTTGTAAATTGCCATTATGATTTTGCCCAAGCTGGTACACAATTAAAGTGCATAAGGCCAGCTTGCCTTTTTCTCTTCACATATATGTGATGGTTTTTCTCACCAAGCGTAATTCTTTTGTTTTGTCTCCTTTGCATTTTTTTTAAATAAAAAAAAAAGATTTTGAAGACGTGCTTCCAACTATTCAAGAAGAAGTGGCTTTTTATGACATGAAAGCATTAGGATGTCTCCAAGGTACTGCAAATAAAATAATTTATGGTAAATGAAATTACTGCTGCTGGGAAAAAGACTTGCCTAATGTCAGTGTGCAGTGGGGGAAACCAAAGCAAGCCGGCTGGTGGGGATGTGCTTATGGGTCATACACACAGAAATGTGTATGAAGAATGCCAGGCCAAGGAATGGGGAATATTTGCTGAAACAAGAGTGCTCTGTGTTGAGACATCAGTCTCTTTATTGGAGGTTGGTAAAAGGTCTTGGAATGTGAACATAGCCACATCTTTTCAGTTCACCACTGGGCCGTTCCATTTTTTTATTGGCACATTGCTCAAAGTTGCTATGAATGCGTAAAGCGTGTAAGTCACAGGGGTAATGAGCATCACTCCTAGACGTACTACCTGTTCCTTATCAGGGAACCTTATTTATTTGCGAGATGCACTATAAAGGAAGGAGGAAGAAACTTGGGTGATCTTTCAGCTAAATTATACTCAGAGCAGACACACTGAAATCAATGACTTGCATTGGCTACTACCCCTTAAATTTAATACGTTATAGGGACAGTAGATTCTAATAACTCACTGACAATATCTTGAAGCATGCAATATAATCTTCTGACACATGCATTGTTGTCTTGCTGCAGCCTCCCTCAACTACAGCTCCCATCAGCCCTAGAGGGGCATCTTTATCTGCATAGAACTTAAGTCCCTCCTCGCACCAACACAACATGTGCAGAAGAACCAAAAGGGGAAGATAATAGTCCTGTTGAGGCATGCATAAAGGGGCGACTGAGAATATGTGGCTAGCCCCAGCTCTAGATGCCACCATGCGTGCTGACCATGGGCACCTTCCCCTGAGGAACCAAATGCCCCCCATTGAACACCACAGTTCAGCGGCACATGGAGCACACTAGAAGGGAGGTTATGGAATGCAGTGCCCATCCACAGGCCAGAGGGTTGGTCTTTTAAGGCCCTGAAGTTCTCTATATGTTGGTGGAGCCTGCGAGTGGTAGCCAGGAGAAAGAGGCTTAAAGGTTTTATTTTTTTATTTATTAAAATTAAATGCTGCTTGATCGCACCAAACAAGAAATTAAAATTATCAATAAACACAGTTATAAACAAGTTTATCCTGCAAACTCTAACCTCGCTGTTCTTGCAAACATGTGTTTTACTACTGAACTGTCATCTCTCCCCAATAAGCAACAGATAACAATGATTTTCACCATGACATTCTTGCTCACTTTCCTGGGGCATCTGGCTTTTCATAGTGGAAAGTTGGTTGGTGAGTAAGATGCAACTTTCCTCTCTTCTGGGAAGCCGTTTCCCAACATTCATATTCCAAGAGCTGTCCCTATTGGTGCAAAAGGCCATCTTGAGATTAGCCTTTAAAGAAGAAGATTGGGAGTGCATCCAGGACCCAAATTTGCACACAGTGTATGGGGGAGCCTGTTATTCTGTGTAATATAAATATTTGTAGAATGATACTTAAGTAATTATCCATGCAAGAGGGAAGATGTTTATGCACGCTGAAGCAAAGTTTGCTAGGAGAGGCTGATATTTCACCGCTCCCAAGGGGACTTCATAGGAATGGAGATTTTCTTCTCTGGCCCGCTCGCCCTGACATACGACTTTAATTTTTGAGGGAAATTGGCACTGCGGCATCTTGGTACCGCTAAGCAATCCATCATCCTCAGTAAATGTGGGTGTGACAGTTGAAAATGCTAGCCTTCTTAAAGCCATAGTACAAGACATCTCAGATCCACCCCACAGGAACCACAAGTCTTGGATAAAGTTTCACACAGGAACCTGCAGTGGGAAGATAGCTCCTGGGTCATTGCTCTCTCTAAATATCTCTAAACAGAGTTCTTTGGAATGATGGTCTAGACTAAAGGACAGCATTGGCAGAAGATCAAACATATGGCTTCGCTTCATGTCCCTGTTAAATGAAGTGAGTTCACAAAGGGCTTTTTCTCAGCCCCCTCTTCTCTATCTAGCAATCTCATGATGTTCTGTTTACTAGCTGCTATTTTCTTGTACCCATTCTCGATCAATAATTGCCTGTTTGATCTTTCGCACTATTTGAGCAATGGCTTCAAAAAAATAAAATAATTGTTAGCGTGAGTTCTGAAGATGCTAATTGCCAGGTCCCAGTTGATTCTCCTAAGTCTTTAAAAGTGAAATGCGGGCTGTAGATTACCCTGGCTTAATGGTATGTGAATGTGAATGTGCACAGACACACACTGCAAAATGCTAGGGCTCTGCTCTCCCTACATTCAATATTCAGGTGTCATTCACCTTTCCAGGTGTTGGACCATCATTTGGAGGTAGCAATGGCCTGGATGAAGAGACTGAGACTGGATATTGAGATGATGGAGGTGCTGAGGGTAGATGGGGCCATGTCCAGGAACTGGGGGTGGGGGGGTACTCCCCCTAGTGGAACAAATAGAAAACTTGGGGGTATTCATGGATCCAGTGTTGTTACTCCAGTGTTGTTACTTTACAGCTGATTTGCCAGCTGTGATGCTTCCTGTTCACAGTAATCAATACTCTAGTACCGTATTGGCCTGAATATAAGCCTCACTCCCCCCCCCCCAAATTCCGACCGTGAAAAGTTAAAGTGTGGTTTATATCCACCACCTTACAGTATGCAGCCAGGAGCGCAGGGCAAACAGCCCCAGGAGCCTGGCAAAGTGCCCCCTGCCCCACGCGCAGTCCCCTATTCTCTTCCCCAAGGCAGGAACGGGAGAGAGTGAGGAAGGGGAAAGGCCACCAGCAATGCAGCTTCCTGCTGCCGCCGCCCAGTATGCAGCCAGGAGCAGCGAGGAATAGAGTGGCTTATATTCGGGCCAATACGGTAACTGCCCTGTTAGACTACTACATTACCCTACTGCAGCTTGTGCAGAATGCAGCCACCAGACTGTTGTCTGATGCATCACTGTAGAATCATGCAACATAAATTCTTCAGAAGCTGCACTGGCTGCGTATTTGCTACTAGGCATAACCCAGGGTACATTAGTGTAAGCCCTGAATAACTATCTGTCAATTATTTATAAAGTAGTTATAAATGTAGACAGTGAATCTGAGTAACCTCTGACCAGAAATTATATATATGTGTGTGTCTTAACAATTTTGTCAATCACATCGCACTACACCTTCTGTAAAATAATCACGCTTTGTCTCCAAATGAGTGAAATTTGTTACCACGACACTCCTTCTGGCGACCTATTCAAGCCTTCCATTCCCCTAAAAGGTAAAGGAATTCTAAATTTCCAGTCTAAATTTACTCATTTCCTGTTTATGTGCATTTGCCCTCATGCCAACAATTGTCCTTTAATATAAGGAGGTTTTTTCCCACTCCACTTGATGTTCCTACCATAGCTCTATTTACGGAGACTGTGAGTGTCCACCTTCGGCTTACATTTTGCCAGACTAAACAATATTGAGTCTCCTCTTTTTATTCTGTCTGGACACTTTAAATGGTTTTCTGTGAGCCAGTTCCAGTTTGCCATCACCTTCCTGAAAATGGTTGACCACAGTTGTACACCCTGTCCCAATGTGGTCTTCCTGGTGTCTTTTACAAAACTTCCAGTGTTTACACTCCCTTTGCTTGGGCTGTTGTTCTTAATTCTCCACATATCATATGTCAAAATGTGCCATATTTGGTCTATATGAGGGGTAGCTAACCTTGTGCCCTTCAGATATTGAAATATCATCCGCTCCAGCCAGCATAGCCAATGGTCAGGAATGAGGGAGATGTAGTTCAGTTCCATGTTGGCTATTCCTGGTCTATATATTCTAGAACTGAGGTAAAATAAATGACTGAAATTAGAATTCCAGCATATGGTGGGGGGTGGGCAAAAAGTCAGGACTCAAAACAGGAGGCCATTTTGGGATGAATTCACCACATGCTCTGTGTGTGTGTGTGTGTTACCATTTAAAAATGGCAATGGCTTTGCCCTTGCTGCTGCTGCAGGCAGCGTTCCCTTCTCAGAGGCCCAATCACCATTTTCTTTCCTCACAAACCCTAATAGACACAGCACAATTCCAGGCTATTAGGGCTATCCCCACTGGCGGCTACCATTGAAGACTAACACGTTGGTGTTGTGTTAAAGAACTTTGATAAGCAAGCATGTACATCATTAGATACAGGGACCCAGGTGGTTCTGTGGGTTAAACCACAGAGCCTAGGGCTTGCTGATCAGAAGGTCGGCAGTTCGAATCGGGGTGAGCTCCTGTTGCTCGGTCCCAGCTCCTGCCCACCTAGCAGTTCGAAAGCACGTCAAAGTGCAAGTAGATAAATAGGAACCGCTCCGGCGGGAAGGTAAACGGCATTTCCGTGCGCTGCTCTGGTTCGCCAGAAGCGGCTTAGTCATGCTGGCCACATGACCTGGAAGCTATACGCCGGCTCTCGGCCAATAAAGCAAGATGAGCGCTGCAACCCCAGAGTCGGACACGACTGGACCTAATGGTCAGGGGTCCCTTTACCTTACTTCATTAGATGCATGAATCTCATGTGCGAGCCTTTAAGCTGCCCACATTTGTTATGAAGGTTTTCTGCAACGTTCTCTACGTACAACAAATTCATTTCCAAGTTCCAGTCATTTTGCAGCTTCTGTGGGAGTTACATTCTGGGGATTGCGCATAAACCTGACATCACACGTAGTCAGAACAAATCCGGATTCACCCTGCATAAGCATCCCTACATTTTCTAAACCAGCACACCAAGAAGACCTTGCCCCCAATCATAGGAGCCAACTCCTAGGGGATGAGGTCTCCCCCCCCCATTTTTTTTAGCCTCCCCCCCAGTGGCTTGTCATTGTCATTCAAATGGTGTGTGTGTGCCATGTCTTGTGATTGATTATGCAGGGCAGGGCTTAGCTGCCCCCCTTCCAATATTTTATTCAAGTTGGCATCCCTACCCCCAATGCAAGGCAGACAGCTTTTATGCTCTCCACCTTGCTTTTTTTTTGGGGGGGGTCTTGAGAAATCTTTAAGAGCCCCACAAGATCTTGCAAGAGCTTCCCAGAGCCCTAGAGACTCTCAAAACCCAATAAGCAATATGGAAAGCTTAAAAGCACTCACCACAAAGAGCTTTGAAGCTCTCTGCCTTGTGTGTGTTTAATGTGTGGTTGTAGCTGCACGTAAAGTTGCGATTGTCAAGTTAATTGCATGCATGTCGACTGTCTTTACAAGGTGAGCTTCCCCAGCTTGATTTGGAATGAGCCTCACTCAGCTATTCAAACTGATAGGATCTCAGTTGACTTCTTTAAGCTCAGTCTCATTCCTAGCTAAGCCTTTCCACACCCTCCCACAACACTGCCTTTTACCTATCTGCTGCCAGCAACACCTCCCAGCAGGGCATGTGTAGGATTTGCAAGATTACAAATGATTCACAGAGACCGGATTAGAAGGAACAACCTTTGCTTGGCACTGTGCAGCTACCAACTGTATACAAAACTGAAACTGGTCAGATCTCCTTCGTTTCCTTCCCTTGCTAGTCTAACCTGGAACTGATTCCCTCCATACAACCATTTCTAAATCACTTTAGTTTCTGCTCACATTACAGGGCATCTTTTGGGCTCCAAGAGATGATATATATCTCCACAGAAGATATAGTTTCATGGCTCCTAATATCTATATATGCAAGGGCCGCCAAAAACAATATCAGATGATTTCTAGTGTGTCTGCTAGGGATATCAGGAATAGTGGAAGCTACCTTTTCCAAGGTTCCCGGGGCTCAGAATGGTTGAAATAGTTGAGATAGTTTCTAGTGCCTAAGAGAAGCTTCAACAGGAATCCTCTTCCTCATCATCTCCACTACTATTTGGGTACAGAACAGTAGATGTGGGGAAAGCTCACAGTGAGGTGGGCCCATTGCTACCTGGGACCTAAACGATCCCCCAAAGCCTTAAGGATCCCCAAAGCCTTAAGGAGCAAACCCTTGAATTTGCTTTTCCAAACTCCCCCCTCCCCCTTTCTGACATATAATAGATGATTCATCATCTCCAACTGAAGTCAGGCATATTGCTGAAGTAAATTTATTATTCATCAATTATCAAAAAGAAAGAAGCAACTATTTACATGCCTTCTTTTGATATATCACATGCAATTTAGTCTTCCACTGCCAACAGCCTGTGTATGATAAATGGGTCCTCTTCCTTAGTATTAACAAGTCTCAATTATGTTTACACGATACAATTTGTCATGAGGCCAGAAATGGTAAGGCTGGACTTAACACTGATATTATTTGAGAAGCACACCAGGCAGTTTCCCCACCACCATGTAATTCTACTTCAGTACAGCTCCTTCTGACCAGTCCACTCACACTTTCTCTACGCACGTAACAATTCCTACATTAATTCTTCTATCCTGACTTTGAACTAAACATGTCCCTTGTGACACCTCAGCTGCATACAGAAGGCATTTCCCCTCCCTGCCATTTTCTTTTTCTTTTATCACATTGTGGAGAATTCAGGACAGAGGCCTAAGAAAGGGAACGAACGAGTGGCTAGGCCTGCAGCCCTCCAGATGTTGCTGGGTTGGCCAACGGTCAGGAATGTTGGGAGTTGTTCCGTGATACCTAGAGGGCCACAGGTTGGCCAATAGAGTGGACTTACATTGCTGCAGGCCAGTGAAATCATTCCATAGCTAGGTGACAGGTCTCACATTGCTTTGTTGGTGTATTTTTATTATATTTTATTATTTTTATTTTATTAGACTTATTTACCAGTCTTCATTATAAGATCTCAGGGCAGCTCACAGAATAGTGTAATGCTAATGATGGATTGATGCTTTTGAATTATGGTGCTGGAGGAGACTCTTGAGAGTCCCGTGGACTGCAAGAAGATCAAACCTATCCATTCTGAAGGAAATCAGCCCTGAGTGCTCACTGGAAGGACAGATCCTGAAGATGAGGCTCCAATACTTTGGCCACCTCATGAGAAGAGAAGACTCCCTGGAAAAGACCCTGATGTTGGGAAAGATTGAGGGCACAAGGAGAAGGGGATGACAGAGGACGAGATGGTTGGACAGTGTTCTCGAAGCTACCAACTTGAGTTTGACCAAACTGCGGGAGGCAGTGGAAGACAGGAGTGCCTGGCGTGCTCTGGTCCATGGGGTCACGAAGAGTCGGACATGACTAAACAACTAAACGACAACAAATGATGGATTAAATTGCACAGTCCTTGGTCTCATGTCTTGAGGAGCACAACCATCACATCTGGATGTTCTGAGAGAAAGGTTCCAGGTACACTGTGTTGCCAAAGCAACACCAGCGAGATTGAGTATATGACTTGCTGAGTCATTCACCCTTCCATGTAGAGATGGGCACAATGATCTCTATGACATCACTTTCATTAAGTCCTGTTGCAAATCCTGATGCTGTCTGACTCTGAATCTGTGAGAGTCAGGGGAAGAGGCTGTGGGTTTCATACAGCGACGTTAGCTAACATGGTGATAGTCTTAGTGGATCTGTACATATGTATCTTCACTTCAAAGGCCAGAACTGTATATAGCAGATAGCGTTTAGATTTCCTTCTTGTCTGGAGACAATAAACACTTTGTTACTTTTAACCATGTGGGAGAAGAGTTTTACCCTTAACCAGGGACTCTGGAAGAAGCTGTCTGCTGGGAGCAGGAAACCTCTGAAAACTCTGCTGGGGCTCTGCTTACTCTGGTGATACATCACACCGGCTTCCACAAGTCACCAACATGCTACACATTGGTCCCCATCCAAAATCTGAATTTAGGCCAGTGGCGCTGTGGGTTAAACCACTGAGCCTTCTTGGGCTTGCCGATCAGAAGGTTGGCGGTTTGAATCCCCGTGACGGGGTGAGCTCCCGTTGCTCAGTCCCTGCTTCTGCCAACCTAGCAGTTCGAAAGCACGTTGAAGTGCAAGTAGATAAATAGGTACCGCTCCAGCGGGAAGGTAAACATTGTTTCCGTGCTCTGCTCTGGTTCGCCAGAAGCGGCTTTGTCATGCTGGCCACATGACCCGGAAGCTGTACACCGGCTCCCTCGGCCAATAAAGCGAGATGTGTGCCACAACCCCAGAGTCGGACACGACTGGACCTAATGGTCAGGGGTCCCTTTACCTTTTTACACTGCCCCTTTTAGTTTTGCAACGGCCCTGTGCAGTAGACTAGGTTAAGTTAATAACAGATACACAAAGCAGCAGCTCTTGTCAATAAATTGTTGGGAGTGGAGTGCATGGGGCCTATGAGGTTGTGCCGGTCCGAAGTGCATGATTACACCGCCCCAGCCTCCTCCTCTCTCATTACACTAGAACTCACATGAACATCCAACAAAGAAGATTGAAGATATACAAAAGAAAGTATTTTTAATGCTGTGCATTAACTGTGGTGCTTGCTCTCACAGTTGGCCAGCAACTTGGATGGTTTTAAAAGAGGAAGAGACAAATTGATGGAGAGCAAGGCTATAAATGGCTACTAGCCATGAATGGCTGTGTTCTGTATCCACTGTTGGAGACAGAATGCTATTGCCCTTATGTCCCGCTAGCAGGCTTCCCACAGGCATCTGGTTGGCCAGTGTGAGAACAGGATGTTGGACCAGATGGGCTACTGGCCTCATCCAGCAGACTTGTCTTAAGTTCTTACCAATGGGCTGTCTGGGAAAACACTGAATAGCTGGCCTGCTCCCACGTGAAACCTCTCTTGGCAACTCAGTAACTTACCCAAGCACTTTTGCTGGTTAGGCTGTATTTAGTTGAGGTTCTCCATGACAGGAAATGACAGTGCCCTTGTTTTTAAGATTATACTGTTTTGTACTTAAGATTATACCCTGCCATTTCGAGTTATAATTTAATTTGCATTAGGGTTCATGCCCTCCTTTTTAGGTTATGATTAACAGTAAACTTCTAAGACAAGGTTGGCGTAGCATCTCTGAGTGATCAGCAAGGATTCTGACTCTTGTCTTTTTCTTTAAAAAAAACAAAACAATGAGAAGGCTCCCTTTTTTTTCTAAATTAGGCTACTAAGATTAACACAGCTGCTGGTGGCAGTGAGAATTAGGAGTGTGTTTTTGTGTAAGTGAAAACAAATTCCTGGGCTCAGCATACGCTCAAAGCCACCCTGTTAGTTAATTCTCCACAATCAATTTCAACGACTTGCAATTTTCACGATGAAAATAGAGAAGCTTTCTGTATGAAGAAAAGGAGACAAAAAATAAAATGAACATAGAAATGCTCCATAAGGTTGAATATTGTCCCACTAATTGTCATTCCAGAGCATTATAAAAGTGACAATTTTTTCCATGAACTTATTCAACTTTTCGACACTGGCCCCTTTTTAATACGTTAATTGGATCATTATTACTGTGGTCCAAAGTCTGCCAAATCTGGAATGCTGTTCTTTTTCCAGCTTCTGGCAAGGAAGATCATTGCAGCTGTTAGCAAATGTAATATTGTTTCTAGATCTGCACCTTAATATTCTTTGTTTCAGGTAGCATTAAACGTCTTGTATCTTTGGTTCTGAAGGCCCCTCCCCTGATCTATGGACATATCTGCGAGGCATTTATTTTGGGGACTGGCATAATGCAGTGTTCGCTTTCACACAGTGCCTTCAGTGCTGGCTCCAGGGCAAAGGGCCTCCATTGGGCTTACAAGCCCCCTCCTCAGGGACTTACTGGGTGGTCCAGCAGTTATGAGAGTGGACAAACTGGGAGGAACACCAGCAGGACTTGCAAAGGTAGACTTGCGGCTGGTATCTTCTGTCCCCCACAATGCAGAGCTGTGTATACGACTGTATCAAATGCCCACAAGATTAAAGGGTAGGCAACGTACTGATATTCTAAGTCAGGATGAAAGGAGAACAAAAAGGAAGGAACTGTGGCAAGTTCTATTTATAAAAAAGGCAAGCAGATCAGCAGAAACCATCTTCTGAAGACTATGACAGCTAGGGTGTCAAGAAGAAGAAGAAGAATTTGGATTTGATATCCCGCTTTATCACTACCGAAGGAGTCTCAAAGTAGTTAACATTCTCCTTTCCCTTTCTCCCCAACAAACACTCTGTGAGGTGAGTGAGGCTGAGAGACTTCAAAGAAGTGTGACTCTCCCAAGGTCACCCAGCAGCTGCATGTGGAGGAGCGGAGACGCAAACCCAGTTCACCAGATTTCGAGTCTACCGCTCTTAACCACTACACCACATTTGCTGAAGCTAAGCAGGTCTGGGTCTGGTTAGGGATAAAGTCGCCAGTGGCGTTGCAAGGGAGCGGGGGCGGTCCGCCCCAGGTTCCAGGGGAGGAGGGGGTGACACTTGGGCCGGCCCCACCCTGCCCCGCCCCCGCCCTGCCCCGCCGGGCCATCGCTGCTCCTGGCGGCAGTGGCCTGGCGACGGAGTGCGCACGCGTGCATTTCACGCATGCGCACTCCGTTGTGACGGTGCGTTGTAACGTCACGACGCCCCGCCCCCAGGGGGATGCCTCCGTTCACCACCCCGGGTAGCAAGGAGGCTTCCTCCGCCCCTGAAAGTCGCAAACAATAGCCATACCACAGAGGTGTATCAGACAACATTTCAGAGTTGTCTGCGTTCCACCTGGATATTGGTTATGGTTCAGGCTACACCCATGTCTTTCTATGACAGGAATTTCAGCCTTTGGTTGCCTGCACAGGCTATCGATATAAAAATAATAAGCTGACCTCATAATATCATACATCTGAGGAAATAGGCTCTAGTCTATGAAAGGCATATGCCACTATACATTTAAAGCAGCTTCATAGCAGTTTAAACAGCCATGGTGTCTCCCTGGGAAGTAGTTTCTTAAGGGTAGTAAGAGTTGCTAGGAAGACCCTATTTCCCTTAACAGAGCTACAATTCTCAGAGCAGTTTAAAAGTCAGTCCTTCTTCCCGGGGACCTCTGGAAACTAGCTTTGTGGGGCAGGAATACCAGGGACAACTCTCGGCACCCTTAACAAACTTTGGGGGAAAGCCATGACTGCATTAAATGTTTACTACAGGCGGTGCCCTAGTTGGAAACTGACTAATATGCCTCTGAAAATTCCTTCTTAAGGGGAACCTTGGATTTCAGTAAGGATTAATTCCTTTTTGCTTCAGCAGAGCAAAGCTAATAGCTAGAGAACCAGTTTTCCACATGTGTACAGCTTGAATGTTGACTCCATATAGTCCCAAACATCATTTTATACTCTTTGTAATAATCAAATATTATTATTGCCCCTCATACTTTTCTTGGCAGCCAGCTTCTTTCTATTTTAAAACATAACCGCCTTTAAAACATTTTGATATTCTCTGTGTGTTTGTCCCTCCATACATACAGCTGCTTTTTCTGTTGAGTTCAATCAGGGCACACAGTATGGTTCAATACCTTTTGGCCTCGTTGTTTTCTCAGCTTTACCTTTTTCCTTATGGCTTTGAAGCTGAGAGTTCCTCTAGGGTCCTCTCTCTATGTGTTTTTTTTAAGTACACAGAAAATAAGTTTATACATTGTACATTTTGTCTCTTCTTTCATCTTTTCCTCTTTATCGGTCACTTCCCTTTTAAAACTGGCCTTTGACAAACCAGATTTCCATTGACATCACACAGTTGTATGTGTGTACCTTCAAGACAGTGCCTTACAAGAGAACTTGTAAAACAACACCACACACACACACACACACACACACACACACACACACACACACACAGTATATATATTAAGCAACATATAATCCTTTCTCTCTTTCTGAAGAATCCAGAGTGGCATGAAGCGTTCCTTTCCCTTCCTTTCATATTTCTTCAGCAGAGCTAGTGCTCTTATTCTTCCAACATTTGGCAGGTGAGAGAAGAATGCTGAAACCGATAATTACATTCCACATGCCTTTGTGAAACGATTTCATAAAATTTTCTTATTTAAAAAAATATTTCTATAACTGCTAAATCATAAAAATATATATCAAAGTGTTTTACAAGATTTAAAAAGATTACAAACCACACAATAAGAAAGCATTCAAAAGTTTAAAACAATTCAAAAGCAGAAAAGTTAAAAACAGACATCCATAAACCACTGTTGGAAGGACGAGCTCTTAATTGCCTGCCTAGGCCTGGCAGAATAGAAAAGTTTCCAGCATTTAAAAGTTGGCACAGGAGGCAGTAAGATTAGTAGTAGAACAACAGTAGAACAGATCAGCGGTAGAACAGATGGTTTGCATGCAAAGAGTTCAAAGTTCAGCCCTTGGCATCTCCAGTTAAGAAAAGGATCTTGGGGAGTAGGACAGGGCTGGCCCAAGGCATTTTGCTGCCTGAGGCGGACACAAAATGGTGCACTCCCCGTGGGAACTGTAGTTTGTTAGGAGTGCTGTGTTAGTGCATGGATAGGCAATATCAGACTCAGGAACCAAATGCAGCCCTCAAGGCCTCTCTGTTGGGGCTCAGACCACCCCATCTCCTGTCCTGCTTTGTACCCTCCTTGAGTGCCTTTGACTGAAATATGTCTTTGGATGGTCTGAGACCATCAGGGAAGTATTGTCAGTCTTGGTAGATAGTATCAGGTTGGAAGGATTAATGATCTGACTGAGTAAAAAGCAGCTGTAACATTTCCCTCTATCTATTCCCCCACCCGGTCAAGGAAACAATTTGACACAATATGGTTTCCGTTCCTGACTTTCATAAGTACTTTTCTTGAGAGTTCATGACCTCCCACAACCCACAGGGGGTTTTGGAGGGCCATATCAGACAGCTGTTTTACTTATTCTTTATCTGATTTCAGTGCTTATCACTTCTTTCCAATCATATACTGTCACAACACATGAGAGATCTGTACCTGTTCTGTGATTGTTGTTCTTTATTATACTGCAATTTGCAAAATAATTTATTATTATTATTATTATTATTATTATTATTATTAATACTGAAGTGAAATTAATGTTTATTATGTTATTTGCTGTAGTGAATGATGGGTGAAATTTCTTTGTGTTCTTCTTGTTTAATTGGTGTAGAACTAGTCTTTAAAAAAAAAAGACAAGAAGAAATCTAGCACAAAATGGACAACTCCCCATAGCTCCTTCTTCTAAAGTGAACAATTAAGCACGTCCTTCACCAACATGCACATTCTTGGATCAAGAAAATCCATTAGGGAAAGATCTTGTGTTGACTTTGCTAATAGAAATGAATTCAGGGGAAATATGTAAGGTTGGTGCATTGCCAACGCAAAGAAAAACCTTCTTAAAACACTGCTAGATTCCCGCCCCCACTCCCAAAATGCTTTGAGAAATCTCAAGTTTCATTTCCTCACAGATGAGCTCTGCCTTGTCCTGCTGAAGAGAAATCATGTGAACCAGTTGCCAGAGCAAAACTCTGTAAACAATTCCAAAGAATACAAGCTATCCCCAAAATAGGACATGCTGAAATGAAAAGCTTCCCCCCTCCCAAAAAAAATTCCTGAGGTATGCTACCTGTATGATATGACTCCAAATTTAGCAGGATTCAATGGCAGTTTTAAGGTTTGCAACCTTCCCATTCTCCTGAAGAATGTCACCAATCTTACTGATCTTCCTTTAGTTTATCTGCAAAAATCTAGGGAAATTTTGACCAAGCAGAAAAAAGCTCCAAGTTCATCACATTTTTTTCTTTAAATGAAATTCAGCAGCTTTTCTGCACATCCTCCATCCTCCAACAGTCCCCAGAGCTTCAACTCTAGTTGAAGAGAGAGTTGTGTGGAGAAAGAGTGGAAGAGAGAGCTGGAGAGCAAGAAAAAACAGGCTTTTTAGACGGTGCTCCTCACTTGCGCCATTTTTGCTCATGGTCGTGGGGCCCCAACATAGCCCCTGTGTAATGGGGGGATGGACTTCTGTATATGAAGGGTATTGACAACCAAGCATGTGGTGAGCATATGGGGTGGATGGCTGCCACAGGAACTGGCGTTCCGATTCATGTACTCATGGCAGGGTGCGGCCAAAGTTATGGATGGCTGAAAGGGGAAGGATGAGAAGATGGCATGAGTTGCCAGTGTAACTGTGTCAAGTCACGCAGACTGATCTTATTCACACTTAGGAATATAGGAACCTGTCTTGTATTGACCCATGCCATTGATCCATTTAGCTCAGCATTGTCTAAACTGACTAGCAGGATTCACACAGAGATTTCTCCCAGCTGTACCTGAAGATGCTGAGGATTGAATCTTTTGTATGCTGTACCACTGAGCCACGACCCTTTCCCTAAGGCTGGCAGCTTCTGCCAATAATAATAAATAATAATAATAATAATAATAATAATAATAATAATAATAATAATAATAATTTATTATTATCATTATTATTATTATTATTATTTACACCCCGGCCATCTGGCTGGGTTTCCCCAGCCACTCTGGGCGGCTTCCAACAGAATATTAAAATACAATAATCTAATGAGGTTTCTATTTCAAATCTGCAAGTCTCTGACATGTGCCATGGGTTGTGCATTCTGGAAAATGCACTGTTTTTCCTAACAGTGAAAATAATGTCAGAAAACAGCCATGTAACTCCTGAAGCACCACTTGGAGGATGTTTGGGGTGGCAGGAAAGCTGATGTAGCGTACCCGAGATTTGTGAACCACACAACAAGCCCGGTTTGTCCAAACAAAGTTTTATTGGGCAAGTAGTTTTACAGCAGTTGCTGCCGTCCGAGACATTTTGCTACCTGAGGCAAAGGATGTTTCCCACTTGCAAAGGCACTAACCACTCTGGCAGCTGAATTATATTCCAGCACTTGAGAAAGGCCAGCTTGTTCCACCAAAACTAAAATCTAGGTGACACAGGACAGGTCATGTGACATGGACAGTTTAACAGAGGTGAATGGGCTGGGAAGCTTAGGAAGAACTGGGGTGAAGGGCTTTTCCTCTGTTGCCTCCTTCATCCCCCCCCCCACCTAAGTTGGCTGCCTTACCCTTCCTAATGCAGCAGTAGGAACATGTGAGAGCCAGTGTGGTGTAGTGGTTAAGAGCGGTAGACTCGTAATCTGGGGAACCGGGTTCGCGTCTCCGCTCCTCCACATGCAGCTGCTGGGTGACCTTCGGCTAGTCACACTTCTTTGAAGTCTCTCAGCCCCACTCACCTCACAGAGTGTTTGTTGTGGGGGAGGAAGGGAAAGGAGAATGTTAGCCGCTTTGAGACTCCTTCGGGTAGTGATATAGCGGGATATCAAATCCAAACTCTTCTTCATCCTTCAGATGCTGTTGGGCTCCAGTTCCCATCAGCCCCAGCCATCATAGCCAGTGGTCAGGGATGGTGGAAGTTTTAGTCTAGCAACCTACAGAGCGCCACAGTTTCCCCATCCCTGCCCTGTTTTGCACTAAATCATGCAGTGGGCAGTGGTGGAAGCCAACCAAAAGCCCCCTTCAAGTTCATCCTGAATAAGCAACAGGCTCTTCTTGTAGTGGTAGGAAAGGGACTTGATTTCCTGGTTCCAGTCAACCAGTCTGGAAAAAAGCAAAAACACCCAGCTGCTGCAATGGTAGCTGCTTTTCTAAATAACTTATAATTAGACTGCAAACTGTAGTCATTTGTTAGGTCCGGATTCAACAGAAATGATTCATAGTGTTGTATGGTTGTTCACAAAAGCAAAACAAACAAGGCAGGATGAAACCAGCATGACTGACCAATATGTGGAGACTAGCCAATCCGCATTTAGCTTGTGCACATTCACACTTAGCATCTCCAGCTTAGTCAACTGGAAGCCAAATACTCCTTCGTGATACAGAAAGCAGCTCCAGTCCCACAAGCAGGGGGCATCATGGCTTGAAACTTGATGCCACAAGAGGAAGAGGGGACTCCCATCCTTCCAGGAGCAGGATTGCTGCCAGCCTAACCTGAGCCCATTGAAGGCTCTTTGAGAAACTCCAGAAGCACCTGGAGAGAAAGACTAGAGAGAGAGAAAGACTAGATCAAGGGTCAGCAACATTTTTCAGCCGTGGGCCGGTCCACCATCCCTCAGACCATGTGGTGGGCCATGAGAAAAAAAATGAACGAATTCCTATGCCCCACAAATAACCCAGAGATGCATTTTAAATAAAAGCACATATTCTACTAATGTAAAAACACGCTGATTCCCAGACCATCCGCGGGCCGGATTGAGAAGGCGATTGGGTCGTATCCAGCCCATGGGCCTTAGGTTGCCTACCCCTGGACTAGTTCATATACATGCTGCATTCTCTACTTGCCTGCTTAATTGGTTTAAAATGGGTACTTTGTGGTGCTAACAGTTTCCTAATGTGTCCCCAAGCCCAAAAAGCTTGGGAACCCCAGATGCAGTTTCCAGCTTTGGGTTTTCTTCTTTTTTCTCAGCCCAGGGGAGAGGGAGTTTGCTAACAGAGTTAGGCACCTCAGAGCCCCACACCTACCTCTTGACTTAAGAAACATGGTGAGTCCCTAATCCCTGAGCAAGAGGCCTGAGCATTCTGCTCATCACATATCTTGTTTCCTGGCACTGTCCCCCACTCCCTGAAAACCTCCCACCCCAGGACTCCTGGTTGGCTAGTTCCTTTCTTGTTTTGCTCCTCATTGTGGGAAGGGCTTTCGAGTTCCAGCCTTTCTAACAGAATTTCAACTCACCTGTTGGCTGTGCCTGCTCTTTATGTTGCTGCAGGGGAGACTAGAATGCTACCTGCTGCTGTAACTCATCACTTCCAGCCTGACCACGTTTAGTTCTGGCCAGGCTGGTATGCTGGTCCTGTGGGTGCAGGCTGAGACTCCTCTGGTTCAGAGTCCGAGCCCGAGTCCCAGGCCATCACAGCTGGTCACAAGATGATGTGATGGCAGGCACCAGCTGGTACCACCTGGTAGTTTTTATAATTATCTTACAATTCTTTTACATTATTATTAGTTGCTTGGAGTGGGTTGGTGTGCCAAACAGAAATATAGAAGTATTTTAAATGAATGAACAAATGCATGCATGCATCCCTGTATGACATGTGATGTGTTAAAACCAAAAGATCTAAGTATTTTCAATGAATAAATGCATTCTCCTTTGGCATCTGCTTGAGGTTCACCTTACTTTTTCAATTTTTGTGTTGACCCTCCCCCCCTTTTTTGCTGTCTCTGAATGGGAAATACTAGTACAAGTTGCATGAAACTGATATTTTAAAGTACTGAAGCTACCTATCTGTTGGCAGCCTTCAAATATTGTGGGTGGAGGGAAGTTCCCATTAGGTTCACAGTTTGTTCCAAAATAGAATTTGTTATATGTAATTTGTAATAGTCCTGAAACAAGTTTGTAATAGTCCTGAAACAAGTTTGTAATGGTCCTGAAACTGGGGATCAGCCCTAATTGATAGCATATGCTTCAATGTTGTTTGCACTCATGCCCTGCTAACAGGCTTCCCATAGGCACCAGTCTTGTTGGCTGCTGCGAGAACAGACTAGGTGGGGCTGTGGTCTGATCTAGCAAGACTCTTCTTATGCTATTACATTTAATAATTAGATCCTGAAAAGGGATTGTAGCATTTAAGGAAAGTGAACCAGATAAGTACACCATAATGCTTTTCAACTATGAGAATCAATGGATTTGGGAAAGAAATGGAAAGGTATTGGCTGCTGAAAGCCCATTTAAGTTGGACGAAACAGGCCTTGGTCGGATCCAGCAAAGCACTTTGTAAATGGAGCCTGAGCTTTCAAAGTTCCTTTTGCTCTCAGCAGGAGCCATCTGAAGGAGACCCATATAATTTCCGAGTTATCAGTTTATCACATTGACACAGACTCTTCATTTGAAAAGGTCAGAACAGTTTGTGTATGATTTCCAGAGAAGCCCCCTGGCCCCTGTCCACTACCCCTTCCTTCTGCGGGTACAAATAATACTGCCATGCACAGCTTTCAACATATAGCAAGGGACTGTGAGACTCTGGGCTGGAAGCAGAAGAGTCTTGGGGGCACACGTGGTCTTTTCATCACTCCTTCCTGTTGAAGGTTGTGGCCCAGGGAGAGAGAGGAAAAGACTGGAGGTAATCCACTGGCTGCGCAGGTGGTGTCATCAGGAACTGGACACAGTACTCCAGGTGTGGTCTGACCATGGCAGAATAGAGTGGTACTATGACTTCCCTTGATCTGGACACTATACTTCTGTTGATGCAGCCTAGAACAGCATTAGCTTTTTTTTGCTCCTGCATCACACTCTTGACTCATGTTAAGCTTGTGGTCCACCAAGACCCCTAGATCCTTTTCACTTGTACTCCTAGTAAGCCATGTGTCCCACCCACCCCCATCTATGTGAATATGTTGCTGCACATGTAGGGTCCCTCCTCCTGCTTGCCAAACATAAGGGTGTGTGGTCAGAGGGGCTGTCTTAGTGGCAGGGCTGGCAGGTGGAGCCTCGTTCTCCCTCTCAGTGCATAAACTGTTCTTTGAACACTGCTAAGGAGAAAAAGGCTTGCTCAGTGCATAAAATGCCACAGAGAGATCAGAACTACTGGTATTTGCCTAAAGATTTCATAAGGAATCTGGGAATGTGGAAAGGAGTGGAGATAAAGAAGGGCAGTACCAAAGAATGCTCCAACTACCGCACAATTGCGCTCATTTCACACGCTAGCAAGGTTATGCTTAAAATTCTACAAGGCAGGCTTAAGCAGTATGTGGACCGAGAACTCCCAGAAGTGCAAGCTGGATTTCAAAGGGGCAGAGGAACCAGAGACCAAATTGCAAACATGCGCTGGATTATGGAGAAAGCTAGAGAGTTCCAGAAAAACATCTACTTCTGCTTCATTGACTGCGCAAAAGCATTTGACTGTGTCGACCACAGCAAACTATGGCAAGTTCTTAAAGAAATGGGAGTGCCTTATCACCTCATCTGTATCCTGAGAAATCTCTATGTGGGACAAGAAGCTACAGTTAGAACTGGATATGGATGGAACCACTGATTGATTCAAAATTGGGAAAGGAGTACGACAAGGCTGTATATTGTCTCCCTGCTTATTTAACTTACATGCAGAATTCATCATGCGAAAGGCTGGACTGGATGAATCCCAAGCTGGAATTAAGATTGCTGGAAGAAACATCAACAACCTCAGATGACACAACCTTGATGGCAGAAAGTGAGGAGGAATTAAAGAACCTTTTAATGAGGGTGAAAGAGGAGAGCGCAAAATATGGTCTGAAGCTCAACATAAAAAAAACTAAGATCATGGCCACTGGTCCTGTCACCGCTTGGCAAATAGAAGGGGAAGAAATGGAGGCAGTGAGAGATTATACTTTCTTGGGTTCCATGATCACTGCAGATGGTGACAGCAGTCATGAAATTAAAAGACGCCTGCTTCTTGAGAGAAAAGCAATGACAAACCTAGACAGTATCTTAAAAAGCAGAGACATCACCTTGCCGACAAAGGTCCGTATAGCTAAAGCTATGGTTTTCCCAGTAGTGATGTATGGAAGTTAGAGCTGGACCATAAAGAAGGCCGATCGCCAAAGAATTGATGCTTTTGAATTATGGTGCTGGAGGGGACTCTTGAGAGTCCCATGGACTGCAAGAAGATCAAACCTATCCATTCTGAAGGAAATCAGCCCTGAGTGCTCACTGGAAGGACAGATCCTGAAGCTGAGGCTTCAATACTTTGGCCACCTCATGAGAAGAGAAGACTCCCTGAAAAAGACCCTGATGTTGGGAGAGATGAGGGCACAAGGAGAAGGGGACGACAGAGGACGAGATGCTTGGACAGTGTTCTCGAAGCTACCAACATGAGTTTGACCAAACTGCGGGAGGCAGTGGAAGACAGGAGTGCCTGGCGTGCTCTAGTCCATGGGATCACGAAGAGTTGGACATGATTAAATGAATAAACAACAACAACAACATATAGTTGCAGTGGATAATAAAGGAGCAGTCCTATGACAAACATACGTTCTGCCCACAGAATTCCTGAAATCCTAGTTCCTCTCTATCAAGAACATCCGGGTTTGTGCTCTTGTTGTTTACATGTTTGCCAGCCTTGTACTCTTATTTAAAACAAAAAACAATTTCTCCCTGTCCAAAACATTTCTCATTCCAACTTCTCTCCCTGCCCTCCCCCGCTAAATATCCTGTCTGGATTAATATCTGCGTGTGTTCAGAAAATATCCAGAAAGCTTTGGGGGGTCGTATGTCTTTTGTTTTTAAAGTCTTTGGTCTGCAACAGACACTTTAACGTCTTGCAGTTTGCAGGAGTACGGTACGGAATATGCATGTGAAGGTCGGCACTTTTAATATTGTTGAATGTTGGTGGAACGCCTATTTCATGGGAATCACAAAACCTTAATTGCTCCATCATGTTGCTGGATAGGAAGAGTCTATGGAAATTTACAGGAATGCGAACGGGACCAGTGACTGGGGAGGTTTAATGCATTGACCTACTGCGCCATCTAGCAGGAACTCAACAGACTTTTTTTCCTCCACTGGCCCTTGAGCAGAGAACCCTGAACAAATCTGTGTGGTCTTGGCACCAGCATCACAGCACAAGTATGTGAGTGCATTAAAGACTAAAGGCATGAAAATGATTCTCCTTGAGAGATGCAAAGCAGATCTCTTTTTGATGGGGATAAATATGGCAAAACATGTACGCATAAGCACCAGCACTTCTTTTTCAACTAAAGCTTTTTCAGCCAAAACTGTACTGCTTCAGATTGCTGGGGGTATTATAACCATCATGGCTAGTAGCATTGACAATCTCATTCCCTGTGAATTTCTCTGGTGCCTTTTTAACGCTTACGAACACCAGCTGCTGGGATCACAAGTGGGAGAGTGAGCAGGAGATGCTATTGTGTTCCTGTCCAGTTTTGTAGGCTTCCTACAGGGATTGGGTTGGAGATAGAATGCTGGACTAGATGGGCCTGAGGTCTAATCTAGGATTAAGTCTCATTGAACTAGATCTAGAGCTAGGATCTAGTCCAGCACTGAACTTGAAATGATTGAACTCACAAGATATGGCAATGGCTACATGATTACGTTGCTTTACAATGAGAGTGGACAAATTCATGGAGGGATGGTTTACTGGATATGTTAGCTGAGACCTCCATGCTCAGAGGTCATGTACTTCAGAATAACAAATTCAGGGGAGGAAACAATGAGTGGGGGCTCTTTTTTTAAGCCCTGTTTCTGGACTTCCTGGAGGTATCTAGTTAGCCACTGTTGAGTAGATGCTGGAGCTAACAAAAACACATCGGTTTCATCCAGCAGGAGTCATATTAGGTTCTCTGGGTCACCTGCTATTCTGGAATGCAATTTCTGCTTAATATCCATGCTGTAATATGGGGTTGGACAGACTTCAGCCTTGTTGGATCATTGTTGTTGTTTGTTTACTAAAACCCCAAAATCTACCAACCTGAGCTCGCTGCAAGAGACATAACAGGGTGCACTTTGAGCACATTCTGAGCCCAGGGATTTATTTCCAAAACCGAATAGAGTCCTTTTGCACAAAAATCCTGGTTAACTTTCTTCATTTCAGCACTATGATTTTGGTGGGGAAATTCATTTGATTATTAAGCAATTGGCAGCCAGAAATGCTAGAAACAGGGGTAGCCAACATGGCGCCCTGCAGATGTAGTTGGATTATAACAACTGGAGAGCACAGCATTGGCTATCCTTGCCCAAGCTGATTATACCATAAATCATCCAAAGATTTCCCAGTAGATCCCAATCTGCTTTCTGCCCTCACCTGCATTAATACACAGTTGACAAGTTACAGTCTGTAAAGCATTTGAAGAGGAGTGGGGGAATCTAATAACAGCAACAATTTTTCCTTCCCTGGATGTCTGAGTCAATTCAGGTGGTGAAACAAGACTCTTAAAAATGACATCACTGTATCAAATTTCCCCTCTCTTCCTAGGGACATGTAGGAACCCTATCCTATGACGTTATCCTGTTAGGTGCTTTCCTGCCCATATTCTACTCTTAGTGTTTGGTTCTGCCCCTCCTCAATGTGTCAGGAGGAGAGCTGTCCACCATTTTAATTGTTTAAAGTGCTCCTGATACATTTATCCACTTAAACATTCATTTGGAGCCAGAAACACAATCTGTTATTATTTTTTTAAGCAGAAGAAACTATTCCCAGAAGCAGAAAGGAGTTTGCTTCAGGATATACCGGTAGTGCTTAATCGTTTTTGGTATGTTGCTATGGTCCCTATTGTGTTGTTGTATTGTTATGAAATTATTCTTGTGATGGTTGACCTTGTGATGTATTCCTGTTTTCTTTTCTGTAAGCACTTTTGAGCATGATCCTTTTTGTGGAAATGCAGCATACAAAGAAGATGCTGTAGACAAGGGAATGCCTTACCCCATATGCTCTTGCTGCCCACTCCAAGGCCACATGTACAATATGTCATACATGTGCTCACTGGGTGACCTTGGGCCAGTCACCATCTCTTAGCCTAACCAGAATTACAAGGTTGTTGTGAGGATGAAATGGGGAGGATGAGAGCCATGTACACCACTTTAAGCTCCTTGGAAGCTAAAAGTAGTACATAAATGTAATAAATAAACCACACACACCTATGTGTGTATATAAAGGTAAAGGGACCCCTGACCATTAGGTCCAGTCATGTCCGACTCTGGGGTTACGGCGCTCATCTCGCTTTATTGGCCGAGAGCCGGCGTACAGCTTCCGGGTCATGTGGCCAGCATGACAAAGCCGCTTTTGGTGAACCAGAGCAGCACACGGAAACGCCATTTACCTTCCCGCCAGAGCGGTTCCTATTTATCTACTTGCACTGGCGTGCTTTCAAACTGCTAGGTTGGCAGGAGCAGAGACCGAGCAACGGGAGCTCACCCCGTCGCAGGGATTCGAACCGCCAATCTTCGGATCAGCAAGCCCTAGGCTCTGTGGTTTAACCCACAGCGCCACCTGGGTCCCCTGTGTGTATATAGGCATATGTATATAGATATATGAATGTAAGGTAGTAAAAATATACCCAACTTTTAGACAACATCTGAAGGCAGCCCTGTATGGGAAGTTTTATTGTTTGATGTTTTATTACGTTTTTATATATGCTGGAAGCCACCCAGAGTGGCTGGGGCAACCCAGCCAGATGGGCGGGTTGTAAATAATGTTGTTGTTAGTTTATTTATATTGCACGTGTGAATGAGCCCAAACCAGACGTAGTTCTTGGGTGTCCCGTGCAATTTCTTGTTGGACAAGCCGGCGGACGCCTGGGGGCGCAGAACAGGAGCGCGGTGCCCAGCCTTCCTTGCTCACTTCCTAGTCGTATTCGGTGTACGAGGGAACAGAAAAATCTCCCCAAATCCCACAGCAGCGGCGGCGAGCGAGGCTTTCGCAAGAGCGCAGAGGGCCAGACGCCAGTCATCGGCTTCCGCGGAAAAGACGTGCTTTCCACCCCAAATCGAGGATGATTGATTCACGCCGGGAAGGGCGGAGGAGTCGGGCCAGGCGAAAGCGAACTCGGAGCAACTTCCCTCACGACGCCGCTCTTTGCCTTAAAAGTACCCGAAAGAGAACTCCCTCGGCCGGCACCACAAAAACACCAGCTGCTCCATAGCATTGGTGGGGTCGCGCCGTCCCGGGCGCTGTGCCACCTTCCTGAGGGGAATTCCCCCCACCCCATTCCAGTTACAGGTTGGGGACGTGGGGCGCTGACTCACCGCGGTTGGGATTCGCACACCCTTTTCTCCCCACCCCCTAGATCCAAAGTTTCCCCGTCCCCATTGGAAGGGAGCTACACGCGGCGGCGGCAGCAGCGGGATCTCCTGGTCCATCTCTTCTCGACCTTCTTGCGGGGGCCCCACGGGCGACGTGAGTATCCCCACCTCCACTGCTGGGCCTCTTCGCTCCCTTCGTTTCTTTCCCCCTAACCCGGAGTCTTGAAAACAAGAGTGTATCTCTCTCCTTCCCTCTCTCTCTCCCCGTCCGGCGATGCTCGTGAGCCCGTGGGGGACAAAAATCGAGCGGGTCGTAGTTCTGAATCGTCACACACAGCGTCAGGTTTATAGCTCCGCGCAGGTTATAGCGACGACCAAACGACATTGACAGCTTGGGGGGCAAACTGTTGCTTGAACTAGATTTTGGCTTCACCCAGCAGGGCTGTTCTGTTGCCATGACCAGTGCCAACCTCACTATATGCTTTCAACCTTACTGTACGCTTGTGAAACATGGACCACTTATAAACGCCATCTCCAACTCCTTGAAAGATTCCATCAATGGTGCCTCCGAAGACAGGCGAACTAATACCAGTGTACTGGTATTATCACCAGTGTCGAAGCAATGATTCTTCAACATCAACTTCGTTGGACCGGTCATGTTGTGCGGATGCCTGATTATCGTCTTCCAAAGCAACTACTCTATTCCGAGCTTAAAAATGGAAAGCATCATGCTGGTGGTCAACAAAAGAGGTTTAAAGACTATCTCAAGGGAAATCTAAAAGTAGTATAAACACCAACAATTGGGAAACACCTGCCTGTGAGCGCTCCAATTGGAGAACAGCCTTTACCAAAGGTGTCATGGGCCTTGAAGACATTCAAACGCAGGATGCAAGGTAGAAACATGCTAAGAGGAAGGCAAATCCACACCGTGATCAACTCCTGCCCGAAAACCAATGTCCCCACTGTGGAAGGACATGTGGATCCAGAATTGGCCTTCACAGTCACTTACGGGCTCATTGTTAAAACCATGTTTATGGAAGACAATCTTACTCAGCTACAAGTGATCGCCAAAGAAAGAAGAAGACAACTTGAATAAAATATTTTGGGGGGAGGTAAGCCCCGCCCTGCACAATCAATCACATGACCTGGCTTACACATGCCATTTGAATGGGAATTCCCCTCAACTTGGGGGGCATCCCCTCAAATATTTTATTGGGGGGCTGAAGGGACCTCTGCCTCCAGGAGTTGGCTTCTATGATGAAGGCGGCAATTTTGGTTTGCCCTCTGCTCTTTAAAGCCTCAAAGGCAGGTACCTAACAGGTGGGAGTCTTCCTAAGTCTTGTGCTGAGAGAAAGTTGTTGTTGTTGGAGCAGGTTGTGTTATAATGAGTCCGGCCATCGGTATATGGCGTGTCAGTGGCCATATGTTTACTGGAAGAGCACAGTAGCCGTCTCGTGGTCCTAAGCCTCAGTGGCTGATGCTCAGGATGCAGGCTGCCTCTGAACCCACAGGTGATGCATAGCCATGATGAAGATGCTTTTTTTTAATGCCTCAGTCCACTTTGCGTTCTGAAGCCGTCCGAGGTGGCAGCAGTTGAGGCAACTTGTGGTTAGCGAATTCCAGAGTTTTAACTGCCCTGTGCTTTTTTTTTTTGCCAGTCTCACCGTTTGCCGAATATGCTTCTTCGAAAATCTCACGTCAAGCAAGGCAGCAAAGTTGGGTGGCGTTCACTGGCAAAATAAGAGGCAGAAAAATGCAAGAAAATCCAGATTTAATAGCTCGGATATCAATAAACTCTTTTCAAGTTACAAGAAAGGAGATTCCGAGGAAGAACTTTTCTTCCTCAGAGCTGTTCAATGGTCTCCCTCTGGAGGTTGTGGACTCTCCTTCCCTGGAGGTTTTTAAGCAGAGGTTGGATGGCCACCTGTCATGGATGATTTAGCTGGACTAGATGACTCTCAGGGTCCCTTCCAACTCTACAGTTCTATGATTCTAAATGAAGATCCGCTTGTCTCTATCCACTTTCTCCACACCATGCAGATTGGCCATTTCCCATCTCCCTCTCCCCCTTACTTTCCTTTTCTCTAAACTATCAAGCCAACAATGTAATGACATTTCCTCATAAGAGGGCTCTTCCAGCCCCTTAATAATCTTTGTTGTCGTTTTCTGCACTTTCCTTCAGCACTACAGTGTCATTTTTGAATGCAGTGACCAGAACTGCCTGGCTTTCTGGGGGAATCCTCAACTCTTTTTTCAAAGGTTATAAGCAGCTGAGGTGTCAGGTGTGTGGGGGGGGGGAGTCCAATTTCATTACAGTAATAGTGCTGTGACTTTTTCTAGAATTCCCCACCCTCCAAAAGCTGCTATTCATTCCAGTGGCAGAAAAAGATGGCTGCCTGTTCTGTTACTGTATTGTTCCCTCTCCCCCCCCCCCCCCGCCACCACCCGAAAGGCTAATAGCACTGTCAGAGAGAGGGCAAGATTCAGAACAAGTGGAATTGGTGGGAGTTGGTTACACATTCCTCCTGCAATGCCAGTCAAAGCTTCCCTGCCCCAGCACAGCAGCTTTATTATTATTAATATTTTTAAAACTCAGGGGTCAAGGGTCTGATCCTGTACCTCCTACGCCACATGACATGGCTTAAATTTCCCAGAAGCCTCTGCTTCCAAACCTAGAATCACCACTGCACAAAATAGATCTGATTCAGCAGAGATCTTCTACGTGAAGGGTGGAGACTCCCATTCTGCTGGATGGCGTTTGTAACCTACGGCTGAACTGTGATTTCTCAGAAGAGATTTCTCTGAGGCTTTCCCGATAATGCTCTGTTGACTTGGTTTTCTGCTGTCATGCAAAAGCTAACCGTTTCACGGAAGATTCTGTGAACCGTCTCTGCCTTTTCGTGTGTGCATTCACTGCAGTTCAACGTCCCACCACAACCCCAAACAAAATGGACTAGATCCAGCTAAGTTTTACTGGAGAGGAGACCTGTTGACCTTTTCTACCTCGGCTGTCGGAGGTGTTACGCCTCTGAATACCAGTTGCTAGGAGTCGCAAGTGGGGAAGGGGGCTTGTTTGCAAGGAGGTTGTATTATGCTTGTCAAGCAATCAATTCCCCAGTTCATTCCAGTTCATTTTCTCATCATTTTCCTTATTGCAAAAAATCTGATTTTGAGGGGAAGTGGGTTTGTGTTGCAAGAGCACCAAGTCAACTTTAATTGTGCAACCAGAATTTGCTGCTGCTGCTGCTGCTGCTGTTATTATTATTATTTTATATACACCACCCTTTATCCAAAGATCACAGGACATTTTACAGTATAAAAACACAAAATGCATGACATAATAACAAGAAATGCACACACAAAACAATATTCTCCCAAGGCACATTTAAAAGGCCATAGATTGCTTAAACAGCCCAGGCCCTGGGTGAATGTTTTTGCTGGTGCCTAAAAGATATGTTTTGAAGGTGTCAGGCTAGCCTCACTGAGAGAATTCCACGAACAACATGACTGAATGCCATCCAAAAATAGTGGATCATTCCTGACTTTTCTGACTGACTGATGGAAGATGAACTTCCAACAACATGAGGAGCCACAGGTTCCTATCCTGAACTAGGGACACCTGGATTAAAAACTTGCATACAAGAAGCCTTTTGGTCCTGTCCCTTCTCCAAATCTTTCCGTGTTATGTCAGTTATGATGCTCTCTGGATGACCAGCAGCCATTTTGGTCTTCCTCAGATTGCCTACCTCACAAGGTTATTGTGAGGATCAAACGAGGGTAGAGAAAGGCCATGGGCTCCTTGAAGAAAGGAAGGTGTAATGATGTAATAAATAAATTTAACAACTTTTCCCACGACTGTCCGATTAGAGCAAAACAAGTGATTAGTTTCATTGTAGTAGTGCACGATTGTAGGTTTACAAATGCACCTGGGCGTTAATGTAGCAGTAATGTTCTGAAGTTATACATATTTGTACTCCGGGTCAAATTAGCTCAGTGATAGATCACTTGCTTTACATGCCAAAGGTTGCAGGTTCTATCCCAGACATCTGGGAGGACAGGATCACACTTCAAAATGACCTTAACAGATTAGAGAACTGGGCCAAGGCAAACAGGATGAATTTTAATAGGGAGAAATGTAAAGTACTACACTTGGGCAAAAAAAATGAAAGGCACAAATACAGGATTGGTGACACCTGGCTTGAGAGCAGTACATGTGAAAAGAATCTAGGAGTCTTGGTAGACCATAAACTTGACATGAGTCAACAGTGTGATGCAGCAGCTAAAAAAGCCAATGCAATTCTGGGCTGCATCAATAGGAGTATAGCATCTAGATCAAGGGAAGTAATAGTACCACTGTATTCCGCTCTGGTTAGACCCCACCTGGAATACTGTGTCCAATTCTGGGCACCACAGTTCAAGAAGGATACTGACAAGCTGGAACGTGTCCAGAAGAGGGCAACCAAAATGGTCAAAGGCCTGGAAACGATGCCTTATGAGGAACGGCTTAGGGAGCTGGGTATGTTTAGCCTGGAGAAGAGAAGGTTTAGGGGTGATATGATAGCCATGTTCAAATATATAAAAGGATGTCATATAGAGGAGGGAGAAAGGTTGTTTTCTGCTACTCCAGAGAAGCGGACACGGAGCAATGGATTCAAACTACAAGAAAGAAGATTCCACCTAAACATTAGGAAGAACTTCCTGACAGTAAGAGCTGTTCGACAGTGGAATTTGCTGCCAAGGAGTGTGGTGGAGTCTCCTTCTTTGGAGGTCTTTAAGCAGAGGCTTGACAGTCATCTGTCAAGAATGCTTTGATGGTGTTTCCTGCTTGGCAGGGGGTTGGACTGGATGGCCCTTGTGGTCTCTTCCAACTCTATGGTATGATTCTATGATTCTATCTCCAGGTAGTGCATTAACAGAAAATTCCAGTCTGTGTCTGAAGCTCTAGAGACTCACTACCAGCCACCATAGGCTAGGAGGCCTCAGCCTTTCTGGGCCTGGAAACACATTTGGAAATCTAAGAAACCGCTGTGGGGTACCCCCCAAAATAGCCACTTCACAAAGCAACAAGTGGTAATGCTCAGATCTCTCCCCCCAATTAAACAACAAAGGAAAACACCCTATGCACCACACACAAAACAAATTAAGACAGAAAAAAGCAGGGAGCCACACCCAAAACAAGGTAACCCCTTTCAGCCAAAACACCCTATCCTTATTAAAATAAATAAATGAAATTCAGAGGAGTTTTTGGCAGGTGCCAAGAAGGACGTCTGAAAGCACCATAGTGATCACATTGTAGATAAGAGCAGTGGTCTGACTCACCTTCCTATGTTACATTCCTTGGATCAAAGGAAGTACTGTGCAAAGGAAAAATACATGCAGATAACCGATGGGCACTTTCATTTGTGAAACATCACATTTTCTTTCTCAGCAACTGCTTTCCTTCGCTGGGATCTCGCCGGCCCATTAACTCACACCTTTGGCACTGTACATACAATCTTCACGATAACAATAGCTTGCAAGAACAACAAGAAAACATGAAGGATTATATTTTTTTTAAAAACACCACTTTTTACCCTGACTAGGAAGGAAAAGAAGAATGGAAAAACAGGAAGCTCAAAGCACGCTATGACCAGATAAGACAAAAAGATCATTTGGGAGAGTTACGCAAGACCGCTGCACAGAGAAAACCACGGGGGCGAGGTATGTTGCCTTTTTGGTTTTTAATGTGCTTCTTTTAATTGTTTCAAGCAATGTTTTACTTTTGCAGCAAGGCCCTCACAGCAGGAGGGATGTTAGCTCTCTTTCTACCCCATTTATTTGACCTAAAGCCAGGGATGGGCAGAAAGTAGATCTGGATCTCCTGGCAGGTCTCTGAGTTGTTTACTTTAGGTGGGGAAAGGATTTCTACCTCCCAGCAGCAAAAAAAATGACTCCTCTCCCCTATTGAATGAAGTTCGGGACATCCTAGCATGATCTAAATGGCCCCTCTGGGGAAGGTGGGGAATATACTTGTGCCCCAATGATCTTTTTCTCTACCACTCCCTACCCTGTGGGGGGTAATAGCATGCTTGGGGAGGGAGACTTGGATCACAATAACTGTTTGGGGAGAAGGGGCACCACCCTGATCAAAACAGAGTCCCACAGTTTGAAATGTGTTTGAAGGGTGGGGAGGGGAGTTTGGGAGATCTGATCCCCTGCTTCACATCTGTATTGGACCTTGGTTGTCCCTTGAGCTGTCCCTTTGTATTCCTGCGTTTATCTGAATGACTACTAAATCACACTCGCTTTCCCTCTGCCACGCACCTGCTTTCTATTAAACAGCAACCTGATAACATGAATACATGCAGTGTTAGTATACATTTTCCCTGGCACAGGGATAAAACTGAAGGGAGAAGCCTTACCTGCTTAATTCCCGAATGTTTTCCCTGCTTCGAAATGCACAGTGGGGAGCCCAGAAAACAAAATTTGCCAACCTATCAGTCAGAGCTCAGAGAAAGAAAGAAAGAAAGAAAGAAAGAAAGAAAGAAAGAAAGAAAGAAAGAAAGAAAAAGGTTCCATTGCATATGCCAATCCCATACTGGGTAGGATCCCTGGCTTCTCTTAGCTGTGCAATCTGAAGGATGGCTGGGAAATATCATTCCCTGGAGAACAACTGCGAGTGCAGACATCTGCAGGCTACTTGGACTGATGCCTTAACTTCATAAACTGTTCAGAACCATCTCCCAATTTGCTCTTTTTTCTTTTTCTTTTTCTTTTTACTGAAGAGCAGCCTAAGCAGCCAGTTTGAGCAGAGGAATCATAGAATCATAGAGTTGGAAGAGACCACAAGGGCCATCCAGTCCAACCCCCTGCCAAGCAGGAATGATGGTGGGGAAGGGACTGCTCAGGGCCCAAGCATGAGGAAGAGAAAGGACACACTTTACTGGGTCTCAGGGACCTGTCCCAGGCTGTAACCGCATAATCATGAGGTAAAACAGCACTCGTGAAGCTCGTGAGGCAGAAATGGCGATTATCTTTTAGCCTCTCCTAAAGGCTTATCTTTTTTTCTGCAGGCGTTTCCTGACTCATGAGGTTTTACCACACTGCTTAGTCTTACTGATACTTTATTGGTATCTTTCTGTATCATTTATGATAAAATGCTGGTTGCAATATTTATATAATCTACTGATTGATTCTGTATATTAGGCAGTGTGCAAAAATAAGGCATGCTCAGTGATACGTCTAGAAACCTATTTCCCCTTCTCTGTGCACCTATGGTCCTGATTTGCTAGAGTCAATAAGAAGTTCTGTTAGAGATGAACAAGAGAAAAATCTGTGTTTCCCTCTATGAAATTATGTCTTAATAACTTCTGCATAGTCAGGATGAAGAGACAAACCTAATTGAGGGTATTGATCCTTGGGATAGTTTGGGGCAGTGCTGCCGGTAGGATTCAATTAGTTCTATTTGTATGGGCTATGGATCCTCACTTTGACTTTTCTGATCCATCCTGTCTTAGTAACGTATGAAATTATAGATATATTTAATAATAAAATAGCTGAAAATAAGGAAGAACCACCCCTGTCCTTAGTTGTCAAAGCAAGGGTCTGTTTTAGAGCCAGCTTGCTTGCTTCTTAACCCTGGAAAATTCAAGGTTGGTAACTCTGCTAGCTTCTTGCATTCTAGGGGGAAAGGGTAAGAGGTCTCTCATCTCTGATAGATAATATATCTACTAAAAATCTTGCAAACTTCCTGGGACCTTCTGTTCATTTTACTTCTTTCATAAGACCATTCAGATGTTGCAAAAGTTGTAAACCTGCAGCCACAACTTGGTGCAAGAAGCTGGCAGAGCTGTGTGGAGATGGTAGGCTTGCCAGCTGTTGGCTTATATTTCTACTTTGGTGGGCAAACATGCTGCTTGCTGGGACTGGGACTTGCAACACATCTTGGGTGTGGGTTTCTCCAGATCTGCTGGATCTGTGTACCGTTTCCCTAACTGGTGAACAGTAAGAGGTAGTTCTTCACTAAAGAGCCTTCTGGCCCTGGGCTGACTCCACCCACTTAGGTTGGCCCGGAATCCCTCTGGGCATTAAGGGATATAAAAGGTTCTTTGTTCCTGCTCGGCCATATTTGAGCAGCGTGGCTTCTGTGAGTTCTGGGGTGCTCCTTCATCTTTGGTCCTGACCCTTTGGTTTGTCTATTGCTCCCGATTCCTGCTGAGTCTCACTGCTTGCAGTTCCTGGCTCATCCCACTGCGCTGCCCACAGCCCAGCTGTAGCTTTCGCCAGACACGCTTACTCAATTTACCCACTGGTTCACACTTTCAACTTGGTGACAGCCAGTCTGATGGAATTCCACATCCTGGTAAGGCAGGTGCTTAGAATTAATTTTGCATAAGTAGAAGAAACTGTGTTGATTGTGCTTGTACCTGGGGATGTAAAACAATGTGGCCTTAGAAAGAGTGTGCATGAATGTGTGTGTGTGTGTTATGGGATGATTATTTGGGATTCTGGTGGAGTAACTTCTGTGCAAAAATGACTGGGTGGGTCATATGACCACATTAACTTAGACTCCCACCCAGATGTTGTGATTCACACAACCCCTGGTTGTGTGTTGGTCACGGGCATTGCTAGGGAATCAAAGGGACATGTGATACATACAGTACCCATGACCAGGGCCGGCCCAATACATTTTGGCACCTAAGGCAAACTCACAAAATGGTGCCCTTACATACACCAGGGAAGAAGGGGTGAGTGGCAATCTACCGCAGGAAAAGAAGGGTCTACATTGGGAACAAGGGAGTGAGTGAAGATCTACATAGTGGACAGGGGTGGTGGTCAAATCAGCCTTACCCAACAGTTAATCAAAGGCTGCCGCGGGCCCTGATGCATATTTGTATGTGCTAACTTATATTTATAGATGCCTCTGGGCAAATTAAGCTGGTGGTTGGCTAGACCTTCATCAGCATAGTGCTTTTCTTTGTGCTCAGCTGTAAGCAGAGTTTTTAAAAGAGGATGGAAAGGTGCATTGGGGATTGGAGCCCAGCATAAAAGAACTGGGGACTGGCCCCAGCAATGCCCTTGACCAGTAAAATAGACAGAGGCTGACTGTGTACTAATCCAACATGCAGATGTGTGGTTTTGTAACCCTGCTACATCCCATTTCTTTAAAATGCATGGTTTCGTTTTATTGCAACATCATTGTAAATCAGTGCAGTGGCATAGTAATAAAGGAAGCAGCTTAACTGTTGCAACATCTGTGGAAACATCAAAGTGCAGGAGTGCCTGGCGTGCTCTGGTCCATGGGGTCTGGTCCATGGGGTCACGAAGAGACGGACACGACTGAACGACTAAACAACAACAACAAATGGTATGCACTGAAAAAATAGTGAATATGTTTGCAACTATCACATTCCATCTTAGCTCCCAAGAGCCCAGGGTGCTGCATGCTGGCTTCTCCTAGTTTCAACAACCTGTTGGGTTGGCCTGGGAGAGAGTAAGCACTATACATCTCCCCTGAGTGGTAATTTGAAACCAAGTCTCCCTGGTCCTGGTTCTGAAGTCTAGCTCAGGAGTGGTAAAATTGTGGCCCTCTTGACATTTCTGAACTGCAACTCGCATCATACCTGACCGTTGACCATGCTATTTGGGAGTCCAACCACAACTGGAGGGTGACACGTTCCCCACCAATGCGCTAGCCACTCTGCCATACCATACGCTACCAGAACATTTTGAATCCATAATCCTGGACACCATCTTCACGTTTTTTATTGTGAGAGCACAGGGACCATTTCAGTTGCCATGACCTTGCGTGATCTCTCATGGTGGTTCCCCCCCTCCCCAAAAAGTGTTTTTCCAGGCATGGTGCCCCAAAACACATGTTTTGGGGTTGCCGTTCAAGGTCACAGACCCCAATAAAGCACTTTCCCCAGGGTGGGGGGTGGGTGGGGATCACACTGCAAAATCATGTGAGATCACAGCAACCAAAATAAAATATGAGATGTCTCAATTTTTCTTGGATGCTTGCCGGGTATGCCATACTGTTTTATCATTTCCAGTACAGGCTGATGTTGGCAGATCTTTCATTAACTTCCATCAGCACGACCAATTCAGAAGATGGGATGCTGTATCTTAATAATAAGATAATTTATTGTCATTGCACAAGTACAAGCACAACACTATACAAGTGCAATGAAATTGCATGCCATCCCGTAAAAACAGAAAGAAAGAAAAAACAAAACAAAAAACAGCACAAAACACACACACATCAAAAAAAGCCACACATACACACACATACACCCATCACAGCTCTCCAAGGTCATATTATCTGGTTACAGCATTTAAGATGGTTATAGCTCTTGGGTAGAAACTGTTCTTCAATCTATTTGTTCTTGATCTAATTGTTCTATATCTTCTACCCGAAGGCAGTGGTGCAAAGAGACTATATCCTGGATGAGATGGATCCTTTAAAATATTGTTAACCTTTTTAAGGCAACGGGAACTGTATAGTTCTTCCAGAGATGGGAGAGGATGACCAATAATATTTTGGGCTGTGGTTATGACCTTCTGAAGTATCTTCTTCTCCCTGGCTGTGCAGCTGGAGAACCAAGCACAAATACAGTATATAAGAATGCTCTCTATGGAGCCTCGGTAGAAGGACACCAGCAGTCTCTCACTCAGATTGTTCTTCTTTAAAAGTTTGAGGAAATAAATTCTCTGCTGGGCCTTCTTTACCAGAGCAGTAGTATTTGCACTCCAAGTTATACCCTGCTCTATAATCACTCTCAAAAACTTGAATACAGCCACCCTCTCCACCTGGTCCCTGCCGATATACAGGGGCTGAATATCTACCTTTCCCCCCCTATAATCCACCACCAGTTCCTTGGTCTTGGCAGTATTAAGAGCCAGATTGTTATCTCTGCACCAAGCACAGAACTGCTCCACCTCATCCCGATAGGCGGACTCATCCCCTCCTGAAATGAGCCCCACCACAGTAGTGTCATCAGCAAACTTGATGATTTTGTTGCTGGAATAGATGTCTGTACAGTCATACGTATAGAGGGTATAGAGCAGGGGACTCAACACACAACCCTGTGGTGAGCCGGTGTTAAGGCTAAGGGCTGTGGACATATGTGACCCTACTCTAACCCTCTGAGAACGATCTTAATGTTGAACCTTACTTTGCTGGCTGACCATTCTGATTTGCATCCAATGGGTGATTTACCGGTATATGCATGTGCTATTTGGCACATCTGGCACCGAAACAAATAGATTTGGCTGCTCCTTCCTTGTTCTTACTGGAATCTATCACACAGCAGCCCATTAAACATCGCAGTCTAGTGGAGCTCCAACATAATCTGCTATGCATTAAGTGCACGCATATGGGTTCTGTGGTTTACTTTTGTTTAAAGGGAAACAAAAAATTCCAGAACAAATGCTCTGTATGGCCATTGCATCTTTGTTTCTGCATAGGAACCTTCCTTCCTCCACATTCTCTGTGATTACTGATTTTTAGAAAAAGTACAGTGGTACCTCTACTTACGAATTTAATGCGTTCCGAATGCAAATTCGTAAGTAGAAAAAATTCATAAGTAGAATCCCCATAGGAATGCATTGGGGGAAAAAATTCGCAAGTCGAAACATCCGGGTCAAAAATTTGTAAGTCGAAAAAATCCTATTAAAAGCGGCCGCGACGTCTTTTCGTAAGTAGAAAAAAATTCGGATGCGGCGGCCATTTTGTTTTACCAGAAGTCACTCGTAACTCGAAAAAAACGTAAGTAGAGTTACTCGTAAGTAGAGGTACCACTGTATTTGGATAGCTTGTAGAACACTTGACATTCATTAGTATCTGAAGAAGTGTGCATGCACACGAAAGCTCATACCAAGAACAAACTTAGTTGGTCTCTAAGGTGCTACTGGAAGGAATTTTTTTATTTTTTATTTTGTTTTGACATTCATTAGACATTCATAAAAACAAGAACAGTCACAGCAAAAACAAAACACTGCTAAATTGCTGTGAAATTATATCAGGCAAATATTTGCCAAATGCCAATTTAGGACTGCAAACTGTTCTTGTTCTATTTGTGGAATTAATACTTATATTTTACTGACATTTTTCAGGGGGCAAGAAATTAAAACGGACAGAAATTTTAAAAAGAAAAAGGTGCTTGAAACTGTAATACAATATGATAAAGTGTATATAAGTAGTGCTATTATTCTAATAAGTATACATTTAATAACAAGTCATCATAATTTTTACAAATGCATTTCAAGTCTCATCATATTTATCCATACACAATCTGTGTCTAAAAGCAATCCATTCATAGACTGCAAGAGTTGTCATATCTTCTACCCAATGATCAAAGGGGGCCCAAAAGTATTATCTTCCCAGTGAATCAATATTGGTCTTTTGGCAGAAGTAAGGGCATGA
Source organism: Darevskia mixta (assembly GCA_034641385.1). Classification (NCBI taxonomy): domain Eukaryota; kingdom Metazoa; phylum Chordata; class Lepidosauria; order Squamata; family Lacertidae; genus Darevskia; species Darevskia mixta. Next base: position 1,505,781 of record JAWWNH010000062.1, on the reverse strand, counting down.
CAAGTCCATCTGTGCTAATGAGCTGTCAAACCCCTTATAACTGGTAAATATACACTTTGTACTCATTTCTCCCTAAAATGGGGGGCTATACGGTATTCCGTAAATGTATTTTTATGGGCCTGTTTTTTTGAACCAAAACTGTGTTAGTAAACCCAGAGAATTCTGCTGCCTGACCAAGAGCTGCATTCTGATCTCTGTGTTAGTGCAGGACACATGAATTAGGTTGGGTTGCAGTTTAGCATAAAGGGATCCTGCAGTTTACCACATACAGTAAAGCAGGGAAAAGTTGGTTTTAACCTCAATTTAAAAAGCATACACAACTAGATAAACACTTTTTTTTTTTAAGGCAATATCAGATAATTTTATTCAGTGGCTTTTATACATAGAAAGTCCTGCTTGTTGGCATCCTTGGAGTTATATTATTATACATTCTGCATGGATGATAGTGAACTAAGGCTTCTCAACATGGACACTTCATTCTGTAATAATTTTTTTATTAGTTTTCAGTTACAGTTGTGCCACTGGCGTGATCCAGCAGTTGGTTCCTGTGCTCACAGTGGCCAGAGACTCCTTAAACAACTCCCTAGCAACAGATATTCTGGCTCCTAATTGAAAACTGTCTGAGGGAAAAGTCTCAGAGAGGCTTGACTGAGCAAATAGGCTCAATCAATAACAGCGCTGCTCTGGTAAGGTGTGGCAATGCACCATATGATTGACAGGTGACATCACTTGATTGGTGCGTTCGTGTGGCTTAAAATAAAAATAAAAATTGCCAGGCCAGTTTGGATCTCCGGAGGGTCAGGATTAACCCAGGGACTACCCTATTTCTGCCCAAGAGGATCAGACAGCGGTTCAGATCTATTATTATTATTTTACTACATTGTTTGAACATTAATTTGGGCTTGTTGAATGTGATTCCAAGCCGAGAATTTACCCCAAAATAAATGTATTAAGTTATTGCTTGTTTCTTTCAGGTATAACCAATGGAGCGTTTGGTGCTTTGGACGGTAGTTCTCTATGTAGTATTGCATTCTGGCCTGTTTGAAAATCAAGGTATGTATATGAATGCTTGTTTCCTTGAAAAAAATAGTACATATATAGCAAGGCAACAATGTGTGTTTGAGTGTGTGTACCAACTGGGATTGGTAATTTCCTGCTTTTTAAAAGAAAACTGGTAGTACTTACTTACGAGTATGTACGATAGTATTCAGTGGAGCACACTTCTGAGTAGACAAGTAAATAATTGCACTGTAAAGCATACAGTACATTTTCTAGGTATCTGTGTCCTTAAGTTGATGGAACTATTCTTGGGTAAATGTTACCCTAAAGACAGTTCAACAGATCCTGAAGTGTCAGTGAGTCTTTTCTTTTCTCCCTTAGATCGTAATCTGTTTCAACCTAGAAACCTTGAGATTTCCATGAACATTGATCTTCAGCAGCTATCAGTGAAATGGGATGTTGGCGATGATTCCGAAGCATACTACTCTGAAACAGATCTTGTTTTTAATATCCAAGTCAATCGAATCGAAGAGAAGATTATTGACCACCCAACTTGGCATGAAATTCCCAGACCCTGGCTTCTCCAGGTACAGGTGGGGAAGGCTGGAGAGAGCTTTTGCCCGTCAGTGTAGTTAATACTGAGCTAGATGGATCAATGGTCTGGCTCAGTTTTAGATGGCTTCCTATGTTCCTATGAAAACCAGATAAGCCACATACATATGTGTTCTCTTCTATGCCTGCTATTCAAAATACACTTACCAGGCTGCATTAGAAAAAGCAAAACATTTGAATATAGGCTGGGGAAAGTTATTGCTCTATGTTAAGTTGAAACCCATTATTCTTAATGCCTGCCACAATACTTAGCCAGTTCCTTAAACTGCTGTAAGCACCCAGAATTGTAATTGCAAAGGGCTGAATCATAGAATTAAATACAGTAGCACCTTGCCTTACATTACCCTTGGGTAACGTAAACTTCGGGTTGCGAAAGCGGCAAACCTGGAAGTGTTTTGCCACATGCGCATGCGCAGAAGCGGTCTACCGCTTCTCCTTTGGTTGCAAAAACCTCGGGATCTGGCTGGACCTCCGGAACGGATCCCGTTCGCAACCGGAGGTAACACTGTAGTATCTTTTCTCTAGTCTTCCTTATTTTCTGGAATATGGAGGCATATTTATGAAAGAATTGCCTTCCTCATTTGCTCTTGAGGAACGACAAAGCTTTCATATTCAGGCAATGACTGGTTAATGCACGTCCAAAAGACGTGCGATTGCCCACATGCGCATCGCACTGAACCCAGAAGTGACCCAAAAATGTCATTCAACACAGCATGAAAGGGGTGTCATGGGGGGAGGAATGTCATGGGGCAGGGAGCACTGCAGGGGTCAAGAACAGAACCCCCGTGCGAAATTGCTATCAGCTGTATACGATACATTTTTTTAAAAACCAAACCCAAGTCTGTAGGGCATTGTCAATTTCTCCTTGGATTTTGTTAGCACGTAATCAAGCATGGGCTGGAAGTTATGTGAATAAAGTTGTTTAAAATAATCAAAATAATTCAGTATTTAAGCTTTTGGTTAGTCCTTTTAAAAGTAGACCCAGAGTTCAATAGTTCAGCAATAAATGGAATGCTGAGGTGTCAAGCAAATCTAGTGGATTTTGTTACAGAAATTTAAGGTATATTGAATACTTAACACACACTTCAAGCTATCATTTAATCTGACAAATTAAATAGTATTATCTCTCTAACCTATCTAACTGAAAACAAGTGGAGCATAAGAGATAAGTCTGTTTTGTGTGTGTGTGTGTGTGTGTGTGTGTGTGTGTGAGTGACTAGATCTTTGACCGAGTTGCTAAACTGAGCTGATATTAGTGGAGCTAGCTTTCAAGATGTTGGTCTTACGTACGTTTTATTGAATGTCCAAAATTAGCAACTGCCTCAACTCGTATGTGTTTGTTGCCAAATCCCAGGCACATTTTGCAAAAGTCAGAAAACTCAAAAGGCACCACTGGTGAATGTTGACAGTCACCAAAATGGAATGCCATGCATTCCCTTGGAAGTCTGGAAACGATTCAGGCTTATTCATTTCGGTTGTAATCCAGTGTTATCTTTCCCCAAAAGTGGCTAACCAAGAAAACCAAGAAAGCTCACTGAGTGACCTTGGGCCAGCCACTGCCTCTCAGCCTAATCTACCCTACAGGGTTGTTGTGGGAATTAAATGAGGAGGGGGGAGAACCATATAAGACACATTGAGCTCCATGGAGGCCAAAGGTGGGGTATGAATTCAACAAATAAATAAATAAACTGGAAAGACTTTCCGGATTGTTGTAGGGAGACCTACTGAATAGTGTGGTCTGTGTCACATGGGGCTGCAGTGAGAGAGGGAGGAATTGCCTGGAATTGAGCGGAGGAATCTTAAGCCCATGTTTAAGTTCAGTAGACACCCCATCTCCCGGCACTGCAACCTCATGCAACACAGCCAAAAAAGTTGTGATAGGTCTCCCTGATCTCTTTGACGGATGAGGCGCAGTGGCTTCTGCAGAGGACAAGGACATAGACAAGGAGGAAGAATAAGGAAAGATCTGCTGTGCAAGCTTGAGTTCTGCTCATGCAATATTGGAGACAGCCCTATGATTATTATTTTTAGAACGGTCGCTCCTCCACATATACAGATGCCTGCACATTTCATAAGCTAAAGCGTTTAATCAGAATTCTAGAGGTGGAAGGGACCATGAGGATCATCTAGTCCAGGGGTCAGCAACCTTTTTCCAGCCGTGGGCCGGTCCACCGTCCCTCAGACCATGTGGTGGGCTGGACTATATATATATTTTTTTTGGGGGGGGGGGATAATGAACGAATTTCTATGCCCCACAAATAACCCAGAGATGCATTTTAAATAAAAGCACACATTCTACTCATGTAAAAACACCAGGCAGGCCCCACAAATAACCCAGAGATGCATTTTAAATAAAAGGACACATTCTACTCACGTAAAAATACGCTGATTCCCGGATCGTCCATGGGCCGGATTGAGAAGGCGATTGGGCCGCATCTGGCCCACGGGCCTTAGGTTGCCTACCCCTGATCTAGTCCATGGTGCTCCAACCTCTTGGCAACATTTGATGTCGCCCCACAGGTAGATGAGGCACTAGGTTTGAGGAAGGAGGTGTGAGGGTTCTGACAGGTCCTAGAGTGCTCTGCCATCTTAGTTGGACTCTAGGACAATGCCAGAGCCTTGCACCTCCTTCCCAATCTCTTTGGGAAGGCAACACAAGGGCTGGGGGCTGGAGTAGGCTTTAAATATTGGCCTCGCTGCCTCGCCTGTTATCAACAATGTATTGTCCAGCTTGTGGGTTCTGTGTCAAAGTACTCTTTTCAAACCCATTTGGTCTGAAAGCTTGGACTGTCCTGATCTAGTCCAACCACCTGCAGTGCAGGAATCTTGCACCCAGCATGGGGCTCGAACCCACAACCCTGAGATTAAGAGTCTCATGCTCTATTGATAGAGTTGTCCCTAATTATTCAACTGAGATATATATTGCCTCGCTGTTTTCCTTTTCAATTGCCTGCTTTTTAGGAGAATTATACGACCATTCTCAGTAAATCAAATAGACATCTGCAATGGAACTGGACTTCCGAAATACCCTTGGAGTGTGCGGCTCATGCAGTAAGGATCAGGAGCATGGTGAGGTTTTCTGAAGTTTGGAGCGACTGGAGCCCATGGAAGATAGCAGATGGTGAGCAAACATTGTCACCTTTAAGTATGAAAGAGCAAAATGCCCATTGGGGGAACTGTATTATCACTGTTGAATGCTAGGATAGAGAGCCTGTAGCCTGGCCGATAGCAAGGGCATTTTTGAAAGCAGTTGCTCCAAATATAAAGCATGCTTATTTACACATTTACACACATGTTTTGTTGGAGAACAGCATTACAGAATCCGAGGAAGTGTGAATTTTGGAAGATTTTGGAAGAATTTTGAAAGAATTTTGTGCTTCATTTTTCATGTCCTTTTGGGAAGTGTTGATGTGTTCGATTTGCATTAAGAGCAAACCGGGCCTATCTTATCTGCTTGCTCCCTTGATTGCTTGATGATTTAATTTCTATATTGCTCAATATACTGAAAATATCTCTAAGCGGTGCACAGAAAACTGAAGCAACAACAGACAGCTTAAATGTAAAAATTACATACAGTTGCATGTAAAAATGTTACATTAGTACAAAGTTACACACACACATACCGTATATAATCCATACCAATTCATTTTCCTTCTGACACTGCTTCCATCCCTAGGACTAGTCAGAGTCATTTCAAAATGTAACTTTGGAATGAAAATGCTCTATTTTTATAGAAACAGCAAAACCATAATGGCTCACAAATGCTGCCTCATCATTCTGTGTTCCCTTTTAAATTGAACAAAGTTTTTGTTACCACATGCACTTTCTATTCATGGGATCAGTGGGTCTTTCTTCACAAAATACTTACAAAAATAATTAAGTAGCAGAAAATACAGGAAATTGCAGTCAGCTGAACTCACGGCAACTTTCACTCTTTCAAATCCGTCATCAAAACCCTCGTTTTCCATGACGCCTTTGACACAACTCCCTAATTCCAAAACAACATGCCTAAGTTAGTGTTCCTCTGCTTTCTTTTGCCTCCACATCTCTCCACTTCCACTGCCTCCCCAACATTAACGATAAAGTGGGAAACCCCTGAGGCTTAGACTTAACCTATTGTGTACTGTAGAGTACCAAGGCACTATCTAAATAACTATAGTGCACATGTCAAGACTTTATTGCCTTTATGTTTCTTTATTTTTCCATTTATGAGTTGCTTTGCATAAGATAACTCAAAGCAATCTAAGAATGAAAACATCATCAACAACCAAAACAACCATTGCAGAAATTTCATATGTAAAGCTATTAAAACCATTACGTCGTTGTTGGCATTCCGTCTAGAGAGAGAATGGAGTGCACATCTGGAGGTGAAGTGAAAATGAATGAGAAGAGAAGGTTAAGGGGTGATATGATAGCCATGTTCAAATATATAAAAGGATGTCATATAGAGGAGGGAGAAAGGTTGTTTTCTGCTGCTCCAGAGAAGCGGACACGGAGCAATGGATTCAAACTACAAGAAAGAAGATTCCACCTAAACATTAGAAAGAACTTCCTGACAGTAAGAGCTGTTCGACAGTGGAATTTGCTGCCAAGGAGTGTGGTGGAGTCTCCTTCTTTGGAGGTCTTTAAGCAGAGGCTTGACAGCCATCTGTCAAGAATGCTTTGATGGTGTTTCCTGCTTGGCAGGGGGTTGGACTGGATGGCCCTTGTGGTCTCTTCCAACTCTATGATTCTATGTGACCTCCCCATGTGCAAGCCTAGGCAGTGAGCATAGAGGTCCTGGGTTGCCCAGACAATGACCCCCCTCTCAGCCTCACTATGTGGTCCAAAGGAAAGCAGGGCAATACATTTGGCACCAGCTTGGCTGCAGGAGTTGCCAGAAGGAGGTGTACAAGGCGCCACCCAACCGTCTTAGGGACTCCATTCCCGATTTGTATAGGAGAGGTCACTTCGATGCTGCTAATGCAAGCAAAACAATGCAGGAGGCAGCAGTTACGAGTTTCTTGTCCCTGCAGCCACAGCAGGCGCCGTGATTCTCCAGTGGTTTTACTTCACCCCTAGAGGCGCACTCCATTGTCTCCTGAGACAGATGGATGCCAATAACAACATGGGAGCAGTCTCTTCACCCCAACCCCCCAATAGATATCAAGGAAGCTTCTGAGACAACTTTGAGATGAAACAACAACTTCCAGATGGTTTGTTGTTTGGTTTGTTACCGCAAAAAGCTCAGAGCCGTGTAGAACTTTTAGGACTGTCCTATGTACTTAACAGTGTGAGCTTTCATAGAAAGAAGCCTTTGAGGTGGTGATGAAGTCACACACACAAATGTACATTGAGTTCTAGTTACAATGAATGAAACGTAATCCTATAATACTTCAGAAGTAAGCCTCATTGTGTTCGTTTTGTTTAGGGAAGCTTTTAATGTTTAATAGACTATTGTATTTTAATATTCTGTTGGAAGCCGCCCAGAGTGGTTGGGGAAACCCAGCCAGATGGGATGGTATAAATAAATTTTTTTTTATTATTATTATTATTATTATTATTATTATTATTATTATTATTATTATTTCTCTTGTAGGTATTGTTGCCCTGGAAACTATTTTTTTATTTTTAAATTAAAACTCTTAATTTACGGAGTGGGGCTGCAATGCCTCAAAGGGTGCCAGTTTCATTGTCACAATTATATGTACAAGCAAATCTTTCCCCCCCCTCCTCTGTTGCTTTGTTCAGGGCTGGATGTCGTAAACATTCGCTGGTATTTCTTATGGCCAGACGGTGTTAAGATCGTTGAAGTGGGTTCTGACGTCAAGTATTGCTGCATTGGGGCGGAAAACAAGAGTGTACCAAATTTTTATTTTGGTGATAAGCAGATGAATGTTGGACTGCAACGAAGAGTATTAGTTACTTTGAAAAATGTTACTCGTTCCGTGAGTTTTGGCTACACTATCCGGTGTGATTACGAAAGCGCATCTCTCTTTGTGACCAGTAAGCAGAAAATATTTGGTGTTTCCATTGAGGGAGGGGGTTGTGTCCATCTGAGCAGCTTTTTATACTTACTGGCCAGGTTCATGAAGTTTTGTAACAGGAATATCTGAAGAGGAGCTCATGTCCTAAAGCAGCTGTGAGGAACCTTCTTCCTTCCTGTGAGCAGAGCTTCTCTTTATCCTCTGAGCAAGAGGCCTTATCACAGTTCAAGGGCACATTCTATCTGATCAGAGAACTTGAGGAGGACCACTGATGTACCTAGCCTGGGGAGAGTCCTGTGGGCCGGATGAAGACCAGAGGGAGAGACATTTGACGTTCTTCACCCTCTTTCCAAAGGACTGCCTCCTCCCATTCTGCACACACCCCAAGATATGGAGAGGTCCTTCTCCATATCCTGATACGTGTGGATGGGTGCTAGGTTAAGTTGGGAAGAATGAGAGAGTTGTTTATGCGGCCACACCCATTTGTGCCCCATGTCTCGTTAACTTATAAATTATTATTATTATAAGTTCCTACATCTGGTGATGAGTTTTGTTCACACGTGCTTTTTAATTCCCCGTGCTTTTGGGGGCCTGAATTGGGTGTTTTAATAATTTGCCATGCAGTTTTCAGCTTTAAAAAGGACTGCTGATGATTGTTCTGTTCTTTGGACATAATTAGCGACCTTGAGTGCAAGTTTGCAAAGTAGAAAGATATGTTATAAATTATCCTAATAAATGAATATCCAGAAAGTCACCATGACCGGCTCTATCAAAGGTGGCAAAAAAAAAAAAAAAATTGATTTGATCTGCAAAATTGGTAGTCAGTTGATGGTGTGCTCACAACTGACCCTAAGAGTACCGGTAATTGTCTTCAAAAGTGGTTGAAAGAATGAAATGAGAGAGAAAAGCATTATAACCCAGCCTTGTTTCAACAGACCAACCAGATAAACCCAAAAACCTAACCTGCAAAACAGAAGACATGATTAACTTAGAGTGTACCTGGGAACCTGAATTGAAAGCTGAATTGCTATGTCCAGCAAACTTCACATTGTCTGATGGGTAAGTGTTCTGAAACCCTGATCCTGACAGGAGAGATCCTTAGGAAGTGACAACAGTTATGCCACACACCTTTTTTTGAGGAAATGAGTTGTTGACAAAATGAATTATAGGGACAGAAAGTGTTCTGGAAGATGATCAGAGGGTTGGATCAAATGGATTATTTGCACACAAGACTTAGGTAGAGGAAACACTTTACCTTTGCGCACTAGGGGTGGAGGGGCCTATAGCCCTCCAGGTGATGTTAAGATACTGTTTCCATCATCCCTGAGAGCCCTGACTATTGGTCATGCTGGCTGGGGCTTAAAGGACATGGTTCAGAAGGAAACCTAATTAGTGCTAACGAGGAATTTGTACTGGAGGTGGTAGGGTGTGTCATTTTAGGCATGAAATTTAATTTTTGCAAATTTCTTAAATGAGGGGACTTTAAAATATGTTTTTGAGTGTGAGGAATTCAACTCTGCAATTATTTTTGTGATTGGACAACATTTAGCTTGGTAAGTCTCCGTTTGAAGAAGAAGCACATAAACTGCTTTAAAAAAACCAAAGAATTTTAATTTTACCTTCTGAAAATGTCAAGTAATGCTTAATAATAATAATAATAATAATAATAATAAACTGCAAGTACTTGGCATTTTTAATGATTTCTATGCATTTCTACACACATTTTACTTCCCAAGCAAAACTAAATTATATTAATTCAACTAAAATATCTTTTGAAATCTCAAGTAAAGCTACAACATTTTAGCTCCCCTCATTTTTGGAATTTGAAAGTTGAAAAATTCAACATGCCCTACTGGGGGTGGTGGGTGGGAGAAATGTATGCATTTTTTGAACCTTGATTTCCACTTCTATTATGGTGCAAATATTCTCTAATATTCTATTTCTGATGGAAGAACCATAAACTCTCTTTTCTTCCCCTCTGAAACGTCAATCACCATGTCTTGAAAGTTCTTCCAATGAAACGTATTGCAATGAAACCACTTCCCCACCCTGTTCATTCAAGATTGGCAAGCAAACCATATACAATTTAATACTGACATCCAGAAATTGCATTGGAGAGAAACTTACCGATCTTACTGTTGATGTAGCCCACAGAGGTAAGAGTTTATTTTCTCTGTCGGTGTTACACTTTACCTACTACAAACTGCAGCAGAGGCATCTCCAGTTTTGATCACGGTATTCTATGAAACTATCCTGAAATAATTCAGAGTTATTATTGCACACTTTTTACTGTCCAAATTCACTGAATTGCTCTTTCAGAAGTGTACATTTTTCTTTCTCCCTTTCAAACTAGTTCAGCCTGCAGCCCCCAACAAACTCATTGCAGGTTATACAAATGCTACTACCATCCAGTTACAATGGCAGATTAATGAAATAAGCGAAGCCCTGTTGCTGTTATGTGAAATTCATGGTGCTTCTCGTGATGGGGAACAGGTAAGAAGCAAACATGATTAGCACAAAGAAATGTGCGGTGGTCTTTTTCAGATTCACAACATTTGTGACTTCCCTGTTAATTGCTCCACATCTAGTGATGGCAGAGAGCTAGAAAACGCTAGACCAGGGGTAGGCAACCTAAGGCCCGTGGGCTGGATCTGGCCCAATCGCCTTCTCAATCCGGCCCTCGGATAGTCCGGGATTCAGTGTTTTTACATGAGTAGAATGTGTCCTTTTATTTAAAATGCATCTCTGGGTTATTTGTGGGGCATAGGAATTCGTTCATATTTTCCTCCAAAATATAGTCCGGCCCACCACATGGTCTGAGGGACAGTGGACTGGTCCACGGCTGAAAAAGGTTTCTGACCCCTGCACTAGCGGCATTCTTTTGCATGATTGTTTCAAGAAGTATGTAAACTAGTGCTAAAGGAAAAGCTTACTTACAAAATGTACACTTTAAACAAAAGGATCAGAGGCATACACATTTTATCAAACGTGGTATTGTTTTATTGTACATGGTTGTAAAAATAGAAAATAACTTAAGTCCTCTGTCTACACATAAGCAGCTGTGGCTGGGAAAGCGAAAGCAAGAAACATACCCTGTATACTCGAGTATAAGCCTAGTTTTTCAGCACATTTTTTGTGCTGAAAAAGCCACCCTCGGCTTATACTCGAGTGAGGCAGGCAGTGGCTCCTATGAAGCTTTCCCAGGTTTTTTGTGGTAAAAATTGGGTGCCTTGGCTTATATTCGGGTCGGCTTATACTCGAGTATATACGGTATTTGTAACGATGTATCGGGCAAGATCCTACCCCCATCCATTTTACAGACTTGTTTTTCTTTATATTTGTTGTGCTTTAAATTAAACATTGAAAGTGTTATGATTCTTGCTGTATTCTGTTGAAAACTCAATAAACACAACGGTTTAAAAAATAATAATAGGCAGATTAGCCTGCAAAAGCAAAGTAATTAAAAAAAAAAATTGACACAAAACTTTCAGCTCCTGGAGGGACCCCTGTGTGTCAAGATCTTATTCCACAGAACTGTGGCATATAGTGCATTCCTGCAAATGCTTACAAAGGAAAACACTTGTTCCCAAGTTTTTGGGAAGCCATGGTTTATGGCTTACAACAAATGAGTTATTGTGAAACTTCTCCCCTACACCAACAGGGGAGATTCCGCTTCTTTTCTTCGCTTCTATATAAAGCAGTATAGAAACGAAATAAAATCACAGAATTGTAGAGTTGGAAGGAACCCCAAGGGCCATCTAGTCCAAGGCCCTGCAATGCAGGAATCTCAACCAAAGCACCCATGATAGCCCATGAAATTTGATTTGCTGTGACTTCTAAATTTCCCTTGAAACAAACCACAACCTGATGCCTAGCTATAGTATGTTATTGGCTTCCTGGTTGTTTGTTTCTCCTGAACTAGCCACAGTGACCCTACATTCACACAACAAGCCACAGTTGGGGTGTGTGTTTGCTTGCGTTAGGGGAGGAGTGAAGTGGGAGGTCATCTGCTTGTTCATTGTAAGCCGTAAACTGTGGCTTACTGTGATCGGTGGTGACTGATGCCCATTGCAACCAGTAGGACAGAAATAAGTGGAGCCACAGTCAACGTCAAGCAAAGCCAACTAATTCTAGTTCTGCTCCCATCCTCCTCCCAACTTAGTTCTGCAATGGCAACACTGAGCCTAAGGAAGAGGAATCTGATAGCTAGTGCCACAACCAAGACTGGATGCATAAAAGAAGTCAGGCAGGTGTGGGCTGCCTGTGGACAGAGTGAGGTTGGTGGAGCCTCATTTGCCCCAATGGACCAGCCACCGCATTTATGAATCTGTTAAAGAGGATAAACTATGAATTCAACAGTGGGGGATTCGAGGAAGTCAATTGAAATATGAAATTGAGAAAAATAGAGTTGCCTGGCCCATGGAATTGGGCCAGGCCTAAGCAATGTTATGGAAAATTTCAGTAAGGTTAAATGTATAATGAATATGTATACCTCTGTGAGAGGGGGGGATGGATTGTGGCTTCCCATGGTGAGAGGGGGGAAGTATGAAAATTTAGCCGTTATGTCATGTGCTTAAAAATTGTAAAAAACCAATAAAAATTATTTAAAAAAATAAAAATGGACCAGCCACCGCTGATTATGACGTGCGAATGAGACTACTATATTGAGGTGGGCTGGCTTCCATGTAATCATGGATGTGATTATAGCATTAATTGTTAAAGCTGTGAGCACATAAAGTTGGTACTTTCAACCAAAGCAAATAAGCATGCATAATTGTAGCAAATCTTCTGTCCTTAAAGACCCTGTGAAATACATAGATTGAAAACCAACATCACAGCCATGTTATAAACCATGGTCCCACCCCTTAGCCAGGTCTAGCTTAGGACTCCTTGCTGACCAGTGTCGGAGTGTGTGATCTAACACGAAAGTCCTGGTTGAAACTTGATTCCTTTTGATATAGCCCAGTTCTGCATCTTATTAGTTTCTAATGTGGATGGATGTATTGCATAAAATGTCATTTTAAATGCAACAAAAGGTTTTTAACAATAGAAAGCTGTAGTTTGACCCTAAACGTGTTTAATGTTCATGTTTTGCAGAAAAACGTTACAGTGCAGTACAGTAAAGATTCACATCCCCAAATTATCCTGGATGGGTTGCAGCCTTCTACAAACTACACGTTAAAAGTACACTGCGGTGCTGCTAGACATTTTTGGAAATGGAGCAACTGGAGCGAAAGTAACACTATCCCAACAGATGAAGCTGGTAAGGATGCCATGTTGTGGGTAAGAAGTTTGGGGTGACCAGGTTTATAATCCTCTTCTGCATGATGCTGTTTGCCCATGCTTTACAAAAATTGTGGGGAAATGGTCAAAAGGGAACTTTTTCACTTTTTGAATGTGCAGAATGAAAAATGGCAAAAGAATAAAAAAGGTATGGAGTAGATCAGCGTTTCTCAACCGGTGCCGCGAGACGTCGGCTGGTGTGCCGCGGGAAAACCATTGGGGACCCACGCCGCAGGCGCGTGGCGGCAGCTCCAGTGGGGGAAAGGGAGCGCAGAGGGCCACCACCGAGAGGAGGCACCGCCGAGAGGCTGCCGGGCTCTGCCGCGCATGCGCAGGCTGGGAGCTCGCCGCCGAATCTGATTGGTTGCCAGGGACCAATGGGAAGTCGGAGGAGGGAGACGCGGGGGCTGCCGGTAGCCACCGCCATTTTGCTGTTGGGGGGCGCTGAAGCCCGGCGGCCGCCGCCGGAACAGCTCAGGAACTTCAGTGGGGAGATGTTGTGGCAGCGCTGTGGAGCCCGGAGCGGCTCCTGTCCGCTGCCCGGACTCACGGCGCACTCCCGCCTGCACGAGCTCCGGGCCGCGATCGCTGCCCTCACCGGGGTCCCCGTCCAGGCCCAGCGCCTGCTGCTCGGTTTCCCCCCGCTCGGCCTCGACCTCGGCGACGGGGAGCGGCGCCTCGGAGAGCTCGGCATCCACTCTGGTGGGAGCCGGAGAGAGGTGGCGCGGGGGGGCTGGGGGGGCGCTGGGGGGCGCGGGTCGGGAGGTTGGAGGTTGCTGCGCTCGGGAGCGCGAGGGCGGCGGGGATCCCCGGGCGGTTGTGTCTTCCTGGCGCTGCCGGTTGGGGCTGTGGGGCTGCTGCTGTGGCGAGCCGTTTAGGCTTCCCTGGGCCGTTTTACTTTGGGCGCATAGCTCCGTGATTTTCGTTGCCATGGCGATGTTGCCGCCGCCATTTTGTGGGTGCACAGCGTCTCCTTGTGATTTTTTGACATTTTCTGGTGGTGGTGTGCCGCGAGATTTTTTTCATGAGACAGGTGTGCCGTTGCCCCGAAAAGGTTGAGAAACACTGGAGTAGATGACCCACTCCTCCCCAATCTCCCCGTCTCCTTCTTCCTATGATGGGCATTGGGAAGAAGATACAGTAAATTTATTTAATCCTCTACAGACCCACTTGTGTGGGTTAACTAGCAAAGGAAAATAATGGCTGGTACCTGTTTTAAAACCAATGGGGCTAGCACATAAAGAGCCCTAGTAGCAGAGCTTAAATCTTATCGTTAGGCAGATTAAAGAAGCATAGGAATAGGTCATTTAACCTTCTTTTAATAATGTGTTCAGCTGCATGAAACTGTTTTGCGGTGAAACAAACCACACACTGAAGTAAGTTTAAAATATACTTATAGTCATGCATTGCCTTAAGCAGCAACAATAAGCAAATACAGGCATGAACATTATTGGGTAGAAATATGTAGGAGAGAGAGAGAGAGAGAGAGAGAGAGAGAACAGGAACAGGAACAGGAACAGGAACAGGAAACAAGCCTTACTTCCTCCCTTCCAGGAAGGGCCTACTCTCTGAGCCTACTCTCGCAAATTAGAACTCTGTGATCCTTAACTCCTTCACATACTAACTAGCATTGTTAGATTTGACTGCAAATCTTCCACAGGGACCTCATAATGCAGCAGTGCCAGCAAGGTTTTTTTTCTCTCCCTCTTCCTCCACTGGGACATCTAGAATACTCGTAATAGTTCCCAGGTCCCAAGTCCATTGTTATATTCCTGCACACACTACCAAGTTTATTCCTGCACACACTACCAAGAGCTTTAGGATCTTTTGTTGGAGCTAGTGACAAAGAAGCGTCTTTCAGCTGTATTCCCCACCTGGGATTTATAATATGAGCTCCATTCCACAGTGTATAACCCTGTTTTATGTGCTTTGGTTTACAGCTCCATCAGGGCAACTGGATATTTGGAGAGACATCAACTCGTGTTTGGAGAACTGTAGCATAACGATATTCTGGAAGGTAAGTCTTTCTGGTCATGCAGCCAGTGATGATGAGAGATTTCACTCCTTCCACTGCTAATAACTAAAAACTGCAAGGGTTAGACTATTTTTTAAAGATAAAGTACTTCACATATACATTGTGCATTACAAATCATTGTTCCGTTACTGTTTGATTGTGTGAGGCTCCCTGGGAAATTACTAGTATATCTTTTAAGGAGTTTGTTAACTGGAGTGTCAGAAGAACCCTTGATCCTGACAAAATGTAGCTCCCTACATGTTATTGGCTACTGGAAGGAATTTTTTTATTTTATTTTGTTTCTCCCTAACAAAAGGAAAGGATAGGTAAGCTTGGCCAGGAGGCTTCGCCAGTCTAAGCAAATCTTCTTGCCCCCTTAGTGCTCTGCTGTTCATAAATCCAGAATTCCACAATGGGAGCTTGGGTACCATCTCATTGGGGAGAGACAATAGTTGGTAGGGCCCATGCTTTGCATGTGGAAGGTCCCAGGTTTAATCCCTGCCATTTCCAGTTAAAAGGATCCAGTAGCAGGGAATGAGAAAAATCTCTGCCTACAGTCCTCGAAAACCAATGCTGGTAGTTGGATAAACAGGTTGACACAAGCTGTGTACACTTGACCAGCTTTCAAGGCTTCTATGTCATTCCTTTTCTTAATTTGGATTGAATCTGGTTTGGCAGGGAAGCACATCAAAACACAGTAATTCATTAGGAACAATGCCCTTTAAAATCCTATGCCCTTTTAAAATGTGGGGTTTTTTGGGGGGTGGAAGGGTTATTGGGTTGTTGTTTTTATTTTGATTATATATTTTGTGGTTTTATATTTTGATTTTATTCTGTGCACCGCCCTGAGACCTCCAGGCATAGGGTGGTGTATAAATTCAATAAATAATAATAATAACAACAGCAGGGTCGTTATAATAAGACCGATAGGGATTCTGGTCAACGTTGTATGAACACCAGTTTCCAAACCAGTAATGGGAACACACTGGGTGCAGAGTTAAACAGGTGTGTGAACACAGCCTTGGAATTTTCTCCAACTTGAGCTGTTGGTCTCAAAGAACAGGATGGAACCATGTTCCCTGTTAATGGGCAGGAGTTTTATATGGAAGGGTGGTTTTTTCCCTTTCAAAAATAAAAAAGACTCAAAAGCCATTATGTAAGAGAGTCATCGTTCCAGAATCTGCCTGCCCAGTTGACTCACTGGTCTTGTCGCTTCACCCTGGATGCAGTTGTCAACTGGCAGCTTCTGATTTCTCAAGACAAAAATACAAAAAGAAAAACTGACATTTCTTATAAAGAATAGTCAACAAAAGCAACTTGGTCCCATTGTAGAAAAGGACATTGTTTTGTTTTCCTCCCAATAGGCATCACCAGACTTCCATGCTCACGGAAAAATTGTAAAGTATGAGATATTGTGGGAGAAGTTAGAGGAACCTACTGAAACACATCGCAGTGACATAAGCCCCACATTGAATAATTGCACCATTTCCCTTGGTAACTCATCTTACAAAATCAGCGTCTCGGCAAGGAACTCTGTGAACGCATCTCATCCTGCTGTGATTGTCATCTCGGCAGCTGAAGATGATGGTTTGTACAGCTAAATTTGTTCCAATATGTGGTTCTTCCTTTTGTCCCAATGAGATAATGTTATGGCTACCAAATTTGAGAAATGTACAAGAACCTACAACTCCACCTTCTTTAATTTTCCTTTGTGGAACTGCCATGACTGTGCAAAAATAGACATTGGGCTTCTGGCTGGCTGAACGTCTTGGAGTTCACTCAAAAGTGGGTTCCTTAATCCTGTGCATTAAAACACTAAATCATGTGTTTTTCTCCTGCCACCACATCCCAAGGAGATGGGTAACGCTTTCTTGCTAAAAAAATAAATAAATAAATTTTGTATTATTTCTCTCACACGTACACAAGGGGTTGTAACAGATTTAATGGCTGGTTATGTGTGAGCCAAGCTGTGGTTTAGAGAGACGTTAATGAACCCAGCTTCCTCTTCACCTCATTCACTTCCTCTCATCTCTTGTCCTGAGTGGTTGAGAGGAAGAGTTTAAGAGGTCTTGTTTCCAAAGCACATAACATCCACAACCTGCTGTGTTGTCTGGAAGCAAAACTGCACTCAATGTCAATTGTGGTTAAATTTGAAGAAGCTATCTTCAGGAAAAAAGTATCAAGGAGGTTTGCTTTAAACTAAGAGTCAGCAACATTTTTCTGTTGAGGGCCACATTTCCTTTGAGGGAAATCTATGCTGTAGTCATAAGTGAATAGAAGTGCCCCCCTTTCTTTCTTTCTTTCTGCTGCCCCCTTCCCTTTGTTACTCCTTTCTTGTTATTTTTTCACTTCCTAGTCAAATGCAAGAATTGGGCCAAAGCCTTAGGGCCATAGATTGTTCACCTGTGTTTTGACCAAACCATTGCTAATGTTAACCACGGTCTCTCTGGACAACATGATAAACCATGGTTAAAAGCAAGCAGCAGTGAAAGCTGTAGAAATTCTGCTCCTGGCCACACAGGAGTAGGAGAAAGGGATAAGCCCGTGATTCAATGCAGCTCATTCACATGCTAAGCTTGACATTCAGATGTGGTCATTATCTCATTAGTTTGTCTAATCTGATGCAACAAAATACTTGCGTTTGCAACTTTTGGCTCTCCATGTTGTGATATGCGCCTTGCTTCCTTGAGCGTTCCAGGAACAACAAAAGTTCAGTGTCCTTTGGGCAAGATAGCACTCAAAGCTCTTAACTAATGCTACAATATACTACTTTTTAGGAGACATGAATTGCAGCATGGAAGACACACAGAATAACACAGAACATGGCATTTATATTGCTTGGCAGTCTCAAAGCAGGTTTGATGGCTACGTCGTGGACTGGTGCAACAACCCGAAGTCCCATCTTTGTGACTTTCAGTGGAAGAAGTTTGGCCCCAATGACTCCTGTGCTCTCATTACACTTGGTAGGAACAGCATACCATTGTCATTGAATGACTAATTCTTGAGCTGAAGAGGAATTGAATCTTCTTATAACTTTGTTGCTCAAGAGCACGGTGGCAGTTCAGCTACGCCTGCGCTTGGAAGAAAGTGATTATCTGGATCCATTTTATTCTTGGGGACAGAATTGGCCTTGCCTGGTTAGATGGATGACTTTCCCCAGGAGAAGGAATGGGGTACAGTGATTAAGCTGTCAATTTTTATCAATAACTCAGTGGTGTGTGTGTATACACACATACACCAACCATTGACTGCAGTATTCCCTTGGATTGTCCCCATAGGTGGGGGGCAGATGGCTTGATAGGGATGGTTCCCTATCAAGGGAGTAGCATTTGCCTCCTGGCAGTTTAACTACAGGGTATTTCAGGACATCATATTCTCCCCAATGCTATTTAACATCTGCTATGGGAGTGTTCTATGGGACGTGGGTGGCGCTGTGGGTTAAACCACAGAGCCTAGGGCTTGTCAATCAGAAGGTCGGCGGTTCGAATCCCCGCGATGGGGTGAGCTCCCATTGCTCGGTCCCTGCTCCTGCCAACCTAGCAGTTCGAAAGCACATCAAAGTACAAGTAGATAAATAGGTACCACTCCGGCGGGAAGGTAAACAGCATTTCCGTGAGCTGCTCTGGTTCGCCAGAAGTGGCTTAGTCATGCTGGCCACATGACCCGGAAGCTGTACGCCGGCTCCCTTGGCCAATAAAGCGAGATGAGCACCGCAACCCCAGAGTCGTCCATGACTGGATCTTAAGGGTCGGTGGTTCCCAGGCCCAAGAATTCAAATGTCTGCCTGTGCTGGATGAGGTTGCATTCCTTCTGCAGGAGCAGATACATCGTTTGGGACAGGGGTTTTTTTCCAGCCAGAACTTGCCAGAAATCTGTTCCGGCACCTCTCAGGTGGGTGCCATTCTAAGAGAACAAGGGAGGTGTTCGTGGTGAGTTTGGGCATCTCTTTTCCTAGAGAAATAGCACTGGTTTGGGAGCAAATCAGTCATTATTAGAGGCCCAAGTATCAAAATATGGTTTAATTGTTCTTAGGGTTTGCTGAAATAATTTGATTGGTTCTAGAAGTTCTGTTTTTTGTGTTTTGATTTTGTCTTGCACTCTGCACCTTGATGGCTTGATGCTGTGACACGGTGCATACATTTATTGAATAATAATCTGTGAGACTGGATGTATATTTATGTATATGAATGGGGGGAATGTGAGAGACAGCTGAAGGGAGAATGGACACAAATTCCTCATGCGCAAAAACACATCCAGTTTCATCTCATTCCTATTCATTCCATTAATTAAATATCACATTCTTCAGTCGATAGCTTGCTCTGTTCAGTAAATGCAATCTGACTTTAATCTCTAATTAGAGATACTTACCTGAAATGTATTATGTTCTAGATGCTTTCGAATCTCATGTGAGATACACTTTCCGGGTGTATGGGACTATAGATGATAGAGCCCATTTACTGGAAAAGAAGGCTAAATATCTTAACGAATCAGGTAAGCCAGTGGTGATGTTTGACTATGTTGAAAATTATGTGCTGAACAAGTCTTCTGAAAACTAGTTCTAGAGCAGTGGTTCCCAGTAAGTACCTGTCTTTTTCAAAAGCCAAGCAATGGACATGTTCCAGTGTGCATGGTGAGTTTAATCAACACTGCTTGCTGGACAGAATCTAGACATATCTGTCAGGTTTGTGTGCAGAGAATCCTGCTATTTGGACAATAGCAATGCCCCTGGTGTTATAACCAGAATAGCTGCAGCTATGTCCAAAGTGTGCCCATGGCCACATAGTTAGTAGGCGGCCACGGTCTCTGTAATTATTATAACAGGAGGCAAAGTCCAAAGGAGTTGGGTCACTCAGTAGAACACTTAAGCATGTGCTGAATCACATACTAATGAGTTTTTTCTGAGTGTTTGTGGAAGCATCTTCTGCAGCTGGTTTTGGCCCATGCAAGTGCATGCTTCAATGCATTTATTTATTGCCTTTATACCCTGCGTTTTCCCCATTGAACTCAAGTTAGTATGCAAGAGGCTATGAAGTGGCCTCTAGTCTATGTGCTATTCCCTCCCACCCCCCAAAAAACCTGTTTAGTTTCAGCTAGGTTGCTGCATGGTGCGCCTTCAGACCACTGTATGGTGCTGATGTTGTAAAACAACAGAGTTTCTTACCAGAAAGAAACTTGAAAAACAGGATCTAGGTGAAATCCTGAGATTTGACCCTAAGTTGGGGTTTTTTTTTAGAGTGTGTATGTCTTGAGATGCAGGGGTGAGATGACTATTCTGCACAGTTCTGAAGATAGTGAGGACTTCTGAGAAAGAGTTGGCTCAATTTCCTTGTTTCCTTTTAAAATGGTGATGTTCTCAAAATGCAAACTTGCACAGGCAAGAAATGGAAGTCTGACAGTGGAGCCAAGGTCAAAGATTAGCAGTCCAAGAAGCACATAACCATTTTATCAACTTCCTTTCTTCCAGACCCAACTCGTGAGCCTGATAATCTGAAGACACATACAGTGACTTCCCATTCATTTACTCTAACTTGGGAATTTGATCATCTCAATGAAACCCACCCGGGTTTTATCAGAGGTTACTATGTTTACATGAAAAAGGAACATGGAAACTGCACGTTACTTCCAGGTAATTGGTTCAACACCCAGAACGTCTTGTATTCAGGTGACACACCCATGTTTAAAACCAACAGGGGAGTGGGGCTGTGCTGCGCCAAGTGGCCACTTCCCCATCATCATGTGTGGCCTCCCTCTGTGTCCACACATACAAGACCCAACATGTTGAGAGAGAGGACTTCATGTGTCCCAGCTGATTGCTCAGGGTGCCAGATCACATGGAAGGCTTTGTGTCAAGTGTTCGAAACTCCCATTTTGTGACAGAGGATTTCATTAGCTTGAGCAGATTCTGAACTCTGGGCGCAGTACTGTGCTGAAGATTTCAGATTGAAACTGCAGGGTGGAAGGAAAGGAGGACCTTTTTCTGCCTCCCCACTTCCAGTTACTCTCTGAAGACTGAAGAAGAGAGCCTCTTAAGAATATTAGGGGGGTGGGCAGGGGGAGGACTAGACCACGTGAAAAATGAACATAATATTTTAGCTGCAGTTCATTAATTTTCAGCTTCGTATTGTTATAAAAAAGCACACCTAGACAGTCCGTTGTTGCGCCCATAACCTAGGTTTAAGGTGCCATTTAGCTCCTGGATTTCACAACTCGGTTTCTAACACTTCTTTGTGTGCGCAGTTGTACACACCTCCCTCCCTGACAGCTGCACACATGCACTGACAGGAGTGCCAGATTAGCTCCCCTGGTGTGCCCATGTTGTGCCCTGATCCTGCATTTCTTTGACCTCACACCATTCAGGTAAACACCACTGTCAGGTGGGGGCAGTTTCACAGTGCTGCCCTACTACCATGCTCCCTCTTCTGCAAATGTTCACACCACATGCTCAGCTGCCAGGGTAGGGTTTACTTGGTGCATCGGGGGGGGGGTGTACTCTGTGCAGTCCTACTCACACACTGTTTTTACACATGAGAATGATGCTTGAATAGGGTGCAGCACATGATTACTACGTCGAATGTCATTTAGGAATTGGTAAAAGGGGGAAAATGTGGTTGTGTTATTGTTTTTCTAGAACCAAGAGGTCTACCACCTGCCCCAGGTACAAAATTGTGTCTTGGTTCAGGGGTGGGGTGTGCATGGGCTTAGAACAAACAGGGCACCTCTGATGACCTCTGAGCTCACAGTCTCTTACAGTCCTGGTTTTATCCACCCCATCAGCCTAATTTGGGGAGGGTGGAAGTCATTTTGCTGCTGCTGCTGCTATTAAATCATTGGGAGTTCAAAACACTTAACTTATTTACTGCAAACAACCTGGAGTTCTATCTCTGGATGCCAATCTACTTTCTATTTGCCCCAGAGTTGGCATGTGTTTTTCTTATACTGAGCTCTGTATTATGGATGCTTTTTCATGCAGTGTCAGTAAGTGACGCGGATGGCACTGTGGGTTAAACCACAGAGCCTAGGACTTGCCGATCAGAAGGTCGGCGGTTCGAATCCCCGTGACGGGGTGAACTCCCGTTGCTCAGTCCCTGCTCCTGCCAACCTAGCAGTTCGAAAGCACGTCAAAGTGCAAGTAGATAAATAGGTACTTTTAGAGTGTCAGTATGACATGTGTGAACCTCAGTTATAAATGATGCTGCAGGATGGGAAGGCCAAGCTCTTCAGATCCAGGTGA
Organism: Darevskia mixta; assembly: GCA_034641385.1. Classification (NCBI taxonomy): domain Eukaryota; kingdom Metazoa; phylum Chordata; class Lepidosauria; order Squamata; family Lacertidae; genus Darevskia; species Darevskia mixta. Next base: position 1,483,676 of record JAWWNH010000062.1, on the reverse strand, counting down.
CTGGGAGCTGAATAGGTGGCCCAACATCAGCGAAAAGCATTGTGATTTTCATTGGGATTTCTATCATATGCACACACAAATCCACATTTGTGTGGCCCTATATTATGGAGATGATGAGCTTGTGGCCACCCAGCTCCCACCCTCCAAGACCATTGGACAAAAAACACAGGCTCCTCATTTCTTCTATATTGGGTGGCTACAAGAGCTTGAATGAAGAAAGGAACTTGTTTACCTGCCATTGCCTTTGTTTTTGAATGCAGACCATCCAGTGCATTGCATCTATACCATTGAAGATCCAAATCTTAAGACTTTTACAGTGAGGAACTTGGAGCCCAGCACACATTACGAGGTTGGAGTTAAAGCTTACAGTGTCGGCTCACAAGCTCTCCCTAAGAACTTCAGACAAGTATTGACACCCTCTGATGATGGCAAGTCTTAATAGTCACTTAATTTATTAAAGCAGGGGTAACTAATGCAATGGCTTCCAGATGTTGTTCCCTGATCATTGGGCACATTGGCTGGAGGATTAAATGTCACTTGCATATTTTAACAAGGCATTTATGTGTATGGCGCTGTGGGTTAAACCACAGAACCTAGGGCTTGCTGATCAGAAGGTTGGCGGTTCGAATCCCCGTGACGGGGTGAGCTCCCATTGCTCGGTCCCAGCTCCTGCCCACCTAGCAGTTCGAAAGTACGTCAAAGTGCAAGTAGATAAATAGGTACCACTCCGGCGGGAAGGTAAAGGTTTCCGTGCGCTGCTCTGGTTCGCCAGAAGCAGCTTAGTCATGCTGGCCACATGACCTGGAAGCTGTATGCCGGCTCTCAGCCAATAAAGTGAGATGAGCACCGCAACCCCAGAGTCGGACACGACTGGACCTAATGGTCAGGGGTCCCTTTACCTTTAATTGTGAACAAGCTCTGTACTTTGCTGAATTCTGTCATTTTTAATCAGCTGTTTGAGTCATAGTGGGAGACAAGTTTGATGTGTCCTTAGTCATGAACCCTGCCCTGATATGGAAGACTGATTTGTCTGCATTGGTGCCCTCAATATTTCACCTTTAAGAAACCCCCTCCATCTTGGACTCCCTTCTCTTTGAGTGTTTCTAACCATGGTATCTCTCCCAGTAGTTCCTTAAACTTTTTGAAATCTGCCTTCTTAAAGTCTAGTGCATGTCAATTCCACATATGGCATGCATATTACAGAACCACCCTTCCCATTTTCCTCGAATTTTATCTGGCCATATTTTTTTTTCCTGGTACTGAAAACCAATCTGAAATAACGTTGGGTGATCTGGGTACTGCATCTGTTCCTGATATTTTTTTCTTCAACAGGAAATGGGTGGCTGCAGATGCTTTTGCCACTTGTGATTGTACCATCCGTGCTCCTACTTGCTGTGTGCATCTGGAAAAGTGAATGGTGAGTTTAGCACAATTCATTAAATTAATAATTTACATGTGAGGAGGGACCCTGGCCCAGTCAGGGTCTCTCCTCATGTGTAGGGGTGCCCCACACGTACAATTCTTTCCTGTGGCTCTATAGCCCCCATGGCCCCCTCTGCATTTTCACTCAAAGTGTAGAGGGTGTTGGTTGTGTGCTCTCCCTTCTATCATACCATCTCTCTAAAAGATGATTATACTGTAATACTGCTGGTGCATTGCCCTTCAGATAAGAATGGCCAAGTTGTGATTGGATCAGTAAGTGAGATAACAATGAAGTTAAAAACATAACACAGATGCTTATGTACATCAAACCGCTACTACCTCGCTTTCTTATTAAGTGATCCTTTCACCCTTTATGCATCATTGTCTTTTCTGTGTTTCCCACTGACCCCATTTGGGGTGTTGTAACTTGAATTTGAACTTCTACCTGCTTGTGCAGCCCTTCTGCTCTTCCCTTCGTGGTGTGAATAAACAAACCTAGAAGCTTCTGATTAACCACGGTTTCTTGTTTCAACCAAACTGGAAAACTAATTGCCAGCTTGGGAACAAGCCAGGGTGTCAAGTCATTGCGTAGAGCCGGATTGAGATCCTGGCTTTTTCTAAAGCTGGTGTCAGAGACTGGTTGGACGCAGAGGAATAGGAGGGGGAGGGGATGAACCAGCTGGGGAGCCACTAAGGGAAGATGGCTCAGAGCCAGGACAGCTGCAAACCATAGTTTCCTGGTTTAGATGAAATGGGAAACGATGGTTCATTAGAGGCTACCTGGTTAAACTGTGGCTGAAGCAAAGGGGCTATGTACATGCACAAAGGCTTTTCATATCTTGGCTTATTAAGTTATGAGATGATCATTGACTGTAAATATATATGTGTGCATGGTTCAGAACAGTGGCCATGGCCCAGGAGTGGGAGAATGAACAGCTCCTGTAACTCTAACAGGGTAAATCTTAAGTGCTGCTTCAAGGCTTGATGCCAGTTGTGGTGCAGCAGCAATTAATTTCTGACTGGCACCTGGGTGATGTTGGGCCAGCAATGGGGAAGAGGAGAACCACATTCACCACCTTGAGCTCTTTGGAGGAAAGGTGGAGCAATAACAAAACAAACTTGCTTAGGCTGCCCCTGATAAGCTGGTGGTGCTGCGCCTCCTACCCAGGTGCACTTCAGTTACCTACTCTGAGCAGAGCAAGGGGGCTAGCGCACAGCGTACCTGGGGCAGGTACATTTCTAACTTTGTGGACAAACACGCCAATTGCATTTGACCGTTTCAGCTGATTCTCAGAAGACCATTGTGGATTTAGTTCTTTGACACGACAAATAACTTTATCACTGCTGTGCTTTAAGCAACAAAATAAGTTGCCTTTCTTTTCTTATTTTCCCCTCCCTTGCTTTTCTAGTGTGACGAATTCATTGAAAATCCCCCATCCTGATGCAGCTTTTTTAAAGGTAAGATAAAATCACTATCAAAATCTGATAGTGGAGGACTCTATAAACAGTGAGGCTGGCAATGTGACTCTCTGTCCATCATGCCCCTAAATCTGTTCCGGGGTTCCCCCCCCAAACCTCCAGAGCAGATTTAGAGCAGGGAAGTTACATTGCACAGCTAAAAGTCATTGTGTTGGTGTTACCCTTCAGTTGGCTACAAGCCCTAAGCTGGTCATGCTTTTGTTTAATTGAATTTTAAAAATAATATTTTATTTTATTTTCCATACAGAAAGTTACATTTGTTATTCAACAATTATATTCCAATTCAACAAAACTAGTGACTTCCCCCTCACCCAACATTGATGTTTCTAACCCAAATTACATACAATTGCATTTTAAGGTTCCATCTTATCTAATTTCATCCTCTCTAAGATGTAAGAAAATAGCAGAGCATATTAAGAAACACTTCAAACTCCACTGTGGTCTTAATGTATGGGAAATAAGGTTTCCAGTCTTCTTTAAAAGATTCCAACACCGTACCTTTTGTCAGTGCCATCAATTTTGCCATCTCTGCAGATTCCAAGATTTTCATCAACCATTCTTCCTAAATTGAAATCCAATGAGAGTTAAGTCATGTTAAGTCCCACTGATATCATCCAGCTGGACTCAAACATGCCTAACTGTTCCGATTGTGTTGGGCAATAGTGTGTGGGGCTCGTGAAACAGATATGCTAGCCCAGTGTTCCTTTTGCCCTACATACGTCCCTGAACTCGTGATTTTCCAGGGTTCTAAAATGCACAAGGGACCCAGGTGGCGCTGTGGGTTAAACCACAGAGCCTAGGGCTTGCCGATCAGAAGGTCGGCGGTTCGAATCCCTGCGACGGGGTGAGCTCCCGTTGCTCGGTCCCAGCTCCTGCCAACCTAGCAGTTCGAAAGCACGTCAAAGTGCAAGTAGATAAATAGGAACCGCTTTGGCGGGAAGGTAAACGGTGTTTCCGTGCGCTGCTCTGGTTCGCCAGAAGCGGCTTAGTCATGCTGGCCACATGACCCGGAAGCTGTACGCTGGCTCCCTCGGCCAATAAAGCGAGATGAGCACCGCAACCCGAGTCGGACACGACTTGACCTAATGGTCAGGGGTCCCTTTACCTTTAAAATGCACAAGGATCCTCCTTGACTGCAGGAAGCTGCCTGAGCAAGTTGGAAGGTAATGAGAATGGAGGGGGAACAAATGTTTTAAATTCACGCTCATCTACCACAGAAATGGAAGGAGTGGCTGGAGAACACTTTAGTCTGGATCCAGCCGATTCTTTTTTAGGGAGTGCTCTTTATCTTCAGTTTTCTGAGTCTGGTTTTAATTTGCTTGCTTTCTGTAGATTCTACAGGTGAAGACCGGACCCATGGAAATAAGCGACACCCCTCCCAGCAAATTACAGCTGATAGGAACATGCCCAGGTCCCGTCAGCAAGCAGCCTCCACTTCCAATTTTTGCGGAAAATTGGAGCTACTTTAACCCACACGGTTGTGAGACTCTACCATCACGAAAGGCAGCAAGCAAGAAACCCAACTTACCTTTGACATCTTACCAGCCGCTCGAGCGCTTTGGTTTTGGAAGCACCGCTATCAGCCACCTGCCAGAAATGAGTCAAGGCAATTTAGACTCTCTCTCTCAAACAGAAGTGCCTCTCGGTGTGAGTTCTGTTGAACCCTGGCAGTTATTGGTTTACAAACCCCAGCTGCCCCAAGAGTCCACAGCAAACACACCTGCATCCGATGATGAAATGGTGCATTTAACTGCTATACACTGTTGAGCTCTGTACAGGAGCTGCTTCTAGATCAACATCCTAGTCACTGAATAGGGGGCTGCGGTTTAGTCCTGCTGGCCACATGGCCCGGAAAGCTGTCTGTGGACAAACGCTGGCTCCCTCGCCCTGAAAGCGAGGTGAGAACCGCAATCCCATAGTCGCCTTTGACTGGACTTAACCGTCCGGGGGTCCTTTGCCTTTTTTTTTTTACCTTATGTGGAAACAAACAGAGGTGGTGATCCTTACAAACAATCCTTTTCATAGTGCAAATGGGGACAGTACATCTCAGTGGAAGAATTTGCAAAGTGCTCTTTCTTCTGCTGGCTCCTTTTGGTCAGCGTGGAAAGAGGCAACTTTTTCTTCATTCTCTCTTCCATTCCATCCTTAATTCCTATTGAGCACAAAGGCAGGGGAATTAAGCATGGTATGGCTTCGGGGCTGATCCAGTTAGGGGAATGGGGAAGTTTTGGATCCTATGGATCCCAGGGCACTCTTTGTCAAGTCATTGCATGGAGCTGGCTTGAGATTGTGGCTTTTTCTAAAGCTGGTGTCAAGGACTGACTGCAGGCAGAGGAATGGTGGGAGGAAACAGCTGGGGATCCACTAAGGGAAGAAGGCTCGTATGCTCGTCCCCTCCTCCCTCCCAGTCCCTTTTCCTTTTGTGTTGTGTCTTTTATACAGAGAGCAGGGATTCCCTTTGCACTGATATTTGTAAGCCAGTTTGGGAGCCTTTTGTGGGGGTGGAAGAGCAGGGTAAAAATAAAATAATATTTTTTAAAGGTGTACCATTCTTAGAGGGACCCAGGTGGCGCTGTGGGTTAAACCACTGAGCCTAGGGCTTGCTGATCAGAAGGTCGGCGGTTCGAATCCCTGCGACAGGGTGAGCTCCCATTGCTCGGTCCCTGCTCCTGCCAACCTAGCAGTTTGAAAGCACATCAAAGTGTAAGTAGATAAATAGGAACCGCTCTGGCGGGAAGGTAAATGTCGTTTCCGTGCGCTGCTCTGGTTCGCCAGAAGCGGCTTTGTCATGCTGGCCACATAACCCAGAAGCTGTACACCGGCTCTCGGCCAATAAAGCGAGATGAGCACCGCAACCCCAGAGTCGGACACGACTGGACCTAATGGTCAGGGGTCCCTTTACCTTTACCATTCTTAGGTCAGGATTTGTCTAATGAACCCCATCAGCAGAAGCTCTGGGCAAGACCTTCCACTTGCACAACAAGGCTTTCCCCTGTGCCCGCCCCCTGTATTGGCTGTGTGTGTGTGTGTTGTGAGACCCCTAGAACATGCAAGGGAGGGGGATTGTTCCATCTGGTAAACTGACATGCTTGCACTGGTAGAACATTCAACATAGCGCAACCTTGAGTTCCACATAAAGCATGCACATTTCAAAGAAATGCAGCTGGAAATACTTGCAACTTTTAAACAAGGCTGGTCCAGTTATACTGTATGTTTCCCAATTAAATTCAGTCCAGAACCAAGTTGCGCCTTACTGGTTTCTTTGCATTTAAATAATACCATTTGGGATTCCTTTAAATGTTGACTGGGATCGCGGACCGTTCTACTGGAGCCGGCAGATCTTCTAATGCTTTCCACTTGAGCTGCTTTTGAAACTCTTTGAGGACTCCTCAAGAGTTTCAAAAGCACTTTTCCATGTGTTGCAAGAAAATGCCCCTAAAATTTAAGAGCGTAGTGCCGCTGGGTGGGCGATCTGTTGGTTCCTGATCACCTTAGGGAGTCTAATCAGCTCCTCTCACCAGCTACTTTTCTTGCCCAAGTCATAGTCTCTCCAGGTGGCTTTTCACTTTGAAACAAAACAAAAAGGCCCGGGGTATCTTAACACAGCTGCTCTTCCAGCTGTTGGAATGCTGCTCTCATTAGCCCCAGCCAGCCTGGGGACCAATGGTGTGGGATGATGGGAGCTGCAACCTATCTTGAGGGCACCATGTTGACTACTCTTGCTCTTCCGACCTCTATACCACTGGAAGCTATTGGCACACGGTTCAGATAAAGAACTTTCAATACTACTGTCCACGCAGGTCCCGCTAACCGAAAATTCACCAATCCGCACTTAAAGAATTATGCCCATACCTTGCTATACACTCCACAGATTCACTTATCTGTACAGTCGACTTCCTTGCTTTTTTGTGTGCTTTGCGGGTCACCATCGGCCATTTTTTAACAGAAACCATGAGGAAAGAGAGAGAGAGTGGGGAGCAAGATCAAACAAATCATAGAGAAGGAAAAGTTGGACCCATCAGGGAGCACAAGAGATCTGACAAAGTTGATTTTTCTTTTGACTGTAGCGATTTCAGGAAGAAACCATTGGGGGTGGGGGGAAGAGATCGAACAAACCCTGCATTAGAATATGAACACTCACCTAATGAACCATTCCCTGGAAATGCATTGTGCTTATACAGCAGGACCTGCAAATATCTTCAGTTTCTTAATTCATTATCCCAGCTACAGCTGAAGTGGTCGTGGCTCAGGGGTAGTGGAGCATCTGGACCAATGTTCAACCCTTGGCAACTCCAGATAGGGAGAGGCCCCTGCCTGAGATCTCGAGCAGCCGCTGCCTGCCAGTGTGGGCAACACTGAGCTAGATAGTCAGCTTGTGTAGTATTAGGTTACACTGCCACCTAGTGGCCAAAAGGAAAACTCCAGGTCAGCTTTAAAATGAAACAAAAAGTGAAGGGAGAAAGCCACAGCCCATAAAAGGTCAAAAGACAAGACAAATGCTAAACATCAACAACCCTACTTTGGTTGTTCAACGAAGTTAGAATCACATGGGGAGCAGGGACACACAAGGGACCTGCTCCCCTCCACCACTTTCTTCCATGGACTGGCAGGCAAATGTCTGAATAGGGCTAATGTCTCGATAGAGAGGCAAGCCTGAGTTGCAAAAAACGAAAGGGATATTTACTTAATTTTGCCGTAAGGTGATTGGCTTGGTACCCAGCAGCACCAAACAGTGCAAAGGGGCTCGGAATTGGTGAAACACCAGGCGTTTTACTTTAAGAGAGCAAGTTTAAAGTCCATTTTATTAACAATGCATCCCTTTGATAAGATAATGCTTCAGGAGGCTTTTTAATGTTCATAGATGTGAACTGTACACACTGTACAAAACAAAACAAAAATCCAAAAAAGGAAAAGAAGAAAAAAAAGAGAGAGAAAGAATCCAGATGGGCAGATCCAGTTGGGGACAAAGCCTCTTCAAAATTATACACAGCTCAATGAAATATTCATACAGAAAATATATAAATACTTTTTCTTTCTTTCTATGTTACAGGTATACAATATAAATCAGATTTCAATGTCCATTCAGTGACCTACAAACAATATAACTTCCAAATATGTAGCAGCTTGTCAACTAAAAAATAAAATAAAAAAAGAGGAAATATGACCACATGGGGTGGAGACAATGAGCTTTGAAGTTTTTCATACTCTCTTCTCCCACTCCTCAGAATGATTAATTTACATAATCTCTAACATCACACATCGTTTGGGTTATTGGCAGCCACTATTGAAGCACATCTCCCCGCCCCCCACCCACAAATTACACCTACAAAATACTGCCCCTCCCCCTCAAAACCTCTTGCGTTTTGTGCTAATCTAACTTATGCAGTGGCAGAATGGCAAGTTCTGTCGCTCTTCTTCTTCTTTTGGCATAAATTACATTTTTCAAATTAAATAGTGTCTATTTTATACAAGCAGGTCAAGCAAAAAAAGTGCAATTTCTGCATGCTGTGGCGTTGCTATCCAACTATTTTACAAAAGAAAAAATCCAAATAAAAACCACATTCTTGACTGAATTAAAAAATAATAATTACATAGCAAATCTGGAGGTTTGCGCTGAGATGTCTAAAAACAAAAACAAAAAACGACAGGGCTATTGCCATTTCTAGAAAAGGAAAATTTCTACCATGTTCCCATCACCACTAGCCAGCATTTAATAGAGAGGTACATTTAACTGGAAAACACATGCCCATCTGCAGTGTCACATTTTTCTGCACAAGAGGGCAAGCGGAAGGGTACGGTAACAAGGATTGTTACAGAAGGCAATCTCAAAATTAAGAATTTTTTTTCCTATTAAAAGCAAAAAAAGGGGGGGTCGATATGTTTAAGGCAATATTCAGCCAGTTAAGCCCTAAATTTAGAAGTGCCTCTCTTTGGGTCGGACCCCATGCCCTCTGAAACTTACATTCACTTCACAACTGGGGCATCAGCTTTACAAAATCATTATATATAGAGTGCTGCCAGAAATGCAAGCAGCCGAACTGCCACCAAAATGCTTCCAGAATCGTGTTTCTTCCTTATACTGCTATTCGAAGAGTTACTGAAGGACATTCTCTGTCGCCTGGCAAGTATTCTAGAATGTGTCGGAGAAAGCAACTTCTGAACGCGTCGACCCATTTTCTAGAATACTGAAAATATTATAGAGGAATGAAAACCGATGGTGCCTAATTAGCAGCAGCCAACACGGCGGATATTATGAACAGGGTCTTTTTAGGACTGTATGGGCCTTTTGTCACACATCTGACAATATGACTAGGATCTTCTGTGGACAGAGTTCACAGATCTGAGCTTCCCTGCCTTCTGCTTCCCTTTGCCCCTTCAAAAAATATGCTCCTGGGAGTTGGAGGGGCCTTTGGGACTAGAAGGGGGAGCCATTGGCAAATGGAGAGGAAATTGGCAGAAATCACCCTGCTTTTGTGAGCACAGGACCAACTTGGAATCCAAGCCTATATTGCAAGGGGCCTATATTGCAATAGAACCTAACAGCTGGGGAGCGGGGCGAAGAAGGGAGGATTTCCCGCCCGCTCCCTGCTTAAACGGCAGCAGGACACGCCCCCAGACCGACCTGATTGGTCGGCCAGAGGATGATGCGGGTGGGAGAGCCCCTGACGCATCCGGCTGAATTTCCAGCCCAGCAGGCGGGTCAGTCGTGACGCCTGCAAAGCTACCTCCTGTTGAGGACGGAGGTGGGGGCTTGTCTGATGATCAGACCTCTTAAAGACATAGAGAATTAGTAACAGCTAAAGGTTTTCTATGCCTATCATATAATCAGGCTGCTGCCATATACGTATTAATGGAGATGTTGAACTTGAGGTACTCAGATCTAACAGTCTGCGTCACAGCCAATATCTAATCCTTAACTTATCTCTCGCAGGAAAAATAGAACTCCTACAGAGTTATATTTGGAATGCACTGAATAAAAGCAGAAAAGGGGTGTCAATTAAAAGCCTTCTCTCAAATGCAGCTTTTTGGAATACTACATGCTCCCCTTTCCCTTAAAAGACCTGGGGATCTTTGTTTAAAATCCCTTCTGTCCAACTTTTACTGCAGTAAGTAGGGCAGGACAGTGTGTGTGCATGAGAGTGAGATAGATGCATCTAAACAAGTCCCCCATGCACTGTAAGGGTCGGTTCTGAAGCACTTAGGATCTCCTTTGTGACGTACCTCACAATGTCAGAAGGGGGATCATTAGCACAAGGATTTCTACAGGGATCGGATGCACTGATGTCCCAGAAGCCACTGAGCCAAGCCTGCAGTTCCCCCCCTTCTGCAAAAGCAACAGTGGGTCTGCACCACCCACATAATTCAAAATGCGATGCTGAGAGTTTCCCCACGTGCCATCGTATTTTCCTTTTCAGGGAACGTTTCCTTTGGTTTTGGCTTGGTGCTAAATTCCTGTGTAGGAACACCTAAGGCTACCCTGTAGAATTATTGATCCTCCAAGCCAAATGCAACCGACCAGGTATATACAGCCACCCTCTGATTTTTCTGTATCTCTGAGACTCATGAGGTTGTCAAACACTCGGCAGTTCACAATTCAGGGCTTTTGCATTTGGCTTGATGGGTTAAAGGTCATCCAAGTAGACAACCGAATGAGATGCTACCGTGACTGGCCAAGGAGTACTCAATTCAAAACACAGCTTTTCAATGAAAACCCATTGTGTTACACTCCAGAATATATTCCGCCACATCAAATTAATTGACAAATCAAAGGAAACACAAGGTACCATATATGAAACACTCAGTACTGACATTATTACATCCTCGACACTTACGGAAATATGTTGTCTTTCCTTAAATGTACTTGAAAAATTCACTTGATGTTACTTTGCAGTTTTCTTGGTGATCGTCAGGATGGAAGTCACGAGTTCTTTGCACTTAAAAAAAGGTAGTGGTGAATTTTCTGGGTGTAGATGCTGCAATCCAAGTTTACTGTTTAATTTCCCCTATTCATTTTCCATGTCCCTTCTTTAAGAGCTGGGTTGGAAAGCCTAACCACCTGAACAATTTATTTTGTTAAATATAATTTATTTATTTATTTATTTTTAAAAAGCCTCAGCTACCTTTTGTCTTGGAAGCAGAAATGTAGAGTTCATGAATTAACTCCAGCTGGAATCAGCAATCTATAGGCCTTAATTTACTCTATCCTAACTGAGGTAGTGTTCACTACTACTGTATTAGATCAGCCCCCCCCCCCCCCGGTTTTAACCATGAGTACTACATCACTCCTTTGGGGTTTACACCACTATTTGGTCTACTGCAGCTAGCGTTTTGGTTTTTGCAAAGGAGTTGTATTTTAAGTCCAAACGATATATCTGTAAATACTGGCGGATAAGATTAATGGATTCCACGCGGTTAATAGGTAGGCAGTAAAGCAGCTGAATCTCCAAAGAGCTCCGATGGAAATGGAAAAAATCGGAGGGAGCTAATTTTGCTAGGAACCCTCCATTTACAGGCCTAAAGGGGTTCTACAGATTATAGTGAAGGCCACGTGACCCGATGAAAGCACTTTTAACAAGTAATACTACAGGAAGGGGGGAATGGCCAACTCTTACTTGAAAGGAACCGCCACTACCACTCCAAACATTCCTCTCCAGCTCAAGGAAAATAAGAAGTCTAGTTAAAGTGGGGGGTGGGGGGGGGAGGTAACAACTGCCTCTACCGGCCCTCTGCTCTTTCCTGTTGCCTTCCAGTTAACAACTTCCAAAAGCAACAAAGGCTTCCAAAAACCTGGTAACGCATTCTTATTCCCTCCCCCACTGCCACCATCATATGTGAAAGAAGATCTCAAAACCTCTACAAGCCCCCCAACCCCACCCAATGTCGCATTCCTTGGAACCAAAGTCATCATCAAGTCAGAAGAGGTGAAAATGAGCACGCCACCAAGACAACTCCTGTTCCTTTAAAATTATTTGTTCCCCAATGGCAGGTTAGAATGGCAGTGTAGACAATGCAAGGAAAACACAGAGGCTGGAGATGAACACTGAGCTCATCGAGCCAGGAGAAAGAGGCTTTGGCAAAATTAAGCCATAGTGTGATGGGGAAGATGCTCTCAGAGGAGCCACCGTGGTGAATGTCGGAGGAGGAAAAAAAGAAGTGGATTCGGGTGCTGTGCATCCAAAACTTCCAGCGGTCAAGAACTCCTCGTTCTTCCATCTGCCCTGTACAGGAGCCTAAGTGAAAGAAGGGCTCAAGAGGAACTGCAAAAAGGAGCTTGACAAAAAGATGTTGGCTGTAAGCACTTGCCAGTCTCCTACTAAGGAAAGCAGCACTTTTAGAGGAGGTTTGGCCTTTTAACTTCTGCAGTCTTCCCTGCGTTGTGGAGCAAAACCATTATTTTTTTTTTGGAATGGCAGTGGAGGTAACCTAACCAAGATTGCATTGCGTAATGAAAAATCCAAATATTCTTAACGTTCTATAACGTGGAACAAAATCCTACCACAAAAAGAATTAGCGCACTGATTAAGCTGCGGTAAGGAATATGCCAAACTGAGCTAATTGCACCTTGATAAGCAAATCTTTGAATTTGTTTAATGGGGGAGGTAAAAATGGATGGACATATGATTGCCAGTACAGTCCCGCTGTACTATTTTCATACACAAGAAATTACAGAGTGACCTCAATCCACTACAGTCTTTTGTAATGAAAGTGGTTGGGCGTTTGTATGTACAGGTTTGCATATATCACGTTATTTGTTTCTAGGGACAAGATGCACACGAAATTTAGGAATCGCACTAAGGGTGTGGGGAGAACTGCCCTATATATTGTCACCATCACATAATCTGTGCAAAGGATATGTGAAATAACAATGGATTAAAGCAAAGGAGTGTTCACTTCCGCATTGCACCTTTAAGGCTTTTCACTACCATCACCGGTATTATCTTGCAATTAACCTTTCACATGTATACCCAAAGCTAAGTGGTAAGGAGAAAAATTAAAGACATGGAATGTGGTAATTTTTTTTTCTTGCCTCTTTCCTGTTCAAAAGCAGCAACGGGTATATATTTCCTAGTTTTTCTTGATAAAGTATGCACCCTTATTTGATGGAAGTCATGCTTGTTAAAAGGTTTACATTTAGACAATTTACATACTAGATGAGCATTAATGTAGAAAACCCGACCGAACAACATGCATTATTATATGTACAGGGAAATTCTGATCCCAGGGGTCTGAGAAGTGATTTGTTCTTTTTAAAAAAAAATCAAACTGTAGTGAAGTTCCTTAATTGGTTCAGTTAACACATCATCACATGTAACTGCAACAAAACTGGACCGACTGCTAACACAAATAAGGATTTTTGCTGTTGTAACAATAAAATAACTTAAGACTACCCCAAGTTACTAAGGATTCTCTTTCTCTCTCAGAGATCAGAAATTCTCCAAGTAGTGTTTCACAAAGATTAGGAAAAATATCACAGAAAGCCGTCATTAATCCCCTGACGTCCACAGTTCGAGCAGCTCCATTGGTGACAATGGAGATAGAGCCTTAGATGCTCCGAGATCCAGGGTTTAAAAGGCATCACTCTCTGTCCTGAACGGAAGTAAAAAAAACCCAACCATGTACAACACGTCCCTGCACGCTGTCCTCTATTATTACGATGCTGCGTTTCAAAATAAGTGAAATGAAAACCTGTGCAAGTGTTCAGTGCTTCGTTCTCCTTGCATATCTTGGTAATTGCTACTTTCATTGTTTTAACAATTCCCACAGGGCTCAGGTGGATGGATGGGAAAGCAAGTTTCATGGAGGAGAGGTTCTGTTACTTGTACCCAGAATGCTTCTCTTCTCTTCGCCCAGTCAATTAGACGTTATTATCCGAGGCTACCGACAACTTCATATTTAACCACACCACAAAAAACAAGGGGTCAGGATTCAGCCGATGGGTTAGCTGTTTGCTGATTTGTTGCTAGTACAGCTTCTGCTTCTTCGTGCATCTGGAAGTAATGAGACAGAATGTTGGTAAATTAGCATTAAAGATGAAGTCGTATTGGAAGCCTATCAAGAATTAGCTAGATTTCACTTTGACTCACTTGTAAAAACTGGACATCTTGAAAGAGCTCTTGTATGAACCTTCGGGATGGTAATCGAAATGTGCAGTGAGCTAGCAAGTAGGACACTTCAGAGTAAAGGCATATGTCATCGAATGCTTGGGGAAACTTCTCTTTAATTCTAATCAGAAAGAAAAAGAAACCGATTCATGCACCATGAATTAACTGTTCCATCAAAACCTAATACCATAAACCTTTAGGGAAGGAAGCTGAGGCAGTTATCTGATATTCCACGCAAATCTATGAAGACAAATCTCAGGAGATAACAATCTGAATTCAAGTGAAAGAGGAACAAAAATACAGACTGAAAAGACAAATAAGGAACTGAAAAGGCTTAAAAAGACTCTAAACCGAACCTCAAAGGGCATATGATCACAATTACTGCAGCGTGTGATGGATGCAGGAAAATAGTTTTGCCAAGATGGTCATATCCCCATTACCAGATGTTGGATTCAACTGCTACAGATACTACACTGACATTGTTGTGTCAAAAGCAGATCTGATACGAACCGGACACGCACGCAACCATCTTACCACAGACATGGCATGAACCTGACACCACACACTTGGGTGATTATACAGCTACTGAAGCCATGACGGCTAAGTAATTTTATTAAGTCTAGAACCAAGTTCAGCAACCACCTTTGCTAAGGGATTGACTGATTGGTCACGGTTTCAATGGCATCTCTCAAAGGAAGGCTTTGCCACAATTGTCAAGGCCTCCAAACCCATCTACGATTCTAGACTGGCAAATGGGATAGTCTCCACTCCCTCCACCCCAATCAGCATGAATGATTTCTAACATATTCTCATTGTGTCCTCTTTGGTAAGAGCTGAATGATGCCGGAAGCTCGCCCACATCCTTCCTCCCCACTCTTCCCAACTCCAAAGGATTAGTGAGGAGCCTGAGGGGGATACATCTGTCAGTTTGCATTTCTTAGTGCGGAAAGTATTGATCTGATGTGTAGAGATCTTTCCTGTTCTAATTAATTCAAGAGGGTTCTGGAAGCTTCTCTGTGTGAAAGAAAAAAGCAGAAGGTTCCTGATGTTTGGGTTATTTCTTCAGAGAGGTTGAGTACAGCTGGCTTAAACTGGTCCTGCTATCTCTTTCAGTCAAGGTCATGCTGACTACCGGTATAATAGTAAGGCCAGAAGGAGCCTGGGTTTCTCTATCTCTCTTCCTTCTGGTGTGGTGTTCTGTACATAGTATGCTTAGTGTTAAGGTTTAGACTTATAATAAGTCATTGTAAGTTTAAGTCTGCTGCAACTGGATTTCTTATGGATAGTGCCAATCCTGAAGGTATTGGATTTGTGACCATTTATGCTCATTTGCCTTCACTAGCAGTAAAGCTACAATTGCCTCGGGTCTATTTTTTGGGAATCCTGCAGCATGTTTAAGTTTTTACTCCACTAACTATACGTTGGAATCTGCTCTGGATCAATATCGAGTAGAATTCCACGACAACATCTATCCCCCTTTCCTCTGCCTCCCACATCTACTGCTGACAGACTATTTGCAGAAAGCTAAAATTGTAGCGAGAAGAGAGTGCTACTTACGTCAAGAGACCTGTTTCATGTCCTTTAGTTCCTACTGAACTGCTCAAGTTGATCACTAATCGCAAGACTTCCTTTCTCAGTAGTATGCGGCATACAGGGGTATCATCTGGGATTGACTTTACACCTTGAGGGGGAAGGACATTTTACAGAATCAAAATCGCAGGCGGTTGCATGCGTATTCACTGAGAAGTGCCACACTTGCATTACAATGCCTGCCATTAGGCTAAGGACTCGTTCAGATGTTATTCCCTCTCCTCAACACTACATATGGGGCCAACGTCTAGGGCCAAGAAGAAATAAACACAGATCCTCCTGGTCTGGACCTTCATTTCTACATGCAATAAAGGAGACAGGTGAATATAGAGGACAACATGAAGGAATTGTGTCAGCCCCAAACACAGAGGTGTAGGGTGTGAACACATATTGGGGAAGGTAGAAAAATGAACGCTGCCTGAATGGCCCTTAAGAGAACACACATCACCTTCAACTATTTGGCAGTTGTAATGTTAGGAAAAGGGACGTGGGTGGCGCTGTGGGTTAAACCACAGAGCCTAGGGCTTGCCGATCAGAAGGTCGGCGGTTCGAATCCCCGCGACGGAGTGAGCTCCCGTTGCCTGCCAACCTAGCAGTTCGAAGGCATGTCAAAGTGCAAGTAGATAAATAGGTACCGCTGCAGTGGGAAGGTAAACGGCGTTTCCGTGTGCTGCTCTGGTTCGCCAGAAGCAGCTTTGTCATGCTGGTCGCATGACCTGGAAGCTGTACGCCGGCTCCCTCGGCCAATAATGCGAGATGAGCGCCGCAACCCCAGAGTCGGTCACGACTGGACCTAATGGTCAGGGGTCCCTTTACCTTTACCTTTAATGTTAGGAAAAACCTACTAAAGGTTGCAGTCCTAAGCTGAGTTAGAGGAAGAGCATGTTCATGCAATACCGACATGCAAAATGTTCAGAATCAGGCTGCAAGTGCCTTAAAGAAAATATCTGACTTCTTCCCAATAACCAGAGGTAGGAAAACAGTCACATGTTGTTATGCTTATGATAAAACCACTTACCTATCACAATATCCGTACTCTTGGTGCTACTAGTTGAGCCATGAGATACAGCATCGCTGCATCCCGAAATCCCAGAAAACTTTGAGGAATGGGGGACCACATCCAAGTGATTGTGCATGGGCTTTCCACACCAGTCAGAATAAGGAATGTCTGAAAATTCTGGGGGGGGGGGACATACGGAATGGTTTATAAAGAAGAAAAATATATAGCTTCATTTCAGCTGAGAATTTAATGCAATATAAATTATAATTGTGAACAATAGCCGTTAACTCCCGCAGAATATGACACCCTACATTAAATTTCAGTGTAGGTTTCTGGGTCTCAGGACTATGAAACATTCTGGAAAGTTATTTCATGATGCATGAGAAGCCTAAAACAGGTCTCCAGCCTCCATATCCTTTGTAGGAGCAATGGCCAAACTTCTGACTGAAAGAGGCCCAGCTGTACTAACCAGTGTGACTATAGGAAGAATTCACTTTGTTTTGCTGGTAGCCCAAAATGTGTGTGCAGACACAATAAAGGCAATTCTCTTCCGTGTGCTCTTGGAGCCCCGTGTCTTCCATGCTTTCAAGGAACTGAGAAGCATCCGAGCGGCTTGTGTTCATTATCTCTGTAAGACTGATCTGCTGGCGAAGCATCTGGAAGGGACTCTTCACCACCTCGGAAGAACCACTCGGCACACCTGGAGAGGCTTCCAATTAAATGACAGAAAAAACAAATATAAATGAGAAGTGTGGCAGAAGACCAGCTTTTGCCATTCAACCCCGTGTCTGACTTTTTGGGAATTATTTTGTTCTATAAAATTAGTCAGCGCTGCAAAAAAATAAATTGGCACTGACAAAATTCCAAAAGGTACCCCATAGGCTCAAAAAAATGTGAAGACCAAATGTGTAGACCAAAAGAGAGTGGAAAGGAAAAGGTACCTCCAGCATCTTGGGGAAAGACTTTAGCGCCTCGTTCGTCAAGTGAAGGCATGGTCTTCTTCTGGAAATAAGGAGTTTCCTTTACCTGAAATATTTGAAGTGAAAAATTATACAGATGAGTTTTTAGAAAAGTGAGCAAGCCCTCTATTTTTGGTAAATAGCCATTTATTCAAGCATTTAATTTAAGTGCGAATTCACTACTCAGAGCAGTCTAT
Organism: Darevskia mixta; assembly: GCA_034641385.1. Classification (NCBI taxonomy): domain Eukaryota; kingdom Metazoa; phylum Chordata; class Lepidosauria; order Squamata; family Lacertidae; genus Darevskia; species Darevskia mixta. The sequence continues at coordinate 1,465,927 of JAWWNH010000062.1, read as the reverse complement.
ATTTTAAAAAATCCCACATTTTCATAAAACATAGAAACATGTAAAACCCAATCATAAACACAATATCTGCCTCACAATGGGAGGTCTCCTTATTAAGTGGGCAGGCTGATCTGGTGATCTGGGAGAGAACAGTCCCAAAATTACCTGGACCTAAGTTCTTTATAGGGATTTAATGATGATGACTAATGCTTTGAATTGGAAAGAAATGGATAACCAGTAAATATGTGAATTTAGGCTTCAAATAAGGGTTTTAAAAAATCGTGCTAGAGTTGATCAAGTTAGCCAAATTGCTCCATGCTAATCCCTTCTCTGAGTAAGTGTAGCTTCCAGAGGATATATTCATTAGAACAATGAATCTAAGATGCCAAATTCATTGTTCTGTTGTTGTTCTGCATGAAAATTTAGACAAACACAGTGCACATACCTGAAATATTTCATTGATATCAACTGGGAGAGCAAGCCCAATGTAATCATCTGAACTTCCGTAAGTAGCATTAGACACCATGGAACGAACAGAAGAAGAACGCTGCAGTGTGTTTTGGTTAATAGGGCTTAATAAATCCTCTTTATCTAAAGATGATGCATAACTTAAAGCTCTCATGAACCTGTAACAGCATCAAGGGAACCAAGGTCAGTATAACCTGAAAATCACAACTCTGCTCTGTAGTAACACAAACAGCATTGTTAAAGTATGGCTAGTATGGATGAGTATAGTTTACCTTCTTATACATTATCTGTTTATTAGTAATTGAAGACATACTGTGAGAGCAAAACATATACTGTTATGAATGGTTTTCCCAGCAGAAACTATTTCTAAGAGGTAAATTTGTGTTCAGTTCCAGACTAGCATCATCTGTATTTTCTACTCTCTTATTCCATTCACATTCAGAAACTAACTTTGAAAATAGTTCAGTTAATCTTTCCATTGCTCTGAACCAAAAAAACCCCCACCTGATTATTAAAATTATTATTTTAGAGTGAACTGCTTTGAGCAGGTTCAACGCAACTGAGATTGTATAATAGGATTCAGCAGCCCTTCCTGAATTGGGACTGTGAATCAGTTGGCAGAGCATGAGACTCTTAATCTCAGGGTTGTGGGTTCGAGCCCCGCATTGGGAGTTTTTACGATAGGATCCAATAGCCCTCCCTGAATTGGAAGGAGGCCCTGAGTTTGCTATTTCCCCTAAAGCCTAGTTGTTCAGAGTGCTAGGAATGCCCTGGGAATTCCCTGGTCTAGGTCCTTGCCTGAAGTGGAAGGCCATGACCGATTGAAAAAAGAAATTCTCATGCAGCTGGAGCTTTCTCTGAAGTTGAAACTGAACGGCAGTTTGCCTCTTAGGCGGTGGAAGCTATGGAAAACATATCAAAGGAAGCTTCGGCTGTGAATGCAGCTCTCTTCTGAGTACATTTAAACTTGTTTGGATCACACCCCAAATTCCTGGCTAATTCTTCTCTTGTTTAACAGCTGGAATCGTGAGAACACTACTCAGCTATGCTATGAAGAAAACTTGGGGGAGGAAGAAGTGCTTACCTGTTTGGTGTTAGTCGAGAGTCTAGACTACCAGACTTCATAGTAATTGTGTCTGTGAAGAGCACATCCTTTGCTGGAGATGCCAGGGCTTCCGAATGTGACAAAGAGGGGTGCATCCTTTGCTGCTGCAAGCGTTTGAGTGTTGCATACCCAAAGGCATCTCGCGAGCTGGTGTAGCTGAAGTTATAGTCAGCCAGGCTTTTTATTGTAGCGAGCGAAGGAGCTTTTAGCGACTGTGCTCTCCGAGGAAGCGTGTGCGAGGACCCTGGTGGTACCAGGGAGACAGAATTTGATTTTGAGAGGGGGAGGTGGTTAGGCTGTGGGGTTGAGCACTGGATTGTTTTAACTGTCTTGGTACTCACCACAGTACTTAAACTCCCACTGTCCGTGTCTACATTTGTAGTGTCCACTCCCACAGTCTCCCGCGAAGGGCTCGAACTCATGGAACTTATGCCACTCGTTGTGGTATCTGTATTGAAACTCAAGCTACGGCTTTTGAAGTGAGTCTGCGTAGAAACCTCTCCTATCAGTCTTTCCCGGCTGGCATTTTCCCGGTGGTTTTCATGGCCAAGGCTTTTGGGAAGCTTGAGGTCATTTTCGCCTATACTCGGAGTGCTATCTGCATCTTCGCTGTGTCTGCTGCCGACAAATGACGTTTCTAGTTTCAGAGTGTGGATTTTAGGCACCCGGAACATAGGGGCAAAGTCCTCGCCTCGTGTAAAATCCATGCTGCTGGAAGGCTCAGTTACGGTACGATTTCGTCTCAAACCCATCTTGCTCTCTGAAGAAGATAGTTTGCCACCTTTAGGATCGCTGCTACTCCTATGTTTTTTATTAGGTAAGGTTAGAGAATTTAAAATGCGATTCTTCACAAGCCTGCTGGAAGTGAAGAAGGGGAAGGGATTGCGATCCTTATCTTTCAAGGGTCCAGATCGGTCGTAGAAATTCTGTTCTGCATCTTCAGATATATCTAGGAAAAATGTGCTGGTAGAGGTGCTGCCAACCCTGTCATCTTCCAGAATAAACATACCTGAAATTTAAATAAAAGCTTGCATTGTTAAAATATTTTTGGTCTATGAATATTTGGTAACTAAAACTAGCTCTCAAAAGTCACTGCATAGTCTATGAAAGCCAACTGCATGTACATTTCTTAATTGTAATGGCTGAAGGCTATTTTAGGTAGGGGGAATGTGCTTAGTATCCTTTTATGTGCCACTAAATGTTATATGTAAGATCAACAGAACCTGACCTTTTTAAAAAAAGAAAGAAAACAATGGAATCAAACACTTAATCACTTCTTGAGCAATCAAAATCTTCATGTTAGTGCTCTTAGTTTCTCCTTTTAACATGAATTTAGGGGTCTTCATGAGCCAAACTACACTTTTGGAAATATAATTTCATACTGTAGTTGAGGGGTCAGTGTTTGTTCACATCAACTCCCACCTGTCCTAGTCAACATAGGCAATGATGATGGGAGTTGTAGTCCAGCAACAGCCGCAAGCTAAAATCAATTCTAAAATGAATGTGCCTCTTTTATATAAATGTGCCTCTCTTATAACAAGACATTACTTCACATTATCTAGTTGGTGATAGTATTTACTCTCCACACCTGACTTTTCTGATTAGCTCCAATGTACCCTGAGCCTGCTCTTTAAATATAATGTGATACTCAAACCATCCTAATAGATATTTTGACATTTCCCATATCCATCTTAAATCAGAGTTTCTAACTTTCAAGGAAGAATTTTCTCATGTCCAGTCTTTATCTTCTCTTTTATACTATCATCCTGCAGAAGAAATGTACCTAATTCTATGCAAAGGAAATCAAGTGTTTTATTTTGTCATTTACACCAGATAAAAGCATGATCTAAAATGATTACATTTGTACTATTTTCTACAGCATTGGAAGATGAAACTAAAAAAGACTATACCATCAAATTATAGAATCTCCAAGGGGGCTTTACCCAGTAGTGTATCTCTGTTGACGGAAGGCACTTAGACCCAGCAGAGGCTTCTGTCAGCAGGACATAGAGGGTGAGGTTTTCACCAATTCTCCTTCCCCCAGCAGCCTCAATCTGCCCCAAAGGGTTGGGGGACTGTACAGTATAGTAGGGAGGGGAGTAAGTGGAAATTCCCTCCTTTCACTGATAGAAGCTTTCAACTGAATCAAAGTGCCTCTGCTCAGCAAAGCGACATTCTGGACACCCTATATCCCAACCATTTCTGAAATTATCAAAGGATACCCAGCCACGTTCTGTAAACCTCATCTTTATCCATTAAGCATACATCGTGCTCATGTAAGAATACAGAATGCCTTCAAATTAGAAAGTTAATGCCTTCTCAAAATGGATAGGCAAAAGAAGATTCCAACTGAACATCAGGAAGAACTTTTTAACAGCAAGAGCTATTCAGCAGTGGAACAGACTCTCTCATAAGGTTGTGGACTCTCCTTCCTTGGAGCTTTTTAAAGCAGAGGTTGGATGGCCATCTATCATGGATGCTTTCGCTGAGATTCCTGCATTGCAGGGGGTTGGACTAGATGACCCCTGAGGTACCTTCCAGCTCTACGATTCTATTGATTTCACTGGCCAGACCCCATGATCTGCTTTTTTCCAAAGGGCACTTACTAACTGTGTTGGTGCTGCTACGCATACTTACTTGACGGTGCAGATTCACTTTCACTGTTGTGCCTTGAACTGGTAGATTCAGAGTTCAAACTAAGAGTGCTGGGAACAGAGGAGAGTTCGTTGCAGAGTTGCTCCATGTCATCGGGGACGACTGGCCAAGGCTGCCTACGACTGTGTCTCACTGCATCCCAGTTGTGATGCTTCAGAATGTCACAACCTTGTTTTGTTTTGGCTATCAGGCCAAGCACATAGACACACGTCCTATGTTTATAAAACAGAAATCCAATTTAAACAAATATGTATTTTACATTCAGGCCACCAAAACTATTCTCCAGCTTCTTTTCCCTCCCCTCAGGAAATGTTACTTGTGCTGCCTTGTAAATATGTGAAATGAAAAATACAAATCCTTTGTGTAAGCTGGCCTGGAAATGCAGGCTGAAAAACTCAATTGGTTTACATGTGTAACTCTGAGGTGTTTTAACAGTGCAATCTTGTACATGTCTACTCAGAAATAAGTCTCACTTAGTTCAACGAGGCTTATTCCAAGATAGGGTTGCAGCCTTATTCTCTAAGGGGATACAGAGTAGAACTAGGCATGTAACAGATATGAGGAGTGTTATTTCATTCACTACATGCCTATATTACTTAAAATTATTATCACTCAACACAGTAGGAGACATCCAGTTTTGTCCCCATCTTCTGTGTGTGCTCCTCAAATCATGACTGCAAAACACACACACACATTCCCATAAATAAGGCTGCAAAACTAATGTCACACAGAAAATCTATTAACATAATAATAACTAGCAACTCGCTAGTTTAATATTAAGTCACCTGATTATTATTATTTTAATTAAAAGGGTTGTTGTGCTTTTCTTCATCTTAAAATTATATACCGTTTCTAAAGAATAAAGCAGCAGATGGCACAGAATCATTTTAAAGACTCCAGGACAAATAAAAAATAAAAATAATAATCCTATAAACACTTTACAAGTCAATTTCAAACCATGTTATACCTACCCTCTAATAGATAGGACTTCACAATGCTGGGCAAGTGCCATTATATCCGGGATGACATTTTCTTCTTGAAGCAAATTCAGACCCCAGTTTGAAGATCCAATATTACCCTGCAATATAAATAATTTGTGATCAAATTTGCTATTGGCTGATACTTCTGATACTATGCCATATAACAAAGGAGTATTGGTTAGAACTTGATTAACAAACTTAAGATACTTTGTATATAAGCTATACATTTCCTTTTCTTTTAAAATGTTTAATAGCACCTTGTTACAGTCTACCTACTTTCTCAACTTCACAGAAATGACTTTAACTCTTTTATATTCATTCTCTCTCTCTCTCTCTCTCTCTCTCTCTCTCACACACACACACACACACACACAAAATATGATTGTTAATTTGGCTAGAAATATAGGGTTGGGTTCCCTATGCTCCCTTCCACATTGCAAAGTCTTTTGTCTTTAGATGCAATGCTCTCACTTTCTACATTTTGAGATCTCTTTTGGATTAAAAGGAAAAAGACTAGGGGCTTCAAACACTGAAAATTGAATATCAAATCCTGAATGCCCTACTATTAGTAGTTAAGACAAATCTTTATTATTCAGGGAAATAACGTGTATTAAGTGCTTAGTAATTATTTGCTGTATCTGTGGCCATTTAATTGGCAACATCGAAAAATCGAAAACAGATCTTTGGGGGAACCATTATTGCTATTTTGATTGCAGAAATGCAGAAAACACCATGGTGGATTTTTATTTTTATTTTACTAACCAGAGCCCAGAGAGCTGCCTTCAGCTGCTTAATCCCTTCCCATTTATCCAGCATGGGGGAACGAACAGTGTAACTCAGGTCAGGAACAATACTCTAAAGAATAAAAAGATCAATCACAAAGTAGCTTCAATGTGAAGCTTAACATTCTTCAAATCTGCTGAATTGCTTTTCAAACTTACATAAATGCTAAGAGCAAAATACAGTTAGGTTTAGTTTTTTTAATATATATTTTTTTAAAAAACAAATGATTCAAAAACCACCAACCATTTAAACAAGACAAAATAAAAAATAAAAAAAATTCCTTCCAGTAGCACCTTAGAGACCAACTAAGTTTGTTCTTGGTATGAGCTTTTGTGTGCATGCACACTTCATGCACACGAAAGCTCATACCAAGAACAAACTTAGTTGGTCTCTAGGGTGCTACTGGAAGGAATTTTTTTATTTTTATTTTGTTTTGACTATGACAGACCAACACGGGTACCTACCTGTAACTGCATTTAAACAAGAACACCACTGGTACTCTGGCAGATATACAGAACAATGATAACAGCTCTGGTCATTAAATAAGGCTCTTTTTTTCATTTCAAGAAGAAATATTTAAAAACACAAACATGTAATTCAATTTCCATAAAAATAAGCCAATATTCTTTTTTTTCTTTCAATTCAAAACTGAGAAGACACAGCTCAGAATTGGATCACATAAAGGTAAGAACAGCAGTATCTTGCACATTTCAGAACCAATCAGCTAGTCCTTAGCTATAGCATCTCAGAATGAAGAAATAAAAGAAGAAGAAAAGCAAATCCATGCACAAGTTGTGTGCTGTAAAGTGCATTCCCTTCCAGCTGGAAACAGTTCATGGAAAGTAGGTGCCAAAAGTGTAGGTGGCTACAATCCTTGTTTTCTGTTCTGCAAGCAAAGTCTACACATCTCACTCACTATTCCAATCTGTGAAAAGGAGTCTTCTATGTGCTCCAGCTAAGTGAGAGAATTTAATCCCTAGCCGAAGCAAGCTTATTTTATAGAACAAGGATGCATGCATGGCCTGGGAATTCCTCTTCTGCAGTCTAAATAGAAAAAAACCAAGCCAAATTTCCCAATGAGGTTGTATATGCCACACAACCCTCAACCAGTAACATCCAAACAAATTGGGGGCGGGGGGGGGGGAAACAATTCCAAGAAGGCTGCAATGTATTTAATGTTACCTCAATTTTGAATCAGGTATATAAAATTTCCTCACCTGAGCTTCCAACAAATGGCAGCCTGTTTTGTGGTGTACCAGTTGTCCATAGAGGTGAACGGGCAGGTAGACATGGGGCCGCTGTAATCTGCCAGAAAGAAAAATGGTCTGTTTGCACAGCATTCCTTATGGCTGTTTCAAAAACCAGTCACACGGTCATCTCATATGTAGCAATTGATTTAACAAACCAATCAAGATCATTTGCAACTCAGCTTACCTTTGGTTGCTCCGGCGAACATAGTTATCGCCATCAACAGGTTTGCGGTATGTGGTAAGTGCTTCGTTGAGTTGCTCTTCTATCAACTCGACATACTTTAAGTTGTACTCCTAAGATGATGGGATACAGAGCTAGTGAGAGAGAGAAAATTCTCCAGCAGATTTTCGTTATTTATAATACTGCACTATGCAACATTGTGATCCAAATGAGAAAAATCTTATTTTCATAATTCCAAGGGAACTACTGCAGGTTTTTGAAGTCAAACGTTTGATTAAAAAGACAACAGCTATTTTGGAATGAAAATATTTATTTACATGCCAGGTGGCTCGGCTACATAGAGCAGGGCCTTTAGTGTTGTGGCACCAGTTCTCTGGAATTCCCTTCCTCCTACAACTGTGGGCTTTCGTTATGTACAAAAAACCATTTTTCTTCACCTGATCTTTACTAGTTTTGTATTATTGTTAATTTGTCCATTAACAGCATTTTGAATATGTTTGAAGTTTTACTATGTTTTTATGTTTTGTTGTTTCATTATGTTGGATATTCTGATGTTTAGCTGTCTAAACACTTTGCAATAAATTAATTAATTCACAATGTAGAGCCTTTTATTCTAGAATAATGGTTGGCAAGACTGGGAAATGGCTGAAACCTTATTATCCCAAGAACATTCTCTGTCTCTCATTTTTACAGAGTAACCTGTCTGACATAAATGAGAAAATTGTTTCTAACTTGTGAATTTCCTCTCCATAGCACTTCTGTTCAGTTCTCTTCCATGATGGAGCAGATCTCGACCCCATTTTCTAACCAAAGGCAGCTCTGGGTGAGAGCAAACTAGTGTGGGCATTTCTCTTCTGGGCAAAGCTTAGCCTTTCCTGCCTGCTGCTTTTTCTCTGTAAATCTGTCCAGTGTCCTTTTCCTCTAAAGTGTCCCAAGTACTTATCTTCAAATATACACCTGGAATCCTCCTTCCTGCAACTTCTTAACTTAAAAGCTATCCTCCCTGAGAGCTGTTTCCTCCTAGATACAGAGCTGTATAAAGTACAGTTTGAACAAAAGTTATCCAAAGAATCTAATTCCAGTGGGAAAATCGGTTCTGGATCGGGTCTGTAAGCCTAACTTTTCAGTTCTCATATGCCAGTAGTTCATACATATGGGCACAACAAGAGCAGGAATGTCAGGTGCAATGAAGCTGAGCACTATGCCTAAATTCAGGAACCCTTAAAAACCCATCAGGTGCACAGACCTGAGAGCAATGCAAGTGGCTTCTGAATGAAGAAACACAACTGGACACACAAGATAGGATGGATGGGGCTAGCATATTCATTCTAGGGAGGTCTAAAGGGCTGGCTTTAGCCAAGCAAAGCCTCAGCATAACAAGGAGAGATGTATTTCAAGTTATGAATTTCATAGAGAGATTTGGATTTGTTTAAAAGTACCTTCTGCCATTTCTCCATTTGTTTTGTCACATAGCCTCGTTCGTTTAGATAGGAAAAGCCTTTTGGGATTGACAGGAACCTGAAAAAGTACCATCATATACCATTTATAAACATGTTCACCGATCACGAAAATGCAAGTTAATTCGGTTTGTTCTCATATGAAGTAACATATTTAGTGTTTACCTTAAGAGCAGAAGCAAGCCCTTGTCTCCAAGATGAGACAACGCTGGTTTCATCTGAATAAGTGCATGAAGATTTGCCTAAAAGAGAGAGCCAGGAAGTGGGAGGGCAGTTATGTCTCAGGAAATCAGTTTGGTTACACTGGCACTCACATCAATAAGGAATTAGCGGGAAATTTCAATATATACAATAATGGGGAGGCCTCCCCATCCCCGGTGCTCCCTCCGCTTGGGCAGGAGCCAGTGCTGGGCTGGGGGATCCTTTAACTGCTCAGAGGGGAGCAGCAACTGCACACTCCTCAGCTGAGCAGTTAAAAGATGCAGAGGGAGGAGCAAGCAATACTCGCTGGAGGAAGTCGCTAGCAGACGGACTCAGGAGCAGTGGCGGTTTCACCAGTGATATACCGCTGAGTAAAGCCGACATCACGGACCGGTCCTGGGTGATATATTGCCCAGGTCTAAGACCATTGCATGAGAAGTATGGCGTGCTTCTGAATAAACTGATACACAACAGTATTCATTCACGGTAACTGAAGAATGGACGGCAGGATTCTCACCTTGTCTTCACATGCCTCATCGAGGATATCAAGTGCTTCAGAAGAAATGGCTTTATTCTTGTCATGGAGCTGGGTGACCAGTAACTCGATTCCCCAGTTGCTGAAGAACTCTACGTTGGCTCTCAGCAGTACTCGTAAGTGCTTTGTGGCATATAGCCTACAGCTCTACGAAGCAAGTAAACAAGCAAATCGATCAACGGCAAGGGAAATACAGTAGAGAAAAGTTTTGCACATAGAAAGCCAGATCCATGCTCTCTCCAAGCACTCAACTTGAACATACACCATGTGGGAAGTGGTCAGGGGTATACACACAAGCACACCAACATCAATGAGAGTGCAGGTTCCACTTAAAATCTTCTCATAGTGAGTGGAAAAGTCTGACGGAGGCTTTTAAGCATGTTCAGACCCTACCACTTAACACAAAAAGGTCAAGGTGATGTGGCTGCACCTATACCTCTCCCTACTTTTAGCTCACAAGTATTGATGCAGAACACCTAGAGTCATTCATTTAACAAGCCATTAAAATTAAATGCAAATGATATACTGCCTTGAGATTATACTGAGACTGAGAGAAAGTGACTGATCAAAGTCACAGGCTCAGGGCTAAGATCAAAAACATATTTACACCTAGGTCTCCCTAGGCCAACGTTCTATCCGTAACACCACCCTGTGAAAACATCCATTTAAATATAATCTTCAAAATGTAGGCATTTAGAGGAGTTGTCACTTACATCTGTAGATGCCGTTAGGATTTTGGAAAGAATGACTCTTGCTAATCCATCTCTGCTGTAGTCCAAACTAGAAACAGTCAGTTTGAGTAAGTGATCCTGGTTCTTCAAGGAGCAAAGATTAAGAAGACTGGAAGAAGACGGAAACATTTAATTGTAAATCTGTATGAGAATTGGACTAACTTTAAAAGTCCCTCCATTTTTCCTTATTTGGTTGCCTTTCTCCACTATTTAAACGAATATTTCTTCCCCCTGCTAAGTTACCCTAAAATCCCATGTAGTCCAATAGGATGATATAAATTATTTCTATTGAATGGAAGCTGGAGAATTTTCTCCAGCTTTCAGCATTAAAAGCTTTCTTTTTCCTGAAAAAATGATAGCATGCTTGGTCCATAGATTAGTTAAAACTTTATAAACAAATACAGACTTGGGAAAATGTTTTCCAATATTATCTTTTTAAAATGTACTGTCACTTTCATAAAATCTAATTGCACACTTTTGAATCTAATATTATTCTTAATAATGCGGATGAAATATAGATGGTTTGGATGAGCTCATTCAACTTTAACAGTATATGCAACCTAGTTCCTTTGAGAATCTATCTTTTTCTTTGTTTTTTACAACAAATGTACAAATTAGGGTCAACTAACCACATCTAGTTATATAAAGAACAGTGAAAGAATTCATTTTAAAACTTCCAGAATCTGAGTAGTTCAAAAGATTCTTATAACTGAAGATAATGCTTACCACTGAAAGACGTTACACTTTTCAAGCATTTTCACTCCATGAGGTTGACAGGAGAGCGTACCAAAAAACAAGAAGTAGTGCTGACTAAGAGTGTTAAGTAACCCATTGTTCTGGAGGCTGCGTTCTGGTTTCAGTCCAGAAGAAGAATTGAGCCAGTGTACAATATCTTTCACTAACTCTTCGAGGTAACCATGTCCATCCTGCTTCAAAGTGAAAGGACAAAAACTTCAGTTCCTTTGGCAGCATTTCCCTGCCTCATTGAAAAAGACACCCATTTACATTTCTTTGGGCACAAGAGAAAGAAAACAACCATCAAACCGAAAAGCACCCGATAAATTAAAACCAGAAGAAAACCCTTCATTGTGAAAACGCTGCAACATGTGTAAACTTTGAAATGTGGGGAGAATCTGCTGTGATACTGCCCTCAGATGATCTTGTCACAAGCTGAAAAGTCAATTCCTGTGGGGATTATGGCTGTCACAAGTGTAAATAAGCCTCAGGCAGTCCCAGGTTTTGTGAGAGTTTAACAGTGGCAGGTGACGAGTGAAGCAGCTCAAGAACAGGTTTTTACAAAAGTGAACATAACACCTTCTGGTCCTTTCCCTCTTCCACCAGCTTCTGAATTTTGTCAAACAAAAACAAAAGAAGAAAATAGACTAGGACAAACACCTTTAAGTTGTTACCCCTTGTGTGTCACAGAGAATTAGGAATGCAAGGCATTAGCTACAGAAAGTTGAGATAATTTTAAGTCTGTATCTACCTTTTGTTGCACCTGCCTTCCTTCCTTCTTTCCTTCCTGTCTTCCTTCCTGAGGGGCAAAAGGGCATGTTGATTTGACCTCTGTATCATCCCCTCCCAATATCCTGAAGCCTATCAGGCCGGTGTGTAAATTTCATAGGTAAGACTCTACAAATATGAAAGCTAGATTTTTCATTAAGTGGTCTTCATCTACTATTAACTAATTATGCTTCCTAGAGTCCATGCTGCTTTGGTTTGTAGACAAAGGAATGTAGAGGACACTTTGATTCCTGAATCCACTACCACCTCTTATAACAGATCTCCTACAGTGCATAAGCGATGAATCAGGTGTCTATTATTCCAGCTAGGGCAAGTCTCAGGATCTATAGCCATCATTTTTCTTTGTTTATTTAATGGGCTGCAATTTTATCCTCTGTGCTTTGTTTCCAGAGGTAGTATTCAGCTGATAAGGCTTCCTTCAGTGAAATGAAGAGGGAAGCAATTCCCTCTCCAACCTGTAGACACTCGCACCACTCATAAATCTGCTCTAGAGAGCTGGGAAACCCTTCAGAGCAGATTTAGGGGGCACAGGGAGCTGCAGGTGGAAAAGGAATTGTTTGAAATTGCTTCCCCTGCCACTCTGCTAAGGTTAAGCCTGACCACCAGCTGAACGACACTGTTGGATAAACTTGTGTGTTCTGAATAATAAACTTAATTATCTGGTGTGTTCTGAACCAAAGGCACCTGTTCATCCTCTAGAGCAGGCATGTCCAACACCCAGGAGACTGCGATCTACTCCCACTATAAAAAAAACTGGCAGTGATCTACCCATTGGATTGACCAAAGTTGTTGAGCTTTTTGGGGGGAACCGGCGATCGACCGGCTGAGTTTAGGCAGCTAGGATAGGCAGAGCTTGGGAGCTGGCTGAGAAGTGACTTGGTAACCAGCTAGGTCTCTCCTCCCATCAAACTGAGAGATCTACTGCTCTGTTAACAGAGTTGGTTAAAGTTAGTGATTCACTGGTCAATCAGGATGAGGGTAACTAGACACCCATTGAATATGGCTTACCTAGTGATGCTCTGCGGTGCAAGGTTAAGAAGCAGAGTAAAGACTATGAAGGACTCCAGGGATATCAAGCCATTTTTCTTTTATTAATGAATTGCTACAGTTTAGGGCTCTTACTAATGTGTTACATCCCCCCCCCAACTTTATATATCAATGGGATAAGTCAAACATTTTTATAAACTCCATTCTTCTTCTAAGATTTTGACCAACAAATACTCATATTTCCCAGCCTGAATTAAATGTTCCAATTGCACTTCCTTTAGACCTGGCAAACCTGGTCTAATGAATCTTCTAATATTTTTTAGAATATGCAATAAAGATAACAACCCCCCAAAAGGTAATGCCAACAATACAATAAGCTGCTAGTTGTTACTTAGAGCTAAACAAAATGAATCTTACCTCTTCAGATTCAAGGAGATACTCAGTTAACTGGCAACCTACAACTGTGAGCTGTTTGGCCTTTGCGTAATCCAGATCCAGGTTGGCATACAATTTGCTGCTAGGCTTGTAAAAATACATCAGTCGCCGTATAAATCTAATATTAAACAGACATATGAGGTGCTGAAAAGTTTGTTGCAAGCTTCAGGCAAATGTGTATACCACACTGTTTTATCTACAAGATGGCCAAGAGGCTTTATGTTTTCAAATGTTAGCACCTGTGCTTAAATGCAAAAGCTATTATAGAGTCATAGTGAAGTCAATACATTCTCTTCCCATACCAGCCTGCCTGCTCCCTGCTGCTAGCTTATAATATTGCTTGTGATTGTACTGGCTTATTGATGGAAGAGCAGATTAGTTTCCCAATACAAAAAAACCCAAGAAATATGCATTTTATTTATTTGTTTGTTCCTTCTATTTGCACGCTACCATTTAACTAAGTTCTATGTGCAGTTTATGGAAACATTAAAAAATATATATAGCTACAATTCAAAACTTTACACAATAAAAGCAATTACAGTGGGACCTCGACTTACGAGCGATTCGACTTAACGTGTTTTTCGACTTACGAATGACTTCCGGGAGAAACAAAATGGCCGCCGCAACCGAATTTTTCGACTTACGAATGGAAGTCGCGGCCGCTTTAATAGGATTTTTTCGACTTACGAATTTTCAACTTACGAATTTTTTTCGCTCAATGCATTCCTATGGGGATTCGACTTACGAATGTTTTCGACTTACGGAAATTGCGTCGGAACGCATTATCGTCGTAAGTCGAGGTCCCACTGTACAAAAATTCCAACAGCAAAATCAAAAATCAGCTCATGCAGAAGCTAAAACCAACATAAAACCAGCAACTGGGAAACTTGGTACAAAGATGTAATGCACCAGAGAGATGTACTCAGTACAATTTTTTAAAACCTATGAAAACAAGAAGGGCCTTGACCTGGTGCTTAAAAGGAAAAAAAAAAAACTGGTGTCAGGGAAGCAACTCTGCTGAGGCAGTCAATAAATAGGGTGCCATCCTGAGAAAGGTCATATTCCTTGTAACCACCCATCTTACTCAATTAGGCAGGGGAACCTCAAGAAGGGCATCCTTGTCCTCTTTTTTTTCCAAGAGAGTTAATTCAATTCAGGGAATTTCCTTTTCTAATTCAAAACACAAAAGGCCAGGTAATTCAAAACTGCAACTGGGGGAAAAAACAGAAATGCAAGCACCTTTTCAGGAAATGTGCCACATTTCTTAGCAAGTGATGGTAAAAAACATAAAGCAAATAATGAAAGATTTCACCTTTGAAAAAGCACACACAGCAAATAGAAGCCAGTGTGATGTAGTGGTTAGAGTGTTGGACCTAGGAGACTGAGGGTCGTAGTCTTCAAGTACAATCGTACCTTGGATCTCAAACACCTTGGCTCCCGAACAACTGAAACCTGGAAGTGAGTGTTCCAGTTTTCAAACTTTCTTTTGGAACCTGAACATCCGACACGGGTTCTGCGGCTTCCAATTGGCTGCAGGAGCTTCCTGCAGCCAATCAGAAGCCACACTTTGATTTCCGAACATTTTGGAAGTTGAACGGACTTCCGGAAAGGATTCCGTTCGACTTCCAAGGTACAACTGTACAGACAATGTACCCCACAATTTACAGGTGTCAAGAACCCCCAGAACCAGTTGCAGGAGGAAAAACAAGCTGCCAAGGCAGAACAGAACTGCCCTCCATTAGTAAATATGAATACCTGTTCCACTGTTCATCTTTGTTGAACTTTACGCTGATATTTGGCCACTGCAAAATAGATAAGAGAGTTTTGTAAGACTTGTATACCACTTCCTTTTATTACAATTTAATCCTCAGACGTTAATTAGGGAGCCATTTAACGGCTTACCTTAAGTATGGTCCCTATCAGATTCCAATTCCACTCAAGATTCTCTTTGTGATGAAGAACTTGGCTGTCTCTTAGATTAATTAACAGTGCTTCATCAGTATCCTTGAACAGCAGAAGGAAGAGAAATCAAAGTTCAAACTGCTGCAAACACTTGCATCAACATTAGAAAGTAATGTACAAGTTTGCAGATTATTAAAATGTATTGAACTGTAGACAGACCACCAACAAAATGTATGCCCACATTTTCTCTCTCTCTGCACTCAGAAGCCATGTCAGATTTCTAGAGCAACAGTTTCCCCACCCTATCCCCCCCATGAAAGGTTTTCATTTAAACTCGTAATTCATAGCAACTCTTATTTTGGAAATTCAGCTTAAATCAATAAAGATTATTTGCTGTTTACAAAAAAGAAAGGAAAGGAAAGGAAAATCACAGACAATGCAGTAAAATAGCTACCTTTAGAATAAAGATGTCTTTCTGCACACGATACTGATCCCTTCGCTGATGTGTTGACATGGCTTTCTGAACAATGTGATCTAGATGAAGGCTATAAGGTTTCGGTCCTCGTTTCTTCATTTCATGAAAGCGTTTTAGACAATTTAGTGCAGCGCTGGCCCGTCTACCAAGGGGGAAAGTTGACAGTCAAAATTTTCTATAAGATTACTGCCTTTAATAAGGATCTGAAAGGATGTGAAATATAGTCAAACTGCATTTCCCAGGGATCTTTGCACTAGAAGATGGCTTCGAAGTCTAACAATGGCCTGAACAACACAGGTCCCCCCTTTGCACCTGCCTGTCGCAGCTACAGGAAGAATGGTGGGGAGGCATCTAGGAGCCATTATTCTCCTGGTTGCATGACCAAGCCTCAAACTTGGACAGAGATGACCTTTTACAGAAACTAATCTGAGGCAGATATAAACTGAGCCTAAATTTGTTCCCTTTAGGAGCACTCCCAATTTTAATTTAAGACAGGAAAACATTCCTCTTCACTACTTAAACGGCTACTGTAAAAGTTTATCACAGGCATTCTGGAGCAAACCACAACTCACTCATTAAAGCGTTATCACTCCAATTCTGGGTTCGTGGTCACAGATTTTAAGAAGAGGGCAAATTTAGAATTTGAACCTGACTAGAGATAACTTAGAACCATGAAAACCACTGAGAGGTTTGCTACTGATCTGAGCAAGATGCAACCTTCATTTCAATGGAAAAAAATAGTTGAAATCAGGGGGAACACCAGATTATTAACTGGATTAAATAGTGATTACACTCTAAACATTCTGCTACAAACAGATTTGGGATTCCACCCCCGCACCCCAAGGTATATGATAAATTGAGCTTACTCTTGCAATTTGTATTTTACAAGAAGTTACCAGATACTTGTCAGAATAACAATTCATTCAATTGTTCTTTATACAATTGTTCCATATACAGTTATATTTTGGTACAGATTGATTAGGCCAAGGTTTAAAGTGATTTTATGTAACCGTGTCAGATGGCAGCAGTTATTTATTGTATTGATGAAGAAAATGTTTTTAAAAATTGGGTCAACTGGGGAAATATTTAGATCAATTACATGAACAATGCAATAGATTCCTAATAGGCATTTTCTCAGAACATTATGTATTTAAATGGGAAAAACATATGAAGATGTAAATGAGTGGTAAAGATTATAAAAACACCAGATTAAATAGTCTTGAATATATCAAAACCTCCTTTACACTATGAATCACAATTCTTCTTCTTCTTCTCTTTCTCTCTCTCTCTCTATATATATATTAAAAAAGGAAATAGAGATACCAAAAGGCTTATGAATTTACTGAACCAGTGCTGCTGGCATAATCACTCATTGCATGAATGGTAGGGTGTCCAATAAAATTTGTGAATGGCTTGTAATTCTGGCAGGTACAGGACGTTGCTTCACAGAACATATTATAAATTGTACTGAGTTTCTGAGGACTTGCACATAAAGTCCAAACAGAAATATTAACACACTTGAAAACAAATGGAAACTTCTGAACAAGAAAACTAGAAAGTCGTGTTTATTGTTTTCATTTTAAACAAGCACAATCTGTCTTAATCAAGAGCTGTTTTGGCAAGACAAATATTCAGGTTTTACAGGAAGCAAAACCCCTGAGTAAATTCGTCAGCTAGTAATTTTGGGTACAATTCTAATTTAGAAATCAATGGTAGAGCTCCTCTAATGATACAGGGCCTTGCAGCCTGAATTCCTCAATTCTTCAGATATCTGCTAAATGTTGATTTTTCTGGGAAACCTGACAAACATTAAGTTTGTTTGTTTGTATCCAAGCCTAAGTCAATACACTGGTAAGGAAGACCATGGGTCGAATCCAAAACTGCCCATACACAAGGAATGGACTTTTTCTTGTGCAACAAAACTTCCCCTTCCTCTCCTTTTCAGCAACCTATATGTCCCCTCAAATCTGCTCTGCAACAGAAGTCTGTGCATGTAACACTGGGCACCAATCACTAGCCCAGAGAGCACGTCATGCAAAGCTAAACCATGGCTTAGTGCAAATTAACAAATGTGTAGGATCCCAAGGTGTAGATTTTGGCTGCAGTGCTTCTCCCAACCTAAGCATTACATCCAAAAGTGGGCTTGTGGACTGTCTTCCCTGTACCACAAGTAGTAAACCACAGACAAACCCTGGGGTTGTATTCAACTAACTTTTACTTAGACCCACTGAAATGAATGGACCTAAACTGACCATGCCATTACTTTCAACGCACCTACTTTGAATTAATTTAATACTACCCTGATTATAGCTTGCGGTTCTTCTGGAGCACCAAACAATCGCTTAGCCCATGGGTAGGCAAACAAAGGCCCGGGGGCCAGATCCGGCTCAATCGCCTTCTAAATCCGGCCCGCGGACAGTCCAGGAATCAGCGTGTTTTTACATGAGTAGAATGTGCCCTTTTATTAATGCATCTCTGGGTTATTTGTGGGGCAAAAAATATAGTTTGGCCCCCCACAAGGTCTGAGGGACAGTGGACTGGCCCCCTGCTAAAAAAGTTTGCTGACCCCTGCCCTGGCTTAGCCCCGGGTAGCACAGCAGCAGCAAACTGGGGGAGGAGGTCAGTGGCTGCAATCTTCACTACACGAACCTAAATGACTTGGCTTTGCATTATATGTAAACTAGGTCAGTGAGATTAATTATCTGTAATACAGAAAACACAGGGTGAAGAAAAATTCTTAATTTCCCCACTGTATGGAAGGTGGACCTTATGCACATACGATGTACATACTAGATAGCTTAGTTTATTAGCCAAAAGAAGAAGAGAAACTTGTGTCCTTGTTTTCATGACTTTTGTTTCTTCCTGCTCTTCATCCTGTTTCTGCTGTTTTTTATCCCGAAAGCCTTTCAAACATGGTACCCATTTATAAATGATTTTGCTATCATGCCCACTGCTATGTATTCTTTGGATAATATGGCTTTTAATTTCAAATATATAAAATCACTAAAGCCACCCATTTAGATAAGCTGTAAGAAGTGGTGCAGCTATACTGAATTGGATATGCCAATTTAGGGTAACTTCAGCAGGTTACTAAAATGTATGCTTACTGTCTCTTCTCCTTTGCGATGTCAAAAGAAGCTGCCATGTTCATTAAAGTTGGTAAGCAGTGTAAGTGATGGCTATGGCAATGAGGAAGAATGGTGTTTGCCTGAAAAAGAGAAGAAACATCACTGATTTTGATTTTCAGATACAGCCCACGTCCCACCTAATGAAAACCTATTTAACTTGAATGGTATACAAACAGAGGTCTGCTAAAAGGAAATCGCTTTCCCCTTCTCTTTCCACTTCAGATACAATTCAGCCAATACAGATTTTTTTTTTAAAGTAAATACTGAATTTGACAACTGTAGAAAAAGCATTTGCTAACTGCTTGTATATGTTGCAGGCTTAGACAAGATTTCTAACAATTCTCTTGGAAAACACACTTCCTTCCTTGAGATATTATCAGTTAGCAAACCGCATTAAAGGAGCCAACAAGCATTGATTACATTTCATGAATCTAATGAAGTTGAATGCAGCCCATGAAAGCTTATGCTATAATAAACATTGATCCTTAGAGTCTTGCTTTTGCTGCAAAAGACTAACACAGCTGCTTCTCTGGAGAATGACTTTTATAGCTGGGGCTCTTAATTCTAAAAGTACAAAATTAACAACCTGCAGAAATAATGAATGATGAACATAGAGCTTGTAAACCAATATGAGAGCTGACTGTGCTCTCTTGAGCCAGCATTAGATAGCCATCCAGGGATGGCCGGTAATGCACTGAAGAAAGCGAGGATCCATCAGTGAACTAGCAGAGTTTCCATAGCTGAGACAAGTCTACAGGAAACTTGACTGGGCAAGAGCCATGCTTACACACAGTCCCTAGTCCTTCTGGTAGCTCTCAGCAAGGCAGCAGGGTTTTGAATCATAGCAGCAGGAAGGAAGGGAAAGATCCAGCTGCACAAATTTAAGATGGGGGACACCTGGATTGCCAGAAGTACATGTGAAAAGGATCTAGGGGTTTTAGTAGACTACAAGCTTCACATGAGTCAACAGTGTGATGCAGCAACAAAAGAAGCTAATGTTATTCTAGGCTGCAACAACAGAAGTATAGTGTTCCAATCAAGGAAAGTCACAGAACTACTCTATTCTGCCTTGGTCAGATCACAGCTGGAGTACTGTGTCCAGTTCTAGGTAACACAATTTAAGGATATTGACAAGCTGAAACGTGTGCAGAGGAGGGCAACCTGTTAGGATTCTTGCTCCGTGTTTGCAGTAATGAGATTGTTGTCTATCACATGACGGTGTATGTTTTCATTCCATAGTGTGGGAAGTGACGGAAACAGGGTGTTTTGGTATTACTGTGTTCCGTGAAGTGGGACTATTGTCCTTTGTTCTCTGTTTTTGCTGTCTGGTGAGAAAGAGGAAGGAGCTAAGTCAGAATGCTCCGAGTGTATTATATGTACCAAATAAAGTAGATTAGCCAAGATGCTGAGCTATTGAGTCTGTTACGTGAACTGCCAATACTCTGCAGGATCGTGTGCTGATGCCTCTTGGTATCAGTCGCTGTGATGTTCGGGCTGAAGAAAGCTTTTGAAGCTCCCGAACGAGAACATGCCAGTCGGGCATGTGTCTCTACCAGGGTCCTACACGAGAGTAGGACAATCCTAACACAACCAAGATGATCAAGGGTCTGAAAACCAAGCCTTATGAGGAACAGTGGAGGGAGCTGGGTATGTTTAGCCTGTTAAAGAGGAGACTCAGAGGAGATACAATAGCCATCTTCAAATATCTGAAGGGCTGTCACATGAGGATAGAGCAAGCTTGTTTTCTCCTGCTCTGGAGGATAGGACCCAAACCAATGGATTCAGGTTAAAAGAAAGGAGATGAAATAATTTTCTCACAGTAAGAGCTTGTTGACAGTGGAACAAACTCCCATGATAAGCAGTGGACTCTCCTTCATTGGAAGTTTTTAAGAAAAGGTTGGATGGCCATCTGTCATGTATGATCTAGTTGATATTCCTGCATTTAAGAGGGTTGGACTAGATGACCCTTGGGGTACCTTCCAACTCTACGATCCTATGACCTTTTTATAACCTACTGCATCTTTTACTGGGGCAAGGACACACTTCCAGGGAACTAGAGAATTTGTATTTGGTAACTATACCTTCTTCCTTAACCAAAATATACCTTTTAAAATTATTTTTGTTTTCTTCCATACTTGGAAGATTCCCAAAGTAAAGAATTTAACCATCAGTACATGAAACAAAGTCTTCCTTACCATATGCAAAAGTTCCCCAAGTAAGATTGTTGCTCTGACGGATACATGGTCATCGCTGCTTGTGATTACTTCAACTAGACCCTGGAGTAAGTAAGAAGTGAAACTCTATTGTAACCATCTCACTGTTCTGCTTTGCCCATAACCTACTACAATAGAGTTAACTGTCATTTAAATGAAAGTCTGAACCTACTTCTAAGAGTCCATTTCTAATGAAAGCAGAGAGAACCAGCGCCAAGTAGTTGTCCATGAGGTCAGGCCTAGATAAATGTGCAAAAGAAAATTGAGGTCAGCTTCATGCTCTCTTTCATATTATCTAAGTGAAGCAAGCAGAAATAGCAAGCAGAAATGGCATTAATGCTTTTGATAACAAAATACCTTGATCTGGCTCGGTGAGGTAATATAACTTTAGCTTCTGCAGCTACAAAACCATCAGAAAGTCTCCAACTATCTTGAAACCTGCTTGGATCTACAAGAAAGCCACCGAGTGAAAGAATTCTGAGTTTAATTAACAAGAGCAATGAAGTATGTCAGTACCATAATCCCTAGTCAGTCACCTTTCATTTTGATTTGGTATTATTATTTCGCTCTCCTTGTCTCCTGCTTCTTCCTCTTGATTTCTATGCTAGCGTGTGTGCTTTAAAGCTACATAAATACACATAAGCTCCCGTTTAGTTAATCACATAATAAATGGTATCAGGTTTAAATTACAGTAGGCACTAATGGTCACACATTTATCTCAGAAAGACATACAATCATGATAAATGCCCAAGTCAGTGACAATGAAAGTACACAAGGTGGACCTATTCTAAAGGCAAGTAAAATGTACTTTTTCCACACTTTAATAAAACTTTACGTTTCAGGACCACAGAATTGGAAACGAACCTCAAAGATTCTCTGTTAATGCAACATCCCTGATAAGAGACCATTTAGTATCTGCTTAATATGCCCATGTAAATGAGGGATGCTGTGGGATTCTTACATCCCTTCTAACCCTGCACCCTTTCCATTCCCCCCCCCCTTTAATTTTCCCATGCACAAAAAGCTGAATGCGCACAAGTTGCAGGCTTACTGTATAGGAACCACCTTATAATAGCCATTCTTGTAAACACAAGAAAACTGAAACCGTATGTTTATGTACGCAAGTCATCTTGAACCCTTTTTATTTATGTTTAACAAATTAGTTTCATTACACCACATGCCTCATGCTTGGCTACATTAGGGGTAAGTATTGAAATAAATAGCATCTGTGGTGGCGGCAGGAATAAAGGGGGTTTAGTGAAATACTCAGTAAAAGCCCAGCTCTTAGCAGTATATCTTCATAAGAGTGGAAAGGTGGTACAGGGAAGTGTGGGGACTGCCTGAGCATATCAGAGCAAACGGGGGGACAGAGGCATGACACATTGAGCCTTGTTACAAAACAAAATCTTAGCATCTGTCTGCACCACTGCCCCTTGCCACCTCTTATTTAACTTTGCTATTGTCAGGGATGTGGTGCGGGGCAGGGAGGAGGCGCAAGGGCTGCCAAGGGAAAGAGAGCCACAGCACCACTCAGGCAGCAGCGAGGGGAGCAGGATGTCATTTGGTGAAGGGGAGGAGCAACCAGGAAGTTTGGTGGAAACGGGGCTTGGAGGTGCTGCAAGACCCCTAGCAATGCCCGAGGTAACGGAGGAGCTGGGTGCACAGGCACTTCCGTTGCCCCGGGCGCGTAGAGGAAAAAAGAATCTAGGCGACGATTTGGACTACCGAAACTGTTATGTTGGGGGCGGACCTGTGAGCGGCCACTCCCGGATTCTGGAACCGACTGGAGCGGTCATGAAATCTAGAGCTCTGCTTGTATATAGTTGTTAATAAAGCTGTAAAATACAGACGCAGATGTTTCGGACTCTTTACTCCCGAGGAGACACCACAGCATCCTTACAGTTATACTATTATTTATGCTCTTATTTTTTCTCTGCTGTTTGCACATCTGCAGTTCATATCTGCACGAGAACACTGCAGGAATCATCAATGGAGAGGGAGAAAAGGACACCATGAAGGCCAAGCAGCAGGTGAATTAATCAGTAAGCACTTCAAGCTGCTACTTGGCTTTATGGCATCCCTTTTTCCCTTGTTTGCCAGCTACCGCCGAATTGTTCATGCGTACACATGACCTGCAGATGCACAAAAAGCAACAACAGAACAGTCACAATGAAAGAGAAGCCTGTTGGTGTCGAGGAGATAGTCAGGCTGATAAAGCATACTTGCAGGGATGAATCATGAGGAACCTTGCAAGGAAGTTAAACCCTCTTTAACTTTAAATTTTCTGATAACTAAACCTGGAAGTGGAATCTTCATCGATAGAGGGAATCCACAATATGCTATGAATGACATCTATATGAAGCTGTCAGTAGAAGATCTGGAGCACAGCGTCATCAATATGCCGATGACACACAGCTCTATTCCTCCACAACACCTGCATGAGCAGCAGTTGTTTAAGCCCAGAACCAGTGCCTGAATGCAATTGTGGACTGGCTGAGGGACAATAAACTGGGTGAGAGTCATGGGAAGATGGAGGCTCTGTGAGTAGGGTTGTTCTGTAAGATAGGTCAACTGCCTTTTCTGAATGGAGGTGCACTCCCTCTGAAGGAGCAGGTACCCAGTCTGGGGGTACTCCTGGATACACCTTTATCATTAGACATCCAAGTGATATCTGTGTTTACGAGTGTCTTTTATAAGCTTCATCTGGCATGCCAGCTACGACTGTATATGGACTGGGATAGCCTGGCCAATGCAGTGGCAAACTTGAGGCTGGATTACTGCAATGTGCTCTATGTGGGGCTGCCGGTGGGGCTGGCCCAGAAGCTCCAGAAGGTGAGGAATGCAGCAGCTAGACTGCTGGTGGGGGCAGCTCTCTTGACAGCATGCAGCAACTCTGCTAAAACTTGTAGCACATGGCAGCCTGTGCAACTGTTTAAGGTTGTGTTGACTGAACAACCTGGATCCCAGATACTTTTAAGGACTACCTGAGCACATATAACCCAGCTCTATCACTGAGATCATCTGGATTAGCACTGCCTTTTAACTGGAAGAGCATGGGGGTGTTTCAGAAGCCATTCAGGCTTCAGCTATAAATTAAGCATTTAGTGTTGCTGGTCCCGTGCTGAGAAAGAGTATTCCATCAGAGATTTGGCAGGAATCCTTGTTGCTAAGTGGCAGACATATTTCTGCTGTTTAGACAGAGAAGAAGCTTCTGGTTACTGCAATTCTACAGTAAGGTACTCATGACTAAGTCCGGCAATGAACTGCAGGACTCAAGTATGCAGAAGCCATTACATTTCATTTCCCAATGAAGAGTAACACGTAAATTCAATACTAACCTACACTGAGAAGTGCTTCTATAAATTCTTCTGTCACAATAGGAAGAGGAAGGCGAAATATATCATAAAGAACTTCAAGCAGTCCTCGCTATAAACATAAAAAGGAATAGAATTTTAAAAACCAGTAGAAATTTAATGAATTTGCACTGGAGTGTGAAGGGTGACTTTTGCTGATACCATTTCCCCCTACAGCTATCCACTCCTCTTCCCATAGTGGCACAGAGGGCACAGAAGGAATAAGCAAAATAGTCTTCCATAGCATCAGTTGCATTCAACAGTTTGTCACAAATAATTTAACATTACAGACACATCCTAAGCTTCTGCCTTTTAGAAGCATGACCATAATAAAATAACGTTGCTCATTCATACGGTTTTAGCATTTAATATATTGTAGAGAGCAATAAGGCTTGTTGCAAGTCACAGATGCCTAGTGAACACATAAATAATATGAGATGACTCAGGGTATATACAGTGGTACCTCAGGTTAAGTACGCTTCAGGTTAAGTACGCTTCAGGTTAAGAATGGACCTCCGTAACAAATTAAGTACTTAACCCCGATGTACCACTGTATAGATTCACTCTTTACTCTTCCAGTTGTTATTCCAACAGTATAAAAAAACCCTCTCTCAACTCAACTACCCTCTCTGCTCCAACACTGTAGCTTCAGGCAGCCAAGAAAGATTAATCCCGACTCTCCTGCCCTTATTTCCAAGTGACTGTCTTCCTCAACTTACAGCTTCCCAACTCTGCTCACTCTTGAGAGGGGTTTTGTAGCCTCTGAGGACTTGCAATGGAGCATTAGTAGCTTTGTGGCACTTCCAGCCACAGTTACTTCCAGCTGTCAGTCATGCTGTGGAGTCAGAGGGCCAATGTGTGCACAACCTCCAATAATACAGATATATACACACAGAGCGATTTCTGAGAAAACAGAATTTGTACATCTGTCTACACGAGAAGAGCGAGCATACAAGCCTTCGGAATCCTTCTTGTAGAAGTCAAACACATACCCTTATTTCCATATTAGGTATACACAGTACTCCAATGAGAGATTGGATCCCGGAATTTCCAGGCTTGCATAAACTAATAATGCCTAAAAACAAAACAAAATGCATAATTACATGATGGCAAACTCATGTGCAAACACCCAGTGGGAAACTTCTGCCACAGGCTGAACAACAGACAGTTGGTCTAAAAATAACACAGCATAAACTTCACAGGATTTCTAGGACCATGAGCAAAATGTGTTTCTTTTATCATGGAATCATTATCATAATATAGCTCAAAGAGAGCAACAGATTGGCTTTGCCAGGAAGCAACAAAATAAAAGAAAATAATAATCTTGCCCATAGTGATGCTACCGAAAAATGGGAATCATACTAGATTGAAACTTAAGAATCCTGCAGGTTCAGATAAGGAGCTTCTCTTCTCAAGAGTGCAGCCAGATGCTAGCTTCCAAGCAGGACATGAACAGCCTCCCCTATGGTCAATACCCAGAGGTTCACTGCCTCTGAACACGGAAACAACATGGATATCATGGCTAATAGTTGTTGATAGACCTAGAACTTCCATGAATGCATCTAACCATTTCCCAAAGCCACCTAAGATAATGGTCACAACCTCATCTTATGGCAATGAACTGCACAGCTGTGAGATGAAGTACTTTATAAACCTCCACCACATCTCCCTTTGTTTTTGTTTTTTTGCCAATGACAAAGCTTTAGCCTCCCATCAGAACTTCTGTGTCCAGACAATTTCAGAGTTGTGTTTGTCAGGAACGAGAGGCTTTTTAAAGGCTATCTCTGGGTTGTTGAATTCTCTCCCTAGAATTTATCTCACCCCCCTCCCTGATGGCTTTGTGTTGCTGCGAAAACCTTCCTGTTAATGCTCTTGCAACAATTTATTTTGTTGTTATTTTATCAGCTACTTTGTCATGTTTTAGTTCTAAAAGATCGACAAGACAGCACTGATTTGATATTTTTTCTCCCGCATATGTTTAGTAATTCTAGCTCCTCCTGGATCTTTTTTAAAAGTCGCAATACACTGACTGCCTTTCAATCCAGTGATAAGAAGGCCAATTTCAGCAGCAAGTTGCATATACTGTCTGCTTCCCCAAATACTGGGTCATGCACTAAAACAGTTGAAAACCCTTTTCCAAACTCCACAGCCTTCTGGGATTGGGCATGTGCTTACCAATGCAGGTGACTTTTCCATTGTGGTGCCCTATCTATGAAATGTTCTCTTTGGGGAGGCTTGTCTAGTGCCTACTTGGCCTTTTCAATCCCATCCCCCCGCCCCCGAGATCTATTTTCATAGGCCTTTTAAATGTTAGCTGAAGTGGTTTTATTGTATCGGCTGTGATTGTTACTTTTCTCCCCATTCAGTATTGGTTGATTCAACTTTGCAGTTGCAGCTGTTTTATTTTAAAATTGACTTAAATATGTTTATTTCACTGCAAGCTGCCCTGATAACTTAATTGAGCTCAGGCAAGATGCACATTTTTGAAGCATTAACAGTTAAAAGAGCTCCAATTACCACATTTGATTTTTAAAAAGAAATCTTGGGTATGTGCGTTCTGACCAGATAATTCATTCATTTTTAATTTGTCCATCAGTTCTCAAACTTGTTGCATCTATTTGAAATGGTTGTTCAGAACAATTACAGCCACCCTCCATAAATGTGGTCCCCGAAAAGCAGATCTCCCGATATTGTCAACCACCCATTTTCACGTGAGGCACACAAGAGTGTGCGCGCGCACACACACACACCAGTAACATATACCTTTTTTTCCACACTCCAGGTATGCCATCATTCTAAAGGTTGAACCAAGTTCTTACCTGCCCACGATCGAAATGCTGCAACAATTCCCATTTTACTAGCAGACAGCCGTGCTTCTCGGTCCTCCCTGCCATAAAAAACAATATTAAGAATAAATATTCATGTTACACTGAGTCATGTTTATTAAACTCTCAAATCGGTATCTCTGATTTATAAAAATTCTAAGAAAGATAGCATTATTTAAACCAAATGTATTATTGCTCAGGTATGGTAAGAATAAAGGTAAAGAGACCCCTGACCATTAGGTCCAGTCGTGACCGACTCTGGGGTTGCGGCGTTCATCTCGCTTTATTGGCCGAGGGAGCCGACGTACAGATTCCAGGTCATGTGGCCAGCATGACTAAGCTGCTTCTGGCGAACCAGAGCAGCACACGGAAAAGCCGTTTACCTTCCTGCCAGAGCGGTACCTATTTATCTACTTGCACTTTGACGTGCTTTCGAACTGCTAGGTTGGCAGGAGCAGGGACCGAGCAACGGGAGCTCACCCCGTCGCGGGGATTTGAACCGCCGACCTTCTGATTGGCAAGCCCTAGTGTATGGTAAGAATACAATAAGAAAATTATGGGTTTCTTTTTTCCCAATTTTCTCTATTGAGGATTGTCAAAATGAAAATTGCCATGCATGGGACAGATGGCTTAATGGTACATGGAGTGCTCAATATTGGAGGGGCAGGGGAAAGCATCACTCATGAAAGTGTGCCCTCAAAAGTCAGAGAATGGCTTGCCAAAGCCCTCATCCAGGAAAGAAAGTTCAAGTACTTGAATATCAGTGTTATCAAGTAGTAGCTAATAGAGAATGTACTTACTTCTGCTGTCCTTCTGCAGTATCTGGATTGTGCCTGTAGTGAAAGTCTGTGTAGGGTGCTAATATCCGCTGCAGTAAGGAAACAAAAGTTTGGAGTCATTCCCATTATCACCATACAATATTTATTATTATCCACCGTTTAAATGTTAAAAAAATACTATCTATTCCAACATAAGTAGTTCTTTCTTAAGTGATATAGAAAATAGAATTTGCTTCTGACCTTAACAAAGATACATCCAGCAAAATTATCTATGAAGCAGAGTAAAGTTAAGACATCCAATTAGAACGGCTTATTATTCCTTACCTTTTGAAAAAGAATATATGCAGCATCTTTTTGCCTGTTTGCAACTTTTACTTGTTGACAGACCTGGCAGAAAGTACTGCCAGTCGAGGGCTTATTTAAGGGTTTGTTTAAAAAGAAAATATGGATAATATAGATCACCGGATTGAGGCAACAACCCAAAGCATGTCTGTTCAGTAAATCCTACTGAATTAAGTGGGGCTTAATCCCAGTTAAGTGGGGTTTGGAATGCAACCTAAGTGTTGATACACTAAGACTGTATAAGAAAATGAAGTTCCTACCTCTAATTCTACATCTGCACGCACATACTGCCGAGTCTTTGGATGATTGAGAAGATGCAAGACGGTCGTTATGAGAGCTTCATTTATACGGCTTAACTGACAGTCAATCACATTTTTCAAAATGGTACTTAGACCACCTCGAAGTGCAACTACTTCTGGATTCTGAATTGCTGGAAGAAGAGAATGATATTAACTGAACCAATTAACCGCATTTCTCATTTAATATTATTTCTATGTTTATGTTAAGCTTCATATCAAGAAAATGTTAAGATTTCAGCTTAAAACCTTTTTTTGTTTAAAGTCAAAATATATTGTAAATTCCTTTTCTTGGATGCCCAGGAAAAAAATCATTATTTACTTATTTACCAATTAATGCCAAAATAGGCTTCTAATCCATTTATAAAAGATAGAAACCAATTGTACAACATTATTAAAATTCAAAATAATTAAAAACACACCATACTTAAAGCACACAATAAAACAAACCTATTAAAACACTGAAATATAAATGTCCATAATTAAAATATGCAACAAAACTATAATACTTTTCAACTTTCTTACCTAGTTCACAGATAATTGCAATACATGCTCGAACCATCCTGTCCCTCTCCTGAAGGCCGTCATTTCCAACAGCTATCAAGGAATTGGTAACCGAACTAGGAAATAATGAAGCATTCACAGTGATCATCTGCAAAGAAATGCAAAAATAAATGGAGAGATGGGTTTGTCACTGCAACATTACAGTAGGATTACAGAACAACACTACCGGTAATGGTTCTGCTATATGTTTTTATCAAATTCTTT
Organism: Darevskia mixta; assembly: GCA_034641385.1. Taxonomy (NCBI): domain Eukaryota; kingdom Metazoa; phylum Chordata; class Lepidosauria; order Squamata; family Lacertidae; genus Darevskia; species Darevskia mixta. Next base: position 1,436,575 of record JAWWNH010000062.1, on the reverse strand, counting down.
CTCCCACCTGCACATTTGGGCTCAGTATTCTGCTCTTTTGCTTCCACATTCTTTTTAAACAGTTTCTTCGACAAATACATAAAGATGGCTAAAACAAAATAAAATAAAAAAAATTCCTTCCAGTAGCACCTTAGAGACCAACTAAGTTTGTTCTTGGTATGAGCTTTCGTGTGCATGCACACTTCTTCAGATAAAGATGAAGATAAAGCCATCTTCTTTTTATAAAGATGGCTATGTACTGTAAAAGGTTAGAAGCCATACTAAGATAAAGGATCTACTGCACGACCATGCAGATTTCTCTTCAGGGTCTTTTGGTTCAATTAAACTAAGGAGTAGCAGATATGCACTCAAGAAGCTGTTTTTAATGCAAGGCTAAATGGGTGCTCACCAAGAATGGCCCCTTCTGTCCTGAAGTGTTCACAGCAGATAAATTGTGGGGCAAAGCTGGAGACGTAACAGCAGCACAGAGCTCATGCATTTTCTTAGAAAAGCAAATAATTCCAGGGTCTCCATACCTCTATACAGCCATTGTCTTTGAGAAGGATCATGCAGATCCATACTGCCTCCGCATGACATCTGCACAATGGATGTCATGTTTGCATCAGGGCCTCCACACATACAGCACAATGTGCAAAAGCCTAATCCATGTAATTTATACACTACGAAAACAGAATATCAAGATTGCACCCATTAGACCTACATGTGTGGCCTCCTATGCAACCCCATTCAAGTGCATTGAATGTCAGGCATCAGCAAGCGCACCAGAAGCGAGTCAGGGCAGGCATGATTCACCACCACACGGTGTTTCTCCCCCTCAAATACAACATCGGCATAGGTCTCAGGAACCTCCAATACTTTTCAAAAGTAATGTGGGAGGTCCCCCAAAGGAAAACAAGAACCTTTCGGAGGAAGGTGGAGTAGAATAATACATCACACAAATAACTGTCCAAATAGAGGGAGAGGCTGAGCAATGCATACTCCAATCACTGTTTTCCCACCTTTCTAAATTAGGGAAAGGTTAGTATAAGACAGGCATAGGCAAACTCGGCCCTTCAGATGTTTTGGGACACCAACTCCCATCATCCCTAGCTAACAGAACCAGTGGTCAAGGATGATGGGAATTGTAGTCTCAAAACACCTGGAGGGCCGAGTTTGCCTATGCCTGGTATAAGACATGTAAAATGTTGGAACAGCTACTATGATGCAATGGACTATGTGGCCCTTCTAGTTATAGGAACTCATCATAATTTCTTCCTTTCCTACTTAAGACAGGATGGGAGGGGGGAATCTGCTTTATTTGCAAGTAGTCTTTCAACAATGACAGATTTAGAATATTTTTGAGAAACTCTTGCTTTGTAAATCATCATCTGATACTATGTAACAGGAAGCTCCTTTAGACCAGACTTCAAAGGAAAAGCTACACCCTTTCCCCACCGACAAGATAAACTTTCATTTAATTAATTTGTATTTTGTACCATTACACTAGAAACGGAGTAGCAATATCATTCACAAAAACAAGAACTCTTGCACTGAAGGCAAAAACAAACTTATGCTCATCATGGGTGGCAGGAAAGTACAAACAATTGACCACTTATTATAGCTTGGGTTCTTTAACTAACAAATCTTGTCTGCATTACACTATTGAAAAATGAAGATTGCTTATTAGTTTGTTTATCATTTGGCATGGTAAAACTATAGTAGAAATAAAATCCCATCTTATGAAATACTTTTAAGTGACTTGGCTTATTGCTTCGAACTTACAACTATAAAATATCTGTTAGTAGCTCAATACATTACTGCAGCGATTGAGCGTGAAAAGGAAATCGAATTGACAGAAGTAGTTTTGAATGTAATTATTTTGTCCTCAAATGGCTTGGTCTGAGGGCTCCTGACCTCCTTACCTGTATGGGAGAGCATACAGGGCTATACAACAGTGGGAAAAAGAGGTAGTAAACTGCCCTACTCATGGGCAGTCTTCATGTAACTTGTGGATACTAACTAGCTGTTGCATTTGTACACTCTGTGTCTATTTTTACAACCCTGTTTGCAACACAGTTACAACGCTCCAGCCATTTCACACATTAAAGCAACATGGTGTTTCCAACATGTCCACCTATTTTTCCATGGTCATACAGAATTTGGTTTTGGGTCATTCAGTGGAAAATTGCACTATACTATTGTGAAGGAGACACTAGATTATCTAATGGAGAATGGGGTATCAAAGATTAATAAGAAGGAATATAATTGGTTGAATTCAGAGATTAAGATAGAGGAGATAGAGGAAGTAATAAATAATATGAAAGTAGGCAAATCGCCGGGCCCGGATGGCATCTCCGTAAGTTATTATAAGAATTTGAAAGAAATAGTAGCCCCAAGATTAAAAATAATTATGGAGAAAATTCTAAGGAAAGGGGAAATTCCAAAATCGTGGCAGGAAGCCTTGATAACTCTCCTTCCAAAACCCGGATCCAATTTAAATTTAACTAAAAATTATAGACCCATTTCTTTATTAAATATTGATTACAAAATCTTTACAGGGGTAATGGCGAACAGAATGAAAGCGGTTCTGGGCAGAATCATTGGGAGAGACCAAGCAGGGTTTCTCCCTGAAAGACAAATAAAAGATAATACTAGAATAATAATTGACCTGTTGGAATATAGTGAAATGAATCCAAGCAAGAAAATCGCAATGTTATTAGTTGATGCGGAAAAAGCTTTTGACAGCTTAGCCTGGGACTTTATGATAAAGTCATTGGAAAGTATGGAAGTAGGAGAGAAATTTTTAATGGGTATAAAAGCTATATACAAAAAACAAACAGCAAGGCTAATTATAAACAACGAGATTACAGATAGTTTCAATATAGAAAGAGGGGTAAGACAGGGCTGCCCCCTCTCCCCTCTATTATTTATTTCGGCTTTGGAGCCACTGCTTAATAAGATAAGAAAGGATAAAGATATTACAGGAGTAAAGGTAGGAAAATATGAATATAAGGTCAGAGCTTACGCTGATGACGTAATAATAACTGTGGAATCACCATTAGACAGTTTAAAAACAGCACTGGAGAGACTGAAAGAATTTGGCAAATATTCAGGGTTTAAATTAAATAAAGAAAAATCCAAATTATTGATAAAAAATTTAACAGAAACTGAGAAGCAAAAATTGGAAAAGGAAACCAAATTGAAAGTAGAATCAAAAGTAAAATACCTAGGTTTGAATATAACAAATAAAAACACCGATTTATTTAAAAATAATTATATCCAAAAAAGGAAAGAAGTTAAAGAATTAATGAAGAAATGGGAAAATATGAAATTATCATTGCTAGGTAGGATCTCGATGGTTAAAATGATCATTCTCCCAAAATTTATATTCCTTTTCCAGACAGCGCCCATAATTATTGGATTGAAATACTTGAAGGACTGTCAAAAAGATCTTGCCAGTTTTATCTGGCAAGGCAAAAAAGCAAGGATCAAACACGAAATCATGATTAAATCGAAAGAATTAGGAGGCTTTGGGGTTCCAGATTTAAAAATATATTATGAAGCTGCAAGTTGGAGTTGGTTGATGGATTGGCTAAAGCTGGACAATGGAGAATTATTATCGTTAGAGGGCTGGGATAAAATATATGGCTGGCATGGGTACCTATTCTATGATAAAGTGAAATTACACAGTAGATTTATGAACCACCTGGTAAGAAAAGCTCTGTTAGAAGTTTGGATAAGGACAAAAAGAAAAATAATTCAGACAACCCCCTGGTGGGTCTCCCCAATAGAGGCAAATAATATCTTAAAACATGAACCAGGAAAGAGATGGCTGAAGTATGAGGTCTTAGTTGAAGAAAAAAAAGAGAAGCCTAAATTGAAAGATAATGAAACGTTAAAAGATATGGGAATAGGCTGGTTTGAACTTCACCAATTAAAACATACATTTGAAAAAGATCTAAAAGTTATGGGCTTCCAAAATGAAACAACTAAATTAGAAGAGATATTAGCAAGTAATAAAAAAATTCTAACGAAGATGTATAAGATATTATTGGAGGAACAAGCAGGGGAGGAGGTTAAAAGTAAAAATATACAAAAATGGGAACAAGATTTTGGATACGTAATAGAAAATAAAAAATGGGAAAAATTTTGGACAGAAACGATTAAATTCACGGCATCTTACCAAATAAAAGAAAGTTTTATGAAAATCCATCATAGGTGGTATATGTACCCAGCGAGATTGGCTAAGATTAAGAAATCAGGAGATGGTAAATGCTGGAGATGTAATAAAGAGAGGGGTTCCCTCTTCCACATGTGGTGGACCTGTCCAGCCATACAAAAATTTTGGAACATGGTCCATGAAGAGACCACCAAATTAATTCAAGTAACCCATAATAAAAGAGCAGAGATGTATCTTTTAGGTTTAATGGACAAAAATATACCAAAAGAAAAAATAAACATCTTTTTATACGCTATAACAGCGGCGAGAAATTTGGTGGCCCAGCACTGGAAGGGGACGTATGTGCCAACAAAGAGAGAATGGCAAAGTAAATTATCAGAAAGTCTGGAACTCGCGAAGCTGACAGAAGTGATAAGAGGTAGAACAAACAACACAATTCAAAAGCAATGGAATTGTTTAAATGAATATATGAGCAAACAAGGGTTATACGACAAATACTGGCTTTGTTTAGAATGAAAGTGGTTCAAAAGGTTACTCTAGGGATATAACTGTATGTTGGTTTATATATAATAATGATATTTACTCTATGAAGACAGATAATGCCTCAAGGTGTAAAACTAGGAAACGTCGTATGGGTAGTGGAAGTCACTCTTACTTTTAAGTGTATGAAGTAATAATTTTAAAACATGTAAAAAAAAAAGGGGAATTTCTGTAAGAAATTTCCCAAGCTTTTTCCTCTTCCTTTTTCCTCCTTTCTTTCTTTTTTCCTCTTTTCTTCCCCTTTTTTCGAAACCACCCCTTTTCCTCGGCTCAAGCCGGTCTTCCCCTTTTTCTTTTCTAATCTTTTATGCTTATTCTTTTTCTCTTTTTTTTTCTTTTCTCTCTCTCTTTCCTTTTATATATAATTTCATTTCCGTATGAAAACACAACAAGGTATGTAACATTGTGAAAAAAAAATTTATTTAGCGATATGAAGCTCTTGTATTATAAAGTTGTAAAATACGGAAAGAATCTAATAAAGTCTTTTAAAATTAAAAAAAAAAAAAATATACTATTGTTTCTGAACATACCTTCCTGACTAAACGAAGTGCTTGTGTCCTTTCTACTTCATTACTCTGCTGTATGTCAATGCACCTAAAAGCATAAAAATGTGAAGGAAATACTTTAATTAGGGTTCAAGGTGGCAGAATGTAGTGCATTTTAAAACAGCCGTGCATTTCCCAGATCGTATAGCGGCAAGGTTCAAGTTCTTGAGATGACTGGTGCAAAACAGTCCAGACAGCCACTTGCACCGAAGCCCCTCCATTTACTCTCCCATTTAGTCATTACAATTCTGTACAACCAGCTAAACCCAATGCAACAATATATTTGAGGCTATCTTTCAATAAAACCAGGCTATGCAATAAATATTTAGTGATTAGTCGTGTTTCTCCCATTTCCAATTTCAAAGTAAGTTTATTATGAAAAGTTGCACATTTGGGATTGTAGCCAACAGCGTCACTCAGCTAGTGGTGAGGCTTCTATCCATGAACAGGGAGTAAAATAATTCTCAGTGGTTCCGTCTTCACCTTAAAGCCCCCTGCCCCTCCTAAACTTGTTCCAGAGAGCTGGGGAGCCCTCCAGAGCAATGCAGGGAGACACAGGAGGCTGCAGGGCGGGCGGGGAACTGCTAAATATTTCTTCTCTCCTCATTCCAGCAAAGAAAGCCTGACCATCAGCTGAGTGACGCTGCTGCATACAACCCTTATTGTTTCACGTCACTCAAAGCAGGCATCTATGGATATTAAATGTAACAGGTTCCGATCTGCTCAAACGAAAAGGTTCAAAGAGTCATATAAATGGCGATTCATTATCCAAATCAGGAAAAAGATTTCAAATACAGTATCAGTTTATTATTACCTGGCTATCAAGTAATCCACTTTTAATTTTAACACCTTCTGCAGAATACTGGAGTCTCGGATAAGGTATCGAAGGGCTCGTAGCCCTGCTGCTCGCACCTCTTTTGCTTCATTCAGTAAAGCTAACCGCAAACTATGATGCAAATGATAAGAAAATCACTCAGGCTTTAAATAATTAAGTGTGTCCCTTTTGCTAAAAACAGACTCCCTCCTCCTTTCTGTGAGACAGGAACAGATCCATGCTTAAGTACACAGCTATTCAACACCCAAAATGCAAGCAAAACTCTCCACTTCTTCGCATTTTCTTCTTCTTGCTGAAAACAAAATTAATAATGAAAGCAAGTTAAGACTGCCTGTTTCCATGAAGGGCATGTCCTCATTTTAAATAGTTACACAATTGTGAACACAAAGTTTTCAACAGCTTAGTAATAAGTAATTTGGTTTCCACTTCAAAGCTGGCTGGACGCTCCCACCAATGCCAATTTGTAAAATCCAACCAACAGTGCAGAGAATATTTAACAATACTTACCATCTCAGCCTGTGATGTCATTATTTGGGCTAGGGTGTGTGGAATGTGTGTGGCCCAATACTTCCTGTTCTGAAGCTTCTTTGGTTAAAAAAAATCAGTGCTAAAGAGCTTATGCGTCTCAAAGGCTCAGCTGGATGGTCCCGCTTGCACAAACAGAGGCCAATTGTTCACCACTTTCAGGGTTAGGGAGGCTATTCTGATCACACTGCTTAGTGACAGACTGTTTTTGCTTACCTCTGTAGCTATTTCGGGGAATTATCTGCCTTAGGCCCTTTGACTGTGGAATCCATTCTTTCCACGGCTGGCACACATTAACTGGATTTTTAGTTGAGAAGTTCAAAGACAGATAATAGCTCTAGCAATCTGTTAATGTAATGGTTCTTTAATACCAATAATTAGATAGGAGGTGCTAGTTTCTCTTGTCTGGATTCATTTGCACTTTTTAAAAATGATAATTAAAGGTAGGGTAGGAACTGGATCCAGTCCACTACCCACATCCCCACCTAAAGTAGAAATTAAATAATTGCTAAAATATTAGGAATTATCACAAGAATTATTACAAGCTGCTGCAATGTCACATCTTGTTTTAAATATCAGATTAGACTTCAAGTGAATGTCTACAACCCAAAATGAAGAAAAATAAAACCTGCACTCAGATTTGAAGTAGTGATTGGTAACAGGAAGCTGATCACACAGAAGGGATCCATTACCTTTCGGGTGGTTTCATTGCCCATGAAAGTAATATATCACTCTATTTGTTTACAATACAGTCGTACCTTAGTTCTCGAATGGAATCCATTTCGGAAGTCCACTTGACTTCCAAAAATGTTCAAAAACCAAGGTGCGGCTTCCGATTGGCTGCAGGAGCTTCCTGCACTCAATCAGAAACCACGTTGGAAGTTTGACTTTCTAAAAAAGTTCGCAAACCGGAACACTTACTTCCGGGTTTGCGGTGTTCGGGAGCCAAAATGTTCGAGTCACAAGGCGTTCAAGAACCAAGGTACAACTGTATACCACTTAACTGCTATAGACAAGTGCTAAATTCTCCCTGGTTTTAATGTAGCAGGGTTATAGACTTATTCTGTACAGGTTCTACTGAATTTAGCAGTAAATGAGATGTGGACTGCTACCCATGCTAATGGTAAAATAAATAACATTTTCCGATACACAAACTTAGCAGAGAACAATATAGTATGTGAATATCAAGATTCTTCACTGGATAAGAGTTTTTTTTACAGACCTTTCCCCCTACCACTACAAAAAACAACAACCACCTTTCGTATTTGTGCTTATAAAATATTAAGCATATTACTTTAGCACAATTTCAATGCAAGAGTTTTAAGAAATCCTGCAGGTCTTTAGCTAACTTTGTAAAATCAGACTTTTCAGTCGATAAATTGCTCACAGATTTTCTACACGATGGACTGAGTAGAAAACCTGGCAAACAGCAGCCTGTCTGTGCCATCTGAGACAAGCTACCAGGCTCACACTAAGCATTTCAACAGGTCATCCCTATGACCAAAGACTGGGTAGAAAAAATGCTACTGGGTAGAAGTTAAAGGACAAAAAATGACAAAAGGGGCACAGAGCCAAGACCAGTATCTAGACCAGTACCTCCTTCCTCCAACACAAGAACTGATCATGGCAGAGATGTTTCTGGTCTTCAGCTTCTAATGCTGTATCAGAATCAAGAACTCTGCAATGGATAGAGCACCTGCCACATACTCAGAAACAATCTGAATCATGACCTCAACACATTGGCCTTCAAAATGCTGTTTAGCTTACAACTGAAACAACAGCCACAGAAACACTGGCTTATCATTCATGAATGGTCCAAATAATGCTCCAAAATAAAAAGAGAGAGACTTACCATATGATGATGCCTTCATAAGTAAAACCTAGCTTTTCTTCAGTATGACCAGCATTACAAAGAAGCTGCAAGTAAAAAATGTGTATGTCAACTGGCAGGGTAAGGAGTTCTGTAGCAAGTCAAACACACTTTTCTCCACAGCTACTCAAATCTCTCCCTGGCTTCCTGGTGTTATAAACCAAACTAAGCAATTTTTTTCAAGGTATTGCCGAAAGAGAAATATGTGTTATCATCTTATTGCATTTTAGCAAACCTTTTTTTTTATTTTTTAAAGAAGTACTTTCAATAAAATATGCTGATAATTCAAATGACTGAAATGAGTTTCATGGCAATAGTTTCACATCTTTGTCCAATCTATTTCTGTGGCACTATTCATTTTGAAGTGCATGGAACCAACCTCTGCCACTCTCGACATCTGCAAAAGTGCAAATTCACTGCTGCCACATTTGTTTATACATCTATAAATACAGGCTGGCAAGAGGATAAAGATTGCTTTATATGATTCAGCTGTTAAAAACACAGATAAGCAGGTCACCTTCTAATAGAAAGGCTTCCAGGTAAGTGGCAGAATGTCTTAAAGGGACAGAAACTATAAAAGCGAAAAGCATTTTTTCAGCTCTACAAAAAAAGGGTTGGGTTATACACCACTAAACAAACTTTAACTTGCAATAACTTTTTTAAAAATCATTTTTTCATGGGGGGTCCGGAATGTGTCATCCTACTATAAACACTTGGAAAAGGGAAAGAGGGATGTTGGTTTACAACAGTGGGTGGGGGGACTTCTTCAGCCTGAGGGTTGAATTCTATAGTGCCAATGGTGGACGGGTCAGAGGAAAAAAACGTGGGCAGAATAACAGATGTTAAGTCTTACCTTTCTATGGTAATCTACATTCCTGCCACATAAAAGTCAGAGGTTTCTACAGACACCCCTCCATCAAGGCAAGCCAGAGGCATTATCACAGTTCATTGACACATTCCAGCCAGGCAAATGCACTCCTTGAAGGTGAGGCATCTGGCAAGGGGATGGGGGCATAAGACTGAGGAGAATCCCAAGGGTCAAACAGAGGCCAGGAATGCCACCTTCCACCCCCAGGCATGATGTTCCCCATCTCTATAGTTTACAACCAGTAAATAACCAAAAAGGCAGTAAAGGTAAAGGTAAAGGGACCCCTGACCAGTAGGTCTAGTCGTGTCCGACTCTGGGGTTGTGGCGCTCATCTCGCATTATTGGCCGAGGGAGCCGGCGTACAGCTTCCGGGTCACGTGGCCAGCATGACAAAACCGCTTCTGGCGAACCAGAGCAGCGCATGGAAACGCCGTTTACCTTCCCGCCAGAGCAGTTCCTATTTATCTACTTGCACTTTTGACGTGCTTTTGAACTGCTAGGTTGGCATGAACTGGGACCGAGTAACGGGAGCTCACCCCATCGCAGGGATTCGAACCGCCAACCTTCTGATCAGCAAGCCCTAGGCTCTGTGGTTTAACCCACAGCGCCATCTGGGTCCCTCTTAAAAAGGCAGTACGGTATCTTAAAAACCTTTATCAGTGGTGGCTAACCTTGACACTCCAGATGTTTTGGGACTACAACTCCCATCATCCCTGACCACTGGTCCTGTTAGCTAGGGATGATGGGAGTTGTAGTTCCAAAACATCTGGAGTGTCAAGCCACCACTGACCTATATGGTGAACTCACTGTTACTTATTGACAATACTTAGCATGTACAACACATTCTGAGTAAAAAATATTACTTTTAGTGTAGAGATATTTTTTAATTTTTCTATTTTATTACATTTATATACCACCTTTATATTCCAATGAGCTCAAGGTAGTGCATATGGTTCTCCCTCTCCCCATTTCATCCTCACAACAACCCTAGGAGGTAGATGAGGCTAAGAGATGGTGACTGGCCCAAGGTCACCCAGTGAGCTTCAAGGCTAAGTGGGGATTTGAACCCTGCTCTCCCAAGTGCTAGTCCAACACTCTACCATTTCACCACACTGACATTGAAGCTACATATTTTAAGTGTGAAAACTTCCAGGATAACACCTAGCCATGGTTCAAGCTACAGGGCTGAGTCATCACATAAACAGTGGCTCACAGTTAGAACTATCAACTGTGCAGCTGGCACAGTGAAAAGAAAAAGGAGAAAAGTTATCATTCCTTCTAACTGCACAGTTCCTGGTCCCCTGCCAAACAGCGGAATAGCAAAACAGGGCCACCCACAGACAAGGTAACAGGTTTCTTAAAGGACTCAGCATGTGCACAGATTTTTTTATTTTTATTTTTTGCAAATAAAAAACTAAAACACAGCCACAAATAAATTGAAAAAAACCTTCCTGGTGAAGGTTGCTTTTTGTGGTTTCCTTTTTCTGACAATGGGCATTTTTTGGGGGGGGGGACCTCTGCTTTTAATGTACCGTAAATTGCCTCTGGCCATCCATAAATAAAATACAATAAACAAATGAGGAATTAATGCATCCCCACCAGCACAAAAGTACACAAAACGACTCCCCCAAACTGCATGAAGAATTAGGGGTGCTCCCCATCTCCTCATGACACTTCACAGCATGGGAATGACCTCCAGCTTTCTGCCATTACGTCCATTTCGCCCTACCCCGTGATCCTTTTGGGAGAAAGGGAAGGCGAAGCTGCTTTCCCCAGGAGTCCTTACGAGGCTCTAACTTGTAGAGCTATAATTCTCAAGGCACCATTTGTGCCTTGTTACAGAAGTACAGGCAGATGGAGAAGGGGGGAACACATGCTTCTCCTTGATTCCTTCTGGACCAATGCTTGCATTTCCCAATGCCATCACTTGTCATAGCCATCCCTGGCCTAGTACCAGGCACAGAGGCCTCCAAGGATGAACCTTGATCAACAGTTTGCATGTTACACTAAGTCAAATGATGAGGAGATTAAATAATAGGGCATATAGAGGCCAGGAACTGCAGTTGGCTATTTTTTAAGAAGCCATCATAGAAGAGATCTATCAGATACAGCAAAAACTTTCTGGGCAAAGATTATACCACTTCAGGGGCCTGAAAAAATGCTTACTACACAAAGGACAACACTAAATTGATTGCTGCTGTTCTTTACTCATTGCCTTCCACATATGCCCAAGGTGGTGTACAAAATAATAAAAAGAGCTAAAACACAGTTACAAAAACAAAGGGCATTTAAAAACAACACAAAACAGACACCCACGGCAGAGACCTACTCATCTAGCTTAGAAAGCTTGGTGGTACAAAAATGTCTTCAACTGTTTCTGGAAAGTGCAGATAGTGGGTGCCTGCCTTATTTCAACAGGAATGCTGTTCCACAGAACAGGGGCAGCCACAATAAAAGCCCTGTTCCAGTGTAGAAAAGGAAGAGATCTACAAATATAAGTCAGTTTCATCGATATATGCATGTAAGAAAATTGTGTAGGCTTATGGACTCCTGTTATTAAAAAGCATCAAGGCACAGCTGCTTGCCTGCTCTGGTTATTTTGTACTGTACTTTTCTAATATACAAGTAACTGCCTGCATGAAATGACTGAGCAAAAATTACTAATTTTTCAGAAGACGAACACTTTTTTTTAGGTACAGTAGTACCTCGAGTTACAAACGCTTCAGGTTACAAACTCCACTAACCTGGAAGAGTTACCTCGAGTTGAGAACTTTGCCCCAGTATGAGAATGGAAATTGTGTGCCGGCAGCGCAGTGGCAGCAAGAGGCCCCATTAGCGAAAGCACGCCTCTACTTAAGAACAGTTTTTCAGGACCTCCAGAACGAATTAAGTTCGTAACTAGAGGTACCACTGTACTCAACTGCTTGCTAGGTATGTTGTCAAAATGAGCTAAAGCAATTCTACAAATATTATTTAAGTTCTGTTGGTCAGCAGTCAGCTATGCCTGTTACTTGATCCAGTGAAATCATGACAAGTGAGAGACACAAGTGTGTGACACTCACATGGTTTAGCGATCATATCACTAGTTCCCTCTGTCTTTCCCCTAAATAGAAGATTTAGTTATTGGGATATATGTCAAACCACTGCATCACGCAGAAACTCTAAAAAGCTAGTGGCCTGCATTCAGTGAAAGTGTCTGAAGAGATTACTGTTTAAAAGGATAAAACTTCAAACTTTTCCCTTTCCACTATTTAAACGTAATTTCCAAAAATGCAGCTAGCATAATTACACTTGAGTGCCAAACTTCAATATTTCTGGTCTTAATGTGGTGCACATTACTTTATTTAATTCCATTTATGAATCTCTTCCCATGAAACATCTCAAAGCATTAACAAGGCATATACAATACAGTCGTACCTTGGAAGTCGAATGGCTTCTGATTGGCTGCAGGAAGCTCCTGCAGCCAATCGGAAGCTGCAGAAGCCCCATCGGACATTCAGCTTCCAAAAATAGTTCGCAAACCGGAACACTCACTTCTGGGTTTCGATCATTTGGGAGCCAATTTGTTCGGGAGCCAAGGCGTTTGAGATCCAAGGTACGACTGTATATATATATATATGCAACTCAAATTCAGTGCAGGTACAGACTAGAATTAAAATGTCCACTTAAAAGGTTTGATGGAAAAGAAAGGACTTTGACAGGTATCAAACAGGCAATAGAGACGGTACTCATTTGATATGTAATGGGAGGGAGTTCCAAAGGGTAGATGCCACCCTGCTAAAGGCCCCATTCTGCCACTGTTACATGTGCCACATAATACTCATTTTGCATTTTTAAGAAATTGATCTTTCAGTGTGGCAGCACCTACACTCTGAAAACGCCCTGGCTACGGACATCAGGCAGGTGCCTTCACTGTACAGTTTTCAGTGCCTGCTAAAAACATTTTTGCTCAGGCAAACCTACCCAGACATGTAGAAGAATGTTTATGTATGTTTTAATCTTTTTTTAGCTTATTGCTGATTTTATTTTCTGAACGTTTTAAATAATTGTTTTCACTGCTATTTTTATTGATTTCTTTCTCTTTGTAAAAACAAACAAACCTCAAAAGCAGTTTACAACCAATGAAATAAAATAAATAAAGATCAATGGCAGTTCATATATACAATCTCTCTATCAAAAATAGTATTCCTAAGATCATGTACTTCTGATGTACTGTACCAATATCTTTCGATACGCTTTTCTTTTGGTTCTTTTGTTACACGTCTTACATATCCCTATTTCTATCTATATCCAAAATGGCTAATATTTTTTTCTGTCAAAGATACTTCAACCATTTCTTTCACTGGCTAGTATTCTACTCAACTAAATTATAATAAGAGCAGACCCACTGAAATTTAAAAAGATAGGTCCATGAATTTCAATGGACCTTGTCAGAGTAAAATGTAGCTGAATACCACCCACTGCATTAAAGTTCTGGCTCAAGTTCCTGTAGCACAAAGCTTGTGATGACTAAGTAAGTAATCACTTTCCCTTCATCACTTTTATCATCCCATCACTACATCATTCACTCACAAGAGTTTTCCATACCATGATTTTTTTTTTATTTGCCAACTGAATCAATTGATTTGGCATGATGCAAATGAAAACATAAATGCTTTCACTATTATAAAAATTCTTACCTTAGTAAAGTTATTCAAGTGGCCTAGCTTTCTCATATTTGAAACCCCTTGCAATTTGGCCACATTTTGGAGAATCTCTCTCAGGTTATCAGAAGGGTCTGCAAGAAACAAAATATTGGTAGACACAGATTAGAGAAGCAAGAACTATACTACCTATCCTATCTTTCTTTAATCAATTTCTGCTTCTAAGGAAGTTGTAAACATTTTGATAGCAGCAGGCTAATGGTTTAAAGACCAGGAGGGAAGCGAAGGCTAATTGAGATTTCTCTCTCAAAAAATGCAGGTCTCCGTTTCCCAAAGAGTGCTGCCTGGCCCAAATGAGGACGTTGTTGTTGTTGTTCAGTAGTTCAGTCGTGTCCGACTCTTCGTGACCCCATGGACCAGAGCACGCCAGGCACGCCTATCCTTCACTGCCTCTCGCAGTTTGGCCAAACTCATATTAGTAGCTTTGAGAACACTGTCCAACCATCTCATCCTCTGTCGTCCCCTTCTCCTTGTGCCCTCAATCTTTCCCAACATCAGGGTCTTTTCTAGGGAGTCTTCTCTTCTCATGAGGTGGCCAAAGTACTGGAGCCTCAACTTCAGGATCTGTCCTGCTAGTGAGCATTCAGGGCTGATTTCTTTAAGAATGGATAGGTTTGATCTTCTTGCAGTCCATGGGACTCTCAAGAGTCTCCTCCAGCACCATAATTCAAAAGCATCAATTCTTCGGCGATCAGCCTTCTTTATGGTCCAGCTCTCACTTCCGTACATTACTACTGGGAAAACCATAGCTTTAACTATACGGACCTTTGTTGGCAATGAGGACGTACCCAAACCTAATTTGCAGAAAGTATCTGGATCATACCCAAAGTTTCTTTCCTTATATAAGGCCAAGGTTGAGTTCCAGTTAGAGCTCTCCAAAGCTGGAAGACCCACCATTTGGGCATTTACTAGCAATGTACCGGTAATTGTAAGCAACAAACATGGACTACCGCAGGTTTCCTCAACCTCGGCCCTCCAGATGTTTTTGGCCCACAACTCCCATGATCCCTAGCTAGCAGGACCAGTGGTCAGGGATTATGGGAACTGTAGTCTCAAAACATCTGGAGGGCCGAGTTTGAGGAAACCTGGACTACCCAGTATGTTAAACAAGCTTCACTACTGAAAGTGTCAAATGAAGCTTTTTTTCAATTTGGTTGAGAATTTCATGAAGCAGTCTAACTAAGGTTCTGCTGAAGATTATACCTACTTAGTGAAGAATACTGGGGTCTATTTTCTAACATATCTCAACATGCATCTTTGTGAATTTTGATGCCAGTTTTGGATTAGGGAGTTTATCCAACTTTAGGGGGGTTATTCTTTGTTTTATGAGTTTACACAGTGTTTTTTGCTTCAAAGTGGTCAAATTAAAATTCTAAACAAACTTAAAAACTAAATAACTAGCTACTTTTCTTTTCTTTTTTTCAACTACCCCTGGAATCAATTACTATGAAGCAGCACGTATTTTAGTGGAAGTATTCAGGGTGATATCCAACATTTGTCATACTCAGATCAGATTCATTAAAATCAACAGACTTGTGTCAACTGGTTTTAGTAGTTCTACTATGAATATGCCTAAAGTTGGATATCACCTTCAGGAAGTGATGTAGCAAAAGCCATCAAATGCCACTACTGTAGTTGAAATTTCTTCAACAGCATACCAGAATATGGTGGAAGAGGAAATCATACTGTGGAGAAGGAATAGATTGTCACATATTCCATTTGAGAAGCTCAGGATTACCAGGGGGAACCATTCCAGAGAACATTTCATCCAGTTTCAAGATCAAGTAGTACAAACCACAAGTACAAGATTAAAGAGAATAGTGTTGGCATAAAAGTACCACTAACAGTTTGTTATAACCTTTAATTTCAAGGGTATATAATAGATGGGGGCAAACTGCTTCCCTATAATTTAGCATCGCTGAAAATATAATTTGACTGATTCCTATTCCTTTGTTTTGCGCTTTCAGCATAATATTGGTGACAGCTACCCTAGCTTTCAAAGCTTTGAGCTGTACAAGTGATTTTGTATTGCATCTCAAGTACCAAATCATAGTGTCTCAAAGATTTCTCTAGAATGTTTGATTTGATGAATTAAAAAAACAAGATACTTCCTCAATAAGGTTCCTGAAAAGAAAAAGAAAAAACATTCTAACTTGGTCAAATGAGAATGTCAAGCAAAAACTAAGGATGTTCTCCTCCTCTGGGTAAGTAATAAACACTCTTGACACAAAAATCACTGGGGGAAAACCTTTCAAAGTATATGTGGCATGTTATGGTGAGGTCTGGCATACCTCAGTAATGAAGTCTGCCCCCACAGCTTTTGCAAAAAAGGAAAAAAGAAAAACCAATCACAGCAAATTCTTATCCCACCATGAGCACATCCTGGGGAAAAGCAAGTTCCAGCTTGCATGTAAAAGCAAAGCGTTATTTTCCAATTCTAACCTAAAGAGATGGGGCAAATCAAATTTGTACGAAGATGTTAATGCTTCTACATTACTCCCTTTCATTATCCAAGACTCATAACTAGAAATGGCAGAGCACATACTTTCCACGCAGAAGGCCCCAAGTTTAATCCCTGTTATTTCCAGTCAAAAGGGTCAAGCAAATGGAAAGACTTTATCCGAAGACACTGGAGAACCACTTGTCAAGGAGAACTGTTGTGGCATCTGAGAGCTGAGGGACAGGTAATATGGCTATTTATCACTTCTTTAGGAATAATCATTAACTGATGGGACTTGGAGTCCAAAAAACTCAGAAGGTTCCCTTCTGCCTAAACCACAGTTAAGAGTGGACTAACCACAGTTTTTCAGGTAGTAATTATGTCCTAATCAGCAGTTAGTTGAAAAAGGAAGTGAAAACTACTAATCTCCTTCTCATGACTGCAGCAGGATGGAGAGTGGAGCTCTAAAGCCTGAGGTCAGGGAAGATGGGAGTTGTAGTCCAACAACATCTGGGGACTCAAGGTTGAGAAAGGCTGTTCTAATGATATTCTCTATACACATTTAAAAATAATAATAATCAAGGCACTATACACGCTTTTCAGCTACCCATTTTGCAACAAGCACAGAACTTGTGGTTCTTGAAGCTATTTTCTCATAAACTAGAACTATTAAAGATATTAAATACAAATATATTAAATACAAATATATTTGTATTTAATAAAAGAGCTTTCACATGCACAATAAACTTTTTTTATTTTGCTGCAGTAGTACAACCTCCCCAGATTCCTATCAAACACTATTGCTATTTTCCCATCCCACAATGCCCTCTTCTTCTTTCATTGATAAATTCTAATTATAGGTTGCAACTCTCTTGTATTCCAACATCTTCCAGACAGTGGTACAGTGCATGTGTGTAACATGTATCAATATGTATATGAGGATGTATACAGAAGAGAAAGAATGCATATATTTGATTTTTAAAGCCTGTTATGAAATGGACCTGGATTCCTGGTTTCAGTTTGTGCTGAGCCAGGACTGGCCACTTCAACACACTTATGTGAGCAAATACTCCTGTGATTAATCATGGTCTCCAGCTGTAAACTGCTACTCACTCTTCCTTCTAATTCACATCCTGCTTTTTAAAATATATAATCTATTTCAGATTGCAAAGAATCCTGAAACAAACACTGGTTGTATTTCAAAAATTACACAAAAAAGAATGCAGTCATATTTTCAAAATTTTCTCCACAAGGTCTGAAAATCCAGAATCTTTCAACAGCAACCAAAGTAAGAGTTACACAGTATTAAATATTTGTATGCCTGCTTAATTTCATTATCAGTCCTGCTATGCCACAAAAGTTACACAACTTAGAAGAAAATCAGAACGGTGGAATTCGAAATTACTTGCACATTTATGCAGAAATTCATATAAGTAGCATGTATCTAGTACAGTAATTAACAATGGATACTGATAAATAATAAGTCTATATTCCATTTATTATTTTACATCATTAATTCGGTTAAGTATGGAATTCAAGCTTCTAACATCTAAGAGAAAGAGCAGCGGGTCTTGGAAATGCTAACCAATTGCTAGGGGGGTTTAGACGCCTTTCAAACTTCTCAAACTACTCTGGTGTATATTGAGGGTACGTGAAGAGAATTGGTGTTCCTCTTCCAACAGACAACTCCCTCACAAAATAGGCAATTGCACACTTACCAGCTTAACTATTAAGTGTTGTAACCCAATGGTATAGATATTTATGGCATGCAATGGAGCCAAAAGTTCTAAGCCAGAAGTGGAGAACCATTTTCAGCTCTTCTGGGCAGTCTTTCAGATACTTGGGCCTAAATAGCTTAGATTTTTAAACACTAATGTGTGCATCATGAATTGGGCCCAGAAACAACATGCACACAGGATTCCAGACGGCAGCGGGCCACATAAAGTAAGATACACATCCCTATTCACCCCAGTTTTCTGTGAGGCACAAAGAACTGGAAGGAAGAAAGATATTTCAGTCTGTTGTCAGAAAGAGATTCTGTTGTCAGAAAGAGATTCCAGGACTCTGAAGGCAAGCACATTTGTAGAATCCTTCCCACAGTTCCTTTGGATTTTGTTTCTAACAGGATATTTCACAACATAAAACAATAGTTCATTTGCAACATAGCATACTCTTAATGTAATCCATCATGAAAGTTCTGAACTTTGAGAAGCTTAAGAGGCATTCAACACACACTGAAATAAACAGGATTTTATATATTTTTAACCTATGATGCCAGACTGGATATATTCATGATTATATTTGGACAAGGTACCTACTAAAACTCTGATGTGACAGGTATCCAAGTGATCAAATTTATATACACAAATTGTGAAATCCTACATATTTCAGTATCAATCATCCATGTTCACATCAAGGATGTTGCTTGATAAATTCAACAAAACAAAACAAAACAAAATGATCTAGTGTTAACCATAAACCAAACTAAGCCAATCCAAGAGGTTAAATTAAAAAGGATAAAATAACATGTGATTTAATAAACTAAATTAATGGTGGGGGGGGCTGTGGTACTCCATATCTGTAACCATCCCTAACCACTGGCCATGCTGGATGGAGCTGATGAAAGTTGGGAGTCCAACAACATCTCGAGGACCACAGATGTCCTACTTTTGAAATAAGTATCCATACCTAATCAAAATGTTTGGGTTCTATAATATCCTGCAGGTAGAGATTTATTTTTAAATTGTACAATTTCCCACTAATGACTTTTTGAGGTTGAAATGTGTTGAAGCCTTTGGTATCTCTTTATATACATATTACGAGGTTCATCTACCGGTATGTTATTTATCATCTGTTGGATACAATTAGGTATTTTGGTTCAGTGTCTTTGTCTAATTAAATAACATGCTATTTCAGCATTCTTGATACAATTATCCATTTATACTGTGATGTTTTGCGCTTAAGAGCAGGGATCCTCAATTCCTCTAAAAACTATTTTAAGCTTTTGGGATGTTGAATAAAAATGGGCAGTTTGGAGCTTGCTTACACATTCAGTATTCAGAGGTGGTTATCCCAAACTTTCATTCTTGTCACTTTCAGCTCCTTTCCCCTTCCTTGACTATTTCTCAGTCATTCAAAAGTTATTGTGTTTCTTTCAAGAAGGGCTGGAAAACGTTTGATCCACCAAGACAATTGTAGCTCACCAGTCAGGCATGTCAGCTGACCAGGGGCTCAATAAACACTGATTGCTTGGGGACTTGGGAGACCACACTGCACTGATCATGACTTGCATTCAGCTATGTGCGTCAAAGTTATGCAGGGAATTGGAGATGACTTTTCACATGGCATGCAATAGTAGAAAGAAAATGTGCAAGTAACTCGCATCCTCTTCCCTGTTTTGGAGTCTCATCTAAAGAAGTTACTGAAAGGGGAGCCCACCCATGACTCCAGAGTAAAGATGTTTTTTCTCCTTTTGAGCACAAAACCATAGAAGCATAGCAAAACGCACAAGTCACTTGTGGGTGCGCTACCACCATTTCCACAGCGTGAGTGTCGTAACTCAGTTCTATCCATCTACTAGAGCTACAAGTCGGCTATTGTTTACATGGATTACTTATCCAGAGATTAAGGAGAAGAGACAAGCCGAAAGCTTTTCATCCTGCCACGTGCCACTGAATCATTTTTAGCTTACTTCAACCTCTCATTCACCTCTTGAAAGTAAAAACAGATCAGAGGTTGGGAATGAGTTTAGGGGCTGTTATCCAAGGATCACTGAGCTGACTGTACAAACACAGGTAGTAGCAGAGTTCACTTTCAAATATCAAGGGACAACATTAGTGCTAACTAGCCATAGGTTGGCTTTAGAAATGGTATGGCATCACAGGATGCTTAATAAATTCATCTATTTCCCAGAGGATGCATATTCAGGTTAATCTTCTCAAATGAGTTTGAAGAAATAGACAAGGTAATAGAAATTTGTGAATTTCTACAATTCTATATCACATATAGTTAAACTGATGTACCTATCTGTTTATGGCAAGAGGAGACATAACATAATATGGGAGCAAGCAGGCCTGCATGGGCAGAAGCAAAACAAAAAGCCATTGATAAAAAAGGAATTCTTAGTGTCCCCGGAACTGGCAACTACAACATGCCAATGCCATGGGCTGAATTTCCTAATGCAACAAACCAAAGTAACACAAAAACAATATTAAAGTGAAAGCTCAAAGACTTCCCTAGATGCTACTTGCATCTTAGGACCTTCAAAAATAAATATGTAAATATGCATTTTCCCAGTAATGTAGAAAATGGGCACATAGTAACCAGCATAGCACAAAACAGTGTTGTTGTTTTTTTAAAAATAAGCTTATTGGGCAAACACCAAACTGCAATGTAAGAACAAGCTTTTTAAAAACAATCTCCTTTTCAATTTCAACACTAAATTTTAACTCTCACAATTCTTCAACACCAATTTTCCAATTCACTGTAGTGCTAATTCAGATATTATTCAGATATTATTCAGATATTAGCACTGTAGTGCTAATTCAGATATTACCACGGCAGTACATTCAGATACTACCACGGCAGTCTCACATTACTCTAGTTACATTCAGATAGAGAAAACATATGAATCAGATAAATAGTGCGGTATCTTCCCACTGGGGGTGGGCTTTGAATATTACACTGAAACGTTATAGATTTCACAATGTGCTTTCAGCCTGATGTTTACCACACACTATTTTGTCAGTTATTTCAATGCTACCTTATTTTCATGTGGAAAAGCACCAATTACATACTTCTATAAGTACCATACCCAGTCTACTTATATATGGTGTCATTACTACAAAGTTTCTATTTTGCAGTACAAATTATCTGGAATTCATAACATGCAGCACTCTTAATCCTATTGAATATATCTACTCACTGTTTCATCAAAAACATAAACATAATATTTTAACAGATTTTTCTTAAAATGCAGCAATGAAAAGTTTGTTGGTAATTGTTTTCTCTTTACACAGTGCACTAACAGTTAATATACGCAGCATATTATACTACACCTCTGTACAGTTTTATTCTGTATATGCCTGTAATTGAAATAAATAAAAAAACCTATGGGAAATATACAAAGCATCCAAACTGTTTTTCAAAAGAATTCTAACTGTCACCTTATCTTAAGATCTATATCCAAGTATAATAGAAGTCAGCTTGCCTATAGGGACAGGCAGTCATGAGTTCAACCCTAAGTATCTACAAACTCTGGCTAGTGGTGGACTATTTCCAAGCAGATCACTGACAACACAGAATCAATTTGCAAGCAGAGTGTAGGAGAGAACCGGATTTGGAATGACCACTGGAATTTACATGCTGCTGGCTACATCAATGCCCAAGCTCCGAAAAGCTCAAATGCTGCTAACAGCCCCATCTGCAGCCAGCAGACGGGAAATAATGAACCTGCAGCACAGCAAGCTGTACAAAACAAGTCTAGGGGGTGGAGAGAGCAACATACCTGCCAATAATCCATCAGCTGCTTATTGTTTTCCTGCTCCCCCTCTCCCCTTCCCTCATGTGTCAGGAAACAGCTCACCAGAGTGAGACTTCGCCATCTCCCCTTGTGACTTAAGATTTCTCTTCTTCCCATAACACATTAAGGGTGGGATTCCAGTGCTTGCCCGGTGGGCCCGGTGGTTTTCCGAAGCTGACTACTTGCTTTTCACCATTTCCTCATAATCTCTTTTCCACTCTCACAATTTGAACACAAAGTCAAATAATTTCTGCTAACAGAAACAGGACACCTCTCCTCCTCCTGGCCAAGTGATAAAACGAGCGTGAAAGCGAGAAACACAGGGAGACGGGTGCTGCTTTCTCACAGTCACTCTCACCCTCTCTAGTCAGAAAGAGAAGTACTGTACAGCACTTAAGTCGGTAATAAACATTTCAAAAAAAGAGGAAAGTCCCATTGCAAGGAGGAAGAATCAGAGAATCACGGAAGGGACCCTGACAGTCTTCTATCCTGCGTGAGATGCTCCACAACCATGCTTCAGAAGGCAGCCTATCATCCTGTTTATTACTATTATCTTAAATGAAAACAAGATCTACTAATTTAGCCCTCGCAAGCCCATGCTTGCCAGGAAGACCCACAGAACAGAAGGGGGTTTCATTCTCAATCTAACACCCCCACCTGAGCTCCATGGGGCTTAATCCCCTAAACAAATGTGCATCGCCTTGGGCATGGGAGGAATTCACGCATCCTGGAGCAAGTATTCTCCCCGCTCCCTGCTGCTGGGGACCGGCTGCTGGGAGGAAGACATATCCCCCCCCCCTTACCAGGGCTATATCCCACCCTTAAGTCGGGAAAGGGCTCCCCTCTCCCCCCTGAGCCCCAGCCTCCATTCACTCCCATTCTGAAAATGTGGAGTTTGTGGGGGGCGGGATGGTGGGAGGCGCTCGCCACCAGGGTGCCCCCACCCCGCTTTCCCCCGCAGGGCCCCCCCCCGCATCATTACCTCGGCTGAGATCAAGGGGGACGTTTTCCTCGCCGCTGTCGTTCCGGCCTGGGCGGTGGGGGAGAAAAGAAAACGAGATTCGGTCATTGATGGGAGGAGGAGAGAAGAGGCTGAGCCCGGCGGCCGGAGGGAGCGGGATGCTGAGAACCGGGGAGGGGGAGGAGAACGGGACGACGGGGGAGACAGGAGCCGGGCACCGACCCACCCACCGCCCCCGAAGCGCAGGCCGAGTCCCCCCCGGGAGTTCCTCCTCACCTCGAATGCGGAGGTGCCTCAGCGAGCGAGCGCGGAGACTCACCGCCATGTTTACGGCCCCGCAGTCACAACACCGGAAACCTCGCCCGATCTCGCGAGAGAGCGGAGGAAGCCGCCTTGCTCGGCTTGCCTAGTTACTGCCCGCCGCGCGCGGGAGGCCTGCCCGCTCTCCCGCCCTCACGAGCGCCAGGAATCGCGCGCCGCTCTCGCTCGAGGAGCGGGCGCCGTGGAAAGGGAAGGGCGGGCGGCACGCTCCCGGTGACAGGCAGCCCATGAGGCGGGGGTGGGCCGCGAGGAGGAGCCGGGGGTGCCGCCGCCTTTGTATTCTCCTCGGGGCAGGCGGCTGTGCCCCCTCGGCTTGCTCCTTGTAGAAACCTATTTGCTGCGAGATTCCAGTTGATCCTGGCGCTTCCCCACCACAGATTCCCGTTTCCTTTTGGGAATGAGGCGCAGAGGAGACTGGCGTCTTTTTGATGCGTGGTTTATTTACACCAGGGTTTCCCAAAATTGGGGCGCCTGCTTTTTTGAGGGGGGACTACAATTCCTATCATTCCTGACTACTGGTTCTGCCGGCTAGGGATGATGGGTGTTGTAGTCCCAAAAAAGTTGGAGACCCAACTTTGGGAAACCCTGATTTACACAACCCAAGGCTGCGATGGAGGGGTTCACAGCATCAACGCCTTCAAAAGTGGCTTTCGCCCCCGATAGCTGCAGTCTTGGATTCAAACCATAGCTGTCAAGTTTTACCTTTTCTCACGAGGAAGCCTATTCGACATAATGGAATTTCCCTTAAAATAAGGGAGAACTTGACAACTATGATTCAAACAGAAATAAAACATTGCTCCCAAACTGTTCTTACAACACCTTCTAGGTCACATCACTGCAACATAACCTTGAACTCTGGCTTTGCATGCCCTCCAGGTGTCCCTATTTTCCAGGGACAGTCCTGCATTGATGGAAGCTGTCCTGGTTTCTGATTTGATCCTGGATTGTCCCACTTTTCCTTAGGATACCCTTATTTTCATCAGATAAATATTGGAGGGTATGGTAGGATGTCCCTATTTTTAATCTCAGAAATGTTGGGTATGACCTTACCCTTCTAACTACTAACCCCTTTTCTTTTTTCGCTTAATGACCCATGCGATCACCCTGATATGGGAAGCTTGCCTGACTTCTACTTTAACACTCGCTGGTTCCAGGGGTTAGAAGGTTCTCACATACAGCCTACTTCCTCCCTCAACAAAACTCATTTTAAATGTCTGTTCTTATTAGTCATTTATGAACTGCCCTCTAAACATGTCTAAACAGCACTTTATGTTTTTAACTGTAAACCACCTTGAGTCCCTGTCAGGGGAAAGGGTGGGGTATAAATAAATAAATAATAATTTCTTGAGGCTATTTGCCGCTGTACGTTAAAATCAGATTTATAAACAACTAGTAGACATTAAGCCCGTTAAATTAACGGGTGCTAGAACATATGTGGTCAAACATTTGTAAAAACAGACTTGTTCCACATCGGGGACACGCGCAGAGCTGACCGAGCGACTCCTGCTTGACATCGCTCGCCCGCCGCCACTTGTAATGGCCGCTTCCGCTTAGAAGTAAGTCCACGCGAGCGCGCACCCGCTGCGTGCCCGCGCACCCCCACTGCTTCAACTGTTTTGCCCGGCCGCCCGAAGTCTCTGCGCTAGTAGACATTAAGCCCGTTAAATTAACGGGCGCTGGAACATATATGGTCAAACATTTGTAAAACCGAGTGGCTCCCACTTGACATCGCTCGCCCGCCGCCACTTGTAATGGCCGCTGCCGCTTAGAAGTAATTCCACGCGAGCGCGCACCCGCCGCGTGCCCGCGCACACCCGCCGCTTCAGCAGCTTCGCCCGGTTGCCCGAAGTCTCTGCGCTCCAAGTCCCAACGGCTGTCCGTGGGGCACATGCGCAGTAGCGCAATCCCAGGGACACGGACTGGACGCAGAGACACTTGCACTTTATTATATAGGATGCTGGGAAATGGCATTAGTGGTTTAAAAGCAATACACAGTAAACCCCTAGGACAGAGCTGTTTGGTATAAAAATGGACACCTAAAACCCACTTGAAAAAGCTCATCAAGACATAAGGGGGAAGAATGCCTTTCAGTTGTTTCAGGAAAGTACAGGTTGTGGGCATTTCATATCCCCTACAAAAAAATGCTTTTCCATGGTCCCACTGTACACTTGGCATCAAAAAACAGGCAGAGCTGCACATTTTTATCCAGGAACAAAAATGTTTGGTTTAATACTATACTTCTGTTAAACATTGTTTTGCTTCTGCTAAGCCACCCAGGGAATATTTCTGGGCGGCTATGTCAAATTAAGGAATGACGCAAATAAATTTCACCATGGCAGAAATGAAAAAAGGAAAACAACAGCTCTTTGCTGTGAAAGGCCTTTACAAAAGAATATTCAAGTGGGTGTGGTGCCTCTAATGCCTTCCCTGTGTCAGTTTCCCAGTGGCTTCAGGGCAGTGTGGGGTATGGCCTGGGGAGAGTTCTGAGGGCCAGAAAGAGAAATGTCAAGGGCCACATTTAACCGCTGGATTCCACATCCCTGCTGTAAACAGACATTGATGTTTGGCTGCATACAGTGACTTCATGGTGAGGGAATAACACTCCGCTGCATTTCTGTATTTTGTGCTATTTATTTGAAGAGATGGTTCCTACAACAGCTTGACGATCTAAATGGCCACGGCCCAACATATATGCAGGAATGATATGCATATGACCCTCTCTCAGCCAAAGGATAAGTCAGTAGAGTTTTTTCAAAAAGAAAAAACCCCTGCGGGACTATCCACATTGGTAGTTTCTGGCTTCTTTGAACATGTTCTCAAGGCACCACAGTCTAAGGGGACATTCATAAAATATGGATTAAATACTGGATCCATGCCATCTGCAGGGGACCCATGACTAGGATTGCAAGTAACAACCTGCGTACAGCATTGCATCTTAAGTCATTATCATACATGACAAATGGTTAGTCTGCTTTTAAAAACATTTTTAATTTACATTTTAAAGGCTGTGTGAAGTGTAATGTGCCCTATATGTTATGCAAATAGCATTTTAAAAACCCCAGATGAAAGGCATTAAATTCAATTCACAACTTTTAACAAATAGTGTGTGCAAAGTTTCACACTTCATGGGGTGTGTGGTTTTACTCTGAAAAGTCACTGGTTTTTCTTTGAAAAAATGACTATCTGCTTCCTGTTTACCCTCAGAACAATTGTGCCTGACTGCAGTATTGAAACTGTTTTTCTACTTTCCAACACAGAGATTTAAGGCAGCTAAAATGCTTTTTTCTCCCCCCAAGAGGAAAAATATATCCCTGCTTATTCCACTTTTGCCTCTAGTAAAAAGATTCCAAGGGCTTTTATATGGTTTCAAAAACTTGCAAAAATCTGTTTGGCCAGAGTGACACAGGTCCATACTGATGTTACTTAAAAGGGAGAATTCCCCACCCCTGTCCCACCTCCCATGGAGAAAGCCTAACCCCTAAACCACTGAGCATCTTGGGCTTGCCGATTAGAAGGTTGGCAGTTCGAATCCTTGCGACGGGGTGAGCTCCCATTGCTCGGTCTCTGCTCCTGCCAACCTAACAGTTTGAAAGCATGTCAAAGTGCAAGTAGATAAATAGGTACTGCTCCGGCGGAAAGGTAAACAGCGTTTCTGTGTGCTGCTCTGGTTCGCCAGAAGCAGTTTAGTCATGCTGGCCACATGACCCGGAAGCTGTCTGCGGACAAACGCCGGCTTCCTTGGCCAGTAAAGCGAGATGAGCGCAACAAACCCCAGAGTCGCCCGCGACTGGACTTAGAGGTCAGGGGTCCCTTTACCTTTACCTATTTTGTCAACAAGACCTAGAACTTTGTCTCTTCCCACCACTATTTGCCTGCTTCTCAGACTCACTTCCCATGGAAGTTAGTTCAGACACGGAGATCTGCCCTGTATCGTCCACTTTGAAAAAAGATGGAAAGAATTCATTCGCACAGAGGATAGTTAAACCATGCAATTTGCTTCTACCTAGATGTGGTGATGATGACCATTCTCTTGGATGTCTTGATAAAAGGATTGGACCAATTCATGGAGGATAAGTATATCAGTGACTACTAGCCATAATAGCTAATTTCTACTGTCATAGCCTCTGAATGCCAATTGCTGGGTACCGCAAGTGGAGAGAATGCTTTTGCGGCTGCCTATAAGCATCTGGATGGCTACAGGATATTGGACTAGATGTGCCTTTGGCCCAATTCAGGAGGACTCTTCTCATGTTCTTATTAATCTATTAAAGTGTTGTTAGGCTGTTAGTTGACTGGCTTTCATTTAAAATCCTTTCCAACCTTGCAACATATGGAAATACGTTGGCCGGGAAATTGCAGGCACCAGAAAGCTCAGTGATATTAGCTGGTTTCAGGCGGATTCACAGAGGGCGGGACCCTGTTGCATTCCCAGTGATGTCGCTGAAAATGCAACGGGGTCTTCATCATTACGAGCTATTTGGGAAAACCCACAGAATTAAACCAAACCCCATTCCAAATCAAAGGAGAGATGACTGGGCGTGGTTCCTGCATTCTGGTGCACTTACAGTTGGATGAGTATTTAAAACGTTCATAGCTAATGCAACAGGACTGGGCCCAGTGAAACTGGCACACAATGGCTGAAACTATAATAAAAGATTTACTGGAATCCTCTTCTGAAAAACTAATAGTCTTTCAATAAAGCCACATGATTAACAAGCCATATATGCGTGATATAACACAGCTTAGCCAACAACTGTGCCTGTGGAATATTTCGCATGTTGTGCTAATCAGAATGCTTAACCTGAACTGATGAAGCTATATAGCGAAACCTGTGAGTAATCTGGAGAACAGGTCTTCTTCGTCCTTCTCATGTGCCACTTGTGTTGATTTCGGCTGGATGGTGATGTTGCAAGACTCATATAAATATGCTTCATCTACTATTACATCCATGAGATTTTTGCTTTGAACCATTGAAGAATTCTACTATCTACTCACCATCAACCAATTGTGAATGTTTTGTTGGCACCAAGATTTTGTTGCTATACCCAACCTGTTGCTGAATGGTTCAGTCACGTGAACATTATACATTCTGTTATATCACACATATATGGCTTGTTAATCATGTGGCTTTATTGAAAGACTATTAGCTTTTCAGAAGAGGATTCCAGTAAATCTTTTATTATAGTTTCAGCCATTGTGTGGTGGTTTGGGTTGTTTATGGTTCATATTATCACCACAGTGATACTTTATGCTGTTTGTGTTTCCCAGTGAAACTGGGCCATTGAGGGATGCAGCCCGGGGAGAGGGTGGGTGTGACCTGGGGAGGAACGTGAGTGGTGTGCAGAGGTAGGCTGCATTTGTCCCTCGGGGTCCGAGGTTCCCCACCCCTGTGCTAAGGGCACAGCTCTACCTTGTGTGGGTGCGAATGCTCCAGGCACCACCTTCGACTGTGCTCTGTCCAGGGTTCTGACAGGCTATGCCTGGACCAAGCATGGCTTTGCTGCTGTCACCTTCCCCTTGTGAGCCTCAAGCTGCGATGGAACAAGACAGCAATATCACTCCACATTCCCTGCCATGTTTCCATTCCAAATAGCGCTCTCCTTTAGTGGGCAGCCAGCCATACTTATTGAACATCCGTCTTCTACTTTTTCTTCTTCAGGGTGGCTTTGCCAGATATTCCAGAAGCAGCGATTGACAAATAGGGCTAAACTATTGGGAGGGTTTTACTGTTCGACCCACTCTGCGGCTGTTTTGTTTTTAGCTACCTCTGTTTATTGCGATGTGGGGTTTTCCTTTTGCGTGTCATAATTTTAATTGTGCAGCTTGTTGATATTATGTGTTGTGCCGCACCCTAGCATCTGTGCGGAAGGAGGACAGGTTAGAAATACATTTCATAATCAAAACACACGAATAAGATGCCTTAACTATGGGTGATCTCGGAGTGAAGAAATGCACAAGGAAAATGCTGCAGTTTAGAAAACCCATAAAATCTTTAATGTTTCCCAAAGCATGAGAAAATGTAAAACAACATCTATAGAGAATAAAAACACAAGATTAATATATATCAGCATAGCAAGATGCTACTATAATTAAGTCATGGGTGCCAAGGCTGTAATCTCAGGACGCAGCATAAAATAAAGGACTGAAAACTACATAAATTACATTCATGATTGTTCAATGAAAACACTCCACAGAAGTATTGTTTTGTTCCAAGTACAATAACTTAATTTTAGAAAATATATGCCTTGGTTACCTGTGAGGGTGGCACAGTTCCTCTGTCACTCTGAGTCAGCGCATGTACCTCTACACTGAGAAACTGTGCATGCAAAGTTGTGTTCTGTGTTTGTTTGCGTGTTGTGTGGTTTCTTATCTGACCCAGTCGCCAGTTCTGAACATGTATTCCCAGTCCCATGAAAGGCAAAACGGTTTATCGGCTCTTGGTAGGGAAGCTGTGGGCTAAATGTATGATGCCTACTCCCTCCCTGTTCCCTTCTCTCCTGATTTGCATTAGTGCTAATTACTGCACCCACTTTTGCATATGGATGCAAACGCATCCCTATCATCTTGCAACCTTTACTACCAAAACCTGTAATTTCCGTTGTGCAGACTTTGACATTCATTGTCACTCAAAGTAGTGTGGTCTTTGTCTGCTGAACAAGTATTGCTGCATGAGGAACCTTTTGCCCAGTCCTTTCTGTCAACTAGCAAAGCCACAGGCATGTTTTGATATGAGACTACCGGTAATCTCTTATGATGGAGACTGAACTGAGTATGAAGTGTTTTCTCACATATTCTGCAGCACGACTGATATAAACAGTTCAAATAAACAATACAGTGCCCAGGTCCTTTCTCCATCCCACCCACCCTGCAAAGTGCATTAGAAGTGCATCAACTAGGGCCAGGGCCTTTTCTGTTTTGGCCCCAATTTGGTGGAACGCACTGTCTCAAGAGACTAGGGCCCTGCGGGATCTGACATCTTTCCGCAGGGCCTGCAAGACGGAGCTGTTCCACCTAGCCTTTGAGTTGGACTCAGTCCGACCTTTGTGTTATAATATAACATTGTAAGACTAGATCCTCCCTACTGTTATAAATTCATGGGCAGTTACATTAAGGCGGCTTTTTAAATCATTTTTAAATTATTTTTAAATCATTTTTAAATCATTTTAAATTTTGTAATCTGTATTTTAATTGATCGTTTTTGTGTTTATGTTTTATTGTGATTTTGATTGTGTGAGCCGCCCTGAGCCCGGCTTTGCCGGGGAGGGCGGGGTACAAATAAAAAGTATTATTATTATTATTAAGTTGAAAAAGCCAATGGTCCATCTCAAAGTGCTTGTTTATTGGGGAGGGAGAGGTAGATCAAAGCAAATAAGAGGGAGTGGAGCCATGCAGACCTTCATAGAGAAATATTTGCACATGCTCCAACAATATTTAACAGAACAGCCCCTACTTCTCCACTACCTGTCTGTTCTTGTGGGAGGAGGTGAAAAAACTGTCTCTATTTTGTCCTTATTTTGCATTTTGGAGAGATATTGGGGATGTGTTTTAAATTTTGGATTAGTTTGAACTGCATTAAAATTCTTCAGGCTTTAGTCCCTATCTCTAGAGCCTAGAATGTTGGAGCATTTTATTATGTTTTGTGTGTGATGCAAATTAATACGCATGCATGCAAAAAGCCATCACGCTGCTTCATTTCATGCCACAAGACAACTAGCAAGGCAAGAGTAGGTGAGGGTTAAATGCACTCGAAGAGAACTGGTTGCTAAGTTCTTGTTACAAACAAAACTATCAGGGTCAGGATAGCTTAGCTGGTAGAGCGTGAGACTCTTAATCTTAGGATTGTGGGTTCAAGTCCCATGTTGGGCAATAGATTCCTGCATTGCAAGGGGTTGGACTAGATGGCACTCGTGGTCTCTTCCAACTCTACAAGTCTATGATTCTATGGTCAGTTTACTAATGCACCTTGCTTCTAAAGCCAGAACGTACTGTATTTTTCCGTGTATAACACGCCCTGTGTATAAGACTCAAAAAGACTACAGTATTTTCCTGCGTATAAGACTACTTTTTAACCCAGGAAAATCTTCTCAAAAGTCGGGGGTCATCTTATACGCCGGGTCGTATTTCTTATACGGCGAGTATATCCCAAACTCTATATTTTAAATGGAAAAGTTGGGGGTCGTCTTATATGCCCAGTCGTCTTATATGCTGGAAAATATGGTATTTTGGGGGACACAAAATTAAGAAAATGGGGCGAGATTGTCCAGAGTTGTTGAGCTGCTTTTTTGGGGCGGGGTGGTTGCCGAGAATCACTCACCTGCCTGAACAACGCTTCCTATCACATGCAACACAAAGGCCACCAAATGTCTGATCGCTCTCCGGCGGCAGCCACCTATTGCCCCTCCCAATTGCCGCTGCAACAGCAAATAAAAAAAAGCAATTTCTGCAGCCACCAATCACTTGAACTATCACCATTGACAATCTCCAGCTTGCGGCACCAACCAATCACTCTTCCCCCCTCAGCACTACCCGTGTATAAGACAAGCCCAATTTTTAAACATTGTTGTGGTTTAGTCGTTTAGCCATGTCCGACTCTTCGTGACCCCATGGACCACAGCACACCAGGCACTCCTGTCTTCCACTGCTTCCCGCGGTTTGGTCAAACTCATGTTGGTAGCTTCGAGAACACTGTCCAACATCTCATCCTCTGTCGTCCCCTTCTCCTTGTGCCCTCAATCTTTCCCAACATCAGGGTCTTTTCCAAGGAGTCTTCTCTTCTCATGAGATGGCCAAAGTATTGGAGCCTAAGCTTCAGGATCTGTCCTTCCAGTGAGCACTCAGGGCTGATTTCCTTCAGAATAGGTAGGTTTGATCTTCTTGCAGTCCATGGGACTCTCAAGAGTCTCCTCCAGCACCATAATTCAAAAGCATCAATTCTTTGGCGATCAGCCTTCTTTATGGTCCAGCTCTCACTTCCATACATCACTGCTGGGAAAAGCATAGCTTTAACTATCCGGACCTTTGTCGGCAAGGTAATTATTCTGCTTTTTAAGATGCTGTCTAGGTTTGCCATCGCTTTTCTCCCAAGAAGCAGGCGTCTTTTAATTTCGTGACTGCTGTCATCATCTGCAGTGACATTACTTTCAAGTAAAAAATCCTTGTCTTATACACGGAAAAGTACAGTACTGGTGAGCAAATGAACACAATGTATAACTGATAGAGGAGAGCTGTAATAGGCCCAGGATGCTTCAGGTGTGAGAACAGGGTATAGCAAGTACACATAAGTGTGATTAATTTCATCTGTGAAATATTTTAGAAGCGCATGCTTTGAGGAAACAAACAAAATAAGTTTGCAAAATGAGAAGTGGGTGGTTGCCTGAATAATTTAATATTCACCATACTGGTGGAAGAGGGAAGTGGTTTGGAGGTTTGCTTCCTCAACCTGATCGAGGAAAATAGTGACATGTCCCATCAACATTGCAATGCCTTCATTGTGAGACCTGCTTTACAGTCCAGAAACTGGCGAGATAGCTTAACCAAATCTTTGTACCTATGCAGACAACAACCAGTGTGAGGAATACATTTCACTCTTGCATCAACCACTTGGTGATTTAGAGTAGATGAAGCTCAGGCTGAGGGGAAATCCACAGCTAATCGTTGTCATATATGCAGCCTATTGGGGGGGGGGGAGAGAAATGTAAACGTAAATACAGTATGAAAAATGCCTACCCTTGTTATGAAAAAAACAACCAAAATAAAATACTTCTGTTTACTCAATCCCAAATCACTACAATTCTGTTGGACACGTGTAACGTACCCTCATCAGCGATATCATCATATATTTCTTCATCACTGTAAGTTTAGAAAGAGAAAAGAAAATCAATTGATTTAGTTACTTTCACATATATTAGGAACAGAGGAAGCTGCCTTACAGAAAAGGATGGTCCATTTGACCATGTTCCATGGAGAATGAAGCATTTGACCATGGTCCATTCTCTCGTTGTTCCGTGATTGAGACTTGAGAAAATCTGAGCTTACCTGATTTGAAGCTCAGGTAAGCAAAGCCTCTCTTTTCTGGCTGTGTGCATCTGATAAGATCCTATGCAGTGGGTAAGATCATATTTTCACGAGGCACGGCCATGGAACAATGAGGAAAGTTCTCGGACCCGGGGGGAATTAATTGGTACACAAAAGAATCAAAATGCAGGTCAAGTGGAAGTGTGGATGATGATGATGATGATGATTCATTTGTAAACCACCACCCCATCTGACTGGGTTGCCCCAGCCACTCTGGGCAGCTTCCAGCATGTATAAAAACATAGTAAAACATTAAACCTTAAAAAGGATGAACCCTTAGAATCAGATCCCACTGCAACTCAACTTATATATTAAAAGGGTATTAATTTGTTTTAGAAACCATTTAAATGTTTTAAGATAAAGCATGTGAAGAAGAAGAAGAAATTGAGCAACAGGTGCAGGGCAAGACATGTTGAATATGGAAACGTAGAATTGGAAGGGACCACGAG
Source organism: Darevskia mixta (assembly GCA_034641385.1). NCBI lineage: Eukaryota > Metazoa > Chordata > Lepidosauria > Squamata > Lacertidae > Darevskia > Darevskia mixta. The sequence goes on along the minus strand of JAWWNH010000062.1, from coordinate 1,402,764 downwards.
GGTCACCTAGTCTAAGCCTCCGCAATGCAGGAATCTTTTGCCCAACGTGGGCTCAAACCCACAACCTTGAGATTAAGAGCCTCATGCTCTACCAACTGAGCTATTGCGTTGCATATGCTGTTCATTTCAATACAGGAAAAATTCTGAGTGGATTTTACCCAATATATTATGCCAACAAACAATGAAAGTGATGATTAACACTATCCATATATATATAGATATAGATAGATAGATAGATAGATAGATAGATAGATGATAGATAGATGATAGATAGATAGATAGATAGATAGATTGATAGATAGATAGATGATAGATAGATAGATGATAGATAGATGTGTAAACAGGAAAAACACCTGGCTTTATTCTGAGAATTTCTTTTGTTTCTGTGAAATTTTCCAAAGGAACAACTTGGCAATATTCTATGGGAAAGTCTTCATTTACATAGCGTTGCCGGGGGGTGTGTGTTCCTTGTTTGGGAAGCAAAACTGTTTTACTAGCTTTGACAATAAAGGTATAGGTAAAGGGACCCCTGACCATTAGGTCCAGTCGTGTCCGACTGTGGGGTTGCGGCGCTCATCTCACTTTATTGGCTGAGGGAGCCGGTGTACAGCTTCTGGGTCATGTGGCCAGCATGACTAAGCTGCTTCTGGGGAACCAGAGCAGCGCACGGAGACACCGTTTACCTTCCTGCCGGAGCGGTACCTATTTATCTACTTGCACTTTGACGTGCTTTCGAACTGCTAGGTTGGCAGGAGCAGGGACCGAGCAACAGGAGCTCACCCCGTCGCGGGGATTCGAATTGCCGACCTTCTGATCAGCAAGCCCTAGGCTCTGTGGTTTAACCCACAGTGCCACCTGCCCTTAGCTTTGACAATACTGTATTATAAAAAGTTTCAAGATGAAAACATTGCACTTACTCATCCACTATGCAGCTTCTCCGGACATAACCATCTGTAAAATTAAATTATAAGTACATAGTTATCATCAGCTGAAGTTGATATCACTCTTCTGAGCTGAAAGAAAACCACGAGGCAGGAAGAAGAAAACGATAATGCAGAAAGGACATGTGCCATCTAGGCATTCTACCCCTACCCTGTGAAATGTGTTGACATTTAGCTGGAACCAGCACCCTGCTATCTGAAAGGAAGATCGTAGGTGCATATTAAAAGTAAAGGAACCCTGACCATTAGGTCCAGTCGTGTCCGACTCTGGGGTTGCAGCGCTCATCTCGCATTATTGGCCGAGGGGGCTGGCGTACAGCTTCCAGGTCATGTGGCCAGCATGACAAAGACGCTTCTGGCGAACCAGAGCAGCGCACGGAAACGCCGTTTACCTTCCCGCTGCAGTGGTACCTGTTTATCTACTTGTACTTTGACGTGCTTTCGAACTGCTAGGTGGGCAGGAGCAGGGACCGAGCAACAGGAGCTCACCCCGTCGCAGGGATTCGAACCACCGACCTTCTGATCGGCAAGCCCTAGGCTCTGTGGTTTAACCCACAGCGCCCCCCGCGTCCCAAGGTGCATATTATAGGAGGTATAAAGCACTGGTTTGTGAAATAAAAATCAGCGAATACCTCACCACCACCCATTCAGAACCTGGTTTCTATATTTTACCATCCAGAGATCACACAAAGGGCTGTTCTCAGTGATGGCTGCTGCCTTCGGCACTGATAGGGTGGAAGGCAGGGAGGCCAACAGTAGGTGGCACTAACGACAGGCATAGCCGCCCTCTGGCAAGAGGCAAGCAGACCAAGGTTGGTGGGGCAGCAACCACTGGACTAGCCTCCACTGCATTTCGTAACTGATAACTTACCACTCAGCGACACACAATTCTACATGCGAACAGCCTAAAGCCCCGGATACAGCCCTTCAAAGTGAAAAAGTGATGCCGCACAATGATGCTCATTGCAAAAAGGGACAGAAGATGTTTCTCCATCCCCACAGCAATGCATTGCACTTTCCTTGACCTCTTTCTTTTGATGGTTTTGCAAACTTGGAAAGGAAAATGCACACTCAGTGCTGATCAGTGTACTGAAGGAAGACTCGTGCATCTGTCTGCCAGAGGAAAAAACTGTCTACAGCAGGACAAGTTTGAATGGATGCGACAGGCATTTTCAGAAATACAGTATACATCAAGGGTATTCTATACCATCACCTTTTGAGCTTGGAAATCTTTTAACTTGCTATCAAAAACCTTAATAAACACTGATTTAAAAAAAAATTAAACCCCTTCTCCTCCCCATTTTTTTGCTGCTTTGCAGGCTGTGTTCTCGTCATCCACTGCGCTAGAATGATTTTTAAAAACAGGGGACAGGATTCTGTGCCCTGCAGCAAGGCTGCTTTCTCCTGCATGGAAGTGAGAATCAGCAATTGCACCGCTGTCACTGCCGTAGTACAAAAATAAAATCTGTCTGTCATGTTCATACTGTGCTAAGGGCCTTGGCAGCATTCCACGGCCCGTTTCCTTCAGAACTTTCAGAGTGACTTTTCAAAGGACTATGGCTTGACTTGCGCATTGCAGCCTTTGTGACTCAGTTTCCCATCTGGAAAAATAGGAATAATGAATGATACTGTACTTTCGTCCTTCCATAGCAGCAGTTGAAAACAACAAGGCAAACATTCTGAACCTGATAATGGAACTCCCTCAGTGGCCTTTGAAACCTGAGTTCCTGTCATTCATTTTGAGACAGGAAGACTTCCCCTTAAAGGAGGGACAATACCACAACTTCAAGACAACTCCCTTGGGGAAATGAGCTCATAACGAGTGTATTCTATTCCCCTTTCCGGTCTCGCATCGAGATAATCTTTGCCATTAGCAAGCCTTTCAGAGCAAATCATCGATTTTTGGTGTCAAGGCCGCACAAAATATATAAATCACATCGTGTTGTTTAGACAGGATGTCTTTCTTGAACTGGCAAGTCCCTCAAAGACAACCCATGTTTTTTGTGAAGCGGTCATTGCAATATTGTCACTACCCAAAGAAGCAAAAGCCACTGGGATGTGTGTGTTGTTTGAGGTTTGCATGAGTAATGCCTGCTTCCCACCCACATTAGCAAACCCTGAAATCCAGAGCTCTACATACGGGTCTTTACAATGCAACGGAGTACCAGATATGCTGCAGTTTCTTTCCAGGGGGTTATAAGCTGAGGATTTTCCGTTTGTGCAACAGGACTTCCCTGCCCTCTCCTCTCCCTATGCCCCCCTCCATCTATTCCAAAGGGGACAGGCAGCCCACAGAACAAGGGGCATGCATGGGGAGAAGAGAGGGATGTGCAGTCAAATGTGCCCCAGTGGAACTATTTCATTGTTTACTGCCCAGGGGATCTGAGTGGTAGCATGTCCAAGCACAACTGGCAGCTAGAAGGGCAGGGCTGGTAGGGTAGGGTGAAGCAGCTGCCTCCCAAGGCGGGCACCCCCATGGGCACCCTGCATAGCTGTCAACTTTCGGATTTGAAAATAAGGCATTTTCCCCAAACTTTCGGATTTGAAAATAAGGGACGCCGCGAGGGCGGTGCAATGGCACCAGGTAGCCTCGCCACCCTGCGCTCCAGAGGCTGCATGCGAACGGGTGAGCGAAAGAGCGAGCGCATAGACGGCAGGCAGGCTGTCTGTCTGATTGGGCGTGAGGGTCTGGCTGCACAAGGCATGCAAGCTCCGCCCCCAGTCGGTCTCAGACTCCTTATTGGCAGCCGAGCAACTCAGCTGAGGAGCCTCCCTGGCCGGCAGGGCGGGAGAGGAGCTGCTTCCTTTGAAATCCGGGAAATTTAAGGGATATCAACAATCCGGGATAGCAGCGGGAAACGCCATTGGAATAAGGGAGTTTCCCGTAAAAAAAGGGAGGGTTGACAGCTATGGCACCCTGCCTGCCCCATTGCTGGCATCAATTTCCAGCGAGATCTTGCAGTATCTCCCCGACCCTGCCACCGCCACCGCCATACAACCGACTGTGCTGTGCTTTATTTAATTTGTAATTTATTTATTTTTTACTTTTGTTTCCAACTTCTGTAATTCTCAGCCAGTTAGCTTCATTCTTTGGGCCAAAGTCAGGAGATAAATCTTCAAAGCGAACAAGCAAATCATCTCACAACATGACAGAATCCTGGGAATTGTAGTTTGCTCCTTACAGAGCTACAATTCCCAGCACCCTTAACACATTGCAGTTCCTAGAATTTTGGCGGGGAGGAATTTGCTTTACGGTGTGTACACAGACTAACTTGTCTAGTTTTCTTTCTCCCTTCCAAATTAAAGCCCTGGGTCTCCCCAATACAATGAAGGGATGTGGGGAGGGGGTGTCTCCTTCCATCCCTGCAATGGTCCTGATGACTTCACCTCCCCAACGCTGCTATTAGCCTCACGATTTGGCAGCTTCCCTCCCACGGCTTATAAGCTGCTTCCGTTTGTGTGGAATATTTCACCAGGGAAAGAGCTGGGATAAAAGGTTAAACCTCCTTCCCAGGGTGTCTTTGTCCAAATCCTGATTGCCTCATGCATATTAGTTAGAAGGAAAAGCTCACATTAAATGCAAGCGCACATTTAGCATGAGGTTTAGTTGGGCCCCAGCAAAGCAGAGTTGCTCTCAAGGCATTTTGCTACCCAAGAGGAAGGACAAAATGGCCCCTCCCTCAGAATTTCATGTGAAGAAGAAGAAGAGTTTGGATTTGATATCCCACTTTATCACTACCCGAAGGAGTCTCAAAGCGGCTCACATTCTCCTTTCCCTTCCTCCCCCACAACAAACACCCTGTGAGGTGAGTGGGGCTGAGAGACTTCAGAGAAGTGTGACTAGCCTAAGGTCACCCAGCAGCTGCATGTGGAGGAGCGGAGACGCGAACCCGGTTCCCCAGATTACGAGTCTACCGCTCTTAGCCACTACACCACACTAGCTGGGTCTTACTTCAACAGAAGCTGGGTCTTACATTAACAGATGGGTAACAGGACAACATCCTTGGTTACATTTGGGTGGAGCAGGTTTGGAGGGCATCTTAGGAGTCGCTGGGCAGGCCACATGTTGCACATCCAGCTCCATCACGTCCCTGCTGCTCCCCATCTCCCAGTATCTGTGGCCTGAGGCAGGCGCTTCACTCTGCCTAACAATAGGGCCAGGCAAAAAAGCTGGAAATTGCAGCCTTATTTCCTAGCTATTTTACTGGCTGAGCGATGGCTCAGGGATTGGTTATGGCTATTATTATTTTTTTAAAAAAGATTTCAAATGCTGCATTTTACCCTGAGCCTCTGGGAAAGGGTGGGATAAGAAACCAGAAATAATAACGAACCCCCTCAGCTGCCGACAATTTCTGTGGAAGCTGACAAGGCAGATGTTCAGGCCTTGTGAGAGAGGGTGGAGTTTGCTCAGTTGTTCTGCAGATAGCCAAGCCACATCATCTGTCATTAGTTTCACTATCAAAAAAAATGCGAAGAATGTCTGGTTGTGGGGGACGACGACGGCGGGATTTTAAATAGTTTTCTGCTCTTGTATGGCTGATCTGCTCTGAGGCGAACGAAAAGAAGGGCAAAATCCAATAGCAACACCTAATATTTTAAATATATATAAATTCTTAAAAATCTAGGTTACAGCAATTATGAGAATTGCTACAGTTTCATTATACACATTGGGACATAAATGTGGGTTTTGCGACTTGCAGGATGAGGGGCTCAATAATCCGCATGGAAATTGAATGTGCCTGAATGTTTCTTCTTGAATGTATAGAAAAATAAAGGAAATTTGCCTGGTATGAAAATAATAATAATAATAATAATAATAATAATAATAATAAACTGCATTACAGGAATCTTTGCCCAGGAAGACACTGGGAGGAACTCCTTATCCTTCATCACAAAATATCATGTTGTTGGCAGAAGCAACCGGACATCCTTTGTGAGACCTCAGGGGAATGCTACCTCTTCCCCCTTTCTAAGACTTTTGTAGGCAAATAAAATGAAAGGTCACAAGCCCCACTCCACATTCCTGTCATTCCACAACCCATACTCTCACTGAGGAGAGGGGGAGAGAGCAGTAGAGGTCCTGTGGGCTGTTTATTGATCATTCATTTAGACATATTTGCACAGAGTTTGCTGGAAAGTTAGAAAACGTTAGGTATTTATTGATAACTCATTCTTATTTATGTACCTTTATACCACCGCAACCCCAGTCGTTCGCGACTGGACTTAACTGTCAGGGGTCCTTTACCTTTACCTTTATACCACTTCCAACAGTTGCGGCTTCCCTCAAAGTATCCTGGGAACCGTAGTTTAAGGCAGCTGAGAGCTGTATGTGTGTGAGTGGTAAACTATAGTTCTCAGGATTTTTTTGAGGGGGGGGGAGCCATGACGGTTAAAGTGGTATAAATAAGCTTTAAATGTATAGTGCGGATGCGACTTGTGTTGCATCAAGCAAATGCTATCTGACACTTTCCACTGCAACCAATTAGCACTTTAATTTGACATTTAATGACATTGGAGACCAAGCCTATTCTCTGCTCTTGGTGACCCCATCCATTGAGAGTTAAGCATAAGCCTTTATCTGTAGTCCTGCTCCTTCTCACCTGCATACAGCATCGCTCATACGGTCATTTCTTAGAGACACTAAAACCTGACAAAATGTTGGAACCTGGCTTTTCTATGCACAAAGATGCTGGCAAACTGTCTTTATTGATAGTTTAGTTCTGGATGTGATCTAGTCAGCAACACAACTACTATTGCTAACACACTCATCAGATCATTGGCTCCCAGTATGTTTCCGAGCACAATTCAAAATGTTGGTGTTGACCTTTAAAGCCCTAAACAGCCTTGGCCCAGTGTATCTGAAGGAGTGTCTCCACCCCCATCATTCAGCCCGGACACTGAGGTCCAGCGCCGAGGGCCTTCTGGCGGTTCCCTCATTGCGTGAAGTGAGGTTACAGGGAACCAGGCAGAGGGCCTTCTCGGTAGTGGCGCCCGCCCTGTGGAATGCCCTCCCTTCAGATGTCAAAGAAATAAACAACCACCTGACATTCAGAAGACATCTGAAGGCAGCCCTATTTAAGGAAGCTTTTAATATGTGATATTTTAATTACCAAGAACAAACAATATTTTAATTACCAAAAACAAACTTAGTTGGTCTCTAAGGTGCTACTGGAAGGAATTTTTTTATTTTTTTATTTTGTTTTGATATTTTAATGTATTTTTTATTTTTGTTGGAAGCTGCCCAGAGTGGCTGGGAGACCCAGCCAGATGGGCAGGGTACAAATTATTATTATTATTATCAGAGCCATATTAAGGCTGGTTGCTGCCCTCTAGAATCCAATGGTTTTCCAGCCTTGCAGCCCAGAAATAATCTCTCATTAGAGAAAGCTTATATTTGCCTCTTCTTGCTTACTCCCTCAACTATAATGCACATGCATGATATATTAATTGTGCAGTTATTTATGCATCCACTGAAACTATTAGCAGGTCACTTAGGCATCGTGGTTTCACTCAAGGTGGACTGAGTAAAATCAGCAGCACTAAAGTGCATTGAACAGTATTTTGTGGCTTTAATTTCAGAAGCCAGTGTTAAGAAAATATGCAGAATATGGATTTTTGCAAGGATATATTAAAAAATAATAGGGGAAATTAGGGTTCCGTTAGCAGTTGCTCAGAGTAAGTTCCATGACTAATCTGAACATGATTTGGGGCAATCGCTTGTAATGTTTATCTAGATCCCAGTGTTCTGGGACATATAAAGAGCCTCTGCACCTTGCTATCTGTGTACCATAAAGCAGGTTGTCCTTAGGTTTTGGTACTTACATTTCCCCTCTTCATTCCTACACAGGACTTTCATATCATCCACATTCTTTATAACCTCAACCGAATCTCCTGGCTTCACTTGTAAGTCTTTTGAGCCTCTCTTCTTAGCAGATGGTGCTCGGGATATGGTTGTACTATACAGAACTCGGATATCACCTTCATACTGTGAAAATCAAAATAAAGGTTGATTGCACACACACAAAAGCATTATGCGCAAAGTTAGAACCACACTTTCTTCTTACAAACAAGACATGCTCAAGCTATCTTTTAAATCTCAAGGATACTGGGCCCATTGGCATTGTTGGTGCAGGTGAGCCAGAACAAAACCCGGAGGCTTGCATGGAGTCTATAGAAATCTGATGCTCAAAGGACAGAACTGGGTAAGAAGACAAAATGTACACAACCTGGATGGCTTTAAAAGAGGATTGTACAAATCCATAGGGACGCGGGTGGCACTGGGGGTTAAACCACAGAGCCTAGGGCTTGCTGATCAGAAGGTCGGTGGTTCAAATCCCTGCGACGGGGTGAGCTCCCATTGCTCGGTCCCAGCTCCTGCCCACCCAGCAGTTCGAAAGCACATCAAAGTGCAAGTAGATAAATAGGTACTGCTCCGGCGGGAAGGTAAACGGCGTTTCTGTGCACTGCTCTGGTTCGCCAGAAGCGGCTTTGTCATGCTGGCCACATGACCTGGAAGCTGTACGCCGGCTCCCTCGGCCAGTAACCTGAGATGAGCGCCGCAACCCCAGAGCCGAACATGACTGGGTATGGAGTTATCCACACACACACCCGAGCCATCTGAAGGCAATCCTGTTCAGGGAAGTTTTCTTTAATGTTTAATGCTTTATTGTGTTTTTATATATGTTGGAAGCTGACTTTTAGAAGACACCTGAAGGCAGCCCTGTTTAGGGAAGTTTTTAATGTTTGAAGAATAATATAAATGCTATTCTGTTTTTAGTGTTCTGTTGGGAGCCGCCCAGAGTGGCTGGGGAACCCAGCCGGATGGGTGGGGTATAAATATAATAAAATAATAATAATAATAATAATAATAATAACAACAACTATTACTACTACTACTACTACTAAGCTGCCCAGAGTGGCTGGGGCAGCCCAGTAAGATGTGTGGGGTATAAATAGTAACATTGTCATTGTAGAATGGGGCGTCCCTATTTTCATCAGAGAAATGCTGGAGGGTATGCCAGAGGTGTTTTGTCTCTGGAATATTCAGTTCCTGGGTGCCCACTCACCCAGCTTGTGGAATTCCCTAACAGACACCTAGTTGGCTACCGTGGAAAGAGAAGGCTAGATCCAGTGAGGGTCTTCAATTGACCACACAATACAGTCCCACATGCATTGGATTTTATACAGGTATGCCCATTTTAGGTCCACAAGTCGTCATGCAGTGAAAAGGTAAGGCCTACAGGCATGCAAGATACTGTACCACCTGGTTTTGTTCACAGGAAGGTGCTACGTGAATGACATGCAACCATCTTAACCATACGGTTTGCACTTCCTCTGGATCTAGTCCTCAAATGCTCTCCTGAGACAACCAATAACTTCCCCTCATAGTCATAATGAGCTTCATTGATAGTATTTAGAATGGGGAAGTGCACCACTTTCACACATTTTCCCCCAGGGGAAGTGAAGATAAATGCTCATTCTCCCAAACAGATTTTCATAAAAGCTTTCTTGTCATTGTGTAACATTCTAAATTAAAAAACTAGTCCACAAGGAAGTAAAACACACTGAAGTACACTGAATATTTATGGCCGCAACCTGATGGCAGAAGCTCAACCTTTTTAAATTCAGAAAGCCTCCTCATTTGGTGTTGTTGTTTTTTGTTTTGTTGGATTTATTACACCAGCAGGTCCCAAAGTGGGTTACAGCAGTTTAAAATCCAGAATTTAAAGCAGTTAAAACAAATCGCAGTCACAGGAATAGGTTGGTCCTGAAAGCACATGTCTCAAGTGTCAAAGGTCGAGGGCAAAGAGACTTGTCTTCAGCATATGACCAGGCTGAATAGTGACGGTGCCAAATGGACCTCTGAGGGGAGGGAATTCCACAGCTTAAGGGCTGCCACAGATAACACCTTCTTACGGGACACTCCACAAACTTTGGAAGGAGGTGGAAGGTAAGGTAGGGTGCACTCACCACCCCCGGGCCCCCGAGCGGCAAGCTACACCGCTGATCAGGACGAAGGCATAACCAATGCTCATTGTCTTATAACCTCCCCACAAATAAATCAGAATTAATGCTGAATAAGAACTGGGTGCAATCTAACCTCCGTGTAAGCTTTGAGCAAGCAAGTCAAATTAATTTTAGGCAGGTGAGCTAAAACCTGGATTTATTTTTTTTTGTAAACCTCATGAAGGCTTGTAAAGTGATTTGTGGCTGTGGCAATTTCACAAAATTGGACATGTTCCTCATTTTGATTGGCGTTTTATGCTGTTTTAGTGTTTTGCATAGTTTTATTGCTCTGGTTTATGCTGTTAGCTCCGCTGCCTTAAGAAACAATTTCAAGAAAGCAAGGTCTTACTTTAAACTTCTTCCGGAACTCTTTCTCTTCTTTCTCCATCTTCTTGAGTTTCTGTGAATCACGGTCATCTGATTTGGCTCTCGCAATGCTCAGGGACTTCGCTATGCTAAAGCATCCGGTTGCAAAACAGAAGAATAATAATAATAATAATAAAAAAATCAAGATTGTCAATATAAAGATTAGGTATGTTTTTATTTTACAGGTTGTCAATTAAAGCCTAGCCAAAGGACAAGCTAATTAATTTAATAATTACTTAACCTTTTGTTAATGACATGGTTTGGGTTTTTTGTTTTAAAAAAAGTTAAACACCAAATGTGGTGGAGGATTTCATCAAGAATGCAGTATGCATGGAACAGGTATTTAAAATTTCCCTCCCCTTCAAGGCAATTAGTATTACGGGCCAGGAACTTTCACTGACCCAACAGAAGGCGATTTTCTAATGATAAATCACAGTGAAGTGGCGGAGGGCATGTTTTACCAAGATCACAGTTTGTTTGTTTGTTTCATAAAATTTAGGTACTGTACTGCTTGATTGTAGGGGGGGGGGGGAACCCTCAAAGTGCTTTCCAAAAAAACACAAGGCAATAAAATCATCACTAAAAATCCACAACCACAATTTAAAGCATACAAAAAAAGGAAAAACCACAATAGGATAAACTGAAGCAAATTAAAACTCATACAAACTTTCTAAACGTCTGGGTTTGCAGAGTTGCAAAGAGAAGTTTCAATCTCCTCCCTTCACCCTAAGCTGCGTCTGGTATTTAAAGTTCTAGAAACCTGCACCATAGCTGTGAATCATGTCACTTATAACACGTGTCATGAGGCCCTTGAGTAACAGCAAACAGATTGGCACCTCCGCATTCCTCAGTAGGCCCTTGTAGACATCCTTGCTATATATGTTCACTCACCTAAGTTCTTTTGGTGGGGGAGGGAAGTCAGTTGGCTCTACATCATCATAGACATCACTGTCTCCAGAATCTAAAATCAGAAAGCGGTGGGTTGTTGCTTGTTTTTAAAAAATGAAAAGTAACATATAACCATTGCAACTCAGCCCCCAAATATATAAAACACCAAACAAATAAAACCTCCTTCCCTACGAAGCCTCTCAGGGGCTGGATTAGCATAGGGGAGCCTCTTGGTTTGTCTGCCACCCTCAGATGGATGGCTCACAAAGCATTTTTTCTGCAGCAGCCCCTGAATTGTGGAAGTCCTGCATCTGGCCAACTTCATTATTCAGTTTTTGGCAAATGTTAAAGACTCCCCTCTTTACCCTGTCCTTTGATACCTGTGATGAATATTTTTAAGGCCGCTCTATTTTTGTGAGTGCATTTTTTATGCTAAGTTTTTAAACTCTTTCAAGCAGTGTTTTAAATTGTTGTAATCCACCCTGGGACTTTAGGAGGAGGGCATTAAGATTAACAACAACAACATTGATTAATAATAATGTTGCCTAATATAATGCATTTGTGTATGTTATCTCCCTCAATATATGCATTTTCATTCATATTTTACCTCAGAATTTGCATTTTTCATTAGGTAAAGGTAAAGGGACCCCTGACTGTTAGGTTCAGTTGCGGACGACTCTGGGGTTGCGGCGCTCATCTCGCTTTACTGGCTGAGGGAGCTGGCGTACAGCTTCCAGGTCATGTGGCCAGCATGACTAAGCAGCTTCTTGCGAACCAGAGCAGCGCACAGAAACGCCGTTTACCTTCCCGCCGGAGCGGTACCTATTTATCTACTTGCACTTTGATGTGCTTTCGAGCTGCTAGGTTGGCAGTTTACTTTACCTCAGAATTTGCATTTTTACTTTACTTTACTTTACCTCGGAATTTGCATTTTTCATTACTTGGGTGCCTAACTACATTGCAAAGCTCAGAAGAATGCAAATTTCAATGGATGGCCATAGTTCAGTTGACATATTGTTTCGGAAAGTGAGCTTTGGGTAGGTTTGTCTTCAAATGCAAACTGGATCAAATATTTCCTGCATCCTTAGCAGCTAAGCCAAGATTTGACTTGTTTTGTCATCCAAACATAGGATCATGGTTAACGTTCCTAATCATAATCTGCAAGTTTGTCCTATACTCTGGTTTACCACAACGTGTGTGAAACCGGCCTTTGTGTAGAATAAAGCTTCTGTTTGAGGATTATAGGAATTCAGTCACAGCTTAATAATTGCTTCATGTTTTTGATCTTATTACTTACCCTTCCCTATTTGCTTTGCCGACGAAGTCCTGCTAGAAACAAACAAATAATAACTTTCATTAAGCATTGCAATCATATGATCAGTTCCTTTCCCAGGATATAAATGATTGTGGGATATGCCTGTGTACATCATGACAAAAGGAAGAATAGTTGAAGCCACTTTATCTTGGATAACAAAAACAAAGGGGTGGATGGGTGGGTGTGCTTTCCTTCACATATTCAACTGCAACTAATTTGCTGTCCCTTAAATATGTGAAATTATAAACTGTTTGTCATGGGTAAGACTGGATCACGTGAACAAAATCGCTAGCAATGAGAAAAAAAGTTGGGCCATGACCTAACTTTTCAGATATAGCTTTAACCAAAGACATTTAGGTGCCTGAGGCAGAATCCAGAGAAATCCCCACTTTCAATTGATGATCATGCGTCATGCTCTACCAGGAAGGTCCTCTCTGAAATAAATAGGAGACACACAAAGCCAACAGATTTTGTTTCGTGGGCCAGATCTGCCTACTTCCAACTCTGCCACCCGTAATGTCACCCCTAATCGGCCACCTTAGTTGGCCATCTTACCTCGCCTCATGGTGAAGCTGTTTCTGCAAACAGGTACCTATGACTTAAGCTAAGAGATATTCAAAGGACAGGGCATGGCCCAACTTTGAAAAGGGATGTGGTGGTTTCATAGCTTTGGTTATCTGCCATGTGGTACGATTATGTGGCTGGTTAGGCTGCTGTGAGAAGCTGTTAGTAGCGCATGATCAACACGTATATTAGCTATTAGTTTTAGTGAACCGGTTATTTTTCTTTCTTTCACAGCAGTCTCTTACGAGGAACCTCCATTATCTTCTGTCACATTGATTTTAGTTGCTGCCTCCCGTACACTTCTCTTGGGGAAATCTTTTCCCTTCAACAGATTCTTCAAAAGCCCACGGGGCCAGGAGTCACTCCTATCTTCACCATGTGGCACAGACCTTTGGAGTATGCATGCAATTATCACATTGCAGAATGAAATGCAAGATATTTGAAATTTTGAGCTGGGGCATTGGATTCACATCAGCAGCAACAACAGCCCCCACCCCCAATAAGGACCTTGAAGTCCATTCATACTTGCATTCTGAAGAAGTGTGCATGCACACAAAAGCTCATACCAAGAACAAATTTAGTTGGTCTCTAAGGTGCTACTGGAAGGAATTTTTTTTATTTTTTATTTTGTTTTGACTATGACAGACCAACACAGCTACCTACCTGTAATTGCATTCTTTAGGACAGCCTTTGCCTATCGGGTGCCCTCTGACTGGTTTGGACTACAAATCCCATCAGTTCCAGCCAGTATGCCAGTGCTGGCTGGGACTGGTGGGAAGTGTAGTTCAAAACATCCAGAAAGCACCAGGTTGGCAAAGGTTGCTTTAGGAGAACATCTCAGGGCACCACCACCGTTTACACAGCACACACAACCACACCAGTATTTCCTGCGACAAACGTATTGTTATAAATTTAAATGCTACACCCCCTAAATCCTAGAAATTGATAAATGCTAGGATTTTGATTGTTTGGGATCTAGAGGGAGAATACAAGCTGCAGAGGAATTCCTGAGCTAGCTTATGCAGAGCAACCTGACTGAGCTAGGGCCATCAAAGAAGAATAGAGGTCCATTTGCAATACAAGAGAACTCCTTCCCCCTTGCCTTGAAGTGTGAACTGATACAGCGGTTTGAAAAGTTACCAGGGGAACTGTATGCTTGAGGTGACAGGAAAAGGGAGTCTGGGAGCAAGGGTTGCTGGGAGGAAGGAGGAGGAAGAAGGGTGGTTGGCTGTGGGGTACAAGCGCTGCTGTGGAGTACAAGCCCCTCTTGAAAGGAACATGCTGTACGATCTGGAATGCCTCCTTGCAGACTGAAGGTGTAAATCGACGAATAAAAGGTAAAGGTAAAGGGACCCCTGACCATTAGGTCCAGTCGTGACCAACTCTGGGGTTGCGGCGCTCATCTCACATTATTGGCTGAGAAAGCCGGCGTACAGCTTCCAGGTCATGTGGCCAGCATGACAAAGCCGCTTCTGGCGAACCAGAGCAGCGCACGGAAACGCCGTTTACCTTCCCGCTGCAGCGGTACCTATTGATCTACTTGCACTTTGACATGCTTTCAAACTGCTAGGTTGGCAGGAGCAGGGACCGAGCAACGGGAACTCACCCCATCGCGGGGATTCGAACCGCCGACCTTCTGATCGGCAAGCCCTAGGCTTTGTGGTTTAACCCACAGCGCCACCCGCGTCCTAAATAGGCGAATAAATAATATTTATTAAAGCTACAACTGTCTCCACCATGTCTCAATTCTCCAAAGGGCCACAGACCCTGGGTGAGTGCCTGGAACCCCATGGGCTCTTTGCCACCACTCAGCAGAGAGAGGGGGAGGCACCCCAACAGCATGAAGTGTGAGCCTCATACAAACACAGCTGGACCAAGTTCTTAGTACATGGACCTCCTGATCTGCCCTGTGGCTCTAATCTGTGATCCCAGGAGCAGAGCAATTCACCAGCATAAGTGTGGATTTCTATGGAGGGCAAATATAAAAAGAATGGATAACTAGGGTCTAAAGTGTCGGATGTGCCAACACGAACATCTGTCCATGCTTCAGATTCTGGCTTACTGGCTTCTGCTTGAGAATTAAAGAAGTTGAAAAAGGCTATGCCTTAATACAATCCATGTGAAGGAGATGAAAACAGTAAAGACTCATTAAAACAACACCCAAAGCAATTAATTCCCTGGTAAAAACATTATCTCCACACCCTTCTAAGACACACTCCCTACCCAGCTGATACCATTTTATCATGCATTAATCGAGGACTAATATTTTTATCATGAGATAATCTTTTAAACATGAACTAAACAAGAATTCTCCATCTGCTTTTCATTATTTTGTTGGTTTTTAAAGCTTACCTTGTTTGTGCATCATCATCGCCCTCGATCCCATCATAAACGTCATCAGAGGGAGGAGGAGGGGGGAATCCTGTTTAAAAAAATTAAAAAGGCAAAAGCAATGCAGTGCAGTATTATTATCACTACTACTTCGATTATTATTGTTTCAGTTTATGTCGCCTAATGCAAACTGTCTCTAGGCTACTTACCTCCAAAATGCACATAAATTAAAATAAAACATTAATACTGAAATTATCAATAATAAGAACAACAACAACAAGCCTCAACGGTATGGACTGCTTCTATTGAAAAAACCAGGAGATAGTGTTTGCACTATTTCAATTACAGCTTCCTTTATCCCTGAGAATTGGCCATGCTGGTTGGTGCTGATGGGATTTGGAGTCCAACAACCATTGGAGAGCACGGCTTTCCCATTCTTGCTTTAGCAGGAGGACAGGCCTTTCTGGGTCATCTTGGTGCTGATGGGGGAGCGGGGATGGAGGGGAAGATTCTCAGAAAGTTGTGGCTTTGATTTGCTAATCTTGAAAGTGGCCTTGGTGCTTACAGGATTGGTTTAGAAATGAATATTGAAGGAGGAAGTATGAAGGCTTGGGGACTGTTATTTTTCTTTGACTATATATGGCTTGTCTGCTGGTTGCTGGTAGATATCACAAACCATGGTCATACCCCAACTGATACCTTTGGAAGTAGCTAAAAGATGGGACCCACAAACCTCAAAATTTGGATAGATAGGAACAGCAGAACTTACCTCCTGCAGTACTTTGACTTCCACTTTGGCCATGAGAAAACAAAAGGAGGGGAAATGGTTGAAGTCAAAGGAGAAAGCAGTGCAGTAAATAATGCAGTTCTTAACATACTTGCTTGGGAGTAAGCCCCATTGAACATGGTGGGACTTACATCCAAAGAACACACACACATATAGGAATGCACTGAAAAGTCCATGTCCCTCCCTCACCCAAATGTCTGCAATATTCTATAACCCACATAAAGCCAGGTAAGTAGATAAATAGGTACCGCTGTGGTGGGAAGGTAAACAGCATTTCTGTGCGCTCTGGCTTCTGTCACGGTGTTCCGTTGCGCCAGAAGCTGTTTAGTCATGCTGGCCACATGACCTGGAAAGCTGTCTGTGGACAAGCGCCGGCTCCCTCGGCCTAAAAGCGAGGTGAGCGCCACAACCCCATAGTCGCCGTTGACTGGACTTAACTGTCCAGGGGTCCTTTCCCTGTACTACCTTGCCCTGTAGACCACTACTAATCTAAAAGTAATGTAACAATAACTTCATTTTAAAAAATTACAAGAAATGTTCACCTTACTAATGCTAAACAACCATTTCCTCATCACTTCCTGTTCTGATGAATGGTGGGCTAGATTGCACTGCAAGCCACACTAGAAGTGGACACAGGTGTGGCCATCCCTTTCGACATACCTGCTGATGCTATCCTGTTCCCCGACATCGTCATACACTTCCTGGTCACTGTCTGGCTGCCTCAGTTGAATGTTGACAGAAGGCCGCGGCTTTCGCTTTAACGAATCATAGTCAATTTCCACCATGGTTGTTTTAATGTAGCCATCTAAAAAGCCAAAGCCAAACACATTTCATGACTAAGATGCAGCTGTTTTATTTTAAACTTTGTAGCAATACATCATAAGGGCTACATTAAACACACACACACACACACACACACACACACACACACACACACAGTTTAAAAACCACTGTGCAATATAGAATGGTATTCATTGCATGGTATGCAATTTTTTAAAATCAAATTGCTGTTCATTTCTTTGTTGTGCAGGTTTTAAGTATTTTAACGAACATACAGATACTGTATGTCTTCGAGGGCCAAGAATTGTGTACTAGCGACATTTCAAATACTCCGAATGGTGAGTGAACCCAAATTTTCTGATCAGAATAAATTACTCTGATTAAACATATTAAAATAAGTTCACTTAAATTTGCATAATTTATACCTACAGGAGCCTCTTGACCTTCCCAGCCACTTCCCCTCTGGATTGTCAGTGATGCGGATGATTTCGATTTTATCTCCTTGCTTGAACGTCAGATCGTTCTTCCCTCCTTTGAAGTCCGTGCACGCTCGGGCCTGGTGAATGACTTCAATGGGGCCCACTAGCTACACAGAAGTAGGATAAGAAATGGGTGTAAATCAGCATTACACATATGGTCAGGATTAATACTGTACAAGAGAAAGAGGGGGGGAGAGGGGGGGAAACAGGCATGGACAAACCACAACTGACAAATTGGAGTCGGGACCTCGGGTGAGGAACCTTTTTCAGCCCGAGGGTTGCATTCCCTCACTGCCAACCTTCTGGTTCCCATGTGTCCATGGTGAGCAGGACCAGAATCAAATAGTGGGTATGGCCAGAGGCACAATGTGATTCTTAAAAACAATTCCAGATTTGATTCCAGATGCACAGAAGTCAGAGGTGTGTACCGCCTAGAGGGGTTGGGAGCTGGGGGCACTGTTATACAGTGGTTCCGCTCCTTCCTCCTGGGCCGTGTTCAGAAAGTGGTGGTGGGGGATGAGTGTTCAGACCCCTGGACTCTCACTTGTGGGGTACCTCAGGGCTCTGTCCTCTCCCCCATGCTTTTTAACATCTATATGCAGCCGCTGGGAGAGATCATCAGGGGGTTTGGGCTGGGTGTTCATCAGTATGCGGATGATACCCAGCTCTACCTCTCTTTCAAATCAGAACCAGTGAAGGCGGTGAAGGTCCTGTGTGAGTGTCTGGAGGCGGTTGGAGGATGGATGGCGGCTAACAGATTGAGACTGAATCCTGACAAGACAGAAGTACTGTTTTTGGGGGACAGGGGGCGGGCAGGTGTGGAGGACTCCCTGGTCCTGAATGGGGTAACTGTGCCCCTGAAGGACCAGGTGCGCAGCCTGGGAGTCATTCTGGACTCACAGCTGTCCATGGAGGCACAGGTTAATTCTGTATCCAGGGCAGCAGTCTACCAGCTCCATCTGGTACGCAGGCTGAGACCCTACCTGCCCGCGGACTGTCTCGCCAGAGTGGTGCATGCTCTAGTTATCTCTCGCTTGGATTACTGCAATGCGCTCTACGTGGGGCTACCTTTGAAGGTGACCCGGAAACTACAACTAATCCAGAATGCGGCAGCTAGACTGGTGACTGGGAGCGGCCGCCGAGACCACATAACACCGGTCTTGAAAGACCTACATTGGCTCCCAGTACGTTTCCGAGCACAATTCAAAGTGTTGGTGCTGACCTTTAAAGCCCTAAATGGCTTCGGTCCAGTATACCTAAAGGAGCGTCTCCACCCCCATCGGTCAGCCCGGACATTGAGGTCCAGCGCCGAGGGCCTTCTGGCGGTTCCCTCGCTGCGTGAAGCCAAGTTACAGGGAACCAGGCAGAGGGCCTTCTCGGTAGTGGCGCCCGCCCTGTGGAACGCCCTCCCTTCAGATGTCAAAGAGAACAACAACTACCAGACCTTTAGAAGACATCTGAAGGCAGCCCTGTTTAGGGAGGCTTTTAATGTTTAATAGATTACTGTATTTTAATGTTCTTTTGGAAGCCGCCCAGAGTGGCTGGGGAGACCCAGCCAGATGGGCGGGGTATAAATAATAAATTATTATTATATTATTATTATTATTATTATCACAATTGCGTTTACTTGAGGGCACAAAGAAGTGTCAGTCAGGGAAACAAGATGTAGCCTGAGGAGAACTGAGTCTTGATGCTAAGTAGAGAGGACTGGAGACCCACATTCAACCCCTGGACCTGCTATTCCCCATCACTGTTTCAATGGAATTCTAAAGACACTAAGAACTCAGTATTTGATTTTTTAAAATTAAAGATTGGCAATTGTCTATTATTTTTAATGCATGGCATTATCTTCTTGTTACACAAGTCTGCAAAAACAACCTTGGCTGGAAAACGGAAGTGTTCCTCATTGATCATTAATGAGAAATGGTATGAAAGATATCTGAAATCAACTTGCAATGGAGAAGGGAACACATCAGATCAATGCTATGGCAAGTTCAACTTAGGGGTTTTGTAATATGAGTTCTACTAACTGGATTGGTGATGCCAATATTTCCCATGTAATACCTCTATAAGAAGCTACAGAACTTATATGCATCTGAATTAATGTTCTGAGAACGGTCTAACCAGTCACTGATAATTTGTTTGTAGCTAATTGTTAAGCTTTCAATATACATTTGATTGTTATAAACACAGAACTTAAAATAAACAGCAGTCGAAGCATAGCTCCTAGACACGTTTGCTTATTAAGACGAGGGGATGTGGGTGGCGCTGTGGTCTAAACCACTCAGCCTCTTGGGCTTGCTGATCAGAAGGTCGGCAGTTCGAATCCCTGCAATGGGGTGAGCTCCTGTTGCTCTGTCCTAGCTCCTGCCTACCTAGCAATTCGAAAGCACGCCAGGGCAAGTAGATAAATAGGTACCACTGTGGCGGGAAGGTAAACGGCGTTTCCGTGCGCTCTGGTTTCTGTCACGGTGTTCCGTTGCACCAGAAGCGGTTTAGTCATGCTGGCCACATAACCCGGAAAGCTGTCTGTGGACAAACGCCGGCTCTCTCGGCCTGAAAGCAAGATGAGTGCCGCAACCCCATAGTCGCCTTTGAATGGACTTAACCGTCCAGGGGTCCTTTACCTTTACCTTTTATCTATTAAGATGACTGTTGGCGTCAATGGCTTCACATCTGAGCAGAACTGCGAAGTATCAGGCTGTGTAAGTGCCTTCACATGCACCAGTTGCAACTTGTTCCCCACTGAAGTGGGTTGCAATTCAGCATTGCTAGTTCCAACTACATGCTTTTAATCTCTTGGCATGAATGCTCAGCTCCAAATCCTTCATTCATACTTTAAGGTTTGCACACAAATAAAATAGCAAAAGGGTTAAATGGACAGGGATGGGCAAATCTGTTTATTTTTTCTAATGTTAAATTCAGCTTTCCACATTTTGCAATTATTATTATTATTATTATTATTATTATTATTATTATTATTATTATTAAAGTCCCATGGAAGTTCAACAGCATTTTAGTACAAATTTATCCTAATGCTCACCTTTTTGTGTGTAATTTTGCCCTAATGTATGCATTTTTGCAAAGCAATTTTCTTTAATAGAATGCATTTTTTAATGTTAATTTCACTAGTGCATGCATTTATATGCACTCTTTACTGTAGTATATAGATTTTTTCACACATTAGTCTCCTGGAGAATTGCAAGATTTAGAGAAGTGCAAATTTTGAAGGGAGGCTGTCTCAGTTTGCTTGCTATTTCAGGAAGTGTGAATTAAATAGGTTCACCTGTAAATGTGAACTGAACGGAATTTATCCCCCATCTCTACAAAAACAGTATCTTTAACAATGCTAAAGGATAATGTATTTGTTTTCATTAAAGTTTTTTTAAAAAATAAATTGCTAGTTCATGTCTTACTTTGAACTTCTTCCTGATGTCCTGCTCTTTTTTCTCTTTCTCCTTTTGTTCTTTCTCTGATTTCTTCCTTTCTTCCTTCTCCTTTTTCCTTTCATCATCTCTAGATGTAGGTCTGTGAAATAAAAAGTGATTGACACTTAACTCAACAACAGGGCCGTCTTAAGCATATCTGGCGCCGTGGTGCAAAGATCCCTCCGGCGCCACCACCACCCCGTTTCCCAGAGTTGCCAACCTTTTTTTAGGGAGGACGGCGCTGCCGGCAACACACTCAGCTTTGCGGGGCTGGAGGAGGCGGGCAGCGGCTGGAGGGCAGCTCCTCTGGCAGGGAAATGGCGGATGCTGGCCGCGGCGGCTCCCGGCTCAGCTGGCCGCTTCGTGCCGTGGTGGCCATGGCAGGCGGAGGCTCCGGGCGTGGCGCTGCTTCGGCGCGGCATGGCGGAGGCGGGCGAGGGTGGAGAGCTGATGCTGGGAGGTGCTGAGTCCAGCCTCCGCTTCTTCCCTGGCGCCCCCCAGAACATGGCGCCCTGGTGCCCTGCGCCACTAGCCTCTATTGGTAAGACACCCCTGCTCAACAAACAGCAGAGGACAAACATCTGGCCTCTTTCACTTCTCTTGAAAGATGACCATATTAGGAGCCATGTGCTCAATGGTTGCTGTTGGGTTGGATCTAAGCTTAGCTGTCCACAAATGGAAGAGCTCCTTCCATGTGCAGAAGGCCTTTGACCCAACCTTTAGAGCCTGCTGGAATCATAGAATGGTAGAGTTGGAAGGGACCATGAGGGTCACCTAGTCCACCAGCCCCCCTGCAATGCAGGAATCTTTTGCCCAACATAGGAAGATCAATTTTTGCTGGTGCCCTCCTACACCATTCCAGAGTACCCACAAACCCTTAGGAGAAGAGTTTTGGAAGCTACAAGGGAGAGAAAGCCAAAGTCACTTTTCCTTTTCCCTCTTCTGCTGCTGGAAGCGAAGTCTGGATCTAAGCCAATACCTTCTCAAACTAGCCCAGATGTTGCAGGACAGCAGCTTCCATCATCCCTGATCGACCATATTGGCTGATGGGAACTGTACTCAAAACATCTGATGGACAACATGTTGGCTAGCCCTGCCGTGGCCTAGAAGATGATAAAGCTGCAAATTCAGGTTTTGGATCTTTTGTCCACGGTTATGCAATGGTGTCTGCTATTTACTCTCAGGTCCTCTTACTCTGTTTATGTTTTGTCTCTCTTTCACTTGTGGGATCCCGATAATCAGAGAACCGCCATATCTGCAGAGCTGCATATTTCTTACCTCATTTCATTTATATCTTCATATGTCTCCCCTTCACTGTTGAGACTCTATAAAGAAAAAAGCGACAAGAAATGAATGAGAAAGGGAAAATTATACCATGGTTCAAGTGCAACAATTTCGTTTTAAGACTAGTACTAGGACAGCAAATTGTATGTGTCATTTCAATATTTCAAACCCAATTTGTTGTATGAAATAAGGTCTTTAAAAGACCTTAAAATATTTAAAAATATTTAAAAATATCAAATATTGCCCAGACCGTAGCCATTTCCAGGTGTTCATTCTGGGTATGAATGTCACTGAGTTGCATCTACTGCCACAACAACTTCTCACTCATTCTGAGCCATTCTCCTTTCAGCTAAGCCCTTCCAGAGACTACAAACAGAGCAAGGCCGTCAATCACTTTGTAGACTGGGACAGGGGGTAGGGGGAACCTGTGGCCTTCCAAATGCTGCTGGACTACAAGTCCATAGCTGTCAACCCTCCCTTTTTTTGCGGGAAACTCCCTTATTCCAATGCCGTTTCCCACTGCTATCCCGGATTGTTGATATCCCTTAAATTTCCCAGATTTCAAAGGAAGCAGCTCCTCTCCCTCCCTGCCGGCCGGGGAGGCTCCTCAGCTGCGTTGCTCGGCTGCCAATAAGGAGTCTGAGACCGACTGGGGGCGGAGCTTGCATGCCTTGTGCAGCCAGACCCTCACGCCCAACCAGACAGACAGCCTGCCTGCCGTCTACGCGCTCGCTCTTTCGCTCACCCGTTCGCGCGCAGCCTCTGGAGCGCAGGGTGGCGAGGCTACTTGGTGCCATTGCACCGCCCTCGCGGCATCCCTTATTTTCAAATCCGAAAGTTGACAGCTATGCTACAAGTCCCATCATCTCTGGCCACTGGCAACACTGGCTGTGGCTGATGGGAGTTGCTGTCCAGTAACATCTGGAGAACCACACGTTCCTCAACCCTGTGGAAGACCACAACACATGTTCTGTGGCCCTTGCTTGGCTTATGGTTCACAAGTTGTGTACCCAACTTAAGATGTGTTGATCCTGTGACAAATGAATGTTCCCACTGCTTATTACTATTAATGATCACTTCTTTGATTTATAACCCACCTTTGACCTTAAGGTCCCAGGGCGTGAAACATCCATATCAAAATAATAATTAAATAATGCAAAACATTAAAATATTAAAACCCAATGCAGATATCCAAATGAAGCAATCTCTCTGCCTTTCCCCCCTTTTCACAGACACACTGGTAACAGAACCTCCCATGGCACCCCTCTGCATTCATGAAAGCGGGTGTTAATGAAAGAGAGTTGTGCTGCATTTATATATCTTGTGAATGGTGATACTGACCTCATCTGCATCCCCATTTCCTGAAGAATCAAAAGGCAAACATTGATTGTTAATTTTCTGTTGCAGGGAAGATTTTGTATATAATATATACAATATATATATATCCATATATAATAAAAGGGTAGAAAGTCTATGGATTGCCCTCTAAACAAAAAGTGTTGGGCAAAGGACGGCGTTGCCTAGGACAAAGTTGGATATTTCTACTCGCGATAATTTTTGTCTAACTCAAATACAGATTATGCCATATATTTATAGTGCTCAGTATCTTTCCACATAAAGCTAAATATATGGCGTAATCTATATTTGATCAAAACTGAAATTAAATTGTAGCAGAAGAATATACTTCGTGCCAGCTGCTTATCTGCTATAGTATGCACCTCAAGCACCACAACTTGATTTTAATTCCCCCCTTCTGACTACATACTGAAAACAAACTATATATTATGTTATGTATTACATGCTATAAATACACGGCATAAGGTCTATATATACTATATATTATGCTATACCATTATAAATTATACTCTGTATAAATACTATTTGTTTAACTTTCTCATTATCTGTATTTTATCAATACATTTATATCGCTTTGACTGCTATTATTATTATTAGACTTTGACAGCTATGGCTTCTTGCAAGGAATTCTGGGTATTGTAGTTGGGCAAGGTGTATGTATATTCAGTTGGGCAAGGTGTATGTATATTTTCTGTTGGGAGATCCCTAGCTCCTCCTCACAGAAATACAGTGTTATTAGGGTTACCTGGGAAGAAGGAGTAATGATATAGGTTTATAGAACATTCTGATTCATAAGGCCGTATTGCAGCAGCCATCACCATCATCCTATATAGCAGCAATGGGAAAATCAGGCCCACCTTGTGGCATTTGGGCCACGAGGTAATTTAGGCCAGTTATGCCTGCCTTCACTGCACTAATTAGATAATCAGTGGTGCCAGCAAAGCCCTGTGCCAATGTCTGTGTACTGGAATTTGCCAGTCCCAACAACCAGCTGTTTGTTGGCACTTTGTGGGCTGTGACTTTGTTCACATAGTTTAATTTCATGCCATGCAGGCAAAATTGGGTCACCTCACCTGACATCACCAGGTGGGGGAGATAAGTTATCCTTATATACCCAAAATGGCACCACCCACGTAGAAACGGGGTATTGGCAGATCTGAAGAAACCCCTAGGTTCTCAGAAGTACTAGGGAAAAAGCCTTTCCAAAAAACAAACAAACACCAGTCTGATAAGGACTGAGCATGGATGGAGGGCATGAAATGCTGAATGGAAAACACTGGAAGGGGAATGGAGTATAGTGGGAAAGGGGGTGGCTGGCACCTGAGCAGGAGCACTCCGCATTTTAATGCTTTCTCGCAGTTCCCACTTTTCTAATGCCCGTCTTAACAAAAATGGATTAGCCTTACCTCCAAACTCAACATCATCATAGCTTTCTTCATTGTCCCTATGAAAAGAAAAAGGTGAACAGGTTCAAAGAGAAAAAAAGATACAGCTGCAATTCCCGTAACACTCTTTTGACTGAAAGCCAACCCATCAGAGAAGTTAAAGGTAGATAGCCGTGTTGGTCTGTCATAGTCAAAACAAAATAAAATAAAAAAAATTCCTTCCAGTAGCACCTTAGAGACCAACTAAGTTTGTTCATACCAAGAACAAACTTAGTTGGTCTCTAAGGTGCTACTGGAAGGAATTTTTTTTATTTTATTTTGTTTTGACCATCAGAGAAGGTTTATGAAGCCTATGGACCGGATTTAACTGGTTCTGTTGGCAGAAGCTGGGACAAGAGCACCCTCTAATGAAATTAGGTTTTCCCATTCCTCCATGTCATGAATTCTGTTCCATATTGATCCAGAGCAGACCCCAAGGTATAGTTAGCAGAGTAAAAACATAAAACACGATGCAGGATTCCCAATAATAGCTCAGAGGCAATTAACTTCATTCAGCAGAGCTTTTTTAAAAAAAACAAACTACTGAAGGTAAATGAGCTTTACATTCACAAATCCAACATCTTCAGGATAGTTACAGTCCGCAAGAAATCCAGCTGCAGCACTTAACTTAAACTTACAATAAGACTAAAACCTTAGCACTTAAGCATACTATGTACAGTGGTATCTTGGTACTCGAACAGCTTGGCTCCCGAACAAATGGGCTCCCGAACCCCACAAACTCGGAAGTACGGTAAGTGTTCTGGTTTGCGAACGTTTTTCAGAAGCCAAACATCCGACACGGCTTCTGCTTGGGTGCAGGAAACTGGGGGGTGGGGGTGGGTTTGCTGTTATTTATATTATTTTTTGTATCTTTATTTAAGATCTTATCATGATTTATGCAGAAATTGTTCCGTTTGGTTGTGTATTTCTTGATGTTTTATTTATGGTTCTGTTGTTCTGTTTGCAATTACGTATTTTTCCATGTTGCCTTGAGCATGGTTTGAACTATGGAAAGACGGCATGCAAATAAAACGTATGTATGTATGTGTCTATGAGAGCAGCTTTTCATGCGTTTTCAGAAATGTTCTGCAATGTCATGACAGCCCTTCCTTTTTCTAATTTGCTATTGTAAAGTAAAAACCACCTGATCAGCAGCTATACAGTGGTACCCCGCAAGACGAATGCCTCTCAAGACGAAAAACTCGCAAGACGAAAGAGTTTTTCGTTTTTGGAGTCGCTTCACAAGACGAATTTCCCTATGGGCTTGCTTCGCGAGACGAAAACGTCTTGCGAGTTCCCAATGCATTCCTATGGGAAACTGCGCTTCAATGCATTCCTATGGGAAACCGCGCTTCGCAGGACCGTGCTTCGCAAGACGACAAAACTCGCAAGACGACAAAACTCGCAGAACGAATTAATTTCGTCTTGCGAGGCACCACTGTATATCACAGGACTTACTTGCCACATAAGTATGCACACCTGCATTCTCAAGTAGTTACTATTTCTGATCTCGCATGCATAAAGCAGGTCTGAGGATTATCGATAGAAAGCCAGGTACTAGATTGTGTCTCTCTCAGTCTCTCTCTCTCCCTTCAAATGCCTACTCAAAACTCATATTTCCTGGCTGGAGGTTCTGCTGCAATTGGAGAAAACTTTGGCCTCATAGACTTATCTTTGACCCTCACTTAGAATACTGACACTGAGAACATCTCGCCCTAGGGCCAAATTAGACAAAAATGGTGCCCACCTTTATTTGATCATGTGTTTCTTCTAGAATCACATATTCACATCTAAAGGGGAAGGGGTTGTGGTTCTTATTTTAACTAAAGGGAGACTTGCAATAAAATGTTGCAGTGTGAAATGCTCTGGGCTGTTTTTTAAAGGTTTTTGCCTCTTAGGGATTCCCCCCCCCCGCCCTCCCTAACCTTTATTCCTTACTTCTGCAAACCTTGGCATTATGCTGATCATGCTCCCCCTAATCCATAGTGATAAATTTCGCTCAAGCTGGGGACAGACCATTCGAAAGAAATTAGCCTCTTATGGACTCTCAACAGGGTACGTTCTGAGTCTGGGAATGGATAGAGTGAAAAATTTAATTAAGGAAAGAATTTCGGACACTGAACGTCAAATAGACCTTACTCAACTTTCCTCAACATACCGGCACTTATATGATCACCGAATGATACACCCAGCTAAATATTTAACAAAGCTAGATAACCCCAGACATCGATGGGCTTTCACTAGGGCCCGTTTCAATGTCCTTCCCTCGGCGCTATTAACTGGCAGATATCACCAGACTCCGCTAGAACAGAGCCCCTGTGATAATAACGAAATTGAATCAATCGGGCATGTACTTCTGTACTGTACATTGTATCAAACCACGAGAAAGGAGTTAATTGAACCCCTTCTAAAGAATTTACTGGGTCGATCACAGGAAACATATATTAGATACCTAACAGTGGACTCTAATCCAGAGATCACTAGGAGTGTAGCTAAATTTTGCTACATCGCGTCAAGACTAAGACATACCGCGACGACAACCAACAACAGAGATAAAGACTCTAGTTAACCCCTTAGAAATGATACTAAAGTGACAGACTGGTGAGATATCTCACAAATTTTAAGCTTAATATGTGATGATTTTAAATTTAAATGTGATTTAGTATATAGATATTTTCGATCTGAATTGTTTTATGCCTTTCTGGTCTATGACCGTAATAAAGACTTTCATTCATTCATGCTGATCATGCTGATCTTTCCCTTTTGTTTTCCAGTAGCCATGTTTTGGCCACAAAGCCATCATTACTCTGCACCTGACTTCATTGTTAGTATATTAACATGAAAAGTGATGTGAACGAGGGGGTAGAACACTTTCTCCTTCCTCTGCACACTGTCCTCACTTGCTCAATGAATTTATTTTTCCCCCTGACCTCGCTCACTGCCAGTAAGTTCAGGTTACAAACTACGGGGAGATAAGGCAGAGAAATGTTTAGCTTTCCATTTTCATGTGGAGGGGGGGAAGACACCACTCCCCATCTTTGGCATGAACAGGGTGGCTGCTTAAGCATCACTATAGAAGAGGGGAAAGAGGGTGATCATTTGCATAAAAATCACTTATGCCCATTTTTATATATATATAGTCACAAATACATTAGCTGGCTGAGGATGATAAGATAAGATTTCTTTATTGTCATTGTACAAGTACAAGCCCTGAGTGCTCACTAGAAGGACAGATCCTGAGGTTAAGGCTCCAGTACTTTGGCCACCTCATGAGAAGAGAAGACTCCCTAGAAAAGACCCTGATGTTGGGAAAGATTGAGGGCACAAGGAGAAGGGGACAGCAGAGGATGAGATGGTTGGACAGTGTTCTCGAAGCTACTAACATGAGTTTGGCCAAACTGCGAGAGGCAGTGAAGGATAGGCGTGCCTGGCGTGCTCTGGTCCATGGGGTCACGAAGAGTCGGACACGACTGAATGACTGAACAGCAACAACAACAAGTACAAGTACAACGTTGTACAAGTGCAACAAAATTGGATGCCATCCCATAAAAACAAAACAAAAAAACAGCACAAAAAACAAATGACAAAAGACGAAAAGAAACACATTTTCAGCCACACATGCAGATGCGTACACTCCCATCACAACTCTCCAAGGCCATATTATCTGGTTACAGCATTTAAGATGGTTATACCGGTAGCTCTTGGGTAGAAACTATTCTTCAATCTATTTGTTCTTGATCTAATTGTTCTATATCTCTTGCCCGAAGGCAGTAGTGCAAAAAGGCTATATCCCAGATGAGATGGATCCTGTAAAATATTGTTTACTTTTTTAAGGCAACGGGAATTGTATAGTTCTTCCAAAGATGGGAGAGGATGACCAGTAATCTTTCGGGCTGTGGTTATGACCTTCTGTAGTACCTTCCTCTCCCTGACTGTGCAGCTAGAGAACCAAGTTGTAGTCCAAGAACATCTGGGGTTTTGAGGTGGATGATTAAAGAAATGTGGCAGCTACTGCTGCATTATGTCTAGTTTGGCTTTTGCATGGCCTCTAGGGTTCAAGGATATGCCGTTGACCTTCCCGCCGCAGCGGTACCTATTTATCTACTTGCACTGGTGTGCTTTCGAACTGCTAGGTTGGCAGGAGCTGGGACAGAGCAACGGCAAGCCCAAGAGACTCAGTGGTTTAGACCCGTGTCCCTTGACTGTGTCAAAGGATAGCATCCTTGTCACAAAGAGGCGAAAGAAAACAAGGGGCATGATGAGTGCCAAAGACAAGGTACTTCAGGATGACTGTACGGGGAAGACACTTCTATAGATGTGAGATCAGAAGCTCCCTCGTTCCCTGTGAAATGAGAGCAGAATGTAACCCCCCCCCCCGCACAGATTTCACATTCATTTACACAGAGACATACCTGGGCTTGATGTTTCTTGGGGGAAGAACTGGAGCTTGTGCTGATGGATGGGAAGCTGAGGGAGGAGGCGGTGGAGGCAGCTGGGTGGCGGTTTGCAGGGTCGAAACAGGCAGTGGGAGTACAGGGGGTAAACCTGCCGCATGGGGTTTGCTGGAGCCTGCAAGGGAAGAAAAATATATAATATGTAAGGGAAAAATCACAGGGAGATCCATTTTTATACACAGGAGGAACCTAGCATTGCAATTTGCATGAAGGACAGATAGGGAAGGTTGAATCTGTCTATTTCAGTTTCTCTCGCTTTCTCTTTTTTTCCAGTCAATTAATACGTCTTGAGATTTTTGGATTAGCTCTAAGTTGGCCATCAGGCACTGCCCGTTTTTAGATGTGGTGTAATTTTCTGCCTTATTTGGTGGTGTTTGCGTTCTTGGGTGCTGGTTTCCCAGAGTACAGGCTTTGACAGTGCCCAACTGAGTTGGCTTGGGGATTTCTGCCTCACTGTGCTTTGTGGATCTAACTTTCCATCTGCCCGTCATGCATTCCTCTAAAAGTGGAAGGGGGGGGTCGTCCGATGTTTTCGAAGAGACGAGATATCCGTAGCCCAATTCTCCATAGATTGTCTTTACTGGTCGTCTTCTCATTTCCACAGCAGTTTGCAGTTTGATTTTAAAACAACAGCAACTTACCATGGGAACTTTAGAAAGCGCATGTTTGCATATCAGTGTTTCTTAAAAAATAAAAAAAGTTCCCAAATTGCTTAATTATAACAACATCCACTTCCTACTGCATCTGCAGAAGTTTCCTTTTTCTTGCATGCTACTTGCATTTTCTTGCATGCTACTTGCATTCCTTTTTCTTGCATGCTGTTGTAGGGGACTTTGAATGGAGCAATGACGTCCAACCCTTCCCTGTTCTTTTTCAGCTTGATTCAGACCATAAGCTGTTGTCAGACCTGGTATCTGGGATGGAGCACAGCAAAGGCTATATACAATAATATATCGATGTAAAATGAAAAGCTATCAAATCGTACATCAAGGAGGAAATGCCAAGGGACAGAGATAAGCTTTCCTTAAAACAGGACGAAAAGGAGACAACTGAGTATTCAAAGTCCCAAAGATCGATACATAAGGAGTTTAGTAAGTGAGATTAGTATTGAATGTGTTCTAAGACCAGGGGTCAGCAACCTTTTTCAGCCATGGGCCGGTCCACCGTCCCTCAGACCATGTGGTGGGCCGGACTATATTTTGGGGAAATAAATGAACGAATTCCTATGCCCCACAAATAACCCAGAGATGCATTTTAAATAAAAGCACACATTCTACTCATGTAAAAGGGGACCCAGGTGGCGCTGTGGGTTAAACTACAGAGCCTAGGGCTTGCTGATCAGAAGGTCGGCGGTTCGAATCCCTGCGACGGGGTGAGCTCCCGTTGCTCGGTCCCAGCTCCTGCCCACCTAGCAGTTCGAAAGCACGTCAAAGTGCAAGTAGATAAATAGGAACCGCTCTGGCAGGAAGGTAAACGGCGTTTCTGTGCGCTGCTCTGGTTTGCCAGAAGCGGCTTTGTCATGCTGGCCACATGACCCGGCAGCTGTACGCCGGCTCTCGGCCAATAAAGTGTGATGAGCGCCGCAACCCCAGAGTCGGACTCGGACATGACTGGACCTAATGGTCAGGGGTCCCTTTACCTTTACTCAGGTAAAAACACGCTGGTTCCCGGACCGCCCAGGGGCTGGATTAAGAAGGCGATTGGGCCGCATCCAGCCCACGGGCCTTAGGTTGCCTACCCCTGTGTAAGACTAAGGTAGATAGCTGAGAGAAAGCAATAGGGATAAATAAGAGACAGGGGCAAGACAAATAGTGAAGTTAAAACAAGTTCAAACTTAATACATGACAATAGAAGAAGCAATTGAAGAGCAGTTGTCTCACACAATTAAAACACAAAAACCACCCACTTCCCCCATCTTTTATTTAAATATATTTACTTGCAAAATTAATGCTCATACAAAGTTAACTCCAATCAGTTAATAACTATAAACATATTTTTAAAAAACAAATTCTTAGTAATAGTTAATGTAAACTATTTAAATGCAGGAAGACTTAGTGCTAGCAATAATTTTTTTAAAAAGAAAAAAGAAAAATAGCAACCCAGACACATATATATGCTACACATGTAGAAATACACTTATAAATAGATATTTAAATTATTCATAATTGCATGTATAAGTTGCTTTTTTTTCTTAACTCAAAAGTGACTTACAAAATACATCACATGCATTAAAACCAGCACAAAACTGTTATAATGGTGAAAACAAAAGTGTGGCTACACATCGTTCATGGTGATGGATGTTTAAAAATAATAATAGTGCCCATTCCCCCCCTCCTGGGGCCAATAGCATCCAGGAACACACTTTTTGGTAAAGTGTATTTGTATATTTCCCCTCAATAGACAAAAAGAACAAACTTTTAGAAATATTATAGAAAGCGATTCAACAGCAACCCTAGCAAGTTATGTAACAAGTGTCCGAAAAAAGTAAAAATTAAAATAAAACTAAGAACAAGAAATTGAAAGTGAAAGTTTAGGGAGGAACACAACAAGTTGCGTGCATTAAATTTGAGATAATGATGCAGCATAAAATAATAGGAAGTTTAAACTGATAGTTAGCATGAGGAGTAGCTTGCATTTATACAGCATCCCCCTTTTTAGTGTTCAAAGCTGAAATTCAACAGGTGTTCCTGATTATGGAGGTGCATCAATGGGGGAATGTTGAACTGGCCAGCTTTCTACTTGCCATTCAGCTATTGCAATCAATAAAGAAATAGGAGTCCTTGGAGAATTCAGAAAATCAAATAGCAAGGTTGCAAGGACTCAGGCCAGGACGGCAATAAACAATAATTTCTTCTGTTTTTGTTATTTCAAGTATGACACCAATTCCAGTTGCAATGATTTTTAACTCCAGGACAAGGCCCTGTTTTGTTTATTCTTCATTAGCTTTAGTTTCTTAGTTTCATAGTCAAAGTGTAGGCTACCGAGACACACTCGGTACACTTTGACTATGAAACTAAGAAACTAAAGCTGATGAAGAATAAACGCTGTTTATTGCCGTCCTGGCCTGAGTCCTTGCAACCTTGCTATTTGATTTTCTTCATTCAGCTATTGCAGGCACAGGAGCTCTGTCCTGGTCTCAGTTCTAATATTGTGGTCACCTAGACTGCTGCAAGTCTGAAGCAATAAAATGGGGGTTCACAAATTCAGAAAAGGCAGATGGTTGGTCCTTCTGGAACTTCACCAGTTATAGATGGGGGGGGTGACATTAATGTTTCCATACATCCAAAAGCCCCTGTGGCAACCTTCCCTAAAATTCTATCTGATGTGCTAGTTTACTTTTGTTTTCAACATGAAGGAAACTTTCTACATGAGAAAGCTCTGAGACTTTCCCGTTTTAATTCCAAACAGGGACAGGTTCAGAAAGGTGGAACTAGAATCATAAAATCATAGAATCATAGAGTTGGAAGAGACCACAAGGGCCATCCAGTCCAACCCCCTGCCAAAATTTCCTCTCTGCCACCACCTTAGCATGAATGAACATAACTGGACTTTGCATCCCTATATCTACTTCTAGCCTTCCTGCTGGTGGTCTAGGCTACATATTACACGCAGAGGCATACGTGGGCATCCACAAGGGTGGGAGAGGGGTAGTTGCACCCCCACCCCCTCATGGACCAGAAGCCCCATTTTTCAAACAGAGTTTTTTTTTTGCATTTGTAGAACCTGAGATATGAGACTAAATGTATGCACACTATTCTTCTCCATTTTTGTGAGAAACTAGGCTGCGTCCCCCACCTTTCATTGTTCCACTTTGCCCCTCTCTGCCTGAAAAAAATATCATTGAATGCATATAACGTTTCCTCAAGACCGCTTTCTAATCAGGAAAAGCAATATCCAGAGTGATGATTTGGCATCAGAAAGTCGGGGGGGGGGTCGGCATAGAGTGAGCAGGTGCTTAACCTTCTCTCTCGTTACTGTTCCATCGTTCCAAATCGCCATGTCTAGCAAGCTTTCCTCCCTCACAAAGTTCCCAATGCATGCAAACACACATTAAGAAGGGAATTTCACAAGGGGGGAGACTCCCATGGGGCAGTTTGGAGTGGGAAATGGGAAACGGGGGAAGGGTAACACATTCCTCTCCCGATCAGCTCTGTGGATGCCGTTTTCCCTGTTTAAAAAGCGCAATCAGGGTAAAATGGCACCCATCTCTTTTACTACAATTCAAGCAGTATATGCATTTTGGTAAATAATTGAAATAAATATCTAGCGTGGCCCAGTCCAAAGCTCCAGATAACCAACAGAGTGAGAAAATCAGTGACAATGGAGCGTTCCCTACTACACAATAAAACACAATTCAGTACAAGATATTTTGGGGAAATATTTTTACATGGCACATTATTATTATGATGTCCCCCCCCCCACCAGCATAGAGGAGCTTTTTCCCCACCTTGCATAAAATCAACAGCAAATAGGGGATGAATAACTCACTTTCTCCAGTGTATTTCCTGAATTTTTCAAGGTTCACTGCTGGAGGTCTGCTGGGTTTCTGCGGGGCCGAACCTAATTTGAATAGCGGAGGGATTGCCTTCCGTCTCGGCAAATTCTTGTCCTTCTCTTCTTTTTCAGAGTTACTATCCCAAGGTCCTGTCGTGGTCGCCCTGGGCAGACCAGTGAATTTAGGTGCTCCAGAAGTTGACCCAGAATCCTCTTGACTGACTTTGAAAATATTCTTGGCCACACTTGGCCTTGCTTCTTCGTTGCTCTGCTGCCCGTAAGATTTTGGGAGGGCCGGAGACAGGTTGCTCTTGTCGGCGACGTGTCTCAAGGCTACACCAGGGAAAGCGCTGGCTGTGGAATCCATCCCATTGTCTCTCTTTCCTTCAGCATCCTTGGCCATTACAAATGAGTTGGGTTTGGGTTTGAGGCCTAGTGGGCTTGGAGAAGTCTGGTTCAAGGAGGGGTATTTCTTGGGAGCCTCTTCATTGGGGACAGGATGTAGACCTGGTTTCTTCCCAAGGGCTGGCTTGGGAAAAGGAGGTTTGGGGTCATTCTCCTGCGAGGCCGCCATTATTTTTTCTTTAAATCCAGCCGCCATTTGAGACACAGGCTTTGTCTCGCTTCCTTGAGCTTCAGGTTTAAAGTTTGACCTGGGTAGTCCCGGTGGCCTGAGTTCATTTTTTGGTGCTGTGGAGCCAGGCAATCTGTTGTCAGGAGGCTTTGGGAACAATGGCTTGGATTCAGCTCTTAGTCCGTCGGTAGGTTTGGGACCCAAAGGCCTAGGAAATCCAGGTTTTTCATTCGTTTCCCTGTTAGCTGCCTGCGCCAGGGCAGCAACCTTGCTGGCCACTGCATTGCTCTTCAAATGGGGTGGCTTTGGGTCCTTGTCCGATGTGTCAGGAAGAGAAGGTTTGGTGCCCAAAGGTGGTTTAAAAGATGGAGATTTGTGGATGTTGCTGGGTCTGGGAGGTGCAGCGGCATTTTCCGGGTGGTTAAATTTCTCAAATGCAGTCCTCGCCACCAACGACGGCTGTCCTGCTCCTCTGGCTTGTCGGCTGTCAACCTCCCCGGCTGGGTTGTTACTAAACTTTGCCATGATGGACTTCACATTCGTCTTGCCATCCTACAAATGCACAAAGAAGATTTTTTTTTATTAAAAAAAATAAAGAAGCCGAGTGAGAAGTTGTTTGCAGCAACGTTCGCATATACTGTACTTGGAAGGGTTTCCTGGTTTGAGGCTTGTGGCGCTCCTGATTGGTTAGAGATATCTCAGCATTAAACTTCCTGTATGGCTAAAGATGTTCAACATTTTGCTACATACTCGTTGTGGTTAAAGTATTATTTCAAGGCGTTTACTGCAGACGAGCAGTTTTGCTGACTGGATCTGGCCTTGCTATGTCTGCTGAAATTTCCCCCTTCCCAACGTATTTGCGGAACAAAGAAGTGATATTATGACCTAAAATGTATGTAGCAAGTGATACAGCTAAACCCAGCAGTTCTGTCCTCTCATAGTGCATGTGTTCTTGGCTTCCTTACAGCCTTGTGAGGTGAGTTCAATTTAGACAAAGCAAGTCTTCCTTACCTCACATTTCATGCTTCCCACCAACACGAACCCTGCACACATGCTGATTGCAGCAGACAGTTTTTGACTTTCTTATGTTTGTAGGTTGTAGCAAGCTGTGAACTGGCACTGTAGACTGAAACATGAACCAAGGAGTCTAAGAAGCATGAAGTCAGAGGCTTGGCATAAAAGCCCTGTGGGGCAATGAATGTGCAGGTCAGCATGTGCCACACACTCATCCCGTTTTGAAACACGAACCTGTAGATTTTCAAGGCAGCGTGGTCCATGAAGCACAAGAGAATGTGCCAACTGAAGAGTTATCAAATCAGGCTGACCTCATAAGGATGAGACATTAAGACCTGGGAGGTCTCTTCACTACGTTTCTATTTATACCAGTCTAGAAATCCTGCAAATGTTGGAACATGACAATGAATCATGGGCGATTTACTTTTGCCACAACCATTCACTTATTTATGAGAAAGTAAACAGGAGTTTGCGAGGGGGAAAGAAATCATTTGACTACTCCTTTCATTTGCACTATTAAAAGTTTAATTCATTTAATTTATTCAACTAATTTTTTACTCATAGCATACCCATTGAAATTAATGAACATGGGTAGCTTAGGTCCATTAATCTCAACAGGTCCACTCTGAAACCAAGCTGAATGCCGCCCCTTTATCACAATTGCACTCATTTTATTATTGTTTTGGAGCTAGTTCATTTATTTCCATAAATCTCATGCCACTGATGGGTGACCCAGGTAGGCTTCTGTTCTGTTCTGTTTCACTGCACACAGGTGGTGTAGTGACAATAAATATTTATTATTATTATTATTATTATTATTATTATTATTATTAAAACCAATCTTGGTGATTATCTCCCTTGCCAGGTAAGTATAGCTATAGCTTTGTTTGCTAGATTATTATTCTGATTACTATTTCTAAAAAATGCATTTTAATCCTATCATTACTCCAAGGACTCAAAGTGGCATACAAATTTATCCTTCTCCCTATTTTTTCCTCACAGGGTTAGGCTGGGAGGCAGTGACTGGCCCGAGGTCAACCAGTGAGCTTCATGGTTGAGGGGGGTCATAATCCAATACTCTAAGCACTGCACCACACTGGCTCTTGTTTGTAGTAGGAGTAGCAGCAGCAGTAACTAGCGCTGGGGGAGAATTCGGTTCGGTTTTACTTAATTCGCACTTAGAATCATAGAATCATAGAGTTGGAAGAGACCACAAGGGCAATCCAGTCCAGCCCCCTGCCAAGCAGGATAGAATCATAGAAAAAGCACAGCCACCTTCAACATTTGCAGTTCACCGAATTTTGCGATGCACTTCTCCAACCAATCGAAATGCATGCAAAAATGTGTATATTTGGGGGGAATACACACACAAATGCATGTATTAGTGAAAATAACATCAAAGATCAACAACCTCAGATATGCAGATGACACAACTTTGATGGCAGAAAGTGAGGAGGAATTAAAGAACCTATTAATGAGGGTGAAAGAGGAGAGCGCAAAATATGGTCTGAAGCAGTCACGAAATTAAAAGACGCCTGCTTCTTGGGAGAAAAGCGATGACAAACCTAGACAGCATCTTAAAAAGCAGAGACATCACCTTGCCGACTAAGGTCCGTATAGCTAAAGCTATGGTTTTCCCAGTAGTGATATATGGAAGTGAGAGCTGGACCATAAAGAAGGCTGATCACCAAAGAATTCATGCTTTTGAATTATGGTGCTGGAGGAGACTCTTGAGAGTCCCATGGACTGCAAGAAGATCAAACCTATCCATTCTGAAGGAAATCAGCCCTGAGTGCTCACTGGAAGGACAGATCCTGAAGCTGAGGCTCCAATACTTTGGCCACCTCATGAGAAGAGAAGACTCCCTGGAAAAGACCCTGATGCTGGGAAAGATGGGGGGCACAAGGAGAAGGAGACGACAGAGGCAGTGGAAGACAGGAGTGCCCGGCGTGCTCTGGTCCATGGGGTCACAAAGAGTAGGACACGACCAAACGACTAAACAACAACAGCATGTGTATATTAGAAGAAATGCACACTTAAATACTGTTTTCATGGAAGCTTAAAAAAATGTCTCTGAACTGAGGCAGAGTGCTGAGCGGGAACAGAAGAAGGAACTAGTATGTGAATTCATGTGCCTTCAGAAAGAAAGGCGAAGCCCATGTGATTTCTGGAACGAGAAAAGGCTGCAGTTCTTCATTTACTTAATATATTTAGGGCTAGATCCTAGGGTTATTTATTTATTTCATAATGGGTTGGTATTTTTAGAGCCACGAGTTAATTTTGTGGCAGCATTTCAGGGCAGTAGAGATATGTCCCGGCAGGACTGCTTAGCCACTGTTCAGGAAATTGTCTCTTAAAGTGATATATCAAGCCAAAAAGCACACACACTGTTCCTGCAGTAGGGACAACTAAGGGAGGCCTGCAACAAAATGTTGCAGCGTGGAATACTTCTGTTCAGGGTTCCTTGGAATCAGAGCTTAGTAAGAGTGTGATCCTTGAAGGCATTTAGCCTGCGCCCGTATCTCAAATAGGCTAGATCAGGCATAGGCAACCTTGGCTCTCCAGATGTGTTGGGACTACAATTCCCATCATCCCTGACCACTGGCCCTGTTAACTAGGGATCATGGGAGATGTAGTTCCAAAACATCTGGAGAGCCAAGGTTGCCTATACCTGGGCTAGATCTATTCTGGCTGCTAGAGACGGAAGGCCCAACTCAGCTTTGAGGTGGGCAGCCAGTGTCCCACAAGGAAAGCCCCAAAATCTGCCTCATAAATTTATTTTGTAGAACCTCTAGTTCAGATTTGAAGCCAATTCCCCATATCTCAGTCCCGTAGAGCATTGGACGATGGTTTTAGAAACAAATATCTTAATAGCTGGGTTGATTAACTGTCTGCCCTTTGAATGGAAGAAGCTATATAGTTGCCCAGTACAACCGCCAGATATTAGCTTAATTGCTTCCAGATGGGGCTCAACAACAACAACAACAACAACAACAACAACAACAACAACAACAACAACAACAGATCTGCATGCTCTTCATTCTTTTTTCCAGTTATGAGAAATTTTGTCATTTCTACCACTATGTACATATATCTTCTTAGATGTTTCTTTCCTGTTATACTTTGCATGCCTCACCTTGCTTTACAGCTAAGACAACACACCATTGTCTTGCTACTGACAAACGTCAGTGCTGGATTTTGCATATGGTTTCATTATTTGGCTATGATGGCCTGAAAAGAGAAATAAGAGCTGTTTGCCTTTGGATAAAACTAAGCTCCTTTTCTCTGTGTGTGTATGATTCAGACAAATGGAATCAACAGATTACTAAAAAGCTACAGACCAAACACAAGACAGTTGGAGAGGAGTTCCCACGTTCAGTTTCCAAATAAGTCATTTCTTTGTAAAATAACCCAAGGACAAGATCATACAGAAGGGCACCCGCTTGGCAAAAGCTACCCTAGACCACTCCATTCTCCAAAGAATGCGAAGCTGTTGCAATATGTTCTGCCACCCCTGAATCATTCTCTTTGTCCTTTACTAGTCAAATTAAGGCTTTTCACACAGTTATTTCCCCTTCAAGCCCTACATCAGCTGACATGAAAGAGAGAGAGAAGAAAGGGCAAGGAAAGAGGAAGATGAAACATTAGCCAACACTGCCGAACTTCTCTCTCTTTTCTCAACCTCTGTTTTACTGTCACAGAAGGAGAACGTACAAAAATATTCAGTGTGTGCTAACAGTTAAGCAAGCTTTGCGGTTTCCTTGCTAGGAGGACTAGGCGTACATTTATTTACAAACCAGCTAAAGTTCTGGAGCTAACACTTGTAAAGGACTCTCTACAAGTGTGTGATTTGGGCCTCCATCTTTCAAGCTGGGGTGTCCTAAGGCTATACTTCCTTGTAGCTTTCAGGGACAATTGAATGAAGCTTGGCTGAAGCACGTCTACTTTTGCCACCAGGTCTACTCACGAGCCAATTCTTGGGGCACCTTGAGAGAAGGAAGAAGCAAGGAGTCCCAGACCAAAGAGCACAGTAACCATCAGCTCCTGGAGATGGCGGGAGAGAACTGTTGGGACAACCTTCTCCTCACCTTGCCTTGAACTTCTTGAGATGTTTCTGTTACTGACTACAACAAACTGTATGAATGGAAAAGAGCTTGGCAAATGATAGTTGCCATTTTCTCCCAAATAATAGGGATCAAATTAAATGTGATATGTTTCTACAGCTCTGTATTTTTTATTTGCTGAGGAGTAACTGAAGGGCCTAAATCTAGATTAAAAATACAGAGCTGTAGAAACATATCACATTTAATTTGATCCCTATTATTTGGGAGAAAATGGCAAGAAAATGGGAGAAAATAGGAGTGTGGTATAGCTTGACCCTAGGAGATACCCAACAGAAGAAGTTAAATTTTTATTAGCATTCATTGACTAAACTTTCAAAAGTTTGCATACTTAGGGACTGGATTACCCCTACCCCCTTCCAGTCTCAAGCCCCCCTCCCTATTATGTGCTGCAACCAGGGCTAACCCTACTGTTAGGAAGGGGTGGGGAATCCATTTTGGCTCAAGGGCCACATTCTTTTCTGGCAACCTTCCAAGGGCCACATGCCAGTGGTGGGTGGGGTCAGAGGCCAAAGTGAGAGGAGCAACAAATGTAAATCAGAGTTCAAGGAGGGTGTGAAGCAGGGCTGGCGAGGGATGTGGCCTGGGGGCAGGGCCGGCCCGTCCATGAGGCAAACGGAAGCAGCTACCTCAGGCAGCGGAATCCAAGGGGCACCCATCCCAAGGAGTGAAAAATGGCAGAATCTTTAGTTACTGTCCATATATAAAGGTGGTTTATATACATCCCACCTTTTCTCTAACATGCTAACATTTTTTTAACAAGGCATTCCCTGCCCCACCAAGGTTAAACCCAGAACTATGATTTATCTGAAAGTGCTTCCAGAAAATACGACTTGTTGCTACAGGATAGGGATAGCTGGATAGCAGGTACTAATGTGATATGATAACTCTCTTCTTTATCACCTTTAATTTAGCTGGGTATCAAGATGTAAAAGAAATTCAGGAGAATAATGCACAGGGAAACTTATGTAGGATTAACCAGTGTACATTAATTCTCCTCAGTCACGAATTAACCAGGTGGCCTTAGGTAAGCGATGGTGGCCTTCACCTCAGTTCCCCATCTGTAATCCCCAGAGGAAACAGAGCTGGCCTGCATTGCTGAACAGTTGTAATGATTCCTGAGATTATGCATGTGCATTATTTTGATCACTCAAGGAAAAAAGTGCTACACAGATACTAAGTATTATTACCTCCAGTGTCCTCCGCCTGACATGTTGTTAAGAACCCCATTCATTCCAGAACAAGGCTGTACCTTCTATTCCATCTTAAATTTGCATATGTAAAACACCTGTGCTGTTATTTGTGCAACACATTTGCCCATGGCCATGAATTCACACAGCTAATCTGCTTCCTGCTCTGAGCAAATGCAAAGTAGATTTAAACAAACTGCCTGAAGTATCACGTAAACCTCCAATGGGGCACTTCTATATCAAATAAGCATCGTGGCTGAGTGGGAATTTGAACCCTGGTTTCACAAATCCTAGTCTGGCACTCTAACCACTATGCCATACGGGTTTACAAAGCAGAAGGTTCTATGCAATATTAGTCCTCCTCAAGAAATGAACGGACAGGACTGAAATTAGGTCCATGAGTTTCAACAGGTCTGCTCTGAGTACAACTGAGTTGGATACAACCTATTGAGTTGAATGTTTTAGGAGTCTATTCTACCCAATGATGCAAACTGATTAATGTGCTATTGTAGTGCCACCTGCTTGATCTTCCTATTGGTTTAAGTGGGTGGCCAGTGTGGTGTAGTGGTTGAGAGAGGTAGACTCGTGATCTGGTGACCCTGGGCTAGTCACACTTTGAAGTCTCTCAGCCCCACTCACCTCACAGAGTGTTTGTTGTGGGGGAGGAAGGGAAAGGAGAATGTTAGTCGCTTTGAGACTCCTTTGGGTAGTGATAAAGCTGGATATCAAATCCAAACTCTTCTTCTTCTTCTTCTTCTTCTTCTTCTTCTTCTTCTTCTTCTTCTTCTTCTTCTTCTCTTTCAACTTTAAACTTCAGTAAATATTAACAAAACAATGCCCCTTCCCATTAAAAAGGCATCTTTTCAAATGTGATATGAATTTGATCTCTGGTGTATGATGTTTGGTGACTCACAGGGGTACATGGATAATTTTGTCTCTGTGAATTCCTCTGCGATATGACCTCACCCTCACCTTTCAGGTTAAGGGACAAATATCCTATGGTCAAGAATCCTTAGCAGTTTAAATATCCCAAACTATGCATGTGTATTTTGAGAGAAAATACTAATGCATTAATTTATTTAACGAAATGTATGTGCCCACTGATTGTAAGAAAAACTTAAAGTGGTTTACAAAAATAATCTAATTTTTTTATTTTGTTTTTAGAGCAAGTACATATTTGAACACATATTTAAATATGCCTTTTGAAGTACCACAAGCATTTAAATCGTATATTAGAGAAAATATTCATTTAAATATGTATTTAAATACATATTTAAATACAAATATGTATTTAAATGCATATCTTTAGAGGAGTCTTGCTTTAAATGTCATAGATTAATGGGCAAAGGGATCGGAATTGAATTATTGGAGTTTTAAAAAAAGGTGAAAGTAATTTTCTTTTAAAACAAAGTTTGTCGAAAATGTTCTCCAATACCCTTTCCCTGCCCTGACTGTAAAAAAATAAAATAAATGCAAAAAGAGCACAGGGATCCCAGCAGCAGAATGCAGAAGACATCAGTGCACACTCTCCTTTCACCTACAGAAAGCCTCACGTTTCAAAGTGCAATTTCATCCTGAAAATTGCATGCATACGATTGCAAAATGCATGAGCACTTTTTGCATATTTGTAAGGAACCCAAGACTACCTCTCTGCTGAAACGCTTTCCCTCCTGCTTTGATCTTCTTGAAGCAAGGCTTAAAAACTTGCAGAGGAAGATGTATAAACTGCACACACTGCAGAATATCAAGGCCCCTTTACCTCTTCATTGCTCCCTGCTGTGCAGGAGGGGGCTCTGAGAACCTGATGAATCCCAACAGCAGGCTGCAACCAACCTGGAAGCAGGGGCTTTGCCACACCTGAGATAGCCCTGGCTGTTCTTATCTGATGCTATTTCACTGTAAAAGCAGGATTGCTGCTGAAGTTCAAGTGTGGTGTAGTGGTTAAGAGCAGTAGACTCGTAATCTGGTGAACCGGGTTCGTGTCTCCGCTCCTCCACATGCAGCTGCTGGGTGACCTTGGGCTAGTCACACTTCTTTGAAGTCTCTCAGCCCCACTCACCTCACAGAGTGTTTGTTGTGGGGGAGGAAGGGAAAGGAGAATGTGAGCCGCTTTGAGACTCCTTCGGGTAGTGATAAAGCGGGATATCAAATCCAAACTCTTCAAGGGCCAGTAGAAATAAAACAC
The DNA here is from genome assembly GCA_034641385.1 of Darevskia mixta. Lineage (NCBI taxonomy): Eukaryota > Metazoa > Chordata > Lepidosauria > Squamata > Lacertidae > Darevskia > Darevskia mixta. The sequence goes on along the minus strand of JAWWNH010000062.1, from coordinate 1,359,783 downwards.
AACAATTTTGGCAAGAAAGTCCTTATCATTTTTTTTTTAAAGTATTTCCCTACTTATCAAAAGTATTTCCCTTTGATTTTTTTGATTTTATTTCCCTACTTATCAAAAGTATTTCCTATTTTTTAAAGTATTTCCCTACTTATTCTTGTGGATGGAGGAAGAACAAAGTTCTTAGGGAAGGGGAGACATAAATTGAAGTTTGATTCCATAAAAGAGATGTTCATGCATCTCCTACCTAATGTCCACAGATGTACACACACCATACGTTTAAAGCACATTTCTAGCACACTGGGAAGAAACATGGGAACTGTAATTCACCACGTGCAGAACTATAATTCTCAGCATCCTTTACAAACTACAGTGCCCAGGGTTTGGAGGGAGGGGCTGGGAATGCGCTTTGAATGTATGGTGCATAAGCAGACTACTTTGGCCATGAGCAAGATGCCTGCCCATGTTGCAATCCTTCCTACAATATGCTGGTTCAATGGTTGGAGGTTGGCGGTTCTCTATAATGCTCTGCTAAGCACAGACTATAGTGGACACTGATAAGAGTCTCTCTCACACACTCAAGGACACACACACAGAGGGAATCACTGCATGAAGTCACTGCATGAAGTTACATCACTCTTTCTCAACTCCCAGAGTTAGGTGGAAGAGGTGCAGAGCTGATTAGGATCTTCAGGGGAAGGTCTGAAGACCGCAGGTCCACAGACAGTTTCTTGATCCAGTCAAAGCCTCAGCCCCAGAAAAGAAACAATGTGTACATAAAACAGTACTGTACTGGAGACGGCTTTTATCTTATATTTACATTTGGTCTCGTCGTACAAAAAGACGGGCTGATTAATCATTTTATCTGCAAACGTCTGCTCTGTCAAAGGAAATCACATAAAAACTATGCAGAGAAGTAATGCAAATGTTAGTCATTCCACCTTGCTACCAATTTTAATGTATTTCTCTAGTTGATATTCTTCAGTAACATATCACGTTTCTTATATCTCATCTTTCCTCCACAGATATCAAAGGGTTGTAGGTTGTTTCTCCTCCATCCCTAGATCATTTACCTTAGCAATGACCCTGGGAGGTAGGTTAGGCTGGAAGAGAGACCCTGGTCCAATATCAACCATACCCGCCAACATTCCTCAGATGAAAATAGGGACATTTCTCGCTCCTGACCCTCCTCGACCTCCCAGTTTTGTTGTCCCAACCCCTGCAGAGCATTTCCTTGACCACTACACCAGCACACACACCTTCCACCAGCCTGAGAAAACCTCTTAATCCTGTTTTTATTTTATTTAATTATTTGGTAGATTTACAGAAAAGAAAAACGCACACTAATAAATACATTTTAGAAAGGGGCAAGATTAGATGCAGACACACAAAGCATTTCTTTAAAAAACTAGACTCCTTGTACTTTGCTCTGCTCCCTCTTTCTTTCCACCCAGGACCTGTCCTCTACCTGCACCTCGGGGCCAGTGCCTCAGCAACCGTAGCCTCTCCTCCTCCTCGCCTGCTCTCCAGCAGCCGCTATGAGATGCCCAAGGGAGGAGGCTGACAGTGGAAGCCATGGGGAGGCCAAAGAGAGGCAGCAAGATGCTTCCTCACAGCTGCCACTGCTCAGGACATCTTCCTCCCTGAGCTCAGCAGCGGCAGCATTGGTGAGAGAAATAGGGACATTCCAGGATCAAAACAGAAGCTGGGAAGGCTCTTGTAATTCCGAGACTGTCCCTGGAAACTTTGAGGGCATGGATTGCCCCATGAGCTTCATGGCTAGGTAGGAGCTCCATACTCCTAGCCCAACACTAACCCATTGGTAGTCTACATGGTGTCTTGCAGATGTTGTAGACTTTATCTCCCATCGCCCCTGACCATTGGCCATCCTGACTGGGGCTGATGGGAGTTCTAGTCCAGGACATCTGAGGGGGAACATATACTGCCCCTCCTCCAACCACAACACAACTCAGTTTTATCTACAACTTGTGATGTATGGAGACGAGTGCAGCCCACCAGCTACGTATGCATGGTGGATCACCAGACTCTTGAGAAATGCATTTGTTGCAGAAAGAAAAGAAAAGGCATTGTCACAGGAACATAGGAAACTGCCATGCAGCAACTCTGACCACTGGTCCACCTAGTTCAGTATTGTCTACACTGAACGGCGGCAGCTCTCCAGGGTTTCAGACAGCAGTCTCTGCCCGCCATGCCTATAGATGCTGGAAACTGTACCTGGGACCTTTTGAATGAAAAACATGCACTCTTGCCACTGGGTGAGGCACCAGGATGTGGCTGGTGGACAGCATTTGGCTCAGTAGATCACAAGCTGCATGCAGCCTGATCGGCTGGTCTTGCTGAAAGAGGTTTGGACAGTTTCTTAGAATGCCACACAGCTGGTCTTTCAAAGATATGAAACGAAAACGCAGGCATCAGCCACTCAAAACAGTCTTACAGCTGTCTTATCACTTTAGTTTTTAATAACTATTTCAGTGAAACCGATGAAAATTAGAAGAGTCTGCACTTACCATGACAACAAAGTTCTTTGTTAGGATCACAAGCCTTCAGAAGAATGTAGTGTTAGAAGAGGAAATTTTGCTTAGTCCTTTTGCCTGGAACGGTTAACACTTTCAAAATAGGAAGTGGCCTTGGTTGGGTTTTTTTTCTAATCCAGCCTTCATAGGAAAAACCGAACAAGTGCAATCCTTAGTTTGCATATTTTGATCCAACAACTAGCACGGCTTGTAGCAGTAACCTGAAAACGCACTGTAGTGCTTGGGGGGTGGGGCAAAGAAACTGGGAAATAAACAAACAAATAATAGTATATTTTATTTTATTATTTTATTTTATTTTATTTTATTTTATTTTATTTTATTTTATTTTATTTTATTTTTTATTTTATTTTATTTTATTTTATTTTATTTTATTTTATTTTATTTTATTTTATTTTTTTATTTATTTTATTTTTTAATTATTTGTACCCTGTCCATCTGACTGGGCTGCCCCAGCCACTTTAGGTGGGAGAATACACGAATAACTAGAAAATCTCTAGCACTATATTATTGCACACGTTTCCCGTTTTATCTTTTGGGTTTTTTTGTTCTTGCTTTTCTAGGAGTTGCAACAGGATAGTTGATTTACCATATTTTTCCATATGTAATACGTCCCCGTGCATAAGACAACCCCTATTTTGGGGGACTCCAAATTTAGAAAACGGGGGGAGATGGCCCAGAGTTGTTGAGCTTTTTTGGGAGGGATTGCTGAAAATCGTCTGACCGCTCGCAGGCAGCAGCTGCCAATCACCAGCCCAACAGAGCAACTAATGAAGCAGAATGATGTGTGGACAGTCTAGCATTTGTGATTGCTCTCAATTTCTCATGTTTCCAGGCTTACTGTAAGCTTGGTTCTCCACATTTCCACATCAATTTGCATTTTTTAAAATAAAAAAATTATATCTTATGAAAATTCATCCACATTTTAATGTGCATTTCTCTTAATATACACATTTGTCTTTGCCTAATACAGTGGTACCTTGTGTTACGTACCACCCCCCTTACAAATGCTTCAGGTTACGTGCTCCGCTAACCCGGAAGTAGATGCCACTTGTTGCGACCTTTGCCCCGGGATGCGAGTGGAAGTCGCGCTCCGGCAGCATGGCAGCAGCGGGAGGCACCATTAGCGAAAGTGCGCCTCATGTTACGAGCGGTTTCCGGTTACAAACGGACCTCTGGAACGGCTTAAGTACGTAACACGAGTTACCACTGTATATACTTTTCTGCAAAGCAATTTCCTATAACATAATGCATCTTTTATGTTATTTTCACTAATCTATGCACACCAGTACATGCATTTTTGCACACATTATTTGCACTGCTAAATTTGGAGAAGTGAAAATTTCGCATATTGTTTTGAAAAGTGGGAATCAGGTCAGTTTGCACTTAAATGTGAACTGACTCATTCCCCACCCCCACTCCCCATCCATTGTATATGGTCCAGTATACAGTAAATCTACCATTAAGGTACGATTATTTGTCAAGACATGCTGCAGAGAACATCCACAAAAAAAGCTTTCCAATCTGGAGGATCCCAACGATGTTTCTCTGCAAGAGCTCACTGGAATAGAAAAGGCCCTTTAGGCCAGATATCACAAGACGGGCCATGCCTAGTGATATTTCTTTTGGAGGTTTTTCTTTCCTGGAAATGCAGTCCCAGAATGCTCCCCCCCCTCAAAGTATTTCCAGCTTCAGTAGCATTTTGCTATGTGGCACTGAAGGAAGGGGCAGGTACTGTTTGAAAAACACACATCCAACCAACATCCCTGCCAAGCTTATCATGATTTCACTTCATATTTAGTCAAGATCTCTGGACTTCAAAGTGGAAAAGCATCATATTTTGCATTCATTTTGGGGACTTGTAAGTGAAGTAAATCACGACCTAACAGCAGGGCCGTCTTAAGCTTATCTGGTGCCGTGGTGCAAGGATCCCTCCCGCGCCCCCACCCCCACCCCACCCCCACGTTTCCCTCTGGGCGGGCAGCTGCTGGAGGGCGGCTCCTTGGTGGAACGGAGGCTCCAGGTTGATAAGACTAGCAAATTCAGCAACAGCAGCTCACAAGCCCCCTGCCAAAGTAAGGGGGTCTGGAGTTGCCAAGGGTGCAAATTCCCCCAGTGCGTTTGGGAGACGGGGGTGGGGGGCGTGCTGCCTTGCGAGTAAGTTCGTGGCCGCACTTTCAGCTGCGCAGCCCGCTCCTCCGAGGCATGTGGGCTCGGCGTGTTTACTCCGCAGCAAACACGAGGAGGGCTGCAGGGCTTGGCGCAAACTTTGCAGCCAGGTATTCCGCTTTGGCTGGAGAGGGCTGCTGATGGAGGCGGGTGAGGGCGGCGCTGCCAGCGGGGCTGGAGGGCGGCTCCTTCAGCAGGGAGGAGGCTCCGGGCGCAGCGTGGCATGACAGAGGTGGACGAGGGCGGCGAGCTGATGCCGGGAAGCACTGCGTCCAGCCTCCGCCTCTTCCCTGGTGCCCTCCGGAATGTGGCACTGTGGTTCCCCACGCCACTAGCCTCTATGGCTAAGACAGCCCTGCCTAACAGTTAGATTTGTATGCATGCGGGTAAATACTGCAGACAGCTACAGAAACAGGTCTATGTAGTGAGCTAGAGTCTGAATTCTGAGAGGAAAGCAGCAGCTGCTATTTTAGTTTAGTATCAAAGGGAAAAAGTTTTAAAAACAAAAAATAACCACCTGAGTTTGCAAGTAATTCCAGGAAGAACTGGTTGCTGAGTGATTGAAGTTTTTTGTATGCTGGTTCGTTTTAAGATGAACAGATAAAGGTAAAAAAAAAAAAGAATGCCCTAGATTCTCAAAGATCATCTATTTGAGGCATCTTCTGTTGCGAGAGTGGGGGACTTTGGGCCCTTCAGTTGTTGCTGAACTACAACCCCCATCAGCCCTGGCAAGTCTGGCCGATTGCCAGGGATGATGGGAGTTGTAGTCCAGCAACACCTGGAGGGCCAGGGGTTTTGTTTGTTTGTTTTGCCGAACTGTCTGTCCCCTTTCTGGGACTGGCCGCGGATGAGGTTAAGGCAAAAAGGAAAGAGGATTGTAACTCAGCTGGTCCCATGCAAAAGGAAGGTCATATCTGCCTGCTGTCCTGTCTGAATCTTCCATTTTGGTCAGGAAGATGGATGACTGACAAAGCAGGGAGTTCATACTTGCTGTGAACTGAACACGCCCCAGAGCTCCTGCAAAGGTAGGTGCTTTCTCCAATTGTTTGACCCACACCTTGTAACAAAAGGGGCTTTCACTTCCCATCTCTTCCCTGCAAGGTAAAGAGGCTGGGAGCCCCACACTTCCTCAATTCATGAACAGACTTCCACCACCTCCCATTTAATTCCCTTGCTCCCCAGCTGCTAGATGGCTAAGAGCTTCAGATATTAAACTGAGGGTCGGGGCATACTGTTACCAAGCCCTCTGGTCTTGCTAGCAAAGGGACCAAAATCTGAACTTTCCGCTTACTTCCCCTTTACACTTGGGGCATGCAGAAGTGGTTATCCTTCCTTAGCCAAATACAGAGCCACCTTCAGAGTTTCCAGTTCAAGACTTCTGTTGGAGGGATTCAAGACAGAGGAAGTAACAGAAACAAGAGGTTGCATTAAGATAAAAATAAAGTCTTTTCTAACTCGTCCATAGTATCCTGATGGAGGAATGGGTGGATCTGTCAGTTTTGGTTTCTCCCAGCTTCCCATCCTAACCTTAAGTTAGTTCTCTATATTTCTGCATCAGTTTGTGTGTGTATGTGTGTTTTTTAAGTGATCATGAAAATTCATAAGCATTTTACTGAACCAGAGCTTCTTGTTGAAGGCAGCTCCCCTTTCTCCTCCCTCTTCCTCCCCAGACCACAAATGCATCTCAGATACCTTCCCTGGTGTGTGTTGTTCTTTCTACATGCTTCTGCTTTCCCAATTTAGCTGTTCTAACATCTCCCCAGCCCCATTTTCCCAGTAGGTTCTTACTAAGCTACGGGTTAGAAGATCTAGGAAAAGGGGCTCCAAACCTTGGGAGATAGGCAAATCAGTTTTATTTCCAGGGCTTGACCATAGCTGTCAACCCTCCCTTTTTTTGCGGGAAACTCCCTTATTCCAATGCCGTTTCCTGCTGCTATCCCGGATTGTTGATATCCCTTAAATTTCCCGGATTTCAAAGGAAGCAGCTCCTCTCCCTCCCTGCCAGCCAGGGAGGCTCCTCAGCTGCGTTGCTCGGCTGCCAATAAGGAGTCTGAGACCGACTGGGGGCAGAGCTTGCATGCCTTGTGCAGCCAGACCCTCACGCCCAACCAGACAGACAGCCTGCCTGCCGTCTACGTGCTCGCTCTTTCGCTCACCCGTTCACGCGCAGCCTCTGGAACGCAGGGTGGCGAGGCTACTTGGTGCCATTGCACCGCCCTCGCGGCATCCCTTATTTTCAAATCCGAAAGTTTGAAAAAATCCCTTATTTTCAAATCTGAAAGTTGACAGCTATGGGCTTGACACATTTTCATAAGCCCCATTTATTCATTAAAAAAATGCGCACAAATCTTTGCTCTCAAAAATATACCATTCTAGATGAATTTCTAGATGCACACAGACTTTGAATGTATTCTGGTGTTTCTTTTGAGCCGAAGACTGGTGTCAAAACATTCAGAAAGTGTGACAGCTGGTAAATAGCTTAAGTCCAGACCCACATGTTAGTCTAGGAGGTTGGGATCAGATCATTTCTTATCAGTGATGTATTTATTTATTGCCTGAAGGTTTAAAATCTGCGTTTCAGATCAAACTGGTTATTTGTGAAGGATGGTGGGGATGGGTTGGATTTTACTCTGAGGACACTATGGGGGAATAGCTGGGGTTGGCAAATGGGGACGCATCTTTCCATGTGCGGTGACTCTGAAAGCAGGGAAAGAAATTTGTCAAATCAGGTGACATTCTGTGGGAAGAGTGCTCCAAAAACAGGGGGCTGGCACCGTAAAAATTAAATCTCTTTATTTAATTTGATTCGATTACAGGTAACTAGCAACACATTTAACTTCTGCACACTCAGCTTTACACACTTGGCCAAAAAAATGAGAGAGGGTGGAAAGGGGGGGGACATGCACCCAGAAAAAAGACTTTGGCAATCCCACCTGCCATTGAAAATTGTGTTATCTGAAATGCTGTGTTAATTATATATATGTTGCAGATCTTTTCCTGCCCTAGGACTAGCAATTGCTTAAGGAGCATAGACCCTGTCCATAAGATAAGCTTTTGCCCAGCAAATACATTTTCATTTTTCCTGGCATTTGGACATTAATGCGATTTTGAAGCGATTTTGATTGTATCTGGTGGCTCGTGTTGCAAATGGAAAAGATGTTTTTAAGAACCGGTAGTAGATTACTTCGGATAAAGCCCTTTAATGTTTGCTATTGTCTGAATTGATGTATTTGGAGTCACTTTGAGACGCTTTTTGTAAAAAGCAATAAACTGAAAGAAGTACAACTTTTGCCTGGTCACTTGCAGGCAAAGCTAATTTGCCTCAGATACCTGTACTTAAAGCAGTGTTTAATACAAAGTGAGGCTTAGGGGACCTGGGCTCCCTGACAGTTCTTAAGAAAGTATACATGCAAACAAGTGCTATTTCTGAGTTTTTCAAATAAATATTACAAAGAACAAACAGCTGAACACGGGAGGGTAATAAAATCTCCGATATCCAGTTTGATGCTCAAAATCTGCTCCTGAATACCCTAAGCTTGGGTTGTAGATAAGGTAGTATTTGGGGGAAACCGAACTGCAGCAGAAAGGAAACAGCACTCATTGTGATGAATACATATCACAATGAAAATCGCTGCCATCTTACATCCCTTCTCACTATAAGGCAGCTGCCTATGTTTGCATTTATGCACCATCTGTAAAAATTTGCAAATCAAGCAGATTTTTAAAAACCCTTAAGTCTTCCGTGGTGTTCTCTTTTCCAATGGAAGCCATATTTGCCTAGCACCACCTCTGGAACTTTTCACAACTCTGGAAAGTTGGAAGCAGGCAACAATGCAAAAAAACCAAAACCCTGTCAATGTTGTGGGTTTTTTCCCCCCATAGGCAGCCAACTTTTAATTTAAATTCTAACTCTGCAAAGTCATCCAACTCACTGACTCGTCCTAAGAGACCCCCCCACCCCCGCAAGTGTATTTGAAAAACAAAGTGCTGCTTTGTTAAGAGAAAGAAGATGCCAGATTTTTAATCCCAGCTGGACAGTAATTCTGGTCACTAAGGCATTTTTTTAAGGAAACAAAAGCCAAATAAAATAAAAAAGACATTCAACAAACATGTCACTGAGAGTGACTCATGTCCAACGTTTGATGTAGATGATGCTACAGTTCTTTTACAGAATGGGTTGCTTCCCTGCCCAACTCCACCCCCTCCCCAGTTTGCCCAATGTCAGCATTGTTCAGCTCAGCCGAACAATTCACAAACCCATTAATTTTAAATAACTTTGCAAATTTCAGTGGGATTTTTCAGGGACTTCATTGGTGGGAATGGCTGCCGTCTGTATGGCACCAGGAAGTGGGCAGAAAACATCTTCCATACTGGCAAAATGCCTGCCTTTACTTAGTGATGGGAAAAAGCACAGAAGTTGGATAAAAACGAAGCAGTTGAAAGTTGGCTTTTGCTATGTTTAAAGCAGGGATAGTTAAGCTGTTGCCCTTCAAGATGTTGCTGGACTCCAACTCCCATCACCTGCAGTCACTGTGGCCAATGGTCAAGGCTGATGGGAGTTGTAGTCCATCAACATCAGGCGAGCCACAAGTTTTCCATTCCCTCCTGACCTAAAACTTCTCTCCCAAACTAGGAAATTGCTAAAGATGAAATACAATGAAACGCAGTAGGAGTGATAGGAGGAAGTCAACTAAGATGATAAGGAAAGAAGAAGGGGAAAAGAAAGATGTATGTGTTTATTGTTGTTTATGTATTTGTTTTAGTATGTGATAAGTGTGAAGTTGTGTTTATATGTATGGAAAACCTAATAAAAATTATTTTTAAAAAAGCAAAACTTCTCTCTCAAACATCCTCCATTGCAATCTCTCAGGAAGGCTGAGAGGTTCTTTCCCTGTTCGTATATTCTTATTTCCTCTTCCTCCCAACAACGAACTATTTCAAAGGCCCAACTAGATTGCATCTTATATACCAATAGCAAATTTGTTCTTTGAGTGCTTGTCCTTATATGGCAAAAAAAAAGCACTGCTCACACAAGAGAGGAAGGCAACAGGAGGGTTGAAATAACCCCAAAGTTTGCAGAAGTTTGAGGGAGAAAACACTTCTTTTGCAGGCACACTTGGTTGGGACATGAGGTAGGACTTCTCTACTGCAGCACTCAGGTTAAAGGACTCCCTCTCTAAAGAGCAGGAGTGGGGAACTTCAGGACCGAGAACCCTCCAGAACGTTCAGTCTGGCCCATGGAACTCTCCTTAGGGCACACCCTGCTTTGTAGCCCAATGTTTTTGCCTTGCTGGAATGTGTCCTTGCAATCTGGCAATGTCTCTCGCTTGGGCTGATGGAGGATAGAAAGGGGTGTGTGAGAGAGCACTAAAAAGGTAAAATTGGCATTTATTGCTGCACTCGCTTTTGCTTCTGACCACTCTCACCACTCCTTCTCCTTCTCCTTCTCCTTCTTCTTCTTCTGCGATCACTCGTAGCTGAGTAAGATTGTCTTCCATAAACACGGCACTCTCACCACTAGTATGTGGCCCTCAAAAGGTGTCCGGGAAGGGAATGTGGCCCTCCATCTGGAAAAGCTTCCCTACCCCTACTAAAGAGGTTTGTCAGGCTTCCCTCCTTTTAAACGAGCTGTTCAGACTTCCACCTAGTATTTAGCCAGCAAAAAAGAATAAGAATAACAATTATCCGGTAAATCCATTGTCTCTCCTTGGTGACTATGCTTCGCTGTTTTATTCTGTTCTCAGTTCTATTGTATTTTGATTGGTTTCTGTTGCATTACTTTTGTGGTTGGATGGGAGCTGCCTTGGGGGGTCCTTTTGGGGCCCAAAAAGTAGAATATAAATGATTTTACAAATCTATCAAGCCCTGCACTGAGCAACTTGGAGAAAGGGTGACACACAAATTTAACACAAAAGTATCAGCAATAAATAATACAAATGTATTGTGCCGAGCCAGTCATCAGCTGAAATTTATTTTCAACTCTTTTTAAAAAAAAGAAAAGAAGAAAAGAAAAGAAAAGCAAATTAACACAAGCAGGTACTGTTAAGGTTCCAAGATTTTCTGGCTTATCTTTCAAATCTCTTTGGCAGCTTGAAGTTTGCTGTGGAGATCTGAGGGTCATTCCAGTTGTTTCGTGTTCCTATCAGACACCTGTGAAAAGACACACAGTCAGCTAGAATGATCAACTAACCAGAGAATCTTCCATGCAGGAGTGGCCGGTATAATATGCAGAGAGCTTTGCAATGTCAAAGCAGGCTGGCGGCTCCCAAATAACTTGAGATCGACGCCATAGTCAAAATTCTGCACATGTAAGTTGCCTCAAAGGTCACATCCACCCCACACATTTAAAACACATTCAATGCACATTTAAAACACATGGCTTCCCCCAAAGAACCCCAGGAACTGTAGCTTGGTACGGGTGCTGGGAATTACAGCTCCACAAAGGGGAAACTACAGTTTCCAGAATTCTTTTGGGGAAACCATGTGTGTTGAATGTGCTTTAAATGTACGTTTTCGATGCAACCTATTTAGTCAGTGGGCATAACTTGTAAGGGCTCTTTGTGTGCAGAGTGGATGGCTCCACCAGGGGGTGCTGTTGACCGCCATCCCTCCCTCCTGCACCTGGTATTCTATTTTTAAAAGCCTACATTGTATGATGTCAGGTAAGGGGCAAGTGGCCTGGCTGAAATGGCTTGGTGAGCCAAACGGGAAGGCCTGGGAGGTTTTGCCAGAGGCAGGATTAGGGCAGTGCTACCAGTTTCTCCATAGGGATATGGGTGGCGCTGTGGGTTAAACCACTGAGCTGATCAGAAGGTTGGCGGTTCGAATCCCCGCGATGGGGTGAGCTCCCGTTGCTTGGTCCCTGCTCCTGCCCACCTAGCAGTTCGAAAGCACGTCAAAGTGCAAGTAGATAAATAGGTACTGCTCCGGCGGGAAGGTAAACGCCGTTTCCGTGCGCTGCTCTGGTTCGCCAGAAGCGGCTTTGTCATGCTGGCCACATGACCCGGAAGCTGTACGCCAGCTCCCTCGGCCAGTAAAGCGAGATGAGCGCTGCAACCCCAGAGTCGTCTGCGACTGGACCTAATGGTCAGGCGTCCCTTTACCTTTACCAGTTTCTCCACACTGGGTGCAGAGCTGAGGGCAGGGCGTTGCAACTATGGCATAATGCATGCACAGAACAGAAGGTGAGAGGCGGCGGGGACCCCCCCCCCCAAATTTTGGCCTTGCTGAAATGTGAAAGACCCAAGTCTGCTCCCTTCATGAGGGAGGCCTATGGGCTCAAGGTTCCCCACTCATGACCTAGAATGTAATTTGCGGTCACCCTGTAATAACAACAATAAAGGTTCAACATTGTGCTAACACAAATGTTCTGTCAACACAAGTATTTCTGCTTGCCCAGTGGAACAATCTTCCCTCTCCTCTTGCGTGCTGATCTGGGGGTTCTCCTGCCCCACCCAAGTTGGACTTCTATTTATTACACCCACTGAGTAACTACAAACCTGCTTTGGGTCTTCTACACCATTATTTAATGTCAGCAGCACAATAGCCCACTTCCGAGTCAGCTCCCGCACAGTCCTTGCCCCCATGAGCCTCAGGATTATTGCACTGCCTTCTCCGAGTGCGTTCTCCTTGCGCACAAGCCAACCAGGTAGACCAGCAGCTCCAGCCGCCATCGGTGCCAGTCGGGACTGAATTAAAGATTGGAGTGGAAAATATTTTGAGTCTAACATAAAAACAAACAAACTTGCATTGCAGTTACTTCGATGTTGAAGTAACTACCTTCGTGTCTGTAAGCCCAAGTGGTCAGTCAGGGTGCAATTTGGGATAGGGGTGTTTCTTAGGTGGATAGGGGATCTCTGCTTCCACAGAACAGCTACAAAGCAATAGGACAGGGTGTCGTTTTATGTGAAGGGCTGGGCAGGAGAGGAATGCTTAACCCTTCCCACCACTTGTTCCTTTCCCTCACAACTCCTCCCCCAGGGCGCTTTTCTACCTGACACAATGGCCAACGTCTCTGGAACTCCAACTTCTCTAACTATGTTAATGAATTTATGAAGAAATTATGAAACTACATAAAGAAGAATTGCAATGAAACCCAGGAAGGGGAGTTCGGGGGAAGTCACCCTAAGATGTTAAAGGAAAAATGTGAATTTGATATGTGATATGATTACCTTTATTGTATTAAGATGGGGGGGGGATTTGTATGTGTGGAAATTTAATAAAGATTTATATTTTAAAAAAAGGAAAAATGTGAATTTGATATAAGAGTTGTTTGTGTTTGTTTTTGTTTTTGTATTTTATGTTTATATCTTATAAAATGAATAAAAATATTTTTTTTAAAAAGGAACTCCAACTTCTCTGCTGTAGATTGTGCCCCAACCTCTGCTGTTTTCCACCAGTTTGGTAGAGTTTCTAGGTTCCAGGTTTAGAGATGTGAAGGCCCAGAGAATATCTTGGTGACAGCTATATTGTTCATACAGGGACCCAGGTGGCGCTGTGGGTTAAACCACAGAGCCTAGGGCTTGCTGATCAGCAGGTCGGCGGTTCGAATCCCTGTGACGGGATGAGCTCCCGTTGCTCGGTCCCAGCTCCTGCCCACCTAGCAGTTCGAAAGCACGTCAAAGTGCAAGTAGATAAATAGGAACCGCTCTGGCGGGAAGGTAAACGGCGTTTCCGTGCGCTGCTCTGGTTCGCCAGAAGCGGCTTTGTCATGCTGGCCACATGACCTGGAAGCTGTACGCCGGCTCTCAGCCAATAAAGCGAGATGAGCGCCGCAACCCCAGAGTCAGGGGTCCCTTTAGCTTTACCTATATTCTTCATAACACCTGCTTTTCTATGCAAAGGGTTTTTTGCAGCTGCATTAAACTATGCAATTCCACTACCCCGCATCTTAAGTGGCATCGTCCAGGAACAATTCCATCACTGTTCGTATGAGCAAAGCCCTAGTAAAGGGTTAGGTGGGATAATGGCTTTATCTTCGCAGCTCACTTGTCCTGAATAGAATACGGAGATGAACCCTAAATTCTTGATCTGCTGCTGACCTGGTGAAAAAGGCGCTGTGGGTATCTGGCAGGCCTCTCCCTTGAAGTAAGGGGGGCATCCGCATTCACACCTTCCATTCAACAGCATGACAGTGCCGCCATTTTGACAGGGCTGGCATTTGCAAACACTATATTCAGCAACGTAGTCCTCCACAGCTCTGTCGAGATTCTGCCTCTTTACGGTGGCGTTGGGAATCGTCACCGGGATGAGAGTAGAAATTGGGTATGGCTGCAGACACAAAAAATAGGGAGTTTTAAGAAAGATGTATGCCATGCAAAAGTTGCAGGATACCAGCTTACTCTCTTTGAAGCAAAACAAAAAAATGGACTAAAAAGCTGTCTGTTTTTTCTGAACGTAAACAATTCCTCACCTCGCCAAATTCGAAGCTTACTTCAAGTAATAGCTCTTCCTTCTTTTGGCATATCGTCACCCCTGGGGAAACCTGTGGTTTAGCGCTGAATCGGAACAAATGACCATTGGATTTTTCCATAGATTGCTGTTTGTTCTGATTTCGCGCTAATCTGATTTCGAAAGTGTGGGGCAAGTGCAAAACTACAAGCTGTGCTTTCAAGGCATGGGGCAAGCCGAGGTACAGACAAGCCCTTTGTCCCTGCACAGTCTCCACAGTGTCCTTCTTTGCCACCTTTCTCTCACACACTTCCCTAGCTTTTCTTTATCACTCTTAGAGCCACCTTGATCTGCTTCCCACCCGGCTGGCCACCTATTGATACAGACTCCCCTTGCCAAGCACAGGCTTAGCAAACACCGCCGGCGCCTGGGGTGGACCAAAGTTGTTGAGCTCTTTTTGGGAAATAAAAGTTGAATCCCACCCAGTAGGCGACAGAAAGAGATGCGACCTTCCCCATATTCACAGCGGAGCCTTAGCATTTTAGCCTCATGGATATAAGCTAGTTAACGCCATAACCCCCAATGAACAAAGGAGACTGTTATGCATTTTCATTCAATACACAGCATTCCAAACAAATGACCCATAACTCAGTCAGTAAAGCATGAGACTCTTAATCTCAGGGTTGGGGATTTGAGCCCCACGCTGGGCCAAAGATTCCTGCATTACATTTGATTCTAAAGCCCAGGGATATCTACTTCCTCATGTAATACACCAGTGATGTCCAACTGGTCGATCGCGATCTACAGGTTGATCGCCTGTGTGATCTTGGTAGATCGCGCTTGATCCTGGTCGATCTCGGGGACATTACTGCCTGTGCTAGGTCCCTCCTTTGTTGCATGCGATCGGCATTGCTGCACTTTATGGTGAGCAGTTTTTCTCCTTTTACCCTCCAAAAAGTTCAACAACTCTGGTCTCTCCCCCCTAAAAAAAGCTAAAAAAAAACATCCTCCTCCCTCCAATGACAATGGGGAGATCACTGCCAGTTATTTTATACTGGGAGTAGATCACCGCCTCTTGTGAGTTGGATGTGCCTGTAATACACAATCACCCATTAAACAAGGTTCATATGATCAGTCTAGGACAGCAAAGTCCAATTCCTTCACAATACCCTAGCATGGAAAGCACCTAAAATTCCTTGGCTCTTATATTCAGGTGAAAATTGTGCTTACCTCGGAAACATAACACTTGCCTATTCACGGTTCAGCAATGAATAAAGGTCATTTCAAGGGGGCAGCATTTACAGCAGGGGTGACTGACATTTTGGCCTAAGGACCTTAGTCGCTCTCGGCCAACCGTCTGAAGATGCACATGCCGGTGGTGCTTGTGCTTGAAAGCAGATGTTGCCACACACACACTCTTACATGTGCACCCAGCACATTGCACACAAACCAAGGCACTCAGTCACCAACTGCAGCGGATCCATGCAGACCAAGCGGAGGAGGAATGGTGTTTATTACCCCTCCCTGCTCATAAAATAATAGATCTGATGAGAAGGGAAGGGCGATGCGCATCCTCACCAGGGATGAGCCATGTCTGCTCTCCCACTTATCAATATGCTCATCAGTTTAGGAAGAAAACCCTCTTACTTCGTATTGTATCACTGAGGGAGCATCAGGGAGCGTCGCTGCCCACTGGACATAGTCTTCCACGTCAACGACACTGTGACCTCGCGACAGCTTTTCCTTCAGCCTAACCAGAACTTCACTCTTCCCCCCGTGAACGAGAGATATCACATCGTGGATAATTCCGTTGCTAGAGGTGTTGCCCGCTGCAGAGGAAAGAAACAGGACAAGGATGGACCAATGTCCCTCGGGATGTTGTCTCACCATCATTCTGACCTTCTTATGCAGACAAACACCTGGAAAGGCCCAGAACAACAAGAAACCCCCCCACCCTTTGCCAAATTCATGACAACATATGTATTGTGGGACACTCAAATCTGTGATATTGTGCAATCTCCTTTTTTTAAATGCATTTGATTAAATTTCCACAAATTTCACATTAATGTTTCAATACATAATAAATTTTTATTTGGTTTTATTGACTTCCCATCCCATTTTATTGACTATTTTTATTTGGTTTTATTGACTTCCCATCCCATTTTCCATGGTGTTTTTTTTATTCCACCCCTTTACTGCACCCTATCTTCCATCTTTTATATCACAAGCATAATAGAATAAATCTCTAGTTCTTTCTGTTGCTCATAGTTCAAATCCTGCTCGCGAATTCATAATATTGTAATATTTCTTTAATCCAATACGGTATTAATATTGGATTATCATATTTCTTTAATCCAAAAAGGGCTTCCATTCTTCCGTAAAACAGTCATTATTAAGTTCTCTTATTTTAGCTGTTAACTTTGATGATTCAGCATAGTCCATCACTTTACTTACTCATCTTTTAAATTTCTTTTGGAACGGATGATGTAAAGATAAATGAGTGCTGAAAGTGCCCCCCCTAGCCACAGGGCTATATCATGCCACCTTTGCAACAGGGGCACATTTGCCATTGCCAATGCTAGCTTGGACATGAAATTTTCAGAAGAGGGTGTGCCCAAATATATAGCCCCCTTTTTTGTGTATTTTCAACATAAATCTTTAAATATATGGATATATTTACCATTTCTAATCTTGTTACTTTTGCATTCACCTCCTTTGCCGGTATGTTTGACTTCAAATGTGCCAGCTGTTAAACTAAAATCTGTATTGTAACCCAGGCAATCTTTTACGTCTTCGACGGTGACTCCTGCAAACAGAGTTAGAAACAGACATTCAATAAAAGATGGAAGGAGGGAAAGGCTCATTAACAAATTTCCTGAACCATGAAATTATATTTGGAAAGGCAATCAAGTTGTACCCATAAGAAAAAGCAGCAAAGACTTTTTAGTTTTCATTTATGGGCGATATCCAGTCATGTCATAATGACTAATGTTATGTTTTCTGGACAGCATGGAGTTAACTATACACCAGGCGTTCTGATTCTGGGAGCTCTGCCCACTGTATCCGGGCATTTTCCTTTGTCTGAGGCAAAGGGGAGGTTCAGTTTCACTTTCCCCTTCTTGCTGAGAGAGTGTGTGTTCTGTAGTGCTAGAGATCGTATCATAGAGAGAATGGAGTTTGACTCCTCAGGTTTTTGTTTATGCTTCAATAAAATCATGCTAGTTTAGAAGCAACAGTGTGGAGCTGAGTTATTTGCGACACTGGAGAAACAGACCTTATTTTGCCATACTGACGCTGCGCGATTCTGCTGAGTCCAGCACGGCTGAGGGAGCAGCCTGCACAGAGGAAACGTGGCTGGACGCCATTGTGGAGCCAAGGGCTCGTTAAGAAGATTTATGACTGCTCCGGGCAGCAGTCCAACGTGGATCAAAGACTCCACTACAGGGCCGCACTCACATTTTTCACAACTAATGCCACATTTTTTATGCTTTTCTCGCCTCCTGTCTTTATATAACATTATCCAGCCAACAATATATACCACGGTTACGTAAATACAAGAGCAAACTCACACTGAACGTAACCTGCTGAACATAATTAAAGATACAATTGGATCATAGCCAAAATTGTATAATGATAAGGAAACAACAAATAAAGAGCGACCAAGCGGGTAGTAACATCACAGTACTAGTTCAAAAAAGTCATTGCAGTCTTAGTGATTCTTATAAATGAAGGGAGCCAACAGGTGCAAAGTCTCCTTACATTCGGTGTGAGCTTGTTTATATAACATTAGTCACAATTTTGCAATTGAGGACTAGTCTAATTTAAGCGTTTTCAGCTCTTGTGATAGAAATTCCAGCTTTGCTAATACATCAAAGGTAACACCAGCTGATTGGTTGGTTGGTTTCTCTTACAAGCGGTGACTTTGCTTTAGGCTGCACAAACAGACCAATAATCACTTATCGGTTTTGGATTGTTTATTTTGTGATAGTTTATTGCCATAGATATTGGTTATGTAAAAGTATGTTTACTAGTTTTTTTGTCCATAGTTCAGTATTATTATCAGATAGGGTAGCACCCAGCCTGAATTGGATCGGAGTATAGCCTTTGAAATTAATGGAACAGTTCCTACCTTCACTTCTCATTGTTTGGTTGTCCAGTACATACATTAGTTCATATTTCCCGCCAATCGTTCCCTTCTGTGCGAAATGAGTTCCGTGCATTTCCAAAAATTTAAAATATTCTCCCTTGTCGTATGCACTGGGCAGGTATTTTACATCTTCGAGGAACGTGTCGGTCAGGCGGACGTCACGCCTTCGCATTTGAAAGGTTCCCAGTTCGATGTTTCCTTTCACGTGAAAAAATGTTTGATGCTGTAATGCAGAATGACGGGGTTAATCTTCTGCCAGTGGGAAAATGAGAGGACCAGATGTTCTCCCATCTCTAGGGTGACAATGTGTCCTACATTATGGAGGGAAGTCTTCCGTTTGATGGCATCCTCCCTTTGGAAAGGATTCCAAGCACTATTGTTCCGCAAGTGGGTTAACTTGTCGGGGGCTAGACTCCTTGTCAAAATTAAAACCCGCAGTGCTCAATAAGGGTAGCATGTTGGAATGCTGCCCCAGAAGTCACACCTACCAACCATCCCTCTTCAACTTTTCTCTTTAAAGCAGAAGAGTTGAAGCCTCTACTGCCTCCCCATATAAAAGGACCTGGACCCTGCAATCACCATCTGAGGCCCTTCTTCATGTGCCTCCTCTATGAGAGGCCCAGAGCACAGCAACATGAGAGCAGGCCTTTTTTGTGGTGGCTCCCTGCTTGTGGAATGTTCTCCCCAGGGTGGTTCACCTGGCGCCTTCTTTACATATCTTTAGATGCCAAGTGAAAACGTTCCTCTTCTCCCAGGCCTTTGGCCAATTAAATAAACTATGGCCTTTTAAACTGTGCGTGTATGGCATGGGTAGGCAAACTAAGGCCCAGGGGCTGGATGAGGCCCAATTGCCTTCTAAATCCAGCCCGCGGACAGTCCGGGAATCAGTGTGTTTTTACATGAGTAGAATGTGTCCTTTTATTTAAAATGCATCTCTGGGTTATTTGTGGGGCATAGGAATTCGTTCAGTTCCCCCCCCCTAAAATATACTGTATATTCCTGCATATAAGACTACTTTTTAACCCAGGAAAATCTTCTCAAAAGTCGGGGGTCGTCTTATACACCGGGTCATATTTCTTATACGGCGAGTATTTCCCAAACTCTATATTTTAACTGGAAAGGTTGAGGGTCGTCTTATACGCCCAGTCATCTTATATGCTGGAATATACGGTACTGGTAGTCTGGCCCCCCACAAGGTCTGAGGGACAGTGGACTGGTCCCCTGCTGAAAAAGTTTGCTGACCCCTGGACTGTATAGGTTATTGTTTTCATTTCTTATTATGGTAAGTATTTTTATATTGTAAATCACCCTGTGATCTTCGGATGAAAGGTTGTATAGAAATAAAATATTGCCTGGTGAAGCTTCACCAGTGAATTCCTGCCTGCTCTACAGTTATCAAAGGCCCAAAGTGGCAGGGAATTTGTTTTAATTAGACAATTTTGCTGAGGTTGATGGAAACCTCTACAACTTTCACATTATTCCTCATTCAAGAGTCATTGGTGTATATGCAAACATGCCTCTGGAAAAAACTCTAAACATATTCCTAAGCATCAGGGTGGAAGGGGCGGTCTTACACTCCCCAAAACAAAACTTAGTTTCAATGGACCCCTCAGCTAGGGGATTAAGGACCACATGGACTGACTCAAAAAACTTTGCATACATATCCAAGGAGGATGAAACAAAAATGAAGGTGAGAACAGCTCCTCCCCTTGGAACATTTTTAGGCCCCTCAAACTATTAGGGGAGATTAGCATCCACACGAAAGGTTGGAGGGACTTGGAACCTACCAAGGTACTAACTTGAATAAAATATTGGGGGAGCCCAGGTAAGCCCTGTGCACATAACTGATCACAAGATGCAGTGCATCTGAATGGCAATGCCCATCAACTTTGGGGATGCCCAGCACCCTCAAATATTTTAATGGAGGAGCTTGAAGGGATCCCGGCTCCTAGGAGTTGTCTCCTATGAAACCTACTCTGTCTGATCGGGAGCAATGAGATAGTAAAGTAGATAAGGTAAAGGGACCCCTGACCATTAGGTCCAGTTGCGGACGACTCGGGTTGGGGTGCTCATCTTGCTTTACTGGTCGAGGGAGCCAGCGTACAGCTTCTGGGTCATGTGGCCAGCATGACTAAGCCGCTTCTGGAGAACCAGAGCAGTGCACGGAAACGCCTTTACCTTCCCGCCAAGGCGGTACCTATTTATCTACTTGCACTTTGACGTGTTTTCAAACTGCTAGGTTGGCAGGAGCAGGGACCGAGCAACAGGAGCTCACCCCGTTGCGGGGATTTGAACCACAGACCTTCTGATCAGCAAGCCCTAGGTTCTGTGGTTTAACCCACAGCGCCACCCACGTCCCTAGTAAAGTAGATAGGTCAACACAATACCCTAAAACAAACTTTTTTTCAAAAAAAGAATATTAAGTTTATATAAAAGTTTTATCAATATAAAATCTGTATTAAAATGTAGGACAACGGGCAAGGCCACCGGTAACTTTTTAATGGCAAAATGTAGGTACTATATTCTACCCTGCTGTTTCCTGGGACTCTTTAAGCTAGGGATAGATCTGTGATCAGTTTCACATGTATCCCTTCAAAAAACTGTTGATTTTATCTATATTTTGATTGTTTTATTATGTCTCCTTTTTAAAGAAAGTCTGTTTTTATTGCTTTTTAAATAAATATTTTACACTGTTAAGGAAAACACACACAAACGTATCTTAAGCTGTATACAGTGATACCTTGGTTTTCGAATGTCCCCATTGACGAACATTTCGGTTTTCGAACGCCGTAAACCCGGAAGTAAACGCTTCAGTTTTTGAACGTGCCTCAGAAGTCAAACAGGAAACGCGGCTTCCGCTGAGTGCAAGATCCTGAGGCCTAGCTGTCGGTTAGTGAGTTTTCGGGTTTTGAACATTTCAGAACTCGAACAGTCTTCCGGAACGGATTATGTTCGAAAACCGAGGTACCACTGTACAAGTTTTGCTAAATAAATAAATAAAACACTCCTAACGGCATGGTAATATCAAGTCCCCAAAATAACACAGAAGGGCTCTCCATTTTTGGTTTGTTTGTTTAGGATAGCTTACCTTTCCTTTAGAATCCTTTAAGAATTTATGTAGAGTTTCGTTGGCGGATGTGTCAATGTTCTTGCTGAAACCTAAGGATGTGCCATTTCCTATCTCTGTAGGCGTCAATTTGAGAGAAAAGCTAGACTGAGCAGAGCTATGCCTTTCACTGAACATTTCCCTTACTGCCGACACCTGGTCCTCGTAGACTTCATTTCTAAATCTTTTGTCTCCTTTTGTCTTAGAAAGAAAGAAAGAAAGAAAGAAAGATATAGCAGGCAATTTAGTAGGCAATCTGCCTGGAATATATGCAGCCCAATGGAAGGAATGGTTTTCACTCTCTGTTATAACATGTTATAAGCTTCTCTCTGTTAGAAGCTTAGATCCAATAATTGAAATTGTATGGCAACAGATTCAGGACACAGAGAAAAGCACAATATTTAAAATAAGGTGCATTAATTGATTGATTAATTAATTCATTTTATACCCACCCTTCCTCTGAAAGTTCATACTGTGTCTGTCTGTCTGTCTATCTATCATCTATCTATCTATCTATCTATCTATCTATCTATCTATCTATCTATATCTATCATCTATCTATTTATTATTTCACACCAACTATATTGCTTATTTGTTGTTATCAAATTTAATAGCTTTCTAAACCACTGCCTCAAGGCAATCTGCACATAGAATAGTTAAAAACACGCTGAAAAGCCAAATACATTTAAAACGAGGCTTAAACCGTAACAATTGGACACTTGTGGTAATGACTCATTTACCTGACTGCAAAAGCAAATATAAGCAAAGGCCAGCACATTCCTAAAGTTAAACAAAAACAAAAATACAGAAGATCTGAAACAAAACAGGGGGAAAAGATGGGGCAGAGTGGGAGAGAACCGATAAATAAACAAACAATCAATTCCTGCCACTGACAAGTTAAAAACAAGAGTTTTCAGTCTGTACGAGTTTTAACAAAACATTTAAAACTAAAATATAACTGTAGAATCATGGGCACCCCCCCAGTGGTGGGAATAATAGGTTGGTTGCCCTCAGATCAGCCATAACCCCCTAGATTCCAGCATCTGTAGTACCTGAGATATACTGTAATACAAAATGTGCAGCTGCTATTCTCAATTGTTTTGTGAGAAACAAGCCTCCTTCAGTGCTTTACCTTTTAGCCATAGCAATGACTGACGTCTAGCTTATTGGACCAAAAGAAGACTAGAGCGAAACACCCATTGTCTAGACTCCAGAGAAGGAACTTCTTGATTCGTTTTTAAGCCTTTTATGCTGCTTGTTTTTGTGCGTTCGAAGCCTCATGGAAAACAATACACCTATCCAGGGCTTTAGTGTGGCAGTGATTGGAGACAGTGGCGGAGCTTCATGCTCCGCCACCAGGGGGCAGAGCAGGTGGGGGAGGGGCTGGTGCGCGTCCTGGGTGCGTGGCGCCTGCAGGGGTGGGGCGCCCAGCGTGGGTGGGGTGCAGCCACGATGGCACCCCACCGGGATTGCGCTGCCGGGGGCTGTGTGCTCCCCTGCACTCCTCTTCCTCCGCCAGTGATTGGAGATTAGTGTGTCAACTCAAAACACGAAAGGTAGCCGCAAAGAAAAGAATTAATGGTGTTTCGGAGGTCTCATTTCATGTGAAAGTGACCCTTCTGAGATTGTAAACTGTTTTGATACCATTGCAGAGTTGTGTATGCAAGAGTGTGGTTATCACAGCCTTAAAGGTAAAGGTAAAGGGACCCCTGACCATTAGGTCCAGTCGCGGACGACTCTGGGGTTGTGGCGCTCATCTCGCTTTACTGGCCGAGGGAGCCGGCGTACAGCTTCCGGGTCATGTGGCCAGCATGACTAAGCCGCTTCTGGCGAACCAGAGCAGAGCACGGAAATGCCATTTACCTTCCCGCCGGAGCGGTACCTAATTATCTACTTGCACTTTTTATGTGCTTTCAAACTGCTAGCTTGGCAGGAGCAGGGACCGAGCAACGGGAGCTCATCCCGTCGTGGGGATTCGAACCGCTGACCTTCCGATTGACAAGCCCTAGGCTCTGTGGTTTAACCCACAGCGCCACCTGCGTCCCTTTATCACAGTTTTAGAGCTCGGCAAAGTTGTCCCCGCCCCCTGCGTGTGGTCACAGCTCCCCCCGGCCAGCTCTTCACATCAGCACGGCTTCATTAGTATCAGATTCATTTCTGTTTGTGTATGTACCAGATGGGTGGTTGACGGGGCAGGGATGGCTTTACCTTAGGCAAAGGTGCTCACCCCTTTGTTTAAATTTCATTTCATAAAATGTACGTACCGCTTGATTGTGGAAAACCTCAAAGCGGTTTACAAAAACAATAAAACAGCAATATTATTAGTAAACAACATTATTAGTAAACAATATTTTTAAAATAAAAATATTTTTTTAAAAAGGAAACAATGGCTTCAGGACTCCAGTCAGTGCGAAGCATCATACTGTAGCATTTTACAACAATGTACAGGAGGCACCTGCATTTTGGATAAAGCTACGTGAGCATGGAGTCAAATGCACACTCTCCACTTTGCACAAAGGGGCTTACGTCATAATTGAGCACAGCAACATTCCATGGCTTGCGATAGTATATTCCAGTATTCCCATCGCGGACTCTGTCGCAGACTCCGTTGTAAAACTCATTGTAAAACGGGCTTTCCTTCGGTTCCATGCCCAGAATGTTGACACTGCAACAACATCGCACAACAAACTAGGGTCTTCCAGGATCTTAGTCACTTAAAACCGCCGTCCTGCTATACCATTAAAAGATACAGTCGTACCTTGTTTGACGAATGTCTTGCAACTTGAACGTTTTGGCTCCCAAACACCGCAAACCCGGAAGTGACTGTTCCGGTTTGCGAATGTTCTTTGGAACCCGAATGCCCAACACGGCTTACATGGCTTCCGATTGGCTTTAGGAGCTTCCTGCAGCCAATCGGAAGCCGCACCTTGGTTTCTGAACGTTTTGGAAGTCGAATGGACTTTCGGAGCGGATTCCGTTCAGCTTCCGAGGTACGACTGTAATTCATCCTTACCACAATGGAGGGCAAGCTAGCTATCATACAGTAGGGAGTGCTGGGCACGTCACATGGCACAAAGAGACCTGCCCTCTAAAAGAGCAGAATGGCCACGGGACTCATGAGGAACAGGCAAGGGACCTGCTCCCACTGCTCCACATAAGCTCACAGCATCCGCCACCAGAGGTAGGCATCTCAAATTGCCTAATGGTAGGGTCGGCCCTGCCAATTGATTTGCTACATCTCCCATCATTCTCCCAAGAACTTCCCAGAACTTACCCACGGCCAGCTGTTCTTCCAACCTCTGATACATCAATTATACGGTCACGACAGGGTGCACGAGGGTTACCTTCGCAATTGTCTTCGTCGGAGAAGTCTCCACAATCGTCTTCTGTATTACACACCAACCTTTTCTTTATACAGTGTCCTAAGTGTAGAATGAGGAACAGTATCTCTAGCTGTTAAACAGTTCTTATTGCTCTCAGTCTTTTGGCTTGAACCAAACCTAGTTGGGTTTCCCCCCAGTGCCACTGGTGGATTTTTTTGACCATAAAGGGAATGGAAACCTGCTTTACCCTTTCGACGTTTAAAAAATTGTCACTGTGAAAATGTAGACCTTAAACAAATACACCCCCCCCCCCATGTATAATTGTCCTTTGATCCTTGGATGAAGGGTGGTATAGAAAATAATAATAATAATAATAATAATAATAATAATAAGAAGAAGAAGAAGAAGAAGAAGAAGAAGAAGACAATATCATGATTAGGAGTGACAACCAAAGCAGCAAAAATTTACAATATCAATTCAGGGAACTATGAGCTAATTTTCATGTTACTTGATTCCAGGAAAAAAACACTGTTTGTGGGAGTGAAGTGACAACATTTGGGGTGGTATTGTTGTTGTTGTTGTTGTTGTTGTTGTTGAATCATTCAATCGTGTCCGACTCTTCGTTACCCCATGGACCAGAGCACGCCAGGCACGCCTATCCTTCACTGCCTCTCGCAGTTTGGCCAAACTCATGTTAGTAGCTTTGAGAACACTGTCCAACCATCTCATCCTCTGTCGTCCCCTTCTCCTTGTGCCTTCAATCTTTCCCAACATCAGGGTCTTTTCTAGGGAGTCTTCTCTTCTCATGAGGTGGCCAAAGTACTGGAACCTCAACTTTAGGATCTGTCCTTCCAGTGAGCACTCAGGACTGATTTCTTTTAGAATGGGGTGGTATACCAACATACTGTACAATTCTTTCCTGCTGTTTGCATGGGGGTGGATTTGCTAAAATTTGGAAAAATCAATAAAAACATTGACTGTTGCATGGCACTATGTCCTCTGGTGTGAATGGTTAGGGCAACATTGGTCAAAAAGCCACAATTATACAACACACTAGGTGTGAGAGGAATGTTAGAAAACAGAACAGAAGCGCTGGTATTATAATCAGGAAAATGAGCACAACATTTCCCATGTCTGAATGCTCCCAGGACCTTTTGCCTGATAACTAAAGGGTAGTATGGTGGGCACCAGGTGAATGTGGATGAGAAGGGAATGCGTAAGAGTATTTCAGAGAGCTGCTAAATCCTGACAAGATGGTGGTCTTGCAGAAGGACGGTTCCTAGTTCCTGGAATTGAGCAATTCATTTGTTCTATGCTGGTTGTGTTCCCCTTGAAAGAGCAGATGCTTGGCAATCCATATTTGCCTTTGCTGGTGGTTTTCTGCATGTTATCTGTGGAGGCTGGTTTTTTTTTTTAAGTTTCATGTATTGATTTGCTCTAAATTCAGATGACTCTTGTTTTCAATGATTTTGCAATGTTTCTAAACTTGACTGTAAGTCGCCTAGAGACTGCCTTGTGTTAGGCAACTAACGATCTCCAATATAAGCCACTGTGGGAATCAGTTTCAAAGAATAATGCATACCATTTTCACACATGAAGTCATTGCCACAATCTGGTTGCTCTTCAGGGCAGGGGGTGTCTGGCTGGCAGAACTGTCTGTCTCCCAGAGCTTCGAAACACGGCTTCCCTCCATATTGTCCAAACCTCACAACACTCCTCGAGCGATACTTTAGAAAAGAAAGGAAGAAGAATTACAGGTGCTCAAAAGGACTGGTGTGGCTCTGCAGCCATGAAACGATGTACACTCTTTGCACATGTCAAATAACTTTGACGGAAACTAAGCGGGAGGTTGGGGGGGGGGATTATGCACGAAATCAAAGGGAGGCCTACTCATCGCGCCTCCACAATGAAGTCTCCGTTCTTTTGTGCTTTGAGCTCCCAGACATTGAAAATGTTTTAGTTTTATGGTTGAAAAACGTAAAACAAAAAATAAAGCCTGCTATTTTTAAGAAACAAATAACAATTGGTTAGAGTGGTGGTAGATGCTTTTCTTATTTTAAAGTCATTTGTTGTGTTCTGATCAAAAGGCATGTCTGGTTAGAAAATACCAATGGCTACTTGGTCTACAATGCTGATATATCCAGGAATGCCTGAAGACATTTTGCTGCTTAAAGCAAAGGACAAGATGGAACCCTGCCCTCACATTCCACATTCAGAAGTCCACTACATTTCCAAGCACAATTCAAAGTGTTGGTGTTGACTTTTAAAGCCCTAAACGGCCTCAGCCCAGTATACCTGAAGGAGTGTCTCCACCCCCATCGTTCAGCCCAGACACTGAGATCCAGCGCCGAGAGCCTTCTGGCTGTTCCCTCACTGCAAGAAGTGAGGTTACAGAGAACCAGGCAGAGGGCCTTCTCGGTAGTGGCGCCTGCCCTGTGAAACGCCCTCCTATCAGATGTCAAGGAGATAAAGAACTACAGAACTTTTAGAAGACATCTGAAGGCAGCTCTGTATCAGGAAGTTTTTAATGTTTGATGTTTTATCATGTTTTTAATATTCTGTTGGAAGCCGCCCAGAGTGGCTGGGGAAACCCAGCCAGATGGGAGGGGGATTAATAATAAATTATTATTATTTATTATTATTATTATTATTATTACTGGACTAGCAGTTGAATTTTACTTCAACAGTGGCAAAGGGACAGTGTCCTTTGCCATACTTGAGGGCAGCAGACCACCTCAAGGAGCACAAGGCAAACTTCCCTACCACTACCTGTCACCCAGTTTTTGCTGCCTGAGATGGCTGCCTCACCTCGCCTAACGGTAGGGCTGTAGGAACATCCAGTTTGCAGAGTGTTGCACACAGAAACCTTCTAAAAGTATAGTGCAGTGCGCCAGTAGGTGGCACTCTTTGTGCTACAATCCACCAAATATACGCTGACTACATTGCCGGATAATTTGAGGATAGGACTGGAACGTTAAGTTTGCATCACGGAGTCTAAACCCCTGCGTTGAGATAAAATATCAACAGTCTCAATAATTTGTACCTTACTGTTGTTCTGATTCGGATTATGGATGATGCCACTAAGTTCATTATTATCCAGTGGCTCTACAAAGTCAGAAAACAAAACAAGCTACCCCCCTGCCCCCCCAAAGTCATGAACATTTACTGTCAGGAGTTTGGAATTACTGAGTCACTACTGGGTTGAGCTAAGCTGAGCCATCACCAATTATGATAGACCACAATATGAACTGAAGTGTGCCATTGGCAAAGGTCTGGACAAATTCAAATTCATGGAGGATAAGGTTATCAATGGCAACAACTAGTTGCCATTGATACTGAATCCCAGGGGCTGGAAATTGCAGGAGGGGAGTGTGCTCTTGTGCTGGGGCATAGCTGTCAACTTTCGGATTTGAAAATAAGGGATGCCGCAAGGGCGGTGCAATGGCACCAAGTAGCCTCGCCACCCTGCGCTCCAGAGGCTGCGCGCGAACGGGTAAGCGAAAGAGCGAAGGCATAGACGGCAGGCAGGCTGGCTGTCTGGTTGGGCATGAGGGTCTGGCTGCACAAGGCATGCAAGCTCCGCCCCCAGTCAGTCTCAGACTCCTTATTGGCAGCCGAGCAACGCAGCTGAGGAGCCTCCCTGGCCGGCAGGGAGGGAGAGGAGCTGCTTCCTTTGGAATCCGGGAAATTTAAGGGATATCAACAATCCGGGATAGCAGTGGGAAACGACATTGGAATAAGGGAGTTTCCTGCAAAAAAAAAAGGGAGGGTTGACAGCTATGTGCTGGGCTGCTACTTGAGGGTTTCCTGCAGGCATCTGATTGGCCACTGTGAGAACAGGATGCTGGACTGGGTGGGCCACTGCCCTGATCCACAGAATCTTACATTCTTATCCCTAAAACACATTGTTGCTGTTTTAAACAAAAGTCTCCTGAGCTAACTATCAGTCCCAAACCCATGACTTACTCTTTCCTTCGCACATGCATTGCACGGTCCCCATTCACTCCAGCGGCTCAGCAAGCAATCGATGGGCCTGACATCTTCTCTTCGCTCTCTTAGTATAGAACAACAAGATGCTTTTATGCAGTACTATTTAGTAAACTAAAAATCAGAAGCAATGTTATTGGGGAAGGGGGGGAATAGGGAAAAGACATCACCAAAAGAGAAGAGAAAAGGGACATACTGTAGAAGAAGAAGAAGAGTTTGGATTTGATATCCCGCTTTATCACTACCCGAAGGAGTCTCAAAGCGGCTCACATTCTCCTTTCCCTTCCTCCCCCACAACAAACACTCTGTGAGGTGAGTGGGGCTGAGAGACTTCAGAGAAGCGTGACTAGCCCAAGGTCACCCAGCAGCTGCATGTGGAGGAGCGGAGACGCGAACCCAGTTCACCAGATTACGAGTCTACCACTCTTAACCACTACACCACACTGGCTCTCAGTGTGTATATGTATATTTACATATGCTGATTTTTATGGACACAGAGGCAAAGGCAGAAATATTGACAGCCCATCTTGCTATAGTGGGGAAGCCTGTGACCATGAGGTGACTTAGCGCCTTCTCAGTCTGCTCTCCACGCACTCACCGCTGATGGAGAACTTTAAGTTCCTTGCTCTCCTTTCTAATGATGCTTCTATCTTTAAAACTAGACTGGGCAGTCCAAAATACAGGACTTTTTTTTTTCATCCCAAGAGCCATGTTCCCTCCTGGAAAACCTTACAGTGGATCTTCCTTTCATGTTTGAACTGGAAGCCTCTCCCACTGAATTCACTGGTGCCGATTACAATCTATGCATAATTATGCAGAACTGCGGTCGCATATACTACCTTGATGCTGAAATTGGAAATCATTCGGATTCGCTATCCTCAGGCTCCAAAGAGAAATCAGAGCAAATTCTACATTTGCTGTGGGAAATGCCACGCAGGTTTATTTTATTTATGCGTTCATTTTAAAAGTCCACTTACCTTTTCCTCCCTGGTGAGACAAAGCTATTTGCTCCTAAGATGCACAGTGTCGCTACAAGAGGCAGCAAGGTTTTCATGGTGCTGCTGTCGACCGTGACACCAAAGCTGTAGCACCCAAATGGGAAGCTTTTTGTCCTTTCCTTTTTGTTATTGATTAGCAGAAAAACAAACAAAAACCCCGGCCAAAAGGAGGCAGAGCCTGCTGCTGACTTTCGGGAAGCACTCCGGAGTTTGTTGACAGTGAAAAATTTGGAGAATCAGCTGGCCTGGGCATTCCCCAGGCAGAGAGAAGGGTAGAAGAGAAAGCCCAGGCACCTGCCCTTCCTCTCTCCAATTCCACACATTACACAATAGGGCGGTAGCTCAGGGTCAGAGCGTCTGCTTTGCACACAGAGGGTCCTGGGTTCAGTTCCTGGCATCTCCAGGTAGGGCTGGGAATTCCCCGCATCTGAAAACCTGCAGACCCCACTGCCTGTAAGTCAGCCTGGACAATATGGAGCTGGGTGGACTAATGGTTTGCCTTGATGCACAAAGTGGGAAGGGGGGGGGGAGAACAAAGCAGCACTGTTTTATTGTAAAAGCAAAGCACAACAGGAACCTTTGCAAGAACGCGGAAAAAAGAACGCAGTAGGCACACCCAAAAACAAGTTAGACCACTTAACTGGAGCATTTCACGAGTCCCTAGTGCTGCAGCAGCATTACCCATTACCGTTAAGTGCTGACCACCCTAGGCACCTAAGATGAAAGAAGAAGAGGGTCTTCAATGAGCCAGCCCAAAACCTTTTGCTAGTTATAGTGGGGTAAGAAAACTGGGGGGGGGGGGAGGGACCACACCTGGCAATCGATGCACCCCTTTGGTTTCAGACAGTACATGGGGAGAAGAGCCTGGGACGCGGGCCGGCAGTTCAAATCCCTGTGACGGGGTGAGTTCCCTTTGCTCTGTCCCAGCTCCTGCCAACCTAGCAGTTCGAAAGCACCACGAAGTGCAAGTAGATAAACAGTTACCCCTGCGGCGGGAAGGTAAACGGCGTTTCCGTGTGCTCTGGTTTCCGTCATGGTGTTCCGTTGTGCCAGAAGCTGTTTAGTCATGCTGGCCCAGAAAACTGTCTGTGGACAAACGCCGGCTCCTTCAGCCTGAAAGCGAGATGAGCACTGCAACCCCACATTCGCCTTTGACTGGACTCAACCGTCCAGGGATCCTTTACCTTTACCTTAATACATGGGGAGAAGAGTCTATAAATCCTGGGATGCAAATTTTCACAGCCCTCTAGCTGCCATGGAGGCTCATTTATCAGAAGTAATGTATTTAACTCTGGAAGTGTATACTTGATTCTGACCAAACAAAGTCTCCTAGAGCAAAATACACACCAGGAGGCTTAGTTTGGTCAGAATTGAGTATACACTTCCAGAGTTATACAAATGCTGAAACCAGACATCAGAATTTGCCACGGTTAGTGGAATATTCACCCTCCCAAAGAGGGTGGGCAGGTTAGGTTGGTGGGGCTTGTAGCATTGCTGAGCAGGATCCGTGCAGTTGCTTGATTCAAGAGGGAGTTGTACGTGGCACAGAGGCCAAGGAGAACACATTTGAGATGCTATAAATCAGGCTTCCTCAAACTCGGCCCTCCAGATGTTTCGAGACTACAATTCCCATCGTCCCTGACCACTGGTCCTGCTAGCTAGGGATCATGGGAGTTGTAGGTCAAAAACATCTGGAGGGCCGAGTCTGAGGAAGCCTGCCATAAATCCACCACAGAGTATCAGGCACATAGCTGCCAACTTTTTCCTTTTTTGTGGGAAATTCCCTTATTCCGAATAGGATTCCTCATGAGAAAAGGGAAAGGTTGACAGCTATGATCAGGCAGCAGAGATTAGAGATAGTTCAAGGCACTGCAAGGTCTGGCTTCTCTTCTGAGCCACTTTGGCATGCCTGCATACTTCTGCAGGAATAGTTTTGCAGTAATCTTAAGCTCAACTTGATTGTACAGAAGGTTTGACAAAGTCCCTTTTAAATATGCCCTTGTTTGGAGTAAGATTGTTTACTTTTCAGAGATACAGAGGGACATTCGATTCTTTAGCAATCCACGTCCAATCAAAAGAAAAATTAAACATTTACTAGCTGGTTGTTTGTGGCACTTACTTCATCCTGAACTCGGTAGCTGGGGAAGCAACTTCAAACACATTTTTTGTAGCTTAGAATGAAGCTTTTGGGGCAGAAAGGGAAGGTGAAGAGGGAATCCTCAACAGTGCAGGGTACTCAGGAAACATGCTTCAAAAAGAGAACCTTGTGATTCCCACAGCCATAGTGGGAAAGAACTTTGGTGCAGTCGTGGGTTAAATCTGGTTTACACACACACAAAAATCAAAATGCCATTGCCAATATCTCCAGTTGAAAGGATGAGAGCCCAGTGAACCAGTCTGACAGTGCATAAGAAGCCATTTTCTACCAGGCTAGACTATTAAATCTACCCAACATTATATTCTCTCCATTGACTGGTGGTAGCTGTCCATGGTTTCAGAGGGCAGCCCTTTCCCCCAAGGAAATGCCAGGGATCTTTGTATGCAAAGCTTGTGCACTACCACCAAGCTGCCCTTTGTGTAGACCGACCTTTGCCAACCTGGTGCCCTCCAGGTGATGCTGGACTACAATCTTGGTGCACATCACATGGATGTCAAAGCCAAATATTAACTGTTGTATCACCAGCTATGTTGCAAGCCTTTACTCCAAGTTTGAGGCAGCAGCGAGAACCTAGCTGAGCGCCATATTTTCAATAGCGGCATATTGCTGCTATCTGTTGAGCCCACATACAGACTATTTCCCAGCATCCAATGTTCTTTGGACCCCAATAGTGGGGTAGGAGAGCTAAAAATAATGTCAATACATTTCACATCTGGCAAACTAATGCACTCCTTTGGTTTCAGATACCGTAGTACATGGGGAGACTAATCTAAAAAGCCTGGGACACAAATTTTCATGGCCCTCTAGCAGCTATGGTGACTCATTTACCAGAAGTAGTGTATTTAGTGTTAACTCTGGAAGTGTATATTTAATTCTGACCAAACTAAGCCTCCTGATGTATATTTTGCTCTAGGAGGCTTAGCTCACTGTCCCATCCATTCTTTAGCAACAGAGATTGCAAGGAGCTTCCCCCATGAACGGCAGTGGCTGACGTAGGTGCCCTCCCACCCCAATTGGGCAGGTGGCTAGTGGGGAGCACATACCCGCCAAATGTCCTGGAAAAAAACAGGACACCCCCTTTTTCTCACAAGACCATAGATGCCATTTTGGGTGCCGTGCTCTCACACCCCTCTCTCACCCTGAAAAAGTGCTTTTTTGGGGGGTGAGATCGCGGCGCAGGTCATGTGACTCACCCGGGAGCGCATCCCAGAAGACGCATGTCCCCATTTTTGACATGGGTAAAGTGGGGCGGCCATTTTGTGTTGCGCCATTTCAATATGGCAGCCATTTTATGACTGGCACCCGCAATTTTTCCAGAGTTCCAAATGTGCCCTGGTCCCAAAAAGTTGGCTTATGATTTGACATGCTGCACCCGCCTAAGTTGCATACCAGCGCACTGAGGGAAGCAGTACTCTATCACTGTGGGACTACATTCTAGGCCAGGGGTAGGCAACCTTCGGCTCCCAGATGTTTTGGGACTACAACTCCCATGATCCCTAGCTAACAGGACCAGTGGTCAGGGATGATGGGAGTTGTAGTCCCAAAACATCTGGGAGCCGAAGGTTGCCTACCCCTGTTAGGCGATTCAAGGACCCCGGCCTTTTATGAGCTAGTTACAAATGCTTTTACACACCTGTTCAATGACTTAGACTCAGGTTACCCAAGTAAAACTAGTATCATATGAAAGCAAAGAGTCGTGCTTCTGGAAAACCATGTTGAAAGTTTTCACCGAACTCCCTTGAGGCAGAGGCAGCTTTTGAAATGAAGTTACATTTAATTGTCAGAGTATTTGACTACTTTTTACAATGTAACACAATCCAAAAATTCCTACATTTCCAGTCAGAGACCAATACATATAAATTGATAGCTTTGTTTTGCATTACAGGAAAAGTGCAGTAGAATATGTACAGAGCAGATTGCATAACTTACTGGCAGAAAAGGTCACTACAGACATCGTGTTTACTAGAAAGCAGATCTCCCATTATGCATTTATCTAGCCATTTAAACATGGATACCATTTTCAAGTTTGCGCTGATAAACGCCGCAAAGGAGACACACACAATGCTCTTGCATCAGTTCTGCTCAGTTTGTTATTAAGCCCCTTGTTTTAATGCATTGTCACTCTGCATAGAGTTCTAGCTATACTATACCTTGATTGCCATGACTGCAATTTTCGCTTGCTCCAAGTACAGTTGCTTTTCAATTTTTACAAGTGATAGTACATTCACAGGACCCACCCCCTTCTTTAAAGGACACCCATCTATTTCTGCATCCATCCTTTTTCAACCCTGGTTTGAAGAATCTTGCTAGAGGGTCAATAGTCAACACACTAGATGCATTAAAAAAAAAATCACTTCCAAGGTGTTGCTTGTGTCTCTCTCGACTATGACCACAGCCAGCCTGCATGGACATTAAGAGTCAGCCATTACACTTTTGGAACCTCCCCATTACAAGTCAAAGATGGTATTATTGAACGATCTTCATAACAATTCAAACATGCTTTCACTTTGACATTGCTGGAGGCAGAGAGGGCGTGAAATTGAGTCCTGTCCGGTTTGTAAAGCTTGCAATTAAGGCTGGGAGACGTACAAGAGACCATTTTATGTTCTAGGTGACTCAGTGCTGCAAATTCCTACCACGGTTCTTTCCCCTTGTGTGGAGGTGAATACTAGGTCTGTGCAGTTTCTCATCCTAGAAGGAAGTTCAGTAAAAGCCCCATTTACAGCCAAGGGCACCCAAGCCTTGACAAAATGTGAAGTTGGCTGGAGGCCTAGGAGACACCACAGTGTTCAGTTACTTAAATCCACTTGGGCTGAACCTCGCCACCCATTCCAGTTTGGTCTCCAGCAGATTCCTTCTTCAGCTTCCGTTGGCTACAATCCAAGGACTCATTGCACCGTACTGCAATCCAAAAGCAGATGGCGAAGAGTGAGGCAGATAATGCATGCAGAATGAAGACAGTAACAGGGGAGGGTATCCAGTTATTCATCACATCCTTGCACCATGGGCAGTCCAGTTATTCCTTTGCTGGTTTGCACTCATTCCTGGGTCAAGAGAACGAGAGGGAGATGGTTAGCACCACTGGGCTGAGTCACATGAAACTTGCTCTCTTGGGGCTTGCTGTGTGGAACCACTGAAAAGTAATGGGTTAATAATGGGATGTGCAAATGGGAGCAATATAGCAGCAGCAGCATGCAAAAATTCAGTCTTTACCGTCACTATTTTTTGCTGGGGTACTTTTGGACTATGTGGTTCAGAATATAGTAGTCCTGTAAATGGCTGGTATGAAGATAGCACTGAATGCTGTTACGACTGTAACTAGTATGTAGGAAACTACTTAAGCAGCTGGACTGGTGACTGGGAGTAGTTGCCGAGACCATATAACACTAGTCCTGACCTACATTGGCTCCCAGTA
The DNA here is from genome assembly GCA_034641385.1 of Darevskia mixta. Classification (NCBI taxonomy): domain Eukaryota; kingdom Metazoa; phylum Chordata; class Lepidosauria; order Squamata; family Lacertidae; genus Darevskia; species Darevskia mixta. The sequence continues at coordinate 1,324,550 of JAWWNH010000062.1, read as the reverse complement.
CGTTTCCAAGCAGCCCTGTTTAGGTAGGCTTTTAATGTTTAATAGAGTATTGCATTTTAATGTTCTGTTGGAAGCCGCCCAGAGTGGCTGGGGAAACCCAGCCAGATGGGCGGGGTATAAATAATAAATTATTATTATTATTACTTACCTATCAAGCTTACGCAAACGGGTTTCCAAAAGGATCGCCAAACGGAGCAGAAGCCAGCTGGTGCTGCACGGCAGTCTAGAAAGAAGGGAACTGCTTTATTGATGCACAATCGGGAAGTATTTTTGCAGGCAAGTTGCAAATACTTGAATACCCTATGCTTGCCAGCTGTGTCGAGTTGGCAAATATCTTATTTGGTCTGCAGGATCTAAGCTTCTCACATCCAGTAAGGTTGCAGCAGCTTGTTCAGAGGCAGCTCATGCTTCTTAAGTGAGAGTTGTGGTTGGGACATCAACCCCCATCACCAGCTGCAATATCTTGAGTACAGATCTCTTGCAGGTGACGGGCGATGCAAGCAACAGTTCCGCTCAAGGCACCTTCAGAAATTATTCCCCCACACCCTCCAAGGGGAAGGGCCCTGATTGGGTGTTGGGTATTGTGTTATTGTGTGTGTATATATATTTTTGTGTATATATCGAGAGAGAGAGAGAGAGAGAGAGAGAGAGAGAGAGAGAGAGAGAGATGGTTGTGGTGGAGGAAGAAGAAGAATACACAGTGCTTCCAATGTAGCACCATATACTATGGTGGTTTGGTCTTACAGCAAAGTGTTGCTCATGCCACTGAATTATGCAAACATACAACCCCTGCCAACTATTTTGGTCAAGGATCAGTGCAGTTGGCAGGCTGATGGCTAACAAGCATGTTGCTTGAGTATGCCTTCCATTCTAACCACAGGTTGAAGGGTGCTTGATTATTCTTACATCTAAAGGTAAAGGTAAAGGGACCCCTGACCATTTGGTCCAGTCGTGTCCGACTCTGGGGTTGCGGCGCCCATCTCGCTTTATTGACCAAGAGCCGGCGTACGGCTTCCAGGTCATGTGGCCAGCATGACAAAGCCGCTTCTGGCGAACCAGAGCACCACACGGAAACGCCGTTTACCTTCCCGCCGGAGCGGTTCCTATTTATCTACTTGCACTTTGACGTGCTTTCGAACTGCTAGGTGGGCAGGAGCTGGGACCGAGCAACGGGAGCTCACCCCATCGCAGGGATTCGAACCGCCGACCTTCTGATCGGCAAGCCCTAGGCTCTGTGGTTTAACCCACAGCACCACCTGGGTCCCTTCATTCTTACATCTACCCTCTTTTAAAAAAATATATGCATGGAGCCTTCAATGTTATAAGCCATAGGGGTGGTATTAACACACTCTTTTCTGTACAGACTGCCAGCTTTAAGCTACACTATAAACACTTTTGATTATGCAGTTATGTTCAAATAGCAAGGGCCAAGACAGATAATTTTACAGTTATCCAGCCACCTGCACTTGGGAGCGTTAACTGGGGACAATGCCAGCTTTCGTTAGAAGGGTGTTTTGGAAGGCAATAGGACCCCAGGGGTGCTTCAACTCTGGCAAAAGAAGTGGTCCATAATTTACGGCCAACACATTTACAGCCACGGATAGATAGAAGTGGAGTTTGCTCTGCCACTTACCGAGTTTAGCGATGGAACAGCGAAAGGGTCTGTCTTGAAAGGGTTTTCAAATAGGTCTTCAGCAGGCTTAGCAGGTGGCAGAGCGTTAGGCTTGAGAACAGGATTTGGCGGCACTGCAATACAGAACAGACTTATTTTTAAACTACCATTTAAACAGACACTGTAAGCCACCCATTTCACATAACAAGGCAAACACAGCCACACTTGGCACCAAGTGCTGCGTTTTTCTGCTGAGGGCACACATTGCAGGTGTATCAGTGGACATCACCATTTAGTTTACACATGCACAGAATTCAGAGGCAAGGCTTCTTAAGCAGCCAATATGGCACCTGGGGGGTGGGGGTGGGAACAGACTGTGCCCACAGAGGCCTTCTCTGGGGCCCATAAAGTCACCCTGAAATTAGTCACTGAAGCAAGCTTTCTACTTCAGTTGTGGTGTAGCATGGCACCCACAATTGTTCCTCCAGTTTTCAAACATGCCCACAAGCCCCAAAAGAAGATGCTAACCATCTGCCCATCCCAGGTTAAAGCACACATCTACCTGCCCCAGAGACTACTTAAAAATATGCATCATGTCCACTAAAATACAGTGGAACCTCGGTTTTTGAGCGCCTCGGAAGCCGAACATTTTGGAAGCCGAATGCCGAAAACCCAGAAGTAAATTGCTTCCGTTTTCGAACGCGCCTCGGAGGCCAAACGGCTTCCGCTGCGTGTTTTCCAATTTTCTCAATGGAATTTGCCAACAGCCCTTTGCGCCTTGGTTGTCAAACGTTTCAAAAGTAGAACTGTCTTCCGGAACACGTTCAACAACCCAGGTTCCACTGTATGCGTCTTCTGTGAGCAGTGGAGAAAGGTCACCACTTTAAGGTTTCCCTCAAGGAATATAGCAGATTTACCACCAGTTTTTGTAGCCAGCCAGCCAGCTTCAAAGTCATCGTGGTCAGCCAACTCTTGAGGAACCCCCACTTTGTTACTGAAATAACTGGCAAAGGCTCCAGAAGCTCCCGACAGACCTTGCTGCTGCTGCTGCTCTGCCCTCCTTGCAGGCACGGCGGGCAGCTTTGCCAGCTGGAAGTCTTTGAACATGGCTTTTACATCCTTTATTTCCTTATCACCGAGCGGATCCAAGGCAGTGAAGGCGTCGCTTTCCTTCTTGGGCAACTCCTTCTGAGGTGCAGTTCTGGGAGGCAACTGAGGAGGACTTCTAGCAGGCAACAGAGAGGGGCCCTGGGCCGAGAGCGGAGGTGGGAATATGGCGGGCTGGAAAGGGTTCCCAGTGTTGGAGGGCTGGACCCAGGCATTAGGAGGAGGGACCCGTACAGGCTGACCCCAGAGATCAGGAGCTGGAGCCTGGATCGGGGCTCCCAAGGACAATGGTGGCTGACTCCAGCTGGGAGCTTGTGGAGCAGCGTCAAAGCCAAGAGGCTGGTTGAAGCTTGCTGGCTGAACACCCAGAACAGATCCAGGAAAGGCCGAAGAAGGCTGGTTGAAGATTGCAGGTTGGGGACCCCAGGCTGGTGTTGGAGAAGCAGTTGCGGGCAGGCCACCTGGGGAGAAAAAACCCACAGATCCATAGCTTATAAGATAGATAAGATAATTTATTTATTGTCATTGCACAAGTACAAGCACAACGCTATACAAGTGCAATGAAATTGCATGCCATCCCATGAAAGAAAAAAAAAGAAAAAGAAAAAAGCACAAAACACACACACACACACACACACACACACACACACACCAAAAAGGCCACACACACACACACACACACACACACACACACACACACACACCCATCACAGCTCTCCAAGGTCATATTATCTGGTTACAGCATTTAAGATGGTTATAGCTCTTGGGTAGAAACTGTTCTTCAGTCTATTTGTTCTTGATCTAATTGTTCTATATCTTCTACCCGAAGGCAGTGGTGCAAAGAGACTATATCCTGGATGAGATGGATCCTTTAAAACATTGTTAACCTTTTTAAGGCAACGGGAACTGTATAGTTCTTCCAGAGATGGGAGAGGATGACCAATAATATTTTGGGCTGTGGTTATGACTTTTTGAAGTATCTTCTTCTCCCTGGCTGTGCAGCTGGAGAACCAAGCACAAATACAGTATATAAGAATGCTCTCTATGGAGCCTCGGTAGAAGGACACCAGAAGTCTCTCACTCAGATTGTTCTTCTTTAAAAGTCTGAGGAAATAAATTCTCTGCTGGGCCTTCTTTACCAGAGCAGTAGTATTTGCGCTCCAAGTCATACCCTGCTCTATAATCACTCTGCTCATGCTGCTCTCTCATCAGACAACTCCACAAACACCTTCGTTGGGGGGGGGGGGAGTACATTTCCGAGCACAATTCAAAGTGTTGGTGCTGACCTTTAAATCCCTAAACAGCCTCAGCCCAGTATACCTAAAGGAGCGTCACCATGCCCATCGTTCAGCCCGGACACTGAGGTCCAGCTCCGAAGTTTTTAATGTTTGATGTTTTATTGTGTTTTTAATATTCTGTTGGGAGCCGCCCAGAGTGTCTGGGAGACCCGGCCAGATGGGCAGGGTATAAGTAATAAATTATTATTGTATATACCAGCACAAGGTTTACATCTATCTGTATTAAAGACGCAAGAGCCCCGCTAGATCAGGGTTTTTTTAAAGGTAAATTTCGGTAATTTCCCCTGGATGTCAATTCTGCCTTTGAAATCCTGGTAATGTCCGGGAAAATCTGGACGTATGGCAGCCTTAATCATATACCACTTTGTGGAGGCTCTTTTGCCCTGAAAAGGCAGTCTAGAAATCTTTCCATAAAATATAGTGAGCTTACTGGTACTTCTGCCCCCAAGTGTCTCTACAGGACTTAAATCATGCCCTAGAATTATGATTTTATTTTTTTAATAACCTTCAGAAATTCTACAACTCAGCTTATAAAGTGGATCACCTAAGGAGCTTAAACCATGGGTGGGGAAACCTATGGCCTTCCTGATGTTGGGACCACAACCCCACATTGTCCCCAACCCATTGGCCACAATGACTGGTGCTCATGGGACTTGTAGTCCGAGAACAGGATTCCCCAATCCCTGCCTCAAGGAAAGAACAGACTTTACTAACCTAGTACAGGCATGGGTGCTGCTGCAGGAGCACTAGTGTTGAAGAGGTCTAGAGGGTTGGTCTGTGCAGGTGGAGGCGGCGCTGCAGCGGTCAGAGTGTTTGTTGGAGGATCAAAGATGCCTGAGCCAAACAGGTCACTACTGGCTGAACCCTAGAAAGGTGGTGGTGGGGAAGACACATCAGGCACAATGGTTATGTATGTACAGGAAGTTAAACATTACCCAGATTGCTATTACAAGCACTACAACCCCCCCAAAACTGTCCTATAGTCTGAATGGCTGAAGAATCCTACAGTGTGCATCTAAGGCTATGGTTAAATCGATTCTTATTAAAGGTGAGTGTGGGCTTCCATCTACAGCAGCGATGGAGAACCTGTTGGACGTTTTAGACTCCAACACCCATCAGGCCCAGCCAGCATGGTCAACGGTCAGGGGCAATGGGTTTTGTAGTCCAGCGACATCTGGAGGGCAACAAGTTACCCACCTTTGATCGACAATATACTCCGTCAGTTCTGCACGGTAGCAACCAAGAAGGGCTGCGGCCAAATAGAGATATTTTATATTGCAAGGCCGATGCAACACCTCGACACCTTGTTACTGAACTACACCAATGATCTCCCCAAAACTACATTCATTCAACACATGCATTAGGAGTTTAAGCGTCTTACTTACCAGAGCTACAGAGACATGGCAGCATTAGGAGAGAGGAAAGTTAGGATTAGAAAGAATGATTGATGTACACAGAAAAGCCAAGCCACAGAGTTAAAGGTTTGCTATGGCTATGGCTGACAGCTTAAGAGGACCGAAGGCAAGCTAGTTCTCTGCCAGCAGAGGTTTTGTTGAGGAAGGGGGAGGGAAATCCCTTCACCTAGTCCAAGTAGGAAAACATGCATGACACCACTCTGTGCATGCACCATTGTTCACCTTAACAGTCCTCCTTCCTCTTCCTGGCTTGGCGCTTTGGGGAGGTGGGCTAATCGTGATAGAGTCATGCGACATCAATTGGCCGTTGCTATCGGAGTCTAGCCGTAATCCATTTTGCACCGGTAATCCTTTGGAAGAGCTCTCCAGAAAGACATTTACTGGGGACGCGGCAGGGAAGCCGTTCTGTTCTCTCTCCGGCACCCCATTTGGAGTCCTCGCGGCTAGTTGGGCAGGCTTACTCTCAAGCAGCCACTGGCTGGCCGGCATTTCCTGCTTGCCAGTTCGGTTGGAGATCTGGTCAAACTCTTGCCCAAAGTAGTCTACATCCCCATTCATACCACCGCTCCCCATGGGGCTAGTCACAACACTTCCCATCTTCTGGCTGGGAGGCTTCAGAGAAGAATCGATTGGGGGCCGCGCCAATTGGTCGGGTTGCGTGAAAGGGTCATCCCTGAAAGGGTCGGGATTTGGGGTGGGGAAGAAGCTGAGATTTGCAGAGAAAGCATTGTCAGGCAAGAAAGGTGGCTGCAGCTTGGACAGTGGTAGGGGAGGCGTGATGTCATTCAAGAAAATATCCTCCTCTTTGAGAGAAGTCGGAGGGGCCTCAATTTCAGAATTTAAATCCACTAACAGGATCTCTTTATCCTCCTCCTATTAGGTTTGAGAGAGAAGACTGATTAGCAGAAGAGACACTGTAGACAATGTGCAAGAGAGTCTCATGTGCTTATTAAAAATCACAGAGCAAGCAGAATGGCAATGGACTCCAGCAATTCTTAAAATAAAAAACCTATGACCTACACACTCCCGTGCCCTCGCATTTGATAGGTAACCCTATAGTGAATTTTGTGCACTTATTGGACAATCAACCAGGAGATTTGAAGATCAGGAGCATCAATTCTGAAGTTGTTTACACAATGCTGAGTGGAGTCTGGTCCATCAGGGCAAATGGAAACCACTAACCTCAGTCTGCTCTTGGCCAACCCCCATGGGCCTACCTTTGTATTTAGGTTCAGCCCAGGGGGTAGTCCCAGATATCAACTTCCTCCTCCTCCTCATGGATAGGACCCCTAATGCCATGGTGGCCTGTCTGGAAAAACCACAAGTACTTGCGCCCAAGAGTTGCAATCTTCCCAAAGGCATCTGACTAGGAGGCAATTGTGGTCACATAAATCCAACCAGGATTCTCAGTGCTTCTTACTTCTAGTTTCCTTCTCAACTCTTGCTGATCTTAGAGAAGCACATTGTACTTTTGTATATATTCCGTGTCCCAGTGCAAGCTTGCTGATCCAGCTACATGTATGTAGGGATTTTAAAATACTGATTCACAGCTTTGATTCTGGTGGCAGTGTTCGAATCCCTGAATAGTGTATTTAGTATGGCTGAGCCAATCTCTAAAGCACATTCTCTTCCACTAAACGAAGGTAACACATATGGTGCCCTCCAGATACTACCCACCAGTCGCAGTAAGCATGGCCAATGGTCAGGGATGATGGGAGTTGAAGGGCACCATTTCAGCTACCCCTCCACTAAGCCAATGCCATCCTGCCAACATGGCAACTCCTAATAGGTACAAATGGGCAACGGGCCCAAGTTCATGCACCTTACTCTGGGGATGGGACTGTGTTCACATTTATATATGGAAAAGTTTGATCATATGGATAGGTAATCAACTGCTCATCTGAAACCACCCCTAAGCATTCAAGACAGGCCAGTTCTTGGAAGATTCCTCCTACCATTAAGTCGTTTAAAAAGCTCTCTCATCAACTGTACAAAGCCAAGTCTCTACTACTCACTGAGGGGCTGTTCAGGTCAGGAGGAGTAGACATGTCTCCAAACAGATCCATCTGCTCCACACCCTTTAAGAATAAAATGGACAGAAAATTAAAATCTACCATACACGTCAGCCTACAAGGTCATTCGAGTCTAACCAAGAGCATGCTAGGAAGCCTATGTCTCTATGGTCTACTCTGTAGTAGTTCAGTTTGCTCACGGAAAGTAATCTGCACCAGCTTCACTGCTACTCAGAAGTCAATCAACTGGCTACTCATATATGAAACCTCTTTAGGGACCTTAGGTGTGGTCTCAAAGCAGAAGAGGCCACTATTTTGCTGAAGTCAACCAGGGCTGGTCAGTGCCTGGATGGGTGACTATCTGGAAACCACATGGATTCCCCCCTGGTCCCATGATGGGGGGAGGGGGAGGCATGATACAGAAGGAAAAAGAAATCACATACCAGCTTTATTTTGTCGGCTCGTTCAGTAGCTGTTTCATCACTGCCATTCTGGAACAAAACAGAGAGAGAGAGAGAGAGAGAGAGAGAGAGAGAGAGAGAGAGAGAGAGGGAGAGAGAGAGAGAGAGAGAGAGAGGGAGGGAGAGTCAATTTTTTGGTCTCTGCTACACAGATACTCAATAAGAATAAGCTTTCCCCCATTTTCACATTGTTTGTAAGCAGCAAATGTACTTAAAAGTCTAACAGGCAACTGCATTTGGTTTTTCAGGCCTAAAGACTTATTTGTTTCTTACCTCAACAGGTTTATTGGACTCTTCATTCTGGAAAAAAAAGACATCACACCATCAACATTTATAGAAAAGCTTTATATATTTGTCCAATGCTCTGACTGACGGTCAAATAAACTGTATTGATTGATTGATTTGTCCAACTGTCTACTCTGATGGGCAGCAGCTGTCCAGCTACTGTCCAAGGCCAATGTCTGCCCCATCACCTGCTACCTGACCTAGAGCGTGCACAACTTATGGATGGGATCTGCTTGGTGCAAGGTATGTTCTTCACTATCAAGCTATGGTCCCTTCCCTTAAGGGGAGGGATATCGTATTACATGTCGGAACTGCTGAGATGCAACTCAGATTGCACTGCAGGCAACTCTGTCTGCATGGGAAGGAGCAGACTGAGGAACCTCCAAGCTTCCTAGTCTGTCCTTTAACCTGTGCTCAATTTCCTTCAGGCTAGACTGATACTTTTAGGGTTGCTGACCTCATTTTCTACTTCCTTTTTTTTTACACCATCACCCTGGAACAGTAGACATCTTTAGGGTCTCTTCTGCTGAGATGCAAGACCAAGCATGGCTCCTTGAATTCTCCAACTTAGTCAGAACCCATCTCTTTCTTATCAAGCATGTATTTCCTGCAATAAATGCAGCATTCTTATTTCCCTCAACTAAAGTCTTAGTGTGATTATATCCATGGTAAAGGGTGCTCCTCTGGCAGTGATTCAGTGTTCAACTACTGATATATTTAAACTCCAAATGCCATAATTACACCATTACCTTGTTTTTTTTTAAGTTTATATTAAAGCTTTTTAAAAATACAATAAAATAAAAGAAACTAATCTAAATAAAATCAAAAAACAAAGCGAAAGAGAAAACAAAGAAAAAAAATAGAAGACAGGAAGAGAAAAAGAAGAGAAGGAAATTAAGAAGGAATTCAGATTTTTTTGTTGGTTACATAAAAGAAATTACTCAAAATATTCACTCTAGAATGACACCCAACTAATCTACTTTTTGTTAGGCAATATTTTCCCAATCTTCCAACTCAAATAGATGAATTCATTTTCCTTTTTAGCCCGTTACCTTGTTGACTGATCTTCTGTACTTGAAGAGTGGACTTATCTGGGAGTAAGTGGTATTGCCAAGTTTAGACAGGCTCCTTCCAGCCGTGTCGGATTTATCTTAGATCAACCAAGTTCATGGTTCAGTCAATGCCACTTTAGATCAATAGCAGGTTTCATTTATCTTAGGTATGGCTACTGAGCAGCCTAAAAATCTGAAAACTTAACAACAGGCAGCATTACCTTTCGTTTGTCACCCTCTTCTTTTTTCTTCATGTTATAGATTACTTGGAATAGATCCTTCAGATCTACTACTAGAGGTTCAGCCTAGAAGAGAGTAACAGGCAGTGAGTGAATGGACAGGACTTAGATTTCCACTTTGTGGCAGAATTCACAGTTCAGCTCATTTCCAAATGCAGTGGAATAGAATTCAAGGAACAGAATTCAAGGCCTATACTAGTGGCATTTTCTCTCAGTGTTCCAATTCCCTGCTGTGTTTAGAGTTCCCTAGATTTTACTTTCTTGGGCTCCATGATCACTGCAGATGGTGACAGCAGTCACAAAATTAAAAGACGCCTGCTTCTTGGGAGAAAAGTGATGGCAAACCTAGACAGCATCTTAAAAAGCAGAGACATCGCCTTGCCGACAAAGATCCATATAGTTAAAGCTATGGTTTTCCCAGTAGTGATGTATGGAAGTGAGAGCTGGACCATAAAAAGGCTGATCACCAAAGAATTGATGCTTTTGAATTATGGTGCTGGAGGAGACTCTTGAGAGTCCCATGGACTGCAAGAAGATTAAACCTATCCATTCTTAAGGAAATCAGCCCTGAGTGCTCACTGGAAGGACAGATCCTGAAGCTGAGGCTCCAATACTTTGGCCACCTCATGAGAAGAGAAGACTCCCTGGAAAAGACCCTGATGTTGGGAAAGATTGAGGGCACAAGGAGAAGGGGACGACAGAGGATGAGATGGTTGGACAGTGTTCTCGAAGCTACCAACATGAGTTTGACCAAACTGCGGGAGGTAGTGGAAGACAGGAGTGCCTGGTGTGCTCTGGTCCATGGGCCAAGAAAAGTCGGACACGACTAAATGACTAAACAACAACAACAAATGCCCAAACAGGCTGAGAGTTGGTGATTGGCCCATGGCTACCCAATGAGCTTCATGACCAAGTGGGGATTTAAACCCTGGTCTCCCAGGTCTTAGTCTCTAACCACCTCTAACCACTACACTACACTGGTCTTGCTCAACATTTTCCCAACGCCTGCAATCTATTAGATATGTAGCAAATGCCAAGCCTCAGAGATAAGCGATTTAACAGTACATCTTAGCTTCTTTTAAAGCCATCCAAGTTGGTGGCCAAAACACTTGTGGCAACTGGTTCCCCAGTTTTAACCATACTCCGTGAAAATTTTGTCAATCCTGCAATTTAAGTAGAAAGCGACAGCTTCCATTTGCAATTTTGTACTGTGCAGCATTGAACGTTCATGCACCCAGAACGCTATTTTGAAGAGCAGCACTTGTCCCAAGATACAGCCCCACGGTGTAAAGTTTTACCTGCTGTGCTGTTTTGATGGCGAAGAACTGGTGCTGCCCTTCTCCTCCACAAACGTAGCCAAAGGCACGGTTGTCAGTCACATCCCGGGCTATAAAGGATATTTTGTTGACTGGATGCTCATGCTCAATAACCTGGAATCAAAGTGGATGACATGGTACCAGAATTTTAACTCTTGAAAATGTGTAAACCTGGCACTGGGGGTTATGTAGGCCACCTTTTGCTCAATCCAGAGGCAGAGCATCCCCCGGCAGGTGCCTATTCTTCTGTTTGAAGATCTGCAGCAGAGATCACTAGCCTTTTATGTCATTGGTCCCATTGACCTGCCCTTACACAACTCAAGAATCCTCCACCCCAAGTCCAAAGTCAACCTTCTTCCAAGCCCAGGATTCTAGTCCTGTTCTATGGTGCAACAGGGAACACTGACATGAGAACGACTTGTTCATGTTTTACTGTCTTAAGTGTGCCCTGGAAGTTTGACTTCCCCATAAAAACTGCTGCCGGTCCAGCTCGCTTTTGTTTCAGCACTCCCCATTCAGCAAAGTAGTCAGCATCAATAGAGCTCAAATATTTTAGGCTCTCTGTATGAGGCGTACACTGCATGCGTGCACGTCTCAGAACTGGGAACATTATAGCAATAGCACAGAGATTGTTAGGAGTAGTTTGTGCTTTATGGTAAAGTTCTACTCTTCGGCTTAGAAGTAAACACTAAGTCATTCACACACACACACACACACACACACACACACACACACACACTCCAGTAGGGACTGGAAGCTGCCTGTTTCTTACATAGCCTTCAGCCCAAGAAGAATAGAATGCCCCAATTAAAATTTTCACTTGGTGTTCATCAGCCAGATTTTCCTAGATAGGGCTGAAGTGACCTGTGAGATGAGTCAAGGTTTGCTAGAAAAGCTACAGCAGTCCCCACACTAGAGGTTTGACACTATATAATAATAATAATAATTTATTATTTATACCCCGCCCATCTGGCTGGGTCTCCCCAGCCACTCTGGGTGGCTTCCAAAAGAACATTAAAATACAGTAATCTATTAAACATTAAAAGCCTCCCTAAACAGGGCTGCCACTAGAGTTTGGTCCATTATGAGATACTTCACCTGGATGGGTAACTTAACTGGCCTGGGCCAGTTTCTGCATTTCATTGAAATGTCTCCAATGGGAAAGCTGCTGTTTGGGTTCAGCACATTTTTAGAAGTTTCTTCACCCCAACAAGTTTTAGGTTAGATTGGCACCACTTTTTTTTTTTTTTAAAGAGAATGGACAGTTCCTCTTAATGGATTCAGCTTGGCCTCCTCAGAACTTACCCCTGTCTTCTCATCCATGACTTTGATCCCAGCAAGAGAGATGTTCACCCATACTTTCTGTTTGTGCTGTCCTTGAGAACGGGCTGCTACTGCCATTCCCTACAAATGGAACAGCAAAGACACTTCGGTATTCAAGACGTACTTTCAATATACAGTAAACTTATTGCAGCTTACGGCTATCACTTAGGGTAAGGGATGGGGAATCCATTTCCCTCCCAGATGTTGGACTCCAACTCCCCATTAGCCAACATGGCCACTGACCAGTGGATAATGCAATCTTCATTTCAGCATTCTGAATTTCCCTATATCCGAGTTATGAAAATGCCAAGTCGAATACCAGCTATATACTGCTCCCCAGTTCCCTCACATTTTAGGATTTAATGTATGATTGGGTGGGGGTGGGGGAATTGTCTTCCAACTGTTGTCTTGCATTCCAGGTCAGTAAAACTTAGAAACTCAAAAGTGTTTGTTGACAAGCAGCCCCCAGGCATTACCACCACACCTAGAGGCTATTCAGAGGGTCCTTTGTTGCATGAAGCCATCATGTGTGGCCTTCAAACAACACTGTGAGAGGACAGTGTTATGAACAGTCATGTCTCAGAGGAATTTACCAGCACTGTTTCAATACATAATAGAAATACTTTATTGTCACTGTACCACTTGTTTACAGTGAGATTAAAATAAGTCTCTCCCCCCCCCCATCTCTCAGTCCTTGTTACACTCTATGTGCTGTCATACAATCACCAACCCCAACAGTCAATGGGGCTAGCTCCCCTCTCTTCCTCCGAAAGTCCAACACCATCTCCTTTGTCTTGCCAATGTTTAGAGAGCCAGTGTGGTGTAGTGCTTAAGAGCGGTAGACTCGTAATCTGGTGAACCGGGTTCGCGTCTCCGCTCCTCCACATGCAGCTGCAGGGTGACCTTGGGCCAGTCACACTTCTCTGAAGTCTCTCAGCCCCACTCACCTCACAGAGTGTTTGTTGTGGGGGTGGAAGGGAAAGGAGAATGTGAGCCGCTTTGAGACTCCTTCGGGTAGTGATAAAGCGGGATATCAAATCCAAACTCTTCTTAGGTGCAGATTGTTCTCTGAGCACCATGTGGATACCTCATTCATCTTAATGAAGTTGTTTTGTGGGAGGAAATGAACCAAAGTGTTCTGACACGAGGTGGTGACATTCCACCTAAGAAGCTAAATGGACTTCATCATGGAGCCCCAATACAGCATGCAAGCTCCATCTACAGCATAATGTTCTATCAATGTTTCCACTTAACCTAAACAAAATAAAAAAATTCCTTCCAGTAGCACCTTAGAGACCAACTAAGTTTGTTCTTGGTGCATGCACACGAAAGCTCATACCAAGAACAAACTTAGTTGGTCTCTAAGGTGCTACTGGAAGAATTTTTTTTATTTTGTTTTGACTATGACAGACCAACACGGCTATCTACCTGTAACTCCACTTAACCTGAAATTTTTGACTTTGCCACTTTATGGATATTATCTGAATCAGCACTATAAGCAACCTGCAGGTATGTGCTTGGACCCATTCTCCACTAGTTAAAGATACTTGAGGAAAGTTGGTATAATTGTCATTGCTAAAATAACTTCTAGGAACTGCAGTTTTGCAAGGATGCCATTTGTAATCAAAGCTACAATCATCACCTGGCACCTTAAAAAAAAGAAGAGGCAGGAAATACAACAGACTCACCTTCAGCTTCATCATTGAATCCTGACTCATCTTGTCTCCCCTTGCTTCCGGAACATCATCAATACCAATCAGTTTGGCCTTGTATCTTACACCATCACCTTGAAATCTGGCCAAGAGAAATTCTTCTGTCTTTTCTGGTCCTGAAAAACCAGTTTTATGGTCATGTGCTTTTGTTTGTCCTGCACAGGCTATAAAAAAAATCAGAACCTGCACCGCTGTTCATTCCTAACGATGCAATTTAATATAGAAGTATGTTTCCCCACCATCTATACCAACATTCAGTGTGTAACCACCGTTTCATCTCCACACCGGCAGTGGAATGCTCTTGGGTAAGAGTAGGGTCAATCCACTCACAAACATTTTAGGTGTAAAGAGACAGAGTTTGCGGCAGATTTCTTGCCCACTGTCTCACGGATCCATTTGTGACTGTGCAATCCAAGGCAAAGCCCCTAGGTGGCAGCCTTCTGCCAAACTCCTGCTTGTCTGCTTATTTCAGCGCTCTGGCTTATTAAATCAAAAACCAGTTGGGCAGGTGGGAGTCTCCACGATTTTGTTACTAACCCATCCAAAGGACTAATGATGGACAGGCTTTGTGACCATAAGGTTGCAACGTTGAGAACTAATTGACTAAATTGCCTGTCATCGAGTATTTACCACAGCGGCTGCTGCTTGTTTTCAGCAACTCTTAATTATTGGCAAGTCCTTCGGAGCTGCAGAGCTGTCCTGCCTCCTGGTGCCACTCCTGCCTTACCTTTCTTCTTCTCCTTTTTGAAAGGCTGTGTTTTCGGTGGTGCCTGTTGCTGGGCAGGCGGACTGTTTCCACTAGTTGCTTCCACTTCGTTCGACATGGTGGGAGAGGCCAGTCTCAACTCCAGGAGCAAACGCAGCGCTTGGTAACGTGACTGGAATCCAGCTAGCAGCGGACAGGCATACTACTCTGACCTTCAAGAGACAAAAATTGGGATTTAATTCGGTGTTGCCACTGTGTTGCATTGAAGAGTTACAAGGCATAATTCTCAAGTAACAGAAATATAAAATGATACTTTGTATCAGGACTATTTGTTCATTCAGCACAGCACTACAGAAGGCGGTCCTTATCTGTTACTTGAGCCTTTTGAACTGGAGTTGGACAGTGACTGAAACTGGACCTATTATATGCAAAACATAGACATATATGCAAAACATATTTTTTTAAAAAAATGTTTTATTGTTTTTATATATTTTTCTGGAAGCCACCCAGTCAGAAGGGCAACATATAATTATTATTATTATTATGTTCTCTGCTACTGAGTTTATGTTCCTTCAACAATAAGTTTAGGACACAGTGAAGAATTACTCATGAAGACTTGATGTGATTCAGTTACAAGGATCCTGGCATGCCATATAACGCACGCCTTCATTTTACAGAATGATGGTTCCATCCAAGATATGGGTACAAACCTGGGAAGCATAACACTTAGCAGGCTCAATTTAGAGTTTACAGTAGTGGTAGAATTTAGATTAAGTGGGGATACCTGTTGAGGCTGGGAATGTGTGTACAATCTAGCCTAGGCATCCCCAAACTTGGCCCTCCAACTGTTTTGGGACTACAACTCCCATCATCCCTGACCACTGGTCCAGTTAGCTAGGGATGATGGGAGTTGTAGTCCCCAAACACCTGGAGGGCCAAGTTTGGGGGTGCCTGATCTAGCCCCACCACTACTAAAGGACAAGGCACTTTAAGACCGTCACACCCGGACCAAGGATAACCTCTGGGTAAATAGAGGTTCTCAAAGGTATTCCTTATGAAACACATCCGCCAATCACTTCATTTGACTATGGATCACTGTCTGCAGCCGATATGCTGAAGGGCGAAACTCCAGACATTCTGCTGTACAAAGAAAGCATGTGCCTTTGCCTAGTATTAGCTTGCATAGGAATGAACGTGGGTGGAATCAATGATGCTTCCATCTCCTGTTCGTTGGCCATCTGTTAGCAGAATAACATCATGCTAACAGATTTGTTAGCGAGCAACTAACCTACCCAAGGCACAAACATTGCAAGCTATCATCTTGTCTTTCATTCACTTTTGAGACTCCGCTGGTTTTGAGGGGGGGGGCTTTCTCCAAGTGAATTGAAGACAGGGGTCTGTTGCAGAGGAGAGATCAGACAGCAGTAAACCAGTCACCAAGACACATGCTTCAAGTAGCTACTGAGGTTGCACATTCCTGCGTATAGGGACCTCATTCTGGTTTGTGCAAGGAAGTTCCTTAAGCTTCTCTAGGGCTCTTCAGAATGCTACCTTGAGCCATTAGTTTAGGGAAACTTTGTAAGCTATGGTACACAAATGCAGCAGATTCCAAATCCTTCGAAGTTGTGGACAGGGAAAAATATTATGCAGTCCTAGGAGAGCTGTGCCACTTTAAAACATGGAATAGACACCTGCACACTCCTTGAGAACTCTTATCACCTAGCTACCCCCCCCCCCCCGGTTTTTTACACGATGGGAGTGTTATTTGAATGTGGTAGGTGGGTTGGGCTTTCAGTGGTACAGCACCAGGAAGGCTCCACCATATGACTAGTTCTACATGCACTGATCAGCTGCAAGCCTTTGGACATCTACAGTTTTCAGGCCAGGAAGGACACTACTAGCTATGCAATGTCCATATGCACCAGACCTGGCCTTCATTCCTGTTACAGGTATGTGGTTCAGCTTTGAAATGCCGGCTGATGTTGGCAGAGTTGCTTTTGTCGAGCTTGACCTCCTAGAAATTCTAGTTGAGGCTGTATTTCAAAGTATCTAGGACATGGGATGCAGGCATCATATGCTTGCGGTCTTGGGGTGTGTGTGTTTACTTTTGAGTAGCCCCTCTTTGCAGACTTGAAGTTGCAATACAGCAAAACTGCAATACAGCACTGCCTCAGTGGACCAGTGAGTCACTTGTTCAGCCATTTGTGGAAGATGTTTCAACAGATAACATACAGCCTCAAACAATCCAAAGCTTTCACAAGACATGTCAAGCCCTGCACCTTAAGACTCAAGCGTTACGGAGAATATAATTCAGTGTTTTACTATGCAGTCTATTCTTACTACACAGCGCTGGGAATCGGATGCAAGGCAGGTACCCTATCGACATAGCTATACTGAGTAAGGGACACAGTTGTTTTAAGCACCAGACAGCTTCATGCTGAGGTTAGGAAAACCAATGGCGGCAGCAATGCCATCCACATGCTTTTGCACAGAGGTGTGCAGCAGATGTGGACCATTTCCAAGCCTAAGTGTGGGATTTGGAAGGGATTCTGGACTCTTCTGGAGCAAGCCCCTCCTTGCTCCAGAATACCACTTCCATCTGCCCCATAGTCTACTTCCCACAGCCCCTGTTTTAATCTAGAAAAACAGGCCTATTCAATTTGTTTTAAATCTTCAAGACACACCGCCAGTTTTATAATTAGGTATGTTACGGCATTTTATTATGTGTGCAATTTTTGTTGTATGTCATGTGGATATTTTATATGAGGGAGCCACCTATAAATATTTGTAGAAACAAATAAAATTAAATGAACAGCTTCTTTTATTTTTCTAGAGACCCGTTTTCTCTTCAAGATGGAATGCTTACTTCTTGCTTGCTGTTTGTTATCACTCAACTGAAGCAAGTGGAATGCTGACCAGGTTGTTTAGGGGTACAAAGGTTGCCCGTTTCACAAAGTTAATATTTTAGTGATTGAGACTCCTTTGATCCTCTTCAGCCAAGTAGATAGAGGCCAAGAAACACAGTTTCCCTCCTAGATCGAGCTCTCAGGCTCCTTTAATTTCAGCTGAAGGAACTCATTGCACCAGCAGGCACCATGAGATTAGGGGGGAATGGTCAGAGGTCAGGCAGCTGAGATGGCACAATGTTGAGATGGCACAAATAAGGTTCAACCCTTTGCACCCATTTGCTTGCCAAGATGGTTGGCCATGGCACCCAAGTCCCTCATCATCTTTGCGACTGAAATGCTGCAGGGATGCAAAACTACCACCTGTCTTAACACCTTTGTAAATACTACAATTGCCAAGGTGAGAGAGCCTTTGTTTTTTTTAAGGTGTGGTGGTATGGAGTTCACAAAATGGGCTTAAATCCACTTGGGATGTACCTTTAAAGTATTTTTTTTTTAAAAAAAATAATAAGCAGTTCGGCTTTGTGCCCTGTGTTAACAAGGCACAAGGCAGAGCCAAGAGGTTCAAAAGGTGATTTGACATCATGTGACCACTCCTTAGAATGTAGCTGTACCTGAGCAAGTTCTCAATCCTGTTACTCTCCATTCTTCTATTAAGCACAAATTCTGCTCTGTTGTCTCATGACCACATGCATGCCAACGGTTGTATGAGTCAAGGAAAGAACACAGATGTTATTCAACTGGTTGCTTCTACATTTGGAGGAATAGCAGGGGAAGGGCCACCGCAACTTTCTTCCCCACCCCCAACTGCTTCTTCAGCTACTGGTTGTAGTCAACACTACTGGAAGCAGCCAGAAGACTGCCAGCTACTTTCACATGGGCCTAGAACCCTAACATGTTCTAGATCAGTGTTTTGTAACTGTTTTCTTCTCAAAACAGATGCAGCTATGTTAAGCGTGCTCATTTAAAACATTGTCACCCGTTTAGCAGTTTTAAATGACTATAGATGCCTAGGTGATAAACTACCCAAAGTCAGTGTTCTGTCTAGTTCTACCCAACATCTCCCTCAAGGTCCTGAAGGATCTCCTCTTTTGAAGGCATGCCCACTGGCATTTGAGCAAATGCTCCTATGACTGGAGAAGTGAAGCAGAATATAAGCAAGACTGATCTTCCAGGACCGCATTTTGTAGATTCAGCCTCCCATCATTCCAAAGGTAGTCTTAAAGCTGTGATTGCTAGGTCTGTATGTTTTGCTTCCCCGTTCTTGGTACAATTACAACCAGCAGGTCCGCTCATGTTCCCAGCCATGCATGCTCGCAGCTCACCCAGCACACCTCAAGCCTGTCACACTTTCTGAAGTAGCACAATACTTTTTTCGGGAATCCCCCAACGAATCCCAAGCACAAATTGCTTATGGGCTGTACCAGCATTGGCAAATAAAGCCAAGCAACATTTGCCTTGGCAGATCCAGAAAATACACCAGCGCCAACCAATAGCTGACTGTCTAAAGTATGTTTTTCCAGTTTTATCTGGGCAGGCCAGTCAACAGCTTTCAGGTAGTTTCTTGCCAGTTTCCAGCTATCCGAGTCTAGGACAAGTAGGTTTCTATGTCCTAAGGAGCCTCTTTTGCATGAGACACAGATTTAAATAGGTTTCAATACATTGGGATTTAGATACACAGTTATATACCAACCCCACATTTCTCAAAACCCTTTTGCAGAAAAGATACAACCCTAATGTTCTTCCTAGGGAGGGGGAGAAATCGGATTCAGTTTGTATTTCAGTCTGCATTTGGAAAGGTGGACTTTCCCAATTGACACTTCCCGAAGCGAAGCAATATGCAAAGAAGACACACAGCTGTCCTGCAAAATTTGCACTTCTGAATTTTTCATTGCAAGTACTCCAGTCAGCTAAAGGGAACAGACACATATGTATAAGCGCTCCAATGTCTGGAAAAAACTGGATCCAGAAGGTGGCATTCCTGAAAGTGTTATTCATTTTAGATGCATACCCGATAATTCAAACACTCAAGGAAGCTTAATACACAAGCACACAGGATCTTGCCAAATACAAAGTCAAACCATGGACCTGCCTATACCAATACTGTGGTGTCCTGGGATACCAGAGGTTGAAATAGTGGCCTTTTCACATATGGAAAGCATGTGCTCTGCCTCTGAGCCAAGAGATCCTTCACTGAAGAATGAGCAGCTGAACCTGACAGGATGAAGACGATTCACCTCACCTCAATTCTATACCACTTTGAGCAAGCTGTAACTGCGGGGGCTTGTTTGCCCCTTTAAAAGTCTGCACAAAGCTTAGTTTCCCATAGAGATGCTGTTATGTGTTAAGTTTAACTGCAGTACCCATTCTGGTCACCGTGGCTGCAATCCTCACTCCGCCCACCGTGGCGGCAGTTCTCACTCAGGTCCCCTCATGCAAATGAAAGATTGAGAGTGCCGTTCACGGATTGGGCAGCTAGAGGGAGTTTGCTACTGTTGCAAGTTACTGAGTTCTATATACCGTATTTTTTGCTCTATAAGGCACACCTGACCATAGGACGCACCTAGTTTTTAGAGGGGGAAAGCCCCAATTTTTTGAGGATCAGCTCAAAGTTGTTGAGCTTACTTTGCAAAGGGAAAAAATCCTGTTTTATGGGGTTTAACTCACAATTCTGCAGCTTCAGGAAAGGGACCCATTTCTACAGTTTCCAGACAGATAATCTAATCAGCCAGTCACATGTCACTGGGGAAACAGCCTCCCTCTGCAAGGGCTGGAATCTCTCTCCCTTATCTCTCTCCCCGATTGTTTGCTGAGCAGCTGCTCAGCGGGCTTCCTTTCAACACCCCCTTCTCTCTCTCTCTCTCTCTCTCTCTCTCTCTCTCTCTCTCTCTCTAAAAAAGCACTATCTGCTTTTGCCCCTGGGCAGTTCAGCTCCAGGGACCACACATTCGCTCCATAAGACGCACAGACATTCCCCCTTACTTTTTAGGAGGAAAAAAGTGTGTCTTATGGAGCGAAAAATACGGCAAGCAGGCTCGCTGAGCCCTTCAAGTTCAGTTCTGTTCCAGCTTTAGAGTAAAGAGAGCTGTTTGAAGAATCACTCTGGTTGTCTGCGATGCCCACCCACTATTTAACAGATGCTACTATGAAACACCGACTCTACCCACTCAACAAAAAGCACTGTACCAGTGTTTGAAGGTAAAAGCTACCCCAAAATCCCTCTTTACTTTGGAGGAGGAAGGGGAGCAGCCCAATAATTCCCATAGCAGCTTCTTAAGAGAAAGTTGCTTGGGGGACATGGAAGCTACTAGCTCACCCTCCCCAACAGCCAGCCCTTAAAACTGCTCGGAGGAGTCTCAACACACAGCAAGGAATGTTATTTACACTATTCCTAATCCTAGCTACATATACTTTTTATTGTGCTTGTGGCTGAAGCACCACAAAGCGGAAGATGAACACAGCACGCTGCAAACAAGGCCCAAAGAGCTGCATATTTGTATGAAGACTACCCGAGTTGGATCTGCAGCACAATAGCACATTCATGTGTATCAGAGCCTTACCCTGCTAGGACACTTACAAATTCTGCTGAAAACTCAGCCTTGAGTCGGGCAAACCCCCTTCACAGTGCACAGCAGGAAAATGCAGCAAGCTGCCAGTGGCAGAGGAAGAGCAGTATCTTCCATTGCCAGCTCAGCCCCATTCCCCTGCGGTCACCTTTGCCTCTCACCAGTGCTGCACGAGTGACCACAGATGCCAGTACAAACATGGAAGGAATGGAACAAGAACAGTGAGCTGGAGAAAGGAAGCTTGGTGTGGGTCTGTAGTGAGTGCCAGGGATTAGACTGAAGCCTGTATTTGGCTTGAGGCTGGAGCTGGGGGTAGCTGATGTGATGCCCTCCAGATGTTGTGGACTACGACTGAGCATTGGCCAAACTGGTGGGGGTCAATGGAAGTAGACTTCTGGAGGATGCCATGTTTGCTGCTCCTGGGCCAGAGGCTCCACAAAACTAGGTTGCATTAACCTTGCTACTGTTAGCAAAGCCACTTAAATAATGCAGGTGGTGTCCAGAGAAAATAAATCCAGGCAACAATTGACTAAGCAAAGCCCGTGTATAATGTGAGGAGACACGAACAGAGGGCAGAAACAGCCAAGGGACTGCAGCAGGGCTATGCTGCTCTGGCTGCAATTGCCCAACAATGCTAACCCCTGGCATCGGCCCATCATGCACACGCAGCTTCTAGAAGAGCAGCCTTCTTTTTAGATGTACTGTGTCAATAACATGCCAGCCGATTAAGTGCCCTTTAACCGAGCAACGGCCCTATGGACCATCTGCCCACTGCTTTCATATCAGCACTTGTTGTTTACCATCACAAGTTATGTTAGACCAGGCTTCCTCAACCTCGGCCCTCCAGATGTTTTGAGACTACAATTCCCATCATCCCTGACCACTGGGTTCTGCTAGCTAGGGACCATGGGAGTTGTAGGCCAAAACATCTGGAGGGCTGAGGTTGAGGAAGCCTGTGTTAGACAGATGAGAAAATGTCTTATTATGCAGGTTGCAGTCGTCGGTTTCCCCCACCAGCGGTGATCAATGAGCCATGTGGGTAGAGTTCAGCCCAAGGCGTTTCACTGCCAAATGTGAAGGACGGTGGTGGGTTGTCCATTTGGGCAAATGGGGCACTGCCCACCAACCTCAGCCAGCCCCCACCTGCCTTCTTTCCTACCACAACCAGTCCAGGAGCTGGCCTTGACTTCCTCCTGCCAAGTCTCAATGTTGCCCTTGTAGAACTCTGAGTAAAGGAGAATGGGAGAAAACTAGAATCGTTGTGTCCGCCTGTCATTGATTCTGGCTCTGCTTACTGTTGGGCTCCTTTGTCTTCTGATCAATGGATGCCAGCCACCACTGGTGAAGGACAAGATGCACCTCCTCAATCTATGGATAGACTGGCAGTTCTTACCTAACCCTCAGTGATAGCAATGGAACAGCATCCTCCTCCAGTGCAAGGTAGGCCATATGCCACACAGTTCTCCCAAAACCTTGCCACAGCTTCCCAGCCATCTTCTACCCAAGGACACTGCCTCACTGTGCCCAATGACTGTGCCGGCCCCCAAATCCAGGCTTACAGCCTTCACCATACTTGCAGAAATTTGCAATGGCCCCAGTGGAGTTGCCCTTCTTCTAGGCCTCACTTGTAATTCATGAAGTACTACAGGGTAGGAGGTTTTAAGTTCCAAGAACCAAAAGCACTTTCAGAGACACATCTGCTTTCCATACATTTATCCAGAACAGGATCTTAAAAATCTTTATATTACTACATTTAAAGCATTAGAGACTTTTAAAAAGGTAAGAGATGAAGTGTTGCTATTTTGGATACTCGTGGATGGCAATTCCTTCCTACATGCAAGAAATGCATCTGAGATACACAAGCTGGGTTTTTAAGTACCTACACATTATCTAAAAGATGGAAGAAGGCAAAGCAGCCACAAACAGGAGGGCAGAAAGCCACAACGTAAGGAGTATGCTATCACCTTTTAAATAACCCATGCCATTCAGCTGGCTTTTATTGGGACTTCCAAAGTTGACTTCTTGGGTACACAATTTCATAGAATCATAGAACTGTAGAAGGGATCCTGAGGGTCATCTGGTCCAACCGCTTAAAATGCAGGAATCTCGGCTAAAGCATCCTTGACAGATGGCCATCCAACCTCTGCTTAAAAACCTACAAGGAAGGAGAGTCCACCAACTTCCGAGGGAATTCATTCCACTCTCAAACTGCTCTTAATGTCAGAAAGTTCTTCCTGGTGTTTAGTCGGAATCTCCTTTCTTGAAGTTTGAAGCCATTGGTTTGGGTCCTACCCTTGGGAGCAGGAGAAAACAAGCATGCTCTATTTGCCATGTGACAGCCCTTGAGATATTTGAAGATATCTCCTCTCAGTCTCCTCTTTCCCAGGCTAAACATTCTCAATTCTCTCAACAGTTCCTCATAAGGCTTGGTTTCCAGACCCTCCTCTTCACCCTCCTGTGCACACGGTCCAACTTGTCAATATCCTTCTTAAATTGTGGTGCCCAGAACTGGACATAGTATTTCAGGCGTGGTCTGACCAGGCAGAATAGAGTGGGACTACAGTGGTACCTCGCCTAACGAATAACTCGCCTAACGTATTTTTCGCCTAACGAATGACTTCCGGTAAAACAAAATGGCCGCCGCAAATGAATTTCTTCGACTTAAGAAAAGACGTCGCGGCCACTTCTAATAGGATTTTTACGACTTACGAACTTTTGACCCGATTTTTTCGACTTAGGAATTTTTCCCCAATGCGTTCCTATGGGGATTCGCTGAACGAATTTTTTTCGACTAACGGAATTTTTTCGACTAACGGAAATCGTGTCGGAACGCATTATCGTCGTTAGTCGAGGTACCACTGTATTAGCATTTTTTGCTGCTGCTGACTCATGTTAAGCTTGCACCCCCACTAAGAACCCCTAGATCCTTTTCATGTGTACTACGGGAAAGACTTCTAAAAACAAGTATTTTCTAGGTCTGCTCAAACCCTATTCCCTGAAGCCAGTTAGACTTTCCCTTCATCAAGCAGCAAGGGGAGACCTGCATTTTACTACCTGTTAGAAAACAGGTTATTATTTGCCAACAAGCAAGGGGAAACTTCATTTCTCCTTCACCCATCCCCGCATAGGGTCTGGCTTTCAGTATTAAGATAGATCTCCCCATTCACTGTACTTTACAAAGGAGCATTTTTTTCATCTGGCCTGCAATGTCCTGGAAACAGCAACTAAGGAGTGTGATCCGGAATAGAAAGGAAAAATTGCACCTCCCACTAGAGATAACACTGACAGTTTTATCCTTTGCTCAGCCATGCACATGAATTCAGTATTACTTGGTTGCATTCCACTTGAGTAGAATATAGCACTAGCAATTATGTCAAGTATTTGCAAAGACAGCATTATCTATTGTGCCTATTCTACCAAGTGTCATGGTATGCATAGGTCCAGGCAAGACAAAGGGGGGGGGGGAACAATCATTCCTGAAGCTACCTATTTCAAGGGGGAGGCAAGTTGCAAAGCTGATGCTGAAGACACAAGGCATTTCTTGTACACTATTCCTGAATGCCGATTAACATACATCCTCTGAAAGAGTGGGGTCAAAGGATTCCCATTATTGGTGCATAGAGTAAGTTTAATATAAAGGTAAAGGTAAAGGGACCCCTGACCATTAGGTCCAGTCGTGTCCAACTCTGGGGTTGCGGCACTCATCTCGCTTTATTGGCCAAGGGAGCCGGCGTACAGCTTCCAGGTCATGTGGCCAGCATGACTAAGCCGCTTCTGGTGAACCAGAGCAGCGCACGGAAACGCCGTTTACCTTCCCACCAGAGCGGTACGTATTTATCTACTTGCACTTTGACATGCTTTCGAACTGCTAGGTTGGCAGGAGCAGGGACCGAGCAGCGGGAGCTCACCCCATCGCAGGGATTCGAACCGCCAACCTTCTGATCAGCAAGCCCTAGGCTCTGTGGTTTAACCCACAGCGCCACCTGGGTCCCTTTAATATAAGTTTAATATACAAGCAGCTTATTACCTTTTTTGGAGGGGGTGGGGAGCTTAAATGAAACCTTCCTCCAAATTCCTATCCAAAAATTGATTTGATTTTTATTTAGTATATGCAATATTTAATACTGGAAAACATTTGTTCCAAGTGCTTTCAAGGGTTCAGAAACACTTCATAATCTAGTTACAGCCATCCTGTAAGGCAGCCTTGACCAACCTGCTGCTCTCTACAAGTTGGTTGGGAATCGTAGGAGTTGGAGGCACCAGGTTGGGAAACGCTGCTGTAAGGCATGCCTACCTTATTACCCCCCCAATTGCAGATGGGCGAGACTTAGGCCAAAAGTCTACCTAGCAAGTTCCCAGAAGAGGCAAGGTATCAGCCACATTATTCTCGATTCATAGCTCAGGATGGTATCCAATGATACCATCCTGAGTATCAGGAGTCCCATTGCATCAATGGACTTAAACATTCACTCATGAATAACTTAAGCTCGTTTATTTCAATAGGTCTACTCCAAGTATGACTTAAGATACCACCTAAGGCAGTACACTATACCAGAGCCTCTCTCAACCTTGGTCCCCAGATGTTGTTGGACCACAACTCCCATCATCCCTGACCACTGGTCCTGCTAGCTAGGGATGATGGGAGCTGTAGTCCAACAACATCTGAGGACCCGAGGTTGAGAAAGGTTTTTAAACCAGCTTAGCTTTACTTTTAAGTGCTGTTTACTGCATTTTGATTTTTGTAAGGTGCGTTAGAATACATGTATTCTTAAAAAAGCACTATATAACTGAATGACACTGTTTCCTCAACCAGCAGATGAGGTGATAAACCCATGACTGGGCAAGAGCTCAGTGACAAAGGCATCTGCTTTGCATGTAGAAGCTCCCAGATTCAACCCTTGACATCCCCAAACAGGCCTGGGAGGAAAACCTCTAAGAAATCCTGGAGAGCCACTGCAAGTCAATATATACAAGAATGGGATGAAACAATGGTTTGATTCTGTGCAAGGGCAACTTCTTACATTGAGAGCACCCCATGCTGGCAGGATTTCTGGTACGGTGATTACATGGTGTCCACATAAAACCAGGATTACTCAGGCAACTTCTCCTGCTCCCAATCCTTGTTCTTTCTAGCAGTTAAAAGCCAAGACTGATCTAAAAAGGTTTAGAAGGCACCTGCCAAATTATGTTGAGTTTATCATTACCAAATGCAACCTCCTTGCAGCACATAGATTTTATACAATTTTGACTGCCACAAACTTCCTCATCCTATGCCTGAAGTTAATGCAAGTGATTCTCTAGAAGCCACGAGACTACAGTTAATGGGAATCCCCTGGGCAGAGGAAATTATTTTAGGTCTGTAGTGCACAGATACCATATGCTCCAAATGCTTATTTTCTGTGAACTCTTCCTATTTTGCAAGATGTTAAAGGTTCCTTGACTATTAATGTTCTACAATACACACACACACACACACACACACACACACACACACACACACACACACCGGGGGAATGCCATCTTGCTGTGCATGCCTGTATGTATGTATGCATGTATTATGTATATAATAATAATAATAATAATAATAATAACTTATACCCCACCCACCTGGTCGGGCCTCCCCAGCCACTGTGGGCAGCTTCCAACAGATTAAAAACAATAAAACATCGAACATTAAAAACTTCCCTAATAGGGCTGCCTTCCGATGTCCTCTAAAAGTCAGATAGTTGTTTATTTCCTGGACATCTGGTGGGAGGGCGTTCCACAGGGCGGGCGCCACCACCAAGAAGGCCTCATTACATGGGTTAGCTGCTTCCCAGCCACTCATTTCAACAGCCTATTTAAATTCGACAGCATGGTGCAGCTTCTCTGTTGAGGACAACCAGATCCACTGAAGTTAGGTTTATGGGTACACTTTGCAACACTCCTTGCTTCAGGAACCAGGGCAGAATGATCTAGGGCACAGTGGTCTACAGGGATAAAGAACAGAGGGGGCAAAGGGCAGCTTTCAGCATTGCACTGTAAATGGGGCCTCAGCTGGACAATTTCAGACTCTGGATTTAATGGTCTTCCTGGGGGACCCCTCTGTAGAGGGCATTGCAAGCTACATCACAACATAATTATAAGTCAGCCCTGAAACTGATGCACATTTTGTGGTCCTCTTGCTCATTGTGGGAGGGGCCCTGGTCAAGGGTAGTTGCCTATATTTGATCTGCAATATTGGCAGGGAAACATTGATGATGTACATGCTCAGCAATGCTACAGGTGGGCCATTATCTTCCTTTTGTGTGCTGGAAGAGGCTGAATTAACACCCACCTATATATTACATGCAGACCTGTACAACTAAACCCAGATGCTGCTGTTCTAGGTTGCTTCACACTTATTATCACACTGTTTAGTCATCCCATAGCAGTTTCACAAAACTACATTTGGCAAAGTCTGTTGCACTGGCACAGCTTTGGATTTTGCACTCAGTTGCAGCTGCCTGTAAAAAAAGGTTTTTAACTTGAGGCCTAGAATCCCATCAAACTCAGAGGTGACTGGGAGTCACCTCTCATTGAAAGATGCCAATGGTTTCTAACAGTTTTAACGCACTTCTTTGAACTGGCTCCCAGGTTGCTAGACACAAAGGTGGCTTAAGCACCCACACATTTAAAGCACATGGCATCCCCCAAAGAATCCTGGGAAGCTCACCTCTCACAGCACTACAATTCCCAGCACCCTTAACAAACTACACTTCCCAGATTTCTTTGGAGAAGTCATGTTCTTTAAGCATATGCTGTGTGCGCAGCTTAAGTCAAGCATCCCAGTCAAAATCATGGGGCAGACATTCTTGGAAGTACAGCTGCCTTGAGAGTCTTTTAGCAAGTAAAAAAACTCCAGTGGAAGAGAGTCAAGTCATTTCATTAAAAAAGGCTAAACAGTTGTGACAGCGCTGGCTGCAAAAACCACCCTGACACCAAGAGATCTTTCCTCTGTTGTAAGAACACTAAGAACCAGCCAACCACTTAGATGAATCCCATTTGGGTCACCTCCCACGTCCTGCTTTCACTTCCATGGGGTGATTATGAGGCCAGCGCTTCCTAGCAAGTGTTCCACACTTTTAGCTGTCATATCCAACAACATCACTGACAGAGTAACACAAACCTTCTAGGTTATATATGGAGAAAGGCTCAGCAATCAGGGAGTTCAACAGTATATAGCCATGTATTTCCCTTAATAAAATGGTCCCCCTGGAAAAAAAATGTTTAGGGTTAAATGGTTGTAATAAAGTCCGTTTATAACACAGAAGCTTAGAACTACAATATATATTTACAGCAGTAGGAAAGAGACCAGGAGACTTGCATACGTGCTCAGTCTGCTGTCCAGGTACTAACTGCTGCTGCTAAACTTCCAAGTTTGTTGCTATCCCTTCCAATGGCTCTTCATCTTTTAGATGTTGACCACAGCCCTTCAAATAGAGGACTCTCTCAAAAGGAGGACCTATGTCTACACTAACTGGGACTATCTTCCCCAGCCCTCATTAGCTGCAGGCCCAGCTATGGCAAGTTAATGGGGAAGAAACATAAGGATTATGCAGCAAGAATATTTCAGATCATAAGGATTATGCAGCTAGGGAATATACCCTGGGTGGTTTCCAGATTGGGGTGAGCAGCTATGTTTAGAACGCCATAATGAAGTTTGACCAAATTGCAGGATTTGCCTGTATTAATCCAGAAGGAATGCATCACTGGAATTTTGCTATGCCTTTGTCACATGGCCTGCTATGTCAGTGCCAGAAAGTTCTTGCCTTTGGCCTTGAATCAAATAATGCAAGGTCTCTTCATTGCTGGCCTGTGGGCCCCAGAATTATAACATTGTTGTGTGAACCAAATGCATTACAGAATTTGCAAATCTCAGGATGATCATGGCAGTAGCCAATCAAGAGTATACAGTATTAGCAGCAGCCAAGCAACAGTCTATTAGCACCCCTGTAAGTTAACTGATAGGGACGCGGGTGGTGCTGTGGTCTAAACCACTGAGCCTCTTGGGCTTGCCGATCAGAAGGTCGGCAGTTCGAATCCCTGTGACGGGGTGAGCTCCCATTGCTCAGTCCCAGCTCCTGCCAACCTAGCAGTTCGAAAGCACGCCAAAAAGTGCAAGTAGATAAATAGGTACTGCTCCGGCAGGAAGTTAAATGGGTTTTCCATGCACTGCTCTGGTTTCGGTGTTCCGTTGTGCCAGAAGCGGCTTAGTCATGCTGGCCACATGACCTGGAAAAACTGTCTGCAGGCAAACGCCGGCTCCCTTGGCCTGTAAAGCGAGATGAGCGCTGCAACCCCAGAGTTGTCTGCGACTGGGCTTAACTCTCAGAGGTCCTTTACCTTTAACTTTTTAAGTTAACTGCTCTGCAACTGCAAGTGGAATTTGTAGGTACTGTGGTTAGCTTTCATTTCAATGGTTATCCTGCCAAACAAGAGGAACTGGCTGGACTTAGTAGCCAGCTTCAACATAACAGATCTAACTGGTGTATTCTCTTGCGTGCAGTTCCTTGCAAAGACCACTTGTGCGGCCATCAGACAGCTTTACAGAACATCTGAGGTTATCAGCTGGTGCATCCTGGAGCATACAGCAAAACATGCATGCATTTCCTTCTAAGTCAGGGTAAGCAGCACCATCCTTTGGTTGAGACCTATGCTTCAATAGCTCCTCCCATTTTATTACTCAGTTACATTCTGAACTGCTGAGCGAGCAGTGATGGATAGTTCACCGCCAATGTTTTGTCCTTAGCAGGCCCTGTTACATGGTTAGTAGTAAAGTCCTGAGAATTTCAAGTTTTCTGAAATATTTTAAGAGGAGCAGCACAAGGCCTACACAGCACACAATCTGCTACCTTCTCCCATCAAGTAACACTATTTATGCAGAGCTTCTTGTCAAGTTTGCCTTGATATGGGGCAGTTCAATACTTTCTGGGAAGTCGTCTCAGCCCAGTGCAAGTCTGTGTTCCTCCTCCTCACCCTTAATCCAAGCTGCCATCCAATCAAAACCCTCATTTCCAGTTAAGGCAACTTCTCAGAAGGATTAGGGGCATCATTCCACGTTACAGAGGTCCCCTTACTTCCATAAAACGAGATTTCTGCCAAAGGCAACTTCTGCCTCAGCCATCTGAAATAATTCCATTAGAACACTGCTGAGTGACATGCCCCACTTGGAACAAACAACCTCAAGCAAGGATTATTCGAGAACATTTAATTAGGGGCTCTTTTCCTACTCGGGGAGCAGCAATCTAGCCAACCAGTCAGCCAATTCTACACAGTCACCCCCAGTGGCTACGGTAATAAACAGTCAAGATGCGTGCATACTACCGTACCAGGCAAAAACCTCATGCTTTTGGAAGGTGTCTGTTGATTAATGCATATGCTTCCAACATCCACACATACATTTAGTAAGAGCTGGGGTGTTTTTTTCCAAGCAGAGATTGGCCTGGTGATGACCTCTGCTCATCCCAGATACACAGAGCATGATAAGATAACTCATTAGGTTAAGCGTTCCCATTTGACATTTCATCTCCTTGCTGTGGCCGACGGAATGACTTGGCATTTCCCCACCTTAAAGAATGCTGTGACTCCACAAGATCTCATACAGCTCCTCGAAAGGGGCAGCTGATTAATAAAATGGCTTTGCCTTATCTGCCACAGAAATTTTAAGCCCACCCCTAAGCTTAAAGGGGTAATAAAAGTTCTGAATTTCAGTCAAGTTGGACTCCTAGATCAGAGGCTTGCTTGCAAGTTCTACAGTCCTGTTAAGACATAATGTTTATTAACTACAGTTAAGCATTACACCTGCAGAGAGGACTCTAGGCATTCTCACTTTTTCTGCTTGCAAGGCAGGTTTTTTTTAAAGCCTCCATGAGAAGAGTTCGATCTGTTTACTATCTAAGAACGATACAGCAGAAAAGGAATAGGGATTGGGAGGGAGGAAGAAAAAAGCAAGTCTCAGTAGTTTTGCCTGAAATGCTTCTACCTCTGCATCTGCAAACTCTACTTTCATTCAAACAAGCAGGTGTATAGCAAAAAAAGGCGGTTCAGCCAATTAGTTACACTAGAAGTAGAACATGAAACCTTCCTTTCAGCCCATCTACACTTGATCCCATTAACAGAAGCCATGGCTTTTGGCTAGTTGGTGATTATCCTACCACACCCATAGCTCTCCTACTTACACCTGTGAATACAACTCACCTGCTCCTCATCTTCCATTAGTTCCTTTTCTGCAGAAACATGCATTTCTATTTTAGGGCAATAATTGTTTGGTGGCAGTACCACCACCCTGCTTCAAACGAAGTGATGGAAAGAGAATCTCAAGACATGCCAATTATTGATGGCTTTCTGGGGCCAACAATTTTATTTCTTTAAAGCACATATGAGCCTGCTCTTTAGTCAAAGGTCAATCATATGACCATCCCTCTCCATGCTTACAAAAGGGAAAGGGATTGGGAGGAAGGAAACCAACTCTGGCACTAGAAAGATTTCAAGGGGAGAAGCCGCCAAAAGTCACTAGTCTATCAGCAAAGCAGATGGGGAGGTCTGGCAGATCCACCTCTTCTCCTATAGCCTGACTGAATGACCACTGATGGAGTCGAAGGAACTCAGTGAAGCAAATTGATATAAATAAGGGCTTTGAGACTGCATGGTTCCAGAGTTGCCATGTTTTACTGGTCTTGTGCCTCAACAAGTCAGTCAAGGCTTTGGACATGAAAGGTGAGGTTTCTTGGTATGGAGCTAAGCTTGTACATGCTCTGCTGATCCTGGAGGCCAAGAAAGTGGCAAACCTTTCTTCATACATAAGACATGAACCTGCTGGCCACATTAATCCTACATTCTTCAGATACTTTTCAATATCTCCCTCCCCACAACCGTAGTTGACAAGAATCAACCCCTTTTCCCTGAAACCATAATGGCTTCAAGTATTATTTCATTCAGCTTTCCAGAGTGCTGTAAATGGTTTTTTTTCTCTGTACATATTTTCTTGCTCTACAAATTCTCTTCCAGATGCATGTGTATTAAATCCAATATTTTATCCTCTAGGAAATTATTTTTCCTCCTTCCTCTGGGAGAGAGAGAGAAGAAAGGCAGCACAATCCCAGAACTCCAGAGGTTTAAAAAATGTTAACTTGCCTTTCCAAACCACCCTATACCAACAAACTCCTGGGATAAACCCTTGGGCGAGCTGTTAAGTCACACACTAAACCACATATTCAGCCAGGGTTTTGGGACTTATTACTTTCTATTGTCTCCCCATTTGCTTTTAATTGGACCACTGTTTCCACCTGGGCAAGGAAGAAGTTACAGGAGCATTTGACACCTGGGAAGGTGCCCTACTCTAGGGAAAGCTGCCACATTTAGGACACAAGCCAGGGATCACAAAAACCATTACCCTTGACATTTTCCAGGGCCCATTTCAAGCCTAACCAATCAGCGAGCACTGCAGATGCAAACAAAAGATAGCCAACATGGGACAACAGATGCACTCTAGCTCCACTCATCCCTGAATAGTGCTGTGCAGACTGGAGGATACCCCTGTGCCAACTGAATAGCAATGTCTCAAGGGATGCTTCCTCTGACTTTCCGCTGCTTAATTGCTCCCTTATTTTATCCAACTTGCTCAAACCAGCACGACCATTTCAATGGCAAGATTTATTGTTTTGTATACATTTGCCTGCCTTGACCTAGCCCCCTTCCAATGCTTGTTTATTTTCCTAGGATTCCGCTCTCCCCGCACCCCTTCCTAAGAAATGCCGGGAGTCCTGGTCTCTTAAAGGGGTAGCTCTGGCAGGGACATTATCCTCAAGCAGGATTCCTACATTTACACTACAGGCAAAACACCACATTTGCAGCTGGCTACTTTGTCGCCCTCCCCACTCCTTCCATTTACTCCACCATACAATTGTGGCCAGATTAAACTATTAATAATAATAATAATAATAATAGCTCCCAGCACTCTTGGCTGCAAGGTGATTTTTTTTTTAAAAGCAAGCTAAGGAGACACTGTAGTTATTTTATAGAAAGCAACCCAGCATTAGAGAATGGAAAGCAAATTCCGAATTCAAGAGGCCAAAATATAGCCATTGTTTCCTGCCTCCCAAGTCTGGCAGGCAGGGCCACCTAGAGACCTTCGGAGGCGCAGCTGCCTTGGGGACCGACCGAGATCCAGCGTGTGTAGGGTATGCTTTTTGCGCGTTTGCGTGTGCGTGTGAACCCTGCTCAGTAGGGACAACAGGCCCCCTCGAGCCGACAGCAGCCACCTCTCGGAGGCTCCACGGCTGCCTGGCGAGGCAGCTCGTCCGGTCGATCCCGGAGCCGGTCTCGTCGTGCCTCCCCATGATACCTCGGGGGGGGGGGGAGGCAAAACGCGGACATGTCACTCGGACGCCTCCGAGAAGCCGCTCGGAGACGCTGCAAAGCGGAGCCTCCCTGCCTGCCTGCCGAAAGCGCGTTCCTTACCAGCCTCAGCGCCGCGCCTCTCCCCACATGATCCCGCCACGGGAAGCCGGCAAGCGCCCTGACGCGGCGGCGGCTCCGCTTAAATATTCAGCCCCGCGCGAGCCTTCGGCGGCCTGAGCCACTCACAGCGAGAGAGATGGTTTTAATCAGCTGCTGGCAGCTGAGCACTGCCCAGGAATGCGCGCCGATGTTTTTGCTGCCTCGGCTCGGGCGACTCCCCCTCAACGTGTCTTGCGCTCCCAAACTTAACTCCTTCCGTCCCGGAGAGGGAGGAGATTGGGGGGGGGGGAACGGTCCAGCGCCGCGCGTGCTGGAGGGGTCAGTGGTTAGAGGCAGTGCCGGATTTACGTATAAGCTAAACAAGCTATAGCTTAGGGCCCCACTCTCTTGGGCCCCCCCAAAAAAAATTAAAGGAAAAAAAATCCTGAATGTACATTTCCAAAATATAAGATGAGAAACAAATAAAATAAAACCTACATACAGCAACAGTGTTTTGTGTTACAGGTAGATAGCCGTGTTGGTCTGTCATAGTCAAAACAAAATAAAAAATTCCTTCCAGTAGCACCTTAGAGACCAACTAAGTTTGTTCTTGGTATGAGCTTTCGTGTGCATGCACACGAAAGCTCATACCAAGAACAAACTTAGTTGGTCTCTAAGGTGCTACTGGAAGGAATATTTTAAAGTGTTTTGTGTTGTGTGGGCTCCTATGATGTCAGTAATGGGCCCCGCCTGCTCCCTAAAATATCACTGGTTTGCTCATTTCTATATATAGGGTTGCCTGCATTCTGCACGGACTGGTTGCATGGCAACATGTGCAAATGGCTTTAGATATTAGGTCTATAAATTACCATATAGCATATATTCAACACAAAAAAAAGCAATAATTTGTTGTTGACAAAGGACAGCTGGACCCCATTACCTTCAGTAGCTTAGGGCCTCATCAGACCTAAATCTGGCCTTGGCTGGAGGGGTCAGTGGTTAGAGCAAGCGGGGAGGGGGAGCTGGGGTTGGGGCTGGTGGGGGGGGGAGAGAAGGGTTTGGCAGATTTTAGGACCTGGACGTTATGAATGGGACTAATTCATAGGAGCCCAGGGAGCTGCCCAAACCGAGTCCCCCCAATGGTGCAGCAATAAAACTGCCAGCAGGTTTGCAAAGCTAAGCAGGGTCCATCTGGTATGGTTTCAGATTGGATTGGGGGTGTGTGGGTTGAGAGTTGCATTGCACAGGGCTGGACTAGATGACCCCTCGTGGTCCCTTCAACTCTACATTTCTATGATTCTAAGTATTGCCCATCTGGCTCCATATCATTTGCACTGACTGGCAGTGGCTCTCCAGGGTTTCGGGCAGAGGGCAGCCCTACCCAGAGGCGCCAGGGATCGAACCTGGGACATTCGATGTGCAAAGCAAGTGCTCCACCGCTGAGCTATGGCCCTTCCCTCGTATGGTGGGCTTTCTGCCATTTCCTTGAAATCTATAGGGAGGGCAGGGGGCGGCATATGATAATATTATGCGGGGGCAGAACTAGACTTTATTTCACCCAGTTTGGCACCCTCCCCACGTGCATTTGCTCTCTCTCACACACACACAGGTTGGGAGCCTCAATCATTTTTTTAAAAAAACCTGGCTCTGTGAGATGTTCTGTTCAGGATCAGGCCCCCAATCACTTTGCTTTCTTTCCTTTGCACTCTTCAACCTAGCATCCTTCATTGTATTCCATCAAATTCAATGGGATTTAAAAGGGCCTGTAGATGAGTAACAGCTCAATCCTATTGATGGCTTCTCAAAGGAGTTCAGTGGTGCTTGCTCCCAGAAAGGTGAGTGTAGGATTGTAGTCTAAAAGGGTTGAGGGTTGTGGTCATAATGATAAAAGTCATTCGTAGTTTGGGATCCATGATCACTGCAGATGGTGACAGCAGTCACAAAATTAAAAGACGCCTGCTTCTTGGGAGAAAAGCGATGATAAACCTAGACAGCATCTTAAAAAGCAGAGACATCACGTTGCCGACTAAGGTCCATATAGTTAAAGTTATGGTTTTCCCAGTAGTGATGTATGGAAGTGAGAGCTGGACCATAAAGAAGGCTGATCGCCAAAGAATTGATGCTTTTGAGTTATGGTGCTGGAGGAGACTCTTGAGAGTCCCATGGACTGCAAGAAGATCAAACCTATCCATTCTGAAGGAAATCAGCCCTGAGTGCTCACTGGAAGGACAGATCCTGAAGCTGAGGCTTCAATACTTTGGCCACCTCATGAGAAGAGAAGACTAATTACAGATTGTGTAATAGGGTTTGATTCTCACTAGGTTCTGTGCACTGGAAATTGCAGAAATATCCATTCTTACTTGGTTCTTTGCGGGAGGGAAGAAGTAATCAGAACCACCTTGTTGGCATTTCTTCCTACACCCCCCCTCAACGTAGTGCCATCATAGCTCGTGTACATAGACGTTTCAACTGTCTCAAGAGTGGTTTGTTGTCTCATTACTACTGCTCCTATTACTATAAGTGTTACATGTTCCCCACTTCTCTGAGCAGTGGGCCGGGCAGGGCTTAGTTTCCTTTGGATGAGAGAGCACTGTAGACTCATGGTGTCTTATTAACTAATCTACAAGTACAACACAAGTGGAGGCAACTGGCACTCCTTCGAGGCAGGAGATCCCCCAGAGAGGAACCTGGGCAGCCCTCCAAGACTGCACCCTCACTTCTGGCTAACTCCAATACCTGCAGTTGGAAACTTGAGGTTTTCCCCCCTCTCTCTTTCATTGTGTCTAACTCTCTCTTCCAAAACTGCAAACACCTTCTGGAGGTGCAACTGCAAGCATCAGCTGGAGGGATGTTGTCTCCTCCAAACTCTTGAAGGGTGTCTCATTCAAAAACACAGAGATTTCCAGCTATCAGGACACAATTGCCTAAACCCATTGGCGCTCAATGATGCAACATTAATCAGCTTTTCCGAGCTATTATCCAGTAATCTTCCTAACAAAGCAGCCACAAAACAATAGGTTATAGGCTGATGTCCTCCAGAGCTGAGCCAGGGCTAAACAAGAAACTCTTGCTCTGCCCACAACACTAGAAATATAAGTAGGCAGAGGTGGGGAATCTGCGACCCTTTGGGTGCTGTTGGACTCCAGTTCCCATCAATCCCAGCCAACATAGCCAATGATTGGGGATGGTGGGAGTTGAACTCCAGCAGTATCTAAAGGTAAAGGTAAAGGTACCCCTGACCGTTAGGTCCACTCACGGATGACTCTGGAGTTTCGCGCTCATCTCGCTCTATAGGTCGAGGGAGCCGGCGTTTGTCCACAGACAGCTTCTGGGTCATGTGGCCAGCATAACTAAGCCGCTTCTGGTGAACCAGAGCAGCGCATGGAAACGCCGTTTACCTTCCCGCGGGAGTGGTACCCATTTATCTACGGTACTTGCACTTGATGTGCTTTCAAACTGCTATGTTGGCAGGAGCAGGAATCCCCATCGCGGGGATTCGAACCGCCAACCTTCTGATTGGCAAGCTCTAGGCCTGACCACAGCACCATCTGCATCCCTTCTCCAGCAGTATCTAGGCGGCCACAAATCCCTCACTGCTGCTGAAAAAGAAAGACATTCTACACATGCTCAGAGGCACTACCCTGAGCCATGAAACAGAAAGTTCTGATGCTAAGCCCTGGTAAGCCCCCATCCCAGATTCAGTATCCCTTATCCCAGGTCTGAGGAACCTGTGACCCTCCAAATGTTGTTGGACAACAACCCCTCATCATCCTTGACCATTGGCCATGCTGGCTGGAGTGGATGAAAGTTGCAGCCCAACAACATTTGAAGGGCCATAAACTCTCGAACCCCACCTTCCTTCTTTGCAAAGCAGCCTGTATCACTCTTTTATCAGAATACTAGAAGTTGGGCTCATCTGGTGATTGGGTTCATCCGGGACTGACAAAGAGGAAGCAGTCCTTCATGCTGTGTGTAATCAGATTGTGAAATTTGCTGCCATGAGATCCAGTGGTGGACACCAACTTAGATGGCTTTAAAGGACAAACAGGGGTTGCTAACCATGAAGTCTGTATGTTATCGCCAGGATTCTAAGCAGCTCCATTTTCATAGAATCATAGAACTGTAGAGTTGCATGGAACCCTGAGAATCATCTCTAGTCCAATCCCCGCAGTGCAGGAATATGCAGCTGTTCCATACGGGGATCAAACCTGCAACCTTGGCATTACTAGCACCACACTCTAACCAACTGAGCTATCCAGGCATAACACTATGATATGTCTGTATGATATCTATCATATATATGCTGTCTCTATACGATCTCTCCAGGTTTAGAAACGATATCATTTTCATAATATGTGCCACTGTTCTGATCCAGCAGTGGGATAACTCCTTTGGAAATGGTTTGGAGCTTTGAAACCCTTGTAGTTTTTTTGTTTTGCTAAATATTAACAATTCACCTCAGACTTAATCTTTTTCAGACTTGTAGAGCCATTGAATTCTGTCAGAATTAAACACTTATATACGATATGTTACAGGATTGTGCCCATCACCTGTTATGAAGAGTATCTGATACAGGTTTAGCATTCTTCAGTGGTATATGGATACATGCACTTCAAAGATACATGTCTTTCATACAATTAAGGAGCATTTAAGGCAGATGCGTTAAGATAATTATAGCAAATTAGGGGGATTAAAAAAGAAGAAGACAAAGGCTTGTTTAATGAGTAATGAAAATGGGAACTACTGTACCTGTAGCCTGTGGGAGGAGCTTTGAGGGAGGGCACTAAGCAGTGGAGAATGCCACAGTCCCCTGGAATGAACTGAACTCAGAAACCTGAACTCAGGTGAGTCACCTTGGTTCATAGCAATGAAGTGGCAGGAGTATATCTGGTAAAATATTAAACCAATTGATAGGTCCACACTGTTAGAATTACTTTATAGATAGATAAGAGGGACAGTGATGACATGAGAAGACTGGGAGGTGATATGATAGCCATCTTCAACTATCCAAAGGTCTGACACATGAAAGATGGAGCAAACTTGTTTTCTCCTGCTCCAGAGGGTAGGACCTGAACCAGTGGCCTCAAGTTACAAGAAAGAAGATTCCAACTAAACATCAGGAAGAAGGTAAGAGCTGTTTGATCGTGGAATGGACTCTCCTTTGGAAGGTGGTGGACTCTCCTTCCTTGGAGGTTTTTATGCAGAGTTTGGATGGCCATCTGTCATGGATGCTTTGGCTGAGATTCCTGCATTGCAGGGGGTTGGACTAGATGACCCCTGAGGTGCCTTCCAGCTCTACGATTCTATTATTCTAATAACTAGCAATTTCTGTGTTTATGTGTGAGCTGCTCCATCTCTAAGCAGTGCTCATTCATTATGACAGACACAAAAAACATCCCACATATGGATACACTCTGCAGATGTCATAATGAATATGTGTACGGTGGTGCCCTCAGGGTAGGACTTTGGGGAAGAGGTGGAGGCGCCCACTTCACAGAATGTACACCAGGGCTCCGAAGCACAGCAGGACTGGCTTACCATAAGACCATTAAGTACAGAGAAGAGCCCCACCACCAGACCCAAAATGTATTGGAACAGAGCAGCCAAGTCACATATAGGAGGGTGGCAACACGAGAATGAGCCTTTTCTTTAGCGGCTCCCCATTGGTAGAATGCTCTCCCCAGGGAGGTTTGCCTGGCGCCTTCATTATATAGTTATAGGCGCCAGGCAAACCTTCCTGGGGAGAGCATTCCATTAATCAGTCTTGGGTGGATTAATATTCTACGACCTTTTAAAGGTGTCTGTGGGAAGAGGGGAGTTATTGTTCTGTTGGCTTGGTTTGATTATTTACTTGTGTTTTATATTGTATTTTATTCTGCGAACCTCTCTGCTGAGATCTTTTAGAATCATAGAATCATAGAGTTGGAAGAGACCACAACGGCCATCCAGTCCAACCCCCTGCCAAGCAGGAAACACCATCAAAGCATTCTTGACAGATGGCTGTCAAGCCTCTGCTTAAAGACCTCCAAAGAAGGAGACTCCACCACACTCCTTGGCAGCAAATTCCACTCTCGAACAGCTCTTACTGTCAGGAAGTTCTTCCTAATGTTTAGGTGGAATCTTCTTTCTTGTAGTTTGAATCCATTGCTCCATGTCCGCTTCTCCACTTCATTTTAATAAAAATGCCTTTTGATTAAGGGCATTGTAGAAGGACAGATCCTGAAGCTGAGGCTCCAATACTTTGGCCACCTCATGAGAAGAGAAGACTCCCTGGAAAAGACCCTGGTGTTGGGAAAGATGGAGGGCACAAGGAGAAGGGGATGACAGAGGACGAGATGGTTGGACAGCGTTCTCGAAGCTACCAACATGAGTCTGACCAAACTGCGGGAGGCAGTGGAAGACAGGAGTGCCTGGCGTGCTCTGGTCCATGGGGTCACGAAGAGTCAGACACGATTAAACGACGACGATGAGTAATAATAATAATAATAATAATAATAATAATAATAATAATAATAAATAAATCCAAATCCAACCAAATAGTTTTGGCACTTGTGGCAGAAAAGCCTTCAAGTGGCTCTGCCCATCCCAGGGTGTAAAAAAATGGACTTCATTAAATTGCCTTTGGGTTGTATGCAGCTAACATGTCCTGTCAGTGCAAGGATTTCCACTTGTGCAATGATACCTCCTCGCTTTTCTTTCTCCTGTAAAAAGGTAACAATGCAGAAATGGCCACCCTATATGCCTCCAATCTATACATACAGAATGCTAAAGGCTGAGCTATGGTGCTTCAAACCATTTCCCCTGGCTCAAATTAAGCCCCACCAGAGAGCCAGAAAGATCAGGCTATAAAAAGCAAGTGAGGGGGGGAAAGGGGAAGTGATGCAAGTAAATCTGAAGAACAGGCAGACACTGCAATCCAGGATGTGAATGTATGCTGCGCCATCAAGTTGCAGATTATTCGGGGTGGCATGTTCCCTTTCCTGTGAAATCTGATGGCTGAGCTACCCTAGCAGTCCCCCACCCCACCCCAAAAGGGACCAGCATCGTGGCTGCAAATGTGAATTTCAATGCAACTTTAAAAACATTGCTTTGATACTATTTGTTTTCATTATCAACTTCATGAGGTTCATATACTGCTTGGTTAAAATAAAAACCTCAAAGCGGTTTACAGGAAGAATAAAACAGTGAAAGGCAAACAGTTAAAAATAGCTATTTGAAACATTAAAAAAGTAACCAGAATAAATGATAAACTGAAATCCAGATTAAAACACATGCCAATATTCTGCATGTGTCGGGACAAATTTGCCTAAACTGAAATGTTTTTCTCAGGCATTGGAAAGAGTATAGGAAGGCGCCGCCCCGATGTCAGTAACAGACTGCAAGTTCTTTGCTGCTTAATGTATTTATTTAATTACATTTAATTAAGTCATTATATGCTATAATGCAATTAATTATATTTAAGTGTCTCCCTTTCTCCCAAAGGAGGTCAGCGTGATGTACAGCATAAAGTAACAGAATAGAAATCAATTCTGTTAATGCCTAAAATGCATAGAACGTCTGGGGGAAACTTTTCAGCCTGGGGGCCACATTCGCTTCTGGAAAGTCTTCTGGGAGCCATATGCCAATGGTGGGCAGGGCCAGGAGCAACGATGGGTGGAGCAATGAATGTAAATTTTACCTTTGTATACTAGGGCAGTTTCTACACACGCTGCTCTTTATCGTCCTTCCGGGAATGCAAGAAGACATCATCAGAGTTCAAGGATACATTGCAGCAAGTCAAAAAAACTTAGGAGCAACGCAGGGTCAGCGAGAGGAGCGGCCTGGGGAAACTTCCAAGGGCCACATAGCAAGGCCAGAGGGGCCTGAGATTCCTCATCTCTCTCTCTCTCTCTCTCTCTCTCTCTCTCTCTCTCTCTCTCACACGCACACACACACAGTGCAGGCCAACCATGTCAGCAGTTTACTCAATTTTCTGTAATAGTTAATTTCTACATTATATTGGAATATGTTCTACATTATATTGGAACTTTCATATTTAGTGCTCATATCCATGTTATTTGATTCCCACCCACCCCCCAATCATTTGCAACCCCCTTTGCCAGGAAAATTGTGGGAGTGAAGGGACAGAGTTTGGGGCAGTATATGGTTCTTTCCTGCCATTTTCATGAGGGAATCATGGGGGCCTATGTGGAGAAAAGGTGGGGGAGTAGCAAAGTTGTCCAATGAGGCTCGTTCTTGTGTCGCACCGTATCCAGGGGCGGAGAAAGGGGGCGGGGGGGCAGGCTGCCCTGGGTATCACCACTGAGGGGGGTGTCAAAATGCCGGGCGGCACTCGCCGCGGGGCCTGCAGTGCCCCCGAGC
This sequence comes from Darevskia mixta, assembly GCA_034641385.1. Lineage (NCBI taxonomy): Eukaryota > Metazoa > Chordata > Lepidosauria > Squamata > Lacertidae > Darevskia > Darevskia mixta. Next base: position 1,282,720 of record JAWWNH010000062.1, on the reverse strand, counting down.
CACACATCTCTCCTGGGAGTGACGCGGTGCCCACAGGCTCCGCGCTGCCCCAAACAGTCTGCCCGCAGCCTCCCCCTCAGCTGTAGGGTGGCTGAGTGGGAGGAAGCAGGCAGACTCCTTGGAGGCCCCGCAGAGTGTCCTGCCCTGGCTGGCCCCGTCCCTGGGCGCAGGGCATGCGCGCTGCCCCAGGCACCTGGTTGGCTTGCTCGGCCGCTGACCGTATCTACTGGTGTGGATAAAACTTAGCGTGGCATGCTGGTATATTGGTAAAGAAAGCCACAGTTCCATAATGTAACAGGTACTTCAGTGTGAAAGGAACATTAGATAATAATAATAATAATAATAATAATAATAATAATAATAATAATAATAATAATTTATTATTTATACCCCGCCCATCTGGCTGGGTTTCCCCAGCCACTCTGGGCGGCTTTCAACAGAACATTAAAATACAATAATCTATTAAACATTAAAAGCCTCCCTAAACAGGGCTGCCTTCAGATGTCTTCTAAAGGTCTGGTAGTTGTTGTTCTCTTTGACATCTGAAGGGAGGGCATTCCACAGGGCGGGTGCCACTACCGAGAAGGCCCTCTGCCTGGTTCCCTGTAACTTGGCTTCTCGTAGTGAGGGAACCGCCAGAAGGCCCTCGGCACTGGATCTCAGTGTCCGGACTGAACGATGGGGGTGGAGACGCTCCTTCAGGTATACTGGACTGAAGCCATTTAGGGCTTTAAAGGTCAGCACCAACACTTTGAACAGAAGTGCTAGCATTGTAACTAGGAAAACTAACGTGATATTCTGCATGCCCAAATGCACCCCAGGGCCTCAATGGGAGCAACTTGCATGCCAACAGGAAAATGTCCCAGAGTATTCAGGAATCCCTTAGATTCCATATTTTTTTAGGAGTAGAGCATCTTAACGCATCCTCTTGCTGTACAGGGGGATCAGTCACAACCAATGTAAGCCTCACCAAAGAATGATCTATCAGTGGCAGCAGAGTGACATTGCCCCCACCTCCAACGCAACTGGTGGCAAAACTGAGAGTACGACTTGCAATCTTCATTGGGCCATTGATGTACTGAGACAGTCACATGGTTGCCATGGTAGGCATGAAGTCCTGATCTAAATCTGACAGGGGGGGCCTGGGGTTTTCCAACACCATGCCTGAGACCATCTCTGTCATCTCAGTCAGGGATGTTGCTGAGCAGTTGGGTAGGTAATGCACCAACAAAATACCCTTCTTGTCTTTCTGGCCAGGTAAAAAATTTCACTCCTCATCCCCAGGTGGATTGAGTTCCTGGTGAAGGACCTAGAACAGGCACCCCCAACCTTCGGCCCTCCAGATGTTTTGGACTACAATTCCCATCATCCCTGACCACTGGTCCTGTTATCTAGGGATCATGGGAGTTGTAGGCCAAAACATCTGGAGGGCTGCAGGTTGGGGATGCCTGACCTATAATAACTTCAATGCTGTTGCTGTACAGAGTAGCCAGGCAGCAAAGCTGGGTCAAATCTGGACACCTCATCTCATCTACCCAAGTCTTGGTAGTACACACCAGATGATCTACATTATCTACAATCGTAGCATAGATGAGAGTTGTTTTATTGTGAACTGACCAACAGCGCCACCAGATAGGATTGCATGTTAGCATGGTAGTTCAAGCCTGATTGGTTGAGGGATGGCCCAGAGAAGGCAAGAACTTCCAGACCCTTATTGCCAGTGATGGGATGGTTGATCCCTTGCAGCAGACACCCTCCTGTCAATGGCCTGGCCAGTAGTGGCACCCCAGGAGTAATGATGCCATCTCTTCACCCAATCATATCTCTTTTCGGACCCACAACATTTATAAAATAAAAATAAAAATTTGAGGAGGGAACTTTGAGGTGTGAGGAGAACTAACCCGGGATTAGTTGATGATTGTTTTTGGGTGTTTTTTTTTTTTTACATTTCATTCTGCTGCTATTATTATTCCAAAATAGTCATGTTTTTGAGCTGGAAGCTTTCCCGCACGGAGGACTCTTGTTGCCGACAAGTGCTTAAACGTAATCCTCTCCTGCCTTGCCCACCCATGTCTAATCTTCATTCAGAATGAAATCCCAACGAGCAGAATAATCGCCGGTTTAGACAGTATTAACATTCAGAAAGCAACAAAGAAAATTGCCAGTGGTGCCACTTGTCAGCCGCAAGTAAGATTGACGGGCTGGAAAAGTTAAATTTGCAGGAGCGACCCTGGCAACCACCTTGCCCCTGCAATGCTTAAAAGTAACAAAAGAGGGGTTCAGATGAACCCCCTTCTGCATTAAGGCAGGGGCAGGGAACGCTTTTAGTCTGAGGGCCACATTCCCTTTCAGCCAGCCTTCCAGGGGCCTCATGCCATTGATGGGCACGGCCAGAGGCAAAAAGTGGATGGAGCAATGAGCTCTTACCTTTGTGCATTAGTCTATGTTCCAGTCACACACAATCCAGAGATTTTTACACCTGTACACACCTCCAGCCAGGTAAGCATGAGGTGTTATCACACTTCAAGGACACAGTGCAGCCAGGCAAAGGCACTGGAGGAGAGAACAGAGGAAGGGCAGTGAGGGAAGCGGTCATGGTGTGGCCATGGATAATTTTATGGGCCAGATACAAAGGCTTGGAGTTCCACATTTTACACCTGAGGCTGGGGTTCCCCATCTTGGCAGGGGGTTGGACTGGATGGCCCTTGTGGTCTCTTCCAACTCTATGATTCTATGATTCTATGATTCTATCTCTGCATTCACTAAAGGCTCATGTTGGAGATGCCAGGCCATGCAGGATAGCCCCTCTCCTTCATTGTGCCTGCTGAAAATCTTAAAGACGCCCTTGGATGGGGTGAAGAAACAAGTCCCTTGACGTTTCTGTACACCAGACAATTCGAGACTTCTTTGGTAAACCACACTCTTGCCTTTCACTGATGAATCATTTCACTGTTAGTCCATTCATCTTTTTTTCTAGAATCAAGTGACATCAGCTAAGTTATTTTTTCCCAACACACGTCTGCATTTCCCCACCTTCTTAATTATGGTTAACATAGAAGGAACTTCTACTGACTCAGACTGTTGGTCCGCCCATCTCAGTATTGTCTACACTGACTGGCAGCAACTCTCCAGGGTTTCAGGGAGGACTATTTCTGGCTCTGTCTGGAGATGGAACCTGGGAGCTTCTGTGTGCAAAATAGGTCTTCTCCACCAAGGTCCACCCTGGCTTCCATTTTGCAGAACAGGTGGCTGTCAAGCCTCTGCTTAAAGACCTCCAAAGAAGGAGACTCCACCACACTCCTTGGCAGCAAATTCCACTGTCGAACAGCTCTTACTGTCAAGAAATTCTTTCTAATGTTTAGGTGGAATCTTCTTTCTTGTAGTTTGAATCCATTGCTCCGTGTCTGCTTCTCTGGAGCAGCAGAAAACAACCTTTCTCCCTCCTCTATATGACATCCTTTTATATATTTGAACATGGCTATCATATCACCCCTTAACCTTCTCTTCTCCAGGCTAAACATACTCAGCTCCCTAAGCCGTTCCTCATAAGGCATCATTTCCAGGCCTTTGACCATTTTGGTTGCCCTCCTCTGGACACGTTCCAGCTTGTCAGTATCCTTCTTGAACTGTGGTGCCCAGAACTGGACACAGTATTCCAGGTGAGGTCTGACCAGAGCGGAATACAGTGGTACTATTACTTCCCTTGATCTAGATGCTATACTCCTATTGATGCAGCCCAGAATTGCATTGACTTTTTTAGCTGCTGAATCACACTGTTGACTCATGTCGAGTTTGTGGTCTACCAAGACTCCTAGATCCTTTTCACTTGTACTGCTCTCAAGCCAGGTATCACCCATCCTGTATTTGTGCCTTTCATTTTTTTTGCCCAAGTGTAGTACTTTACATTTCTCCCTGTTAAAATTCATCCTGTTTGCCTTGGCCCAGTTCTCTAATCTGTTAAGGTCATTTTGAAGTGTGATCCTGTCCTCTGGGGTATTAGCCACCCCTCCCAATTTGGTGTCATCTGCAAACTTGATCAGGATGCCCTGGATGCAGGACAGAGAAGGGGGTTTGGAAACTTGCCTGCTGCACCAAGGCAAGATTTACATGTGCTGCCCCATCAGCATATGACCCTGGGCATGCCTGACACTGGCATGCGGCCCTTAGAAGGTTGCTCAGAACAAAATGTGGCCCTCTGCCTCAAAATGGTTCCCAAACCATTTTATGTGTTTTAGCCATTAATTGAATTAGCTCCCCACCCCTGGAATAAAAGGTATGTTTCTAAAAAAATAGACAGGTTTTTGTCCAAATCCCGTTGGGTTCCATTTAAAGGAAAAGGTAAAGGACCCCTGACAGTTAAGTCCAGTTGCAAACGACTCTGGGGTTGCGGCGCTCACCTCACTTTACTGGCCGAGGAAGCCGACATTTGTCCCCAGAAAGTTTTTCCGGGCCATGTGGCCAGCATGACTAAGCCGCTTCTGGCAAAACCAGAGCAGCGCACAGAAAAGCCATTTACCTTCCTGCCAGAGCGGTACCTATTTATCTACTTGCACTTTGACGTGCTTTCGAACTGCTAGGTTGGCAGGAGCTGGGACCGAGCAACGGGAGCTCACCCCATCACGGGGATTTGAACCGCCGACCTTCTGATCGGCAAGCCCAAGAGGCTCAGTGGTTTAGACCACAGCGCCACCCGCGTCCCTGAGTTCCATTTAGGAAATGGTGCAAATTTTCATTGGACGGCTGTGTTTTGGTTCATGGATTGTTTCAGGAAGTGCAAATCGGGTTGGTTCGCCTTTTAAATGTGATCCGAATTCAATTTCTCCCCCATCCCATAGTTCCATTAGCTCCATAACACATAGTTTTGCAAAGCTCCATAAAACTGATGCACTCTTGGAACAAGAAACCCATTTTGTTCTGGACCTATCTGTAAAAAACAAAAGAAAACCAAAAAAAGAGTGTGCATTTGATAATTGCCATGTTAGGAATTTTGAGTTGTGGCGGCAGCAGGGTGGGGGGCAGAGGGAGATTACAAGGATTTGTTTCTCTTCCAAACTGGTCTTTTGGAGGAATGTGCCTTTAAGGGTTACTATAGCAATGCTGGCTGCTATTGAAACTGTAAACATTAATGATGACTTGGAAGCTGACCCTGCAAAAACATTTCTCTCCTTTGGAGCAAGACTTGCAACAACACTGCCATAATATGCAACTCCTACTGTGAACACCGGGATTCAGAGGTTTTCTTTTCTTAAAAAAGAAGAAGAAAGAAAATGAAATGTCTTGACATCCTAGATAGATAGTTCAATTCCAGCAACGGGAAAATAATACATTCTAATTTTATAAGAAACCAAAGTTCCTGCTTCAGCATATTTTGAGAATTCAGCATGTATTTTGGGAGTCTGCAAGGCTGCATTTAAAACACACACACACACTCACCATGTGCCTGCCAAGTTCCAAATCTCTCCCCTTGTTCCTTTTTCCTTCTCTTTTGAAAACTTGAATGTCAAGACTCAAGTTAAGCCCGTGGCTGGAGCTGAATCCTTTATAGGCTGGATGTCAGGCAGAAGCTGTCTTTTCATTGTTTTTGGAGAGGGCAGAAACAAAGAGATTCTGGTGTAGTAATGGGGAAGGAAGATTTACGGCAAGACCCAAGACTGCTCTTCAACATTGCTAGGATTGCCAGCTGGCTATGGCTTTGTTGGGCAGATTGCTAGCTATTAGAATCATAGAATTGGAAACTACCCCAAGTCTAATCTAGTCCAACCCTCCCTCTGCAATGCAGGAATCTCAACTAAAGCATCCTTGACAGATGGCCATCCCACCTTGTTTAACCTCCAGTGAAGGAGAGTCCACCACCTTCCGAGGAAGTCCATCCCACTGTCAAACAGCTCTTACTGTCAGAAAGTTATTCCTGACGTTTAGTTGGGATTTCCTTTCTCATAAATTGAAGCCATTGGTTTGGGTCTTACCTTTCGGAGCAGGAGAAAACAAGCCTGCTTCATCTTCCATGGAACAGACCTTGAGATATTTGAAGGTATCTCAGGCTTACTCTGTGGTGGTTGGTTGGCATTTCATCCCTGTGAGAGAAACGTTTAGGTCCACAGTGATGGCTAACCTTGACACTCCAGATGTTTTGGGACTACAACTCCCATCATCCCTGACCACTGGTTCTGTTAGCTAGGGATGATGGGAGTTGTAGTTCCAAAACATCTGGAGTGTCAAGGTTAGCCATCACTGGTTTAGGAAAAGGGTCGGGGACTGTTTGCAGCCTGAGGGCTGAATTCCCTTCTGGATAACCTTCCAGGGGCCACATGCGCGTAGTGGGTGTGGAGTCAGAAGCAAAAGTGGGTGGAGCAACAAATGTACATTTCGTCTTTGTACAGTAAACTGGTTTCTACACATACCCTTCTCTATCCTCCATTCAAGCAAGGAAGAGGCATTATCGGAGTTCAAGAGCATGTTCCAGTCAGGCAAAAGTGATGAAGGAGGGCGGAGTCCCAAGGGGCCAGACCGAGAGAACTGGAGCCTGAGGTTTCCTATCCCTGACACACATGTCTAGAAGCAGGATACCACCTAAGTCCTGCTCCTCTACTTAAAACTGGGGGATAGTACCAAAATCTCTTAGGAGGCTCAAAGATCTTACTAGCCACCCTCCAACCCACATCCAACCCACATTGATCTGCAGACCAGGATGCTCTTTAGCAAAATGCATAACAGTATATAGTGTGCTAATGGTTTGCCATCCGTATCTTGATAATCCTGGGATTTGTGCCAAGTGGCTCTCTTGAATGAATGAGCCTTTGAATTACTTCCAGAAGGGTAGACACAGATAATATTGACTGGAGGGTTTTTGGTGTTGGCATCTTTGTTTTTCCAAAACCATTTTCATCACAACGCAATTTCCATTAACGCTGCTGAATCATTACATTTGGAAGCCACCCAGGCAAGGAGACGTCTTAATCGGAGAATTTAAAATTGAGAAGCTTACATCATCAGGTGCAGAACAACGCAAAGGCTCACATGAGTCTGGATGAATTCAGTGAGGGAGAAAAAAGGCAGAGGGGTGGTGGAATGGGAGGACAATTGGTTCAGGAGCAGAAGAAGTTAATGAAGAACCACAGATCTGAAAGTAGGGGAGTTCTGTTTACATACTGGCAAAAATCTGCTTCAGAATTGGAACCAGTGACTGAAAAGAAACTTCTAGGGAGGCGAAGTGAATGAATCACCCGTATTAGAGACCAGGACAAGTCAGAACCAACCTCGCTTCCCTCAAACTTGCATTAGTTGTCGTATTTAGGGTTTTTAATTTGGCCTTTCAGACTTAAGCTGTTAGCTACAAGCCATGATCTGGGCTTGATGCTGTTCTCCTGGGGTGAACTTTCCATTTGTATGCTAATGCATGTTTAATCAGAGCTCACTTAGCTGCACAAAGGAAGAGTTAATTGAAATTCTCCAAGGGGATTTAGAAACAAACAAGGTACAATCCTGCCTTAATAAAAACATAAATGATGGGCTAATTATATATTAATGGGGTTACAATTAAGAGAGAAAAAGAGATAGCATCGATGAGAACTATTTTTCTTATACCACCCACCTTGCTTGTGTCCCCCCCCCCAAAAAAATGTTTTTAATATTAGGGTAATGTGAACTATTGAAAATTGGGTCAAGTTCCAGAGGTGTTGAGAGTGAATCCCACAGTCAGCTTTCTAAAGATTGTAGTTGTTTTGTTTTTGAGTGGAGTGCCCTATCTGGGTGGATGGAGCAGCCAAGTAATTTCGTTGTCCCCAAAGGGGACAATGACAATAAATATTCTATTCTACACCAAGTTGTTCAGCAGTGGGTCTTAGGTTTGTGTTCTACACATGCCTATTGGCAAGTTATTACGTTGGCAGATTGCTTTCAAAGAGTTGGGTTAACCTCAGCCCTGCCCTCCTTCATTCATCAGGGAAGTGTCCACTTATTTATAATGATCTTAGAAACAATGATATTCAACCATTGTTAAGATTGCAGAAAAGAAGGTCATCTCTTGCAAAGACTTGTATTTTGCTGTCTGATGTACATATCCTTCAGAATATCTAAATTTCTTGCTAAGGCTCTACATATTCGTGCTATAAAACTTAAAGGGGGTATGGGAAAGGATTTATCCTTTAAAGGTTAAGGAGTACAAATGTAAGTCATTATTATTATTATTATTATTATTATTATTATTATTATTATTACTACAGGTAGGTAGCCATGTTGGTCTGCTGTAGTCGAAACAAAATAAAAATAAAAAAATTCCTTGCAGTAGCACCTTAGAGACCAACTAAGTTTGTTCTTGGTATGAGCTTTCGTGTGCATGCACACTTCTTCAGATACACTGAAACAGAAGTCACCAGACCCTTATATATAGTGAGAGGGTGGGGAGGGGTATTACTCAGAAGGATGGTGAGAATGGGTGATTGGCCCTTAGGTGTGGTAAACCTGTTGACGACTGTTAACGACTGCAATTGGTCCTACCCATTTGTTGTCTGGCACATAGGCACTCCTATCATCCATCCATCCATCTATCTATCTATCTATCTATCTATCTATCTATCTATCTATCTAATCATCTATCTATCATCTACCTACCTATTACAAAAGCAGCACATGTTTGTGAATATTCTTCCTTTGCTCCATGGTTGGTGTGTGTGTGGGGTGTGTGTGTGTGTGTGAGTGTGTGTTTCATTAGTAATGATGGGTGCTAGGCATTAGGCACTCATAACAGCTGTTTCCCCATATATCAGTCGAATGATCATGTGTTGCTATACTATGTGAATTGCAAATGAATACAGAATCCAATTAAATGCATACAATGAAAGGTAGCCTACCTGCAGCCAGCAGACAATGGCAATGAATAGGTGCAAGAAGATCAAATACCTGGTAGCATACTTTACAATCTATCAGGTGGGACAGGTTGCAGAGAATGGTTGGTCCGCCCCCCCCCCCATTTCTATACTGCTTTATATTTTTAAGAAAAATCTCAAAGCGGTTTACAGCATATTAAACCATCAAAAAACAATCCGGAATCAAACATTTCTGAAGAAAGTCAAATATAAAATACAGTCAAAGCAACATAATTAACAAGAAACTAAAATATTATCTTAAAGGTTTCAAATACATATTTAACACAATGATAATAAAAAAAATCTTTAACATTTCAGAAAAAAATTGCTAAGTGAAGTCAAATATAAAATGCACATTTAGAACAGCATAATTAACAAGAGAATAAGCATGACATGGCTGTTTGGCAGGCACAAAAAGATGGGGCAAAAGAATCCAATATTTAGGATTTGTTGTCAGGCATAGTGATGTCCCTCTGGTCTTACCAGGCGCCTCTTTAGTAGGTCTGGGTGAGTCTGGGCCCCGCCCCCTAGGCCAGGTGGAAAGGGCCTTGCAGGAAGCAGCCTACATGACTCACAGCTGGGCGATGGTTGGCTTGCCACTCAAGGATCTGGGCAATCAATACAATCCCATGCTGGTTTCTAAGTACAGTGTACCTCAGGTTATAGAAGCTTCAGGTTACAGACTCTGCTAACCCAGAAATAGTACCTTGGGTTAAGAACTTTGCTTCAGGATGAGAACAGAAATCGCGTGGCGGCAGCGGGGTGGCAGCGGGAGGCCCCATTAGCTAAAGTGGTACCTCAGTTTCAGGTTAAGAACGGACCTCCAGAATGAATTAAGTTCTTAACCCGAGGTACCACTATATCAGCATTTTAAATGCCTGATTCATGTTATTTATTCAATTGCATATTCTGTTCAGCCTACATCTGTGTGTGCAGGTGAAAAAGACTGGATATTGTTTGGTTCCGTGATAATATTGCCAAAGCAAATATGAGGACCGAGTTGGAATCCAAGCTAGTGGTAAGATATACCTTCCTCCAGAACAAGGATCTCGAACCTGCAGCCCTCCAGATGCTGTTGGACTCCAACTCCCATCAGCTCCAGCCAACAAAGCCAATGGCCAGGGATTATGGGAGTTGTAGTCCAACATCGTTTGGAGGACCACAGGTTCCCCTTCCCTTCTCTAGAAGGATCATCTTTGCAGATGGGCTATGGACCATTGATGATGAGATGCTTTGGTTGAGAACTTTCATGATAAATGGAATTCTGTTACCTGCTCAACTGGACCTATAGCTGCCTGGTCTTATTCACCTAGTTCTTCACTTCCCCAGATAGTATGGTAGTTCCGAGCACCGCAGTTTTATTTATTGTAGTTTTAATACAGAAGATATTTCCAACTTTTTCATATTTTCTCTTTCTTCAAAGACAACTGGACATGATGTTATCTCAACTTTAGTATCTCCCAAAAACAAAACCACTTCCAAACAGGGGGAACAAGATAAGTATCCAGCTGATCATCATTCCATAGTGTTTAACTAGAAGACAGATGTGTTGTTTGTTTGGATCAGATGTCTCAGTGTTTTGCTCTTAACACCCCAAGGCTATTGCTTTATCTGAAAGTGCTTCTTTCCTGAAGCAGGAAAGCTAAGCACATCCTTTTGAAAGCATGGGCTAAGGTTTCTGCCATAAGCTTTCACTTTAAAATGAAAAAGAGCATTTAATCTAGGGCAAATAATTTCATGCCTGAGGTTCTGTGCCTTGCATATAAAATAAAGCTGAGGATGTTAGGCCAACTTAACATATGGCTTATAACAGTAGAAGAACTTACATGACCTGAACATTGTTGTGTAGTGAAGCCAATAGCCAAGCCATTCTCCTTTAGATTAATGCAGGGGTAGACAGAAGGTAGATCAGGATCTACTGTAGAACAAGGATAGCCAATTGGATACCCTCCAGTTGTTGTTGGACTATGACCCCCACCATCCTTAACCATTGTCTGTGGTAGCTGTGGCTGATTGGAGTCCTACAGTGTCTCAGGTCACCATCTTTGCTGCCCTTGCAAGAGTAGATCCTTGGGAAATTTGCTGTAGATCGGTGAGGATTTTGGATTCCCACTTGTATTAACAGCAGCAACAAAATGACTTATTATCACCTAAATGAAGAAAGCTAACCAGGACCAGGCTTTTGTGTAGAAGTTCTGTGAGCTCATTTCAGTTTGCATACTAAAATAAAATTATAGGCTTTGAATGTGCTAAAAGTTATTTAATTCTAACAAATATTCCTTTGCACCTGGCTCTGTTTGGTGGATCTTATGAGTACTGGTAAAAAGAACACAGTACAGCTGACAAGCCACAAGTCACCTCTATTATTATGCCACGGCATTCCACAAGTAAACGAGTAAGACTTCGGGAATGGTCAGAGAAATGGAGTGATGTGTTTACGCTTGCAGCCCTTTGGTCCACCTATCACTCTTGTTCTGAGTAGGTTCTAAGGCAAGGGTAGCCAACGTGGAGGCCTCTAGATGTTGTGGACTAAAACTCGCATCAGTCCCAGACAGCATAGCCAACGATGACGAATTATGGGACTTGTACTTCAAAACATCTGGAGAGCAGCATATTGTCAACACCTGACATCAACAAATGATAGCATCTGGGAACTGTCTGGATGCTTTTATAGAGAGTATGAGAAAACAAATATGGATTATATAAAGTTGCCAGGTTGCATATGTGTATATATGCATACAGATAAACAAATAATATCAATTGATATTGGTTAGGATTAATCTAGCTAGTCTAGTCCCATCAGCAGAAGCCTTGTTCAAGGACTTCTGCTTGCACAGCAGGGCTTTCCACCTTTCCCTCCCCCAAGTGCCCCCAAAATTGGCTCTGGGGAGTGTTGGGAGAACATCCTGAATAGTGCGTTGGGGAAGAGAGTAGGGATTGCTCCATCTGGCAAGTTTGCTGATGGAGTGATTAGAAGCGTGTGACGTTGAATTCTTTCCATTGTGTTTTCATGACTCAGACTGAATTTCGTAATGAATTTTAAATGCTGCTAGCTTGGTATAACTGAAATGAACTGCTGCTTAATTTTCTTCATCTCACCCTTTCCCCAAGAAGCTACATCTCTCTCCCCCCCCATCTCATCCTTACAACAAGCCTCCACAGTAAGAGGGTTGACTACCCCTAATCTATATGTTGTCCAATTCTGTAGCTTTAAGGGAGGTTTCCTCCTGTTGATTCCTGGAGCTCGGAAGGCTCTGAGTTGCTGAAAACCCCATTGAAAAAAGTGGGTTAGTGGTCCATGCCACAATGGCTGCTTTCTCTCCCTTGGAAATATTTTTAGCTAGATATTCTAAAATAATCTTATGGGATTGTTTTGTTATTGCATTCCAGTTCTAAATAGGAAGCAGATTCATGCATTTTCCTGGAGTTGGCATCAAGGCAGAAACAAGGCAGCAATAATCAGAATGGCTTTGGAGACCACAGCGGAGCGGTTTACCGCCAACGCCGTGATCAGCGAAAACTGGCGCACTGCCTCCTCTTTTCTGCCTTCAGTGATATTATGGAATTTAAAGACAACTGCCTCAGGGCAGCTGCAAAGAGTTACCAAGCCTTTTCGTGGAACTGAAAAATATTATGCATTTGATCTAGAATGGATTGGGGGGGGGCGGGGAATCATGAAACAGGATCTCATCTTTTCTTAACCAAGTAAATCCTCAGCAGAGCCCAGCATTCAAAGTCACTGGGGCCCAATGGTGGAGCTTTCCAATCACTCAATAAAGTTTTCAGGAGCAGGTTTGGTATTTGGAAAGAGAGAGAGAGAAAGGAGGGAGGGAAGGAGTCTTCCCTTGTGTTTTGACTCCTTAATGGAACAGATTCCCCTTTCCCCTCAAACATCTTCGTATTTCAAAGCAGTACGATCTGCTTGCCAGAAGCAAAGAAAATGGTTCAGTCTGTACTTTCGACAAGGGGGAAAAATTCCATTCAGATGAAGAACTTGTTCTTTCTCGATCCAAGCGCCGTAAGAGAGGCTGTTTCTATACCCTTTTCCGGTTGTTGGATGAGGACTCAGTTGTTGGGAATGAGGGCTTGCAAGCACTGCTGAACCCATCAGGAACAGAGCTCATTTGGGAAACAAAATGAAGAGAAAAGCCATTCACGGCGATATAGAAAAGCTTAATTTAAACTAGTGACAAGAGACAGAGAAGGACTCCTGGAGAAACATGTAATCGTCAAACTCCGTGTATGATCATTAATGACTTTCCCGTAAGAGAGAGAGAGAGCAAGTTATGGCATTCCAGACATGTCTGCAAATATTACCCCAGTCTATTTATTACTTGGTGGCCTGAAATCACATTATATGGACTTCTGAAGGTCAGCAGTTATAGAGACTTCCAGTCACTTGTTAACTATTTGCTTTTCATTCATCACTGCAGTAAAACAATAACTTCTGAGGCTCGTCTGCATAAAGTCGTGACGTGCGGAGCTGATGGACCAGAAAGGAGCAGGCAGCAGGTTGCAAAACGCATGAGGGTGAATTGCAAAATCTAGCAGTGAATCCAGGCACACACCTTGAGCAGCAGTCAGCAAAAATCAGGTGGGAAAGCCTTGAATTTTAGGCTGCTGCTACTGCTGCTAAGGCATTGTGAATGGGAATGTTCTCCTTACCTAGGACAAGCATTTGGCCAAGTCCTTTCTGACATGCTATTTCTCTATGGCTGCATTTAGTAGTAGGGGGTCTCATGGGAGCTCCTATTATGGGGTAAAAAAATGGTGGTCACCAACTGATCAGAGCCACTGGAGCCCTCCAGTGAGTTTCAATCCCCTGAAAATTGTGTGGCACTCTTGAAAATCACCAAAATGTACCCCCTCCAATTTTTCAGCTAGTAAATGGGGTTAAGGAACTGCAGAGACCATTAGAGCTCAGTTAAATCCAGATTTTTTGTTGTTGGAAAAAGCAGCCCTGTTATTCTTCCTTCCAACTGATGTTGGTTTGAAACCATTTGACACAATTCCCCCATGTCTCGAGCCCTAAGACATTCTACTCTATCAATACATTTTGATCCCAGGTATCACATGGAATGAATTGGTCACAAGACAGTGTGATGATGTCAGACTGCAAGACAATCATACCTCATGGCACGTAATGATGTCATGCTATCACCATGAACATCATTAAACAGAGCCAGGGATTCCAACCAGAAACCACTTTAAAAATGGGAATGTACTACTACATTATGTCTTGATGGATTGCATGATGACATCAGAAGCTTAAGTGAAGGACTGCACAATTCAAATTGTCTGCAGAATGAATGGGAAGTGAAAGATGGTCACAGAGAACAAAGGCCCACAAGGGGGGATAACGTAATGGGGGGGGAGAGGTTTGAAAGACAGTAAGGGGGATTCAGTTTGTCCCTAATTGAATCCACTTGTTTTAGTGCAATCTTGAGTTTGAATTCTTAAGTGCTGTCTGCCTAAGGTAAATGAACTTGGCGTTGCTTCTTTGCTGTAGTGGAGATGATGAAGTCATTAATGCAGAATGTTGCTTTGGGACAGCTGCCTCCTGCTTTGAAAAAATAAACTTGTCAGCTTTGCTTCAAGATTCATATTCTATAAATGCCTCAGCTCTGGCTGATTGGAATTCACATAGCAGCAGGAACCAACCTTTGACACCGTAATAATGTCAGTCCACCATATTTTCAGTTTCCAGTGCTCCAAGACTTCACCGATGTTTTCTTTTAATCTCCTAGCAAGTTACAGGACCAAATTCCTAAAGAACAGAAGAGAATGAAAAGTTGTACCTACTTTTATGGGTATTGGGTTGGATCCAGACTTAAGAACATAAAATCCAAGCATTCTGGACATGAATTAAAAATATAAATATCCTGACTTTTAATCTCCTGCCTAGTAACCTATAGTTTGCTCCCAGGAGTACATATCCCCACATAATTCTCACCAATATGTATCACGACCACTGACTCACCCCCAGCCTTATCTACCTGACCATCTAAATGTGACCTGAGAATTGCAACCTTTGAACTAGGCAGGAAAGCTACCATGCAGTCTGCAAGTATCTTTGCATTTTTATATTGTAAAAATATCCTTGGACGATGGGAAGCATATACATTTAATTAATAAATGAATGTCCACCACAAATCCAGATATCTATGTCCCTAATGATTGAATCAACTGCTACCAGGAGCCATTGCCAGGGTCCCTTCTAAGTGATCATTTACCTTTTCCTTAGAGTGACTCCTTTTCCAAGACCTTCCTTCTTTGTGTCTTTGTGGGAGTTGACACCCAACACTGCCACCACCACATCCCTGAGGGACTCATCCACCAACCCCTCTGATTCTGTCAGCTTCTTTAAGCCAGATCTTGTTGTTTAGTCGTTGAGTCATGCCTGACTCTTCGTGACCCTATGGACCAGAGCACGCCAGGCACTCCTGTCTTCCACTGCCTCCCGCAGTTTGGTCAAACTCATATTAGTAGCTTCAAGAACACTGTCCAACCATCTTGTCCTCTGTCGTCCCCTTCTCCTTGTGCCCTCAATCTTTCCCAACATCAGGGTCCTTTCCAGGGAGTCTTCTCTTCTCATGAGGTGGCCAAAGTATTGGAGCCTCAGCTTCAGGATCTGTCCTTCCAGTGAGCACTCAGGGCTGATTTCCTTAAATCAGATACCTTGGCCTAAAGGAAGCAAATGTGTTCCTTGAAGGCCAGGAGCTTATTGCATCGAGCACACCTCCATGACTTCTGCTCAGCAGGAAGATAGTGGTATACCTGACCCTCTGTAGAATATACTGGATAGCACACACCCCACACACAAACACATGTGCGGCATTGGTGATCCTTGACCATTCATGTTTCAGTTCTTTCATGTATTTATTTCATAAAATTTATATACTGCTTAATTGCAGGAAAAACCCACAAAGTGATTTACAATAAAACTTATCACTAAAAAAGTTACAACCGTAATTTGGCAGTTTCTCTAGCTCATTCCATTTTTGCTGTGTAGCTGGCTTTTTTTTTTGGGGTTGCTATTTTGGATGGCCTGATTCAGGGCATGCATCATGCGATATCATTCCCTTTCCTCCCAGCAAAGATGGTTCTTTAACTAGAACATGATTTATTTGTGTTGGGACCAGTCCAATCGTACTAAATTGAGCTGTAGTCCAAGAGACTTGGCCGCTCTGCCTCTTCCAACTTGGACTACCCTGCTTCCATTGTTCTTACAGTAAGGCAACGCAGTCATTTAAGGTTCTGAGCTGCTCTTTGCCAAATACCATTACCCTTTATTAGTAAGAGATAGGCTTTGCGGAGACTCCGAAATGCTCCGCTTTCTCTTGCTATCACTTGCCATCTTGAGCACACGCTTGTCAAAGTTCTTTGCTCCTGATTCAGCAAAAGTCAGAAGCTGAACCAGTTGTGGGGGGAAGAAACCACCCCTAATTTACATTGGGCTATTTGTGTTTGCAGAGGTGGCCTTCAGGGAATGCAGCCAAGTGATCTAGAGAAAATGTATTTCGCAAAGAAAAAGGAAACAGCAGGAGCATCCTGTATTTCTCTGCTGTTCAGCAGGAGCTCCTGCCAACATCAACATCAACCACTCTCAGTTACATTTTCCCTTGTTTTTTACATTGTGCGTTTGGGCTTACCGTCAGCAAATGATTGTTGTCTCACCATCCCGCTTCGATGTTGATTATAGGCATTTGCAGAGGCCCCCTCCAACATCCCACAAAATAGGGACATTGTGTAATAAACTCACACACAGTTTGCTTGCTGAATTCAATGGGCTTAATCCCTAGGCAAAGGTGCACAGGATTGCATATAGAGCCAAGCTATATGCAACAAACATGATGCAACCCTAGACCTTAGGACTAAGGTTGAGACCCCAACCCCACTGACCTGAGAGTAAGCCCCATTGAAATCAATAGGGCTTGCTTCTAAGTAGACCTGGTGCCATCAGTCAACATAGGAAGCTGCAGTATATTGAGGCAAGCCATTGGTCCATCTTGCTCTCGGTTGTCCACGTTGACTTGCAGTGGCTTTCCATGAATTAAGGCAGGGATGCCTCTCCCAGTCCTACCTGGAGATGCCAGGGATTGAATCTGAGACCTTCTGCCTGCAAAGCAGATGATCTACCTCTGAACTATGGTCCGTTCCTTAGTGAGTCACATTATTATTATTGATTTCATTTATGAATTGCTTCCCATGAGGAATCCAGAACTCAGTGGGCTAGTCTCTGGGTACACATACATTGGGTGGCAAGGTAAATCATGTCTAATTCTGCCACTCCCCAATCATTTTATTTATTTCAAAATGCAACCATTGAGGTTCCAGTCCGCAGCAGAAGATCTGCATGAAGCAAAAGGGCTTCTTAACCTCTTCACTGCCTGACCTTTTTCTGCTAAAAATCCCCCCCCCCAATTTCTCCCCCACCCCATTTTCAGGACAACACCTCTTTCTCCATGTTGGAAATAGAAGCATTGGGAGCAAGGAGATTTAGCAGAAAAATCACTGGAGGAGCAGCTTTAAGAATGTTTCCCTCGCTACTTTTTTTTTTAATTACCCAAGGCATCCTGGGTAGGAATGGATGAATTTGCTGATTTTTCACGTATTGTCATAGTTCCAGTCTTAAATTTCTGCAGTGACCTGTGATTTTCTATATTAAAAAAATCGTTATGAAAATCCACCAGCATTTTAGTTTGAATTTCTCCTAATTAACTCATTTCTATATTCCGTTTTGACAAATATAGACATTTTTGAAAGTAATTTCCTGTAATGTACTGCATGTTTTCATATTGTTCTCATGAACGCATTATTTTTATTTTTATGCACACTTTCCCCTAATATGTGCATTTTTCTTAACATTCTTTCAGGAGAGAGTCAGCAATAAATCACATAGAGTAAGTGAAGTCAACTCTTTATTAGAAGAAACAGGATCTGCTCAGGACTGCCAGGCCTAATGAGCACAGCAGCTCTTCTTTGGTAGGTCTTGCCCCATGAGACAGTTATAGTGACTGAAGGTCCCTAGCTTCCTGTGGGATGTAATCCACTGGGAGCAGTCAAGTACAACATTCCTTGTTTTGCTAGAGTGTGCATGAAAGGAAATGTTCGGTACAGCCAGTCAAAACTTCCTGTTCCTCCTGGCCTGAAGCATCCTTCCTTGCATGTGACTAGCAGGTGGGCATGACCTTTCCAGACCTGGAAAAAGGCCAAATCACGCTGCTACCTTTCTCTCTTTTCAACCTTCCTGTTCGTCCTGCCTGCTTCCTGTATCACCTGGAGTGTACTGCTGGGTGTCACAGCAGTTCCCCAGGTTATCTCCCCTATGGGGTAAACCTGTTTGTATGTAACTTTAAGCCTAAAGCCTGCCTTCAGGGATCACACTGTGCTCTGTCTGATCGTGAGTAAAACTACTTTTTGTTACTTATGAATAAAACTGTGGCGTCTTTATTCTTTTAGGAGGGATTCAAAAGGGGTCTTACCAGGAATATTAGAACATATCTCAATCTGGACAAGCCAGATTGAATTGCTTATTGTCTTAAGAAACGAGTTTGCAACCAGCTTTCTGCTGCATAAGAAGGGGAATGCACTCTGCTAAGTGAAGAAACTTGCTAGCGCAAGTTAGGAAGGATATTAATAAACAATATATCCTCTCCTGCCACCCTCAACATTCCCACACTTCCCACAGCTGCCTAAGTCTCCTCCTCTCCTGGGTCTTTCCCAAGCAATCTGAGATTATGCCAGTGTGTCTGCCTTTGCATTTCCCATTTTATACCTCTCTGGGTCCTGGGAGAATGGGGGGAAGGGAGCTTTTTGCAGCAGGAGGGGGAGACACCGCTGCTTCTTCACTAGCCTGACTCATCTCTGCTTCTTGGCCTCCCTCCTCTCCTGCTTCCCCTTCTGATTCTGGACTTCTGTCTGCCACAGACTCTCCCTCCTAACTAAACCCTGTTACCTCTTCCATTTCCAACGCAGCCTCTTTCCAGTCTACTCCCTCTTCTACTCCCTCTTCTCCCTCTGACCGCTCATCATAATCCCACCACCAATTGGTCGACTCTGAGCCTTCTTCCCATGGAGGTACCCCAGCTGGTGCCTTCCACCATTCTTCTGCATCCAACCAGTCCGTGACAACTGGGTTGGCTTGCGAACTTATCTGCCAAATTCAGTGAAGTGTGATGCTTCAGTTTTCACATTGTTTTGGGAAATGCAGATTAATATTTAAGATGTGAATAGAACCAAATGTTCTCCCCCGTCCTTAGTCATCTCATAGCTCTACCCCTAAGCATCAGCCATCAATCTCTACATGTGTTTAAGAAAATTGTTACAAATCCTTGCTTTGTTAGTTTTATGAGCCTATAAACCTTTTTTTTCTTTGACTTTTGCAGAATTGGGGATAGTCCCTCTTGATACATGACAGATGGAATATTCATTTCATCCTTGAAATAATTTTTATGGCACGTTATGAATAACTGGTAGCAACTCCCCTCTGCCACCCCCCACAATATCGCATGCATGGCTTGTTATGTTAAGGACATGTTTTGAAGGATATTTCAAAATGGCAAGGCTGGAATCTGATGTGGCAAGAGATGTTCATGACTTTGCTCTTGAACCTGGTGCATTGCCTATGACTTTCATTCCAGGAAACCCTTCTTGAAGAACAAACAGAAGTTTTGTACAAGTTGCATTTTTGGAAGGAGTAGGATGAGTAACGGAAGACAGTTACTCTTGCTCAATACAGAAAGTGGGAACTTCTTCAGAACAAAAATAATTGGGAAACATTTCACGCACTGGAAGGGGAACCTGTGTTCTTGAAGAGTGCTTTATATTTCATTTCATTTCCAGCTTGCTTCCTCCACGTGTTCTCTGGGTTGCAACAACACATCATCAGTATCATTATCATAACAATTTATTCCTCCTTCTTCACCCTGAGGTCCCAATGTGGGCTTCAACAATTAAAACACAGTGTTTCCAGCAACCACAGAAATAAGGCAGTCCCGAAAAGTGCCAAAAGCTAGAGTGAAGAGGTGTGTCTTCAGAATTTGCCAAAAGTTGCTTCAGAATTTGCCAAAAGTTGAAGCTGTGGGGAGGCAGATTCCAAAGCTTAAAGGTAAAGGACCCCTGACCATTAGATCCAGTCGTGTCCGACTGTGGGGTTGCGGCGCTCATCTCGCTTTATTGGCCGAGAGCCGGCATACAGCTTGCGGGTCATGTGGCCAGCATGACTAAGCTGCTTCTGGCGAACCAGAGCAGTGCATGGAAACGCCATTTACCTTCCCGCCGGAGCGGTACCTATTTATCTACTTGCACTTTGATGTGCTTTCGAACTGTTAGGTGGGCAGGAGCTGGGACCGAGCAACGGGAGCTCACCCCATCGCAGGGATTCGAACCGCCGACCTTCTGATCAGCAAGCCCTAGGCTCTGTGGTTTAACCCACAGCGCCACCTGGGTCCCTGGTTCCAAAGCTTAGGGGCTTCCAAAGGAAGGAAGGAAGGAAGGAAGGAAGGAAGGAAGGAAGGAAGGAAGGAAGGAAGGAAGGAAAGAAAGAAAGAAAGAAAGAAAGAAAGAAAGAAAGAAAGAAAGAAAGAAAGAAAGTATTTTCCTGGGTTATCACCTCCCAGAGCTTCTGAGGATGGCGGAACAACCAATAGGGCCCTCTCTGCTGATCTTATTACCCATGAGTGTCTGTAGTGAAGGAGGCAAAAACCAGAGGATAACAGAATAAAATACCAATTAAACTGTGGCATAGCAGTAGTGTGAGTAACTATGTAAGGGGACCGTGAGCACAGGTTGTACTACTTTTCATGGGGAGAAAAATAGACAGTGCTGAGGTAAAGTGCCAGAATCCCCACCAATCATTCACGGGGAGCTGCCAAGCCTCAAGCTGACCCTAGTGACAGCCCCCTCCACCCCTCCGTGACAGCTGATTGTCATTTTAAATGTCCCACAATGCCCTGGAGTACTCAGTGTTGCTCTGGGACATTCTGAAATTTTAAAATGGTGGCCAGGGGCCCAGTAATGTAGGAGCTAGCGGTGGCCTACCTTGCTGAGGTCCCCTCAAACATGGAGGGAACCCTGCTGAGGCAAAAAAAAAAAAAAAAAAAGACAAGAAGAGAGGCATGAAAGTTAAACTTAAAGTGATGAAATTGCTCTGTATTCTACGAAAAACAACCTGCTGCCCTGTTAGTGAGAAACATTTGCCTGTCATTATTTCTACATCTCAACCTTTGGAGGCCCTGAAGAGTTAGAGGCTCCAGAACATTCCATTTCAGGAAGTGTTGTGAAAGGCTAGATACACACCATCATGGAAGTTAGGAGAACTTTGATCGACTCTCTTCAACAATGAAGATGCAACTAAGTCCAGTGCCAGTTCTGGGGTGATACAATATCATAACATGCCAGGCTCTTCTCTTCGGAAATCTGATTGAGGGGGAAACAGCTGAGGGAAGTTTCAGGAGAGAAAGCAGTAGGGAGAAGAAGGGTTATGCACACACACCCAATCCACTGCTTTGCTCCTGTGAACCAGCCCTTCCTAAATATTGTTTTGCAAAGGAGAAGCAGCAGCAGCCACCATTTCCAAAAACATATGAAAGCTGGGAGGTATGGATTTGCTCTAATTCAAAGCAGTGAAAGCAGTGAAATTGGTTTTTATTGCAACTCAGTCAAATTCAGTGGAACTTAGCTCAGTTACAATGAATGTTTGATCGCAGCCATTCTATATAAATGGATGTACAGTCGATGGGAAGGTCAGCAGTCTTCACTTCAGGAGTGAAGCCAAAGTCAGGAGCAGTCCGAATCAGGAACCAGCCGAAGTCAGGTACACAGGATCAGGAGCAGGATGAGCAGGCACAACCACGTGCTTCAGCACAGCAGTTGCAGGTGCTAGTGAAGGAAGCAGCCGGCCTTCCTTAAGTAGCCAGCTCATCACCACGCCTTTTACGAGCTGCAACTGCCTCCAATTGCTCCCTCTTTTTCTCAGCTCTACGCTCTACAGCTGAGATGGGAGGAGGGGAGGGGGCCCTCCGGCTCCTCTCCTCACCAGGGCCTGATTCTGGCCCAACTTAGGCCTGATTCTGGCTGTTCGACAGTGGAATTTGCTGCCAAGGAGTGTAGTGGAGTCTCCTTCTTTGGAGGTCTTTAAGCAGAGGCTTGACAGCCACCTGTCAGGAATGCTTTGATGGAGTTTCCTGCTTGGCAGGGGGTTGGACTGGATGGCCCTTGTGGTCTCTTCCAACTCTATGATCCTATGATTCTTCCTCCTCCTGTTCTGGCCTTCCATCTTCCCCATCTGCTTCTTCCTCTTCTGAGGAGTGTCACCACAAGTCTTCTTCAGGTAAGAATCCCTCCATTCCTCTGGACTCTTCCGTGGTTGCCGCTTCGCCTAGGGGGGCTTGCCACCACTCCTGCTCATCTGGTGCAACCCCGACACTAGTCCAGCATCCTGTTCTCACAGTGGCAAACCAGGTGCCCGTGGGAAGCCTGCAAGCAGGACACAAGCACAGGAGCACTCTCCCTGCCTGCGGCTTCTAGCCCAATCCCCACACATTCTGGATATCCTGATGTTCCCCAGATCCCTGGCCGGGGACTGGGAGGGATAAACGCCTAATGCCTAAGCCAAGGTCTCCCTACATCTGAAGTTTTAATAAAGTTGTGTCCAAAATTTTAAACCCACAACACATTGTCTTGAGTCATTATTCTACCTGGGTGTTGCCTGGGGTTGGGGGGGGGTGTCTCTGCCTGTCCGCGCAAATCAACAACCAATGAGCAAAGGATGCAATTTGAACCCGGCTATCAACCTGGAGCAAGCAAGCAAGTCTAGTTTCACAGCAGGCTCAGGGAAGTACTCAAAACAATTTTGTTTCAAACCCCACCACAAAAGAAATTGCGCCCCCCCTATATTTACCAATGATTATCTTATCAGGAGGGGCTTGCAGTCTGCAATAATACAGTAGTGTTTGTGTACCTTTTTGCCCAGGTATTAACAAGTTTTAACTGCAGCTTAGTCATTGGGTTACTAAGTTGTTCTAATGTTTAACGTTTCAGACAGGAAATGAAGGTAGTTTTCCATTCTTCCTGGTATCCAGAAACCACCGGCAATCTCAAGAATCTTGTCAGGGATACTGGCAAGCAGCAAAAGGCTCCTTTTTATTCTTGTGTGGTCCCGCTTGTCGAGATCACCTCTGGGCCAAATGTGAAAGACTGGCTGGTTCTTTTCGGTGTTTGGAAGTGTGGAAGAAGAGTTGTTGCCTTTTCAGCTCCAGAGAATAACAGGAAACCTTTGAGGGGAGGCAGGGGAATGGCTGAGGTAAAAACATGGGCCACGTCACACATTTGACACACACCGCTCTTGACGGGGCCATGCAAATAGCCTTGGCAATAATTGTTCCAGTTTTAGTTAACATCCAGCCGAAGCAAGTACTAAGGTCAGCTTTAAGCTGTTCTCCATTCTTAGAACTTTAGCTAAATTTATGTCGGCTTCCTGGGAGTTGTTCTTGTGACTTATTGTGGAAAAGGCATGGCATTGTTTCCAACACACGCATATCAGATTTGGTTTTGTATGATCAAACAGAGGAATGAATGAAACCTACATGCATCAAGTTGGAGCTGGAAAACCACAGAGCATTTTAACAATAACAGAGAAAGAGTAAGCCTGAGAGAGGCAATTCAACAGGCCCAGGAAAGGCTCGTCGGGTGGTCCTCATGGGACCATGCCACCTCACAGGAAGGAGAGCAAACTGGATGTCTGAATAGTGCCCTCATGACACAAACACCTTTGTATGTGGAAAGCTAGCACATAAGTGATTCTATGATAATAATAATAATAATAATAATAATAATAATAATAATAATAATAATTTATTATTTATACCCCGCCCATCTGGTCGGGTCTTCCCAGCCACTCTGGGAGGCTTCCAACAGAATATTAAAAACATGATAAAACATCAAACATTAAAAACTTCCCTAAACAGGCCTGTTTTCTAAAAGTCAGGTAGTTGTTTATTTCCTTGACATCTAGTGGGTGGGTGTTCCACAGGGCGGGTGCCACCACCAAGAAGGCCCTCTGCCTGGTTCCCTGTAACCTCACTTCTCGCACTGAGGGAACCACTAGAAGGCCCTCGGAGCTGGACCTCAGTGTCCGAGCTGAACGATAGGCGTGAAGATGCTCCTTCAGGTATACTGGGCTGAGTCGTTTAGGGCTTTAAAGCACCAACACTTTGAATTGTGCTTGAAAACGTACTGGGAGCCAATCAAGGTCTTTCAGGACCTGTGTTATATGGTCTCGGCCACTCCCAGTCACCAGTCTATCTGCTTTTAGTCAGTGCTTTTTTTCTAAAAAAAATGTTTAGGGGTACTCTCATTTTCCTACTCACCTTCAAAGGTAGCCCCATGTAGTAGTCCAGGCGGAAGATAACCAGAGCATTCCCCACTCTGGTGAGACAGTCTGCGGGCAGGGAGGGACTCAACCTGCGTCCCAGATGGAGCTGGTAGACAGTTGCCCTGGACACAGAATTGACTTGCGCCTCCATGGACAGCTATGAGTCCAAAATGACTCCCAGGCTGCGTACCTGGTGTGCCCCTGATCCTTCACACACACAGAGATTTGGGCCATAGGAAGCTGTCAGACACTTGGACCATCTAGCAGTGGCACCCCAGGGTCAGGATACATTCACACCATGCATTTAAAGCAGGGTAGTCAAGCGCACAGCATGAGGGCTGCACACGGCCCTCAAGGACTTTTTTGGTGACCTTCTGCAATATTTGGCACACACACACACCCAAACTTGTGCTGCCTTCCTGAAGCCGGGTAAGTGAGATGCTGGACTTTGAAAAGGAGAGCGCTCTGACAGGATACTATATCAGAAAAAAGCATGTGGATTTTAAATGCAAGAGCACCAGACGTAGAGGCAGCATGTGCACTTAAAAGCCCATGCATCCATTTTTGTACATTATTCCAGAAATGTGGGAATAAGAGGCAGAAGCTTCTTGTGGTCTAGATCACATGCACCTTCACTTCCAAGCAACACCTGAGCCATTTTCTGTGAACTAGAGGAGAAAGATGTTGTATCTTATCATCAAAATAAGCAATGGTTTTGCATGTGGCATGGATGGTTTTCTGATTATATAAGCATGTTCTATGTTTTCCACCAGTAGTGGGGAAAGGGTGTGGGATTTTAGTGACTCACCATTTGGATGGAGGCTGGACAGCTGTTGCAAGAAACAGTAAGAAAGACAGATTTTCGCTGTCTTGGTTACCCAGTCTATAAAAGAGGTCGTTTTTGCTTATTACAATTTAATCTGCGCCAATGGATTTAAGCTGGACCCCACTGAAGTGCAACGATTATGAATTCTGTCCAAGTTGCTTGACTAGAGTGCCAATTTTGTGGGAGCATTAAGATACATCAATGAATATCTCCAAAACAAGCAAAAGGGGGGGGCATTGGAGAGAATAGTCAAGTATATGGGCAGAACAACCAGTATCAAGCCGAACTTCATAAAGTTCAGGCACTTACTTAGGGAGGATGCAGCAGGGACAGATTATGGGGAAAGGGGTGGCTCAAGAGTGAAGGGGGCTTTGAAGAAGGCAGTCTGGACTACCTGAAAACTGGTGTTCATGGAAGGGGGAAAGCCAGTGCTTGACATGAAGAAGGTCTCAGATTCAATTCCTGGCACCTACAGGAAGATCCCTTTCTGAAACCTAGGAGAGTGACTGTGCTGGTCCCGTGGGTTACCCGAAAGGCGAGGTCCAAGTCCGGTCCGTGGTCAGAGGTGCAACGTAGAGGCAGTCCGTAATAACTGAAGCTGGGTGCAGGGCAGGGAGTCAGGCAAAGTCAGGAACAGGTAGGCAAGCAGGGAACCAGGGCGGGTCAGGGGCTCAGGCAGGAAAGCAGGACAGGTTTCAAGCAGGAACATTGGCAGGAATTGGTATCCAACAATGTCGCTCGTGCAACTTGGGGCTGGGGCTGGCCGGCTTTTATCTGCCCCGAGGCATAGGGCGGCCCCGATCCTCTGGTGACTCGCCTCTCCTGGCTTGGAGGCGAGCACTCCTCCTGCGGGAACTCAGTTCCCTTCGCCTCTCTGCCCTGAGCCTCTGCAGCTCAGGAGAGGCTGGAGGGTTACCGGACCCAGAGGCAACCTCAGCTTCCCCTGACAGGGCTGGGAGTGGAGCACCTACAGGCAATGAGTCCTCCATCCCATCAGGAGCCAGAGCAGACTCAGCAGATTTCTGCACCTGAGGATCCAGCACAGGTGAGGACCCTTCCGACTCAGGCCCTAGCCCCAGCTCTGCTGGTTCTGGAGGCGGGGAATCCTGTGCAGGCTGGGATCCCTCAGGTTCAGCATCTGAGTCTGAATCCCAGGCCATCACAGTGACAATCTGTCTGTCAACAGTGATGAACTAGAGCAGGCATCCCCAAACTGCAGCCCTCCAGATGTTTTGGCCTACAACTCCCATGATCCCTAGCTAACAGGACCAGTGGTCAGGGATGAAGGGAATTGTAGTCCAAAACATCTGGAGGGCTGAAGTTTGGGGATGCCTGAACTACAGACTCAGCAGTACCAGTGATGGGGAAATGGTGCTTAACTCTCAAAGTTCCCAGTGCTCCTTGAGGCATCAGGACCTCAACAAACATGGAGCCTGGCACATTGCTCAGGGTGTCATTGGTCACAACCCGTAGCATTTGGCAGGAACTGACAACCAACCAGGAAGTTTAATGGGCATCACCAAAAGAAAATGGCCGAGGAGACAGTGCAAACACCCGTGTCACTTCCCGAAGGCTGTGCCAGGCAATCGTTGTTGCTTTGCTCAAGATAGGTGGCTAAGCCTTAGCGAAAGCAACACCATAAGGAATTGTCAGGATTTGCCGTGAGCTGGAGCCACCGAATGTGG
Source organism: Darevskia mixta (assembly GCA_034641385.1). Taxonomy (NCBI): domain Eukaryota; kingdom Metazoa; phylum Chordata; class Lepidosauria; order Squamata; family Lacertidae; genus Darevskia; species Darevskia mixta. The sequence continues at coordinate 1,255,969 of JAWWNH010000062.1, read as the reverse complement.
TGAACTGGAGCTGAGCTGTGTCATAAGATAATCATCATCTAGTGGCCGCTGCATCCTTGCAAAGCCCATACATACACACCAGGACCGGCAAGCCAAGGCTTTCTAACCGGGTTTTGAAATCCTACAAGTACAGCTTTTCTTGGCTGGGGTATCCCCATGTGGTCAGGCTCCTTTCAGGCCACCCATGCTTTGGGAATGTTTTCCTAGAGTGCGGGCTTTCCTTGGCTTGCATCTCAATGGAATTAGGGTTTGGGCGGTTGCACCCTCTCGATACGCATACGTTGCTTTAGCATTCTCATGTCAGCGAGTCTTGACGGATGCATGCTTGGCCCTCAACACATCCCAGTTTCTTTCAGTATCAGGCAGGCAGAAAAAGAAAATCTGCTGTAGATGCACAATTCCCTCCTGCTGCCCCTGCAAAAATGAGATCTATAATGCTGCTTAGCTGTTTCAGATACTGGTTCTAACCCAGACGTGATGAATCACTGAGACAGCAGAAGAGCATCTGCTGTACAGCACTCCTTCAGGACCCTTGCTTGCTGGTTTACCTCCAAGATCAGTTATACTGGTGGACACAGGGCCGTCTTAAGCCTATCTGATGCTGTGGTGCAGGGATCCCTCCGGCGCCCCCACGCCCACCTTTCCCTCCGGGGAAAAGTGGGCGTTCCGCGTGGATCCCTTCCACAGGGACCGCTTGGGCTCCTTCCCAGCTGCCCCTCATCCTCCTCCAGTCCTGTGCAGCAGCAGGCTGGAGAAGCGCTCAGAGGAGGGGCCACCGGCAGGGATTGCGCCCCACCCGGGACCCCTTGGTCTCCTTCCCGGCTGCCCTGCGCCCTTCTCCAGTCCTGCACAGCGGCAGGCTGGATAAGCGACCAATTGCAGCACCAAGAGGAGGGGTGGCCCCCGGGGATCGTGCCCGCCTCTTGGACGGAGCGTGCACACCAGCCGAAGAGGGGAGGACAGAGGGAGGGAGGGCTGATTGCTGCGCGCCCGGCTCATCACCACCGATCGCCTCCTCTTGCCTTCTCCCTGGCAGCTGGCAGGCTGCCACCCCTACCGAGCTGCCAACGTGGCCCCCGGACCTCTTCCCTGGCGCCCTCCAGGACGTGGCGCCGTGGTTCCCCGCACCACTAGCCTCTATGGCTAGGACGCCCCTGGGTGGACACTAGAAATGCGGCAGACCCACTTTTACAGACTCTTCCACTGTTCTGTTCATCAGTTCTGAAGTTCTAAATAGGAATTGATTTGCTTCAAATTGCTCTTAGCTGAGTTGTCTTTTGCTTAAGAACTTGGTCTGGTTGTGGATGACTTGTGGCTATCTTACTGCCTTTTTAAAAAAAACTGGGCTGGTTGTTTGGATGGGCGTTGAGACGTTTCTAAATTACGACGTTCTATTTGCTATTGTGTGTTTTAATATATTATTATGTATGCCACCACAAGAGACCTTTTTGTCCTGGAAGGTAGCTTACAGTTTAACCAACAACCAAATAAAGAAACTTTATCACACCATTGTGGCCTTCTGAGTTGGCACGGGGGTGGTTGCCCCAGGCACAAAATTGTTAGTGGCACAAAGTTTCAACACCCGGTGCTGCCCAATACAGCTGTGCACTTCTGTCGCTGGGCTCCATTGAAAACGGCTTCTCCATGTGAACCAGGTTGCCTGTCCTGTCCAGACAACAGAACAACTCTTCTTTTCTTTTCTCTGTGGCTGCAATCTCCTGGGTGATTTGGACTCCGTTAGGCAGTTGAACTTGCATGCATACTCCGTCTGTTTCCTTCCTCTGTGCAGCCCCGGGCGCTCCCAACCCACGCTATGCCACTGACTTGTCCCACCACTTTCCCTCCGAAAAGCTTTCTCTTCACCACTAGATTGGAGCAGTCACCAATCAGGAAAACCGCTAGGCTCATGCACAGAAAGCATGGGACAAGCAGAACATCTCTCAGACCAGTGATTTCTAGGCAAGGGACAAACAAAGTGCAGAGAAGTCCTTAGAGGATGCCACCTCTGCACCTAAAACAATCGCGATCTACCTGTTGGACATGCCTGGATTATAGGAGTCAGGCCAACAGTTCATTCAGCACAGTATTGTCTACCCTGATGGGCAGTGACTCTCCAAGGTTTCGGTCTTTGCCAGCCCTTCCTGGAGAGGCCGGGGATTGAACCTGAGACCTCCTGCATGCAAGGCCGATGCTCTACCAGTGAACTCTGTGAGTCCTCAGATTGATCTCAGTCTTCTTTGCAGCAAGTTATGAATAGCTGCTTATACTCTAGCTCTCAAAATCTTTCTTTGCCTTTTCTCTCCGCCCCCCCCATCTTCCACCTATTATTGCTGATTTAGCGGGGGTGGGGAAGAAGGAAGCCACCATTATTTACATTGCAATTTTGACCAAGTCAACGCCCTGATAAACCAGATCCTGTCTGGTTTCACTTCCATGCTCTATGCATTGTCGTAAATAAACGGGTCTCTAGAACAGTGTTTCCCAACCAGTGTGCCTCCAGATGTTTCGGGACTACAACTCCCATCATCCCTCGCTAGCAATACCAGTGGTCAGGGATGATGGGAATTGTAGTCCCAAAACATCTGGAGGCACACTGGTTGGGAAACACTGCTCTAGAATGCCACATTTATCATTCCTGCTGATCTTTCTGCACGGACAGACGTTTAAATGCAATCCAACCATTAATGCAAAGCCCAGAATCCAGTATTGAGTTAGGGACACTTAAGCTGAATCAGGGGTGCTTGGCAGGGGGTTGGACTGGATGGCCCTTGTGGTCTCTTCCAACTCTATGATTCTATGATTCTATCTCACCCTCAGGATTGTGGGTGCCCACCGGCCGCCACAACACGGACCTGCAACATCACACACACACGCCTGCAAATAGTGCATGTGATGTCACACACGTGACATCATGTCTTGTTTTTGGAGGGGGGCTTGCTCCTCCAAAAGCATGACACATTGGGCATGTGGCAGCACACGCACTACATGCAGGCATGTGTGTGTGACATTGCATGTCTGCAATGTCCTCCTCTTCCTCCTCCTCCTCTCCGCAACCAGCGAGGCACCCTTTTCCACAGGGAGGGTCTTGGGCTCCCGAAAAGGGTGCTTTGCTGACTGGCTGCGGAGAGTGGAGCTAAACTGCTTCTCTCTCGGGGGCAGCACCACAGAGGCTGGCTGGCTGGCTGCCTCTCTCTGGCTTTCCTCATTGACTTTGTGGCCTAGGGCTTGCTGATCAGAAGGTCGGCGGTTCGAATCCCTGCGACGGGGTGAGTTCCCGTTGTTTGGTCCCAGCTCCTGCCCATCTAGCAGTTCGAAAGCACGTCAAAGCGCAAGTAGATAAATAGGTACCGCTCCAGCGGGAAGGTAAATGGTGTTTCCGTGCGCTGCTCTGGTTCGCCAGAAGCAGCTTTGTCATGCTGGTCACATGACCCGGAAGCTGTACGCCGGCTCTTGGCCAATAAAGCGAGATGAGCGCCGCAACCCCACAGTCGGACACAACTGGACCTAATGGTCAGGGGTCCCTTTACCTTTACCTTTAGCCCCCAAAATTATATTATTGTGGGTGCCCAAGCACCCATGGCCCCCTGGAGTTGGCTCCTATGAGATGAATTACTTTAAATTCTTTAGACTTTAAAGCACCAGCCGATGCTTATTTACTCAGATGTAAGTCTCACTGCATTCAATTAGAGTTTAAAAAGACAAGACATCCCAGACTCTTTTAAAAAAATAACATGGCATGTGTTTATTTGCTACATGTCAGGAAGGACATTTTCAAAACGCTCTTCTGAGTACTACTGGCACATCCAACCAAATAGTTGGTTCACAGAATCATGGATTTTATTTACACTCTGTTTTCTTGCTACAACTGCCCAGTAGCTACTTAGAATCTCTGCAGAGGAGGCCTGTGAATCTCTCTCTCTCTCTCTCTCTCTCTCTCTCTCTCTCTCTCTCTCTCTCTCTCTCACCTCCAAGAAAAAAACAAGAAATAACTTTCTTATTAGTTACTTGCACATGAACTGTACACATGATTCCGTTTCTGTTTCACTTTGCCATTATTATTCTATGCTGTGTTGTTTGAACCGATAAAATGTGTGCATTAATTATATTTGCACAATTAAGGTCCCATCTAATTTGGCCCAACTTGGAGGTGGTCTCTGCCGCCCTCTCTGGAATCTGTTGCTCATAGTGGACCATTTCACATTGCTAACCTTCCCCACTTTCTCTTCCTTTCCTCCCAACCCAGGACTCATTAAAATACAGCTTATGGCACACATTCAGTCCTACCCACCCGCTCTAATGTTTGGCACTTAATAAGAACACAAGTATTGCCTTGCTTTTTCGGAGCAAAGGTCCGGCTTGTTTTGCACGCTCTACCCAGTAATGACCTGGCCAGAAGCCACTACTCAGATTCAAAGACACATCGTAGTGGAGATAGTCACCAGCACTTTGAAGCCACAAGCACACAGATTCCATTTATGGAAGATCTATTCTTAGGTATATAGACTAGGGGTGGAGAATTGGCTTTGATTCCACTTCTGGCTTCGACTCCACCCACTTTTGGAATTACCTCTTGGTCTTCCAAAGTAAATAAAAAGAGATCACCACCTCTCCTACACACATAGGCCTTAACCATCAAGGAAAAACTTTCTGGGCTAACGGAGAGGAAGGAAGGAGCTACAACCCTAGAGAGGCTGGAAGAGTGTTGAAGGAAGGACATGTGGAACCTCCTTGGAGTAACAATTATTGTCTTCATAAATGGAGTTGTCATAAAATGGATCATGTCAAGGTTCACACATCTGAAAGTCCAGCAAACCAATTCCTGGAACTATGACAACTGAATGAGGATGTCAGTGGAGAAGAAGGACCATAAACAAGGTTGGAGCGCATATAGAGACTATGTTCTGGATGAAGAGAACCAAGCGGAACACATCTTTTGGGAGATAATGATGGTGGTGTCCCATTCTGCCCACAGCAGTCCACTCATTTATTCAGGGTGGTGGTGGATATGGATGCCAGAGAATTCAGATGGAAATGAAAACAGGAGCAGAAATTGCCAATATTCACTTTCTATTCCTATGTCTGGAATAGAAATCAATCCAGCCAATACAACCAGTATTCACTGTTGTTGCTTTCAGTCCTCAAACAGCACGTAACTGATTACTCCACCCACCCACCCATTTCCATTGTACTTTCTTTGCATTGAAATGAATGATGTGGAATAGCGTAATTAATTAATTACATAAAATTCAACCACAGCAGACAGCGAGATGAATAACGTTGTCAGAAGCTAAACTGCAGCAGAACGGAAGCAGCGTTGCATGCAATGGACATGGGTTGGAACAGAAACTGATGCCTTCTTTCATCCCTAGTTGTGGAGGAGAGAGATGTAATGCAACTTGCCCACTTCCTCGGGAGCAAGTTGCACTGAAATTGGTGGGACCTTCTTCTGATCAGGTTTTGTATGATCAGGTTTTAAGCATCCTGTATAGCTTGGGGTTTTGGTGTGTTCTCTGTGTAAAGCTTCTGCTGGTGCTCAGAGATGTTTCTGTTTTGTTTTTGCATGAAGCTTTTCTTTGTCTTAGTTGCCAAGAGGCACCAAATCCAATTTGCCTCCTGGAGAAATGACCGGCGCTGCAAAGTAATGTTCACATTCCAGATCTGCTGTAGGGCAACACAATAGTTAAGAGTTCTCCCTCTCCCATCTCCCCCACCCACACACCAAACCTCTTGCTCTCTTTTTGGAGCTAGTTAATTCAACATTAGGTAGGTCACTCTGGCCCTGTTCCCAGAATTTAACAGTGGGGGCCTTGTGAAATGCTAAACGATGTGTATAACAGCATTCAGGCCCTCTGCGAGCCGATCCGTCAAAACATTTGCTGCTTTGAAAATGTGTTCTTCAAAAAAAAAGGAAAAAATAGGGCATATGGAACTTATTAGTATATTTGGTAAAGTTCAGGCAGCCCATCCCAAGAGAAGCTTTGAAAAGCTGGAGGGCACAGCCCTACCTTTTAGGAATGAGCATCTCCTCAAATGTGTTCTTTTGCAACCTGGTACATGCGCGAAAGCAGCAAGTGTACATCACGACCAGGGATGCTGGTCTCTTTCCAAGGGTCTCTGTACAATGCTAAGAGTGAAAAAGGGGGTGGAGGGGTCCATGATGGTTTGTTTGTTTTTTAGTTACCACCCCGCAACCCCTTCATTCTTCTCTTGGCTAATTGTGCTGATCGCTGGCACTTTGAGTGATGTAATGTAGTGAGAGGGCAAGACTCCGTGATTTCACTGCTTTGGATTCCTCCATCTCTGGGGACATTGGCTGGAAGGGTCGGCCTGTCTCCTTGGAGACGTGCAAGAGTGTTGCCACAGGAAAGGGAGACGAATGAGCTGCAGTTAACTGGCAGTTGCCGGCATCGTCTTGCTTACCCACGTGGCCAGAGAGACAACGCATGACAAAGGTGTCTTTTATTTATCCTGCAGATTAACCAACAATGTTGGATGTTTACATGGGGGCAGAAAGGCACAACGAAATCGAACTGAGTGTGGCGAGAGGCGAAAATGTTTACAGGGAGAATAGTAAGTGCAAAGGAAGGCAGGAAGCTTCCTTTTGCTGAGTCAGATCATTGGTCCACCGAGCTCTGTATTGTCTACAATGAGTGGCAGCAAATCTTCAGGACTTCAGGAAAGGGTCTTGCTCAAATGTTGCTGCAGTTGCAAATGGATGAACTTGAGGCCTTCTGCAAATCAGTGGATTAGAAGTAGGATACAGTTTTGGAGTCATACCAGCTGCCGCTGCCGCTGCCGCTGCTGTTGTTGTTAAGGTGAGAGAAATATGTGTTCATGTTTGAATTTTTTCTATAGGCAAACAAAAATCTGATAGGTGCACTAAGCTCCACTTGCTTGCCACAACTGCTCCGATCCTTCCAACGTTGGGGCAGAGTCTGCACACGAAAAAGAATTAATAGATAGACGAGGGCATGGGTGGTGGTCTGTACCACCCTGGATAACGATGGCCTTCATTGGAAAACATTGTCATAGAGTCATAGAATTGGAGAGTTGGAAGGGATCCCAAGAATCATCTTGTCCAACCCCCTGCAATGCAGGAATCTCAATTAAAGCGTCCATGACAGATGGCCATCCAACCTCTGCTTTAAAACCTCCAAGGAAGGAAACTCCACCACTTCCAGAGGGAGTCTGTTCCACTGTTGAGCAGCTCTTACTGTCAGAAAGGTCTTCCTGATGTTTAGACAGAAGCTCCTTTCTTTTAACTTGAATCCACAGGTTTGGGTCCTGCACTCTGGAGCAGGAGAAAACAAACCTGCTCCATCTTCCACGTGACAGCCCTTTAGGTATTTGAAGATGGCTACTATATCTCCTTTCAGTCTCTTTTTAACCAGGCTAAACACACCCAACTACTTCAACTTACAGCTTGATTTCCACAACCTTGATAATCTTGGTCGCCCTCCTCTGCACACGTTCCAGCTTGTCAGTATCCTTCTTAAAATGCGGTGCCCAGAACAGGACACAGTATTGTGTTTCAGAAGCTTTTCCCCTGACATATGATTTGTAACATTTCACAACGGCACAGTTCCGAAAGGATACCAATGCACGTGTGAACGGGAACAGAGTCCCATGGAGATCATCACGCAACCTTGGGCAAATCACTGACTCTCAGCCTAATCCATGGGTAGGCAGAATAAGGCCTGGGGGCCGGATCTGGCCCAATTGCCTTCTAAATCTGACCCATGGTTGGTCCGGGAATCTGCGTGTTTTTACATGAGTAGAATGTGTCCTTTTATTTAAAATGCATCTCTGGGTTATTTGTAGGGCATAGGAATTTGTTCATTCCCCCTCAAAAAAATAGTCTGGCCCCCCACAAGGTCTGAGGGACAGTGGACCAGCCCCCTGCTGAAAAAGTTTGCTGACCCCTGATCTAACACACACGATAGTTATGAAGAACCGTGTACAAACAGAGGTCCCAATACCTTATCAATATTGGCAACTTAAAAACAAGTAGACAAGAATCTAGTCCTCATAAGTGTAGACAACTTCCAGTCTTGACTGTTTGCTGCTGTGTTGCTCAATCCAGAATCAGGTTGCAAGCCCATCTGTTTCCCCTTACGGGCGTGTCATGCAATGAATCTCCACCATGGATGCTTCAGATATTTTTACCGCACCAAAAGTAGGTTTCTGGAACTTAACTTGCTCAGCACACCAAACTTTCAAAGCCACAGTAAACTTTTATTATCACCACTACTGATATTTGTACTTCCTGGAGTTCTCATGGTTTAAAGCCGCAATCCTATGTGGGAGTCAGTCCCACTGAATGGACTCACATAGGATTGTACCGTAAGGCCTTTTAAAATTAACTTTTAGAGTACTCCAGCAAATGAAGCATTTTACTCCCTCATGCTTTGAGATTGTTTATTCTGGTTGCTAAACATTAAGCTGCAAAGCCATGTTCTACTCGGATTATTTTATATTTTAATAATTTTAATTTGTTTTGCTTTGCTGTTGTACAGTCACTTCCTAGGGATTTGTGCCTGGAAAAAATTAGGAGAATGAGCCACATAAGACCCAGAGAAGGAGAGAGAGGGAGAGGGAGGGGTGGTTATAAAATAAACATTATACCATATGTGGGGGAACATTTTTACAGTAAGTGGCGGCTCTCACTTTCTGGCATTTTATACACATGGCCATCTGTTGGAGGCTTGTTTGAAATGGCTGTTTTCCAGCATTTATGTAACTAGGCAGCAAAGAGGAAATGACATCACAGTTTCCTGAAGAATATTAGCAGTGTCAAAATGAAGAAAATACGATGGGCGGTGGAATATTTTTTTCTTGCAGACACGATTTCCCCCACTCCCCAAAACAAACCAGGGGATTATCTCACCAATATCTTTGTTGTTTCTTACATGGTGATATTAAACCTTTGCATCCCGGTTTCACTTCTGTGTATTAAAAATGACATCTGAAATGAAAACCAGGGAAACCAACAGTCTCAGTGGGGGAAAAACGAAATGAACTGATCCGACTTGAATTGAGTCAAGCTGAAATGAATACTAGTCATACATTCTCATGACTGTCGAAAAGAGCTTTCCCCTTTCTGCTATTTATCTTTCCTGCACAGCCTGCAAAAACGTTTGCCTTGATCAAGTGCTGCCTGCCTTCATCTTTCCCCGCGGAGATCTAGGCTTCATTTTATTACACGCACCCTATTGGCTGAAGTGATGAAGTTTGAACACAAATGTGTGGACTCCCTTTATTTAAGAAGGCAGGGTCTGTTTCAAGGTCAGGGCAGGCCTCTGAGGCTAGGATCAATGCAATATTATTTTGTTTAATGAAACTTTTGTATAACAACAACCACTTCAAGAAGTGTGCATGCACAAGAAAACTCATACCAAGAACAAACTTAGTTGGTCTCTAAGGTGCTACTGGAAGGAATTTTTTTATTTTTTATTTTGTTTTCACCTCAAAACAGTTTACGAAAAGAATAAAACAATAACATTAAAATAATTAACTTTGATGATCAACTAAAAGCAGATGAAACGATGTCAATATATCTGGGTAGGCTAACAAATATGTTTTCAGCAGTGAATGTCCTTCCTCATGTCACTAGGCAGGGAGTTCCAATGTTTGGGTGCTGCCATGCTAAGCGTTTGTTTCCTTACAATATGACAAGGGTAGGAAACCTCCAGCCCACAGGCCCAATCTGGCCTGACACAGCTCCCAATGTGGCCTATGGGGCCACGTCCCCCAATCCATGCCCACCTGCTCCACACCTGATGCCATATGTGATGTCAGGTGTGGGGCAGGTACAGACACTGTGGGGAACTCAATCGCACAGCCGACCCCTGCAGAAATCAAGGTTGAAGTCACTGCCCATGGACTGATAGGAAGTGACTTTGAGCCTGCCTGACAAATTTGGCCCACAAGGGCTAGATCAGGTCCACACCCCAGAACTATAGAGCTTTCCTATTCCTGCTAGGTCATCAATGCCTCTTCCTCTGTAAAAATAAACATCCATATCTTTGTAAAGAGGAGTAGACTACAACTCACATCATCCCTAGTTAGCAGGGCTCGTAGTCAGGGATGATGGGAACTGAAGCCCAAAAACAGTTGGAGATCCAAATTTGGGAAACCCTGTATCTGTGAAGTATTTTGAACTTGTTTTATGGATGGTAATTTTTATTGGATTTCCCCTGCATCCGGAATGTTGGCAACATTTATTTATTTTTTGCAATTAATAAAAAAAGAAATAGATAATGCTTGTTGTAGCTGAGCAAGCTTGTTATCCAGCAGCACCTAGATAACAGTGTGCTTGGCAGGCACATGTATACAACTTTGAATTCCATGGTGGGATATAAAACATGTGATGCAATGAATAACTGGTACGTTTTGGGCAATGCCTGGCTCCACCAATATCAATAGTTCTGTCCATAGCCATAATACCAAGGTCAGTTTTCTCTTCCTGATGGCTTTGTCAAGTTCTGCTGAGGAGTGTTGTGTATTTTAACCCCAGTGGTTTAAGCTTGGTGAATTACAAAGTCCTCTAACCATGTGGGAGGGCAGGAGCTATTCTTTGCTGTAAGAATGAGCTCTTCAGCCCAATCCGTTGGCACAAATCATGGCTCTCAGGAATATTTTTTGGACTGTGGGAAGAGGAGAGAGAACTCTCAAGAAGAGGAAAACCCTCCCTTGATCCAGATCAATGTTAAAATGAAATTTGTGGGCAGTGTTGACGATGGAGAGGGACAGAAATGGGCAGGAATAGAATGCTGGAAAAGCTTAATTTGAGTTCTGGAATAATCAGTCATCTTAGAGCGACCTTCGCTAACTGAAGGTCCTCCAGATTTATGGCATTACAACTAGGGATGGGTGAGAAATTTGACTTGGTTGGCATTTAAAGGTGAATCTATCTCATTCACACTTTCTGAAACAATATATGGAGCATATGGAGCAGTCCTTGGAAATTCGCACTTTGCTGAATTTTGCAATGCAGTTCTCCAGGTGGGTTATCAGCACAAAAGAAATATCCTGGAGTAAAGTGTGCATTAAAAATTCATTTATTAATGACAATAACATACAAATATGCCTCATGTTAGGGAAAATTGCTTTGCAAGAATGTGTATAATACACAAAATAGCACTGAACTTGTATACATTTGCACTAAAAATGCTGATGAAAAAACTTAAAAAAAAAAGCTGATGTGGAAATCTGGAGCGCTGAATTTAAGACTGAAGAAATTAGAAACTGAAGGCAACCAAAATTGACAAATCTGTGCACCCCTACTTTCAAGATGCCTTGCCCAGGACCCCCTCAAACCTGCCAGTATTACTTCTGTCAGTTATAGGTAGGTAGCTATGTTGGTCTGCCGTAGTCGAAACAAAATCAAAAAATTCCTTCCAGTAGCACCTTAGAGACCAACTAAGTTTGTTCTAGGTATGAGCTTTCGTGTGCATGCACACTTCTTCAGATACACTGAAACAGAAGTCACCAGACCCTTATACCGGGAATATAGTGAGAGGGTGGGGAGGGGTATTAAGAAGTGTCAGTATCACTTCTGTTCACAGAACAGATCCAGCATTAGCTGCCTTCAGACTGTCAGTATTTTGCAGGAGGAATTCAAGCACATCTGTAGGCTTGTGCAATTGAAGTGGACCGAAGTGCTCTGCCACCCTGACACATCCAATCCACTTAAACCAACCAACCAGGAGTTTTGGGTTTCGGAAAGTGATGGTGAAATGCACCGAAAAGTATGGGATAAACACATGATGGATGGAAAGACATATAACACCACCATAGAAAACCAGGATGAATTCAGGGTGCCTGCTCATTGCCATATAGCCTCCCCACAACCAAATCAGAACAAAATGCTCAAGAAAGGACACTGTCTAACCTCTGCAGTGCTTTGTGCAAATAGATCAGGATGGTGCCCAGCAAACAGGTTGTCTTGGAGGAGCCCACTGTTCTGAGAGGAAAGAGGTCTGTCCTTAAAAAACAAAATAAAAACAAACCATTTACAGTCTTCCATAGCTCTTTCTGTCGAGAAAGCTTTAAAATACCAGAAGTAATGTTTTGCATTATATCTATCTATATATCTGTAGCCAGTTCAAAAGCTCTGGGTTCGTGCCAAAAGGGGGAACAAAAGTAAGTCCCACCTGGAATCCATTCTGCCTTCTCTCGCACTTTCAGTTCCTGGATCCGCTTGCCAAGACAGCAAGATTGTTTTAAAATGGGGAGTTGGGCCGTGGGGAGGGGGAACCAGCCCTCAGGGGTGCAAGGCACAAGAAACGCCAGCTGACCAGTCAGCTAAGTGCAACGAAGGAAGTTCTTGGCAAGCCAGCAGAAGGTGGTGCAGAACTCTAAATGAATGCCAGGTGGGTTTACTTTTACTTTGGCATGGAGAAGGAAGGCTTTGAAATGATTTGTTTGCTGCCAGAGGGGACTGCTGCTGGTCTTTCCAAAGCTTTTGGGAAAGATCTCTTGAACAGGAGTTTTCAAGGAACCCAGGGATCCTGAATTTTTGTTAGGGGTTATTCAGCGGGGGGAGGGGGGAGGCCCACATGTTACACTGAACACAGCCATATGCTATCTCTAGTACACATGTACTAGTGTTTGTGTGAGTGCGCATTTCTTGATCTGTTGTGTACGCAGCTGCACAGACCTGTGCACTCATTGAATATTCTTGTTTAGACAAGCTTACCTACATGCTAAGGAAGTTGAGGTAATTTCCCCCCCCCCAATAATTTTTATTGATTTACATATCGCTTGTATACATTCTATGACACATAGTAATTGATCAACAATACATGGTATAGTCCTCATAAATGATAATAATTATAATAATAACATATTCAAATAAAGATAATATGAACTTCTTATATTCACTTATAGTATGATATTACAACTTCCACTCTTGTTTTTCCTATCCATCTTATGTCATTGTTAATTTTCGCATGTCTCACTTATTGTATCTATCTTGTATATTCTTCAATAAAATACTTATTTTCAAATATCCATCTTCTCAGTTTATTTATTTCTAGTTTCAAGTTACTTAAATATGTCAGTTTATGACTACTTCCAAATGTGTTTTTCATTCCTTGTTACGAGGTATATTTACAGATTGCTCGTTTCCTCTTAACCCACCTTTCGCACGTAATCTAAAAATTTCCCCCATTGTTTTTGGAATGTACTACTGCCCTGTTGTCTTATTATGCCACAGGAAGGCATAGGAAGTTGAGGTAATTTTAATCTGTTTTAGTATTTTAACTTTTGTATGCTTTTAAAGTAGGGTTGTATTTTCCCCCCTTGATTTTTTGTTGTTGTATCTTTTTGCAATCTGCTTTGAGGTTTTTAAAAACAAAGCAGTATATAAATTTTATGAAACAAACAAACAAACAAACAAACAGAAGCACTAGCATTATAACCAGGAAAACTAACTCAATAATCCCCACCCCTGAATAAGAAGCTAACTTATACCATAAGAAGCTAACTTATACCAGTTCAGACTCTCTGTCCACTATTGTCTACTGGTTCTGGCTCCCCAGGGACAAAGAGAGGCCTTTGTCTCCACTTTAAACTTGATGTTTTTAACTAGAAACATCTCAGAAGGTAGTAGGACCTCCTTCATTAGCGGTTTTGGATTACCTTAGGCAGGTGCCACCAATATGGCACCTCTGGGTACCAGTATGCCTGCCAGTGCCTCCTATGGTGCCTGTAGAAGGTCTCAGTAACTATCACTTCAAAGCTTCATGACACACAAGAAACCGCTTTTCCTGCTCGGTTCCTGTTTACACTGACTTTCAAAATTGCACTGATATTAATCGCTGATTTTGAAATTGTACTTATTTATTATGTTATGTACTGAGTTGAATAGGATTCAAAATGCAGCAGTCTGATTGGTCCTAGAACAATAGGATCCAGAACGCAGCAGTCTGATTGGTCTGCAGGAGCCACCCAATCCAGCTCCAGGTGGAAGTGAATCCACAACCTGATTGGCCTACAGGAGTATCCTGGAATTAGCCAATCACATGGGGCCCATTGTGTAAATAATGTATGTAAAATAGACGTTCTGGGGAAACTTTCATTCCTCGCTACTATGAGCTGAATAAAGAGCATGAAATCCACACTCAACTGCGAGTATATTTCACTGGCGACGAGGATGGGATCCTATTATTATTATTTTAGTTTCTTAGGCTTCCCGAGCAACGCTGGGTGCAAGGCTTCTAGTAAATATTTGAGAGAGGGGTCTAAAAGGGCCACTGGGCCTGAGATTTGCCATTCCGTGCTAGAGAGAGAATGTGTAAGGAGGGTGTCTGGGTTCTCAGGTCACGTGGTTTGGATCTGAAAGGGATTTGGTGCAGAAAGGTGTTGGGGGAAGCAGGAAGCCCACTATGAGATCGCTATATGAATCTGTGGTGTCAAGTCCCACTTAAAACCAAATCAGTGGAGGAACTTGGGGTCTCTAATTTCAGTGATGCCCTATGCGACGCCAAAATTCAGCTCCCTTTACCTCTCGCATTACAATTTCAGTGCCCCCTGGAGCAACCCCGGAGGCTGTGTGCCCAGTGTGACCGAACCGGTCGTGCTCCCCTAAATCTGCCTCTGACCAAATATACAACAACATAAATTAGAACGATTGTCTTGTTAGATCCATATGCTTCCCAGAGAAAAATTACTGCACTAGACCCATTTGTTTAAATAACACCAATGTCCTAATTATTTTCCAGGAGGTCTCCATCTCTTCTCACTCATTATAAACCTTGCACTGTATAGAACAGCATTTCTGTTGCACACTGACAGTTGCCTCAACCTACAACCTGTGTGTAGGTGAGCCCCATTTAACCCCATTTAAGTCAGCCCCATTTAACCTCTTTCCTTGCTTCTTGTTCAATATGCTTCCCACCCCCCTGTCAAGTGTATCAGCAACGAAATGCACCCAGCAAAACAAAGCAGCACAGCTGATTTTAAGCTTCAGAACACAAACTGACGGTGAGCCAGATTCTTTCTACGTTTTAGCAGTCAAGTGCATTTAATTTAGGGCAGAGAGGACTAACGTTTTTTGAGCTGAGGGCCACATGGACTCGCGCTCAAACCTCTGGGGGCCGCGTTTCAGAGTGGGAGAGGCTGAAGTGTAAAAGTAGGTTTTGTTTTTTAATGTTAGGGGTTTTTTGGGAGGAGGGTTCACAAAAACCTTTTGGCATCACAGTAGGATGGTCATAGGAATGGTCAGTAAAAAAAAATTATCTAGAGAGTAGTGTACTTTCAAAGAACAACATACTTATGGAAAATGCAGCAGCAGATTCTACGGTCCGGAATTTCCTTATCTTCAGCATTCTTGACTCAGGGAACCTCCATCGACTAATAATAGGCATCTCCATCATTGCACTGCTTACTACTCACCTGAGTAGCCAACTTATTTGAACAGTCATTTGCATGCAGTCGAGCCAATTCATTCCAAAGGGATCAGTTCTAACCATATATACTTAAAAGCAAGTCGAAACCATGGGATTTACTTCTGAGTTAACCTGTTTAGGATCAAGGCCTTGCTTTAATGAATCCACAAACTTTGCAGCAATTTGGGCAAGCTAATCTCAGAAGGAGGGACGCAGGTGACGCTGTGGGTTAAACCACAGAGTCTAGGTCTTGCCAATCAAAAGGTCGGCGGTTCGAATCCCCGCGACGGGGTGAGCTCCCATTGCTCAGTCCCAGCTCCTGCCAACCTAGCAGTTCGAAAGCACATCAAAGTGCAAGTAGATAAATAGGTACCGTTGCAGCGGGAAGGTAAACGGCGTTTCCATGCACTGCTTTGGTTTGCCAGAAGCGGCTTTGTCATGCTGGCCACATGACCTGGAAGCTGTACGCCGGCTCTCGGCCAATAAAGCGAGATGAGCGCCGCAACCCCAGAGTCGGACACGACTGGACCCAATGGTCAGGGGTCCCTTTACCCTTTACCTTTAATCTCAGAAGAGAGTGGTTGCCTTATTCAGACATGCAGCCTTGTCTGGTTACATCCCTTGGAGGGCTTTTGCTTTGACATGCTCAGATTAGCCCTTGAATCATTAATTGTAATGGTTTAAACTTCAATGGAGGCGTTTCAACACCAGTTGCTGGAACCCACTTTGCTGTTGTCCTCGGGTCTTTGCTTGTGAGCTTCCCACAAGCATCTCACCAGCCACTGCGAGAACAGAAGAAGAAGAAGAAGAAGAAGAGTTTGGATTTGATATCCCGCTTTATCACTACCCAAAGGAGTCTCAAAGCGGCTAACATTCTCCTTTCCCTTCCTCCCCCACAACAAACACTCTGTGAGGTGAGTGAGGCTGAGAGACTTCAAAGAAGTGTGACTAGCCCAAGGTCACCCAGCAGCTGCATGTGGAGGAGCGGAGACGCGAACCCGGTTCCCCAGATTACGAGTCCACCACTCTTAACCACTACACCACACTGGCACCACACAGGATGCTGGAATAGATGGGCTAGTGGCTTCATCCAGAAGGCTCTCCTTGTGTTCTCTTCGTTGGAGAGAAAATCTGAACTGCAGAACATGGACGCTCCACTCTTACAAAAAGAAAATGCCCTGTGCTCTCTGGGATGGGCCCCTAAGCCATACAAGCGAGTGAGCTTTCAAAAACAGGAAGTGACACTTGAAATACTTACAGATTTACCGAGGGGACATGGCTGATCACTTCATTGTCTTGGGCTTTCCTGTTTCTGTCTGAAGGAAGTAGCTTGGGAGAGCGGCGGGTGGCGGCGGGGGAGCAGGAGGAGGAAAGCAAAGTACAGCCACTTTTTTTAAGCCTGTAAAAACTTCCCTGGCTTTGCGGATGGCCGCTGAAAAGACACATGAGCCTTTGCCAAAAACTCACTTAGAAATATTTGACATCTCACCTCCATCAACAGGCAGGAGCTAAAGGTTAAATCACACACAATCCATCCGCCTGGGGAAAAGGGATATGCTTATGTCATCATCTTTCTTTGTTCCGAAGCATTTAGGATATCAAACTGGAAAGCAGGTTCCTAGAAATGTTTTTTAAAAACGGGGGGTGGAGAAAGATAATAACAGGGGAAGATGGTGGTTGCAAGCTTTCATGAATGGCTCCCTTCACGGTAACATGATTCTAAATGCAGATGCAGTTTCAGAAGCCATTACAAATGGTATCTTGATTCACTTGACACATTTTGATTCACGTATGTCTCTTGATGAGGATGTGGTTATATTGTAACGTAGGAATGGCTGCCCCAGCGTGCTTTACAGTTTTCTGGCTGAATGTGTGGCTGTGGGAAGTGGCTTGCTGATTCATATTCTGAGGTGGAAAAGGATACCAGAATAATTGAATGTGTCCTCTATTGCGGTTATTAATATTGCGCATATGGAAGCAACAGGACGAATAAAAAATGGATTCTTCTTGAAATAAAAATGGCCCAGTCCAAAAATATGGTTCAAAATCTTTACTAACAGTTCTGTTAGTTCCAAAACAGACACCCAAAACAATGATGTTACCTCCAAATAGCTGCATAATATCATGTGCTTGTCTAAACACAGATACAGAATCGTGGAAATATGACATTTGTCCAGAGCTAAAAACAAAGCTCTGTCTCTCCCCCCAGCTTCCACTGCAGCCTGAGGCTACGTAAGTCTAACCAAGTTTTAATGTGCTTGGGGAAATCACAATTGTTTAAGAAGAAGAAGAAGAGTTTGGATTTGATATCCCGCTATATCACTACCCTAAGGAGTCTCAAAGTGGCTAACATTCTCCTTTCCCTTCCTCCCCCACAACAAACAACAAACAAAACCTCTGTGAGGTGAGTGGGGCTGAGAGACTTCAGAGAAGTGTGATTAGCCCAAGGTCACCCAGCAGCTGCATGTGGAGGAGCGGAGATGCGAACCCGGTTCACCAGATTACGAGTCTACCGCTCTTAACCACTACACCACACTGGTTCTGCTATGAAAGAATGAAGAACATAGAATCACAGAATTGTAGAGTTGGAAGGGACCACGAGGGTCATCGAGTCCAACCCCCTGCAATGCAGGAATCTTCTGCCCAATGTGGGGCTTGAATCCATGACCCTGAGATTAAGAGTCTCATGCTCCACCAACTGAGCCATCTTAGCCGCAGCCTGCAAAGTGGGGTTCATGGCTGAGTGGGAAATTGACCCCAAGTCCTATTCGGACACCAACCTCACATGACAGTGCATACACATTCCTCATACCTCTGTATAGAGAAATGCTCACACAGAATTACTTTTCCCCATTATGGCCCAACTTTCAATGGAATTACTCAATCAGATACGGCTCCTTTAAAGCAGAGGACAAAGCAGTTTCCCTCACACAGTTTTCTGACTTTTAACAATCGCAACATATAAAACCAAACTAAAGTCACAGCCTACACATTTCAGTAACATCGCTTATACTTTTTCTATAGAGCCAGTGTGGTGTAGTGGTTGAGAGCAGTAGACTCGTAATCTGGTGAACCGGGTTCGCGTCTCCGCTCCTCCACATGCAGCTGCTGGGTGACCTTGGACTAGTCACACTTCTCTGAAGTCTCTCAGCCCCACTCACCTCACAGAGTGTTTGTTGTGGGGGGGGGAGGAAGGGAAAGGAGAATGTTAGCCGCTTTGAGACTCCTTCGGGTAGTGATAAAGCGGGATATCAAATCCAAACTCTTCTTCTATATGGGTTACACACTGATTCCTTTATGTGCCTCTTTGGCGATCACTCGTAGCTGAGTAAGATTGTCTTCCATGAAGATGGTCTGAACAGTGAGCCCGTAAGTGAGTGTGGAGGCCAATTCTGGATCCACTCGTCCTTCCACAGTGGGGACATAGATTTACGGGCGGGAGTTGATCATGGTGAGGGTTTGCCAAGCATGCCTTCCTCTTAGCACATTTCTCCTTTCCGCCCTGAGTTTGCGCTTCTTTAAAGACCATGACACCTTTGGTAAAGGCTGTTCTCCATGTGTGCTGTTCTCTATATGTGCCTATACATATGCAATCCATAATCATAGAACATAAGCCAAAGTGGGGGGTTTTTTTGGGGGGGGAAGCAGCCACAGCTCTTTTTTTAAAATGAGAAACATTCCTTGTTTTGTAGTGGCAGTGGGGAACCTGTGGCTCTCCAGATTTCGAAGGACTCCAACTGCCACTGCCCTTGATCGTTGGCCATGCTGGCTGAGGCTGATGGGAGCTGGAGTCCAGAAACATTCCTGCATTGCAGGGGGTTGAGCTAGATGACCCTTGGATCCCTTCCAGCTCTATGATTCTATGAACATCTGGAGTGCCACAGATCTCCCATTCCTGTTTTATAGCATGATTACCGCTTATGAAACACGAGGTGTTTCCGTTATGTACCCCCGTTGCACTCATATGCTGGGAAATATATATATGCCCCAACTCCCTTTTTAATGTGATTTTCCCGACTAGCCTTAACTGTTGCACCCCAAGTGGGATGACGTAACACGTGCAAGTACAGTGATTAGCGTTAGCCTTGGAAGCAACGGCAATTCCTGGTTCATTGCTTCCAGGAACAATCCGATGTGACATGCGAAGCCTTGTTTTTCGTATTCTTCTGAAAAATGTGTCCTTTTCAAGTTCTTCCCTCACGTGCCCAGCGCCGCTCTCATTTCTCTAGGATGCTGACAGAATGAAGGAAGAAGTGCTTCCCCAGGGAGGCAGATCAGCCGCTCTTTTCCTTGACCTTTCACCCTTAACAGTCACTCTCGTTTCCCTTCCCTTCAGGGATCATGTGACTACATCCTCAGCAGATAATTCCGCCCCCCCCCCTGAAATCTGCTTGGCTATTTCCTACATAGGAGATCAAATCCTGTTATCTGATGCTGGAAGCTTAAGTGATGCTTTTGAAACTCAGGCATACACACCAGCTTCAGTTATGCCTGTGATGGACAAAGGATGGGAAACAATGCACATTCTATCTCTCTCTCTCTCTCTCTCTCTCTCTCTCACACACACACACACACACACGTTTGTTTGTTTGAATTGTGTGGAGCACAAAACAAATTATAGAGACACTTTTTCAGGAACTGCCACATTCAGCCTTAAGCAAACGAACTTTGCTCAAGAGCTCTGTGGAAACGCCAAGAAAACTTCGGCATGCAAAAATAAATAAAAATGGATTTATGTGCTTGTTCATTTGTTTCAAATAATATGCCCTGCCTTATGGCCTCATGGCAATTTATAAGAAAAGTCTTAGCCCCAATCCCACAACCCACCCCAAAAAAATCCCGACTAAATTCTGTAATATAAAATCAGAACAACTTTTACTGTACTGTACAGTCACAGACTCAGTAATATTATGTGAAATCAGAAAATAATAAAGCGTGTGCAGAGATTAAGAAGGAACAAGAAACACACATAAATCAACCTCTTACTCAGAAAGGCGTGTTTA
The DNA here is from genome assembly GCA_034641385.1 of Darevskia mixta. Classification (NCBI taxonomy): domain Eukaryota; kingdom Metazoa; phylum Chordata; class Lepidosauria; order Squamata; family Lacertidae; genus Darevskia; species Darevskia mixta. The sequence goes on along the minus strand of JAWWNH010000062.1, from coordinate 1,235,574 downwards.
CTCAGAAGTAAGTCCCTCTGTTCAGGTGCACACCTGCATGCAAACCCGCCCGCCCCCCAAACCACACACAAAAGAATATTCTGGAGGCAGCAATGCTAGTTGTGGAGGGACAACAGTGGGGACGAGCTACTTTCTTCATGCTTTGATTCTGGCTGTCCACTGTAGAGATATGATGCTAGACTCAAAATACCTGTGACATCATGCCATGCAATGGGCCACAGTTGCAATTCATACGTTTATGTTTGTACCCATGTGGTTAAGCTGAGGGGTGGATGGGAGGGGAAAGGGATCATAAAGGAACAGTTCTGAATGGTAGCTGTCTAACTCCGGGAATGGGGAACCTGTGGCCATCCAGACTACAACTCCCATCCTGGACTATGCTATCTAGAACTCATGGGTTTTGTAGTCTGATGACATCTAGAGGGCCCTAGGATCCCCATTCCCAGCCTAGCTCTTCCACAGATACATTTAAAGAAGACAAAGCATCGTTTCCCACATCTTGCGGGTGACTGGGGAAGTCAAATGTTTAAGAGACATTTCCTGGGATGTAGCAAAAAGCTAAGAACAAGTCCTTTGTCCCTGAGGATTGTTCAGGTCTTTCCTCTTTATTATAGTGTTTAACTGTCACAAGGTACAAGAGCTTCTCTCTTGCAGAAAGGCAAGGGACCAATTAGGATACATTACAACTTGGCCCTATGCATGCCAGGAACAATGGGGCTTATTCCCAGGTAAGTGGGTACCAGGTTGCCATCTTTGTGTTTTAGTACAACAGGGAGGTGGGTAGTAGCCCTTAAAACAGTCTGCGCCATCTGAGGTGGAAGGAGCAGCTACCATCATCACCTCCGTGCTTGCTCATATTCCCTCTTGCCACACCCCACACCCCTGCCACCATCCCCCCTGCTTCTTCTTCCTTTCCCTCCCACGAGTCTTCGTGGCGGTGGTAGTGCCACAGCAGCAGCAGTGGCCAGCTCGCCTCTAGCCCCTCCTCCCCACCTGTCAGGAATAAATCACACAGAATAAGTGAAGCTAACGCTTTATTAGAAGAAACAAGGTTGTCTCAGGAGTGCCAGGCCTAATGAGCAGAGCAACTCTTGCCCCTATGAGGCAGTTGTAGAGACTAAAGGTCCCTGCCTTCCCACAGCTGCCTAAGTCTCCTCTCCAGGTCCTTCCCAAGCAATCTGAGACTATGTCAGGATGTCAGATGCCTTTGCACCTCCCTCTTCATGCCTCTCCCGGTCCTGGGAGACCAGGGGGAAGGGAGCTTGTTGCAGCAAGAGGGGGAGACACCCTGACTTCTTCACCAGCCTAACTAATTTCTGCTTCTTGGTTTCCATCTTTTGCTTCTGCCTCTGCTTCTGATTCTGGACTCTGCCACAGACTCTCCCTGCTCACTAAGCCCTGTTACCTCTTCTGCTTCCGATACCACCTCCTTCTAGTCTTCTCCCTCTGACCACTCATCGTCATCCCACCACCGCTCCCTGGGCTCTGAGCCGTCTTCCCTTGGGGGTTCCCCGGCTGGTGCCTCCCATCATTCCTCTGCATCCAACCAGTCCCTAACACCAACGTACTTGAAGAAAGGACCAAGGTATGTGAGAGATCTTCCTCAGAGTGATACATTTTGGGTAAGGTAACTTTAAATGCGGGCGGGGAAACTTTTTGGCCCAGTAGGCCAGATTATCATCTGTCTCCACCTTCGTGGTCCTGCTTTGACAGGCGAGTGGGTCAAACTACCTGGTGTCACCCGCTGCTATTCTTCTTATCTTCTTCTACTTTTAGTTTCTGGCCTGATAAATGTTCATTGGTGTGCTATTGCTATCACTCTCATTATTTCAATATTTGGGGTCTAAGACATTTAAGACTGTAAATCAGGGGTCGGCAAGGTTTTCCGGCCAAGAGCCAGATCATTCCCACGGACAATTGTCCGTGGGCCAGACATGCGCAGCTGCCTGATGCCAGAAATGGCGCCGGCGCCTTTCCGCGACACCGGAAATGGCGTCTGTGCATGTCTGTGATGCTGGAAATCACGTCTGCGCAGAAGTGATTTTTGGCGTCTGGGCATGCGCAGACGCGGTTTCCGGCATTGCAGACATGCGCAGACGCCATTTCCGGCACCACTCGGCGAGTCCCCGTGCCGCGCTGCACCGGTTTAGCGCAGCGCGTGGGGGACTTGCCGAGTGAGCGGGTTGCTTGTGGGCCGATTAAACGGCCTCCACGGGCCGGATCCAGCCCATGGGCCGGAGGTTGCCGATGCCTGCTGTAAATACTAACGCAAGCGCCTTGAACTGGGCCCGCACCTGTCCCTGTGACCATAGGGTGAAGGGCAGTATAGAAATACCCAAATAAATAACTTTTTTTTGTGCCGTCCCTACTTTAAAGCCAAGGATTTGTAACTGGGGGGAAAACAATGCTTTGGAAGCCACAGCAGATTGATGAGTTGAGGACTAATAATGTTCTGTCCATATCCGGTCATCAAAGAAAAATGCAGTTCGCCACAGCCAGCTGGCTAGCCACCGTGATCAGCTGGATCCCTGTGTTCCTGGCCACTTAATTAAAAAAAAAATTCCAACCAAATCAGAGGGCTTGCAACATCGCATACCAGGGGAGGAGATGATCTGAACTGTTCATGAGGAACTGGAAGAGGGTATTCATTTCTTGGGTTCCCAGGAGGCCCCTGACAAACCACTGCTTTGTTTATCACTTCCTGTACATGAATGATGATGTCGGCTGTCTCCCTTCCCCTGCTACGCCTACTGCAAGCCTCCAGCCATGCTTTGGAATGGTTTGATCTCTCCTCTGGTTAGCATGTGATGAGATCTCTTACATGCCACTTTAAAAAGGGGGAAAGAAAAAGAGAGAGATTGGCTAGAAACAAAGGGCATTATACCGGGTCAGAGTATTTGTCCATCTAGCCTAGTTTTGGTTACTCTGACTGGCAGCAGTTTCCTTTTATTCAGATCAACCTGTAGTTAAAGGAAAAGGAAGGGGGCGTGCTGAAAACCTGGCAATCCAATTTGAAACTTCCTCTGTGATCTGCTTTATAACCATTTCCCATCTTTCTTTCTTTTTTACATTTAACCAGGACAGGTGAGTTCTTAAAACTCTTTAACAAAGCCCCTTTGTAGAGTCAGAGAACAAATAATTTCTAGGAGGGGAAAAAATAAATACAGACCCAGCCTTTAATTTAGCTGAATAGTGATTACACTCAATCAAACTGAGAGCAGGGTATGAGAAACAGAGAGTTTATAGAAATGGGAATTAATTTTGTGCCAGTTCCTTTATCTATGAAAATCACTGGGGGGGGGGGGGAGAGAACTTTAATAAAATATTGCATCCTTTTACCTTAACTGAATTAATCCTCAAAGGAATATATGACAATAAGCTAGGGAAAGTAAGTACAATATGCAAAACACAAACCATGGTTTCTGAATAATGAGTTACTATGTGGTGATAGTTTAACTGGTGGTTAATAATCACAGCTGGTAATCATCACTATGGGCCATATTCAACTAACCTGCCTGGATTAGTGTATGATGTCAGTTGGTTAGTGTATGATGCCAATAATGCCAAGGTTGGAGGTTCAATCCCTGTATGGAACAGCTGCACATTCCTGCATTACAGAAGAAGAAGAAGAAGAAGAAGAAGAAGAAGAAGAAGAAGAAGAAGGAGTTTGGATTTGATATCCCGCTTTATCACTACCCAAAGGAGTCTCAAAGCGGATAACATTCTCCTTTCCCTTCCTCCCCCACAACAAACACTCTGTGAGGTGAGTGGGGCTGAGAGACTTCAGGGAAGTGTGACTAGCCCAAGGTCACCCAGCAGCTACATGTGGAGGAGCGGAGACGCGAACCCGGTTCACCAGATTACGAGTCTACTGCTCTTAACCACTACACCACACTGGGGTGGGGGTTGGATCCCTTCCAATTCTACTCAGAGGTGTCTGCATGTATTGAGGGACACATGGTATGCAATAACAGTTCTAGAAAAGTCTTGAGGAAACCAGGAGACTCTTTTCTGCCATTTCCATATCAATATAAAAAGGCTTTCTTGACTCTCACTCCCAGAACATTAATTTTCTGCCGCTCCTGGTTGGGTAGACTACAGTATGCAATAGAATCCTGGAAAGTTGCTGGCTAGGCAAGTTTGCATATTGTAAGCTGTGTGAGTTATTACCCATAAAGAACAAAGTTTAACTGACCCATACTTTCAATTCTGTAAGTGCAAGTATCTCTCCCTGCCCCCCTTCCCAAACAGCTGTGAAAGAACTTCAAATATGCGCTGTTAATATGTGCTGGGTTTTAAAGGATTCTGAGTTTTAAAGAGATTAAGGCTAGATTGAGTTTCTTTGTTAATTTGTTAGCTGAACTTTGTCCTTTATACTTCAGTGCCAAGACTGCCGCCTGAGATTGAGACCTGCTGTCTGGTTCAGATAATGCACATTACTTTGTGGCACGGAACTTTAGTTTCTGTGTGGTTTTTGTGCATAACTGGGGTAGGGCAGCTGGTAAGTATGCCAGATTGGGAAAAATGCAAAACCTAGGCTTAAACAATTCTTCAAGGATGAAGCGCGGTGGGTGGCTTTCGGTACGTTACTTGCTGTGATTGTTTATCAGTTATGTTTGTTTCCTGCCTTCCTCCACGGGTAGCATTCATGGCTATTCCCACTTCCCAAGTTATCCTCACAACACACTTGCAAAGTAGGCTAGGCTGAAATATAGTGACTGGATCCAGGCCACCCAATGAGCTCCATGGCTGAGGTTGCGTCTCCCTGGTCTCCAGCCATTATCCCACACAGCCTCTAGGTAATTTGATTGAAGGAAAAAGCTTATGAACCCCACAGAGTTTTTGCCACCCCTGCTCTGCTTCAGGCATGAGTGACGTGTCAGAGAGACAGCATCCATCACCTGTTAGGTGTGTGTGTTGGCGGAGAGGAACGGGACGGGAGGGACCAAATTGATATCTGTGGGATGTCTCCACCACTCTTGTGGAGACAGAAGGTGTGGCTAGTAGCACTGACGGAGAAACTAACTAGACATGTTAAAGCATTAAGTGGTGCTTAAGACTCACATGACTTTATAGAAGTATGGTATCCATTCATGGCCTTTTCTAACAGCAACATTGGCTCCCAGTACGTTTCTGAGCACAGTTCAAAGTGTTGGTGCTGACCTTTAAAGCCCTAAATGGACTCGGCCCAGTATACCTGAAGGAGCGTCTCCACCCCCATTGGACACCGAGGTCCAGCGCCGAGGGCCTTCTGGCGGTTCCTTCACTGCGAGAAGCAAAGTTACAGGGAACCAGGCAGAGGGCCTTCTTGGTAGTGGCACCCGCCCTGTGGAACGCCCTCCCATCAGATGTCAAAGAAATAAACAACTACCGTATATGACATTTAGAAGACATCTAAAGGCAGCCCTGTTTAGGGAAGTTTTTAATGTTTAATGTTTTGTTGCTTTATTATTATTATTATTATTATTATTATTATTATTATTCTGTTAGGAGTCGTGCAGAGTGGGCGGGGTATAAATATGTTGTTGTTGTTGTTGTTGTTGTTGTTGTTGTTGTTGTTGTTGTTATATCTGGTGCCTGCCAGACACACGGGTTCACTTATGGCATCATGGACTTTGCTGACACTGTTGCCTTCTCCATTATGGGCGGAGGAAAGAGGCTTCTTTTTCTAAATGTACTTGTGAAGTTATGTAACAATCCAGTTTTTAAGAAATAAAGCAATTAAAAACAACAACACCTCACTTAGCAGTACTTATTCAACGATAGAGGGAAGTTTGGGGGCACTGTAGCATATCTTTATTTTCCTTTACTTTCAGAGCAATCATCCAGATTCATGTGCTCTAATTGAAGAATAGCTGTCCAGATTTGCTTTTAAACAACCCAGATCTGTGTATGTATAGGTGTCATGCTCCTGGTGTAATAAAAGTGTGCCAGTCTACAGTGAAAGTGTCCATATGCTTCTTCCTCTTTGCTGTCCTGATCGCCTGATATCCCTGTGTCACACACACAAACACACACACTCACATCCTATAGGGAAAATCCCATGAAAAATATAATTTGAGAATGAGCTTTAGAATGCTGCTTTTCAAAGGGACCGAGGACTGAATATGGCTTAACATTTCCCCAAAGTAAGCAATGATCTCTTTTAAAACTTACAAAGCGAGCAGAAGAAGTGCAAGGTGTCTGGATGGAGATCCAATACGTCAAAGCAAAGAGAAACAGTTAGTTACTTTGAAGTTTTCTTTCGTAGACTACTGTATTAAATTCGAGGGGGCCCCCTAGGGCTGTTGTTTGGAATTGCATGGATGTGGATATAAAACGGGTTTCAAACTTAACTCTGCACCTTGCTTCCTTGCACCTCACGATGTCCACAAAATCTGCATATGCTAATTTACAGATTTTTTTAAAAAGCATCATGTGTGTGTGTGTGTGTGTGTGTGTGTGTGTGTGTAATTTATTTATTTTTATTTCCTCCCAGAGAAGGCCTGAGCTGCAAACAACAAGTGAGAAGCTGTCTTTAAAACATCTTATAAATAGTACAATTATAGATGCAGACTGGGATAAAGATATCCACTTAAAAGACTGGTGGGAGAGGGAGGTCTTCAGTAGGCACCCAAGAGATAACAGAGACAGCACCTGTTTAATGGGAGGGAATTCCAAAGGGTGGGTGCCACTTAGGGTTGCCACCTGTCACTAGAAAAACGGGATTGCCCTGTTTTTGGACAAAAGTGCCCCCCTATCCTGTTTGGACTTCAGACAGGACACCCTTTTTCCTGTATTCAAGCTTGGCTGGCCCAAAATGGTGGTTGCGTCGCTGTTGGTGTGGCTGATGAAGAGCCCAGCCCAGGATGAGTGACAATAGAGATACGGGAGAAGGAACAACCTCCTCTCCCTCCCTCGCTTTTTGCTTTTTGCTGGTGTTGTGGGTAAACCACAGAGCCTAGGGCTTGCTGATCAGAAGGTCGGCGGTTCGAATCCCTGCGACGGGGTGAGCTCCCGTTGCTTGGTCCCTGCTCCTGCCAACCTAGCAGTTCAAAAGCACATCAAAGTGCAAATAGATAAATAGGTACTGCTCCGGCGGGAAGGTAAACGGCGTTTCCGTGCGCTGCTCTGGTTTGCCAGAAGCGGCTTTGTCATGTTGGCCACATGACCCGGAAGCTGTACGCCGGCTCCCTTGGCCAGTAAAGCGAGATGAGCTCCGCAACCCCAGAGTCGTCCACGACTGGACCTAATGGTCAGGGGTCCCTTTACCTTTACCTCCTCAGATGCCGCCTGCTCATAGCTGTCAATTTTTCCCTTTTTTGGGGGGAAATTCCCTTATTCAGAATAGGATTCCTCGCAAGAAAAGGGAAAGGTTGACAGCTATGTGCCCGCTGGTCTAGCATGGTGCAGATCCATGGTTGCTTGGCTCCCTCCACCAACCCAACCTGATCTCTCCTCCTCCCTGCTCCTGCTCCTCCACACTCGAGTCTTTTTCGACACAAGCATGGGCGAGAGGCTGGAGCTGCAGCTCAAGTCGCCCATGGAAGATGGCCATCTACCCATGGCCCCTGCTTGCCCACATGAGTGGAAGAGAGGGGCCAAATGTGGGGAACCCCTCCTCCACAAAGGGGGAACGATTTGGTGTCTTGAGAGTGTGTGGGCCTCCCAATCCCCACCCTGACCTTTATTTTGCCTGAACTGTCCTGCGTTTTGCCCGACCAAAGGTGGCAACCTTAGCTGCCAGGACGTTAAAGGCCTGTTTCCTACATTTCCCAGTTTTTGCAAGTGTTCAGTCATTTCAGCCATTGGCCAGTCCACCGTCCCTCAGACCATGTGGTGGGCTGGACTATATTTTTTTTGGGGGGGGAATAAAGAATTCCTATGCCCCACAAATAACCCAGAGATGCATTTTAAATAAAAGCACACATTCTACTCATGTAAAAACACACTGATTCCTGGACCGTCCGCAGGCTGGATTGAGATGGCGATTGGGCCGCATCTGACCCATGGGCCTTAGGTTTAGAGCCCCTGGTTCAGAGCATTTCCCAAGGCTTGACTTATTAGGCCTCCCGGTGTGAACTAGCACAAACTCAGTCCTCCCCCTGCATCTCTATGTTGCAGGAAAGTATTGGCAGTGGGAAAGGCATCTTTCAGGTGCTGCGATTAATCTCCTCATTCCCGAACCCCGCCTATAAGCTTCCCAGCAGGGTCAGGATGACCCAGAACCAGTTTGAAAACCACTTGATTAGTGGAAGTGATTGATGGAAATCGCTGCCTTGAGATGCACTTCCTGGAACGCCTTGAGAGCAACACAGAGCAACAGAATGTGGCCTCACTTATATGCCATGCACTGTGGCCAGTTGCAAGCTGTGGAAAGAGCCTTGCACAGTTTTGAGTCACATGGCCTTCTTTTTTGTTTGTTTTTATATATAACTTTTATTAAATTTTCTGTTTTACAATTTAAAACACCCATTTAAACATTCGTAAAATATCAATGACTTCCCTTCTCTTTCCATGGTTCATTTTGCATATCATAAATCCCTGCATATTTTACAAAAAAAAACCTAAACCATTCAGTGTTACATTATTACATTCATCAAAACTTATTTACACTGTTGAATTTATCTTAATGCTGCCAACGTTTTCAAGTGTACACAATATCCCCCTATGTATTCAATAAACGTTTTCCAATCTTCTGTAAAAGTATGTTCTTCTTGTTCTTCGGTCCTGAGAGAACTACATTGGCTCCCAGTTCGTTTCCGAGCACAATTCAAAGTGTTGGCATTGACCTTTAAAGCCCTAAACGGCCTCGGTCCTGTATACCTGAAGGAGCGTCTCCACCCCCACCGTTCAGCCCGGACACTGAGATCCAGCGCCGAGGGCCTTCTGGCGGTTCCCTCACTGCGAGAAACAAAGCTACAGGGAACCAGGCAGAGGGCCTTCTTGGTAGTGGCGCCCGCCCTGTGGAACGCCCTCCCAGCAGAGGTCAAAGCGATATACAACTATCTGACATTCAGAAAATACCTCAAGGCAGCCCTGTTTAGGGAAGTTTTTAACTTGTGATATTTTAATGTATTTTAATATCCGTTGGAGGCCGCCCAGAGTGGCTGGGGGGACCCGGCCAGATGGGCAGGGTACAAATAATAAATTATTATATCATTATTTTTATTGTTCTCTTATTCTATATGTTAAGTCTGCAAGCTGCACATATTCTGTCAGCTTAAATTGCCATTCTTCTTTAGTTGGGACCTCACTCGTTTTCCATTTTGGGCTAACAAAACACGGGCCACAGTAGTGGCATACATAAATAACCTTTTTTGACACCTGGGAATTTCCATCTGAATTATCCCCAACCAAAAGGACTCCGGTTTGGGGTTTTTCTGGAAAAGTACTTTTAAACATCCCACCCCAATTCAATATGTATTATTTCCCAATACTCTTTTACAAGTCCACCACATGTGAAAGAACGTTCCCTCCATCTCCAGCACTTATCTTAAAAATATTTAAGTTAAAAGAGAAAAGGAAAAAATGGAAAATATTTGGCTCACAGTTTTTTTGTGTGTGATTGCTTTGCTCCCCCACTCAGAACACGGTTTAAAAAGTTGTGGGTTGTTGTTTTCTGCATACAAGCAGTGTGAGACTTGATCAGTGTCTCTTCCGTATCCAAAATGAAGTGAGTCTGTAAATCCACGAGGTGGCAGTAGAACCATTGCAGGCATTCTATGCTGCATAACTTGGAAGAAGCCTAAACAAAATAAAAAAAATTCCTTCCAGTAGCACCTTAGAGCAGCGTTCTTCAACCGGTGTTCCGCGGCACAGGAGTGTGCCGCAAAACACCGGCTGCTGTGCCGCGGGAAGGGGAAGACACCGGCTGCTGTGCCGCCCTTCCGCTTCCGGGGCGGTCCGGGCGGCTGGCGTCGCCTCGGCTGTGCTTCCCGCTCGCCGACTGCCGCCTTCGCCAGGGCTGCCGGGCGCTTCGCCCGCTGCCTCTGCTGCCCCGGTCGCGGTCGGGGACGGGCGGGAGGTCAGTGAGGCGGCCGTAGAAGCAGCAGCAGCAGCAGCTATCCTGCGCGGCGGGCGGGCGAGCGGGCTCCGGCTCCTTCTCTCCTCGACAGCGGCCGGTTCTCGTGCGACTGGGTAGACTCGACCCGCCCGTCGTCGTCCCGGGCTCGCTCGGGGCTGGGTGGAGGTGCTGCCGGGGGGCTGGGTGCGGGAGGGGGGCGGGCGCCTGGCCCGCCGATCTCCCGCTCCGTTTTTGCCCCTCCCTCCTGCCAGGGCGCGCGGACACCCCGCCCCCCGGGTCGTGGTGTGCCGCGAGATTTTTTTCGTGGGGCAGCTGTGCCGTTGCCCCGAGGAGGTTGAGAAACACTGCCTTATAGAGACCAACTAAGTTTGTTCTTGGTATGAGCTTTCGTGTGCATGCACACTTCTTCAGAAGGGAGGGTTGACAGCTATGCAACCAATCTCCTGTTGGTGCATATACACCATGCTGACCTCTCTGCCACTTCACCCCTCCCAACAAGCAAGTAACATACCTGCTGGGAAGCGAGCATGGTGTCTCTGCCCTACCCTGCAAGCCACTTCTGAAAATGCTCAATATTTGGAAGCTTGGCCTTGCTCTTCCTCATTCTGAGGTCTACTTCCCACAAACAGCAGAGGAGAGGATGGACCTTTGCATTGGCTGCACAGTGGACGCTCGGGTTGCGAACGTGATCCGTGCAGGAGGCACGTTCGCAACCCGCAGCATTCGCAACCCGCAGTGCCGCTTCTGCGCACGCACGGGTCGCGATTTGGCGCTTCCACGCATGTGCAAAGAGTGATTTAGTGCTTCTGCGCATGCACGAGCGCCAAAACCTGGAAGCAACCCATTCCGGTACTTCCGGGTTCGACACGGTGCACAACCTGAAAACGCGGAACCCAAAGCGTCTTTAACCCGAGGTATGACTGTACCAGTTTGTTCTGCAGATGCCATTCACACATCAAATGGCCCTCATACCATGGTTTCCCCCACCCAAGGAAAATTAGATGCCAGAGAGTATTAGATGTTCTCTTCTAACCTTTTTGTATGTTTTTTGCCCTTTTTGTTTTCTCTTTTGTTTGGAGGAGCATTCAGTCCTGAAGTCCCCAACCTGCATTTTGAAACTCTGTGGTCCTGAAACAGGATTCCTGCGTCATCTGAACTAGGGCACAGTTGACGTGAGACGTAGGAAATCTGGGTTTGGATTAGATTGAAATCGGGGATTTAAATCACAGTTCTAACAAGCATCACACCATCAGTTTCTTCACTGCCATATCTCTATCATTTTAGATGACGGATGGCTTTATAATTTGAAGTGTTGGTGTATGCTTGATAATCTTAATTATTCCTGGACTTTGCTTACGTTTATGGAGCACTTGGGCCTATAAATGTTATCCCGTGTTTCTCTCCGGCAAGATAAAATGGAACTAACTAATCCAGCCTCATGATTTATTTGTCTCTTTTAACACTTCTGCTTCCTGACCTTCAAATGAGCTGCAGTGATGACGTACAACCCCTTTTTACCTCTTTCTGAATGTAATGAAGAAGCAAAGAACACATAAGCTCTCTTCAGGTACTCAAAAGAGCATGCAAGGACTCAAACAGGTGTAAAGATCGCACCCTCAGTGACCTCCATACTTGCCACCCACTCTTTCCCAACCTTTATACATTGAGCATGAAGGCTTACCCTAAGACCTTAGAATCCTCCTTTCAGCCCAGAACTCGGTTTGTGCAGCATTCCCAACTTCAGAGAGGATTATAAAAGTTTTCAGCTGAATACCCCATCAGAGATTTGCACTAAGCATGTCATGAGGGCTGAGAAAGGAGAAGGCAAGGCCAGACCCTCCAAGTGTCCCTATTTTCCAGGAACAGTCTTGGATTTACAGAAGCTGTCCTGGTTTCAGATTTGATCGCAGAATGTCTTGCTTTTCCTTAGGATGTCCCTATTTTCATCGGATAATTTTTGCAGGGTATGGAGTTATGTGACCCCTGATCCAAGGGGTCAGCCCTGTATAGAGAAGTTTGTTTTAAAAAAAGTATTTAATGTTTTACAGTGGTACCTCAGGTTAAGTACGCTTCAGGTTAAGTACGCTTTAGGTTAAGAACTCTGCTAAGAACAGAAATCGTGCTCTGGCGGCACAGCGGCAGCAGGAGGTCCCATTAGCTAAAGTGGTGCTTCAGGTTAAGAACGGACCTCCGGAACGAATTAAGTACTTAACCCGAGGTACCACTGTATTATGTTTTGGAAGCTTCCCAGAGTGGCTTGGGCAACCCAGTCAGATGCACTGGGTATAAATAATAAAATTATTCTTATTATGGAATTGGACATCCCTATTTTCATTGGAGAAATGTTGGAGGGTATGCAAGGGCAGCATATATGCCGATATTAAGGTCAGGAGCAACAGCTGTGTTCATATCCAGCTTTCAGGTATCCCAGAGGCATCTGGCCAGTCACTGTGACATAGCTGTCAACCTTTCCCTTTTCTCGCGAATAATAATAATAATAATAATAATAATAATAATAATAATAATAATTTATTATTTATACCCCGCCCATCTGGCTGGGTTTCCCATAAGGGGATTTCCCGCAAAAAAAGGGAAAAGTTGACAGCTATGCACTGTGAGAAGAGGGTGTTGGACTAGATGGGCCATTGGCCTGATCCAGCCAGCTTGCCTTATGTCCTTTTCTTGTTAGCTTCTTAGTTTGAATCCTTATGCATTTTTTTTTTAATTATGCATTTTTTGTGTGCATTTTTTTTGAACACCTGAAGATTCTAACAGTAACAGGATTGACTATGGCCTTGATTCTGAAGCCACTTACTGTAGCGATGCCCCATTGACTTTAGTGAGATTTTCATGGGCAAAGTACGTTTTGAAGAACTACCCACTTCACTAATATAGCAAGAGCCTGACCAGATCACTCTCTTTTCAAGAGAAGCCAACCATGAGCATGAAAGCAATGGCCCCATCCTCCTGTTATTTGCCCAATCAAATACCAGCCTCTGGTATTTAGAGGTATACTTTGAATATAAGGGTTCTCTCATCTATTGTAGTTTATAGCCACAGACATTCACATCTTACACTTAATGCAATGTGTTCATCTGCATCAAATGGTTCCAATATTGTATCTTCTGTTGTGCTTCCAGGCACCATCCCATTAAAGCAAAGAGGTGGGAGGAGAGGGAAAGAGAATGTTGTTAATGTTTACCAATTTACTAATTCCACACACCCCGCGCCCAATTTGCTGGTCTCCTTTTCTGGAAGACTGGCCTCATTTGCTCAGAGGGAACCCGCTCCTTTGTTATAAATATGTACTAAACCTTCCAGAAAAGTGCTCCATTAGTAATTCCCAGTGACACTTGTTCTACAGATTTCCATTTTCTTTTGTAAGTAGTGCAGAGTTAAGAACCATGACCAGGAGAAGACAGTTGTCTTCTACTAGCTGGTAGCCACGATGAACACGGCTGGAGGAAGCAGTCCTTCCGAATACTAGTTGCTGTAAACCACAGGAGGAGAAAGTGTTCTTGTGCTGCTGTTCTGCTCGTTGGTTTCCTACAGGCATCTCTTTGGCCACTGTGAGAACAGGATGCTGGACTAGATGGACCATTGGCCTGATCCAGCAGGGCTCTTCTTGTGTTCTGAGGATTATTCTGAGAGATCCATACGAAAGGCTCTGTCTTGCTTCAGGCAGGAAAGCTGAACACAGCTCTCTGCTAGGGTCACCATGTGCATCTTACTTTGACTACATTCAGATGGCAGTTTATTCCATTTCCCCTACATTCCCCTGTTAGTTTCTGCATTTCCCTCTCTCTTTCCTCTGCTGTCTTCCCCCAATGTTGAATTACAGGGAACTTTCTGGGCAGGGACTTGTCCTCTTGTCTTCTGTAAAGCACCATGACCATTAATGGTGCCAAATACCATGACCATTAATGGTGCCAAATACACACATAAATAAATGAGTCAAGCAGCCTTAAGCACCTGTTTCCATAGAAGTGAATCTCATGGAGATCAATGGAACTGATGCTCAACCCTACAATGGTACTCATGTCCATTGTAGCATAAATGGTATAGGATTGAAGGCACGCTTCCAAGTAATACTGGAGAACATTGAAGCCTGCAAAAATATAGTTTAGAAGCCCAAAGGTCAGTTAGCTTTCCTGAGTCAGAAGAGTGGATCATTCAAATATATAAAAGGATGTCATATAGAGGAAGGAGAAAAGTTGTTTTCTGCTGCTCCAGAGAAGAGGACACGGAGCAATGGATTCAAACTACAAGAAAGAAGATTCCACCTAAACATTAGAAAGAACTTCCTGATAGTAAGAGCTGTTCGACAGTGGAATTTGCTGCCAAGGAGTGTGGTGGAGTCTCCTTCTTTGGAGGTCTTTAAGCAGAGGCTTGACAGCTACCTGTCAGGAATGCTTTGATGGTGTTTCCTGCTTGGCAGGGGGTTGGACTGGATGGCCCTTGTGGTCTCTTCCAACTCTATGATTCTATGATTCTCAGTCCCTGCCTCAACTATGTAAGCTTCAACAAGGGACTCCATATCAGCAAAGTTGGCGGAATGGCATAAAATCATCTCACTGTAATGACTGTTTTTACAATCCCTTGTTCATACCAAAAGACAAACACATAAAGTCTGTCCTCAAGAAGGCCCTGGCCAAATTTGGATATATTGCTAGTCAAGTATTCTTATGATGGAAGCTAAACCATTTTATGGCTGTCCTTTCAACTGTAGAGCAGTACGGGAATCAAAGGCTGAATGCCAATCTGATGTACAAGGCAGCCACTCGTTTTGGAGAACAGTTTCAGTATCCTTTTCTAACAAGACACCATAGCAAGAAAGGAAACCAGGAGAGAGAATTTTGTTAAAGTTATTTTAGAAGTCAGTCAATTTTAATTGGCTTTAGCATGTTTGATGTGCATTAGTGGCATTGAAATGAATGAATGAATGAATGAATGGAAAATGATAGCAAATGTATTGCAGACAAAATATTTTTGGGGCCTAGTCATCCTGTTTAATGCTACTCTCCAAAACATGGAAGGTTTGCCTCAAATAATTGTTTTTGTTCCAATACACTAAGGATGGTTTGTTTGTTTGCTTGCTTAAGAAATGTTTCCAGCTTAAGTTCTCTTCCAATCCAAACTTAAAAATTTCAGAGGCCCCATCTGGAACAATGTTGTTAAGTTGCCTCACAGCAGAATGTGCAAATAAAGAACAGGTTCTAGAAATGGAGAAAAGACATTATTATTCTATTTGTTTTCCAGTGTGTGAGCCTGTAAAAGAAGAAAGCTTGCTATATGAAAATAAAAGGCACAAGAGAAACAAGAGAAATTTTGACAAGTGCTCTTTGCCAATACATTAAGAAGAACCAACATTTATTTGTAACAGTGTTCTCTATTCCAAAAACAACCGGTACATTGTATCCCTTTGAAAAGCAAGCACTGGCTTTCTCCAGAGGCGTTCCATTCTCTAAGAAAGATGTTGGAACTGATGGACTCATCTATTTCAGGTGAACATATTTAACCCAGTTCTACTGCCCATCAAAGAGCTTTCGCACTAAGCTCAACCTCCAGACTTGCAAAAATCCTTTGGGCCTGTGACGTACGGCTGGCTGGGTTTCAACCTAGTGCTATATTGGCTGTAGGGATCTGCCTCCAAGATCCAGACCTGTTTAGAGCTCAGCTCCTTCATGGAAGAAAGCTCTATTCCCCAGTCACCACCCAAGGACTACCGGATTGGTTTGGTTTGGTTTGGTACTGCCAACCTCAAATGCTATTATTCTACAATGCCAGCCCTCTGACTTGAAGATGGGCACTTCTGCACTCTGTAGCCTTCTGCCTGGTATGAGCCCCGCACTATTGAACTGGAAAAGTACTGTGGGATGCATTCAGTTCCTTGTGCACTGGTGCTGTGATATCTGGTTCTCCACATGCAACAAGGATCCTCCCTCCAGGGGCGTAGCAAGGGGGGAGATGGGGGCGGGCCGCCCCGGGTTCCACCCCAGGGGGGGTGACACTTTTTAAAAAAGTTTTTTAAAAAAATTAAAAAAATTTTTTTTTAAACTTTATTGGAAAAAAGAGTTAATAGACACACACACACACACACACACACACACACACACACAACCCCCTACACCTCACAAAGTGGCATCATCAGAGGGGGGTGACACTTATTTATTTATTTATTTATTTATTTAAAAATTAAATTTTAACTTTGTTGAAAAAAAAGAGATAATAGACACACACACACAAAACCCCCACACCTCGCAAAGTGGCACCATCATTTTTTGGGGGGTGGGGGTGACTTGCTATGCCACTGGGTGCAGCTCTGCCAGTGCCCTGGCAAAGTGGTGGTGGTGGTGGGGGGTGACAAAAAAATTCTGCCCCGGGTACCACCTGGGCTGGCTACGCCTCTGGCTCCCTCTATCGGTCATGATAGACTCAGAGGATTTTGATATTTTGTAACTAGTGCCGGGTTAGGGTGAGTCTGGGTATATATGTTTGTATCTGGAAATACTCTAATTATGCATGCTATATGTTGGATGCAGACTTTGTCTGCTCTAAGCATGACAACTCCATAAACCTAGAGGCCTCCAATGTGAAAAGAAAAACATCATAAATAGCAAGACCACACTCGTTGGTTCTTTTGAAGTCTTTCTCCCTGTTCTAATGGATATTTTGTTTAGGGTAAGTAAGAGTAACTTCCAATTAGATCTTTAGGGCACTTTAGATAAAGATCTAGGAAATTTGTTGACTTTGGCAGTCAATTGATCATGTCCCCCCCTCCTTCCCTGTGGATTTACAGGAAACCCTTCCTAGTAGAAATAACTCAGTCTTATCCCAAACTCAAGGCCAAGAAGACAGATATTGAAATAAAAGCACAACTGTGGGCTCAAATAAGGTTTATCATTGGGATCATCACTGAGGGTGCCAAAAAGAAAATACACATTGGGGAGGGGAGGTCAGTGTAGCCACCATGCTCATTAAACTTTGCCCCAAGCTCACCAACTGTTGTTCAGCTGAAAACAGAATAAGATCAGCAAGGACAGTAGTGTACATTGAACGATGGTAAAGACTGTAGTCCTAAACAGGAAGCAAGTCCTGTTGAAATTCACAGGGAATTGATAGCATGGGGTTTCTTGATGTGGGTGGCTCAGAGTGAGATGGGCAGTCCCAATTCTCCAAGAGAGTATCATTTGCGTGTCGAGACCCCGCCACCACCCCCTCAAGGATGAATAAAAACATAAGGACACAGGATATAAGGTTAATGTTATTGGGCAAATTTTGGCCACAACTTTATTGGATACAGAATATGAGCAGTATTGGATTAGGCATTGAGTAGACCTGACTATATTTGACTCCTGCCCGCTGCGCAGGAAGTCTGGTAAGGGTAAACCACCGGTAGGGGGAGCCCCGTTGATGCAGACCAACTTGAGCTCCCCCTGGGTTCCCGAAGGGGTCGTGGCATGGCCCTAGCCCCACCCCGGGCTTCGGACAAGATCCATACCCCCGGATTCCTTTAACAGAATACTCTTCAGCTTGGAGGGGCAGGTGATGGCCAGGCCTCGCCTCCCCCATCATAAGGTCACCCAATGCCTAACTGCAAAACCTTACAAAGTTGTGATGGTTGCTAAGAGGTAGGCAAAAACCAAATGGCTAAGCCAATCTGCCAAGTGGAAAAAATTCCTACCAGGCCCCTGACACAAGACAGGCGACCAACCGAAGTCTGAAGCAAGGCCAGTGAAGAAAAGCTGCAAATAGGGAGGGAGGGAGATTGAGGAAGCAAGCCGAAAAGGAAGCCCTCTGGCTCGCGCCTCTGTTTAAATGGGTCCCAGCCATGCCCCCCCCAGCCAGCCGATTGGCTGGCCAGCTGATGGCGCGGCCGGGAATCCTCCGGGCGGTGAGGGATGGCGTCCCCGCCCCCCGGAAGAGAGAGGGTGGCCATGCGGTCCACCGCAACTCCTCCCCACAGGTAAGTGAAGCAGATTTAGCAAAATCAAAAGATCATGTAGGACTAGTTTAGATATGCTTATTCATTGCACCTCTGCTTTGTTCCCCCCACAACTCCATACTTTTCTCATTTCTTATTTTATGTATGTCAGCAATTTATATACTGCTGTAAGTGGTGCACAGTAAGATTCAAAAGATACATTAAAGATAGAAACCATGAATACAGTACGAACCATGAGAGCCCTAATTCAGCTTTCTTATATGGGTCTTAATTCAACATTCAACCTATGGGTTCTATAATTGTTCCGGTTCCAGTGATTGCTGTCCAGTATTTCATTACCATAACACTTGCCTCCCTCGTCTATATAATAACAAGCATTATTAGCACCACTCCTTAGTTCAAGTGGGGCTTTGGGGGAAAATAAATGTACATGGATTTCTACTAGACGCTTGATGAAAATTCTCAAGCTACTTAGTGAAACATTTGTGGTCAAACTGTACAATTTATTTCTTGGAAATGTTGCTCGGGAGGCAATAAAGCTGCGTTTGGTTTGGCAAAATGGATTTATGTTCATGAGCTAAGAAACAGATGAAGGATATTCGAAGACCTAAGCAGGGGAACTAATGGGAACATTTTGAACTGGTGGCAACACCCTCGTATTCTAACCTTGAGGTAGCATTCTCCAATATTAGAAAGTATAAACACAGAGCTATAAGAGATTTGTTCTACCAAAGGCATGGGAAATCTGTGAACTCCCAGATGTTGTTAGACCTCAACTCCCATCAGCCCCAGCTATCATGGCCGATGGTCAGAGAAGGGGAGCCAGTTTCCAACAAGATCTGGTGCTTCCCCATCCCTGCTCTACTAGATGGTGGTTTAAATGATTCCAAATGAGAAAAAGTTTTGTGAGGATTTGACACTATGGGCTGCATCCAGATTAATTTAGTTGAGCCTATGTTCCATTGAAATTAGTAGGACAATTAAAAATAATCCATTTAGGATTTTTGTGAAAAGAGGAAAATGAATTATTCTGAGCCATTTGGGTTAGAAGATTGGGAAAATATTGCTTAACAGACAGTAGATCCATTGGATGTTGTTCTAGGGTGAATATTTTGAATAATTTCTTTTACGTAATGGACAGACGAAAAATTGGAAGTCATTTTTATTTTTCCTCTTTTCTTTTCTGTTTTTGGGTTTCCCTTTGCTGTTTTTATTTTTTTCCCCCTATCTATGTCCTTTCTCTTTATGATTTTGTCTTCATTTAGATAAGTTTCTTTTATCTTATTGGATTATGAAAAAGGATTAATAAAATCTCATTATTCTGGTCACATCTTAATTCCATTGATTTGAATGGGAATGAACTTTGGCTCTAAGCCTATGCAACTTACTTCTGTGTAACGTAGTACAGTACCATCCTAGGCAGGTTTACTAAAAAGAGAGAGCCCCATTGAGTTCAATGGGGTGCACTTCCTAAAAGTCTATCAAATGGATGTGGCCTTATGTGTAAATCACAAGCACCCTTCCTCTGGTTACAGGCTCAATGAAATTTGGAGCTTTTAAATTTCCCCATCCTCAGACAGATGTGGTGGCTTCTCTCACATGTGCAATAGGGTTTTCACTCTGTTTGATATCTGAGCCTCAGAGTATTTGCTAGGTTTCCAAGTTAACTCTATAATCCCCAATGGACAAACCAGGAAGATAGATGATAGATATGATGAATACATGCTCATATGACATGCAACAGTCATCACAAGTAAAATATGCATTCCCACATACAGTATAATAGGCAACAGTCTAAACAACAAAGGACAACAAAGCCCAATTTCTTCAAATCTCTCCACCTGCTTCACAAGTCATGCTAATCACTCTAGTTTCTTTCCCAATGTCAATTGCTGTTACTTTAGAGTTCTGTTTTATGGATCAGAACGTGCTCATCACTACAACAGAGGGTTCAGCACTCAAGCAAGGAATTTAATTAGTAAAGGTAAAGGGACCCCTGACCATTAGGTCCAGTCGTGTCCGACTCTGGGGTTGCGGCGCTCATCTTGCTTTATTGGCCGAGAACCGGCGTACAGCTTCCAGGTCATGTGGCCAGCATGACAAAGCCGCTTCTGGAGAACCAGAGCAGTGCATGGAAATGCCGTTTACCTTCCTGCTGGAGCGGTACCTATTGATCTACTTGCACTTTGATGTGCTTTCGAACTGCTAGGTGGGCAGGAGCTGGGACCGAGCAACGGGAGCTCACCCCGTCACAGGGATTCGAACCGCCGACCTTCTGATCAGCAAGCCCTAGGCTCTGTGGTTTAACCCACAGCGCCACCTGGGTCCTGAAATTTAATTAGTAGCTCTGAGCAAAGGAACAAGCAGGGCATGGAAAATAAACTTAGCAGCATGGTATTATGTTAGCAGGTTTTGAAGTAAGAGTTTTATTCACACTTTAAGAACACTGCCAGTTCTTTTCCCAGCTTGCCAGGACTCCCAAAAGGCCAAGGATATGCATTTTGGATTTTGATGCTCAAATAATTTGACTGTTGTGGGGAGCAAATATAATTTGCAGATGTGGAGCAGAGTTTGGGAGGGCCATTTTACTAAATTTGTGTACTCAACCAGCCTATAAATATAGTAAATATGTCCAGTGTTTTGCGTTTCAAGAAGGCGTTGCTCTGTTACTCATTCCATTATATTCAAAGGAAACACTTTCTTTAAAACACCATTTAATTCACCCACAGATCCTAAATTGCAAAATCGTGACCACACACAATGCTGTAACGGCAGTAGTGAGTGACTGCATTTTGTGTTGGGTGTGGCTTATGGATAGGTTAAGTAGAATAGTTGTAGAACACAGAGGCAGGCAGAGTATGGGAAGAGTTGAGTGGTCAGAAGACGGATCTTCAGAAGAGTCCCTACCAGAAAGGAATGGCAAACTAAGCTGATGGACTACGCAGAACTGGCAAAGCTGACCAGAAAGCTCAGGAACCAAGAAGACAAAAACTTCAAGAAAGAATGGGGAAACAATAGGGAGAGAAGGGGAAGAGGTGTGGGTAGGATGGGGAGATGGGTAGGATGGGGTGGCGGTATTTCTGTTCTACTTAACATATGCAAGGTTAGGTGTCAGCATCTTTTATGCAGGTTCTCTGTTGTTTGCTTGTGCTCTTTTAGTGGTGAGAGAACAAGAAAGAGACAATGCATATACCTTTGTAAATCGAGAAAATCCTTAATAAAAAAAAAAGTAAGAAAGAATGGGGAAAATTTTCAATTTATTTTGCAGACCACTGTAAGCAGATGAGAACATTAGCAGGATTTTAATCACATTTGTAATGTAACAAGTACTATGGACTTTATGGACAGATTTTAAATATGGACTATGAAATAGTATGCAGTTGAAAACGTTGATAATAAGACCCAAGGAGGGGAGGGAAGTCTAGAGATTCAGAGAAATCTCTAAATGTTGATATTTATTTGGTATTGTTATAACTTTAAAGGTAAAGGTAAAGGGACCCCTGACCGTTAGGTCCAGTTGCGGACGACTCTGAGGTTGCGGCGCTCATCTCGCTTTACTGGCCGAGGGAGCTGGCGTACAGCTTCCGGGTCATGTGGTCAGTTCATGTGGAAATTACCTTCCCGTCGGAGCGGTACCTATTTATCTACTTGCACTTTGATGTGCTTTCGAACTGCTAGGTTGCCAGGAGCAGGGACTGAGCAACAGGAGCTCACCCCGTCGCGGGGATTCGAACCGCCGACCTTCTGATCAGCAAGCCCTAGGCTCTGTGGTTTAACCCACAGCGCCACTCGCGTGTTTACACTTGTAAAATAAAATAACAATTATTTTCAAAAAGAAGAAGAAGAAGACATATCTTCAGGATTCCTGCATAATTTCTTGTGCTTTCCTGTGGCTAATAGAAGACCCTCGTAATGACATTAGGGTTAGACTAAATGGGTTTTGACAGTTTCCCTCAAACCCCATGACTCTGGTTGTAAAAAGAGACAGCTGATGCCTTTGGGAGCAGTCATTGGAAGTTCTAGACTAGAGCAAGGTGTTATCAGGAGGCTGATGAAATGTAGCTCTATTTCTGCATAACATCTGACTGAGGAGAGGCTGTCCCTCCTTGATACCAGCTTTGGGGGGGGGGAGAGACAGGTTTACAAGTTTATACTGAAATGTGAAATCAAGCTAGTGAGAGTGGCTGCAATCCCAGCTCCACTGCATTCAATAGGACTTACTTCTGAGTAGACACGGTTAGGATTGCTACTTCATTAACTTTGTATTTAAGGAGCCACAAGACTTTTAGTTGTTTTTTTGCTGCAAAAGTCTAAGAAGGCTAGTGTTTCTTTCATTCGCCTCGACAGAACACGCAGGGAAGTTAACTGAACTGTAAATATTTGTTGATGGCGGAGATATGCACATCTATTGTGCACCATGATATATGTAGGAAACATGTATATTTCTAAAACCAAATTCAAGGCATGTTTTAAAACTTATGCAATGTCTCATAGCCTGGAGATTTGAAAGTACACTGCAGCATGTTATGCAAAACTAGCAAATACCGTACATAAAAAGAATACTTAAGCTACATCTTCCCCAGGTTTCAAATTTTGGAAACTCAAGATTCTGAGTCATTTCAAGTTCTAGTTGGGTAAATTTTGTGCCTCAGAGAATACTCAAAATTGCCTTGTGGAATCATGTGAATCTATCTTGAAAAGACAAATTGGCAATCTGTAGGTTTGCTCTTTTTGTAGTGTTTTGATAAAGAAACCTCATTCTGCTACCTGTCAAGCATGGCTTAAAATGAGGTGGATGATAGCAAACCAGAAAGTCCATTACCATTGAAAACTTTACAGAGGCTCAGGCCTTTTGACATTTATGCAACTTCACTCACCCAAATGGAAGCTGCGGCATTTTCCCATTTCTAAATGACCAAATTTCCAACTGCCCATATTAATGGAAATGATGTAACTGAAACTCAAAGGCTGAAATGCACCTGCTTTTAAATTGGGAGAACCACAACAAGAATGAAAAATGGCATCGAATGTGTCTGTGTAGGATGAACTGCCAAGAACTTCCCATCATATTTTCCATGAGTTTATGGGCTGGCCAGAGCCGCTGTTATTCTCATTACTAGGGAATTACAGCAACCGTCCACAAGGCATCAAGAAAATGATCCCAGATGCAGCAAAGGCCCTAAACAAGGGATGCTATTTCAGAGTAGACTTATTGAAATTAATGAACATGGCAAAGTCCGTTCACTTCCATGGGTTTACTGTGAGTAAAACTTAGTTGAATACCACCCAAAGTTCTCTTGGAGACATCTTATGGCAGTGTTCTTCAACCTTCAGTCCCCAGTTGTTGTTGGACTACAGCTCCCATCAGCCCCAGTCACCATGACCATGAAAAGGATGATGGGAACTGTAGTCTTGTAGCATCTGGAGGGCTGCAGCTTTCCTACCCCTGCTCTAAGCAGGGGCTCCCAGCTCTTCTCTGACAAAGCCTAATTGTTCAACCACAGTAGCCAATGGTGCCTTGGAAGGTTAAAGGAAAGTCAAGGCATGCTAAAATGTTCCATAAATTCTACCAGAGGGAGCCAGTTGGCCAACCTCCTGTTGGCTGTCAGCCACAAACCACAGCTTGGGAACTACCACTTGTAACGCTAAGTAATTTTGGGGGAAATAAGCTGATTATTTTTGGGGGGGGAGCTGAAATATTTTTGCCAGTATCATGCTGCAGGCCATATTGCAAAGCTAGGCAATCAATTTATAAATGGTTTTGCAGATACATAAAAGAAGCATTTCATAAAAGAACCATTTCAAGGTTCTCCAGCCAAGACCTTTTTCAAATGCATCACACACCTTTCTGAATTGCAGATAGATTTGTCAAAGGTACATTCTGTCAAACGTAGATCACATTTATTTATTTTTTAGCAATTTGCTCAATGTAAATAACCACATTGGGTTTTAAGCAGCTGATGCTAACGTAGTCAATTTATGTGGCACATATAATGGGACTGGAATAAAATCAATTCCCTCCTGCATGTTTATTAGGATATTAATCCTCTCTGCCATCATAGTCAGTTTCATAGCAACTGTCTGTTTGGCTCTAAACAGACCATCATTTGAGTTTTTGTTGACCACACAAATAGAAAGAAAGGGAGATCACATTTCCTGCAGAGTGAGACTGGAAGGCAGCTGTGCAGAAAGAGAGGATGGACTGAACAGATCTAGCAGATCCAAGGAGAATGTATGGGGAATTGGAAATGGAATCGCCTCATTCTTAGCCTCTATCCATTTCTTCTGTAAACCAGCCTTTCTTTGTATGACACAAAAGGGGGTGGATCTTCCCAGCTCTCACCTGGGAGCTTCCATTCTGCCAGCCTCCCACCTTGGGAGATCTTCCCTTCCTTGCCTATCATACAGGGTCCTTCATCTCCTGAAAATTCTTCATCACATTTCTGCTAATATACTTAGTGCATATTTTTCCTTATAGACACATATTCATGCGCAATTTTGCCTAATATACACGTTTTTCCAAAGCAATTCCCCAGAATATAATGCACTTGTGTATGCTGTTTTCAAAAACATATGCATCTATATGCACTTTTTATCTGAGTGTGTGCAATTTTGTACATATTATTTGACCAAAGAATTTCTCTGAATTTCTCTGAAGAACTGCAAATTGTGAAGAATAGCTGTATTTCAGTACACATATTGTTTCAGATAGCGTGGATTAGAGAAATTTGCCTTCTGGCTAATTATCACTAATTTAGTCCCAACAATTTCAGTGGGTCTGTTCTACTATGACTAAATGCACAATCTGTACCATGTTCCATTGAATTCAGGGCTGTAATCCTAATTCCACTTACCGGGGAGTAAACTCCACTGAATTAAATAGGACTTACCTCTGGGTAGGAATGGTTAGAATTGTGCTGTTAATCATATTATGGTAGACCCACTGAAATTCGTGGGATTTCTATGGGTCTACTCTTAAGTCTGCATCCAACCCCTTCCATTTAGCCCATTTAATTTCAACACTGCTAGAGAATCAGGTGTACAAAAAAAGGAATTCATTTTAGCCCCTGATCTTTCAAGAGTCTCTTACCAACCATTTCAGTCGCTGAGAAGCATGGAAGATGAATGTCCCCCTGAAATAAATGTTAAAGCATGACATTTCCCATTTTGTGATGAATTATCATGGTTCAGAAGCCATGCTTTTTAGAAAATCCCATGTTTCCTATACAAACCTAAGAGCCAGCTGTCCTTCTCCTTGGGATTGACCACTATTTTTGGCCATCCTTTCTAAGACATTGTATAAATAATGTCTAAGTTTAGGAAGGGAAATAAGAAAATGTGTCTGGAGAGGTGGAGAGAGACCAGTCTGAAGAAAATGTGCACTAATAGATCTATGGAAACTTGTGACTGTGATATTATATGTTTTTTCCTCATCCCTCCAGTGCAGATAGAGACTGTCCGAAAATGCTAAAGGCGTGGGGTCAGCTCAATTAAGGATATTGCTGTCCCTATCCAAACAGAGGGGGTGATTCCTAGGCTGAACAAGTGGGGTGCCACAGGGTTCTGTCCTGGGCCCCTTGTTGTTCAACATCTGAAGAAGTGTGCATGCACACGAAAGCTCATACCAATAATAGAATAGAAGAATAGAATATATTTTATTGTCATTGTCCCCTTTGGGGACAACGAAATTACTTGGCTGCTCCATCCACCCAGATAGGGCACTCCACGCAAAAACAAAACAACTACAAAAACACTGATTAAAACCATACACACTGATTAAAACCATACAATGATAAAACATAACAGGTAAGATTAGATGACTTCAAAGTCCAGGCTTCCCATTCAAGGCCGCAATCACTCTGGAGAAGAAGCTGTTTCTAAGATGGCTAGTTCTTGTTGTCATCGTCCTGTATCTCCGTCCCGATGGCAAAAGTTCAAAGAGACGGTGACCAGGATGCGATGGATCTTTCACTATGTCTAGTGCCTTTCTGTGGCACCTCATGGCATAAATCTGCTCTAAGGTGGAGAGCGAGCAGCCAACAATGCTCTCTGCTGCCTTAACAACTCTGCACAACCCCATCCTGTCCTGGGTAGTACAGCTTCCGTACCACACACATAAGCCATAAGTGAGCATGCTCTCAATGGCACAGTGATAGAAGGCAAGCAGCAGCTTTTGTGGAAGATGGTTTTTCCTTAGAACTCTCAGGAAGTACAGTCTCTGCTGCGCCTTCTTCACAAGCCCCCTTATGTTTGCACTCCAGGACAGATCCTCCTGTAATTCAATGCCCAGAAATCTGAACATTGTTACCCTCTCCACACAGATTTCATCAATCAATAACAAACTAAGTTGGTCTCTAAGGTGCTACTGGAAGGAATTTTTTATTTTGTTTCGACTACTGCAGACCAACATGGCTACCTACCTGTAACTATCTTTATATATGACTGTCAACGTAGGGAGAACAGAAGGAAATGACATCGTATTTCCTATCAGCTGCAAATACCTTATTTGGAGCTACTGGAGATTGACTACTACTCTGAGCATTAAAGTAAGGCAGAATAAAATAAGGCATTGTGCAACAATGGCAAAAAAAAATATTATATAAGATCTAAGGAGTACAATTACAGGCAGGAAGCTTTTAAATCAATGTGGATTAAATTTGTTGATCATTCTAAGGTATATGGGTTTCCTTTGAATGTTAGCAATGGATTTTCTATGTTGTAAAATGAATGATAATAGGAGAATATTATTATTTTTCTTCCTTTTTATTATTTTGTGGAGTGTTTTTGAATGAAATGCATTTTTTTAAAAGAAAGCCTTGCATCTTAGCACGCTGGTGCCCGAATAGCATGTTCTAGTCGCTTTCTGGGAAAAAGAGATGGCAAGCGATAATGAAGGGAACCCAAGCCTGGTGCTCAAAAAAAGTCACCGGAAGCCTTTTGTATGCATTGAAAATCCTCCCCCCCCTAAACACTTACAGTGTGTTCTTTCTCCACAGAACAAGACATTGGAGTCTAAAAGCCAAGTCAGATTTTATCAGCGACACTGCTCCATCTGTGTCTTCCTTGGGATCTGCTGGATAATAAACTTTGCTTTTCATCGAATGTCTTTGTATTATGCAATGCTGCACTGGTATCAGAAGAGTGGATTTTAGCACTAGATGGCTGCTTTTTATATACTCTTTGTGCAGAGGGCTCACTTACAGTACTACTGTATTTTCCGGCGTATAAGATGACTGGGCGTATAAGATGACCCCCAACTTTTCCAGTTAAAATATAGAGTTTGGGATATACTCGCCGTATAAGACTACCCCTCTTCCAACGCACACCAACGCACATTGGAGGCAGCCTTTTTCACCATGAGCGCCCGTCTCGTCTAGCGGCTGAGGCGACGAAGGCGAGAGCGGCCGTGAGGGGAGGGGAGCGTGTCTCTCGCCTGCCTGCCTGTGTCTCGGGGGCAGGGCTTGCGCGCCAGGACTGGGCGAGAGGCGTCTGTTTGTGTGCTCCCCCGCCCGTCTCTCACTCGCTGGCTGGGGGCGCGAGAGGGGCTGAGGAGGAGGCGGGGCCGGAATGGGGACAATGGCAGCGTCTCCTCCGAACCCACGGCTTTTCAGCACCCGCCCTATAAGATGACACCCGGCGTATAAGACGACCCCCCACTTTTGAGAAGATTTTCCTGGATTAAAAAGTAGTCTTATACGCCAGAAAATACAGTATTTTACACCTTGAGCCTAACTTGCATTAAGCCTCATTCTGTGCCCAATAAGCACGAGACGCCTTTGCCCCCACAGGTGCTGTGGCCCATAGATTGCAGCAAAGTACTGGGCAAGCTTTTGCCCAGTGTCCTGCCTGTGCGATGGGCTCATGGGGAAAAGCTGTCCCATGAGCCCTTGCAAAGGGGGAGCCTATATAATGCTGCTTCCCCTGGAGCTCAGGGCCATTTTGCCTCGAGAGCTTCCTGCTTGCCCACCCTTGGGTTAGAACCACCACCGAACAATTTTGGGTTGCTGGTTGACAGGGCTGAAAATGACACCCCCCCAATGAAAAACATTGTTGAAAGTGTAAATGGCGTTGGGCAGGTTCAACCTAGTATGGAGGCCCCCATACAGAGCCTGAAGGGAGGGTTGACCAATGGCACTCCCAAGCTCGGGTTGGGGTATGTGCTGGATTGGATTCTGCACCCTGGTTGCCCAGTGAGACCTTGCTTGCACCACAGCAAGATTCAACACTGGCAGGGGTGCCAACTTGAATAAAATATTGGGGGGGGGCCAGGTAAGCCCCGTCTCACATAATCAATCACAATACAGTATGCACACACCATTTGAATTGCAATGCCCATCAACTTGGGGGGGGGGCAGCCTCCTCAAATATTTTATTGGGGGACTCGGCCCCTAGGAGTTGGCTGGCCGACTCCCACAACTATTAAAGTTATAGGAGCCCTGACCTCTTTTTCACCTGACCACCCTATTATCAAACGTAAAAAGACTCAACCATTTATTGTCTTCTGAGATGTGTCTGAGGTGAAAGTTCACATTTAGTTCTGCGATGCTGCGCTTACCACCCGATTACCTTTACCCTTCATTACTTTTGTGATCCAACATTTCTCCTGAAATGACCCTCATATGATAAGAACAAAGATTTCCCTGTGCCTAAAATGGATGGATTTTCTCCACATGGGGACACTTTCAGAAAGCATGTTTCCAGTCCACATGAGAAAAGATGGTGAAGACTTAACAGCTTAATCCTATGAACACTTGTTTAGAACTGGTGTGGGGAAAACTTTGGCCTTCCAGATGTTGCCAAACTACAGTTCCCATAATCCCTGGCCATTGGCCATGCTTGCTTTCTATGTTATTTTTATTTCCTTTGCTATTGTCTGTTATAAAACCTTTCCCCTTTCTTGCTTTGCTCCTCAGCCCATTTCCCAATTGTGAGCTTAGTTTGGATGTAGCTGGGAGGAAAATACCATTCTGTATCACCAGAGACAACATCCTGATAAACCCAGGATAAATTGCTTCTAATCTCTGCCTGCGGCTTATTTGGAGAATCATAACCCTCTAATGCTGTGCTTCTGAAGGTGGCATTAATACCATTTGTGAACTTTTAGTTGGATGCAAATCAATCATGTTCCTGCTCATTAAACTCAATTGGCTCAGCCTTTTAGATTAACAGCCGGCCTGCTCCTCTATTGTATCTGATAAGGTGATCTGCCATCAGATAAACACATGACTCCCGTCTTTTATTGGCGTCTGTGAACAGGGATTAGCATCTTCTTAAATATATGGTTGGATTTCCTTAAAAAGGCACTCCGGGAGCACACAGTAACACAATAAGCAAGCCCAGGCTCTGTCTTGTGGCCTATAAAACCAGCATGTGAAGCATTCACCCAATGCTCCTCCTTGCAATCCGTCAACCTGGAGCAAGGTCAAATATTTTCTCCAGTGCTCACAGGACATTCCTGCACATGCAAGCGCCTCCATTTGCATCAGTGGAGGGAACTGGTAGCCTTGCTCAGGGTCCTGGGTTGAGGAAAGGCTGTAGCTCATGCCCTGTATTCAGAAGGCCCTAGGTCTGCTCTCTGGCATTCCCAGGTCAGGCTGAGAAAGGAGCCAGTGTGGTGTAGTGGTTAAGAGCGGTAGACTCATAATCTGGTGAACCGGGTTCGCGTCTCCGCTCCTCCACATGCAGCTGCTGGGTGACCTTGGGCTAGTCACACTTCTCTGAAGTCTCTCAGCCTCACTCACCTCACAGAGTGTTTGTTGTGGGGGAGGAAGGGAAAGGAGAATGTTAGCCGCTTTGAGACTCCTTTGGGTAGTGATAAAGCAGAATATCAAATCCAAACTCTTCTTCTACTCTTCTTCTCTTGTCTGAAACCTGGGCTAGCAGCTGTCAATCATTGTAGATACAAAGCTGGATAGACCACTTGTCTAACTTAGTCTAAGGCAGCTCTCTGTGTGCCCATTATGAGAATCAATGTGTACAATGAACAGATGGAGGAAAATAACAGGATCTGTCCATGCCATTGGATGAATGTGTGGAGATAGGGACCAAATCCACACCATACATTTAAATAGGGCCTTTTTATCAGCCACAACTTGAAGTAACTCAGATCTAGCACCTCTCAGGTAGGCACCATGGCCATTCTAAGAGAATAAGGGTGGTGTTCATTGTGAGTTCCGGCACCTCTTTTCCTAGAATAATAGCACTGTATTTAAAGCACATGCTCTACCACTAAGCAGTGGCCCTTGATTTCTAGGTTTCTAGTTCACTTTTCTATTAAAGCAACATCCAAGGCAGCTTCCAGAAGAAACTAAAGTATTTTGTAAAATAAAATTCTGTAGCTGAGTGCCAAGTGAATGACCCTTAAGATATTAACATTGCTAAGCCAATCTAAATTGTTCTACCAATTTCAGAAACAGCGGGTAAGTAGTTGTTGGTAGAAGACCTAATAGTAATGGGTGTAGAAAGGGTGGAACAAAATAATTTTTCATGTCTCCTACAATTAATCGCTGATAACTGCTATCATTAGTTACGGCATTTAAATGAGCTTCAGAAATAAATGTGCCCTGTGTAATTCATTGATTTGTGTTGTAAGTTCATGGATTCTGAAATATTTTTGAAGGGCGAGTTACAACTCAACTACAAACGATGAATTTCTGGAGATAATTACCAAAACAATAAGATGTAGCCAACTGAAATATAATGACAGCTGCATGTTTTGGTGAGATGGAGCAGGAAGATAAAGGGCTGATCATCGTTTAGATTCACCGAGGCAGATAATGCTGGTATGTTTTCTTTTCCAGTACAGTGGAGTTAATCAATTGGTCATGATGCTTTGGATATGCATGAATCTCTGAATCCATACAAATGGCCAAACTACTCAAGGGCAAGAAGTTCTTGAGCTGTAATCGTCTTTGCAAGTTGCAAGCAGAATTGCTGCACAAGTTGCAATGATTGTTATAAGCTTGGATAGCTTTGAAAAGGATTTAGACAAATTAATGGAGGGCAAAGCTATCCATAACTACAAACCATGATCAGTATGTACTACCTCCAATGTTAAAAATGGTATACAGTGGTACCTCGGGTTACAGACGCTTCAGGTTACAGACGCTTCAGGTTACAGACTCTGCTAACCCAGAAATAGTACCTCGGGTTAAGAACTTTGCTTCAGGGTGAGAACAGAAATCGCACGGTAAGCCACTTTGGGGTTCATTTGGATGAAAAGCAGCATGGAAATATAATAAATCAAAATCAAATTACATCTCCCCCACCCCCCTTTTGACGAACCAATACAATGACCACTTTCAACTTTTACTGCTCACAAACAAATGCTTTCTAAACTCTTCAAGCTCCTCAAAGCTCTCCTCCAAATCCTTTCCAACTCATCTTTGAAAGGAAGCGTTCATTATGGGATTGATGACACTCGAGAATTTTGACTGTGACCACCTCACATGAATTTTATTTTGTAACAGAATGGGGAGACCAATGGTGGCTCTGGGGATGGCTGGTCTTGCATCACAAAGCCTTTACTTTTGTTCCAGGAAGGCTGCCATCCCTAGAGTTTTCCTTCCAGTACACAAACAAAGCATAGCATTATTTCAAAGCAAGCCACCAAGTGGTTCGCTTCTCCTTCTCCTCAGTGTCGTCAGAGGCAAGGCCAGTTCTTCAGATGGAAATGAATTGGACACATTGGTTTTCTGCTTTAACCAACAGATGGAAATGAATTGGACACATTGGTTTTCTGCTTTAACCAACAGCTTCTGGTTGCAACAGATAGCTATATCAGGGGGAAATCTATTTCACTGGGAGTTTCCCCTGCCCCTGCCCTGCCCGGCTTCCAGTCAGATTGTGGGAACTGTGGTTCATTTGGTGCAAAGAGATTCTGTCATCAGATGCTGGCATTATAGGCAGGACCGGTGCTGGCAATTTTGGCGCCCTAGGCGAGGAGGCGGGCCACGTGACGTCATTGCATATGACGCACGTTGCAGAACGGTGCCCTGCCCCCTGGCCGGCCGGGCACCCCCCGCCACCGCAGTTTGCTTGCTCCACCGCTGGTTGGGGCGGCGGCGGCGGGGGGGGGGCGACGGAGGGGGGCAGGCTGGCCAGCGCCCCCTCCATTTTGGCACCCTAGGCAATTGCCTAGTTCGCCTAAATGGATGCGCCGGCCCTGATTATAGGACAAATATAATCAGATATTTTTTAAAAGATGGAATGGAAAAAATATATATTTGGGGTGAATGTAAACGAGGGGAAAGAAGGGCCATAGCTCAGTGGCAGAGCATCTGTCTTCCAGTCTTGGATTTGAATGTGATTTTATTCCGAGAATCCTTTTCTAAGCTGCTTTGACACCCTCTCAGGTCTATATAGCAGAATATAAGTATCCCAAATAAACAACACCCACCCCAAAGCAACATTCTGCAGAATTTGGAAGCATGCTCAATTTCCTGACATTTTAGTTGGTCTGAAAACCAGTATTACCCTAGTTTGACTTTTGATTTTCTATTTAGTAGTGGACCACCATGGCTGCTTACAATTTCTATAAGGGTCGTTCTCTTCTGTAGACCATGAATTGGGAGACTCATGCCCAGGGGCCAAATGTGGTCTTCCAAGCAACTTTTCCTGACCCTTGTGATCAGGAAATCACTCCCCCTTACCAAGCGGCAGACTTCACAGACTTTGCTTCTCACCTTCCTTGAGTATTTTTGCTTTGCTGGAATGTCTCCTTGAACCTTGAGAATCCCTTTTGCTTGCCTGGATGAAAGGCAGAGAGGTGACTGTGTGAAGGTGGGTGGATCTACACACATAGCTTTTAACATTAAAGGAGGGTTAAGGAATGGTTTTGATAACGTTGATGGACACATGACATCCTACGTTTTATGTACATAATGCATTACTACCTTGTCTTTTTAATCACTTAATTTTTAATTGTTTTATGCTGCTATATCAGTGAAACGCAGCTCATATGTCCCTATGGAATGTTTTACATTATTTTTTAATGCATTTAGACTCCAACCCCCCTCCAATGGTATTTGAGGGGGTTTTAAGTTTCTTTTGCTTCTTTATTAAAATGTGCCACCAGAGGATGGAGCAGAGCAACCAGAAACCACCAGCAGGGAAAGAAACAGCATTTTGGGGAGACTTCCGGTTGGCGTGCCGGAGGTGGCGGTCGGGGGGAAATGTCGCTCCTGACAATCCCCCGCCAGACCGAGCAAAGGGGTGCTCGCGCCAGCGCCGCGACCCCCAAAACCCCCGGGAAGGGCGTCCCGGGGTCCGGAGGACCTGCAAGAGCTCGGACGCCGGTCCCGGTCCCAGGGAGCTCTTAGCGGAGCTCCCGGGCGATCGGGCGGCGGAGCTCCAGGGTCCGCAGACAGCTCCGTCTGGCGAAGCTGCCAGACCGCCACAGCCGAGCGCGCCGATTCCTCCTAAATCTACAATTTGGAACCGTGAGTAATCTACAAAGAAAAATTGTTATTTGGAACTAATTTGAACCTGGCTTGAGGGTGAAAAAACGGAGGTCTGCCCCTTGCCATTGTGTAACAACGACAGGGCATTGTTGCACAGCTTGAGAAGTGATGCTTGGAATTTGATACTTTGTTTTGGAAATTTAACCCCTGCGTCTCCCCCGGTCCCAGGGGGCAGATGAAGTCAAATTAATTTGTATGAGCAAGAGGATTATTTTGGAACTTTGGAACTTTTAAAAAAGTTTGAAAAAAGTTTGGAAAAGTTAGAAAAGAATTGTTTGCCAAAAATGGCGATGAAACAGGAAGTGGATTTGTCAACATTGTTGGAGAAACTGAAAGAATTCAGAAGGGATTACAATGCTGGAGTGAAAGAACTGAGAGCTGAATTGGCTGCTGCTGGGAACAGCCTAGTGACAGAGATAAAGCAAAGCACAAACAATGATCTGATTGGTCAGGATTTACAATCAAACCATGGGAACAATGTACTTGCGGAGTATAAACAGAAAAAGTTTACCCAGAAGAGACCCAGCTGCAAAAGGATTATCCACTACAAGTCAAGAGCTGTCGTCATCATTAGGAAAAAGAGAAATATTAAGAGAACTGTCAAAAAACCACAGCTCAACGACAAGCAGCAGAGGGAAAGTCGAGACAATCCGGACCAAATATGGAAGGAAAGGCCGAGGACATCAACTGATACTGTTTTGGAGGCTACTCTGCAGCAAAGACAATGGGTTCCAAAGTTGGACCCTGCAGGAATAGGATGAGCATCTACATGAAGGAACTGTTTTGTGGCCTACTGGTTTCTGAACTTGGACATGGCAGGAAATGATTACAGCATGATTTTTGGAAAAAAATGACATAAGATGGATAGCTATTATAAATGATAAGTAATGATAAGTAATTTTGATATTGATATAAATTTTGATATAAATGATAAGTAAATTTGATATTGAAATAGTCTGCACCGGGGACTGGGGGGGGGGGGAAAGGGATTTGATTATAGTAAAAGATAAGATTGTTAAAGTTAAAGATGTGAGTGGTTGGTAAACGATTTGAAATCAAGAAATAACGGAAATGTTAATGATGTCGAATTAGAAACCTGGTAAGAATGTTTATTATGTTAAATGAAAACAATGAGGGGGGGCGCGAGGAAGTCATCAGAGATTGTATAAATGTATGTGATCCGGCCTGAATCGGGGCTGGACAAAAATTTGGAAAACCCAATAAAAATTATTTAAAAAAAAAAAAAAGAAACAGCATTTTGGAATATGGTGTGGTGGGGTATTGCTTACATTGACGGAAAAAAACCAAGGTACAAAATGTTTTAATTAACAAGTATGCCCTGTGATGTTTTAGAACACATAGCCAATATCATTCTAATAGGGGGAAATAATGTTAAACAGGTCAGTGTAGATCCAGCCTGTGTATAGCAACTAGCCCATGGTATAGACATAATAGTTGCATTTATTGCTCTGTCCAGTTTTGCCACTGGCCATTCCACCATGTAGAGCCAGTGTGGTGTAGTGGTTAAGTGCGGTAGACTCATAATCTGGTGAACTGGGTTCGCGTCTCTGCTCCTCCACATGCAGCTGCTGGGTGACCTTGGGCTACTCACACTTCTTTGAAGTATCTCAGCCCCACTCACCTCACAGAGTGTTTGTTGTGGGGGAGGAAGGGAAAGGAGAATGTTAGCCGCTTTGAGACTCCTTCGGGTAGTGATAAAGCGGGATATCAAAACCAAAACTCTTCTTCTTCTTCTCTCAGATGGTTACCCAGATAGGAATGTGGCCCTCAAGCTGGAAAAAATTGCCCCAACCTCTCCTTCATTTTGGGGCATGAAACATTTGGTACAGCTCTGCAGAGAAATAGGTACATTTCAGAGACCAGATGTCCCCTTGTTTTACAGAAATCAGAGATGTTTTTCTTTTTTCCTCTTGTTTTCAAGTTTTTCACTATGCCACGGTTAAAAGTCAATGGGGCTGTCAAGGGCCTAATAATACTGCCTGTGGGGATGTATATGACCTTGAAGCAAAGGGCTAGCTACTTCTGAGCCTGCACAAAAACATCACATACCTCCAATGGTTGGAAACCCAGGGGGAGGAGGAGTCATAAAACTCACACTGCCGATTCCGGCCACTTTCACATCATCCTGCTGGTACTCAAATTGATGCTCAAAGGCAGCGGCTGCGACATGCTGTGGTGCTTGATTTCTTCAGAGGAAAAACTGCCTGAGAAGCAATCATAGGGCAACACAGATGAAAGTCGGTGGCGTAGTGAGTCAGCTGGAACGAGTGAGCTGGTGGGGTCTGGTAAACCGGAATGATTTGTAGAATTAAACATCACAGCCCTCAAGTCAGTTGGCCAAAACAAAGCATGCTCCAGTCATTCCTGTAATTTCAAAATGCCTGAGGTTTGGTATGTCGATCTGATTCTGCAGGGAGGAGGGGTGGGAATCCGTACAGAGAATGTATCTGGGGGCAGGACGTAGACACTGCAAAGGAGACAGAGGCCACATCCATACCATACATTCAAAGCATGTTATTAAGCCATTTTAGCAGTCATGGCTCTCCCTCCCCAAAGAATCCTGGGACCTGTAGCTTGTTCAGTGTGCTGGGCATTGTTAGGAGACCTCTCAAAGAGCTACAATTCCTTCTGAGGCAGGGGAGTGGAGCTGAGTCAGAGTTCACTCATAAGAGGAAGTGATAGTTAAACTACTCTGAGAATTCTAGTTCTGTGGAGGGAATGAGGGGGAGAGAATGAGATGCTCTGAGGGGGAACTCAGACTGAAACACTGTGGCTTGCTAAAGACCACCTATTTAATTATCCTAAGCTCAAGAGATATTTGAATGAGGGGCCTTGGTGTCCTCCCCTTTGGTGTCAGCCCTGGTGAAAATACCCCACCACTCTTATGGGGTCTCTTAGGTCAGGTATTTTCAAAAATCCCTGGGAGGACACTGTGCTCTTCACTCAGACCAAATGTGAGGCCAGGTAAGTGATGGTCTTAAGGGATCTTCATGGGCCTCCAGTTGCTCCATGGGGTCCGCAGGCAAAATTCCACCTACATTAAGAGGCAACCCTAAAATCTTACAATCATGGTCGTCTTTTACCATAGGATGTCACTATTGCTCTCTGCAAAGTTGGATTGCCCTTTATCTGGCTGCAAGCGTGCTTCACTAAAGGGAAAGTTCTTAAAAATCCAAGATACAGGTTATTAAGTTCATTTCTTAACGAGAAGATGATGAAAAGCAGAATTGGCAGAACTCACCACTATTTCCCATGTGGGTTCTTCAGAAGCAACTTTAAACTGATGGTTCTACATGCCCCATTCTCTTTATGTTATTTTACAACTTTTCTTTCCTTGCTACTGATGTGTTTGCTGTGGTAGAATTCATGACCACAGGATACTGGAAAGTCCATTAGCTATGCATAACTGTGCAACGGAACGAGACAATAGTGAATTGGCTTATCTACAAAGTTGAATATGGTGGTGCCGAAGCTGGAGGCAGAGGGGTAGGACACAATTTTGTCACTTAGAATCCATCCCTGCCATCATAGATGGGATCAGATCCCACTTTGCCTGCCGAGCTCTCTCAAAAGCTCTTGCAAGATTTCAGTGAGATCTCATGAGATTTCAATGAGATTTCATGAGTTCTCACCAGAAGCCACCACTGCTACTGCCACTTCTCCACCAGTGGTGGAGGCGGTGGTGTGGGTGGGCAGAGATCGCATGGGGTCACTGCCTCTTGGGGTTCCACTGCCCAAGGCAGCTGCCTCAACCTGTCTCATCGGTGGGCCAGCTCTGGGTCAGACGCACATGCTCAGATGGGGTGTGCATGTGCGTGTGCAGCAGACTCACAAGGCAAGAGAGTCCCATGAGTGAGCTCACTCCATCTCAACTGCCAGGACATTGTTATAGTTCCTTTTTGGCTATGATTCTCTTGCCTTGCTCACGAACCTTGGAATCTTGACTTCTGGACCTTGTGCTTGCTGCTGAGCGTGCTCTGCTATTAGTTTGTATAATACTAATAATATAAATTCCCCCCCTTGCTTTCAATAAAGAGTTGCTGCCCTTGTGTTTTGGAAGAGGAGCCTGACAAACTCTCAGACTACTTGGCTTCTGGATGTGGAACAAGGAGGAAGCCATCTTATCCTTTATCTCGGGCAGCCAAACACCGTGGGCTGACTCTGTTGACACATCGTACCATGACTGAAATCCAAAGCGTGAAAATAGCTGGGCCCTTCCAAGTGAAGTGTCCAATTCATAAAATTGAAAGAACAGAGCCAGCCAAAACTGGAATAAGCGGATGTACTTTCAACAGACACCCACTCCTTGAGGCCCAGAGAATGGAAGAGCCACACTGGAAATTCCTCCTGCAGATTTCACACATCACAATGTGAAACCAAGAATGTTTTAGTGAGCCTGATTTTAGGCCTGCCAACTTGCCTGAATAGAATAAGAAAGAAAGACAATCCAGTGGTTTGGCAGGGGAACTTATTTTTTTAGGTTGGCCTGCACATAGGAACCTCACAGACTCATCTTCTTTGGTTGAATGGAAGGGTGTGCCAATTCATGTCTCCCGGATATGGCTGAAGGAAGGAAGGGGGTGGGGAAACTGTTTTAGTTTAAGAGCAATGCTCTGTTGCTTTTTATACTACTAAATTCAATACAATTATCCAGCATCAGAAAAACCACCACATAGTGTTTTGGCTCAGTCGTCAATCAAAATGAAAAGAAATCCAGCAACTGGCCACCCAACAAACAATTTAGTGCCCAAATCTAGTGTGTCAGCCTAGTCCGAGAAATGAAAACTACAAAACAAATGTTCGCTGGGACAAAGAGCCATCTTGCATCCATCTTGAAATAAATAAACGCATCAAAACAAATGTGCAAATTTTTCAAAATTTGAATTCAGGAAAGTTGCTGAGAATAGCTTTGCTAAGGGAGGAGATGTTCTCTAGAAATTCCATGGAGCTGGCAGGGCATAGTGGGGAAGCTTTGCTCCATGGCATGGAGCCAGTAGTGGCTCACCTGGCTTCCCAATGTGGATGCTGCTGCCAGAAACCAAGAATGAGAGGCGGAGAGGTTAGGTAACACGGAGCCTGGCATGCTGTGGGCACAGTGGGGAAAGCATCTGATTGACTCCATTTCCCTGCTGACTCTCTCCTCTCAGTTACTGGCAGCAACCTCTGCATTGGAAAGCCAGGTGGGCCACAACATTTCACCCCACCAGCCAGTACACTCCATGCAATGATTGGCTTGATAGGAAGTAAATACATCCAGCCAGGGAGTAACAAGCAGGGCCGGCCCTACCAGGAGGCAGAATGAGGCAGCCACCTTAGACACCAGATGTCTCCCTGCTTTTTCTTCTGAGCCCTTTGGCCATTCTCCCCTGTTAGAGGACGGAACTGCGCATGCTATGTGCATAGCTGTCAACTTTCGGATTTGAAAATAAGGGATTTTTTCAAACTTTCAGATTTGAAAATAAGGGATGCCACGAGGGCAGTGCAATGGCACCAAGTAGCCTCGCCACCCTGCGCTCCAGAGGCTGCGCACGAATGGGTGAGCGAAAGAGCGAGCGCATAGACAGCAGGCAGGCTGGCTGTCTAGTTGGGCGTGAGGGTCTGGCTGCACAAGGCATGCAAGCTCCGCCCCCAGTCGGTCTCAGACTCCTTATTGGCAGCCGAGCAACGCAACTGAGGAGCCTCCCTGGCCAGCAGAGAGGGAGAGGAGCTGCTTCCTTTGAAATCCGGGAAATTTAAGGGATATCAACAATCCGGGATAGCAGTGGGAAACGGCATTGGAATAATTTTCCCCCACAAAAAAAGGGAGGGTTGACAGCTATGGCTATGTGGCCTGCTCTGCCCTTGAAACGAACCTGCTGCTTCCAGCTATAGTGAAGGAGGCTCTTACGCCACCAATGTTGAAGAGACAACAGAAGAGGAGGGTTTATTGATTTGTTTTTGTATTTGTTTTTATTATGCATGTTGTGTTTTTTTTAATCTTGTATTCTTATGTTGTGAACTGCCCTGAGATATATGGACGAAGGGTGGTATACAAAGTCTAACAACAACAACAAGTCAACTTCGTTTGTCCATTGCCTCAGGCAGCAAAATGTCTTGGGCCAGCTTGGGTGACGAGGTACCTCTAGTAATAAGGTATGGTTGTCCCAACAATAGCCAGTTGACCCCATGCAGGCATGATGGGGAGGGAAGAAAAGAAGGGCTACCAGGTCTCATGCCTTGAGGTTCATTCTCAGGTCAGCAAGTTAAATCTCAGGGCCATCAGCTGCTCTGGCACACTGGTGCAGATGATGGCGTATTCTAAGAGCACAGGTGTGCTAGACTAGCTGCCAACCTGTGGCAATTATAGTGCATGTAACTTGCACATGCTAAACCAACAGTTATATAAATCCACAAAGCACAGGAATAGTGGATGCTCCCAACTCATTCCCAGCACAGAAACAACACGTGGAAATGAGGGGAACCCATAAGAAGAACTTTTCTACTTTCTAAAAAAAACCAAATCCACTGGTTTTCTCCCACAGGTCTAGTTAACCAGTGAGGACCTTCAGGTCTGGAGGTCAAATATGGCCCTCCAGACCACTCTATCTGGCCCCCAGGGTGCTTCCCAGAGCACCTCCCTCATCAGCCCAAGCTGAGTGAATTTGCCTGGCTAGAATGTGTCACTGAATTGTGATAATGCCTCTTTGCTGCCTGGATAGAGAATGGAGGGGAATGTCTGTGCCTGAGTATAGAAATGTCTGGTTTTCATGTGGCTGGAATGTAGCCTATTGTACCCATTGCCTCACACATTTTTGCCTTTGGCCCTGGCCAGCACTTGTATGCAGCTCACAGAAGGTTGGCCACAACCTGAAAAGTGTTCCTCGCCACTGGTCTAGCTGCAGTCCTTTCCCCCTTCCAGGCTCCACCTTATGACATCACTAAGTGTTGCCTTGTGATATCATCATCAAGCGCCACCCGTCGAGTCTCAGGATTTCAAATGCTGAAGCCTTGGCAAACCTTAGCAATTTCCTTCACATTTCAGGGAGGACTAGGGTGGATTGATCTTGTGTGCCCTTTAATTGCCTTACAGTCATTATAAACACAAGAAAAGGAACTGGTGAGATATGATTGCTTAAGAAGTCTGCACCTAAGGGAACCATAAAATTCTTCAACTCAGATCTATTATCTCCAAGAAACGAGACTGTGGTTTATCCCACTTAAAAGAAAACATGTGATTCTTCTTTGTGGCCATCTCTTTTGACCTTGGTAAACCCAAAGGCTTAAGTGAACACATAAAGTGGCCATATGCAAATCACTACCCTAAAGTCATCTTACAGAAGTCAATTCAGATGCTTCAGAGGAAGTGGTCTGAGCTTGGAACCTTAAGCTTCATGCCATTATTTAAAGAAAACGATTTTCCATAAGTGCACTCTGAATTAAAAGATGATGTGAAGCAACATGACCTCTGGCCAAATACTTTACTTGAGCATCCTCTACTGAATCACCCTGCTGTAACTTCAAATGCAACCGCTGGCAACATTTCTGCCATACCAGGCTATGCTTCTTTATTACTAAATTTGGACTTTCACTTTCACTGAGTTTAGAGCATTTCTCTGAATTGTGGCTCATGCTGTAATTGGCACCCCTTAAACCACTTTCTGAAACTGTTCTTGCAGCAAGATCACTCATCTTCTACCCCAAGCAACTTCTTCTGTGTCTGGATTTTTCCTTCCTTCCTTCCTTCCTTCCTTCCTTCCTTCCTTCCTTCCTTCCTTGGGAAATTATTTGTAATTTTAACCTTGACTATAGCTCCCCATTGTTGTGGATGTCTGGTAGGCATCTAGCTGGTAGGCAACCCAGCCAATTAGTCCATTCCCCCAGATCAGGAGCCTGGGAGACAGCCAGTACTTCAGTAATTAGGTAGTCAAACTGGCAGCTTAAGTAATCAAACCAGCAAGGAGGCTTTCCGTCACGTCCTGATCTGAGCAGATGGCTACATGCACCTCCACCTGAGTAACAGAGCCAGCCTGCCCCAGAGGCAGGGTGAAGCACTCACCTCAGTTAGTGGAAGCACAAGAAGAAGCACCCAGACTGCCCCACTGCTTCCATCACTGCCGGAATGCCCCCTTCTCATCAGTGAGAAGGAGACATTCCAGCGTGTGGCATTGCTGCTCTTCTTCTGTTCCCTTGGGGCAGAGATGAGCAGCAATGCCATGCAGAACACACCAGCTCTTACTGAGTGTGATCAGAGTAGGCGCGCACAGTGTTGCCGCTCATCTTGTCCTGACCCTCCATGGAGAAGATGTGTGGCAGCACTTTGCAGAACGCACTGGTGGGAACAGAAGTTGGATCCATTGGTTCAGCTGCTACCCGAAGGAGCAGGAGAAAACAAGCTTGTGCCATCTTCCATGTGACAGCCCTTGAGATGTTTGAAGATGGCTATCATCTCTCCTCTCAGTCTCCACTTTTCCAGGCTAAACATACCTAGCCCCTTCAACCATTCTTCTTAAGGCTTGGTTTCCAGACGCTTGGTCATCTTGGTCACCCTCCTCTCCACATGTTCCAGCTTGTCATTATCCTTAAATTGTGCTGCACAAACTGGACACTGTACTCCAGGTGTGGTTTGGCCAAGGCAGAACAGAGCTTCCCTTCATTGGGACACTGCACTTCTGTGGATGCATCCTAGAATAGCATCACAGTGCTACCTTGGTTCCCAAACTTAATCCGTTCCGGAAGTCGTTCCAAAACCAAAGCGTTCTAAAACCAAGTAATGCAAAATGGATTAATCCGTTCCAGACTTTTAAAAGCAACCCCTGAAACAGCAATTTAACATGAATTTTACTATCTAACGAGACCATTGATCCATAAAAAGAAAGCAATAATCAATGCACTGGTGGAGGAACGGGAGTGCGGAGGGAACGGTCCACCCCCAGCACCACTATTCTGGTAGGGTGCCATCGCGGCGGGCCCCCCGGACATACACTGCACCCCCCCGTGTGCCGGGTGCCACACCCACACAGGTGGCGCATCACGCCCCCAGAACGCATGCCATGCCCTCGTGGGCGGCGTGCCACACCCCTGGGATGCGGGCCATGACCCCGGGGGTGCCATCCACGCCCCCGCCTGCTCTCTGCCCCCAGTAACGGAGCATGCAACTTCGCCACTGAATCAATGTACTGTGCTATAAAATAAATAAGACAGTAATGTAGATGATAAAAATTAAAACATTTTTTTTCTTGCGTGCACTGATGATAGTCATTGTTTG
The DNA here is from genome assembly GCA_034641385.1 of Darevskia mixta. Classification (NCBI taxonomy): domain Eukaryota; kingdom Metazoa; phylum Chordata; class Lepidosauria; order Squamata; family Lacertidae; genus Darevskia; species Darevskia mixta. The sequence continues at coordinate 1,192,897 of JAWWNH010000062.1, read as the reverse complement.
GATGGGGGGCTTTTATCCATTTCTGCAGTCACACAACCAATCAGTAGCTGAACTGGGTTCCACACAGTCACAAAAACAAAGTCACAAGCCACAGTCACAAGTCAGTCCCATAAAACGAAGAACAAGTCACAGCCAAAAAAACAAAAAACCACACAAACAAAAATGCAAAAAATAGTAAAAACAAAAGCTCCAAATATCACCTCTGTGTTGCGTGGGTGCTCGGGACTCAACAGCCGACAGACTCAACAGGAAGCTTCTGATTAGCAGTGAGGGACTCAATTCACAAACAGAACACACTCAACAGGAAGCGGAACATGTTCAGTTCCAAGGCAAAGTTCACAAACCGGAACACCTACTTCTGGGTTTGCAGCGTTCTATTTCCAAGTTGTTCATAAACTAAGCTGTTCTAAAACCAAGGTACCACTGTAGCTTTCTTTGCTGCTGCAGGTGGGGGTATGGATTGGAAGCCCACCCATACTTTAAAATCCTGGCTCCTTCCTGCCGTGCTCCTACTGAGATGTTGAAATGGGAGGTAATTTACATAATGGCAATAACTTCATGCATCAGGCTTCATAATGGAATGACTTCATCTAGGCATCTAGGGAAACACTTTTACCTTCTTCATGGGAGGTATATCATATGCCTATAAAACTCACATTTAAGGTTCTGCTGTAAATGGGGTGGGGAGAAAACCAACATTAGAAATACCTTGTGCAATTTGTTTGAATGGGCCATTCCTCTCCATGCACTGTTCTCTCTGTGTGTTCTTCTCTACTTTTAAGATATTTTGTGTCAATTATGGCATTGTTATGTATAATTTAGCTAATAACATCTACAGCTCCGGAACTGTGTAAACATGCAAAATTGTATAATTGAGAAAATATTCCCTCTGCCATTCCTTTTAAAAAGCTTTCCACATTTATACATATAAAACCAGTGCTCCTTTCTCTCTCTCTCTCTCTCTCTCTCTCTCTCTCTCTCTCTCTCTCTCTCTCTATATATATATACAGTTCGGCATTGATGTATTTATTATGTATTCATTTATCATTCATTCATATTCTGTATTTATTCAACCTGGGAAGCTAGCATGGGCGTAGCTGGGATTTATTTGCAGCTGTATAGCTGAGTCCTAAGTCTAAGACATTTCTGGACCAGTTTCAGCTCAAAATTCCCAAGGTAATTCAGAATAATTTAAGAAATATAATAAAAAACACCACAAAACAGTAAAAGACCGTGCTAAAAACAATAATAGAAGGCAATAAAAGGCATCAAATGGCAGAAATTCTATGTCCAATGCACACCTAAGTGTTATTTTCTATGACGGTCAAAATCTCATAGTGAACAAATTTATCCAACTTGTGTGTATTTAGAGCTTTTGGGAAGGATCTTCAGTCCTGTGAAAATAAATGGGAACAAGCCATATCTTGGCATGCTCCAGCTTTGGACTTCTATTCCTTGTGAGAAAATACCAGTCAAAAGAAAAGGAAAGACTTTTGTATACACAGAGCTATTTATCATGTCTTGGCAGACCCTAGTATGTAAATTACGAGAGAGAGAGAGAGAGAGAGAGAGAGAGAGAGAGAGAGAGAACCAAAAGGCAAATTAACTAAAGATGGTTCCCATTATACTGTTCCCAGAATTCTGTATCTAAGGAAACTGTACACAATATTGGCAAGATCTTCAGAACTTGCTGCTTCTTGAGAAAAATCTATACTGACCTGGTAAGCTAGAAAACTTCTGGATTTTAAACCACTGTTGAGCTTCTCAAGATGCGACTTTACAAGCCAATACCTCAAATCCCCACCACCACCAGCTGAGATGTACGGTAGCTACTCTGGGAAAGAAATCTGCCTGAGCCTTGGAGGGCTGATGTAAATGCATTTTTCCTTCTGTCCACAGAGCAGCAACATTAGATACCAACACACAAGGTCCTTAAGGGAAGGGCAGTAGCTCAGTGGTAGAACATTTGCCTTGTACGCAGAAGGTCTCAGGTTCAATCCCAGGTGCTTCCAGGAAGGGCTGAGGACCACTCCTTCCTACATTACAGGGGGTTAGAGCAGTCAACTCTTGGGGTCCCTTTGAATTCTTGGGGTCCCTACCTATGATTCTAATATTTCAATGTTCACATAGTATTACAAATTCTTGTAAGCTCTGCAGTTCCTACTGTCCATTTACTTTGCAGTAGTTTGTTCTACATTTGTATCTGAAGCTGGGAATGTGTCTTTCTGGATGGTCAAGCAGAAGGTTCAGTCTGTTTGTGGGTGAAATAATAATAATAATAATAATAATAATAATAATAATAATAATACACAGGTTAAATCAAGCCCTAAGCATGATAACCATCCATAGAATTATATTTATGTTCTCTGGTTAGTTGCTTATATGTAAACTGTCTACTAGGATCTAGGGAAGAAATGTAATTCTTTTCACATGTAAAAACAAACGTACCTTATTCACTTCCCCCCAAACAATATGTGAACTGAAACACAGCCATCCCTCAAAATTAGCACTTTTCTGAATTTTGCAATGTAGTTCTCCAGCAACGTAATGTGCACAAAAAGGCATATACTAAAGTGTGCATAAAGACCCATATATTCGTGAAAAGAGCACATAAAATGCATTGTGTTAAGGGAAATTGCTTTGGAAAAATGAGTATATTAGGTAAAATCGCATTCATAAAATTAGGAGAAATTTGCACCAAAATTTGTTGCTTGGAATCACAAGCACATTTTTGATAGCAATCATTATCTCTGAATTTCACCAGTGTTGAGAATCATTCTTAATTCAGCAATCTTGGGGATGGCTATGCTGCCATTTTTGTATTGTTTTTTATGTGACAGCTAGAGAGGGATCTCTCAAAATGAATGTCCAAGTAAGGCTAAAGTGGCACTATAATTCTTCACCTTATCTTCAAAAGATAAAAATAGCCCTCTTGCATATGAGAGGCAGTTTCGGATATGATCACAGCTAAAGGCCAACCACTGATTTACTGGCATTTTGCTGCAGCATTACTAAGCACTGATGCATGTCAGTGTAAGGGTTAAGTAAACTGCACATTCAGGAACAGAAATCCAAACCACAAAAATGCAACTTAATTGTATTGAACGCGGCAATAATTTCAAGTACATCCTAGTAATGATGTCCCCAAACTAGGTCTGACAGCATAATGATTATGGGTGGCCAACTCCCAAGAGACTGTGATCTACTCACAGAGTTAAAAACTGGCAGTGATCTACCCCCTTTTGGGGGGTTCAGGTGAAAGTTGTCGTGCTTTATTTAGGAAGGAGGAAGGCCCATTTTGGGGGGGTTCGGGTCACAGTTGTTGAGTTTTTTCAGGGAGGAGGTAAAATGTTGAGCTTTTTAAAGGGGAGCCACAGTTGTTCAGCTTCTTTGGGGGGAGCCAATGATCTACCACTGATCTACCGCAGACGTCCAGTGATCTACTGGTAGATCACAATCTACCTGTTGGACATGCCTGGATCCTATATGTCTGCTCAGAATTAGGTCCCACTAAGTTCAGCGCAGCCTTAAAATTACAGCCTTAGGATGCAGTTTTCACCCTCTAGTTCATACCAGAATGTGCAAACAATGTATTCCCTAAGAATCTCTACTCCCTATGAAGTATGGCTTGGATTTTAGCTGTAGGTTGAGAAGGCCTGTAGCTCAGCGGAAGGGTCAATGGCTCAGGGGCAGAGCACATGTTCTGCATGCAATGGTCGCAGGTTCAATCCTTGGCATCTTGCAGGTATAAACCCCCAAATTTATCGGTAGCCTTAGCTCACAATCCTATACTTCACTTTGGAGACTCGTGCTGTTAAAAATGTTTCTCTGTCTTCACCCTTCGGATTTGATCTGTGTTTCCTCATTTGAAAGCCATGCCAGCTCTTAGTTAGCAAAACTGCCCTTGGTATTCAGATCCACTGAACTTACAAATAATGTGTTTTCATATGCTTACTGGGTTGTGAGCAAAATACCTCCCATCAGGTCCATTTCGTCTCTGACTGACGTCTACACAGAAGCAGGTTCTTGTCCATTAGTTATTCAAACCATTTTTTAAAATATATGAAAACAGAGAGAACAGAGAGGGGGTTTTTTGCCATGGAAGCAGGGTTACATCAACAAATGCCAATAGTTTTTTGAGATTCAGGTCAAATTTTTTGCTCCGAGAGAGAGAGAGAGAGAAATACTACATAGAACTTTTTGAGCATTGGATGCTGTCCATGTAGTTACAAATGCCAAGTAAGTATAAATTTATGTTCACCAATCCTTGGCCTGAGAGAAAAGAGACGGCTTTCTGTGGGAAAATGATCCATTCGTTCAGCAACAGTTTGTGAAAAAGGAACCTGAAGGTTCTTGTTCACCTGTAGGTTAGGATGTAATTCAAAACTTGTGGGGACATTCTGTAGACACAAAGGGGCAAGGATTAATTTATACAACACCCTACTTAGGTTAGGCTAACTGGCTCAAGGTCACCCAGTGAGCTTCATGACTGAGTGGTCTCTCCCAGGCCCTAATCCGGCCCTCTAAACACTACACAACATGTAGCCATATCCTAAAATATGTGTTCCCCAGTGCACCTCCATTATGTCCTTTCTGCCACACCTCTTTACCCTGACATTTGACACCCTAGACATGTATTTTTAGGACCCAACCTGTGACTGTCATTTGTTTTAAACTGTGATTTAGCACTATATATTTGCATTGCTGCAACCCACCTGGGGACTTTATGAGGAAGTGTGGGTAAGAAATTGAATTGTTGATATGCAAATAGCCCATGTCCTCTTTTGCTCTCTTTCAGGTTGAACCATTTCTGCTCTTTTAAGCAATATGTAGGTTGCCACATTGCCGGGATCATGAAATTTATGTACTCCTTAGCTCTGTCTTGAAGCTTGCCTTAGATCATTTGAACTGATCAAATGATCAGCTCCAGCTTCCCAGCAGCCTTTGCAAAAGGAAACCTGGAGAGGCTTCTGGTTGACAGCTCCCATTTATTGCTTTAGAGCCTTGGACTTGTGCATATGTGTCCCTCTGTTTCCTTTGCCTTGTTATCTCTTGACCTCCCCTGAATCTATATCTGCAATGAATCCTGCCCCGTCTTTCTTCCTTGTCCTTGACAGTTTGCCCTTAGATGTCCTGGACCTCACAGCACACTTCCCAGCTATTGCTGCCCACATGCTGGCTTGCCCCCTGACCATGCCTTTTTATTACTCTGAAATCTTCCCTCCTCTTTCATTATAGCTATGGACAGATTACACGTAATAAAGCATTTCTGACCATTTGTGGCATGTGAATCAGATGGTTCCAAGAGGAGGAAGAATCTTCCCGCAGGAGATGGTCAGCACAAAGCTTAGCCATCCATACAGTATATATCAAAATGACGTAAACCGTGAAGAATATTCAATCATATAATACAACCGGAGGAAATCTACTCCATACAACGTACAAATGTCTCAAAAAGTGCAAAGAGATTCAAAAGTGCAATGTCCGATGTGCAACAAGTCCAATGTCATAAAGTGCTAAAGTCTCTCAGGAGTCCATGTCTGCTTCTCCCGACGGGCGGCTAGCTTGTATTATCCCCGTTGCACTATTATCATTTCTTTGGCGACAGACATCATCAAATTGTTCATACATAAACTTAACTAGGCTGAAACGCTCACAACCTCAACGGTTCCTGGTTGGTAAAGCTCAGCACAAAGCTTAGCCATCCATACAGGCTTTAGGATATCAGCTGCATACCCCTTCCCTTTTATTCATGGCTTGCAGGCAGCAGGCAGCAGATCTCTTACCACATCTAGTTTGATTTGGACATTTGCCAGCCAGTCATAGTAAATGTCACCTTTTTGCCGGTCAATTTAATAGCAGACGAGCCATAAGTAAAATCTAGATTGGAGCATTTCTAGATTTGGGTCTGCTGGAGCAACTAGAAAACTTGGAGTGCCCTCCAAGCACTACAGTAAAACTACAGAAAACGAATAAGAAATGTGTTGAATATTAAACAAAGAGAACAAGCATTTGAGTTGTGCTAATAATCCTGGGATGTATGGAAGTGAGAGCTGGACCATAAAGAAGGCTGATCGCCAAAGAATTGATGCTTTTGAATTATGGTGCTGGAGGAGACTCTTGAGAGTCCCATAGACTGCAAGAAGATCAAACCTATCCATTCTTAAGGAAATCAGCCTGGAGTGCTCACTGGAAGGACAGATCCTGAAGCTGAGGCTTCAATACTTTGGCCACCTCATGAGAAGAGAAGACTCCCTGGAAAAGACCCTGATGTTGGGAAAGACTGAGGGCACAAGGAGAAGGGGACGACAGAGGACGAGATGGTTGGACAGTGTTCTCGAAGCTACTAACTTGAGTCTGACCAAACTGCGGGAAGCAGTGGAAGACAGGAGTGCCTGGCATGCTCTGGTCCATGGGGTCACGAAGAGTCAGACTCAACTAAACGACTAAACAACAGTAATCCTGGAACTTTCTAACATTGGCTTCCCACAATGTAAAGACTGACTGGTTCATTCAGTGCTTGATATAACTTGTAATTAGTTGTCTCCAGTTGGAGAACAGCCGTTACCAAAGGTGTCATGGGCTTTGAAGACGCTTGAACTCAGGATGAAAGGGAGAAACGTACTAAGAGGAAGGCATGCTTGGCAAACCCTCACCATGATCAACTCCCGCCTGGAAATCTATGTATCTGCTGTGGAAGGACGTGTAGATCCAGAATTGGCCTTCACAGTCACTTAAGGACTTACTGTTAAAACCATGTTTATGGAAGACAATCTTACTCAGCTATGAGTGATCACCAAAGAAGAAGATTAGTTGTAATATATAGTGTAGCATTTTCATTTTTTGTACTTTGCATCTATACCCCAGCAAGCATAAACAGGATTTTGGGGAAGGGCCACAGCTTAGTGGTAGTGCACCTGCTTTGCATCCCAAATGTCCTGGGCTCAATCCCTGGCATCTCCAGTTAGGCCCGGGGGAAAACCCTGCCTGAAACCCTGCCAGTCAGTGTAGGCAATAATGAGTTAAAGAACTAATATAAAGCACTTTCCCCTGTTCATTTGCTTCTCATTTTTTAATGTCCCAAACACATGAGTTCTTAAGAATATGTTTAGGCTGTTTCATCTTGTTCTCAGTTCAGATTCAGAGCAAAGGTCGCGTTTCTTTTATCTCATCCAACTCATCAAAATACCTTTGAGAAGAACTGGTTTTAGTCAGTCTGGTGAAGAGACTTCAGATATTAGCAGAGATGCATTTCAAATCCTTTAGGCAGTCTCTTATCCTCAGGCACTATTTTCTTGCAAAAAAAAAAGTGGTATTAGTGAGGAAACCAGATGAGGACTCTTTGGCGAAGAAGAATTAATGGACCCATTGCTCTGAAAATAAGAAATATAAATAAGAGAACACCTCGATATGTACTTAAGAATTCACCCAGCACAGTACAACTAGACAACGCTTTGGATTAAATTCCTGACGTACAAACAAATGTGTCTGGTAAAGTCAGAGCAATCTCTGTCCTTTATATAACTGAATGCGGGAGGTGGGACGAATATCTGCTTAGTAAAAGATCTAAGCCTGTCTGAACTTGCTGGAAGTCTAATGTTCCATGGAAAGTAAACTAATGTACCATGTTTGCAATGATTCAAGAATGGCGGGTGGGGAGGGAGAGAAGTTCCAGTAAGAGTCTTTTTCAAGGTCATATCAGGTTCATCAGAAAGACAGTCCTGGGCTCAACTATTAGTAATATATCTAGGGCTAAGTTAATCATTACATCAAGTGCTGAATTAGACATATGAGAGAGACTAAAGTGATGAGTGTGGAGTCTTGGGTCTCTGCCAAACATCTACAAGCAACAGGAGGAGGAGGAGCAGGTGTGATTGGAGAAGAAATGTAGCAGGTGGGGAGGGATGCTCAATCCACTTCAGAAACTAGACTGAGGTAATCTAGAACTTCAAAGCCCAATGAGGAGAAATGGCAATGTGGAGAATTTCAGAAGCATGCCTAGCACATGACCCTTTAGTCTTCCATAATAAGGTCGTCCCCAAGTGTCACCATGGTTAGACACCTGCCAATCACCACAACCTGACAGAGAGTCCACCATTAGGAATGTAAACAAGCAACAGTAAAATTGAATAATATTTTTTTTAAAAATGACATAGGGGCCAAAATAATTTCAAAATTACGGCACTACGGCTGGAGGCAAGCTTTCCCTCTGTTGAAACTCGATCCTGGCAAAGAACCTTTAATTATTGGGTCCATATAAACCTAAATCTATCCGGTCTACTGTCCCTAGTGACACAAGACCCCCATAAAAGTGCGTGGTCTAAACTGGTGCACCAAAAACTCCTCTCCTGCGGACTCCATCCACATCAGCTTCTTACGATGGGCCCTAGTAAAGCAAAAAGGCTAATTGGACAGCGCCTAAATAATAATATAATAATAATAATTTATTATTTATACCCCGCCCATCTGGCTGGGTTTCTCCAGCCACTCTGGGCGGCTTTCAACAGAGCATTAAAATACAATAATCTATAAAACATTAAAAGCCTCCCTAAACAGGGCTGCCTTCAGATGTCTTCTAAAGGTCTGGTAATTGTTGTTCTCTTTGACATCTGAAGGGGAGGGCGTTCCACAGGGCGGGTGCCACTACCGAGAAGGCCCTCTGCCTGGACTTAGAGCAACAGAACAATTTAGCCATCATAAAGAAACGCTGCCCTTGGTATGCCTTCTTTTCCCCTTCTCAGTTTGACTCCTTGGCACCTTACTTGCACAAATTAACCATCCCAAAATTCAGACGTGCCTTCACTCTAGCTAGATTGGACGTGTTGCCCTCTGCCGTACTTGAGGGCAGATATCAGAAGATTCCAATCGAAAAATGACTCTGCCCCTGTGGAGATGGCAACCTGGAAACAGTGGCTCATGTCCTCCTGTCTTGCTCCCTCTACAGAGATATGAGGTCTGAGTTTATTACACCACTCTTACTTACTATCCCAGGCCGCCCTTCTGCTGCCACGTTGTTCTTTCTTTTGTCAGATCAAGATGATCTGATAACAACAAAGGTTGCTAGGTTTATCGAGGGTGCAATGAGGTTAAGGGCCAATATCTGAACGACAATCATAGTCATTTGATCGCTCTTTTTATCCATTGTTGTTTTTATTTGTATATTTTGTGTCTTTTATTGCTATGGCTGTTGGCTTTGCAAATAAAGTTTATTTATTTATTTATTTCAAAAGTATCACTTGGAAGAACTTTTTGTGTGTGTGCTTGAAACCCTGGTCATCTTAACACAGAGAGACACACTGTGACAGAACTCTTGCCAAACACAGTATGAAATGCTCTATACCGGTATATCCTGGCTAAGGTCTATGAAAGTCAACAGGGTTATAAACAAATGAAAACACGTGAAGGACTTTGTGTTAGCCAAACAACTAAAGTTAAAGGGATTAACCCTCTTATCAAGGAAGAGATGCCGACTGGTTAGTTTCAATGCCCTTTTGGCACATCATGTAAAATTTAACAAGCTTCAGAGAGGAAGTGCAGAGCCAGGGAGAGCAAACAAAAGCAGACATCACAGCTCCTTTTCAAGTTCATGTAGAAATATTTGTAAGGTCCGTGTAATGTTTGTGACGGATCCATGCCTCGATCCAGGCCAAGATTTCAAAGTGCCCCAGGTTCAACACACAGAAATCCACCCCAGGAATTATGCTGGAGCACTTGAGTAATGGGGATTCCTCAGGGAAGATGAGGAGTTTGCTTGTGGTTAAGCATGGGCAAATTTCTCAATTTTTGCTTCTTCCAGCTTCTCCTTTTTCCCAATCCTTGTTTCAGTTCGCCGCATTTTCACATCAGTTTGTGCAATTTTTAAAAATAAAAAAGTCATCACAAAAACACATCAGCATGTTAGTGCATATTTCTCCTAATAAACACATTTTCCACAATATAACTTATTTTTAATCCATCTACATATATATGAGATCCAGCGCTGAGGGCCTTCTGGTGGTTCCCTCACTTCGAGAAGCAAAGCTACAGGGAACCAGGCAGAGGGCCTTCTCGGTAGTGGCGCCCGCCCTGTGGAACGCCCTTCCAGCAGAGGTTAAGGAGATGAACAACTATCTGACATTCAGAAGATACTTCAAGGCAGCCCTATTTAGGGAAGCTTTTAACCTGTGATATTTTAATGTATTTTGTGTCTGTTGGAAGCCGCCCAGAGTGGCTGGGGAGACCCAGCCAGATGGGCAGGGTACAAATAAAAATATTATTATTATTATTATTATTATTATTATTATTATTATTATTATGTGTAATATGTATATATGAGGGGTGTGTGTGTGTGTGTGTGTGTGTGTGTGTGTTATATATATATATATGAAAAGTTGCCCACTCCTGAGCTAAGCTGACACATCACCTAATATGGGTTTGTGTCTATGTTGGTTTTTGGGGACGGGAAATTGTTTGTCATGACACTTGCTAACAAGTAACATCTGCCTGCCAGGGAAACACAGCTGACAATTTACTGGAAGACACACTGTTTGAATATACAAAGGGAGCATTTCTTGATGTTTCTGATTAATGGAGGATGTGCAGAAGAAACTTGTGTTCTGACTTGGTCTCTTAGGCCAACATTTCAGCCGCAAGTGATTTGGAGGTTAGCAGAAATCTTCAGAATGGGCCATATCCTTGATGGAAGCTAGTGCAGTACAGTGGTTAGCTGGTTGGAAGAGGGTGTTGTGGATCTGCAGTCACATTTTCATACTCTTCTTTCTGATTTTACAAAATTATTGGGGACACCTGTTGCAACCGTTTTGGAGCGAGTGGGAAAGCGACATTTTATCCTGTCAACTTTTTGTCAAGCTTAGACTGTTCTTGTAAGTTTTGTTCATATGTTTCTGGACTTGATTTGATTCTTTGCTGCTTGTTCGTTTTTAAAACAAATATCCTGTTCCGGATTTGATTTCAGGCACGGGTGTGTGCACAGCTTGAGAAATCGGGTCCACTTCCTAGTGGGGCTGGGTTGCAGTCCGGCCACCTAGCCACTCCCCTCAGCGTCGGGGCGGGCCTGGCCACATCAGGTTACCAGGCAGCCAATCAGGTCGCTTGGGGGTGTGGCCAGGGACGATTTAAGCCATGGCGCGATTCTGAGGCTTCCTCTTTCAGCCTTTATTCTCCTGGGGGTGGCTTGGGGGCTTTGACACACAAAGTAGTTGCCAATGCAGTGGCGTAGCGTGGGGGGTGCAGGGGGTGCCGGCTGCACCGGGCGCAACATCTGGGGGAGGCGCGCTCGCACTCGCAGCTCTCTGCCCCTGCCTGGCTCACTCACTCTCTCTGAGCGCGGGAGAGAACTGAGTGCGGGAGAGAACTGAGCGCGGGAGAGAACCGCGGCAGCGGCAAAAAAAAAAAACAGCTGAAAGGGGGGGAAAACAAAGCAGGCACTTTAAAAGCGCCTGCTTTGTCTTCCTTTCACCCCCTTTCAGCTGTTTTTTTCACCCCGGCATGGAGGAGAGGGGCGGGCCAGTAGCATGGAGGAGTGTCACCCCTTCTGGCTCTGGTCTGCCCCTCTCCTCCATGCCGACGCCGTAGCTCCGCCCGGGAGCGCAGCGGCGAAACCCGCTGAAAGGGGTTTTTTCAGTGGCTTTTTTTGCCGCGGCATGGGGCAAAGGAGTCGCTCCGTGCGCATGCGCGTTGTGACGTCATGCGCACGGAGCGACGCCCCGCCCCCAGGGGTGCCGCTTGGCTTGCCGCCCCGGGTACCCAAGCGGCACGCTACGCCCCTGTGCCAATGTGCATTCGTCACCCACAAAACAAATGCAGAGGGAAGTGCAGACTCTCATGCACAAACGAGGAGTTTTGTACCTGAATGTGAATGTGAATGCAGGCACACCAAGTTCGCAAGGATGCATGATGATTCCTGGCTGAGAAAGGAAATTCACAGAAAGGCTTCTTCCATGATTGCATCTCCCTTTCTGGATCATGGGGGTGGGGATGCATGGGCAGGCAGGTGGATATGTTGCCTTTTAATACTATTTGACTGCTGCAATCCGCTTGCCCGGATTTTATTTTTTGAAGCTGGGGGAGAATTCAAATAAGCACATCTGTGGATAATTTTAGTGGCATAAAAGCATTTCATGGGGTAGAGTTTCAGCCAACACAAATGCTTTGAGCATTAGAGTAGTAGGTATCTATCTACATGATAAATCACCCTCTATTTTGTTGTTGTTGCAAAACTTTTGCCTGACATAGTTGCCAAATTGCCTCTTTTCTGTTTTGCCAGGGGGAGAAAATTAAGCATTTTGCAATATTCTGTTAAAATACTGTAGACATCCTGTTGGGGCTTGCAGATAACATCTCAAGATCATCTCTGAAGCATGCCATTAGAGATCAAGTAGTCCAATGTCTCAGAAGTATAGGCTGTGTCTGATGTATTTTCGATACTGTGACTACATTAATAAGGTCGCTGCTATCAAGAGGATGATCAGTGCTTCTATGTGCAATCATATCGAGATCAGCCTGGATAGCTCAGTTGGTTAGAACGTGGTGCTGATAATGCCAAGGTCGCAGGTTCGATGGGACAGCTGCATATTCCTGCATTGCAAGGAGTTGGACTGGATGATCCAACTCTATAGTTCTATGATACTATGATCTCTCTTTAGAAGGAACATAGGAACATGGGAAGCTGCCTTATACTGAGTCACGGCATTGGTTCATCTCACTCTGCCTTGTCTACACTGACTGGCAGAAGTTCTTCAGGATCCCAGAAAGGAGTGTCTTCCAGCCCAACCTTCAGATACTGGGGATTGAACCACAAACCTTCTGCATGCAAAGCAGATGTTCTACCACTGAGCTATGACCACCAGTTTAAATATAATATAACTAGGATATCATCCAGGGGTATAACAGCAATGTTGAATCCTTGCATTAGGGCAGTGGTGGATATATGAAGATTTACATAAAGGCTGTTCAGTGTCCCCTTTAGATGTTACATCCATGAAGGAGACACCACACAATTGCAGTTATGTTCCTGGTCCCATCTCTGGAATCAGTCTGTCAGGAAATGGTCTACTCACACGTAGGACCCTGGCAGAGACACATGCACAACTGGCATGTTCCCTCCTTCCTGGACGATCGTTCGGGAGCTTCTCAGCCTTCCTTAGCCCCCGGACATCACTGCGACTGATGTGGGAGGTCATCAGCACACTTACTGAATCCACAGAGTTGTGTACAGTTGTGTAACAGACCACAGCAACTCAGCATGTAGGCTAATCTACTTTATTATACACACGGAGCACTCCATCATGGCTCCCTCTCTCTCTAGCATCAGGCAGCAAAGAGAAAGAACAAAGGACAACAGTCCCACTTCTGGGAACACTGTAAGACAAACAACCTGTCTTCTGTCACTTCCCACTCTGTGGAATGAAAACACATACCCAGTCATGTGATAAACAATAAACCCATGACTGCACATGGGGAATGAATCCCCCAACACAGTCAAGCTCTATATGAACATAACCACACCAACACATGGACTTCTGGAACAGGGGTCAGGCAGCATGCTTGATGCTGGGCCTAGGAATCTTGGCACCACTCCCCAGCAATCATGTAATGCCCCTTTCATGCCATGGATCTAGTATATCACATTGGGGGGGAAGGCCATAACTCAGTGGTAGAGCATCTGCTTTGCAGGCAGAAGGTCTCAGGTTTAACCCCCAGCATCTCCGGAGCTAGGAATGTACCCAGTCTGGAATCTTGGAGAGCCTCTGCCAGTCATTGTAGACAACACTGAGCTAGATGGATTAATGGTCTGACTCAGTACAAGGCAGCTTTCTGTGTTCCTATTTATGATGTTTTTGATTCTTTCCCCCATGGAGTTATCCTGGAAAACAGACCCTAGACTGCCTTCTGAGCTAGTAGAACAAAATAATGCTAAGATAATGAACCAAAACCCAAAGTTTACAAAAAATAATTTGTGTACAACTGTGGCTTCTCTGTGTCTATGTTTTCTTCCTTCTGAAGTCTCATGTATTTGACTGTGCTCCTTTGCTTTTTAAAGAGGTCCCTACTGAGAGTAACAGCAGAAAACAATGCAATTTTTCTTTCATGTTCCACAGAGTATGGGAAAGAACGGTTCCAAAGCAACCATAACTCAAACTAATCTGCACATTGGTATTTGAGAAACAGAACTTACCCTTCTGCAAAGTGGCTCTCTGGAGTTTAAACTCTCAAGGTCATGCAAAGCTCAAGCGCTGTATATTCAAGACGCAGGAAATGAAAGTCACTCTAGCTAGACTTTGGTCCAGTGTTGCCCTGCAGTACAGTGCCAGAATTTGCTGACTCATACCTGTGATTCACCATGTATAATTGCTTAAGTGATTGGATAATGCCAGCAGCTACAGCCACTGTAAACAGAAGAAATAAACAATAGATGTTATACCTGCTGCACTCCAAATTCAGGGAAGAGGGGTAAATGAGAGGAATAACAAGACACAGACCCGCAGGAGGAAATGGAAGGAGCTCTTGATATCAAGCACACAGCATTATTATTATCCCTATCTATATCCCATAACATTTCTTACTATATAATAAAGCTGTAAGGCTGTCATCCCGCTGCAGCTTGTGTGGTCACCAATAGGTGGCTACAGAAACTCCAGCATGATAACAGGCCAACAGGCAGGTGCGCAAGCAAGCAGGCAGCCAAGATGAGTTGCATAGCAAAGGGTGGGAGACACTTCAGAAAGCAGAGTGCCGAACCACTTACTGAAGTACCCCACACCCTCCTTTCAAAGAGGGTGAGGTGAGCTGTTAGAAAGAGGGAGGGGGAGGGGTTTGGAGTGATCTGTGACTGGGAGGGGTGGGGCGAGCTGGGAGGGGATAGAGAAGGGAGTGGGTGAGGTGTAAAGAGAGTAAGGGTTGGTCAGGTGGGGGGATGGCAAAGGGGCTGGCTCTCATTGGTGACAGGAGCAAGTGGGGACAGCAGTCCCTAGTATTAAATATAAATGCACAATCAGGCAACCTTACAAAGAAGTCCGCTTACCCCATTTTAGGGGTGTGATGGCGTTGTGGAACAGCCAGAGCTTGCCCCCTGCCAATGGTGCATGTTGGGGATTGTTCCTTGCCTTGAAAACCTGCCCCATGTCAGCCTGCTGAATTGGCCAATGGCAGGCTGGTATGGAGGGCTTGGCTTTCTGGGAGTGGGCCTGGGGGAACAATCAGGCTTTCCTCAGGTCAGCTCCTGGGGGATTTAAATCAGCCCACGCCAGTCCCTGGCACCCAGATCTTCTTCATGGTCTTGTTTATTTGGTAGCTCACCTGAGGAGGGGAGAGCGTGTGGCCTGGGCCTGCAAGAACTCTGTTGACAATATTGGAGAAAATGTTTTATACAAAAGTACTTGACTCCTGCAATTGCTTCTGAATCAGGCCCATTAAATTATTCCTTTCTGTAGACTTGAGAGTTTTTTTGGTTTTGTTTAATAGAGCTTAGCTTTATCGTCTTGGGAGACTGCTGGTTTCAGCTCCCGCACAATATCCCCACATTGTTAGGGTTTTCCCAATAGTTTATAATTACTCGGTTTGAAGTATGAATTTGTGTTAACTTGACTTGGCTGCCTTCTTAATTAAGTGCCATTTCCCTGTTCGCTTCTGCTTCAGGATGCAGTACAAGATTCTGAGCCGGCATTCCAACAGATGAGGTGCCCAAAGCCTTAACCAGCTGCTTTTTTTTAGACACATTCACATCCTGCACTGTTACTGAAACTCTAATAAACTGGCATGAAACTATAAGGGTATGCAGACAGTGTGTTCAATGCATGAACCTTTTAGGGACACCCCCTGTGCCAACGCACTTGCTGGACACACACTAACAGTACCTGCATATTCAGAGGAAGTGTGAAAGGTGGTTTATATGCCTATATATGTGTCTATATGAGGGACCCAGGTGGTGCTGTGGGTTAAACCACAGAGCCTAGGGCTTGCTGATCAGAAGGTCGGCAGTTCAAATCCCTGCGACGGGGTGAGCTCCCGTTGCTCGGTCCCAGCTCCTGCCAACCTAGCAGTTTGAAAGCATGTCAAAGTACAAGTAGATAAATAGGAACCGCTCCGGCGGGAAGGTAAACGGCGTTTCCATGTGCTGCTCTGGTTCGCCAGAAGCGGCTTTGTCATGCTGGCCACATGACCTGGAAGCTGTACGCTGGCTCTCGGCCAATAAAGCGAGATGAGCGCCGCAACCCCAGAGTCGGACACGACTGGACCTAATGGTCAGGGGTCCCTTTACCTTTATATGTGTCTATGTTTGTGACTGGGAACCCTTTTTCACAGGGCTACTTGGATGTGCCGTTTCTGGGGTTGTGGCCAGTGTTTATGTTGGGGGCACCATCTCGCACATCCCTGGCGCATTCCCTGAAGACTCAAGGGAAGAGGGGGGTGGAGGTATGTGAACTACAAAGCCAGTCACTCATGTCAACCTCTTAACGCTCAAGGAAACTCTCATTGACTGCTGGGACTCCATGCCAAGACCACCCAACTGTGCCGCCTTTTGTTTGGCGAGTTTCTTGAAACCTCTCTTTCAAATCATTCTTGGAAATGTTTAATGTGGTTGCTGTCCCCCATCCAGATCTGAAAACCACATCTCATTCCTCGGTGTATTTGTTATGAGAGAGGAGCAGCTGCGCTGGTTCCTCCATCGCCACATTCCCATTCTCAAGCAGAATTGTGAAAGCTTGGAGGCGTTCTGGGAAAGAAGCATGCTCACAAAAGAAACAACTGAATTAACAATGTTTTATCCTCCTAGTGTGAAGGATAGGCGTGCCTGGCGTGCCTGGCGTGCTCTGGTCCATGGGGTCACGAAGAGTCGGACACGACTGAACGACTGAACAACAACATCCTCCTAGTACTCCAAGCGTTCCCCCAACAGTGCTTATCATTGCTGAGCTGCTTCCTATAAAGGATGGGGGAAGCTATTGATTTCAGATTCCCTCAGACCACATTCGCACCATAGGTTGAAAGCATTATGGTACCACTTTAAAGCATTACGACACCAGAGTTCCTCAGGAAGAGGGATTGTTAAACCACTCTGGGAACTGTAGCTCTGGAGGGGAACCAGAAGTCTCCTAACAACTTGCAACACCCTTAACAAGCCATAGTTCCCATATTCCTTTGAAGGAAGCCCTGACTGTTTACAGTGATATCACGGTGCTTTCAAAGAACTGTGTGAATGTGGCCTCGGTTTCTCGTTTTTCCAGACTTGAGTTCCGTTCACCACATCATTTCTGACACCAGCACTTTAGTGTGCATTCCTTGTGCACATTTTGGTGTGCAGTTTTGCTACTCTTGGCTGCAAGCCATTTCCCACAACATAATGCATACAGGACCGGTGCTAGGGATTTTGGTGCCCTAGGCGAGGGGGCGGGCCACGTGACATCATTGCACATGACGTACAGTGCCCCGCCCCCTGCCTGCCGGGCGCCCCACGCCGCCGCGATTTTCGCCGCTGGTTGGGGCGGCAGCGGGCGGCAGCGGGGAGCGAGGGGCAGGCTGGCCAGCACCCCCTCCATTTTGGCGCCCTAGGCAACTGCCTAGTTCGCCTAAATGGATGTGCCAGCCCTGAATGCATATTGGGATGTTAATTTCACCAATATATGTATTTTAATGCACACTCACTGCCTTGATTGCAAAACTAGGTGAAGTGTGGGTTTTTAAGGATAGTTGTGTTTCGCTTTACATGTTGTTTCTGGAAGTGACATTTAGGTAGGTTCCATACCAAATTTCTCCCCCATCCCTACTTCCTCACTGAGCCCTCATGATGTATAATGAAAATAGAAGAAGAGGGGTTTTGTACCTTTAAGAGCTTTATAGAAGTGGTACCCGGTAGTTTCAGTATCCCTCAGGTCCAACACCGAGGGCCTTCTGGCGGTTCCCTCGCTGTGAGAAGTGAGGTTACAGGGAACCAGGCAGAGGGCCTTCTCGGTAGTGGAGCCCGCCCTGAGGAATGCCCTCCCAGCAGACATCAAGGCAAGAAGCAACTATTTTACTTTTAAAAGACAACTGAAGGTGGCCCTGTTTAGGGAAGTTTTTTAATGTTTGATGCTGTATTGTGTTTTTAATATTTGGTTGGGAGCTGCCCAGAGTGGCTGGGAAAACCCAGCCAGATGGGCGGGGTATAAATAATTTATTATTATTATTATTATTATTATTATTATTATTATTATTATTATTATTATTATATTCAGTAGAGGTAGTTTTGTCTCACCTAGGCATGGCAAACTGCACTTACGAAATTCACAACTTGTAGCTGTGCAGAATATTCCCATTTATGGATGCCAGAGTCAAAAAATGGCATTTGTGGGGTAGAAAAATTTCCTAGAAAGAATTTTGTACTGTGAAATATTTGCCTTTTTATTTTATATGTGACACCATTCAATGCCAACATTTTCCTTGGTGATCCTAACCAGTCAGATATCATGCAGTGAAGTGGAAGGCATTGAACTATGATGCTTTATAGAAAATCAGACTGAGCTACATTATTGATAGATTGATAGATAGTTAGATTGATTGATTGCATGGTGATATCACAGAAAGCAAACATTTGCTTGGAGTGAGCGGAGTGCTTTCTGAATTGATTGCATGGGTGGCTCCAACAAATAAGGAACCACATAGCATGAAATCACAATACTGCATTGACAGATTTGAATACATGCTAATGCTGTTAAGCTAACCAAGGGCGAAAGCAAGTAAGGGCAATGCAAAGGAATGGGCGGATCATTGAAAAAAAATGTACATTTGAAAAGTTGCCAGATAGATTTTTTTTCTGTTGCTCCAGGGAGTATAACACAAACCCCACATTTTCTAAACTTTCCTTTGAAGGCGTCATGTAGGACAAAGCCAACAGACTTGCTGAAGTAAAGATGGCACTACATCAGTTTTGTTTCTCTTGTCTCTTCAACAAGTTACTTTGTCAAAGGAGGAAACCTGTTTGGACCATCTGGTATGATTCTTCTTCATAAAACCATGTTTAGTAGCTAATAGCCATTCCATTTTACCTCAAGCGCTTCCAAAATAATTGTATTATTTGCTCTCATGTAATATGTTTTCACCAGTAGTAGACTTTCCCTGAGGCCTGCCGTTAGAGTCCATTGTGTTTCTTACTGCATTGTGCTCTTCTTAGCGTGCTGTTCGAAGAGCATTTTAGGAATTTTGTTTTATACAATGGATGTTGCATTTGGGCTTTTAATCGATTTACCTGTTTGTCTTTGTTAAATTGCTTCAAGACTTTTTCAATAACATAATAAACAAGTGTGATTAATGATAATCATAATAACCGCAAACCTAATAGTTGCATGGAGATGATTAGCTTTCCCAGATTACTCATTGACTGCAGCTTTCAGGTTAAACTCTCTTCCCTAACACGGGTGTTGCTGGTGTAAGGGGAAAAATAGGCACCAAAATGAGAATTCCTGGATGCCAAGATCCAAGTTTAGGGCAAGTATTCTTTGGTGAGAGAACCCCAGCAGAAATTTAAAATCATAGAATCTTAGAGTTGGAAGGGACCCCAAGGGTCATCTACTCCAACCCCTTGTGTTATGTACTGAGTTGAATAGGATCCAAAATGCAGCAGTCTGATTGGTCCTAGAACAATAGGATCCAGAATGCAGCAGTCTGATTGGTCCGCAGGAGCCACCCAATCCAGCTCCAGGTGGAAGTGAATCCGCAACCTGATTGGCCTACAGGAGTATCCTGGAATTAGCCAATCATGTGGGGCCCATTGTGTAAATAATGTATATAAAGCAGACGTTCTGGGGGAACATTCATTCCTCGCTACTATGAGCTGAATAAAGAGCATGAAATCCACACTCAACTCCGAGTATATTTCACCTTGCAATGCAGGAATCTCAGCTAAAGCATCCATGACAGAGGGCCATCCAACCTCCATTTAAAAACCTCCAAGGAAGGAGAGTTCGCCACATCTCATGGAAGTCTGTTCCACGGCTGAGCAGCTCTTACGGTCAGAAAGTTTTTCCAAATGTTTAGTCGGAATCTCCTTTCTTGCAGTTTGAAGCCATTGGTTCGAGTCCTACCCTCCAGAGCAGGAGAAAACAAGCGTGCACAAAATATGCAGCAAAGAAAGGGTAGAAATATAGGCGCTAGACCTTTAAAACATAACACTGTGCTTTCCGAAACTTCCATCTTCCCTCAGCATAGGAAAAGACCACACATTTAATAAGTTAAAAATTGGTTTACTTACAAACACTTCAAAGGTCAGGTTCATGTGACTTTCCCTATGTCAGAAAAGTTGCACAGGCAGTAAAACTTGGCTTAGTTGCAAAGTGGTGAAAGTTCCTAACTCAAGAGTGGCTTGTGAGAGCCATGTGTTCTGAGCTAGGAGCAGCCAGATCAGATCTCTTTACACGCTAAGGTGAGGGGAAGTGGACATAGCTAAGCCTGGAAAAACAGCTTGCTGGCACCCATCTGTCTCAGGAGACAATGGAGGAGTGTGCCTTTGGAGGTGAATTCAAACTGTTCAAAAGCCCATCTGATACACGTACAATATCATCTGTTGTAAACATCTTGAACACTTTTCAATAAACCTGAGGTTCCAAACTGTGGTGGTCCATGTGGTATGTGGCAAGCCTGTAAAAATACAATTAAAAAAACTATACAACATGTAGCACAAGACATTACAATTGTTACAACAGGCAGAAAAATAATTAAGTGGTTTGTCAAAACCTCCAGCAAATGTTCAAGTAGTTTGAGGGGGTGGAGTTTGGGAACCACTCCAATAAACAATAAATTAAAAAGCAAACGTACACAGAATCTAAGTGTTTTTCAGATGCAATGGGCTGTATCCAATCTTACACAAACTCAGAATAGACTCATTGAATTTTATCGACATTGCTAACTTAGGTCATTAATTCCAGTGAGTCTACTTCATTGGGTACTGCTCAGTACGGTATCACTACTCCAGTAGAATTGCTGTTTGCAGCCTGAAAATTGAAGTGGAATAATAAACTCTGCAGCCCTAACTGGAATAGATTTTAAATTAGTATAACCATACGCATATAGCACATCATATCATAATAAAATATGGTGGATATGATTCTAGGATGGGGAAATTTCACAGTCAGATATTCCAAACAAAGCAGTCTGTCCAAAAAGGGGAAGTAAACTTATTAATAAAGATTTGGAAACACAGCAAAACTAATCTTTTGGCATTGCAGGGGGTGGACTAGATGATCCTCATGGTCCCTTCCAGCTCTACAATTCTATGATTCTGTGATCATAGGGGGAGGGGAGGGGGAGAACCATGTATGCCACCGTGAGCTGTTTGGAGAAATAAAGTGGGCTATATTTGCACCAAATAAAATAAACAATATACCGGTATAGTAAACACATCATTAAAAGAACAGCAACCCAAGAGTTCATTTTATTGGGTCAACCTGCAAGGCAGTAGTCCCCCAACCTGCAAGGGAGCAGTCAACAGTGCAGGGAGCAAAAGAAATACAGCAAAACGACCTTGAAATTCAATATTCTCTTTCATATACCTGGTTTTAGCCCCCTTACAAAAAATGAAAAGGGAAGGGAGAAGAACATGCAATTCGAAAGTATTAACAAATGCCCTTAGAGGGAAACAGCTAGTTTTTCTTGGATACCATTCTAGTGATGAGATGAAAGGACAGTAATACATTGGAAAAAGTCCCATTTTCTGCAGACAGACTGAGTGCGAATGAAGTACCTTCAGACCAGACTCTGCCAGACATATCTGGACACCACACAAATAAACAAGACATATCCTAAATCTGTCTGGGGAAAGGAAAACCCATTATGATTCCTGCATTAAGATGAAACTCAGAGACAGTATAATTCTCTCCATGTAGAGGGAGAAGACAGGGAGTCTCCAAGGCTAAATGTCCTCACTTGCACCTTGTAGGAAAGACCTAGTTCTTATTGGGGTGGTAACCCTTAAAGGTTGGGACGCAGGTGGCGCTGTGGGTTAAACCACAGAGCCTAGGGCTTGCTGATCAGAAGGTCGGCAGTTCGAATCCCCACAACGGGGTGAGCTCCCGTTGTTTGGTCCCTGCTCCTGCCCACCTAGCAGTTCGAAAGCATGTCAAAGTGCAAGTAGATCAATAGGTACCGCTCTGGCGGGAAGGTAAACGGCGTTTCCGTGCGCTGCGCTGGTTCGCCAGAAGCGGCTTAAGTCATGCTGGCCACATAACCCGGAAGCTGTACGCCGGCTCCCTCGGCCAATAATGCGAGATGAGCGCCGCAACCCCAGAGTCGGTCACAAGTGGACCTAATGGTCAGGGGTCCCTTTACCTTTACCTAACCCTTCAAGTGGGCTGCATGTTTCTGGTCACTGTTGAGGAGTGGAGGGCTAACTCTCTTTCTAGCTGTGACCCACACCAGCCTCCCATA
Source organism: Darevskia mixta (assembly GCA_034641385.1). Lineage (NCBI taxonomy): Eukaryota > Metazoa > Chordata > Lepidosauria > Squamata > Lacertidae > Darevskia > Darevskia mixta. The sequence goes on along the minus strand of JAWWNH010000062.1, from coordinate 1,170,502 downwards.
CCACATTCAGACTTGGGAGGGGGGGGGGGACGGACGACAACACATATTGTCTTTTATAGATGTTTTTCAAGCCTAGTTGATGTCATGCCTGACTCTGTCCTGGTGCCAGAGACTCAGTCTGCGGAGGATGAACAAGGATGGAAATATTGGATTCAAAGAATGTTTAACCTTGTACAAATGTAGCAATATGTTTATATGTTTTGTAACCGTCCTTTTGTTTGAAATATATATACTTAAAACTTACAGAATCTAGAAGCGTCCAGCGGTTTGTTATGGTTTATTTATATTTTAAAGAATTCCCACAAAGCAATAAAACGTAACTTTGCCCTGATCCACAGGTAGCTAAGCTAATAATAATAATAAAAAGGATGGTGTAAATCTAAATGGTTGTGGTGACATTGTGAAGTCATACATATTGTAGCGCAGGACTATGAAGGGAAAATCATAAATTGTCCACAGTGTCTGTTTAGAAATAGACAAGTGGGACCCTGAACAAAATACTATAGTTTGGAGTGCTGGAAAAGTAGTGCACATGAGAATCTGCTTTAGAGAGGAACCCAGTTTAAGAAAGTTCTCAGTACTGTGAAAGGGATTTCTCAAAGGGAGGGGAAAGAGCTCACAGCGCTGGCTCTACCATTAGGAAGAGTGAGGTAGCCACCTCAGGCTGCAGATGCTGAGAGGGCAGGGAATGGTGGGAAGAAGAAGAGGAGTTTGGATTTGATTTCCTGCTTTATCACTACCCAAAGGAGTCTCAAAGCGGCTAACATTCTCCTTTCCCTTCCTCCCCCACAACAAACACTCTGTGAGGTGAGTGGGGCTGAGAGACTTCAGAGAAGTATGACTAGCCCAAGGTCACCCAGCAGCTGCATGTGGAGGAGCGGAGACGCAACCCAGTTCACCAGATTACGAGACTACCGCTCTTAACCACTACACCACACTGGTTATGTTGTTCTGACATGTGTGGACCATGTCTCCCCTATGATTAAGAAGAGCCTGCTGGGTCAGGCCAAAGCCCCTCTGTTATCATAGTGGCTGCCCAGATGCCTGTGAGAAACCCTCAAACCGGCCTGAACCACAACAGCACTGTCCCCTCCTGTGTTTTCCAGCAACTGCTATGCAGAAGCGTTACAGCCTCCAACCCCAGAAACAGAGCATAGCCATCGTGGCTAGTAACCATTAATAGCCTAATCCTCCATGGAGGTTCAATTCTGGTTAGCTTATGAATGCACCTCAGATATCAAAATATCTCAGACTCACCCTGGTAATATGGCTCAGAGGGTTCTTCCCATTTGCAAATGACTTGACCTCTTGAAAATTGAATTGTGGCATGGCATTAGCTAGCGTTATTGTTTAATGTGATCCAGCCGTCATATTAGTGTTTCTGAGTTTCTGAGTTGTTGTTGCCTTGGGTGCCTTATCTTGCTTATTAAACCAGCCTGCTTCATTTCACATCTATGCACACCATTCGCTGCTTGAGCTAGAACAGCTGCAGAACTTTGCATGGGAAATAATTACTTATGTCAAACTGAAGTATGTTTGACTGATAACACGGTTGGTCCTAGCAAAGCGTGCAGTCATCATGTTCAGTGAGAGAGTGATTATGCCACACCTAGGTAGTAGTAGACTAGTCACAGAAACAGGGTTCAAACATAGGAAGCAGCTTGTTTCCAGGTGCTCACATTAGTGTTGAAAGCTCTAAATGACTTGAGCCACAAATATCTGAAAGACCACTTCATTCCCTACAGATCCTCCCTGGTGCTAAGATCAGCAGAAGGGCCATTTTGGTAGTTCCCACTCATAGAATAATAGAATCTTAGAGTTGGAAGGTGTGATGGCCTGGGATTTGGGCTCGGACTCGGAACCAGAGGAGTCTCAGTCTGTACAGGATCCTCTGCCCCAGACATCATCTGAACCTAGTCTGGGGCCTGATACTGAGGAGCCCCAGTCTGCACAGGTTCCCCTGCAACAAGCACCAGCTGAGCCGAGTCAGGGGCAGGAGAATACCTCATTGCCGTCAGCTGGGCCATCACTGTCAGCTGCTCCACTACCGGCTGGGTCAGGAGAGGCTGAGGCGGCCCCTGGGTCTAGAGCTGCAGAGACTCAGGTCTGAAAGAAGGAGAGACCTGAGTACTGGCAGGAGGAGTGCTTGCCTTTGGGCAAGACAGGATGGTGAGTCGTCAGGGGATTGGGACCGGCCATTACCTCGTCAGAGATAAAAGGCTGCTGGACCCCGCCCCAGGTTGCGGGAGCAACATTGCTGTTTGCCTGATCCTGCCTGTGTTCCTGTACCTGACCTTGCGTGGTTCCCTGCCTCGACTCTTCAAACCCTGGACTGGACTTAGACCTCACTTCCTGGATACCCTCGGGCCAGCACAGAAGGTACCCAAGGGTCATCTAGTTCAACCCCCTGCAACTCCCACAGAAGGTGTGGAAGGCAGCCTAGGAGGGGGCATTCTCTGTGGCAGCCCTAAGTTCTGGAATTCCCTCCTGACAGAGGTGTGTCTAGCTTCTGCACTATCCAGCTTTTGGCAAATGCTGAAGACTCGTCTCTTTACTATGGCTTGTACTTTTGTTCTAAGTTTTGCTTCCACTGAAGTCTGCCAAGCTTTTCTCCCTGACCTACTGTATTCACAGTTCTCTTTTCCTTGCCTCCAGCTCCCTAGAAACCAACTACCAAAATCAAAAGTTGGCAAGGCTACTTCTCCCCATATAAACATCTCCCCTTCTCCAGGTCCCTCCTTTACCAGAAATGAGACCATAAGCTACTAGGTACAGGGCCTTCCCTCAAATTTCAGATTGCATCCCCTGCACTCCTTTCTTAACTTCCAAATTGCATAACTAGGTCTGGTATTAGCTGCTGGGTTTTGCCAGCAGTTAGCTACAGTTGCAAAGTGTAGAGCTGGGGTGGAGGACCTGTAGCCCAGGGACAGCCAATGTGATGTCCCCCCAGATGTTGTAGAGCTCCCATCATCCTTGACCATTGACCATGCTGATGGGAGTTGCAGGTCAACAGCATCTGGACTGGCTGTCACTGCTGTAGCCTTTCAGAGGTTGTTGGACTCCAGCTCCCATTAGTCCCAGCCAGCATGGTCAATGGTCAGAGATGGTGAGAGTTGGAGTCAAGTGACATCTGGAGAACCTCAGTTTCCCCATCCCTGCTGTAGAGACTTTCTTCCGAGTGCTCCCTCCCTTGCTGTGAATATTTGTAATCTGGAAGGCTCTGGAAAGCAGTTCATTGGCACAGGCTCTGCTTGCACCAGGAGTACTATTAGCCATAGATGTTCCTCTGAACAATGCAACATGCCATTCGGTAGCAATCTTCCTGTGCAGAACATTTATCTATCTTGGTAAGTACATCTATTGTGCTGCCATTTCCCCCCCTCTTTGGTAATGTTGGTACAATATGTTTTGAACCAGAACTGCTTTTTCTTGCATCAGATCCATCTATTTTAGCCACTTCTGGCACTCAAGCAAAATAGAGCAAGCAATTTTTCAAAGGGCTTATCTCTTTGTTCCCTGAGGAATAATTGCCTGTGTCTAATTTTATCTAACGAGGATTGTCATTTCTGCCTTTTGGCAGAACAATGGTAAGGACTGTTTGTTTCATGGCACTTCAAAAATAAATTGCAATATTGTTCGCTATCGGTGGTTTTCCAGGCCAGAAAGTCACTGTGGAGTTGAATTAATCCCTAGAGTAACATGGTGTTTTTATTTTGTCCACTGACTATATGCTAGGAACAAGCCATTTCATTATTCCTTTCCTGTCATGCTGTTCCATTTCAGCTTACGTTTCCCCCTAGTTTGTGCTGTGAACACACCTATCAATATCTGGCACGATGACGAATGAGGAAAACACTTGTGTTTCTGTTCTGCACATGATTTGGATGCTACCTTCCTTTCCAATATCCTATCTGCTTCTTCGAAACTATCTGGAGAGAAGCCACAGTTGACTTGAGTACCCAGCAAGGTCTAGAGCAGTGATGGCTAACCTTGACACCCCAGGTGTTTTGGAACTACAACTCCCATCATCCCTAGCTAACAGGATCAGTGGTCAGGGATGATGGGAGTTGTAGTCCCAAAACATCTGGAGTGTCAAGGTTAGCCATCACTGGTCTAGAGAGACTCTTCAAATTCAGCTCCCTTGGGGAGGTTAAGGTGCCTCCCAAGAATGTGTGATGGGGTTGTGGACCTATGTGGTCTAGCCACAGCCCTGCCATCTGCATGTCTGAGGGTGTGCACCAGCCCTGGTTTTTTTGTCTATATCTGCACATTTTAAAATTCCAATCTGTGTCATTTTGTGTGATCTGTGCTCCAGATTCCAAGACGATCAGGGTAAAATGAACCTACGTGTTCCCCTTCCACAGTAACAGGGAAACTAGAAATGACTTCAACTCTTTCCCCTTTGGACCAAAGTGGATGGAATTGACAGGCACAGGAGTTCCTCCAGAGTGGCTCCAAATTGGAGCCAAATAGGTCCAGTGACTTTAGTGGGGAAAGTTAAAGGCATTTTATTTTTCTCCATAATCCACATTAGGGCAATGCATTTATTAGAAAAACTAAATCTCCAAAATGCATAATCTGTGTATTTTTGAAGGGTGGGGAGAGCAGGGGTCTGCTTCGTGTGCTGTCTTACCTTAAAATAATTAAGAGATGATTTATTAGTGGGTATTCTTATACTATACTCCAGTGATGGCTAACCTTGACACCCCAGATGTTTTGGAACTACAACTCCCATCATCCCTAGCTAACAGGATCAGTGGTCAGGGATGATGGGAGTTGTAGTCCCAAAACATCTGGAGTGTCAAGGTTAGCCATCACTGCTATACTCTGTAGCATCATACTGGTCTTATCAGTGCTTGCCTGTGTACTTCAATAGACATTAGAGGTCTCTGATAGAACTTACAATTTAAGATTGTCTAGTTCCCTATGGAGTTTTGAACATTTTTGAGCAACATAGAATTAAAAAAAAAAAACCCTTAAAAAATTTATAACTTTTTTTCAAATCCTCAACTGCTGTACTTTAATACAATAAAATCCCACAAAAAACCTGCCTTCAGCCATCTGTCATAGGGAAAGAGGTACTCGAATTGTGATTATTGACAGGAGAAAGAGGGGCGAGTGCACAACAGCACCCCTCTTTTCACCTGTCAAATGTGGTGGAGACCTACGTGATTGGCCGAAGTCCAGATACTGGATTAAATTATGAGCTCAGCTCTCTATTCAGGTATTGGAACAGACTGATCGCTTTGAGGTTTGATTTATCAGCTGTTTCCCCCCTGACACATTTTGCTTATTTGCTTTAGGTTTGACTCCTTCCTGGCAGACGGTGGACTTTCACATCCAATCTTTTTATCCTGTTAGCTCGCCTGCTCCGTGTGTTCTCTCTCTCTCTCTCTCTCTCTCTCTCTTTCTCTCTGTGGTAAAAGCCGAGATGCTTCACGTATTGTTTGAAAGAACTTTGCGTCCTCTCTGGAATAATGTGCCGTGTTTAGCACATCAAACCTCAGGACACATAAACAGATGATCCATCACAGTAAATGGAGCAGTTGAGTTTACTTACTGGAAACCTTTGCCCTTGGTGGTCATTTTCTCTTTATGTCAGAAGAAGGTGAATTGAGGTGAACAGGAATGCTTTTCAGTCTAGGTAACCTTCTAAGGACCACATCACAGTGGTGGGTGAGGCCAAAGGCAAGAAAAGTGGGCAAAGCAAGTAATATAATTTTTAGCTTTGTGCAGGAGGCAAGGTTCTATCCCTCTCTGTCCCCCATCCAGACAAACAAGAGGAATAATCAGAGTCCAATGAGACATTCCAGCCAGGCAAAAACACATTGGGTACAGAGCAGGGCCAGTGAGGGTGTGTGGTCACAGAAGAGGGTGTGTGGCCTGGGGACGTTCTGAGGGTCAAGGGGAATTCTGAAGACCTGCATTTGACCCTCACCTTCAGGCAGGCGTGCCAGCGTGATTGAGGGGACTGGTGCCATGCGACATGCACACACGTGTGACCAGTGCAGGATTTGCGTATAAGCTGAAGAAGAAGAGGAGTTTGGATTTGATATCCCGCTTTATCATTACCCGAAGGAGTCTTGAAGCGGCTAACATTCTCCTTTCCCTTCCTGCCCCACAACAAACACTCTGTGAGGTGAGTGAGGCTGAGAGACTTCAACGAAGTGTGACTAGCCCAAGGTCACCCAGCAGCTGCATGTGGAAGAGCGGAGACGCGAACCTGGTTCACCAGATTACGAGTCTACCGCTCTTAACCACACCACCACACTGGGTCTATAGCTTAGGGCCTCACTCTCTTGGGGGGCCCCCAATGAATTTAAAGGGGGGAAACTGTGTGTACATTTCCAAAATATAACATAAAAAACAAATAAAATGAAACCTACATACAGCAGCAGTGTTTTGTGTTGTGTATTAGGTCCATAAATTACCATGTAGCATATGTTCAAAACAAAAAAACAGCAACAGTTTGTTGTTGACAAAGAACAGCTAGACATATAAAGGGCCTCATTACCTTCAGTAGTTTAGGGCCTCATCAAACCTAAATCCGGCCCTGTGTGCGACATGCTGAGAAGATGGTGGCCGAGAGAGAGGACTTAAGTCCTCACAATGAGAGAGACCCCACAACTACAGGAACCACTGTGACAAACAACAAAACCCTTAAGAAGCAGGTCACCAATGGGTTTAATGTCAAAGCCATGATGGAAAAACACTGATCCAGAGAGCAATACACCAACAACGGATTCATCTGATGCCAGCCAGGAAAAGGACCTTCCCTGTGGTGGCACACACTATGGAAGATATCCCCTTAGAGATTCAGTGCTCTGTTTCTGCCAGTAGACAAAGACATAATTGCTTGCCCAAGCATTTCCAGACTCTTGATCAACCAGCTCACCTTTTATTTTATTTTTTATCCTTGGGCTACTGTATATTTTTATATATTTCCTAACAAGCTTGATTTGGTTTCATTGCTTTACATCGCTTTGACATATTCTGTGAAATGCGGAACATAACTCTTTTAAAGAAACGAAAATTTTAAAAAACCACGCAAACTTATTCTATATTCTTTGAAACCCCTTTCTTCATTTCCTGATGTCCAGCCTGCAAGTGCCATTGTTTATATGCCCCTTGCGCACCAGAGGGAAGAACCAGCAGGCTTGGAAGAATGTCAGTGTTTGCAGAAGTAAAGTCTGGAGAAAATTTAGGAGAAAAATGCTGACGACAATGGAACCAATTACCTAGAGCTGTGGTTGACTCTTCCTTGCTGGAGAAATCAAAGAAGATATCGGGCAGCCAATCTGCTGGTGAGGCTCTAGCTCTCGATTTCCTGCATCCAGGAGGATGGTTGGACTAAATGGCCTAGCAAGGCCCCTCTTCAATTCTGAGGTCCATTGTTGCTATGATACACTGGTTTTCCTTTAGATCCCAGCCATTGCCTGTCTGAATTAGTGTTCTTAAACCCAAGAGTGTAGTTTTTCCTTGCCCTATCTGCTGATATCATCATGTCAGCTTGTAAAGGAACAGGAACTTGTTTCTAAGACAAAACACACCACTTGTAAGTTAAAATTTAATGAGAATGCTTGACAAAAAGCTTTTGAGAACTTGACAATAACACCTTAAGTAATCTAGGTAATGAATCCTTCTGCGAAACAACACAGCCTGGTGCTTGTCTTCCTTCTTAAAAAAAAGAGGAAATTCCTCCTCTAATTTCTTTTTATTTCCCATATTCCATAAATAGACTCCATAATAAATGCGGAGACCAAAAAGGCATTGTGCCAAACACTGATTGAAATATAGCTTTGGAATCAGCATATCTTTCTCCCCGTTGCAGTTAAAAGGGATTTTCCAGACAAGCCATTTTTGGGTGGGATTCAATCACATTCCAGCATATTCAGGTTGCACAACTGAAGCTGTTTTGGAGCTCTTGCACAAGAAACCCACTTCCCCAAAGGTTCAGCCTTTTTACAATCAGGCAAGTGATGGGAAAATTCACTGGGATGTGTGGGATAACACTTCCTTGGAGACACAAATCACATACCCACCAAGGCAATGTGGCTCAAATCTGGGACACCATCTTCCAGGCCTGAAATTCCATGTGAGTCACATGACCTCCATGAGATCACGGACCCAGGAAAAGTGCTTTTTTGGGCACGATGCCCAAAATGTACGTTTTGGAGTATGGAGTGAGATCGTGGACTTGGAAAAAATGCTTTTTTTCTGTGCGAGTTCTTGGCCCGAAATTGCACAAGAGCAAAGTGCCCCAAATTGTTGTTGTGCTCTTGTAGGGGGGGAAAAATGGGATGTCACAGTTTTTCCAGTGCAGTTGATAGGTATGATGTCAGTTAACCTCCCCACAAACAACCTGGAGAGAATGTTCATTAAATAACCAACACCACCTAATCTCCTGGTACATAAATCAGGATGAATGCTACACTGTATAAAGAAGGTCACCTGGAAGTCCCCAAAGACAAATTAATGGTTAAGCTAAGAATGAGGAACCTCTGATGTGTCAGATATTTCTGGACTCCCAACTCCCACCAGCCCCTGCCAGCATGGTGAGGGATGATGGGAGTTGTAGTCCAGTGTCACCGTGGAGGGCCAGAGGTCCCCTATCTCTGAAGTTATCCTACTTTTAAAACACATGTTAGAAGTGCATCCTTATCAAACAGTGATGAACAAACTTCCTGAATTCTGAATGTGTCTTCTGAATTCTGCTTTCCCTAGGAGGATTTTTCAAATTACTCCTATATACAGTCGTACCTTGGTTTTCGAAGAGCTTAGTTCACAAACAACTTGGAACTCGAACGTTGCAAACCCAAAATTTGGTTTGCGAACTTTGCCCCAGAAGCCAAATGTCCGGTGCGACGTCCGTGGCTTACGATTGGCTGCAGGATGCTCCTGCAGCCAATCGAAAGCTGCACCTTCATTTCTGAATGTTTCGGAAGTCGAATGGACTTCCAGAACGCTTTCTGTTCGAAAACCAAGATATGATTGTAATACCCCTGAACTGATACCATATACCACTTTCAATTCCCTCATATTATTTCTCCTGATTTGTTACCAGCAGGTATGTGCATGTTGATAAAGAATGCAAACATGCATTCTTGATGTGATGCTATTATGATTGTAGTTAGATTGTCTTTGAGTGATGTCTCACTTCATACGTTTCTTTCCGGCTTCTAAACCTTCATTTCCCCCAGGCCCCTGAGCAAACCTTAATGTGGGTAGCAAACATGCATGAATGTCAAGAAACCAGATTCTGACAATGTAAACCGTCAAGCAACAGGCCTAGATCATTATCAAATGCATGTGTTTGCAATCTGTAATGAGGAAAAACAAAACAAAAAATAAAAGAAATTCCTTCCAGTAGCACCTTAGAGACCAACTAAGTTTGTTCTTGGTATGAGCTTTCGTGTGCATGCACACTTAAATTATTCTACCTTCTTTGTGAACACATCTCTCCTTAATTTAATAACAGGAAAGTAAACTTCAGAGAATCATCAAAACTGACTCAGTGCAAGAGCATAGTCTTAATGCTTTTCTCCCTAGATTGTAAATTGAACAATAACATGGAACCTGAATTTGTTGAACTCAGCTGTTCAGTTTGAATTTCCCAGGAGTGACTCTTGAGGTATTGCAAAGATATTGTTTCAAATTGGCCCGTAAAGAAGACGGAAAAGGGTTTCATCAGGAAATTTCACCAGGAAAAGGATTTCAGGCCACAGGAGCAGCTTTCTGACTCTGATAGTATGTGTCAGGATTTCTGTGCCCTGTAACACCCTCATGCCTCCCTTCGAGGCCTCAGAAATTCTCATCTTAGGCAGCCATTTGCATACCCTCCAACATTTCTCTGATGAAAATTGGGACGTCCCATTCCATAATGATAGTTATACTATTTATACCCCACACATCTTACTGAGTTGCCCCAGCCATTCTGGGCAGCTTCCAACATGTAAAAGAATCATAATAAAACATTAAACATAAAAAACACTTCCCTATACAGGATTGCCTTCAGACGACTCGAGGGTCGGAAAACTCCATACCCTCCAACATTTCTCCAATGAAAATAGGGACATCCTAAGGAAAAGCGGGATATTCTGGGATCAAATCAGAAACCGGGCCGGCTTCTCCAAATCAGGGACGTCCCTTGAAAATAGGGACGCTTTGAAGGTCTGCATTTGTGTTGTAGCACTTTGTTCAGTCGTTCAGTCGTGTCCGACTCTTCGTGACCCCATGGACCAGAGTACGCCAGGAACGCCTATCCTTCACTGCCTCTCGCAGTTTGGCCAAACTCTTAGCACTTAAGTATAGCTATAGTATAGTATAGTATAGTATATACAGTCAATTGCCATTCATAGTAGAAGAATGACAGTTTGGAAACTTCATAGGGATAAGCAAGGAAACATTTTTCAGTGCCAAGTTATTCCTCTTTCATGTCTGAAGCAAGACATTTCATGTTATAGGTTGGAGACAAGTGAGTAAAATGTACTTTCTTCTCCTGGGCAATAGGCATGCCTTTCTATCATCTCTCATTCCTTAGACTGGAGTTGCTAATGGTGCCTATTCTTACATCATCCCAAAAGGAAGAACTGCTCCCCCCTCTCTTTTGCAGCGCCTTCAGTAATGTATGCAGTCTCCATGCAAAAGCTGCTATGAATCATACTATACAATTATCAGGGCTTACACAAAGCTTCCTGTGAAGATAGGGGTTTGTGTGTGTGTGTGTGAGAGAGAGAGAGAGAGAGAGTGGATACAGATATATACCACCCAGGGACAGCCCCAGAATTACAAAAGCCATTCCCACTTCTGATTTGATCCTGGAATGCCCCTATTTCCTCTGCCAGTGCCGCCAGTGCCTAGCTCAGGGAAGGAGATATGCTGCTGCTTGTCCCAAAAGATGGTGGTGGTCATGGCTGCAGCTGCAAGGGTCAAAACAAATACAATACCTTGTTACGCGGATGCAATGGTTACAACATATAGAGCGCAACAGGCTGAATGGTAATGTTTGTAACAAATTTCTTTACTGGTTCCTTCCTAGCATACGAATCAAGTCCAGGATGTACAACGTATACAATCCTTAAGCAAGGTATATAAGCTATTTAATTAAATCCAATGCCGATATATTTCTTCCTTTCTTAATACATTCTTGTTTGAGTTCATATATTAAGGAAAGGTCCCTGGAATGTCACGGACAGTAACAGCAGATGAGGTTGGCACACAGGCAGGCTGGCTCAATACAAGAATGTATTGAGAAAGGAAGAAATATATCTGCAATGGATTTAATTAAATAGCTGGTATATACCTTGCTTAAATGGGACGCAGGTGGCACTGTGGGTTAAACCACAGAGCCTTGGGCTTGCCAATCAGAAGGTGGGTGGTTCGAATCCCCGTGACGGGGTGAGCTCCCATTGCTCGGTCCCTCCTCCTTCCCACCTAGCAGTTCGAAAGCATGCCAATGTGCATGTAGATAAATAGGTACCGCTCCGGCAGGAAGGTAAACGGCGTTTCCATGCGCTGCTCTGGTTCGCCAGAAGCGGCTTTGTCATGCTGGCCACATGACCCGGAAGCTGTACGCCGGCTCCCTTGGCCAATAAAGTGAGATGAGCGCCGCAACCCCAGAGTCGTCCGCGACTGGACCTAATGGTCAGGGGTCCCTTTACCTTTACCTTTTTACCTTGCTTAAGGATTGTATATGGTGTACATCCTGGACTTAATTTGTATGTTAGGAAGTAACCAGTAAAGAAATTTGTTACAAGCATTACCACTCAGCCTGTTGCGCTCTATATACAGCTGCAAAGGAACATCCCGTTGCCTCTCTTTGGCCTCTCTATGGCCGCTGCTGGCAGCCTCCTCCCTTGGGCAGCTCATAGCAGCTGCTGGAAAGCAGGCAAGGAGGAGGAGAAGCTACAGCCATGGCTTTGTGATGTACTGGCTCTGAGGTGCAGACAAAGGGCAGGACCGCTCTGGGTGGGAAGAAAGGGGGAGCAGAACAGAGTGCAAGAAGTCTTGGTTGTTTTTTTAAAAAAATGCTTTGCGTGTTTGTGTCTAAGAATTTTATTGGTGTGTGTGTTTTTCTTTTTTCCAAATCTACCAAAGAATAAAATAATAAAATTGGGATTAAGGGGTTTTCGCAGGACTGTGGAGGGCATGTACAGTGTGCCATTGGTGAAGTGGTGGTGGCACTTGCCCTCCTTCTCATAGAAAGTGCTGGGGGGGCAAAAATGGGGGGTCGGGGAGGGTCAGTTGGGGCAGGGAGTAAGAGTTGTCACTATTTTCATCCAAGGAATGTTGGAAGATATGGATAAATTATTATTTCTACCCCAGTAAGGTCACCCAGCAGATTTGGTTGTGGATTTGGGACAAGCCTTGTGTCTTTTTTCACCTGTCACATGCATATTAATTGGTGAAATTCACAAGCGCAGAATCTTTACTAGCTTAGATAGCTTTCGAGAAGGAATACACCAGTATTCCTCAGCCCTGCTGCCCATCTGCCCCAATCCGAATAACCAATGGTCAGGGGTGATGAGAATGGCATCTGGAAAACCTTATGTTGGGGAATGTTGGAATAGACTGATTCATTGTGGATTGGTTAATATCTAATAGTCAAGAGTCATTAAATGTTTTCCCTATTTGTGACTTTCCAAAAGTACTAACTGGCTAAGTGCTGTTGGAGAAAGAATCCATCCAAATTAATGGATGGGGGCATGAAGCTCATGCACAACTCCCATTTGTTTCAACGTAGTTTTGTTTAGGATATGTTCCCCAGACTGTTGATACCCTTGGGAGTAAAGGGGAAAGGCTAATCTTTTAAATAATCATCATAAAATCCTGCAATTGGGAATCTCCCAATTATGTAGATTTCTGGGCTCAGCAGCCTCCCTTTCATTTTAACAATGACTAACAAATTAATCCAGAGGATATCATTTTGTCCTCCAAATCCTTTTCATCAGCAGGAAACATGCCCCTGCTTCCAATCTGATTGACTCCTTGGGGGCATTGAAGGGCGTTAAAAGCATTGGGCCTAATGGAAAATTAGATGATATATTTGGTGTGGGACTGTTAAAAGGTAATTTGCAAAATATGGCTTCGCATCAGAAGACAGATTTAGAGGGCAGGGAGTGTCTCCTTTGGAAGCTACATGTGCAAGGACTGAGAGTCACACAAGGACATGAATGAACACCTTCACATAACAAGAGTGTGTCTCAGGGATCCTTGGCAGATTGTACCGTACCCATTCAAACAAATTCATGCTTATCAACCATGATAAATAAATGAAATTTCCATGTTCCGGTGCTGCAAACCAATGAGAAGGGAAGAGTTTGATCATCATAAAGGTAAAGGTAAAGGGACCCCTGACCATTAGGTCCAGTCGCGGATGACTCTGGGGTTGCGGCGTTCATCTTGCTTTACTGGCCAGCGTGACTACGCCACTTCTGGCAAACCAGAGCAGTGCACGGAAATGCCGTTTACCTTCCCGCCAGAGTGGTACCTATTTATCTACTTGCACTTCATGCTTTCAAACTGCTAGGTTGGCAGGAGCAGGGACTGAGCAACGGGAGCTCACCCCATCACAGGGATTTGAACCGCCGACCTTCTGATCGGCAAGCCCTAGGCTCTGTGGTTTAACCCACACCACCACCCATGTCCTTGATCATCATAGGGTTGCAGTATTTCAAACAGTGAGCTTTGGGGCGGGGGCAAAGTTGTTTTGGCAATTTTTCAAAAAATAGAAAAGTTTTTGACTTGTTTTTAAGGAAAATCTCCAAAACGACACTGCCGACATAGGTTGCCATACGTCCAGATTTTCCCGGATTTTTTTGCAATTTTCACCCAGACACTGCTTCCGACATGGAGTATTCCAGGTATGTCTGGGAAATTCCAGACGTATGCCAACCCTAGTTTCACAAAGCATCCGCCTGTCCACTCCTGGAAACAGGATGCTGATGTGAATATATGCCCAGGATCACATGGAACGGAATTGCTTCTGTCATGTCAGGCCCTTTAAAGTGGACCCCGGAGCCAGAACTGATGCAACTCAGGCAGCCAGTCCAATCTGCAGCAGGGCAGGGAACAGCTGCTACCACCAAGCCCTAATGGAAGGCTCTTGTAGCTTAAGTAGCCATGGGGAAGTAATCAAAGGAGGTGAAGAGGGATGCAGTGTGTCAGGGATGTGCCCACCCCTGCCAGTCCGGCACTGAGTGCATACAGGGAGCCTCCGCCGGTGTTGAAGATGGATTCATCTACAGTGAGTCTGCCAGCCCCTCTTCGGGGGAAGAGCAGTTAGTGGGTGGGAGTCAGGGAGTGAGAGGTCTCCAGGAAGATACAGAGAGACCTGGCACCACCCAGCAGACTCGCTCGGAGCAGGAGACGTCAGTTCCGGCACCCACTTCATGTAGAAAGAGAAGGCGGCATTTCAGAGTGCCGAGGCTTTGGTGTTGGCGCCAAAACAGAAGGGGGGCACTTCCGGATTCTGCGAGTGACTAGGCAGTCAGGTTTGAACTGAACTCTGCACTGTACATAGTTTGCACTAATAAAAAGACATAAAGACAAGGAGGACTTGGTATTTACTACTGAGCAACCGATGAGGGAACCTGACACAGTGCCCTTAGAGATAGAAGTCTCAGGGCTACACTCCAACTTATCCAATCTGCAGGGAAGCACAATGAGACACGGGGAGTCCTCCCAACCCTCTTGGAAGATGGTTTTGGGCTGTGCCCTCAGGGTATCCTAAAAAGGGGCTAGTAGCTGAACCCCTTGCTCTCTGACTTAAAATGGCACAGCTGTGCGGTATGGACCATGGTGTGTGTGTGTGTGTGTGTGTGTGTGTGTGTGTGTGTGGTGTGGTGTGGTGTGGTGTGGTGTTGGGTTCTGCAAGTGGCCTGGAATTGGGGGGAAATGATTCCCTCTTCATTCCAGTAACAGAAGCCTAACTATCAGTTCAGTTGAATAATTGAATTCAGGCCTCAGTAACTGTGGTTTATGGTTTAATCATTGACCTTTTCCACAACTTCCAAATAACAGCAATTATGTTGCTTCATTTATTAGGGTTAAAGAATTAGTTCCCACTCATCATACCAATGCGTGGAAACAGAAAGGGATTTATCAAATTTTCATGAAAATTATGCAGCCCTCCATACACAGTAACTATATGTAACACAAAACGTGTGTCTTGAAGCAAGCGGAGTCTTAACTGGTAGAAAACTTCATGCCAACTATTCAGATGCTGAGAATATAAGTTTTCCAAGTGACCTTTGACTCCCCAGGCTAACATCTTGGTTTTCTGTCAAGACATGACTGAGCTATTATTGATGGGCCATGTATGGTATGTTTTTGTCTTGAAACTGGTGACCTCTCTGACCACTCTGGGCACATTCGGAATAAGAACAACTAGATCCTAGTCCTTTGGGGTTCCCCCTTTGATACTTTGCTTATCTGAAACAGAAATGTCATTGCTGAGCTGGATTCACATGGGATTGGTTGCTTTAAACATCAGCGTGGACATGGAGGAGAAAATGAAGGAAAGCTGGAAGCAGAAATGAACAGCGGGGGAGTTGAGATCACACAAAAAAAGGCAAGTCATTTGTTGTATTTTGATACGGATTGTTGAGGATAACTACTTCAATCATTTGTAGGGTGTCCATGTGCCCTGGGAGTCCTGTGTTCAAAAATCCAGTTTAAAGATGAAGAACCCTGAGAAAGTAGATTAAGGGCTTTAGAATGATAGACCAAGAATTATAGACCAAGACAATCAAATCCCCATGAACATAAGACTGGCCTTGCAATGACCAATGGGGAGGCTGTTTTTACGTTTTTTTCTCCCTGCCAGTATCAATGAGGATGACACTACATTATGCTATAGCTTCATTCTCTTTGGTCCTTTCTGTGTGAAAGGGAAATGCTGCCAGGCAGATTCCCGTACCAATTGTAGCCTCACCACCGCTTGAAGTGGTGGCAAAGCTTTTGGTTGGTTATTTAAAGCAGGGGTGGAGAGCCACTTTTGGAGCAGATGGCCGGGTCCCAAAGTGACCAATCTTTTGTGGGCCACATTGACATGTGGGTGGAGATGCCCACCTGTCAATCACCTGAGATCATATGACACCAGGCATGGACCTGATCCCTGCTGAAAGCTGCAGGACTTGCATTGGGCACCAAATTCAAACAGCGCCTAATGCGAGGCAGGCTGTAAAGCAGGCATCCCCAAACTTTGGCCCTCCAGATGTTTTGGACTACAATTCCCATCATCCCTGACCACTGGTCCTGTTAGCTAGGGATCATGGGAGTTGTAGGCCAAAATATCTGGAGGGCCACAGTTTGGGGCTGCCTGCTGTAAAGGAACAATGTCTGGAAGAAGCAGAGATCACCGGTTTCGAGGCAATGATTCTTCAACATCAGTTTTGTTGGATTGGTCATGTGTGGTTATCGTGGAAGACGTGGATATCGTCTTCCAAAGCAACTCCTCTATTCCCAATTTAAGAATGGGAAAGAGGTTTAAAGACTCAAGGCAAACCTTGAAAAATGTAGTCTAAACACCGACAACTGGGAATCACTGGCCTGCAATGGTTCCAATTGGAGAACAGCCTTCACCAAAGGCATCATGGACTTTAAAGAAGCACAAACTCAGGATGAAAGGGAGAAACGAGCTAAGGGGAAGGCATGTTTGGCAAATCCTCATCATGATCGACTCCCACCCGGAAACCTATGTCCCCACTGTGGAAGGACGTGTGGATCCAGCATTGGCCTCCACAGCCACTTACGGACACACTGTTAAGACCACCTTCATGGAAGGCAATCTTACTCAGCCAAGAGTGATTGCCAAAGAAGAGGAAGAAGAAAGGGAAAACTGAGAGCACGTGGCTTACAGCGCACTCTCAGTTGCTCCTCTTCAGGCATGGCTTGCATTTGGCCCTGTTTAATTTGGCACCATTCGCAAGCTCCTGGGTGGAGTCGATGTCTACCTAAATGTAAACAGTGCCAGATAAAAGCCATGGCTGGAAAGGAAGAATTGGGAGCACACTCTCAGGTCTTTGGTTGCTTATTTGCAGCCTCGGCTTTACCTATCCTGTGCCTGATGTAAAAAGTTAGCAGGTTAGTGAAAGGTGGGTGCAACTTGGCCAAGGCAGCCTCATGGGACTGGAGGATGTAATTAAGCCTCTGAGCTAGAGATTCCTGACTGCTGTTTTAAGGGGGGAAAGAGTGAACAGGAGACTGTTGCCTCTTATAATGGCAAGCAAGTCCTTCACCCTGATATTTTATCAGTTACACACACAGTCACCAAAAATTCCTCCCAGTTTTTACAGGGGAATCCGCCCCCCCCCCCCAAAAAAAAATGGTTGAGGGAGAATATTCAGGACTAATATAGCCTAAGATTTAGTTACAGGTAGGTAGCCGTGTTGGTCTGCCATAGTCAAAACTGAAGAAGTGTGCATGCACATGAAAGCTCATACCAACTTAGTTGGTCTCTAAGGTGCTACTGGAAGGATTTTTTTTTTATTTTTTATTTTGTATAGCCTAAGATGATTAGTTGCTTTCCTATATGCAAGAGCAGGCATAGGCAAACTCTGGCCCTCCAGATGTTTGGGACTACAATTCCCAAACAGGACCAGGCTAACAGGACCAGTCGTCAGGGATGATGGGAATTGTAGTCCCAAACATCTGGAGGGCCAGAGTTTGCCTATGCCTGTGTTAGAGCCTCATTCACATTTTCCAGCAATCTGAGAGCATCTGGCAAGGACGCAAGAAGCTTGTTCTGAGCCAAAAGGGAAAGGAAAATAAAAGGCATAAGTTTTTGATACAGTAGCACTGGAGGTTGCTGCTTATTATCATTATTTGATTAATTCCCCCGTACATTATCTTGTCTCATCTTGCAGCCTCAACATATTATTGTACAGAACGTTGCAAGCCAGAAGAGGAAATCTACTTCACAGTGTCAAATTATTCTTGTATTTAGGCTGTTATTAAGCACTGGCAAGTCTCTGGATGTCAGAGGAATGTTGCACTCCCTGACTAAAGAAAGGGTTGTTCCCTCAAGGGAAAGATAGTAGCTGCTGGCATTTATTTATTTTAATCACATGCAGATTTAAACTGGCTTTTCAAGCACTGTTTGGAATCTATGCATTGCCCACAATAATAATTGCATATGGAAAATTCAAGTCGCCATTGCCAATCTGTGTATAATGTTGTTGTTGTTGTTGTTGTTTATTAAATTTATATACTGCCCTTCTTCTGAAGATCTCAGGGCCATCCACAAGAGAAAAAAGGACAGGACTAAAACACAAAATAAAATAATGTTGTGGCTTTAAAAGCATTTCTCTCCCGGGAATGTTCTACTGCTTTCTTTCTGGTTTGAAGATTAATCCTGGGATTCGGAACAGAACCCAAAAGCATTTCCAGATAAGTTAAACACAGAGACCATTTCCCTCTTAGTACTATTCACAATAATGCTGATCTAGCATCCCGAGATTGGTTGGACGAGATGGTTGGACAGTGTTCTCGAAGCTACCAACATGAGTTTGACCAAACTGCGGGAGGCAGTGGAAGACAGGAGTGCCTGGCGTGCTCTGGTCCGTGGGGTCACGAAGAGTCGGGCACGACTAAACGACTAAACAACAACAGCATCCCGAGGCCTGGATAGTTCAATGTTGAATGAATGAGCAGCAGTGAGCCTTGGACTTTCACTCTTCAACTCTGCACAGCCACAGATTCCCAGTGGTTTAATAATTTAATCCTCTTCCTAGAAAACTCTGGGAATTGTAGCTCTGTGGGAGAAATTGGGGCCTCCTAACAACTCTTAACGAACAACTCTTAATGAACTCTTAACGAACACCTTAACGAACTACAGCTCCCGGAATTCTTTGGGGGAAGCCATTCCTGTGGAAATTGGCATCATTTTGCTTTAAATGTATGGTGTCAATGTGTCCTCAATTGCCCCCAGAACCATTGTCTCCCTTGATCCTCTACCATGTTACACACTGCTGGAAATTCTATCCTGACCGTTCCATTCATTTACTCTGGAACAGCACGTCCTGCAATGTTTTATAAACCAAGAAAGTTTTTGTCCTTTTGGTCAAGGTGTGTTAGCAGAAACATATTTGCCCTGCTCAGTTGAGAACAAGCCTGAAATGGCAGTCTGGGCTAGGGCTGAAGGCAAACTGGTGTTTTAAATTTGTTTAAAATGTTTTTGGTGTTTCTGTGTTTTTAACAGTTTTCAATTATCTTATGTGCAAATCGCATTGAATCGAATGTGATTAATAAATTAATTACAGTGATGATGATTATGATGTTTATGGTAATAATAATAATAATTAATAATAATAAATTCTATCCCACCCAAGGAGCTCAAGTTGGTATACATGGTTCTCTCCCTACCCATTTTATCCTTGCAACTACACTGTGATGTAGGTTAGGCTGAGGGTTGATGACTGGCCCAAGGTCACTGCGTGGTGGGGATTTGAACCCTGGGCTAGATCTACACACATTTAAAAAAAACATTTCAGGAAAACACATTGTAAACCTCATAATGGGAAGTCAAGTTGGCGAAAGACAGAACTCTACAGCGCCATCTAATGTCATAGTGTTATAACGCATTTAAAATGCTTTTTCTTTACTAATGTAGCTCAGCCTGACACTCTAACCACTACACCACCAGCTCTAAAACAGGGAATTCTCCCATTGCTGACGGAGGGAGAGAGTTTCTTCCGTAGCAGAAAACTGCAGAAAACTTCTTGCGATCTTTCTTAGCTCATCTGTGAATTATTTTGCTACCAAGCCTGTTGTGACTTCTCCACTAAATAGGTTTGGATGTATTCCAGTAACATTTTGGATCACGTTCTAGACACGATGGAGATGGTTATCTGAAATAACTCAAACCGGCCAGAAATAACTTCCAACATTTTCAGGATCACTCATCGTGTTGATTCACACACCACACAAACTCAGAATGTTTGTTTCAGCATGGACGATCCTAACTTGTCAACCGTTCATAATTATAACTTGGAATTGTTCTTCTGGTGGTTTCATTATCAGTACCCTGAGATAGGAATGAGGAGTGGGGCAAAGACACAAGACATATTTTTGTGGCTGGGCAAAATGTTCCCCTGAAAAGCTCGTAACTCAGGTTAGCTAAACAATCAAATTCTAAGAATAAGAACCAGGAACTATTAAACCCTCTTTATTTCATTTTCCCATCCTTGTCTTTTTTATTCCTTTCTTTCTTTCACCTCATGAAGAATACCTTAATTTGACCTGGGAGGAATACTTGGCAGGCTTATTTTGTAATCAGTTTAAAGAAGTACAAAACAGGTACAGTTTAGCTTGATCTATAGTTCAACTGTTTCCTCCCTGTGGGCACACAACCAATCTCTACGCTACTGTGTGATGTTATATAAGAAGAGCCTGGAGATACGAGGAGGAAATAAAACTCTAACTCTTTGAGGGAGAACTGATGACAGGCTATATATCTGATGTGAAATGGGACAAAAAAATGAAGTTCAAGAACTGAACTGGTTTGAACTTAGAATCATAGAGTTGGAAGAGACCACAAGGGCCATCCAGTCCAACCCCCCTGCCAAGCAGGAACACCATCAAAGCATTCTTGACAGATGGCTGTCAAGCCTCTGCTTCCACTGTTGGTCCAAGTGATCTCCGGATCATCTCTCCTTTTGATATTTTCACATGTTCTGCCTTCTGCCCCATTCGAAAGTTCAAACACACAAACATAGTAACATAGGGAGCAGCCCTGTCCCGAGTCAGAGCCACTGGTCCATCTAACTCAGCACTGTCTGCACTGATCGGCAGTGGCTCTCAATGGTTTTAGACAGGGAGCCTTTGCCAGGCCTACCCAAAGATGCCAGGGATTGCATTTGGGACTTTCTAAATGCAGGGCTGATACTCTGTCACTGAACTATGGCCTTCCCCAAACTCCCTGCAAAATCAGGAACCCTGTTTCAGTTTCTTCATTCATTCAGTGCAATTTATCAGTTGCCTTTCTAGCTAAGTTAACTCTCACATATAACATGAAAGATACCTACGTGGTGGGTATTTTCTTTCTGTGGTTTTTGGGTTGCCCTGTGCTCTATCCACTTCACTCTATGTTTCAGGCTCCGAGCATCTTTGTATAGAACTGTTATGAACATCACTCAGCTACACTCATCAATTAAAACATTATAAATGTGCTATAACAATGTGGAAACAGATGGTGCTGTAGAGCAGAAATCTGAAGTCAATGATAATTTCCATTGCGAGCTTTTATAGAGTTTCTTTTCATACCTTTTTTATAGGTAGCTGTGTAGATTCAGCCCCAGCCTCTGAGCACTAAAAGATTCCAGGGGGTGCCAGAACATACCTCAGGTTGGGTTTCCTTGGACTAAAGGTCACTGGAGACTGCGGTGTCTTTATGACATGCTTTTTTTTTTTTAATCTATACAGGCTGAGCATAACATGGCAGGGCTCATAGAATTGGCACTCCAACAAAAGTTGCTTATCAGTTAGGTTTCTAGGGGGCCCTTCAAGGCCATAGCTTTGGATTCACTACAGACAGCAACCAAGGCTTCTGTGTTTTCCCAGCTCCAGACCAAGATTAGCCCAGGTCTCTCGGGTGGTGCTGTGGGTTAAACCACAGAGCCTAGGCTTGCTGATCAGAAGGTCAGCGGTTTGAATCCCTGCGATGGGGTGAGCTCCCATTGCTCGGTCCCTGCTCCTGCCAACCTAGCAGTTCGAAAGCACGTCACAGTGCAAGTAGATAAATAGGTACCGCTCTGGCGGAAAGGTAAATGGCGTTTCTGTGTGCTGCTCTGGTTCACCAGAAGTGGCTTAGTCATGCTGGCCACATGACCTGTACGCCGGCTCCTTCAGCCAGTAAAGCGAGATGAGCGCCGCAACCTCAGAGTCGTCCGCGACTGGACCTAATGGTCAGGGGTCCCTTTACCTTTACCTTGTTCTCTTATACTCACTTACGACATCATCACCAACCAAGGGGGGGGCATGGAAACCATCACCTGCAAGTCAAGAAAAGAGATACTTAACAGACTGGTCTAGAGCCATTAATTTAGCACAGAGACCGCTTTGGCGACTGTAGCAGCCTCTCTGGTTACAGAATCCCATTATATGGATATAAAACACAGGCTGAGAAATATTGAGCACATTGTAATCCTATAACATCAAAAAGTTCTGCGTTTCCCAGTCCCTCTAATGAGTGATATAGAAATGACTATAACGTCTCCTCTTTTTGGCCAAAATGGATGAAATTTACAGGCACATAAGCCCTTCAAGAACATATTAAGGCTGCCAAATTGCAGACACATAGGTCCAGGGGCCTTTTGTTTGGAAAATAAAAGGGATTAACAAGGTGAGCATAGTCAATGAGTCTCAAACCCTCAGTGAGTTAGAGGCTAGGAGAAGGAAAACTCTGATCCTAAACCTCTGCTGCCTGGCAGAATATCTTCAGGAGAAGAAAAGGCTAAGGAGTAAACTCTACACAAATCCAGAGTGGAGTCCCTAAGATGGTTGGATAGTGCCTTGTACGGCTCCTTCCAGCAACTGCTGCAGCCAAGCTGGTGACAAACATATTACTCTGCTTTCTATTGAACCACAAGTCCCAGAGGGGGTTCTAGTCATCTGGGCAGCTCAGAACCTCCATACACACTGCCCCGGCTTACACCCCAGGGAGGTCACTTTGGTGCTGCTAATGCAGCAGTTTGACTTCACCCCGGAGGCTCATTCCATTGTCTCTCAAGACAGAAGGATGCCAACAATGGTAAATATCAATGTACTGGAATTAAAATAGTGCATGATTTAAAACTTAGCAATTCAAAGCTATTGTTAAAGCGCCATACCGTATTGGCCCGAATATAAGCCTCACCTGCAAATAAGCCACACCTTTAAAATTCAGGGGAGGGGAGAGAGAGAGAGAATACCTGAATACAAGCCGCTCCCTTAAAATTCTGCAGGCACTCACACCCGTAAATGGCAAGTGTTCCGTTTTACCGTATGTCTGTTTCAGCAGAGATATCGTAAAAGCCAATTTTTGTAAGGTTGCGAATTTAAGCTGCACTTTTCACGGTCGGAATTTGGAAAAAAAAAGTGTGACTTATATTCAGGCCAATATGGTAATAGTGCTGTATATGTTTAGTTTTCTCTTCTGCAGTTAAATTTCAAGTGGCCTAATCCCAAGCATATTTACTTGGTAAAATGTTCCACCGATCAATTTCAGTATAACTTATTTCCACATTATTTCATTGCAAAAACCGGAGGAAGAATGTACTCCAGTCAGCTACTGTAAAGTCTTCCGTGTGCTGACCTCTTTTTTTCAGTGTTGCCTGTCGGGTGGCATCATCGATATGTACAACTCGCCGCAAACCAAAAGCCGGGGAACACAAAATTGGATTTTTTAGTGTCAAGCCAAAAGCATCTCAAATATGTCGGGAAACTCAACGTACGGTAAATGGAGTTGAAAGGGTAGTTAGATGACGCACTGCAAAAGAAATTGTTCAGTAACTCAGCCATGTTCCTGGAAGGTTGGCTACCAATCCCGAAAGCTTTGTGAAAACCAATGCCTCCATCGTCAGTGTGGTGACTGTATTAACGCCCCGAAATGCACAATTAGTTCTTTAAACTCTGCTGGTTTGGCACTAAGATTTTTTGTGAAGCTAAGTGAAAAACCCGAAGCACTCTTAATCCTTCTACGCTTGCAGAAAGTCCTTTACAGATTGGATACGGGGGTAAAAAAAAAAGCAACACCCCAATTTAGAAGTGGGCTTTCGAAGAAGATATTATTACAAGCTTTAGTTGACAACTACTCTGTATATGCATATTCTGAAATGTTATTAAGGGCTATTATTCATTTTGATCATTTATATCCTGCCCTTTATTATTATTATTATTTTAAGTCCCAAAGCTTACAGCAGTGGGAGAGCAGAGAAGCGGAGAAAACTCCACTGAGACACGCCGGCTCCATCTCCCCTCAGCTGTCATCTGGGGGCAGACATTTCATCCGGCTGCCTCAGCGGGAGAGAGAGAAAGCTTTGCTGAACACCCAGCTCCATCTGAACTATGCTGGCTGGTCAATACAGGGACAACTGTCTGGAAATTGGTGCCTGAGTTTTGAGCATTATTTTCCTCATCCTTCCTTGCCCCTTTTTCTTTGTGTGTTATATGTACATGTGTGTGTGTGTGTGTGTATGTATGTATGTATGTACGTATGTATTTAAATGTAAGCCTGCAGGTAGGGAGTGTCTTTTTTAAAAAAATAAATTGTCCACTAGCCCCTTAGAGACCAACTAAGTCTCTAAAGAAGTGTGCATGCACATCATCAACTTTATTTCAGCTTTAAGCTCATAGCAAGACAAGACAAAAAACGCCAGAACAGCAGTTACACTCACACAATTGAATTTAAAAAAAATTGGTGACAATAAAATTAGTGGGAATAAAAGACTTATACACACACACACACACACACACACACACACACAAATAATGTGAATGTTGCTTCCAAGCAATTTCAATTTCCTACTAACAGTCCATTACGTCTCTTGTATGTCAGAACAGAAGTTAACATTTTTGCCATTTGTAGGGTTACAAACTGGTCAGTATCTTGCAATAAAAAAGCAAGAAGGAAGTCAACCAGGTGCCCAGACAATTTTTGGATTAATGGTAGCACTAAATTCTTCCGGCCAACATCATATAGAGGGCAATTGAGAGTGCATGCACACAAAAGCTTATACCCAGAACAAACTTAGTTGGGTGCTTGTGGCGCTGTGGTCTAAACCACTGAGCCTCTTGGGCTTGCTGATCAGAAGGTTGGTGGTTCGAATCCCCGTGACGGGGTGAGCTCCTGTTGCTCGGTCCCTGCTCCTGCCAACCTAGCAGTTCGAAAGCACGGAAGGGCAAGTAGATAAATAGGTACTGCTCCGGTTGGAAGGTAAATGGCGTTTCTATGCACTGCTCTGGTTTTGGTGTTCCGTTGTGCCAGAAGCAGCTTAGTCATGCTGGCCACATGACCTGCAAAAATTGTCTGCGGACAAATGCCGGCTCCCTCGGCCTGTAAAGCAAGATGATCGCCGCAACCCCAGAGTCTTCTGCGACTGGACTTAACTGTCAGGGGTCCTTTACCTTTACCTTTAAAGTGCTACTGGATAATTTTTATTTTTAAATTTCATTTAAGCCACTCTGGGAGTCTTTTTGGCTGAAGAGTAGTGTACACATGCTCTAAATAAATGATAAAGAAATAAATCAGGTGTACAGCTAGTCAGGGATGGTATCTGTGGTTCATAACACTCTCCAGTTTTAATTCCTAAGATACTCTTCTCATCACTCTCCTGTGCGCATGCGTTTCTATATCTGCATTCTTGAGACTTATGCATAATAGTGCCAGCTCATACAATGTCTTTCCCAACTATATTTTTCTAGATTCCCCCCTCTCTTTTTTACCCTTTTAGTTTTTCTTTGAATGTTGTTGTATATGAAGAATCTAAAATAACCTCACTGCACTACTGATTGTGGAGATATAGGATGAATGCCTTTGCAGGATGAAAACAATGTAAAGGGGAGCAGGGGCCTTTACATCTTCCAATCAGCCTCCAAAGGAAGGGAGCTGATTCTGCAAGATCAGGGGTCGCCAACATGGATGCGGTTTACTTCCTAAATGAACTGGATGTTACAAGGCAGGGAAATTCATATTCTGGAGCAGGTAAACTAAATGCAAACATCAGTGACATCACTGGTCTCCAATGTTGTTTCTTCCATATGAAATCTGATGTTGACAGTGCTGTTTTAAAGCACACGCGCACACACGAAGTCTGGGAACTGTAGTTTACCCCACACACAGAGCTGCAAGTCCCAACATCCTTAACAAACTACAGTTCCCAGGTTTCTTGGGGGGGGGTGTTATGTGCTTTAAATGTATGGTGTGGATGCAGCCATTGAAAAGGTTCCAACACCTTTTGACCTTTTGCAATGTGCTGGCCGAACAAATGTGTGGAATCTTTGCATATTATTGATAAAGGCATATGCTGCATATATTCCCGCTGTCAGCAAGGATCCTCCCTTTCAGCATGACTCAGATGGAAAAAAATGTTTCAATAAACTGTTACGTGCATCAGTAACAGTAAAGCCTACATCCAGCAAAAGAACCAGGAACCTCTGTTTTTCTCATCCAGTCAAATAAACTGCAAGTGTTAAGAATTCCAATAAGAACTTTTTATAAGGCTTCTTCTTGAGCTGACTTTTTATAATTATCAACTGTGAGGAAAACACTTGCCTCATATTGGCTAGAGCCACTCCACTTTGGAAATCCATAACTCTGCCTTGCAACGTTTCATTTGCTATTTCATATAATTGTCTAAGTCCTAAGTGACCTCGAGTCCACTTACTGGAAAGAGTGCCTTCACTTTCTGACCTGAATTATGCGATCTTGGGGTTGTACTCAATGCCAGACCTATTCAGCATAGACCTCTGGAAAATAATGGACAGGGCTAATTCAGCCCTATGAATGTTAATGGTTCTACGCTGAGGAGAACTGAGTTTGAAACAACCATTGGGGAGTGTGGTGCTGACCTCTCCCCAGCCAGCCTTCTTCCCATCATTTCATTTCCCCCCTTACATTTACCGTATTTTTCTATGTATAAGACACCCCCATGTATAAGACGTCCCCTACTTTGGGGAACCCCAAATTTAGAAAATGGGCATATGCACTGTGTATAAGATGCCCCCAGATTTTTAACCTTCTTTTAAAGTTAAAAAAAAACCCTAGTCTTATACAGTGGTACCTCAGGTTACATACGCTTCAGGTTACATACGCTTCAGGTTAAGAACTCCGCTAACCCAGAAATAATGCTTCAGGTTAAGAACTTTGCTTCAGGATAAGAACAGAAATTGTGCTCTGGCGGCGCAGCGGCAGCGGGAGGCCCCATTAGCTAAAGTGGTGCTTCAGGTTAAGAGCAGTTTCAGGTTAAGAACGGACCTCCGGAACGAATTGAGTACTTAACCAGAAGTACCACTGTACATGGAAAAGTACGGTGTATACCACCTGCTCCTCCAAGAAGCTCAAGGTGGTGTACATGGTTCCACCCGCCCCCATTTTATCCTCACAACAACCCTGTGAGGTTGGTTAGCCTGAGAGCTAGGGACTGGCCTACGGTCATCTACTGAGCTTAATGGCTGAGTGGGGATTCAGACCCTGATCTCCCAGGTCCTAGTAACCACTTTCAGCACAGGCTCTCTTTGAAGCGGCAGAGACCGGCAGAGATCGTTCCACCAGCTGGGCAGCAACCCAGGCTACCTCTCCAGTTCCAAAGTTGGGAAGGAGGGTTGGGATTGTGAGATACTTCCACAGAGAGAAGTTGATAAAGAGAAGTGTTTCTTTTATCTTGGATACCACTGTAAGCAGATGAAAAAGTTAGCAGGATTGCAATAACACTCGTAATGTAGCAAGTACTATGGAGATAAAGGATTTATATAAAATATGGACTATTGAAAAAGATGCATTAGAAAAGGTTTATTAATAGGACCCACGGAGGGGAAGGTGGGAAGTCCAGAGATTCGGAGGAATCTCCAAATGTGGATGTGTATGGTGGTATCATTATAATTTTGTACTTTTAAAATCAAATAAAAATTATTATTTTTTTAAAAAAAAGATAAAGATAAGTGTTTCTTCCTCTCTTGTATAATACAAGAACCAGAGATCATCCAATGAAGATGAATATTGGGAGAGCCAATATAGAAGAAGTTAAGTACGGAATTCACTGCTGCAAGACATTGTGGTGGTCACCAAGCTGGACAACCTTAAAGGAGATAAGACAAATTAATGGAGAGCAAGATTATATCAGCGGCTGCAAGCTATGATGGTCATATTCTCCCTCCACTCTCAGAGGCAGTGTGCCTCTGAATATTAGTTGTGGTGGGAAGAGAACTGATGTTGTCATGTCCTGCTTGTGGGCTCCCCATGGGCATTGTTGGCCATTGTGAAAACAGACTGCTGGCCTAGATAAACCTTTGGTCTGATCCATGGAAGGCTCTGGCATGTTCTTAAGAGTGTGGTGGGAGTCAGCGACGGCAGCATTTATACAAGTTTTAGACCCTTGGGTGAAGATCCGCCATGCAGTCATCTAGTGGGCCATTCCACCTCTATCCCAAATAAACCTTTTCAGACAGAACCTCACAGCAAGTTTGCCAGAGCCATGGCAGACATTTGCCATAACCCGAACTAAAGTCACACTGTAGAACAAATGAAGAATTTACGTAAAACAACAGCAGAGGAGGAATGTTAAAAATAGGCTCTTTATTTACACTGCCGTCACCTAAATTGACACTTGAAGTGAGATGTAATAGATGAGTGGAACTTCCTTGGTGTTGGCCTTGCTCTTATCTTGACAAACGAACCTTTTAATACTCTTGAAAAGAAAATAAACTGTCGTGCAATTGAGGAATACAATGGAGGCCTGTAAGCGTGGGAAGCAGTTTACTGAGGCCACCATCAATTTCTCACACATTAACTATATTCTTTATCTTATAATGTTGAGAATGGAATTTTCTTATGTGTGGATGAGAGCAATCATTCAGCAAACCTCACAGTAGCCAAATAAATGTACATGCAGGTACATTAATTCCCCCCCCCTCTCTCTGGTGGGGGGGGCTGTTGGTGGTGGTGGGTGCTGCTCACTTGGCACTGGCCCACAACAGCATCTTCTTGGTGGTTGTCACCCATTTGTGGAATGTCCCCGCCCCCTTGTGAGGCCTGTCTCTCCCTCATTTTTAACTTTCAGGAGGAATTGCAAAACATTTCTGTTTACTCAGGCATTCGATTGCTAAAACACTGTCCCTAGCAACCTTGAAATTATTAGCTGTGGTGCGTGTGCTGGTTTTCCATGTTTGTAGACATTTTTAATCGTTTAAATGCATTTCTATTTCATTTTTAGCTGTATTGTTTTATCACTTTGTGTTTGCTGCCCTGACTTTTACTTATTCACAAGCTATAGCCAAGGATGCACCTTGGCTTCAGCTCCTGGTTAGTGATGGTAGAACTTAACCAAGGGTCCTGGTTCAGATACCACAGTTGCTTAGTTGCTGTGCTACACTGGGCTAGGAAGACCAGGGAGGCTGCTGTGATCTCTTTCCCAGGAAGTTGTGGGCTGGCTTAGTGCCACATGCAAACATGGTATATATTTTCAATAAAATAGTGAGAGAGAGAGATTTACTCTGTGATGGGTAGGGATGTGGGTAAATTCAAGTGTTTGCCTTTTATTAAGAAACTATCTAATTCACCCTTTTCAAAGCGATTTGCGAACTGAAACGCAGTTACGCAGTTTGCACTTCTATTGGCAATGCATTATGGACAAAAATGCATGTCTAGGGGAAAAGATGCATAAATATGCATGTATTAGGGAGAAATGCTTGCAGACTGTTTAGTCAAAACTGTATACAAAAAGTTGTTTCTCAGGAGAAATTCGCACCAAAATGCTGGTAAATTTTCAATGAGGGTTTTTGAAGAGAAAATTTGCAGAGTGCTGTGGAAATGTGGAGAACTGAATTTAACTTTGGGGCGGCAAGATACTGTGGGTTAAACCACAGAGCCTAGGGCTTGCTGATCAGAAGGTCGGTGGTTCGAATCCCCGCGACGGGGTGAGCTCCCGTTGCTCGGTCCCTGCTCCTGCCAACCTAGCAGTTCGAAAGCACGTCAAAGTGCAAGTAGATAAATAGGTACCGCTCCAGCAGGAAGGTAAACGGTGTTTCCGTGTGCCAGAAGCAGCTTAGTCATGCTGGCCACATGACCTGGAAGCTGTACGCCGGCTCCCTCAGCCAATAAAGCGAGATGAGCACCGCAACCCCAGAGTTGGTTACGACTGGACCTAATGGTCAGGGGTCCCTTTACCTTTACCTTATGTGACATTGTCAGGACATGTGCACCCACCAACATTACATGCAAGAAGAGAATTCTCAGGAAAAGGGGAATGAGAAACGTCTCAGTGAATAAATATCAAGCCACTTCTAAATCATGCCAGGGGGAAGTTCACATATCACGATTACGTAAGCATTAGGTGCCAACTTTTTGAGAAATGCCTTTTAATGACCATTGATTAGATTAATAAATTGTATGTGACAACAGTCTGGCAATTTCCTTATTACTGACAATGACAAGCCTATCAACAGGTGCCCAGTTTGTTTTCCTAAGAGTTGTGTAACACGAACACAATGAGCATTTATTGAGTTCTCTTCTTGCAGGAGACGAGTGAATACTGAAAGCTAAACAAACATCTGTATTGTTAATTCACCATTCTAAAGCAGGGCCCAAGCATCATTGAGCTGTTATTGTTTGTATTAGCATGGCTGGTTTGTTGTGTTTTAGATATCTGAGTGCTATTCATAGTGTATTGAATGTCTTGTTCATTTTTATTGAATGTTACACTGAGGCTTCAGTACAAGGGGATGAATAAATTTAAGAAAAACAACATTTGGTTGTTAAGTGTTTCCCTTGATGTTCATATTTAATATGTCTGTGAACTTATTACATTTTGGAATCGTCCTTCGTTGTGAGTTATTCCTTTTACACCTTTACTTTTTCATCCACAGGACATGCCTGCTGTTCAGCCAAACCCTGAACCTGCCTGCGTTCAATAATCTTAATGATACGTCTCCAAGGTCTTAGAAATCTGCAACCAAGTGTGGTGTTACTAGAGCCAGCACAGAAACATTCAGTTGCATATCAGGATTCAGGAAGCAGAACTGGGTTCTTAACTTGGAAGTATTTCTGCATGGGTCTTTGAGAAATGCTGTGGTCAGATATTGCTGCTCAGCAACGGTTCTGGGCAAGAGGTCTCTTGCAGTTGTCGACTGAAGACCCTGCTGCTAAAAACAGGCACAATCCCAAGGACCAGCAATGGTGTTTTTGGGGCATGTTGCTGCTCATTCTTAATTATCTCAGAGTGCAGCATTTCGTGAAATGATGTTTGGTTTCCTTTCCTCGATGATCACCTACATTTCTTCACTACCAGTTGGGAATTTCATTGCTGGATATCTGCGGTTTAGCTAATTGATACAGTCTTCCAAATATTTGGCTGGGAAGAGAGAGTTGCTTTTAAGAGAGTTGAAAGCTGATGATGATGATGATGATGGTAATGATAATAATAATAATAATAATAATAATAATAATAATAATAATTTATTATTTATACCCCGCCCATCTGGCTGGGTTTCCCCAGCCACTCTGGGTGGCTCCCAACCGAATATTAAAAACACAATACAGCATTAAACATTAAAAACTTCCCTAAACAGTGAAGCCTTCAGATGTCTTTTAAAAGTTAGATAGTTGCTTATTGCCTTGACATCTGATGGGAGGGCGTTCCACAGGGCAGGCGCCACTACCGAGAAGGCCCTCTGCCTGGTTCCCCATAACCTCACTTCTCGCTGTGAGGGAACCGCCAGAAGGCCCTCAGAGCTGGAGCTTCGTGTCCGGGCTGAATGATGGGGGTGGAGATGCTCCTTCAGGTATACAGGACCAAGGTTGTTTGGGGCTTTAAACGTCAGCACCAACACTTTGAATTGTGCTTGGAAATGCACTGGGAGCCAATGCAGTTCTCTCAGGACCAGTGTCTGAGGCAGCTTTTGCTCCTCATGGTGCCCACATGGTTTCCTTTTGAACCATTGCCCCTGAATGCACAGCTATGGAGAAGGGGAGCACCGTGGTGAGGGCAGAACGTCTGTACCAGTGAGAGTTGTGCAGAAGAGCAGAGCCGGCCCAACCACTAGGCAGGGTGAGGCTGCTGCCTCAGGTGGTAGAAGTCCCCCAGGTGTCCATCTCACAGATGCCCTGCCTGCCCCATCACCTCCACTAACAGTGGAGAAGCGCCACTACCATTGGCGCCAATTTTGGGCACTCAAAATGTTCAAATCCATTTGAGCCAAGATCTGCCCTCAGATTGGTGCAATCTTGACATACATCAGTGCCACTGGCAGTGCTGCCTCTCCTTCAGCAGTGAGCAGCAGCAGGAGGAGGAGGAGCAGATAGGTGGTGGCAGTGACATAGCATGGGGAGGCCACAGGGGCGGTTGCCCCAGGTGCAAAATTATTAAAGGTGCAAAAATTCAACACCCGGTGCTGCCTCAATATAGCTGTGTGAATCTGTCACTGGGTTCCATCTTCCCTGTGCGAACCAGGAAGTGACCTCTCCAGACAATGGAACGACTCTTCTCCTCTTCTCTTAACTCTGTGGCTGCAATCTCCTGGGTGATGCGGACACTGTTAGGCAGTTGAATGTGGATGCGTACTCCATCCATTTCCCTCCTTCCCAACCCACCTCAGTGCAGCCCTGGGTTCTGGCAACCCACGCTATGCCACTGGGGGTGGCAGGAACAGGGGAAGACAGTACTTCCTGTTTCACCTCAAGAGGTGAAATGAGGCACCTCTGCCAGCAGGTGTGGCATTTCTCGTACCTTTGTGTGATATGACAGACTGCACCTGCCAGAGTTCCCTCATTTGTACAGCTATTAGAGAGGGAGAAGACTTTTCTCCTAGGCATGTTGACATCCTACTTCCTGGGTTTACAGATACTGGATTGAGCTTGCATAATGTCCTTGAACTTCCCCTGGATACTTCCTGCACAGACGCAATCGTATCACCGGAACAGCCACTAGAGCAGCAAACAAGTGAGACAGCGTTCAATGAAACAAGGATAAATTGGGCTTCTTAGAAAACCTGTCAGCCAAATGGGAAGTCTCCCAGCAATTTAGAGCTCCTAAGCAATGATTAATAGTTACGCAAGACTCCCAAGAATAGTAAGAGGGGGTAAAGGCACATCTATAATAATAAATTTACTTCTGTGTCCAGTTAATTCCTTTTCATAGATGAGCCTCCCCACCTCCTTAATTGTTATGGGCAAGAGAAACACCATTTTAAATGAGAGAAAAGCTTCTTTATGCTATGACTTCCCCACTTTTTAACTATGTACGCATTTATATCAAATTATTTATGGACTGCCTTCCATTGTGAACAATAACAAAATGGTATACAAAACAAAGGCAGTACAATAAAATGACAATAAAGCAGAATACTTCGAGTTTAGTAAGACTGGTAATAGGTTTGGGTGGATCTGCCAATTTCAGTTCCTCTCACTGTCTCATTTTTCCAACCATATGTTAAGTTCTCCACATTTCCAGAATTAGTATGCAAATTTCTTTTTCAAAAGTTCTCACAAACAATCATCAGCTTTTTATAGTGCACATTTCTCCTAACTTTTGCCTAATATTCACATTTCGGCAAAGCACATTTTTCTTAATATTTATGTTTTTCCCAATATAAGCATTTTATGTACACTTTACCTACCTACCTACCTACCTACCTACCTACCTATATCTATCTATCTATCTATCTATCTATCTATCTATCTATCTATCTATCTATCTATCTATCTATATCTATCTAATCTATCTATATCTATCATCTACCGGTATCTATTATTGTACACATTACCTCACTGGAAACTGTACTGCAAAATTCAGAGGACTATGAATTTCATTGCTTCAATTCATGGCAAAAATATTCAGAGCTCTGTTTGTCTTTGTTAATAGAGAGGATGTTGGAAGAAAATCACCATTTGCTTTAGTCAAAGAAACGAACATGCTGTGTGCCAAGCACTATCTCAGTGCGCTATTCCTCATTGCAGATGTGATTGTTTTTTAAGTGCTTTGCATCTGAATTTGATTCTGAGTCACAGAGCAAGAACTGGAAGCCAGTGCAGAATTGCTGTATGTAAATATTTTCGCTACTCACATCTGTTGTTAAGATGCAACAACAGGGAGCTCATTAGTAGGGCATAATGGCACTCCAAGAGTCAGTATCAGGAACCACAACACAGCCAAGGGTGAACATCAAGAACACAAGGCATTAAACCTCCTACATGAAGACAGCACAGAAGAGTCTTTGCTCACAGTTAAACATGGGCAGTTTCCCCCATCTGTGTTCTTATGCAGTTTATCCACCACCAAGAAATCAGAAGAGAACCTTGTTCGATATGTTTTGCCACAAAGGTCTCCAGAACTTTGCTAATGCTTGTTGCTTGTCTGGATGGAGGACAGACAGTGGCTGCCCAGAGGAGTTCCCCATCTTTGGTTTAAACAGTAAATAGTTGTGCTCTGGCAGCAGGTCACATCTTATGATGGTGAAGAAGATGGTAAAGACTTGTGCCTTGTGTAGAATATATTTTATTATACTGAAGAAAGCTGGGATATCCCTTTGAAAATATAACAGTGACAGTTATCCATATCAGTTTTCAGGAGCGGACTTGGGTAATCTTTCTTAACCACATGCAAGGCCAGAATTGGGTGTCCCCAAAAAAATCTTCTCAATTATGGATCTTCTCAAATTTGCACCCAGCTTAGCTCAGTGCCCTGTGCAGGGAAACTGCTCATACCCACCCGAAATCCGGCGCTGTCTGTTTTCAGCACAAATCAGTTTCCTGGAAAAGCATGGAAGACTGCTCTTGTTCACCTGTAAAAAGGTAAAGGACCCCTGCCAGTTAAGTCCAGTCGCAAATGACTCTGGGGTTGCAGCGCTCATCTCGCTTTACTGGACGAGGGAGCCGACGTTTGTCCACAGACAGATTTTCCGGGTCATGTGGCCAGCATGACTAAGCCGCTTCTGGCGAAACCAGAGCAGTGCACAGAAATGCCATTTACCTTCCTGCCGGAGCAGTACCTATTTATCTACTTGCACTTTGACGTGCTTTCGAACTGCTAGGTTGGCAGGAGCTGGGACCGAGCAATGGGAGCTCACCCCGTCGCGGGGATTCAAACCTCCGACCTTCCGATCGGCAGGTCCAAGGCTCAGTGGTTTACACCACAGCGCCACCTGCGTCCCTTCTTCACCTATAGGACTTGGGAATAGCCAAAACCTCCAGGTAGTTAGACTGGCAAATCTGACCACATTTGACTGGCAGTTTCATGCTGGAAGAAGCAGTCCTTCAGATATCCCACTCCCAAGCCAGTTCCAGCTGCTGTGACTCTTTATGTGCATCTGACAAGAATGTTTGTTATGTAAAATGTTACCATAGTGTGGAGAGAAATGCACAGTAAGCTCTATGGATGAGCAAAGTCTGGAACCACGGTTAAACCATTTCCAATCTGTATGTAGTTTTTCCAGGGCTTCACCCTGGTACATGGCATGATTCATTACATAAGTGCTCCTTGAGCATCATTCTCAAGGCCTCTGCCTCCTTTGCTAGACAACTTGTTTAGTCAAAGATTAGGCAATTAGGAAGAAGTCAAATGCCTTTCCAGAACTTTTCTTCCTCATTCAGAAAATCAGGAGATTTACCATTTGGCCCTAGTTCATCCTAGGACTTACACTGTGTACTCTAAGTGA
The DNA here is from genome assembly GCA_034641385.1 of Darevskia mixta. Classification (NCBI taxonomy): domain Eukaryota; kingdom Metazoa; phylum Chordata; class Lepidosauria; order Squamata; family Lacertidae; genus Darevskia; species Darevskia mixta. The sequence continues at coordinate 1,135,159 of JAWWNH010000062.1, read as the reverse complement.
GCCCAGTATTGTTTTAGTGAATGAAGGCTGGCAGACAGCAGAGTCAACTGTCATCAACAAAGTCTTTAGCAGTATTCATCACAGCTAGTATGTATGAGAATCCAGTTATAGCCTGACAGCTGGGAAGTACAAATTAATGTATGTTTGCTTCACTTATGCAATGTGGAGAGGATGTCCATTTGTTTGCTTTCCTTTAATGGACTTTGATTGATTTCCTGAGTCTAAAAGCCTGGGTCATAATCAGGAAATGCCAAGAGTTATACAACGTAAGCACTGTATGGAAGATCACATTTTCATACAGAGCAGAAACCAGGGCTTCCGTAGGTACTGGCTACAGCAGAGGTCGGCAACCTAAGGCCCAAGGGCTGGTTCCGGCCCATGAGCTTCCTGGAACCGGCCCATGGCTGTTCTGTGGATCGGCGTGGGGATTCTGTGCTTTTTTTTCACGGCACCATTCTTCCCCCTCGCTGTGGGGACCGACTTCCAGGTCGGTCGGAAGAGTGCCGAAAATAGCTTGAGCGCTCGCACGGGTGCACATGGGTGGGTACGCTCTGGCCCACCAAGAGGTCTGCCGGGGTTGGCCCGGCCCAGCCTCAAAAAACGTTGCTGACCCCTGGGCTACAGCAACAAGATATTTTTGCCTAATCCACTGGGCAAATCTAGGCTTTGCCCAACAAAGTGAGTCATGCAGAAACTAGAGACTCAGCTACAGTAGATTGGCGAAGAAAAAGCCAATTATATGCATTGTATATTCGATATAACATTCCGCCACCAGATGGCGCTGTGGAGTCCTGCTTTTCTCTACCTGTTTTCCCTGTTTAAATTTACAACATGTTTAACTGAAACACTTCTTTGATGTGTCTAGATCCAGCCCAGGAAATCAGAGCATCAGATATTTTCATAAGACACCAATGGGAGAGCCCCATTATCTGAGGGATGCACCCCAGGATCCTGTACAATGTTGCAGGCATTGCTGTGCTTGATCCGAGTGTTGTGTCCTCAGAAACAGATTGAAAATATCAACATAAGAAGGCTGGACGAGACTAAAGGACCATCTAGTCCTTTGCATCCTGTACTATGCAGTGATTGAGAAGGCACATACGGAAAGTTCAGAAGCAAGATGTGAAGGCAACAGTCCACTTTGGTTGTTGATCCCCCAGTGACAGTGAGTGTATACTTGGAGGTAGAGCCATCTGCCTTCCAGAAGAGTGTGGGAAGCTGAACCTTCTGCTGTTGTTGTTAGCATTAGAATGGCTGGCTGTAGTTAGAGGCTCCAGGCTTCAGTTGTGTTTGATACTAAAATAAACTAGCATGTCTTCTTTTTTGCATGCTATCTCAGTTCTTACTGGAAACCTGAGAATACCTCTGACTGGGAATGGGAAAATACATCCATTTTAGTTTCTCTCCATCTCTCATTTTCCAGTTCACCATATTCTTACATCACTTCGGGTTCTTTTTAAACCCCACGAGAAAATTCACGAGGGTGAATTTCTCCTAATATATACATTCTTTTGCACAGCATATTTCTCTAATATGTCTAGCTTCCAGAATTGAATGCTTCTTGTATTTTATTTTCTCCAGCATGTGCATTTTAATGCTCATTTTACCTTAGTATATACATATTTGTAAACACTACTTTGCATTGCCCTTTCCTCAAACCCTCAGCCCTACCCCCACATCATGAATAGCTGAATAAAGTTTTGAATAAAGTTTGGCAGAACATACCACTCCCCCCCCCCGCCCCAGCCAGCTAGCCAGCCTTACGTTGCAGGTGGGAAATTGACTAAGTGGAATATTCCACATCCCAAAACCTTCAGTGGGTGTTCCTGGTGTTTTTCCCTCCAGATGGTTTCCAATATAATAAGAAACGATGTAGAAGATAATCTTTAGTAAGCCTCAATAGAGCAGCACATTGAGAGTTTGCAGGGGGCATGCATTCATAGAATCATAGAGTTGGAAGAGACCACAAGGGCCATCCAGTCCAACCCCCTGCCAAGCAGGAAACACCATCAAAGCATTCCTGACAGGTGGCTGTCAAGCCTCTGCTTAAAGTCCTCCAAAGAAGGAGACTCCACCACACTCCTTGGCAGCAAATTCCACTGTCGAACAGCTCTTACTGTCAGGAAGTTCTTTCTAATGTTTAGGTGGAATCTTCTTTCTTGTAGTTTGAATCCATTGCTCCGTGTCCGCTTCTCTGGAGCAGCAGAAAACAACCTTTCTCCCTCCTCTATATGACATCCTTTTATATATTTGAACATGGCTATCATATCGCCCCTTAACCTTCTCTTCTCCAGGCTAAACATACCCAGCTCCCTAAGCCGTTCCTCATAAGGCATCGTTTCCAGGCCTTTGACCATTTTGGTTGCCCTCCTCTGGACACGTTCTGGACACGCATTTATGAAGTGGCTTCTTAGCATAATTACTAGAAAAGATGGATGCAAAATTTAGCAATCCTAAAACTGTACAGTTGTAATAACATCTAGGATTTTTAATTATGACTAGACAATAGCCTTCCTCGGGCGTTTAAGCAGAGTGATCTCTTCCCCCCTCCCCCAGGGGTGAACCTTGGTAATATGCTGCCCTGTGTGAGGCCATTTGATGCCCTCCCCACAGTCCTCAGAGTGCTGGCTTAAGCCGGGCTTTGAGAAGGAAGCACTAGGCTCTGGGAGGGTCCTTCCACCTCCTTGCCAAAGCCCAGTGGGCACTTACCTGACTTTGGGAAGGAGGACTCTAGGACCCTGGCAGAGCCTCACGCCTACTTCCCGAAGCCAGGCAAGCACTTATCAGGCTTTGAAAAGGTGCCCTCCTTGGCGGCACGCCTGGTGCAACCCCACTGCTCACGCTGCCCTACATCTGCCCCTGTTTCCCCCAACAATGTGTGGCACTCGTTTCAGCACCCACAAAACAAATCCCAGCTCTGTCATTTCCGTTACAACGTAAGGGAGTCTATCTATACTGTATGTGTTGTACATGACTTGACATGCCATTACATTCAAAGCACCCCACTCCAAGAATCCTAGGATCTGAAGTTTGCTAAGGGTGCTGGGAATCTTAGCTCTGCGAGGGGTAAACTGCAGGCACTTGAGGAATACTTTCCTCTTCCAGCAAGCAAGGCCACATTTGCAGCATAAATTTGCAGCATACTGTGATGCTACTTTTTGTCGGCTACCACTTTACACAGTCATAGGTTGTCCCCAAAATAATTATGGGAGCTGACATTTTATTTCCTTCACAGAACTACAGTTCTCAGGGATGGTTGTATTAGGCCAGGCTTCCTCAACCTCGGCCCTCCAGATGTTTTTGGCCTACAACTCCCATGATCCCTAGCTAGCAGGACCAGTGGTCAGGGATGATGGGAATTGTAGTCCCTAAACACCTGGAGGGCCGAGGTTGAAGAAGCCTGTGTTAGGCCATTTTCTATTGTTTCCAGCACTATATTATTTGACAGATGCATTATTTTACTTCTTGTTCTGTAAACTGCTTGGAGGTCATTTGTGGTGAAAAGCAGAAGATGAAGGACAGAAGACATTCCAGAATATGGTACCCGCCTGCCATATACAGTTGGGTCTAAGAGCAAACTTCTTCAGCCTCATAAGAAATTGATTTCCTAGGTACCCAGGTGAACCTGGTTGTTCCTTCTCCAGAAACTGGAAGGTTTCAGAAGCACCTGGCAAGCTATTTCGAGTTTATCATTTCTATCGGAATAAATAAAACGGAAAACTTTGGGGAAAGTATATCCTGCTATTTTAAGTGTTATGGAGGAGGAAGTTTCACATGGCTTCCTTTCCCATCGCAAGTAATAATTTATTCTTTGGAATCTGAGGCTCTGAGAGATTTATTAAATAGTTTTCCATCTATGAATAGTTGAGATAAGCCTATATACACAGCTATCGTTGCCCAGAGGTTTTGTGGTTTTGTTTTTTTTTAAAAAAAAACAACCAGGCAAGAGAATGCTTCCTTCTTATCACTAATCCTATTAATCTAAACCAATTTCACACTTCTCTGAGAGCAATTGAATCCTGAGTTAATTTTCCAATCATCATCAAACATTCCCCCGCCCCTAAGATGGATTTATGTAACCAATAAGTAGATCAAGCTGCTGTCTCTGATTCTCTATGGTTAACTTCTAAGAAGAAGAAGGTCAGATCCAGTGGCCATTCTCTCCACTGGGTTCCTGGGCAGCTATTTTAGTTGAATGGGAACTGCATTTACTCCCTTGTCTCCTGCACTGAGTACTTAGGAAGTTGTCTTATACTGCATAAGACTATTGGTCATCCACACACCCACACCCCCAAAAAACCCTCTCCTAGTGGAGATGATTTCCCAGACAATCCACGTGATACACTACCACTCATATCGGAAGAAACCAACTAGGAAAAATGGTTGGGGGGTTGGTGAGGGGGAAGGCCTGGGGAAAGAGTCAGCTCTCCCTTCCTACCTCACCCTGCTGCACTTTGGATCTCCCCCAATATGCTTTCATGGATCTGGCCCATAGGTCTGCTGCCTTCCTGTCCCATTCAGCCCTGGCAAAGGCCAAATAGGTTTACGGGCCTGTGGCATCGTAGAAAGAAACACATTGTTGTGTTGCCAGGAAGGTCATCAAGGAGTGGTGGGTTATAGAAAAAGCGAATGGAGTTCAAAGCATTTGCAGCAATAATGCCATCATTATGGAGTGCAGTGATGCAATTTTTATCACCGAGTGGCGTGTGAAAATAAAAGAAAGAACATCTGATCGGAACTGGCGGTCAAAGGTAAATAGCTCTCCAGATCAACAATTAATCACTAGCATGACCTTTTAAGTGACTACATGCTTCAGGATCAATAAATGGCTCTTGTGAGTAGCTTCATTAAATTTGATATTGCTCATTTATTCATTCATCATATTTCTACCCCGCCGGCAGGAGCTCAAGGAAGTAGAAGGGAACATGGGATTCTTGCATGTTAGCCTCATTATAAACCTATGAAGTGGGCTAGAGTTAGGGTAGAATTGCGATTTGTTTATTTGATAAATTTATAGTCCACCTTTTCATGCAAAATGCCTAAGGTGATTTGTGATGCTGTCAAGATTGTAATTCCTTAGTACAGACTATGAACCTTGGTAACTTCTATGGCTATTGTTCCAAGCTGAGATGAGCACTGAAAAGCAGAATTCAGAGATTCTTCTGAATACAAGTTGCTGGAAACCACAGGAGATGAGAGTGCTCTTGTACAGGTTTTCCACAGGCATCTGGTTTAAACCATGCTCAAGGTGGCTTACAACATGGAAAAAATACATAATGATAACATAAGTAGTCATAAACAATAAATAAAACATTTAAAAAAATACACAACCAAACTGAACAATTTCCACACCAATAGCAACAAGATCTAAAATAAAGATACAAAACAACAATTCCACCAATAAAACCCTTCAGCCCAAGAGTCAGTTCAGCAGCCTCAGCTTTTGTAGCTGGAGTCAGTCAAGGCCCTTCCCTCCCAGGCCAGGAGGAAAAAGGCCTGTAAGGCAGGGAGCAGATCTTCCAGGACTCACAGCCAAGATGCCAGGTCTTCTGTCCCGACAAGACATTAATTCATCAACTGTGGGGAGCATGCTCATTGGTTCATCAGGAAACTGAAGGAATGGCATTCTGAATCTCTACCTGTCTCAAGGAAGTTTTGTCTTTCAGCAGCAGCATAAGTTGGAAGAAAGACTCCCTGCAGCTACCTGAAAAACGAGAGAGAGGAGAGGGAGGAGGGTACTTGTGCCAGCTTAAAAGAAAAACAAATGTATTGTAACATGTGATTCCATGGGCACAAGCCTACTTTGTCAGACACATCAGGAGATGGATCCAGACAGTTCAGTTGTCAAGGCTGGAGTCAGATGCAGATCAAAGGAAGAGTCAGTTGCCGGTGAAGTTAACTCTGTATTCAAGGAAATTGGACACTTCCCGGAAGGTTTTGCCCCTTTGGAGCAGTTGCTAGGACTGAAGGTTCCTGCCTTCCACCCATCCTAAGGCTCTTCCTCACCCAGATGTTTCCCAAGCAGTCTCAAACTGCACCTGCACATCTCTGGACTCTGTTCTGCTCTCCTCCTCTGCATTTTTGAAGGGGGGGGAGCGGAGCAGAGCTTGTCGCAGCAGAAGAGGGAGACTTCTGGGGTTCTTCAGCAGTCTCTTGACCCCCGTCCTCTGCTTCAGCCTTGGAGCCTGAACTGCTCCCTGTCACATGTTCCTCCTGCTCACTAAACCCTTCAGTATCCAGCATCTCTTCTCAAGCTTGTCCCTCTGACCTTTCCTCAGTGTCCCACCACCAATCTCTGGGCTCTGAGCCTTCCACCTCTGGGATCTCCCTTGGGGGTTTCCCGGCTGGCAGTTCCCACGACTCCTCGTCAACCAGCCAGTCCCTGCCACCAATAGGGCTTAGATTAGCATTTCCACAGGACTGAGGATGTCAATGTACTGCAGGGGAAGAATGTTGGAGGGGCATCAATGAGACCTGGGTTCAAATCACTGGTCGATACTGGGCCAATCACAGTCTCTCAGTCTACTATTCATTATTATTTTTGAAGATGTAGACCCCTGCAGATGTCCAACTTGATTAGCTACATGCAGGGTGCCTCTGCGAATCTCCCTGGCTAGAGCACGGGAAAGGATTTTCATCAGTATTTTTCCATGTTAATTGTCATGAAAGTTAATTGAAATCAAGCTTTGTTTTTAATAACATCGTTGCATCTGGCTCTTCTAGAGTCCTCCATCACACTGTCACCCTTTTTTCTCTTTGCGTCATATGGATACATTGAGCTGTTAATTCTCATACCTAGATTGTCTCTAGACAATCTGCATTTTTCTAATTGCTTTGAATGATTAAACTCTGGGTTTTTATTTTTTTCCAATTAAATCAAACACTGGGTCATGCTGAACTTTTCATAAGACTATTAAATAAGTAGAAATAAATCATTCCATGGTTTCTGTTTTTTCAGCGGAACTAGTAGTCAAATACCATGCATCTGTCGAACCACTTGCATTTGTGCTGGTTGCCAGGTAAACTACATTTGTATTATCAACATTTTCAAGAGAGATTTTTAGAAATCATGCAGGCATATAATTCCTAATTTGAATGAGAAAATGTCAAACTGTCTGTCTTGCAGCATAACAAGTTCTCTTTGACCTAAGGAGCATTGATTTTGACAAACTAATAAAGAATGCTGTTTATTTTTTCATTATAATGCTGGCAGAAGATGGTTTGGTCCTTGGATGAAACACTCTAATGAGTGGAACCAAATTGTTCAGCTCCTCAAAGATTTGTTAGAGGTGGTAATGGACCCTTTCCTACCCTACCAAAATTCTAGAATGTATCTGGGAAGGTGGGCTGGATTCTGCAATCCAGTTCTGGCATACGCAAAAGGGCCTATCTTCTTCTCATTGTGCTGTCAACCCCCACTGGCAAAAAGACAAAGGCATTGAGACATGGGGGGGTATATGCACTCTAGCAGTGTTCTCCAACCTTAGATGTTGTTAGACTACAACTCACATCATCCCTGACCGTTGACTAAACTGGCTGGGGATGATGGGAGTTGTAGTCCGACAACATCTGGGGACCCAGTGCTGGAGGACACTGCAAGTAGTGTGCTCACTAAGCACATGCTGCTCTCCTAAGCTGGATTGTGGCCACAGCTATGCAGTACATTCAGTTAGAATGAGCTTTTGGCACATTATCGAGTCCACTGAGGACCATATTTTACTGGGAATAGATGATGTTCCTTATTTTGATAAGAAACTGGAACTAATTACAGCAATTTGAGGAGCTTCGAGAATGGCTTTAATACATCATTTTTTAAAATACATTAGATATTGATTTCCACATTTCTGTAACATGGATCTAATTATCTTAGAGGGCTTTCAGAACTTCTGACATCCCCATTGTTTAGTAAAATCTATAACAATCCACTGCAATAATTATCCAACTTAATAAAGGGGGAAGAAACACACCCACACATCACTCTAAACATTTCTATTCCTTATACAGCAGCATGGAAAATGAAATTCCAATTGGAATTGGACCAAAAGAAGTTTTTCTGCTGTTTTTCATATTGCAACAGGTATTCCTATGGGCACAGGTAAGGTACCTTTTCTCTAGGCTTTAGTTTAGTGAATAGTAAATGTGGTTACTTCAATTGGTGCAGTGATTATAAGAATTTAGTTGTGAATTCAAATTGCAGGTGCAAAGAGGACAGGGTTTGATCCTCAGATTCTAAGGCAGAGGTGGGGAACCAGGAACACCCCCCAGATGTTATCAGACTACAACTCTCATCATCTCTGACCGTTGCCCATGCCAACTGGGGCTGATGGCATCTGGAGTCGAAAAACATATGGAGGGCTGCAGTTCCCCAGCTCCTCTCTCAACCTCAGATGGATGTTGATAGCTGTTGCCCATGAGCTACTGAATATAGCTTGGGCTATAGAGAATAGCCAGCAATCTGGGCTGCCTCCAAATCAGAAGGGTCCCTGGGCAAGTGAGGAGCCTTTCCATGCCAATGGGCTCTGGGAGGTTTACCTGCTTGCAGTGGCTATGCAGCTGGGTCTAACCAGCTTTTAATTTCCCACAATGCCTCAGAGTGCTGCTAGGTCAGGGGAAATGTAGGAAATAAAGGGGGCAGCTAAAGCTTAGAGTACCACCAGACTAGAAAACAATTTTGAGGAGGTGGGCATGGTAGGAGTCAGCAGTAAGTCCTGTCTGGGGGCTCGGGTCTTGGTAGCACCCTCAGATCAGGAGCTGATATGAAATGTATGTACAGTTCATAGTCCCTAAAAACAAATGTATTCATATTTTATGCCAGTTTTAGCAAACCAAGCTATTTCTGTACAATGCATACCAGGAACTTTCCACATTTGCAGAATCAGTAATATTTCAACTGTTTCAGTCAATTTTACCATTGAAAGGAGCAGGAGGTTGCTGTTGTTTTAATCTAATTGGAATTAGTGGCAGCATAATTTAATGTATCGTTCTGGGAGTCGGATACTCCCTGTTTTCCACTGCAGAAAGCCTAGTTTGAAATCCCAACCTGTGCATGACTGTTCAGAATTCCCAGTCCGTTCAATGAGACTTGCTCCCAAGTAATGGCATATAATATTTCCATGCCAATGCTGTGATTCTTTACTATGAAGTCCCATTGAACACAAATGCTGTTTCATGTACTTATGAACCTGACATTCTAGTTAATGTGGGATTCTATGTAATTAAAGTAATCATGTCAGATATTTCTGAAATATGGACCGGTTTATGACTCTCTAGGCACCAATGCCTACCAACTGTAAAATAGCTACAGCAGCAAAGGTTCGTCTTTCATATCAGCTGTAAAAGCAAACCTTGCTGTTCATAATTTACTGGCTCTCTGAAATGCACAGACCCAGGGAAGAGAGGGGGGCATTCTAATACATTTCCTTACTTCACATGGGGCAACGAAGAGGACTAACATTGGAGCTTATACACCTTAGTATATCCCTGAGAATACTTGGAGTCCACATGCAACATAAAGCAAATGCACCCCACAGGTGAAGAAACACAAGCCAAACCACAGCTGCAAGCTGAGAGCAGGCGTGCAAAGACACTTTGCATAAAACCCACAGTACTTAATCAAAGGTTGATCTAGTCCAACATTCTGTCTCCTGCATGGCTAATCAGATGTCCCCGAGAGGCTCGTAAAGAGGACATGAAGAAGATCCTGTTCCCTGTGCTCAATGGCTGGTGACAAGAGAAATCTGCAGGACAATCTGCATTAGATGACTCCAGAAAGCAAGGCAAGCTAAACGCTGTAGACAAAAAATGCTGAAACCCAACCAAACAACTGAAAGGAATTCAGAGTTACCATCTGGTTTGTAGACATTCCTGATTGACCCCAATTTATCAATCAAATCCTTCATGTAAGACAGATCTGTTTCTCTAAGGTAATTTACTGAGGGACAGACGAATCCACGATCTCTTATACTCTATATCCTGTTGGCATCAGAATAAGAAAAGGTCCTTACTTCTCAGGATCAAAAAGTGACCAGGTTTCAGCTTCCAAAGCATATTCTCTTGGCTTGTCCATCTTCTGCAACAAAACCTTCTTTCCTCTTAGAAAAATGGTTATCTTCCTCTAAAGCTCTGAGCTGCGGTGCAATGACTACTTCTACACAAGAAAGGTATATATATATAAATATATATGGAATCTATAGTGGAGTTGGAAACAGGGAGGAGCTTATGTGATTCTACAGGGAATCTAAGGAAAATGGATTATAATAAATGGCTTCCTGTTTCACAAACATCTGCAGAGGTCCAGCACTTCCAATGCCATTTATACCAGATGTTGATACACATATTTACAGTTCAACATAATGTATATATAACCTTAGACTAGAATGCATTTTTGGAGGAATTCCACCTTTAGTCTCGACTGTGCTTGAGTGACCCAAACTCACAGTACCGAAGACCAATGCTTTAAATACAGTGGTACCTCTAGTTATGAACTTAATTCATTCCAGAGGTCCATTCTTAACCCGAAACCGTTCTTAACCTGAGGCGTGCTTTCGCTAATGGGGCCTCCTGCTGCCGCTGCGCCACCAACACGTGATTTCTGTTCTCATCCTGGGGCAAAGTTCTCAACCCGAGGAACTACTTCCAGGTTAGCAGAGTTTGTAACCTGAAGTGTTTGTAACTCAAAGCGTTTGTAACCCGAGGTACCACTGTATTCTAGTGAATATGAAGATATATATTAGCAATTTTAATTATGCTAATTTATAAGACTCCTGATGTTGCTGTCACAACATTATAAGGTGTAGGGGCAATTCTTAAAGGTGTATTATGGTGATACTATGTGATTAAGAGGTTTGGATCCAGATGTAGACTGGGGTTATGACTGCAACTTTCATCGGCTTCCTTCTTTGAGTTTTAAAGACCAATGAAATGGATCCTTCATTGTTGTTCTTTTCACACGGAAAGAAGTGGCTTCTTTCTGTTACCTGCTGACTTTATCTCTGTCCCTCAGGTGAAGTCTGAGGATTTTAAGCTGCCTCACACTATGAGCAATTAAAACATATGTTAGCTTAAGTACTAAGTTTTAGCAGCTGCACACACCTGACCGTTTTCTGTATAAGATATGAATTTATGAAATAAAATTACAGAAAAGATTGTTGGCCACCAACTTGAGTGGTTTTAAAAGAGGACTGGACAAATTCACAGAAGATAAGGCCAGCAGCAGCTACTACCTCCACTGTTGGAGGCAGTAATGTTTCTGAATACCAGTGGCTGGAAGCCACAGGAGGAGAGAGGGCTCCTATGCTCAGGTTCTGCTTGAGAGTTTTCCACAGGCATCTGGTTGGTCACTGTGAGAACAAGATGCTGGACTAGATGGGACATTGGCCTGATCCAGCCGGCTCTTCTTAAGTTCTTATGAGCATTACAACCCTCTGAATTCTTCTCTGGTTCAGATTTCAATTTGAGCTAGAAGAGAGCTCCTTCCATTCACCTGTATCAATGCAGAGACCAGGGTGCTGCTGAGTTAGAGGCAGGAGAGGCGAAGGTGGGAGGGACCATAGGTGCCAACTCCCTGGGGCCCTGGGTGCCCAAGCACCCACAAAATTCCACATGTAGGGGCCAGGCACACACACATTTTGGTGCCAGGGCCATGCACGCTGCATGGCACCCACAGCCCCGGGCACCCATGGTCGCAGGGCCAAGTTGGAACTCCTTGGAGGGACTTCTCTTCCCCGCTCCCCTTCCTCTACTGCTATGGCAATGTTCTAAGTATCAGGATTCATAGGCTGTGCTGGACTTCTATTGGCAAGGAGCTCCACGCTAATAGCTTTGTCCTTGGTAAAGATTGACCGAAACTCAGGAGCATGGACGACCACCAAGTATACCCCATCAGAAGTTTTCAGTGGTGGATTATAAGGAAGCAAGTGATCCTTAAGGCTCTTTGGGTCCAAGTTGTTTTGGGCTCTGTGAACTAATACAGTAATTTTTGAACATGGCCCAGTTAGCAACCAATATAAGCTGAACGACTCGGTGTATTTGAGTATGAAGAAACCACTTTTGATTTGTACATTATCCATAACAGCCCTTCCAATTTGTGTTTGTTTGGATTCTTAGCCTAAATGTGCAATGGACCTTTGGCCAAGGCATTTCTTAAAGCAGGGGCTCCTTGCTCTTCATAACATAAAGAGGACATTATACGATCTATACCTCAGTGAGATCACTCTTCAAAAGACCAGTAGCTGGGACAAAGGGGCCAACCTTTAGGAGAAGGAGAAAGTACAGCCTGTGCTCTGCTCATTGCATGAAAACCATCATATCGAGCCTGGATATCTCCCAAGTGTATTTTTAATCTGTATTTCCACCTTAGATATCATAAAAGCTACATGCTGATCTCAAAGAAAATGAAACTTTTCCATTTCTTTCCTTCTGCTGTTCTCCCTTACTCCTCCGTTCAAACTACAATGAATAATGATTTTATAAACCATTGACTGAAATTCCCCAGCGTTACGATCTTTGTGCTGTTTTGTTTGAAAGCCATGGGAAATCTCACACATCTGGAAGCAGCAGGTAGCTCACACCACAATCAAGCAGTGAGTTTTTTGGTGGCTCTAGTCATTGTATAATGAAGCCACTTAAATTCCATTGAAGTAACTGGAATATAGGCAGCCTGACAACATGAAGACTTGCAGCCTGTTTCTCTATAGTTTACATCCTGTTTTTGAACTCAGTCCATCCATATGTAGATGACTCAGGATGGAAACTGAGTCATCTGGCAGGGCAGAATCAAGCCTTTACAAACAGTAGAGAACTCCCACCCCTACAGAAAAAAGTGGGGTTAAATTAACCCCCTATATCAGCCTTCCCCAGCCTGGTGTCCTTCCTTAGCCACCTAAACCAGTATTGTCTTCTCTTACAAGGACTGACAAAGGTCTTTCCCATCACTGGTACATGAGATCCTTTTAACTGGGAATGCCAGGGATTGAACCTGGAACCAGCTGGTCACAAAGCTTATGCTCTCCTACTGGGCTGTTGTCTCTCTTCACTTTTACAACATTCATAAGAACATAAGAACAGCCTGCTGAATTAGGCCAGTTGCTCTTCTATATATTTTTTATTTTAAGTTTTTACAAATATTGTTTACATTCAAATATAATCAGTTTTTTACATATCTAGGATTCCCTGAATCCTTGGACTTCCCTCCACCCTCCCGTGGTTTCCACAGTATTTCATTTTATACTGCACCTTATAATATTATCCAAATTGTATTCAAATTTCCATTTATAACCATAGAATTATTACATTACAAGTGTTATGTTAATCCTGCTAACGTTTTTAACTGTGTACAGTGTTCTTTAAGATAATTTATAACCCCCCCCCCCAATTCTTTATTAAATTACTTATCTTCTTGGTTTCTTATTCTCCCTGTCAATTTTGCCATTTCAACATAGTCCATGATCGTGAAAATCCATTCTTCTCTGGTTGGAACTTTATCATCTTCTAGCCCAGCCCCTTGCTTTCATAGTGACCAACCAGATGACCAGGAGAAGGCCGCAAGGCGGAGCCAAGCACACCAGCATTCTCCCCTCCTGCAGTTTCTAGCAACTGCCATTCTGCATTCTGGATCCTGGGATTTTATTTGGGGATTCGTTTTATTGAAAGCACAAACTTGAAACATCTCAGACTTGGAGGTCTCACAACTCTTTACTCATTCTAGCTTCAATTGCTTTAATAAAAGGATTGAACAAATCTACTACTACTACTACTACTACTATTTTTGCATGTTAAAGGTACTGGTTTATTTCACAGCAGTTCAATGTAGTGGCATTTTAAACTGGTTTTTAACTTGTATTTTAACTAATTGGTTTTTATATTTTATTGTGATTTTTGTTGATGTTAGCCGCCCTGAGCCCGGTCCTGACTGGGGAGGGCGGGGTATAAATAAAAATTTATTATTATTATTATTAGTGTCCACACACAAATCTATTATTATTACATTTGTATCCTACCTTTTCTCCAAGGAATTCAAGGTGGTATGCACACTTTCCCTCCTCTCCATTTTTTCCTCACAACAGCCCTGTGAGGTAGGTTAGGCTGGGAGATAATGAATAGACCAAGGTCGAACCCTTGTCTCTCAGGTCTCAATCAGCACTCTAACAACTACACCACAATGGCTCATAACACATGTACGACACCTAGGTAGATCAACCATTGGGTTTCTGCCACCATGATAGCTAATTGGACCTTCAGTGTTCAGAGGCGTTATTTCACTGGACACCAATTGCTGGGGAGCAACAACAAGCAATTGGACTCTTGCCTTCAAAGCCTGCTTGTGAGTTTCCCAGAGGCATATGATTGGCCACTCTAGGAAATGGGATGCTGGGCTAGATTAACCTTTAGTCTGATCCCACAGGATTCCTCCCATGTTCATAAGAAGATCCTAGAACAGATGGTTAGTATGAATAAAAACTTGCCAAATCTCAGAGAATAGCCAACATTGTGAACATGCATCCACCCAGTATCTAAAAACATGTTCTGAATTCAGACTGATTAATCTGTCCTGCCTTTTCTAAGTGCTGCATATTCATTAGTTGTTCATTAGCCCCAATGGGCCTGGGTAACATCAGTCTAAATACCAACCCTGTAGAACAAACTCCAAATTTTTCCATGGAAAGATACTATTACTTTAACAGAGGCTGATGTTTGTATTATGCAGTGTTATTGATTTCTCTGGATGAGCATCTATTTAGATTACAGGAAAAACACACGCTGTTCAAGGCATTCCGAAGCTGAGAGTCAGGAACTTGGAAATTGACAGATTACTGAACTTGCTGGGCAGGACTGCACACAACAGCATGATGGTTGCTTCCCAAAAAAAATTCTTTTAGACCTGTGTGTTATATAAAACTCCATCAGAGTCATCAGAATGACTTTGAATGTTGTCACCTCCAGCGATCTTTCTGGGTTGATCCACTGAGAAGGATAATGGGCTTCTTTTGAAACAGGATGGAGAATGTTTGAAACTTTTTCATTCCTTCTGGGAAACAGCCTGAGGCCCACATACTAGTGGTAGGAGGAACTGGAGGCAAAAGTGGGTGAAGCTATAAATGTCATACCCGCCAACTGCCCCAGAAAAACTGGGACATCCTCTTTCCCCTCCGCGAAAGTATGGTGGCCATTTTGGACGCCTTGTTCTCATGCGTTTGGGGGCCAAGATCTCGCAGGTCATGTGACTTGTATGGGATTTTGGACCCGGAAGATAGTGTCCCTGATTTGGGCCGTGTTGTGTTGGAGAGTATGGAATGTAAACGTTACTTTAGTAGAGTGGGCTACTTTCCAAACACACTCATGCGCTCCTCTCTGTTGTCCATCCAAACAAGGAAGAGGCATGAACAGAGTTCCATAATGCATTCTTGACAGGCAAAAGCCTGGAGATGCCGTTAAAATAGCCTGAGAAAGGGAATATGGGGTCAGAGGTCAGAAAGAGAGGTGCAGAGGGCTGCATTCGGCTCCTGGGCCTGATGTTGCCTACCCCTGGCCCCAAAGCAGTGAATCATCAACTCCCTTATTGCAGCCCTAAACGCAAACTAGGTAAAAGGAAGTGGGCTTAAGCCCTTTTCACTTGATATATTGATCACATAGAGAAGTGGAGGGGTTCCTACACAGCACCCCTGCCCCTGCACTGTGTGCATTCTATACATTCCACTGACTGCATAGAAACGATGCTCATGTAAGTGAATGTGTGCAGGGCTCTCTTTATGCAGATGAGAACTTTGGAAAATGAGTTTCTTCACAGAGGGAGGAAAAAGAGCTGTACCTGCAGGGCCTCTAATATGTCTCTTGCTTCAATCTTGGATTTACGGATGTGTGTTTCAGATTCCCATTTTTTCAGATCTTCAGTTCACTTCTCTACATTTCCACATTAGTTTGCATTTGAAAAGTCCTCATGAAAATTCACCAGCATTTTAGTGTGAATTTCTCCCCCCCCACACACACACACATTTTGTATGCAATTTTGCCTACTATGCACATTTTTGAAAAGTAATTTCCACTAATAAGATGTATTTTTGCATGCTAAGAATTTTATTTTTTGCCTTCAGATGTCTTCTCTTTATTTTAAATTATTTTTATTATTTTCCAATTAAACAATTTTAACAAATCAAAAAACAAAACATCTTTTATACAATTTGCTCCGCCGAGCTTTGACTTCCCTCCTTCCCTCCCGTCAGCAGGTTTTCTAGTCCATTCTTTTCCCTGCAGTTTCTTTCTTTCACCTCTTAACAATGTCATAGGGTTATTCCAGTCCCGCTAGTGTCTTCAAACTTCCACGGTTCAATCTTAAATAATCCACAAATTTACTCCATTCTCTTTGGAATTTCGCTTCGTCCTGGTTTCGGACCTTGCTGGTCAGTTTCGCAAGTTCAGCATATTCTACCATCTTCATCTGCCACTCCTCTATCGTCGGTATTTCCTGCGTCTTCCATCTCTGGGCTATCAATATTCTAGCCGCAGTTGTTGCATACATAAACAATCTCTGATCATTTTTAGCAATTTCCTCCCCCATTATGCCCAGCAAAAAAGCTTCTGGCTTTTTGGGGAAGGTATATTTAAACATCTTTTTTAATTCATTACATATCAATTCCCAAAACATCTTCATGCTAAGAAATTTGCCTCTAAGAAGTTGCCATGGGAAACTTCATATTTCCTAACTTCGTACGCTACATTCATGCATGCAGCGGGACTTTTCAAGTCAATTGAAATGAATGTAGAAAAGTAATTTAAACATTCTCATTTATTATGCTGTCTTCCTGACTAAAAGCCTGCAAATTCTGTAATGACAGAAATAAGTGCCATCAATAAGCAGTTAATCATCTATAGACCTTGGTTAGCTGAAAGCAGCCAAAACAAGACAAAGTGTGAATATTTGTCTGAGAAGTCACAACACATACCCAAAAGCTCTCATACGGCATATATGTGCACAAATTGTAGCACAGAGGTCTCCTTTAAAAGCGAGGGGAGTAAAACGCACATCATTAGATCTGGGAAGTTTCAATTGCCCTAATGAATGTTTGTTGATTTAGCTCCTCCGGTTTTGCTTTCCTGCTCTTAAGAATGAATCAGAGCCAAGGCTAAATAGTGTCTCAGTCAATGTGAAAGACGGAAAAGCCAAGGTCTTGTGCAATTGGGTTTTTATGCGTGCACACACACAAACACACACACACACACACACACACTCCCTAGAAGTTACCATTTCATTGAAAAAGAGAGGTTAAAAATATAAGCAGCAGCAACACCACACACACACACACACACACACACACACAGAGAGAGAGAGAGAGAGAGAGAGAGAGAGAGAATCCTACAGTAATGTTGAGACCTAATAAAGAAACTCAGTTATGACCATCCTTAATATAGGGGTGGTCAACACTGTGCCTGCCAGATAAGGATGAGAGAATCTGTCAATGTTGGTTTCTCTCCATTTCTCATTTTTCCAACCCATTTTCTTCAGTTCCCCAATTGCCACATCAGTTTCTGATTTTTTTTTAAAAAAAAAAATCCGCATGAAAATTATCAGCACATCAGTGCAAATTTCTCCAGAAATGCATGCAATTTTGACTAAGGTGCATACTTTTGCAAGCAATGTTTTCTAACATAACAAGCTTTGGTATGTCATTTTCCCCAAATGAACCCAGCAGGCAGCTGCAAGACACCATTTTAAACTGCCCCCAAATATGTGTAATTGACCTAGATGCTGTGTGCTGTGCGCCTTTGCATGTGGGATGGCCCTGGCCTCAAGCCTAGAGGAGAATGGGCCAGCTGAATCCTGAAGAACCGACCAGGAGGCTAGCAGTCAGTAACCTGTGGTACCCTTGCTAGGACCCTCACAGACACCTTTCCCCAAGCCCAGTTTGTTTGAGGAGTCTACACCTGTCCAAAGGAGCAGAGAGCACATGAGATAGGAGCTCCCAGCCTATATTACCTTCAAGTTGGGGGCAGGGGTTGACCCTCTAAGGAATCACAGTCTTTTGGTAATAAGGGAGGGATCGTCTGGGCTCATAAGGTTCAATTCTACTCTTGAATGGAGGAAATTGCCCACTTAGAGTTTGTCATGGCATTGCCTTGCCTCAAGGGTAACTGCAGGGGACAAAGCAGGACAGGGGCACAGGACAGGTGTTTGTAGCAATGTCCCCTCCTCAGGTGCTCCAGCAACTGTCTGAAGGTGTCGAATCTTGTTATCAAGCTTGCCTGGGTCATTCTGGGTATTAAAGTGTGTAGGTTGATCATTAGGGAAGTTGGCGAGTAGATGATTCTGACTTAAGGCAGGAGAATTTGCTAGATGGCCTTTGGTTTCTTTCCAACTCTTATGATTCATTTTCTGAACACACCTGAAGCTGGAAACAAGGCTGTAAAGTTAGCCCCGAAGTCACAGCCTGAGCCTGCAAAAGATAAAGTGGTGGTGACGATAACTTTTTATGGGGCCAATCGATGGTAGTAAATGTGTACAAGCACTGGAGCAAAATGTGTGCTTTGAGGACTTCTACAGTCTAGCGTCAACAAGGCTGCAATTCAATGGATGTTGTGAGAAAGATTCTCAATCTTAATGATGAGAAAACTCTTTGAGAGCAAGCACAGCCCACAGGAATGTTGGTAGGATTTGAAATATGGCCCAGAAGGGGTGATGGAAAAAGCTAGACATATAGTATACTTCACACAGAACTTCCTTGTGAATTGGTCAGGGTCACTGCAGGTTACGCTCAGTGACATTTAGGCCACATACACATTTAAAGCACCAAAATACTACTTTAAACAGGCATAGCTCTGCTCAAAGAATTCTGGGAGCTATTCCCCACCAGTGTTTTGTTTTAAGCAGGACATCCCAGATCACAGAAACCAATCCTGGCTTCTGTTTGGATCCCAGAATGTCCCATGTTTTGGCCTGGTGCTCTGGTGTGAGCCTTCACCAGAGATGATTGTCAGAGCACCAGACTGGAAGGTGCACCCCTCCTGACAAACCCCGATTGTGGGGATGAAGATGTTGGAGGGTGTGAGAAGCTGTACTTTGCTATGGTTCTTGAGAGACATTAAAAGGTAAAGGTAAAGGACCCCTGACCATTAAGTCCAGTCACAGACGACTCTGGGGTTGCGGCGCTCTTCTCGCTTTATTGGCCAAGGGAGTCAGTGTTTGTCCGCAGACAGTTTTTCTGGGTCATGTGGCCAGCATGACCAAGCCGCTTCTGGTGCAACGGAACACTAAAACTAGAGCAGCGCACGGAAATGCCGTTTACCTTCTGCCAGAGCAGTACCTATTTATCTACTTGCACCTTTTTTGGCGTGCTTTCAAACTGCTAGGTTGGCAGGAGCTGGGAACAAGCAACAGGAGCTCACCCCATTGCGGGGATTCGAACCGCCAAGGCTCAGTGGTTTAATCCCCTCACAGAGTTACAATTTCCATAGTGGTTTAACAATCAATCACTCTTCACAGGGAATTCAGGGAATTACTGCAGAATGTTTCAGTGGTGTCCAAACTTTTTTCAAAGAGGGCCAGATTTGATGAAATGAAGGGCCTTGAGGGCCGACCAAAGGGCTGATCAAAGTTGTTGACCTTTTTTTAGGGTTGAAGTTGTCGAGGTTTTTGTAGGATTTTACCCCAGGAAAAAAAACTGCCACAGGGGGCAGGATTAGACTCCCGAAACGGACTTTGGACATGCCTGGTTTAAAGTGTATTATAGTGTTTAAAATGTATTATGTGCATGTGGCCTAAGTTTTTGACACAACAAGTTTTGGTACATCTGGAAAGGGCAAAAACACCCTTGAGGTGTTTTCAGGGGCCAAAACTAGAGTGATTTTGTGTGGACTTACCTTTAAATACATGATACAAGTAAAAAACAAGTAAAAACAAATGCTTGGTCAGTGCTTGACTGCGTTTAGCCTCCTGGCGGTGTTTCCCTTTGAAATTTGGGACGGTATGGCCAATGGCAATGCAATGTCAAGTAGCACACTTCCTGGGGGAAATTATTGAGGAGGGGGGGAAGGTGGCTATCCCCAGTGGCAGATGCCCTGAAGGCCAATAATATCCCTCTACTTTCAAGGAGGAGGAGTGGTCCTGTGAAAGTTGTGGTGGCGGCTTAGTCAGCCTTGAATTTATGTAGACTTGTAGCTCCTGTAAGTGGTATTTCCTGGTGTGCATTGCGAAAGACACACAAGCAAGCGTGTGATTCAATATATAAAGTACACGGTGGAAAATAAGGAAGTACCAAGGTATCTAAGTACAATCAACCCCTTTCATTTCATACCTGTCAGCAGTTTTAAACCAGATAAGCTCCATTGTCTGGATATCTCTAATCCAAGTTGTCTGGAATCCATCGTAGGGTGGATGGCAGCCAATAAACTGAAGCTCAACTCAGATAATGGTTATACCGTTTACCACAAAGCTAGGATTCATCATGGTGGGGTTACACTTACCTTAAAGGATCAGGTTTTCAGCTTGAGGAAGGGATCTGTGGGTAGGTGCTCAGATATCCTCTGCGGCTGATAGCACTTTCCTCCTCACAGCTTCAGCTGATTTGCCAACTGCGGCCATTTCTGGAAAAGTGGCCATGCGCCCTCCTTTGCTGAGCACAGACCTCTGTTTGAAAAGCTGTCCAATCATGTCCAATTTAATGATAAAGAACAATAAGAAGGGAGACTTGAACCCTTGGAGTTGCCCATCTGGATTACAGACTGAGCAGGCATTCAGGTTATCTTGGTACAGCCTTCCCCACTATGGTGAGATGCACAGTGTTTTTATTTCAATTTAATTGCATCCATACATATAAACTGGCAGGTGCAAACATTATGCAAATCAGCATCTTATTTCACCATTTTTGTTGTTGCTTAGTAAGTGGCCTGCTTTGCATGACCTGCCACAGTTATGTATGCCCTGACCAGTGCTTTTTTTTCTAGAAAAAAACAGTGCCAGTACTCACCATGTAGTTGTTGCAGTAAGTGCCACACTTTTTCACACACACACGAGGTGCCGGTACTGTGTACCCTTAGTACCCCCTGGGGGGGAGGCACTGGCCCTGACAATGGCTAGATTGAGTGATGACAATGCACTCTTCACAGAGTGTCAACAGTAGATTCTCTCCCATTGCTAGCAGCAGCACCCTTGGCAAATAGCCATGTTTGTCAGGATTGTGGTAATGGAATTAATGTTAAACTTACTGTCCATACCTGCTGGATTCCATGTTTCCAATCCATCCACTAGCTGATTTTCTTGGCTTTTTTAAAAAAAGAAATGCATGCAATGCTATGTCTGGTTTGGCTGTAAATGAAATTCTGTGTACATGCAATGAAAAATGGATGTAAACATTTGAAAGGACAATTTAAACCCTGTACTTCCCCAATCTCCTTTTTCATTCCCTCACCGCAGACACCTTTTCTTTCTTTTGGTTTCCATTGGTTGCAGTAATGACTGCTTCCCATTGAGGCTGATAGGGCAGAAAGCAGGGAGGCCAACAGTAGGTGGCGCCAGAGCCAATGGCAGTCAGAGCCAACTGATTCTAGTTGGGTCCCCATTCTCTTCCCTGCTGAGTTCTACAACACTTGGACTAAGGAGGAGGAAACTGACATCCAGGGCCACCCTCTTGACTGGTAGGCCAATAGGCAGGTGGAGGCTGGCTAAAGTTGGATGGGCAGTGCTCTATTTGCCCTAATAGACCAGCCTACAATGGCTGCTTGGTTCCCCTTAAAGAAGGGATGGAGACCCCTTGGCCCTCCAGAAGCTGCTGAAGTCCAGCTTCAATCTTCCCAAACCATTCTTCATGCTGGCCGAGGCTGATGAAAGCTGGAATCCAACGACATCTGATTCCCTACCCTTGCTTTCAAGGCACCAGAATTTTCTCTGAGAAATTCTCCTGTGGCCAGAAATCAACAAAAGCAGCACTTTCCCTGCTGGGCAACGAGGTGACTGTGTGAAAAGCGGGAACTTCCCTGTAGTTCTGGCCATTCAATGTATTTATATTAACCACAGTTGGATTTTTGCGGCTACAGTATCATAACACAGCATTGCCCAAGATGAGGAAACTGCAAACAGACCAGACAGCCAAGCCAAGCCCTGACTAAATAAACTGTCATAAATTGACAACGGTTGAATTTGTCATGTTCTTTAATTCTCTAGCCTCTGATTTCCATCTATTAGGGACCACATCTCCCTTTTCCTTTCTACCTAGCTTGCAATAGTCAGTTTGTCTATAGGTGAGTTGTGCTGTCAGCTCTGGATACATAGCTGTAAAGCAGAGCAGTTGTCCCCCAAACTGGTGATCGTTGTGGAGAAATTCTCCACCAGTTCTCGTGAATTCCCTATTCAAAACTTCTCTGCCAGTGAAAAGCCATTTTCAATTCACTCAGCCTATTTCTTCAACCTGAGGGGATGTGTCCCTTTATAATTATGCCCTTTCCCATAATATATAAACAAACTCCCTCCCCACACGGGGAAGCGAATCTGTCAGTTTCAGTTCCCCTCAGTTTCTCATTCCCACTGTTTAAGTTCGGTTCTTCACAGTTCCATGTTGGTTTGGGATTTTTTTATATTTTAAAGTTCTCATGAAAACCCATCTGCATAGTGTGAATTTCTCCTTTTCAACCAGTCCTTTGGATATATCCTTTTAAATGTGTTTGTGGGAAGGGATGGGGAAGGGCGTTATTGGTTTGGTTTGTTGTTGTTGTTTTTATTATTATTATGCATTTTGTGTTTTTGTGTTGTATTTTTATGCTGTGAACTGCCCTGGGATTTACAGATGAACAGCAGTATAAAAATGTTACAATGATAAAAAATTCTGTATGTGATTTTGCCTAATATAATGCATTTTGTTTAATATAATGCATTCTAGAGAGATAAAATGAGGCAATAAGGCTGTTAATAGTTGCCATCCATGCACCGTCTTCACTTGGTGTTTGAAGAAGTATAGAGCAAGGTTCAGTCTTGGAGATCTCATCCTGTATTGTATGGAGAATTGTACTATTTTCATCCTGGCCTTTGCTTCTTTCTCATGTAAAAAAGGTAAAAGGTAAAGGACCCCTGGATGGTTAAGTCCAGTCAAAGGCGACTATGGGGTTGTGGTGCTCATCTCGCTTTCAGGCCCAGGGAGCCGGCGTTTGTCCACAGACAGCTTTCCCAGTCATGTGGCCAGCAGGACTAAAAGGCTTCTGGCACCAACGGGACACCGTGACAGAAACCAGAGCACACGGAAACACTGTTTACCTTCCCGCCACAGCAGTACCTATTTATCTACTTGCACTGGCGTGATTTTGAACTGCTAGGTTGGCAGGAGCTGGGACAGAGCAACGAGAGCTCACTCTGTTGTGGGGATTCGAACCGCCGACCTTCCGATCGGCAAGCCCAACAGGCTCAGTGGTTTAGACCACAGCGGCACCTGAGTCCCGATCTGTTTCTCATGTATATGCATATTAATGCCACTCTTCATTGGGTTCCTGTGAGTTGGCCTTTGGGTTACTTTTAGCTGGGGATCTCTTCCTTTGTTTTTTTGTCATAAGGAACCCTGTGCCAGTGTAATTTATGGGCATTTGATCTAAATGAATACTTGTCCTAATAAGAACATAAGAAGAGCCTGCTGGATCAGACCAATGTCCCATCTAGTTCAGCACCCTGTTCTCCTGGTGGCCAACCAGGTGTCTGCAGGAAACCCTTAAGGAGGATCTGAATATGAGAGCACTCTCCCCTCCTGTGGTCTCCAGCAACCAGTGCTTTTCTTCTAGAAATAAAGGTGCCGGTACTCACCACGAAACTGTCACAGTAAGTGCCATACTTTTAACCAGTGCTTATCTTCTAGGAAAAAAGTTGTTGGTATTGCATACCCTTGAATATCCCCAGTAAAAAAGCACTCCCAGAAACTGGTATTCCGCTGTGAAGGCAGAGCATAGCCATGATGGCTTATACCCAGGGGTAGGCAACCTAAGGCCCGTGGGCTGGATGCGGCCCAATCGCCTTCTCAATCCAGCCCACGGAGGGTCTGGGAACCAGCGTGTTTTTACATGAGTAGAATGTGTCCTTTTATTTAAAATGCATCTCTGGGTTATTTGTGGGGCCTGCCTGGTGTTTTTACATGAGTAGAATGTGTGCCTTTATTTAAAATGCATCTCTGGGTTATTTGTGGGGCATAGGAATTCGTTCATTCCCTCCCCCCCCCCCCAAAAAAAGTATAGTCTGGTCCACCACATGGTCTGAGGGATGGTGAACCGGCCCATGGCTGAAAAAGGTTGCTGACCCCTGGCTTATACCCATCAATAGCCTATCTAGTAGGTCTGTGATGTATCCACTGCAAGAGCCATATCAGGATTTGTTTTAACCCTGACGTGGAGTGTGTATTCTCCAGCCTACAGCCCGTGAGGTCAGTTGCTTGTCCTGAACAAAATCTGTGATTTGCTGACAGACGTTGCAGAGTCTAGCAAGCAATAATAAAAGCTGCCAACTTTCGTTTACGACTGAGAGAGAGACTGCTAACAACAACAGAAGAAATACGGGCTGTGCGCTCGCAATCAAATTACCCATAGCTTTGCGTCATGTCCAATTAGCAGCAAAATGTTATTCCATGAAAGCAAACTTCTCATATATCTCCATAATCGTGCGCATTGAAAAACATGCAGGCAGTAAGAACCGGTGAATCTTAATAGCACCAGCAAACCCCGCATGAGTTTTAGCGAGCTGGGAAACAAATAATAAAGCCAAACGAAAAAATAATAAAACAAAACTATAAAAAACATCAGTGACGTCTTGCTGGTGTTGTATAAACATCTTAGCTCTGGGAGTTAGCGTGGCGATTCTTAACTTCATGACGTAAGAAAAGGCAATGATTGGATCGAGCAGTTGTCATCACTTCAACAATGGGGAAGTAAAGTGTGAGGTTACTAGGACAATCAATGCAATGAGATACAAGGGTCACATTTTATTGCAAATGACATTGAACAAATCTCATTCTCCAAATACATACACGGGGGGTGGGGATGATAAGGGAATGCTGCTATAAAATGCATAGATTTCTTACTATATATTTAAAATCTAAGGCTGTCATCACTCTCTGCAGTTTGCATGTCTGCCAATAGAGGGCCAAGCCAACTCCAGCAGGAGAGCAAGGAAGCAGCTGATGGCAGGGGACTCAAGGGAGCTGTTTAATGGAGGGGAGGGGAGTTCACCAAGTGGTTTAGCAAGGCCCTCTTGGCAGTGCCGCCCTCTGTTCAATGCAGCTGCAGTGAGTTTTAACAGCGGGGAGAGAGGTGTTTCACAGCACCGTTTAGCAAGTACCTCTGCAAAGTGCCTCCTATCTCCTTTAAAAGAGATTGGGGTGAGCTGTGAAGGGAGTGGCTTGGAGCAAGTGTTTAGGGGAGGGGAGATCTGTGAGGGGTCGTGATGTGCAGAGGGAGGGGCTTGGTCAAATGGGTGGAAAGAGTGGTTGGCACAGGGGTTGGCAGACAGTCTTGGCAAGCAGAACAAACCATTCCTAGAGTGGTTTTACAATCAATTCCTCTTCCCCTGCAACTTTGGGAACTATAGGTCTGTCATATGTCTGGATGACCGGGGGAAATTTCTGAAAGGCAGTGCTTTGCCCTGGATCTTAGAGAAGTCAATTTAAAAAACAAAACAAAACGTTATTTGGCTTTGGGGCTTGTCAGAAAGAAAGAAACTGAACTTTTCTTTTTAGGGAACTCATTGTAATGCCTATTGGAGGGTAACCCCACCTAACATAAACAACTTGAAAGCCAAGTGAGCTGGTGTAGAACCACTGGATTCCCCCCCCCCAAAAAAAAGTGTACAACCAAAGGTACACACCACTCAAACAAGGTAGGGGGGAGTTTCTGTTCCAGCTGGTTGCTGTGAGAATTTTGGGCTTTCAGAACTGGTATTCAATCCTGAGTTTGCTTGTTTTCCTCATCCCTCCTCATCCCTTTTTTCCTTTTGTGTTGTGCCTTTTA
Organism: Darevskia mixta; assembly: GCA_034641385.1. Classification (NCBI taxonomy): domain Eukaryota; kingdom Metazoa; phylum Chordata; class Lepidosauria; order Squamata; family Lacertidae; genus Darevskia; species Darevskia mixta. Next base: position 1,109,203 of record JAWWNH010000062.1, on the reverse strand, counting down.
GATTGTTAGCTGGAGACCAGGGACTGCCTTGCTTGCTGTTGAACTTTTGTAAGCTGTTCTGGGAGACCTTTCTGGCTGAAGTGTGGGTGAAAATGTTCTAAACACGAGCTAGTAAGTTATAACTGGGAAAGGCCTTAAGGTGAAGAAAATGATTCCCTCCCTATTGTCTCCATATCCCATTTGTAGGCTTCCTAGAGATATTTAGTTGGCCACTGCTGGAAACAGGATGTAGGAGTAGATTGGTCTATTCCCATATTCTCTCATTCTAAGATCCTTTTGTCCACTTGCAAAAGAAACAACTCCCTCCCCCTGGCATAAATGCTGAGGCCAAGGAGAGAGCAAAATTAATTTTTACCCATGGCAGCCAGATAGTTTCAGCCAGACCTGGCTGCTCTACTTTAACATCATTATTATTACTATCTGAAAGCACCCAGACTGTTGGGTTGTTGCAATCGAGACGCATGTTTGGCTCGTGGGCCTTCTGCTATCTCTTCCAAACAATGTCAGCTTTTAAACCTTAAGCTATTAGTTGGCCATGGCGAAACAATTTCATGTGGTTTCTGCTCCAGCAGTTCTCTTCCCAAGTGATTTTCAACATGGGGCATCTCTTTTGTGTTTCTGCTCTGATCCGTTGCCAGTCAAATTACTCCATGAGTATTTTATCCATTTACATCTTTTATAGCCAGAGTTTAATATGGTTCTAAGCTGACCTTTCCCAGCATCGTTCTATAAGTAACAGACCAATTATTATTTTTCAATTGTGTAAGAAAACACGATACATAATGAGGAGCGCTACAGAGTTCCAGCTGTTGGCTTTGGGAGAATCATCCCCACGATTATTTTATTTGCTGCGGTGATTAGCGTCATACCACTTTCATTTGCGGCTTAACTTTAGGGCTAATTCCTGCGAACAAATAGATTTTTCATCCATTTCTCAACACCATTCTGGCGACATTTCCTGTAACTGGACAACCCTGAGAAGGTGTTGATGCAACGGTGCTGACAAGGGAGATGCAAGTCTGTGATTCCCATAATAGGAACTTGCATTTTGATTTCTAGGGTCATTGAGAATGCTGGGCTCTCATCCGCATCACTTCCCATAATCTATCTGAACAAGAATCCCAGCATGACAAAATAAAAGCACAGAAAGAGCATATTACTTACACAGGCCTTAGCTTCCCGCCTCCTCAAAGATCTTCCTAAAATCTGTGAAATGGGACTTCTATTATAATTCTCAGCATACTCACCCAACCAGTTCCTAGGATTCTTTGAGGAGAGCCACGACAGTTACACTGGCATAGAATGGATATAAGTGTACATCATCAATAGATGCATCAAAGAAAGGATCTAGTGCAGGGTTTCTCAAACCTGGGTCTCCAACTGTTTTTGGACTACAACTCCCATCATCCCTAGCTAGCAGAACCAGTGGTCAGGGATTATGGGAACTGTAGTCCAAAACTCATTGAAGACCCAAGTTTGGGAAACCCTGATCTAGTGAAAGATGGCTCCTTGGTCATTTAACACTGTGTGGCCTTGTATATTTAGATGTATGAGAAGTGCCTGTGTTACGGCGGGCTTGTGAAGGATCCTTTTTTATTGTTGTTATGTACTGAGTTGAATAGGATCCAAAATGCAGCAGTCTGATTGGTCCTAGAACAATAGGATTCAGAATTCAGCAATCTGATTGGTCCACAGGAGCCACCCAATCCAGCTCCAGGTGGAAGTGAATCCGCAACCTGATTGGCCTACAGGAGTATCCTGGAATTAGCCAATCACGTGGGGCCCATTGTGTAAATAATGTATATAAAGCAGATGTTCTGGGGAAACTTTCATTCCTCACTACTACCGGTATGAGCTGAATAAAGAGCATGAAATCCACACTCGACTCCAAGTATATTTCAATTATCATAGACAATGCTCTAAGAGGACTCCAGAAAGAAAAGCTCAGGATACATATGGCTGCATCAGTTCTGTGGCCCGAAACAGTGAATGCCACCATCTGGTTTTTAGCTTGTTTATCCATTTCTTTGGCATGTTGTCTTCTCCACCTCAAACTTTCTGGAGGAGGAAAACATGTTTGAAACATAAAACTCTTAAAAATATTAAAACATGGATCTGAACCACATCTGAATGGTGCTTGGGCCCCTTCTCGGGGAATGGATATATCAGTTTTTCCAGTCCATGATTTGTAGCCAAAGCAGCACTAACTCACAATCTCGTAAGTGCTATGGGTTTTGGTTGTGGACTTTGTCCCCTCTTTTCCCCACATGGCCACATGCTCCCTAAATTGGTTCTAGGGGTTCCCCCATTTCTGCATTAACCTGTGATGGTTGTTTTTTAAAAAACAAACAAACAAATAAACAAACTCCACTTAAAAAAAAACCTACTTAGATATTATTTTATCACACACAAAAATTGTTAGAAACAAATAAGGGGGAAACACACACTGGTAGGGAAAATAGGGACACTTCAGGATCATATCAGAAGCAGGGGTGGTTTTCATAATTCTGGGACTGTCCCTGGAAAGTCGGGACACTTGGGTATGCATTTTGCATTTCACTGACCTTCGTATTTTTAATTTTGGCTCATAGTCAGAGTAATGTGATGATATCCGAAGAATACAAGGCAAGCAATCTTATATGATATGGGGAAGAAAGAGAGGAATGAAGGAAAGTAGGGGTTGCTGTTTGAGCTACTGTTGAATGTGTAGTTTGGGTCTATTTCAGTACTTGAGCATGTACATAAATGAGAGACTTTCTTCCCGGGACACTTCTGTAAATAGGCCTTGGGTGACATACAATTGAGGAGATAGCATCACCGTTATGATCAAGTTAATTAGAGTGCTTTAGTTTTCAGTGAAGCAGCAGTAAATCAGAAGCGAGTGGTTCTGAGGATTGCAAATCTAGTGATCTGGGGAGTGGAGTACACTTATACTTCTGAGTCGTAGCAAGTTCTGGAGTGACAAGGGAGGTGCTACAGTTTAGCCTGCCAAAAAAAGCCTGGCGGTCTGCTGTATAGCTTGAAGAAAGAACTTTTTGTACAATCCAGTCCAATAATTTATCATCTGGCAGCTATAGTGATGTGAATCTCAGTAGTCTGAACAAGCAGAGAACCAAAATATAAAGGAGAGCCAACAAAACTGCAAATGTTCCTTCACTTTCGGATCAAACCTGTGAGAAGCCACTGGGTTTCACAAGCTTCCATCTGGAAGATATGAAGAGATTCCTGACTGCTCACATAACATCTCCCCGTTAACCTCTTCACAAAGGGCCACACTTGCACACTTCCCTACATGAAGATCACATTTGTGAGCACATCACTTTATTTGCTGCCTCATACTAGGTCAAACTGTTTGTCCATTGAACCCTGCACTGTCTATTCCAGATGGCTGTGGACATTCTGCTTCCCCACAATAGCAGGGTATTTCTAGACTGTAATTATTATTATTATTATTATTATTATTATTATTATTATTATTTATGCCCGTCCATCTGGCTGGGTTTCCCCAGCCACTCTGAGCAGCTCCCAACAGAATATTAAAAACACGATAAAACATCAAACATTAAAAACTTCCCTAAACAGGGCTGCCTTCAGAAGTCTTCTAAAAGTCAAGTAGTTGTTTATATCCTTGACATCTGATGGGAGGATGTTCCACAAGGCAGGTGACACTACTGAGAAGGCCCTCAGCCTGGTTCCCTGTAACCTCATTTCTTGAAGTGAGGGAACTGTCAGAAGGCCCTCAGAGCTGGACCTCAGAGTCCGGGCTGAATGATGGGGGTGGAGACGCTCCTTCAGGTATACTGGGCCAAACTATTTTCAGGTGGGTTCTAGACTCATTCAGGTTGCACAACTATAGTTGATTGGGAGTTCTGGCACAATAACCCCCCCCCAAAAAAAAAATCTTGGGAACTGTAGCTTAGCCCTCACAGCACTACAATTCCCAGCACCCTTAACAAACTACAGTTCCCAGGATTCTTTGGGAGGGAGACTTGTGTGCTAAATGTTCTTTAAACATATGGCATGGATGTGACTCTGATTTGTTTGTGCAATGTTTGTGGCGGGGCTATAACGCACCCCCCATTTATGGAGCACGCATTCTAATTTGTTTGTGCTGACGTTATTCAGTGTGATTTTACCAAATCCATTTTACTGGAGCAACCTGATGCCACCTGGCTGCAATTAAACCCCACCTGCGAAATAGCAACAGTCTGGAAGCAGCCTAAATTCAGAACATCTCAGCTCACACAGGCAAAGGGCACTTCTTGACGCACCTGTTTATTGACCATCCATCCTGATTTATTTGCAGGGAGATTAGATGACCCTAGCTATTTATTGAGCAAAGGTTAGAAGAGCAAGCGTGAGCCCGCAATTCCCAGTGCATTTCTCTCTCACTTTCCTTACTGCAAAAAGTCTGATCTTTGGGGGCAAGCAGGTTTATTGCGGAAGACCTCCCAATCAACTATCATCGCACAACCTGAACTGGCCAGAATACAACTGAATCCCACCTGAAAACAATAACCTTCTGGAAGTGCCCTTAGCCATTATAATCTCCCAGTTGGCCCTGGGGAAATTTGTGTGTATCTATAGATGTCTATTGTTTCAGTCTCTCAAAGTCTCCTCCTGTGTGTTTTCTCCTGGATCAAGTAAAATAGCAGGCAGATAATCAGCTGTGAGATTCAGCCTTGGTCTGCACTCTAAAGGCTGGGAGTGGCTATTGAGAGTCCATCGGACAAAGCGATAAATGAGCAAACACGTCAGTGTGTTCATGTCACCCAAAGAACACACACTGCACACACAATGTCTGAGTCATTTGAAAGATCCAACCTTGTGATTGCCTGTTGAGCTCAGCTGCACGGATATTCTCTTGGCTTCAAAAAAAGAAAGAAAATCATTTCATAGGATTGTATGGTGTGTGTTTTTAATGGTGTTTCCCATCTTTGCCAAGTCTTGGGCTTTCCGACACCCTCGCTCCCAAATGAATGATACGAAAATTACTGTCCTAAACCATTTGCTGGCTAATAGCATCGGTGGCATTAGTCATAATAATTTTTAATGGCTTCCCTGCAGCTATTCTAGAAAACACAAGCATTTGGGGGCTGTTGTTCTGATAATTTTGTAAAACAGATTAATAATAAAGCATTAACTTGAGGTGGCTTCAAAAACTATTGATTTGGTTTTATGCAGTTGTATTCCGGCGGAATTGAAAACCAAATTATATGGGCTTGGCAGATCTGCAGTCGTATGAAAAGCTTTTCCCCTGTTCCCAATTAGCTTGTCCACCTAGCTTTCAGATAGGTATCTATGCAAATGGTATCTATGCATTCATACATACTATGACCTGGTACATATGCACCAGCCCAATCCAAAATTTATTGGTCAACCAAGTTCAGGTTATAACCGAGAGAGAGAGAGAGAAATGAGCAAAGAGATTTTAACAGACTAGCGTAGATAATAAAAACAGCATAATAAAACACATATAATACAAATGTACATATATCACAGGTCACAGGTTAGACTCAGGATTCATCCATACTTCCATTTGGTCCATGACTTCTAGGCACAGAACCAAGAGGTTTTTCTTTTGCCCCACAACTTTCCCTGGAAAGTTCCCACTGTTTACTGCTGAATTGGAACAAACATCAGTCAGGTTTTCTGTGGGTTAATGTTTGTTCCAATTCAGCGGTAAGCAGCAGGTTTTCCTGGGGAAAGCAGTGGGACAAAAGTAAGACCTATCAGACCAGTGCCTGGAAATCTCAGGACAAACGGGAGTATGGATGAGCCCTCATAGGCTTTCCTGAGTTGGTGTCGGGAGCGAGCCAGCAGTAAATCAAATGAAGTAAGTCTTCATTAGAAGAAACAGGATCTGCGCAGTGTCAGGCCTAATGAGCACAGCAACTCATCTTCGGTAGGTCTTGCCCCTATGAAGCAGTTGTGGAGACCGAAGGTCCCCGCCTCCTCACAGCTGTCTAAGTCTCCTCCTCTTCAATCTGAGACTGCACCTACATGCCTGCCTTTGCTCTTCCCACTTCACGCCTCTTCTGGTTCTGGGAGACCCAGGGGAAAGGGAGCTTGTCGCTGCAGGAGGGGGACTTCCCCATGCCTCTTCACCAGCCGGACTCCTCTGTGCCTCTCCCCCCCCCAAATTATTTTTATTAATTTTCCAAATTATTACAAATCAAATAAAGTGAGATGAGCACTGCAACCCCAGAGTCGTCTGCGACTGGACTTAACTGTCAGGGGTCCTTTACCTTTAATACAATTTCTTAAAACCAAGTTTCCCTCTCCGGTTCCGGACTCCTCTATGCCTCTTGGCTTCCCTCCTCTCCTTCTTCAGCTTCTGATTCTGAACTGCTCTCTGCACCAGACTCCCTCCTCTCACTAAGCCCTGTTACCTCTTCAGCTTCTGACACCTCCTCTTCCCAGTCCTCTCCCTCTAACCACTCACCGTTGTCCCACCACCAATCCCCGGGCTCTAAGCCTTCTTCCCCTGGGGGTTCTCCAGCTGGTTCCTCCCACCGTGCCTCTGCATCCAACCCGTCTGTGACAGTTGGGATGCTTTTACCACAAACTTAGCTGTATTAAACATGAAAGGCTTGGCCATGCTAGACAGCAGGTATTTAATTTTATCAGTGTCACTGAGGGTGGCAGCTGGCTTCAGAATTTTTCTTTGAACATTTCCCCCTTGGAATTTCATATAGCTTGCAATGTAACATATAATGAATAATATCCACTGCAATCTGGCATCCACAAAGGCAGGAGGCTGTGTGGCTTTGCCCAGAATTACCTACAGATGGTCTCTCATTATAGTATTATCACCAAATTCCTAGGTATGATTATCCTCTCATCAACTTAACTGCATTGGGATGGCACAAGCAGTGAATGTGTGAGCAAAAGGAACCAACTTCTGAGTTAATGTAAGGAGTTTGCCAGGGAGCAACCCAGAAGTTCAGATTGCCTGGGAGAATGAGAGGCATACGGTATATGTGCTGAAACATTAATGCCTTTAAGGCAGTCAGTTGCTCAGATGTTTTCCAATTCTGCTGCGGCCAGAGTCGTTCCATTATTTTCCAGTAAGTGGTCTGAGACTGATATCTTTCAAGCAGCAAACACTAATGCAATGTAAAAGAATATTAGATTATTCTTGCAGAAGGAAGTGTTGCCACGGGGCCAAATTAGATTATAATATTTTATCCATCATGACTAGCTCCTGCAAAACGAAGGGAGCACAGCCAACATCGGAGCAGCAGCAGCAAATTGCCTAAAGTGTTTAATAGCACAATCCTACGCAAGCTTACTCTGAAGCAAATCCAGCTGTGTTCAATAGTTCTTAGGACTGCATAGTGCATCTCTGATTTTAATTTCTTTAATCCTTTTGCTAGTCACTCAATCATTAAAATTCTCTGGGTGATGTATTGGGGTTTGTTTGTTTTTGTTTTTGTTTTTATTGTTTACTTTGTGTTTTTATGTGGTAACCGCCCTGAGACCTGTGGGTATATGACAGTATACAAATTTAGTAAAAATAAAATAAAATATCCATTCTATTAATTATTATTATTATTATTATTATTATTATTATTATTATTATTATTATTATTAAAGTTTGCCTTTTCAATATGCATTAGGGCACCTCTTATCATAACCAAGCTTTGCATGACAGTTCCTTAGATGAAGGAACAAGTTTCCATCTATGTTTGGATTCAATTTGATGTCATTTTGAATCAAGATGGAGGGCTGAACCTTTCAAAACTGCACAGATTTTTTGGGTTTCTTACACTTGCAGCACCAGATCACAGGCTGTTATTTTAAAGTTCGAGGAGGGTTATAGAAAATTCTTACTAAAACGTCAACATCAAAAGAGAAAAATGCAGATAGGAGCACAGGAAATAAAACATAATACCCAGGGAAATGGGGAAGCGGATTGGAACTGCAGAATATGATTGAGTCCTACCCCAAACTTGCCACATTCTGGAACTGCTGTTTAACTGCAGCGGGCATGCTCACTGAAAATGAGATTTCCTTCAGTGTTTGGCATGAGGCCTTTTCGTTCTCACTTTTATTGCAGAGGCTATTTATGGAATATGGAATACTTCAAGGACCACCTCTCTCCATAGGAACCTACCCAGACCCTGCAATAATCATTGGAGGCCCTTCTTCATATGCCTCCTCCACAAGAATGGACCTTTTCTGCAGCAGCTCCTTGTCTGTGGAATGCCCTCCCCAGGGAGGCTAAAAAAGAAAGGAATGGGAGAAAAGAAGGGAATGGGGAATTTCCCCCTTTTTTTACTCAGGAAGCTGTAAAAGTGTCTAAAAATAGGGACTGTCAATAACCGCTGGTGTGCGTTATTACGCAGAAGGATTTATTGCCGAGATTGTTCAAGGGGTTAATGTCAAGTACTCAGAGGACTACAGTTCATTAAATTTTAACTCACAAGTGGTGTGTTTTGTCTTGCAAACAATTTCTTCTTCCTATCCTGTCTCCCAGTCAATTATAATTGCCCAATCTGAGTTTGCCGATATGTGATTAAATCCCACCTGAAAATAGCTGCAGACTGGAATCCCCCTAAGAGGATGGCATGGCTGGGCGCATGCATTAGTGGCCTGAAACAGCTAATAGTGTGATAAAGTCCCTTTTTAAATACTTCACAAAGTAACTATATGCCACAATGGGAAAAAAGCTGGTTGCAATTTTCTGCACAATTCCCTCTGAAGGTATCGCTTTTTTCATAGTGAATATGGTTATCAATGGCTACGTTCTACCTCCACTGCTTGAGGCAGTCTGATTGCCAGTTGCTGGGTTCAAAAATTGGGAAATTGCTGTTGTGCTCAGGTTCCTTGTGGGTTTCCCATAGGTATCTGGCTGAGAGAACAGGATGCTAGACTAGATGGGTCACTGACCTGGTCCAGCAGATCTTGTCTTACGTTCATATAACATACAATCACATCCTGGAGCATTTTAAAAGACACTTCCAATGAAAAAGGCAGTCCTCAGGCCACAACATAAGTAAAAACAACAACAACAATTTTTTTTTGCATGAATTTGTTTGTAGCTATGGTTAATTTGCTGTTGTTTAGTCATGTCCGACTCTTCGTAACCCCATGGACTGGAGCACGCCAGGCACTCCTGTCTTCCACTGCCTCCCACAGTTTGGTCAAACCCATGTTGGTAGCTTCGAGAACACTGTCCAACCATCTCCTCCTCTGTCGTCCCCTTCTCTTTGTGTCCTCAATCTTTCCCAACATCAGGGTCTTTTCCAGGGAGTCTTCTCTTCTCATGAGGTGACCAAAGTATTGGAGCCTCAGCTTCAGGATCTGTCCTTCCAGTGAGCACTCCGGGCTGATTTCCTTCAGAATGGATAGGTTTGATCTTCTTGCAGTCCAGGGGACTCTCAAGAGTCTCCTCCAGCACCATAATTCAAAAGCATCAATTCTTCAGTGATCAGCCTTCTTTATGGTCCAGCTCTAACTTCCATACATCACTACTGGGAAAACCATAGCTTTAACTACATGGACCTTTGTCGGCAAGGTGATGTCTCTGCTTTTTAAGATGCTGTCTAGGTTTGTCACTGCTTTTCTCCCAAGAAGCAGGTGTCTTTTTATTTCATGACTGCTGTCACCATCTGCAGTGATCATGGAGCCCAAGAAAGTAAAATCTCTCACTGCCTCCATTTCTTCCCCTTCTATTTGCCAGGAGGTGATGGAACCAGTGGCCATGATCTTAGTTTTTTTGATGTTGAGCTTTTTTTTTTTTCATGAATTGGTTTGTAGCTATGGTTAATTACTCACCCCCAATTACCAGTGAGATGTAGAAGAGAGAGCTTTATGGCTGCTGGAAGGGCACAGCAGCTTTGCTGATCTATCCCAAGGCCCCTGGAAGAGCATAGAAGGGGCATTGGATTGATCAGATGTCCCTCTCTGATGTTGCAGACAGAACTCCAATATTGGGACCACCATCTACATTAATATATCCTCTCTGCACTGGCATAACTGGGACCAGTGCTTAGATCTCAGTAGGACCAAGAAGGTTGGAAAGTTGTGTGCTGGCATGCCATGAGAAAACCAGGAGGTGCCTTGGATCTGAAGGACCGAAAGCATGCCAGTCCCTGACATGTCCCTAAACCAGGATACAGTCAGGAGAATGTGTTGTGGTCTCATTGCTGAGCAACAAAGTGCAGAGCTCAGTGGAGACCAGCCAAGCAGAAGAGTCTCTGAGGAGTACTTGCCTAAAGGCAGAGTCAGCGTCCAACATCAGGTCCAGTCTGAGGGTCGGGCAAACAGCAATCCACATAGCCAGACCGTCCAGGAGTCAGGGAATCCAATGATCAAGACGAGCCGGAAGCAGCAAGGTAGGGCCAGGAACTACGGGCATTGTTTCCAGCATCTGACTGCTGCTGGAAGCTCTGCTTAAGAAGGCTGAAGTCAGCTGGTTCTCAGCAGTGCCTTCTCCTCTGTGTCCTTGAAGGCTGATCTGCAGCAGGTGGAGTCACTCCACCTTCTCCCCCTTCAGGCTGCTGTTCAGCAGGCAAAGCTGTCCCATGACAGGAGGTTTCAAATGGGAGGATAAAGTTGGAGAGAAATATTAACAGCCCAGAAATGGATGGAAGAACTCGTCGCAATCCTCACCACTGCCCGACACCACACATCCAAACAAATGCTTATGATTGCAGCCTTAGTGATTGTCATGATGAGGAAAATATTGTTCCACAGGTACAACTTTTAGGCTTCCAATTGGGGCATCTAGTTGACCACTATGAGAACAGGATGCTGGCCTAGGTGGACCTTTGGCCTGATCCCCCAGGTTCTTCTTGCATTCTTATGTGTATATGAAAAGAGAAGTACAAGGCCAAAAGGCTTTTAAAAATATCTATTTATCTCCACGTTTAGCCTGGAGAAGAGAAGGCTGAGAAGTGATATGATAACCATCTTCAAATATCTGAAGGTCGTCACATGAATGATGGAGCAGGCTTGTTTTCTGCTGCTCCAGAGGGTAGGACTTGAACCAATGGATTCAAATTACAAGAAAGGAGAGTCTTGACTGAACATTAGGAAGAACTTTCTGATGGTAAGAGCTGTTTGACAGTGGACCAGATCACCTCGGAAGGTGGTGGACTCTCCCTTATTGGAGGTTTTTAAACAGAGCTTGGGTGACCGTCTGTCAGGGATCATTTAGCTGTGATTCCTGCATTGCAGGAGGTTGGATTAGAAGTCCCTTCCAACTCTACAAATATATGATTGTATTATTTATTTTATTTAAAAGGCTTTTAAACCACATTTTGGGCAAGAGTGCCTCTCCAGCTGGTTTACGAGCAAATAAACACACAACGATGAAACACTGAGCATTCAAAACACTTATAATAGCCAATTCCATCCACTTAAAAGATGGTGGACGGGAAAATTAGGACTGGAAAATCAAACGGGGGCTCATAACCTAGGAAGGATTTTAAAGTTTCTGAGACTCACTGAAAACACGTGCACACGAGCTGGGCATCAAAAGGCTGTTTTTGGCTTCTGTCCATCATCTTTCTGATCACATTCTTCAGAGGGCATCCCTACTCTTCTCAGGTGGTGGTGGGGTGAAGATGTTATGAGAACGAAAGCAAAATCCCAATTGATGTGCATGATTAGTCCTTGCAGACTCGGCAAGAAAAAGCAGCTTTCCCATTTTCATTGGAACTTGCTTTTGTAACCTTATTAGGATGTTGTCCTATTTCAAGTTTCATTTATCATGGTCGCTAAGTTGATTACCTGGAAGGCAGTAAGAAGGATCAGATCATCACACAGATGTTTATAAGGCTATTAACATGAAGCTAATAAGCTCATCATTCAATGGTCAATACACTTTTAGGTTTAGCTCTAGATACATCACGCTTGGTCACATGAACACCCTCAGGTCAGCCAGTTTGTGGCTCACCTAAACTCTATGATATCCAGCCAATGTCATCAACATTACTGCTGCTGTCTCGGAATCAGTCATTTACAACTCTCTAAAATAAACACTTCTGTCCGGATAGTTAAGAGAAGTATGACTTTACCCTGAGTTGCAGCAGCTAAAGTGGCTCTCTCTAGGGAATTGCACATGGAGTAATTTTTTTCAGTGGGACGGAGCTTAGAAGTATTTGGGTTTAGAGCCAATTCCTGATACTCCTTTGAGGGCAGATGGTTTTCCAGCAGATCAGATCTTTGTTCACACATGACTCAGCTTGTGTACGGGTAGCATCACACAAGCCAGCAGCATGTCTGAGATGAGTCAGCTTCCCTCCATCAAAGTTAACCAGAGTATCAGTTGCTGAGATCTAAGTTGCTGAGATCCTGAAGGTAAAGTTTCAGGATCTAAATTTCAGGACCTCTCCCATATGAACAAGTCCTCTCTCTAAGATAGCCCTGGGTGGAATTTCCTGCTCAGGAGATTTTGTTACTTCGCTCCTTATTATCAATTCAGTCGAGATTAAATGCTTTCGGTTTCAAGAGGCATTTAGGAGCTAAGATCTCTAGAACTTTTGTCTCTGTGTTTATGTTGTGGACCAATGTATTAGGCGACAGAACAGTGAGAAGTGAATCTTTTTAGTATTACTTTAACCGATTGATTAAATGTTACTTTCAATGGGCCCAAGTGCAGCATGTGGATTCCGTGTGAGGTGTTTAAACTCCATCCTCGCAAGGCAAAGAGAGGGCAATTGTTCCACAGTTATCAGGCTTGACATCTTCAAGTGATACTGTTATGTACTGAGCTGAATCCTAGAACCATAGGATCCAGAATGCAGCAGTCTGATTGGTCCTAGAACAATAGGATCCAGAATGCAGCAGTCTGATTGGTCTGCAGGAGCCACCCAATCCAGCTCCAGGTGGAAGTGAATCAGAGACCTGATTGGCCTGCAAGAGCAGCCAATCAGGCTCCTGGATGAAGTGAATCCGCAACCTGATTGGCCTACAGGAGTAGCCTGGAATTAGCCAATCACGTGGGGCCCATTGTGTAAATAATGTATATATAGCAGACGTTTTGGGGAAAGATTCATTCCTTGCTACTATGAGCTGAATAAAGAGCATGAAATTCACACTTGACTCCGAGTATATTTCAGATACCCATGGGCAGCTGTCGGGGCCTCAGCATCTCAGGAGAGCCCACTGCTAATGCTTGCAATGCCCGCTTTAATGTCCCCGCTCCCTCGAACCAGCACCCTAAGAAGTGCAAGGAAGCTGTGCCTGTCCTCCATTTTAATACGCTACTATCACCTGTAGGACATTGTGAGGAATTAAAATGGCAGCTAGACCCACAGACCCTTTGCTGTTTGGAGTAAGCATGCCAGGGCCCACTGATAAAGGAGAGGCCCATCAAAAGGCGCCATCAGATCTCTCTCTGAAACTTGCTTACAGCACAGCAGTGCCTCAAGGAACAGGAGGCCCACATGGGCTATGCTAGTTTTCTCACTGACACCCTCCCTGATGCTAAAGAGGTGTCTCTTTCTTCAAGCTCATCCACTCTTGTTTCGGAGAACAAGGATAAGATAAGGAAGTTGCCTTGCACCAAGTGAACTCCTCTATTTTGTACCAGAGAAGAGTTTTTTCTCCAAGACAAAATAAGGGGTAGCCCCCCAAAAAACCGAAATGTTGCTCAGAGAATCCTGTTTTAACTGATACAAAATTCTGCTGGGGTTGTTTTCCTCCACGGATTATATGTGCCCCGTTGACACATGCGCTCTAAACTAAGCATATTCTTAAAAATAATGTAGGATCTCTTTTTTGTTTAATTTCTAGTGCCATTAGGGGGAAAAACCCTCCCCATTTTAGAAAGAGGATACATTTAAGCACCAACATAAGGGTGGATCTTATTAAACCCAATTCTCTTCCTTTTTCCAGGAAACTGAAAGGCCTTTCATCCGTCTGAATAATGGACGGGGGCCATTTCCCCAGTTATTACCTCAAACTATCCTCCTCCATTATGACAACTTCATTTCTGAAGGCACAATTAAGAGGCTAACAAATATAAAGTTTAATACTCTGCCGAGGAAATAAGCAGGCAATTTCCTACATTTGATAGACAATCTGGTTTATAAAAAAAAAAAAAAACATGACTTCATGTGCTTTGATGCCGGCACCAGCTCATTCTTCACAGAACTCTTTGTCGCTGCTGTCAGTCTGTGTTACCAACAGTACAGGAACAGAACTCAGCCTGTCATGATGGGTCCTGGCCTGACCCTGGATTATTCTTCCCCTGACAAGGGTTCAGACTGCCCGGAATCAGGAGAGCCCAGGGAGCAAAATGGAGCCCCCCCCCAAAAAAAACTCGCACTGATCCAGAGGACCCTGGCGCTCCCCCCCCAACTCACCTGTAGAAAAATCCCATTCTGTGTCAGAAGAGGAGGCCAAATTGCCTCCCAACCCCAGGGAGCATAAATGCCAGAAATTCCCAGAATTCTCTGGGAAGAGGGCTTGATAGCTGAACCACTCTGGGAATTGTAACTTCGTGACAGGGATAGGCAGCACTATTTTTCTGGAGGGGGGGGAGAGAGGTGCAGGAGCTCACTGTGAATGGCTATGGGGCCCACCAGAGAGAAGCCAGAGCTGAGCTCCAGTGAGCTCTGGCTAATTTTTTTTTTAAAGCCCTGGGGATAGGGGTCTCCTAACAACTCTCAGCACCATTAATCAACTACATTTTCCAGGATTCTTTGGGGCTGTTTAAAGTGGTATGACGTTGCTTTGGATATATAGTACAGAGAGGGTCCTTCGGAAAAAGCTTCCTCCAAACCGTTCTGTGCAAAAAGTATCTTGATCCAGAAGTCTCCTTCGGATGATTCACCCCTCGAGTCTCCTGCGGGCAATGTTTTGCTTTTTCTCATTTGTTCTTTTTACGATGCTAATGCCTGTCAGAAAGTGTTGCTAATATTTAAAATCTTAAGGTAACATTGTTTCATTGCCTTAAGCCGGGGGGCAAGTTATGCAGATTGACCAATGTACTGTAGCGGCTGCTGTTCTTCCATATGTCGTAACATGCCTGCAAACTTGTAAGTTATTTCTGGAATACGCTTTGTTCCTTTTCATTTATTTATCCAACCTCTTGTTAAAATGTGTGAGGGGTTTTTTCCCCCACATTCAGAACATCTGAACGTGTCTCACCACCTTCTGAAATAACACTAGCTTCTTTCTCTTTTGGTTGTGATTATAGCGGCACAAGTCCATTGGATTCATTTTTTTTGCTTTTATGTATTTTTTTCATTTCACATATACCGCTTTGAGATTTTCTGAACACGAAGCCGTTTATAAATTACCTGTAAGTAGATATAAAATAAATAAGCACTGCAACCTTTGGGCAGGTTGGCAGATTAGTGCAAAGCAGAAGTGAAGAGCAAATAGCATTTCCAAAGCAGAAGTGGAAAAGTTTCGCAGCCTGAGGGGCCTTTCTCAGCATCCTTCTGGGGGGCCACATGCAAGTGGCGGGTGGACCCAGAGGCCACAGTGGGCGAGGCAAGAAATGTAAGTTGTATCTTTGCTCAATGGGCTGGTTTCTACACACACGAACATCCCTCTCCATCTGTCAGGGACTGGGCAGAAGAGGAATGGTGGAGACGGCCTCTCCAGCCTGACCCTTCCAGAGAAGGGGACCAGCCCTGGGGAACAGGGATGTGATGTGAATAAAGATCTAGGAGTCTTGGTATACCATAAACTTGACATGAGTCAACAGTGTGATGCAGCAGCTAAAAAAGCCAATGCAATTCTGGGCTGTATCAATAGGAGTATAGCATCTAGATCAAGGGAAGTAATAGTACCACTGTATTCCGCTCTGGTCAGACCCCACCTGGAATACTGTGTCCAATTCTGGGCACCACAGTTCAAGAAGGATACTGACAAGCTGGAACGTGTCCAGAGGAGGGCAACCAAAATGGTCAAAGGCTTGGAAATGATGCCTTATGAGGAACGGCTTAGGGAGCTGGGTATGTTTAGCCCGGAGAAGAGAAGGTTAAGGGGTGATATGATAGCCATGTTCAAATATATAAAATGATGTCATATAGAGGAGGGAGAAAGGTTGTTTTCTGCTGCTCCAGAGAAGCGGACATGGAGCAATGGATTCAAACTACAAGAAAGAAGATTCCACCTAAACATTAGGAAGAACTTCCTGACAGTAAGAGCTGTTCGACAGTGGAATTTGCTGCCAAGGAGTGTGGTGGAGTCTCCTTCTTTGGAGGTCTTTAAGCAGAGGCTTGACAGCCACCTGTCAGGAATGCTTTGATGGTGTTTCCTGCTTGGCAGGGGGTTGGACTGGATGGCCCTTGTGGTCTCTTCCAACTCTATGATTCTCTGATTCTAAGTCCCGCAGGCCAGATTCAGATGCTAGGAGGGCCACAACTGCCCCTTGGGATCTCGGTTCCCCAGCATTTGGAGGACCACCTTCTGCTTACTTCCAACCATTTCCATCCTGAATGGAGGGAGATCAGTGCAGACGAGAACCAATTTATTTCCTCAGTTGCACTTGCAGGTCTCTCCTCTGCTGCCAGACCTTATTTCGCCCCAAAACTGATTGAGGAGGAAATCCTCTGTGTGATTTCCGTCTGGCAGAACCTTTTCATCTCGAGTGAATGTTTCCAACTTCCCAATGTAAGTTATTAATGCAAGCTCTTTTAACCTCAGGACAAAATGCATGAGTGGATCCATTTTGCTGCTGCGGACCATTACTGGCAAGAATGCCCTCTTGAGAAGCCTATGTATTATTTAAAATGGCTTTATGTTATTATTCATTGGCTGGTATATTTCCTTCTCGGATTGTCTGGGGTGATGGGAGGTCCAGAGGTAGCATTCACCTAACAAGCCCCATCAGCAATATATTCTGTTTATCTAACAGAGTTTTCCCTGTCCTCCCCCTGCACCCCCCACAAGTTGGTTGGGGGTGGGGGTCAGGAGAACCCCCTGAACAGGGGGACGATAAGGGGAATTGTTCTGTCTGGCAAGCAGAAATGCTTATGCTGATGAAATGATCAACTTAGTGCAATGTTGAATTCCTCCCCAGGAATACCGTATATTCCGGCGTATAAGACGACTGGGCGTATAAGACGACCCCCAACTTTTCCAGTTAAAATATAGGGTTTGGGATATACTCGCTGTATAAGAAATACGACCCGGCGTATAAGACAACCCCGACTTTTGAGAAGATTTTTCTGGGTTAAAAAGTAGTCTTATACGCAGGAATATACAGTAGTTGGAGGGCCACACCTTTCCTACTCCCCTGGTGGTTGAGCAGAACACAGCTCACCATTCGACAACCAGTGTGGTGCAGTGGTTGGAGCACTGAGCTAGGACTTGGGAGACTTCCCAGTCAGGCATGAATCTCATCTTGGGCCAGTCTCTCACTCATGCTCGACCTCACAGGATTGTTGTGAGGGTAAATGTGCAGAGGCGAAATGGTGGATGTCACCCAGAGATCCTTGGAGGAAAAGCAGGGTACACATGCGCTAAATGGAATCATAGAATTGTAGAGCCTTCTATCTTTTTCCAACTAGAGATGTAGGTGTGCCTCGTACTGACTGCTTGTGCATTCAAAGAGGTAGAACCTCAATTTAGAATCACTTAGACTAAGTGGTCCTGGTAACAACACAGCAAGCGCTGCAGAAGAGGCCTCATTAACACACTGTGGTCATATAGAACAAGACGTGAGAGATTTCCCATCAATTCAATGTTCCATAATTTCCTCTATTAATTCTGCCGACGCACCCCAGTCGCACACAATGAAAGGAGACGGGAACTCTTGCAGCACTGTTTCCCGAGCAAACCAAGATTACATATGAGGATGAGTTTCAATTGATGCTTAATACTTGCAAATTTTTCAGCATTCCTTAAAAAATATAATACGGCTTACCATTTAATTGGTAGCGTTGTGTTGCGGCACGTCAACGTCCTGCCACCCCCTCCTTGCCAGGTCCTCAGTTCTCAGGAGATTCAATATTCTCTCCCACCAGCTGGGGAGCATTGGGATTTGGTCTGGCTGCTCAATTGGCCAATGACAGCTGGACCAGGGGGCGGGCATGCTCTGGGGGGCGGACCTGACCAGGTTCCTCAAGACTTCACTCAGGTCTGCTCCCAGAGTATAAATGAGAGCAGGTCCCTTAGGCAGCATTTCGCCATTTTCATTTATCCTTCAGGTCAAATGGCCAACTTGGTGGTTTGGGGTTAAAAGCTTTGGGGTAAAAGGTTGGTGGGGAGGCTACATGCCTTGCCTGCTCCTTCGAGGATTGGCATATCCCATTAAAGGGATCCTGGAATATATCCAGACACCCAGGCGGGGGCTAAGGGCCACAACAGTCCTCAAGGTGATCTGTGTGGGGTCTTTCCTACTTGATGTATGCCATAGGACTCCCTCAACCCCTTGAGGGATCAACCTGCAAGGGGGTTGGTCGATACCAGTTATACCCAGTGCCTAAGCCAAAGCCACTTACATCTGTAATCAATAAAGTTGTGGTCTAATTTGAACCAAAGAATGTTACACGTGGTCATTTACTTCTTGGTATGGGAAGGAGGGCAGTTCTTGGTGCCTGGGCATGCAAATTGTCCTTATTATTATTATTATTATTTATTAAATTCATACACCATCCTACATCCATAGATCTCAGGGCAGTTCACAACATAAAATTACAATTTAAAAATACAAAATACATAATTAAAATAAGAACAAAACAAAACAAATTTCCCTTTCCCACAACACATTCAAAAGGGCGCTGAATTTCAATCAGCCAAAGACTTGATTGCATTTGTTAGAGATGTGTATCAACTTGTGGGGGCAATCCTGTCTGTTATCTGCATAGCTGTGCTGGTTGAGTTTTTATTGGTCATTTGTTATACTTTGTTTTAGTGTTTATTGTTTTTGTAAGTCATTCTGGATCACTTTTTGTCAGTCATTCTTTCTCTTGGATAGGGAGAGCCAGTTTGCAGCAGTCAGTCTGACCTGGCCTGTAGCAGCACTGTGAATTTTATAGAAGATCTGGCAGAATATTTTCACATACCGCCGCTTACTTCAAAGCTGAAGGCACAAGAAATTCCACACTTTTGTGTCATATCTCTCTTTGCATTTTGTACATACTGCTCTGGCCAAAGGAAACTCATAAGGGTGGTGAGATGCCAACCACATTTCATACATATTTTATTGGTTCTTGTGTTTGTTCCCGAAAGGCAAAACCAATGCCCATCTACCTTCAGAGAAAAATTATGGGAAGACATTTACTCCTCATTTTTCCAGTCCACAACTACACAATCCATCTCTATAACCAAGAGGCCTGTAATTCTAGGTGGTATGGCATTGCTGTACATGCAAGAACAGAGGTGGCACTGTCGTCTAAACCACTGAGCCTCTTGGGCTTGCCAATTGGAAGGTCGGCAGTTTGAATCCACACGATGGGGTGAGCTCACGTTGCTCTCTTCCAGCTTCTGCCAACCTAGCAGTTCAAAAGCAAGTGCAGGTAGATAAATAGGTACTACTGAGATGGGAAAGTAAACAGCATTTCCATGCGCTCTGGTTTTCGTCACAGTGTCCCGTTGTGCCAGAAGCAATTTACCGTAGTCATGCTGGCCACATGACCTGAAAAGTGGGCTGTGGAGAAACTCCAGTTCCCTTGGTCTGAAGCGAGATGAGCGCCGCACCGCATAGTTGCCTTTGACTGGTCTTAACTGTCCAGGGGTCCAGTACCTTATTTTTACCTTTACATGCAAGGAGGATGTTGAGTTGTGTAGCAATGTATTCCTCTTTGAAAGACAATGAGGATTCTGAGAATGCAGAAGTTGATCCTCCCTAATCTAGGAGACAGAGGATACTGTATCCCATGGGCTGGTGACCCAACAACATTTTCTTGAGGGAAATTGGTGGAGAGTCTCACTAACTGAAATCTATGAAGCCTGGGATGTGATTTGCTAATGACTATCTGGGTTTTTGGGATGCGGGTGGCGCTGTGGTCTAAACCACAGAGCCTAGGGCTGTCGATCAGAAGGTAGACGGTTCGAATCCCCGCAACAGGGTGAGCTCCCGTTGCTCGGTCCCTGCTCCTGCCAACCTAGCAGTTCGAAAGCACATCAAAGTGCAAGTAGATAAATAGGTACCGCTCCAGCGGGAAGGTAAACGGCGTTTCCGTGTGCTGCTCTGGTTCGCCAGAAGCGGCTTAGTCATGCTGGCCACATGACCCGGAAGCTGTCTGCGGACAAACGCCGGCTCCCTTGGCCAGTAAAGCGAGATGAGCCCTGCAACCCCAGAGTCGTTCACGATTGGACTTAACAGTCAGGGGTCCCTTTACCTTTACCTATCTGGGTTTTTAACTGTTGCTGGACCACATGCACCCATATTATCATGCCTGCTCACTGAGAGCTCAATCAGGTGTGATGATGAAGAGGAAGATGTCCACCTCCTAGCCCTGTGAGGTGTGTGACCACAAGAGCAAGATTGCTTTTGTGGTGGCTCCACACCTTTGGAATGTCCAGTAGCTCTGTGGTGCATGGCTACACTTCAGGTTTTTTGGAAAGCTTCCAAGACTCATTACTTTCAACCTGAGTTATTTTCTGTCTCACCCGCTGAAAAGAGGCTGGGATTATACAATGTCACTGGAGTGCCGAGTCTGTTTTTTATCTTTGTGAATTCTGTTTTATTCTTTGTCTTAGCTTTTTGTAGCTTTTATTGTTGTAACCTACTTTAGATGGACTGTGCCCAGAAACGCAGCATGTATATAATTTTAAATAAAGGAGTGGTGGAGAGAGAGAGAGAGAGACCCCTAAATTGGGGGTCATCAACATGGTGCTTGTGGGCAAACATAAGCTTACATTCAGCTTGGTTGTGAAGTGTTTGTCGTGCCGGCAAGGGTTTCTCCTCTTTACAAATGTGCTCACAGGCCCAAGGAGGTTGCCTACCCTGGATACATAACTATAGACCTGAGAACTACAGATGCAGCATAGCTGCTCACTGAAATATGAGAGAAATTCCATGAAATATCCCAGTCATTTGGAGCAGTGTGGTTAGCATAAACTGCAAAAACACAAATTTGAGTTGCACCAGATTTGTTCCTGGGGGTCGTTTCAGGAGTCTTATGCGCACGTGTGTGTCTGTGTGTGCATTGCACCATCCCAGTATATAAATATAAGAAAAGGTAGATGATAAACTAAAGCTATGAGCAAGCAGTTAGAAATCTTCTAATAAAAATAGCTCAGCACAAGAACGGAATTGTACAAGGCAAGGGCAGATCGGCATTCTCTCCTGCTGATTAATTACTTTGAGTAGGAAAGAAAAACACGGATAGCATGCCAGAGAAAAGGCACATTGAATGAAACAAAGTTAATAAGACACCTCAGTGTCGATTAATTGTTCTGGACTCCCACATCAAATGTCACAAGTTAATAGGAACTGGCTCAGATGACGGGAAGAGCCTGCAAACGAGGAATGTTGCATGGTGATAAAAGCTGAAGGGATAACAAACAGAAGAAAAGAACATGACTCTGTGTAACGGGGGAGCAGCAGCACACCCTGAAGACGCACCACTGCAGATGGAACAGATTTCTGTCCATTGTCTACCAGTCTCACATTGCCAAAAATATCTGTGGTGATTGTCGCAGATTGACTAAATATGGTGAAAGTATGCAGAATGGACACTGAGACCCTCTGCAATATCACCACTCCTGGGTGACATGGAAAACCCAGAAAGCTATTATTTCGGGAACCGAAATGATGAGTCATTTGTCACTGAGTACAAACACAATGGATCCAGGCTTAGACATGCTTTGAGCAGCTTCACTGACACCAATGGGTCTTAATATAGTCATGACCAGCCTGTTCCATTCACTGCGTTGGGCCTTCTCTGAACATAAATGGGTACAGGTGGGTACAGGACCATTCAAGACCCTGATGGTCACTGTCAGGAAACAACAACAAGCAACAAGCAACAATTCTTGAGCATTGCCAGCTGGCTACTTTAAAGACAGCGATGACCCCAATGTTGTCATGGCAAATTTAAAGCAACCACCCAATTGGGCTGAAGTTTTTCACATTGGAGATAAATACCACCTGTAGCTAACACAAGGAGCAAAGTGAGAAAGCCTAACCTAGAAGCTTCACAGGGCTCAGTGTGAGTCATGTGACCACATCTGGCCTATTGTGATTAAGGATGCCATTCCAAGGTAGACCACATGATCTGCATGTGAAAGGTCCCAGGTTCAATCCCTGGCATATCTACGTAGGCCTGGAAAATGCCCCTATCTGGAATCCTCTGGAGCTGCTATCAAAGTATATACAATGTCAAAGACTATGTGGTGTCTTTCAGATGTTGTTGGATTCCAACTCCATCAGCCCTGACCAGCATAGCCAGTGGTCAGGGAGGCTGAGAGATGGAATCCAACAGTCCAAGTCTAGTTTAGAGACAAAGAACCCTAAGAAGGGAGAGCAGTGGAGTTGAAGTTGCTCATCAACACTTAGTACCTGGATTGCAGACTGACTAGATGCCCAATGGCACTCAACTAAGTTTTATTCAGACTAGACCCATTGAAATTAATGGAAACTTAATTGAATGTCATCTATATAGGTTACCTGGTAACAGTCTTCCTCACTGATTGTGAAATATGCTATATTCTAAATTAATTGTTTGTAAATTTGTATATAAATGAATGCACTCAACATTTACGCAAATCTTGGTGCATTGTTGCCATTGCGTGGAAGTAGCACAGTCACCGGGTTCCTTTCTGGGAAAGTCGATCATGGGAAATGCTTAACGTACATACTTCAACACCCTAGCCAGTTTCTCAGGGTTCCTCCCTTTACCACAGAGATGAGGAACCTGCAGCCATCTTGATGTTGCTGGACTACAGCTCCCATCATCCCTGACTGTTGACTGTATGGACTTGGGGCTGATGGACATTAGAGTCCAACAACTTCTGGACAGCTACAAGTTCCTTGCTCCTGCTCCCAAGGTCTTATTTTCCTCCATGTAAACCACTTTCTGCAACTGTTGCTATTAAGAAATGCATTGCGGGTATGAGGTGCAAAAATTAACACATAGGCCAGGAGCAGAGTCTGCCAGAAGAAGGAACTAGGCTACAGGAAACTAGAGATGGAAGGACCTGTCAATTTCATTTCTCTCAGTTTTTCCAGTCTTGACTTCAGTTCTCCACATTTCTTCCACATTTTGCAATTCTATTTTACTTTTTAAAACCTTCATGAAACTTCCTCAGCATGTTTGCATGAATTTTCCCTTGTAAACACATTTTCGAAACCAGTTTCTTCTAACATAATGCATGTTATTTCATTAAGAAGTTCACTTTTACACACACTTCCCCTAAAATATGTATTTTTGTAAACACTGCTTGGCTGGAGAATGATGTTCCAAGATTTGGGTAAGTGTGCAATTTCAAGGGACAGCTGTGTTTCAGTTCTTATACCATTTTGAACAATGTGAATTTCTCCTGCATTCACACTAGAAACTAAAGACCGTCCTTTTCCAAACCTGCACAACAGCCAGCCATCAAACTGGAAAGGTCCTTAATTTCTGACAGACCGAGCTCTAAAGCATAGATTATCAGAGTTGTGCATGATTCAGCACTGTGCGGTCCTTTGCAGCATAACAAGAACGTTGTTCCTTCGGAAGTCAGGAGGAAGTGAATTGTTGGGCTAAAATCCTGTAATGAGGCCAAGTTCTATCAGGACTCTGTCAAGACAATGAAATAATTTGCAAACGATATTCTTTTTCCTGGACTCTTGACCCGACACTTGACATTGCACTGAAATTAGTGCAAGGCGCTAAATAATGCATCTCAAGAAAAAGAAATATTGACAATGCGTGACTCAGCCCAAACATTAGATTAAGTCACGAGAAGCCAACCAAATTGCAGCCAGTGGCCTTTTCTGTTTCTATGCCCTCACTGTGGGAAAAGGGGTGATTGAAGCACACACACAGGAGATGAATGACTGAGGCCCATGTCCTTGGGTTACGTATTCCTAATTATATTTCAGATATACTGCAGGATACATTTAGATTGGGCACTCAGTCACATTGTTTGCAAGCAGGCTCAGGGGTGTAGGCTGCTTAGCAATGGAAGGGCTTGGAAGGCAACAAGCTCATGTAAGGGGCAGAATTTCGCAACACCTCTTCGGTTGCTGCAGGGAAACTAGTCACGGTTTAAAAACAAAAAGAAATCAATCTAATAAAGCTGCAAACATAAATATATTAAATAACCCACTTGGTTCTTCTTTAAAGGTAAAGGGACCCCTGACCATTAGTTCCATTTGTGACCGACTCTGGGGTTGCAGGCGCTCATCTTGCTTTATTAGCCGAGGGAGCCGGCGTACAGCTTCCAGGTCATGTGGCCAGCATGACTAAGCTGCTTCTGGTGAACCAGAGCAGTGCACGGAAATGCTGTTTACCTTCCCGCTGGAGCGGTACCTATTTATCTACTTGCACTTTGACGTGCTTTCGAACTGCTAGGTTGGCAGGAGCAGGGACCGAGCAACGGGAGCTCACCCCGTCGCAGGGATTCGAACCGCCAACCTTCTGACAGGCAAGCCCTAGGCTCTGTGGTTTAACCCACAGCGCCACCCACGTCCCGGTTCTTCTTTAGGGGAAGCTTTATTGCAGCCTTTTTCAGGCTGTGGATCTTTCAAAAGTTAAGGATGGGCAGGTTCCGAAGTAGATTAAAGCATTTGATATTTGCTGGATTTATTCTCTTAAAAAAATAACCAAACCCGTGTCATAGCTCAACGGGAGAGCATCTGCTTTGCATGTAGAAGGTCCCAGGTTCAATCTCAGACACCTCTAGGTAGGACTGCGAAAGACCCCTGCCTGAAACCCTGGAGCAGGAGTGCCAAGTGGGGGGCGGGGGGCAACCACCAACTTCCAATGAAAGGGCTGCCCTGCCCCCAGGACCGGTGCTAGGGTTTTTGGCACCCTAGGTGAGGGGGCGGGCCACGTGACGTCATTGCGCATGACGTACGGTGCCCCGCCCCCTGCCCGCCGGGCGCCCTGCACTGCCGCGATTTTCGCCGCTGGTTGGGGCGGCACTGGGCGGCGGCGAGGGGTGAGGGGCAGGCTGGCCAGCGCCCCCTCCATTTTGGCGCTCTAGCCTAGTTCGCCTAAATGGACGCGCCGGCCTTGCCCGCCCCGCTCCCATGTTCCACAGCATTTGCACATTTCCACTAATGTGGAAATGTGAAGAACTGAACATAAGATTGGAAAAATAAGGGAAACAAATGTTGATTGATTTACCCTTGCCACACATCGAACTGTGATCTCACCCTATAAAGTGCCCAGCATTTACAAAACTGTTTAATGTGAATAAATAAGAGAAGGTAGCCTTCTTGTCTTGCTTTCAAAGAGGGAAAAAAGGAATGGTCTCAGACTCAGTGTTATCCAAATAAATAATCAATGAGAAAGATCTTTAAAAGGGCAATTATTCTAGTAATCACACCAATATATATATTTTAAAGAAAATATTAAAGATATGTTTGTAGGCTGGTTTAATCCAGAGCCTTAAAAGCTAAATATAGATTTCTCTCATTGTGTAACAGGTGAGAGTGAGAGATCAATGTGCTATAAAGCACATGAGGAAGGAAGCTCCATAGCAGCTCATAGTAGAGAATCTGCAGAAGGTCCAGGTTCCATCCCAGGCATCTCCAGATAGGTCTGGGAATGTCCCCAGTCTGAAACCCTGGAGCGCCACGGGCCTCAAAAGGAGCTGCTACCACTGTCTGAGGTGGTTTGTTCTCTCTGCCTAATAATAGGGCTGGTCCTGCCTGGAAAACTGATGGAAAGAACTCATGCTCTATGACATGATATTTCTGCTGCTTGAAATGAAGGACAAGATGGTGGCCCCCTCCTGTTTCACCACCTGAGGTGAAATGGGAAGGTGCCCCCCACCCCCACCCCATCAAAGTCTCGCTTAGCAGGGTCATGTGGTCGCAGGGAAATGTGGGGTGCTCATGGGGGGCATTGCCTCGTGGGATTTTGCTGCCCAAGGTGGCTGCTTCAATCCGTCTTATGGGTGGGCCAGCCCTGACCCCTCCATTCTCCCATACAAAAGTCTGCCAGGCTGGCAATTCAACACTGGTAATGGGACATTATCACTCATTATATCAAAGGGTAGTGGAATAGCTTTATCACTGAACAGCCAATACACTTCAACTGAGGATTAGGAGAAATGATGACAGGAAACAATGCAGGAAGATAAAATATTAGAAATTCCATTGTTCATAGCCACATTTCAAAGGTCTCCTCTCATTTAAGTATACTAATAACTCAGGTAGCACTTGGCTGCTTGGGGTCCATGGCTGCTTGGGGATGCAGGTGGTGCTGTGGTCTAAACCACTGAGCCTCTTGGGCTTGCCGATCAGAAGGTGGGCAGTTTGAATCCTCGTGATGGGATGAGCTCCCGTTGCTCTGTCCCAGCTCCTGCCAACCTAGCAGTTCAAAAGCACGCCACTGCAAGTAGATAAATAGGTACCGCTGTGATGGGAATGTAAACGGCATTTCTGTGAGCTCTGGCTTCCATCACAGTGTTCCTTTGCACCAGAAGCTGTTTAGTCATACTGACCACATGACCCGGAAAGCTGTCTGTGGACAAATGCCGGTTCCCTCGGCCTATAAAGTGAGATGAGCGCCGCAACCCCATAGTTGCCTTTGACTGGACTTAACCATCCAGGGGTCCTTTACCTTCACCTTTTACTTCTGCCTAATGGTAGAGCCGGCCTTGTTTCCAACTACCATGCGCTCCTTTCTTCCCAATTTCCAGTAATTGTCCTTGCCCAAGCACAAAGACAACTCCGTTTTTGAAGTCTGGGTTTTCAATAAACTACTTCAGCACTGAATGATGTTCAAATAAATACCATAATTTTATTTGTCGTTCCCACCCCCCACCCCCACCCCCCAGAAGAAAAAAGGTTGCTTATTTTCTCCCCTGCTCTTCCAGCCTTTCCAGAAGTACAAAATCTCCAGTCATGACTATCACCAAAAGCAAACTATCTGGCTGGCTGTAACTTCAGAAACCTTTGCATCATCTCTGAATCACACCATTCTTTGAAAGCTCTTTTCTGGAACAGTGCCAGGTTAATTTATTTAACCACTTGCAGAACATGACTAAACACTCAAAATGCAGATTATTTGATTCACGCTTTCATCACCTTGAGAATTTTCTGTCATGGAATCATAATGGATAGTTCTATGTCCCTTTGGCATCAGTCAGCAAAGGGTTTGTATCGTTGAGTCAGGAACTGGTGCCTTCAACACATGAATCAGCACAATCCCCGGGGTGTACAGTTAAAGACCTGTTAAAATCATTGGTTGCTTTGCTACTGACTTCAGTGGAGAGGAGATTAAAACCCGTATTGGAAATGCTTTTATTTTTTATTTTTTTAAAAAAACAAGTTATACAAGAAACAGCTTAGTGCCCTATGGAAAACTTCTCCTCTGTGTTTTAATCAATTAATGAGAAGCCCCCACCTCCGTCATCAACAGGAGGTGGCTTTGCAGGCGTCACGACTGACCCGCCTGCTGGGCTGGGAATCAGCCCGATGTGTCGGGGGCTTTCCTGCCCGCATCATCCTCAGGCCGACCAATCAGGTCGGTCTGGGGGCGTGTCCTGCTGCCGTTTAAGCAGGGAGCGGGCGGGAAATCCTCCCTCTGAAGCCTAGGGAGGTTAGGGCCCAAGGCACGCCCCAAAGGTGATCACAGGGGGAGTTCCATTCGATGTGCATCAATGGGCTCCTTACTGGGGATTAACGCTTCCCAGACTCCCAACACACGGGTTGGGGTCAGATATAGCCTGTTAGGGTCCAATGCCTAAGCCAATACCGCTCTACATCCGTAACCAATAAAGTTGTGGCCTTCACGCCCATTAAAATTCATATAATGTGTCTGTTTCTTTACTTCAAGGGAAGGGAGGGAGGGAGGGACATAGCCATGCAAGATAAATTGCATTTGAAAAGAACCAAAGGGGTAGGAAATTCTCAGGCCCAAGTGCCATCTCATCCAACATCCTGCTCTCATAATGGTCAACCAGATGCCTATGGGAAGTCAAGAACCATAAGTGCCAACTCTATGGGGCCCTGGTCCCTTTTGTCCCCCAAATACTTTTTTAGGGAGGTAAGCCCCCCTCCAATATTTTCTACAAGTTGGCATCTTCTTCCCTCCCTCCCCTGGGTAGACACCTCCCTGCCAGTCGGGTGCCTCCCTCTTCTCCCATCATGTCTCCCAGCTTTCTGCACCATTTCTGAGCACGTCTGAGCCAGCAGGCAGGCAGGCAGGCGGGTAGGAGAGACGAGGGGGCAGCGGGTGGAGGGGGGCAGAGACTTCTTGTGCACGGACAGGGGGCAAAAGGCAAGTGGGTGGGTAGGTGGGTAGGTGGGTGGAAGGGAGGCCTGCACTCCGACAGCTGTTAAGGCTTGGGAGGTTAAAGTGAGGCCTTTTTACTATTAAATAAATTAGTGCAATAATATTTTTTACGATTACAAAAAAGACTTCCCTTGGAAACAAGATCAGAAATGAGATAGAAACAAGATAGAAAGTGGCTTTGTTGGGTGGTATATTGAAGTGAATATTATTTATATATAGTGGACAGACGAAGAATGGGAAGTCTCTTACTTTCTGAATTTTATTTTTCTCTCTTTCTATTTTAACCTCTTTTTTTATTTCTTTTTCTTTATTTCTCTCTTTCTTTATTCCTTTCTCCCTCTCCCCCGCCCTTCTCTTTCTGGTTTTTTATTTATTTACTGTATTTAGATCCAAGTCCAAGTCTGGACAAAAAAAGAGGAAAATATATTTGATATAGTTTTGCATTTTTCTCTATAAACCCTAATAAAATTTATTTTTTTAAAAAAATAAATAAATACTGAGATCAGTGAGTGCACCAATCTCAGACAGGCTCTAGCCTGCCTCTGCAGTTTCCCATACCTCGATTAAAGTCTCATGGGAGACATTATGAGAGAATTCCCATGGGGCATTTTTCAGATCAGGAAGCTCAGGTAGACAGGAAAGCGCTAGAGTGCTGGAAAAAGGTTAAACGAGAACAAAAAGACACACACAAAGTTCTGAGCTCCAGAGCTATCAAAATTCTAAAGACATTCTAAAGCGCCTTGTGAGTAAGACAGAAAGACAGGGTCCTCTTTTTCAGGGAAGAAAACTTTCAGGAAATTGAAGGACCACAACCCCCTTTAGCAGCCCTGAATCACTCCAGTTATCTATGCTTGTTTTGGAGAGCCCATGTGATCACATAAGACAGATCTGGAAGCAGACTGAAGGTCAGCTCTAAACATCCTCTAGCAGGTGGAAAGGTCCCAGAAAACCAGAACCACCAGCACTGAGGGTCCTGCCTGGCCCACCTACTCCTACTTGAGTCTGCAAGCCACTATTTTAAATTTCCCACAATGCCCCTGACAGAGCATTGCTCCAGTGCATTGCAGGAAAATCCCAACGTTCTGTGGCCGCCCACCACTGCTGCTAAGGAATCTCATCATTGGGACCCAATCAGTGGGCATTTTGCCAAGTGTCTCCTTGAACTTAGAGCCAGCTTTGTCTGAAATACTTGGTCATATGCTTTTTCTCTGCTGCAGAACAAGCATGGCTTTCCTGTTCACCTCATTGGAGAGGACAAGTGCAGGGATTCGCCTTGAAATGTCAGAGATTATAATTAGAGTGATGTTTTTTTTAGCCCAAACGCTGGTTGGTATTGCACATTCAGGGCATTTATTTGCTAATGCAGATATTCATTTCTTGCAATGGTAAGATTTCCTAAGGGTGTGTTGTTCCCCATTGAAAGTGCTTACCAGTGTGCTATTTTTTTCCCTGGCATCACGCTATTGTAAAAAAACACCAATTTGTTTCATATCCTTCCCCATTCTGTGCAGGGTATATTGGAAGATTGGGGGTGAGGGGAATGGGGTTATTGGTTCGGTTTCTTCTTGGTTTCATTGCATATTTTGTGCTTTTTATCATGTGTTTTTATGTTGCGAACTGCCCTGTGATCTACAGAAATGAACCACAAATGAACACCAAGCGACATTAGTGGTGGTGTGAGCCCTGACCTCACCACCAATCTGCCCCAGCACCTAAGCAGCTCTATTGCATCACACAGGGCAGGAATGTGTTCTGCTAGCTGAAATAAGAATAAAGCAAGCATTTCGGGGGAAAGCAGTATAACATCACAAGGCTGACCATGTCTACTCAGAAGTAAGGAAGTTGGAAAATTCCAATGAAAACAGAAACAACAGCAGAAATGGCAGATGTTCACTTATTCATCCCATGTCCAGACTGGGAATCAATGCAACGAATATGATAGGCTTCAATCCAGTTGTGTGTGCAGCACTCAGGAATTGTGTGCTTTCAGTCCACAAACAATACATAGTTAATAGTGTGTGTCCCTCCCTCTCCCCAAAGGCATTGTGTTTCCTTTGCACTGAAATGAATTGGATGGAATAACCTAATGACCACATAACTTACGTAATTTAGGTAATTAATGACATAAACTACGTAAGCTGTGAAATTTCACTACAGTGGGAAGTAAAAGGAATGATGTGCTTTTGGGTGGAAGATGAACTGCAGCAGAATGGAAACATGTGATAACTACAGAGCAAAATGAAAAGCAATGCCTTATTACATATACTGTATATACATACCCACTCAGTCAGGACTAAGTCCTATTTATTTCAATGAGGCTCCAGAAAGTGGAGTTGGGGTTCCAGTCCAAGTCAAGTCTATAGCTTGTATCTTTTGCATAACCAAGGGAGGCATACAACTAAGTTGTTAGATGCACAGAACAAGGTCTGCTTAAGCAATGGGACTTCCCCTGCCTTTCCTCCACCCACACCCTCTAAATCTACTCTGGAGGGTTAGAGTAACTCCAAGAAGAGATTTATCAGGCAAACAAAGGCCACAAAGCAGGAGGAGAGGGTGGAAAAGTCTCATTGCATCAGCAGATCTCATTACCCACATGCACACCACCACGTAGGGCTAAGCTGAATTCTACCCTAAGAATGTGTACAGTCACATGACACCAACCAAGTTCTTACCTAATTCACTGATGGAAAGGTCATTCATCTTTATGGGGTCAAGTGTGCTTTGGCGCTGAAACGAGTGACCTTGATCTGACTAGATGAAGACCTTCATTCGCAAGCACAAATAAAGTTTAATTCCGTATTCCTACATAAGACGCCAACTTACGTGATTGGAACATGGGAACATTTTTACGTCCACTGGGCCTTATCAAAGTTAAAACGACTTGTTTGACATTTCTCTTCCCAAAACTAGGTTACCCAAACATAGAAAGGAATGTCCAGGTTCCTTTGAAGCTGTCCCCTCCCCACCCCCAGCTACTAGTGGCCAAGTCCTTTCGGAAAATGAGGAGCTTGGCAAGACAACCCTACTTCCAGAGAATGGGTGCTCTGTTTCAGCACTTCCAAGGCTATTCCCTGCAAGCTGGACATTTCAGCCTAGTATGGTTCTTCAAAGACAAGTAGGCGTAGTACAGGGATCGGCAACAACAACAAGTGACCCACAGGAGTCATTTTACCGGCCCCTGAGCTGCCCCTGAACTGAGCCGCCCACTCAGCTCACTTCTGTGGCGCCGGGAATCATGTCTGTGCAGACACAGACACCGGAAATTGCAGGCGCCAGAAATCGCGGGTGCACGCAACCCGGCCCACGGAGGGATCTTCGCTGGAGTGAACCGGCCCAGGCGAGGTAAACCTTGCCGACCCCTGGCGTAGTACATTGCAATGTCTGGGGAATGCTGAAAGGCCATGCAGTCAGGTACTGGTTGGCCACTGTGAGAACAGGATGATGGACTATATAGGCCACTAGCCTGACCCAGCAGATTCAAGTTATGATTCTTATATTCTTGTTTAGTTCATTTATATACCATATTCCCACAGTAAACGAAAGCAATCCATAATTGCTCTAACAACATAAACAAAG
The DNA here is from genome assembly GCA_034641385.1 of Darevskia mixta. Taxonomy (NCBI): domain Eukaryota; kingdom Metazoa; phylum Chordata; class Lepidosauria; order Squamata; family Lacertidae; genus Darevskia; species Darevskia mixta. The sequence goes on along the minus strand of JAWWNH010000062.1, from coordinate 1,077,308 downwards.
GATAAATTCAATATTTCAATAATCTAGACCTTGTACATAGGGAGAACAAAAACAAAATTAACAATCCAAAATCATCATCACCCATGTTACTAGTCCTTGTCTTGTCTTGCTGCATTCCAGAGGGCCACAGTAGCCTGGCTTAAATGCAGCTGAGTGGGTTTTCTCACCAGGCTAGAAATTTCACAGTTGCTTCTGTTATCTCTCTCTCTAGAGATTGGAGTGACAATGATGGTAATTGCGTCCTCTTCCCCAACCTTCCTGGTGTTTTGGCTGCCAGTGCTGATCATACTGGGGCATAAGCCCCATTAGACACAAAAGGACTTTGTTGTTGTTGTTTAGTTGTGTCTGACTCTTCGTGACCCCATGGACCAGAGCATGCCAGGCACTCCTGTCTTCCACTGCCTCCCGGAGTTTCATCAAATTCATGTTGGTAGCTTCGAGAACACTGTCCAACCATTTCGTCCTCTGCCATCCCCTTCTCCTTGTGCCCTTAATCTTTCCCAGCATCAGGGTCTTTTCCAGGTGCCCGAGAGGCTTCCTCTGCCACTGTCTTGAGGGCCACAGTTCAGCCACCCCTGTTTCTGAAGGTAGGGTTGCCATATTTCAAAAGAAAAACCAGAACACCAGGTTTTTAGGAAGACCCCGAAATTGCTGAAAGATCAATTTCACAGAGCAAAATAGCCTGTGGTTGATGTAACTGCAGCCCATCAAGACTCCCACGGAACAGAGTATGAACATATCAGAAATCCATCCAGAGAGAAAAGAAAGCCATTTTGTACAGCTTCACTATTTGGAATCCTCTGAGGCTCTATGACCTAATTGCTGGCAATGCAAATACAGATTCATGTTCTGTATTAAGAATTTCCTCATTACTCCCTGGTGAGTATATGCCAGAGGCCATTAGCTTCCTCCTCTGTGCTTTGTTTGTTGTCTGAGGCCTAAGCTGTGTGCATTGGATAAAAGCATTGAGTGCAGGCTGCTATTTTCTTCTCCTTCCTTTCTTTTTTTTAAAAAAATTAGTGGTATTTTTAATTTGTCAAAAGAGTCTTTCTTCCAGGAAACCAGCATTGCATCTACAAAAGCATCAAAGGATGTGAAGGCGATATTCCCTCAAAAGGAAATTCTGTATTCTTGGAGAGTGATACATTCATAAAAGTGGCACTTTGGTGTTTTACAAAGAATGAGATGACAAAGAATCTCCAAAGAACTACTCCAGGGGTAAGGTAAAGGTAAAGGGACCCCTGACTGTTAGGTCCAGTCATGGACGACTCTGGGGTTGTGGCGCTCATCTCGCTTTACTGGCCAAAGGAGCAGGCCTTTGTCTGCAGACAGTTTCCGGGTCATGTGGCCAGCATGACTAAGCCGCTTCTGGCGAACCAGAGTAGCGCACGGAAACGCCGTTTACCTTCCTGCCGGAATGTTAACTATTTATCTACTTGCACTTTGACTTGCTTTTGAGCTGCTAGGTTGGCAGCAGCTGGGACAGAGCAATGGGAGCTCACCCCGTCGCAAGGATTCGCACTGCCAACCTTCTGATCGGCAAGCCCAAGGGAGGTTACCAACCTTAACTTCCATGTCTTTTGATTTGCCAGAAGCATCTGGTTGATGTTTTTCACAGGCTAGAGATTAACTATGCCTTGCTGAGTATTCTGAAGCAGGGGCAGAGGAAGGGGGTGCGGTGGGGGTGGGTCACCCCGGGTGTCACCACTGAGGGGGGGTGACAAAATGCCAGGCGGCGCTCACCCGAGCCACGCGTCTTTCCTGGTGGTGACACGGTGGCTTGGGCACCCACAGGCTCCACACTGCCCCAAACAGTCCGCCTGCCACCTCCCCCCCCCAACTGTAGGGCGGCTGAGTGGGAGGAGGCAGGTAGACTCTTCCAAGGCCCCATGGAGCGTCCTGCCCCGGCTGGCCCCATCCCTGGGCGCAGGGCACACACGCTGCCCCAGGTGCCCAATCGGCTTGCTCCGCAGCTGTTTCCAAGTTGTTTAGTGGTGGCCCAGGTCATGGGACAAGCCTACCATTCCAATAATGGGATTGCTGAAGGTTACTAGGATGGGGATGAATGGGGATGGGTTGGGTAGGGCAGGCCAGGGATATACAGAACTATATTTTCTCCACTGTTGCACCAGCACAGCCCCAACCTTGCCAATGCCCTGCTCCAAATGGTGAAAACCAATGTTGGAGCCATTCATGCTTCCTGGGGGGCAGGGATTAAAAAACTGAGGTGCTACTATGTCCCCCCCCTTTGGGTCCCTACACAGTGAGCAGTACTCATCGGCAGAACCAAATAACATCATAGAATTGTAGAGTTTGAAGGGATTCCAACAGTCAACTAAAGCATCCATGACAGATGACCATCCAAACTCTGCTTACAACCCTCCCATGAAGGAGAGTCCACAACCCCCCAAGGGAGTCCATTCCACTGTCCAACAGCTCTTACCGCTAGATAGTTCTTCCTGATGTTTAGTTGGAATTTCCTTTCTTGTAACTTGAACCCGTTGGTTCAGGTCCTAACCTCTGGAAAAGGAGAAAGCAAGCTTGCTCCATCTTCCATGTGACAGCCCTTTAGATACTGGAAGATGACTGTCATATATCCTCTCAGTCCCAAGTCGTGCCCCCCCCTAAGGTATGGAGACATCTAGGCCACTTTTGAGGGCCCAAGCCTTCATCAATATAAAAAAGGTGCATTTTCCTTGCAAACAAGCTGATCTTGTTAAAGAATATCCCGAAGTCACAAGGCATAGCAACTTTCCTGAACTGAAGTGAACTAGGTCTGGATCTGGTTAGTGTTCAGACCAAAGACCAATTGGGAATCCCACCTACAGCTCTTTGATTTCCACGCTGGAGAAAAGGTGGACTATAAATGTAATATTTTAAAAGCCTGGCCTGGAACTTACTGCCACGGTGTGTTTTTTACAAAGCCTTTTCAACTGAAGCAGCAGGATGAAATTTAATATTAAGGGAAAATTTGAACAAGATTGGGAAGCTTTTAGAGGATGTCAAAATGAAAGCTTCATTGTCTGTGACAGACAGGGCAGCCCAGAAAACTTGCAGAGCTCAGAAGATCCAAACGTGGATTAAATTATCTTCATTCCAAATAACCTGAAACATTTTAGCATTTAGGATAACAATAAAAATAATGATAAAGCCAACCTTCCTGCCCCGTAAAGCAGTGCTCTGTTACAGTTTAATTAAATGATCCCATCTTCGATGGCATTTGGGAAACCAATTTTGCTCTATCTTCCAATTTCCTGTGCTTGAAATTGTGCTGAGATAGCAAAACACACGCACACAAAAAAAATATTGAGAGAGAGAGAGAGAACACTACCTGACATTGTGCCTTTGTGCCTTTTTATTGCATTATCTGTCAAACAGGGAGCATGGAACCCCCCGACAAACTTGATTTCCCAATCTCTTAAAAGTAACTGATTATTAATTAGATTCTGGTGCTGGTGGATGTGCGCATAATCATTTATGAAACTTCTTTTGAAGAGAAACCAGAACCTTTCATTATTGCCATTATGAATGAGGGTTTGCTTTCATTTCATATTGCTATAGTTTATTACTAACCTTTCAGGCAGATGGTAGAACATTAAATTATTCTCTGCAGCACACTGATGGTCTTTTGTCTGCAGCCAAGTCTTTGTGGATAAATATATATCCTCCTCATTAATATGTCTGTCTGCAAGGAGGGTCAGACATCTCTAATGCTACTGTCGATTGCAGGAGTCATTGTATGTCACCCTTTGAGCTTACATCACAACCATCACCAGAGCCACAAATGTCTCCACGGATCCCTGGGGTGGAAACAGAAATTTCATTGTCTTCTAAGTTGCCTCTTACTGGGGATTTCTCACCAACAGGGTGGCAACCTTGCTTGATTTCGTAAAAAAAAGGAGCATCTTCTTCTAGGCTGGAGGTCTTCAGGGACAGAGCTGTAGCAGAGGGGGCATTGGTCTGATTTGGAAGGGGGAAAACATGGGGAGGTGCCTGAAAGGGATGGAATGAGTGAGGGGAAAGCCCTCTGCAACCAAAAAGTTGCTGTGAAAATGTGGAGAGCTGGATTTAAGGTGGAAAAACAAGGAACAAAGAGAATCAAAATATACAGGTTTGTCGATCTTGGAAGTTGTAATTGAACAGAAGAGTGTGACCCCCAACTTTTGTAAGTATTAAAAAATAAATGGATGGATGAGCTTTTAAAATGGGGTGAGCAGATCTGCTCAGTTTGCACCAAAGTTTGCACATCACTTTGCCCTGCAGCCACCTGTCAGTGCAACACAATTGCTACCACACAATTGCTCACTCCACATTTGGCAGCCTCATGGTGGAATAGTAAATGTGACTTGAGCTGTGATTATACTGTAGCAACTGCCCCATCCCTTCCAATTCATTTAATGACATATACACTGCTCCAGATGCTAAATGAGCCTAATTAAGGGTGGAAGGCAAAAGAGGTTTACTTTCTTTGTTGAATGTGCATCGCACTGTGTTTGTGAATGTTGCAACCCACAACACATCTGGGTTTAATCCAAGTTCAGACAATTTCACAGGAAGATCTGAGTCATAACTTGGGCACATGTTGAATCCCGGACAAGATGGGTTCAATAAGTGCAAACTGGGCTGGCGGAAATGTCGACTCATCATAATCAACTCCAAGAAATGGTTGTGCACATTGCCCAAGCCTTAGAAATGTTTAGATTAGTATTGGTGATTTGGTGCAAATGTCTTTCTGTTGTTCTCCAACTTCCTGGTAAAGCCAACACCACAAAAATTAGCTTTTTGCATAGACAATGTAGCAGCAGAGCTCTAATTCATGATATGGCATCCATACTCTGGACCTTGGTTGGTAAAAAAAGTTCAAAATACATAATTACAAGACTAAATTTTACTCCGAGTAGACCCCCTGAATCTGTGCCCATTGCTTTTCATTGGGTGGTATCCAATGAAGTGCTTCTGCTAGTGCAAGAAAATTTGGCTGTGCTCTCCTTCTACTGTGTTGGGGTTTTCCCCAACTTTTGAGGGAAGATTTGGAGAGATTGCAGGCGATGTGTGAGGAAAGGAGAGGGAAGAACAGCCCCATTGCACAAATGCAAAGCCTTATGCTAGGGGAAGCACTTCATTGCCCAATGGATCTACTCTATGACTAACATTGGCTACAACCTATTATTCTCATAATGTCACTTTTTTAAAAAAGGGAATAGGTTTATGATGCCCTTTCTTGAAGACAGGGGTGCCCAAACTTTTTTCAAAGAGGGCCAGATTTGATGAAGTGAACATGCATGAGGGCCGACCATAGTTGTTGACCTTTTTTTAGGCTTGAAGTTGTTGAGCTTTTTTTCTACGATTTTACCCCAAAGTTGTTGAGCTTTTGGGGGGCGATTTTACCCCAGGAAATAAACTGCCACAGGAGCTGGATTAGACCGACCAACGGGCCGGATTGACTTCGGACATGCCTGCTTTAAGATGAAGGCCCTGTTTGGTTGCAAGGTAGGGTAGAATTATTGGGAGTAACTGAATAATCACATTTAGCCATTCTTTGGAACTTGCTGTTTCATTCTCTTTTCAGTGTCTGACATTGACTTTTGGGGAAGTTACCATAAATATAAGCTCCTCTTTTGGTTTCAGATATTTGGTGGTCTAGTATCTGAATAAGCCATAAATCATCAGCTCTTCCTATAGCCTGTGGAATGGGGACCTGTTGCCCTCTGGGTGCTGAAAACCTTCCTGTCCATTGGCTAATGGAATTTGGAGTATAAATTTGGAGTACCGTATATACTCGAGTATAAGCCGACCCGAATATAAGCTGAGGCACCCAATTTTACCACAAAAAACCTGGGAAAGCTTCATAGGAGCCACTGCCTGCCTCACTCGAGTATAAGCCGAGGGCGGCTTTTTCAGCACAAAAAATGTGCTGAAAAACTAGGCTTATACTCGAGTATATAGGGTACAATGTTTGGGAGACCACAGGGTCTGCACCCCCACCACCACCAAAAAAGGCACTGACAGGCTACAGCCCAAGAACATGGCTGACAAACTGTACCCTTGAAATATGCCTACAAATCAGTGAAAGTTCAACATTTATTTATTTTTCACAATATTTATATGGCTGCCCAATAACATATGTTCTTGAACTGGACTACAGAAAATTGAAAGAGAAAAATACAATATTAAAATGCAACCTCAAAATAGCAAAAAGCAGCACAGAATTGTTCCATCTAGTAAAGCACAGTATCAGAAGAATATAAAAGGCATTTATTTATTAACTTCATTGAACTTAGCTGCTGAAAGTTTCTTGCGTGCTTAACTTTTGCACTGAAATCACATGGGCTTAAAGTGATTACCTTTTGCTGAATCATGCCCCGCTGATTTTGACTGTCATTTAGAAATCAAATGCTCAGGCTATGGATTTATTTTGTGGGTTTCCCCCGGTCAATTTAGCGCCATCTGCTATGAAAGGTAGTTATTTTTATCATGGAATATCCCAGTCCACTGACATCGACTTCTAATGGGCTATTTGGCAAGTGTAGCGCACTGTCATGTAAGCATGGCATTAAAGCAAAGGTTAACATTGACAACATTAACCCTAATTGTTTATTTTGTGCTCTGCAAATAAAAGTCAGTGTTTGGGATAAAAAATAATGGGATATGAAACACACAGTGGAAATGTTTGCAGAAATTAGTGAATAGTGAATAACTCAGTTTGAAACAGAAATTCAAAAACTGGAAGTATCCATGTGCAAAAGAAAGAGGAAATTCTGGCTTGTAAAATAAAAAAAGGAATCATGATGATTTGGGATGTCCAGTGACCAGGAACCCTCTGAGGTTTGCAGAAGTAAAAAGAACTTGAAGTGATGGGTGGGGTGAGACATCTCAAAATAGCCCAGTGAGAACTGAGCATGCTGACAAGTTAGTCTTTTCCGTGAAGTAAAAGGACTATTCCAGGCTCCTTTCTGTCAACCCACATGGGCAGGCAACAGTTTTGGGTGCCATGGGAGGAACAGCAACAGCAGCAACCCTTTGGTTAAGTCAGCATCCCAAGGGATCGCAGAGCCAATTTAAACATACGGTAGAATTGCATTGGTACACGGGGGAAGGTGATGGTGGCAGGGTCAGGGTCAAAGAAGAGGTCCTTGAGGTATTGTGGCCCTGAGCCATTTAAGGCTTTATAGGTCCAAACCTATAAAGCAGCACAGAATTGTTCCATCTAGTAAAGCGGGTGGCGCTGTGGGTTAAACCACAGAGCCTAGGGCTTGCCGATCAGAAGGTCGGCGGTTCGAATCCCCGCGACGGGGTGAGCTCCTGTTGCTTGGTTCCTGCTCCTGCCAACCTAGCAGTTCGAAAGCATGTCAAAGTGCAAGTAGATAAATAGGAACCGCTGCAGCGGGAAGGTAAACGGTGTTTCCGTGCACTGCTCTGGTTCGCCAGAAGTGGCTTTGTCATGCTGGCCACATGACCCGAAAGCTGTACACCGGCTCCCTCGGCCAATAATGGGAGATGAGCACGCAACCCCAGAGTCAGTCACGACTGGACCTAATGGTCAGGGGTCCCTTTACCTTTACCTTTAGATCCAAACCAGCACTCTGAATTGGGCCCCAAAACTAATTGGCAGTCAGTGCAGTCGGGCCGGGATTGGTGTTATAATGTTCAAACCATCTTGCTCCGGTGAGCAACCTGGCTGCTGAATTCAGCGGCGAAGGAAGCCTCTCGGGTACCTGGCGCGCCCAGGGGCAGGGTGAACCACCCATAGGGGTGGGCGAACCACCCATAGGGGGCGCAGCACCCATAGGGATTGGACGTGTGGTGCTCTTAGGGAGGGACAGGATGGGACGTGCCGCGGGGCCTCATCCACCCTACAGCTGGGGGGGAGGCAGCTGGTGCCCATTGGGGGCAATCGGCACCCAAGGGGGTGGCACGGCGATCCACCCAGGGGGGATTTTGTCACCCCCGCTCAGAGATGACACCTGGGGCGGACCACCACCACCCGCCCCTGTTTCGCCCCGGCTGAATTTTGCACCAGATGAAGTTTCCAGATCGTCTTCAGAGGCAGCCCCATGTACAGTCCTATTGCCTTGAAAGTAAATTCACTGAAGCTTATTCCCAAGTAAATGTACCTAGGACGGCTGCTGCAATCGTTAAAATCTATCAAAGTGTCAAGAAATCCTATTATGCCATCAATAATTGCTTATATATACAAACACTTCAATCATTCATGCTAGAGAGAGTATAGCATTTTCCTTCTTCACATAGGCTTGAGATGCCCCGACATCAGAAAAACTGGAGATGCTATAGGGTGCGTATTGAAATTAGGGGAAGGATTGTAGCTCAGTTGTAGAGCATCTGCTTTGCATGCAGAAGGTGCAACCCCCAGCATCTCCAAGTAGGACTGCCTAAAACCTTGGAGAGCTGCTGCCAATCTGCAAAGACAATACTGAGCTGGATGGACCATAGGGCAGTTTCCTATGGTCCCAAATTGTACAGCCTACTCTAGTTTCTGCCATTACCAAGTGTACCTTGTGGACTGTTAACCAACAGAGACCGCTTCCATTTCATTTGTACAAAGTGTGCTCCTTTGCATTAACCATAGCATCCTCTGATTGGGACAAGTTGTTTACCTCTGTTAATTTGTGAGCTGAAGCTTCTCGAAAACTGAAATGCAGCATGCATGCGAGAGTCTTTCCAACCACTGCACGCTTGAAGCCATCTATATACGAACACTTGTGGTTATCGTTAGGTAAACAGGTTGTTCCAACCAGCAAGTTGTGGATGAACAGGATGGTCTACTGTGCGCATTAATGGTCGAGTGCATTTCCTGTGGCAGCCACAACATTGCGTGCTAAAGGTCTTAAGAGGAAGCTTGCAGGTTTGCCGCTGTGCGGGGACTTCTGCTGCATATCATGAATAAACAAATGCTGACAGGTAGGTGGGAAGGCTGACCAGACCCATACCTAGATCTTGAAAGAGGACAAGGGCAAGCCCAGTGGAGAATTTTTCCAGGGAGCAGGTGTTTCTGTGGGTGGCCAAAGAGATGGGAGTGCTGATGAATGGACAGGATTCCCAGCAGGGTTAAAAGACCCACACACTCTCTGGTAGATTCAGATGCTATGTAATCCTAGGTTTAAGCAGAAGTAGATCCAACTGACTTCAATGAAGATTACTTACAAGAAGGCAGATATGCAGTAGGTGCTCAGCTTGGAGCTTCTTGGTTCTTCTTGGTGGAACACTCACTCTCTGGATTTCTGAACCATTGTCCCTGTATCAGAACTTGAATTCTGCCCAAAACAGGGCTCATGACTAAAGCCTATCCAGACTAGCAGCATTCTTGCTTATCATAGGAGAAGGAAGGTCACTGATGCGGGCTTAGTAATTAGCATTTCCCCCTCTAGTTAACGTTTTCCTGAAGACCAGTAGCCTGTTCTGCTCCCAGCCCTACGGCACTCTAAGCCACACTCATTTCAATTCAATGAAACCTAGATGAAACCTGGCCTTTAATGGAGGGGGTGCTTGAGAGAGGGGTTGGGCAAACCACTCCCTGAAGCACCTCCCCTCTCATGTTAACATTGCTCCAGCAAGGGATATTTGACAGGTTAACAGGGCTGCCTCCCTTTCTATGATGTCACATGATTGACATGCAGATGACCTTGCCCACCTGACGAATTTGGCCCTGAGGGCCAATCCTGATCAGGATATGGCCTATGGAGCACAAAGAGTTCTGCATCCTTACTAACATGCACACTCCCCCCCCCCCCATAAATGCATTTTTGTGTGTGTTTCTTGGCTGGAGAAATGAATTGCAAAATTCAGAGAAAGTCTGGATAGCTCAGTTGGTTAGAGCATTGTGCTGATAATGCCAAGGTTGCAGATTTGATCCCTGTATGGGGCAGCTGCATATTCCTGTATTGCTAGATGATCCTCATGGTCCCTTCCAACTCTACAATTCTATTAAGTGCAAACTTTGAGGGATGGCTGAGTTTTGGTTGACATATTGTTTCGGAAGATGTGGATTAGGTAAACTCACCTCTAAATGCAAACTGATTCGAATTTCTCCCTCATTCCCTAGACCAGAATGACAGATACAAACCAGAGTGAGGCAGAATGCAATGGTGTGGCTTGGGCTTGCCTCATGAAGGAATGGATGAGAACAATTCAGAGATAAGTAACAACAAAGGTGCTTTCTTTCCTTTTCTGTAATTGACACTTCCATAAATAGCGGGACTGCAACACCTGAACTTTCAAACTGAAGCAAAGATGTGTCTTCGTCTGTTTGCTCTACAAATCTTTCTTTGTTGTGAATACAAACCGGTACATCCGGGAAGAAGATACAAAGATTGCCTGCAAAGCGACTGACCTTTCTGAGGCACGGCGGATATTCTGAGCAAACAGAATAAACTCACATTATATCACCTGTTTGCCTGTAGCTGTCAGCTGCCTTGATTTTCTCTGCCAAGAGCCAGGAGATCTGTACTTAAGAGAACAAAATTCTAGAGATGGGACATCAGAAGCCATCTAGTCCAACTCCTGCTTGCTCAATCTGTGATCCAGGATGCAATGGAGAGGAACATGGAATAATTAGGAAAGCAGAACTCAATGGCTTTCCAGGACACTGAATTTCCACTTTCTAGTTTCCCATATTTCTGGAACAGTGCTCCTGCTAAGGACCTGCCATTAATATCAACAGAAATTATAAAGGAGAAGCTTTAGCATACTCACATTACACGTACTAGGGTTCCAAGATCTGGGGAAACCTCTGTGCAAATGTTTAGATCACATCAGCAGGACCTGCATGCCATGGGTGGGACTCAAAACACAGCCCCACAACCTCACTCCACAGACTTTCCATTTTCACATGAGTGAAATGAAATGTGAATGAAATGTGAATGAAAACTGGAGGATTTAGACAGGTTGGGGCAGCGTGCCAAGACGACATTGGCACAGATCTGACGTACGGAGCCAGTAATAAGAGCAAAAAGTTGGTTATGAAAGAGATGCAGGTTTTAATAAAGAACTGGTGACAGAACAGGCCTGGGGCAGCTGTGGAACCTGAAAGTCTGTTGCAGCCCAAGTGTCCTAAGGGGGAAGTACAGAGGTTGTAAGGCAGCCCAGACTGATGCCCCTTTTAGGATGAGCTCAGGACAAAGCTAGATGCCTGGAAATCCATGCAGGGCACCAGGCTCGAGGGGTTCCTTGGCAAAGTGTCCACTGGCACCCCAGTGGATCCTTGGCTACAAGCTCACCTGGTGGGCTAAGCTAACTATTAAATTTTCCCATAACATCCCGGAAACACTACCTAAGGGGCCCCTCTTTGAAAACTCAGGTGCTGAGTGATGATTTCCTTCTCTCCCTGTGGCAATATCATTTCTCTCTCTCTTTGAAGTAAACTGTTTGCCACAGTTAATGCGTCCCCTCTGTGTGTGAGGTGCAGAGCAGTTGTCTCCACTTCTCCCCAAAGCCTAACCCCCAATATCACATACATATACAATATGCAAGAGGCTATTACACTGTGGCTGTCCATCAAACTATGAAGCCGAAAGGAACTTAAGCTTCGCAGGGATGGTGAAGAACCTGCTGTATCTTCTTTTTGTATACTATGGGCAGATCCACACCACACCTTTAAATGGCATTCAATGCACACTTAAAGCACATGACTTCCCCCAAAGAATCCTGGGAACTCACAGAGCTGCAACTCTCAACATCCTTAACAAACTACAGTTCCCAGGATTCTTTGGGGGAAACCATCAGTACTATTTGAATTATGGTGCTGGAGGAGACTATTGAGTGTCCCATGGACTGCAAGAAGATCAAACCTATCCATTCTGAAGGAAATCAGCCCTGAGTGCTCACTAGAAGGACAGATCCTGAAGCTGAGGCTCCAGTACTTTGGCCACCTCATGAGAAGAGAAGACTCCCTGGAAAAGACGCTGATGTTGGGAAAGATGGAGGGCACAAGGAGAAGGGGACGACAGAGGATGAGATGGTTGGACAGTGTTCTCGAAGCTACCAACATGAGTCTGACCAAACTGCGGGAGGCAGTGGAAGACAGAAGTGCCTGGCATGCTCTGGTCCGAAGAGTCGGACATGACTAAATGACTAAACAACAACAACAATCAGTACTATTGCCACGTTTCCAAAACATCCCTTGGTTAGGCTGATTGCTGGTTAACAGTCCTGGATGATCATCTGCTAGTTTGGCAGGGGGAGCTAATACCTAAGGAATGGGTCTCCTGATAGTAGGCAAAACCTCTCTGTGTCTTTCAATGAGACATCCATCTGGATTTGGAATTAGGTGACAGTGCTCCAGCTGAGAGGGAGGGCAAAGGCTTACTAGGGACAGAAAGAAGTAAATGTTAAATTTGCATCATTGCCTCCCTACAGTTGCATCATGCTTGCTGCAGGTGCAATGCTACAAATTCACCTAGAGGTATTGGGTTTTTTTTTGTTTTGTTTTTTTAAAGGAGGGTTGATATGAATGACAAAGGTTAGGAAGATAAAAACCAGGAAGTGTCAGGGCACAAGATCCTTGTTCCTTTTTCTTTTCTTTTCTTTTTTTTGCAGAGAAGCAAACAGCAACCGTTCATGAGATGTGGCAATATGAACACAGCATGGCCCGCACACACAATCAGCAGCTGCACACGCGGCAAACGGCTGGTTGCAGACATCCTCTCCAATCTTCTAGGAGAACGCAGGCTGCGTTTTGACATGCTGGCTGCATTTTTCCTGCACCTGACTGCATTTGACATGCTGTGGATCCCCCCGAAGCAGGATGGGGAGTCAGTCCCTCAGCGGTATAATTTGCACCCATCGCTGTTGTCGTTATTAAGAGGGTTGTTGGGGTTTTTTAAAAAAATGATTAAGAGCTTTCAGTGAAGCAAAACAGATGGGTTTGGGGAAAAGAAAGCTACATTCAGAGCAAGCATTCCAAAATTAAGTTTGGATCATTAGGTGCAGGATGTTTGCTGGACAAAGGCAGCTGGATGAAGCATCTGACTGCCCAGCTCATGGTTAATGATATCTGAGCAAACATCAAGTGTCAGTCATTTGGTAGTCCCTTACTTATTGAAATTGTGACCAGCAATGTCATTTCCAAAATAGTAGCCTACCACTGAAATGTGGGGCTCTTGCTTTGTGCCTTGCTGTCCAGTCAAATTTAATGTTTTATCCTAGCTCTCCTTTTTGTATTCATAAAAGGTGGTGGCAGTAATAGTCATCACATTAAGGTTGCTGTATTTCAAACAGTGGAAAGTTGTTGCGCTTTTTTTTTAGTTTTGTCCAAAGTTGTTGAGCAAAAAAGAAGTAGTTTTTGAGCTGTTTTAAAGGGAAATCGCCAAAGAATGGGAAAGCGTCGTCATTGATTTAGGAGATCACTGTAGGCAGATGAAAACATTAGCAGGATTCTAATAACACTTGTAATGTAACAAATACTATGGGCAATCTGGAGAGATATAAAATATGGACGATGAAATAATATGCAGTTCAAAATGTTGACACTAGGACCCATGGAGAGGATGGTGGGAAGTCCGGAGATTCAGAGAAATCTCTAAATATGAATATGTATTTGGTACTGTTATAGCTTTATACTTGTAAAATCAAATATTATTATTTTTTAAAGGAAAATCGCCCCAAACAACACTGCCAACTTGGGTTGCCATATGTCCGGATTATCCAATACTTTTTTTTCTTTTGTGCGATTTCCGCCCAGGCACTGCTTACGACTGCAGCATTCTGGATATGTCTGGAAAATTCCAGACATATGTCAACCCTAATATCCCCACACTGTATTTTATGCCCACCCTTCATCGTAAGATCCCACAGTGGCTTATAGCAATATAAAAAGATGAGATTAAAGCCAGTTAAAAGGATTTACAATCAGAAGAATAGAGTGGCTCTTAAAACACCTTTTTATTATTCAAATTCTGGTGGGCAAAGCTGCCTTGTCCCCTATAAGTTGATGAGAGTTTAAGCAGTGAATGTTTTCACTGCTGTTTATGAGAAATGTACAACAGAACACAAATACTACATGTGGTTATATCTGCTTCACATTTTCTTTCTCTATTTTAATCAAAATGCATTCGCTAAGGTTGGTGCAGCAGCAGAAAAGAAAGTAAAGTAAGGCTGCTGGATCGCTTAAAGGTAAAGAGACCCGTGACCATTAGGTCCAGCCACGGATGACTCTGGGGTTGCGGTGCTCATCTCGCTTTACTGGCCGAGGGAGCTGGCGTACAGCTTCCAGGTCATGTGGCCAGCATGACAAAGCTGCTTCTGGCGAACCAGAGCAGTACACAGAAACGTCGTTTACCTTCCCGCCAGAGCGGTACCTATTTATCTACTTGCACTTTGACGTGCTTTCAAACTGCTAGGTTGGCAGGAGCTGGGACCGAACAACAGGAGCTCACCTCTTCACAGGGATTCGAACCGCCAACCTTCTGATCGGCAAGCCCTAGGCTCTGTGGTTTAACCCACAGCGCCACCCGCATCCCTTGCTGGATCGCTTAGATGCACACAAGACACAAGAAAGAGGAAAGAAACCTCAGATCCTTAGTATCTAATGCTACTCAGCAAAACAAAAGTTGTTTATTTGGTGTTGTTTATCTGTGTCTCCTAGCACCAGCTGATATTGAAAACACTTCTTGTTTTCTGTAATTTCCCCTTTCCCAAGCCTTCACATTCGGAGTCAATAACATATTGCCACTTCATCATTAGAAAGCCATTTGCTAGAATTTAGAGCACGTCACAGATCGGCTCTGCATAGCCATGTCCCTTGAAGAAGGGTTTGCAGGGCTCCACATCTGTTTGTCCACATCTCTAGGAAAGCATGTGGGCAGCTATAGTGGTCCCCATGCAAACTGTCTGATATGAAGTACAGTGGTACCTCTGGTTGCGAACAGGATCCGTTCCGGAGGCCCGTTCGCAACCTGAAGTGCGCGCAACCTGAAGCGGCAAATCTGCGCATGCTCGCTGTGCGATTCGGCGCTTCTGCACTAGCGTGATTTAGCACTTCTGCGCATGCTCGCCCTGTCAAACCTGGAAGTAACCCTTTCCAGTATTCCGGGTTCGGCGCATTCGTAACCCATGACGAACGCAACACGCAGCGTTCGTATCCAGAGGTATGACTGTAATTCATTCATATGTAGTGGTCATCATCATCATCATCATCATCCTTTATTTATACCCCACCCATCTGGCTGGGTTTCCCCAGCCACTCTGGGAGGCCTCCAACAAGAGATTCGGAATACATTAAAGCATCAGTCATGAAAAGCATCCCTAAACAGGGCTGCCTTCAGATGTCTTCTAAACGTCAGATAGTTGTTTATTTCTTTGACATCTGATGGGAGGGTGTCCCACAGGGTGGGCACCACTACCGAGAAGGCCCTCTGCCTGATTCCCTTCTTGCAGTGAGGGAACCACCAGAAGGCCCTCGGCGCTGGACCTCGGTGTCTGGGCTGAATAATGGGGGTGGAGACGTTCCTTCAGGTATACTGGGCCGAGGCCGTTTAGGGGTTTAAAGGTCAGCACCAACACTTTGAGTTGTGCTCGGAAACATACTGGGAGCCAATGTAGGTCTTTCAGGATCGGTGTTATATGGTCTCTGCAGCCGCTCGTCTAGCTGCCGCATTCTGGATTAGTTGTAGCTTCCGGGTCACCTTCAAAGGTAGCCCCACATAGATCGCATTGCAGTAGTCCAAGCGGGAGATAACTAGAGCATGCACCACTATGGCAAGACAGTCCGCGGGCAGGTAGGGTCTCAGCCTGCGTCCCATATGGAGCTGGTAGACAGCTGCCCTGGACACAGAAGAGGCCATTATAACTAGTTAATGTAATGTCTACAGCAGATCCATGCCTTGGTTCATGCTTGGGTTCCAGATTCTGGAAGATAAGAACATCAGTCTGCATGTCACTGTGAGCAAGGAAAGTATTCTCAACTAAACCTCTTCAGCCTCAGTCCAGGTTCTTATTTTTTAGAGTCCCAGGTCTCTGGATAGAACTCTGCTGGAAGCAACATAGATGTAAATCAAGTGAATGCCGGGGGGGGGGGCACCTCACAATCTTCGTAACAATAGGCTTGTTTCTACATTACACTGAACAAATGTGCAAGCTGTCTTCGCACATGCAGCTAATGTTTGGGCTGCACTCAGTTGTGGGTTTATTGTGTTTGTTTTCCTGGTTATAATGCTAGCATTTCTGTCCCAATTTCTATCACTTGTTTTACACTGCAATACTTGTTGTGTTATGGAACAGTGGCTTTTTGGTCAATAGATAGCCATGCCGCTCTTCAAATTTCAAATGGTGGGAAAGAACTATACGCCAGGATACCGCTCCAAATTTCATCACGTGAAATTGCAATGCAGAACTCCCACAAACAGATTTCTTTTTCAGGAAACAATTAAATAAGCATGAGATATACACTGGATTCCACTAGGTTTCCAGAGGTGGCTTTTACAGCATATGAAATATCACATGAAATGCAGAAATGATCAGGTAAGGAAACATTGGGGAAATGCGACTTTTCCAACTCTAAACTTCTAAATGCTTATTAAGTTTTTTGATATCCTTGTTAAACAAATCCAGCCTCTATATAACATATATAAATATTCCATTTACTTCATTAGGTGCTTCATAAAGTAAAGGTAAAGGGACCCCTGACCATTAGGTCCAGTTGTGTCCGACTCTGGGGTTGCGGCGCTCATCTCGCTTTGTTGGCCAAGAGCCGGAGTATAGCTTCCGGGTCATGTGGCCAGCATGACAAAGCCACTTCTGGCAAACCAGAGCAGCGCACGGAAACGCCGTTTACCTTCCCACCAGAGCGGTTCCTATTTATCTACTTGCACTTTGACGTGCTTTCAAACTGCTAGGTGGGCAGGAGCAGGGACCGAGCAACGGGAACTCACCCCATCGCAGGGATTTGAACCGCCGACCTTTTGATCAGCAAGCCCTAGGCTCTGTGGTTTAACCCACAGCGCCACCTGGGTCCCTTTAGGTGCTTCATAATCCTGTCCAAATGAGAAATATTTCATCTTCAAATATCAGAACATCTGGTATTTTTGTCACAGGAGAAAAATATTTTCATAAGGTTACTAGTGCACAGTATAAATGTGCTCACTCACATGCACTTGAGGTCAACTGCCATATATTTTTAGAAGTGTTAGAGTGTCTATCTTTTATGAGAGACCTTTTAAACATTTAATGGCTATTTCTTTGGTATTCTTATCCCAGAAAGGGAAAGTACCTTACTGGATGGAACTGCAAGTGTATTCGCTTAGCCAAACAGCAAAAATGAAAATAATGACATTTCTGGTATCTGTAAAAACAAATGAACATGTAAATTGGTAACTCCAGACATATTTATACCATTGCAACACAGTTGGTTACTCCAGATAGAATTACAATCTCTTCCATTGCAACATTGCTGTTTATGTCTGCAAGACAATGGTGGCCACAATCCAACAAAAAGTGAAGCTCACTTAAGCACATTGCCATCAAGAGGCTTAAGAGCACTTAACTCTGCATTAGATTGTGGTCATTTTTTTTTCCTAATGAGAAGATAGTTATCATTGTTTCATTGTTTAAATCCCCAGAACGTCCCATAGCAAAGCTCTCTGAGAGGTTTACAATGAAGGACAATAAAATCCAAAAGTGAAACAGAACAGGTACTACCAAATACAGCATAAAATAAACAAGAACAGCATTAAGAGACAAAAAACAAAACAAAAAACCCCACCCCAGCTTAAAACCAGACTCAGTTAAACATCACATTGAAATTATAAGGATTTCATCTGCCATCTGAAGGCCAGTAAGGAGGAACCTCTATGCTCTAACAGCAACCCAGGCAGCAAGGAGAGAGGGAAAAAATTGTTGCCTCGGTCACTTCTGCAACCAAGTAAGGAGATTAAGGTCTATTTTATATAACATCTGTTAGACCTCAGAAACGGGAATTCCTGTCACCAAAACAGCTGCACTCACTCTGAAACCAGTCTTCCATTCTAACAATGAGCAGCCGCCATTATTTGTTAAAATTTATGTCCTTCAATGTACAATGTATGTTCTCGAAGCTACCAACATGAGTCTGACCAAACTGCGGGAGGCAGTGGAAGACAGGAGTGCCTGGCGTGCTCTGGTCCATGGGGTCACGAAGAGTCAGACACGACTAAACGACTAAACAACAACAACAATGTCCTTCAATATAAGCACTTGTCCTTCAGTATAGAAAATATATGCATGTTGAGGTTTGGGGGTACATCCACATTTATTTAAATGTAATAAATAAATACAGATCAGTCAACTAAAACCACATTAATCTGTGCACAGCCATAATGGTCTTCCCAGCTTGGCTGCTGAAGATAAACAAGAGAAAGTTTCTGACATTGAGTTTTGGGACAGAAACTGTCCCACTCCTGTGTTGTTTTAATAAAGCAATGGATTGCTGTGGAGGGAGGACACAAATTAATGAAGACTTTTGCCCGACCTCAGCAGTGTTCTTCACAGTGGCTTTAACAGTGTCGCATGGTGGGAAAGCAATAACATTCATTCGTGGCAGGGCATTTCAAGTTCAGCTGCAACGGAAGGCTGCCCACAGATACCACTTGTTTTTCCAAGCAGAGGAGGGAAAAAACTCTGCGCAGAATAAACCTTTAGGCTGAGAAAAAAACCAGAAGAACAGATTGCAGGAAGAGGCATCAACAGAGCTTCTACAGTGCCAGGGTTGTTTCCCAGACAATGACTGGTTGGAAGACCTCCAGTAAAATATTCCTGGTGAATCGCTACTGCTGAACATGTTGGAGGAGAAATTGGAATGGGTGCAGGGGTGCATTCACCAGTCCAACTGGTGGTTCCATTCACTTTTGGGTGTTCAGGGCTCCCACTTGTGGGGAAGATTCTAAGACCACATGCACACCATGCATGTAAAGCACTATGATACCACCTCAATCAGAAGGTCGGCAGTTTGAATCCCCGCGATGGGGTGAGCTCCCATTGCTCGGTCCCTGCTCCTGCCAACCTAGCAATTCGAAAGCATGTCAAAGTGCAAGTAGATAAATAGGTACCGCTGCAGCGGGAAGGTAAACGGCGTTTCCGTGCGCTGCTCTGGTTCACCAGAAGTGGCTTAGTCATGCTGGCCACATGACCCAGAAGCTGTACGCCGGCTCCCTCGGCCACAAATGCGAGATGAGCGCCGCAACCCCAGAGTCGGTCACGACTGGACCTAATGGTCAGGGGTCCCTTTACCTTTATCTTTACCACCTTTAAAAGTCACGGCTTCCCCAAAGAATGCTGGAAGTTGTAGTTTGTTAAGGGTACTAAGAATTGTTAGGAGACCCCCTATTCCCCTTCCAGAGTTCCCTGTGAAGAGAGATTGATTGTCAAACCACTCTGGTTATTGTAGCTCTGTGTTGTAAGAAAGCACTTTCTTGTTCCTGCCTGACTCTCCCACCCTTCCACTTCCTTGGGTGACTCCAGCTTCTAGCATTATGTCAGTGTTTGGAGTCAGATGCAGGTCATCAGCAAAGCAATAACTTACCGAAGGCCGGTGGAGTTAACTCTTCATTCAAGGAAACAACCACAGCTCGGGCCTAGTGGGCTCAGCAACTCTTTCTAGGAGGTCCTGGCCCAATGAAGCCATTGCAAGGACTGAAGGTCCCCAACTTCCCAGTGCCCAATAGGACTCCTCCTCTCCAGGGTCTTTCCAGTGCAGTCTCAGGCTGCATCTGCACACAAACACCCTCTGCTCTGCCCATTCATTTCTCTATGAGAACGGAGCTGGTTGTAGCAGGGCGGGGGGAGAGACTCCCTAGATTCTTCAGCAGAATGTCTCCACTCTGCCTCTTGGCCACCCTACTCTACAGCCTTCAGCCTCATAGTCCAAACTGCTGCCTGCCACAGCCTTTCCTGCTTACTAAACTCTGTCACCTCTTCTGCTGACATCTCCTCCTCCCAGTCTGCAGGGCATAAATATTATATTATATCATTATCATTATCATTATCATTATCATTATCATTATCATTATATCATCATTCACACCACCAATCCCCTGGCTTGGAGCCTTCTTCTCCTGGGGATTCCTTAGGGAGTTCCCCGGCTGGTGCCTCCCACCACTCCTCTGTGTCCAGTCAGTTCATGACACATTATGAGAGAGTAGTGTTGGTAAATCTGTCAATTTCAGTTTCTCTTAGTTTCTTGTTTTTCCAGTCTTCAGTCCAGGACCCTAGATTTCCACATCAGTTCTTCTTTTAAGTCCTCATAACAATCCATCAGCAAATTTCTCCTAATACATACATCTTTGTATGCATTTTTTCCTAACATTTTCTTCTTTGGAGATCATTCGTAGCGGAGTAAGATTGTCTTCCATAAACACGGTTTTAACAATGAGTCCATAAGTGACTGTGGAGGCCAATTTTGGAATCCGCACGTCCTTCCACAGTGCGGACATTGGTTTCCTGGCGGGAGTTGATCATGGTGTGGATTTGCCAAGCGTGCCTTCCTCTTAGGACGTTTCTCCCTTGCGTCCTGAGTTCGAGTGTCTTCAAAGCCCATGACACCTTTGGTAAAGGCTATTCTCCAATTGGAGCACTCACAGGCAAGTGTTTCCCAATTGTTGGTGTTTATACCACTTTTAGATTTGCCTTGAGAGAGTCCTTAAACCTCTTTTGTTGACCACCAGCATTACGCTTTCCATTTTTAAGTTCAGAATAGAGTAGTTGCTTTGGAAGACGATAATCAGGCATCCGCACAACATGACCAGTCCAACAAAGCTGATCTTGAAGAATCATTGCTAACATACACAATTTAGCAAAGCAGTTTCCCCTGATGCATTTATGTATGTTTTTCACTAATGTCTGTGTTAATATGCACATGTTTCCCCAACATATACCTTATTACACATTACTTGTTTGGAAAACTGCATTGCAAAATTTGGAAAAGTGTGAATTTCAAAGGGTGGCTTCATTTGGGTCTGTGTATTGTTTCATAAGGGACCACAGAGCCTAGGGCTTGCCGATCAGCAGGTCGCGGTTCAAATCCCTGCGACAAGGTGAGCTCCTGTTGTTCGGTCCCAGCTCCTGCCCACCTAGCAGTTCAAAAGCACGTCAAAGTGCAAGTAGATAAATAGGTACCACTCCGGCGGGAAGGTAAACAGCGTTTCCGTGCACTGCTCTGGTTCGCCAGAAGCGGCTTAGTCATGCTGGCCACATGACCCAGAAGCTGTACGCCGGCTCCCTCGGCCAGTAAAGCAAGATGAGCGCCGCAACGCCACAGTCAACCGTGACTGGACCTAACGGTCAGGGGTCCCGTTACCTTTATTGTTTCATAAAGTGTAAATTTGGCATGTTTTCCTTTAAATGATAATGGAATATAACTTCCCCCCCATCTCAACAAGGGAGGGAGACATTTCTCCCTTATCCAATTTCTCCACTGCATGGATAATTCCATACACTTTCGTCATGTGTTCCCTTACTGCCTCCCCACCACCACCAAATAAAAAAGCACCAAACACTTCACCTCTGACATGAATACCATTCTTACTATACTTTAAAAGTCCAGGGCCTCCCATAAATAATCCTGGGAACTGCAACTTGTTCGGGGCACTAGGAAATGTAGCTCTGCATGAGGTAAACTACAGTCACCAAGATTCCTCACTGGAAGCCATGTGCTGTAAATATATGGTGTGGATGCAGAATTAATTTGTTGATTCCTTCACCAAGAATGCTGCTCTTTGGCCTTGCAGTGCAGTGTTTTGCATAACAGGCTCCCATCGTTTTAAGCATGATTTGCCATTCAAACACTGTGGAACTTCCCGATCCATAGGAACTGAACAACCAGAAACATGCCAGTATTTACATTTTTGTCAATTACATGAAAAACACGTCACCTACAGTTTAAAGCAACTTCCATTGATGAGGTTAAGCTGCTGCAGATTACAAACCTTTTGCTACAGGTACAGAAGCCTCAGTGAACCAGGCCAACTGCAAGCAGCTGCCCCAGTTACCTACTTCCCGACCGCCCTCCCCCCACTTGCCGCAACGTGGACGCTTATTTCTAGGCATTGCCTTCAGATCATCAGCACAGAATGGATTTTAAGAATGATCCTTTTGTTGGCTTCTGAATTAGAAGTCCATGAATCACACAAGCCAATCATAAGGAGCAGGTGACACTTTCTTCATGAGCCATAGCCAGCTTTTCAGCCAATCCACTTCACCACATCCAGTCCTGCAGAACCAACTGCTGATCAGGTTCTGGCCAATTTCATTCATTCATTCATTCATTCACGTAATGACCAGTCTTCTAAAGACCAGTCAGCATACACATACAAGTCATTACATTATTGTGCAGTTTTCTGAAGCAACTGTTCTATCTTCAGGTACACACGGAAAAGGGAAGTAAGATTCTTGCAGCACATCTTTCCGAGAGGCATGTGTTTCTGAACCAAGTTGCTTATACAAAGCAGGATGTGGTAGACTAGCAAACTGGCAGCGTAACCACGTGGGCCAATTTGCAGGTGAGATTTCCAAGTAAAGAAACTTATTGACCTTTATTATCTAATTTAAGCAACAACAGCAAACAGATTTTCTTCTGGCTTCTCTTCTCTGTAACAGTTGTCAATTTTCTTACTTATGAAATTGTTACTGAATGTAATCACTATTGGCATTCATTACATTACATTAATGTCATTACTATTTACTAGCTATACACATCAGTATAATAGTGCAATTAATAGTGCAATTAAGTAGTGAGAAAGTCTGGACTTAAATAGTTGTAGCAGCAGCAGCAGCAAAAATCTCTATACCCCTAACATTAACAAAAAGATTTTTAGTAATGAACAACAAAAAATCAACAATGAAATTACATCCATAGAATGAATACAAGATATGTCTGAAATCAGTAGATCGGCTTTTAGCTTGTTTGTAACTCTTTAAGATTTTATCGTCTTATGTTTTTATATTGTTGTAAACCACTGTGATGTATATTGGCACCTATACTGAAGTTTCCATGCTATACAATTTTTGCAAACTTAATTTAGGAATAGAATAGAATAGAATAGAATAGAATAGAATAGAATAGAATAGAATAGAATTTAGTTT
Source organism: Darevskia mixta (assembly GCA_034641385.1). Taxonomy (NCBI): domain Eukaryota; kingdom Metazoa; phylum Chordata; class Lepidosauria; order Squamata; family Lacertidae; genus Darevskia; species Darevskia mixta. The sequence goes on along the minus strand of JAWWNH010000062.1, from coordinate 1,054,244 downwards.
GCAGGACTGATTAGCAAGAATATCTTTGCATCTTTATTATTGTTGCCTGTTGCCGAACAGGCAAAGTCTTTCCAAGTATTAACTGGTTCAAACCATCCTGATCAGTTTTATAGCCTGCATCTCTCCAGAGACAAAGTCAAAAACCTTCTGACTCTCCTTTCTGTGTGCTATGAACAACAAACACTGCAAACTTGTCAGAAATCAAGGAAGTTGTGAATGCATTACAGCGAGTGCTGTCCTGTAGTTCTCTGTGTTGGCATAAGCTGTGAAAGAGGCCAGGTAAAAGCTTCTCTTCTTCTTCCAAATATTAATTCTGTTTGCAATAAACCACGACCCTGCATAGCTAGGGGAGGGGATGGAGGGTGAAAGGAAGGAAGGTCACCTTGTTGGTTTTGCATTCTTTCCACTCAAAGGACTCCCAAGCCCTGCTCAGCTGAATCTCAGGTGACAGGACAAACAAAGACCATTTGCCTGTAGTGTGACATTTTGTAGGAAATGTTAAAGTGTCATTCCATCATGCTGCAGCAGGAGAAACAGGGAACAGGACCGCCAGCTGTTTCCATTGCAGCCGGCCATTGTAAGAACTACTGTGTTACATTAAGAATTGATGCCTGGATTTTCTTGTTGTCCTCTCCCTTTCTCATCCCTTTCTCCTTTTATGTTTGCATCCCTAAGGGCAGGGAGTGTCTTTCAAAAACTGAACTTATGTCAACCACCCTACTGACATAACTTCTGAACTTATGTCAGCCGCTTATGCTTTAAATAAGTAATGACTTTTTAAAAGACTAGCCGTTCTGAATAACAGCCTGCAATAAATATTCTGAAATATTTCTGGATCTTTTGCAATGCTCACAAACAAGCATTGCTCTCAGTGACGCATAACGTAAATTTCCCAGAGTTTTAAAGAAGAGCTACTGACACCAATTGCCTTCCAATGCCAAGTTCCTAACCAACACAATTTCTCCCAAAATGTCTTGCTAGCTCTCTCTCTGAGACTTTGGTTAATCATCCCTCCAGTCAACTTGCATACATGCATTTATAACTTCGCTAGCAGAGGTGTCTTTTTGCAGAATGCATGAGCAAAAACAGGCTACCAAAGTGCCCATATGATTGATGATGCCTTGGTCAGGCACAGGCTCATATTCATAATGCAAGGTGAAGGTTGAATCATCTGTTTATACAGCAAGGAGCACCTACTCAACAAAAGCATTGGAGCTGCACCCTCATGGAAGAGAGGGATGGCAGGAAGGAAACAAAGCAGCATACTCAAATATTAATGGGCATCAAATCCATTTGGCAAGGAACTCTTAAGTCCAGATGCATTACCAAGCAATATTATCTGTATTTACTGATGGCTCCTGAAACTGGTATATCTTCACACCTCATGTCAGGAGCGTGGCAATTTCTAATATTTCCACAATACAGTAAGCTTGCTTATGTGGGGGTTATACATTCTGGGGATTGTGCCTAAAGCCAAAATTGTGTTAAGTTGCAGGCTTACTGCATGTCATCACAGCTTTTCGGTAACAACTGAAGGAGGATCCTTGGAAGATGAGCATCAGTCCATGGTGCCTCCCAAGCAAATGCTCTCCATCTGTTCACAAACTTAAGAATCATAGAATTGTAGAGTTGGAAGGGACCCTGAGGACCATCTAGTCTATGTAGCTGTCCCATACAGGGGTCAAACCTGCAACCTTGGTGTTATCCGCACCATGCTCTAACCAACTGAACGCAAGAAGAACCCTGCTGGAGCAAATGAAAGGCCTAATCCAGCAAAGGAGAGTCATGAATACTATTGATACTCATCCTGATCCTTGTTGAACTTCATGTGCACACCTGAATCCAGAACCATTAGTCCTATTCAACAAAGTATGACTAATCATAGAATTGTAGCATTGGAAGGGACCCAAAATGTCATGTTGTCCAACCCCCCTGCAATGCAGGAATCTCAGCTAAAGCATCCATGACAGATGGCCATCCAACCTCTGTTTAAAAACCTCCAGGGAAGGAGAGTCCACCACCTAACAAGTGAGACCATTCCACTGTCAAACAGCTATTACTGTCAGAAAGTTCTTCCATATCCTTAGTCAGAATCTCCTTTCTTGTAACTTGAAGCCATTGGTTTGAGTCCTACCCTCCAGAGCAGGAGCAAACAAGCTTGTTCCCTCTTCCATGTGACAGCCCTTGAGTTATTTGAAGATGGCTATCATATCTCCTCTCAGTCTTCTCTTACCCAGACTAAACATACCCAATTCCCTCAACTGTTCCTCCTAAGGCTTGGTTTCCATACCCTTGATCATCTTGGTTGCCCTCCTCTGCGCACATTCCACGACCTTTGTTCTAACCAATTAAGAGAATGGATCTAGCAGGACAAATTCATGTTCATTTATATGTAGATCCTTACTAGCAAAGGGTGTTCTCACTCCTTATTAGAGTGGGCAGGCTATTAATAAACGTAGGCAACATTCATTTTGGACATCTTTACCACCCAATAATTGGTTTCCGAATGAATCATCTGTGCATTAGGTCTCTCACAGCATAACAAGATGAACCAGTGTGGCAAGTTCATGTACAAATTCCCTGAACTTCTTGTCCTTTCTTCTGGGTTTGACTCACCGCATTTTCTGCACGTCTGCAAGAAACCTCTTTATCCGTAAAACAGCAATGATGCAACGATGGGATGGGATGCAGCAGTGAAATCTGGTTAAATGTGTAAATGAGAACTCTCCCTTAAGATCAATGGCACTTTCATAGGGATTCAAATAGCTGCATAATATGCCGATATTATCAAAGCTTCTCTTCTACCTAAGATACACTGATGACATCTTTATTATTTGCACCCACAGTCCAGAGAATTTACCATCGATGTGAACCTAGACTAGTCTACACAGTTTGTTACGCTACAAATCTACTACTCTCCATAGTTTCCATGAGACTTTTGTTTGTTCCTCAACATGGCAGTAAGGCACATATTCTCAACATATTTTGCAGCATGTACATTATACAGTATTTGTTTTGCAAATAACCTGTTTATTCATGCTATGCTCACATGCCATATTGGAAATAATTAAAGAGATGGTTTTCTATGGTCATTTGCACATGATTTTGTTGTTGTTGTTCTGCTATATTTATTATCCTATAAGAATACAGGACTCCTGCCAACCTAGCCGTTCAAAAGCACGTCAAAGTGCAAGTAGATAAATAGGTGCCGCTCTGGAAGGAAGGTAAACGGCGTTTACCCTAACACAATCATCATCAACATCATCTGGCCCAGGGTTACAACTTGTTTCCCCCCAGAAGTGATTTTCAGGATGTTATAGGAAGCAAGACATGTTAGGGCCTAGTTTCACCAAGTCTAGAAGCAGGGTACTGAAAGGAAATGTCCAAGCAGATCATAACATGAAAGGAATAGTATTGTAAGATTAGGGAGCATAGGACAGGAGAGGGCTGAGAGAACTGGAGACTGTCTCAAAGCCTTAGCAAAGTTGCCAAGTGTTGGCAGATTGGCTGATTGCTCTCAATAGCTGCTCATTTGGATGGCTAGGAAATACTTGAAAGGGGGATATCTCTTGCTGCAAGGTGTAATGTCACTTTACATTAATGTAATGCCATCTAGGTGATCATGTGCAAGGAGGTGGGGGGAAACATTTTCATGGTCAGGTTTAAGACAAAGACACAAACACAAGAAAGCACAGAGTTTGAGCTCTGTACATACCTTAGAATACTGCCTTATTTTGAGAGATCTGATGTTGAAGCAGTGGACTATGGAGTGTTTAAACTATACCTCTTCCCAAGTGGAACCCATATATTGGGTTGTTGTTTTTCTAAGTAAACATTTCACAATGCCAATAAGCCTACAGTGACCACCTTCCAAAGGAAGCCCAACCTGAACAAGTATTGTACCCCTCTAATTGCTCACCGCTGGAGATGTGAGGGGTGAGCAGAACATATCACAGCCTTCTAATTAGGTTTCTCTGCCTCCAGCAGGGGACTGACTCACATTTCATACTTTTTGTCCAGAAAGGATATGCCATATGCATAAAGGACACAACCTTCCGGTATACCTAAATTGGCATTTCCTGCTCCTTAATTTGATTCTATGAATATAGAAATAGCAAATCTCCAGGACGGTTGTACTAGCTGCTTCAAGGTACATGGGAACAAATAGATGATTCATAAATCCTTAACAAGGCCTATTGCAGACAAATGAATTGTGACAATTGCTGAACATTATTAAGTGCTAGGGAAGGGGTGATATGAAGACTCTTTTATTATGAGATGTTGCAGTTATAGAACATGCTAATAGAGACTTTGGGGGAAAATAGGGATACGTGAGAAATTGGATTCTGTTTACATTCAGAGGCAAACCTACCTAATCCTCACTTTATGAGACAATGCAAGAACCGAAACAAATCCATCCTTTGAAAATTGCACTTCTTGGAATTTTGCAATGCAGTTCTCCAGCCAAACAGTGTGTACAAAAATGCATACGCTGGTAAATAAAAATGCATATATTTGTGGAAATACTATACAGAAATGCATTATATACGGGGAATTTGCTTTGCAAAAAGTGTGTATTTGGTAAAAATGCATAGAAGCATGTGCATGTCGGGAGAACTTTGTACTAAAATGGTGATAAATTAACATGATAAAAATAAATAAATAAATCACAAACTGATGTGGAAAAGTGGATTTGTGTCCTTTATCCTCATCCTACACTGTCTCATTGCTGTCACCCCTCTAGGAGCAGAGCTGTCCACCCAGAATTGTACAGGATGCAGTCTAAAACTTTGAAAATAATTTTATTCTATTTTTGGTTGCGATGACCAATATTCATAAATTCTGAAATCATTCAATCAGTCATATCATTGCATGGATGCTATCCAGCTGACGTTAAGCACTTTTAAAGCCCATTAGTGCTGGAGGCAGGCATACATCCTTAAAGGTTTTCATTAAAATCAATGAGACTTAAAGTTTTGGCTGGATTCTGTCTGTCGTATATCCCCCATTTTCCTCCGGAAGCCTACTCAACCTAAGCGGCTTGAGGACCAAATCTTGAGTAGCCATCACAAGCATTTCCTTTTGTGGTTAATCAACAAACGAGTCAATCATAGGAATGCAACAAAGAAGAAGAAGAAGAAGAAGAAGAAGAAGAAGAAGAAGAAGAAGAAGAAGAAGAGTGGATTTGATATCCCACTTTATCACTACTCGAAGGAGTCTCAAAGCGGCTAACATTCTCCTTTCCCTTCCTCCCCCACAACAAACACTCTGTGAGGTGAGTGGGGCTGAGAGACTTCAGAGAAGTGTGACTAGCCCAAGGTCACCCAGCAGCTGCATGTGGAGGAGTGGAGATGCAAACCCAGTTCACCAGATTACGAGTCTACCGCTCTTAAGCACTACCCCACACTGGCTCTCTTTATCCTTTATTTGGGGGCTACTATATATACTAAGGGGTGCACATACTATTATGTCTTGAGCTTTGCAAGGGAAGAGCCACGTCTGTCTCAAATTCCCCCCTCCCACTCAGTTCTACATTTATTTGGCACCTCCCCTTGAAACGCAGGTCAACGTCTCCTGCGCCTCCCTTGCCTCCCTTGCCCTCGGGCACTGAAAGTTGCTGCTCCACTTTTTGAAAAGGCAAACCTAAGATGTTGCAATGTTTCCACTTAATAAGAGCATTCCAGACCAGGCATCCAGCAAACACCCCTCCAAGCCATGATAAGCATTCCATTCTCCCTCGTTAAGACTTTGTGGTATCCAATAACGCCAGATGTGTCACACCAGCTATCATTTGCTTCTCTCCGCGCCCGAGTAGCAGTTCACTGCCGCAAGCAGGTTTAGTTGGTTTTGGAAATTAGGACAATGGTTCAACATACATTGGCAAAATCAGTCTCTCACACTCACTTCTATTCCTGATGTTGTGCTTTCAACATCTGAGCCCTCTTCCTACACCTGGCACCCAAGTGTGACTTGCCTTCTCGGTTGCAGATAGTTTGTTTGGATCTTTTCAGTTAGTTCTTAGTCTAGGGCAGGGGTCGGCAACCTAAGGTCCATGGGCCACAAGCGGCCCATGGGGGCTGTTTTACAGGCCCCCGAGCCACCTCCAAACCGAGCCGCCTGCTCAGCAAGCCCCCGTGCGCTGTGCTAAACCGGCGCAACGCAGCACGGGGACTCGCCGAGCAGCGCCGGAAATCGCGTCGACGCAGACGCCGGAAATCGCGGGCACGCGCACTCACGCGTGCCCACCATCCGGCCCACGGAGGGGGCTCCGCGGCAGTGAACCAACCCAGGCAAGGTAAGCCTTGCCAACCCCTGGTTTAGGGCCACCAAGCAACAGGATTTTATCAACTTGGAACACATTAGGGACCAACCATGGAGAGATGCACACCGCACCTCTGGTTATGGAAGCTTTTAATGTTTGACGGACTATTGTATTTTACTATTTTGTTGCAAGCCGCCCAGAGTGGCTGGGAAAACCCAGCCAGATGGGCGGGGTATAAATATATTATTATAGCTGCCTGTGTTGGTGGTCAAGATCATCTCATTACATCTTGTGGTAGCAAGTTCCATAATTTATCTCCTGTGTGAAGACCTGCTGGACTCCTTTTATTTATTAATACAATGATGTGTTGTATTATGATGAGCAAATGCCGTTCACTTCCTTATCATTATAATATAAAGCCAGCCCTCCCCCCCGCCCCGAAAACCCCCAAATGTCAAACGCACAATATGTATGATTGATCAACCAAGATGGTGGAAAGCTGCCCATGGAACAAGGGCAACTGGGAGAACAGAATCACTCTTCCTTGTCTTGGGGACAGTGGCCATCACTTGACAAGTACTTGTCCAATGCCAAACTTTATTCACTCCTCCCAGCATATGCACACATGCACATTTAGCTACTTATGTTTCATCAAGAATCTTCAAGCAGTTAGAAAAACCAGGGCAAGTAAGAGATTATGTTGCATCACAGCTGCTTTTGCACAAAGATCTGTAAACAAGGTAAGCCAGCCCATTACCACAAACTGGTAGCATTTCTTTCAGAAGATGTCTTCTGTAAATGCTTCTTCTGAGGTGTGGCCGCTGAAGAACATTGCAATGTCCTAATTCCATTCAGCCTCAGTGTGTTCTGCTTGGGTTTCGAGGTTTGCAGGAACGAACAACAAAAATTACCACAAATCCTTCTATGCAATTACTTCACAAGTAGCTATTATTAGAATGACCCAAGAAACTTGGCCCTTTTCTGAAGAGCTCAACAAAGCCTGGCTCTCGTTTCTGTCCTGTGGCTCAGATAGCTGCCATTGTTTCCAGACTTGTTTATTATGGCTCTGGGGTTGCCAACTGCTTTTACTGGCCCCTGCTCCTCCGCCTTGGTCTTCAGAGATTAGTAGATGATAATACTTTTCAACTTGCCCTCCCACCTGGCAAGGTTGCTGGTGGATACCAGCTCAATGTTTAATAAGAGCCTGATCCGTGATTTCATCATGGATGAGGCAGCTCACCTGGTGTGGGTTATGGAGACCTGGATGGATAAGATGAGTGGGCATGACCTGGCCCAGTAGTGTCTTCAGGTACTCAGTGCAGCACCAGTACAGGTTGAAGGATCGGGTTGTCATCACCACTCTAAGAAATTCCACCTCTTTCACCAGGAAGACATCAGATTCAAATGACCTCTACAACTAAGCAGCGGTGTTGCATCCTTCGCTGTTGGAGAACCTCCAAGCTAGGGCAAATTGACAAAATGCCTGGAAAACAATATAGCAGTCATACTGGGGGAAGGCAGGGAGAACTGGCAAAGAGAACTAGGTAGTGGTGGGCACAGAGCAGACCCATTTTGTGTTGGCTCATCTCTAAAGGGGTGGGCCCTCCTCAAAATGGAGGCAGACTTTGCAAATTGGCAGTGTTCATATTTTCAGCTTCTCCCATTTACAGTCTGATGCCATCCATAGCTACAGCTACCTCCTCTTCCCAATGCATTAGCACAGGGCTGGGGAACCCACAGCCCTCCAGATGTAGTTGAACTTCAACTCTCATCGGCCTCTGCCAGGGTCACCAATGTTCAGGGATTTGGATATTGTTGCAGTGCAGTTGGATATATGGAGGGCCACAGGCTCCCTAACACTGCATTAGGGGACTGGGCATCTCACTTGGCAACTGTAAAACTCTATGAACTGTTATAATTCTGAACAGGAGATACTGCAATGGCCTGGAAGACAAACTTCAGAGATGCAAAGCTTCAGAGACGTCCTCACATGGCAATGATTATATATTATTAGTGTTAGCTAACTTTATAGTAGCTCATACAGTGCCACAAGGATGTTATGCCAGCGCAGAGTTTTGGAAGATATCCCACAATGACCTGGATCACCGGAGGCAACAAGCACTTTTGCTGTAGGATGTGGGCTTAATGGTTCTGAATTATGAATGGTCTCTGGGGTTGTTTGTTACCAGCTACAGCTTTTTATATGTACTTGTTGCAAACACCCCAGGGAGAAAAGGAGCTTTATAATTCTAAGCAAAGCATAATCTATGGCCTTAGTGATGGTGAGAAACTGTATAGATTGATCTGGAGAGCCTCTGATTTAAATATTTTACCTTGCTTATTTATTAATACCACAGATGGGGAACCTGTGGCTCTCCAGATATTGTTGGACTTGAAGTCCCATAATTCCTGACCACTGGCCATGCAAACTGGGGTTGATGGGAGTTGTAGTTCAACAACGTTTGGAGTGCATCAGGTTCATTATCCCAGATTTATGCATGCCACTTATGCATTACACTTTTATTAAACTTGCCCAAAGGCAGATTCTAAATTAAAACAATAAATGTTAAACTGGCACCCAGAAACAATTCAGTTGAAAATCGGAGCAACTGGAGCAGCAAAAGATTAGGCACCAATAATCAGAAACCAGTTTTAACAGTCATATCAGTAAGAAGAACTGGAAGCTTCCATAACCTTAGTCATAGGTTATTTACATACCACATTTCCCAAAGACTAGACATGGAGGAGAAAATCAGTTAGCTTTTTTAATGTGAACCTTCCTAGTTCATACTTCCAAAACAATACCAAAACTAAAACTCAGCAATCCTTTGAATTTTGTATTTGTCTAAAGCAGGGGTCCCCAAACTAAGGCCCAGGGGCCGGATGCGGCCCAATCGCCTTCTAAATGCGGCCCGCGGACGGGCTGGGAATCAGCGTGTTTTTACATGAGTAGAATGTGTCCTTTTATTTAAAATGCATCTCTGGGTTATTTGTGGGGCCTGCCTGGTGTTTTTACATGAGTAGAATGTGTGCTTTTATTTAAAATGCATCTCTGGGTTATTTGTTGGGCATAGGAATTCGTTCATTTCCCCCCCAGAATATAGTCTGGCCCACCACAAAGTTTGCTGACCCCTGATCTAAAGCTTGTGGTACACTTTTCAGGCTAAAATGTGTGTTCGAAAATGCATATAGTAGGAGGAAGTATGTAAACAACAACAACACCAACAACACCCATATATATATATATATGCCTATTAGGAGAAATGCACAATAAATACTGGTGAATTTTCATGGGGGCAAACAAATGAAAGTGCAATTCAGGGTCCCTATACTTTCTCTGCAGCTAGGTCATTACCTGTTTGGCACTTGATACCATATATTATTAGGCTTGTGGGCCAGAGCTTCTGAACCACTGTCCTAAATAATCACTCCTCTCTTGCCTATTGAGACTGTGCAGACACATCAGTGTAGGAACCTGTACAAAACCATTTCTCCATGATCTATCTCAAACCTGGGTACCCAGCTGTTGTTGGACTACAACTCCCATCATCCCTGGCGACTTGTCCTGCTAGCTAGGGATGATGGGCATTGTAGTCAACAACAAGTTTGAGAAACACTGATCTAGCTGAAGAGAAAGGTTCAACTCACATTTGGTTTATATCAGCGGGGGAAAGCTTTTGAAAAGATTCCTACTTTTTTAAACAGAATTTCTATGCCATTTAAGCATCAAAACCTCTCAGCAGTTTACATAAAACAATTTTTCATTAGAAATACCAATAGAATCAGACGTTAAACACAAGGTGACCTAAACATCTTCAAAATATAGGTAAAGTCAGCCTTGATTTGAGATAATAATAGCAGTTGTGGCTCTTCTTCAGCCATGTTTATTGCCTGCAGCTTTACAAAGTCACTGTTAGTTGATAAATGGATAAAGAAAAACGTTGTCCTTGAAAGTTCAAGTGAAGAATTTAGTCTCTCGATTCAGCACAGATTACGTGAGATTTGGTAACTTGTTTACATTGTGCCTCATTTACTCCCTTCCAATAGCAGGGATAATTATTACCTCCCTCACTTGTAGGTGTTTTCCTGAGGGTAAGTACACGAAAGGACTGTCCCACGCTCATGCCTTATTAATGAAAAACACACACCAGAACCTAAAATGAGCAGGTTTGTAAGAGGATTGCCTTGTTTAGCCTCACAAAAAAGGGAGAGAAATCTAAAATTAAGTGCTACATTTTGTCAGAGCGATGTCCAAGAAACTGCATTCATTTCTCCATTTATTTACTGTGTTTATGAACAGGCCTCAGGCAAAAAATAGACGATACAGCAAAACTGAGCTTTGCTGAGCACACAGTGGAAACAGGTCCGTGGCTCTCCTTTTGTGAAAGTTATTGAAATTAGCCGGCTTTAAAGTTACAATTAGAATGAAGGAAACTAGAACCAGACGAGAATTCATTCTGGTTTTTAATTTCCCTGACTATTTCCCATCATGATTTGCTTTAGTTTCTATATTTCTCAAGTTCTGGTAAATCTTGGTTATTCGTTTATTTAGAATAATTACATCCTGCCATGTAGCCCCAAGAGACTCTCAAAATGGCTTTAAAAAATATTTTACACAGTACAATCAGTAGTGGCTGGCAGTGGGGTGAGGGTTGGGATCTGTTGCTTTCCCAACCCAGCAGGTTGCTGCCACTCAGCGAGAGTAAGGGAGCAAGGTGTCGGGATCTTGGGGTGGTGCATGGGGAGTTTGGTACAGTTTCAGTAGTCAACAGTGACTTGCTGTGTTGGTAAGCCAGGAGAGCAATGGAACCCCATTTGTGCCACACTATCATATTAAAATGTAGTACCAGAAACATAAGTAGCATGGCATCAGTATGTTGCGTGGATTATTCAGGCACTGTTTCCTATCATCATCTTTGGTCTTCCCTGGTGTTGTCCATCAGCACAGTGGCACAGCATGGGTTGCCAGCACCTGGAGCTGTGGGGAGGGAGGGAAATGGACGAATTACTCATATGCATTCAACTGCCTAACAGAAGGATTATGGAGGAAAGTGAATCCCTCATTCCAAAGCCTTTGTACCTGCAATTGGGCAGACTTAATTCAAACTGGCCTGTTGTCTTTGTCCATGGAGTTTTCTTGGCAGGGATACTGGAGTGGCTTGCCAGTTCCTTCTCCAGGTGGATCACGTTTGGTCCAAACTCTCTACTATGACCTGTCCATCTTGACCTGTCCATAGCTTCCCTGAGTAATTCAAGCCCCTTCGCCATGACAAGGCAGTGATCCATGAAGGGGAAGAGAAGAGAAGTCTCCCTAGAAAAGACCCTGATGTTGGGAAAGATGGAGGGCACAAGGAGAAGGGGACGACAGAGGATGAGATGGTTGGACAGTGTTCTCGAAGCTACTAACATGAGTTTGGCCAAACTGCGAGAGGCAGTGAAGGATAGGCGTGCCTGGCGTGCTCTGGTCCATGGGGTCACGAAGAGTCGGACACGACTGAACGACTGAACAACAACAACAATTCAAACTGGAGGAGCTTGTATGCCTGCAAATTTCATCTGCTTCTGCCAAATGGAGAAAATTTTGGCCATTAGATTCCCCATAAGGGTAACTGGAGAGAGAGAACTTCATTTTACACTGAGCAGCTTGGAACCTTGGTCACAGGTCAAACTGGACAGAGCACAGAGCAACTCAAAAAAGAAAAGAAAGAAACCACAGATACAGGTATAGATATTAGGTGAGTCTTGGGGCCCATACATACCGTACTTGATATGCCAAGCTCTAATTACTCAAGCTTACTTTAAGGTTGCTCTTAACCATGCTGGGACTCAGTAGCAAGAAGAAGTGTTGCTGGAATGAACTTCTAACCTGATTTGCTTCTGGTGAACGCTTATCAGAAGCTAACTGCTGTGCCAAGAGTCAAATGTTCTCTGAAAAGAATTAGCCCTCAAGCTTCAATTCATGGGAGATCTGAAGGAGCAAGTTTGTGCTTTGCCTTCTGCAAGGCAGTCAACTCTGAACATGAAAACAGCATGAGCAGTGCAGATTATCAATTTAAGATCTCTAAATAACAACACCCTGACCTTCAGAGTCAAGCTAGATGTTATCTCAACAAATGCAGGGGCCCGATCTAATGCTGGCAAGATAACAGAAAATGTGGGGGTTACATTGATAGAGCAAAATCAACAGCTGTAAATACTTAACCCTTTCTTTGCCTCTGAATTCTCCCATGCAAACACACACACACACACACACACACACACACACACACCGCTTTTGGGGTTATTTGTTCTCGAAGCTACCAACATGAGTCTGACCAAACTGCGGGAGGCAGTGGAAGACAGGAGTGCCTGGCGTGCTCTGGTCCATGGGGTCACAAAGAGTCGGACACGACTAAACGACTAAACAACAACCACAAATCCTCAGCCAGGCTCACCTCTAGTTTCAAAGCATGGCTGAAAACAAACATTTCTTTAAACCCAATTCCTTGGAGGAGCATTTGCAGAGGAAAATGAGCAGTGGGGCGGTTGAATATTCCTACCATTCCTCTGCTACAAATCCACAACACTTGCCCCCATTAGAGTTACAGGGGAAATGTAAATTTAAGCTGGGAATTGCTGACTTTGCACATCAGGAAACTCAAAACCCTGTACGATAGTAATTCAAGTGGCTGTAACCTGTAAGAATGATGAAAGCTGGACACATTTGCATCTTTCAAATGGGGAAGGGCAAGGGGGTATTGGAGTCTTCCCCGGTGGTTTATTCAGCAAGCCCTCTGGCTTTTGAGATGCACCAGACATCACAGGCAGAGTCAAGCACAGCAAAACAAGTGCATAAGACCAGGCTGAAAGACATTGCTATTTATCCATTCCTCAAACCAGTTGCTTTGTTAAGTAAACAGCATTGTCCAGGTCTGTTTCTCTCTTGTTATGTAAGCTTGGACAAAGGTGTTGCCATAGAAACTAAATAGCTGGAAACACTTCTGGAAGGTGAGCTTCCTGCCCGCTTCCCTGGCTATGGGTGATTCCATCAATCAAATCTGTTTGTGAAAGAAACTGAGACTGAAAGAGATATAGAGGCCTGACTTGCTTTCTGTGGAGACCCAAAGCCATGGTTTTGGTTATTGTCCCCGCTTCCCCCCCCCCAAAAAAAAATAAAAAAATAAAACACTAATAGAGGAACAGAGTCTTTTATTATTTTGTCTGCATACCTCTTAATTGTTGGAACTAGCAGGTTCATTGCTAATGATAACAATGTACGCTTACAATTAATAAATCCATAAATTATGTTTTAAATTGTAATTGCTTTCAGAATGTTTTTAAACTGTAACTGCTTTTAGATGTGTTTGCTGTAATGGAGTGTTTTAATCTGTTTAAGAATGCTTTTGTTTTGGTTTTACTTTTTGCTTGTTAATTGTATATCTGTTTGCTGCCCTGAACTCCTCGGAAAGGAAGGGCAAGATATAAATTCAATCAACTAACTAACCAACCAATTAATAGTATGTCCAGTCCTCAGCATATTTAGAAGGGGAATGTCACACTGAGTGCAACTCTTTGGTGAGTAGCACAATGAGGCAACCCAGTCAAGGGACCTTCCATTTCATTCTTACTATGTGAGTCAACTCTGGCACATGTGCCATGTGACTTGACAGCCACTGACATACCGAACATGTTGAAACCACCAGTCACTGACAGCCCATCCCCTGAAGTCAGCACTGAACTAGTTTTCTACTTTGTTTTCTTCGTTTTCCAGGACTGTGTAAAACCTTCAGTTTGGTTTCATCATCACATTGTGGTTTGGCTTACATGTGGGAGGACTAACGGTTTGGTTTCTTGGAACAGAATCACATGTGTGCCAGGATGCTACTGCTCTTGAATCCCCATTGTTTTAATGGGGACTACCGTATTTTTCCATGTATAACACGCACCCGTGTATATAACGCCCCCTATTTTGGGGGACTCAAAATTAAGAAAATGGGAGGAGATTGCCCATAGTTGTTGAGCTTTTGGGGGGGTGGCCCACAGTTGTTAACCTTTTTTTGGGGGGTGTAAAAAATTGCTCGCCCACCGGACCTACGCTGCCACTCGCACGCATCACAAAGGCCACCTATCGTCTGTCCCCTCGCCGGCAGAAGCTGCCAATCGCCCGCCCAATTGCGGCAGTGGCAGCCAATCAACACCAGCCCTTGCTGCAGCCACCAATAGCACGCCCAATAGCTGATGACAATCTCCGGCTCGTGCCAGCAACCAATCCCACATCCCCACTATGCACTATCCGTGTATAAGACGAACCCCAATTTTAAACATTATTATTAAAGAAAAAAACCTCATCTTAGACACGGAAAAGTATGGTAAATATCCATCTACCATTTCTAAGCATTGGTTTTTGTATCTGAGTGTTCGTGTTCAGTTGCATAGCTCTTAAATTACTTGTGCTTGGCGAAAGGATAAACTCCCACTATTTTGGATTTCCTGTCTACTAACAAAAATAACGAGACGGGAGGAGAAGCACTTTTAAAACAGTTGTTTCTTTAACATAAAGCTACAAGCGCATGCAATAAAGAATACTAATAATAATTAAGTCTCGCTGATTTAAGAATCCGCTTAACTTTCCCACCGAAACCATTTGAATTTCACCGGGCTGATTCCTGGCTGGAACACAATCAATAACCTTTGCAGCAAGGACTTGTGTTCTTGTCACATTAAGCAAGCTGAGAGCATCAGCAAACATTTAGGCTATAGTGATAAGCTGAGCTATTGATTTGCTAACGTGTTTTCTGACAAAGTTTTTCAGCAGGAGCTCCTATAGAAATCAGGAATTTGTCTGTATGGGTCATTTTCTCATTGCTGATTTGGCAGTTTAGTGCCAAGATCAGAAGCACAAGAAAAGTTAACCCCAACAAGACCATGTTGTTATATGAAAAGGGCTTCACATTCCATTTCACCACCTGAGGTTGAAACAGGAGAGTGTCCACCTGCCTCATGGGTGGGCCGGCTCCATACAAAAAAAATCCCATGCTGTGGATCGTCAAACTTCATTGGTTTCCATAGCTCAGTGAAAGAGCACATGCTTTTCAAGTTCAACCCATGGATTCTCTAGAGAGGACTGGAAACAGAGCAGGAAAGAGCAATCAAAATGACACCCAGCTGAATTCAAGACTGAGTGCTGACCTTTCTGAGATCACAATGGAACAGAATCTGAATCTGAATTTCAATTTGCATTTTATTGTTGAAAAGTGCAATTAAGTTCAGCCCTAAATTTGGATAAGAGCTTAATATAAGGTCACACACATAGCTATTTGGTTATAGTTTATTATGCCAAAAGTTGACACAGCACAGAGGTTATCTCTAAGGGTAATTGAGGAATCTGGTCTCAACCTCATTGTAAAATACATCCTTTCAAGAGCACCAGATTAATTTCACCCCATTTTCCATTTAGAGGGCCATTCCTTTGTGGGTTCTGATCACGTATACCACTCTAAAGGTTGTGAAACAATTTCCACCATAACTCTTTGTCTGAAACATCCTCATACCTGTGTCTGAAAGAGTCACCTTAGGGCTCAAATGTTCCATTTTGAGTCTTCACCATTTTAAAAAGAATTCTGTTACATAAAAAGAAAAACTTTGACATTTGCATCTTAGAATATTTCTAAGGAAAGGAAAAGCAGTTGTCCACCAGCTTAGAAATCAAATTTCCATTTAAAACAAAATTCAGGAAGATTCAGCTACATTTCAATTCATGTAAGATCATTGAAGTTGAATGTGCTGCGTTTTCTGTTGTGGCTCAAAGAAAATATCTTTGCATATCTCTAAAATGAGATTGCTGCCTATTGATTTAAAACAGGGTGTACCCAGGATCAAAACTAGGGGGGGGGGGGAAGCCATGGTCGTTCAGGTTTGCTTTGAACGGACGCTGATAATTTTTGCTTCTAGGGGGGTGGGCAGCTGCTTTCTAGGGGGGGCAGATGCCCCCCTTGCCCCCCCTGGGTACGCCCATGAGAGCTGAGGAATCTGTGACCCTCCAGTTGTTGTTTAGGACTGCAACTCACACTGGATTTTGGACCTGGAAGATGTGTCCCATATTTGAGTCACGTTGTGTTGGAGAGTATGCCACACCTGAAGCTATGAGCCAATTCAAACCCAAAAAGTGCCCATGTTGGGGCATGGGCCCCGAAACTTTGTGAAAATGTCCCACCCATGGATTAGATCCAAAGATCACTGAATGTCATTGGATCATCCTAAAATTCGTCAAGCCTTTATTCTGCACAATGATCTTCACTCAACGCTCTCCAGCGTTAAGGGTGTTCGTTTTTCTGAAGCCATCTCCACTCTCCACTCCTCAATCCTCTCTCTCTTACACCCACACGCCGTGCCGGATATTTTAATTATGGAACTGTTTGCTGTGTTAATTAGCTGGGTGACAGGGAAAATCAATGTACTACTGGAAAACAAATGGTACGACATGCTCTAGTCACTACATCCACAAAGGGCACAGGTTTTAATTAAAAAATAAAAAGTTCATTAGTATCAGATCCTTCCTCTGAGGGCTCTCAGCTTCTGGGGGGGGGAGCTGGCACACACATATTCTACACACACACAAACTACAAGAAAGAAGATTCCACCTAAACATTAGGAAGAACTTCCTGACAGTAAGAGCTGTTCGACAGTGGAATTTGCTGCCAAGGAGTGTGGTGGAGTCTCCTTCTTTGGAGGTCTTTAAGCAGAGGCTTGACAGCCACCTGTCAGGAATGCTTTGATGGTGTTCCTGCTTGGCAGGGGGTTGGACTGGATGGCCCTTGTGGTCTCTTCCAACTCTATGATTCTATGATTCTATTCTGTTTTCACATTTCGATTCCATTTTACGGCCTTTGATTATTCACTCTCAGAGTAGGGGGTTGTTTCCGCTTGTGCCAATGGGAGCTTGATTTCAATGCAGACAGCCAGCAGGTGGGACCCTCTCCAGATCTGAACCACAACAAAGAGCAAAGTGTTAACCCACCCACCCCAGCCTCCCTTGCCAGGATCCCAATCCAGATCAAGTCCCTGCACATACTACTTGCTTTCTAAAAGTCGCTGGTTGCATGAATGGCTTTTCATCTGCCCTGGCCTTCAGGTTTTGTAATACAGTGGTACCTTGATTTATGAATGGCTTAGTTGTCTAACACCTGAACGCCGCAAACCCGGAAGTAAGTGTTCCGGTTTGCAAATGTTTTTCAGAAGCCGAACGTCCAAAGCAGGGCCGTCTTACCCAGAGGCGCTAGAGGTGCAGAGCACCTGGGCGCCGGGCTCTCAGGGGCACCAGGCCGAGAGTCCAGGGTCAAGATTTGGAGTTCAGGGATTGGGAAGAGCCGACAGCTGCTGCTGAGCAGAGCAGAACCCGTCAGAGCGCCGCAGCTCTTCAGCTGCAGGCGAGCAAGGTGCTGAGGCAGCTGGCCAGCTCCGCCCTCCTGCGCGCCTGGGATTGGCGGGCCGTAGAGAGGCCTGCCCAGCGCATGCTGCTCACACAAGGCGCTCGGCTTCGCTCAGACACCGCTGCCTCGGGATCGACTGTTGTTGCACTGGGCTCTGCTTACCCGCCCACCACCCTGCCTTGCTCTGCTGCCACTGCCGCCACTGCCACAGGCTCCTTTTGTTGCTGTTGAGGCGGCTGGCCAGGTCAGCTCTGCCGTGCACGCCTCGTTGGCCCGTGCAGGGATGTTTACCCTTCGTTAGCAGAGTTTTTGGCTTTCTCAGCCAAAGTAAACAGACCTGATACAAAAGTCCGGCACACTTCTCCTGCGAACTTTGCTTTAAAAGTCTCCCGGTCTGTTCCACGCAGTGGGAAGCACTGTAAATTCTTACTTGCGTTTGTGCCAGTAAAACACACAGTCTGTTGTATCTTGAATCAAAACAGACTCTTTATTAAACGAAAATAACACACGGACAGCCTGGGCTATCTGCGGACATCCTCCCTCTCAGGAGTGGTCCCGGAAAGAAGAGTACAAGCATGGGAAATCCAACAGTTACATATAGATAAATCACAAGCCTGGTTCCCTTCCAGGATGTGATCTCATCCCCTGTGAATGCAGGGCGTACTTCTCGAGCTGTTGCCAGCTCAACTCCTAACACCCCCCTTCGTCCTGCATCACAGGGGGAAATTGTAAGATACTTCTTACGCAAGACATATCCCGTCACTGAATTCCCCATGTCGTTGGAAACTCAAGGGTTTCGTGAACCCGTCTGCCAGGTTCTCGTGGCTTGGACAATATCTCAGTTTCACCAAACCGGTTTGAATACTTTGACAGACATTTCTGAACCGAATATCTAAGTGTTTGGTACGGGCTTTGAACTGCCCTGTCTCCGCCAATCTCAAACATGGCTGGTTATCCTCCCAAACAGTGATGGGTAGGCAACACTCCCCGTTGATCTCACGGACCAAACACTCATAATATTCCAGCTCCCGGCAGAGATCCGATAACGCACCGAATTCTGCCTCGGTAGAGGAAAGAGCAATGAGACTTTGCTTCTTAGACCTCCATCCAACTAGAGCATCCCCATACTTTACAACGAACCCGGACACAGACTTCCTGTCCTTGTCATTTGCCCAATCGCTATCTGTCCAGCACGTTACTCGTGCTTCTCCTAGCGCTGACAACTTGAGACACAAATTCTTGGTTCCCTGTAAGTATCTAAGTACTCTCTTGATGCCATTCCAGGCCTGCACACTAGGTGCAGCAGCTTCTCTGCTGAGCAGATTCACTGCAAAAGCGACATCCGGTCGAGTCCACTGCGAAAGATACAGCAGCGATCCGAGTGCGGATTGAAACACTTCAGGGCTCTGGAATTCAGAGTGTTCCCCAGACTGACTGTCTTTGACAAAACACGTCTCCATGGGTGTTCTGACGCTAGCACAATCTGACATCCTGAACTTCTCTAGCAATTGCTCAATCTTACCTCTCTGACTTAAGAGAAAACTGCCATCCGCAGTTCTATCAACTTGGACACCTAGGTACACCTTCACTGGTCCTAGTTCCTTGAGTTTGAAATGCTTCTCAAGTTCCCTAACAAACTCATTCACCTGCTTTTCTGTCTTGGCCAGACAGATCAAGTCATCCACGTAACAGAGCACCAGCACCTGATCCTGTCCTGAACCCAACAGGTAAAGGCAGCTATCAGCTAGGCTCTTGTGAAAGCCCATGCTCTCCAAAGCACGATTCAAACAACTGTTCCAGTTGCGAGCAGACTGTCTGAGGCCATAAATTGACTTGTGTAGTCTCCAGACGACACCTGGCTTCTTACCCTCGAACCCTGGTGGAGGTAACATAAACAAAACCTCCTGTAAGGGCGAGTTCAGATAAGCAACGTCAACATCAAAATGATGTACCACAAATCCTCTTTGAGCTGCTACCGCTAAGAGCATACGCAGGGTCTCACTCCGACACGTAGGGGAGTAAACCTCTGTGTAATGCAGCCCTTTCCGTTGTGTGAATCCTCTGGCAACTAACCTAGCCTTGTACTGAGGTTCACCAGTCGCTGTGGGTTTAAGTCTAAACACCCAACGACTGCCCACTGCACGCTCACCTGGGGGTAATTCCACAGTGGAATACACCTTGAGCGTCTTCATGGAGTCTAACTCCTTCTCCATGGCACCATGCCACTTCTTCGCTTCTGCTTCTGGCAATTCCTGTACTTCTTCATAGCTTCCTGGTTCACACTGAGCCAGGCCAGCATACACACTAGAAGCTGTGTACCTATCAGGTGTGTACCAGTCAGGTGGTTTGCCTTTTGTGGTGCGCTTTGAACGCCGCAAACCATTCTCAGACTCACTCCCTGACCCAGAAGAGCTTGTACTGGGTTCAGAGTCTCTGTCCCTTGGAGCTCCCCCGCGTGACCTACTACGCTTACTTGAGCCCCCGGGACCTGCCTCTGGAGAAGACCTACTCCGCTTGAGTCGTCTTCTTGCTCTAACCACTGGTGAAGTGGGTGCGCTCCTAGTCTCCTGCTTGCGAGACGTCCCCCACTGTGCTGTACCCTGGTTGCGCCCAGGAGAGTGAGGAGCAGCCGCGTCATCACCTCCTGGATCAGCCTCTCCATGGTCACCAGCAGGGGGTGCACCTACCTCTTCAGAGCCTTCCAGAACATCTGTGAGAATGTCAGGGTTTCCGTGAATACGGTTCCACCCCTGTTGCTCACAGAACTCAGCACTGTTGCTGAGAACCACACGGTCCTGATTCCCGCTGGGATATGCAAACCTCCACGCCTTGGAATGAGGTTCATAGCCCACGAAAATTAGCTTCTGTGACCGTGGCCCACCTTTGCGTCTTTTGCTTTTGGGAATTAGCACATAAGCTTCACAGCCAAAAACGCGAAGAAAATGTACGTTAGGTTTCTTCCCATACAAAAGGAAATAGGGTGTCTCACCTACCACTGAGCTGTGCGTACGATTCAAAACGAACGATGCAGTCCGCCATGCTTCGGCCCAGTACCTTTGCGGAAGATGAGCATCAAAAAGCATCGCAGACACTGCCTCCTGTAGAGTTCGATTTCTCCTTTCAGCAATGCCATTGTGCTGAGGACTATAGGGGGCGCTCAACCTGTGCTTGATACCTTTCTGCTTCAGGAAGTCCTGCAGTGCGGCCCCTGTAAACTCAGAACCTCTATCTGACTGAAGACAACGCACGTTGCAAGAAAATTCCAGCTCAACTGCTAGAATCCATTCCTTGATTGTGTTGGCCGCCTCCCCCTTGTGCTTGAGTGGCATGCACCAGCCTGCTCGGGAAAAATCATCCACAAGAAGCAAAACGAACCTAGAACGTCCCAGGCTCTCTGTTGGCATCGGACCACAAAGATCCATGTGTACCAGAGCAAACGCTTGAGTGGTAACCCTGTCAGACTTTGGATAAGAGCATTCCGTGACTTTAGCACGTTTACATGCAGCACAGTCCAGGAACCTGGAACAGGGCAACATTTTGCACCCTTCAGCGTTCCCTGGAACTCTCTTTACGTACTGCCAGTTGGTATGTGCAAACCTTCTATGCCATAAATGAACGCATTTATCATGTAGGGGTTTGTTGGCGTACTGTGCCTGTGCTGTATTGGACGTAACATTACCTGTTTCTAACACAAACAAACCATCAGCATCACATGGTACCTTAACCAACGTTTCACCACCCACTTTAGCAATAATGCATTCATTACCCTCAAAATGCACTGAAAAACCATCCCTCAACAAAGTTGATACAGACAGTAAATTACATTTCATGCCTGGTAATACATATGCATCGACTTCAGCATTCAGAAAATCAAGGAAAACAACAGTCTGTTTCTTCAACAAACGCGTAGACCCATCAGCAAGCGTGATTTTCTGACTTTTAGCCAAATCGCTGTAGTACCCATCTTGGCCAGTAGAGGTCAGATGATGGCTGGCTCCGCTGTCGATGATCCAGGGTTGCCTGGCAACAGGCAAAGCATCCGCAGCTGCAACCGCTGCAGCTAGATGACGTTGACTCCCATCTGTGCCGCCTCTTCCTCTGCCTCCTCCACGATTCCCACGCTTGGCACCCCTTATCTGTGGCTTGGCCTTGGCTGCCAGCCTCGAGGGACAATCGCGTTGCAGGTGGTTAGGAGAACTGCATATGTGGCACTTGCGTACAGTGACGTAAGCCTGCACAGAGGAATTGTCTGCCCCCCTTTGCCTGGGAGCAGAGTTGCCTCTGCTGGTAGCAGTTTCTCCCACCTCCCTCTGCCTACGTGCTTCCTCATCCAGAAGCCTCCCCGAAATGTACGGGACCGTCAGTTGGGCAGTTGGCATCGATTCAAGGGTGACGCAGAGGGTTCCATAAAGGCGGTGGACAGAAGATAACAACGCATAGGCTTGTTGTTCCACAGATAAAGGAATTTCAAGCTGTTGTAATTTATCAAACAGTCCCGTAACCTCGGTGATATGCTGCTGCATACACTGGCCTTCTTCCAGACGTTTCTCATACAACTCCCTGGTCACTTGGAGCCTCGATCCAGCGGTCGGTCTTAAAAAACAATCTCTCAATTTCTGCCAAATGTCACGAGTGTTTTCAAAATTAGCAATTAAAGGCAATTGCGAGGTCTTAATTGACATGATAAGCATGGCTTGGGCTCTCTGATCAACAGCCAGTGCAGCAGCAGCAACAGCAATAGCCGCAGCATTCGCCCCAGGTGCAGCTGGCTGTGGTGGATTCTGCGTGTTTTCCCAAAGCCCACGGGCAGTGAGCCAAGCTCTCATTTGCAAACTCCATTGCATGTAATTTTCCCCATCTAGCTTGTCAAAAGGACAAACAAAAGATTCCGCGGCTTGGGCCATGACTTCCTTGGTGGGGGGGAATTAAAGCTCACTCACGTTTCCGATACGTCTCCGAGTAGCTGAACCTTCCCTCTCCAGAGACAAGATTTATGACGGCTTTCCAGCGGCTTGTCTTTTGTAGATGTGGGGGCTGCCTTTCTCCACGGCAGCTTCTCCTTCTTCACACAAACGCCAATTAAGCCTTGAAATTTACAGCTTAATTGCTTCAGCCATAACCTGCAGGGATGTTTACCCTTCGTTAGCAGAGTTTTTGGCTTTCTCAGCCAAAGTAAACAGACCTGATACAAAAGTCCGGCACACTTCTCCTGCGAACTTTGCTTTAAAAGTCTCCCGGTCTGTTCCACGCAGTGGGAAGCACTGTAAATTCTTACTTGCGTTTGTGCCAGTAAAACACACAGTCTGTTGTATCTTGAATCAAAACAGACTCTTTATTAAACGAAAATAACACACGGACAGCCTGGGCTATCTGCGGACATCCTCCCTCTCAGGAGTGGTCCCGGAAAGAAGAGTACAAGCATGGGAAATCCAACAGTTACATATAGATAAATCACAAGCCTGGTTCCCTTCCAGGATGTGATCTCATCCCCTGTGAATGCAGGGCGTACTTCTCGAGCTGTTGCCAGCTCAACTCCTAACAGCCCGCCCTAAAAAAAGGTCAACAACTTTGGGGTTCCCCTCCTTTAAAAAGTTGACAACTCTGGGCAACCGGGGGATGCCGGATGGATCCTTGCACCCTAGCATCACATATGCTTAAGATGGCCCTGATCCGAAGCGGCTTCTGCTTGAGTGCAGGAAGCTCCTGCCCCCAATTGGAAGCCGCACCTTGGTTTTTGAATAGTTTCGGGAGTCAAACGGTCTTCTGGAACAGATTAAGTCTGAGAACCAAGGGACCACTGTATCATGTAAACTTTGTACTTCAGCCCCTAAGACAGGTCAAGCAAAAAACCCCATGGAGAAATATATTTATTTATTGACTAGCACAAGCTTCATAAAGACTTATTCATCGTATCATACCATGTTTCCCCTATTTTAAGACACCGTCTTATATATTTTTTCCCTCAAGAAAACGCACTATGGCTTATTTTGAGGGGATGTCTTATTTTTATTACGTAAGCCCAGTCCCGCGTTTTCCTTGGCGCCCTCCAGAACTGCGCCTATAACTATGGCTTATTTTCGGGGTACGGCTTATATTTCGCAAATGCGAAAAAATCCTGCTATGGCTTATTTTATGACTACGTCTTAAAATAGGGGAAACAGGGTAAGTGAGCAGCCGTTGTTCATGTACATTTCGAAAGAATTAGGTCGAAAAATATATTTGAAGGCTGCCCTGACCATTATTAGCATGGTACAGGACTGCTTTGTCATAACAAGAATGCTGCTGACCTATAGCAGAGGCTGGGAAATCCCATGTGATCCCCTCCTCTTTTCAGTTCCTGGTTCCCATGACATACTGGCTTAAATATTTCCTGCTTCTCTTTACTCAAAGCCTCAGACGTTATGCTATGAGTCTTTGAGGATCAATAGTAATGAAAACGATGTAACTAGATCTCTGAACAAGCATCCAGCACTCTTGAGGATTTTAAAATATTTTCATTTCTTTTTTTTAAAAAAACAAGGATTTTCAAATATCAGATTATACTTTGCTTGCCTATATCCCCTTAATCCCTCCTTCTCCTTCCTTCAGACCATCTGCCCCCTTGAAAAAGCACTCCAAGTTGGGTTCCCTGATACAGGTTAAGACAGTTCACACTTTACCAGTAAAGATTGTTCCTACTGTATGTTTCTAATTACCGGCACTCCTTCAGGGAGGAAGAAGAACATTGGGATATTCATAAAAACCACAGGCTGATGAATTAAAGTCAGGACAAAAGAAGTTGCAAAATGAGATGGTAGACTACAGGGAGAAACATTACTTTTCGCCCGAAAACATACACAAAGCCAGAACAACATGTTCTATGTATGCTTGCTTGCTGACATAACTCTAGGAAGCTATTTTTCCTGCTTCATAGACGTGCACCTGGGAGGCTGTGGACATGGATGGGCAATGAGAACCTGTTTTTTTGATGGACCTCTTTCCAAGACTATTTGATGCTCAGGCAAAACCAGTTCCCCATTCAGACCAGGTAGCTGTGTGAAGAAGAAGAGTTTGGATTTGATATCCCACTTTATCACTACCCGAAGGAGTCTCAAAGCGGCTTACAATCTCCTTTCCCTTCCTCCCCCACAGCAAACACTCTGTGAGGTGAGTGAGGCTGAGAGACTTCAGAGAAATGTGACTAGACAAGGTCACCCAGCAGCTGCATGTGGAGGAGTGGGGATGCGAACCCGGTTCAACAGATTACGAGTCCACTGCTCCTAACCACTACACCACACTGGCTCTCAGTGGATCTATCCAGCTTTGTAAATACTTTGAATGAAATCAGGATGCAATCCTTTATTGAAAAGTTGTTGTTTTTCTCTCAGATTGACCATGTTTGGAGGATAAGGCTCTCTGTGGCTTCCAGCCATGATGGCATGCATGCCTCTGAATACCAGTTGTTGGCAATCGCAAGTAGGAAGAGTGCTATTAGGTTCCTCCTGGGGATCTAGTTGGCCTCTGTGAGAACAGGGTGCTGAACTAGGTGGGCCTTTGGCCTGATCCAGCCTGGCTGTTCTTATGTTTGCATGCAACACTAAGCCAGTCTGCCTCGCAGGTCCCAAACAGTTGCGCATGTGAATTTGTTTGGTGCATGTGAGAAATAAGAACCAGTTGTTTCGTGGACCTAGTCTCAAGACAAAATTTCTTATGGCCCTCACTCAAAATCAGTTCCTCATAGGGATCAGGTAGCTATGTAAATCTATCCAGCCTTGTAAACAGTTTAACATAAATTAGTATGCAATCCTTTATTTTCAAATTGGCCATGTATGCATCTAACACTAAGCCCCAAACCCTGGCTTAATAAATCAGAATATGCATAAGATGCATGCAAGTGTACATAACTCCCTTCATGGAGTAGTGGGATTAAGGGCTTAGCTGACCACATCTTACTGCCACATGTGAACCCAGAAACTATGGTTTTTGTCTTCTAAACAAGCCAGGAAATCAAGCCAAGGTTTGAAGCTAGCTTAATGTCCTGGCTTGTTTTAAAGACATGAACTGTATTTTATGGGATCTCAAGTAGCAGAAAGCTACTAAATGCCAGATCCTGGCTTGTTCAATCACTCACCCGAAGGGAGGAGTGAGGCACTTAAAATAGAATAGAATCTTAGAGTTGGAAGGGACCCCAATGGTCATCTAGTCCAACCCCTTGCAGTGCCGGAATGTCAGCTAAAGCATCCATGACAGGTGGCCATCCAACCTCTGCTTAAAAACCTCCAGAGTCCACCACCTCTCGTGGTGTCTCAGGGTGTGGCCTATTCTTTGTGGAAAATAATACAGTGATACTTTGGTTCTCAAATGCCTTGATACTCAAACAACTTGGAACCCAAACACTGCAAACCCAGAAGTAACTGTTCCGGTTTGCGAACTTTTTTCGGAAGCCAAACATGCTCCATTTTGAGTGTTACGCTTCCGATTTGAGTGCCACACTTCCGTCTTGAGTGTTACGCTGAGGTTTGGCTGTTTTTGCTATTTATTTTGCGTTTTTGTTTTTGTTTATGTGGCTCTCTCTTTTTTTGATTTGTTTTTGTGACTGTGTGGAACCCAGTTCAGCTACTGATTGATTGTGTGACTGCAGTACATTGATTATTGCTTTCATTTTATGGATCATGTTAAATTGCTGTTTTAGGGGTTGTTTTTAAAAGCCTGGAACGGATTGGTCCATTTTTGCATTACTTTATATGGGAAAGCGCACCTTGGTTTTTGGAATGCTTTGGTTTTGGAACGGACTTATAATAATAATAATAATAATTTATTATTTGTACCCCGCCCATCTGGCCGGGTCTCCCCAGCCACCCTGGGCGGCTTCCAGCAATTATTAAAAAACAAAACATTAAAATATCACAGATTAAAAGCTTCCCTGAACAGGGCTGCCTTCAGGTGTTTTCTAAAGGTCATGTGGTTGTTTATTGCTTTGACCTCTAATGGGAGGGCGTTCCACAGGGCGGGCGCCACCACCGAAAAGGCCCTCTGCCTGGTTCCCTGTAGCTTCGCTTCTCGGAGTGAGGGAACCGCCAGAAGGCCCTCGGCGTTGGACCTCAGTGTCCGGGCTGAATGGTGGGGGTGGAGACGCTCCTTCAGGTATACAGGACCGAGGCCGTTTAGGGCTTTAAAGGTCAGCACCAACACTTTGAATTGTGCTCGGAAACGTACTGGGAGCCAGTGTAGATCTCTCAGGACCGGTGTTATGTGGTCCCAGCGGCCACTCCCAGTCACCAGTCTAGCTGCCGCATTCTGGATTAATTGCAGTTTCCGGGTCACCTTCAAAGGTAGCCCCACGTAGAGCGCATTGCAGTAGTCCAAGAACGGATTAAGTTTGAGAACTTCCAGAACGGATTAAGTTTGAGAACCAAGGTACCACTGTAATTCCTGTGAGAGGATATGGCCCTCATGGACATCACGAGCAAGGGTGGCTTTTGTTTCCTTCCTGTAGTTTCTTGCCTTTTAGCAGGTTTCTGGATCACCAGCTCAGTTTCCTGTGCATCAATGAAGCTATTATCCCCAGTGCCAGGTGCTCTTTTGTCATTCGTATTGTTTTCTCGTTCCCCCTCAAGATCTAGTTTAAAGTTCTCCTGATCAGATTCTCAAGACTCTTGGCAAACACATTCTTGCCAACTGCTGTAAGTTGCAGCCCATCTCTCGCCAGAAGTCCTATCTCAAGGAAGCGGAGACCATGACCCAAGAAGCCAAATCCTTCATGTCAACACCACCTGTGCAGCCAGTGGTTTGTTGTTGTTGTTGTTGTTGTTCAGTCGTGTCTGACTCTTCGTGACCCCATGGACCAGAGCACGCCAGGCACGCCTATCCTTCACTGCCTCTCGCAGTTTGGCCAAACTCATGTTAGTAGCTTCGAGAACACTGTCCAACCATCTCATCCTCTGCCGTCCCCTTCTCCTTGTGCCCTCAATCTTTCCCAACATCAGGGTCTTTTCTAGTGAGTCTTCTCTTCTCATGAGGTGGCCAAAGTACTGGAGCCTTAACCTCAGGATCTGTCCTTCTAGTGAGCACTCAGGGCTGATTTCTTTAAGAATGGATAGGTTTGATCTTCTTGCAGTCCATGGGACTCTCAAGAGTCTCTTCCAGCACCATAATTCAGCACCATAATTCAGTAATTGAGTGGTTTACCTCAAGTATTTCCCTCTCTCTTCTTGGGCCACGACCTTCAACAGGAAGGAGTGATGAAAAGACTACCTGTGTCCCAAGTCTCTTCAGCTCCCTGCCCAGTGTCTCATAGTTCCTTGCTATGTGTTACAGGCTAGGCGTGGTAGTATTATTTGTACCCAAGAAGGGGTAGTGGCCAGTGGGCTTTATAAGTAGTGGTCAGTGGGCTGTGACGGTAACTGTAGGTAATGGTAGCATATGGGAGTGCTGGAAGGGAAATAGTTAAACAGGGTACCCAATCAGAACCCAGAGGGAGGGGGAAGGTGGAGTCAGAGGGACTATAAATACCCACTCTGGGGAAGTTGTAAGGGTTGGCTGGCAGTTGGGGGTTGGTTGGCAGTTGGGAGTTCGTTGGTCGGTGTGGGTGTGAGTGGGGCAAGGTGTGGTAGGCCGGTTGAGTTAGTGAAGTAGGATAAGCGGAGGCAGGAACAGTTAGGAACAAAGAAGACAGGCAAATAACTGTACTTAACTGTGAACGTTTATGAAACCACACACCTGTTAAACTGCACTAAATAAACATAAGTTTCATGTTTCAAATTAACCCTGACTGGACTCAGTATTTTACCAGGTAGAGCCTGGTTGGTGGCAGCGGAGAGAGAGCGTGGTGGCACAGGGATCAATAGACGGTGAAACGTCCGGGGACCCTGTGTGATCGCCACATGGGCTTGGCAACTTCTCCATCACATCGTGAATCTCTGCACCCGGAAAATAAAACAAATAAGTGTTTTTTTTAAAAAAAAGGCACAGCTGTTACACAGCTGTTACAAATATAAAAAGATTTACACAGAGATGCCCAGTGCATTCATAATTAACACGAATTTGGCACAAAACAAACTAAAACACATTGAATTCCGCAGGGCTTTTTGTAATAAGTTGTGGCTTATTTTCTTTCATTGACCCATAAAAAGGCAATTACAAGTCCATCTAACAGAAGCTGTCTTCAAATTTTGCTCATCCCTAGACAACCTAAGGCATGAAAAAGCAGGCGAGATGGGAAAAGTAAAACAGCACTCAACCCAAATTTACAAATTAAGTACCAGATCATGAGCCTCCCCATCTGCCTCCTTTTAGGATAACATAATCCTTTCAATAAAGTAAGCTTGGATGCATCAGAATGTACGTAGCACACAGACAAAAAGCTTTTATCTGCTAATTTTAAAACTTTCATAAAATGCAATTTCAATGATACCTTTTTTCTCTTTGGGGGGAAAAAGTATGGATTACAGGGTATAAGTTGCCATATTTAATACACACATTTTTTATTCTCTTCTCACATCAAACCATTTTGGCAAGAAGTTGTGGACATAATTAAAAAATACCAATGGTAGTCTATTAAATATGCAAGAATTGCTTTGGAGACATTTGCAGGATCATATATCTTCTAGGAAAACTTAGCTAGTCCAACATCCTGTTTCCATGGTGGCCAACGAGACATCTATGGGAAACCTACATAAAAGTCCACCATCACTCTCCCCTGTTGCGACTCCCAGCAACTGATAGGTAGGGGCATACTGCCTCTGATCTTGGAGGTAGTATAGCCATTATGACTAACAGCCATTAGTTGTTTTATATTCTGTGAATTTACCTAACCCTCTTTTAAAGCCATCCAAGTTGTCATCCATCTTGCAGCAAGGAATGCCATCATTTAACTAGGTGCTCTCTGAAGAAGGAGCCAGTGTGGTGTAGTGGTTAAGAGCGGTAGTCCTGTAATCTGGTGGACCGGGTTCGCGTCTCCGCTCCTCCACATGCAGCTAGTCACACTTCTTTGAAGTCTCTCAGCCTCACTCACCTCACAGAGTGTTTGCTGGGGGGGGGAAGGGAAAGGAGAATGTTAGCCGCTTTGAGACTCCTTAGGGTAGTGATAAAGCGGGATATCAAATCCAAACTCTTCTTCTCTTCTTCCTTTCGTATGAATTTTCCAACTTCCAGCGTCATTGGGTATTAAGGAAGAGGGTGGAGGAACTTCTCACTATTCACTTTCCCCGGACCCAAGCACACTTTTACACGTTTCTCCCATGTTTAGTTTTAGTTTTAGTTTAGGGGAGGAAAAAAAGGCAAGTTAGGTGGAAACCTAACCTGCCTTTTTTTCTCCCCTAAACTAAAACTCCCCCAAAGCTGTAACCTTTCCTCATAGTAGAGGTGTTTCATTCCCTGGCTCATTTTTGTTCTCCTCATATAACTACTCTTATCCTTGCCTCACTTTCCCCCAGGATCAGCCTGAGACATTCTGCTGCTATAGGCAAAATGTCCCGATGCCACCCCTCCCCCATTCTCTTCTCTAACATGAAATTACAACAAAATAAAAAAAAAATTCTTTCAGTAGCACCTTAGAGACCAACTAAGTTTGTTATTGGTATGAGCTTTCATGTGCATGCACACTTCTTCAGATACGATGGACTTCCATTTCATGCGGCTCAATGTGGTGCCTTCCATAGTTCTATGGAAGTTAGTTTCTGGTATCTGAAGAAGATACTTCTGATATCTGAAGAAGTGTGCATGCATACGAAAGCTCATACCAATAACAAACTTAGTTGGTCTCTAAGGTGCTACTGAAAGGATTTTTTTTAATTTTGTTTCGACTATGGCAGACCAACACGGCTACCTACCGGTACCTGTAATGAAATTACAAGCTCTTTTAAACCTGCATTTTGTCTATGCTGTTCTGTAAATCCCTATGCACATTGAAGCCACTAAAGGCATTTTAGAATACTATCAGCATGGTGCTCAGTTGCACTGAAACCTCCACTCAGTCATGATGCCCACTGGGTAACCATGGGCCAGTTATTCTCTCTCGGCTTAACCCACTTTGCAGGGCTGTTGTAATGGGACAAGAGGTAGAACCACACAACCCGCTCTGAGCTCCTTGGAGAAAGAGTGAGCTGTAACTCCTATAAATCATCATCTTCATGGTCTAAACATGAAGTGGATTTTAATCATTGTGTATACATGGGATTAGTCAAGAATTTCCCCCTCTCAATATTTTCCTAGCATTTTTACTTTTGAAACATTTCCTTTTGTAACACTGAATCACTCTGGTTTCCATTGAATTAGGACCTGTACTTTCCCAAAATTAATATCCAGTTACAAATGCACTTTAAATGAAGGGAGGAGTTTTTCAATGAAAACAGCTTGCTTGTTTTCCTTCTTGGACAACAGAAACACATCAATACCACATTTCCAACAAATAGCCTGTGCATGCCAAGCTATTTATGAATTCCACCTGCTTGACCTTTCTATTTGAAAAACGAAAGGCATATTCCAAATTAACTGCATTTTTAAAATAAATAAAAAATTGCCAATTCACCAAGTCTTTTAGATGGGGCGGGCTACAAGTCCAATTAAATGAGCAAACAGTTAAATCCAATAGAATGGTGGTAGTTTGGAGGTTTCTCCATATGGCAAGCCATTTGTGTAGTTTGGCACACAGATCAGGAAATGTCCGCTATGTCCGTCACAGCCCACCAAAGAAAGGGGATATTAATTTCCCTAGTGAAACCCGAGGCTAAAGAAGTAACAGGCAAACGTATTTACATATCTTGGGGCAGCAAGTTTTGTTTGGACGTAAGCCTCTTCTGAGTGACAATGCAAAGGATTAGGTGACTCTAACATAAATCGAAGCCTGCATGGATTTTTTTTGCCAGCACTATAGATGCTTGAGGATTTCAAACTTTTGCACATTCTGGTATGAATCGACCAGATCCAAACCTCCTAGGCATATGTACGTATCAAAACTCAACTTATCCAATAGACTACACTTCTCCATTGTTGCAGTATGGTTCACATAGTAATGTAGGAAGCTGCCATTGGTCCAAACGGCTCAGTATTGTCTATGCTGACTGGCTGTGGCTCCCCATCATTTCAGACAGCCAAGGCTAACCACATAATGGCACCTAAGGCAAACCACATAATGCCCCCCC
The DNA here is from genome assembly GCA_034641385.1 of Darevskia mixta. Classification (NCBI taxonomy): domain Eukaryota; kingdom Metazoa; phylum Chordata; class Lepidosauria; order Squamata; family Lacertidae; genus Darevskia; species Darevskia mixta. The sequence goes on along the minus strand of JAWWNH010000062.1, from coordinate 1,022,454 downwards.
ACACACACACACATACTGGAAGAAGGGGTGGGTGAAGATCTACATCAAGAACAGGGTGGGGATGAAATAAACCTTCCCCGACGGTGGAAGTGGGAATCAAAGGGTCATCACGGAGGGGGAAGGAGCCTGTTCTGAATTCTGCTGGGTGGGTGCAAATCCCATGAGGCCCCAAATGCATTCTTTAGAGGCTGAAATCAAGCCTTTTAATGTAGCTGGGATTGGGCATGTGTCTTCTTCTTCTTCTATGGCGATCACTCGTAGCTGAGAAAGATTGTCTTCCATAAACACGGTTTTAAACGTGAGTCTGTAAGTGACTGTGGAGGCCAGTTCTGGATCCACACGTCCTTCCACAGTGCGGACATCATCATCATCATCATCATCATCATCATCATCATCATAATTTATTACTTGTACCCCGCCCATCTGGCTGGGTCTCCCCAGCCACTCTGGGCGGCTTCCAACAAATATTAAAATACATAGGTTTCCGGGTGGGACTTGATCATGGTGAGGGTTTGCTAAGCGTTTCTCCCTTTCGTCCTGAGTTCGAGCGTCTTCAAAACCCTTGACCCCTTTGGTAAAGGCTGTTCTCCGATTGGAGCGCTCGCAGGCCAGTGTTTCCCAGTTGTCGGTGTTTATGCTACATTTTTCAAGATTTGCCTTGAGAGAGTCTTTGAACCTCTTTTGTTGACCACCAACATTACACTTTCCGTTTTTAAGTTCGGAATAGAGTAGTTGCTTTGGAAGACGATAATCAGGCATCCGCACAACATGTCCAGTCCAATGAAGTTGACAGCAGAATGGGGGGAACTGTTTAATGAAGACCAAGCATGCTAAGTGGGCATGAAATAGTGGCTGTTATGTAAGACTGGGGGAGGTGGGGAAAGTGTGGGACTCCAAACAAAAGCACTTCACGCTGCAACATTTCATTTCACAGCCCCATATTATATTATTATACTGGGAGGCCATAACATACATATGTGTAATTAGGCCTATATGGCCTAGGGGATCATTTTCAAGACTGCTGTACATGAAAGCTGTCCTTTCCCTTTTTCGTTACAACATCCTACATTACATGGAGACTTAACTTGTATAATAGCTTCCCAAATGGCCAGAAACACCAGCCATTTGGGACCCCAAATGGAAGAACTGTCAGCCACATGGTGAATGACGCATTCTTTACTGATGTTGATGCTCCAAAGCATCTATTATTGTCAATATTTTGGTCTGGCAGCACTCGTCTGTTTTTTTTTACTGAGTCCCCAGAGTTTACTTAATCTGGAGAGGCAATGTGAAACATATTTATTTTATTGCTCAATTTATGACATTTTCGTCCTTATAAAACAGTTTGCCACATTACCCTGCTGTTACTATCAGTCATGTGTTCACCGCAGTTTGCTCAAACGTGCCATAGTTAGGCTCCTCACCACCGGGAGGGACCGCAGCTCAGTGGCAAAGCGCATGCTTTGCATGCAGAAGAACACCAGTAATCTTTCCAAATCAAGAAGGGGGGAAACTGAGAGCATCAGTAATGCGCCAAGTCACCATCATATCTGTGAGACACCATTAGAGTTGCGTCAAACACCAAATTGAGAAGAGGTCCCGACGCTGGATTTTGTAGGGAGGTTCGCCTAGCCTTGCATTTTATGTTGCTCAAAAGCCAAGCAAAAGTTTTTTTTTAAGTTATATTTTCCTGGGCCTTTTCCAATGACCATGTTTGCACGATGCTCCCAGATTATTGCCATTATTTATTCATTAAATTTGTATACTGTATACCCTATATACCCGTTGATCTCATAACATAGAATTCACAACATAGAATTACAATATTAAAAAAATGCAAAATACATAATACAAATGAAAACAAATATGACTCAATAATCCCCCCCCCCTCACATTTAAAAGGGCACCAGATGTTAATCAGCCAAAGGCCTGGTTGAAGAGGAACATTTTTCGCCTGGCACGTAAAGGTGTATGATGAAGGCACCAGGTGAGCCTGTTTTCTCCTTTGAAAAGAGGGACATCCTATTAGTGATAATAATAATGATAATTTTTATTATTTATACCCCGCTGATTGGACTGCCACTCTGGGCAGCTTCCAACATATATAAAAACATAATAAAACATTATAATAATAAAAAACCACTTTCCCTATACAGGGCTGGCTTCAGATGTGTTCATACCCTCCAACATTTCTCCTATGAAAATAAGGAGGTCCTAAGGAAAAACAGGACATTCTGGGTTCAAATCAGAAACCAGAATGGCTTCTGTAAATCCAGGACTAGTCGTAGAAAATAGGGACACTTGGAGGGTCTGAAAATTAATAGGTTGTTATTGTTGTTGTTGTTGTTTTAGATGCCTGGTGTTGTTGTTGTTTTAGATGCCTGGCGGCACAGTCTTCCTCTGGAGTAAAACATTCATGATTCCTTCCGCCATCCAGATAAAGATAGCCTGCTTTATCACTTTTGAATACTCTACCAAGGCTTCAGTGTATAATCCCAAGAACCACTTACGAAATTCACACAAGCAGCAACATTTATATACTGACCCCTGAGCTGCTTAACATTTATTCTTATAGACAAGGAAGGTAGGGAAAGTCCCCACCTGAATAAGAGGAAGATCCCAGCAGGAAGGAATCTTGAACAGTTTGTGCTTTTAAAACCCCCAGAGCCGCTTTTGGGAATCTCAAGTATTTTCCTAGTAACACATCTCAATTTCCGTAGCTAAAGAATACTGCGGGAATCGTTCATTCCAATGCTCTTATTTATTTATTTCACATAGGGTTTTTTAAAATATGTTTTTAATGCTTTTAAATACATTTTAATTGTTTGCAAATAAGTGTTTATTTTGTTTTTTAATAGCATGGTTTTACTACTGTGATGTCTTGCCACGCTGGGCTCCTTTGGAAGGATGGAAGGGACAAGAAATGCAATAATAAAGAAATAATATTTTACTCATTTAAAGCCCACTGAATACCATAGTATCTAAGTGGTATAAAAGGTAAAAAGATAAAGGACCCCTGGGTGGTTAAGTCCAGTCAAAGGAGACTATGGGGTTGTGGCGCTCATCTCGCTTTCAGGCCAAAGGGAGCCAGAGTTCATCCATAGACAGCTTTCCGGGTCATGTGACCAGCATGACTAAACTACTTCTGGTGCAACAGAACACCGGGATGGAAACCAGAGCACACAGAAATGCCGTTTACCTTCCCGCCACAGCGGTACCTATTTATCTACTTGCACTGGCGTGCTTTTGAACTGCTAGGTTGGCAGGAGTTGGACAGAGCAACAGTAGCTCACCCCGTCACGGGAATTCGAACCACCGACCTCAGTGGTTTAGACCACAGCGCCACCCGCGTCTTGTGTGCTAGATGGGTAGAAAGGGAATACAGAGCATTACAGAGGCCCAACTGGCCTCAACTAGAATTCAGGGATTTTATTGTCACTGGTCCCATGCTATAGAACATTCTTCCAGTAGAGATTCATCAGTCATCCAATCTGTTGACTTCTGGACATATTCTGAAGACCTTTCAGTGCCAACAGGTCTGCGCAACTGTTTAGATTTTCTTGATTAGTTGGTTATATAAATGATTACTTTGTATTGTTTTTAAGGTGTTTTATATTTGGTTGCATTATTTATTTACTTAAAAGTATCGCCAAACCAATGAATATTTCCAAAATCTCTAAGCAGTGTGCTCATTACAAAAACAAACAAACCCAATTTCCATTAAAAGAAAAATACAAATTAAAACCAATAAAATAAGATTATAAAAACACATGAAAGCAAATAAAACTGATTCAAAACAGCATCCAATATTCCGGGTGGGCGAATTGTCCTTAAAGATCAATATTTTCTATCCATCTTCTTGTACGCTGCCTTGATAATCTGGTGGTATATATGTTTAACATATGGAAAGCAGCAATTGGCTCTAAAGACTGCAAGGATATTTATAGGAAAGGATAAAGGATATGCTCTAAAAAGCAGAAGGTGAAGACTTGAAATAAGGAGTGAGCAATAAGCTATGGTGGTGTCACAAGAGTAAGAGAAAAACAATACAATTGCATTATTTTCAGTTTAACACTTCTATACAATAAACACCAAACAGCCTGGCTGAAAAATAGTAATAAAGAATTACAAGCTCATTTATTTGTGCATTTATAGCATTTGGCAAGAAAAACAACACTTTGGTGGCTATTCATCGTCCCTCCTCCCCTGTTAAATTTTTATTAAGAGACACCACTGTTCGGCAACCCATATTGACAAAATAATGACTTTGTAATGGAGGTCCACTCTCTGCCTAAGCACCCAAAGCTGTTGGAAGATGTTCAAGAGATGTAAATTGGTGTGCTTCATAGTCTGTGAAGATCCCATCTGTTTTAAATTGATCTGTCTTGTTTTGCTTTTTTCCAGCTAGGTCTTTTTCCCAGCCAGTAAAAATCCTTAAATAATAAAATGCCATTCCCGGACCCAAAGCTCATAAAAGCTTACAAGCTACCAGAGCTTCAAAACACAAAGACACAACCATGTGACGATGAAGCATAGACTTGCATGAAGCATACCACGACTGTGCTTGTCTCCTCCTGATCCAAAGTTGATATTCTGTCTCACAAGGCTGTTGCAAAAACAAAATGGGATAACCTCAAGTCATCTTGAAGTCCATAGAGAAAGGGCAAGCCACAGGAGAAATAATCGTTGCACACATCAATCCTAGTTTTAAAGATACTGAGATATAGGGAATGTAGGTGCCCTTCACTATCTGTCTTGATCCATGGGTGGATTTAGGGCTATGTGATGGTGCACATGCACTGGGTGCTGAGCCAAGGGGGTGCCATCTCAAAGCCCTGGGCTTTGGGAAAGAGGTGTGAGGCTCTGACAGGGTCCTAGAGTCCTCCATCTGCCTCCTAAAAGCCTAGTTAGTGATTTCCCAGCTTTGGGAAGGAGGTGGGAGAGCTCTAGAACCCTGCCAGAGCCCTCCTTTCAACGCCGGGTGCCTCCTTACCTACCTTTGGGAAGGTAGTAGAAGGCCTGGTGAGGGACACCCAATTTTGGCTTTGCACAGGGTGCCATAGTCAGTGGCAGAGCTTCAAGCTCTGGCGGCGGGGGGGGGGAGAGCAGGCGAGGGCGTGGCTGGCACATGTCCCGGGTGCGTGGCGTGTGTCCCAGGGGCATGGCATGCCACCCACAGGGGCTTAGCGCGCATCCCAGGGGCATGGCACACCACCTGCGGGGGCATGGCACCCAGTGCGGGGGGGCAGCTATAATGGCACCCCACCGGGATCGTGCTGCTGGGGGCGGTACACTCCCCCCACACCCCTGTTCCTCTGCCAGTGGTCATAGTATCCAAGTCCACCACTGCTTAACCCCATGCAAGACCCTCTTCTGCAAGCTGAGTTGCACCAAAACTTCCAACACTTTTCCTTCTATGGAGGCTACCTGAGAGCACTGTGTGTGCACAGGACCTTTAACTGGCATCAGAGAAATCATACATGATTTCTGCACTTTATCAGATCCAGGGATATGCAGAGGTAGTCAGAGAAAAGATGACTACAAGATGGGTGACACCTGGCTTGAGAGCAGTACATGTGAAAAGGATCTAGGAGTCTTGGTAGACCACAAACTTGACATGAGTCAACAGTGTGATGCAGCAGCTTAAAAAGCCAATGCAATTCTGGGCTGCATCAATAGGAGTATAGCATCTAGATCAAGGGAAGTAATAGTACCACTGTATTCCGCTCTGGTCAGACCTCACCTGGAATACTGTGTCCAGTTCTGGGCACCACAGTTCAAGAAGGATACTGACAAGCTGGAACGTGTCCAGAGGAGGGCAACCAAAATTGTCAAAGGCCTGGAAACAATGCCTTATGAGGAACGGCTTAGGGAGCTGGGTATGTTTAGCCTGGAGAAGAGAAGGTTAAGGGGTGATATGATAGCCATGTTCAAATATATAAAAGGATGTCATATAGAGGAGGGAGAAAAGTTGTTTTCTGCTGCTCCAGAGAAGCGGACATGGAGCAATGGATTCAAACTACAAGAAAGAAGATTCCACCTAAACATTAGGAAGAACTTCCTGACAGTAAGAGCTGTTCGGCAGTGGAATTTGCTGCCAAGGAGTGTGGTGGAGTCTCCTTCTTTGGAGGTCTTTAAGCAGAGGCTTGACAGCCACCTGTCAGGAATGCTTTGATGGTGTTTCCTGCTTGGCAGGGGGTTGGACTGGATGGCCCTTGTGGTCTCTTCCAACTCTATGATTCTATGACTATAAAGGGTTCGATACAAACTGGAAATGTAGAGTGAAACCTAGCAGAGTCATTCATTGCTTCCTGGGCAGGATTGCAGCAGCAACGTCTGCATCTTAAGTTTCAACTCCTCCAGATTCTGGCACATTAAAACTACCACAAAACAAAGAAACAGAAGTCCTGCAGAAGGTATATTAACATCATGCATGCATTTCTTAACTTGTTCGCTTTGGTTATCATGCTGAGTTTTGCACTAGACATATTCTGAACAGGCCACTGTTTACTTGTAACTAACTGATGTAGCACATATGTTGTTGGGGAAAAGCCAACAGGCCACAATCCATCTGAGGACTGCAGTCCTACTAATGCAGTTTGTCATAGCCCAAAATCAAACATCCTGTGTTCTCGGTTAATGGGCTGATAATGATGTGCTGGAAATTGTGGTCCAAAAAGATGAAGAGAAAAAGAAAACATTGCTAACCTGGAAAGGACATCAGGAAGTCTGAAAAAATCCAAAAACCTAAGTCATCAGTTGCTAGTGGTTGCTAGGGAAGTCATAAAAGTGTTCCAAATGAGGGCCCTCATTTGCAATGGTCACAGGAAACAAGGTGCGTATGGAGTCAATTTTTTTCCTTTGTATAGCAGCACCTGTTCTGTGGAACTCCCTGCCTATTGACATGGGGCAGGAACCATCCCTGTACTCTTTTGGATGCCTGCTGAAAAGTTTTCTGTTTCAGCTTATTTGGTTACATCAAACCCTCCATCTAGAGGTCATGGCCTAAAGAAAAGAATTCAGTGCCTTAAGGTTGTCATGATAAATTCTGAAGAACTTCTGATTGTCTTTGATTATTTTATTTTTTTAAGTATTCTCTCCCCACCCTAAGCCAAATAGCAATGCACTGAACTTAAACGCTTATGGGAGAACAAATTCAGGCCAGACAGTTGTTAAATATCTAAATACAGATAAGCTATTTCTATGGTATTCTCTCTTTCCCCCCCCTGCCCCACCCCTCTCTGTAGTGAAGAAAATATTTATGTAACAAGGCTGAAAAATATCAGAATCTGGAGTAGTATCAAATTATTATTCTTTTTGTAAAACGAAAACAAAAACAGGTCAATTCAAGAATTGCCACATCTGGAAATCAACTGAAATGTGACAATGTTTCTTGCTATAAATGAGACTGTTGTTAAGGTATTGGAAAAGTAACAATAAAAAAAACTGACCGCAATAAAGTGGTGCGCATGACTACTAGTAAGGTACAGGTAAAGCGATGCGCAAGATGAAGAATTCCATATGAAAATAAGCAGTCCCATCCACTGCAAGAGAGAGTTGGGAATGTGCGTCTGCATTTGCACTATGCAAGGAAGATGAGGAGCACATTTGGTCCAGGAAATGATCTGAGACAAGAGATGCATTGCTAAAGCTAAGTGGGCACCAAAGCAGTTACTCTTTTATTCTGGGTGCTGGGAATCCCATTAGAGAAATGTAGCAGGCTCACAAAACCACAGGTTCCCAGAGGAACTGAGACGAGTGCACTGCTAAACCAATCTACATAGCTAATATGCCTTCAGATAATTCCCCAGTGTGGTAATTTTGGCTGCTTGAAAACCAACCATCCTTCTTTACTAGAGAGCATGCACTGACCAAGCATACAGGGCCGTCTTTATCTGGGGATGCAAGGGGTGTGGGGCACCTGGGTGCCAAATTCTGGGGGGTGCCCAGCTCCCGCTGCTGAAGCCGCCTAAGCTCTTAACTATCTACCTGTTATGAAATAATAAATAATTTTGATCAAGCTAGAAAAACAAAATACATATATACCTATGTATTACCAAAATATATATCTACTGTTTCACTAAAGGACTTTCGACTTACCAAAGCCGCACCAGCGGCGTCTCTTGTCATTCACAACAGTGGTGCTTGTCAGACTTGAGGGCACTGGGCAGATCTTTGCACCCCGGCGGCGCATATGCTAAAGACTCCCCTGCAAGCATACATTATGCTCAAACAGCATAGCACATGCATGAACGAACAGGGTTTGCTTAGAGGATGGAGGTATCAAGACTAGCTGTTCAGTGAGCGTTTATATAATGGATTATCTGCCAAACTTAGCCATCTCTTGGTTTGCATAATATGGAGAGGCAAAATTAAGGCTTACTGAGACCACATAAATGCGGTGGCTCGCAGTGTGGCGGTTGCAGCCACATTGCTCCTCTTCAGTCTTTTTCACATCTGTGCTGTGCTGAGCAAAGCCAAGATTTGGTTTAGTGTGATGTGCAAACCAGGTCAATCTGTTATACAACAAACCAACACACATTAATAGCACACCACTGTATATTCCACATATCAAATTTTCTAACAGGGGAGAAGTTCCCATAAAAGATCATGTTTGTGACATTTGACGAGCGCCAACAAGTCAACATTTAAACAAAGATGGTCATTAACATGCCACTATCAAGTCATCGGATTTGTAACGTGGCCATGTGGAATGGTTGCAACATCCATAAAGCTCATTCTATGGATGAATAACAGGTCAGAATCCTCTTCCTTATTCCCAGTGTGTAACAACAACAACACAGAAGAGATAATGAATCATGCCAAATGATCATCTCTGTGGTTGGCAAGAGTGTCATCAAACAAACAGTGTTTCCTCAAAAGCCACCCAACAAAAACTTTCTCTGTTATTAAGAGGAGAGAATCAAAATATTTTGGAAACAGTGTGGAAGTCTCTTTCTGGTGGCTAATATGGAATTTGGATCAGGTTCTTGATGACGATTTCCATTTTCATGAAAAACAATTCTTAGAATGACAAAACTAACAGTTTCATTTGTGGCAACAGAGATCTTATGTACCAGTGAGAGTGATGTAGAGGTAAATCTTGAAGTGCTGGCGCTCATCAAGACAACTGCCACCATGCTCCCAGGAAGAGTCACAAATGCAAACAGCTGTGTTGATCCAGTTACACACACATCTCTTCAAAAGCAGAACTAAGTAGTATAAGACCCAATATATTAGCATATATTAGCATGATTGCAATTCCATCCTTAGTTTCTTGGGCCTGTTGAATGCAACAGTTCTTACTTCTGGCTGCACTGGTTCATCTTATAAAAACAGATGTCTCAAAACAAATTGGTAGGTTTCTATCATATACTGTATGGCCAATGGTCAAGGATGATGGGAGTGGTAGTCCAACGACATCTGGAAGGCAATAAGCTTCCCATCCCTGTAAATAAAGCGCTCATCACAAGGCAAAGGTAAAGTTGCAATCAGATCATCAGTTATTAATGCATGCCATATGCTGGTCATTATTCCAAACTTGAAATGCTGGATCATTGCCAGTTGAGTACTAGGTAACTGTGGATAAACTATGAGCTTCTGTAGTTGGGTTACTGGTTACGTAAATTGGCATCGGATAAATTCTTTTTGCAAATGGCACATGCAGATCTGTATCTAGATATTTTGCCCTCTTCCGTTCCTTACCCAAAGCCAACCTTTTCCCGGAATCAATGAATCTCTTTTCTCCAAGCTTCCTGGCAACACTTTTTCCTGCAAGACTAAGAGCCCTACTTAGTGAACTGTCACTAGATGTATGTCAGGACGATGGAAAGGGAACGCAAACACCATGTCCTGAAATAAACACAGCTTCCAATCTGAAGTTAAATAAATGTCAGCGGAATGGCTTTTATGCAGATTGGAAAACTAAATATTACTAATTTATTGCAGTAAAGCTGTCAGCAGCTCTCTTGAAGGCTAAACTATTCCTCTACCTTCTTCATCAGTGATGATGATCAATTGCCTGCTATTTTATTTCAACAAGGGGGGGGGATAAAGCAAGGTTGTTCTCTTCATTTGAAAGTTCTAATTATAGTATCTTTGTGAAGGTGTCAGACTCTCTGCTCAAGGGATATGGGCAACCTTATCCCCAGATCTGGACACGCCATTGATAGCAGCATGAAGGAAGATGGTTGACCGCTGGGTAGCGAGCAGCAAGAAGCTTTAGCAGGAAAGAGAGCATTGACTGGTTACCGAAACAAACAGAGCCCACACCAACCCCAATGATCAACTATCAGGGAAGAACACCTGGTGGCTAGGTGCAATAAGCTCTTGCATTCACTTGTATTCACAGGGAACAAAGAAAGCACAAGTGGTTGGAATAGGGGTTTCAAGGGGGAAAGGAAAGGAACAGTCAAAGAGGACTGCCCCACAAACTCCCCAGAGTGAGATTGGGAGAACATGATTCAAGAATGCTTCCCATCTTTCTATATTTATGCAGCAATTTTAAATTTCTTCATTAAAAAAAATCTTTCGGAAATTCAGCAGCATTTTAGTGCAAATTTCTCCTGATAAACATATTTTTGTTTGCCATTTTGCCTAATATACACATTTTTGGTATAGCAATTTCACCATATGCACTTTTGTAAGTTACTTTCATTAATTTATGGCATTTTACACACACTTTACTCCATTATACAGTGGACCCTCGACTTACGAAGGTAATCCGTTCCGACGGAATCCTCGTAAGTAAAAATCATCGTAACTCGAGTCCCCATAGGAATGCGTTGGAGAATGCATTCGTAGGTCGAAAAAACCTTCAGAAGTCGAGGAAACCGCATTTAAAACGGCCGCAACTTCCAATCGGAAGTTGAAAAAATTCGGAAGTGGCGGCCGCTTTGATCCCTCGCAACTCGAAAAACTCATAAGTCGGGTCATTCGTAAGTCGAGGTATCACTGTATGCATTTTTGTACACATTCATTGGCTGGAGAACTTCATTGCAAAATTCGGAGACGTTTATAAGCTGACTGTTTCAGTTTGCATATTGTTTCAAGAATATGAATGTGGTATGCTCTCCTTTAAATGGTAACCATCAATGTTCTCTCCCCGTCCCTAGCTGTAACCGTCCCTGCTCCACTTGATTTGAGGGCTTCTTGGGCAGGGTTGTACCCTGAATTTACAATGGTAAAAATATAAGCTCCATTTCTCTCAGATCTCAAAATAAAATTAGAATCAGTTTGTTTAAAATGCCGAAGAGAATAAAAGTTTCTTCAACTAGTGTTTGAAAGACAACTGTGTAGGAAATATATGAATCTCCTTGAGGGGATCATTCTACAATTGGGTCACCTCACCGACAAAGTGAAGCACTTCAGGATGTTCAACAAAGCATCATCTCCTTTAGGAGAACAGGCACTATCTGTGCTAAGCCCACTCCAGTCTCCTCCAGTGTTTGAGTGCCAGTGATTAGCAGGTCAGAATATGTCTTCTTATTTCCCAAGTGATCCAAACTGTCTTACTTGTTTACTGGCAATTGCGTGTTGGCTTGTATGTCATAGCTGCAGATGCCACCACTGCTGAAATAGGTGGTTGCCTGGGCAACTTTAAAAAAGAACGCTTGGGAGACCAGCTCCAGCCTGCAGGCTGGCAGATCTGCACCCGTGATATACATAGTATTATTATTTTTGCTTTTGTTTGTGTTAACAGGCACTGAACACAGTGTGGTTTTGTGGGCTATTGATCTCTGCATTTGTTTAATGGGCATTGGGTTGTGCCAATCATTAAAAATCTCATTGCTCTCAAGCCTGTGAGCCTTGTGCATTGTTAATGGTAGACAACCTTGGATTCTCTGGCTTGCAGTTTGCCATTAGGTGTTCTAAAAGCATTGCTCCTGGTGCACAGCTATAGTATGCGATCCTTGTATTAATGCCGTAACCAGTAACATTACCTGGTGCGTTTTCCAGGGTGCTGTCAAAAGTAATAAATTGCTCTTTTAAGGGAGCAACTTATTCTGAAACCTCAAAACAGCCATCTCCTTATCTGCACCTAACTGCTGTAAAGAGGAAGTCAAATGGCATCTATTCCTAGGCTGTTTTTTTACAACTTCTCAAAATTCTAAAATAAAGCGTAAATCACAGAAGATCAATATCTCCAGTGACGCCGATATTAACGAGAGCATTCGCCAGCTCCAAATTACAAGCTATATTGGTAGCCTCACTATGATTACAGGGACTTACGCACATAACTCCCATTAGAGGCGATGAAAGATAGCATGCGTAACTCCCCAGGCACCACTGATAAGAACATCCACCAAAATCAGAGGGAGGCTTGATGGAGAAGTTGCCTAGAATTAACCTTTATGGAGTTTACGCAGTGCAGTAAGCCTTCAACTTACACGGGGAGGTGTGTGTATGTGTGCGTTCCAGGCATTGCGCCTAAAGCCAAAACCGCATATAGTCAAAACACATTGGGTGCAAAGGCGAGTAGGATTGCCAAAGTCTTTCTCCCCGGACGCCTGCTCCAAGATTTATCTATTTATTTTTGCCAACCGTGTAAAGCTGAATGCACACAAGTTAAAGGTGCACAGGTTGCGAGCTTTCCGTATGGCCAAGGAGCAGCAAATGACTCAGATGCCACCCTCTAGGTAACACATCTGTCTGGTGGTGACTAGATACATTTTGTCATGAGTCCCATGGAGATGTCTCAGAGGGGGAGGTCCTAAAGAGGAATGGGAGGAGCTCAGATAATTAGATCTGGATGACCTTGGGGAGGGTCCTAGTGGGATGAGGGGGGTGGAATCCGGACCCTGAGAAGTGTCTGAGCCCAGGGAAGAGCACAGTAGTCTAGGGAATCAGACACCCCATGTCAGATACCTCCTCCTGCTGCTTACAGTGCCTTCTCTTGTCAGTGAGGAACCCGACCCTTCAGGAGAGGCAACAGAGAGTGCATCAGCATTGACCCTGTCTTTGCCTCCAAGGACATAGAGACCCCAGCACAGATGAACCTCACAGATCCAACCCACTGGAAGGAGAATTCACTGGCTTGTCCAGCCTCAGGACTCTGGCTGCTTGCCACTATGAACTATGCCCACTCTTCAAAAGGAAGGTTCTGGGGACATGTTGCTTGTTGGATCAACATCTTAGCTTGTGCTTAGCTATATATGGACCTTGTAACCTGTGCCTTCCCTAGGTACTCATCTGATTTACAGAGTAAAGTCTTTGGCAGAAACAGAGCTGGGACTTTGAGTACTTCATCAACAACTGAGGGCCGGGGCACATTTTAAGGCAGAAGTGCCCAATCACGACATACAGTATCTTTGTCCTGTTGAATCGTTGAAGAGTATCTGTACCAATGGACCAGTCCCGACATACTGAAGATGCATCAGAAGGTTCCAGTAAAATATTGCGCACATGTCCATGTCTTTAGTTCCTTGCTGATCTTTGACTTGATGGTATTTCATGGGTTTTTACTTTGCCCGTAACTCATTCTTGGCCTTGCAACATCCCACAAGACTTACAGCTCCTATCAGATTCCTGGGAGATATTCTGTATAAACAATTCTCTCTATCTTTAGATAGAGTTAGGTTTTCTTATTTATAGATAGCCTGTGCTGGCTGAGTCACCAGTAGGGATGGAATGCATTTTAGTGTGTTATTTTGACTAACATATGCATTTATATGCACACTTTATATGCATTTTCAGACACATGGCTTGGCTGGAGAACTGCCCTACAAAATTAAGAAAGGTGCACATTTCAAAAGAAGACTGAGTTTCAGTTCACAGCGTCTCTGCATATTCCTCCCATATGTCTTCTCTTGCCTAGCCCAGCGGCTGTGATCCACATGCATTCAAAGAACACCTAATGAACTTCAGCATGCCATGTCCAAAAAGTTTGTTACTTCCTGTGTGTTCATGTTTGAAGCTGGTTTATTGTTTTCAAAATGAAAATGCTTTTAAAAAGTTAATAAATTTTAAAAATGGATTTTGTGGGGGCGCTTAATGTTCCTTGTGGGACACCACAAAAATGTCCATGCTAACTCCAAAATCTAACATTGCAGAATGTCCCAAAACAAAAATCAGAACAAATATTGGAAAACTACTCATTCATTTTAAATATTTTTCCATGTCCCCATAGAAACATGACACCATCCTCATTTCTCCCTCCCTAAACAGCTGGTCTTTATCAAAACATGTCCAGATCAGTTCAGGAGATGTTAATTTACAGCCACTTCTTCTTTTCAGACTGCAGTTCCATGGCTCAGAGTTCATCTTGTTAAAAGCAGATAAGCTTTCAAAGCTGCTGATAAATGTCCAGGCCTTATTTTTATTTCAAGTTTAGAGTCTTCTCAACAAATATATATGTATCTTTGAAAACATACTAAAAACAATTATTAGCTGCCTCTTTCAGACTCAGCTTTTTCATGTAAACTTTTAGTAACTCGTTGTTGTTGTTGTTCAGTCGTTCAGTCGTGTCCGACTCTTCGTGACCCCATGGACCAGAGCACGCCAGGCATGCCTATCCTTCACTGCCTCTCGCAGTTTGGCCAAACTCATGTTAGTAGCTTCGAGAACACTATCCAACCATCTCATCCTTTGTCGTCCCCTTCTCCTTGTGCCCTCAACCTTTCCCAACATCAGGGTCCTTTCTAGGGAGTCTTCTCTTCTCATGAGGTGGCCAAAGTACTGGAGCCTCAACTTCAGGATCTGTCCTTCTAGTGAGCACTCAGGGCTGATTTCTTTAAGAATGGAGAGGTTTGATCTTCTTGCAGTCCATGGGACTCTCAAGAGTCTCCTCCAGCACCATAATTCAAAAGCATTAGTAACTCCTAGTTCATAAATATGTGTGGATATTTCATAGCAAAGATGACAGCCCAGTTTCATTTCTTTAAAAAACCTGACTGGGGGAATTTCTTTTGTCACCTGCTGCAAGCGGTGATTATTTTTTAAAAGCATTTTTTAACACTGAGAAAGGGCCCTTCAGCCACCTTGTACAACACTATGGTAAGGCAACTGCCAACACACACACACACACAAACACACACACACACACACACAGAGAGAGAGAGAGAGAGAATGTTGTAGAACTTCACCACTCCAAACTCTGGAAGCTCCCAGCACAACCATCCACCATCCTTAGCAAATTACCAGAAAGCTTTCCTTTCTCTTTCATGACTAACTGCCAAAGTGTGCTATACAGTCATGTTCTAGACCACATAGCAATGAAGTTGTCTTCAGGGTAAGCTGTGATATCGGAGCCAGCTGGATGAGACAACCATGGAGACAGGAGGTGTCCTTATGAAAATAAAGACATGTTTGATCTTTGGAACCAGATATGAATCTATGGCCACTTCCCAAAAGTGCAGTGTCAAATCCAAGAAACCAGGAAATGGAACGAGGTGGCAAATTAGAGGTTTAGATAAGCAAGGCCACTGCAGTTGACACTTCCTGAGATAGTCAAAACCACAATCTGTTGACTATTATGAATCATATATTTGAAACCCAAAATGTACCAGTTCCTGTACACAACACAGACACCATGTGGCCTGCTACTTCCAGCAGTATGCTAGATGGACAAGGAAAGGGGGAAATTAAGGTCTTCTCAGTGGTGGTGCCCAAGGCATGGAATTCCTGACCTCAAGAGATCCAGATGGCTTCTTCTCTCCATGCAGTTCAAGGAGAGCCATTTCTGGCCCCCCATTCAGGAGATTTAAAGGGACTCTGTTTCAGTCAGTTTGCAGTTTGTGTTGTTTAAAAAAACAACAAAGACTTTGACCAGAAGGGCTCACTGGCATTACAAAAGCCTCTCCTGTATCATCTTGCCCGTCTTAACATAAATAGCAATGGAGACGGCTCAAACTCCATTTGTGGCCCTTGCATCTGAAAAACATGCCTATAACAGACTCTGCAAGAAAAAAATTGGCAATAGCATTGCAGAAACACGTTAATGAAGAGTACTGTGGCTGGGTGGTTTATTTTATATATATATATATATATATATATATATATATATATATATATATATATATATATATATTAAAAAGTTAGATAAAGATGCCAAATACAGGTAAACAAATTCAGGCTTGCTGAGCCTCTCCCATCCTACCTGTAGCCAGTGGGCATATTTTTATTCTTCTTCAGCAGAGTTCCCAGAAATTAGGGAGCGGGGAAAAACCGGAGACATGCCAAAGAAATGTCAAGGTATGGAAAGGTGGGAGAAGACAGAAAAACCTGTGGTACCTAAGAAATTAGGTTGTTCATGTTTCATGTTCTACCGCTTCCAGTCAGGCCTGCAGACCCTAAAATTTCCTGTTTTCCTTGAACATTCATTCATACAGTGTGCCATCACCACTAGGAAAGCTGAGAGAGACAGTGGGAAGGGGTGGGAGCCAACAGATCAGGACATGTTTATTTCCCTGCCTCCAGTGAGTAAGAGATTCTTCTTTTTTATGGAGAGGCAAAAATAGATAGGCAAGGCCAACACAGCCGACACATCTGAGACTCCTAGTTAAACAGGCCTTTGTACTGGTAGGCCTGAGCTAAGAGGATAAGCCGTACCTGACGGTTACTCCGACATTCATCAACAAACACAAATCTTTGCATATCTTGCTTGTGATGTGAGAAAAGATAAAAACTAAAAATAAGCTAAAATGAAGAAAAACAGGGGACTGAACACACACTTGAGCAGATGAACGGGCAGATGCTGGATAAGGAAAGCGGAACAATGTGGATAGCCCCCCTGAAGAACGAAGGGAGGAACGCCCAGGCCCACTTTTAGCCCTTTACCTCAGGCGGCATAATGGGTTTTTCCTGCATTTGCCCAACTGCCTGCCAACCATCTGTTGCCACTTTGCCGCTGCAGCAAAGCAGTCAGTAACATACCCAATGCCAGATTTATGTATAAGCTAAACAAGCTATAGCTTAGGGCCCCACTCTCTTGGGGGGCCCCAAAAAAATGTAAAGGAAAAAAACCTGGATGTACATTTCCAAAATATAAGATAATAATAAAAAACCTACATGCAGCAACAGTGTTTAGTGTTGTGTCGGCTCCTATGATGTAAGTAATGGGCCCCGCCTGCTAGCCTGCTCCATAAAATATCACTGGTTTGCTCATTTCTATATATAGGGTGCATACATTCTTCATGGATTGGTTGCATGGCAACAGGTGCAAATGGCTTTAGATACCTATTAGGTCCATAAATTACCATATAGCATATGTTACAGGTAGATAGTCGTGTTGGTCTGTCATAGTCAAAACAAAACAAAAAAATTCCTTCCAGTAGCACCTTAGAGATCAACTAAGTTTGTTCCTGGTATGAGCTTTCGTGTGCATGCACACTTCTTCAGATATCTTTTACTGAGAGCATGTTTGAGATATCTGAAGAAGTGTGCATGCACACGAAAGCTCATACCAGGAACAAACTTAGTTGGTCTCTAAGGTGCTACTGGAAGGAATTTTTTTGTTTTGTTTTGCATATAGCATATATTCAACATAAAAAACAGCAACAATTTGTTGTAGACAAAGGACAGCTGGACCTATTACCTTCAGTAAAGGGGCCTATTACCTTCAGTAGCTTAGGGGCTCATCAAACCTAAATTTGGCCCTGAACATACCCACAGGGTTCTCCAGTGGTGGACATGCTAAAGCGCATGACTCTGAGAGTGAGGCATTTTGGGCGAGGGATGCTTTACTCCAACAGTTTCTCATCTGGAATGGGACCCACACTGCCCTATATTTCAGTGGAAGTTCTAGAACAGTGATGGCTAACCTTGACACCCCAGATGTTTTGGAACTACAACTCCCATCATCCCTAGCTAACAGGATCAGTGGTCAGGGATGATGGGAGTTGTAGTCCCAAAACATCTGGAGTGTCAAGGTTAGCCATCACTGTTCTAGAAAATACCCATGCTTACTGGAACTGTGGAATTAGAAGCTGGAAAGGGCTTTACCTTAGAGGGAAGACTTATTCTGGTTGATAGCTATTCAAAATATACAATGAGGTTTGCTTAAGGGTATCACATGTAAATCAGTAATCAAAAACTTCCAATCTCTATTTCCAAGACATGGTATCCCAGAAGAAATTTCGAGTGACAACAGACATGAGTTTTGCTCCAGAGATCTCCGAATATTTGCAAAAGGATAGGATTTTGTTTACCCTATCTCAGCTCCATTATTTCCTCATTTCAGTGCCAAGGCAGACAGAGCAAACCAAGCACAAACTAAGTTTCTGAAGAAATCTCACTATGAAAACATAGCTCTGAGTCTTAGGTGACTGGGCAGGATCTCCTGCCAATCTTTTACTGAGAGCATGTTTGAGAATAAGACTGTTTATCCCAGCACTGTTGTTATGTGTTTAAGCTGTTAAAATGAGATATAGACACATATCTGAAACTGAGACAATAAAAACATTAGCGTAACACAGGTACAAAGCCTTTATCTCCATGGAAAATACATTTGACACCTTTAACTTAAGAGTGCACAAACCTGCTAACATGTTTTGAGTAATCTATCACTCCCCAGATCATATTTGCTTCAGGACGATAGTGCAGCAGGCAACAGGAGGAATGCAAGAGATGCAAATGGATCAGCATCATAATTAGATTCAGAGGAGTCAGAAGCTCAGAACTAGTCAAAAATATTTTGCTGCATAAGATGGTGCCTCCTCAACTCCATTCCCTGCGTAAAACCCAGGCAGACAGGCAATGAGGCAGGGTCCTTTGCTGTACCTAAGCACGGCAAGTTATGTGTAAGGCAGATCCCATGGCGCCTGGAAGGCCACAGATTTCCCATCTCCCCTTGAAGTAGAAAGTCATTTCTATGGTTGCCTACTGCCGATGCATTTGAAATTTCAATAAGGAAATGTTCCAGTAGCAGGACGACATTTCATCTCGGTGCATTGCACAAGAAGGGAAAGAATTCGCCTTGATCAAACAGGAAGATCAAGCAAAAACACGCTTTGTTTTAATGGCATATATTCATAAATATAATATTACATGTTTATATATGGTAAGGTGACTGTGTGATGCCATTGAGCAGTCTGAAAGACGAGGGCCTTTATGCTAAACAAATAAGAGATTTCTATCATGCTTGCTAGTCATGCTGTGGACTGCGCAACCTAAAGCGTCTCTCGGTGACATGAAACTTGCATAACAATCTTTTCTGGCATTAAAAAAAAAGAACCACCTATCCTTTCTGGCCTCGTGGCAATTTTGGCTGATTTCTGTTTCACTAGAACTACACTGTAGTTCACTAGAACTACACTCCCTCTGTAAACTGTCTTATTCTAAAATCACAAAAGCATTACAAATTGGAGATGAGTTTCCTAAAAACTCTCAGCACTCTTCACAAACTATTTCCCAGGAATCGGGAGAGAGAGAGAGAGAGAGAGAGAGAGAGAGAGAGAGAGCCATGACTGTTACAGTGGAATAATAGCACATTAAATGTATAGTGTGTGTGTAGCACCAGTCTCCGCTTCAAATGGATTGTGTGCTTTGAGAATTAGGCACATAGGAAAATACCTATTACCAGGTCAAATTATTTGAACCTCTCTTCTAGCTGACAGCTGGTTCTCCAGGGTCTCAAGCTAAAGTCTTTTCCTTCACAGACTGCTTTCAGTCCACATTCTCTTTCACTAGGGCTACATTCATATGAAGCTAACTCATGAATTGTCACTTTCCCTGCCTCTTTTTGGAAACCGAGCTCAGGCGAAAGGAAGTTGTAAATTTCCAGCCTTTCCAAAAATAGTATATAAAAAAAACCCCACAAATCTATCAGCCAAACTTTCCATTCTGAGAAGTGTGAAATTAATTTACAACACAACTGTGAGTACAAAGAATGACACTAATTCTGGGGTGATGTGTATTATGTAACTGATTTATGTCTCACTTATGACTAATTCACCTGCTAGACTTGAGCTCAGCTGCATCATAAAGTGGATGTTTATGTTGCAAAAAGAAAGGACATTTAATCATACAATGCAGATGGAATTAATCTCTCTCTTTCGTTGTTTATAAGATTTTATTAATAAAGGTAAAGGGACCCCTGACCATTAGGTCCAGTCGTGTCCGACTCTGGGGTTGCGGCGCTCATCTCGCTGTATTGGCCAAGGGAGCCGGCGTACAGCTTCCAGGTCATGTGGCCAGCATGACAAAGCCGCTTCTGGCGAACCAGAGCAGCGCACGGAAACGCCATTTACCTTCCCGCTGGAGCGGTACCTATTTATCTACTTGCACTTTGACGTGCTTTCGAACTGCTAGGTGGGCAGGAGCTGGGACCGAGCAACGGGAGCTCACCCGGTCGCAGGGATTCGAACCGCCGACCTTCTGATCAGCAAGCCCTAGGCTCTGTGGTTTAACCCACAGCGCCACCTGGGTCCCTCTCATTTTATTAATACATTGCAATAATAATAAAAAAATCCTAAAAGAGGTTCTCCAGTTATTATTATAGGTAAAAGTCAGCAATAGTCTTTCTCCAATCCAGCATCACAACTTTACCTCCAAGTGACGGACTTGGGGCTCTCAAATTTCAGCAGCCCTCTCTGTAGTGATAAATTTTGGTGTGCTCCCACCTCTCGCACTCTGTTCTACATCATTGCTGGGGCACCAGTGCCCAATTGCTGGGGCGCCAGTGCCAAACTGGTCACGATACCCTAAAACCGCCTCTGCCTGTGGTGTTTAAACTTTTTATCTGCAGAGAATTCTTTCTCTATCATCCATGTTCCTGTTGAGGAACTCTTCCATGCCTCCAATATGAACATTACTGGAATAGAGGGCTGTAGCTAATGGTGCGAGGCACCAGATTCAAAAGTGGGTGGGTGGATGGAGGCAAAGATGGATGGAGTTTTCAGCACTGTAGGCTTGACCTGTTCTTTCCGCCTTTGTGCTTTCCTATCCTTTCCCTATTTCTCACTAGAGATGGAAGAGAAAGTCAATTCAGTTCACATTTAAAGGCAGCCCTGCCAAACCCACACATTTTACAAAACAACGCACAAACTGAAACACAGCCATCCTTCAAAATTCTTGTTTCTACAGATTTTTGAAATCCAGTTCTCCAACCCAATAATGTGTACATATTAAGGTAAAATGTGCATTAAAATGTATATATTAGCAAAACAAACAAACAAACAACATTTTTAAATGTCTTATATTCAACAAGGTTGCATACAAAAACTCATAGATCAGGAGACATTTGCACTAAAATGCTGATGGGTTTTCATGCATGTTTTTTTTTTTAAGCTAACTGAAGTGGAAATATGGAGAGCTGATTGGAAAAATAAGAAACTGAAAGGAGAGGAGGCAGTGATTCCCAAAGGGGTAATCCAGAAAGCAAGAGAGGACCTTCCTTGCATCCACCACCTTCATTGTGTAGCTTCAGTTGCACCTTTTACCCCGACCTCCAAAGAGATAGATTTTAGGGCCACCCTATTCTTTTAACATGGGACGTGGCTGGCGCTGTGGGTTAAACCACAGAGCCTAGTGCTTGCCGATCAGAAGGTCAGCGGTTTGAATCCCCGCCACGGGGTGAGCTCCCGTTGCTCGGTCCCTGCTCCTGCCCACCTAGCAGTTCGAAAGCACGTCAAAGTGCAAGTAGATAAATAGGTACCGCTCCAGCGGGAAGGTAAACGGCATTTCCGTGCGCTGCTCTGGTTCGCCAGAAGCAGCTTTGTCATGCTAGCCACATGACCCAGAAGCTGTACGCCGGCTCTCGGCCAGTAAAGCGAGATGAGCGCTGCAACCCCAGAGTCGGACACGACTGGACCTAATGGTCAGGGGTCCCTTTACCTTTATTCTTTTAACTGTAATTTGTTTTACATGTTTGCAATGCTTTAAAATATTGCATTTTTAAATTGTTGCAACTCACCTTGTAACCTCACTCTTAAGGGGAGAGAATGCAAAAATCTAAATAATAACAACCGTAACAATCAGGACTGGATTTAGATTTGATGAGGCCCTAAGCTACTGAAGGTAATGGGGCCCTTTATATGTCCAGCTGTCCTTTGTCACTGTTTTTGTGTTGAATATATGCTACATGGTAATTTATGGACCTAATAGGTATCTAAAATCCTATATAAAGAAATGAGCAAACCAGTGATATTTTAAGGAGCAGGCTAGCAGGCAGGGCCCATCACTTATATCATAGGAACCTACACAACACAAAACACTGTTGCTGTATGTAGGCTTTGTTTTATTTGTTTTTTATCTTATATTTTGGAAATGTACATCCTGGTGTTTTTTTCCCTTTAATTCCCCCCCCCCCAAGAGAGTGGGGCCCTAAGCTATAGCTTGTTTAGCTTATACATAAATCCGGCACTGGTAACAACAACAGCAAAAACATTTTTTGCATCCTTGGAATTGCTCTCATTGAAAAATATTATTTTCATGTGATTTTCCATATATGTGTGTGTGTGTGTGTGTGTGTGTGTGTGGTGCTTGATCCGTGATGGTGGGTTCACATATGCAATTGAGCAACTCATGTTGCAGGAGTCATTGGATGATGAGCATGGTTCCAGCGACCTTACCCTTGAATCTGCTTTTCGAATTGCTACCAAATGCCTTTGCAAATAGCCTCGTGCTGTTTGATGTTTGGAAAGTGAAAGTAACCACTTCTTGTGTGATGGAGACCAACAAGCCAATGTTGACAGAGATGATTCAAATCACCAAGGCTGAACACAAGCATCGAAAAGGAGAACAAGGTCAATGGAGACTTAAAATAATATTTTACTCAGGATTTTTTTAAAAAAAAGTGTGGGGGGGGGAATCAAAGCCTATGAGCCAAATCAAACACCCATTACTCATTTCCCACCCTGTCATTTCATTACAAAACGGCTTAGGGAAACGTCTGCTGTAGTTGAAACCTAAATCCAGATATGGAGTTGCGGATGCGGGAGAAATTCAATTCAGTTCATAATCAAAGGAGAACCCGCACGTTTTCCGAAGCAATACGCAAACGGGGGAAAACAGATACTTTGTAAGTTTCACTTCTCTGAATATTGCAATGCCGTTCTCCAGCCAAGCAGTGAGGAATGTGTACAGAAAGGCATATGTGCATCAATGTGAAAGTGAGAAACTGAAACTTCTCTCTTTTCTTCTGCCACCCTGCCTGGTGTGTTACTTGCACCCTTGGGTGGACATAATGGTGTGGGATGAGCCCTACTTGGGGGAAAGCACTTCTGTCACACCACCTTGAAAGAAGGAATAGATGTTATATGCTGTGCTTCACTGACTTTAGTGAATTTATTTAATATTTCATGCATTTATATACCGCTTAATACTAAGAGGGTCTCTAAGTGCTTTACACAATAACAAATTGTGTGTGTGTGTGATGAAAAACTAAATATAATGCAAATGACCGTACTTTTCCGTGTATAAGACGAGGATTTTTTTACTGTAAATTAATGGGGGTCATGTTATACACAGATAGTGCATAGGGGGGGACGGGTGATTGGTTGCAGCCAGGAGCTGCAACTTGTTAGTGGTGATTTGGTGGGTGATTGGTTGCTGCAGCAATGGCTGCTGTGGATTGGCGGCGGCTGCGACAATTGTGCGTGCGATTTCTGGCTGCTGTTGGCGAGTGGGCAGACAACGCAATATAAAATTGGGAGGGGGGAGAAAGCAAAAACATAGCAGCACATTTTGAAGGCATCTTAAGAGCCAAGGATCCCTAATTTTTACATCTACAGTGGTACCTCCGGTTGCGGATGGGATGCGTTCCAGAGCTCCGGTCAGATCCAGAGGTTTCCACAACCGGAGGTGACGCTTCTGCGCATGCATGCGGCACGGTTTAGCGCTTCTGCGCATGCGAGCGCGGCGAAACCCAGAAAAATACTTCCAGGGTTGCCACGTACGTATTCCAAAGGATATGTAACCAGAGGTGAACACAAGTAGAGGTACTACTGTAGTAATTTTATTGTGTATTAATAATGGATTCTTTCCCTGTGGAAGCCACCTTGGCAACATTATAAAGGCAGGCTTCAAACCGATTTATGCCCCTGGAAAAGCATCCAGCACACCTAAAGTACAATGGCTGTTTATTCAGGGCTGGACTTTGTCTCCTTTTGTCCGCTGTCTTTGTGGGAAGCCTTTTGTATTTCATCAAGCCAGAGAGTTAAACGGATTAGGAAAGGGCATGTTGCTTAACTTCAGCATTTCTCATTTAATCAACTGCTCCGCTTCATCTACCAACGCTTTTCACAGCAGGATATCTATACCTTAGCTGTCACTTAAAAAGAAAAGAATGTCTGCTAGAGGTAGCATTTTTAGCACCTGTTGGCACTGTGACAATTCGCTTCTAATCTCCATATCAGCACTTCCCACAGGCGAGGCATTGCTTAGCTCTTTACATGAGAAAAGGACCCTTATCATTTGTCAGTGGACCATATTTCGTTTCTTGCTCCTGAAAATTTGAGACAGTTCTTACGGGGAGAGCTTTTGCCATAAATTCTCGGCAAAGCAGTGGAGTTGGAGATGGGAGAACAATGGTTTTGTACCAGCTAGGGCAGAATATTGGGGGGGGGCTCCTCCCCACCTTTTTGCTTCCTTCTCACTGCCTCCAAAGAAACAGAATTAGCTAAAACTAAGATTCATTAGCGATGCGGGTGGCGCTGTGGGTTAAACCACAGAGCCTAGGGCTTGCAGATCAGAAGGTCGGAGGTTCAAATCCCCACGACGGGGTGAGCTCCCGTTGCTTGGTCCCTGCTCCTGCCCACCTAGCTGTTCGAAAGCACACCAGTGCAAGTAGATAAATAGGTACCGTTGCAGCGGGAAGGTAATCAGCATTTCCGTGCGCTGCTTTGGTTCGCCAGAAGCGGCTTTGTCATGCTGGCCACATGACCTGGAAGCTGTACGCCAGCTCCCTGGGCCAATAAAGCGAGATGAGCGCCACAACCCCAGAGTTGTCCGCAACTGAACCTAATGGTCAGGGGTCCTTTTACCTAAAGATTCATTTGCCACTGGCATGCCTCCATCACCTTCCCACACCACAGCAGCAGAAAGCCCTACCACCAACCAGTGGAGTCTCCATTCATCACAGAAAGACTTCCCCCCACAATATTTTGTGCCCCCTGGGATGCCTTCCCAGAGACCCCTGGACTGCCCCCCGGAATTGGCGAAAATGAATGTGTATAACAAGAAAGCCTATGGCTGCAAACTTTTTAAGGAGCATCTCCAGACAAGGTGGGGTCTATCCCATGAGTCAGAATTAGTGATACAGAAAAGAAGCAAATGTTGACCGAACCTGGCTGTCTTGGTCTTCCTTTTTGCCCTTTTCATTGTAGCATTGGGGCAAAGGGGGGGAGAGACTATTTTAAGTATCCTAGACTGCCCTTCTAAAAAATTGACCAAAAAATAAATCGAGGACGATATGCCTAACTTAACTGAATTGTGACTAAATCAGCCGTTAACAAGAAAAATGACATCAAGAGTTCTTGGAAAGCATGTGAGTTCCTTTGAACAATTTAGCAACACTTCCCTTGTTTTAAGCCTTGCTTAAAAAGCTAACAGGCTCTTTTTTTCCAGTTTATAGGGTGGGGCGGTTTTTTGGTTCAGATGATACCAACTGGGTAAAGGAGACCTGATCTAGATACGACTCCTGGCTTCTTCTCTTAATGTGTCTTCCCGATCTGCGTTTAGGATGTATTTGCTTTGGATTAGTAAGCCAACAAGAGGTGTGCAGCTGGACAGTAAGAAGATACGGGTCCCCTCACATACACCCCCAGGTGGGACACACACTAATTGCGCAATGTGGGGAGATCCAGTCGAGAGACTGGCAAAATCCTGATATTAGCAGGTTTATTTGATTAGCAGGTTTATTTGTTTGACTCTGTAACAATAGCTCAAGAACAGTCTGCACCATCTCATCTGCTTCAGGGACAAACAGCACGTGATGCAAGTAACGTGTTTAAGCAAGCATGCTTAACCTGCCCAATTTTTTTTATTTTAAAGGGAAGGGAGCCACAGGCCCCAGAGCTGGAACATAGCCCTGAAGCAAATTAGGCCCTGCATCACCTTTCTGCCGAAAAGCCACTCTCTCTCTCCTGGCTGCTTTTGGCTCCCAAACATGCTGCTTACTGCAAACAGTACCTTTGGGGGCCAATATGAGTCAGGGATGGGCGGGGGAATGTAGTTCATTTCTCATTTAAAGGTGAATCTACGTAATCCACACTTTACAGTGGTACCTTGGGTTACATACACTTCAGGTTACAGACTCTGCTAACCCAGAAATATTACCTCGGGTTAAGAACTTTGCTTCAGGATGAGAACGGAAATCGGGCAGCGGCGGCACAGCAGCAGGGGGAGGCCCCATTAGCTAAAGTGGTGCTTCAGGTTAAGAACGTTTTCAGGTTAAGAACGGACCTCCGGAACGAATTAAGTAGGTAACCAGAGGTACCACTGTACTGAAACAATACATGAACTGAAACCTTTAAAATTGGAGCTTCTCTGAATTTTGCAATGCAGTCCTCCAGTCAAGTTATGTGTACAGAAATGCGTATGCTAGTGAAGAAGAAGAAGAGTTGGATTTGATATCCCGCTTTATCACTACCCGAAGGAGTCTCAAAGCGGCTCACATTCTCCTTTCCCTTCCTCCCCCACAACAAACACTCTGTGAGGTGAGTGGGGCTGAGAGACTCCAAAGAAGTGTGACTAGCCCAAGGTCACCCAGCAGCTGCATGTGGAGGAGCGGAGACGCGAACCTAGTTCCCCAGATTACGAGTCTACTGCTCTTAACCACTACCATGCTGTAAAGTGAGCATTGAAATGAATACCTCAGTGAAAGTAACATACAAAGATACATTAGTTTAGGAAAATATGCTTTGCAAAAAAAAAAAAAAAAAAAAATGTGTATATTGGATTGCCCCAACTTGGATGGCTTTAAAAGAGGACAATGCATGGAGGAGAAGGCCATCAGTGGCAACTAGCCACAATAGCTATGGTCTGCCTCCATGGATGGAAGTAGGAATGCTTCTGAATACCAGTTTCTGGAGACCAAAGGAGGGGAGAGTGGCTCTTGTGCCGAGTTCCTGCTTCCTGGTTTCCCACAAGCATCTGGTCAGCCACTGTGAGAAAAGGATGCTAGACTAGATGGGCCATTGGCCTGATCCAGCAGGCTCTTCTTATGACAGCACTGAAAGGCTTGTGGCACAGAGGTTGCTTCAACATGTGACTGCAGTTTGGCGCTTAGTCAGAACTTAAGAATGCAAAAGCCCAACCGTGAAGATCACCAGAAGAATTCCAAGAAGCTTTAATGAGCTTCTACTGACCCACAAACCCTCACTACAGCTTACATGTTCCATTCTGACCAGCAGTTCAGGGCCGGAGAGGAAGGAAGAGAGGGTGTTAGGTCAGCACTATCACCAATCCTAAGGAGTAACTCATACGGAGGGGAAGTCCAAGAATCTCAAAAACAGTCCCGAAAGGACTGACCACGCTCAGTGACAGCAGAATGCTAGAATGAAATGGAGTACTGTGGAGAGGGGCATGGCTGGCTGGCACAAGAAACGCTCCCCACTGCTTCACTTTGCTGCAGGTCCTACTAGTGGCTAATAGCTGCTGGCAGAGGGCACACGGTAGTTACCTGTAAATTATATTTGGAGCCAAACTGCTTCTAAACATGGAGGTCTCCTTTGAGAGCAGGGAAGGGTGCCAAATCCACTCCAGTGCTACTCGATTCTGCAGCAGGCAGCATATTCGTCCTGTGTGAAGACCAGACAACTTTCACACAAGCACTCAAAACTCTCGCCGATTTTTATTTTTATTTTTTTTTAAGGTCAGCAAACTTTATGGCCTCATTAACAAAATAAGCTCCGTTGTAATGTTGGTTTTCTTCCATTTTCATAAGCTTCTCCAGGTTTCTGTCACAACGTCACAAAAGGATAGTGCTGTTTAGAAAAGTGGTGCTTGAAGCAAAAAGCCTGAGCACCGTGAAAGTAGCAGAGGCGTGAAGCTTGGGCCATTGCATAATTGGACTGAGAGAAACTGAAGCATAACAATTAATGAAATGTTCATCTGTGCTGGGGGACTGCGTGTTTTAAATTGTTTACAAGCACCAATAACAATTACACAAACATTAAAATATGAATATTCATAATTAAAATATGCAATAAAACAGAAGATGAGTGCATACCCTTATAATTCTAGTTAATTGTACTAGTCCTTAACATGCTTTTCTTTCCATAATGGCTAACTGGGCAATCCTGTACATATTTACTCAGAAGTAATTCCCATTACGTTTAATTGAGCTAACTCCCATTTAAGTCAACTTATGTTTGCAGCCTAACTTGTTTTTTATTCTACAGTCGTACCTCGTGATACGAATGCTGCGTGTTGCGTTCATCATGGGTTACCAACGTGCCAAACCCGGAAGTACCAGAACGGGTTACTTCTGGGTCCGGCAGTTCACGCATGTGCAGACGTGCAAAATGATGTCATGCGCAGAAGTGCATAATCGCATCGCGCACATGCGCAGATGCGGCCCTTCATGTTGCGTACCTTTCAGGTTACGAATGGGGCTCCAGAACGGATCCCGTTCGTAACCAGAGGTACCACTGTACTGGTCCTCCCCACATGGAATCATAGAATTGTAGAGTTGGCTGGGACCCCAAGACTCATCTAGTCTAACCCCTTGCAATGCAGGAGTCTCAACTAAAAGATCATGGACAGATGACCATCTAATCTCTGCTTAAAAACATCCAAGGAAGGAGAGTCCACCACCTCCTGAGGAAGTCTGTTCCACATTACATAACTGTTCATAAGACAAGATAAATTCTCTCTCTTTTTAGATCTTGAGGGAGTATTAATTTCAGATAATGTATATTCCATTATTATGGTAGGAAAATCCAAATCAATGTATGCTTTGGAACCAAACCCCGTCTTTTGGTCATGATTATGCCATGAAGCTCAACGTGTGAGCTTGTGATGGATAAAAATTTGAAGCGTGTCACTTTACCTCACAGGGTAGTTGCGAATGATGTGTGGTGGCTGCTGGGGTGCTCAAAGACCAGTAAGTGTGTCACACACTCTAAGAGTTATATGAGAAGAATACAGTGCATGGGTTGCAATCCAAAACATTGAACTACATATTTAGGAAAGTCATAAAAAGACAACAGAATTGCTGATGACAATAATAATCAAGTTGGAGTTGGCGTAAGCTTTCCAGTTGACCCCCTTTTTCAGTGTCACCACAAACCTACAAGATAGCTTAGAGTTTAGAGTTTCACCATTGCAAGACACTTAAAAATAATTCTGTCCAGCTCTGCTCGTCTTTCATCTTCATCACCACTGGGGCAGCGGAATCCAACCTTGTATGGTGCTTGCTGTCCTTTCATCACTCATGCCCCAGACAGACAATAACCCTGCAGGCAGATGGCTACTTGATGGGCAATTAGCTGGCTCACTGATTTGCAAATAGAAACAATCTGGAAACATATGGAGATAGCATCAGCAGCACTGGAAGTTATGTTAGATACATATGTAAGAAATCACTGAACTATCCTTAGGCTAGACATCAGCATTCAATTCTGCCATTATAACTTGGACGGGAGGGATTCTAAAGCTGTAGCTTTGTGGGTTGCAAACAGCCACGGACCAGGAAATAATAAATGGTGCATCAGAGAGCACCTGGGATGAAAAATATATGCACAACTTCATTCCTAGATGAGATCTATTGACAGTCTTGACCACCTTGCATCTGTGCCTTTCCTGAATTTGTGCAATCCTGTTTTAAACCAATCAAAGTTGAGGACCATTATCACATCTTTTGACTGTGAATGCCATACGCCAGGCATGGCCAAACTTGGCCCTCCAGCTGTTTTGAGACTACAATTCCCATCATCCCTGACCACTGGTCCTGTTAGCTAAGGATGATGGGAGTTGTAGTCCCAAAACTGCTGGAGGGCCAAGTTTGGCCATGCCTGCCATACGCTGTGGGGAGAACTACACACAAGAAGGGCCCAAGATGCCCCAATATTTGGAGCAACAACTCACTTTCCCTCAAATTAAAGTTTCTTTATTTTACATCCAGGGTCAAGGACCCCCAAAATTATGAACCCAACATTCTCCCCTCCTACGGTTTCCAGCAGCTGGCATTTGGAAGCATTGCTGTCTCCAGCTGTGGACATAGAGAAGTGTCTCTCAAAGGGCATGGCACACCACAATGGTGTGGCAGGAGACTATGGCAAGCGTGGCAGAAAGATTCAAGGACCATCAATATTACATTTCGGGAATGATTCATGTGCTCATGTAACTGCATTGTTTTCTACTTCCTGGATGTCCCATGATCCTATTATAAAGTAGTTGTGTTCTAAGTTATAAATCAAGCACTGCTGGGAGTTGCTTCTTTTTGTTTTCCAATGGATGTATAACAGCAAAAGAAAAAAACTTTTCTCTATCCACTTTCTCCATTCCACACATAATTTTATAAACTTCTATCATTCATCTGGGAGGTGCAGATCAGATCAGCTGTTATCAGAATCAACAAGGATCAAGCATCCTGCGCCAGACTGCAACATTCATTTCAAGGAAGACCCTCACCAAGATGGATGGATAGCATGCAACAGCAGTACTTGCCAGTTTTAACAGTAGACTATGTCCACTGTTAAGGGACGCAGGTGGTGCTGTGGGTTAAACTAGGGCTTGCCGATCAGAAGGTCAGCGGTTCGAATCCCCACAACAGGGTGAGCTTCCATTGCTCGGTCCCTGCTCCTGCCAACCTAGCAGTTCGAAAGCACATCAAAGTGCAAGTAGATAAATAGGTACCGCTGCAGCGGGAAGGTAAACGGCGTTTCCGTGTGCTGCTCTGGTTCGCCAGAAGCGGCTTAGTCATGCTGGCCACATGACCCGGAAGCTGTACGCCAGCTCCCTCGGCCAGTAAAGCAAGATGAGCGCTGCAACCTCAGAGTTGGTCATGACTGGACCTAGTGGTCAGGGGCCCCTTCACCTTTTTATGGCCACTGTTGGATGTTTCTTTGGCGGAAGTTTCCCACAAGACAATGATGCTTTGACTTTGATCAGCAGTGATGATGCCTTGTAGAAGACTGGACTGTGATATCAAAGCGGCTACTTCCTCCCATTTCAACCTGCTTGTACACTGATCATTGGTGGAGGCCCTGCTTCAGGTAACTCCACTTTCAGAGATTGGTTGTCTGGCAATCACAGATTGAGCCTTTCCTCAAATGGAATTAAAACTGACATGGTAGAAGCCAACGTTTAGTTTATTTTTAAAAATTATATACTGCTTGATTGTAAAAAGAACCTCAACGGAGCAGTTTAGTCTTCATCAGCCTCCACAATGTTCTGGTAAAACACTCTTTTCAAACAATTGTTAACCTTAACACCTAAGGACTATTTTTAAAACCAATCTCACACCAGTACATTAAGAACTAATGAAAAGATCTCATTAAGGCCACTGGCAATCCAGTCGTCATCAAAATGTCTTCTAAAGGTGCACCTACGATTTGGCACATGATAAAATTACATGATGTTAACTCTTCGAAATATTTTTTTATTAAATGAATGCAACTCTATGACCTCAATCACATCAGTGCTTGCTGCATATTCCAAAAGCTTGAAGAACATTTATTTCCGGAGCCGTGGCTATGATTGCACAAATCTGCCGCTGGCAAAAATAAGCAAGCTACTTTATGAAATATTAAGATGGGCAGAATGTGGTTTTTGGACAGCTGGATGCGATGTTCTAAAAGCATCATTGCCCAGGATGTACATAATCATTTTTCATTTTTATCCTTCTTTATCTATGAATATTCTTACCCTGCTCTTCAATCCTGAAAGAGCTCCCGAATAGCATTTAAAATCAGCAATTTAAAACAATTAACTTTCTAAAATAATCATTTAAACCTGAGCATTACACCTGTTTAAACCAGGGGTGTTCAAAAGGTTGGGAGCTACTGATATATATATCTAGGTGATTTGGCATAGATTGGCAAGCATTTCTGGGTCCTACAAAGTCATTGCGCAAGCACAGTGCAACTTCCCCTCTTTTTCCCCCTGCGAGGACCTCTCCTCCTCAAAATCTGCCCTGAGTTTTCCCCAGGGACAGATGTATTGTGAAATTAATGAAGCTTAAGCTTCAGGGTTCCTAATTCCAGAGGGGCCCTTGAAGTGACTTTAGCCCACTTCGCTTAAATTCTTTGGGTCTAGTAGACCCAATTTGAGTCGCACAACTCAAGTTGATTCGTTTTTTGTTGTATATACTGTATATATATTTCAACAATCCCGAAGTTTGAGAGTCAGTAGCACAGATGTTGTACTCCCCTCCTTTTTAACAGAGAGTCAGTAGCACACTAGAGGAATAGCAATGAGTTCACGAAAGGATGTAAGTGCAGGGCTTTTTTTCAGCCGGAGCTCAGCTCTGGCACCTCTCAGGTGGGCGCCATTGCCATTCTAAGAGAACAAGGGGAAAGCTCATGGGGGGCTCCGGCACCTCTTTTTCTAGAAAAATAGCACTGAGTAAGTCGATACCAAAAACGCAAACTCAGGGGAAAGCGATCTGTCGAAATTTCTAAATGTCGGAAACTAACAAACTATTTTGCAATGTCAAGTTTGTCAACGCCGACCATTGAAACAAGCCAAGCCAGTGGCAGTGCACGAACTGTGGCAGCTCTTTCTAGGAATATTCAACCCACTTTTGATACAGATGACGATCACGAGGCTTGTCAGGAAAATACCTGATATGTCCTGGTTTTCGGGTGTAAAAATGGTGCCAGGGGGAATTTTGCTGAATGAGCAAAAGGGGGGAGGGAGAATGGAAGAAGTTTAAAGACTATATTAAAAATGAATGTAAGATTTAAAGTTAGGAAAAAAAGCTGGAAGATGTGGTAGTTTACAGAGTAGAAATAAGATTAGCTAAGTTAAATTTATGATGTATGATTAAGATAGGCTAAGATAGTAATATGAGTAAGGAAATATATAAGAGTTAAGATAAAATAAGAAATAGTAATAGGTAGAAAAGAGAAATAATATTAGAAGATGATAGGAAATTGCTAAAGATGAAATACAATGAAACGCAGTAGGAGAGACAGGAGGAAGTCAAACTAAGATGATAAGGAAAGAAGAAGGGGGAAAGGTAGATATTTGTGTGAAGTGTTGTATTTGTATTTGTTTTAGTATGTTATATGTGTTAAGTTTGTGTTTATTGTTTGGAAAACCTAATAAAAATTATTTTAAAACAGGAAGCATGAAACAGGAAGCAAATCCAGTGTTTTCAAAGAATACAATGACCACGGACACTGGCCCATAACAGTTGATAATGATTTTATACAAAACTGTTCAATGCAAGACATAGTTTTTTGTGTTTTTTCCCAAAATAAAAAGCCAGATGTATATGCCAAATCAAGCAGGGTTTACAAGGAGCAAAAAAAAAGTTTGAAAAATGGCCAGACTGTGAAGAGATTCTGGCATTTATTGTTGACTCTGCGCCTGACCTGACACATGTTGCCCAGCTGGTAACTGTGGCTATAATGGAAACCCCTGTGGGAGATTTTTAACATTTTTACCGATAGAAAACGTTTCATCCACGACCTTGTTCAACAAAATGCAGCAAGTCCTGGGTGAACATAAGCTTTCACTTGAAAAGATCTGTGTCTGTAGGGAGTGAACAGCTCTGTTCATAAGTCCAGTTATTGCTCAACAGGAAACAGGGGGGAAAGTCTGATATCTACAAATAGTAGCCACAGAAGATATTTCTAATTTTTTTTCAGGAATTAGAATGGATACTGAACCCATCAGCAGTTTTAGCCTGATGACAGACATGAAAATATGACTTCATTTTGGAACAGATTGTAACGGATGGGAACGAAAACAGTATTTCAGAAAGAGACTTTTATGTAGAAGTGGTTTGGGGGTCAAGTTAAATCTAACAACTGCGGAATCTGGGGAATGGGTGGGACAAACCTCCATCAGCCACAGCCAGCATGGCCAATGGTGAGGGATGACAGAAATTGAAATTCTCCACAACAAAGGAGATGTTATCGCAAGATGCTGGGAGGTGGGGTAGAATGAAGATCTTATTTTCAAAACAGCTCAATACAATCAGTTCAGTTTGTTTCCAAATGTTGAATATTCATGTGATGTGTTGTCTTTGTTTTGATAGCCCCGGAGGAAGGCCTTTACACAATAACCTCATCCAGATGTTTTTGACGACTCCCATCAGCCCCAAGCCAGGCTGCTCTATATGGTCCAAATCTTAGGCATTCTTCAGCAAGGTAGAACGTATCCATAATAGCCCATCTCATTATCTGGGTAGAGATGCCTGCAGGGGTGCCACCTCTTGTTGTTCCGCCACCTGAGGTAGCTACCTCAGACTGCCTCATGTCCCAGCCCTGCCTGGTCCTGCCAGCTTAACTGAATGAAGAAGTTTTTTGTTCCTTTGATTGCAGATGCATTGTGTTTAAAAACCAATGGGTGTAGTGGTAAACTATGAAGTACTGACGCTCTTCACGACAACCCACAGAGCCATACCCTGTCCGAAGTCTATGCAACGAAAATGAACTTTTTGACTAATACAGACAGGTAAGCCAGATTTTTCTCAATCCTCCACCATGGCTTTTATTTACATGCAGCCTAATGAAGGCCTGTGGT
The DNA here is from genome assembly GCA_034641385.1 of Darevskia mixta. Taxonomy (NCBI): domain Eukaryota; kingdom Metazoa; phylum Chordata; class Lepidosauria; order Squamata; family Lacertidae; genus Darevskia; species Darevskia mixta. Next base: position 987,876 of record JAWWNH010000062.1, on the reverse strand, counting down.
GAACTCCAAAGCTTGCTCACCATCTTGTGACATTTTCATTGCGTCACAATAAAGGGAATTTTGGTTTGTATTTTGTTTTGTTTTTCCAAAATAAAAGTGGCGTGTTTAACCGCTCACCATGCATGCTACTGCCTCTTCCTCTACTGAACTTCTTTGGTGGGTTCCCTCTCTGAGAACAGCTTATTTATGTGGCATACAGAAGATTGGCTAACGGCTCCGCAGAAGATGACATCATCTCCCTGCTGTGAGATAGGTGTTGGCGCTTCCTTCCTTGCCCATCACTTCTCCATTACAGTGCTGTTAAGAACTGTTTTAAAACCACAGGAAGGTTTGAGTTAAAAAAAAGAGACAGCATGAACTGCTGGTTTCACTACTCCTTTTTTTTGGTTGTGGGTGGGCACCTGGACTGTTCGATCACAGCTAAAATCCTGGGTTTGTCTGTGGATTTCTTCGGACATTTCTTTCTTTCATTTATGCACTTATTTCATAAAAATTTATACACCACCTGATTGTAAAACAACAACAACCTCAAAGCGGTTTACAAAAATAAAAATAAAAAATCAGTACAAATTGTTAAAAATAGCAATTATTTTTTAAAAATTAAAATCTAAAATTGAAACAGAGGCGAAGCGAAAAGGTGCCACCCTCGCTGCCCTGCCACAGAAGCCCCACTTACCAGTGGTGTGCGGTAAGCCTCACTTACTTATCTCTGCCAGCTAGATCTCATGAAACACTCGTGAGATGGCACAGAAGTTCTGCGAGATCTCACAAGATCTTGCTGGAAACCACTGCCACTTCTGTGACAACTGCCTCAGTCCATCTTATGAGAGCGTGGGCCCTGGTTGTTGAGATTCTGGTTTGTCTTAATTCATATTATGATTCTATATTTCTAAGTAAAGGAAATGTTACAAAGACACTTTCGGTCTCCACTACTTCCTCATGCAAAGGGAACCAAGCCTAGTCATGTTGCCTTAGAACAATGGTTTTCAACCAGTGTGCCGTGGCTCTCTGGGGTGCCTTGAATGATGGTCAGGGGTGCTGCGGGCAACACTGGCCTCTGTCCCCCTATCCTTCCCTCCCTCCTATGATGCCCTCTCGTGTGTCTGCCTCCCAAAGGATTGCACAGCTGTTTGTTGCAGCAGCCCTGGCTACAAGCTCCACAGGCGAATGGTGCCTCTGGGGCTGGCCAGGGGTGCTGATTGCCAGGAGCTGAGACGGCCTCAGAGTAAGTAAGCAAGCAAGCAAGCGGCTGAGGGTGCCCAGCCAACCAGTCTGCCAGCCCTTGGTAGGGAATGGACAGACAAGTCCCAGGCCCCTGTGGTGCACTCTGAGGAGGCATCTCTCTTTAGGGCAGGGGGGTAGCTCAGAGATGAGGGGTGGTGGCGGCGGCTGCCTAGAGGACTCCCAAGGAGAAGGGAGAGGAGAGGAGGCTGAGGGAATACTCTGCAAGGGAGGGTGTTCGAAAAGGGTGAGAGGCTGCCAGCTCTGCAGGCAAGGGGTGACATAACTGGGCTCCTGAGCCCCACAGGGGTGCCGCAGAAAGAATGTAGTTGGTCAGGGGAGCCATGGACTCAAAAAGGTTGAAAACCTCTGCCTTAGAACATCTTGCCATCACCACTCAAGGAAGTGAGACCCAGAAACTATATAATAAGAAAAGCCACCTTTTCATTTTATCGTCCAACATGGAAACAAAAGAGCTGGTAAACTTTGACTTATATGTCCCACCTTCCCCATTGCCCTAACATGTGCACACAAAGACTATACAGTTTTCGAGAAAGAACATATATGGGAGGAATGAGCCATACGGTACCAAACAAATGATTGCAGATGAGGTTTCCTAGGAAGTAATTCACACCTTGATCCACTGGTTAAACTGGAATCCAATGGATTTATGGTGATTGAATTGGCTTAAATCCAAGCTCTTGAGTAGTTTGGAGAGCTGGCAACCTGCCTCCGATAATCAACTGGTCTTTGGAAGGTATTATTATGTCAGGCAGGCCTAACTCTTTGTTTTTACTGAAAGTAATTCGAGCCTTCAGCACTATTCCTGTTCACTTTACTGCTCCAACTCAGTAGCTCTATCCCTCGAAGTGCTTTGCCAGGAAGAGGTATAGGCGATGACAGAAACCTGTGATATCCAGGTGCAATTTAGTATCACAAATAACTATTGGTAGTAAATAAAAAGGAAGATAGCCTGCCAAAGTACACACGGTAGGTGTTCCTTAGAAAAAGAAATGGAATTCTTTCTGAGATTTGCAAGTCCATGATTTCGCAAGCTAAGGGTGTGTTTAAACCCAAGTCTGCCATTCTGATTATAAATTACACAAACATTCCCTCCCGTATATCAAACAAGTCTCTCTCTCTCTTTGGCAGCAGATATTACAGGTGGGCAAGAAAATAGCAGTACTGGGCATTGTTTAACTATCAAGCCTTTTTAAAAAAAAACAAAAGAAATCTGAAATTTTATTTGTTCCAAAAAATTCTGCCTCGCTTTTGACGAAATGCAGCAAATACAACCAGGCTGAGCATTCGACGCAGACATGCGATGTCACATGCACTACATGCAGCTGTGTTCATGTGAAATCTCATGCCCGCATTGCAGTGGCCGACATGCACAATTCTGAGGGTGAAATGGCAACCCTGGATTAGGAAAACGTGTGGAGAAGCCATCTGTCAACAATCCTCGGCTACAATAGCCAAATGAAATCACTGTGTTCAGAAGCTGTGGACTTTTGAATATAAGATACCAGGGCCAAGGACATACAAACACACACAAACAAACAAATAAATACACAGAGAGAGAGAGAGAGAGAGAGAGAGAGAGAGAGAGAAGAGCTGTTGACTTCACCTCCTGCTCGTAGGCTTCCCAGAGGCACTTAATAGCTGGCTTATATTGAAAGCAAGATGCTGGCTTTGATCTGATATTGTGCTCCTCCCCTCTGAATGGAAGCCCTGTGCCACAAATGGCAAGGGAGACACATTTTGAATTTCCTGTCAGTTTCAGCATGGCATTCACCCGCCAACGTCTTCCAGAGCCAACAGGCATGAATCATCCCCCACTCCGTTGAAAACCACAACAGTTCTGAGGCCCACGGTGGGTGGCGCAATTCTTCTGCAACTCACGGCTCCCATTGGATTAGACTTTTCCACAAAAGGATAAACTGTAGTGCCCAACCCAGAGATTTTGTGGGTGAAAAGTGAGCCCTAGAGTAAGAGGCCAATTACAGGCATGAAGCCGGGAACAGCTTTTGCTGCACTGGGGCCCGTAATGTGCATTCCTGTCCTATATGTTGGCCAGAATGCACATCAACATTACAAATGCCTCTGTCCTACTCTGGCTTCTGCTTTTACTGGAAAAATCAGGAGTTACAATAATCCATTCAAAAGCAACCGAAGGGTGATTTAAGACACATGTAAATAGAAAACACCCCAAACCAGCTATTGAAGCAAGAAGCTCGGTGACACGACCATGACTTAATTTGTCCATGGGCTCACCCCTAGAACCAGTAAGGATGAGAATAGTACGACTGCTGGGTGCAGAGTACCGCTGACCATGTGCAGAGTGACTGCAGGGTGCAGAGAACTTTCAAGGCAGAAGAGATGGGTCTTAGAAGTGCTTCAACATGGGGAACATTACTATCAATGTGCATTATTCATTCATTCAAAACAAGAAAACATATGGATATATATATCCAAAGTGGTCTACAAAAGTAGTAAAGCAATATAGAAAAACCAATGTAAAACTAAAGTACAGGTTTTCAGTGCAGCATCTGTAGACATGGTTTGTGCCAAATCAGTATTAATGGTTATGTAATGCCTGGGTGAGGGACGTGGGTGGCGCTGTGGTCTAAACCACAGAGCCTGGGGCTTGCCGATCAGAAGGTCCGCGGTTCGAATCCCCGTGACGGGGTGAGCTCCCGTTGTTCGGTCCCTGCTCCTGCCAACCTAGCAGTTCAAAAGCACATCAAAGTGCAAGTAGATAAATAGGTACCGCTCCGGTGGGAAGGTAAATGGCGTTTCCGTGCACTGCTCTTGTTTGCGGCTTAGTCATGCTGGCCACATGACCCAGAAGCTGTCTGTGGACAAACGCCGGCTCCCTCGGCCAGTAAAGCGAGATGAGCACCGCAACCCCAGAGTCGTCCGCGACTGGACCTAACGGTCAGGGGTCCCTTTACCTTTACCTTTAATGCCTGGGTGAAAATATTTTTTAAAAAAACAAATGCAGGGAACATAATGTGATTGTTGCATGCTTTATTATGCATTGTAGACGGCATGTAACTCAGTGACTGGGAGTTCTCCCTAGACTGAAAAATATTCTTCTTACTGCTAAGCTGGCGACAACATCTGTGGGCACCTAGCTATCAAATGTTCCATAGGCAGCTGTTGGTTCATTTCCAGGAAGGCGAATGAATTTGAGTTCTCTGGCAGTGTTGCTGTCATTTTAGCATTCTGCTTTACCAGTTGTGCTATAATAACGGAAGTAGCTGCCCTGTTCACACTGCCTGGTTTCCAAGAGTAATGCTCTCTAAGAGTAATCAACACAACTGTATAGGAAACTATACAGTATGAGTGAAGGGAAGGCAGAATCTTTATGAATCTTCAGTGTAAGCGGGAAACTTTTTCCTCTATGTTAAGCACAGTCTACTTCCCTCATTTTAATTCGTATTTGCTAACAGCCAGCATAATCTCTAAAACGCTGCTTTTAATCTTATGACTGTTCGTGCATGTTTATTTACACTATGAATCATTTTTTTGTTACCTAGTTTCTTTTAACTTCATTAGAACTCTCTTGATTCGTTTAAGACTATGATTCATAAGAATTTGTTTTGCTGTATCAATCAAACTATTCAGTCTGTAACCATTGCCTTTAAAATAAATCATTTTACAATACATTTTTAAATGTATTGTATTGGTTGATAATTTGTATGGAGTTAAAATTATTTCAATAAAAAATAAATAAATCATTTTACATTTACTTTCATCTACTGTGATTTTTTTATATATATCTTTATTTTTAAAGGAACGTTGCGGCTTGAAAGTTAAACATTCCAATTAGTGCTGGGCCAAAGTGTTTAGCACATATTTCTTTTCAGTATTTCTGAAATTGTGTTGAATCATAGAATTGTAGCGTTGGAAGAAACCCCAGGGGTCATCTAGTCCAGCCCCCTACATTCCGGGCATCTCAGCTACATCATGCATGACAGATGGCCAGCCAATCCCTGCTTCAAAAACTCCATAAAATAATAGGTGCCGTCCTATCAGAAGATCTATTCAGCTTGATGTCTGAATTGAGTGTTTCTTTGGCATGGCCTGAAAAGGGGGATTCAGAGTAGCACCGGGGTCGGGGTGGGTCCCAAGCCTGTTCAGCATAAACTTATTTTCCCTCTGCCAGGCTTGAGCCAGCGCAGCCAGCAGGAGCCCTGCTCCTGAATGGAGTTTGGATTTTGTGGACTTTGTACCAGCTTAATTTGTTTTGTCTGCTTTGTTTTCTTGTTTTTGTTAGGCATTTTGTGTTTTTATCTTGCATTTTTATGCTGTGAATTGCCATGAGATCTATGGATGAAGGGTAATAAATAAAATAAATAATAATAATAATAATAATTTGTACCAGCTTTGGTCCTCCAGTTGTTGCTGAACCACAATTCCCATTAGTGTCATAGCCCCGTCTGAGTCCGGTTTCTAAGCAAGCAGAGGCTAGGAGTCTCCAAGGAACACTAACCTGAGAGCAGACTCCACACAGGGGCGTAGCAACGGGGGGCGGGGGGCGGGCCACCCCGGGTTCCACCACAGAGGGGGGTGACACTTTTTAAAAAAAACTTCATTAAAAAAAGAGATAATAGACACACACACAACCCCCACACCTCGCAAAGTGGCACCATCAGAGGGGGGTGACACTTTTTAATTGTTTTTTTTTTATTATTAAAGTGGGGGGGGGGTGACTAAAAAAAATTCCGCCCCGGGTACCACCTGGGCTTGCTACGCCTCTGACTCCACATACAAAATCAGACAGTCTAGAGCAGGCATCCCCAAACTGCGGCCCTCCAGATGTTTTGCCCTACAACTCCCATGATCCCTAGCTAACAGGACCAGTGGTCAGGGATGATGGGAATTGTAGTCCAAAACATCTGGAGGGCCGAAGTTTGGAGATGCCTGGTCTAGAGGTCAGGAAATCCATAGGAACACAAAGCCAAGGGTCCCGATGGAGTGCAAGATGCAGCAAGGTAGTGCCGGGAACTACAGGTGCTGTTTCCAGCATTTGACTGCTGCTGAGAGCTCTGTGGCTGGAGCCAGCTAGTCTCCATCAGCACCTTCTCCTCTGTGTCCTTGAAGACAGATCAGCTGCAGGTGGAGTCAATCCACCTTCTTCCTCTTCAGGCTGCTGTTCAGCAGGTGAAGCTGACCCCTGGCCCATGACGATTAGCCCTAGCAAGCCTGGCCAATGGCCAGGGATATGGGGAGAAGTACGGTAGCCCCTTCATGGATCACTGCCTTGTCGTGGCGAAGGGGCTTGAATTACTCAGGGAAGCTATGGACAGGTCAAGATGGACAGGTCGTAGTGGAGAGTTTGGACCAAATGTGATCCACCTGGAGAAGGAACTGGCAAGCCACTCCAGTATCCCTGCCAAGAAAACCTCATGGACAAAGACAACAGGCATATAAAAGATATGACGCTGGAAGATGAGCCCCTCAGGTCGGAAGGCGTCCAACATGCTACTGGGGAAGAGCGGAGGACAAGTACAAGTAGATTCAGAGCTGATGAAGCGGCTGGGCCAAACCCGAAAGGACGCTCAGTTGCGGATATGCCTGGAAGCGAAAGGAAAGTCCAATGCTGTAAAGAAAAGTATTGCATAGGAACCTGGAATGTAAGAACCATGAACCTTGGTAAGCTGGATGTGGTAAAAAATGAGATGGCAAGAATAAACATTGACATCCTGGGCATCAGTGAACTAAAATGGACGGGAATGGGCGAATTCAGTTCGGATGACTATCATATCTACTACTGTGGGCAGGAATCCCGTAAAAGAAATGGAGTGGCCCTCATAGTCAACAAAAGAGTGGCGAAAGCTGTACTGGGATGCAATCTCAAAAATGATAGAATGATCTCGATACGCATCCAAGGCAGACCTTTTAACATCACAGTAATCCAAGTTTATGCACCAACTACCAGTGCTGAAGAAACTGAAGTTGACCAATTCTATGAAGACTTACAACACCTTATAGAAATGACACCAAGGAAGGATGTTCTTCTCATTATAGGGGATTGGAATGCTAAAGTAGGGAGTCAAGAGATAAAAGGAACAACTGGCAAGTTTGGCCTTGGAGTTCAAAATGAAGCAGGGCAAAGGCTAATAGAGTTCTGTCAAGAGAACAAGCTGGTCATCACAAACACTCTTTTCCAACAACACAAGAGACGACTCTACACATGGACATCACCAGATGGGCAACACCGAAATCAGATTGATTATATTCTGTGCAGCCAAAGATGGAGGAGCTCTATACACTCAGCAAAAACAAGACCTGGAGCTGACTGTGGCTCAGATCATCAGCTTCTTATAGCAAAATTCCAGCTTAAACTGAAGAAAGTAGGAAAAACCACTGGGCCAGTAAGATACAATCTAAATCAAATTCCTTATGAATACACAGTTGAAGTGAAGAACAGGTTTAAGGATTTAGATTTGGTGGATAGAGTGCCTGAAGAACTGTGGATGGAGGCTCGTAACATTATACAGGAGGCAGCAACGAAAACCATCCCAATGAAAAAGAAATGCAAGAAAGCAAAGTGGCTGTCAAATGAGGCCTTACAAATAGCGGGGGAGAGAAGGCAAGCAAAATGCGAGGGAAATAGTGAAAGATACAGGAAATTGAATGCAGACTTCCAAAAAATAGCAAGGAGAGACAAGAGGGCCTTTTTAAACGAGCAATGCAAAGAAATAGAGGAAAACAACAGAATGGGAAAAACCAGAGATCTGTTCAAGAAAATTGGAGATATGAAAGGAACATTTCGTACAAAGATTACCACAATTAAGAACAAAAGTGGAAAGGACCTAACAGAAGCAGAAGACATCAAGAAGAGGTGGCAAGAATACACAGAGGAATTATACCAGAAAGATATGGAGGTCTCATACACCCCAGGTAGTGTGGTTGCTGACCTTGAGCCAGACATCCTAGAGAGTGAAGTCAAATGGGCCTTAGAAAGCCTTGCTAACAACAAGGCCAGTGGAAGTGATGATATTCCAGCTGAACTATTTAAAATTTTAAAAGATGATGCTGTTAAGGTGCTACACTCAATATGCCAGCAAGTTTGGAAAACTCAGCAGTGGCCAGAGGATTGGAGAAGATCAGTCTATATCCCAATCCCAAAGAAGGGCAGTGCCAAAGAATGCTCCAACTACCGCACAATTGCACTCATTTCACACGCTAGCAAGGTTCTGCTAAAAATTCTACAAGGCAGGCTTAAGCAGTATGTGGACCGAGAACTCCCAGAAGTGCAAGCTGGATTTCGAAGGGGCAGAGGAACCAGAGACCAAATTGCAAACATGCGCTGGATTATGGAGAAAGCTAGAGAGTTCCAGAAAAACATTTACTTCTGCTTCATTGACTACGCAAAAGCTTTTGACTGTGTTGACCACAGCAAACTATGGCAAGTTCTTAAAGAAATGGGAGTGCCTGATCACCTCATCCATCTCCTGAGAAACCTCTATGTGGGACAAGAAGCTACAGTTAGAACTGGATATGGAATAACTGATTGGTTCAAAATTGGGAAAGGAGTACGACAAGGCTGTATATTGTCTCCCTGCTTATTTAACTTATATGCAGAATTCATCATGCGAAAGGCTGGACTGGATGAAGCCCAAACCGGAATTAAGATTGCCGGAAGAAATATCAACAACCTCAGATATGCTGATGATACAACCTTGATGGCAGAAAGTGAGGAGGAATTAAAGAACCTTTTAATGAGGGTGAAAGAGGAGAGCGCAAAATATGGTCTGAAGCTCAACATCAAAAAAACTAAGATCTTGGCCACTGGTCCCATCACCTCCTGGCAAATAGAAGGGGAAGAAATGGAGGCAGTGAGAGATTTCACTTTCTTGGGTTCCATGATCACTGCAGATGGTGACAGCAGTCACGAAATTAGAAGACGCCTGCTTCTTGGGAGAAAAGCAATGACAAACCTAGACAGCATCTTAAAAAGCAAAGACATCACCTTGCCAACAAAGGTCCGTATAGTTAAAGCTATGGTTTTCCCAGTAGTAATGTACGGAAGTGAGAGCTGGACCATAAAGAAGGCTGATCGCCGAAGAATTGATGCTTTTGAATTCTGGTGCTGGAGGAGACTCTTGAGAGTCCCATGGACTGCAAGAAGATCAAACCTATCCATTCTGAAGGAAATCAGCCCTGAGTGCTCACTGGAAGGACAGATCCTGAAGCTGAGGCTCCAGTACTTTGGCCACCTCATGAGAAGAGAAGACTCCCTAGAAAAGACCCTGATGCTGGGAAAGATTGAGGGCACAAGGAGAAGGGGACGACAGAGGAGGAGATGGTTGGACAGTGTTCTCGAAGCTACTAACATGAGTTTGGCCAAACTGCGAGAGGCAGTGAAGGATAGGCGTGCCTGGCGTGCTCTGGTCCATGGGGTCACGAAGAGTCGGACACGACTGAACGACTGAACAACAACAACAACAACGGTAGTTCTGCAAATTTGGAGGGCCACAGGTTCCCCAACCTGTGTTTAACAACAAGGGGACCTCAAGATGGTTGCAAGAGATTGTACCACTTGATCTTATGAGCATTAATGGGACAATTTGAAAATGTTTAAGCAGACCTAACACTAAACACCTCAATTGATGCAACATGAACATTCAGTGGAGATTTCAGGGACAGTCATCTACCAGCCTGACATTCTGCAAGTTCTTCAGATGCTTTCCTTGCGAAATTGGAAGAGATTGAGCAATAAGGAGGTCTAGACCCCCTCCCTCTGTTATGCTCTCATTCTCTGCAAACACAGAAGTGGACTCAGCAAAGCACATTTGCTAAGAAGCATGGAGCCTGGATGAACCATATTTCAGGAATGCCTGTCTTCTGGGGTGTAGACAAAGCAAATAATAGTACTAGTCTATTTGTCAGAAGCTATTTCTTCTTTCCATGAATGCATTCAAATAGAGGCTGGTCAGTCGCCTGGTCAGGAAATGATGGTTAGGTAGCATGATGCCTTGAGGCAGGGATTGGACTCAATAACCTGTGATGTGCCTTCTAGCTATGATTCATTATGTTTCTTGTGAGCACCAGAAGAATACAGGTAAACGGACAACTAAGGAACAACTATTTTTCTTCATGAAAATTGGAACCACAGTCAAAACAATATATATTTCCCCGCAGTAAGATTCCACAACAATTAACAGTAAGTTTCCTCCCCAACGCCTACATGTTCTCACAATAATGGACAGCCATCGCTGCTGCAAAGTAGCCCAGACAATTAAAATCAACCCTTGGATCCACAGCTTTGCCCACTTGCCCAGTTCAGGAATGCTGGAGTTCGGAAAGAAAGCTGACATTTCAAGAATCAAAAAGCTCAGACTGGAATTTTATATAGGAGGTCCAGGCTCCACCTCTTCTCGGTTGTCAGACAGGCCCTGATATAGGCAGGTGCTTCCATGTGCTTCCCCCTCCTCTAGAGTAGCCTCATGTGCAGCTAGCTCCTGCCTGCCTTGCTGTCTCATCTGTCCCTGTGGGAGATGTTTGAGTGTTGGAGAGGGAGTTGGGCTCCTCCTAGTAGACCTCAAGTTCCAGGTCTAGGTGGGGTAGAACCCTGACTATCTTTCAGGAACAGGCCCCTGCCTTCTGGGCTACAGCAAGGCCTTAGCAATGATTTCTGCATTGACTAGATGACCCTTTGGGTCCCTTCCAACTCTACAATTCTATGATTCCTTATGCCAATAAAGACCAATAATAACAACAATTCTATGTTAACTGTTCTACAGGTTGCATCCAGGAATTCCATTAACTATAGCAGGGATGGAGTCTGTGGCCTTTTCGATGCTGTTGTACTACAACTCCCATCATCCCTAACTATTGGCCATGCTGGATGTGGCTAATGGATCTGGAGTCCAATGACATCTGGAGGACTTCTGGTTCCCCATCTCTGGCTTAAGGTAAACACCCAATTACGGTCAATAGGGCTTACACCCAGCTATGTGTGCATAAGGTTGAAGCCCTACTATGCAAACATACATGGGAATTACCACAGTGGGGCTTTGTTCCATCCAAGCAAATATGCACAGGATTGGGCTGCAAATCACCTTAGAAATGTGGGTAAGTTTGAGCCACCACCAGCGTTCTAAACTAAATGCAATCTTTTCATCCCAAGAATCTGGTGTTGTAAAGCTGCAATGAGTGTGGGGACATGGGTAGCTCTGTGGTCTAAACCACTGAGCCTCTTGAGCTTGCTAAGCAGAAGTTTGGCGGTTCGAATCCGTGTGACAAGGTGAGCTCCCGTTGCTCTGTCCCAGCTCCTGCCAACCTAGCAGTTCGAAAGCACACCAGTGCAAGTAGATAAATAGGTACCACTGCGGTGGGATGGTAAACGGCGTTTCCATGCTCTCTGGCTTCTGTCACGGTGTCCCGTTGCGCCAGAAGTGGTTTAGTCATACTGGCCACATGACCCAGAAAGCCATCTGTGGACAAGCACCAGCTCCCTCAGCCTGAAAAGTGAGATGAGTGCCATATCCCATAGCCACCTTTGACTCGATTTAACCATCCAGGGGTCCTTTACCTTTATCAGGAGTGCAATAAGTGATGTTCCTGCTGGAACAAAAGTCTCGATTCTTTTCTGCCATGCACATCCACCCTCCTCATGTTTAGCAACACTTTACAATAATTAAAATATTCTTGAGACTCTGCCAAATGAAGGGGCTCATCGAGCGCAGATGCTCACTCTGCGGTGGGAAGCTGATCTCATCTCAGCAACAGAAACCACCAAAGTCGACTGCTTGGGGCTTTGGCTATTTTTGCCAGGAGTTCTGCCACTTCTCTTCTTGGCAATCCTAGAAGGCTGAGATCACTTTTTTGGCTCTTGGGAAACGTTGAGCAACCTCGGTTTCCACATGCCCGTCTTTCCCTTTTATGGCGCTCACAGAAGTGGCATCCTCTCCACCTCCTCGTTAGCTAATTCCAAGGCATGCCATCGCTACCTGTACACACCTTTAGCAGCACACATTCCCCCTAAGGGAAATGGGACCTCTTCCAGCATTGCCCTATGACATTTTTTTTATCCAACGCTGCAAAAGCACACTGCCTGGACCCCAGTAGAAGGGGTACTGGTGCAATGTAGGGCCTTGCAGCCTGATCCTCGTACGCATGTTCACTCGGAAGTAAATGCCACTGAATTCAACCCTAGGAACACAGGAAGATGTCTTATAGTGAGACAAACCAATGACTCATCTTCACTTAGCAGCTTTCCTGGAAATGCAAGGGATGCAGCCTGGGTGAAAAGATGCTCTGCCACTGAGCTATGGCTCTTCCCAGCTCTGCCGCCAAGTAAGAGTGCATAGAATTGCAAGCTAACAGGCTAAGCTATGAACAAGGCAGGCAGCTATCAGCATGTCAGTAAGCTCATGTGTGAGCAGGGCTATTGAGACGTGTTGGGTACAGAGCAGCCTTTGGCCGAGCCAGAACTTCTCAGGAAAGCTATGGGACACAGCGCAACCTTATGCATTGCTGGGAACAATATAAGAACAATAATATATTTATGTGCTCACATTATTACATGTTTAATAATTTAATGGGTTGCAGTGCAACAGTAATGAGATCTTTTTCATATACTGTTTCCACTTTGGGGCAGTTGTTTATTTTTATGGATTCTGCGGCATTTTACATCGCATCTGGGACGGCGTCCTATTTAAATAAAACTTATTGGTGAATTGGAACTCAATAAAGAAAAGAAATGCTGGTAAACCGAATTCCAGAAAACTCAAGGCAGGGGTGGGAGGTTCAGACCACATACACAGGCAGGGATCAGAAGGTTGGCGGTTCGAATCCCCGTGACAGGGTGAGCTCCCGTTGCTTGGTCCCAGCTCCTGCCAACCTAGCAATTCGAAAGCACGTCAAAGTGCAAGTAGATAAATAGGTACCGCTTCAGCGGGAAGGTAAATGGTGTTTCCGTGCGCTGCTCTGGTTCGCCAGAAGCGGCTTAGTCATGCTGGCCACATGACCCGGAAGCCAGCTCCCTCGGCCAATAAAGCGAGATGAGCGCCGCAACCCCAGAGTCGGTCATGACTGGACCTAATGGTCAGGGGTCCCTTTACCTTTTTAAAGAAAAGAAAAAAATTGCTGGTAAACTGAATTCCAGAAAACTCAAGTCAGGGGTGGGAGGTTCAGACCACATACACAGACAAGGAGCATGTGGCTGCAATAGGTAGCTTCACTCTCGATGTATAAACTGTGCCAAACCAGTGAGCTGGCCAGAAATATACCTGCCTTGGAGGAATTACATGACTGCCATTCCTCCCCTCCTCCCCCACCTTCCCTAAATATCCGCTCTGTTTTCAAAGGTAATCCGCTCAAGCCTAGCCCTCGAAACTGCACGTGGATCAGGCTTAATTTGAACTCTGCCTCAGCTGCGGAGTTTGCTTCAAATGCAATGGGACATTTGAAATAAATAATAATAATCAGGAGTGTTCTTTCTAAGGGACGCTCCCTTCATCAGCTATGCAAATTACACGGTTGTAAAATGTAGCTACAGCCAAAATTGCCATCTGTTGGTATCTGTCAAGATACCTGCGCTTTTAATAGCTGTGTGGCACTGCATCACCAGCTTGCATTAAAAAAACAAAGCTAACTTTGCACCTGATCAGAATTCTTCATTCATGGTTTTCCATCGCCATCAGATCTCCGTTAGGTTTAGAGTCTCTCTTGCACTCTCTCTGCAGGAATGGGGATGCAAATGTCCCCCTTCTCACTCATCAGAGTTGGACAATGGTACTTCTAGATCTTTATAATAACATATGGTAGTATAACTGATTCTATTTAGTGCACCCTGCTGTGTCGTTTTTCTCTCGTATCTTTTTATGTTTTACTTCATTTTTATTTGCACTTTATTTTCTATAACTGGAATTTCCTTAATAAAGTATTTAATAAAGAAATAAAACAAAAAGGTCTGCACAAGGGAGAATTGTGTGTCCTCCCTACTTCCGGTTCTCGTGCCGGCGCAGCTAGCTGGATCTCCGTCGCGTAGCGCGGGGGTCTGCTGAAGATCGGCTGGGGGTTCTGTCACCGCGCGACGAACCCCCATTTAAACTTCAGCCAGGGCGGGCTGAAGGCTTGGAGAGCCGGCGGCGCCCATTTGGACCTCTCCCCACCTTCGGAGGACCCCGTAAAGGGTCTGGGAAGGAAGAGCGGATTGAGGTCTGGGCGCTGTGGCTCCGAGAACGGCCGCTTCAGTGAAGCAGCGTAGCGGGCTGCGACGAGCGCAGAACACCTCCTTCAAAAAAATCAACTCAAGTTTCAACGGAACCGTGAGTAATTGGGACAATTAAAGTTATCAATTAGGATATTCATAATTTGGCCACGGGAAAGGCTGAAAAAAGGAGGTCCACCTTTCCCTTTTGTGAGACTGGAGAAGCAAGTCACCAAGTATAAACGTTTAGAGGTTTTTTTTTTTGATTTTAGAACTTTGACATTTGACAGCTGTCAAAAACCTCCTCTAGGTTTTCTGGCAGGAGGAATAGGGAAATAAGCTGTACAGCTAAATAAAAGACATTAACGTGTGGATTAGACCCACTGTCACCTCTGGATTGTGGATGAGCCGGGCAGTACAGGGGTTGAAGAATTTATAACTCTGCTATTTCGTTTTTTTTTTCTGGTTACTGTTTCTAAGTTTGGACAATAGGTAACTTTGTATAAGCTACAACCCTGTGGATTACAATTTAATGGATTTTGTAACTTTCTTACATCCTTGTCAATAGACAGACTGCTATTCCCTTAAAAGTGAAACCAACTTTAAAGATCAGAGTGGAATGTAAAATCCTTTGTTCCTCAGGCAAGCAAGTATCTGCTGGAAGCGCCTGCTGTGAATTGACCTTGAGCAGCAATTGTTTTGGCTATATTAGGTGATAAAGACAACAGCTGCCAGGGAAACCGTGTGAGCTGCAGAGAATTAACAGGAAAACCTATTTCCATAGCAACAGAGGCCTGGGCAATTAGACTGAGTAGATTCTGAAATAGCAATTGACTGCAAAATTGAAATTAAATGTCTGCAGGAGTAGGAAGAGGAGTCTCAACAAGAAGTGTGACTAAAGCATCAGAAGGCGCAACCAAGGAAAAAAGAAGACAGTCACAGCAAGTGGACCCTGCAGGCATGAACCAGCTACTTGAACACTTTGAGGCATTAAGGAAAGAGATTAAAGATAACAACGAAGATCTCAAACAGGATATTGCAGGAATTAAAACACAATTGGACCAAATTGGACAATTTCAACAAGATTTAGAATCAACAAAAGAGAAGGTTGGCAAAGTCGAGGCCCAGGTTCTAACTTTGGAGCAGACACACATCAGAGACCACTACAACACTCAGGTGCCTCTTGCTTTCATGCAAATGAGGCAGAGGGCTACCAACTTGAGACTGAGACACCTGCCAGAACGGGAAGGAGATAATTTAAAAGCCTACATAGTCAAGGTACTCGGAGAATATTGGGGACTGGATCAACAAAAATTGGAAAGCACCATCGTCAAAGCATATCGTTTTGGACCAAAGGATAGGAAGAATACAAAGACAGTTAATGATTGTCTAATTGAATTTCAAACCAAAACTCAAAGAGACGAGATCCTGAAACTCCACTACGAAAAGAACTTGGAAGTGGAAGCAAAGAAGGTCATCCTATACAAAGACATCCCCAAATTCTTCCTGGACCTAAGACCCAACTACACTGATTTGACACAGGCCTTAAGTAAAAAGAAGATCAACTACAGGTGGGAATTCCCTCAAGGCCTAGCTTTTGGATTCAAAGGAAGACTCATCAAAATCAAATCAAAAGAAGATAAAATTAAGTTTATACAGAATAATCTGGACGAATTTCCTGGAATTTTAGCGGAAAGTCCTACACCAACACCAGAGGAAGAAGCCGAAGGAGCAGCAGGAGGAAGTGCATAATAAAAGATGGCATTAAAGATCTTAACTTGGAATGTTCACGGTTTAAACATTAAATCTCAGAGAAACCAGGTCTTTCATACATTGAAGAAACAAAATTTGGATATAATATGTCTTCAAGAAACCCATGTAACAAGATTACACAGGAGAGTTTTGGAAAATAAAAGAATAGGCCTGGAATTCATCTCTTCAGCAAAAGTGAAGAAGAGAGGAGTAGTAATCTACGCCAAAGAGAAATATAATCCAAAAATGAAATTTAAGGATGAGGATGGAAGATTTGTAGCAATAGAGATCACAGTGGAAGGCGAAAACTTTCTGATACTGGGACTGTATGCGCCAAATGATGCGAAAGTGGAATTTTTCAAGAATATCCACGAAAGGCTGTTGGATTACATGGATTACAAAATAATAGTTCTAGGAGATTTCAATGCGGTAGCCTCCACGCTTATGGACAGATCACAAAGAGTAAAATTCACAAATGAGGGAAGGCTACCGAAAACCTTCTTTGATATGATTGACAACCTAGACTTGATAGATGCATGGAGAACATTGAATCCAACCGACTTAGAAGCAACTTTTTATAGCGAGTCAACCAAAGCCTGGAGTAGGATCGACCAAATATGGACATCCAGGGAATTAACACCCAGGATGATCCAGTCAGAAATACATCCAAGGACATGCTCAGACCATAACCCGGTACAACTGGACTTGAGATTAAACCCGAAAGGTTCCTTCAGATGGAGAATGGACGATTCACTGTTTAGAAACCAAATCATCTGTGAAAAAGCTCAAAAAACAATAAAGGACTATTTTGAAATAAATATAAATACGTCAATGGAAAAAAGAACAATTTGGGACGCAAGCAAAGCGGTGATGAGAGGATTTCTAATACAACAAAAAGCAATCAAAATGAAGTTGCAAAGAGAGAAAAAGGATGCTATTTTGCAACAATTGAAAGAAAAAGAAAAACAATTGAGGATAACACCTAAAGATAGCAAATTACAAAAAGAAATAAAGCAACTACAAGTTGAACTCTCTAAAATAATCAATTGCGAAATCGAATGGAAAATTAAAATGTTGAAGCAAAAGACTTTTGAATCAGCAAATAAATGTGGAAAATTGCTAGCGTGGCAGCTGAGACAGAGACAGAAACAGAATACCATTACAAGCATTAGTATCAACGGAAATAAAGTAGTGAACCCATCGGAGATAAGGAAAAACTTTGAAAAGTTCTACAAACAGTTGTACAAAGAAGAAACCAAAGAAAAAGACAAAATAGAGCAATATATAGCTAAAAATGGCCTACAGAAAATCCCGGAAAGAATGAAAGGCCCCCTAAACCACCCAATAACATCGAATGAAGTGGAAATAGCAATTAGCAACATGAAATTGGACAAAGCCCCAGGACCTGATGGACTTTCAGCTAAATATTACAAAACATTGAAAGATTGGATAATACAACCTTTAATGGACGTATGCAATGAGATATTGAAGGGAGGAGGGGCACCGGAGTCTTGGAAGGATGCATACATAACACTGATACCAAAGCCAGATGTAGATCGGACATTGATGAAGAACTACAGACCTATCTCCCTCCTAAATGTTGATTACAAGATCTTCGCAAATATCATGGCTAGCAGACTCAGGAAGGTTCTAAAGGAGGTTATCCACCAAGATCAAGCCGGTTTTTTACCGGAAAGGCACTTAAACAATAACATAAGGAACGTGGTGGATATCCTCGAAAATCTTGAACAAGATAAGAATAACAAAGCAATCCTGATGTTTGTGGACGCCGAAAAAGCATTCGACAATGTTTCTTGGACTTTTATGAAAAAGAATTTGCAACATATGGAGGTGGGGAACGGTTTCATGAACGGGATTGAAGCGATCTACACTGATCAAAAGGCTAAGATCATTATTAACAATGTGGTATCAGAAAACATCAGAATACAGAAAGGAACAAGACAAGGTTGCCCCTTATCCCCGTTATTGTTTATTACGGTCCTGGAGGTTCTGCTGAATGTGATTAGAAAAAATTCAGACATCAAAGGGGTGGCGGTGGGGGCCAAAGAATACAAATTAAAAGCCTTCGCTGATGACTTAGTTTTGACACTACAAAAACCAGACTCCAGTGCACCAGTGGCACTGGAGGTGATACAAGACTTTGGGGAAGTAGCAGGATTTAAATTAAACAAAGCCAAAACCAAAATTTTAGGGAAAAACCTGACACAAGGTGAGAAAGAGAATCTCGAGAAAGAAATAGGCCTTCAATTTGCAAAAAAAGTAAAATATTTGGGTATTAACATGACAGCGAGAAACCAAAACCTGTTCAAGGACAATTATGAAAAAGTTTGGAATGAAATAAAGAAGGACTTGGAGATCTGGAATAATTTGAAATTGTCCTTGATGGGCCGAATTGCAGTCATAAAGATGAATGTGCTGCCTAAATTATTATTTCTCTTCCAGGCAATTCCAATACTTGATAAGATGGAACCTTTCAAGAAGTGGCAGAAGACCATATCAAGATTTGTCTGGCAGGGGAAAAAACCCAGAATTAAATTCAAGATATTAACAGATGACAAGAAAAGAGGGGGCTTTTCCCTGCCGGAATTAAGTATTTATTTTGAAGCAGCTGCCTTCTGTTGGCTGAAAGATTGGTTCCTATTAGAAAATACAGATATACTTGACCTGGAAGGATACAACAACAGATTTGGATGGCATGCATATTTATGGTATGATAAGATAAAGGCCCACCAAGGATTTAAAAACCATATAATAAGAAAGGCTCTTTTTAGAGTTTGGATGAAATATAAGGATCTCCTTGAAAGGAAAACACCCAGATGGCTGTCACCAGCAGAAGCAAAGGCCCATAAAAGAGTCAACATGGAAGAAAATTGGCTAAAATACTCCGAGATGTTAATATATGAAGGAGAACAAGTCAGGTTGAAACCCTTTGAGCAATTAAGAGGAAGAATTCGAGACTGGCTACAATATCACCAGATTAATGAACTCTTTAAAATGGATAAAAAGATTGGCTTTCAAGTGGAAAAGTCAAAACTGGAAACAGAACTGCTAGAATCAAAGAATAAGACCTTGTCAAGAATGTATGATTTGCTGCTGGAATGGCATACGCAAGATGAGTTAGTAAAATCTGCAATGATAGATTGGGCAAAAGATGTGGGACATAATATTATGATGGCAGACTGGGAAAGACTATGGAGAACGGACATAAAATTTACAGCTTGTACTTTGTTGAGAGAGAACATAATGAAAATGATTTATAGATGGTACCTGACCCCAGTGAAGCTGGCAAAAATCTATCATTTGCAGGACAATAAATGTTGGAAATGTGGCACTATGGAAGGAACATTTTATCATATGTGGTGGACTTGCCCAAGGTTGAAGGCCTTCTGGGAGATGATATACAATGAGTTGAAGAAGGTGTTTAAAAGCACATTCTTGAAGAAACCAGAGGCCTTCCTCCTTGGAATGGTACACCAAGTCTTACCAAAAGAAGACCACACGTTGTTTATGTATGCCACTACGGCAGCAAGAATCCTAGTTGCAAAATATTGGAAGACAAAGGACTTACCGACATTGCATGAGTGGCAGATGAAAATGATGGACTACATGGAAACCGCTGAACTGACGGGGCGAATCCGCGACCAGAGGGACGACGCAGTGGAAAAAGATTGGAGAAAGTTTAAAGACTATCTTAAAAAACATTATAAAGTACAGAATTAAAATAAAATAGAAATGTCAATGTATAAGATTAGTTTATAAAAGAATAATATAGTGAATAGTATGGTAGATATATGGTAGGAATAAGTGTTAAGTATTATTGAATTTAAGGTCTTTTCTTTTTTATAAATATTTGTAAGTAAACATAAGGTTGTTGAAAAAGAATCCGGATGTTATTTTAAATTTAAAGAATGAAATTAAAATAAGAAATAATGTAATAGAAATGAGAAGATAGAAATATTAAGAAATTGCTGGTAGAAAATAGATAAGGAGAATCGGCACAGAAGGAAAGAATGGAGGAAGTTAGGAGAAAATGTTAAGGAGACATGATAAGAGCATAAGATAAATGTAGTGTATTGTAGTGTTTTAGTTTAAATGTAGTTTATATGTATGTGTATTTTGTTTGTTTGATTGTTTGTTTGTTTATTTTTGTGTTTAAAAATAAAAAATATTAATTGAAAAAAAAAAAAAAAAGAATTGTGTGTCCTGTGTGTGTGTGTGTGTGTTGTCCACACCCACCGACATGTAGGCCCCAGAGGGTTAGTCGAAGATGAACATGATCCTTGGGTCAAGAAAGGGCTAGCCACACCTAATTTAGGCTGCATACAGACCATACATTTAAAACACATCTACCCTCCCAAAGAATCCTAGGGGGAGCTGTAATTTACTACCCACAGAGCTACCATTCCCAGCACCCTTAACAAACTACAGTTCCCAGGATTCCTTCTGTGTGTGAGAAAATATGTTTTGAACATATGGTGTGTATGCAGCCTTAGTCCAAATCGCTTTTTCCTGAATTTGAACCTGTGCTGGCCCCAGAGGAAAAGCTTCTAGTTTGCCCCTGAGGGCGTTCACATCCTGTGCACCTGCTGAGAACTGACCTTTCGCATGCAGGGTATATGCTGCTGCAGCCTTTTCCTTCAAAGTCTCAGGTTCAGTTCTTGCAGTGCGAAGCTTGGGGTGAGTGGAGTCTGCGCACACCCAAAGTTCAGCAACTTTAAGCCCCATTTATTTCAGCGGGGAAGATTTTAAGCACATGCCCAACTCTTCTATTGAAATCAACAGAACAATCAATCAATCAATATCAAAAGAGAGGGTGCTGCAGGCACAGTATTCCTTGTAAAAATAAGAGTCCAGTTTTTGGAAATTGCAGAAGGGGAGTGTGCTTTTGTGTTTGGGTCCTGCTTATAAGACTTTCTGCACTGTGAAAATAGGATGCTAAACTAGATGATCCTTATCCAGCAGGCTCCTCTTATGTTTGCAGAGATGTGTTGGGATGTTATTTTGTTCTTCTCGTCCGAAGCGGATATTACAATGAAATATGACAGTAATAATAATAATTAAGCATCCAGAGTAGTCAGCTAAGTCCTACCTGGAGCTAGACACACTGAAATTAAAGAACCTCCATCAGCAACGTCCATTAACTTCAATAGGTCTACTCAGAGTAGGACTTGCGCTGATATAACCACCCCTATTTCCATATTCAATACTTAAAAACAGGAGGCCATTGCTAAATGCCCCCAATTCTATATGGTGACTATAAGGCTGCAGTCCTATCTGCACTTCATTAGAAGTCCAGCTGAATCAAGCTAAGACAAGCTAATTCTGTGACAGCTCAGTCGGTAGAGCATGAGACTCTTAATCTCAAGGTTGTGGGTTCGAGCCCCAGGTTGGGCAAAAGATTCCTGCATTGCAGAGTGCTGGATTTAGATGATCCTCACGGTCCCTTCCAACTCCACAATTCTGTAATTCTAAATCCTGCTTATATTTGCAGGAGGAGAATCAAGCGGCAACACTTTCCTTGGACTATACCACTTCACCCTGCAGGGGGAGGATGGCATGGTTGAGTATTTCACAGGATCGGGGAGGGGGGCATTGCAATGACATTAAAAACCTCCGATTGTGTGGGAAGCTAGCCTGCCAGGGGGGAAGGTTCAGCTTAGTGTTTGTATGCGGAAACTTTTTCACAGAACAGTACTGAAATAAAAACAAACTTGTGTCTGCAGTATGAGACAGTACAGACCAGGGTAGGTAAGTATTGCCACTTGATTCTCACACAGAAGATTAAGCTGGCTGCATTTCCTTTGCTGGACTGTTCAATCGATCACCAGGGCACAGGGAAAGGGGTATCCCGAAGCAAGCAGTAGCCTAGCAAGAATATGTTCCCTGTACTGCACCACCTCAGGTTTAGGCGAAAGTCTGTGCATTTCAACGTGGCATGAAATCTCCATTCCCCGTCCTGTCTCTCCCTTTGTGTATTAGTTTGCGTTTGCGGGCACAGCTACTGTAAATCTGTGTGGCTGAACTATACGGTACAGATGCAAACAAGGTTCTTTGCTGCGGGTAGGCTGAAGACGCTACTATCCCTTTGCACGATTAGAAAAGAACCAAACCTTGAAATAAGCTCGTAACCCTTTCTTGCTGACATGCTAGCTTTCTACACGCAAAGTATCGTTGGATGGGGACGAAACGTTCTCGCGCACGTGCCGAACTCCCAACTGCAGACCTGCGGGTGGGGGCGCCGAAAAAACTTCGTTTGAGTGGAGGAGGCACAGGGGGAAAGCAGGAACGCACCCGATCCATTTGCATCATCGACGAGGCCTTTACTTGAGAGGGCCGTGGCGCTCAGGGGCTCAGGCGCGCCACGGCCCTTGCTTGCCTCTTACACACCACCGATTTCGCTCAGCTGAACTCGCGGGACGGCAGGGCTGCGCTGCACGCATCCTTTGCCAGGATGGAGGATGGCGATCGGGGGGGGGGGACTTAGCTGGAGGGAGAGGGAGAGGGAGAACCCCACCTGCCCTCCTCCCCGCTCCTGCTGTCGAGGGAAGGCGCCCTTTCCGCTCTCCGGCGTCCCCCAGCTCCCGCGCCCCTCGCTCTCTCCGTGCGCTTTTGGCAAGCCCGAGCGCGCCGCCTTGCCTCCTGAGCGGCCGCGGGAAAAGGCCCTCCGGGCGCTTCTTCCCGAGGCGGCTGGGCTGCACCCACTTGCCCCGTGGCCAATGGGGCGCGGGGCTGGGCGGAGCCGGGCCGAGCTGCCTCCCCGACTGGAGGAGCTCGAAGGAGCGAACTTGCAAACGGCGCTGCGAGCGAGTGAGTAATCCGCGAGCCAGGCGACGGGAGCACATGGTGGCAGCAGCGGCGAAAGGACGCGCGGGCGCCGCCGGGTCCGGGTAGCGAGCGACCGTCTGTCCGTCTCTCTCGCCCCCGCGCTCCTCCTGCTCCTCGGCCCGGCTTGGCTGCATGGGACGCCTGGCTCCCAGCTGCCCTCGGAAGGCGGCTGATGAATTCTCCCAAGAGAGAGACGCCCGGCGCCCCGGCTGCGCCTCTCTGCTCCCGGCACGCCGCTGAAAATAAAAAGACGCGCAGTGGACACTTGAGTCGCCACCGCTGCTGACGGCAGGCAGGCGGACTTTCCGAAGCCACCGAAGGGCTCTGGGTGGCGTCGAAGCTTTTTGAATCGGGGATCGGCTTTGAACTTGGCAAAGCGTTTGGAGGAGATACAGTTCGGATTATTATTATTATTATTGTGTATGTATATATATTGGAGAGGAGGGGATTCACTTCATGTTGACATATTGCATATGCATACGTAGGTGAAGGCTTGCGAGTGAGGTGGGCGGGGACTGGCCGAACTAGAAGAGAGGGATGGAAAGTCCCACTGAGGCAGAAGGCAAAGACCAGTTTGCAAGCTGAACTTTGAAAAGCGCGAGACCTGGGAAGAAAAGAAAGCCAGCCTAACAGACAGCTGAGAAAGTCGCTTTTATGCAAGAAAAGGCATCTTTTGCTGGCTAGCCAAATTGCATTCGGCTTCTAAGAGCTCTTTTTGCTATTATTGGCCACCTTTTCCCTAACCTCCCCACTTTATGAATTTCTCTGAAAAAGCCTGCCTCCTTTCCACCATCAGCTTTCCTAGCTCTGCCTTTGAAATGCAGGATTGTTCAGTTCTCTCTGATTTGGATTTCCATCCTCTTCCGGCTGAAATCTGGAACTCTTGACTTTTGCTGATGTTTCCTCCTCCTTCTTTGACCCACGCGAAGTTGGCTCCTTGATTGTCCCACCCTCACCATGTCTTTCAACCACACCATGCTGTCTTCTGCCAACGGCTCCTCCAATGGGACCGGAGGGGCACCTGAGGGCAGCAAGCCCTTGACCATCCCCGCTGTCATGTTCATCTTTGGGGTGGTGGGGAACCTCATTGCCATTGTGGTGCTCTGCAAGTCCAGGAAGGAGCAGAAAGAGACCACCTTCTACACGCTGGTGTGCGGCTTGGCCGTCACGGACCTCCTGGGCACCTGCCTGGTGAGCCCGGTCACGATCGCCACATACCTGAAGAACGAGTGGCCGGGCGGCCAACCGCTTTGCGAATACAGCACCTTCATCCTCCTCTTCTTTGGACTGTCTGGACTCAGCATCATCTGCGCAATGTCCATTGAGAGGTACCTAGCCATCAACCATGCGTACTTCTACAGCCATTATGTGGATAAGAAGCTGGCAGCGCTCACGCTCTTTGCCATCTATGTTTCCAACGTCCTCTTCTGTGCCTTGCCCAGCATGGGCTTGGGCAGCACAAAGCTGCAGTACCCCCAGACTTGGTGCTTCATAGACTGGCGGACCAACGTCTCCACGCACGCCGCCTATTCTTACATGTATGCCGGCTTCAGTTCCTTCTTGATCATGGTCACCGTGGTTTCCAACGTCTTGGTGTGCATGGCCCTGATCCGCATGCACCGACAGTTCATGCGGCGCACCTCCCTGGGGACGGACAATACCGCCAACCGGTTGTCGGACTTCCGCCGGCGCAGGAGCTTCCGGCGCATGGCTGGCGCAGAGATCCAAATGGTCATCTTGCTCATTGCCACCTCCTTGGTTGTGCTGATCTGCTCCATTCCTCTCGTGGTGAGTACCGCTGGCGTAGCCTTTTCTTCCCAGTTTCGTCATTGCAGCTACAGATTCCCCACTGCAGAAAAAGCCAAAGTCTGCTTCTGTGGTTGGAAAGGGAGGTTCCTAATGGCGATACTTTCATGCAGGTGATCTAAAATGTTCTCTCACCCCCCCCACCGCCACCCACAAGGGAAAAGAAGGAAGCGACTCTGTCCCAGCCTTCTTCTTTGATATTGTTTATTGCTAGGCGGGGTAGGAGAAGGCTGTGGCCATTTTCATAAAGAAACTAAGAAGCACCTTTGAACTTGCTCTTTGTGTCACATGTTAATGTTGTGTCACCTGCTCACGTGGGACAGGATGCAGAAGAGACATTAAATGCACATTCTGGGCCAGTCCAAATGTGAAATACACATTGCACTCGAAGTTAAGTGGTGGGTGTGTCTGTGGGTGTATGGGAGAAACTGACCGAAGCCCACTTTTTGAAAAGTCCCTTTGTGCCCCGTGAATTGTCAATAGCTCCCCAAATATAAAAGCAGCCCTAATACTTGAATTCTAAACCAATGCGTTGCTTGAACTAAAGCTCATAGAAACATACATGCACACACAGATACTTCCTAACCTCAAACTTACTGAAACTACAAAGTTTCAGCACGGGAAGTTGGATGGATTTCTACATGTTTATAGGGCTAGCATGAAATTTGCAGAGACACTCACATGCCAGAGAATAAAATGACTGCTGAAGTGTTTTAAAATCCCCAACTGTTAGTGATACGTGTGTTGCATAAATATTTCTGGATGGGGATTTCAGGCTGAAACATTTACAGTCTGCTGGTTTTAGCTGGTTCCAAAAAGAAGATCTCCCTTTGAGGAATGCAGAGATGTTATTGTTGCACAGATTGCTTCAGTAACAGTTGTGTGCTTGATGTCAGGAGGTAAAGCTACAACTTCTAGAAAAAAGCACACCCTTAAAGAAAGACCTGTGCCTGTCTTCCTTCCCCCTTTCCCCATTGACTGGGGTGGGGAGGGTGAAGGTGTGTGCCGGGGGGGGGGGGGAACCAGTTGTGAGCTTAGCTGAGACTTGTACCAATAAAACAGAAACCAATGAAACATGGCAAACTACTTCTTTCTTGGCAAGGGTACATGAAACAAACAACTGACAGCACATACTTGCTTATCGCCCCGCCCTTTCACCCCGGGAGCTAAGCCGTTGTTGTTAGGGGAGAAGTGTGGCGAATCCAGCTTGGTGCAATGGAGTTTATTGTAGGCGATAATCGTTCTGAAATAACTCCCTCTCGAGGGTGTAGCAAAACCAAGGAGGCTCATAATTAAGAGGGAAAGAGGACTGGGCTGAGCACAATCCTGAACTGTTCAGGTAAATGGTATACTTTTACAAGTCAGGCCAGTTTTGCTACATAACTAGCATAATCCAGCTGTGGTCTGGGTTACTAGCACTTGACAAGCTGTCCGGCTGGTGTTTTCCGGTGTGTAACTGGACACCTTTGCATGCGGTGCTGTTTACAGGGACTGTACCAGAGGCTGCGTTGCACAGTCTTTTTCTTACACCGAAACCATCTCCATTTAAGGGGGGGAAAAGTGCAATCGACACATAGAAGAGGCATGCAGTCGGTGTCTGCAAAGGTTGCCGCAGCAAAAGAAACACATGTGCATTCTACCTTCGTGGATGGAGATGGTCTCTGTGCAGGAAGAAGCACCCTTGTAAAACATGGAACGGATTGAGACAAAAACATAAAGCAAACTCTGAACAGTGAAAATAGACTTTGTTTACTGCCCAGGCACTAGCCTGTTTTTGTTTCAGCAGCAGATGGACTCCTTGGGCAATAGAATAACCCAAGTATTTTGACATTGCTGCAACGTGTATTAATAGGCATTAACTGGAATGCCTGTTTCTACATCTAAACATATTCTAAATGCCAGTGGCTGGTCCTAGAAGTTAAGCTATAGTGAGTGGGCCGTGATGGAGCCTCCTACACATTTTGAGATGAGAGAATTCCGGACTGTACCATTTCAGACTGCATGCTGGGGACCGCTATAGTTTTGGATGCAATCCCTCTACAAAAGCTCTGTTGCAACTAGTAAAACTAGTGTTCTTGTTTTTTAAGATATTAAGAGATCTCTCTAGCTATCATCTCTATCATCTATCTATCTATCTATCATCTATCTATCTATCTATCTATCTATCATCTATCTATCATCTATCCATCCACCCATCTATCTATATCTATCTGTCTATCTGTCTATCTATCATCTATCTATCTATCTATCTATCTATCTATCATCTATCATCTATCTATCTATCTCTTGGAAGATGTTGTTGATACCTATTGTATCAAAAATACAATAATGTGATCTGCAGCCTGATGTGCAACAGTCCAGAACTGTACCAGCTCTTAAGAGGTATAGGCTCTCGTACTTTAACAGGCATCTGCCAGCTTGCCAGCTCCCCAGGGCAAGTGTCCTCTGGCAGACACCTGGTACCACACTGATCTCTACCTCTCAGGTCTCCTTCCTACTGCATTTTTCAAGCAGGTAAGAAACAGCAACACAGAGTCCCACTGTTTCTTAGCTCTCTCCATATCCCACACAAATCAAGAGAACCTGCTTCTACCCTGCTTCTACCCAAGCATGCAATAGGATGCAAGGGAGGGAGTGGGTGAGTTCCACAAGTTAGCAGATAGCAAAAGCCTGGCAGCCCAACGGTGGGTCTACCGGGATGCAGAGTATGTGGGTGGGGTGGTGGTGGTTAAGAGAGACGCTTCAGGAAGCACTGAAGGTTAAGATGGTTTGCCACTGTGGGAACAGGCTGTTTGGCAAGATGGACCTTTGTTCTGATCCAGCAAAGCTGTTATATTCTTATTAAATCCATCTGAGATTCCAAAATGAAACAGGACATGTGAAATGGTTGTCCAGATTGTCAATTGGAAACAGCAGTTGGATACAAAGATGGGATAATTGTGTAAGAGTCGGTGAGTGCTAAACATGGGTACATAAATTCTGTGGGGTTTGCTTCCCAATAACTGTTTGGAGGTGCATACTTCCTTTTCTTTCTTTTTTTAAGGAAAAGATGCACAGATGGAAAATGTTTGCATCTGATTTAGAGGGGAACTGTCTGTCTGTCTGTCTGTCTATCTATCTATCCATCCACCTATCTATATCTATCGTCTATCTATGCTATTAGGCTAAGAGAAACTGACTTACCTAAGACCACCCTGTGTGTTGAATGAATGAATATGGATTTGAAATCAAGTATTTCTGGTCCAAGCCCAACACTCATGCATGTTGAATGGATGTTGTGTTTGGGGAAAGTTGAGGCTGATTGTGGCATTGGTGACGCAACGGTTACTACATAGCTGGGAAGTTGGATAAAATTATTTCCTGCATAAGGAGCGATCCCACAGCAGGGGACAACTCTGCCCTCACAGGGCTGACACAGGCAGTCTAGTGCACAGTGCTTGTAGCAAAAGAATAAAAAAAAGTATGGGGAATAGATAACTAAACTAAAAACTACCAGACTAAGTTATGCCTTGCAATTTAAACTGGCTAATGAATATGAAAGTAGTTAAGTGGTAAATGCATGTAATTAGTGGGAGAACCCCCCTACTGAGCTTATTTCAGAAACTAGTGCCCTATATTTATTGAAGCAATGGAAGAGTCAAGTTACTTGGCTAAAATCTGACAGAAAACTGGAAGAAATTAAGAGCATCATCATCATCATCATCATCTTATTTATACCCCACCTAGTTGGCTGTGTTTCCTCAGCCACTTAAAAAGAGCACGCAGACAAATAAAAGCATGTTGCTTCCACACATTTGAAATGGTCGTATATTCATGGTCAAACATTGAATGAAGGCCTTTAGTGTACCTTTAAAGTGAAGAGGCAAGTAATAAACCCAAAGAGGTGTATATTTAGCAAACAGCACATTCCCTGCTGAATGAGACCATGTCATAATAGGGTTTATTACATGCGTTATTTTGGAAACAGCAGCAACAATGTATTTGCATCATGTCCTCACTCCAAGAAGTTATGACAAGGAGTTTCTCGTGATTTATATCTTCGACCTGGTGCCTTCCAAACATTTTGTACTCCAAATCCCATCAGTCCCAGCCATCGGAGCGCACTGATGGGAGTTGAAGTCCAACCACATCTGGAGGACCACAGGATCCCCATAAGAGAGAACAGGAATTTGAACCCAGATCTGCCCAGTGAGAGGCAGGCATTTTATTCCACTAGGCTGAGGTATTAAGAATAACAGTATCTTGCATTTGAAGGAGCAGATCTGATCCTCTGTCAAGCCATTCTTGGTTTGACCAAAAGCAGCTTAGTGATTTACACTGTGGTGACAAGTGATTCCCCCCCCCCACCAAAGTGCAAGTGCCTGTTTATTGAAGTTTGGCTCAAAAGAAGCCCTGACTGTCAATTGGACTCTTGCACTGATTTTAGAGCAAGCAGTCTTTCCCTTTTTCACATCCTGCAACATGGAAAGCCTTCTATCATCCCTGTGCACTCGGGGCTGATGGGAGCTAGGAGTCTACCAACATCCCTGCTCTGTTCACCTGTGAGCGCCAGGGGTCTCTGAACAAAGCCCCCCCCCCCATGTTCCCTTTAGATTGCTTTCAGCTGGCATTGATGAGATAGCAGGCCAGATTTTGGAAGTGCACGGAGGCAAGTACCAAGTTCTTCTGGGCAAAGGTTACTTCGTAAATCCAGCCTCCCACTTAATATTAACTGGCTGGCTATATATAGTCGTGTATCAGAATGTGATAGAGGGACTTTTATGAGCACAGGTGAAGACTTGGTGGAAGGAGACTCCTTTGTTTGTTGTGGGAGGTAACTGCTATAAAAGGGCACTTTATGGTAAGCTTTGCTGGGTAAGGCGTATATAATGTTTGCCTTTAGTCAGGACGGGGGGGGGGACACCACCCCTTCCCTTAAAGTACTGGATAAAAACTAAAGCCCATGCTTGCACATCCCTCCCACTCCGTAACAAAATACTGGGAACTGTAGTTTACCCCTCACAGAACTATGATTCCCAGCACCCTTAACAAACTACAATTCCCAGGATTCTTTGGTGGGGGGATGTGGTATAAATGCATGGTATGTATGCAAGCTCGGTGTTCAGGGCTGGCTCGCGATACTGTCTTTTCTTAGCGTTGCCAAACCTCAGAATCACACGGGGAGCTAAATATCTTATCTGCATATGGGAAGCTTTCCACGTGGAGGGAGACTTTGACACGGGGGCAGAGGCATCTTCCCCATAGGGCTTAGTGGTGCATCGCGCCAGGGCGCCGGCCTCTCAGGGGCACCCCAGCAAGTGGGGGAGCTGCGTGGCTTTGCCGCTGGCCTCCCCTTTTCCTGCACGCCCGCCAGCTGTGCCCCGCCAACCATAAGGCTGGGGGGCGTGCAGCTTCCCTCCCAAGCCTCTGCGAGGATCGCTCTCCTGTAGCGGCATGGGGGAGAGTTGTGCCCCCTCGGATAGCTGGCAGTGTGCAACTACGGCCACCCCAACACTATCTGTGGTAACTTGGGGGTGCTGGGCGGATATTTGCATCCCAGCTCTGCATCTGCTAAAGACGGCCCTGCACAGGGGCGTACTCTGTCAGCCATTCTCATGTGCATTCTGAGGTGGCACAGCCACGTGGAGGACTGTACCACATGGGGGTCTTCATAGTTGAACTCTAAAAGCA
The DNA here is from genome assembly GCA_034641385.1 of Darevskia mixta. Classification (NCBI taxonomy): domain Eukaryota; kingdom Metazoa; phylum Chordata; class Lepidosauria; order Squamata; family Lacertidae; genus Darevskia; species Darevskia mixta. Next base: position 957,410 of record JAWWNH010000062.1, on the reverse strand, counting down.
TGTTTGAGGCATAGAAGCCTTCCTGTTTCGAGCTCCGGGGGGGAGACGGTTCCACTCTCGACCAGTTCTTACTGTCAGAAAGTTCTTCCTGATGTTTAGTCGGAAGCGCCTTTCCTGTAACTTGACACCATTGGTTCATGTCGTATCCTCCAGAGCAGTAGAAAACAAGCATGCTCCCTCCTCCATGTGAGAGCCCTTGAGATATTTGAAGATGGCTATCATATCTCCCTCTCAGTCTCCTCTTTCCCAGGCTAAACCACCACTGGAATGTGGCCTCCAAAAGGTTGTCTAGAAGGCAATGTGGCCCCCAAGCTGAAAAAGGTTCTCCACCTCTGCTAGAAAGGATTTCAATGGAAGCAATTCCCATTGAACTCAGCTGGATTTGCTTCTGAGTCAAACATGGGTTGGACTGCACTGTTTTGAGTTTCCCTGCTAGTAAAGAGGGCTGGGTGGAGCTTCCTTTGGAAATAAAGTCATTTGTCTCCCATGACCAGGTTCCAAAATATGAGCACCTTTCACTGTTTGCAAAGAGTTACTACTGACAGGCATCACTAGCAAACAGCCCCTACAAATATCCAGCAATTAATGCAGCTTTGCGATAAAAATGAAGGTTATTGAGTTAAGTGTCCTAGTTTGCTTAGTGACTGATTGGGTTATTTTTTTATTTTTTTAAAAATCTGCATTAGTCAGGCGTGCTGTGTCAACTTCGTACGAGTTTTAGGAACAGCTGGATACACACTAATATTTCCCCGCAGCGGTCTCTGCATCAGAACGCTTTTATCCGAACAAGCTGTTCGTCTGAGAGTGGAATTTAGACCATGACTGCATTTCCCTGGAGTAGCTGTGCTAAAGCAAGAAGCAACTTCATTTGTGCAATTATAGGGAGGGCGGTGGGTGGGAAGACATTTGTGAATTCAGATAAGCTTATCTGGTTGTGTCTGGCACTTATACTTGCATAGGAACTGCTCGGAAACAAAGGTTTTGGCATCTACCACCAGCAGAGGGCTGCCAGATGGCCATTTTTTGAGAGGGTTGTCCAGAACCTCGTCGGACAGCTGTTTTCAACCTGCTGCCCTTCTGATGTTGCTGGACTACAACTCTGGCTGCCTCTGGCCATTAGCCATGACCGCTGGGATTTGTGGACCAGCCACATCTAGTGAACATCTAGCTTGCTGCCAACTCACACCTACTGAGAGCAGTACATGTGAAAAGGATCTAGGAGTCTTGGTAGATCATAAACTTGACATGAGTCAACAGTGTGATGCAGCAGCTAAAAAAGCCAATGCAATTCTGGGCTGCATCAAGAGGAGTATAGCATCTAGATCAAGGGAAGTAATAGTACCACTGTATTCCGCTCTGGTCAGACCCCACCTGGAATACTGTGTCCAATTCTGGGCACCACAGTTCAAGAAGGATACTGACAAGCTGGAACGTGTCCAGAAGAGGGCAACCAAAATGGTCAAAGGCTTGGAAACGATGCCTTATGAGGAACGACTTAGGGAGCTGGGTATGTTTAGCCTGGAGAAGAGAAGGTTAAGGGGTGATATGATAGCCATGTTCAAATATATAAAAGGATGTCATATAGAGGAGGGAGAAAAGTTGTTTTCTGCTGCTCCAGAGAAGCGGACACGGAGCAATGGATTCAAACTACAAGAAAGAAGATTCCACCTAAACATTAGGAAGAACTTCCTGACAGTAAGAGCTGTTCGACAGTGGAATTTGCTGCCAAGGAGTGTGGTGGAGTCTCCTTCTTTGGAGGTCTTTAAGCAGAGGCTTGACAGCCACCTGTCAGGAATGCTTTGATGGTGTTTGTGTTTCCTGCTTGGCAGAGGGTTGGACTGGATGGCCCTTGTGGTCTCTTCCAACTCTATGATTCTATGATTCTACTCTGTAGAAGTGGCACCACATCTCAGAACTGCCCATTTGTAAGATGTACATTTAACTAGGGCTGAGCGATACCTGGTTTTCAACATTGTGATATATAACCAGCTGAGCATCGCAATGTACCGATATATCACAATGTTTGAAATAAAGAGGCAGCTATGTAGAGGCATCGGCGGGCTTCACAGTTTTTCCCGCTTCGTGATTTTTGCCAACGCCCGCTCTTGTGATTTGCTGCCCGCAGAAGGAGGCAGGGGGGAGCTGAGCCGGCAGAGTCAACGGGGGCTGCAGGAATCGAGAGATGCACTGGCTGGCTTCACGGTTTTCCCCACATTATACTTTCTGCATACCCCGCCCCCCATCATGATTCACGATATATTGCCAGGTCAAAAATAATGAAATCGATATCACAATATGGACTTCAAACTGGGTTTTAGATGATATATTGACATATTCCCCAGCCCTACAGGTAACATATTTTATGTGGGTGAAATGGATGCTTTCAACTATGTGTGCAACAGGTAGAGTCACTAGAGTATGTGGGATACATTTATCCATGACTGTCCTAGAATGTAGCCATGCATTTGGCACCATATAACACACAGTTCCCTTGGGTGGGGGGGGCTGTTGGTCTGGCTGGAGTTTTTTTTAGGGGGGTCATGTTGCTCTCCAAATGGTTCTTTTTTATCTTGAAGTTTCTTTAGCTCTTCTTTAGCCCTCTGCTTGTTGCTGCCCTACAGCATCCAACAGCTGGGGTAGCTTACTTAGTAGAACATGAGACTCTTAATCTCGGGGTCATGGGTTCGAGTCCCACGTTGGGCCAAAGATTCCTGCATTGCAGGGGGTTGGACTTGATGACCCTTGGGGGTCCCTTCCAACTCTACAATTCTCTAATTCTATCCCATGCTGGCTGGGGCTGATGGAATCCATCAGCACGTGAAAGACAACAGTTTGGCGACCCTTGCTTTAGATATTTGTTCCCAAATAATAAAATATACTTATTATTTATTTAGAGGTGAATCTACAAAGCTGTATACAGGGTCCCTCTAGCCCAGTATTGCCCTACTGTGACAGGTGACAACTCTCTAGGGTCCTGCCTTCTTCTGCTATTATTTTTTTGTTAAATTAAACTGGAGATGTTTGGGTTTGAACCTGAGACTTTGTGTGTGCAAAAGCTGTGGCTTGTCACCTGTGGTGAGCAAGATTTGCTCTAGGGGAACCGGGCAAGGGAACAGTGCTGTTTGTTTTCCTTTCACACCACAAATGTTTAACACAGGCATGTGTAGACAGGCAGGCTCAGTCAATATTTTTGTGGGCCTTATTTGCAAGACTGCAGAACATTAAAGCATATGCAAAAAAGAGAGCAGTGAATATGCAGTGACTTCACCCCTATACAACTGGGATACTCTGAAATGCAGCCTTAACAGAAAATTGTTGCAGGCTCCCAAGAGATGCCAAGATACATCCTTTGGTGAGTCACCAAGGAAAGAGAGATCCAGAGAGTACCTTAAAGGTATTTTGGAGGTAAGGGAATAAGCTTGGTTGATTACCATTTCCTATGGGATGGTGATTTTCTTCTTCTCCCTTAGCAGTATGAAACTGGACGGCCAACACGCTGCGGTTGGATTTGGCACCTGAGTTTCAAATCTGCATTCTGTTGCATTCTGGCATAGCCGTGGATAAGCTTCTTGTTGCTTGCTTCTGTTTCTCACTCTGTAAACGGTAAATGCAAGGCAGCGCAGATGAGGAAATATGGTTCCCCTCAGCCTTCCTTGTACTGAAACACTTGCCTGGTGGCTGCAAGCAACAAGGAATTGAATGCAGGCGAGCGAGGGGGCTGGGAAGCCCCTCCTCCCTCTCGGCAGAACACAGGAAACTGCCTTATGCTGAGTCAGACCATTGGGTCTATCTAGCTCAGTATTGTCTACACTGATTGGCAGCAGCTCTCCAGGGTGTCAGGCAGGGGTCTATCCCAGCCCTCCCTGGAGATGCCAGAGATTGAACCTGCATGCAAGGAAGATGCTATGCCACTGAGCCATGGTCCTTCGATAAGCAGGACAGAGCTCCTTATTTCTCCTGCTAGGTTGCTTCTTTTCTTTTTTTTGCAGGCTAGTAACTTTTGTGGGCTTATTTACAAGGCTGCCTTAAGCCATCAGCTTTCAGACTTTCTTCTTTCAGGAAACACTTTCCACATCCCACTTGTCTGCTAAGGGTTTCTTTTGCATCGGCTCTGTATTGCGGCAGGTGCTTGCGAATATTTGAAAGCTGGTTTGATAGTGCACACCCAGATCTCACCTGAGATGCCCTTGAATTACCTGCGAAGATCAGAAGTGGTGGGTGGGCAGCCCCTGATCTTCTACAATGGCTGATCTTCTCACTGTAATAAATAGAGAGGCCCATGAACAGCTCCTAAAGAATTAGGGGCAGAGTGTTAGTCTCTGGCAGCAAAACCAACAAAACGTCTTGGGGCGCCCTAAAAACGAATACATTTCAGTACGGCGTAAACTTTTGTGGACTAGAGCATCTGATGAAACAGAAGGCTAGTCTGCAAAAGCTTATGCCAAGTGTTAAAGGTTAAGTTTCCACAAGACTTTTTGTTGTTTTAACTCCTATGCAGGTAAGTGGTGGGCTCCTCATAGGTGCTGCTCATTGGGTGCAAATCCAATGCCTGTGACTTTAATTTTCACACTCTAATTTCGTTTGGCTTTTGCTGCACTCTCTTGCTTTATATTAAACCAGCTTTCAGTTTGGGCTTCAGCCCTCCAAAGCAAGTTCTAAAGACACTATCAGAAGCATAGTCTCTCTGCCACCTAGTGGTTTGAACTGAACGCGTCCAGTTGAATTCAACCAATAACACCTTCAGGTCAAAGAAACTACACTCCAGTAGAGCTGAGGTGCTTCCTGATGGGGGCTTATTCTGCAAACAGAATTTGCAAATGCAATACTGGCATAGATTTGCCAGTGAAATGGGGTGAAATTTGGGCTAGTATTTTGATGCCAACAATGCTGTGTGGATGCTGAGAAAAAAACCCAAAAAACCCACCTTGCATACACAAAGAGCACCAATCCCACAATGAATCATTTGTCTGGAAGCATCCTTGTTTCCATAGAATGAGAAGCAGAGCAAGTGAAATCCTAGGGCCCGCTGGTGTGTTAAGATGTGAGCCCGTTACTTTCTTAGGAACCTGCCTTAGACCAGCTAGCTCAGTGCTGTCTACACTGACTGGCAGCAGCTCTACAGAGTTTAAAACAGGGAAATACCAGGGATTGAGCCTGGGACCTTTTGCAGGCAAAGCTGATGCCCAGCCATGGAGCCACATCCCTTCAGGTGGATGTTTAAGAAAAGTTTATGACGGCGGGGAATGGCTGCTTTTATCTACAAGGTATTTACAATATGTGATTTCCATATTGCCAAAAGTTCGATATAAGCTGCCTTTTGTGGCATTGCAGGAAGTGTAAGATAATTTACAGAGCAATAAACAAAAGGCTGTTATTAAGTACTGTTATTAATCAGCTATTACTCATTATTAGAAGAAAGTGCTAACTATTTTCTTTCATTTTTTATTGCTGTCAGATACTAGAATCTGCTCTCAATCACCAACACCAACATGTCCTTAACTCTCTGTCCCTTTTATTAATTTTTGTACCCACCCGTTAGTCAACCGAAACATTATTAATCTGACAAATGGAAGTCTGCAGCTTTGCCTAATACTATCTAGCATTTATATAGCAATTCTTGAGTGCTGAAAGCTTCAACATTTCTGCAAATCCCTTACAAGCCTGTATGGTAAAGTTAAAGGGACCTCTGACCATTAGGTCCAGTCGCGGACGACTCTGGGGTTGCAGCGCGCATCTCGCTTTATTGGCCGAGGGAGCTAGCATACAGCTTCCGGGTCATGTGGCGAGCATGACTAAGCTGCTTCTGGCGAACCAGAGCAGCGCATGGAAATGCCGTTTACCTTCCCGCCGGAGTGGTACCTATTTATCTACTTACACTTTGATGTGCTTTCGAACTGCTAGGTTGGCAGGAGCAGGGACCGAGCAACGGGAGCTCACCCCGTTGCGGGGATTCGAACTGCCCACCTTCTGATTGGCAAGCCCTAGGCTCTGTGGTTTAACCCACAGCGGGCAGTATTATTATCCCCACATTGCAGATTGGGGCGGGTGAGGAGCTGAGAGTGACTTCCTCTCTATAACAAGAAGTGAGATTTGAACTGCAGACTTGGTGATTTTGCAGCTCAGTTTCTTAGCTGCTATGCTGTAGCAGCTCATTCCTAAATGAAAAGTGCAATTGCTTAGGTCACAAGGGTGCCCAAACTTTTTTCAAAGAGGGCCAGGTTTGATGAAGTGAAAATGCGTGAGGGCAGCTTTTTTTAGGATTGAAGTTGTGGAGCTTTTTTTTTTTTTTACAATTTAACCCCAAAGTTGTTGAGCTTTCTCAGGATTGAAGTTGCTGAGCTTTTTTAAGGGCTTTCACCCAGAACATATACTGCCACGGGGGCTGGATTAAATCAACCGGTGGGCCGGATTTGGCCCCCGAAACGGACTTTGGACATGCCTGGCTTAGAATGTAGCCCAAGCCCAAAGTTCAGCGCTTTCAGGTCTTGTTGACTTCAATAAAAGCTTTCGGCAGATGCATAATTATCTCACAGTTAAAACCAAGCAAGAATTTACAAAGTGATTAACTTTGGCTGGTTCATGCCCTTGGGGCAGCCTTTCTCAACCTTGGGTCCCCAGATGTTGTTGGACTACAACTCCCATTATCCCTGACCACTGGTCCTGCTACCTAGGGATGATGGGAGTTGCAGTCCAACAACACCTGGTGACCCAAGGTTGAGAAAGGTTGCCTTAGGGAGATATTCAACAAAAAGTTTCCTCCCCACCTTTGGGGTATCCCCCAGATCTGCTCCAGAGGGTTGGGGAAAACCCAGAACAGATTTGGGGGGCACCCAGAGGGAGAACATCACATTGCACAAGGAGAAATCCTTGCACCGACAGAACGTTTTGCTTACCTCTGTGTGAAGTACAGCCCATAATCTTTAACACCTTTTAAGTATCGGGCCATCATCCTATGCCATTGTTGTGCAACTTTAAATTATCTGTCTGCCAGGATTTGTGTAAAACATTATAAATAGGACATCACCAGATTCACATGGGAAGATGTCAGCTGCATAATTTGATGCAGTTATATAATAATAATAATAATAATAATAATAATAATAATAATAATTTATTATTTATACCCCGCCCATCTGGCTGGGTTTCCCCAGTTCATCATTTTAAGTGGTGTACATCTCTTTTCTTTTTTTTTTTAATTAAAAGAAAAGGTTCGTTCCAGGCAAGCTGTCGTTAAAGCAGAATATCTTCCGACAAGCTTCTACAGGCAAAATTTGGAGGGTATATAAATATATATAAATCCTGGAATACTCAAGTCTTGGAAGATACTAGCAAAAGTTACTTCTAACCTCAAAGAGCATACAGTTCCAGGCTTGTCCCTGAAAGAGAATTTGCCTGTGAGGTGGAAGTTCGGGTCCAATTTTTTTTGTTTTTGGAAACATATATTTATGAGAAGGCTGGCTGGATTAGGGCGATTGGCTGGATCTCCCGAAATGACTCAAGGCCACATTCTGCAGCTCTTACGCACCCAGAACAGTTAATAGCAGAGTTGGTTGTAGAAGGGAGAGAAAAAGGAGGCGGCTGAAATAACAAAAACAAAACTGGGAAGATGCTTAATTGTGAGATCTAAATTAGGGAAGAGAGACGAAATGCCAGGGAGTGCAGAGAGCAGGCGCAACAGAAATAATTCACAAAATGTTTGTTATAAGAATTTTAAGGTCTCAAATATAGAATAAATATTCATAAATGCACACATATCTAAATATATGAACCATGTGTCTGAAATAGTAATGGAGAGCAATCCTGGAGCCAGTTTAACTCTCCCAATGACCTCAAATATTCCTCTGCAGTAAGGGAGGCAAATGGGGAAAGCCTTCCCATTGCCGTTTTTGCTTGCAAATCCTGTCTTAAGGGTATATTTGTGTATGAATAGGGTGAGCCTGTGACCTGGATTCAGGAACTAAAGTATTAACCATCACAAAAGAATGGCCAGGCTGCCCAGGTAATGCAATCAGTGACCATTACCAGGTATCCTGGCAGGCAGGATTTCTGCTGTATACCGCCTCCTTCTGTGATGTATGTATGATGTTTTAAGGGGGTGGTCTTGGGCTACTGGGTGGGCAATTTCAAAAGTCTATATAAGGGCTTGCACACCATTGTTCAGGGTTCTCCTCCCTCCTGCGTGTGATAAGTGGGGACCCTGTTGCAACAGTTCCTTGAATAAAGATAGTTTACTAGCCGCTTTGCTTCTCAATATACTCGGTTTGGCCTCTTATTTTCTCCTACCGATAGGGAACCCACTTAAAGACTCTATACAGGCTCTGGAATACCCCATAAGGGAAAGGGAGCAGTTTTTCTTATAACCATAGCTGTCAACTTTCAGATTTGAAAATAAGGGATTTTTTCAAACTTTCGGTTTTGAAAATAAGGGATGCCGCGAGGGCGGTGCAATGGCACCAAGTAGCCTCGCCACCCTGCGCTCCAGAGGCTGCTCATGAACGGGAGAGCAAAAGAGCGAGCGCATAGACGGCAGGCAGACTGTCTGTCTGGTTGGGTGTGAGGGTCTGGCTGCACAAGGCATGCAAGCTCCGCCCCCAGTCGGTCTCAGACTCCTTATTGGCAGCCGAGCAATGCAGCTGAGGAGCCTCCCTGGCCGGCAGGGAGGGAGAGTAGCTGCTTCCTTTGAAATCCGGGAAATTTAAGGGATATCAACAATCCGGGATAGCAGCAGGAAACGGCATTGGAATAAGGGAGTTTCCCGCAAAAAAAGGGAGGGTTGACAGCTATGCTTATACCATGTTTCATTGGCCTGCTTATATGCCAGTATTTTAGATGGCACGGAAGGCGGGGCACCAAGGTCTTTTTATCTCTGCACTGGAAATCCCCACCCCCACCCCCCCAGTTCTGAAAACAGCTCTCTTTTGACATGACACAAACCTTCGCTCTGCCCATCACCCTGCCTGCTGTAACATGCGGTTGCTAAGCCAGCTGTTAGCTTTGAAATGTCATCAACTCTATATTTCTCTCTCTCTCCTTCCCTCCCCGCAATCCCTCTTCAGGTGCGTGTCTTTGTGAACCAGTTGTACCAACCGCCTTTGGTGAAGGACATCCAGCAAAACCCCGACTTGCAGGCCATCCGCATCGCTTCGGTCAACCCCATTCTGGACCCCTGGGTGTACATCCTGCTTCGCAAGACGGTGCTGAGCAAAGCCATCGAGAAGGTCAAGTGCCTCTTCTGCCGCATCGGCGGAGGCCACCGCCAGCACTCGGGGAGCAACTTCAACTGTGCGGACGGCCGCCGGGCCTCCTCTGCCACGGCCACCCATTCGCCCTCCTTCATTTCCCGGGAGCTGAGGGAGGTCAGCAGCACCTCGCAGACGCTTCTGTACCCGCTGGAGCCGAGCGAGGGGGCCGCTGGGGACCGGATGCTGCTGCCAGGGGCCAGCAGCCGCACGGCTCAGTCAGACACTACGTCCATAAGGACACTGAGGAGCTCAAACACCTCGGAGTCGTCCCAGGGCCACGAGTCGGAGACGGTCTTTTTGGTGAACGAACTCAGGCCCGGCGCTGTGCAAAAGGGCAGCTCTCTTCAGGTCACCTTCCCCAGCGAGACGCTGAACTTGTCGGAGAAGTGTATATAAAGGAACGGAGGACGTTTGTGAGGTGCAGAAGGTCCTTTGGAAGAGGGCCGGAGAGGAACTCGTACAGCGGGCATATCAAATGTCCGGCATTTGCCATCCGGTCTGCTCTGCCCATTGTGGTTAACGCACACCAGAGGCCTAACGAAATCGCCTTGCTGATCTAATGGGACTGTGTAGCCGTTTAGGGCAAGGTGAGCTGTAAATGGGCATCTAGCAAGAGAGCTCCTTTGGGTACAAAATGGCAGTGGGGTGGAATTAAACATCCTGGCTGCAAAACGTATGCCATCTTTCCTGAAAAGCTGGGCAGTGGAGCTGTACGTTTGACTGGATGTGCATTTGAGTGTGATAAGCACAGTCCTTGCAGGTGACTAAGGATCACCCCACAAACATATCAGACTCTGCCGATGTAACAGGTGAATGTATGGCGGTGGCAGGCGTGCAGACTGCTGCTTGTTGCCTTTCCCTGCCCTGTGACACGGGACTGTTTTGCAGAAGATCCAGGGTTTGGAAAGAGTTGCTGATTTCCCCCACCCAGACATGACTGAAGCATACTTATCCCCTATTCCTCTCCCCTCCCTTATTACTTAATAAGGTTTAGAGAGAACTAATTCAGGCAGTTGCTGGTAACTGTGTAAACTGCTCCAGTCAATGGTGAAATTGAGAATCTCTCCTGTGGCGTGGAAAAAAAAATGTGAATTTCTCTGGCTGTGTATAGCGTGACTGAATGTATTTAAAAAATGCTGTATTCTTCTCTGTGAGAAGGTTCATTATTAATACAAAGTATATAAAAAGAAATATTGCCTGCCCTCTCTTCCTCCTTACGCCTGCTGATAGATAGTTTTACGTTAAATTTATTTTTCAGATATGCAAACTCAGCAGGCCATAGCAGAGCGAATTCCTAAGGCAGGAGTGGAGGGATTTGGAATCAAATGAGGAAAATGTTATGAAACCACTGGGGGAAATAAAGGAAAAGGCTTTTATGTTTTTTAAAATGTTCATTGTATTGTGTGTGTGTGTGTGTGTGTGTGTGTGTGTGTGTAGAAAGAAAGAAAGAAAGAAAGAAAGATAAAGAAAAAGAAAAAGAAAAAGAAAAAGAAAGAAAGCAGAGTTTATGTGTTGTGAATGTCTTCTCAAAATGCAGCGGCTTCGATGTAGGCCAACAATCCAGTCCCCTAAACATTTTATCTGCACTTACGGCACAATCCTACTCAGGTTTACTCAAAAGTAAGTCCCGCTGTCTTCAGCGGAGCTTAGTCTCAGGCAAGCAGGAGGAATCTTTTGCAGCCTTAATTATGATAGTGGGAATTCTTGCAATCAGGAAAATCTTTTCCCGGATCATGGCTCAAAACATCCATCTCTGGCCCGTGCCCGTTTTGCTCAACTTCCAACTTCTTTCCTCGGAAGCAGCTTCTGAGTGGAGCCCAAGCAAATATGTTTAGGATTGTAATCCTAGGACCAGTTTATGCAGTTAGCTGCTCCTCTGCCGGAGTTTGCAGGGCTGTCAGTGGTCTAACAAGCATTGTACAGTGGCAAGTATTGTAGCAAGTGCTGCTTCCACATGGGGTATGTATATGCAGCTGCTGCTGCTGTGTGTGTGTGCTTGTGGCAGCTTTTTTTTTTCTTTTCTTTTTTAAAAAAGAGGCCACTGCCATTGCATATATTTTTGGGCTGCAAGTATTTGGGGGCAGTAGATCCTACCATGAAAGTTCATACAGTCGTGCCATGAACACACCATCAGTTAGAGGTGACCAAGTGCATGAAGAAATGCATAGCCTTGAAAAATAGAAAGCTGCTAAAATATTTTGACTTGTTAAATGTTTTATCATTGTACGGTGCCCTTGGCTTACAGGAGTGTACTATTGCCACTTTCTTGCACAGAATACCTTTTCGATAGTCATTAGACGGCCCCTTCCAGTTCTACCGTTCTAGTTACCATTGCTTTCTGTATTAAGGGCTGGACCACTGTACGAGATGTGGAGAAGCAAGGAAACACAGCACTGGGTGCTGTATTGTGTCCATGTGCATGTTTTAGGATTGAACCTAGAGATGATCAGTATTCCACCATGGGCAGCCTGGTGTGGGGGGTGCATGCCAGCGGTGGATGGGGTTGGGGGCAAAAATAGACGGAACAACAGATGCAGTAGCTCTTTGTTGTACAGTAGTTCTATATTCCACCCATGGGAAAGTGAGAGGCTCCTGATACACACATTTCTCCATCTGGCAGGCAGACAAGCAAACGAGAGAGGCATCGTCCTAATTCAAGGGCGTGTTCCTGACAAGTGAAGGGACTTGAGGAGGATGTGAAGCAGGACTAGAGTCTAGAGGACCAGACAAGGGAGGCTTGCAGGCCTGTGGTTCTCCATCCCTGCTCGACACCACCCTCCCCCAGCTAGGGATGTGGTCTAAAGCAGTCTTTCCCAAACTTGGGTCTCCAGCTGTTTTTGGACTACAACTCCCGCCATCCCTAGAGAACAGGACCAGTAGTCAGGGATGATGGGAATTATAGCCTCCAAACAGCTGGAGACCCAGGTTTGGGAAACACTGGTCTAAAGGCACATGAGGCCACTACCTTGCAGAAGCTAACCAGGTCTAGGTCTCCATTTGGTTGGTGTCTGGATGGGTGAGTGCTTGGGAACCACAGTCTGCTGCCTTGGGTTCCATGATGGAAGAAGAATGTAAGAAAAGAAGTTTCAGCTCATCTGAAGTTAAGACTGCTCAGTTTGGCCTTATACACTCTACTTGTTATATGGGAGAAAGTAAGTTTGCACTAACACATGGGGGAAAGAAAAGTGCATCACATTTAAAAATCAATACACTGATTTTTGGATCTCAACAAAAAAAGGAGACACGAAGTAATGACCAGTAAAATACCAGGGGGACTATTAGCCTTAAGATTTCACTTCACTAGAAATAACAGGTAAAACTAGAGGGGATTTTATGTCTGTGTGCCATGTTCAAAGGGTTACACTTTGCCTCCTGGTGTTGTTATCCTGTGCAGCTAGTTGGGAGGCTTGGTTTTCGTCAAGGAAAATATTAAGCATGTTATGTTGCTCAACATGTTTTCATGTGCATTGCTTTCTGTTGGAATTAGAATTCTGAGCCTGAATGTCAGCGATACGTTTTACAAAACTGTTTGTACTGGCACAAAACCTCTTCTGGCAATCACCATTAAATGCAGGCATGCCACTGGAGTACAGAAGTCTGTGTCTGTCTACTCAAGTCTTTGATTATCTTGCCTTTTATAACACAAACACCACATTCAACAAGTATAAATGCACACATTTAAGTCAGGTGGGTGACTTGTGGCCCTCCAGGCTACAACTCCCATCAATCCTGATCATTGGACACGCTTGGCTGGCTGGTAGGGTGAGAGGAGGGCTGATGGGAGTTGGGAGTCTTTGAAACTACTGAAGGCACACAGCAGTGATGGCTAACCTTGACACTCCAGATGTTTTGGGACTACAACTCCCATCATCCCTGACCACTGATCCTGTTAGCTAGGGATGATGGGAGTTGTAGTTCCAAAACATCTGGAGTGTCAAGGTTAGCCATCACTGGCACACAGGTTCCCCATCCCTGCTTTAAGAGATTTAGCTATGTCCAGACAGCCAATGCAGGAGATAGCCAAGTAGTCCTTTTCATGATACTCCTAAGTTTTCATGTAAATTTATTGCCCCAAAGAGTAGTCATAAGTCTAGGCTCAGGTGTGGAGGGGTAGGCTAAGCCAAACAAGGAGGGGGGACAGGAGGATGACATATGGCTGAGACCAGGGAACAGAGGTTGGAGAAGGCAGGTATTTACTCCTCTTCGGAACTGGCTGGTGAAACAGGACTTCTAGCTCCCTTCTTCCCTCTTGGGGCAGTTGTACAGCAAAGCAATAAGGAAAGGGCAGCAATCCACTGAGAGGAATGAAGGAACCAGAGTCAGAAGGGGAAGGCACAGTCTGGCTGGCCAGGACCTGGTGGTGCTGGGAACAGAGTCATCCTCCTTGGTGCATCAAGCATCTGCATGCTTGGCCATCTCAAGGCACAACAGTTGGGTAAACAAGAACCCCAGAGCTCTTCATTGTCCCTTCCCTGCCTCCAGCCTAGAAAACCAAAATAAGTTATGCAAAACGCTAAACACTGACAAACTAAGCAGGCAAAATGCAAGTAGTTTTGCATATTTACATCATAGAACTCAGCTCTTCATGGTTCAGAACTGCAGGGATACATAATTTATTTAGTGTGGAGCACAACACTCAGTGACTACTAAATGACAACTCAGATTTTAAGCAAAGACTTCGTTCTCATAGTAAGCAAACTTTAATTACAACACAGGAATATTCAGTGACAAACCTAGGCATGCAAAACATAATCAGGGATATGAAATTGGGATAAAACGAATAAAGCCAGTAGAGTGGATAAAATATCAGTAGTTAAAGAACAGTGACCGACGGCTACTTCTTCATGAGACTATCTGATGAAGTTACATATCTGAGAGGGAAGTCTTGATCTTCTGTCCTCTTAATTCATTTGCTATCATACTGTGGTGCATATATGAAAGTCACAACACTGAAACAAAAAAGTTCTGGTAAGCTTAAATGAATTCAGGATGACACTTTCCATGTTCAAGCTGGCAGGAACAAGGACACCAGCAGCAGCTTAGATTCTCCTAAGGTTGTTGATGAAAAATGTCACTGTAGCTCCCAGATTCCCCATCTTTCATAGGATACAATCCTATGCACCTTTATTTGGAAATAAGTCCCTTTAAACTCAATGTGACTTACTCTGAGTGATCATGCACAGGAATAGGTGGATTAAAGTGATGGCTAAGTAAATTAGAAATGCGGAACTATTATGGGAACAAGGTGATTTGAGCCAAATACTTCATTGATCTGTGGGAAACTATATGAAAAACCTTTCATATGAATCTTATGACAATCAATGGACCTTACAAAAGCTTTTTTTTTTCAACCTGTTATGCACTGATTCAAAAGATTATTAATTCAGATTTGTATAACTGAGTTTATTCCAAATTTTACTGTCAAACAATTTCTCAATAATGGCTTTTAAAAAGAACTTTAAATTCAGCGTAACTACCAAGATTTCATGGGATGACCTGAGAAGTGCTACTGTGGTGCAGATCTCTTTACAAAGAAATTTGGTTCGAGATTACAAGGGAATTTACAGAAAAGAGCACACTTACACAAACATCTTATTCAATATACCAGAATTTCATCAACCCTGACCCAACAACTCGGACAAATGGCATGAACATGAGGGCAAATATTATGGAGGGCATTGCATTTTATCTTGTTTCTTTGCAGATTCTATTTCATTCCATTTTAAAATTGCAGTAGTAAAAACTAGTTGTTTCCACAACCTAGTGCCCAACTTGTTCCACACCCTGGAAACAAGAAGATGAGGACAATCCAGTTTATGAACATATTTGGGTAGTCATAACTACAATATATGTACTCCAAACTTCTGTTGACCGTTACTTTACAGTGCACTACTTTTTGTGAAGGAACAAGACCTGTTTCTTGGAAGGGAAGGAAGGGAACAATTTGCACCCTGTACTCCTCACATGTATCCATTCAACTGCAAATAGGGAATTCTTTTGTAACTGGATTTTTTTTAAAAGAAAAGAATTGGAGCATCTTGTATCAGAAGCAACATCTGATACCATAAACTGCTGCAGTAACAGTGGAATCTGATTAAATCAGATCTTGTCGCCAGAGGCTTTAAGTTGAAGCATGTTTGGCATACCATGTACTGCGATAAGTTTTCTTCTAAGCATCATTTTGAGGCTCGGCCACCACCCTTTCCCCTTCCTTTGTTTTGTGTTCCTGTCCCTTTGGTGCTGTTTCCTTTTCCCTCCTGCTCATGACAGGAATAACGACAAAGTAAGGCAGAGGAGGAAAACCTAACAAAGGGCTGTATATGGGACCAGGAATGCACATTTTCCCAACTTCCAGCTCAAAACCATCATCTCCATCTCAGGAAACCCAACATGTCCAGGAGAAGCCACCTCTGTCTCCACAGTGCTCTGTCGCATTTCCAGGGCACTGCTGTGGCCCTTAGGCCCTTTCTCCCCTTCCTTGAGATATCGGTAGTGAGGGGTTCAGGAAGTAAAGTGAAGCAACTGCAGCTACTGAAGCTTAACTCATTGGGGGCAGATGAACTCCAGTGCAAGATGATCCAACAACAGGCTACAGCATGGGGGAAAGTTGGAAAACAGGATTTCAAAGGCACGGCTGTCAATCAGCAGAGTCGGTGCCCTTTACCGTGCTTTGATAAAAACGGTACCGTCAGGTGTTGTTGTTGCACATTCCTTCTTTTCAGTTACCGTCTCAACCTCCCCGGAAGCAGAGACGATGACAACAGTTTTAGAGTCCAGTGTGGCTTTCTCCTTCTCGGCAATGGCTGCACACACCGCTAATATCTCGTCACTTTCAAAATCGTAATCCGGGATGGCTTCCTCTGAAGTCTCTCCCTGAGATGCCGTGCTTTGCATCCCTGTCTCGGCTTTGGTTGCTTTCTTCTGCTGCTGTAATTTCCTCGCCCAAGACAGGTCTTCATTCCACAGTTCAGGGCTTAGTGGACAGATATGCAAGGCAACCTGGAAACTTCGGATGGCCTGTAATGATGAGCAGGGACACAGCACAGTGAGAATTTGCCCACATGAAACAGACACACTGGGCTCAAGAGAATAAGTCACATCATTGAGTAAAACACAGGTGATGTTTCATAAATGCCAGTAACAGTCATTACAGAACCTGGTATTTTCAAATAGTAAGGTCCACAGAACTGACTGCTGAACTTATGGGATGTGGCCAAATCCTTGCCACAAACTCACTGATGGCTTTGGATAAGTGTAATAATATTTCTTCACATTTATAAAGTGCAATTCCAGTCTTAGGGCTGATGCCCAAGATCAGCTGCAAATAGCGGGAGAGCTGAGAATTTGTGTGAGACTGTGATTCTGAAATCTGCTATCTTCCCAGATCATAGAAGGGAAACCACAACCTGCACTTCTTATCTGTAAAAGCTGAATAAAGCAGCAAGGGTGAATGAAAAATTAAAAAATGCATTACAAAAATAATCACATCTTTCACATGCATCCGCTTCTTCCAGTTTTAGGGTATAAGCACCAGCTGTTTCAGATACTTCCTTACAATGCAAAATAAAGGTGGCATTGTTTTGTGTGTTGGTACATTGGCATTCAGCAGATTTATACTGTTTAGTGACTCAGAAGCTTCCACACATAGACATTGACAGAAGGCATTTCATTTTATAGGCCTCTGTCAAAGCTATTGGAACTGCTTATAACAGAGCTTTCCTTCTGCCACTCCAAAGGCAGAAAAAACAGAGCCAACTAATTCCTGCCCAACTGTGTCATTGCAACATATGCATTCCATATGGAGATGGATTGGTCCCAGCAGAAAAGAGCTGTGAACCTTGTGACTTCTGTGAAAGAAATGCTGAATCCCAGATAATAACTATGGCATGTTTGTTTTTCGTCTTGATCAACTGCCTTTGGTTTCCAAGGAAGAAAGGAAAAAAAGTGGGCGGCAGGGATTTGAGTTTGAAGGCTACTTGCCAGCACTCAAGTTTCTGAACATGTTTGACACGGAAAACGTTTGAAACAGTGTAGCTTAATTATTTCAATGTAGCACCAGTCAACAGCTGTTAGCATCAAGAGGCTGCGGAACTGTGAGTAAATATGAAAATATCCGAAGTATTACAAAACAACACAAGACCGCTTTGATTTCTTTCCTTTTTAAAATTCCTTAGGGCATAGGTTTGTCACTGTATAACTTGGTCAGTAAAGTACTATTTGCTTTTATGAGGCTATAAATTGTATTACTAAGCACCTTTGTTCTAACAGTACATCTAGACTAATGCCTGCTGTTGGATAAATGGACATTTCCATAGTCAGATGTAAGTCTGCCAAGGATGCTAAATGTAACAGGATTAGCATAGCATTAAACAACCTGACCCCCACGAGTCATTTAACTCTAGCCCCTGCCAAAAACATCCTGTAAAAATCTGAATTTTCAGAATGAAGAAACTTTGTTTGTTTCAGGGCAATGCCTGAAAGCTAAGATACATCGTAGAGAAGGGCTGATTACAAAATCAAAACTGGGCATGATTTAGAGAGAAACCCTGAAATTGCATTGGTATCTACAAGAATGAATTAGAAGAGCCAGATGCTTTATTGCAAATTTATCAGCCGTGGCAAAAACAATCCTTGCCAAAGGTTGAAAATGGAGAGACAAATTTGGTGGGGAGACAAAGTATAGTTGGCTCCGTGAATGGTAAAATTGCTATCTGTTCTAGAATTCATTCCTGCCCTAATTTAATGGAATTAAATTAAAATAAATGGCCAATTCTCTCTCTCACACACACCACCCACTTTCAGTTTTAGGAATAATAATAGGAAGGGGTAAAAACAAAACAAAATAAAAAAAATCCTTCCAGTAGCACCTTAGAGACCAACTAAGTTAGTTCTTGGTATGAGCTTTCGTGTGCATGCACACTTCTTCAGGTATCTGAAGAAGTGTGCATGCACACGAAAGCTCATACCAAGAACTAACTTAGTTGGTTTCTAAGGTGCTACTGGAAGGAATTTTTTTATTTTATTTTGTTTTGACTATGACAGACCAACACGGCTATCTACCTTTAACAGGAAGGGGTAAGCTACATAACATGGCCTGATGCAACATCTGTGTTTCAGCACCCAGGACTCCACTTGGCACTACTAATCCATCGGAAGTCACACTAGTCACCTATTTGATAGGGAGAAAGACGATCTCCTTGCAGCTCTATCTCCCCCCACTTCCAATTTCTGCCTGAACTGCTATCAACTCACCATTTCCCCAACAGTTCCAAATGTGCATGACCCACATGGCTGGGTCAGGGGATGGGTTCCACAGAAAGGGCCACACCTCTTTGCATGAGAGATACCTCATAGAATGTATCCAATATGGAGTGTCTTTCACACAGTGTAAACAGAGCTAGGAAACTTATTACTAAATGGCTTTGTACGCATCATTTACAACAATATGTTTACTTCCATTTGCAACTCAGATTATTTGATGTACTGTTTATTATTATTCATTTATTATGTTTACATCCCACCTTAGTAAACTATTTCTTCTGCAGGACCCCGAATAACCTGTACAGTGGCTATAGATATATCAGTAAATGGCTCCCTGCAATACAATGGTAACATGGCCAAGCAATTTTTCTGTTACTTCGTTGGAGTCATCCCCCAATCAGTATGATTGGTTTTATCATGCTCCCAGATTAGCAAAACTTGACAACATGCACATTTGATCTGAATCATTATTATTTTTACACACACACACACACACCCTTCAGAGTATATGCAACTTGTCCCATACAGCGATCAAACTTGCAACCTTGGCATTATCAGAACCACACTCCAACCAACAGAGCTATCTAGCTTGCTTATAGATAGTAAGACAGTCCCTTTTGTGCACAGACAACAGATTTTAAGACAATAATGTCTTCCTATGGTATCTTTGCAACATGTAATGTGCATGTGTGGTTTGGGCATCATCAATCCAGGGCATTGAATTCAGCTGTTATGCCTGTGTGCCTATTTTCACCTGTGAAATATGAGATGGTAGGGGGAATTAAAGTTTTTCTGTCATGACCTCTGAATCCAGAGAACCAGCTAGGCAAATGGATCAAGTTCAAGACTCTGAACCAGCTGCTGGAGATCAGGAGAGCACTGCACCTAAGACTATCAGGCAGGAGCCCCCAGAGGAAACTCCTGGACCAACAGGGGCTGTAGGGCTAGGGTTTAGACCCTTATAGGAACTCCCCCACGCCACCACATGCCTCTTCATCACACTTCACTAGTCCCTGCGGGGCAGGGAACACACTGGGAGGGAGGCTATGGAAAGGAGGAGGACGGTCATTCTTCAGACCTGAGGCTTGGCCCTTTAAAGGGTGGAGCTCAAATGAGGCAGTGCAGAGAAAGTGGTTTAAAGGGTCTCAGTTTAGTCTCAAC
Source organism: Darevskia mixta (assembly GCA_034641385.1). Lineage (NCBI taxonomy): Eukaryota > Metazoa > Chordata > Lepidosauria > Squamata > Lacertidae > Darevskia > Darevskia mixta. The sequence continues at coordinate 937,746 of JAWWNH010000062.1, read as the reverse complement.
CTGAGCAAGTTGCTCACTTGGAACTATCCATGGTACTGCAACTTCTGACCATCCTTCCCTTGCCTCCTCCTTCTCTGTGAGATCCAGTGTGGGACCAGAAAACGTTACTTAATATCTAATATATATTAATAATGATAATAGTTGGAAAGCATAACTTGACTAGGCCTCCCTCATGTTATCATGTTCCAAACTTGCTGCGGTTGCACTCAAATTGATGTGAAGATGCTATTCAACTTCCTGGTTTATGCTGACTTTTTCTTTTGGCCTACGTTTTCTCACTTCTTCCTTTAGCTCTTCTACAGCCGAGCCAATGCAAATAAAAGGACTGCCTTTACATCTGTTTCTTTCTAACCTGAGTAGCTTTCCCCCAAACAAAAACATCCAAAAGGGTTCATCAACGATTAGTATAAAAATCACAAGATGCTGAAGCTGATCTCTATCTGTTCCAAGAAAAGGTCTGACGTATTTTGAGAAAGCATTTTTATTTCGGATAATGTCCAAGATGTTGAAACAAATAAAATTTCCTTTGTACTGCTTGCATGAGAAATGGCAGAACAAAAAGCATCTATTTCTTCGAATAATGCATAAATTACGCTGAAGCAAAGTGCTTCCTTGAAACACAAGGGATATTTTCTTATTACTTTTCAAATAGATGATCAGCAGAGAACTCTGGGATTGTTTTTGGAATTCTCCCATAAAGGCAGCCATAGTCCCAAAAGCTTTTGGCTATTTATAAAAATGAGAAAAAAGTGCTACATTTCATCAAAAACATCACAATCCCTCTCCATTGTCGCCCAAGGCTGATTAGTGGAATCATCGATCTATAGTTCTCAAGCCTGTGCATTTGAAACTTGCTTGTTTTTAAAGTTTTTAATTGTTCTCTTTGGGATATCTGGTATTCTGATCTAAGGAAGTTTAAAGATGATTTCATGCACTGTGAAGGCCACAGCGAGTTATAGCTGTATGTCTGTAAACAATTTGGAGTGGAAGATGAGCCTTTCTCCTTTTTTATACTTACCAGTGTGATTTCTCCTAATCCAAGCTGGGCACGTCCCAAAGTTTGCCATGCCTCCCAAGAATGGGGATCTCTTTGGACAGCCATTTCTGCAGCATGCACTGCAGGGAACATTTCATGCAGAGACATCAGCACCTACGGTAGTAAGGGGATACACAACAGAACAAACCATAAACTAACCAATTATATTGCAAAAACACAAAGAGTTCAAAAGGTGAGTATGCAGAGGGCTTGCAATGTAGATGGTTCTGGGGTCAGGTAGTATGAGCTAGGTAGTTGCCTCCAAAAGAACTGTCACAGAATCCTAAAATTTTAGAGTTGGAAGGTACCCCAAGGCTCATCTAGCCCAACCCCCTGCAATGCAGGAATCCTGCTCCCAGCCATCCCTGAGTGGGTTTGAACCACCAAGCTTCTAGTTCAGTAAGATGCACTGGGCCACTGCACCACAGGGAAGAGAGTTGACTCTGAACTGCACTGATTTTTAAAAGCACATAAATGGAGTCATGCAATTTGCTCTTGTCCTAAATTCTTTCTTAAAAAGCAACACAGTAGTCAGTTTGACAATCCGCTTTATCAACCAGTTTTGTAAACAACGTAAACCCAAACTCATTCCCATTCAAATACCAGTTGGGATTCCAATGACCACCACTCACCGAGAACTCAGTATTTAGCCTGAACAAGGGACTATCAGAATGAACCACCTACCCAGAGTAAATTGGATAAAGCCTGGAGGAAAGAACCAAAAATTGTCAGTTTATTCAAGATAACTAACAGGGCAATCCCAACCATTGCTTCTCATGCACTGAACACATGGCTGACAGCATACAAATGATTAATGAAGACTAAAGTGGAATAAAGCAGTTATTAAGTGGGTCCCAGGAGTTCATATTTTTTTAAAAAACACAATAAAAAAGAATTATTATTTTTTAAATCATTATACTGTCCATCTTAAATATATGCTCAGTTAAAATGAAATTCGAATGTAAGACAAACAACCATACGGAAATCTACATCGCAGTCAACAAAAACAAACCCTTAAAACTGAGTGCAAGTCTTGTTGCCACAACCACCACAACCTTACACACACCTCTCCTGCCTCTAAGTTAACAATTGAAGATCAAACGGATACTTGTCTAAGGGCTACTTTTGACCCTGAGGAAGCTGGTTGCTTACTGCCTATCTTAAATGTTTTCTCTCAAAATCAAATCTGGAATATTCAATCAAACTCACTGAGGTTAAGAATGCATGTTGAGGTCAAGCATGATCACCAGTATTGTACAAAAGATCATATATAAAGTTATAGATGATACCATGGTCCGAGAATTAGCTAGTCCTCACAAGCATCATAGTCCTAATTTTAGACAAACTACTCCAGGGAGGCGCTGTGGTCTAAACCACAGAGCCTAGGGCTTGCCGATCAGAAGGTCGGCGGTTCGAATCCCCGTGACAGGGTGAGCTCCCGTTGCTCGGTCCCTGCTCCTGCCAACCTAGCAGTCTGAAAGCACGTCAAAGTTCAAGTAGATAAATAGGTACCGCTCCGGCGGGAAGGTAAACGGCATTTCCGTGTGCTGCTCTGGTTCGCCAGAAGCGGCTTAGTCATGCTGGCCACATGACGCTGGCCACATTCACGCCAGCCAGTGAAGCGAGATGAGCACCGTAACCCGCGAGTCGTCCGTGACTGGACCTAATGGTTGGGGTCCCTTTACCTTTACCTTACTCCATTACTCAAGCTCTACAATATGTTCAGCTTTTAAATTTATGAATATTTATGATTATCAACATGGACATATAATTTCCATCTCATGCAAAAACAATGATCTCTCCAGTAACCACTAGACATTGAGTTCTATCCAATTAAGTCATTCCCCATACCCTCTGGAGCAGATATAGGTGTACAGGGGGAGGAGAGGAACAGGAAATTCAATGAGGGACCACAATGTCCTAATTGGGTTCAACCATTTGTTTCTGTAAAGTTCTGGTCTCATTCAGCAATGAGGAAAGAAGCTAACCTAATCAGATTCACTGTCATTTTCACTCAGGCTCATTTTGTTTGCTCATCTTGTCCAAAGAGGACTTGCGCAGGAACGTTGCACCAGCTGTCAAGTAGAAAAGACTTAACAGAAGCTTCTATTTCATTTGGATGTTTGCAGAGCGTGTGGTAGATCCAAGTCTCTGCCAAATATTAATTCTTCCCACAAAACATTGGGAAATGGGAACAAATGGGAACAATTGCAGGATACTGCTGGTTGTAAAAACTGGAATGTGGGAAGCTCTTCCCAGGACTTGTTTGTTCATCATCTAGGTCAGAACAATGAGCTCAGAATCAGAGTCCTTCTACATTACAGCCAAAATTGGAAACCAGCAGCTACAAACAAACTTTCGCTGTCTGCAACAATAATTTTTTTGCTGATTCTTCACCTTTGCCTACCGGTTATATCTCCCATGAGACAGATGCAGCCTTGGACACAACAATTCTATATTTGATCTTCTGCACACCAACCAATCACCTTCATATTGCCAGTGACAAATAATGTTATTGAGGCATATTGCTTGGGAGAAACAACCCATTCATATTTATCCTGTTGATTCAAAATTCTATTGATGCTAATGCAGTTGCCAATAGTCTTGTTAAGTCAGGAGCGAAGAACCTATTTCCCCCCACAACGAGATTGGTAGGTGAGAAGGCAGTGAATACAATAATGTGTGGATGCAGGCACTGAAAATGTGATTCAGTGGGTGTGGAGTTGCACTTGGGTATGTGCGCCCTTGGACATACCCAAGTGCAACTCCATGGGAAGTACATGCCTCCCATGGTTATGGTGACAGCACAATAAAAGCACTTGCCGCATTACAAATGCTTCATAAATTAAAACTGCAGGCAGGGCAAACAAGTAGGTTAGGATGACACCATCTGGCAGGTTTACTAAAACAGAGCAGGAGCCAAAGCAGTGCAGACACAGAGGCAGCCAGAATGTTTATGGCTGAGCACTGGCTTGATTCAGAAAGTTGATACAGCATCGCCTGAGCAATCGAGATGTGGTCAGACATCAAGAGATGTGGTCAGGGAGTTAAAAAGGGTCTCATGGCTTCCGTTGAGGTGGCTGTGAAAGCGCTCATACATAAAGATTTTGGACTCTACGTTTCTTCAGTGCTGATACCAGCTATTAACTGAAGAAGCTTCCTCTGTATTCAGGGATCTATTGCAAGTTTGTGAGTAGTGAGAGGAGTCATTTGTAAATAAAACAGCCATGCAAATAAGGCAGGAATAGGCAGCTGAGTGCCATCATATTCTGATTAACCACTGTCCCCTCGGCCCCACCATCCCCTCTAAGCACAGCAACCAACTGCCTGCCACTACCATAAGCCAGGCTTCCTCAACCTCGGCCCTCCAGATGTTTAGAGACTACAATTCCCATCATCCCTGACCACTGGTCCTGCTAGCTAGGGATCATGGGAGTTGTAGGCCATCTGGAGGGCCCAGGTTGAGGAAGCCTGCCATAAGCCATGCATCCAGCTGGCTCCTAAGGGAAACATTGGCAGCATATTGGCAGTCCCTGTCACCCTCCTGCCCTACACACACTATGAGTAGGGAGGATGCTGCATGTGCAATTAACCCAGAAAAACGCAAACAGACTATGTGGGCTATTTTTAAAAGTCCATCTGCTCTGTGTTTTACTTGCATCACGGCCTATGGTCAGAAAGAAAAAATAAATTCACAAATTCTTACTCTGCTGAGGCTCTGTCATGCATTACCTGTGATTTCATCTCATAGAGGGTAGCATCTTCTGGAGTTAACTGAAGTGCTTCATCCCACTTCTGAATTGCCTCCCGGTACCTGCAAGTTGTTAAAAGAATATTTCATTCTTACTAGATTTATGGGTGTTTCAAAGGCCGCTATTCTTACCTTTTCATTAAGGGACCAACATAGCTTTGACTAGATATTCATTCCAAGCATCTCACAAATATAAATTAATGTTCCATCCCACCATCCCATGAGGCACAGGGGGTAAAAAAAAAAAGACAGTGCAATTTCAATTTCTTATAACATGGACTCAGAATTGTGTATTTTGCCAAACATGGTTTAGTATGCATTTGAACAGATGCATGCAATTGCTGGGAATAAAGTAGGCCTTGGCATGCGACCTCTCAGCCAAATCTGGAGCTTACTCTACATGTTTTAGCCATTCCTGGGGCCAATGCAATAGCAAGTTCTCCTATGTCCATTGCAGAAAATAAGTGACAGTTCCCCTGCTCTGGTGTATGCACAGAACCCCTGCGCAACTATGCTCATGTCTTCCTTTCAACTGAAGCAACTAGTTCATGTGTGAAAATCTGAACCTGTGGAGATATACACATGATAAAGTGCACAGAGAAGCCCTGATGGATGAATAAAACTTTCTTTTGGACCTTGGAGCCCCATCCTCGGAAGGGGCAGCAGAATCCGGATGACTATGCCTGAGGGAAATCCGCACTAGAGAAAAATAGTGAGCAATCGTTTAACTGCATTTTGTTAGCTTCAAGCTGTCATCATAGAATCACAGAACTGTAGAGTTGGGAGAGAACCCCAAGAGTCATCTAGTCCAACCCCCTGCAACGCAGGAATCTCAACTAAAGCATCCGTGACAAATCAAACCTCTGCTTAAAAATGTCCAAGGAAGGAGAGTCCACCACCTTCCGAGGGAGTCTGTTCTACTGTCAAGCAGCTCTTACTGTCAGAAAGTTCTTCCTGATGTTTAGTCAGAATGTTGAAACAAGATTTTGATGAGGTAGTTCTTTCCGAAACTTGGCAATGAAAGGGTGCTAGTGTGGTACTGCACCACCTTTAAAATTATGAAGGCATCCTATACAAATATTTGCTGTAGCAACTGTATAAATAAAAACTAATTTATAGCCCATCTTAACATTCCACAAGTGCTGTTTACTTTAAATGGAAGGAAAAACCTTACAAAATGAATAATTATACAGTTTCATGATAAGTATACAATGGATTATAAAGTGAGTTTTCTATTTTGAAAGTGTTTTTTTTTTTACAGAATTGTAAGCTGCCTCACAATCATATATCACATTCAAATGTAAAACATGCAATCTTGCAATTAATATTTTTAAAGAAAGAAAAAACCACAGGAAAAACAGATATTCTTCTTTTTTTAAAAAAAGGACAGAACACATAGAGAACTGAATGTTGGACGTGCTACTGAAAATATCTGGAGAACAAACAAACACCACAAGGCTGCAAAATTGTCAGGGCAATGGCTGATTAAAACCATGACTTTTGAGTTGTAATAAAAGTTAAACTCTTTGGGGGCTTAATGAATGAAAAAATGCAGGCCATAATCCATGCTGAGCAAGAAGACAACATATTTTTTCCATGAATAGGAAAAAAAATATTTGCATACACTTTTTAACAAGGACAAATTCAGCACAATGAATGAAGTGCTGCCCTTCCAGGTCAGAATCTGAAAAAAATGGGTCTAGAAGCTACTACAGAGGCCTCAAACATTTTGCCAACACAAAATGATATGGAACCTAGGACTGTTAAAGGAATTTGACATAGCATCTCCTTTCCCTGCTGCCTCGCAATCATGTGATAAAAATGGGGTTTTGAAAACCCTTGGCGCCTCAGCAAGGCACCGAGTTCTGCCCGACATTGGAGGGGCTCATTGCGTGTGCATGACATCACACATGTGATATCATGACTAGCGTTGGGAGGAGGCCTGCTGCCACTGCAGGGAGGCCCTGAAGATTGGGGGGTGGGGGAGGCTCAGCCCTGTCCCCACATATTTTGCAATTCCAAAGCATATCAAACACTGCGAAAAATAAAAAAATAAAAATTCACATGCCGCCATTGAGAGATGTATATGAGAAAGACTGGCATGGAAAAGTAAGGAAAGGCTTAAGCTATCTTTTCTATCCCTAAATTTCAAGCATGGGTCACCCATAATGGGACAAACATGTCTAATGGTGCATGCAACTATTTTGCTGCATATGCACACACCGACTCTTCACATCTCAGCCATTTTGTAGAACTAGCAGAGGGGTTTGTGAGACCTACAACATTGCCCAACTTGTTACTTAGAAGAAGGGGGTGATGGGAGAGGATTGGTTTATTTGCTGCTGATATCACAATGGCCTTTAAATCTATAATACAATAGCATTTTTCCTTATGCTTGTTCCCGGGGTGCTAAAGGCACACTTTACCAATAAAAGTTTGTGGGTTCTCCAAACACTACCTATTCACTTTATTTCTGCTTTCTAATGGAACCTCTCCTGATCACAATGGTGGAAAAGTTCAGGGAAAGGACCCTTTAGATTCCACAATACCATCTCCATGCCTCTGTAACATTACCATCTGCTCACTACCAGATCCAGAAATCACCACATGGCAGCAGAGAAAGGCAACTGGGTTATGTCTCCATTTTGTTGCTTAAGATCAAGGAAACAGGCTGAGGGACCTCACACATACACAAGGAGAAACTGTGCGACCCAAGCGAACCTCATGCCAACACTGTTCTAGTCTCACATGGCAGCAAGGGGGGGGGGGGAAACTGTGCCAGTTATCTCCTGCTATCTATGGAAGCAACTCAAGTCATCTTTGGAGTGCTGCTGCTTCCCAGGCCACAAAGATAATATCAGACGCCAAAGGACACGTGAAACTCCTCTCCATGCCAGCCTCATCTCATCCAGAAACAGGAGCAAGGCACCACGGGTCCTTCCATCTGGACTGAGTTTTTTAATGTTGCCTATGTGATGTGCACAGATGAATTCAGACTCCTTTGCAAGGAAGTAGTATGAGAAGGTTATGAAAAGGACATTAATTGGCTTTGCTCTTACATAAAAGGAAACATTAAATAACATTTCCTTGTGAATAAGAACCAATTACCACCTCTACCAGCAAGCTGGAAAATTAGAAGCCTGAAAAACTCTCTCTAAAGGCCAATTTCACAAAAAAACAAAAAAACAGCAACTTGTCCATTAAGATTTGTGGATGCATGAGAACATAGCTTTGCTGGATCCAGTCACAGGCCCGGCTAGTCTACTGTTCTCACAGTAGCCAACCATATGTTTGTCGGAAGGCTACAAGCAGGACACAAGAACAACACTCTCCCACTCATGATCCCCACCAACTGGTATTTAGAGGCATACTGTGTTTGACATAGCGTTATAAACTCAGATATATAGGTGCCAAATGGCTCCTTTAACCAGGGTTGTAGTCAACTAAACAGAATGTCTAGTTGCCATTTTTGGACTAGACAGCTTGAAAGTTGTATTTTTCAAGACGATTTTTTGGTTCCTGAAATTCATTCTGACTGTGCAGATAAAGTATAACAGATAGAATTCTACAGGATGTGTTGCTAGGCGTGCACCTTCAGGCATGCACCTCCAGATGGTAGAGACATCAAGTGTCGCCCGGGTATCTTCACTTGGTTGCGCCTGGTGGATTTCGAACGCTGGTCTGGTACGAGAAACAGTGTGATGCCATCACAACTGATAGTCATGGATGGATAACAAAGAACATAGCAAAAGCAACTCCCACTTCTTTTCAGCTCACCAGATAACCCAAATCCTGAAAAACCAAGGCGGACTGCAGTTCTGAAACATACTCAGACCTATACTTTGATTTCAGTGGGAAGGAATTCCACTATTGCTGGAAAATGTTTGAGGGAATTTGAAGCCTTCAATGCCCCTGATGTCACACTACATGACACACTGATGATACTATCAAGTGGGGTCCTCTTTGTTTTTAGGGAAAGAGGTAATAAGAGAAAAGTATACATTTTAATAAAACTACTCCAGCTCTCATGAGTTATTTTTCTAACTTACACAATAGTAAATCCTAAGAAATGTACTGTACATACTTTGGTGCCTCCTGGCTTTAATATAGTTGATATTTTTTTAAATAGAAATAAGCACCAGTTCAATCTTGGTGGGGCACCATACCAAATATTTCATGTTCACCATTGTTTTTGGTAGATTGCTTGATGCACATCCGCACAATGATAAAAGAAATGTTTCAAGCACACATCAGCATTCATGGTGGAACACTGCCAACAGCAAGCAGACTAAAAACACAGATCAGACAGCATTTTTTGCTAAATTTTAAGATACACAATATTAATCTTCTTTCTTTAAAGTAAGGTAGCAGATAAACAGACATCTCTGGAGACTACATCTGGAATGCCTGAAGTTCTCGTGCTTATAAATATATAGGCAATCTACTTAACTCCAGCAGCGTCAAACATTTCAAACCATTTACACATAATTCCATGGACCAAATATTGCAGTAAGAATTCTATGAGCGCACACTGGACTACATATTATGTTTTAGTCAGTTATATTGTTGTAGCTGATATATTATCTTATATAATTATGATTCATCTACATAACACTTTATGTATATAGCAACAACTTTGATAAACATAACAATGATCTCTGTGATATATTCACTCGGCAGGAGGGGGGCGTGAAACACACTCCAAGTAGACTTTAAAAATCCTAGTTGCCTGGTAGTCTTTGGTACTGCTGGAATTTTAAAGATTTCTTTCAAATCACTTTGAATATTTTGTTTTTATGCCACTTTTTTATTACAAAGAACTTCTAAAGTAAACTAAAATAAAGTAGACCAAATATCTAAAATATTATGCTATTATCACTAAGAACTGAAAACATTTCTTCCACTCTTCCAAAGTTCATGCTTTGGTGAGCCTAAAGATGTTGGGAGCCACTGTAGGCACAAATGTTTGCTTTGTTTATTTAGAAAATTTGTAATCTGCTTTTGTTTTCCAAATTGAAACGGTCAAGTTACAAAACAATAAAAGTAAAATAATAGTAGGGCAACAAAACAGCAAAAATCCAGCACAAAAAAAGAGATACACTCCCCGTTTCAGACATTTAGTATACCTGCTTTGAACACCTGGTCTGATGCACCTCAGATGGGAGGAAACTCCATAGGCACAACAGCCACCTCTGAGAGAACTCAAACAACTGTAGCTGGCAATCTTGGCTCTGTACCACATTGTTAAGAAGTTGGCAGGTCATAGTGCCCTGTCTCCCGCCCTCAAATACATACATAAAAGCTCTTGTAAGTAAGAAAGAGATCTTTATGCAGGCAAATAATGGTATAGGCTCAGCAACAGGCACAAGGCTCAGGAGCCATGCCTCAGGAGTTCAGGAGCGGGGCAAGACGTTCAGAACTGGACAGAGACAACGAAGCTGTCCCAATAAGTTTTCCATCCCCCACCCACCAAGGTGTGGCGCACTCGCTCGCCTTGTGGGAATGTTGGAATAACAAATCCATGCTCCTTCACGTAGCCTGCCCCATCTGCAAAGGTGGCACCTGATTCTAGGTGTCAAGACTGCACCCCCTTGTTTGGGCTCCTGTTCAATCACTGACACCTCCAGTTCCTCCCCGCCCCCCATATCTTCTTCAAACCTTCACCAACTTCCACTGGGCTCTCCGCTCCACCCATAGGAAAGTTGGGGGGAGGAGCCAGTAAGGTTCCAACTATTCAGGCAACACCTTCTGCCCCCCCTCCTCTTGCAGGGCTTGCGTCAACAGCATCCAAAGGAAGCAGCTTGCCCTGTGCTGCTTGTTAAAGGGAACTATTGTTTTTCTGTTTCAAACTAGTGCTGCTATATTTCTATCTGACAAAGAAACTGCAATATAATCTCCATGTCCAATACTCTCATGTATAGGCACGCAATAAATTAATGAAAAGCTGGGTCAAAGAACATTGTGTGAAGTTTATCACTCTTAAACTCGTCATAGTATCTGCTATCCGATAAGAATATCCTGGTACAACCTTCCCAGGTCGATAAGAAGAGCAATATTATTTCCATATAAGTCAAATCTACTCTCACAACATTTATAAACAAGGAGATCTCAGGAGATATCAAGTTGCAGATGTCCGACCTGACAATGTCTGTGGGCGTCAAGGGAGTGGGGGAAATGAGGTTTCCTGGCAAACCCAAACCAAGACATTCATAGTAAGCATGTCAAAGGTTGAAAGAGAACAGGATAAAAGACCCCCATGAAAAGGAAGCTGTTTTCTTCCTTTTATCTCTCACAAATGAGAGGTTCGCCTTTTTGTTACTCATTTCTTTTTTTTAAAGGACCTCTGAGAATGATCTAGCCAGATTTCCATCTATAAAACACAGAGACAGTGCAGGAATTGGAGAAAAGATTTTTCTTACTGAAGGGGCTCATCTTTTTAATTGGCCATAGATTATATACATCAGTGAATGAATGGCCTGTGGCCACACCGCAAAAACCAAACACCAGCACAAAGATGGTTCCAAAAGTGACAGGACGTGGTACTGCTGATTTAGCTGGCAGCATTCTTCCATCTGAATCACAAATTACTTATTACAGCAGGGATGAACTGTGACTCTGAGAAACACAGTGCTGTTGGAGGCGTCTCTTGCCTGAAATAATGGGCATCTAAGTCTTGGGACGCGGGTGGTGCTGTGGTCCAAACCACAGAGCCTAGGGCTTGCCGATCAGAAGGTTGGCGGTTTGAATCCCTGCAACAAGGCGAGCTCCCATTGTCACTGGCAGATGTAAGAGAGGAGTAAGGCAATCAAAGATATAGACTTGGACAATGGGAGGGTTCAAAACCTAGTTTCTCCTATTTATTACTGCATCGCAATGACAATGGACCCATCTATCAGGAGACAAGAGCTGCAACTCACAAATGGAGTCTGTACAGAAAACAACACTATCAAACATATTATGAGAGGAGGCACTTGTCACATGAAAACCAGCCTTATGCATGAGAGAACCTTGTAAGAACAAGTCCAGCGATATCATAGTAACTGCTCAAATGGACTGGATCAAAACAGAAACAAAGCAAAATTAGAAAATCCTGAAAAGATGAATTTATATCCCAAATAATCCATGTCTTTGAACCCAATGTTGATGGCGTAACTCTGGCCACAGTCACAACAATGGCCTCTATTGTCCAAAAAAAGAAGAAGATTCAAATGCCCAACACAGGATGCTTTCTTATCCAGAGTCAGATTACTGGGTCCATCTGATGCAGGATGATTTGCACTGATTAGTAGAGGGTCTCCAAGGTTTCAGAAAGGTGTTTCTCCCCACCCAGCTTGAGGTGCCAGGGACTGAACCTGAGACCTTCTGCATGCAAAGCAGATGCTCTGCCACTAAGGTACAGCCCCTCCCCTTCCACCTAAGGGGGCAGACACTCCTGACTACTCCACAATCTTTTCATAGATCACTTGAATGGAGCTGCCAGACCACCAGGAGTCTGTGGACTATAATTTGAGAGCCTCTGCCCTAGACCCTGAATTCTGTCGCCAGGGCCCTGCAGAAAAGCTGTGAAACTTACATTGGTTTTGCGTAGTATGGGGGGGGGGGGAGGAAACCTGGCCTTCTCTGGACAATGACAGAATCACAGAATCACAGAATCACAGAATCATAGAGTTGGAAGAGACCACAAGGGCCATCCAGTCCAACCCCCTGCCAAGCAGGAAACACCATCAAAGCATTCCTGACAGGTGGCTGTCAAGCCTCTGCTTAAAGACCTCCAAAGAAGGAGACTCCACCACACTCCTTGGCAGCAAATTCCATTGTCGAACAGCTCTTACTGTCAAGAAATTCTTCCTAATGTTTAGGTGGAATCTTCTTTCTTGTAGTTTGAATCCATTGCTCCGTGTCCGCTTCTCTGGAGCAGCAGAAAACAACCTTTCTCCCTCCTCTATATGACATCCTTTTATATATTTGAACATGGCTATCATATCACCCCTTAACCGTCTCTTCTCCAGGCTAAACATACCCAGCTCCCTAAGCCGTTCCTCATAAGGCATCGTTTCCAGGCCTTTGACCATTTTGGTTGCCCTACTCTGGACACGTTCCAGCTTGTCAATATCCTTCTTGAACTGTGGTGCCCAGAACTGGACACAGTATTCCAGGTGGGGTCTGACCAGAGCGGAATACAGTGGTACTATTACTTCCCTTGATCTAGATGCTATACTCCTATTGATGCAGCCCAGAATTGCATTGGCTTTTTTAGCTGCTGCATCACACTGTTGACTCATGTCAAGTTTGTGGTCTACCAAGACTCCTAGATCCTTTTCACTTGTACTGCTCTCAAGCCAGGTATCACCCATCCTGTATTTGTGCCTTTCATTTTTTTTGCCCAAGTGTAGTACTTTACATTTCTCCCTGTTAAAATTCATCCTGTTTGCCTTGGCCCAGTTCTCTAATCTGTTAAGGTCATTTTGAAGTGTGATCCTGTCCTCTGGGGTATTAGCCACCCCTCCCAATTTGGTGTCATCTGCAAACTTGATCAGGATGCCCTCAAGCCCATCATCCAAGTCATTGATAAAGATGTTGAATAAGACTGGGCCCAAGACAGAACCCTGTGGCACCCCACTAGTCACTTCTCTCCAGGATGAAGAGGAGCCATTGATGAGCACCCTTTGGGTTCGGTCAGTCAGCCAGTTACAAATCCACTGAATGGTAGCATTGTCTAGCCCGCACTCACTTCTTTCTGAAAGATGCATATGCCCCCACTCCCACTTAGCTCATTTCCTGTTCAGTAACGATGGTTCTCTTGGGCATCATCATGCAATTTAAAGCTGTGTGCGATTCAATGATTTCTACTTCTGTACAGAGGATTTGGTCATTTAATTTCTCCTGAAAAGAGAGATGGCTCATTCTTGATTTCAAGAACTTTTAGTGGCTGGGGGCAGGGAAAGCTGATTTGCAAAGATGAGCCACAAATAAATGTCCCACCCTTCATCTCTTTTGTATACATTTAATAGTTTAGTTCCCAGAAGGTATTTCCTCCCCGACTATATTCTACTACTGCCATGGTAACCAGTAGCACTGTAATTGCATTGCATTTCTCCTTAGAAGCAATTGTTGCATTTGTGCTTTATTACCCTGGACAAATGCTCTTTGGGGACCCACCGCATGAGCTCATTCTTACTCTTCCTTGGAATCACGGAAACTGGAAACAACCAAGACTTGTTATCACCATAATAATCAGGGGGTTGAGTCTCCTAATGAACAATTACTGTTCATTAATCAAGGGCTGCTCTGAAACATCTTAGGTGACGGGATCTCTCATCATCTAGTACAGTCATACCTCATGTTGTGAACGCTGTGGGTTGCGTTTTTTGGAGTTGGGCTCACGCTGAACCCGAAAGTACCGGAATGGGTTACTTCCAGGTTTCGGCGCTCGCGCATGCGCAGAAGCACTAAATCGCGCTTTGCGCAGAAGAGCCAAATTGCAACCCGCGCGTGCGCAGAAGTGGCGCTGCGGTTTGTGAACGCTGCGGGTTGCGAACGTGCCTCCCGCATAGATCACGTTCGCAACCCAAGCGTCCACTGTATAGGAAACAATTCCCAAACACTTACAAGCATTCCCTGGACATGTAACAGGCCACGTAAAATATCCAAGTTTGTCTTCAGAAATAATGTACTAGCTTAGTGGGCTCCAGTGATGCTAGCTCCAAAGGTTGTGCAGTCTCCCCATTTTATTCCATAGAAAGAGTTTGCAGGTTTTACAGTTTACAGGCTTACAGATTTTTAAAGCCTGAAACTACCATCCTTATGCACTTAAACAACAACAGCAACTCCCCAAGTTTGCCATGAGGTAGAAGGTGGGCTGCTATTCAAAAGAAACAAGGGTCCAAAAAGCATTACGATTAATATGGATACTGTAAAGTTGATTTAGAACATATGCAAAAATCTGTACATCACTGCTCTTTGCTGGTATTGCTAATGCTATGTTTTTATGGAATGAAATGTAAATGAACAAGAAAGAAAGAAAGAAAGAAAGAAAGAAAGAAAGAAAGAAAGAAAGAGTCTACACAACTGGTAAAAATCACATAGTAAAGATTTTCCTGGGCTGTACCTCTTCAGTCTCCAAGCACAGAAATCTCTACAAGCCACAAGGCACTTTTTGTGTGTGAGAAATTTACATACACACTGGGAAATAAAATAAAATATTTTGGTAACTAAGCAAAATAAAAAAAATGTATATAAATATATGCTACCATTGCAATAATCTGTGGAAACCTAAATGCTGATGTGTAGAGGATGTTCAAGTTGTTTCTAAAAGTACTCCATGTTTTCCTGTAAGCACACTAAATAAATAAAAAATTCTTAATGTCCAAAGCCTGATATTTTGAACTCGTTTCATTTTGCTAATGAAAGCTATTAAAATCAGAAAAGATAAATCTATAAATTATTCTGATGAAAACCTTTGTATGCTCTACAAATTACAGTGAAATGAGATGTCATGTACGGCCTGTAGAATCTCCAGAATTATGTGTATTCAAAAGCAAGCCCCAATATGTTCAATGGGTTTCCTTCTAGGCAAATGTATGACTACAGTACTGCTCCAATCTTTTCCTTGTGGGCTGGCCCAGTTTGGTATTCTCTGCATACAGCAATCTAACAGGCTTGTTCTCCCTGCTTCTGTAGATCACAAGGTCTGAATAATAGCTCAAAATGGCACTCCATCTTAAATCTACTCCCATCTGTAGAAAGTAGTATGGCATTCTCTTCTCCAGATATCATCAACCTTTTCCTTCAAAGAGCAGCCAATGAAGTGGGGTTGGACAGGAGACCACAGGGCACAGGGAAAGTTCTCCAACATATTGCGGAGTAAAAGGTAAAGGTAAAGGGACCCCTGACTGTTAAGTCCAGTCGCGGATGACTCTGAGGTTGTGGCGCTCATCTCGCTTTAATGGCTGAGGGAGTCAGCATTTGTCCACAGACAGCTTCCAGGTCATGTGGCCAGCATGACTAAGCCGCTTCTGGTGAACCAGAGCAGCGCACGGAAACGCCGTTTACCTTACCTATTTATCTACTTGCACTTTGACGTGTTTTCAAACTGTTAGGTTGGCAGGAGCAGGGAACAAGCAACGGGAGCTCACCCCGTCCCGGGGATTCGAACCGCCAACCTTCTGATCGGCAAGTCCTAGGCTCTGTGGTTTAGAGCACAGCGCCACCCGCATTGTGTAGATAGGAGCAAAACTTGACACAAGGGCTCTGCTTTCCGAAGCAGAGTAACATTTCTTCTAATGAGTGGCTTGCCCAGATTGCTTTAACCACTTGAGATCCAAGTCACAGTATCCTACTGAAATTGCAACTTAAGCTACACTTAAGCCTGCATGCAACTGCATGCCATATTCTGCATGCATAACATTATTATGTGCTATTAAACAGCAAGTACTTTTCTCCCGAGATTATTTGGTTCATATCACATTTTCATATTACACTTGTGCAAGAAGTGTCAGCTTCCTCAACTGATTAAGCAACTCCAACAACTTTGTACTCTGTCAATGTTCCCCACATTTAAAAGTAATTGGTATCCAGGAAAGAACATAATTTAGTTACTCTGAAATGATCTGGCATCTAATGTACCTTTAAGCCAAGAGATAATGTTTTATTGGTATCATAACATTCTACGGAAGGAAACACGTGCTTGGAATTAGCAACCATAATGGCTTCAGATCTCAAGAAAAATGAAGTTCTTTATGCTGTTCCTATATCAAACACAAACTGATTGCATAATGTTAAACAGCTCTGACCTCCATGATAATTTTTTAATAACCTGAGCAGCAATAAGTACACAGGAAGCAAAGTCGTTAACAGCATTTAAGTCTATCAATAGGCCAACAATTACTGCAACACACTATATGAGGGGCTTCCATTGAGTCTGAAAGCCATGGTTAGCACACAATGCTGCAGCATGATCACTGACAAGATGGTCTTGCTCAGAGATGTACACTGACTGCCAATATGTTATTGGGACAAATTTAAAGTGTTACTATAGGTATATAAATCCCTCAACGGCTTAGGGCTGCCTCACCCCATCTGTGCCTACTTGACCACATAGATTTAAGGATCTGGCACTTTTACAAATGCCGCATAATATTAATTCCACATTTGCAATAAATCAATCTTTTAGCGTGGCCACACATACACGTTGGAACTCCCTGCCCATGGGTGTTAGAGAGAAGTCCTGGCAGGGCTCTGATGAGTGTGTGATGGAGGCAGAGGGGGCGGAAGGCTGACCCAGGAGAGGGGCCAGCAATTTATGGAGTTTGGTGCCGCCCATGAAGCAGGAACCAAGATGGGGGGAAGGGGAAGGGTCTGAGCAGTCAGAGACATAATTGGGGGCACAGGACATGTTAGAAGTGGAGGAAGAGGCTGATCTTCCAAGGGGTGGACTGGTTGAATCCCCACCATCTCCCACCCCACTGTCTCCTAGAACCAGGAAGGCCTTGAAGAGGGAAGTGCAGCAATGGTTTCTTTCTTTTATATCTTTATTGTCATTGTACAAGTACAACGAAATTCTGTGTATAAGTCTCAGGTTTCATGTGTGGACTCCATTAAGTGAGGTTAGAATGTAGGTCAGTAACATAGCCATAGCGGCTAAAAGAAATCTCTCAGTTTATTTCTAGGCCACCTATCTAGATGACTTTCTATTCTTTTCAAAGATCTCGTTAATCAAGAAATAGATTTAAAATTGACCCTATTTCTAATCCTCAGACAACAATGTATTAAAGAGGTCTTTACCACCATCTAGTGGGTAGTCAACACTACTACTACTAGATCATGGCCAAAAAAAAATATTTTTTAGATCCATACTCTTTTTTTGACCATAGACAATGGAACTTCCCCCTCCTCTCCCCGCTCTGGCCCCACACCCTCCTCAAATCTGCTCCAGAGGGTTGGGAGAACCCTCAGAACAGATTTAGGTGGCACACAGCAGAGAGGAAGTTTTGTTGCCCAGCCAACACAACCTATACACCTGAAAAAAATCCATCATAAGATTTTAATTTTTCAAAAACCATCATCTTTTACCTTTCATTCTCAGCCAAAATTGCACCTTCATCCTTCAGATGTTTACTTTTGGCCACACAGTCTTCCAGGAGAAGCCCCTTTTTTCTTTTAGTGTCATGGAACCATTCACCTTCATCACTGTCAGCAAGATCCTGCTCATCAGCAGCCTGAGCTTCAAACTGTTGAGATGTTACCTTCGACACCTTCTCACCAATCTTCCTCTTCCACCCAAAGGAAGCCATTTTGGAAAGCTTCTGGGGGGAAAAAGATAATTTCAACTATTGTCACCATTTTGTTTTAACACAAACCGTAACAAATGACAACTGAAATTAGTTGTGACAGAGGTTAACTTGCTCAAAAGGGCCTGATTTATGCAAATGAATTATGGCCATGATGTGACTTCCACATCAGCCTTGTAAACTTTAAAGACTTGTTGAAAGAGGAAGGTCTTCAATAGGCACCGATAATAACATTAGGAATAATAATAATAATAATAATAATAATAATGGCAACAGAGGTATTGCCCCATCTAATAATTAATGGGAGGGAATTCCAAAGAGTAGGTTCCATCAAATGTAATAATAGTGACTACATTTGGACCACCTTTCAAGCAAAGGCTGAAAGGGCGAGGGAAAGAGCTACATCAGGAGCAAGGGGGTGGGGAAAGGAAGACCAACATTGGGATTGGCTGAGGGTCCTGCCACCCAAGGCAGTCGCCTCACCTTACCTCATGGGTGGGCCAGCCCTGTCCCTACATCTATCAGGGAGGGGTGCAATACAGTGGCAGTTAAGTATCAGTAAGTGGCAATGGCTATTATGGGGTGGGGTGAGGGGAAAGAAGCCTGCACCTCCAAACTTCCACTGCCTCCTCAACCTCCCTCACAGAAACTAAACCATCGAAGAAAAGTGGAAGGCTTTAAAGGAAGGTGCTTCTCTCCTTCAGATGGCAGAGAACAAGGTGCTCGGGCAGCCATTTGAGGATATTCTATCCATGTTTAATTGCTTTTTTAATGACGCCACGCCCCGCCCCCAAGCGCGCGCGCCCCCTATGCTTTTAGCGGTTCTTATCTGTAACCTGTAAGCCGCCTTGAGTCCTTGTCAAGGGTAAAGGCGGCTATAAATAAAAATAATAAAATAATAATAATACAGGGGGAGGGGCGGAGGCATAACCCCAACTGAAGACGGGGGAGGGGATATTTACCTGAAGCCCCCTCCCCTCTCCAGCTCTGTCACAGTCCGAGCCGGGTCACACCTGATTTTTCAGCTCCCCGGAAGCGGGGGCAGGGAAGAACCGGAAGCAGCCGCGCGGGGCCGGTTTGGGAAACCAGCGTCTATGGCAGTCCATGAGGCCACTTCCGGTCTAGAACTCAGGAATGCGTTCGCTCTCCCCTGACGGTCTTTTGCCTCAGGGGCTTCCAACGCGACTCTCTCTCTCTCAGGGCAGGGAGAGACCATAAAGATTTCTATGATAGGGCGCCGCCGCTCTGCGTCAATCGCGGCGCCGCTCAACCTGCGCCGTTGCATGTTTCGTCTACTCTACAGGAGCCGGCGGAACTGAGAATTCCACCCTTCCGCCCAAGAGCATGCTGGGCGTTGTAGTTCAAGGAAGGCAGCAGCGCCCTGATGCGCCAGTGGCTGTTTGATGGGGTTGTTGTTGTTTAGTCATGTCCGACTCTTCGTGACCCCATGGACCAGAGCACGCCAGGCACTCCTGTCTTCCACTGCTTCCCGCAGTTTGGTCAGACTCATCTTGGTAGCTTCGAGAACACTGTCCAACCATCTCGTCCTCTGTCGCCCCCTTCTTGTGCCCTCCATCTTTCCCAACATCAGGGTCTTTTCCAGGGAATCTTCTCTTCTTATGAGGTGGCCAAAGTCTTGGAGCCTCAGCTTCAGGATCTGTCCTTCCAGTGAGCACTCAGGGCTGATTTCCTTCAGAATGGATAGGTTTGATCTTCTTGCAGCCCATGGGACTCTCAAGAGTCTCACTGCCTTGTCGTGGCGAAGGGGCTTGAATAACTCGGAGAAGCTATGAGCTATGCTGTGCAGGGCCACCCAAGATGAACAGGTCATAGTGGAGAGTTTTGACTAAACGTGATCCACCTGGAGCAGGAACCGGCAAGCCACTCCAGTATCCCTGCCAAGAAAACTCCACTGATTAAAAACAACAGGCTCGATCCCCACAAAAAATAGGTTATGCACACACCAGATATCTGGCCTTGGGACAGTGGAAATACGCCCATATATGCAACCTTCTGAAATCATGTGCTTTCTGAAAAGCTTCACTCACTTATTGTGAAAGGGAAGGGGGGTTTTTTACAACTGATTTTAAACTGCAATGCTAGCTCTAACAGAAGACTTCTTTGTGGGGAAAGTTGCCTCTGTTCTCTAACCCATCCCTAAACAGAATTTCTTGTTTTAAAAAAAATCCTTTTAAAAATAATATTTTATTGATTTTCCATAAATAACAAAAACAATACAAAAACAAAACAAATTGACTTCCCTGTAATCCCTTCCTTGGTTCTATTATTTATCAACATACTGCTTGTCTATTGTTAAATGTTAACCTATTTAAATCCCTATTGTCCATTCATAGCAAAATTACAAGTAATCTTAAAACCCTGCTAATGTATTAATCTAATCATTTATTCTATTAATGGAATGCTCTCCTAGGGGAGGCTTGCCTGGTGCATAGCATCAGCTGCCAGTCAAAAACTTTTTTCGCCATGTCATTGGCACTTAATGAGCAGCAGCCCCTTGTGAGTGGGTTGTGTTGTTGTTGGTATTGTTTAGGTATTTATTTATGCCCTCCCACCCACCCACCCATCCTGGTTCCCCAGAGGGAACTCAGGGAAATGTAATCCTCCCTTTCCAACATATTATTGTCTTTTAGAATGTTCTGTTGCTTTTTTTCTTGGCCAGTTTTAACACATGTATCTGCTAATAGGTTGTGTTGCTTTGAGTTACATGGACTTTTTAAAAATAACAATTCATTTATACATTTATATGCTGTACGATTCAGCACAAATGCTCTCAAGGCAGGCAATAAAAAGGATGCAGCTAAACTGAAATGGCAGCACATCTTCTGGTTGCACAATGTAACTTCCTCCCCCCCTCCTCAGGCCGCGACCCCCTCCCCCGGCTAAATCTACTCTAGACACTGAGTACCCCCACAGAGCAGATTAAGAGGGCACTCATTGTTCAAAATACATTGGACTAGATCTCATAGGTCTTACTGCTACCCTGAATGTTCCTCTAGAATGTTCTTCTAGTGGTTCCCAAACTTACACGCCACCTCACTTGTTTTCATAAACCCATCCCCTAGAATATACTGATTGCAACAGCAATAATGGACAAACATTCTTCAGGGAAGCTTGTCTGATGTTACCGATGACCTTATTAAAGAATCTAACAAATGTCTAAAAACCCAGCAAACGCTCAGGAACAGTTGAAATTAATGGCTATTGTTGCATTCTTTAATAGTCATTTATGATTTTTTATCTTTATACAGTTCTGATATGAATTCAGTATAACTACCACATTCTACTTATTGTTAACTATACTGTTGTGAGGGCTGTTCAGATATTGCTGTAATTTCCGATTTGCTGCTTTGGGCTTCTTTCAGGAAAGAAAAGCACATGGTGGATATTAAACAGAAGTGAACTAGAACTCCATTGGTGTAGTTTTTATACTTTTACCACTTTCGTAAGCCTAAAATTGAGTTTTACAGCTTCCCAAAGGGTTAAGATGTCAATGTAGACTATAGAGATGAAGAAAGCTGGAATTATTGAAATTAGCTGAATATGCAGAGTTAACCAAATTAACCAAAAAAATTGAAAGACAACTCAAAACAAGTCTTTATTGCAAAATGGGAAGTTTTCAAAACATATCTTAAGAACAACTGTGGTAGTCCGAATTTGGTTGCTGGCTTTGAATAACCTCTGTAGCTGTACTAATTAAGAAATAATGATATAGGAGAAATAATACTTTATTATAGAATGAGTGGATAGGTTTATGCAAACAGTTAAAGAACAAGAAATGAAGTATGGAGAAGACGGGAAGTTGGAAGTATTTTAAGAAAATTTACTGTCAAGTATATGAACCTATTTTTTTCTTTTTAGTGACTTTGTACTTGTGTGGTAAATGAAGTAAATGTATGATTTTCTTTTTTGTGTTTTGTTGATGCGTAAGCACTATAAATCATTATATATATATATTATATATATTTATTATATATATTTCTTTTTTGTGTTTTGTTGATGCGTAAGCATTATAAATCATTATATATATACACACACACACACACACACACACACACACCGTGTTTCTCCTAAAATAAGACACCATCTTATATATTTCCCCCCTCAAAAAAACACAGTATGGCTTATTTTCGGGGGATGTCTTATTTTAACCGCTCCGCGTCGGTACACTGCATAGCCACGCCTATCCAGGCAGTCTTAAGGGAGAGGCGCCGCGTCACTATGTCTTATTTTTGGGGTATGGCTTATTTTTGGGGTATGGCTTATATTTCACAAATGCGTAGAAATCCTGCTACGGCTTATTTTAGGAGAAACAGGGTGTGTGTGTGTGTGTGTGTGTGTGTGTGTGTGTGTGTGTGTGAAAGGCAGGATACCGTGCACACAAATACATTTCACAGATTTACTTGCATACAATTTAATGTTTATTAAAAGTAACAAGTCATATACAGCTATCACAAGCATTTTTTTTTCATTCAGTATTGCCGAAAAAGAAAAAAGAAATCCGCAATAGAAGTAGGCACATCTTGTTTGTAAGAGAAGGTGGTCATCCATGTCATAAGCTATACAATGGTAAAATCAATTGACAAAAGAAAGTATCTCAAAAGCTTGTACTGAAACACATAAAATGTCAGAACACATACGAAAATTGGTCTTTTGAAAATATTGCACCACAAAGATGGACTTCTACCCTCTCACCAGTGTTAAATTACATTGCACGTGGACAGTTTTATACACACACCTCGCAACTGATTATGAATTTCAGTAAAAACAAATCATTTGACGGTACTTGGCCAATGAACATGATGCTCCCTATTGACTTTATTTCTGAAGTTGTTGTTGAGAAAGCCCTTTTTTTTCTTCACAGTTCCATGGCTGTCTCTTTTACAAAGCAGTTCCTCTTGTTGCATGACCATCTATTGCCCTATCCTAACATACCACTAAGAAAAGTCAACTCTAAGGTGACCTCACAGGGTCACACAAAAAAAGAAGTAATTACAACATCAATATTTTACTGTAAGTGTAAAAAAAAAAAAAAAGCTATGAAAAAGGGTTGTTTTTTGCTTGAATAACACACATTGGATAGCCTGCACTTTGGGGAATGGGGGGAAGTATTTTTTAAAAGAACTGAATAGAAAGAGAATATTTCATGGCCAAAAATTATTTTTTTAAAAATTAAAACTGGCCATTTAAGAATAAGTAACAGTACCCTTCTGCTATGTATTTAGCCCTAGGGACCATGATAATATAAAGGATGTATCCAAGCAAGTTATATTTGGGAACAGACCCATTAGAATTAAAGGACCCAAATTAATGCCCATTAACTTCAATGGTTCTGCTTTATGTAAGAATTAACACTAGATACAACCCAGACAACCTGGTAGCACAAAAACCAAAAATGACATATATTGTTACACCATGACACTTCCCAGTGCAAAGACACGGGGTGCAATCCACAGATGTTGCTGGCATATATCTTCCCAGTCCCATCCCTCTCAATGGAGCTTGTATAGGAGTCTCACCGAAGCTGTAGTCCTAACGCAAGCACAATTAGGAATAAGCCCCATTGAACTCAGTGGGACTTCCATAGAAACATGCATACAATTGGGCTGCACATCCCACGGAGATAAGACAGACGATGTGCAGCAGCGATGCTTATGGCTTGTGCCCATTATTGTCTGACGTTTTTGCCAAAGAGAGCTTTCGGGTTGGTTTCTGAACACATCCTAGGAAGGCTACCCAGCAAATAAAGGAGCGGGGGCGGGGAAGAGTGCGTTCGTATCATTTTGCCAAGTGCACTATTAACAACAACAAAATAAAATCACAATTACTGAATAGGTGCAGCAGAACTAGACATAAAAGGTATTTATATAAAAGGTAGGACTGTTGCTTGGTCCCCCCAAGACAACCTCTCTCTCTTACGGCATCACAGCAGCAGTACATACCCCTTGTTCCTTTAAAGTCCCCTCCCGACAACACACACACACACACATACTCACTCCTTTGGGAGGACACATTACAGACTGCTCCTCAAGTTCCACTCTAAAGACATTGCTGCATTCTGGAAAGTTATGTCACTGTTTGACAATAGGCGGAAAATGTAATGTGAGAAGACCACTCAATGTATCTGGCTCTGAAAGACCAGGGCAAGGGCATGGCAAGAGTCCCAAGTAGCTGGAGTTTATGGGCTTTTGACACCATAATAAGCCATGCAATGGTCCAACTTCCTTCTAGTTAAACTACCGACAGTCGACAGTGCATGAATTCATGCAGCAGATGTGGGCTTAAGCAGCTGCATGTTTATTCTAACTCAGTGCATATTCAAGTGCTGATATTGACTATGTTGGGACAATCATTACCTTGGTTTAAAGGCAAACTGTGAACAAGTGTTACAAAGCCCCTTCGCATTAGCTAGCAAGGAAATCAGGAAGCTTTCCATTAAGTATAGTTTTCCATTTTGTCCTAATTGGAAAACTATGAATAACCCAACAGGCCAGGTATTAAACCACTGCTTAAATTTGGTTGAAAATGTTGCCTTGTTCTGGAGCTCTTAACTATGGTTTCTCTGTTCATACAAAACAGGAAACTATAATTAATTGAAGGCTTCTTGTTTGGTTTGTTCCTATCACAAAGCAAGGAACAAAGAGGCAGCATAAAAGGCTTGTTCATATCTCAGCTCATTACGCTGAGAAATTATTGTTATAAATTCTCCCATTAGCTCACTCAGCAGATCCAGATTAATATTATATCACTTCAAACAGGATTGCTTCCTTCGGTGGTTCTCTACTTATTGCTGGCGCAATACATTTGGAAGATTACCACCAAAAGGAATAAGAGATCTGTTTTCTGTGATCTACAGGTGCTGTGCAGCAAACATAACACTTAACATGGTTGTGTTTTCCTTAACCGTCTGAACACTTAAATCATACTTAACCAACCTGATGCCCTTTGGATGTTATCGACTCCAAATCCCATCACCTCCAGCCACGAGACAATGGTCAGAGATAATAAAGTCACAGTACAATAACATCTGAAAGGACACCAGTTTGGGGGAGGCTGACCTAAATCACGGTTAAGGATTGGCTACAAACTAAGGTGCAAAAACAGTTTGCGTTAACCATGGTGAAAGTGCTACATCTGCAAAGCACCATAGGCAAGGCAGTTTGCTCTACCTGCTTGCAAGGTGAAAGGCAAGTCTTCAGTACATTATTATTTGGGGCGGGACTTAGCTTGGCAAGCTAAGTTGTAGCTTCACTGTGTGTTTGGAATGCTTGAAATCCTAACCAGGATTAAGGCAACAGACCAAACTATGTGCTGATCATGATTGGTATGTCTGCACTGGGCAATGATTAGAAAAATGTAGCATTTCCACTGGCATATCCTTCTGCAATTCTTAAAAAAACAAAACGCACACAAAAAGACATTTAAATCAATGTGTTCTTTGGAGTAAATTCATCAAATAAACATTTAAAAAACCCACAGCACACCCAGGTGCTTTTTGCTGTTGCTGGCCATTCTGTCAACACTTGCAGTTCATTACTGAAAAGCACACTTAAGTTTCTAGCAGCCAAACCTGGTCGCTCATTTTTTAATCAAGAGGTTCCTGTACATTTCAAAACTCAACCAAAGCTACTTATTTTTTTAGAAATCTGAATTCAGTATTTAAAAAGTTGTGTAAAAAAAGTGATTTATGCAACACAGGCCATTACCAGAAGAGTAATCTGCCAAAAATCTGTATATGAAAGCCATATGAAAACAGGGCGCCAAGGAATTCTCAGTGCAAGATTCCAGAACTGCATGCACCAATCCACTTGGGACTGTCTGATGAGCCACATGCTCATTGGTTGCAGGCACAGGAGCCACATCCTGTAAGTAGCATGCAGGAAGCTGTTCACTAGCTACCGGTATGACACATGGGTCGCTGAATCTACACAGTTGTGAACCTACCAATTATATTCTTAACTTTAAAGATCGGTAGCACCAGAGGCTGGAGAGCCCCTTTCCCTAAGTCAGGGGTGGATAATATTTTGGGGGGCTGAGGGCCGCATTAGCTGTTGGGGGCCACATTCCAGCCGATCTCTTTGCAGAGGAAGGAGCTGGAATTGCAGACTTTGCACAACATCAAAGGCCTTTTCCCACCCTACAGAGCAGCTGATGGTCAAGGGGGGACCCACGGGCTGGATGAACTCTGGTTATGAGCTGCATCCAGTCCATGGGCTAAGGTTTTCCATCCCTGCTCTCTGCAGTTCTTGACTAAATCCCACAAGCAAAATCCAAGCATCCGATTAGGCTCACAGAAAGAGCCTGCACTAAGTGTGGTGGGAATTCTGAATCGCTCCCCCAACTAAACAGAGGTCCCTGAAATGCTTCTGAAACGTGTGTGGCATATGCAGTGGCTGCTCAAGAAAAGTCACGCCTAAAGCCGCCCTCAAGACTCAAAAACAGGTTCGGGGATTCTTTAGATCCCGGCCCATTTCTTCCACTCTTATCACAATATCTAACCCAACACTGCTTTGACTGACTCTATTTGGCCTTACAATTTTCACTCTTATGCTTTATGCAGAATTCAAATGCATAAGGTTTCTGGCATTGGGTTGCCTTCTAACTAAGGTTTACTCAGAGTAGATGCTTTTAAAACAATGGATGCGACTACCTTAAGTCCTTTCATTTTAATGGGTCTACTCTGCGTACAACCTAGTTGCATCTGCCAACACATTGACTAGCAAAAGTAGGCTTTAGCCTTTTTCATCCAAGCGCACCACCGGCTGCCAAAAACCTGAGACCAGTGCCACAAGTTTCAAGAGCTGTTTGACAAAGAGAACGCTTATACTGACAGAGGAGGGTGCAGCTGAAGGCTGGGATCCAAAGTCACCCCTCATCTAGAAAGTGACCACTTATACTGTAACAGGTATATAATATCAGCAATAGAAATACATACTACAAAAATGATCCACACGGTTAATACTCCATGAAGCCCCAATGTGCGCACAATGAAAGATAAACTTTTGCTGGAAAAGGCTGTCATATATTTTTTTTGTACCTGTTATCATAACAGTGACTGTCTAATCATAATTTGCTTCATTACGTTAAGAGGTCTAGACTGCTTTTAAATGCATGTTCAATTCCTGTGCAAATTGCAATGTGGCTAGTCTTCTCAGCGCCAAAGTTAACTACAACTTGATTATAACTGGAAGCATCAGACTATGATTTTCTCTCTCTCTTTTTTAGGCATGCTTATTGCTGTAAAAAAAAAAAGCCAATCTTACAAATCATTGTGCAAGTATTTTAATAAGATTTGCACACATCTCAAAAAATTCTATCGTGTGGCTCCCTGATCTTGGGGTTAACTCGGTTGCAGAGGAATCAAGGGAAGAGGTCACCGATGAGGTAAGAGACATATCAGAGGATTTTCCTTGAGCATCAGTGTCCAAATCCTTCTGACAAGATCTGTAGTTCGTCACAGAGCCTGACCTCTGGGGAGTGGTAGTCCCCGATTTTCCTTCGGTAATTTCATCTGGTGCAAGAAAAGAAAACAATTTAAGAGCCACAGTGACAAGGCTATACAATGGCAAATGAGGTAGCCGAAGCTGTTACAACACCAAGAACCGGTGGATTATTATGGTCACAGCTCACCAGGCTAAGCCACTGTGGTTCAGTGGAACAAGTGCTGACATCTGGTTCTGGAAACAATCCCATGAACTAAATGGGGCCGTTAATAACTGCTTTGCTGTTCAATCTCCCCCTACCATTCTGTTTCCACTAGTGGCCAGCCAGGAAGCTCGCAAGCAATGGTGCTGGCCATTCCATTCGTCCCCCAGTATGTGGTCCTTAGACGTATACCATCTCTAAACCGGAGTCTCTCATACAACTATCACCACTATGATACCCTGGTACCTTTCCTCCATGAAACGTCATGGCCAGTATTCACCTGCCCATGTGGTAACAGCAGAGAATGTGGCGGCACAACTGCTGACAGGCTTGAGGTGAACCGATTGCTTTCATTCTGTCACAACTACACTTGCTGCTTGCATGCTTCCGAGCCCAGCTCAAAGCTCTTTACAGCTCAGGACCCCAATTTCTTCTGGAATGCCTCTTCCAATACGCCTCTCCCAGATGCTTAGACCTTCTTCTGAGGCCCTTCTCCAGGTCCCAAAACCGAGGGTGGCTTAGAGGGTAGGGAGAATGAGACAGACTTTTCGGTGGTGGCCCCCATTCTGTGGAATGCTCTCCCCAGGCATGGTCACCTTTGTTGATATCTTTTCAGCACCAGGTAAAAATTTGTCTCTTTTCCCAGGTTTTTAATAAGAACTAAAATCATGTTGTTTTGTTACTAGTGTGCTGCCAAAGCTTCCTACTGGTCCCCCCCGCCCCCCGTTTCTGATGGAATAGTGTATTTATATTTATGTAAATTGCTTGGAGACCTCCGGGTAACAAGGAACTATTAAGTCTGAATTAATGATACAGTGGTACTTTGGTTGTTGAACTTAATCCGTTCGATTCCCGTTAACAGTTCAAAAACCAAGGCGTGGCTTCCGATTGGCTGCAGGAGCTTCCTGCATCCAATCGGAAGCCGCGGAAGCCCCATCGGCGGTTCGGCTTCAGAAAAACGTTCGCAAACTGGAACACTAACTTCCGGGTTTGCAGCGTTCGGGAGCCAAGACGTTCGGCAACCAAGGTACCACTGTAATAATAATGAATTAATAGATTAAACCTGCTGCAATAAGTCTCATCGTGTTTTAAAGCCATCCATCCTCAGATCCCACGTGTGGAATAATAGTGGTTTGCCTCAAAGATCTGAGGGCAGGATAAGCACAATAAATGTTTTGCAGCACTTTGGATAAGGAAGAGGTTGCTGGCAAATGATCAACATGACATACCATCAATGCTACGAAAATCCAGTAGGTAAGTCCTACTGTCCACCTGGTATAACTGGAGGCTCATTTTGGAATACGTGCCGGTCACTGGATTCTTCCTTCGAACACGCAAATAGTATGGATTCACAACCTAGGAAACAAAGTCGAAAGTTAAAATCCCACCCTATTTTTTCTTCTAATTAAGGAACTCCCAAAACAGTAATGGATAGGTTGACGCCAATGAAAATAGACATGACAAGTCCACCGAGTTGGGATTCAACCCTACGCCTATTTTTGTAACTTCCTTTTCAAACCACCGTCTGTTAACAGAAAGTAATCATCTCACCTTCCACTCGTAATCCAGCTGTTTGATTGCTCGACAAACTTCTGCCATGATGTCGTTGGGTCGACTCTGACTCCGGATTCCCAAATGCCACTTAGCTCTCCTGACCCCTTGATGTTTGGACTTCTGTGGGTTTAGCTCGTCGAGCGTATGGCGTTGCCTTGGCGTTTCAGCCACTAAAAATGGCACTCTTTCGGGGTGGGGGCGGGAGAAGTGATCATCGAGAAAGGAATCTGGTGGGCTCGTAGCCAAATAGAAGTCTTTTGCTTCATTCATTATTCTTCGGTTATCTATAATCAGGTGGTAGGCGACTGCTAAAGGATCCTGGTGGTTCCGGTTGTACAGGCAGCCCAGCACCTCCTCCTCTGTGCATTCAAATTTATCGCAGACCTCTTTTAAGGCTTCGTCGTCAATCATTGTTGAACTGTAAGACGGGTCCTCGGGAAAGAGGTACTTGGGGAGGTCTTGCTTGAACCATTCGTGTTCCCTAGATGCAAAACGATCCAGTCATTTCAAAAGCTAATTGGTGTATTAGCTAGAAAGCCTATTATCAACAAAACATTGCAAACACGGATTTACTTAGACTGACTCAGCAGTTTAGGAACTTTCAGTTCTCACTTTGCAGATGGAATTTGATGTGGCTCACAGCAGAACGCTGTGATACCGTAATTGCTGCAACTGTGGCCAAAGTAGTCATCAGGCTAGGATATAAGCCTTTTTAGTATTCTCTCCACCCAACATACACCTTCTAGCTAATGCTTCTTACAGAGTCTAAACATGAGTACTTCTCTTAAACTGCAATCCTAACCATGTCTATTCAAACGGGGCTTATTCCCCATTCTAAGTGGGGCAGCACTCCTTCATCTCATATTGAGTTGTGTCTGATTGGATTCAATTCAGAGTAGCCCCACTGAAATTAATGGACCTAAGTTAGTCATGTCCAGCCATCTCAGTGGGTCTACTCTTGAGTATGACTGATGTAGGATACAACTTATCATCTCTGACAGATATTTAAAAGTGAAGCTGGAATAAGATACAACACTCTGTTCACAACTTGATTTAAAACTGACTTAATCTTTTCTACATATTTTATGAGTCGATTTTCCTGTTATTTAAAACTTATGCTCTTGTACTTGAATAGTGGTTGCAAAACGTTTGAATTACAATGAAATCTAATATAAAAATCAACATATGATAAAGCTAAATATACTGTAGGGACTTATTACTATAACTAAGAAAATGCAAAAGCAAAGAAATGAATCCTGCAAATACTGAATAGGAAGCTATTCAAACCTCTAGGAAATTAAAATGAAGGTTGTATTAAATCTATTTTATAATACACTAGCACAAAAATTTAGAAAAAGGGGTGCGTCCTGGTCTATATTTTATTTTTTACTTCAAGTGAAAAATACCTTATGTCTCTGATTGTAGCTCTCTTCATGGGATCCACCTGCAGCATGTGTTTCAAAAGGCTAATTACTGCTGGGTTCAGGTACTGAGGCGTATAAAAGATACCATCACATATCTTCTTAAAAAGAGTTGGCACATGATCATCATCGAATGGAAGTGTTCCACATAACAAAGCATAGAGAATAACTCCACTGCTCCATATATCCACTTCAGGACCTGCGTATAACCTGAAAAATGAAGCTCATAATTAAATTTTGTTCAGGTAACACATACACAAAGCACTTCTTCATCTGGTTTGTCAGTCATTCAGCAATTAATGGAAAAGACTACACATAGCACTAAAATTCAATATGCTTTTAACTGTTGCTATAAAATGGACCAAAAAAAGTGTGGTGAACTTTTAGCTAGCTACCATGTCTATGTCAAGAACCTGGTTAGAAGCAAGCCCTGGTTATTCATAACCATGGCTACTATTTGTCTCCCTGCTTTTTCTGTAAATGGATGCCTCTGTTGGCATCACAGTGCTAAGAATATCACCCAATACACTTCCCACTAAGGCAGAATTGATAAAACCAAAACCACATTGCGATAATTTAAATTCATATGGCAAAGCCTGAAAACCCTCCTAGGATCATGGTCACCTTGGTTCTTAAGACACCGAAATTATTTTCCCAAGCATGCTGCAAAGATATGAGTTTATCATCTTCATTAAAGCCAAGAGCTTCCACATTTCCAACAAAGCTGAATGACTAAAACTGGCAAACTGTTGTTTTTTTAACCACTTGGACAAGTTATAGGCAGTGTTAGGATGACTGTATCATGTTGGACTGCACCAGTTGGACTGCCCTCCTGACAATGGCATGATGAAGGGGCCGGTTAGGGCATTGGCATGGTTGGGTACAGCAGTGTGAGCAATGAATGGCTCCCATGGTGCACCTGTGCACCCCCCAACATCACTGCTATCCTGCTCCTACTTCATTCTAATAAGTTGTAGTGATGCCACTGTTTGCAGGACGACTCCATGGAGGATACAAGTTACCTAGCATGCATGCAGCCCCTCCATTTTCATTTCACATAAACAAGCCAGAAGTCTTGCAGTTAACTGTATTTTCCCAGTTTGGACAAAATGGTTTGTGTAAAAGGGAGAAATGGAATGGCTGCATGTGCAGCCAAAGGCTCATATTCAGATCTTGGCTTATTATGATATGACTGTCCAAATGCCAACCCCCCGAGAAGGTCTTATACATAGCAAGCATTGAAAGGAACCAAAAGAAGTCACTAAAGTCAGACATTTCAAGTTTCCAAACCTGGAAGTTCAGCAATCCACCTTGCGGCTTTAACACTGAAGAGCAGGGCTTTGTTTTTGACAATACATATTATACATTTATCCAAGAAGAGAAACTACCTTCCTGAAATTACTTCTGGAGCAGCATAGTTAGGAGAACCACAGCTTGTTCTTAAAAATTCTCCATCTGACATCATATTTGAGAGGCCTGAAAATGCACAAAAGTTCAAATGAAGAGGACGAGCCCCAGACAATTAACATACATTAAAGCCTCTCACAGTGCTAAAAAAATTATTGGCCTACCTGCACACTGTTACCTGGGCTTATAAATTACAGGCAGGAAAAATAAAATGATGACACCAAACATACAATAATGTAAAGAAATAGGTTTTATGGTTGTAATCTGAACAGAAATTATACACAACAGGGTAAATGAGTCCCACCCTGCCCCCCAAGCTAAAGTTTTAGGAAAAACTGAATTGGCTATTTTGAGGTTTGTACCAGAATGTGGCAAGACCAAGAATTCTGATGGGAGTTTAAGAAAACAAAACAGCAGCTGTGTCCCAGAAGATATGGAGGAAATGTTCCTCTGCATCAGTTTTAAGAACTTGCTAATACAATACAATACAATACAATTAATAAGAAACTCAATCGGAAACTAATGACAAGCGTATTTTATAGACGTCACATCCAAACTTCAAATCACAGGATGATATCCAGCTAAGTGGTGGCCAAACTTGGCACTCCAGCTGGTTTTAGACTACAACTCCCATCATCTCTAGCTAACAGGACCAGTGGCCAGGGATGATGGGAACTGTAGACCCAAAACAGCTGGAGGGCTAAGTCTGGCCACCACTGATAAGACAAACCCTGAGTAGACCACTGAAGTCCACTGATTTCAATGAGCCTACTCTGAGAATGACTTAACATTGGACCCATAAAGAGGAAATGCTGTTTCTTGTACCCTTCACATAAAGAACAGAGATATCATGCTTCTATCATTCATTGCTAAGTCTCCTTCAGATACATCATGCTTCTCAAGTGTGCGTAATTAGATCAAAAGGTACAGCTCTGCTGCGGTGACATGCAATGGTGGCACAGCACAAATGTGCAGGATCATCTCTGTAGCACAGCAAAGTGGGGAATCTCTGGCCCATGGGCCAAACCCGGCTCACCAGGGTTTCAAAGTAGCCATTTCCCCAAACCACACTCACCCATTCCACACCTGACGTCATATGTGATGTTAGGTATGAGGCAGGTAGGGATGCATTCGCCAGTTCACAAGTGTGTAGTTCCCAGTTGTATGGGAAGGCAGGCTTTGGCTCTACTGCCCAGCAGCAGCTGACGGGTGGTAAAGTTGAAGCCTGCCGGGTCAGCTGCAAAGGGCATGCAAACTGCTTTGTGCTGGGGTCTCCAAGCCCTCCACAGCCAGCTGGCTGTTGGGCCCTTGGGAACCACTGTGCAAGGGATTTTGGCAGGTAAGCAGGACAACCTACCTGTCAATCATCCAACAGCATAATGCTGTTCTGTGATTGGTGGGTGGGTTGTCCTGCCCACTGGTCAAAGTTGGCCTGCAGGGCTGTGGCCAGATAAGGATCTGGCCCACTGAGCCAAAAAGGTTCCCCACCTCTGTCAGAGCAGGACAGCTCATCTCCCCTTAAAGCCAGCCACAGGCAAATTACTTACTCTATTTGCAAAGGGCTGGCAGAAGGGGAAGGGCCATACATCAAGCAACAGAGAATATGCTTTGCATGCAGAAGTCTACAAGTTCAGTTTCCGGCCTCTCCAGCAGAAAAGGGGTGGGATATCTGCCTGGAAAAGCCATTGCCCGTGAGAGCAGATGCAGTGGGCCACTTGGGCAGCAATCCAGCTTGGGAGAAGGCAGCTCCTTGTGTTAATGCTGTTCTATACTGTATTTAATATTGGAAAGTTAAAACCACATTCTACTTTAAAAATAAATAAGCAAAGTTGCTTGCTGTCCCAAAAGTGTTTGGGCATTGAGACGTAGCAGTCCACCAGAGAGGAAAGATGCGGCAAGATGGTGAACCTCCAATTATACCGTACCTTTGAAATACCTAAATACTTTCATCAGAGACCTCAAAGCTGTTTACAAGGGCAGGTGCTAAAACACCATGGGAACAAAACCAATGCCAGGATTATGCAGCCATATATTCAAATTTATATGCCACAAATTTATATATGTAAGGACAATCCACAGAGCAGATGTTTGTGGATTTGCTTTCTCTAGACTCAGTTTTTCAAAAACCAAGGCAGCATACAAATAGCATGGAGATATGATATAATTAGGGTTTGGGGGGTGGGGCAGGCTCTTCTGTCTAGAAAACAGGTTCTTCACTAAAAGGATGGAGGGACTACAGGCTGACACAATGGGCGGCTGATGGTAAGTTGCCAATTCACATAGTGAAGCAGGGAAGACGGAGGGTGCAGTCTTACACACTTACCTGGGAGTAAGCCCCACTGTGGGAGTTTACTGCTGAGTAAACATGCATAGGACTGCACTGTTAAGGATGCAATGCTTGGGTTGCTTGGAATGTCCCCATGGAACTCGTGGGACTTACTACCAAGTTAACAAGCACAGGGGATTGGGCTACAAATTCACATTACATAAGCTTGGTCATAGCAAGTTTTGGCACTGGCTTTGATCCCATATAAATAGAAAATAAGGCAGAGTAAATAGGATTTAGTAAGACATTTGCTTTTCCTCTTGGGTGGTTTAATCACCAAGACGCATGTTGAGCGTTCAAATTTAAACCCAAAGTAAACAGTTTGCATTTAATTTCAAACAGCAATAGGCAAATATACAGAATGCACTGCAGTGTTATTTTTTTAATGCCACTGACTTTCACTAAAGTATATTATACTGAGGTTTTTTAATACAAAATGGGAGCATCATCTGGGTGTAGAAGCTAATTTTCCCCATCTGTTAGTCTATATAGAATTAAACAATTTTACCTAGTGAAGGAGACTAATTATTGAGCTGTTGAATCACCGCTTGGCATTTTTTTGTTTTGTTCTTATTTGTTTTAGTTACCATTTTTTCTGCTGAAATTTTCAAACAATGTATTTTGTTAATTAAAAAAATAATAATACAAACAGCAGCAGTATTGAGCTAAATGTTTCCTAAATGGGTAGAGCCCCAAAGGAGAAGGATGCCTCGATAGCATTTTTCTGCAGTGTTCCAACAGAAAGAATTGCCCCCGAAGAAAGAAAAGAATCGATGCATTTTAGAA
This sequence comes from Darevskia mixta, assembly GCA_034641385.1. NCBI lineage: Eukaryota > Metazoa > Chordata > Lepidosauria > Squamata > Lacertidae > Darevskia > Darevskia mixta. The sequence goes on along the minus strand of JAWWNH010000062.1, from coordinate 902,513 downwards.
GTTAACAACTACAAAAAACTTGGAGGGCAGACCTTAAGAACCGTTCTTTCCTTTGCTTCCTAAATAGGCAAAGGAACACTTTAGTACCACAAGACACAGACCTCTGTTTAGTATCAGAGTTCAATGCAAGCACCAGGAACTCAGTACTACACAAATGTTCATTGTATACCAAAAAAATAAGAGACATTCATCAAAGGAAACCTACCAAAATCGGCAATCTTGGCATTCATGTGTGCGTCAAGCAGTACATTTTCAGGTTTCAAGTCTCTATGCACTACCATATGCCTATGGCAATAATCCACACCAGAAAGGATTTGCTGGAACAGACGTCTACTCTCCTTTTCATCAAGCTAACAAGAGAGGGGGGGAGGGGGGGAAACAAGAAAAGAGATACATTTTTAAACACACACACACACACACACACACACACACACACTGCAAGACATTTGAGCATTTCCAATTTATTAATGGCAGAGCATGTCAGCTTTGTAGCATTAGTATGACAAATATATTCCCTGTTTGGTTTGGTTTAAAAACAGGGTGGGGAGAAGAATGCTGGGGCGCAAAAGAAGTTGGAAAAGTTAAATAAGTCTTGCTTACTTAGTGGTGGTGGCAAGAGCTAGATTAAGAACTTTGCTGTCTCCAAAAAAAGAAAAAGAAAATCATTTGGTCCTTGAAAAGCGTATTTGTGTCAAAACCGATGTTTCATGATTCAGAAAACAGCTTCTTAGATGCTTTGTCACGTTGACTTTAATAAGGGTATCTAACATGGTTTAAAATGTCAACACACACACACAAATCCTCAACCTCTCCGACCCCCAACTAAACCAGACTCTTTTGAAAATGCGACACACTTTTAGCAACGCTAAAACGTGTTTCTGCTGTTTCCCTGGTGAACTTCACATATGAAAAGCTACCAATCATTCTGATAAAAAAATCAGAGGTCCATCAGTTCTCGCGCTTAAGGTGGCATTCTAAACAATGCCAAACATTGTTTGGTTTTGAAAACAATACTAAAGATCCCTTTGGGCAAAAACTCTGGTTCAGTATAAATATTGACGCCTTTTTGTCACTGACTAGACCAGTGATGGCTAACCTTGACACTCCAGATGTTTTGGGACTACAACTCCCATCATCCCTGACCACGGATCCTGTTAGCTAGGGATGATGGGAGTTGTAGTTCCAAAACATCTGGGGTGTCAAGGTTAGCCATCACTGGACTAGACCAAGATCAAAGATATCACACAAAGCTTCATCAGACCATACCTGCAGTTCTCATATGAACCTGGGCATCTTGACTGATTGTAGCTCTATGTTTGCAATGGAAATGGATACTTAAAGCTCCCCCCCCCCCAACAATGAAACCAATGGAAAAGCTCTTGCTCTCACAGGAGCTCAAATAAGCACAAGGAAAACACAATGGAAGCTGTCATATATACGGTCAGACTACTGCCCATCTTGCCCAGACTTTATCTGCCTGAATATGGCTAGCAGGTTCTCATGGCAAAGGCAGCCTCACACTTCTAATTGGAGATGCCAGGATTTGAACCTGGGACCTTCTGCATGCAAAACATGTACTCTTACCAGTGAGTTACAAGACCAAAGATCAGCCTTTATCCTTGAAGCTACAAGTTAGACTGCCGCCTAGCCAAATGCCTTTCCGTGCCGCTTCTTACCAGTGTGCAACCATTCATCCGTCTTACAAATATATCAATAACAAAGGGAAGGAAAAAGTTGCAGCCACAGATGCATGACTAAGTGTATTCACTAGTAGGAAAAAGAATGCCAGTCATTCTCCTTTCCTGTTCATTGTCCATTATTCTGCATCTGCTTCCAGGAGAATATATACATTGAGGAAAAATATACTTTGGAAGGTGATGGACTCTTCTTTACTGGAAGTTTTTAAACAGAGGTTGGATGGTCATCTGTCTGTGATTAGCTGTGATTCCTGCAATGCAGGGGGTCAAATGACATGACTCATGGGGTCCTTTCCAACTGTACAATTCTATGAAAAAGAACTGGCATATAATACTACTACTATTAGAAGAGTGGTGTTAATGAAGTACTTATTGAAGTACTTATTGTGGATACTTTCTTCAAAAGTTAACCCCAGAAACGGGGGGGGGGGGGGGAGAGAAACACCACTGCCATTTGTTTACATGTATGTGAACATTTTATGCATCCTATCACCCACTACTGCTGATCTACACAGTACCAGAGTTGATGGCATTTCTAAATAAGCCAGAGACTGGGTCCTAGAACTCAAGGTGGGCCGCTTTGCACAAATACATGGCCAATAAAAGTGATTGTGGGAACAAAGTAACAGGGGGTTAGAGAACAGTCCAGTCACTTGCTCTGTTCCGTGAACTGTGAAATTGCAACTTTCTAGAACAGAGAAAGTTCATATAAGCAGACTACTCCAATGTGCTACTTTTCGCATACTTCGCTTTCAACATCTAGTCTGAACCAACGAACTCACAATTCTGTGCAGCACCCCACCCAAGATTGAAAAATATAGGGAGGACTTCGAAAAAACTGGGTAGACTTACCCTTCCATTTTTACAGATGTAATCAAACAGTTCACCTCCTGAAACATATTCCATCACCATGAATATATCAGATGGGGTGCTGATAACTTGGTACCTGAGAAAGAAAATCTATTATTTTACTCACTGTATACACTTACTTGAGCCATACAAAGTGAGCAACTCTTCCAATTAAAGGGTGTGTATGAATGAGCAACCAAATAATACATGTGCTTATCTGGAAGTGAGGTTTCATCAGGTTCAATGGAGCTTACTTTCACATTCAGAGTGCGAAGGATTTGCCTCAGGCCTTTCCTTTACACATGCAGCTATCACAGGATTTTCTGAGTCAGTAAAAAATGCAGAGCAGACCTGTGGCACCTGGAGGGAATCCATGGTAGCTTTGATTGATGCCCCAGACTCCTGAAAGTCTTCAGTGACTGCTTTGGACTATCCTGGACCAAAGAAAATATGCAGTACTACTGTCTGGAGCTGGGGAAAACATTTCAACCACCAAGTCTATTTTACCACACATCACCAAAGAGGCAGTATGACTTGACTATGGCAAAAGCTTCCACAGCTAGGGACAGCATCAAAACAAGGATAGGAGATTCGGAGAAAGCAGGTTCTTGATCAACTAGGTTAAACACTGGATGGACTGTGTGTTGTAAAAGGCTGAGGCACATACAAGCAATGCAAATATACCACTCCCGGTGTTTTGAACCATGGTTACAAGATTTTTAGGGGAACTCAGGATCATGCAAGCCACCTCCCTGACCCTTGCCATACCTCACAAGACTCCCTCTGCCTTAACCGTGATGGTGCATCACATCAGCATTGAGTGTTACTGCTAAAGAAACCCCTTCTTAACATTGGAAGCTGCTTCAGATCCTGGCTGCAAACCCTGGTTAAGAGAGAATCCTGGATAAGGCTTGCGGAAGAAATTGGAATCAGAGGAAGGGAAGAGAGGAGAGTCTTATGGCCCCTGATCTTCTACGGTATGATCGGCTGCTTGCTGGTTTTGCTTTTTAGATTGCACTTTGTCTTGTTTATAGACACCACTTTTGTCTTATTTTGTACTGTGTCATTTTTGTGTAAGCCACCTTGTATACTTTTGTTAGAAAGATTGGGTATACGTTTAATTAAAAATCGTGATAGCGGCTCCTAAGACCTACTGCAGTTGCAACACAAGCAGGTAGTCAGAAGAGAGGGTACACACCGGAATAGGTAGGCATTTAACTGCTTGCCATGGGGTAACTGCATTACCTAGTACTAAAATACACCCCCCCCCACACACACACATATTCAAGCCTTGCTTCCATTGACTTCCCCAAGGGAGTTATTTTCCATCCTTGTTATTGTGCGACTAAAAAAGCCTTCACTCGACGTTTTAGCCAAGTGCCTTCCGGCTCCCTGTGAGTTATAAATGGTTGCTTGCCATGATTGGTTTATAGCACAAAGAAGAAACAAGAATCACACCAGAAAACCTGCCAACATTCATTTTGCCCATTGAACGGGAGAGCTCCGTTTCTCAAGGAACACCCAGCGTCAGAGAGATTATTCTTGAACGGAAACATCCGTGAACTTACAGCTTGATTATGTGCGGATGCCGGAAAAGCTTCAGGTTCTGAATCTCCCTGCGGATTTTCCCCACCACATCAAGGCTGCGAATCTTTTGCCTGTTCAAGATCTTCACGGCCACTTTGTGCCCAGTCAGCTCGTGTTTGCCAACTGAAAGAAAGAAAGAAAGAAAGAAAGAAAGAAAGAAAGAAAGAAAGAAAGAAAGAAAATGTTAGCCAGGGTTGGTAAATATTGCTTCAAAAAACTCCAGGGATCAAGGGGCTCTCATAGACACTATTTCATTGATGCTGTATCAGGTGCCTTCACCCTAAAAGAGGTTGGGGGAGGGGGCTTCTTTCAGATGACTTCACCTGAACAAAGGCAAACAACACTGCTTCCTTCTGCAGGAATTATTCAGCAGGACACACCTTACTTCCTGATCATTCACACACAGTTCTGCTTATTTACTATATACTGCCTTCCAGACAGAAGAAGAAGAAAAATGACCAGGCAAGTGAGAATTGCTGCCAATCAATCAAGCAGATAAGCTTTTGTAAACAGCAAGAGGGTCGCTTGATATGCAAAACCAAAACAAAACCAAAAACCAAATAGAAGGCAAGTGTGGGAAAAGATGGGGTCATAAAACAAAAGACTTTTGTGGGACAGTAACTTGCACAGACTTGGTTGCAAGACTGTTTGGGAGGAGCAATTTTTAAAAGGGCAAGAGAATGTACCTTGCAAACAGGGTCACAAGACATAGTCTATGGTTGAAACTAGCAACAGTTGTGTGTTGTTATGGGAGAGGTGCGGAGGGTAGTAAATTTCATTGCTGTGAAAGGAGGTGATTGGAGACAGTATAGTCCTATGGTTAAACATAGGTAAAGGGAAAGGTAAAGGGACCCCTGGCCATTAGGTCCAGTCGTGTCCAACTCTGGGGTTGCGGCACTCATCTCACTTTATTGGCCGAGAGCCGGCGTACAGCTTCCGGGTCATGTGGCCAGCATGACAAAGCCACTTCTGGCGAACCAGAGCAGCGCACGGAAACACCGTTTACCTTCCCGCCGGAGTGGTACCTATTTATCTACTTGCACTTTGACGTGCTTTCGAACTGCTAGGTGGGCAGAAGCTGGGACCGAGCAACGGGAGCTCACCCCGTCGCAGGGATTCAACCCGCCGACCTTCTGATCAGCAAGCCCTAGGCTCTGTGGTTTAACCCACAGCGCCACCTGGGTCCCCCATGGTTAAACATAGGAAATGGTTATTTAAGAACTTGCCCCATCACAAACATTTAAAGGAAGAGTGGGAAGACATACTAGATCAGTTGGCTGCCAGGTCAGTTCTGAGCAAAATTCAGCGATGTGTTTAGAGCCCCAAACAGCTCGGGCCCCAAATATCTAAAATACCCTACAGACTTTCTCGGGTGTCAAAATGGGCAGAAGTGGCCCTCTTGGTAGCTTCACCACTCTCAGAGGTTTTTGGGAACAACCTGGGAGAGGGCATTCTCTATGGCAACCCCTATGTTGTAAAATCCTCTCTCCACAGAGGTGAACCTGGAACTTCCACTGCACAGCTTCTATTGTGTACTTAATCTTTCTCACTGATGCCTGAGAGATGTATTTGTAGGACCTACCCTATGATCCTGACTGCAAATTTTAATTGTAATTGAGGGAGGCAGGTTGCATTGCTGTGACCCACTCTGGCACCTTGTGGCGAAGGGTGGGTACGAAATCTAAATAAATATATAACAGCACCACAACCTATTTGCTATATCTGGTTCTCTTCGGTCAAAAACAGGTGGCTATCCCACTTAACCATGCCATCATTTTTCAGTAAATGTCACAAGTATCAACCAGCACTGCAGCCATTTTGCACCACACGCCAGATCCCACAGGCTAACAAATGGAAGTTGCCTCGTGCAAAGGGCCAAAGCAGAATTACAGGGGGAAATCCATGAGTATGGTCTTTCCATTGGGGGGGAGGGGTTTGTTGGTGGTTTTCCATCTAATAATTAGCAGTTCCGCAGGACTACTTCAAAGATCTGGGAAGTGGAGACAGTGGTGTCATTTTTCCAATCTAAATCACATACCTACAAACAAGCACAGAGGACCCCCCCCCCAAAAAAGAAAGCTATTAGCTCTATGGGGTGAAACTTAAACTCATGAGGCACCTATCCATTTTTCTCTGAGCAGCTACTAACAGTTTTGGCAATGGGAAAGGGTAAGTTAGAACGTCCCCTGGTATTCAAAGCAGACATGTGGGACTGCAAATCAATAAAAACTGGGCTATCCTGATCAGCGATCTTCCATATCATATCCAGTTTGGCTATAAACTGCTCGGCAGCTTGGAACACACAGATTATCATGGAAGCTTAGTTAAAGGGAAGCAAAGGAGTAGATGCTAAAAAGGTCAAATCTATACAAAAAACCTGGGGGTTATTTAATCCTCAATAGTTAAATGAAGCACATTACTAGCTGAACATTGGCCAGTTCTCATGTAACTCTAAGCCAAACCATGGCTTTCCTTGCTTGTGCTAACATGCAGGTTCTTGGAGCAAAGATCAGAGCACCTGAGCTCTTCCCTCAGTCCTGATCCTGCTGCGCTACCCAATCCTAAACCATGGCTTGACATAACCTAATGCCCAAACCAGGATTTGATGTTTGTCTTGCTGCAGACAAACCATGAGTGGTAAACCAGTAACAAACCTTGGTTAAACTGTATGGTTTCTCTGCAGCAAGGCAAACCACAGGCCCAGGTTCACATGTACCACAACCCCAAGCCATGGTTTAGTCTTGGGTAGTATAGCAGGACCAAAGGAAGACACAGCAATCATGATCTTTGCTCTGGAAATCCATTGTTTGCACGCTAAGGCATAGTTTGGTTTGCACATAATGCTAAGTCAAAGTCTGTGCCAAATGAAAAACAGAGTGTACTAAGAAGAAAAATACTGTGGTCTTAATGACTCAGAGAAAAGTGCCCTATTCAAAGGTATGAAAATCTATTATTGCTTTTTTCCTTTTAATGTTTGACCACTTATTTTGCTTAGACAGGAGTTCTGTGAAACAAAAAAGCTTCCAGCACACTTTGTAACACTTAGTTCATTAAGAGATGACACTGCCCCTCTTTTAGGATGGTGGTTCTGTTAATAATTTACCATCAATTAACACATCTTCACACAGGGAGGTAAGCCAAACAATCTAGATGTTTAACTATGTTATGTCCCGGAATATGTCCGCAAGGCTTCCCAGTGAGGTTTTAATGCCTGTGCCTGGTTTCAACTTACCTTCAGTATATGTTTTGCTACAGAGTCAGCAGGTTTGTGCAAGGGGGTCTCTAAGACACAGCACCATGCTGCAAACAAGTGCAATGAAGCATGAGAAAGAAATTGTGAAGCGTTCACATCACAACAACACTGGAGCGTTGTGGCCCAGTAATAAGAGCACATGATTTCCATGGAAAAGGGCTCTCTGTTCAATCCCTGGCATTTACTATGAAAAATACCTTAGTTAGTAGGTGCTGGGAAAGACCTCTGGAGAGCCACTCCCCGCCAGAGTACACCAGGGGTCCCCAGACTTTTGGGGCCTCAGGTACATTTGGAAATCTAAAAAACTGTTGTGGGCATCACACAATACCCATTTCCCAAAGGAAATACTGGTGATGCTGTGAAACGCCCCCCACCAAACAATGGCAAAACCCACACACTCCAAAACCAACAGAAGGAAACCCACCAACAAACAACTAAAAAATGCACCAAAAACCCAATCTTCAGTTTATTTGTTTTTGAAGGAACAGGTGACCAAGAGGGTGTCTGAAGGTGCTGTGATACCACAACTGAGATCTCAGGAGACCACAATGCTGAGTTACAAGGATAGATTCATTCACATGTCACAGTGAGCCATAATTCTATGTTGCAGAGGTAATGAAGAATCTTACTGGAACTTTTTCTCTCCTCTGTGCTAATGGTGTTATGTGCAGACCAGGGATTATGGTTTGTTTTGCTCCAACGAACCACAATTGGTAAAGTCCCTAGTGGCAAAAGATTTAGATGCAATGCAAAGCCAGGGATTGTGGTTTGTTTCTTACTGGAGTGAAGAGGGAGGGAGGGAGGGAGGGAGGGAGGGAGGGAGGGAGGCTTGTGCACAGCAAACGATGGTTTATGGCTTACCATGACATGCAAAAATGGTCTGAGGCAGATTGATACTTTCAGCGCCTATATAAAATATGCTTTCAGTGTGGAGAGTTAAGGTGAGGAAGCAGAGTCTTTTCAGCAAGTGGCGCCATTGCTATGTTAAGTTCTTCAATAAATTCCTCAAGCTAGCTCTTTTCCTTTGAAAAACCATTTTATTCCCAGAAACTTTTGAGAAATCTTATTGCCCATGATTAATATAGTTTTTAGGGTTTTACTGTTGTGTTTTACTGCATACACACACACACACACACACACACACACACACACACACACACACAGTGGTACCTCGGGTTACAAACGCTTCGGGTTACAGACTCCGCTAACCCGGAAGTACCGGTAGTACCTCGGGTTAAGAACTTTACCTCAGGATGAAAACAGAAATCGTGTGGCGGCAGTGGGAGGCCCCATTAGCTAAAGTAGTACCTCAGGTTAACAACGGGTTAGGTTAACAACGGACCTCCGGAACGAATTAAGTTTGTAACCAGCAGTGCACGGAAACGCCGTTTACCTTCCCGCCAGAGCGGTACCTATTTATCTACTTGCACTTTGACGTGCTTTTGAACTGCTAGGTGGGCAGGAGCTGGGACCGAGCAACGGGAGCTCACCCTGTCGCGGGGATTCGAACCGCCAACCTTCTGATTGGCAAGCCCTAGGCTCTGTGGTTTAACCCACAGCGCCACCCGCGTCCCAATAGATATATACAATATATGCATGGCCTGGGAGTTCTGGGGAGCAACTTTAGCAGGAACATAAGTGTGCAAGCATGAGAGAGAGAAAGAGAGAGAGAGAGAGAGAGAGAGAGAGAGAGAGAGAGACGCATTGATGCCTTTCAGATTAATTTTTCCTCTACATAAAAACCTGTATCATGTATGAAAGCAAATGCTCCAAAGCTTACCCACATTTGGCAAACACTCAAAGAACAAACAGGTTCTACCTGAAGTACTGTGGTTTTCAAGGACACACAGAACAAGGTACTTAGATGTGCTTGTTTACCATTAAATTCAATGTTTCAAAGTGGAATAGGGTTCCTAAGGTTCACCTAACTTTCGGTACCTATTCTACATGTTAGAAGTCTCCCCAAAACATCTACTGTGCAGCATTCCCCCCATCCCCCAGCTCCCAAATATTGCTGGATTCTATTCAATCCCAAGACCTATTTGATAAATATTCTACTAGAAAAGAATAGGAAAAGGAAGGCTACAATCAATTCTGAACAACCTGATGTAAAATTGGTATGTGTCCAGAAGGTGCCTTCTCTGACAGACAGCAACCCTCCAGGATCTCAGTCAGAGATTTTTTTATATCAACACTTGCCTCCGCCACCCAAATGTTTTGGATGAAAACTCCCATTATCCCTGACCTTTGACCATGCTGGCTGGGGCTGATGGAGGCTATCATCCAAAACATTGGGAGGCTGAGCTGCCTGATCCCTTTTTAACCGAAGATGTTAGGGATTGAAGGAGAGACATTCTGCATGCACAGCATACGCTCCGCGGTTGTGCTATGGCCCCTCCCTAATAAAGAGTACAAACACTAGCAAGTCAAACATAAAAACCGATTCAATTTTCCCATTTGAGAACACACACAGTTCAGTTCTTTATTCGACCGTCAGTCAGAAAAACACACACACATATCCAAGTGTTTGGGATGGAGGGGTGTATATTTTGTGTGTCTTTTTGCAATACAAAAAAACCCCAAAGCCTTGTATGTTAATCAACACATTATAGAGGCTCATGTAAAATGTATACCACAATTAGAGTTCAACTCATATCACAATAAAGATTTAAAAACATTTGTCTAACTGAAACTTAGAGCTACAAGGCTCATATGCCCAATTTGCACATCACTGTAAACTATGGACAGTAAACTCTGGTTTACAGTGGATAATCGTTTACCGTGAATGCAGATTTCCCCCTTTTGCTTCTCCCTTAAGCATGAGCAGCAGCAAACCAACCACAAACTCTGTTCTCTTGTCGGGCTCTCTAGTTTATTGGTAGGAGCTATATGGCGCAGCTTAATTTATAGACAAGATCACTCTCTAGAGCAGTGTTTCCCAACCAGTGTGCCTCCAGATGTTTTGGGACTACAATTCCCATCATCCCTGACCACTGGTATTGCTAGTGAGGGATGATGGGAGTTGTAGTCCCAAAACATCTGGAGGCACACTGGTTGAGAAACACTGCTCTAGAGGACCTACTATCAAGTCCTGAGATAAGTTGCTCATTTCCTCTGCAAACGGCCCTGATTTTTTAAAAAAATCATATGCACTTGGCCTCCCTATCCCAAGAGAGAAAATGTATGAGGAAGTTATGACGTGATGCATGAAAAATATGCTACATGGATTATCTGCACTGGTAAATGAAGCTGCAACTGCCAGAGCATGGCCAAATATTTAGATAAATAGAGAATGCCTTAAAATCAATAAGCAGCTTTTTTCCAATGGTGACTGTGAAACGTTGGCAAGGGAATATCTTTTTCTATACAGAACTGCTAATATGCTTTGACAGATGGAAAAATCAGAAGTCCTTTTCATCTCTCTTTCTGTTTTCCCTTTTGCATCAATTCTTTTTATATTCCTTCTTCTCCCCCCCCCCTTTTGTTTTTCTTGGTGTCCTCTATTCTGGGACTTTTATTGGGATTATATACACAGGAAGGTGATGGTTGGTTGGTGAAGGACCCTTTATGAGGGGCAGAGAAGGGAAGATCTCCCAGGGTGGGCAACTGGGAGAAGAAAGGAAAGCTCACCCCTTTCTGTGAGACGAGGGTTAAGATCGACCTTTAAGAGAGGACTCTGCATTTTATTTTCTCTTTCTCTTTTTGTTTTTATTTAGGTTACTTTTTCTTGTACTGTATTATGAAAAAACCTTAATAAAATATTATTGGGGCGGGGAGAGAACTGCTAATACGGAAGGAAAAAAACCACATCTCTTGGTGCCTAGTCACTCTTTGATCATTGGTATCTCCTCCCTCTTCACCTTCACAATTTCCTCTTACAGTTTCTCAAACAGAAAGCAATTTAGCTTTATTGTTCAGTTTCTGGAAGACCTCAGGACAAGCCAGGCAGCCAAACTAAATTTGCTAAATTGCAAGCTTTTAATACAAAGAGAGAGAGAGAACAAGAATCTCTGGTAAGCAGAAAGTGTTCAAAGGACCCGACAAAAAATTCATTGGCGACAGACAGTTGGCTGCTTCCACCTCTGGGACTGAATCGCAAAGTTCAAAGCAAGCTTGAAGAGTTCATAGCATTGCCTTGGTTTCTGTGGGAAAGAAAGAAAAGGCAAAGCAGACTTTCCTTCCTTATCCCATCAAGTTATTTCCTACACAAAGCAAGGACACAAAACACAGCTTTTCTCTAAAACCAGAACACAAGATACTCAGATGCAAAATTTTAACTACCAAAGTGAAGCAAGTTCAGTTAGCGTGCCTAATAAGTTCACAAAAGTTTACTAGTCCTCGTTTTTATTTTTATTAGCCTGCCTGGTCTCAAATGCCTGTGCTGGTCATACTGACAGGCTGCAATCCTAACTATGTCCACTGAGATGTCAGTCTCATTGAATTCATTGTGGCTTACTCCCAGGTAAATGGGATTCAGATTGCTAACGGATTTGGACAAGCAGGGAAGATTTTGAAGCCTGCCCACCAGGAAGGTGTTTTGTGTGTTTTTTAATAGCTCGCCTATTTATTTAATAGCACCACCTAGTTGAAAACATGAATCAAGTGGTTTAAAATGGCATAAACCTGGATTAAGGTGGGTTGAACCAGCGAGTCGCAGATTCTGAGGACTGAATTATGACAGCCAGTTTTCAGAGGTACTGTGTCCAAGTTTAAACAGAGGAGGAAAGTTAGCATTGCACTGTATTCACATTACTCCCAGTTCATCATACCATACATAAAGCACAGTAACAAAGCCTGATTTGATACTGGGATGGCTCAGCTGGTACAACATAAGACTCTTAATCTCAGGGTTGTGGGTTCGAGCCCCACATTGGGCAAAAGATTCACGCATTACAGGGGGTTGGACTAGATGACCCTCATGGTCCCTTCCAACTCTGCAATTCCATGATTCTATGATGCTTTGGAGAATATGTTTAGCCTGGCACATGGCCTGCACAACGAAGCCCAATTTCAACAAAAGTTTAAAAGCTGTGCGTAACAACTAGATGAGAAAACAGTAATCCTAGAACATGAGTATTATTTCTCATAACAAAGCGTGGGCAGAATATGATTCAAGAACCACAAAACATAGCAGTACCGTTGTCCCGGGTCAAAATAGTAGCCTTGAGAAGACTAGGTCTTGCACTGTTATGAAACATAAAGCATACAGCACAGCATGCTATAAACGATGATAGCAAGAGGCCTTGGGGGGGGGGGTGGATTAGCCAGCCAGGATTTCTATGTGGGCTATGGTTCTTCAGCAACTCAAGCAGGTTATTATTATTTTTAAATTTTATAGATCACCTTACCAGTTATGCAACTGCCCAGGGCAGTGCAGAGACTATAAACACATACAATAAAACCAGTAACAACTATCATTATCATCAGGCTATCAGCTCACTCTAAAACTAGCAGCTAAAATGTCAATAATTTCAAAGGTCGGGCAAAACGCATTGGCTTCTGTCATTTCCCTAAGGGCAAGGTAGAGTGGCTGTTCCAATGCCACTGAGATACAACAGGAAAGGTAAGTATCATGTACCTTCCTGGAACAAGCCTCCCTACCAAATGGAACAGAGACCATCACCTTCAGGTCCATAAACATTTATTTCCACAACATCTACAGCCCATCCGCTGTGAAAGCTGACATGCTGAGGGATTAGCAGGGCAATAAAATAATCAGATTATTTTCTTTTCTGCCCCAGTGGGTTCTAAGCTTATTTCGCAATGTGAAACCTTTGGAAGGAGACCGGGGCGGGGGGCGGACTCCACGTTTCTACATAAAGTTACACTCACATGTACACATGTGGGATTCACCTCCAGGTAAATATGCACAGGTTCAGGCTGTGTGTGAAAGCACCAGCAGGAGACAACATCTACCCACCAGGAAAACACCACTTTACAGAAGACAAATGGGATGTGCAACAAAATGTTGCTGTATACAACATGCCGGTCTGGGATATTCCACTCTATTCCCCTTCCTCCCATTTTCCCCCACCCTGCCCCATATAATTAGTCAGTATTCCATGTCCACTGAGCACATTCGAACCATACAGGGCCCCTTTCCCCAACCCAGATATGTACTTCTGCAAATCTCAGGGCTCCCCAAACCTGCTGACACTTCCCTCTTGGATGTGGATGGTATCACGTAAGGAACATTATTCCGAGAACTGAAATTGCTTTTAGTATAGAGGGGACGGAGCAGAGATAGGCAGCTTCCAAACTCTCAGGGGCTGTGCTACCCTAGAGCACAGGGGTCAAACAACCCAACCCACATGCATATCATAAGGGTCTTGAGAAAAACTGGTACAACCAGAAGTAACTTCACAGGAACGTAATGCAGTAACCCTACTAAGAGATCATCAACAGGATTGCAAAGGAGCAAAAGTCCCTCCCCAAAGCTCTGCTCACCAAGTAGATCTGCTGCTGCCCCTTGTCTTAACTGAGTATTGCTCCTTTTTCTGCGAGAGAGAAGTGGGGGGGAAAACCTTAAACCACACCTTGAATCAAATTTGGCAGGACTGCTGGGAGCCTCATAAAGTTATTTCAGGCACTTTATGGCCTGCAGACTTTAAGCTGGCCACCTCCGATATGGAGTACAGAACAGAAAATAATAGACTCTGGAGGAAGATGATCTTGTTTTAAAACAGAAAGACTATATTACCAGTTATGTTCTGAGGCTGCTAGGAACACAGGAAGTTGCCATAGCAAGTCAGATCACATAGGCAAACTCGCCCCTCCAGATGTTTTGGGACTACAACTCCCATCATCCCTAGCTAACAGGACCAGTGGTCAGGGATGATGGGAGTTGTAGTCCCAAAACATCTGGAGGGCTGAGTTTGCCTATGCCTGATCTAGCTCAATATTGTCTATGGCGATCAGCATAGACTCTCCAGAGTTTCAGACTGGGGGTCTCTCCCAGCCCTACTTGGAGATGCTGGGTCCTTCTGCATGCAAACCAGATGTTCTGCTACCTTCTGCATGCAAAGCAGATGTTCTGCCACTGAAATGCGGCCCTTCCTGCTGAACCACATAGCTCTTGAAGGTCTCCAGCTCTTACTAAACATGATCAGCACTCGAAATTAGCTAGCACATTTTGCAACGGGGGATTGTCAGAATGCAAGCACTTCCAGAAGTCTTGTTGCCATGTAGGGCGAATGAGACTTGATAAAATTGCCACCGATGCCACAGAGGGCATGGGAGGAGAAATGCCTCCCTGTCCAACTCCAAAGTAAGAACACTACAATGCAGTGAAGTACAGTGGTACCTCAGGTTACAGACGCTTCAGGTTACAGACTCCACTAACCCTGAAGTAGTACCTCGGGTTAAGAACTTTTTTTCAGGATGAGAACAGAAATCGCGGCGCGGCGGCAACAGGAGGCCCCATTAGCGAAAGCACGCCTCAGGTTAAGAACAGCTTTAGAACGAATTAAGTTCTTAACCCGAGGTACCACTGTACCGCTCCCCCTGCCACAGCGCGAGTTACTCTTGTAAAAAGGACAAAATAGCGACTAGACTTTCTGTTTTTGTGCCCGTAACCTAGGTTCCAGGAGGCATGTGGCAAATAATTTTCAATCCAAGTTTCTAAGACTGTAAGTGAATGTAGTGCTATGCAACTGTCATGCAAGGCCCAACAGGACTGAAAACTCCCTGAACACCTCCCTGAAGGTGCTCGGTGCTCCTAAAGATTTAGTTTTGGGCCAAAGAATTTAAGTAATTGCCAAGCTCTAATTAACATGGGCTGGGTTGACAGTGAAATTCTCAGTAAAACGGTTGTGCAATGTGGAAGAAAATTATTTCCTTGCCGATAACTGCTTTCTTTTTTGCAACAGGGAACAAGACCTCACCCAGATGTAATTGGGCTGCAATTTCCTGTGAAGATACACAGGAAAAGAACAAAGCATCTGCTGCATGCTATCCAAATATTCACGTGATGATTCTGATTCCATCAGCTGTTCAAGCCCCAAAATAAAAATGCTTGAAAGCCTGCTGGAAAAGACAGGGTAAAAAGTTCCACAAATACATACATGTATGCATGACCTCAACACACACTTACATTTCTGAAAGGCCCCCTCAGTGATCCTTTACACAAGAGGACTATCAACTGAGGAATAACAACTCAGTTATTACCACACCAACATTCTCCCCTCTTATGTCAATTCAGCTCTGCTAGTATTAGTCAGAGATGCTGGAACAGCATTAGAAATTGGCATTTTGATTCGTACATTTAGTGATTCATCCGACTGAAAATCCTGTCTCAGACAGCAGTAAGCAAAACAGCAGATGCTTAATATATTTCTTAGAATTGCCCACAGAGCAATTGCTGCAAGAGAGATAATTTCTCCACTGAGGTGTGCATTAACAGCTTATACCACCTTTAAAATAAATTTTAAAAGCTACAAGGCGGGCATGTTACAGACATTGTTCCAGTTCTGTTTGTTTTAAAACAGGTCTGACAATTATTTGACTTATTAATGGTATCAAACTAATCCCACCTGCATATATCCGGAATACAAATGGATACCTGCTTTTAGTAACTTCATGAGAAGACTGAAAATAGGTTGCAAAATGCTATTCTAAGTCTGCAACCCTATGCACAACTTCATGGAAATAAATGTCATCCAACTTCTCCAAATTTCTACATAAATGTGCATGGGAGGTTCAAGCTGCAAGGCCTTGTTGACTAGCTAGAGCACATTGCAGTTACACAGCAAGTACTGAATGAGAAAGAAAAGAAACAACCTGGGATGGGACTTTGATTTTATGTTCATCTTCGATAATCACCTAATCCATCACAATTATTACTTTTAGCAATTGCCTTACAAGGTCCTCAAGATTGAAAATCACAATTCATTAGCTCCTAAACTTGGTTGATGCACATTATACAGTCTTAATGTCTACTATTCTGTTAGCACAGCCCTGATTACAAAGTATTCCACTCTAGTAAAGGTAAAGGTAAAGGTACCCCTGACCCTTAGGTCCAGTCGTGGACGACTCTGGGTTGCACGCTCATCTCGCTCTATAGGCGGAGGGAGCCGGCGTTTTTGTCCGCAGACAGCTTCCAGGTCATGTGGCCAGCATGACTAAGCCACTTCTGAAGAACCAGAGCAGCGCACGGAAACGCCGTTTACCTTCCCGCCAGAGCGGTACCTATTTATCTACTTGCACTTGACGTGCTTTCGAACTGCTAGGTGGGCAGGAGCTGGGACCAAACAACAGGCGCTCACCCCATTGCGGGGATTCGAACCGCCGACCTTCTGATCGGCAAGTCCTAGGCTCTGTGGTTTAGACCAGTGTTTCCCAACCTTGGGCCTCCAGATGTTTTGGGACTACAACTCCCATCATCCCTCGCTAGCAAGACCAGTGGTCAGGGATGATGGGAATTGTAGTCCCAAAACATCTGGAGGCACAAGGTTGGGAAACACTGGTTTAGACCACAGTGCCACCTGCGTCTCATTCCATTCTAGTATATGCGTCCAAATTAGGCAATGCCATTTATTTGGCCAATGCATTCTGAACAAGTGACACAGAACTTTGTCGGACAGACTAGAAAGCCAGTCAGTGCTCAGCGACAAAACAGTACCAGTTCAAAGTCTACTGTCAAGCAAACATAATAAAGAGCAAACTACTGTTTTGAATATTTCTGTGCAATTTAGCAACAGTAAGAAGATTCATTAACAGCTTTTTAACGCTGCTTGCAAATACATGCAGAACCTTCTGCAGAGTAGGTCAATAAGTCATTTTAGCAAGCAGTTGGAAAAGGTATCTGCACCTTATCTTTTTCAAGACAGAACAGTTGGGCAAACAGCTGAGAGTATCTTCCTCTACATTGTCCCAGCAAATGAAGAGTGATCATCTGCTGTGTGGAAAGCTCTTTTTGTCAGATAGTAGGTGCCAACAGATCACAGCTACTTACTAATGCAAGCAAAACTTTAATGTGCAATTGTGCAAGATTTATTCAGTTGCATCTGGTAAGCAGTCAGCCACCAGTCCCTGAAGAAAATGGTTTGCCACAGTCTCTTATGCTCTTGCAACCTCCAAGATCTATTCCTGTAGAGGTAGTGCTCTCTAACCGAGGTGCAAACAGATACAAAATTCTACCATCCAATTGCTTGCCAGAATCATGCAAAGAAGACACACTGCTCTCGTTCGCACATCACTTTTAAATATAGCTAACCTTATGGTTGCCATGCAACTGAGAGCTAAGCAACTGTTTGGCTTAGAAGTCTGAACTGAAGCACATGGTTAGTCTCTGTCAAACAAACCATGACTCTGGGTTTGGACACATTAACCCAAGACATGGCTTAGTTCTTGATAGCACAGGAGCAGCGGAGAAATGAAAAGGCAGCAATTTTTTTCCTATTTACACCAGCATGCTTTAAGCTGTGTAGTTAAGCTTAACAGTGGTTTAAAGTGATGTCTGAACCGGGTGATTATCACTTTGGATCACCTACACTTTGACTAATTCAAGATTAAATGGTCCGCCCCCGCCATTTAATGGATCCAAATGGTTTTCAGAGAGTGGTAGGGGATGCTTTATCCCATGCTGATGGCCTTTCAGCTGATTCCCTGGTGACCCGCTGGAATGTGGAGTTAACCAGGGCTATTGACTGTTTGGCTCCGAAGCGCCCTCTCCGATTGCATGGAGCCCGGACAACCCCGTGGTTTTCCCCAGATCTGAGGGCAATGAAACAATCATTGAGACGGCTAGAGCGCCGGTGGCGGATAACTCATTTTGAATCTGACCGGACACGGGCTAGAGCTCAACGTCAAGCCTACCAAGTGGCGGTAGCGACGGCGAAGACTTTCTTCACCGCCTCTATTGCAGTGTTTCTCAACCTCCTCGGGGCAACGGCACACCTGTCCCAGGGAAAAAATCTCGCGGCACACCACCACCACATGCACCCCGCCCCCCCCCCCGCCCCGGGGGGCGGGGTGTCCGCGCGCCCTGGCGGGAGGGAGGGGAAGGACCCAGGCAGGCGAAAACAGAGCGGGAGATCGGCGACCGCGGCGGGCCAGGCGCCCGCCCCCCTCCGCCTCCCGCGCCCAGCCCCCCGGCAGCACCTCCACCCGGCCCCGAGCGAGCCCGGTGGCACCGGCACCTCCCGCCCGCAACCGGGGCAGCAGAGGCAGCGGGCGAAGCGCCCGGCAGCCCCGGCGAAGGCGGCGGTCGGCGAGCGGGAAGCGGAGCCGAGGCGACGCCAGCCCGGACCGACCCGGAAGCCGAAGCGGCCCAGGGCGGCACAGCAGCCGGTGTCTTCCCGCGGCACAGCAGCCGGTGTCTTGCGGCACACTACTGTTGAAAAACGCTGTCTTGCGGCACACCGGTGAAAAACGGTGTCTTGCGGCACACCGGTTGAAAAACGCTGCTCTATTGCATCTGCAGAAAACAGCAGCAGGAGACTTTTTCAGGTGGTCCGCAATTTAGCGGAACCCCCTGCTCCATCAGGGCTCAGTACGGGCCACATGATCTCCTGCAATGATTTTGCAAAGTTTTTTTCAGATAAAGTCGCTCAGATTCGGGAAGAGGTAGACTCCACCGTGGGAGCAGGGCCGGGGCGGGAGAGTGCTAGAGTCCTATCTAGTCCGGTTGTGTGGGATCAATTCCAATCTGTTACCTCCGAGGATGTGGACAGGCTGCTTGGACGAGTGAAACCAACCACCTGTCTCTTTGATCCTTGCCCATCCTGGCTTATAAAAGCTAGCCGGGAAGGGCTGGGCGATGGGCTTTGTGGGGTGGTGAATGCTTCTCTCTGCAAGGGAGCCTTCCCAGACCCGCTAAAAGAGGCGGTTATTAAACCGCTTCTTAAAAAACCATCTTTAGATGCGGCCAATATGGCCAACTATCGCCCAGTCTAAAATCTTCCATTCTTGGGCAAGGTGATTGAGCGAGTGGTTGCTGAACAACTCCAGGCACGCCTGGAAGAAGCGGACCATTTGGATCCCTTCCAGTCAGGATACAGACCTCATCATGGGACTGAAACTGCCTTGATCACACTGGTCGGTGATCTCCAGCGGACTAGGGACAAAGGTGAGAGCTGTTTCCTAGTTCTGCTGGATCTCTCAGCGGCTTTTGACACCATCGACCATGGCATCCTTCTGGATCGTCTGGAGGGGTTGGGAGCTGGGGGCACTGTTATACAGTGCTTCTGCTCCTTCCTCCTGGGCCGTGTTCAGAAAGTGGTGGTGGGGGATGAGTGTTCAGACCCCTGGGCTCTCACTTGTGGGGTACCTCACGGTTCTGTCCTCTCCCCCATGCTTTTCAACATCTATATGCAGCCGCTGGGAGAAATCATCAGGGGGGTTGGGCTGGGTGTTCATCAGTATGTGGATGTTACCCAGCTCTACCTCTCTTTCAAATCAGAACCAGTGAAGGTGGTGAAGGTCCTGTGTGAGTGTCTGGAGGCGGTTGGAGGATGGATGGCGGCTAACAGATTGAGGTTGAATCCTGACAAGACAGAAGTACTCTTTTTGAGGGACATGAGGCAGGCAGGTGTGGAGGACTCCCTGGCCCTTAATGGGGTAGCTGTGCCCCTGAAGGACCAGGTGCGCAGCCTGGAAGTCATTCTGGACTCACAGCTGTCCATGGAGGTGCTGGTCAATTCTGTGTCCAGGGCAGCTGTCTACCAGCTCCATCTGGTACGCAGGCTGAGACCCTACCTGCCCGCAGACTGTCTCGCCAGAGTGGTGTATGCTCTGGTTATCTCTCGCTTGGACTACTGCAATGCGCTCTACGTGGGGCTACCTTTGAAGGTGACCCGGAAACTACAACTAATCCAGAATGCGGCAGCTAGACACCAGCTAGACTGGGAGCGGCCACCGAGACCATATAACACCGGTCTTGAAAGACCTACATTGGCTCCCAGTACGTTTCCGAGCACAATTCAAAGCGTTGGTGCTGACCTTTAAAGCCCTAAATGGCTTCGGTCCAGTATACCTGAAGGAGCGTCTCCAACCCCATTGTTCTGTCCGGACACTGAGGTCCAGTGCCCAAGGTTTTCTGGCGGTTCCCTCATTACGAGAAGCCAAATTACAGGGAACCAGGCAGAGGGCCTTCTCGGTAGTGGCACCCGCCCTGTGGAACGCCCTCCCACCAGATGTCAAAGAGAAGGACAACTACCAGACTTTTAGAAGACATCTGAAGGCAGCCCTGTTCAGGGAGGCTTTTAACGTTTAATAGATTATTGCATTTTAATGTTCTGTTGGAAGCCGCCCAGAGTGGCTGGGGAAACCCAGCCAGATGGGCGGGGTATAAATAATAAATTATTATTATTATTATTATTATTATTATTATTATTATTATAATCAGATACTAGTTCCGATTACCTTCAGAGCATGAAATCAGCAGGGCCACTATATTTGAGGAAACGTTTCCCCCCATGAGCTTCCGGAGGAGCACTGATCCAGGTATCATCCTAACGGGAGGTTAAATAAGGGCCATCCCAAGCCAACAAGCAGTACAGAAAGCTATCTTGAGAGTCAAAATTCAAGAGGTAACATGTTATGAAAAGCTATCAAGGGACAATAAAACATCCTCTGATTAGCCTTATAGGAAGAGAATCTCTCCATGTTTCCACTTGAAAACACCCTTGAGGAGGAAAGCAAAACACTCCACCCACAATTTGAAGAAAGAGGAATGTGATGCAACAAAGTTAATTTTTATCAAAATAAAGCGATGCCTGGGTTAATCCATCAGCTAGCTAACCATGGTCTGGCTGCTGGGGCCATTCCTTGGGATCACACTCTCACTCCTATGTTCCAGATCCCCTCCCTCACTTCCTGGTTCAAGAAAACTATGACTTCTAACTCGCCTGGCTGAAATGCAAAAGCAGGAACCGGGAAGCAAGGGAGGGAACTGAAGCATGCAAGGATGGAGCGAAGGAGCCTGAAGTACAATCCCAAGGGCCAAATCGTTGTCTAATTGTTACAAGTGGGTGATGAGGCTGGACACTTTCTGGCAACACCATAATTTTAGAATATGTTCCCAAAGAGGGTCTGCCAGACTACAAAACTATTAGGATTATAAAGACAAACCAAATCCTCATTTATTTCAGCTAGTTTCAAATGTACAACTACCTACCTTGCCTTTATTATTTTAATGTGCGTAATTATTTTATGATGCTGAGTTAATTACTGTGGCATCTGTATCTGTTTTGTTTATCCCTCC
Organism: Darevskia mixta; assembly: GCA_034641385.1. Classification (NCBI taxonomy): domain Eukaryota; kingdom Metazoa; phylum Chordata; class Lepidosauria; order Squamata; family Lacertidae; genus Darevskia; species Darevskia mixta. The sequence goes on along the minus strand of JAWWNH010000062.1, from coordinate 880,924 downwards.
AGGTCATTTCTTTTGTGAAGCCCCTGAGACTTGCATCTAAGTAAACATGATTAAGATTGGCTTGTAAGATCCAAGACCCCATTAGCAATAAATGGTGATTTTAGAGGGATTTTTTTTTTTTTTTTTGGCAAGAAGTAACAGAGAAACAAATTCCACCCTTGCCAGCTTTTAGTAAGAACATCATGAACTTGAGATTCCATGTATACACATCAATCACCTCGGCTTTAGCACTCATAACTAGCCTGTTCTTTTTAGAAAGAATTTAGACTGTTGATTACTGCTGCAAAGTTTTCCAGACAGAGAACAATTCTCTACCTGGCCATATTTACCAACACTCTTATTTTAACATATCACTTTCAGGACAGATCTCAGCAAAAGCTGCTTATGGGGAATGGGAGGAGAAGAAAATAAACATGCAGCCCTGGACTGGTTGAAACTGGTTAGGGCAAGAACAAGGAACTTAGCCCTGGCTGCAAGCAGCAGGAGGGATTGCAAGGTGACAGTAACAGAAAAGAAGTCTGAAGGTGAGTTAACAAAACTACACACTTTTGCTCCACATCAACTAATTCGGGAAAAAACACAAGCTGTCACTCCTGTGAGTCATCCAAGCCATAAATGCACATACCACTTATTGGAAGTAAGTCATATCGGAGTCAGTTGGGTTTACTTCCGTCTAGAAAGTGCAGTGGATTGCAACTGCAAGGCTGGCTGCAACCCAGAAACCCAAATGAATTCAATGGGACCTTGTGTCCTGAGCGAGTAAGTTTGTTAAGGATCAGGTTGTCAGGACACAATCCCAAACTCTGGGAGCAGAGCCTCACTGAACTGAGTGAGCTCTTACTTCTGAGTAAACATGCACAGGTTTGGGGCTGCCCTGCGTGGAACCCTCCCTTCCATAGAAGTGAACTTGCATCCGGATAGGCATAGAGTATAGACCATCTTGCATTAGCAGAGCCGTAAGATACAGATTGCTGGGAGGTTTTGCAGACAGTTTTTTTTTGGGGGGGGGGTTGTTCTCACAGCTAATCCTGATATTTAGCTGCAAGACCGAAAGGTGCAATCAGTCTACCTTCTTCCACACCTTCCGCTCCCCCCCAAAAAAAACCCACTAGAGCCCCGTTTTGCAAAACTTGGGGGGGCAAAGCTACCACGGATGCAACCCCTTCCCAGGTTACTAAACAACGCCCCTCCCATCATCGCCTCCCCCCCCCCCCGCAAATAATAATTCTCCCCATTAGGAAAAGGCGCCAGCATTGCCCCTCAGAGCCTTTGGGGTGGAAAGGACACAGCCCCTTTCCACCGCCACCCTAACCCCAAATGATCCGGGAACGGGGTCCATCCCGCTGCCGCCCTCCCTGCCCCGCGCTCACCCTTGACTTTGCCGAAGGTGCCCACGCCCAGCGTGTCCCCCAAGATGTAGTGCCCTATCTTCACCCGCCCGTGCTCATGTTTCTGTTTATCCGCCGCCGCCATCTTGCGCCGAGAGCCGAGCCTGCGCACAAGGGAGCGGGGGAGCGAGGCGGCCCGGTGCCCTCCCTCCTCGCCAATAGGAGGAGAGAGAGAGAAGCTCAGGCGAGGCTGTGCGGGGGGCGAGGAGGCTCAACCACACAAGCGCCCGCCCGCCTCGAAAGCCCAGAAGCGAGACTCCGCGGCTTCTTGCTTTTACCCCGCTTTTGGCAGACCAGGGGCGGGGGGCGGGGGGCGGGTGGGGAGACACAGGCAGGCAGGCAGGCCTCGGGGGATCATTATTCCAAATAATCCCAGACCATAGCTGTCAACTTTCCCCCTTTTTTACGGGAAATTCCCTTATTCTGAATAGGATTCCTCGCGAGCAAAGGGGAAGGTTGACAGCTATGTCCCAGACCCTCCAAGTATCCCCATTTTCCAAGGACGTCCCCGATTTAGAGAAGCCGCCCCGGTTTCTGATAGGATCCCTGAACGTCCCGCTTTTCCTTTTTTCCTAAGGCTTAGGATGTCCCTATTTTCACTGGAGAAATGTTGGAGGGTATGGAGTTATCCGACCCCTGAGCCGTCTGAAGGCAATTCTGTATAGGGAAGTTTTTTTTTAAAAAAAATGTTTAATGTTTTACTATGTTTTTATATATGTCGGAAGCTGCCCAGAGTGGCTGGGGCAACCCAGTAAGATGTGTGAGGTATAAATAGTAAAAATATCATTATGGAATGGGACGTTCCTATTATCATTGGTGAAGTGTTGGAGGGTATGTAATTTCCTGTTTAGGAAATTAGGAAACGACAGAGAGGCTTGCTTCTAGACCCTAGAGGGAGCCTGGTTGAGTTCAAGGGGACTTGTTTCCGGGGTAGATGCTGTTTGGATCGCAAGCCTTTTATAATTAAGCTCAACAATTCGGTTCCTGGGCTATGAACCGACTTGAATCCATGGCGGTGGGGAAAGGCATGTAATTGCCTTCTGCCGTTTATGATCTAGTTGAGATCCCTGGGCTACAGGTAGATGACCCTTGAGATCCTTTCCAATTCTATGAAATACCTACGTGTGTGCATATAGTCTGCTTCAGCACATGCACAACTAAAAGAGCACAATAAATCCACTCCTTTGTGCAGCACGTTGCCCTATGGGACTTGCTCCCACAGAATATAGTGATGGCAGGGCTGGCCCAAGGCATCTTGGCACCTGAGTCAAACCACAAAATAGTGTCCCTCTCCCACCCTGTGCCAGGGAAGAATTGGGGAGTGAAAATCTACATCAGGACCAAGATCTACATTCCTTGGAGGCTGGATCTGCCGCCCCAGTGAATCCTGCTGCCCGAGGCAGTTCCCTTACCTTCTCTAACGGGTGGGTTGATTGCCACCACCTTGCATGGCTTTCAAAAGTGGATTAGGCAAATTCATGGTGATTAAGGCTGCCCGCTGGCTCCTAACCATTCTGGATGTGCTCTGCCCCCACTGTCAACAGGCGAGGTGAGCCGGAGGCATGGTTGGTATTGTCTGCTCCAATATTGTGGAATTCCCTCCCAAGAGATGTTAGACTGGATCCCTCATAATCCTTTCTAGACTGGTGATGCTGACTACTGGTTCAAACATTTCCTGGCAGATAGGAAGATATTTACCTGTCTAATTTTTGCAGGCCATGCTAAGATTAAAATACATGGCAGTAATCAGTTTTTAAAAGTTACTAAATGTATTCCAGAATAGCTCAAACACACACAGAAAGAAGAGATTCTCTCTTCAGAAATGAACCTGGCCAAGGGCCAGATCAAGGGAGGTGCAATAGGCAGAAGAAAGGCTGACTCACAGTTCTCCTCTTCCGTTACAAAAACACACCCATTATTTCACACAGAGAGAGGCTGGATTCCCTCCAAGGTTACTCAAAAATATGTTGCCCTATTAAAAGGTAGATGTTTCAAGTGTGCATGCATAGGATTGCAGCATTAATATGCCAAACCTGCATTAGCGCAGGTGAGTACTCAGCACTGCAACAAAACAAGATAACATTCTCTTGAATGAGTACCTGCTATTGGGTCTGGCTTTGTTCGCATTACTGCAAATCACTGGCTACGATTCACCCATGCCTATAACAAGATAGCAGCCACCTCATGAAATTCAACTCATGAAATCGGCAACACAAATGAAGTATTTTCTCCAGTTCTGGCAGTAGTGTTCCTTCGTAAAGGTGCAAGGGAGCCTTTGGAACTAGGAATGTGGATTCAAGACAGAATGTACGAAAGCACCAGGTATTGAGCCAACCCATGGCCTTATCTAGATCTGTGCATCTTCAGGATCTAGCAGTTACTCTGAAGTTCTTAGGCTTCCCCAGCCTTTTAGTCTGTGAATACAGCTAGAATTTCTGAAAATATGGACACGACCACAAAGTTTCTGCGGTGTGGGACATGGCTACTGACAAAATAACTGCTGCAGTGGTACATGGTGGGGAGGGCACATAGTGAATCACAAAATACTGGGAGTATCCCAAGAACAAGTGCACACACCTCCATTGACCTGCATGCAGGTGGTGGGAAACTGTCTGCATAAAATGGCTGCTGGATGGGACCTTCTGCATCTGATTTACAACTCCACTGAAAAAAAATGCATTTGCTGAACTGTGGCGTCTCCTCCAAATTATGCTCAAACCCATCTTTTACATGCCTAAGCATTAACTGGAGCATCAATCAGACCATTGGTTGATAAGAGATCAGTACTGCCTGCACTGACTAGCAGCAGCTTTGCAGGCTTTCTGACTAGAACCAGAGACGTCCTGCATGCAAAACATGCAGACCCCCTCTGAGCTATGGCAGAATTTGATCCCGGATAGCATACTTTACAGAGCATATCTCACCAAGGCCCTACTCCACTGTGTCCACCAATGGCCAGACACTTTCAGATCTTACACCAACGAATGATCCAAAAGGCAATCCATAATTACTGAGAAATAAGCATTTTGCTACTTTTCTTAAGTGTTGCTTTTAATCTCTATAGTCCAGAGTTGTTGAATGTGTAGCCCCAGTTATGCTGAAATTTTAAAAAAGTTCTTAAAGCTATCAAAAATCTGGTTCTGTACATTAGAGAATATAGCATTTCATGTTTATATAGTGCTTAGTATTAACTACAGCAGTACTGGCTCAGAGCAACCTGCCCTGCAAACCTAATTGGTTTTTTTGCCCAATGCTATGTTCTGCTATCTTGGGTTTATGTGTGTTGGAGACCAATGTGGAGACAGCAAAGAAGTCAATGCTTGTGGTGCTCTCAAAATTCCAAATTTGCCCATGTGCCCCAAAACTTTGGCCATGTAATACTATCATAAATAGCACAATCCTTACTTTAGTGGACCTTTCCCCTTACAATGGACAACTTTGGCAGTATATTAAATGCAAATGTTAGTCATACTTGTAGTAGAATCTCTGACACTCAGATATTTTGATTTCAAAGGGTCTACACCACTATGGCAAGGATACCCAACACTGAATCTCATAATATGCCCTATTTTAATTCGCCATATACTGGCAACTCAGCAGTATAATAAAGGGCACATGCCCTCTGGCAAATTCAACATTTGAATTGTAATAAATACTTGTACAGGCTAAAACGTATGATGGTTTAGGTCAAGACTACAAAGGCAGCTCCACCTCTATTAAACCAAAATGAAGCTGTTCCTAGTATCGTTTTACTAGTGAACTTGCAGAGGAATGTTTCAATAAATTTCAGATGTGAAAGCCCCCACTTGATGTGCCAATTTCAAACCTCAGGTAAGACCCCAGTGGATATCATCCCATTATTTGGAAGTCATAAGTAAAATGAAACCTGACATGGCTATTTTGAAGGTAAGCCCAAAATGCTGAGATGTTTGTCAAATCAAGTCCTTTCCCTTTGCAACAATAAAGCAATGCTTGTAGTAAAGACCAACAAAGCAAAGTGATAAAACAAGTGCTCAAGGAAACAAGAACCTTAGTAAATATTTGGCATCGGGAAAAGGTGCATTTTTTTCTATGCAGTTTGAGTTTTTGTTTACCATTGCTAACCGCATTAAAGTACAGCTGCGATCTTCTTTATGCAGTATTGCACTTCAGAACATTCCTGGAACAATTTCATTTTGGTGCAGCACTGGGACTGCTTTGGAGCAGGTGAATTATACCAAGTACTTTAAGGATTACAGCCTAAATTACCATCTTCTATATGTGAATATACAAAGCTAGTTGTGGACACTCCAATAAAACCTATTCTTTATGTTATAAATTTCTGGAGCAAGTTTCCTCATGACACATCTTCAACATATCCAACTGTACCATACCACCAAAATGAAGGTTCACACAACCAGCACTAAGGTTTTGGGTGTTTTTTTGAAAAAAAGTTTTGTATATTTGAACATTAGCTTTTATATATTTATCTCATCAACTTTCAGATTATTTTCCATCAGGAACTATCAGAACAACCAAGCTTGAACAAAGGTCTCAATGTGGAAGAGGAGATACTGAGGAAAGATGACAAGTGTTCTCCGCAGTTCAGACCATTTATTTTAAAAAGACATTTGAGTCCTTAAGATGAGCTGGATGCTGCAACAGCAGCTCTCTTGGGCTTTGGCGCTGTTCCTTCACGGAATCCATTCCTGTGAATACAAGACGAAGTGGAGTTAGTGATTACTACAAGTGTTCTAGAACGAACATTTCCATTTAACTGATTGTAGTGTTCTTTTTAATCAGCTTATCTCAGTTAAAAAATGAAATCACTTATGAACTCAGATGTTCAGACTTTTGTTTTTTGTAAGCATCATAGATAAGCTGCTAAAATGAATAAACACTTCTCAACATGCTGAAGATTTTAAGGTGTCCCTTTAATGTCCCCCCCCCCCCGAGGGATAGTTGTGTTTGTTTCAACACAAACCTGTCTTAAAGACTAACCAATTTATTATGTCATAAATCTTCATGGACTAGCATCAGCTGTGTCAGATGATTGAACTTTAATCCTCATTTTCAAGTATATATATTGCATGTGTGTATGTGTTAGGGGGTGGGGGTTAAAGCAGTAAGATTAAAAAGCCCTGGTAGTGTTTTCAACAGTATAATGGACTTCAAGATACACTGCTGGAAATATATTGGCCGTTGGGGCTATTTGTTTAGAATACACTGCCAGGTTAAGACTATTTACAGTGCAATCCTACACAAGTTTACTAAGAAGAAAGTCTCACTGAGTTCAGTGAAGCTTAATCTCATTTAAGATATAATTGCTTTATTACCTATTAATTTTGTAATGGACACGACTAACAGGCACATTAATCTAGTTAGCTAGAACTCATTACTTCTAATTTATTAATATTTATACCCTGCCTATTAAAAAAAAACCACCATGGTAGCTTACAGCATATATTCATATGGATCCTGCATTAAATAACCCACACTGCATTCCAGAACACATTATCTGTAATAGCAAGGATACACTACTGTACCTGAATCTGCGGTAGACCTTTTTCAGATGCCTCATACGGCCAGTTCCGGTGGTATTGCGTCTCTTGGCCTTAGCACTCCAGTTATCTAGAATACAAAAAAGTAGATTGTGTGATGCATTACAATCAGGAAGCAAGTTTATTTGATCTGCATATCAGCTTCCCTCCACGGGTTCTCCTGCCCATTTTTATGCTCACTGATAAGGCATAGAGAGTGATTGGCCCAATGTCGACCAGTGAAACACATGGCTTGAGTAAGGATTCAAACCTTGTTGACTTCAATACTAGTCCCTACACTTTAACCACTCTACCCATGCTGGCTCTCTTTGAAAAGGCCAAGGGTGGAAAATATGAATAGCAATCTCAGAAAATGTGAAAACATTGTGTTCCCCACATATGCTAAAACTGTGAAACACACACACACATACAGGTAATTAGCCAGCACATTTTTACTAGTGTGCTCAAGCTAATAGCCTGAATTTCTACACTCGCCATGGAGTGAAATTGCCTCTATCAAAGAAAAAAGAAAAAAAAAGGATGGCACAACCTGTTACTCCTTCCTCAGCCCAGTCACTTGCCTGCATGAAACCTGATTGCCTATAGCTCGAGTCGTTAAATCCAAAGTTATATTAAACTGGCTACACTGTTTTTCTCAGGCAAAATATTTTCACAATAAACTATGTATTTGCATTAATATGGTGCAACACCATGGATCTCAAAGCAGCAAGGTATCACAGAACCAGTCACGTGAAAGTCAGATATGTTCCTGCATTTGGGAAGTTCTGCACTTACACTTTCTCTTGCGTTTAGCAGGATATCCACATTTTCCACAGGTGGACTTCTGGAGATGATAGGCCTTGGACCCACATCGACGGCACAAAGTGTGCGTCTTATTGCGACGCTTTCCAAAGGAGGATGTTCCTTTCGTCTAAAATGGAAATGAAAATGTTTATGTAAATGATACAATTATAATACACAGTGTAACATTATTAGAATAAACAGATGTATAACATTCTTAACCCTACACTTTGATAAAGCATTAAGAAGCAACAAGCGTTTTATAGAAAAACCAAGTGTACTTTGCATACATAGTATAAGGACAAAAGTTATCGGGTTGGTACGGCATATTAAGAGTGTGAACTACAAGATAGTCATCTCCCATCTCTGCTATGCCATTCACTTTGTGGCTTCAGAAAAGCAATTCTCCTTCAGTTTTTGCCCCAGCAAGACAGAAACAATGCTGGCCCACTGTTGCGTTTACTAGGATATTTTAAAATGTTTCCTTGAAATGCACTACAGTATATAAATGCTCATCATCCCATACCAGCACAGCACAGCTGTGATGACTATGGGAAATAGGAGTTGCAGTCCAACAAATTAGGAGGACACCAGATTGGTGGAGGCTTAACCATACAAAGGACGTGAAACATTTCTAAAATGAAACCACAAGTCTCTCATTTCCACTGAATGACAAAAACTACAGAAAATTTATGGTGGGTTTACAGGCATTGTCAATTTTATGTGCTCTTTCCCAGCACTACATTATTAAATGAAAGGCATGTTTTTCACTCAAAATGACAACGCATTTCAGATTTTAAATGCATTTCAAATCCCTCTAATAACTAGGAGTGCCAGCCTCCCCTCAGAAGGTGCCCAAAGCCCCTTACCTTCTTGCCAACCTTTTTGTTTTTTAGTTCACCTTTCCATTGCTATGCTTGTGCTTGATTCAGCCGATATACTAACAAAACCCAACAAAACATTATAGCGATGCGAACCCCAAGGCCTCTGTCCCATTGAAACTGAGGTTTTAATCTGAGTATGCATGGGTAGGACCCGACTGTAAAGCATTTTCGAACATTCACAAAGTTCACTGAGACACCCTTAGGCATTTTAATATCAACTGGTATACTGGCCAAAGCATCAGTATTAGGGGACACATACATAACATACATACACACACATGCACACATAAGCTATCCAACATAATGTATGCGATATATATATAAAAAACCAAGAGCTTTCATTTTCCTACAGTACTTAAAGGTGATTTTATTTATTAAGAAACACGAGTATTCTGCATCCTTCTCAGCCCAGTACTGTATCATCTTTCATTCCAGAAATCAGAGCAAACACACATGCTCTGTATACGGTATACAGTACTTGCAACCCATCAACTTTGCAGCCACACGTTTGGTAACTCTCATCCCTCGCCTTAAAGCAACGCTAGAAACAAGACAACGGGCCGTGGCTCGAGCTGGGAGGTGACCCGAGCCAGGCCTGGGCCTCTGCCCGGCTTCCCCCTCTAACCTCCGCCCAACCAACCCGTGGCGATGCACAGCCAGACGGAGCGCGCTTGGTAGGCTCAACCGGGCCTCCTCGTAGCAGCTCCCCGCGCTATGGGACTCGAGGCTCCCGCGGCTGAGCGGCCGCAACGCCTGAGGGACGGGGCAAAAATACACGGCTCCCCATCCTTAGCAGTCTCCGGGGAAACGCTTCCCTACGCGGCCCCGGCCGCATGGCCCGAAACGGCGACGGATGGCAAAGGATTCCCCGCCGCCCCCAGACCCGCACTCACCATCTTCCTTCAGCCGCCACAACGAAAGAGGGCTAGCTCCGCCCCCAACATCCGCAATATCCTCGCCGCGGCTTCCGGCGAAGGAAGAGCAACCGCTGAATAGGCTCCCTGAATTGGCATGCGGAGGGGGAGCGGAAGGCGAAAAGGGTGACAAGAGGAAAGGGCTCGGGACCGGCGGGGGAAGTGACGTCAGTGGGGGCGGGACCGAGTCTCACAGTTCTTTTTGCGCTACTCAGCCTCCCTTGCAAATACCGGGTAGTAACTTACAAATAATACCGGTAGTAATGACGCTACAACCCCTGGAGGTGGCAGCGGACATAGAGTTGCAAATTCCCCCTTTTTTATGGGGGGGGGGGGAGGGGATCCAAAAGCAAACGGCCCAGATGCTTAGAAATTCTGCCGTGAATTTTAATGGGTATTCGATAACTTGCTTGTACGTTTTTAAACTATTGTAATTTTTTCTTGATTTTATTGTTTGGTCTTAACTGTTTTGAGGGGTTAGTTGGTCTCTAAGGTGCTACTGGAAGGATTTTTTTTTATTTTTTTTTTTGAGGGGTGTGGTTTTTCTCTCTCGCCCCGCCCAGCAGTGTATAAATTTTATGAAATAAATGGACCACCTGCAAAACAGAACCCTGTGCGTGTTTACTCTGTGCTGTTTACAGTAAGGCTTACTCTCAGGGAAGCGTGTGAAGACTGCAACCCACAGATCACGATTCTACCGGTAGCAGATGCTGGTTTTGCAGTTGCATTACAGAACAATTTAAACGAAAGCTGGCGACAGTACTCGGGAGTAAGCCCATTTAATACAGTGGGACTTCTGTGAACATACCGGTACATAGGGCTGCACTGTAAACCTCCATTTGGAACATAATTCTGAGAGTTGAAAAATGAATTCTTTTTTGTTGGCTCAACTTCAGTTGTGCAGTATCTAATTTCATAAATGAAAATAGGAGCTTGCTTTCCCAGCATCCCAATTCTAATGCATTGCTACAACCTCTTTATTACATTGCCTAAAGTTTTACTCTGCATATTATTATTTTAAATAAAGCATTTAGAAGGCAGTCTCATATTACCAGAGGCCTAGTGTGCTTCCTGGGGCAGAACATGGACAGGAAGGTGAAGGCAAATCACTGCCCCACTTATAGGAGCAGAGGAAGCTGCCTTACAGATTCAGACCAGTGATCAGTACTGTATTGTCTACACTGACTAGCAGCAGCCCGTTTGGGGTTTCAGGCATGTCTCTCTCAGCCCTACCTTGAAATGCCAGGGATTGAGCCCAGGACCTTTTGCTCTCCCACTGAGCTGTGTCCCTTCCCCAAAACAGCCTGAAACTGGTGCAACAATTGGGCCGGATGCCCTCATGCAATGGTGGCAGGGCCAGCTTTGAATTCTGTGGATGCTGGGTTGTCTGAACCCCAACAGTGAGGCTTGGGTGGCTGCTGCAGGCAAGAATCCACCTAGTGGCACTTACGCCTGCCTGCATGTTCAGTGGGTGAAACAACACATCAGTGTTATGACTCCTGCATTGCTGGAGGCAGGCAGAGGCCAGTAGGGCTGAGCCCCACCAAATACAGCACAGCCCGCGAGTCATGTATGGCGCTCATCAGGGATTGATAAAAGTATTGGTTTCATTGCTTGCCTTAGATTACCAAAATAGGAGTGTTGTCAAGCAGCTGGTGCTCGGCTAGATATACAGTACTGTATTCTTGTTTGTGACCGTAGGTTACATTGTGCAGGCTTAATGTGGACAACACAAACAGAGGTTGCCACTAGAGGTCAGTATGCTTCCAGTTAACTGCTTGCATCTGCCCAATTATTTTTGGGGTTGCGGGTGGGAGGGAATAAGTGATTGTAACTACTGTGATTTTCAAAAGGTCAGCAGGGAAATTAAAATTAAAGTGAAGTCAAATTAAAGAGAATGGTGAAGTCAGACACCCCACTATTTCTTTAAAGTTGAATCCTACAAGATACAAATATTCTGAAGGATTTTAGTGAGGCATCTGGGCATGTTTGTTCTTCCAGATTTCATTCCATACCTCTTGACTCATTTCATATGGCTAAACATATGGGGTTTTTTTTGGGGGGGGGTTGTTTTGAGGATCACTATCATTGAGAAAAAGGGACCGATCAGAAGGTCGGTGGTTCGAATCCCTGCGACGGGGTGAGCTCCCGTTGCTCAGTCCCAGCTCCTGCCCACCTAGCAGTTCGAAAGCACGTCAAAGTGCAAGTAGATAAATAGGAACCGCTCTGGCGGGAAGGTAAACGGCATTTCCGTGCGCTGCTCTGGTTCGCCAGAAGCAGCTTAGTCATGCTGGCCACATGACCCGGAAGCTGTACGCTGGCTCTCGGCCTATAGAGCGAGATGAGCGCCGCAACCCCAGAGTCGGACACGACTGGACCGAATGGTCAGGGGTCCCTTTACCTTTACCTATCATTGAGAATTCTGCTCACAAAGACAGATTACACTAAATGCTGCTGGTGGACGATTGCTTCAGTTGCCAATTCTGGGTATTCTTTACCATCTGAAACCCAAAACTGGTACTGTTAGTTGCTGAAATTGCACTTTTAAGGAATTGCACTTAAGGAATTGTTCTGCAACTCATATCTTAATTTCAGCCACCCTGTGTCCACAGTGGATGATGTAGTATATAACCTGCTGCATGATCGTGCAAATAAATCCTTTGTTTTCCTTGGAGGCAACAGAAGGTTGATTAGGCTCCTATGAAAGTTTGCTTCCATTAAGCCCCCTGGGAAAGAACCATTTGTGCTGCAGAAAATAGCCAAACACTGTCGTCTGACACATTTCCGAAAGGCATGTCCCTAGGCTCATTCTATTAGTCCCCGAAATGTGATAAATACCTTAAGAACTTTGGAGCCAGCTAATTGCAGCTAATTAGAAAAAGCGGATGACATTTACTAACAGAAGAAAGTCCAGAAGCTCTCGCTGACAGCCAATTTCCCAAGCTAAGATCGTATCAGCCCAATGTTCTCTCTCTCTCTCTTTACAGCCGTAATTTGACCATCACCATCTGCAGAAGTAATAGAGAGAAAGGGTTGGCATCTGGGAACATAACAGATAATGAATGGAAAGGGAGAATATTTGTACATTAACAGGGATGGTGCATCAATGGATGAGTTAGGTTGTCTGTCAGTTGCAATCTTCAGATCGAGATCAGAGGACCTCTGAAGATCCATGACTTAAAATCAATTTTAATGAGTGTGATGTTGTTATGCTCCAAAGGCATTTGAAATTTAAGGAGGAACCTGAATATCAGTTGCATAGAAAGCCAAAACTCATAAGGAAATATAATATACTCTTTGGAACACTACAACGCTTTAGGAAGAAGAATTAAAGCTTTCTTAGGCAGTATCTTGTTTTGTTCTAGATGACAGATGGAAGTAGCCTGAAGGGACCCAAGTAGAAACATCCCATTAGTCCCTAGACATTCAGTTCCAGTATTGTCTATTTGCGAAGCAAGTTTTAAATTACTTACTGCAGTGAACAAAAAAGTTTGGGGAAGGCTGAAGCTCATGGCACCATATTGCCTCATCTTCCTCACTTTTTCTTTTCCTCGGTTCTTCGTTCCGTAGCTCAAAGTACCTCAGCTGTTCCATTGTCCAAGCAGAAATTCTAGCACAGCTTTCTCCAACCACTGTGCAGGCCAGAACTGATGGAAGTTGTAGTTCAAAGTGTCTGGAAGGCACCAGGTTGGGGAAGGCTGTTCATTGGGGAAGGCTGTTCCTATCATTGTCCAAAGGAATACTTGGTCCTGAAAAGATTATACCTTCTCTACAAGATTTGCAAAGCACTTTGAAGTCAAAATTGCTTGGAACCATGCTGAACGATGCCAAAATTAGTTCACGCCTGTTGGACAGCTGTGGAGCACTGCCAAGTTACAGACTGTGGATGTTGTTGCAGCCTGGTGATGTGAGCAGGAGGCTTGTAGTGGTGAAGCTGGTTAAATCTAGTGCTTGATGGGATGGATCGAGGGAGTGGTTAATGCCTCACTTTGGAAGGAAGTTATTCCCGCCACTTTGCAAGAGGTGGTGATGCAGCCCCTCTTGAAGTGGTCCTCCCTAGAGGAAGCAGGTTATCTAAACCAATCAGAGTTTCAGTACCAAAACAGCCTTAGTCACCTTGATTGAAGACCTTCTCACAAATCCTCCCCACTATGTGTTGTGTTTCTACTGAAAATCCTAGTGATTATATCTAACTTTGCATCTCTTATGTCTAAATTAGCATGAGGCCATGGAGAGGCAATGGGACCCTCCCTCACTGCTGCTGCCACTCTGGGCAAGCTCTGGCTCCTCCTCCTCCTCAAGGAGGAGCACTGGCGGATCAAATCAGAAGCTTTCATAATTCTGGGACTATGCCTGGAAAATCAGGACACTTGGAGGGGATGTTTTGATACTGAATCAGACTATTGGTCCCGCTAGTTTAGCGTTGCCTACGGGTGATGCTGTGGTCTAAACCACAGAGCCTAGGGTTTGCCAATCAGAAGGTCGGCGGTTCGAATCCCCGCAACAGGGTGAGCTCCCGTTGCTCGGTCCCAGCTCCTGCCAACCTAGCAGTTTGAAAGCACGAAGTGCAAGTAGATAAATAGGTATCTATCTCTGGCGGGAAGGTAAACGGCGTTTCCGTGCGCTGCTCTGGTTTGGCAGAAGCGGCTTAGTCATGCTGGCCACATGACTCAGAAGCTGTATGCCGGCTCCTTCAGCCTATAGAGCGAGATGAGCGCCGCAACCCCAGAGTCATCCGCGACTGGACCTAACGGTCAGGGGTCCCTTTAGAAGAAGAAGAAGAGTTTGGATTTGATATCCCGCTTTATCACTACCTTTACCTTTACCTTACACTTTCTGGCAGTGACTCTCCAGAGTTGCAGGCAGGGGACATTCCCAGCCCTAGCCAGGGGTGCTGGGGATTGAACCTGGGATCTGCATGCCAAGCAGATACTCTGCCACTGTGCTACTCCCCTAAAGGGCCCAGAAAGCAGATGCCAGTCAAAGTCGTAGACAACGCTGGTCTAAATGGATAAACAGTCTGACATGTTGCAAGGCAGCTTCCTAGACTCTTAAAAAAAAATAAATTCATCAGGGCTATATTCCACTCCAAGCCAAGCTTTGTTTTATAATCTAGTTCTTACTATTTTAAGATACTTGGGCAGTTACAGGAACAGGCTGTTAGTGTCCCTAGAGGAGAGGAGATGGGTTATTGTTAACATTCCTCCGTATTGCTTAAGGCCTCTCTTGTGAAAGAAAAAGCAGAACCGCCAGGCAGGGTTAGTCTCCAGAAGTTTTGAGACAGACAGACTGACGACGGCTCCTCCTGGTTCTAAATTGCCTTGTTCTCCCAGAGGAGGAATGTTTTCTTCACTGCTAGTTGCCGTGTAGCTTGAGCATTTCTCCCAACATGAAGGTAAGGCGATCATTGAGCCAATTTCTGCAGATGAAACCTAGTCTAATGTAATATTCATTTATGCAAGGCATATGGATGCACAACTACCAGGATGTAAGGGGGGGAGTGTTGATGGGGACATGGTGAGTTGCAATAACTGGAACCTTTAAATTCAGCCCTACGACTTCCACAGCTGCTTTGCCTTTGAGGTCTGCCTGATTTGGATGCAATCCTAACCCCGTTTACCTGGGATTTAGCTCCCTTGCAGTCAATGCTAGTTGCTTCTGAGTAGGCATGGTTAGGCTTATGCTGTTATACTTGGAAAATCAGACCAAATGTGAGCCAAACAATAATCCCAGCCTCCCCTTCCTTCTTTTTAGGCCCTTGGAACATTTGTTCTGATGGCAATTGTGGCCTCCTTTCCTGCTTTTTCAAGGTGAGTGGTTCTTTGGCACTTTGAAAAGGGGTGAGCATATATATTCAGCATGTATTTTCCCCTGTTCAGTGGTAGGGCTCGAGTAGCTAGTTAGCTTCAGCTGTGTAGTATAAGTTTAGGATTGAGGTTGCCAACTTTTTTCTCTGGTAGGGCTCCTGTGCTTTTAATAGCTGCACGATAGGCAGAAACTCAGCTGGTAAACAGGTAAAGGTAAAGGGACCCCTGACCATTAGGTGCAGTCGTGACCGACTCTGGGGTTGCGGTGCTCATCTCACATAATTGGCCGAGGGAGCCGGCGTACAGCTTCCAGGTCATGTGGCCAGCATGACTAAGCCGCTTCTGGCGAACCAGGTAGACAAATGCTGTTGCAAGGGAGGGGGTGGGATCACAAACTGAATTCCTGCTTTTTATGCAATTGTTAAAATGTAGAAATCCTGGACATTGACAGCTGCACAAAAATCAGAAATTCAAACCTGTGGTTTCCACCACCCTGCAGGCTTTTAAGGGTGCTGAGAGTTGTTAGGAGACCTACAATTTCCTGCAAACAAACCACAGTTCCCAAGATCATTTGGCGGAAGCTGGGCCTGTGACTGTAAAAGCAGTACAAGGGGTACCACTTCAGTTTCTTCAGAGTAAACATGCTTTGATGCTTGCTGCACATTTCCCAGTGCCAGGAAGCGCTGCTGTACTTTTGTAAAATCAATTGCTGGTGAAGCTGCAGCAACCACTGGCTGCTCCACACTTCCATATGATCTGCTACATAAAAAGCGTGGCCTTGTGCAGTAACAGAAAGGGGAAGAGCTGTGGCCAGGCAGGCAGAGAACTGGAGCAGCCCAGCAGCAAGGGAAGAAGAGCAAATGGCTTTTCCCAATACAGCCTTATAGTGAGGACAGCAATCTTCCTGCACCTCCATCAAGTCTGTGTTGTCCATAGAAGGTTCTCCTCCAAATCACTGCCTTCTCACACTTTCTCCTATATCAGTCTTACCTGTAGATTTTCTCTTACCGGGGATACTCCAAAAGGAGAGGGAATGAGAAAATCTGGATTGAGGAAGGAGAAAGTGTGCGAAGGCAGTGATTTGGAGGAGAACGTCCTACGGACAAGGAAGAATTGATGGAGGCACAGGAAGCTTACTATTGGCATCATAGGACCATATGCATGAGCCCCTCGTCAGCAAGATGTGCAGCCCAATCTTAACCACATTTACTCTGAACTTTCTCCCAAGGAAATGATCATAGGGCAGTAGCAACACAGGGTTGCAGCCAATGCTACTCCTGCTCAGAGTAGTCCCACTGATGTTAATGGACATGATTAACTTAGGTTTGTTACCTGGATCTGCTCTGACTATAACTCATAGTTTATATAGGGACCAGGTTGGAAGGAGCAGTGCTGAACAGGATGATTGAGATGCAGGCCATCCACTAACTCTGGGATTCCTCAAGATTACTTTGTTATGGAGGAAGTCAACAACTTTTCAAAACAGACAACTGTGCCTGGAGGGCAGCGACTGAGGAGGGAGCACAAGGCTTGTGTGTGTGAGAGAGTTTGTTTCTGGCTTGTGTGTGTGTGTTTGTCTGGTGACTAGCTGTGGGCGGAGCTAATCAGTGCCTAGAGGGCAGCGACTGAGGAAGTAGGCAAAAGGTGAGCTGAGCTTGTAGGGCGGAGCTAATCAGTGCCTGGAGGGCAGCGACTGAGGAGGGAGCACAAGGTGAGCTGAGCTTGTAGGTTTTGTGGGTTTGTCTTTTTGGGGCTGTGTGTGATTAAGTTTGTGTGCTTATTTGTTTCCTTATTTGTTTGTGTGTTTCCCAGGCTTGTGTGTGTGAGAGAGTTTGTTTCTGGCTTGTGTGTGTGTGTTTGTCTGGTGACTAGCTGTGGGCGGAGCTAATCAGTGCCTAGAGGGCAGCGACTGAGGAAGTAGGCAAAAGGTGAGCTGAGCTTGTAGGGCGGAGCTAATCAGTGCCTGGAGGGCAGCGACTGAGGAGGGAGCACAAGGTGAGCTGAGCTTGTAGGTTTTGTGGGTTTGTCTTTTTGGGGCTGTGTGTGATTAAGTTTGTGTGCTTATTTGTTTCCTTATTTGTTTGTGTGTTTCCCAGGCTTGTGTGTGTGAGAGAGTTTGTTTCTGGCTTGTGTGTGTGTGTTTGTCTGGTGACTAGCTGTGGGCGGAGCTAATCAGTGCCTAGAGGGCAGCGACGCGCGCCTAACGGCGCGCGCAGTTTGACCTATCTTTTGATAGAGGAGAGCTAGTCTCAAACATTTACTTGGGGAGACCTAGGCTTCTTTTTTGAGTGTCCTGACTTCAAGCTTCAAGATGGAGGGTGAGGGAACAACTGTAGTCGCCTGCAATTCCTGCGCAATGTTTGCCTTCTTGCCAAAGGATGTAGGCAGCTACACCTGCAGCAAGTGCAAGTTGGTTGCCCTACTAGAAGACAAGGTCCGGCAACTTCAGAAGGGGGAGGGAACAACTGTAGTCGCCTGTAATTCCTGCGCAATGTTTGTCTTCTTGCCAAAGGTTGTAGACAGCTACACCTGCAGCAACTGCAAGTTGGTTGCCCTACTCGAAGACAAGGTCCAGCAACTTCAGGCCCGTGTATCTACGCTCCAGAAAATTAAAGAGCTGGAGCTTTTCTTGGATGCAGCAGAGCACACTGTCTCCACCAAGCAGGAGACAGGGCACATCTCTGAGGAGGAGATCAGTTCCCCAACTCAGGAGCCAGATGTATGGAGGAATGTGACTCACAGAAGTAGAATGCCCAGGGATCGCTCTGAGTGTTTAGAACTACAAAATCGATTTGAATTGCTCTCAAATCTGAAAGATGAAGAACAGACTCCATTGGAAGATCTCTCCCTCATCACAGTTGATGAGGTATATGAAGACGAGCAACATAGTCAGTCCTCTGGGAATGTGCAGGCGACCTTGGAAGGGACAGCACATGTAAGAATCCCGACCAAGCCTAAGAGGAGGCGTGTAGTAGTGATAGGGGATTCACTACTGAGGGGTACGGAAGCAGTGATCTGTGGGCCTGACAAGATGTCTCGAGAGGTATGCTGTCTCCCCGGGGCCAAGATCCATGATGTTACAGAACGGCTGCAAGGAATAATTAAACCCACGGATAAAAACCCCTTCCTTTTAGTCCATGTGGGAACCAATGACACCGCAAGCCATAGCCTCCAGAAGATCAAAAGTGATTATGAGGCTCTGGGCAGGAAGCTGAAGCAATTAAATGCACAAATTGTCATCTCATCTGTCCTCCCAGTTGAACGCCGTGGCCCAGGAAGAGAGAGGAAAATAGGAGAAGTGAACAACTGGCTTCGCAAATGGTGCCGGCAGGAACGGTTTGGTTTCTTAGATCACGGTCTGCAGTTTCTTGAAGATGGACTTCTGGCAAGTGATGGGCTGCACCTCACAAGGGTTGGGAGGAATGTTTTTGCCAACAATCTCAAAAACCTCATCAGGAGGGCTTTAAACTGACTTATGTGGGGGAGGGAGACAGTGGTCCTGAAGGTAGGAGTCTATCAAATGCTGAAGATGATCATCCAAATGTCAAGGACCAAATGGAGCAAACACCGCACAGACCTAGTGGTGGGAGGAAAAAATCCTTAAGTAGGAGACTAGGGGGAATGATCAATGGTTTTCAATGTCTGTATACAAATGCACAGAGCATGGGAAATAAACAAGATGAACTTGAGCTCTTGGTACAGCAAACTAAATACGACATAATAGGCATCACTGAAACCTGGTGGGATGAGTCTCATGATTGGAATGTAGTAATAGAGGGATACAATCTATTTAAGAGAAATAGACCAAACAGGAAAGGAGGAGGAGTGGCGTTATATGTCAGGGATGTGTATACCTGTGAAGAGATCCATGATTTAAAACTTCAAAGCCAAATTGAGAGTATCTGGGTCAAAATTAAGGGAGAGAAAAATAACAGTGATCTCATGGTGGGAGTTTACTATAGATCCCCAAGCCAAACTGAGGACATAGATGATGCCTTCCTGGAACAGATGACCAAGCATTCAAAAGGAAATGAGATAGTAGTAATGGGGGATTTCAACTATCCTGATATTTGTTGGATGTCAAACTCAGCCAAGAGCATAAGGTCGAACAGATTCCTCACTGGCCTTGCAGACAATTTCATTGTCCAGAAAGTGGGAGAAGCAACAAGAGGATCAGCCATTTTAGATCTGGTCCTAACCAATAGTGATGACCTGGTTAGTGGGGTAGAAGTGGTAGGATCATTAGGTGGGAGTGATCATGCTCTTCTGGAGTTTATTATACATCAGAAAGGAGCAACCAAGCATACTAAGACTCAAATTCTAGACTTTAAGAAAGCTGACTTCAGAAAACTTAGGGAAATGCTGGGTGTGATCCCATGGTCAGTAATACTAAAAGGGAAGGGAGTTCATGATGGATGGGAGTTTGTTAAAGGGGAGATATTAAAAGCACAACTTCAAGCAGTACCAATGAGACGAAAACATGGAAGGTGCCTAAAGAAGCCAGGGTGGCTATCTAATGAACTTTTAACTGAGTTAAGATTTAAAAGGGATATGTACAAGAAATGGAAAAAGGGGGAAACCACCAGAGAGGAATTCAAACAAATAGCCAGCACATGTAGAGACAAAGTCAGAAAAGCTAAAGCACAGAATGAACTCAGGCTTGCTAGAGAGGTTAAAAGCAATAAAAAGAGTTTTTATGGGTATGTCCGTAGCAAAAGGAAGAACAAGGAAACAGTGGGGTCACTTAGACAAGAAGAAGGTGAAATGCGAACAGGGGACGCAGAAAGGGCAGAACTCCTCAATACCTTCTTTGCCTCAGTCTTCTCCAAAAAAGAAAACAATGCCCGACCTGAAGAATATGGAGCAGATGATTCAGCAGGGGAAACACAGCCCAGAATAAGTAAGGAGGTAGTACAAGCACACTTGGCTAGTTTAGATGTATTCAAGTCTCCAGGGCCAGATGAACTACATCCCAGAGTATTAAAAGAACTGGCAGAGGTGATTTCAGAACCACTGGCAGTAATCTTTGAGAATTCTTGGAAAACAGGTGAAGTCCCAGCAGACTGGAGGAGGGCAAATGTTGTCCCTATTTTCAAAAAGGGGAAAAGAGAGGACCCAAACAATTACCGCCCAGTCAGCCTGACATCAATACCAGGAAAGATTCTAGAGCAGATCATTAAGCAAACGGTCTTTGAGCACCTAGAAAGGAACGCTGTGATCACTAAAAGTCAGCATGGGTTTCTGAAAAATAAGTCATGTCAGACTAATCTGATCTCATTTTTTGACAGAATTACAAGCCTGGTAGACGAAGGGAACACTGTGGATGTAGTCTATCTTGATTTCAGCAAGGCCTTTGACAAGGTGCCCCATGATATTCTTGTAAAGAAGCTGGTAAAATGCAGGCTAGACAATGCTACCATTCATTGGATTTGTAACTGGCTGACTGACCGAACCCAAAGGGTGCTCATCAATGGCTCCTCTTCATCCTGGAGAGAAGTGACTAGTGGGGTGCCACAGGGTTCTGTCTTGGGCCCAGTCTTATTCAACATCTTTATCAATGACTTGGATGATGGGCTTGAGGGCATCCTGATCAAGTTTGCAGATGACACCAAATTGGGAGGGGTGGCTAATACCCCAGAGGACAGGATCACACTTCAAAATGACCTTAACAGATTAGAGAACTGGGCCAAGGCAAACAGGATGAATTTTAACAGGGAGAAATGTAAAGTACTACACTTGGGCAAAAAAAATGAAAGGCACAAATACAGGATGGGTGATACCTGGCTTGAGAGCAGTACAAGTGAAAAGGATCTAGGAGTCTTGGTAGACCACAAACTTGACATGAGTCAACAGTGTGATGCAGCAGCTAAAAAAGCCAATGCAATTCTGGGCTGCATCAATAGGTGTATAGCATCTAGATCAAGGGAAGTAATAGTACCACTGTATTCCGCTCTGGTCAGACCTCACCTGGAATACTGTGTCCAGTTCTGGGCACCACAGTTCAAGAAGGATATTGACAAGCTGGAACGTGTCCAGAGGAGGGCAACCAAAATGGTCAAAGGCCTGGAAACGATGCCTTATGAGGAACGGCTTAGGGAGCTGGGTATGTTTAGCCTGGAGAAGAGAAGGTTAAGGGGTGATATGATAGCCATGTTCAAATATATCAAAGGATGTCATATAGAGGAGGGAGAAAGGTTGTTTTCTGCTGCTCCAGAGAAGCGGACACGGAGCAATGGATTCAAACTACAAGAAAGAAGATTCCACCTAAACATTAGGAAGAATTTCTTGACAGTAAGAGCTGTTCGACAGTGGAATTTGCTGCCAAGGAGTGTGGTGGAGTCTCCTTCTTTGGAGGTCTTTAAGCAGAGGCTTGACAGCCACCTGTCAGGAATGCTTTGATGGTGTTTCCTGCTTGGCAGGGGGTTGGACTGGATGGCCCTTGTGGTCTCTTCCAACTCTATGATTCTATGATTCTATGATTCTATGATTCTAAGATCAAATGGGAATCTTTCCGAGACCTTCCTGCAGATGCTTGTGATTGAACCTGGGACCTTCTGCATGTTCTTTACCATTGGCCTATGGTTCTTCTCCCAACGTTGAAACCTTGACAGTATTTTTCTTTCTCCCCATATAAAAGCAGGGCTTCTCCAGTCGATTGCAGCTGGAATCCATTTGGTCCTTGGTCAGAATGTGATGGCTGTACTAAGACTCAGGTACAGTATTATAAATGTGTGCCATTTGTATGCTACTATAATAGTAATAATAATAATAACAGCAATCTTGTTGCCATTATTTTGTTACTCAATATTTTGAGGAGCATATGTTTATTAATAATCATGAATTAATTGGATTATAGAGGCAATTTGTTGATTTTAAGTGATGGTTACGGATAAAGATCTAGGACAGGAATGGGCAGACTTACCTGATGCACTTAGTTCTTTTATTAATTCTCCAATATCTACCAACCAGAACCAGGTGCAAATAGCATATACTTAAAATTTTAATGACACATATACACATACATGGTGCTTTGAAGTACATTCTGAACCCTAAGGAATTTATTTTCAGCACCAGAATAGAACTGAGCTCAACCCCTTTCATGGGAAATCCTTTTAGCTTTCCTTCATTTCAGCAGTCTAACTGAGATGGGAAAGTCATTTTGTTATTACTGTTATACGACTAAAAAAATTGGAAACCCTGGCCAATCTACTGCAGATCTCCCAAAGATCTACCAGTAGATTGCCCACCCTTGGTCTAGGGCACGATCGTTTTGGAAGTTCTCCTGCTCAAGTGCCTTGGAATGGGAACTGCACAGCAACACTGCTGAGCTTCTGCGCAGCCTGTTCTTTCAAAAGGGTTTGCCCAGGAGAACATCCAAGAGGATTGTGCCCTAGATAAGGGGTTCCCAAACTGTGGTCTTCAGACCAGCAGATGACCTACAATGTATCTGTGGGTTTGTGGTTGAAGATGGGAGATGGCATATCCATCATATTAAATTGGTGTTTGATTGTATTTTTGTTGTTTCTTTTATTTCTTATATTGTATTTCATGGCAATATGAATTCCACAATTACACCTTAAGTTGCAATACAATATATAACGGGGTGGGGACCCCAATAAAAAGACACTTAGTATCGTACTAGCACAACACGTTAAAATTGCTACATTGGGCAGAAAAACCATTACAGGGTCCAGCAAGAAGACACTCTGCCATTTGCAAGTGGTCTGTGAAGAGAAAGTTTGGGAACTGCAGCCCTACATCTTCATCTGCGACCATTGCTTAAAGTTATCTTAGACAATCACTACAGGTGCACCCAGAAGTTTTGTTTATGAGCCTCCATTCATTTATTTTAACTTGGGAAGGTTAAATAATGCTGGCTATTTGAACATTCATTCTGATTTGCTTGCGGGAAAGTTAGACAACATTGTGTGAAGGATAGCTCAGTTGGTAGAGCATGAGACTCTTTAATCTCAGGGTCGTGGGTTCGAGCCCCATGTTGGGCAAAGATATTCCTGCATTGCAGGGGGTTGGATTTGATGGCCCTTGTGGCCTCTTCCAGATCTTTGATGCTGTGATTGTGGCAGAGCAAGTGGTATCCCACACTTTCCAGTGCATCTTCCCCTACAAGGCCTCTCTAGCTGTGCAAAGTTAATTTGCCAGTACAGTGGTACCTCGGTTTTTGAACGCCTCTGTAGTTGAACGTTTTGGAAGTCGAACGCCAAAAACCCGGAAGTAAATGCCTCGGTTTTCGAATGCGCCTCGGAAGTCAAACAGGAAACGTGGCTTCCATTTTGAGTTCTCGATATTGAGGCTTCCGTTCTGAGGCTTCCGCTTTCAGTTTTCGATTTTCAAACGTTTCGGAACTCGAATGGACTTCTGGAACGGATTACATTCGAAAACTGAGGTACCACTGTATGTGATTGAATCCCACCTGAAACACCCTATATTTCACACCTCAAGTCTTATTTATCTTTACTCATAAGTAAATCCTACTGGGACCACATGTGCATAGGATTGCTGCCTCACAGGGATCCTGCTCAATGGAGCTTACTCCCAAGGTATAGGATTTCAACCTCAGCTAGCTAAACTACACTACTTTAGCTTTCCTATACTGATTAATTTCCTGGCATCTGAGTTCTCTAGCAGAGGATATATAAATCCAGGAACAGACAGCCTATAAACCAAACCGCTGTTTTTCATTTACTGCTGATGTGGCCAAATAGAACCGCCTGTTTTCCCCACAACAATAACTCTCAAATTAAAATGCAAATTATTTCCATGTTTATATTCTTCGCTGGTTACTTTTACAAGAATCATTGCCTGTGTAGCTGAAATGTTTCTCGATTAAGGCAGCACCAGTGAACAATCCAAGTTTTCTTACCAGATTATTAGTTAATTTTCTCTTTAAGCAAACTCCCACACCATAAATTGTGAACATCTAGCAATACAGAGTTTTTGGCCTTCAGTAACCAATGCAGGGAAATTTGATAAGGTTTTCTGCTTGAGTGACAATTTGAAACTGGGTCTCTTGTATCCAAATACAACACTTTTGAATATGCATGGGTAGGGTTGCCAACTTTTAAACCAGGTCCTACTCCTACACCTTATAACAGCAGCTTGTTCTGCAGACAGGTGCACATGTGATGTTGCCGGTGACGCAATTAGGACTGCACTTTGGGGATGAAGTTCATGACCCTACATCTGACCACTGAGAGCGGCAGATGATGGAGATAGTCTCCACAGGAAATTTGTGGCATTCCCCTTTCTTCGAAGGGCACAAATTCAGAGCTAACAGATCATCTGCCTTGCCCCTAAGAGCACCACCAGAACCTACTTCTACTCTAAAGGATTGTTTTTGGATTTAGATTCGCAGACGGACCATAGCAGTTTATGGGCAGTTTGGAGGACAGCCATGTCCAGGAAGTTCCTTTGAATCCCGTCCTTGTGTTCCTACCAGAGGGTGCCCAACAGAAGATGGATGTGGCAATCGTTTTAGATGTTCGTCGGGTACGTTGCTTCAAGAATCCAACTGACCTGTTCATTGACCTTTCCAACTCTATAATTCTATGATTGTTGCACGGGACGCGGGTGGCGCTGTGGGTTAAACCACAGAGCTTAGGGCTTGCTGATCAGAAGGTTGGCGGTTCGAATCCCCACGACAGGGTGAGCTCCCATTGCTTGGTCCCTGCTCCTGCCCACCTAGCAGTTCAAAAGCGCATCAAAGTGCAAGTAGATAAATAGGAACCGCTGCAGCAGGAAGGTAAACAGCATTTCCATGCGCTGCTCTGGTTCACCAGAAGCGGCTTAGTCATGCTGGCCACATGACCTGGAAGCTGTACGCCTGCTCCCTCGGCCAATAATGCGAGATGAGCGCCGCAACCCCAGAGTCGGACACGACTGGACCTAATGGTCAGGGGTCCCTTTACCTTTACCTTTATGATTGTTGCACAGCAGAAGCTTATGGGACCAAAAAGAGGGAGATATGGGAATGCAAGTGTAACTCTTTATTATGATTTTTACTATTCATACACACACACACACACACACACACAGAGAGAGAGAGAGAGAGAGAGAGAGAGAGTTCTTTATGGAGGGTCTCTAGAGGGAATCACAGTAAATGACTTATACAGTGGTAAATAACAGAACTCTCAGGCATCAGATAACAGTACATAAATATTGTTGCCTGCACCTCAATCTATGAGCTTTGAGAGACCCCAGGAGTTCCAGTGCTTACCCAGGGTACAGTTTCCTTGGAATGGTCAATGGAGACTTGATGTCTTTAGGATATATGGTTTTATTTACACATATATACAACCTGAGGATAGGATGGAAGGGCTCACTACGCTCCAACGGACCTTGCTTGCCCATGAGGTTTCCAGAGAAGCCCCTAAAGGGCCTGCCAAGGAGATTTGCCTTGTCACAAAGGGCAAATAACTAACCCAGAAACTTAGTGGGAGGCGGGGGCTGGCTTTCAGTACCAAACACCAAACCAAAGCAACCCATTTCACAGAAAGAAAATCCCAAGACGCTTGGAGAAACGTGTCCATCCGCAAAGCTAAAAAAAAAAAAAAGGCAAAATTCTGCTGATCCATTCCCAAATGTAAAACAAAAAGGGAAGAAAGAGGACATCTGAAGGCTGAAGCTTTGCTTTCTGCTCAGCCCAGCATTGTTCAAGGTCAAAGAAAAGAAAAACCCAACAAAATGTAAAATAAAGGAAAGAAAGAAAACCAGGGGAGGACAGGGGCCTCCATAAGTACCAAGTGAGTTGTTTTGGGGCATTGTGGTAGGTTATCCATGTGAGAGCCATGTAGGGGGCCCCAACCTTTCTTTGATGGAGGAGGAGTCTCAGAGGAATCAGTTTCTGTTCTCTAGGTGGGTGCAAGAGTTTCTTCATCGTTCCTATGTTACCTGTCTTTATGGCCATAGGGCAGTGCATTAGCAAATCCTTGGTGTGCAATGGAGATCACGACTGTGAGGAAGATGGCGCTGATGAGGACCGATGCGATGAGATCAAGACGGTGTGTGAAAACATCAAGCCACCTTTGAAGCCGCCTCCTAATGTAGAGCTTACAGGAGCAGGGTGAGTTCTTTGTCGTTCTTATTCATCTTGATGCAATGATTATTGGTTATTTAGGAGGAACAACAACATTTAGCTTCTATATAGGGCGAAGCGTTGATGTAGTTTCAGGTCTTCAAAGCATTTCGCATCAATTGTCTCATGGCCATATGAAGCGAGATTATCTTTTCATGAGCATCGTAGCTACTTCTCGGATAGGCCATTTGGCATCTGTTTTGGGATGGTCCTCAGGGAGGGAGTTACTCTTAAGGAGTACTCTTAAGTCCTCCTCCCGGAGCACAAGGACCATTTCCTCCTTGCCAGTGTTGTTGCTACTGCCCATTTGCCTGTCTCTCCCTCTGAGCCTTACCTTCCTTGCCTTCCTCAAAGAGAGAACAAGGCACCAGGGCATATGCGCCGCCAGGGTGCAAACATCCGCCCAGCGCCCCCAAATTAACTTTTATTGAGCTTTTTTGGGGAGGGGGGAAGCCAAAGTTGTTGGCCTTTTTGGGGGGAGGGGGGAAGTCAAAGTTGACCTTTTTTTAGGGGGGAAATCACTCACCTGTAACAACAACGCAGTGGGGGAAAGGTGCTTTTGTTTCCTGACTCGTCGGGAATATTTGACGCTACAGAGTAACAGAGCGACGGAGGAGGGGGGCAGGGACTTTCGCTCCATTGCTTTACGTTGCCGCTGATCGAGAGGGGCCGGTATACAGTAGGTATACATTTGGCATACACACACACCCCGAATTCAGCGCCCTGGTGCCCCGCACCCCTTGCACCCACTGGGTAAAGTTGGCCCTGCAAGGCACGAAGAGGTTGCTACTGCTGCTCTTGTCACTGCTTGCTTGAGCAGCTACAGCAAGGCCAGGAGGCTCCAGAGGCATGGGCCTTGCGTGACAATGTAGATGTGCTGGTCCCGTGGGGTATCCAAAAGGCGAGGTTGAAGTCCGGTCCAAGGTCAGAGGTACACGTAAAGGCAGTCCGAAATAACTGAAGCAGGGTACAGGGCAGGGAGTCAGGCAAAGTCAGGAACGGGTGGGCAAGCAGGGAACCAAGGCAGGTCAGGAGCGCAGGCAGGAAAGCAGGACAGGGATCAAGCAGGAACAGCGGCAGGAACTGGTCAGCAACAATGTTGCTCCTGCAACTTGGGGCTGGGGCTAGCCGGCTTTTATCTGCCCCGAGGCACAGGGCGGCTCCGATCCTCAGGTGACTCACCTCTCCTGGCTTGGAGGTGAGCACTCCTCCTGCGGGAACTTAGTTCCCTTCGCCTCTCTGCCCTTCGCCTCTGCAGCTCAGGAGAGGCTGGAGGGTTACCAGACCCAGAGGCAACCTCAGCTTCCCCTGATTGGGCTGGGAGTGGAGCACCTGCAGGCAATGGGTCCTCCACTCCATCAGAGGCCAGATCAAACACAGCCGATGCCTGCACCTGAGGATCTAGCACAGGTGAGTCCCCTTCAGACTCAGGCCCCAGCCCTGGCTCTGCTGGTTCTGGAGGCAGGGAATCCTGTGCAGGCTGGGATCCCCCAGGTTCAGTGTCTTGAGTCTGAATCCCAGGCCATCACAGTAGACTCCTGACCAGAAGTGCCATCTTCTCAAGTTGATTGAGGGAGCCCACTGAGACATCCTGATGTCACACATGTGATGTCATGGGAGGGGGCAGAGTCGAACAACATACAATAATTACTGCAGTGATTCTTACAAAACACATGTGGGATAGGCCAATGTAATAATCACTATGTTGCAGGTGGGTGCAACATTGCACCTCCTTGCAATGGCTCATAGGAACGGTCACAATGAACTACTGCTGCTATTCCTTAGCTCTCGGTGGATTTACCAGAACTTCAGCATAAATGGCAGGTGATTATTTCAAAGCAAATAAATTACAGGCTTTATGTGTCCCCGTGGCCTTGTTAGTGACCTCAATTCAGGCTGAACAGGAGGAGAAAGATGTGAGGAGATTGACCATTGTTGTTTGTCAAGTTGCATTAATTTTACCTGGAAATGTAACATGGCAGGGGCAGTTGCCATAGAGATAAAATGCATTAGAATGATCAGGTGCTTGCTCTTTTCTGTTGACACACTCCAGGGGAAACATTTTGTTTTATTTCCCCCGATGTAACTTGCAATGGCAGGGATTTGCATCGTAGCTTTGCCAGTACAAAATCTCATTACAGAGTGCCCTGTTCTTTGCATAATTTAGTTTTGGAAGTAGTCTGCTGATGTATGCTAACATTTAGTTAACAACTGATGTTTCTAAATCCTGTGAACTTCGCAATCTGTGTCCTGACTCTGATTGGTTGCAGCTTTGACGCTCTTACGGGTGAGAGCAGAGGTGGAGTCATCCATACTAAGAGCTTTGGTGGCCAATGCAGAAAAGTGTTCAGTGGAGACCAGAGAGAATATTATCGGCTGAGTGACAGTGTCCTTGCTTACACATTCCAGGTGTGTTCGATTTCTTGTTTTCCAGTCACAGTATCATCTGGGGATAGGAACAGAAGCAGCCCACTGGCTGAAGAGGGGGCAGAACTTTAGCATCCTGGCAGCTGGGTCTCTGTTGCCTATCAGGCAAGGCGAAGAGCTTGGTGCAGTGCAAACACACCGGCAAGAGAGCTGGATTGGCTCAGCTGGTGCATTTGCACCTTGTTGAACTACTTCCGCTATTCTCCTCCTGACAACCAATAGCAACGCACCTGTATGGAAGCTAGTGTAGTGGTTCTGTCCCACCCTGCAAACTGCTTCTAGACAGGAACATAAGAAGCTGCCTTATACTGAGCCAGCCCGTTGGCTCATCTAGTTCTGTTTGTTCTACACTGACTGGCAGCTGTTCTCCATTATTTCAAGCAGGGCTCTCTCTCAGCTCTACATGAAGATGCTGACGCCTGAATCTGGGACCTTCTGCATGCAAGCATATTCCCTACCACTGGTATAGGTTCTTTCTCATGGATGGTTCCGTCTACTTCCAGTCGGAGTCCATTTTTCATGTGTTCATTCACAAGTCTATGCCAGCTCGTTTACTTATTTTTAAAAGGACCGAAAAACTTAAAATATACTCATCACATGTTTTTTTTAATTTTTATTGTGGATTTTGTGTTTTTTTTATTGTGATTTTATGTTGTGAATCGCCCTGAGATCTACGGGTATTGGGTGGTATACAAATGATAATAATACTAATAATCATAATCATAATAATAGGTATACAAATATAAATGTTTTATCTCAATGCACACATTTTTAAAAGCACTTTATTCTGCAATATGCATTTTGGGTATGTTTTTAAAGCTAAGAATTGTATTGCAATGTAGAATGTGTGAAACCCATAGCATAATTATTTTATGATCCAGTGATTAGTCCAGGTGATGTGAATTAGGTTGGTTTGCTTAAAAATACAAGCTGAACAACATTTTTTTAAATGCAAAGGTGTGTTGGGGGAAGCAAGAATGTACATTATCTTTAGGGTTCAGGTTGAGCTATACTGCATGGACACAGCGTTTGTCCACACTTTCCAGGCAGAGGTCCACAAATGCTCCGTTTCCAAGTGGTTTTTTGACCTTAGCTTTCCCCACTAAAACCCACTCTTTAAAGCTGAATCGGAGCAGTCAATTTGGGTTTTCCGTGGATGGATGTTTACTCCAATTGAGCTTTAGAGAGCGGGTTTTTGTGGGGAAAGCTTCAGAGCAAAGAGAGGGCCTTGGAGACAGAGCTTTAAATTGTGGGCCTTGCCTGGAAGGAACAGAGGAAAGGCAACTCTGAAGAACCTGCGGTACATCACAATAACTTTAAAGAGAAAGCATGTATCTGATAGTCATGACAGAACTGCTGAGGAGGGGGACAGGTGCTTTATAATACACTAAATTTGGTGTAGTTTGTGGATTTTTAGGTTTAATGTTTCACACACATTTTTGGGTGGCATGAGTTAAATTTGTACCTTTCCTCAAGAAAATAGCTAGCATGGAGGTACCTAATTTCTGGGCTGAGAAACAATATAATTGGCAATATTTTATTTCTACAGAATTTTATATATCACCTTTTGCTTCTTTTTAATAGGTGGCCATTCAGAATGATTTCAGTGCTGAGTTTTACAACAGTTCCTGGGCTTATAGAAAACACACAGAGAGGCTTGCAACTGGAAATAATTACTGCCGGTATGAAGAAAATACAATTCAAAAAGGCAGTTCAAAGGTACCCAGTGTTCTGCATAATTTCTTGCAAGCAATTTCCCCAAATTTAATGCATTTTTAATGTTATTTTCACTATTTGTGTGCTTTTATACACAGTGTCTATTAATATACACAGTTATGCATGCATATTGTAAGTTGAGAAAGTGCAAAATGTAAAGGATCACTGTGCTTTGATTTGCGTTCTGTTTTTCACATCAAATTCACATCAAAATGTGAATAGAACTGAATTTCCTCCTCATCCCTCCTCATCCATTACTGCAGTGGTTTTCAACCAGTGTGCCATGGCACCCTGGGGTGCCTTGAATGATGGTCAGGGGTGCTGTGGACAACACTGGCCCTCTTTCCTCGCCCTCCCTTCTCTAATGCCCTCTTGCATCTCTGCCTCTCAAAGGCTTGCACAGCTGTTTGTTGCAGCAGCCCTGGCTACAAACTCCACGGTAAATGGTGCCTCTGGCCAGGGTGTGCTGGTTGCCAGGAGCTGGGGCAGCCTCAAAGTAAGCAAGCAAGCGGGCGAGGGAGCCCAGCCAGCCAGCCTGCAGCCCTTGCTGTTGAGAATGGACAGACAAGTCCGGGCACCTGTGGGGCAGTGTGAGGAGACACCTCTCTTTGGGGCAGGCGGAGCAGCTCAGAGACTCAGAGACCCAAGAAGAGCAGAGAGGAGAGGAGGCTGAGGAAACACTCCACAAGGGAGGGTGTTTGAAAAGGGTGAGAGGCTGCCAGCTCTGCAGGCAAGGGGTGACATAACAGGGCCCCTGAACCCCACAGGGGTGCCGCAGAAAGGAGGGAATTGGTCAAGGGAGCCGTGGACTCACTAAGGTTGAAAACCTCTGCATTACTGGATCGGGAAGTTTGAAATTTCAGTATTTCCCTGTTTGCTGAACTCTGACACCAAATAGCTAACCGGCATGTGGAATTAAGCAGTTAACAAAGAATTCTTTATCCAGGAGACATCAGCTGTAAATTGCTCTTTTTACAAACACTTTCCTACTACAGTGGTACCTCTGGTTACGTACTTAATTCGTTCCGGAGGTCTGTTCTTAACCTGAAAACGTTCTTAACCTGAAGCACCACTTTAGCTAATGGGGCCTCCCCCTGCCGCTGCCCGATTTCTGTTCTCATCCTGAAGCAAAGTTCTTAACCCGAGGTAATATTTCTGGGTTAGCAGAGTCTGTAACCTGAAGCGTATGTAACCCGAGGTACCACTGTATTGTGAAAACAAGTGCCTAAGTTCTATATATATTTTGCTTTCCTAGAGTAATCTGCTCATGGTTATCGAAAACAGTGTGGAAGTTGCTCAGTTCATCAACAAACAGCCGGAATTTCTAAATCTTGCCGAGCCCTTCTGGAAGGAACTTGCTAACCTTCCCACCTTCTATGAATATAATGCATACCGAAGGTTGATTGAACGTTTCGGAACACATTTCCTGCACTCTGGATCTTTGGGAGGACATTACAAAGTTCTGTTTCATGTCGCTTCTGAAAGTGCAAAAGCACAAGGTAGTGTACTGGTGCGCTCATTCCCAAATAGTAAAGGAGTGAGTTTGGGAATAAAATGCATTCTATTCTTGCATGCAAGCAACAGAGAAACCCCAAAACATTATTCTCTGTTTATATGAAATGCGGAGGATCCCTTTATTCTAGTAAGCAAGAGTAGAATCTAGTGCACTTCCAGACTGTCGCTGTTTGCCGGTGGGATACAGTGGTATACCAGCTGTTAAATTCACTCTCTATTTTCCCACTCCTTCCCACCCCCAGAGGACCCTCAGAATGCAACTATACTCTTCAGAATATACTGGTTGGAGCTGTTGCTCCAAGAGCTCAGATACCCTTTAAATCACTGGGGTCCTTGACGTTGATCCTGTTTCCTACCCCTATTATTTGATCCACAGATCTCCTGTTTCAGGCTTGCCACTGGTATATCCAAACCCGTTTTTCTCTTCTCACCTTCCTTTGTATGCTGGCGTCACTCACCATTTTTACCTGATTTCCTCTCCCCCTTCCAGAGTCTGGGATACTTATCTCTTTTGTTAGCCTTCCTCCACCAATATGGTAAAAGCTTCATGCAGCTAGCCTTTGTAGGTTGTGACGTTACCCAGTTAAATGGCTGTTCATCTGAGTCTTTATTTACTTATATAGGTGATGTCAGCATCTCCATCTCTGCTTGCCAGCTGAATTCTGGCCAGTTGTGCTTGGCCTTGATGGAGCCAGAGACTGGAGTCACCCATTGATGGTTCCTTTACAGTTCTGTTTGAGACCTTTAAAAAACTGTGCAGGCTGCCTTGAAGCCTTTTGCTTAGGCAGAAAGGTGGGGTGCAGCTCTTAATAAACAAGCAAATCAGTAAATAAATCCATCTTGCTTAAGAAGTTCCAGGCTACCTTGGGACCCAATTCTGTGGGACATTTTCCTGCACATTGGAAATGATTGCATCGATCATTCATTGATCATCAAGGTTAATGCCCATTTCTTGGCCTAGGTTTGAGCATTCTGGACATGCACAAATGCACTTCATCAGGCTGGAATTTTCTGTTCATAAAGAAGAAGAAAACAGAATGCAACAAACTAGATCAAGTGCTGCGACAATCTTCAGGTAAATAGTTGTGTGTGTGTGTTCTTGGAGAGGCTTCCTGATCAATAGCAGTCATCCGGCTTAACCAATTGGAATGTTTCACTAAAGCAAACAGGAGCCGGCCGGTCCTACTATAGTCAGCTCCGCAGCTCCCTTGTCTCCAAGGGTGCAAAGAGGCATGTAGCAGAGCAAAGAGCACATGGGGGGCCCTTCTCTGAAGGAGTTTAAGACTGCTGGGGAAACAGGTGGACGAAGAGGAGATGAGGGGGAAGTGTGAGGCTCCGGCAACTGCTTAACCAGTCTTGTCGTAGGTTTCTCTGTTTCCTTGAGCAAAGAATCAACTTTACTGCTTGTCTCCGAGTCTCTGTGCTGACCTGCAGCTGACCCAGCCTGACCCAATGATGGCCCCCAACTTGGATGGCTTTACAATGAGGGTTAGAAACATTCATGGAGATGGCTGTGCTCTGTCTCTGAGGTCAGAGGCAGTCCTGCTTCTGAATATCAGGTGCCACATTAGGGAAGAGGACTATTGTGCTCAAGTCCTGCTTGTAGGTTTTCTATAAACCTCTCATTGGCCACTGTGAGAATAGGCTGCTTGACTGGCCTGATCCAGAAGGCTCTTCTTTTATGTTCTTATACTATATAGTCGTACCTTGAAAGTCGAACGAAATCCGTTCCAGAAGTCTGTTCGACTTCCAAAACATTCGGAAACCAAAGCTCAGCTTCTGATTGGCTGCAGGAAGCTCCTGCAGCCAATCGGAAGCCCGGTCGGATGTTCGGGTTCCGAAGAACATTCGCAAACCGGAACACTCACTTCCAGATTTGCAGCTTTTGGAAGCCAAAATGTCCGAGTACCAAGGCATTCAGGCTCCAAGAAGAAGAGGAGTTTGGATTTGATATCCCGCTTTATCACTACCCAAAGGAGTCTCAAAGCGGATAACAATCTCTTTTCCCTTCCTCCCCCACAACAAACACTCTGTGAGGTGAGTGAGGCTGAGAGACTTCAGAGAAGTGTGACTAGCCCAAGGTCTCCCAGCAGCTGCATGTGGAGGAGGGGAGACGCGAACCCGGTTCACCAGATTACGAGTCTACTGCTCTTAACCACTACACCACACTGTACTTAATTTATACGTTCTTAAGTCCATTTAAATATCAGTTGTACGTGCCACAACGCAACTGTTTGACTATACAAGATGCTTATTTTTAAAAAGCTGTGCTCTCTGTGTGCTTCCAGGTACCAGCAGCAATCAGATTCGAGCTGACCCATTAGTAGAGGGAGGGAGTCCCGGAGCTGTAGCTGGGCTAAGCTACATGGACATAAATGATCCTGTGGCAAATACTCAACGATACTCCTTCTGGGCTAGATCGGTGTCCTATTCTCCTAGAGTCATTAAGCAAAAGGTAAAACTCTGATTTTTTTTTATTTTATTAGATGAATCATTCTCACACAGTTAAAAGCCAGGGATTTTCTGCACATGAAGTGGGAATATGCTTCTGAATACCAATTGCTGGAAGCCAGAGGAGGAGAGAGTGGTCTTGTGCTGGAATCCTGCTTGCCGGTTTCCCCCCGGTAGCTGTTCAGCCCCTGTGAGAACAGGATGCTGGACTAGATGGGCCATTGCATTGACCCAGCAGGGCTACTCTTATGTTCGTATGCTTTTTGTCATTGCTGCCAACCTTCAGATATTGATCTCATCTTCTGCACAGAGCTTACACACATACCACTTGCATGCTGCATGAACCCTAGAGATACCGGTAGATGCAACTGTTTATTTCGGCTACTCTCATTTTTCCAGTCTTAAAATAACTCCTGGTGTGAGCCAGACTGATTTCGTTTTAATTTATAGTGAATAGTAAATAACTAATATAACCTAAGGATCAAAGGATGCTTGATCCTTTTTAGATAAATCATTTTAGTTATTTTAGATAAGTTATATTAGTTTATTTAAAAACTTATATATCGAGGAGGTAATGCACTTTACTATGCTGGTCGGTGACCATAATAAAGAATACTTA
The DNA here is from genome assembly GCA_034641385.1 of Darevskia mixta. Lineage (NCBI taxonomy): Eukaryota > Metazoa > Chordata > Lepidosauria > Squamata > Lacertidae > Darevskia > Darevskia mixta. The sequence continues at coordinate 845,791 of JAWWNH010000062.1, read as the reverse complement.
CTTTCCAGTCTTACATTCAGTTCTCCACAAAATGCCTCTTTATATGTTCTCCCAAAAATTAACCAGTGTTTTAGTGCACATTTATCCCAATGTAAACATTTTTGTATGCAATTTTGCCTAATAGACACATTTCTGCAAGCAATTTCTCCTAATATAATGCATTTTTGTATTTTATTTTTTTAAAGAATGCTCACAATTTAATGCACACTTTCCCCCAGACATGTGCATTTTTGTACATATTGTTTGGTTGGAGAATGGCATTGCAAAGTTCAGAGAAGTGCAACGTTCAGAGGATCGTTTGGTTTTGATTTGCTTATTGGTTTGGGGGTTGCGAATTAGATAGGTTCGCAGTTAATGCGAACTGAACCAAATTTCTCCCTCATCCCTAAGGTGTGATCTGGTGCAATGCAAAATGCAGGCTTCACCCATCACACACAGAGAGCTTATGTGCATATCACATGTGCATGCAGAGGCTCTGATTTTACAAAGGAACAATCAATGTGGGCAACCGAAGCAAGACAGTGGCATGATAATAATAATAATAATAATAATAATAATAATAATAATAATAATAATAATAAATTTTTATTTATACCCCGCCCTCCCCAGCCAAAACCGGGCTCAGGGCGGCTAACATCAAATAAAAATTACAATAAAATATACAGAAAACCATTAATTAAAATACAGATTAAAAAACCAATTTAAAAATGCCACTTCATGGCATTTTTTTGCCATGGCATTCTTGATGTTGAGCATCCTTGAGTCGTGACCATCTGAGAAGGTCTATTGGCTTCTTATCAGTGCAAAAGGAGGACTCCTACTGGAATATATCACTCCATATATCACTCCATATATCCTGAAGCAGCTCTAAGATCACTGTCCCTGACATGGCTACTGCCACCCAGATCCAGACAAGACTTCCATTTAGTGTAAGTTACTCAAGCCCACTTTTTAAAAAATTATAAAAAATCTCCTTTCTTTTTCTCCTTCATTGCAGTTTCCCCCAAAAACGCTGTTCAAGTGAAAGGAAGTTGCTGCTGAGCTTGCTAAGTCAAATAAATCAAATAAAAGCAGAAATCCCTGTGAGCATTGTACCTTGTTTGCAAGTTAATTAAGGTCCCTATACTCAATGTGAGCATCTCGTTTGCTCAGATCCAGGGAGTAAGCAGAAATTTCAAGATGTCAGATTTGAGCAAAGCAATTCAACGTTATTGCATTTGGCATAATTAAGATTCATATGCACAGTGCTTGCCAGCTGTGCAGCCCACAAGAGCAAATTTTGTTAGGTATAGGCATCACACAGGAAACATTATCCTGGGTGACTGGCCAACTTCATCTAATGAATGACACCCCCCCCCCCAAAAAAAGGACAAAACCTCAACAAATGCACAGGTCAATACTTATTCACCTGAAAACACAGCCCACTTTTTTCATGAAGTATCTGCTAAAAGATGAACTTGCTTTAGATTATGCAAAGAAAAGAAGAATGTAAACCAGGTTGGGATGTACACGCTGCATCTTGCACGCCATCGCCACATGCAATTTTAATTCTTAAAGCAATTCCACTGGCAATTAAAATAGTTTTAACTACTGATGATTTGGGGCTGTTTAGTCAAGGGACCCAGGTGGCGCTGTGGGTTAAACCACAGAGCCTAGGGCTTGCTGATCAGAAGGTCGGCGGTTCGAATCCCCACGATGGGGTGAGCTCCCGTTGCTCGGTCCCTGCTCCTGCCCACCTAGCAGTTCGAAAGCACGTCAAAGTGCAAGTAGATAAATAGGAACCGCTCTGGCGGGAAGGTAAACGGCGTTTCCGTGCGCTGCTCTGGTTTGCCAGAAGCGGCTTAGTCATGCTGACCTGGAAGCTGTATGCCGGCTCTTGGCCAATAAAGCGAGATGAGCACCGCAACCCCAGAATCGGACACGACTGGACCTAATGGTCAGGGGTCCCTTTACCTTTAGTCATTATTGTTGTCTTTCATCTGTTGATTTTGCTGCCGTCCTTTTGGAAGTTGCTCTAGAAATATGTCAAAAGGCAAAGTTTAAAAAAATAAATAAAAACAATAGAAGTTTTCCACTTTGATGTCCAAGGAATGGTCTGAGGCTGCTCAGATTCTTTCTCTCTCTTAAGCAGGTCAGAACCCACCCACCTCTTGAGCAAAATACCACCTGGAAGCCCTATTATCACGACCCTAACAAATAAAGGTTGTTTAGGTCCCACTGATTTTAACAGGAACGTTAATCACACAGGACTGACAAGCATTAATGTTGGCTGCGTTGAACATTGCTCTTCGTTTCTTGAGGCAAGAGTAGCATTAATACTGTGCCAAAATCTGGCCTCCAATTCCACAGAAGTTTTCTTCCCCTGCAAAAAGAAAATAGGTTTCATTTTTTTTCTGCCTAATTCTCAGGGCAGTTGAGAATTCCTTTAAAATTCCAGGGGTTTTGAGCGTACCCCTCATTATTGCAAGGTGGCTAGGCATGGCGGGGTGTGTGTGTTTCTGCTTTCCAGTAAAGATTGGGCCAGGACTGTGCAGCCTCCCCAGCTGTCCACACTTACTGATTAAAAAAAAAACAACCATGGGAGGAATTGCCTCCAGGTGTCTTCTCCTGGGTTTCAATTGAAACATGTGCACCTTACTCAAAAGTAAGGGAAATTCAACAAAAAAAACCCTGCACCCCACACGTGAATTTCATCTTCTCTCCCTTTGAATAATTTTTGAATGCAATTCCCCAAACAGTTGGACATGTTAATTATATATACCTGATAGCTCACACCACTGTATGAGTTGGTGAAGGAGGTACCTTGCGCGTCCGTCAAAAGGCATCACCTGAAACGAGCCACCGAAGAGTACCTGAGCGAAAACGATCCCTGCAAATGCCGCCCGTGTCGGAATGGCGGTGAGCCGGCTGTTGTGGAAACTCAGTGCCTATGCTTCTGCAAACCGTATACTTTTGGAGCAGCTTGCGAACTGGGGACTCTTGTGCAAGACCAGCCAGGCAAGTCATTTCTCTCCTGTTTTAGAGTGGAAGTGTTTAAAGCAGGTAGTGCAATGTGTGAACACTACTAGCCCTCCCCTAATGCATGCACACACACAGATACACATGTGCACATGATGTTACCGTGATCTGAAGTTACTTAGGGCTTATCCACACTACATTTGTCCCGCTGCTTCCCCACCCCAGGGAAACCTGATATTTAGTGCTGAATAGGAGCAAACAGCAATGGGGTTTTCTGCCACTTGCCTTTTTGTTCTGATTTAGTGCTAAAAAGTGGGTTTTGGGGGGTGCAGTGGGGCAAAGGCAATACCACTTGGACCTCTGCCTAGAAAGCATGGATCAAGTGGGAAACCACCCAGACTCATGCTTTCTAGGCATGGGTTAAGCGAAAGTGTGGATGGGTCCTTAGAGCGCAAAAGGACCAACTCTTGTCCCTGGTCTCTTCAACACCAGAGGCAGGCTTGCAGGATCTACTGTAACTTGCATTTGTTTTACTAGAACCTCAAGGTAAACCTGGTTTCAACCAAACCTGGTTCTAGTAAACCTGGTTTCAACTGAACCTGGAAGCAAATGAGTGGTTCAGGGGAAGGAGACTGATGCAAAAATGATAGCTGAGGAGCTGGAGATAATAACCCACCACATTCTGTAAGTCACATGCTGGAAGGTACTCATCTGCTTTCCATAGGCATCCACAGAATTTTTAAAGCAAAACACCGAATAGGGGAGCAGGCCAGTTTCTCACAACAACAACAACAACAACAACAACAACAACAACAAGGAGAATAGTGGCTGTGCATTTCCTCTCATATCTCAGGTTATATAAGTCCTGGAAGCTCACTCTTTGGGGGGGGGGAGCTGGAAATCTGGGGGTTATGATTCACCGGGGCAGGGGGGACAACAGTCAGCTTTTTTGTGAATTGCCATTTGCTCTGATTCAGCTGTAAAATGCAGGTTTTCCTGGGGAAAGTACTAGGACAAAAAAAGTGCTTTTAAGTGCTGATCTGTGCCTAGAAAGCATGGTGCAAAAGGAAGTCCGGATGAGCCCTTAGTCAACGGCAAGCACTTATGTACCCATAATTTACGTGTGAGGAACACTGGTGCTGAGAGATAAGGAATCAGCACATCAGGATTTCTGCCCCCTCCCTACTTGCGATTGTCAAACAACTGGGAGTCACGAACTCTTGCTGATTTACTGTAAATCACCTAGGGCTCTGCCAAATGATCTCAGTCGGTCTTCTGTGCAGTTGCGACAATGTGTGAAATGTAAGGCCACCGTAATAGTTAACAGCTTAGCTATTTTCACCTCTAAGAAGGGGAGCAGCTGAAACTGAAGGCTGGTGCATAGACAAGGGTGCAGTTGGCCCTCACTCTTTAAGGGGAATCAAATATGTTAAATTTCCCAGTATTGTCCAGGTTTCAAGCTCTTCCCTCCAGAGGGAGGAGGGTGCAGGTGAATATCTTGTGATGGCGAGTTGCATAGTATCCTGTGTCTGATCTCCTGAAAAATGATGCATGACCTTTCCTGCCATTATGAAGGAGTCATTGATGGAAGCTGGAGCTGCTGGTCTTCATGGAGTTCTTGTACAGGAGGAAGGAAATCAAGAAGTCGAAGCTGTAATAATCCCAACCCCAGTGGTGGTGGAAGGTCCTGCATCGGAGAAGCAGCTGAAAGCCGCCAGTGTGAGGATGAGGATGAGGATTTGCAACATTTTCGGTAGGTGGAAATTATACTTGCTAAGAGGAAATATGGTTTGGGAAGTCCTGGAGTCAACTGAGACCTGTTGCAAATTATACATTGAAGAGAGATTCAATGTATTGCTCTCCAGATGCTGCTGAGCTACAGTTCCCATTATGCCTGACCACTGGTCATGCTAGATGAAGCTGATGGGAGTTGTAGTCCTACAACATCTGGAGGTCAGCCCATATGCATGGTGTAGTGAAGTCGTTCTCAAACGGTGATCTTTGGACCACCAGTGATCCACAAGGTTCATTCAAGTGGTCTACAGTGCATCTGTGGATTTGTGGTTGAAGTCAGAAGACAGCACATCTATCACACTGAATATGCATATTGGCTTTTAATGGTACTTCAATTGCTTCTTTTATTTCTTATGTTGTATTACAGGCATTCTGTGTTGATTTTGCCACACATCCTACCATTTTTACTTTGTGCTCATAAAGTAGTATGAATAATTATAAAACAACCTGGAGGCAGGGAGACCCACTTTTGGTGCTGGGTGAAAGATGGGTGAATGGCCTGGAGTTCTGAAACTACCACAAATGTCTACCAAGTGTTTAAGCTGAAACTTTTCAGTGCCTTCAACAAATGGTTCTGAAATGGCAACATTGCAGAAATTGGGCAAGCACAGTTCTGGTTGGAAAATCCAGCTGTATGATCAGGATATAAACACATTTTCTTAATTGCAATTTTTAAATCTCATTAGGGAATTATTTGTGACCTGGAAAAAGTCTTAGCCAGATAAGCGGGGTACAAATAATAAATTATTATAATATTATTATTAGCTCAAACTGACTTTTTTTCCATGCAAGGATTTGGAGCATCTTATTTAGGCTGGGACAAGAAAGGGACAAAAGTTAGTGAGCATCCATAAGCTGCTGTTTCTGTATGAGCGTGTTTGTGTCCCTCTCCAGATGCTGATAATTTTAATTTGATAGTTTAATGGCCCTGCAGAAACAGACACCTCTGAGAAGTAAAGTGTTTTGAAATGAAAGGTGACAAATCTCTTGAACTCTGAAATAAATTATTATAATGTTTTTTTAAAAAAAATGTTTTGCTTTATAGTTCAATAGAACCACACTGCTTTGATGTGTCTACGTTGGGCACAGAATCCTGCCCACCACCTCCTCCCTTGGAAAATGGATATGTGCAAGTAGGTGAAGCACAATAGAATGCCCTCCTTGTGCAGGTTCTCTGTGTAGATAAGAGTAGTAAAATTTAGGTTGCAGTTCTGCGTACCTCTAAGGAAGCCCATGCGGTGACCTCCAGATGTTGTGGAACTACAATTACCATCAGCCAGCATGGGCAACAGTCAGGGCTGATGGAAGTTGTAAAAATCCAAACAGGATCTGAAGGCCACCTGTAATTCCCACTTGCCCCATTGAACTCAAACTTCTGAGTCCATATGTTTGTACTTTGATTGTACTATATGGATTTCATATACTGTATGGATTTCATTGCTGGTTCACTGGTTTATTTAGGCAGTAAACAAGTTTACCTAGGCAGAAACATCCAGGTCCTGACTCCTGGGCCACAATGCTGATAATTCAAAAATGCAGCAAATAATTATATAATGCTGTATACAGTGGTACCTCGGGTTACAAACGCTTCAGGTTACAGACTCCGCTAACCCAGAAATAGTACCTCTGGTTAAGAACTTTACCTCAGGATGAGAACAGAAATCCCGCGGCGGCGGTGCGACGGGAGCGGGAGGCCCCATTAGCTAAAGTGGTACCTCAGGTTAAGAACAGTTTCAGGTTAAGAACAGACCTACGGAATGAATTAAGTTCTTAACCTGAGGTACCACTGTATTTTGAATAATTCTGTAAGAGAGGCATCCTTCCACTCAGTGACCCTCAATTTTTCTACTTTTCAGGATGCCGATTCATCCTATCCTGTGGGGAAAAGCATCATTTACACCTGCAATAATGGATATGCTCTTTTGGGGGACCCTGTGGCAACCTGCAGCGAAGGCTTGAGGTGGACCGTTGGACAGATGAGCTGCCAGAGTATGTGTCTGTAAGCCTGGCTGCAAAGTCCAATTCACCATTTACATTTCTCTGCCAGGAAAAGACGCCACTGCAGCTATTCAAGGCGGTTGCCAAAGGTGGGGTTTGGGGTGTGGAAGAGGAGAAAAGGGGGTAACAGTAGGTGGTTGCTGAGAGGGAGCATTTATTTTCACCTCACAGCCCTCAAGGGCTAGTGATAGAAATGTGTTCTCATTCTTCCCTCACTCCAGGGAGCTCTGGATATAGCTGACATGGCTCTCCCTTGCCCAGTTTATCTTCAGGACAGGAACGGTTGGTAAAGTGGTGCAGAACTAATAATTTGCTTACAAATACAAAGAAAACAAAGGAGCTTGTGGTGGACTTTAGGAAGCAGAAAAGCGATGTCCAGCCGCTTTTGATTGATGGAACCTGTGTGGAGAGGGTGACAACGTTCAGATTCCTGGGCATTGAGTTACAGGAGGATTTGTCCTGGAGTGTCAACATGGGGGGGGGGGGGTTTGCGAAGAAGGCGCAGCACAGACTGTATTTTTTGAGAATTTTAAGGAAAAATCATCTTCCGCAAAAGCTGCTGCTTGCCTTCTATCACTGTGCCATTGAGAGCGTGCTCACTTATGGTTTATGTGTGTGGTACGGGAAGCTGCACTTCTCGGGATAGGATAGTGTTGCAAAGAATTATCAAAAACAGCAGAGAGTATTATTGGCTGTTCACTCTACCTTAGAACATATCTATACCATCAGGTGCCACAGAAAGGCATTAGAGATATCAAGAGACCATCGCACCCTGGTCACCGTTTCTTTGAGCTCCTGCCATCGGACGGAGATACAGAATAATGAAGGCAAGAACGAGCCGTCTCAAGAACAGTTTCTTTGCTAGAGCAATTCTGGTCTTAAATGGAAACTCTGGACTCTGAAGTCATCTTATTTTATTTGTTATATTGTGCTGTATTGTATTGTGTTTATCAGTATTTTTAGATTATGTGTAGTGTCTTATTTGAGTTGATATAGCAACCGAGGAATTTCGTTGTTCCTGTGAGGGGACAATGACGATAAAGATTTATTCTATTCTATTCTATTCTATTCTATTCTATTCTATTCTATTCTATTCTATTCTATTCATGTTCACCCTAATGAACCAGCCCCCACAGCTCGGTTCTCCTCTTTCTTCCTTAGAAACAGCTTGTGTCTTGCCTGCGTTGGAAGGAGGACTGAGTGCAGACCCAGTGAAACCGTTGTATCAGATAGGAGAGAAGGTAAAGTTGTCGTGCCCAGAAGACATGCAGTTGGAAGGAGCAGCTGTCCTTTTGTGTGAACCCACTCTGAAGTGGTCTCCTAACGTCAACAATATCCAGTGCCGGCGGAGAGGTATGTACTTTTAGGACATTTTTGGGGGGTGTACTTATAGCCTGATCTTTCTTTGGAAACTTCAGAGCAGCTTCTGTGGGCCTCCAGAGAAGCATTCCACTATCCAAACTTAACTGAGCATGTTAAGACCAGATCGGTTTTAGCCACTTAACAACACCCTGCGCCGCAAAAGCTATTCACTGGGTGCAGAGACATTAACTGGATTTCAGACAGTCTTCTCCCGTTTGAAGGAAGGCAAGTCTTGTCACTTTTGCCTGTGTGCAAGAGCTACTTCCTGCTATTAGGAAGGGTGGGATCAGTGTTGTTTTTCTGGGAGTCGTGTCCGTCGACAGCAGAGGCTGAGGCTGCCGGTACCCACTCAGTGCCAAACTGGGAGGGGAGGGCATGTCCCTGACACCACCCTCCAGAACTCTCAGCAAGAAGATGGGCCTCAGATGATGATCACAGGGTCCAGGTCAGTTCATACGGGGATAGGCGGTCCTTGAAGTATTGCGGTCCTAAGCTATTTGAGGCCGAGAAATTAATTGGCAGCCAGTGCAGTTGGGCCAGGATCGGTGCAATATGTTTAAACCATCTTGGCCACTGAATTCTGTACCAGCTGAAGCTTCTGAACTTCTAACTCAGTGCTAAAGCCCCTGCTTTGGATGCGAAAGGTCTCAGGAAGGACTCCAGCCTGAAACCAGCGGCAGCCATTCAGTGTCAACGATACTGAGGCCAATGGACTGACTCTGTATGCGACAGCTGCCTCTGTTTCCAGTTATGGATCCAGTTCAGAAGGTTTGGGATTCAATTCGAAAGTATATTGGGAGGAAGAGATAGCTATAATTTGGCTCCAAACTTCCCCTCTCCTCCTCTTCTTGGAATTTGCCCCATGACCACTGCTAGATCAGGGTTAGCCAACGTGATGCCCTCCAGATGCTGTTGGACTACAACTCCCATCAGCCCCTGCCAGCATAGCTAATAATCAGGGATGATGAGAGTTGTAGTGCAGCAACATCTGGAGGGCACCGGGTTCACTACTCCTGTGCTAGATGGTTAAATTCATCCCAAGGCTGCCAGTTGTTAACCCTTTCAGTACCGTGTGGGCAGAGAAAAGCATCAGTGATATAGAAAGAGAATGCCTTTATAAAAAGAAAAAAGTTCATAAAAAGGTGCACAAAAGAAATGAGTTGTCTTAAAACAGGTATATTAAAAATGGATGAGCTGCATTAACTGTGTTTGTGAGAGCTTCTAAAGTAAACATAACCGGCCTTTTTGAGTCACGGTACTGTGAAGGGGAAAAAAAAATCAATAGATTACCCCCACATTGTAAAACCAGAGGGAAAAGACAGGTCCAGTCGCTCCAGAGGCTGCAAAGGGGGAGGTTTTTAATTATGTTTTGATGGATTGGGATTACACTTCAAGAAGAAATAACTCAGGGCCGGAGGTTCACTAACAGAAAAGGCCACAAACAGGCCAGTCGTCAAGCATCAAATTTGTGCCGTTTCCTTTCCTGGTCCTTTGGTGGTGGTTCTTCTATATTGCTATGTGCACCGCCAATCTCCAAGAAATCTCAGGGGTGGGGACTCGGCACGCATCTCTTCTTGGAGCAAAGGTCACCAGAGTCTTATGGCGTCTTTGTGATAGATGGCTTTGTTTACATGCTAGAAGGTGCACGGCATTAGCATTCGCAGCCCATCTTCCTTTCCCATCAGGTTTCTGGCAGTGCCATTTCTTTGGATTCTTGCAGAAAGCAAATCAGACCGTTGTTTGTTTTGAGCTGGCTGGCTGTTCTTCTTCCACACTTGCTCCCAGCCCAGGGAAGGAGAGGGAAACTGAGGCCCCACTCCCAAACGGCTTTCCTTCCAGCAAAGCCCATCGACTGAGAGGAACATTGAAATATACTCTGAGTCAAGTGTGAATTTCATACTCTTTATTCAGCTCATAGTAGCAAAGAATTAATCTTTCCCCAAAACGTCTGCTATATATACATTATTTACACAATGGGCCCCACGTGATTGGCTAATTCCGGGCTACTCCTGTAGGCCAATCAGGTTGCGGATTCACTTCCTCCAGGAGCCTGATTGGCTGCTCTTGCATTCATAGTCCTTAAGGTATGCCAGCTGCCTATGTAGAACGCTGCCTTATAGCGAGTCAGACCATTGGCTCCATCTCGTTCATTCTGCTGATTTGCTACTGTGCCAAGCTCAAGGCGTTACTATCAGTATATAAACACCTTAACAACCGGGGGCCAGTTTACCTGTGAGATCGCCTTGCCCCATATGCACCCCCTCGGCCGCTTCGGTCAGTGGAATTGGCACAGGTACCACATAACGTACCCTTTCCACATTTGTGAGAATTCAGTCTTATAGTGTGGTTGCACCTACCCTTTGAAATTCCCTGCATATGGATATCAGGCAGGCACCTTCATTGTTCACTTTGGCACCTGTTGACAACACTCCCCCGTACAGTGTTCAGCCCAGACACTGAGGTCCAGCTCCGAGGGCCTTCTGGCGGTTCCCTCCCTGCGAGAAGTGGGGTTACAGGGAACCAGGCAGAGGGCCTTCTTGGTAGTGGCGTCCTCCCTGGGGAACGCCCTCCCATCCGATGTCAAGGAAATGAACAACTACCTGACTTTTAGAAGACATCTGAAGGCAGCCCTGCTTAGGGAAGTTTTTAATGTTTGATGTTTTATCACATTTTTAACATTGTGTTGGGAGCTGCCCAGATGGGTGGGGTATTTATTATTTTTATTGTTGTTGTTGTTTTGTTGTTGTTGTTGTTGCTATTATTATTATTATTATTATTATTATTATTATTATTATTATTATTATACTATTGTTTTGACAAGCCTATCCAGAGATGTAGGAGGTTGATGTGCGTTTTGGTCTGCTTTTTAGTCTATTGTTGTTTTAACTTTTCAAAAGTTTTACATTAATTTTTGTTTCCTTAGTGATCGTTTTATTGTTTTAACTCTTTAGTAAACTGCTTTTAGGTGCTTTTTTTTTTTTTTACAATCAAGCGGTGTATAAATTTTATGAAATAAATAAAATATATCATTGTCTACGCTGACTGCCAGCAGCTCTCCAGGGTTTCAAGCAGGGGTCACTCCCAGCCCAGATCTGGAGATTGAACCTGGGGCCTTCTGCAGGCAAAGCAGATGTCCTGCCGCTGAAACGTGTCCCTTGCTGCCGAACCACATAGCACTTGGAGGATCTCAACGTCTTACCGAACATGCTAACAGAGTTAAACGGGCAGCGTTCAAAATTAGCCAGGCGCCAGGCACATTTTGTGACTCGGGGTTGTCAGGAGGGGAGAGCGCTTCGAGAAGCCTTGTCAGCGTGTATGGCTGCGGAGACTCGATAATAAAATTGCCGCTGCTGGCACTGAGATCGCGGGAGAGGAGATGCCTCCCCACCCAACTCCAGAGAAAACAAAGCAGGAAGGATCATTGTCGGCTCTGCCAGGGCTATCAAGATACAGTGGTACCTCTGGATGCAAACGGTATCCGTTCCAGAGCCCCGTTCGCATCATGAGCAGAATGCATCATGAAGCGTGGCGTCTGCGCATGTGTGCGACGCGATTCGGCGCTTCTGCGCATGCGCGTGACATCATTTTGTGCGTCTGTGCATGCGCGAACCGCCAAACCCGGAAGTAACCCATTCCGGTACTTCCGGGTTCGGCGCGTTCATAACCCGTGACGAACGCAATACGCAGCGTTCGTAACACGAGGTACAACTGTAATCTCTGGCCGGTTTGCTCATTCCATTCTAGATCTTCTGTTTCTTCTTTCTCCTCAGTTCCCAGCACAGATACTGGGCCACTGCCAGCTGCCCCTGAATGCCAGCCATGGGAGAAAGCCCAAGAGGCAACATGTGTGTGTAAGATGCCGTATGAATGTGGGTGAGTTGCCACATGAGCCCATGGCGGATTAGAAAGCTTTGGAGAAATAAAGCGAGCTTTGCTAGCAATAAAATACCATTTTCTCAGCCCTGTCCCACTTTAATCCGTTTCATCTTTCTACCTGCCTTGATGGAGCTGTCGTTTGGTATTAGTAGAGATATAGCTTGGCTAAAGGAACAGAAGGGGGAAAGAGGGCTTTGGTTGTGTAAAATAGGGAGACAAAATGAGACAAAACCATATATTCTGGAGATTTGGAAGTGTGGCAGCGAGTTACCTTAGATCCTGCAGGGACCTTTTTCTAACAAAGGCAAGTGAGCATGTGAAATAAAAATGGATGGTTTTTATTTGGGGGGTGCTAGAGAAGTAATAAATAATTTGATTCCCTTTTTCCGCTGAAGCTCTGGAGAATCCATCCTGTGATACTGGCAATCTTTGTCAAGTAATGTATGCCCAACTTGACATTCTTTAAGTTTATTCCAGACTGCTGGGTGTATTTTTTGTGTGGGTGTATTCTGCAACATGTCATTGACGGGTTTATACTCAACTGTCCGCACATCATTATTTTGCTGTGTGGATTGTAGATGGGAAGCATTTGGCTTTGTGGGTGTCAAATTGTGCATGCTCTCCCCATAAAGCAGGGATAGGTAGCTAGTCACCTTACAGTTTTTGTTGGGCTACAACTCCCATCATGCTGGTTGGTGCAGACTTAGCACAGGGCCTTTTCAGTGGTGGTCTCCCAATTGTGGAGCGCCCGCCCTATCAAGGTGTGCCTCTTTCCCCCTTATCAACGTTCAGGAGGGAGTTGAAAACATCCATGTTTACTCAGGCATTTGGCTGCTGAAGAATACTGTTCCTGCCAACCCTGGGATCATTGTTTTTAACCGTAACTGCTTTTTAGGGTGTTTTAACTTGTTTTTAATTTTTTTCGGAATATTTTAACTGTTTTGAAATGTTTTTGCTTTGTTGGTTTTTAAAACGTGTTCAGTTTGCGAGGTATAAATTCAAAAATAGATAAATAAATCCCCCACCATTTGCCACTCTTGTTGGGACTGATGGGAGTTGGTGTCAAACAACATCTTGGAAGGCTGCAGATTCCCCAGCCCTGCTGTAAAGTTCAGCCCCGTGTCAATAGTGTGATTTTCTGCTTCCCCCGCCCCCCCAGCTCTTCCCTGGACATCTGTGCTACAGACCAAAGAACCAAGAGAAGCACATGGCTAACCATCTGCAAGCTACACGCACTGGAGTGCATGGGCAGGCAATATGCTTTGGTCAGCAAGGAAACCTGCAGGACTCCTGCTGCGTCCACGAGACCTTGTGGCTCATGCCAGCTGTGGGAGACATGTCATGGTAAGAGGTTTCCCCTACATGAGAGCCAGTGTGGTGTAGTGGTTAAGAGCAGTAGGCTCATAATCTGGCGAACCGGGTTCGATTCCCCACTCCACATGCAGCTGCTGGGTGACCTTGGGCTAGTCACACTTCTTTGAAGTCTCTCAGCTTCACTCATGTCACAGAGTGTTTGTTGTGGAGGAGGAAGGGAAAGGAGATTGTTAGCTGCTTTGAGACTCCTTCAGGTAGTGATAAAGCAGGATATCAAATCCAAATTCTTTTCTTCTTCTTCTTCCTCCTCTTCCTCTTCTTCCTCTTCCTCTTCCTCTTCCTTTTCTTCTTCTTTTTCTTCCTCTTCTTCATCCTTCCCTATCCAAATTCCCAACTAGATAATTCAATTTCTGGGTGCACTTGCTGTCGGGAATTCTGCAGATATGTGGGATTGTTACATGTCACATGTCTGTTTACATTCCAGCACAGATTGCTGGAGTCCCGTGAGCGAAACATCCGCTCTGTATTGCAAGGCTGAGAAGGGAGATGCTCCGGCTGGGGCCAAGCCAGCTGGCTTTCCATCCCACGGTTCTGACACTTGCTCCCCACCCCACCCCAGTACTTCTAAATGCGATTTACTGGGAATAGCATGGAGCAAGCTTGGATTGACAAAAAAGGGGGGGTTGGCCTTCTAGATTTACTGCAGAGTTCTCTTAGGGTTGGGACGTGGGTGGCGCTGTGGGTTAAACCACAGAGCCTAGGGCTTGCTGATCAGAAGGTCGGCGGTTCGAATCCCTGCGACGGGGTGAGCTCCCATTGCTTGGTCCCTGCTCCTGCCAACCTAGCAGTTTGAAAGCACGTCAAAGTGCAAGTAGATAAATAGGTACCTCTCCAGCGGGAAGGTAAATGGCGTTTCCGTGCACTGCTCTGGTTCGCCAGAAGCGGCTTAGTCTTGCTGGCCACATGACCCGGAAGCTGTACACCGGCTTCCTCGGCCAGTAAAGCGAGATGAGCGCTGCAACCCCAGAGTGGCCCACGACTGGACCTAATGGTCAGGGGTCTCTTTACCCTTTACCTTTATCTTATGGTTACCCTCCTCAGATTTAGCTAGGGCATTTCCTGTGTTTCTGGCAGCGAGCTTCAGAACTATGGAGAAGGAAAATTTTGAATTGTTACCAGAAATGAGAGCAAAGGTTAGCAGCAGGAGGAAGTTTACAATGGTGGTCTTCAAATTTAATTTTCTCATTGATTTGCTTGCTGAGGAATACTAGTACACCTGCACTGCAGGGTTCTAGGGAGCCAAACTACAAATGATGTTCACTTTATAGAAGGGGGTGTTTTTCATTTAAAGCCCAGTTGTCTGATTGGACCCTAGTATGTACAAGCAAGGGACTTGTTGTTGTTGTTGTTGTTGTTTCTATACTGCCCTATACCTGAAGGTCTCCGGGCGGTTCACATAAAGGATCACATACATAAAATCAAAATACAAACAGCAACCCCCCCAAAAAAAAACCCTAAAAAGAGCCAGCATTTTAAAAAGAGTATAGGATGTAGATCAGGTCAGGCAAAGGCCTGGTTAAAGAGGAACGTTTTTGCCTGGCGCCTAAAGGCGAACTTCCCTGGGGAGAGCATTCCACAGACGGGGAGCCACTGCAGAGAAGGCCCGTTCTCATGTTGCAGGCTCAGGGACCACAGAAGGGGAGGGTGTTAAAGAATTATTTATTTTAAAGTATTTCTAGGATGCTTTTATGAGTAAAACCTACCCAAGGCTGAACAACTTACTGAGCAGCAGATAGAATATGACACAAAACATGCACTGCACCCATGTAATTCATTGATGGCTCCTTGTACCCCACATGAATTTCAGTCTAGATTGCTCCCTCCCCCAATACACTGGCAATTTGTGCAAAACCAAAACTTAACTACAACCCTGCACTTCAAAGTAGGGGTGGCTCAGGGCTCGGTCTGTCCTGGCAAGATTGTTTGCTGATCATTTCAGGAGATAATGTACTCTGCCTGATATTTGCAGAGTGATCTTTAAATCAGCACCTGGGGCGGATCAAAGTTATTGAGCTTTTTTTAGGAAATCAAAGTTGCTGTGCCACACTAAAAACTCCCATTCCGCCCTATCAACCCCCGTGGTGCCCAACGCCCCCCCACACCCAATACAGAACTTAGGAGTGGGCTGTGTACCGTGGTAAGGCGAAGGCTTTGCAGCAGAAGACGCCAAGAGGCATCTAGCTGAGCTAAGGAGAGGTGCAGTGTTTAAACACCAGGCCCCCCTCCTCCTTGCAGAAGCAGCTGTCTCCAAGAGACTCTGGGAGACGGTTGAGTCCCGCTGAGGCTCTATACCATCTGCCTGAGTGGCTGAGCTGCCCCAAACAAGCCCCAAACCTTGCATTGGTGCTGGGGAGGATAAAAGGAACGCCTGCGAGGTGGGCTTCTTTTGGTCTTCCTGTAGCTGCTTGTTAATCCAGATCATAGCTGTCAACTTTTGGATTTGAAAATAAGGGATGCCGCGAGGGCGGTGCAATGGTACCAAGTAGCCTCGCCACCCTGCGTTCCAGAGGCTGTGCGTGAACAGGTGAGCGAAAGAGCAAGTGCGTAGACAGCAGGCAGGCTGTCTGTCTGGTTGGGCATGAGGGTCTGGCTGCACAAGGCATGCAAGCTCCGCCCCCAGTCGGTCTCAGACTCCTTATTGGCAGCCAAGCAACGCAGCTGAGGAGCCTCCCTGGCCAGCAGGGAGGGAGAGGAGCTGCTTCCTTTGAAATCTGGGAAATTTAAGGGATATCAACAATCCGGGATAGCAGCGGAAAACGGCATTGGAATAAGGGAGTTTCCCGCAAAAAAAGGGAGGGTTGACAGCTATGATCCAGATCGTTCAGTTAATTAATGTCTCATTCACTATTGTTTGATTTTTCTCATTTGTGGATGTTGTTTAGATCCAACCAACCAGTGCACATGCAAAGAAGCTGGACAATGCGGCGACACAGGAATAAGCATTTGTGTTGAAGTGGAAGGAAGCGTTGCACAGCAGACCATGACAGAATGCGAGGCTGGCGTCCTCAAGTGCCAGGGGGAGAACATCACTGTTGTTAGCATAAGACCGTGCAATGTACAAACTCCCTAGTCTATGTTTGCTTATTGCACTAGGGCAACCACTAGGTTTCCCAGTGTGTTATACACTGTATTACACTCCTGCTACAACCTTTGGCAAGTCTCTCTGGATATATAACTTAGTTATGTATACTTGTTGATTTTTGTTGATTGCATTTGTATATTATTGAGAATTGTTTTATTTTGTTTTATCTACCCTGCTTAGGAATTATTTGATTAAGCAGTTTATACGTTCTTCTAAATAAAATAAAAAAGTAAGGGGTCAGGAGAACGGTGGAATGAGGATTATTAAAACTAGCAAAATGGGCATAACTTTGTAGGTGATATGGGAATAGAAGGCTTGTATATTTCAAGGACATATGGGGGGGAGTGCATTTCCCCCCCCCCTCCGATGGCTGTCATAGAGGAGCAGCCCACCCAGTGTCAAACACAGGATAGATTTTATTCATACTTCAGATGTGTACTTAAGTATGTCACTTTACTTTTTCCTGTGGTGGTAAATGGCAGCTGTTCATTGGTATGGGAGAAAGTAAAGGAGGGCGTCTGAGGAAACTAATGATGTGCTATTAAATTGTTCTCTGCACTTACTGACTCACCCATGGAAAACCAGGCCTCCCCTCTCTTCGTCTCTGGTCTCCTTTGGGAGGAAGGTTCAGATATAAATTTAACAAATGCCCAAGAATATCTCCATAGGCTCACAGTTAGCTCTGCTTCTTGATTATGCCAGATTCTAGAGCACTTGGACGTCAACTGACCAATATGGCTGATCACACAGGTGGCAACTCCACCATTTAACTGACTTATTTATTGAAAGGTTTGCTGTCTTTTAAGAGAGGAAAGAGGGAGAGGTTGGGTGGGGAAACCGAGAGAAAAGCTGAGAGAAGAAAGAGAGTGAAAGGGGAGAACAGAGAAAGTTGAACATACAGTACAGTATATGGTTAAAGATTTGGAGTTCCATGACTGAGATTGCTAGAGGACCCCTCTGCTGCAAGTTGATGCTTAGACTGGGCTTGGAGAAGTTGAAGATGACTGTGTTAGAGTATGGCAGTACATTGTGCTTAGTAGGTCTTTGTCCGTCTCAAGCCAGCAATAACCCAGAACACTTATTTCATATTGTCTTAAAGCAAGCAGATGGACTGTACAGAGCCAGACTTTGCCAGCCATCCTGAAATACTCAAATGTCATGACTAATCTTGTATCAATAAATAATGTTTTGTTGGTTTTTTTTTAAAAAAATGGCTGTGGTGTGATTCCTGTTCTTAATCCCCTCAGAATTATTTTATCACCTGTTGTTTGCCACCCTGGGCTCCTTTGGGAGGAAAGGTGGGATATAAATTAACTTCCCAGAATGTCTTGGGGGTGATGCAACATGATGTAGCCTTACTCTTAAGACAGTACAGTCGTACCTTGGATCTCAAACGCCTTGGCTCCCAAACGATCAAAACTCGAAAGTGAGTGTTCCAGTTTGCGAATGATTTTCGGAAGCCGAACATCCGGCGCAGCTTCTAATTGGCTGCATGAGCTTCCTGCAGCCATTCAGAAGCCAGGCTTTGGTTTCTGAATGTTTTGGAAGTTGAACGGACTTCCAGAACGAATTCCGTTTGACTTCCAAGGTACGACTGTAAAGGGAATGTGGCCAGTGGGAAGCAGGAGAGAGAGCATTGAGCTTAAAGGAAGAGAGAAAAACTTTAGCTACATCCTAAGTTTAAGTAAGGTAAATGGCAACTCCATCTCATCTCCCTCAATATTTTTGGGGAGGGATTCATTTCATCCCCTGCCATTCCACCTAATGAATGGTTGAAAAAGACAGTTCTGAAATCTTCAGCAATGCTCTACTCTTAGGACATATTGTCAGGGATCTGCCTCCCCCTGCCAGTCCAGCCCTGAGTGTTTATAGGGAGCAGCCACCTGTTCTGACTACTGACTCATCTGCGAGCGAAACCAGCAGTTCCTCGGGGGAGAGAGAGTTAGTGGCTGGGAGGGAAAGAGTGCCAGGGCTTGAGAGATATAGTGGGAGGCCTGACACCAACCAGCAGGGTCGGACGGAGCAGACGCAGTCAGGTCTGGCACAGAGATTACGTAGGAGGAAAAGGCGTTTTCGGCTTCCAAAGCTGTTGTGTTGGCGCCAAAATCGCCGGGAGGCACTTCCGGATTCTGCTAGTGAGTGAAACGGACATGTTTTGATTAAGCTCTGCACTGTAAATAATGAGCACTGAATAAAGTACTAAAAGGACAGATGGCTTGGCTCCCTTGTTGAACGACCGACGAGGGGGAGGACCTGACACATATGTAAAGCAGTCCTTATTTCAGTGATTATCATATATTGATACCAAAGTCCTAACGTCCATTGATATTTATTCTGAATATACCATGTTACCAAAATGTGTCTGTCTATCTGGATGTCCTTCCATAAGGAGATGAGTTTTGACGTCTATTTTAAGGCAAGCACTTCCCAGGGTGAAAGAATTCCATCCTCATCTTGGTGCATTTCATGGCCCCCAACGCACAGAGGGTGTATGTCCTCTTTGGACGCCCTCTTCTGGTCTGGATGCAGTAAAGGTGGCCCTCATCCTTTGGGCACTGGTTTGGAAGCAAGCAGGTACACCGTGATTCCGTTTCTGTGAATGGGAAATGGCTTAGGATCAGCTGAGCATGATTTCTGTTTGCTTGTTCAGAGCAGGTGTGGATCACTTTCTGTCCCCCAGATGCTGCTGAAATACAAATGACATCATCCCCAATGAACATGGCTGATGGCTAGGGATGATGGGAGTTGTAGTTCAGCAGCATCTTTCAGACCAAAGGTTCTCCATGACCTGATCGAAGGCCTATGCATCATCCTGTTTCCTGCAGTGACCAACCAGATGCTTATAGGATACCCACAAGCAGGAGAGTAATAATAATAATATAAAAAGCAACAGTCTTTTCTTGCTGTTCTTTTATCTGCTTTCCCATCAAATGGTACTCAGGGTTGACGAGCCCCATATGCCCCATACTTCCCTCTATAGAATATGCAGAAACTGCCTTCTTGACTGCTGGACCTACTATTGGTCTTGTTGGCGCCATCTGCCAGAGCCTGTCTTTGGATGCAGGGGGAAGTCCTAACTCACTGAGGGTTTGAGACCCATCAGCTATCCTCACCTGGTTTAGCTGGCCAGTCAAAACCATTCCCGGGGTGTGGCTACTGTTGCATGCTGACAGCTTCTAGGAGCCACAGGGGAGAGCTGAGTGCAGGTTGGGGACCAAAGGTGGACAAATTACCCCAAGGAGCACAGTGTCCTCCATGAGAGGTAAAGGTAAAGGGACCCCTGACAGTTAAGTCCAGTCGCAAATGACTCTGGGGTTGTGGCGTTCATCTCGCTTTACAGGCCGAGAGAGCCGGCATTTGTCCGCTCCGCAGACAGTTTTTCCGGGTCATGTGGCCAGCATGACTAAGCTGGCCACACCAGAGCAGCGCAAGGAAACACCGTTTATCTTCCCGCCGGAGTGGTACCTATTAATCTACTTGCACTTTGGGGCATGTTTTCGAACTGCTAGGTTGGCAGGAGCTGGGACTGAGCAACGGAAGCTCACCCCGCTGCAGGGATTCGAACCACCAACCTTTTGATCGCCAAGCCCAAGGCTCAGTGGTACCCCACACATTATATAAAGTGTAAAAAATATATAGAGAAGGAATAATGTAATGAGGAGAGGAGATTACACCACGTCAAATATGACCTTGGAATTCATCATAACATAATAATGGAAACAGTGTCCATAAGCTTCTTTTGCATGACAAGGCCTCCTTCCAAGCATATATCACACATTCATTTTGACACATTGAGGGCATTCAATTGCAATGCCAGCAGTGGTTGTTAATTTAGGAATACCAGCTAAAATACACATCACCTATTCCTGGACTAAATCAGTTGCACCTCCATTAGCAGAATGTTTTTAATAGAACTTGGGATTTTGCCTTTGGGGCCATTCAGACACAATGCCCTAACCGCAATCTGACATGACAAGAGTGAGCCAGCACAAGCTTCGGGGTCCCACACTCCCTCCCTTTTCTCGCTGCACATGGTGCAAAAATATCAACAATAGTAATAACAAAGTCTGATCATAGCTTGTGACAAACCATAGTTTGCTTTTGCATCCAAACCTGTTATGTTCTTTGGCAACAATCCTCCATCTGACTCAGAGGCAGACTCAGAAGGAGGTGAGGCAATCACCCTACCCTGCTCCCAGATCATCAAATGTCAGATTATCAGGCTTTAACAGACCCTTCCAGGCCAGAGGACAGCCCTCCAATTAATCCAGTATTATTATTATTATTATTATTATTATTATTATTATTATTATTAATTGAATTTATATATCACCCTATACCTGGGGGTCTCTTAGCACCTCCATGCCGTAGAAGTCAGAATAGGGCAACTGCTCTTTAAATGAAAATATGGTTCCTCAGAAGGGGCAGGGCAAATAGGAAGTTGAGGCCAGCCAGCCTTCATAAGAAATCACTATGGTGTTGGGGCAATAACTCTCTGAGTGAACTCCCTGTGAGCTCTCCATGGTGCTGACAAGCTGCCTTTTTGCCCTGGTTGGATCATGGTAGCTCCCTCCTGACTTGCCTTGTTATGACCTTGCTTTTGGGGATGTGACCTCTGTCGTATCAGTGAGTGCCTGGTGTTCACCTGGCCTCCGCTAGGACCCTAAACTGGGAGAAGGAGAGAGAGAAATCCAGCAGAAATGATTTGTTTGGCTACAAACCAGGACTGCAAACTATGAGTACAGGCAAAACAGCAAACTCCCATCTGCTACATAACATGGCTGTATCAGACATTTGTCTTACTCAGAGTAGACCCACTGAAGGTCAACTAACTAGTCAATTAATTTCAGTCGGTCTACTCTGAGCAGGGCCAGCCCAAGACATTTTGGAAGCTCAGGCAGACTCCAGAATGGCTTCTCCTCCCATCCAGGGAAGAAAGGTTGAAGGAAGATCTGCATCGAGAACAGAGGGATTGGGAAAGAAAGTTTGACATTGGGATTGGCTGCCCCAGTGAATCTTGCCACCTGAAGCAGTTGCCTCACCTTGCCTTATGGGTAGGCCAACCCTGACTCTGACTATCGCTCAGTTGGATACAGCCCCATAACTAGAGCTTTCTAATATGTGTCTACATTTGGAGGAGGCAGCACCGTGTCTGCTCACTCTCCTAATGCGAAATCATTAGCACTAGCTGCTTTAAATCAGGTGTTACCTCCCTTGTCAATATTTTGAACCACCACTTGTAAATAATATATAATGTTTTGTTTTTCTAATCTCTTCTGATGCAACTGGAAGTTGCTTCTGTCAATGAAACAGTCTAATGGCAGTACTGAGACCAAGCTCTTCTACCTAGGGCTGCCTTGCCCTGTAGCAGTCAGATTGTAGCTGCAGATTCCAGAGGGGATATTATTTCTCTGCCTCCAATCACTATATGTTATTTTCATAAAGAAAAGTAGTTCTCATCCAAATTGGAAGGATGAGCGAGTGCGGTTTTGCTTCAGGTGTGAAAGCGTCTAGAGTGGGTTCAGCTTCTGCTTCTGGCTCATCCTGGGGGAGGGGGAGAAGGGAGAATTTAACCAGACAAACCATCTTTTTCCTGGCAGAAAACTTATTCATGTGTTCTCAGCCAAGGCAATTTACGAGAAAACCCACAATTGTTATCACCCTGTTGCACAGTGAACAACAAGTTGCATAACAAACATTGACATGAGGTTTCGTTTTTGCAGAGATCTACTAACCAAAAAGGCATTTTCTTGCAGCCGTTTCCCCCCTGAAATCCATAAATAAACATGGATCTCACACATGTTTCCCCCCCTCATTTAAGAATATGATTTTGAAATGTCTTGGAAATGAAACAGCATGACCCTCTCCACATTTTTTTTCCTACTCAATAATAAGTCCTCTAGATTTCAGTGCCACTGACCTCCCAGGAAGTATGCAGAGGAGTACAGAGACATTAGCAAAAATATTTCAATAGTTGTAGGCTGATCTCCCACTAGCAAACGGACAAATCAAAAGGCAGGTGACTTTTGGACCAAGCTTGACATGGTGGGAGCACAGCAGTGGCTAGAGGTGGTTCATCTCTTGCCACCTCCAGGTTAGATTAATGTACCCTGTTTCCCCCTTTTTAATACGTAGTCATAAAGTAAGCCATGGCAGGATAAGAAATAGGGTTAATGATTTTAAATTATATTTAAAACAGTATGTTAAAATGGAAAATGAAATTGCCAATTGAAACAAGTGAATATAAATGAAACACAGAAGGATAGACAGGAGGAAGTCAATTTTGGAAATGTTAAGGAAATTAAGGAAAGAAGTTAATGAATTTTATTTAGTGTTGTTTATGTGTTAGTATGTTGAGTTTGTTTTTTATGTTAGTGTGATTTTATTTGTGTTTATAAAATCAATAAATATTATTTGGGGGAAAAAAATAGAGGTGGTTCATCTCTTGCCACCTCCAGGTTAGATTAATGTACCCTGTTTCCCCCTTTTTAATACGTAGTCATAAAGTAAGCCATGGCAGGTTTTTTTTTTACCTTTGTGAGAAGTAAGACGTACCCCAAAAGTAAGCCATGGTGCCGCCATTGTTCCCATCGCCTCCTCAGCCCCTCATGCGTGTGCAGGGAGCCAGCGAACCAGTGTGAGGCACGGGGGGGGGGGGGAACGCACCTCTTGCAGAGTTCTGCCCCGCCTGCTTAGCGCGCAGGGAGAGGCGCGGGGGGGAGGAGACGCCTCTTCCTGCCCTGCCTGTTCCCTGTGCGCAGGGAGCCAGCGAACCAGCGAGAGGCGCGGGGGGGGGGGGGGAATGGCGCCTCTTGCGGAGTTCTGCCCTGCCTGCTCAGCATGCAGGGGGAGGCTGTACCGTACCATACTGATGTAATAAAAATAAGACATCCCCCCGAAAATAAGCCACCCTGTGTTTTTTTGAGGGGAAAAAATTATAAGACGGTGTCTTAAAAAGGGAAAGACGGTACTTTGCAAGGGGGTCCATTGAAGATAGTAGCACCATATGGGGGTTAATATATCCCATATCAAATGGCAGAAAGGCAAGGAGTGAGCCTGCAGCAATTAGTCCCACCCTGACATCACATATTCCTTCCCGGATTCTCGAGTTTACTGCACAAATGTCTGCAGGGAGTAGGCTTCACATGTGTGGTTGTCTAACCAGAGGCAACCTCAGATTCTACAACTCTAATTGTTCAGGGTTCCAAACTCATGGTTTGCAATCCTGGATTGCGGACAAGCCACAGTTTGTAAGAATTGGATGCAAAGGCAAACTTTAAGTTGCAAGCTAATTTGACCAAACAGCAACAGGAAAATTAGTGTTATTGTGATAATCATTTAATAAAATTAATTGTTACTATATGCGTGCATGTGTTGCACACACATACACACACACTGTGATTGCTTGGATTTATATTCTGACCAGTGCTGGATTTACGTATAAGCTAAACAATCTATAGCTCAGGGCATCACTCTCTTGGCCCCCCCCAAAAAAAAACTAAAGAAAAAACAACTGGATGTACATTTCCAAAATATAAGATAAAAAACAAATCAAATAAAACCTACATACAGCAACAGTGTTTTGTGTTGTGTAGGCTCCAAATTGTTATGTGCAAATGGCTTTAGATACCTATTTGGTCCATAAATTACCATATAGCATATATTCAACACAAAAACCAGCAACAATTTGTTGTTGAGAAAGGACAGCTGGACATATAAAGGGCCTCATTTACCTTCAGTAGCTTAAGGCCTCATCAAACCTAAATCCAGCCCTAATTCTGACGCTAGAAGCATGCATCTACAGTTGTACCTCGGGTTACAGACGCTTTGGGTTACAAACTTTGCTAACCAGGAAGTGGTTGCTCCAGGTTAAGAACTTTGCCCCAGGATAAGAACGGAAATCACGCGCTAGCGGCGCAGCTGCAGCAAGAGGCCCCATTAACAAAAGTGTGGCTCAGGTTAAGAATCGTTTCAGGTTAAGAACGGACCTCTGGAACGAATTAAGTTCTTAACCCGAGGTACCACTGTATAGTGTTTCATAATTTAGGTATTCACTGAAATTGTATATTTTCTCTAAACACTTAACTGTCTTTTAGAACATGCCTTTCATCTTACGTTTAAAAAGTACATCCTTCCAGGTCCAGAAACTTACCTGAACATGCTTCCCAGTCATAACACACATCATATCCACAAGGTTCTTTCTTTGTGCTGTTTGCTGAAAAGCTTGCCCTCTCGATGGCCCAGTTCAAAGGGGTGTCATCGCGGCAGGGTCCAGAATGGAGGAAATGGAACTGTTCGGAGCCATTGCACCTTTCAACCAGATACTGGCAGCTCGGTTTTGTAAGGGCTTGTTCAGATGCCCCATCCAGCACACAGATCTCTTCAGAGTAGAGGCTGTCAAGAGATAAGGGTGAGGACTGGGAGACAATGTGGTCCTACCGTTTGTTGCTTGCTTTTCTGAGGTGGCCTTTTAACACAGTCTAATGCATCCCCAGAACACCTGATCTTCCTTTGCTACTTAAAAAAAAATTACATTGAAAAGAGAAGTACACAGGCTTTTCACAGCTATTCCAGAGTTCAAGAGATGCCAAGGACTTTGCTGCTTCGTATCTGCGCTTGTGTTGGGTTCCAATTTATGCCCTTAATCTTTCATTAGGACAAAATTAAGCCATCATTACTCTTGACAGGTGCATTCATCTTACACATCTCACAATTACACAATAATTATTGTATTTTAATATTTTGTTGGAAGCTGCCCAGAGTGGCTGGGGAAACCCAGCCAGATGGGTGGGGCATAAATTATTTATTTATTTATTTATTATTATTATTATTATTATTATTATTATTATTATTATTATATTACACTGGATAGAAATGCATCTCCCTTCACAACCATCTAGTTCTCCATAAAGTCCTTATTTAAGCATGAGATTGCAGGTATTAGGAATTTCAGACTCCTCCAGAAAGTTGATGTGCAATTATGTCTGCATAGATCACTGAGCTCCAGGCTCCCCCCCCCCGTTCCACTTGTTCTGATCTTATCTTTAACATGAGCTTACAGCCACCATAAAGAGGAGAAATATTTATTTATTTTATTTATTTCATTTGTATACTGCCCTTCATCCGTAGATCTCAGGGTGGTTCACAGCATTTGAAATGCAGTGTGTGTGTGTGTGTGTGTGCTGGTGGCTTACCCTGGGCAGACCCTTTTGAACAATGGCATCAACACTTTAACAGAGGTCACCAGTGTGGTGATCACGTGCCCACAAGTACCCACAGTGGCCTTCCCTGATGCCCGCAGGGTCCCCTCTCTATACTGAAATTAGATCTGAAAGTATAAGTCTGTTGTAGCCAAGAGAACAGGTAGCAGCGTGTGTGCTTGGTTGCAGTTTTGCAGCCCATGAAAATTTCACAGGTTTGCAATGTGCCCACAGGCTCCAAAAGGTAAAAGGTTGACAACCTCTTCCTTAGAACAACAGCATCAACACATTTACCCCATTTGTTTTGGCATTTTGACATCCGGTTGTTATTTCAGAGAGCTTTGAGACCTCCCAGAACCTGAGATGGTTTTCCTCCTGGCTGTTTTTCTTCGTGAAGCATCTTCTGCCAAATTGCTTTGTCGCTTTTCTTCTTCTTGCTGTTGGTTTTACCTGACTGCTGCTGTCTAATTTGATTAGGTCCAGTTGACTAATTTTTAAAAATACTATTAAGCTTTGATTATGGTTTGTGTGTGTGTGTGTGTGTGTGTGTGTGTGTGTTTGTTTAGGGCTATGCAAAATTTGCTGGACCCAAAAGGTAGGATATGAATGTATTAACAAATAAATATGGGTGCCCAAAGGATGGAGGGAAGACAAGCTGCAGGACACCCCTATTTTTATCACCAAATAAACTTTGACACAGATCATAATCTGTGAGGCAGAATGCACAACATCAGACGTGTATTATGTGGTCCACCAAGAGCTCAACAATCATCCTGTTTTTGCTGTCCTGCAACTACAGGAAGATTGTTGAGCAACTGTCAGGCCACAATACCAGGCTTGCTGTCAGAATTAACTTCATCAGGCTTACTTACTCACAGTCCTCCTCAGCAGATATACAAACGCACTGAGACTCCACCTCTTTTTGTCCAAGTGGACAATTCCCTCTTGCATTCATCTGCCCATCTGAAGAAAAATAATTAAGCAAGCATCACATTTTGGCAATTCACAGCTACAGGCTTCACGGTGGACTGCTGAGTAGGTGAGCAAAGTTTCATTATCCTAGCTAGTCTGGAAGAAGAACAGAAGTTAGGGATGTCAACAAAGATCGCCATATACAACCCCCTCCCACCACAGCTATTTTTATATGATGTTTTTCATCTCCATTTAGAACAGGCCTGGACAACCCACAGCCCACCAACCCTGTATCATTGCCTATTGAAGGTTTGACAGCCCATTGGGTCCCAGCAGGCTAGCAAGACAGATTGAATGAGCCCTGAGTGGGACACCATATCCTAGCTGGTAGACTGTGTTTGATTTATAGTCTCACAATTTGTGCATGCTTGATTCAGAGCCAGTGGTTGTCCCCTGCTAAGCCTTCAGCACAGGGTGAGGAAAATACAGTAAATGGTGAATACATAACAAGCCCAATGTCATGAGTGCAGAAACTGGCATTGGTAGGGACTTACCTTCCTTGCAAGTAAGTGATGTCAGAACAGGAGGTGTCCATGATAGATCAGCCCCACAGGTGTACTTCGTTTGGCCAGTAACAACACGACCATTTGGGCAACTCAGGTGGACAATGTCCCCAATCTGGTACTGAAATTTAAATGGAGTGATTCTGATATCATCGGAGACGGGCGGTCTGGAACAAGTCGACACTGGAGTTTAAGAGATAAATTTGGATGTCTGAATGAATAAGTTGATCTTTGGATGAAGGGTGGTGGGAGGCAAGAAACATCCCACTTCCTGAAAATGTAATGGGAGAACTGAGATAAATGTTGCACCCAATGCTGTGGAATAGACTTCTGCCTACACAATTCCTCTCCTTGTGCCCCAAAATCTGCTCTGCAATGGGGGGCGGGGAGAGCCTCTGGATCAGATTTTGGATGTGCATGAGAGGCTGCAGGTACCGGTAGTGGAGAGGAGGAATGTGAAAACTCATTGCCTGAGTTTACTTACACAGTGTTGGATTCTGCCCATAGATGATAAAGAGCTTCACTTCTATTATTTACATCAGAGACAGGGAATCTGTGGTCCTCTAGATACTGTTGGCCTGCAGTTCCCATCATACCTGCCCATTGGCCATGCTGGCTGAGGCTGATGGGAGTTGGAGTCCCAAGGAATATCTGGAAAGCCACGGGTTCCCCATCCCCACTTTCCACCAAAGCTATTCTACTGCTTCTTACATTGGCACTCGACCGTGTGTTGATTCCATGTTTTGTCCGGCAGGCACCTAAGGAACTGGTACCCAACAAGGTTATAGCCACTCAGGCAGACCACTTCTGCTTCTTCTCCAATGGAATAGTGTGTTTTCTCATTCTGCAATCAGGGCAAGAACAAGTCATTAAGTGGATGATTCACTGGCAAAATGTCAAAAACTAGATGACCCTGAGGTCTAGTGTTTTTGGGGGGAGGTAATAACACTTAATTAAGTATAACATGCAGCTCCTTCCTAAGCAGCAATGAGAAGATTAGGAGCAAAGCTGGGTTGTCACACACACCTCCTGGGGAAGGACAACACACTCCCACAGGAGGCAGTGATGGCCACAAACCTGAATGGTTTTAAAAGCGTATTGGCCAAATTCATGGAGGTTAAGGCTATCAATGATTGCTCTGCTCTGCTTCCATGGTTGGAGACAGCAAGGCTTCTGAATACTGGTTGCTGGAAACCACAGGTTGGGCGGGAAAAGAGTGCTTTTTTTGTGCTTGGGTCCTGTTAGTGGGTTTCCAACAGGTATCTGGGGGGCCACGGCGGGAACAAGATGCTGGACTAGGTGGGTCATTGGCCTGATCCAGCATGTTCTTACATTCTCAATCCAGGTCGTTTAAAATTGTGTCATGTTGCTACTGAATGGTCTTTCCATCTTTGGTTTTGGTGAACGTCTAACTAGTTCTGGGACATTTTAGTCTGTACCTGCTCACAAGACCGTTTCAAAAAGGCGATTCTCATGAACACATTCCAGGATTAGTGCCCTGAGCCAAAGCCTTCTGCCAGATGGTTTGAGACACGCCCCCCCAAACCCTTTCTGTTGCAGTTTGTGAAATGTTCCTCACCCTGATGAATCCATTTTCTGGAGGTACTGGAGTCAGGCATCCCAAGTCTTGTTCAGGTTGATACATATCTACTTCTCTTACGGCTTCATCGTCATTTATGCAAGGAGCCCCTCTGAAAATGCATGAGTTAGGAGCTTATTAAACAAACAAGAGTAATAGAGAAGACATGACTGCCTTGGAGTGCAGTAAAGCTGTCACCCCCCCTCCACATCAGCATGGCTTCATTAGTGTCAGATTCGTTTCTGTTTGTGTACACACCAGGTGGTGTTAACCAGGTGGGGGTGTCCATGGAGAAGATCCTAGGTCCAGCTCCCAGCATCTCTAGGTACAGGTGGGAAAGACCCTTGTCTGAAACCTTGGAGAGCCACCTCTAGTCTGTGCCTTCCCCAGCCAGATATTTTGGACTACAACTCCCATCATCCATTACCATACTAGAGCTGATAAGCATTGCAGGCCCAAAATCTGGAGGGCTAGATAGACCAGTGGCTTGACTTGGTATAAGACAACTTCCTGCATTCCTATGTACCACCCACCTCCTCCAGATTCAGGGAAGGCTCCAAAATGCTAGTGCCAGCACTATTTGGGTTGCACCCACATGGTGACCTTGAAAGGGGACTTCTTTGTTTTTATCCAGTGCACATTCACTCCCTCTGGTGCACCCACTTGTCCTTATCACTCAGCTCTGCAGGATCAGGGGATGGGGCAAACTTAAGGGTACAGTATGACGTGTAGCTTGAGTTTGAGCAAAGGACTCTGTCTATTGGTGGCATTGCATGAATGATGTGATTCTTACTTGTCTTCAAACAGTGAAATATAACAGTCTTCCTCTCCTTCTCCATCACCTTCACAAGGTTTTCCTCCACTTGTGGGTGGGGGGTTGTTGCACAACCGAGTCCTCCTCCTCTTGAAAGATGCATCACACGAACTCCATGCAGACCAGCAGCTCCAGAAGCCATCTACTGCAACTAGCATTCAACACAACAAGGTGCAGATGAGAGCTCATCTAAAGACCACTGGTATCAACAGAAAGCCTGTTACCAGACTCAGTGGCTGCATTCATATTTAATAAGCCCAATTTCCTGCTTTATGGTTTAGTGTGAACAGGCAGAAGTGTACTCTCGCATTGCCCGATCACCCAAGCTTCACTTCTCCCCTGGTGTGAGCAGAATAAGCAAACCCTATCAGGCCACGAACACTAGCCAATGTCAAGAGATGACTTATGAGGAAAAGATGCCTTATGAGGAACGGCTTAGGGAGCTGGGTGTGTTTAGCCTGGAGAAGAGAAGGTTAAGGGGTGATATGATAGCCATGTTCAAATATATAAAAGGATGTCATATAGAGGAGGGAGAAAGGTTGTTTTCTGCTGCTCCAGAGAAGCAGACACGGAGCAATGGATTCAAACTACAAGAAAGAAGATTCCACCTAAACATTAGAAAGAACTTTCTGACAGTAAGAGCTGTTCAACAGTGGAATTTGCTGCCAAGGAGTGTGGTGGAGTCTCCTTCTTTGGAGGTCTTTAAGGAGAGGCTTGACAGCCATCTGTCAAGAATGCTTTGATGGTGTTCCTGCTTGGCAGGGGGTTGGACTGGATGGCCCTTGTGGTCTCTTCCAACTCTATGATTCTATGATTCTATGATCCTCTGGCCTGAGCAGAATAAGCAAACCCTAACAGGCCACAAACACTAGCCAATGTCAAGAGATGACTTGCTGGTTGTGACTTCCTAGGGAGGAACAAATCCTGATCTCTGGTTCAGATGCAATGGGACACCAAGGCTTCATGGATGGTTTGTCCTGCTCATGCCAGGGGAGGAGGAAAGCCTTGGAAACTGGACAAATTGCAGAAGCACAGCGCTCATTCCCAGTAAGCCATGATAAGCAGAAAGTCTGGCTTATTGTTCTGGAAAGCCAGTGCGGCCAGTGTGGTTAGGAGGACCTGAGAGACCAGGTTCAAATCCCCCAAGGTCACTGCCTCTCAACCTAACCTACCACACAGGGTTGTTGTGGAGATTAAATGAGGAGAGGGATGAAGCATGTACCATCACCTTGAGCTCCTTGGAGAAAAGGTTGCGGATCGGTGGAGTAAATGCTTTGCACGCAAATGATCCCCACTTTAGTCCCAGGCATCTCCTAGCAGGAGAGACCTCTTTTCTGAAACTCTGGAGAACTGTTGTCAGACATTGTAGACATTGCTGAGTTAGGTCTGGCTTAGTATAAGGCAGCTTCATATGTCTGAATGCAGCAATTGAGTTTTTGCACTCTCTCTCTCTCTCTCTCTCTCTCTCTCTCTCTCTCTCTCAGCACACCTTTTGTAACAATGTTGTCTCACCCCTTTCTGAAAAAGTAACAACAAAACCACTGCACATCGGCTGAAATAATAATGACGAAAATAATAATAATATCAAAGATACTGTAATGAAAATCAAACAATGGAACCAAATATACTTATATATATGTAACGTATATGACCAAAATCAATACATATGAACCATTCAGCTTAGGATGTATTCAAACAACTCAGTGCCAACATAAGTTTTCAAAAGTTCACTGGGACAGAAAGACAAAACTGTCGATAGTAGGATGTAGTCATCTTGGATCCTTTCACAGAAGGGCAACTGAGAAGAAGGAGGAAGACCTGCCTTCCGGATTACAACAGGTTTCGCAAGGAAAGCTTCATCAGTTCTGTATGGATAATATGTCGATTACAATACAATAAATAATCATAACAGACTGTACAAATTATATAATGCCAAATATTATCAAAATATAGAACATACCTTCAAGTATATATGATCAATCAAACATACAGATAATGTAGGCACAGCTTGAAAAGACTAGCACAATGAGAACTTAAATAGGACAAACAGACCAAGATACCAATTAACTCTTAAAGGTACAGCATTTTAAATATAGCATTGTAAATCAAACTCAGTATTGAGGCCTTTAGGGTGTAGGGTATTTAATTCAAAAATTAACTTGTATTCCTTCTGTAATAGAATTTTTCGCATATCCACAGAACTAAAGGAGGGTTTCAAGGGGGTCCATACGACAAAAAAGCTTAGGTCATTCTCAGAATGTGATGCTGACATAAAATGTTGAACCAAAGGGGCGTCAACGCACTTATTACGTATTTTTGATCTATGTTTGGAGATTCTAGTTCTCACTGCCCGCGTGGTGCTCCCACTGCGGTACTGTTCATTGTTTGTGTTCACCCCTTTCTGAAACCATCAAAAACAGTTCCACAGACAATTCCATGATTCATTCATTCAACCAATCTGTATATTAGTCATCCGACAACAAGTGTTCTCAAGGCGACATGGTGCACAAAAACAGACTTTTTAAAAAGATCACGGTCCCGTTAGAACAATGATTGATAAAACAACTCTAAAAACAAAGCGAACACTTCAAAGCTGAGATCTATAGAGTGACAGACGACATGTTTGCCTTGAGCCAAGTGTAATCAGGAGCAGAAAACCTAACAAAATAATAATTCTCAGCCTTTCCATTGTCGCTCTTCTTTTCTACTTCACGCCCCCATTAGCAGATCAGATATGACCGACTATGCAGGCACACCAAGGACTCAGCTATACAGCTGCAAATAAAACATTTTAATAGTGTTGTAAAGTGCATTGTACAAATGTGACACTAGATGGCGATGGTGAGCTATGGCAAATTCAATATATTTATCAAAACATTTTTTTAAAAAAGCAGGCATCCCCAGAGCAGGCATCCCCAAACTCGGCCCTCCAGATGTTTGGGGACTACAACTCCCATCACCCCTAGCTAACAGGACCAGGGGTCAGGGATGATGGGAATTGTAGTCCCAAAACATCTGGAGGGCCGAGTTTGGGGATGCCTGCCCCAGAGGCTGGGTCCTGCAGCTACATGGGGCAGCAAAAAGTGTTGCTGGCCAACCATTCTGGTAGGTTCACTCTTACGATGACCAGCTTGTGCCTCAACCGTTTAGCACTAGCACCAACATTCCAGGTTAGATTGCTGCATTGTGTTGTACCTGGATCTGCCTTTGAAGACCCCTTGATTACTTCACTCAGTACAAAATGTAGCAGATGGGTAGCCAAGGCTCAAATGGTACAAGACACCATATGCATGCTGAATACCTGACTGGTAGTCTGGGGCTCGTATCTCACAGTTATCACCGTAAGTTCCAGCTTTGCAGATACACAGGCATTCGGTCCCAGATAAAACAGGGTGACCATTGTTGGGGCATGGGGCACATCGGCACGGATCGTATTTCTCCATATATTCTGAAAAAGCCTTCCTGAGATTCCTGCGTTTGGTCACAGCACATGGGAAGTTCTTCACCAAATCCAAAATGGGGGTCACCTAAGAAGGAATTATACAGAGTTTCTCAAATGTTGTTATGGTGAAATCCCCTAGGTCTTGTTTGGTCCTTCTCTATACAACCAATAACAAAAAATATGTTTCTCTTCTGTTTTCTGCTTTTTCTGTACAAGGGCAGTTGAATTACAGAATCATGTCACTGGAAGAGGTGTCTAGCCCTATTGTCTGTTCAGAGGAAGACCCGCCCGGTGCCCCATCATAGATTAAAGGAAATGGGAGGAATCAGGACTTGCGCAGACAAGGAACAATTTTACATAAATCAGCATCTGATTGGTATCTGAAGAAGTGTGCATGCACATGAAAGCTCATTCCAAGAACAAACTTAGTTGGTCTCTAAGGTGCTACTGGAAGGAATTTTTTTATTTTTTATAAATCAGCACATATGCAAATGGAAAAAAATAATAATCCTCACTTCTTCTTTTTCGTCTAGGAGAGGTGACCATCTTACCATCACAGTAAGACCTGTTTTCCTTGTATCTACTCTTTATTTTGCTTTCTATCTCTTACCTCAAAGTCAACCACCACTGGGTTTTCCTTGGTTGATTCCATCCAGTCGGTAAAGATAGTTTGTCCTGGGAAAGACCCTTTTTTCTCCCAGCCTAGCGCTGCAGCATACTGTGCCCTTCCACCCTTGACCAAGGAAATAGACCGTTCAGATGACTTCAGCATGGAACCTAAGATGGATATGAAATCAGCAAATGCAGCGCGCGCGCACGCACACACACACACACACACACACACAGTAAGGTGATGAGCGAGGGTCATGAACTGGAAGTTCCAGCAGCCAACTGGGGGCGCCAACTGGGGGTGCCTTACTTCCTGTGCCCCTCTTGGTCTGGGCCTTGAACCAGTCAGTTTGATGAGGATCCATAATGGAAGAGTGTCCTCTCCGCTACAGTACTGACTTGAGTGATGTCAACTGACCCCACAGCCAGAAAGTGATCAGCTGACCTCGCAAACCATTGGAGTGGGACCAATACCTATCCCACCCTCCCTCCCTTTCTCTCTCGTCTGAGCAACTTGTTCCAATGGCTAGTAACTGTCCTGGCTCCCACTGGATGCAGAACTCAAACTTGGATTACGTTTTTGTCCAAAAACATTAATGTTCAAATGTGCAATTAATTGTCAGTGTTTTGAATTTTATTGTATTACTTTCTTCCTTAGTGGGTCATGCAAGCCACTATTTTGAATAATGCTTTTCATAGGGTAAAGGGGCACTGGAGGCGATATTATTGAACCAAGTGTGAGTGATAGCCTGCAAAAGTTTAGAAACTGGTCAGACTTGGCCAGCGGTAACCAACGTGGTGTCCTTCGGACCACACCTCCCAACAACTGTGACCATTTGGTGGTGCTGCCCAAGGTTGAAGTTCAAGAGCTCCTGGAGGGCACCACGTTGACTACCCTTGGACTAGTCTCTTGGGAATCTTGAATGCAGAGTATAGGGAACCCTAGGGTAGGATAGCTACCTTCATAGCTCTCGGTCATTTTACTTCTGACGCAATACTCATGATGTTCTGTTTTTTTAAAGAAGAAAAAATAGGTGCTTATCGTTTCTGTCCACACACAGTGTTCCATTTGTTGCTGGGTTAAACCTAGACACCATTCAACAGCAAAAACAGCAAATGACATTTCACAAAGGAGAACTGAGCATCCACGATATCAAGCACAATGGCATCTGATCCTTGAAAGTGGTGGTGGTCAGAGTATGGCCAGTGGCTCACACTCAAACCGCAAGGCACGTTTGAAATATTCTTCCACTTAGAATTATTATGAGAATGTCACATTTTTCTTTCTTTCCCTTTTTCAAGAGGAAGATCCAGTATCTCATGGATGTGCAGGAAATTTAGCTTTCCCATTGGTCTAATTTAGCTTTCCTGCTAAAGCTAAGAGGGTTTGGAAGAAACAGCTCTATCGCTTAAACCCATTTCTTTCCCCTTTATATCCATTTTTCTCTCCCCCTCCCACATGGGAGTGTGGTTAGAGGAAAAGCAGTATTTTACCCTTTCCAATACACGATGAAAATCTCCCCATCCCACTTCACCCCATGTTTGAGGCTGGGGCAAACAGGACTCACCACTTCCTACAAAATGTTATTTGGATTTCACTCGTCTGGAAGCAGAGTTGCTATCTCACTTCCAGCTTAAAGCAGTCTTAAAGTCTGATTCTTTGATGTCTTGATTTCAAGCAAATTCCACAAACCCAGGGTAGAGAAATGTTCCCAGACTCATGTTTCCCCATTCCATTCTCTGTTCCTTGAAAAAGTACCAATTATTGTCTCAAGATGTAGATAGGCATACCTGAATTTTTTGTCTGCTCTTCACTGTACTGGTAAAGAAGGTCATATTTGCCTCCCATTGAGCCGGATTTGTAGTAATGAGTCCCAAAGTCATCAAATATCCGGCTGTAAAGGGCATAGTTGTATTCCAGAGGCAGGCCGTTGAGGGCCTGTAAGAACACTCCAGAGAGGCGCAAGCCAGACTGTTTCACTGTGAAATTCGACACAGCAATCACCTTATGGACCCTAATGAAGTTGGAATTCTTGGAAATGAAAAAGATTGATCATGATGAGAATTATTGTGTTGTCTCTCCTCCACCGCTCTGCCCTGGCCTTAAAAACAACAACCCTATTTATGCTCTCTGGCCTATACAATGAACAACTTGGTCCAGGGTGGGAAACAGCTGGCCCTCTAGATGTTGGCTGGACCCCAACTCTCCAGGTAAATTCCTGTGGGTACCTATCCATGAGCGCCTATGTCCATGCATGACCAATAAGGTGGAATCTGTTACTCACATTCTATTATTCTGTTAACTTTACAGTGAAGAACGATCTCGACTTATATTACCCCTTTTATCAAAATTTACACCCTTGCAATACTACGGTACTTGGAATTCACCCCTGAAATTCTTCACAAAGTTCTTTTGGAAGACTCTCTGAGCTCAGTATCTTATGCTGCGGCCAAACTCTGCACCTTAGCTATCAGAAAACGTAAATCTCTTTTATTGAAAAACACACTATAAATTCCCTTTGCGTCATTGATCTTCCGTTCTGCCCTTTGGATTTTGACTCTTTGTGGTGGTGTTGCTGATTCTTTTGTTTGGAATCATGTTGTGTTGTGTTGCTGGCTCTTGCTGTAATAAAATTGATTGATTGCTGGACCCCAACTCCCAACAGCCATGCTGTCTGGGGATGATGAGAATTGTAGTCCAAAGGGGCACCAGGTTGGCAAAGGCTGTCTAGCGCAGAGCTTCCATTTATCTGTGAGATCATCTTACCCCATATATGCCCATTGGACTGCTTCGATCTGCAGAACTAGAACTGTTCTAGGTGCCACATAACAGTCGTTCCACACTTGCAAGAAATCAGTTTTTACATGTGGCAGCCCTTCCCTGCCTTTTGACATCAAGCAGACAACTTTACACTTTTAGGTGCCACCTAAAAGCATTTTTATTTAGGCAAACATACGCAGATATGCAGAATATTTGCATGTGTTTAAATCTGTGTTTATCTTATTACCGATTTAATTATTATTTGACTGTTTTAAATACCTGTTTTTAACTGTCTTTCCCAATAATTTTATTGTTTTACTCTTTTCATAAACCACGCTTAGGGTTTGTTTGTTTTTAATAATCAAGCAGTATATACCTTTTATTAAAAAAGCAAACAGACAGACAATAAATAAACAGGAAGCAGCCTACACATTCTCACCATTTTGTGGGATGATTTGATGGCTTCGTGGAAGGAACTCGATGCTGTAGTTTCTGTGTTTGACGTAGACCCCCATAAATACGGGATTCCCCAATCATCTTTCCCGTTTCCCTTGAAATACTTCATATTACTAGCAGACCGTACCAAGGTTGTTAACTCTGTATAGTAATTTGTTTTCAGGTCATCTTCTTGATGGTTCACCTGTCAAGAGAGATCCACAGATTCATGTTTGAGTTGGAAAAGAACAATGGAAATAAAAGCCTCTGGCTTACGGCCCAGTGAAATCAATGTGTTGCTTTGCCAAATTGCTTTAAATATAAACAATGTGATAAGTTACTTTTTAAAAAGCCATTGTTTACAAAAGAAAAGAAAATGAACATGGATTTCAAAGAAAAAATATTATGAATTGGTGCTGTTCAGAATTTTATACCGTTCATACAGAATTTGACTTCACCCCCGGAGGTGTACTCCATTGTCTCACAAGGCAGACAGATGCCAACAAGAAGAAGTCTACAGAATTTTAGACAATTTTATGTACAAGTGCTGGTATAGCACAGAGGTGAAGAGATTGAAGGCTCGCTGGCCACCTTAGTTGCTAGTCCTACAGAAGGCCTTGCCAGCCACCTGAAAGTGGACAGACTCAAGGTTTGCAGGCACACGAAATGTGCTCCTTTTGTCTTCGCTCCTCAGAAGGACGCAGCTCCCGCCGTTGAA
Organism: Darevskia mixta; assembly: GCA_034641385.1. NCBI lineage: Eukaryota > Metazoa > Chordata > Lepidosauria > Squamata > Lacertidae > Darevskia > Darevskia mixta. The sequence continues at coordinate 808,314 of JAWWNH010000062.1, read as the reverse complement.
AGACAAATCCAGGACTTCTCCTCGGCTCTCTCCTGCCAGAATATGGTATCTAGAACAAAAGGTGGATTAAGCAAAATTGTAATTAAGCAAATAAAGATTAAATTACCTTGAAATGATAGAAAGCCTTTGTTGCTGTCTTGCACCTAATTTGCACCAAATCACCAAATTCGTTACACGTCACCAAAAAAAGTCCCACAAAACAAACACCTCAGCACTCCAGGGTGGTCTCACCTTCATGGATGATCTGGTGGGCCCCTTGCTTAAAGTTTGATTACCCTATTTCATAACTTTTTATGTAAATATACAGCATATCCCACAAGTGTCCGAGAAAAACAGAGACATCCCATTTTTTATCGCAAGAGAACGGCAGCCATTTTGGTTTCTGGGATCTTGTGCAATTTTGCACTTTCTTTTCAATCTTGCGCGGCACCCCAAAACAGACACTTTGGGGCACTGTGCCTGAGAAAGTACTTGGGGGGGGGGTCACAGTGCAAAATTGTGCAAGATCACGGCATCCAAAATGCCCTCACAATAAACAATGGGAAGATGGCATCTGGGAAGAAGGTATCCCGGATTTTTCTTCAAAGTGTTCGAGTCTTCCACTGGTTGTGTGCTATCATAGAATCATACAGTTGGAAGAGACCACAAGGGCCATCCAGTCCAACCCCCTGCCAAGCAGGAAACACCATCAAAGCATTCCTGACGGGTGGCTGTCAAGCCTCTGCTTAAAGACCTCCAAAGAAGGAGACTCCACCACACTCCTTGACAGCAAATTCCACTGTTGAACAGCTCTTACTGTCAGGAAGTTCTTTCT